>OX637265.1:15000-6012500 GCA_951799465.1 Leptophobia aripa
ACAATCGTAATGATAGTCTCTATAACGTAGTCTTAAACACCACTCCCACCGCATGGCGCAAATTCCTCGACCTAGGACGGGTCGCCTTGGACCACAGGAGAGTCCATTGCGACACCTTTTCACCCTTTATTCAGTGTCGCCAATGCCAAGGGTTCGGCCACACAAAGAGTAGGTGCCCATCAATCATTCCCAGTTGCGCCAAATGCGGAGATGAACACTTCACCTCCTCCTGCACCGAACCAGACACATCCACCCCCTCCTGCATTAACTGCAAGGACCACAATAAAAAACACAACACCAAAACCGACACCACACACCGTGCAGACAGCACAACCTGCCCCAAAGTCCGAGCCATGCGAGCACGCGTAGAGTCGAAAATAAATTATGTCTGAATTAAATTCGCGCAAACTTTCACACTCTTAAATAACATAAGGAACACACACACACACACATATAAAGCCATACACTACCACACATCTCACCACCGTCACAGCCATAGTTTATTTTTACTTACTTTTCTCCCCTCATTTCATTCAACCAAAAGATATCTATACTTCTTTGTCAATTCGAATAAACTTATCTTTGTGTATAAGAATCATTTAACGCAATTAGTATTTCAGTCATATTTCTGCAATGATAGTGCTAAAAATAATATTAATTTTATCAACAAAGAATGGCCGACCAAAATAGACTTAATCTATATAAATTCTCAAATAACTTTATTATGTCAAACTTTATTTAACCACAACTGTCACTTAAAAAACTCATAACCTATTAACCGGGGGTTAATATTTTTTCTCAGTCTATTTTGGACAAATCATTACTCTTAATAAACATTGTACTTGCTTAAATTCACATTATTATTGTATATTCACATTAGTATTTTTTCACATTAACCTAGTTTAATTCAGAAAGAGTTTGTATAAATTGACTAAGAACATAGAATCACTAAATCCAGCTCACCTTAATTTCTCTACAAATCCACAAGTCAAATCATTAGGCCATTTATTTTTTCCTATTCTTATTTTATTTTTCATTTTTGTTATTACATGATTAAACCATAAGTCAACTCATACACTCTCATTTGTTATTCTAGCCCACCTTTATTTTAATCGATATCTCTTAAAAACAATGTTTTAGCCTATTTTTTTTTTTGTTGTTTGTAAAATTTTCTACAGTGACGTACCAAAAATGGACTAAAATTACAAAACTCCCAAAATATTAAAAAGAATTCCAATTCAAGCAAAACTTGCTCAACATATTTCACACAATTACTTTGGTCCATTTTTCGTTAATCATCATTTTTATTTATTTTATTTTATTTTTTTTCATTTGTTTAAGCTCATTTCCAAACCACATTATTTCTATGTATAATCTAATCACAGTAAATTCAGTAAAAATCAAACACTTTATAGACACATACAATACTCACTGATCGACCAAAATCAACTTAACTCTTAAACCTATATTTAAAAAATTATCCATTTTTTTTATTTATTTTCATTTAATCACAATAAACAACATACAGATTAAACTAACTGCCTTTTCTGTTTATTTTGGTCTATCAACGTACATCAACAAATCAATTTTATATCGGTGTCACTCAAGGTCAAACCCATGGATAATCACTAAACACTCAACTCATAAACACTCCAACGCTAGCACGTTAATCTGTTTCTAATTAGTTTTCTCTTTTATATTGTTTTCAACTGCTCTTTAAAATCAGTACGTCCATGCTTTGACTAAGACTCACACCGATATAACATAACACAAATTTGTAAAACACAAACAGGGGTTTCGAACAGGAACGGTATCTTACAGCCAAAACCTTTTCGTCACCCCACTCTTTCCCATACTCTTATTCACAACTTGTAAAAACAGAATAGCGAATTAGGATGGTATCCCATAGCCAGAACTTCTTCGTCGATTTGTTTATTATTATTTTTATTTTTTATTTATTTTGCACCCTTTATATTAGCCATGTAAATAGCTTATTGTCTATTGTACAAAATAGAGCGACGGATAAGAACGGTATCCAATAGCCAACAACTTTTTCCGTCGCTCTTATTTTAATAACCATAAATAACATGTATTAGCTACATAAGTGACTCATTATAAAACTCTTCTAAGGATCAATTAGCTTAAAAAAAAAAAAAAAAAAAAAAAAAAAAAAAAAAAAAAAAAAAAAAAAAAAAAAACCTAACCTAACCTAACCTAACCTAACCTAACCTAACCTAACCTAACCTAACCTAACCTAACCTAACCTAACCTAACCTAACCTAACCTAACCTAACCTAACCTAACCTAACCTAACCTAACCTAACCTAACCTAACCTAACCTAACCTAACCTAACCTAACCTAACCTAACCTAACCTAACCTAACCTAACCTAACCTAACCTAACCTAACCTAACCTAACCTAACCTAACCTAACCTAACCTAACCTAACCTAACCTAACCTAACCTAACCTAACCTAACCTAACCTAACCTAACCTAACCTAACCTAACCTAACCTAACCTAACCTAACCTAACCTAACCTAACCTAACCTAACCTAACCTAACCTAACCTAACCTAACCTAACCTAACCTAACCTAACCTAACCTAACCTAACCTAACCTAACCTAACCTAACCTAACCTAACCTAACCTAACCTAACCTAACCTAACCTAACCTAACCTAACCTAACCTAACCTAACCTAACCTAACCTAACCTAACCTAACCTAACCTAACCTAACCTAACCTAACCTAACCTAACCTAACCTAACCTAACCTAACCTAACCTAACCTAACCTAACCTAACCTAACCTAACCTAACCTAACCTAACCTAACCTAACCTAACCTAACCTAACCTAACCTAACCTAACCTAACCTAACCTAACCTAACCTAACCTAACCTAACCTAACCTAACCTAACCTAACCTAACCTAACCTAACCTAACCTAACCTAACCTAACCTAACCTAACCTAACCTAACCTAACCTAACCTAACCTAACCTAACCTAACCTAACCTAACCTAACCAGTCGCATCCTTGCTATTGCATCAGTCACACGATCTTATACCGGGTTCCAGTTATAGTTTTCACCAAGTTAACAACTGTTCGTTCGGTTTGTTTCTTCAAGTTCATCAAGTTCAATAATTCAGTTACGTGCAACCACCGCCTTCTCCTTCGTGCGTCCAAACGAACTTTGTAAGAGACCTTAAGTTTCAAGTGCTCAGTGCTAATTAGTGCTTCTGATTTGTTTAAAGTTTTTCGCGAGCCAGTAAGTCCTAGATTTATTTAAATTCATTTATTTCATTTCTTTTGTCGCTGGTTTTTTTCTGATAGTCACTGTCCGCGTCTGTTCAAATCAATATATTTACACTTTTACACATATTTACACATATTCACACATATTTACACATATTTACACACTTACACAATTATTATAATATATTTACTTGACCACACGGTTACAATTTTTATCGGAAGCGGTATATTATTTTATTTTACATTTGTCCTCACTTCGTTTTTACTTGCAGTCATAAATATTGTATTTCCTTCTTTTTTATAAAAGACTCATACAAATTATAAATTAGTAATTTTTTGTAATAAACCAAATAGTCATCCCGTAAAAGTCATAAAATACCTGCAGCGCTTACCTGCTGCAGCCGCGCTAATAAAAGTCTTTGTCTTCGGCCATTTTGTTAAATTCCTAAGGTTGCATTCCCTTTGTTTAAACTTTTCAAATAATTAAAGTCTAAAACATTTTGCATTAACATCCCTAAAGTAGCATACTTTCTAAACAATAACTTTTTCGCTTCAAACAAATAAATTAATAAAGCCCTTTCAATAATAGTTAGAGTCCAAAAGTCATTCTTTTTTTTTTTTTTTTTTTTCAAAACAGTAAAATTTTCATTTTCTTTAAAAAATATTAAAGTAAATTCTCCTAAAAATAAATTCATCCAAGTAAGCAATTATTTGCAATTAATTCGAATTCTCCTAGTTAACTAAAGTAAATTCCTTGCAAAAAATAATTTAAATTTTTAAAAAACCTTAGATTTCACTCAAATTCGCCCGTGACAAAAACAAACCGACTACCTGCTTTTTCGGGGAAGGGTTACACCGTCGCGCAAACATAGTCACAACTCAGTCGCATCCTTGCTATTGCATCAGTCACACGATCTTATACCGGGTTCCAGTTATAGTTTTCACCAAGTTAACAACTGTTCGTTCGGTTTGTTTCTTCAAGTTCATCAAGTTCAATAATTCAGTTACGTGCAACCACCGCCTTCTCCTTCGTGCGTCCAAACGAACTTTGTAAGAGACCTTAAGTTTCAAGTGCTCAGTGCTAAGTAGTGCTTCTGATTTGTTTAAAGTTTTTCGCGAGCCAGTAAGTCCTAGATTTATTTAAATTCATTTATTTCATTTCTTTTGTCGCTGGTTTTTTTCTGATAGTCACTGTCCGCGTCTGTTCAAATCAATATATTTACACTTTTACACATATTTACACATATTCACACATATTTACACATATTTACACACTTACACAATTATTATAATATATTTACTTGACCACACGGTTACAATTTTTATCAAATTGGTTTTTTTTTATTTTAGGGTTTTTGGCAATTTGACGTGACCTTGAACGACCTTTTTTTTTTTTTTTTTTTTTTTTTTTTTTTTTTTTTTTTTTTTGCTCGTCAGCAAAATTCAAAGGGAACATTTAGCGTTCATTTTTGTTCCAGTTAGTGCTCTTCCAGCAAAATTCAAAGGGAACATTTAGCGTTCATTTTTGTTCCAGTTAGTGCTCTTCCAGCAAAATTCAAAGGGAACATTTAGCGTTCATTTTTGTTCCAGTTAGTGCTCTTCCAGCAAAATTCAAAGGGAACATTTAGCGTTCATTTTTGTTCCAGTTAGTGCTCTTCCAGCAAAATTCAAAGGGAACAATTAGCGTTCATTTTTGTTCCAGTTAGTGCTCTTCCAGCAAAATTCAAAGGGAACATTTAGCGTTCATTTTGTTCCAGTTAGTGCTCTTCCAGCAAAATTCAAAGGGAACATTTTGCGTTCATTTTTGTTTTAGTTAGTTAGTTAGTTACTTTTAGTTCCTGTTTCCTGCAAGAGGTAAAGCACATAAATTCACACCTACCTCCTTGCACAACTTAAGTTATAAGTCATTAATACAAACCTAAATCGTTTCAATCGTCCGATTGTCAAAACTGCCCTTTCGCTTTCACCTCGAACTCTTCCTCAAAAAAAAAAACATGTTTGGCATCCGTACCCCCCCTGCCAAAAAAACCACCTCCCCTAAGACCGCTTCAGCGGAAAGGGTGAACGCGGCCCCTTTACAGCCGCAGCCCAAACCCTCCACCATCCGCAAAAGCATCGAGACGATAGACCTCGATGCTACTGTTTCTATGAAACAAAAACCCTCGAGAGAGCAGGAGGCAAAATCGTGCCTCATGAAAGCTCTCGCTCATCTAGCAGAGTCGAGAAATCTCAAAACCGAGATTAAAACCGGGGTCACGGTGGCGGTGAGACGACTCCACCAATTATTTAAAGACGCCGAGGGAGAATCAAAACAGAGAGGGGTCCCGCCACAGGGACACACACAAAATCCCGACGAGGGAATGCCTCCCCCAGCTGAGTCCGCACAAATTACAGCCCTCAGCCTCCTCACCCAGAACCTGAATCGCCAAATTCAGAAACTGGAGGAGGAGAACAAGAAGCTGGAAATGTGCCGGCTCAGCCTCTCCAGCACACACTCCAACACCGCCAAGGTACTTCAGGAAGAAGTACACAAGAGTCTCGGGAAAATAGAGGAAAATTTCCAAACCCTAAACGAAAAGGCGGAGCAGAGAGAAGAGAGGTTTGAGCTTAAGCTCAAATCCTACGCAGAAGCCGCCAGCCAAAACAAGGCAAGACAAGGCGGCGAAGAACCTACTATTCACAAAAAAGTGACCCCGGCCCCCCCAACGATTATCTCCAAAACTAACTCGGACATACCGAGAACGCCCTCCGCCCCCTCACTGGTGGTCAGCAGAGATCCCTGCTTCTCCACACAGGAACTTCTCCTGTACGTACGAGAAGCGGTAAACTTCAGAGAGTGCGGCTTCGCCCCCACCAAAATCACACCGCTCTCAAACGTCAAACTGAAGCTTTCTTTTGAAAGCGAGGAGCACAAGAACATCACCAAGGCAAAACTGAACCAATCGGAGGGTATAGAAGCCGAAGACGAGAGGAGACTGAACCCCCTCATCACCATTAAGGGAATCGACAAGTCCCTAGAGGAAAAAGACCTGCTGACCACCATTAAAGAACAAAACCCCTCTCTGAAAAACGAGACATTTTCTATCAAATTTAAGAGAAACAATCGTAATGATAGTCTCTATAACGTAGTCTTAAACACCACTCCCACCGCATGGCGCAAATTCCTCGACCTAGGACGGGTCGCCTTGGACCACAGGAGAGTCCATTGCGACACCTTTTCACCCTTCATTCAGTGTCGCCAATGCCAAGGGTTCGGCCACACAAAGAGTAGGTGCCCATCAATCATTCCCAGTTGCGCCAAATGCGGAGATGAACACTTCACCTCCTCCTGCACCGAACCAGACACAGCTACTCCCTCCTGCATTAACTGCAAGGACCACAATAAAAAACACAACACCAAAACCGACACCACACACCGTGCAGACAGCACAACCTGCCCCAAAGTCCGAGCCATGCGAGCACGCGTAGAGTCGAAAATAAATTATGTCTGAATTAAATTCGCGCAAACCTTCACACTCTTAAATAACATAAGGAACACACACACACACACACACATATAAAGCCATACACTACCACACATCTCACCACCGTCACAGCCATAGTTTATTTTTACTTACTTTTCTCCCCTCATTTCATTCAACCAAAAGATATCTATACTTCTTTGTCAATTCGAATAAACTTATCTTTGTATATAAGAATCATTTAACGCAATTAGTATTTTAGCCATATTTTTGCAATGATAGTGTTAATATTAATTTTATAAACGAAGAATGACCGACCAAAATAGACTCAATCTATATAAATTCTCAAACAACTTTATTATGTCAAACATTATTTAACCACAACTCTCACTTAAAAGACTCATCCCCGGTTAATATTATTCAGTCTATTTTGGATAAATCATTACTCTTAGTAAACATTGTACTTAGCACTCATTAGTATACTCTCAAATTAGCCTAGTTTAGTTAAGAAAAAGTTTGTTTGAATTCACTAAGAACATAGAAGCACCAAATCCAGCTCACTTTAATTTCTATTTCTCTACAAATCCACAAATCAAATCATTAGGCCTTTTTTTTTTTTTTTTTTTATTATTTTATTATTATTATTCTTTCTCATTTTTATTATAACATGTTTAAACGAAAAGTTCAAATTCAAATTCATAAACTCTCATTAAAAATGTTTAGCTCATTTGAATCAATACTTCTTCAAAACAGTATTCTAACATATATTTTTTTTGTAAAATTCTTCTAACAAACGGGTGACGGACCAAAAATGGACTAAAATTACAAAACCCCTAAACTATTAAAAAAGAATCCCAATTCTTAATTCAAGCAAAACTAGTTCCAAATACTCCAACATATTTTCACACAATCACTTTGGTCCATTTTTCGTTTATCATCATTTTTATTTATTATATTTTTTCACTTGTATAATCTTATCACAGTAAATTCAGTAAAAATCAAACCCTTTATACTTTATATTTAGACACATACAATACTCACTGATCGACCAAAATCAACTTAATTCTTAAACTTATATTTAGAAAATTGCCCATTTTTATTTATTCACAACACTCAATAAACAACATACAGATTAAACTATCTGCCTTTTCTGTTTATTTTGGTCTATCAATGTACATCAACAAATCAATTTTATATCAGTGTCACTCAAGGTCAAACCCATGGATAATCACTAAACACTCAACTCATAAACACTCCAACGCTAGCACGTTACTCTTTTTCTAATTAGTTTTCTCTTTTTTATTGTTTTCAACTGCTCTTAAAAATCACTACGTCCATGCTTCGACTAAGACTCACACTGATATAACATAACACAAATTTGTAAAACACAAACAGGGGTTTCGAACAGGAACGGTATCTTACAGCCAAAACCTTTTCGTCACCCCACTCTTTCCCATACTCTTATTCACAACTTGTAAAAACAGAATAGCGAATTAGGATGGTATCCCATAGCCAGAACTACTTCGTCGTTTTGTTTATTATTATTTTATTTATTTTTCACCCTTTATATTAACCATGTAAATAGCTTAATGTCTATTGTACAAAATAGAGCGACGGAGAAGAACGGTATCCAATAGCCAACAACTTTTTCCGTCGCTCTTATTTTAATAATCATAAATAACATGTATTAGCTACATAAGTGACACATTATAAAACCCTTCTAAGGATCAATTAGCTTAAAAAAAAAAAAAAAAAAAAAACCTAACCTAACCTAACCTAACCTAACCTAACCTAACCTAACCTAACCTAACCTAACCTAACCTAACCTAACCTAACCTAACCTAACCTAACCTAACCTAACCTAACCTAACCTAACCTAACCTAACCTAACCTAACCTAACCAGTCGCATTCTTGCTATCGCATCAGTCACACGATCTTATACCGGGTTCCAGTTATAGTTTTCACCAAGTTAACAACTGTTCGTTCGGTTTGTTTCTTCAAGTTCATCAAGTTTCAAATAAATTCAGTTACGTGCAACCACCGCCTTCTCCTTCGTGCGTCCAAACGAACTTTGTAAGAGACCTTAAGTTTCAAGTGCTCAGTGCCAAGTAGTGCTTCAAAATTGTTTAAAGTTTAAAGTCGCGAGCCAGTAAGTCTTAGATTTATTTAAATTCATTTATTTCATTTCTTTTGTCACTGTCTTTTTTTTCTGATAGTTACTGTCCGCGTCTGTTCAAATCAATATATTTACACTTTTACACATATTCACACATATTTACACACTTACACAATTATTATAATATATTTACTTGACCACACGGTTACAATTTTTATCGGAAGCGGAATATTATTTTATTCTACATTTGTCTTCACTTCGTTTTTACTTGCAGTCATAAATATTGTATTTCCTTCTTGTTTATAAAAGACTCATACAAATTATAAATTAGTAATTTTTTGTAATAAACCAAATAGTCATCCCGTAAAAGTCATAAAATACCTGCAGCGCTTACCTGCTGCAGCCGCGCTAATAAAAGTCTTTGTCATCGGCCATTTTGTTAAATTCCTAAGGTTGCATTCCCTTGTTTAAACTTTTCAAATAATTAAAGTCTAAAACATTTTGCATTAACATCCCTAAAGTAGCATACTTTCTAAACAATAACTTTTTCGCTTCAAACAAATAAATTAATAAAGCCCTTTCAGTAGTTAGAGTCTAAAAGTCATTCTTTTTTTTTCTCTTCAAAATAGTAAAATTTTCGTTTTCTTAAATAAAAAGTAAATTCTCCTAAAAATAAATTCATCCAAGTAAGCAATTATTTGCAATTAATTCGAATTCTCCTAGTTAACTAAAGTAAATTCCTTGCAAAAAATAATTTAAATTTTTAAAAAACCTTAGATTTCACTCAAATTCGCCCGTGACAAAAACAAACCGACTACCTGCTTTTTCGGGGAAGGGTTACAGCGTCGCGCAAACATAGTCACAACTCAGTCGCATTCTTGCTATCGCATCAGTCACACGATCTTATACCGGGTTCCAGTTATAGTTTTCACCAAGTTAACAACTGTTCGTTCGGTTTGTTTCTTCAAGTTCATCAAGTTTCAAATAAATTCAGTTACGTGCAACCACCGCCTTCTCCTTCGTGCGTCCAAACGAACTTTGTAAGAGACCTTAAGTTTCAAGTGCTCAGTGCCAAGTAGTGCTTCAAAATTGTTTAAAGTTTAAAGTCGCGAGCCAGTAAGTCTTAGATTTATTTAAATTCATTTATTTCATTTCTTTTGTCACTGTCTTTTTTTTCTGATAGTTACTGTCCGCGTCTGTTCAAATCAATATATTTACACTTTTACACATATTCACACATATTTACACATATTTACACACTTACACAATTATTATAATATATTTACTTGACCACACGGTTACAATTTTTATCGGAAGCGGAATATTATTTTATTCTACATTTGTCTTCACTTCGTTTTTACTTGCAGTCATAAATATTGTATTTCCTTCTTGTTTATAAAAGACTCATACAAATTATAAATTAGTAATTTTTTGTAATAAACCAAATAGTCATCCCGTAAAAGTCATAAAATACCTGCAGCGCTTACCTGCTGCAGCCGCGCTAATAAAAGTCTTTGTCATCGGCCATTTTGTTAAATTCCTAAGGTTGCATTCCCTTGTTTAAACTTTTCAAATAATTAAAGTCTAAAACATTTTGCATTAACATCCCTAAAGTAGCATACTTTCTAAACAATAACTTTTTCGCTTCAAACAAATAAATTAATAAAGCCCTTTCAGTAGTTAGAGTCTAAAAGTCATTCTTTTTTTTTCTCTTCAAAATAGTAAAATGTTCGTTTTCTTAAATAAAAAGTAAATTCTCCTAAAAATAAATTCATCCAAGTAAGCAATTATTTGCAATTAATTCGAATTCTCCTAGTTAACTAAAGTAAATTCCTTGCAAAAATAATTTAAATTTTTAAAAACCTTAGATTTCACTCAAATTCGCCCGTGACAAAAACAAACCGACTACCTGCTTTTTCGGGGAAGGGTTACAGCGTCGCGCAAACATAGTCACAACTCAGTCGCATTCTTGCTATCGCATCAGTCACACGATCTTATACCGGGTTCCAGTTATAGTTTTCACCAAGTTAACAACTGTTCGTTCGGTTTGTTTCTTCAAGTTCATCAAGTTTCAAATAAATTCAGTTACGTGCAACCACCGCCTTCTCCTTCGTGCGTCCAAACGAACTTTGTAAGAGACCTTAAGTTTCAAGTGCTCAGTGCTAAGTAGTGCTTCAGATTTGTTTAAAGTTTAAAGTCGCGAGCCAGTAAGTCTTAGATTTATTTAAATTCATTTATTTCATTTCTTCTGTCACTGTCTTTTTTTTCTGATAGTTACTGTCCGCGTCTGTTCTAATCAATATATTTACACTTTTACACATATTTACACATATTTACACACTTACACAATTATTATAATATATTTACTTGACCACACGGTTACAATTTTTATCCAATTGGTTTTTTTTTGACAATTTGGCGTGACCTTGAACGACCTTTTTTTTTTTTTTTTTTTTTTTCCTCGTCAGCGAAATTCAAAGGAAACATTTAGCGTTCATTGTTATTTTAGTGAAGTGCTCTTCCGGCAAATTCAAAGGGAACATTTAGCGAATAGTACTAATCAGTCCTTCAGTTTCCTGCAAGAGGTAAAGCACATAAATTCACACCTACCTCCTTGCACAACTTCAGTTATAACTCATTTACATATATAATAAAGATAAACAACTTATCAAAGGACAAACTTAAACTTAATACACGTCTTTTCCCTTACTTAATACAAACCTAAATCGTTTCAATCGTCCGATAGTCAAAACTGCCCTTTCGTTTTCACCTCAACCTCTTCCTCAACAAAAAAAAAAAAAAAAACATGTTTGGCATCCGCACCCCCCCTGCCAAAAAAACCACCTCCTCTAAGACCACTTCAGCGGAAAGGAAGAACGCGGCCTCTTTACAGCCGCAGCCCAAACCCTCCACCGCTGCCATCGAGACAATAGACCTCGACACTATTGTCTCTCGGAAACCATCAAGAGAGCAGGAGGCAAAATCGTGCCTCATGAAAGCTCTCGCTCATCTAGCAGAGTCGAGAAATCTCAAAACAGAGATTAAAACCGGGGTCACGGTGGCGGTGAGACGACTCCACCAATTATTTAAAGACGCCGAGGCGGAATCACAACAGAGAGGGGTCCCGCCACAGGCACAAACACAAAACACCGACGAGAGAATGCATCCCCCAGCTGAGTCCGCACAAATGACAGCCCTCAGCCTCCTCACCCAGAACCTGAATCGCCAAATTCAGAAACTGGAGGAGGAGAACAAGAAGCTGGAAATGTGCCGGCTCAGCCTCTCCAGCACACACTCCAACACCGCCAAGGTACTTCAGGAAGAAGTACACAAGAGTCTGGGGAAAATAGAGGAGACTTTCCAAACCCTAAACGAAAAGGCGGAGCAGAGAGAAGAGAGGTTTGAGCTTAAGCTCAAATCCTACGCAGAAGCCGCCAGCCAAAACAAGGCAAGACAAGGCGGCGAAGAACCTACTATTCACAAAAAAGTGACCCCGGCCCCCCCAACGATTATCTCCAAAACTAACTCGGACATACCGAGAACGCCCTCCGCCCCCTCACTGGTGGTCAGCAGAGATCCCTGCTTCTCCACACAGGAACTTCTCCTGTACGTACGAGAAGCGGTAAACTTCAGAGACTGCGGCTTCGCCCCCACCAAAATCACACCGCTCTCAAACGTCAAACTGAAGCTTTCTTTTGAAAGCGAGGAGCACAAGAACATCACCAAGGAAAAACTGAACCAATCGGAGATAGAAGCCGAAGACGAGAGGAGACTGAACCCCCTCGTCACCATTAAGGGAATCGACAAGTCCCTAGAGGAAAAAGACCTGCTGACCACCATTAAAGAACAAAACCCCTCTCTGAAAAACGAGACATTTTCTATCAAATTTAAGAGAAACAATCGTAATGATAGTCTCTATAACGTAGTCTTAAACACCACTCCCACCGCATGGCGCAAATTCCTCGACCTAGGACGGGTCGCCTTGGACCACAGGAGAGTCCATTGCGACACCTTTTCACCCTTCATTCAGTGTCGCCAATGCCAAGGGTTCGGCCACACAAAGAGTAGGTGCCCATCAATCATTCCCAGTTGCGCCAAATGCGGAGATGAACACTTCACCTCCTCCTGCACCGAACCAGACACATCCACCCCCTCCTGCATTAACTGCAAGGACCACAATAAAAAACACAACACCAAAACCGACACCACACACCGTGCAGACAGCACAACCTGCCCCAAAGTCCGAGCCATGCGAGCACGCGTAGAGTCGAAAATAAATTATGTCTGAATTAAATTCGCGCAAACTTTCACACTCTTAAATAACATAAGGAACACACACACACACACATATAAAGCCATACACTACCACACATCTCACCACCGTCACAGCCATAGTTTATTTTTACTTTTCTCCCCTCATTTCATTCAACCAAAAGATATCTATACCTCTTTGTCAATTCGAATAAACTTATCTTTGTGTATAAGAATCATTTAACGCAATTAGTATTTCAGTCATATTTCTGCAATGATAGTGCTAAAAATAATATTAATTTTATCAACAAAGAATGACCGACCAAAATAGACTTAATCTATATAAATTCTTAAATAACTTTATTATGTCAAACTTTATTTAACCACAACTGTCACTTAAAAAACTCATAACCTATTAACCGGGGGTTAATATTTTTTCTCAGTCTATTTTGGACAAATCATTACTCTTAATAAACATTGTACTTGCTTAAATTCACATTATTATTGTATATTCACATTAGTATTTTTTCACATTAACCTAGTTTAATTCAGAAAGAGTTTGTATAAATTGACTAAGAACATAGAATCACTAAATCCAGCTCACCTTAATTTCTCTACAAATCCACAAGTCAAATCATTAGGCCATTTATTTTTTCCTATTCTTATTTTATTTTTCATTTTTGTTATTACATGTTTAAACCATAAGTCAACTCATACACTCTCATTTGTAATTCTAGCCCACCTTTATTTTAATCGATATCTCTTAAAAACAATGTTTTAGCCTATTTTTTTTTTGTTGTTTGTAAAATTTTCTACAGTGACGTACCAAAAATGGACTAAAATTACAAAACTCCTAAAATATTAAAAAGAATTCCAATTCATTATTCAAGCAAAACTTGCTCAACATATTTCACACAATTACTTTGGTCCATTTTTCGTTAATCATCATTTTTATTTATTTTATTTTTTTTTTTTCATTTGTTTAAGCTCATTTCCAAACCACATTATTTCTATGTATAATCTAATCACAGTAAATTCAGTAAAAATCAAACACTTTATAGACACATACAATACTCACTGATCGACCAAAATCAACTTAACTCTTAAACCTATATTTAAAAAATTATCCATTTTTTTTATTTATTTTTATTTAATCACAACACACAATAAACAACATACAGATTAAACTAACTGCCTTTTCTGTTTATTTTGGTCTATCAACGTACATCAACAAATCAATTTTATATCAGTGTCACTCAAGGTCAAACCCATGGATAATCACTAAACACTCAACTCATAAACACTCCAACGCTAGCACGTTAATCTGTTTCTAATTAGTTTTCTCTTTTATATTGTTTTCAACTGCTCTTTAAAATCACTACGTCCATGCTTTGACTAAGACTCACACTGATATAACATAACACAAATTTGTAAAACACAAACAGGGGTTTCGAACAGGAACGGTATCTTACAGCCAAAACCTTTTCGTCACCCCACTCTTTCCCATACTCTTATTCACAACTTGTAAAAACAGAATAGCGAATTAGGATGGTATCCCATAGCCAGAACTTCTTCGTCGTTTTGTTTATTATTATTTTTATTTTTTATTTATTTAGCACCCTTTATATTAGCCATGTAAATAGCTTATTGTCTATTGTACAAAATAGAGCGACGGATAAGAACGGTATCCAATAGCCAACAACTTTTTCCGTCGCTCTTATTTTAATTAAAACTCTTCTAAGGATCAATTAGAAAAAAAAAAAAAAAAAAAAAAAAAAAAACCTAACCTAACCTAACCTAACCTAACCTAACCTAACCTAACCTAACCTAACCTAACCTAACCTAACCTAACCTAACCTAACCTAACCTAACCTAACCTAACCTAACCTAACCTAACCTAACCTAACCTAACCTAACCTAACCTAACCTAACCTAACCTAACCTAACCTAACCTAACCTAACCTAACCTAACCTAACCTAACCTAACCTAACCTAACCTAACCTAACCTAACCTAACCTAACCTAACCTAACCTAACCTAACCTAACCTAACCTAACCTAACCTAACCTAACCTAACCTAACCTAACCTAACCTAACCTAACCTAACCTAACCTAACCTAACCTAACCTAACCTAACCTAACCTAACCTAACCTAACCTAACCTAACCTAACCTAACCTAACCTAACCTAACCTAACCTAACCTAACCTAACCTAACCTAACCTAACCTAACCTAACCTAACCTAACCTAACCTAACCTAACCTAACCTAACCTAACCTAACCTAACCTAACCTAACCTAACCTAACCTAACCTAACCTACCTACCTACCTACCTACCTACCTACCTACCTACCTACCTACCTACCTACCTACCTACCTACCTACCTACCTACCTACCTACCTACCTACCTACCTACCTACCTACCTACCTACCTACCTACCTACCTACCTACCTACCTACCTACCTACCTACCTACCTACCTACCTACCTACCTACCTACCTACCTACCTACCTACCTACCTACCTACCTACCTACCTACCTACCTACCTACCTACCTACCTACCTACCTACCTACCTACCTACCTACCTACCTACCTACCTACCTACCTACCTACCTACCTACCTACCTACCTACCTACCTACCTACCTACCTACCTACCTACCTACCTACCTACCTACCTACCTACCTACCTACCTACCTACCTACCTACCTACCTACCTACCTACCTACCTACCTACCTACCTACCTACCTACCTACCTACCTACCTACCTACCTACCTACCTACCTACCTACCTACCTACCTACCTACCTACCTACCTACCTACCTACCTACCTACCTACCTACCTACCTACCTACCTACCTACCTACCTACCTACCTACCTACCTACCTACCTACCTACCTACCTACCTACCTACCTACCTACCTACCTACCTACCTACCTACCTACCTACCTACCTACCTACCTACCTACCTACCTACCTACCTACCTACCTACCTACCTACCTACCTACCTACCTACCTACCTACCTACCTACCTACCTACCTACCTACCTACCTACCTATCTAAGTACTATTTACAAGATTTCTGCTTCTTTTAGTCTAGTATGCTTATAACCTACCTGATCAGTTAATTGAATAAAATAATGTTATAATATATGTTGAGTAGTGTGTCTATATGTTGTTCATTAATAGAGAATAAAAGAAAGCCCAATCAACACGTTTATTTCCTTTAACTGATGGTACACTACTAACTAATATTTACTGAAATCTTGCGGGCGGGAAGTAAAGTGAGCACACGCACATAGGCACATACAGCTTACGCGCCGAATCTAATATGTGTGACCCTACAATATATATATATGTGTATTGAATAGAATAATAATAAAAGTAGTACAAGAAAGTTTTCCGCTAAAAAGAATCCCTTTGTCGGGGCCCCACTCCAAATTCGGCCTCATATGGAGTACTGTTCCCACCTCTGGGCGGGGGCGCCCCAATACCAGCTCCTTCCATTTGATCGCATCCAACGCAGAGCGGCTCGTATCGTCGACCATCCTTTCCAATCGGCTTGATCCTTTGGCTCTGCGTAGAGATGTAGGCTCCCTCTGCATCTTCTACCGCATTTATCATGGGGAGTGCTCTGATGAATTGTTCGGGCTAATACCTGCAGCGGAATTCCATCACCGGACATCAAGGCAGAATACGAAATTCCATCCGTACCACCTTGATGTCTGGCGTTCCACGACTGTGCGTTTTTTAAGGCAGTTTCTGCCGCGCACCACCTCTTTGTGGAACCAACTGCCAGCGCAGGTATTCCCGATCCGCTACGACTTGGGGACCTTCAAAAAAAGAGCGTTCCTCTTCCTTAAAGGCCGGCAACTCACTTGTAAGCCTCCTGGCGTTGCAGGTGTCCATGGGCGGCGGTTGGCACATCACTCGAAGTGACCCGCCTGCTCGTTTGCCTCCTCTCACATAAAAAAAAAAAATAAATAAAAAAAAAAAAGTAACTATTAGTTAGTTACTTTCTAAGACTAAAAAACAAAAAATATTGTGTTATCTCCCTTTCTTTTCAGTGTTTCCATCATACTTTTACTAGCATGGAACCGTCAAACGAGAAGAAGTATATATTATTTAACTTTTAATTTAAAAAAAACAACATAAAAAACTTAAATATTACATCTGACTTATACACAAATACTGATTAATATTTACAGAATAATTCATATGTACCTTATTAGCGATATCACTGTAGGTGTTTAAAATGTCCACCTTCTCTTTCCAGACACAAACACGCACGTTTTTATAAACAGAAAAGAGTATCTCTATCACTTTTTTTAAAACTTTAAAGGGCTAAATTAAAGGCTAAATTATTTAAAGGCTTTAATTCACTGACTTTGACGAATTCCTCAGTAAACGCCAAAACGTAACGGACAGAACGTCACTCTATCACTCACTACACGCGACTGAAGGTCAAGCATCGTAATTCCAACGGCTTTTGGTCTGCGCTTGCGAGGCAGAGACGCCGCCGTGTCGACGTCACGTGCGCGGCCAATCCTTTAAGTTTGCCGAATTTTGTAAAATATATTTAACTAGCTTTCCGCCCGCGGCTTCGCCCACGTGTAATTTGGTTAAGTATATAGCGTTTTTTAATGATCTCGACAGGGCTTTCTTTTACGGGCTAAAATCTTGTTACAATTGGAATTATATATAGCCTGTGTTACTCAGGGATGATGTAGCTTTACAGGATCGGATGATTCAGGGAAATCGAGGGCAACTTCCAAATTAACGTACAGGCAATTACTATTCTGACAATTTTATATTCTGAAAGTCATCTTCTTATGTGGATTAGCTGATGATGGAAGGTAAAACTCCTCAGCGGTTAAGAGTTGAAAGAAAATTCTTACGAAGTTATGAGTACGAAATACGTACTTGTGAGGTTATTACTTATTAGCTTGGCCAAATAATAAAAGGTAAACCTCATTAACGTTAAGGATGTAGATGGAAAAATGGATGCGGACAAACGATAAACGTCTCTTCACTCGTTTCCTTTTACTTGTTTGTATAGGTAGTGTTCACTCAAAATAATCATAGGGTAAAACGTTAATGAAAGTTTGAAGTGCATGGTAGTCATTACACAATGGAGCATCTTAATACCGCGATGGATATATTTGGCCTAAGTAGAAGTTCTTTAAAAAAAAACTAAGACTCAACCTCGCACACTCACTCACACAGCAACACCATTGCACACACTGATACACACACACACACTAAAATGCTCGTACTTCACATAGTTCCACTTGTTCATGTGTATATATATTTTTATTTATTTTTTTCTGTTCGTGTTTTTTTGTTATTCTTTTTTCTGATCTTAGATTCTATTTCCGATTCTATATTTTAACCTTATTTTGGCTTTATTTTTAATCTATTTTTATTGTGTAAACTGATTTGGATAAGCTGTATAGGCTTAAGAAATAAAAAAATAAAATAAATCTACGAATTTTATCAACGCCATCTATCGAGCACATTGTTCAACACTTCAACCGCGCCCGCGCGCACTGCGTTATTTGTTATTTTTGTTACCTCTCATAAGTTTTAATTAACTTTAACTTTAAATTAACTTATATTAGAACATATTTAACAATATATAACTAATCAATCAATATAAGTGTTTAAAAATTTTGAAGCAGTGGTTGAAGTAAATTTTCAATTGACCATAACTTCTTTTTCTCTTAACCGATTTTGACAAAATAAACTTTTGACAACGCTCCTAATTATATGTAATCCAACTGTGAAATCCGTGCAGTAGTTTTCAAGTTATAACGTACCAGACAGACAGACAAGAATTCCAAAAATTGGTTTTTTGGTTTCTATGACTCTTCTTTAATTGCCTCCTTTCAGTTTTTTGGAAAAATATTTAATGTAGAGATTTTCGATTTTTACTGTCTTATTATTAGTATAGATTAATTTAAATAAAAATTACCATAACTAACAAAAGTATTAATTGTAACTCTAATTGGGCTCTTCAGCCACTTTCTTGACGCTGAACTGGTCGCTGAAACGTTTCTATGTGCAAAAGATATAAATAAAAATAATAAACCATATTAATATGATAAAACTATAAAATGACTTGAGGCTGTCATCAAGAGTAGAACTTTTTCCATTTCACTATGAATACTTTAAAAAAGGGTCCTTAAAAGCTGTAGACATATTTTACTATCAAAACACATTTAATTTATTCTAATATAATCATAAAATAATAATTTTGTATTATTTTGAGGAGGTGAAAGTCACAAGTGTGTTAATATTACAATATCGTATAGTTTATGTTCGACAAAACAAAAACAAATCCAAGGACAGCAATGAATAACTTACATTGCGAAGGCTGTTTTTTCCGCCTTCAAAGCCGCTACTGAATAAAAGAAATATTTATAATTTCGTAATCCATCAGTTCGTTCGTTAGTTAGTTAGCTTAGTTCGTTAGTTTATTTGTTTAGATCAGATACTTTTTCGTGTTTTTGTCGCGTAATCTATGTATTTTGGACGCCATAACACCACAATAAATGCTCTCGGAGTCGCAAATCAACATTAAATCGCCATGTTTACAAGCCGTGTAAATGTGTTTTGGAATCATTTTAATTAATTTCCAATAATAAACCGCCATTTCTAGTTTCGTATACCGAACCAGCCAGCGCTTGTTTACACACAAGTGCTTTATTGATATTATTTTGATGATGCTTTAAACAAACATGCAGTAAAGTTTGAAATAATTTACAATTGTCTGAGGCGAGTGAAAGCACTTGAATCACGGAATTAAATATTGAAGAAGACGTGAGATGTAGCTATCTCGTACTTGAGTTCGACCTCACCTCGGGCATTAAACAACTTCGACACATTTCATAAGGAAACATCAAAGCAGCTAAAGTAAAGAGCTTTTCATATCCGGTCATTTTTTGACTAAAAGTAATATAAATATAACAGTAATATCATTGAAGCAATGTTTTCACCTTAAGATTATTCTTCAGATCAAAGATATCAGATCAAAGCGATTCGCGAACGTCAAGCGATGATTTCATAAACACGTTTATTATGTTTAGATTTAACACTTTGCGATTCATTGAAGTGTTCAAACTCTTGTCATTGATGGGCCGATAGACGTGCGAATCACTTACTTTACTTGGCTCGATACAAGTTGCTGCATTTTCATGTAAGTTCTCTTAAAATACTGAATTAATAAGAATTGTAAGCAAACCAGAAAACAGTTGCGGGACTTCGTTAAGCGATAGTTTTATTGAGCTCCGACTGTATACATACATGATTAATAGAAAACCATGTCAACACTCTCACCTCGTAAGTACCTTTTTTCATAATTTATAATTATTAAGAAGCTTTACTAAACAGACTAGTTGTTCTATAATAATTGTTTCATCTCAAAATCTGTGAGTATTCAGTTAAATAAAAAGCCTTTAATTTACAGACAATATTATCGTAGCAAAGTCTTTTTAAATCGGCTGTTTAATTCTCTGAGAATCAGCTCGAGTTTAGCGCAAACCGTCTGATTTAAAAAGCCTACTATTCTATTCGAACTAGAAACCAAGAGCGCCCCTCGCACTTGGAAGGATAATAAACAGCTCCGCCCTCGAGCAACCCCTAGATTCATTCATTCGTGCCGTTACCCGCGCGGTGGCTACACGTCGTCTGAAATAGTGCAGCTTTCGTGTTAAATATAAACAATCAATTACTTGAGAAACACTCGAGGCTCGGTGTCGAACGGTGAGTGTTACGTTGTTAAGCAAACTGTAAAAAGCAATGTGAATGACACTTCTTCAATTGTATTGTTACGTTTGAAATGACCCTTGAGCCAACTAGATTTTACAGGTGTCTGTGTCAATAGGGATTTCGGCTTTTTCCAAGGTTAAATGTGCTCTTCTCCTTCTAATACGTGATAGAGAATAGAAGACTCCGAGATTATTTTGTTATTTTTTTATTCAAACGAACGTTTTGTGTAAATTAAAAAGTACTGAAACGAGTTTAATTTCTGCTAACAATAAATGTCGACTCTATTATTAAAAGCTTAGATTTAATTCTGTTTTTGAAACTTTCTAGCACTAATAAATAAATTAGTATTACTTTTTAAATAAATTCAAATTTAATTATCATATTGTAATACCACCATGTACTTTTCGCCTTCGTCCAAAGTACTTTTCGACGAAGGCTCCGTCACGTCACTCCATATTTTGTTGCGTGGCACATATTCACGAACAATAAATCTTCATGTTTTACCAAACAGCTCACTGGCGAAGTGTTTGTCTTTCTCCGATGTGAGATATTTTACGATAATTTACTACACTGTTGACAATTTGTATATTCAGCTTATGACGATATAGTCTGCCTTTTTTAATATAATTAACCGTTAACAAAAATAAATTAAATCTTTCAAAAGTTAGACTCGAAGTTGAAACATAATAATTCTAGGAGAGACCGGATTTTCACAGCAGAGCGACTACAGTAACTTATAATTTGCCCCAACAATAAAAAGGAAATGCCGCCCGCCCTAGACTCTATTCTTGAATAATGGAGCTCCTATTTAAGGCTTTATAAAAAGAAAAATATACGGCTGGAGGTTTTTTTCAGCCCTAGAATGTTCTTTACGTTCTTATTGTATATTTTAATAGCAAATCGGGCACATTTTTAGTTTGAGAATCAGCTAGAGTTACATTAAAAGTACACACAATCAATTATATTATGAGCATGTTTACTTGAAAACTTTCCTCATCCCGAACTTGATACTAAGAATCGGAATTTGTTACAAGGACAACGGCGCAATACCAATATACCAATACCAATTCCATCATAATAAATCTCAAAAATGTTCACCGTCGGTCGTAATGGTTATTAATAATGCGTTAAATTTAAAAAAGAAACAAATATTTCGATCGGAATACATTGCATAGTATCGTCAAAGTAATCTATTATTTCTTTCACTGGCTGTGCCCAGTGGCCCACTCACTTTCTATCAGACCTTAAGGCTGTCACAAAGGCTTTCAGTGAATTAGCCTGCACCTAAAATGTACATAATCTCTTTTTAATTAAAATGCTTATTTATGCAGACGTTCTAGTTATATATTGAATGAGAGGCTTTGTTTGAATTTTAAGTTTTGAGCGCGACCCAGTCCCGAGAGTATCGATTTTATATAAATAATGACCACTCACCAAATAATCTGAGTCAGCCATACACATTTGGATCGTGGGTCGCACGGCTGATGTTTTAGGCAACTGGCATCTCTCCAACTCTCTTCTGATGATGATGCTTCTTTTGTTGCAGATGTATCCAGATGACCAGCCGTTAAATATTCGATGCAATTGAATACATAGCTTACACGAACGCACAGACAAGAAACGAAGCCAAATTATTAAGTGAATGAAAATTGATTGCTCAGATTTTGGAAAATTATTACAAATATAAAAATGAGTTTTGATTCGGCCGCCATTAAAAAGTTTAATCTGGAGAAGGCAACGAATTTTATGCGTCAGTTTCGAGATCCTGACTCCAGGGAGTTAAAGAAACTATCTGCAAACCAGTTCATGGAGATCTGGAGTCATTACGACAAAGACGGTGAGAACCCGCTTCATGCCTTTTAGGACGAATAATCGTGTATCGCGCCATCTCCGAATAGACGCTGAGCAGATCTCGTTGCAATAATGTAAACAATCGTCTAATTAAAATAAACAATAACAAAGCTTCAAATTGTTGAGATATCAAAGGAAGTCACGGATCGCGGTGATTATTCCAATATCTTTCGAACGCGAGTATTTCTATTTGCAAATTTGTGAAAATCTTTCTCTCTGTAAATAGTTCGTCACACATTCAAGAGATAACGATGTTGACTCTCGGACAAAAAGCGACCTTTCCACCTTCGCTTAAAAATTCCTCACAACCTCTGCTGCCTGACCTTCACCCAACATTCAATCTCACGCGTCTCCGTCGTCTGCAGGCATCCTGTCCACTTGAGGGCCACAAGGATTCATACATTTGCAATCGGCTTGAACGCCGTTCTGTCATCTCCGATTATTCCAATATAATAATATTAGCTTTCCTTAAATTATATAATAAATAAATAATTGCGTGCAAACAGGAATTAATTAATTTATTATGGCGTCTGCGTCCATGCTCAAGGCTGCCTATACATTTCTTATAGATTCCGGCCACGCGATCATATTTTGTTCAGTTTCACAACTTCTAACCGTAGCCTGGTGTCCAGAGAGTATAGTACAATTGAATTCGCACTCGCGCCAAATCGTTACCTGAATATCTCAAATATTGCAATTTGTTAATCGTTGTTAAAGCGAGTTACACCAGATAGACCGGCTTCGATCAATCCACTTACAGGCTTCGATTGACGTACATAAGTTAATTACGTTGCATTATTCACTTGCACATTCAATGCAACCTCATCGTTTGTCATAATAAACATACTTCACAGAAGAACGAGTTTTATTATGTTGATGCATTGCAGGGAACGGTTACATTGAAGGCACGGAGCTGGACGGATTCTTGAGAGAGTTCGTCTCCAGCGCCAATTTCACCGACATCAGTCCTGAGGTGAGTACACAATAGGGGACTACTTCTAAGGTGACGTTTTATATATCTAGGGGTATCAAACATATTAGTCTTTTATTAGAATGCGTCGTTTAGTTTCATGACGTTACAATGTTAACCTGAAAAGTGTTACGTGGTAAAATACACTAACGTCGAACCATTATTAATGCGTTTGACAAGTTAGATTTATTCAGAAAAAAACCAATTACGACGCATATGCGTATTGCATACACGGTGATATATCAGCACTTTCAGTAATCAATAGTTATGCATCGTCTTCCGATCAGCAAATGACCCGTAGGACAACCGCTACCAGCGAAGGCGGAGAATTTCACCAATTTCACTTCCTCACTTTCGCCCGTCTTTGAGTGCTGTTCCTCAGTCGTCCTCGCCACGCCCATCTTGTGGAAGGCGTGGTTCATCGGAGGTTCATTGTTCGCCTCACTGAGATCTGAGTGTAGGCCTCGGATGTTCTTTATGATAAGCACCAACAGAATGAGAGTACACTTCATGGCCAGCAACAGCCTTCGAATGCGTGCAATTTCGATTTACGTCCATTAATAGCAGGTCATTAAATACTTATCAAAATATCAGACAACTTTTAATTGCTACAATTATAGTTTGGCTGCTTAATTAATAAATTTTATCTACCTGTCGTTAAAGTACGAGTAAGTAATTAAGCGTTATAGATAATTAGAAATATCACAATCTGCCTCATTGCTTTTCTGTTTGGTTTGTGTTCTAAATAAAGTTAACACAATAAACAATAAAGACATCAATGAAAACAGACCCACTTGTGATCACTTCACAGGCTTTCATTACGTATTCTGTGCTAAAAGTTCCAACCAAGGTCTGATTCAGTTGTCAGGACCGAACATCGAAACGACCTTCAGACTCCGACTCGGCGTGTCCTTGGTCAGAAATGACGTGAAATTTTGAAAGAAGAGTCCATCTCGCATAGACGACCTTATTTAAGCTTATCTTTCTAGCAACAAAGTCAACACTTTGATATGATAGTATGTTCCGATAAAAATAATAAAAATTGTAAAATCCACTTTATAGGAAATAGCATTTCTTAAATAAATATTTGTATACTGATATAGGTTCTATGCAGGTTAAGAGGCCGAGCGTCTCTAATGAGACAGTTCCTCTACGCCTTGTTAAAGAGTAACTTGTTAGGGGATAAACACTTGATTTATTTCATAATGGGTAAAAGCAAAAAGCCAAGCGTGGCCTGCGACTACCGTCCCCACACATCGATAGCGTAGTAGTAGCCCATTCCCCTTGCGCTCTGCACCCTGATTGTTGCGTAACTGTAGCCGACGCCCCCGGATGAGATCCAAGCCGAGGCGTTCTGGCTGTAACCTATCTCACTCGCGCTGATTGCTGCTATCCTGGTAGTGGCATTCCCTCGGAATATGAAGTCCTGATACTGAACAGCGTTGGGGACGGGCTGTTTGTACAGGTACTGTCTGAAATTCAGTCACTTCTTTATTATATCGTTAGCATTTGAAGACATTATCGTTTTGGCATTACGGTACCTGTGCAACAATCTGTCGCCATTTGTGATGTATCCCAAGCTTAGGCCCGACCTGGTGTTGGTCGTGGTGGGTCTCACGACGGCGCCCGTGACTAGAGACGCCATCACCACGCAAACAGCCAGTAGGAGCTTCATCTGAAAGTTATAACGATCAGTGGTCTATTTCTCTTGGTCATATCTTCGTACTGCCAACATATGTGAGAGTTTAAGAGCAGGAGATTCTTAGAACTGTATTTAACTTAACGTTTAAAAGTGCTAAACACAGATTTACTTCACTTACCATTATAACACTACAGGTATCTGATAAAGCAGACGAAGAACTGATCGTGACGATAACGGACCTACATTATCTTACTTATCATGCATGTGCATAAAGCCGTGTACACATGCTGTGTATTATAATGTGACCTGCAGATGTCTGAAATAACCTACCAATGTCACTGATCTAAGTAAAGAAGTTACGACTCCTTATAAAAGTTCTAATGACATTTCTTACAGTCACGATATGTGGATAGTACTTTAAGATGAGCCGGCATTTACATTTACTAAGACGAAAATGAAATAAATTAAATGAAACATCGGTGTAAACTCCTCTTTACGCAGTCTTCAGCGATTTCTGAGAAGATGACATCACTGCATAATAATATTATCATTTCTAAAGCCCTTTTACGAGTGTTGCTAATTTGCGCAGGTTCCTTTTCTCTTTGACCTAAGAGTCGTTTCGCGACCTTCAACTGGATTTACACACACTGTCATTTGAGATGTAATTTGAAACTATTTGTTACATTCCATTTCAGTTCAAAGCAATAAAACGCTTCGAGCGCAAATCACTTTTCTTACTTTTCCAAGTTTTTGAAGCGTTTGCAAAACTTTTCTAGTAAATTTTGCCAAACCCTATTTGAAAGAGTTAGAGAAGTCTTAGTTTGAACGTGTCCTCTAATATTGTATCCCGCACGGTTAAACCCTACCTGTCACCGATGAACTACTAACTTTGCTTATCTGTGGTTTGTGATTTGCTGACGTTGGAGGTTTGCCAGAGCTCGTGCTTACAATTTCATTTTATTGCTTTGCTTTATTGGTTAAATTACATAACACATGACGTTATGAACTCTGATGGCAGCTGCTTCCTGTGAACTTTAAATGCGCAATTTTTCTTGCCAAATTTGTTCTTGTACCTTGAAACTTTTAGAATTATCTCCAATTTTCTTACAATACGGTAGAAGATGAGTTTAGCGTAAATGAGGTTTGCAATATTAATGCAATGGAATATTAATTATCATGAAAATTGCCCAAAAAAAAACAAAAAGCTTAAATACTTGCAGTGTTAGGTTGTTTGCTTGTTTAGCAAATGCAGACTTGAAGTGAGATTGGCCTCTTTGGGCGCTTGGCCCTTCGCCAAATGTACGCGGACGATATCTGCAGCTTAAACTCTGTTGTGTACATTGCATTCATATGAGACACGGCAACTTGTTTGCATTTGTCATTCTGTTAAGCTCGGTTTCCTTTTCGAAGACACAATGTGCGAACAAACTCACAAGAGCCTGAGCGGAGCTCATCCAACCGCCGCTTTAATACTTCAATATATAAGTTACAATTTAAATATGTAACACTGCGTTGGCACTGCCAAAGTGTTCTTGAAGTGTGGTGGTCTTTCCTCCTGCTTTGCATATAGTAAGCGCACAGGAGATGATATAAAGATACCATACCTGTAAAGACCACTTTCATCTACGATTTGCAAGCCTACATAAATATTGTTTTCTAATTAAACGGACTGCTTCCAACAATGTAATTATTGTTCGCGGTTTGTGGGAGATATGATTTAATTAAAATTCTGGATTACTCCGCGCCGACCCTTGACCCCGGCCAGCGCTGAAAACTTTTGCAAAGCTACATTTAGGTGGCTTTGAATTTTTAATTAAGGCGGTATGACATCAAGTGCATCTCTAATTATATAAAAGGCCATCTCGCATTGCGTATTTCAGCCTCGCCTGCGCCAAAAGGTTGTTCGAATTCTTCAAGCTTCTGTTGTGGTTTGATGAAACTGGTGGTAAATGTTCGTCACCAGTAAAACCAAATTGGACTTGTAATTATAGATAAGATATGATTACAAAATTAAGAGCGGGATGGATATATAGATATATATTTCTTCCGAGCCAATAAACCGACGACCCTGCATTAATAGGTTGTCCCGTTTCAGGCGGTGTCGGATTCGATGCTGGTGGAACTCAAAGCCTGTTTCATGGAAGCCTACGACGATAACCAAGATGGCAAAATTGACATTAGGGAGGCGAGTAAAGATTTCAATAGGCAGAGAAGGGTTACTAAAAGATGCAATTTTTATAAAATGACAAAGTTTAAAATAAAACTCTAATTGTTTTTCAGTTGGCACAGCTTCTTCCCATGGAGGAAAACTTTCTTCTTCTATTCAGGTTCGACAACCCTCTAGAATCAAGCGTCGAGTTTATGAAGGTACTAACACTTCTGATTCCAACGCAATTACATAACTTTTAGCCGCTGAAGTGAGGATTATTGCTTTTCCAGATTTGGCGAGAATACGACACCGATGGAAGTGGCTACATCGAAGCTGATGAGCTAAAGGTTTCCTCATTCTTATTCAATTTGTCCACAATATGATCCCTAATTGAAAAATTATCTCCTTCTCCTAGAATTTTCTCCGCGATCTTTTGAAAGAGGCGAAAAAAATCAACGACGTGTCCGAGGACAAGCTAATCGAGTACACAGACACGATGGTGGGTTATTTCTTTCATTCATTCGTCTCTAACAAAATATTTTAATTTCAATAAACAATTCTTGCAGCTCCAAGTGTTCGATTCGAACAAGGACGGCAGACTTCAGCTTTCTGAAATGGCAAAGTGAGTATAATGACATACTTTACTTTACTTTTAAATTCACATATTTTCGCATTTTAACTGCAAAATGCAATAAAATCGACATCTTGATACTTTATTGCTTGGCTCTGTCATAATTACTATGAGAATTTGAGGAAGTAAGTAATTTTCTTTCCATTTTAACTTTGGTCACAGATGTACCATAATTCCTCCTGAATGTGTTTCCTTAGCAATCGTCAATTTTGCAGAAGTGTGCCAATCGCTTTTCACTGAAACTCGAATGAAATTCAATTCCCTGAATGATATCTAACAAAATGTTTATTTTAAGGCTACTACCAGTGAAAGAAAACTTTCTCTGCAGACAAGTGTTCAAGGTGAGTGACGTCTAATTTCCCGCCAACGTTGCTTGGCGTCGCCATTGTTCCTCGCAGATCATTTATTCTCTATTAGTTATTTCCACTTTTATGCATCGTCTCATTTTCTGTCCTATTTTTTGTAGTTTGGCAACCGCATTCAAATATCTAAACGTGACCATAACACAATACGTAGAGCCATGCAATTGGTTATGCATGGTGATTAAACTAATTCACTTTTTTAGAACGCATGACACCTAAATCTAAGGATAGCTAAGTATTTTAGAAGTATAACTTCAGTGAAAGCAATCCCGAACCACGGTGATACATCTGTGGCAACTCTCCATTGTCTATTCATGTGATATTTCGCGTTCGAAATCCAAATTGATCAACTTATTGATACGCCATGATTTATGAAGAAGCGAAGGTCGCGAGAATTCTCTTTGTATTGCTCGTTGTGAGCTTTACCAAAGCAGATTACTTTTCAGTTCAATTACTGCTTACTTTATTTCTTCGATTTTCTCAAATGACATAGCCTACATTCTATATTATTATTGTTTAATCACTCAATTGCGTCACTGTGTCCTTTCAAACAAAATAATGTTACCAAGTCCCACAATATGAACCATCTTTGCCAAAATTGTTCTTCATTTAGCATTAGCTTAGAAATACTGCGAGTTTATTTTCACGATTCTCTCTGGGCTTAAGCCTGCAAGTAAGTGATAAGAAGCTCGCAAAGTATTAAAACTTGTTTGGATTTGTTTTGCACCTTTTATTAACTTAAAAGCTAGTTTCTACCTAACATGCCTGAAACTTGCATATATTTATTGAACACGCATTGAAATCATATTTTACAATATACTAACATGTTTGGATACGATGATTAAAAGCCTTTTAGAATTTGTCAGAATAAGTCTAAAGTTCTGGTTACAAACATTCGTAAAAATTATATGCAATAACCATATAAATGCGAGTAATGAGTTATTATTACACAAAACAACACTTACTATTGATTCGCCTATCTCTGTCTCTCTCTCTGTACCCACACGGCTGCTTGTCTGCACAACGCACTTAGGAAGGCATAGAGGTGAGTCCCTCCAAAGTGTTCCGAGGTGTGACTGCTTCACAATAATTCTATAGTACTCGTACATAAATGAGAATTCAATTCAAGTCATTGACTAAATACTGATTTTGTAATGTCAAGTGATGACCGACTGGTTCACGACTTGGAACACGTCTCAACTTCGACTACGAATAAAATAGAGAATGCATGCCTTTCGTGGAGGAAGTCGATTATGCAACAAATGGAGACACGTAGACGGTTTTTGAGCATGTCAAAGGAAATATCCTCATCCTACTTTCTGCAATGTTTATGATTTTTTTGAATGGAACAACTAATTAAATTATAAGTTAAGGTTTACCGTTTGCCTGCTGTTGCATTGCCAGTCTCCTCCTTCTATTCGAAGTGTTCAAAACGTAGACATTATCGTGAACTCAATAATTTCGCTGTTCAAACAATGAGTCAATGCAATCGTATTTTATTTCTTGTTTTGAAACGAATTCCGACTTGTGTCGGCTTCAGCCTGCACCTTAGGTCTATGACGCAATTCTTATCAAATGTTGAACGTAATTTAAAAATGCATCATAATATTGCTATTGGCATATTCACAGGGTGCTACTAAGCTCACGAAGGACGACATCGAAAGAGTCTTCTCGCTTTATGACAGAGTGAGTTGAGGAAACATTATCTAATACGTTTGAGCCCCGACATAATATGCTTAACATATTGTGACGACACTTTTTGTTCAGAAGCTTTTAGATTGACTTTGTTCCAGGATAATAACGGGTCAATAGAAAATGAAGAGCTGAAAGGCTTTCTCAAAGACCTGTTAGAATTAGTCAAAAAGGTGAGTTTTATTTACGGCTTCAATTTAATGAGCCAACTGTGAATGAGATAAGATGTGCATATTAAGTAAATCTGGCCTCTTCAGGATTATGACGCTCAAGATCTCCTCGACTTCGAAGAGACCATTCTACAAGGCCTAGAATATAGCAGCGAAGGAAAAATAAGTAGGAAGCAACTAACAATGATACTCTTGGCTCTAGCGAAGCACAACCAAGAGGAAGAGCCAGCTACTCCATAATTTGCTACAAATCTCGTTGTCAGTCCGTCCCTGTGTCAATTCACTTGACCTTTTCATGGCCATTCATGTTATGATCGCTTAATTAATCGAACATTATCTGCATTTGCTGTGAAAAGGTTTCGATTTGAATTATCTTCAAAACGCATGTTTGTTAAATGTAATAGCTTGTGATGTTACATGTTAAGCTTTATGTTATTCACTTAAGAAGAATAACAAACACACTGAAGACGCTCACGAACCACTGCTCGTTCGTCGATCGTTGTTACTACAAAACAGATTTTATGATACAAAAGTAAGCCAAATGCAAATGCCAAATATTTAAAATATTGTATGAAACAACTGAGCTACAAAGTGATATTTACACTAATAATTCAAATGGAGTAATACAATTTAAAACAAACGAAATAAAATATAAGTGTATATATATTTAACTATTGCTTAATTTGACGATAAAAATAAATATATTTTTAATATTGTAACAAAATTTGTTCAAAATCACAAAAAACCAAATCTTCTCTCTCACTTTGCACTTAAAATACTTAGATGTAATGTCTCGATGTCCTTTCCTTATGAATTGTGCTGCATTGTTTAAAAACAAAATTAAAAACTGTAAACATTTTCAATTCCTTTCCATTGGTGTTTAATTTTATAATTTGAGTAAAATGTTTCGATCAAACAGCTTATTTTTTCGATGCCAAACATAATGTGATACTGAACAAGGTTATTTTACACAAAACACCATGAAATGAAAATGCAAGCTTCACAAAGATCTTTGAATCATTTATTTTATACAGACGCGTTGTATTCATTTGTGCAAAACCAGTATTACGCGGGCACCACTCGGGTGGGGTATGTTTTTTTTTAAATTTCGGATAGAAAATACTAACTTAGACATTTAACGAAACGGTCTCAGCACCATTATGTGATGGCAGACGAATAAAATTGATTTATAGACGACATGTGTATGCTTTGCGGCCATATGGGTGGGGATTTATATTTTGATGTTAGAAATCGATGTGATAGTAAAAATAAATGTTCAAATTTATTAATATGGCATGTTAGTTTAAAATATAACTGTGCAAAGACTCAGCATAAATAATGCAAATAAAGTGTTTATATTTATAATTTTTGTTTAATTACTTTGTTTTAACATGTATTGTTGAAAAGAGCGTTCGTCAGCTTTCCGAGAGAATAGTTTTTTGCAAGAAAGTTTGAAACTATTTTTTTTAATATTAGGACTTAAATTAAATTTCAGTTTGTTTTATTTCCAATTCAACGTATTTATTTAAACAAAATGTTTACTATTATTATCTACATTGAGGTCATATAATAGAAGGGCCAATTGTGCCTTTGCGATACAATTCTGGTGTGAAAACATATTTTCATCACGTTGCTTAATTATAAAATAAACGATATAATAAATAAAAAAATTCCTTAATTTCTGTACCTAGTCAAGAAGGCAACACAAGTTTCAGCACGCGTTTGTTTCTGTAGATCAGTCACATCATGAGGCACCGATTTTCATATGTTGGTTAGTTGTTTATGGAATGACTTTGATCCCATGGAGTATGGGAAGGGCTATGGTCTGAGATGCAAGCTCCAAAGCTGGTGCGGCTGTAGAGGAGGCGGAAAAAAGAAAAGGTCAAAGTACAAAAGTCTTTTAAATTTAAAAATGAATTAGTTAGTTGTTCAAAAGCCATATTTTTTGTCTAAGCTGAATAAAAAGAGAACTAAGAGTCGATAATCGAATGTTGCACATTTCTTAAAACGTGTGAAAACATCTCAAACTCGAACGAACGACTCGACTCAACAGGAACGTTTTAAAATTATCCCTTCTTAAGCCAAATCGTGACATAATATACAGACATTAAAACATACCATACTATGAATATGAATTCAGATTTGTTCTTATCTAACAAATGATTAGTACCTATCTAATAGTATAAGACCAACCTATTTAGACAAATTCGAGGATATTTGGTAGGTTCCCTAATTTTATCCCTTTGCAATATACAATAACTCTGTGGTAGTAATCTGTATAAATATAAATTATAGAACATTTTTTATATAACACTATAACAATATTATATTAAGCCTCTATGTGTGAGATCGGCCCGCGAGGCGAGCGCAGCTTATACTTTCCGGCTCTATTACTCTACACATCGTTACCGTGTTATACCTTGATCGTCAACATGTTTAAACCTACCAATGTATTTATTCTGGCATAAAAAATAAATGAAATACAATCTACATAAAGTTGGTGTGACGTCTTATGCTATCGATATATTTTATATAAAACTTTACTGTTCCGTGTGCTTTACATAAGGAATTTAAGTTTGTGAAGATATAATTAGTTATAACTACCCCATTTGTATTTCCTAAACATATTCGCCTTGCGTAGGACGCAGCCACGCCCTTAGAAAAGTGGTCTGTGGTTTTGTCTTTAATCGTAGACAGGTTTATAACACATTTGTGCAGGGACCACTTTATTTTGGAATGGTCTAGTAACGAGTCTTTTAGGCAGGTTATTTAGGTTGTAATGACATTATTGAGATAGTCTATCATACCCCTTGATATCAAATCAACCATACCCATTCCAGACCATAATCGCAATATTCTGTGGATAGTGGTAATACTACGCGCATAAAGTGTCCACTATAGTCTCATAGATGACAGACTTTAGACAGTAGTTTATAGTTTATGGTGACGCCATTAATTGCATTTTCCTGTGGTTAATTTATACCAAGGATTCGAGTCAGAGTAATTTCTATAGTAATTAAGCCACAACTAAGCAAAAGGGAATTGGTTTTTATTTAAATCATAGAACTGTAAAAATCATCATGGGTGTCAACGTGGAAACTATTTCACCCGGCGACGGTAAGTTTAAATAAAAACGCAAGTGATTTCTTACCATTTACGTATCATATCATTTTGAAACTATTAATTTAAGTAAAGTTAACTGATATAATTGTTTATTGATTATATACTAAGGTTAATAAAGTCTGGGCCGAGGCGTTGCGCTCCGGCCGAGGCCGAAGATGCAACACGTTTTGTCTTTAACCTACCGCATGCTTATTTTCTTACAGCTTAAATTTCTGTTGTCATGCGTAGTCCTACATAATATGTTTTTAATCTTACATAGTTTCTATTCTAATAATTATTTAACTTGTTCTGATTGGCCATTGATTTCTGTTTATTCCCAGAGGCAACCTATGCTAAGAAAGGTCAAACGGTTGTGGTCCACTACACCGGTACATTAACGAATGGTCAAAAATTCGACTCGTCCCGTGACCGTGGAAAGCCATTTAAGTTCAAGATTGGAAAGGGAGAGGTCATCAAAGGCTGGGATGAAGGAGTGGCAAAGGTATTATAAAACTTTGATTAAAAATAAACATTTATGGATCAATCCATTCACAAAGTGATAAGATGTCATAATATTATGGTATCACCTCTTTTATTTCTCACTCAAAATTATTTCAGATGTCTGTTGGTGAGAGGGCAAAACTAACCTGCACTCCCGACTATGCTTATGGCCAACAAGGACATCCAGGTGTCATTCCTCCCAACTCTACCCTCATCTTTGACGTGGAGCTCCTCCGCCTCGAATAATTGGCCAAATTGTACTAATTTATTGTTTTCAGCTTTTCTTTGGAAATGATTAATTTCACCTATTCATTGGTTAATTGTCACCCCGTTTTGTTCGTGTTGTAAATGGTGTAATCTGCACTTCAGAACCAATGAACAATATGAATGCATTTTTTATGACTTTGTATTCCTCAATTATTTATATTAAATACACCAAGGGCATATTTATAGTGAAGCAATAAATATTCTCAAACATCAAATGTATGTTTTAATCCTTTTTATCATGATGTGAAATCAGGGGCTGCTGAGTCTGCCCTGCCGACAAAATAAGAAATGTAATATGCTTTTAAAACTACTATTAAAGTATGTCATAGCTCTAATGATTTTACATTTTCTCAATTTAGAAATACAGTATAAACTTCATCTAACCTCACTCGATGTAGTGACTTTATACATGACTATAACGCCATAAAATTAACAGTGTCGTTATATAGAGTTTACAGTATGTGTTTTGAGTACACAAATTTTGAGTATTTGGCTGTAAGGAGCTAAATCATACTAGAAACAATCTTAAGGAAATATCTTTATTCACATTCGCTAATTGTAAGTATATATATATATACAATTTGACAACCAATCAAGATTTGTAAACAAACAAAGCTGAGACTAGTTTGCGCACTTCAGATCTGAACCAAAGATGGTTGGGCATGGTTAACGGTGAGCAAGACCATTTTAATACACCAACAAAATATCTATTCTTTCTAACTGTAACATCGGAACCAAAAATCACACAGCTCAAGTCACCATCAGTTTGACAACCGAGATATAAAAATAAAGTTTCTTTTAAAGTATACACGCACACTGCGCTTTGATATTGCACTTCCGAAATAGCGTCGTCACAAAATATCCGAGTTGGGCGGCAGTCTGACTGCGGGGCGTTATCCTTACAACAGGAGAATCTTGGGCTCACCATGCGGCGCTGCCATCGAGCAACTTACTTTTACAAAGTCAAAACATGCTTATTTGTGACGTCAAAAGAGAGATCCCTCTCAAGTGTTGGGTAACGGCTTGAGGGGGCCCAAGCTCAGTAGCCCGTCGGCCCCCAGCGCCTGCAAGTTGGAAGTCATGCCGGATTTCATGTTGTGCACTGATATGATGGGTATACCGAAGCATCCGACGGCTTGCTCTCGGTTCGCCAGTGGGATGAAACTGTAGATGCCCAAATTGCTCAATCTCTTGAGGTTATCGATTTGGGAGAGGTCCACCACGGGCAGCCCGAGCTCCTTGTTAGCACCGGACACGTTGTGAAACACTCGCTTGTGATGCTGGAGCTGCAGGACCTTGGGATACGAGGCGGGGCACTCGTCGCATTTAAACGTGGGCACCTTCGATGGGTGGGCGTTGGCCATGTGCACTTGAAGGGAGCTGTGGGATCCGAACATCTTATTGCAGATTTTACAGGAACACATACCTCCACCCACTGTGGCTTCGGGAATAGAAAAATTGCTAGATTTCGAAGTATGTTTAATGCTGACTCCGGCACCGAGATTGGGAATGTGGGGTATGGGCCTCTCGGGAGTCGGGGACCGGCTTTTCTGCTTCTGCTTGATACTGATGCCGCGAGAAGCGAGCACGTTGGCCATGGCGTTTGCTTCTTTGTTGACAGTCTTTTTGGTGATTGAGATTTGACTGCCCAACTTGTCTTTAGCTCCCTGCACGCTGTGAATCAGCGGGAAACCTTCTCTTTGCTTCTGCAGGGCCATGACCTGGCAGTCCTCGTTGTCGTGCTTGCCAGGCAGCAACATGTCCGAGCGCCGTTTGTTGCCGGGTCCTGCGGCCGCGCCCCCCGTCCGCTTCAGAGGCATCCGTTGAGACCTCGGCCCTCGCATGTGGCCGTGCACTTGCGCTCCGGCTCGTATCTGTGGTTTCACGGACGTGGCCCGAACGCCGGGCATGCGGGGGCGAGGCCCCTGAAGCCCTGCCGGGGCGGCGGGCATTCTCAAGGGGGGCGGAGGCATTTGCCCTGTCTTTTGATCCACGCCTTGAACGGCACTCGTGCCCAACTGACCCGGAGGAAAGGTTTGAACGTTCTGAATGGTGATGCCACTACCGCCGGGAGGTTTCATAAGTCCACCGGCACTGGACACCGGGGCGTAAGCTTGCGCAGGGGCCGAAGTGGGCGGCCCCATGCAGCCCGGTTGGGGCGCAGCTCCCGACTGGCCATACACCGCCTGCTGCATGGCTTGCAGCGGTGAGTTGACTGAATAAGGAACGTGCGAAGGATACGAACTCGGTGGCATGCCACTGGAGTAAGTGGGTGGGGCTACCTGGCCTGGGTACTGTCCGTAGCGCATGTTTGGATCCATGTAGTTCGATTGAAACTGCTCAGGCATGGGTTGTCCAGTCGGACCGTACATGTTATTGGGAGTTGAATAGTTAGGCACGCCCGGATAAGCATTGTACGGAGCCTGCCCGGGCATCATGGCTCCACTGCTCCCCGGATACGCTTGTATGTTGATCATGACATTTTGTTGGTGAGTGAACCCCGGAGTGTTCGCTATCGACGACAACTTTCCAACTTGGGCTGCTATTTGTTTGACTGGTATGAGGCTGGAGATCATGTTCGTGGGGGTGTTGTAATGGCGAAGGCCGGAAGAGCCGACTAGACTCTGCGAATGGCCCGTCATCTTCCTGTGGTCGTCCAGCAGGGAGGTGTCCGTGAAGCGAGTGTTGCACACGTCGCACGTGTGCTGCGACCCCAACTTGTCCAAGGAAATGAACTCGCCCGAGTCGGAAATGGCGCTCTCCCTCTTGCTGGACATGAGACTGTCGAACATGTCGTCTGCGCTCTTGTCGAAGATGTCGACGGGTTTGGAGTCGGGGGCGTTCCAGTTGAAGCTGTGCTGCTTCTCCGTTGAGTGGATCGCGGGCGCCTGCATCAGGCCCGAAGCCGGAGCCGGGTTGCTCTGCGACATCGGGAACGTGCTCGGGGTGGAGTATGTGGTCGCCGAAGGATAGACGACTTCATCGATTTTAGGGGAATATATCAATTCCGTTTTGGGCTTGATGTCCGGAGCGGGCGTGGTCGACACGACACAGCAATCGTCATCCTCGTCGTTGGAGTCCCCGTTTATTTCTATGACCATAACCGCCTCCTCCGCTTTGGAGACGGGCTTCAAGGGCGTCGAAGGTTCTGATGGTGTTGGAGTGTCCTCAGTTTTAACTCTAGTGAGAATGGGTGTCGAAGAGCTGTCGGGCAGCATGGGAGACATGCGTTCTGCTTTCACTTGTCCCGAAAACAAAGGCGCTTCAGATTGAGCCTCAACGGAATCAGTCTCTTCTTTTTTAATCAAGACCGTCTCTGTACTGGAGTTGGAAAGAGGTCGCTCTAAATCGGCTTCGGACAAAGCGTCAGCGTTTGAATTCTGCGTCAGTAGTTTAGCCCTCGTCGGGGTCTGCTTGACCGCTGGCCTCCCCCGAGGCTTGACTGCTTCTCTCGCGGGTTTATCGTTGGCTACGGCTTCTGCGGGTTTCGCCACGACGGTTGCATTGCTGAATGCATCAGCTTTGCTGGAGATGAAGTCGTCACTTTCCGAAGGTGTGCGCGATTTGCTTTGCCGATTGTTTTGTTCAGCTTTAATGTCTTTATGGTCTTCGTCGTGTTTGTCGTGTGCATTTCCGTCGTCCTCGTCGTCGGAGGCCTTGAAGTCTTTCAGCCCGTTCACCACTTTAAATGTATTCGTATTACTTCCGTCTGATTTTAATGTTAATTTAATACCTCCTAATTTACCTAATCGTTGCAAAACATCACTTTTCTCACTTTCTAGCTTTTCTTTTTTTATTGGAGTCGAGTTGTTCTTTATTGTCAGCCCTAAACTGCTCAATCTCTCTAACGCCGAGGCCGAATTCGGGGCGCTGTCCTGCTTCTTCATTGAAAGGCTTTTGTTTTTAAGCATCTCCGCTATGTCTACCTTCTGAGGAGTTCTTTGTTGTGGCTGCGGCGTCGCCTCCTCTTCGTTCGACCAGCATTCGTCTTCCGAAGGAGGCCCATCTTCATCATCCGAAGGCAATTTTGTAAGTGCCACCACTGGCAGTGAGACATGCTGGATAAGGTGATTATTTAACTCTTCCGAATCAGGAAAATCTAATTTGCATGTGAAGCAGTAAAATTCCTTTTTCAGTTTCCTAATTAGAGCACCGGAACATTGTAGTTTTGTAAGGATATTTGCAACATTATTGTTAACTGGCTGCCTTTTCTCTTCTTGCTCTGAGTCTTCGTCAGCCCCATCTGGAAAAAACCGAGTAACTACAATTTACTTTAGAATAATAATCTTTAAAACAAACATAACTGTATAATGTACCTAAACATTTATTTATATATTTCTTAAGGCACACCAACAACATACACCAGTGAAATAAAACTGCAAGAACACACAAGGCATGCATGTGCATAAATTAAAGCACAGCGTTATAGATATGCGCAGCAAGGAAATACATAGTCTGCAACATTTTGTGTCTGAAGACTATTACCAAAATCAAATCAAAAATATCTTTATTCATATAGGCCACAAAGGTACACTTATGAATCGTCGATATTAAATAAGAATTATAATAACAAGAAGATGTGATCCGGGCGTTAGGTAAATGATAAAATATACTTTTCCTTATAATAAATACTAAATTTATTATATTTTTAAAACCTTTTGCAATACAAAACTGATTGGAATAAGCAAATAATTCATTAAACATAAAAATTAAAAAAGAAATATTTGAAAAGTTAAAAAATTAGTTAAAAAAGTTAAACATAGATGTGTGTCTGAGAGAAATATAAGACAACAAACCTGATTCATAACTTTGAGGTGATGTGGGGAAATCAGCTTCCACTTCTGAACTCATAATCCAGCTGAAAATAAATATTTAATTCTAATTAATAACTAATTGCCATTAGTTTAATTAATAAAGAAATGTCCAAACCAAACATAAATGTTTAATATTTTGTTTAATATCAAAATATTAGTATGGTATAAATGTTAATTAGCAGTTAATCAAATAAGAACTTGGAGCCAAATATTTAATGTATATGTCATTATCAACATAAAAATGTTTAAAATGCGAATATTGTAATTAACTAATAAAAAAACATTATAACTAAGCATTACACATTATAATTATTGTGCTTTTTGTTAACTTTCTAAAATACTCTTAACCATAGAAATAAAACAGCGAACACTAAAATACGAACTTATGCAAATATTACAAAATCCTTACCGGGCTAAACAAAAACAATACACCTTTCAACTTTTACAGAAGGCGCATAACAAAAATACAAAATGGCCGACGTTATGTTATGTTGGTTTTAGATAAAAAGGTTAAACCATTTCATTTAAGTTAAGTTTAGTGTACATATCCTTTTTTCGCACTCTTATTTTAATAACACTTTTTTATACACAAGACACTACTCACACTTAACAATATTTCGATAACTGTCATACATAAACGCCGAAGTCTACTTCTGTCTTAAAATGGTCACTGATGCTCAATGCTCGTTATGAACAGTTTGTGTCGCCTATTTCGCTCACACCCATGCACACACAGCGATAACAGTATAGTGTATAGGGCATGGCAGTACAATGTGCATGGTATTATTAAGCATTAATATTGTTGTCCTTGTCACTCTACGTGTCTTCTAAGCGTCTGTCTTTTTCTACATCATGCAGCCGACTGAAATATAGACTGACAAATATTAAGCTATACAATATGAGCGAATTCGCCAGCATAATAGTCGGGCATCGCATGGAAGTAAAATGACGACCTTGTACAGTCAAGTGTACAATGTACACTATACACGGCAGACGTACAATAGTTGTGTTACGTAGGTAATCCTTAGCAGATTAAAATAATCTCAATACTTAATAATAAGAGAATGTGGAGAATATTATTATTATTATAGTAACACAGAACTAAAAAAAATAGTTATTTTTGTCAAATTCAACGTCATTGCAGGTTAATTTGGTGCCATTTCCAGGATAGCTTGAAATTTAGAATGAAATATTTGACAAACTCTTTTTATGCCATTTAGGCATAAAAATTCACCTGGCTTCTGGGAAAATTAATATATTGTGCGTTTTCGATGTGAATACTAATTTTGCTAATAATTTGGCTAGGTTATGAATTTGCTTCTCTGTATACACAGAGAAGCAAATTCATAACTTCATTTAAAAAATAAAGGGTCATGTAAAGTGTAATATTGTGAACGTATCCCCTATCGTTATCAATTCTAATTACCTCGAACCCATTGCTATTCCCCCCTCGTGCGATTCTTTTCACCGCAAATGATAACAATTTCTATACATATAACAACTCTTTTGGGAATTTTTAGAACAGAAATCAAATTTGCTTGATTTGGAGTTCCAATAAGTTTTCTCAAAAGTAAAATAAGAAACATGGATGTGATCCACACCAATCCGCTCAACTTCACTATAGTCATTATTTAAAATAAATAGGTAACTGCTACGTTTACTGACCCCGGGGCAGTCGTCATTGCTTGTGGTGGCGTCCCTCTCCCTTTTTTTTCCGAGGTGGAAATGCATTTCCGCATTCCCTGGTCCCAAAGGATTAGGGATATGTGGTACTCAACCCACGCTGATGTCTCTGTTTTTCAGAGACGAGGTGGGCAATACCCACTAAAACCACTTCGGGTAAACCTACAAGACCGCATTGAAAGGGCCCGGGGCCCGCTTTTGCACTCAACCAGGCACCCGGCGGCTGCTAATGTAATAGTTGCCTATATCGGAGGAAGAATGTTGGCATACCTCCTCCTACGCTCTCCATATCTCCCAACCCGGAATGGATTTGTGGTGGAACGCTCGCTCTCCCGTTCAGCCGTTTCCTTCAATAAAACTACAGTCTCGCAGAAGGATGCCACTGCACTCCACTCGAGTGAGTAGCGAGTGAGTGAGTGAGTGAGTAGCACAAGGGTTGTCCCTCTTCTTAAAATATGGCAAGGGAGTGTGGCCTGTTTGTTCTCACTATAACGTAAATGTGTGCTCCATTTCGCTATACCCACAGATTATTCTTTTTTGTTTTTATTTAATATATATACCTACTGACACATTTGCTGGTGCATGGTGTAATGGTTGCAGATCTTTACAACCGTACTGTGAAACATGCTTGGCGACTTAAATGAGTGGCGGAGAGTTTCTTGCCAGATCTTCTCGTCCCCTCTACGCACTTGATTTAGGAGCTGGCAGTCATATTCATAAGTGAATAAAGATGTTTTTGATTTTGCTTTTTTGAGCCACGGAAATAAGTTTAACGCAGCTCAATATCATAGTTTTTACCTGATCACTTGACACGCTATATAAATTAATATAAAATAATGATAAAGAATCTTAACAAATTAAAGATTTTTATTTCTGAAATAACTGAGAAAAACCCTTTTTTATAAAATATTTATTTACCAGAGAGTCAAATTGAAAACTAACCAACTCGATCTACGGGAGCTTAGAAATATCCTTGAAGTCAGTTAAGCATATACAATGGATGATGATTGATGGCAAAACGCGAGGCGCGTCTTATGAGATCGGAAGCCTTGCTAAAGGGATACTCCGCATTGAGCTGATGCTGACAATTAATATTTCTTACTTTGTCCCTACGCCCTTACTAAAGAAACTCTCAAAGTCTGCAAGAGTTTTGTCATCGATGGTTCTCTTGGTAGAAATACATTTTTTCATTTCATCTCGAGCCCAGAAGTTGAGGTTTTCTTCGGCGATTTCTAAATTTTTCTTACTTCTCTCCAAGATGCCCAAGTTTTCCGCAATTCTCTTCTTCAAGGCGTCATTGTGCACGTCCGCCGCTTCAGATGGGTCACCGATTTCTGAAAAAATATCATCTAGTTACGAGCACATCGACCGGCGAACTCTGCCGCGACGCCCTCGCAACGAGCGAAGCCCTCACCGAGGCCTGGCCCTCCCGGAGCCTCTTCCGACGTCAGAGCCCTCGCGATGGCCGCGAGCCCTCGCACATCCGCCACGGCGCCGGCCACCTGCTGCAGACTGCACTGGACACTGACAGCCGGGCTCAACAGAGGAGTGACGTCTTCGAGGAGCCACTGCTCTTGTAAACGAGCCGTTGACCATTTCAGAGTATCGGAGATCCACACTTTTCCGCCGCTGCAAAGCATTATCAAATCAAACGGTTGCCTTGCAGCACATAGTATTACAGAGATCAAGCATCCCCCATCGTACTTCTTCAGAAGAATTTTCCTGTTCTTCTCCAAGTCGAACGCGTCGAGATACGTCCTCAGCTCGTCGGAGCGACTTCTGTGGTCCGTCGAAGTTTCCGAGACGTCGAACTCTAGGCTCAGGTCGTGTCTGCCTGCCTCCCTCTGACGTCGCTCCGCGAAGAACTTGTGCAGAGAGGCCGCGGACTCTGGCGGGAAGTTGAATTGCACGCCTGCAACAGCCTTCACAGTGAGTGCTCGCAGTAATACTCGACTGGCACAGCTTCTGGGACGACGGTTACCTTCGCACTGACCTCTGGCCGAGCCAGCGTGAACCGCTTCGAAGACGGCGGTCAAGCACGCCTTGGCGCTGTTCATTTTGTGCTCGGTGGCCTCCAGCGCCGCCAGGAGCTTCGTCACATCGTTGCGCAGGCTCTCCTGCCGACAACAATGTCAATGCTCGTAATGTCACCTCGCACACAATCGGCTGAAGCAGAGAAGCGGGTCTCACGAGGTCGGCGTCGGCGCTCGCGACGAGGCGCGTGGTGCTGCGTCCGTCGTCAGTCGCAGCCTCGTGGGAAGCGAACACGCCTCGCGAATGCTTCAGCTCGTGCGCCAACTCCTTGAGAGCCGACACCTTGCCTTCGGCGCAGGCTCGCTCGCAGTTCAGCACCAGCAGCTCGCACGACTCGGCGCTCATGGTCTCCTGCATATTATTGGAATGAGCATATGGAGGGCGGAATGATGATATCACCAGACAAGATTACGCAGCGGTGTTACCCCGAGGAGTTCAAGGCTTGAGGCGAGTTGCTTCTGGGCATTTTTGGTGTGTTGGCGATTCTTGATGCTCTGCAAGGCCAACGAGCTTTGCACTCTCAGAGTGTGCGAGACCAACGCCTCCACTTTGTCTCTGAAAAGTCCACTTTCTCAATGGAGTCCAATTTTGAGGGAAGGCCCTGGGAAGAGACGTGCTTACGTGTCCTTGGCGGCATTTTCCTTCTTCCTATTGTGGGCAATCTCCAGCTCCTGGACTAGTGAGGCCCGCTGCTCATTGAAATGCTTCCAGAGGACGTCGCCGCGGATCTTCGCGAGCGATTCGAGAGTGTCCTCTGTAAATGATTATAGACAAGTTAATAAAAGCCTAGGAACATTCAAAACCGTCCCCAAACTGAGGAATCAACAAGTGGTTGTAATGGTGCCTACTTCAAATGTGTCCTTGCAAATTTAGTGGATTTAATCTCTTTATTAGTTATATTTATATGAACTGGTGAAATTGGTATTTTTGACCAAAAATGTTCTGAATGAACAATGCTCATTTATTATAAAAACTCTTCCCTAATGTCGACTAATTGATTAATAAAATGGTTTTTAATAGTTACCCGAATTGGTTTCGTGTGTTGACACAAAAAGTTTATTGTTCTGAGAAGTCCTACTTTGTTTTATGATCGCCATACAGGTCTTAAGTTTACTCTGAAATTATATTCACCAATTAAAACAAAGGCTTTTGTTTGTGGCTATAACGAACAAGAAAGAAATGGGTACCTCTGGATCTTCACTAGCATTGATATTGCAAAGTGACTTAGCAATATCCTTTGTTTCCTCCAAGTATTTCTTTTTAGCCTCTAGCTCGGTCAAAACTTGTTGCAGTAGCCAAGTGCGTCTCTGCAGATTCTCCACTTTGAGATGTGATAATTTTTTCTGTGTCACTAAAACATTTGACTAAGGATAGAGAAATATGTGCCTTTTTCTATTATTCTATTCTGATCACTACTTACATAAACTAGATACTTTATCCAAAATCATGAGCTCATGGTGTGCTTGGCCAATTCTTGTTTCAATTTCCAATAATTTATTATTTCCTTCCATTTTCTGTTTCCACAGTGTAAGTGATATTGGTTCAATTGGAGAAAGTGTTGTCTAAAAGAAATAAAAAAGTCAGTCAATAAATCAAGTTATATTTATTTATTATTTTATTCAATATATGCATATATTTTAATAGTAGTTAGTTAGTGTTAAAGTTAATTAATTAAACAAATATTACTATTGTTTGATATGACATCTTGAATACAACAAAAAAGAAAGAACTATTGCAGCAACATTTTTTTATATTGTTTTAAATCAGTTAAAACAATAAATTATAATAAAACTGACAAACCTCATTAAGCTGACTTCTGTTTTTACATTTTGAAATAGCATCAATGAAAACTTGAAGTCGTTTCTCCTTGACAACGTTTTGAGCGAATATGTGTTCCATCATGCTTTTCCAAATCATATTGTATTGGCCACGACATAATCTAAAAACAATGATACATTGTACAACCAAAACACTAATTAAACACCAAGCAACACATAAATTTTATAACTATTTTTTAAATGGATCTTACAAATGCATTTTATCAAGAGAAGGCACGACATCAGCAGGACAACCCATCGAAAGAAGCCATTTCAAAAACTCTTGAGGTACTTCTTCACTAGTCAATTTTTTCATATTCATATTTATAAGGTAGTTGAAAAGTTTTTTTATAGTGTTCCTATCAAATATATTTTACCTAACCACACAAAAACCAAAGCTAAAAGATATACTTAATTACGTTTTTTATCTTTTTAACACGCTATTAGAAAGAAATCAATTTTATATAAGATTTAAGTTTAGTTAATAAGTAAACATTTCTTATTCGTTATTTCTCAGTATTTTCAAAAAATACTTTCCACAGACTAGAAACTAGCTTTACAGATGCCGTTGACCCTAAGGCCAGGAAAATAAAAATTATATTATATGCGTTGATTGATTACCAATGTCAATTGTCATTTAATGTTTTTAACGTTTCTTTTCCATTATTGCGCAAAAGTACTTACTACCTACCTATAATTTTTATATGTAGGTAAATGTCTAAACGGTAAAGTACATAATACACTTGATACCAATTACCGTATCAAAAGTGCTGCCTCATAATTCTTAAAACTTGATAAAAATATCGCAAGAAAAGAATCAAAGAACTCTCATAATAGAAAAATAATGTTATATGTGTGACCTTATTAGTGACAGATAAACATACTTCAATTTTAAAGACAAGTTTTATGAACAAACAAAATACATCACACACGTCATGATCATGATGATAGCGTGATCGATATATCTATTATCTAATTTATGATAACTCTTGCCTGTGAAACGGTTCTGTATAATTGCATAACCAAAATAACCAATAGAGCCTTGTCTATTATTTTTCTAGAAAAAATTAAGATATCATATTGTAAACAAAGTATCGAGTACTAAAATACAGGGTATCGATAGTACTATACTACTATCGTTATGCTTTATTCGGACCGTATGACTTTAATTAATTATTGTTGATATTGGTACACTAAAATCTAGTCTAATGTTCGGTGTCCGTTTTGTTTAATAAATATTTTATAATGCTTGGCAATCTTAAAGAATTTATATCAGTTGTACAAGACGGATTAAGTTCAAGTAATAATCTTCGGCAGACATTGCAAGAGGTACAAAAGGTTACGAATATATTTAAAGATAAACAAAAAGTTTCCAATGAGAAAGTAAATTTTGGAGCTGGTGGTGCATTATTGGAAAAATATAAGGAAGACTGGGCCGAACTACATGAAAATGCGGATAAAAATGCTAAAGCCGCCGAAGAAGTAGACAGATTGGTCCTTTATTTACATGAGTTCTCCAAAAAACGCCTTAAAGTTGCAACAGAACTATCTAATAATGTAGCATGTTTACCAATTTTAACCGCAAGTGTTGCCGAATGTATGGACAGTTTGAAAAATGTACAAATACTGCTAAAAGAAGTGGAGGATCAACTTGTTGAGTTTGAAGATTCAGTAGAAATAAATAATATGGAAAAATGGAAGCTAGATCATCATTATGAATTAAGTCTTTATAAAAAGAAGAAAATAAGTAAGTCCTGTTTTCATAAGGAATACATTTTTATATTTAATATGATTGAATGTTCTTTATTATTTAATTAACAGCACAGCTAGAAGATACAAGAACAAAATTAGCAAAAGAGAATGAAGAGTTAAATAACAAAAGAGAGAGGCAACAGCTCGCAGCACTTCAAGTGAAGAGGGAGAATAGTGCAGCTGCTTTCCAAAGTGATGTTGCTAGATATTTGACCAGCGGCAGTTTACCATCTGGTAATTATTTATATTTGTCATTTAAATGAGTTCTAGTTCTTGTATGATGTTGCTAAATAGGGCAGCTCTGAAGACTGTAAACTATATCAGCAATGCCCCTTTTTTTTCTTTTTATTTCAATTAAAATATAATATATGAATGATAATTTGCAGGGTCAGGATCTCAGCTCCTCCCAACAGCTCTTGAACAAATAGAACTTGATGTTGATCGATCAGACCTAGAAAAGTTCTTAGAAGAAAGTTGATTAGGTTTTACTAACCATGTTTAATGGTAGTTTATTTTTTTAAATATTTACCTTTTAACTACAATTGGGAACAAATAAAAGTCCAAATATACAAATCAATTTGAACGTTTATTGAATTCAACATCTAACCAATTTCAGTGAAACATTGTCATTTGCAATTGTTTTCTTAATATCAAGTAAACACAAAAAATACAAAAAAATATATACAAATTATTTATAACTAGTACAAATAGGTCTTTGATCATATTGATAGCTTCAAATTGCTTTTGCTACTTTCTGAGACCAAGTCAGACAGAAGAGAGATGCCTCAAATAGAAAAGTGATAGTAATTTGACACCAAAATTTTGTTTTTAACTATGTTGGCTTACATCAATTTCAAGTTTTTCTCATCATTAGCTGCAAATCTCCCGCCCCATGAGCTGACATTTTAACTTTACCCGTAAAGTGACGTTTGATGCGAGGCCCGTCTTTCACGGAGCCCGGGGGCTCTTCTAAGTCGTCGCCTGAAGAACAATCCGACACACAAGAGGACAAATGTCTCTTTTTCTGCGGCATCACATGGAGCGTCCATCGCATAGCACCTTTGTTGTGGCTGGCTTTGTTGTGTCTGGATTCGTAGTCTGTGTCAGACCCGGCACGATGCGACTCCAGCTTATGATGTTTTATGCTCTTACTCGGCCTGTGGTTTAGTTCCGTTTTCTCCCCCCTTTGGGGGGCGTGGGAGTTTTTTAGATTCGTAACGCTGCTGTGCCCTCGAGCCTTGGGGTCGGGAAAATTTTGGGAATAAATAACAACACTATCCACCGGCTTTTCCTTTAGAAGTTTTAAAGACTTTTCGACGAGCAGTTTCTTCTCTCCCGAGTTGGCGCTGCTGCAGCTTGTATTGCTGTTGCTAGTGCTATATTGGTCGACAGCCTCCTTTTCTAGCTCTTGAAACTTCGAATCGATGCTTTCGTCCGACGCCTTGTATTGCTCCAAGGCTTCTTTCTCCAGTTCCTCGAATTTGTTGTCGACGTTTGAAGTTCTTAGGCGTGTCTGCAGCACCACTTTTGGGTTGAGCTTTAAAATTCCCGGCGAGAGCTTGTTCAGCCTGATGCAGCTCGCTGCCAAGTTCGTTGGGGGACTCGTGCTGAGGACGGTGCTGTACAGTCGTTTCTTTCGGACGAGGTCGCTGAGCGGGGCCTTACTCGTTGAGGCTATCTGCTCTTCTTCTCTTGGCTTTGCCTTTTCTACCTCATCCTCGGTGAGCGTATGTGATTCGTCGAGAGGTTTTTCTGGCGTTTTACTATTTTCGAGCTGATCCGTCTCCTTATTGGTGAACTGTTTTTGTCGTATTTTTTTTTGGTGAAATTTGTTAGCTGGCTGGCTTTGATGATCTCTCGGCCACCATATGCAGCGTTTGTCCGAGCATCTCGAGGGCCTCTGTCCGGTGGGAGCATATCGGCTCACATTGGTTCCCCGGTACAGCGGACATCGGGCTGCCGTGGCCCGCATCAAGGCCTGCACGCTCGCGGAGTAGCGGCTGATTGCACGCTGAAAGTCGGCGGGGGGCGGTCTGGGCGTTTCAAAGCGGAACTGTAAACATATGGTTTGCTTTAAGATATGAAAGGTCCACCCACTGCGAAGTCGCCGCGCGTACCTTGCAAGTCGGGTCACAGAGTAAAGGCGCGGGAGCGTCCGAGCAATGGCGGGGTGGGGGCGGGGCGGGTGTGCTGAATCGGCGGGGCTGCCTGCGGCGCGCCCTCATCTTGCGCGAGTCCAGGGGTGGGCTGAGGGGCCGCTTTTGTTCCTCGTCCGTCCACAGCCGACGCACACTCCGCACTCTGGCCTCCAGACTCGCCTCCTCTAGATTCCGTACACCAATCGGGCTCCAGCGCTCGCTAACTGCCGATTGGTGCTCATTAATACTTACAACTTACATTTTCGGCTCTTAATATTATGCCCTCTACCGCTAGTGATCATCGTACGAGATAGGTTCCACTCCACAAGTGAAATCGTTATAAAATTACGCACAAATCGTCATCAGCCGGGATTCGGTACTGCCTGCGTCGTCGCGGCAACATGCTGCGCTCCGAAGGATCTTCCATCAGCTTACGAAACCAATACTCAACCTGTGGAAGTATATTTCTATCAAATATCGTACCTTTTCAATAATGGCTCCAGCTGTTCAAACAAAGAGTAAAGAGAATACCTCGGGTAGCATCCAGCATTCGGTGACATCACAGTTGTCATACCCCTGAGCGCAGTATGGGCGAATCCTGGTGTCATTTGGGTTCGTGTAGCAGCTCTCTCTATCCAAATACAGAGGGTAGTCATAACACAACCACTGAACTGAGTGTGACTAAATACAGTTATAAGTTATTATAACGAAGTAGCAAGTTGATGATTTTGGTACCTACCTGCGTTCGTCGTAATAAAAGTTTCCATAAAATTGCGCTAATCTAGAGTCTGGTATCACGTCCTTCGCGCTCCTCTGACCACATGCTCTACCACTGTCAGGGTGTTTCTCTGAAATCACATGGAGAGCTTATTTAATATAGTCTAGGTCTACCGGTGGATAAGTACAACACATACCCGCCGGATCACATTGGTCAGTTGGACTTTGCGGCGAATCTGTCGACTGGTCTTGTAATATTTGCGAAACACGGCAGTGTTGTGCCAGAAGGCGCTGTGGACACAATGTTTAACGGAGAAATTACGAATATATAACATTAAAAAATCATCCGCAGACTTCTTTCTTGTCTCTTTGATCTGCAGGGTTTGAACCAAGCAAAACCGGATGATAAATCCTGTTTGGTTTGCAAATCAAACCAAAGTCGTTATCATAAACATGACCCCCTTTTTGTGTTAAGCTAATGCGAGAGATTAATATTTTTCTACTGATTATTAAATGCAATATGATAAAATTAACAAACAATCAATAGTCAATTGCGCAGAATTTTTGTGCACCTGAGAGGATCCGATATGTCTGGTTAGATTTAAAAAAAATCAACGACTTTTTAAAGTCCGCAAATACTAAACGTTAAAATTAATTTTGCTTTGGGGATTATGCATTTACCTGGTTGGCTATAATAAAGTCATCTGGAGGTTCGGAGGCCCAAGTGAGGTCAGCACAGAGGGCGACGTGTGCCCACGCCGGCGAGTAACGATCCACTTCGAAGCTCATTCAATGAGACATCGTAAATAAACGAATTACTTTTACAATAAAAATCACCTAATTTAATATTCGTTAATTACCAACAGGGAAACTAACGACAAAACTGCAAATAAAAATGGTCACTATTTAAATCTACAATAACAAAATTTTCCACTTTTTTGAAAGATATAAGATAAACATTTTTTTTATTTTTTATTTCAAATCGCTTTTCGAATTCGTTGCCAATGATGATGTGTGTCATCTCGATGGCTGAACCAGATGTGCGACAATTTTAGGTACTATATTGAAATGAGGAAATAATTTGTAAAGAGGTCGTACATTTTAATAATTCGTGAAACAATGCAACGGCAACTGCTAACGCTAAGAGATCATGCAAACATGGCTTTTATCAAGAAAAGTTACATCGCACATATGGAAACGCTTAAAATTATTTGCAATTTTAGTCCTTTTTTATTTCCTGTATATAAATGAGCGTTGCCCAACGCAATTTTTGCCATGCCTGTGGTTAATTGAAACTCCAATGACCCTTTGTGGTGGCAACACTGGTAGTCACTAGCGTACGCAATAAGCTGTTTCCAGAATGGGGATCGTTTCTTTCGGTCGGAAATTTGGGAGGGGGTGGGGGTGGAGTTTAGAAAATAGGAAATAGTTTGCGTAGTAATAGTTGGTAGTAGATTTTTGGTGGAGGAAAAATGAAAATTTCAATCCAATACTAAAATGCTCAAGATATCCTTTAATTCAGAAAATAATATACGGTGGATCTAGAGAAGACCAAAAGGGAAGAGGTCGGCTGAAATTATTATATTACACTAAGAAATTGATTACTGAAATACAATGATGTTGAATAAAAAGATTAACAAATATTTGAGGTATAACGTGATTTGGCGAGAAACTGTAACCATAATCTGGCAACGCTAAGCCTAGTAAACTATAGGTACCTAGTGGATTTGCGCAGGTGGCACTGGCGAGGCGATACTATACCGCAATCGTCAGTCGTCGTCTGTCGAGCGGTTGCGTTGTGTTGTGATCCGTTAATGGACACTGACAGATCTAAATTTTATTCTAAATAAATTAAAATTAATCGCAAGCTAAAACAAACTTATAATTTTTCTTATAAAAAGTGTGTAAGATTGTAGTGTACTGTGTTAAGACGTTAAGGAGAATTAATTTTAATTTATGTTCTCTAATTCTCGATTTTAACTGTCCTGATGAATTTTTACTATTGTATTATACCATAAAAGGATTGTAAATACTTTCCTGTCTATAAAAACAGGTTCTAGGTGTCTCGTGGTTTTGTGGTGTGTTTATTGTGGGAGCAGATTTGCCCCTAGTACCGTGAAAGATGTGTGAGTGAAGTGTAAAGCTCAAGCTGAAGCTGTGTATCTTGTCTTTATGGTAAGTTTTGCTTTGTGTGTGTAGGTTTGCAGTTATTTGATATTGCTAACTGTCTCACTAAAGATGACTGCTAGATATAATCTATGTACCATTTACTAGGGTTTTATTCTGTATGTAAAAAACTTTTTGTTTACCTTTTTTATTTTATAGTCAACTACAACAAAAATAACAACATTGAATTTTAGCGATATAAAAATAATGTATCCACAACAATAATAGGAAGAGCAATAAATTGAAAATGGGTTAAGAATAAGTCATTGTCGCACATAAATCTTTGATTTTCAAAGGATAAATCGTTTTGTATTGTATTATTTACACATCTATTACAAGATCTAAAATAACCTTCAATATTTAAGAGGAGTAAACAGCTAGAGAAACTTAAGTCAGGTCAAGAAGGATAAGATAAATGATAAATATTATAATTTGATATATTTCACCTTATATAAGATGGCATAAAGGTTTTTATGCCAATTGCCAGTTTAATTGTTACTTGAAAGACCTAAATGTATGGGGTTTGGTGATCATCTATGTTATGATTACATAAATAAAATAATTAATATCAATACTATGGTATATTTATGTTTATGCAAATGAGTGAAATGAATTTGATTAATAGCAGAAGTCTCAATTAGTAGTCTCACCAGAGCACACATTTCCAGAGTTCCATTACTGATGGCAAATATATATGAGCAAAAAAAACAATATTGTTTATAAGTTTATTTAAATGAAAAATATGATAGTAAATCAAATATTGCAAATTAAATAATATCCTCTTGTTTTGTGTGGTGAGTTGCAGCCCATCCCTGTCTTATTTTATATATCAATCCTCTGCCTTTCCAATACCTTGTCTACCATTCTCGTAGGGGCTCGCAGATCCATTGGGAGTACTTTTTTTTATTATTTCAAAAAAGGTCTTATTGTAAATACTTATATATTTTTTAAACCGCCAAGAATCACTTTCATTAGGGTTTCCTGTTTGTCCCCAAAGAAGAACTTTGTCAGCCCAAATTTTATAAAAATCGGTTAAATAGATATGGTAAAGTGTTTCTATTATTATATTATTCATAATTGAATGAATTAAATTGCATTTTTTATTAAGTTAAATAATAGAACTCTTCCATGTTTAATAGCTGCGCTTCACAATACCACTATGTTTTTCTGAAGGGCTACGTCTCGTAAGGCTTGACATAAAAGATATTCTTTTTGTTCCTTCGTAGGCCGTCGAGTAATCTCTACGACAAAGAGTGCACTTTGCACACGTAAATGCGAAGCTAAAATAGACTAAAAGGATTTTAGTATACCGTAGAGTTGTTCACTCTAAACTAACTGGCAGACAGGCGTGAAATACATATTGTCTATGTATAAATTGTGTGTAACGTTCGCTAACTTTGGACCATAGGAGGTTTTGTGAGAATTCCCTCCGTGAATGGCGGGTCCTTGAGCTGCAGAAGTGTCCTTGGCCCGGTTTGCGTTCGCTCGGCCGGACCTGCCCATTATTTTACAATTGTATCTTTTATGAATTTAATGAACGTTTTCTGAATGTATTTCCAATTAAGTTTCCAGATTTTGCTATATTTGCAAAGCGTTGTAAAGAGACCTAAAGAGATTGTATTTCTTATAGCGCTTACTTAAGATAGCCCAGATTGAAATAGATTTTTTTTCAATTATAATATGTATTTATTGAGGAAGGTTGTTAGTTAATGTTAAGGGGTACTGTTTTAGGGCTAGTGTTTTATAATTCCCTTGTGCGCTCTGCCCTCTGCTACTTTTCGGAGGCAGAAAGCTCCCCATCTGCCATTATCGCAACTGGTCCTCGTAATTCATGAAGCTTTCCATTCAAGCGGAACGGCCTTGTCCTACTTCAGCGAGATAGCGCACCCGGCTTACACTTTTATTGCTCTTCCAGTATTTATTAATGCACAACATTTCAATTACACTCCAGTTAAATGTTTAAATGGAGCTGCAGTAGAATAGATAGAGAGTTAGCATTTGGTAGATAGATGGTATTTGTGAAGTTATCCGAAAAAGCCGGCTTTCGCAACGCTCTTCCGGATGTTGAACTATCTCGATTACTCAATTCGTTGTCTCGCTCAACAACAACACATTAAAGTAAAATAAAGATAACAAACGAGATGCTCGTTACCGCTCGACAATTCCACTATTCGTAATATTCATCTGGGTGTAATGGGCATTGCTGTGAAACACTACTGAAACGGTCTTTCCTCCTTCGAGATATATAAACGATTAGAACCAATTCTGTAATTAGTATCGAGGGCCCGAGGCCCTTTTGTTGCATGCTCCACATTAACATACGTTGTATGTAAGCACAGCTTTGCGTCTTAATTCTATTTTTGACGTTGCACAGTTTTATAAGCTACGACATAAAAGCACGTGCAAACATGAAAAACGCAGTCGTCGCCCTGAGATACGTCAGCTTTGTGGCCAAAACTATTTCCGTGTTTGAGCTTAATTGCTATTGTAGCACGTTTCTTAAGGTGGCCATAAATCAGCGTGGCTTTGACTTCATTTCAGAGGGTATTAATTATTAATTATTTGCATAATCGAATGAATATTTTAGTCTTTTAGGCACCATATCTAGTAAATAGAAAGGCAACTCAAGTAAACTGCAACTTATGTAAATACTTACCATATAATACATATGTAGAATCGTCTCTTTGGCCAGAAAAATGATTAAGAATGTGAAACGCCTGCGGCATTATTAAAAGTCGCCGTCGTCATTATGGCAGAAGCACATATAAATAACGTATGTGCTTTCAAAAGTCCTGCTTTGTGCCGCGTATTAAAAGCAGCAAGTGCGTACACAACTTGTTAGTGCTTTTAAAATGTATGAATGCGGTGAAAAAGCATCTCGTTATTCAGAAAGGGCATACCCTCGTCCCTACGAATCTTTATTTCGTCTTTACAATTAGGTCGTTTGGTGATATGTTACTCTGTTAGGTTAGACATAATGTAACGAGTTAGAAGCCATAGGAGATGCAGCTTACAGGCGTCGACAGGAGGTAGGCAAAATATATTAACACATATGGGTAAACTATTCAAAATGCCGCACACCGTAGAAATGGTCCTATTATTATGTATGATTGGAAACAGTGCGGTCTGTCGGGCTGCGGTTGCATAACCGTAAGATATCAGCTTACCAAGTTGCCGTAAGGTGTTGTATTACCGTATCTCAAGATTGTGCTGGAACTCATTCACCAACAGCTACAAATTTCGGTTACGGGTTACTTGACTTGCGTGAAATGTTTTTTATGGAAAGGATCGCGCAAAGTACGCTCCTCCATAGTCAAGATTAACTGCCGATCTGCATTAGCGACACACGGGAAATTAAACCGTATTACAAGAGATTACAGTCGGTAAGAGCTTAGCAGATATCTTCGGTGACTGAACTATTAATGAAACGATTTCAAAATAAACTGGGGTATAGGAGATCTTAATGTTGGCTAAAATATGCTAATGGAACGAATCCATGGTGATTTTGAAAGAGCTCGGTCAACATTCCGTGATAAAATAGCTGAAACAGATGGGAATCGTAGTTCTGGTTTTTATAAGGTCTTATTTGTGAAGCTTTCCGCCACTAAAAAAGCTAAGACGTTCTCGGTTTTGATTATGCAAAAATGGTTTAATTGATTAGAAAATGTTTATAAATGTAGACAAATGGTTGCATTTAGTCTGTGGCCTTTATTTCTCGTTAAGCTTGGCTGCGGCACCGTAAAGTTATGAAACCTACGCACTGCTACCGGTTGCGTTCAAAGTACTCATTAATTATATCAAAATAAGTCTAACAAACTAGACACGGAAATATATAGGAATAGGAAAACTAACCTTACCAGTTGTACGTATTATTTTAATCGCAATGAAAGAAACTTCTTACGATCTGCTTAAGACTACGCGCATTTTTTATAAAGTAAATAATAAATTCCTTTAGGGCGGAAACGACGATTGTATTGTTATTACAATGCTAATAAAATAAATAATGGTGCAAAAGCGCGTTTTTAAAGTTGGGCTCTAACAGTTCCTATAGTTCACGTACCGCGCTAATGCTTCCTCACAGAGTCTGCCTACGTAAACCTATTTTATAGTTTAAAATCAATGCTTTGGTTAAACGTCAGGTTACCGGAAGTAAGTAAAAGGAAAATTTGTGACAGCGCTGTAACTATTACGTGACTTAAAAGAGAATGCCCGATTTGATTCTTCTGCGGCTGAGGTGTATTATTAAAGAATTACTGAATATATTAAATTTCAAATGTCTTGTTCCTTAAATCTTAGAAGACACATGCTTATTAAACCGCGTGTAATAAAGTTTGTGTTATATTATAACGTAACATTTTTTCGTAAAATACTTTTCATAAAAATAATTTGTGCAACGCCCGCGCTGTAACGTTCACTCTAAATGGGAAACAAATAAAACGAAGTGGGGCACGGCCATCTTGGATATCCGACGTTTGACACATGTCAAGGACCATGACACGTCTTTTATTAAAGATTTGTGCCGTGAAAATCGTTTTCCGAGACATGGTTTTATTAAAGACAATAATAGACTGTATCTAACTAACAACACATTTGCTTAACATAAAACAACAATCTAAAAAAACATGCCCACTAAAATTCTCGCTTTAAACAGTCGATCAAAAAGTAAAAAAAATCTTGCAAAAAATTGAACTTCAATTCACGACTAGTTCTGTACTCTTAGCATGAGCTTTACTATGTTGAATGTTATTTAGCTTTGCAATGTCGTAAACTTTTAATTTGAATAATCTCGAATGTGACAACTTTGCATAGAGAGGATTAGAAACGTTTTAGAAAAACGTCTCGGAGTCCGCCTTCCTTTTTATTTTTCCCTACTGTCCATACAAAATCGTCTATATTTCGGTGGTGATAGTTGTAACAGCGTTTGCGCTTAGGCGTCTGATGAGATTGACGTTGCCAGGAATTGAATAGGCAAAGGGCAATGAACTTTACGCTCCAACGAGAGGAATCTTGTATATGTATTGAATTCCAAGTATATTATCTAATGCGTACGGAATCAAAGAGATTTCTCAGAAATGTCTATCTTTATTACACGAATGTTATTCATTAAATTACGCTTACATGTACTTTTGAGAGCTGCTAGAGTTCAAGATTTGGCCTTAATGAAATACATGTTTAACAATTAACTGTTTTGCGGATTAGATCAGCCTGCTCTACACATTATAACGGACGCCGGTGTAAGACGCGGTCAGCGTGTCATCTTCATATTAATTTCGTAATAAGCTGCTGATAGTAATTCCAAATCGATTGAGGGCATAATCGACGTGGAATCGTAACGGTCGATGCACGTAAACAAATCGATTTGATTACAAAAACTCCGGCGCTTATAGAAAGCAGGAAAAATGGTTCTCGTCTAAGAGTTATGTGAAGTAGGCAATAGCGGGATTGTTTCATTCTTAATTCGACTAATGAGTAAGATTCAAGAGAAAGGTTCAATCAAGATTTCTTGTTAATTCGTTAAAAGTTCTATGAAATTATAACAGTAATTACAAAGCAAGGACATCGATCGACACATACATTAAGTTTCGTAACGTTAAAAGCAATAAACTATTAATTATAAACAGCCCACTTATTTCGCCTACGTCTATGTTGCCCGATCACTCCGAACACTAGAACTAACAAACAAACCAATAAAGACCACAACGATTAGCATTTAAATAGTGCGCTGAATAAGGCGAGAGTTTCCGACGGAATTACGTATGGAAATGCACGCACGTGACATTTTTCATGTGTTACTCATCAGGCCGGTAACTGTTTATATATGATGCAGTGTAATAGTCAAAATTTTAACTCTTGTTCGACAATTATTCAACTGAAAACATTTAGACGATCTATCAATATCTCGTGAAAAGTCGTGAAAGCTCCTGAATCGACACGCGCTCACTGTAATATGCCAGTTTCTCGTGTTGTGCAACGTTATTTAAGCAGTAACGATGTCCAAACTAACTTTCATATATTTGCAAAAGCTTCTGTTCAGTCTAATAAACTGTAAATTTATTAAAATAAATCCAAACGAAGATTAGTTGGCAGTCACGACGCTGCGTTAATTACGCAACAAGTACCCAAGGTATTTTGACATGCAAACATCTCTAGTTTGTAGTTTTTGGAATAACATATACTGCCATGTGCATTGTTTAGAAACATAATTGTTAAATAGATAAGCGTATATGGGCTATTGATAGCGCTAATTACATTTAATATGTATCACATTACGGTTGCCTTTTTAGTCCGTAACATTATATACAAACGGTTACAATTTGATAAAGCAACTTTTGTTTATATGCCCAGTGTAAATAATAACACTTTGAGATAAGACAGTTGGCAGCCCTTTAATTTATTTCATTCACATGTCACATTAATGATACACGGAATAAATTAATTGTTTATCTAATTAGTAGCGTTCGTATTGGGAAGAATCGACACGTACTTTATAATAAGCCATTATTACGTATAAGAGAAAAAATCTTTTATGAATTTCCTTTTATTGTACGTATCGTGTTCTGTGGTAAAAGAGAAAGGGCTATGTGGGTCCACAGCTTATATCTGCTTTGATCTATATTAATAAAAAGCACCATTCAAATATCGAACAGTACCTGCGTTCGATTTTCGAATCGTAATATAACGGTATTCTGAATACTTCGAGAGCATCCATGACATGAAACACATATGGCAGAATAAAATAACCAATATTTTAAAATTAGTATAGTTTGATTTAGTTTTAATAAATTAGAATTCCATTTTAAAAAGACGTTTTATATTAGTAGTTATTAGAATTATTTTATAAAGACGATTAGTACAAATTAAAATGAACCATTATTTTGTGATAGTTTTTGATCTGGTTCAAGCAAACAAGAGCATATCTGTTATTCTTATACCATGCATGTCCATAGATTAGCATCTATGAGGCGGCCCCTCTGTTGTCTATTTGTTAGATATTACTTGTTTTGAATGTGAATAGGCTTAACAATGGGGGTTTAGCATAATTAATCCATATTTCTCAATAATGTGCTGCACAATATTTAGATATCCCTCTAATGAATTTTATCAACTTAATTCATTTTTATTGTATTATTGAATTGTTTTAACGTGTATTCCTAACAGCGTGAAAGCATTTCGGTTCGTATATTCGATGAAGCTTCGCGTGCGTGAAGTGTGCATTTGTTGCAATTAAAGTTACCGTTAAAACGGGTCGAAAATCGTTATAATACCGAAGTAACTACAACTAGTAAAAAAAATCACTTCAGTAAAAATAGATTTAAGCCGAACCTTTTTTACAACGATGGTGAAAACCAGAATTTTATTTTAAGAGAATATTCCGTGTTTTGCCCCAATAATTCCACAAACAACGCATTTTCGAACGGAAAAGTCCCATTCAGTATCTTTCATAGTGCTTAACGTTAATGAAAGGATTTTGCTTGAAACTGGCGAGAACTTCAGGGATTTTAAATTTGCATCCATGCATTTTTAAATTGCACTGCAAATAGACGGTGATCTCTCTCTCTAGGTGGGATCGTCCAATTTTCTTACATCAGCAGCAGTTCAAATTCTTCAAATTGATTACTTTACAATTATCTTTCATGCAATTACGCAATTAAATTTGTTAAAATGCATAGTAAAATGGCTCAAGAGGCTCTTGATTCATTCATTCGATTTCTAGCCACATCAAGTTACCGAATGACATTTGACGAAGCGTAATAAAGTGAGAGATATATAATGATTTAACAAAATTCTAAGTAAGTGAAGAAACTTTCGCAATAAAGAAAGCGCGTGTATCGATCGATCTTTTTCTCGATGGCTCTTGACTATAGAACATAGACAATAGGCTAAAACAGTTCAATCTCTATTTCAATTATCCGTTAGCACAGGTTCGAGGTTTTTGTTCAACAAATGTTGCTAAATAATATAAAATATGAGTCAACTGGTTTAAAATGATAAAACTATTAATTGCCACATTGACTAGTGTTTGCATCAGTCGATGGCTGTTCTATTTAGTACGATTAGAATACAATGAGACAAAAAAAGTAGATGAATGCCTAATAGAAACCAATCAGAGTGACTAACCGAGTGCATTTAGTGTGAACCAACTAACTAGTCACAATTGTGAAATGTACTATTTTCTGTTTCTATGAAATATGCGTGAAAAAGTGCTGACTAGCTTTTGACACTGGATCTACTGTTGACGTAGAATCACGCCACTCCAGTTGCACAATACATTGTAACTACTAAATAGACACGTTTACTTATTTATATTCATTGCTAGTATAAATTCGCCATTGAAGGCTTACCTATGACATTACCGGAAGGTGGTTTCATCTGTAAGTCTTAAATCTAGCCAACAGTGTATTGTGTGATATTCCATTTAATCAATTTGCTGTTACGAATGTTTTGCTTGGTCCAGATGCATCGCTCGGCCTTATAACATTATTATACGTAAGTGTGCCTTACTGCGAGACTTTCATTTATTTTTAATGTTTGGTGTTTAGGGTTTGGTGCTACTACGATGCTTCTTTGATAAACGTTTGAATTTGTGTGCGTTCAGGTGTTTGTGAGGGGCGTGGAGCGGTGTGCAGTAAACGAATGATGCCCCCTGCGCGCGCGCATTCGCCGATATGGCCGCACTCTCCTGTTACCAGCCCTGCAGGTCGCACCTTGCGCAACCGGCTAGGTATACTCAATATAAAGAGCATATTATTTTCAATCTGTTTTACCTGTTACGAGTCTAGCTTTCACCTGTTAGTCTCGTTTGGTAGTAGCTGGTTTATAGCATTTCACTCCCTTTTGGAGCACACTTTATGACTATTCAATACTTGTTGGCTTTGTCAATGTTAGAAAGGAATCAGCGGACAAGGCAAATTTATGTGCGGGCTTGAAATGGTCGTTTGCAATTGCAGGTGTTTAGATGAGGACGAACAGCAGACGGCGGTCCTCTCGTATCGGCGAAGGCAATTTTTAGAGAGATGCCACGACGCGCGCCTGGGACGGCACAGGGACTGCATACCTGAGGTCTCAGTGAAACGGACGCGGGAGGAGCTGGCCAAGTATGTGGCGCAGGCGGCACCAGCGAGGAGACTGAATGTCGAGTCGGGTTGGTCCAAGGTCGAAGAAGTTAGGAAGAAGTTCGAAGGTGCGGCGGCGGCGGCTTCCTATTCGAGGTCCTTCGAGTCCCCTCCTAGGTAACCATCACGGAATTGGAAGTTTTCAGTAGATTGTCAACAAGGCGAAGTACATCGAAAATATGCGTTTCATCCATTTTTCAGACGTCGGCTAGCCGACTCCCTCTTCGCAAGCTTTAAGCTCCCGCGCAAGAAAGAGATGGCCGCGCCCCGCTCCCTCGCCCCTCCGCCCCAGCAGAAGCGCAAGTCTGCAGTGGAGCTGCTCGCCGAGTCAAAGGCCTTCTACGTCAAATCGGAGACTGTGCTGGATAGGAAACAGGAGTTGCCTTTGAGGGTGAGCAAGCACCACCATTGAATTGATAATATATCCTTTGTGTCTTATTCCAAATAAGGTCTATGTCAGGTAGATTCTGTTGACTTTTCTTCTTCTTATAGTGAAATCGTATGTTTCAGGTGAGCAGTGGTTTGAGTCAGGCGATAGCGGCCGGAGGGTGTCACCTAGTCAGCTCTGGGACACTCAACAACGACGCCTACTGCAATCCATGTAAGTTCATGCATTAGTCGGCTGATAATGGTTTTTCGGAGCAGTTTGAAACATTACGCCAAAAGACAATGGTCAATTAAGGAGGACTCATTACCCAAAAGTGAGGACAATGGGCTATTTATGGCCTCCAATGTTTAAAGCGGCTTGTTTCGACCACTGATCGTGGTTGTGTTGAATTTCAGATGCCACCACGAGAATAAGCTGCAGTAGACGCGCGGTGAGCGCGGGCGAAGGCCTACAGAATACTCTGAGGAGACTCCTCGAACACGCCGACAGTCGGGAAAACGTCTACTCGCCGTCTTATGTCTGTCAGTAGGAAGAAGCTCTCCTAAAACAATCATTGGCTGCTCTCTTGAGCTCAAGTGACGTTGACGAGAAATGTGTTTCAGCTCAAAAAGCGTTCCCGGAAATGCGTCGCTTGAAAGGCCCGTTCCCGGAGAGAGAGTTACCCTTCGCGACCGGCACGTTCTCGGGCACTTCCTCTTCGGGCACCTCGGGCTCCAAGGACAAGAGGCCGCTCAGCTTCGGGGACGCGAGAGTCTTCTTTCCGGACTCCTTCGTCATCCCGAGGCAGAGAGCCAGCGAAGTCTACGTCGTCAAGAATGCGTATTCAATACGTGAGGCTGACTTGGCTCAGGCGTTTCCGTTATTCCAAATGTTGACATACCAATTGTCACTTCCGTTTTATTGCAGCGAGTGGTCAGTCGAGTCCCCAGAAGCCGAGGCAGGAGACGTCCCCTCACGGGGAACAATTGGAGACCATCAGTCCTCCCGCGGAGTACGCTCATTCGGCCCCCAGGTATACCAGGTAATAGTCCTTCGGCTTTGTACTTGGTCCTCCACATCACAGATATGCGACCGTCAAATGAATACATTTCAGGTCGAACTCCCACTCGCAGCCCAGTGTGCGCGAAGAGGACGGCAACACCAACATCAACAGTCACAAGTCGCTGCCGGATTTGCACGCTCAGGCCCACGGGTACCCTGAACAGTGAGTTCGACATTCCCTCAAGAATGAGCCAATCTGCAATGGTGCTCGATTGAAAAACGGTTTTCCATTGCAGCGTGAACGTGGTGGTGGGAACGGAGTCCGTCGGCCGATCGCCGAGGAGGCGCCGCCATTCGGCTCACCACCGAACCGCGTCGTGCTCTTCCAAAGGCACCAGGTACGAAGCAGGTTTCGTAAATATCACAATCGTTGGCTGAGCTCGCCTCCCCGAGACAATGTATGCAATTTCATCGTCAGGTCGAACCACTCCTCGATGATGTCGTCGTGCGACGCCTTTTCGGAGCACCCGTCTCCGGGAGACGAGAACTACCCGTCTTACAACAGGTATAGCAATGTCACGCCAATATAACGGTGTCAGGGGATGAATGGTTGGTGACGTGTCGCGTTGTTGTCAGCCGCTGCGGGTCCTCGTTCGCGCGGGACTCGGGTGGCTCCAGCGGCCACTACACGCAGCGCAGTGCGCCGCCCCACGCGCACCACGAGCGAGCCGGGTAAAGCCTCCCTCCCCCGGCCGACGCCTCGAGTGGGACTCCCCTCTCTAAAGCACCGATTGCCGTCGGCAGGAACCGGCCGCCGGGTGCCCGGGCGCGCGACGCCTCGCTGGAGCAGTGCTTCGTGTCCGCGCCCCCGCAGTTCCAGGACGGAGCGCCCTCTCCGCCCCCCGGGCCCCTCTACCCTTCGCACCCGTCGGTGGGGATCCACTTCCAGGCCAGCGCGCCGCCGCCGCAGTTCCAGGACGACTACGACCGCCCCCTCAAGCCCCCGACGAAGTGCAGCGGGCGCAAGGACTTCCCGAGGGAGTACACGAGGTCGCGCGAAGCCCTAACGTTGTGCCGCTCAGACATTCTTTGGACGCGCATAAACGAGACTCGCTTTGCAGATACCACGAGGTGAACGCGGAGGTGGTGAGCAAGCAGCCGCAGTACCAGGAGATCCGGATGCGGCCGAGGATCGACGACACTCAGGAATACGTGAACGCTCCGCCGCAGGTGGGTCTTCGGGCGCAAACTTCGACTTTAAAACCGCGGAAGTGAATGAGATGTCCTCTTTCCACTCAGATCTGTCAAGCGGAGGAGGTGACGTCACCTCTGGGGACGTTCACGCGTCAAAGGTGTCTCCGGTTCAAGCAGCGGAGGCCTCGGCCGATCCTCAGGTCCAAATCGGACATATCCGACAGGTAAGTGCGGCTCCGTTGCTCGTCTTCGAAAGCCGGGTTGGCGGAGCTCGTTACACCGCAGTCTGCTTCAGATACCGACGCTCGGACGGGCGAAGCCCCGCGTCTGCCCCTTGCGGCGGCGAAGACTCCCCCGACAGTCCATCAGAGGAGGCCCGGCTGCAGGTCTTCTTCGACCGTTTGGGTCTCGAGTCCCGTACCTACGACGCCGTCATCCGGGATGAAGACCCGGACAGCCCGGTCTTTTTCTCGTCGGCCTCCACCGTCGACTCCAACCAGCTGGCGACCACCGACTACACGGTTAGTACCGCCTCGTCCCTCAGCTGGGCGTTCGCAACCCTCCACTGACCTAACACTGATCCCCCCTCGGCTCCAGGTGCAGGGGCCCGGCGCCCAGAAGCCCATCTACCGGAACACGGAGCCGCCGAGCGTCGTCGAGCGGAACGCGCGCATCATCAAGTGGCTGTGCCAGTGCCGGAAGGTGCAGACGCAGCCTCCCCAGTGAAGCGATCGCTTCCGAGGCCGAAGAACATGTTCACTAGCCTAGTTTACGAATAAAAACGATCTCTTCGATTTTAATTAATTAACTCTATCGACTCACTTGTCTCCTCGAAAAGTCGGGGCACTTACGTGTGATCACGTGGTAATCACGTGGCGAAGTCGAAGCACAAATTGTTGTGACGCTACATTTTTAATTCCTAAATCAATATTTAAGAAATAGTCGAAAAGTGTATTTTGATCGAAATCAATATTTTTCATAACCTTGATATTAAATGGGATTGATGCAGCGCCGTCTTCACAGGAATTTCGGCAAAGTTAAAGGAAAAGCTTACTTTTCTTTTCAAATGGGCCTCTGCAGTGTTTCATCACATCCGCAATACGATGTGCTACTTCTTAATTAGGCAGATCACTGTAGCTTTGTATAACCATAGTTCATATAAGTTCACCAAAATGTTCAGCATTGACGTGTGTCAGTTTGACAAGTAAAAGTGCATTTTGAGGTTAACCCCAACTTAGCTTTTAAGACAGGTTTATTGATGGTGTATGAATTTCATTGATAATAATTAGCTAGATTTAAATTTCTTGAACGTTGTATTCAAAATGGTTAGCGTTGCAGTATTAGATTGTTCAGCATTTAATGCTTCCATTTTGTGTAAATAAGATTTACGTACTTTGTAAGAGATTTATCAAGCAAAAATATATTGTGGTCTGGTGAGTTTCTTTTGTGTTTGATTTTCCTTTTATACATAGAACAAGGGTTTAATGAAATAATTCTAATCAAAATCACAAAAACTTTGTGTAAGTGGTAAATTAAGTTATTTTTTAATATTCGCGAAATACGCCAACATAATAGCATAAACTCAAATTGAATTTTTACTTTAACACCAATTGGGATGGAACTTCGTTCTACCCAGAAGTACCGGCAAAATCTCGATAGCTGCTCTCAAAATAACAATTTAAACTACAATTCTGTCATTTTTACATTAATTTAAAATTACAAAAGCATTGGCTATCATTTTTTTTAATGTATGCCCTTTGGAATAATTGTAGTTGTGTTAACTTCCACGAAGTGAAAAAAGATGGATGGATGTATTATAAAATAAATTGTGAAGCTAGGTTGAGTGGGAGTGCCATGCTGTTACTTAGAGTTTCAGCGGAATGGGCAGGCACGGCCGGAGAAATACCACTCTCTCACAGAAACCGGCGTAAATGACGCAATTGGACTTTGTTCATTTTGTACTCGCGTTTCGTTCTGTTATACGAGTCCTTGTAAATTGGTTTTTAAAAAAAAGATTTATTGTATAATCAATATGTTTTACTTAACACTTTAGTAAGGACTGAGAGAATTAAAAACTACCGTTCAAAATGAGTTATGAAAGCAGACTGACTTATCTAACGAATACAATAATTAGCTGTTAGCTAGGCCCTACTGACTCAGCAATCCTAAACACAGGGTCAGCAATAAGCCTTACACCTGAGGGGTATAACATCCCCCCCTTTAAGACGAAACTTATATGATGAATGAGTTTTGGTTGGCTATATATGCGTTCTCGTAGGAGCGAGTTCTTCTAGTTCAATTTTAGTATTACTTAATTTCGTTTGCGGACAGTTAATTATCTCAGTTTCCTTATTCTTATAAAATAATACAAAATATTTAAAAAGTTTAAAACTAAGGAATAATAGGTATAAAGTTACAAAAATGGTTATTATTATTATTAATGTGGAATAATGTGTCCCATATTCAATAATATGGGGTTTATTTTCAATCTTATCTAAACTATGTAAAAACGAATCTGTAAATTTTTTTTTTTTTTTTTTTATGTGAGAGGAGGCAAACGAGCAGGCGGGTCACTTCGACTGATGTGCCAACCGCCGCCCATGGACACCTGCAACGCCAGGAGGCTTACAAGTGAGTTGCCGGCCTTTAAGGAAGAGGAACGCTCTTTTTTTGAAGGTCCCCAAGTCGTAGCGGATCGGGAATACCTGCGCTGGCAGTTGGTTCCACAAAGAGGTGGTGCGCGGCAGAAACTGCCTTAAAAAACGCACAGTCGTGGAACGCCAGACATCAAGGTGGTACGGATGGAATTTCGTATTCTGCCTTGATGTCCGGTGATGGAATTCCGCTGCAGGTATTAGCCCGAACAATTCATCAGAGCACTCCCCATGATAAATGCGGTAGAAGATGCAGAGGGAGCCTACATCTCTACGCAGAGCCAAAGGATCAAGCCGATTGGAAAGGATGGGGTCGTCGACGATACGAGCCGCTCTGCGTTGGATGCGATCAAATGGAAGGAGCTGGTATTGGGGCGCCCCCGCCCAGAGGTGGGAACAGTACTCCATATGAGGCCGAATTTGCGCTTTATAGAGTTGCAAGCGATGGCCTGATGTGAAATACTGACGCGCCCTGCTGAGAACACCAAGCTTTTTAGAGGCTAACTTAGCCTTACCTTCCAAATGATTGCAGAACTGGACATCGCTCGATATATCGACACCAAGAATTCCAATACTGGCTGAGGCTTTAAGAGGAGTGTTATCGAATAGTGGGGCCACGACAAAGGGATTCTTTTTAGCGGTAAACGCGCAAACCTGGGTCTTCGAGGGGTTAAATTGGACTAAGTTAAGTCGACCCCAATCCGAGACTCCACGCAGTAGAGTCTCGACTTCAGATACAAGTTTGTCCCGACACTGCTCGACATCAACCCGGGAAATATTTGCACGGCCGTGATATAGAGCATCTCCAGTACTGTCATCCGCATAACAATGAAGGCTGCTTAAGTGCAACATATCATTGATATGCAAGAGGAACAGCGTAGGAGAGAGTACACAGCCTTGGGGAACTCCAGCGTTTACGGATTTGAGGTCGGAACATGCACCGTCGACAGCGACCTTGATGTTCCGATCGGCCAAAAAACTGGAGATCCAGTCGCATAACTTCACGGGAAGCCCATATGCTGGAAGTTTTGAGAGAAGCGCCTTGTGCCATACCCGATCAAAGGCCTTTGCTATGTCCAGACTAACCGCCAGTGCTTCCCCTTTAGACTCAACAGCTTCTGCCCATTTATGAGTTAAGAAAACTAGAAGATCACCAGCTGAGCGGCCACGGCGGAAACCGTATTGACGGTCACTAATCAGCTGGCATTCCTCTAGGTAACGAAGGAGCTGGCTGTTGATAACAGTCTCCATTATCTTAGAAAATAAAGGGGTAACAGCTATTGGGCGGTAGTTTGAAGGATCAGAGCGTTCGCCTTTTTTAGGAATCGGGTGAACCAAGGCGGTCTTCCAAGCGTTCGGGACAATGCCGAGTGAATAAGAGTGCCGGAAAAGACGCGTCAGGACCGGAGCCAACTCAGGAGCACAAGTGCGCAGCACTATTGGAGGAATACCATCCGGTCCACTCGACTTATGATTTTAATAATTTGCTTTTTGAATTTATCTCGTCGAGATCAATATTTTGAAGATTCATAGGAGACACATTATTTATTACAATATTAAACTTAGCATAATTACAACAAGGGTCAACAATCAAATTAAATGATGGTACATTGTTTATAGGTGAAGTGATATTTAATATATTGTATTTTGGTGTTAATGTTGTACTTCGACAAAATGCTGTGCAATGATCCGGGATTTTAAAAATACCCGTTCCAATAATATCGATTTCGTGCATGTAATTAGTGCAGTCGACAGACACTTTATTTGGTTTGCTTTGAACATAAAGCCACTTATTGTTTTCTATTGGTTTCCAAATATCTAAATTGCCGAAAATGAACTTCGTGTTGCATTCCTTTGGTTTTTCAAGAATCACTTTAGACAATAATTCACTTTCTCAGCTTGGTCTTGCGTCTATGGAATATATGTTGGTTACGTCACAGATAAACACTCCGGGCTGTATGGTCATACACAGTTCGAGGCCATCTATGTTACAGTAATGAGTCTTATCCTTGGTTATTGCAATATGTTTACTATTTGGTATGATTAAACTAAATGAATTTGACTGTCCAGAGTTATACGGAGTAGGCAAAGGAATACTATGGAATAACATGTATTGGTCAACTTTTACAAGTGGGATTTGTAATAAAAACACTATCTTATTATTAATAAAATAACAAATTATCTTACACAGTTTTAATATTGTATGTACTGAACTTATATCTAAAGGGATTGGTAATTCTAAGCTGTTAGGCAAATATCTGTAATTGTCGACTAATTCCTGGTACAACTGTTGAGGTGTTATCATGGCTGGATGTATTATATTTTGGCTACTAAACAAAATTGTATTTGTAATATCTTCTAGTTGAAAAGATAATGTAAGGATTGATGATTCTTTGCAATCAAATATTTTATTTACATGTGTCCACATATGGAGCTCATTTGTAAGTTCTGAAATATTTTTCAGATTTAAAGAAAGGTTATGAACAGCATCATTGAGCGTAATTTCATTAATTTTTATTTTCTCTAAGCTTTCATTATAATATGATAATACAGAGGTGGTAACTAATATGTTTTCTTTTATTAAATGTGACAATTGTTTAATGTCACTTTGGACACTATCTATGGCCTGATCGTATTTCATCGCATCATCCTCGTCTAGGGTGCCAATAATATTTCTTAGGACTGTGCCTACACCCCCGAACCAGGAGCTACGTTTTACTCTATTTTTTACTAGATGGGATATCGCTCCAAAACCATTATCTAAGTCGCGAAAGCGAATAATTAGAGGTTGAAACATGCTATTACGATCTGCATTTAAATGGATAGTTGGAATTTGGTCACAGAGATGTTGAGTTGATTTAAGAATATTCTTAATGTTTTCTATATGTGGGTGAAAATGTGAAATATCTATGGGTACTATTACTTTCAACACGGCACTATTAATTTTAAGAGTACCTAAGTAATCGAAATATATGCCTGCACTACTGTTGATAGGCTCGGCGTAGTTATGTTGACCCCCGGTCGGAATTCTGCAAATAGTGAATTAATACTAAAGTAAGTCTAACTCATATAACTAGGTTTTCTTAACAATAATAAGCTTAATACTATGTTATATTATTATATAACTTTTATATTTCACATGTTATCTACTTGAACTGCGTGTTTCACTTGATCAAAGTGGTGAGTAACATGACGTCTATTAATGAGTAAGGTAAGTGTATTGTTATTATTTACTTTAATTACTTTATAAAGTCCCTTCCATAAAGGAGAAAGAGCTTTCCGTAGTCTTAAATGATTTTTAAGATATACATATTCTCCAACCTTGTATTTAGCAGAACGCGTGTGTGAGTCGTAATATGATTTTGAAGACTCCTTGGATTTCTTTATGAAATCCAGAGCTTTTTCTCTTGAAACTTTAAGGCGATTTTGAAGCATTCTAACATAATCAGGGTAAGTAGCTCCTAAGGTTTCATTGTAAATGGAATTTGGGATAAATGGTTTATTTCCAAACATTAATTCATATGGTGAAAAATGTGTAGTTGAATGTACTGACGTGTTATATGCGAGCATTGCAGTATAAACGAACCGAGGCCAATTTGTTTGCTCCTCATTGATGTAGGATTTGAGATACTCTTTTAGTGTGGAATGGCTCCGCTCTAGAGCACCTTGGGTCTGCGGGTGATATGGCGAGGACCACAGGTTTTTAATTTTAAGAAACCCACAGGTTTTCTTAAAGAGATCGGACGTAAAATTTGGACCCTGGTCAGTTAACACTGATTTAGGAATTCCAAAAATAGAAATATAATGGAGTAGGCATTCACTTGTTTCTTCGGCCGTTGTGCTGCAGATGGGATAACCACTCGAGAATTTAGTGAGATCATCTTGAAAAGTTAAAATGTACTTAAGTTTGGCAGGGCCTGTTTCCGGAAGAGGGCCGACAATATCTATTGATATTCGTTGACACGGTTCACTTGACGTACTCGTAATCTGCATGGGAGCACGATTTATTTTCCTAAGAGCCTTATTTTCTTGACAAGCTTTGCATTGTTTTACATAGGATTCAATGTCACTACGCATTCCCTTCCAATAGTATAGTTGTTTAATCCTACTGTACATTCTTACAGAGCCTAAATGACCTGCGATAGGAATGTCATGGTTATCGAAAAGGATCTTTTTTATTTCAATAGGAGTCGGATATATGATATTATTATGATAAACTTTAATTTTGATTTGAGAGTTGTGGAAAAGATAGCTTAATATATTATAAATCTTAATGAATGAATGCTTTTCGAACGGGTTCTTCAAATCTGATATTGCAACTTCATCTGTATTACCGTAAATTACTAATTCATTTCTAATATTTCTCATCGTCTGAAATATTTCGGGATACGATGCTGCGTCAAAGTGATGGACTTTGGTGAAAATGAAATAATATATTTTATTGTTGAATTCAATCTTCGTAAAGGAGAAAAGTTCTTTTTCAGCATTTTGAGTCCTTTCTAGGACTTCGGGATCAGTTAGGATGTCCAGCACGTAAGGATTGGATTCGTCCAAATCGATTGAACTAGGAATTATAATTACTTTAGAATTGGTCTTAATTAGGCTTTCATTAAATTCCTCTATATTGACATTAAAACGTGTATCTTTATTTGCTATAGATTTCAGGAACGTAGGATAATCATCAATGGACAAATCAGGGGATTCAGGTTTAAGCTCAATTTCAGGTATTGGAAGTAAATCATTATCATCCAGGGCAAGTGGTGGTGAGTTTAACTCTTCTGGATGAAACGAGGGCGGAGATATTAAGAGATCCATTAGGTCTCTATCAACTGCTTGAAGCGGTTCTGATTCTACTTCAGGTTCAAGTTCTGGTTGAACTGGATTCACCGGATATCTAGAAAGAGCGTCAGCATTGGAGTTAATTTTGCCTTTCTTGTATTTTATATCATATTCATACTCTTCTAGTTTGAGTCTCCAGCGAATTAATCTGGATCCGGGATCTTTACAATTGAAAAGCCACTGCAAAGGTTTATGATCAGTAACGACTGTGAACCGATTGCCAAATAGGTAAGGGCGGAATGTCTTAGTGCCGAATACTATGGCAAGGCATTCCTTTTCAGTGATGCTATAATTGCATTCGGCTTTATTCATAGTGCGAGATGCGAAAGCAATAGGTCGATCTTGGCCTATTTGACCTTGGGATAAAATAGCGGATATCGCATAGTTTGAGGCATCACAGGTAAGAATAAAGGGTTTTGTAAAGTCTGGATATCCTAGAATAGGCGAGGAAACAAGTTTGTTTTTTAAGGTTTCAAACGATAGTTGTTGAGTATTATCCCATATGAAGGGTATATCCTTTTTGAGTAAACCAGTTAATGGTTTAGCTAATTTAGAGAAGTCTTGTATGAAACGCCTATAATATGAAACAAGTCCCAAAAATGACTTAATGTCTTTGGGCGATTTGGGTGTCGGGAAGTTCGTGACTGCCTTGACTTTATCCGGGTTAGGTTGAACACCATTTTGAGTGATAACATGCCCTAGGTAAGTAACTTCTTTCCTGAGAAATTCACATTTTTCCGGTTGGAGTTTTAAATTAAACTTGCGAAGTCTCTGGAATACGGATTCTAAGTTATGGATGTGCGAGGATAAATCATAGGAGTAAAAAACTATATCGTCAAGATATACGAAACATCTTGAACCTTGGAGACCTGTAAGGCAAGTATTCATAAGTTTTTGGAAGGTTGATGGTGCATTTTTCAACCCAAATGGCATCCGATTGAATTGGAAATGACCTTGAGGAACCGAAAATGCAGTTTTGGGCGCATCTTCAGGAGAAATTCGAATTTGATGGAACCCAGATGCGAGATCTAATGTGGTAAAGTATTTACTCTTGCCCAATTGGTCAAGAATTTCGGATATTTGTGGAATTGGGTAAGTTTCACCTATAGTTATATCATTTAACTTCCTATAATCTATTACAATACGCCATTTTCGTTGGCCTTGGGAATCTAATTTTTTCGGGACTATCCATATTGGGGAACTCCAGGGCGATGAAGAGTGTTCTATAATGTTGTCATTTAACATCTTACTGATTTGGGTTTCAACTTCCTTTTTATGGCATTCAGGGAATCTGTATGATTTTGTGTGTACAGGGACATCACTAGAAGTTTTGACATGATGTTCTAGGGCTGATGTATAGGATAATTTATCATCAGTGAGGTTAAAAATATCTGAATATTGATAGCAAAGATCTATGAGGGTTGATCTCTCTTCTTGGTTGAGATGATCGGTTCTAAGGGACTCTATTACTTGCTCTGTCCGTTCGATAGCTCTTTGATTTGTTGTTTTTATTGGAAACGGTATGTGATACAATGGCTCAATGGTTAAATTTAAATTTGGTTTAATATGAGCAAAAGTTTCCGAAGTATTAGCTATGGTAAGATTAATTCGATTATTGTCTTTAACTTTAACGATACAATTGGAAATTAAAAGATTTTTAGATAAATGTTGGTCTGTTATAATTCCTTCCTTAAGGTCAGTCTCCTGGACTGAACATTCAATTACCGTTTCAGAACGGGGAGGAATAACATAAAAAGGTTTTGAAAAATGTAATTTTATATTTTGATTGCCGATCTTTAGTATATCATTGGTATAGTCAATTTTGCAACCAAAATTTGTTAAGAAATCTGTACCTACGATGCCATCATAAGGTAAATTAATATTTTTTACAACATGGAATTTAAAGGGAATTGATTTATATTTGGATATTTTTAATTTCAATTGAAAGTGACCTTCGGTCTGTGTCGGTTCATTGCCGGGGTCTATGCCCTTAATTTTTATTTGTTCTTTATTAAGTTTACGGTCAATATGGATACTAGATTTCTTTAATAAACATATGGCAGAGCCTGAGTCGACCAATAGGGATAATGGAATTTCCGAAATTTGCGATTCCACTAATATATGTGGTAATAATCTCTTTGAAGTATCTATGTTGACTTCATATACCTCTTTATTAAGTAGGGGAGGAATTAAAATAGGAGGTTTATAACGACACAATTGTTGGGGTTGGTTACCCAGGATGGAGTCGTTTGGATTTGAAGGAGTACAACGACGCGATTGTTGGGGTTGGTTACCCAGGATGGAGTCGATTGGATTTGAAGGAGTACAACGACGCGATTGTTGGGGTTGGTTACCCAGGATGGAGTCGTTTGGATTTGAAGGAGTACAACGACGCGATTGTTGGGGTTGGTTACCCAGGATGGAGTCGTTTGGATTTGAAGGAGTACAACGACGCGATTGTTGGGGTTGGTTACCCAGGATGGAGTCGTTTGGATTTGAAGGAGTACAACGACGCGATTGTTGGGGTTGGTTACCCAGGATGGAGTCGTTTGGATTTAGTAGTGAAGATGTGTTGACTTTAGGCTTTCGTCTCGCGCAACACTGGGACGAGACAGTTACTCGTTTAAAGATTCTTCGATATAGTCCTCATCGGGTTCATCGGCGTGTTCCACAACATGGGCTACCCGATTGGAATAAGAATTGTTGCCATAATTATTTTTCTGGTTACGGCGGTTATTGTTTGTTATACGCAGTTCACAATCTTTAATATCGTGACCCGTGGTCTTACAATATTTACAGAATAGTGATTGAGGTTTGGGTGTATGGGCGTTATTGGTATGGTTTGGGGAAAACCTTGGGTTAGGTTTATGATTATGGGCATTTTGGAATTTGAGGTTGGTACTTGGGTGAGGTTGACCCTGGCTGATACTTCGTTTCGCAAGTTGGCTATTTTGAATTTTTTCTTCGGACATAGCTAAGTTTACTGCACTATTTAAGTTTTTAGGATTTCGGGCTCTAACTAAGTTTGACAGTCTGGGAAGAAGGCCCATAAGGAAGTGATGGAGGGCAAGGTCCTCCATAGAGGCAATCCGGCCTGGTACCTCCTTTTGGGGGTAACCTCCCAAGGATATTTCGGTGAGAAGATTGAATAAGGAGGTTTCCACGCGTAAGGAGAATTGACTCACTGGTTCGTTTACACCCTGCCTACTTTCTTGAAGCTCGGTTAATAAGTGTGTATAGTGTTTATGTTCGCTAAACTGTGTTTTTAGGAACTCTTTTAGTTGGGGCCAGTCGTTAAATTCTTTGATTGCGCAGGTAGTCGCAGCTTTTCCCTCGAGGGAATTAATGATATACTTGAAAAGCATAGGTTTTTGCGTTTCCGACGCCAACTCTATAGCGTTGGTGCATTTGATTATAAATGCATTAAGATTTTCCCTACTGCCATCATAGGGTTTGATGAATTTAAGGAGGGCACTAATGTCCATTTCGACGTTTTTTGATTTAGATCTTGTGTTTCGAGAGGATGGAGAAGGTTGACGGGATGATTTAGATTTAGGCTCTACAGGTTCGTCTAACTTCTTAGGGGAGGTTTCTTCGACCTTGGGTGGTCCTAGCATAATAGATCTAACCACGGAGAAAGATAAACCAGTCGTCGTAGTAATTACAAATATTTGGATAACACTATACACAAAATGCACAATTTTGAAATATAATAAAAGGTTTTCTAAGTTGACCAACGGAGCTCTAAAAATTAAACAAAACAATAACCAAAGACTTACTGTGTAGACGCTACGTGTGCAGTTGATAAGATTGCAACGGCGACGGCTGGGAACATTCCGATGCACATTACGAAGCAAATAATTAATTATTACTCTTGATTTATCTACAGGTTTCTTTTGTAGAATACGTCGAGGACACGTTATTTCTCCTTATTTCACTTGAAGGAGGACGTCACGGCGAGTATCACTTATTTCACTTGTTAAGTGACACGGACTTTTTATTTTACTATTCACAGGATAACGTGAGGCCTGGAGTAAAGGAAGACGTCACGGTGTATAAAACTTTTTAATTATTTGAGTGATATGGAACTTTTTCCACTATTCACAGGATTTCAGGAGATCCGGCGCGAGTCTGCGGAACGGCACTTGGAATATCCGGATCCCACCGCTGCCACCAAAATCTTATACGAGTCCTTGTAAATTGGTTTTTAAAAAAAAGATTTATTGTATAATCAATATGTTTTACTTAACACTTTAGTAAGGACTGAGAGAATTAAAAACTACCGTTCAAAATGAGTTATGAAAGCAGACTGACTTATCTAACGAATACAATAATTAGCTGTTAGCTAGGCCCTACTGACTCAGCAATCCTAAACACAGGGTCAGCAATAAGCCTTACACCTGAGGGGTATAACAGTTCGGTGAGTGAGATCTTCCGTTGTCCATCCTTTTCCCCTTCCCTAGACCTTCTCACCTTTCCTTTAAAGGCCGGCAACGCACTCACGAGCCACCAGCCGCGTGAGTGTCTATGGGCGGCGGCTTCACCTATATAGTGGGCCGCCTGCTCGTTTGCTCCCTCTTCTATATAAAAAAAAAAAGGTACTGTTACAATAAGCTTTTTTTTAAGTGAGGTGTGGACAATAAAATAACTTCAAGTGTCCAACGTTTATTCACACACCCTTGAATTATATACACTTTATGTCGACTCCACAATAAGTTATAGGACCATAGCTCCATCGTATCATACTCAATTGGCGGGAAAGACCGAAAACGCGAGTGGCGCCTTTAGCCAGTCTACAGACTCAACTAAACACAAACGTCACACGTTTTAGAGAGGCATTAAAAATTCTCAGCTTTCAATTTCCATGGCTCCTAAATTAAATAAAAGACGCACATTTATTTTTTTACAAAATTAAAATATATTAATATCCGCCACTGTCTGTGATGGATTCCGTGTGACATGATACAATTAAAATAACTATTTAGGTACTAGCTAGGTATGCGATTTGCGCCGTGTCAACTCGGTTATTTATTTATTAACATATTTTCCACCTAAAAGTCATAATTTTTCTTATATCTAAATTAACGGATTTCTGCAAAAAGTGCAAATGAATAACTGGCCAAATTTAATGTAAAAGGGTTTTTTCTAATCTTATAATTATCTATGTCCAAGTATAATATACATTTTTTCTCTGGTCTTTATAAACTGAATATTACAAAAGCAGTTTCCCACTCGAAATCGTAAACCTCGCCGGTCTTTTACCCATAGCGACGACGGGAAAAACAAAATATAGTCTGTCGTTTAATAATATAGTAAAAAATGTTGCGGAATACAAAGGAGAATGACAAGGCAATAGGAGGTTTGTTTACGTCTGGGATATGGCTTAGAACTTAGAAGTTTTAACAACAGCTCCTAATCACCCAAATGGCTCAGAAGTGCAAATGTAGATGGATTTGAAGGTAGTGCTAATAGTACCAGACATTAAAATATTATTAAAAAACCCAGTGTAATCAAACGAAAGGATTTGCAACGTTAGGGTTTTGGATAAGTTTTCTGCAAAAATGGAAGAGGGCAACTCAATTATCTACGGATTAGAACATCAGGTGAGCAAACCTGTGTAGACGGCTTACTTGAACTTTGCAAATACATATTCTCTGATTCATCCATATTTCAACTGTTCTGTAGACAAGAGCATTGTCGCCGCAATACGAAAGCGATGCCATCAGATTTTTGATTGGAACGCAGAGTTTGAAACCCCAGACAAATCAAATTCATGTAGTCGAGCTTGAGGAAGATACAGGAGCTCTCCACACTAAGGTAAAAGCAAGTTATTTATCGATTTTATGAACTCCCAATATAGTTTTATATGTTTTCGTTTCTTCTTAATATTTGTTGATTCTGTCAATTTGACACACCTTTATTTACCTTCTTTACTAGGTATATAAACATGATTTGGGTGAAATTTGGCACTTGCGTTGTTCACCTCATGACGCGGCAACCTTGATGACCACTCACAACTCCTATGACCCAGAGAACTCCCAATGCAGAATGGGTGTGTCCATTTATAAACTACCTACTTTGGACGTAAGTATTCTCCTTTGAAGAATACATGTGTTCACATACACAATATTCATTGTTTATTTATCAGATGAAAGGCAATGGCATGGCTTGTTAACATTAGAGATTTTAACCAAAACAGGTAATACCCAAAGATATAGATGACCTCACTGCAATGCAGAATCGCAATGCAGAAGACATGGAACTACTCACTACTATTACTCCTGAGGTAAATTCAACATTTAAGATTTCTTGTTGAATAGACAGCTTGTATTATAATAATATTTTACTTATAGAAACCGGAAGATGAGATCCGATGTTCTGAATGGCACCCAACAGATGTCAATTGTGTAGGTATCGTCATGGATAGTAGTGTCAGTGTGCGTGATATCACTGCCACCCAAGGCCAGAACATCTCACCAGAAGGGCGCACCAGACTGAAATTTACGGGAGGCAAGTGGAGTCCGCAGGCTGCACATCAGGTATGAAATACTCGCAAAGTAGTTGGTTAGACACTAAACAGTCCTCATTTTTAACTAATTAACCAGCTCATTGCTAATGATTATATTTTCAGTTTGCAGTACTTCAAGATACTCATGTAAAGTGTTTTGATACACGGGCGGACTGCAAGCCAGTGTGGGGCATTGACAATGCCCACAGACAGCTTGCTAGAGATTTGGACTTCAATCCAAATAGGTATTAAATCTGATGTACACAATTTAAGAAGAAGACAGACGAAAGCAAGCTAAAGTCGATAATGGTGCATCACGACACTAATCTATGATAGAGTATACTATACATAAACCAGATTTGCTTTCTTCACCTCAATGTTGTTTTTATTCAGACAATTCCAGTTGGCGACAGTCGGTGATGATGCTGCACTGAACATATGGGACTACAGGAATCCAAAGGAACCCATTTTCAGTAGAACTGACCACTCGCATTGGTAAGGAAGAACATGCCTGGATACATTGGTGTAATATGAATGGTCTCATAACAGGTTTGATCAATTGAATAGCTCAACAGGGCATGGACTGTGCGTTACAACACATACCATGAGCAGTTGCTCATAACGGGCAGTTCAGATGGACGAGCATTGCTTACCGCTGCTGCTAGTGTCTGTGACAATGATGAAGAAAAAAAACAGAGTCAAGTGTGAGTATTGCATTGCTGTTATATCCTATACAAACAACCAGAGATATTGTTTCTGTCGAGCTCTTTGACTATTTTATGAGTTGATGTAAATGATGCAGTCTAGAAGATGGTGTCCTGCAGTCGTATGAGCAACATGAAGATTCAGTATATTGCGTGGAGTGGAGCACCGCTGAGCCCTGGACCTTTGCCTCACTTAGTTATGACGCAAGATTGGTATTGTCAAGGGTTCCACGTCATTTTAAATATAAGATTTTACTGTAGACTTACTTAATAAGCAATTAAAGAATCTTATTATTAAAATAAATAGTTTTATTAAAAGCGCTCTGCCACTCTTTTTGCTACGTTCCGCAAATTGCCATATACTTTAGAAGGAGGGGAACCCATGATTAGATTGCATATGGCTCTTCTTGCCAAAGCAATGTTTTGATAACTCCCGAGAATGTGAATTTTTGAATCAGCTAACACTATCCTAGTTTTGGTGACATTCTCTATGGTAAACTTGGTGCGACCAGCCTTTCCTGCTAATCTGCCAATGGCTCTTCCCAAATGATCACCTTGTAATGTTTTGACATCCTTGATTTCAAACGTTTCCACAAATAAATCGTCTAATCTCAGCAATGCTAATGCATCTTCAACTTCAAAACCGCAAACAAAAGCCTGCAAGGAACAAGGCAAAATAAGAATTTTATGGACACAAAAACTACTTGTAAAATTGTACTTTTTTCTTATTTATATAACTATGTTTGGTAAAGGATATAATATTATGCCTTTCACCTCTGAACCTTATTTCCCATAATTAATAAAAAATTATTAAATGAAGGTATTTTTTGTTGTAAAACGCACATTGTAAGTAGACTCTATTAATTTTAGCCTTAGGCCACAACGAATTAAAAAAAAAGGCTAAATTACTAATTGTGCTTGTTGTTATATGTACCTTAACAAAATCAGCAGCTTTTTGTAAATTTGATATATCCTTCGTTTCGGGTCCAATTTTAATTTCAACATTTCTTGTCTTTGTGTTGAACCTCACTTGAAGCAACAGATGTTCAACAATTGGAGTGAATATTTTTAACCAATTTTCTTTTAGTGGTGTGTATCTGAAAATAAATGCCCGTAACGTTAAGACGATACTCATACAGATACTGTCATATATATAAACAAAACTTTTAAGGTTACCTGTGAGCAGGTACAGCAACTTTTCTCATGTTAACTTTAGTCTCATTAGGTTCAGCACTCTTTTTAGGTCGTTTAGCTCTAGGCCTCTTGCGTTTGGACGAGCTTTCGGTGCTATTCTGCTCCTCCACTTCCATACCATCACCAGATTTAGAAACATTACTTCGCTTTAGGTTTTTTAATTTAATTGGATTTTTCGCTGGCAGAAACTCATTAACGTTGATATTTTCGACTTCCATTTTCGTCGATTGAAGTAATCAGATCCTAATTATATATATTAAATTATTGAATTTTGTTTTTATTGTAGAATTAACCACATGGTCGATTGTTGAAACTTTGTAAGAGCTGTCAATGTCCAGTGTCTGATGTCATTAGATCTGGAATTTCAAATATGTCAAGTATCATTTGTCATTTTTTTCAAATTATCTTGAAAAACCAAAAATACTTTTGACAAAATTACTTTTCGCAATTAAAAAATTAATAAATTTAAGCAAAACAAATTTATATGTCACGCGAAGTGCGAACAAACGAGTTTATGTCATTTCCAAACGATTTTTGTTTTAGACTTTCTACAGAGTACGTCTTATATGCCAATACTTCCATGTCCTACCAATAAATAAAAAAAGCGTTTATTTCCAATGCAACTGTCAAAGATATGTCAAAGAATGTTATGTCATACCCCAGAAGAATTTTTATTATGAGTTAAAAGGTAAGTTCCTTAAATTTGTGTATCTAATAGTAAAGATTTTAATTTATTTAAAATATGAGAATGTCACTCTTTTCCAAGGTCGACAATAGATATGGCGACCTTTATCCGCACTACGTTTGTGAAAGTGGTGAGCCCTGCTCAGGGTGGAAAGATAGCAGGATGCACAATCGTCCAAAAAAGAGATATTACAGGGAAAACCTTACGGGAATCGCTTCCTCCCCGTCCGCCTGTACCAGCACCGTTTGATTACGTGAATAAGGATTACACTTGGTTCCGAAGTTTGTTCGACAGGACTACTCATAGGTTGGACGAAAACTCCAAAGTTGTGGTCGTGGAGGGCCCAGTAGCAGCTGGTAAAACTCAATTTGCATCTGCCTTGGCCGCGGACCTGGGCATGAAACATTTTCCCGAAGCTAATATGGACATCCACTATATACAACAGGGAGTTGATTTGCGCACCTTCAACGATCGTGTTCCTGCAGACACAAGAACATTTGACCATATCGATTTTAATGAATGCCCAAACCATCGGTTGGCTAGTAATTATCAGATTATGATGTACATGGCTAGGGTTAGTCAGTATATTGATGCATTGGCTCATCTATTAAACACTGGACAAGGTGTTGTATTGGAGAGATCGCCATTCTCTGATTTTGTGTTTCTTGAAGCTATGTTTTCTCAAAAGTTCTTAAGCAAGGGAGTTAGGTCCATTTACTATGACTTGAGAAGCCAAACTATTGAAGATCTGCTGCGTCCACATCTGGTTATTTATCTCGACATCCCTGTTGATAAGGTAAGCTTAATATATAAGGCTTAAGGGTTATTAGTTTTAAATATATTTCATGAAATTATCTAAACTACATGTAACAGGTACAAGAAGCAATCAAGAAGCGTGGACATACACACGAAGTATCTGGCAAAGCGTTAACACCTGCCTTCTTGAAAGAAATTGAGAGGCAATACAAGAATAAATATCTCCGTGACATTTCTACTCACGCTGAGCTGTTGGTTTATGACTGGACTGGAGGTGGTGAGGTTGAAGTGGTAAGGTCCAGCTCAAAGGGTTTCAACGATTTAGAAATATTCATGCTTTTACAATGTACGTTTGTTATTAGGTGGTTGAAGATATTGAGCGTCTTGACTTTGATCAGTATGTTCACCGCGATGAGCCAAAGATGAAAGACTGGCGGCTGCCACGGGAAGTGGAGTGGTCTGACCAGCGTATGATTTTTACAAACAACAAACACATTTTCATGAACCTCTTCAACATACCAAGAACAGACGTGCCAGAATTGATCACCAGTGCTGATGACATGCACGCCTACACCCAGGTACTTGACGGACAATATATGGAATAGTTTTTTAATAACGAAATATTAATATCAATGTTTTTTAGGTTGTGTATGGGGATCCTAGGATTAAATACTTGCAAGGCTACAACAGCGAGGCCGGAGACTCTGGCCTCGTAATGAAAAACAAATTGCCCAAGTATACAGAATACTTCTAAGATGATGCAGCAATTAGATTTGTGATTACGAAATAAATTAGTAAATGTTAACATATTTCTTTGATAAAAAAATCTCCGCCCTTTTGATGTAAGACTGTTATGTCACCACAAGAATAATTCAAAATGTCATTTATCAAGTTTATTATTAAAAGGAATATAGCCTAGTTGTAGGTGTAAATAGCACCGCCCAACATCACAATATTTGCACGTTCAAATGGTAAATGTGCGTTAGTCAAGAGGAACAACGGAATGCATTTTGTTAACAAACTTATCTACTTGGAAACATTACATTTATAAAAATAAGCTTATTTCAAAATATTAGTATCAAACGATTCGGAGGTCAATAAATATTTTGTCAACTTTTGTATAAAATAAATTTTTGTTCGCAAAATTCGTAAAGCATAGAGAAGAGAAGACTATAAGTCCAGCAGATAGGGGGAGTCCAGAGCGCCCAGGCCTGCCGCCACGCCCCCCTCGTTGGCGTCTGCCAGCTTCGTGCGCAGCATGTGGCCCACTTGGCGGTTGCTGTAGATCTTCTCTTTGGTGCTGTGGAAACATCATAACTAAAGAGCCTCTTTACTTCACAAATAGAGGAGGGTAAATGGCACCAGAGGAAAACGAACCCGATGATCACTCCGAAGATGCCCAGTTCGGAGACCAGGTCGCAGAGTGGGGGAGGAACGGCAGCATTGGGCCGCACCACGTACCCCGAAATCTACAACAGACGCGCACTTAGAACGAGTGTTTCCAACTGCGGAGGCTCGAAGGGCGCGTAGGCCTACCAAGGGGGGCAATATCCTCTCCATGAGGATGTAGGCCGCTCGTTCGCGGCTGTGCCTCATCCGCAGAAGGGCCTCCTTGACTTCGTCGCCGTACAAGTTGTTGCCGCCTCCTTCGCGCTGTGGTTTCAATACGAATCTGAAACGGTCGAACGAATCGGTGATTCGTGCTAAGGCAACGGTGGAAGCGCTCGGGCTCCCGTCAGTGAACCCACCTCTCCGCGTCCGCGAGGGCCATTTCCACGGCCCTCTCGCCCTCGTCGTCGAAGTCCAGGGAGTAGAGCCCCGTGAAGATGTCCCGGACCCGGCAGCGCAGCTCGCCTTCGGCCACGAACCTCTCGAGGGCCCCCGGCGCCGCCAACGCCTGCTGCACCTTCTTGGTGCCCGCCAGTTGGTAGTGGATCGACGGACACTTGATGGCCCTTCAACACTAAACCGATCAACAAAAGGCGGCGGCGCGACGTCCCACCCGCGACGCGATGCTGAAAATACTCACGAGGACCTCTCCACCGTGAGGCGCGCGTCCCATTCCTTGTGCGAGGGGTATTGGTCCGGCTCGTACCCGGACCGGTAGTACACCACCGCCACGACCCGGCCCTCGCTGTGGACCGACATGTCAGATAAGCGGGGCTTCGACCACTCCACGAGCGAATCGTCCTTCACTTACATTATTAACTGCTTTTTATCGTTCAACTGAGCCTCTTCGTAGATTTCGTTGAGCGTCTTTCTGTAAATCTGCGAACAGTTTATTCGTTAATTCGTTCGGTACCATTTTAAAGCGCACACATCGCGGCAACTCGAAGCCCACCGTGATGTCCGGCCGCTTCTCGGAAATCTCGAACTCGTGGAAGCGCTGATCGCAAATGTTGTAGGAGACCTCCTCGATGACAAAGAGCACGGCGGCGGCGGGAACGCCGAACAAGTCGTAGGCCTCGATGATGCCCGAGCACAGGCCGGACAGCGCTCGGTTCTCCGGCATCTGCGAAAGGGAATCCGATGTGAAGGCGCCGTCTGGGTACCGAGGCGACGGCAGGCCGATACTCACGTTCTTGACCACTTCGCCGTGACCCAACTGCCGCAACACATATCTGCAACGCAACAATCAACTTACTCTCACACCACAAGTGCTCACGCGTCTGTTGTCAAACACTACTATCGCGTGCATTCTCAGTATATTCAGCCTTCCGGGGAATACCGATAAGCTACCGTCACGATGGCTATAATAATAGTTATAGCCATCGTGACAGATGTTGATGGATGGTAAAATGTTGCACATTTATTGATGTGCAACATTCTACACGCTAACACAAATGGAACGAACACAAAATACAGGTTTACCAGGTACAGACGACAAACAAACAGCTCTACCAATACGTACGTCCAAACAATCGATAGTCACATGTAACTTGATTGATTGATTGAACTATAATTTAGAAGGTTTTAGTACATATCACAAGACTACACATTACATACTCATGCCTGTGAGCTGTTGTGTGTGTAATAAATGCATAACACGCACAATTTTGTGTTTGTCTTTTTATTGAGAGGCGAATAATGTTTATATTGTAGACTCGTTGCGCATTCAAAGCAATTGAAAGATGTGCGCCTAACCCGGCCTGTGCAGACCGCATCGATTAAAACAAGTGAACACCATAGACAACCTTACACCCTTATCGACAATGCAGGCGTGGTCAGGGAACATCTCTCAAGTGACTTCGATAGCCGACAACCGTGCACGCCTGCCGGCTCATTGCGCAATATATACTAGAATTAATTTAAAAAAAACAAATTAAGCAAACATACAAGATAGACACAGCATGCTAATCAACTAGTGCACAGATAAGGAATGTGAAGGCGAGCGAGTATGAATGACAGCGTGCATAGATAACAAATAGCAAACACATGAGAGATGTTAACTGAGCGTAAGTGACATTAATGGGCGTAGACCTCAAAGTGAACGGCCACGAGTAGCATAAACAGAATGATTGAAACGCATAAATTTGAAGGCTAGACCCATTAAACAAAGTCGCTACCGATACATGGTGGGCAGATAAGAGGTGATGGCGCCAAAACTCGATGCCACCGTGTTAAATTCCACTTGTTTTATTCGATTGCCGTCCGGTTGCTGCATCAGGTAGTCGGAGCGAAATAGGCCCAGGCTGAGTGACTGAAAATATTACATTCAATGTAATAATGTACATCTTTATTACGTCAAGGGATTTTTCGAAAAAAAATCTCAATAAAGTGCTGTTCTTTATGTACAACGGTATTATCCTTGACTTTATCCCAAAACCAGCTAAAATAACGCTTTTAATATGAATCGCAATGCATGGTGACAAAGCATATTTAAAAAACCCAATTGCCTTAAAGTACACATTCATTTGAATCGCGTCACTACGATTGAGTGACGATGCATTTTTTGGAACCAAAGTAGGCAAGCGGCACGTATCAATGAGTTTTATCGAAATCCAACACTTTCGCAACATTTCAAAGTCCTCCACTCCATGGCGCTGCGGTTGCGACAACCGAAATACCTACAGCGTGTTGTTACATTCAAGAAAAGTGTGATGTTTGAACATTACGTGTTCCTACAGATGACTTAAACTATTCTGTGTGTAAACTACGTGTCTCATACGAAATTGCATGTTAGTAAGTTAATCGTCAACATTCATCTATCTACGATATTTCTCAAAGCCCACATTGTCCGAGCGTTATGCCAAAAACAATTTAACTTTAACGAATGCTTAATAATGATAATATATCCGTTTTAATTAGAAACAGCCAATTCCAAACTTAGAGGCATTCTCTTCAAATTAATGATTGAAAAAATCCAATGAAAGTCAGCAATATCTACAAGAGCATACACCAAACATCACCATCAGCTCACAGTTTTGGCACAACGACCGGGCGATATTAGTGGGCTACCTTTGAATCTCCCTGGAGACGGGTCCCAGGTGACCGAAACCGGATGCGATACTGTTGATCTCCACCTGCTTCCAGGAACAGTAGGGAGTGTGCTTGGCACACTGGTTCTCAGTGTGGGGACAACGCGACTCCAGCATGATGTCAGACCGCAGCATCCCTAATGATATCGGCTAACACACATACATCTTGTTGTTCTACGAGTTTTTCACCAAATCATTTCGATTTGAGACCTTCATTTGAGATCTTTGTAAATTATATTCGATAAAATAGACTATTTTTTTATAACATTATGCTCCGGTCTTAACAAAATAACGAATTAAGGGAACGAAATATACCTGTGTTATTCCCTCCTCGCGAACCTTCATCCAGATGTCGAAAATCTTGGCGGTGAAGTCGTCCACTTCGAGGGCGTTTTTCAGGGTTTTCTCGAGAAATTCATCATCGTGGGAAACCTAAATGACACTTTTCATTGGTTGCTTGCTTCAATTATTACATATAGATTCATTAAGATTAAAAATAACGAGCCAACTACCACTGATGCAGAAAAGTAAAAGCTAATTTTCTTTAAAATAAAAAAACACAACCAGAAACGATTACACGCAATAGTTGTGCAAATTGTGGTTGCATAAAGTCATTGAATCTTTCAAGAGTTCGTTTTTCAACATTACAAAATATTGTGCTAATAAAGTGGCGGAAACCTTAATTGACAAATACATTGCCTATATCATATTATCAAAAACTTAATGTACGCAAAATTGTTTTGTCAGATAAAAACATAATCAATCACCAATAAATCAAATCACCATATACGCTTGGTCGCGAACGAACAGGCGTAGTCATGACATCTAAGACGAATCACGGTCCTATGAACCTTTTTTATTTTAAATATATATTTATTTTCTGGAATCAGTCGCAAGACTATAAGCGGATGTGTTGAATGACGATGACGTGTAGACGAAGAGACCATTGTCCAATCATAGAGTTCATTGGCCAATGTATTTGGATGCAATGTATCGAGGGGATCTTTTGATTTGACTTCTACTTTAGCCATCCATTTTTACCATATTGACTGATTTTCATGAAATTAAATATATAACCAGTAAATCTGAGAATCAGAATATTTCAAACCCCTGAGAGATAACAATGGCCCACTCTCGAAAAAATTGTCTACACAGACATTAAAATATCTACAACTTTTATTTCAGTCTTGTTCTTTAATGACTTTTGGCCATCAACAAACTGATATACCCAAACCTTCACATGCTTAAAATGGGATAATTATTTTATTTGACTGTAGCATTAATGAAAATGGCAAATGAATCTTGGCCAAATCTAGTGTAGAGCTAATGAGTACTCACCTTATGCATCAGTTCATTCAAGACAGGCTGTAAGTCAACTGCTTTTGTGAACTCTGTTCTTGGAAATGGTGATGGTATTAACACAAATGGAGCAATCTAAAACAACAGTGTGTAAACTCTCAAATAGTGTAGGATTAAAAAAAACAAATACAAAGATAAAAAAAGGATTTCTGTTTGAATAATATTTTGACCCTGAGATAATGTGACTTTAGTGGATCAATTTTATGTAATAATTCATTTTTACATGTACACTTGAAATTTAGAAAATCATATTAATTAAAATAATTACTTTTTATTTATTTTTTTGTTTAACCAATTTTTCACATAATATCCTTGCTGGTTAAACAAGAATGGTGTGATGTAAAATTAAAAATCATATTTTTATTATTTACCTGGATGGTATCCTTTGAGAAATGCGACTTATCTCTCATACCTACTCCATGCATAAGTGCCCAATCCTTTGCCTTTTCTACTACGCTTGAAAGGACTTTGTTGTCAAGCGGTAGCGGTATACAAGAGGCAAGACGTGATTGACTCATTTTATATATTTTAATAACAGCGAGAGGTAGTTTTATAAGATAAATGCTGCGAGATGGTAATCGGTTACTGTAACTCTCACGGCAGGCACGACCTGAAGCACCAGATGACCGATGAGGAATGATAACAGACGCACTGAGTAACACAATATATATATGTATATTGAAAAAAAAATAAACTGTGAATTTTATAACATTCTGACATTCAAATTTTTTTAAGACATAAATAGTAAAAACAGTCAACACGCAACAATTTAAAAGGATAAAAGAATTAAAACTTTGATTTTGTAAAGACTAATCTGTTACTAGTGCCCAGTTGGTTATTAGTAGTAGTTAATAGTTATTTATCTGCTAAGTGATAAAACTGTTCAGTTTTCATCTGTCACTGTCCAAATTATTTAAGCCACAGATTATTAATAAATACTACACAGATATTTAGCACATAGCTCTTTTTTGTTATAATTTAGAAGTTGTGTTTTATCTATGACATCAAACAAGTTTTCAAAATTCATTTCAAATTTCAGTTTCCAATTGCGAACGGTGAATAATCACTGAATTATTTTGTAGTTATAGTTATTTTATATTGAATATAAACTGCCAATTAATTATTTATTCATAAAATGGAAGTGACTGATGAAAACCTCGCTACATTAGCTAATTACTTACAACAAACACTTAATCCGGACCCGAACATTCGAAGGCCGGGTATGTAAACTAGTACCTACTTAAGTACTTTTCCATTGTGAAAAATAATTTCGTATTTCATTTTTACTTGAACGCGTTTGATTAGATGTATATTATTTCTAAAATTCAACACGAAACACTTTTCTAACCTAAGCCAAAGTGTAGTTAGTTATCCTCACTGGTTGCCATATAATTGTAAACATGTGAATTTAACTATTTGTCACCATGGCTTAGTGAAATAGCAAAAGTCAAAAGCATTATTCTTTATTTTATATCAAGCTCTTATTTACATTTTTCAGCTGAAAAATTCTTAGAGAGTGTTGAGGTGAATCAAAACTATGCCATACTATTATTACATCTAATTGATAAAGAATCTGCAGACCTTACCATTCGAATTGCTGCAGCTATAACATTCAAGAATTACATTAAAAGAAATTGGCCAGTGGTAAGAATTTAATTAAAATTATCTTTTTCAAATTATTTATAATAGTTATTAGTTTTAACTGCTCTAGCTAACCCTAATGTGTTTTTTATACATTTTAAGGAAGAAGATGGGCAGGATCGCATACATGAATCAGACAGGGCCACAATCAAGACTCTTATAGTATCATTAATGTTAAAATCACCAGAGTCTATCCAGAGACAATTCAGTGATGCTGTATCCATTATTGGAAAGTCAGACTTTCCAGAAAAATGGCCAGGTCTCATATCGGAAATGGTTGAAAAGTTTGCCACAGGTATGCCACTTCATTTGTCAATTGCTGTATTTAACTGAATGTATAACATTTTAGAAAAAATCCCTCTCCTCTTTAAAAATGATATTTTTTCTTGGCAGGTGATTTTCACGTTATAAATGGAATATTAAGAACAGCACATTCTCTGTTTAAACGCTACCGCTACGAATTTAAATCCCAGAAGCTTTGGGAAGAAATAAAGCATGTTCTTATAAACTTTGCCAAGCCATTGACAGACTTATTTGTTGTAAGTTGTTAAGTTTGTCAATCTTAATCATAGAAAATGGTGTTTGAACTCGATAACATGAGCTGGGCACTATGATGACTTTCAGAATGACTTTGAGATTACTCCATTGAATATTTGTGATTTTGTTAGTATTATTTTTCTCTATTGGATAATATCCTTCAATATAACCTTTCAGGCCACTATAGAGCTTACAACGAAACATGCAGATAACGCGCAAGCACTTAAAATAATATACAACTCTCTAGTGCTGATATGCAAGGTGTTTTATTCCCTCAATTACCAAGATCTGCCCGAGTTCTTTGAGGATAACATGCCAATATGGATGCCTAACTTGCTGAATTTGCTGCAAGTTAAAGTACCATCCTTAGAAACAAATGTAAGTTTAGTGTTTAGAGTGAGATAATTATGTCAAGTCTTGTGTTTACCTTATAAAGTACTTTCTCCCAGGATGATGATGATAAACCCGGTGTTATGGAACAGTTGCGTACTGAGGTGTGCGAATGCGCAGCGTTGTATGCCCTGAAGTACGAGGAGGAATTTGGTCCCCATGCCCCAGGATTTGTCACGGCCGTTTGGAATGTGCTGTTATCCACCAGCACACACGCTAGATACGATGGTGTGAGTAAATGGATTAGTTTCAACTTGATTCGATCGTTTTAATAGAATTAACTGAGTTATTAATTTCAGTTAGTTTCGAACGCTTTGACATTCCTCGCCAAAGTCGCGGAAAAGAATAGTTACAAAAGTCTCTTCGAAGATCCGGCGACGCTGAGCAGCATCTGTGAAAAAGTAGTCATCCCCAATATGGAGTTTAGAGGTATGTGGACTTCCGATGCTCAGCCTGGTTCCGGTTTGTTAGACTTTTTTTGGACTTCTTGGGCATTTCAGAGTCCGACATGGAGCTATTCGAAGACAACCCCGAGGAGTACGTGAGGCGAGACATCGAAGGCTCCGACGTGGACACGAGGCGGAGGGCCGCCTGCGACCTTGTCAGGACTTTGGCCGTGCACTACGAGCAGAAAATCATGGCCATATTTGGCCAATACGTCGAGGTAAACGCTAGGGCCGACTCTGTCCTTGTACAAAGCTAAAGAGACACCCTGATGCAGCTCCTCCTCTCCCACCCAGGTGATGCTGAAGAAATACGAGGAGAGCGGCAACACCTCGTGGCGGTGCAAAGACACGGCTCTCTTCTTGGTGACGTCGCTGGCGTCTCGCGGCAGCACCCAAGCTGCCGGGGTCACGCGCGCCTCACCACTAGTAGACCTGGCGCAGTTTGCGCAGGCGCACGTCCTCCCCGAGTTGGAGAAGTGCAACGGTCAGTCGGTTTCTATTTTCAATGAGAAATGATGTTGAAATCCAGCAGTGACTTTAATATATATCTTATAATAAATTTGTGTCCAGTGAACGAAATGCCAGTGCTGAAAGCGGACGCCCTCAAGTACACCATGACCTTCCGGTCGCTGCTGCCCAACGATCTGCTCCTCACCGCTTTTCCGCTTTTGGTTCAACACATAAACGGGCGTGGCGTCGTCCGCACCTACGGCGCCTGCGCAGTGGAGAAGCTGATCGCGGGAGGCATGGTGCCCCGGCACGTGATCGAGCCCCTCGCCCCCGCCCTGCTGGCGGCCCTCTTCGGCGCTCTCGGCGACGTCTCCGACCCCACGCAACACAACGAATACGTCATGAAAGGTGGGGCATCAGCGAGACTAGACATTCGGTCCGAGAGGATTAAAATTGTAATAATTGTTCCTCATTATTGCCAGCCATCTTGCGCACCCTGTCTTGCCTGCGCGAGTCGGCGCTGAGCTACCTGGGGGAGGCGCTGCCCAAGCTGGCCAGTCTCCTCGCCGTGGTCACCAAGAACCCTTGCAAGCCGCACTTCAACCATTACCTCTTTGAAACTCTGTCTTTGTCCGTTTCGTGAGTGTCTTAAGATGTATCAATATTTAAACCGTGTCCCTATTATGAGCACTGCATTGACTCGTAACTTTAAAGGTTGGTGGTGAAGTCCAATCCCAGCGCGATAACGGCCTTCGAGGACGCCCTCTTCCCGATATTCCAAGAGGTGCTGCAGAACGACGTGCAAGGTTAGACGCCGTGCAATAGGCAAGCGTAAGCGCACCTCAAACCAACTGAACTCTGGTGATGGCCCGCAGAGTTCATGCCGTACGTGTTCCAAATGTTGTCGCTGCTGCTGGAGCTGCGCGGGGAGCGGGGCGCGAGCGGAGACGGGGAGGCGTACGCGGCTCTGTTACCGTGTCTGGTGGCGCCGCCCCTGTGGGAGCGCGCGGCGAACGTCCGGCCGCTGGTGCGGCTGCTCTGCGCCTTCGTCGCCACGAGGGAGCACCTGGTCCGGGCGTCCGGCAAGCTGGTGAGTTCCGGAGACGTGCTTTTCTCTTAAGCCGTGTGCGTCTATTAAATCGGCAAATTGACTCGTTTCAGTCGGCGATGCTGGGAGTTTTCCAAAAGTTGATTGCGTCGAAAACGAACGACCACGAGGGATTCTACTTGGTTCAGACGATGCTGTACAAGTTTGGGACGTAAGTTGACCTCCTTTTGTGCCCTCTGAGTCACATTTCACCAGAGGCCCTGAACACCGTTTCTCCGCAGGACCGACATGCAGCAGTACACGAAGCAGATCATGACTCTGCTGTTCCAACGGCTGTCTTCGTCGAAGACCACCAAGTACGTCCGCGGCCTGATCGCCTTCTTGGGCTTCTTCGCGGCGCACTTCGGCGCGGACACGCTCGTGCAACTGATCGACTCGATCCAGGCCAAGTGAGTTAGCGCTCGCTCCTCGCATCTCGGACGCCCCGCGGGGCAGACTCCTCACGAGCCGCGTTTCTGTTGCAGCATGTTCGCCATGTACGTGGAGCGAGTGCTGATCCCCGACCTGCAGAAGGTGAGCGGGCCTCTGGAGCGCAAGGCGGCGGCCGTGGGCTGCGTGAAGCTGCTCTGCGACTGCGCTCCCTTCGTCCGAGGGTCACTCGCACATCTGTGGCCGGGGCTCCTGCAGGTTCGCCACCACACACGGTCACGTGCACGCTCCCTCCCTAACCGTTACGTAACGAAGGCCCCCAACCGGTTGCAGGCGCTGATATCTCTGTTCGAGCTGCCGGTGGACGAGACGTCTCTGCCGGACGACCACTTCGTCGAAGTGGACGAGACCCCGGGCTACCAGGCGCAGTACGCGCAACTCGCCTGCGCGCGCGCCAGCAGTTCCGACCCCTTAGCCAGTGAGCGACCGTCCGAGCCGAACCAGTTCGGCAGACTCAGACTCTCTTTGAAGGACCCTCTGACCCTTTGTTGCTTTTGTAGGTATAGAAGACCCGAAGCGGTACCTCGTGGAGAATCTGTCGCTCCTGTCGCAGTCCAATCCGGGGCTGCTTCCGCCTAGAGTCGCTGCCATGGACGAACCTCACAGAAATGCGCTGCAAATGTACTTGGCAGCCTACAGTGTGCAAATTTGCTGATCACTCTTCTCAATACAACTCTTGAAGCTCCGACGGAGGTGAACAGCATGATGCGGAACGTTAATAATGTGTGTTGCGAGAGCCATTTCGTTTGTAAAGAAAATGAATTAATGAAATTTAAAACTGTTTGTTTACGTGTTCAAAATGTCCGAATAATGTACGCTGCGCGTATGTCGTGTGCCCTTGAGGGAAGGTAACTTTCGCTTGAGCGATCAAAGGACAGTTATTGTATGATATTGAATAAATGTTTTGTACCGTTGTGGCTTAGTTTGCTTGGGAAGGTGTTGTTTCAAACAAAGTGATACAACCAATTTGGTGTTAAAAAAAATTTATGGTCTACACAAACAAATCCTGCTTATTTTATATCAATTCTTTACAAGAAATGTAATTTAATAATCTGAACGGCCAAAACACTTTTCTTTTATCTTTTTCATAAGACTTTGATGGGTAAACTCCTCGAAGTCGGGCTGAGAATCAAATATATCGCCCGAAAGTCGTGTAGGTTTTTCAGGTTTGCGTTTCAATCGGTTTTCGATCTCCGCCTTTTGAGAGCGAGGGCGGCTATTCTCGTAGGGGTTTTGAAATGGAATTGGAGGTGGTACTGGTGATGCGAAGTATGAATAAAATGGACTCGCCCGCTTTAACTCTTTGTTATCTTCGTTACGACTCAAGTCGAAGCACGAAAAAGTGCAATCGGCATCGACTACTTCTTCCCGGATCCTTGGAGTGACGCGAGTGTTCATAGTAATTGGACGCCTTGAAAAATGTTCTTGTTTATCGAAAAGTCGTCGAGATTTCTTCACAGACATTATAAAATCGTAAAAATGTTCGATGTTCTGTGCACATTTATAACAAATAGTATTCGGTCCATCTGTTTTCTCAATAAATATTTGTAAACATACCATTATTTTATCAATCATGTTCGTATTACCATAATACGATCCAAATAGAGAAACATTGAATCCTGTCACAGAAAAACATATTCGACAGGATTGCGAAGAAATAGCCATCGCTTTACCGAAATTTACACAAGTTTATTAAATTAATAGCTGTTAATTTATTATTAAGACCGCGGAGGCGAGTTTACTTTTCCCGCCAAGTGTTTATACACTGTTTGCTCCGTAGATATTTTTGACAAACAATTTTCATAGATAACATATATATCATAGATTATAAAAAAATATAGATTTCCTTCTTTTATAGTAAAAAACCCGCCAAAATAGCACCAACCAACGTTCAATTTGTCGCAACGCGTAAATTAAATTCTCAGTAGATTTATTTACGACAATTAGTGTTTGTCAATTTATTATGTCATTTGCGAAGAAATTTAATTTAAAAACACATTTGTCACAAAGAATTATTTACAAATGGCAAAGTTATAGATTAAAAACCAATATTTGATGAATACATTTTATTTTTATCTAAGACTACAAGAAAACGCAAATCAAAAAACAAGATTAATTATATCCAAAAACAAGAGGAAACAGCGGTAAGGTTTCAACAAAATGGTTAAAAAATAATCCAAATACACAAAGGCCTCTGTGAGATACATCCTTCGAAGTGTGTTCGCTTGCAGTGGCCTTCGTGTGTTTGGTCCTAAACTTTCTAAAGTTATAGCCATTTCGAAGCCACAAATAAACAATTATTGCACTCAAGTTCAACCCACGTCCAAAATGAAAAAACACCCGTTTTACTTAAAATAGGAATAACGCTGAACGGAACCACTAAATAGGGGAAATACAAAGGAGCGTGAAGCGGCCTTCACTTGAGAGCGCACTCGACGAAGACGGCATGGTGGGGGTTCTCGAGGGGCGGGGTCGGGGAAGGCGTCTCCGAGCGAAGGGACACGGTGGAGACGGTCACGTTGGCCTCGCTCAACGGCCACAGCTCCTTCAGCACGCTCCAGAGTCGTTTGCCGACGAGCGTCTTGACTTTGGGCACGGGGAATCCGTTGAAGGCGGAAGCCACAGGCAGCGTGTAGGCCCCCATGTCCTTGAAGACCAGCCATTGCCCGGTGCGCAGAGCGGGCAGGCGACAGGATGCTATCACGCAGTCCAACCCGTCACAAGTCGGTCCCCACACGGAGCAGGCTCCGGGCTGGGCGTCGCTCGGCTGGAAGGGGAGACGGAGGGGTTAATGAACCGCTGCCTGCCATCGTGTAAATGGGCGAGTGGGGCCGAACTCACGTCCAGCAGTTCAGCCGTCACGGTCTGGTGGTCGTAGAGCACGCAGTTGAAGGAGCCGTACACCCCGTCGTTTATGAAGTACATCGTGTGCTCTTCCGACGACGCACTTGACAACTGCAACCAAAAGCCAATATACACATTTGGACCACAGATGCACGATGCGGCTTCAAAACCCTGGTCAAATTGCCGCACCTGTCTGGTGGCGTGCACCATGGCCGCCAGCGTGTAAGCGGCGGCCGCGAAGTAGCGGCCCGGCTCCGCGATGACGCGCACCTCGCGCTCGCCGAAGTTCTTCTCCAGCGCCCCGTTTACCACCCGCGCCACCTGCGCAGGGTCCAGGTCAGTATTCGCTCGTGGGAGGGAAGGGGGGAAGGGAAGAAAGGGCTCTCACATCCTGCAGGTCGGAGTTAGCGTTGCCGGCGAATCCGCCGCCGATGTCGACCAAGCGCATGTCCAGGCCGAGCGTGTCCCCCAAATCGAAGAGCACCCGCGCCATCTTTATCCCGCGAGCGTACACCTCGCTCTCGCCGGCGCCGGAGCCCACGTGGAAGGAGACGCCCACCACCTGCCCAGATACCGATGGAGGTTATTGCTGCGAGTCAGGACCAAGGCTGGAGACGATTGAGAGACCAACTCACGTTTAGCTTTAAGACGGCGGCGAGTTTGAGCAGACGAGGGGCCTCGGTGAGCGGGTCGCAGCCAAACTTGATGCCCAGAGGGCACTGGGCGGCTTCTGCGTCGCAGCGGATGCGGATCACGAGCCTATTCAAGGGATTTTCATTAATATCTTTCCGCATTTGAAATTATATATTGAAGGTCGTGCCACCCACCGTGCGTCTGGCGAAATTTGCTTGATCTTGTGCAGCTCGGTCTCCGAGTCGAAGGTCATTGTGACGACTCCTCGGGCCGTGGCGTAGCGGATGTGGGACGCCATCTTCGCGGGGTTCGCGAATATTATGCGCCTGATTCACATTTTTCTCATTAGCTCGGTCGGTGATCAAGAACGGAATATTAAAATATGTAAGAAGCGAAAAAGACTCACTCGGCCTTAACGCCCATGTCCATGACGAGTTGGATCTCGGCCTTGGAGGCGCAGTCGAAGCCCGTTCCCAGCGCGGCCAAGGTGCGCACCAGCAGCCTGTCGTCGTTGCATTTCACGGCTGCGACCCAAAAGGAAAACAGTGGCTTGAGTAGGTCGAGACGAGCCGAATGGGCAGAATATTGTTACAAAGAAAGTGGCGCCCACCATAGAAGGGTTCGACGCAAGGCATCATGGCCTTCCAGTGCCGGTAGCGACGCACCACCTCCCCCAGGTCCATGACGTAGAAGGGATCTTCCTGGCCTTCCTCCACCACCTGCCTCATCACCTCCGAGGGGCACCAGTCGTCCTCCATCACGCACACGTGCTCTTCGTCAGCCAACCGCATGGCGCCGGGTTTCATTCAGCTGCTTTAATTAGTCTGAGGAAACGGAAGGTTAAATCGATTGGGTTTGAAAAGCGACGAGCATCTTCGGTTACGGTGCGATGCAGACCTCTCTTTCCAATTTCGTGGCGAGTGTCGAGTCAACCTCTCTTTAGATCGGCTGCGCCCGGACCCTTGGCTCTGTGCGTCGGTGACCCGGTAGCGCTACTCCACGGGTGTCAGCTAAGAGTACGATTATTATTATTAACATTGATGAGTGGCATCCCAATAGAAATAAATGTTGTAAAGTGTGGTGGTGGTACTTGTGCGTGTGACGTCAGCGGGGCGGCGTGCGCCGCAGCCAGGGCGGGTCAACGTTGAGCGCACGGCGCCAGCAGCGCGTCGCGTGTCGCCCGGCACTGCTACACGCGCCGGACGAGCCCGCTCCTGTCTGCAAACGGCGCATAACGTTATTCCTCTAAACATTCTTAATAATACCATTAGGCTAATTTCGCAAAGCACCCGACTCAATAACTATTGGCAAATAAATTAAAATACAAATGACGCATCACTCGAGACGTGCTCGTTATGATAACAAATCAATTTGGTCTTTCGGTATGGCCATTGTGATATTAGATAACTGGCAAAGACCTCGCTTGTCACGTCGTCATGCGACGTTATCGAGCAAGGCCAATAAAGCGCGGAGTTTTACGTTTCCTTGCGTTACGTAGACTGTGTGTGTGACAACAAGTAATATATATTAATACGTACCCGTACCTTTAGTAGCGAAATTCTCAAAGCTTTAAGAAAACCTCTAAGCAACAACCGCTTGGTTGTTGCTAAATTATGCAGAAAAAGAAAAAGAAACTGAAAGCGTAGTCAACGTTGACTGGCAACAAAAATATTTCGAATTTCGAGATTGAATCGGTCCCTCGTCCAACGCGCCGCGGAATGATCAAGACGGCTGGCGCTTGAACAATTTAAACGCTACTTATCACGGGTAGAGATTTGAAGGATGTTTATTTAGCTTTGTTTATTATCAAATTAAACAAACTAATTAGCATTTTAAAAATCACACGTCTGGCACGAGATTTTAGTTTGAACTTATCAAATCGTGACGCCCCGTTTTACTTGGACTGAACTAACTTTTTATCATCTATTCACCTATTCGATATGTTTCCTGGTTCTTTTCTTTTCATTCAATTAATTTCTACTGCTAACTGTTGCCACATTATTTCTAGAATTTTCTGGTAATCGGAATGTAAGATAACCCGTCTCAAGTGTGTTTTGGAGTTCAGTCTTAGAATATTCTTATAATAAATATAGATTTGTGGTGATTTTTTATAGGTATATCTATCTCGCGTTGCCTAGATTATTCCTGATATTACTATTTTTAGGTATATTAAAGTAAATTAAGATATAAAAAAAACAACAAATCGCCAAGGGTCGAGTAGAGGTCGAGCGAACTAGTCTCCTTTATCCGAATGTCATTTGAGCTGATGAAAACAGACTTTTATGGAAGAAAGCAGGCCACATCTTTTTACATGTTAGTTTTCCGTCGATTTAAATAACGTCTACAATTATTTATTAATTACACTTCATTCCTTTAATAAACTATAGTTTCGATAAAATGGTATTTTTCAAAGGGCACTAACAATTTATTATTGTTGTATCCAATTATTTGATAATAATGAATTATTAGGGCCCTTTAATGCACAATGGGGAAAATTGTTATGGATCTTAAGTAAATTATAATATATGTTATCAATGACATTTGCTGAGTTCAATGTCAAACACTTAGTTATTTTATTACCTACAAAGACAACTTACAAAGAAACTCTGGATATCCCCACACCAATACTGGCTAATAAAATGCAAAATGTGAAATTAGAATTACATTTATAAAATACTCGAAAAAAAAAAAATAAAAAGTTTGATTTAAAGTAGCGATGACTGTTAAACCCACATTCTCATCAAGATAAGCGATGAAGTAATCTCTTTACAAGTTCCATTATCTTAAGTACAATTTATGAGCTGGCACATATAATAAAGTAACAGAATAAATAATAAAGCAAGTTTCAACTCCTTCCATCTGATCATAACCAATATAATGTGGTAATAAACAAACATATCGCTGTTCTATTGTCATGATTGATCATCATACAAAGAACAAAAGCTTCATTCAGATCTGAGATCGAGACTGTAACAGTCTTTCTCTGTATAACAAGAGTTTTAGAAAGAATTTGTTAATATATTTCTAAAATCAATAGTTATAGCCCAAAAAAAAGAATAGTCATAAATTAACTTACATTTATTTCAAATAACACAAAATGAAAAATGTCAATACAGCAATGTGTACCTCTTAATTGGATTTAATACCCAAGAAGAAAACATTAACAACCAGTCTTCATAATAAGATTAATCTAATTTCTAATAAAAACGTCGCAAATGAGCGTAACATGGGGGTTTCACATAAACATATTTCATATTACGATTGCATTGCATTGCAAAAATCATATTAACTAATTATTTAGAACTTTTAATTTTTTCTAGCAATAACTCCATTCTGCCCGACATAACAGGCTGCCCTCTCTTAATTTTTTTGCTTAACTTCTTAAATCTTTCTTGCTTCTTTTTATTATATTCCTGCAACTTCTGCACTTTTTCTTTTCTAGACTTTTCTTTTTCTAGTTGTTTTTGCAATTTCTCCTCTTTCACCCTGTTAAATTCCTCTTTTGCTTTAGCAAATGGATGTTTTTTATTAGTTTTTAGTTCTTTTTCCAATAAATCTGGATGTTTGACAAACCTACCAACATCGGCTGAGTCAGGGGTATCTTCATCAAATGACTTAGGTTTGTAAGTACCAACCATTGCATCATTTTTAAGATTCTTTTGATACTCTTGTAGCAATCTTTTTTTTCTCTGCTCTTCCCACTGCTCAAGCTTATACTTTTTGCTGTATTTTTTCAATCTATATGCCTTCTTGTCAAATGGTTTCTTTCCATTCTCCAATGGCTCAGGCAGCTCTGCTCGATTTTCATCAAATTTCTTTTGCCTTTCTTTACAAGTGCTTGGTTTATTATCATACTTCTTGTTTGTGTTTTGTTTTTTGCTTGGAAGAAAAAAAGAATCCCTCTTCTTTTCCATGTTAGTATATTCCTCAGACCTATAAAGAAAAAGCGTGTTTCAACAAATACCAAGTACGAAGAGAATTAAAAGTCATTCATGCAAAATAAATAGCTAAGCCTCAAACACGCTTTTTCTTAAAAAAATATAGAGAATTAAAAATATAATATTAATAAGAACATAGTAGTATATTATATGATAATGTTGTAACAGCAATAATTAATTTTAAATATAAAAATACAATATTCTGTTACTATTTGGAAATTTATAAATTATGTAAACTTTACAAACATAGGTTCTGCATAGTTTCTATGAAAATAATATTGATATATGTTTATGGCTAGGTTTAACCACCCAGAGAAAAGTGAGTCAATTTAAACCAGAATAAATGTGGCAATATTGATTTTGTTGAAGTTTCTAAATTACCAGTAATTAAAGCTTTTTGAATAATGATTTGTATTAATCTCAGCCTTTATTTTTTACTAGTTTCATTGAATAGTCAAGAGTAATAAGACAATTCACTGTCAATTGCTAATAACACAATTAAATTGACAATTCCTTCAACACTTAGCTGAAGTGTATTTCTTTTATTTACTTATTATTTTGTTAGTAATTTGAAATTTTTGCATAAATATGCTATAAATAACCATTGATTGACTCATGAAAAATGGTTTAACGGCTCACAACTTCAAATAAGAATATGGAATTATTTATAAATAGATAATCTTTTATTGAATAGTACAGAACCTCATAGGAAGTAACTATTGTTATAAGCAGTTACTATTAAGTGCTGACCAATTATTTCCAATCAATATGGTGACTAAATATAGTAAAGATTAGTGAAACAAAACATGTTTAAAAAGTTTTTATATTAATTTTTGGACTGTGTACTAAGCGGTAATCATTTTCTACTCTTTGTTCATACTGAAATTTCTACAATCGCCTCATTGATCAGTCACATTTACGAATTCGAATTTCTTCAAGTGACGTAAAAGTCACAAGGCAAGTCGAGGAAAGATTACACATACAAACGACACTTTAAGTTACGAGTCAATAGTTAAGCTATGTATTCCTATTCCTCCGAGTCAGTATGTTTCATGATTTACAAACCAGCAAACGCAAGATGATTAATATTGTCAGTTGTCAGCCACGACGATTAGAGTCAGCAAGACAAGTCTACTTGAAATTAACACTTAATTGTGACTTTTAATGACCTGTTATACTAGAAGATAACTGTAAGAAAAGTAGCTTACCAAATGAAGCCACCCACTGGGTAGGCTTTGAAGTATCGGCGGAATCTTGATAGTTTAGTTGCACTTGGCACAAAAAAACTTAACCACGATTATAGATTTTGTATCACGGTTTATAGACTTTAAAACTTTACCGACCATGCCCTAATGTAATTTTTTGATAAAACTTCCACAAGGGACGACTGCACAACTTGCGAAAATGTCACAAAAGGATTGAGTGAGAGGTCCGACTAAAAGAAAGGGACAGTTACAGGAAGTGTCAGAAGAGTATTGCGCGCGCAGCGCCCTCGTACGTGATATTGATCGCTAAATATTATAGAGTACAGACCACGCATGCTCGCGAAACCTGATTTAAAAAAGCTATTTCTGAAATTAGTGAAAGAAAATCATGTTATTCCAATGTTTCCTTTATTTATCAATCATCAAAGAATACACTGGCTAGCAACATGATATCGCTATTCTCAAGCTTATTTTAATGCCAATTCGATGTCAAATGTGCTGTTTTCTTATTGTCAGCATAAGCCAGACTAAAGTAAGATTTTAGGTTAAAACGTCACAAGAGCTAAATTAATTTCAAATATACGGTTCACCGTAATTAACGTTCTGTGAAGTTTGACGTACACACTAAACCTATGACTATGACAAATGACATGTGAATATATTTTTGATGATTTTGATCAGAGCTAGAAAAGTACCATTAGCATATTTTAGATGTTAATAAATTGTTATGCATTCATAAAAATAAAGGGCCATAATTTGTCTAAAAAAATGTTTCCAATTCCCATAACGTCACGGCTCATACTACAAAATTTAAGCCATTATGAATGAAGGCCATGAAATCTTTATACGTAAGTTATTCTATAACTGCGTTCTATATATATATATTTGGAATATTATTAATCTTTATTATTGGACTGACTGGCATAGTATCTGCGACATACAATTACACAGATATCGAGCTGGCCTATTTTTTTTAAATTTTTAGTCTGTCGGTTCTTATTTGTCTATGATGTATATGGTCTACGATTTTTGTTTTTATTTTAAGCGGGAAACCTAATATTGATGTCACTTGGTAGTTATATTTTTTATATGATTTTCAAAGTTGTTGGATTAAATTTAAAATTACAAAATGGATTTATCAAAATTAAACATCAGAAATTTAACAGAATACACTTCACTTTCTCGGAAATTGGCGACAAAAGATTCGCTATTAAAAATAACGATAAATATTTCGACGATTGATACATTGAACACATTGAAAAGTTTAGAAATTGAGGTACGTTACGCAACTCAGTACAAAAGTATTGTATATTTTTTTTCATTTAAACTTTTGTTGTTTGGTTTCAGTATTTTGAAAAGTATTGCGAAAGCGGCGCAGCATTCAAAGTTCTTGAGAAAGTTCTGCAAGTTCCACATTTAAAATTTTGGAAGGACATTACAAACAAGACTCTTGCATTGTTAAAGTATTGGTTTCGAACGTTTCAATACAATATAATTGAACACAACGCTGCACGGTGCCATTTTCTGCAACGTCTTTTATATTGTGTAAAGGTAAACGCTTACGGAAACTTAATTAACTACTACAGACTTAATTAACTTAATTGTGTATTTTTTTTAGATGCTAGGAACCAAATACCCACTGACAAAAAACAAAATAATAGAAGTGCTTGGAGAGGAGTTGCTCCAGCTGACACTAAATGAAAAACTGAATTGGAACCAGCGACACGAGAGCCTTCTATGCTTCAGTGTCTCCTCCGCCACCCTGAACCGAGAATGTAGGATGTACACGAGGGGTCAGTTCGAAGGCTACTTGTGAGTTCATTTCTATTGGCAGTTGGTGGAACATGATGAATTCCATTGGGAACTATTTGACAAACGGATTTGGTGTTTTCATTTTCAGTGCAAAGTTGGCTCACGTGGTGCCATCGTGCGGTGATTTCCGGTTGCAGTTCAGCGCCATAGAAGTTTTGCTGAGGTGGCTGCTGCCGAGGAGGGAATTGGCTGTTAGGAAAGAAGTTGCTGCACTATGGTTCCCGCCTCATTTGTATTCAAGAACGGCATCGCGAATATTCCTGGACAGGGACTGGAAGTACTTTTCGAAGGTTTCTCGTTTAGCGCACACAAAGACATTATTTCCACTCACGGAGAAAAAGGGATTTGGGTTAAGATCAAATAGATTTTTTTAAAAATTGTAAAATGTTTCAGGACGCGAGAGATTTCCTCAACGCCCAAAATGAGAACAATGCTGCGATCGTTTCCTTCGTGTGTAAAAAACTCAACTTCGGCAACATCGAGCTCATAAAGGTAATCCTCTTCATTTTATTTCTTTTCATGAAGATAACAACAAAAGACAACGATGCAATTAAATTGTGTCCATTTTGTGTCCTCAGGTGACAGATAAAAATCACTGGGTGGATTTTAACATAGACAATAAATGTGTATCGGTGATGCTGGAGTTTCAATTGCCGGACATCCTTCAAATTGGCGATCCCTTTGCCGACTCCCTCGTCATAACGGAGGAGAACACGAGATCTGTCGAATTGATTCGGTTGGTTTTCATTTAGTCATTTAATCATTTTGAGAAAGCAGTAACATTGTCACCGATTGCCCCCCATCAGGAGCGGCCGCTTTGTACAGACAAACATAACCCTAAAGGAACCCTTGCACCAATGCTCCCAAGTGCTGAGGAACGAACGCGAGCTCGGCATCTGCATGAGCGCGATAAATGCGGAGAAAGTGAACGAGGCGCTCAAGGGAATATTTCGTGACAAATTTGAGGTACGCTACGGAGGTGCGCGGTGTGCATTGCTTTGTACTTGGCTTGGTTTCTGGATTAATCACCGTTTTCTGCCAGAACTTATTGGGGCTTGAGCGGCGGCTGTCACTGCACACGGCGGACGAGTGCTCGCAAATTGACGACTCGGTGAGTTCCTCTTGTCTGTGGACGCATTGACACGCTCCAATCGTTTGAAACTTGACGGCACGATTTGACATTTTCAATGACATTTGACACTTGCAGGTACCAAAATGTAATTATTATTAAATGTATTTTCGATATCCTACGACCAAAGTCGGGTTTGTAGGTAGTTATTGGGTGATATAGAACTTACACATTATATATGTTTTTAACATTAAAATTTGTGCATGAATATTTGGCAAATGAATTGTCGATGTGAGGGTAGGACACTATCTTGTCAGTTTATATGGTTTTTCGTTCGAGTGAACGAATAAGTAATTTGCAGGAGGACAGTCGACAGTTCAACGTAAAGAGCAGAGGACGCGTGCGAAACCGTAAGATTCCCTCTTATTACTTATTAATGTATAAGTCTAGAATTGAAATTAACACCTGGACGCATGATATTTATCATTGAGTTGTCAACTTTCGCCATAACATTAGCATTATTTTAAAAGATCAGCCAACACCACAGAGTGTTAATAATTAGCGGTTTAAAAATTAGGTAATTAGCTTAAGAGTTGGTTTAAATCTAGCAGTTTTTTTTCATTCAACACTCCCCTTAGAAACCTGTACGTAACAATTGCAGGCGTGGCGGCCGTGACGCTCAAGAGCCGGGCTCTGATGTCCCCGTCCACTACATCCACAGCCTCATTACTTCTGGTAAGGGTTATTTCTTCCTTCAGCTCCCGTTTCGCATCGAAGAGTGTGTTTGCATAAAATGACTTCGTTTTAGCTCAAGGAAAAGTTATCGGCATATCCAGGGTGTTCTGCAGCAGGCGAAAAAGACTACAGCGGTGTTTGCGCGGAGCCGCTTTTGCCAATACTCGCCGAGGAATCGGAAGTAAACGTTTCCGTTCCAACGTCCCGTGGGATCCCACGGATCGGTGCGTGTGTCTTCTCTCGCAACCGCTGTCGGCAAGGTGCGCTAGACAATGCCGCGCCTGCTCCAATGATGCAGAACAACAGCGACCCACTTGACACTCTGGATGGCTTACCCGAAGGCATGGCTTACATGAGTATGGGTGAGACAGATTTACGAGGCGGAGTCCCGGAGCATGCTCCTTTGCCTCTTCAAGAGGCTCAAGATGGCGATGAACATTATAAGGAGGATTGTGAATTTAATAAGGATCCGCCAGAACCTGTTGATACTGAAGGTATTATAAATTTAATGAATCAGGAGGAATTCACGAAAAATTTCCTCGCTGAAGCTGGCATTCAAACGACCACCCGGAGCATAGACGTGTCTGAAAACATAAAAACAAAGAAAGGTGCTAAGCCGATTCGACCAACCGTACCTTCTAAGACTACAAAAAAAGTCCCTAAAAGTAAAGGCCAAACAAGGCCAAAACGGGCAGAAACGACAGCAGAAAGCAAATTGTCGATTAATAACGAACAGGACGACAATTTAAAAAATGTCAATGGTCAAATTGCAGGACCGATGACGCGTCGAAGGCGCAAATTGTACTCACCACAGGATAAGCTCACAGCCAAAGATGCCGTTCCACCGGAGACTGAAGAAGACCAAACGCGTTCTCCGATAGCTTCGAACGCCCCGTATCGTGAGATACAAGAAATGCGCGCTTCTCATAGACAATCAGCCAAACGAAATACTGTCACCGAGAAGACGATTCTGTCCCCGCGATCTCAAAGATTCGAAGATAACTTCAATAGGTTATTGGAGACCGCATGTAACGGCGAAAGCGTTATGAAATCCGACAACAAAAGAGACATATCAATATACAACTTCACCGACAGCGACGGAGACGACTTCGAAGACGCTGCTAATCGGAGGAACAGAATTAATGTTCGGAGACCTTTGAAGAAAATATTGGAAACGAAACCGAGAAAGAAGCCGATTCAACAAAAGCAAACCCTCGTCGACGAAAGGATGCGAAACGCTGTGGCACAGCTGGATGCTTCTTTGGTGATAGAGAAGCCCTTCGAAGACTCGGAGAACTTGGAACCGAACGTGTCTGTCGTCAGGCCGGCCATCGATTTGGATGAAAATTATTCAGCCAAAAAATTCAAAGGCGCCAGTGGCCGCCCTACTAAAAAGAAAACGAAGCCGAAAAACGTCACTAGAAAGGGTCGCCCAGCCAAATGTGTAAACATTAAGCAACTGTCTACAAATGTGATGAATCACTCACGTGACAGAGAAGAGAGTATAAGTCCAGGACTGGAATGCGAAATACAAGTAGACACTAAGAGCTCAAACAACTCTATCGCGGATTTAGAAGAGAACATCGCCAAAGAAGCGTTTGGGCAAATTAGCGCCTTCGAAACCATCCAAACCACGGCTACCATCGAACACGTCCCATTAAAGAGGGCCCCCACCCGTGGCACCAAAGCGACAATCCCCCGTCGCGAGCCCGCAGACTTGGATTCCATTCAGACCCTCCAAGAAGAGATCGAGCGGTGGTCCCCGCGCTTGAGCGTGCAGAGGTTGTCCGAAGAGGACATTCGCCGGTGGACCCCACCGCGAGCCAATTCAGTTTTCGGATCTTCTCCAAGCAGCGAGCCACAACTTTCGTCCCCCGAACCACGGAAACGCAACTCTATCATAGTCCCATTCACGAAGTTGAAGCGTGAAAACAGAGACCACCCTCCCAAAGTGAGACGCGAGGAGCCGGAAGTGGCCAGTTCTTCCATTAACGTAGTGTCGTCTGACGCGCGCAAGACATTGGAAGTTCAAACGCCCGAGACGATCGACAAACGCGTCCTTGCAACGCCCGTCCCCCGCTTCCCCAGAGACCGTCCTATTAAGCGACCGGCCGAAGCGACTTCAACTTCGCGCCCACCAACGGTCACCAGGCGATCTCGCGAGGTGTCCCTCGGAGGCTCCTCGGCCGAGGAAGAGAGTGGGGGGGAGGACGCAGGGTTCGCCGCCCCGATTCTGGTAGGCGAAAGCTCTGCCGAGGTCGATTCAGAGGAATGTGAGTACTTTTTGCATCGTCAGCGTTTCGAACGGTCTGTGACTACGATTTGACCACGATTCTCGTTTCAGCCACCGCCGTCCGCCTGAACGTGTTTGAAGACATTTTCAAGGCCGTCCAGAAGAGGATCGATCAGAAATTAGCGACGATGAACGAAGAAACGAGGACTTCGTGAGCAGTTTGATTTGACCCGACAAACATGAGCCATTGTCTTCACTCGATTCGTAACACTAACGTTGACATATGGACACTTGCAGGCTCGAAGAGATGCACACAGCCGCAGCCACCGAGTTGCGAGAGGCGAGGCAGCACCGTCGGGCCTTGCACGAGGAGACTGCGCGGGAGATACTCTCGGAGACAAACCGGCTGCTCACGAGCAAGTTTTACGAGCTCGAGGACAGGTGCGTAGTGTGGGGATTGCATTCGCTTGGGCGTTGAGCGCGCGTTTCAGCTGACGATAACCTTTCAGGTGCAAGAGGCTGGACGAGCGAGTTTTAGAGAATATTTCGCGGGCCTCGAAGAGAAGGTTGTCCCAGATGGCCAACCGTCGAGTGGAGTTGGCTCCGCTGATGGGCGAAGGTCCGCCCAGCCCTTAGCCCGTCGTTCTCGCAGCGGTTGTTTTAAATGATTTAAGAGAAAACTATATATTAACAGGATTTAATAAATAAATGTTTCCGTAATCTACTTAGCCCGCTTTGAGTGCTATAAGTTACGTGCTTAGACTCGGTTACAAGTAGGTCGCAACCCTTGAACATAACAGTGTGTTGTAAAGTCCTGGAAAGCTGATCACCTACTTTCGCTGTCAAGAAGTAACAATTTGATAGAATCTCATATTTATTTAAAATGGTAATATTCATAATTTCCCCCTTAACTGCACCAATACTTCGTTTAAACCGTGTTTCGGTCTATGAAAAGGAGTGGAGTGGTTTTTATTTCAATACTTCGCACATGTCACTCGCAAATTAACATGGAAACAGACATAAAGAAATAATCGTGAAAAAACACGTCTTTTATTTACTATTGAATATGGGGATATCTCATAAACCACCGAACCGATTTTAATGACATTTAAATTAAGTTGGTCCTACCGTATCTCGAACCTAACATAAAGGATTAAAGATACAATATTACATATGTACACTTGCAAGAAAACGAGAAAAAATCATTTTCCGGCGTTTCCTTTGGTTTGTTTGAAAATCGTACAGCTACTACAAAAGCAACGAATAATAAGCTCCTTTCAAAGTCGGTAAACAATATCTATTGACTATTTAGGTCACCTCAGATGACCTGAAGTCTTTGAAGTACTGTCACACGCTGAACTTATAATATAGTGTGGTTTTATGTCGACAAAATCTAGCTTCAATTTAATAGGCAGTATTAAATTACACGAACAATACGTACAGTCGCGCACTCAATTATTCTTGCACACACCTCAAAATTTACACATTTCCCTTCAACCATTTTTAATACTCTCAAACATTTTCCCTCTTGGGGAGTTCTTAGTTGAACTTTAGAGAAACTTAGCCCAGACAAAGGCAAGGAAATAAAAGACAGACATTCTACTAAGAAAACGAGTTGACCTGTAATATGTCACCTGGATTTCTCTTCGTCTGAAATATTATAAATAATTAATAAAATCAAAGTCTTGTAATATATAAGCCGCTCGATATATAGCCTAGATGACAGCGAACTTGGAAGCATATGCCGGCTTTAAATGAAACCGCTCGCATCCTCGGGAAACAACTGAACTAATTTTTAGGCAATACTCTTTAACCTTGTAAAACCTGATATGAGTTTCTGCACCTCTGTTCACGACTGTCCACTCGCACGGAATCAGCTTATTTGTACGTATTAATCCATGCCTCAGAATTGGACGAACAACCACAGGCGCACGTCGAACCGATTGCATACATTAACCGCCCAAACAAAATACATAGCATTTTAATCGCATTCAGTTATCTTGTAAAATAAGAATCGTATGCGATGCAGCATTAAATCTAGAGTGAATTTCTTAGGAATTAATAAAATATAAGTGTTGTGTCCGTTTCTCTGTACTTTGAAATGTAAAAGTATTATCCCCCAGTGCCTGATTACCAATAAAGTAAGTAAAGTATTTTTTTCGTAAAATTTTATGGTATTTGTTAACCTCAGCAGTTAACATAAAATATTTTATTTTTGGGGAGTTTATAGAAATATGTAATGTAATGTAATGTGTATATCTGGCACATTATATAATTTATGTATTATGAATAAGACTCTCACTCAAAAGGCGACAACATAACACCGCATTTCCGTGACCTTCTCGAACTACGTCAGTCGCCAGAAGTTCCCATCAAACAGGTTTTGCTGTAAAGGAATTGGCAAAAATGTAACTTAATAAATGCATTATCTTTTTTGATAACGAACGCACATTCTCCTACCAAGTTCATATCTGTTGGATTATACATTTTAAAATTGTTACTGTGATCAAATGAACAAAAAAATTAATTGCGATTGTCACGACCATAATACGAGAAATAAATAATATAAAATACGCCTCTATAACAAGATTCCGAAGGATTTGTACACTTTGTCAATTAATAAATTTAAAAATACTTATAGAACCTTTTAAAAAGCGTTTTATAAATGAACTGATTATTTTGATGACGAACATTTTTTGTTAGTAAATTTAATTAAAGGTTTAACACATTTGTGTGTCCGCCAAGAATACAATATTAGTTTTTATTGTACACTGTTTGAACTTCCAAATATATCTGATGTCTTCTTAACGTGCCCAACTAAAAAAATGAAGAAGTGAAGAAATTAACTGTCAAAAGTTTATGGATGTCTACTTAATGAATAATCACTTGAAGTGCTTCGGGATAACCTTTTCTTGACATGACACTGTTAAGCCGGTATTAGAGAGGGCACTTTGACTTTCTCGAACGAATATAAGGTGTCTAATTTTCTAATAATCTCTGCCACTAGGACCAAATGTTTTAGTGCGTATTTATTTGTTATTAATATAATTAATCAACATTCATCATATAAGGTTAAAGGGAAATGCCCGTAAAGGGATCATAAAGGACAAATGCCCGTTAACCTGTAATAACATAACACGCAGTAGAACATCTATGAATTTTATTTCGACAAGCAGTACTATTGAGAGAAGTATTATTATTAACAACTATTAAACTTATATTATATTTGCCTGGAAGAGTTCGCCAGTTGCTTTCTTAATTTTTATAATTATATATATATTTATTTAATAATAATCATATTATTAATTTTTTTTTTTTTTTTGCTTTTCCTCATAAAGATATGACGCACTAAGAACAGTTTAGTAATAATTTCACTTGAAGAGCGTTGCAATCCGCGATTTTTTTTATAAAGATATAAATCGAGCATGATTCTTTCTTTCAGAGAAATATGAAGTTACCACGTTTATTAGAAGATAACGTTGGCTCCGCAGCAGCTAAGGCCACGCAGGTGATGATGTACCATGACAGATACACAGCTGGGGAGACCACGGGGGGGCTGAGCGTCATTTTCACAATGCTGTGCATCATTGATTTGTTTGGAGTGTTTCCTGTGGTCGCATTGCCGAAAAGTATTATATCGTGTGGTGTGTACCTCTCCTTTAGGCTCACCTACTTACAAGCAAGTGTTTGAAAGCAAGGTTTCATTACAGGAATCTATGGGATTCCTTTAGTGCTTGCTGTGGTCGCACTGCAGCTGTACACTGCTGTGCTGCTCGGCAGAAGTTGGATTTTAGCGCACGAAATCTCACCGAATATACGAGAGAAGAGTCGGTAATTGTTAGCTTCTTTAATGAGCCGATGAATAAATAAAAAGAACATATTCATAATGCTGAAGTTTAATCGTTTCCAGATTTCCATACGCAGCGGTTGCAGAATTAGCTTTTGGGAAGACATCTCGCAGCGTTGTCACATTCTTAATCGATGCCACCGTTTTCAGCGCCGGCATCCCCAATTTCATATTTGGTACATCTCATATTTAACAATATCCAGTAGGTATGATTAAATGTGTACCGTCATTAATTGTTGCTAAATGAACATTCAACAGCATCCCAGAGCATGCAGTTGTTCTGGTGGAAGATAACGGCCGGTGACGTGGGCATCACATACTGCGTGTGGATGGTCGTCATTGGCCTGTTACTCTGCCCCGTGATGTGGCTCGGCTCACCCAAGGATATGAAGTGAGTTCCATTTCAGTTGAATTATTTAACAGGTATTCACTGGGTGGGATAAGTAGAGATATAGTTTATTCCTATATAAATGTGGTTTGTCAGTGACTGTTAGTAGTATTAAAATAAACAGAGTAACAGAAAATGTGCTTCTCTAACAGATCTCTGGCAGTAATATCAGTGTTCATTGTGACGACAGTGGCTGTCTCCACCTGGACCTGTATAATTAATGATGAGGAGTCGCCTCCGCCGTCCGGGGACGTACTGGCCTACATACCTAATACTAGAGACTTTTTAGTGGCCTATGGAATCATGGTTTATCAGGTTAGTTTGAACATATTCAGATCGCGGGCTACAATAATATTTTATTAAAAAATATTTTTTTTCCAGTTTGACATCCACCCAATGCTGCTGACCCTGCAGGTGGACATGAAAGACAGTCGACGCATCCACTCGGCCGTGCTGGGAGGGTTCTCAGTCACAGGACTCATGTTCACCGTCACCTCATTCCTGGCAGCAAAGAGATATGGCAATAATGTCCAGAGCAATATTCTGCAAGGTATTGACTTCCGTTTGCTTCTTCCTCTATATATAGTGCCGATTTACCTTTACTAAGCTAATTTGTATGGTTTTAGGGTTGCCCCCATCAATAACTCTGTACGTCGTTGCTTTTCTCGTGACGCTGCAGCTGTGTCTCTCCAGTGCAGTCAGCAACTCAGCCTTGTTCCAACATTTGGAGGATCTCTTTCAAATACCAAGAGGTGAAGTAGTCAATGCAATATTTGTGGATTTCGTTTGGAGTCCAACAGTTCTCATGAGATCTGTGTTCCTTTCAGAATTCTGCGTCCAACGCTGCGTAATGCGTTCAAGTGTCATCGCTTTGGCCGTGTTCCTTGGTGAATCCGTGCCCAGATTCGATTTGGTCATGAGTCTGATCGGCTCAACTCTAACCGGTCCCCTCATGTTTATATTTCCGCCATTGTTTTTCCTAAGGTTGTGCTATAAGAAATCCTCATCTCAAAGTGCATTGCCATATACTGACTTGAAACGTGAGAGCCCACGCAAAGTGACGTTCGGCGAAATCAAGAACAACAGGAAGCCGTCGAAAATGGCGGCGCTCATGAATTCATTTGACACCAAGTACAAGACGTTTACGTCCACTTTGGGCGCAATGGGCGAGAACGACATGGACGAATATAATATTAAATGGTATGATATAGTTCTGGCCGTTCTGGTCATGCTTTTGGGCATTCTGGCCACTGCGTTGGCGACGTATTCCAGCTGGTCGGATGCGGTATCGTCCGCGTCTTTTACCACGCCCTGCATAGTTAACTCGACCGCCGCCGCGCGGAGCTTCATCGAAAGGAATATACGAATGGCGTAATTAAATGAAACATTTTTTAGACCATCGTGGATTAAGTAGATTCCTAGTTCCGTTTTAATCTGTTCATCTATTTCAAGAAATATTAGTGATTGAAATAGTTGACTAATCTGTGGTTAATTATAGTCTGTATTGAACTGACGTTGCCAAATGCATCAACAGATGTTGGTTTAATGATAAAAAGTTATTTCGTTACGAGAACAAGTCAGGTTTAACTTTTGGCAAAATCATAAGAATCCGTTCGTTCCACCTTTTATAACTGTTACTCCCATATAAATAAGTTTATTTAAGTGTAAATAAAATACATTTTAAGTAACACATGTTTTATTTCAACAAAGCAAAATCAGTCTCTGACCCTTAACAATATATAACATGGACACGGCTTACTCACACTTTCATAAAATTAGAGTTGGGAATGAATTCTTCTATCAAGTGAATCCTCAAGTCGAAAGCCAGGTCGATTGACAGAGGCATTTGATCCCAGACTTAAGTCTGCATATTTTATTATTGTAATTGAAAATAAATGCTGCCGTCACTCGCCCAACTGAGATGTCAGCTGTTCATCAGCATCAGGGTTTTTTAAAAGCCAAGTCCTTCTCGAAGAGTCTCCTGATCTCTTTCTTGTCCAGCTTACCCATGATATTCCTCGGCATCTTGCCCACCACCAACATCGTCCTGGGCAACTGGTAAGGGGCCAGCTTCTTTCCCACGGCTTCTTTCAGCTCTTTGAGCGTGAGACTCTCCCTCTCCTTTAGCTGAACCACGGCGGAGACGATTTCGCCATAAGTGTCGTCTCCGATGCCCAACACCGCCACGTCGGCGACGCTGGGGTGCTCCAGAATCGCGGCCTCCACCTGAAGGGCGCTGACCTTGTAGCCTCCCGTCTTCACGATGTCCACGGAAGACCGGCCGAGGATCCGGAAGGAGCCGTCGGCGAAGGACGCGATGTCTCCCGTCCGGAACCAGCCGTCCTTGGTGAAGTCCTCGCTGTCGACGCTCGGCGCTCGGTTCCAGTATCTGCAATCAGTCTCCTTTCAAGGAACAGTCTCACCATTGACGCAATAATAACTGCACCCACCTCGTGAACACGTTGGGTCCCTTGAGGAACAGTTCCCCTTCCAAGGCGCCTTCCGCCATTTCTTTGTGAAACGTCACTTTGGCTTCTTTCCAGTTGCTATCTTCCATTAGGCTCTTTGTAAAGCCCAGTTTCTCCAGCGATATCTGAATCAAGAAAATAAATTTTTACACTACTACTGAAATCTTTTTTTTTTAATCTAAGGTTACAGAGATGTGAGGAAAGTGAAGAGCGACTCACCTGCAAGTCCGGCACTTGACCCTCAACTGTGACCAACGGCTCACACTCCTTGTCCACGACGGCCATGATTCGCGCCGACACTCCGGGAAGCGGTGCACCGACGCATCCCACCCGTCTCTTCTCCAGGGGTCTGTAAGGGTTGCTCAAGGCCATGCCCACTTCGGACATCCCGTAACGCTCCAGCAATCGAAGGCCAGAGATCTCCTCCCACTTGTTGAACAGCGTCTCGGGCAGAGGGGCGGAACCCGCACACATCAGCCTCATCTTGCTCAGAGTGTTCCGGACGTATTCCACGGTTTTATTGTCTGTGAAAAGGGTGGAATGGTCGGCGGCCAGCCGCGCGTACATGGCTGGCACTCCGTGGAACACCGACACGCGGGCCTCATCGGAGCCTTTGCCCAGGAGGCGGGACCAGACAGCGTGCGATGTGAACGATGGCAACATGCGGATTCTGACAAATAAAATGTTTTTTAAATTAACTAATTCACATTGGGTTATACATGCAACCTTTTATTAGTTTTACCTGGCCCCGGCAGATAATGTGGCATTCAATGAATTGAGTTGGCCGTGAATATGATGCAGTGGCAATGTGTGTAACACCACATCACTAGCTGAGTACTGCCACGCACTGTGCAAAGCTGCAATCTGAGTTGCCAGCATACTGTGCGTCCAGACAACCCCTTTTGGCTTGCTAGTTGTTCCTATAACAAGGTCAATGCATAAATATCCCATCATCTTGTATGGGCTTGAAGAGCCTAATGAACAAACAGAATAATACTTACCACTAGTATAAATCAGCATAGCATCCTTGCCCCCATACCATAAATTTGTTAGTCCAACTTCTCTAACATCAGTCTCTGGTTTCCAGTGACTAGGTATCTCGTCTTTATGCTTATCTCTGTCCGACACTAATAATGGCTTTGAGAGTTCTGATGTGACAGGCCCAAGTGAGTTCTCATGTTCCTTTGTACAAATTACTAGACCTGCATCACAGTCCGTTATGAAGTATTTTAACATTTCTGGTGGGTGTAAAGGTGTTAATGGAACAGCTGAAAATATGGAAAAATTTCATTAAAGACTACCTATTGTTTTATTGAAATAAAACTGGAAATAATCCTCACCTATGTTGCCTGTCATCCAAATTGCCCACTGTGTGATGACATGTGATGCATTGTTACCACACATGTAAGCAACAGTCCTTTCAGTTTCTCCCACTAAAATAATAAAAAGTGTGATATGTTTTTATGTAGACAACATATTTAATTTTATCTAAGGCAAAGATGGGCTTACATAACTGTGCTGCAATGTCTGTACTGAGATCATATGCTGCATGATATAGCCCATCGTATGTAAATGTTCCAGAGTCATCTTGGATGGCTACTCTAGAAGGAAACAACAGTGCTCTTCGAAAAACTGGTATGACTCCACCTGCCAATAGTATGATTATTCTATATTTTAAAGATAAATAACACAGTAGTACCTTATATTTAAAAACAACAAAATATAAAATTATGACTTCTATATAATAAAATATAATGTAGTTTAAATATACTAAAATATGATCTCTAGTTAATATTTCTCACATATCACTTTATATATTTATAACAACTACTTGTTCCAAACCAATTTAATATAGTACATATCATGTAAATTAAAACCTAAATAGTATTTCTTTTTTTCTCATAAACCAAGTGTAGTACAACAAGAATTTTAAGTTTAGCTTTAACTCAAGCCTTTTTCATAAAATGTAGAGAATTTTCGTAATAAATTATAATCATTTCTATTTTCATACTTATCAATAAAATAATGATAGGTAGGTAGGCACTTATTATCTTACATTCACTTACCTGTTTTTATATCTTGATTGAATGAATTTAGCAAATCTAAATTGTTCTCTTCCTTCGGAACTGTATGGGAAGCTCTTTTAAAGTATATTGTAATACGTTTTCTAAAGAGCCGGTTATACGTTAGGGGTCTAAATAATAATCCCATATTAAAGTTGAATTATGTACCTAGAGTATTGTTTAATAATTGTTCTTAGGTCTAAGGCATTAGAGGTACAGTTGCAAATTAACAAAAATCCGATATGTTTCTGTCAAATGATAAAACTAAAAATTGATAAATTTTGATATTTTGCGGAAAGAATTGAATATTCGATGACATTTCATAAATTTTATCTTAATTCATGATTTTTGAGAACATTGTTTTATTATCTATATCAATTGTCAATTACATGAAATATTTAAGCCATAGGTTACCTAATAATATTTTACAAATTCAAAAAAGTGCCACAAGTTGCAACATATTAAATATTTGTTTAGGTTTCTAAGAATGCTGGAATTAGTAGATTAGAATAGGCTAGAGGTTAAATAATAATATTTATATTTGAAATATATCTACTGGTTATTTTTTTGGCGCAACATTTGCGTTGTGTTAGTATAAGCTGTGGAGTGACTTGTACTTTCCATGTTTGGTTCTTTTGTCAATACTGAAAATATTAAATTCTACTTTTCACTTTGATGTTGTGCAAAATATCTATCATTAATATTTAGTTGCGGTCCGCATCTTTGTTTCTTGTTTGCATGTATTTTGTTGAATCCATTGTTGATGAGATTACAACACAGTGTTAAAATGACTCCCACGAAGATGGATGTAGATCCCGTAAAGGGCGAGGGATTTCGGCCTTATTATATTACCAAGATTGAAGAATTGCAACTCATTGTCGCTGAAAAATCTCAAAATTTGCGGCGGTTACAAGCTCAACGGAATGAACTTAACGCCAAAGTACGAATGTTGCGAGAAGAGCTTCAACTTTTACAAGAACAAGGTTCTTACGTTGGCGAAGTTGTTAAACCCATGGACAAGAAGAAAGTCCTAGTAAAAGTCCATCCTGAAGGTAAATTTGTTGTGGATCTAGACAAAAATGTTGACATTAATGATGTTACCGCCAACTGCCGGGTTGCTCTGCGTAATGAGAGTTACACTCTGCATAAGATTTTACCCAATAAAGTCGACCCATTGGTTTCCCTCATGATGGTGGAGAAGGTGCCCGATTCCACCTATGAGATGGTTGGAGGTTTGGATAAACAAATTAAAGAGATAAAGGAGGTTATCGAACTGCCTGTTAAACATCCTGAATTGTTTGATGCCCTAGGAATTGCACAACCCAAGGGGGTGCTTCTGTATGGCCCTCCAGGTACTGGTAAGACTCTGTTAGCTAGAGCAGTAGCACATCACACAGAGTGTACTTTCATCCGTGTTTCTGGTTCGGAATTAGTGCAAAAGTTTATCGGAGAAGGAAGCCGTATGGTTCGAGAACTCTTTGTAATGGCGAGAGAACATGCTCCATCAATAATCTTCATGGATGAGATTGATTCCATTGGCTCGTCTCGTATCGAGTCTGGTAGTGGTGGAGATTCTGAAGTCCAAAGAACTATGTTGGAATTACTAAATCAATTGGATGGATTCGAGGCAACTAAGAATATTAAAGTTATTATGGCCACAAACAGAATTGATATTCTTGACCCAGCCCTGCTAAGACCTGGCCGTATTGACAGGAAGATTGAATTCCCCCCACCAAATGAGGAAGCACGTTTGGATATATTAAAAATTCATTCTCGTAAAATGAATTTGACTAGAGGTATTAATCTACGTAAGATAGCAGAACTAATGCCAGGTGCATCTGGAGCTGAGGTAAAAGGTGTTTGTACTGAAGCTGGCATGTATGCTTTAAGGGAACGTAGGGTGCATGTCACTCAGGAAGACTTTGAAATGGCAGTGGCAAAGGTCATGCAGAAAGATTCAGAAAAGAATATGTCCATCAAGAAGTTGTGGAAGTAAATTAATATTTTGTGTATTCCCTTATTCATTAGATGCATCTCTCATAATTATTGTTTTATTTAAATTTGACATTTGTTTAGGTGTTGTATAAAACAAAGATGGTGCTTATTAAAAGTATTCCTCAAAAATTATGATCAAAAACCAAATATGCACGATTGTCATCTACATGTAGAAGCACTATCTCTTAAAGGAAATTTGGATAAAAAAAGATTTGCTTTGATTCAAAATATTATTAATGAGTTTATTTAATTATGTTTACCATAACTATTTTATTCCTCGATTTGACATAAAAATAAATTTAATTATATTTTATTAGTTGCAATTATCCATATTATCTTATCATTTATCTTATGCGAAGTAATTTCTTATGTTCATTAAAATCATTATCTAAATCATTATCTAAAATACAAAGCTGCGTCTCCACCATTTGATCTTCAATTACCTGCAAAGAAAGGATAAGTCATTGCGCCATAAATAGTAGACTATTTGTTTAGAAAGATATGATCCTTAGCATATTTTAGCTTTAAAATTGATTGTTAGTATGAAATAGTTTGTTGATTGTTTCAACATGCATTGATAACATCAAACTTGAATTGAACTTAGTACGTTAATATCCTTAAAAACAAAAGTACCAAACAAAAAGTTACCGATACCGTATTAAGTTAAGTCCACAAGAGCAAGGGAACTGGAGAGAATGGTACATGAGCAGAGGCGGCCCGTTGAATTGATAAACCATTGATATCAATTTAAAAAATGATAAATATAGACTATTTATCGTCTGTCTCCTATTGCCCATTGGCACCTGCATTTAAGCTGTGGCGAAAAGACAGAACTTGCTATGATTTTTATAGGGTTTTTATAACGACCTTAATCGGCGTAGGAGCATTGCATTTAAAATTTCGCGGAAGTTTGGCAGGGGTGGAATGCATGGAGTAATATTCTGCATGCATTGCTAAGGTTATACGCGTCTAATATATTTTCACAGGAGGCATCGATTGCTGGCTGAGGTTCGTTTGCGAACTAGCCCACGTCATGATCACAAAATTTATCGTTTCCTTAACTCTGCACCAGAATGTGACATATTTGTGACAGGGTTAGGAATGTTAGTGGAAGAATATAAGCGGTTGTTAGATGTAAGCTTATGAATAATTTAACTGTACTGTTTTAGTTGTTGTGTGTTTTGGCTTCGGACGTAAATAAATAAATAAGTAGATACAATTAGGAACTTACAACAGGTGTGGCTCTGTGGAATGTAGTACTCCATGCATTTCTAACATACTGTAACGGGTTCACATACTCACGGTTAACGCCTCTGTAAAATTGTTTCGAATGTAAGTTAAATATTTTCATAGTAGGTAAATAACATATATATGTGATGTGGATTAAACGACACAAATGCAATAATTTTGCATTTAAGTCCTCATTTCTCACCCAGAAGTGGGGTCTTCGATGGCAGCAGTGGAGATTTCGACCACAGGGTCCGGTCGGTTAGAAAATTCCACCACCCTGTAAGTTTGACATAATCGTTTATGTCAAGCAGTTATTTTGTAATACAAATAATAGAATGTCCGGAAAAATAAACTACGTACGGGCCATACGGTCCGTAACGAATTCGATACTTTTTGTCATACAAGTAAAACAATATTCCACCCACTGCTACCACAACGATCGACAGAGTAATCCACAACCACGTTAAATGCGATTCGGTTGGTTTTTTGCCGTTAATCAATGGAATCTGAAAAGGATAAAAATAAATGTACATCTTCGTTTCGTAAATGGCAGTCGCGAGAGGGCGAGTTCCCAACTTAACCTCGGCCTCGCTCAAGCTGGGACACCTGGCGTCCTCCACCGAGCCGTCGGCGCACAGGCACACGGGCCCACCGTCGTGCACGCACACGCCCGCGCACTCGCTCTCGGCGCACACGTTGGTGTGGTTGTTCCGGCGGCGTATGACGATGTTGGAGGCGACGATGTTGTCGAACGTTTGGCAGGTCTTGTGGCCGAAGACGAAGCAGCGGATCAGTTGGTTGTTGGCGACGAAATAGACGTGGTCCTCGAAGAGTGTCGGGCTGTATGCGAGCTTCATGCTTGGTTCGTTCGCGTACATGGGAAACCTGGATAATTGAGGAAAGTTTTATAAACGGACCATAAAAGACAATTGGTAGATTCAACTCAACGAACTTACTTAGATCCATAAAAGGTACTCTTCCATAATCTTCCACTTTTCTCCAAAATGTATAAAGATTTCCCAAAACCATCCACGGCCAGCCCCGTACAGTTGTCGACTGTGGTGATGTTTCGGACAGCCCTGCCAGCCAGAGACGCGGATTGCACTTGACTGCTGTTGGCCTGCTTGACGCAGTAGAACATCATTTGGTTCATCGAGTCAACTGTCAGTGACGTCACCTGCGATATTTTGCAAGTTATTAGCAAACTTTTTGCCGTAATAAACATTTGTTCGAACTGAACGACGTTTTCACCTTGAAAGGCAGTTTATGTAGCCTGGCGCAGGTTTGCTTCGCAGAATTGCAGACTCTAATGGTACTGCCGTTAAGTTGCTCGTCCACAAAGTAAACGTTCTCGGTGGCCCAGTCCACGGAGATCTGTGCGAAAATCAATTTAAATAACCAACTCAATACACCGCAAATCGTCTTTATGGATCAAGTTACCTCCGTGGGTCTTCCGATGTTCCCGATCGCAGTGGTCGTGGGTTCCTTTACGTTTTTATTCACTTCTATGATTTCTCCCGTTTCAGGTACCGCTACGTATAACTTATTCAGTCTATAACAATATATTTTTATATTAAAACATCTCCTCTCGATTAGACATTGCTCATGTTATAACTCTTTGGAACTCTTCTCTTTCAACTCCTCCACGTACCGGTGACCCAAGGGCTGGTTTTCGCTCAGGGCAAAAAAATGGCGCCAGCATTATGAGTACTTTGCCTATTTTAGTATGTTTAGTTGAATTATTAAATAGTTATATGACATATAGTTACAAAGTACCAAGAATATCTCGCTGCTACATAAGTTACGAACTACTGAAATATCAAAGAACTAGAAAGCAAAGACAACTGAATGCAGATAAAATTAGGCTGCTGATACAAACCCTATATCGAAATCCAAGTCGGTGATGTATTTGTCCCCGTAAGAGTGCTCCAGCACGTGGTGGTGAGAAATGAGCAGCCAAATAGAGTTGTTCTGACTGTACAGTAAAGTCGCTTCGCCACTCAACGACTTGCACGAACGCCGGTCGAATCTGCAATTTCATTAATTTTATTCGTTTGTTAGAAATTCAAATCTTTGTGATACCCATCATTAAACCAACTCACCTCAGCTCGTATCCAGGATAGCAGGTGCAAACGAATGAGCCGGGCGTATTGATGCAGGCTTGGGAGCAGCGGTCTTCCGCACACTCGTTAATGTCGATACAGCTTTTACCGGTATTTGTAAAGCCGTCCGGACACATACATGTGGGCCCTTGCGGAGTACGACGGCAGAAGCCGGGGCATATGGATCCGCATGGGATCGCTAAAATTGACAGAAATTAAACATAAATATCTCGCTGCAAAATCCGTACGGACAACAAAACAATTGAAGCTCACAGCAGTTTCCGAGTTCGTCGGAGCCGTCGGCACAGTCCGTGTCGTTGTCGCACACCCTCTTCCATTCCACACACTTTCCGCTGCCGCAACGGTATCCCCAGGAGCAAGGACGCAGAGGATACAGTGTCTTCTTCACCGGCATGGACTTGTTCACTGCAAAGTGGAGTCCACTTAAGATAGTATCGATCTTATGTGGTGGCTCAACCCCGAGAATTACCTCTCAGACAAGCCTCGTAGGTTTCATCAGACCCATCGAGGCAATCGTTGCGGCCATTGCACAGTTGTTTCCTCGTCAGACATATCAGCTCCTGCTTGCAGGAATACAAGCCTCTGTGGGCGCAGCGGTAGTCGCAGTCTAACTCATCTCCGCCTCCGTCGCACTCCACCTTGCCATTACACCTGCATTTACGAACCTTTTAATATTCCCCACATATTGAGATTGATTTACTCATAAAAGAAGATCTATTTGTCTGATACAATTATAACACCGAGTTCCCAAAGAGTAATTGCATGCGACAAAAATGCAAGGACATCACAAAACATTGACGCGAAATGTATTCTAACCGAGCTGTGAACGGCAGACAAACGTCTGTGTTGTTTTGTTTACATGTGATTTCCCATTGACGGCAGCGGAGGGGCACATCCTGAAAGGTGCAGCGACATATATTCACACAAGTTCACATTTCTTTTTATCTCTTAACGTATTTCTTTTAAATGATTCCGTTGCTATTTGTGCATAAAACAGTACACAAACGAGGAATACATGGAGACGTTATGACTTTACCGTGACAGCAAGCTCAGGCAGATCGCATTTCTCCTCATCGGACGCGTCGAAGCAATCGTAGTTGCCGTCGCATCGCTTCGCCAGCTCCACACAACTGCCGTCGCTGCATTGGTGGAAGCCCTCGGGGCAGTTCCTGTCCTTGGCAGCTGAAATGCACACTTCTCCGTTGAACGAGCGGCTGACCTCTCACCAATAACCATAAAATGACACCTTACCACAATTGACTTCGTCGGAGCCATCTATGCAGTCCAAAGCTCTGTCGCATCGCCAGTGGTCAGGGATGCAGTATCCGGAGGAACACCTGCACACAATGGTTGTAAGCAAAATGTAAAAAAAAACGCTCGGCGTGTTTGGGAAACTCACGTAAACTCGGAATCTTTGCAGGTCAGGGCTTCGCAGGCGGCCGGGAGCTCGTCGCTGCCGTCGGGGCAGTCGGCGTGGCCGTCGCAGAGCGTGGTGGAGTCTATGCACAGCGAGGAGTCGTCGCACAGCGTCTGCGTTGAGCTGCACTCGACGGGAGCTGAAACACAATCATGTGTTGGGAGCGCATCATCTGCCCATTTGCCCCACGATAGCTCTCACAGAGTTTTAGAAGAACCTACCGTCATCTTTCTTTTGCTCGCAAACATCGTTTCTCCGAATGCATTGGCCATAACACATTTTCTGGTCGTACCGGCAGAGTGGATTGCTTGTACTACCTGCAGATACAGTAGATGTGAAAGGGAGCAATTTTACGCACGAATAAATTAAAATATTACATTTTGAAATATCTTTATAGGAGTGCTCACTTGCCACCCGCCTACTCACTTGAGCAACTCTCCTCGTCCTCGCCAAAGCGGCAATCCTTCCGGCCGTCGCACTTCTTACTGGATGGGTAGCATTCATTGCTTTTGTGGCAAAGGTGCTCGTTGTGTTTGCAGGAGGCTACCGCTTGACAGGTCTCGTTGATTGCCAGCAGTCCCACCGGGCAAAGACACTTGTATCCCATGTCCAGGTCTTGGGGCAACGGGTGGGAGACTTGGACGCAAATGTGGGAGCATGGGGTCTTGTTTTGGTGGCAGACGTGCTTCAGAAGGCTGTTGTTGCGGGAGTACGGGGCGTATGTTGCTTGGAGGTGGAGCAAGGTGTTGTTTGGAAACATGGCTGAAATTAATATTAGTTTTTTAAGGAGGTGTTGGTACTTTATTCAGTGTAGCGATATTTTCACTCACATAAATCCATCCGGCGTATTCTATAGCCTGCCATGTGAACATCCGCCCAGTAGACCCGTTTCGTTTGTTTGTCCGTCCAAAATACGTGCGTATCCGTCACGGCGAAACTTTCGAGAGAAGTGGTGAATTCCCGGAAACGTTCCCTCTCGTTACCTGGTACATTCATCATAAGAAAATAACTTTTGACATTTGTGTTGATAGTATTTGTAGGATAAAAAAAGAGGAAGTGGGTATTTCTCGTGAAATACCTTCCGGGTGGAAGTGATCAATGACACCGCTGCCCTCATCTGCCACGTAGACGACATCAAACTCCGATGAATACTGCAAACGTATGTTTGGACCTTAAAGAAAACATTTTTATTACTACCAACTGTGCAACTGCTGGCGTTTAGTTAGGTTGTGACGTCAAACAACAAACTGAATAATGTAAAAACATTTCTTATGTAATTTTAATTCATTGTAATTGTTAATTTATAATCTATGTATTCAGTCAGAACCTGTATTTTATTTGGCTACTAAATTCAAGTAGAAACGTTTGGTCTCAGTTTTGTTAAATACTACGTTACCATAAAGTACCTACAGGAAAATAGTTTCCTCACCATATATTTTGTTGGTCAAGATATGTTTCCTATCATCCCCATCCAACCCAATGCTGTCGATATTAATCTGCTTCTTCCCTTCGTTCTGAATCACCGCTACCAATAAGCGTCTGGAAAGGTGAGTTGTCAGAATTGTGCACAATGAAATTTACCAATATTAATAAAACCTCACCCATAATCCGGTAAAATACAAAAGCTAATGGGTATTTCTTGAGTGGGGAACCGGTACACCAAAGTTCTCTGTTTAGTTCTGAGCGAGATGACGTCGATCATGCCGCGACCGGCGTCCAACACGTACAGGGCATCCGAGACATAGTCTGAAAAAGCATTCCAACATAAAACCTGGCTTTGGCTGCAGGTTAATAATGATCGTACCATATCCCATATCGACGACATTTTCTAAGGACTCGTACACGAACAGGTGCGTGATTCCAAGCGAGAAGTCCTTCATGCCGATGTAGTTGATCAACTTCCGGTGGCCATCGTACACGTACAGGGTATCTGAGGTGTCACAATATGACTGATAAGTGCGCTGGAAAGGAATGACCAGCAAGGGGAGGATCCTCGACCAGTCGTAACCACTATCCGGCCCGAAGGACCAGATGGCTAAAGTCGAGTATATAGTTGTAAAAAATAAATGTCTTTTTTATAAAAAGAGTTTTGCTCGTTTTCCCCCTCTTGTCTTATAGGCTCATATAAGAAGGTGCCAGCGCCGCCTATAGACATTCAGGGTGCGAGTGGGTTGCCGGCCTTTTAGGAAAAGGTACGCACTTTGCTTGAAGGCAGTTACCTCTGAAGTTGTCGTAGGCCATGGCTTGCACGCGTTCGATGTTCAGGTGACTCGCGTGCGTCTCTGGGTTGCTTAGCACATCATATTGGATGCGAGTAAACAGTGATCCGCCCCCCACTATTAGGTATTGCGGCTGATACTCGGGAATAGCTGAAAATAAACAAAAAAATATTAAGTACTTGGTATAATTATTAAATATGCTGATAAGGACTGCCTGAGTATTAAATAACTATGTAAGGCTGTATGCATGTGTTAACTTACATTGAAATATATATAAAAACCGTTTGTCACTTAAAACTTACGTTTACAAGTCTTTCCAAGGAGTTTTGTTCCTTCGGGGCATAGACAACTGAAGGTAGTATTGGACGTGGGTACACAAATGTGCGTGCATCCGCTGTCCTTACACGGGTTTATTTTCTGTGGCATCATTAATGGATGATATATGTGCATGTCTGTGAAAAACAATCATTTACTAAACTCATTAAGAGGATACAATTGAAGGTACGCTAGAACAGCACAGAAGGACCCTCGGATACACACCAAAAACGGGTTCTCTTAACTTGGTGATGAGGTCTCTTTTGACGGTAGTGTGCAGTTTATCCGTGGTCTGGATGGTTCCCGAAGTCCACTCACTCCAATAAACTGAGTTCTCAAAGACGGCCACTGCATACGGATCGTGGAATGACTCTTCGAAGAGAGACTGCAATTATATCAAGATCTGTCGTAAAGTTGGCCGAGTCGAGTCGAAAGACGCTTACCCAAAGTCAAAATATCTTTATTCACTAAGTAACATACTAGGACCATTTTGAATCGACTCGTATCTAAGTATCTAAGTGGATCTAAGTGATTTTTCGCCTGTTCGTTTGCGACCAAGCTGAGAAGAAGCAAGCAAGAAACTCGGCTTCGATCATTTTTCTTTGGATATGATCCCAGTACACTTTCTGAAGCTTGGCTATGCTAGAGCTAATTCATTCCCAAACTTTTCCTTCATCAAAATAATTTGACTATTTATAAAATTTACTTTTTCTAAAAAATGCCCTTTAAATGAATTACCAACTTTATGGAGTAGTTACTAGTTGTGGGAACAGCACGCTTATCCTTACTGACTCGGTAACTACAGTTACTCACGTAAATTTTGAGATCGAACAATTTGACGACTTTAATAGTGCCATCGACAAAGTATAATCTATCATTGGGAATGTCCAAAGCCATTCCCGTGGGTCCAAATTTGCCCAGATCCGCCACCACGATATCCGGGTTCGTTCCGTCCATGCGTGAACTCAGTATCACCGCCTTGTCTTGCCAATCGGCCCAATACATTAGGCTGTAAATGTAAACTCTTATTAATATAGGCAAGGTATCTACAATACATGCAAGCACGCCATCTCGTATCATATGAAGGCATAAACTTATTAACAAATATATATATATATATTGGAAAGAGATTGACAGTACCCCTTCCTAGGATTCAGAGTGACAAATCGAGGCTTTTTTGTTTTGGCTTTTAAAACACTGCACGTGGAACCATCAGTCTTACACACGGCGATTATTCCTCGCCGTACGTCTGTGAAAAATATATTCCCCCCCAGCCAATCTACCGCTATATCACCTGGGTCCTCTAGACCTAACGCTACCAGCACCTGTAAATGAAACTTTGTAAGACAATTGCTATTTAATAAAACAAAGACAGCCCAATATCTCCCTTTACCTCCTTCGTTTCTTCGGCTGTCTCAATTTGCGCTCTGACGATAGCCTGATGGCCTGCAGCCATCTCCACCCAGTAAATGTATGTGCCGTCGGATGAGATCCCGTGAGCCTGGGCGGTTATGAAAAGTACGTCAAAAACAAAAGAACAGGGGCTTTTTGTGGCAGAAACTATTCATGTATTCCCAACTTGATTTATTAAATGTTATTTAAAACGATGGCCTTTATTTAATGGTTTATTAGTTTACCTGCTTGATTCCCGTGATCAAAACCCGTTGCGTTTTAGATTTCACTTTAAGATATCGAATATCATTGCGCGTGCTGAACAGCAAAATGGCTTCGGGTTCTAGAAAAAGGTTTCATTCATTTGTGAGCAGACTAATTAAGTAAATAACACATTTTAGCAGAACATCTGGTCAATCTTATTTATTATTCATACAATTTAAAAAAACTTTGTAGTCCACAGACGTAAGTTATTAAACTAGTCTGTGGACTATGTCAAGGCGTTACTTGCGTTTAGTTTTCCCGCCAATCCCACGCATCAATAATTAATTCATAAGTTATTACTTATTCTTATGGCAACATAAAATGTAGTGTAAATATAACTCACCTGGCGCGTAACAGAGGTATCTGGCGAAATCCATGACGAATCCGTCGTCACACGTGCATTTGAAAACGGTATCCCAGGGCTCACAATAGTGGGAGCAGGCCGGGATGTCGTCGAGGCAGTTGTTCACGCTGTCACACATTTGAGTCGTGTAGTTATAAGCCAAATGGGAGCCGGAGCAATAGCAGAAGGGCCCGGTGCGGCCGGGCCAGCAGTCGGTGCCGTTGCATGAGAAATTCGAACACATCGTAAGCCCTGGAAGTAAGTAAGTGCATACACTGAAACTGAACTAATTATTTTATATACACGAAATTTAACTTGTTCCCAACATAAAAGTGTAAACTTACAGTTCTTACAAAATAATCCTTCATCGCTACCATCTTTACAATCTTTAATACCATCACACATGCTCTCTTCGGGTAGACAGAAGGATTTATCCAAACAAGCGTATCTTTTCCCTGTCAATTCAATTAAATTATTGCTACAATCGTATCCCGTGTTCACTTTATGAGGACGCACCGCGTGCCCTGAAAAAACACAAGAGGATATATTAAACGACAAATTTGCTATAAATTATTATTTACAGAAGCGCCTACAGCAAATGAGATCTTAAAGTATATAGATAAAACAAACATAATAAAGAACTCACGACATGTCGTATCAATGTCCTCGTCAGTTTTATCAGCGCAGTCGTAGACGCCATCACACATCCAGAACTTCGATATGCAACGGTTCGTATCGCAGTAGAAGCCTTTGCATGTTGTCTGGAAACAAACATTTTTCCTTGCAGTTCTTGCCAGTCTATGCACCATGCTTCAGATAAAAAGATATTGGCAAGACACACAACACTTACATTATAAGCAATGACGATAACAGTACAGTTCTGTTCGTCACTGCCGTCATCACAATCCGGATTATCATTGCATAACCAAGAGCTGGGGATGCATTTTAGGCCATCTTCACAAAGATATTGGTGTGTTTCATTGCAGTAACTCGCATCGGGCTTTTGATTAACTGTATGTTAAAAAAGTTATCTATATACTTATAATAAGACAGTAAAAATCAAATGTCTGTACATAAAATTTTTTTTCAAAAAACTTTAATTAAAGAAGAGTCATAGAAACCAAAAAAATCATTTTTGGAATTCTTGTCTGTCTGTCTGGTACGTTATAACTTCAAAACTACTGAACGGATTTGAACGCGGTTTTTTCACAGTTGGATTAAATATAATTAGGAGCGTTGTCAAAACTTTATTTCGTCACAATCGGTTAAGGGAAAAAGAAGTTATGGTCAATTGAAAATTTACTTTAACCACTTCTTCAAATTTTTTAAACACTAATATTGATTGATTAGTTGTAGATTATATATTGTTAAATATGTTCTTATATAAGTTAATCTTAATATTAAAACTTATGAGAGGTAACAAAAATAACAAATAACGCAGTGCGCGCGGGCGCGGTTGAAGTGTTGAACAATGTGCTCGATAGATGGCGTTGATAAAATTCGTCATCAACCTAGATTTATTTTATTTTTTTATTTCTTAAACCTATACTTAGCTTATCAAAAAAAGTTTACACCAAAAAAATATAGCCAAAATAAGGTTAAAATATAGAACCGGAAATAGAATCTAAAATCAGAAAAAAGAATAACAAAAAAAAAACACGAACAGAAAAAATAAATAAATATATATATACATATGAACAAGTGAGTATATTATGTGAAGTACGAGCATTTAAGTGTGTATGTGTGTATCAGTGAGTGCAATGGTGTTGCTGTGTGAGTGAGTGTGCGAGGTTGAGTCTTAGTTTTTTTTTAAAGAACTTCTACTCAGGCCAAATATGTCGCGGTATTAAGATGCTCCATTGTGTAATGACTACCATGCAGTTCAAACTTTCAGTAACGTTTTATCCTATGATTATTTTGAGTTAACACTACCCATACAAACAAGTAAAACGAAACGAGTGAAGAGACCACCACCATTTATCCACCTACATCCTTAACGTTAATGAGGTTTACCTTTTATTATTTGGTCAAACTAATAACCTCACAAGTACGTATAACTTCGTAAGAATTTTCTTTCAACTCTTAACTGCTCAGGAGTTTTACCTTCCATCATCAGCTCATCCACATAAGATGACTCTCAGAATATAAAATTGTCAGAAAAGTAATTGCCAGTAAGTTGCCCTCGATTTCCCTGAATCATCGGATTCTGACTACGGGACCAACTTGAAAGTACCCCCCACCGAACAAAAAAATAATCACGTAAATGGTAAATAAACATCAAGTCCACAGAAACAGAGGATGTTGATAACATTTGTACATATAAAGCTACATCATCCCTGAGTAACACAGGCTATATATAATTCCAATTGTAACAAGATTTTAGCCCGTGAAAGAAAGCCCTGTCGAGATCATTAAAAACGCTATATACTTAACCAAATTACACGTGGGCGAAGCCGCGGGCGGAAAGCTAGTTATTAATTGCTTTCTTGCAGATTGCCCTAATAAATTACTTAAACGCTGTATAGTTTTTGTGTGATCCTATATTCACAGACTATCCAACACAAAAATAATGGGATTGTTATTGGTATCTTCTCAGACCGGTCTCGGATATAAGGAGAAAGTCGAACCCTGGAGTGCTGAATTTGATACCTCATATTAAAATGGGGCTCTTTACGCACTCCTGACGTAGTGGTCACTCTTACGATTTTATGTGGAAAATACATAAATATAATAAATAATAAATGGATATATCAACTTTAAAAATGACTTTGAAAAAAGTAGATCTTACCACAAAAGTTTTCATCGCTGCCGTCCTTACAATCGTAACGACCATCGCAGAACTGCTTCAGATGTATGCAGTCACCACTTCTACATTCAAACACATTTTCACCGAGGCACTCCACATTAAAGCCTTGAATCTCGTCCACAAACTCGGCGGATGTAATACCCAAGTAACACAGAATGAATATAAAGAGGACCATTCTAAAAACATCGATATATATAAGTAAACGTTGTAGTCTTTTGACCGCCAAACCCTAGTTAAATAAATATATGTAATTCTTCTTTTTCTTGATGATCTAATTGATAACAATCAAATTTAAACAAAATAAAACTCCACAAAGCCCTAACTTTTATATTAAATCGAAGGAAAAGTGCCATGCGAGGAAAACAGCCATGTGCTTTACTATTTCCTTAACACTTACCTTAAATAGGAATTATTGTAAAACTAGACACACTGCATCTATTATTATTATATAGTAAGCAAAGCTTAACTAAAATATCACCGTAATAAAAAATATTTCAATTTAATTTTACTAAGCGTGCCTCATGGTTGCACGGGCCGTGGAAGAAAGAAAGACCCTGTGTATGACTACCTATCACTAATAAATTTTTTTAATAAACTACCCTCAAATAGAAAATGATAAGAATCTTTTTAAAAATAGCCGAGTCTATTTGAAAAATTTACAAAACTATCTTGATTAGAAAACTTCGATTTTTTTAAATATATTTAACATAACTCGACGTATTTTATTTTATCTAAACAGCGTTTTAACGTCTTTATTCTAAACCTAACGAGATCTGCGTTAAAACGAACGTTTGCTAACATTTCAACTGACATATAACATTCTAGCCGAATGACGACTGACGGGTCCATAGTCCACACTCCACTGTACAACTTTCACACTAAGTTTCGAATTTTAATAAGTAACTTTAATTTTTTCTAGAAAATAAGATTTAATAACTATCAATAGAAAGATAAATATGGCTTCTCAATTAGCGAGATCTTTGTTAACAACCACACGTCCGTGTACGACTTTAAAGTTTGGTGAGTCTGTAAATGTTAAACAAAAATTACTGTATTTTTTTTGTTTTGTACAATTTACTTGTTAGATTAAAATTTAAGAAAATGATTGTTATTTAAATATAGTATATAATATAAGTAGTAAGTATATATTACACTGAAAATACAGTTGCCTCTTAATTATGAATGGTTTATTTATGTATAAACTTTGGACCTTACATTTAATTGGCATCAATTTTATATCTAGATTACATTTAACACATTAAACTTTGTTTATTTAAATAACAGATATAGCTTGTCGTGCACTTAGTGTGAGTGCAACACTACAGCAGAAGAAGTCCCTGAAAGATAAAACTGGCAAAAATGTAGTGCTGGTGGATGGAGTGCGTACGCCGTTCCTGGTTTCATTCACGGATTATGCAAAGATGATGCCTCACGATCTTGCGAGGCATTCTCTTCTGTACGTATGAAACGCTTTTACAATTTTATTTATTATTATAATGAATTCATAATCACAATGAAGTCATAACATGCAGTTAACATACAACATAAGATAAATTAAGCCAATTGACTGTGTTACAGAGGTCTTCTCCAAAAAACTGGCATACCAACAGAAGTGGTAGACTACATTGTCTATGGTACAGTTATTCAAGAAGTGAAAACTTCAAATATTGGCAGAGAAGCAGCATTAGCAGCTGGCTTCAGTGACCGTACTCCTGCTCACACTGTCACTATGGCTTGTATATCTTCAAACCAGGCCATTACTACTGGTAAATTGATTTCATTCTCATTATGTATACAACAATTTTGCTTTTGGGGGTCCCCAATACCACTGATTATGATATATCTTTAATAGGTGTTGGTATGATAGCCGCTGGTGCATACGATGTAATTGTCTGTGGAGGTGTGGAGTTCATGTCCGACGTACCAATACGTCATTCACGTAAGATGAGATCTCTCTTACTGAAGCTTAATCGGGCTAAAACTCCTGCTCAGAGATTGTCATTGCTAGCCTCTATTCGACCAGACTACTTTGCTCCTGAGGTACTTTTGAACTATAACATTCACAATGTCATCTAAAAATAACAAATTATATTTATTGTTATGTAGAGTAAATCATTTTTCAATTTTAACACTTGATTTACTATGTCTTCAATTACAGCTGCCGGCGGTGGCTGAATTTTCTTCGGGTGAGACTATGGGCCATAGTGCAGACCGTTTGGCTGCTGCTTTTGGAGCCTCTCGTGCTGAACAAGACGAATATGCACTTCGCTCGCACACTCTGGCGGCCGAAGCTCAGGCTAAGGGGCACTTTACTGATCTCATGCCCGTTAAGGGTGAGTGGAGACTACTTTTAATTTTTTTAGTTGTAATTTTTAAAATAACCTCAACCTCTTTTTCAGTGGATGGCAAAGATGGAGTAGTGGAGAAAGACAACGGTATCCGTGTGTCTACTCCTGAGCAGTTGGCTAAACTTAAGCCTGCCTTCGTCAAGCCTCATGGTACCGTAACAGCAGCCAACTCTTCATTCCTGGTATGATTTTCTTAAGGTTTTGGTGTTTTCAAGTATCTCTGGCCCATAGTCCAAATTTTAAAATTCCAATCTTTTATCTTGTTTAGACGGACGGAGCATCAGCATGCCTGATCATGTCCGAAGCCAAAGCCAAGGAGTTGGGCTTGAAGCCAAAGGCCTATCTCCGGGACTTCACTTATGTTGCCCAGGTAATAATAATTGACTATAGAATAGTGTAATTGATCAAGATGTCAATAATAGTGACAATAAAAACAATTTTATTCATATCACAGTTTCACCATAGTTAAATACCTTTTCAGGATCCAGTAGACCAGCTTCTCCTTGGACCAGCATATGGCATACCCAAGATACTTGAGAAATCGGGACTGCAACTTGGAGACATTGACACTTGGGAGATACACGAAGCTTTTGCTGTGAGTAGTCTTTTATATTATAATAAAGTAGATCTACTTGTTAATATTATGAGTTATTTACTGTTCATTTAAATTAGAAAATAAGATTATTTTCCAACATACGGCTTTATTAAGAGTAACTTTCAGTTCAGTCGCTTATGATATATGTTAACATGTAATAATTACAAATAATTAACTTAATTAAGATATATAATTGATTCAAAGCTGTCATCAATTTTGAGTTAAACATTCATTCTCTGTTTTATTGACATATTTCAGGGCCAAATCTTGGCAAACCTAAAAGCAATGGACTCTGACTGGTTTGCACAGAACTACCTCGGCAGACAGAATAAGGTATACGTTACTATTGTTGAAATAATATTATGGGTTCAAGATTATGAGGATCAATGAAGGCCTAACCGTGTATTTCTGTTAGGTGGGTGTTCCCGACTTGAACAAATGGAACAAGTGGGGTGGCTCTCTCTCTATTGGACATCCATTCGCAGCTACTGGGGTAATTAGTTTATATAATAATAATAATGCCTTTTATTTTAAGATGAAAATTAATGTTTGCTATGTTCACCACAGGTACGGCTCGCTATGCACACAGCCCACAGATTGGTGAAAGAGGATGGCCAGTTCGGGGTCATATCTGCGTGTGCAGCAGGAGGACAGGGTGTGGCCATGATACTCGAGAGACATCCCGATGCTCACACCAACTGAACAGCTCCGATTTGAGAAAGTGCCAACATCAACTATAATAGCAGACTCATTTTAGTTGATGTGTAAACAGTACGCGAGACCAATTATCATAAAGGAGGAATTAATATAACTATATGGTCTTTATAATATTTAAGTGAATGTTACAAGTTCTACATTTTCCTACTCAAATAGTGTATTGTTTTGGATGATTATATTTTATATATAAAAAAAATAAAATATTTAAGTGTTTTTGCTCTGTGTTAATCTGTTGTGAAGCGACTATCATTATGGCCATAGTCTGGTCAGGCAAGTGCCTGCAATGAAAGATCTTATCACAATATATTTTGAAAAAAATACATATATTTCTATAGATTGAACCCGGGATGATGAATAAAAACACGCCAAATGTGAAAGGCAACTATTTAATACATCGCCGATACATACTATCAAAGTACCAACTATATAATCAAACTATTATAATGGTCGACACAAAAAAATTATGCCCAATTTATACATATGCTGTACCAAAGACTGATCTTGGAAAAAAATACATACAATGCATAATGTATGAAGCTTTTTACAATATATTCTTGCAACGCGGATTAATCAAAAGGCAAGTGGATAAAATAAAACTATAGTACATAAAAGATGTGTACAAATTTTATAATTATTGCTCATGCGAGTGAAATAAGGCATACACAAATATAGCAGAATGTCCAACAGACAAGAGGCCATGAGATACATTCGCTTGGCACCCCTCTATTCGGGAACAATATTCACCAAACAAAACATTTAGAAATAAATTTGGCTCCAATCAGATTAAAAATTAAAATTTCCCATCTGTACAAAGTTGACCAAATTGCATTAACAAGGCCTCTGAGGTTTCTTAACGATGAGTCTATATGCCTTACAGCATAATATTAATGTTGTGTTTGAGACATTGGCAAAGTGAACATATATAAGCACTATTCAATACTCTGTTACGTTATTTACATTATATATTTATTGCAAACTATTAATAAAAATAATTCTTCGCTATATCCATCTTAAAATCTAGCGAACACTGTAGGCTACATTTTCGAAACAGTCCTGTGCCCACTTGACACCGGAGCAAATCTATTCTCAAAGTATGGGCCGAATCAATCGGGTCCTTCCCCATACAACTCAATCAGTGTTTATTACTTTGTTACAATCCCTTCAAAATAGTTTAATGATATATTTAAACAGTAATTGCTCTGCTCCTCTAAGTTATTAATATTAAGACGCATCCCACAGTCTATATTTAGGAAGGATAACCTTTACATCTACAAATCACAATACTTCAGAAGACAACCTTTCCCTACTCCCGTTTCACACCTTTGGAAGCCAGTTATCTTTCCAAAGCATTATCAGTCATAGGCTGATTCCATTTGGTTATGTTGGCTCTGATTTTCCATATTTAATGTTTTGCTAACATTCGAGTTTATAATACTTAATTTTGTGAAGGACAACAGTTAAATTTTATAAAAAATATTTTCCACTCTGAATAGACTGTTTTAATATTATACGCAATACGTTTCACTTTGCGTATACTCTATATACATTTGTATTCCTTCAGCAACTGATCCATGGTCAGCCAACCCCGACAAGTGACTCGAAGGCTCGAAATTAAATGCCAATGCCAATTACGGGAGTGATTACTTATATTAAAATAAAATGGATCTATTTAAAACAGCTGTATTAGTTATAACAAATTTATATTGGAGTCTCGTTTCCCTCTATTGAATTTCAACAGTCACTTGCCAAGGCGCTCGAGTGACGTCCTGTGCTACTGAAAGTCCGCGAGCGTCTGCCGCCAGGTGGCGTGGAACGGGATGCGCAGGAGTTTCAGTTTCGTGTTCGGCATCTGCGCCGACAGGAGCCGCTGGAGGGTCGGGATGGGGAGGATTTCCACCTGCAATTCAGAATTCTACAATTGACATAGAGATTCTTGTGATGCGAACCACATTTCACATTGAAACCCTGCAGTGACGGACTGATGCCTGAATCAATATACCTGCGGCGGTCCGGCGACGTGTCTCAAATCATCGGGCAGCCTGCACCCGGGCACAGGCTTGAGGACAGGTATACACTCTCCGAGCTCCCTCCTCGTCCCTTGCCCCTCCATGGCTTCCACCTCCCCCCCGGCCTCGCATTGGTCGATGAACAGCTCCGTGACGCGGAGTAACTCTATAGTCACACCCCACATCAAATGCGTCAGGGTGTCCTTTAGCCGCAGCACGCCGCTGAGCACCTGCGGGTTAAATCCATTAAGACATCGTCCGTTCGTCCCTTTTCAACATAGTCCTGGAACCCTTGCACTGTTCCTGGTGCTTACCTGTTTATTCGTGGTCGCAGACTGTGACACGTAAGTGGGTATTATGAGTAATCTCTGTATGTTTTTGCACTCTGCAAGCGCGTCGTCGAAGCCCACCTGAGATAAATATGCTCATTTTAACTCTTGACTTTAGCATTCAGCAATACCTTCAAGGAGATCCTGCATTGTCGATGGCTTCATACTGATATATTGAATCACGCCTCTCACCTTAACGTCAAAGTTGACGAGCTCCAGTCTGGTAAGCTTCGGCAGTGAGGCCAGAGCCTTGAGCAGAGCCGAGGCCGCGCAGTGCGGCACACCCCTCTCCAGCCTCAGCCTGCGCAGGCGCACGAGTCTTGCGAGAGCGGTGGCGAACGGACTGCCGAACGAGCACTCGCCCAGCTCTAACGACTCCAGCTGTTCCAACTGTCCCACGACCTCGCAGGCGCACCAGCCAAGCTCCTTTATGGATGTCAGGGACAGGTGCTGGAGGCTGCTCAGCCCGCTCAAGGGTTGCAGGTTGCGCGTGAGGGAGAGGCCTTTGAGACTCTGGAATCGAAGGGATTATATTTACTGATCATATACATGATGATATACATAAAATAAACATTGAATGAAATAATGTTGTACCTTTAGCCTGAGGAGCTCCAGCCTCGGCAGCTCGGCCAATGGTTCCGGGTCGAGCACAGTATCACAAATGGCGGGCGCACACAGGGCTCGCAGCGAGCTCACGCGCCGACACACCGCTTCTACCACACGAGCCGGACACCGGCACAACTCTAACCTGCATCAGAAAAATCACCTCTACTGATTAACAATTTATCCAAAAAAGTAATAAAATGCAAAATGGGTTGAGGTTCAAAGCCAGCTCACCGTTCGAGAGTGTTGACTGTGCCAATACTTTCAATAAATTGATCCCAAAACACCGTGTCATTTGTGGGCAAAAGCATTTTTCGCAAGTCCAACCATTTGGTGGATTGCTTCTTTAAGACCGCACACAGCCCGCCCCAATCGCTCACCTGGAAAAGCAATTATTATTTCCCTGCTCGTTATAGATGCCCTCAATATAATTAGGGATGTGTATCATTTAGATCTTACGTGCGAATTTTTCATCCTGACGTGCCTCCAGAGCGCGGGCGTATCTGTGAGCGTCTGCCACAACTTGCAGACGCGCGCACATCGCGCTAGGTCACGCATACCCACGTATTGGAATATCTGGAATGGAATTCCAAAATGCTAGTTTCATATTAAACATCGGAGGTGATAAAAGCTGAGGGATCATTGTGTTTACCTGCAGAGCGACGTGGTAGTTGTTCTCCTGCGCTGTGGTGTAGAAGGAAGAAAAGTGGTCCGTGTCGTCTCCCTTGGGGCGGCCTCTCCTTCGCGGAGAAGGCGCCGCGGTCGGGGACGAAGCCCCGTTCGCAACTCGGCGGCCCGTCTTCTCGCTGCAGAGACGCACGTTACATACAACACATTCATAGAAACATACTACATTGAGATTAACGAAATCCTATCTCGAGTGGTTCACGGCTCTGACGCGGACTTACCTTGGCATATAGATTAATTGGGGTAGGAAAACCCGTGTCTTTTTAAAAAATCTTTATTAGGTTTCCTATATCACTTAGTCGCGAGATTAACATTGTGTGTGTTTGAAATACCTCGGGTGTGCCAAAGCCTAAAGTGTACATTTGAAAAGATTTCTTTGATGGAAGAGATGTCAATTTGGCAATCCCCGCGAAACAACTATGAATCGTCGGCCGTTGATCACGGCTAACGATTGCGGCAAAGTGTGTCTGGGCGTAACGGTGGGGGTGATGGACGATGGGGTTTGGGGCGCAGCCTGGGCCGAAGGGGGCACGGGACTGGCCTGAATCGGGGTGGAAGTTGCACTCGGCGACACAGCCCACACTTTCTGCCCATCTGCGCCGCCCGACATCTGGAATAATATTACGACTCAAATTAGTGACTCACAATGTCAAATGGTTGTAACATTTTCCATGTTTTCGGCCATTTGCTACAAACAATTACCTTCATCCGAAGCAGCACCCGCTTATCACTTTTCTGAGTCTTGGGTGCGGGAACGAGCCTCGGCACCGGCACCGAGCTGGTCAAGGGCACAGGCGCCTGAAGCCCAGCGGCATTTGCCACCCCCGACTTGAGCACTAGTGGGGGCGGATCTCGCGGTGACGCCGACTCGCAGTTCTGAAGTGTACAAGATACAATGCGGTTATTGGATTCAATTGAAATTCTCCGTTTGGCTTTTATTGTTGGGTGATGAACTGGTTACCTTACAGAAGAAGGGATGCGGCGAGTGCGTGATGCCCAAGCAGGCGGGGTGGTACAGGCAGAGGCAAGCGGCGCAGGCCAAAGACGGCACCGCCCCGCGGCCGCAGCTCATGGAGCACGGCTGCTGCACCACTCGTCCCATCTACACAATTGTTCTCAGTGCCGGGTTCCTGAGGCTTTGCTCTTGCAAATTTTCTTTACTTTTGCCAACTTAATAACTTAGTGAAATGTTTATTATATCTTTATTTCATGTTTGCAGAATGGCTGTATGATCTTTCTGCACAGAAGCCTGATCAGCTTCTTGATTATTAAACAAGCTATTTGTGACTTGGTAAAGTGAGATGAATTAAAAGAAAAGGAAGCGATATTCACCTGCGCGTGCTTGTCGGGCGTGGGGCGTGGCAGCTGCGCCTGCGCCGTCCTACAGCCACACATCACTCCACCACTGTGCGAGGCTCTCCGCCACCGACACGGAAGGAGTGTCGGTGGCGGAGACGCCCCCGTGCCACTCGAGGCTCTACGCTCACCTCTTTCGAGGTCAGGGTAGAGTCGATCAATGTACGTTACAATCAAAAAGAACCGTGAACCACTTTCAAAGTTGTAAAGCTATTTGTGTTTTTAAAGATCGATATTTGCTAAAAGTGTAAGCTTTAGCGAATATCTCATGGACCACCATAAGCATCACGCAGAACCGACAATTTAAAGAAGATCACGAACACGATTCGAAATTGCGTCAGGTTCTCGGAGGCCTATAGTGAACCCTACTTAATTTAATGCAGATTGAATTGTGATTAAATGAAACTAAACGGGAATGAAGTTGGTTATACCTAGGTTTCTTCCAGGCCGTGTTGTTGTTGTCCTGCGTCTGAGACTGGCGTCGCGGCTGCTTCGGGGTTGCGGGGGCCGATGGGGTGCTGTTGTTGTTCAGACGGGATCCTATCGATTTCACCTGCAATGTATACATCAATATTGCTTTTAGCACCGAGACACAACAGCTTGCAAAATATTCCACTATGTGAAGAAGACCTTACCTTGATTTTGGCGGGCGGCGATTTGACCGGGGGCTCGGGGCTGGCTCCTTTGGGAGGCTTGGGCTTCGGAATGCGCTTCAGTTCCGCCACGGTCTGAGTCTGCGTTGGCAGAGGAGATTCCACGCGACGAATCACTTTGGCGTCGCTGAAACATAACAATTAAATAGAAAACCATTGTTACAATGCAGTTTTTATTCAATTGTTATTTTCTCACCGAATAATTTCCTTCTCGGGATCCTCTATGCCGAGGGGTTCCTTGAAGAAGGAGAAGTTTTCCAAAGTGAGACCCGTTCCCGACAAGTTATCGGCCACCTGCAACAATCCTCATTGAAATGGCAGACAAGGACCGACGGATCGCTTCAAGGAGGGGGGAGGGAGGAGAAGACGCGTGTACCTCTCGCGTGGAGCGCAGCTTCTTGCCGCTGGGCATGTAGTAGTAGATGTCGGCGTTGCGGCGCGCGTGCGCATCGAGTGCGGCGCGGTACACCAGCTCGCGCTTCCAGCCTCGCTCCAGGGGCACGCGCAGGAGCGGCGACGACATCTCCAAGGTGGGACGCCGACCGCGGTTGCCCGGGGACGACGAGGCCTGCAGGGGGTCATTGCATTCACAACTGTATAGCAATCTAGATGTCACAACCACCTTTACTATCAAATATACAATACAATGCTTAAGGTGCATTTAGAAATAAGATTTTGGTTATTCCACTTTCACTACTATCCCTCAGCAAATGTGTCATGCCGTGAATATAAAAAAAATAAAATTATTGTACACACACAAGTACAACAAACAACACTATGGCTAACACACACACATATACACGAGACGATATAATTGAAAAAAAATACTAACTTTAATATCCACCTTTCCCAACTCTACTTTACAAGGCTGCGTGCACAAGAAATTTAGTTAGAACTTGTTAATTAATAAACTTGTTTTTTTAAAAGAAATATCACGGATACTAACTTTGAACACTTCTACACTTCCATTCATCCACTGCGGCCGCTTTCACAAACAAAATGACAATTAATATATATTTTTTTTTTAAATTGTTAGTTTCATTGTTATATAGGGAGTTGTTTAAACAAGTTCTTTAAGATGAACACTACAAAACTCTTCAACGAGCCAAACACAGGGCACAAACTAAATGAAAGAAATCTCTAAATTACAATCAAATCTTATGTATACACTTGTGTATAAGGGATAACACAGAATTCAAACCATCATGAAATACTTACATCAGTTGCTCCGTCTCCATCAGATCTCGATGATAGGGCCGATGATGGTCTTGAACTGTCTGTTAAATTTAAGAATGACATACATACATAATGAAAACTGACAACGCATTGCTTAACTGTAAATTATAGATAAATTAGTGTAAGAATAATGCTTACCTGTCTCTTGTTTGGGCTTAAATGGTAGTGTTAAAACTTTTCTTAAAGGTGTCACATTCTTCGATGATTCTGTTATTTGCTCTTGCCAATTATCTGATTAAAAAGAACACAATTCTTCTTTAGACTCGTACTCTTAGAAAATAAAACTCATAGAAGGTGATATAGGTTCATATCTATACAAACAGTTATCAGATGTTCCAAGGATATTTTTAATTTAAAAAAATTGTTACATAGTGACTACCATAAACTAATCTCACCTAAAACATGTGTATAAGCTAACAAGTTGCTTTTTTCAAAAGTCTCAAAACCCTTAAAGTCATCTTCTGTCGAATATCTCCGTAAAAATTTCCAATCTTCATCTGTAGTAAACAAAAACATTGATTTATTTTATTTATATATCTATTTTTTATTATAATGCACAATTAAAGGCGTCCAATCAACACACACTTACCCACAATCTTATTGAACTCTGTCAGATCACAGTCACTCTGCTCAAAACCCTTAAACTCAGTGTCTTGCTCATCGCTGAAGGCAGCAGACGCCCTGCGCTTTTTGCCTCTTTGGTCATCATCTTCTTTCTTATTGTTGCTATCATCTTGTGTGGTATTTGTGTTTGATGATTCTAGAATAGATAAATTATATTCTGCCAATTCTATAGATAAGATAACAAATATATAGCCATATGTTATTATTTTATAAGTTAAAAACCAAAAAACAAATGAAGATAATTAACATCACAAACACATGAAATAATACTAGGACAATGAATTTATTAGGAATATCTTAATAAGTGTTATCTCTTGACATATTTTTTTTCAATGAATAAAATAAAATTGAATAAAAATAAAATGTAATATATTAACACATTTACACAAAATATTTTTGTGTAAATACACAAATTTATATTGAACTAGCTGATCCGAAAAACGTCGTTTTGCAAAAAAAAATTGCCTCTAAAAAAGATGTTGGCCGATTCTCAGTTCTACTATAGAGTATCTAATGGCCACAAAATTTTAGGAGAATCGGTCAACCCGTTTTCCAGGAGTAAGGGAACCTACATTGTAACACAAGAATGTTATATATTACATTATAATAAAGATCTTGGTAAAAAGAACAAGGTGTGGTTCAAATGTTTTAAAGTGCCTTATCAAACATTATTGTTCTATTGATTAAACCGTAAAAAGACTTCCACACTTTCTAGTTGTGTTTACTTAACAAAATAATTAAAGCCTAATCATTATCTTTTTTAATGTGAGATGATATTTTCTAATATATCATAATATAGTGTAACTATCAATAAAAAATCTTATACAAATTAACTATGTCAAACAGAAAAACTAAGAAGAGGGTCTCTGTTTTTAGTGATATATGTGGCTCCATTGACAAGTATACAACAGTAAAAGACATTTGTTAAAACTCTCATTTCAAAAATCTGAATATAAAACCTTGATTCTTTAAGTGTCTGTATTTAGCAATAAGAATTTTTCTTTAATAGCCAACCTTCTAACCAAAAATAACAAATATGAATAGAAAAAAACAAATAATCCAGTTAACGCATGAATTGCATGTTATATTCCTACTATGTAAGGTTTAATTTTAGCTATTTTTAAATGGTTAATGATCAAGATGTCAACAGATATGTAAGGTTATGTTATGGACAAGTGACAAACCTTCTTCACACTTCATTCCTTCCTTGGATACCTCCATTAAAGCTTCAGAAGATGATTGTGACGCCTGTTCAGACTCTGTAGGTTCCTCTGCAACCTCATCACCACAAACAGTAGCATCCTTTGACGCCTTATCACCAACCGCCATTTCAGTCGACATTGTCAATTATAATTTCTAATTATATTACAATCCTAATTACAGGTCTTGAATAACCACATTACAATTACTACAGTCCACCAGCCCGCTCTCCGAATAAATTACAATCAGAGGTTGAGGACTGTTGTGCGCGTCACTACGACGATTTCCCGCTAATATTGTCAGGAAAAAAACTTCACGTATTACAAGCAGGCGACACGTAGTTCGCTGTTTTTGAGTAACTTAAACGTTATTTCATTATTATTATTATACAGTAAGACACAATAACCATATGTTATGACTATATAATGTAAGAATATTATAGTAATTTAGATCAACTTTTATTTCCTAGAGGAAAATGTCGTTCACAAAATCATAAACAACATCCGCTAGACAGACGCCACATTTAAAATTTGGTATCTATGGTTTCTACTTTTTGGTTGACAACAGTTGATACACAACATAGACTGCTGCAAATCAAAATAATTGCAACATTATCTTTTGTATTTAGCGCCATCTATTAGCACAAATGCAATCAATAAACTAATAAGTTTCATGTATAGTTAATTAATATCAATTATATTGAATCTACAAAATCAAATAAAGAATCACACTTCATGAGTATATAAATAATTAGAGTAAAGTAAAACAAATTGTCAATTATTATTCACTTTTAGTTCCTTTTTGACAGCTCCTTCAGAATGTGTACCAATAATCATAATCAATCGAAAGACCAAAAAAAATAGTTTTAGTTTTGTGTTTTGTTTTATTTTAAGTTACTTATATTAGTTAGGTTAATATTAAGAATATTTTGTGTTTATTTTGAAATATTTATTATAATGATTTAAAAAAATAATCGAAAGACACCAATTAACTGTAGTCATCAAATTTGAATGTAATAGAGATGGAATTAAAGAAAAAATTGAATATATTGTTAAATCCTTTATTTTCGTTTACCACCTTTTTTCGGCGCTTGTGGTTTTCCAAAGGTTTTGCCTTTGAACTTGTTATTTCCCTTGACGGGGGCTTTTCCTTTTTGCTTTCCCTTTATTGGATTAAGGGGTTTCCCCTTTTGGACCCTGTTTGCATCATACCGGAGACGTTTAGCAGACGAATTCGACGTATCTGTTAGATCGTTGGAGAAATTGCTGTGTTTCTTCCTGGGTTTGCCTGCGTTCTTCCGTTGCACGGGTCTTTCGTCATCTTCCTCGACGGTGCGTATCCTGCGTTGCTTCTTCTTGCCTTTGGCTACTCTCGATTGTAAGAGAGCAACCTGAGAAAATATTAATGCTCTTTTGTACAAAATACACAATAAATACAAAAAATAACTGTTTTTACTTCACGCAATAAAACGTGCTACCAAGATAATTTATAATCCCCGTTACCTTTTCCATTTCTCGTTTCACCCTTTCTTCAGCTGAATCCTTTGGTGTGTGTTTGCTAGGCTTCTTCTTTTTCTTTGGTCCATCGTCATCTGAATCATCATCATCTCGCCGTCGCTTCTTGCCTTTATTTTTTTGCTTATCTGTGAAATTTTAATGGACAAAGTTGAGGTGAATACCTCATTAGACGCAAAATGATTTATATCTTAAATATGATTACCATGTTCCGGGTGTTTGGTGAGCGTCAGCCGCTCCTTTTCCATTCGTTTTTCTCTGGGCGTCTGGAACCAGTCTCGGCTTCTTTGGGTTTCAAACTTGGGACCTTCTTCCTTCTTCGTAGTGATAGCACCGTGTAACTTCTCTGTCTGCTTTTCCATTTTCTTCAACTGTTTCTCAGCATATTCTTCATTAAGAATTGAAGCTGTAATTTTATTTTAACTGCAATTAGATATAACATATAATTTCTAACCATCTATATTTCTGTGGTTTGTCAACTTACAAATCTCTGGCTCCAGCTTAGCCATTTTCTCCCGGTATTTGGCCACTATGTCAGGAGGCACTTGGCGCGACTTGACCGGTCGCCTGGCTCTCTTCACGATGGCCTTGACGAGCGCGCGCTCGCCTTCGCCCGCCAACGACACGGACACGCCCGCCCTGCCCGCGCGCGCCGTACGTCCCACCCTATGAATGTAATGCTCCAACGTAGCGGGCAGCGTGAAGTTGATGACAGTTTTGACCCCGGGTATGTCCAACCCTCTCGCGGCCACATCCGTCGCTACGAGAAGGTCGACCTGTTCATCTTTGAACCGTTTCAGGGAGTCCAAACGTTGGGGCTGGTTTAAAGCGCCGTGCAGCTCTGCTACCTGATTTGCATTGAATCGTTGTAATTGTGAATTTAGACTGATTAGTTTATTTCCAAGTGCAAGGAGTGAATGAATGTACCTTAACCCCCAGCAGCCCCAAGGCGACGTGCAAGCGATGCGCCTGCTTCTTGGTCTGCACGAATATGACGGCTCGGTCTCGGAACGTTCGGCACACCAAGGCCGCCAACATTGCTTCGCGGTCCGACTCCCGCTCCTTACGTATTCTGGAAGGATTTAGTGGTCTTTACTGCTATGCTTGAGTGTCCAATGCTTTTGTTATTTGAATTGTTCATGTAAAATAATTGTATTTGAAATATTTTCTTCATTACAAAGAGCTTACCTAACAAACTCCTGTCTCAAATTGAAGGCCACATCCTTATTGGAATCCAGGAACAGTTTGACCGGTTTGTTTAGGGAGACGGCAGCCAAGTCTTTCACCTCATCACTCATAGTGGCCGAGAACAGCATCGTCTGACGTTTGGGGGAACACTGCCGGATGATCTCTTTCATCTGCTCAGCAAAGTACTCGTCCAACATCCTAAGTGATTTTTTTTATAATATACTAAAATAAATTTAATAAGCAGGGGAGAGTATTCATAAAGTCGCCGCATTGTGTTATTCTATTAATATGATTCAAACTGGTTGTGAAATTCTATGAACACTAGAACTCACCGATCGGCCTCATCCAAAACCAGTACTTCAATACACTGCAAACCAAAGGAAGGTGTGTTCTTTATGTGGTCTATAAGTCGTCCTGGTGTTGCTATTACTATATCTGGATTGCGACGCAGTACACTTTCCTACGAATTCAAGCACATTTTACTGTTTAACTGTAATCGCTCTTCATTCATTACTCCTTAATAACAAAAGAGGGATACAATAAATTTGTAATTATTTATAAAAAAAACAATGTACCTGATACTTGACATCCAGCCCTCCGACTGATAAACCGACAGTGACCGGCGTGAATTGAGCCAATTGCCGCGTCACTGTGTGGACCTACAGAAAAAATGTAATTCAAATCACTTTTCTTCAATAAAATATTAAGTAACAAATTAAAATTGACTTGTATCTATGTTATAAAAGCTTTATAATTTTCAGAGTTTAAGGTACCTGAGCTCCCAATTCTCTAGTAGGTACTAGCACCAGAACTCTAGTTATCCTGTCACCAACAGTTTTGTAAATGAGTCGTTCCAATATCGGTAACATGTATGCTGCAGTTTTACCAGTGCCCGTTGCTGCGCAGGCGCATATGTCTCTGCCTGCCATTTAACAAACATAAATAGGTCATTCCATGTTATTTCTAATTATAATTTTAATGGAATGCTTTTTCTGTGTAATACTATGAATTAAAGAAAATAAATAAAAGGATTTTCTATTAATCTGCATGAGGTGCAGATAGAATTCCTATAAAAACAGGCAAATTGTGAGTAAAATTATCTTCTCAATATCAAAATAACTTGATTGAATACCCAATAGTCCTATTGGTATGGTGGCTGACTGAATAGGTGTGGGATGTACATAGTTCAATGTGCCGATAGCCTTTAGCAGTGGTCGGGATATGTTCATCATGTAAAATGACGCGTTTTCATCATATGCTGGTGGGTCTTCAAAGAAATCTTCATATTCAACACGAGTCGCTTGACATTCCTCATCTTGTAAGTCCTTAAACGATAATAACAGATTTTCCCATAAGTGCAGAAACTCTCCATAGTTTAAGTATAAAAATTGTATACAATTTATTTTTCTATAAAGCTTTTATTCAAAATAAGAATGACTAGTGTGTAGTTAAAGTGCTTACCTGTTTTAATTTTTGTTTTTTATTCTTTTTTTCTTTAACCTTTATTTCATCATATTTTAACTCATCCTCAGATATTTCTAGTTCTTCAACATTTTGTTCTGAAATGTATTTTTTTTTGTTTTTATACACAAATCAGCAGCAAAAATTATTACATAAATATAAGAAATAATATGTTACTACTTATGAATGTATTGATAGATGCCCTTTTGCATATAACTTAATGTAGTGTATATGTAAGATAATGTCTTTAATATTTAAAATAATATATGGGACACACAATTCACATAAATTTGTTTTTAATTAATTAACTATTTCTTGCTTTTTTTAATTTGTTGTTGCTTTGACAGAAATATTGACACCAGAGTTCAGATGTAAATGTACCTTCAGTCCCTGAATCTGAGTCAATGTCAGCATTCCCATTTACTTGTACTGCAGCTCTCCGCTTTGCTATCTTTTCATCCAGAGTTTGTTTAACATTTCTTTTAATATACTTCTGCAAGTCATCCCATGTGTCCTGTAAAGATATATCAAAAAAGACATAAGTAGGATCTCACAGCACTCTGTTTTTACCCAGTACTTTTGTACATTTATATGCAACAATGTCATGCTACTTATTGACTGAGTAGTGCTTGTGGATTGATTTTAAGTTTATCCATGTAATACTGTGAATAAGTAGCTAAAAAAACTTTCAAATAAAAACGATTACCAAAATGTAAGACATACCTTATGATATTCTTCAACAGTAGCTATAAATTTAAATGAAGGATTGAAGTCTGCTTTCTGCTTAGCTTTAAGCTTAGATGGTTGATACTGAAAGTAAAATTGGACATTAAAATTAATATATATAAATTAATAAATTTGTGGGCTGTCACACTATTAATTATATAGATAGGGCTTTAGGTTTATTAAACAAAAGTTTAAAATTTATTTCTTTTTTGCATAATATTCTATAATACTAAAGTAAAGCACATACATCCTCCTCAATATCTGATTCCTCGGAATAGTCTTCAACTTCTTCACCATCATTGATAGCTTTAATAAGGCCGGGATGCCCTTCGATTTCCATATTATTATTTTCAATAAAATATAAAACTATAACACATTTTTATTATGTAAAAATTACTTTTGTAATTTCTCAACTGTCCACTGGTTGTTGAGGTTATCTTTCAAAAACACATGTACATTGTACGAAACTTAAAACACAACATAAATACTAAGTACAACTGTCAATTATTAAATGTTCACAGTGAAACCATAAAAGTCAAAAAATTGCTGTGGTTGCTAGTACAATATTTTTTTGTTTATTTTTATGATGATAAAAAATAAGGTGTTAAATAAGATAAAACCGTATGATAATAATAGTTTTAATCGACAAAATTATACGAGATAAATAAAAATACATAACAACCCAATATCAAAAAATGTGACAATAAGTGTCACATACCACATCCTTCCATGCTAAGAAGTTTTAGTCTAAGACACAATCCCGGAGGCGATTCGGCAATCGATGCTCCCTTTGTGGTCTACGTGTTTCAGCCTCCAGATTTGAACTTGATTTATCTATTCGAACATCATCTAAATGTGTTGCATCTCCTTCAGTATCCGTTACTTATTCAGTGTCAAAGATTTGATGAGAATCAATTAAATCTTCACGATTATATTCTCTGCTCTGGTTTAACATTTCAACATCAAGAACTTTCTGCCCATCCTTCCCTAACGGTGCTAAATGTCGATTTGAAACACACGTAATAAAGTTAATTTATCGACTTCTGGTTCATATTTATTTGCTCTCTTAAATTTTCACTTATGTACACGATTTGAGTCAGTTGGGCAAGTAGGTATGAATACTCCATTAGAGGATCTCTTGGTGTGAGTTAACATCCGCTCGTGTGGCGTACAGTTAGTAGCTGTGCATAACAACGATCTAATAGGTGTAACGCTTAAGGAAGTACTAGTTCCCAATCTTCGGGTTTTTGACGAGAATGTAGTGCTAGCGTTACTGTTTTTATATAGTAGCTGTGATCGAATAATTTGACGCATCTGTCTCCACAGTGAATGGTAAATTATGATCGATTGCGTGAATCGTCGCTCTAGCAATATTGGTTTTGAAGTCCTTCAAAAGCTTCGACCAATTCCTTTTTAAGTGAAAATTCTTGCGTATGGGCGAGAGCATAGATTCTTTCCAAGAATATTGGTATCCATTTACTTTGTTTTCCTGTTCTCTGTTCGGATATTTTCATTCTTAACGAAACTATGTGGCCACATCAAGCGTGGTACTTAATTTATTTATAACAAACAAAACTTTAGTATGTTACGTTAGTACGTTCCGTTATAACGTTTCGTTAGTACGTTGCGTTAGTACGTTGCGTTAGCACGTCACGTTAGTACGTTGCGTTAGTACGTTGCGTTAGTACGTTACGTTAGCGCGTTGCGTTAGCACGTCACGTTAGCACGTCACGTTAGTGCGTTACGTTAGTACGTTACGTTAGCACGTTACGTTAGCACGTCACATACCACATAAGGTTTTAAAAATTGACGAGGAAAAATTTCTCACTAATCCTTACAATACAAGTCGCAGTTAAGTATAAACAACACAAGTTGACATATGTCATATTTTAGACTTTATCACGAGTCACTAGACATCATTATTGCAAATGTTGCATGAACAAGAACTACTGTGTAACCTTTTTTTTTATATAATATCCTTAGTCGGCGTAGGGAAATTGCCTTGGTGAAGTTTGCCTGATGCATTATCAGGGGCGGAACTGATTGCAGTAATATTCTGCAGTCATTGCCAAGAATATGCGCAACTGATATTTTTTTCCAGTGCAGTAGGCATCCATTATGTTGTTTCGCTACCGAACACATATGATAACCCTAATTATTGGTTTTCGTAACTCTACACCAAGATGTGTAATTTTTAAGACAGGGTTAGGAATGATAGTGGACGAATATAATATTTAAGCGGTCGTAGATGTCAGTATAATTAAAGTTTTCATTCCCTTGCACTTAAAAAAAATCTGAACTGGTAAGTGGCAACATTCATCAGCCAACAGTCATCTCACGTCAGACAACAAATATATTTTTTTATATCTAACTCTTCAGAAAAACCTCATGAATTTGCGATTTATTCACTTCTCGTAACTTAATGTTTTTATTATATTCTAAATGATTAAACTATATTTTTTTCAATTTTAAATGAAATAAGTGTAAAGCTTCGTTGAACTAATCGATTATATTGTCAGCATGGCCGATCAAACTAAAATTCATGATGATATAAAGCTGTAAGTTCTGTTATTATTGTATTGATTAAAGAAATTATTAAACAGATTGTTTCTAAGAAATTGTTTATTTTCTTCTCGATTTCTTTTTAATACATATGAAATATATATCGCGGTCCAGTTCAATCATTTGTCAGTAAAAAAGTGTCTTGACTTAACAGCTAATCAGATTTTAAAAGGAATCTGCCTTATCTATTACTCCTTCAAAAAACTACTAATGATGTTTAAATTTAACTATTTTCACTTGATGTCAGTGTTTATTTTATCTGTTAAGGATGTTAAGCATAAAAACATAAATTAGTCCACGGCTATGTATTGCATTTTATTTTGACATTTTAAATTTACATAATTTATCAGAATTACAGTTATATATCTAAATATGATTAGAAGTACTAGGAAGTGTGTGTGTAATATTATCCTATGACCCAAAACTAAATGTTATGCAATTTTTTTAATGTTATTTAATTCAATTACCTATTTATGAAAATTTTCTTATTCTGTTTACTGTGAAGGACACAGTATAGATCATGTTAAGCTTGTTGCAAATGTCACCATAAAATGATTTCATCTGTAAACTGTATACAATTTTATTAATGAAAATATTTTAATTAATAGTTTACATGTGTAATTTTTTTAAGATATACAACATCAGATAAGTTCTACCTAGAACCAACAATAAATCCAACAGAGATTCTAGTTATTGATAGAGTTTCTGGGGAGGCTCATGTCACAGGTATGTCTCTTAATTGGTCATGTTAGTATGTACATTACTGGATATTTTGTAATCATAATTTTGTTTACAGAAATAAATACGGTGAAAATACCTATCCCAGCAAGTGCATATAAGCCAGTATGTGGATTTTTGGGAACAATTAAGTTGATATCAGGATTATATTTAGTTGTTGCTAAATATAGGATACTGGTATGTGTATTATTAAAACTTGTGTTAATAATGCAGGACGGTGGACACTTAATAAGTTATTTATGAAATAAAATGCTTATATTTTTCTAGGTAGGTCAAATCAATGGGCACGATATATATGAATTGGCTGGATCAGATATCATACCATACTCCAGGTCAACTACACATCTCACCGCTAAACAGGTATGTTTATTATGTTTGAAGACAACACTTTATCATATTATGTCTCTGAGTGTTATGTATTTGAGTTATAACACAAATAAGAAAATGTATTGTAATGTGGTGTGGTTTAATCTGATATTAATCACCAGCCGCTCAACTGTCTACCTCAGACCATTTTCCTCCAACTGAACAGGCCTTCTGAAAAGATCGTTAATACCATTGTATTTAATATACAGATAGATGAAAACAACACTTATGAACGCTTGCTACGCGCTGCCTTGGAAGCCTCTGGAATATATTTCTCATATAGCTATGACCTCACTCACACCATGCAGAGGTTACATTCCGTCTCACCGGATTTTCATAAGGTAATCATTACTAAGATGATATCAAATATGTATCTAGAAATGTGATTTAATTATTGATATATTGTTTTATTCTTTTAACATAATTTTCTTAGATGTCGCTTGCAAGTAGGGCTGACCCGCGTTTCGTTTGGAACGGACACCTCCTGAAGGGGTATTCACAACAAATGTTTGCTCGATTCAACTTGCCGATTATGCATGGATGTATCCTTTATAAAAAAACATTAATAGAGAAAATATTACCATCTATACCTCATATACATTAAGAATATATTTTTACATGATAATTGTAAAGAATTCTCATTACTGTATTACTTCTACTAGTTTAAAACAGTACAGAAGTAAAATGTGAAATTGCAATTAAAACCTTATTAACAACAGTTATTGCCATAAACCGTGTGATGATAAGTGGCCACCAGCTGACATGGACTGTCTTGTCTCGGCGTAGCACCGACAGAGCCGGCACTAGACTGTTTATGCGTGGAATTGATACTCAGGTATGTTTTTTTTTAAATTTTATAATCCTAATAATGACTCAATACTATAAAACATGATTATTTTGCAGGGTAATGTGGCGAATTTCGTAGAAACAGAACAGATAGTTGAAAGGGGAGGTGAAAAGTCGTCGTTTGTCCAAACCCGAGGGTCCATTCCTCTGTACTGGAGCCAGTATCCTGACCTTAAATATAAGCCGGCGATGACGTTGGCTGCCGAAGACCACGTTGCAGCCTATACCAAGCATTTGAGGGATCAGTTGCAGCGGTACGGCAATCAAGTGCTGCTGAATCTTGTGAGTGTACCCTCTTTTTGTTGTTTATACTTATTACAAGTGGCTATTGTCCGCGACTTTGTCCGCATAAAAAAAGGATTTTGGAAAATCGGTTTGGTCTATCTCCATACCAAATTTCATCGAAATCGCTTCAGTAGTTTGAGCGTAACATACATACCTATTTTCGCATTTATGTTGTTGGTATGGAGTGATTTTGTTAATTTGGACAGATCGACCACCACGGCAAAGAAGAGTCGTTGGAGCGCGGCTACCGCGCGGCCGTGGCTGCCGCAGCCCTGCCCGCGGTGCGCTACGAGCCCTTCGACTTCCACGCGGAGTGTCGCGGAATGCGCTACGACCGGCTGTCCGTCTTACTCGACAGGGTTGCGCACGAGCAGGTGACCTGAGCTTCTTTCGGTTGGCTCATTCTAACCCACACATGTCGTATACGAGCATTGCATGCTTGCAGACGGAGTTCGGTTACTTCCTGTGCAGAGGCGAGACGGTGCTGCTCCGGCAAACCGGGGTGTTCCGAACGAATTGTGTGGACTGTCTGGACCGGACCAATGTGGTTCAGAGTCTGCTGGCCAAGAGGCACCTGCAGGCTCTGTTGAGGCTGCTCACCATCACCAATAGCGACGCACCCATCCCGCACTTTGATTCGCTCTTCAATGGTGTAAGTTTGATTGTAGCATTATTTAGCCAGTTCTTCTCGTCCGCTCTGGCAGTATTATTCATAAGTGTACCATGGTTGCCTATCTAAAGAAAGACATTTCGTATCTCCAGGTGTGGGCCGACCACGCCGACATGATCTCGGAGCAGTACTCGGGCACGGGCGCGCTGAAGACGGACTTCACGCGCACGGGCAAGCGCACGCGCATGGGCCTCGTGCGCGACGGCATCAACTCCCTCACGCGCTACTACAAGAATAACTTCAGCGACGGATTCAGACAGGTTGCGCTATTTTTGCATTTATTGAAGGAGTGGCTGATAATTAGAGAAATAAGAAGAAAATAAGAGAACACCATATGTTCCAGGATTCCATAGATTTCCTTTTGGGTAAATACGTGGTGGTGGACGGCGAAGGCAATACCGTGCAGAGTCCGCTGAGACGGGACAGGGACTGGAAGTATGTGACTGTAAGTGATCGAATGGCTGACCACTCGAGATGTGTAACTTGTATGAGGTTACATTACATTTGTGTGTTGGTTGTGCAGTTCCCGTCGGTGTTGCTGGTGGCGGTGTCCATGTTCTGCGCGAGTGCCGCGTTGCCGGCTCGCTCCAACACGGAGCTGCTCCTGTACCTCATGTTCTGGGGGGCGGCGGTGGGGGCCACTCTCAAGTTCATATTCAAGTGAGTTAATAACTCAAGCCCCCTTTTCAGATAACTTACACCACATGCCCGGTTCCACATCAGTTGGCTTATTTTTATTGTGATTTTTCTTTATTGTTATACAAACTTGAAGTGTGACTGAGTGTAGAGTGTCAAGGTGGAATGTGTTTGTGGCAGGCACGGCAAGGAGTTCGTGGACTGGCCCCGCTTGGACTGCGGCGGCATCGCGTCTCGCCTCGGGCCGGAGTCGTCGTTATGATCGCGGAATACCCGCTCGTAGTTGTCGTCTGAACACTTCGTTGCCGCTAATTACTTGCTACCTCACTGATCGTACTCCTTCAAGTTTAAATAGTTCACTTTTTTTCATATGGCAATCTTGTTACAATCAGTGTGGTATGTGAAATATTCAGTATAGTCCATGTTTTTATTGTAAGATGTTGAATTGTTTTGAACTGTGGCTGTAAATTGTGCTTACTGCATTCCAATACAACAATACATTTTGAGATTAATTTATGATTTCGACAGAAGTGTTGAATACTTTAGCAGTAAAGCCAAGTGAATGTGTATAAGTTTCATAGACTACAGACAACTTCAAATATCTTCTTTTTGGGCAATTGCTTTCGGCCGTGACTGCACTATAAAGTTGACTTACCTATTTATTATTATGATAAGGAAATGTTCAAAAAAAGTCGTAAGGGTATTAAATTGATTGGTAAATAATTAAGTAAAATTGACAATTGACCTTCAGATTTGATTTGACATACTCTACTCTTGCTAATATTTCCCGATATTGAGTGATTATGAAGACGATTAGACGTTACGGGCGGACGGTTATATCTATAGAAATAACATTGGATTCTTTTTCATCTCTAGTGGAAACTGTAACTCAGACTGCATTCAGGACATATCAATAAAGCCTTAGTAAAAAAAATAAACAAAATGAAAACAAAGAATACCCTCCGTTTTGTAATATGTGTACTCTCCATTAAGTGCTTTCGTTGATAATGTTTTATTGTGAGTGTAAAATATTAATTTATTAGATGCCTTTGTTATACTGATTAAACATTCATTGATTAATAATTATACAAACAATGTTATTTCTTAGATATTTAGTATGTGGTATCTTATTTTTAGCTTTTTATAATTTTTTGATTAAATCATAACGAGTCCACATAAATAATTTAGTTGTTGTATTTAACTTGTGAAAGAATATTTAAATAAATAAAACTATTTACGTTGTTTGTTTATTTCTATTACTAGTAGTGAGGGGAAAAAGCTATGATGCTAATTCTATCACGTCCATATCAGCTCTCAGTGAACTTTACTCAAGGTAGATTTTTCTATTATTATACTCATAATAGAAATATCTACATAACAGAACCAAGCCAAGTGCAAAACACGATTTATTATATAGTAATCTACCATGTACTAAATAGGTCTAGTATGTTGCCCGAAATTACATAGTACGTCTCATCTTTATCTTTTTGTACATAGCCACATTGGTCTTTAAAAGCTGTCATTACTCAGTTTTGATAGCTGAATTTGACAGCTGACAGAACATCCTTATGTCATACGTTACAAACAAATATCATCAATAATCAATTCATATTTCGCAAGTGCTTCAATGAATTCGTGTGAGATGCGGTGTTGTTATTGATTAAAAATAATATTTTTTTAAATAAATTTTATTTGTTATGGCGATAACAAATGTGTAGTGGATAGACGAAAGTATCGACTGCAAGTTAGTGTTGGGTTATTGCCAATTTTTATGACAGAAATGTATTTTACTGTGTAAACAATTGCATACGCGGTGCTACAAAGGGCGCCAGAATGTCTGATGAGCTCGAAGCTCGGATGTGGGACGAAGGTGGCTCCAGATACGAAACTAGAAGTCGAGGAGCGTATTATGAGTCTGCGTTTGCCTCCTCAGAGCAAATGGATCGAGCACCGTTGTTAGCCGAGGTGAGTTAATTATGCCTGTATTATGAAAAGCGATAATAGATTTTCCTTTCTAACGAGTTTCTGTTGAAATAAATTTTAACGCAAAAACGTACTACGCGACTTAAGTAGGTTTGTTTTAGGTTCGTGATAGTACTTTACACTTAAAATCCGTATTATTTTTTAATCAAACAACAATTGCATATTATGTCTTTTTTATCTTAAAAGCTAATGGTCATGGTCAAGGTAAACTTATTTTTATACACATCTTCATGTAGAGATGATGCGATTCAATATATTTTTTTCACTACTATATTTAGGACAAGTATATTATTAATATTATTATTATTAGAAAATGTTAGTGGTTTAAAGACAATTTTTTTATTTAATTGAAATTTTGAGCAAATAATAAAAAAATATATGTATTTTGTTATATTAAATTTATAAAATAAATTACTGGCTAAACTAGTTTCTGTCTGAATTTAGTATTCAAACTTACCCCTACAGGCAAAGAAGAAAATTCAAATAGATAATTTTGCATTATAGGTCTTTATTTACTTTTAACTGACATGAAATATCTAAATTATTAATAGTCCATCTGATGTTTATACCTTGCACTTCAAACTATGACATGAAATTTTAACAACTCAGGATAAAATTTATTTTAAAATGTATTAACTGTTTGCTGTTTGAACCTAAAGTTCACTATTTATGATATTACTAAGTAATATTATAATTCATGAGTTTTAACATAATGTTTGCTTACAGCTGATATAGTAATTAAATATATGCAGTAATATGTATTTATTACTGTATTGTACTTATCTTTGATGTTATATTATAAAAATGTTCTATTCAAGAATGGATTACATTAGAGATGATTACTTAAAAATTGTGTAAATTTACATAATATGTTATATGGTTTATGTGACTATAATATCATAATTAATGTAAATAATTTGTGTAAAATAGTATTCCTTATAACTTTTTTCTTATATTTAGAGCTAAGTTATCTTCAGGATTTAAAAATAAATATAATGACTTCAAGTGTATTATATAGACAGATCAGTTTTTTAAACTTGACATCTTTGTGAACTACCCGCTTTTATTTCGCCAATAGTAAACAAGCGAGGGTACTTGATAAAATCAGAATAGTTTTCAATGGATGCGGCCATCTTGTAAAATAATTTATTCCATTTTAATTGTGATCCGTGATTGTTAGTGCGAGTTTTTAGTTATGGAGACGCTTATACCTGTAAGTATTCTTTGTGTATTATTTCACGCTATTTTGTACAAAACGTTGTGTACTAATTTATTAACGTAATATCCTAATTTAAATCTAAATTCTCTTAATCTGACTTTTGATGTGGCACATCACGATGCTGCTTTTTATGGTGGCGTATTGTGGTTCGACGACCTTTCGATCTATTCTTACATTTTATCACAAAGCAATATTTATGTTAGATTTTTCGTGTGCTACATTCAACTGTTATATGATATAAGGATTTTATTTTTATTTTTTCAGAATTAACTGATTCCCATGAAATTTTAGTCGTAAAGATTATCTATCACCTAGCGTCTCCTTATATTCACTTGAGCTTAGACCTCCTTAATCGGTATAACATGTTTGCTTTTACATAATATTTTATACTGTTTCTGTTGATCAATACGTCGCGTCGGCTGTTCAAATATTTGCTTCAATGTTTACAGATAAGAGATTCATTTTAGTTCAATCGGAATAATACTGTTTAGTAACACAAAGTGAGAATAATTTTACATCACCTAAAGATCACTTTATGGTCTATTGTCTAATTAGCCTTCCATCACTAAATGTATAATAAATATGGTAATAGATCTTTTGATAAAATTACAGACATGTTAACGACGCGTGTTAAATACACATTTTTTATTACTTTAACAGTTTATATCGGTGGTGTGGTAATTGTTACATATAATTAACTTTCTTATCAAGCAATTGTTAGTCAAATAAAAGTTTGGAATTAATTAATGTCTGGCATACAAACATTTACATAAACTCTGTTATATTTGATGTGTTGAATGCGTTTTGAGACTTTAGGGCTATATTAAAAAAGGCATCTCAAGCTTTAGAATCTATATTTAGATCATCCCTCTGAAATACGAATCTAAATAGTTGTTATTTTTTAACGCGCATTGAAATAACACAGGCTTTTAGTATATGCCAAAAGTTAAACCCTAATGACATAACTTGTCCTATCTGCGTAATAACTTTTGCAAAGTGACTCTACAGTAATGAACTTGTACGATTGCAACGTAATCGGCTCAAACCTGTCCCACTAATCCGGCTTGTTGGCGTAATGGCTGTAACTGATGGTCCGATCGATGCTAGACTTGCAATTATACATCTAAAGCATAAGCATAAGACTTATCGGCGAGTTTCATATGAACACTTTGGAATGAGACACTATTTGATTAATTTTACGAGACATCATTTTAAGTAGGGTTATTCTTAGTATTATTGATAAAATATTACAGTTCTTCCAGTCAAGTGATATAGAAAAATCACTTGTATAACCTGGATTTTACCAGGTATTTCAAGATACGCGTTTACCGGAGTCTCCATACCCAATAGCTGTCCGGGAATAGTATTGGAAATTGATTTTGACATGATGAAACACCTCGTAGCCAAATTGCACCGAAATCAACTGCAGATACCTAAAATAGGTCAGCTGTGATGAGGTCAATAATTAATGGTTTCGATTTCGCCAATGCAATATACGTTTTGGCAAAGTTACAAGGGAATTCCAATCCGTTTGAAGTACTCATCTCGCGTGGAAACTCATTTTGTCTGACTGATGCGACTACGTAAGGTAAAATGACGCTTGAAAATGTAGGATTCTGTATGTTTTTTCTGTTTAAATTCTGTATTAATTGATTCAATAAATGTACTTTATACATGACTAATTAAGCTAGAAGAGTTTTTATTTAAGAAATAATCTTCTAAAATAATCTTTCTTTAATATTAGTGTTACGGTAATAAAACACTTATGTTAAGTAAATGGAGACGTTAATTGTGAAGGTTTTTGTTTCTTGAGAGCTTTGAAGGATGCGAATTTACACTTATCTTTTCTTATAGTAATTTAGGTATAGAACTTTTTACGTTACATGCAAAAGAGCGGAACATATTTTAAATTGCAACACTTTTCCACTCAGTTAAGTTCGAACGAGGCGAATAGTCTGGATTGCATTTTCCGCAAGAAATATTTTATCTGGAGTTAGACTAGGTATAATGAAACTATTTACAATTGATTTACAATTCTACTCTTGACACTCCTTGCCTATAGTTGGAAAACTAATTCGAGTATCGTAGCAAGTCATAAAATGATTTATCGGTCATATAATGTATATAATATTTATGTGATCGTTATCTTCACTCACATTACAAAAATAACAAAAGACCACAATATAAATACGTAACTTTCATTAAGTGACATAATATTGGCTTTTCTTCATGATAATCGATGTAAATAAAACTAATATAATTACACGCTGTTTGTCCTCGTTTTCTTCATGGTCGTCTTGCTTGTCCTGAAATGTCCTGCAATACTCGGTTTGGCTTGGCCTGACAGGACCTAAGTCGAGAAGACCATAAGTCGCATAGTTGTAAAAAACTCAAATGACTTTTAATTACTAATATATTATAAAAAGTTAAAATAAATATGTTAATTGGAACCGTGGTATCATTAAATTTTCACTTTTTCAAGAAACTAAAACTAACTCCAAACGATCGGTTGGGAATCTCTGTAACGATTGTAAATGCTTACTCAGTCGGAACGTTTCTTTATAACGTCATTTACGACGCCGTTATTTATTGTGCAATTCAGCACTTGTCGGGTTTTTAAATTTATTGACTAAGATTCTCAATAAAAGGGACATTTTAATATAAAATTCACCTCAGCCACTCAAGTGAAGCCATTGAAGTTATGCTTATCTTGAAATTTTCGATGAAATCATTCAAATTTAAGTACGATAATGTAATATTTGGAGAACGTCGATGTGAGATTGTATATAGTTTAAGTATGGAGCAAATATGCAATAAAATTCATTGCTTTTTCCAATAAAAGGTTTTAATTTGAACTAGGTAAACAACATACACTTATAGTGTGTTTTGTATATTGTAATAGTGTTTTAGGTTTAGTTGATCTGAATAAAAGGCTTCATTATTATTCAAACTCAAAATATCTTTATTCAAGTAGGTCTTTATAAAGACACTTTTGAATCGTCAATTTTTACACTACCACCGGTTCGGAAGGCACTCATCTACCGAGGAGAACCGGCAAGAAACTCGATAGCTGCTCTTTTAAAATAAACAATTAATACAAAATTGTGCTATTGTATATTATTATTATTATAAACAACATACACATCAATATACTTCCGAGGTGTTTGCTGCGGATATCCTGCTGGAAGCGAAAGCAAGCAAAATTTGTTTAATTTTTATTTGCGTATATTCAGGCAAATGTTTTGAACAACAGCTGTAGCTTTGACACGGTCAATCGTGGGGCTATTTTATTATATTACCCATTTATATCACGGCATCAAGGCGACCACGATTACTACAAAGCATTCGTTATGTCAAGTTATACGAATAATGGAATAGAATCGCTCTCTAAAACGACAACTCTCTCTAACGCCATAAAAGGCACTGTCCCTTCAGGGTCGTTTAAAAATTTCACCTCAATAAATGTCTGGAGATATTTTCGGTACATAACGATTTACGAAGCTTTCTCGATAAACAAATCACATACACTCCAGTGATCTGTGAACGGGGAGTGTTATACCGTGTGGCATTTTGCTCATGAATATTTCGATAATAATAATAGTCCAACCGAATGGATAGTTCGACAATTCAAGAATAACATTCTGGGATAAAATCATGGCAGCGTCGGGATGTTATTAGATCCTGATGTATTATTATCTCATATTAACTAAATATATTCGAAATTATAGTGCTAAAAACTTTTTATTAATTATTCTGTCTGTTACGATGAAATGCGTTAGCGGATTCAAATCTGTATTTGTGTTAGTACCAAGTAATAGTTTGGAACAAATTTAAAAAAAACAATGTTATTATTAATAAGTACTATAACTAACTAGTATTACTGCCCCGATGAAATGATAATTATGATTACTTAACAATAAACACTTACACGACAAGACTTTTTAAACACCACATAATTGCTGTAGATTTACCGAAGCGTGAAGAATAGTTGACATAATTAAATATCACATAATATACGATAGTTGACTTGTTGACTACAATCTTAGGTTGCACGTATGAAATTGTTTTTTTTTGTTGTTGAAAGTTTATTTGAGTACTTGCGATGAACATTACAAACGTTTCGCTAATTAAAAGTCGGAACAACTTCCACCCACCTGGTGTTAGTCTGTGATCGATGATACTTGTCCAAAGTTTGATGGAGCGGCTAATGCTTGGCAATATAATCTGAAGCATTGGAGTTTCACTTCAGTTTGTAACCTTAGATAACAATGTATAAACCAGACAAGAGTCGATATCTTAATAAACTTTAATTTAATAAGAATGAGGTTTAAAATTTTTGATCGACATTGTATTGTTTTTAACTAATTCTGACGAAACAAAATACTGTGTGTTATGAGCTAAAGTGTGACAAACTGTTAACAATTTTATGAGCTTACTAATTTTCCTCGTTATTAATGAATAAATTACAAAAAGTGGGTAAATATACATGAAAAGGGGGTTAATAGGATAAAATAGTGTTGTATTCATTAAATGACGATGTCGTCATGAGATAATCAATGTTGATGATGATAAAAAAAACAAAAATTTACTTAACTACATGTCTATATTCAATTAGGTCTTTATAAAGACACTTGATTCGTGCGCTAACGCTTTTTTAAAACTATTTAAGCTTTACAAATACTACACACATAATCTTGTGCTAAAACTTAGGTTGATGCCAACTTAATGTTGTACTCTAATTAGGCACGTGCAAAACGACACATTAAAGCATATCTCGCTACCATCAATCCCTGTGAAAACCTAATGCTGAACGTGTCGCAAGTCAGACGTCTACAGTATTGATTTATCTTTTACATAACATTAAACGGAGATTCGCTTCGATATTTTCAAATTTGATTTATCGAAAGTGTTTATGGTTTTTATCAATTTGTGTTTTATGTTTATTACTGTTACGCAGTATTTATTGCAGGTAGACTTTTATAGTATTATATTTATTATTTAAAGAGAACAAGTGTATTTATTTATTAAAAGAAAAATACATAGAAACATAGCAGCGGTAATTTGTGTACGTCAAGAATGTGCCTGAAGAGCCCAATTTGATATCAGGTATTAGTTCTCCAGAGGGATCTCGGTTCTCTAAAGTTATAATTTTATTTGTAAACTTTGCTTAAGACACTGTTGTGGAGTTTGACCTGGTGTCAGCAAATCAATTCTTCGATTAAAAAGAAATTATATAATACAATTATAATTGAATGAAGCACATTTTGAAAACACATGAATAAATGCAAAACACGCGTGGGTTGTCTGGAAGAGATCGCTTATTAGCGATAAGGCCGCCCGTTGCTCTTATATGTACTAACATCTGTTAAAGTCATTTGCTTCTAGTGTTTATGTGCAATAAAGTGTAAAATAAATAATAATAATAATAAATTTGTCAATTCGACGAACCGACAAAAAACGACAAATTTATACCTAAACCCCTATTTATTTGATACTTTTACTCTCAATCAATGCCACGTATGATAAACCATTATAAAGATGATATCAACAGGAAAAAAAATAACAAAATTAATAATTTAAGGAGAGTTACACGGAGGTGACAGTGACGACATCCGGTGAATCTGAAGAGCACTGTCACTGGAAGAGGCCGGAGCCACCCAGCGCAGTGCCACAGTTGTTGGCAGCTTTGGTGCTCTGCTTCGTGTTTATGGTAAGTGTGATTCGGTTATTATGTCCTGAGCTAGAATCCAACATAAACTCCCAATCTGGATCTCCTAATATTGGCGCAATGCTAAGGTAGGAAATTACAGCGTACGGACAGTGATATACAAAACAGCTTATTATGACTGGACGGCTCAGTTTACTCATGTTGTGTGTGAACTGACCCTAAAATTGTATCGTCCACTTGACATGATTGTTTTAGCGACTGACTGACAAAAAACGTACTGTTGTAATAATACCAAATGGGAATCCGGTAGACAAAGTGATAACATTATCAGTAATTCAGTCACGTACATATGTGAGTACGAGTAACTGTTTCAATTTTATATGAAGGATTTCGTTAATCCCAATATGGATGATAAGATTTTATTCTCGATCTTCATATTTCATAAAGTTAACCTTACCTTTGATGCATGTTTATTGTTAAGTACAGGTTAATAAATATAAGTAGCTTGTTTATAATGTTTGAATGATGATTCGTAAATATTGAATTCAGATATGTGAACTGATCGGCGGCTATCTCGCCGGCAGTCTGTCGGTGATGAGCGATGCCGCACACATGCTAAGTGACTGTGGTGGCTTCGCATTGGCGCTGATTGCATTCCGCTGCGCATCCCGACCTCCCACCGCCAGTATGTCTTACGGCTTTAGACGAGCTGGTAAGACAATCAGCGAATGATCTTCTTAAAGTGGTTTAAACAACACCAGAGAAATGTTGTGTTGTGTTGCAGAAGTGCTCGGTGCAATGGCGTCCGTGCTCCTAATCTGGGCGTTGACAGGCGTTTTCGTGTATTTGGCCGCTGTGCGTATACACACGGGGGTTTACAAGATCGAACCAGACATGATGATGATAGTGTCGGGTTGTGGAGTCGGTTTTAATGTATTGCTGGCTTTAGTTCTTCACGGCTGTGCCTCGAATATTGGTATGTATTAGGTATGCTATTCAGTCTGCCTACATGAATGTAAGTGCATGTATAGTCTGGAGTATTCCGCAGCTCATCACCACACACACGGTGGTGCGGCGTGCGGACACTCGCACCCGCATTCCGAGTCCTCGCCGAAGCGGTTGAAGCTGTTCCGGCGGGGAGAGCACAAACATACGAACGGTGTTGCCAATGGAGATTATAGGATGAAGGACCTCAGCGCTGGCGATGCGACCGTCGTAGGGAATTCACAGAGGTATTTCGTCTACCACTTTCAGTTGCGATCAGCGAAGAACTCGACAAGTTTGGATAATGCACTTCCCCTTTCAGGAATATAAACCTGCGCGCCGCGCTCATTCACGTGATCGGAGATCTGATCCAGAGCTGTGGGGTGTTGCTCGCGGCTGTCGTCATTAAGTTTTACGTGAGTTCTGTTTATTTAATAAATTGGTGATAACTTGTGATTTTACATGGCGAAATGCGTTTTAATTATCATATGTCGAGGTCGAATAAAACAGGAGTACTAAGACATAAATAGGTTGTAGCGTGCGGGCCTCGACTTTTGATGACAAGCCTATTGTATTTATAAGCTATAAAAGTAATGTAACCTTTCAGCCGGAAGCAAAGGTGATAGATCCGATTTGCACGTTCCTGTTCAGCGTGCTCGTTCTCCTGACGTCCGTGCGCGTGGTTCGCGACGCGCTCGCGATGCTCATGCAGGCCGTGCCCACTAACTTCAGGTACTTTGTTCGTAACCGTGGCTTAAATGTAAATATCTAAAAAGAAGACTTGATTATTTCAATTAATTTATGTTTACAGTTACACAACGTGCTTTTGATTTAAAATGTTCTTATCGTGATGGTTTGCAGGTATCGCGAATGCATGACCGGCCTATTGGCCGTGACGGGTGTGCGCCACGTGCACTCTGTCCACGTCTGGGCCCTTTCCACTCACCACGTGGTGCTCACCGCGCACATTGCAATCGGTAATTGCTTGCGAGCTAGATAAATCTCCAATTTAAAGGATCGCAGCTAATTTCAGGCCATTTCAGACGAGTTGGCGGAGTGGGAAGGCGTGCTGTCCCGTTGCCAAAACCTGGCCCGGTCCTTGGGAGTGGGCAGCGCCTGCTTCCAGGTGGAGAGGTACACCGGCGAGATGGCCCTCTGCGACAGCTGTACCCGTCTCTCCGCGCCCTGACATCTCTCCACGCTGTGTCGTTGAGCGGTGAGTGACCTTACACTCTGCTGTTAGCTTCAACTCATAATATTACATACATATGAGAGAACAATCTAAGAATATTACTATTTTTCATCTGTCTAAAGAAATATAAAAAACAAATTCCCGTTAATTTAATTGATATTATCCAATGACTGTAGGAGTACTTAGGAACATTTAACTGTGGTTAAAGTTTTGAGTTAAGAAATTTCACTAAATGCGTCTTAAGAAATGTGTAATTTTTTTACAGATAAAATGTGAAACAAAACACGACACAGGCGATTCATAAAAAGTGTGATCAATTGAATAACATTCCATTTTTATCATAAAGGTAAAGCATCCTAAGATCTGTGAAAGTTAAAATATTTTTTATAGATCCACAGATATTAAACAATTCGACGATTTCAATATTTTTCCATAACTTGTTAGACATAGACAACTAGACTAAGTGATCAGCCATACAGAGTGGATAAGTTTCGATTCCAACTGACAACTGACACTCGATATTTTGACATCTGTCAAAATACACATCCGTAACTGGTGTGAGTGCTAAATGATTATCCAGTATTTAATATTTTCGCCATAATTAGACGCAACACTTTGATGTTAAAATATAACCCTATATACCATTTTTATTAACTTTCATTAGTACTTTTTATTTTACTATGATCCCCAATCCCAAATGTATGAATCTTTACAAAATTAAGTACAAAATCAGCAAAACAAAGTTACATTTAACGCATGGTTCTTATGCACTCTGTATTCTCGTTAGCACAAAATATATTTCCGTTTGTAATTAATTGTTAAATGTATGAATTTGTGTCGTTCAATCAAGTGCCAAATATGACCGGCTGAAGACAAATAAATTAACTTTAAGAATATTTAAATGACTGTTATGATATAGGTTAGTTGTAAGGTTATTTTAAATGTTGATCATGTATTAGTGCGAAATGACAAATTTTAAATTAGCTTCTGTTCCATAGATTTGTTGTAGTGTGGGCTGGATCCATTTTAGGTGTAAAAAGAAAAAAAAACAGTATTTTAAATATTTAATCTCTTTCCTTTAAGTATTTCTTTAATCTTAGGACAAAAAAAATTAATTGTTTGCTCAACCAGAAAGGTTCAATGCCGGAAGTCAACGGCCGACTCTTAACGGCTCGTTTTCTTACCAATAACGGTCAGTTAAAATCTGTGAACATTGGCCTAACTATCCAAAGATTTTCTCAAATTGTACTTAAATGTTTATTTTAATATTGTGCTCAAATCTATATTGTGATAGCTTTGTAATTATTAATGTTATTTGTAAACATCATATTACATTAACATGACACCAAGGTCCAGACGCCATTTGCGCCATCTGTTTGACATTGACAGCCACTTAATGACCAATACAAATGTTTACTGGCGATATGGATTTTAAATAGATATTAAATATAGGCGTGTACGCAAAGTTGATGCTGGTTTCATGTTTATGTGCTTATGAGATATTTAAGTATATATATATGTATATAGTAAAATTTTAAAGTCTAATATTGTAAACCAATTTTTAGGGTTTCCCAAATACAACTCGATTGAAAGATGTCTACAGTGTATGTTTATCGGTTTGAAGGTATAATATTAGACTGTCTTGTATAAATGATATTTCTAGTAAACGCATGTATTAAAATGCTTGAATATATTTAATAATTTGATTTTAAGTGTTGAATAATGCTCTGTGGCATCCAAATTGTAACCAAAAAGTTTTTATATTTTGTAGTGGGACTATTTAATGAAATATTTAATTTCGTAGCTGTTAATTGCCGTCCTTTGTAAATCTGTTGTAATCGATGATAATAAAGAGAAATTATTATTTTTTTTTCATTTGTTACCAACCATAAATTATCATTCAGTTGGCGCACTTGTGTGACGTTTGCATTCTAATGTTGGCAACACCTTTTTCTCCCTCGTCTACAATAAAAAGCTTCCATTTTCATAGAAATAAAACAATACCAATATTTTATTATTTATTAATTTGAAGGCTCCTTTACACTATGAACTATTGTGATTATGGCTATTATTTGTACAGAATAATATCACAACAGGCGAAAATAATATCATTTTTAAAGCTATCGTACTTATTCTATGCTATAAATTAACTAGGTGTTAATACAAAAATAGTAGTTATTTCAATAAATAAAATTTATCACCATTAAAGAAAATGAGGTATGAGTATAATTGTTAAATCCAGATTAATTGAGATCATAAGACTTTCATGTTCAAATTTTAATTAACAAAAGCAAGATTCTATTGGCAAGAAATCTCTTAAATGTGCTTCACCGTTTTACAGTGAGCGGTTTAAAAGAATACGATCCACTTAATACCTAACGAACTAACTTCAAATGAAAATACATAATATATATTTTTATCGAAAATTAGCCAAACAGTACATAAGGTCCGAAAGAAATGCATTTAGTTATCTATTTGTAAGTAGATTTTGCATAATTGCTCAACGCAAAACTTTTTTCGCAAGTTTCTTGTAGGTTCGTCTCAGCTGTGGTCGCGCAGGGAACCCATGTAAAGTAATCTTTAGTTTTTTACAAACCCAATTGAATTTTTACATTTCCCCCTAAGATTGTTCTCTTATGCGAGTTGTTTGGTTAAATATTCTCGCGGGAAATCTGTTTTCGATAGGATTTACACGCAGAGTCGCTGTGACCTAAGCTAAACGCGTTAGATTTATAAATTAAATGACCCATTCGAGTTATCAAACAGTTAAGTTATTAATAAGACTTTCTACAGACTATTATGCAGTGATAACCTAGTGTGATATTATAAAACCTTTTTGTGCGAACACCTACGAAGCGCATCACTGTTAGGACACAAGCTTTAATCTAATTGTACTTACAAGTCACTAATTATTATAATAGTTAACAATGTTTTCGGATTCTACATGTAAAGCTGAACACACAAGATGGCGGCCAATATTTCTTTTATCTTCCATAGATTACAAAACATTGGCTTTCCGAATTTCCACCATTTCACTCAACCAACACGCAGTTTTGTACAAAATCATATACTTTGTACTAATTAATATATCAACCAAACAATAAAATCTGTCTGAAATTGCAACAAGGATATACGGATTTATGGAAGACGGGAAAGTTGTTTAGAGACGCATCAGCTATGTGTGATTAAATGCATTGTGAATTTTTAAATAACAAAGAAAAGCCATAAATAAACCACCGCAGTAACCAGTCGGGTCTTAAAAAAAATAAAGTTGTGGTATTTGGCCTTAAGGCTTATTTTGTTATATATTATTATATTGAACCTTTTTACAGCCGTTCTGTAGAACTCGTACTACGCCCTTGATTTGGGAACTGACAGTAAATGTAATTGTTTTTTTTTTGTGTAATTGTCTAATTATTCGAGAATTCACAAATGTAAGATAGTTTTCATTTGAAAGATGATGATTTATTTATTCGATTTTCTCATAGTATGAGGTATTTATGTCAAGAAATAGTCCTGTACCGATGGAAGAAAGATGCACGGCCCGGTTCACATGCTCGTTGGAGGATTTATATGAATCTATTTGCATTCTAATTGCAGCTGAAGGGTGGGGAAGGATTATGGCTCAGCAATTATTTCACAGACAATAAATAATATGTTGACATTTGATGGCATTCAAACACTTTCTACTCTAGTCGTGTAATAAATCTCTATGGTACAAATGAGTTGTTAACATCACGTAAGTATAGGCCGCTCGATATTATCAGAATTTATTATTGCTTTAACCGCGACTACGACGTGGCATGATTTGCTAAGACCTAAGACAAATTACTCTACAATTGAGGGTAGTTTCTAGCGCGACCTACGGGTTTGTTGGATCCATTCAATTCTCGATACAAATGTATGAGCGTCAGGATTCATTAATAAGCTATGGATTTGTAGACCGCTTCAAGTGAGAGGAGAGCGAGGCGCACGCGCAACTCCAGCCAACTTCTCACAGACGGCTTCCAGCTGCGCGTCCAGCATCAGCGAAGCTATTTGATCGTCGGTCAACATTTCCATGCTGGAGACAAGATTTACATTCAGCATTTCGTGGGGACATTTTTTTGAAAAATACTTGATATTACCTGGCAAGACTGTCCGTATCGGAGTACAGCTCATCAGAGGCAGAGGAGGCCCCGGAGGGGGCAGGCGAGCGGCGAGCCCGGGGCGATGCCCTGCGTGGAGTTCGGGGGGCTGAGCCCGACCCGCGACGTTCGCCGAACAGTGAGAGACCTATTTACAAATGAGTTGACATGGCCATTTGTATAGAGACATTTACATTTTGCAAAGTAAACCTCTCACCTTGGAACATCTCCTTGACCTTCTCCCCCGTGTCATGGAGGATGGTGTCCAAACTCTGCCGTCTGCCCCTCTCCAGCTCTGCCCTGATGGCGGCAGTTCTTTCTCCCACTCTGATGATGCGTCTCGGGGAAGCCGCCGACACCTTGGACTCGAAGGGACTGGGTGGAGATTTATCGGGGCTCGACCTCGGTCTCAATGAGCATTTCTCGAAACTTATCTGAAATTATCAGTACATGAGACTATCCCAAGTATCTTCACCATTGGAATCCTGGAAAAATTACCTCTTCTGGACTGGAATAATCCAGATCTATCTCAGTCCAGGTGTCCGGATCGGGCCGGTCTACCTTCCGAAGCCACTCCCGTACGTTTTCATCGTTATTGGTCGAGCATAATTCTTCTAAATTCTCACTGGCGTTGGATTCGCTGGTCGTGTCCGTTATGGTCATTTGGTCCAGGTCTGCAAATATTGGAGAGAGCTGATGAGTAATGCCTGATCCCCGGGGACTGATGTCAGTTTACCAACCGTTTCTGGTGGATTGTCTTCTAGATCTATGCCGATGGATCTCATCCGAAATCCTTTCAAGGTTACGGAGAGCAGAGGAATACTTTTGCTTTGCTTCGGTCACCTGTTCTTCAAGCGTGAGGATTCGAGCTTTTTGGCCTTCTAAAGCGGCGTTAATTCGGGCTTTCTCCTCGAAATACGGTCTGAAAAAAAACAAAACTTTTGCATTCATTATGAATTCATGAAAAAAAAACTAAAATATAAATTGATGAAGTACGTGTTAAAAGTATGCATTACTAAGCGAGAAAACCTTTTTCAATACCAATGTTTGCATTATTTTGTTCTTCAAAGCTCAATGCTAAAACATTTATCATACACCATACAACCACAAATTCATAGCATGCAGACAAAATATTAAGTAATAAAAAATAGTACCAAATAAGAGAATGGCCTCGCTGACATCGGTGTATGCCTGTGGAAGAGATAAATGCTGTGCAAACTAATCAAGCACTACTCAGTCGGAAGTAAAGAGCAAAAGTTCAAGGCAGAGCATTTCTACAAACACTGTCATTAAAACTATATTGATTCAAGAAAAACTGGTTCATATCCCTGCTATAATTATCAGTATCTCTAACAAAACTCATTAGTGCTAGGCTAACTGAAGGAATTTTAAAGAATTTAATAGAGAAGCAACTTATTTAGCGTAAAATAGTGCAGAGAACTGTTAAATCATATTTTAGTTAGAAAAACTATTATGTACATTCAAAAGATTAAGATAAAAACTAAAAAGAAATGTTGTATTTGCAAGAGATAGTAATAGAGGTGTCTATGCATGCTAAAGCATGACCACTAGTAGTACATTATCTATATATTTTTACGATGCAATACCTTGATTTGGTAATATGCCGTTTGAGGCTATTCTGCAGTTGTTGTACAAGTGCAGCAGCTGCCCTATGTGCAGCGGCTTTAGTGCGTTGTGTCACCGCAGCCCCAGCACGATCCGCTTCAGCCTTCACCAATATTAATTCAACTTTATTGGTATTACCCATTAACATATTTGGATAAACTTTAATAACAGTTCAGTTTATAGCTTACTAAACTGAATTGTAAAATACATCACACATTGGATGCTTTTTAACTATATATAATAGATATATATATAATATAATAGAATATCATCTTCTATCGCTGAATTCTAGATGTTTGGAGAATAAACTAACCAATGTTTGATATTACCTGATTAACTCGATGTGTTGCATGATTAAGCATTTCTTGCCAGGCGGGATCCAAGGTAAGCCCTCCATTGCCATCAGCAAGTCTTGCAAGGCCCTGCTCAGCAAGGTATACCATCTCCCTCGCTGCAGCGTGGGCACTATTAGCTTTATCATAGCTAAAATTGGCAGTTTGAAGCTCTTGAGATGTCTGCAAGTAAAAAAATTATAATATATCACTTGATGCCGTAAACACAACAGTCATTATTAAAATTATCTGTAAACTCACAATATTAGCTCTAAATCTTGCCTCATAGTAAGGCCTAGCTTTATGCACGCTTGTTCCTAGTTTTTTTGTAAGCTGTTGTATACGAAGATGCCCTTCAGCTAGTAGTCGACGAAAAGCTAGTCGAGCCTCATCTAGTTCAACTTCAAGTCTATTAATCTCATCTGTGGCTGTATTAAGGCGTTCTAATTCAATCTGGAAATTAAAACATTGATAAAAGTAAATAATTAATAAGTACTTATACTTAAATTAATACATGCTTAAAAATGCTAAACAAAATAGCTAGTATGGCAATTAAAATAAATTATATACACTTGCATTCAAATTTTACAGTAATGTTTAAAAAACGTGGGAGTAAATGTTTTTAAAATTTAATTTATATTTTTCTATTATTGATTACCTGCACTCGCGGATCTAATGTTTCTGAGCTTTCTGCGCTATCGTTCATTTTTCTGTCACAAAAAGAGCATTTTATATCATCTTAAAAGTTAAATCATATTAAACTTGCAACGCGTAAAACAATCTAATTATTACTGTCTCCAAAAAACACAAATTCAGCACATACAACTTAAGTCTCATCTGTGATTTGTGAAGTGTTGAGTGTGAACTTCGCTTTTTGTTTTAATGCCAGTCCAGTTACACAGACCACAGTAGTGTCCTGTATGTACTTCGAACCTTCAACGTTCTAACTTCAATATTTGGCACTTAAAAGCTGATTATTAATTGACAAATAAATTTTGATAGAAATACTTTATTTCAACTTTTAGCTGTAGATTCAATAATATTTTCTAATAAAGTTTCATAATCAAAGTTTAGCTTTTCGCCTATATATAGCCACAATATATCCGACTTTATGTATGAGCATACTGCAAAGTCTATGTAGGTCATATGTCAGTAATCAGTTGTCGTCTGTTTTGTGTATCAATTGACAATCTGTGTAAAAAATTGTATTTCGAATAGAAAGTTTATAAACTCACTGTTTCTCAAGTTAATTCACATTATAAACATGGTAAATAATATTCTATTCGTGGAAATTTTATTAGATATTTTATTATTATTGAATAATGTATTGTTGCATTTTAATTTCAGGCTACTGAGGTTGAGGAAACTATCAAAAGAATTCAAGCACATAAGGGTGTTATGGGTGTCGTCATTGTAAACCATGAAGGTTTGATCAATATAACTAAAGTGTGATAATTGATTTTATAATTATATTGAGGCATTTTTTTCATCAACTGGAAACAGTTAACTTATATGGATTTTAGTGCATTAATAAATGTTGTGTTCTTTGAATTGTATGTTAATGTTAATATGAAATTATTCTTATCTTTACAGGTATACCAATAAAGAGCTCATTGGATAATGCAACTTCTGTGTTATATTCCGGTTTGATAAGTCAGCTGACAGAAAAAGCTAGAAATGTGGTTCGTGAAATGGTAAATTACTAAAATATTATACAAATTTAATAAGTGGTAAAATATTAATAAATAATATTACCTTAACATTTAACAGGACTCCACAAATGAGCTGACTTTCCTTAGAGTGAGAAGCAGGCGTCATGAGATATTGATTGCACCAGATCGAGAATTCATACTGATTGTCATACAAAATACATCTGACTAGTTAGGCATAAATAGTAAGAGAAAAAAACAGTGAATTCAAATAATTTGAATAAAGATAAGTTTTTATTAGGAGCATTAAATTTGATAAATATTAGCTTTTTACTAATTAACAATCAACAACATGTATAATATTATCTTTGTTCCAATACAAAAAATGGATGGCAAAAAATGGTTGGCTCATTAAAAACATCATTTTGCAAGATTCTATATGTAATAAAATTGGTAAATTTAACTCATATTTAAAAAAAGTCACTCAATTGAGTTCACTAGAAATGACTAAATCTGGTTTCCAGTTATGAAGATAAGATATTTAAGCTTAATTAGATTATTTTTTGTGGCAATTATTTATTTTAATATACTTTATACCAAGATTTTTTTTATTAATGCTAAAGCAATTTTTTTTCACATAACCCATTTAATTTTTCCCTAAAAAAAGCATACTCTGTCCTTAAGTACCAGTTTCAAGTGTTAAATAATACATATGTGTATATATATATATACAGGACATATTTATTTACTGCTGTACATCTTTCTTTTAAATAAGGTCCGAATTTGTAAATTGTAAATGGTTCTTTGAAATCAGAAGTGACAACCAAACAAACCAGTTTTGCCCGCCGCACAATTGACGTCACTCCGCAAAATGCAAATGATGATTTGTAGGGCATAGAGAAATATCTATAATTAGTATTCTGTGGTGGTTTTAGAATCTACATTATAGTGTATATTACAATTAAAATTGCTCTGTGGTTAGTAGTAGTCTGTACCAAGTACTCTGTAGAATATTTATTTAAGTACTGTTTAACTGTTACAGCCTACAGAAAGCTTCTTGAAATCTCATCTCTTAGCCATTTGCTGTGTGCTACAAATGTTAATGATTTTGTATTTTAATTAAAGTTTTAACTATTGCTATTGCTGTGTGAAGATAACATTGTTGGACGATGACGGAAAATTTTGATAATGGCAGTGAAGATTTTAAAAGAAATGCCAATCCAGGGAATAATCATGAACAAGATGGCGAGGAGGGTTCTAAATTAAACGAAAAAGCCGGTGAATACATGAGAGAAATTTTAAGTGAGAAAATGAAACTTCCGGCCAACAAGTTTCCAGTATCATGTAGGCTTGTTGATCAAGGTTAGTAAATAATTTGCATTTACTTACTATGTTTAAGTTTGATGATTGAGATAAGAGGTTTCTTTTATTTTCCTATGATAAATAATTGTATTAGCTGACTTAACTTAACTTTTAATATAATAATTATTTATTTTATAACGTGACATAACACTTAATAAGTTTAATTTAAGTTCATTGACCTAACCTAACTGTAACATAAGCTTGGCTGCCAACAATAACAACAATCACAATTTGAATGCTAATACAATATTTTCACAAACAGGTTTTGTAAAAATGCGAAAGATAATGTGCAATATTGTCCGAGTTTTTTACTTTTTATCCTTATATAAATCAAATCAAAAAACTAAGAATATGACTCCACTGATAAATTGAACCAATATTGAAGAATTACAATGCCATAATTCTCCCTACAGCCACTATGGTTGACTACAACATAAAAGATCAATTTTTCTGGCACTTATATTGTTTTAAATGATTAACTTGAATTGTTTTAATACAGAAGTTGAAAGACTTCAAGCGTCAGGCAGAGTCCCTCTAAGGGACAATAAGTATGTGGATGTGTTTCGTGAGAAACCTGTAAAGGTTACAGTCAAAGTGCTGGTTCCCATCAAAGAACATCCAAAGGTAACCTTTTTGAAAATCTGTCTAGTATTTGCACATTAGAATATCTCTGAAATTACATAAAACTGTAATGTAATAACTTTACTTTTATAGTTCAACTTTGTTGGAAAGCTACTTGGACCAAAGGGTAACACAATGAAACAATTGCAAGAAGATACTATGTGTAAAATGGCTATACTTGGACGTGGCTCTATGAGGGATAGGTAAGTTGAAATTGTGACCTACCCGACTATTTATCAATTAAATTATACATATTAAATATACTCCAAAGAGAAATGGCTTTAGATTTTTATCATTTAAAAATAAATATTACAGGAACAAGGAAGAGGATCTGCGCAACTCCCTGGACCCCAAATATGCTCACCTCTCGGATGAGTTGCATGTTGAAGTGTCAGCGTTGGCTCCGCCTGCTGAAGCGCATGCAAGAATTGCATACGCACTCGCTGAGGTCAAGAAGTACTTGATCCCAGATGCTGGTCCTGATATGATGCGTCCACCAATGCACGAAATGATGGACAGGGGTAAGTGGACCCTCATTTATTATTTATATTATTATGCTTGAAGGCTTACAATAATCAAACTTTCTATTTATATATATTTTTTAATTTGTATGTGTACAAAGTAAAACATATACCTCGAAAATTATTTAATTTAACCTAAACACAAAAATTACATTTAAATATTAATACAAACTAAATGAAAATCACAAGCACATACATCCAAATGCACACATTAAACCTATGTTCATTCTGATTAGCTAGAACTCCTTATTCATAAATCATAAATATTCTTCCGTCTTCAAAGTGTTTAAAGACTGACCTACTTAAAATACTTGCAAACACATTTCCCCCCTGCCAAATACCTGCAGACTTCACGGCTCCCCGAAAGAACTAAACGTATACCAACACTGTTAGGTAGGAGCTAAATAAATGTTGAGGGAATTGTTGCCAGATCCGGGTTGCCATAGAGCCCCACTTCTTCAATTGCCAGAGCACTCGCAGGGCGCTAAGGCGGTTGTATACAGTGCACGCACCCTTACAAAGCGTTCAGTATCTTATCAGGGTCCCATCACTCAAGGTTCGGTCACAGAAATGTTTTTAACACTTATTACACTGCAGATAAGAAATAATATTAACTATAAACTGTATGATTTTGAGAAAGTTTTATAAAGCTTACATTTACTTTGAATTATCTCTGCTGACTCTGTTGAACCACTTCCAAGCTTCCTTTGGTTTTCATTCAATCATATCAATGGTATTCTTCACATTTACACATACAGCAAACGTTCATAGTACTAACACTAATTAATAACACACACACACACAATAATTGTGTATCACCTTTTTTAAAATGAATCCAGTTAAACAATATGGAACACCATGAATGACTGGTCTTCGATGTTGAGCATTTTTTGAATGTAATTTTGTGATAAATAGGTCGGACGGCATTTGTGGTATTGTCATAAAGTACGAAACATTATTGAATTTTGACATCGCTTGTTGCAGGAGGGCCTCCGCCCATGGCTCGTCCGCCCGTGCCGCGGATGCCGCCGTCCAGGCCCATGGCCCCGGCCAAGACCAAGGTGTTCAGCATTTTGGATCGAGCCCGCAACGCCATGGAGAGCTCTTACGGTTACGACGACTATCCCATGCCAGAACCCGTAAGCATCACTTTTAAACACCTTTTGTGGCCATGAAAGAATAGTTTATTAAATTTGTACCGAACAAACTTAGACACGTCCGCCGCCGCCGAACCGACAAGCGCCGGAGCCCGACTACTACTACGAGAGAGGCGGAGGAGGAGGCTCCGATCAGTACTACGAGAACGACGGCTACTACAAGGTATTTCCGTGTGGCAGCCAAGTCGGTGCTCCCCATCCACTCGCGCCTTGACCAGCCATTGCAATTGCAGAGCGACGACTCGCGCGAGAGGCAAGCGTCGGCCCGGGACGTGGGCACGCGCAGGTCTGGCCCCCCCGCCACCAGGAACTTCAATAGGCCTGCGCCTTATCAGCGACAGCAGAAGTATGTGTAGTGGCTCTGCATACTTAGTTTTTGTTTTGTTTTGGGTGTCGTTGCCTGCCGGGGCACTCTCGCAGGTATTCAACATTTATTGACAACTTTTACATTAACAAAAGTGGAATAACATAGTTTTGTGTCTAACTTAAACTAAATCAACAAAACTACCACTGAATTTATAATAAATAAATACTAAACGAATGTTACTGTTGTAAGTTTAATGTATAAATAAATTTGCAGGACTCATAAGAAAAACTCGCAATAATTGCGAATATACAGTTACGGACAAAAACTACAAAATTGAAGACAAATCCACAAAATCCTCAAATGTATATACCATGCGGAGAGATTATCTCTCCTCTCAAAACTTAATCCTCAACCAATGATAAATGTTGTGCGTCTCTTGCTTTTCTTACAACTCTCAATGAAGTAGCCAAAAACCAAAAATACGTTACAAATCAATGGGAAGTAGGCTCTATTTATGAGAATAAATTGAAAACAATCATGGCCCCGCATTTAGTGGATCTAATTTGTGAAATCATTTTAAATTGTGTAATTTGGCGGTTCTCAAGTTGATTACACATAAATAAGGAACAATTTAACACTTTAGGTATAGATTTAATAATAATTCAACTCTTGTGTGACACTTAGTAATAAACTTCTTCGGAATACTAACTGATTTTTAATATTTAAACCCCTTTTTTGTTTAACTGATTGACATTAAACACAATAAAGGTAGGGATTTATTCTTGATTTGTATAATTATGTTAAAATGTTGTCAATTGAAAAAATAATGTTAACTAACAATAGTGCTAAGTAAGTTAAACTCGTGAGATTTATTTACATAAAAACAATATGCAGGTAATTAAATCAGCAAACAAAGTAATTATGTACAAATTAAAACAAATATAAATGAAATGAAATGTAATTGTGTTAAAACCTAGTGATGATTATATTGGAAAATTCATATTTTGGACATATTCTCGAGGTAGGTAAACGAAAACACACTAAAATTAAGCTACGCCCGTTCGACATTAACACCTAAAATAAATTAAAAACAAAATAAAATAAAAAATCATTTGTATCGTCTTTGTATTGTGACAAATAAAATGTTAGGTTAAGTATATTTAAATGTGTTTCAGGGCGTTGTCAGCCATGCAAAGTGGAGGTGATGACTGAAGATGTGTATTCGGAAGCTGCTGAGTCCGCGACGTGAAAATCATGGGCCAAACTTGGTGGGACTTGGGGTCCCACCAAGAAAACTGCATTTTCAATTTTACTTATTTGCACTATGTTAAAGTGTTTGCTTCTATCGCGTTTAATACGTACGTGACAAAAAAACATGGTGCTTCGAGTTATAACAGCAGATAGAGTTTTTGAGAAGACCAAACAATAACTGGAAAATGCGATGATTTTTCTTGTAATTCAATGTATTATAAAAGTTTTAATCTATTCGGTTCAGTAGTTGATTGATGCGCGAATAAACATACGAACAGAGCATTTTCTTTATTTTGTTTTGCAACCACAGTGGTATACAGAGTGTGATGATGGATCGACGAATCAAAGTAACGAATATTGTTCATGAAGGAACAGTAAAATGGTTGTATTTAACTTTTTTAATAAAACCCGAGTACTATCAAAATTGGGAGGAAGGTAAAAATATAAAATTATAAAATAAGTATATTAAGGGTTTGCTTAGATCTGAAGAAATTGGAAACACCGCACTACTTCTGAATCAAATAAATATAGAAAAACTAAGAAGTTGGAATTAACACGTTAATTCTGATGTTCTGATTAGCCAATAAATAATTAGGGCTAAAGGTGGGTCGTGACATGGGATTGAAATTAACTAAAGTTGAAGTAATTTTTTTTATTAATAATATTATGTATATTATCTAAACTATCTAAAAATAAGTTATGTTAAATCCTTTTATGTTTGATGTTGTTTCTAGAATGCTGCATTACGATGATATTAAATTCAGAATGTGGCGCCGTCATTATCTCTAATTTCTTTGTTATCAATCTTAAAATTAATACTTCGTCGAAGGGATCCTGAAATAGACAACAGAACAGAATGAAGGGGCGCAGTCTGCTTAATTCACCGTGACTCATTAGTTAAAAGTTGAATGCTGTCTCTGATGTGGCGAAGTTAAGTACTATGAACGACTACATAACAATGCGAGTTTTAAGGTTTTCTGATCATCATAAAACTTACCATATCTTTAATGGTGGCTTGTGTCAGAGCGCCAAGTATGCGCATAGCATTCCCGTAATTGGTTGCGTTCATTAAATTGATGTTAGTTAAAATTGGTTCACCTTAAATTTTTCGACAAATTATACAGTTCTAACAGATTTCTACTTTGATTATTACGTTAAACGAAAGAAGTTTCTGAAATTGGATTACAATCTAACTTGAGTTTTATAATAAATTCACCACGGTTCGCTAAGCAAGACATTCCAAGTAGCGAACTACTGAGCTGTGGCTCCCCTTCAAACCTTCCACTATGTTCCATGGTGGCTCAAAATTGTTTTAAATTATTATCATGGTAATCGCACGGATTTCTGAACATTTGGTCCCGGGCTCAATCCAGATGAAATGTGTGGCATATTAAAATAAAAAGCAATATACCTTCTTGGTTAGTCATAATAACACCCTCCACAGATTCATCCTCCATTATTCGATCGACTATTGGATTTATTTCGTTTATTGAAGCGGTCTACAAACGTTAATTATTCATTATGATTTTCTTAACAGTGTTAAGATCAAATACTCACTGTTTTTACGAGCCATTCGTCTTGGAAATTCTTAAGTAGGTTAGTTATTATTTTCATTGCTACTGAAAACCGAAATTCATTTGAATACATCCAAGATGCCGTAAAAGACTATTCAAATACATTGATTGAATAATATGTTTACATACCAATTAATTAATATGTTTTGTGAAGTATTTTCATGTGATTAAACCTTGTACGATCCAAAACTACACACGCAGTGAAGTCCTTGTTTCCCGTCACGACTATCTCTATCGAGTTGGTCTCGATTCTAAACGCAAGCAACTCATCTAGTACATCCTGATGGCCATGGAACCTTATTACTTTTTTTTAAATTTATTTTCAAATTTCACAAAAAAAATACACAATCTTTACTTATTTAGTTATTTTAACAGGCATTTAAACCGCGCAACGGTGTGCCTATGCCGTGGTTCACTAGGTGTTCTAGTTCTACACTTAAACCCAAACCTGAAGTGAGAGGACATTCACGCTATCCCGCGTCATTCCCACGTTGCATTGAATAGATTCCTTTCAAAATCTGTTTGGTGCTACCAGGTGCAGACAACAGTTAAGCGTGAGTGTCCGAGTCTAATCTATTTAAGTAAAAAGTTAGAGGATACTCCCACCTTCGCTCGCAGTAGCTGTTGTTGCAACGAGGTACTATGTATCTGAGCATGTAGTTTAACATGCGCAGATACCCTGGCCTCTGGCAGTACTTTAGCGAGTTCACGTGGTGCATCTCCTTTTAATTGTGTATATTCATAAATAGGATATTAATTGATGGTCGATGTAGGATCAAATAATATTGACTAATTACTACTAATGAATTAAGAATTACATTACTAACAATTTCACTGATGGCTCTTCGAAAACCGGAAGTGATAGTCGGCAATTTACTTCTTAAAATATGCGATACAGTGTCAGGCACTGTTGTCAGTTCAAGGAAACCTGTGAACATTTTATGTTTGGTGATTGTGTTATTGAAAATAGTTTTCGTTCTCTGGCATGGGCTTTATTCTGTATCGGGTATTCAGTGAGACATTACTTCGCTTCGATATTTCTTATCATTTGTTACTTTATTATAATGTCAAATTTAACAGGATATAATCTGGCAGTGATTAAAAACACAACACTACACACATTCTAACGTAGTGATGAATAGTGATAAAAGCTTATTAAAATTGTAAATTTTTAGAACATTTCGCGTTAAAATCCTACTATAGGTCATATGTATACGTTAGGCTTTTTATTCCCATGTATTACTTAAAAGCATACCGTTTCGAAAATACATAATTCCCATCACGTTTGGACGCTCTTCAATACGATTTATTGCTGCGATCGTATGCGTTGAAAATTCCTGAAATTGACCATTAACGCTCTTAACTTTATTAATACACTTTCGTATGTAAGTGAGAGTATCAAAAATTGATTGTTCAACATCAGTTTTCCTGGCCGAAGCAAGAATTCTACTTGTATTAAGTGATTTTCTCATTCTAACTTCCTTGCTCGTTCGCGTGTTGCTTGGCTTATTAATATAGCGATACAAGGAGATATGAAAATTCACTGTGAAAATTAACTTGCTTTCATTAATAGTATATTGTGATAGTATAACGTGCTGTAAACTTACGATAGGCATTTCCTTTTTAGGGATTTTTCGATTTGCTATAATATGGGACATTATAAAATATAACTTAACGTAAAAAGTTCAAAAAAATTTAACATTGAAATGTCAACTGAAATCCAGTTGGCTTTAAATTATAATGATTTAATTGAGGAAGCTTTACGGTATTTACGGTAAATTACATTATATCTATATGTACTAAAATTTATTTACTCCTTTTTTGTGGAACTAAGTGTAAATAAATGATATTTAAGGATGTCTAGTTAAGACTGACTAGGAATTCATATGTACGAGCACAAACTATATTTAAAAAATCAATATTAAAAATACATTTATTCGTATTTATTCTACAATTAGAGCGGGCGAGAAGAACTAGCAAGAAACTTTCCGCCACTGCCATAATGCAACTCCTTAAACGGATACAATCGTATTTATTAAATTACTAAACTTTTATTTGTACTTAAAATCAACATTTTTACATCCGTAGTTATACCTATGAGGTTCTAAATTTCATTTCAATTCGGGCTAAAACCTCCTTCATAGATGCAACGTCCACAGATAATTGGTCTATTTTGACATTCAACTTGTCAAGCGGATATTTTGTCTCTTCGTTATTTTGAACCATTTGCTCTCGTATTTGTACGATGTTATTGTCTACGTCAGTGAAATGCTTTTGAATATCTTCTAGCTTAAACTTTTGTACATTTTTCCTCTGGTGCTTTGCAACATTAAATTTTTCCACTTGTGATTTTTCAATGTTTATCATAGCTTCGTACATTTTATCAATTTTCATTCTAAACTCTTTCATATCAATTTCCTCTTCTTTCATTTCCTTTTGTTCTTGTGCTATAGTTAAAATAGCGTCTCTTATGTCTGTAGGAAGCATCTTGTAATATTTCCATCTTGGCTTGCCAGGACAAAGAATTATCTGTTGAATTACCTTTCTTTTCTCTTTAATATGATTATTGACTTTTCTTGATAAAATTGAGTTGAGAAATCGATTGTAAACCAAGTTGTCAAGTGTTGAAAGGAACTCTACGCGTTTCGCCAGTCTATCTATATTTCCCAATATTTCTAAATCATTTATATCGCTGACGGCAACACCGACCATGAGGTTCATCAGAACTATGGCGGCTAATATGAGAAATATCAAGAAAATCAAACGGATTATGACAATTGATGTTGCCAGTTCTTGAGTATGCTCTTCATCAAACAACGCTTCGTAGTCGAATTCGGATGTCATCATCACCATCGTTTTGACAAACGAAGCCCACGGACTTTCGAATGGGATTTTTGAGTGAAACTGTATCATAAAACTTAGTGAAAACCCAACGACAAGAAAGCCAAAAGTCAACAGTATCTGAAAATGAGATTGTTTTGTACAAGACCTCACAATACATCTCAAAACCTAGAAATGGCCATTAATTTTAAAAAATAATGACAATATTCTTACTTTAACAACATTTGCAGCCACTTTTCCAAACATAAGAACATAGTAACCCCAATTAGGAAATCGTGAAAGCAGAAACATGAGTTCTATCCAGGATAAAATAAGTGCTAACGTAGCAATATGTCTGCACCATTCTATGTCTGCAGACATCGCCACCGAGCTCGGAAGGATAATAGCAAAAACAACCGATCCAAACTTTATCCAGGTCTCCATTTGAAAGAAATAACTTGTACTTTTAACATTCATATATAACACTTCCTGCAAAAAAACCGATATAAATATTGATTTTAAATAGAAAATCAAAACTAAAGCTAATATAACTTACTTGTAAAATAATCAAGCAGACAGTGGCATAAATGAAATACCTCCAAATAGATGGCTCAAGGCCAGCCGGAGGGCTTTCATTTGTGTCCTTATAGAAGAAGACGGAAATTATGAAAATTGTTACGGATGATACGAAAAGTGCATAAACAGCTATAATTGTGTAAAAAAATGGCAGTAAAGCTTTCCATTTCAAATAGAGAAAGCTCTCAACGAGCGGATGTACCAGAAGCCTCTTTTGGCCGTATCTGTTGCCAGTTTTCAGCAGAGCTTCGATGACTTTCATTTGTTCCATTTCACACACAGTCGGCATTAATATTCTATAATCCACGGTTATTTCGCAATTCGCATCCTCTAAGTTTTGGCAATTGCAAATGATATAAGAGTCAAACATATCATCAAGGAATTCAGTAGGCTTTGATAAATTATTAACGATCATATCGATCGCTGTCCGTTTGGATTTTCTCGGGTTTTCTGTGTGACGTGATAAATCTGCACCGTGTTGCAAAAGTAATAGAATTAAATCTCGACTTCCGTAGTAACTAGCAGTGTGCAGAGGGTACCAGCCCTCATCATTAAAATCGTCTAAAGTCGTATTATCGAAGTTAATTATCAACTGGGCAACGTCCAAATAGTTATTCTCAGCTGCCAAATGTAATGGCGTCAATTTAACATTTGTAGTCCTCAACTTAACATCAGCTCCATTTGATAGAAGTAATTCTACACATTCCATACTATTGCATAAAACCGCAAAATGAATGGGGCCAAAACCTTGTTTATCCGCTGTAGTAATTGAGTTTATCATAGTTAATAGTACTTCAATATTTTCTTGTTCTAATAATGTTTTGAGGATATTTTTGTGACCGTATTCGGCGGCGGCGTGTAAAATGTTCACGTTGCCCGGTAATGTGACGCAAATGGAGGCTCCCTCTTCGAGGAGAGTCTTGACGCAGTCATGGTGACCGTTTATGATCGATTGGAATAAGGGTGTTTCGCCTTTATCATTTTGGCTGTCGAGAATGCCTTGTTCCTTGGCTACACTTAAAACTTCAATGAGAACATCTAGGTTACCAAGAGCTGCTGCTGAATGAATTGGTGTTTCGCCATCATTTGCCTAAAAACATTTAATTTATAAAAAAATAAACCCTCATTTGGATATAAAACATAATTTTGTATAATACTGTATTAATAATATATTTTAAGCACTGAAACACTACCTTTAACGTAACATCTGCGCCCGCTTCAAGAGCCACACAAACACCAGCAACCCATGAGTCCTCTACAGCGACTTGAAGCACCGTGTGACCATCCCTATCCTTCACGTCAACCATGGCTGATAAAGGATCTGTATCCGCGTATGGGTAATTGGCTAAAACCTGTAATACCAAATTTTTTAATTCATAAACAACTGTAAATCGTTTACTGTGCATAAAACTAGATGGTGTTTTGTGAATATTGCAACGCACTATCGAAGCAAGAATAAGCTAGATTATAGGTTTAAGTGAATCGATCCCCTGCTACGCAACTCACCGCTGTTACGGTTAGGGTTATGGTTTCCCTAACGATCCTACATAGTACAAACAAGTGTTCTTTCAACAATAATGTTAAACTCAAACTCAAAATATCTTTATTCAAGTAGGTCTTTATAAAGACACTTTTGAATCGTCAATTTTTACACAACCACCGGTTCGGAAGGCAGTCATTTACCGAGAAGAACCGGCAAGAAACTCGATAGCTGCTCTTTTAAAATAAACAATTGATACAAAATTGTGCTACTGACAATTAAAATAACAAAGCATTGTAAGGCTACTCAAGAGTTGAACTGTCCCAATGCTGAGCCAATTGCCGACACATTAAAGGGATCTTTGTCCTCTAAATATTCGTTTACGGTATAGTATGCCTTTTCAACCAAAATACCCTTTACGCGCGTTTTAAATTTGTCGGAAGGAAATTTGGTTAAACGTGCTGGGACTTTGTTATAAAAACGTATGCTCATACCTACAAACGATTTATGAACTTTACTGAGGCGAGAATCAGGCACTATTTAGTTAATAATGTTAAGTTACAAAAAATGAAGAAAGCCTTAACTTGCCTGCAAAGCTTGTTCTAATTGCTTTTTAACACAAAGGTGAAGTGGCGTTAGACCAGCTGCGTTCAAACAGCCTACAGATACGCCAATATCCAGGAGAAGTTTGATGCTGTCAATGTTTGATAATTCTACAGCTGTATGAAGGGGTGTGTCTATATTATTGATGCCTTGTAACTTCATTAAATTGTGTGATCCACCAGCTTTAATAAGCATTTTGATGACCTCTGTAAAGCTATACATTTTCTCACCATTTGGTTATCGACAAAAATACTAATGACTTTAAATAAAATATATATTTACATGAATTAACAACACAATTCTTTTTCTAATTCCACACTAGGCTTTCTGTAAGACATATTGGTGAGTAATCTCTCAACCCAACCAGGGTTACTGGGGTTTCTATATAATATTATACCATACTAACTTGTTAGAGTTAATATCTTCATCGTGATGGTGTGCTGACCCCACAACATCCAAGGCTGTTCGGCCAAGGACGTCGCAAATGTTTGGGTTTGCCCCCGATGCCAGGAGCAGCCTCGTACAACGTCGTCTTGCGCAGGAGACCGCTACGTGTAGAGGCGTCCAACCAGGTTGGAGTTGTGGTAACTAGATAAAAGATTTTAAAAATAAATCATATTATTTGAATATACTATATCATATTTGCTACATGTATGTTAACTTAATTAAATGTAAGTATATTTATTGTTCAGTAACCTAAAATGCAAATAATTTTACAAAACCTTTTTTTCCAAATTCTTTTTTTTTTAAACTTAATTCAATTTATCGTTTTGATTGTAGCGAGGGGGGAGTGGGGGAAACAAATGGGCAAATAGACCATCGTCCTATAACGACCGAAGGCTTACGGGGTTGTTGCAGTTTTAAAAGAATGCTTACATTCTCTTCGTCGGCCCTTACGTAAGTAAAACCTTAGTTTTCCCAAGAAAAATATCCTTACACTGCCCTTAATGCTCATACAGTTGTGATCGATATCATCCATCCAGCTCTTCGGAAGTACCGTGTTCACTTCTTCCACGTCACTCCGCACATTCACCATATTCTTGGTAACCGGACACAGCCTCTTGACGTCCTCCTCAGCCTCAGATGTCATGTCATCTGTATCCACCCGTATTTGCATATCTGGGTAAAATGCGAATATTATAGCTAAGCATAAGTTTTGTATTCATAATAATTATTTTCATAGAATTATTCACAAATAAGTGTATTTTTGTGCACAATTAACACTTGATCGTCAACAATAAAATAGTTTATAATAGTGTGATGGAGGGCTTCTAACTAATTCTTCTTGACCTTTATACGCTGTATCCAACAAATGGCAGGAAATTAGGCCATACATTTGATGATTATTTATACTGTATTGTTACATTTAAAATACTATACGAGTAAAAACAACAATCGACTTTGCGAAGTAACTAACACATCTTAAGTACAAAAAACGATCCATTTTTGCACTTTAAAAAAGTTTAAAGCGTTGAAATACCTCTAGACATATGTCTAATATCGATTTAATTAATGATGAATGACTTAGCGTATAAATAAATATATAAAAAAGAACCTTCGGGAAAATCCAAGAGTATTGCCAACTGCCTTGCATTACCCGCATAGGCAGCGAGATGTAATGGCGTTCTTCCATATTTGTCAAGACGATTTGTCTCAGCACCAAACTTGAGAAGTAGGTTTAACGCATCCCCTCCAGTCAGAGCTGCCAGGTGACAAGCCGACACATTGTCAAGACGGCATGTCACGTTTGGGTTTGCACCTTCCTCCAGTAACCTGTCAATATTACTCTTAATCCAGGCACCAAGTTTAAACAACTAGTCATTTTTTGAGCCTGTTTGTATTCCCAAGGTAAGATTAATATTTGTGAGAAATCAAAATCCATGAAACTGTAAAGAAAATCCAGGAAATATATCTAAGTAATAAATAGGTTTGTTTTTAATATGTATATGTTGGAGGTGAACGAGCATGCGGGTCACTTCGAATGAAGTGTTAACCGCTGCCAACGGACACCTGCAACGGAGGCTTACAAGTGAGATGCCGACCTTAATACATAACCTACAAATCTCTTACGTTTCAATATCTTCTACATTATAAGACTCTATGGCTTCCAAGAGATCCGTGTTCAATCTGCGAAGGCGGCGGTCGTTTCGTCTGTTGTTTGTGGGATACGCTCCTGGGGTCAGCGGCAATGGTGTCCATTCAGGTGGTCTAGTCGACACGTCCATTTTTAGCTTACGTAAAGTGTGCTTCCTGAAAGAATTGTTTTCCAAATCAAATATAAGTTATATAGGCAAGAAAGTTAAAAATTTAACTTTTTCCGAGATTGAACCCTAGAACTCCTCCATATAGTAATGTATATATAATAGCTTTTTTATAAGCTTGTTTTATTTGTGTGTTGTTTTTTTACATAAATATAATTTTATTACACCAAAGAATACTCAAAATTATACGATCATGGCTAATGAAAAAGCCGGCGTATATACTCGTATATAGTTAAATAAGTGGCAGAATAAGTAGGTATACCTTGGAATGTTGTTACGCGGTATAACGTCAGACCCATTCGATAGTCTTGTAAGAAGCGGAGAATCATAGCGTTCTTCTGTCTCACCATTCTCGATATCTGAAACATTATTAAAATCTTTAGTACAGTAAACATCGATCAATCTAGAGATAGTCTTAGAACAGATTAAATGTTATTTTTGGAGTTTTTAATTGATTGCATGTATTGTTGGAGCGCGCCAAAATCGATGTGTGAACTGAAGGAAGCTGACAAAGTCCTGACATAACGTTCATGTCATGTTGAATTAAATGAATGAAGAACGATGAAGCAAAGCAGAAATAAGAACTGAAATAGTGAGTTTGTGATTTACAATAAATTGATTTATTTGTCTTTCTTGTTTCAGACATTTTTAAAAAAATATTACACTCGTTATAACTGTTTGGATATCAATACCACAGAGAGTAATTCTCCATAAAGTATATTACTACACACTAAAAGTAAATGCACAAAAAACTTTAACTTTATTATATTTTTAGAGTAGATTATATTAAGTATGGGAGTTATAGGTCTATTGGCGTACAATAAATAATACAAATTCATATATTTATTCTCCTGTATATATAAAAGAATAGATAAACAATACATTTGCTTTTCACCAAAATTGACTCAAGGATTTAGATGGAAAAGTGGGTTTAACGATCAATACTATAAGAGACTATTGCTCACCTCTGGTAAACAACGAAGATAACATTGCTGTTGTTTAGTTCAATCGCTGTTACATTTGACGTAATAATTAAAAATCCATTTTGTTTTAGCAACTTTACTTATTTTTTGTTAACACGATTAGAAACTCTCATGGTTATCGCATGACTAACAAGCAAACAAACATTGTTCACAACCTAATGAAGGCCATTGCGCGTGCGCATCGCTTGAAACGTAGAGTAGAAACCACTATTTATGATTTATGATAGTCCTAAGTTTTGTTTTTGTCGTGTTTTTAAACATAATTTCTTTAAAAAAGATCTATTTGAAGATATAACGTGAGCAATAGGTATAATATGAACTCAATGCAACAAATTAAGCATAATTAAAAGATATGTTTTAAGTAGCAGAATCACTGGCTTTGCAGAAACACATGTTTATATTACGTATTGATAACATTTTTAATTAAACGAGAGTAAATATACTCGTAAGTGTCTCAGGATACATTTTTGGTTCATGTTATTTCCCCTTTCCAAACAAATAACAAAGTTTTTTAATTAAAATTGTTAAAGTTTTATACTTATTAGTTTTAGTTTTGTTTTTGTCACAATAAAACAGTTAAATTTGTAATTGTCAATGTATTTTTTAAACTACACACACACATAAAACACTGCATTCATCGAGGTAATAGAAATGTCTGTCAACATTTTTGTGTATAAATATGAACTACACAACTATTAATTAATTATTTAGTTTACTTTCTAATCTAATTAAAAATTGTTTAATACTTTCAATTTCTGTCGAAATTTGGTTCACTTTACTACGTAAAGCATTGACAGGACCTTTGGTTTCTTCAATTAAATTTGTCACTTCACCTTTAACACTGTCCATCCCATCATCCAACACAGTTAGGCGTTTCATAATCTCATCAAATTTCATTTTTTGTACTAACGGTTTCTCAGCGTTTTCTTGGACGGACTTTTCTTCATTATTACTTTCCAAATTGATTACAGCTAAATGCATTTCATCAATTTTCTTTTTGAACTCTTCCATATTTATTTCGTTGCCTTTTTGTATCATTTTCTCTTTGGCCTTAGTGAAAATAACTTCCTTTAGATGACTCGGCAAAGCCTTATAATACTTCCAGTTAGACTTTCCGGGAGAGAGTATTATCATATCTACTACCCGTCTCTTTTGTTTTATGCCTTCTATTATTCTCTTTGGCAAAATTATGATGAAAAGTCTATTATAAACCAAATTGTCCAAGGTTGACAAAAACTGCACCTGTTTGTCTAACCTATCTATATTTCCGAGGATCGCTAAATCATTTATATCGCTGACGGCGACTCCAACCATTAAATTCATAATAACAATAGCAGCGAGTATGAGAAACAACAGAAAAATGAAACGGACAATTATTAATGAAGTAGCCAGTTCTTTCGTGTTCTCCGAGTCGAATAAGGCCTGATAGTCAAATTCTGATGTCATCATTACCACGGTTTTCACAAACGCAGCCCATGGACTCTCAAATGGAATATGAGTGTGGAACTGTATCATGAAGCTGAACGAAAATCCAACAATGATAAAGACGAACGTCAATAAAATCTGAAAAGTACAACCAAATTTAAATTACTTGTTGAGATAAAGTGTTCATTTTGTGAGGATAAATGTCAGTTACAGAAGGCCGATCATCTTATCGTCTATAAATAAAGGCTTTCAGGGCCACTGGTTACTATTTCAGTTTACAAACTCACTTTAACAACATTGACAGCTACTTTTCCAAACATTAGGACATAGTATCCCCAGCTAGGGAACCGTGACAATAAAAACATAAGCTCTATCCAGGAGAAAAGTAATGCTAAAGTAGCCACATGTCTTGGCCAATCTGCGCTCTCAAAAAACTGTATAGATGATGGCAAGATTGCAGCAAGACAAATTGACCCAAATTTTATCCATGTTTCAATTTCGCGAAAATATCTTTTGCTCCTTACATTCATATACAATAACTCCTGAAACAAGATAAAGTACGTTAATGGTCAAAGTATTAAACTCAGGTTCGTACCAAATGCAATCGACGAGCGAACAAGACAATTTATGATTAAAGATTCTTACCTGTAGTATCACTATACCGACGGATACGTATATAAAGTAGGTCCATATAACAGGAGATAGAAAAGCAGGAGGAGTACTATCTGTATCTCTATAAAAAAAGACAGACATCGTGTATATCGTTAACGAAGAAACCAACATAGCGTATAAAATGACGATAACATAAAAAAATGGTAGCAAAGCTTTCCACTTCAAATGCAGGAAACTCTCAACTAAAGGATGAACAAGCAACTTCTTCTGTCCATATCTATTGCCAGTTTTAAGAAGCGCTTCAATTACTTGCATTTGCTCCGTTTCGCACACTGTGGGCATTAGTATTCTATAATCAATGGTTATTTCACAGTTTGAATCGTGAAAATTAGGACAATTTGAATTTATATATGAATCGAAGATCTCTGATATAAACTCGGTAGGCATGGACAATGTGTTTATAATCATGTTGATAGCGGTTTGTCTATGTTTTCGTGGACCGTCAGTGTAGCCTGATAAGTCTGCGCCTTCTTGAAGTAAGAATGATATGACATCCCTACTACCGTGATGACTGGCTGTATGTAGTGGAAACCAACCGATGCCGTTCACTTCATGTATTGTAGTCTTATCAAATTTCACAATAAATTTAGTAACATCGATTAAATTTTTCATAGCAGCAAGATGCAACGGAGTTGAAGAGGAGTGCGGACTGTCCGTGGTTCTCAATCTGATATCAGCATCGTTTGAAATTAAAAGCTCAACACATTCAACACTATTACTCATTATGGCTGAATGTAGTGGACCGAACCCTTCGCAGTTACTAGCAGACAGCGAGTCTATCATTGATGCAGCTTCTCTCCCGTTGTGTTCCAACAGAACTCTGAGTATTTCTGAATGATTATGCTCAGCAGCTTTATGAAGCACACTTACTTCTCCAGGTAACTTAATTGTAATACATGCTCCTTCTTCTAATAAGGCTTGAACGCAATCTATATGCCCATTGATAATTGCTTTAAATAACGGTGTCTCACCATCCTCATTTTGGCAGTCAAGAATGCCTTTTTGTCGAGCCACACTTAAAATTTCCAATAGGACATCTATGTTTCCAATATCAGCAGCTGAATGAACTGGTGTTTCGCCATCATTTGCCTGAAAGTAAACACGTTATGGTTTAGACAGCTACAAAGCATACCTGACAGTGCATTCATGTATTTATAGACAGTGAGTATTCTTCGTTTTATAATTCACATCTTTATACTTACTTTAAGCGTAACATCAGCCCCGGACTCTAAGGCAATGCATACACCGGGTACCCAGGCTTCTTCGATAGCCTCTTGAAGTACTGTATAGCCATCTTTATCCTTAACATCAACCACTGCTACCATAGGATCTGCATTTAAATACTCATAGTTGGCCAACACCTGCAACGCCACAACACATCTTAAGTAATATCTGATACTGAAGTTATAAAGTTTAGTAACTTCATCATTTGGTTTTAATATATTAATTATCACTTTGCGAACCTTTAATGGTTCGTGTAACCTCTTTTTTACGCAAAGGTGCATCGGTGTTTGTCCCTTTGAGTTTAAGCAGCTAACATTAGCCCCCATGTCTAAAAGTGCAGTCATCGCACTAATATTTTCGAGTTCCACGGCTGTGTGAAGAGGAGTGTCGATGCTGTCTAGTACTTTTGATTTCATAGTGTTGAATGTCCCTCCAGCGTTGACAAGTATCTCAATGATTTCTGTGAAACTGAAACAAATTAAATCTTTTAAACCATTGTTACTATAAAACCACGATACCTCAAGATTAAAACGTGTTTAATAAATTAAAACCTCAAAAATGTTACATTCAGTTGTCAATAGATAATAAGAAATTGTTAATACTTCTCATCTTTTATGGCAACGTCAAGGTAATATGCCGACGCGATTACGTCAAGTGGCGTACGACCCAAGGCATCTTCGATATTTGGATCAGCTCCAGCAGCTAACAGGAGCCTAGTACAGTGACGTCTTAAACAAGATACAGTCACATGTAACGGTGTCCAGCCTCTTTGGAGAAGTGGTAGCTGCAAAGTTTATTTAGCTGGTTAACAGTGACTTCTATCACACGAATCTCTTTATTATTAAATAAAATGCCCACCGTTCCTTTAATATTGAGACAATTGTGGTCAATATTGTCCTTCCAGCTCTTAGGTAGCGTCCGGTTTACATCACGATCATCACAACGTACGTTCACCATAGCTTGAGTTTCTAAACACAGCGTTTTAACGTCTTCTTCAGCATCAGATGACATGTCCTCGGACTGGACGCGGTTTTGCATTTCTGAAATGGTTCAAAGTTATATGTGAGAAAATAATTACCAGTAATTTTTGTCCGTTGTAGAATGAATGGAATGACGATTAAAATGCAGATGGTATTAGGCCATGTGGCAAATGTCCCAGGCGCTGCACCTGTCAGATCAGATAGTATATAAACTATGGTTCAGAAGAGAGTTTTACGAAGAAGAAGAAAAATAACACGATAACTTTAATAGTATAATAACCAATGTCGATTTTAATTAAAAAGAGACTTTATGAAAATTTTGTTTCTTATTTCGCACAGGCTGAAAGGAAACTTGATTTTGACATGAAAGAATAAAGTAATTACGAATCTGACGAAATCATATCGCACTCGTCAAAAATTGTTTTGTGAGCATCTTTAACTTTGAAGATTATTAAACTAAAAGGTGTTATTAATATATTATGGAGATTGCTCAGAATTTTATGGTGAGTGTTACAAAAAAAGCTGAACTAGGCATCGTAAACATTTTATTAGTTATCTCAATTTCACGTTAAGACACTTAAAGCAATCTATATTATATTTTTATGTGGGCTGTTTAAAAGCGCTGTTTCATCATCAAACCGTCTACGGTTATAAAATATAGATAAAATCATTTCTAGGGACCGTTAGCAACGGAATCAATGACGCGAATCAATGAAAATGGCAACGTTGTGGGGACTATAATTGTGAACTGCGAAGGGTTTCCGGAGACCACGACCCTGGACAGTTTAACAGCAGCCACGTATTCCACTCATATGAGGAATTTATCGCATTATGCAACGAATGCTCTTAAAGAAATCGTATGTATCTGCAAATGTACAATCACTTTAGTCACAAAATCTTAACAAAAGGTTATAACAATTTATGTAATATGTTTTGTTTCAGTTCACAAAACATCTTTTATGTCAAGGTGTTTGTATTCTATATTCTTGATTATCGTAATTGATTCTAGGACGTAACCGATGAGTTAATGGTGTTGCGTCTCGTCTCCAAGAAGACTGAAGCAGTGGTTGCACCAGATCACGAGTTCCATTTAATTGTGGTGATGAGAAAGACTTGAAACACAATTCGTTGTACATTTTATTATTGAAAGCGTGTATTTTTAAAATTTGAAAGTAATAAAAGAAACTTTACTTTTTCTATTGAAAATTTCAATATTTTACTTTTATAAATGTTTTAAATAAATGCCTTGGAGTACCAATCGTAAATTTTTTCGTTTATTTCATCAGGCAGAGTTTTCATATATTTTTCACATCGTTGTCGCCCGTTGTATTTTGTTTAAATCTATAGCACAATTTCCTGCAGCAAGACCGGCCAGTTTAATATGAAAAGTTTTGAAAGCAATGGAAACTCGTTTTTGTTCTAGTTGAGTAAAATATTTGTGTGCGGAAGTTTGCTGCCATTTATTATTAAACTTATTTAAAGCTTAAGGAGTTGATGATATTGCAAATCTTGCATGAATACCTTCATCTCGTGATTCAGAGCTTCCTCTTTTATTACATGATACAGCTGCAAATGATTTAATTCTTGATGGTATAGTAAATTAATAAGGAAGAAAAAACTTTTTGTCTAATTAACTGAAACACTGGTAAAGGTTCTTGAAATAAAAATATATACCTACATAATTCCAAATTTTTTTACAACCTTGAAACCCAACCTGGTGCAACGAGGACCTAATACCCAGAAGATAAAGTAACCAAATCCTGCATCCATAATTTATATAAAATCAAAGCCTATTTTAGAGATACGTTCGTCTTTTAAAGAGTCATAAATATTAAGAATACAAGTACCCAACCTTCAGAAAAGCCCAATAAAACAGCAACTTGGCGAACATTTCCAGCATAAGCTGCAAGGTGTAATGGGGTTCGGCCAAGGATGTCCACTCTATGTTTCTCTGCACCATGTTTCGCCAGGATGCCGAGCGAGTCTCCACCAGCAAGTGCAGCTATGTGACAAGCTGATACCAGGTCCACACGACATGTTGCGTTTGGATTTGCACCAACTTTTAGTAACCTGAAATGTATTCAATCAATCAGCATGTCACAGACAACGAGCATTGTCGTATAGGTATAACAGAATCTGGTGACCGGATGCAGCCCAGCATAATTAATTAGTTATATAGCATTAGGTTTAAGCTTGAATTGTAGACACATGTAGATTTACGCAGCCATTCAGCATCGACGTTAGTGAATAAGCTTACCAACTCTGTAATATTTGTACCTCGTAATATTTTTTACCTCTGCTCCCAGTTTTATTTATCCACGCCTATACTGTGGCCCTTCGAGCTGGATCAAGGCACATAGCAGCAAATTAGATAATTGAGTTTATTCGGGCCTAGTTTTGTAAAAATATACTAATATAAATGATATAACTCTGTGGCAAACTCATAGAGTAAACAAATGGTTTTAAACACTTCTATTATCTATGTACCTTTCAATCTCATCAACATTGTGTGACTCTATAGCTTCAAGTAATTCGGTATTATGTCTTCTGGTGCGGCGATCACTTCGTCGCCATTTTTTTGGCCAAGTACCAGCAGTGTCTAGTGCGGGTGAAGACTCGGCGCTCGAAAGCACGGAAGATGCCAGACTAAGTGGGAGAGGCTTAGGTTTCCTGCAATTTACAATTGAACAATATAATTGTTGGTATAACAAATGTCGATACAATATCGTATTTCGTGTATAAATAATAACCTTTCATTGCTAATTGCTGGGTCGGACCTGCCATGGAGCAATGGGGAGGCTTCGCTTTCCTCAGGTATACCTCGTTCTATATCTGCATGGTTAAAAGTTTGTTTGTATTGGTTGCCAGGGATAGGTACACGTAACTTGACCAGGGTCAGTACAAGGTTCCTTTCAATCTTTTAATGACGTGTATAATGCTAGGAAATATCATGTTAACAGAGGTTAATTAATAACAAAGTTAATTTATTTATGTACTGATTTGAAGCTAAATAGCACCAAGCTGTATTTAGTTCTAACAATAAACGGAATAATGAATTCTAATAATTTAAAATGATAATTTATGTGGAGTGATAATTTAAAAAATGACGATTCAAAAGTGTCGTCATGAAAACTCACTTATATAAAGATATTTTAAATAGTACAGTTTGTAACTTGCCTTTATTATAACCGCTTTAGTTTTCACATTTCCACGATTAAATAAGAAACACTCGTACACACAGAAATGTCATATTATTACAACATGATATTACGACCATGATTTTGTCTGTATGTATATAATTGTTTATTTATTAAGTTTATAGACCCACTAAGTGAATGTTCTAAATGCTCAGTAAATAGTTCACACTAATTGCATTGTGCATCGCAAAGCATTTTAGTTTAATCTCCAGGGCGTGGCCCTTAATGGATTGTCAAGACTGTTTCAAACATTAAGAGCAAGATCTCTGTTATAACCAGGCAATTTGAGGTAACGGTACCTTAGTTCAACAACAGCTCTTTTCTAGACTAAGCATTTCAGAGGTTAAACTAGGTAATATCATATATTAATCAGTCACATCATTTAATATGTTAAGACTTAGGTAGTGAACGAAGTAATTTAAGTGTTTACAAAATAAGGTCAAAGTCGAAATATCTTTATTCAGTAAAGGACCATTCTGAAACATTTTAAATCTAAGTGATTCTACGTCTGTTTGTACGCGACCAATGTGGGAAGAAGCAGGCAAGAAACTTGCTTGGTTGATAAAGTGGCTGTTATAATAATAATCGATAGATTGTTTTGTTTCCTGGCGTGTTTCGAATGAAAATAATTAAAAAAAAACGACAAACCTCTTTCCATAACCACAAAATCAACACTCGCCACATTTAGCGGCTATTTTTACTCAAATGCGACAAGTATGTTATCAAAAACACTATTAAATCTCATCAAACAACAGATTATTTATCGATAGGCTCGTATAGATATAATACTTTTAGACTTATTCGTATTTAATGTTATTATAATTGTTTATATATGAGAGACTTTAATTTATTGTATCAATTGATACGTTTGAAAATATGTTGTGATTTCAATGAAATAGAGGGATGATTAAAGATGAGATAAATGTATGAACGTAACTTTGAAACACTTTTAGGAGAACTCGAAATGAGAGATTCATTCAATATATATATGACGTGATAGATTTAAAATAATTGTTAACAATCGGTACAAAATATGCATAAAAACAATTGCAATACCATTTTTGTTACATAATGATACAGACTAACTTGATATAAAAACTCATACAGAGTTTTTATATCTATGTCCTTAGACTTATCTTGAGATAAGCAATATCTATACGAACTCAATATGTTTGTAGCATTGTGATAAAAATGACTTTCCGAAAGAACGTTACTGGGAATATTAAAACATACTAAATTCGCTGTAACTGTTAACCCGACATATATACGAGTATATATATATATATATATATATATATATATATATATATATATATATATATATACGAGCCACAGTCAACATTCGGAATGCATCTTAATTTCGTTTTTCACACAAAATTTGATACAGGTTCTTTGATCCATTTTTTTGAATAGGTAAAAATCGAAGACGATCCAAAACACGTGCAAGCAAAGCAGCTGTCAACAATTCGCGATACTTTTTGAATACACCTCGTATATATATATAATTCAAAAAGGTAAAAAGGAATTTTAAACACTACCAAATGGTCCAGCATTGTCCCACAATGAGTATTCTAGCGGTGTTAGATCATAAGATTTTGGCCAATTCACAGGTCCAAAACGTGAAATTGGGCGGTCACCAAACGTGTCTTAGAATAAATGGTGTGACTGAATACTTCTAGTCAATGGCTGCTACCTGTTGTGGGCAGTGAGCATAAAACTGGTCTAACGCTTGCCTTGGCACATCCAGTTTTCTAATTTTCACTCTTATTAAGAATTTAGGCTGAATTACATAAACCCTTACATCGTTTGTGAGTCCGAGAAATAATTACACTAATTGCTTTGTAATGCGAATGTAATTTTGAGCTGAGAGAAAATTGTTTTTACATTGTTTGTTTTGGATTAATATTTGAGCACTTATGAATATGGCGTTAAAAATAACTTGTTCAGATATTAATCAATTATTGTTCGTCATCATTTATTTACAGGAATAGATAGAAGAAAAAATGGAAAAAAATCAACAATAGCTTAAAGCTCGAGCTTTTAGAATACTGGCGTGTTTCAGAATTTTAAAAAAGCTTCAAACATTAAGTTTCAATAAAAGATGTGCCTGTGTCGCTGTGCAGAAATTTTGATCCTAAATGTATGTAGCACAGTGATGTTGAATATTGTATGTCACTTTGTGATGTACATTTTAAAGTGGTATGCGGTAAGTTTTTGGAGCCCAGATAAACTGTGTACCGATGGCTATCAATAAGTCTAGCCAAAATGAAAATGCTATCGATGAACTGACGAATATTTAAACAATATTTTATATATATAAGAAACGGACGGATATTTATTAAATTTGATAGAATATTGTATCTAATAATAAATATTTTTAATTTTCTCTGGGACAAAGTCAAAAAGTCCCACCCCTCCGTCCGACTTCCGTCATAGAATTAGGTATAAATATGTTTTAAGATAGTGTCCATGGATATGAATAGTTCTATGGATCTATTTATAATCTATGTGTGTTACAGCAAAGCCTCTAACTTGATATACGTACCTAGGTCAACTTAGTATTTTTACAGTACGGTTGTAAAGAGCTGCAACCATTACACCATGTTCCAGCGCTCTCTATATAAAATAATATATTATTTATATTTGATCAAGTTGTGCAATAAACCGTCATACGAAAAGATATCATCTTCCCCAAGTTAGGCAAGATGCGGGTATATTTACGTAATATTAACATTAAACCTCCCTAAATGCTCTCCAAGTGATCCCGATTAGGATTTAAGACGGTTTGTCAAAAGCAGACAGAGCTTTTGTATTCAATTGGTTACCGAAGTGAATAATATTTCTTGTTAAGTCGTATTCCTAGATTATTTGTTTTCAATATGTCATCGCGTATGCTACTAAGATCCTGATAAATCTGCCTGGCTATAGGGAAATTGAATGGTCTTCAATACCTCTATACAAATATATACGATACAATTCTATAAATAACATATTATTTTTAAAGAAGGGAGGACAAACGAGCAGGAGGCACACCATGAAGTGGCCCCTATAAACACTTACGTGGCTGGGAGCTTGTAAGTGTGTTGCCTTTTATGAAATGGTACGGTCTTTTCTTGGAGGCATCTAAACGTACTGGTTCCGAAATACCTTGATGGGGGCAGCTAATTCCATACCGAGGTGGTGCGTGGTAAGAAATGTCTAACGAAACGTTCAGAGGTGGTAAAGCGGACATGACGAATGGTCATTCAAACAGTGGGGGAGTTAAATTAAATAAAACTTAATTACATTTGACTTGAGAACATATTAATTGAGTATTGAAATATATACCTGGCTCTTATATCCCATTGAGCTATATATGTATTTGTGATTGAACAAATAACACGAAAAATACAGACAAACAGCAATATAATTTAAAATCTGGACAACCACACAGATTTCCTCTCAAATCGAAATATAATAAGCTCGAAATGATTGTCAACATGTGTTTAAACTCGTATGTGGTTAGTTATTATTGACAGCGTCCAACGCCAAGCGTGACTCAAGCCCGTACGTGGTCGGAATTTCAAACGCAGCCTCCGACCCCAAAGTCCTTGATTTGATATTAATATGATCAGAACGACTATTTGATCTATTGTAAATAAGCAGACATAAAAACACCCATGTCGATATTTATTTGGTTTTGTGTTGGAAAAGGTATATGAATGTGTGATCCATACGTGTCTGGACCATACCATACGGGTGTGGACTATGTCATACGTGTTTCAATTGGTTTCAGTAAGAGAAAGAGGTAAGAAAATTTTATCCTGCCATCACAGTTTCGATCGTAATTTTAGTTTTAACCATTATTAGCACAAAATATCATCAAGGAACTATTGACAGATACAATTATTATTTTTGATAGTATAACAATAAATTGTAATAAAACTGATAGTCTTTTTTTGTTCAACGTATATTGGAAATGAATTTCAACGTTCTTTGCACGGTTTATTGAATTCCATACAAGCTATTGAAATGCCGACATGAGATGAGAACATTATGAGCCTGGCTAGCAGTTTAAGGGTCTTATTTTATGTATAAGATATTTTCGCGACAGCAATTCGGAACATTCAATAACGAACGTCTTTCGTATATATAAAATATATTGTATGTTAATATAAATCTTTGCACACCATCTAAACTAGCCTGCATCTTAGATGGTAGTCAGCACGCAGTCAGCAAAGCAGACACGGATTTCATTCTGGTATTGGAAACTTGGGCAAGCAAATGATAAATTATGCGATATTTAATGCTAAAATTATTCAAATTAACTTCCGTTTCGAGATTTATTTTGTAACATTGTTAGGAATAAACAACCACCAAACTTAAATATACACTTGCTCGTAGGCTCGTAGCGAATAATCGTAGCAGGCTGTTGGTAAAAAAAACACAATCCACTCGTAGTTGTCAATAAATGTTACATTGGCAATTAGGAGAACCAAGAACAGTAATTGTGCCTTTAAGGACATTGTACATTTTCTAATGACTTTTCCTTAACCTTAGAAAATAATGTAAGTCATAGTTTACGATATAATTGTAAACTCCCTTCACTGCCAATAGATTTCATTTGAAAAAGGTCGTTTTTTCTCGCCACGCCGCTCGCCTTTCTGCTCTTTTGTTACTGAGGTTCTGATTTAATTCTAGAGCCAATTGATGTGATATATCAAACCATTGGAATACCGCCTTAGATTCTTTTTTGTATGGAGCGGGTTTTGGTTTGGGAAGCCCCTGAGCTAACGTTAGAACAAATATCATAAGCGTCATTGGCTTAGCAATGTTAAAAATGTATTACAATCAACTTTATGAGTTTAGTAATACTTTTCCTTCAGGTATCTATCGGGCTGTTAATCTATCACACAGTGACAATATAAATTTGTTTTTTTAGTATAAGTCCGCTTTACTAATTGGGCTTTCAATTAAAACGAAACTAACATGGCCCATGTTCCAAACAACAGATTGAATAAACAAAGTAAAAAATACTTTCATTAATATAATTTGAACGGTGCTTTGAATTGAAAAAGTTTATTCCATTGCAAGACATTTAAATAACTCCCGTAAAACTTTAGGCTAATTAAAATATTAAACTTTATCATTAAAGAGTTATAAAACGAATTGTTTTACAATAGCAAGTATATTGTCACCTCGTTAGTATGAGTGTAATGAGACAAGAAGTTTACCCGTTGCGATAAGGCGGTCGGATACGCTTCCGTTGTAGGGCGGGCGGATGGCGTTATCTAACCCGCGCAAGCATCCGACAAATATTGTATCTCGTTTTGCTGGCTTCAATATGAACTTTAATATTTACAAAAATACTATATTAGTATGGAGTGATATAAATTAATTACGTTTCCCACGCATTCTATTAACCGTCCAGTTTGCTGATGTCTCGGTATGTAGAGAATTAAAAACTTATATTTTTGAATTAGGGTTTATCAATTTCGTTTACTTCCCATTTATAGACTAAAGTGGTTACCATTGTTGGCAAATGTTGCCAACCATGTTATTTATATTCCAACTGGTATATTGGCAAAAAAGTTATTTGATTTTAAAAGAAAAGATTTATGTTACAATATTTACGCGGTTATTTGATGACGACCACTGTCGGAAAGCTTTCGAGTGTTTAACAATTACATATAACGAGAAAAATATATTGAGTTAACTATGCCAACTAGGCAGTATAACAAAGAAAACTGTGATTAAACTAAGTTAAATTTACCTGCTCATAACTGTCTCCGGTCCCATCTGGCACGAATCACAAGGGATCACTAGATATAATGGTTTGTAACAAAACTCATTATGAACACTACCACATCTAACAATTCTTCAAGTCTTCAATGACACATTTATGGATTGCGTTATTTAACCGACATTTTGAATTGTTTTCATTGTAATAGAATGCGCTCCTTTGGGAAGTTGCGAACAGTTCTATGATATTTTCATTGTACAGCCACAATACAAATCACAATTTAACAGATGTAGTGGGTAGTTTTGTTCTTCATTGTTTATGGAAACATCGTTTGTCTAGTGAACAAATGTTTTTGTACATGGTACATTGTACTTTTTAGGTAACAATCAGAGGTTTTTGACGATACTTTTGTATGAATGAGACACTAAAGTGAGTGTCTTAAGAGGCAAACCAGCAGGCTACTCGAGTAGTGCTTGGAGGAGTGTTGCCGGCCTTTGACGGTTAGCTCTTTTCTTAAATGCCCAAGTCTGGTTCAACAAAGGGGAGTGATGAATCAATCCTGGTGTTATGATATCTTCGTAGTCAGGTAATTGTGGTTATACCGCATCGACGTTAAACAATCTGAATCTAGACAGGACGTAATTGAATTTAACCCACCTCAAAGAACACAAGGTATTTGATGTTTCAAAGCGTGATTCTGGACACAGATTCAATTAAACGAAGTTCATTCACGAAGTTTAAATAGTTGGCAACTTTTATATCACTCAAAAAAATCTACTTATATATTATACATAAGAAGAGTTTTGATCTGTATGTAATCTGAGTGAGGATAGCTTCTGAGGGTATCAAAGAGTCATCATTAGTCTCAAACCGCCAATTTTTTTTTAAAACGAGTCGGAGGTACACTATAAAGGTGAAATCGCCATCCATAGTCACTCAAGTGGCTGGGAGCTCGTGAGTGCGTTGCCGGCTTTTTATTAAGCGGTACATTCTTTCCTTGAAGGATCCTAAGTCGTATTGGTTTGGAAATACCACGGCCAGCAGTTAACTAATCTTAATTTGATTAATTTTCCAAATATGTCTTCTCAACGTTCTCAACATTTTTTAATGCCTCAACGTTTGAACCGCAACAATCCCGTCAATTCGGTATAAAGTGCATCAGGCAGACGTTTAATTAAAATTACAAAAGAGCTCAACAGTTAACAGATTAGTATCGGTTGCAGCGAGCTGACACGAGTTACATTGTTTTCACTTTGAATACTCCATTATCACATTGTTTTCGTTGGTTGAATTTTTTGAGGTGTTAATAATTGAAAATGATTGGTTGTGAGTAGGCGTTCATGGCAATCTATATATGGAGAGTTACTTGTATATAAAAGAAAAATATTCAGAGACGATTATACAATATTTTCTTCTGTCTGCTAATAATCTGCATAAAAGTCAACCTCCGGTTTATCGTTTCAATTTACGTGAATAAAAATTTTATACTCGCCGAGGAACTGTGGCTGAGTCCTGTAAAGTCTGACGTGTAATTTATGATATTATTAAACATTTTCCGAGAGCGAAATCTATCGAGCTTTCGTGATGTTAGGTTTTAAAAGTGAACCGTATTTTTTTGGCATTGATTACGATCTTGTTCACAATTAAAACTTTTAATGAAGATCACGTGACAAAAGACAAAAGCTTATTAATGTCTGATACACATCTGGACGTAGCCTAACATCTTGGTAGGATTGTTCTGATCGTCATTCAGGCAGTGGTTTTATGGGGCTAATTCAAAGGTCAGTCGCCAGTGCCTCATCAGTTATCTAGTACGTGGATCACGCAGGCTCTATCCCCGCTGCTGGTGACACAATGGTAGGTAAGCAAAGACTACTAGTATTTTATGAAACAATTAATATTCTCTTCTTGTGTGTTATTTTGAAAGTAGAAAACAGAATAGCCAATTTCACCTTCTAAATTGTACTGAAAACACTTCTGACGTTTAAATTACTCAAAGCAGTCGAAATGAAGAACATTATTGTTGTTGTATTTGTGTGAAAATATTGTTGCGAACACTTCGTATAATTTTATGGCGTCACGTACCAACCGAAATTGTAGTTGTTTCTATTTTGGATTTGCATAATATTTTTTTATTATAGGATTTTTATAGCTAATTTTTTTACGAATTGTGTTGATGAATTGAAGAGATACTTTAGTTAAAAAGATACACACACAATTTTTGTTTTAAAGTCTCTTTAAATAAATCAAGTGGTACACATGTGTCTGAAAACCCTATTATAAAAGCGTAACCATTGACCCATAAATGAGTTGGTGACCTTATGAAGTCTATTTTTATGGTCGGCTAGTTTATACATATTTTCTATACAACAATCGATGTACATAAATATTTAATTAGACAGAGCAAAATAATATATATCTTTTGATCTATCATGATATTCTAATACTCCTCTTAATTTCATAAAATATTAACGAGCTGAGTAGTGAACGATGCTCCATAAAATATATGTTTGTTGATCATAACGGAATTTAAAATTAATTTTTCCATATTTTCTTCGGCATTATATTTTGTAGGAAACTCATAAATTGCACATGCACCCGATCTCATAAAATTACACAGCGAGTACACATTGTCGTTAAATTAAAATATTTATCGTCATTAAATTTTCATATTGATAAAAGCGAAATCTGCTTTGGCTGTGGCGAAGTCTGTTGCTTCGGTATGACTGAGATGTGCTTGGCTAGGTCTGTGGCTGAGATTTGGTTGGGTAGCTCTGTAGCTGTTAGAGATTTGGTTGGCAAGTTCTTTGGCTTCGGTATGGCTGAAATAAGCTTGGCTTATTTGGATGGTTTTGGTCCAACACCACATCTAGTTCAATCCATGTCCTGTTGCCTTTTAATTCACCGATAATTATTTAGTTATAATGTTGTAGAAGTGAAATGTTGAAATATCAAGAAACTCGATGGGGTAATATCATTGTAACACGTTTAAAAAAATGGAATAATTAAATTGAATCTGTTTAATCACATCACTCGTATTTACCGATCTTCTCATAATACCTCTATAGAACTAGAACAAAATAATGATAATAATATATGCTCTAGGTTCGCTCAATAGAACCACTAACCGCAGTCGAGAGCAAAACAAACATGGCATGCGGTCCGAGTACTTACGGTTTAATTTAAAAGAGACGGCGGAACTAATTTTTGTACCAAGTCCATTCATATCTTTTGTGGAATATTGAACAAAAATATCCATCAATGTCAAATGAAATATTAAATTTTATTTATATGAATTTTACACAAAACAATCAATTTTAATTTATATTTGCGGCTATCGATGGCGTTAGTAACATGACTGGACTAATCTGTGATGAAAAATTGTCTGCTATCAATAATAAACTTTAAATTTTCCTGCGCGTCAATATATTTTATCTAGAATTTTTCCGTTCACCGATTCTGTACTAATTTAAAAAATATATAATAGAAATTACTAAAAATCCAACGTGGTGTTGTTTAAGTTATATCAACTAGATCCCTTATTTATTACCCAGCACCAGAATAATGTTCTCGGCACGAGACAAATGTGTTAGGAAGCAATGGTCTAGAAATAATGTAACATCTTTTCAATACCATTCAAAGGGAGCTTTATCGCCTGCTTTTCTGTTCTATTATTCAAAACCTGAGGAAATGCATGTACAGTTTTCTTTTCGAACATTCTGTATACACAAATTTAATCAGAATTATTGTATTAATTTTAATTAGATCAACCTGTTTGTAGTTTATTATCGTAATTTAGACCTTTTGTCTGTTCTAAATTGGGAGTTATGTATTTATTAAAATTTTGATTCGTTGAAATTATTTGATAAAATCTTTGTAGCCCTGAAACCGAAACCAGAACCTTATATTGGGATATTATTTGGTTACAAGACGGCAGGAGCGCTGAGTAATTTAATATGAAAATTGAGGACCCTAAGACCTTTTGTCTAATATTATTCATCCCTTTTTATTACGCTTATATATCTTCTGTGGCCCGGCAAATGTTGGAATTATTTTTCAGCATCAAGGTGAATATTTCATACCCTGTATGTGATGCGCAATTAATCGTATGCTAGTATTTTTTAAGCTAGAAAAAAATGTCTATGGCAAAAGTCAGAAGCCTTTTGATTCGTTCATTCCAACCAGAAAATAGAACCCTGGATTGACAATTAAATGATAAAGTTAGATTAAAAGACCTTAATTTGATGTTTTAAATCCTAGTTATCGACAGCCTAAGATCAGAAGGGCTTCACAGCTAATATCTATTTATTTCGGTTCAAAAACAAAATCTAACATTTCAGTTGGCTCCAGGATTTTCATAGCTTCCATAGTCCTGTAGCTTACAGGCTATGTAAGTTTAATTACACAATTTTAATAAACAGAATATTAAAAAGTGTAAAAACTTGAGTTGACGTGGCACCACTGTCCGGCGAACCCATCGTAAAGTTGTGGTAAGGCCGCAGGTATTAGTGCAAATTGACTGTAATGGGGAAGATTCTTGGGGAGAGGAGAGGTGGTGGGTTATTTTTGTATTATATGTCTTCGTTTACGCTCAGATAGATCGATCTTTTTGTTTTTTTATTATGCTAATCATATATAAGTGTTTCTTGGTGAAGAAGCATAATTCTCAACGGGCTCAGTGGGCGTCATAATATGAGTTATGTGCCAGCACAAAAAAACAAGGGTATCACAATCAAGTACACAATTATAAAGAGCAACCAGGTTCAGAGCATCGACCTGACTGTCAACATATGTGTCTGCGACCCAACTTGTTCAAACGTGCTGTACAATGGTTTCTTAAAGACCGGCAGTGGAGTCCCGAACACACTGTCACCACAACAAGATGGCGCCCAGGCTTCACTCGTAGCTCTGCCCCCCATAAGTCAATGCAAGAAACGTAATTTGAAAAGCTTAAATGTTTTACATTATTAAATATACTTCAAACTAATCGAAAAGAATAAAATTGTATTCAGATTTGTAAATAAAATGTTATAAATTTGCTTAAGCAATGAATGTACATCTATCTATTAATTGGCTCCGACATGTATATATTTCTTATCGTTACATATAAAGCGTAAACCATTTACCATTTATAATTGAACAAAATATATTAACAAATAACCTAACCTAACCTAAAAAATTAGTTTTCCGGGTTATTTAAAACCTCATAATTACATTACCAGTGAACACGTAAAGTGAATATGTGACAATTCTGCCACCAACTACTTTCGCCAAGTTGTTTGTGCATTCATCAAGTTCAATCTAGCAGCTCTGGTTTCAACTTGCCCAAACTAGCCTAACTAGTCTAAACTAGTTAATATGTTGTGGCTAAAACCTGGGAAACAAAGCAAGCTTCTTATATATGAGGTTTGACAGACGTGTATTGTAACTGTAAAAGTGACCTTGAATGGCTAAGCTGCTCAACCGAGAAACTTTCGCTTTGTTAAAACAATGAGATTCCAAATAAAACAAAACAAACAAAAAAGGCTTAATACTTAATAAGACTAATTAAAATTTAAGTTTTCGTACCATATAGTGTGACTATTTGATCATATATTATTTATAAAACTAGTAATAAGTGGTAAATGAGATAAACAATTCGAATAAAGTGTTATGCCTTTATTGAGAAGAAGTGTTAATGGAATAATCTTATAATTCTAAAACTTACCATATTAAGTAGAAAATACTCATAAGCCTTATATATTGTTCGGACTAATACCTGCAGCGGAATTCCATCACCGGACGTCAAGGCAGAATACGAAAGTTTCTGCCGCGCACCACACCCGCCTACGACTTGGGGACCCTCAAAAAAAGGGTTTTCCGTTCCTCTTCCTTAAAGGCCGGCAACTCACTTGTAAGCCTCCTGGCGTTGCAGGTATCCATGGGCGGCGGTTGGCACACCACTCGAAGTGGCCTGCTCGTTTGCCTCCTCTTACATAAAAACAAAATTAAGACTTGAGAGTAATTTCTCGTAAATAATTTAAATGATTTGTCTGTAGGCAGGACATCATCATAACAATTTAAAATGGTATAATTTTAGGGTTATACCTGAAATTATTATGACAATTTTTTTTATAGTAGAGGGCAAAGAACCAGGAGGCACGGCATAAAGTTGAAGTCGCCACCCATAGACTTACGTGGTTGGGAGCTCGTGAGTGCCATCATTTTAGGGAGTGGTACGCTTTTTTATTGAAGGTAGTGATGGTCTCCTAAGTCGTAATGGTTCGGAAATACCGTGGCGGGATGTGAATAACTTTTACACTGACAATAAAACATTGGTGTAGTTATAAAATCAGATTTTGATATTCATGAAATTTTTCATTACAGGAACCGCTGACGCGTACATTTTGGTATTTCGCTCTGAACATTGTAGCTCTTTATGCACTTGCAGTTTTTTTAACATATCACGTACGGTTCGCAAAATATTGAGAATTAAACGGCCTAACAAATGTATCGTAATTATTTATATTATATTATAGAAAATGAAACATATACTAAAAATATTGTCTAATAAGTAAACGTTAATATGTTTAATAATTAAAAAATGAGGTAGCATTATAATATTTAGTTCTTATATGAAATAAAAATATACGATAATAATAAATTATAAACAATCTATAACGGCTTTTGTTTCTTAAAGTTGATATTGATACCTCAGAGAAGCCTTTAAGAGAGAAATTAATAAAACATCTTCGGCTGTTAGGTAAAAAAAAACTTAACACATTAACGAACAAGTAGTTTCGGAGTTTCAAAGAAAAGCCATAACCATTTGTACCATTCACGAAACAATTCGATTAAGATATTTTCACGCAAATCATTGAAATGGCCGTCGGTGCTGGCTATCGACGCGTCGCAGCCAGTCGAAGAACTTGGACGCTCTCCAAACTGTACACTCCTATTTATTGCAAGTTTTAAACTGCAATCAAGAGCTGTTTTAAATAATATAAATGTATACAGTGTTGAACTTCAATGTGTGTTAGCCTTACGAGATAAGTATTAAGAAAACTAACAAATGTATATTTCTTTTCATCTGTATGTATGTAAATATTTGTAAAAATAAAACGCATTATTACGCAATTTTAGACGTCTAACAGTGCTTATTGGTGGGACTGGTATGGATTCATCTCGGTATACTGTTTGTTTTCGGGTTATTCTCACTATAAACAACTATCCGATAACGACCACAACTACCGTAAACGAATATTTAGAGGACAAAGATCCCTTTAATGTGTCGGCAATTGGCTCAGCATCGGGACAGTTCAATTCTTGCGTAGCCTTACAATGCTTTGTTATTTTAATTGTCAGTAGCACAATTTTGTATTAATTGTTTATTTAAAAAGAGCAGCTATCGAGTTTCTTGCCGGTTCTTCTCGGTAAATGACTGCCTTCCGAACCGGTGGTTGTGTAAAAATTGACGATTCAAAAGTGTCTTTATAAAGAAGAATATTCATTCGCTGGTTCTTTACAGGTTGCTCTTTACAACCCTAAAACATTCTTAGCGCTTTAAATTACTGGCTAAGAGTTCTTCTTGGCTGTAAATCTAATTGTAGAGTTTGATTTTGTTTTGACGGTTCACAAGCGCGAGAAGGTTACGTGAATAAAGATATTTTTGATTTGATTTGATCAACAGAACAGTATACAAAATTCTAGTGAAACCCACAAAAGTAACAATTGCAATTTAAATGCGTTCGTTGTCCGTTGTACTTTAAGCGCGTTGCAGCGTGAAGATTGGATTGGGAAAAATAGTCGAAACGAATTTGTATTTATGATGTGAATACGCGTTACTGGATACGAGTGTTTGTAGATTAATACACCCAGCTTTAATATTTCGCTGTTTGATAAGTCTGCTCTTTCTATAGTCTATTTTATATATAAAACTTAGGGTCCTTCAAGAAAATACCAATTCCAAAAAGATTGGCAAGGCACTCACGAGATCTCAGCCACGTGTTTGTGAACGGCGACTTCTCCTTTAGGGTATGCCTATTGCAAGTGTCCTTAAAAAATAATAACAAATTCGGCAATATACTTGGGTCACTAATTAAGTCGTCATGAAGTCAATTATTACAAATATTGAAAGCGGTAATGAAAATGAATTGAACTGAAAAGTGAAATTAAGTGCAAATAAATAGCGTACAAAATTGAAATTACTTAATAGAGAGTTTAAATTGAGAGAAGTAATTCTATGAAGAGGCAGCTGCGCTGAGTGGTTCTTTGGCCTTTTAAATGTAAGGTTACTATTAATATTCAAATAACTTCGTTCTAGCTGTATATTTATTTATACCTCGCTACCTCGCTACCTCGGTATTTCAAATACAACAGACGCCAATTGAAATGTTTCGTTGAAATTTAATTATTATATAAGAGAGCCTGAAATGAATTGGATTTAACACAATCAAAATTTTTGTGTTAACAACCACTTTTGTCACTAATTTTAAGTTTACATGGGTTCAATGAAAAGAACCCACAAGAAACTCTGTGGGACTGTCAACTTCTGGTGGCTTTTTATAACCAATGTTTTATTACAATTATCCTACTGATATAATGTTATTAAATATATTAGCATTAGAGCCTTTATAAAAAGGTTCTACATAAAAATGTCTGTAACAACAATTCTATTGTTCACGTTAACAAAGTTTCGGTCCGAATACCTATAAAACCTTTAAGAGCAAATACTTATCATTCGCTGATCTTAAAGCATGTGAGATTATGTTGAATACATTGATGGGGAGGCTGAAAGGATGAATAGGGCTTAAAGAGGCTCATTTCTTATTGAAACTGAGTGTTTACTAATTCTCACTCCAACGGTTCATTTGTACGATAATTTAATTCAATTTACGGGTTGTATGTGAAACAATTATTTTTATAGAAGACCAGGAAAGGTGAAGTCGTCGCCCATACACACTCACTACGCCGACGGATTGTCATTGCGTTGGCTATTCTTTAAACAACTTGTATTCGTCTTTTTAAATGGCCATGTCGTAATAGTTTGAATATACATAATTGATACTAATAGTTAATTATATAAATTTTTTTATAACTATGTATTTTGGAAAGGATTATATAATGAGTGGCTTTGTGTAAAGTGTTATTATATAAATGTGTACTAAAATCGGGTTTAATTCGTGACGTTGCTTGAATGTTTACATATACGAAATATTTAAACCTGTTTATTTCTGTTACTGTAGTTCATTTTGAGATTGGTTTTCTTAAAAAAATACTAACCAAAATATACACGGATCGTACACCAGAGGGAGCAATTTAAAGCTCACTTGCCAATGTTGGCTTTTTGCCGAGGCAGCCTGAACCGTAGGAAACGTTATAACAAGATGTTTTTTACTTGTTCAGTAAGTTTCGTTATTGCATGAAAAGTTTCCCTGGCTGTAGATGTGTGTAGTGCACGCCTGTAGATTTAATTAATATAAAAGCTTCTCTATAACCAAATATATGACTTATACGTTTAATAAATCTATTAGTTAGTTGAATACTCAATAAACGGATTTACCGAGTATAAAGTCGAAATCATAATATACCTTTTTAGTTAGTCGCAAAATTATGTGAAAACTGTTTCAATGATGTATAGAACATATACTTTGGGTAAGAGACTAATTCGTTGTATATTAGATTATAATAAAGTCATTTAATACGATTGTGATATGTTGGTCTATTAATAAATCGAATACTAATTAATCGACTTTGTGATGACAATTGACAAGCATTTGATTTATCGTCTGTAGATATTGTCTGTGGTCTTGCGAATGGAAATGACGTATTAAGATATAACATAATAATGTCGGGCTGAATCACGTTTCATCATAAATGAATAATTCTAAAGAGATAACTCGAAACATCTTCACCTGTATTAGCTAAAAATTATCCCAAATATATTTTAATGGGGTAAATTTATTATCCTTACAAATATAAAAGGACCATGTCCCCATTCACACGGGTTTTGGTGCCTTTTTTCCTAACAAAACCTTCGTTATAAGGGACATTAATTTTTCGGGCGTGACCAGCTGGGATCCACTTAGCGGATTTTCCTGCAGATTATAATATACCCAACTTTATTTGTATAACCCTTATAAGTAGAACCATATATTACGGCGATTTGTATGAGTTTTTTGTTGCTACGTATCCGGTCGTACAGAAAATTAAGTGCAGAGCAGCACTGTCCTACGTAGCTAAGGATACGTCGACGAACGATTCTATACAATTGTAATTCCCTTAAATCCACTCAGTAAATGCAAAAAGGAAGAGCTAGGAATTTGCAGAGCGTCTACAATCAACATAGATCGTGGGTCATTATGCGGTTGGATGGCTTTATGCAAATGGCACTAGGAACTAATTCCGTGTGTTGGTTCATTTGTCAATGGAAATCACATTTCGCTGGCTGCCAGCCGCTTCTGATTACATTGTATTCTATCAGACTTAATATTTGTTGAAAATTATATATTAATTAACACTTAAGCAAATAACATTGGCAAAACGCTAATACAAGTTTCTATTCCATATTATATTTAATAAGATATTCACATAAACAAACCCAATTAGTAATTTTGAAATGGAAGCTGTAGAAAATTTAAATATCCTCCTGTGACTTCAGTTCAATTTACAAATGGCTGCCAATTATTCCTTTCAATGAAATTACGTTTCGTTTCACGTGTTTCAAAATTCAACTTAAAATTGTTTACGCGTATAAGTGACTAAACAATCAAAGACAATTGAGTCTAGAACGTTCCTGTGCAAGTAATACATATTAACTTTTTCTTTAAATAACTTTTGAAAACCATATGGATAATAAAAACTTGTTTCTTGCCGGTTCTTCTCGGTAGATAAGTGGCTTCAGAAGCGATGGTGGTGTACCTACAATCCACGATTCCAAAGTGTCTTTAAAAAGACCTACTTGAATAAAGATATTCTGAGTTTGTGTTTGAAATACTACCAGTACAATATATGATGATAATATAAATAATAAATAAAATTACATATAAATTTATGTATTAAAATATCTATTTGTTAAGGCAATCAAAATAGTGCTAGAGTATTTTTTTTTCATTAGTTGTAACACAGAATGTGTGCTTAATACAAACAAAACAAGACAACACAGATTTACATACACACATAGCCATTGCATTAGAAACATAAAATATAAGAAAAGAGACAGAAAGCAAAGACTAGGTGATACAAAAAATGTGGAAAGTATACTAAAACCAACCTAACCTTAACCTCACTAAGAGAATTACTTATTTATTTATTTAATAAGGCACACCAACAGCACACAAACAAACAAAATTACAAAAAAAACACACAAGACATGTATGTGCATAAATTATAGCTATGCACAGCATTACAGGTATACAATGAACAATTTTAAAAAACAACTAAACAATCATACATAAAACAGAAATAAATCAAAAAATGAACGTTCCTAAATTGGAGTCTATTGAAAGACGAATAAGAATTATATACTGAAAGACGGAAAGCGGATGTTTTATTAATGTTATTAAGACAATTATAGGCCCATAGAAAAAAGAGAAATATATTGCAGCTCTATATGATTTAATCTATAACAAGTCTGTGGTTCACTTGCTATAACAGCCCACACCCAGTTTTGAACTATTGACTCGTGACAAAACTTTGATGTGAGTTTTAGCAAAACCAATATGAACATTCCCTTATAACAGAAATGCATATCATAGAAATGTAAACTTGGAAATTGATCAGTGAACATTAATAAGTATACACTTAATTATATTGATACAATTATATTCAGTTTGTTTTTAATTATTCGATTGGAAATTTATTAATTACGATTTGATGTACCGAATATGTTATTTTATAATTGTAGAAAAAAAACATTTTTTTTTGAGTGGGAGTGCCATGCTGTTCCTTAGAGTTTCAGCCGAATGAGCAGGCACGGCCGGAGAAATACCACACTCTCACAGAAAACCGGCGTAAAGTTGGACTTAGTTCCTTTTTTACTCGCGTTTCGTTCGGTGAGTGATCTTTCCCCTTCACCTCCATCAAAGCACTCACGAGCTCCCAACCGCGTGAGTGTCTATGGGCGGCGACTTCAACCTTATGGTGGGCCTCCTGCTCGTTTGCTTCTATAAAAAAATAACAATATTGAAGCGCTAGATGGCGTTAGCAACATATCTGTCAACTTGAGGTTGAGCTCATTATTTGCCATCTACAGAGACCTCGGTTTGTTATATACAAATGATTACGTGCTCTTATAATAATGAGCTAATAGAGTGCCATATATTGAGAGCTCTATTATTCTCAGTGTGGCCAATTCTAAAGGCTATATGACTGAAATTCAACTGCGCTTAATTTCCGTTTGCGACTGCCAGAGTACTATTCGAGTTTGCATTTCACTTTTGAGAGGCCGCAAATATTTGTTTTGCCTCCGATGCACTGAAATCAGGTAAAGTTGTACTTAAACAGGGTTTTCGATTACACACACATATTTCTTTCTTTATTGTTAGATCATTTTAATCTGAAATAGCTAAATACCGGGACAGTTTAATTATAGAGTAGTCTCAGAATGCTTTTGTTATTTGCATTAGTCATGAAGTCACAACAGTATATGTCCGATCGCCAGTTGTCAACGTGTGATTGATAGATGGCGTTATGAGATAAGGTTCGATTTTTGAATCGCAGTGTTAACTTGCTGCGAGAATTGAAATGACGTTCGTGTGTTTTCATAAATACATCAGTACTCGCTTCTAAAATGACATCGTATTATTTGAAACCCAAAGTCCTCAGGCAGTTGTTGTGAGCCGAACAGTATATGAAATATTTATTTTAAAAGAGCAGCGGCTGAAGGTCCATGGCGGTCCTTCTCGATAGATAACTAACTGCCTTCCGAGCCGGTGGTAATGTAAAAAATGATAATTCAAGAGTGTCTTTATAAAAACCTACTTAAATAAATATATTTTAAGTTTGAGTTGAGTTTAACTTATGTAAATAGAAATGTCTGAATAGTAAAAAGTTTATATATAATTTAACACGATCGCGTTTAAATGTGTATTATGTTTTAGAACGATTATGTGATACATACAAAAAAAGTTCGTAGTTCTGCGTGTTTTATTGTTTATAAATGCAATGAATTCAAAATCGCTTTATTTAAAATTTACGCGCGGTGACGAGAGTGTCTGCCGGTGACAGGGACATTGTGAATGTCTATAGTCTATACTCTGTTATCCATAGCTAAGCTCGTTTGTCTATAGCCATAATGTCCTATAATAAAAAGCACCTGCGGTTGTAATACAGTTTATATTTACTACGCTGGTTTATGACTTCAATTTGGTTGATGTACAAGCAATAAATCAACTCAAAGCCTTCGTTTGAAATAAAAAAGGTATATTATTAATTAAGTCATCCCTGTAAAATTGTGATTATTATAAAATACTTATATTACCCATGTTAATAATCCTTAGTATTTATAATTAATTTCAGCCAGTATGTTTTTATCATTATAAGGCGTCTAACAGTCCCGTGCCTAAGTCTTGTGGTCTCCAGAAGCTGAGAAGCCTGGACGTTTACATAATATAGACCTCCTTAATGCTAGTGCCCTCTTTATAAACAATTCTTTATAAAATAAAATTCGATCAAAGTTTATTAATGCTAAAAGGAGAATAATGTATAAAAAATTTTTTTTTGCAAAAACTTTATTAAACTTTTGAACTGGTAAAAGTTTTGCGTAGACAATTTAAAATATTTTCCTGTGAATACCCCGTCACCCGAAAGAACGTAGTTACACGAAACTTTAGAAGTATGGTAGAGATTAATCGGAATAGATGTCATTTTAGAGTTGTAACTATTAATTGTATGCGCTATTTTATAATGTATCTTATGGTAGGGTATACTGAGGGAGGGGCTTATAGACCGATCCTAGATTTCATGATTAAAAATGTGTGATTAAAAATGAATATCAAAATACCTATTTCAATTTGACACTAACAGACTAATTAGTTGTGAAAATGTTATTCTATTTTTAAAATTTAACTGGACTGAAGATTTGGCAGTTAAGTGCTTAAACGATAAACATTGGCTCATTGCCAATCATATGGACACTTTTGGATGTCCACCTGTCCATCACTGATTTTGTAATCTTCTATTGCATTCTCGGATAATAGGCACATATTTAATTCAGCCGTTGCTCGAATTTTAATTGAATTGTTGAAACTCATTAGTAGAAATTTTGTTTCAATGTCTAGAGATTTTATATTATTTAAAGATATAACTGTAATTTGTTTGCACGGACGGATTAATTTAAACTACTTATGTATCGGAATTACTTCGGAGCACCATCGAGTTTAATTTTTAACTGTGTTCACGAGGTGTGAACAGCCTATTTATTTATTCAAACACAAAACATGACCAAATGGGTTCATAAAATATATTTAACATGAAACGTGTGAGTTTTTCATATAGTTTTCTCATTTTCCGAGCAACAGAGCTGTCACCATTTGGCTGAAATCCAAATGATTCCCAGATTTAGATATTACGACTTCTTGTATTTTTGACTCAAATTATTACAAAATATTAATTGTGGATAAATTACACGCCTTTAGGTTTAGATTAATAATACATTTTTAACTTTAGTAGTTGTGTTATTTGTTTAATTGGAATTCCTTCAGCTGGCCGTATCAATTGTATCTTTTTAAAAACAATTATATTATTTAATCTGAAAAAAGAACCATTCTAACAAAATAATATTAGGGGCAAACAGTGACATAAGTGTGTTGTCAGTCTTGGTCGTTCGAGCGGTCAAAATATTGCCGGAAAATACACATTCAACAAGACAAGAAACCTGTTTAAAGCACCAAACGTTTTTTAATAAAACACGTAAATAATACAAATATCTCCCTAAATACATCCCAGTGTCTGAGCAATTGAGTGATTAGGACGGACGTTCGCTCGATCAATACATAAATAAAAACAGAGTTTAAAACAACAATTTCCTTTAAAAGCGAAACTCATTAATATCCTTGTCAGATGCTGGAGATTTCAAATGAGAAATGAGGAACTGATCTTCTTCACTGTGGTAATGGAAAATCTATATGAAAAAAGCCTTAGATTTTGAGGATTATGGCTTTAGGTTTAAAGGAAAATTCTTGTATAAAAAGATTTATAGGTTATTTATAAGATACAATATTTAATGTTATACCTATATTTGCACCAATAGATTTTGCATCAGTAATCTCAGTACAACATGTTTAATCCATTCCTCTACTATGTGTTTACATGATGAAATTGTGAGATTTCCATTTAAGCTTTTGTTGTCACACAATAACGGATTGAATCAATTCTTCACTGTCACTTGATAAGGTTTACGTGACTTTTTCCAACATTTGCTAAAATAACTTAGGCGTTACACGTCGAAGAACACATTACAAACTCGAGTTTCATACCGATATCTCTAGTAACCGAACCTATTGTACTGTTAATTCATATTAATAATGATAATTAGGTAAGCTAAGTAAGAAAATCAGCTTCAAGCTTAAACATGGTCTTATGCACCTTACTGAATAAAAAAAATTGACTTTGTTTAAAGTAGCAAAAGGAGCCAAGTCTGCTTGTCACAAGACCCAGATACCTTGTTAGCAAGCTTTCTCACGTGCATTTTCACATTAATCTAATTCTGAACGATTCCGTGACTTTTGTCTTCCACACAACTCGACCATTACATTCTCTGATGTGATGAATATAACAACTTAATTAAATAAAGGTCCTTATTAGCGCGAATTTTATTTGCTTTGCCGCAATTTGGTGCGGTCAGTGAACACGAACAAAGCGCTAAGCCTATTCGAGGAGTCGCACATTAAAGATACGAGAACAAGAAAAAAGATGTCTCGTTAAGGTTCAGTTGATTGGTGGACAATTACAGAAATGCCTAATAAAGGTTAACGAAAAAAATTGTGACATGGATGAATATAAAATCTAATCAAAGACTAAATTTTACATATAAGTTTTGGTTTATATATAATTTTCGATTATTATATAAAGGATGAAATGATGAGAAATCTTGGGAATGAATGTCTCTAAATGCCGAGGTAAGGATGTTCTTAAAACGCTAATCACGAAATATTAGACCGGTCTAGTGTGAAATCCTTGTAGGCTTAGGTATATACCAAAGTAGATTTCCAGATGCTCCCTTTAATACCTCTTATAAAATCGGTCTCTTTAGAAGATTTATTGACGTAAAAAGTTATCGCTAATGATACTATATATAATAAAGCCTAAGCCTTCATTAACTGTGTGTCAACTGTCAAATGACGGCCGTTTTTAATCAATATCGAAGCTTTCAAATTATTAATTGTAATTGAAAATTTCCGAATACAGTACATGCTTAACAAAACGAATATGATTTTTATAGCAGACTTAATAACAATGGCACGAACAACCACACAAATTTATTTTACTGTAAAACAAAGTCTACATTCTCGCAGCAAAACTGTGGGAAGATTTACAGCAAGCGGGCTGCATGCACTTTACTTAATTTTCTAAATGCATATTCTTATATATTCTGGTTTAGTAATATATGAAACATCACTGTGAGAACAGAGTTTAAAAATATTTTAACGTCGCATTGGAGAGAATAATAAGTAAGTTTATAACAACAGGAAATTTTTAACTCGGCGAAGGTGCATTACATTAGTATTGTTCATAACGTAAAGTTCATTATTTACACAAGTGTTTTTAAATCAATCAAAAAATGAAAAGCAGACCTCGAAAGTTCACCATAAATCTTTAAGTTATAATCCACGTATGTTGTTCGTTTGGACAAAAATAACAACGCATGGCTGATTATTGATCAATACAAAATACAATTAACCTAATGTCAAAAAAGCGCGATGAGAGGGCGTCGTCTCATTCAAGAGTGTGGGTTTCACAAAATGGCTGCTTTAACTTTCATCAACAATCACGCCTCGCTAGGTTAACATCAACTGACATTTCATATTAATAATGAAAGATATACTATTAGATATATATATATAATTAGTATAAAATAATGTAATACTTTTTTTATTTTAGTCTAGGCTTTATGATATATATTTACGTAAAGGGTTATCATTTGTGTGAACAAGAAAGCATAATTCGGGACGTAGAATGTATCATATTTCCTTTTTCTGCTCTGCTACCATTAGCGTGATATTTTGTGTATTATACAATCATCATATTAATACTTACTCTATAGAATAGTATTTTGGTAATCAGATACAAGATATTGACACGAACATAGAAACGAATTAACCCTTATGAAGCCCAATCAACTGTTTCTTGGCAAAGTTGGAGTGAAATTAAATCGGTCACATCAAACAACGTCAAAATCTCGCATTTATTATGATGAATGTGTTATGTAGATTGGCTCATAAATTATATGAAGATGGCGTGGATGTTACCAGTTGCCATAATTTACTAGTAAATTAGGTTAATTTATGAACCAGAAGTGTTAGCACTAGCTAACGTAGAGTTTAATGTAAGAATTATCTAAAAGCCTTCAAGCCAGAGTGAATAAAAAAAAGTATATACTGATTGCGTCATTTGATGTGAAATATTAAAATTAAAACAATGTTAATAAAAGTTATATTATATTACATTTTGTATAGTCTGTTAGTACTAAGTTGATAATAATAATTCTTACCGCAAAAAATCCCAAAATATCCAACATAATATAAACCACTAACAAAGTTAAGAAAGTTTTTTCCTCTCTTTTCAGAGGGAAAACGAGATTATTTTTAAAATTAGACGCTTTATTTTCGTCCGCGACATGACTTTTATGTTTGGATGGTTGTCTCTTAAAATTGTTCATTATCATAATTAACGCTCCAAATCGAAACTTTTACTTTTATTTTGGGTGTTTTAACAAATTATAGTTATAATTCAATACTAGGTTCATATGTATATCTAATCTCTTTCGTTTCTTCAACAATAAACAATAATATTTAACCCAACATATTTATGTTTCTGTTTTGTCCTACTTAGAGAACCTGCGCTTAAGACGCGACTATTTATCAGTATTTGACACATCCATCTTTGGCTGAGGTTCACTCACGAATTAGCCTCCGGCATCAAAGCCCTCTTACACATATGATGACCCACATTAATCATTTTCTTAACTACATCAGAATGTCACATATTTTTGACAGTATAAGAAATGATAGTGGACGAATTTAAGCGGTTGTTAATTGTGAGAATTACACTGTATCTCTGATGATGATGAATGATTTTAGGGAGTGGCGAAGAGTTCCTTGCCAGTTCTTCTCCTCCGCTCCACGCCCTTGATATGGGAACTGGGTGTAAATCAAATTGGAGAGTCATTTTTTATAATTTTTGTGACTAATGAAAAATTTTTTTTGATTGATATGATCTCATGTATACAAAACAGGTTTCCATTTGTTTGAATTGATAAAATTGACGCAAATTGGTTTGTCTGATCTCTTTGTCACTCAATTGTATAGCCTAACTAACTGACTAATTATCTATTATGACGATGATGTTTTTAAAAGCTCAAGGCTGCACTCAGAAAAATGAACTAAATAAATCATTGAAACGAAATCTGGCTTTCAAATGTGCAGCTTGGTTATAATTCAAAAACTATTCAGACTCCACTCAGCATTAAGCCGAGGTATTAAAAACTTAGTTTAATTTTGTATGGAACAATTAAAACTACTTAGTTCAGCGGGTAATTTACTTAAAAAATTGAAGGGTACTGTTAAAGTAGGGCTTGCCAGGGCTGTGTAAGATATGTACTATTGCAATAATGTAATCTGTGTGTGAACAGACAATTAAATAAAGTTTTACACTGCTGGTTAATTTAATTTATTATCCTACTGGATTACTACCTAGTAACTGTGGACTTTTAAAAGTCAATCAAAAGTCATTATGAGTTTGCCGCTACCACACCGATGTTACCTAAAGTACCTCGGGATTTTCGTCCGACAAAAGCTTCGCTAAAGATCATGGTATAATCGTGTCTTAAGTTTTTTAACTTATGCTTAATTTGACGACTTATAATTTATTATTATTTATTTATTTAACACTTTATCGCACTTAAACACTAGAAGCAAATGACATTAACAGATGTTAGAACATATAAGTGCAACGGGCGGCCTTATCGCTAATAAGCGATCTGTTCCAGACAACCCACATATGTGTAAAAAATATTTGTATCCATTTAGTATCCCAGCTATCAATTACTTACCTTGGGGCCCATATTTATTATATATAAATTTATGAATTCATAATAAATCTAACATATTTCATACACGGTCGTTTAGCATGAAGGTAAGCATTAGCTTCTGTCATGGATGTTAACACAATTAGGTAGTCGATCACGAATGACCATGGGTGTCTGCCCACATGACCACGTGGTCACATTTTATTTTCAACTTGCGTGCACCAAAACAATTCCTCATTCTAGAATCACGCAATACAGCGTTGGAATCTTCATAATTTTTTCACGGATATTTATAATAGATTCTATTTATAGTCGAGGTATTCTGATACAATGGCTTGATGAATAATGTTAACAAAAGAGAACAATGAACAGATGTAGTGAACGTTTATCGGTGTCTATTATCTGTGGATGTTGGTTTACGATCAATTATAAATGTGTTCTACTTATGTATTGATACGGATAATCTACATGCGCAAATACTGTAGCACCAAGATTACTACTCTAATGGGATTTTGGTGCCTTTTACTTTTTTTTTTGATGCTTCTGCTTCATGGCAATCTGTTATCCAACAATAAGCCACTTCTTTGTTTGATTTCTCAGTTTATGTTATCCTCAACAGGCATACTTGTATGAAACTTTTCACACGACTCTCTTGATGTCAAATGACTCTCAAACACAAACTCAAAATATCTTTATTCAAGTAGGTCTTTATAAAGACACTTTTGAATCGTCAATGTTTACACTACCACCGGTTCGGAAGGCAGTCATCTACCGAGAAGAACTGGCATGAAACTCGATAGCTGCTCTTTTAAAATAAACAATTAATACAGAACTGTGCCACTGACAGTTAAAATAACAAAGCATTGTAAGGCTACTCAAGAATTGAACTGTCCCGATGCTGAGCCCCTTGGTGCCTATTACTAGTAATAGTTTCTGTCTGTAAATCTCCTTGAAGTTTCTCCTCAATGATTGTTGACATTACGATAAAGCATAGAAGAAATGTGTAGAAATAGACAGAAACAATAAAAATATATATTAGAATTACGGCTATTTGGTAAGCTATTGCTAACACCAGTACTCCATTTTGTGTTCTTTTAAAAAAAAATGTCATAACCTTTAAGTGTAAAACTGTTTTAGTGAAATAATTAATATACTTTACAAACGTTGCGAGAAGTCCATCTGAATAAGTAACAGAAATTTGTTTTTCGTTCTAATTAATTCTGCGCAAGTCGGCTAGCATTTTGTTCGAAGTTCGAGGGAAAGAAATAAATGTGTTTTTCTGCGGCCACTCTGATGGATCGTTTGAGAGAAATTTATGTCTCGCCATTGGCACGAATGAAATACTTCTACTTTATAAAATGTAGAACAAGTGTGTTTAAGTAGTTTGTCAACAGAGGTCGTTTGATACTTCTAGGTTTCAGGCTTATCAAGAACCCTAGTGTTCTTTGAGTGAACATCAATGTTATGCCTCGAAACCGTAAATAAAATATTCAAGATCGAATTCAACCAAATATAGCTTGGAAGTGTATTTTAATGCGCAAAAAACAGGTACAATATTTAACAAAACATACATTCATTGCTAAGCTTATCAAAAATATAACCATTCTAATAATGCACAAACTTAAACTAAAAATTTTAATTAAAAAAAATAATTATAATAATTAATTGGTTAATACAATATGATTATGATTAAATACTAGATATTAAAATTAGTTATCACCAGCTTCTAATAATGTACTAAACAAGGCGGTAAATGTAGGTACCATCAAAGTATGTGCGAATTATTTACATTTTATATCCCCTAAGATTTAATCAACGAATTAAACCCCCTTTACTCGTTTGAATAATAACTTAACCCTTTCACGGGAATCATTAAAACGAATATTTTTATTTTCTCATAAACTTGTAAAACAGCCCACAGTGTATAAACCTGCATTACTATTAATCAATAAAGTATTTGGCGTTTTTAATTAGTACATTTAATTTTTATAGTGTAATTATTATTTCTTACTGATTCGGTAAAGAGTTAGAATATAACTATTGTCCGAAAGAAAACGGTTAACGTTTATAAGCCCCTATGACTGAAGAACATGACACTTTCGGTGAAAGAATGATTACTCTGGGTGTAAGGAAAGGTCATTCACAGATTAAAAACATAGATGTAACACAGATAAGATGTGTCAGCTCCGTGCTCGGAGGGTCGAAATGAATCAAGTGAAGATTGAAATAGTATGATGAATTACGCAATACGACGTGTTATCTCACGTATGAATTATTAATGCATCCCAAACAAATGTGCCTCGTGAGGCTCTATTGTACCGTTCCAATTGTTTCGTTAGACTATCAATAACTCGTAATTGGTTAGCTCGAAATAACGTTTCAACATACCAATTAAATACAATATATTTCCTTCATATTTTATCACATTAAAATTCATTTGTAAAACGAAGAAATATGGTTGAACAGATTTTAGTTTAATTCAAGTTATGTTAGTGGCAAAATCAATACTTAGACATGCACATTAAAGAGATATCTGTTCTATATTTATTTTATGAATTATATTAACAAATATGTATTATAATAAAAGTTCTTTACTAATGTTGTGTAGACTGTGGTTGTAATAAGGCAGTAAACTAGGACAGTGAACTGTAAAGCATAACAAGTGACCGCTTCAATGGCGCGATGAGTCGGCGCTAATGGTTTCCTTATATTTCTTTCTTTATCACTTTTACACAGATTTCTCGTTTAATTAAATAAAATATGAAAAACCCAACAATTTAAACAACGTGTAGAGAGGCTGTTCAGGAAAATGACGGAGTAATTGCTAACGTAACATATTTTGTTTCACTATTTCGTTTATTTAGTTGATGGGATTGCATCTGTTGCACTATTAATATAGTTGAGTCTAGATTTAACTTACTTTCAGTAAACCCTCTCTCACGGAACCGGTTGAGCAATACCCTCTTAAAGCACTTCGAATGATACCGCTCTGCCGCACTCAGACACTCCGAATTCTAGAGGAGGCCACTGTCTGACCTGAGGCTTATATATTATTGAATCCTATTTCTTTACCTAGTCAAATATTGTTTCGAGTACCACCAGATTGAGATGCAATTTATAAAAGAATACAGTGAAATGGATTATCTTAAAAAATATTATTAAGAGTGACCAATTCTCTAAAGATGCACTCACTTAAAGCGTTGTATAACGTTAATGAGAAATGTATGTCATACATTCTAGGAATATGTTTAGTATTTCGCTGATACCGTGTTTACGTTTCGTCTTTATTAAATTAAGTAATTATTAAGTAATTATTTGCAATTTAGGTTAATATAAAATCATTCCTTTATTTAAATTTACTGATGATAATTATTATAGATTACAAAAGAACTGTTAAATAATTAACCAAACACACTGTCGCCACAACAAGATAGCGCCCAGACCCCACTCTAACTTTGCTTTGATTGGTCGATACATCAATTGATTACCTCTCACATATACTCGTATATAATAAACTGTATATATAACCGACTTCGAGAACAAAGGGCCATTATAAAAGCTGAAGTAGCCTTCCCCAAAATGTAAAATGGAACGTAATGAAAAGTACACAGAAAATAACAAGTAAGCAATAAAAGGAGCAAACTAACGATGCAGCCGCTTCAATTCCGAACGAAACCTGCTGATCGACAGCAATTGAATAAGCAATTAAACATCACAATATTTGTGCATTGATGCCAATTAATCGTAGAGAGTTTTATGTTACTGACTCACTGTTTAACTATTGAAAGATTACTTCGAAAATTTCAATACTTTTGTCAGCCACAAAACCCTAGAATATTATTACTTTGTTAGCGATTTCTAGAAGACAACGAACAGGAGGCATACTAGAAAGTTAAAGACGCTCATAGAAACATACATGTCCTCGCTATCTTCTTGAAGGGCACTAAGTCGTATTAATTTTACCAAAACGTACCATGTGTGGTTTTATGATAGAACTGCCGCCTTAGATATCAATTGTTTGGGTATTCCTTGCCTTATAAAACTACTCATACATATTAAAATAGAAATAAATCGACCCTTTGGGAAATATAAGATATTCTTACATATCTGGTTTCTAGCAGGTAGTATCGTTTATGGTTTTGTGTGATCATTACATACGTGTAGGTCAATCATTGTATGAAATTGAAACCCCCGGAGATGTGGTTGTAGGAACTAAAGTAGTCTCGTCTACGAAGTTGGATTAGATGATATAATATTAATTGGGCTTTTGTAACCTGCCCGGGCTAACCTTATTTATCCGTGTAACAGTTTGTCTCTAGGCTAGTTAATATTTTATTTAGTATGCGGTACTTCTGTTATAAATATATTACCTTTGACAACCTGAATCTTGGTCTCTAAAGACAGGATTAAATTCAGTATGTAAAGTAGCCAGTAGTGAGCAGTATTCAAAACGATGATTTAATATTGAAATCTTTGAAGTGGCCAATTAACCTTGAGGAAGATATATATGGTAGCGTGAGATTTGGTTTAAGTCTATAGAATATATTGCAGTTTTATTATATTAGTTACTATAAAATTGTGGGTGAAAGTTCTCAATCGCTTTAATTAAAACTAATCGTACTTAATGATAACTACTGGTCTAATTACATACTGAACTTGTGCATAGTTTACACTTACTTAAGCGAAACAACTCATGCGAACGCATACAATGTAGACCAACATTTCAAACTCGTCAATATCTTAACTCAAGTAGGTATTGTAGTTTTTTACACTACCACCGGTTTGGAAGGTAGTTATCTACAGAGAAGAGCCGGTAAGAAACTCGATAGCTGCTCTTGTAAAATAAATTCATATTAATTTCATATAAAAATATGTTATTTACATAAGCAATTCAAACAACAAAATTGACTACTTAAGAATTAAACTGTCCCGATGTATTTATATTTTAAAAGGATCTTTGCCCTCTAAATATTCTTTAACTGCTTAGTATCCCGTTTATGTCAGAATACTCTGAACTTTATTAAATCCCTTACCCGTATCCGTCCACCAACAGCTTAACCCATTCCCTTTCCTTTAATAAACTTAGAGCTGTACAAATTACAGATTTATTATATTTTTATGTTTATAAAAAAATGGATGTTAAAAATAGATAGTGTTAGAATATAGTGTAGTTTGGCCGGGGGCGGCAATATTGAACTCGGTAGTTGTTTTATCGCCTCGTAAAAAATCTCCACACCCGTAAATGGCATATTTGGTACCAATCTTCATAAAATAATGTTTATGGTAATAGATTTATTTCAAGGGCCTCCGAAAAGGCCTGAATTGTACATTCCGAACGGTAGTAACAGATGTGTCAGATAAATATTGAAATTCGTCATTCGAATTACTTAATATTATGTGACTTCTCGATAGAAATTCACTTGAGATTATAATTGGAAGCAATATCGACGCTACAAATTAATTGGAAATATTTTTAATTGAGCCTCGTTTATTTTCCAATAAATCTATACGCAAAAAATTATCAGCTTGTCGAATTTCTTGCTTAAAGTGGTTAATAACTTCTTCAATTCATGGCTTCAAGGGCTATTCAAAATGGTTCTTTTCAATCATAAAACAATATCCTATTGCGTCGTAAAAACACATCTATTCTCAACCTGAATTATCCTATTTTATTTCTTTATTTCAATAATAACAATAAATAGAATAAATCTAAAGCTGTAATTTAAATAAAAACTAGTATTCTTATGAGAAAGGTGAAAATACACTTCCAGTAAAGAAATTTCTCTTGGGAAATTAGTGGTGACATTATGCTTTATATTCTGTTAGATATTAGGTACTTTTACGACCCGTTTCGATCATAAAGTTGTTAGCGCAATCATTTGAAAAACAATAGAGCATATTATATTATGATAATCTTGTAAGAAAAAAAAGAAATATGGCGTGTAATAATGGACAGCTGAAATATAAATGAGGAAAAAGTTCATTACAAAAATCAGGGATGGAGAAAAAAAGCACACTTAATCATAAGTTACCAATTCTCCGATGGGCTGCAGGTGCTTATGCAGCACTATTATTATGAAATTTAATGATAAAGATATTATCTGTCTAAGTCTTTGGCCACCATGGCATTTACAGTCAAAAGAAAGCTGGTGCTTATTAAAGAATGTGCCAGGTAGTCAGTGCCGATGACCCAAGAGGTAGTTGTTTCGTTGCTCAACGAATAAGAATCGCGATACAGCGAGGTAATGCTGCTAAAATTAAGGGCAGAGGACCACAAGGACCAAATTTTTAAAATTTATATTAATGTTTTAGTTTTTAAGCTATTTAATTTGTTTATATAAGTCTTATTATTTATATATTTAGTGAAGTAATTCTATAGTTTCTAAATAAGTGCTTTCGATTTATTATATCAGGAGTAATAATGGAGGTTTTAAATATGATTAGAAATAATGGTGGAGAGTTGTTATTATAATAACACTAAAATACATACTTTTTTAAATGAAGTTTCTTATTATTAACCTCTTATGTTCGTCCACTATCATTCCTAACCCTGTCATAAACAACAATTAAAACAAAATATTCTTAATATTAACCTAGCTAAAATACTAAACTTAAAATAAAACTAAACATAAAACTAAAACAAATTTAAAAAGTTTGGTCCCTGTGGCAGAGTACCCACGATCCTGGCGGCGTTTCCTCGCTGTATGGCGATGCTTACACGCTGAGCAAGGAAAGCACCAGTTCTTGGATCACCGCTACTGACTACCATGCGACTGCTTAAATCTTTAATAAGCGCCTGTGCACTTGCAACCCTATGGTCAAAAAGTCTCTACCCCAAATCTTATTATTTAATTCTTAATTTTATTTCGTATCAAAGTTATAATTTGCCGGCATTTAAGCAATGAATTGAGGGAATTAGTTCTATTTGAAGTTTAATTCGCGGAACGTTTACATGAATTTTTAATGTCTCTAACTTTTGGGAAATCGAGTTGAGACTTTAATCAGTTTTTATTAACGATCTATTGTTGTATTATTAAAGATCTTTACTTCATGCAATGAAGACCCTGTCAGCGATTGCATGTCAATGTGTCAAATGTCAATGTATGTCAAATTATTTGTATAAATGCAAAAGCATCCGGACACTGCGTACTTTATTTTCGTAGCGCCGTACCACATCAAAAACGAGCGACAATATTGTTTTAAAATATACAGTTAAAAGTTCATACGGAACAGCCGACATGTTATTTCAGGACCTTTATAAACAAAGTTATGTAAAATAGCCGCTGTGCGTTGTCACACACATTTAAGAGTTTTTACCTTCAGAAAATTTTGAATGAATTTTAGTGATAAAGTATATTTTTTCTTACTTGTATTTAAAGGAACCAATCGGTTTCTTCATCCGCATTGTAGTAAAAAAGGATAAGAGTTCTGTTCTGTGCCTTAAACATATATTTATTTCACTATGCACAGAACACCGGTGACTATGAGAAAACAGCTTTTGAAACTTGGAAACTGACTTATTTTATTCAAAATAATCCTTATAAATGAAGTAAAAAACACGTTGAAAAACTCACCCACATCCAGTGATCCAATAAAGTGGAAGACATTGCTCCACCAGGCGTGAGGCGACATTTAAATAAGAAGAACCTTATTACCATTCCCTGGATTCATAATTAATGCGACGTAAACCTAAATTATTAAATTGTGCTATACAAAGTACTGATTGTTTATGTGGCTTCGAAGGCTATTATTTGTGTTGGAAATATCAAAATATTATTAATTCACAAAGCTTATGATTTTTTAATTATCACTCAACATTATAGGATTGTAAGCTATACAGATTTTCACTGAAAAAACAAGAAAAGAAAGAAAGAAATCAGTTTCTATATATAGATTCGAATTGCCTATAACCACCGGTTGCCCTTCTAATTAAAATTTTACTTGTATTTATCTTTTATATATAAGCAAAGAATTATAAATAATAGTTACCTATGGGAGATCATTAACATCACGATACGAATTATTATTATTGTTATTGCGATAATATCACGTAATTCATTACTCGTGTTTATCCACAGTAAATAAAGCGAGTGAAACCGGAGGGAACTTGAAGACATGCAATCAAGTTTCATTTAATTTAGCTAGAATTTGATTTGATTGTTTTTAAATTTATTTAGTAAAGTAAACATTAAATAAAAAGAATCCTATAGATACATTTAAATATTGTGAATCCGTCCCTAATTTGGCTAAAGAATACGTTTGATAGGATCACAGGTTTGTAATCGAATACTAGTTAGGTTGATTACATAGTGAGTCGAAAATTCATATCTTTCAAATAAAATTTAATATGTCACGTATGTAGATAGAAATAATCAAAATGCTGCTACTCTTGTATAGTATTAGGTACATTTACATATATTTTAATTTTATTGCTTCAAGCTACATTGATTTTTAAAGCCACCACACGGGTTTTTTATTAAACACATTCGCTAGCTCATTGTCCATGTGGCTCAGTTATCAATACGATATGTACGTATGTTTAATAACCCAGTGTGCCCCAAGCCTAAAATTTTCGTAGAAAATTCCGGTCATTTTTCACGGGTCCAAATGAGATAGGAACGTGATGGCCGACACCAAGAACACGGAATAGCTTTCCGAATGTAACGCTCTTTAGCGCGCCATTGTGCATCTTAAATTAAATAAGATTTATAACGAAAGATTCTTTGAAAGTTACACTTCGCAGTAAGTATAGTTATGTGAAGTTTATTACGCAAGACTTTTAGTTGTAAATTATTTATGTACAGTTGTGAAGCAAAGTGGTTATAAAAATTAGCACAGATTTAAATGTAAAACGCCTAGGTTTTTACAAATTCATTTAGTATTGTTTTTCATTTGTTTATATATGCAACTGAAATTTTACTTATAGGTGTATGTAGTTATATGTTGATATAACTGTCTAAATACATAGTTTTCTATAACGTTTTTGTAATCCATTTGACGGTTGTCTTAGTAACAAACAGTCATATTATGCTACTTTATTATATACATTTTTGTTCATATTTTAGCAAAGTAAATAACAACAATGTTTAATTAATTTACTACTAATAATGAACAAATTAAACTGCACCACTAAAATAAATTCAAAAAGTTGGGTCCTTGTCAGACCTATGGCGTACAGAGTATGAGTACAGAGTACTGACCAGGCGCCTACTTAATTCCTTGATGGCCTTGAAATTTGATTAACCAATTGTACTTATTAAATTACTCTAGTTTAGATGTTTTATTACTCTGTTTGTTGAAGCACTATTCAACTAAAAGTAGATGTAATTCAATCTAAAAAGATAGGACAAAATAGTGTACCCCACTCGTTGTTTACTTTATTTTGTAAATACAGCTATGATGTTGATTCTTCCAGTTTGTTTAGGTTGTTGCTGATAGGTGCGAAGAAAACAGCACCCACTCGCTTTTATTGGATTTTCCGTCACTTCAGACCTCGTATATATTGTTCGAATGTCATATTATTTCGCAGAATTTTTATTTCGTAAATCCAGTTCAATCTATGATTAGATTTATAAAAGGAACGGTGGAAACATTTTTATTAAATGTTTAGGTATGCTGATGGATCTTTATCAATGTAAAGCCAAGAAGTTAAGGAAAAGCTTGACTACAATAACTTTAAACGTCAAATTATGCGATCGAAAATTCAGCTGGTTTTTATAATATGTGTTTATAACAAAGAAACTTAAAATTAACGAATGACCTATAATGGTTATCTAAAGAAAAAAAATATTTATTCGTTTCACAAAAAAAAGAAATTGATGCTTCAATCTTTTTTTAACTGGAGGCAAACGGCCAGGCGGGTCACTTTGAGTGAAGCAATAACCGCCGCTAACACCTGCAACGCCAGGAGGCTACATGTGCCTGCCTTTAAGGGAAATCTAAAAATCCTTCAGAAGCACTTCATATACAGAGTACACAAATCACAAAATACGATATTACTAACTAAAAGAAGCTGAAAGCATACTTGAAAATACATTACCCGCCCCATTTAGTACTCACTGGGGAGAACATGACTTTTTTATGACCTTATACGTGCGAGGATTTGATTGCTGTCGCGTCTGTTTTGTTCGTAGATCTGTTTATTGTTTTGTTTACGTGCTAACAAATAAGAATAAATCGTTCCCACGTTATTAACTATAACTGTCTCGTGGTATGAATTAGGATGGAGGAGTAATGCCAGACCGGATGTTTGTCTAGAGAACGATGAAGTCAGACAATTTAATTAAGACTTCTTCCTAGTCGTACTCTTTACAGTGTTTGGTTTATGGGATGGGTCCTGAACTGTACGCTGTACGCCTTCATCACAACAGCCCGCCAACGTTCTCTGTCTCTGTTCTCTGTCGAGTTGTGCCGGTTGTGGATCTAACCAGGTCGCGTTGAAGCGTAGATCAAAGTTAAAAATCTTTATTACAAAAAGGATCATGTAAACACTTTGGAAGGTCACTAAAACTAAGATTAAAGGGGTTCACTACACGCTCAGCTGAAAAGGACCCACAAAAAACTCAGAGGGATGTCATTCTCTGGTGGTAGTTTTTACAACTATCTTACTGCGATTCATCAATTAGTAATGTTTGAATAAGATCAATTTCCAACCAGCACTATCCGTATCCCGAAATTCCTAAGTAAGAGATTTTCCACTTATATGTGGGAATCATATTTCTAAACACTGCATTGATTTCGTTCGACAACGTTCAGGGTTTTCCAAAAGTAATTCTTCACAGCAACTACGCTATCCCATTCAACTTTAAGTAAAAAGGGGAAAATTTAATTATGTTCAAAGTGTCTCTGAGGACGATAAAAACTTGTCCTGCGAGTCCAAAGTTCTCTCATTACACTTACTGTACTAAGTTTTGCTAAATACTTGACATGCTTTGGCCAAAATGGTATCGCTTGAAAGTTTGTTTACGCTGTAAATAAAATCGTCATATTACGAGAATGTCTACAATACAAAAGATAAGAAGATGAGCATGACAAGTATAATCAAATCACAAATATTTCATGTAAGTAACACATATATTAAAAAAAAACTACTCTATAATTACATTTACTGCCTGTTCCCAAATCAAGGGCGTAGAGAGGATGAGAACTGGCAAGATAGTCACCACTACACCTTAATAACTATACATTTTTAGACTCTTCCTTATCACTTGATACCAATATTTTCTGTGTCATTTTTGACAGTTGCAAGAAATACCACAGCGTTGTGCCATTTGAACATCATAATAATGCATTCGGAAGTGGAGTTTCAAACTATAATGTAATATGTTGAGCATAATTACAACGTTTGTTGAGTAAATTGTTTACGCATGCTGAGCTTAATGGTTTATTAAACTCAGATGTTGTTGGAATTATGCATCAAAACGTAATTTGCAATATTCACAGTACAAAGTGTTGCCCGCGGCCTGCACCGCTAATTAGGATTATAATACTCTATGGTCGATCGGATTAAAAGTATTTCAAACCTAACTTTTAAGCTCATATAAATTATAATTTATTTATACACTATATTATATACAATATACATATGTACAATATATTTAATGTCGGATATAACAATGATTTTTTACTTTTACCGAGATATGGAGGCAAATAATATAAAGAAGAATTAAAGACTAGAAGCGTTAACAATCAGTATTTGGATGTAATTGGTTCTATCGGTGTCGGTAAGCGACGGTCGTCTCAGCATAACGTACTGGAAATTTAAAAAATAAATGTTAACCTTTATAAAAGAGAGTCTATGGTCGACATAGCCTTTATGGATTGCCACTCGATAATATATTAATGATGCATTGTTCCTTAATTTATAAAGTTGCGATTTTAAATAATATAATTTTGTTGTCCAGTATCGCCCCGCGTTGAAAAGGGACTCATATAAATTAGCTTCAGCTATTGTCATAATGCCACTTTGGCTTCACAGTATATGAGAATAACAAATTTCGTATATTCACTCTTACACCGTACACAGGCATCGGCCATTTATAATTTATTTATTGAAGATAAGAACGTATGAAACAATAGCTATTAGTTTTGAAGATAGCAGGTGTCCAGTCCGGGAAGCACTTTATAAAATTGGACTCATACATTTTATAAATTAACTGTCTGTAGTAACATCTGTTATGGCGAAACTTCTGGCAACTATTTATTGTTCTACATCTATAGTAGTGCTTTTCCCCGGGTTCACCCGTTAATTAAACTATTAGTCGGTAATTAATACGGGGGTTGCTAATTTAAAACTATGATATATTTGAAGGATTTGACTAGATTGATTGTTTTGTGCTATAGTACACAGATTAGACAAAACGTCACATGCTACATTCATACCAATATTATATATGCGAAAGTGTGTATGTAACAATTTTACGCTTAAACCAGTTAACCGATTTCGATGAAATTTGGTATGGAGATAGACGAAACTTTAGGGAAGGTCATTTTTATCGGGTATAAAAAACGGGTTAAAGGAGATGAAAATTTCACAAGAACTCTGCAATTTATGAAAATTTTCCAAATTACTTTTGTATTTAAAAAGCTACTAGTTTACTAGAACACAATATATCTTCTGCTTGTCTTCACATATATATATATTTAGTCGATTAAATTATAAATATTATATGTGATATTGACACTTTTTTGTAGATTACTAAACACTGGAGCTTTAATTACAGTCCTAGTTATATTATTGTATCGAAATTAAGTATTCTTAAATACGAAATCGTTTTATTAATTATTAATAAAGCTATAAAACCACCATTACACACATACACAAGGAATGGCTAAAAGCTGGCCAGTGGCCACCCAAAACAGAGCGGTTTACTATTATAGTGGTTACCCCTTTTTCTGTTAACAACGTTTCTTCGTTGCAAAGCATTTGACATCTATCTATTCTATATAAGGATCTACATTGGAGATGCTTGAAATAATGTAACGGTTAGTAAACATACTCGGATTATTCATGTCTGTTTAAAATACTAGGAAAACATGCAAGTTTAATTTTAGTAACGATATTTTTTACTGGCAAACAAGCACTTGGTTCTTTAGCGTTAGTAGAATTCGTTATTTTCAATTTTCGCACTGGACAAGGCCCTTCAGTTCCGTGTCGAAATTTAAAAAGCATGTCAAGATGCACTCCCAGTTTCAGTTAGTTTAAATAGGATTTTTAATTTTCAACAATACGGGTGTGCCTATAATTTGTATAAAAATAAATTAAAATTTTATTTCAATCAACAATCTTGTAGTTACTAATAGCTGTCATAAATTTGTAAAGTAAGTTTTATGCATGTAAATATTACTGAATAACCGACCTCAGGGGCTTTCTAAATATCTATAATAGTATTGATAAAGACAATTATTCAGAAAAAATCGTTGAGCAAGTCCTATCACAGTGTAAATGACTTTTCAAACGATAAATGACACAAATTAAAGCTCTAATAATTGAAGCTTTTACACAACAATGTTGATAAAAACTGTATGCAGACGAGTTGAACAATAGAACATAAAGAGAAGTACGAGTAAGTATCTCATAAAACACGGTATAATATCAAAGTTATATTACAGGTCACTGAGCTTGGAATGTTTTTGTTAAACTGTGCGGAAACATTTCCTGATCTAAGACAAAGCTTAAACTCGTTTTGCATTCTTCTATTTGATAAAACTATAGGTTTAGCTAGAAATTTCAGACCACTTCAAGTAGCGCATAGCCATTTGTTATACTCAAATTGTTCATGCGGTAAAGAAATCCCGAACCGGCATTTTTCTCAAAAGTCCACGACGGCAAAGCTTAACAATATACTATGATATATAAATATACCGTGATATATTCTAGTATATCGTAGTATGTCATTTAACCCCGATAGAAATGGTGGTGTTAATGATAGAAAAAATCGGACGCATTTTGATGACGCAGTGTTTTTTAATCAAAACAGTTTTTCTCTAGACGAAAATTTTGGCTATAAATAATGTTAAAAACTGTGCCAGCGCAAACGCGAGCGCATAGAAACATAGCTCAAATATTAAAAAGGGTATGACGCAATAGTAATCTGAATGTTATTAATAAACCAATCAAAATGGATTCCACTAATCCACCGTTGTCCGCTACACAATGCGGAATTACCAAAAACCATTTCATCGGATTGGCTTAATTCTCTCCGCACGTGAATTATGTATGCGTTCGATGCAATTTTTTTAATGGCTCACTAAAAAATTGCAATCGTGTATTATGCAGGTATAACTATGCCATATATTGTGTATGTCTTGTAACAAAAATACGCTATAAAATATGACAAAAAATACGCTATAAAATATGGCTTTATATAATATGACAAAAACCTACCTTAATGAATAAAGATATTTTGACTTGACTTTGACTAATAAAGATATTTTGAGGTTAAGTTTATCCTATGCCAAATACATAACATATTACTTAGCGTGGACAAATGAAAATCCAGCATTATTTAATATCATTTTTTTTCTAAATAACCCATTTATTATATTCATAAAATTTATTTTTTAACTAAAATAAATTTTCAATACAATATTTAACCTATTAGATAAAATACTAATAATTCTTGATACGATCAGACAAAAATGACACTTAAATCTAAAGAGTGCGCACGTGTGGAAGTTTTAATTAGTAAAAATAAACCGTAGCCAACTCATTTTAATTTTATCGAAGCAATATTATACAACACCAAAAGAGAACATTAATTCATATTCTATTACATTTGACATGACATTATTCTATTTACTTTTTTCAGTTGTCGGCACAATGAAGGTTGCATTTCAATACTTTCCCTCAACTGACAAAATGATTGCACATTTCTAGTTCATTACGCAGCTTGGTGAACGTAGGCTTTGCAAGACCCTTGGTCATAATGTCAGTAAACCTAGCAACGGGGCTGTAGGTTTCTTCAAAGTCAATTCCCTTTCTCTGCTTAAAACCTTTAGCGACCAAACGTGCTTTGAATCGTTCAATGGTTCCATCTGGGTGTCTTTTTACTTTATATATCCATTTGCATGGTATTGCAGTTCTTCCGGATGGTAGAGATTTCAGAGTCCAAGTCTCATTTTCTTTCAATAACTCTATTTCTCTCTTCATTGCTTCACACCACTGCTTCTTCCAAGGGCTCTCCATTGCCTCTTTGTAAGTCTGCGGTTCGCTGTGAGCATCTACGTTACAGACATAATCGTCAAATTTCTGTGGTCTTAGAGTTGGGCGAGGTCTCAGATTGTATCGGGATTGCTCTGTATTGTCATGATCCGAATCGTCTTCAACTTCATCATCGTCAGCAGTTCCATAATCTATTGAGCTTCTCGATGGCCTAGCATATTCAAATTGCTTCATTCTAGTGATCGAACAATGTGGGAGAACGGGATTTTCCTCAGGAATTGCTTCTTCTACTAGTTCATTCTCATCTTCAGCTTCAACTCTGACTTCGTTGTCTACCACTCTTTCCTCCTCTAATTCGACAGATCTTGTGTCATTTCGATAAATTCTTTCCGAATTTTCAAGCTCACTATTGGCTTGCCGTTTTTTAAATGACATTTCAATGGTCATTTCGTTTGGAGCGGGGGGATTTTCAGTTATCTTGGGGGTCGTGGTCATTTCATCTTCGAATCTATAGAGCGGTTTCTCATCAAAGGTCACATCTCGTGATCTCACAAGTCGAAAATGTTCATTTTCTACAGCTGCCCATATACGGTATCCATCCTCGTCATAACCCACTAGTTTTCCCTTGTAGGCTTTCTTTGACAATTTACGCCTCCTCTCTTTTGGTATGTGAGCGTAACATGTGCTCCCGATTATTCGTAAGTGGGATACTATCGGTTTCTTTCCGTGCCATAACTCGTACGGGGCTTTATCATTTACTCTCGACGGTCCGGTTCGATTGAGTACGTAAGCCACGGCATTAGTGATTTCAGCCCAAAGTGCTTGAGGAAATCCTTCTCCGCTGTACATTATAGTTCGTGCTGCTTCCACCAGCGTGCGATTATCACGCTCGCAGCACCCATTCTGTTCAGGCGTGTATGGCATCGTCAACCTTTGTTTGATTCCTCTCTTACTTAGGATATCTCTGACGTCTTGGTTGTCATATTCACCACCATTATCGCTAAGTATAGTCTTGATCGTATGGCCTATATTTTGTACTTCTGCAATCATCTCTTCTAATTTATTTTTCACTTCAGACTTTGCTTTCATGAAGTATATCATACGGTAGCCAGAGTAGTCGTCTCGAAATAGTACAAAATATCGCAAATTTGTGATCGAGTTAGGAAAAGGTCCGCACACGTCGCTGTGTATGAGTTCACCGGGTTGTGATGCTCTTGTTCTCGTACTGAACTTCTGTCTGTGGGACTTACCAAATATACAGCTCTCGCATAGCGAATTATCTATGGGTAGCTCTATTCCAAACTCTCGTTTCACAAATGCTCTAACATGACGTTTGTTTTGATGGACGAGTCTTTCGTGGTAAAGCTGGGTTTCTGTCGCTAAACATGTAACAGTCTGTGTTTCAACCATGTTTTTCAAACTCAGTTTGTACAGACCTCCACCTTTCTGTCTTTTTCCAACTAATTTAACTTTTCCATCTATTGATACGGTGCATTTATCAGTTGTGGAAGTAAATATAGTTTTCGGATTCGTATCGTGAGCTGCTAGGACCGAGAATAGATTTTTCTGTATGCCCGGAACAAGCCAAACATCTTCCAATTGAATAGTAGATACTTTCCCTTCTACAATAGCTTCGATGACAATTGAACCTTTGCCTTTAGCACGTAGTGTATTGCCGTTTGCTGTTGTGACTGTATGTGGGTCATCAAATTGGTTAAACGTATTAAATATATCATCTCTATTTGTGATGTGGCTTGTGGCACCATTATCCACGTACCAGTTGTCCTTGTCAGACTCTGCCGAATTCACTTCTGTATGTTGTGCATACATAAGTGTCACGTTAACAGCTGTGCTTGTAGTATGCTTGGAGTTCACGTCGATAGATTTTGACGGGTTATTGCTCTTCGGAGGTTTGCCATCCTGAATCCATTTCAGACATGTTTTAACCCTGTGTCCGACTTTTGAACAATAATTACATTTCAATCTCTTATCTTTATCACTTTTCTGTTTGGCATTTGATTTCGTTATGAGGGCTTCTTGTGCAGGTACGGCGTTACCAACCAAGTTTCTCTCAAATGCGCATAGGTGATCGGTTAGGCTATCAATTGTTCGATCTTTCTTAGGTATCATTAACCAGCTACTTTTGAATTGAGAATATTCTTCGCCGAGTGTATCGAGAATTTTACAGATTAAGAGGAGTTCGGGTAACTCGTTCTTTTCCTTCTTTAATTCGTGATCTAAATCGGTCCAGATATTTTTCAATTTTGATAAATGCGATGCTATGTCGTCTTCGTGATTCCTTTTGAAACCAAAAAAACTTCATGCAAAGATTATAGCTCTTATCTTCATTTGTTCCGTCGAACAGCCTATGCAACTCCAGCCATACTTCTCGAGCTGTCGTAAAACGCATGACTTTCTCTAGTGTGTCGTCACTCATATTGCTTGTCAGTACCATTAAGGCGGTACATTCAGCCTTTGTGAAGGCTATCTGTCCTTCACCGGCGGCCGATGTCGACTGACCTTCGATAACGGGCCTTACAATCATACCTTCGACAATTTCTAGGGCGGTAGGAATACTTCTCAGTGCGATACATATTTTGTATTTCCACGTAGTCCAGTTCTTCTTCCCAGTAAGCTGTCCGATTGACAACTTTGTCGAAAAATTTGTTAAACTATCCATGTTTATTCAACTAATCCAGTGCTGTAACCATAACCTAAAGAGTGCGCACGTGTGGAAGTTTTAATTAGTAAAAATAAACCGTAGCCAACTCATTTTAATTTTATCGAAGCAATATTATACAACACCAAAAGAGAACATTAATTCATATTCTATTACATTTGACATGACATTATTCTATTTACTTTTTTCAGTTGTCGGCACAATGAAGGTTGCACTTCAATAAAATCTTCATGCCCTATATCTAGGCTTCTATTTATAAGGTGAAACGATGCATAAATCTAGAAGTTCCAACTCAATATGACTAGAGTCCTGAATAATTCAAACGAAGGTCTCTCGAAGTGAAGTTTCGTGCGAACTTTTATAAAGTAGTTAACACTAAATTGGGATGGACAAAATCTTTTTATTCAACGTATATAATTTTAACTGCAATTGACAAATGAGTGTTAAAAAGCACAGATTATAAAGCCAAACACCGTGCAAACTCATCAACAAATCTTTTGATTCGTTTTTAGTCTAACTTACTAAATGTAGATATTTACAATGAGAAGAAGCTATTAAAGAGAACTTTGTCATTTCTTCACAAACACATTTTTTACGTGTACCATAAATATCTTTAAATGAACATGAATTGAAAATTACAATCGAAATGACATGTTAACTCGTGAAAACTGTAAAAATACAATTTAATTCTTGTAATCCCATTAGGTCAATTGTAAATGTAGCTATTTTAATGTGAAATGAATAAATGTATCTCTAAGCCCTTAAGCCGGTTGGAGGGGAAGCCATTTAACAACACTTTTCGTATTAACTAGCCTAAATTATGAAAACTTTCTTACGTATAATTTTTGGCAATATTCTAAATTTTTAGTTACACAGGTATATTTACTATGTAACGTAGAATTCGTGTAGAACTTTTTATTTGGCCGAGTAAGACGCAGTCAACAGTTCTTAAGATCGATATTAACGACAAAAGCCCATATCGTTTTCACACAGCCTTAGAACTTCTCCCTCCCAGCCGAAAAGGGGGATCATGGACCGGTCGTAACCACTAACTGTCCAGTGGATCGACAAGGTCTAGGATTGGTATTAGGACTGATTATTCTTAGAATCTTAAACATTTATGTGAATTACAAGAAACTTCTGCTCCAGAGCTCTTGCACAACTTTATCTCTGTATTTGGCATCACAAAGGACTCCGGAGTAATTTCTACTGACAAATGCATGCATAGTGATTAGTTGTACTGAGTGTAAATTGTCAAAGCTTGAATGTGTCGTATATTTATTATTATTTATTTACAGTAAAAGATATAAGCAAAATTGGGCTAAGTTGTTTTAGCTTCCAACCATGAGATCACGTATTTCAACCAATGGTGAAGAAAACACGAAACTGGTATGTCTTACAACCAAGAAAATATGCGAAGAGATACAAGCTCGAATGATTGAACTAACGAAAAGCTACATTCTTTACGTTTTCTAAATTAACGTACGCAGGAAATATATAAAGCCCAAAGGTACGATCATTAACTCGTTTTTATAATGGATGAGAAAAGTTCTTGAGCCTTTTTTTATAAAACAGAAGGCAAACGAAGCGAATTACTTTTAGTAAAGTGCTAATCTGCAACGCCGGGAGGCTAACAAGTGGGTGTTTAAGAGACAGGTACGCTACGCAGAGCCGATTGGAAAGATATCATGCTCGATACTAGGGTATACCTAGTCTTGGGTTTAAGTAAAAGTTCAAGTTAAGAATAATGAATGGGTGAGCAAAGATGATGTGAGAAACCACAGATCAGATATGAGTGGGATGTTTGGGTGACTTGATGAACTGCGTTTTCATTCACAGGTGTATAAATATTATAATGAAACAATAGCCTTCAAGACATTAATCATAGCTATCATTGCGGTTGACACCATTATGAACCTCAATCGTTTGTCAGACAAAGCGTCTAATGTAGCGTGACGTATAAAACGCACCTGCGATTTCAATAATCTTTTGTTAGACGTTCGCTATCATTACTAAGACATTCCTCTAGATAAAGACTATTTAAAAGACTTTTGTTCAGCTCATCCAGAGTAGGAAGGTTTTTTTAAATTATAATATCGAGAAATCAATTCAAAAACACGAGCATTATACGTCGCTACAACAGAACGATGTGAAATGACGTTACTTGTCAACAGATTGACAAATGACACTTAACTTATAAACTGACGTTTGACACTTATAACAACTTATAGATATATAACTTAATAGGTTCTGATTAAAGGGAATATACATTATAATTGATAAAATTAAATAAATGAAGCATGTAGCACGCCTTGATTTCGTTATTATGTTTTGTGTCATTTAAACATTTACCGGATAAAATGAAAACTCCATCAATGTTGCAGTAATCACAATACTATATTTTATGATGGAAATGACAAATAACATAATGTGAATGTATTATATTAATTAACAACATCAACTTTTGTGGAATAATAAAATTGAACACGCTTAAAAACAATTTTTAATAAGCTGAAATATTCCGTATGCACAGTTTACTTTTTAAACATTACAAAGCGCTGTAAATATTCCATCCAGTTATAATGGATAGTTTTCAGCGCTGAATTTTAACAAGCTCTTTACGCGCGTGACAGTTTGAAATACCTGCTCTGAAGGTTTACGTTGTGAAATTATGAAAATTGCTTTACATTATCTGATGAGTTGTGCATTGATTTAAGTGAGGTTATTCTGTTTTGCGTATATTAAAGCGTAATTTGTTTGGAGCGGTTGATTTAATAGAATTACGGAGGGCACTTTTAAATTTCCCATATCATAACAGACTACTTAACACACACTGTTGATAATAACAAATGATTGATTTCATCTATATCATAGAAAGTCTGTTAGTTACATTATTTCTAACGAGGACGGCTGAACTGATTTGGCTGAAAATTGGTTGAGAGGTAGCTTAGGTAGGAGACGAACATACTTTTAAGTTTTTGACAAAATGGATAGAATCACTTAATGTTTGTTAGGGCTGTAAACAAATTACGTGATGTTTCACAGCACGTGTATTCAGACTAAAAAATGCGCTCCCTGAATCATAGTAATTATTACAACGTGTTGATCTGGATAGGCGTAGGATCGTGAAATAATTAATAGATAAAAATCTGCTTCTTTATTGCCTTGAGACGAAACAAAGTTTGCCTGGTCAGCTATGACCTTATTTCGATTTTCGAAAGCTCTTCTTATGTCTATTTTCAGTATTGATAGTCTGCCACATTAACTGTAACAGTATTACTCGGACCGACGGATCATTGATTAGGGGCGAAATCGAATAGATGGGACATTCCTAGTCGCTTGTATGTTAACGATTCTTTTATGCCCCAATTCAGAGCATATTTTAGTATTAGTTGAGTACATGTGTTTTATCAAATGTTAGAGTTAAAAGACATACATATTATATATTAATAATACAATTGTTTGCTAACGAGCTAATGTCAGGAACTACTGGTTCAAATCGATCCTTTCCATAGATTTTTTAATAATACGAGAACAAATGAAATATATATCATTAATTAAAACTTTTTGGAGTTGTGCACGTAAACATAGTGAAACAAAATGGTAAAGTTAGATAATTAAAATATATCTCAGAGAAGAATCATATATCTGAACGGGCTAAGTGCGTGAACTGGGTTATGTGTGAGCAGAAATAGGTATTACAATAATCAAGTGCTCTACAAAAGTCTTCAAAACTGGTCTACGAATACCGAACACCACTGTGACCACAACAAGATGGCGCCCAAACGACGACGATTTAAACGCCTAGCTCGGCTCTGATTGGTCAAAACAATGTTTTAAAATATTAAATAACTAGGTATCGTATTCAATCAATTATAATAAAATAGTATATACAATGTTAGTATTTCCAAACAAATCAAAAGTGCAACAATTTCACTCAAGCCACCCCTCCCCCTTTTATTGCTTCTCTCCGACATGTATTGACACTAAATCTAAATGCAGACGAACACAACAGTAGGTACGATCTTTAAGAATACTTCAAATATTACAGGGTAAGTTATTTATTACCTTATTATGAAATGGTCCGTCTATTCGCAATTAAATTCGTATATTTTATAAAACAATTATATATTATTAATCTGAAGTAACGAATACACATTAAGTACAAAGCAAATGTACAAATTATACCGTTTGCAATATCAATTCACCATTTCATGTTAAACTTGGAACACATTTTCATTTGAAGTTTGAACTAAGTGGCTATAAGAAGAATAATTACATATAACTACTTAACTTTAACTTAGTGTTTGAAATATCTATTAAAACAGTTAATTCCATAGACAGTAATTTTAAGTGTATAACTTAAAATTACAATCACGTGACCGCGTTTGCTGCCAAATACTATAACGTTATTAAAATAATGTAATTACATATTTCTTTATTACGATATAGCACACAATAAAATAAAACAAAGATTCTTAATATTAACGAAAAGTAACTTAATAACTTAAATTAAAATGAAATACAAAACTAAAACAGATTGAAAACTTTTGACCCTTGTGGAAGAGATAATAATGAAATGAAAAAGTATTATTGTAATAAATAAATCGATTACTTTACAGTTTAATTCGTTGACGCGAACATTATTCTAGCCAGCATGACCACGGTTAGTACACTGAGCGAGACTTAAATAACTTTGCATTTATTTTTCTTTTCTTATATTCATTAATTTTCGTTTTAAATGTTTCTTTCTTTTAAATAAATATACGGCATTGTTATTCTTGCTTTCATCAACAAAATGGGCGCTTCAGGATCTTAAGCTTTCACCGTGAAAAGCTGCTAATGTATGTTTAAGCCCCTAATTCTATTACAATAGGACCAGTCTATCACCGCCGTCCATTTTCCCTTCCTAATTATATACAGACCGCACATCGACCCCTCGATCCATCTATCCGGATATTTGCATAGCAGCATTGAATTGTATGGTACATACAAATGTATAATATAAATGTATTATTCAAATCATATCAAGAAAGGTATTACACGCATGAATCGTCAAAAAAATGACTGCCCTGATGATAAATAATTAATTGCTCTTGCGTAAATCTCTAGCTTCCTCCACTCTTGTATAGTCCAATATAAATGCTTGATTGATTGTCTAAACTAGATTTATGACTAGCTTAAAATAAAAATGTACAATAATATAGTGTATGTTAGAAACAATTGCATTACCAATAAGTCACTCATTTACGGTAAGGCTGCATATTGTATTTTATATTGGGTGGTGTTTATGTTAAAATGTTCTTTTGAAATAAATCTTTCATGCTGTAGCTGAACTAATTTATTATTTAATGAAAGTAATACAATGATACAAAATAAATATTATTAAAGATAGAAGTTATTTTAATATGATGCATAAAATAAAAAAGAGGACGAGAATTAAAAAAAAAACAAATATTAAGTACTTCTAACATGTGACAGTGACAGTTCAGGTACAACAAGTTCAGGTCAGATATATATATTAGAACACAGAAACGCATCAATGATCACTTGTTAATTGCCTGTATTGCTCAATTTGATATGTATCAGAGTACTCCTTTTTTCTTATGTCTATCTACGAAGGATCCCAGTCTGAGAAGTAACCTACAACAAACTCAGCTAGTTACCTATTCTCAGCATTTAGGGCAATTCATTCCCAAGCTTTTTTATCGTTGGAATAGTCTTTGACGGGCGAGGCTTATTTATCCAAACCAATCATAATACTTCAAAACGACCAATATTATTCACAAATATAAACAAATACCACCTTTTCAAGTCTCTTTGAAGCCTTTCGCGGAAAATTTTTACGTTCGAAACAAAAGCGGATCGAAAAAAGGAAATTCATTTCCCTTCTCTAAAAATGATATTGAAGTGCTGCGTCGCTTAATACATACATAATTTATTTTTTTACTGAAGTGAGGCTTTCTTTATACATCGAGGGGTGATTTTGCGACTGATTTTATTATTCACACACAGATCATTGATAGACTTTGCACATTGACAGACGAAATTTAGTGTTCTTAATGAACTTGCAATAAAAACAATTCAAAGACACTTAAGCTAGAGGCATTTTTTTCATTTGATATAATTTAAATAAGTTTTTGGTGTCATGATATATTTGTAAAAGTTCAATTTTCATTTAATCGTTGAAATAAAAAAACATCAAAGCTCGCTTAAAATTGAAAAGCCCTTATTTCGCTCTTTTAATCTGTGCATAAAGTTTGAGTTGCCAACTCATGTACTTACCTAGGTATAACTTTTCGGTATAAAGTTACTTTTAAATGGTGGGTGCTTACATTTTTCAGCGACTATTATTAATATAATGTATTTATTGCACACACGTGTTTGAGGAGTATTCCTATGATTAGTCTACGAGTTTATTTAATTCTTAGGCCGTGGTATGAACTCCTTAATGGTTACACAATTACGTATGTTTTCTTAAAAACTTGACGGAGATATAATATTAGCAAGGGATTTCAAAGCAACAAGTTATAAATAGGGACTGAAAAAAGAATTGATAGCAATAGAAGTGCAATAAATGGTGCAATACCGCTCTGACATCGGTGAGATAACGCGACCATCGGGAGATTGCTGATCGAGATAAAATAGAGGTGGTATATTACCGTATATTAAAAATCCTTAAATAAATGTTTTGTACATTTGGAAATCTCAATTATTATCATCTCGGTGTACTGTGTGTTTGCTGATTTAATAACCGCAAGGCACATTAGGCACCTATCATGTGCCGTCCTATTTCACGATGCCCACCCGGTAGTAAAGGTTTTTTTAAAATGTTTTATATACAGATTCATTATCTATTTATTAATCCATTCCATGGTGTATAGTGTAATGGTTGCTGCTCTATAAAATAGTACTGTAGAACATGACAATACATAAATATTACCGACGAGAAGCTGCTAAAATTGTGACATACATTTTGAAAGAATAATTTTCGTCACTTATCATATTGTTCTATATTTTCCAATAATAAATATATAATTCACTTTTAGGTGAATCATAATTTTTTAAGTTATTCAAGAATAACATAAATTCCTTTAATATTCGAACATCGGTGGTGGAGGTGGCCATTTTTCAGTTACCCTCGGACTAAGCCCCTAAGCTCGCTAGATGAATGAGCGGCCTCGGATTCGATGCCCGGGTGGTGAAAATTAATGTGTATTGCTTTGTGTTGAAGTTTTTAATACTTTCAAATAATGTTTACAGCTCAATAAATTGTAAATATGGCTTTTAAGTATTAATGTGACGTGTTTCGCGATGTTGGGATTTGTTGTTGTTTGAGTGATTTCATACTTTCTTAATCAATTATTTCTGAAAGAAAACATTGTTAACACACACACTGTTCTTTATATATTATATCACAACCGTTTTTCGGGTTTAATTAATAGTGAAGCCATAAGAAGATGTCTTCAATTTGCAAATAATATGTACGTAATTCGTATCAGCGAAATGAAAATCTATTTCAGTTTATTCAGCTTTCTATCAAGCGTACCAAAGACTAAGTATATACGCGTACGTACCTAGTATAGTTTGGAAGCAACTACGAAATCTTTTTAAACAAAATAATAATGTATTTATGGTTCAAAGCACCGCTGTCTTTTTTATTGAACCCAGAAATGATACAAGACAATAATAGTATGTTTACCTTATATGTAAATAGTTTATACATAAGTATATTAGCATCTAAACTAAGTTGAGACCTGCATCTTACGCTAGTTCCTAATATACAAGAAATACCGTCTTAAGACGAATTCATACAAGAGTTATGAATTAGTTTTCTCAGTATGGTATTTAATATAACACTATATAATCAATAAAATAATAGGAAACATAAAGCAGTTTTATTAATACTTATATACATATACTTTTTTTTATTAGTAGGCATCTGGTAGTCAGTATCGGTGAGCCAAGAGCTGATACGTATATGGATCGCAATGCAGCGAGAAATTGAAAGCATTATCGGTACTCTTCCACATGGATCAAACTTTTTGAATTTTGTTTTTTGAAATTATTACATATTGTCTAATTTTCTATATTAGCTTTGATATAATAATATATTACATTCTAAGGTGTACTAAATGATATAACATTGTGTGATGAATTCACGTGTTGTCAAAAATAAAAAACAAATGAGGCTTGCGCTCGGCGTATCTTGCATTATTTAATAGAAAAAACCAATCTCTTATCTGGGCTTCTCACAATTTATGATGTCATATAAATCGTACGTTGAATTTAAACACATTTTAAGTGGATTAAACGTCAAGGTGTTATGTAACTCAAACGCTCCTCGCGCCCTAAAAACCCCTGAACAAGTATCTATATATAAGTATGCACGTTGGGAATAGATATGTCGATTGAATCTTTTAAAAAGACCAAGCATTATATGAAAATTTAACTACTTAATCCTTTCTCCACAAAACTGAGTATGCGATGGTTAAATTAAGTGTAGTTCAACCATATGTCGAAGTATAAATAAGTAAAGGCTGAGTTTTATTTGTCGTCAAGAATACTTAAATAAATCTACAGAGTATACGAGGTGCATATTATTATAGTGTGGACTAATTTCCCGCGGGGCGCACTTCAGCGCAATACTTTTCATTTATTATTCCCATTGAATAGTGCTTAATATTTGCAAGTACTCTTATTTCCCTGTGCATGCTCTATTGTGCGAGAAACATATTTTACGTACAATCTTAAATATATTTCCTTTATTTAAAGCATGAGTATTTGCAATGATCAAGCAGATCGTGCGGTGTAAAAATCTATTCTATTTGGAATGTTTTGTTGGCTGCTACCGCTCGTCTTAATTGTCTTGTAAGCCAGACCAGACAGACCAGATCTAATATTGGAGGTCGTGCATTTGAATTCTAAATGTGCACCAAAAAAATTGTCTTTCTGTTTGCCTAATTAAGACAGGTTATGAATAAGAAGCGATCACAGCAATGTCAACTTTTTCGTAGTTAAAGTTTTGTGTGTTATAATTGAGTGAACTAATGAAACTAAAACACCTGCTTCATGCTTCAAAGTTGGATTAGTTGATGTAATATTAATTGGGCCCACGCTCGAACGTGCTGCCTCCCCTTGGACTCGTATGGTCCATGTCATAGCATCAGCGATTAATGAGACATATTGAAATATTTAAAACGTTTAAAATTAACAACGAAGATTTAACTTCCCGACCATTCTACGTCCTTTATTTAGCAAAGTTTAATTTTACTATACTTGTGTTTATATTAAAAGGTTTTATGAAATATATATATATATATATATATACATATATTTTTATATTATTTCATTATATATATATATGTAATGAAATGACATTTCATTAATTCAAAATTACCGCGCTTCGCGCGTTCATAAGTTGTCAGTGAAAGTTGGTAGAGGGCACAGCGGTCGGAGGGATACGGGGATTCAATGGCGGATGATATTCAGATGATTTGTAAGTTAAGATAATTATTATAAAAACTTGTAGAGAGATAAATGATGGGATATACTTGAGGAGGCGATATTAGTGAACTTTAAATGTCGTTTCTTTGTATTTTCAGGTGAGACTAAAGTGTAATTGTCTAATTGTTGTAATATTGTTAAGGCGTGTTAAATAAAACAAAACTTTGTATTTTCAGAGAAACAATTTGTGGTTTATTTTGAAAATCCTCAATAATATATCTTATATATATAGAAAGCGAAGCACTTTTTTAAGACAAATATTTTATTTTTCGTATTAATTGGTAAACACCATCATTTGGGACAGTAAAGTAGTAAAGCAGGTACTAGTAAACTTAACCTTGAAACTATAGTATATTATACTTAGATATCTATAATAGGTAGGTACTTAAGAAAACTTAAATTTGAACTCAATATAAGCGATATTAATTGATAATCATTGAACACGCCTCAACTTGTAACTTACACCAACTTCAGGACAGTATTTACTATTAATATCGCGATGACATTACCGACAGTTCGACCTGAATCTAGGTAATTAATGTCTAACGAATAACAATATACATTAAAAGCGCATCCCTCTGTATGAATGTTTCTTGAAAGCAGTTTAATTATAGATAATAATTCAATTTTTATATTGTGTTCAATAAGTAGAAGATGACAGAAAAATTATCTATTAATAATCTTAAATTATTCTCGAGTCCATTGTCGCAGACGTTGACACAAATAATATTAGACTCCATTTCATAATCCTGTTTTAAAAACATTGTATAAAAGGTTTTTTCAGAAAATTTCTTTAAACGTTAACACAAAATTGACATGAATAAATGTATAATTAAATTGAGTATTAAACAGAAACTGTATTCAAGTAAATTTTAGTGGTTGAAAATTTTAATAAAACTTTTCAATCACAACACAGTGTTCGCAGTGGAATTTTGTTTTAATTATAAATTTTAATTAACAAGACAGTCTGATGTCGGAACCGATCGCTCATTACGAGTTTTGTGATTGTGAAAATTCATTAATTAAGACTTTAATATTTTAATTACTTTTCATATACATTTGTTGATCAATTTTAAATAGTTGTGGATATTAAAGTTATATATCAAAAATAATAGAAACACAACTTTGTAATTTTTTTTTTGATAGGAGAGGGTGATAACGAGCACACCATAAAGATGAATTTGACCTATTTAGAAGTTGTAAGTCCTGCCTAAAAAAAATATACTGTAGTATGTATTTTTTTCTTATCTTATTAAAGATTTTGGTTTCTATGACCCTTCTTTAATTGCCTTCTTTCAGTTTTTTGGAAAAATATTTAATGTACAGACCTTAGATTTTTACACTGTCTTATTATTAGTATAGATAGAACAAGCAATATTGCGTTTAAAGGCTGTGGATATTCTATTCCCAGTTGTCGTCTTCTTACACTATCTAATAACTTTTGATATTATAATACTAATTATCGAGAAGCTTTTCACCATTTTTTTTTCTCTAGCGAGCAAGGGGCACATTATAAAGGTGAAATCGATTAAAAGCAAGAATAGATGATTTATTAGCCATACATCGATAATATTGCCCATCGTTAAAACTAACATTCATTTTACGTAATCAGAAAAAAAAAACACATTTCGCTCGTTACGAGATGGTATTCAAAGATTAAAAACTCCTGTTTCGTTGAAATAGTAATTTCAATATGGCAATAGTGTGGTTTGTAGCGCCAAATTAAACCATAAAATGAGCCGAATGCGGCTAAGCCACAAATGTTATCGCAAAAACTGTACCAGTTAAATCTTCAAAGGCTACCTTTCATTTGAACGGACGACTAAACTTTATTTACCATATTTAATACTAACTAACAAATCTTACGTTTTTAATAATTTAATATATCATTAAAAGCGGTATAAGTAAATTATGAATATTCAGTATTACATACCCAGACATTTATATTATAAATCTATTAACAATAAAAGCTTTCTTCAACTACAGGGTATAAATCTTGTTGAATTAGGATCTATCGTATTAAGACAAATAGCGGTGAGGTGAGAAGGATCAATTATATTAAGTGTTAATCATGTTATCTCATATAGGTGTACTCTCTGCACTAAAACCAATGCTTTTTTTAATGAAACCTGCGCATCACTTTTATTAAAGCGCTAACTGCCTCTCATGGACACATGTCAGGAGGCTTACAAGTGAGTTGCCGGCCGGTCTTCACTTGGCCCCAAAGTCGTAACGATACGGAAATATCTAGCAGTTTCTCAGTTTTTGAACATCCAGTGATGAAATTTAACTGCAGGTGTTAGTCCGGACAATTCGTCATGGTTCAAGTTTAATTATGGTTATCACAATTATCTTATCAAAGCATGCTTTTACAAAATATGTATATCTCACTGAACTGCGTTCCTTACTTTGAAATTACAACTGTAGGCAGCCGGCTAATTGGAGCGAGGCTCCTCCATTTCAGCAGGCTTCGCATTTGACTTCCAAATAACAAACGTAGTATCGATAAGTTTTTCCTTTTTATTGAAACAGTAATTCGACTGAGCTTCAAATCATATAAACCTGTGTTATGATCATAATATGTCTTATTAATTAGAAGAAGCCAAAACCTCGATACTTAACTATATAAGGTATAAAATGACTTTTACAAAATGATTTCTGTTCGTAATTAAATTCTTAACGTCAAACAATGAATGAGCTATTTAAGTTCGATGGCAAACTTTTTACTCATTAAGAGTTAATAATGTTCTCCAAGTTTCAACCTGCTAAGAAAAATGAAAACTAAAATATTTGTTAAAGTGCAAAGAAGTATCTTAAGCTGTATTAATATTGAAGAGACTTAAGCGATGGGAACTCGCGAAACATGTAAGACAAATTTGTAACGAGAACTTAAAAGAACCTATTTACAAATAATAATAACAACACATAAAAAAATGATTAATTACTGATTGGGTTGGTCTTCCCTGTTTTTTGATATTAATTCGCATATGTAGCTAATATAATTTTAAAATAGTTTAATATAACTACCAACAAACATCTTACACAATTATTGTTTGTTTGCGTACAGAAACTCAGATAATATTACAATAAGAAACCTAATTGAAAATCTAATAAATTGTACCAAGACCCAATGAAACCGGGACGTGAGAAGATTACCTGATGGCTTGAAGGTACAATTTTTCCGTTACACCATTTTATTAGTTGATCCCCACTCTCAAAGTTCGCTGGTCAGCATTTCAATACGCTTATTGATTTTTTTTCGCTAATGCCAACTTTCATCCTTTTCGTGTTTTTTAATACGTTTAACTGATTCAATATAGATTTTATAACTAAAATGAACAAATAGATTTATTCTTGTTGAATAAGTCGGTTCGAGCTTACGACTGTACGAAGTAATAGTAAAGAGACTATTTTATATACGATGTTTGTGAAGAGAGCCAAGAACATGCATCAGAGCTAATCGCATACTATTAAGAAATAAATTACGTAAAAATCGAACTCAAGACCCAACTAAGGTACCACTTTTTATTTTTTTATAGGAAAGGGGGCAAACGAGCAGGAGGCACACCATAAAGGTAAAGTCACTGCTCATAGACACTCAGGTGACTGGGAGCTTGTGAGTACGTAGCCTCCTCTTAGGATGTGGTACGCTTTTGTTACACTGAATTATTATTATCAAAAGCATCTTTTTCTTTTACCAGCTGAATTTGTGTCGGTAATCTTTACAGTTATTATATATATTTAGAACCCTCCGAGCCTTAGATACAGAAATTATTAACGTACACAAGTGATCGCTAACGATTCTATGTGAAAATAATCCGATAAATATATAATTACAAAGGCTGTAAAAAACTCTTCGTGTCAAGAGACTCGACCCGGTTCTGAAGTTATACGAGTGTTTTATTACTTTTGCTCCCTTTAAATATTTTTGTTGGTAATGATTGTTTATTGCATTTTTTGTTGCTTTTAAAGTTTCTTTTGAAAAGTTCTGCTGTGAACTTTTATTCCCAGTTGTGAACCTTAAATGGAGATTCGCGATCCGTCCGAAAAATCTTGTTAACTGAAATTAGAAATCTGAATTATTTCGTCTACGATACAAGTTTTGAAGATTTATCTATTTGAATAACGTATTGTCGGAAAGTTAAGCTTTAACAAACTTTAAATATATAATGTACAAATTGTATGTATGTATGTTTTCGACGAGATAAATATACGGTCATAAAGTTATTCTTTCTATATTTGCCGCTACGCGAGCTTTATCTATAATATATATAATATATATATAATAATAAGGCTTTACCTTATTACTACAATTAATAGATAACTTATATGAATAGGGTTAGGCATTAGATAGGCCTAGCGACAAATGTGATTTATGACACCATAATGTTAGAAGTTTTCACTAAAACCTTTGATAAGAAAACGAAAGCCTACGTTATTACGTGTTTGACATTGACATTTATTTATTTAAAAAGTGGCCTCCACACAAAAGCCCACATTATCCCATTGTATAATGTAATAAATCATGAATCAACCCAGTGGATGCGTGTAATACGTATATTAATTCGTCCATTATACAGCAACGGCAAAAAGGGACTCCGTAATGATTTCATTAATTCCAAATTTTCATTTATTCAACTGTGCCACTGTCGCGTCGCTTGCAAACTTTACCTTGCTTTTGGTTTTCTACACTCTTGGACAATCAGTTTCAAACAAAAATGTGAGATATGTTTTTAACGCGTTTCAAATAAAAGAACCATAGCATATTCTAATATTCATTGAGATTAAAAATACCAGAGTAATTTATAAAATAAGGAAGTAAGCCCTTATAATATAATTATAAAAATTCTGATTATATATTTATACAAGATTAAAAAAAAATCTATATCCATATAAGAAGCAAGCAAGAACCGAATCGAACCGGATGTCTATGGTATCTGACTACCCCATTTGGAAACAAGGATAATTTTAAACCAATTATATCTTACAAAATTATTTAAGCAAAAAATAAACCACAACTCTTAATGTAGGTCTGTTAAAATCTACCAAATTGTGTTATAATGAATGTCTCAATTAAATTGTCGGCGTGTGTACTTTCCACCGAGTACGGTGTGATTTATATTATTGTTGCAAATCAGCTTTTTGAGAGCGAATTAGAGCTCGCTAAAATAATTTCTGATTGCGCAAGTGTATTTTGTAAGTGTTGTTTTGAGTTTGGAGTCATCGAGTTTTGATTTATGGCAAAACTTACTTCGGATAAAGATGAAAATCAGATTTTCCTAATAGAAATCGTTTAAAAATCAAACCAGCCGACCTTGCTTTTCAATAAGTTTGTGGTTTTTTTTATGTTGTTTTATTTGTATAACAGTCTCTGCCATTCTGGGAATGAGATATTATAAAGACCATTAGCAATAGATTTTCATTATGTTTGACAGGCGGGATATTTTGTTATTGTTTGCGCTATTTGGCGTTAGGAATCATTAACGTAAGATTTATTGCTTATAAAGTAAGCTACGTTTTCCCGAGTACCTATATACAATAAAAAAACATTATTATTTTAAGATTATATAATATGATGAAATATACTTAAGTTGTACTTAATAGAATTAAGGATATTTTCATTGCATTTTAACTAACTTAAAATATATGTAAAGTGTATGGGTCTGGTTGTTTCTATGTTTAACGATTTTGGTAAAATATATTTTTATTTTACTTGAGTGGGAGTGCCATGCTGTTACTTAGAGTTTCAGCCGAATGGGCAGGCACGGCCGGAGAAATACCACTCTCTCACGGAAAACCGGCGTAAAGTGATGCAATTGGACTTTGTTCATTTTGTACTCGCGTTTCGTTCGGTGAGTGAGATCTTCCGGTGCCCATCCTTTCCCCTCCCCGTCCTCTTCCCCTACCCCTTCATTACCCAATTTCCCTTTAAAGGCCGGCAACGCACTTACGAGCTCTCAGCCACGTGAGTGTCTGTGGGCGGCGGCTTCACCTTTATGGTGGGCCACCTGCTCGTTTGCCCCCTCTTCTATAAAAAAAAATATATAGCAATCATAAAATTAATTACAAGAATTGCGTTTGTCTACTTTGCTAAATGTTTTTGTGTTATGTCGTAATGGCCATTCAATTCGGTCACGGAAATTCAATCTAAATCAGTGGAACTTTTTTAGATGCGCGCCCCACTTTTGAGATTCTAAAATTGAAAATGCGGGGGGCATTTTCGATGCAACACGTGCAAAAATAAGAAAATGCCCCCCTAACCCATGCAAAAATAAGAAAATGCCCCCTCTAACCCATGCAAAGATATGAAATCCCCTTAACTAGAGGGGTAATTTTAACTGAAAAAAATTGGAAATGCCCCCCTCCAATTGCCAAATTGCCCCCCAGTGGGGCGTACGCCCCACGTTGGCAACCACTGATCTAAATAAAAGATTTACGAACATTAACTCGAAATCTTGAAACACACATAACAATGATTAATCTTAAAAACGAACCAATCTACGAGTAACAATATTCGTAAAAGCAAAGTAGCAGACATAAGTATGTTCATGTAAATGAGAAAAATTCAAAGCAATAAGGCAGGATCAGATAATGACAATCTTGTAATAAACAAGCATTCGGGAACGATTTAAGGCAATTTCTCGTCAACTTTCAATCTGATAAAAGTTGAATTCGGACGCATATTTACGACAAAATTACGGTTCTCGTCAAAGATTTTTATCTTTTGTTATTTGCGTGTTTAATATGAATACAGATATACTGATATTTAAAACTATATTGGATTTATCATTTTAAGTTTCAAAGATTAGTTAAATTCGAAATCATCAGGAAATTATACTTTCAAATAAATATATTCATTAAGAACTTACCAATATCATATCAATAAAATGTTTGAACAATCTGGTTTGCAAAACTCTATTAAACACAGAACTTTGAATAGAATCAAATATTCTTTGTGGTTTCAACAACTATAAATAAACGTTAATTAATATATATACATAGTTGTATATATCACTGTATTTGTGTAGTATTTTTAAGATTTCACATAAATTTAAATTATTTTTTATGCTAAGGTAACATATTAGATTACATATTAACATATTAGAGATATAATTATATCTGACTCAACAAGCTCATTTCAGTGTTATTTTTTTATTATTTGTGTATGAATAAGTCTTAAGACTAACGAAAGACCCGCGTTAAGAGTATTCTGGTTGAAAAGGCATACTATACAGTTAAAGAATATTTAGAGGACAAAGATCCTTTTAATGTGTCAGCAATAGCTCAGCTACGGAACATTTTAATTGTTGAGTTGTTGAGCCTTACAATGCTTTAGTTATTTGAATAGGTTATGTAAATAACATAATTTTATATCAAATGTTTATTTTCGTAAGATAACTAACTACCTTCCGAACCGGTGGTATTGCACAAATTGACAATTCAAAAGTTGAAGAAAGATATTTTAAGTTTAAAGATTGTATTCTATTATTTAAGTATTTTTTAAAGTAGGTACTTATTTATTTTATTTTTAATGAGTTTTGTGTTTGATTTTCCACGCCATTTATCCCTTTGTGTGAATTGACGATTAAAAGGAGTTTGCTGAGAGCTTATTGCTTCGTTCTTCTTGTTCAATTGTAGCCACGTAATCCGTATAAGGTTTTTATTTTTGTGACGTTCATACGTTTATTGCATAATGCGACAAAAAATGTTGAGAGAAATACGACAAGTTTTTCAAGTGCGTACAAGCGACGTTTTACGATAGTTCCGAACTGAGATTACTTTTTTGTTGGACATCCCTGTGCCGGAAGAATGGGGAAGTTTTTCTTGAGAATAATAATTGAGTGATCGCGAGAAATACCTGACCTATTTTCTCAAACTTGAAATCATATTATTGTGCATTAAATTGTGTATTACTTAGTAACTTTGGTGTTAACTGTCTTCATTCAGGAAGAGCAACCAAATTTTGCTGAATATTATATATATATATATATATATATATATATATATATATATATATATGTTTATGAAGAGTAGTGTATCCCGGCTAAAAAACATATGCCATATTTCGTTGAAATTATTAGATTGAATACATCTGAACGAATATAATAAACATACCCGATGTTTGGTTTATAAAGAATACCTTTATGCAGTACGTGGACAAATATATTAATATGCAACAGAATATGAAATTGTATTTTTTTTTTAATCCACGCGTAAAAACACGGATGTTTCATTCCTGCTGGCTTATTTGTTTTAACGCGACAAATCGTTCAACTATTTATAAAAATGGTGACGTTAACTTCTGTCTCTCTCTTACACTTGGATACATTTTTCTGTCTTTCTTTATCACTCATTGATGAACTGTGTTTGGTAATTTACAAATGATTATTTACTGAGGATAATTAAAAAATAGAATATAAATATTGTTTTTAACGGTTCCTTCATCAGCCTCGGTGGCGCAGTAGGCAGCGCGTAAGTCTCATAATCTTAAGGTCGTGAGTTCGATCCTCACCCGGGGCAATAGTTTTTGTACGTAAAATTAATTAAAAACTAAAACTGTATTATACTATTATTTTACATTTTAATTTAATGCATCGGATTCGCAAACATGGATGACAGTTTACCAATATTTGGTACATCAATCATAAACTTAATTATTTTCCAATCTAACGGCCAGTTTCTACACGGAATGCCACCGTGACATTAGTGTTTAGTTAATTAAGATTTCAAATCAATTCACGAATTGATCCCATTTACCCACAGTACATAGGTAAATTCCTCTCCAAACAAAAGCTATTTTTTTTAATTATAATCGTAATTAATAAAAGTTTCGCATTTTGTGTTAATTAAAAATACTGAATAATCATAACTTAATAAAATAAAAACTCATTTACCATTAATCGAAGAATTGACATTTCTATTTCATTCTCAAACCACGACAATTTTTGTTTAAACTTTACAGTTGTCACTTTTGACAGCTTGATAATTGAACAAAACAACGTAAGGTTAACCGTTTTCATTTATCTAAGAGAGATACTGTATAATTAATAAAAAGGTTTTATCTATTTTAATGTTATATAGCCTAATTGTCGGAGTTTTTCTATATTGTATACTTAAAGCAAAAGCACTTCCTACGCGTTTCTTATCAACTCAATTCATCCTGTTAATTACACAGAACGTGAAGAACATGTCTGGTTTTTGGTGTTCAAAAGTAGGTTAGTACAGTATTCTTATAAATTGTAAAACTTCAAAGACATCTCTTACGAGTGAAGCGAGCTGTGAAGCAGTGTGGTGCGATATGGTACGCCGCCTTGGAAACATGTTATAGGCGAGAGCGATTTCAATATAAATTATAAAAATGCTCATTTCCATTCTATATTAATTCATGTAAAAAAATCCTTACTAACCTACTCAATATGTCTTCCCCGCTGTTATACATTTAATTTATTTACGTACTTTACAAAAATAATAATTGATCAGGGGGGCATACAATTCCCTTGATCGTATAAGACATAAGTTTACTCAGTCTCATATTTTATTATGTATAAAGTATTCATATAAAATCCCTTCAATCCCGTTGCATTATCAAATAAGCCTTTTATATATGAATCAGTAAATATTCACATTTAGTAATGTATTTTTATAAGTAAACACATTTTTTACATGAATACAATTTACAAAACCGCTTGAAGCCTGTGACCTATTCACTTGCTGTATCTGAAGTTACCACACGGGCTTAAGTTAAAACGAAACGACTACACTCTATAGTATCTACATCTGGACGTCTTACTTACAACGAATATTACAAACTTGGTCCTTTTAGATTATATTGTACTGTAGATTACTCTTTTTGTTCTATACACAGAGTACTAGTAGACGTTAAACTTTGCTAAGAACATAATGCTAGAAGTTTTGTTACAAAAATGATATTCGAGAAAAGAGTGTACCTATCCATTAAAGGCCGGCAACTCACTTGTAAGCCTCCTGGTAGGTGTCCGTGATCGACATATGCGGCAGTGATCAAAAAATAAAAACATAGTCTCCGAATACCGCCAGCATTATTCACTGGGTAACTCGGTAATAGTTAAAAAATATATTATATAATACATAGTTAATAAATGTGTGTAAGGACTTACAACCCTTACAAATGCAGTTATCTGTTCTGTCATCTGTCAAATTAAAATAAATGTTCTTTTTAAATTTAGAATCGTCAGTACATCGTTATCTGACTTCAGTAGGTAAGTAAGTTAAGTTTGTTTAAATTTCGAATGGCCTAAACATTCGAAATTCTACTTCTTATTTTATGCATAGATACTGTGGCTTATGGAAAGGAATTTAAGGGAGTTAGTTAACTAGATAAAAATGTTACCTGTCATAAATTATTCGGGCTCATAAAAATATAAGACTCGAAATTCTGTTACCCTTTCATTTTATGCGTAAGTTATGTGACAAGCGCTCAGATTATGGAATTGCGAGGGGTGTGTCTGAGGGGAAATTTATATTTGAATATGTTATTTAACACAAAAATCATTTTTTACCTTTCGTGCGAAATGTATGTTTTAAATATACATATTATTTATTTTTAACACAGTCTTACGCAAGTTAAACTAGTCGTAAACAAAATTAATAAACTATAGTACATATATATTGTTTTTATATATCAATATCACAATACCAAGGCCACTACCAACTATGCCACAAACTGGGATGTCATATATTACTTCCTGATACATTACAAATTGAATATTATGTGATCCGAATAAAAGTTTTTAACTGTACCCATGATCTCTAAATAATTATTTAATAGTTAAAGTATTTGTTAAGAATTTATATGTTTAGGTTTATTGTACTGACCAATGAGAGCAGTAGCTTGAGTGTGATCAAGGCGCCATCTATTTGTGACAGTATATTCGGTAGTCCGGTGCGAGTCTTTGGCAAACCACGAATGACCAAAGTCGGATGCACCTGGCGGTGGGATCGGTGCCATGAAAACTATTAACCATTAATATACTTTGAGCCCGTCTATTCCTTTTTTTAAAATCAGACTACTGCCAACGAATACATCATACTTCTTGGAATACGAACAAACAATAAAAGATGTACCTAGTCGTGAATTATTCTAAAATAATGTTGAAGAATACCACTATCAATAAAAAATGAAAAAAAATCAAGCGTTTGACATTTATTAATACTTTATGCTGGAGTATGTTTGTTTATGTTATAACGCACTCTCTCAAACTACTAAATCAAATTGAACAATAATTTATATAATCTATTCAACGAAATCAATGCCACAACCAAATCGGGAAAGACTAAAATATATTGAAGAAAGGTTTTTAATCACCCAAAATAGACATTGTTGAATATAATGTAATTTGTCTTTTATTAGCAGCAAAATCGTTTTAAGCGGCGCCAGCTTTTAACATTGTAAATTCAATTGAAATTCAAATCGCAAACCTTATGTGGATAGCACCTTAATCGTAAATCAATATGACAGTGAAAACATACAGGTTTCAATTCTTACAGTACTTATTATGACACTATTTTTTTAATACATTTCATCCGTTCTTATAAGACCTTATATAACATTTATTTCGTTTTAAAATATGTGAAAATTTAATGATCTAATCCATTAACCCCTCATCACTAAGAACACGATAAAATGAGAACCCCACTGAGTTTATTGTGGGTTCTGCGGGGCGCGCAGTGTAGTTTTAGTGAACTAAGTTTACATGGGTTCAAACGTTCAAAAGTGACTTTTGATTTAGTTAATCGATAGATAAACACAACTCAATAATATACGTCATCGCAAAAGTTGTGTGCGTAATAAATTAGAAATAGCTTTTTAACATAAACAGTTTTACAAGCTTTAAGAATTACCATTCCACATCTATAGTACAGCGTCCTCCCCACACCTTAACCTCCCATCTGTTGGCTATTGGTAATGTATTTGTTACTTATATTGAAACATATGAAAAATCTCTTCAGAGAATTGACTTGTATTTTCAGTAATGTCAGCCTGTGAAATGTTATTTTCACGGAATGAGCCTATGACAGCCAATTTGTTATCCCCGATACGCTTTTGTTAAATATCATGTCATAAAATCATACAAGACGAGAGCTTTGTGTTATGTCTTGTTAAATATAAATTTGAAAATTTTGGACATAAATGCACAGAAACTTTTGAAAGTAGTTCGTCGTCATTTTACTAAAAGGTTTTTATCTTATAAAATCTTTTATTTTTTTATAACTCAGTCATATGCCGAGTCATATTACTTACATGATTGATTCAAATATATTTAAAATAAAAACTAATGGAGTATAATTATGGAGAATTACCTCAATATGATAGTAAGTTATAAGTAAGTAAGTATATATATATAAGAACTGTGTACAGTGCTGTACTTCATATATTAAAAACTATATATATATAATTTAATTGAGTAAACAGCTAACGCATAGAGAAATTGGTTTGAAACAAATTTTAATTAAACTTGGATGTAATTTGTAAATCGGATGCAAAAACAAACTGATATTCAAATATATTTTGTAAAATGTTTTTTATGTTTCAAAGTTTAAAATTTACAACGTAAACGAATTACAGAATTTAATTACTAAAAAGTAAGGCATATTACGCGACAAAGCGTTCTCACTTCTCGTGCAATTACTTATTCATAGAATTTCTATTAGCATTCAAAATTAAACTCTACAAGTGGCTTTACGAATGGGAGGATAGAATACGCTTTAAAAAATTAGATGCAAATAAACAATGAAACATACAGGTTCCCAAATAAGGTCAAGAAACTGTGCACCAATATTATTTATTGAAGAGGGGGCAAACGAGCACAACATAAAGCTGAAGTCGCAGCCCATAGACACTCACGTGCCTGGGAGCTTGTATGTACGTTTCCGGCCTGTTGGGGAGTGGTGCGATCTTTTCTTGAAGGACCCCAAGTGGCATTGGTTGGGTGTTTTGGGTGTTGGCATTGGAAATACCGTGGTGGTAAACAAATGAAACGTTTGGCGTTCGGCATTTAACGTCGCGAAAAGCATTTGAGCGTAAATCGGTCGCTAATCCCGCGAATACATTGATCGTATGATTGTCGAAATGTTTTGTTCGCAGATTGCCTGTCCAGGGTGACCATTGTTCAAACGTTTGTTGTGGTTTACAAAATTCTAACTAAAAAGTAAATGAGAAAATTGTGTTTGGTCCAATATACAGGAAATTGTAATTCGCAACTGACTTAAAAGTAACTTCTTCCTCTTAAAGCTATGAACATATATAAGTATATATATATTTATAAGGTTATGAACGGACCAGTGTTATTAAGACTAAGCCACAACTAAAACTAAGATACCCATTTTACCACAGCTAAACACAAATTGAGAAGTCTAACTAATACTATAATAAACCGTTAATGGTAGATTAACCTAGAAACGTTTAATAAGACATCTAATACATAATATAAATGTTTAATTATGAAGTAGATGTCTGAAGAGGCTAGAAATTTAAACCATTCTAGAGAATAATAAATTTAGTAGTATTAATCAAAAAAGTAGTGATTCCAACACAAAGGCACACCATCAGCCGCTTTCAAGAAACACCGTTATATACAATTCAATCGCGTCTTTATTAATTTTTATGATTTAAACCGGTTTTTTTTAATATCCGCATGTTTTTAATAATTTATACATTGATTTGATTATGCCTATCTTATGACAAAAAGACATGGGTTTTTTTAAATTAAGTTAGGATAAGACTTAAGTTATAATAGGAATAGGTTTATAACTTAGGCCACAGTGTAAAATATTTTCAGTGGTCTATTGTCCGATGGCAACTTTGATATCGTAACAAAGTTTGTTTACTGCGGTATGTATTATATAGCTCGCTTCATTTGTTCGCTATTTACCTGAACAAAATGAAGAATTTTGATGTCTTTGTTCGATGGAGTGTAATTTCGCTCATTCTTTTGTTGGCATATTTTTTCCTTTATCGGAGTTACCTTTTAACTACACTGAAGTGTCTATAGACCTTAAAAGCGCGATTGTTTTCATTTTAACAACTTTTAAAGGCAATTGGGAATATGTCTAAAAGTATTTTATTATTGGTTCCGCAAAAAAAACACTGTAAAATATCCTTTAACTTCTTATTGTATTAAATTATTTATCAAAAAAGCCTTATGTTGTTAAATTAAAAGTTTAAATAAACATTTCAAATAAATTTCTATCCTTATGAAAAATGACGAACGGTGAATTGTATTAACACGTTAGCAAGCCAATCACGCAGAATGGGGCAAACGTTACAAATTGAGTACTTGCTGTAACGAGCACACGTCCACTGATTTATAATTGCGTAACCTGCGTAAATCTTCTGTATTTATGGAGCTTTTTAACGTCAATACTTAAAGCTTTTGCGTGGAGGTTTAAATATATAATAAGTTTAGCTATTGGCTTGATCCTGCGTCAAAAAGATGTTTAGATGAAAATCTATGTTGTGATCCGTGATCATATAACAGCAAACATGCACTAGTAATCATTCATAGTGCACAAATTTAATATTTTGAATTAGTAAATTTCGGATACTTTATACAGTCATCACCACTCACTCTTTTACTCAATCTTTGGAAATAGGCGTCCTCCATCTTCCTCCAAAACCGACAAAAGACATTGCTCTTTCTTTAAATCTCCTACATATTGGACAAACTAAGTTCCGATAGAGATCACTGATTGGAGTCGGCATCGCGTTACTGAGTTACAGTGTTCAACTTTCAAAATGTCATATTGTGTAAATAATAATCCTCGTTTATCGAAATATACTTAAAAACAATATTCTGACGTCGAGGCCAATAATATAGTGAAATACAGGAATATTAATATTTGTACTGCAAGGCTGTACTAATATTGTCAGAAGTTATGTCACGTTTGTCATGTGTCACGTATAACTGAAAGTTAGTTAATAAGTTGGGAACTGGCGCAGCGCACCTCACTAAACCGTATTACTACTAATTTGTATGAAGTTTGTATGCATGTGGCTTGTATGAAGCCGATACTAATTCAACTAAGACTTAAAATCATTCCATATTAAAAATATTCAACACTGATTTTGCCTAGATTGAATATTGTATAAAATAACTGAGAATTTTCTTCTTATTATATTCATATGATACGGTTTTTCTGCTAGGATTGCTATTATCTCAGGAAATAGATTTGGATCAATACAAATTGTACAACTAAACTGTTTTTATTTATATTTTTATACTGTGATTGTTGAATGGCACGAGCGAACCAAGTAATTATTCAATAATAATTTCACGCTTTGTTACGACGAATTGCTGTAAATGAAATAAACCAGAAAGGGGAAAAATTTATGAGATTGCCAACGACTGATTGTGGTTGACCTAATTTTTCCTCTTAAAATGTATATAAATAAGGTTTACTAGCGAATTAATATAAAAACACTTTGAACTTTGAATTGGTATGAATCTCCAAATAGGAAATTTACAAAGAGAGAGTTGTGTCATAATTTTCATTGAAGTTTTTAAGGGTCAGGTGAAATTATTTCTATTTCATATTGAAACGTGAAGATTTGCGTTCATCCCGTGCACTAATGGATCTTATATGTAAGGGATCGTGGGAAAAGCGACGTGTCTTAGACTCAAGAATCGACATGTGTCAGCCACAGAAGGTTGATCCTGCTTGTCTATAAATAAATTAAAATGATCAAAGCAATTACTAGGTCCATCTAGGGTTGTGTCAATATTCTTATTAATTCTTAATAGGTCAGTCACAACTGGCATGACATAGGCATAAGACTCATACTAAGACGCATGCAAGTAGTTACCATCCGTTTCGGTTCATTGCCGTCCGTTGCTGCTGCAATTCACTTAAATGATACATGGTTTTTATCTGTGGTTGAAAGGACTTAGGAGGTAGGCCTTCGACGAAAAATTGTTTTTTTTTAGTATATTCTCATAAAATACAGCAAACATATATAATTGTTCGTTTAACAAATTAGCTTACAAAACCGTCAATTCCCTTACGTATCTCTTACATTTATATGCGATGTTTATTTACGGACACGTCTGTTTACATAAACTAAATTGGCAATTAGGCGTTACCGAACTAGTTATTTTAAATGTATTCAGCTATGTGAAAATTGGATTTATTTTAAAAGTTTCAGCTCATAAACACATATTTAAGTCAATGAGATAGTTATAGAAGTAAGAAATCAATAATATAAAAGTTTCAATATACAAATATCTAACTATATATAAAAAAAAAATGTTGCAGATATGATTTCGCTGAACGTAAATAAAGATCTTTCTCATCGGAGCTTAGTGCAGTTCTGTTGGTACGGCAAACAAGCTCGGGCTTCGCTAATACCCGTTCTTCAAAAGGAAACCATAGTTTTTTAAGGTTTACTAACAAAGCCCGAAAAACTTTAATATGTTCTGGATTAACTGAAAGCGAGTTTGTCCAAATTTGGTGATCTTTGCCTTTCTTAGATTATTTTGATCGTTCACGATTTGCGTTCGCCCTGGGAGCAATATTTATTTGTACAACCCTAAGTTGTTAACAGATATTAAATTATTTATTTATAAGTTATTAGTTTGCTTTAAATAATAATAGTTCTTGTATAACCAATAACCAATCGGTTATGCAAACAAACGTTCTAAATGTTTCTATCAGAAAATGAATCTACATTTTTATTAATAAAACCAATAAACCCTATTTAAAGTAATGTTGACATTTAGTACCATAGAGCAAATTCGTGTTATTCCACATTCTATAATCTTTAACTTTAATATTATGTTTCAAATAATGAGAAAATCGATATAAAAAAGTACTTGCATTAACATTCAAATCGAGAAACGGACAAGGACCAATATTTTAACGACACTGTTAACACAGTCAGTAAGCACAAAACACTATACACGTAATCTCAGGCAAAGTTATAATAATTGTTTTAATATTAATTTTAATCTCTAAAGTTTTGACGTTAGATCGACGGCATGTAGACATTCTTTATTCATAACTGTTTTGCTTATTAAATCATCGTCGGTCCCCTTGTACCTCTACAATGACAAACATTACTTTGTAGTTAATACCTAAACAATGAAAACATTGAGGCGACCTTTGTCAATATTGACAGACGGTAAGAATACTTTTTATAATTCTACTTTATTTTAATTGTTATATACCAAACAACCAGTCGAATAAGACAGTTGTTAAATTTGATCGGGCATTGCATCCGCCTGGAATTTCGGAACGAGTATTTAATATCTGTACCTACATATATCTATAATATAAATAGATAGATAGCTTAAATGAAATATATATATTTATAATAAAAACAGTTACCATAAACAAAGTCTGATATACACTTAAAAGTTATTTAATGATTTCCGAGTGGAAAGTAGTTTTTTCAATATTAACCCATATATATTGTTAATAGGAATAAAACGAAGTATACTTAAATTTTATAGACATGTATGTCTATATGTTATTTAGATCTAGAAATGTTTACTTTATAATAACAAACTGTCAATAACGCAACCTACGCTCCACCTACATTGCAGAGCAATTAAGTCTGTTTGCTCAGATCTTAAATTTAATATCAGTATTTATTCACTGCTAAATGAATGGAGCCAATACATTTAAGAGATAAAGGCTGATGCTGTCTTCTATATGCAACTAATCATGCACTTTTATGTCAATACAAGACAGCTTTAGTCTGCACACCTTTATAACACTAGAAATAAAGAGCTCGATATATCTCTTAACATACCATTACTGTAAAGTAAGGGAATGCTTAAAGTTATTTATAATTTTATTTGCTAATATGTTTTTGTATTCTATATATTTCGTTGCTTGGGAACGTGAAATATAAATAGCTTCGCTTCGCTTAGCATATATACGATTCGGCCTTAGCCACATGGTCCTTCGGCAAATGGTTACGTGCCATCCATCCACGATTGGAGAAAATGCATACCCATAATAATTCCTCACTATTATTACCTAACTTATGCTACTACTGGTGAGTTATTCACAGTTTTGAAAAACCAATCTAAATAAATGCGAGAGAAGCTGAATAAGATAAATTTCATATCAGTACTTCAGTTTCATGATATTTTGTGAGAAGCTTTACGCGTCTTATGTACGTCTAAGATAAAATTGAATAGAACAATTTATAACCTTCGGCGCAATTGTTGATGCAAGTAACGCACCAATGTTTTTCGCATGAGTAGAAAAATATTTTCTTAAGATATCAAGTTAAAATTTCCCAGTTTTCATATTCCTAAATTCCGAATGGACAAGTGGGACTATTCCAAAGTGACAAAATTTTCATACAAACTGCCGAGGTTAAACAACCCATATGTGGGTTCCTACTGAAAATCCTTTCACGCCAAATTAACAAAGCAACGGGGTTTCCATTGATTAAAACAATCAATTAGTTGCGTATTATAATTTCGATTCTCGTAGATTATCTAGTGAAAATTTCAATAATATATTTGTATGGCCACTTTGTGTAATCTAACATAAAATAATCACATGCATCAAATTAGTGAATTATTACGTACATATAAAAACTAAAAATGGTGTGATGGGTTGTGACTGTTACCGTGGTATAGTATTAGTACAGTATAATGGTACTAATACTATAGAGAAGAAACTCGGCTTGGTTGATTTTTTTGGTAATAATCCCAGAACACTTTTTGAAGCAAGGCTAAGCTGGATCAAATTATTTCATCATCAAAATAATCAGATAACTATATTATTGTTGAGTAGACAAATGGCTAATAGAATCCTGATTACATTGTGACGAATCACTAAGAGATTATTATGATTAATAGATTCACCACATTTTTTCATACATATTTAATTAAAACACCAATTAATTATTCCCATAGGTGGGTCAGAATTGTCGTTATCTATTTATATATCGACACAATCAGTGTCAAAACGAAAAAATGCTCTGAAACAATGAAATAAAGTCGCTTTTCCATCGTTAATAATTCAAGACATGCGCTATATGAAAATTTGAATGGGACCGGTGTTCCATCATTTTCCTAGAGCTGTGAAAGCTTCAGTACCGAATCGCCTGTAGATCTGTAACGACGTCACGACCGCGTCCGTTGATAAATTGCGTGTATCGTAGTGCTTATGTGTGGCAATAAATGAAATTTATTAACAGGTGTAAATTTAAAGGTTAGTTATTTAACTTATTATAATCGGTGTAAACAATTTAGCGGTAACATGTGTAATTTTATAATATGTTCATTTTATGTATGTACAATGCCTAATTATGCCTTAATTTCTGTGTCCATGATTTAGTTATCTATAATATATATGTATAGATAGATAGATATTAATACACTATCGTGTTAATTAATATAAGTGCTTGTTGTTAATGCATTATTAATTTGTCATATCTAATGTTTGAGCGAACCTGTTTTCCGGGAAAGCGGATTAGACCAAATCTTATATATTATTTATTTATTTATTTAACACTTTATCGCACTTAAACACTAGAAGCAAATGACATTAACAGATGTTAGAACATATTAAGTGGCTTTTACACATATGTACGTTATAGACGAAATTTGTCGATAGCTACAAGAATTTTTGTATCAATAGAATATTGGGGAATAGAAAATTGCCCCATCATGCGGAAATAAAAGAGGGTGAATCTTTACTAAAACTATTTCGTAATTGCTACGCAATGACGGAGCGAACGCTATTCACCTGCTAACCATGAATTGTTAAAAATTATAACGAACACGATTGGGGATAGCAGGATGAAAATAGATAGTAGTTACTGGATACTCAATCAAAAGAAAAAACGTTATAAATTAAATGATAATTTTGATATTGGAAAAAATCGGGAATATATTTTGCTCCATCTTGACCTGAGAAAAATACAATTCTTGTGGGTAGTCATCTCAACCAGGCGTTTTCATAATTAATACAAACAAAAACTTTATTAAGCAAAAATTGTTGAGTAAGTCCTATTATAGTGTCTGTTTAACGATAAAAAGCGCTTGGGAATGAGTCGCCCTAAAGGCTGAGTTAAACGTTTGTGACAGAATCACGCTTATACAAGTGAATGGTAACCACCTAAATTTGTCGTGAGTATCTTTTCCGACCGGTCTATATTGGAACTCTCGTAGGCTTGGATTTGAAAAGAAAGCTCTCCACTTTGATAGCTTTCAACAATTTCACTCTTCAGGCACTTTTTTGACGTATACAAGTGATCGCTGATTCAATTATGCTAAAACATATAAATAAATGTAACACTTTAGTTATCATGCATCATTCATATATACATTGTCTATGACTCAACATACAATAAGGCGCATACCTAATACAAGGATAAAAGTAACAGACGAATTTGGTTAAAAATAGATTTCACCTACTCACTGTAAATTTAAAAATAAACACTTTTTTATAAGCTGAGTTTTACCTTCATTGAATAATCTTATGATTTACGTTAATCGTAATAAGTATGACAAATGTGAACGCGTTATTTATGGCGTGGAAATTGTTGTTTAATTTTTAATATCATCATTGTATTATTATTTGTGTTATGGTACAATACAAACATAATCTCGGATATACATTCAGGGCTTTTAATAACGTTATTAAAGTCTGAAAATGTATAAGTTTTATGATATTTGTAAATTAAAAATTTACTTTGTCATATTTATAAGACAAATATGCAGCCAATCATGATGTTGGTTATTTATTAGCGATAATTCGTCAGTCATTCATGGATCAAAAAACCGCATAGATAATGTACTCTAGCCAAATCCCAATTACTAATCTAATTTCTATAACATAACAATAAAAATTTATTGTGACTGTCGTCCCAACTAGACTTTTAATTTATTTCCAAAGCTTTGGTATTGCCCTTTTTAATCTGAAAAACTAAAAGCTTTGAAATGTTTTCACCGAATCAACTGTAAGACATAGATTTAATTAAAAACTGACCGGACCCGATATCTAAGTTTGCCTGATATTTAGTTCTAAACTTTTTAACCTAAACTTTAACCTTTTATAATACTGTGCTTATAATTATTCTCATATCGAAATATAGAAATACAGAAAGAAATACAGTCACAAACCACTTCAGTACAAATAGGTTCAACAACAGTAATTGTGACTTGTATGATGAAGAATCGATCCCCTCTGCACCATTTCCACTTTCCCAGTAGAGTGCATTTTCCTATTTATGATTGAAGTTCTAATACTTCTACATTTTTACAGAGAATTGAATGGTGATTGGGCTAGTAGCAACCTTCGACCAAAAAGCACGTGTCCGGCTTAGAATATCTAATTTGGTTGATCATCTGTGTTTCTTTCAATATCTTAGAGATTTTTTCATTAACATATTTTAAGAAGACGATTGACTGACAAATTATATTTAAAATTGGCTTATTAAAATTATTATTTAAATGTATATAATATAATAGATACTATCTTTTATTTAACTAGAAGCCAAGGTTATATAATTCACGTCACAGAGAACAAATTGATTGTTCTGTCTGTTGAAATTACTATTAATTAAAGGCATTTTTTTTATAAATAAATTTTACAAAAACATGGCAAAGTAAATGAGTGAACGCTTTCAATATTTTTATATTGACTATAATTTTTATATTGAAAAATAATTTATTAATTATTTCGTTTTAATTTGTTAATTTATTTAACTAGGTAAGTGTCTCAATTGTCTCCATTATGGCTACAGAAAATAATGAAAAATGCTTCTTACATACGTGGCAAGTAAATAAATATTCAAAAGGCGTAAATCAATAAAATGTACATTTCCGGAAAATTCAACATTACCGGGTGGTTCTGATTGTGAAAATATGTAAATTATATTTTGTTACGGCTCTCAAACTTGGCCCATTTAACATGGACGGCACGTCACGAATAAATCAAAGGAGCTCCGAACAAAAAATTACTTTCAAATACTAACTTATCTTACATAATAAAAACATATTCTGCGCCTTATGCAACTAAAAAAACATATTGGATACCAAAAATCTTCGCAGGTTTTTTTTTACTTCTACCAAAACATTCTTAAATAACACCCTATGAATACATATTGTTTCTCGTACAATATATTAAAAATATCTTGTATTTATTTTGTATAAGAAACTTTGAAATCATTCTAAGAATTCTGCATGTTGTTATCTTCTCAGACATTTTTATTTTGGGACCCTCGGAGCTCTAGATATAATAAATATAATATAATAAAATAGATACAATTCTATGTGGAAAAGATATAAATAAATAAATACACCAATTCGTATTATTGATTCATTGAATTTATTACGGTAATATGCCACATTTATTCTTTACAAAAGTTAAGCCTCGTGGAGCGGGCAATGCCTTATTCAGACATGATTGTAAATAAAAAAAGGTGTAACAGTCTAGAGTTCCAGTATTTCTGACACCCAATTGATAAATCGATCGGTCTACGGTGCTAAGAATCTGTTACAGCTTCTAAAAAGAGCTTCATTACGCGTTGCTTGTATAACATATTAGAATACTTGCTAATGAGGATGACCTTATTTTTAATAAATTCACAAAATTCGCAATTAACAGGTTTTTAAGAACAAACATTGTGCTTATGAATGTGAAATGTGCTTATGAATAATGAATTAATTAATTGCATAATGAAATCGTTAAATAAAATATGCAGTGGACTTATGAAAAAAGATCCCATTTGCTCTCTGACGTCAACTTCACGATTTCATACTAAAAATACAATAAAACAAAACTTTACGAGTTGAGAAGTAAAACACACATTTATTTCAAGAAATAAAAAGCTAATAAAACTATAAATATTCGCCGCAAAGTGCATGCTGCAGTGGAATTAAAAATTAAAATATTAACTCGTTAAAAACAGGAAGTAGAATTCACTCATTACTATGTAATAACTTGTCTACCGTTATTACTTTTACCCTATTACAAATATTTTTTACTTATGGCTACAGTTTTTTTTAATAATGCGACTTTTTTTACTATCACTACCAGACTTTCTTTTTATATACGGACGCAATAAGATGGAAATCAGTTTTCGAAACACAAACACAATTAAAAATTTGCGCATTTATACTCTAGTATTTATACTCACAAATAATAATTAATCCTAACCTTAAGGGCACATAAACAAGAACAGCATTACAACTTCGGTTTAACACAGCAGTATTACTGAGAGAAACAGATAAACTGTCGTATCTTATTTTATGTGCCATTGTGTTCTTATTAATGGGTAAAGTTTGAATAGTTGCTGACCTCTGCTCTCGATCGTATAGCTGTTTTACGATTGATAAAACGTAATGCAAATTGTTTGCCGGAATAAGGTTGCGAGATTGACTATCAAATGTGTGAAAGAAATGGAGCCTTCGACTGAAAAGGTATTTGCAGTTTGCTATTTTCTCTTAGAATAGGTATGTAGATAAATAAATAGATCTACCAATGAATTTACGAGTTCTTTAGATTTTTTTATGTCCATTGGCGGTTTAAACGCCAGTTTTTCTCGTGTGCTCTAGGCCCTCGATTTGGGAACTGGCAGTAAATGTAGAGTCAATATTTTGAATAATGCTTCCATGGTTCATAAGTATAAGAATGAAACGAATATGAATAGAGTTATTTTAGATTTGATTTGTTTTGCCTACAGTAGAACTCCTTTGTTAGGCAGAATACATAATTGCTTCCTCGCCAGTTATATATTAACCACCGTTTTAAGTACACTCATTAAGTTATTATACCCATAAATAATTTACGCTATGTGAAGTATTATATTCTACTATTCCTTTATTTAACTAAAACAGTCTACGCTGAGTGCAAACAGGTAGAGATTTTAGATACATTTGCAATACCATTTCCTTTTTACGTCATTGCAATTTCCATTTATATACGTAGCTTTTAAGAGCTTTGAGTTAAGAAGTTAAAGGGTTAAAAACTCTATATTTTACAATAGGCTATAACAGACCTATTAATCTAAATTAGCTTCTACAGCCGGGCCGTAACGCGGCTTTCGTGTTTCTTTAATTAATTTGCATAAATTAACACGATGGAAATCTTTTATAGGTTTTCAGTTAATCAAAATAAATAGAATACCTGAATAGAATATATTTTGTCCTATATACAATTTTCACTCGCTCTTATTATTTCAAATGAATGAACGAAAACATCTCTTAAGTTTTCCATATGCCAAAAGTGAAGTTAAATATACAGAAGTCATACTGACCTCTGTCACGACTCGAAGCTAACATGTAGCCATCGATGCCTGATAAAAATCTATGAGAACTACGTTGTTAATAAAGTTCTATAATCTGATGATGAACAATCATCTCTGCTCCATTAATCATTAAGTCTATGTGCAAGTCACTTCTGCATAAAATCGAAGGACTCAAAGTTCATATAAACAATGAGCACCATCTCATTTATACAACGAACATTTGCATAAAAGATTACTGTTTTAAACTATTTAAAACTTAACCATTTTATATACAGATTGAAAATATATTATCAAAATAATAATTGTGTTATTTATAACGTAATACGTTATTTTATAATTCCTATGGAAATTACGTAAAAGCTTATCAAGTAAAACCACTCCCGACTCGTCGCATTTATTTTCGCTGCGACTTTTTTTCGCTCTGAAAGTTTTTATGAGTTTCTCTATATGAGTGGCGTCTATATAAGGTAATGTTCATGTTATTTTCTTGTCTCTTATGTGTAGGAGATAATTTATTGTACTCCTTTATGTTTATAATATTTTTGTTGCTTCTTTGATATTGTCAGAGCCTGGATATGGATTTGCAAAGATTTGATATTCAATAGGACTTTCATTTTGATCTTAAATGCGTATTAAGGCTTGTTGATTACGATAAAAGTTAACTGTTAATACACAAAACTAATGGCTCGTAAGAATAACAAATACAGCGGATTCTCGTTTGACACCAATTTGTATTCCAATCTGCCTTTTTTCCTTATAACGCGATTCAATTTATCTGCTCTGTCCTAATTTATACGCATCCCAAAGGGTGTCGGAGTTTTTCACATAATATTTACGATACCACAGCATTATTTCAATACAATTGAACTATTGTCACTATAGTGAGACTTTTTTAATTATCTACGAATTAGAATTTCGTTTGTGAAAATTGCTATCAGTATATTGCGGAAAATTAATAAATGTAATCAAGTTAATTCTATCGATCGTTAACTTTTAATTAATGATGACATTACATTTGATAGCGAGACAAAAGTTCTTCGTAATATTGATGTTGAAATAAGTTTTCTATCGTGTTTCTCATCTTCGTGTAATAAATTGAAATGACCCAATTCGTGCAAATTATAGGAAGTCGTAAATATGGGTGTGAGGATATATGACTCAATCTCAACAACTCATTCATCATAGACAAACACAACTTCACGTGCAATACACTCACGCGGGGTAATATTAGGTAATCTTCACAACTGTGTAATTTTCTTTTATGTTATATAATTCATATACTTATTTTTAAATTAAGTTTTTAGCAGGCAGTTTTTTTGCTACTGCTGGCATGGTGATGTTGGTTCAGAATGGGTATTTTCTTGAAGGAAGCTGTTGGCCCGGAATAACAGAGACGATCTGGAACTATAACTATCACATTTATAATATATCTCGAGGTGCACACACAATATATATTGAAAGAAAACATCTTGGGTGGGCCGAGACAAACGCACAACGGCTTGGTTAGTTAGCCCACGCATTGGCCATTTAGTCTATTTAAACAAAACATATTTTTAGGTTATCTTTTTTATCTTAATTAACTTTATAATACTTATATTTCTCACTGCATCGTTATGTAACATCATAAACCTTTGTCAGGATAATAATATGTGAACTGCAACATTGCAAATAGTGCAATATGAACCAAAACACAATAATCATTATCATAATAATTGTATTTAATAAAGTTAGCTGGTTCAAAAGTATTATCAAAAAAATAATACTTACGTCTATTTTGTTCACCAGTCGGACGAAGAAGAGCCGCTTACCACAGACATGCACCATCGAACGTTATTCAAAAAAGCCTCCAATAAATTCATGTAGTTCAATAGAGGTTTTAATGAATTTATTTTTCAAAAGAGGTTTTAATGAATTTATTTTTCAAAAGAGGTATAAACAAATTCATTTATAATAACATCGTCTTATTATATGTAACATATTAATAAACTGATACACCGTTGTTGAAAGTATATTATCAGTTTATTTTGATGATGAAAAAGTTTGGGAATGAATTAACTCCAGCTTAGCCCTGTTTTAAAAAGTGTACTAGGACCATTAAAATAATCCGACCAAGCCGAGTTTCGTGCCTGCTTCTTTTCAGCTTAGTCGCGTACGATTAGATGTAGATTCACTTATTTTATTTTTATTTTTTATTTCTACAGCTAATTCCAAAAAGCTTACACAACAAAAATAGATACACAACAAAGCCAAAAGAAGGTCAAAACATACAATCGAAAATAGACAACAAAAAAAAAACACGAACAGAAAAAAATGAATAAATATATATATATATACATATATATATATATACAGTATATTATGTAAAGAACGAGCATTTAAGTGTGTGTGTGTGTATTAGTGTGTGCAATGGTGTTTCTGTGTGAGTGAGTGTGCGAGTTTGAGTTTTAGTTTTTTTTTAAAAGAGTTCCTATTTAGGCCAAATATATCTAAGGACACATAGGACCCATTATAGGTTCTTGCTGCGCTACACAAGACTGAGTTTTGTCCGTAGCTTGTTCTTGCATGAGGGACTTGGAACAAGGCAAGACTGCGAGTGGGATAGGCGGGTACCAGAAAGTTTATGCTTTCCAGTAGCCCGCTACAGTCTATTCTGCCCGAGACCAAGTCATGCAAAAGCGTCATATCATAATGTTCCCGACGTGATTCAAGGGAGACAATTTTAAAATTTTCGCACGCTTGAGTGTAATCATCGAAATGTTTATGTGTTTTGAAAGAGATAAATTAGATTAGACGTTAGACTTAGATTTAAGACGATTCAAAATGGTCCTATGTACCTTACTGAATAAATATATTTTAACTTTGACGTATATCGCAATTATCCAGTCTGTGAAAAAATAAGATAAAAAAAACATTTCACGCCATTGATTTATACATCAAAGACAAATCATATTATTTGTTCAATCAGTTCAAAGGTGTTTGAATGACTTTCCTCAAAATACATTTGGAATAAAAAATTAATTGTTACCACCGTACCGTTTGATCTCTCGGTTCAATGAACACGAGACTTGCCTCTAATTAAAATCAGTAAAACTCCATCAATAAAAACCACAAATTGGATCGCATCATTCTGATTTAAAGTACAATTTTACAAGTCTTTTTTATAGTGGTTCCTGAATCATTAAATTACTTTTTCATGTCGTCATTCAGTCTTTGTGGATCAGCAACGGCATCAACCCTGGTTAACCGAGACCTTATCATTCTATCGTATCGTTAAAGCATGATAGTTTATGAGATATATAAGTCATAAATCGAAAATATATTGATTCCCAAAATACCTTTTTTTAACACCAATGAATCGTCAAAAAATAGAAATATAATAAAATTGGTCTCCACACATTTCCCAAATTAAGAGCGTAGCTTCAAATATCAATAATTTACTGCCTTCTTACAATATATTATAATAAACAACGATTTAAAAAAACGGACAAAACATTCAAAAGGTCTATAACTGTAAACAGGGTTCTAAATTCCTTTACAGCCTACCCGCATTGCGATTAATATTCGCGCGACTTTTTTTTCCATAATTTTGCAACGCATTGAAATTTATGGTGGCCCGCGCTTTCAGTTAAAATGTCGTGTGATAAATTTGTGATGTGATACAAAATGGACGCGGGTTATTTCGGAATAAAATCGTGAAAACATTGCCATTAACATGTTTTCAATTTAATATAAACAAGAAGGATTTATATTATTTTATTTTAACATGTGTTTTTTTTTCCACCACAGACTGCTCTAAATGTCAAAGGCAAATAAAAACGGAATTGATTTTCCCTCCTTTGATCTTAACTTGACGCCTACAGACAAATAAGGGGAAGTATGGCTGACTGCTGAGTAGTAATTATATATTCACATGGGTGTTATTAAAATTGCTACATCGTCACGGTTCTAAAAATATTTAAGGTTAGATTTATGTATTAAAGAAATGTCTCGAACAAAAGCTTCGTCAAACACGCAAAAGTTTTTACGTTCTAAAATACTTAGTTAACACTTAATTTATTAACACAAATAAAAACCCCTATATATATATCATTAAAAAAATTATAACTCTTTAAATATATCCTATTGAAGTGTTTACGAAATGTTGGTGTCCAGAGTCTATAGGTAGAAGAAAATCTTATATATAAGCCACTATATAATGAACACAGTACGCTCTGGATGTCCTGAAGATATATATTTGACATTAAACGACGATTAGCATTTGACCTTTGGACAAATTTAATTAAATAACTTGGGAGTCGTCGTTTTGTTATTATCTTACATTTATTAAAAAATAATGCAAACAAGCTTCGTAATAACCTGTCAAAAAAAATGTCTCGTACGTTTATATATTACTGCTAATAGTATTCAGTCTTTAATAATCTTTACCTTCTAACATATTAAACATACAAATCTATTGAGATCTTGGCTTAAAATTATTAACCAGTCTGACCCTTTATATCTTCATGAGGTAGAAAATAAATTCAATTGAACCCCATAGATGCTTTTTAATTCCATTAAGTCATTGCCTCATATATCAAAGAGACATAAAACTTCCACGGGGACTCGTTCGTTCTAGATTGAAACTCGATTGGATCTTAAAATGTCCGTTAAAATGGATAGTTGACTGAAACAAGTGCTGAGAATCCTTTAGCGTGCATTTTTGAAATGGAACGTGGTTTACAGCGTTTAATCACTTCCTATTCTTTTCGACAGGGTTTGAAGATTTTTTCGTTATAGACTTCATTGTCTAAAGATATTTTAGTATTAGTATAACTGGAATTTAATTTGGAACTATGGGTTTCGGATTCGTTTATAAAAATAACAAGACTTAATTTTATTATGTGTATACACGTATGTCCGAGGAAATCAATAGATGGGTTGATTGTACATTATTTAATCACATTTCTGATTTGATTAATAATGTTAATGCTATTTTATTAGTCTCTACTTAATTATTTTATTGTTTACAATATTTGTTAACAATTAAATAGCACGTTTATTGTATGGACCAATCAGAGCAGATCTAGAGTGGGGTCTAGGCGCCATCTTGTTGTGGTGGCGCGTGTTCGAGATTCGAAGGCCAGTCTTTGGGAAGCCATTGTACTGCACATTTGACCGACTTGAAGATGAGATAGGTTCTCTGAAACTGCTGCGGCTCTTCATAAGTGTGTACCTGATTAAAATACTCGTGTTTGTGTATTCGCATGTAACCCACATCACGACACCCACTAAGCGCTTTCAGAATTATGCTTCTACTTAATATATTAAGTTAGAGATAGCATTACATAATATATACAGCAAATTTCGATCTTTATGTCAAATGAATTCAGAAGTATTCATTTTTATTGTTAAATAATTAAATAGACAAAAAGGTTCAATCCGTAAAAATCAGAATAAAGCGGACCATTAAGTTTTATTTCAACGCCATTTTCCACTTTGATAAGTGAAAAGGACAAAAGACCTAAAGTAATAAAGATGACTTTTACAATTGTGACAAAGTTAATTAGATTTATTGTGGCCAAACAAAATTTTACTAAAATAAACTTGGTTTATTAAAGAAATTCATTAAACGAATGAAATTAACTAATTAGGAGTGATTGAATTTCGTTACATTTAATTTTCAAAATGATATATATCCACTTCCGTGATTAAATGGTTAAGCTTTTAGAAAACGAAGCCAGTCCAAACAATTCTCACGTAGCTTTGCGTGGGCTGAAATCTAGTGCGTCATCCAGAAGATGAAGTGGTGGCTAATCATTGTTGACGCCTAAGTGGGAATTATAGGACCAAAAGCCTCTTACTATATAATCTTTTGTTTTACATAGTACAGGAAAACATTTTAGACAAAGATCGCTTTTTTTTTCTTAAAAAAAAACAACCAAACCCAATTTGTTGCCTGCTTCTTCTCAGATTAGCGCGTACGTACATTTAGATTGAAGACGAATCGATCATCCTCATTTAGATCGTTTTGAAATAAAAAAAAGAGATTTTGACTTTAATATCTAATACTCTGTTGTACGTAACTTTAATTATGTTATCTGTATTTTTTTTTTAATTATCTGTATTTTTTATTTATGTAATTTTGACGAAACACTCCGCTCACATACATCTTAAAAAAACAGGTGAATGTAGAAATACAAACTGTCAAAAATAGAACACCGCACTGAAACACTTGTTATCAATTTCCTAAATCTTCATAACGCAAAAGCGTTCGGCAGTATTATAATGATATTATATCCAGTTTAAATCCTATCAATATGCTAGATAACTTCTGGGTGAAGCCGGTTAGAAAATATCCTTTATATCCGGGTGGATATCAGCCCGCAAGATATATGATAATGTATCTTATATGTCTGGGTATAAGGAATACGTTGCCTCGTCGATATATTCTGCAAACTTTGGAAAGTATGTAAAATAGAAATGTCGCTTCACGGTATATGCTGAAGCTAGAAGTGCGCTCTGACATATTCTAAAATAAACATTGGATATACATTTTCTTAGAGGAGGCGGCGACTAAGTTTTAAATTCGTAGTGACATTTAAACACAGCAGTATTTTGTCCATATATATATATTTATGATTATTGATATCTATCTAATTGTGTGGTAGTTTTTAGCTCCATCTTAAGATAGAAAATAAATAGATGTTAAAGTGTACTAAACTCTCGAAATGTTGTACTTCTCTTCACTTGAAAGCAAGTGGCCGGGAGCCAAATCAAATTTCGTATATGAATTTTTTATTTTATTGAAATGTACTTATGAGAAATGGACTAGGGAAAATCTTATCTAATTCAAATAAAATATTTGGAATGGAGCCAGTAACGATCACAACACCCGAAATCATGAATGTTGTGATTTAGAAACTACGAAACAGCTGTTAGATTTGTTTTTTAAACAAGATTCTTATGTTGTAAGTTAAACCATAAATCGTTTCAGAGTTAAAATTGGATTATAATAAACTTATTTTAACACGATTTTTAACAAGCACGTCAACAACTTTTAAGTGTCTATAAGTTAAGAATAAGGTAACTTATAACAAACTGGCGTATATATTTTTTGTTATTGCGCACTACACCCTTGACTTGCGAACTAGCAGAAGGTAATTTTTTGTTTATTAATATTAAAATGACTCCTGAAACATTTAAAACTCCCTAAGCCTTTAATACTTATCATTAAATGATAGACTAAAATCAACAATTACCTATCTCAAATCAAATCGTAAGAAATAATGTTTAAATCAATATTTTCGTAAATATATATTCAAATTTAATACGATTAATACTATGTGTTTACAATTTCAAGAAACCTGTGAATTGTAGGTCTATTGGCAACATTCTGTGGGCCGCCTACGAGCTTGTAAAAATACACATTCGAATTTATTGTTAACATATTTTCTCGAATCTTCTTTTAAATTAATAGACATTAAATACCGTATATTGCAATCGACACTTGCAGTTAATGTTTACCACATTTAGAGGAAGACGATAAATTGTGTCACGCATGATAGCCTGTTCTATTTGTCTATGGAAGAATATGAGAAATATTATCGATACTATATATATATAGAAATATTATTGGATTATTTTTATAAGGTATTTACAAAATATAATACTTATATATTTTATATTAAGACATAATTCTAGATATTTTAATAAGGTTATAAAATTCACTTTATCTTTTAATATATACGATATTGCCGAATGTTGAATTTCAAAAATTAATAAATAAAACTTACAATGAAAACATCACTATAACGTTTTGCCTCTTCCAGCATTTTCCAGACAAAATATCCGGAAATCTATTCTTGCGTTAACAAAAATAAAGATTCGCCCTGTAAATAATAACTTTTGGCGGGAAGCCAGCTTTTGACGTCCAAGTGTCACTTGTGAATGATGGTTGTCAAAGATACGCATCACTACGGTCTATTGCAACATGACATTTTACTATTAGAATTACGTGGGCTAGCACAGAGAATGGACCAGTGGACATAGAGTAAACATATTAATTGGGAAGCGAAATCGTGTCAATTAAAAACAAAATTTTTATGCGTGTTCACAATAAATCCAATTATAAATACAGGTTTTTATTTACTCCATAGTAAAGGTTAAAATAGTGAATTTATCATACAGTGAGAAAAATTAAAACAATTTAATCTCTTTTTTATTAAATCTTGAACTTAGACTTGTAACCTTTTGTATTAATAAATTAATTCGTATTATTACTAAACCATAGCAACTAATAAAAAAATATGCCTGCCTAAATCATGCCTAATTCTCTCGCTCTAAATAAATAGTATTGTTTGTTCGCTACCAGTGTTATTAGCTTCTATTTAGGCATATTATACATGAACAACTTGAGCTAGAAAGCATTTTATTTAATTTTTATATGAATTTATTTCTGAGTTATGGTAATTATTAAACATGTTGTTATTATGTTTCATTAGGCTATTATCTCTCGCTGACCACGATTACATTAACACTCCCGAAACGAGTTTTAATTTTAATACATAAGTAAATTTTCTTATGTATATTTATTTACAATGTATGATGAAAATAGCCAAACAATATTACTAACCTCATTAAATATGCGAAGCAATTAGTTTACGTCGAATTACTAATTTACTTCACGCTCCGCCAATCGCTAGTACACATAAGCCTAAATAGATAATGTATAATTTGCTCCTAAAATACAGCTCAAGCCCTTTATTACTGTGGTTTTGGCAACGTCTGAGTCTAATTTTCAAATATCGTGACTACATAATGTTGTATTATTATCGGCTGAGCGAGCGTGATTAGCTATTTCTTACTCCTATTATATTCAGAGCTGAGAGACGTGGATTTGTTTTTTTTTATGACGTCTTGATAAGCCAGATGGTGAAGTCATTATTGTTAAAATTATAGGTGTTAATAGTAAATGAAGAAAAATCAAGCATTGCTTTTCTGTAGAATGTGTGTAGTTTCTGAACGTGGCTGTATTTTACTAAGACTTTTATATATTTAGAGAATATTCAACTACATACTAGCTAAAATATGTATATTATAAAAAACTTAAAATTACAGTTGCTCACTCAAAATTCAACGTCCTATATATAGGAAATGGCGTAATGAATGGATAATATGGTACCTTTGGGAGGTTAGTGGTGACGGTTCAGAAAAATATGTATAATGTTTAGTAAAAGTCTCTTTATATTCGAGATATTTGGAATTTAAAAAAAAAATACCAAAAATCCACATCCTTTGCCTTGGAATTCATGACACCACACAGTGTATGGAATAAATCATCGGAATCCCTTCTGAATTATTAAGCGTCAATGCGTTAGCATTTAAAAGGATACTTTTGTTTGGAATGCTTGACAGTTGGCGACGTGGGCGGTCTACATCCGCCCACTGAAAGATTTGATTCATCAAACGACCGAGTTCATAAAGTACCATTAATTCAGCCAACTATTTGGCACGGCTATAAATGAACAATTCATTTAATTGGTACATTTGAATAAATCTTTATTAGCGAGACGGATGCTAGTTAGATAAGTTACTATGATAAGAACAGACATTCGGTCTCACATTTATATTTATTTTATAAAATTATAGTAGAGTTGTTGGGTCTCTCAACATCTTCTATCGCATTTACCATTGGGAGTGTTCGGATTAATACCTGCAGCTGAAACTCATATTCGGACATCTAGGCAGAATGCGAAATTCCACCCGTATCACCTTGATGTCTGTCGTTCCACCACTGCGCGTTTCGTGAGACATTTTTTAACACGCACCACCACGTTGTGGAACCAGCTACTAGCCACGGTATTTCCGAACCAATACGATTAAGGGTTCAAGAAAAACGCGTACCACTCCCTAAAAGGCCGGCTACGCACTCACGAGCTCACAGCCACGTGAGTGTCTATGGGCGACGACTTCACCTTTATGGTAGGCCTCCTACTCGTTTTTCCTCAATCTATAAAAAAAACTCATCATCTCACTCCTCATTTCAGTCACTCCTTCGTGACTCTCGGAAGAGCGGATTTGATCATCCTACACTAAACAGGTTAAATTCCTTTATGTAAATATAACGAATGTGGGTCACACACATCCTATAAACATGTAATGAACCGTTTTGTTCAACCGAGTCCAATTTAAAATTGCTTTGACCAATTCCAACTCAAGAAATTATCATATTGTATTATGATATGGTATAATTAGATAGGATACCATTGTAATGATATGCAAAAATCTGTTAACAAATACGTACATTGTCTAGTTTCTCGAGTGACACGTGGAACTATATATTTCATTGCAGCCACAAAAGTTCGGCTTCAATACCAAATTCAAATCGGGACTTTTAATTTATCTATTTTTGACTGAAAGGAGTATTTTCGTGTGAATGATTGCAAATGTTGAATCTATTTGACGATATTATATATTATCTGCCAACGCAGGTATTCCCAAGCCACTACGACTTGGGGGCCTTCAAGAAAAGGCCGTTCCACCCCCTAAAAGGCCGGCAACTCACTTGTGTTGCCTCCTGGCGTTGCAGGTGTCCATGGGCGGCGGTTAGCACATCACTCGAAGTGACCCACTTCTTCGTTGGCCTACCATTACAAAAAAATGTTAAAAACGTGTTCGGTCCAGAAGAACTTCCATGTTATTACCAAAAAAACATTTTTAAACTTGATCGGGTTTAAACACGCGTAGTCGCGTACTAACTTGAATTGCCTTACTTATTTTATGCAGGTTAAACTATAATGACATCATTGAAATGTGTCAAGGGTCAGTCTGTTTTAATTAAAATTTCACTAATTATGAAATGCAATAATTTATTACATAAATAAAACAGTTGGATATTAAAATATCCATCGTTAATTTGAAATTAATATGTTTCGATAATTAACGCTAACATTTCAATTCAATTTTAAATTGTAATTGAAAGTGACTAAAACAACTTAAGAATTAAGTATGTTTCTGTTTTTGTGTATACTAGACATTTGAATAAGTAAACAACGACTCAGTTACCCCAATGCTGGACTGCTGAAGAAGCAATTGTGTGATAAACCTCTTGCACCTATCCCTATAATAATTATGTGGGTTGCCTGGAAGAGTTAGCTTATTACCCGTTTCTTATTTATGTACCATCTTTAACAATTATTCAGTCTATTTGTGTATAAAACTTGTAAAGAAAATCAGATATCGCTGTCCTAGATATAGGAAAAATCATAGATTTTATGGAAAGCGAAACGAATTGTGTTCTACTTTATTGTAGTCCTCAATATTAGCAAGTCATATATTTACAGGTAATAAAGTACAATGATTAGGATTTCATTGAGATAATTATAGAATTACGCTTACGTAAACTTACATCTAATGCTTTACGTCAATACTATGTGGGATATTCTGCACGGTTTGTGTACTCGTACACTTATAGGCAAAATAAATGTAACGCTATATATAAATAAAACTTGATTACTTTGATTCAATGTCCCTTCGATGTGGCAGAGGTATCGACGGCAGGTTTCTTCCATCTGTTCTGTGGCTTCGCGATTTATCTGGCTCCAAGTCTACCGGTTCTTTTCAACTTTAAGTAATAAAACTAGTTAACTATGTAAACATCCAATTTGTACCATAAACTCTCTAATTTTTAATACCATTCGACGTTTACATAGTGTGATATAGGTTCTATAAGATGTTATTTTTTTTTAAATCTAAAAATCAGTAAGATTACGAGTATATTTTAACAAAAAAATACATATAAAATATATAATAAAAATAATTACGGTTTATCTTTGTTATTTTACATATTCAATTATATGAATAATCTTTGTAACTCATGTTAATATTCGACTTAATCGTAGACAATTTATGTTAATAAAAAGACTCGCCTATTTTCTATGCCGTTTAGTGTACCCTAAGCCAATGTATTGCTAGAATGTTCGGCTAAGTGTTTTGTTCGCTTCAGCAACCGTTTAATGCTTCCAGCTAACTGAATTACACAGACACGTATGTAAAGCACTCTATGTATAAGTTTATTTTGTGCTTGGGAAAGTGTTTTATGATTTTCTAGCATAACTGTTTCACGGAACGACAATAAAATTACCATTTTATTTTATATTGAGATATTATTCATATCAGCGATCACTTGTGTATGTCAATAGTTTTTTGATTCCGGGATTTGTTTATTAAGGATTCCAAAAAAAAACCGCCACCCTCAAAAAACTCATCTTTGTTAGCTACTAATACTTCTAATACTACTACTTTAAGCGTAATCACTGTCCTTATCTCAACATTCATATGGCTTAAATAGTCCATAACACTATAATATTACAATGGAAGTAGGTTTCAAGATGATCTCTCTCTCAAAGCGGTCCAAAATATGACATAAACTGTATGCACGAAATATATTTTTCAATATAAACCATAAGTTGCTTAAATGCTTATTAAAACTTTTCATTATTTTTTCAGAAACTAGTTTTAACCAGTAATGAAGTGTAGTCAAGTGAAGTGATGCGTGTATGAGGATGGAGACGACAGCATTGCCCCTGGAGGGGGATGATGAAGGGCGACCACAGCAGGCATCTTCAACGGGAAGTGGGGCTTCATCAGGCGCTGGATATTATGGCCATAAGAATGGTGAGTTAAAAATGATAATTAACACTTGTAAGTGTTAATAGTTTGAACCACTTCAATACTATTTATTTTTATACTTTATTTATTGACGAATAGATTTATAACAAAAAAAAACCAAGCCGAGTTTCATGTTTGCTCTTTCTGAAGCTCGCTCTACGGAAAGGCGTAGGACCTTTTACATTTAAGATAATTTAAAATTAATTAAATTATTTTAAATTAAATTATTATTATAAATAAAATAAAAATGGCTTTATTAGGTTAATAATTTCCTCTGAAATTGTCGTAAATATAAACTGATAACGTCAACTTCCGCTTGTGGCGTCACTTCCATTTGTCAAAATTGTCAACTGTCAGAATTCCCGCCCTTACAGGACAAATTATGCATATCACGAGAGTAATTATAAGGTAACCACGTGTGAAATTATGCCAAAGCGATTAAAATTATTCACAGGCGTTGGCTCAGACAATTCCGCATTGTTGTGGTATAAACGATAGGAAATATTTTTATTACTTCAACGACCAAGTACGACGGGTTTAATTTGCGATACGGTCAACGTCTATATGATGAATATATTTATTGCTTGCAAGACTGTAGTTAGAGTGTCTTAATATTTACTGCTTTTTAAATTTGGAATCATATATATATATATAAGGTAAGGTAAGATATACATATATATCTAATATATAAAATTCTCGTGTCACAGTTTTCGTTCCCTTACTCCTCCGAAACGGGTTGAATGATTCTCCTGAAATTTTCTGAGCATATTGAGTAGGTCTGAGAATAGGCCAATATCTATTTTCAGGGACATTTTTTTTATTTTTTTTTTTGGCAAGACACTTCTGTAAAGACTTTTGAATCGTCATTTTTACTTACTGGCTGATGACTAATTCAAATAACAAAAGCAAAGTTGTTGGGCTACTCAAGAATTAAACTGTCCCGACGACACCTTAAAAGGATATTTGTCCTCTAAATATTCTTTAACTGTATGCTTTTCCAACCATAATATTCTTTACAAGCGTTTTAAATGTAGAAAATAAATTACTAAGTAAAACTAATTAACTTCTTCAATTTGTTTAGTTTTGTGTTTTATTTTAAGTTATATTTACTTTTACAAGTTTAACACTAAGAATGTTTATAATAAATGTCGTTAACATTTAAATAATTTCGTGTTTATCTTTAGATTATTCTGAACCCAATTACAGATGAAAGCCTCCTTTAACCATTTACCGGGATGATACAGCCTTACAAATGGAATGAGCAAAAATTATTTGATATTAAGTATCCCTTCTCGACCATATTTCTCTGTAACGACTGAGTAGGAAAGGCGTGAATATAATGATGCATTATGGCAGCTTATTCCTTTAATTTAAAGGAAACATTTCATTGCTGAATAATTTAGCAATATATTCACAATTTCACGGTCATAATTAAAGAGAAAAGTAAGCTATTGTGAAATAAAAAATAAATTGTATGAATATGAGAGTGAACTAACATCATACAAAAATCGACTAATCAATATATATTACACCTAGTTAAAACCGCTGCAACTCCATCACAATATAAACGGTAATCAATCTTAAGGACCCGTTAGGGGTTAGAACACGCAAACTTCACTATGAATATTATTAATTAGAAGTTATTGCTTACATGGAGGTTTCACTTCTAATCAATATTTTACATAATACACAATTGTTATGTATTGAAAAAACAAGCTAGCTATTGTTTATAAGTAGAAATATAGGATATATTAATTATAAAGCTGGAGGGGCCGCAGGGTAGGCAGAAAAAACATTAGGTCAAGTAAATGGGTATATTCTATTTTGAAATTGTCCATTTCCCATTGGAGTTGGGACTTTTGCATCTTAGGGTACTGGTGCAGAGGCGTTTATTTAAAAATTAAATAGGCACCTGTTCAATAACGGTGACCCAAAAGCTGGTGGTTTTCTCTGTAAGCATAGCAATACAGCGAGGAAATGCCCGATTATGGGTAACCAGCCATCAAACTTTTAAAATTGTTTAACGTATTATAGTTATTTTAAATTTATTTAAGTCTCATTTTCTTTATATAATATATTTCCAATTACTTATGAATATTGTACAAATTAATGCTACGTTTTTTCATGATGTCACTGCGTAAAAGATAAAATGTATTTTTTTGCTCGCGCTTCGTCGGTTTATTTTAAACGAACATAAAGCATTGATGCATGGATGGCACAGGTGGTAAACTTAATTGAATTTATTGTTTTGTTACGAAATGATGTTAGAATATTGACAGTTACACCTTGACGTTTGTCATGTCACTCGTGGAGACTCTATGGAAACTGTACAACTGAGCTGTCAAACTTGACATAATCATTTTGAGAAATGTGAATACAAAATATAGATATTATATACATATATAGAAAAGTATGTTGTATTGTAAGGTCTCAAAACCAGAAGTATGGATAATCTTGCTGTTCCCAATACTAGACTCCATAAAGTTGGTAGTTCAATTAAATGACAATGTGTTCGCCTCTATAACAAATTTTGTTAATTCTGTCTGTAAGGAAATTTAAAGAGTAGTTAAAGAGAAGCTTTTAGAAAAATAATTTTTAATAAGCCGCGTTTATTGCCTGTTTCTTCTGAGATTGGCCGCGTACGAAGAAGAAACGTAGAATCATTTAGATTCAAGAATACAAAATGGTCCTATGTACCTCACTGAATAAAGACATATTGACTTTGACTTTGTATATATTATTTAATAAATTCTAAATTAAACTGTGACGGAAGGAAGGTATTTCGTGTAACTGATAAGGGCTGGATCCTCGACCTGTCGAAACCACTGACTGCACCGAAGGCTCCAGTGGCTGGGCGAGAATGTTATACGGTCGAGAGAGCCATTTCAGGGCCATTAACAGGGTCATCGTATTGATTGGTGCTGCATATCCGAGAAACATTACAAAATAAGTGAGTGCAACTCGTGAGGTTTCACTTCACTATTTAATTTACCACAAGACAAGTATTAGTATGATTGATATTTTAATTAATTTCATGGATAATTAAAAAAATATGTAACAAGTTAAAAAATAATGGTGTATTAACAAAAACACACATCGATAGGGCGTTTATGGATTTGCAAAAGGTCTATTTTCAGTCGCCTACCAACTGCAAAGCTTGAGGAAGCTCGCAATAAAAGTCAATCAGTGAGAAATATCAGAATTATTACAGGCCAAGTTGAATTAAGATGTGTTATTTGTATAATGCATTGTGAATAACTAAGTTCTTCGCTAAGCTTGTTCAAGCCTTTCTTCAAAACCAAGGATAAAGGTTAAACTTTCACCCAACTACGTAATTAACGTGAAGTTATATTTTTTTAAAAGCACAAGCTCTTTAATAAGCGACTCACTAAGGACTTGAATCTCTTAGAAAAGCAAATATTATAACTTCTTTGTAGTCTTAACTCTATGAGATAAGTAAAGTAAACACGCTAGCGTCTAACAGCGCTTTCATGAATAAAGTTAGAATTATGAGATTACAATATTTTCAAACCTACAATCTTGCCTCATGAACTTTACGCGAACAATTTTATTTTTAGCGGGATTTTGGTTTTCCACACTAGTATACAACAAAACACATTTTCAAAAATAGAAAATAGTTCATTAGTATTTACATTCATCTTTGGATTTCATTGGATTATTGGAGCATCGTCGTACCCTCGCTGATAATTAGAGAGAGACTCAAGTGAGCCGTGGCCCTTTTAATTGTTGAACAACTTAACATTTCATTTATAGTACTATTAACTTGCTAATTTTCACTGACCTCTTTATGGAAAAAGCACTTGGTAGTGTAACAACCGAAAATGATTGCATAAATCGTCAGCCCAGCAGGTATATAACTTTACAATATTCTATCTCATTACACACTGTTGTGTACAATTTCTTCTTTCGTGTTCTCTAATATTAATATGACAGTTCAATTTCCGTCACAGACCGCTTTACATCCACTCTGTACGTCATGCATAAATCAAATTATTCAACAACAAAGTGTTTGTTTTGGTTTGGCTCCCGCTTATCTCGTTTGCTGAAGAAAACTTTAAGTTAAGTAGGTAATGTAATTTATTTATTACCTATATAACCATATACGGTCACGGATATACGTCAAAATGGCTGAAGAGGCCCAGTTTGATGAGGTACCAAAGTGAGCACACCAGGGTTCAGCTTATTATATATTTATTTATTTACACTTTATTGCACTTAAACACTAGAAGCAAATGACGTTAATAGATGTACATATACGAGCAACGGGCGGCCTTATCGCTAATAAGCGATCTCTTCCAGACAACCTACACAAAAAGAATACTTAAAATACAATTAGACTGGTGCAAGGGGGTGAAGTATACAAAAAAAAATTCAAAAACAAAACACAACATACTTTAAATTAAGTAAAACCGGAAAGATATGCTAATTTAAATCTAGAATTATAAATAATTATATTTATTAGCTAGGGTAACAAACACAGCTATATAATGTGTACTCAATTCATATAGTAATCAAAATTACATATAGTTTATATTATAATCATTGCGATGGAAACTCATATGAAAACTTTGGTAAATTTAAAACTAAGAAACAGTCGAGTGCAATGTGACTTCGCCATATACTTCTAACTCAGAGGTTTGTCCAAACATTAATCAAGAGTGTGGTCGGAGTTCACCGACAAACGCTCAGTCTGACACGTCAGCAACGTCAGACCGCGTGCCACAATCTCGCTGGCTGGCTGTACTTTGGCTATACAGTTCTTAACCTGTAAAACTTTTCGTGTCATTAATTAAATATAAACATCTAGGTGTGAATATAATATAAAGAAACGGAATGGTAAGAATATTACATGTTTATTTCGCAGATTTATGTTAGCGTAAAAAGAATGATGGCTTTAGATCTAATAAAAATCCTGAGTATATTGTGAGGTGTCTTAAAGGGAGCCATAAAAAGAAACGGACTTCGGCCATTGTATTGAACCAACATTAAACCGATTTATTATCTTATTTCTATAAAATCTTTGAGGGAAATTGGTCACATACATTTAGGTTAATAGACATGTTATGTGGACTTAACTTTTAACCGCCGTCCCAAATCATAGCAAAGGACGTGTATAGTAATAACATATAAGATATATATATATATATATATATATATATATATATATATTTCTAATAATTGCAGGGAGATACTCAGTAATTTATTCATATTTATTTATTTACGGCCAAAGCCAAAAACACATACAAAATTTGAACTTAAATTATACTTAAATCTAACAACCTTTTATATTCGTCCACTATCATTTCTAACCCTGTCATAAAAATGTCTCATTCTGGTGCAGAGCTAAGGAAACGATTCGTTAGGGCGATCATACGCGGAATGGGGCTTCGCCGGCGAAGGCTTGTTCGAAAGCGTATCTCAGCCAGCAATGAATGTCTCCCGAGTCGGTGAAAATTATCAGGGGCGTGTAATCTTAGCAATGATTGCAGAATAATAGTAAAAATAGTAAAGTAATACTTAATAGGAGTAATTATTATCGTCGATTGTACTACAACAAGTAGGTTTTGCCCGCGACTTCGTCCGCGTGGTTTAAATACAAAAGGAATTTCGAAAATCTATTTATAAATGGCACAGTTCTGGTGAAATTTTTATACAAACTCTCATCCCTTATTTCAACTCTTATTTCGAAAGTGCAATACACCCTTTCCTAAAGTTTAGTCTATCTCCATACAAAATTTTCATTTGATGGTTAATTAGTTCAATCGTGAAAGCGCAACAAACATTGATACATACTTACTTTCATATGTATAATATTAGTTTGGATTATGACAGTTGGTCTTACTTTATTATCTGTCATCTTGGTTTATATCAATTTGTTTAATTATACACTATACATTCATTTATAGCAAGTTAGAAAATAAATATAAATATTATCAACATCATCATAGTGAGCGCATAACAAGCAATACTGATCATAATTACACTTAAATCACGAAAATGATAGAAATAGTTCTTAGCTTGGAGGGGAACTCATCGCGAGGACGACCAAATTGTAACTGAGTCTTAGTGCGACGTCCCCCCACTAGCTTAGCTCCGTTGTAGCACGAAGTTAGCTGTAACATGACGACAGTGCTGCCATGAACTGGAAATCTTGCTAGTTTTCGTCATCAGTCTGTTTGACAATGATTATGATAAGGCAGGTAAATTACAATGAGAGTGTGTTAACTGTGAGGTATGCAAGACTTGAAGCAGGAAGCGGTCGTAAAATATGTTTTACGAATTACTTTGTTGAACAAAATCGTTACCACAATATCTCATTATTTCAACTGAACCGCATTCCTATCAAATTTATAAGCAATTTTAAACATACCGCATTGTCACGTGTGACGTTACGGTTTACCAATGCCACGGTAGTATTTGTTCAGCGATTTCCAATTCTAAATAATATCAGTGAAGTCAATAAATAGATGAATTATGTACATTGCTAATTACCTTTGTTATTAAAAAAATGAGGGGTAGGATTATTAGCTTTAATGAACTTTTGATTTTGATTTTAAACCTTAATACTGTATTAATCTATTTGATTAGTATGTACTAAGAGTATTTTGGTTGAAAAGGCATACTATACCGTAAATGAATATTTTGAGGAAATTAAATAAATATTAAATATCCCTTTAATGTGTCGGCAATTGGCTCAGCATCGGGACAGTTCAATTCTTGAGTAGCCTTACAATGCTTTGTTATTTTAGTTGTGAGTAACACAATTTTGAATTAATTGTTTTTTTTAAACAGCTATCGAGTTTCTTGTCGGTTCTTCTCGGTAGATGACTGCCTTCCGAACCGATGGTAGTGTCAAAATTGAATCAAAAGTGTCTTTATAAAGACCTACTTGAATAATGATATTTTGCGTTACGTTTATTGTAATAACCAATCGGTGCAAAGCCATATTGTTGTGGTGACAGTTTGTTTGGGTTTCTTAGGCCAGTCTTTTGGAAACCATTGAAGGCCAAATTTGGCCAACATCTGGTGACAGTGAGATCGGTGCCCTGAACCTACTGTTTTTCATAGTTATGTACTTGATTACTATTGTAATAGCCGTGTTTTTGTACATAACCCATATCATGACGGCCACTAAGCCCGTTGAGAATTATGCTTCTCCGAGATATATTAGAATCATCGTCCCTTTTCTTATACACAAAGTTAATATCTATAATATATAACCAAACAGTTCCTTTCAGACACCTAAATAAATATATCATGGCACGTATACCATTTCAAACAGCTCTCAGTTAATATTCGGAAACCGAACCGGTTATTATTGGTCAAGTTATAGTTTGACAGTTATGGAAGTTGGCAAACCGCCAGATGTGGCAAGTGAGCAGCAAATTGGAAAGCCTCTTAGGTATTCTTAAGACCCTTCACTCTTTGAGGGCTTGTACGAAATAAAAGATCTAGGTTCTATGCACTTTATATACTAACATCGGTTTACATAAGCGTTCAATATAGAGGTATATAGAAAGATATACATTTGGAAAGATTACACTTAATATATATTTTTTTAAAACAATCGTCTTTAGATTTGGACTGGGGCTAGTCATCATCTGGAGATGAGTGTTCGGTACAAATGGTTTTTTATCGACGTAATTGACAATATAGTATCACAGTATTCCAACTGTACTATTTCGTAGAACCTCGATTCGATAAAAAAGTTACTGTATTTTCGCAGAATTAATTATTTATCATGTTTCATATAGTATAAAAATCAATGTTTTCTCATAAACAATGCCGGGCAATATTATTAATCAAAGATACATCCAGAAGTCACAATGAAAGAACAGCTAAAAGAATATCTATTGTGTTTTCCTCTGGTGACAGTTAGTCAAGTGTCAAGACAGTTTACAACACAATAGTGGTAACAAGCACGAGTTGAGAACAAATTGCATGTCACGACCTTTCCTGGCGCGTTCTGCAACTATTGGTAATGGGACTCAAACACTTAACGCTTTTCCTTTTTCGTTTTATAAATTTTGAAAAAAAAACTCCTAATAATACTTTCTTTATGCGAGTTTTACAAAATTAAATATGTTTACGATCTAAAATATCTATTTTATTAATTAGGACACATTATAAAGACATCCTGTCCAATTAGATGAGGTCCTAGGTTGGAGGTCGTGGTGAAAAGCGTGATTCTTGTTGAAGTCGATTTGTGCAAAGCACTCAAAAGTTATCTGTGACGCGTAAAACAAATATTGTATTAAATCAAAATCTGCAACTTTATTCCAAGATAATTTTCATTAAAGAATGTTCGCAGTGTGTTTGCGCTGTAAGATAGTGAATAAAAGCTTTCCTTTGGATAAAACCTTTGTAACTGTGAGTTCGCTTTCCCCGTACTTGCCAAGGAAATTGCTTTTAAAGTGACAAATTTCTTTCAAAATTTTCACTTTGTGCAAATTGCATTTGAAAAATACAAGATTTTTCCGAATTTTTCTTCCTTTACTGATTAGGGATGAAATGGGAAATTAATTATATATTTTTGCATCTGGGTTTGTTTATAATTTTACCATGCGTCCAGAGGTTTAATCTTTAAAAAAACATACAACTAAGGTTCTTGTGGGTTGCTTCTCGGACCGGTCTAGCCTGGAACCCTCGTAGTCTTAACTTCAACAAAAAAGTTAAGCACTGAAGAGCTCACTATTGCGTCATATTAAATTGGGTTCTTCAGTCACTTTCTTGAAATAAGTATATGACATACATACATTGCTAATGTAATGCTATGTATAAAATAAATACTTTAATATTACAAAAACCTGTTTCAGCCTTTCTATTTTTTTCTTTTAATTAATTTTTCGAACTGTAGGAAACAACTCTATATATTTGTATAGAAAAAATACGCTTTAAAACTTAAACATCTGAGGAAAGTCTAAGAACAAAGTCTAAGACTTATACAGGCGTACTGTTTTAAAATGCATACTGTAATTGTACAGGAAGGCTCACTTCAAATAATTAATTAATTACATAACTCTCTTTAGTTCTTAAACACTATAAGATTAAATTTACGAGAGTAATAAGAAACTCTTATCGAAAAGGATTTTCTAAAGGCAAGGGGACCCTTTGTATACATTTGACCCAAGGGTTGGCCATAAAGACATAACCGATACGGAAACTTATCATAATAGTGTTTGTGGATTAGTTGTGAGAACGCAAACCATTTGATAATTTATTTATGTAAAAAAAATGAAAAAATCGTATAGTTAAACATATATATCGCGATTACACCATAGTCCAACATCAATATCTATATATATATAGATATTGTTATAAAGATATATATATATTACAATAGATATAGATAGTTATATAGATATTACCGGTCGGCGTAGTGAAATAGGAGCACACATTAAGTTATAGTGGGAACAACAAACACAGAATACATCGAGATGAATCTAGAAATTATAAGCACTGCAACACAAATTCTAGCCCGGTCAGTCACCACAAGTAGCACCAGTTCATAAGCACGACGCATCCAACTATCACCCGGTATATGTCGACCATATCTAGAATTATCCAAGGGCTCCTCCATTCCAGCTTCCGGTTTCAGTCCGGCGTGACCATTGCCAATGAGCCTTTACTATAATTAATATCAAAAAACCCCACATTGTAAGATTGATTAGACACTTTCTTGTAAGTCGAACGACAAACTTATCGAGAGTTTTTATTCTTTACATGTGCTTCTTTCATGGACGATGTATCCTGTGACCCAATCGTATGGTTAATGAGCCAGACACTTGATATTAAATGGGAAATCTGTGTTGTTGGAACACAGTGTGAAAGTTTATAAGTATAAGACTACCACGATTTCACCAATTATATAACTTTAAAAGAGTAATTCCTGAAACCTAAAGTGTTTGAGAGTGCCTCAGTACTTGGGCATACAAAATTGCATCAAGTTACGCTCGCGAAACTTAAGCTTACAATTTTATTTTGTGAAAAACGCAGTCAAAAAAGCTCATGTCACAAGACTTAAACGTAATAAAGTAAAAACTATTTATCTATGTAAATAAATATTAAATTAGTTGATAATTGTATACTTCATTTGGTTTTACCTATTCAGGTAGGTAAAAACCACTATACCTACGTTAAACTTTCAAGCGAGAATTCATTTTTGCTAACACGTTTTGAAAAATAGTGGAAAAAACGTAGTGTTGAATGTAACATTTCAAACTCAAACATTTGGTCGTGTGTTCGAGGCCCTTTGTTCAAATAGAACATTTTAAATATTTTACATTTAAATCTTTTGTTGAAATGGGAACACGCTAGGGCCGTGTCGGGTGAATTGTACTCAGTAACTAAAATTATCTTTATACTTTACTATGTTAAAAGGTTCTTACTAAACAAATACACTCGTCTCTTTGAGCGTTGGCATAGTTAAAGATTTTGCTGTGCCTCAAAGGATTTTTATAAGAAACTATTGATTAACAACAGTTAAATAATATTTATAGTAAAAATATGACTGTTTGTGGATAGAAACTACTGGGCTGTTATATCTAGAATTAACAGACCACAGCTTTTTATTATAGTAAACATATATAAATATGATTTAGTTTGTTACAAACAGTAATTTCAAAACTTCGTCACCGGCCTCGGTGGCGCAGTAGGCAGCGCGTAAGTCTCATAATCTTAAGGTCGTGAGTTCGATCCTCACCCGGGGCAATAGTTTTTACTATTTTGAGTTTATTTTTTACTAAGCAATCTATATTAGAACATTAGACGTCTTCCTTAAATATTATTAAAGTTAACATAAGTTTAAAACAAAAATACACAGAAGCATGTGCCACATAAGTTATTTTAAAAGTTTAAGCCCTAATTCTTAAGGTTGGAAAAACACTACACATTTAAAGAATATTTAGAGGACAAAGATGTTTTTAGCTCAGCATCGGGACAGTTTAATTCTTGAGTAGCCAAATAATGCTTTTGTAGTTTTTGTAATTTGAATGTACAACACATTTGAAATAATAATTTAAGGACAGCTATAAATTTTTTGCCGGTTTTACTCTTTATACAGTGTCATTATAAGGACCTACTTTAATAAATTTATTTTAAGTTTGAGGTGTACTATTATTTTCAATTAGTGCTATATTTTACTTCAGTTGTCAAATTTAGCCTATTTAATAGTTTGAAAGAAATCTCCAATAATCAGTAGTTCATAGTAATTACATTTGCTAACTTTTAAATTTATGCAACAAAGTATGTTTAAAAATATTATTCATGACATATAATAACGATGTTAAGTAACCAAAGTGCTTTACAGTACATAATATATCTTTCCATTAATCAATCACTGTATAGAAAAGCTTAATGTAAGTGGACATTGGAAAACATCCAAGTATGCAGCGATGAAGTGCCCGTAATACAAGATAGCGTGTGTTGCGAGCTTGACATTTCAATATTAAAGGTCACTGACCCTAACAACGCCCAAAAAGGGAGAAAAATGTCAGATGTCAGGTGCGGGTATAATTCGCTTTTCTCGTTTCATTTTAGAATACGTATTTATTAAGTTGGATATTTCAATAAAATCAAAGTTTAGTAAAAGTTTAAGTTTAATAAAATTATTTTTTATCTCAATTTACCCGTCATGGTACATTTACAAATAGAGATATTATTTAAGCGTCCGGAATTGATTTATTTCGTCACATTTATACCCAGCTCATGAATTCCTGATATCAAACAATCAGGCTTTATATTATCTAAGAGAAGCAATCCCTAGACAAAACCTGACAAAATTTTATATAAATATTTGTTAAATATGGCATAAAAAGTAACTTTATAGTGAAAAGTGAAGAAAAGCTGAACCGAATATTGCCTGCTTATTTTAAAACAATGTAAAATCCTATCTATAATTCAATTTCATAACAGTTACATTTATTTTATATATATACCGAATATATGAATTGAAAAATTACAAATACATTTCCTAAAGATTAATTATTAGACAAACTATTAACAAAATATCATTAGGTTCATCTGTTGATTGGGTTCATTAATTCAAATAGACCGTGGGACGGTTTAAACCATCAATTATTGCCAACAGTTTCATGTAAGGATGTTGAGATGGATTAAGTCTATTAGAATGTTCACTGAAATGTATATTGAGGCTCTAATTTGTGTTTATTCTGTATAATTTGGATTTATCTGTGATTATTAGTAAAAATAAAATCTATAAAAATAAATATCTGTGGTAATTTTAAAAAAGGATTATTTAGTAACACAGTATAACCAAATTGTTTACGTATATGACAAGGATAGTACAATAAGATTATAAAAGAATGTATTATTATTGTTTTTTTACTATAACATACTTGTGTTGGCGGGTTTGTTCTCACTATAACGTAAATGTGCTCCTATTTCGCTATGTTGTTGAGGTTTTTTGAAATTGTTTTACATCTACAGATATTGTAGTGAATTTATTGGATGTAATAAATTCACTTTTAAAACATGCAGAATCGTTCGTCTAAAATCAAGTTTTTATATTAATAAAGACATGTGAGGAAGCCGTAATGAATTTTATTTAGGCAAATCTTAATAACTACCGAATAAAGTTAAAAGATAGCAACGCAAAATAACGAAACCAATGTATAAATTTGGATAAGAATTTGATTAAACATTCTCAAACATGTTTTCGCAGCGCAAGATGGCGCTCAGTAGGCAGGAATTTCTCGGACATTTAAGCAGGGAATTACATTAATTGGAGCCGTAACTGTTAAGTTTCGTCTATATTAGCACTAACTAAATGATTAAAAAACTTTGATATTGGAACTATACAGATTTCTCATACAAATATTGAACGTTTATTTTTATTTCATATATGTAAAAGTATCGAAAACTAAGTTTCAGGGTTGGATGTGTATGGCAGTTGGAATTGAATTTAGATAAAACCTCTGGCAAATTCAATTTGGTGAGTTTTAAACTTAGGATGCGCTCGAATGTAGGAAATTATATAGAGTTGCTCTGTTACACTATTTAGTATCTGGAACTAAGTCGGGCCTTAGTTCTAGACGCTACGCGTGTTTACAGTATACAGAATAAAACCCTAGCCCGTCCCTAGTATGTTTTTTTAATCATTTCGTAGAGTTCAATTTAGTTGTGGAATCACATAGTTGTAGATTTATTTAATACGCGCAATGCGTCTTTGTAAAACAATTTTGAGCTTAACATTTTTTATTAACCTATATATTTTATTTATTTCTATCTTTTTCACATATAATGTACGTATAAAAACATGTTATATACGAGGGTTCCAAAATAAACTCAGCTGGTTATTTATGACTGTTTTTCAAATGTACTTATCACAGTATATAGGGTGACTCATTCCCAAGCTTAATTGAGCTTAACCTAAGAAATCGGTTTAAATTCTGTGGCGTTCAATAATTATTTGTTACTCTTTGGGTAAAAATGTTTCTGATTATAACGCCCGTACGATTGTATCACTTTAAAGTTTACGGTCAACGGAATCATCTAAATATTCCCGCATTGAAGGGACGAAGGGTACATTTCTGATAAGGGTACGTGTATACTAAGCCATTGTGAAATTTAATTAGTTAAGTAATCAGATTGTGAGAATGTCTTAACCTTTTTGTATCTATGGTGTTTTTTATACTGCCAATAAGAAGCGTACTGTAATGTTGAGTGGAAACGAAATATAATGGTTTTTGAACTTTTAATAAATCATTTTATTATTCACAATACTTAACAAATTAACATAAACATTCCTAATGTGAATCTTATTAAATAAATATAGCTTAAAATAAAGCAAAATACAAATTTTAAAAGTTAGGTCCTTGTGGCAGAGTACTCAACGCTGGCATTTCCGCGCTGTATCGCGATGCTTATAAGCTGAGCGAGAAAAGCACCAACTCTTTTATTTTATTTTTCTTTTGATCTTGCACTTTTATTTGTATTTATTTACAACTTCATAAAAATATGACGGTCACTATTATATAAAGGCATATTTAATTAACCACAAATATTTCCAAAAAACTAACACCGGTAAAAACATTCAATAGACACCTCTATCTCTACAATATTGTTTAATCTGTAGTTGCTCCAGAGTTGTAATCTGTTCCAGTCCCAAATGTCAAGATTGTCAAACAACTTTGCCGCGTAATTCATTCTCCTTCTAAATAGTGTTTAGTGAATATCAAAAAATATGTAAATCCTCTTTGATTATATCAAAAAAAATATTTGTTTAATTTTGTTGTAGGTTAGCAATAATTTATTTTAAAATGAATAATTTATAATTAAATTTATTTTAAAACTTAATATAATTAACTTGCGACTCGCGCTTATTCAATAGTTAAGTAGGCGTCTGGTTCGTACCACATCAGTGGTACGTATCAACAAGAGCTGGTGTTTTTCTCGCTCATCGTATAAGCAATGCGATACAGCATTTGCCACCAGCATTATGGGTACTCTGCGACAAGGACCTAACTTTATAAATATAGTTAAGTTTTTATTTTAAGTCTTATTATTGATATATTTAGTTATTATTATTTATGACTGCTCTTATATATTGTTGCCAATATGGCATAGATATAGATAATAGCCATATATTTCCAATCTCCATTCTGTCCATAATGAACTGGGTCAACCACAGACCTGATAATACTGAATAATTTACGGGATCAAATCAGTGATGATTGGATATCGAGATGCAAAGCCACTTAAGATTTGTCAAAGACAAAGTCACTAAACAAAAGCAGCGCATAAGCATCCTTGTTGCAGTTTCCGCAAGACATTAATTAAAATGTACGTAATAAAACGTCATGTAATAATAACACTTTACTTTTTATTCAAAGACAATAGAAGAACATTCGAACATCTATAGATTTAAAAAGTTAATTTCAATGCATCTCAACAAATATTTGAGTTGGCAAGCCCCGATCGGGCTGTTACAGAAACTATTTGCTAAGGTCAAGTCAAATAAACTTTATCTAGGCTATCTCGGGACCGTGTTTTTCGGTCCAATTGAATAAACCTGTATAATTTCATTCAGATTTATACATCACTTAATTTAATTGCTAGATCTCTTGACATTAATTTGATACGTTATGCAAACAATGATGAGCCCGTTTATACTGCACTACCAGTTTTATAAGAAGTCTGGTTGTTCATCGTGCCTCATAGGCTTCCTGTAACATTTTCCCTCATCCCGCACATCTTTTCTTCAGTAGCCAGCAATTCGTTCAATATCGTCTTCCCATCTTGTAAGCTGTCGTCCTCAGCTGCGTTTACCATCTCTGAAGTACCTATACGAAATCTTTCGACTCCATTTTTCCTAGGGATCACGAATCATTTGACCAGCCCATATCCACTTTCAGCACTTGCAACTAATACTCAATGTTAGAATATCGAGAAGTTTTTTAGAGAATAAATTCTTAAAACCTACTTCAAGTACACTTTATTTTTTACTGAAATGTAATTAAATTTTATTTTACATAGTTAATTTTAACACCGGATGCCATATATGAGAGCTCAACGCGGAAATGCAACGAGGTTATGTTTTAGAATAAAATTGTATTCATCTTCTTTCACAGCTTGTAAACATATTAAAATTAAAGTTTGATATAAAATCTCTCTCAAAATTCAAACCAGTTTAGTCTAATCGCTGAATCAAAAATTCCGTCTTAATGAAGATTGCTGCGTCCTATCAGACGTCGTTAAGGACTAAGCACCATAAACACAACCTATAAAGTCTGGCTCTCACCCAACATAAACCGTTTAGAGCTGGCATACTTACATAAAATCAACGATTTGACATGTTTATATACTTCTTAGTATATTCAATAATAATGTAAATGTATCTAAATACTAATACTTATAATCCCATGTCCCCTCGATGGGGCAGAGGGCATCCACAGCAATCCTCCATGGCGCTTTTTTTTCTCAGATCATAATAGGCTTCAATTTGATAATTTTCAAATCTAATTCCCAGAAACTTGGCAATATTATTAAATTCACTGAATCATTTATATTATAACCTCGATTTTAATTGTATTCACATAAATAGTACTTATTTGTAGGTATGAACTATTTCATTGATTTTTTTCTAGGTAACCTTCCGAGCGTGACAAATGTCGTCGATTTTGATATGGGTTTAGACCGGTTTTCACGTTTTTCTGAGAAAGAGCGATAGAGAAAAATCTATTAAATATAAAAATTATTATACTCCACATTAGGTTTATTTATCGTGAGACGAAAGCTACTAAATTTGGCAAACGACTAAGGTGTCCGCTTAACGCAAGAATAGACAATGCACTATAGTCTATTAATTTCGGAGGTGTTCCCGTCGCTTACCGGATATCCTGTGGAACCTGAGCTTGGGACGTTTGTTAATGGATATGTTATGTGGATGGATGGAGCGATGGACATAATTTACTAATTGAAGATGTCAAAAAAATATCAATAAAATATTACATTTGAACAAAATCATTAAAACGTAATAAAATAACCATAGATCTAAGAGTTGTGTTTTTTTAAATACTTTTAAACAGTATGTAGCCTGTGACGTTTTGTGTTTAGTCTGTGGGCTGCGCGAGGCGCCACTCTCGTTTTGGGTTTTTATTAGTTACTTGTGATATCGACATATTGTGTATAAAATTGGGGGGGGGGGTGTTATAATATTGAAGTAGATTTTCCCTGCTGCTTAACTAGCGTAAATTACGATAAATTGATTTTATAATACTAAGAGAGAATTTCAATTCGAAGTTTTCAATGAAATAAACAAACTTTTAAGCTTTATGACGGAATTATAATATTATGTATTTATTTATCGTATGGTTAAGTATTATGTTTGTTACAGGCGAATGGCGTGGTGAAAGACGAATGCTGGATATAACGAGGGATAAGCCAGTTAAAGTCTGCGTGCGAGTTGTTGTGCCTGTCAGGGATCATCCTAAGGTAATCTGCAATTTGTTTTGTCTCTATGGTTACAATCTGACATTGCTGTTCACAATGATTGTTTGATTAGGACAAAAAAATATAGTTTTTTCTATATGTTTTGTAAAATAGGATTCACGATTATTTTTATTATATTTTTTCTCAGACATAGTAGTTTTTGAATCGAAAAATAAATCTCGAAGAAGTATTACGCGATAAGGTCACCGTAAGTCTTATCTATAACGATAATTTAAAAGTAAATATATTTTATCGAAGTCTTTTTATCACACACTGCGAATAAAGTGAAAACATCACCCACACGAACTAAAGCATTAAGCGTTATTAAATAATTGTGCGGATAACAAAACACAATCCGGTACTAAAAGATATATAAATTTCTTGCAACAAATAAAGGTTGTCTTAGCACATATTATAGTGTAAACTTGTTTGCACCTGCACCAATACAGCTGAGGTAGCTTTGCCAAGCAAAACAAAAGCATCGCACAGGCTATTACTCGGATTTGTCCCAAACAAAACAAGAGACTACACACATCTGTTCGTTGATTGTGTCAACAGTAACATTACTAAATCCATCAAGTACCTAATAAGTTAAATGATGATTCAAATTTGCCTTTTAATACATTCAAAAACGTAATACCAAAATGGTTGGGAAAGTAGTGTAAAGTACAATTTAAACGATTGAAACTAGGGATTGAATGGCCCAAAATGAGATAAGGTCATGTGTTAAACAGTGATCACGCTTTAGAAAGAGGTAATTAGCCGCCGAGTTTGTTGTTTGTCCTAAATCCTCGAAGCCTTATATACACCCTTAATAATATAAGAAGCTTCTGGAAACGAATAAGTATATTTTAAAATTGACAGGGGTTTTGTATTACCGATTGAAGTTCATTAAATTTCGCTAGTCCCTAATAGAATGAGTTTGACGGGCACTGTCGTCTGCAAATGTTATTTTATTTTTGCTCCGTTGACATTTGACGGAGGTGCTTCCGATCCTATTTACCTCTTAGTTTTCCTTTTGGCCACGATCCAATACACTCGTAGATAATTTTCTAGCATTCGAGAATATTCAAATAACTAGCAGCAACCTTGATGTAGGAACATTTTTTCATACATATACTATGAACTATCAAATTTCCGTTCAAAACGCCACGAAAGCTCATTTGATTTGAATGGAAGTTTCTATTTTCTTTCTTATACATAATAGTTAATTATCAATTAACTTTGTCATAAGATGTTATGAAACAGAAAAATTACAGGATAAACCTTATTCAACTCAAGTGCCTTAACACACAAATTCAAAACCAAAAGATAATTAAAATCTGTAAAAAAAAACATGAACTATCTGAAAAAAATATCTAAATATCGTGGTTTCTCATCAATGACATATTTATCTATAACTATCAAAAATTAATAATATTTATTAAATAATAATAATAAACATATATTAGTATACTCAATATCTAACTAAATAACTCATAATCACTAAAGTGATAATTTCTTTGTATATTTTAACCTTACAAAAGAGCGTGAACCATAACTCTTGTAATCCGATCAATATTTCTCAGTCAAGGCTATAAACATTTCAACCCCAATGTCATTTCGGTCCTGACAACGAATCCAGGGAATTTGTACCGTCTCCCGTTGGAGCAGTTTATTTCCCGGGATGCTCCCCTGTGGTCCTGATAATTGGCGGTTTATACGGGTACGGAGTTCTTGGCACTATTACGAAAAGAGGATAGATGGTAATGTGAAAAATGACGATCCAAAAGTGTAAAGATATTTTGAGTTTGAGTGAGATGTTAGTGAAATAATATTCAAATGTCCATAAATATATGAAAAAATATACAGTTTTTCTTTTAAATTTACAAAAAAAGTAATAAAATAATGAAAGAATGTCGGATGCTCTTCAAAACATACAATATAAGTAATTCTTCGCTGAATTGTTGCTATAATTGAAAAAAAAAGTTGTTGAAAGGGCAGACCCGAGTCGTAATTAACGTGTCGAGCGAAAATAGAGGACTTCATTTATTAAAGCCATTTAATAATCTTTTACAAATTTTATAGAAAAACCATGATTTTCAAATTATTAAACCGGTATTAAATGTTATATTTATGGTATAATTGTAATAATGGAAAAAAATCATTTAATTCTCAGTTCAACTTCGTGGGAAAGTTACTCGGTCCAAAAGGCAATTCCCTTAAGCGTTTACAAGAGGACACCATGTGCAAAATGGCTGTGTTGGGACGGGGGTCGATGAAAGATAGACAGAAGGTGAGTTATTTGTATGTCTTCATTGTCTCATCAATGTAAAGGTTATATATATATATTTTTAAGCGCATCAAAAATAACTATATTCATATAAACTTTTATGGCGGATCGTCGAAAAATTACTAAATAACTGACATGTACTGCATAGAGATATTTAGTTTTTATTTGTAAAATGACTATAGTTAAAAATATACATTTATATAAAACTGTATAACAACAGCTTACGATTTCATTCATCAGGAAGAAGAGCTGCGTATGTCAGGAGACCCAAAATTCTCACACCTATCCGAAGAGTTGCATGTCGAGATCAGTGCTTTTGCGACTCCAGCGGAAGCCCACGCCCGCATCGCGTATGCACTTGCCGAGCTTAGAAGGTTTTTAGTACCGGTAAGTACCACTCAAAAGCCCAGCTCCCAGCCACGTGAGCGTCTATGGGTGGCGACTTCTCCTTTAAAAAAAGTATAGACAATACTGCACTTACAGTTCTCTAACTGAACGTGAGTTATTTAACTCAATACTAATTTGTCACTACATGAATAATTAACTTGTTATAAAATATCAAATAATATTTCAAGCACCTTTACAGTGATTGGTAATTTAGATGTTGCTGATTTATTTTATTTTCAGGATTACAATGACGATATAAGACAAGAACAAATGCTGGAAATGCAGATATTGTCGTCACAGAACGAACAGCGTAGACTCACACCACCAGAATCGTCCAGAAGCAATAGCGAGGAGACGCTGCCCACACGGGATACAGCCAAGCAACGGGTGGGTTGAAGGTGTACTCGAGTACTTCTTCTTCTAAAAGTGCCTCCAATTAACATCAGCTTCGCGGTAGCTTCTCTAGATTTTCGGAATAGCAGGGGAGATAATAGGACCAAGTAAAAGAAGTAGAAGTGAATTGGGTTATTTAATTCAAACTCAAGCTCAAAATATCTTTATCCAAGTAGGTCTTTATAAAAACACTTTTGAATCGTCAATTTTTACACTACCAATTAGATACCCAAATCTTACTTATATATTATTCAGTCGCAGTTTATTATAATATATATTATGTTTCACAACAGTTGGCAACGCCGGTAACCCAACCGGCGTTGGCTAGTGCTCCAGTTCTGCCGGTCAACCACGCCCCCAGCGCACGTGACTTTTCGCCACCAGCACCCACTCCCGCACCAGAACATTTACCCCACCACCAAGTAAGTCCAGCTGTCTGTCTTTTATATTGTATTTATCATTGTGTCATCTCAATTGCAGCACCAATTCAGTTGAGTTCACCAGATCTTACATTATTGTCCTAGACTTATATATCGTATAAAAATAAATATTTTGTCTCCAATAGTAGACTCCGTAGAATAAGTAAGTCACTTTAAGGTCAAATTTTGCGTTTTTACAACTTTGCGACGGCTATCCAAGACCTGTCAATAAATTTAAATCTGCCGTTAAACGGAAATTAATTGGTAAAGCTTAAACTATGATAAAAATGGTTATATCACGGATACTTCTGCTTGAAAATGATTTTATCTGATCCAAAATTTATTAGTATCAGAACACCATATACAATAATTAAAAAAAAAACACGATAAAATGACAACTCCAATGAGTTTCTTCTAGTTTCTTTTGAGCTGGGGGCGCAAACTTAGCTTTTGTGACGTACCAAAGTTTTTAACAATCCCAGTTGAATAAAAATATTTGAGAGTTTGAATTTAAATATACATCAACCATATCTACCATAAACATATCTAAAGAAGAAGAAATTTTTGCCATATTTCTAGTCAATCTAGATAGTCCATTGGTGCTTTTTCCATAGCGTAATACAAACATAATTCATATTGAGTGAATTAATACATAATTAATTAGCATGATTAATCTGTCGATAATTAGAGTTTAATTGAGTAGCCTAATTATACGCATTAAATACCGCTACAACGCGTCGCCGCGTCCCGATGTCTAATCATATTACGTAGCGATATAGTTAAAATAGAAAATAAATTCAAAATTAAAATGTCCTTAATATATTTAATAACAAAATTGAACAGCAACATTAATTTGAAAAAAATCCAATTCGTGTTCTCGATGTAGAAATGGTTAGTTTCATCGCGTCGTAACAATACAACGTACTCCCATTTAAGTAACCAATGGAGCGCACGGCTTCCATTTCCGCTACAGCACTTGCTACGAATTCGTAGCAAACAGATTGCTACGCCGTAGATAATAGATTGAATCTGAATGTGTTGATCAATTAATAAATATTCGTTATTAAATGTATGTACTGCTTAAAAAGCAGTATTTATGGATATAAAATAGATAATTTCAGTGATAATGACACCTAACACGTCTAAATCTACAAAATATCGAGTAGATATATGTAAAGGGTTTTTTTTTTATATAACATAGATATTGACGCATTTTCTGGTACATTGTGTAATGGTTGTAGCTCTTTACAATCGTACTGTGAAACATAATTGACGATTAAGAGGAGTGGCAGAGAGTCTGCTCTTCTCGTCCGCTATACGCCCTTGATTCGGGAACTGGCTGCGGAGTAAATGTAGATTGAATTACTTGTTTTTTGATAGAACATTATTATTTGAACGTGTTACATAGTACAAACGATAAAAACTCGCAAAAAAATTGCATGCTTGATTCGCAATTTCTCAGAAACGAGGACTATCGATCGATACACTCCATTCATCTTGATTCTAGAATCGTTATTCTATGTGTAATAAATCTACTTGCTTATGTTACACACTTTCAAACCCTGAAGCTGCAATAATGCGTTAAAGGTGACATATATGTATAGTATTTTATTACATTATATCTTAATCAAATACTAATTTTACCTTATTTTAGGTTGGTTTCTTGAATCATGGAACAAAACATCTAAGATCAGGCTAAGCCTAGTATAGATGCCAATACACAAATACTTATATGCATTTACATTCAATATAGGCTTAAGTTTGTGTACTATCATTTATTTTTGCATTAAATATATTTTATTTTTATTACCTTTTTTAATAGACAATTCTCTCTAGTTTTTCTTAATACAGACTATAATATAATTAATAGTACTATCAATAAGGTTGTTAGGCAATAAATGGCAAGCACAAAAACGAAGTGATAACTAAGCCTTGAACACCTGTACACCATGATGTGTTCTAGGAAAACATGATGCGGCAAAGCGGAAAGAAATTCAAAAATATTTTTATTCACGTAGGTAATAATACACTACTATGATATGAATCGTCAACAAAATACAAAAGTTATAAATATTTCGACTCTACATTTACGTAGAGCGGACAAGGAGAGCTGGTAAGAAACTCTCCGATATAATGTCATGTTGAGAAAAAAGTTTGCTAAACATAGAATGACATGGCCGTGCAGATGAAGAAAATCTCAAACGGATACTTACTGTATTGAAGGTGTTAGGTTTATTATCGTACGCATTATATACTACTAAATAACATAAAAAATGCATAAAATAAATAGTCCTTATTCATAAAACTCAATCAGTTAAAAGTAGCGAATCTACTATATATAAATAGGTACGGTATTATGATTGTTTAAATTATAGGCCATTTTGTTTAAATGAAATAATTTGCAAGGTTTAGTAAGAGCCACATTTATAATAAATAGAATAAAAATGCGAGAATTTAAACTTAAGAAGCGTACAAGTGCTTAATAGAACAAGTGGTCACATAAATCTACATATAAAATATTCTTTTCAATGATTTTATTTGTGCCAAGCTTGGCCAGTGTTTTGAATGCCTCATTGAAATTTCCTTTTAGTACATTGAGTGAACATTGAAAAAGCTCCGCTCTACTTTGATTTCAGTATAACAATGTTATTTTACTGAAACTTTTTAAGTGATACAAACACAGTGATGCGTTAAATAAGGTTAGTTTAACTTGCTTTAACTTCACATTATTTTATCGTACACTTTGGCTACAACTGTTTTTTTTAGATAAAACTGGACTTAATATGTTTTTGCTACCACGCATTCAAATAAAATGTATTATATATCTTTCGGACTTTTGACTCTCCATAGACAGAGATTTAGGGTTGTTTGAAATTTGATGGCATAAATAAAAAGCTCAGACTTCTGCAGTCTTTTTAATTATTTGTCCGTTATTTGAACTGTTAAAAGTTTTACTGGTTGAAGGCTAAAAAAAAAAAATAATGTAATGAATCAATTGTCAATGAAAATTAAAAACTCCTTTTTTATTGAATGCTCCTCATATCAGCCATACACTGGATATTTACTAGCGGTCGTTTACCTTAATTCAGATAAACCCGTACAAAATGTTCCAATCAAAGGTTACAATAGAAATCGATTCGTAGCATTTGTGATTAGGCCCCACAGGGCGACTGACACCCTTACATTTACCCTGTAGACTATTATGTAACGAAACTTTTTACACATTATTATTTGATTCAGTAGACCTACGCTAAAAAGGTATGTCAAATTACGTGTAGCTTTTTAATCTTTTATTATATCATATGAAATTAATTGACTTGACTATTGATTCTAATACTTTGTGTTAATACTTTTTTGTTGTTTTATTATTGTATAATTATCAATAATTAGTTCCTAAGTAATTCTTATTTTTTATATTATTAGATCTAACACGGATTATACGCTTAATACACAAAAAAGACAGACCATAAACAGATTTAACATACATACACACATTATGTTAGAAACATAACATTTAAGAAATGAAACGAAAATAAACATAATATATTAAAACAAAAAAATATATATAGTTTATATATGACTAATTTTATGTATTGCCTAAATGATGTATCAGATTGAATCGTTGGAATAGTTTAAATAATTGTCTTAGTTTGAAAAATGTTGAAGGCAAACGTCACCGATCGATTGACTTAATCGAGCGCACTGGTTGGTTGATTTCGCGTGTTCGACAACGCAAATCTTTATGAAGTAAACTCACAATTGAAGTCGATGAGCGAGATCAGAATCACCCTACAGTCGTCAAATAAGCACTTAATGCTGTCAGTCCTACGTCGGCTCTGCGTGAGATCGGTCGGAATGCTAGTTACGAAAAAGGGACAATTTACTATTATTATTTTACTTATTTACATTCTGACATCTGAAATAAAGAAAACACATTTATCAGCACACACAAAAAAAACACAGTAAGTAATAAAAAATAACCTAATTTACAGCTAAATTAAATAATGCTTCTTAATGAAAAAAATATATAGATGAATATACTTAGTCTGGCCATAAATACTGTTACTATTCAAAAAAAGAAAATATTACGTTTGAATTTGGAATCTGTCATTTTTATATGATTGCTTGATGTGTTTTCTTATTTTCGCGCCATTATATTGTTAAATATTTTGTTATATTAAAATGGAGTGGGGTGATAAAGAGAACCGAATCGCTGTGATTGCCTTACATAAAGTAGGTATGGAGAAAAGTGCAATTTTTAAAACCCTCCACCCGCTTGGTATTAGTCAAATGTTTGTTTACCGGGCTATTGATAGGTACAATGATACCTCCTCTGTTTGTGACAGAAAAAGATCTGGCCGTCCACGTACCGTTCGTGTGAAAAAGGTGATTAAAGCAGTTAGGGAAAGAATTCGAAGAAATCCTGTCCGTAAGCAAAAGATTTTATCTCGGGAGATGAAGATAGCTCCTAGAACCATGTCGCGTATATTAAAAGATGACTTAGGACTTGCAGCCTATAAGAGACGTACTGGTCACTTCTTAACTGATAATTTAAAGAAGAATAGGGTGGTAAAATCCAAACAACTACTTAAGCGGTACGCAAAGGGAGGTCACAAAAAATTTTTGTTTACGGATGAGAAAATTTTTACAATTGAGCAGTATTTTAATAAACAAAATGACCATATTTATGCTGGAAGCTCTAAAGAAGCTTCGCAATTAGTAAACAGAGTACAACGTGGGCATTATCCCACTTCAGTGATGGTTTGGTGGGGTGTTAGCTATGAAGGGGTGACTGAGCCATATTTTTGTGAAAAAGGTATTAAAACGTCGGCACAAGTTTATCAAAATACCATTCTTGAGACGGTAGTTAAGCCTTTAACTAACACCATGTTCAATAACAAAGAATGGTGCTTTCAACAAGACTCGGCACCGGGTCATAGAGCTCGATCCACCCAATCTTGGTTGAAAACTAACGTTCCGGACTTTATCAGCACTGAAAACTGGCCGTCGTCAAGTCCTGACCTAAATCCATTGGATTATGATTTATGGTCAGTTTTAGAGAGTAAGGCTTGCTCTAAACGCCATGATAATTTGGAGTCCCTAAAACAATCCATTCGGTTGGCAGTGAAGAATTTTCCTCTAGAAAGAGTTCGTGCGCTATTGATAACTGGCCTCAACGTTTAAAAGACTGTATTGCAGCCAATGGAGACTACTTCGAATAAACATTGTATATTTTTAATAGTTATATATTGATGTATTAAACTAACTCACTATGAAAGGAATAAATGTTACGTATAAAAAAAAATCGTGCTTTTCTTTATAACAATATTTATGGCAAGACTAAGTATGTGCTAGACTGCGTCTGTGGGAAACTGCTCAGGATTTGTGTCAAAAGTGATTTTCAGCAGTCTTCAAGGACTAGAAATAGCTTTCATCTGAATAGATAGTCTGTAATCATACCACGTCCTATTTTAATAGTTCATCAACGGCAAAATAGGCTAAATTTTCATGTCTTAAGACCTTCTCGTAGTCATAAACTGTAAAACGTGGTTTTGCTTGTTAATCTAGGTCTGACCGAGTTTTATCACTACTGACTTCCCTGGTCACGTCCTTAAGAAAACCTTTAAGGGTTTACGATCAAAGGTCAACCAACCGAATATTTGTGGGCAGGATCATCATGGCTTTCATAAATTTTAATCTAATGAAGCGTAATAAGTTATGGTTAAATAACTAGTATTTAATTTATTAACACTTTCTTGCAGACAGACAATATATAATTTTAATGTAATTGTTAAGATGTACTGCTAAAAGCAAGCTATCAACCGATCTCCTTCAGGCATCCTTATTAATTCTTCAAGAGGTTAATCGAGACTACTTAGAAACAGAAAACCTTTGTAACATCTCGAACTTAAATATTTTTCGATTAACCCAAAATCAACCACACTCACAAACAAACACATAAGCAAAGCCTGAATATCTTCTGTAAATATATAAAAATATTGCGTTAAAGGCTGTAAATTATGTCTGTTTTGTCCACTGGTTTACCCCAAACGCGCTGTATAAATATTATAAGAAGGTTGAGAAAGCTATGGTTGGGTGGAAGTTTGCAATTTATCATTTACTAAGGAAACAAACAGAACATCACTTAAAACATTCATTTTGTTTCATTTTGTTTTAATAGTATTATCATGTAGTTGTGTTATTGAAATGGTTTATGTATTTTCTCTTACAGATGACAAATCCAGCGAGTCATGGCTTGTTAGTTGGAGGTGGTCTGTTGCAACAGCCGCCTGGACACCATTTGCTCACACAAAGCTCTATTCTCGGTAAGGTCTAGAACTGGCACAGCTTAATGACACTACATACTAGCTTAGCTTGAAAAGTGTGTTTTTCTCTAAGGTTTATTAACAGTAAATACACATACTAACACCTAATTTAACATAAATATTGTATGATTAAACTAAAGATGGTTTTAAAGTAGTACAAAGAAACTGTTATAATTCCCTTTGAAGTATCATCCTGCCCTGCCCTGACTAGATTACCTTATACGCATTCGCAAAACGTTTAATTAAATTTTGTATTAACATCAAAATTCCATTTAAATATCTTCACATGAGCATCTTGTGGTATTGAAAAAAAATGATGAGCAAGTCCTATTATATTGTAAAGAAGTATTTAAAGTTTAAGCGATAAAACATCTTTAGAATTAATCGTGTTAAATGCAAGTTTAAAACAGGGATCACGCTTAAAAATCTCTTAGGTAACCAGCTGAGTTTGTTGTGGGTTATTTCTCAGACTGGTCAATTTTTAAACACACTTAATATAAGGCTTTACTAACAAACTAACAATGGTCAGGTGCTGGAGACATCCTGAGCTTAAGCAGCCCCGTTTTGGGCGGGGTGCTGCACACCCACCCCGCGCTGCGTGGTGTCAAGCCAACAACCGTCCACGCGCTGGCGACGCAAGGTCGGTACGTCAATCTTTTTCAATTCTCTTGGAACCACTCACAGAAAACACACAGGGACTATTTCATAAAGATTTCACAATTACTCAGACCACAAATTGTTCCTGATCTATGCTTTCTTAATTCAGATGTTTATCGATCGGTTTCACAAATTACTAAGAGAAGTTGACGCTGGTAGATAGGCTGACATTCTGAACTTATGTTAGACTGAATTTGGAATTATTTTAACGCGGATCTATTTATATTTTGTTAAAGCTTAAGTAATAGGCGCGGTCACAGAGCAGGCGGTAAAATGCAAAAGGACAAAGTACAAAATCAAAGTTGGAGAATCAAACTTTAATATTGTTCCCATTGGAGTAGAGACTTTTGAACCTTGGGGTACAAGCGTTTAGGTGTTTATTAAGAACTAAGTAGGCATCAGAATTAGCGAATATTCCAGAACGTATTGTATTATCTCTTATTAATTGTAATATTAACATAAGTAACGATATACAGGCCATGGCCATGATAATCACGGAAACGTACGCTAAGTGAGTCACAGTAAGAAAGAATATCTTATTCTCAGTGCAAATGTATTGATTCGATTCTAATCTTCGTCGAACGAGAAATGAGAAATTTGAATCTGCGTTCTCGAGTTCTTTTAAATTGTGGTTAGGTTTTGTCTTACCTCCTATAATTTATTACGAAACATCAAACACAACCTCAAATAAGGTATTGTATTAAATTTATTTCTTATACAAATGTTATATAATTTATGTATGTTGTTTTTATGAATATTAATTTGTTTGTTCTTTTGTTATTTGAACTAATCATGTAGGTAATACAATTGTATATTTAATATCAAAACATTTTTTTTTAATTTCTTTCGTTCTTTGCGGTCGATAGCTGTCCGAACCGGTGGTAGTGTAAAAATTGACGATTCAAGTGTATAAGATCTACATGAATAAAGATATTTTGAGTTTGAGTTTCTTTGCATTAAAAAGGACAATATAGTAACGTTTATAATCACGGACAATTATTTTATGGCTATCAACATTTTGGCCGACTATTTTATTCAAGGACCAGGGAATCTCATATTTATTACTGCATTAATACTGGTATTATGATAATTACAAATTTAACAAATAGTTCGAATCAAATTAACTTTGAATTCTTTAAGTCGACCGTTAAAGAAAAAGGTTGTCCCGACGTCCTTTCAACTATAATTCTCATTCATTCTTATTTCTTTCTTACATGACTGGGAAAACGGTGTAATCGATTTTATTTAATTCATACAAATCGATAAACTCTAAGATTATATCTAATTAAAGGACCACTTAAAACAATTACTTAAAACGGACTGGATTTAGCTTCCCATTAAGCTTAAATTGGGTGGTGAAATTAGATTTTGCTTACAACAAATAATAGGTCATTAAAACAAACTTGAACTTGGCAATATCCAAATAACTCTTATCTATTTAAAGTTAATATTTACAAAATAAAATAATAAATGCATAATTGAAAAATAGGTGATAATGCCGTAACACTAAAATCATCATTTTAATCTGTAACTAATCAAAAAATTACAGCTAGTATTTATTTTACGAAGGGACCTAAATTATGAGCAAGTCTCTGAGTTACAGACAGATAAACTCCTCTTTAAGGCAAAAATAAACGTTTAATTAATGGATTTTTGAAATCAGGTGTTGGTTCGGGTGGAGCGAGCACCCGCAAGCGGCCGCTGCTGGGAGGCGCGCGGAACGCCATCTCGCCGACTAAGCGGGCTGTCATGTCCTTGTTGGCGCGAGCAAGGGCCGCTACGCACAAGCACGAGTGAGGCCATATACCTACTTCCACTTAAATATAATAGATTCCCTTTGATTTATCCCTATTTATTATTGGTATTTTAAAACTACTGTCAAATACCCAAAAAAACACATGTCGTAAATGTAAATATTGATTTTAACTTATTTTTGCCAAGTTACTTAACTCCGGCTCTGAAAAGAATTAAAACATATTATTTATTTTTGTAAGAGATGAAAAAAAATCTCTTTAATTTCCCATTCTTAAGTGTATTTATGCATTCCAGTATTTTACAATGGATTTACTCCAGAGTATCGTTCCAAACAATAAACTAGGAAGACTTAGAGTTTAATTTTATAAAGTGCTCGCTTGCGCTGGTCACATTTAATATTTAAAATTCTCTGTGAACTTCAGCGATATTGATTCTATGGTTAACTATGAATAATTTTAAAAAAATCTGCTATTCAAATTTACATTACATTTCAAATCATTCAAATCCAACCAATCTGTCAGATAAAACAATACCTAAGTCTTCACGACTTTGGGTTAAAATTTGGTATTTAGAAAATGGGGTAAATTATTATTTATAGCGAAAATAATATTAAAATAACACATTTTTATCCGTTAACAAACTTTTAACTGAAATATAATTATTTACGATCCTTTAACATTTCTTTGTTTCCAGACACCCAGCCCTATTGCCTCTGATAAGAGAAGATTTCATGGGTGGAGTTGGAGTCAATATCAACCTAGCGTAATATCTGGCCAGTATTATTATAACATTATTTCGATATCATTTGTCCCTTTTATCATATTTGTTATAGCCGTCACCATGGTTACGTTGTCATAGAGAATGGTAGCCACGGCAACGTACAGAAAAATCTCAACAGCACCAGTCAAAAATCCCTCAATAATAAATCCAGAAATTAATCTATGTTTCAAAGTCAGTATACATTTGGAGGAGACTTGATTTAGATTGTTAAAAATGATTTATGTCAAAAACAGAGGCCGAATACATACGGAACTTAATACAACCACGTCTGAATCGGCTTTAAGCTTTTAAGCTCCAATTGTTTGACCTGGTGTTTAAAATAGCCAAGAGAATGTCCTTTAGTTTTTAATGTTAAATTGCTTACCAAATACCATGAGCTTTTAAGCTAACGCAAGAAAAGCAAAAAGTCAATTTTTTTAAATCAACTCATTGATTTTTGAGATGGATATTATTTTCTATGTGTTAATATCTTGCAGTACTCAGACTCGTTCATTAAATGACATGTATGGATATAATAATTGTCTAAAACCAAATTATTGTAGAATATGGCTGTCCGTAAAAAACTCTTTAAGCATGACCTATGGTTTGACATACGTGTTGACTTCTAATAAACGCCTCTGAGTACCGCTGTTAGTATTTAAGTGGCTTTTATCCATTTTAAGGCCTAATTAGTAAAAAAGGACCACGTGTATATAAAACTACCCTCGCCTTCTAGTTTGTATATATTTAGAAAATGTTTTATTGTGTACAATCAATTAGTGTCGAAAATAAATTTATGCGTAGTAAAATGTCTTACATTGAAGTATATAAATGCCAAAAGAGTTTAAACTTTATAGACTTTATACTTAAACATGATTTCAAAATGACTTGTAAGAAGTTCTGCATAAACATAATCGATTTGTTTGTGTTTCAATCAAAGAAATACAATTAATCTCAATTTCCCAGTGGGTGGGTCGATTTCCCAGACTAATTGAGAGATTTGTCGCGTCTCCTAGAAAAAAATGCAAATTCATAGTGATGAAAACTTTGCGGGAGTGACATATAGTAATTGATTTTATATCATTATATAGCTTCCTTCCAGTAATTAATCAGATTAAATATATTAACATATAAAACCTTTTTTTCTTATTAGATATAATCTGTAATTTCCGCGCGTCACCAACGTCAACTTCATAATTCGACTTGTCATGTTGTCAGTGGACAATATATTCAAGTACTTCAATGTAAGAATTCTAATAAATAATTATTAAAATAACATTTAAATTAACATTACTAGAACATTTTAATAATCACTTAATATCAGTATTTTAAGCACAATGTTAAAATTGAATTCATAATAAAGCACCTTCAGAACATAGATTATATTGAGATAGATTCAAATTCATTATCATTCATAGAGAAATATAAAAGTTGTATAGAATTTAACGTTTCAAACATAGTTTTATTACCGAATAGTATTGAAAGTAAAGTAATAATTAAATAAAATAGAAGTTAATTTATTTAATAAACGGTATCAATTCAATTAATAACAAATCGAAACGGTCTATAACTGTAACCCTAAATGCTTAAAATGAGATGGATATTGAAAGATGTAAGAAAAAATCGATATTTACATTAAAATGCAAATGCATCTTCATAACAAATATTTACATCTGGGAATCTCATTTTGTGATACTTGACCAGAAAGGAATTAAAAAGTACTCAACTTATAAAGAGTGTAAAAACAGACATACATTTTATGTAGACTATACAAAACTCTCCAACAAATCTTGTGAGAAACCTTAACGATGCTGAGGTGTAGACCACAGAATATACAGAATGTAGACTGTGGATAGCCACGGACAAGCCACAGACCTAACTGTACTATTCATGTGTACTGGCTTAAAACTAGTCCCAACAATCAATAATTTCCTAACCACACTACGAATATCGCATTTTAGCTGAGCGTAAATAAAGATACTTATGAGAATTGATTATTATAAGACGCGTTTGAAATGCAATTTGATTTATGAATATACGAGAAATGTTTTTTTAAAGCGATCAGATTTATATTTGAATACACAATCTACTCTTGTGTTAAAATATTCGTCGCCCAGTTTTGAAATAGTTTTTAACTAAAAATAAAAATAAATTGATAAATCTATTGATCAAAAAGTTGTATTATTAAGAAGATGCATGATTTTTACAGTACGTATGAGATGGAATTGTTATATTTTAATTATTATGTTGAGATCTTCCTACAAATGAGATGTATTTAGTATGTATATAAGCTGTATATTAATAAAGTTTTCAAGGACATGACTTTCGTTATTACCATAGCACAACCCAGTCCCATAGATAAGTCGATGAGTCTACAAAAATATTAATTGGAAATAATGTTACAGTTAAAACCGGTTTTCAGATGAAACGCTTTTTCCTAGAGACTACTGAGCCAGAAACTAATTTTTTTTAATGAATGTCTTTAAATTAGAATAAACTATACAATTACCCTAACTTCAGAAGCCAGGCGACAGAAGAGTCGCCAATCGGAGAAGCACTGGCTTCACTGAAATGACATGGAAGCTAAAGCATCTATGACTATAGAGCCTCTAATACCATCAAATGACAATTACTTTTTACTAATATTTTTTTAATGAATACAATATATCAGTAAATTCTAGTTTTGACTAGTTAATTCTAGTTTTAACAAAGGTATTCAGTACAAAATAATTTTGACAAGTTATTTCATGTTTCCACAAAGGCATTCTGTAAAAACTAATTTTGAACTAGGTACTACGTGTTCTATCTAAAACGGGATTTGACTGTAACATTTAAAATTGTTTAGTAAATTTAATTTGAACAGTTTCCTGTTTTCCCAATGGACCAAATAACCAATATAATTTAAAATGACAATTATAAAATATATATGTATCCTACTTGTTCGATATATTTCCGAGGTAAATAGTAATTGTAGGCTACTACTTAAGAGTTAACAACATTTTTTTTTAAATAAAAACCAAATTCAATAAATAGATTAAACCTTAGAAGGAGGCTTTGTACTTGATTATCCACAGTCAAAGTACCTGGTCAGAATCAATCAATCAATGTACCGTGTTTTAAATGAAGTTGTATAACCATCATAGATTTCCATTAGTCTCAAGTTTTAAACTAATAAGACTGTTTTCTCAGAAGACGTTTCGTTTTTCGTTTCTTCGTGCTGCTGGTAGACTTTTGCGGCTGCAAATTCTAAAAGAAAATGTATTTTATCTTATTTGTATACACCCACACACTACACGTGCTGTATACCCCTATAAGTCTTAAATACATGGTTTTCTTGTGCGCTAGTAGAATACTGACCTTATTAGGATATCTTAACATCGCAAACAGGGCTTTGTACATGTATACAAGAGAGCCAAGTAGTTCTCATATATAAATTAATCTCACAAAACATACGCAATTATTTTTCCTAACGACTATTGCGACGCCGCCACCACGCCCAGGCTTTGAACCCGCCGGTCGTGGGACGCGACCCACGAGACAACGGTCGCGGCATGAGAAGACACGACTTGATACACTGTCTTCATCCTCATCGGATGCTGTAGATGGAAATCATGAATGTATGCCTTTTTAATAGAATTACGTCCATAATTGAACCTAAGACAATAAACTTGTAAGGCCATACTGGTATTTCCTAACAAAGGAATTTTTTTACAAGAAAATCATTCAGCCATCTCTTGGGTAAAGTGCGTAATAAATATTAAAGAAAACTAAAAACATACAAGGTGTAGTGTTCCTTGACACACAGTCACTGGCTCGACAAATTTATAATGTGTGCAGGCGGCACGTCCGCTCTTGCTGGTGGCTCGCGCGGTAGTATTGCCAAGTGCCTCCCACACCATGAGCACGAGATAGCGTATATGTACAGACTATAGTATAGCTATTACTATAGCCATAGCTCAATACAGAGACAAACAAGGATAAGTAGAATTAAGCGCCAAAGTAGCATTAGAATTATTTGCTTTTTGACTTAGATTATCTAGAAAATATATCTACAAAAAAGTTCAAATATATTTACATTCATGCCCTGTGTGCTTCAAAATTCCACGCAGTTTATGCGCAACGGTATGACTACTTCTATGCTCGAGCTCATCCGGTTCCGATTTGCTGTGTAACTTGCATTTCTTTTTGCGTAAACTCCCTCCAGTGTACTTGAGTATCCTATCACTATATGCAAACTATATTTATGAATCAACTAATATTCTTTACGTATACGTACGTGTACGGACGTCTTCGTGTGACAAAAAGAGACTATACTTAACCGGTTCAACACAATTACTTTATGTATTATTATCCATTGAATTTAACAATTGTTCGTAAAGAAAACTATGAGAAAACTTGCGCAACAAATAACTAAATCCCGACCGTGACTAATGCGGGCTATACATCAGTGTTAAATATTAAGTGCTTTTACACCTGTAACTAAAAGTTTTAAAGAACAGACAAAAGAGAAACTAAACCATATTGTAGATTACATATTTTTTTCAATAGTTCGTTATTTAAATTCTAAAAGGCTTTAACAATACGTTGGATTATGCGTGGTGAGTCTAAGAACGGTTCATTTTGGAACTCTCGCAGCCTTAAGGAGAAAGTGATCGCTGACTATGTAGATATAAAAAAATTCAGCGTAATTTGAAACATACGATAACTTTTTCTTTTTCTTGACATTATCGACTGAACCGGACGTATTTTCGGTGTCGTCTGAATCTGTGTAACGTGTTAGTTTTCCCATTTTTTGAAACCGGATCAATTTGTATGTGGTTTTTTCTATTGCGCTAACATGGTTATATGGTTGAGGTTTGTGAATTTTGTAATACGTTTATTTAGACCATAATTTTGATGTAGACTGTCAGCCATGTCAAACTATCGTAGTTTATGTAGCAAAACCTTTTTACATTACATCTATACATTCTATGAAAATAATTATCGAAAAATGAAAATTTTCTCAAATCTTCTTTTGGGGGCTAATCTATTCTAGCCGACTTAATAAGTTGCTCATCGGGAAAAATTGTAAATATTTTGCTTTGAAATAGTATTATACATATAGTTCTCTATATGAGGACATAAGTATTATATAATACTATAAATAGATGTAATAGTCTAAAAATAGATGGTGGCCGATGCTCAGTCCTACTCAATATGGCCCAATAATTCACAACATTGTGACACGAGAATTTAATAATGTCCGCATGTCAATTTTTAGCTAATTTGGCGGCCCATAATATTTATATAACAACTGTACAAGAACATTTTTACAATAAAGAGATATGATTTTATAATAAAAATATCAACAAATGTCGTGGCGTTTTGGGAATTTCCCTATTAACTGTAAATGTTCTTAACGTGGTAACTCCAAGCCATTTTACAAACAGGCACCAGGTGGTAAGTTAGACAAGTTAGTTTAGACCGTCGCTAGTGAGTCCAGACATATCCTGCCAGGGTTGTCACTTCTAATAAAGTAAGCACGCATTTACACATAATTATAATTATTGACTAAAATGGTACAGAACGCCGCTTCCTATTTCTAGGTCGGGGATTGTTTATGGTACAGATTTCTTCTGAACGTCACAAAAACTAAGTTCAGCTGAGACCCACAAGAAACTCAGTGGCGTTTTAATTTTTTGGGTCGTTTTTATAATTATGTTATTTACATCAATTAGTAAAAATAACCAGTTTATTAAAGTTACATATTAAACGCTCCTATGAATTCAATACCTTGGTTAAGGAATTTGAGTACGCACCTGGTTGTCAGTACCGATGATCCAAGTGCTGGTGCTGGTGCATCGCGATACAGCGAGGATATGCCGACAGCAATATGGGTTTATGTGTGTTGTCAGTTTTGTGTTTTGTATTATTTTATTAGTTATATAAGTTAGTTTGATATAAAGAATGCTTATACATTGCTTGCATTGTTGATATTTAATTACTGGGGCTTTCTTTGATGGGTCTGTTCGAAAATATTAGTGATTAAAGTTTGATATTACCGATTTTGTTTCAGTGAAACTTGTTTTACATGGTATCTACGAGGTCTTATAAAAAAATGTCGCTTAAGGACACTCAGTTGTATTTTTTGTTAGGCAAGAAAGATGGATGCTTCAAAAATTAATTATCTATTCTAATCTAGATCTGTTTACTGTTTAGAGCTGTTACCTGTAGTTGCGTCCCACTCTTTGGGTAACCATGATTTATATAATTTACCTCAACACACCCCTATGTGTCACGTGACATAGGCTTAATAGTTAAATTAATGTAATTTAATATTGTTTAGTAAAGTCTTTACACAACATGCTACTGACGGTAAATGTATGGATGTCTTTTGGTATCAGTTTTAAGATACAGAAATATTTGAAGTTATAGATGAGATTTGGGTTTTTTTTTGAAAAAAAATTGTTGTGTTTTTAGTTATTATAACTTTTCTTATGATCAAAAGCAAAAATATTTACTATTTACAAAGGTAACTTTCTCTAGCAAATACAAATTATAAAAAAATAGAATCCACAATTACATTAACTGGCAGTTCCCAATTCATCTCTCGCTACTCGCTACAGTACGGTTGTAATGTAATGGTAATAAACAAACTTTGATCGTACATTAGATTCTTACTATACAAATCAATATTTATACTAGCTGACCCGGCAAACGTTGTTTGGCCCAATAAAAATCGCGATGGAAAAATAGATGTTGACACGATATGCACATAACAAACACTGCGACACGACAATTATATATACTAGAATGCTCTATAGAGTTCATATGAAACATTTTCAAAGATAAATCCTTTTAATAAACGTTTTAAACATGCTTTTAATACCAAACAAAAATATTCTATACACAAAATACCTCGTGCAATTTATTCGCATTCGTAGCGAATAAAAATAGTTCTTAAGGTATTCTCATTTTGCTGGAATCTTTAATAGAGTTGTGCACGTAATAACCTGCACACGGGCATTACCCACCCTAGGAATCTCAACGGAAATAATTTAACTTTAAGCTTTCAATCTAGCTAGAATATTTCTATGTGTGCAAGTAATATCAATTCCTCAGAGTCTAGGCGAGTACCACGTTTAAATATCAATCAATGAATCAAGAATAATTTGATTCATTTACGTCAATCCACGATTAATACAATAACATTTACCGCTAGTTATCAAATCAAGTAGATTAGTATTTAAGTTAATGCAATTGTTAACGCATTTATGAACACAACTTCCTTCACGAAGACCGACGAGACCCATAAACGATACCCATAAACAGTCAACATCAAGGCTGGTGCAGAGCACGCACCGCCTGTCAGAATGGCCGTATCGGCGCAACTACAACAATTAGTCATTTAATTGTCCTAAAATAAGTTTAAACACATAAGTTGAATACTTTACGTCTGTTACTCTGTGCAATGTCATCTTTATTATTTCAATACGACGTCTTTGTAAACAAGTGCTAGATCACTATAAATAGGGTCGCGTTGTAACCGCACGACACAGTCGCGATCAGGCCGTTGTACGGAACGGACTTCTCTTCAAATAGTGAAATATAAGCCTTGGAAACTATCAGTGAAGTGTTTCTTTAAATAAGTGGTTATTATGACCGACTCAATCGTGATGTTGGCAATGCTGATGCTACCTACGCCTTTCAAAAATAACCCTACAGAGTAGTGAGGTTGGCGGTAGCCCTATAGAGGAACTCTCTCTCTCTTCGTTATATATATATATATATATATATATATATATATATATATATATATATATATATACGCAACTCAACGACTTGCGTGAGTTATTTAATATATATTAAAACAAACGAAGTTAGTGACATTAAACACAGATCAAAATTTTCTACATACGAGACGACACAACATTGTCTCATGTCAGTCAAATCGATCTGCTATGTCCAGCACAGTGTTGGAGCTGCTCCGCACCATGCCCACCAGGGATGCACATCTTTGTCGCATGACTGCGCAGAAGCAGTCTTTGTGAGCGTCCGAAAACATGCCCGATATAGCTAACAATGGTTTTATAAACCGATCTAAGATAAAAAAATAAATGTCGTCGTATAGCGAAGGTTTAATAAATAGAGATTTCGTTCAATATTTTATTTATAATAAACTAATATTCACAATAATAATAAGTATGTTAATTCTAGTCTAATAAATGCAAACCAACAAAGTTTTAGGCAGATAACACTTTCTCGCACCTGACACACTTGTCAGTATTATCTGTGACGTTATACTTCCTGCACCGCAAACACTGGCCGTTTTTACTCATAGACAATGCTAACACCCATTTCCCGCCATTTTTGTTCTCTTCCAACTGAACACTGGCCAACTCTAATATCTCACACAGAACACTATCGTTCGAGCCGTCATTTTTATTCAGCTCATTAAACCTTTCATATAAACTAGTTTCGACTTTTAAATATAAATCGAATTTCTTTAAACTCTCATTTTTCATTCGTACACAAATTTCCCTTTTCAAATTCAAAATGTCATCCATTAATGTCATGTCCATAGTTTTTGGCGGCAAAAGTGACAGCTGCCGTGTGAAATGAAACGGCGCCTGACGCAAGGGATGGTATTGCCATGCCTCCTCAACTAAGTGCGGTAGAATCGGGCCCAAGGTTTTACACAGTGTTGCCATAATTGTGTGAAGCACTCTTTGAGCTGAAACTCTTTCGTTTGAACTTTTCGGTGAACAATACAATCTGTCCTTTACACAATGGCAATACAGCGCAGAGACTTTGTTACTTATAAAATATAGTATCGATTGGGCGACATAGTTATAACGAAAATTATTGTAATTTTCATTTGTTTGTTTCAGAAATTCGTGGCACTCATTGACCATGTATTGGTCGAAGAAGTTTAATTTTTCATCAAAATCAATTCTATCCAAATCATTTATTACTCCAAGCAGATATTTGATGATGCTTCTTATTCTAACAACTTCCGCCTGACAGTCGTCAAGTAGCTTCGCGCTGATGACGATTTGGGAATGTTGCGTTCCGTGACTGGCAACCCACCACCTGGAAATCAATAATTGTACCATACGTTGACTATTGCCAGACTTGAAATATCAAGATTATCATAAATAATTAAATATAAATGCATAATTAAATTGATATTACTATTTATTTAATTATAAAGGTTGTGCAAATAGCTGATATTGGGAAGTAGTACGAATTGAAAAGAAATAAACATAATACGAAATAGTGAATCAAATCTCATAGCAGAGCAGAGCCTTAATGAAAAACATAACTAGAGGGTGAAACAATATACGCACCTCAAAGTATCAACTCCATACGCTGGATGTTTTTTATCACCCTGTATAATGGTCGTTGGGTCTATGACGTTTCCTATTGATTTCGACATTTTACGTTTCCTCTCATCCACTACGAACCCGTGAACGAATATAGACCTAAAAATTGTTTTGTTCGGGATCAAACAAGGTTCGTATTTTATCGATGGAATATATTTTTTTATTTCTCATAGTCCATCTCTATACAAAATTTCATCAAAATCGGTTTAGTAATTTAAGCGTGAGAAAGATAATACTGTCGCATTAATAATAAATAATAAAAAAATTGGTACTCTATTAAATTCTCACTATATATATATATATATATATATATATCACTACAGATTCTTCCTTACTCATATGGCGCGTCATTGTTGAGGGCAATAGAAGTGAGAAGCGATGCCTGGAACCAGCCGGTCAGCTGGTCCACACCTTCCGAGTAGACCTTCGACTTCCGACCGTGCAACGTTTGCCAGGATAGACCCGAATCCAACCAGATGTCCATTATATCCTGGACAATAGTGCAATAGTAACTATATATATATATATATATTACACAAACGCAAAATGACATAAGTCGTGGTCAGAGACGCCATTATTAATATTACATGTTTATTAATAATTGCACTTATGAAAGACATACCATCCCCTTAACAATTTCTCCAGGTGTATATTTATTTCCATCCTTTGGAAGAATATCTTCCACGTCACAGGTCCACCAAACGTCAGTGCCGTGTTCAGATATAAGTTGACACAGCTTTTCTATTACACCCCTAAAAACACAAAATTATTTAACTACTTAAAAGTAATATATAAAATAAGATTAGTTAGCTTAAAGGCGTTTTGATAATTGCTAAAACATAGAAGACTGACTAATATTCATCGGTTACCATAGTAACCATTCTCATTGTAACTAACATTTTGATAGATCATATTTTATATTATATGTTGTAGATATATCCTTGAATTTTAAACCGTCAATATAAAACCACATACAATACGACAAGTTGTTTTCAAGAATAATAAAAAAATAATTAATAATTTCCGCAATGTATTTTTAAATAATGAATGAAATAATATATTTCTAACTAAAACAAGTTGAATTTTAATGCGTAGCGACATCTACGATCGGCTACAATATTTAATGACGTCATTAATAATGATTCAAGCAACTAAGCACATCTGGTCCTTCGGGCCGGACAATAGTTTCCAATGTATGAACTCACTCATCCATAATAGCCCGATCGCCCTCGTACAGGACGGGGATGGGAACGCCCCACGCCCTCTGGCGGGAGATACACCAGTACGGCCTCTTCTCCAGCTGCGTTTTGAAGCTCTGCCTACACTGGTCGGCGGACGACGGGGGCAGGAACTCCACTTTATCGAGAGCTGCCTGCAATTAAAAACTACTGTAAGCAAATATTTTTCTTCTATATTTATTGTAGACTAAGGTACAATCTATTAAAAAAATATAATCCGTATCTATGTTTAAGTAAAAAAAAAAAAATTGTATGTATTAATAATCCCATAAAAAAGTAGTGCCGTAAGAAATTAGTAGTCTCATTATGATACTACACTAATAACATATATGTGGAAGACAATTTAAAAAATCCATCCGCATTCATCATGTTTGGATGGAGGTTGATATTCTAGAATTACAATTTTAGTCTTAAAATGTATTAAATTTAGTTTTTAATACTGTTGTATTAAAACAGCATCCTTACCAGCGCCCGTTCCTTCAAAGCAGCAGTATCGATAAACCATTGGTGACTCGCTCTGATGATAACCGGCTTTTTAGTTCTCCAATCCAGAGGATATGCATGAACACATACGCCCTGATGGAGAATGGATTCCGATAGTTTCTCCAGAACCACATTCTGGCCTTGAGTTAGGACGGGTAACCCATCATATTCCGGGCCCAGGTTGGTGTAACACCCATTTTCATCAACATTACATTCCTGGAATTTTGTTTGATATTATTTTAAAAAAGCAGTCAGAACTTGTGACATGTGAAAAATGTCAATTAATAGTTTGACATTTAAACACTTAATTTAAGATTTTCATGTTTTACTAAAGTTCAAATTAAACTTAGTTTTAGTAAATTTATCAGGAAATTTACGAAGACACATTTCATTTCTTTTGAAACATAACATACTTATATACTTTTAACAAACATAATATATAACGAGGCGAGTACCTCCGTCAGCTTCCATATGAAAGGCGTAGCATCAGCATTGCCAACATCACGATTGAGTCGGTCATAATAACCACTCATTTAATATATTTGGAGAGAAGTCTGATCCGTACAACGGCCTGAGCGCGACTGTGCTGTTCGGTTTTTTTTTTTGAGGAAGATGTCGCTGTTGACCAGGAGGTCTTTATAGCTCAGCTCGGGCTTGGTTTGCCGTGACTTGCGCAAGGGCGTCTCCTGTGAGACTCGGACCTCTGCTTTAGCCGTCACGGGGGGGGGGGGGACTAGCCTGAAGGGCTGGACGGAAGCTCACTAGAGGAGCTTCCGTCTAAGCCTAACTCTCCTATCTGAGGTTTTGGCCGCGCGGGCGGCATCTACAGTAATGGGATCGTCCGGATCCATTAAGTCGTGTCGGGGTCTCATGCTGTGCGGTTACCATACGTCCGTATTTATAGTACTCAAGCACGTGTTTACACAGACTACGTATTAATAAGGACGGACACAGCTTATAAAAATTAAAGTATTCAACTTTGGTTTTTAAACTTATTACACCAATTAAATGATGCATTCTAGTTAATTTAATACTAATTATTGCAGTGGCTCCGATATATATATAATAATGGTACAAACATACCTAATTTAACACTTATAATACAATATATACGAACCACACTGAGCTTATTCTTCAACGCGACGAGGAAGTCCTCCGGGCCGTGCGCAGGCGCAGTGTGCACCAAACCGGTGCCTTTGCCTTTGGTCACGTGATCCGCGTCGAAAAATGGACGAATCTCGTCCGAAAGGGGGCTCTTGTACGTGCTACTGTTGAGGCATTCGCCTGGAAATTAACATTTATGTAGAACTCTGGGTTCAGGCAAACCTATGCTTTATTATAACCAACGTCAAAAATTATTAATGTGTATAAATAACCAACAAAATGAACTACAATTTTTAGGTTTTGGTTCACTGTCACATGAAATATAAAAATAAATAATAATATAATTTGATTATTTAGGGGGAGCAATCAAAACATTGAGATATTGTGAGTTGACTGGAACAAATCACTTATAAGCTTTAATTAAGATAACTTTCAAAGAATGAATGAATAAATAAATATTGAGAAATTGGTCTTACAACTAACTCACCATTAAATTCAGTAATAATTTTAATTTCAGATTGCAAAGCATTTTTCAAATCCTCAATTAGGTCTTTAGCCATTAAAAATAATCCCGGTTTAGTGCTCAGGCTGACCACACAGTATGCCATACTGGCACTGTAAGCGATGGCTTTGTTTGCTACTAATGTCCATGGTGTGGTTGTCCAAATTAATGCCGATAGTTTTTTACTGAAAAGTATATATAAATAAATTACTGTTTGAACACATTTTTGCATAACTTATTGTCTATTTAAATTTATAGTAACTGAAAAGAAACAACAATTGTGATTGAGTGAACGAAACAGCTCAGGATCAAATATTCCTTTATTAATTACTAGAAAAACACAAAAAAATACAGATAAAGCCAAGGTACATTGTATAAATTAAGAGCTGTCAGCTGTCAAATTTTAAGTAAAAAAAAAAACCATATATTATAATGAATTTTTAGATTAAATATAAATTGTTTAATCATTAGAACAACTAAGGAAACAATATAACAATTTTTAAACAGTTTATAATAGATAAATGCAATTTTTTTATGAAACCGACTGATACTATTTAGTAAATAAAATACTTACCTACCAATAACATCTTTTACTATTTCTGGCACAGTGGCCATCTCGAAAGCTATATACACTTCTTGGCTCTTAAAATTGGGATCATATTCTAACTCAGCTTCTGCCAGGGCTGTTCTGGAATTCATAATTTAATCACTTTATTATTTTAATATGTATTATAATACAATTGAAATAGAAAAATATGATTTGTGTTACCGAGATGATGGTGACCAATATACAGGTTTAAGTGCTCGAAATATGTGACCGCTTTGATACATCTTGTAAAATTGCCAAAGTTGATTTCGTACATAGTTTTTATCTAATGTTACATAACATTGGTTCTGCCAGTTGGCCATAATACCCCAACTTTCAAATGCCTGAAATTTTGTATAATAATCTATTAAAAAATATTTACTGAATGTTTTTATAGGACCAGTGTTTATGAATGACATAGTGTTTATGAATGATTCAATATATATATAATTCTGTAATTATATATGTAAGTAGACTAAAGTCCAGTTAAAGAAACCTTTTAATAAATGATGTCCTTGCTAAATTTTATGTACCAATAATTATTTTAACAAATAACTCTCTGAAAGAAGGATGTTACCTCTTTTTGTTTCTGAACCGTTTCTAATGCAAATGTCCTGGCAATTTGTCTTGTTTGTACTGGATCAGAAGGCTCTTTTTTGTTTGAAGACTGTTTAGCCTTCTGTAGAGCTTTGAATTCAATGGGTAAACCATGACAATCCCAGCCTGGTACATAATGAACTTTATTTCCTTGAAGAACTTGACTTCTATTATTTATGTCCTTTATAATCTGAAAAGTATTTGTGTCATAGGGATTAGGTTGTTATTCAAAATGAGTTTTGTCTTTATGGACATTTTCACTCTATAAAAATCAAAGCTATTATATATACAGAATATCCAACAACACAAGCTTGGCAATATACATATTTGTTTGTGATTAATGTTATATTTAGAAGAAATTATTTCCCTGTACCTTATTAACAGCATGCCCCATATGTAAATCACCATTAGCATAAGGAGGTCCATCATGTAATACAAATTCGGGTCCCTTTAAGTATGCTCTTTGCCAATCATACAAATCCGTAAACTTTGCCTCCTACAAAATTAGTATTAAAAATGTAATGTAAATTCAAAAAAAAATTGTTGTAAATACTTTAATATATATATAATTGCTTTCATTTGTGTAACCTTTTGAATTTTTATTTTATCAAGCGGACTGGGTCGCGTGGGAAACTTTGTTTTTGGAAATAAAATTGTATGAGAATATGTTTTTGTTTTGGGTTCTACTGAACTTTTCCTTTTCTTGCAATGAATACAAGTCCATCTCGATGATACAGTTACGTACTTAGTATAAAAATTATTAAGATTTTTTGAAATAATCATTATAATTTTTTTAAATATTTAGATTGAAGTATTTATCCTACTATTTATCGGATTTCGCCGCCGAATGTAGAAGTAGGTTAGTACTTTCAAGTAAGAGAAAAATATGAGAAACAATGACAATCGACATTTTTACCATTACTAGACAATTGTCAGTTAATGGATATTGAACAATTTTGACATTTGGCATTTTTACTCTTTCAACTTTCCAAAACATTAAACAACATTGAACACATGTTTTGTAATTAAAGCGCAATATTAAACCTTTGCCAAAATAAATAAACTACCTAGCCATGGTAAGTAATGCTTAATAATGCTTAATTGATATATATTAGTTGTTTTGCAATATCAAAATATTTTGTTTCCAGCCAAAAACTAAGAAAAAGTTTATAGACCGTAAGAAAGCAGTCACTTTTAATCTGGTGCACAGGTCGCAAAGAGATCCATTAGCTGCAGATGAGACAGCACCACAACGGGTTTTAGTTCCAGTGAATGCAAATGTACCACCGCGGAAAGACAATGAACCCGTAAGTGTTGAATCTAACCTGTAACCAATAATGATGTATACATGTAGTTGTATTTATATATATAATATTTTGCAGGAGCTAACCAAGGAACAACAAAAAGAACAACAGAGAAAATATGGAATATATTTTGATGATGATTATAACTATCTACAACATCTCAAAGATACAAAAGAGGTTACTTTACTTTTACAGCCTGTAAGTACATTTTTTTAAACATTGCAGTTGGTGTCCCTATTTCTAAAAGCATATTCATATTTGTACTATATAAATGTAGACCTAACTATGTCCAAGCCGTAACTCACTTCACACTTCTTTCAGAAAGCTACACATAAGAAAAAGCGAAATATCACAAAGGAGGAGGAAAGTGAAGTTGACAGGGAGGATGATGGCAAAGATAATAAGATACACTTTCCTAGCTCAGTGTTTGCATCTGAAGTTGAAGAAGATATTGGTTTACTTAATAAGGCTGCTTCACAAGGTATTATGGATTAAATTCATTACAATAAATAATCTGTCACTAAAAGCCATGACTGTAAGATCACATATTAGCTGATGATATAAGTGTAAATCAATTAAATTAGTGAGATTCTGTCTGATCAAATGATAGTTGATGGTTGTTTCCATATTTTGTCCATCCATAGTTATGATATTAATTTTTTATTAACAAATATTTAGGTCTATGCCTTGATCTGGATCCTGAGGTTATAGCTGCATTAGATGAGGACTTTGACCATGAAGATCCTGAAAATGAACTTGAAGATAACTTTATTGAACTGGCAATGGGTGAAGGTGATATTTCAAATTGTCTAAAATATGATTAATTATTCATATCTATTTCACACATTGTATAAGATACGAGGTATTACTCCAGGTTCCAACTTTATTTTAGCTACAGCTACTAGATTTCTAAAGTGTACTAAATGTTATAGACATACACATGCATATACCTAGATAAGGTGACAGATATTTGTCTACACTTTAATTGTATTAATAGGATAATGTAATTATGTTTGTTGTTATTACACTATAATATTATAAGTTTAACTGCTTGTAACTTGGTCTGAGTGTTGATTGAACTTTGACGAAGTTGTTTTTTTATAAATGTATAATACTTTAACTTAGGTGATGACATTGATGAAGAGAGTGAAGATGAGAGCATGGGCAGCGATGATGACTCCAACCAAGCCTTTGGATCTGATGAGGACTTTGACTCGGATGATGATAGTGGTTCACAGGTAACTATTGTTTCCTTGGCATAGAGTGCACCAGTATGTGCTTAGTCATTTAATAATATTTTTTAGCTAACAGCCAATATAAAAGTCTGTCATCAATGTCATGATTATTTGTTATTTTAAATAATGTAGAAGATCATTATTTGCTATAATTTATTCTATATCAATTTCAGGATGGGTCAAGACCACAAAGATTAGCTGAATGGAGCAATAAAGATGACACCAAATCTCGTTTCTCTCAATATTCAATGTCATCAAGTGTTATTCAACGGAACCAAGGCTTGTCTCTTTTGGATAACAGATTTGAAAAGGTAAGCTATGTTATATCTGTGATATTTTTTATTAAAAAACAATTATTGTAAACAAAATATGTCTAGATGTTTGCAGAATATGATGACACAGAAGTTGGTGCATTGGATCTGGATGAAATCGAAGGTTATTTACCGGAAACTCACAACATGCTTATGGAGGCTGCTAAGGATTTTGAAGAGTCGCAGAGAAAATATAAACTTGATAAGGAAAAGGAAATCGCCAAGTATGTAAAATTTGTATAGTATTGCATGTTTGGTATTTAATTATTTCCTCAAATAAAATAATTGTTTGATTAATTTTACAATCAAAGTGTTAATGGTAGTAATTCCTAGATTACAGCGCCTCCAAGAGATAGAAGAGGAGTCGGATGATGATATAGAGACTGTAGAAGTGGATCCGAAAGAGAAGTGGGATTGTGAGACAATTCTTTCCACATACTCTAACCTTTATAACCATCCTAAAATGATCGTGGAGCCTAAGGTGAGACTTTGACTTTGCATTTTCATTGTATTAGTATTGTATTATTCATAAAAAGTAAAACAAAGTAATTGTTTTAAATTTGTTTATCCCAGACTAAAGACAGAAACATGGTCAGGGGTTTAAATAAAATTTAAGCTTTGTTTTTGTTTTCAATAACTTATAAATCTTTTCACTAACTCAGAACAATACAGACTACAATCTCAATTATATTTTTCAGAATTCAAGGAAAATTAAAATAAATCCCAAAACTGGTATCCCTGAAAATGTACTGGGCAAAGACAACAAACTAACAATGAAATCGCTGGCCAAGTTCAATGCTATGCAGAATACAGACAGTGGCAACTCCGATGATGAAAGAACAAATGCTGAGACCGTATTGTCTACCCTGAGTGTGTTATCTATAAGGTTTGTATTAATATGTTTTTTCATCAACAACCAGCTTACATAACATCATCTGTTAATTTAAAAAATATATATATATTTATTGGTTTGAAAAAATACAACATAACAGCCATTAACATGTAATTAAAAAAGGGTGACATAAATAATTACATAAATTAAATTGCATCACATTTATACACAGACCAAAAGATGAAACCCCAGAAGAAAAGAAAGAAAGAAAACGTATTCTCAAAGAGTACAGGAAAGAAAGAAGAGTCGAGAAAAAGGCTAATAAAGAAGCGTTCAAAGAAGAGAAGAAACGGCAGGAGAAAATTATGTTGAACAACAAAAATAATGTTCAGGGAAATAAAATATTGTAAAAATTATTACTTTCTTTTATGAATACAATCGTACAATCTGTGCTGACCCACACTAAATCCTACAGATAAATAATTTGACAGATGTCATGTAGTTTGATTGAAGGATGACAATTGACGCACAATTAGAATAAAGGGATTTGATTGGGGAAGTGCTTAAAAAATGTGATAAAAATTATACATGTCTTATATGATAGAAAAAATGCATTATCTAAATATATCCTCATTAAGTTGAATATTATAAAATTCCTTTTTTTATCATTCATACTTGCTTCCTACTCAATAAATATTTCTCATTTCTAATTAATGACGTCACACAACTTGGTTAAGTAAGTATAACGCAAGGGTTTTTTTTTAATACAGAACAAATAAATTCTTCTTTCTGCCACATAAATATTATTTAATGAATAACTTTACAATATTAACAATTAACTAGAATAATTATTTCATATAACCCTTAAAACGACGACAACTTCAAATTTACTGTATACTTATAAATACAGTGTAAACTCTATATAAAGACAGGGAAGGGATTGTGCTTTTTATAACGTTATATGAGAGTGGTTGTTAAATGGAAATATTATTGTATGGAATACAAGTTAAACCAACCAAAGCCAATTGATTTCGACGCTTTAGAGAGATTTTCGTTAAATCGACTGACGTTACATAAAGTTTACACTGTATCAAAAAAAAATATCACATTTCCACATTTCAATCTCCTTTAGTATAAACAAACAACCGCTGAATATGACGTCATGCGATTCATATCGGTAAAGGTACGGCCTCATGCATGTCGCTCGGCGTATTTCCAGGTCACGTGGTGCCATTTTAAATTGTATGAAGCTGCACCTCTTTGGAACGAGCGGCACGCGTGTGACCGCACCTCTACGCTTCAAACGAAAGAGACAGCAACAGAAAGGCGTGACGCGCCATTTACGACAATTTCAACGCCTCAACAACATTCGGCACCGTATCGCTCTTATGCTTGCACAGCATACGCAGTAAATGTAGTTTCTTATCAGCCGTGTTGGCCGATTCCAATTCGTACAAGGTGCACAAATTGACCAGGAGGTTCTCATTCAAACCGCGCTCAGGGTCCGATTGTATGGCCTTCTGTAGAACCGCTATTGCTTCTTTAAGACGACCCATATAGAGGAGACACACCGCTATGTTGTTTGCCACCTGCAAACCATATTTATCAGCATTGTTGACAACCCACAGTGGGATTTTTATTTTATTACTGTGAATAATATCAATCTGTTTTGTTTGAATCAGATCAATTCATTTTAGTCAAACAATATCCGTGATATCAATCCATACTAATAGTATAACTGCAAAAGTTTGTGTGTTACGCTTTCACGCTTAAACTAATGAACCGATTCCGATGAACTTTGGTATCGAGATTGACTTGAAATAGGGGACGACGAGTTTGTATAATTGTCACCAGACCTCTACCATTAAAAAAAAACAGAATTTTCTAAATTCCTTTTGTATTTATTCTACGCCAAAAAAGCAAAAGCTACTAGTTTTTTTTTTATAGAAGAGGAGGCAAACGAGCAGGAGGCCCACCATAAAGGTGAAGTCGCCGCCCATGGACACTCATGTGGCTGGGAGCTCGTGAGTGCGTTGCCGGCCTTTTAGGGATTTCTACGCTTCTTTCTTGAAGGCTCCTAAATCGTAGTGGTTCGGAAATACCGTGGCGGGCAGCTTGTGCCATATCGTGGTGGTGCGTGGTAAGAAATGTTTTACCATATCTCAATACAATGGTGTTAAATAGCGTTAGAGCTCACCATAATGTTGGTGGGTTCTTGATCGCTTGCTTTCGCAAAGTTGTTGTAAGCTTCTTGGTACTTGCCGTGCGCGATGTCAATCAAGCCCAGATCGACGTACTCGCGCACGTCAGGGGTTGGACATCTGAGCATAAGACCAATTAAGCTTTAATATTATTTATAATAACTATAATTTCTTCAATTGATTCGAATTGATAAATTCGTGTGAATCAGGTCTGGTTGTACTTGCTTGCGGTCATATAAAGAGCACAAAACCAACCGGGTTATGTTAGAGAGACACGCGCTCTTTTCTTTCATATTTACAAAATTATTATCAAATAAAATGCGACTTGGATGAGCTGTGTGAAGCAGGTACGTTGCTTGTTACCATGACAACAAAAAACATGGTAACAACTTTTAGTATATAGCACAATAATAATTGTCAATTGAAATGGGATTCTTCCTTTTGTAATAAAATATTTATTGCTTTTTAGTTCGTTTTGACAATACCATGGTAGCGCCTCCATTTAATTAATAAGATGCTCGAAAATGCATTAAATCCAAATTTTGATACGCAGAAACCCATTGCAACATTTTAATAATTATAATATTCTTTAAGTCAAACATGTTTTTTAATTTTTGTGTAAGAGTGATATGTCACTTGTTAGTGTAAACTCACAAGTGGTGTCTTGTGATCCTGGCGTGTTGTAAATGCAAGTTCGCGGCTTCGACATTTCCCGCCAACAGTTGTAAACGACACAACGCACTCGACAAAGAGCGTTGTTGTTGTGCTGTTGTCGCCTGTTGTTGAAGCTTTGTTAGGATGTTCGTTGCTAATCTGAAGTCCTAGAAATAACTATTATATAACCGAGTGCTTGAACGCAATGCAATACTATAATAAAACTTTGTACTTTGTTTGTATTTGGTATAACAACAATATTGAAAAAACAGTTGTTTTTTTAATTTTTCATTTTTTTTTCATATTTTTGAAGAGATGTGTGGAAAAAATCACTCACACATTACAACCATATCATATTTACCTTTAATTATGGCTAATAAAGTTTTAAAAAAAATATTTAAATTAAGTTTATATGTTTGAAAAAAAACTAGCCCAACCCGACCTAAAATATCGAAGATACCTCGTTGCCATGACAACAAGCAGCCATAGTAAAAACACCAGAACCATATCGACCATAAATTACCTTCAAAGCAATCGCACAATTGACAACCGAATGGAGAACTCGCACCCGTCGACCCGACCAAAGGCGAATCGACTCCGTTCTATCCTCCTCCGTTATAACGCCACAGCCGTCCTCCGTTTTATTCTTGCTCAGATTCGATAACATCTGTGGACGGAAATTTCTTTGACATTGCTATTTTTAAATATTATTCAATGCTTTACCCTTGTAAAGTATTTAAGATATTTTATAGAAAATGCTTAGTTCACAAATCACAAAAATTACAAATCTAATTCCACTGTGTTATTCTTAAAATTAAAATGAATAATATCTTTATTCGCCTAGGTAACTATGGTACACATATGAATCGTCAAAAAACAAATATTTATAAAAAAATTGACTCTACATTTACTGCCGAGCGAAGAGCGGACGAGAAGAACTGGCAAGAATCTCTCCGTCACTCCTTAAAGCTATGAATACACAAATTGCCAACTTATTTAAGTTAATCCGGAGCTCCCATCTAGGTGAATGTCTTTGGGTGGTTCACCTTTATGGTGTTCCTGCTGATCGTTTGCTGTTCTATAAAAAAAAACTACACAACTTATGAATACTTAAAAAACATACCGTGTCAATAACATCTAACATGATGTAAAGCCTGTCCATTGCCTCTTCGGGTTTACCAACATGACCGGGCAACTCTGCAATCAACAGCCGCAACGAAAATGGTACAAGTGTACCACTGCGGTTTTCATATATATCCGGGTAGAACTGAAATAATCAATATTCAAATCAATATATTGTCTAAAAACACTATTACCTATAATTTATATAACAATAGGCCAAAGCAGGCGACTCAGCACAGACAGAGTAAAGTTTAAAGAACAATACTAAAATATTTTCAATTAAATTAGTTTAAGAGTTTTATAGGCTAGAATTATGTAAGCAAACAGACTACATACATTACTATATATATAAAAATTTCAACATATAAAAAATGTGTAAATATAAGACTGTCAGTCTAGTACATAATAATTGTACTACTAGTGTTATAATGCCCCACTTTGGGGCAGTCTGTCCTCACTCAAATCAATTGTTATTATATTAAGATAATGATAGCCAAATTGACATAATAAAAAGGTATTTCTATACCAATGAAATTCATAATTTATAATTTGTGTTTCACAAGCTATTACAAATTGGTTACCTGATAAAACATGTCCGGTTTCATAAAATCACCAAATGGTTCAGCTTCCTTAATAAGTGAGTCGTTCAGTTTAATTCTCAATATCACTGCAAACCTGGTCAACCACAGTTGTAATGTGCGTGGTGTGTGCTTTGTCGGTCTGTGCATACGACCTGGTCCTGAAAATATATAAATAAAAGTATATAGTTTAAATAATATTATCTGTATTGCAAACGTTTGTAAACAATTTATTCATAAAATAATGAGACTGAAATAGGGCAATAACTCATTAAAATGTCATAAATAAGGTGACTTTTAATTATTAACATTAGTTTTTATAATAATTCTCTAATTAATAACATTTGTGTTAACAACTTATAACATTACCTTGTCCAGCAGCAGTTATCAACGTAGCTGTCAAATTAACAGCAGCCCTCAAATATCCAGTTCTAAGCAGTTCTCGTAAACCTGCCTCATCTCTACTCACATGTTCAGCTCTGACCACACCACGGCTTCCTGCTGAACTAACCCCAAGGTATTTCACTGCAACTTCCTGAAGTGCATCTGCCTAAAAATTTTATACAATATTTCGATACAGTTTTACTATTCTTAATTCTAATTTATTGCTTAACTTACCAATTCTTCTTCTAATACAATGCCAGGCATAGTTAGAACTTCTCTTTCAGGAAAGAAGGATCCTTTTGGTGAGGATTGAGCCTTAAACAATTACATATAGATATTTACAACAAAGCAATGTGGATACCAGTAAAATAAAACTAAGATAGATGCTTAATTTAAACAAAAAAATTATCTGATGAGATCTAATTTGTCTGTACCTTGATTAATGTTCTTTTGGCTTCTTCGTCTGGAATCCATGCATCTCTTCTCCTTTCAGCTTCTTTATCCACTGGTTGATTCTGTAAAATTATACATGTTAATTATTATTATAGGTATAGGTAATGCAATATAAATAGTATTTTATATTACAACTTGAAAATCAAAAATGAATATTGTGAAACATACCTTGATGCTTAATCCATCCATTGCATCAGTTATCATAGCTGCAGACCCTGAGTTAGTCTTTAATGTGCCAATTTGAGGGTCAGGACCAATTGTATCAAAAAATGTGGAAGGATCCGGTAAGCTTGTTACAGGAATAGAAGTAGATCCACTCAGAGTGGGTAAGATATCTGTAGGACCTTCTTGGGCCTGGCTATATGGTGAAGCGCTAAGTTGTGCTGTAGGTTGTATGCCTTAAGAATAAATATGAATGAATAATAATATGTCTTTCATATATTCTTTATATATATTAAGTATGAAAATTGAAAATATGGTACCTTCTGAATCACCTAAATACACACTTTGTACCATTTCTGAAGGTGAAGTACCAATTTCATCAAAGAACTGTGATGAAGGTGGTATTTCTGAACTTCCGAAATACTGGCTTAAATTTGGTTTATCCATGTTTATCACTAATATCTTATTTACAAAGCTCTAAATTTTCTTTTTGAATAATTTCAAGTATTGAGAGATGACATTGACACATGACACAACAATTTAAATGAATGGCTTTGATTGAGACCAATATTTAATTGTTTGTTTTTATATAAACATCGCATTTAAGCTCTTTAATTTAATGAATTAATAAAACAGGCAATTAACAATTTGTACATTATTATCGCTGCGATAAATAATAGTCGCTGCCAAATTGCCCCAATTCGGAATCAAACATAAACTGTCAAATCGAATGTCCATTGTCTACGTATAGTAAACTTTAAAGTCTCGCCTCTCGAGTCTCCTATCTACGTCAATCAAGATACAGGGGTGTAGTGTATTGATAAAATCAAAACTTTTATGTTTTTTCATCATAAATATACCAATTACTGCTCGTTTTAAAAGCAGGCTTTAGTATTATAAGTCTGAGCAAATAATTCGCCAAAATTTTCGACATATATCGTTTAAACAATACGGAGGTTGTTTACAATTTATGTTAAACACCAACTCAAGATTATATTTCAATAAGATTTATTTGGTTTTTATATGTTAATAGGTACAGGCCGAAATGACGAACCAATCTTCGCCAGTAGAAGAACAAGAAAAGCTCTTGGAAGAAGCTTTAAATGTAGTAAAAGTGCAGGTGTGTGTTAGTTTATTATTGCTAATATTTATTTGCCTTTACTTAAGTATAATTAATAATCTATTGAAACATTATTTGTTATACGGTTTGGTTAGGGCTAACCATAGTTAAGTATTTATAAAATACCTAATTGTAATTCTCTTTATTTGTCCAGAATAAGGGAATACCAAAGAATTTATGTTCAGTAAAAAATATTATTTTCAGGCATTTCAAATGAAGAGATGTTTAGACAAATCAAAGTTGATGGATGCTTTAAAGCATGCCTCTACAATGTTGGGAGAGTTACGTACATCACTTTTATCTCCCAAGAGCTACTATGAGCTATGTATCCTCTTTTAAATGTTATATAGTTATGGAAGTATTTAGAATCTTAATTAGATAGAAGAACATTACACATAGTTAACATATATATATAAATGAATATTATGAGACTTCTTTTGTATTATTAATGTTATGTAATTTTTCATTTATTGTTTTATTGAGAAAAGAAGCACATAATACATATAATTGCACTTTGTTACAAATAAGAAAATCCTGACCATTAACAGATATGGCTATAACTGATGAGTTGCGGCACCTTGAACTATATCTACTAGAAGAGTTCCAAAAGGGACGCAAAGTAGCTGACTTGTATGAATTAGTTCAGTATGCCGGTAACATTGTACCACGTCTATATTTATTAATCACTGTTGGCTTGGTATATATTAAGACCAATACCAATTTGAGAAGAGATCTGCTTAAGGTAAGTGTATCAGTATTTTTAAATGTTTCCTAGACAAAATACAGAGCTAGTCTAAATGCAGGATAGTCTTATGACCCATTTGGTGATGCTTGATGTAATGGTTGCAGCTCTTTACAACCATACTGTAGAATATGCTTGGCCATTTAAAGGAGTGGTGGAGAGTTTCTTGCCAGTTCTCACCGGCTCTACGTCTATGAATTAATAACTGGCAGTAAATATAATTATAGATTCAATTTATATTTTTTTATTGATGATTCATAAGAAATTTACCCATGTGTTGTTTTTTATTTAAATTATTGTAAAAGGAAATTATTTCATCAAATTATTCTTCTCTACATCAAATCATGCATTTTATGATTTATCTAAGTCTAAATTATAACAATATTATGAATTATTCTTCTAGGATCTTGTAGAGATGTGCCGTGGTGTACAACATCCACTACGGGGTTTGTTTTTGCGCAACTACCTATTACAGTGTACAAGAAATATTCTCCCTGACACAACTGAAGCACAAAACGACAATGAAGGAACTGTAAGTATTCAGTTTTATAGCTTAATTCCAGCACATATTAAGTACTGGAATGACATTACAAGTAATAAAACCTTGTCAAATTAATATTAAGGTCGAACACAAGCTAAATTAATTAAATTAAATCTGTGTAGTTTTCGTTTAACATAGATCTTAGGATTTACATAATTTGACGGGACAGGGCAAAAGTATTGATGCACTGACTTAAATTCCTATAAAAACTTTTTTCTTTAATTGCTTAATTTGTGTATAATGATTTAAATCTTTTCAGGTACGTGATGCGATTGACTTTGTGCTGATGAATTTTGCTGAAATGAACAAATTGTGGGTACGAATGCAGCATCAGGGCCACTCAAGGTAAAATTTAGGTTCAATACCTCAGTTTAGTTCAATTTTAAAATTCAACACTATTAGAATTAATTGTTAGCATAACTTACTTATTAGCTTACTTTTATATGGTCCATAAAAGTGTTTTTACTTTAATTCGTATGATTTTGTGAAGTTCGCCTCCTGTGACAGAAAAATTTGCAAATTCAAATATTTGTATTATTTTTTAAGAGATAAAGAACGTCGCGAACGTGAACGATCTGAGCTGCGTATATTGGTTGGGACTAATTTGGTTCGTTTGTCCCAATTGGAGTCTGTGGGGGTTGAGGACTACAAGCGGCTGGTGCTACCGGGTATTTTGGAACAGGTCGTCAGTTGCAGAGACGCGATAGCCCAGGAGTATCTAATGGAGTGTATTATACAAGTGGGTTTTTTTAAATATTCAAAATGTTTTTAAGTTTTATTTGACATATAATTACAAAACTCGTAAGTAGTTTTTATTTTAATTATTGCACTTTACATAATAAATGTCTGTTTAATTAGCGGTAAGACTGTTAAGTTCTTTAAAAGCATTTGTGATAATATTTTTCAGGTATTCCCTGATGAGTTCCACCTTGCGAATCTTCAGCCATTTCTGAAATCGTGTGCAGAGTTACAGCCTGGCGTTAATATAAAGAACATTATTATCGCTTTAATTGAGCGATTAGCCGCGTACAGTCAGGTGTGGTATTTTTGTTAGTTTTAATATATTTTTGGTAAATTTAATTTAATTTATACCAATTATTGTGATAATAATTACAGAGAAACGAAGGAAATGTAAACCTAAGCGTGGTCCTGGAAGATGGCAAAGAGCAGGAGGTGCAGCTGTTTGAAGTTTTCTCGGACCAAGTTGCTGCTATCACTCAGGTAAGAAGAGCTTGGAACTCATGACATTCATAGATATTTTTATTATATGTTTCTATATAGTATGGATTTCCTATATTGATAAGTTTTTTTAACAAGATGTGATTTCATCTATACAGAGTCGCACAGATATGCCCTCCGAGGACATGCTGTCATTACAACTCGCTCTGCTGAAGCTGGCCCAACGCTGTCATCCGGACAAACTGAGTTATGTCGATCGTGTATTGGCTCACACCGACAGGATCTGTGCTGATATTCAGCAGTCGAGGTAAATAAAGCTCTTATTGACCTTGGTTTACGAAATGCTTGGGGTTGTCTAACTAGTTTTGACAGTATGAAAGAAGAATTGAAAAACATTTTATCTGTTTACAGAGTAAGGTCCATATAACGTCACTGGATTTATCGACAAACTCTCTAAAGCGTCGAAATCAATTGGCTTTGGTTGGTTTAGCTTGGATTCCATACAATGATTTTTCTAACGTCCATTTAACACCCACTCTCTATAACGCTATCAACTGTACGGTACCACTCAGTGTCGTTTTTCAGAATTTTGGAAAACACTTTTGTAAATACACATAAGTATATTATTATCTACAATTAAAAAAATGTGCTGTTTATAAAAAAATATTTGTATTCTGTGGAATGTCGAACATGAAGTTGCGTAGCAAGGAGTTTGTATGATTATTTGCTAAAAGGCGCGCTTTTGCATAATCTATGGCACATTCTACAACATTGTTTAACCTGTTCAAACGATGTCAAACAGCCTAAAATACGTATGTGTTTAGTTGTAGTATTAACAGCATTTTCTATATGTAATATATATTTATATTTAACAGCGGCAAAAACCACATTGAACACAATACGCCGGTCTTCAAAGAGCTAATGAAGCTGCTGAAACTGCCGGCCGACCATTATAAGAACATTTTGACGTTAATTAAGCTGCAGAACTACGCGCCGCTCATCAACAGGCTGAACCAACCCGGGCGCATGGTCATAGCCATGCATCTCATCACGGACGTCATAGAGAGTGACACTACAGTATCAGCGCCGGAAGACGTAAGAACTTTTTGGACTTTGATATTTTTACAAAAACTTATTTAATTTAATATTAGACATCTTATCTTTCTTTGCAACGAGCGACTGTCGTATTGACAGGTGACATTATTGTTTTGTTAAAATTTAAAATAACGTAATATTGGTACGATGGTTTTTGCGATCAATTCGATGATATTTTCAGACATAGCTCGTTACAATATGAGATATGTATAGCTTGTGTTATTGGTGATAATACAACAGATAAAACTACAGGCCACAGACTCAAACCGAGGACCCTGTTCCGTACTCATAATGCGTTTTTTTCTATTTATATATATAATTGTTTAAACAGGTCGATTCAGTGTTATCAATGGTGGATGTGCTGGTGAAAGACCAAAGTGATCAAGTGGAAGACAATAGTGAGGACTTTGTTGAGGAACAGGGGCTCATGGCCAGGTATTTTCATTAAATTGTCTGACCTTGACCTACCACAAATGTCTGTGGGCTATTTCACCTGTGTGTTATATGTAAAATGATTTGCTCAGACTAATACACCACTTCAAATCGGAGTCGGCCGACCAGCAATATCAGATACTCAGCGCAGCGAGGAAAGCGCTGCAAAGCGGCGGCGTGAAGCGGATCCAGCACACTTTCCCGCCCATTGTGTTCCACGCGTACAGGCTGGCTTTTATTTACAAGGATCTTAAGGATCAGGTAATTCATATTTTAACTATCATTTCAGTTTTTGTAAATTTTAACGGATTTAAACATTTTTTTTTAAATTTTTACGAATATTTTCTGTTCTTATTTTTTTTGCAGTGTAACACTTTTTGTAAATCCACTGATTAGTTATATGGCAATTCTGTTTTTCAATTTTTTTTAACCTCCTGTATAATGGTAGTCTTACTTATTGTCTTTCAGGATGAGATGTGGGAGAAGAAATGCCAGAAAATATTCCAATTCTGCTATCAGACTATCGGGATGCTTGTCAAGGCTGAATTGGCTGAACTTCCTCTTAGGTAGGTTATATTAATAATTAGCTTTCCTCTAATAATACGTTAATTTCAAAAATAAAAAATCTGTTTAAATTGTTCAAAAAATCTTCTAGACTATACCTCCAAGGTGCCTTAGCAATAAGCGAAATAGGGTTTGCGAACCACGAGACCATCGCCTACGAATACCTGTCGCAGGCCTTCACCCTGTACGAAGACGAGATCTCAGACAGCAAAGCCCAGCTGGCAGCCATCACCCTCATCATCGCCACTTTTGAACAGATCAATTGCTTCGGTAAGATTTTAGTTTGCTTTGCCAACACCAGGATTGTGTCTCCATTTATGATCAACTTGTGTTTGGAGAACACGCAAGCTTCTTATAGCTCATAGCATACCTTCTTACTTACTTGAATATTAATATTTCTGATTGGAATTGAAGGCGCTGAAAACGCTGAGCCGATGAGAAACCAATGCGCATTAGCAGCCAGCAAGTTACTGAAGAAGCCGGATCAGAGTCGCGCCGTGGCTCTGTGCGCTCATCTCTTCTGGAAGGGGGCCAAGGATGGGAAACCGGTGAGGGAATTGCTGTGGACTTTATATGACACATCTTAATACATGTTACAATGTTAGTTACCGTACTCCTACGAAACGGCTCGACCGGTTTTTACCAAATTTTATATGCGTATTGAGTACTAGCTTTCCGCCCGCGGCTTCGCCCCCGTGTAATTTGGTTAAGTACATAGCGATTTTTAATGATCTCGACAGGGCTTTCACGGGCTAAAATCTTGTTACAATTGGAATTATATAAAGCCTGTTTACTCAGGGATGATGTAGCTTTACAGGATCCGATGATTCGGGGAAATCGAGGGCAACTTTAAAATTAACGTACAGGCAATTACTATTCTGACAATTTTATATTCTGATAGTCATATTCTTATGTGGATAAGCTGATGATGGAAGGTATAACTCCTCAGCGGTTAGGAGTTGAAAGGAAATTCTTACGAAGTTATGAGTACGAAATGAAAATCGACCAACATCTATTTTTCACTTCCCTAAATGTTAATATTTTCCAATACCTATTTTGCAACGCGATTTTTCTATGTATATCGCAAAACAACGTTTGTCGGGTCAGCTATTTTTTTTTTTAATATTTTTTTGTTCCTTAATATCAGTGTTCACATGTGTACGTCAATAATTTTCTTCTCATCCAAAATAATCCGATTTAAGTTATCCAACCGGTTACCAGTTGAAGCGTGATCTCTGTTATACAAGTGTCCTCTCAGCAATTATTTTATTTATTAGAGCTTATTCATCTTTTAAATAGTCATTTACACCACAAAAGCTTAGCAAGCAATGATTGTTTAATAAAGTCAATTCATTTAAAGACAAGTTTGAAACATCATTTGGGTTGTTAAAATCATCATATGAATGTTTTAAGTGGGCCCTAAACGCGGAGACCAGAGCCCTAGAATGTTTGAAGAAGGCGGCGAAAGTCGCCCAGCAATGTATGGACGGTGGAGTGCAAGCTCAACTCTTGGCGGAACTATTGGGAAGATATGTTCTGCTGAGAGAGAGAGGCTGCGAGGCGCTCACAACCAACCTTATACAAGCGGTAAGTTTCAAAAAAGCTTAACTCAGTCTTAAGTATCATTTTAACCAAGATTTTTATCAATATTAGGGTTAGAGAACATCCAAGTTATGCTGCCGCTGCTTAATGGCCATTTCACTAATCTTAGCAACCCCAATGTAAAACTTAAGAAATATTTCCTTATTTAATGCGTAACTCATAACTCTGCACCAACCAATCGCTAACTAGCGATAATCTAAGTTTTTTTTTTTAATTGTTGCTTGAAAATATGGCCAATATAAAAACATTAAGTATAAAAAGCAATGTTTTTAACAGATAATTCAAAAGATCCGCGAGGAGTTAGCTAATCTGGACCAGAGTGAAGAAGTGGAACAGGTGACGAAGCACTTCCACAACACACTTCAGCACCTTCAGAGCCGCATGGAGTGCCCAGACCCAGACTCACTTGGTTATGAAGGATTGCAACTTGCATAAATAATATTCTGTGGGTTTTTGTTTTTAAATTGCCGACTAGATTCCGTTATGGTGTGAGATTTTGAATCTGTTATCTACACTTATAGACTACTGTAGTAAAACTTAATTTGTTTTATTAAAACGTTTAGTTTTTGTATGCAATGTATCTGTATGTAGAAGTTAATTATGTATTTATAATTTTAAGATTGAAATAAATGAATTGTATTATTATTTTCATGTGCGATTTTTCAATTTTTTTTTGTGAAGTAAAAAGTTGGGAGTATTCAGTCCGATTATAAAATGTTGGGAATCTAGACACTGCGAATGGAGTAAAATGAAACCTGTTTGTGACGTATTTAATTATTGATAAGTCAAACGAATTACAAAAGTTTTCTATCAATTTCAAGTAGATTCAATGAGTTATTGCCAAATGAGATCAAAATACAAACAATTGGCAACATTAAACATTGTAATGTATCCCATTTGTATTCTAATCCGTCTGCCAAATCATGAGGTAGCTGTAGTTTTGAAATTCTATCGTCTAGCGCCATTTGCATAGTGACACTCAACTTTGAAAACCAAAAAAATATCAGTATGACAATCATTTTACATATTTTTGTTTATGAAAAAAACAAATTAGTGACAGGTAGATATTATGCATACTTCGTGGACAAAACAATACAATTAGTGGGTTTTTTTTTTTGAGTATGCCCTAATATTTACCTGTTCTATCTGAAAAGATAGTCAAGATACATTGAAGCATGCACATATTTAGCCGAGTATGACAACTACATTAGTAGTTCCACTGGTTACAATATCACTTTCCACATACAAAATACAGTTACATTAAATAAAAATATCACTATATTGATTCATATGGAACACAATGCAATACTGATAATTCACATAACAGATTAATGTCAAAAAATGTGATAAAATTATCCTATTCTAACTATTTACATAATTTATTAGTAATGACTTAATCCTCATTCATATTACCATTGGCAGACAGAAGATTCTTAAAAACACCACAATTTTAAATGCAGAAAGTTTTCTACCGATGACATGATTTTTATACTTGAGTATTCAACGTTAAGCATTTTTCAGCACTTATTGCTTAGTCTAAGATGTACTTGAAACTAATTATCTTAATCTATCCGAGCTGCCAAAGCTCCAGTTACGACGCTTTTTGGCCATTTCAACTCTGCATCATGCAAAGATTTATTTACAAAATAAAATGTTCATACGGTATTTGATAGTTATTGTGTTGTTTTTTATTTAATTACTAATAAGCGTCATATAGTGTTAACAAACTATGCAGCATTAGGTACTGCATTGGAACACTGGTGTGTTACTCACTATAGTGATTAGTACTGCGTGTTACAGCTAGGTTGCAAGGCGGTTACGTCTCTACTAAACCAATACCCAATTTGAATTGAAAGTCCAGTGATGTTTTGTAAATAAATAAGTCCGCTTACACACTAAAGTTTGAACGGAAGATTGTTCACAACCGATTGCGACGGTTCCTAATAGCCCGTAGGCGCGCACGGCGCGTCTTCGCGGATTATATGTCCCCGTTTTGACTTATTCCAATTCTTTTGATGAATTCCTCTTGTAGCATTACTGTTTTGATCATATTTGGATGAGCTGCATATGCCATAGATTGGTCTGGGGTTGAGCAAAACTGCTGAGCCCCATCAGTCAATATAACGCCTTGCCCATTACTCAAAGAACCTGCTGACTCAATAGAGTTCCAGTAAGTTTCACTTGGAGATGCTGTGTTAACCCCGGGAGGTGGAGCCGCAGGTGCACCTGTATATCTAAAGTATGGATTTTTCAAATCCAAAGTGTTTGAAGAAGAAATATTAGTTCCCTCTAAACTAATCTCCATGGTAACATCATAGCTCTGTCTTTTATTTGCCAATAGTAGCACCCTGCCAGATAAAGCTTGTCCCTGTTTAGCAAAAATTGGAGTCTCCAGCAAACATCTCACTTGGTACCAATGAGTTAATGGTTCTGTGGGTGCAGTTGACAGCCAAATATGCTGTGTACTTCCTGCAAATAGGACATCAAACCAAAACGCTAAACCATGGCAAGTTCCTGACTGTGTCAATTCAAATCTGAATGGTACTTCAATTCGATGCAAATCAGTCTCATTAGCATTTAAGAAATCTACCACATGTCTCACTGATCTTGCCATACAAATGCGTACATCAAATGTATCAACAATAGGTTGTCTGAAGTATTCTTTCATGGCAGCTGTGCGTAATGCACTCAAATCCACCCCGTGGAAACAAGACTGGTACCAGAAATTAGCTTTGTTGTATTGTTCCATAAAAAGAGCATCATCTGTAAATGGAGCTATATGTAAGTCTCCCCTTGTAGGATACATATTACCATTTGGTTTCAACCATTTTTTTGCATGAAGATAAGTTTCTAACATGCGTTCATTGTAAAGCATATAACCCATTGGTTCGGAAATTATCACATCAACACTCTCAGGCAGTTCAATCTCCTCAATTTTACCAGCTACTACAGTAATTCTGTCGTGCAGTCCGTTGGCTTGAACTAACGCTTGGGCATGGTGCGCCATGTTACTAGCTTCTACTGCATATACTTTCCGGGCACCAGCTTGTGCGGCAAAGAATGACAAAATACCTGATCCAGCACCTACATCAAGTATTACTTTGTTTTTGAAATCATTTATGTTTGATAAAATAGCCCGCTGGTAGGTGCTTGTTCTCACATAGTCCTGCATCATGTTCTGCTGCTGACTTAAGTAACCATAAAACTGGAAATATTGCATCGCTGATGAATCCTCTGTTCGCACCGTGAAAACAGAGGACGATCTGCCCGCTTTGATCTTGGTAACAAGTAAATGGAAATTTTGACAGTCACCTTCGGAACCATACTTGAAGAACAGGGTTTCATTATCTATTGTAAAAATATATGATTGACCAGATACCCGTGAACACTCGCTCTGATTGTGAACTGGAAATTCCAACACTTCTTGCGCTAGTACTGGATCCGAACGTATTACTTTAACACTAAGCCCTTGCGGGTCATAATCCACGTTTACGTTTGTAGGGAAATTAAAACGCGGAGTAAGGACACCGTCATTGTTGACGGTGGATACTATCACACCGCGAAACGTGTTCGCCATTTTAATTACACGCGGAGGCCTTGATTTTATTGTTTTTATTAAAACACGCGTATGAAACAAAGCGAAATGTCGTTAAGAAGTTTAACGAAGACCGGTGTAAAATCGATCACTCACAAACTTCCTCCCTCCGTTTGTCTATGGTGGCGGCAGGCGGCAGCGTGCTAATTTTTTTCTTGGTTACCCATTATGGCTGCGTTCAATTTTTTTTTCTGCTGCTGTCTTTTTACAAAAGAAAGTATTTAACTTAAAATAGGCTCTGAAGCCGCTTTGAAGTCAATATAGTTTATTAAAATTAAGCTTATGATTATTAAGAAAATAAATATATCAAGAAATCTTAACAATTTGTTTTGATGTCTTACGTGAACACTATCTTCCACTGTTAAATTTTTCTTAAATTATTTAACAATAATTAAGAACATTTCCTGGACTATTAACGAAGAACGTAGTAAAAATGAAAACAATATAAAGGGAATTTTAATATTTTATATCATTTCCGACAACAGAGTATCAGCAAGCATTCTGCTTATATATATATTTGGTGTTGACACTGTCAGCGGTCATAACAAAAGTGTCATAATCACGTTGATTTAAAAAATTATAGTTTAGAATCCGGGTACTGGGTAGCGCGAAATACTATAATTTAATTTTGGGGTTATATCGTTGTTTTTAAATTTATTTATATCTTTGATTATGTCTAAGAAAATTAAAACAATGAAATGGCAAAATGTTACATTAGAAGGGTTCCCTGTAAATATCTCTGACAAATTTGAAGGGTTTGTGGGCTTAGAAGAATGCACTGAATATGGTATGGATAAAGGCAATAAGACAGCTAAAAAGGTACAATATCTTTTTAAATTTAAGAAATTAATGTGTTAAATAAAATATCAATTTGGATAGTTATCTGTTTGGACCCTGGAGGATCAATACAGACAATTGTTTAATCAAGCATGGTCAGGGGTTTTTTTAGGTGCCTACCTACAAAATATATACTACCTACAATACTAATACTGGAGCCAGCTTCAAAGTATGAATTTAATCTTAACCTATCCTATTTATTTTTTTTACCCCTTTACCTATTGTGTCAAAATAATATTTTATCATCAATTTATTTATAAATATTTAATTCTAATTTTTATATATATATATTTACTTTCTCTTTCTAGAAAAAGCAGCCTAAAAAGCGTAAAACACAGGAAAACAAGTCAGAAAAAGAAAATTGTGTACCTAACAAAAAGATTAAATTGAGCAGTGGATTTATTGTGGAGACTTGTGAGACAGTGACTCCATCGTTAAATAATGAAGCCTCAGTGATAAAGAAAAAAGCTAAATCAGAAATAATAGTAAACAGTGAGAAGAAAACTACTAAACATGTTTCAAAACAAAAACCTAAACTAGGGGAGAACATAAATGAAGATAAATCGGTACTAACACCAGAAGATATGTTAACCTGGGCCGAGTTTAAATTGCCAGAGGAAATTGTAAAAGCTTTAATGGAACTTGGTTTTAAACAACCAACAAAAATACAGCAAATGTCATTACCAGCAGCTATTCATGGTAAATTGATTTGAGTGATTTATTCAACTTGTTCTGTGCTTTAAGTAGTTTTTACTTTATTAATCTTTACCAATTTATGTGTTTCAGGGAGGCGAGATATTCTAGGAGCAGCAGAAACTGGCAGTGGAAAGACACTTGCATTTGGTTTGCCAATTCTCTCCGGTATTATGAAGCTTAAAGAAAAGGCTAAACTAAAAAATCTAGATGTATATGATATACCATTCAAAAAAACTTCAGTAAAGAAAAAGGAGGTAAATGTAAATGAAAAGCCACAAAAAAAGAATAGAAATAATAAGAATAGCAAAATAGTAACAAAGGAATCATCGGACGTTAGTAGTGATGATGAAACTGATGTTATAAATGATAATGCAGAAAATATAAAGAAAGACTTTGTCAAAGAAATAGAAATCCCTTTAAGAAAACATATTGAATCTGAAGAAGGAAGTGATAGTGATAGTGGACACGTGCATCTATCAGAAATGTTTGATTCCGACGATTTGGCATCAAGTGATGATGAAAATACAAACGAAAGTATTGTAGAAAGCAAACTTGACGAACAGGATGGTATCGATGAAGTTGATAAAGATGAAACCGGTAAGGTTGATAAATAATATCTCAAAAACAACAATGCCAATTAAGATATAGGTTTCATGTGTCTTTATGTAGTGAAGAACGAATTACTACCTCATAATTAGTTAAATATAAGTCAGATTATTAAGACTATAAGTATTATTTAATTCTTCAAATGCCAATCAAAGACCTTATGTTAATATTTTTTTAGGAATTGGGTGTGTTAAGGTACTCGAAGGTTCTGATGTACCCCAGCAGGTATTTGTGAAGACAGGCAAGCCGCTGTTTGCCCTAATACTAACACCTACTCGAGAGTTGGCCATTCAGATCAGTAGGCATTTGATTGCCGTTGCTAAGTATACTGGTAGGTTCATTTAATAATATCGAAATTCTCTTGTGTGTAATTAAAACAAATTTAATGAGAATAATAATACAGTTTCGATAAATTTTGTGTACTTGTGTGCTATTTCTTGTTTGTAAACTATGATTATTTCTAAACTCAAACTCAAAATATCTTTATTAAAGTAGGTCTTTACGACACTTTTGATTCGTCAATTTTCACACTACCACCGGTTCGGAAGGCAGTCATCTATCGAGAAGAACCGGCAAGAAACTCGATAGCTGCTCTTTTAAAATAAACAATTAATACAAAATTGTGCTACTGACAATTAAAATAAGAAAGCATTGTAAGGCTACTCAAGAATTGAACTGTCCCGATGCTGAGCCAATTGCGACACATTAAAGGGATCTTTGTCCTCTAAATAAATATCTAGGGGAAAGTTATAAAATAGTGATGCAATGAACTGTCTCTTTGCAGGTATAAGGGTAGCAACGATAGTTGGTGGTATGGCGGCTGTGAAGCAAGAGCGCGTGCTGAGGGCATCCCCAGAAGTGGTGGTGGCGACGCCTGGGAGGCTGTGGGAGCTGGTGAACCAAGGACAACCTCATTTACAACAATTGTCTTCTGTGAAGTGTGTATTTTGCATACATACAGTTTGATTGAAATTTTGCCTCAATTCAATTATTGTTTTAAAGACAATGTCTTTTTTTTGTTGGTCCGCAGATTCTTGGCTATAGATGAAACTGATAGAATGATTGAACGGGGCCACTTTGAGGAGTTAGAGCCATTATTGGAAAGGCTTAATTTGGAAGAGGATCACAAGAATTCGAGGCAAAATTTCGTTTTCTCAGCTACTCTGACAATGGTACACGATTTACCTTCGCATATGAGAGGAAAGAAGGTATGCAAGAATCACTTGAGTTAATAAAACCAAAAGTATTCAGAACTAGTGACTCAAATATAAAATGTAATAATTGTAGGTGACAAAACATGGAAAGATAATAAACCGCAAAATAGAGAAGATGACGTCTCAGCAGAAGATAAAAAGACTCATCACGATGTTGGGAATGACGGAACCGAAAGTTGTTGATATCACTGCACAGAATTTAGGTAAGCAATAAATTTAAATATTATTGTTTCTTATCTTCAATATTTTTATCGGGCTCAATAAACATGTATAACAATTAGTAGCTTTAGCCCGCGACTTCGTCCGCGTCTAAACACAAACAAACACAAAGTTCTCTTGAAATTACATACAAACTTTTAACACTTTACTCTTTTCGTGGTAAAAAGTTCCCTAAAGTTTAATTTGTCTCCATACCAAGTTTAATCGAAATCGGTTTAGTAATTTAAGCGTGAAACATACATTTAGACAGAATTGATTTCGCATTTATAATATTAGTATGGATAATATTAAAAAACATAGTTAAATTGTTCTTAATTATTGTAGGTACAGCGGAGACATTGACGGAATGTCGAATAGCCTGCTCGTTGGAACAGAAGGACGCGTACTTGTATTATATATTGAGACGTCACCCCGGCAGAACCATAGTGTTCTGTAACTCTATCAATAGTGTCAAAAGGTGACAACAACACAGTTATCAACCAACGCTTTTCAAAGACAATATTTTTCATTTCATTTTTTTTTCACAGATTAGTGCAAATATTGGCGTTACTGAAGTGTCGTACTTTCCCGCTGCATGCTGGCATGATACAGAGGCAGAGATTGAAGAATTTGGAAAGGTAATGTCAAACGTAATCTGTGGTCTCAAAGCACAGATTATAATTACAGATTGTGACTGTTGAGTTCGCGCCAAAAGTGTAACAAGGTTCAATCGAGATATGCCATTTGCACTAAGAGACTTAATACTAATATATACGTAAAATAATATTTAGTGTAACCAAATTAACTGTAACATTTAGTATTTTGATAAAAAAATGAACTAAGCTGGGTTCCGTACTTGCTTCTTCTCACATTTGTTCAGTAATCACAGGCATTTTTATTACCTACTTTGGTCGTCTTCTAGACTTAACTAGAAGTGAGGCAATGAGGTAAACTTTTATGATAAAAAGTAGGGGAATAAAAAAAATGCTTTATGTACAGTTCAATTGTTTTGTATGTATAATTGTATGTAGACAATGGTAAATAGGTTTCGTGACGACCCCCGCGGGGTGCTCATAGCGACTGACGTGGCTGCCCGCGGGCTGGACATACCCGACATCGACCACGTGGTGCACTACCAAGTGCCCAAGACCGCTGAGGTATGGTTCTACCTGTTTACAAAAAGGTGGTTATTATATATATATATATATATATATATATATATATATATATATTGTTATGATTGAAAAGTAGGCTTATATAAATACACTTCACTGTTTCATACTAGTGTTGATCTTTGTTTTCTTAATTGCTTCTCTATTTTGCTGTGTTTTGTCTTCTTTTTAAATGCTGTTTTTTTTGAAACCTCACATTGTACCTACTTTTTACTTCATTCCCTCTTTCCCTGTAATATAAAATGATTAGTCGTTCGTGTTAACTTTTCTATTTATATAATATATACAGTGTAAACTCTATATAACGACACCGCAGGGACTGTGCATGATATGGCGCTATAGAGAATTGTCGTTAAATGAAGACAATAAAGCGCATTGTATGGAATACAAGTTACCAATTGATTCGACGCATTAGAGACTCTTTCATTAAATCGACTGGCGTTATATAGAGTTTAGAGTCTGTTTTTTTTATATCTTATCAGCGATTACGTACCAATTAACTGTCTTATGGCTACAAAGCTTTTGCACGTTGATTAGTATTTTGATACATTTGTTTAAATATTGATATGTATGTGTCAGAACTACGTGCACCGAAGTGGTAGGACGGCTCGTGCGAACAAGGAAGGCCTAACGATTCTCATGATGGAGCCCTCGGAGGCATACACTTACACCAAATTGTGCAGGACCCTCAATAAGAGTAAGTTTATATTTAGGGACAGCGTGAATCGGCTATTTATTATGTTTGAATATTATTTTATTAAGAGGCAAAGTGTTTAAAAAAAATCATTTTTAATCAAACACTTCAAACACTATCGTGACATACGGTCATATATAAGAAATATTATATTTTAAACTTAATTTACAAAAAAATAGTTTTTAGTCTTATCGTTAAGGCAAGCGGGTAAGAAGCTTGGTATTAAAACAGTTAATATAGATATTTTTATTTTTAACGGTACGTATAATTATGGCTTAATTAATGATATTTTGTTCTGATTTAATTCTCATTGTATGTCTCTACCTTTTTAATTAAATCATGGACCTATTCGTAAATTTCTAGATATGTGTTCGTCACTTTTATTAGAAAACGCCACACGCCCAGTTGCGGAAAACATTTATTAATATGAACTATTTTTCGAGTGCATTAGTCTCTTTTATGTCTTCTTGTCTTGTCTTCTCACTTTGCTTTTTGACTTGAGGCCGCGCCGTGTTTTTTGTAAATTTTCAAAAAAATTTCCCAGCTACGGAGCTAGCTAATTTCCCAATAGCAACATCGAGTATAACAGTGCTGAAAGAGATGATAAACCTTGCTCGGGAGATCGAAGTGTTGGAGTTGCGCAAGCGCAGGTCGACGCAGGCGCTCGGTTGGCGCGACAAGGCCGCTAAAGAGATGGACATTATTATCGATGATGATGATCTGTATCCTTTATTATGTGAAGTTTAAGAAAAAATATGCTGAAAACATTGTTATTTTTATTCTTACAATTATTAATGTGGGTGTGGATCACCCATAACACCCAGGTTGGCAAAAAAGTCTAGAAATGATTAATATACTACTTAAATGAGTATCAGACCGGTGAAACAAATGGATCCGAAGATAGACAGAGAGCTGCACAACAAAAAGAGACGGTTGGAGGGTTTGATGAATCAGCCGATTTTCCCAAAAGGCTTTTCCTACAAGTATCCAACTTTGAACGATCCCAATGTCCTGCAACCGGCCACCGAGGAAAAGGCGTTGGAGGTCAGTTTTTCTTTTAGGTCGATTTATAACCCTCTCGACTTAATACAGTGTATAAGGTCTAATTATGTTTTTTTTTTTCTAAAATGTAGATTATGAAGAAAGCCTTAGAAACAGGTGAGTTGAAGAAGGAAAAGAGGAAAGGGAAGAACCAGTCGTTGTTACAGTTAGAGAAATCTTTTAAGAAATAAAGGTTTTTATTATATTTTAAATTGTTTTCTTTTAATTCAACTTAGCAACGAACGAACAAAGCTTTCATCCATTTATAGTATTTTATCAATTCTCAATGTTGATTAAAATGTCGTGTTTTAAAACATAAATAAATTGAGAATAAAATACAGTGTAAACTCCATGTAACGTCACTCGATTTAATGACAAACTCAAAAGCGACAAAATCAATGGGCTTTGGCTAAGCTATACCAAAGCTTGTATCCCATACAATGATTTTTCTTCTCTCCATTTAACGACCAGTCTCTATAACGCTGTTCAAATAGTCCCTTCAGTGTCCTTATAGAGAGTTTAGTTTTCAATTCATTTTCAGAAGCAATATCGTGTTAATATTGTTTTTATAATAGTAGGCTTTTTAAATTAAATTTTAGCTTAATGAGATTTATTGACAAGTCCTGTATGTAATCTTGAAGTGCAATGCGTGTGCCTTTAGGTTTAGCTTAACCCTAGATAACTAAACATTCGTCCGTTCTGCGAAATTGTCTGCCTATTTACCCCCCCCCCCCCCCCCATTTGTCCACTTTTTCTAGCTTCCTGTACGACACTTGAAGTCAGATGATAATTAGAACAGGAGTTACTGTGATTATGTCGTCCGCTCGACGAAATGTTACTTACTACGTAAGTTTGCAAAAGGTACGTACGTGCATTATTTTTATTTTCAATATATTTCAGTTTAATTTTTAAAGATCCCCAAATATCTCTGTGTTTTATTTTTTTATTGCAAGTTTTGTAGTTTTATTTAGACCAGTGGTTCCCAACCTTTTTAGGTGCGCGCCCCACTTGAGATTCTAAAATCGAAAATGCCCCCTCTAACCCATGCAAAGATATGAAATCCCCTTAACTGGAGGGGTAATTTTAACTGAAAAAAATTCGAAATGCCCCACGTTGGGAACCACTGATTTAGACAGTTGTTGCCTGTTTATAGTGGAAATTTAACTTTAGATGTATTTAATTAGAGCCACTGTATGCAAGATCTTAATAATAAAAAAGTGTTTAGACTTGAGAACTTTTGATGAAAGTCTCTCAAATCAGTAAATTTGTTCGGTAACTGTACAAGCTGACGTCATATGGTTATATTCGCCGCTAAATCAAGTTTCCTTGTTCGGTGTAGTGTTGCTTCGCCATTACAATGATGAGTACATTGTATTTACGCGCGTTAACATTAATTCTGTAAGTATTTTACGTATATTGATTTAAATCAAACAGAGATATCCTCAATATTTATTGACGTATTTAAAAATTAATAATAATGTTAAAACTAAAATAGATGACCAAACTCAGTTTTAAATGTAATAAGTCGTGTATTTGAAGTTGTTTTCGTTAACATACTTACACAATATACGTGTTACGACAGTTTTAAAAATACATTTCCTTTTAAATTTAAGTTTTTTTTAGATCGGCTTATATTTGTTTTAGTATCTGGGCGAAATGTGACACTCAAGACTTTCCCGATGGCTTTAAATTCGGTTGCGCCACGGCAGCTTATCAAATCGAAGGGGCATGGAATCTACATGGTATTATATTTGTATAAAACAATAAAACGGTTATTAAATTTATATTATTTTTATATAATTATATTATTATCAATATTATATTATGTATATAAATATAAAAATATTATGATTATTAATATAATGGTTATTAAATTTGTATAACACAATATAACGGTTATTAAATTTATATTATATTTAATTTATTATTATTAATATAATTATATTATGTATATAAATATAAAAATATGACGATTATTAATACAATGGTTATTAAATTTGTATAAAACAATATAACCCACACAAAAACGTATTAATAACAGTATGTTAATATCTGTATTTTGTGACGAAGGGTCAGTTCAGTGTTAAAAATCAAAAGGCAATTGAAATTAATAAATGCCGACACACAGTGCAACGGCCTTAATGCACAACAATACAGTTTATTAAATTAGGTTATCAGTTGTAAAATATTCAGTTAATAAGGCGGCAAACGTGCCGAGGGTTCAAATGTTGTCTATACTAATCCGATGCACCGAAGTTATCTCGCATTGTGAGAAAATCTCCGAGAAAACGTAGAGCAAACCTATCGCTCAAAGGTCGGCAACTCACTTGTGAGCCTCCTGGTGTTGCAGGTGTCCATGGGTGGCGGTTAGCACTTATATAGATCCTGAAACACTTATGACTCGACTCCACTGCTAAGCATATACATCTCCTTAGCTGTTTGGTTCGGGTCACTCCCTTTGGCTGTAGGAAATGCATTCTTAAGAATGTTTAAGTAAATGAATTTATATATCTTTATAATAGTAACAGCGTTCACTAAGGCTGTCGGGGTTCCAAAATAAACTGGTCTGAGGTACCGACAACAAACTTAGCTGGTTATAATTTTAACAGTGGTCACTGTTCAAAGAGTATTTTGGTTGAAAAGGCATACTATACCGTAAACGAATATTTAGAGGACAAAGATCCCTTTAATGTGTCGCAATTGGCTCAGCATCGGGACAGTTCAATTCTTGAGTAGCCTTACAATGCTTTGTTATTTTAATTGTGAGTAACACAATTTCGTATTAATTGTTTATTTAAAAAGAGCAGCTATCGAGTTACTTGGCGGTTCTTCTCGGTAGATGACTGCCTTCCGAAGCGGTGGTAGTGTAAAAATTGACGAAGCAAAAGTGTCTTTATGAATAAAGATATTTTGAGTTTGACTTTGAATGTTTCTTTATAAAGTGTTTGTATGTATTAAAAGACTAATTTGTACCATCATTTGTTTATTGCTTATACAATTTCCAGAAAATTATGTTTTTCTTTTGTTTTACCTTAAGTTTTTTGTTTAATCCTTTATTAGATAAAGGTGAAAGCATCTGGGATAGATATGTACACACACAAAACACAAGTGATAAAACAAATGGGGACGTTGCGGGCGATTCGTTTCATCTCTGGCGGGACGACGTGCGGCTTGTTACCGAATTGGGATTAGATTTTTACCGGTAAATATTTCCCCTTACAACACTAAAGGTAACAAAACTATATCAACAGAAAATTTAATTTTTATTATAGTTTCAAAAATGTTGCTACGCGACCCAATTTTGGGTCGCCACCCATAGTTTAAAAAGCCCTGGTCTACATTTAAAAATCCAAAAATGTTTGTTATACCCCTCAGCTCCATAGATTAACTAATTCATTTAAAGGTCAGTGTTTGTTGGCAATCCAAGTCAATTAATAAATTTAAATATGTTCTGCTGTGGAAAATAAAAATATTATATCACGGTTACTGCTGCATGCATTTAGATTTATTATATGACCATCAGAAAATGAGAAGCCCGCTGAGCTTCTTGTGAGTTCTCAGCTGAGCGCGCATTGAATAGATGTATCTTAGTTTTAGTGACGTTCAAGTGGTTGTTATAAGTCCTAATTGATTAAATATGTATGTATTTTATCTAAAATGACTATTGGCGTAATTATTTGTACAGGTTTTCAATTTCATGGCCTCGGATCTTACCAACCGGATTACCGAATAAGATAAGCGGGACTGGTGTCAAGTATTATAACGATCTTATTGACGAACTTTTACGGCAGGGCATCGAACCTGTCGTCACAATGTACCATTTCGATTTGCCAATGAAACTGCAGGATTTGGGTGAGCAACAGAATCAAAATCTTCTCAACATTCTGGGTGTTTTAGTTCTGGAACAGGGTGAAATTAAATGACAAGGTTAAACGAAATCAGTGAATAAGTAATAATATTAGAGAGAGGAAAATTAGCATTAAGCATCTTAAGACTAAGGAACTTACGTAAATCCAGGTTGAGTGTTCCAGTTCCAAGGCTATGATATGCCATCTAATACTAATTGGAGGATTCGATCAAATTGTAATCAAAATTTCTGGTTTCCAATGATTTTTAACATCGAACATCGAACTCAAAAAATGTGGATAGCTTTAACTATACTTTTTATTTAATTATATAAATCTAAGCTCGCTTAACTAATAACATATAATAATCAAAATAAATGTCGGGACATTCCTGCATCAGTTCCCGGCCTCCTAAGGCCTCCCCTAAAGATATTCACTTGTGGCGGGCAAGACGTACTGGTTCATAGTGAACCCAGTATATGTCTCAAGTCGTCGTCTCATCTTCTTGCCTTGTTCCAATATTCATTTATTTAATGATAAATATATTAAATACAGCGAGGAAATGTCGCCAACATTGTGGGTACTCTGCCACAGGGACCACTCTTTTTAAATTTGTTTTAGTTTGTGTTTTGTTTTATTTCAAGTTAATTATTTTAGTTCGGCTAATATTAAGAATATTTTGTGTTTATTGAATATTAATGTTACTTTAATTGTCAATAAAAGACAGTACATAAATCTAAATAAAATAGTATGTGCCTTGAGAAAAAATATATTATTGATATGTGACTTTCAGGTGGCTGGACAAATCCACTTATATCGAGTTGGTTCGAGGATTACGCTCGTGTTGTATTTTCCCTATATGCGGACAGAGTCAAGACCTGGATAACGATAAACGAACCGATCGTGATCTGTGACCTTGCGTATAATACTGGTGTCTGGGCACCGGGCGTGCTCGATACGGAATTTGCGGCTTTTATCTGCAACAAGAATGTAATCATTGCCCACGCAAAGGCGTACAGACTCTATGAAAGGGATTATAAAGAGATGTACCGAGGTGCTTATTGCATATTTCTAATTATTATAACAAGCTTATGGGTCTGACAGTGTTAGTTAAATATTAAAATATCAGTTTTCAGTTAGATGCTCTATTTAAAGTAAAGTGTTATTTTTTTGTAAAATAGTTTAATTCAAAGGAAAGAGGACTTTTTAAACATTACTTAATAGCTTTTGCCCGCGACTTTGTCCGCGCGGTTTAAATACAATAGGAATTTGGAAAATCGGTTCACAATTGGCACAGTTGTGGTGAAATTTTCAACCCCTTTAACCCTTACTTTGCCATAACATCACCTAAAGTTTAGTCTCCAATATAATATTAGTTCAGTCTGATTAACCTTTTTAATTATTTATATGCTTAGTATTATATATTCTATAAAATAATGTAAGTCTTTTTTATATTTACAGGCCGGATATCGTTAGCCAACAATGTTTTATGGATCGATCCAGTTAACTCATCTGCCAGCGCAAAGAATTTGGCAGAACTTGGCTTAGAACATATGGTTTGTATGCTTTTATCCTTAATTTTTTTTATGTTAGTTAGTTATTTATGTATAGCTTTGTGTTTTTACATCTCAGATTCTAATCACTTGTTTAAGAGCAATCGTGATCTATTGGGGCCGTGGGGATTAATGCGCGACCTTTAAAATTAAAAAAAAAATACTTGCCTATAATATCTATGTTAGTTATATTGCAAATTTCTGATGCGATTTAGCCAAACAGACAGACTTTCCAATTTTATTAGAAAAATTACAGTTTCTGTGATTGAAGCGTACTTCCAAACAAATATTTTTGTTGTTTTTTTATATTGAACTTACTTTGTGTGTATGATAATACGTAAGAATTTTTTACGAACATTTCACTTATAACGACTAAGTGGTTTTAGCGACTATAATGTTTACTTGTTTACGTATCGTCCGTTTTGTACGTCACCCGGTTATTACGTTTTTCACTTGAAATACTTCACACAGACATATTATTGTTTTTATTCTTATATATATAGTCTTTTGTAGATATTAATATTCCATGATTTAACCGTTTTTTTATATTTATCATTAATATGTAATCTGTGGTTTTTTGCTGTATAATAAGTATTGTACAGGTCGGCCGTTATTCCCACCCAATATATTCAAAAGAAGGCGGTTGGCCGACACGTATTGAAAAACAAATCCTGAAATATAGTTTACAGCAAGGTTTCAGGGAATCCAAATTGCCTTTACTAACTGAGGAGGAGATATCTTTTATAAGGGGTGAGTTAGAATTTGAATAAGTTTAATTTAAAAAACTATATGAAACATTAAATCTTTGTTTTTGTATGATCCTTTAGCGTTGTTTTTATTGTCGGTTTTTTACACAACCCTTATTACTTAATTTTCTTTTCCTTATTTTAGACTCCTATTTATTTCTTCCGTTGCCTCGGAGGGATCGCTTTTCAGCGATAAGGCTGCCTGTTATTTCGTTTTCATAATCTTTAAGTTTTGTACTATTTTTGTGACGATAAAGTGTTTTTATTACTTATATTATCAAATCAATAGTATTAAAGAGCCATCTCGTTTTAAACAAGCAAAGCTTTACCAAGTCGAAACCACTTTTAGGCACTGCAGATTTCTATGCCCTAAATTACTACACTGGTCGAGTGATCAGTTCATCTGGAGGTGGTAATACAGGCCCATGGTTCACAGATGGATCGGCGGAAATTGACGCCATAATGGAGACACCTCCAAATGCAAAAGCTTCTTCTTCCCCAATTATGCCTGTACGTAATAAAGTATTAGTAAGTTAAGTAGTCCAGTAGTGCTGCTGACAAAAGAGTGTTTATGCTTATTTATAAGTATCCCGATATACAAGCGCAGCTATCAAGGGCCGGCGACGTACTCACGAGCTACCAGCCACGTTAGTATATGGTTGGCGAATTTATGGTGTGCCTCCTGCTTATTTGCTCACCTGTATGAAAAAGCTGCCAGCCACAAATAACTTTTTAATGGTGTTATTTAAAATATTTGTTTAAATTTGAATTTAATGTAAGCAATATATTTGAATAGATGTAAAAATTATCAATTTTAGAGTTACCCAATCGGCCTCCGCAAAATGCTCTCGTATATCAAGAACACATATGGAAACATGGAGATGCTTATCACTGAAAACGGTTATGCCGGTGATAAAGAAGTCAACGATTAAAATAGAGTGGAGTTTATTAAAGAACATCTACAACAGGTAAGCATTGACACTTTAGTCTTTAAATATTTAATGTAATGTTTTGAATGCAGTGTAAAATCCATGTAAAGTCACTCGATTTAAGGACATACTCTCTAATGCGTCGAAATCTTTGGTTGGTTTATCTTGTATTATATATAACGAGGTGAGTTCCTCTATAGGGCTACTGCCTACCCCACTACTCTGTTATTTATAGTGCTCAAGCACTTGTTTACAAAGACGTCGTATTGAAATAATAAAGATGACATTTCACAGAGCAACAAACTGAAAGTATTCAACTTATGTTATTAAACTTATTTTAGGACAATTAAATAATGTTTGAACTTAATTATTCTAGTTAATTTAAGACCAATTGTTGTAGTTGCGCCGATATATATAATGTTCTTATCTCCATTTAACGATCACTGTAACGCCATAAAATGCACAGTCCCTTCAGTGTCGTTATATAGAGTTGACACTGTAGTTTGTAATCCAATGCCTATCAAATACATATTGTACAAGTTTTGTGTATGAAAAAGGAAATATTTAGTGTATTCTGGTTATTACACAGGTTTTGCACTCAATAAACGATGGCGTAAAGGTCACCGGATACACGTATTGGTCGCTTTTCGACGCGTTTGAGTGGAACAGTGGATACTCGTAAGTTATATTTTCATAGTTATATACTTTTTATTTTGTGTGTGCAAAATATACACAACAAAAGCTCGGGAAAGTGTCGCCCTAAATGCTGAGATACCTCTGAGCATCTCTTACCGCGCACCACCACGTTGTGGTCCTTCACGACAAAAGCGTACCACACCCTAAAAGGCCCCCAACGCACTCACACACTCCAAGACACGTGAGTGTTTATGAGCGGTGACATGTTCACCTTTGTGAGCCTCCTGCTCGATTGCTCCCACTTCTATAAAATAAAAAAGTCAACGGCTGAGTCTGTTGTGGGTATCTCAGACCCAGGAGACCTCTTCGGAACTCTCGTAGCTTAAAGCAAAATTGACGTACTGATACGATTCTATGTGAAAAGATAAATATACACTGGTGGCAATCGTTTTATAATTTATTTTATTACCATACAAATGTTTCCAGAATAACATTTGGATTATATGACCTGGATATTACATGCCCAAAAAGAACAAGGACACCGCGTCTCTCCGCACAGTACTATGCCTGTGTTGCGACGGCAAAAAGCCTTTCAGATAACTGTACGCAGAAACTGGTACCCAGTAACGCTTATACGCATAAATATGATATTTCCTTGTTTATTAGTTTTATTATAATATTTGTTAAACTAGCCTGATGTTGACCGGGACGTAAGAATACATAAGAAATGTATTTTGGACGCATACTTTCATGTAATAAATAGAATAAAAGAATTTTTTTTTTTTGTTTGTTTGCATAAGTATACCATATTTACATATTTGAATAAAGATATTTTTAGATTTAAATAAATTGTCATTGGTATCAATTCCGTATAGGAATGAAAGACAAATATATTATAATATTATTTACTTTTAGAAAATTCTAGACAATTTGCTCTGTTATTTATGGGTGTAGAAATCGCGTGTCTGTGAAAATAAATAGTAATAAAAAAATCAAAATAAAATTATTTGTGTTTTCGTAAATTTCTTAACTTAGATTAAATTTCGTATAGCTTTATAATTTATGTATCGCACCATAAGGATGAAGACCCAGTAAGATATGGATGTCAGATAATTGAACTGCGTTCCTAAATATCAATAACGATTAAATTTTAATAACTATTTCACACACTATAAGATGGTGCCTAAATATCTTTCTTTATGTGATTTTTTTAGATAAAAACATAGACGGATCAATAGTTAAAAATGTACAGCAACTATCTAAACAATAATCCTTCTAAATATTTAATGTAATTGAGGTCTAAAAGTGTTTGAATATTAATGTGGAATTTGAAATGGCTTCGATAAGCCAGATTAATACTGTAATAGACATTTTAAGATTAAATTCAGCTGAATACGATACCTCGCTTCTCCTGGTTTATCACTGCCGAACAACTCTCTTCACCAGAAAGTTATTCATTCTTTTCAATCGGCTTTAAAATTACTTGGAATTTAAATTATGAATAATATAAAATTCAGAATTAATTTAGTGTATATATTATATATCTTGGAGGAGAACGTATTTCTAAGCGGGCTTGGTGGGCGTCATGACATGGGCTATGCGCGAGCACAAAACACGGGTATTATAATCAAGTACACAATTATGAAGACCAGCCAGGTTCACAAATCTCATATTCAATTGATGGGTCTATGACCCAACTGGGTCATAGACGGGTCAAACGCGCTATACAATTGTATCCCAAAGAGTGGCCTTAGATTATGGAACACACTGTTAGCACAACAAGATGGCGCCTAGAACCTACTCTGCTCTGATTGATCAATAAAATAAATGTTTAGTTTTAAAATCGTTAAAAATGTTTTAAACTACAAGATGATTGATTAAGCAGAGACTAATCAAATATAATAAAATTGTATTAAGATCTTTAACAGGTGAATTAAGATTTTTAAACAAATTAACCCATATATTGCTTTCCTGACTGAAAAATACTAAGTCGTTTTTGTACAATTTTCCTTTTTTTATGTAGGTATGTATAATACCGTATGTTATGAATGCACTTAGCAAAAGCAATAATAAATGGTATTACAAAAAAAAATTGATCCATTATTTTCGTTTTTAAATGAATCACACTTAAGGCGTGATATCCAAGACAAGGTAAGTGAGTTAAATATAAAATGACTTTCCAATCGTCCTGAAGCTGAAGCGCGTGGGTGATATTTTTCAAGACTTGAACCCAACCTACGCTTACGTGAAAATGTAAATATTCTAACAGCGATGTGCGAGTCGCTAAAAATATTTAAAACTTTAAAGCACTTTTTTGACGTACACAAATGATCGCACAAATAACACACTAACCAGATTTATGAATAAAAATGTGAAATTAAGAAATAGTAGAACTACAATATGCTCGTATTACGATTAAGTACCGTTTTTAAATAATAAGGGAAAAATAAAAAAAATACAAATGACTGTTGATATTTTAGAGGCTTTATTTTGTATACCAGAGCCATTCAATCTAAATAATTGCGTAAAATACTTACAGAAAAAACCTTATAGATTACGTTTCCAGTTTAAACTCACTTAGGTCGAGTTCCCCCTGTGGGTGGGCAGACAACGGGTGAACACTTGTTGCCTCAACGCATAACTCAGTTAGTTTCACGAGCGTACCAGCCACTTGTTTGATGTTCCCTTATATCGGACGACAACGACACGACATAATAGAGCATACTACTTTCATATTTAATTCACTGATTCATACGTTCTGGGATAGCCAAGTACACACAAGCCTTAAGGCTGGCTTCACGGCTATCCAGAAGACCTGTACGGTCTGACAATTACAGTCCGTACTCACACTCCGTACGGATCGTCCGTACAGCAGTGAAATCAGCCTAAGGCTGTCCGATTGAGTCACAGCTTACAACATTACTTAAATTGAATTGTATCTCGATCAATAAACAGATGGTTTGGACAAGGATACACCGCTTTTTTATGTTGTGTAAAATGTACAATGTTTTACAAAATGTCGCCTTAATTAAATGTGCTTATACCTGTTGTTCGCTAATTATAAGGCATGGCGTATTAACTCGGTTATTGTATTACATTTCCTCGTGTTGGTGCAAAAAATTTTTTATAATTAAGCCTAAAAATATTTCTACGGATATTAAATATTTTGGACATTAGAAAGTATGTAACAAATAGCGCTTAATTATATTATTAACACTTAACAAAGTTGTCTCATGAGTTAAAACGGTAGGATACAAGTCTCTGACACGGGTGAATATTGGGGTTCCTTGTTAGAGACCTGATGTAGGTTATTTTAAACTGAATTACAGGTCACTAGGTCTCCATCATGTAGGTGTTGATTTCTTTGCTTATTTTCATTTTGTATAGTCGAGTGGATTATCAACCTTGATGCCTGACGCATATGTCTTCGAGTTTTATAGATATGTACATTTTTAAGAGCAAATATTATATATAAAATTTATATTTTTTTAGTTCTTTTCTAATTCCTTAATAAACACCTGTGTTCAACACTTCTACCCCAAGGTCCAAAAGTCTCCCAAGTCTTCTGTCGTTTGTTATTTTATTTATTAAAAACAAAACTAATGATGAATTATTTAATACAAAACACTTTTATTATTTCTAAAGAAAATAATTATTATCCATTCAAACCGGGCTTGACTGATATCGCTCAATTAACTCACCTTCGGCTCAGGCGTCGTGATGGCAATCCTTATTTAATTAATCTTAACTTCTTTAAGGAAACGTTCATTGTTCACTTTTCTATTTTGGTTTTACTCCATCATATGTACTTTAGTAGCTCAGTTTCTTTAAGTGTAGTCCGTATTTTGAGATGGACTTTTAACAATTAGGAGTGTTTAAATCCATTTTTGTACGTCTGCTGAGAAGAACCCACAACTGATTATGTGTGATTTACATCAAGTATCAATAAGGGAACCAAACCGAGTTTCTTGTCTGCTTTTCATCAGCTTGGTCCCGTAGATTAAAGACGTTACAAAATTGTTCTGTGTACCTGTGCTGAATAAAGAGATTTTGACTTTGAGTAAAAAAAACCATGGACCAAAATATGCATTGATCTCCAAACAGCTTTAGTTCTATTACTGAATATTCAAGTACATGATGTAAGGTACGTATATAGAATAAGTCAAGAATAACATTACTTAACACTTTGAAAACAGTGATCACGCTTAAAAAAGTCTACTCAGACCGGTTTATTTAGGAACCCTTGCCTTAGATAAAAGAAGAAAATATTGACCTACAGAAGTCGCCAATACGTTTCTATATGAAAAAGATATAAATAAAAGTGTGTAAAACAGTAGATCTTCCGGCTAATTTAGATAGGTACTGTATCCAGGAGCCGAGAGTCAGTATATACCTTAAAATATCAGCCCCTAATTGCGCCCTTGGGGCTCGTAAAGACCTTCAACCCATTTCTTTAACGAAGTGATAATAACTACACAAAACCGCTCGGAAGGTTCGGTCTTAACGCTCGGACTGAAGTGTGTGGATGAGAAAGGATAAACAACAAATGACGGTAGTTCTCGTCTGTTATTTGTGTACAATATCCCCCGTATTTTATACCCAAGATCATAAAAATCCAAAAGCAAAGTTTGTATAAACATCCCTATATCATTATATCATGCAAATGTAACTTCGTTTTCTATGCAAAGTGGATAAGTTACAGATTTAATTTACGCGGATGTCTGCAGGAATATTACGGTGATGGAGTGAGATGAGGTGGTGTAATTGTGTTTCAAATACTGGATGGGAAAAGTAATACAAATTAGACCGTGCAGTTTATTATGTAAAAAACATTTAAGTGTGACATTTAGAACCGTTTAACTGAATATTTAACACCATGTTTATGGGGTGACAAAGTCATTGAATACGATTCAAATTAATGAACAGGAATAAGAAAGTTTGTTGTGTCTCTATTCAGACAGGTCTACTCTGGAACCCTTGTAGTTATAAGTAGAAAGTTGAAACCAGGAGTGCTCACTTTGATACCTTATATCAAGCTTTTCAGGCACTTTCTTGACGTACACAAGTAATACGAGAAGAATTATAAGAGTGTTACATTTGAAAATTAAAAAATATTAGCTAAGAGTGATAATATAAGGGTCAAAGAGAATATAATATTTTTATTTTAGAAAAGGGGGCAAATGAGCAGGAGGCCCACTTCACAAAAGGTGAAGTCACCGCCCAAAAACACTCACGTGGCTGGGAGTGAATGAGTGCGTTGCCGGCCTTTTAGGGTACGCTTTAGTCTTGAAGGACCCTAAGTCGTAATGGTTCGGAAATATCGTGGCGGGCAGGTGGTCTCATAATGTGGTGGTGCGCGGTAAGAAATGTTTTAGGAAATGTGCAAATATAATTCATTAATAATAGTAATTCTATATATTATATAAACTCAATAAACAAAAATTATTGAGTGTTTCGGCGGGCGATAACGAACATCATTATGTCAGATTATAGATAAGACCGGCGGGACTGATCATTATCGATTGTTGACAAAAAAAAAACCCATTTGAACCAAAAGATAAGAACGTCAATTCAAATTTTTTCAATCAATTTTCAGTCAATTCAATCTAACGCAATTTGTATATCTTTAGTGACTAATCTTTATATGCTATGAGTATATATCTAGTTTATATTTAAATATCAAACACGACCTACGGTTTTCAGAAGAGAGCAATTCTTAAAAGCAGGCAAAACGCTCTTACGAGTTATAAAGCAGTGTTTTGTCTAGAAAAAAAGACTTTGTTGTCTAGAAAAGAGATTTTAAATGCAACGAAATATGGCACGACTAACTACATTGGACGATCACGTAGAACTGAGTATTTCGATAATTTAGTCAAGTCGAGAGTCAGTCGAGTGGACTGACGCGTGACAGGATGCCCTGAGCTATCTAGCAATACTCAAAATATTCTCCAAGTCTCATCAAAATCTGATTAATAATTTCTCATTTTTTGCTAGTATATCTGATTTATTTGTTAGGTAACAATATTAGAAATTAACATTAAACATAAACATTCTTAATATGAAACTAACTAATATAACTAAAAATAAAACAACCATGTACCCATAATGCTTGCGGCATATCCTCCCAGTTTTTGCTTTAAACATGTCGATTTGCTGATATTTTTTTGATTATGAACAGATTTTTAAATAATTTTGTATTGGTACAAAGATCATCAAAGTCTAATCTTCTTTTCATTAGGTAGTTGTTTTACATTCACTTTTTTATTAATATTGTTTTCTATTAATATGTTTAGCATGCACGAAAAGTCCCCTTCTAAAAGCTTAAAATTTTATCTAAAACCTGTTTGAAATGTGGAAAAGGTATTGGAAAATTTGCCGTAAAAATTGAGTTATCACTAAAAAGGTACGCTCCAAAAGGCACTCTACGCTGACCACGAGCCGTAAGCTTACTTGAGAGGCTCTTAAGGTTGGTATTTTAAAGCACCAAATATATTCTATCGTTTCTCTTATCTTCTTCTAATATCTTTACATTTCAATTTGCTCTGTTAATGCTACTTTTTTTTCTTAATGTGTTAAATCCCTTATTTTATTTTATTTTTTATTTCTTAAATCTATACAGCTTATCAAAAAAAATAATTAAAAATAACGTTAAAACATAGAACCGGAAATAGAATGTAAGATCAGAAACAACAATAACAAAAAAAACACGAACAGAAAAAAATGAATAAAAATATATATATATATATGTTAGAGCGTCCTCTGGCTCCATAATAAAATAGTCGTATTTATATTATAAGTTTATATTAATTGATAAGTCAGAGCGTAATCACAACGCAGGAGCGTCTAGTCCTACACGACGATAGCTCGCTTCTGATCTCAGGAGTTTTTTTTTTTTGAGTGGGATCTCGCTGTTAGCCAGGAGGCCTACGAACAAGTGGAGTATATTATGTGAAGAACGAGCATTTAAGTGTGTGTATTAGTGTGTAATGGTGTGTAATGGTGTTGCTGTGTGAGTGAGTGTACGAGGTTGAGTCTTAATTTTTTTTTAAAGAATTTCAACTTAGGCCAAATATATCCCTTGAGAAAAGACCATACCATTACCTGAAAAGGCCAGCAACTCACTAAGTTTGCGACTGCCGAATGTTGACCTTTGTGGTGTGCCTCCTACCTGTCCCTCTATAAAACGAATAATATAATATATGGATGTATGAGTGTAATATTTGCTTGTAGAATACAAGTGCCACTAAACAAGAATACAAGTTACATTTCAAGAAGTATTTCTCAATTTCCAATTGATTTATCCAAAAATTACACTTTTTCTATTTAACAAAAATTCTTTATCATCATAGACATTATAATACCCATAAATGTAAGCTTAATTTAACTAGTGACTCCCTTCAAAGGCTTATGCCCACACATTTTCCGTAGCACCGCTACGAATTACCGCGTAGGCTGCTACGCGAACAGTATTATTTATTATTAGTATTATATTATAGTATTGTATGTATCTTTATTTACTTTTTAATATTAAGGCCTTCAAGAAAGGATCGTACCTCTTCCTTAAACTCCGGCTTCTTACTTGTAAGCCGTTAGCACTTCACACGAAGTGACCCGCTGTTTCGTTTGCCTCCTTTTTCATAAAAAAAAACCGTTTCTGAAAACCTTCCATATGTTTCTTACAACCTAACAAAGCACCTAATCCTATTAATACAGAATATCTGTAATTCAAGCCTCCACTCATTATTGGTCAAATATAATGAAGGCAAACAAACGTCAATTAACTGATAGTTAATTAGTGAAAAGCGGTTGGAAATTAATTTGCCACTTTTCGTTTTAATTTATACATTTCCCCTTATTCGGTTTTCTTTGAATTTATATGCGTAAACAATATGTGTTTGGTAATTTTAGCGATATTACAAAGTAACAGAAAAGTAAAACCAACTTTAAACATATTTCAAGAATCGGTTTTCACAGGTTGTGAACGCTTATTTGTTCAAAAAATTGTTCGATTTCATACTCTTTAAAGAATGTTAGGACAAACCATAAACAAAAAGCTGATCTACTGAATACAAAATTAATGTATAATAATAAATATCGGGTAAGCAATTTAATAAATATCTTTTTCTTGCTTATAGCTTGTGTTACATATCGTTTTAGCCAACAAATATTAGCATCACATAATTATTATTGACCGAGTATCGAACCCCTAAGCCATATTATTAATTAATGCCTTTCAATTTTCAATAAGTTAAAAGAATTATCGATTTATAATTTTGTTTAAAATTATTAAAGGCATATGTAATGGACTAATTCGCACTCTTAATACTTCAGTTATATGATATTTAGTTATATTTTGGATGAATGTCAATTGTCATGAACAAGAATTAGAAACGTTTGAAGGAAATCATCTTATATCAATATTTGCCGAATTCTAATTTAAATATTGTTTAGTAAATTAAAATTGTTAACAACCACTTTTGAACGTCACTAAAACTTGACATGGGTTCAATGCTCACCCTTAACTGAGAAGTCACAAGAAACTCAATGGGATTGTCATTTTATGGTGGTCTTTGTTACTCTAACAGCTAACTGCAGTGATTTACTCAGTTAGTAAAAACTTGAACCAGAACAATTCAAAAGACACTAAAGATAAAATTTTACAATATACTCTTATATATTTAAAAATCATATATAATAATTAATATACACATCTATATAAAAGCATCGGTGTGTCGCCCGCCTAAGCGTGTAAAAGGACTCGCATCTACATCGCAAAGCCGATGCTTCGCGATCTCCCAGTTGCCCTGAAGCCGCCAGGGAAGACGCGCGTCCCGCGTTCACAAATAAAACAATTGAGCTTCATCATTTAAAGCTATCCAAACAGTGCAGTAAATAGAACAATATTTTTGGATTTATTCACGGTGAGTAGAACCTTTTGCATATTACGTTCAATGCAAATGTAATGGTTTTGTATCGAATGAATAGATAAATATAATTTCGAATCATAATCTTTAACCCACGTTACGTAGAGCATTCACTTGTTATTATATGATGGGTCATTTTTAATGTTATTTTGGAAATCTTGTCTTAAAAAAAACATGGCGACATAGTTCATTCTGTTCATAGTCTGTTTTATAAAACATGTATTACTGTGTGGGCTAATAAACACTGTTTCCCGTAAATCGAACCCAAGACACCTTGGCATCATGAAAACCATCCATGCAACCATCGTACTAACATTAGTATTAATAACTATTATAATAAACTAAAACGCTAAACGTTTGATCTCTGCGGTATCAGCCGGATTTTGATGATGTGTTACTCTAACACGCTGAGCGAGAAATCCTGGTGATATTGTGTCGGCACTGTCTACCAGTTTCGTGTTTCGTTAACCAACTTCCACATAGAATCGTATCAGTTGAAACTTCAGTCAATATATTTCCTATAGCTATAGCTACGTACTTGGGGTTCCAAAATAAACCGGTCCGAAAAGATATACCTACCCACAAACGGTTAACAGAACAAAATAAAAATGCAAGTAGTGAAACGTTCAGACGATTTAAATACTAATATTTTGAATTAATTACAAAATGTTCACCTGTAATATTCAAAGTCAAACGCAATTCGCTAAATCGGTATTAATCGATACATCACTGTTAATAGGGGCTGACTATTCGAGACGTGTTTTGACGTCTTGTTTCGTGATAAGTAATCTCACAAATTTATTGCTATATAACTTGAAAAATAACTGAATAAAAATGACAGATGTTTCACTTTAAAAACATTAAAGAAGTTTAAATTCAAAAATGAAAGAAGTTTAACTTGTTAAATTAAATAAGTTAAACTTAAAAAATAACAGAAGTTTAACTTTAAGAGAAACACAAAGAAAACTTAGTGGAGCAACTGGTGGTCTTATCCTATCTATTTTTATATGCATTCAAGTAATGACAAGCTCACGGTAAAAACACTGTTTTGGTTATACAAAGCATACATTAATATGAACTATAAAGCACAACATTATTCGTTTAAATGGCTTATATCGTGCTTTCTAAGTTCCCAATATAACAGTTTTTAAGTATCTCGCGACTCGAGCTACAATATAAGTAAAAACACAAACCGAAATCCATAGTAAATTACGTAAATGCAATTATAAATTACGAGTACCATAAAACACGGATGGTTGAAGACATAAAAACCATTCAAATTTACGCTCAAAGCTGTTTTATTACGTTTTATAATTAATATTTTTTGTTAATCATTCACGCTCACAAAGACTGCTTCTACGCAGTCATATAAATAAGACGTGTATCCCTGGTGGGCAGGGTGCAGAACAGCTCCAACACTGTCCTGAACATGGAAGCAGATCGATTTGGACTGTGTGTGAGACACCAATGTGTCGTCTCGTATGGGATGTAGAAAATTATTATCCATTTTTTAATGTTACTAAAACAGTTTTTAAGTAATTGTACCTAACACTTATGTGTCTTAGTTACTTAAATAAATATATTATTAATTTGAAATGAAACGTTAGGGAATATAAATACAGATTCGAAGCGATCGTATCAAATACAGCGGCCGGGATTACTTGGTAACAGTATTCATATTTCATCAATAATATGGTATAATAACTAATTTCTCCTCGAAAAATGTACTTTATTTGGAAAAGTTTTCAAAAGCTTTCATTACATGAAAGGAAATTACTTGACTTTGTAAATGTAGAATACGCTAACAGGCAAACGACATTAATAGTTATAATTCGCTTAAAAAATAACTTCCACAATGCCTAGAAATGTGTGTGCAGAGCCTGGTAAGCGGTAATAACCGGACAGGTATTTTTCAGTTTGCTCAATCTATAAAAAAAATGGCGGAATGTCCAGATCTAACTTGTTTGATTTTGTCCTAAACTTTTATCCAATAGAGAGTCATGAATAATTTTGTTTAAACATTTTGTTTGAATTAAAGTGTGTAAATGTGAGTGTTGCTGGTCCTTCTCGGTAGATGACTGCCTTCAGAACCGGTGGTAGTGTAAAAATTGACGAATCAAAAGTGTCATTATAAAGACCTTCTTGAATAGAGATATTTTAAGTTTTTGACTTTGAATGTTTCTTTATAAAGTTTATGTATGTATTAAAAGACTAATTTGTAACATCATTTGTGTATTGCGTATAAAATTTCCCGAAAATTATGTTTTTTTTTTGTTTTACCTTAAGTTCAAAAGTATCTTTATAAAGACCTACTCGAATAAAGATATTTTGAGTTTGAGTCTAGTGAATTACACCAATTGGTCCGGCACAATTAATGTAATTACCATTTTGGGTCTGTCAACAACAAGAATTAACCTCGGTGATAATATTAATTCGTGCTAAGTGCATAGTATTCCATTAATAAAAGGCCAAGTAAACAGAAAACTCGATCAACAATACTTCGTTAAATGACAAATTGTGTCCCGCTGAGCGACTCCATAATTCACTTTAAGTACAAACATATCATACATAACTATGTAGTTCATACATTTCATTATAACAACGTATATAACATATATATGAAGTACATTAACTAGCCGGTTGTCTGGAAGAGATCGCTTATTTACTTCTACGGTTTTTGTGCAACAAAGTGTCAATAAATTGAATTGAACCAGAGTTGATAAATTAATAATTACTCGGGAACTTATAAGAATTTTATTCATGTACAAAATGTTTCATTCATGTAAAAGAAGGAATTAAATTTATTGAATATGGAAATACGGATAAATCTTAATAAAGAATTGTTAAGCTGTTTATTCTAAATAAAGTTTCACTTAGAAAATAATAAAGACAACGTCAATGAAGAAAATAAACAAAATATGAAACGAACGAAATTAATTATTTAGAACAAACATTGTTTTACGTAAGTCAAGACAAAAGCTGCCTTAGCCGTTCATAAATTAACCAGTAGAAGATATTTTTATTAAAATTATTAATAATACAATTTAAAAATATCAGGTTAAATTATAAAGCACAAGCCGAGAATTCGACGACGCCAATCATATTAATGTTATATAAAAAAGCCTCTTTCCTGTGTATATATATATGTTACAAAAAATATACAGACACACAAAGCTAATACAGAGCTTATGAAAACCGCGTTTACTATTTCTTCTTTCAATTTTGTAATTAAGAAATTACATTATGAATACATCTTTATAATTGTCACGTACATTCCTTTAAAATTAACACGAGAAGTAAGCCTCATTGTAAGTTCACAAGTGTGATAGACCTTAAAACATCTAAATAAAGTTCAAACTGGTTTGTCATGACACCTTTGCAAGAATACCTCTGAACAATGCGAGACCGTTGAACGCCAGTATATAATCTATTTGTGAACTAATCATGTAGGTGTAATGAGCTATTATCGTAGTGTTTGTATTCTTGCACCGCGTGATTGCTTATTCAAGGGCCCATAACACGTTTTAACGCTCATAAAAATAATGTAAGAAATTCGACATTTCATGGCATATTTCTCTGCCACACACTGTCAAATCTTTCGGCTTGTTAACAGTGTTAGGCTAGCTATACAAGTTTCTGTAGCGGCCGTTAACTAACTGTTACTTTCGTCAAGACAAAAAGTTAACGCCCGATCTTTGGATTGTTGCTTGCCACAATTGAGTATGTTTTATACGTATTTCTCTATGCAACTGAGAGTACAAACTTTATCACTGCACTACGTTTCGCTTTTAAATCAATAATGTTATCCTGTGATAAGCTATTTTGATTACAGCATATTGATCTGATTTAACCAATTTCGTAAATGACTATTGTGTTTTCTTAATTAATTGATAATGTGAAAATTGACGATTCAAAAGTGTCTTTATAAAGACCTACTTGAATAAAGATATTTGGAGTTTGTATTCATTGTTGTATCTACATTTTGTCGTGTAATATAAAATATAATAGTTAGGTAGTTAGTTAGGGTTAAGAATGACAGTAGACAAATAGCGGTTGTCAGATTAAGTATATTTTAAGTATATCTTAAATTTAAATTTTTTTTCTGTATGTTTTTTTTGGTTTCGACCGTAAATACATAAGTAATAAACAAATAAATAGTAGCTAACTAGTGTTCCCGTGCTGCTCTGCGTTACTAGATATTTTAGTCAGTGATTGTTTACCTCATTAAATTAGAAAAGAGTTTATGAGGGTTAACATTACATTCAAGAAAAGAACAAGTTGAATGTGGAGAGCGGCTCTCCACATACTAAATTCAATATACTAAGTGTTCTAAGACCAAAACGAACGATGTATCTCAGTTAGAACCTGAGATATGAGAGGACAAACTTGACTGAAGGTACTGACTTTAATTATATGAAAAAAATTTATTTATTTAAATAAGCATACGCGCCTGAGTTTATTGTGGGTCTAATTTGGAACCTAAACTTGTTCAACGTAATGTCATTTTAACGTAATGATGTTTTTGATTTTGGTTAAGAGACAAGTTCGGAACATCAAAGGTGTGTTAATTGAAAGAGCATATACAATACTGAGAATGAATTACATATATATTAACATTCCTGAAAAGGTTAAATGGAAATATACGCAAGGCACATAGTAATTGCTTGGATTGCATTGCATTCGTATAGAATTCTTTTGAAGCGTACCACTAGGATTCACGAGCTTTTTAAATTCAAACATATAAGCGTTATACGAACCACAAAGAACTAATCAACTTGTGTAGAATAACTACGATACAACGTCAGTCTTCGCCTTATATTTGACTATGTTCGATTGCCAGTTGTGTCTGTCCGGTGTGTAATAAAAAATGATTTATCCCATGGAAATGAATTTTATTACATAATTGAAAAGTGATATTTGTAAACGGAATTGATTTTAAAGAAATTTAAAAAAAGTAGTTAAATGCAGCTTTTAGAAAAAGCGGTTTATAAATTGTTTTCATAATGAAAATGTTTAGGTGTTAAATTTATTATTTGCTACACCTCCAGTAGCAAATATTATCCTTGTACACTACAAGGATCATCACACAAAAAAACAACCATTCTTGCATGTTTCTTCTCGGCTTGGTCGCATACGAACAGGAGTCATTTAGATTTAAGACGATTCAAAATAAGTACATAATTTACGGAATAAAAAGATTTGACTATGTTACTAGATTTATCGTCGCCATATACACGGTATGGTAAGTAAGTATGCTATGGTAAGTTAGTTTAAAAGGAATTTATTCTTGCCCCTGCATGTTAACGTCCCTTGACCCAGATACGAGCCCTTTAATTGATCAAATGCGACAGAACACAGATGTTTTCTAAAAGAAATCACAGTTTAAATAAAGATATCTTGCGTCGTTGAATTATCATAAGGCGTAATTGTGTGAACACAAAATTAATACCTCTTCTTGCTTCATACACTCCGACTACAATATAAGTTATTTTTTGTTTATGTTTTTGGAATTAGGCGGTATCCACACTACTTCAATATTTAATCACAAGGTAATATTTGTATAAACTTTAATCTCCTTTTTCAACCCCTTTATTTCGTGAAACCCTAACGTCCTTCCCTAAAGTTTAGTCTATCTCCATACCAAATTTTATAGAAATTGGTCTAGTAGCTTCGCCGTGAAAGCGTAACATAGATACAGACAGAGTTACTTTCGCTTTAAAACCGAACCGTGCTTAGGCACATGCGACGCTTCATATAGCATTGCCTCTGTCTCACAAGTGAACAAAAATGTCTTATTTTATTACTATTTAATTCACATTACGACATCGTAAAAGCATTTGTTACGTTTATTACAACAATAAAATGAAGCAATTAATCAATTTGGCTAATTTGCTAAACCAGATGTGTTGGAAATATAACGTTTGTATGGTATTTTTGAAATAATAAGAGGAATGTACTCCTGTCATTATGTTCAGGGTCCATGTCATCATTAGGAACATATTCTGCAGAGTAGGTGGTTACCGCTTCTTCAGTGAGCTTTAAGTAGATTGTCTGACGTCAACAATTATCAAATAATTCATCCATATTCATCGCTATCACTCAATCATTGTTTTTTAAAACCATGGACGAACCTACTTTTAATACTATATTTAATCTTATTCACTATTTACTTATTCACTTATATCAAATCATTTTTTGTAATCTTAATCAAACATATCAATATACGAACAATAAATTTAAATTAGAACAATGATACCTAATATCTTAACCGTACCCTTTTTTAAATCATTTATGAGATTTATGAGCTAAAAAATACATCGCTTTTACTAGGCGAAAACAACACCATTCTTTTTAGTATAATTTATTATTGGCATGGCATGAATCCATGCATTCATAGATGTGTTGCCAGCCGTGTATGACCAGCCGTGAGTGTTGTTCGTTGTTGACAATTATGTGAGGAATTAAATTATGATTTATTAGACTTAGAGGAATTGTATTACGAGAGAAAAGGCATACTATACCGTAAACGAATATTTAGAGGACAAAGATCCCTTTAATGTGTCGGCAATTGGCTCAACATCGGGACAGTTCAATTCTTAAGTAGCCTTACAATGCTTTGTTATTTTAATTGTCAGTGGCACAATTTTGTATTAATTGTTTATTTTAAAAGAGCAGCTATCGAGTTTCTTGTCGGTTCTTCTCGATAGATGACTGCCTTCCTAACCGGTGATAGTATAAAAATTGACAATTCAAAAGTGTCTTTATAAAGACCTACTTGAATAAAGATATTTTCAGTTTCAGTTTGAGTTTGTATAACTTCATTAGACCACTCAAACAAAAAAGGCCCTTCCTTAAAGGCCGGCAACTCACTTGTAAGCCTCCTGGCGTTGCAGGTGTCCATAGGCGGCGGTTGGCACATCACTCGAAGTGACCCGCCTGCTCGTTTGCCTCCTCTTCCATAAAAAAAAAAACCAATACACGGAAGACTACATTATCTAAAATTATGGAGATACTTAATAAGAGGACTGGAGACTTTTCCATTTTAAATTGTAAAGTCAAAGTAAAAATATCTTTATTCACTAAGGTACATAGGACGTACGTCTTAAATCTAACTTCTCAGCCTGTTCGTACGCGACCAAACTGAGAAGAAGCAGGCAAGAAACTCGGCTTGATTGATTTTTTTTTAAATGATCCCAGTACACTTTTTGAAGCAAGGCTAAGCTGGAGCTAATTCATTCCCCAAACTTTTTCATCATCAAAATAATCAGATTAAAACGGAATTAATATAGATTATAGCTGTTTAATCAAGAAATTGTGACGTAAATAAAATAAATGGTTATTAATGAAAACCATTATGCCAGCAGCCATTTTAATTGTGCCATCATAAGCGTCATGTCCGTTTTGTAGTCTATGAATAGTCCGAATCAGTATTCCTCTCATTCAACTATACTGAAACGTATTACGTAATGCAACCTTATTTTGCACCACATTTTTACAACCTTCGGGTTTTTTACTGTCGTTTGTGGTTTGGCTCAATCGTTCAGTTAACATATTCGACTTTAATGATAATTTAGTTAATTAATACAAATCATTTCATAATTACCAAATGAATAATTAAAATAATTTCTTAAGGCTATAACGCGTAAATCTTCTCAGATTAACGGTTCGATTTCCATAAAAATATAGAAAAATCTTTGCTAATTATTTTCTTGTAGAGCTAACCAGATCCGATCCGCTACGACTTGGGGGCCTTCAAAAGAAGAGCGTTCCTCTTCCTTAAAGGCCGGCAACTCACTTGTAAGCCTCCTGGCGTTGCAGGTGTCCATGGGCGGCGGTTGGCACATCACTCGAAATGACCCGCCTGCTCATTTGCCTCCTCTTACATAAAAAAAACCATTTAAAGGCTAAAGATCAGCACGGCCTTTAAGAATTGAATTGTCATTCCTACGTTGTCAGTACTTTTCAAGCGTAAATATTTTCCAGAATCGTTCGAAATAGTTTTTGCTTAAATTCATCCAACATTGTTTGTGTTTGTATAGATTTTATACACATCGGCCATATTGAGTCTGGTTTCTTGTTGAATGAAGATATTGAATCACGAGGATGAAATCATGTCTATTCAATTGTTCAAGGTAATCCATTTTGCGTGCTTTTATCCGTACATACGTTTGTTTCTTTTCTGGAATGTTCTCGAACAATTCAATAAACATCTAAGTAATATTGAAGCGGGAAACATATGACTTCATTTCGAGAAAAGGTCGAAAATATCTATCGAAATGTTCTCTTTGTAAGACTTCATTGTATTATATATGAACCCAACACATTATCTGTAATTATTTATTTATTTTTTGTAGGGCATAAACGTCGCAAGCATTGGCCAGAGTTAATTTGTAACTTTAAATTTGTATAATTAACGGGATATTGTATAGTTTTAACCAAATACGAAACGAGCACGCGTGTTTATTTAACCACAAACAGTTCAACATATACAAAATTACCAGACGAACGCAAAAATCAATCAACCAAAATCGAAATTTATAATTTTAATTAATATATCATCTCTATGCAGACATTGGTAATTGATTTAACATACATCAACTTAAAATAAACAAACAAATTATCGTCTCATTTGCAAATTCAAATAGTACCTATATAGGGAAACATTACCAAATTAAGTATGCCACCTGGATATTAGGATATGTATGAAGTTAGGATGACAAAGTTTTTTACAGCATTTTAAGCATGTACCATTCAAAGAGAAACTGATTTAGCATAGTTAATTCAAGAACATGGTGATATTCATATTCATAAAAACGTAATAAAATAAAACAGTATTTACAAAGATAGTTCTGTCTCTTTTCATTTCAGCTATTGCAATGTGATGGACAAAGACAAAAGAGTACTTAGTTAAACATTGCTGTAACACAGGGTTTTAATTAAGAAGAGATGTCATCTATACTGACAGTCTCTCGTAGTAAAGCACTTTATCTGCGACATAAATTACTAAAAACAATAATGGCCGAGATTTTTATGGAGTGAGAAAGTTTATTAGTGCATAAAGAAACTGGCTTCATTCTTATAGAGAAGGGTAGAATCCTGGTGGGTTGATCGTGTGGCAGCTGAACGCCAAGAAAATGTGAGCACTAATATCAATAATAGAATATACGGGTGATAGTATATTCTAATAATGACATGCTAGTAGATTTAAAAAAATGATCTTAAAAAAGATTTGATAGGACCTAAACCTAGTTTATTTTTCCCGTTTTACTTAATTTGATGTATGTGTGTTTTTATATTATTTGCACCTCTTGCCACCAGTCAAACTGAATTACAAGTATTCTTTTATTTGGTTAGGTTGCCTAAAAGAAATCGCTTATAAGGGATAAGGCCGCCCATTGCTCTTATATGTATTTCTGTGTTTGACCATTCATAAGTGAAAGGAAGTTTATGAATATAGTATATTATAGTACCGTCGTAGTATTTTCATTAAAATCGTTAAAGCTACACCACAATACACGAGAATTTTATATATTAGATGTCACGCATGAATCCCATATAGGCTCATAGATCTCCACATGAGGTCCTTGCACTCTCGCTTCGTCCACTATATTTTCTATTATACGCGTTCCGTGGAATCCCATACTTATATTATAAATGCGAAAGTAACTCTGTGTGTACGTATATGTACGCTTTCACTCTTAAATTACTGAACCGAATTCGATGAAATTTGGTATGGAGATAGACTAAACCTTAGGGAAAGACATAGGCCACTTCAGGTTTGAATGAGAAATTGTAATTTGAAATAGGTTTGTATGAAAAATTCACCAAAAATTATAAACCGATTTTCAAAATTCCTTTTGTATTTAAACCACATGAACGAAGTCGCGGGCAAAAGCCACTAGTATGCAATAATTTTATCGACAACTATTGATATTTAATTTACGTGTGCGGTATACATAAATGTAAAAGTTGTTGGGATCGCGTAGCGTTGATTTTCAAGTGTTGTCGAATACAAAATCTAGGTCAACGAGGATTTGCGATTCGGTTTTTCTAAGTTTTAGTATTTTTATTTTCATTCGGTAACATTTCGCGAATTTTAATATTTGTAATATGATTGAAAAGGCTTTAATCATAGCTGTATATCAGTTAGGATTAAAGGTCTATACCATCAGGACTCAAGGTTAATTAAAAGGTTATATTTAATAAAAAAAAACGGCTATTTAGTTTAAAAAATCTAGTTCAGTGGCGTATTATTTGTATATACATTTAGAATTATTGGTTACTGTTTGGTTCATTATATAAAGAATTTAAGCAATATTTACAATTCAATCACAAAATTGACACTTATAAAGAACACACAAAAAGTATTTTAGTGGCGAAGGCCCTCCGCCTTCCGCCAATCTTCTCCGCATTAAAACATTGTATTATTTACCACATCAAAAAAAATATCAAATTCGAATTAAATATTTTGAATTTGTATTTCACTGTTGAAATCTGATCCAAATTAAAAAAGCTATACAATATCCCTCCATGTTATTCCAAACTTATCTAAATATATATATATTTACCGTAAATATTTGCCTAGAGTATTTATTGATAGGAATTATGAAAACATAGAACAAATGATGTTCTTCTTCGCGTTTTAAATAAACACATGAAAACATATAATCATTAGATCAAAGTTAAATTTGACTTTACACAACCGACGGATTAGCATAAACCATCAATACTATGCAAATCGGTGTTGACCAGTCCCTAGCGTCTTGTTTAATTACAAGTTCCTTAGTCAAAATTGCCAATCATAAAGTACTCTATTTGATTAAAACGTATTTAAATATTTGTATGAATTAGTATATATATTTTTAATGTGAGCATTGACTCGTTCCATTACGCTTATATACAGATTTGATTTAAAAAAATGTTTTCAAAACTTTAATTGCTTGTATAGAGGCAGCTGATAAGCTTTTCTTCACTAGGCTCCGTAATAAAGGTTGAGAAGACACCCAAAAACCAGCTGGATATCATTAATGTCCTTATACATATGACGCAATATCCTGGTATTGTCAAAACGAACAAAAAAGCAATAAATATTTTAATTTATTAATTTATAAAACTCTATAACGCCTCGGTTACTATAAGTTTTTCAGAAGATCAGGCTCTGTGAAGATGGTCTAGTGGTTAAAAAACAAAAATATCTTATTCCCATATATTCCATAACTATGGCACACTTATGAATAGTCAAAAAAACATTGACTCTACATTTACTGGCACTTCCCAAATCAAGGGCGTAGAGTGGACGAGAAGAACTGGCAAAAAAGTTAAAGTTTCGACCAAAAATACGCACACGAATACTGCCTTTAATACTAATTTACTTACAACATATATATGACCCGAATAATATATGCCCCAGAAAATGAATACAAAAGGAGCTTTCAAAGCTTTGTAAAGCGCGGCTACATGTATGGGGAAATAGCGTGATTTTGGTAATGCTTACTAATGATTTATGTACGAACTGAATTATAATACGTGTTGATGTACATAATATACCTTAGATTTAATATCTATAACGATGTAATCGAAGGCATTTTTTTGTCATATTTTGCTTCGATTTTTTATGACCGCCATTTCACATGAGTGTTTTGAATAAAAATGAATGAATGAAACATTTATTAACACATATTAATTTGAAAAGAAAACTTTAAAAATTTACGTGTTTTTTTAGTAAATAAAAAGATGTTTAACGTATATAATGCTAGGCAGTATTACAAAATACGTATAAATGTTAATTTCTTTTGTCACGCAATTTTGCAATTCAGCACTTTGCTCAAATAGTCTTGAGCGATTGTCGTAATCATGTAAAAAGGTTTCTCTTGTAATGTCTTCGAGTGGTTTAGGTTTGGGAATAAATTGGAGAAAAATAGTAACATAGAATAAAAAAAACGCAATAATTAAGTAGGTATGTTATATATGTTCTCAGCCGTAATTAACACACTATAATAAATATTTTTTAAATTTAGTCTTATATACGTACAAAAGTTACTTCATAATTTGTTTATTCCAAAGCTAGCGTTCATTAGCTTTACAGTATCAGATCATAAGAACTAGAGAATTTCAAATGGTTTCCAATAAAACTCAAAATTGATTTTGAATTTTTTTAGGCTTTAGAGAACTTTACAGTCTGGAACAGAAGCTTTGTATGTATAACACTCGCTTAAATAAATAATCATGTATATCTACTTTACAACCCAAATATGTGAGTTTCGTTGAGATGTTCAAATAAATGAAACATAGTCGAGTGTCGTTAGAACTAGTTTTATTATACTAAAACAGAGGCTTATATTAATTAAGGATTGAGCAGAATTACAGTATTTAAAAGATTTTTCTTGTAAATAAATTAATACTGAGTTACGTGAATAATAAAAGCCGAAACAGTTATAAGATGTGAACTCCTATTGTTGACCGTAATAATTCTCTTATACATTTTAAAGTATTTTAAAATGGTTAGACTTTCCCTAATAATGCTTAGTCAATTAGTTACAAAATTTAAATTCTTAATACTATTCGTTTTTTTTATGTGAGAGCAAGCAACTCACTTGTAAGACACCTGCAACGCCAGGAGGCTTACAAGTGAGTTGCCGGCCTTTAAGGAAGAGGAAAGAATTCGTAACGTTATCTTCTAATATATAAAATTCTCGTGTCATAGTTTTTGCTCCCTTACTCCTCTGAAACGGGTTAACCGATTCTGTCCTGAAATTTCTTAGCATATTGAGTAGGTCGGCGAATCGGCCAACATCTATTTTTAGAGACATGTATTTTATTTTATTTTTTTGGCAAAACGACGTTTGTTGGAATCAGCTAATAAAATTAAAATAAATATTTTTATATTATATATAAAAGGAGGTACATAACCCGCGTACCAATTTGTTTTATCTTATGTTACGTAATGGCTCTCCTTCTCAAAAATATCATTTTTAATACATATCTAATACATATTGTAGCATTTAAAAACATTTTTTAGAACAAATCTTTGACGTTAAACTTCTTTAGCACTGAAGTAATAACGATTCTTATAACAGTACATTCTTATAACCTGAAATATTCTACAGTTATCCGTCAATGTCATATGGAAGATTTGTTTAGAAGAGAGATCGATCGACCTAAAACAATATTCGTTTAACGATTAGTTAACTTGTTTTGAATAGACTCAAGTTAAAGTATATAACCATTCAGAAAATACTTTAGAAACTGTCTAGATATTTTTTATAGTTTACTAAAAAAAATGAGCTTTTTTTATATCCGGGATGATCAAAGTTGTCTGCCCACTGGACACTATTGGGTGCATCCAGTACTCGAGTTAACTTGTATGGTTAAGAAAAATATTGACGGAATATCTAATGCAGACTGTGTATATCAGGAACAATTCAAGAAGTTATTTATATAAAAAATATCATAGAAACAGAACTCAGAAGACACATTAATTACAAACGTTGGGCGATGATTGGCTATACTTTTAACACTACGCCACAAAGGAACACTTATTTATTATCTTTTCCACATAATCGATCACTTGTACGTCAAAGTACCTGAAGAGCCTTAATCCCAAGCCTAAAGTGAACACTCCAGCCTTCAACATTCATCTTATAGCTAACGCTACGAGGCTTTCAAAGTAGACCGGTTTAATATAAACAAAACAAATTTGGCTAATTTTTTCAGCATTTATTCCTAAAATTTTTCGTTTTTCCCTGGTTACCTGTCGTTGTGTAATTTTAAATAATAATAATTCTGTTCGCATTTATGTGTCTTGTTAGTTCCCAAATAATTGTTTTGTGTGGATTCCTTATGTTTTTATTATCTAATAAGTAATCACATGAAATGTTTGGCGACAGTATTAATTAAATAAATAGTAGTGAAATTAATAAATAGGACTTGCTCATAATTTCCCACAAATTAATTTCATGATATCATTTTGTAAGTGCCTGATGATGCAGTAGCTTAATTAACAGACCTTTTAATTCGACTCGCTTTTGAGAACTGGCTGTAAGTATAGTGGTTTAGATAGTTCGACGAATAAAACCTATTTTGATTTTTAAATTGATGAAGTGCGGTTTTTGTATTGTCAACAGATAATAAACATCTCTATTATAGTTGAGCATAGATTAAAATTTAACCGCAGATCGCTCGTTTCAGGTTCGAACTTTTTTCATTAAAATTTAACGGATTCTGATATAGAATTTATTAGCTAAAAAGGTCACTTTATAAATTATAAGTTTTCATTAAGGATTTAATAATATATTAAGTATTAATTCAGACATAGACAGGACTGACAGGTTAAGCCCGAAGGTTACGCTTATTGGTTCTCTAAACTCTTTCACGTCATTCGTCGCGTGGGCATTTTTGGCTTCATTTTTGTACCTAAAATGGAACATTACATGCAATATGACATATTCTCCGTAGTTTGCTCAAATAGAACATAGCTTACTAAGTCAAATCTCTTTATTCAGTATGGTACTTTCTGAATCTTCTTAAATCTAAAGAAACTCAGCTCTCTTGTTTTTATTTTGTCTTTAAGGTCTTAATCCTTGGATTTTATATGAGTATTTTACATATAGCTAGACTGTTTTTAATTAGAATTAAAACTAATATAACATACAACTAATTAAAATTAAAGTATATAAAATCAATGAATTTGAAGTCAGCCTCGCGAGTACGTTGTCGGCTTTTAATAATCTACACTCTTAATTTATATTAAGTCAAAAACTTTAAAGCCTTTGGCCTTGCCTTTATATACTTTGCGCGTCAAAATTTTCACGAAAATTAATAAAAGTTTGTACAATAACGCCTTGATTTCAATTTTCGCACCGCAAACCTAATACAAAGAAAACACAATTTCTGAATCATAATGGAAACTTGGGGATATCAGACCAACCTTTGGAGTTCAATAAACCTTTCCTTACCTTTATTAGAGAAATTGTAAAGTTCATTTTCGTTTTCATATTAATAATAAATATTGTTTATACAAATCTCCTCAGTACATTTAACAAATCATGCGTTTGAATTTGAAATTATGCTTTTTTGAATGTTTACATTTTTAATGGGCCAGGTTACTTTGAGTGTAGTGCCAACCGCTGCTCATGGAAACCTGTAGGGAGGCTTACACATATGTTTTGCAAGCCTTAAGGTGAGAGGTACTCTAATTACGCGATGATATCCTAATCGTGGCAGCTGGTACCTTAGTACCTTAAAGATACTTAACATATCATTACAAATCTCGACGATATGGTAATATATTTTCTTATATTCTTCACTTATATACTTCATACTTAAAACTGCAAATAATAATGAATGTTTTAACCTTTTGTTTTTTTTTAAATATACGTGACGAAACGACATGAATTCTCGCCACTTTGAATATACAATTGAAACTAAAATGTAGGTTACCACTTTTAGGTGTAAATTGAAGGGAAACTCTTGAAATAATGACGGCATCGTTGGGCGTCATTATTCACAGGTTAGATATTTAATGAGGCCATATATTTGTAGGCGCTTTACACAGAATAAAAATTATTGCTAAACATTTTGAATAAGGATGTGGTACGTAAGCATGGTAGATTTTGCACTAATCGTAACCATGGCAACCAGCCCCCGCCTAAAACCTGCAATGACGCCGCTGATATATTTAAATTGCATTTCCAACGCAAGAAATACTGTAAATAAATGGTATATTTATTAACACTTTGCTACATGAGTAGTAGGTTTAATTAATTCTTAGTAAATGTTAGTAGATATAAGAGCAACAGGCGGCCCAAGCGATCTCGGGCAATACTTACGGTAAGAAAGCAAAATAACAAATTGGGAAGACGTCATTTATAATACCGATGCTGGCTGAATAATTCAATATTTTCAGAATGAGAAAGAAACAGCTAAGTGTTACGCATTAACATCTTTTCAATCGAGTTAATTATTATTTAACAGTCGTATTCGACCTCATTGGTGATTAAAAAAATTACTCAAATTCAAACGACATTGAATCCAGAGAGATTATAAAGGTATTTTTGCTGGTAGTTTTTTGTGATAAGGCCGAGGGAGAAAAAAGGCCGTATTAGTGGTAACATGAGCAATAATGACTTTTAATACGACCTATCATACGAGCTTTTTATCGGCGATCTTTAACGCTTAACGTGTAATATGAAGTTCTTTTGTTCCATAAATAGGTCACTTTAATAATAAGACCGTGAATAGCGCATATAAAGGGTTGTAAAGGTTTTACTGTATGAGATAGTATGAATATTGTATACGCTTACATTGTATTTGATAATAATTCAATTTTTAATATTAGTTCGTACACATGCATATATAAAGTACTTTTCTTGGTTACATAACATTAAATTTCATTCTTATAATAATTTCTTGTAATAAGGTCTTATTCAAAAAGTACAAAGTTAGGTTTGAGGATTTATTACTTAATCACATGGACTTCAGTGTAAAACTTATCCAATCTAATAAATTCATTTCTTTCCAGGTGCGGGAAATGTTTCTTCAACCGTGACGCTAAAGGTGAAACGGGATGGCAGTAAACAGCCCAAGTGGTTATCCCCCAATCTCCCCAAAACCCCTAACGCCCAAGAGTCCGCGGCATTTTGTCTTCCCCCAGAAGAGCCCATCTATAACCTCGAGCACCTCATCCTCAGGGTACTACACACCTCAATCAGGCTGCAGTTACGATAAGCATGCCCCACCAAAGAGCCCTCTTGCCCACGGGCATAGGAGTCCCATGAGCCCAAGACACTTCAACTTTAACCCTCAGAAGTCTCCTTCGGAACGCTCCAGCCCATGTCATATAAACAGAGGCCTCCACTGCACAACGTCATTAAAGCACAATCGGCGAGAGAAGTCCAGGTCACCGAAACCTCCTCCCGTGCACATTCATACAAATCCTGGTTATGTATCACCGAACAGAACCAGAAAACTATACAGCTCAACTTCCACAGTGAGTTCTCCACGCCTGGTGGCCTCACCCAGCATTATATCCAGCCATACCGACGATTCCACTGATACTATGGCTGGCACTCCATCGGCTATAATGCATGATGCTGATGATGAAGCAACCACAACGTCGTCGAGAGTCTGCCGTAAGTCGACTTCTGATTTGACAGATCTGACTGATGATACTCCACAGACAAGATCGACGAGCATCAGTAGACCATGCTCACCTATGAGAAGGGGCTCTGTCAAAGGTGGATTGGCATATCTGGCTAGCAGAAGAGGATCGAGAGATTCAACGGTATCGAATTGCGATTCGGTGGAAGATATAGGGCCTTTAAATTTTCAAAATACGGTCCGTGGAAGACAAAGGCGAACATCGAATTTCTTGGAATTGCCTGGTGAGTTGCCTTTGAATTTATTCTACATATGGATAATTATTTATAAATATTACAAAAAATACTAAAACCCCGGACATCATGGCAGGGGAGCATTGCGTAAGTAAAAAAAACGTGAAAAATTATTTGATTTACTAAAAATGTTTATTTTAGAAACTCTATCACTAGAACCTTTTTGTCTATGTTTCGGACGATAAACATTTTTCGAGATGTTATAGAAGACGGGAGCACGGCTATAATTCATTAATACCTCAGCGGCAAGATATTTTAATATTAAACAATATAATTGTCTATTATTTTAAGTGGCCTGTTAATACCCTTAATATTAATCTCTCAAGCCAACATTTTGTTTTGCCTTGAAAGGTGTGGAATAATTAATATTGAGGTTTTAGTGAAGTTGGTATTAATAATACGAACTTGACATTATATGAAGCGTAAGCCCGTCTTACAGCTGAAATTTACATTAATATGAAAATTAAAAGCTCCAAATTACACAAACAAAGCTTTGAAGGAATTTAAAATGAATTAACGTTAAGTTATAAAGGTTGAATTTAGCCAGCATTGTAAATGTCCACGAGCGGTGGTTAGCACTTTTCTCAAACTTTGGGTCTTGGTCCAAAAAAATGAGCGTAGCTAACCTAACATTTTAGTGAATGTCACTAACGAATTACGAACTAGGCAGGAAGGCTTTTATACAGCCTAGATTGGAACGTTGGAGTAAAGGTGCCCAAGATTCTTTCAAAATCTACAAGAGTATAAACCCAATAGGGAAAGACATGGAGTTACCTCTGAGTGTCTCTGAGAAGTTTTCCAAAGAAATAAATGTCCTCGTTACGAGGTATCTTGACTTTCTAAAATATTTAACGATGTAGGCTGACCTTTTGGGATTAAATGTCGAGTTTTATATCTAACTAAAGCGAAACGTGCCTTACTTTTGCAATAGAGCAAACTGACATACAAAAAATCTTGATTTGCGCACATTTCAATTACTCTAACTGATAAAAATCAATAATTCAAAAAACTTTATAAAATGTACTCTACAATTACATTAACTACCAGTTCCCAAATCAAGTACGTAGAGTGATCTAGAAAAAATGGCAGGAAACTCCGCCAATCCTTTAAACCACTTTTTGGAGTTGTAGCTGTTTGATCCTTGTGCCAGAGTACCCACAATGTCATTACCTCACGATGCTTATACGTTCAACGAGAGAAGCACGCCTAATAAAGTATTTAATAAGCGCTTTAACAGGTCGGTTCAAAAGTCTCTACAAATTCTTTAAAACTATTTTAATTAGTATAAAAATAATCAATTAAAAAAATCACAAAAGCATAATAATTATAGTTGAATTCCTTCAATCTAGCGTGTGTGAATATATAAGAATTGTAAAACTATAACCGTCTTATTGAGTATACATATTAAACAAGCTATATAAAGCTGATTCTAATCTCACAAACATACATTTGTTTATTTTTTTTAGTAGTGGAACACTCGAGGCCACGTGTTTGCTCGCTCCCCGAGAAGCCCTATAACCCTAGGATCTCTGACGATCTCTACAGACTGCGAACATTCTCAATTACAACCAAGGGTGGTGTGGTCAATTGTGGTGACTCCATATGCAATCGTCGAAGCCGTTCTAACACCTCAGTTAATTCCACTAATAGCAGGTAAGCTTTTGTGTTTAAAAGTTCATTAACCAAAATGATACTGAACGTCAAAAACGTTCGACCTTCTACCTTGTTCTGAAGATACGTACTAGATACATGTTATTAATAAGCAATAATAAACCATAGTTAATAGAGGAGTATGAGTAGGTGTGTAGGAAGAAAACAAGGAATAATGGCAGACAATATTGCTTTGCAACCCGTTCCACAACAACTAGCCGCATTTACTTTGTGTCTCACGCTTTTTCTCCTTATTAATTCATAGTAAGAACACCTCAATATTCGCAAAGCAATTTTCCTCCTTTATAAAGAGGTATTATAACTTGAGACTTGGTTCCTTGAATTGAGAGGAAGGCTGAGTGAAAGACCACCAGATAGACCAACGACATCTCAAGGTTTGTAGGTTGCAGAAGACCATCGGTTGGTTTGGAGGATTAGGGAGGAGGCTTTTGCCCAAAGGTGGACTGGATGAATGCCGGTTTGGATTTTCCATGGTCAAACAATGAATTTGATGTTCCAAAAAATATATATATAACAGTAAGATGAAATACTTAATAGAAATTCTATGCATGTTAACTCACTTCACATAATCACAGACTAGACCCACAATAGACCGGAAGATATCCATAACCCTCAATGCTAATCAGATAAAACTGACTGATTACAGAGTCGCGTGCTAATGCCAATCTACATAGCTATGTTATTCTTGACAAATGCGTAAGATATCACGTACAGTTCAAGAATTTGGGTAACATAATTGTTTTCTAAATATACTGAAACTAAAGAGAACCCACTAGATAGACGTATGTTTCTTTGATTTTTGTTATTGGCAATTTTGCTACGCTTTTGGACCGATTTTTGGTTATCTTTGGATTAGTTACTTAAAAGTGTACAGAATTTACTATGAATTTGAATAAAAAATACGTATTAAATAGTCTATTGTGTTTTTATGCGTATTAGGTTGATAAAAATACTTAAAACCAGTTCAATTTTCGTATTTTAAATATCTTATTTGTTCCAAAATTTAAATGTATAATATAGAAAATATTTTCAGGGCTTCGGATAGATCTCCATTTGACGGTTCATGCTGTTCTGGATACAGACCAGTGGATTCCGGCAGCCTCTCTACGCCTGATGAAGATGACTTAGACCCCGTAAGATTATTTTCTAATTGTCTCTTAACTTAGACGAAATCATAATCTAGCCTATTTAAAAAAATACTAAATAATCTTCTAATCTTAAATTAGGCTATATTTTGTGCAATATCAATATTATTTTATGAACAGTTAATTATAATTAATGTTTTTAGAAGTGTACTTTAAGTCGCCAACACTTTTTTAAATAGCGACCATTTTGTCAGCTTTCGAGTGAATTTTGTTAACTTTGGATTGGCATTTCAACATGAATAGACTTGACGCCTATATAATTGGCAGTTAATATTAATAAAAAAAGTAAAGAGGTTAATTAAAACCACAAAGAGGTAAAACCATAAGCAGTTTACTATCTATGGTTCACCTTTTTAAATCTTAACCTATGTATAGACCATTTACCGTGTATCGAGTGTTATGATAATATACATAAATTAACGAGTCAGCTAAGGAGCCAAGGAGATTGTATCAGCCATTGTGGCTGCAGATGATACTCCTTAGCTAATGGGGCCCTGGGGCCTTTATTCTCCTCCTTTTTAAGCTGAAGAAATTTATCCCACTACCAGAAAATCTCTTGAATATATCCTAATTTTTATTGAAATATATTTATATAGATACCAAAGTATAGAGTGGTGCTGTTGGGTGATGCGGGTGTTGGAAAAACAGCTTTGGTCTCACAGTTCATGACGTCGGAATATATGAACACGTATGATGCTAGTCTGGGTAAGTTTTTACTTTCTACGCTTTTTTCCTGCTGACTAATTTTACCAAAAGATTTATTAAAACTCAAAACTTGTTTCAAAATAAGGTGACACTCTTACGATACATCATGTCTGGCTGTCCTTTGGTGCAAACCACTCTTCATACAACGGCTGTGTGCTGAGGCTGTACGAAAGAGATAGAGAAAGATAGAGCGAGGTAGGCAATCTAGTGTTGCCACCGGGTATACTAAACATTCATTCGGTTTAATAAGGATAATTAAAAATTCTAAAAGAGAATCTGTGGAAAAGGGGAAACTAATAATACAATTTCCAAGTCCACGCTAACGCCGGTTTCTGAGAAACCATTTGAAATGACATGAATACAATAAAGATAAAATAGAAAATAACACAAAAATGTGCGCAGTATTATTGGTATTTGAATGTAACATCTAGTCGATATTGCGATCGGGTCAATAGCCCGAGGTGCCAACTTAATGTATATTAAGACACATCTTGAAGCACATGTACCTTCAATAACTTAATTGAGATAATCATTATAATGTTATGATTTATAAAAAATACATAATAAAATGATATTTTCGCTACTCTCTTATTGTGAAAAATATATATATAAAATCTTTTTTTTTGTCGCTTTATTTCCAATTAACATATAATTTCACTAAAATGAAGCTTTTTGTATTATTATTTTATACATAAAATGAACAATATAAACAAGGTTGTCGCGTGTGACTGGTCGGACTTCAATTAGCAATACTTTCGCGGGAGCATTGCTGTTCTTTACAACCACGTTCTAGAACTTGCCGATTTAAAGGAGTGGTGGGTTTGTTGTCAGTTCTCGTTTGCACTACGCCCTTGATTTGCACAGTAAATGTAATTATACAGTCAAAAATTTATTTGCGATTCATAAAGTCAGTCTTTTTATTAATTAAGATACATAGGATCATTTTGAACCGTCTTACATATAAATGCATCTACGCCTGATTATCCTAACACGTCCTAATAAGTTTAAAAAGTTTATGAGTATAGTTACAATTGATTTTGAACATTTGGCTATTTAACATCACACTACGAGTTTCTTACACACTGACTTATATTGTAATACATAATATCACTGGTTTAAAACTATCGGAGTGAATGTTTCCTTTACATTTGATGTAAGAAAGATTTTTCCATCCGGCACTTTGATGAAACGTCGTTGACACATAAAACCGCGTCGTGGTAATGGCGCAGGACGATCTAAACGTTACCGGACCTGGCCTGACAGATGTCGGACGCAGTAATTTCGTAATTAGTTTGGTATAGAGGCACAATCGATGCCTTTTCACTGTATACAGAAAAACTCGCCACCATTTTATTAATGTTTTTTTGTTGTGGAATCTTTGTTTTTTTAAGTCGCTTCATTCGGTAAATACATGGGTCATTTATTGTCGTCCATTCGTCTAAATAAAAATTTTATAGTGCCAGAAAGCTCCCTCAACCTGTTGCGTCATCGATGCCCGACGAGTGTTTTGATAACTTTTAAAATTTCGCGATTTTATCGTCGCATCGGAAAATCGCTGCGGCATTTTTACACAGGGGCGTATTCATGAATTTTATTAAGGTTTATGAGGTTGTTTGTTTAGTTTATAGACATCGGGAATTATTGTACTGAGTCGAAGATGTATAATGCCCACCAACTTTTATTATTGATATTACCAAAAGGTTCTAGAAAAGAGGGTACTGGAGACTGGCAATACGCCTGTAGACCGGCAATACGCCTGTAGACCGGAATTGTAAGTGGTATAAGCCGGTATAGCTATACTTTGCTATCTATTACCACACTGACCTGGTCACAATACCTAGGAAAGGGACTATAAAACTATTAATTTGTTTATACAGCTTATGTGGAAGTGTAAGGAAGTGTTGTCTTATAAATATTACGAAACGTTACCTTGAAATACTAGAGCTTACTAACCATGACCCTTGTCACAGTAAACAATTTGAGTGTTAAATAATTTATTGGGAACCGGAGAGCTTTTATACTTTCAAACAGCTGATTAAAATTGAATTATTCACTACAATAACGTCGTGACTCTTTTGATTTTGTTTAAATATCTTAACACTATTGTATTCTATTTCATTAGACTAACTTACTGAGAGGTTATAAAACTACTAATTTTCTTAATAGGTTAAACTCAAACTCAAAATATTTTTCTTCAAGTCCGTCTTCATAAAGAAACTTTTAATCGTCAATTTTTACACTACCACTGGTTCGGACGGCATTTATCTACCGAGAAAAACCGGCAACAAAACTCGATACTTGCTCTTTTAAAATAAATTTAAAAGTACGGTATTGTATCGACCAATAAGTGCACAGTGCTTTAAAGGGGATCTGAGCGCCATATTGATGTAGTGAGAGTGTGTTGGGTATCATTGGTTAGGACACCCAGTCTTTGAAAAATCATTATACATTTGAAAGTGGGTTCAGTGCTCTGCTGCTCATCATAATTGTATGCTTCATTACTATTGTAATACCTAATACCCGTGTTTTTGTGCTCCCACATAACCCATGTCATGACGCCCACTAAGCCCTTTGAGAATTATGCTTCTTCGCCGAGATAAATATATTTTTTTAATTTACAAAGTTAATTTAGTTTCATTACAAAATAAAATAGCTAGTTTACTTGACAAATGTCTTTAACACTAATTTCTAAGCTCGCGAGAGTGTCTAATTTTAAAAAAATCATGTATTCAGAGCTTTCGCAGTTAAGATTAGAGGTTACTAAGATATCACCAAGGCGAAATAAACATCTCACCTAAATACTTTGCCCAGCAAGAGTCCGGCAAGTAATCCACAAAAGCACTCTGGATTGAGGCCACAGTTGCAAACAACGTTTTTAATAGGTACGAAAAATAATATTGTTTTTTTACCGAAAGCTCAGTCAAAGTCCTGGCAACCACTGTTTGAGCTTTGAACTTCACAAACGACTGGAATGTTGAAAATTTTCAGTATCCGCTTTTACGAATATGTTACAGAGTTCACAAAAGACCTTTAGGATTTACCGTTACACCGCTAGTTAATCCCAATTTTGTTGAACAAATTTTGGGAAAATCAAAGAAAATGCTTTCACATTTTGGCTTAACAAACAATGATTTTTCCAATAAACAAACGTGAGTTTTATAAACTTTGAGTAAAAAAGTTTTGGATTACACAATTAAAATAAAATTAATTATAAATGATCAAGTCAAGAAGCACTCTATAAATCTCGTGTCTTTAAAAGATTCAAGATGTTCTTGAAAAAATGTCTTATTTATTTTAACACTGCAACAAAAACATCTTTCTTTCTCACTTTTTTCTTGTTGTCTTCTCATCCCTTCTCTGAAAAGCTCGGTTTTACATTTGCAGATTTGTAAAATGAGTAGAAAAAGATCAGTAATTACGAGTATTTTTTAATTTAAAAACTTCTTCTAAAAAATAAACTTAGATAATTCAAATTTTCATTCTTCAATTTTTTCTGTCAGGCATCTACTACCTCTGACTCGATTTATGATTACAACAAAAATACAGTCTCATTGAGACTTTTTATTGTTAAATATTTTTTCGGATATATGACGTTTCTTTGTCTTGTTTTTAGTTATTAAGTTTTACTTGTGATGACTCATTGATCTCTAAGATCTTTGGTACGTTAAGTTTCCAAGTTAATGTTTCCAAGGCACAGTTAAATGCAATTAACTAGCTATCTGAGTGCTTCGTAGTTGTGTTATGCGGTTATCATCAAAATTAGTTTAAGTACACACTTAGTAACATTAACTATTGATATAATATTCTACTAGTTTTCTATTCTCTGTTAACACTATATTATTTTTTGCTTCCATCAACTGGCGCAGTTAAACGTGGTGAGTTTTTACGCTTTACGCTTGCTTATTAATTGTCCTCTTACTTCATAAGATTTTTAATTGCGTAATATATTTCTAACTCCTTATCTGTCTTGCATGTTTGTTCAATAACACCATTAGTACATATAGTAATTTAAAACGGTTTAATTAACTCATTTTATGTGCGGATTCCCAATTAATCGTTATTTATTATAGTTATTTTAGTATTTCAATCAACAAAAATCATTCGCCGATTGGAGTATGCCAGTTTCAAAGTCTCGATGTAATTACTTCGTCATAATTAAACTGGAATTCGAAGCCCCTAATTAGGACAGGGTGTATCCGGTTTGGATTTTACCCGGATTAAACTAAGATCGACAAAACTAATATTTGGGTCAAAATATTAGAAAAATAATTGTAAGAATTAAACTGTTAATAAATACAATTAAATTTAGGAAACTATAAAAGAAAACAAGAATTGTATTTTATGAAAGTCTTGAGCTTAAAGTGCTCGTATATCACATTTAATCGCGGTGTAAGCCCAGAAGAGGCGAAAGATAACCTTAAAAAATAATTTACGTTATCACAGAAGCTTAGTACATAGAAGGTTAAGCCATTTATCATTGTAATCACACTCAAAAGGTAATTCAAACAAACCGCGAGCCGAAGCCATGGCTGGAATATGTTCTTGGTTTTAGAAACATTATAAGATTGTTATGGTTATTGCTTTAAAAATGCGTAGACTTGTACTATGCGTATATTAATTTTGACTTTTTATAACCAATTAAGGAAAAAATCAATAAAGTTCCACATTAGTTTTTTAATAAATTGGAAAACTTTATTAATCTTGAATTGTTGAAAAATTCTCGTGCAAAACAATATTTAGACGATAAGCTTGGGAATGAAAACAGTGATCACGCTTTAAATTTTAGTTAATCAGCTGAGCTTTTTGTGCGTTATCTGACTGGTTTATTCTTACCCGTTTATTCCTTAGAAGTAGATCGTTGATAGAAAAAGAATAGAATAGAAAATGTATAAATAAAGAAAGTCCCAGAGACTTTTTTTGAGTGGGAGTGCCATGCTCTTACTTAGGGTTAGAGGGTTAGAGTTTCAGCCGAATGGGCAGGCACGGCCGGAGAAATACCACTCTCTCACAGAAAACCGGCGTAAAGTGATACAATTGGACTTTGTTCATTATGTACTCGCGTTTCGTTCGGTGAGTGAGATCTTCCGGTGCCCATCCTTTCCCCTCCCCCGTCCTCTTCCCCTATTTCCTAATTTACCTTTAAAGGCCGGCTACGCACTCACGAGCTACCAGCCGCGTGAGTGTCTATGGGCGGCGACTTCACCTTTATGGTGGGCCACCTGCTCGTTTGCCCCCTATTCTATTAAAAAAAAAGACCCACAATATTCAGTTTCCAATTTTCAATTTCCCAGTCTTCAGTGCCGACGCCAGATAATTAAATGATTCATTACTTTTAATGGATGTTCAAACAAAAGTATTTTATTCAAAGAAAATAAGAGTTTTATAAAACGTACAGATTTCTATGGTAAGTATGATTTATTTTACTAAGCTCACTTGGGGTTTTATATATTAACTAAAATAACATTCATGATTCCGGTTTCGGTGAAATAATAAATATTTATTTGTTTACGCGTAACCTTTATTTATCTGTCGACGTATAAGCATCGCGGAGAGGAAATACCACAAACATTGTTTAAGTTATTATTATATATCCTTTTAGACACTAATAAAATTACAATTATATTCAACGAATATCAATATTTAAGCTTTAAAATTTAAGCGTATAAAAACCTTAATATTTATATTTCACGAAAACTGAAGGGATTCTTGAGTGACGTAATGTCATCTTCACGCCTACAAAAATATGAGGTCTTATTGAGATACACATACATACTCGTAGAAGATGCTCTTACTAGATTAGAAGGAAATTGGGTTAGGATAAAAATCGTTCAAACGGACTTATTCCGTTCATCTTGTTGTCTTTATTTATGTCAGTATAGGCGTTGATAAATAAAAGAGGTTATGGTGTTCATCTATTGTTTATAGAATAAAATAAAAATAAAATATATATTATTGCTTATTAGTTCGTTTTGACAATATCAGTATAGTGCCTCCATTTAATTAACAATGTCCTGGTTTTTTGAGAACACGCTCACTCTCTTATTAATCTTAACAATAGACAAATTACAATAAAAACAAAGACAAAGAGAAAATGAAATAAATACAAAAAAACAAAACAAGTACCAGTTACTGTTGTGTGTATATATGTATGTGTGTGTGTGTGTGTGTGTGAACTTTAATTACAATATTAAAGTGGTGAACTTTTTCACTAATGTCCGTCCGGAATGGTTGCGTAAATTTGTCTACAAATCTAACTTAAAAAATGCTATAAAACTAATGTTGACGCCGGCACCCAAAGACCCGGCACTCTGCCGACAGTAACTATCTGCAACATCCGGTTGCCTGTTTCACTTATACCTTTTCTAAAAGACAATTAACAACGAAAAACAAGTCCTTAAGAAGCTATTTCACTTCCCTATTATTATTTTTTTCTCGATATATTAATAACGAACAACAATACGAGGAAAATTAATTGTAGCCTTAATTGTAGGTCGTAAAAGGCAAGAAAAAAATATTGTACAAAAAAATACGTATCTCAACGGGGAACCGAGTTATTATTAAAACAATTTAACCCCTTTTCCAAAAAGGAAAATATACAACTTTATTTTGATAATTAAGTAGTTACCCCACAAAATATCCAAAATTTGGCGTTCTCGGTTACATTTGCATAAATGTATGTAATGACTGTACTAGTCACAGACGATAAACTCAATGTTTATTTTTAAGATTAAATATAGAAAATACTTTTAAGGCTTTAAGCATACATTCTATTCTTACAACTTGAATGATTTTAGTAGCAGTACGTTAATAAAGATATAAATTGGAAGTCAGTCCAGAAAAGTTACAGCTACGTTCTGACGTGCTCAAGCTACGTGCTTGCTACCAAATCTTAATGCAAAAAGAGATTAATCTTAAACCTACGGGCTGTGCTCCGATTTCTAATATGGATAATAAGTATATGGCAATATATTTACAATTTTATTACAGTATTATAAATATCATGAAATGTGACTTAAATAAACCAATTAAATGTATCTTTTTAAGTTTCACCCTTGTGGCAAAGTACCCATTCCAGGGGCGTTTCCTCGCTATATTGCTTATACGTTAAGCGAGAAAAGAACCAATTAGGAACACATTCGAAGTTGGTAGAAAAGCTCTTATACTTTTTTCCGCCTGCTCTGCGGCTGCGGCAGCTTGTACGAGGGACGTGGGAAGGGGCTAACATGTCCACAAGTAGCTTCCAAAATCAAATCCCGTCCAATACTCTAAGGGATCCAAAAATGACTGAATCTGGCCGCTTAATATGTAATAATCAAATTAAAAAAGTGAGAGCTCAGAACGCATCATCACACTCGACTAACTGGAATGAAAACGATTTGCTCAAAAAGTTTTTGTGAAGAAGAGTGAAATCATAAATAATGATTCAGCCAACTGTAACATTTAAAAACATTGACAAAAAACACTCATTCGTTTTACTTAGCGTGAGCTCAAAATGTAATACAATATTATATGAGTCCTTGGCCTTGAGATGGTGATCTATAAAATTCAATACATTTTTACGACCCATTTATTTAAATTTACAGGACGGGAACATCAAGCAAGGGTTATTTTTATTACATTTTTATATTGACTGTAAAATTGGACAAAGCGAATCAGACAGAGGCATTGACGTATAGTTAAAAAAATTAATGGTCACTTAAGATTTTGAACTTTAAATACATGCGTTCAAATATTTGTTTTGCTGGTCTTACTGTGTTTGCCAGCTAGTGGATTTTAAAGTGTTTTTAATATCTGTAAAGGTGACCCTCACAACCCTACGGATCTCTAATAATAAACATACAGTAAACAATATATGAAATCCGGTATCATATGGATAAAATATAAGTGTGATCATGTGAAATAGAAGCCTATGGCATTGTTAATTTAATTCATTTTGTTTTCAACAAAATATTAAATTAATTTTGTAGTAAATTATTCATATATTTTACAACATATATTCCATTGTATTATACAATTGTTAGAGGCATTTTAAAATATTAAAACTATACAAAAAAAAATAGTCTCTATATTTCACGCGCTACAATGTATTGATGACTTCGTAGCAATTACCTAAAAAATAAAGTTCGAGTGGCGGCTTACATGAATAACCTAAACATTTCTGAAACCCAGAAACCGAAAGGAAATTCTTGCAATTTTATAAAATACTTACAAATTTACCTGTTGTTTGAGTATTAAATATGTTATTAAAGTTTTGCCCGCAACAAAGGTATGCCAAATTACGGTATGGTGCTTTATTATTCAATGAATTCTCTAAAAGGGAAATTTAATTTGTCGGTCAAGATGTGTTTGTTACTCTAAAATCAATTTGGTTGTTCTGTATATAAAATATCTGATATATTTAAAAAAATCTTTACTTGGATTCTTGTAATATTTTCTCATGATCATTATATAAATAATGATAAGGATAAAATGACAACAATTATCTAAATTTATTGACATAACTAATAATTTAAATTAAAATACATAAGTTCATTTGTAATAAATTTATTTTTCTTTAGTAACACTTTGTTTCACAAAGGTTAGGTAATATTTGGTAGAAAATGTTAGTACGTACGAGAGCCACGGGTGGCCTTATTACTAATAAGCGTTATCTACCAGACAACCCACAAATTGAATAAATATAAATTTGCTTAAAGGTCGTGTATATATAAAAAATATATACACTTGCAATTACGATTATTATAAAAAACTTTAACACAGCAAGCATCCATGATAAAAAATATTTATTTTACATTCAATAACATTTTTCTCACCTTAATATTTTTCTTAACAAAATAATTTTTTAAAGACCGCTTTCCGTGAAAACTATAAATAGTTATATCACAATAAAACCTATTTTAAGCATACAATTATTTACTAGATGTTTTGAATAATCAAGTTCACTCCATGCCTGCCCTCTCAGACTGACAGCTAATACGGGTTTGACATATGACACAATACTAAACTGTCATAATCATAAACACTCTAGAATTTCACATCAATTTAACCCTTCAGTATTGTATCGATTTGCATCTGTGACCAATTTGAATGGTTGAACGCGTCGAATCGCAATTTCATTCGGTTCGTTGTTTCAATTTAACTTTGATTAATTTTCAACCTTTTACATATAAACTTATTTATTAAAGGTCCTATAAAACATTCACAATATTTGCTTATTCGCTTTGACGAAAACAGTTTACTATCTTTTTATTAAATTGACGCTATTTGATTATTATTTATTCCGAATTTAGACACCCTGTTTTTTAATTAACAGTAGGTTTAATATAAAACCTTTTGCGCATATTATTTTATTATTTGCATAAAAAATCAGTTTTTTTTCTGAAAACTGAAACTGAAAAGCACTATATTTCCAAACTGGTTTCGTTCCTTTATTTTCGTTTTTCACTGACCGATTTTATATGTCAATTGTCAATGGAGAAATGGACTGTATATAAAAATCCATTTAAAAGAATTGTAGCCGATGTTTTGCTATTAACGGTTGTCCGGTGCAGTCGAGTGTATACGACTAGCGATTTCCCGCTTAATTGAGAATAAACGATGTGCCAGACAGACTTTTATAGGAGGAACTAAACGATTTTTAATAGTATTTGTATTTGAAAACATACAACAATAATGTATAATGATTAACACTATTACAAAAACCGAAGTGAACAAAATTATATATACATATATACGAAATAAAGACCGCATCGAAGGAGGAGCTGAACAAGATAAAAAAAAATGATTTTTTGAAGTGCTTCGAAGACTGGAAAAAACGTTGGCACAAGTGTATAATATCTCATGGGGATTACTTTGTAGGGGACAAAATAGATATTCATGAATAAATAAATAATTTTTGAAAAAACACAAAATTCACGATACTTTTTGAACACAGTAGTATATGTAAATTTAATAAAAATGCTGCTGACTCTCTGCTGATGAAACTCGCTGTGGCAATATGTCGGGAAAATTGTATTCGCATTTTCAATAAACACCCAAATGATTTTCCAAATTTTAATAAATTCAAAAACTTTATTAAGCGAAAATTGTTGTGTAAGTCTTGTTTTAGTGTAAAGCACTATTAAAATAAATAAGGAAATTTGTGACACATTGATAACCTTTAAAAAGGTTAAACCTGTATTTGTTTTTGCTATCAGACCGGGTTTGGAACCTTTTAATTTTCTTCATAATATGTGTATGGAGTCGTTGAAAATATATATTTTCGTTATTTTAGATACATATAAAAAATAATAAATATTTAAAATTATTTTATATTATATTCAAAGTATTTTATTTACAAAATAAAACCCATAAAACTTATTAAGTTCGCAATAATTAAAAGCTTTATTGCATTGAAATTGCCTTGGTAAGTCTTATATGGTTCAAACAAATTGTAGTGACATAATTTACATTTAAGAAACCCTTTTGAAATCACACATAAGAGTCTTCTGGCACTACCCATGGGTATTTAAAAAGTTCTAGTCAATAAATAGAAAAATGTACATTGGAAAGTTAATTGATCATTGTTATAGATGACGAGTTTGGTGAAAAAACCGTGTCAGTGCTGCTTGATGGAGAGGAGTCCGAGCTTATATTCATCGATCATCCAAGTACAGAAATGTCTGTGAGTGGTCCCATTATTTTTTAGTATAGATAACAAGCTTATATAATAAATGAAATCAATCATTGTGCAATATATACTATACTAATGTATATAGTATATAAATAATATATATATATATATACTCTTTATGACAAGGTACGATAAAAATAGATGTTTGGATAAAATTGTTAAATAAATTGATGTTTTTAAGATGGAATAATATATAGTGGCGTAGTAGATCTCATTTCCAGCTTCGTTTCTATATTATTAATAAAATCAACAATTACGAAGGCAAATAAAACAATATTTTAATCACCTAATCATGATTCAATTAATTAAATTCAATCTGACATAACAAATACTTTATAAAAAATTAGAACAATAGTTTGTTTATTACTGACTTACACTTAAACTATACAGAATAACAATTGTTCTGTTGTTCTAAGCCAGGTGTACCTTTCCAAATGTTTCCGGGTCTTACATTATTTATCTGCGCTGTTTGTTTAACAAAACATTTATCAGGTTGAGAACTGTATGTCAACCTACGAGCCGCACGCGTGTGTTGTGGTGTACTCCGTTGTCGCAAAGAGCTCCTTCACCAGGGCATCAGAACTGCTAGCTTACCTTGCTAGAGAGCAGTTCACATGCGATAGAACAGTTGTCTTAGTTGGAAACAAAGCTGATCTTGCGAGGGCACGACAGGTTACCACTAACGGTATGTTTTCTATAGAAGGTTTCATTTTTCTTTTATTTTTTATAAATATGTCGCTAAACATTACACATGATATCACAGATATATACATACATGTCCGTATGAGCTAGGTTGTTCTTCATAATCGTTATCAACTCAACTACTGTTTGGCCTTTTTTCTTTCCACTATGGAAAGGATAACGTCCGAAAATTCTCGTCCGCTCTACGCCCTTGATTTGTTAACTGATAGGAATTGTAGTCAATATTATTTTTTTGACGATAACATACGAAACCTGAATAAAATTGCGTGATTTAGAATTTTGTAACAAGAAATACGTGTTAATAAATACGAATATATAGTTTTTAGTTGAATTTTCCGAGCAGAATTGAAAAAATATATTCTCCATAAAGAGACATATACTATAAGGACTTAAGTGTCTCATAATATTTTGTTACAGAGGGAAAAGCTCTGGCAACATCACGCGATTCCAAGTTTATAGAAACATCATCTGGTATTCAGCACAATGTTGACGAACTGTTAGTTGGTATCCTGAAACAGATTCGGTTGAAAGAGAGCAGAGAGAAGAAACAAGCAAAGAAGGTTGGGAAGCAGGTAATCATCATAAAGCTTGCCCAGACACATTTAGTCCCGAATTTGCTAATATATTAATTATTTAATTAAATTAAAAGTTATGACATATTTATTAAGAGATTGTGAAGACTTGTTCGTTGAACTTTAGCTTGTCTAATTGTTATTGAAGTGTGTTGTTAATAAAGTCTCATTAACTGTTCTGAAGGTTACGTCTGCAAATACTGTAACGCACTCTTACGTACGTAATGTTACAGACTATATTAAATATAAGCTCAATCTAAGCTACATTTAAAAATGTCGGACCGTTTACAAACACCGACATGTCACTAAAACGAATACTTATATAAATGCGAAAGTAACTTTGTTACGCTTAAACTACTGAACCGATTTGGATGAAATAGATTAAACTTTAAGGAAGGACATGGGCGTTTTTATTCCAAAAAAGGGTTGAAATAGGGGATGAAAGTTTGAAATAAAATTTCACTAGATCTCTGCTTTATTAACCGATTTTTCACATTTAGTATTAAAACCGCGCGGGCAAAAGCTATTAAATAATAAATAGTGAAATTAAATAATAATAGCCTTTATAGGTGCATTTTATGAGCATTTGTGGAACGGGGTAGGGGCGTCGGTGTTGTGGGTATAAACTGGATCTATTCCAGGACGCATTATATGAAATAATATGTGGAAGTCTGTTTACTTTCTATAAAAAAATTAACGTCAAAATGTTTAGAAACTATTCAAAATCTTTAAAAAACTGGTAAATTATTTTATATTATGTTTTTGAAAGTTATGATATCGAGGCAAAACTTAGGACTCGCGACCTCCGAAGAAGCCAATTCTCAAAATGCGTCTCATTTTTTCTCCTTCGTTTAGAAATAAACAAAACGGTTAAAAAACTCATTCAACCGTTTTGTTTGTGAATTGACTCATTACAGACTACTGGCAACATTTAAAATTCAGCTACCAATCCGCACTCATAGAACTAAGGAGGATTTATGCTAAATGTTACAAAAAGTTCATGCGAAATACTTATAACTAATATTATTTTTGTACACAGGACGCAAAGCCCACGAAGTTGGCCAGCTCCCGTACCCACATATCACTCAGCATCGCCCGGGAGCTCCTTCAAAAAATCTGTATTAACGATATTTCCAAATCGAAATCCTGTGAGAATCTTCATGTTCTGTAAATTCGAATTTAAAACCAATATAGTCAATACTTGTTAATGTAGTTGTAAACCTATATCTCTGGTAATCTATTAGACACATTTTGATAGAAATCGATCTTATGTGGACCTATAAAGTACCTTCGCTATATCTTCGTGGTAGACTCGGGAATATTTACGCGCGCTTTGGGACCGGAATGAAGTGCGACGGAAAGAGAAAGATACATGTCGTTTTATATTCCCATCTCCCTTTACACTATTACTTTACAAAAACTCGATAACTTTTCGGCAGTGTTATGAAGCGCGCAAATAAGTTTTTAAATAGCAACCGTTGTCATGGTAACCGGGTGATCATTACGTATCATAAGCATGTTTGTCATCTCGTTATAACTTATGTCTACAAAATTATTATAATACGAACAACCTATATAATTCTGTAATAATATGGCGTTAAAAGACTTGTTTTACAATCACAGAGCAAAACAATGCGAATATTAAATAAAATACTTAATCTATGGATAAAGCGCAAACAATCGGAGCATTTTTAATTTTTTGTTTATTCATTTCCTTTTATGAAACCAATGTCTAGACTGCTCGATAATAGAATCAACTCAATGCGTTGCTGATTGCTTTGCACAAACAAAGTTGCGATAACATTTTAAAAATATACAGGTAATATCAGAAATGTTATAATAAAAGTTTTTTTTTTTAAATTAATGAAAATATAGAAAAGAGCAGCCTCACATTGGATTTAATATATGAATTATCAACGACATATTAAACAGACCTGTACGAGTATATACCAATATTCATTATTACGAATGCTTCAGCATACAATTACTCGCAAAGCTATTTTTCAAATATTATTTTCAAACTTTGAATTTACAAGTAAACATCTTTCGTAGTATTTTCATTATGTTAATGTAAGTGTTTATGGTTACACGGATTCTTATATTTCTTAAGGATCACATTGTGCTAGGTCATGTATGTAAAAAGTTTATGTAAACTACTGTAACATATCGAAAACTTAAAGAATTAATGTTTTATTTCTCAACCGATGTGTCAATTTATTTCTATATTTGACAGATTTTGTTTGAATATTTAAAAAAACGATAATATTTAAGCTCTCTTCTTTCTTTAATTTAAAGTCTTCTCTATCAGTTTAAGCATTCTGTTTAGTGTTGAAAAAAGGACTAAATAATATACAATATTTATGTGTCTACGATCACTTCTATTTTTCGGGCCGATTTTATACATGTATAACAAAAATAAATTAACAATAATTACAAAAAATACTATCTGTTCTTAAAATGTTTTAATAAATATTTCAAGCGTATGTTTTGAACTGTAATAAAAGTTAATAAAGTCAGAATGATTTGATCTGAGATATGAAGCATCTTCCTTTTTGTACGCGACATTATTATAATAAAAAATAGATTCCTTTTTAATTTAAGATATAGATTAGTTAATATCAGTATTAATATGAAACGTACGCTTGCACTTTGGCACTCATATTCTAAGATAACTTTTTTGAAATAGAAACTACATATTCATACATTTAAAGATTATAGAACGATTATCTACATGTCAAACATATGTCATTAAACTTTTGTCTATGAACAGCATTATTGTCTGTGTCACTTTTAACGTAGAAGTAGAAGTTACAAATATAATCTGTATCGTTTCAAGAAATGTTTCCCGGCAATAAAATATTTTAAAAACCTAGTAAACACAGTATAATCAATATAACCTTACGTATTAAATTGTAAATTAATCTTAGAATATGAACTATTATATTAAAATGTTAACTGTTTAGAATATTCACTATTTTTCTATTCAAAACAAACTTTCTACGACTTTTGTAAGGTATTTATAACTAATATGTAGGGAAGGACAAAACACAATCATTTACGTCTAAAGTTTGAGGAATTCTAGCGTTTATAGATCAATTTACGATCTGATTTAAAGTCTCTCTCACTTGGCCACGCACTCGCTGGTAGGTATTATTATCTTAATCTGTCTTCATTCTTAATTATCATACATTTTTATTATGACAAAACCCAATCTTTTCTTTCACTGTACAAGCCGGACAGGGACGCTTAACCACCAGCTGCACCACGCAAATATGTATCTTACGATATAATAACAGTGGACTTAAAATTCTAGTGACATTTCATTATTGAACGAAATACCAAAGAGAATCACTGTAGTGTATTACCTAAGGGTATATTGTTTTTTTAATAAGCTTAAAATTCTAAATTCTTTGTGTTTGTTCTTTCCTACAGAATATATCCTTTTCCTATTAGGAGAAAGAGCTTTAATGTAGTTTTTGCTGTACTTTCAGCGTACATTGTTATAATCCAGACACTTCCTTGGTAGGTTTGATTTGATTAGTGATCAGTTATCTCTATCGTCATTGTATACCTTATAGTTAAGTATCTGTTAAATGTATCAAATTTCGATATTATACGATATCGGTCTATTTATTTTTGGTATATTTCTTAAATTTTAGGTCGAAAGTGAGTCACTACGAAGGCCGGCAACGCACTCTCAAACACAGTGTCTTGTGGGTGGCGACTTCGTCTTTATACGCGTTTGCCTCCTTTTGTATAAAAATTAATCTAAAGATTATCTATACCAATTATGAACGTTTTGCTACATAAAATATTTGCTTACATTTCTACATTTTGGTTCAGACCGATATTGTGTACATACGTCACTCAAAGTCTGATTCTTCTTAGCGATACATCAAAAGGAAAGAGATGCTTTAACTCACCCAAAATAAGAATTATTTTACTTATATAATGTATTCGAATTAAATAGAGGCTAGTCATTCATTAGAACTTCTAATGAAGCAGACTTAAATCAAGCGCGATGTTTATTTTATTTCCCATTTGCAACTCAGAATATTACAAATGTCAAGGTTTTTTTGAGAATGATCCTAAAACACAATCTTTGGAGCAAGGACAAACATTACATATATATTTAAAACCATATTAATACTGTTATCATAAGTGATTTTTAAAATCATCCAACACAAAATACTTAATACATAAAAAGTACATATAACAGATTTAAAGTCGTTTGCACATTAACCCTGACAAGAGAAATATTTATCGATCGCCTTTAATCATTTATTAACGTGTTAATGACTTTTTGACGTTTGACCAAATTTCGTTTGACAGTATACAATGACGGCTACAATTTACCCTCATAACGGAATAGCGATATTTATTTTCTACTGTTTATGACAAAAAGAGCATCTTTTTTCTTTTGAGATTGTAGAAATGTTAATACTTTGGTGTTTATACTTATGTGACTTAGTTGAGAATAAATGTAAAATTTCAAAATAATTCGTTTTATTTTACCAAATTTTACTATAAGAACTTATTCGTCACTGGCGCCGCGGTGCAGGCATTCATGGCATCTCGAAAGACCTTTAGGTGTTAATAAGCATACACAATTTAACCATAGCTAACAAATAGTAAACTGATTTAGTTTTAAATTTACTAAAAAATGGTCGATGCTCGATGTTCCAAAAAAATTCTGTTACTTTTGGATTTCTGTTACTTGAAGTTTTTTGTTGATGTACCATTGTAGTAACAAAAAACTTCACTCATGGGAAATGAAAATAAAAACATTCAGTTCACGATTATTCCCAAATCCCAACTGACAAAGTTATAACAATTTTGAAGGCGTTAAAGAATAAAGCCTCTTTTTAGACAAATATAATTTGGCAAGAGATTTTTTAAAAGTTCCTACCATCACATAAATTTAATTACATATTTTTATGTGTATGAGTTATTGGAAAACAATTGCACTTCTAATATCACTAATAAAATATTGGATTTGGTTGTGGATTAGTGAGTTTAGATTTGTACGTTATTTTTAAAACCAAAACCGGATAAAATATATATCTAAAAATAAAAAAATCACAATCGATCGAAACATCATGAAAATCAGTCAAGCCGTTTGGGAGAAGTATGGCAACAAATGATCCAAGAATTTTATATATACATATATGAGATTTTGAAAAATTGTGTGTTCGAAAATTAATGGCTTAAAGGATGTGTCAAGGCGAATCTAATGAAAAATTCACTACGTTCCTAATTGTAATATTTCCAAACATAAATTTCACATTAATATTTTATTCAGTTACGTTGCAATCAGCAAAGCAAAACTTACTCACCGGCTCACTGTGTAATTACTTCTTCAATTTAAACTCGACTTCAACTTTTGCGTTGCATTTTGATTTCGTATTTCCTATGAAGAGTTTGCTGTAACAATAATTTATAGACATCTTTTTACTACCTATTTGCACATTTGCGCTAAAGGTAAGCAAGAAAGGTGAATCTTGACTCTTTCTTGTCTATGAAAAAAAATTAAGGAATCTTAGGCCAAAACCCATACAGGTACATTTTATTGGCTACTTGTTCGTTCGTTAGTTACATTGGAGGATTTTTATTCACAATACGTAACAAATTAATTGATAAAAAACATAAATAAACCTTAATTCTCTATAGTACATAATATAGTTACTTTAAGTCGATAATAAATCATTTGGTGAGTTCTAAGTCCGGGCGTGAACGCACCAAAATTATTAACTGAAAATCTCTCGACGTATTTTTGTCACCCAAATGGTTTATTTAGCGGAAATTATCGCGTCATTTCCTCTCAGTGTTCACATCAATAACCAGTTCACTTAACTTTAATAATCGCGTACATATTTGATATAAAATGTATCAAAATAGCAGAAATTATGAGTTACGAATAAAGTGGACGCTGGACCTCACACTAGGGTATTTCCTGTGTTGTGGGTGTCCAGTCTCTTCCAAGGTTCATTATACGTACGTGTGTGTGTATGTTTGTATTTGTTGTGTGTGTGTGTCGACGCTACCTTCTGTTGATCGAATTGACGCAATAACAGATCTCTTACAATTTTGTTTAATTTGTATCTAGATAGTTTAGTTATCCCTGTTACCACCATTTGCATTATCTATCATAGAGGAAAGGCCCGTTAAAAGTCTGTCCAAAGTAAGTGTGTCGTTTTGGTGTTGGAAAACTGGAGTGTCTATATTTTAAGATTTACGTTTGAATTTGTTGGTTTTTTTTTCTATAGAAAACGAGCAGGAGGCCCACCATAAAGGTGAAGTCGCCGCCCATAGACACTCACGTGGCTGGGAGCTCGTGAGTCTGTTAAATAACTTCAACAAATGGAGGAACATTCGTGAGCTTGAATAGCACAAATGATTGTGTTCAAATTGGTAAGACGATGCGAGATGCGACATTTGATTCGATGTCACTTTTCACTTTGACGGGATTTTACGAATAGCATTTATAACATGGATAAATTTTTCGCGTATTTTCATTTCGTACAGGTCTATAGGAAAGAACTTTTATATGTGAATGTTAATAATATCAATATATATAAAAGTTCCTTTAGTAGTAAGAAATAAACAAATGTTTATCTTTAACCAAGAGACTTGCAACGTAAAAGGATTACTATCATGTTTTAATTTGCAACTTAACTTTTATACGCGAGCTCCCAGCCACGTGAGTGTCTATGGGCAGCAACTTGATCTTTATGGTGTGCCTCCTGGTCCTTAGCCCCCGCTTCTATAAAAATAAACTATAAATTCTAATTGAAAATCATTACAAAAAATCATTAACAGTGCTTTTGGTTTCTCCTGAACATCATGACATCGTAGGATAAAATCATATACATTTGCATAAAACACATACATATAAATATTTTTTTATTAATTCAATAAGACTTAAATAAACAGAATTTAATAAGTATTAAACTAAAACACTAAAAAGTTCGGTCCTTGCGGCCGAGTACCCATAATGTCTGGCATTTCCGTTCTGTATCGCGATACTTTGAACAAAGTGAGAAATATAAAACGTGAAAACCCTGTATTAAAAACAAATTTTAATTAATTAGTTGCTCATTCTTTTATTTATACACAAAGTTTTAGACAACTTTCCCGGCGTGACTTACAGAACTTGAACATTAGGGCTACATAGAACTTCCATTTTAACCTCACACTACATGCTAACAAGTCGGTATGATATTTTTCTTTTATATTTTCGAATATTCATTTAATTACAACAGATACCAGATTTATAAAACCGTCCCATTATTTTTTTTATAGAAGAGGGGGCAAACGAGCAGGAAGCACACCATAAAGGTGAAGTCACCGCCCATAGACACTCACGCGGCTGGGAGCTCGTGAGTGCGTTGCCGGCCTTTAAAGGAAAATTAGGAAATGGAGGGGAGGGGAAAGGATGGGCACCGGCAGGTCTCACTCACCGAACGAAACGCGAGTACAAAATGAACAAAGTCCAATTGTATCACTTTACTCCGGTTTTCTGTGAGAGAGTGGTATTTCTCCGACCATGCCTGCCCATTCGGCAGAAAGTCTAAGTAACAGCATGGCACTCTCACTCAAGAAATTATTAGAAATAATTATTAGAAATTATATATTTTATAAATTATTCTGTAAAAAAACTCCTAAAGCCAAATAACTAGATGGCCAAATAAGGCAATATCTATTTACTTAACTTAACTTAACTTGGGAAAGATAGAGACCTCATAAGTGTAATGAATAAAAATCAAAACAGGAAATGAACCTGAGTTTTATCGGCATTCTACCATATAACCACTAGACTGATACTGCTAATGAGGTTCTGCTATTGGAATCCACTCGATACTAACCTTTTAATATTTCTTAAGTTAGGGTTGCTACAGTAGTGTTAATACAATCTGATATATTAATTAACTATGCAATAACTAAGTTGTAAGTCAGCTGTAACAATGACCAAAAAGAAAGCTATAAACGATACACATCAGAGAGCAAGCCATGTATAAAAAATTACACATCTGTAGTGTGAATAAAAGCTGTAGTTAAATAAAACAAGTAGCAACCCTCTTTCCCTGGTTGTAGTACAGACGATCAATTGTAAATTTATTAGGGGTCGAAATAGCGTGTGATCAACAAGGTCACGCATTTCGCCATTTCTTAAGTATTTTCCCATATTGATTATATTGTATTAAATGTTCTGCATAAAGTGTTCATTTCTTTTTGACAGTTTACTTAAATTCTAGACAGTTTATTTATTTAGTTCTAAAACAAAATAATCAAAGCTGACCCTGTTTTTTATTTTAAAATGTGTTTTAGAGTGAAAATTCGTTATATTTAAACATAATAACTAAAAATATATGTAATTAATACTATATTGTATTCAAATAAAACTCAGTCAAAAAGGCAAAACACCTATTTATTATCTATGGTCCTTTTTGATTGCCTACAGTCTGTGGATACGCGTAATATGACTGTAGGGGACAGTCACACGTTCCTCTGGGTCCTGGTATCCCACGGGGACCTATGTTACCTGCAAAACGTAATAGGTTTATTGAATATGTATTTAGGGCATCATTAGTTAAGCTTAATGAGAATTATTGAATAAGAATTTAATAAAATCTAGTTGTTCTACATGTTGGATTCTTAGTAAAACAAATATTTTGGCAAAAATGTATGTAACCACAGTGGTGTGATACTTTTAGTAAAAAACTTTTCTATAGAGGTAAAATCCAAGAAAAAATACATAATTATAAACAAACACAGTGGTCCCTTAGCCCAATGCCAAATAAATATTTTATACATTATTTATTTTGCAGAAAATTTTAACACGGGACCAAACTGTAAGAAGTATATCTCCAAAAGATTTACCTTCGCGTCCTGTGCTTCCCCGTTCCCCTTGTCTTCCCTCTGGTCCACCGGGGCCTACTGGACCTGAAGGTTCTCATAAATATTTATTAGAATAAAGAAAATCTAATTTATGATAGAGATGAAAGATACGAGCGATGAGGACGACATTAAATTGCTCTTGGACGTACTGGCCGTACGTATTTCTTACGTATATAACACTGACGAGAAAACTGGCTTTAAGTAAATACTTCTTGATTTTCATTTTTCACTAAATGTAATAGTAGAGTCATATTTTTCATATGTTTTATTCTTCGACGATCCATAAGTGTAATAGAGTTACCTATATGAATAAAGCTATTGATTTAACCCAACACCATAAAAATACCTTTTCTTTAAAAATAATAACGATAATAACATAATAATAAGACATACCCGGTAATCCCCTAGGTCCATCGGAGCCTGGAAGCCCTATTCCTTCGGGACCTCTATCTCCTTTATCCCCTTTCTCTCCTCTGCTTCCTTGATCTCCCGGTCTACCCGGTTCTCCGATCTCACCCGGATATCCTCTATGACCCATGCTTCCTATTTCACCTGGTATACCTTTAATATAAATTCATGTTATAGATGAAAGTCATTCTTTACTTTGTAAAGTTAACCACCACAAATATACACCTGCAAAGAGGCTTATTAAAAGAGGTAGCTGCACATATGAGTTGCCAGCCTTTGGGAGGCCCTCATCGCGTATAGGTCTTACCTGTTCAGAAATACCTCTACTGGCACCTGGGTTGGTGGCAGATAGGTAGTTATATCAGTTCATTCATAGTAAGTGTATCTTCAAACTTACCAGGAGGACCTGGTGGGCCAGTTCTTCCAATAGGTCCTCGTCTCCCGACACTCACTGGGGTTACCATAACTAAGCTATTAGCCAATTCTTTCATACGGTCTGAAATAATGAGGATACATACAAAATTGGCAAAACTAAATTTTATACAATTTACAAACTTTTCAAATGTATAATTCGTATTACCTCGTATTAAATCTTCGCAAATATTTCGCACGTCCCCTTCTGTGATTGATGGACTCTGAAAATGTATTCCACGAAGCTTGGATATCAAAGAACAACATTACAGCGACAACGCTATCAATACTGAAATTTCCAAGTGTTGTTATAAAATACTCCTCTAGATTTTCATTTTAATAAGTTTTGAAAGCTTTTTTCTTATTTATTTGTCAAAAAAAAAAACAAAAAATGACAAGACAAATATGAATATTTGAGTAGAAACTTTTGAACCTTTGGATACGAGGCACGTTAATATTTTAAAAAAGCCCATATGCGTATTTTTACTATGCGTAGAAATAAAATAATAAAATTAAAGGCATTTTTGGACTTCGAGCGTCGAGGTAGCCAAAAATAGCAAAATCTAATACCTCAACAACAATATCTCTAGGTGCTACAGGCCCTGGAGCACCTCTGGGGCCGGGAGAACCAGGTATACCATCCAATCCATCCCTGCCTGGCATTCCTGGCGTACCTGCTTCACCTTTCTATAACAAAGATTTTAATTACACATTGCATAGGCTAGGTAACTGGCTGACCTAAAACATAACTTATCGTCACTTTATGAATGTAAACCTACCTCTCCATTTTGCCCTTGAGGTCCAGGTGGTCCAGGCATACTGAATCCAGAGGGTGTGGATACACCTGGAGGACCTTGCGGGCCAGGAGTACCCGGTCGTCCTTCAGGTCCCTACAGTGGATAAAAATACTATCAAATAGTATTCAAATGTACTCTGTAAACTGGAAGTCATAGAAATACCTGCGGGCCTTCGGGGCCTCTTTCTCCTGTGAGGCCCTGTAAACCAGTAAACCCTCGTTCTCCTGGTATTCCAGGCATACCAGCTAATCCGTCACTGCCAGGCACGCCCTTTAATCATAATACAAAAAGCAATATACAACAATTGCCACAATTTATTTAATTTTGAAAAAGGTTTATAGAAATGCAATACAAACATCATGTCCGTCTGTCCCAGGAATCCCTCGAGGCCCTGGCTCTCCATCACGTCCGGGTCTACCGGGTAATCCTTTTTCACCTTTACTACCTGGTAACACGAATGACATATAAATGATTAATAATAAATTTAGTTACCAGCGCTTCAACACCTGCCATAAAACCTTACCTTCAACAACAGATGTGTTATGGTGAGCGATTGGGCCCGGAGGCCCCGGGTATCCTATTTCACCGCGAGGTCCCATCGGTCCGGGTGGCCCTGGTAATCCCTACAATATGTATAAATAACTACAATTCACTTTTTTCTTATTAAATACGAAATGAGTAAATCATCTTACATGCTTTCCATCTGTTCCTGGTAACCCAGACAAACCAACTAGACCCGCTTCTCCTGTATCACCTGAAATATTGTTTTTTTTTTTTTAAATGTGTGAATTTCTACGCTCCTAAGTCCAATAATTTGAATAATTACCCTTTTCACCCGGCCCTCCTCTATCACCTTTGATTCCTCTTCGCCCCGGTTCCCCTGGCGGTCCTGGCAACGCAGCTACCTGATTTTTCAAATATTGTTTTACCAGACTGTGCTATTTAACAAGAAAAATCGAATCACAATTAACTTCAATGTGAAGAATAAAATAATCGGCCACATTTAAAGAAATGTTTTTTTAATGGTTCACTAAATATTATGACGACTGCTTTTTTATGAGCCTCAATTTCTTTTTGATAACCCTTTTTTAAAGATCACATTGATAACATAAAAACTCTTGTTCAAAGAATTTTATAGTTAAACTTTATCTACACTTGCTTACACAAATAAGACCTTTACAATTTACATTAGTACTACTTCCTGGTAATCCTTGGTCACCCTTCTGTCCCTTAAGACCTGATGGCCCCACGGGCCCAGAATTTCCTTGTATGCCTCGAACACCCTACAAAAAAAGTTGTAGAAAATTGGATATTTAGTTTTAATCACAATTCATTTTAACATATATTTTGACTGCACACAAAACCACCTTAAGCACTTATTTCTCCTTTTAGCTTTTGTTACATTGAAAAAAGGCGGGCGTAAGCATCGACAGAAATATTTTAAATGCAGTAAATGACATAATGATTTCAATAAAAAGCTGTTAAAAACTCACTGGAAGACCCGTGTAGCCGGCAACTCCTTGTTCACCTTTCTGGCCTTGGAGGCCCTGGGGGCCCTGTATCAAACAATACATAGTTACAACTCGCAGCAATAACGAATGATATTTATATAGATAATCTTACCGGCGGACACGAAGTATTGCATGCTGGTGGAAAGAATGGATTCCCATTCGGCGAAGACTGAGATCTGGACTGAAATACGACTTTTAATTAATATATCTCCACACCTCTATGCTGCTATTCTCCAGTGTTATTTGATGGCTCAGCTATGAGAAACGTACGCTTGTCTAGGCTAATCCCAGAACATAAAAACAAACACTGCTAAATAATAGCATTAAAAACATCAATAAAACCACCAAGGTGACCGCTTCTCATCAGGCTTGGTAATACATATAATAAAATATAATTTAAGAAGATTCAAAGGGTACTGTGTAAAAATACATTGAACTATGCGTTTAAATCTAATAGTATTTTATAGATTGTAAACTATATATAAATATAGTTAGAAGATAAACATGCTTTCAAATCTATATTATTTGTATGAAGAGGTTAACTAGAAAGTTAATTAAAGTTATTAAGAATAATTATTGAAAAACTTTGTACTCACCAGAGGTGGCTCAATTAACGGCTCGGCTAAATCCTAAAAAGGTAGCGCTTATAAGTTTCATTTGATACGCATAGGAGTATGTTGAGAAGAACGTTATTTTTTTATTGAATTCGAAGCGAGATCTACCATGGGAAACTGCCACTGCGAGGTGATTACTCGGCAGAAGGCGTATAAAATGCCACGGAAAGCGAACTGTGGTGGAATTAGCCGTCAAGATATTTCCACGTAGCTCCTTACCATATAATATATATTTCGAATTACTTCAAATTAACTAAAATAGAAATAAATATAATAAAATAGCAATTCTCGTGTACATTTAATTAACCCATGTTCAATTAAGTACCAAATGATGTTACAAAATGATCTTTTAATAAATTCAAAAACTTTATTGAGCAAAAAATTGTTGGACAAATCCTAAAGGACAATTTAAACTATAAAAAAGCTTCAATAAATCGTCATAAGTACATTTGCATAACAGTGAATTTGTTGTGGGTACAGATCGGTTTATCTTGTAACTCTGGTAACTTGGCTGTTACCTGGCTTTAGAAGAAAATTACATATACAAGTGATCCCTTATACGATTCCATATGAGAAACATACATGATATATGAATGTATCGCACAATACATACGATTTCCTCACAGCTTTCATCAGTGATATTAAATGGATTACAGCTTAAGGACAGCCACTGTAGATCTATTGGCGCTGGTGTCCCGTCATCGTTTGACACTATCATTACCGTGGTAGCATCATTAAAAGTGTGGGATGTAATGTCCTCGGATTCTAACTGAAATGAATATATTTTTTATGAGTCAGGAGGCAAACGAGCAGGGTCGTTGTGAGCGCTAACCGCCACCAATGGGCACCTGCAATGGCTTACAGAGACCTGCTGGCCTTTAAAGGAGATGTCTCTTTTCGTGATGGTATTTTACAAAGACACACAATTGGTATATGCGGAAATAAATCGAGAAAGGTAATTATATTAAAAAGGTTTACATCACGGATACTGCTTGGATTTGAATTGTTCTGGTTCAAACATTACTAATTGTTGTTTTTCACAGTAATACAAGCTTTTTTGAGGTCGGTCAAAACGTGAACCCCCGTAAAGCAGTATTGATTTTTTTTAACTTTAAATATACACAGATCATACGTTATATAAATGATGGGCGTTCGAATCCTGTTCGACAGTTTTCGACGCTAACTGAGTCGTCTCAACTAATTACTCAAACATAGAGGTATTTAGGTAAAATTTGAACCGTGGAGGGCCAACTTTGATCTTATCAAATTGGGCTCTTCGGGCCCTTTGACGTACACAAGTGATCGCTGATACGATTCTATGTGAAAAAAAATATAGAAAACATCTCGTTTTAACTGATTTGAATGACTTTCATATTATCAAATCGTTATCAAAAGTATTTATATATAATTCTTTTTGAATAGTCAAATTCAAAAAATTGAGCCAGTTGAAGAACTGGCAGAAAACTCTCCGCCACTTCTTTAGATCGCCAAGTATGTTCTACAGTACGGTTGTTAAGACCATTACACCACGCTCCAGCGAATGCATTAATATCTCTACATATGAAACGATAAAAAGCTTATTCTACGGATGGCTATAGTGACATAGGAGCACACATTTACTTTATAATGATAAATGCAAACACACACAAAGATGCGTTATAAAGACAATACATATATATAAATACCTCAATACAATCCACTGCAGCGTAGACCGTATCGTTAGTAATGGTAACGTGAACTTTATGCCACCCAAGACGAAACAACTGAAATAAGAAACATAAATCAATTTTGGATTCTTAAAACTAATTCATATATAAGCCAAGATGAACTTACTTCTGGACAAGAGAAGATAACCCTTGTTTTCTGTACAAAAACTGCCATTTTTCGCACGTGAGGTAGCAATGTGAGAGAAAACAGAAGATTCTGTCCTCGTACACGTATCAGACTCCAGGGTCTGCGTTGGAGCCTATTGTTGAAGGTGGCTGTGATGCTGAATTGCTCTGGTAGACCGTTGGGAAATACCTGCCTGTAGGTTAATTGTTATTTAAAGTATTTGAGTGACTTCAAACAGCCTTTCAGTTAAACTAAACTATTCCAGTGAATAGTGTTGGCGAAGGGGGGGGGGGGTCGAATAATACTGATTATTTCTACGAAAAAACTCACCTCACAGGTAACGTTAGGTTAGCACCATCCCCAATTCTATAAGCCCTTTGTAAATCTTGTGAACCCTGCACTAAAGTGATTCCAGTGGATTGAGGGCGATCCAAGCGAAACACCGCTATCAGATCTACTGTCTGGAAGTCCACGTCCCCTGGTAATCTTCCAGAACATAGTAGGGAACTTAACGGCGATACGGTGCTGGCTAGAAAGACAATGTTTTAGAGTTGCTATATATTTTCAGCGCCTGGTAACGGTATGACACGCTGGTCCACTTTCTGGCGCATAAAGTATAGACAATCAGAGCCTACATCCATAAACCCTAGAGCTCAGTTGCTTGTTCGATGTTCATAGACGTTTAGCACTTAATTCTTTATGACCAGTATGCCCGTAAATAAACTTATGTGCTATATTAAGTAAAAACTCACTGTCTGTGGTATTTTCCAAACACTGTGTTAAATGTATTATTACAATAAAGATGAATGCCAATCTGTAACAAACGTGAGTCTTAGTATTCGAGAAACTGCTTCCTTTAATTTTAATATATTTTTAGAATTTTGTCCCGAAGTTATTCATTTGTTTCTTAATATTTTTCATCACAATTTACAAATATTAAAACAAATCGATTAATAGTTACGGACAACCGTTATTTAATAAATTTTTATTTATATTATATATATATATATAGTTATTGGCTCACATACAGAGCCCAAATTGAAGCATGCCTCGGGTCTGTACATCATGCACAACTTGTTTTTAATGTCGTCTGATAAAAAATAATTACTCGCCTATTAAACATTTACATATTTTGAGCGATATTTTTTTCTTTTTTTTAATTACTATAGGAAGCAAATATTTAAAAAAATAAAAGCAGATATAATTCTCTTATTTTCTTCCTTCTTTTCAGTGACCCGAATGTAAAATATAAAGTATACATATTTCTGTATGTGTGAACAGAAACACCTTAACTTAGGTAGGTGCGTTTTTGAATCTTTGACATTATATAATTTGGTAATTGTGGGTTTCGGATCAGTTTCTACTGGTTTATGAGAACTAGGCCAACCTTGGAGGTACGTTAAACGAGAGATCGATCATAATTGGTCAACAACATATGTGTCTGACAATAACGACATGTGATTTTTGCTCGAAAGTCTTTCATATAAGTCTAACTTGTTCTAGTAATTACAATTCAATAACATTATGTAACACCTTACGCAGTATTCAAGTATATACATGAATAGCTACAACTAAAGATAGGTAAGCCATCAGGAAGCTAATTGCCAACCTTCTAGTTTGAGAGCCACTCATAGAAGAAGAGTGTCCCGTGTCGGACTTAAGTTACAAATCATGCTATTGTAAAAAAATGTGCACAGACCGACGAGGACTGTAAAAATTAAAAAAAAACCCATTTTTACTGTACTGTGTAAGATCAAAAATAAAATTATACATGTGATACTATCGTATTAAAGAGGAAGAGGAGATGGGAGAACGAACTGTCGAAAAGGATGAAAGTTGGAACTGCAAAGCTCTTTAATGAAACCTCTCAAATAGTTTGGTTGTAACTAACGCAAGCGGAACGGTGGGGAAAAGTATACCAAATCTAGGCAATATCAATGATGTTGCCCCACATTTCTATCAAATCTCGATCAGGTTAATAACTAATTGAACTTGCAACCTTCAACACTCAATGAAAGCAATTTATTTGCATTTGACAAATTTCAAGAGACCTTTATTGAAATGCGAAAGCTTTAAGGTGATGCAAGATCGCAGCTCCTCTGTTCTGTTCTGTCTGTTTCTACTGTTTTTTTTTTAATTTGGTATAAATCAACTGGACTAAAGCTAAGCTTACTCGATTACTAATCCCATACCAAACATTATTTACACACTGGTCTAGACGGTTGTTTTAAGTTTATTAATCGTTCTTAAAAAGTCAAAGTCACATGACTGACCACGTTATCAGTTAGAGAAGGGGGTTGCTTTTTGGAGGCAAGCGAGACTACAAGATACGAAAAGTTGAAGACATTTTTTTATATAAGAGGAGGCAATCGAGCAGGCGGATCATTTCGAGTGATGTGCCAACCGCGGTCCCCGCCAAGTGAGTTGCCGGACTTTAAGGAAGAGGAACGCTCTTTGAGGGTCCCCATGTCGTAGCGGCTCAGGAATACCTGCGCTGGCAGTTGGTTTAGATAAATAGGTCTGGTCCTACGGTTTTTGAGATGTTCAAAAGATTCCCTTTGCATTCTTTTCTGTGGCAAGACGCCATGTAGGAATTTCTTCAATCTGTTTTTGGAATATTTCATGGATGCATTATCGAATATGCTACGATGTCATAGCATGCATAGGTTTCTAAAGCACTATCACAAATTTCTTATGTTACATTACAACATACTGAGAATCTGTATGAACGCCCTCAAATCGTTCCAAGCTCGGCAGATTAAAAATATAAGGGAAAATGTACTTTGCATATCTGATATAACACTAATTCGTAATGCGATTAAGGTCGGACATAGTATAGCTTTTTCTACGTTCAAACAATTCTGCCAAATAAAAAAGTTTAATATTAATAAACTGTAGAACATTATTACAACGGATACAATGTAACTCCAACTTAAAACAAACTTCATTAATTAGCTTTTGCAAATGAAATGCAACATAAAACTTACCGAAGTTCCATTATTTTAATTTATACACTGAACACTACGATCACATCGCGTACCGTCTGAATAGCTAATAAAGCTAGTTATGATTTCTTTCGTTTAACGCGACACAAATATATCAATTAGTTCGTATGACAATAACCGCAAACAGGTCAGGGCTGGCTGAATGTGGGACCCCAGGGATAGGGCCTCAGATCAAAATACATATTTGGCATCTTTATTACGTATTATAATTAAAATAAAATAAAAAAAACATAATCAATATCAAAGGCAGTCTTGCCTTGTTCCAAGTCCCTCATGCAAGAACAAGCTACGGATAAAACTCAGTCTTGTGTCGCGCAGCAAGAACCTATAATGAGTCCTATCTGTCCTTAGATATATTTGGCCTGAGTAGAAATTCTTTTTAAAAAAACTAAGACTCAACCTCGCACACTCACTCACACAGCAACACCATTGCACACACTAATACACACACACACTTAAATGCTCGTTCTTCACATGATATCCTCCACTTGTTCATATGTATATATATATACGAGTATATATTTTTTTCTGTTCGTGTTTTTTTTTTGTTATTGTTTTTTCTGATCTTAGATTCTTTTTCCGGTTCTATGTTTTAACCTTATTTTGGCTTAATTTTTAATCTATTTTTATTGTGTAAACTTTTTGTGTTAAGCTGTATAGGTTTATGAAATAAATAAAAAATCGTCAAAAAAACTTAAAAACTCAACATTTACTGCCAGTTCTCAAATCAAGGGCGTAGAGCGAGCATGTTTTACAGTACGCTTGTAAAGAGTTGCAATCATTAAACCATACATCAGCGAATGGGTCTATATACAACAATAAAATATTACCTTTATTATCTATATATACCGCAAACATACAGTAGGTACCCCGTAAATATTCCAAGAAAAATGATTAGTATTGCAACAGTAGCCTTACAATGCGTTGCTTTAATTGAGAGTAACACAATTTTGTATTAATTGTTTATTTTAAAAGACCAGCTATCGAGTTTCTTGCCGGTTCTTCTCGGTAGATGACTGCCTTCCGAACCGGTGGTAGTGTAAAAATTGACGATTCAAAAGTGTCTTTATAAAGACCTACTTGAATAAAGATATTTTGAGTTTGAGTATGAACACAAATTCAAGTATTATCCATGTACTCGGAAGCATTCTGTGTTAGAAACAACAGAAAGCTCCACCTTAGATTATTCTATAGTATATAATAGTATACTATTCTACAACATACACATACACATAACAAATGTTTTATCAACGATAAATAATTCGCGAGGTAAGCTTACTATTTCAACTTATAAAACGCACTTAATATTTTTTTAATAATAAAATAAAATAATCTTATCTAATATTTTTGGTTTCTATGACTCTTCTTTAATTGCCTACTTTCAGTTTTTTGGAAAAATATTTAATGTACAGATTTTCGATTTTTAATGTCTTATTATTAGTATAGATATAAAATTCTCGTATCACAATGTTCGTTCCCGTAGTCCTCCGTAACAGGTTGACCGATTCTCCTGAAATTCGGCGTAGGGATGTGACGACCCCATCGCCCGCTGGTGGAATAGTCTGTGACAGAGATTATTTTACCAGTGCAATCAGTCAACCCCCTTCCTAGTGGGAGTGTCAAACTGTTGCCTTCGGGCTTCAGTCGAATGGGCAGGCACGACCGGGGCAGTACCACTGTCTTACTGAAGACCGGCGTGAAGCGGTACAATGGGCTTCACCTGTTGTATTTGCGTTTCGTCCGGTGATTGAGATTCCCGGAGCCCATCCCTCTTCCCCTACCCAAATTAAATAATGAAGGTGCAGAACAAAAAGAAACTACCCCAGGGAGGTACCACTCGTGTCAGCGGTGGAGAATCCTCCTCTGGGCGTCCACCAACGGGAAGTTCAACACCCGCTGATGGCCGCACAGGCTGCCCTTCGTACTCTGGGGGGGGCAACTCTGCGCTACAAAAAAAACACCGTTCTCGGGGCAAACAGGGCAAAATTTCCAAGGCGTCCCCCATCTCACTCACTGTGGATTTCTCAAACATTAGGGGGCTCAACTCCAACATCAACGCAGTCCACCACCACCTAGAGACTGCGAAGCCGGCCTTGCTCTTCCTTACTGAGACCCAGATATCCTCTCCGGCTGATACTTCCTACCTCTCCTACCCGGAGTATAAATTGGAACATTCCTTTGTGCCGCGGGCGGGAGTTTGCGTGTACGTCAGGGAGGATGTCTGCTCTCGGCGCCTCGGGACGCTTGAAGGCGTGGACCTATCTAGCCTATGGTTACGCGTAGACTGCGATGACCATCCGCGTTTCTACGCCTGCTTGTATAGGTCCCATAGTGGAAATTCCGAAACTGACCGACTCATCGAGCACATTCAAATGGCGACAGATTCCTTGCTCGAAAGGGTTCCAACCGCTGAAATCGTGATACTTGGCGACTTCAATGCCCACCATGCCGAGTGGCTTGGCTCTGAAACCACCGATCACGCGGGCAGATCCTTTCACGACTTAGCCTTGGCATATGATCTGACACAAATGGTCCCTGCGATTACGCGAATACCAGATGTGGAGGGTCATAAACCTTCTTTGTTGGACCTTCTGCTGACTTCACATCCGGAGAACTACCAAGTCTCCATCGACCCTCCTTTGGGTTCGTCGGACCATTGCGTGGTCCGGAGTAGAGTGCCAACCACGCGCCCTCCACGGCCTCGCTTTGCGGGCTGTCGTCGCGTGTGGCATTACAAGTCAGCAGATTGGGATGGGATGCGGTCCTTCTATGCATCCTACCCTTGGGGGCTGTTATGCTTTTCGTCGGATTCTCCAGATGTCACCGCTGACTCTGTCGCCGAGGTGGTGCTGCAAGGCATGGAACTCTTTATTCCATTCTCTGCAGTGCCGATCGGTGGCAAGTCTCAGCCCTGGTTTAAACGCTCCTGTATGGCGGCTTCACGTCGAAAACGAGAATGCTTTCGAGCCTGGGCAGACGCGGTGTCATCTCGCGGCTTAGAGTCCGCCGAACTTAAAAAAGCATATAACTCAGCGTCTAGGTTTTTAAAACGAGAGATTGCCAAGTCAAAGTCAGAGCACATTGCCAGTTTTGGTGAGAGATTAGCTCGCCTTCCATCTGGGACTAGTGCGTTCTGGTCTCTGGCCAAAGCTGTCCAAGGGAATTTCTGTCAGCCGTCCATTCCATCTTTGCGTGGGAGGGGCGACTCGCTGGCCCATACTGCGAAAGAGGAGGCTGATCTTTTAGGCACCCTCTTTGCGTCAAACTCGACTTTGGATGACCATGGTAAACCACCACCGTTAATCCCGCGGTGTGATACTTCTATGCCGGAAATTGCATTCCGGATCCGAGCGGTCCGCAAGGCTTTATTCTCCTTGGACATCCATAAGTCGAGCGGGCCTGATGGCATCCCTCCGATAGTTCTGCGCACTTGTGCTCCTGAGTTGGCTCCGGTCCTAACGCGTCTCTTCCGGTTCTCATACTCAGTCGGCATCGTCCCGTACGGATGGAAGATCGCTTCAGTACACCCGATCCCTAAAAAAGGCGATCGCTCCGATCCGTCAAACTATCGCCCAATAGCCATAACTTCCTTGTTCTCCAAAATAATGGAATCCAGCATCAACTGCCAGCTCTTGAAGTATCTAGAGGGCCACCACTTGATTAGCGATAGCCAGTATGGCTTCCGGCGTGGTCGGTCAGCGGGTGACCTTCTAGTATACCTAACTCATAGATGGGCGGAGGCAATAGAGTCCAAGGGGGAGGCACTGGCAGTTAGTCTTGACATAGCGAAAGCCTTTGACCGGGTGTGGCATAGAGCACTTCTTTCAAAGCTTCCTGCGTATGGGTTGCCCGAGAAATTGTGCAATTGGATCTCCAGCTTCCTGGCTGATAGGAGCATTAAGGTCGTTATCGACGGAGCTTGTTCCGACCTCAAACCTGTGAATGCCGGGGTCCCACAAGGCTGTGTCTTATCTCCGACCCTCTTTCTTCTGCATATCAATGATCTGCTGCAGCATAGCAGTATTCATTGCTATGCGGACGATAGTACTGGAGATGCATTATACACAGGCCGCGCAAATATTTCTCGGGCTGATGTCGATCAGTTCCGGAACAAACTTGTGTCTGAAGTCGAGACCCAACTAAGTGTAGCCTCGGACTGGGGACGACTTAACCTAGTCCAATTCAACCCCAAAAAGACACAAGTTTGCGCGTTTTCCACTAAAAAAACACCCTTTGTCGCTACTCCTCTCTTTGAAGACACCCTCCTTAAAGCCTCAGCCAGCATCGGAATACTGGGCGTCGACATATCGGACAATGTTCAGTTTCGCGGTCATCTGGAAGAAAAGGCTAAACTTGCCTCTAAAAAGCTTGGTGTGCTCAGTAGGGCGAGACGATACTTCACTCCGGGCCACCGCTTGCAACTTTATAAAGCGCAAATTCGGCCCCACATGGAATATTGTTCTCACCTCTGGGCGGGAGCCCCCCAGTACCAGCTCCTTCCTCTTGATCGCATTCAACGTAGAGCGGTTCGATTAGTCGCTGACCAGTCACTCTCCGACCGGCTTGATCCTTTGGTGCTGCGTAGAGATGTTGGATCTCTCAGCATCTTCTATCGCATTTACTATGGGGTGTGTTCGGAGGAGTTGTTCGGATTAATACCTGCAGCTAAATTTCATCTTCGGACATCAAGGCAGAATGCGAAATTCCACCCGTATCACCTTGATGTCTGTCGTTCCACCACTGCGCGTTTCGTAAGACACTTCTTACCACGCACCACCACGTTATGGAACAAGCTGCCCGCCACGGTATTTCCGAACCACTACGACTTAGGGTCCTTCAAGAAAAAAGCGTATAAATCCCTAAAAGGCCGGCAAGGCACTCATGAGCTCCCAGCCACTTGAGTGTCCATGGGCGGCGACTTCACCTTTATGGTGGGCCTCCTGCTCGTTTGCCCCCTCTTCTATAAAAAAAAAAAAAAAAAAATTTGTGACCATATTGAGTAGGACTGAGAACCGGCCAACATCTATTTTTAGAGATATTTTTTTTATTTATTCCTTTTATTATGTCGCATGAAAAATATACAACACTAGATTTTTACCATTTTATCACCAACCCCTATTTTTTAGTAATTTTATGGCAGAACAACGTTTGCCACGTCAACTAGTATACCTATAAATCTGTTAATTCATAGTCATTCTAGAGGTTTTTTAAAGCCTATATATCATATTAAAAAATATCTACATCTGTTTCAATTAATTGTCTTGTCATAAACACATTACGTTTTTCTTCGGAAATTTATTTTTGCATTACATTTAAACTTGCGTTTCCAATGTAGCCAATTGGCAAAATGGATAACAATTAACATAACTATTTGACCCGCTATCCAGAGCAATAAATAGATGACTACACATCCTGGGTCAATGTCTAGTTGTTCTTGACCACTAAGATTGTTAATAAGAATGCAAACATAAATTGTTTGTCCGAGTTAATGACAGGGCGAATTGTTTTAACATTTACAGTAATGGAATATTTAGAGAATACAGATCCTTGGAATGTGTAGCAAATAGCTCAGCATCGGGATAGTTAAATTTTTGAATAGCCTAACAATGCTTTAGTAATTTGAATTAACTATTTAAGTAAAATAATTATATTTGAAATCTTTATTTTAAAAGCGCAATTATCGAGTTTCTTACCTCTTTTATGTAGATAACTGCGCCCATAACCGGTGGTTATGTAAAACATGACGACTAGAATTTCTTTATATTGTAGTTAATCAGAATCTTTTTCAATTAAAAATAAAGCTTATTTCTTAATTGAAAAATCTTTCAATCAAAATCATCTCATTTGTACCTGTAACCTGTAATTGTCAGTGAAACTCTCGGGACTGTCAATTCAAACTTGACTATTTGACAGTTCACTAAACCGATCTTCAACGTGAACAACAAGGTTTCGTCATATTTTCGTAACTTGAATTTTTCTTAAAATACCTATAAAAAGTTAAAACACACCAAGGTTTGTGACAACATAGACCATTAGCAAAGCATCTTCCATTAATGCCGACCAAACTGATGATTTAGAGGTTATAATATTTCCTCAATTTCAGATGCCCCTTACGTGTAGATTTTATCAAGAAAAGTATCCAGAAGTTGAAGATGTAGTAATGGTGAATGTGCGTTCTATCGCTGAGATGGGCGCATACGTGCACCTTCTCGAATACAACAACATTGAGGGCATGATATTGCTCTCGGAATTGTCGAGGCGTCGTATTCGTTCCATCAACAAACTGATTCGTGTCGGTAAAACTGAGCCCGTTGTGGTCATAAGAGTGGATAAAGAAAAAGGTAAATTTTGTTCTTTTACGGTTCTCTAAAAATTAAAACAATAATTTGTGAGAAACTAGATATAACATAAATATACATTAAATATCTTATTTGATTAAGTCTTTTTATCTAGTAATATTGTTTAAATTAAAATATATTTTTAATTATTTTATTTCTGTATTTTAATTAATACAACAGGTTATATTGATTTATCAAAACGGCGTGTATCTGCTGAAGATATAGATAAATGTACCGAGCGGTATGCTAAGGCAAAAGCTGTAAACTCAATCCTTAGGCATGTAGCAGAGCTATTGCATTATGAAAACTCTGAGCAACTAGAAGACCTGTATAAGAAGACTGCTTGGCTCTTTGAAGAGAAATATAAGAAAAAGGCATCAGCCTATGACTTCTTTAAACAAGCCGCAGTGTGAGTATGTTTGTTGTCAATAGGTTAACTAATATTAAATACTTCTATAGATTACTTTATCATATAATTTTCTTTGAATTTACATATTACAGTGATCCGTCAGTCTTAAATGAATGTGGTCTTGATGAAAAAACTAAGGAAGTTCTATTGGCAAACATTAAGAGGAAATTGACCTCACAGGCGGTGAAAATACGAGCTGATATTGAATGTGCGTGTTACGGCTACGAGGGTATTGATGCGGTTAAGACTGCCTTGAAATCGGGTCTTACATTGTCCACACCAGAAATGCCAATTAAGATAAATCTAATTGCACCACCATTGTATGGTAAGTTCTATGTGATATTTTACATATCAATTTGTTTCACAAAACAAGATTTTCAAGTGATTAAAAGACCAATCATCACCAAAATAAGTTATTCAATATTTTGACTCTACATTTACTGCCAGTTGTCAAATCAAATTAAAATTTATACAGAGACACCAAAAATTATGAGCAAATTTTCTTCCCATTAACAAACTATAATATTTTTATTACCTTACTGTTGTGTGTTTTTTTATTGTTTCAAAATAAATGTTTATTATTGTTACAGTAATGACTACATCGACACCAGAAAAAACAGACGGTCTGAAAGCATTACAAGATGCGATTGACAAAATAAATGAGACCATCACAGCATCGGGTGGAGTGTTCAACATACAGATGGCGGTGTGCACAAAGACATTATTATTGCTTGACATCTAATAATTTTTGATTTTTAAAAATTATAAGATGCTTTTTAATAGTGGATTGCCTAACTACCTAATTTCAAATTTAGTCTTGGATGTATCTCTTAAAAGCCTTTTAGTGATAAATATAGTCAAATCATTTGTCCTCATAATTGCTCCTTTTTCAATTAGGCAAAATCCTTTAAACCTACTGTTTGACTGTTTTATTTATTCTAATTCTAATATTTATATTTCTTCTAATTTTTATAGCCTAAAGTTGTGACGGCGACCGATGAAGCCGAACTCGCGAGACAAATGGAGAGAGCGGAGGCGGAGAATGCTGAAGTGGCTGGTGACTCTGCTGAAGAGGATGAGGATCTAGGTATGGATATAACTTGATCTTTTTGAATATTTGGGGGGAAACTATAGAGGACTGTTATTTAAAGTATTCTTGAAATCCTGATTTTGTTAAAATTTGGTATGGAGATAGAGTAAACTATGATTTAACCAGAGCCATTTGTAAACAGATTCACCGATAAACCACGCGAACAAAGTCGCGGGCAAAAGCTATTATTAGTATTACTTAAATGTTGACTACTAGAGCAATTCAGTAATATTCTTGAAGTGTATACTTTTATTCATTATTGTAGGTATGGGTGATGCCGGCGCAGATGATGAGCCCCAACAAAATGGAGCCTCTGATGATGATGAGGAAAACTAATATCCTGTATAATATGTACTACGTATTCAATATATACTACATTTTTATTAGTACCTTTCACTGCCCTTGAAAAACCATCCATTCAGACTGTTTTATAATTATTTTGTTTCTTTATTAAATATTAATATTTGATTAAAGCAAAACAAAAATTATGCATTTCAATAAATTGTCAAATTGAATAAATTTTAATAGATAAGACTTTGAAAACATACACAGTCTTTACAGGTATGCTTGGTGAATGCCAAGGACTAGACAATTAGTGCTTTGATGTTATACATAATATAACCAGTCCTTCAATATGTCAGTGTCAGGGTATTTAATTTATAGTTAAGTTATACCTTTAGCTTCGGATTCAACTTTGGGAAAAGAACGACACAAACATTTAACTTTAACAGGCTTATAAAGATTTTAATTATGTCCAATTGTAAAATATCTTCTAAACTATTTACAGCTATAATAATATTGCACTTCAAAAATAACTATATCAATACATTAGTGATTTAAACTTTTTTTCCATTAATTGTTATCAGCTTACTCCTATGTATTTTGTCAAAGAATAATAAGCCAGCCGCTTTTTCTATTGTCTCGGGTGGTACCTTTAAAAAATAATTGGAAATAAATTAGACATTATTATTCTTTTTAAATACTTATTATAAGAGATATATAAAATTAATAGATTTCAACAAATCTATAAATTCTATAAATGTGTTATTTTAAACTAATAAAAAAATAGCCAAAATCTTACCATGTAAGAAGAGATGGGTGTCTCGTTTGATAGCCGTTGATTTGGCATTACATAGGATTCCATATGCAAGGTGCCATCTCCTGCCTCACATACAACTACTTTATAGAAGTGAGTTGGCACTGCAACGGAGTTGGTGCCAATTACTTGGTATTTTACATATGACTTGCCATCTGCCTCCTTTCTACAAAAATTTAATATCTATAAGCTTAAATTAGCATGTGTTACCCCCACTAGGTCTTCAAGTATTTACGTTTCAAATATGTACTGCAAACAGACTGACATCTATATAAAGGAATGTATGTTAGTTAGCGTCATATACATAGGGCACTTAACTGAATAGGGCAACCCATAAAAAATTACCCGAAATTCCAAAATACTTGATAAATAAAAAAAACTTGTACAGTCTATGACAATTACCTAGGTAAATAAAGTGGGCCTGTACAACAATAGACATTATCATAAACTTTGGTCAATTTCCTCACATGTTTCTCTAGACTATTCCATGAATCTCTATTGAAGCCTTGACCAACCTGAAAATAACAGTATTTTTTTTTTAATTTGAACAATAGTCCATCAATTATTCTTCAAAATGTGTTAAACAAGCCTAAAGAATCAAAGCCACAGAAGAACTTTTTCACTCAAAACCAGTGACTCTAGTAAAGAGTTAAACAATTGGAGTGGCAAGTCGATGGAAAGTGATGAGGATTACATATCTAATTGTGATCAGTGACTGTGATGAGTATAGTTTGTGTATTATATGATACCTGTGGTGCCATATTTGTGAGGTAGAAGGTCTGATCAACATGTCTCTGAGCCAAACGGTGGTTACCCGCAGCTGCCATGTGCCCACGATCAAATCCAGACCCTTTATAGTCCATATTTTGAGATCTGTAATAATGCACCCACAATTAATTAATTAAAATTTCCTTAAATAATAAGTTCTTCCAGATTTCTTCTTGAAATCTTAAAATTATTTGATTAATTTACTTAAATAAGAAGAAATATATATACCTGAAGAATGGGTGAATACTCTCATCTGGTTTAAAATCACATTTACTTCTATCAACTGCATCATTTTTTGATACATGCTGTTTTGTTATGTGCTCAAAAACCCAATGTGGTATTCTATTACGTCTATCATATGACAATACAAAATCATCATAAGATCTTACATTATCTAAGCTGGGAAATCCATATTTCATAATTTCTGATACCTAAAAAGTAGAAGCTAGTTGTAGAAACATTCAATTTTTTTTTAAGTGTTTAAAAATAACAAATCAACAATAGAGCGTACCCTTACACCACCACCACTCTCAGCGTATGGTGTAGCAGCCGACACGGTGCCAAATATAGGCAATGCAGGTAAACTAGTGAAAGTTTTGCCATCTAAAACCACAAATTCATCTTTTCGAAAACATTCCTTCTTGCCGATTAAGTAACCAGTTACACCCACAACACTGATTTGGGCTAAATGAAGAAACCTTTTAGATATCATTTATAAAATAGTTAGGTAAACTTCTTTAGTACGTTTTTAGTTAATTTGTATTTTTTAACATAAATAACAATATTTTCTTTATGAATTTATGGCCTGAACACCGCCTGTCGCCTGAGTCGAAACTAAAGAAGTAAGAACTGATACATGAATGCCAATTGCCAGTTATAAAATAATGTATTGGTTATCGGAAAAAGTCTCATAATTTACTATCTAATAAATTATTGAGCAGAATTCTCGAGAGAACAAAAATGGTCTTAGTATTTCGAATAGTTATGTTACCTTATATGTTATGCAATATCTGTAGCACTAGCAACTGTCAGTTGTCATTTCACATTTGTTTATAAAACAGCGGATGAATATATTTTAGAATTTGATTAGATTAATAGATTTTTAATTTATATTTAAATAATAATGTGAATTGAAAACACTTTAAAAATTTTATCATCATTAAAATTAGAAGTAATTAGGTCGGATCGAAAAATGACAAAATATCTCATGAGAATGCGATTGTTATCGGGGAATATTCACAAATATCATTATAGCACAGAAACAAAATCACTTACCTCAATCCAAATTAATGAAAATAAATATCCCAGTGACGACTATACAAATGTAACGCCTAAAATATTAAGTTATTTAAATAAAAAATTACATTTGCAAAGAGGTCATCCTCTATCTATAGTTCGACAACGAATTGTAAACTATTTCTACTCGTCTTTTACCCATGGAGGTAATCCTGCATTCAGTGTGTACGACAATTTATCACCAGTGGTATCTACTAAGCAAAATTTTGATGATTTGTTAATTCCTTTGAATCATGTTAGTAGAGCAAAGTCAGACTGTTATTATATAAACAACTCCTTACTGTTAAGAGCTCATATGACTGCCCATCAAAGTGAACTGCTCAGAGCTGGGTTAGATAATTTTCTTATGATTGGAGATGTTTACAGAAGAGATGAAATTGATTCAACACATTTTCCAGTTTTTCATCAGGTAAGAAAGACCACATATTAGTTTAACAAATTCTGTAACATTCTTGTTCATTCCAAACATTGTTTTGATTTTAAAACCTTTAACTAGTTAAAGCTAGTATATGTAGTAGTATATGTATTTAATATTTTTATAGAAAAATCCTGTGTCCTGAATATCCTAGCCTAACTGATAAATGTGATTTTTCATGTTATCATGGCAGTTATGAAGAGAGAAAACAATTTATAAAAAATATTGTTATCTAATTAAACAATCAATTTTAGGTTGATGCTGTAAGATCCCAAAGGAAAGAACAATTATTTGAAAACCACCCGGATCTAGAACTTTTCGAGAAACCTTTCTTAGATAACCAGCTATCATTTAAAAATAGCATAAATGATCCATCAAAGCAAAGTTGTCATACATTAGAAGCTTCAAAGTTAATGGAAAATCAATTGAAAACTCACCTACTTAGCCTTGTTAGAGTATTATTTGGTGATGATATTGAGCATAGATGGGTAGACGCTTATTTCCCATTCACTCACCCTTCATGGGAAATGGAAATATTCTATGAAAACAAGTGGATGGAGGTTTTGGGATGTGGCATAGTTAGAAATGAAATCTTGTCAAATGCTGGTTCAAGTAACAGCATTGCTTATGCGTTTGGCTTGGGATTAGAGAGGCTTGTCATGGCGCTTTATAAAATACCTGATATTCGTCTTATGTGGAGCACAGATTCAGGTTTTTTAACACAATTTGATAATAAGGACATAAACGCTAAAATAAAATATAGATCCGTGTCTAATTACCCACAATGTAAAAACGATGTATCATTTTGGTTACCACCAGCATTTACTGTAGACAATTTTTCAAGTAATGACTTTTATGACTTGGTGAGAGATGTTGGAGGAGATATTGTTGAACAAGTGAGTACTTGAATGAAGTATTAATTATATATATAGATGATTGTGGTATTATAACAATAACTTGTTTCAGGTTACGTTGAAAGACAAATTTGTTCATCCAAAAACAAAGAAACATAGTCTTTGCTATTGTATTGTTTATAGACACCTAGAGAGGACACTGACACAAGCCGAAGTTAACAGAGTTCATATGGAAATTGAAAGGGCTGCAACCGAGGCATTTGGTGTAGTTATTAGATAAATATACTTAGGGAAATCTAACATATTTCTTTTTTTTTAATCCTGATGCTCATCTATACTTATAATAAGACAGTAAAAATTGAATGTCTGTACATTAAATATTTTTCCATAAAACTGAAAGGAAGCAATTAAAGAAGAGTCATAGAAACCAAAAAAACATTTTTTGGAATTCTTGTCTGTCTGTCTGTCTGGCACGTTATAACTTCAAAACTACTGAACGGAGGTGAACGCGGTTTTCACAGTTGGATTACATATAATTGGGAGCGTTGTCAAAAGTTTATTTCGTCAAAATCGGTTAAGGGAAAAAGAAGTTATGGTCAATTGAAAATTTACTTCAACCACAGCTTCAAAAATTTTAAACACTTATTGACTAGTTATATATTGTTAAATATGCTCTAATATAAGTTAATATTAAAACTTATGCGAGGTAACAAAAATAACGCAGTGCGCGCGGGCCTGGTTGAAGTGTTGAACAATGTGCTCGATAGATGGCGTTGATAAAATTCGTCATCAACCTAGATCGCGGTTGCCTGTAAGTTAATTTGAAAGTTGCCCTCGATTTCCCCGAATCATCGGATCCTGTAAAGCTACATCATCCCTGAGTAACACAGGCTTTATATAATTCCAATTGTAACAACATTTTAGCCCGTGAAAGCCCTGTCGAGATCATTAAAAAACGCGTGTAACTTAACCAAATTACACGTGGGCGAAGCCGCGGGCGGAAAGCTAGTTGTTTTAATAAAACATAATATATCAAAAATATTTATTTACAGATAAGTTTGACTATTTACAGGCAACTCATAGTAAACACAACTTTCAGCTATACTTTAACAAGACTAGACTATTTAACGTTAACATATTAATATTTTGAACTTTTAATAGGTCTACAATAAAAATTTACTTAAGACTACAATTTTCTCCAAGCTTTACTTGCTTTACGAGGAGCTTCTTTAGTGTCAATATAGACAAAGAAAGAAGCATGACTATACGAGTAGATTCTTTAGTGTATTTAATGGAATATTCTAAATATCACATTGCCTTTATATAATATCCATTAAAGGTACACAATTGTTTAAAGTTTTCTTTCCTATACTAAGATAACCCAGTTTTCAAACTCCTAAAATACAGTCTTCATCTGTATCATGGGATTCAAATTCAATTACTTCACATTCCATTCCAACTGTACTTAAATGTGGATCCTGCCTACCCGTGTCTTCATTGATGCAATTTAGTTCTGTATCACGACCCCGATTTGCCTTTTTAGCAAGAGGTTCGTCGTCTGAATCTGAACTGCTTTCAACCTGATTTATGTTGGATGTTTCCCCGAACTTTGGGTCACCCGGTTGGTTTGAATATGTTTTTACAATTTTCTTTAGATCTTGTTTCCGTCTGGTTAAATTAGTAACATTTACTATATTCTTGTTAGCTATCGAATTGCCAGATGTTACTCTCATGTTGGTGTTAATGCTCTGTGTTGGTTTCTGATTTAAGATGGACAAGGATTTTGCTTTGGTTTTATAACGTTTAAAAGGTTTTAGTATACAATCCAGATTACGAGATTTTTTGAATGGGGTCGTTATGACATCCACATTTTGATAAGGTGCATTTTGCAGAGAACTTTTTAAATGTGACGACCTAGTACCTAAATTATCTTCAATTGATTCATTGTCTGTTTCGGACGTTAAATCAATTAGTTCTTCTTGATTTGGCTTAACTTTTTTAAGATCCTTATGTTTGATAAAAACATTTATCCGATCAATTTCACCTGTACAGACGTCCATTTTGTAAAATTGTCCATTGTTAAGGATAGCGTATCGTAAATCACTGTATGCGGTTAGAATACTAAGATCTGGTCGACGTTTTAACGCTGCGACAGCAACAGGGTTGTTAAATAGTCGAAGCAGATTGGGTTGCATTTCAGCAAGAGATGTTTCATTGTTAATGCAAGGAATATCTGGTACCTTTCCAGGTAGAACGGCAGGTTCAGGTAATTTAGCGTCTTCCTCTGATATGCCAGACATTTCCATTAAATCAGATAATATTGTTTTACGATACGGGTCTGTGGTTTGTTTCTCTGTATTAACACTTTTCTCAGATAATTCTAGGTCAGTATTACATACAGTTGAATCAACATTTGGAATGTTTTCACTAGAATCCAATGTATTCTTAGGGCCTTCATCCACAGTTATTTGGCTTTTAATTATTTCTTTATTTATTAGAGGTGTATTTTGATTGTCTTTAGCTGAATCTTGCTGATTGTCCGTTTTTATAAAACCAACACTCCCAGTTATACCCAAGACCTTTTGTAACCCTTCGATGACTAATTCGAGATGTCTCAACTGTTCAGTCGCTAGTTCAACACCGGGAGAAATGGATAACGCCAATTCCTTATTTGGCAACAAAATGAAATTGACACCTTTGGGTATTGTTACTTTCGGAGGGTCTATTGGTGCTGATTGCGCCTTTGGACCTCTAATAGTGCTGAGTAAAATTTTATTTTCACCAAGGTATATGGGCGATGCAAATGAATCGTCGTTCTTTTTTAATCTTACAGTATTATTTTTAAATCTTACAGTATTTCTTTTTACTTTAATAATATTTTTTTTTAATTTTAATGTATTCTTTTTTGGGGTTTCTAATTTACTCCTTGTTCGCTCCAGTAAGACATCATTACGGACAATGGATCGGCTTTCTGGGAGCTTTTCGTCTACTTTAGTAGCTTTATCGATTCGTTTAAGAGGTTCTTGTGTAATGTCGTACTGTATTGTGTATGTTGAGTCGTGTGTGGTCGCTTGCTTCCGTAAATCATCATTACAGACATCGGATCGGCTTTCCTGGGGCTTTTCGTCTACTTTAGTAGCTTTATCGATTTGTTTAAGTGGTTCTTGTTTAATGTCGTACTCTGTTGTGTCTGTTGACTCGTGTGTTGTCGCTTGCTCTTGTAAGTCATCATTACAGACATCGAATCGGCTTTCCTGGGGCTTATCGTTTACTTTAGTAGCTTTATCGGTGTGTTTAAGTGGTTCTTGTATACTGTCATGCTCTAATGTGTCTGTTGACTCGTGTGCTGTCGCTTGCTGCTGTAAGTCATTACAGATATCGTATCGGGTTTCCGGGAGCTTTTCGCCTACTATAGTAGCTTTATTGGTTTGTTTAATTGATTCTTGTATACTGTCGTGCTCAGTTGTGTCTGTTGACTCGTATGTTTCAGTGTTGGTTAAGTTTATGTTTAACCTTGATGCCTGTATGCTAGAAACAATATCTACTCGTACATTCGACTTGACGGCATTAGACTTACTTGGTAAACTGTCTGTGTAATATATGTCGTTGTGTCTTATTATGAATTTGGGTACATTTATTTTATTCGTGTTACCATCGACGATGATTGAACGAACTGAATCAATCGCTTGGCTCGGCTGCTCTTTTTCAACTGTTCGTATATTAATGTGGAGTTTTTTCACAGATACATCGTTCTCAACAAAATTCACCTCGTTCGGTTGGCTTAATGGCGGTTGTCGTGCTAGAGCCGCTGCTCTCCTTTTCTTGTAATTCTCTAGAAGTTTGTCTTTACAACAACATGTGCAAAAGGGTCTTTTACAGGGGTGTTTTCGCGTAAGGTTTGGATGCAATATTTTTCTCTGAGCCCAACAGCAAACTTTGATTTTCTTCTTTTCCTGGGAGATTGAAAGCGCAGCTAGAGCATCTTCGGAGTGATTGGTTTTAGAAATTGTATGCCTTTTACTTTGTTGATTGTTGATTCGAGAAGTCATCTTTTCTACACATTTGCTTTCACCATTTGATCGTTCAGGAATACGTGCCTGAATTTTTTTACACTGAACGCTTCTTTTCTTCTTTTTTGCTTTTGTATCTTGCCCACTTAACAGTGCTAGCATTTTATCGACAGTGTCGGAAGTTAAAAGATTGTCTTCCGCCTTTGGCAAAACTACTTCGGGGTTGTTCCAAGCCGGCTTCTGTGTCTTTGACGAGCTTGGCGGAGGTTTTGACGAATTCGTATTTTTACTTTTGCTAACTCCAGTTCCTTTAACCATTTGAGCCGGTCCAAAATTACTCAATGAAACCGTATCTTGAACAAGCACTGGATTCACGTCAACACGACTCTGTCTGTCTAGATTTAAATGAGTTACAGCGCCTGGTACATTAGAGGATTCTCTTTTGCCGTCAAACAAACAATTATTTACATGCTCTTTATAATTTGTATATTGCAGAGGCGTAACTTCCGCCGTCAACAGATTTTGATTGACGCGACGAATTTCACTAATGTCAGGTAAGTGTATAACTTTCCTTCTTTTGCTGTGCGTGGGAACGGACGCAACCTCTTCCTTCACAAAATCATTATTACTTTCGAATATTATATTTTCATGTAACTTTTTGACTTTCTCAGTTTTTATGAAATTATCGTCTTTCCCTATTCGGGTTTTGTTTGTATTCAAGTAAATAGTGTCGTTAATATGCATCCATTCAAATGACTTTTGCAGATCAATTGTGACTGGGTAGCACCGTTTTAAATATTCGCGATTTTTTTCGTAACTGAGGAAACCTGTAGTCAACCGCTTCAGCCGTGTGTTGAAATCCGGATTTTTGCATAATTGGATCGGGTTATAGTTATCTACGTGCGGTTTTTTAAACATTTTACTATGGAGATCGACTCGGTTACTATTAATTGAAAGTTCATTATCACTGGATGTATTATTTACATTTGAATTATTTTCTGATTGAATTGGTTCATTCTCTCCTGCGTTCATATTTGTTTCATCAATTTTGACAGCATTTAAATTGACCGGTTTGCTTTCAATTTCCGCTCTTTCAATTACAAGCTTACTACGTACATTATTGAAGCTTAAATGTTTGAAAACATCCATATCATCTAACTTCTTCATACAGACTGTTGTAAGCATGAGTACTTTCAAGTCAGGTGTATAATTAGCACTAGCGAGTTCATTTGTATTTTCTGAAAGAAAAAAATTAAACTTTAGATATGATTTTAATGTAATCAAAGCCAATAGGGACATACCTATAATATCATTCGCTTTCTCCTCACCATCTTCTAAAACTATACCGTCGTCCACAAATTGCAGATCGTTAGGTATTTCTTCGAAATTCTCCAAAATGTCCATGCTTTTAACGTCTTGAATCTTAGGTAGACTTGTATCATCCAAATCAAATCTTTCTTGAACTGGTCGTCTATTAGGTGAAAGTTCAGACTTAAAGAATGGAGTTTCTATTTGTATTTGAGATGAATTAAATATATCCGTAATTTCTGTTATATTGCTATCGGAAGAGTCTTCTTTAATGCACGCACCGTATAGAGCATCGGTGTCCGTGATATCTGATCCATGGCGGGCAACAATTGCCGAAACGTGATCGTTAATATTATTCGTATTCATTAAAATATTACTATCATCTAAATTATCATCGTCTCTTCGGCTCCCATCGCGTGATTCCGAATTGGCGAAGACATCACCGCAATCTATGACTAAAGGAGTTTCAGTATTATCAAACGGTGATTCGCACGGTATATTCAGTGTGTTAATGAAATTCAAATCCGTTTCTTCAGTTAAATCGACATTTTCACTCTTTATCGCATTGTGTATTACGCCGTTGGATTGCTCACTGTCAGAGTCTTCGAGATCAATTATGTCAACTTTTTGCTCAACAAGTTGTAGATCTGGTGCTTGATCTGTAAATTTTACATTTTTTCAGAAGTCGTCCCGAACATTTCAGACGTACAAAAAAACTTATAAGATAATTTATTGGGATCTAACAAGAACACATGCGAACAATTTACATATACAGTGTAAACTCTATACAACGACACCGCAGGGAGTGTGCATTTTATGGCGTTATAGAGAGAGGTCGTGAAGTGGGGAAAAGAAAAATTGGAATGGAATACATGCTAAACCAACCAAAGCCAATTGACTACGACGCTTATGAGGTCCGTTACATGGAGTTTACACTGTATATCAAATACTGTTCGATTATTAGACTAATTGTTACGAAGGCACTGAACGGAACATTTCAATTATTTAAAAAAGATATTTAGGTGATGTTCAGTCAAAACTTTTTCAATCGCATGACTTATGATATAGAGCTTTTTTTATAATCTATCGGTCTTATACATAAAAAGTATAGCACATTTTAAGTAGAATTTTAAAAAATTGTATTCATAAACGCATTATAGGACAGCACTGTCTGTTCTTTTAAGTTATACAGGCCCGGACCCTAGTTTAACAGTGTCATCAATATGGCCGACAAAATGTTTTGACATTTACCAAAGGGTGTTTTGTCAAAGTTTCAGTTGAAATTGAAAATTATTAAAACTGCAAGGCATACATTATTGTTAATTTAATCAATTAGCACTCTCAATTACCATAGACATATATAACGTACCATAGACTATAAATAAGTAATAAAGGTGTGTGGACACAATAAATACGTCTTTCTGTGCAAAATTTGGTGGCCGATTTCATAATGATCAACAATTTGATCCTAAAACGGAAGTATATAACGTTTGTGAATACACAACTTTACATAACGCCAAATAAGACTGAAAAGTAACTAAGGTATGACTTATAATTTATAACAGTTTAATAGGCATTTTTATACCTATGAATATGAATAAGGCCGTATGTGTTTATATTTTTCTCTGAAACGTGCATTTCAATTTATGAAAGGAGTTTTGCTTTGCTAAGAGGCATTTGAACTTCTCTAGTCTTATAAAAGTTCTATATTTAGAAAATTAATGATATGAAATAAAATTTTACCTTGTTTATCACCCTGCCTCAGTGAAGTGATGTGATTGTCCTGTCAAACATATTAACAATATTAATTGCCACTTTCGGCATGTCACACAAATTAACTAAATTCGTAATAGATAAAACCAAATAAGTTAAGCGTAAAACTAAGGATCGACTACTTGGGAAACCATTTACCGACCATTGGACCGGTTTGAATTATTTTTAACAAAATGAACAAGTGTTAAAAATTGTAATAAAGCGACAATTTTTGTCATCAGTCACAATAAACACTGTGACGTCATCGAATCGCTCTATAAAGTTGAATAAATAAAGTTGGTCCTTCGGGCCGGATTGTGTTTACGGCAGCCAACAGACTTATACTTACAAACTCGTGAGCCAAAATGACTTTTTTCTCCTTAATCAGTTCGCTCCATTCAGGAAATTTCGTCACTATTAAATATCTATATCTGCAAAGGAGGAAAATATAGATTAACCGCCTGGTAATGCTTTTATTAAAAAATAGAAAACGTCACGTTGTTACGAGATAGTTATCTCCATCTTTTGATACTTAAAAATCTTATTATAAGTCAAATTAAAATACTTTTGAAAGCAAGGATTCACTGTGCACACAATAAATATTTTACATATTTTGCCACTTCTTGTTAAAAAAATGAAATCTACTTAAAACATTTTTATATTTTATTCAAAATTACACATATTAACTTCTCAGTAAAGCATAACAGGTTAAATATGTTAGTGGTCGCATACAAATACTGATTTTTTTTTTCATTAGTTTTTAAAACTACTGTTGTGTCAATTCATGACAGGGTTAGGATAATGGACGAATATAAGCTGTTGTTAGATTTAAGCAATTATTTTGTATGTCTTTTTTTCTTTATTTCATAAAAATGACACATTCTGATGCAGAGTTGAGAAATCGATTGATTAGGGTGATCGTACGCGGAATGGGGCTTTGCTGGGCTTTGTTAAACGAACCAGCATAGGATGCTATTGAGCCGAAAAAAAAATCAGGGTCCGTGTAATATTAGCAATGACTGCAGGATATTACTGCAGTTAAGTAAGTAATTAATTATGACTGACCTTTTAGCAATATCCAATTGAAGGGGGGTCGGTTTGTATTTGGCAGATTTCTCAAATAGTGCGGGCTTACCACGAAAACTACACCAGAAGACGTAAAAGGCTTTTCTCGTTGCTTCTTTCAATTGATACCAACGCTTTTGTAGCAACATTGGCGAACACTTTCTACCGCTGAAAAAGCTCAACCTTTAAACAGGCTACAATTGTTACATACCGGGAACAAAATCTATTTTTTGACCTTCTTTAATGATTTATTCGATAAAAGATCAATTAAATAAACACAAATTATTCTTAATATTAACATAACTAATATAAGTAACTTAAAATAAAACAAAACACAAAACTAAAAAAAATTTAAAAAGTTTGGTCCATGTGGCAGAGTACCCACAATGCTGGCGGCATTTCCTCGATGCTTACACGCTGACCAAGGAAAGCACCAGCTCTTGGATCACAAGTACAAATCTATTTAAATTTTTATTATAATGACAGCAAGCAATAACTAACCGGTCTGGACTGCTTATAACAACATTTTAACAAAATTAACATCAATGAATGATTAAAGACAAATAAGTATACAATTTAAATAAACAAATTTAAAAAGTTTGATCTCTGTCGCCGGTCGGTCTTTAATTGAGACACACCTTTTCTTACGTATTAAATTTAATTGCTTAATAAAAAGATTACTTTGATTTTAGAATAGATATAAACAATTATTTGAACACACGGATTGAGATTCTTATATCTCAACCATTCCTAGGTATACCTAGTATTAAATATATACCTTTCATTATATTCTCGTGTTAGGTTCAGCCAGGCCTCAATCAACTCCTTCCCTGTGAGTGTCTCAATCTGATATTCGTCCACGAGGAAGAATAATTCCACAAGTGGCTCCTGAGCTTCGCCCGTTTTCATCCATACTTCCTGATCAGAAGAAACTACATGAAATCGGCGAAAATACACAAAAGTGTAACAATTGCTGTCACAGCACGATACTGATCCAAATGAAGACGTTCAAAGCGTTGTCAGACGACCCGGATGTATAATACGAAATAGGGTATGGGCCCTTACTAGGATTGACTGCTGGAGTTGAAAGAAGAAATAATATAAGATGATATCAAAAACCAAAAAAACACTACCAATCTAATCATAAATCAGAAAAAGAAGAAATCACGGTAGAATGGAGGAGAACTGATGGAAGCATCACGATATGCAGCCAAGAGGGAATATGTGATACACAGTACATAGAAATACCACTAGTAGGCAGTGAGATCGATACGACTTGGGGGCCTTCAAAAACCACAACCCTTCCTTAAGGGCCGGCAACTCACTTGTAAGCCTCCTGGCGTTGCATGTATCCATGGGTATCACTCAAAGTGACCCGCTTGCTCACTGTTACATGGACACTTCAGTGCTACAATTCTCAATAACAGCTGAAGCTTTTGTATTGTGTGAGAGCGAGAAACATTTGAATCAAACGCACCTGTCCAATTACATCGATATTCTCGTGAACCAACACCAGGTCGTACAACAGCCAATCTGTAAGCGTTAGCCTTGCGATTGCCGTCATATCATCAACCCTGTCATCGGCTGACAGCAGGCGTTTCAACTTCTTCAATGTCACCGCTCGCATGTGTTTCCTGTTATAATACAGCACAATCCATACTAATTGTAAATGCAAAGGTAACTGTGTGCATGTTACGCTTTCACGCTTAAACTACTGAACCGATTTCGATGAAATTTCGTATGAAGATAGAGTACACTCTCAGGGGCTGAAATAGGGGATGATTGTTTGTTACTTGTACACGGATTTTCTAAATTACTTTTGAATGTACAACACGCAGACGAAGTCGCGGGCAAAAACTACCAGTATATAATAAAATCGTTATTTGAGAACAGATTGATTTGGCAGTTTTCACTAACAGTGGAAACTTAGTCCGGAGCATATATAGAAGTTATTTATAATAGCTTATAAGCATAATATATTATATCCTCCCTCTATATCCCTCCCTACAATGTCCTATTATCCCTCTAAAAATAGACCTCTCTATCGGTAATTGATTACAACAAACTCAACTATAAAAAAAATCAAGTAAGTAACACGCCTAACTACCTGACTGTTTAGTGAAGTGATTTTCTTAATAACAAACCACACAGACAAACACTGCATACGTTAATACTTACCAAAGCACTTTGCAATCACACTTGCAATACTTCTGCATCATTGACCACATATTTTCCATTTCGTTTTCATCCGGATTCTGGGTAAGTTTATTCGCAACCGCACGGATAATACGTCGCTTCAGTTTTTCCACTCGAGCCTTGCTCATCCTGGGGTCTTCCATCGCGGCAGTTGATGCCGGAAATGGTGTTGATGACACGACCGATGCCATCTGTGTGTGCATTTCACCATCCATCTTAATAGCAAGAGATTTATTTTATAACAATTATTAATACTTTGCAATGTAAATACAATAGAACCCAAATTATTTATCAAAAACAAAAGTCAACCAAGCCTAGTTTCTTGCCCTGTTCTTTTCAGCTTGGTCGTGAACGAACAGACGTCTCATCTAGATTTAAGACGTTTCATAATGTGCCTTAATGAATAAAAAAATTACGACTTTCACTTTCAGAAAAACGGTATACAATGGTATTATAATAAAATCAATAATACAAAAACTAGCAAAGCCAAAAAAATAAAAGAAAGAGGTATATAAATACATACTCATTGAAATCATACATACAATCTTTTTCGTGAGTGCGTTGCCCGCCTTAATGATATACATATTTGAAAATTATTAATCAACCACAAAAATTGTAACATGTATTTTGAAAGCTAAATTTTCCGCAAAAAAATGCTAATACCATAAAATTATAAATTTAATGTTATTCTAATGTCATTACAATATGTCCCACTTTTCTGAAGCTGACTGTACATTACGTGTCATAAGGCTCCTCACGCGCGAAGTTCCTCAGCGAATTACTTTAGTGACTTCGGCTGAAGTCCAAAATGCGACATTACACACTCGCATGCGCTGTGTTTATTTTCGCACTTCTCCAATACTTATTGACCGATTCTTGTCATAAAGTGTAGGGCTTTTGATTGATTTAGTAATGTAATGAATGAAATTTAGTAATGAAAATGAAAAATATTAGCCATAGCGTTGGGGTTGCTAGAAGACGATAAAATAAAAGGATTCTGGGCACATATTCTTAATAAAAAAGAGGTAGATAAATGGGTTGCATACTGATTTTTTTTAAATATAATTATATTAGATTTTCTATAAGTAACAGTACAGTTAGCGCGTTAAGAAATATTGTAATCTAAACAATAATTTTATTAATTAAAACCTATGTAGTATTTTCGGTACTTGGGAGTGCCTATGTTTATAATCGCATTTGCCTATACTCCCTACGTATTTAATTAATTTTAATAAATAAACAGAAAAACATACGCAACAGGTATTCAAACGTGCGAACTTAGCGGTTCAGTGACGTGCACAAACTGCCTAACAACATTACTTGTTCTTATGATGAAATAAATAAAAGCTATTTTTATATTTAAGTTAGAAACTGTTCGGTTATTTGTGCTCAGCATGCAAAAATCTCATAAAATAAACCTCTGTTTATAATATTAGAAGTGAATATGTCGATGAGAGAAAACGTAATGATATTTAACATAATGATTGTTAAAAATAAATACGAACGTCAATCAATATTATATCTACGTATGTCCGGCGTTATTACGTCATAAATAAAATATGATATTAATTAATTGTTTTTAAAATATATCATAATAATGTTAATGTGGGGTACAATAATAAAGTCAAAATGTGAGACGGACAAATGTTAACAAATAAATTACATATCTGTTACTTTCGAAAAAATCCAGAATTGGCTCCGCCGATATTTTTTCAGGCGTAAATTTAATTGTTACAAAATCAATACAGAAGTCGCGGCTTTAAGATATACATAAAAAAAATGTTATTTTTTTACACTTATTGTCGCGATGTTATACACGATAGTAATGTTTACAAATTAAATATAAATACATTTATTTATTGCACAATGATGTATAAAAAATTATTTTCTATAATTTGAGAATGACGGCAGAGAATTCGATCGGATAACTGTAGTCGTATATCACAAGGCTGAAGGCACAACGATACAGCGTATCGACTAAAGCGGTCGCCTACGTCACAATAATAAATACAAAACCATGTTGTTGAAAAGTGCGAGTGTAGTCGCTCATTTAAGATTATCAAACAAAACAGTACGGTCGTGTTGGTCGTTATGAAATCTAATAAGTAATAATTGAGACAGTTCCAAGGACGTCTTAATTTCGTCCAAATATTATAAAAATGTCTCAGATAAGACGTCCGTGGCGAAGGAGCTTGGCGATAATAATGGGCTTCAAACATTTTATCATTAAAATTACCTTTCACCGTTGAATGCGCATAGAATGTTCAACACGACGAAAATTTTTAACATTTGTGAAAATGTATTATACTACACTGTTTAAAAGCACAAAAACTGTTTTTCTGACTGGCCATTACAAGGAGTCACGAACACGGCGAAGATTGAAAACAAAATGGCGAAATCGAGTGTCGAAGTGGCTTGCGCGGTAAACGCTGCGGGTGCGAGTGAGAGGAATATATCATGCGGAACTCTACTAACATACGTATACCGTGTACCGATGGGGCGGTTGTTCAGAGAATTTGCGCTATGCCCTCTGTCGAGCGGTGAGTGAGTCTAAATAGTTCATTGATTCTTCGTAAATTCAACGTAGCGGACGGATTGCAGGATAATTTTGTAAATATGTTTAGATTAAACCACGGTTTTTCTTTGGTTTAAGACTCGAAATTATTTTTACTCATAAAGACACAATAGTTATTCCTATAAATAATGAGCAGAAAATTTTAGTTCTAAATTAATTTAATCTATTAGAAACCTTATTCATAACCGCGCAATTTGGGCATACATTTTAATATATTGTGTATTGTTTACAATACGATTAAAATATTAACGATACCAATTACTATATTTGTCAATTGTCATATGTTTCATTACTAGGAATTCTCGATAGCAACCAAAAAAGCCAATATTAAAAATGTATAACAGAACACTGACGAACCCTCTCACAAATTTCCTTTGATTTTAATAATGATTCATTTTTTAAACTAACATCGAGAAAACCCAACATTTATTGCGAAGTTTATTAGCAATACTTTCGACGAGCTATGAAGATTATACTAATTAATTTTAATTATAATGTTATCCGTATAGGGTTGGGACCTTAATAAATTTGAATTTAACCCAATATTTACTATAATTGTCAATTAAAATGAAAAAGTCGAACACTTCGAGTTATCTAACGTTTTTTTATATTGTACAGTCCAAGGGTAGGGGACTTCTCTATTTTTAAATCACGCTGTAGTTCCCATGACATACAAAGGCAGTTGGAAACTCCGTACTGACTTGATCATGTCGAATGTTTCGCCAATTTACATATTTTGGCGCCTTACATTTTTAATTTGAATTTGTATGTTTGTCCACGTATTCCTAGGGAACTCATCATTATGGTACAATTCAACTCATAGTTAATCTATCACCAGCATAGTTCGAAAATAACTACTTTATCATAATCCAATTTGTGGAAATGTAACATCATAGTATTTCCGACTATTGTAATGTATTATTTATTTTATTATAATATAAGCCTAGTTATATTAGTTAGCCTAGTTTTATCGGCGTAGGGATGTGACGACACCATCGCCCGCTGGTGGAATAGTCTGTGACAGAGATTATTTTACCAGTGCAATCAGTCAACCCCCTTCCTAGTGGGAGTGTCAAACTGTTGCCTTCGGACTTCAGTCGAATGGGCAGGCACGACCGGGGCAGTACCACTGTCTTACTGAAGACCGGCGTGAAGCGGTACAATGGGCTTCACCTGTTGTATTTGCGTTTCGTCCGGTGATTGAGATTCCCGGAGCCCATCCCTCTTCCCCTACCCAAATTAAATAATGAAGGTGCAGAACAAAAAGAAACTACCCCAGGGAGGTACCACCCGTGTCAGCGGTGGAGAATCCTCCTCTGGGCGTCCACCAACGGGAAGTTCAACACCCGCTGATGGCCGCACAGGCTGCCCTTCGTACTCTGGGGGGGGCAACTCTGCGCTACAAAAAAAACACCGTTCTCGGGGCAAACAGGGCAAAATTTCCAAGGCGTCCCCCATCTCACTCACTGTGGATTTCTCAAACATTAGGGGGCTCAACTCCAACATCAACGCAGTCCACCACCATCTAGAGACTGCGAAGCCGGCCTTGCTCTTCCTTACTGAGACCCAGATATCCTCTCCGGCTGATACTTCCTACCTCTCCTACCCGGGGTATAAATTGGAACATTCCTTTGTGCCGCGGGCGGGAGTTTGCGTGTACGTCAGGGAGGATGTCTGCTCTCGGCGCCTCGGGACGCTTGAAGGCGTGGACCTATCTAGCCTATGGTTACGCGTAGACTGCGATGACCATCCGCGATTCTACGCCTGCTTGTATAGGTCCCATAGTGGAAATTCCGAAACTGACCGACTCATCGAGCACATTCAAATGGCGACAGATTCCTTGCTCGAAAGGGTTCCAACCGCTGAAATCGTGATACTTGGCGACTTCAATGCCCACCATGCCGAGTGGCTTGGCTCTGAAACCACCGATCACGCGGGCAGATCCTTTCACGACTTAGCCTTGGCATATGATCTGACACAAATGGTCCCTGCGATTACGCGAATACCAGATGTGGAGGGTCATAAACCTTCTTTGTTGGACCTTCTGCTGACTTCACATCCGGAGAACTACCAAGTCTCCATCGACCCTCCTTTGGGTTCGTCGGACCATTGCGTGGTCCGGAGTAGAGTGCCAACCACGCGCCCTCCACGGCCTCGCTTTGAGGGCTGTCGTCGCGTGTGGCATTACAAGTCAGCAGATTGGGATGGGATGCGGTCCTTCTATGCATCCTACCCTTGGGGGCTGTTATGCTTTTCGTCGGATTCTCCAGATGTCACCGCTGACTCTGTCGCCGAGGTGGTGCTGCAAGGCATGGAACTCTTTATTCCATTCTCTGCAGTGCCGATCGGTGGCAAGTCTCAGCCCTGGTTTAAACGCTCCTGTATGGCGGCTTCACGTCGAAAACGAGAATGCTTTCGAGCCTGGGCAGACGCGGTGTCATCTCGCGGCTTAGAGTCCGCCGAACTTAAAAAAGCATATAACTCAGCGTCTAGGTTTTTAAAACGAGAGATTGCCAAGTCAAAGTCAGAGCACATTGCCAGTTTTGGTGAGAGATTAGCTCGCCTTCCATCTGGGACTCGTGCGTTCTGGTCTCTGGCCAAAGCTGTCCAAGGGAATTTCTGTCAGCCGTCCATTCCATCTTTGCGTGGGAGGGGTGACTCGCTGGCCCATACTGCGAAAGAGAAGGCTGATCTTTTAGGCACCCTCTTTGCGTCAAACTCGACTTTGGATGACCATGGTAAACCACCACCGTTAATCCCGCGGTGTGATACTTCTATGCCGGAAATTGCATTCCGGATCCGAGCGGTCCGCAAGGCTTTATTCTCCTTGGACGTCCATAAGTCGAGCGGTCCTGATGGCATCCCTCCGATAGTTCTGCGCACTTGTGCTCCTGAGTTGGCTCCGGTCCTAACGCGTCTCTTCCGGTTCTCATACTCACTCGGCATCGTCCCATACGGATGGAAGATCGCTTCAGTACACCCGATCCCTAAAAAAGGCGATCGCTCCGATCCGTCAAACTATCGCCCAATAGCCATAACTTCCTTGTTCTCCAAAATAATGGAATCCAGCATCAATTGCCAGCTCTTGAAGTATCTAGAGGGCCACCACTTGATTAGCGATAGCCAGTATGGCTTCCGGCGTGGTCGGTCAGCGGGTGACCTTCTAGTATACCTAACTCATAGATGGGCGGAGGCAATAGAGTCCAAGGGGGAGGCACTGGCAGTTAGTCTTGACATAGCGAAAGCCTTTGACCGGGTGTGGCATAGAGCACTTCTTTCAAAGCTTCCTGCGTATGGGTTGCCCGAGAAATTGTGCAATTGGATCTCCAGCTTCCTGGCTGATAGGAGCATTAAGGTAGTTATCGACGGAGCTTGTTCCGACCTCAAACCTGTGAATGCCGGGGTCCCACAAGGCTGTGTCTTATCTCCGACCCTCTTTCTTCTGCATATCAATGATCTGCTGCAGCATAGCAGTATTCATTGCTATGCGGACGATAGTACTGGAGATGCATTATACACAGGCCGCGCAAATATTTCTCGGGCTGATGTCGATCAGTTCCGGAACAAACTTGTGTCTGAAGTCGAGACCCAACTAAGTGTAGCCTCGGACTGGGGACGACTTAACCTAGTCCAATTCAACCCCAAAAAGACACAAGTTTGCGCGTTTTCCACTAAAAAAACACCCTTTGTCGCTACTCCTCTCTTTGAAGACACCCTCCTTAAAGCCTCAGCCAGCATCGGAATACTGGGCGTCGACATATCGGACAATGTTCAGTTTCGCGGTCATCTGGAAGAAAAGGCTAAACTTGCCTCTAAAAAGCTTGGTGTGCTCAGTAGGGCGAGACGATACTTCACTCCGGGCCACCGCTTGCAACTTTATAAAGCGCAAATTCGGCCCCACATGGAATATTGTTCTCACCTCTGGGCGGGAGCCCCCCAGTACCAGCTCCTTCCTCTTGATCGCATTCAACGTAGAGCGGTTCGATTAGTCGCTGACCAGTCACTCTCCGACCGGCTTGATCCTTTGGCGCTGCGTAGAGATGTTGGATCTCTCAGCATCTTCTATCGCATTTACCATGGGGTGTGTTCGGAGGAGTTGTTCGGATTAATACCTGCAGCTAAATTTCATCTTCGGACATCAAGGCAGAATGCGAAATTCCACCCGTATCACCTTGATGTCTGTCGTTCCACCACTGCGCGTTTCGTAAGACACTTCTTACCACGCACCACCACGTTATGGAACAAGCTGCCCGCCACGGTATTTCCGAACCACTACGACTTAGGGTCCTTCAAGAAAAAAGCGTATAAATCCCTAAAAGGCCGGCAACGCACTCATGAGCTCCCAGCCACTTGAGTGTCCATGGGCGGCGACTTCACCTTTATGGTGGGCCTCCTGCTCGTTTGCCCCCTCTTCTATAAAAAAAAAAAAAAAAAAAAAAAGTTATAACTAAAAAAAACTTAATTTGCAGGAGAACAAGACTGAACCCTATATCTCCAATAGAAATTTAGAGAACCCAAATCACTTTAGTCAAGGGATACAAACACTAATTACATTTTGTGAAAAGCATTATGAGCAATTTAAATGACTTGGGGTTCTAATAATAATGGTGCTACATCTGTTGACCAGTAGATAGGTTGCGCCCTTAAGAAGCAGAAGTATTTTAAGTTAAGATACAACTTTATAAAAGAAATATATATAGTATTTATTCTAGTGTCATATTAATTTAGCATCTCCTATAACTTGTGATGTGCAGTTACAAGTTAATTAAGCATTTTACATACATTTTAGTGCATGTGCCAATAATCACCTAGCAATGCCTTATTATAACAAACTCCATAGCGACTTAAAATCTTTGGATACAAATATTTATCAGATACACAAGATGTCTGTTTATAAATTATTATAATTCAATGGAGTGTTGGCTGAGGTTTAATAATATAATAACAGCATCAATGTAAATAATGAAAGTATGCTGCACTGAGGTATGTAAACACTTCTTGATTAAGTACTGCGATTTCTTGATTAAGAGTGGTTCTTATATCATTCAAGACACTTTTAGTGCTTACCGCTACTTATATTTCTTATCTTTAGTGCTGTGTTGTCAATTTTTTATGACCTTGAACTCATTGATAATTGTGCTTCATTCATGATTTACTGAAATTTTATTGTGACTTGTCATATTACATGTAACAACAGTTAACTAAAGTTTTTCTACAATCTTATAGTTCAATTAGTGCACCTTTGATCCCAAGATATTATGCTAAGTCTTTTGCTTCTAATAATAAATAACCTAAATAAAAACGCAGATAATAGTATGCAAGACGAATTTCATTTCTGTTTTTAAATCGATGGTATTGTGGTCTTACCATTTCTAGTACCAATTTAAAACAATGGCGCTTTCTAAAAAGATCAACATTTTTTTTTTTGGTTACAACTTATAATAAAAACAACGTTTCTTTATGAAAGTAGTAGAACGAATGATTTATTGCAGACTAAAGTTATATATTGTTGCACATAGATGGCAGCACTTGTTTTACATATTTTAGATATTGACATTATAACACAACTGTTGCTGTTAATCATCTCTTGATATTGTGAGTACTTTTCAACAGCTTCTATGAGAAATATTAAAACAAAAAGTTTATATATATGAAAAGTAGACAACAGATATACATATAATTAAACTAGCCAGTTCATATTTTATTTTTTTAAAAATGATTAATTTCCAATTATGTATAATATAAAATACTATTCAATATACGCCACAAATTATGTAACGATGAAAAGAGATGAGAATAGGGCAGGTACGCTTGGAAAATGACTGGTGCTAGTAGGGTCTTATATATTATACATCTACTTAATTACGATTGTATAGCAGTTTTTCTTAACTAGCAATTATAAAAAGTTCGGTTCCATACTCGAAGACCTTACGTCAAATTTTTTAAACAACAAAGACATTTCCTTCCTCAGAATTCAAAACAATGGGGAGCGCATTAGGTAAATTATGTTCAACGACCGCGGTTTCAGCTGTTGGTTCAGTTCTCGATCGAGTGATATCTCAACCGCACACCGAAGATCACACAGTTCTCTATAAACTGGCTGATTATAAAAAAGGTTACATTCACCTTTTTTTATTACGATTAAATTATTTCTACCGTATGCTTGAAGTAGAGCTAATACATTTTGACCAATAAAAATTAAAAACCGATGAAAATAAAATAGCAATACTCCAACTCTTAGGCAATAAGTACAATATTTTTTAGTATTATTCAGTATTAACAATTTAGGATTAAAAAAATAGACCAACATTTGGTTTTAATCAAATCTTGATTTTAGGTGGTATTTTACTAGAAACTTACGCAAATGGTGGCATGGTAGCTGCTGAAAAACTTATACGCGAGGAGTTCGCTGGCTATATGTACGCTGGGGGTAGGGGTAGAGTTATAAACCGAGCGGAATATCTTCGGTGGAAGTTTAGGGAACAGGAACAGGTACTCCCCATAGACATGATTTAAATTCCTTTAGGTATCTGAATAAATTCTTAATCTGTCAGTTATTGTTGAAGGTAGTACTACCCATAGAAGCCTCTCTATCACCACACGATCCATTGGCAAAGTGGGAAGACCACACCGCCTGTTGGCAGATGAGCTACCGCGGGGCACTCGGAGAATCTCTTTTACATGTACTAATTATTTGTGATACTAAGGTAAATGTAAAAATAAAGTTTAAATTGTATGGAGAAAGTAATTTTTAGATTTTAATTATGTGGGTATGTACAGGAGTATAGCTTTACCTATCTCACATTAGACATCGTTTCTCAAATCTCGACTCTTATAGTAAGGTTAAGTCATTCATTACCAACAAAAGTGTATACAATATATAAATGCATTAAATAAACCATACTATTTAATTAACAACTGTTATTTTGATTTTTTTTAAAAGCATTACCTAGTATGATAAATATTATGGGGGGCGTTAAACAAAACTAACAAATAATTTATTACAAATAAATTATTTTTTTTTAGATACACACACGATTAGCGAGGACATTAGTGAAATGTTTTCCCAAACTCTCGCTTGATGTTGTTGAAGGTGAAGAATATCTAGGTAATTTGTGAACAAATATATATTCATTTGTTTAGAGTTAAATTCAATTTGCCGCGCGTAAGATATCACGGCTAATGACACTACAGAGATGACACTTCGTTGCTTAGTTGCGGAAATTTCCGCTGCCGCTGCGTTAGCGCCACCGAACAACACGCATACAATTTTGGCGGGAATAGTCGATTCCGTACAAATCTAGTTGTAACGGATTCATAAATAATAGTCTATTACTAGTTTATGTTATATTTCATATGGATGTGAGAATGTTGTTTGACCAATCGTTAAACGTCACTTGTAAAAATATCCAGAAACGATACTGGAGTAACAATATTGATGCGTGCCAGCAGAATACTCATTCTGACTTCAGTTCTGAGTCATTCCTCACTCCTCAGACCGCACCCCGCTCCTGCATACCGCGGCGCGCGCATCTTTTCCATAGGGCCCCCCTCACCGCGGGGGTCACTTAAAAAGCGCGCGGCAAATTTAACTCTGACCCTTCAATTTGTGTAACCAGTTATGTCATGTAAAAATAGTGTCAAGTACCTAAATTAATATTTGAGCATAAATATTAATATTAACATTTTATTTTCCCATGGTAATAATTAAAACATGGACACTGTATTTATTTTCAATATAATATATAAAATTCTCGTGTCATGTTTGTTTCTTTACTCCTCCGAAACGGCTTGATCGAGTCTCACGCAATTTTGTGAACAGATCGTGTAGGTTTGAGAATCGGCCAACATCTATTTTTAGAGACACTTCTTATTTTGGCAAAACAACGTTTGTCGGGATCAGCTAGTATTTAATATATTAAGAACGCATTCTTGTGTTTGCTATATTTGTTTAATAAAATTTTATTTGTTTATTTGTCCATCTATGTCAAAAAATCCTTCCTTCATTAGAACTCCTTGCAGGCTTCACTGTTGTGCTAATTGTCTAAATATGGGTTCCATCGAGTTTCCTAACCCGTAAGCCTTTTTATCGTAATGTTTGAATTAGTGAAAACAAAACTATATAAACATATTCATATTTATAAAGGAGTGACAGAGAGTTTCTTGCCAGTTCTTGATTTGGAAACTGGCAGTAAATGTAGAATCGAAAATTTAAAACTTATTTTGTTGACGATTCATAAGTGTACCATGGTGACCTATATGAATATAGATATTTTTGATTTTGATTTTATTCGATCCCTATACACAAACTAAACAATTACACAATGTAATATAATGCAACATTTCATACGTCCAATCCAATAATTATGAAAGCTCAGATGTTTCCGCTTCGCCTAGAAGTTATTTTAATAAAACTGAAAAATGCAAGGCATTACTATGCCGTGATTTATTTGTAGGTGCCAGTTCGCTGCATCTTGCAATCGCTTACAGCAACAACGAATTGGTCCAAGACCTCGTAGAGGCCGGGGCGGCTGTCAATCAACGAGCTATCGGTGAGCGATCATTTATATCTCTCATTTGTTGTTAATTATTGTTCATGTTTCAATAATAAAGTTTGTAGGTAGTTTCTTCTTACCGCGTGACCAACAGAAGAATCCACCCTCTCGTCAGACCAACTACGAAGGTTTAGCCTATCTTGGCGAGTACCCGTTGGCTTGGGCGGCGTGTTGTGCCAATGAGGCGGTATATAACCTACTTTTGGACTCCGATGCTGATCCAGATGCCCAAGATTCATTTGGGAATATGATCCTTCATATGGTTGTTGTTTGTGATAAATTGGTAAATAAATTTGTAAGCATTTAATTCTAGTAACAAGAATGTATGTATATATGCTTATTTCTGGAAAGATAGCACTGGCAGTAAAACAATATCAAATCTAAATAAAACCTTATTTGAGTACCTTTAGTACACTTATGAGTCGTTTGACCCTGAAATCACTTTTACTGCCAATTTTGAAATCAAGGGCAGAGAGAAACTCTCCGCCACTTCTATTAATCGCCAGGCATGTTCTATAGTACGGTTGAAAAGAGCTGCGAGCATTACACACTCCGGCGAATATAATATAAATGAACGAATGAATAAAAAAAATCCTTTTCTATAGGTAATAACCGGTAGGTTCTCCTCCAAATTATACGAAGACATGTTTTTCATATAAAATGTTCTAATAACAGGATATGTTTGGCTACGCCCTTCGTCACCCAAAGGTACCGGCGAGTAACGGAAGACAGAACAACGCTGGCTTCACCCCTCTGACCTTGGCCTGCCAACTGGGTAGAGCCTCCGTCTTCAGGGAGATGTTAGAACTGTCTTCTAGAGAATTCTGGCGATATTCCAATATAACATGCTCAGCATATCCATTGAACGCGTTGGACACATTGTTACCGGACGGACGTACAAGTAAATACTTTTTTTTTATACAAAACAAATACTAACCCGACGACGCCATAATAGTTTGTATGAATCTTTTGCCATAAGTCTATGAAACTTACTGTATACTTTTACGTGAAATTTCTAATGAACATTGCTGGTCTCGTAAAACTTTACCCCTTAAATATTATATAACTTCAATTAAGTATGCGCCTGGTAGTAAGTACCTGTATAAATGCAAGCATCGCGATACAGCGGGGAAATGCCAGAATTATGGGTGCTCTGCCGCAAGGACCAAACTTTTTAAATTTGTTTTATATTTGTGGTATGTTTATCATTCTTTTTTATTTAATAATAAGCTTATCAACTATAAATAAATGATACTATAGTTGGACAACAAAGCGCAAGTATTCACAATAATTTGCAGATTGGAATTCAGCGTTGTTCATAATCCTAAACGGTACGAAACAAGAACATTTGAACATGCTAGATGGTGGTATCATACAGAGGCTGCTTGAAGAAAAGTGGAAAACATTTGCGAGGGTAAATTCTCATTTACGAATCAGAAATACAACACTTATAATAACAACTTCACCAACATTATGAATTAAATATCGCGTGGGTTGTCTGGAAGAGATCGCTTATTAGCGATAAAGCGTTGCTCTTATATGTACTAATATCTATTAACATCATTTAATTATACTGTTTAAGTGCAATAAAGTGTAAATAAATAAACAAATACTCGACCCAAAATATCTTTATTCAAGTAGGTCTTTATAAAGACACTTTTGAATCGTCTTTTTTTACACTACCACCGGAATCGAAAGGTTTATGTGATAAGAACAGAAATACTCGAAAGATTAAAGGTAATTTAGTTGTTTTCATAATTTTTTGCAGAAGAAGTTCCTCAAACGACTCATGATACTAATGTTGCATCTGCTACTTCTCTCTGTGTCTGTATATCTCCGTCACAGTAGTATAGAAGCCGACTCATACCCTGAATGGGGCCTGGAAGTCGTTGATGCCAGAAGTGGAATACGCCTTGCATGCGAATTGGGAACGATATTGAGCACATTGTGCTATATAATACTGCAGCAGGGAGACGAGATCAAAAACCAAGGAGTTATAGCATATATAAAACAATTGGTGAGATTTTATTTTATTTTATTATATTAGTTCCAATACAGAATGTAACAATACAATAACAAACTAATCATACTTTTTTTGTCTTTAAATCAAGGTTTACAAAGGTTCTGTCAAAAACTCTATTCATATAGGTTCATACACTTATGAATCAAAGACCTCTCCGCCTTTAAATCATTTAAATATATATATATATATTTATTTAATTTCATATTTATGAGTACCCAAGCGAATGAATACTTTATATTAAACTAAATATGTGTCTGTGTGTGTTCACCAACCATATGTCATGTCATACCTGTGTGTTTACATAGCACACACAAACACACACACTACTGTTTTGTTTGTGTTTATATTGTAGAAAAAGAGCGGGCCAACCACGGGTACTACGAGAACCTTGCCTGGTTGACCCGTCTCAATATTATTTGCATTTTTGTATGCTAGAGTAATATAAAAAAAAAAAAATTATCTGTCAAATGAATTTCATGGACCGTGTCCAATTACAACATGAATAAACGTGTTCTTAAAGTATTTTGTTAATCTGAATGTATTTACGTCCAAGAAAAATAATACACACAAAAGTTAACACAATACACTTATTTCATTCCGCTTATATTGCACTATCATTCCTAATGCTTTTTTAAAAATGTCACTTTTTGGTGCAGTTAACAAAACGTTGTATTGAATGTTTTAATTCAACATTTCAGATACACGAACCAGCGAAATTTATTTTCTTAGCGTCAAACTTGTTACTATTAGCGTGTATTCCGGCGCGGTTAAGTAGGCAAACAATGTTAGAAGAGGCAATATTGATATTCGTCTTGCCAGGGTCTTGGTTCCTTCTAATGTTCTTTGCGGGGTAAGTTTTAATATTAACAATAAAATTATATAATTAATAAATACTTTCATCTACCTATGTTTCGTATAATAATTCCCCTTGTGATAGCATTTGTGTTTTTATATTCAAGCATATTCAAATGAATTATAGCTGTAAAGGTCACTGAACCTAACCCTTATAGCGTAACCCATGGCAACGAGTCGCATAATAATGGCCGTTGGCGGCCATATTGTCGCTCGTGAAGAACCGATACAAAATAATAGAAAAACATTATATATATTTAATACTGAATATTTTAATACAAAGACATATTTATAACATATATTTTTTTGTTAAAAGTATTTATGTATAGAAGATAGATAATATTTCTATTGACCCGTTTATCTGTTTTGCTTCTGACAATTAAAGAAATCAAGAAGGTTTTTTAACCTGTGTGTGTTATTTGTACCTAAACAAGGTTGCTTGTATCAGGGATATTCTGGAGCTTCGGCCTCAATTGCGATATGTCGGATCTTACAACTATTATTCCCCAGTCAGTTTTTGTTCTGAAACTCTTAGTTCCAAACTTATATTGGAGTAAAGGTTATACTCATTACTAACTTTTTCAGTAAATTGCGGCATGTATTTTTATTTTAATTGTATCTGTAAAGATTTAATATTCATTCTAACAAACAGCTCAATGAATAATAATAATATTTGTCCTGAAACCATCTTTTCTATCACTGCCACCGACTTCTATTCTGATTTCGATAAATCTAATTTAAAACTCCAATTCTGACCTCGCTTTCGATAGAATTACCTCCCCGACTTGTTATTTAAGTTACAAAGTTATTTTACAAAATTGATCACTTTCTTACAAAATATCTTGTTTCAGGGCGGTAAAATTGACAGGTCCCTTTGTAACAATGATATACAGTATGATCACTGGTGATATGTTCACCTTTGGTATTATTTATTGCATTATTCTGTTTGGATTCTCGCAATCATTTTTCTTCTTGTATAAAGGTACTTTATTCATTTTTTTAAATTAATCTAAATACTTAGTCTGGCCATAAATACTGTTACTATTCAAAAAAAGAAAATATTACGTTTGAATTTGGAATCTGTCATTTTTATATGATTGCTTGATGTGTTTTCTTATTTTCGCGCCATTATATTGTTAAATATTTTGTTATATTAAAATGGAGTGGGGTGATAAAGAGAACCGAATCGCTGTGATTGCCTTACATAAAGTAGGTATGGAGAAAAGTGCAATTTTTAAAACCCTCCACCCGCTTGGTATTAGTCAAATGTTTGTTTACCGGGCTATTGATAGGTACAATGATACCTCCTCTGTTTGTGACAGAAAAAGATCTGGCCGTCCACGTACCGTTCGTGTGAAAAAGGTGATTAAAGCAGTTAGGGAAAGAATTCGAAGAAATCCTGTCCGTAAGCAAAAGATTTTATCTCGGGAGATGAAGATAGCTCCTAGAACCATGTCTATAAGAGACGTACTGGTCACTTCTTAACTGATAATTTAAAGAAGAATAGGGTGGTAAAATCCAAACAACTACTTAAGCGGTACGCAAAGGGAGGTCACAAAAAAATTTTGTTTACGGATGAGAAAATTTTTACAATTGAGCAGTATTTTAATAAACAAAATGACCGTATTTATGCTGGAAGCTCTAAAGAAGCTTCGCAATTAGTAAACAGAGTACAACGTGGGCATTATCCCACTTCAGTGATGGTTTGGTGGGGTGTTAGCTATGAAGGGGTGACTGAGCCATATTTTTGTGAAAAAGGTATTAAAACGTCGGCACAAGTTTATCAAAATACCATTCTTGAGACGGTAGTTAAGCCTTTAACTAACACCATGTTCAATAACAAAGAATGGTGCTTTCAACAAGACTCGGCACCGGGTCATAGAGCTCGATCCACCCAATCTTGGTTGAAAACTAACGTTCCGGACTTTATCAGCACTGAAAACTGGCCGTCGTCAAGTCCTGACCTAAATCCATTGGATTATGATTTATGGTCAGTTTTAGAGAGTAAGGCTTGCTCTAAACGCCATGATAATTTGGAGTCCCTAAAACGATCCATTCGGTTGGCAGTGAAGAATTTTCCTCTAGAAAGAGTTCGTGCTGCTATTGATAACTGGCCTCAACGTTTAAAAGACTGTATTGCAGCCAATGGAGACCACTTCGAATAAACATTGTATATTTTTAATAGTTATATATTGATGTATTAAACTAACTCACTATGAAAGGAATAAATGTTACGTATAAAAAAAAATCGTGCTTTTCTTTATAACAATATTTATGGCAAGACTAAGTATATTATTGTGATATTTTTTTATTAACACGCATGGAACACCAGCTTAATCTGATAAATATTAGTTATCAGGGTATATTAAAGTATATATATGGAATATTTCTAATAATTATTCAATTCACAATGTACCAACCCTTTTTAGGATTTCCTAATGTGCAATCAACACTCTATTCGAGTTATCCCAGCACTTGGATGGCCCTTTTCCAAATAACACTGGGTGATTATAGTGTAAGTTAATGATCAATTGATATTATTTAATTAAATATGGTGAATAAATAAAAAAATAAATAAATATTTACAGTAGAAGTAGATAATGTTTGTAGATGTTAGTACATATAAGAGCAACGGCCTTAAAGGTAATAAGCGACCTCTTCCAGGCAACGTTGTCACTATACCTACATTAAAACGAGCACATATAGACCTTAGAAATGTTAGAACTGTTAGAAATGTTAGACCTTAGAAATGTAATCCAAATTATCTGTTATTATCATCAACTCAAAAATATCTTTATTCACATAGGTAACTATGGTACACTTTTGAGTCGTCAAAAAACAAAAATCTTCCCAAATCAAGGGCGTAGAGCGGATGAAAAGAACTGGCAAGAAACTCTCCGCCACTCATTTAAATCGCCCAGTATTGTTTATTATGGGCTTCTTAAACTTTTATCATTCACGGCCCCATTTATCATTGGGAGTTTCTTGACCCCACACAAATATACAATATTTTTTTTTATTTTGTAACAATATACCTACATATGAAAATAATTTTAGTATTAAATATAAAATTAAAAAATGCACAAACATTATAAAATGGTGTACCTAAATAAATATTTGACATTAAAATCTCGACACCAGAAATTCGCGATTTGGGGTCGCGACCCATGACAGTTTAAGAAGCCCTGGTTTAAATGCCAAGGCATCTTTGTTTGTGCCGACATTATCATACGTGGTCGGCTTTATACTTTGTGCAGCCTCAGTTTCAATATTCATCAGGTCGTATTGGTCTTCCACCACTTAGAATTCCTTGTTGATCCGTCGTTGTGTTAGCAGTACTCCGAGCTGGGACAAACAATCTATCCAAATCTATCGAAGACGGTCTTCGCTGTGTTCATGGTGTTTGTGCCGATTCTACTGCTTAACATGCTGATCGCCATGATGGGAAATACTTATGCACACGTGATAGAACAATCGGAGAAAGAGTGGGTTAAACAAGTGAGTAATGGTACATCGAATCATTCTTGAGATGAGTATGACATATTTAGGAAATGATAAAAGTTTCTTCTTTAAACTTTAATATGACATAATCAATATATGTATTGTAATACTAATATTGTATTGTAAGGCCTCAAACACCAGTTTACACAGTTTTTACTTTAAGTTTTCCCTTTTTAACACGGTGTAAATTCAAAGTCAAAAAATTCTCAAGACAATTAAAATTGCTAACAACTAGAGAAAACAATTCGATTTTTATACATATCATATGTCCCCAGTGGGCAAAAATAGTCGTATCTCTGGAACGGTCGGTAGCGCAGGAAGACGCTCATAAGTACCTTCAGGAGTACTCTATTGGGCTTGGTCCTTCAGATGACCCAAGGTACGAGCAGCGAGGAGTAATGGTTATCAAGAGTAAGGCGAAAACCAGGGCTAAGCAGCGAAAGGGGGCTCTTGCTAATTGGAAGGTAATATGCATATTTTTTGGTGAATTAATGGAATTCCAGAGGTTATTTTTATTTATATATTTTCCACATATAATGGTATAAGGCTTTTTTTAATTGAAGTGTTTGTCAATAATTATCTATAATATTTAAAGTTTTAATTAAACGGTAATTTAAAACCTGATTGCTGATTATTTTTTTACTATTTTAGCGAGTAGGTAAAGTGACCATAGCGGAGTTAAGGAAACGTGGAATCACTGGTGAGGAGCTGCGACGCTTGATGTGGGGACGTGTCTCCATATCTACTCCTACTAAGCAAAAGACCACGTAAGTCTAAGAAGAGTTAGGAATAAGGTCAAAGGTTATAACATTGATAACTAGGAAATGCCTACATGAAATAACTGGCTTTTAGCGTACCACCACCGGAAGTGGTGAAAGAGGCAGCAGGGGTGGGAGGCGTGGCCCTGTCTTCGGCGCTATCGGCTATGGCCTTCGCTCAGGACCTTGATCTGACAAACCCTGGTAATATTGTGGCTGCTCTGTATATTATAACATAAGTGCGAGCATTGCCTTTGTATTGGATCTTTAAGACGTCGTTCAAAAATACTCTACAATTACATTTACAGCCAGTTCCCAAAAAAAGGCATAGAGTGGATGAGAACTGGCAAGAGACTCTCCACCACTCCTTTAAATCGCCAATTATGTTCTACAGAACTGCGGTAAAGAGCTATGCTGAGCAGATAATTCATATAACTCGACGTTTATAGTAATCACGGGTTTTTTTTTAAATACGGCAATGAATTTATATGAATAAATAGGTGCGGATAAAATGCAACAGCCACCAGATATTTTGGTGAATGGACTCCAGAAACCAAGTCACACGACAACTCAAATCTTCCAAACGCCGAAAGCGGACAAGAATGTCACCGCTGTACCAAACAAACAGAACATGCTTGGAGTCGATCTTCAAACGGATTTTTTGAAAAATCAAGAGATTCAAAATCAACGTAAGTTGGAAATAATACAATTAAGTATGTTTAAAATTCTTTTTGATATAATATGTATTAATGACAATTTGGTTAAAAATCGACAAGGACTCCGACTCAAAGATGGCTTATAAAAACGGCTGGTTTATTAAATTCTCTTTATAGCTGCGGAAGTATTCCGTGACTACATGAAGGAGCTGGTGATACAATCAGAAGTAGGTCCCAGCTTGCCGGAGTTAAAGGCGCTTGCTGAAAAGGCGGCACAGCTGAACGGCATACCGGAAATAGATGTCACTGTTTCTGTAAGTTGTTCATGAGTCGATCAGCTTTCGTCAACATAATAGTTTATGGAATATTTACAAACTGGGATAACTAACGCGACGAATGTGGATCTTTCGATCTGTATTCTGTACGAAACGTAAAACTAATCAATCCGATAGCTCTCACCGAGTTGTCAACATTTGAGGTAGATATTGTAGTTCTGACATAGACGTAAGTATTTTAATTTTCTTGTTTATACGCAAGCTTTTACCATTAAAAAAATATATTTATTATTTAATTGAATAGATTAACATACGTGTTAGAACTTAGTAATTAAGTTACCTATTTTTATATAGTATGTTTGATTGTTGACTAGTGATATTCTTTAATAAAGAAATTCAACCGTTTCGCGCGTAGGTAATAATATAAAATACAGATTACCTATATATTAAATTGCCTATATAGGGTATTTACAAATGTAATATAACAGTGATAGTAAAATGATTAAGGTTATATCACCTTAATAATTTTGCTAAGTATGATTATGATTTTAATACATGTATCTGTTGTCTCTGGTTGACAAAATACGGAATGACATGTAGAAATATAGGTTAAAAAAATTCGTAGTATAGATGTTTTTAAACAATTAAAGACGGGAGTGAAATCGTCCCGCCTTGTCGTTGCTGGGGCTGTGTCTGGTCTTTTTGGAGTGGCTGCAGACCAGCCACCTCCAGACAGCGGCTGGAGAAGAGAGAGACAGGAACAGACTGACAGTGATCCTATATCAGGTAATATTTTTTTATTTCATCTCTTTCAGACGACGTCTTCATTAGTGTAGATTCTTCATTTCTATTCTATTCAAATTCATTTTAAAATGATTTTACGTATAAATCTAGGCCAAAACAGATGCAAGGTATGTATCGATAAGAATTTGGACACATTGATCTTGTGTTTGTAAAATTAATGTATTATAATAAAATAGACTTATACGTGTCAAGACTCACATAAAATTACCTTCAATGTTTGTTTACGATTATCGATACAAAGAAATTGTTTTTACTTTGTAATTATTTGTCAATGTTTTAGGGAAGTTTAAAATATATATTTTTTATTTCATACTTATATATTAAACATAATAGCTGGAAGATCGATGAATACTATAACTGAATACTGTAACATTGCAGACAGCGCTGTGTTGGGTCGCGCATGTCGTGCTAAACGCGCTCGAACTGCATCCAGACGCGCTGCGCCACCACCGCCTCACCTTTACGTACCGGCACGGTCTGTACATGTCTTAGTCTATACAGAGACAAGGCTCGTTGGATTATTTATTAATTATCTCATTTCCAGGTCTATGTATTTCGTTGCTTCAGAAAGCAGCGCGGTTGAAAGTGACGCGCCTTGGGATGAACCACAGACATCTAATAATAATTCGTAAACATCTTTACACGATTTTATTATATACATTTTTTCTCGTTAAACAAACAAAAACTCACTACGCTTTAACTAATAAAGTTACGTTAAGTTTTATTTCAGAGAAAATATAAATCATCAAGATGTGGAGATGAAAGCGAATCGACCGCTTTGTATTCAATATGCAACTGGACAAGTTGAACATTCTATCTTTATTCAAGGTCAGCGTACTATTTCAATATATTTTATCGTACTTTGTAAACGCCATATTCAATTTTAATGTTACACTTTACCATAGTTTGATACAGTGACAAATGCATTATTATCTGTGAATATCTTGTATTCAGGGGCCGGAAGTGATGCGGACGTTGAGAGCGCACCGCCCCCGAGCAAACCGGAAATACGTAAGATCCGACCCAAGACGACGCGACCGCGACGAAACAGGTTAAATTTACTTTTTAGTTAGAACTTTCAAGCCTAGTAATTTCTATAGCACTCAAATGGAATTCAGTGCGTAGTTTCCTAGTCTTCCAAACCAAAGAATAAAACCGTTTTTAATTTTAAAAAAAATAGCCGTTTCTTGTCTGCTTCTCGGCTTGGACGCGCACGAACAGGCGTAGTTAGAATTAGACGATTCAAAATGGTCTTATGTACCTTACTGAATAGTGATTTTGACTTTGACAGAGTATCCCCAGTACCAGGCCCTGGTAGTCCATTAACGCCGTGGGCCACAGCGCCCTTGTCCAAACTTACCAAACTCATGCATTCAGCCAGCCTCACCTCTTACTCTTCGCAAAGCTCTTCGGAATCACCAACGAGGTATTAAGTTACTTTGCGAGTATTAAAACCATGAGTTAGCTTAACATAGACCCTAAACTGCCAGTTACTGTTAAGTCGAAAATAAAACTACATATTTAATTTTATGTTTTATTTCACCCAAATGCCTGTGGAAACGAGTAAGGGACAATAAAAAAAAAAACAATTACATTTAAACACAAAACAGAAGAAAGACCAAACATTGGTAATGAAAATTTTCAGGCACCTTTGGAATCAAAATATCGAAAGTTGAAATTTGCAATAATCAGTCAATGTCAAAACGCAAAACATATTTCAATTGTGTAAAAAAAAAAAAAACTCTCCGAAATAAAAATTGTAATCTCACCCATAAAATGTATCAAAAATTGCTCTCAGACTAAATACTTGTCCACAGTATATTCTACTACTTACGTTTTCTGTTCTCCGCCAAAGGTCCGTCCGCCATTATCCGTTTAGGTATATTTATTGGCCATTTAAAGGCATTTGCCTAGTAGGACCTTCAACAGATCAAGTGAACGGCATACGATGGGTAATCATCAAGAATAATCAATAAAGTATAACATGAGATAAACACATGGCATTGAGATTGATACGTATTGTTTAAAGGGTCACCACTTACCTCCGGGGTCTGTGGAGAGAAAAATTATAAATAAAATGAACACAATATCAATTAAACATACATTTTATATCTTAATATTAGTACATATTGAGTGCAAACTCTCGGAACAATAATCGGGGAGGAATGTGAGACACACCATGGATACACCTAGATTTATCAAAGCTAATTACACAATTTCAATCTACCGTCAAACGTTAAGTCCGTTCGCAACTACCGTCCGTCCGTTGGCCCAGCGGGCTTAGCTTAACGTCGCGAATAGGCCCGTGTTGCCACACCATTTACCTCGACAGTCCGGCGGCGGCGCTTCGCCCTCCGGCGGCCTATTACACCGTTCGGGGCCGTGTGGGATATTTTTACCTGGACAAACTAACATCGCATTTAACACATTAACAAGTCCACAACGCCCACAATACAAATCGGAAGTGAGTTTTGGCTGCACGTGAGACGACTTATTACTATTACATAGCTAGGAGGTATCTTCTGACAATCCGCGGTGCCCCGGCCGGTTTCTGCAATCAGACAGACAGACATGGCAAACATCACATGGTAAGGGAAATCGCTTCTGGACACGGCACCGCTCGAGCCTACACATCTGCAACACTAATTTCATGGCATGCAATTGGGGAATGGGCCCAGCTATGACTCGCACGGCAGACATAACTTAAACTGAAGCATGAAGGTATCTGAAAAGCATGAAGCCGACAGTTCCCTCCGAGGGGAAAAATACTCACATTACTGGTGTCCGGACTCCGGCGCATTCCCGTAAGGGTATGGATAGGGGTACACCGGAGGGTACATGGGGTACTGGTATTGGCCCATGGCCCCAGGGGACTGGCTGGGAGGAGCCTGCGGTGCGTTCGTGGGTTGGGGAGGCTGCTGCGGGGGCTGCTGCTGCTGAAAGGAAATGGCATCTGTTAAGGCCTCTTACATCTTTTAAGTTTTTACTTTATTTTATTTGAATGATTAAAGATATTTTTCTTAAAGTTTAGTTCAAAAGGCGTGTAATCATGATAGCCAGTAAAAGAGAGCCAAGAAGAGAAGCAGCACCTTGGCCTTGATCTGGGCCTCGATGGCCTCGGCCTCCTTGAGCTTGCCGATGCTGCGGTAGTACTCGGCCCACTGCGCGCTGTAGTCGGGCGCGTTGCTGGGCGTGCTGCTGGGCGGGGTGTTCGCGGGCCCGCTCGACTGGCTCGGGCTGTCCGAGTTCGACTGGCTGTTCGGTCCGCCTGCAATTCACCAACATTTCATGCAATTCTCTTCACGGGGAGACGGGAAAGATCAAGAGCATTTCAAATGTCAAAAGACATAGAATACTCACCCATCTGCTGTTGCTTGGCCTGCTGCTCAATAGCTTCAGCCTCCCGCATGAGACCAAGAGACCGGTAATAGTCAATCCACTGTTGAGAGTAGTCCGGCTGACCAGTCGCCGGATTTATCTGCACTTGTTGTTGCTGCAAAACATCAAAAAATCCATAAAATAAAACTTGCCTATTGCAATGCATTTAATGGAAAATACCACTTGCAACTCACCTGTGGCTGCTGTTGCTGATGCCAGTGTGGGTTGTAGCCCCACGCGGAGCCTCCCCCCTCGCTGCCCCCTCCCCCGCCGCGGTAGTACTCCCCACCCCCGTTGTTGCCGTTGCCGTTGTCGCTGCCCGGTCCACCGTCGGGTATGAAGTTCACGGGCTGAAAAGTACAAGGCACATTTTACAAGTCATTCCACCGCTGAGTTTGAACTAGACTATGAATCAAAAAGGATGCCCACCATGCCCACTTTCTCCATGATGATCCGCTTGCAGTTCTCCACGGCGTCGGGGTGCCCCTTGATGAAGAAAGTCCTGTTGACCCTGTCCGGGTTCTGCACGCGCCTGTCCAGCTCGCAGTGCGCGCCCGACTGGGCATTGATCTGCTTGATCACCTCGCCACCTTGCAACAGATTCGTTAGCTTCAACTAAAACTAGATGCATTTGGGCACTTATTGGTACAAAGTCACGAGCCAAAACCAGCACCTTTTCTACAATTATTTTCACCTTTCTATATTTCAACTTTATCTCACTCAATTAATAAAAAATAAGGATTCCAGCTCACCCCTGCCAATGATGAGCCCGCACTTGACATTGGGCATGGAGAAGGTGACCCTCACTTCGGGAGAGTTGTCCTGCCACTGTTGGTTGTCCCTGTCGTTGCCCTGATTATTGTTCTTGTTACCAGTCCGACCCCGGCCCGAACGAATTGCCAACTGTTCAAAATTCTATCTCTTATATAAATGCACTATTGATAATCAAACCTATTTTTATTCTTTTTTGTAATAATTGGAAATAAATTAATTGTAAGCCCAAAATTCAAACACACGACCCATTGAATAATTCAGATTTCCCAAACGACTCACACTTACATTGACACTGTTGATTAAATCTTCAATCATCTGCCTCGCCTGGTCCACTTGGTGCGGTAGACCTTGCAGATAACACCTAAACAAACAAATCTGATTAAAATACATTTAAAAAATAATAATTGACTGCAAGCCTTATACCTTCAAACAATAGACATGCTTAAATTTAATTTTGTATGACTAACCTCTTATCCCCGGGGCCCTCTTCCCTCTCCTGATGGAACTGGACCCTGCACCCTGAGTCGCTTTGAATCTTTTTAATCATGTCCCCGTTGCGCCCAATTACCACACCGACGGCCGTCTTAGGCACCAAAACCTATAAAAATTAATCAACATCCAGTGTTATTATTAAACGCAATTTTTTCATTTCATGAAAATATTATATTAATTGAAAATTCTAAAATTTCCTCCGTCTCAAATACATCTAATTTAACATTAACAACAAATTTAAAAATAGTTTGAGGCCATAATTTCACTCTGAGACATAACCAATAGTTTTACAGAGTGTGTTATCAGCACATGTCTTCTCCTGTCAAAAGTATAAAGAAAGGTGCACCAGTCACCTCACTGGACGTAACACCGTTGCCCTGTTCCGCGTAATTATCGTCGAACCCGCGACCTGGACCCTGCCCGCCTTCTTTGTCCTGCAGCAGCTCGTACACCAACTGCTTGGCGTGCTCCACCTTGGCAGGGTCACCGGATATACGCAGCGGCTTCTCCTATTCATCATTTCAAATATACGTCACACACAATGGATTATTTAAGTTTACACCATTTGTCTCTATGGAAACAGACATCTCATTGAATGAAAAAAGCAATGCCTGTCCAAAAATGTGTTTTAACAACATATAAGGTATATTAGTGTAAGAAAAGTAATGAAATAGAACTGAATGAATACAATCACTAAATCATAAAAATATATTAAAAATGAAAAACCTTACATATTCCGTGTTAGGTCCATCCTGAATGACCACCATTTTGGCTCCAGACTGCTCTTGCAATTGCTTTATTGTTTTACCATTTTTACCAATAATGAGTCCAACTTTGGGCCCTGGTAGCATTATCTCATCCTGGCAAATTAATCATAAATACTTCAGATTGAACTTGGAAAGTAGAAAATAGAAAGTATGTTTTATACATTTATATTAATGTTATTGACTTGAAGATAAGCTTACACAACAATACAACGAATATTTGTATATGATTTTTTACAAAGAAATACTTACAGTAATGCCCTGTCCACTGCCACCACCACCGCCTCCTCCTCCGCCGCCGCCACCACCACCCCTAGGACCCATGGGCGACATGCCCTGTTCAGGGTGTTGAGGCGCATTCTCGCGACCACGGTGATTCACTATATTATTTACTAGTTCCCTAAAAAAAACAACTATATTATTCAAAAGTTGACATAGATAAATACATAAACAAAAATAAGGTTTTAGTTTACAATTTGACATGTGATCATTTTTTTAAAAAATAATTTCTATCATTGACTGTAGGAGATGAATCTGTGATTTTCAATTTAATTCCCATTTACATAGACCGACTGTGTCAGTTCGCAGATAACATTCAGAGACAAATCAAAGATGCAACATATTTCATTGTAGACTTTTGACAGTTAAAGAGTTGAAGTACCATTTGAAGAAAAAATCCGTAAACCGTTTGTGGGATTTTGACAGAAGCAAAAAAAAGTTGTCTCTGAATTTCTGCCTCACATCAACAGTTTAATATCTAAGAACATCATTCTTTTTTGGCACAATTAATTTTGTGATATGTGAAATGGAACTTATCAAAACTTATAATAGTTGCATAATTAAACTATAGCTAACATAACCTTAAACTGTAAAACACAAAATATATATGAAACAAAATAATAAAAAATGCCACTCTTAATGTAATTTTTTGACATTCTATAAGAAACGTGCAAGTTGAGATACGTTGGCCAACACCTTATTATAAAAAATATGCATAAATGTATGTGAAGATCCAATTTTTCTGTTAAGGCGGAGGAATTATTGTATTCTAACAGTCGATTTTATCAGTATACATGTTGACAAATAAGGCATGCAGTGTTTCGTCTATAATTAAAATTTTTGATTTTGGAAAAATTCAGTTTATTGTACAAAGTCAGTGCGGTAGTGCTGATAATTTAATCACCTAATACCTACCTATATACACTACTGTATTGTCAGTTTGCTTCTATAAAAAAATAAGCAATAAAAAACAATTACTTTGCCCTAGCAATGGCCTCCCTTGACCCCGTAAGGGTACAAAGACGTTCTGCTTGACCGGAGTCTGGGGCCATTTGTATCTTGCACCCTGTCTCTGCTTGCAACCTTGTGATCTGCTCTCCTCCACGACCGATGACTGCCATCAATAATTATTTCATTAATAAATTAACATGCTAAGCTGATAATCAAAAGTTTTTCATTTGAAGCTCCAGCTCTATGTATTTGGGAGCAATATTAAAATGGATTCAAGGAACTGCTGATATACAAAAATGGGTTTTCCCCCAAATGCTCTTGATACATTCATCTTCACAGTTTTATTTCAATTATAGATGTATATGTCTCCTTGAAAGCATTTTGAAATATCCCTGTATGTATTAATGAAGCAAAAGCCTTAATCACCAATTCAATTAGCAGGTCTACATTTACTCACTGAGGCCGACCATTTTATCAGGAACCCTGATATAGTCATTAATAGCCTGTTCGTTCATCATGTTGGGCGGCCCAGATGGTGCCGGAGGGGATGCAGAATTAGCTGCGAGTCGAGCTGCTGCCGCGGCCGCCGCTGCTGCTGCTGCTGTTACACTGTACAATATTTGACATTGACAGTCTTCACAAATCTTCAGTATATTGTTAAGGCCAAATTTTTCAAATTTCTTAGGTGTATTCTTCTGAATATTGGAATTCAAAACTTCTATTGCACCCAAAAATTTGTTTTTAAACATACATAATGAAGCATTTTTAAAGTTAAACATTCGTATATAACTTAAATATTTTATGGAATTCTTAACTACACTTTTTTATTTATTGAATGGTTATTAAAGATAAAATCAAGATTACAACATCTTTACAGTCAAACCAGCCAAACTGGATGTCAATTGTTCAATCGTCTGATTAATATTACTGTTTGAAATAAACTAAATACATTTGTTATAGTGTAGAAGCAAACTGACAATAGTATTTTGTCGTTTTTATAAAACACCTTAATCAGCCAATATAAAGCATAAGTCAATTTTATGCTGATATTTTAGCAAATAATTATAAAACACAAATTGAAAATACACAACAGTTAAAGCTATATAGTTTTATTGATATGATAATAAAGACTTAGACTTACCTCATTTGAGGAGGAGAGTAGGGTGGTTCTACTGATGCAAGTTTCTTTGAGCTAGGTTCTGGTCCGTCGTCTAATGATCTCTTATTTCCACCAACTTCAATTTTGGCGGCCACCTACAAGGATTAATACAAGTATAATGTACTTTAAATTACTACGTAGACACTGCTTTCGAAAGTAGGTTAGAACTTGAAAGTTATTGTCCAACTATTGGACATACCCTCTACTTATTCAATACTCGTACACAAATTAATCGATGAAGGTAGATTGTGCGGCTAAGAATATTATTAAGGAGGGATTTTACCCTAGTGTCAAGATTTACGTGTGTACAATGAATAAACGTCTCACCAATTTCGCACGTTGTAAAGCTGCCGCAAATCCCCCTGTGACACTATTGTTTTGAAGCGTAGCCATAGAAGAATAATCACTCATGTTTGAACTAGAGTAAACATTCAATCACGCAATACGGCAGCCATTAAAAAGGATCAAAAGACCCAAATAAAAATTTGGCCACTGTCGCAAATTTAAGAAAGAGACGCGTCCATTGACCATAAACTATATGATCCTAGAATTTTGTGACAGAGGCTACGACAGCAATGGCCAATCGAATCAATATTATTTTTGACAGTTCGCCGGCTATAATAATGTAACGATTGCGATTGGAAGAAAGACCTTCTAATATCTAGTCACAACTAGAGAAAATCGATTTTCTATCTTAAGAACTTGAATTTAAGTATCGTTAGTTATCTATTGAGATCCTACATATTTTTCAATATAAAGTAACTGTATTATTTAAAAAAATGCGTACTAATTGTATTTAGCAAATTTACTAATTATTTTGACTTGAGATTTTGTTTTTTAGAATATGTTGTCTATGAATTATGTACGTTTCGTTTATCAAGGAAAAGGTGAGATCTAAGTTTGCTTTGGTTATAAATAAACTTTTAATATACATAATATACAAACAGTAAATTTCGAATTAAAGTGAATAATCCAAAGTATTTTTTAATAAAAGGTAATGTATATTTGTGCTTAATCTCACAGAATACATTCTCAATTGTGTAAAACGAAACGCAAAGTTTTTTTTTATGTTGTGGGTGCGTGCATTTGTGTTGTCCGGTGTTTGAAGACGCTTGGAATTTCGCTTTCAATATCTTCGTAAGAAAAATGTCGGGTGATACCGATAAAGCAAAAATCAGTGATAATCAGGTATAGTTGTGTCGTTTGTTATAGCAATATTTTTCTTTATATTTATGTGAACCTATTGACGACTTATGAACTTGTGAAGTGATGTTATTTCCGTGTTATATCATAAATGTTTGCCTGCGTCTCAACATGGCTGACAGAACGTTTGCTTGCCGCGAAACGCGGGAACTACGCCACGAAGGGTTGTGATTTTAGTCAATAGCATCATTAATAAACTGCTAATGCAGTATTGATCAGTTAACGAAACTGATTATTATTGGATAGTTTTCAGTTTTTCGCTTATTTTACATCCCCCGCCCCTTTGCATTTAGCTGCAGGGTCTTTGTTAAATGTGCACGATATAGTATGACATTGATAGGAAATCCGCATGACCTTGATATTTTATTTCTTGCGAAATTTCTAGTCAGAGTCATCGTGTTATGTTGTTGTAACGTTGAAGCGCGAGTTCGCGCCTTCATATATTCATTGCATACGCGCCGAGCGATGTAAATAAAAAGTAGGGCACCACCGACCCTTGCCTAAGTTGAGCCTTCTTTTTTAATTAATTATATTTCATCTGGCATTTTATTACGATCTTTTTTAAGTTTCATTACAATTTAAAATGATATCGATATAAACTTCAATGACCTTAACATTAAGACATTTAAATACGAATTATGCATATAGTTACTATGTACACAGTTGTATGTTGTATATGAAGTCTATAGAGAGAACACGGTAGTAAAGTGCAAATGTTGTAATCTAAGTCTTATTGTTCATAGAATAAGGTTCTAATTCCTTCAGCGTAAAACTGATTAATGCCTTACTGGCAAGTAGAATAATATTTTTCTAAGTTATTAAGCAAAATAGTTACTTAATAAGCAAAATACACAAATGTAAACATTTTGCATTTCAACATTTTTTATATGTTAAATCTTATACCTTAAAAGGTTATGTTTTAGATTCCACTAAGATGAGATTTTACTGCAAAAGAATTTGTTTATAGGTTAACTAACTTATGTTAGTTTCCATAAATTTACTAAAACATGCACTAAAAATTATTAACCTATATGATGTATTAAAAGTATTTTGCAATACAGGATGAGGACAAAAAGTCAGGTGCAGGAGATGGCCAGACGACAGAAGATGAATCATCCCAGGATTCCAAGGGTGAGTCGGCTGTACCTGAGGTGCAAGGTAACGCAGTAGATGAACCAGACAACAGTCAGCCCCCAGAAGGTCAGATATGTGTTTTGTAACATTCTGTGCTGTGTTCATCAACTAACCTATGGGGACTGTATGGGTCGCTTGCAAAGAAATCTATAAAATATTATATTATGAATGGAATTTTTGTTTTCATTGAATTTTGTCTATTCCAATTTTGCAATAAATCAGTACTCTTTTATAATTTTTTTAAAAGTTAGTCAAAAATCACTAGAGGATTTATCTTGGTGCATTAGATACTTGTATTAGTTAACCATGTTTGTTTTCGGTTAAAGTCCCATCATAATGTATTTGTTTCTGTCAAAAAAAATGTCCTCAGATTAGGAGTGGTACAACTAAGTAATTAATAATATCTTAGTGATTAGAATCTTGGATTCCAAGTTGATTTAGTGCATAAAACTTGTCTCTTTAACTATACTTGGTGTTCTTCTAACTAAAGTATTTATCGCTTAATTATAGTGTTTTGCTATGTATAATTTTTATACAGAATATTGAATTGTAAGTGGCCCATCCCTTTCATTGCTGTTTGAGTGTTGGTTTTTGGGCTAAAATGTGTGTGGGATTGGTAAAAAAGATTTTTGATCACACAACAAGTGAGAAGCTTTTTACGTTATTCTTCACTTTTTCTTAACTTAATAATTAATTGCACCATGAACTCTTTTGTCTCTTTCTGTTTTCACACCGATGGAAAGAGTTTGGTGAGGTCTTGTTAAAATTTATTTCATTGGTGGGAGTTTTTAAGAATAACAATATTTAATACTTTATGGTATCTGTAGTTTCCGACATACTAATAATATGAAATAAAAATTCAGACAACTGCATCCATGTTTCTAACCTAACATGTAAAAGCCTTAATTATTTTTATAAACACTTAAGTAATCAAACATAGTCCATAATAAACAATTTTTTTAAAATAACTAATAAAATTTGAGACAGGCCTGTCTGTGTATCATCCATTGATACTAACTAATGTTTGGTTATTATATAATTGTGTCGTTATTTCACGAGTTAACATAATTTTGAACGGTTGGTTATTTTATAACTATTATTACTTTGAAGTAATAGAAAACCATTTATTAGGATTTTTTTTGTTAAGCTGTGATATGTTTGTCAGTTCTTTTTGCATCTGTAACACAGGCTTATTGCTCAAATTGGGTCTAACCGCTTGTGACTTGTGTGGCATTTTCATTTATATCTATATATTTATTATACCTGCATGTACCACAGATGAAGCTATGTTATAGAAATACAAAACTAGAATCAATTTTATTGTAAATTTTTATATTTCCACTTGGGCTCTTGATGATAATAAAATTACCTTTTGCGCTTCAAAATTATGAAGTACAAGTATTTATGTGAGTGGAGATCTAATACACAGTTGATTTGTCCGGTTTTAATACTAACTCCTTCAGTATCATATTAACACACTAAAACTTTGTAATTCAATTTTTTTTTTCAATTCAATACTTTATTTCAAATAGGGTAATTTACAATTTTACCTTTGAATGTCACTTAAGTCTACGTGTGTTCGCTGCGCGCGCGCTGTGAAATTGTATATATTGGCGTAAAAATACACTTACATTCATACGTAAAAGCCAAAATGGTGATAAGAATTGGTCCTTTTTAGTTGCCAGAGTTCAAATAATTCTTTATATGTCCAAGATTAATTTATAAATAATATTTATGATAAAATAAACTTGAATTTCATCAACAAAAATGGTCTAATAAGAATCCTCGATCGGTGGGTGGTCGAGAGAACGCAATATGGTACCTGTGATGATGTCGTAGTAAACGTAGATACGGTTCATAGATGTCGCTACCTGATTCTAAATTTTTATATAGATTTAGTCATTGTTCATAGCAAACAATATCACTCGTATCGAGAGTTGTTTAAAAAATAAAGAAATGATAAGAAAAACATTAATCTGCAATGTCTGCTATTTATCCGCGCCTTATCAGTCAAAGTTGTGTTGTGGGCCGTGTTATCAACGATCGGCGTCATTATTACGTATTTATAATATTGTGAAAAAAGTTGCATGGATACAGCAATTTTAAAACTGAATTTAATTATTGATTGCCCGGTATTACAATTGTAAATATCATAAGCGTATGAGACGCGATTTTTTTCCTGGTAGATAAAAAAACTTATATTAAAAGGGGTAGAATAGACGAAGGTAAAAGAAAACTCTTCGTTATTTTTGTAAAATCGTTAAGTTTTTGCGAAAAGCTTAATGGAGCCATGGTATGTTTAAAGCTCTATGTATCACTTATTGTGGGAACATCGAGACGGGATTTAGTTTTTCTTTTTATTATTTCCGATTAAGCCCACTACTTGCGAACTCACACTCTTAAATCTAGACTCTTAATCTAGAATCTAGCTTTTAGTTTCTATGTAAAAGAAGTGATTCGCTATCATTAATCTGTCCAGTCACCACAATTAGCACCGGCTGACGAGTGAGAAGGCTCGGGCCAGCAATCACACAGACTTAGATTACCATTAAACAAAATAAAACCTTTTTAAATTCATTATTTAGTCCGTGTTAACGATACGTTTTAACCGCGAACCATATTTAAAACATTATTTTATAAACTTTGCTTTTATGTTGTATGAACAATGAGTATTGATATCATAGCTTTAAATTTACGACGGTTGATTTTTTTTTGTTTTACACGTGATACTTGTAATGTTGAGTTCGCGGTTTATAACGCATCAGCAAAAGTTAAATTTAATATCGGACATGTCGAAGAGGATGCAATATTTTTTTGGGCTCGTTTCATAAATCATGGTTACGTGACATGACTGATTTGTAGAAAGCTTGCAAAAACTGTCGATAAATGTACGTATAGCTAATCAGAATTTGCATATAATACAGGTTATGGTAGCAATAACATAGGTGCAATTAAAAACTTAATGGTGCAATGAATACTTATTATTTATTACATATAAATACAATAAAATTAATACTTAAAATTCTCTTTAATTGTAATTTTTAAAACACGCGGTTCAAAGTTAACACCGCGTGAACAGTGTTTGCATAGAAGAAAATCATTATTTTGCTGGTTTTGTAAATTGCAGTGCTAGATATGCTAGAATCCAGTGAAAGGCATATTTTCATAAACGCGAACTTCAATTGTAATTAGGGTTAATGAACTTTAACACGGATTTATGTTTCGTTTGACGGAACCTAGCTCAGACAGCGACCTTGATGTATGTAAAAAATACTTCAATTCGCCACGCTAATATTATTTTGTCAGATTCCTTTGAAGTAACATTATATTGAGACTAAATGACGTAAAACGAATTAAAGCAGACATCCCTTAATTAAAATCGTATTGTCTACGAGTGGTACATGTTTAAATCCATACTAATATTATAAATGCGATAATATGTATGCTAAAACTACTGAACCCAGTTCAATGAAATTTGGTATGGAGATAGACTAAATTTGAGGCTACTTATATTAAAAAGGGTCGCGAATCAGAAGATGGAATTTTGTATAAAAATTTCACCAGAACTCTTGGCATTTATAAACGTATTTTCCATATGCCTTTTGTATTTAAACCGCGCGGCCGAAGTCGCGGGAAATAACTACTAGCATTAGTATATAACCGTTGTACGGTTGTCAGTTAAATATGTAATGGTTAAATGTAAGGCAATGTAAATCGATAAGAACATTTTGAGAAAACCCTCTAGAAATATTGATGACTCACTCATCCGGCGAACGTTGAGCTGTCCGCGGCTGAGAATCCAATTTATATATAGATCATTGCAACTGGACGAGCCGGTTCTTAAATGTTGGGCCTCCGAGATTTTGTGTCGTGTTCGATGTTTACACAAAACACATTGATCGTACTAATAGGATTGGAATACCTGCTGGTAATTACAGCGGTCGTAAAAAAAGTATTATTTCGCACTCTGACTTCGGAAAGGACAATTATTGTTACAACACCTACCTAATTTTACTGTGTTTAAAGGCTTTTTTTATCATTTTTAAAAGGATTTTTTTCCTAACTAAATAAATAGCTAATTGCCGAAATTCATATTCATTTGTTTTTTTCTTTTTGTGTGTAATTAACAATACATATTTATTTATAACGAATCGTTATATATAAATTAACTTTAATCTGTTTTGTACAACTGAATTGTTTGATAAATATTATTTGTTATATATATTTGAATAATTTATAATTTAAAAATAATTTATAAGCAAGTACAGCGTAGAGTCCATGTAACGTCACTCGATTTAACGAGAAACTCTCTAAAGCGTTGGCGTCGTGAGTTGGTTTAGTTTGTATTCCATTCAATGACTTTTCTTCTCTTACATTTTACGATCACTCTCTATATCGCCATAAAATGTAATTATATAGAGTTTACATTGTAATTTTATAAGATGTTTTGGTAAGCAAATGACATGTATTTATAATAATCAGGTGATGCGAAATCGACCACGGCAAACGGTAAAGACGACATAGGCGGCGAAGACGTCAAAGATGAAAAGGCAAAGCCAGATGTGGACAAAAAGGTTTGTGCTTTTATTATGGCCAGAAATAAAAAAAAGCCTCGAAAGTTATCTACTGAGAAGAGTAAGAAACTGGATAATTAATTTGAAATTTAATTATGTACTCGAATGATTAATTAAAAGATGAAATATCACGTTTGTAGGAAGAAAATGGCGAGACACACGACGAGGATGACAAGGAGGACGTGAAGGAAAACGACAAGCCAGCCAAAAAACCGGTCGCCAAGAAGAAACCCAAAAAGGAGGTAGGCTCGTCGCGTTTTTTGAGAACATTGTACATATATTAACATAGTTGAACTAAAATATGATTGGTCTAATAGGATACAGAGGAGGAGGATGAAGAGGACGAAGAAATGGACGAAGAAGAGGAGGAAGAGGGCGAGGAGGGGGACGAGGAGGGTGAGGAGGGGGATGAGGATGGTGAGAAGAAGCCCAAGGCAAAGTAAGCAATCAAATATATGCACTTAAATATTGCTTTTTAATGTGGAGATGATCCCCAGTAGGAGCATCCTCCATATTCGTAATGACTAGTGCCCAGTCATTGTTGGTAAAGCCAATGTCCTGCTACTCAATGCATCAGACAATGTTAGCTGGACAGCAAACCGATTGGGATGTGCGGTTCAGACATTTGCTCACTGTCTGCAGTATACAATTTCAGTGGCGGTTAAAATGTATCTTTCTTGTTCAGTAAAGTAAAAAAACCGGTAAAGAAAGTAAAGGAAGGCGACGAAGAGGGGGAGGAAGATGAGGAGGAGGGAGAAGAAGAAGAGGAAGGGGAGGAGGAGGAAGAAGAAGAGGAGGCGCCGAAGCCTAAACCCAAAAAAGAGGTTAGTACCTAAGACACAGATGTTTTCGTAGCATTAAAGCAATCATTTAGATCGTAAACAATAAATTGTATAATGCCCCAGCCCACGGAGCCCCCGGTGCCTCTGCCGGCGGGGAAGGGCATCCCCCTGGGCCACATCAGCAATGTGGAGGTGTCGCTCTCCAGGTTCAAGACTCAGGACCAGAAGCTGCTGCATCAGTATCTCTATGGGGTGAGTTGCTTTTATCATTACTTGCAATTGGTATATGGAAGCAACAGATGAATTGATTTTGTATTAAAGTCAATTTATTTGTTACTGAATAGTATAAAACATTTGTTAAAAATTTAAAGTACGCTTAAGTATTTAAAAGGCGCCATCTTATGCTAATAGTTCGGGCTGCCCTTGGAAAACCTTGGGCCCCGCATCTGCTGCTCTTCATAATTGTGTACTTGATTGTAATACCCGTATTTATTCCCCTAATGTTCCTGCAGCAACTCTGCCTGGACCGCAACGTGAAGCGCAACATCAAGAAGTTCCGTGGCTACGAGTGGGCAGTCGGCTCGTCCGACTACAAGGCGAAGCTGGAGGAGACCACCAAGATGGAGCCCAAACAGATCAGGACCATGTGCGAGATGTTGGACCTCGATAAAAAAGGTAGAGTTATTGTTCAGCAGAAGGCATGGAAGGAACCAGCTGCAAGTGCACAGCTATTGCGTGGTGTAGGAATTTCTGCCCTTGACCCAAGTTTCCATGGCAGGTGGGAGCTCGGAGCTGGCAACACGTCTGGTGGCCTTCCTGCAATGTCCCACGGCCAACTCCCCGCACGCCAGAGGAGTCGCCAGGCCTCCACCGGCGTCGGCTGCCACGCCCGGAGGCAGGCCCAGGAGGTCGGCCGCCGTCAAAGTGCACAACCGAGGTAATATAAGATTGGCTTGTCTATGTCGATTCCCTTGATGTTATTTCTTTGAAGCTTGAGAAAGCTACCGTTGAATGGATTTGATAATAATAAATTGCAGGTTATTCAGATGAAGAATACGAGTCGGACCCGGAAAAGGTCAAAGGACCGAAACCGCTGAAGGAAGGCTCCGAAGATTCCGACGTAAGTTTCCCACTCGTTGAGCTATTTAGAACCTTATAAAATTACCTGAATTTTGTAAATTGAGCATTTGAATGAGAGTGAAAATAAAGTGCCCCGGATTTATTGAATGCTTGTGGCAGGGTTCATTCAACCCGAGTGGCTCCGAAGCGGACTCGGACTTTGACCCCGAAGTCGGAGAAGGAGTGGGTGTTGTCGGAAAGAAACGCAAGAGCAGCGGAAGACGCCGCTCTTCGGGCAAGGCGGGCAAGAGGGGCAACAAGAGAGGCAGGAAGGCCAGCGGAAAGGTAATTCGTATTGATATGAAAGTCCCTTTTAGCAGTCGTAAGACGATGATAATATGATGATGCTATTAATTTAAAAATTGAAAATATTGAATGTTTCAAAATGTTGGCACAGGGCAGCAGAGGTCGCGGTCGCAAGGCGAAGTCGGACAGCGAAGAAGAGAGTGACAAGTCGGAGAGTGATAGTGACGGAGGCGGAGAGTCTGGCAGCGAGGATGAGGAGTCGGACATGAGTGTAAGGATTGCCAAATACATCATATCATTTTTTTGAAAAGAATATAAGCAAGTGCTCAATGGACACGATGCCTTCATTCGCAGGAGCCGAAGTCGAAGCGCGGTCGGCCGAGCGGGTCCGTGGCCAGAGGGCGCAAGGGGCCCGCGGCGAAGATGCCCAAGGCCACGCAGCTCAAGAGGAAAGCCGCCTCCCCGCCAGGTATACTCGGAATATATCCAAGTAGCTCATGTCATTATATCATCAACATTCATAAGAAACTTGTAGATGTTAAGATATTTCCCGAAAGTCGTTTTTCATTTAATCAAAATTCATTTCTCGTAACAGCTAAAAAGAAGGGAAAGCCAGGTCGGCCAGCGGGTAAGAAGGGTAAGAAAGCGTCTTCCGATGAAGAATCTGGAGAGGGAAGCGAAGAGGACGAGGAGGAGGGAAGCGAAGAAGAGGAGAGTGGAGAAGAGAGTGATGGTCCAGCCGATAAGAAGGCTAAGCGACCGCCCACTGTAAGTTGCATTCGCACTTCGACAGGGCTCATGCTCAGCTTACACGACTCTTTTTCAAAAAACACTGGCTTTAGGATGAGGAGATCAAGAAGTACGTGAAGCAGATCCTAGAGGGCGCCAACTTGGAGCAGATCACGATGAAGACCGTGTGCAAACAGGTGTACTCGCACTACCCGGACTTCGACCTCGCGCACAAGAAGGACTTCATCAAGGCCACCGTCAAGTCGGTGAGTGCTTGGATCCGTATGTGGGCGCAGCGCCATCGGGTTTCATTGGTTCATGTCGAGAGGGCCCCAGGGGTCGCCTCTCGGCTCAGGTTGTTGCTGCTTTGTCTGCGACTTGTTCGTTTGTGTGACAAATAAAAGGAAAACTCTTTCATACATTAATTTTAATTTGATTTCTCTTTTTGTTGCAGTGTATTTAAGATGTTAAGAATAAGCGGAGAGTAGTCTACGTAGCGTTATCTATTACTATACTTTTAAAGGACATATTATTACAATAATAATAATATATTATCAGAATATATTTTTTTTATATATGCAAACGTGTGGAACGGATGTCCGCCCATTTTACATTCAGGTAGTTTTTTTTTTTTTTTGCTTTGTTTTATTTTTGCATGCCCATTACAATATTTCACACATATCTATCTATACGAGAATATAATATTTCACTATGTGGAAAAATAACTTGAGTGTGTCCGTTTTGTTTCAGCTCATATCATCGTGAGCGACTCGGCCGCAAAGCATAGTCGTAAGCCACAACTTAGGCTAATTGTACACGCGCGACCAATACGAGCACAGTGCACACTCCTCGCACCCTCAACGCGGGGGCCAAGAAACACGTCCCCCGTTGAGTGTGTGAGGGGTGTGTGTGCGGTGTCCCGTTTGTGTGTAGTCGTAAATTTCTAAAGTAAGTGTAACGTATAGCTTAAGGATATTCAGTTAGTTGACGGCTCATGCGTTGTTTTTTTTTTTATAAAACAGTCTCAAATCATACATCCTTTGTCCGCGGTTTGTGTTGTGAGCTGTCGTTTTAAGTACATATTTCTGTTGACGTTTGTGCCGATTGTTTTTTTTTTTGTTTTTTTTTTGTAATTGAAGAGATTTCTCGAAAGAAACGAGCGGGATCGACGTCTGTTGTCTCTGTGTGTAAATGACGGCTGATGAGAAATAACAGCCCACAGCCGGTGTTTAGCTTTTCACTGTAGTTTTCTTTTTGTAACAATGAATGCCCCGTTTTGGATCACGTGTAAAAAAAATGAGAAGTTGTTAATTGATTTTACTGAATGTAAGCTAGCCTGTAATTCTATTGGAGTCTACTAAGCGAGATAGTTTAAGATTTGTGTTTAAGTACGTTAAGTGTGTAAATATTACACGGAGTGCAGATTTGGTATGAACATCGGGTATAAAATTGAATTCGCTTAGTTAATTTAGCTTTGGCAGGTTACATTTTGTTTTCTCTCTGTGCAATACAGTACGCTTTCAACGCTTGACGTGAGTTGGCATCGCATCTGAACTCAACTCAGACGAGACTAATTTGAAAAACGACGCCAAATCGATAATCATTTCAGCCGGCGTCGACGTAACGGCCCATTTGACATTATTTGACAAGTGTGGCCCAACCTCGCTATGTCCGTGGACGGTTGGGGCGCGCTCTGACGCCCCCAAATGCCCTCTCAGCCGAAGGCCGTGTCTATATTAAGCCTTTGCCTGCGAACGCATTGAGCGAACCTCCGACCACGCCCCAACGGCTTAGTTTTTATCAACATTAAATAAATGTATTTGTGAATTTTAACCTTTGGTTAAGTTGATTTGTATTTTGGTGTAAATGGCTGGACAGTAGTTGTGTAGACGGAGTGAATGACTTGGTTTCCCTTTTACAATTGGAGTATAGAATAAAGCGAATAAAACTGAGGCTTTTATTTCCTTCCTATATACATTATTACATTTTGTACAATTAGGCTAACGCTAAATAAATACTAACGAGTAGTTCACACTGTTCCGGCTGTCAGACGAGTTGAAAGTTGCTCAAGAGGTGATTATCTAGTTACACGATCAATTAATGAGGTCTATTAAATTAGCAAAGGGAGTATCTCGTGGTACCTATTTATAAAGATGCCGACACTGAGATGATCTGAAGCACTGGCTCTATCCAAGTTTGGATTCTGAATGTCAAGTCTATGAGAGTCTATGAGATTTATATGCCAATGGCAAGTCAAATTGACAATGGCTCCATATGTATGGATCAGTCTTGTCTATGGCTGGACCACGGAGTTAATGTTCTATAACTTGGTTTCTGGCTTGGGTCCGGGCTTCCTGCCGCGTCTGGGTCGCCTATCGCAAGCCCCGTACACGGCATCGTATCTCTCTTCGCGCGGGATCATGTCTGGAGGCCGGTAGAACTCCCCATACGTTTGCGGGTGAAGCTGACTCGCCGAACAGTTGGAGCGGTGGTCGCTCTCGTTGTCACCACTGTCGACGTCACCTTGGAACACAATTATATATGTTAGCAATTGTTAATTGACAATAACTAAAATATACATAATTACTTTAAAATAGTATTTTTTATAGAAGGGTGGGTTGCCTGAAAGATATTGCTTATAAGGAATGTCCGTACGTTGCTCTTATATGTACTTACATCCACTGTTTTGTGCAACGAGGTGTGAATTAAACAAGTGGCTGGGAGTGAACGCGTTGCCAGCTATTAAGGGAGTGGGGTTACGATTAAAGACATTACAAATGCTATTTTTAAAATGAACATGGTAACACTGGTCGTCAAAGATGGCGAACCTCCCTGTGTATATAAGTTAAATGTTTACCATCGCTACTGTTGTTGCTGGGTAGATGGGCGTCCCTTAACTTCGGCCTTCTCCTCCAGTAACGAAACTCACGCGGCAAAGTGTACGAGCGAGGTAAAGATATCTGTAAAAGTGTTTTAAAGCAAAATTAAATTATGTTCGTGCCATTACTTCCTTCTTATTTAACAGGAAATAAATTAAATAGGTAGTTCTGATTCATATGAAGATTTTTGTCTCTTTGTCTTAGATTTTTTTAATGATTCAAAAAGCAGTAGAAACATCTAATTGTTTTTTTTTATATAATCGCATGGCATGTTTAAGAAACATACCTACAAGACTTGGTCACTTAATAAATGAATATTTATAGCAATAATAATTGATGTATTTATTTAAAGATTCCATTCTTAACATCTAATCCCTAATCACCGTTTGATTATATTAAACTGAACCTCTGGTAATTAAGTACATTTCATGTTCTAACCAAATATTATTAATGTCGATGTAATTAGCCCTGATAGCTAATTACATGAAATCAATGAGACTTTTTGATTATTGTTTAAAATTATATATTTAGGATACTTAATGTCATATAAGAAAACTTTTTTTTAAATTAATATATTCTATGTTTGTTAGTTATATTTTATCTATGAAAGCTCGTACCTAATTGTTCTGCATTTCTTTTTGTGTGACATTTCTTTACACCAGTAATTGAATATGATCATTTTATCATACATATACCGTAGTTTAGTATTTTTTAATTGTTATAATTAAGACTTTGTATTGAATGACATAATTGTAACTGATGATAATAATGATTTCCTTTAAAATACATGAAAAAGTGGCAAATGATTGAGTAAATATCGCGCCGGGGGGAATCTCACCTGGCTGTCAATGTCACTGGGTGGTCGGGGCGTCTCGCGCGCATTCTCCGGACTCGACTGCTCCGCGCTGCTGGCGCCGTCTTCTTTCTTCCTCCTACAAATCACATGAACCTTCATCACGCACATTTATACATGAGGATATGTAAATGAAGAGTACCGTGTTGTATTTTCTTTTGTATATTTGGTATAAGAATAAGAGAAAGCGTGTTCTCCAAACACATGCAATTCATTACTTAAATGGAGACACCATTCTTATCTTTACAAACCACTTCAATTTGCAATAGATATTTCTAAGTTTAGTTTGTAATTATCCGATGAAATCCATTGTTTAAAAGTCGCGGTTACCACAATTTAAATCAATCCAACTCACCCATACGCGGTGGGCCAGTGGCAGCACACCTGCCGATTGCAGCCCTCCAAATAATGCGGCGCGAGCAAAATCTCCGGGGTCCTGCACCTCTGCATTTTCCTTATTTGCTCGATCTTCTTCCCCGGCAACCCCGAGTACGGGTAAGCGCAGTTGAACTGGCACTCGTACACCCGCAGATTGTCGGCGTTCGCTTGCAGCTCCTCATACTTGAACTGGTCGTACTCCGGCCTCTCCTCCGAGAGGCGCTTCTCTGCCGTATCGAAGGTCGCGTTTGTTCTGTTCGCTTCGTACGTCCGGGTTGCGTAACTCTGCCCATTCAGGTTCCCTGGGTTTTCGTAGAAGATCCTGTCGAACGGACGTTTCTCCGCGTCCGTGTTTATTTCCGTGTACGTTGGGTAGTTTGGGATGGGGTAGTTCTGGTAGGAGTGCGCGACTTCTATGCTCGGCCAGGCCGGCTCCGCGTGCGTTTTCGCCCGGGGTATGGGCTGCCTCTGCAGGCTGCTGTAGATTTCCTCGGCGGCTACTGGATTTGTTTTTGCCAGTTTGCCCTGTTTTATCTCTTCTTCGATTACACGCAACTCTGCGAGTTGCTTTTGCTTCTTCTCCTGCAGTTTCTGTTGGATGTTGACGCGGGAGCCGACGCTGGAGCCTTCGTTCTCAGATGAGCCGCCCTGGAAATTAATTGCATTTTGCCTTATAACGCAATATATTAAATGCGTTTATTGTTAATATTTTCTCTCAAACACAAAGATTTCAATTCTAAGCCGACGGAGTACAAACTCTTACCAGCCACGTGGACTGGCTCCTCGCGTGGTGGTTGTGTGCGCCGGGCAGAGGCCTCCGCCAGAAGGCAGCGGGGGCGGGGGCTGCGGGAGGGGGCACGAAGGACGTCGGCTTCTTCTTCTTGCGGCCTGCCGCTGCGCTGCAAGGCATTGGCGCAATGCTAAGTGGCGTTACTCGCAACTTGAATCCGATGGATTTTTATATCCATGGATTTTTATATATTAGTCATAGTGCAAATAACGATTTTACAAAAATGTCCTATCAAAGGTTTATTACGCTTAAACTAATGGCTGAATAAAGTTTTATTCAACCAAATACGAATGTCAAAACGAACTCACCTACTATTGACCGGGTTACTGAATCTACAGTTGAACACCCCCGGTATCACGGTATTGTCATTTGGACACGATTTACCTAATTCAAAACACAACAAAAATATTAAAACAACTTCAAACATTATTCCCAAATGCATAAAAACGTTTTGAAAAAGCCCACCATTCTTATTATTGGAAGAGGCGTTGGTGCTGTTCGTCCCTCGCTGCTCCCCCAACATATATCCGAGTCGTCTCACGTGAAAGTATCTGGAATTTATGGCATTAGTTGTCTATGCTAGCTAGATTAATCCGCAAATTTTAGCCCATATCCTACCCTTCCAGTTAAGTCTATCTCCATACTAAATTTTATCGAAATCGGTCCAGTAGATTAGCGTAAAAGCATAAAAAACTAGAACATATAGACAGAATTACTTTCGCATTAATATGGTTATTAATAGTTCTAATTTCATTGACAATATTTATAGTTAAATTAAATAAATATAAAAAGATTAAGTCAGTTAATCGTCACCTATAATAGAGCAGCATGCAGCCAAGGCCGGCCAAGAAGGCGGCGGCGGTGGCCGGGGCCAGCCCCGAAGGGGGAGGGCCAACTCGGGCCCCGGAGCACCACCACGCGGTGATCAGCACGCAGTTCTCGATGCTCATCACCGAATAGAAGATCACCTGTCCCAATTATATGGTTTTTCATTTACGTTGCAATTAATGCAACTGGCGGTTGTTAAAATAAAGAAAAAAGTCTATGATATAAAAAAAGATATTTTTCTTTTCACCATTTTTTGTCTATGGTTCGTATCCTGAAGGTTGATGTAAGCAAAGACATAGACAAACGCGATGAGAGCGGACAGGTAGGCTTTCCTCGGACGGCTGATCCTCTCGCCGTGGAACACGTTCTTCGGTGATATCAACCAAAGAAACATGGACACCCAATGGAGACCTGGAACCAGACCAGCAGTTTGAAGTTAAACAGACAACGCATCTGAGCACATTGCTACGGTATATTTTTACGTAACAGGAGGCAACCGAACAGGCGGGTCACTTCTTACAAGTGAGTTGCGGGCCTTCGAGAGGTACGCTCTTTGCTTGAAGGCTCCCAAGTGAGGAGGAGGTCCACAAACCAGTGCTGCAGAAACTGCCTCGAAAACTCACATTTGTGGAGCGCCAGGCGTCAAAATGTCAAACACAAGTAACGTTTTGTGTTTAGTCTGTGGACTGGCTCAAGGCGCCATTAGCGTTTTCCCGCCAATTCGGCATATCATACGATTGACAATAGGCTAACAATGCAAATTATAATTAATATCAGATAACTGTATATATCTTATTGGGAGTCGTCATTCAGTGTTTATAATTTGAGAGTGTGTCAATGAAAGTTGGAGACTCCTAATTAATTAATCGTTCACAAGTTCATAACTTAAAATGGAGGCACTTGGTATTTTGTCTAACCAAACTATATAAGGTATATATCAAAATTTAATTCACCCATATTCTACATAATGTTAAAAGCGAATTAAAAACCTAAGTTCTTAATAAATCGAATCTCTCAAAACATTATGATATATATAGATACAAAAATACACATAGAATATATATTTATATATATATATATATATTTTATATATAATTGATCAGTTGCGCATTGTAGGAGAAAACATATTTTTTAATTTACCGAAAATGAGCGAAAGTGTAACCTGATCGAGGCAATTTTTAAAAAACTAATTCCGTAGAACTTTTCGTATTGGAAACATTAGTAAAAGCATGATCAGAGAACTTACCAATAACTAAGAAAACCCAGTACTCATAGACTAGAGCGTACACGGTGAGAGAGCACACACGCGCTGAGATTGTCCCCAGCCGCCACAAGAACTGAAATCATTTACACCAATCCAAAAAATATGAACAAAAAATAAAATTCATTGTAAAGAAAAACCAGAAAATAAACCCGACACGGAAACACATGTATAAAATTAAGCAAAATGTCTTGTTTAATTGTAAAAAAAACTATATTCAACTTTATACCGTGTTCAAGATCGATATATATTCTAACTGTCACTTGGCGTGTGCCAATCAAAAGTTGGACACTCGTGTTGCAGCTTCAAACAAATATCCGATGCCTTTGTTTTATATAAATAGTCCGTAAATATATAAGTATAAAATGAACGATAGATAGATCATCCTTAGCGTTTGAAAGAAAACTCACTTGAAATATAACCCCGAGCCAAGTGAGCACCAAACGATGTACGTTTTGCATTCGCACATTCTTACTGAAGCTCGCTAACGCCCAGCAGACGGAGAATAGAGACAAACTTGCCGATATTACGTTCAGCTCGGCGAACGCTTTGTTTGCTGAAAAATACAATGGACAATTCAATCCGTGCATTATATACTTTTTGTGAATTTAAATGTAACAAATAAATAAAAAGTTTTTGCTTTTACAAATTGGATTTCTCTGCACTATGTCACTGTTTAGAATCAAATGGGACTTTATGTAAATGCGTTAAGGTGAAAGAACATTGCGTCTACTTCTCAATTAAATTCGGATATTTTTTTTTAAATTGGTGTGTCAATCTATAGTTAGTTAGCTGAACCGGCAAACACTGTTTTGCCATATAATTTTTTTTTTAAAAGTAGAAATAATTGAATTTCACGGTATTTCGTTTGCTACAAAATAAATTTAATTTATACTTTAGCCTCAGTAACACGTGGTAGTCATGCTATTGAATTGTAGCTTAAATGACACGTTTGTCGGTTTACCATAGCAGTGCCATCTATTGATTACTTACTCAATCCAGTCGAAAAGTATCGACATCTGTTAGAATCTCTGGAGTTGACAGATAATTGTGACTGTCAATTAATTATATAGACAAATAATTTGCAATTAAATAAAATTGCGACTATAATTAAAAATCTAAGCTATCTATATCTCAAGTTGGAGCAGACTGCTCACGGTGTGCCAATTTAATTTAAAATCGGTTATGTAGTTTAGGAATCCATCGGGGACAAACATCGTGACAGGAGATTTATATATATATATGGTAATATTTGCCTTTCTGTTTTTAATTTTAACTCTATGTTTGTTTCATGTAATTATACATTCTGTATTAGTATTAATAAAATAAAATATGTTATGCATCGATAAATTCGAGTAATGCTCACCAGCCGGTTCATCAATGTTAGGCTCGGGCGTCACTCCCAGCTCGGTGGAAATCGGTTCAAGATGAGTTTCCTTCAGAAGAATATGCAGTTGCAGGAGTAACATTGGTGCTGCTTCACAGAACGCGTGGACTAAACGTAGCATACCTGCGAATGAATATTTTAATTTACGATAAATTATCCGCACACAACAAAACGAACGACATCAAAAATATCTTCATTCATAATTGACTCTAAATTACATTTACTGCCAATTCTCAAATCAAGGGCATAGCAGAAGAGAAGAACTGAAAAGAAACTCTCCGCCACTCCTTTAAATCGCAAAGTATGTTAGACGGAAATCCAAATAATGAACATTTTGTGTTTGTGATAATAAGGAAACTAGGATTATAAATCTATTTACACCGTTAAACCATTCTGCAGATTGGTATTATATACTCACATAGATCTCGCACTTGGTGCTTTACCCGCCTCAGCTCAACCGGAACTAACAATCTTGCGTACCTCCAAAGGACGCCCAATTGCAGACAATGTAACAATATCGGCAACCAGGGCGGGCGGCCTTTACGATCCTCGCTTGCCCACCACATGTGGAGGTACCAACGTATTGATAGCACCTAGTTTAAAGATATTTACCATACATATATATATAGGAAAAAGTTACTTTTAGATACCGGTTCTACATAGATATATTGACTTTTTTCTTTAATTTTCTTTTAGAATGAGGCACTCATTAACAAAACGTAAACTCTTTAAGAGAACTCTCTCTCTCTCTGTGTAAGAAATTGGAAGTAAAAACATATATTAGGAAGAGTTGTCGATATAATACCTGTGATATCAATAATGATGTGATAACTATCGACAATGTAGCAGCAAAGGTTCCTTTATAACCACGCTCCAAGAGTGCGTATCCCATGACAAGATCGAATACTACATCGCAAAAGTATCCGGCCAACGATATTACGTTGAACAGAACGTCGCAAAGGGGCAGAAACTCCGCCATCATAGCATTCTCCGGTGTCCGTTTTGCATCTGAAGTGGAGATACCATTTTGGTGATTTTTGGCAAGTGTATTGTTTTTCTTAATATTAATGATGAAAATAATGCAAACGATTTAATATACGATGCCGATAGTTGTCCAATTTCTTCGTTAAAAAATAAGATCATGTTTCGTTTTTGCGTTTAAGTAAAATATATATGCACCCTAGTCTGTGAATTTGACAACCGATGTTGGTCAAACTTCAAAATAGCTTTGTCAATTGTCATAACTAACGCCGATTTAGGATGCCAAGTGCCAACTGCCGAGTTGTAAACTAACATATTAACTTGATTTCAAAATCGATATTATTTTAAGATATTAATTGTATGCAGAAATGTCTAATTACACAGATCTAATTAGTAGAATTGGCAAAGATACCTCAAGAGCTGCATGCAAAAAGTGTGGCTACGCCGGACATCTTACTTTCCAATGTCGGAACTTTATAAAAGTGAGTTTAGTTTAAGCTTTATGATATAAAATAACATGTTACTACATTATTTTATATATAATATAATATCTAATATCTTGCTTTACCTCAGCTTAGTGTGCCTAAATTATGATAAATTAATTTGAAAAGATGTGGTCTTTAAAAACTATTTCATGACAAGTACTATAATACAGTAGCTGATTTATATTACAGGTAGACCCTAATAAAGAAATAGTATTAGATGTAAGCAGTACCAGCAGTGATAGTGAGCAGGACTATGCAACTCCATTGCAGAGCTTGCGAGAAGCTGAGCTTAAACAAAAGTTGGCAGAGAAGTTAAAAAAAGTAAAGTCTAAGAAGAAAAGTAAAAAGAGGAAAAGGGAGAGGTACAATTATTAAATGTTTTATATCTGTTAAAACTTACAATTTGCATTACTCTAGAAATAGCATGATTTGACTATCTTTGTATAATTAAAGCTGAATGTCTTTTAGATCGTCTAGTACATCATCATCATCCTCGGACAGTAGCAATACACACAAAAAGAAGAAGAAAAAGAAGAAATCCAAGAAGTCTCATAAGGAGAAGAAAAGTAAAAGTTAATAGTAGTGTTTTAATAAAAAAAAATGTTTAATTTGTAATTATCTACATGTTTTGACTGATGAATAAACTTTTTAATGTTTTTTGACTTTATTTTACCTAAAAGATTATCAACAAAATCTCTTTTATTTCATACCTTTGTTAGGGGCATATGAATAAGAGCCAGTCGCAATGACATTTTGAGACTTGAAATTCAGAAGATCTATGTGGACTTTCCCTATAAACAAGAAATGTGAAAATATTTAGGAGTTATATAGACATTTCTTATAGGTCCTTACCTTAAGTTCAATGCTCTTGTTTAAATAACAAACTAAACAGTTATTGGTTACATACAGAAGATTTGTCTTTACACTTACTTTTATATATTATTTTTTTATTATTTTATATATTATTACTTAAATATACTAAAGAGATAAGTCTCTATATAACAAAAAGGATGTCTTTGTTTAAAATTTCATAAGGGAATAGGGAATTCCATGAATATCTTGTGACGTCAGTATAATTCTTGATATAGTTTCAAATTTATTAGTCCATTTCAGGATCCTAACATATTAGGGGTGCAAAATTTACTGAATTTCTTAAAATTTAACTATACAGAATTTGTTATGTTTCTTAATTACTAACACTTTCATATTTATCAATCATGTTTATTCAATCAAAGTCACCTTTACATACTTGTTTAAGTTGAGTGCACATTCCTTCTTAATGACTCAGTTTACATGTATGAAGTCAAATTATTATAAGTTTGATGCAACATTTATATTGCAAACACTATAAGGATTGCATGATGAAATTAATTTCTATAAAATTCAATGTTTAGATTAACAAGTAGAACTTGATATAAAATAGAAAGTCAGATGTTCATCAACTATCACATGTAAATGATTCTATCTTCGACGTAATCCCAGTTTCTATATTAGTTTTTTACAAAACGAATATATTCAACTAGTTTTATTTTACGTTGAACATTGTAAAGTTTAATTTAAAAGCATAAATACTCAAAAAGTTCTCATGAACTTACTTTAGCAATGGAATTCCATAATTTCGTTCCAGCGGCCGTATACAGAATTCACTTTCTAATTAACATTTAAACACACTAACATTACACACATAAAACTTTGAATGTATAACTTATATACAGATATCACATTTTATTGATAAATATTTTGGTTAAGTTACAAAATTACAACAAAGTTTCTATCAAGTACATGTCAAAAGTTCACACACAGTTACGCCATCTAGCGGGTGGCATGCGAGGTTGACGAAAGCTCGATCGATTGGTCGCGGGCCGCGCGCGTCGCACCGATTTAATGTAGTTGTTATAAATTCTGTCACATTGCAATGGACGCAGTCAGATTAACAGATTGAATTCTTGCTAGGCTTTGTGCTTTGAATCATTGATGAGTTGAATGTAACTCTTTTTGGTTAGAATATGTCTTATAACAAGATCCTGATCCGTCATATGCCTCAATGGCTTTCTTTTAGAGGCGACTTTCGATCTAAAAACATAAATAGTACTAATAAGTAGGTCCTTATTAATAACAACGAGCTTTTGTTTAAATATTTGAATAATTCTTCTCTGTTCATTAAGTTATGAAATTTATTGTGTTTTAAAATCCTTTTCTGACTGTATATGATTTATTATCGACCGGAGACCAGAATAGGCTGTCAGAAAAATCTTTATTTTACTGATAATATTAAAATTTCCTAAAAGCACGTACCTTACACAATGGGCACTACAATTATTGATTAGTATTAAAAAACCTGGAAGTGCAAACTCCAGTGTCGCCTTTTCTTGTGCTATCAGTTTAATCAGCTGCAATGGATCTGCCTTCATATTTGATAAAGTGCAGATCTTATCCTGCAAAAACGTATTTATGTATTTGTGACCCAAGTTTTGTATAAACAAAGTAAACACAATTAGAATCTTAAAAATAGACTTTACACAAATACATATACTTCACAATAGTATTGGTATTATCCGATAAATTCATAAGTCATTTGCACCGCTGAGCCATAGAAGTGTACGTTCATAGTTCAATCTTCAATAGAAATAGCGGCACGAACTGTTTGCGTATGCTATTTCAATAGTAATTTAAATATCGGCGGCTTGGTAGCTCATGGTAAAAGTTACTTTAGGCAATCAATGCCTATTTGGTACAAAACACAAATTTATTTTAAAGTATAATACCTCTGTAAGTGCTAACACATCTAGTCTTTGTGCTTCCAAATTCGCCAAAGAATCTTTAGTATATCGTTGACATTGTTTGCCAGCGAATTTAACACATTTCGTATACATTTCCTTGTTGTTAAGACACTTGGACTCCATTAGCAAGGCTGCTTTGGTTGCCTTAAAGCACATACATTGTATTTATTAGTACGCCAATAAATTTTATACGAATTGGTGTTGGGAGTCGCGGTAATATTTTTCTTATTTAGGCCAAGCCAATACATAAGTGTACATATTTATTATTTAAAATGCGACAGAAAAATGGTGGGAAGATGCAATTGCAAAATATGTATGAACAACAATACATCATCAAAGACAAAAAAATTCAACACACAGTTTAAGACGTTCGTTCAAAAATTGACCTTTTTATGACTTTATATTTTTAAAAATATAATACCTCTTTGATGTCCTTTAGCAACTGCATTGATTGTTGATTGTAACTATCATACAAGTTGAGTAAAATGTTCTTTGCCATCAAGGCTAAATCTCTCTGAGTTGGTACTTCGTAGGGACCAATATTGATAGGCCCTTCTTCTTCTGGACACTTGTATATTGGCTTATTTGTTGTCGTTTTGTTTGTTCCATCTTTATATGTTGTTCTCTATAAATAATATTGCTTTTTTAATTCTGAAATGCTCGACACTTATACAGTTTCTTTTTTAGGAAATACACTAACGACCCAGTGAGCATAAGGAAGAAGCACGCCCTTTATTTTTATACATTTTTAGTTCAATCTACTGTGGTTTTCCAGCCATACAGGTGGTGTATGATCTGTTAAATTATAAAAATAATGTTTTGTAATATGTACTAGTGTTGAATGAATCCTTGCACTGAGTATTGTAAGCTCTGTAGTATTTTTAAGAATACCACGGGTCGTTGAAACCGTAGATTTATCGGATGTCGTCTCATCAAAACCGGGAAACTGTTCAAACTCAGCGTAGCCAGAACAACTGGCTATTACGAGTAAGTTGAAATCTAGAAAATTTGTAAAGGAATTAATAAGAATTAAAAAAATTGAAACAGTAAATCTTCAGGTTGGCGGCGACTTCACCTTTATGGTGTGCCTCCTGATCGTTTGCCAACTCATCTATATAAAGTTCCTCTAAATAATTAACAATCAAACCATTTATTGCTTTCCACTGACATATTTGATATAAAAAGGATTATCAACGATATGGATATTAAACATGACGACTATTATAATAGATATGAAAATTGACCAGGCAACGTAAGAAGATGTCACAGTTCAACGTCTCTTGCCTAAGTGATTAAAGCGACACAACAATGGTTTACATACGTGCGAATGTGAGCATAGTTCCTCTGTTTATGCGAATTTTTGTGTTTACGTGCCGAGTGTTTACTTGATAACGAGTCGTTTCAAAACGTTAGATTTGACTGTAAAATGTAAATATCTTTATTCATATAGGCATATATAGCATATACGTCAACAAAATAAGTTATAAAATTTTCGATTCTACATTTACTGCCAGTTCCCAAATCAAGGGCGTAGAAGAACTGGCAAGAAACTCTCCGCCACTCCTTTAAATCGCCCTATGACTTACGAAAGACCGATTATTATTTAAATAAAAGATTTTCACCTCTCTTTCTTTTTTTAATATTGTAAGTGAAATTCCCGAAAAAATAATCGAAAACCAAATAGCATAACAAATTTATCGAAGAATAGGCCTAAACATTTATGTTTTCAAATGTTATTTGATCAACATTGCCCTGATAAAGGTTTCATGCGAACGGAAATGTGATTATTACGTTACGCAAGGATGTGAAATTTCCTCACATGATACCCATTCAATGTAATCAGTACAGGATTTCTTGATTCTAGATTTAAAGGCGAGCTTTTGCCTCGGGAATGAATGTAAAATAATATATTTTAAGACACTGTTGACTACAAAATCTTTGTGCGTCACGCGGTTCTCGATGTTTTGTTTTTTTTTTATATAGAAAGGGGGCAAACGAGCAGGAGGCCCACCATAAAGGTGAAGTCGCCGCTCATGGACACTCATGTGGCTGGGAGCTCATGACTGCGTTTCCGGCCTTTTAGGGATTTGTACGCTAGATGAGAAAGAGGTTTTTTTGTAGATTTATTGTTTGTTTTTGATATTATATGTCGTTTGTTTGTGAGCTGCTTAAGTTGGTTTATTATGTATTTATCTTTTACGTAAATTCTCTTGTTATTGACGTCAATATAAGTTTTTAAAATTATAAATTACACCTAGAGATATATATTCTTTATAATTTAACCAGAGACAAATAAAACACCACAGCCATAATTACTTTTTAGCCTATGTAAGGATACTTACTTTAAAAGTTATTGTTGTCTTTGGTTTATCAGGAAATTACGTTACCATGGAAACGTTAAATCACTATTATTTCGTGCTTAACTTAATTTTGTCTTGTTATAAAAAATAAATAAATGAATAAACTAAGCCTGGACGATATTTCCGCGATGGAGAACCAACTGCGTAGTAGCATGGACGAAGACAGAAGATATTGGCGAGTTAACGATGTGAAATGTGACGCGATCCATACTGCAAAGACATATGAGGAATTTGCGTGAGTATTCATATTTAGTCTGCAGTCTGATGTTGATCTCCTCCAGAGGATGTACTCTTTGTTTCCCTAAGCTGTGGCAAAGGTAGCTTTCAAAGCTTGCAGAGGTTGTGTGTATTAAGTACGTCAGCCACAAAACAATTATCACTCAAGATACTCGATTAAAATAATAACACTGAATTATTATAACAGATTGTTTTGTTAGAGGGAGAATGTTTTAATTTTTATTAATTAATTATAATCTTTTATCAGCGATAGAGTGGCTGCTGCACATTTGCAGCCGTTACAGAAGGACGATTACAAAAACAAGAATTTTAGAGGATGGAATCAGTTTGCGAGAAAAGAGAAAATTGATGAATAAAACGATAATAATCTTATATATGAATTAAACTTTCGCATAGAATCGTTGTTTTTTTAGTAGCTAAGTTATAAATATATATATAATAATAAAAAAGTTTAATAAGAATTGTATAGATATAAATTTATTAAGCTAGGCATTTTATAACAAGCCTTTTAAAATGAAGGTTTTAAAAATAAAACCGTAACAAAATTTATAAATTTTAGAAAATACATATCGTTATAACAATTATAGGTAAAATTAAAACCCAATAAAATTAAGCCTTGCTCTTCGGGTTAGACATGAGTATAACAATTTCAATTTTAGTGTGGGTGCTCTCCTTCTTGGGATTGTAAAAGCGGCGATCATTTCTGTTCATTTTGACCAACGGCGTGGTGTACCATCCGTAACTGTAATGTCAGATGAATCTTGTTTAGTTTAGCTGTCTCCAAACACCTGACACTACACATAATTTCGCCACCACTGACTTTTCTTTTCAGCTCACATTTTCATTTTCTATTTTTTTGTTTGTATTGTATATTTATCGCTTTATGAGTTGTAAAATATTAATAAAACGTAAGGTATTATGAGCTCATGACGTATTGGAACTAGGTGCTGGTGACTAACACCAGCTGAATTTCATCTTCGGACATCTAGGCACAATACGAAATTCGATATCCGTTCCACCACTCGCGTCTCGTAAGACATTTCTTAACAAAGAAAGTAACATTTACAACTCTACTTCGACATTTATTTATCAACGCCTATTTTGGTCCTTCGAAGCGTGATTCTCTTACAACACTTATATATAATAAAACTTTGTTAATACTTCTAATACTATTATATTTTGTACCAATTTTGGTTTATGGCTGAAAGCTTTGAAACCGCTGAACCGTAATTATAAGTTAAAATTACACTTGGTTGGCAGTAGCTGGTGCTGGATACTTGCTACGAGGACCTTTTGCCCTCGTCTGAGCGACGTTATGGTGATAATTGTCCACTTTTTCGGTATGCTCCTTAGATTCTGCCTTCAACTGATCATGCGCAGCGTAGAACTTGGTTGCAACAGGAATTGCTGTGTGTCAAATGGGGCTACTTGTTAGGTATCCATAGAGATGGTAGACGTAATCTCAAGTTAGACATTAAAGTTTTATTTATTTATATACGTGTACGTATTGACGTAATTTTCATCTTAAAAGGATTCCAAAATTATTAAAGTTTCGATTCCATCCTTTAACGTTTTAACAGGAAACACTATAATAATATATTGAAATAGTTAACACATTACTTTAGTTAAATAATTCAAAACAAGAGATATCGTATATCACAAAGATAAATACATGTAACACTCACATCCAAAATTGGGTCTATAAATCTTATAGTTTCTAAAATGCTTGACTTCCCGATAAATGATCTCGTTTAACATGTGAATGTCGATCGGCATCCGCGTACCAAAAGTACATTTTCCTTCATTAACCATTGTCCTGTAACAGGCTACTGCTAAAAATGTGACTTATTAACAGAGATTAAATTGAGTTTTTTTATTATACAGGCAAACGAGCAGACACTTTGAGTAACCGCCGCCAGCGTTAGGAGGTTTACGAGTGTGTTGTCGGCCTTTAAGTAAAGGTCTATGTTAGTTGATAGCTTACGACAGATATTAGTTTATATTAAATTTTTCTAACCAACTAAGAACATATAAGTATTTGTTGCGCTCCCGGCATGACTATTAGCTTAAAATCTATTTGTTTTAAGTAAATGGTTATACTGAATTCACAGTTTTTCACGTAAATACATAAAGTTAATAATACTTTTCATGATAAATTTCTTACCTAGTTATATTGTGCCTTAAAAAAGTTGTTCTATATTCGTTGTCAAATTAAATATTGTTTTTGACTAAATAACTGGGTTGTAGGCGGGAAATCTATTGCAGAGGCCGTTAAATAGTAGAAGTAAGGCTCTAACATAAAATAAAACAGTGTCGAAAATATAAATGTTTGAAAGTCAATAATTGACACTGTGGTATGTGACACTTCTTGTCATATTTCTTGACATGTATGTTGTCACGTATTATTATGTCTCGTATAATTTTGTCGATTAAAACCATTATTATCATACGGTTTTATCTTATTGAACAATTTAATCGACAAAATTATACGAAAAATGGAGAAATTTTTACGCCCGGAAAGGTTTGACGTTGACCCAAACAGTAATTCTTCCGCAAAGGAATGGGAGCATTGGAAACGGACGTAAATAATATCTTGGCATTTTAAATTTTGTTAAAGTCATAGACCAAAAATCCAATATACTTATAGGATTGGTTTAGAAAATCTATGGTTTAATTCGTGTTCATAAATCCAAAGTCCATATTTCAACCAACCTAAATATTGGTTTAATTGTTTATTAGTACTCACGAGTATAATTTCTTATTAGATGGATACACCATATATTTATAATAAGTGATATTATAAGTATGATTGGTTTGATAGAGTAATTTAATATTCTATCAATACAGTTACCTTTAATTTCTTATATTTGTGAATGTGTGAAATGTGAGATCTTAAAAACTTAAAATATTATAAAAAATAAATATTAATGTAATAGGATTAAAATCACTTAGGTTCTAATACAACAGTATAGCTGTGTAAATTTTAATAGAACCGCTAATTGTTTTAGGCTGAGCGGTGAGAGTCATTACACCTAGATGAAGCCTTAATTGGCATTTGCTATAAGCTCAGACATACTGCCAAGGTTATATTATTTTATTTAAAATATTTTTTTATTGTATTTTCTATACACTCGCTTGAGGCTTAAGAATATTTTCTTTCCTTTAACTTTGACTTGTCCCCTTGTTAGGAGTACAGACTTTTGGATCTTGGGGTACCAGTGCATAGGCGATTTTTAAGGAATTAATAAAATAATTAAAATTGGTCTGGCAGTCAGGTACCGGTGAGCTGATGCTTTGCTCGCTCAGCTTATAAGCATCACGCCAGCATTATGGGTACTCTGCTACATTTGGGTACAAGGACCAAACAAATTTTTAAATATGTTTTAGTTTTGTATTTTGTTTATTTTAACTTAGATTTACTTTAGGTTTATATTAAATTTCGATATGTTTTTAAATAATAAAGCTATTCTTAGCATAAATTATTGAATATGATTATTACTTTTAATAAATTTAATTTTAATATGTAAGTGATAATGATATACTTTTTAGTGTAATATTTTTTGTGTATTCGCATTTTATGTATGGTTAAATTTTATTTATGAAAGAAAACATCGTAATTTGTGAGGCAGTAAGGGTGATCTTAATGAAATATATATTAAAAACATATTAAAATTGAAAATATTTTACCACCAGCATTGAGAGGTCAGGTAGATAATAAAAACCAATAAGACCCTGTAAGAGAGTGCCGGAGTGAATTTAAAAACCATCTCTTGGCATTCTTCGAGTTCCAATGGTGCGCGCGAAGAACGCAGATTCCGAACACGTTCACGAGCGGAGCGATTTAATTAAAATAATATTTCATCAAGATAATATCGTTTATATTGTACCTATTTAATAGAATCGTATCATCGATCATCATCATTTGTACATCAAATTTTATTGCTGTACACACATTTATTTTAAATTCAAGTTATATAATAAACACAACATTTTGAGAGCTTTACACAACTCTACTATTGAGCTTTATAGGGTGAGAGATATATTGCTGTATTTTATTGTTATCTAAAAATAACATAACTTCGTAACTCAGCTTCTTTTTTTAAATTTATATTGTCTCATCTTAATATCAGCTGTTAAAAAAAGCGGTAATTTCACAATTTAAAGAGACAAAATAAAGTATTATACAATCGCTACGCGCGTAACAAGGTACGGTGTATTACATAAATTCCGATCGGCTATCGCATCGCGGCAATATTGTGGGTACCCGCGAAATCGTCAACGAGAGGCGAGACAACTATTTCATAAGGCGTATAATTGAAATATCCGCACCCGCTCCGCTCTTAATGGTGATCGCACGTTTGGGACACACTGGGAATAGTTACAGGTGATGAAATTTCTATATTAATCATTTGAATACGTATGTTGTAGAAAACGCTAGAAGCATTAGTAAATAGTAAAGCTGTGGAACTCACTATACAAGAAGATGGCAAGAAACTATCCGACACTCCTTTAAAACAAAATATATGTCGGTAACAGAACAAAGCGCGTTTTAAAGCTCATGGCAGCACTGTCGCTATATAACTAGCGAGCAACAACAGAGTCTAGCTGGATGGTGCGATGATGTACAAAGACTCAGTTACCATTTAGTCGTCCTCGCGATATGATCCCCTAGAACTGTTTCATTATACGGTGTGGTTTAATGTGTATGTATGAACAGTAACTTGTATATTCGTTGCCTCACAGATTACGATATTAAGATATCGTTTACATTTGACACGCCCACTATGTCAAATGATTTGGCCATACATAAATATAATCAAAGATTCACTTAGGATTTTCTATAGAATATAGCCCAGTGTATCAATCGCTTTAATCATTGGATTCCAGGATGGCAGGCCTTACAATACGGCCCGTTTAATGATCACCTGTAAGGGACGGACACTACAATCTGCCAACATCTTATTCGCTTTCAGATGAGATTGGAAACGAGCATTGATTCAACTTATATTTACTTCGTGATGAGGGGATTGAAACGATAATGTATTTAATGTTTTTTTTTTCATTAATACAGACTATTATTGGTTGAGACAAGAGTCTCAACCAATAAGCGCGAGCTTATGTTAAATATTTTTAAACTTAAATTACTTTATTTATTGTGTTATAAATAATTTTGATTATATAATAATAAGACTTACACAAGTGAAATAACTAAAAGTAAGTAGGTGTTACCAACCATCAAATGTCAAATGACAAAAGGATTTTTTATGTGTTTATAATTATTTAGCTATTTAAATAGACTACGAATATTGAAATCCGAAAATGTGTAACAATAAATTGTTTATATAAGATTGATTAAAGATTTTCAGTTTGAATAAACTAAGTTTGTTAAGTGCTTTGTTTTTTGGAGAATATAACTCAGATTAAAGTTCACAAAGTATTGAAAGTATACATATGGAATGCGTTCGATCTATCAAATGTTCACTTTTGACAAAAAGTTAGCATGAAAAATAAAGACAAATCCAAAACTTTTTTCATGTAACTTCAAATCAAAGATTTTAAATCCTTAAATTACTAGTTCCAATTAAAAACGAAATGTAATGAATGCATTTTATTTAAACAGATAATAATTTAAAAAAAAATAAACAAAGATCTTTTTCTAATAATAGACAATAAGCTAAAGTTTAGGTGAAATTACCCCTGGGTCAGGTAAGGGCCTGCTAATTAAGTATTTTAATTAAAACTTTTGACAAAACCACTTTTAAATACTCAACACAAGCTTAATACACCGGACCCGAACCCCTGACCCTCTTCATTTTATTTTTTTTATAATAATAAACATGTCCTAATGTAAAATATAATATTTATATTTTAACTTTACACAAGCAGTTATCATATAAAGAAGAAATGCGTAAGTATATTACTATCTATGTTTATGTTATTTAGTATACTTACTAGATACATTCTTAACTACGGTTTATTTAAAGCCAGAATAACAAAACACTCAAAATTTTAAAGAAGTTTTATTAAAATTCGTTAAAATTTCACAACCTTTCTAACAATGCTTGTGAAACCATAAAATTAATCGACATTAATTATAACGATTAAAGTCAAATGAGCAATTTTGAAAGATTAATTTAATCTATTACAACAGATGATGTTTGTTTTATAAGAAATAGTCGAAAGTGAAAATTAAATTGATTTAGGTAGGTTTTTTTATACTATACTTTTAACGAGCACAATGCACACATAATCTAGCCTGCATGCCTTACTTAACTATTTCTACAAAAAACTCAAATCACCAATACTGCTCCGTTTTGACGTGAAAGACGGACAAAACTATTTCACATTCATAATATATATGCATAATTAAATTAGCTAGATCATTTAGCGAATATTGTACTGATTGATTGAAAAAAAATAATGAACTGTATTTAATAAATAACAACAAGTCATTTTCTGATCACTTTCTGAAAAAGTGTGTTTGTTGACCAGAGTGTAACAATTGGAACCTATTCCAATTGTTACACACACTTCCCACACTCTGATCTGTGGTTTTATTAAAAACGGATATAAGATAAAAAAATTATGCCACATATGAGTCAAAGATACTGAAGTTAATGTTGCATACACGTGTAGATATTGATTAAATCTATTCTCTGTGTTTATTTATTGGAAACACAATATTAATTATCAAAGTGGAAAATAGAAATCCGAACAATTTTGAAATATGAGAAGCAACGCGGGAAATGCAAAAACAAAACGCTGCCAAGGTACAAGGTCGCGTAGAGCCCAAAGGCTTAACAGGGATGGATTTCACACAATAGAGGCCCCAGGCTAAAGGTAGGAGAATATTTAAAAAGCAAATAAATAAATTACGATAATAATTACATATAAAACTTACTTCTATAACATCTTAATAGTGGGCATTATTAATAACATCACATAAATTTAGTGAATTTTACATAATTATTCTTTATTCATACTAATGTATACACCATATAACAAAAATCACAGCAATACAACTAATTGCAAAATGGTGGCTATGTCTAACAATAAACGGGAAACCTTGACAGTGCTAAACGGAACGGATATATAACTTTTAAGATACATCAAAGACTAGGATGTACACTTTCATAAAAAAAATGCACTCATTTACTAAAATACTCCTTCTATCTAATTCTGTTTGCGCTGTTATAGAGGTGAATTGCTTAAAACGTAAGTGCTGTATACTGAGGCCCCAAAAGCCGAGTGGAGCCCCGTAGCTTTCAGGATTTGCCCCCTCATCCTAGTACCGATGGCTCCTTCACTTCAGTTGTCTATCCTGTACCGTTGCAAGTGCACGCCTACGCACTAATAGTAAACTTTACTTTTATCTGATTTAGTGTAAGCATTTGTGTATGGTAAGTGAATTTAATAAGTAAATCAGTATTATGTGTTTAAATAAAATAATACGTTTCCAATGTGATTCGATAATTTAGTTAAATTTCCCATTACCATACGTAAAAAGTTCATTTAAAATAATGTAATCTTAGTATTCAAAATTGCTTGAAATGCAATTAATAATACACATTAAATATATTATTCTATGCATGTTGAATGCGTAAGAGAAAACTGTTCCTAGCTAGTTTAACGAACTGAAAAAAGCGTAATACTAGCCGGTGCCCCGGTTTTTGTCTGCGTTGTTATTAAGGCAATAAAATCTATTATCAGAAACATCAAATGTCGGCAAATTTTATGATTATCAATTAAGCAGTTTCGTAGGATTTCTTCAGAAACGACAGTTTTTGTGTTGCATGTAAAAAGCGTCTCGCTCAATGTTTCTTGAAAATAACGAAATTTTAATATCTTTTAAAAATGAATCTGAACGCTTTGTTAACTATCAAGGTCGGCGAACTTTGCGGTTACACAAAGTTCAAAGGCATCAATTGGAACTTGAAAGAATATCTTTTTAAATGTTAAATTCAGTTAAAAGGTAAAACTAAATTTAAATCTCTCTCTTCACAAAATAACATTTAATATTATCGGCGAATTTTCTAAATCCATTAGGTGTTAGAGTAATTTTTACTCAATCAATAAAATAAATAAAAAATCAATTAAATATCGTCGTAAGGAAGTAATAAACTTAACGTGCTATAGTATTTTTTAAGTCAGTATATCTAACAAAAAAAAAACAATAAATTATCTACATATGACACAGTTATCGAGAATATAAAGACACATTTTAATAATGTAGAGTTTTGTTATTATTTCTATTAAAGGATTTCTTGAACAAAATCGTTCGTTAAGGATAATACTGGCTATGTGTTACAAAATAAAGTTAAGTTTATTTTTATATGGTCAGTTGAATACGTTTGCCTGAAATTGAGTCTATATAAAATCGGCGCAAACGGTTACATATTCTTTGGTACTATTTTAAAGCGCCAACACTATATTGATTGCGATTTTGAAGAGATAGGTTTTTGAAGAGATGAATTTTCAGTAAGAATGGAGGAGGAAGTCCAGGCCGGATGCTATTTGAGACACAGTATGGACTAAAACAATCCTTAATAATTATTAAATATAATATATAACTTAAAAGTAATAAGTATAAAACTTAAATAAACTAAAACACTCAAATAAAAGTAAAAATGTTGGTCGTATTCTCGACCATAATTCTATTTTTAAAACTGCCACTTGCAAACTCTATTTTTGCATAAAACTGGACCTAAATGATTTATATAATTTTGTACAATTGATTAATTAAAATGGTATCTTAAGGTTTTGTAAATGATTCACATGTACAAGACGGTTAGCGTTAGTGCTCAAGTGGCAATGATAAGCAATTAATTAGCTCCTATTGTTTCATTCCACTTGATGCATTTATTGCTATCGAGATTATTGTTTACACTAAATGATGTCAATCATAAAAATCAGACACATTTCAGTATCATAACTATAATAAGGACATTTCTGATTGTCACTTGTACAGAGAGTAATGAAATGGTATATCAAGACATACTTATATTAGTATGTGTTTAATAATGATGAGATGCAAACATAAAACATCATTCAAAATGATGATTCTTCATTAAGACTAATGAGTAATAAATATCGAAGAAGTTTTATTATTATAAGAATAGTGTTCATTCACACTTCTCATGGCAGAGCAATTTAACCCGGCCTTTGGCAGTCCAAAGGCAAGTTCGTAAAATATTACAATCAAATCTTCCATAACAATATAAATACTACATCATTTTAGAATAGAATATATTATATCATAATATTCAGAGCAACGAGACTAAATTATTTGTCGATCGTTCATAATGTAAGCTTTTGTATAGGACAAAGCACGAAAAGCTGAATCAAATGATCAAGTCAAAGTTAAAATATTTTTATTCAGTAAGGCACTTAAACATTTTGAATCGACTTAAATCTAAACCACGCCTGTTCTAAGCTGAGAAGAAGCAGGCATTATACTCAGTTTGGTTTTTTTTGGTGATGATCCTAGAACGCTGTTTAGCAAGGCCTTAACTAGTTGTAACTCAGGTTATAAGTATTAGTATTTATAATTGTAATTTTGCTGCTCTGTCCCACACAAAGCACCAATAATGCTAGTAGTTAATTTTTATTAAATTTAATCAACAATTGTCCGTTTATGGCCATTGTAAGTCCCTTCGTCAGACGGCTAATACATCAGACGTGCTAACCACCTCATTTTACAGTACATTTTTTTTTATTCCGCCAATTTCAACGACCTGGCTGACGTAAGGACGGTACGGATTGACAGTTTCAATGATCATTTGTTATCTGTAATCGGAGGTGTCAGTGAATTCATCAATCCGATTGACATACGCGCATCGTACTTATGGAGGTTACATGTTCCATGTATATATATATATCTGTACACAAAGTATACTATAGTATACTTATACTACTATACTATACATATAGGTACTAACTTACGTGTTCAATTGCTGGTCATTTGGTTGACAATGGCCTACTTCATCTAAATAGAACTAGAACAGAACTACCATTTAGATACATAAATATCTTAGCATTAGTACCTGATATAAGAGTATCATAGTAGAATCAAATGTGTCTTATCTAGTCATTAGGCGAGGCATTAAATTCTCAGTTAACACATTAGTGGCTCAACGCTTAGCAAGTGATATTCAGAGTTAAAGCTCAGTTCCAAGTGGGACCTGTTAAAAGCATTTGTCACCCATAGATTATAGAATCCGCTTTAGCGAATTGTGGCAGTTGAATTTTTATGAATCCTGAATCTTCATTTGTTTATTATGTCTGTTGCCATAATCGTATTTTTTAATGCAATAATAATTTACTATTACCGGTTTCGATAAAACTACAACTAGAATAAATAAAAAAATAAAACTACTAACTAGCAAGTTATCTTAAAATATATTAGTCTTCTAAAAGTAGGTAACTTTAAGGAAAACACATCAAATCAAAATATTTTATTTGAAATAAAGAAACACGAAATAAAGATAATATTTGCTATCGGTAATTACCTATAAGTTACGGAGTAATGATGTAAAGTCTGGCTGAGTTCCATTGTTGCTAAAATGTATTAATATTAGTATTAACACAAAAGTTCTAATTTAATACACTTTTCAATACTTTTGCCGGTAACGAAGTGGGAATTCGTTATAAAAATCTGCAAGCCAACGAGAAATATGAGCACTCGGAACCCGAGGTTAATGTAGCATGTGCTTTGACGATAAGAACTTACATGTCATATGATCATAGAGGTCATTATTCTAGTCATATCTACAATAACCGACATCTTTTCATAGTTATATGAGAATTGAACAATCGAAAAGCTTAGTCAAATATTTATATTAATTATTATTTTATTAAATACGATTATACTCTATTATCATATAAACATTCAAAATTTTAACCTAACTTAAAATAAAATAAAACACAAAACTAAAACAAATTTAAAAAGTTTGGTCCCTATGGCAGAGTAATCTTTATATTTAGTATACATAGGACCATTTTGAATCATCTTCAATCTTACTCTACGCGAGTTCGCGACCAAGCTTGAGAAGCTTTGTTTTTTGGTAATACTAATTGCAAGCTTTTGGTGCAGGGCCAAGTTGGAGCAAATTCATTCCTAAACTGTTATATCATTCAAATAATCTTTTATAAAAAAGACTTTTGTAAAAGCTTCTGTTTAATTACAAGTTTCATTCAATTGTTTTATAGAACTCGTAGTCATTAAATCAAAATTATGTAGTCAAAATTATGTACTTCAAATTTATCTTAAAATGTACCATATCTTAAACATGCCAACATATGCTATGGTATGGATGGCCCATCACAGATTTTTTTTACTGGGAGGTCAAACCGGGAGCATGTGCTCAGTAGTCCGGTATGAACCGAGTCAAAGACGTCCGTCATAAATGTATATGGCGATCTTATTTATACGAAATGATAAGCTTTTTACAATACGAAATGATCGATTATTTGCGAATTGAAAATCCCTATAGAATCACTATCCGGCACGTGTAAACTTTAGTTATCACAAATATTACTTTGTTGCCAGTTATTGCGTTGTCTGACACAAAAATAATAAACACTGAGCCTTGTTAAGTCGTTACTATGGTTACCATGGCAACAAACATACCAGGCTAAAAAAGGCTTCTTTAATTTTATAGATTCACAACTATGTACACATTACGTTTCATTATTCTTTAAAATAGTCGGTATTATCAATGAAGAGGTTTTATAGGGCCAACGAAAATATATTTTTGATATAATTGAATTTGTTAACTGTCCATTTGATATTGCGTCTGTATTGATAGTTAAATGTTTATTAGTCTCCCATACTTATCTTTACGAGCAGCCATAATACGGTTTATTAAATTCGGAAAACACATTTGATATAGGTATGGATTATTTTTGCTGTAATTAATTTAGGACAGAAATAACAGAAATTCAAAGTACTAGAATCTTTTCTGCACCTTTGTTTTTGTTTCAATTGGCGTAGAGACTTTTAAAAAATGGGGCACAAGTGCAAGGGCTTATTAAAGAAGCTTATTAAGTGGGTGCTAGTAGTTAGTACTACTGGTCTAAAAGCTCACTCAATGTATAAACATCGCGAAACAGGATTGCTATTAATATCTTAATAAGTTTTTAGGTATATCTAAGTTTCTCAAGTTTGTAAATCTAAATAATAACTATAAAGTTCTAAGTTTCTCAAGTATTTTCATATATAATACCGTCTCTCCGTAGATAGTTTTACCTGTCAATTAATTTGTGATATGACATTCCAGAAGTTAGATTCCTAGTCTAAAGTTCCTGTATATTATACGTATTTTTGTTTCGCACTTAAAAATAAAGCTTATTTGTCTTTATTCACATTTTAAATGTAAGACGTGTCCTGTGATCACTTCAATGCCTTAAAAATTTATAAAGCCTCGGATTAAGCCTTAATAGCTATCGAACTTTTAATAATATTTAAAAAAGATATTGTTAATGGGGTTACAATTTAATAAATTGAATATATAAATAATAATTTATTATTAGTTTATTGTAACAAAGAAAACTTCAAAACCAATCAATTACAAGATGATAATCAAAAAATAAACAATTAAACATTATATCGCCAAATTATTTCCTCTTATATTTATCACCTGTATTGTTTGTTGCAGTCATGGTATGATGCGGGAGACGAGACCGTAGCAGCATGGCGGGTATGCCAGTGCTTGGTAACAGTGTAGGGGCCGGTGAGTTACGAGACAGTAAGTGAAGCCTTTTCGAATTATCTAAATGGATATTTACTTACGGCCGAAGCCAAACGCATTATTCAAACTTAAACTCAAACTCAAAATATCTTTATTCAAGTAGGTCTATATAAAGACACTTTTGAATCGTCAATTTTTACACTACCACCGGTTCGGAAGGCAGTCATCTACCGAGAAGAACCGGCAAGAAACTCGATAGCTGCTCTTTTAAAATAAACAATTAATACAAAATTTTGCTACTGACAATTAAAATAACAAAGCATTGTAAGGCTACTCAAGAATTGAACTGTCCCGATGCTGAGCCAATTGTCGACACCTTAAAGGGATCTTTGTCGTCTAAATATTCGTTTACGGTATAGTATGCGTTTTCAACCAAAATACCCTTTACGTGAGTTTTAAATTTGTTGGAAGTCAATTTGGTTATAAGTGCTGGGACTTTGTTATAAAAACGTATGCTCATACCTACAAACGATTTATGAACTTTACTAAGGCGAGAATCAGTCACATCAATTTTATCTCTATTTCTTGTGTTGTGGTCTTGTTTATCTCCATTTAGTGATATTAACACTTAAATTATGGTTTAGCTACTTACATCACATTAAACCACTATCAGTCTTAATCCTGTCAAAAGTATGTCACATTATGCTGAGTTAAGAACACTATTAGTTTGAGTGATCGTATACGGAATGAGGCTATGCTGACGAAGGCTAGTTCGTGGATGAGGACGAAAATCATTCTATCCCAAAATCTACTAAAATAAGGTAGACCAATAGTTGAAGCTGAAGCTTGAAGCATGAATCCTGAAGCGAAGAAATTGCTATAATGTAACTGTTTCGACCAAAATCTACTTATTATAAAGTTGAATCTTTTTAAAGGACTACACGCCTGTCCGTACGCGACCATATTGAGAAGAATCGGCAAGAAACTCTGATTTTTATTAAAGCCAGATTTGGTGTAGACGTCACATACAGAAGAAAGTTTCAAATATGTCTCCTCTGTTTCTGGATTACATTTTTCTTTATGTATTAAGTATCCACTTGTATTAGCCAATTAAAATGGGAGTAATAATATTATTATTGCATATTATATACGGTAGTATAGTAATTGAATGAACATATTTTCATATCAAATATATTTGCATATTATTGTGACAACCATATAAATGGAATTGGAAAAGCGACACCGACACTCTGTTTACGTTTAGCTGTTTACTTAGCATTGGAAAGTTTTAAATCTATAGAAAATTGCGAACCCAGGTGACGTAAACAACTGTAGTGACTTCAATACAAATGAAACTCACTCTACTTCAGTGTTATATGCTAAGTGTAGCTACAATAAAGTGTAGGCAACTCCTACACTTTAATTTATTTATATTATTAATTAACTATTATATTAAACTAGTAGCTTTTGGCCGCGTCTTCGTCCGCGTGGTCTGAATACAAAAGGAATTTGGAAAATTGTATTGTAAATGGCTCTGTTCTGGTAAAATTTTTATACAATCTTTCTTCCCCAATTTAAAGTCTATGTCCTTCCCTAAAGTTTAGTCTATTTTTTTATCATATTTAATCTAAATCGGTTCAGTGTTTTAAGCCTGAAATCGTAACATGCATATATATAGACAAGAGTTACTTTCGCATTTATAATATTAGTATGGATTACAGCACAGCAGAATCACTTTGTTCAGTGTTGGTCAAACGATTTAATGAGTGGAAATTTGTTTTATAATTCCTTTTTTACAGATGGAAGTAACCGGTCATCAAGTAGCGATTCTCATCAAGATACATCCCCCCATAGAACACAAGTATGTATTTCTTAGTAACTTAGCAAAAGCTGTGTCGGTATCTCTGAAAATCTAGACGTGTTCCAGCAAAGCGCAGGAATAAGGCTTATTATAAACTGTTAAATGTAAATTCCGGTATTTATCGAAATTAATAGTAGACGCTGTTCAGAAAAATCAAGAAATATTTAAATTAATAAAGATTTTTTTACAGATTTCGGAAATAAATTGTCTGAGGCCAGATTTAACTATTCCACCTCGTCGTTCGTACGAGCCGAATTATAACGCAAGTGTGCCTACTGTGGTAAGATTAAACATTTAGAAAATGTCTAGGTGTTAATACAAAGAAATATTTTAAACATACGTTGCTATTTATAAAAAAAAACAATGTACTTTAATTAGAAAGTACTATTTCGTGATGAATGTTCTCTTTTAATTAGAATATAATCCACTCTTCACCTTCAATATTAATATATATATATATATTTTTTTATAGAAGAGGGGGCAAACGAGCAGGAGGCCGACCATAAAGGTGAAGTCGCCGCCCATGGACACTCAAGTGGCTGGGAGCTAGTGAGTGCGTTGCCGGCCTTTTAGGGATTTATACGCTTTTTGAATTATATATATATATATATATTCTTCCATATTAATAGTTTCCGTCTTTGTATGAGGCTCTTAATAAGGTTTAGGTTAGTTTAGTAATTTTTGTGTCCATTTATTCTTTTTTTTCTGTTAATTATAACAATTTATTTTGAAAAAAAAAATATGTTTCTTAAGTAATTGGTGTGTATGTATGTGTGTGAAGTGTGTTTTCTTTTTTATGTGTATTTAAGCGTATATTTTTTATTATATTTAAACGTAAAGTAAATAAGATTTTTTTTCATACAGGCAACATTGAACAGTGGTAGAGTGGTGACGCATACTGTCCCTTCATACGATGAACAACGCGCCAGCCCAGCACTACTTACACGCCATTCTGGCACTCCAGGTGGGCGAAGTGTGCGGGATGATGGCTATTGCTCAGCTGGAAGTACCCCACGAGCCCTAGGTATATAAAACATTATTTATTTATTCACACTTTGTTGCAGTAAAACAGAAGAAGCAGACAATGTTAAAATATATTAGTACATATAAGGGCCGCCTTATCGCTGATAAGCGATCTCTTCCAGGCAGCATACAGAATAAAAGAATATGTATAATACAATTGGACTTTTTTGTATAATATTTTACCGCTGAGCGTAAGACATTTCTTACGTTATGGCTGCCGGCCACGGTATTTCCGAACCAATACGAATTAGGGTCATACAAGAAAAAATGGTACCACTTCCTAAAAGCCCGGCAGCGCACTCAAGATCTCCCAGCCAAGTGAGTGTCTGTGGGCAGCGACTTCACCTTTATGGTGTGTCTACTGCGTCCTACTCGTTTGTCACCTTTTTTTAAAAAAATAGTAGTACACATTTTTTATTTTCTTCAGTGTCACACCTAATAAAACTTTTTAAACTTATAGAACCATTTTGTTTAAATATAAACATGTTGGCACACAACACTTGTATTTAAACTAAATAATGAACTAAGTAAGTGTCAGTAGTTCCAAGTGGCAGTAGATGTGGACTCTCCAGCTAACTCTTTAGAGTTAAAAATAGATAGAATTACCATTATAAGATTATTAAATAAGTTTAAAGAGATAAAACCCGAGCTAAGTCGATAAAGGTCAGAAATAAAATTGAGTTGTGAAGTGGTAATAACTTCGGGCGAGTGCACTTGTGCCTCTCAACTGTTGCTTTAAAACAATTGCGAATAAGGGCTACGTTTTTCTATAGTTCAGGGTTACTTACCTTACTGGTATAAGCAGAAAGCTTTCGCTTTAAATGCTTTTTAAAAATGTAAGCAGCTTACTTTTTTATGTATCGAAATGTAATATACTTGACGAAATTTATTTATTAACTGCGTTGCAATTTTTTAAAATACACACTCAAGTAGGATTAAATGTAGGAGTGCATTTGAAGGCCTTATCGTTTTCAGTGATCTCTATCAGACAACCATATAAATATATCATAGTTAAAGTGATTTATATTTGCCTTAACGTCCTCGCGTATTTCACCTTGTGTCCTTCGAAGTACAAAATAATATATACTTCCTTATATGTTACACATGTATGTAAAAATCTGCTTTATTTCGTATATGTAACTTTGAAAATTTATTTAAACTCAAAATATCTTTATTGAAATAGGTATTTTCAAAAAATATTTTTGAATCGTAATTTTTGCGTCATTGCCTACCGTGAAGGACCGGCAACAAACACTATAGCTGGTCTTTCCAAATAGAATTATGTTAGTTAGATGATTAATTAAAATTACAAAAGCATAAACAATGCTTTCCTTGCCTACTAAGAATTTAACTATTCTGATGCTAATGCTGTGACATACCAAGGATCTTTCACCTATATTTTCCAAATTTAACCTTTAAAAGTATACTTTTCACCTAATATGTCAAAAACTTGACGTAAACAAAATGTATTTCACGAGGTTTTCCATTTGACGATTCCAAACACGCTTTCCCGCGTTCCATTGCATTTGATCTGTGGAATTTTTCCGTATCGGTATTCCATTATGGCGAATACGCGGTATAATAAAGAGCCTTTTGGAATCTGAACTATTTATTGAGGATTTACTTATTGAGTTCCTCTCTCCTGGTTTTATGTTCTAGTTAACAGGTGATTGTTATATTTGACTTTTGGTTACGTGTTAGTGTAAGAGTGTAGTCGTGCGTTTGCATTCTGGCTGAGTATCTATTCCAGTATCAAATAGATATTTTGTTCTATGGAAAGCTGGTCAATGGCTACCATAAGTGATCTACATAAGCTGATCTTATTTATAATAAAATAAAAAAACAAAAACTAACAAAGAAATAGATGCTATTTGAGGTACTTTAAAGATCTCAAATGCGCTGAGTACGTAAAATTTTTTGAATAATTATAAGCTATGATGAATAACTCGGTACGTAATTTAAATAATTATTTATCTGATTTCTGACCTTGGAATACAAGTGTACGGGCGCTTATTAAAGGATTAAGGCGCCTGGTCAGTAACAGTGACTCAAGGGCTGATGCTTTTCTCGCTGAACTTATAAACATCTCGATACAGCGCAGACATGCCAAACAAATACTACAAGGATCAGAATTATTAATTTTATTTTAGTGTTTAGTTTTTAATTTGAACTCTGGCCGTAATAGTTATAATTGAAAACTAATAACAATTTTGAGTAAAATTTAACTAAGATAAATATTATTGTTTTAGATCACAAATCAACCAAGAGCTCTGCAGTTACATTGTCTTGTTATAAAAGTAAGTGTTTTAAGTTTTAAAAAAAAGATATAAAAATATGTAACGTGGTAAAGTTTCTATAGTAATAACAAACTAAATGGTTACTCTATGACAGGATTCCAACCCACCTTTAATTAATTCGTTGATGCTTCTATATAACTGACCAATAAATGAGATTTAACTTCAAAAGTTAATTAATCTATATTTTAAATAAAGAATTATTCACTTTAACTATAACTCTCGATACAGCTATAAAAACTTTTTCAGAAGAACCAAAAATAGAAATTGTAGAAGAGGGCTACTTCACGGAAGCTAAGCGTAACAGGAAACACAGCATTAAAGCTAGTAAGCTCATATTAATTAATTTTAAGTTCTGATTTGTCTGATGAACAGAGTAATGAGGATTCTACACGAATCGAACCACTGATAATCGAGATGTGACACCAGATCCTTTCGTCAGCTATTGGTATCGCTTTCAAACTTAAAGAAGCCATTCAAAGCTCGTTCATCTTAATCCTCTATTATTGCAATACTTTTGCACTAATATATTTACAATCTGGTCCTCGACAATTGCCAACACTTGGCAAATTATCTAAAACTCATGACCACATTTGAGGAAAAGGTTATGTTAAAAATACAGTAAATTGATAGAATGTCTACACATATCTATATATTTATAGGTTTGGCTCAGAAGCCAGATGATGACCGTGAGACGTGGGGAACTGGTGCTGACTTCCTCCTCTCGATTATTGGCTTCGCTGTGGATCTGGCTAATGTTTGGCGTTTTCCGTATCTCTGCTATCGAAATGGAGGAGGTGGTTGCGCAGATTTTATTTAAGCCTGGAAACAATCGATTTTTGGCCAAATTTTTTTTATTTACATTATTGTAAATTAAAGGGATTAATCCCTTAACACATAAGTTAATTTTAAACGATTAGAAAAAAAGTTAAAGAATCTTTATTATATAAGTTTTTAAGCTGTAAATTTTTACTTTATGTGTTATTTACACACATAGCACATAATTATTGTATTATTTGTTCTACATGACACAATTTTGGCCGTTTTCTTCACTGGACTATATATATATATATATATATATACGCTGTTATATGTCATATACTAATAAGCTTTTTTCCACTTACAATTATACAGGTGCCTTCTTGATTCCATACACGCTGATGTTGGTTTTCGGAGCAGTACCACTGTTCTATATGGAACTGATTTTGGGCCAGTACAATCGACAGGGCCCCATAACTTTATGGAAAATATGTCCGCTTTTCAAAGGTATTTTTCTCATTTCAAATAATAATATTTTATTATAGTACGCGAAATCCACTATACGTATATATTTAGTTTTTCCTTCTGTTTGAAAAAAAAAATTGGCATTGAAATAGCTGACCAAGCAAATTTCATAACATGTTTTGATATTAGATAATAAAACTCGTTGTTCGTGTGTTGCTGAAGTTGTGAAGGAAAATCAAATAAAAATACATAAAACCGAACACGGATGTATACTATATTTTATGATAGTATAGACTTAAGAATCATTGACTATAATTATAAATCTTCAGGGATTTAAAATTTAAATCTCTTGTTGCACGATCAACGGTCATCTATCAAGTTTAAATAGATCAGTGATCGAATGTTAGCTCAGTTTTAACTTAGGACGTTGATAGATTGCACTCCATTAAGCTAAGATTTCATCTTAGGATCAAATAAATGGTCAGAGCGAATCTAGCGTTCGCGTAAGAGTGACAATCACTTAGGTGAGCTTAATTTTATCGAAAACAACAACACTCATATAGGTAATTAAAAAATGGTTGGCTTAACAATTACCAGGTACCAAATCAAAGGGCGTAGATCGAACGAGAAGAACTGGCTAGAAAATTCACCATTCCTTTTGTTACCATCAGAAATACCTACAGTACTTACTACCAGTGGGTAAGGAGATGTAGAGTACATTCAAATTCTAAAAAATGTTTTTTAAATTACTGTTAACAACCACTAAAACTAAAACTTGACATGGGTTCACTGAGAGCTGCTTGCTATCATCAGCTGAGAGCACGCAGCTTCAACTTCAACATTAAATGAAGCTCAGTGGGGATGTCATTTTCTGGTGGGCGATTTTACAATTATTTACAGAGACAACCGGCAAACATACAGCCGGAATGAATCAAGTGAAAATTATTAGCAAACGACTAATCATAAACAAAATAATATAAGACTCCTTCCAGGTGTGTTATTCCAAATAAAACGATAGATTACAATATATATCCTATATTGTACTCTCACTGTTACAAATACCGCACTTATTCTCTAATTCAATCAATCTATGTCGTTAAAACACAAAAACCCGCCAAATCCCTATTTCTCAACCTTGTTTTTTATCTTTCCCGCGTCTCTCGACTCCCCATTCATGACCGCGTCGACCAATCAGGAGGTTAATAATATCAATAGACGTGTTTTATAAAATAAGATTACTTTAAACATTGTTAAATTGTAACCGCTGTAGTGACTATAATTTGAAACGTATTATTACAAAGCAAATATTAACTTATTTTTCTAATTTTCAAAGTCATTATCTATCTGTCTTCCAACACCAAAAACCCCTCTGATTGGTTATAACCGGTGCCGGAAATACTAAACACAATGTTTGCATCAAAACGACAACTTAAATGAATAGCATAAACAATAGTTATCAAATATCGCTATTAAAATAATTCGAAATTTAAATTTAACGATACCTAACAATAATAATACTTATACTAAATGACACAAATTCAATTCCAATAAAAAAAAGTTTAGTTTAGTTTTGACTGATTGCAGTTACATAATTCAGACAATACTTTGTTATAATACGTGTTGGAGGTTAGGACAGGATTTATCTTGTTTTTTGTAGGTGTGGTTTAAATAATCACAACTTTACCCACATATATTTCCTATCCAGGTATCCATTGATGACGTATATTCGTGCCTGGCTTGGTATGACCCAAATCAACAACTTCCTGTGTTAAAGTAATTACAAAAGGAATATATATCTTTTTGGCAAATAATACATAAACCGAAAGTGACGGTACTTCGACTGAAAACCACAGCACAACAAAGCTATTAAAAGTTCAGAGTTATTAAGAAAATAATCGCTCAGTTGCTTAGATTGATGTTTGATTTAAATATTTGATCCCTAGCAGATAGTTTAGCTCTATACCGCTTTAAGTAGACTTCAACGATATGCGGCTTCTTTGTGCACTCTTTCTAATGTAAATAAGGTTAGGATGCACGAGTATATTACTCTTATATAAAATTTTAATAAAGTTTTATCTAAGCGGCAATATCGGGGTATAAATAATGTCTTTAGACTGTTATATACATATATTATTATTAGCATATAATAAAGTCAAAGAAAAAATATTTTTACCCATTAAGGTACATACGACCATTTTGAATCGTCTTAAATCTAAGTGATTCTACGCCTGTTCGTACGCGACCAAGCTGGTGAAGCAAGGCTAAGCTGGAGCTTAATTGATTCCGAAACATTTTCATCATCAAAATAATATGACAATTTATAAAATGCTTTTTCTATAAGCTTCCGTTCAACTCCTTTTCCTAAATTTACTTACTGACTGTAAGATGAATAAAACTATAAGATCTTGATGTTATAATTGACCTGACATTTCGTCTCTGTTACACTATGTGTTCTTTGAAGATCTGAAAGGCAAAATATAAGTAAAAGCATCGCGATACAGCGAGTTAATGCCAGAGGTATGGGTACTCTACTAAGAAGACCAAACTTTTTAAATTTATTTTAGTGTTTTTTTATGTAAGTCTTATTTAAGATATTACTATACTATATGATTTTGGAGAGTGTTCTGACGAATTATTTAGGCCGATCCCCGATCCACCGGCGTAATAACCTAATGCTTAGAAATCCACAGTTGGTTTTCGAGGCTTTCCAACCTTCCGCGAACTGCCTTCCAGGGTAGATACGATCATAACATTTCTGACCTAACTCCTTTGAAGGCGGCAGCTTATTAAATACTGGGTATTTATGGCAGCTTAGCAGAGCCTTCCATACTTATTAATTGATAATATATTTTCAGGTGTTGGCTTTTGCGCAGTTATGGTAGCTTTCTACGTTTCGTTCTATTATAATGTTATTATTGGTAAGTCTATAATGTTTATGTAGATTTATTTTTGTATAAATCAGATAGTAATTGATACATTAAAAAAAATACAATTGTTATAGGTTCATACGTTATAATTAGTTTTTTAGGCATTTTCATTTTTACATGTTGAATCACCATTTTTAAACCTTATAATATATTTATGAATAAGGTTAACCTTATTGTAGCGTATGCGCTCATTCGCTGTCTCGTTCGCACCACGTCAGTTATACCAGAGCCACTGGCGAGAGTAGACGTGTAGGTAGTCTGTCCATTGAGTGCGGGTACGAGCCTGTGTAATATTCACCACAGGAAAAGGTTTTACACTTATTCATAAATATATTATACTTTGTACTGGAGCTTATATTTTATCTTTCTTTTCTTTTTTCTTTATGTAATGCCTCGTGATCACTACATTACATTTTAAATATTCAATAATTAAAATTTCTCAGGATAATAGAAGTATACTATTTAATTAAAAGTTGTTCTAAGCGTTAGAGGTTTTAACGCTTAATTAAAACATTTCCAGGGTGGGCACTCTACTTCCTCGTATCATCAGCTCGTTCAGAACTCCCCTGGCTCCATTGCGACAATTCATGGAATACGGATCAATGCTGGGACGCGGCTAAACAAAATGGTACCAACAAGACTGATGTGCCATACCAGGGTCCTCTGTCACATTTCACACCTGCCTCTGAGTTCTTTCAGTAAGTCAGTAGTTAATAGTATAGTTTTATGAATACCATATTCGACGCCATGTTTATAGAAAAACATGTGTATATAAACTCTTAAACATTAATTTCTTAGATTCCGAATTATCACATATAAATTTTAACACCAATTAATTTATTTTTCCTCTAAAAGGTGATTGTCTAAATTTTTAATGCCTTATAAATTATAATAGGAATCACTCAGATATAGATTAATTGAAAAAATCAACCCACCCGAGTTTCTTGCCTGCTTCTTCTCAACTCGGTCGCGTGCGAACAGGCGTAGAATCAGTTAGATTTAAGACGATTCAAAATTATCCTAAGTACCTTAATTGATAAAGATATTTTCATTATACAATGTACTACATATAAATGCGGGTACTTTTCAGTCGTGCGGTTCTAGAAATGCAGCACTCGGAGGGATTGAACGACTTGGGTTTTCCAAAATGGCAGCTCACAATCTGCCTGGGAATCGTTTACATAACACTGTACCTCTCCCTTTTCAAAGGAGTCAAAAGTTCCGGTAAGTTGTCATCTAGGACCAGCACAATCAAAACGGTGACGTCATCCATCCCGAATTAAACCATTAATTAAAAACTAATGAGGGGTTAGCTATTTATATTATCCTAATCGCATTTGTTTTTTAATTCACACGACAACCATACTACGAGTTCATACAAAGTGTTGTATGTACGTTTTAAACGGTAACACAGAGATATAAAGAGATGGAATACAATTTTTTTGTCTGTTTAATGAGTTATTAATATGAATCTCCAGGTAAAGTTGTATGGATGACAGCAACGATGCCATACGTCGTTCTATCCATATTGCTGGCGCGTGGATTACTCCTGCCTGGCGCGACACGGGGCATTGCTTATTACTTACACCCGGAACTTTCAAGGTTAAAGGACACACAGGTTGGTTGTCATCAAATTTATACCTTTCAGATGAGATTCTGATTAACTGACAAAAGTAGCTGTGTTCCTCTTGTCAGAGGCTATGATTCAAGGAAATCAGAAGATATGATTAAGGTGTTGTGAATTTTGAACGATAATTAGGAACTTTTCATAATGTTTATTTATTTATTTAACACTTTATCGCACTTAAACACTAGAAGCAAATGACATTAACAGATGTAAGAACATATAAGAGCAACGGGCGGCCTAATCGCTAATAAGCGATCTCTTCCAGACAACCCACACAATGTACACACAATGTTATAGATGGTTTACATTTATTTCAGGTTTGGGTGGACGCGGCCGTTCAAATATTTTACTCTGTGGGCGCTGGTTTCGGGGTGCATCTCTCTTACGCGAGTTACAACACGTTTCATAATAACTGCTACAGGTAAATCAGATTATGAAGGTACATACATGTTTAATTCATTGGAAATAAATGAATTGCGAAGTTTAAAATGACACTCGGTATTATTTACCGATAGACACAGCACTTCGCGATACTAATAAATACTTCTCGCCGAGACACCACCACTAAGACGGTAATCCCATGCGCACAACACTGACTCTAGAGAAGAGAATAAGAACTCTACCAAGGAGTCTGCTCTGTGATTGCTCCGGAGATTCAGTTGCATCAACTACTATACTTTCGTTACTAGATTAAATTGTCTACAATAAATTTAACTTGCCGTTACATCTTATATAAGTCTCCTGTCACGATGTTTGTCCCCGATCCATTTCTAAACTACATAACCGATTTTAAATTAAATTGGCACACTGTGAGCAACTGTCCGGTAAAACTTGGGATATAGGATAGCTTAGATCTTTAATTATAGTCGCAATTTTATTTTATTGCAAATTATTTGTCTATATAATTAATTGACAGTCACAATTATCTGTCAACTCCAAAAGATTCTAACAGTGTGATACTTTTCGACTGGATTGAGTAAGTAATCAATAGATGGCACTGCTAAGCGAGAAACGTGTCATTTAAGCTACAATTTAATAGCATGACTACCACGTGTTACTGAGGCTAAAGTATAAATTAAATTTCTTTTGTAGTAAACGAAATACCGTGAAATTCAATGATTTCTACTTTTTTAATAATTTATATGGCAAAACAACGTTTGCCGGTTCAACTAGTATACTTATACAAGTTTCTTTATATTTAATGCGTTTGTGGTTACAGAAAGTATCAGTAAACATACTGAACAGATATGAAATATAGTGCTGTCTTTGTTTTTCGTAATAATTTACTCCAACTACTGCTTTATATTTCCAGGGATTGTCTGGTTACAACATTGGTGAACTGCTTCACGTCTTTCTTCTCCGGATTTGTCATCTTCACGTATTTGGGTTTCATGTCACACAAGCAAGGAGTTCCTATTTCGTCAGTTGCTACTGAAGGTAGTTTTATACTAATTACTTAATACTAACAGTTTTCCATCATTTGAAGACTTGTATAATCAACTGTTTATTAATCTTGATAACACCTTCTTAGGCGGTATTGAAGGTAGATAGAAGATATAATTATTAACTTTAAGACGAGAAACTTTTTTAAAATTCAAACATTCATTCAAACTCGAAACCTCGGGTATTCATTTATTCAAACTCGTCAAAAGCGTCGTAATTCTATTTGAAGTTCCAGATTTTGATTGTTTTTAAATAATTTCGTTCAATTCTATTAATTTGTTCAGGTCCTGGCCTCGTATTCCAAGTGTACCCAGAAGCGGTGGCCACTCTGCCGGGAGCCAGTTTATGGGCCATGCTGTTCTTCTTCATGCTGATTATGCTCGGCTTGGATTCTGGGGTAAGTATTTATTACTTTTCTATAACATTATTTGTATCAATACATACAATAAATTTAGAGGACAAAGATCCCTTTAATGTGTCAGCAATTGGCTCAGCATCGGGACAGTGCAATTCTTGAGTAGCCTCACAATGCTTTGTTGTTTTAATTGTGAGTAACAAAATTTTGTATTAATAATTTATTTTTAAAAAAGCAGCTATCGAGTTTCTTGCCGGTTCTTCTCGGTAGATAACTTCCGAACCGGTGGTAGTGTACAAATTGACGTTTCAAAAGTGTGTCTAGAAAGACCTACTTGAATAAAGATATTTCGAGTTTGAATAATCTTAATTTAAAAAAAATTAACCAATTTGTTCAAATTAAACTATTTAGTTTCCAGTATTATATAAGAGAAGAGAAATTGGCGTTGCCATATTTATTTCTAGATGGGCGGTCTCGAATGCGTGATCACAGGTCTCCTGGACGCGGCAAGAGCGTGTGGTGCACGCTGGTTGCGACGTGAACATTTCACGTTGCTGGTCGTGTGTCTGTCCTTCTGTGTTGCGTGTATCAATGTAACGCCGGTAAGATTTTTCAACAAGAGTTGTGGCTTAGTACTAGAGTCTCTTTCTATACATATTTTTATCATCAGGGAAGTCGCTTGCCAGCAGAATACTGAGGGGCAACACTGTAACAGTTAATAAAATGATAATCTTTATGAGTGAAAAAAAGTAGTTCATAAATATATATTATAAAACGTGAACGTTTGAATATAGCTAATTTTTTCTATCTACCTTCTCGTAAATCTAAGAAACACAATTCTTATGTCGCGGTGCTTGTTGCTAAACTCGACCAATATGCATGTGATTTGGTGTTGAGTTGAGTGCGTTTGGATGTTAAAGGTGATGCTTAAATTAGTTTTTGAATTTATTAAAAAACAACTTTGAAATATCGAATGAGAGTTTATTAAATATTATTTTGTATGATATATAGTATCGTATTTTTTCAGGGAGGAATATACATTTTTCACTTGCTGGACACATACGCGGCGGGCATTTCCCTTCTTTGCTCCGCGCTGTTCGAAGCCGTTGCTGTCTCCTGGTTCTATGGTAATATCGTTATTTATTTGTCACTTGTATTGACGTCAAGCGGGAAAGTGGCTGGAAAAACATTGTACCATCCTATATTAGAAAAACTTGTTAGGAAAATGTCAAAACAAACATATTTCCAATCCAGTACGACGCTCAAAAAAAGTTAGTAGCCGTTGGGCGGTGATTTCACCTTTATGGTGAATTTCCTGTTCCTTGGCCTTTAATAAAAAAAAAACACAAAACGATCGTCGTATCGTTCGACCTATCAACGTATACCAAGACCTATGTCAGTCTCGTGAAATTTGAAATTCTGAAATACAGGTATATGTGGGCTAGTAAATCTATCTGGTTTGCAGGTCTGAAGAGATTCTCTGATGACGTGGAAGAGATGCTTGGTTTCCGGCCCGGTTTGTACTGGCGGATATGTTGGAAGTTTGTCAGCCCTGTGTTTATTATTGTAAGTGGCACATTACAACAATTTGATTTTTAAATAAACTTGCGTTAGAAGTAGACAACTCTTGTTTTCTCAAGTCCGGTAAATAACTATATCAAAAAAATTGTTCATCCGATAATTACATTTAGTTAACTTAGTAGCACGTAGGTGATTGACCTTTTACAGGGCGTGGTCGTTTTCGGACTACTTTACCAGCAGCCATTACAGTACCAGCATTACACGTACCCTCAATGGGCTGTCGTATTAGGATGGGGTCTGGCCTGCTCCTCAATTCTCATGATACCTATTGTGGCCCTCTACAAACTGATCACTACACCTGGGAATTGTCGACAGGTATACAATATGTACTTTTCGTATTTCTTCATCTTTATTTTATTTCTCAAATGCAGCAGTGTAACATAGATTACATATTAATGATAAAAATAATAGCAAAATAGGGTTAAAACATGGAACATAAAAGTAAGCCAATATATAAGAATAAGACTTGGTGAAGTATTTTATCTTATTTATTTGGACTAGGGTTTTTTGTATGTTTTTATAAGATAGGGCGACGAGAATTAAAACCACGTGTTGGAGATAATTAATAATGTACGATTATTATTTTCACAAATATGATTATGATGAGCACTTTATAATTAATTGGGACACAGTGACACTCCACCGAACACGTCTTGCTTGGACGCGATGCGAACCGATCTAAATCCTCTGATGATCGTGGATCTCATCCATCCCAACGCTGCCCACTAAGAGAGCTGGGAGTTGCACATTGAAGCACCGTCAAGCATGTTTATTACTATATTAAAGTTATTTATCATATACAAAAGTGATTAATTTTTTTTCGCCTAAATAAATTTATTCTTTCAGCGGCTTGCTTGTTGCATCTCACCCGAATCAGAACACGAAGCAATACGGAATGGTGCACCGGTGACAAGATTTACATGGAGCCATTGGCTTTACGTGTAATTTCTTAATATCTATTATTAATTAATATATATCCATGCGAATCATTATAACGGCGTATTAACGAGTATTAATACACATATAGCTATTATATTCTTCAGCTATCAAGATATTGGGACTTTTAGCCATTTGTAAACTAGACAAATATGTTATTGTTTATGAAATGAAAATAATGTTTGTTTTGTAAATATTGCGTTTGGATTTGTTTGAATGAGTCGTAATGTTTGTTTAAATTGTGTGACTGTTGAAGAATTTATTTTTGAACCACAGATAACATCAAGATGTATTAGTGGTCATAGCTAATATTTTCTTTATTAACTGACATTTAAACGTCAAAATATATCAAACCACGACAAACTCAATTTATTCTCATATATAACTGTAGCATATTAATCGATGTTAAATACTTTTCGCTTATTAATTATTAAGTACTTACTTCCATACCTCTGAAGTTGCAAGTCGGATCACTATTTTTGCTACAGATTAGGGATTGTAGATTGTACTCTGTAGTTGATGTTTAAAGTATATCAATAATTGTCTACTCTATTATCTATCATTATAGACTATAAATACTAGTGCAATTCAAATATGGAATGTTTTCTTTGGTGGATGACTGAGAAAGTATTTATAGCGTCCAAAGTTAATGCTTTTAATGTTTTTTTGTGATGCAGAATAGCATTGGGCCTAGTACGACCATAAATTATATTGTGTACTTTTGACGAATGTATATCTGAAGGCGCTTTATGTTTATACCAATACAATAGATTTTGAGCTGAATGTAAAATATAAATAGAAAAATATATTTTCCAGGTTTTAGTATATAAATGAAGTTTCACCAAGGCATCTTATTTGAAAACTACTCCCGTTTGTCTGATTCTCGGCCTTACATTTGCTTTTTCGCTTCATATGATGAAACTAAAATCTGTGACGTTAAACAATAAATATATATTTAAAACATTTATCGTAGGTGTATCTCGCAGGTTAAAAGGGTCATAGAGTTTTTAGAGGCGGTATATAGCAGTGTCTCCATTAAATTGTATAAGCTCGTTGGTATTTTAAAAACATGTGGTTACTATGGCAACCGAACATTGTAATAGCGGCCATTTCGAATACACAACTAGAATTGCGTGGCGTTTGCCAAAAGTAATACATAAAAAGTATGTTTGATTGAGTGAGTTTTGTTATTATAATTAAATACGTTTAAATAAATATGACAATTTTGTGAGTATGAAAATTAGAACGTTGCAGAAAATTGCATTTAATCGTATAGATCGGCTCCGGGTGAGTTAAAATGTATTATTATATCATGTTAACAGTGTAAATATCATGTTTAGATGTGGACTGTGTTCATTTAATAATAAATGTATTAGACAGTAAACGTTTTTTCATACCTTAAGAGTAAAAATGTTGACTGTTATAAACCTAATAGTAGTAAGATGTTATTATTAATCATACTTGAGAAATTCAAGAATATTTGAAATTCAGCCATAATTGCCATAAATGTACGTAAGGCGCGCTGTAATTTTAAAATATTTCATAATTTCGTTTAATACACGTACAAATAATAACACATTTGAATTCTGTCCGTATAAGTGTTTAAAATGTGTCGTTATACTTCAACAAAAATAAAGTGCTCAATTGTAATTCGCGTTTCGCGCCTATTTTGTGACTATCAAGAATTTGATTTGCACACCCTCTGTCATCTCACATTCGAACTATACTGTCTCAGACGACAGTCCTTACTTAAATGTTTCTAAGTTTTTGTTATTCACCGCTTGGTGTCACTTAAAACAACTTTTCGCGCAAATAATTTTAATGATATATTTTAATAAGTCATATATAATTTTAATTAGTAAATTATACAGTCTTCGGTATTACTATATATTATTATATTACTAATAATTTAATATTTTTTCTTCTCAACTTAATTAGTAGCATCAACTAATAATCTGCAGCTTATCTAGGAATAATGTCTGATTTATAACATTTTAACTTTCTACATGTCAAAAGTGTCACATCGTTCGCACGCGCTTAACCGCAAGCTGTGGTTAATGAAGATTATAATGTCATTGATTGTCAACTCGACTTTCCCCGCTTTTCAATATTAAAATGGCGAATTAAGAAAGTTTTGAAAAACATTACGATACCGGCTTTTACCATTGTCATTTCCGAAAAAGCTTACTTTAAACAATTTAATTTAACTTTGACTGAATACAAAACGAGTAAACCATTGAAAATATATTACCCGCATCTTATGTACTACTTTTCAAACTAAAATCAACTACGCAATAATTGAATAAGGAGGAAATCCTCTAACATCGCAACACCCAAATGCGGTGAAATTACTTAACGTTAATCGTAACACGATATAACAAGTTATATAACAGTTCGATAATGCTACTTTTAATTAATAACTTTTACTGTATACAATTATCATAAGTTTCGCTGTGATTTATAGCTGTTATTTTTTGCTTCATTTGAATATGACGTATGATTGATTAATCTGTACTGGAAAACATGGCGCGTAAATATGTTGATGCCACCGTCTTTTGTTTATGGATAGAGTAGCTTCCAAGAATTAAACATATTTTTAATATTGAAACTCGAACACCAATCTTATGTGAACAGTTCATGTTTATAGAACTGGAAATCCGTAGCTTAATTATTCCTGTATAAGTTTACTAGCACATGATTGTCAGACGGTACTTGAAAGCGACACGAAAGACTTAAACATTAAAATAATACCCACCTTAGATTGTCTTACATAATTTTCGTATAGTCATTCCTATGACAAAAGGCGAAGTTGAAACCGGACCATCCGTTGGGTTAGCACAACTCACCATGCAAGTTTCTGACACTCAAGAAATTCAAGTAAGTCTCAGTTATGCGCAAGCCGTGGTGGGGTGAGGTCGTATTGTGTTTGGTGTTGCTCAATTGTGTCTCAACTTTAATTGACGTGGTTTTTTTTTTGTTGTGATAATGGATGTTTAGGTGTGAGGATATCGTAATATAACGGTGAGTGTTTGTGTATTCTGTTAACGATTTGTTATTTGACAATTAATTTTGGTGCTTTAGGGCAAAAATCTCTTTGACCTTGCGTTTGCAGGCATGAAAATGTGAACGTAGATTGGGTCACCTAGGTATTCTTACAATTTGCGGCTTATGTAAGGGATAAAGTATGAAGTGAAATATATAAACAGAAGGCACTTAATTCCGCCTCACTCCAGGAAACTTCAGTGAACCAAAATCAAAATATGACCAGTGTTAGGGCAGTGTTGATAAAAACTTTTAGGATTAATAACGCGGGAACTAATAACAGGTTAGGATGAGACTCCTTTACATATTAAAATAATTATTGAAATGAGTATGAAGTAAATGTATTTTCAAGTACCTTTAGATAATTTTAGTTTTGGTTTGTTTAGGTGACATACAGTATTATTTATTTAGTTTTGAGTTTAAAGTTGACAAAATCGCGGACAGCGAAAGTAGGTTTGTTTAGGCTTTCACGCTTAATCTATGTATAGACAATGCTATAGCAAAATAATATTACAGATAAATAATATTGATACTTTATAATGTAACAAATATATCATACGTTTGGAATAAATTAAAATATCACTAGGCAATTTACCGACTAATATTTTGAAAAATCGTAAAAATAAATTGAAATAAAAGTTTAAAAAAGCTACATATAAAGCTTTTGGAACATCCATTCGACAATAATTATCTTCGGGATCGGTCCTTTGCGTCGCTCTTTCAACTTGTTTGGACCTATCATTCTTGGATCGCATTCGGCGCATTATTTTACACCTTTACTTGGGTCTTCCTCTGACCTCTATTGTGACCGCTCGTCTTCCACGGTCGCTGCCAACAAACTGGCGATCATAATCTCTGGGAATTATACAATCTGACTGAATCATATTTAAAAAATACCTAAAAATGTGCTACTATATAACCGTTAAAATTTTCATCTACTAAAAAATGCGCAGGATATTTTTTATTTATAAAAAAAATAATTGTTGTCCGAACATTTCTAGACACAAATTGTTATAAATTCATAACAAAAATACGAACATAATAATGAAATGAATGTTACGTCTAATTATATAGAAGCGTTTACATAAGTTAAAAGGGTTTTTTTATATTAAACCGCTCAAATCATAGACAATATTTTTTCCCTTAAAGGAAATAAAAAGAGCTCGTCACAACTCGATATTATGTCATTGGATGGCGTGTGTGCCGGTTCACTTGTTATTAAACATTCACCGTGGGAAATCGATTGATTAGTTAATTAATACGGAAAAACTTAATTAAAACATAACATCCTTACTACGTACATCAAACCATTAAATCAAAACCGTTTGACATAATTATACCGAATTTTCAATATGAATACGTCTAAAGACATTTTCTCATAACTATGTAAGTAACTAGGATCTTAGATGATAGGCTCAGCCTAATTTAGATGCTGATGTTATTATAAGATAAGCTTAATTTTGTATCGTTTACTAGTTGCAATACATTTTTTTTTTCATTTATATGATTTCTCGTAATAAACATTTTTTTAAATAAATAACCTATGCTAGATTAGGTCTTTATTATTGTTGATCAATATTATTTTAACTATACATAGTTGCAATGTGGTTTCCAAGTAAACAAATCATGGGGAGAACTCTGATGAATCGTTCGGTCCAAAACCGGCAGTAGAATGCATCAAAATAAAAGTTCTACTTGGCGTCTGGTTCCACAAATGATATTCTGATGCACCTATAACCAATCAGTAGAAGTATTTCCAAAACGATTAAAGCATCTTCAAGAAGAGCGTACCATACTCCAAGCCAACTTACCTGTTCGCCTCCTGGCATTCCTGGTCTGCCTGCTAACCTCCTTAAAAATAACGAAATAGACATTTTTGTTGAAAAATAACGTATTTTACTCGTAGACATATCTTGATGAATTTGGATTCGAAATTCAATTGCTACTCATCATCATGGACATTTCATTCCACTGCAAAGGTTTTATAACTTAGACCTGTTACATGGTTTTCGTAATGTAATTGTTAGGAACTAGTTTGGCCTGTCTTTCGGCAGGTATAGTGACGCACGTTACAAAATTGCCAGACTTGAATTCACGTAATGCGGATTAACTGACGTGTACTAAATAAGCTTTATGTATGTACAGTGTTTGCCTTTGCTTAGAAAATAATCCATTGAGACCTGTTTGTATATTTGATAAAAGTATTATAATTTCAAAGCTTTCTGTTAATTTTTGTAAGTTTGTATTAATTGTATTCCAAATTTTGTCATTTTTAGGTATATTTGAAGCGTATTTTTTTTCAAAACCTAAAGTTGATTTAGCTTTTTTAACATATATTTCGGGAAATAAAAAATATTCACTATGTAGTAACGTAAAGCATCGGGCGATACGTGTTGTCTATAAAACCATCTAAGTACCCTCGTTTGGGATAGTTCAATAATTGTAATTGGTATTTCGGTATTAAATTACTATAAACAATAAAGCGATAATTAACTATAGACAAATGCAAAGTTATTTGAATGTAACGTTAATAAACTAAAACGCTGAAATAATAATAAAACGGTCCTTGTCTGAGAGTACCCATAATGTTGCGGAATTTCCACGCTGTATCGTGATACTTTTACGTTGTTCGAGAAAAGCACTTAAATTACATTGCCAAGCATTGGTAATTAAATGTGAAACATCAAGATGTGAGAAGTACCAATACCTTGGCTGTAAATGCGTTACAGAGGCTTGTGGGCCTCCCGTTTAAAATCATTTATGAGAATGATTAAAACTCTTTACAAAAAAGTATCTATAGTTGTCAGAAAGGTCGGCAGTTGCTGTCCAAATCTAACTTTTATTTGTATTTTAAAATTAGCTTTATATATATTTTATGTTATTATCGCACAATTATCGTAAACAGTAGCTTGCAAAGGTTAATTTTCTAGTCTAACGATACGTCAAACTGTCTGTCCGAAGCTTTAAAAATGGCACCATATAATTACGTTCGTATAAAAAAACGCATTTCGTATTTATACCTCGAAGATACGACCAAGTGTAAAACTAGAACAATATATTTTAATATTATTTAAACGTATGCTATAGTTTTTTTTAATGTTAAAGAAAAGCTTAAAAATACTTTTATTTACACTAAACACAAATTAATTATATTAAAGACGCGAAACAATAATATATAATGATAAATATAAAAAAGTATATCATATTAAATTCATCATAGTTATCTCACAAATTAAGTAAAATCAACACACGTTTACACTTATGAGTACCTCTTGTAGGTTTTAAAAACAAAATCATACAACTAGGAAAAGTGTAACTTAACATCATAATAATATTTAATTAAATTTGTTACTTTGAGTGTATCTTGATATTTTTAATGCGGTTATGCAAAAGATGGTTAATGTTCCGTATTGATAATAGCGTAGTATCCTCCGCGATGTGACAGATTTAAAAAATTGAGTTTGAACAAGAAATACACGAACTGTACATTGCATAAGAAAATTTCGAATGTATAAATCAATTGATTTGTTAAACCTAACAGTATTTCCCCTTGGCATACGGAAATGCAATATCCCAACCTATACCATCCCCCTTCATCCCAGACGTCTTATTAAATGACTTATTTCTATAATGACTGTAACAACCAGTTCAACAACCGTGAAACCGGTAAATATTATACAATTATGTTATTTTTAAATATACGACGCAATATTTACAAAACGAAATTTTTGTTACATTAGTTGGTTCTTTGGCCTCACTCGATTAAAGCGAGGAATCATGGAACTAATAAAGTAATCATAAAATAAATATATAAAATATGTTTGATGAAATTTCGTTCATTTTGACAATACCAGGATAGTGCCTCCGTTTAAGTAATAATCTACTTGTTTTTGGAGAATACTCTCTGTCTCTTATTAAACTTAAAAATACACAAAATATTAAAAAAAACAAATTCATAATTCATATTTTTCGCATATTTAATTTTCGCATATTTCATTTCCCGCTAAAATCCTCTCATAAAGTTGGTATAGTAAATTAATGGTTTTACCGAGTGAGATCTTTCGCATTACAAGGTTGTGTGGCATGTGTCATAGTACTTAACAATATTGTTCTCATACCTCACGTTAGTAAAATAATGTCTTTTGTACTTCCTGTTATGTATACCATTTAATTAAAGGATTTTCCTATTGCTTTTATAAGGTTTATAGACTTTATTATCTAATATATAAAATTCTCTAGTCACAATGCTCGTTCTCGTACTCCTCCGAAACGGATGGACCGATTCTCCTGAAATTGAGTAGGACTGATAATCAGCCAACATCTATTTTTAGAGCAAAACAACGTTTGTCGAGATCAGCTAGTTACATAAATCTAAAAATATTAATTTTAAAAGGCCTGTCGGAAACAATAAGAGACGGTATTTATTATGCAAAATTACCTTAAAACAATTGAGATTCCTTTTATAATCTATGAAAATTGTCGTGACATTTTCATGCCTTGTATTTTCAACTAGAAAAGTGTCTAATAGTATGTACAATTCTTGACTTATCAGCTTATTGTTTTTATAAAATATAACCATTATTTTAAAACGAGATTATCATCTATATGCCTCTAAACCTTAAATACACATTCGGTAACTGCAGTTAAATAAAGTTCACACATTTGTAATAATTAACTGTATCATAATGACGAAATAAAACCGTTTTGGCCTAGAATCGAGCCGGTTTCGGAGGAAGCCACTGAGGCCGCCGAAATGCGTTGTACAGGAAGATGCGCAAGCGCCATCCGCCATAACGTTACTTCACTTAGATCGGATCTATAGATCCTAATAATCTATACTACTTATATTTTATTTGATGTTATTCAAACACTGACATATAAAATAATAGGACTTTACCGATTACCAATCAAATATTAGAGATTTAAGTATAGGCGTAGACGACACCAAATGTGTCACGTGTCAAGTAAACGTCGTGTCTGTGGACTCGATATAGTTGAATTACTATTTAATTCATAATTTATTCATTGTGTTCGTGTTTTTTACTCCTAGTATGTAAATGAATGTTTTTTTTCTTAAAGCTCTTTGTTAAACGATCGCACAAGATTATGCAAATTTGTATCAAGTTTTTCTGAATGTGTCTTGACTAATCTGTACTTGAATTGTTACTTAATAAATCACGTAGAAATGGCATAAAAAACAGGTTTAATTTTGTATATGACCCTTAAGTAAATAAGAACCAATTATAACTTTGTTACTAGTAGAGTGTTCTATGAAATTTATAAAAAATTGAGCTTTATTATTATTTATTACGTATGTAATAGATACTAAGGTAAGCCATAACCACACACTTATCACACGTAACACACACCAGACATCATATAGGATATTTGGAGGTTTTCCAAAGAAAACTTCGGTAACTAAAAAAAATCGTGTGTCGATGTGTTTTCAAATTAAGAAAGAATAACGAAGCGTGGATAGCTTATAAAATCAGTAAACAATTTTTATGTCTCAATCCGAGTGTTGCCCTGTGCAAATAAATCGCCACAGAGTTGCGTGTTCGCGTGTTCTATTCATATGAAACCTCTCCACTCTATTTTGATCTATATCTCTTTGGTTTTAATTAAACAAGCTCAGCTGTACAAGCACGTAATAAAATAAACATTATTTGATTAGCTTTGTGTTCTTTTAAATAATCAATTCGTTTTTGTCATGTATATTGCAAGTCCCAATTGGATTATTTTATTTGTATAGATAATCGAGATTCTAAAAACATTTTCTTTTGGTACTTATATTATGCACTCTGAATGGGTAAAACCGAAGACGGCTAGTTTTTTTTTGAAATCATGCGCTGTCAGCATTAAAAGCTGTACGTTACGTTGATTACTGTGCAAAATTATTCACTTATCTCTTCGAGTTGTAAGCAAAAACGATAATAAGTACGTTTTGTGATAGGCAAGAATGCAGGACCGCCCCGGGCGAACGTCACTCGTACTAACATGAACCTCTTTGGAATTTCTATTTTATCTATGGAACTTTTACTGTTGGCAGCACTGACATTTGTCTAAGCGCGAAGCGCGGTCTATGTGAGATTATTTTTACTACATTTGAATTTAACAATGAATATATTGTATTCATGTTATAAATACGGTATCACTTGACACATTTATACGAACTCTTGCAATATTTTTGTAGTGTTGCCATAGTTTTATTACAACTACGTATTATATAGAACATTTCAAACATTCAACGGTTGTTGGTTATTTTAATCGTAAAGTCAAGTGACCAAATTTATTTTTCAATAGGGCAATATAATCATAATAATGGGTATAATATTTTCTTAATTTTCTTTTGACCTAATCCCTTCAATATAGTATTTACCCAAGGTAGCGGAGATGAATAAAACGTCTTCCCACGTTGCAAGCGTTTATTGCAGGATGTATTTAATTGACTAACTGTGCGTAACGGAGACCGCTCATGATCGTATTAAGATTCATTTGAACTGATTAATTTTATTATTAACTGGCAACTCGCTGCGGACAATAGAGCTAACTATAGAGTATAGACAACTTACAAAGGACGGAGTGCTGTTCGTCAAATCGGTATTTTTAAATAAAGTAATCATGTTATTAATTTTTGATTTGTAGTTTACATATAATTTAATTAGTTGTAATTGTATTTGCAGGTGGTAATTGCAGTAAAATATTTTATCTGTATATCGGTCTGATAAATGAAAAAAGCCTATATCTATGACTTTCACCACAAAACATATGTATGTTTATAAATATGTGCATTTTTGTTAGAGATCTGTGTTTTTTTCTTAGATGTTGCTACACGTTTGTTTCTTCTTGGATATTGAAGAAACAAACGTCCCCTCTTCGAGTGACGGTCTCATCCAGGTTTTTTTTAGTTTGTTTTCATACTCCAACTTGATTAAGTAATATAAGGACTGATAGTCTTAGATATGCTGGTTTTTTTAATCCAACCACAGCGTGTGACGCGTTGTCATGTCAAAATGTAAATTGTCTAAGTCAAAATTTCCTATTGTTATCCCGTTTTATTAAAAATGCGTACTTCTTTTGAATAGTGAAGTATTGTTCGGTTCAGATGCCCACGTGCGGGTCTCAACATCTGTTGCAATCTTTGTCTACTCAAAAAAATTTGAGCTTACGCAGATGCCCAACCAGGTGTCGAAAAGTGCTATAATACGCGTATCATATCAATAAACTTTGTAGTTAAATTTCCCCTACTTAATAATAATATGTTTTTTTAAATATATTTGATGGCCTTGACTGGATTCAATCAGTAATTAGGAAATCGACATTTTGCCGGTCGAAACGAGATGTGTTGAGTGTAAAACATGCCTACCATACACTTTAGGTGATCAAAAAAAAAACCAGTAGAAGCATACTTTTGCATAACATGATTTTTAATGTAGGTTACAAAAGGTCAAGTTATAAGAACGAAAGCATAATAGGGTTGTCACTTATTGAAAAAAACTAATTATGTGTGATTAGCATTCAAGTTCGTTCTTACGCCTTCTCGGACTTGGAATGTAAAAGTCAATTGCTCAAAAATTTAATTCGGTTAGCCCTAAGCAATGAATAGCTTGTGTGAACACAACTGATAAACTACATAGACTTACATATTATATACTTTACATAAATGCATATAACACTCTAATCACAGCCAACATGGTTATCACATAATTGTTCAACCAGGTATAGAACACAGAACCTTGCTTGGCATTCCGGCATCGTATTCATTATACTAACGTAGTCGACAGTAGTAGTCGAAGTCGTAGTTACATAACAATAAAAAAAACAGTACAACATCGCGCCAAATCTAAAAGTTGAATTGGCATACTTTGTCTAGAATCCTTAGAACTAATTCTAATACAATTTTAGGTTGCGTCAGTATATTATTATTAACTTTCAAAAACTAACGGCTAGCAACCCTACTTGGTACTACTGTATCAGCTGTGTCGCAATGTGCGTGCGATGTCCCAACACCTAATCAATTATACCGTAACAAAAAAAATATAAAGAATACTTCTATTTTGTTTTCGTTAGTTTTATACGTGAGTAGTGCGATGTTTCTACACCAACGACCTCTTAAAATTGATTAATGGTATACGTTACGAAATTTCATAAATTCACTTTAAATAGTGCAGTTTACACCTCTTTGTTAAATATTTCCCAAACACAACCGATACGGATAGAAGGATATATGGTGAAAGTCGTTAGGCGGGGCTGACAGACCGGCCTCTTAATATTATTACAGTGGAGGAATATCTATGGTGTTATCCTGACACCCCAATTGGAGACCGACGAGACGTATCATAAATCGTTTAACAAGCATCGTAGGATTAGCTAGCTTTTGAAAGAAACTACTTTAAGGAATATTACCGCGACTTAATTATAGCCACGACCTTTACCTACTTTGCATTAGTGTTCTAATTTTAAAAATTAGTATATTTCTAGTTATTTTATTTATACATTCACACTTTGTTGCACTAAAACAGTAGAAATAGATAATGTTAATAGAAATGGGAGGCCTTTTACTAAACGAGCTCTTCCATGCAACCCACAAAACAAAAGAATACATATAATACAATTGTACTGGTGCAAGCGGTGCGAAAAATACAAAAAAAAACACAACATACATTAAATTAAGTGAAACAGAAATAATAAACGAATTTTCAATCTAAAAAAGTCTGTCAATATTGACAAAACCACAGATAACTTACTCGGTTACTCGAAGCGATTTTTTTGCACAGATTAGCGCGATACAAAAAAGCTATACATTAAAGATAAAGTTCATTGAACTGTTTGAATGGATAAGCAAATAAATAGGTGCGAGCAAATTGGAAGAGTGAAAAAAAACGGTACCTCGGCCCGGATAGACTGTTAGATAATTTTATCGGATCGCCAGCCTGTTAGGGTCTGGTAAATTGATTCTTATACAAACAGCGCCCTATGCGATAACAGTAAATTGGAACTGAATTGCGTTTTAAATAAAAAACAGAATTGCCTGAAGTCGTTTTAACAGAGTTGATATTTATTATAACGATTTTATTTTCAAACATTGTACGTAGACAATTATATAAAGCACGGCAAACATATACTTTTCAAATATAAAGTTAATACATCACTCTTTCCAAATCAAGGGCGTGGAACGAACGAGAAGAAATGTCAAGGAAGTCTCCGCCATTCCTTTAAATCGTCAAGTTTAACGGTTGTAAAGAGAAACGATTACACCGAATGGGTCAATATGTGTATTACACGAATCTTTAACTTATCAATATATTAAGTTCACATTAGATAGTGATAAATTAATAAAAGGCCAGGAAGCGATCACTAACCGTAAATTCCATTATACCGTAACATGTCAGACGCGAACTGTGATATGTGAATTCTAACACTAGCGAAACTTTTTGTAATGACGGTTCATTACTTTGACTACTATGCAGCTTTAAAGCCTGACCGCGAATAGGTGAGATTTTTTTTTTTTTATAGAAGAGGGGGCAAACGAGCAGGCGGCCCACCATAAAGGTGAAGCCGCCGCCCATAGACACTCACGCGGCTGGTAGCTCGTGAGTGCGTTGCCGCCCTTTAAAGGAAAGGGGAGAGGGACGAGGGAAGGGGAAAAGGATGGGCACCGGAAGATCTCACTCAGCGAACGAAACGCGAGTACAAAATGAACAAAGTCCAATTGCATCACTTTACGCCGGTTTTCTGTGAGAGAGTGGTATTTCTCCGGCCGTGCGTGCCCATTCGGCTGAAACTCTAAGTAACAGCATGGCACTCCCACTCAAAAAAGAGAGAGATTTGCGATTTGCGACTTTCGGTTGAAAATTGTAGCACAAAGAAGAGTCTCAAATGTTTCACAGGACGATCGTAATTTTTTGAATTTTTTGCAATTGTGGTAAGAGCTCCCTTTAATGTGTCGGCAATTGGCTCAGCATCGGGACAGTTAAATTCTTGAGTAGCCTTACAAAGCTTTGTTATTTTAATTGTGAGTAACATAATTTTGTATTAATTGTTTATTTTAAAAGAGCAGCTATCGAGTTTCTTGCCGGTTCTTCTCGGTAGATGACTGCCTTCCGAACCGGTGGTAGTGTAAAAAATGACAATTCAAAAGTGTCTTTATAAAGACCTACTTGAATAAAGATATTTTGAGTTTGACTTTGAGCTATTGCCGGACCGATATGACGGATGCCTTTAAATAGAACCCACTTAAGTTTTCTATTGCAAAATTAACTTTAGATGCGTTCGGGCAAATTGAATAAGTTCTATGTGGATTTTAAATATTAATACAAGAAATTTAAAAGTAGCTCAACAGAATTAGAAAAAGCGTTTTATTAAATATCTGATTATTATGATGATAAAAAACTTTGGATTTACTTGCTCCAGCTTGGCCGTCCTTAAAATTGTATTAGGATCATCACAAAAATAACAACCAGGCTGTTTCTGACTGCTTCTCAGCTGATTGCGTACAAGATTTAAGACGATTCAAACTATGTACGTTATAAAAAGATTTGACTTTGAAACAAACATAAAATACAGTTAAACATATATCTCACCCAACTTTCACGCGAAGCTGGTTAAAGCTGCCCATTATTACCAACGGGTTATTGACAGTTTTGCAAACAAAAAGTGCGAAATAACGTAGAATTAGCAAATGCGTAGAAAATTGGTGCCATTAGGTGGAAAGGTCAGATAAATGCATTATTCATTCAGCGGAAAAATGTCAACAAACTTTCACATTCATTGTTCATAAACTATTGTGCACACATAACTATTGTATACGTTATTACAGCATAGATGTATTTAATATAAGCATGGCAGAACAATGTTGGATCTAAACACATGCCACGCGAGTGTCCATGGGTGGCGACTTAACTTTATGGTCTCCAGCTCGTATGCCTCATCATCTTAGAACCTTATATAGAATTAGTAGATATCTAAGGTTCCTAATGGGGGAAACTAGGGCCTAGACAATATCATCATGTTTCTTTTAAACATCTGGACACAATATGAAATTCCACCCACATCATCTCGATGTTCATCATATCATCATTCAGACGAAGAGAGTACCATTGCCTAAAAGGCCGGTCACCCATCCGGTCACGTGAGGGTGTGATGACTACACCTTTATAGTGTGCCACCAGCTTTGTAGGGCCACATACATGTAAATGCTGATGAGTTTAACTACATTTACGTAGTGATTAAAACGTACTCATAGAGGAAAAATGTAAACAGACTTTCACACATTGTTACAATTACGTCACGTGGAAATAGTGCCGCGCATCTGATATTATGTGATAATGCGCGGTCGTTAGCGGTTTTACGCGGTTACTATTGGGTAATCACTTTTCATGGGATCGGAAAATCGTTTTGGGATAAATTAAATAATAATTAATAGTGTTTTGTCCCTTTCATCCAAAATTAGTAGTTGTTATATTATGTTGTTTATATCTAATGTAAATATTTTTTCTTTAATACGTCACAATCAAAAATATTCATATTATTATCACATATGCATAGTCAACAAAATAAAAAATTATAGACTACATTTACTGCTAGTTCCCAAATCAAGGGCGTAAAGCGGACGAGAAGAACTGGCAAGAAGCTGTCCGCCACTCCTTTTAATCATCAAGCATGTTCTACAGTATGGTTGTAAAGATCTGCAACTATTTAACCATGCACCAGTGAATGCATCAAAATCTTTATATTTAAAACAATAAACCCTTAACTACCGATGGGCATTCTCAAATAGAAGCACACATTTACGTTATAGTGAGACCATACATCGAGATGAATTCAGGAAAAATGATTAAAACACAAATTTAAGTCCCACCAGTCACCACAAGTAGCACTCTTTCACAAGCACGACGCATGGCCAACCATCACCCCCCATAAAGCTTTAAGGAGGTTTTTTATAGATTCTCAATATTCTTCTATCGCAAGACAAGCTTTTACACAAATATAGGCTACATGCATAACCCATTAACAAGTTACAAAACATTTGTCTATTTTATTCATGAAAAATTAATATTTCACAGTCGGTTAAATAATTTCCTCGAACATCAATAGTACGCTTGAGTAACGCTTACGTCACTGGATCCCACGTATTGTTATGTATTTTATTCTTGATCGAGTTGATTCGCGTAATTGTTTGAAATTAGTACAATAATTATGATTTTTATCACAGGCATTGTTTTACGAAATATTCGATACTCTGGTAACATCAATGTGTACATAATTCCACTTTTGGAACGCAATGCTTAGTATTGTTGAGATGGGCTTTTAGAGCGGGGTTTATCGCGTAATAAGACGAGAAGGTTTGATGTCTTAAGAGAGACTTTTTAATCTATTATAAGGTCTATAGAATTTTTGAGCTTTATTTTATTTCTATAGGTTAACGTGTAGAACAGACGACATGTTTTTAATATCGATAGAGTTTAATTAACATTTACTATTAATCAAAGTTTTTGTTACAACAAAATTCACTCGATGTTATATAATATTTTATTTCACACGTTGCGTATGAATGAATTGTGAGTGTAAATTAAATGTTGAATAACATGCTAATTTCGTTTATTTTACATACATTAAAATAAATTCTGAAATTTGAGATATATTTATATCACGTGGTATAGATAATGATTGGTGTGTTCCCCAGATGTGTGTTTGGATTTCGAATTCAAAAGAAATACATTATCATTAAAATAATACATTTATTATATAATTAATGTTACAAAAACTAAGTAAGTCTTACCAACTTAAACGTAATTTTTTCTTTTCGACGTCAAACAAGGACAATATAAGATGGATAACAACTATAATACATACTATAATATATACTACTCTACTAATAAATTAATAAATTAATTTAAAAAGTTAAAAACAATCTTTCTCGGCTAATCTGTAACCTACTAACTATATAACTGCTGTATACTTGTAAGAATGATAATATTTTTTGAGATTCGCCTATAAACGATTGAAACAGACGAATAGTTCCATTATCTCGGTAATTACCAAACATGGATCAAATTGTATATGATTGAAAATACAATAAATTCAATGGTAATTTTAAATAAAACAGTTATTCCAAATAGTAAACCGTATCAAGTATATCCCCATTGCCTTGTAATAGAACCTTCGCCTATCAGCGTACCCGCTAATTTATTGGCCAGGCCAGGAAGTGTTTTCGTGTGTACTAAGATCAGACATTATTCACTGGAATCACAAGGAAGCTAATTGCAAAATATAAGGGTAGCGCTGATCGATTCGCGATACGTTTCGAATTTGGAATTTGCAACTACCTGCATTACGAACATTTTAATGTTTGTTATTAGTTAACAGATGTAATTAATAACATTTTAATTTAATAAAATCATTGAGGTAAGTTTGATATAAATTAATATTATTGGTCGTAAAAATATTATATTATGTCATCTTAATATATATAAATCTCCTGTCACGATGTTTGTCCCCGATGGATTCCTGAACTACATAACCGATTTTAAATGAAATTGGCACACTGTGAGCAACTGTCCGGTCCAACTTGAGATATAGGATAGCTTAGATCTTTAATAGTCGCAATTTTGTTTTGTTACAAATTTTTTGTTTATATAATTAATTGACAGTTAACGGTTGGTGTTAACTCCAAAAGATTCTGAGTCGATACTTTTCGACTGGATTGAGTAAGTAATCAATAGATGGCACTACTATGGTAAACCGACAAACGTGTCACATAAGCTACAATCTAATGTATAAAATTATCGTGTCACAATGTTCGTTCCCGTACTCCTCCGAAACGGGTTGACCGATTCTCCTGAAATTTTGTGACCATATAGAGTAGGACTGAGAATCGGGCTACATCTATGTGAGACTTTTTTTTTGGCAAAACGACGTTTGTCAGGATCACCTAGTTATATATATTTGCATTTAGATATGGATGCGAAAACCAATTTTGATGGGATAACAATTTTGGAAGACTTGGAAGTCCTTGTAATAGAAATTTTCATTATCATCGCTCATTTACCCAACCGTTGTTGGATTAGATTCGGTCTTTCCAATTGTTTGAAGATTATTGTAACCACTATTGCGTGTCTTGTCAAGGTTAAAGTCAGTTTAATTAGGTAATAAAATTGCAAATATTCAAGTATTAATTATTATTCACATAACTATTAGGAATAAATGCCTCTATCAATGTTGAATATTTGGATTTAATTTGATTTGACCGACTTTAAATAACAAAAAACTGATAGGTAACCAGCGTAGTTTGTGGGAACCCTAGTAGATCTAGACAGAAGTGATCACTGATACGAATATATGTGTAAAAGATATATATAAATATTAATAAATGGATATTTCCACGCGTATAACTTGTTCTCATAGTTTAAAATTGTATTTTTTTTATATAACGTGGTCACGGCCACCCATCAATTTTCTGTCCTCAGCCACAGTACCTTGCTTTTGGGGTCACAGTATTTCCTTACAAAATATTGAATTGTCTATGGTTATTTTTCCCACATTATAATTGCAATAAAATCCTTGGTTTCTACTCGATGATGCTAATCTAAAGGCTGTGAATGTTTGCTTGTGTCACTATTCTTCTAAATTATTGTCCAACAATGCGATTGAATGCAAATGCTTAGAATTTAAAACGGAAATCAAAATCGTTTCGTTATTGGTAAGAATGTGAGAAATGAGATTTCTATCAATGGTTTGGAAAAATCCTTATAAAATTGGATTAATTAATTACCGCGTAAGCACTCATAGGGTTCAGAATCGCATGCTGCAAATGTCGCAGCGTATTTCCTCCAGCGTAAAATTACTAGAAATTAAAATAGCAGAATCCTGGGGTTTATATTTATCCCGTGGTATTTAATTATTGCGTCGGTACGGAACGCTATGTCATGGTCTGGAGGCCTGGGGGATTCGCCATGTTAGAATTCAAACTTGACAGCTAGCGCTAGTGGCGACCTCTGGGAATTATAGTTAATGAGCGGAAGCGTTTTCCTTCTAGTTCGTTTTTTGAATGAAAATCCATTGAAACTACGATATTTCATATACCAAATTTAAAAATACATGATTTTAAAATTAGTAACTCTTTTCAAATGAGAAATGTATAATCTAATAAATCATTTGAGAACATTTTCGATGCTGTTCCCACACATTTTAAAATAAAATAAGTACCTTAAAACTGATTTAAAAAGAAAAGTTAAAACAATTTTTTATACTTATATTCATTGATTACTGTTTACAGTTTATATTTATGATTTCTATTTTAGAAACTCATATTTTATCAATATTTTAAAAGTTTGCATTTCTTTTCACATAGCCAGTGAAATTTTATTCAGTTATATTTCATAACACAAGACAAATTCAAATTTCATATTTGAGTTTGTCGCTTCCTTTAATAACTTGTTCCATACAGGCTCGATCCCTCCACCATATTCGTCTGTCAGCAATGACACCCGCTGCATAGCTTATAAACTTGCAGCCATAAATTGAATCTCTTTTTGTACTGTGTTTGTTTATTGAAACTAACGTATACTATAATAATATATGGTATTATGCGAATAAGTGCATTTCTGCATTTCTTGTTAAAAGTAACAGTCATGATATTTAAAGGAGTAGATTTATGTGACAAACTTAATTGGTAGCTTGAAGAAAAATACAGAGAATTTTTATATATACAAATTAATATTGTATCTACGTAATTGTTTTACCGAAAACCGAACCCAAACTTAATCCTAAAGTCTAAATCGATTCACCAATCAATAACTAAGTATTTTTAGTTTAAATTTATTTTTATTCTTTGAAAAGCACACACGAATCGTTTATCTAAATTACTATTTACAACCATCATACCGCATGTTGTTATGGCATATAATTTAACGTTTTCCACGCTAGGCTCATTGGAAGTGCTAATTATTAGTATCCTTTGATAATTATTACCGTATAAAGTTACTGTTTAAGATTTCTAATTTCGTCATTCATATTTTATTTATTTTATTAATAATATTTCAGTACGTTTATAACTTTGCCAGTGAAAAGTGCGTTAAGTTTTTTTTATCTGCAAAAGTATAAGACGGTCATTTTTTGTAATGTCTTCAAGTCTCATGTCCTTTTTTTAGTTTAATAAAAGAAAGAGACAGAACATTCTTATCTTGAATAACGCATGCACGTAAACCCAGAGACAATTGTAGAATTTTCAATATTCGAATTAAGAACACGACGGCTAATAGATTTTTTATTCACAAAAGAGTATATATTTAATAAGGGCATAGACAAAAAATACACATACTTTTCCATGTAAATCCAGTAAGGCATAAGAATGGATATCCTCTACATACTGGATATACGATGCATGGTATGTATTTTGCGTGGGCGATTGTCTAAGAAATAAGTAATGTGTATATAATATTGAGCATATATATATATATTTAAACTGACATCATTCGACATCGACTACAATAAATCTGGACTAAAATATCCATATCTTAAAATATATAAAACCGTCGCCAAGTGGCTAATTTCATGGCATTCAAGGCCAGCTGTGAAATCTTCCTGAATTCGTGATTTATATTGATCGTAAGTTTCTTGGCGTAAAGTTTCTTGCCAGTTTCTTCTCGTCCGCTCTACGCCATTGATTTGGGAACTGGCAATAAATGTAATAGTAGAGTCAATTGTTTTAAATATTTTTTCAACAGTTTATAAGAAAAAGGAACATTGTGATTGGATTGATATATATTAAAACTAAATCTGTTTAAAGAGCCTTACTTCAGCGAGATGTATTGTAACTGTAATCCAAGAATTACTCCTTTTCACATGAACCACATACATTTTATAACTTGGACGAACTTGAAAATTTCAATAATTTGTTTCATATTTGCACAGTTTGGTTTGCGAAAATGTAATGTCATAATAGATTTCGTAATTAGGCACCAAGTCCACCGCCCGCGTCCCACGCGCCATTGTCCCAAGCGGGTTTTTGACAATGGTACAATGCTCCAAGGTCGTTTGGATTAATGAACTCCACAATTATAAGGAACCTCTACATCACATTAGAAATCTAATTTAGTATCTTACAATTATCCAATGTAAATCTGCACGAGAGCTTCGAACGTAAGGCTACACATAATATGTAGATTTTTATTCTATTATAAGACTTAACATAAAAAATAGATTTAAAAACTTTAGTTAGGCAGTCCTATACTGCTGGTATTTCCTCGCTCGTACACCAAAGTACAAGTACAATTATTTTATATATTTTGAAAATATAGCTTTATTAACCAATATATATACATAGATATAAAAAGGTATATAGATACAAATTTAATAGACATGATGTCTTGAGAAACATACTGGAGAGCGAACCTGAAGTTATAAGTAGACGTATGTATATATTTGTTTAAATATGACCTAAAAATCTCATATAAAACGTGAAAAATCTATCCAATCCAATCCAAATCCAAATCCATTGGCGCAATTGTCATTACCGATGACAACAAAATACGAATGTTTAACTTGATTAAATAAAAATCTCAGCAACTAAACAACTTATGTATGACAATTTTTTTGTAAGAATAAAACCACACATTCTTGAACGATTCGATTGGAAATCGATATTTATTTCGATAAACGTTTGAACTAATCGATGTCGTCGTAATGATGAATCGTTTCGTTTTTATCACACAGATCACGATTGGCGGGATTTGTGATCGTATTTATAAAACTCATTGGATTTTTTGCTATAATATAAATTGAGGGCGTGTATTTATTTCACAATTAACATATAACACTGAAAATTAGAATAAAACATTATATATGTTGTAACGGACAGACGACCCCTAGAAAATAATATTTAATAAAAAAAGAAATTGCAAGAAGTGCAAAATTTGTATATGACTGACGAAAGCACGTCGAGAAGATACAACAAACTCAGCTGGTTAAGTATAATTTAAAGCGTGATTACTGTTTTAAAGATGTCCTTAACGCTGCATAATAATAACTTACAAAGGTGATACTTAAATATCTAGTTTTCTAAAAATGTAATTTTTGTGATGTCATTACGTAGTGCAAACCATAACTTTAAAAGCTCCTTTTGAATGGTTATACTTGAATGATTTAATCGCGTCAAAAGAAAACCGCAATAAATGTCTTTAAAATAACAATACATCGGTTACTGAGAAAAAAATAACAGTAGGGATAGGCACGTGCACGATTTATTGACCTTTTTAAATAGTATTTCAACAATCAATATGTTTTAAAGCACATCCCGTTTCTCATGTGTAAATGAGTATCACAAATAATTTGCCACCAATCTAGTGAAAATCCATTAAAGAATATAACTTCGATTTTCTTGAAGCCCCAACAAAAATCTCTACATGTTTCTGCGTGGTATTTTAATACGCCTTATACACAAACTCGACTTTAAGATCTCTATCTATTTGTATTGACAGATCATCCATTCATTGGCGACGTATTTAATTTAATTCTACTAAGTCCTTCAATCACTTTCTAACTACAACGAAAACTTAACCTAAAAAGCTCAAATTAACAAATCAATCCACGTGCGTTCTACTCCAAATAATTAGAATTCACAAAACAGCGCGTGAGTCACAAGATGACATTGAACTTTTTCTAACATATATTTGATAGAGTATGTTAATAGGGCTGGTTTTTATCTGTTATAGGCAATTAATCAATGATTTTATTTATATAATAGATTTAATACAACAGATAAGCAGCATGATTGGGCCACTAAACAAGTTGCCTAACTAACCAAGCATTAAAGATTTGTTATCATGCCGGACTGCCGAACAGAGTTTCCCAGGATCGATTCTCGGTATGGTTAAAATTTATTTGATTATTAGTGGTTGGTCTGGATGTATGTATGTAACTATATTCCGTAGTTAGCACAATAAAACCTTATTACTACAAGTGAAATGTGTTATATATAGAGATATTGGATCTCTCAGCATCTACTATAGCATTTACCATCCATTTACCATACCATTTACACTCCCCGTTCGGAGGAGTTGTTCGGATTAATACCTGCAGCTGAATTTCATCTTCGGACATCAAGGCAGAATGCGAAATTCCACCCGTATCACCTTGATGTCTGTCGTTCCAGCACTGCGCTATTTGTAAGACATTTCTTATCACGCATCACCACGTTATGGAACCATCTGCCCGTCACGGTATTTCCGAACCATTACGACTTACGGTCATTCAAGAAAAGAGTGTACCAATCCCTAAAAGGCCGGCAACGCACTCACGAACTCCCAGCCACATGAGTGTCTATGGGCGGCGACTTCACTTTTGTGGCCAAACGAGCAGGAGGCCCCCTGCTCGTTCGGCCCCTCTTCTATAAAAAAATATATATTAATTTTACACTTCAAGGGCAAATATCATTACAGAAATAATAATGTCTCCAACCTTGGTCGTATTAAATTCAGGATAAATAGTAATGAGATCGATGCGTGTTCCAATCAAACGTAACCCATTATTAAGTAGTTAAATCGTACGTGTGCATACAAAAAGTTAATAAAAAAGTCGAACCATTACCTATAGCGTTGTGGTTATGTATTTATTTATAGGAACTTTAAAAAAATATTAATTATAACGATTTCTCTTGACACGATGAGAGAGAAAAAAAATTGTGTTTGCTGTCCACAAGCAATAAATACTTTCGTGTATTTAATCTAAATTGAAAAAAAAACGATATAATACTTTAACAGTATTGAAATAGAGATGTTGCACCAATAGTTCTCAGGCGTTTAATAAATTATTATATATTTAATGAATTAGCGATTTGGTAGATGCAAAGGTATATTAACTATTGATTACTAACTGTAGCACAGTAGATTTCTGAAGATAAGATTTAAACTACAGACCCAAAAAATCACATTGTTGATTAACGAAATTAAAATTAAATGTTATAAAATATCAGTTGATTGCATTAATAACTTGGATTTCACTTTTATAATATCAAATGCCAATACTTAATATCATTTAAGTGATTATTAATAATCCTTTTAATCATCACTTATAGGCACGAATTAAAACACGCTAACCGTTATATTGTTATGTAATAGCTCACTATACTTTATTCACATTTCCTCTATTAAATACTAAGCCCTATACTATATACCATACAGAACGATTAAAATGATAAAAAGCTTGGAAACTAATTGAATATTAAATAAATAAATCACAATTAAGCTCAACTTGTTGAACTTCTCAAATGGACAGAAAAAAGTTTAAAAACTAGATTGCTCACTTTGATACGTCACATCGAATTAAGCTCAAAAGTACGGTAAAATACGGTTTTCCTCTGTGTTTCCTCTGTGTGTCGGTTCACTTCTTCTCAATAACTAATTTATAATTGTTATTTATTCAATTTCGTCGCTTAGCATTTTTTCCCCAGTTATTTATTCTTCCGTTTGACAGATGTCAATGTCAATAGCTTGACAGTACAATGCGAGTGAACTAAACAAAGTGACAACGTTATTGAAAACAAAGCGTCACGATAAAAACAAATGATACACCTGTGTCACCCACTCACAGTCAAGTCGACACACAATTACTCAGACCTATCATTAAGCAGCGTTCATGGCCTCGGTGACCATGGGCTTTTTTAAGCTCACATGAGTACTTTAACCGCCCACTTAGTTGTTTAGGGTATGTTATAATCTCATCGGAGCAAAGCTATATTGCTAGGCTACACGCTTTCTTATATGTGAAAATATTTTATAGCACATAGTTAAAACATATAATGTAATTGCTTACATCATCAACCAGCCTGACTCCTTCAAAATAGTCGAACATTCATAATCTATTATTTTAACAAAATCGAGAAATGTCAGAACACGTGTTTTTGATACGTATTTTTAATTCACTTAAATGTATTTTCATAATTCCGATAAAAATATCGTATTCCTATAAGGTTATCGAAATCTGCAACTAAAACTGAGCTGGCCAGCGAATATTCCATAAAGCAAGATGGCGGCCTTACGAATTTCCCGCGCAAAATATGTATTGTTTTTTTTTTCTAAACGACCTAGTTTCTTGTCGATTACTCAATTTGAATTCAAAAAAGGAATTGTGTAAGCCGAGTTGCATGTCTGTTTTGCGTGCCAATGTCTGTGATTAATTTAATCATGACTTTTTCCATGTATCAATATATGTTTCCAGAGCATAAATAAAAAAAAAGCAAAGCCGGAAAGTACTAGTTAATCTTTAATAATAATACCAAAACAATAAGCTATTCTAAGACTGTTGCTATATTTGAATTAATATTAAAATATCTACAATTTTATTTTCATTTTAATTTTATTTATTTTTAGTTTCTAACAAATAAAGTTATACTTGATCAACTGCCATTTCACATTAAAGTTTGAAAGAAGTACTGAGTGTCACTAATATTTCTTCGATGTGTTTAGGAAATTGCGGAAAATATGGCGTAAATTTTCCAATTATTACTATAATATAATAAGGATCATTAAAGTATTAGATGGTTTTTAATAGCTCTTGGAATACGTTAATCTAAATAAAATTATTATTGAGACAAAAAAAACAGTCAATTATAATAAAGTTATAAGAATCCAATACAAAGACTTTATTAATTAAATAATACGCTAAATTCCCTAAAAAGTCTCCTAACAGGAAAAATGTTAGAAATAAATGCATAATTCTATTCAACTCGATCTTAGCCAAAGGGTTATTGCCACAAATATAATTACATCGTACGATGTAGCAAAAAAGTTACCAGTCATTGAGTCGTCGTAAAAACTGATTCGAATCTTACCTCTTACATCAAGTACTGCCAATAGCCAAGAATGAAACACAATTAGAAAAATGTGGAAATGGATTTCGATTTATCTTATAAGTTCTTTGAAAATGTCCCCACTTATATCTAATGTATTTTTTTAAACGTATATTTTATACAGTATTGAATTTATTAGCACCATTTCATTCTTTGGTTAGGTGGTTTTATCCCTTAATAATATCTCAGATCGGTCGACTTTAGAACCCTCGTAGTCCTAATTATAGTCTAAGTAAAGTCAAACCCTGGATTGGTGATTTCAGGTACTTCTATGTGGAAATTATATAAATATATTAAACATATTTACAAACCTACCTTTTGCTTATAATAACTTATGATTATTTTATTAAAAAAATATCAAATGATCCACAACATTTGTTTCAGTTGCGATTAGCATGGCCTGAAAGCATGTTCCGTACGGCGTCAGTCGAAGGCTCCGGGCCCAGGACGCCGCCGGCCTACGCGCCACACCCACCTTACTTCCCACCTCGGTTTTTCCCACCCCGGATCCGGCCACCACCACCCCAATACTGCTTTGACGCGGCCCGTTTCGCCTGTGATGCGTCGAAACCACGCTACCTGGACGTTGAAAGAGAGAGGCTCGTTACCCGATGGTTAGCTGAAGCCAACGAAGCATTGGTACGCCGAGAAAGACCACCACGGTATAAGCCACGCAGTAGTGAACGGCGTTTGGAATACTTGGATAGAAGACCATCGGAATGGACAGATAACTTTCTTCTTAGTCAGCGCAATGGTTCAATCGAGCCGGAGGATGAAAATGAATGTATGACTTTAAAAGAATTTGTCGATAAATTCTCATTGCCGCGTGTAGTGAGGTTGGAGGGGGAGGACCGGGCTGTGTTATTGTATCGTGTGTTGGAGGCTCATAGGCGCGTTGAGGCTGTGCCGCTGTCGGGGAAGAAAGGGAAGCTCGCGGGGAAGCCGCTGTATATTCCTGATTCATATGATGGTAAGTGCTTTTATAATAACTCAAATAAAATTTCTTTGATAACGCGATTTTTATAGCACTAGGTATTAATATATTTTTTAATTTGTTCCAAAAGATAAGATTGATATACAATCAAAAAATATATACAGCGTTGAGGCCCACGCACGAGATACTGTTGTGGGGCTCAGTCTCTTTCATCTTTTCATGCAAATTCAAATTTACAAAAATGATATGAATTCATTACAATTTAGAAAATATTTCGTTTTTTTTACAATGTACTATGTGTGTATATATGTATGGGTCTGTGTGTTTGTGTAATTCGCATCTTTTTAATTGGCATTTAAACACTGAAAAGCACTTGTGAACCATTTTAACATCAGTCCTACATACATTTCTCATGATATTCAAAAGGTATGAATAAGTAATAACATAATGCGATAAGAACTGTCATTAAGGTTCGTTAGTATTACGTCAGTGTTGGTAATGACAAAATGATTAAAGCAGTAGTACTTCTATTGTACTGTGTTCTATTGTCTAAGATACGGAAGTTGCTTAAACATGACTAGTATGTTTGGGTGTTGATTTAACGTTTTCTGAATATTTTTAGGTGAAAATATTATAATCATTAATGTCGGTTAATTATTGCTCGTTGTTCACTTGAGGTAAATATCCTGTTCCGAGTCTATTGTATGACTTTCTACACGTGTAGCCTGTGGGCTAAATATACTCCAAAATTGTACAATGTTCTACGCAGTCATGCGATTAAGATGTGCATATCTGGTGGTAGTCATCCTGAACATGGTAGTAAATCGATTTTACTGTCGTGAGACACTGTTGTGTCGTCTCGCATAGGATGTAGAAAAGTGTAATCTGTCCTAATGTTTAATGTTACTAAGATTTTTTAAGTAATTGTACCTACTAATACTTATGTGTCTTGGTTACTTAATAAATAATCATTATTATGATGCAGTGATAATATGAGCTTAAAACATCACATCTTGCATTGGACTCGTTTGTTTTTTGTGTAAAAATATAATTTAAACGATTTTTAAACATCAGCGCTTTAAAAATGTTCCTATAACATCTTAAACAAATTTGAATTTAAAAGCTTCCAATTAATTTATAAATTTGATTGGTTTGATTTGACTTCCGACAATATTAACATGTATTTCATATATATGTGTCCGTGATATATAAATATTGCTTCCTTATGGTATTGTTGATTTGGTACACCTAAACTATAATTATAGGCAATCGTGGGTCTTAGATTGCATACGTTCTTAGATGTTTTTTAAGAGGAGTTTAACCCTAAGTTTATCTAAGTGTTAATAATAAGATGGCCGGTACATCCTTTGTGTGTCTATGGTCGGCCATATCCGACCTTTCTGGTGTCATCCTGTTCTATAAATAGTATCATAGTCAAATAATTATCCTCATTTGTTATCATAACTGGGAAGAATTACGAAATATTAATAAAAATCTCGTTTGATACATAACACATAATTTATCTCTTAGTATGCGCGTGGGCCGTGTAATAATTTTTCGCTCGTAAAGTTTGATTCATACAAATTATAGCCGCAAGTGATAGATAACTCTTTATTGCTTGTTAAGATTATTTTATATGACAAGATGCGATGTCATTAAAGTAACTTGCGTTTAAATATATTTGGGTTGAAGAGGTCTTCGCTGCATATTTGTATAAACTTTTACACATTACTTATGATTTTCATTTAAATCTTACTAAAAAATTTTTTTAAAACATGTTTACCTAAAATATATTTCTAAAAGTACAAAAGTCATATAATTACATGACCTCAATTAATGCTAACATATTTAACGTGCTAAATATAAAAATAGTATATAAAAAAGGTAATAAATATAACAAAGCAAATTATTCGCAAACGAAAAACAATACTAATTCAATGCAATCATTGTCAGTTAGAGGCCACCTCTAGTTGACAGATTCCCGATTGACATCTTCTAGCGTTTGCCGGAATATATGCATAAGACTCAAAAATGAAGGTCATAAAAATATCTACGGCCGAGTTTGTTTCGTTGAATGCCAAAGAAAAACGTGTCGCAATTAAGGACCATTGAATACATCTAAAATAGCCGAGCCAAGGTAACACTGATAAGGCAACTCACTATTCAACATTCAAGATGGGATATGGTTGTGAATTTGCCGGCAGGTTTATTAACCGGTAGCCTCTGCTTTTCATCAATTAACCTCACATTTATTTAATAAGTTACACTTAACACTTTACTAATAGTGACCTGCACGTTTGCTTCCTGTCTCATAAAAATTATATAATCATTCAATATAACTGATGTTTCAAAATTGTCTCTTATTAAATTCAAACACTTTATTAACGAAGTTCTCTTATAGAACAATTTAAGCATGATAACACTTTTCAAATAGTGGTATTAAAAATTATAGGTGAGTTTGGTGTAGGTATTTCAAAAAGTCTATTACGAAATAAATAAATAAATAAACCTCGTTGCCTTAGGTTGGAGTTGAACCTAATACATTGTGTTTGCAAAAAAGCCAAGCTGGAGCAAATTAAATCCCATAGTTTTTCATTAAAATAATCAGATAATATATAAAACGTTTTTTAATCGGTTATGTAACGTTATGGTTCGGTTTTGGGCTGTAATCATGGAAACACTTGTTAAATAAATAATGCTTGTTTATATCAAGTATGACTTTAAAAGTAATTGTTAGTACATAAGTAAGCGATCTCTTTTAGGTAACAGACAAAAATATAACAATAAAAAAGCATGACAGGCATGAAGGTTTAATAATATGAAAAATAACTAATTTATATGAAGAATATTTATTAACAATGCAATAATAGAAAACGTTTGGAAACGTTTAATAAATTTGATCAGTAGGACAGCGTTTCCTTCGGAAGACCGGAAGTGGCGTTCGATGCTCCACTTTTTGAAGCGTGCACCTGCCTCTTCCTTCTCTTCATTATGTCAAAACTGTTTATTTACAAGTGAAACTATTATTGTAGTAAATATAACGTACTAATAACGGATATTTAGCAATATATGTATATATAACGCGTTTAGAGAGCTTGTCGATTAGATCTCTAGTTGACCGAACAATTGTGGTCTTGTTGTTTATATATTTGTTTGTATATTATTTTGTTTATGTTATTGAAATAATTTTTCAGTAGATACAATTAAGAATTGTTTTTTTTTTATATTGAATAATTCTTTTTACGAATGTAAAGCGTATTGCAAATTTGATTGAAAATGTAAATACAGCCTTACAGGGGATATCGACAGCCTATTAGGTTTGACCATACATGGGTTGGGGTCGCGTGATTGACCTTAGCTATTTCGCTCTTGAATGGAGGCTTTTAATGGGGGTTAGAGACCTTTTGGGGACTTGAATCGTTACCGATCTGTTGCCTTGATTGATAAGGAGATTTTAAGTACTATTTTGTTATATCTTTAAACTTAAAAAAAGCAGTGAGTTCAGGTATAAAATAATATAATAAGATTAGTATGTTCTTAAAAAAATTTAGTTCCGGCGTAGAATAAAGTATTATTAATTTTAAAAAAAATGAAATTTATTAAAACAATGATATAAAAGACATCAACGCGTCACACTTCTTTAATTTTGAAGTATTATCCTATTAAATGTATTGGTATGAAATACTTATTAGCATTTTCTACGGATAAATGCGCACTTATGCGTCAATAGTACGTGCATTGAACATAGTAAAGGATAAGATTTAACTTTGTCTTTTGTTACGCGAGTCAGAGGCGGATTACATAGCTTTTATTTACTTGGAATATAATATATTTTTTCATGAGGACAAATAGACGATTTAAAATAGAAAATAATATATCATAGAAATTATCGTTTCACTTATAAATACAATGTAACGTCACTCGATTTAACGTCAACGTCTATAAAGCGTCGAAATCATTTGGTTGGTGTAGCTTGTATTTCATACAATGATTTTTATTGTCTCCATTTAACGACTACTCTCTACAGCGCTATACAATGCACAGTCCCTTCAGTATCGTTATATACAGTGTACACTGTATATAACTGTAGTATGGTTTTAATGTTGTTAAGTATCTATTAAATAAATAAAAGTAAAAGTATCTATTAAAAAAATCAATAAATCTAATCCTCTTATATGGATTGGATCCGATCGATACCTTTATAGTTTGTTTAGGAATAAGATTATTTTTATCGCTACCACTGTTAACCTACGCTAATTCTTTACTATACAAAATGTATGAATCAGATTATCGATTGTTCTATCCGTTATGTTGCTGGAATTTTTATGCACGCGTATGTTTTGATAGCATATTATTGAAGGTCGTAGTCATAACCTATTTATTGTAACTGTTTGCCAGGGGTGTCTAGAATTTTTAACAATTTACAACAACCTCTATCCTACTAAATTTATTATTATGGGGTTTGGGTCCTAGAAATGAAAGGAAACGTTAAAATAATAAATGGCTACTGAAAATCAGTGGAATAGATTTTTTCACACAAATCCTGAGCGGTACCTTTTTGGCGGACATATAAAGACATATTCCCTATAATATTTATTATGACCCATAGTTTTGATATTAGTCGTATTTGCCGTGTGTGGTGTCCAAAAAAAACGTGTTTATTTCTTTCAAATGTTATACTGTATCTAAAGATATTAGAAATTATAATTAAACCAACATAAATCAGTGAAAGACATCTTTCCCTCTTTCTTTGAATTGCGTACGTAAGTGATTTCATAAGAAATACCTTTTATACGTGTGAGGAATAATTTATTCTTCGTCAAACAGATTCCTGACTCTTATCTATATTGAACACGTAGAGAAAAAGTCTCGCATTCTTTTATAAAACTTTTAGTAAAGCTCAAGTCTTCCGTAAATATTGTTGACAACAATAAATATTGTAGTCAAAAGCTTTGACTAGGACGACTTTTGATAAAGCTTTCCTAGTCAAAGCTTTTGACTCGTAAAAATTGTTGACAACGTTTTAGGTATTTCAACTAGGTAATCACACCAGAAGGGTGAAGTCGCTGTCCATAGACACTCACATATTGCGGAACCCGCCTTTTAATAATTTGGATATTTAGTTTCTTATATTTTAAAGTCTTCAAAGACAATTTTCTATTATTACATGCTTTTGTTATGTTGTCTATGATTCTTTATTATTATTTTGGTGCATTTGTTTGGTGATTTTTGTGTGTCTACAACACACACTAACCAAAACACTTACATACATATATACGAGTATATCGTAAACAGTGTATTAATTCAATTAGTATTCTATAAAAACATATTGATAACAAAGTCACCAATTCTGTATGCTAAATAAATAAAGTCATGAAACTGAAGCTTACGAAACAAATTAATTTTAAAGGCTTGCTATTATCCTAAGCAGGAAAGTACAACCTTTTGGAACACCGGTACCTACCAAGCCGTAGCGGGAAATCTTATGGAGTATCACACTCGCATACACACACATATACATACTCACACACACTCCCACACGCATACACACCAACATACACTCTCATACACACTTACTCACTAGTAGTTTATATGAAATTTTCTCATTTTTGACCCACAATACGGAAATCCTAGTGTGGTACCCAGCGTCCGCCTAACATGACACATGTAAGGTTAATTATTTCATACTATATAAGGCTAATTTACATTTTGTGTTAGTCGACATACATTTTTTGAAATGATTACAATATAAGGTTAAAATCAAGGATTTCTTTTGTATTAAAAACGCGTATTTCCTATCATTACGTTGCATTAGATTTGGCTACTTACCGGCGGAGTTCGGCTATTAAATATTCACGAAAAGGTCGAGAAAAGATTAGAGAATTTTACGACTAGTTCTATAGTGTAAGATTTACAATTTAATTAGAATTTTTTTAAACCATAATTTAGACGCGAAAATGTTTTGTTTTCAAAACGTGAACCGGAAGAGACGAATCCATTGATAGCCGAGTTAAGTTTAAGACCAATTATGACAAATAAGATACAACTCAATCGATTTTATATAAGCGATATTTTTTTTCCATTGAAACATCCTGATGCGGCCAACCATTTGGCCAACATTGTTTTTATGTTATGTTAATATTGTTTTATACAAATGTCAAAGATTTATAACAGTTCATATTTGGTATAATAAAATAATAATGTTGGTAACAACACAACAGTCAGCCTCCTTTTTTACATTTTCTAAAAAGTCTTCGAATCCAATAGAGTATAGACGCACCATAACTTATGTGTAACTGTACGCCATAACTTGAGACGTCAGATATTATCGATATAGTCTGTGCGTGCAAATATTTCTGGATTGTACTACGACCACAGATAAACATTTATTACATTTTCACTATGTAACATATTTTGTTACGTCTATGTTATCCGGAAGTACCTTTTAAATAAAAATTATACTGCGTTGTCTTGTTGATGTGTGTGTGTTGTACACAATTTTACCTACACATATTTACACTAAGATTAAGCAATATTATCATGGGGAGTGCTCGGAGGAGTTTTTTGGATTAATACCGGCTGATCTCATCTTCAGACATCAAGGCAGAATACGAAATTCCACACGTATCACACACACTTCCTAAAAGTCCGGCAACGCACTCTCGAGCTCCCAGCCACGTGAGTGTCTATGGGCGGCGACTTTATGGTGTGCCTCCTCTTCGTTGGTCTCTCTCCGCCTTCTATAAAAATAAAGAAATCATCAAACATGGATCCATTTTTAGACATTAATCCAATCTTGAACTGGACTTAAATATCTCAGCCATTTGTTTTATATTAAATATAAAACACATTTTATGTATATAGGTAGCATATATTTAACACAATACATAGAAAAACAGTACTCAACGTCCTTTGTTACATGTAAGTAGGACATTATTCAATCAATTTTTATATACCATTGTATTCTTTTAGTGGGAACTTCACAGTGTCTTGTCCCATAGGGCTATTGTCACTCCTTTCGAAATCTATGTAATATCATCACTATGCATATTAGCTTATTATACTTATATAGGCTTAAGTGGACGCCTGTTAGTCAGTACACAAGAGCTGGTGCTTTTACACGCACGCAAGCATCGCGATACAGCGTGGTAATGCCGCTAGCATGATGGGTACTCTGCCACAATGATCATAGTCTTATTATATGGATTAATATGTTTAAGTATTTATTTACGATTGTCTTTTTAGCCGACTTCAAATAATAAGATTAGTACAGGAAAGGTATTTCCTTCGCTTTGGACACTCTGTGTCTTGTTTGTTATCTGTGTTTGTATGAACGGTTTACGCCGTCCGCACATATTAAATAAGAGGGTAGGCTGCATTTTAGTTTTTGCTATGGTTATGTGTAGCCTTGTTGGCGAAGCTACTAAAGAGAATAGGCTAAAAAAAATATATAGTACAATTATATATATAAATAGAGTAGTTATATAATAGTATGAGAGAGAGCGAGTAAATAAATAAAGATTAATATAGTGCACAAGCATTATGCTATCAAATATGTATAGTGATGGTTGAATAAACAATTTGAGACGCGTCACTTGCGAACCTTAGTCAGAGTATATGTCCCTGTCAAATGTTGTCTATTTTATTAAGGAACAGTTAATTAGATCAACAGTATTATATATAAAAATCTCAATATATGAGAAATGTTGTAAATAAATTTCGATCTCTGTATTTTCCATTTGCGTACAACACAATTTTAAGTAGTAATATAATTTAACAAGCGTATTTATTGCTAATGAAAGTGCATAAGAACTTTCGTTTTTACATACACAAGATTAACGTTAACTATTGTAACTGTGATATATAACTGCATTTTTATCACCGGAAGCTGGGAAAGCTCATTTTTCCGTTCCGTTGCATCGCGCTTCCGTAAAATTCGAAAAATGGATTCCAAATTGTATTATACATGCTAAGGACACAAAAGAGATTAACAATCACTTATTAACTAATTAATGTTAATTATATAATAATACACACAAGATTTACACAAAACGAAAAGCACAAAGTATTATATTTATTTATTTATTTACTTTACACTTTATTGCACTTAAACACTAGAAGCAAATGACGTTAACAGATGTTAGTACTTATAAGAGCAACGGGCGGCCTTATCGCTAATAAGCGATCTCTTTCAGACAACCCACATAATTATAATTAAAAATATATATATATATTAATATTTTCAGAAGATTTAATAACATCATTGTACAGTCGACATAGTGTTTGGACAATGCTCCTGTCCACAGACTATGTCGACTGTACAATTGACAAAGCATAAACACACAGACTATTATTTTTAAAACTTTGAATGATTACATGAAACATCAGATAAAATAATTTCAAATGAATAGAATAATTCTCTAGTAATATCTTGCATGCATTAATATACTTTTACGCTAAGTACACGATAAATAGACATCAAAGCTACCGATACTAATAAATATCAAGATAAATGTATTTTTATATCTTAGAAACTGTGGGAACATGAAATTCCTATCTAGACGTAATTGAAGCTAATTATATATTTTTTTAAATTGTATTAGTTGTATATTCCTATGTGTGTATATGTTTCTTTTATTAAAGATCGAGTTAAGCTTATATATGGCTTATGTATAATATTAATTTTAAATAAATATTATATTATTATTAGCCTGACCGTTCACCACAGTAATCAAAATTAAACTCAAAATATCTTTATTCAAGTAATTGTTTATAAAGACACTTTTCGTATCGTCAATTTTTACACTTCCACCGGTTCGGAAGGTCGTACCAGAAATCAAATACAGTACTGTTCTGTCATTTGGTGACCTTTGAGACACTAGGTCTGTTAGTTAGACCACCCTCCTTCAAATAACAGTCGACAATTAAAGTCTCTCGTAAGTAGAAAGTCCCCATTCTATGCTAATGTGTTAATTGTTAGATTATATGTAACATGCTTACAACTGTCACAGATAATGAAGAGATTATTTTATCGTTACTTTATATAATTTCACATAACTAACGTAATATATAAAGCCTTGCATAAATGTTTAAATCAAACATTCTGACATTGAATTTAATCGTGAATAAATCTCTGTGTTTCTTCATTTATGACAACGTCTCAATGTCACGTCATTCAGAGCGTGACCACCTTATGACGTGACTAGGGCGTGTTGCATCAACGCGAAACGTTATAAAATGCCCGGTTTTTGTATTTTACTAATAACGGGTCGTATGAAAACACGTGGGCACAGTTATTATTTGTGACCCATGTTCTTTGTGTAGGATTGGTTAAGTTACTTATGTGTCATAAAATATGCTCGGTGTATCATAAAAACGGAGTTAAGTTTAAACTCTCAAACTCAAACTCAATATATCTTTATTCAAGTAGGTCTTTATAAAGACACTTTTGAATCATCATTAACACTACCACCGGTTCGGAAGGCAGCCATCTACCGAGAAGAACCGGCAAGAAACTCGATAGCTGCTCTTTTAAAATAAACAATTAATACAGAATTGTGCCACTGACAATTAAAATAATAAAGCATTGTAAGGCTACTCAAGAATTGAACTGTCCCGATGCTGCGCCAATTGCCGACACATTAAAGGGATCTTTGTCCTTTAAATATTTGTTTACGGTATAGTATGCCTTTTCAACCAGCATACCCTTTACGCGCGTTTTAAATTTGTTAAAAGTCAATTTGGTTATAAGTGCTCCCAGCACTTTGTTATAAAAACGTATGCTCATACCTACAAACGATTTATGAACTTTACTAAGGCGAGAATCAGTCACATCAATTTGTTTAATATAGCTATCCCTTTTCTTAGCTGAACAATAAAAGAGGTTAGCAGATGTAGCCGACCATAAAGTTTATTCACGTATTTTTGTATACGTATATTTTTAAACGGATCGGATGCTGTTTAAAGAACACCTGGTGAATACTATTACACAAATGTATTCAGAATTCTGAATTACTTTAAAGACTTTTAAGGAGATAGTATAAAAAATGTCTTGAACATTTTATGAGGATATGAGTCCACGTATATAGTTATTAGCTATACCAATCGATTGGTTTTGGACAAGTAGATGCGATAATAACAATGCGAAGTGAAAACGACTATCAGAAAATTTCAACCTTCAGTTGCTTGTGGGGGCTTCTTTGCTGAGGGAGCGTAGTGAATCAATGTAAAGTTTTAGTACAAAAGTGGTTGTCAACAAGATCTTTTTCTAGATCTAGATCTTCATTTTTAATCATTACTTTGCGTACCCTTAATTCTTCAGTGGGGAAATTTTAATTTCCTTCACCGTTGGAGCAAGCGTAAATTACATAGAAATTTATTATACAGGATCTCAAAGATGAGTGTCCATCATTTTTCAGGGACGGCCTGTCCTTAAACGATAACCGAGATTTTTAGCATAATTTTAATACAGTCACTTTCTATAAGTTTTCGCGGCTTACGCGTGACAATTTCCGCAAGGTGTTCTAATATGCAAGTTCAACTTAAATTTTACACTGAATTCTAATATTTATCAATTGTCGAAATAAATTAATTGAAATATACCAAGGATAGGAAAATATATCATGTCTTTAAGAATCATCTAGTCGTGGTGTGATGCAGATGGATAGATCTAATATCGAGGGCCATCGAACCCCGGACCGCTACGTCTACGATAACGACAATTGAAACTACGCTGTCCCGATCTGACACGGATAAGCTTCACTGGATGTGACAATTTTCATATATTTAAAATAAAACTGTATAGTTATTTTTACAAACGCTCAAGTGCTAGTTAAATTTCATTGCACATAGCATAAAGTTGTGTTGCTTGTGTATTTAAACAGTAGTAGTTTTTTTATGGAATTATGATAGCTATTCAATTAAAATATATATAGTTCTGCGATTAAAAAATAACAATAAAATACACGACACTCTGTCGACGAAGCGTAAGCATAGACTTTTGTTGCTCTATTTTTTTTATAGCAGAGGGGGCAAACTAGCCCGAGGCCCACCATAAAAGTGAAGTCGCCGCTCATAGACACTCATGTGGCTGGGAGCTCGTGAGTGCGTTGCCGGCCTTTTAACCTTAATTTTGATAACACAAACACAGTCACATCCTGTATCTATAACTCTCCACTTAACCGAACAAGTGCCCGGAGCCATCAAGTAGGAATTCCAAGCAGTGAGCTCTCCATTGCACTTATGATATTGTTGGGAATTCCTTGTCATTTCATAGCCTTATAATGCAACTAGGTCTTGGAATAAAAAAATTACCCTTTCTTTATGTAAAGTATATACACATACAGTCTTATTTATCAGCATATAAATCGTTTTATATAAGGGTTCAAGCCTTTTTAACTTTTATATTTGACTACAAGTATACAACTACAAAATCACCGTACAGGGCCGTTTCTGCTCTGGTTCATTTCTGATTATTACTGACAATATTGAATCCTATGAAAAGTAAATCCCAGTTGATTGAAATCCGCCCACCACGAAAGTTTCAAAACCTTTGAAAAATTAACCTTTATATCTTAATCGATAGGTATGAATGCAAAACGACAGACTATGTGTTGCTGGCTTTTGACATATTTAGAATTTAACATGACGTAAACATTTTTGATGCGACACAACTAGTTGTTTTCGGAAAGGACATCTAATATGGATTCCACAAACTCTGTTGGTTTTTCTTTTGATAGTTAAAAATAATTTGAAGTACGATTACAGTGAACGAGCTAGATACGAACATCCGGTCGTTTTCCCTTGGCATACCTAACAGTAATCATCATAATTTTAAATAAGTCTTTTTCCTAGTTTTATGAAAAAAAGCGGCCTTTTATACTTAGATATTATAAAAGGTGGGGCCGTTGGAGAGCTGCGCCTTACGAAATAATTAGCGGAGTATCATGCAATTTTGAAAAAGTACCAGGGCCTTATGAAATGTGAGAAGCATTAAAACAAAACAAGTGAAAGCTCACCGACGCGAAGTTTACACAACAGTTAAGGAAAACGGGTCCTAATATAGTACTGAGTACGTTGCACAAAAATGGTACCGCAATAGACGAGATTCCATAGGGCCACCTTTAGGGTGACCATGAATATTGGTTAATTAAAGATAGTTTTAGAACATTTATTTTTTATACAGACTTATATATGGGGATAATAATTACCTGCAACCTGCAACCGACCAAAGTGTTAATAGAAAGAATACCCGGGTATAAAACCAATGACCCGGTTAACGATTTAGCCGTCTCTAGCACGAAACCTTTTGGTCCCATATTAAATGTCCTTAAAATAGTGAAATCATTGTCACTGTAGGTGTAATTATGCCGGCAGTTAAGTTGACATACGGGACGTTCCACATTTACCTAATTACTAATAAGATATGAAACACAGTTACTGTAAAAACAGAGTATTTCAGGACATACCACAGAGTCTAGACTCGTAACAGACCAATGGTATATGACATTTTCGTTCTTTCTCTTATATAGTATTTTTTGAATATACATTTAAGGACCTGTCCATAAAAACAAATATTTAAATTGATTGTTGAAGCGTAAGAATGAAATACCAAAAGCAAGTAACGACTGAGTGAATTCCTTATCGCGTGTTATCAGCAAACTTTCTGTCAGAGTTTCGACCTACCTTCGCGATATCTTATCTTGTACAACATTATTATACATTGGACTTGGAAAAAATGGTAACGAATTTATTGTAGATCATAACATTTTTTATATTTGTAATACTATTCTAATACATTTTGGTTGGTTAGTTACTACCAAGTTTAGTATTACCTACGTAATCTATAACAAAAAAAACAATTAAGGCGAAGTCGAATGAATACGATTTTATATCGTTACTTGACAATCACATTAAAGCTATAAATTACTACTTACTGGAAGAGATCGCTTATTAGCTATTAGGCCGTGTGCTCTTATATGTACTAACATATATTATTTAATTTTACTGTTTAAGTGCAATAAAGTGTGAATAATAAATACTGTATATATTATAGATATACCTATACCATAACTCACGTTATTTATATGACATAGCCGTTAATAACGATTATATTTAGTAAGTTATACATGTAAGTCCAAACAATTATAATAATTAATGAACATTTATAATACAAACATCGTAAAAGTGTGTCAAAAAAGTTTCATAACTTCGAGCGCGCCCACATTAGATGGTTGATTGATGAAAGAAATATTTCAAATTGAGGTCCTATAAAACAACAGAATTAACTTGGATATAATAATCCAAAGACAATCGACAGAGATCTAGACGACGATATTATCTTGCAATGTCTATTGTAACAATTCGAAAATCGAACGCTAGAATCTCCGAAACATAGACAAAGGGAAATCACAACATAAATGAATATTCTAGTACGAGACGTGTCTATGAATGGATTTGAAGACAATTACATACAAATGTAGTATTAAAATAAACTATAAATAAATAGTTATAATAGTTGGTAGTTCATTTAAATTGCCCTTCAAATGAACTACTGTGCACGCCTCTATAAAAAAATCCCAAACAATCGGTTGACTTTGTCAGTTAGCAAATTTAAAAAAGTCGTTAAATGGAAGCTTTTAGAAAAAGCCTTAAATTGTCAGATTATTTTGATTATGAAAAAGTGTGGGAATGAATTAGCTCCAGCTTAGCCTTGCTTCAAAAAGTGTAATGGGATCAGATCCAAAAAAAAATCAACCAAGCCGAATTTCTTGCCTGCTCCTTATCAGCTTGGTCCCGTATGAACAGACGTAGAATCACTTACATTTAAGACAAATGGTACAATGTACCTTAATAAATAAAGATATTTTGTCTTTGAGTATTTTTAAGATTTTCCTCAGTTTTTACTATCACATTAACATCTGTTAATAATACATTAATGGTAACTATATATATATTTAATTATATCTCACTCACGAATAATAATTACTTGTAGGAATACGTCTTAAGACGGTTTCTCGTTAGGTATGGTACTACCAATTATGATACAGTCTAGTATTAGTTGGCTAATATACAAAGAATAGAAATGTAATATAAGCTTAAGTTTTTTATTGCAACGATCCAACGTTTCTTGTTTAACACTCTAATATTAGTTGTAAATGATGAAAGATTATGAACATATCATTGTATATATACTAATACGTAATATTATATACGAATCCACTCAATCAAAAAACAAAATCGTCTACACGAAGTTCCAAGCAAAAATCTCGGCTGTCTTGTTTTAAATGTATAATTAAATATTCTTGAAATAATATTCTACGTCCCAACAGCTTTTCGCAATAAATTATATTAAGGTTACGTATGTAGGGATTATCTAATGTATTTTCGTATCGCACATCTCCCGAAGTCATGTGACCCTAGTAATTAGCCTATACCAACAGGTAGATCTAGGTAATCTAGCACCGCTAATTGCCTGCTTGTAAGTTGACACTGAACTAATCAAGATTGAGCACACTGTTACAACGTTATTTTAACAATTAAATTAATTATACAATTACATAGTTCATTGCTTATGTACTAAGGCCTACTTCAAATTTCAAGTAACTATTTTAAATATAAACACAAAATTAATTAAGTGTACGTACGGGTTGAATTTTTATGTACTAACTATAAACTCACAGTGTAAGTAAGACTATAAACCCACACTCAATATCCTTATTCAAGTAGGTCTTTATAAAGGGCACTTTTGAATCGTAAAAACACTACCACCGTCTACCAAAAACCGGCAAGAAACACGAACTCTATAGTAGTCTATAAAACCTTCTTTTTAATTGTCATACCTACATTTCTATATACGAAAATAACAATGGATTATTTTTAACGTATTCCGATTGTTAAGCTATCATTATTAAGTGTATTTGTTTGAAAAATTACGGAATAATTGCAAAACTCGCGTGCAGTCGTGCATGTAACTCTCTATATTAGTTATGTAATAATATAGATCGTGTAGCTTCTATGATCTAGCTTGTGATGACATTGTAGGAGTGAACACCAGTTCGGCAGGTTGATCTTTTTATTCTATTGTTTATTGGTGTATTCAAAAAAACTTGACTTGAGCGAATAATATCATTCATAAGTGCACCATAGTTACCTATGCGAATTAAGATTTATATATTTTTAAAATATTTTTGATTTTGATGATGTTTCGAGAGACTGAGGTACCAGAAGACAAAGTCGATACTCTATGAAAGTTTTTATTATATCTTAATCGAATTAAAAAAAATATTGTTTAAATTTCGGTGATGCCTGTCTAGATTGTGTCTGGTATAAATTAATGTGAAGAAGAGAAGACTTCAATATGTCTGACTGTCTACCTCTATAATATAATACCTTAACATATTACCAGTTCCATACACATATATATACGCTATGAATGTTTGTATATAACCGTGTTCTAGTATATCTAATATCAAAAATCCGGTTCACTAAACATTGGTGAATACATTCCTTTATTGAACAACATAAATATGTAGGGCGACTACAATGCTCGTAAGATACACCATTTGACAGATAACAGCCGCCATCTTGCGTAACGGTTCAAATTCGAAATTGGAACTTCGGTTTATCCGTCTATGGTTGCGCAGATTATACAAGCTTTAGTTAGTGATGCAGACTATAAATGTATCACTTTCTTATTGGCATTCAAAATATCTGATCGCTGACATTAAATAATTTAGTAAACTGAAATACGCCAATAGACAAACTTTAACTAGTATGTATGAGCAATTGGTGGGAGTGAATGAGTGATATGTATAAATTGCCGGTCTCCTTTTGCTGTCCTTTCGCAATTCAAATTTTTCAATAAATAATAAAAATCTAACGGCAAATCGTACAATCCTACAATCCTGGGCCTACTATCACTTTCAGTATTTCATTTTAATAGACAGGTAGTTGATTAGCCTTCTACCTGGCCTCGAATGTTCTATCACATTAGTCATCACCATCACCAAGTATCAATACCGCATATAGTCAATTGGGGTTACTTAAGGACGATTTAAAGGCCGGCAACGCACTCACGGGCTTCCAGCCACGTTAGCGATTTCACCTTTATGGTGTGCCTTGTTTGCCCCTTCTTCTATAAAAAAGGCTAACACTTTTCATTAAAAGAATTACATTCATACACCATAGATTGAAGAATTCTTTGTAAACATTTTTAAGTAGAGCTTAATATTCTCAGCTATAAAATCAATGTTGGTAACTAAATGTTAACAAAACCCATGTTGTAACCCTTATAGAAAGTCCGATGTTCTAGTGCCGTGATAAGTACGCTTCTCGGTTAAATTCAAATTATTATCACAATTTTGACCCGCCCTGTGGGCGTTGGCTGTTGTATAATCGTTATTTATGTGATCGCAATGTCGATTGTGAATGCGCCCGAGTGATATGTCGATTTGTTAAGATTGTTTTTCACATATTTAACTTGTATACCTTGAAACGGAAAAGCAAAAAAAACATTTTTCACCAAAACGTACGCAAAGTATACAGTGGTACAGAATCATTCGCAGATAATGAAATGTCAAAGACAACTGTCAACGGTAACTTTCTTTTATTATCGTTGATTAATTACAAAACAATGTAGACTTTACAAATACAGTGTAAACTCCATGTAACGTTACTCGATATAACAAACTCTAAAGCGTCTAAATCGATTGGATTTTGTTGTTTTAGCTTGTATTCCTTTTTACGATGACTCTATAACGCCATAAAATCCACACTAACCTTTAGTGTCGTTATATAGAGTTGACCATACTCTATATAACGTAGAGCGGACCAAACAACCAACTAACTATCCGACACTCTTAAATCACGCAATATTTACAGAAGGAATTTAGTAAAAGAATTTTTTTTGTATTAAGGCTGTATTTAATTACGCTTTACGTACCGTTCATAAATAACTTACGACTTACTTCTTTTTTGAGCTTTTTGAATTACTATTTTCACATCTTATAATATGTAATACTGCTTCATATTCAAATAATTAAAATCGCGTTCGGTTTATTTTATTATTTATGTGAGAAATTATTTTATTATTTAAAGAAAAGTCTGGTATACAAAAGCCAAGTAAAAAAAAGTTCCGTTTTCGTTATAAGTTGCGTAAGCTACGCATCGCTAATTAAATTACCTCTGTTGACAGATAGTGAGAGCTTTTGTGTATCTTAATTAGTAGGCTTATGTGACATGACCATGCGTTACAAAAATTACGTTATGTTTAAATGGATTTTTATGATATCTATATAATACTGCATCGCATTTATAACCTTATCTTATAAATTTTCGATAATTAATTATGAAATTGTGAATATATCAAATATTTGTTTTCTTTTCAATATATTTATTCATTTATTTAACACTTTATCGCACTTAAACACTAGAAGCAAATGACATTAACAGATGTTAGAACATATAAGAGCAACGGGCGGCCTTATCGCTAATAAGCAATCTCTTCCAGACAACACACACGATAAAAGAATACTTAAAATGTAATTGTCGTTGTCTCAAAGGTGGCTAATAACTTTTATTTCGAATCAAAACTCAAATAAATAATTGCCTTACTGTTATCTTCTTACCTATGTACAATCGTTGATTTTAACATAGATTAAAAAATAAATACAGATAGACTAAACTAGGTATTCTAATTTCAAGTAAGGCACGACCAATATCCGGTTGTGAAGTCAACGACCCGCTTTGAAAGATCGCCTTGGATTGTGCGCACGCGCCGACTTATCAGCCGCATGCCTAGATCTAGCTCTGGGAGATAGACCTGCTAAGACACCTAGGGTAATTTAAAATTCGAACGTGAAATCAAAATTCTTTTTTAAATCTTCTGTTGGTATTTGACTGTCTACCTTACCTGATACTGATACCTTTTAGTGTCGCCGCAGTTCTGAACAATGGTCAGCAACTTGGTGCTATAATTGAAGGAGTTTTTAGGCGGTATGTATCGGCCGACCTGGCCGTAAGCTAAAAGCTTTTTTAAATTGTATATGAGAAGTTAAATTGATTATCCAAAAAGTATTTAAATGTTTATACAGTATAATGAATTTCAAGGCTCTTGACAATTAAATCCAGTTCTAAGCTGTACTAAAGCTCAGCTGTTTTACGTTTATTAAAAATAACATCGGTATTTATTTTTTTAATAATGTTAGTATCATTTCTACAGAACAACTGGTAGTTTTCTCATCCTCAAGATTGTCTCATATAACAACTTAAAGTGTATAAATTGTAAATTTCAAAAGCTCAGTAACTTCACCGTGTCGTATATTCGTTTAATATAATAATATCACCTAGAAACACTTTATAGTGCAAAGTTTTCTCATAATAATGTGAACTTAGATTTTCTTTTGTCTGGCTTTTAGACAATTGACATTGAAATCGAGGTCCCGCATAATATTGAAATATAATCTACATTAAACAATTATGGTTTTTTTTATAGTTTTTATAAAGCGTTTTGGTTTCAAATATCGGGAGGATAATGACCGTTTTTTTATGGAACTTTTTGTACAACTCTGTTGTAAAGAAAATTACGTACCAAATCATGAAAAGGCTTGGTACGTCCATTGGTATAACAGACTTTTGTAACACAAAGTATTAAACTTTATTGTTTATAATTTAATACTTTAATATGTGAATCCCGTAAACGAAACATTAAATGTGTTATAAGACTTAAATGCATATAGAATACTACAGCTACTATGACATAACGTATGTGCAATTTTATTTGTCATAGAACAATAATCATAAACACCTGCAGTCGCATATTATGCAATTTAATAAAACGCAGTAGCAAAGATAATAGCTATACTAATATTTTACATTTTAATTGCACTGTTTTAAGTATTTGCTTTATAGCATGGACCAACATAATGCTCGGACTATCAATTTAACTATTTATTTATTAGATCACATTTCTTGCACTTAAACAGTACAAGTAGTTGATGTCAATATATGTTAGTACATATAAGAGCAACGGGCGGCCTTAACGCTGATAAGCGATCTCTTCCAGACAACCCATATTTAATTAATTATTACCTGAACTGCATTTATCACATAAAATGACCAGATCATTATTAATATTGTTACGTTACCTGATAATAAAGCTTTGGACACGTTAAAGATACCAATGACAACTATGTGTTTAAAATGTTTATAAAAAACGATTATGTGTCAAAATCTATTCAAATGTTATAATATTAAATGTTCAATGAGAGCCTGGTTCTTTTGATCGCTGAATATGAGCATCGCGATAAATGGAGGGAACGCCTTCAGCATTATGGGTATTAATGAATTGATAAACTCTCAAGGATCAAACTTTATTAAAAAAACATAAATATCTTTATTCACATAGGTAACTACGGTACACTTGTGAATCGTCAAAAAACAAAAAGTTATAAAAAAATATTGACAAAAACATTTTCTGCCAGTTGCCAAATTAAGGGAATAGAGCGTACGAGAAGATCTGACCAGAAACACTTCGCCACTCCTTTAGATGTCTTAATTATTTTAAATGTTTATAATAATGTTTTATTTTCATAAATTCATCGTTATTTCATTAAAGGGTACACTGTTGCGAAATATCGTCAATGTGTCGTAACAAAGGCTCTGACAGCCCTTACGAGGCGGCTGTCCTTGAAGGTCGTCCCGAGACCTTTTTTATAACAAAAAATGAACTCACAGAGTAGATTTACACAGAAATATATATTGTTTACGTAGCGATACATTCTAAGGGTTCTTGATCAACGTTTTGATTAATTACCTAGCATGTAATAGACGATAACGTTTTTAACGCTTCGTGTTCCAAACAATTTGAAAAGACATATCGTTTTCAACGTAAGTTTGGAATTAAACATTGCAGATATGTGATGAATATTTTGTTTTATATCCGAATAACATTAGTCTCTGTTATTAAATTACACTGTATCAGTGAGAGTGGAGTGATTTTTGCTCTGCACGTCGCGCCGGGGTAATAACCGCGTTATGCGTCTGCGCATTTTGCTACGCGTCTGTTTTAGCGACATCTGCCGGACAATAGAATAAATTAAAATGTATTGAAAGAGACCAGTTGCGTTTACAAACGCTTTGGATATATATTTGCTGATTTCATTCGAACGTTGATGCCGACCAAGACTTGGCTAAGTGTTTAAAATTCAAGTTGCGTATGCTAAGATACGTAGACTAAGGTTAGACTTTAGAGAAAGGGGTGTGTTGAAACAATCACTAGACGCACTTAACTGATTTTCATAATCAAAGGTCGGAAGAAAGTATCTTACATAATTCAAACTAGGGAAATAAATTAACTGGTCACTTTTTAGATTTTTTTAACACAATTCACATTTTGTATATTAAGACAATTATTTTTTTTCATGAAATTGAACTAAAGATTATGACTACGTATAGCCAACTTGATAAACTCAAACTGATAAAATTCATGCAAAATTCAAAGAATACAAAGTTATAATTTTCGTTATTAATATTCAACGGCGAGCTGAGGCGAGGCTTACTTAGAATTTATTAATAGGGCTTATAGGCTAAGAGCTCAAGTTAATTTTATCAATTTATTTTTGCACTTGAAAAACGCATAGGTCAATCTGAATTTAAAAACGTACAATAACAAATCTTTAACTAACCACAACACGAGAATCCTGTTTTATACGTATTGAAAAAAAAACTGTTTATAAGCGATACTCGCGAATTAACAACTTACGTCATAATTAAGTTAAGTTGTTAAAAAATGTGTATAAATTCGTATTTTTTTAACCATCGTAATTCATCGACACAAGCTCTTAGACTATAATAATGTGAACATTAAAAATCAGACGAGTTAAAGGTCGATGGGGTAGCTGTAAGGTTTTTATGTGCTTTCTACGTTGTGGAAGGTCGGTATTATATTATGAACGTGTTTTGTTCAACACATAATTGCAGTTGTTAAAGCAATGTTCACAAGAATACAATTACTACAAGATTACAAGACGATACAAGAAAAATATGTTTATGGCTTACTGAACTAAAAAATATTGACAAAAGCTTTTAACTTACTTCAAAATAGCTTTAAAAAAATCCTACGAAATAAAAAAATTAACCATCTTTGATGTGTTTCGGAATAAACTGTCGAAATGTCTTTAGCTTAGTCAATTGTCAGAGCCCTATGAAAACCCCGATTTTGACAGTTGACATAAAACGCGGGAATCGCGGTTACAAGTGAAAAATTGTAAACATAAACAATTAATTTATAACGCAGTTGGCTTGATGAAAATACGATTATTATCTGAGCGTAATAAAAAACGTTTATCAAGTGATTTTACTGTTTTCCACTTACATCGCAATAAAGTCGTATGGGTGCGACCACACTGTATATTTATTGTGTTATATTATTACGATGTGAAATGTATTAAACTCATTTTGGTCTATTAACCAATTCACTCTTATTGACATAGACAGATTCATAGTCTAGGTATTATAACAAACAATCGAACTCTTTAAATTATACATTTTAATTATATTGTTTGTAATATAAGGTGAATATAAGCGGTTGTTAGATATAAGAAGCTCAAGCATATTGTGTTAAATTTTGTGTTTTTTTTTACTTGGACCGTAAATAAACATGGTTAATTTAACATTTAATTAAATACTGCTCGTTTTTTTTAAATAATGGAATCCCAATCACAGACAGATCATTTATTTATTTATTATTTATTTTACACTTTATTGCACTTAAACACTAGATGCAAATGACGTTAACAGATGTTAGTACATATAAGAGCAACGGGCGGCCTTATCGCTAATAAGCGATCTCTTCCAGACAACCCACAATTTATGTGTTTTCTTTTTCTTGATTTAAACTATTGTTACAGGTTGGTTCTCAACGTGCAGTTGTCGGGGCGGAGCCCTGGCCACCCCTCGGGCCTCCATATCAGCTTTATTGCGGAACCGAGCCTTCGCCCTCGTGTCTCCGCGTGCTATATCTGCATATCGGGCGAGGCCGACCTCAGGTAATTATTATTAGACGGAATTCCATCTTTTCCTTTAAAGGTTTTGGAATCTATTTGTGACGTGCAACTTTTGATTAAATTTAGTGATAGATAGAGAATTTAAACGGTCTAGTGAATTAAGTGCGTATTGATACAATTGTCAAATGAAACAATTGGAACGACTAGCAATATATTATATATAATTATCAGAACAATTTAAATTATAATTACTATAGTAATTTATTTCAATATTTAACCTTATATAATTATTATACAACTTCTATCTTAACTAACAAAATTAAATAATTCAAAATTAAAACTAACAGTCTTCTAACATGTCACATTTTTGAGTCTACATACATACATACATAGACATACCGTTAACAGTTTTTTCGATCCAATTCATATCATATGCTCGGCCTTATATTGACAAGTTGTATATCTGTATATCTTAATAATCTATAATTAATGAACTTAATGATTTAGGCAATCAAGTCAAATCAGTGATCACCAAATTATAAATTAGTTTTAATTTTTATAGACAGCGGTCGTGTGGGAGCGCAGTATGAGAGGGCGGCTGTAAGACCTGGAACTCCCCTTCGCCTGGCAGGAGTGTTCGCTGATGGCAGTAAGGCGAAGGCACCGAAATATGCCCAGCTCATTGATCCTCAGGGGAATGTAAGTAATATACTTTAAGATGCCAAATATATGGCCTAAAAACAATGCCCTTTATAATATGGTATCAAATATTACATGTTACAGAGTATACATGATTTGTACTACATATTAGCTTTAAGAACTATGCATAGACTTCAAATGGAGTTCTAAATTTAAAAGTTTACGAAACAACATTTTGGGAATTCATTTTTATACTCGCCCTGTATCCTTTATGCTGCAAAAGTGATTATGTATTAAGCCGGTTAATTTGTATATAGAAAAAAGGAATTCACATGATTAATTAATCATAACTTAATGAAATTGCAATCGTGAACGAATAATTACTCCGATTGAACTAACTTTTAAAGAACAGCTGGTTCTAAATTTGAAATGGAGCTTTAAGAGCTATCAATAGACTTCGAATAGAGTTCTAAATTTGAAATGGAGCTTTAAGAGCTATCCATAGACTTCGAATAGAGTTCTAAATTTGAAATGGAGCTTTAAGAGCTATCCATAGACTTCGAATAGAGTTCTAAATTTGAAATGGAGCTTTAAAAGCTATCCATAGACTTCAAATAGAGCCTCTAAATCACGCTAAAACGTTTAAAAAAGGAACACTCGGTTCGCTCAGGAATTTCCATCGCAGCGAAGCCAGTCGTTAATACCGACATCTATTAATCAACTCCTCAGAGGATTCACGTCTAGGAACAATGCAAAACAAAAATCACGAGGCCCTAACATCGGTTCTCGACATTACGTAATTATTGGTTCTAGATGTGTTATTACTGAGCATAAATCCTTTTTTATTCATGGTTTATGTATTATTCAAGTTAAGATATGTCTATTTATATGTGGTATATAAATATTAGCCCCCCCCCCCCCCCGCCCCTATAATATTATTTATTTTTTTACGCTTTATTGCGCTTAAACAGTAACAATAAATGACGTTAATAGATGTTAGTACATATAAGAGCAACGGGCGGCATTATCGCTAAGAAGCGATCTCTTCCAGACAACCCACACAATATAATCGTTTGAAAGATTAAATTTATAGTCGTATTTTTCTTTATATTTAAAATCTAATCGAATTTCTCACGTCCCGCACTCAGTCCTATAACTAGTTAAAGGAAGCTTGTTAATTTTTGCAAATAAATACACAAAACGACTATAAAATGCAATGATAAAAAATTACTACGATTAAAGTGTTTCAGATCATTATCACTGACTTTTTGCTTCACAGCTGTTACACTAATTATAAGACTATCGCTCGGATACTAGGTTTCTTATTTTCTACTGTAAAATAAATGAGCATCAATGAATATCGATTGGTGCGAGCTGTATTTATGCCCGCTTCAAGTTTTGTCATAGTAATTGAAGTGTCATTTTTTAATTAAAACTAAATGTGCTTTCAAGTACACACAATAATTAAATATAAATGAATATATATAATTCAGAAATAAATTTTAATTATCAACAATCCTTCAATATGATATATTATTAATTACAATGCAAAATGAATTTAAAATTTGCAAAGACTAAGCAAAATGCTGTTTAGATATTTTCCACTGTCATTTCTTGTATGTACGCTGTGCGTCTTAAAATTTCATGGCCACATAAAATAGCGATCAAACGGACAGCGCGTTCGAAATTCAAAAAACGAAACACAAGATTTTACCTTCGATAGAACATTAAACTCATTCGACAACCCATAGTATGGCTCACCAGGACTACGGTAAGGATCGCGCAAAATTACTTCCATGCAAAATATACGAAAATAAACCTTTTAAACTGGGCTATAAGGTTTAATGCAGTAGCAAGATGATGTAAAGAATTCGCATGCACCACAGAGTATAATCTGCGGTTGTATTGGGGTAAACGAACCTTATTCCTACCCACTAAGGGTGCTATTGTGAGGATAAAGTATTGTATATTTCTGCAATATGAGGGCAGTGTCCTTTGTGAACCGCGTTGCTAGGACGAACGTACAGGGGTGTCACGATTTTCCTTCTTTTTTTTTCTTTTAGAAACCTCCAGGCAGCCTGGCCATTTGTAGTGTTAGAACTTTCATATATAAAAATTAACTAATGTGAATTTTTAAATGTAACAAGGATGATTTGACTTTAATAACATATAATTTAACTAAGTAATAAAATTACAATAGCTCGCCGCGTTTAAATAGTCTTAATAAATACAGTGTAATGTAATAACGCGGTTTAAATTATCAGAAACATTAATTACGTAAATTATCTACAGGGTTTAAAATATTAGTGCTGCCAATTAAAAAAATGTAATAAAAAGCTCATCAATCTATGCTGGAATGCAAGATCCATTAGTTAGAGCGAGCCGACTTTTTATCGGCAAATAAGAGCAGAGCTAACTAATAGCTTTCCTGACCTTGCCGAGGTCGGTGTAATTTCTTGAGATTTTGTACGAATGGGAGTGATCGAGAATATGCACGTCTACCCTATACAATCAAACGATATCGCTGTATCATTTAACTCGAAAGATTCTTTTTCGACGGCCTCGTAGCGTTACCGGGGAGTAGGCTTTTGATGCATGACTTAACTCGTAGATCCTTTGTCCCCTTGATGGGCAGAAGGTATCTACAGCAAGTCCTCCTCGTGCTTCCAAGGTCTGCTTGGGACAGCCTCGCTTCCCTTTAGGATGCCAGTCAAGCGCTCGCTTGGGATATCTCTGGAGAGTGTGGATGCTTGACGCCAAGGCAACATATAAAAAAAACGATATAGCGCAATTTTTATTGTTTTATGGTACATTTATAGATAACATAGAATCCTTTAAGAAAGAAAGAACCATCAAAGGCGGTAGAATTCACGAGTCTATGGGCGCCGATTTTACCTTTATGTCGTGCCTCTTGCTCGTTTGCCCCCTCTACTATAAAAACAATTGTTTATTTCGTATTCAAGTCAAGTAATTAATAGTAAAGACCTAGGTAGATAAAAAAACATTTTTAAGAATTGTAGAGTAAAAACATTTATTTTTTAATTTAATTTTAACTTAAATAAAAACCACCTCAGGTTTTTATTACGAATAATTAAAACAAACTAAAACTTTTAGATAATTTTAATATTATTTCGTTGATGTTATCAGATCGTCAAAGAATTATTAAACGGTACCGTAATTCATAGATTTTCTGATTGCAATGCCTACCGAGAACTGTCCTAATTTCAAATTAATTATTTTTTATTCAAGGAATGTTTGTACATACATATTATTTATTTGTAAAGTGTTTACTTATATCAATCAACTAGTCCAGAGTGTCGGTATTGCAAAAGAAGAAGTAATCGGTAAAAAATGCTCGCATTCTTCTAAGCTTAGTATTTCCTTGTTTGCTGTTATAGAATAGAATTTTTTTTGGTTTTAGTTGATGTAAATAAACAAAAAACCTTTTATGGCCAAACAAATCCACAGGTCAAGCAATATGTAGTCAAAATAAGCACCATCAATAAAGATAGGATCATGTTTTTGGAACGGCTCTTAATAAGAACCTACTTAAAGTACAGTCACATACAAAAGTCACATCATAAATTCCCACTAATGAACAAACAATTGATTGAATGCAGGAATGCACCTAATAGGAAACGGCCCCAAGTGTGCCCACCACAATAAACAATATAATCTGATATTTATTTACATACAATAATACAATTCGCTACCTTTCAATAAAGTCCACATTCGCCTAACGTTATATTCCATTATTATTCTGTGACAGTTTTTATAGTCACGTTTCGACCAGCGTCCATCTAGCAACGACAATACAATTCTATACACGACTGTACTAACAAATTGCAATCGGCGAAATGCTCCGGCAATATGGGCTTTATGTTACGCGCATAAGGTCTATTTAAATTTTGACGTTTGACATATAAACATAAATGTCATTGTCACTATGACCCTTATACCCGATAGGTAAAGATATTTTAACTGCACTCTTAACATTGTTGCGGTCAACTTTGAACCAAATATGGGTCTGGACATTTAGTGGGTGCTCTGTCATGTTTATTACTATACCGTTATAGTTCTGTTCATGTAAAATTGTACACAAGTCCTGTTATAGTAGACTATTTAAATGATAAAAAAGCTTGGATAGGATTCGCGTTATGGACATTTGAAAAACAGTCATCACGCCTATTAGATAACCAACCAGCTGACCAAAATATTGACGTATACAAATCATCTCTCAAGCTTTTTATCGAGTTTATAAAAACCTATTATAAACATAGTAGTTCCATAATAGAACATTTTCACTCCTTTAAAGCTTTGAAGTTTTAGCGAAACCTCTTTACGAATTATTTATGTATGGCCAAATGCGAACTCGAAGCAACCTAATAAAACAATTATGACAGCTGTCAATGTCACTTTGAATGCATCATCGTCCTCACTGATCACACGAAAAATATTATTAAAATGGATATAAGACCATACAATTGGCTGTGCGAAGCTGAAATCTACAACAAGAGAAACACAAAAATACCCTCACAATGGCTGACAGAGAATGCAAACGTTATCGCCACCCTCTTCACATCCAACGGTGTAGACAAGGACGGCATCATCGATAAATTCTATACGATATATGAAAACGTAAAGTTCATTAATATGGCCATAGAAGTGATTTATGTACCAATGGATGAAAAGGAGGAAGATATGATGAGTTGTTATGAGAGACAGGCGAATTGGTTTACGCTCAAGATTGATGATCCGCTAATAAACGCACTGAAGCATATGTATGGTAATTGTTAAGTCTATTTACCGTGAAACGAGTCTCGAGTCTTAAGTACATACACTATATAAGAAACAAATGGTCAGATTCTATGAAAGGGGCATCTCAGTGCATTTTTGGTGCAAGCAATAAGCATTTACAAAACTTTATATATGAGGCATAACATCGTTCCAATTTTATATTTGAAAAAGTTGCTATTATGGGGGCAAACGAGCAGCAGGCACACCATAAAGGTGAAGACGCCGCCCATAGACACTCACGTGAGTGAGTGAGTTGCCGGCCTTCTAGGTCCCTCTTCTCTTGAAGGTCCCTAAGTCGTATTGGTTCGAAAATAACGTGGCGAGCAGCTATTTCCATAACGTGGTCGTGCGTGGTGAGAAATGTCTCACAAATCGCGCAGTGCTGGAACGACAGACGTCGAGGTGATACTGCTGCAATTTCTTTTCTGCGTATAGTTTTAAAGGGGCAATCCGATGTTGTGCTTTATTCCAAACTCAATATTCTAATATTCTTGACAGGTGTTACATGCATTCCGTATATAATAGTGATACAACCGGATGGTACGATTGTATCGACAACCGGAATTCAAGATCTGGAGATGTACGGAAAGAATGCTACGATAGCCTGGCTATCGACGTCACCAACGACGAAAGAGAGAAAACTCAGCCGGGAATCATCGATATATGGAGAGAAATGGATGTATGTGGGTAGTGATGAAGTGAAGACACAAGAGTATCATAGGAGATTCAGCGTTGTTGGAGAGTCTTAGATGGGAAAATGAGTTGATATTGACAATAATGTTACAAGCAAATGTCAACGGCGAGGCATTATACTCTTCCTCAAGAATCAAATTTTTTTAAATGTATCTTAGCGTCTAGTAGCTCAGTATATTTTAATTGTTTACTTAATTTATTGTTCATTAAATAAAAGATACTAGAACTTTTTGTCGATACAGGCAGATCACTTGTAATTCTGATGGTTGGTTGAGGGTATGAAAGGGGAAGAAATATAAGGAGAGGATATGGGGCTCCGGGAATCTGATTCTTATGACAGGTAAAACTATTGCATCAAGTTCCGCCAGTTTTCGTTGAGAGTGTAGTGTTTGTTGGGATGTGCCTCTCGGAACAGAATGGTTCACCCACTAATAATAGGATATTATTGATAAAGCCCCACGTCTGGGCAGAGGGCAGATATGATACATCTCCATTCATCTGTGTCTGATGCCTTACGCTTTAGTTCGCTCTTAGTCTAATAGTTTTAGCTTCCGCGATAGATCGCCGCCAGGTCAGCTTAGGTCGGCCATTGTCCCTGAGAGTTTTAGTCCAAAAGTTGCCTTGGGCTATGGGACATGTATGACCGAGGCAGCTCCCTTTGCGACATCGAACATCAACAGGATCTTCGTGGCACATCCTCGAGAGAAGTGTATTGGCGATATTGTTTGGCCAAAGGATCTTGAGGATTTGCCGTAAGCATGGGATATGCATTCTGATTCTAAAGGATAATGAATTATACTTAAGTGCATTTATCAGATCTAGAATTTTCATATTACTTTAAAGATGATATATGATCGCGTCGAGTAATTCAAGATTTTAATTTAAGATCAAGTATTACTAACACTTCGCTTGGTTAATTATATAGGTGCCAACATAATGTAAACTTCTTTTTATTTATATCTGCCACCATAGACAAACGATGTACTTATTTCATTTATAATGTATCGACTCTACGTTTACGTCACAGCTATGAATGTCTTGTCTTAACGCTGAGTTACCTAGCTGTGGTATCGGCTCCCAGTTGAAGTCTTTCCAGGAATATTTGATCTCTTTCTTCTGAACATTCCAGTTGCGTACCATATTAAAAAAAAACAATTAAAAGCACTTATATGTGAAAAAGTGTTTAGAAAAAATACCGTTATATCTTCTTATAGGCTGACAACAAAACTAAAACAGATATCTAGTCTTAAAGTCACAGGTTTTGTAAGTTTGCCCTCAATATAATATAATCCTTATAAAGAACAAACACACGAAATAACTATGCAAAAAAATAAAGTAAATTATTAAGAATGATTGAAACAGTTCATAATAAGAATTTCCGAATCCAAGTTCATTTCATTTTAAGGAATACTAGTTATTCAATCAAAATCATAATTAATATAGTGTGCATGCATCTTTATGTGTAACAAGGACTGATAAGCTTAAATTGACAGGCCATTTTGCATTTGTTTTGTATACGAAGGTAAATTTTGAGGGAACCAGCGTGTTAGACCCAAAATACAACCGCAGTGACGGAACAAATCAGTGACGTGCTTTAAGGCTGCAAATTCAAATTCAAAATTCTTAATTAAATTAGAAGTGTTAACACCGACATTTTAACGTCACTAAAACTAAGTTGGTTTCACTGCGCGCCCTCAGCTGAGTACTCACAAGGAGCACTGGTGGTCGTTTTTACAACTATCTTACTGCTGTGATTAACATTGATTAATTATACATTTTAGACCAGAACAATTCATTTGCCAAACAGTATCCGCGATATAATATTTTTTGACATAGTGAAAATGCGTTAGGTACAATAAATTTCCCTTTATTCACATTTAAATTTTTAACAAGTCTTAGCCTAGCCCTAGGGACTCAAACACAGACCATTAAATGAGTTACCAAATCTATAGAGCCTCCTATTAGGGACTAGTTATGTTTTAGCTTTTATAATTATACTATTACATCACAATTCTTTATTTTTTGAATAATTCTGGATCCATTAAAGTGTATTGGAAGATAGTGTAAAACTAGATAGTCAACAGCTAATGAGTTGCATAAAAACTTGCTTATAAGTAAGATTAAAACATCCATTCGCAGGCCGGATACATAAAGATGCCTGACTGCGCATATATTATGCACACATAAAAATCCCCACAGGTCCCATAGAGGAAGTTATTTTTTATTGTCTCTGCCGAGATTAAGCGAGAACACGCACGATAAACTTTATGGATAGAAATAAAATTGTCTTTGATATTGTAAATTAATTATTTTTATCTGTTTATTTATAAATAGACATTGGTCGCTCTTAAATATTATACGTTAATTACGAAAATAATTATTTGAATTGATTATAGAAGACAACGCTTAAAGTTCGTAAATGTTAATTGCAGGAACTGTTCGTGCCTCTAAACACTAAAGGTGAGCTCTACGAGGTGTGTCCTGAAGAGCTGTCACCGGCGGAATGGGAGGACGCCACAGACTCAACCCCGTCAGCCGAAGTGTCAGCTAGGGCGCACAGACTGCCGCATTTGCTTAGCCTATGGCGTTTACCCACCAGAGTACGGCTACTGGCCGGCACAGTTCCTATTGAGATGGCGCATGATGTCGGAGGTAATTATATATATTCAAGGACTTATTATCTAGCATATTTTTTAAATAAAGTAATCGGTATCTTGTCATATAGCAATAAATTTTAAATTTCAGATGATCTTCTGTTACGAGAAGCTGTCACTGAACCAGTTTTAGTCATGTGCACTCTCCCCGAGTATAACTCGCAACTCAGCATCAACAAGCAAGTCGATCCTCGGTATCACGCCAAGGAGACGTTCCAGCTTCTCCCACTTAACTGTAATATTAAAGTCCGTCGAACGCAACTCGGCTTTGAAAGTGAGAAAAGGATGTTCCTCTCGGCGCGCCTTCAAAAAGCTCTCACCTTCTGTCAACTAAATGTTGACAACTGGATAAGACAGATCTCTTACGCAAACTCAACTGTGGCCAGTAAAGCCAAAACAGCCACGATGAAAGAAGACCATGAACCCGTCAAGTTTGAAAAGGAAAGGAAATTCACGCTGCAAGGATTGAAAATAGATACTTCACGGCTCTTTGGGAAAAGTGAGAAAGTTCTGAAAGATATCCCGGATGAAACTGAGGGGTCCATCATTTTTCTCAGTAAGAACGAACTGGAGCATATGAATTACGACGTCTACAGCGATGACGAAGGAAAAGACGATAAGAACGATGACAAAATTGAACATGAAGAGTTTCCACATGAGAAATCAACTGGTTACCGGGATGAATCCGCTCACAAGAAAAGCAAATGGTTTAAAAATTTGAAATTATTAAAAAGCACGGATAAACTAGATGAAAAGTTAACAGCAATTGAGAATTCTCATAGATGTAGAGACATCAAAGATCCATTCGATCCTTTAGGTGAAAAGCATAGTTCAATTGAGAGATACCAAGATATGGCGAAATTAATCGAAGATCGATTCGGTGTGTTTAGAAAAAGTGACGAGACCGCAGAAAAGAGCCATTCGTATAAAAGCTTGACCACGTCCTCATCCGACATGGGAACTAGCCAATGCAGCTCCAGCCACAAGAAACCAGTATTAACTAAGTCTGTGTCCGTGCAAACTGGAATGCCCGACAGCCCCTGCACAGAAGAAGACAGTGGCATCGATATGAAACATGGTCGGAAAAATTTAAGTGTAGATCAAATTAACTATTGTGGCTCCATGGAGAGCAGTTCCAGCTCAGACAGAAAACTGAAGTCATTGGACGAGAATATGCTGAAAAAGTCATCAGCTACAAAGTCATCTACACATTTGGAGAGGCGACAAAGAATACAGCCGGACTTGATTCCGGAGAAGGCGATTCCCAAATCTGAATCGTACAATCAAATCCACAGCTGTGAGGAAATAAACATGTTCGCTGCTGGCTCGGCCTTCAATGACGGCGACTTTGAAATCAACTCCAAACAACACTCTTTCATTACCGAGAAATTGTGTTCGGAATTCCACGTTAAAACGAAACGTGTGTTGAGTAAATCCACCTCGAACTTGCTCCATCCTAAGAAGTCGAGCGACTCTAAAGAAAGCGGTAACAGCAATAGCATGCCAGCGAAAACTGAACGTTCCAACGAACAATCGGTCGTCTTCAAAAGAAATATTGACAAACCACGCGCCCCAACACCGCGCTCCGAAATAGATGAAGACCTACCAATTGACATATCAGAGGAAGAACCGCAAATCCAAAAGAAGGTGCGACGGTCGATATCATCAATACAGAAACGTAAACTGCCCGTGATAGAAGATTTACCTTACGGACAAGTCGCGGACGCGGTGGAGATAGAAGAAGAGACAATTGAGACGGACTCAAACTCTGACAACATTTACGCGGAGATTTGCAATCCGCCAATCAGGGCAAACGAAGACGACTATGACTCTAGTGACGTGTTGGCCAATGACCCCGTCATCTGCAATGTCAAGAAGGAAGTGATCAATCGCAATGACGAAAGAGCGAGACAGATGATCGAGCACCAAGACAACCGGCACATCGAAGTTGTGGTGATAGAGAAGACGACAAACTTTGACTTGGACGATTCCAGCCTCGCGTCCAGTGACTTCGAAGACGCGGCCAGGAACGTCGCGATAGATTCTTGGGAGCGGGATAGAGTTAAAATTGAACCAAAACATGCTATTCGATTAGAGATTACGAGCAATATGGACGACTATCCGGAGCTTCAAAGCTTAGATAGGACAGAGATACATTTAGGTAAAGATAATGTGATTAGTTTTAGTAACAGCATCCATTTGAATGGTACATATCCCAACGAGGCCATTTATGATACTTTAAAGTAAGTCACAATAAGTCATAGATTAATAGTGTCATTTCCTGTTCGCCTATACTCTATGCCTTGCTATTGTACTGTCAGTAGTCAGATTTTATATCTACCGTATAAAAAAAATCTACATTTTACCGGTTTTTGTTTGGGTCGTTAGAGCTCAAACGTGACGTCAAACAAATTTGTATAGCAATGACATTAGCCTGATCGATGGCGGACATTTCACTTGATATTACGGATATTGCTGACATTATTTAGTACAATTAACAATTATATTCTGTATCTGTTCTGTATATATTCTTTGATAAGACAAATTTGTAGTTATTTGAAGCACACAAAACAATATCAACATTTAGAATAAGTTTAACACAATTAAGAAATTGCAAATTTTTCGTTAATTTTTTCAGAATACTTAGTTTAAAAAAATGATACTTTAGTCTATGAAAAGAGCATTAAATAGACAATATAGAGGATAACGCACTTAGTCTGCGTCAGCCATTATCGACAATATTTGACAATTGACAGACGTAAACAAGAATCGGGCATTCATTGAAAATTTAATCTTAAAACATTAAATGACGCTTTAATATGTTTTTCTTAATTTCGTTCGCCTAAGTAAAATCAATTATTATTTAAATTTATTGATTCATTTGTAAAAATAATTAATTGTTTGCGTTGAATAATTTGCTAATTAATCGTAATCAAACCACAGAGAATAAATATAACGAAAAATTTGCATCAAGTCTAGCTCTCAAAACCCAACTGTATCAGACACGATTCATATGAATTATAAATGCATTAAGTATTATTGGACATGACAATATATTTACGTATCTAGTCTATTATATTAGTTATATATGTATATTCTTTGAACGTCTGCAGGCCGGGCCATATAGTATCTGCACAATAGTTATAAGGATCTAGGTGCTAATTGTGGTGCTGAAATATTTCATAATCATTTATTTACTAAAACAAAGCTAATTTTACACAGGAATTTTCATATTAGGAGAGGATAGCCTATCTATAAACCTTACTGTTTATAATGTACCAATATGCATCTTTGAAAGTATCTCTTTTCACCACAACGTAAACGCAATTTGACAGAGAGAGACAAACGATCAAATTATAGACAACAAATAGGCTAAAAAGTTTCTGTCAGTTGTCAATTTTCAATTGTGTTAATGTCAATTGTAATTGACGGTACGTCTTCGTCAAATCAAGAGATAGCAACATATAGTATCACTATATTCTGTATATTTAACTGAAAAAAAAAACATAAGAGCACTTATGTATCATGACACTAATGTAAATTTGTATTATATAGTTTATCTAAAGTTATATTAAGATTGAAGCTCTCAAAATTATTTTAGTGATAATAAATTCAACCTACCAATATTTGTTGTTTTTATTCATAGTGTTTTAATATCTTTTCCACATATATAATCTTATCAGTGATCATTTGTGTACGTTTAGTAGCTGAAGCGCTTAATATGAACTGGCAAAGTACAGCACCAGAAAGGTTTTTAATAGGTAAGGCTATGACGGTTCCAAAGTAGACCAGTCTGATAAAAAATCCGATAGGAGCTTATTGAATTATTTATGCTGATCATAATGATCTTGTGGTCGTATCCCCATGTGTCTTAGACGCCCAGAACAGGTTGGATGATCAGCGATTGCTTCCCATAAGAAAACGAGAGAAAACATTAATCTAAATTTGTAATTTGACCTTATCTTATTTTTAAATTAGCAACTGTAAATACTTTTATTTTTAAATACCATTACTTGCTTGCCAGTTCTTTCCGTTCGCTCTTCGCCCCTGATTTGGTAACTGGCAATAAATGAATCAAACATTACTTTTTAAGAAAGTGTAAATTTACTCAGCAGTCTTTAATTTCGTCAAACCTTACAGTCCATATAAATCTCAAAAAAAAACTTATTTAAATTAAAAATAACATTCTCCAGCGTCCAACTTCCATGCGTTTTGTTCGGGAAAATCATCCAAATAAAAGATCCAATTCGACAAATATAATGTATTTCATCAAATAAATTACAATAATTAAAAATAGTATCGAAATAATTTCACACGGCGGAAGGAAACGATGAAAATCATAAACGCATTGTGCGTTGAAAATTATAAGGAATGAAATTTTCCAAATGCTAATCTTAATATTAATGACAATTTACAATATACAAGAATATAGTACATTTATGGTCTGAGATTATGACATGAGAACTAGGGGTATATCTGTGGTGGCAGGGTAGCAAAGTGCCACAGACTATAAACGATGTCAATATTTAGACAACTAAGGATGAACAGACTATGCGATGCCATGTTCATAGAAACAATTGGACATCACAGATTAGGCAATTCTAATGGACTGTATGAGTTGGAAGACTGCGGAGCCGCACACTACGAAGATGAAGAGAGCCAGGAGCCAGGGTGATACTGGGTATTGGTCTTCCTTTTCCTGCAGATGAAAGAAAAATTTATTCGCTTTGATTTGGCAAGTTAACATTAATGTTCTACACCATAACAATATTTATATTATTAACAAAACAAAAGAAATATTGACGACAACGACTTCTATTAGCGCAAAGTATATGCAATATTCCAATGAATTTTAACCGACATAACTTGTAATAAAAACGATATTTTATTTATTAAAAAAAACTTTACTGCTTTACAGTAATAAGACGTTTCATTGAATTATTGTCTAGATACTTTTGCGATAGTAATTTATATCATAGCTCGAAACACTTAGTAAATTATTATTTAATCAGCTGTAAGAACATATAATACAAAATTAAGGACAAGATAAGAAATAGTTTAAAAAGTTAGGTCGCAATTAATTTGTTATCATCAAAATAGATAAGTCCATATTTGTGATACATGAAAATCAATTCAAAATAAATATATATAAGAAACTGGGCTCTAGTTTCCCACTGAGTTGTTAAACGTAAAAAAGTAGCGTAGCGTAACGAAACAAAAAGTTATTGCAACATTATGTAAGTGCTCCGCTGTAAATTTTTGGTGTTACATAATTTGAACAATCTATCAGTTAAATATATTTTCATTTGAAACCAATAAGCCGTGTGATTAGTGTAAAAATATTCAATATAACATGTGAACCAATTTATCTAAGCATTCAAAGAAAACATGTGTAAATCGTACATAGAGAAATTTGTCAATAAATTGCGACGCATTATCAATACAGAAACCTTGAAATTCTTTTTATCTTTTGTTATTAAATCACCTGAATCTACGTTGAATTCAATTTTATTCATTACATTGGTATTTCCTATTTCGATACTACTAATTAAAAATAAATTACATAAAGAGACAAGAGAGTGATATGAAATACTATGTGCGATTGATTTTTTTATTTAATAAATGTCAGACTTTATTTAATATCAAACTAAATATTTTTTAATGGGGACTAGAATGTCTGCTGTAATTTTATAAAGTTGAAAAGCTCAAAATATGCTCATATCAATTACTGGTTTGTATTAAAAAAATCTTATCGCACATAGAAAGGCACATGCTTGTATGAGGTAATCAAAAATAATGTAAATATGAACCATGTTACCATAGTTTAAAACTAAAAAAGAGAATAAAACATATAACTATGTAGTTATACATTATAATATAAATGGTCCAACATACCTTTGTCGTTTTAGGTACATTTCCTCTCAAAGTAATGTTTTTGCTAGCAATTTCGTTAGCGATACGCATCCTCTGCTTTGGTGCCATGTTTGATGATTACCAGTTATACTTGTCCTGAAATGATTTATAGGAAATCAGATGTATGACATTATATGTATATAATCTAATATATTCTCGTGTCACAATGTTTGTTCCTTTACTCCTACAAAACGGGTTGATCAATTCTCATGAAATTTTGTGAGCATATTGAGTAGGTCTGAGAATCAGCCAACATCTATTTTTGGCAAAACAATATTTGTTGGGATCAGCTAGTCAGACTATACACAGTTGAAGGGATCTTTAGATAACCAGCCTACTGAATACCAGTGAATTTAGAAAGTAAATTTCTACTTAGGGACATAATATAGTTGTAAGACTACTCAAAAATAGAAGATAATATGAATCATAATTACCTTATACTTAAAAATAGATAACTTATTACAGTACAGAAGTGATTGAATGTCAAAATCAAACTAAATAAAAATTTGAAAAGGTCTACATTTTATAGGACTTTAATTGTTAAATAACTAATTAGTTACTAATAGGTTATTAATAATTAATGTTAAGCATAACATACTGAGAACGATTGTTTAACTATTTCTAATTACCCAAAACGCATGACTAATGAAAACATGAAAGAAAGTGCTTAAGTAATGTTTCATATTGTTTAGTAAATGTATTTTATCGTGTCATAATGCCAGCATCACAAAAACAGTGTGTTGTGGAAAGTCCCTGACGTAAATACGCAGTTTGTCGCAACAAAACATGTAAACAGCTGCCGTATACGTAGTCAGCAGTTAAATATTCTAGGAATCTGTTTTTAAGGCCTTTATGAATTGGAAAAGGCACATTGAGCAACAGGTTTTCGTGATGATATCGTGTGAATTAACAATAATTGAAAATTGGGCCGAAACACTGTTTAACGATAAAACATATAATAAAAGTAATACTTAAATGGATCCCACTGCAAACGACTTACAACCTTTTTTACACTGACTATATAACAAACCAACAATAAAATACTCACAATTATTAAAAAATTAAAGGCTAAATAGCCTGCTCGCGTACAAACTCAATTGACACGTATGTAAAAGTGAAATCAGAAATCCAGCAAAGCAAAACTAATTTTCTCGGTTTGTCAAACATGAAACAACACAACACGTCGCACCAACACGTCAGTATTTTATTGATAACACTTGCACAGACAATAACATTTTAAATCTTTACAGTATCGTGTATTTTTAAAAATGTATGCAAATGTTTAATAATAAAAAAAATATTAACTTTTTAATAAATGAACGTTTGTTAATTTTCATTAGATTCTCTTTAAATAAATAAAAATAAAAGAAAGATAGGATCTTGTATAGGTGCCATCTAGTGAAGAAGCAATTGACTCATGATTTTTTAATGCTACCATTTTCCAAAAGATGGCGCTAGCATGCATAAAAACAGTACTGTGCTTACATTTTTTTTCGTACTATTTTTATTCTTTAATACACATTATTTTTTAATGTCTAATACTCTTCTTTTTTTTATTTGTATTCTTATTTCTCCGGTTATCTGGAAGAAATCGTTTTTTAGCGATAAGGCCGCGATTTCATTATTTTTCTAGTTTTAACTATTGCTTTTTTAACTGATTTTTTACAGTATAAAGTTTTTATACCACTATGTACCATAGAATAATGTATCTATATGCATTAAATAAAGCAGAGAATATTTAAGTGATTTTTTTGACACAACAAAGACATTTCGCCCTGTAGACATAGGGTTCTAAAAGACATATTCTGAAATGTACTTACTAGGTACTTTAAAAATTAAATCGTAGTTAATAATTGCTCTACAAATAACGAATAAAACATTTTTATTGCTATTTTTGTACGTCGGATGTATTTTCTATTTAATAAAACCATCAAAGTTTATTAAATTACTCAGTCTATGACTTGCGATAAAATGTACCATTTTCCATCCCTCTCGCGAGGCGAGAGGCAAGATATCCTAAAACAAGAATGAGACGCCTATATGAAAAGGATACAGGATATCGTATTACAATTCGAGCCAATGGTGACTCAGTGTATCCTGTCCTGTGATCCTTGTGCCGCGATTGGTCCAAATAGATAATATGTTACGCCTATATCAATTTGAATTTCGAACTTGGACGTCTCGAGACGGCCAGCGTTGTTTATTCAATGTATCGATTAAAGAGGCAAATATGAAAGATTCCAAATTCAAATTTCATTAGCTGAGTGCCTACGAATCGTAGATATACTAGTATATCTTAAATCTGTGCGTAGCAATGACTACTTGTTATTTAGAAAATAACTTCTCATTCAATTAGCATAATTAATTGTACCTACATTAATGAATTAACAAAGTTTATAACATTATACGCCAATTAACTAAGTTGGGGTAATTTGAAAAGTATTTTTTGTAGATGACGTAAAGATATTAAATTAACCGTAATAATAAAGAAAACCGTCTACATAATAGAGTTATTAAGATAAGTAGGTGTGTGAATCACGTAGTTCTACAAATGGACAGTGACCATGACTTTGATAAATTTGAATATTTTTATGAAACAAATCTTGAACTATGTCACTATAATCGATGGATAATGGTGGCCAACGAGCAGGCGGATAATTGAGAATAATACTCCGCTGGCTTACCAACTATAGTTCGGCGGCTTTCAGTGTTAGAACTGGTTCCACAAAAAAAAATTGGGAACTACTTTTTTTCTCAGTCGTTTTAATTCATAATGTTGGCAACACTGAAACAAGGGTTGTTTCAAGTGAACAAACATTGAAAATGGCAATACAATGTTATCTTAGGATTATTTGCAATCCGGCGCCAATTTGACGGCACGTAAAAACTCAGTTTCGCTTATTCGTCTCACATTGTCTTGTTTATATTATTTGTTTATTGACGATTAACAAGATGCATACCTAAGGTAAGGCACGGAGGACAAATCATCAAAGTCAAAAGTATCAAAGAAGGTTAGAAGGCAAAGAGGTTTTATTATCGTTTGTTCTTGACAGACAATTTCGGGCTTGCAAACAGAATACTGTTATTCATGAAGCCTTTAGCTGGTGCAGTTAATAATCGTGGGGTGGCGACTTCACCTTTATGGTGGGCCTCCTGCTTGTTTGCCCCCTCTTCTATAAAAAAAAATACTTAAATCAGCTATCTAAGATGAAATAGGTACTTACATTGCCGAGTCGGCGAAGTAAAACGTATTAAATTACGTAAAATGACACTGTGCGCACTGCATGACGACTGCGACACGGTTTGTCTGTTTCACGATAGAACTTGACAATCACAACACTAGACGTACACCTGGATTTGGACATGGACTACAAGCTAGTCCATGTCCGAATGTCCTAGCTAGCGTTTGACTTAATAAAACTCAATTTAGATAAAGCTTTATAACCATATTTGTTGGGACGTCTTATCTAATAACTTTGCATTAAAGATCCAATTTTAGTTATATGTGCTTTAACTATATCTTCCAAATTTTTCAATTTCCTGAGAATTTTTCAACAAAATTGTGTACCTATACTGAAAAAAAGGAGTTAATTGTAAAAGTGTATTCTTGAATGTTTTATAAAAAAAGAACATTTAGAGAAATATGCAGAATAAAAGATGTCGGCCGACAAAATTTTATGAGAATCGGTCGAGTGGTTTCAGAAGAGTGAACCAACAACACGCGACACGAGAATGTTATATACAAACATTAAAAAAATATATGTAATAAGAATCGCCTTCATTACTCCGACAACACTTAAAAGCTCTTAATTTGACTTTCTTATTTATTTATTTTATATCTGTCCCCAAACATCTTATGTGCTAAATATATTTAAAACAATAAACTTATCAGATAATAGAACTAGGTTTACACATAAAACAATTAAATGGGAACTTGAAGCATTATACAATAACAAAATACAATAAAAAATATGATACAATATATTTGAAGGTAGTTCATTAAACTTGTAAACCTCAGGTGTTGCAGGTGCCCATGGGCGGCGTTAAGCACTTCCCCGAAAGTGACCCCTGCTCTTTGCTCGTTTGCCTGCCACTTGGGTCATAAAAAATATGGATAGAAAATCCTAATGTAATAAATTTGCTTCTCCTATTCATATAGGCTTAGCTTAGTCGAGAGTGAAAATTATAAAGGCTACACAGAAGTAGACACTTTCTTTTATGTGTGTGTTGAAAAAAAGCCTTTGTACCACGGACAATCACTTTCGCTATTGTTCAATTGTGTAATTAAAGGCTTTTACGCAAATTGTAATGCAATACTTTTTTGTTAGATTGAATGATAAGATCATTGTGACTGTCATGTGACAATGTTATCTTTTATGTGTAGTTAAATTATTTTGTTCGGTTAGCTTGGATATATTCTTAAAGCCCTTTAACTATGTGGATCAGTTACAGTTTAGTATTATTAATAATGCTAAAATCAAATTCAATTTTAATATAATATTATACCTATTGGCAATTTTGTATTTGGCTTTATAACACAACACAAAAATATGTTAGACATATTGTTTTGTCAGAGGACACCATAAAGGTGAAAATTTATTATAGTCAAAATTAAATATTATTTTTTTACAATCGTTTTCACTAATTTTACTCTTCAGCCAAAAAAATTACCTAGTTATATCATTTTATGGTCTTATTTTACAATTTACTGCCGTGATTAACTTTAATTAGTAATCAATTTTGAACCAGAACAATTCAATGTTACAATAAAATATTTTTATTATAGTTTGAGTGAAGCGCATTTTTTATTACATTACGCGTTTGAAACTTAAACTTTGTACCTCAAGAAGTCCCCTCGTCTTTGTAAGTTATCTTTAAACCGTTATAAAACAAACTAAGCTTTTCACCGCAGGGGAGGTGCTTCCTAAAAGGTTTCCATGTCCGCATACATCCCCCTTCTCCCCAACTTAAAGGGTTGGAAGCCGCACAACCTCACTGTTCTTACTTGTTTTGAAACACGAGTTAATATTTTGACATTTTTTCAAATAAAATTAACTTAGGACGTTGCTTACAATATGTAGTGTTAATGTTGTGATGATACATAATTGATAATATTTTTATAGACAATTACAGGCACATTACTTTCAATCAAGTGTTAGTTATTAATTAATCAAATCAGCCTAAATCAAAGTTCTAATTTTACAATTAATTGTTTCCTTTGGAAAAGTCTCTCTCTTAAGGTCACATAGTACAGTTTTTCGGAAAAACAAGTGAGATAGGCAAATGAACCGAGAGTGGAAAAGCTTTAAATTAATATGTGCATTTTCCACCATCTTGAAAATGGTAAAAATTCCGATTTTTCTCAATAACCTTGGTTCTACGTTGAGCAACGCAAATTTTCATATAATACTTTTTTAACGATTTTCAATTAAGATATTTCACTTATTTTTGATCGTTAAAAAAAAGCTAAAAAATATTTTTCGAGTTCTTTCACACAATACAATGACTGGACAAACATTTGTAGGCAGCTCCTGGAGTTGGATTAAACCAACAATTACGAAATAATTGTTTTTAGGCAATGTAACGAGTAAAAACTAGTGTAATCCAATACATTTTGAATCTGCTGGTGCAAGAGGATTTCCATTGTGCCCTGGCGCCATAATTGAAACAGTGAACGGGTACTTGCGTGATTTAATTGTGATTTGAGTGTACTTTGGGTGCAACATTGTAATTTTCTTCTATTTACGAAAGAGTTTGCATATGCAATATTTAATGTAATTTTTCGCTTGTGTTATTTAGATAAATCAAATTAAAACACAAAAGTTTCTGTCATTATATTAAATTTAATTACCTTGAAATAACCAATTAAACATTAATAAGTATTAAACATAAATTAATTAAAAGATTATTTAAAATATATGTTACCTTGTTATTTTAATCAAATATTATTATGTAATTAAAATAATTGATACATTTATATAAATGTGTATAGCCCTATTAGTAAAATGAGGTATTTTATTCTTGAAGACGCTTATTGTAACGCCCGTATAACTTTTTCCCACAAAATCCATTTTTTTTTAATTTCCAAGGCAGATGGACCGTTTTCCGTTTCCAACTATGATGGAACTAAAATTATCTAAGCGGTAACTCGATACGAGGGGTGGAAACGTATGCTTAGAATAGGACGGTTATATGCAATAGTGAAACAATGTTAAATTTTATTTAGAATTGACTTTCTATTAGTTTTCAATAATAAAAATAATTACTTTAATTAGCAATTTTGTAAACAATACATATGTGTCATATCGATATTTAAATACGGTATGTTAGTAGGGACTTATTAATATATAATATATAATTTTATTAAAACTTGAATATGTAATAATGTATCAGAAAGATAGCGGTCAGTAGTCGTGGATGTAGCTTTGTTACAGTGTATATTGTTTTAACCTTATTTTGGCTGTATTTTTAATCTATTTTTATTGTGTAAACTTTTTGTGATAAGCTGTATAGGTTTAAGAAATAAAAAGAATAATATAAAATAAAATAAAATTTATTTTTTAATTTTTATATTTAATTAGAAAATCTTCTTTTTGTTGCTTTTGATTATAAAACTTTAATAGTTAATATATATTGTTTCATATAAAAAATCATGACTTTTGGATTACGTGATAGTTTACTTCAACGTCGTCTTTAATAGAGATTTCAAATGAATTTGGTAAAGGCATTGTTACATAAGACCGTCCCAGCAAGGTGCAGAACCCGGGGCGTACAATCACTCACGCAATTGTTTAAACAAAGCGCACTAATAAAATATCGAGTTACAGCGAATAAATGAACATCGTTGACGCGGCCAATACGCTATTGTACGCGACTGTATGGGGGCTGCACTTTTTGTCAATGCTCTACGGCTTCTGTGCTCGTCTTTCCTACTGTTTCTAATATTATTCATTATGTTTGCAAACAGTTCACATTGTCTATGGTCTTTTGACCACAGATTAAAAATTACTTAACTGATAATTGCTGTTACATCTATTTATTATCTATGTATTCGCACCTCTTGCACCAGTCAGTATTAAGTATTCTTTGATTTTTTGGGTTGCCTGGAAAAGATCGCTTATTAGCGATAATGCCCGTTGCTCTTATATGTACTAATATCTATTTACATTATCTACTTCTACTGTTTAAGTGGTAGTGTAAAAATTGACGATTAAAAAGTGTCTTTATAAAGTCTACTTAAATAAAGATGCTTTAAGATTGAGTTTTGAGTTTGACTGCAATAAAGTGTGAATAAATAATAAAATATATCACTTACCATTAAATACTGTTCTATTAATGCTATTGCAAAAAGTATAAACACAAAAAGCCGTCTCGCAATGATCGAATTATCAAAATAGATTTTGAAAAACTGTTAAAAACTTCAAAAACCCATTTCAATGTGTTCCATTAGTGGCCTTGCAAAATAGTTGTTTATCAGATCGAAACCGACCAAGCAGAAACTGGCCGAAAATAGAAATTAAAAAAAAAAGAATAGTTTGCAAATAAACAGAGGGATAATCCGCTTATTCGTACGTTTCAGACGGCGACGTTTGTCTTTCGGCGCCAAACGTCGACGCCATCTTGTAATTGCCATTTTTAATTTCACCATAGACAAGCGAAGGTTTTATGTTATTTAAAAAATTAAATTGCGTAGGCTCGTTGAAGAATATAATTATTTTCTATATTTTTAGTTGTAAAATGTGTTTGTATGTTTATTACAGATTTATTGACCTGAAACAAGGCTGCTACAGGTAAATCACTTCTATTTTTGTTAATTTATGAATACGTTTGCGTAATTGATATTTAACGTTTCGTATTTAGCGAATTTATGCGTCTTCTCAAGAAACGATTTTTTTATTAGCGTAAGCGGTGCAAGAGAGATATTCCTACGAAATTTTTGGTTGGTTGGTAGCCTTAACAGTTTTTATACAACCATAGAGCACTAGAGTATATGTAATCATAACAGTCAATCATATTTGTGCAGACGCGTTTATTCCATCTTGTCAAATATTACAAGCAGGCCACACAGACCCTCGCACATGGTTAGTTCACAATAAAACCACAGATTAAACTGCAAAATCGGATTTCGGCGGTCGAGCTTCTTGCATTACGTCAAGAGCCATCACGTAACAAATCAACCGGAAGGAATAAAATTAAAAAGCTATCATCCGTTATATTTTTTTTAATGATGCTGCGTCACGGATAAACTGTGTTTTTATTGAAATAATTTATATGGCTTCGCAAAAGTGATAAATGTGTAAGTAGACTTGTTCTTTCGAGCCTAGTGTTATCTGGTTTTGTTTTTAACTAGTAGTCACTAGAAATCTCATCATACAAATTACAAAGGTATGTATGACAAGATTAAATGTCTAATAAATATCATATCGCTTCTATTTTTGTAGATTTGTGAATATGTTTGACGTAATTATTACAGAAAAATGCATAATAAGTTGTGAGTTTTCTCTTGCTTTGGTCTCTTGTATAAATGTGGGCGGCCTTAATAGTTTTATACAATTGTATTAATTTTAAAATTAAGTTCAAATGTAAGATAAATATATTTGAAGGCAAACAAAATATTGCTACAAATTATGACGTTACTAGTTTTTTGTAAGATATTGTGTTAAAAATGTTTTCACCCCTTTTTCCAAGATGGCGGCTGGGCGACAAGGATGGCGACCACAAACTTAAAGTTGAGCTCCTATAACTCCACACATGCCCAAATATAAAATGCCGGACGCTTTACTTGTACTAAAAATACAAAGCAAATAAATGTATTTCAATGGACAATTTATAGTTTTTATACAACCATAGTATATATAATCATTCATACCTACCTGGCATACCTAGCATGTTAAAAATCGAAGTAAACATTTCAATGCGTTAAACGAAAAATAAACTTAAATCGAATGGATTTGGTCCTGGCCACTGAATTATTTAACGTGCGGGTAATAATAACTTTACTCAAAATATTTGAATAACGGGAGCGAGCTGAAGACAAAGAAACCGTTTTTTTTTGTCATTTTTGTCGGCGTTTTCTATATATTAATCTGTTTGCCTCCGTGTTTGGAGTACGGGTTCGAATCCCGGCTACGTAAATATTGTCACGGTCGGACGCGTGTTTGGTTTTGACAGTTCCGGTTCTTCGGTGCTGCGTATCTGTAGCGCTAATTACGACCTCCAAGGTCACAGAAACCAATTATTTATGTTCTATAAACTATTGGGGGCTGATGAAAATCAGGGGTATGTATTTTTTCACACAGATCCTGATGCAACAATGTGATATGTTTATTTTAGTTTATCTTTTAAAATACTATATTTATAATTAATAATATGAATATATATCATGTTTGTAATAGTTTTGACCTTTTGTGATGTATTTTCCGTGTGTGTCCTTATAAACGTTTCTTTCGTTTTTGATACCAATCCACAGATTGAAACAATTACATGCATATTAATAATCTAATTATATAAACATAATCACATTTAGTCAATAGAGAACCGATTCTTGCATTTATATAGTTTTTTTTTTACAATGTATGAGGCTACACAACAGCACGAGCTGAAAATACGTAGATCGATCATATTTAAGTAAATAAACTGATTAAAAAAAAATACCTAAACATTTTAGGCCCACAAGATCTGGACCTCTTAAAAGCATGTTGTTTTTGTTTGTTTATGTACTCTGGTGTTATTTCTACTAGTGGTCCATACTTTATACCGTATTAAATAAGTAGAATCTCTACTAAAGCAGTGCATTGAGAGATATAGTGTATTTATGAGATGCACATATTAAAATATTATCGAATTATATGAACTCTTGTGCCGAAAACGAGAATGTTCTACTATAGTAGTGTTTCTAGCTTATGTTATTTATAAACAAGGCTAGGTTACAATTATCCATAATGTCTCATTACAATTTTCAATTATTTCCTATAATTTTAACCCACCGAGAAATATGTTTAAAACTTTTAGTACAGTCATCTGATTACTTTTAAACTTGTCCGAGTTACATTTATTACGTATATACTTCCATATAAACAATATTTATAATGGATATATAGAATGGGCGGGAAAACTTTACTCAAAGAGTTATGTCAAATCGATGTATATAACGTAGTCTGTTGAGGAGGATTCATAAATAAAACCTCCTTAATCATCCTTCCAGGCTGCTTCTGGTACTACCGGGGAAATACTATTCTCGAACAAGCAATAAATTTATCATTTATATATATCCACTATATATAGCCACTCCTGAAAGGGCCGGCAACGTATTCACGGGCTCCCAGGCACGTGAGTGTCTATGGGCGGCGACTTCACCCTTATGGTGGGCCTCCTGCTCGTTTGCCCCCTCTTCTATAAAGAAATATTCTAATCGCGCTTTTAACGATGAGTGAGATTCTTGGAGCCCACCTTTTCGTCCTAATTATCCAATTGACAGATTCTTTTCTTTTTAATTGCTTTTCATCCCAGCCTATTTACCAACACCTTACACACAAGAAGGCACCCTGGGATATATACAAATTATGTAACGAATTCAGGTGTTAAAGAGGTTTTATGTAAGTTCGCGTAAACCATAGACAATTTTTATAACATAAACAGCAATCTTATACAATTTGAAATGTTATTCACTTCGGTAACGGGCGACGATTCAGTAGAAGGCATAATATTTGCGCAGGCTGATTGGTTTCACCGTCAATACATTTCAACAACGCTAATGAGAAATTAATGTGTGGCTTGAAGGTTTGTAAATATATTTAAACTGCTTTTTTATGTTACCATCGATCGCTTCTCAGTTGACAGAGATTTTTTAAGTTAATAATAAATTTTTATATAGCAATTGTTTTTGTTATGTATTGTTTACTAAAGCAATACATAACAAAAACATATACCGATATATATATAACATATGCCGATAATGAGATAACTATATGTAAATATCGGTATATGCTGTTTAGTCAGTTATGTAGAAGAGCAAATACTCTATTTGATGGTTTAAGGAATTTCATATCTCAAATAATAAAATTACGATAATTTAGAGAATAATTACTACACATGAGTAGGTAATATTTTTTTATTCGTTCTCTGTTAATTGTATACGCACTATCACTCCATTCATCAAAACAATTTTTTTTGAGCAAAAAGTAAAGAACTATTTAAATGACTTATCGTATTGATAAAAGTGAATACGCGTGATCCCATAATGATGTAATTTAAACAAGACTACCATTAATGATGGCCACGTGCCGAACACGCTTCTTTTGTTACCAAACAAGGGGATTCCCACTCCATTATAAATTTTATCTAATATTGGAAGATGTTATTTAATAATAGAGTAACCAATCCGTAACAGTATTAGGTCTGCAACGCACTCGCGAGACCACAGTTTAATTTAAATCGTGTTCTAGAAGTAATTCATTTTAAAATGAATATTTTTTATGCAAAAATTTTAATATTGCTGAGTGACCACTGATCTATAGAAATAAAAGGTTTGATTTTACAATTACATTTATAATTATATAAAAAAAACTAGCTGACGTAAAATAGACATTGGTGATAAAAGGATAAAAATTACGGGTTGTATGTATTGTTTAAAGCGACATAATAAATATTAATGAAATATCTCTAATAATAGATGTTGGCCGATTCTCAGACCTACATACTCACCAAATTTCATATTCCATCGACCCGTTTCGGAGGAGTATGGGAACGAACATTGTGACACGAGAATTTTAAGTTAATTAGTAAGTTTGTTTTTCTAATAGTTCTTTTCTACCTTTGAACTTCTGATTTATATATAAATTGATTTCATACTCGAAATTTTACATAAGGACATTACTAAAAAGCATATAGTCAACCAGCTTAATTTATTGTGGCACAGAGCGGTTTGAAACCCGCGTAGCTCATATAAGAAAATTATTGACAAATTAATGATACGAGGAAAACATATACGAAACCATGTTAATTTATGTATCCACATTTAATTTTGAACGGCCCGTTTTCGTCCGATTTATATGTAAATAAATCTTACTAAACCACACTAGTATGTACTAACTGAAACCCTTAATCCAAAAATAAAATGGGTTCTATTACACACCGACCACAACCGCAGCCCGTAGTCTCACGGTTTCTTGTGAGAACGGACTCATTTTAATTAATATTAAGTGATAAAGGAAGTAAGCGACTCAATCGTAAGTTCTCAGCTTTTCATAATGTATGCCAAATCCGCTAAATTTAAAGAAAATGTCTCTGATTTTATATCACTTTATCTGTTTGACTAATAGATTGATTCAAGTGTTTCCGTTCAATTTGTGTAAAAATGAATTTCTATCAGACTATTGTTAAGAATGAATAGTCAAGTTTGGATGCCAAATAAAGCAGTGGCCTTTATCATTCTTGCTAATCCTTCTTGACCGCTCTACGCCCTCGATTTGGTAACCAGCAGTATATGTATAGTAGAGTCATATTTTGTAGAATTTATCGACGATTAAGATATTAAAATAACCTTTATATAGATAGATGTTTTTTTTAATACTCCGGCTGTAAAATCTACTTCCTCCTGTTACAAATAGTTTAAATTACCAGGATATTATAAGCGATGAGCACGTCACATTAAATAAGCGAGCGATGGGATAATGTTAGGCGACGCGTGGCGGACGGTGGCCATTAATTGGTACTGAGAATCCGGATCCAACACATAAATAGAGGGATTTTGTATATTTGTAGATTATACAAGAAATATTTGAAAAAAAGGTTTTATCAAATTCTCCTTACTTTTAAGGCACACAGATACAACATTAACAGTTCAAGAGACGAAACAATTTCGACTTCCAACCCTCGCGAGGTCGTTCACCTTTTATTTGCTAACACTCCACTATCAGAGTACATTGTCACTCAGTGGGGTGGAATCGATCATCAAGCTATACACTATATGTACATAAGAAGTATATACTATATAACTGATATTAAGAAAAACCTTTAGCGGTGTATTGATCAGAGGAACCTACCAAATTGATATAGGACTATTTTAACCCCAAAAAATTTGTAAAATAGTGATCACGCTTAATGATAGCTAACCAGCTGAGTTTCTCGTGGGTCTTTTTAGACCGGTTTATTTTGGAACCCGCGTATATATAAGACAATTATTGACGTGTATAATGCTCTTAATAAGATTTAGGGTGTGTTATGGACAATTATTTCTGTACTTGTATATACATTCTTGGCTTTTTGTTTTGTTTTTTATTCTCATTTCTGTACCGTAGGTGGTGTGTAAAATAACTATTTTGTCCCATTGTATTAAGCATACTGTCTCTACCTATTAGAATTGATATAAAAAAAAATAACCCAACCAACGTTTGATATACCAAAATGGCCATATTAAATTTCGTTAATGGACAATCGAATTAACGAATCGAACCCTAATACAGGCCATTTCGCTGTTTGTATTGTTAAAAGGGGCAAAAATAAACACATACCCTCTATTTGAGGGTTGGAAAGAAATAAATTACGGTTACAATATCATAGACGATTGTTTTTTTCATTGAAAAAGTTTTTGATTTTGTGACGGTAACTTGTACAAAATAATAAAACTTAAAAACAATTTAAAATTAAGAAGCAACGGACAACAAGCGCCCTTATCTCTTCCAGGCAACCGATGCAATAGGAATCTTAATTTTCCGTTTTTATATATAACTAGTTGATGCCCGGCAAACGTCGTTTTGTCAAAAAAAATGTCTCTAAAATTAAATGTTGGCCGATTCTCAGACCTACTCAATATGCTCAGAAAGTTTCTGGAGAATCGGTCCACCCGTTTCGGAGGAGTAAGAGAACGAAAACTGTGACTCGAGAATTTTTTATATAAGATATTAATTTATTTCCAGTGTTAAGACTTCTTCATATTATACTTATAATATGATACATTATATGCTAGGGCTTAACTCCACTCTGCTTTACGTGGGATGTAGGCATATTAAATCAGATTCTTTCCAATTTGAGGAACAGCACAAAACCGCACGGGAATCATATATTTTTAATGCCACAATTGCAGATCGTTAAGTTTGTAAAAAAATTAACCTTTCGAATTATTTGTGGGTTTTTGAATGGTGCGATTGCATTATTTGTTAAACTTAACCCTTGCGTCTCACAGTCACCGTGTGACCATTAATTTTTACAGTTAAAATAGCTTTTTACTTCTACAGTCGTGTGCTTAAGAATTTTATAACTATTATATTTTTTTCTATAAAAAAAAGCAATAAATTATTGCGTAAAACCGTTGTTATTAGAAATTGATTTATATCAGCTGTATATATAGTATATGCAGAGGTCGTGGTTGACCACATCAGACCATCCCACGCGTATCATGAGGTTAGTTTTTATCCTATAACCCAAGGAAATGTAACGTTAATGGATATTTTATTCAATAAATTACATTTTACAATGAAACTTTAAATTAAAAATAAAACATTAAAATGAATAGGTCTAAAAATGTTAGTCCTTGAGGAAAAGTCAAAGTCGCTGTATCGCATTGAATGAGAAAAGCACTTATTTAACTAGCCCCTGTCAACTTGTACCCCGAACTCCAAGAGTCTCTTCTCCAATGGAACATATTCAGAGTTGGATAACATCTATTAAAGTCCAGTCTGGTGTACCTTGCCTGGCCTTTGGTTCTTTCCAGGTCTTCTATTTATTTATTTCCTAATTTTTATCATCTTTTCTTAGATTCTCAGTCTCATGTGATTTATTGTATGTGGAGTTTTTTTATTGATAAATTTCATAAGTTACCAGTCACCAGGAGAGCATCTCCAAACGGAAAGTCGTTGACAGCTGATTGACATCTCACTCGGTCGACAAGGCGCATGTTTATTCCATTTCACTTTACAATTTTATTGGAACATACCTTTCACGTTATGTGGCCTTGGTACTTTGTGTTAAGGTCGAGCATCGTTTAAACCGGCAGTTAACGTTTTGAAATTTAACTAACAAGACAGAACCAAAAGTAAATATCGTAGAAATATGCCAGCTGTGTCCGGTGGCTTTCTTTAATTAATGGATTTCAATTCAATGTGGACTTGCAGGTGTTCACAAATAGACTTCAGAATTATGTCAAGCTGGTAAAAATGTATGAAGTCAAACAAACAGCAATGATATTCGTTCGTTTGTATTGTATTGGAAACGTAATTTTTATTAATATAAATAATATTATTATTAAGGTTTAAAGCACCCTAACTTAAAAATAATAAAAATATTTAAGAAATGTTAAAAAACTTGAGTGCAATTTATTTAACTCAAAAAAATGTCACTTTACGTAGTTACATATTAATAAAATATCGACAATGGTGCTTGTGCAAAATCTTTACAAGGTGTTAAAAAATGACCCAATAAGTCAGAGGTCATATAATAATATGAACGTATCGGTATTGAACAATTCCCAAGGGTCATAGATTCCAAACAAGCGCGCGCTAATTTTTGACATTTCGTTTAAAAAAACTGTTCACGCTTTTGACCCTTTCTTTCATTGTTCCCAAAAGAGGTTATAAAAAAAGAGTTTTTTTTATTTTTATCGGTAACTTAAAACCGCAGCACATGCACCGATAGGTTTGTAAGAAAAATATACTTTTTACAATATTCCCTAATTTCGTGCAAAAATATCGAATTTCCGTTTCTATTCGTTTCCGAAAGAGAAAAAGCTGTCTGTTTTTATTAAAAGCATGTGTTTCTTGATAAAGGTTCCGCCACCTATGCTGTAACTGGTAGTTATCACCGCTTTTGGCTGTAGTGAATCAAATTTTTGTCCGGCGTAAAATTCTACATTTTACACTTATTAAGCGTTATTTTAATATTTGTAGTAGAAAATCCTTTATTTATATTATTAATTCAATGTTTTAGAAAGACTTATGATAAATAAATCTAGTATTCATATGACCTGCTTTCAAAACTAACATTGCTTCGTAAGTTTTAATACGCGGAATATTTTTAAAATAGTATCGTAAAACATGGTGTCGAGTAGCAAAAATATTTGTCTTGTCAAAGGGTACTTTTAAAAGGGCGTAATTATTTTAAGATTTGTTTCGTTTGGAACAAAGAACAGATGTCTACTTTCTTACAGAAGGTTTAATGATAAATGATTTTCTTTGTAAAGGCGAGGGCTAACGAGCAGTAGGCACACCATAAAGGTGAACGCGGCTGGGAGCTTGCGAGTGCGTTGTCGGCCTTTAAAATAAAACACTTTAAACGTATATCATGGTTATTGAAAAGCACCACTTGGGTCAAGTAAATAATGCAAAACATTTTATCTGTTTAAAAAATAATGTTAAACGAGTTATTATTTCATATTTTCCCATTTTCAAAACGTACATAAAAAAAAAATAAGCGGCTTAAAGCCATAAAAACCCGCACAATTTATCTCAATAGAGAATTTTTAAACGAATAAGAGTGAAGCCATCAAGTAATTTAATACACCCGAAACCGGATAGCAGACAGTGTGGCGCGAGTTTTCCTTTTTTTTTTCAAACTTTTATCTTAAGAACGGTTGTTTTTTGTTTTTTTTGTATCGTGTGTGATCTGTAGGTTGATGAACGAATTGTTTTTGGTAGTTTGTATCTATAGATTGTAATGATTGGGTTACTGATAATGTTCTGTTTGTGTTTTTTCATAATGTGATAGCCCTACCACAGTTATTGGACCCTGGTACTTTAGCATTTAACTGGCTTCAACGGTAAAATATCTTAACTCCTGGTAAATAAATTATTTTAGATATTTTCTGTGTTTCTGTCATACTTTATTTTATTTATTTATTCAGGAAACACACGATAAGTATATTATTTAACACATATAAGTTGTTAATGTTTGACTATTTATAATATAGTTAGATTTAGAGTAATTAAGACATTTTAATTTATTTTGCCTTTAATCTGAAATGTGGATTCTGTCTACTGCTTACAAAGATTTAATTTCTCACAATTATTGATATTTAAAACAACAAGTTATACAATGTACTATATAAATGAAAAAAAAAACACAAAAGTAAAACAAATTTAAAAACTTGGATTCTTGTGAAATAGTACCCGTAATGCTGGTATTACCTGCTGTATCGCGATGCTCATACGCTGTGCGAGAAAAGCACCAGCTCTTGGATCACCGGTACTGATTACCAGGCGCTTACTTAATTCTTTAATAAGCGTCTGTGCACTTGTACCCCAAGGTCCAAAAGTGCATATGGTAATTTAGTATCGTTGAAAATAACCTCTTTTTAAATTGCTAAGTCAGCGGCGGAGGCAAGGCGCCACATTATCCAACATGTTATAATTTCCTGGTAATCTGACATTTCACCTTTGCATTGTGGGATTGTGTTTGTTAAGAATTAATTAACTAATAAATCATTTATTGAAAACTAAACTAATTTTGTAACATAAATGTTATCTTGTATTAATTGTATTTGAAGTTTCTAAACGTCGTCATCGATGGTTTTATATTGTAAACTCCATGTAACGTCACTTAATTGGATTTAGTTGTTTAAGGCTTGTGTTGCACACAATGATTTTCTCACCAATTAACTACCAAAAATATTCCTTCAATGGCGTTATATAGAGATTACATTGTATTTTAAAAAAAAACACTTCGATAATTGTATGGTAAGAGACGTTCGAAATAAAAACACTTTCTAGGCTAGATCTTGTTTTGTGTAAAAAAAATAGCAAACAATTATAAACAAATGAAATTGCAACTCAGTTAAAACCCACGCGAACGTAATCCAACACCCACTCGATTTCCTAGAAAGCAAACGGCTCTAATAAATATGTTCTTTAATAAAGCCGATTGTTTCGCACAATTGGCGGGTTTTGTGTAAATATCGTAACCTTGACAGTGATGACGCAAGTGCATTGTCACAAATCTGTCAATACATTAAAAAACATCGCAATCTAACCTCATTTACTTGGAACTACTTACTTATTATCTATGAAATATTTTATCTATTAACAATTAGTTGCTAAATTTAAAATACTTCCCGCCTGGTATATAACTTAATACAAGGCATAAGTAGAAGTAACAGGGAAATATTTTATACCGAATCAAAGATAACAAAACAAATGATACTTAAATACTAAATCAGTAAAATAAATTTTTAGAATATTTTTCTTAACAACGGTGTAATTTTACTTTACTAAACGTTTAACGATAACTTTCTTGATTTAGACATTTTTTCGTGCCCCTCTGATGCGTGCAGGTGTTATGTAGAATCGAAATTGAAATCACTGTTATAGCAAATTTTTGTTTCTTATATAGTATTCACAATATATCTTATATTTTACATTTCATATTGTGTTAAGGCATGAAACTTTTAATTTATAGAATAATTTTGTTTTGCTTTTCTTCCCGTGGCTTTTTTTATTGTTTCTGTAATTGTGACTGTGTACATAACATATTTTATCTGTGAAACATATTTTAGGATAACTCTGTATTTTTGTCATATATCTTTTTCTGTTATTGTAATATTTGGGATGTGTCTGTTTTATTTCAGTAATATAAATAAACAAATAGAACCAAGAGCTGGTGCTTTATATCTGGGTAAAAGCATCGCCAGCTACATACAAGTCTACAACTATACAATGACAATACATTAAAACCCATATATATGAATTACGTCAGTATATAATAATATAGTGATGTAATTCAGATAACGAAAGCCATTGTCGGAAGTTGACACTTGTATGGATTCAGCAGTTTCCACCCTGTCGATTGTGTTGTTAATAATTGAGATGAATTATTTGAGAGATGAATTGACTCTCTGAAAGTTCACACCGTAAGCTCAGTGCTGTACGCTTAACGTGCGTGAATACTGAATTATATTAATTTATATTATCTTTTTGGTGCCAGGCGACAAGCTTTAACTCCTAGGTGGTATATTGCTGTTATATAATAATAAAAATATATAAGACATCATACTTGTATGTTAAAGTATAAATATAAATACTAAGAAATCTGCGACCTAACGGCAGAACGCTCAATTGAATTTTATTTTTAATAATATTATTTAAGCAATTTATTTTAAGCACGAATAAGGCACCCTTAAGTTGGTATTAATATGACATAAGGCCAATTTTTTAATTGATAACATCAGCGTTAAGTGTGAACATGGGGCAGATAGCATCTTTATTTGTAGTACTAGTAAATATTATTCACACCTGGAAAACTCCAACGCGATTCATAGCTTATCTTCTGGGGGCTGAATATACTTACATATGGTACTATGGATATGTCGTGGTGACTTGAATTTGTGTTGCACTGCTAATCATTTTTTCTACATTATCAGTACACCGAGGTGATGTACTGTATCTTTGAGGGTGGTTCTCATTATAATGTAAATGTGCTCTTATATCACTAAACACAAGGCTTTTTATATTTTATATAGCTGTGCATTCACCGGGGCACGCTTTACAACCGTGATGTTTGATGGTAGCTTTTCTCGTCCGCTCTACGCCCTTGATTTGGAAGCTAGCAGTAAATGTAATTTGTAAATTCAATTTTTATATTATAATCTAAAAATAAACTAAAAAACTAAGTAAGACTGAGTTAATCCTAATTCGAATTTGCCAAAAAACCCCTCCACAAATTGCCAAAGAAAATAACATTCAATTAGTGAATTAGTGTCGTATAAATAAAAGCGTGAAGTCCCCTCTAATTAAGTGCCACTTATAATTCACAATTTAACACAATTTGTTATGATAATCTTGATTTTTATCTCCCCCTCATAATCAGGCCGCCAACGGCTCTTGGATCAGATGGTAGCCATGTTAGTCCTTTGTTAACTCTAGTGTCTTTATCTGTTAATGATTGCAATCTGTTTTAACAGTTTATTATATTATAGTTATTATGATTATTACATAATTTCAGGGAGTTGTACAGTTAAAGAATATTTACAGAACAAAGATCCTTTTAATGTGTCGGGAAAAGCATCGGGACAGTTTAAATCTAGAGGCTTAGAATGCTTTTGTTATTTGAATTAGCCATGTAAGTAACTTTATTGAATATAATGGTTATTTTAAAATAGCAGCTATCGAGTTTCTTGCCAGTTCTTCTCGGTAGATGACGGCCTTCCGAAACGGTGGTAGTGTAATAAATGAATCAAAGTATAAAGACTTACTTGAATAAAGATATTGTGTGTTTAAATACATGTTATAACAATGTAGCTAATAAAATTCCGGGCCAATCAATAAAAAAACTTCCGAGAACTCAAAGTATACACAAACATACGAGCTAGTGCGATATTATAAGTATCGTGTTCCCCGCAAGAATAAATTACTGAGCCAAGAGTGATAAAATTTAATATAATTTACACCCCATAGCCACGCGGGATTTGAACAATGATACTTTATTAATTTTATGGGGCAAAGCGGTTGGGGGTGGTCCGTGTTGTTTGGCTGATATTTTTTTCTAGTATTACACGTATTGCCGAATATCTTTGTCATATACGCTGATGACGACATAGAAGAGCTCCTATAAGCAAAAGAGCTGCCTCTTATAATAAAAAAACAATTGTATGGATATTTTTCTGAAATTCAAAAATATTTGGTACAGACAAGACTTATGTATTTTGTCTGGATATTTGTGTGTGAACTAACTGTTATAATATATTATATTTAAACTATATGTATATGTTTATTAGTCATGTAACCGACCATTAGTGAATTGTCTTTTTTATATAGAACGTGCCAACGAGCAAGAGGCCATTACAGATGATGAGGTCAATATTTTTGGTGACTCCTTGGCTACCTTTCGCGAAGTCGCCTTACAAACCTTAAATTGTGTTAATAATATATATATATATATATATATATATATTATTTTGTTTCGTTTTAAGTATATTACTTTGTCCCTTGATAGTTTCAGGACACACACACTTACATCTTACATCTTACTTACTTACATCTTAAACAAATTTCTGTTATGTATGTTGTATGTATTCTTAAGAAATAAGTGGATAGTACCTTCGTGCTTAACGGTATCATGCGACATTATTTACTACGTGAAGTTTTTTTTATAGTAGTCTAGTTTGTAAGTTACAAAATTATTGTTCCTTGTGTTTTAATACATTTTAAGTATTTTTATTAATTACGTAAGGCAATCGAACGAACGGTTATATTTAGCAGCCTAGCTTGTAAGTTTTTAACTTATTGTGTTTTAGTTATCTAATTTACCTCGTGATTTGTTACCATTTAATTAAATTTTTTAAAGCTGAAGTCTCCGCCCACTCACGTGGTTGGTAGATCAATATTTTTTCCAAAGTTTTTCAATTCGTTCCATTACGTCGAATGATGGCGACATTAAAAGCATTATCTGACAGAAATCTTTTATCACCCGTTATAATGAACTATTCCTTTGAGAGGGGTCGGAATGAAATTTATTTGTTGTAATTGGATTGAGGAAATCAAGTGTTTGTGCTATGATTGGCAATGGTTTCGTGTTACCAAGCAATTGCAACTAGAAATTTAATTAAGTGTATTAAAAAAAAACTATTATCTCAGAGTATGGTCCATATAAGCACTTGGCATTCAAATTGCAAGCGGAAATAGTGTCATCCAATGTAATGTCCACTTAATTTTCTATTCCAATATCGGAAATGGTATTCTAATAGTTTCTTTGCTGTGTCAGTAACCGGACGCCATTTTGCATCGGCGTGACGTCGCTGTGACAGCTGTCAAATGCAATGGACATTCGAATTTAGAACGCTAGAATCAAATTCGCGCTTTCGAAAATACGTATGATCAATCACTTGATTGCATTGCCTTCAATGGCCACGTTTCAATGGACCGAGTTTTATTACAATTAAACGTCAGCCAGCGACTTTGTCATGCTTGTTCAATGTTATTGATAATGAAATAAATATTCTATTTATTAAAAATTGTGTCATTTGTGGTCCGTTAACTTTTTTTGGGACGAGTTTGAGGGATGAATAGAAGCTTAACTTCCGTTTGTGGGGTCGCCACTCTTGTCCCGCGCCGCCATCTTGGAAAAGGGGTGAAAAAACTTTTTTTCGCAATATCTCAGAAAGTGTGCCAAGTCTTACAAGGAATTCAAGTCAAGCTTCTATTGACCCGTCTACCTGTCTACGTCCCAAAAATAAAACTGCAGTCCCTTATAAATGCAAAAACAAATGTATAATTTCAATAGACTTTACTTTACTGCCAGTTACCAAATCAAAGGCGTGGGGAGTGGGTGAGAACTGGCCAAAAACTCTCTGACAAGTAAATCGCCAAGTATGTTCAACCATTTCACCATGGTCCAGCGAATGCATCAATATCTCTAAATGTAAAACATTTAAAAAAGTCCCGTCGGCATAGTGATATAGAAGCACATTTACGTCAGTGAGAACAACCCGCAAACTCTATAAAATAATGATTAATTAACAATGTTGTCATAAATTAATTAATTGCTCTAATTAAATCATTAAATTGTTTAAAAGTTGTTCAGCAACGCAAACAAATCAGTTTCCGCTGAACAATTAGCGATTGAAACGAACAAAAAGACAAATGTTTTGTTATTGAGAGCCAATTTGTACGCTTAACGAGTAATTGCTCGACATTGTAATATAGGGTTGTTAAATCTGATTAAATAATGAAAACATTTTAATAAGAATTCAGACACAGTGTTAACTCCATGTAACGTAACTCGATTTTACGACAAACAATCTAAAGTATAACTTGTAATCCACACAATTAATATTCTTCCAATTAACGACTACTAATGACATAAAATGCACAGTCCCTGCTGTGTCGTTATAATAACACTGTATACAATAATAATAAACCCCTTTAATCTTATTATATATACCATAACTAAACTTAATATTAAAGAAAGTTTAAAATAATATAATTTTATTGTAGTCTTGTTTCTTTATTTTTTGCAGATCCATTTGCCAATCAGCCTCTTGCAATGGAAGGTTGTGGCCTCTTTTCCCCACGATGACCACGCTTAGGGAAGAGATTCAGATAAAGTGTTTTCAGTTAATGGTAGTCAGTACCGGTGATCCAATAGCTGGTGCTTTTCTCACGATACAACGACGAAATTTCAGAACTCTGCCGCAAGGCCTAAACTTTTTAAATTAATTTTAGTGTTTTAGTTTAATTTCTACCTTATTATATTATATATCAACCCAAAAACACACTATGTTCAGCAAATTGATCATACTTTTATTTTTTTTAATACTTATGAATATGAAAATACGTAGTTGTATCTTATGACGGTTTCTTGTATCAATGTGAGATATAATCTAAGCATCTAATATTCTAAACCTTTATAGTTATATTAGTGAAACATAGTTTATCATATATATATTTATGTGGGTATCTGTATATGTTTCCTTAATAAATTGACGACAGCCCTTAGGATTCATAACAATCGTTTACAAGTGATGCAGATATTTTAAGCACTAGACACAATAGCTTATAACCTTGATTGGCATTGCATACTTTGTAATATATTTATTTCACTTGATAAGTTCAATATAGACTTTACACTTAGAAATCTCGTTTGATTTACCATCATTTCTAGTATTATAAAAATTCTAATGTTTACTACGTATAAACACAAATCTCCGTATAGAAAAATACTGATATAGTAGCTATGAACAAGGGAAATTGGTGAATTTATTAAAACAGTCCTGAATTTAAACACATAATAGTTTGATTATGTATATGTTAGACACATTTGTTTAAATTAAAACAGTAATTTGCATCGCGCGTGACCGTCTGTGGCAGCGTCTAGTCGTCTCATAATCATTGCTGAATAACGTCGGGCAAGTTATAAGCTTAGGCGTGCGCTTAAGCGTTACCGTATTTTAATAAAAGGTTATCTTCGTAACGCTCAGCAGATCGGTCGTGACGATCATGAATTCTGGTGGACATCGCAAGCACTCGTATACCGCCACTTTGGACCTGATCTGATTTTCTCTCTTAATTTAGAACTCGAACTCGAACTTAAATTTAGGGATTGTTTAATAATAGGTTTTTATATCTAATACTCTCAGGGTATACAAATAAAACACTCGATGGCTCATTATATTAAAACTGTAATTGACAGCTTTCTACCGTGAGAAAAGTACTTGTATTGGGATATAAAATATTAAGTATGTATGTTAGTACTGTTAACAATTCGAAACATTAATAAAATTCGTGTATAAATGTTATCCGCTGTAGCTTAGTATTTGGAACACTCGCTGGCCATTAGCAAGTCTGGCCGGATGGTCTGAGTCTCACACCTATTTAGACTTCCATTACTCGACTGCTCTCCTGGTACTATCGCGTAGGACCAACATCATCTAGTTCTAGACAGATTAATCTTTATTAAAACTGTCTGGCTTGAAGTTAAATGTTAAAAACGCTTACGCAGTTAAACTACAAACACTAGTATCTTCACTATGTCATATAAAATAACAAATCAGTATGCAAGTTGATTATTAAAGTATATTAATAACAAAAAAAAGCGTACCACTCCCTAAAAGGCCGGCAACGCAGTCACGATCTCCCAGCCAAGTGAGTGTCTATGGGCGCGCGGCTTGACCTTTGTGGTGGGCTTCCTGCGCGTTCGTCTCCTCTTCTATAAAAAAAAATGGAGATTAAGCCATTAAAGGCATTCTGATTAAGCTTAGCTATTATCTTGTGGAAATCCTCTTTGATCAAATATATACCTCTTTATACGTCTTAATTATCTTATCAGCCTTCTAGTCTATGGTTAATAAGCGTAGGTAATTGAATGACTTATGTCAAAGCCACTGACTAGTGTGAGTAAATACAGTGGGATAACGGAACGTAACAAAAATTACAATTCGCTCATCTCCCGATCGATACACCTGCGTTGCCACGCGACGCGGAGGGCGCCACCCGACACCGGCGCGTAATTTGAAATTTGAACCGCACCGATAATGTCTGTGTTGCCAGCCGCGTGAGCCAAATTATCTCTAATTTCCGAGGGATGTTAAAAATAAACCGGACTTTTAATTGGTTAACTAATTGCAATTGCTAACAAGATTTTCTATTATTACATTACGTTAAACTTTATAGTAAGCGTTAATTTTAGATTTGCGTCCTTAACAAAATTTTGGCTGTCATGTTTGTTACTATGGTAACCAGTCTTGCAACATCATCGTTACTATGGTAACTACCGTATGTAATCTCGGCACAATATGGTCGACATTTTTATTAAAATAAAAATGAGAAGCGTTTTTCTTATTTATTCCAATGAACTTTTCACATTGACCAGACCTAGAAAACATAACATACAAATTTTTATCACACGGTATTTCCAAACCAACGAGATTTAGGGTCCTTAAAGATCTTTTCACGATTTTTTTAAAAAATTTCTTATAAAATTGCATAGTAAATATTATTATTGAAGACTCAGACGTTTTTCTTACTTTAAAAAAATATTTAATTTCTTCATGGTTGGTATTGATGAACGAGTTCTTCCGCTAAGTACGCAGTTGTAAAACTATATCTCCTAGATACAATATATTATTTTACCTCATGTAAATTGAAAACAGCCAATTGAGCATTAATGTAGATCAGGCACAGAGTAATTAACAGGGAGAGGCCTCAAATTAAAAACACGACTGCTTCCGTGACCTTTCTTACAGAACTTTGCACTTTATCTATGAATTAAAACTTACGCATCACATAGATTTAAATAAAACTCTTAATTTAAATAAATAAATATTCTTTAATTTATGCACCAGCTCAGTTTAAGATTTAAATATTTTAAAGTATCAGTACTTTTTATCTAAAATATATCATAGATAGAGCAGGATGGCGTATGTATGTACCGAGGACAATATGTCAAAATAATTATTCACAAAAGTATTTTGCAACATCAATGACAAGACATTTTATTACACTTATGTATCGTCAACATTTTTTTTTATTTATTAAAATCCCAAAATCAAAGGTGTACTTTTCATTATTCTCTTATTAATAACACGCCAGACCAATATACCCTCTATATGACCATTGCTCTGTACGGCCAGTGTGTCAAATTAACAGCTGTCGCGGTCCGCCATTTGTCACAGTAGCGCGGGACAATTATATTTTAATTGCACACTGCACCATTGCACTCAATTAACGCCTCCGTCATCAGCATGCTTAATGTGAAACACGGAGCCGATTCGAACCCGTCAAAATCTGGTGATTCAATCTCAGTGACAATATGTTCACGTGTATTTAATGAGGACTCTTGTTCGCTGTAGCAATGTGAGAGACACTCTTCAAAAAAAGTTTAATAATTATTTTCCGTCCAATGTTGATAAGATTAACATCTCAAATAAAGCGAATAAGTTTATGAAAAAATGCTTCTCACTTTTTTGCTTATAATAATTTGCTACAAATTATGACTTTACAAATTCTTGTAGGACGCATTGTTTTTGACATATTACGTGAAAAGTGTTTCGACTGCTTTTTTCAAGATGGCGGAGTTAAGCTTCTAGAAACCCCCCATTCACACGTCCACAAAAATAAAATTGCGTAATCTGAGTTAAGTCAAAAATACAAAACACGTTTTAAAGTAAAAATATGTTTAATAGTTTTTTATATATAAGGCATTATACGAAACTTTGACTTAATGTCATATATAAGAATAATTGATTTATAACAAAATAATCCTATGCCCCATTAATGGGACAGAAATAGTCGACAGACTCCATCGCGCTCTATCTGTGGCTATTTATCTCCAACTCTTTCTTGCTCTCTTCTCTCTACAGTACGTCGGCAGGTTTACGGGTACTTTAATTTATTTATTTTTCAAAATATTTTTATTAAAAAAAAAACATTATATATAGACACAAAGAAAACAAAATAGGTATATTAATAAGCTGTTACTAAATAGTGAAATACTTCTACTGTACCTTGCAAAATATTAAGAAAAAATTATAAATCTATATTAATAACTGATAACATACGCTTCGTTATCGGTAACAACCAGTTGGCCCTGAACGTTCGAACAAGTATGTACAAAAACGGTACATAAAAACATAGTTTATAAGCGAAAACAAAAATTTAATTTATTAGTTAAAATGTTCAACTATAAGTATTTAAGTGATAAACACCTGAGCGGATTTGATAATTATAAGGTAATTCTGTTTTAATCTACTCACAAATTTCTTATTTGTTCGGTCTAAAAATGTATTTTGAATCGTCTTTATATCATATAACTGTTAAGATTATTTAACCTAATTCTAGAAACACACAGGAACGTAGTATTTTAAGCTTTTAATAATTTGTCATGCTTTGATTATTCATAATGTTCCAAACAAGTCAGTGCTCGATTTATTCCCAAGCTGTTCTTACAATGTTGCCAGAAATTTGACAGTAGTTTGTCGGTAATTTGTCAGAAATATGTCATAATTATGTTACAACCAATGCGATGAATTCATAGATGACCAATAAGCTGTTCAACCAGCTATTGGGGCCTTGGGGTCGGTCAGTCTGTGGTTTTGAATGATACATGACTTTTTGCTTGGAGGAAATGCACGCTTCCTCAGGATAAAGTCCAATGAATGGACGATCACGTGACACGTAATACGCGATCGATTTTACGATGTTTATTTGTACTTTTTATAATTAAACATTAGTGATAAATGCTATCTAATCGATTGTTGATGATTCATGTCCCAGTTTTCGGATTTAATTGACGAGACATATATTTTATTAGATAGCATGAACGTAACACGGTTGTGTTGCCGGCACTTAATATGAGTATAATCTATGAACAGTGAATATAATTTATCGAGGTTACTATTCCCTGTTATAGGCGTTTACGATAATTGAATTGTGCATCACAATTTTAATACTGTAATTCAAAAATAATTATCAATAAGACGTTCAAGTTAATAACAAACTTTAATCGATAATATTATTATAAATGCGAAAGTATATATATGTTATGCTTTCACACTTAAACTACTAAACCGATTTTGATGTAATTTGGTATAGAGATGGACTAAACTTTAGAGACGAAAGCTTGTATAAAAATTTCTCCAGATCTCTGCCATTTTTATAATAAAATGTATGTTTTAAATCAGTTCTATAATTAAAGTGCAAATAGAATCTAGAGAGCGCAATCATAGCCTCATTTATTTAAGGTTGGAGACATCGCCTCTCTCATGTGCCTTCTATTTTTCCTCTATCCCATAAAAATAAATATCCTGGATCCCAAGGCCTGGTGTTTTACCGTTAGCGTATAAGCATCGCGATACAGCGAACGCTATGTTAAGGGTACTCTGGCTTGTATTAGCAATTTTTATACATTTTCAGTACAGCGCAATCGATACAAGTCCACTCAGCAAATATGTGATGCATCCAACATGGAATACATTAGTTAAGGTAATATTATAAAATAGATTTTTTATTATTATTTCTTTAATTATAATTCGGTGGACCATAGTGTGATAGTTGTTAACAACTGTAGAACATACTTGGCGATCTATTGGGCAGTTCTGTCCGCTCCGATTTAGTTCTCATTTGAATTGAACTGGCTGGATAATGTGTAGTGATTATCTGAGCTAATCAGCTTTAAACTTTATGCTAAGTTATTTGTCTCAGAATTTTCATGCTATTATCAATAAGTGCTATAATAATTTTGTTATTAAAGCACTTCTTCTTTTAACAAGAACGCATTAGACCGATCTAATTCTTAAATTAAACTTTGTCCAGATCGTCCCAAGATGGGTGGCCCCGAACCTTTTGACGTTCCTTGGATTCCTCTGCATGCTGGCAAATGTTGTATTGCTGACTATATATGACTATGACTTGACGGCATCAGCTCTTGGATCTCAAGGATTACCCAGGGGCATATTTACATTGTGTGGAGCTTTGTTATTTCTAGCTTATCATTTAGGTAAGGGTTGAGATAAAAAGCTTTTTTTTTATAAAACAAACGAGCAGGAGGCACACCAGGTAAGGTATATCTATAGACATTTCGCCGGGGCTCGTGATTACGTGCCGGCCTTTAAGGAATTAGACTCTTCATGAATTACCGTATTTTGCCAACTTATCAGACTTTGTCATCTAAATATATAATTGATCTCATTTACTATCATCTACATTTCTTAGTTAGTTTTCAGTATGTTTTAACATTTTTTGAGTAACAGTACATTGCTTTGTAGTTAGTTATGTATGTAGTTATATAAAAAAAATCCTTAAATACGTAAGTAAGAATCAGTTTTATTTGAAAATGCATTCTTAATAAGCAAAAGTGTTAAAATCATCTTATATATTTGATAACCAAATTGACTTCCGACAAATTTAAAACGCGCGTAAAGGGTTTTCTGGTTGAAAAGGCATACTATACCGTAAACGAATATTTAGAGGACAAAGATCCCTTTAATGTGACGGCAATTGGCGCAGCATCGGGACAGTTCAATTCTTGAGTAGCCTTACAATGCTTTGTTATTTTAATTGTCGGTAGCACAATTTTGTATTAATTGTTTATTTTAAAATAGAAGCTATCGATTTTCTTGCCGGTTCTTCTCGGTAGATGACTGTCTTCCGAACCGGTGGTAGTGTAAAAATTAACGATTCAAAAGTGTCTTTATAAAGACCTACTTGAATAAAGATATTTTGAGTTTGAGTTTGATGTTTATATTATAAAACACCTTCTAGATGGCATAGATGGCAAGCAGGCGAGGCGAATCGGTGTTTCTGGTCCTCTTGGGGAGTTGTTTGACCATGGAATAGATTCTTATATAGTATTTCTAATACCTTATTGCCTCTTCTCTGTCTTCGGACGGGATGCGTACTCTATACCAGTGTTCAGGTAAAGTGTTTATAAAATACTATTTATTAATTTATTAAAGGCAAGTACACAGTCCCGCCCTCACATAATAACGCCAAGCTGTATTCAGGATGGAAAGAAATCCTGTAATCTGTTTTTATAAACATTTAAACAATATGACTTGCAAGACCGAACTGGTGTAAAAATCTGTAAATCTGTCTGTATAGACAAAATTGTCTGAGTCTGTAAGACCTATTTCAATGACAATATTTTGAGTTTGAGCTGGAAGCTATTGCAATAAACATAGTTGCATAGTTAGCTATAAGCTAGAAACTCACTGACATATGTTAATCGTTCTTGAGGGTGAGAACACAGAAGCTACTACGGACAAGCGCCAAGTAGTAAATACACTCGCGTATGACAACGACCCGGGAGTCCGTATCCGGACGAACCCAGCAGGGTAAGAAATTTATAAACTTGCTTATGAACGACCTTGAAATATTCCTTTCAGAGGCTACTTGGTTGTGATGAGCGTGGTGCTTAATTTCTACGTCAGTCATTGGGAGAAGTATAACACTGGTACACTTTATTTACCCTGGGGATACGATCTCAGTATGTGGGTGAGTAATTTTATCTTTGGGATCCGGTAATATTTATATATATATAGCTGATCCCGACAAACGCCATTTTGCCAAAAAAAAAATGTCTCTAAAAATAGATGTTGGCCGATTCTCAGACCTACTCAATATGATCGGAGAGTTTCAGGAGAATCGGTCAACCCATTTCGGAGGAGTAGGGAAACGAAAACTGTAACACGAGAATTTTATATAAAAGATGTGTCAAAGTAGAATATATTTGTTTGCTTGTTACAAGAATGTGCTTGAAGCCAAATTTATTGTGTCAAAGCTACCAAGATATAGAAAGCTTACTTAGACTAATTTATATGTATTTACAGACACACACACAATACGAGGATTCCACAGTAGACCGGTCTGAGACAAACAAGACTCAAATCGTTTATTTTTTAAATCCTATCTAATTATCACCTGGTGATCCTCATATAGGACAAATTACAGAAGATATTGTCATATGTATTCCCTTGTAAATGAAAAGACATACAAATTTGTTATAGGTGGCGAGTACTATGTTCCTAGTGGCAGGCTTTAAAGGCCCAGAAGTGTACAAGATTTATGTGTATGGAGACATAACGTTCGTTCAGGCCCTCGAGGTGGCCATACATACAACTGGCCTCTTCACAACATTGCCCGTCGCAGTTTATAATGTGTATTTGTAAGTTTACAAAAAATATTTAAAGAAGACTTTAGGAGCTTGGGGTACTTAAGGCCTGATTGTCTTTACCGGTGACCCAAGAGCTGCTGTTTTTCTCACGCAACGTTTTTAACGGACCAACATTTTTAAAATCATTTTAGTGTTGTAGTTATATTGTTTGTCTTATTATCTGTATATTTAAAAAATACATCGATTAATTTAAATACTTTTTTCTCAAGTCTCGGCGTGTGGATGGTTTTTTTTCGCAATACTTGGTCTCATAGTAAAATATTCAGCACAGATAACAAAGTGTATCAAACTCTCAAATCTGCATACACTGTGGTTCACAAGTTTTACAGTTTACTCAACCATCAATCAATTGTAGGTCATACAAGAACCGTTCAGGTAAAATGCACCCATTGTTGGACGCATTGAGACCCATATGGCCAATGCTGATAATGATATGTCTGATGACCTCATGGGCTCTTATCAGCGATATTATGTTACGGGATTTGAGGGCGTTCCTGTTACTCTTCGGAACTCTGTTCAGTAATATTGCGGTATAGTTTATTACTTCACTATAATACAATAAACTCCGTGTAACATAACTCACTCTCTTAACCGTCGAAACCATTTTTGGTTTGCTTAGCTTGTATTTTATTCTGATTTCGCTTCTCTCCATTTCTCTATAACGCCATAAAATGCACAGTACCTTCAGCGTCGTTATATAGAGTTTTATTATTATGATTATTATCCATTTATATGCAACTTACGCAAACGGAGAGGCTATTTAAAAGGGAACGACCCCAGATATGGTGCTACATTTAAAAATAAATAGAATAGAATAGAGGCTACAAAAATAAGGGAGAGGAGATAAGGGGAAAATTAATAAAAGCCATATATTTAAAAATAAAAATTAATAAAATTTGTAGTTAAAAGATTTTTTTGATCTATGTCATATGTAGGGAGTTGTGTTTAAAAAAAAAAGATTTGGTTGAGTGGCGGAGTGTTTCTTGCCAGTTCTGCTCCGCTCTACTCTTGATTTGGGAACTGGCAGTGAAGTGAAGTGTTTTTTTGACGATATATAAGTGTACCATGTTCGTATTAAAATCTAGTGTTATTTTCAGAGTCGGCTCATAGTTGCAGAGATGAGCGATCAGAGATGTGATACAGTATCATGGTTGAACCTACCTCTTGCGATTGGGTTAATCTTAGTTAATTACCTACCTGAGTGTGAATTGGCCATTTTATATATACTCACACTGTTAACTATCAGTTCCCACTTACATTATGGTATTTGTGTGGTAAGTTGCACGTTAAAAACGTTATCGTCTGTCATTTTGAAACTACAGATGTGTGTTTACTATCTCAGAAACTATTCCAATTCAAAATATCTTTATTTAAGTAGGTAATAATGACACTTTTGAATCGTCAACTTTTACACCTAACCGGCAAAAAACTCGATAGCTGCTCTATTGCGGATTTAAAACGCGAGACAGAATCTAATGAGAACATTTGACAGAAATATAATACTTAGGCTATGTTCGAATTTGATCTTAGTTTAAATCGAAAAATACCGATTTCTCTAAGCGTTAATTAGATTAAAGACGTTTGTGCTAACACTAAAAAATATATGTAATAATCATATGTCGATGTAATCTGCCGTTAATAATTGTAATGTTATTACAGGTCCGCCAAATGTGTGATCACTTTAAAGTACAATGCTTTAAAGTACCGAAGGATAAATTAAAATAAATGATATTTAAGTCAAACAAATGTTGTCTTATTGACTAATATACATTCAGTAGATAAAAACGTATATATGAAAGTATAATCCACGATTTTTCACTGTAATTGAACCCGTTTAAATCCGATAAAGTTAAACCAACCTGTTTGATGAAGATCTAGCAAAGATCAGGTAAAAATATGACACCATAGCACAATCTAATTCACAAAATAATATGTAATTCAATACAGAATAGCAAAAAAATGAACAATGACATGTCGCTACTACTAGAACCGCCTCTTAAGCGAAACGGAACGAGATAGATGTATTCTCCCATTTCGTATCAGAGCTACGTCTTTAAATTACACGTTCTCATAGCCTTGTAGCAGACACATAATCACACAAAAAAGCTCAACATCCAAACTTGTTAGTTAGATTATAACATCTATTGCGTAGTAGCAAAGCATATTTTATAAAGTAACACAAGACAGTTACGACCTTTTGTAGCCGAGACGAAATTTAGTAATGGGGGGTGCTGGACATGGACACCAGAGTCGGGTTTAGAATTTCAGTTCGCTTTGAGATCGCTACGGGAAGCTTTGTTAACACAATTGTTAATTTTTTACGCTAACGTAAGAAAATATAAACCGGTTCATTTTGTGTGTGATTTTTATGTGCGCCGATTTAGGTAAGTGTGGTGATCAACTGGTGTGGACTAGGCATGTTTTTGATGCATGCGATGGTTGCAAATTAATTTAACGAATGCGGGAATGCAGACATTAAGAGTCGAGGTAAAATGATAACAAATACTTTGTAACATCACATTAAATGTGTTTAACGATTCGATATTGAACGGAATTGACTTTTTGAATTTGAACTATTTAGACATTGTGTTTTGAAAGAGGCCAAGTTTATTTCTTATTTCACAACACTTTAAATAAAAGTTGTTAATGAATTAAAAACTGCAATGTTTTTTTTTAAAGTATGAAATATACTTTAAAACTAAAGCGATACAAAACTTCCGTATGTTAAATCCCAATCAGTGATTAGTGCGAGCTATTTATCTATCTAGACTAATCTAGTCGTATTTGCCATAAACACTGATTAAAGCTCAAGCTAAAGCTTTTATATTTCATAATTATTTATATATCTAAAAATTAATGAGATTGAGGTTTGTAATTTAATGACCGAAAGCATTAAAATAATCAAAACTTCAGTTAGATTTTCTTAAATAAATTGTGAAATTATTTGTCGTTATGTCATGGCATCTCGATTTATATCGAGTAAAAACAAAAAGAAGGAAAAATATATAGTATGTATTCCGTCTATAAGACGTTTAAGAAGAGAAATTGTTTTTTTTCAATGTCATTTTAAGACTAATCAAATCGAGACTATTGACAGAAGACAGTAAGAACGATATATATGTGAATAATATATTTATATATCGGCTTTACCATAAAAACTGTTACTATAACGTATTTTTGTAAAAACGTTTTGTAAAACGATTTCGTCTGTTATTTCGAAAGTAGTTTTAACCTGTTACGTCGGTAAAATATCGCATGAATACATGGAAATACATTTAATAATATAAATGTTATATACGCGTAATGTTTTACAAATACTAAGCGTTATTTGGCAAACGGCAGATCGTAATAACTAAAAAAAAAAACTAAAATACCATTGTTTTAATAACATTTTACGGTAACATTGTAATGGTTATACATTTATACTAATTATGTACATTTTTGATATTTATTAAAGTATCTGTGAGTATGGATTCTGCACTGTTGCTGTACTGGGGATTCGGTTATATATATTAAAATGTAATAATATATTTTAAAGGTATGTTCCCAGTTAGGTTAAAAGTATATTATTATTATTATTAGTCTGTTTATAATAAATGCTACATTCGTATTAAGGCCAGAAGAAGATTAAAACGATAATTTGAACCGTGAAACGGAAAACAACGTAAAACCTCTTTAAACAATTTTGGCAAAGACTACAAGTATTGTCTATGGTTTACGCGCATATCAAAATCGTGGACTCATTATTGTTATGTTAATAATGTTAAATTTGGGTTTATATAAGTTAAAGAAGGAAAAGATTTTATATTTTCCATTTACATTTAAACACGTTAAGAGCATTGTTTTACCTAAATCATATAAAAATTTGGAGCGACATCTATACAGTGACGGATTTAAGTCGACGGATCGACGAACCAAGGAGGATTTGGGGTTTAAGATTTTAATGTTGGAGTAACAGCAAAACTTCTTTTACAAGTTAATTAAGGGCATCATAATCTACTTGAGTGACCCAACCCTGTAATCCTGTTTATCAATAAAAAAATACCAGGAGAGTATACTTCATAAGGTTAACATTAGGTGAGATTAGTATGGACGCAAATGAGTTCGTCTTTTAAATCGAAATTTTATAAATCGAGCTGAAATTTCATAATTCTATAATTAATTCATCTATAAATCTATTAATTCATCTATAAATAAATCTAATTCTAAGGTATAGGCTTTCTTTGGTATAAAATAAAATTTGAGTAACAGAAGCCTCGAGGCGAACCTAACCAAACAAGAGTAGTGCAAAGCAAACGAAACATGAGTCTACCCAGCCGTGTATTCCGCGAATTGTTGGCTCCTTACCTACTTCAAAAATATTACATCAGCTAACCCGTCTTTGGTTGGTAAAGAGAGTCATTTTTCCACAGACGTTCATAAATAAATAAATAGTTACAAGACATACTTCCATTAATATGTTTGAATCCCAAACCTCTTTAAATGTTAAAAGGGGTCTTTAAAAAAAACGCCCTCCCCTTTCTTTATTCAACCTCACAAAAACCTTACTTGTCAATTAAATGACTACCAGGAGAATATACCTTACAAGGAAGTATTCACAAAAAAGTGGATTTTTCAAATGTTTTATATATTTTTAAGCGATATTATAAATGTGAGTTAATTTGTTATACAAGTGTTATCGTAATCTGTTGTAATTAACCATAGACACTCGCCAGTATTCAAGAGGCTATCATTAAAATAAGGTATAATCCATAATTTAGAAAACTTCTACATTTTCGTACAGAGGATTCATATCTTATCCGTCGTTCCAAAACTACTATGTGGGAACCAGGCGCCTGTCATTACTTTAAATTATTTAAGAAAAGATCGTTCGTAAAAGATATGTAAGTACCTCGCGAGCCGTTTGGAGTGTCTATGCCCTCTATTTTGCCCTTTGTTTCTATAAAAAGTCAATTTTTTAAGCCTTAAATATTTATATAGGCATAATGCACAAGTATTTATTTTTGCCAGCAGCCCAGTGGAGATGAAATTTTATAGCAGCGGAGCAAAGACGACTTCGACATTATTTAACCTTTTATTAATGAAGTGTGCTGTGTCCTCTCTTTTTACGGCACGGGCTGTGTAGTGATGCGACTGTCGATATATTATCGATACTCGACTTTCCATAACTTGTGAGACGCAAGAAATTGCTTCGATTTTTTTTTTAAACATTTACGATAATATTAATAACATTTCGTTTACCATACGTACTACCGACCTACGGACTACCGAATATCTGTTTCAGATACTCCTTTTATAAGGTGTTTTCATAATCTCAATCGTATTGTAAATACTCAATGATAAAACACTTTATTTATTTAATGTCTATAATATACATCTACTTAAGAGCACAACCAGATGTCATGTTATAGTTGGTATCATTTATCGATAAACATGCCCAACCCTTGCCGTATGCTCGACTAGGCTAAGTAATCCCGACGCGCCAGGGTTTAAGGCTTAAAACTACGCCAAAGAATTCGCAGAATACACGCCTCGGTAGGCAAAGACTACGAGCGGTTTCGTTTTTGTTGGTTTTGCACTATCTTTGTTTAATTAGTCTCGGGTACGGGTGGCGAAGCTTCTGTGAGCTTTAATACTGTATTATCGATACATATACACATGCCTATCGCCTTATATATTTAAATTGGTTTCACTAACATGAATACATGTATGTGGTTTGGTGATATCTAGTTCGTTTCGAAAAAAGTGAGAAAAAGTCATACATAATTTAAATGCCGGATGTTCGTGTAAATATATAAATTTCTAGTTTAAAATATCTCTTATTTACATCCGGAGATGATACTATGATTCTTTGTTAAACTAAACAATTAAAAATATTGATTGCTTATTTGATTTGGTTTCCAATAAAGTATTGAACTACTTTTGTTTGGAGAACACGTTCTCTCTTATTAAATCTTAACAATATACGAATTTATATATGTATAGGTATGTATGCATAGTGAAACATTATGCATTTGTTCTATCATTTCTCATCGGGTATGTAACCTAAAGCAGTCAAGATATATTTAGGGACTTAGTCCTAAACGTTTGTGTCAATTCAATACCAAATACTTATGAAAATGTAGCAATTCCCAAAATTCCACTTCACACTAATATACAAACGAATCAATTATAAGTTCACTAACCACAAAAACGCGGCAAAAAGAACACTGACCATAAGGTCCAAGAACAATCCACATGTGCCCACAGATTAACGAAAAAACAACCACTCGTTCCCACTCTAACATACGCTCTCGATACGGCTATCTCTTTCTAACGAAATAATTCCTGGAATCGCACGAGTACAATGCGTCTGTTGTGCACAGAAATAAAAAGGCGCGTGGCGGTCGGTTTGTTTTAAATTTAGTTTTTTTTTTGTGTGAGAATAATTCATATTAATTAGGATAGGAAACAGGCAGCTTTATATATTATAAATCGCGTTTGTTACCAACCCAGACTGAACGTTATATTATTCTGGAATTACTTTTTTCTTGTATGTTCCGGTTTTAATACAGTCGTGAATTGAATTGTAACAGAAGTGAATTGTAACGGATGCGATTGGAATTTAATTCACGCAAATCAAAGTAAACAAATTACAATAGTCGATGGAAATGAAAAGAAAATTTAATATTTATTTTTGTGATGTTTAAAGGCCAAGTGTAAGTGATAAAAATAACTCAAGGTTCCATTTGCTGAGCGCTTTCTTCCATAATTTATACTCACGTTCGTAAAAATGTAACAAACAAACACGATGGATTCAAGGAATTTGAAACAAAACCAAATTGTACGATTTTTTTCGCTAATAATATTAGTTAGATTAATTTTGATGTGTGTTGGAAATTAAACAAAAAAAAAGGAATTCTCTATGTAAATTAGAATTCATTCATTTTAATAAAAAGGCCTACAAAAGTGACATCATCATTTTAATATTAAATAACAATAATTACAAATTCATACAATGTACCAGGGTCCCCGAAATGTGTAAGAGATAAGAATCACGGACCTTTCAGCGTCCCTATCGCCCCATCTCACTTTTTGTCCATTTATCACAATCTCATAAAAACTGTCTAGATTTAACATGGATTAAATTTGAATTAGTCGGATAAATTCCAAATATTCTTCGGTGTGATTTAACACCCTTTAAAATAACCTCTCGGGATGATTTTTTTTTAAATCGTTATTGATACACTTTCTACGAATAAGTAATGAGCCTACAATATTGTACGCCTACCAAGGAATCATTCATATTAGCAATGTGAGAATAGGGATATAGGATAGCACAACTCCTGTATTTTCTAGTAAAGTTAGTTAAAAAGGTACAAAAGAGGTTTATAACATAAACAAAAGAATGTTAGTGTCATAATTGACAAGTAAAACCGCGGGGACATGATTAAATAATTTGTTTATTCTAACTAGTTGAATATATAAAATAATAGATAAAACACGCCGATTCTTAATCAGCAGAGCCATATAGAACACGATTATTCCTAGTATTGTGTATAAGGTATAGACAATGATTTAATCTGTGCAATATAACTTAAGTCTATTGTCTATGCGATATATTTTATTCCTTGCAATGGCATGTCTAACATTCACTTGTTTAAGAATCCAATAAAAGGTTTTATACGTAAGCGGAAATTGACAAATTAAAACCACAGATTATGAATTTTATATCTCGTGTGTGGGCTTAAAATGTGCTGTGAGGCAAATATTAATTGTCATCACATCTTGACCACCTAGTTCGAGACTCTCGATAAGGAAACTATTTTTAAACAAACAATTTGACACCTTGCATACAAAAGGTATTTTGATAGTACAAATATGACGAAGATTACTAATGTAATTTGATTTTCTTAATTCATTTTCCATTTATATGTTATATGTGTGGTCATTGTCATTAAAATTTCATATATCCACTATATAACTAATATGTAATGTAGGTTTTATAATATTATACTTTCGTTTAAGAAAAAGCATGTATTAATTGCAAAATTAAATGTAAAATCTTGAATACAAACTCCATAAACAACAGACCAATAGCGTCGTGTAATAAAGAACAATTTTACATCAGTAATTTTTTATCTGTCTCGATTCAATAGAATAAACAACAAAAGAGCACACTGAATAAAACTCATGTGGTTCATAGAAAAAACGTCCGTATTACCATGTAATACGGTTTAATTTACCCTTAACTTGTTCCTAGGATAGGATAGCGTATTTGAATTGTTCGAAATTCAATTTAGTTTGGCGGGCGGAAAAGGCGTGGTCTGTATTGGGCGGGACGAGGGAAGGAGATAGGACATCGCGGATGTTCCTCATTCAAATTTCGCAGCTGCCGGGAGCAATCAGGAATTTTTGGCGGGATTAAGAATCAGATGTCACAGATAACAAATACCTTCATTGATGCAGATAGAAGTCGCAAAAACAAATTCCATCATTCGGTAGGTACTGTCATGATTTCGTATTAACGATTTGAATTGACAAAAACATAGGCCGAACAATGAAAAACTATATTATTCATTACAACGAAATGAAAAATAGTATTTAATGTTTATATTTGCAAGGTCACAAGGTCATTACATACAATACCTTAACAGTAACCTACTTAGCAAAAAGTTTTGCTCAGCAATGGAGTGTTGAATAAAACAAGACGTGCGCAAATAAAAGATTTTCAGTAATGTAAATTGATTTTCTTTATTGATTACAATTTCCTCATTGCTTCTATTGCCCTAGTAGATTTTAATAAATTATTTTTATTTAATTATTTAACTTAGCGAAGCATCAGCTTAACGCAAACTTCTCGATACTGAGTCTGAACTGAGTCATATCGAAATTATTGGATCTTTCCTTCAAGAGAAGAGTGTACCTCTTAAAGCCGGCAACTAACTCGTGATCCTCCTGTCTCCAGGTGTCCTTGGGCGGCGGTTAGCACTTCACTGAAAGTGACCTGATCGTTCGCCTCCTGTTTCATAAAAAAATCTTATCTCAGACCACGTTCTATTGCATGTTAAAGTCTCCGTCTCTATTATATAAGATTGGTTCAAAAATAAACCTCTAAATATAATTGTATGACTATGAGTTGTTAAAATACGTTACTATCAAATCTAGACTTAGAAAACTTCGTTACCAATTAAAGCTTAGTTAGATACCACTCACACACACACTGAATCACACAACAAGGCAATCATTTGATTTCATTGTAAAATATGTATTAACGAGATATATTCTTTAATTATGGTGTTGACATATTTTTATAAATTTCTGTGGGTCCTAACCCTGTGCATATGTTATTTGTATCTTCTCATATGAAGTCCTGATAATGCAGTCGATCGTCCTTATTGTCTGTCAATGATGCTAAATTCATTTTAATCATTAATTGATTTTGAAGACGTCATCCAACAGTCTGTTAACTTCCAGCCAAACTTAACTTCAAAAACTGTGTTTCCGTAGATATAATACATAAAGTAGGAAGGCCTAATTAAGGCTGAACACCTTTTATAAACCGAAAGATTAATCTTGTTTTTTTAAATTTATTAGCATAGTGTTAGTCCGGTTGCATAACTGTGCTAACAAGGGTTCAAAGTTGTGCTCCTATGAACGTTTCCTTTTAATATGCTTAACTACTTCTACGTATACATAGATATAAACATGTATAAGCCTTGGTTCGAAGATGCATCAGGTTCTAAATTGAACCTAGGCTGTAAAACAACCAATGTGATCCAATCTTAGAAGATTACAATTGGTATTAACTCCTAAAATAAAGTAGTTTAAGCAGTTGAAAGCTTTTAAATGTATTGTCTGAATTTATTTACGATGATTTAACCTTATATATTTGTGGTTTTTGTTTTGTTTGTCAACTGAATTTGTGTAACTTCTCCCGGCTTAAGTGTGTTTTTTTTTCTCTCACTTATATTCTCTTATAGTGACGTAGATATACCATGTCTTTAAACGTTAGATCAAACAGAGATAGAATCAATAATGTCTAAACAATTAGACATTGCAAGTGTATGTTATATGCTACCTTCATAATCGAATTGAATGTAATTTACGAATCCGATTTGAATCGATTAATTCGTGCCACGATTGTATCGTTGATTCTCATCAGAAACAATTAGTGTTTGCAATTTGCGTTGAGTTTAATTAATGAAGAAATATTGCAATTAAATATGGTAATTGCTGTGCCATTTTATGAACGTAATGATTGACTTTGAATACTTGTAAAAGTATTCAAAGTCAAAATCGCGTTATTCAGAAAGTTACGTAGGACTAGGGTCTTAAATCTAAATGATTCCACAAGAAGAAGACAAGAAACTAAAAGGCAAGAAAAATATTCAATTTGCGATAGACTATATAATGTTTGGAACTTTTATAGTAGCAAACAATTTAAAAGAGATTTACGTCGTTGTAATTTCTGACTTATATTTTTGTGTATAAAATATATGTATGTATATTTACATAATATAGTAATTTCAGACTTATATTTTTGTGTATAAAATAGTATATATGCATAATATGGAAAAGGTTTATCCTAATCTAACCAATCCTAATAGGAGGCGTCGATAGTGTTTTAACGAACAAAACCTTTTGCTATCTTAATACGGTGGTATCAAAATAAATATATTTTTATCTATTAGGAACGAGAAATCCTCCATCTCGTCAACGAAGCCATAGTCTTCATCTTAGTAGTCTATCCACCTAATGGAAGACAGAAAAAAAATATACCTATCACCTAAGATGTAATTAAATCCGTAAATCTTTTCACATATAAATAGAAAAACTTTCATCTAACGAAACTTGGGGACCTTCAAAAAAAGAGCGTTCCTCTTCCTTAAAGGCCGGCAACTCACTTGTAAGCCTCCTGGCGTTGCAGGTGTCCATGGGCGGCGGTTGGCACATCACTCGAAGTGACCCGCCTGCTCGTTTGCCTCCTCTCACATAAAAAAAAAAGAAAAGAATAGATTTGTTCATTCATTTCTCCTTTTCTATATAGGACAGTACTTAGTCATAAAGTAATACTAACAACTAATACTTAAACTAAAATAAAGCGAATTTACTGTTTTTCTATGTAAACTCAAAGTCAGCTTATAAAAGATCTCTAAATACTAACAAGAAGGTTGTCATTAAATTATTCTCAACGCTTGTCGATGTTATCTTCTATCTTGTAATATTAATTTATTGCCTCTTAAGCTTCAAACAACCACATAGTTGAATTCTTAATATCACTCATGTTTAACCGACTTGGAAAGAAGGTTATCAGTATCAGTCGTTATTAATTTTAACACGTGTATCATTTAAAAAATAACATGTTAGTTGAAATAATAAAATGATGATGGTAGACGAAGGGATGGAATGACTTTGATCCCTTCGAGTATGGGAAAGGCTACACTTTAGCACCGTCCCACCTTCCTATAACAAGCTCCAAAGCTGGCGCGGCTGCAGAGCAGGCAGAAAACAAGAAAGGTCAAAGTACAAAAGTCTATCCTCCAACTATATTTTTTTTCCTTTTGGAGTATAGACTTTTGGACCATGGGGTGCAGGTGCACAGGCGCTTATTAAGTAGGCGTCTGGTAGTCAGTACCGGTGATCCAAGAGATGGTGCTTTCCTTACTCAGCGTATAAGCATCGCGATACAGCGTGGAAATGCCGCCAGCATTGTGGGTACTCTGCCACAGGGACCAAACTTTTTAAATTTGTTTTAGTTTTGTGTTTTGTTAAAATAACACTTTCTATTGAAAGTTTAAGTCTCCGTCTTTATTATGTAAGATTGGTTTATAAAATTTAATAATTTTTGATCAAAACTTGGGGTCGTATGCACTGTACCCACGTAACGTATACATTTAAATCCGTTATTAAAACTCAGTTTAAAATGACTAAAATGATAGTTAAATAATATCATAAATGCAACTAACAAGTTTAAAACATTATTATATTTATTGATATTTTTAATTTAAAAATAGGAGGTTAAATCTGTTTAAAGCATACCGTGCTTACACGAGTATATGATACTCGTGTCATAGTCGAGCTATTAAATCTTTGTATAAAATGTATTTTTTTAAAAATAACATAGGTTTAAAGCTTTGTAATGTAATTGTCGAGTGTCAACAAATGAATTTGATAAACCTAAATTAAATCAAACCCAGTGTTACATTTTACATTTAAGTTAACTCGTCAGTTGATCAGAACTGTCACCGAGACTGACTTTAGTATGCAAAAATTCTTCAAATTACTCAAATTAATTATAATTAAACAGTGGGCGGTCGTTATAATTATATCACACGAACCTGTGTCATCATTTATATATTTAGTACGTGACCGGCACGATTTTGGGTGTGTCATGCCCTATTCTTAAGAAGCGATTTCTTTAGTTATTGCAACTTCTGTGCTAAACTATAGCTATGCTAGCAACCTGGCTGAGCTTATACAAGGCGGTTTCTTGACGTACCTATATAATCCTATGTGGAGAAGATATTGATCCCTCTGGTATCTTCAATGCTAAACCATTTAAAATGCCTAACCTTTTTTTTTTAAATTACCCTAAAAGTGATGTTCCAAACTCGAATTTCAATCGATAAAATCGTAAAGTTCGTCACCTTATCGATTCCCAACCTGCGTTATATTAAACCTGTCTCACGGGTTTATCAAACATATTACACGGTTATGGAATGTGTGTTTTTACCATAGAGAATAGGGATGTTATTCGGAGGTACGAACGTGAAATAATCTACTTGTCTTTGGCAAATTCTAGGTTTTAATGAATGAACATTATTCCGGTCAGCGAAAGACATGCAATGTCCTTAACAGAAAAAATGGAGATACGTTCCGGCTGAGTGGAATTTAAAAAAAAATTAACGTTTTATTGTAGTATTATTCAATAGTAATAATCAAGCGTATGATTTATAATTACGCCAATTCGTATCTGACGTACGTATCTGATGTTGCCTTGGATACATGGAGTTGTTTGCATGCAAACTGACAATATTTTTTATTATGGCTTAAATCAAAAAAAAAATTGATGTCATTGAAGTCAGCGCGGCTCGAACCATCGACAACCCAGTTGTTTACTAATCGGGGAACGGTGATCGGACATCTATGCGTAGATATAGACTTCAATCGCATATATGACGGGGAGTGCATTGATCAATTATTTGGATTAATACCTGCAGCAGCATCACCGGACGTCGAGACAGAATACGAAATTTTATCCGTACCACCTTCACGTCAAAAGTTTAAAAACAAAGCGTTTTTTTAAGGCAATTTCTGGACTTCAAGGCTTACAAAAAAAGAGCTTACCTCTCCTAGAAGCCTCTCGCAGCCTCCATGGCAGCACTTATCTCAAACTGAACTGCTTCAAAGAAGAGAATCGAAGAATCTTCAAAGTTTGATGTAAATTAGATTTTTTAATCGCTATTCTACTTGGACAAATGTTTATTTTAATTTTATTTTAACTACATAAACATAAACAAACCAATTAAATTATGTTTATAGGTGAATAAATTTCACTTCCCAGTTGCCCAAACGGCACAATACGGCTGAGCTGAATATCGTGCTGTGAAGATAGCTACCGTAACCCCCTGTTGATATGGGCAAAGGCTATAGTTGTACAGGGTGTAGATAATTGATAATAACAAGAATTATTGTATTCTTCTATTAGTGTGAAGAATTGAAAGACAAATACATATATTTTGTATTTCAATTGTTTTTACAACTCTGGTAATTATTTTATATTGATATGATTTGAACGGCTTTGTATAAGGAGGGGTTTTGTTTATTATACGACAGTTAACGTATGTAAGAGTGCAAATGTATGAAAAATTTTAAACAAATCACCGAAGAATCAATCAAAAATCCTTTTTTTCTTAGGTATATATGTTACACTTATGAATCGTCAAAAAATATTTTTTTTCGACTACATTTACTGCCAGTTCCCAAATCAAGGGCGTAGAGCGGACGAGATGAACTGGCAAGAAACTCTCCGCCGCTCCTTTAAATCGCAAAGCTTGTTCGTGAACGATTTAGACATGGCTAAAAGAGATTGGATAGTATTTAAATATTTTCGTAACAATAAAATAGTCACCCTGTGTATGGGCACAAACATTTTCTAATCTTAATGCAGCGTGCAATGGAACGTAAACTATTTTCAATTGTTTGTTTTTAACTTTGACGCGTATAACTGCTACTGACGTTAGCTTTACACTTCCATAAAAAAAAATTGTTAGTACCTGATTTATTGAATCATATATATGTACAGTGTAAACTACATAACGACACTGAAGGGGCTGTGCATTTTATGGCGTGATGGAGACGTTGGAGAAAGAAAAGTACGGAATACAAGCTAAACTACCAAAGCCAATTGGTTTTGACGCTTTAGAGAATTTTCGTTTATAAGACACGTTACATGGATACTTACTTACACTGTATATATAGTATTGGAAGCATCGGGGATTCTATATCTTTGGAATTGTAAGTTTTGTTGCTGAAAACATGTATTTTGACGTCATTGCTCATGCCAAAATGTACTTAGAAATAAATTAAAAATCATTGACAAATACCATAAATATTAATTAACGATGAATAAATAACAACAGCCTACGCATTTATTTACATATTTTACGATTTTAAAATACGATTTACACCGGTTTCAATGCGGTTACTGCGCTCTTAAAGTTACTTCATGTAGCATCAGAAGCTGCCACAGAGTAGAGAAAAAATATAATCTCGATTACGTCAAAGTCAATTTGACAACATGATGAACACGCCTTCGATGTTCGAATTTGAAAACCGTGTGGGTGGTCTGATCGTGTTTTTTTTTTAGTTTGTTTGAGGTAGGGCGATGACTAACAGCCTTTCAATAACTAGGTAGCGATGTACCGTAATAATTAGTTTCGACACTTCTTAATATCATGGTTTAAATGAATTATGCTAATTTCTAGATTAAAATTATTAAATACTGATTACCTAGCTACACTATTAATCAGACAACTCAAAGATATGACTTATCAATAGCTCTAGGAAGGGTGTGCAGAAATATCAATTTTTTTTTTTATTTCGTTAGATTTAAAAAAAAAGAAATCTTTTCAGAACGCGTAATTTGTGATCTGTGTTAAACAATATATGTCAAACAGTTATGTGTGAACTCAGTGAGTGGACGTAATAACAGTTGTGCGAATAAAAAATGCCGCGAACTGATTCCCGCGCAAAAAACTGTCAGAGTGACATTGGCGTCTGTGTGACCGGAATGTAATCAGCATGGTGACATTGATGCCGTGTAGCTACCTCAGCGGCGGGTCCCCGCGATGCAGTTTGGACACAGAGCCCAAGGTTAGAAAACAGAAAAATGTAGCACCTCTATCACTTACTCAATCACATTACAAGCACATAAACGCACCTTATAATATACTAGCACGCATGACCAATTTCAGGATTGTATAGTTTTATGCAGGTAACTATAAAATAACTATCGCTTACACCGAGACCAAATTAAAAGACAAACAAACAAAACGGACAAAATGTTTATGTATTTCGAGGCTCGGCGTCATGTTACCCATTCATACGTATCTTTAGGGCCCATTAAAAAGTAATCGTGGTCAAGTTACGGGACCTACGGAACAGAGAGTCGTTAGCCACATGATACCAGGTTGTCATAAGTGCTGTGTGATATGACTCCTTTATATCACCTTATCATATGAATGACAAATGTGGAATGTTGATAGATTCATCGTGTAGTCAATACCTTAAAGTCATGTAAACCTGGTAATTATTCTACATATAATTTTCATTGCCATTTACATAAAAACTACTACTACTCAACAGTAGTTGATTCTGGTACTTACGTAAAACATAAAAATGAATTTAATGGCACTATGTCTTATTGCATACATTGCGTAAGTTTGAAATGCGGTTTTAGTAGAAGCGTCGATACCGATTTTTATCATGTCAAGTTCTTAATTTTTTTTGCCAGCTTATGTTATTATTATACAGTACAATGCTTCATAGAAAATATATACAAAAGACTTGCTAAAACGAATTGATTGAAATCACACAGGTCATTGGCAATTGGCCTTTTATGTACAAACCAAAGTTCCACTAATCGATGAGCTTTGCTATACTACAGCCACGCTGAGAAGGCACATTTGAAAGCTTTTCATAATAAATATTCAAAAAACACTTTTATGAGAAGATATAGATATTGCTATATTTAAAGTTAAATAAACAAAATCTAAGATTTGTCATAATAGTGAAAAAGAAAAAACTTCTAATCTTGTTTATTATATATTCTTCTCGGTAGATGACTGCCTTCCGAACCTGTGGTAGTGTAAAATTGACGATTCAAAAGTGTCTTTATAAACCCTACTTGATTAAAGATATTTTGAGTTTTGAGTTTGAGTATTTATTATACAGGTAAAAAATTCGTATATAATTTAAGAGTCCAATTAATTTAATAAAAACTTGATCAAAATGGCGTACTTAGCGTGGCTCCACAATCATGAACAAAACTTTCCTCAGCGTTCCGAGAAATTAACTGACAAAGCGTTCCCAATGACCAATGAAACAATGTCGCTTTAAAAAGAAAAAGCCACCCAAAGATAACACCAATAAAAACAAATTTGTACAGGCGCGATGCGATTTATCGAACCCGATGTCTCGATAGTAATCCTAAATTGTTCGATCGCAGTATCGAAACGGTGTATCACAACACGAATGCCACATTGACTCTTATTACTGTGAAATAAAGTTCAAATTTGTATGAACATGTTTGATTGAACCTTCTCGTGACGCTTGCTGCCCTAGTTGTATTTTTTATAAACGTCACAATTTGCATTTATTTATTTGTTTTTTTTTATTTATGAAGAAGTTTCCGACCTGCATGTATCGTAATTATTTTATAAGCGACTTTTGTGAATATGAAAGAATATACTTAAAAAAACATGCGCCATTTCTTTTTGTATTGTCAAACGTGTTTGGTGTTATTAATATCAATTTAAACCCAAAAACAAAGAGGCAAATTACAAATTACACCAGTCCCAAACAATAAAAAAGACGGGCATTGCAAATAAATCATTAATATTAATTGACATTTCACACCATGTACCTAAAATCATGTTAGGGCTGACACCTACCATCAGAATATAATTTATGAACTTCTTGATTTATAAGTTTAACATATTATAGAACATCACTGAATGTTCTGTCTACTTGATGAAGCAGAGTGCGTCCACAGTGAACCTCCACTACTATATTTAAAAAAAAAGGATACAGTAGAATCCGGATATAACGACATTCAAGCGACCGGCGATACAATGACGTACTAACCGGGTGACGTAGAAAACGGACGCATTATATATGAATATAATGCGATACGAAACCAAAGTTGGTCGTTATGAGTGAATTCTGCTGTATATTATAAGAAAAAATCAATTTTATCCGATGAAGAAGGATTACTGCTATTTCGTCAAATTCAATTAATCGGTAAATTTTGCAGACTTTATAACAATCTTAATTACGTGACGTGACTCATATTTCATGACAGGTGCTTAAACAGAAAAAACACAGTGAATGTAAAAAAAAAATCTAACAAGCAAACCAATACTTGTAATGAATGGACCATTTATCAATTTTTCGCTAATTTATAACAGAAAGACATTAAACAGATTTATACCAAATGAGCAATTAAACTCTCAACCCTAAATCCGCCCTTCAAACGTACGAATAATCGAGAAACAAACTCTAAACAATAAATAAGGACATTTATTTCTTGAACGCGGGAGTCCCCATAAATAAATAGTGAGATAAAACAATAAACATTTTTCCCCATACACAGGTTCAACAAGCCGACATTAGGTTTAGTAATCTATGTAACAAATTCTACAAAATCTCTGTCGAACTGTTAGTATAATCTGTAGAAGTAAATTATCTGTGTCATTTTTATTAAAAATAAAAGGCGAGCTCTATGCCCCATCGATCATTAGACCGAAAAACGTGTCGTTAACTGAACATAATCAATAATAATTTCGTGATAATTTTTAAACGGATATAAATTCCTATAGTTTAAATTTCGAATGCTTTGTTACCGCGTAAAACGCATAAATTAGCCGGCACTATCTCAAGATCGCGGCCTCACACCTCGTGAGGTGATTTACGCTTTCTCACACGCGTATCAAACGCAATGAGTTATGCGATCCTGGTAGATGAATGTTCACTAGGATTGTGTTGATGCGATTATGCAAGCCTTGGTACGTTAATTTATAGACCATCTTCACACCTGTAGCGAAGGGAAACTATAACTTAAGACTACGAACGAAGCTTTGTTACTTTGAAGAGGTCCTTACAAGCCCTAGCTTCAAACATAATTACTGGATCTATCGATCTGATGATATGTAGATGAGGACATGATCAGGGAGTCCATTCTTGGATGCCATGAATACCCTCCCCGGAGGGCATAATGGAGGAAATAAATCATGATTTACGTAAGGTTTCCTTATCTATGTGAAATCCTAGATTAAAATATGCTTCTGATATTTTTGGAAAAAACATACAAAATTATCACGTACGTACAAAAAAAAACATTTTGTTTAAGAAGTACAAAGAATACAAAATATGTCGACAATGTAAAAAAAGTATCAAGCACACATGAAGCCGGAGGACGTGAAAACATTTCAAATTACCACCTAAAACGTTATCGATTCTAAATACGTACAAAACTTAACTTTATCTGTGGGCGACAATGTTGACATTTCAATACTTTACTGTTTTTATACGCCTGTATATCAAATGAGACGCAGTGGCGCCCTCCGAGGGCTGTTAAATAAATTCGGCTTGATTTTATTAATGTTGTTACTATAATCTTGATCGGAGCGAGGCGACATTTAAGAGTTTTATTATTTATAACATGTAGTGTATCTAAAATCTTGGGTTTGTTAACTTTGGGAAATTTGGGAGGCTTTATCATTATTTTAATGGTAACGTCATAAAATGCATGTTTGGTGCAGTAGTTTTAATTAGATTCTCCCATAGATTATGCATGTTTCTATATTTCCCTAATTAAAATGTTTAATGAAACTTTTTCATTTTGTTACAGACTAAACGACCTAGACCAGATACAGACACAGATGTTAGGTGAGTAGTGAGTACCTAAAGCTTCTCCTTAATTGCTGTTTAATTAATCATAATTGAAATATAGATTAAATATTTAATAAGTAAAATATATATATGTATAAATATTTAATAAGTTTCCAGCAGTTATACTATAAATAAATTGTCAATTTTACCTTTTCGCGGTATAAAAAATTTGACATTTCGCGCATAGTTCACATTGACAATGATTGTCAATATTATTTTGGGCCTTAAGCACCTGAATATTGCCATATATTTCAATCATGCGAAAAGGGTAAAATTTTAAAATCAATAAGCCATTGATTTTACGTGATATTGGGTGAATAAAACCTCATTTATATTCTGTTGTTACATGTAAATTTTCGTTTTTAAAAAAAAGCAATATCATATTCCAAACTTTTATATTCTTCTACAGGTTAGTTGTATACTTTAAAAAAAAAGGTTACTTGACATTTTAAGGAAAAATATTTTTAATTTTCCGGATTTTTAATCAGACTTATTTACTAATAACGTACCGCACAATATCAATCAAATACGAGATTAGTTGAAGAGCATGATTTGTCTATGATACAATGTCGTATTTATTAACTTATAATAAACCACTTTAATGTTTAAGCGAGTTCTGATAACTGGACGTAAATGTTTTCATACATAACAATGAATTTTTATCAAATGGCCCTTGACTCAACATTATTCCACAAACTCGAGTTTTAAAGTTTACACTAGACCCCTTAATCGTCTATAATCCCCATCTTGTAGGCACACAATTGCCGTGAGGAGCTACTTACACCAATGGGACCTTTCAACAATGGGTTTTGTGTTACGTGTCAAAATGAAGACTTTTTTTTTGCATTTTGCGTACGATTGTCCCTTACGATCGCAAAGGAATTTCTTTACAAGTATTTTTTTTATATATTCACGCATGTACTAGACACATCCTTTGCATAAATCGTGTTCAGCTATGTCGAGTTGACTCATAATCATTTGATAAATTAATTTATAGTAATGTCGCCCCAAAAACGCCGCGAATTTTTTGTCAACTATTCGATATATATCATTAGAATTGCGGAGAGTGTCAATTATCATCTGTCAAATGTTAAAACACAAACTTTTTATCACCACACAGAGGCGTTATGAGAGAGATGAATTATTGTCTGTGGTATTTAACAAGTGACATTCTAATTAAGGCGACGTATGTTTCATTAATTAGTGGTTAACACAAACTTTTTAGGAATGCAAAGGTTACTAAAATAGTTGTTGTAAATCATTTTTGGAATAGCGTTCCGTTACTTTTACGTTTTGAGTTTTGACAGGCGGATTTAACGTATCATATTGCGAGGTAACATTTTTAGAATGTCTTTTTTATGTTTCCTCCTGTGGATAGTGGCGAAAAAGCAAATTTTTATTTATTTACAGTTTGTTGAACAAAAATGGTAGAATTAAAGAATGTTACTACATACATATAAGAGCAGCGGGCGGCCTTCTCGCTAATAAACGATCTCTTTCAGGCAACCCACAAAATGATACCTATAATAAATTTGGACTGGTGCAAGACGTGCGAGGAATTGTCAAAACTGTCAATTATGTATATATATATATAGTTGGACAGCAATGGGATTGTTGATCTGTGGCCAACCACTTATCTTGTGTGACGACAGAGCAACAACGGAACAAAATCTTGAACCAAATCCGAATCGATTTAATTAAACTCCATACATAATACCAATACGACTTAGTGTCCTTTAAGAATAGAGCGTATTCCTAAAAGGCCGGCAACGCACTCCCAGCCACGTGAGTGTCTAGGGGCGGAAACTTCACCTTAATGGTCTAGCTTCTGCTCGTTTGACCCCTCTTGTATAAAATAATTCAAGTAAACAATTACTATATGAATATTTAAAGGTATTTTGGTGACGTCCGCTCTCGTCTGTTCGCGCCCATAATTTTGAAAATTGACGGTAGTCAATTACAGTCACAATACTTAAAGCAATTCGTTGAATCAAAAAACGAAAAAAAATCTGTAAAAATTTGACAACACACTTCAAATCATTTGTTTTTCGAATAGTGCGTTATTTTATGTCCACAAAAACTTTTCCACACCCGCTTGACACGTGGAGACCAAATGTTGTTGTCCTATGACTTTTGGGGTTCATTCTCCATGAATCTCCCAGATACCAACATTATACGATATTATATTTATTCATTTCACGTAAACAAAACTGACACATCACAAAAAAACAATAAAAGATAAAGGTGGTTGACAAATATAAAGAGGCATCCTAATATATGTTTAACAGATAATATATGTTTATATACGTATACAGTCACAAAGGCCACGGAAAGAAAAGGTCTTATGTAACAGGGGTACTACTGTAACAGTGGTAGTGTAAAAATTGACGATTCAAAAGTGTCTTAATAAAGACCTACTTGAATAAAGATATTTTGAGTTTGAGTTTAACATATATTGTTACGAATTCGGTTTTAGTTTTATATCCACGACGGCAAAAAGATAAAATTATATATGAATACGATTTTTCTATAGCTGTGCAGAAGTCTTTTACGGTTATCGTCTATCGAATCTGTATTATCTAAGATCGTTCAAACACTTCAAGTCTTATTAACATAAAAAGTTCCTATTTACCATAGTATCGATTTATATAGAAGAAAAAGAAGAAGAGAAATACGGCGAACACGTTTTAAAATGACATTGAAATGACATGACATGAAACTACAACGTCTGGTCTTGACCACAGATAGACACAAACTTTTGCTTGGCCGTGAACTCAAGCTTCCAGCCCAAAAAACTACTCAGATAATCGCTTATAAAAAAAACGACTAGTAGCAATTACGAGTGGTATTTAGTTAAGCACGTGTCCACTTAAAACCTATGAAATACGGAACCCTTGTTTATTAACAACGGGCCCTTGTTCTTTGACGTGTGCCGGCCATTGTGCTCTTGTCAAAGGGCAAAGAGGTTTATTGTTTAACGACATGGCAACGGATTAGAGGAAATTAAGTGAAGTTTTATAATAACATTCGTGGGTTTCGATTTAATTATTAGTTTCGGTCAAGTATGGGACGGTTAGTTTAGTGTATTTAGGTTAATTTAAAACCTTGAAGTAAGTAAGATAGTTCATTAAGTAATTGTACTTAACAATACGAGAAATAAGCTTGATGTTCCAACTACTAGGTTCTATAAAGATATAGGTAGTTCATTTAAAGGACAGTGTACGCCGGTATAACAAAATCCCAATCAATTGGTTGACTCTGTCAGTTAGGAAATTTAAAAAAGTAGCTAAACAGAAGCTTTTAGAAAAAACTATTTTATGAATTATCTAATTATTTTGATGATGAATAAGTTTGAGAATGAATTACCTCCAGCTTAACCTTGCATCAAAAAGTGTACTGGGATCATAGCCAAAAAAAAAAACAACCAAGCCGAGTTTCGTGTACCTCATAGTAAATAAAGATATTTTGACTTTGAATTTAACAGTTAGGAGTCTTGGTTATAATAAATGAATATAATATTATTGTTCAATAACGATCAAATTATAAATAAAATCAATTTTGGCATCGAACACTTACTCGATAATTCGTATATAGATTAATCAAAATCATTCAACTTGCGTTTGCTCTTACAATATCTATAAATGACAAATAAATCATTGCACCATATGGATCACTATTGTTAAGACGGCTTGTTTGATGTTCTGTTTACGATGACTACTGCATGTAAAAAAAAACATTAAAGAATTCAATTAATAGTGACAATACCAGCATTAAAACGATTCTGGAACGTTTCTTTTGATATACGATAGTGTTGTAGACACGAAGTGGCGGCAAAAGGCAAAGTGACACTTGAAAATGGCGCGAACATAAACAAGTGATTTTTTCAACAGAGCATTGTAAACCGGACACAGATTATAACAAATATCGTTAATGACCTTATTAATTATTTAATTATTAATAAATAACGGTTTGATTGAAAAACGTGTTTCTCGACTGTGACAAATAAACGGTTCGAAGTTATTTTTAAATTAGGACGTTCAATCAAATACACATTATATTGGAAAGGCTCAATTGTATTTTGATAAATAATATGAATTAGTCACGTGTGTAAGTCGAAAACGAACGACATTAATTAATTTATTATTCATGGTAGATAGACTATGGATTATTACCGGTTATAACGATGGTTAACCCATTAAGATCTTTGATAAATTACAAGCTCAAAATTACAACCAAAAAATTGTAATATCTTATCGAAGTTTCCAATGAAAATAGGAATGTATTTACATTAAAATGTCTATAAATGTATTCTGTGTGTATTGTTTTTGTTTGTAATTTTTTTTCTTTTCTGTGCATACCTTTTATTTATGTACATACATCTTATATAGTTTTGTTGTAAATGAAATAAAAATTGATAATATGAGGATCAAAAGACGACCTAAGATCTACGATCACTAATGTTAATAACAAAGCGTATGATGACATTTGAGTTTTGACATATTGTTTCCTTAAATAAATAGAAAACTGGAAATATTAATGTTGGGCAATTTAAATGTTCGTTATTGAAAAGTTGTCATAACTGGATATTTTCATATTATTTGCATAAATTATATTAATTCGATTATTTTATCATAAAAATGTTGAGGTGCGGTGTCTATAATTTAGTGTTCTGTCAATGAGTTAAGTAAATTAATTAAAATATATGTGATTTCTCGTTCAGATTAAGTCTATTGGTTCTTAAGAGGTTTCTATTCGCGTTAATTAGGTGAATTGGCATCAAACCCCAAATTTTGGGGAATTCAACCCATAAGTGCAACTTTCTCTGTAAATCTCTAACACAAATTTTTTAACCTACTAGGTAATTTGAAATAAATATCATTAATTATATTTGGTGTAATAATAGAATATGATCACATATTAATACTATTAAAATACGTAATTTAAAAACAACACTTAAAACTTCAGGAAACTCTTAATAATGCTATTACAATAAGTGTCCAGCGTTAAACACGATAACGACTTACTAATGTTAAGTGTAATGTTTAATTAAGCTAAAAGATATAAATTGTGTTAGAAACAAATTTACGAGATCGAATTCCGTGCATGTCATCTGTGCCGGCGCGAAAGCTGTCCACAGATAACGCCAAATTAATCGTAACATGTGTAAATTAGATAAATTCTATTGCATGTCTGTGGGGCATCTGCTGTTTTTCGGTGATTAATATTTATGGTTACGTAATATTTGACGCGATGACAGTTGTCAGACATCGTTTTCCTTGTAAATATTATTATTTATTCGCGCTAATACAGTAGAAGTAGTTCATAGATATTTCAACGGGTGACCTTATCGCAAATAATCGCTATTATTTAGTCGAGGCAAACCACAAAATAAAAGCATACTTAAACAATTGGACTGGTGCAAGAATACGAGAAAAAAACAAACCAACAAAACACAACATTTAAACAGGAAAAATAAACTAAGTTAAATCAATAAAAATAATGAATGCTTTGGTAGAAGAGATTTAAAAGTGAAGATGCTGATCGGATGGAATCGGGAGTTCCAAAGCTTTATAGCGGACACTATGTGTGGCGGTTAGCACTTCACTCACAAGCCTGCTCGTTTGCCTCCTGTTATAAAATATATTGGTGTACATTTTTAAAGAGCATTTTGAAAGCAATGTCGTAGAAATTAATTGTGATTTAAAGGCATTTAAAGCATTTCGGAAATTAAGACATTCGGTTGTTTTTAAGAGCGGACTCCGTAACCATTTGGCGTTTAATGGCCTCTTTTATTTCCCAATGTTGTTTGACTCAGGTTTGTTGTGTTAAGGAATCGATTGTAAAGCAAAGTGGAAAAATAGATCGAGTTTTATATTGTTTCCGCAATTCGACATTTGACGTTTAAAAGTTAACACACGTTTGTTTAATTATTGAATCTGTGCAATAGTTTTAGTGTTGGTTGTCTGAAAAATAAATCTTTTTAACAAGTTCGGTTGGATGCTTTCTTACAATGTAAGCGTGATGTTTTTATTCACATAAGTGTAATAGGTTTTTTCATTTGTAAACATGATTATTTTTATATAAATCGCAAAAATACTACACGATTTGCATTTTCTTAAATGTGGTTGCGACTATCAAGAGTTTTTCATTGAGTAATGATGAATCGATAATTTTTTTTTTTTATAAATCAACGTATTCTGTACTCATACTTTAATAAAATATTCGGTAAAGAGAATTGAAACTCAAAATATCTTTTTGCAAGTAGGTATTTATAAAGACACTTCTGAATCGTATTTTACATTACCACCGGTGCGGAAGTTATTTAGCGAGAAGAGATCACAATGATCGATAGCTCCTCTTTTAAAATAAACATCTTTTTCAAATACAAGTTATATAATATATTCAAATTGCATAGAAATCCCGATAAGCTATTTCTTACATATTTCAAGGATATCCTTTAAATATTTTTTTTTATGTACTTTTCCAACCAGACTACTCTTTATACGCGTTTTTTGATTGAAAATTAACTACTTGATCGATTTTGTTATAAAGCGTATGCTCATCCATATAAAATATATTCATTTAGTATATTCTCGTAGACAGTCCGAAAATTAAAGCTCGGTTAAGCGTTTAAACTATTATGAATACTAACTAGTTTCGTACAAAAAGGCGTATAATATATTGTGTGTAAGTCATTAGGAATCTATTTGCCCACTGCCAATTTGATCCGCTATTCTAATGTGAAATTATCTCTTTCAGATTACAAAGCGAAGCGGCTAGTCCTGGCTCGGAATCAACATCAGACTCACCACCATCCTTACTCCAGGATGCAAACCTTCCCGCACTGTTAGCCAACACCTACCCAACATCAACCAACTCGCTAACCTCTGACGTCCTGGGTCTATCTGAAGTGGAAACCCTTAACGGATGCCCCAGCTCATTGCCGTTGCCATTGACTGGCCTTTCCACGTCCACGTCTGCTGTGGCTTGGTTAATGAATGAGGATAGCACGGGTATGTAACTCATGCCCAACACATTGAGTATATTTGTTCTTTAATAAGCACCTGTTCTCTAGCAAGGTCCAAAAGTGTATATAATGCTAAATAAATATATGAATGACAAAAACAACACGCAGTCTAGTCCAAGCAATTTTCATTTTTTCTACATTTTCACATTTTTAATGGCTCAAAGTTAGCGTCATTTCCTCACTGAGCGAGAAAATCGCCAGCTTTTGGGTTCTGACAAGGCGCACACCTAATTATTTGATAAGAACCTGTCTATGTATTGACTATAGGTCCAAGATAAGACACACATACGTACGTATAATGGACCTTGGAAGAGACAAGACACCCACAACACAGGAAATATCCTAGTTTGGGGTCCAGCGTCCGCTTTATTGTAACTATAATTTCTGGTTTTTGAAATAAAGTATTCTGTAAGAGTCTCTACTCCAAAGGAAACCAACTCCTGCTTTATGGTATGCTTTGGTGCTCGAAGGTTAATCCATATCATAAAATACTCATGTTTGTAGGTGGTGGTGTGAAGAGCGAAGTCCGAAGCCCTGGGCTTTGTGACGCGGACGTGGCTTTGTACGGGGAGGCTCTGCCTTACGACCAGTCAGCTTTATCTTATCAGTATTATAATAGGTAAGCTTAAGTCTAACAATATTTTTTTTTATATTTAAGTAATAATATTCATATTTTATACGAAAAGTGAACCGCGTTCGTTGTTAAATGTGTTTTTGTAAGATTAAAAAAAAACAATTAAGTTAACACACAAATAATATGTTTATTATATGTTAACCGGGAATCGAACCAGGGACTCGGCGGTTGGGTTAAATCCTTTAGCTATTTTTGAACGTTAAAAACTATAACTTACTTTTTACTACTAACAAATTTTTGTAATAAAAATTCCACTTATACGAAAAACGCCCGAAAAAAACGATTCATCGACCTGAAGCCAATGAAAACGATTAATGAGATTATTTTACGTGTAATTAAGTTAGAAACTATGTGATAGACGGTATTTCATTAGTTTCACGAATCATTTAAATTTATTAGACAACGAACAAACTAGACAAAAACTCAACCAATTGTGAATGTTAGTAATATCAGCAAAATATGGTATAAACAACTTATTCTTTTAACAAAGTAACTCTAATACAATTAACAAAGAAATATGAAATGATTACTTTTATATTAAGATATACACTAGTATTATAATACTAGTAATTAGCTGTTCGGGCAGATTTGTCAGCCAGCAATAATGTCAATTACGAGATTTAAAAATGAACCTTGCAGGCTTCAAAAGATATTCAGTGTAAAATCCATATAACGTCATTCGATTTATAGTCACACCTCTTCATAGAAATCAATTGTCTTTGGTTATTTTAGCTTGTATTCCATTCAAATATTTCTATATTAATATAGACTTTACCCTTTAATTGTATTAAGAAAAAGACCTTTTTTTTAAAACGTAGCTTAAGTTTTATGCCAGTTCTTCTCGTCCGCTCTACGCCCTTGGAGCTGGTTATAAAAGAATACTTTGTTTTCAGTATGCAACAGTATGGTGGAGGTGGTGCTGCATCGTCCTATGTCAGTTCGTCCCTCTACAACCAGCCCTATGGCGCTTACCCAACTGCGCACAATTCTAATAATAGGTAATACTCGTTTCCTGTATGAAAATGTTTTGAGATTATATTAATTATCGAGCAAGTATAGTGTAAATTACAATTTAATATTAAAAAAGCCTAAATCCGGAAGACATGTGTAAATAGTGGTTACTCTTTAACCTATAATTGAGCATCTGAGTTTTTGGTATCTTCTCAGACTGATTTGTTTTGGACTATGAGCTATATATATTTACTTATTAATGTCCTAACTCCTAAGGCCACTGTTGGCAGAGGGCAGATATTAGAGAAAATTATGAACACTAGTGATTGCTGATAGATGTGGAGAAAATCGAAAACTGATTTTTATTAATAGATTAATATATCATCGTAATTTTTTACCGCTTGGTAATTGTAAGTTGTACTTAAAGTGTCGACTCTTAATAGCCTTTCTAACCTTCTTACGACACAAAGTCAAAATCTTAATTCAGTTAGGTACATATCATTGGGAAACATCTTAAATCTACGCCAGTTCGTTTTATTAATAAATAATAATTTCTTTAGGCCGTCGTGCAAAGCGACGCCGACCTATCTAAGCGCGTACGGCGTGGGCGGGGTCGGTACAGTGCCGAGCACAGGTTTTGGTACCCAACCATCACCATACGCTTACTCCTCGTATAACAGCGGGCTGCAGTCATTTTCAAATACACAACAGGTACTTATCAAAACCGTGTCGCTCCTGGCATTTCTTTGTTTATAAAAATGACAGCACTCAGAAGGAATCTTAATCTTATTATGTTTAATAATGAATATATTTCTGTAAAGGACTATGGAAGTTATGCAACGGGCTACGCGGATCACAGCGTCGCCCAATATGGCGGTTACTACGCGACGCCAAGTTATTCGCCTTATGTCAGTTCGCCAAGTAGCAGTGGTAGTGCGGGACACACCTCGTATCACTTGGGCGGAACGTTGGCAGGTACGTTGGAAGTTGAAATGAGACCTCCTTTAGAGTTATTAAATGAACCACAGACTATAATATTATATTAAACGAGCCACAGACCATAATTCAGACTATATTATATCTATAGTTTGTGAAAAGACGTGTTCTACAAATACAAGGAAATATATCACCAAAATGGAAACAAAACTATAGGATACTAGTAACTTCTGCCTGACTTCGTCCGCTTGATTTAAATACAAAGTGAATTTGTAACATCGCTTTATAAATGGCAGAGATCTGATGAAATTTACATACAAACTTTCATCCCGTATTTCAACCCTTATTTTCACGATAAAGAGTAGCCCATGTTCTTCCTTAAAGTAAAGTCTATATCTATAGGAAATTTCATCGAAATTAGCTCAGTAGTTTAAGCGTAAAAGCGTAAAATACATACGTACTTACTTTCGCACTTATAATATTAGTATGGATATTTTTTTAATAAAAACTATACTATTACTATTATCTCTATATTTTAACTTTAACTTAACTATTTTCGTTTGCTAAAAAAAGGATTTACTTTGGAATAAGATTGTAAATAAATATTCATTGACTATAGTTAGCAAAGCGCCACCTAGTTGATGTGGCTTGACACGTCTGTCTCTATCAAGTGACAATTGACTTTTTCTTTCGGACCCAATATTTTGACAGGCAGTTTTGTAGTGTGGAATAATCTGTTCCTGTCTTGGAATAGCATTGTTGATGTTTTGTATCCAAGAGTTTTTGTGGAAATTAATAACGTTAAAAGATGTAATACGCTACACAAATTAAATAGGACTCTGTTTTATCAAGTACAATTTAGCATTCCACTCAGTGTATTCCAATAGCGTTTAAAAGGCAAAGCCAACATGAATAAAGAAAACGAAGATTGTCCCCCAAGTAAAAGATTTAAAAATGAACGTCCTTTAGTAAGCTATGATGACGATTCAGATTATTGGCCTGATTCTGATGGTGATAGTGGTAATGCAATGGGAATTTCAAAGTTATAGTATCTTATAAGCATGCATTAGTGTGATAATAACAAAAAAAAAATGGCCGGGTTTGTACTCCAAGTAGAATCTGTATTTTGTGGCACATATATTTGTGCTATCTTACAGTTATCTGTTGTAAATCAAAAAATATCAATAGTCTTTTAATATTTGTCTGGTTAATAGAATATACTTGGAAAACAAAACAAATAATTCAACCTCATATCTGTCATACCTTTAAATTAACCCTTTTAAATATACCTTTACTCTTATTATTGTACCAACATGTAAATGCAGTAAAAAAAACCTTGCAGATTCACCTTCAACAATGCTTCCATCAATTAACGATACACCACTGTCACCAATCAAAAATGAAATACATGCAGCCAGTAGAAGGTGTAGAGAAAATTCAGGGTAAGGATACTACTACTTATTTGTACTATAGCTAATAGATTTGTCATTATTACCTCTAAAAATGCTGTGCTTCATGATGTAATTTAAACAGATATTTTGCTTAGCTACCGAAATAATCATAAACTATAAATAGATTCATAACTTAATTAAGACCAAGCAGATCGAGATAATGTAGATTTATACATATAATATTGTTAATGGTGGTGGTTAATTTTTAAAATACCAACTTCAATTAAAAAAAAATTAATTTATACTATGTTTGCAGAGAGAGCACAGCTTCAAGATCTCGTGGGCGAGGAAGAAGAAATACATCATCATCGCCTGCGCAACACGTTCCCGAGCCGACCACCGAAAGAGTCTTTGTCTGGGACCTTGATGAGACAATTATTATCTTCCATTCTCTGCTAACTGGGACTTACGCTACTAAGTACAACAAAGTAAGCACTTGACTTTCCAATGGTTTTGCATACATTTTAGTTATATTAGTTTGTCTCATGTATTTTTATAATTTTTACATAACATCAGAAGACTAATGGATTCTGCGTTGGTTTCATGTACTTATAATTTATTAATAATAATTCCAGGACACACAACAAATAGTACAACTGGGATTCAGAATGGAAGAGATGATTTTCAGTCTAGCAGATACGCATTTCTTCTTTAATGATGTTGAGGTAATTTGTGTTCTGAAGTTAAGTTAACATAAAATATGTTACTGCATATTGGAATATTAAAAACATAGTAATTGCGACATTCTTTTGAGTTCATATGAATTTACAATTTATTTGAACTCAAAAGGATTTAAAGGCTAAGGACTAAATTTATTGAAAGACAAAGATGAGTTTTTTTGATTCTATGTGTTTGCGCTCTTTATATATAATACACACATACATATAGATTAGATAGTTTATATTCAAACGATTTTTACAAATTACAGGATTGTGACCAGGAGCACATAGATGCCGTGGCGGCGGATGATAACGGACAGGACTTGTCTGCATACAATTTTGCATCTGACGGCTTTCACGCGGGAGCAGCACCCAACGCAGGCTTATGCGCCCCTGGTGTTAGGGGCGGAGTGGACTGGATGAGGAAGCTGGCGTTTCGATACAGGAAAATTAAGGATACATACAATAATTATAGGAATAGGTAAGAATAGGAAAATTTTACCTAGAGAGGAAAGTTTAAATCTCATTTAAGACTAAAAAGGTTTTATATCAAATCTGACCGTTTCGTTTTTTTTTTCAGCGTGGGCGGCCTTCTTGGTCCGGCGAAACGTGAGCAGTGGTTACAGCTTCGAGCGGAATTGGAACAGGCCACAGATAACTGGTTGACGTTGGCCTGCAAATGCCTTAACATGATAAATTCTAGGTAAGTTATTAATGGAAAAAATCATTTATTAATTTAGTTTTATATGACATTTTCATATATTATTTTTCTGTTTTAGAGAAAATTGCGTGAATGTATTGGTGACGACGACGCAACTAGTGCCGGCGTTAGCAAAAGTGCTGTTGTTTGGATTAGGCGGAGTTTTCCCGATTGAAAACATTTATTCTGCCACCAAGACAGGTAAATGTGTTAAAATTATTCAATGAGTGTTTTAAAAGGGGAGAAATTAATAAATAAAACATTTTCTTTTCAGGCAAAGAAACATGCTTCGAGAAAATTAAGCAGCGTTTTGGTGAAAGGTGTACATATGTGGTCATAGGTGATGGTCAAGATGAAGAGGCTGCGGCGAAAGCTAAGAATTATCCGTTTTGGCGGATATCCGGACATTCGGATATAGCGGCTCTATACAACGCGTTGGATATGGGCTTCTTATGATCTGCTGTCACCCTGGTACATGAAGCTTTGTGTGTAAAAAATATGCAATGCGTTCGATTTTTGAATTGGCGATTAGCATTCTCGATAGCTCCTATTTGTAAATCTCTATGCATGACTTCTTTCGATGTATGCGAGCCTGGTATCACTGCTTGAACAGATTTAATCATTTCCCTAAGTAATATTTAATTAAGCGAATGATTTCCAAATAAATGGTTTTCATTTCGGCCTAATTAATATGCAAAATAGTTTTTCTATCTTTCGTATTTTACATACAAATATATCTTTTGAACATATTTTATTCTACGCAATATGGAACTCTGACAATAGTTATAATAAGTTTTATAATTTGGACCCGAGTCCGATTAACGAGCCGTTTTCTAAGTTTTGAAGAGAACGGACCGTCAATGATATTTGGGTCTCAATATTTATTATTCAAGTGGCTTTGACTAAAACGTGGAAACATATCTAGTACATTGTAGTGTTTCATTTCGACCCTCGCGGAGCTGGGCGTGGCTTTTAACACCCGATCTTGTAAATATTCATAGAGTAAATTATTTTTGATTTGAAATGTTCAATTGTACAATATGTAGTAACAAAAACCTTATTTGTTAAAAAGAACGCAATTCTTCTCCAACTCTCACAACTCCTTACGCCCTGGTACATACTTTGTTCTTACTTCTTTTTTTATTAAAAAAAATGGACAAACGTGGCTTGGCTACCAAAATATGACTTACCCCAATTATATATATAATAAAATAAAAAAAAATAGTTAAAATATTTCCTATAAATAGTATTTTTTTGTACCACCAGCTCCCATTAAAAGCTCAAACGCAGCTCAAAGTCCTTTTTGTACATAAATGTAGATTCTCTAGGTGTCCTAGTTATTATATATGTACAGATTATTTTTAGTGAAACTTTTTAGAGAATTATATTCACTTGTGGGTCGCCGCTTTTTTTTAATTTATTAGCACAACATTTTCTACTCTTGGTATTTTATCCGTTTAGATTTTGTGCTAAAACCACCCAAATTCTGTATTTAAGTTATTTACCTCATTATACATAAACATTGTTGAAATGTGTTTTAATTCTCTTAAAATAATTTAAAACAGTTTTATGAATAATGGGGTTCTGTAGGCATTAGCACAATATGTAACTAAAACACTTTTAAACAAAGAATGTTTTAAAACAGATTATATACAAAATTTAATATAGCTAATGTATTATTGTTAAAACAGTACAATCTATTTTCCGGCCTTTCTTATAACTCATTTTGGCTGATTCTAGCAATATTCGTAATTTTTTAGTAAATATTATACATGTAAATACAATTAATTATGCGTACTGAAATCGTTAAAGAATTATTCGAATGTGAATAAATATATTATTTCATATTTATACTGGTTTTCATTTCCCCTTGGATTTATATACCTTAAATGGTATAAAATGCTAGTTAGTATTGACAGAATTTGTTCAGTTTTCTAAATAGAGTTTGTATTTTATTTATGTTAGAGGTTTTATTAGAATACAATAAAACCATGAGTTATCCTGGCAGACGAATCATATGTATAGTTGTTATATTTTAGGTCAGCGCAGGTATTCCCGAACCGTTACGACTTCGGGGCGTTAAGAATAGAGTACCTCTAAAAGGCCTGGCAACTCACTCGAGAAGCCTTTTGGCATGGCAGGTGTAATAATCTATATTTTAGTAGTGTCAGTTCAAATATGTACTCAAATAGCCTGCTAGTTCGCTTGTTACATAAAAAAGAACTAAGAATACATAACTTTGAAAGTATTCAAAATTTACAATTTAATATTTTTTACTAAATAATGTAACAGAACAATTGTAGTGTCTCTGTAAATTCAAGCAATAACAATAATAAATAACATCGCTCATAGACAACAGACCATGAGTGCCGACGTAATAAAGCAAAAAAAGTTCTTATGTGTGTTATTCTAGTCCCGTTGCTTAGCAACCAATTAAGCTTGTAACAATAACACTGCAAATCAATTTATAAACTAAAATATTTTATCATGAAATCCATCATAAATACAATTCTATTTGATGTCTCAAAAAATGAGATGTTTAAAATTAATGAGAACTTTAAAATGTTGCATCGAAAACTGAAGACAACATGGAAAGTTATGATGTAAGTAAATACATTTTCAGTATCCATACACTTATGTTAGCCTAGTCAATCTTTTGCGGGCCATCTTTATAAGGGAAGCCAGACGACTGAACTGAACTTATTAAGAAATACGTTTTTTATATAAAATGTAAAAGAAGGCAATATTGCTTTCAATCTACTGAATTGGGGCTATCAGCTGCAAATTTCTGTATCTGTATCATTGATTCTCATAGGTTCTTTTTAGGATGCTCAAGTTATTTGCATTGGTATTGGTACCCAGCCGGGATTCAAACTGCCTTAGGGTTGTACGTGTATCCCAGCTGGTTGTATACAACCAGGAACTTATATGTTAAGTCATTTTCAGAAACCGCGAGGAACTGTCTCCGTCAATACTCCAAGACGTTAAAATACTTGTAGTACCAGGACCTCAGAACGTGTTCAACGATGACGAGTTAGCGGCATTGAAGAGTATCGTTGAGCGGGGTGATTCTGTGCTGGTCCTTATGACGGATGGTGGAGAAGAACGAATGAATACAAATATCAATTTCTTTCTAGAAGAGTATGGAATTGTTGTGAATAATGGTACGAACAAATTCGGCTAAACTTGTGGATATTCCATACATCTGATCTATGATCTGTGGAATATTCATAGAAGTTCTGCGGTTAAAAAGTTGATCTATGGTTGCGTGACAAGTCGGTTATAAATTTATTTTAACAGAATCCAATTTTTTTCTAAAAATACCCTTTCACTACAGACCTTAGATCCTCTGTCTTTGCCGACATATATGTCAAACTGTATACCACTTTCAGATTGCGTGGTGCGGGCGAAATACCACAAGTTCTACCACCCAAAAGAATGCCACATCTCAAACGGGATTTTGAACCGAGCGATCACCAAATTCATTATGAGATTGCCAAATTATACAAGCGAGTCTGATGATTTTCTGTAAGTACTCGTAACTTTTCTATAAGACATTGGATTTAACGGTTGTCGTTATAGTTACCTTGCCGGACTTCTGAACGGAAGTTCCCAGGTTCGATTTCCGTTGTGGTCAATAATAATATGTTGAGTATATCTTTTGCTGTGGTATGCCTAATGAAACTAGCTGCCCGTCACAGTACAGTTTCAAAGTGATACATTTTTCAAGAAGACCCTGCTGGTGTTCTTGAAATAAAAGAACCTACAATCTACAGTTAATTAGTGAAAATCGTTTATTTTCAAACTAGTTATATTGTATATTACAGTGAAGATCCACCCACGCCAAGCTTTATTTATCCGTATGGAGCAACGCTCACTGTCAAAAAGCCAGCTGTAGCGATTCTGTCCAGCAGTGATGTCTGCTATCCTGTTAAAAGGCCCATAGCAGCTTTATACACATCGGAGAAGACCGGAGGTATTTTTTAAAATTGTATTTTGATTTAAATAAAACGTTTAATTCGTTTAAATTTTTTCTTTATTAACACACTTAAACGCTCGTTCTTTACATAATATAATATACTGCACTTTTATATATGTATATATATATAACGAGGTGAGAGAGAGAGTTCCTCTATAAGGCTACCGCCAACCTCACTACTCTGTAGGGTTATTTTTGAAAGGCGTAGGTAGCATCAGCATTGCCAATCATCATGATTGATCGGTCATAATAACCACTTAATATTTCACTATTTGAAGAGAGGTCCGTTCCGTGCAACGGCCTGAGCGCGACTGTGTCGTGCGGTTACAATGCGACCCTATTTATAGTGATCTAGCACTTCGTCGTATTGAAATAATAAAGATGACATTTCACAGAGTAACAAACGTAAAGTATTCAACTTATGTGTTTAAACTTATTTTAGGACAATTAAATTATGTTTGAACTTAATTATTCTAGTTAATTTAAGACTAATCGTTGTAGTTGCGCCGATATATATATTTTTATTCATTTTTTTTCTGTTCGTATTTTTTTTTGTTGTCTATTTTCGATTGTATGTTTTGACCTTCTTTTGGCTTTGTTGTTGATCTATTTTTGTTGTGTAAGCCTTTTGAAATAAGCTGTATAGGTTTAAGAAATAAAAAATAAAATAGAATAACTCGTTTAATTAATAAAAGATTATCCAGACAATTCTTTTTATTACATAACGAAGAAAGAGTTAGTCAACTCAGCATAGAGAAGAGTACTTTGATATATTATTTTAACCTAACGTCATGTTATTTCTCACATATTTTACAGGTAAGCTCCTGGTTATGGGTTCAGGACATTTCTTCACGGATCAGTACTTAGACTGCGAATGTAACGATCTCATTCGCGAGTTAATATTCAACTACCTGGGGGGAGTAGCCGATTTGCACCTTAATCCAGTCGATGTGGATGATCCAGATGTGAGAATTTCTTCTATTTTATAATCTCCTGGTATCTCGTAATATCAATACTCCTAGTATGCGTATTACTAGGAGTACGGTAGGTACATCTATGAAAATTTAACAGTACATTTACGCAAAGAACATTTTGGTTAATAATTAATAAATTATTTACGTACAGGTAAATGAATACCGCACCCTTGGTGATATTCTGTGGCTGAGTACTTTGCTCCTACCGGAGCCGGCTAGTTCGCCGCCACCCCGTTTGACGCCGCTTCATCCTCACGCTCTGTTCACATGGAGACTCTTTTCTCTCAATCTCTCACACTGTAAGACAACATTTATATGCAAACATAGCCAAGTCAATTGAAAATTTATTTAATACTAGCTGATCCCGACAAACGTCATTTTGCCAAAAAAAATCAAAAAAATGTCTCTAAAAATAGATGTTGGCCGATTCTCAGACCTACTCAATATGATCGGAGAGTTTCAGAAGAATCGGTCAACCCGTTACGGAGGAGTAAGAGAACGGGAAGTAAGGGAGTAAGAAAAGCAAGAAAAGAGAGTAAGGGAACGAAAACTGTGACACGATAATTTTATATATTAAGATCTATCTTATCTATCTACTAAATAAATAATAAAAAATAAATAATAATTAAAAAAAACAACTTTTATTGATATTAAAAAAAAAATTAATATTAATTTCAGTACCTGAAGTACTAGGGCTATATGAGGAGTTAGGCGTAAAGCACGAGCCTCTTCGACTGATTGCGCCGCAGTTTGAAACTCCATTTCCACCGTTACAATTAGCCGTAAGTCGGCCACTTTATATTAAAAAACTGAATGACATGTAATATGTAATTATTTTTATATAAATATACAATAGTGTATGAAATGGCTCCTATCTTAAATATTTGGTTCGTATCTCAATTGTTTAATAATAAGTTCCTGTTAGGTATTCGCTCCAACATTTCGAGAGCCCCCTCCACCACCCTTGGAGCTTTTCGATCTGGACGATGCATTTTCTTCGGAAAAGTCACAGCTTGCTAGATTGGCGAACAAGTGTTTACAACCGAATAGCAATAAGATGGGACAAGGTATCTAGTTAACGCTTTAAAAACACATTTTATTTCATGTAACTTAATAGACGATCGATTAAATGAGACAATTAAATTATAACATCTCGTTTTTATAAACGTTACATTCTAACCCCGCTAGTCTCCTGGTACATTGTAAAATATTGTACCAACTTCACTGTACGTTTTTTTTTATTATTTTATTAGCAATTAATAAATGTTACTTATTATTTATTTTTAGATTAATTATTATTTAATTTTTATACAGATTTGTTCATTGCATTAAAATATTTTATTTACAGGCGATGGACAATTACAAAATGAACTTGAGTACTTCGTACGGGAGTGTGGGCGTGCTGTGCGATTGGCGAAATCGCAGAACCAGGGAGCCAAACAAGTGTTGCACCAACTTGGCCTACAATTAGCTACGTTTAAGAAAATTGCGCCTAAAGATTAAGATAACCAATAAAACCTTTTTTTAAATTTACCACAAACGGTAGAGGTGTCATATGTTGTCTCTTTAAATATTTAAATTTGGAATTTTAAATAATTGCTAGGTCCACAAGTGCCCAGACAAAGTCAGAAGCTATGAAATGTCAATATAGCAAATGCAAAGTTATCGCTCAATTGAAGTCGACTATAGAGAAACAATAAAACGAACATAAAACTGAAGTAACTTAACTAACTGAAACTTAGTTGCACAATACAGTCATGAAGACTATTGTTGTATTACTTATATGTTGCGTATTATGTGCAGTCTGTGAGTTCAACAGCAAGAAATTACCAAAATTACATAGAGATGTAAGGATATATAATCAAAGAAAATTCTCGAAGATTAAACATCACCGTGGCGTTGAAAATCCCGACACGGGGCCAAAAAAGTACACATTATTTTCACCTAGGTACGTCGTGACAGAGAATATCCCGAACAGTCCATATTTTAACCAAGACCAAGCTGGCGTCAAGTCTAGAGTCAAAAAAGTATTGCCAGACACGCATTTCATTCAAAAACGTTCGGTTAATGGAAAAAGCGTTGCTCTCAAAGCTAACGCAACACTTAAAAGCACAGTCGAACGAAAAGCACACCAAACAAAAGCTGGCAGACGAAGTCACAAACGTAAACGTCATCACAGATCACACAAGGGGCAAAAAGCACAGAAACATTCAAAGACAGGTAAACGCACCAAAAGTAGGAGCAAGAAGAATGTGAGAAACCATAGACAAGACAAAACCGCGAGACATGGGAAAGGTAAACTAAAATAAATGTGACAAAGATCCTCTTTTCACTATTGGAATTATATTGCAAACATATTAAATATAGAAATTAAATAAATCAGTTTTTCAATGTACTTTTTTGAATAAATACAAAGATTCAAAATTAAAACCTTAATCCTAATTTCAATGACATCCCAACACCCAAAACACCAGAAGCTGAAATTCTCAAACTAGTAACACATAAATAAAGCCTTTTCCTATCCCACGAAAAACGAAACATGTCAATATTAGAATAAACCTTTTAAATAAATTAAAACCTTTTAAAAACCAACTCGTATCTGAGGTATTATTCTGGTAAATACAATTATTTCAAATTTCTTTATAGTCCGCAATCGTCGGTTAATAGCCAGCAAAGACGCGGTGATAGAAGATTATCCATACGTGGTTTCAATTCAGAAATCAAGAGAACACTGGTGCTCGGGCGCACTGCTCAATCCCCGACTCGTGATCACAACAGCCAATTGCATATGGAAGTAAGTTTTAATACAATATAATGTTTATGTGCAAAAATAATTGTTTATATATATATATATATAAAACCTTTTTATTATACACAAACAATTGTAACATGAAATTACAGGCAAATGTAATTTTATTAATGTTCACGATTTGAATTCGACACCCACGTAGCTGAGTTGGCTCGTAGAGTGGTCACTTGGTCAAATCCAATTAATTAATAAGTATGTCATTAAAAGGAAATTAATCGAAAAACCTAAGATAGTGATATTAGATTACCATTTTTTTTTTACTTTATGATAATTGTGAAACCAGACCCGGAAAATGACACTGAGTTTCTTGTGGGTTCTTCTAAGCTGAGGGCGCACAGTAACTTTAAGTGACGGTCAAGAGTGGTTGTTAATAATTCTAACTGAATTAAGATTTTTTTTAATTTGAATACAGAATTGGGCTCTTCACTTTCTTGACGTACACGTGTGAAAAAATAAGATTCCGATATTAACAACGATTATATTAAGATATTTCTCCGTGTAACGAGAGATTTATGATTGAGCATTTCCTCAAATCGTCTCAAAGGGAAGAACCTCGAAGCGTGGCATACTAACTAGAACGAAGGGAGTAAAAAATGGCCTGCATTTGATTTAGTGATTTGCTTGGTGACACCAAATTTAAAGCATGCTTAATACTTCGTAATTCTAAGCCACCCGACCAATCGATAATTATTGCGCTACCAATATCCCAGACATAATTTTTAAATAAAAAAGTCGTTTATCTTGTGATCATAGATGTCGCTAAAAGTGTCTAAAATCATTCTTACTCAGATCAAACCGAATAAGCAAACTAAAGGTTCGCGCTGGCTCCCGTTACGTGGACCGAGATGGTCAGGTAGCCAGAATCCAAGAGGTGATGAAACATCCATATTGGAGCATTAGAAAGAACCCGGACTACGACATCGGCTTGTTGCTGCTGGATAGAAATATTAGGTAATTTTCTATCAAACACAAATCTATATATATTTATATAGATATCTAGATACTTTTATATCTTTATTTATGTAATTATGTTATAAAGACATTTTGAATCGTTATATTTTAACTAACCACCGATCTGCAAGATGTACCGAGAAGAGCAGGAAAAAAACGATACTTCAAGTAACAAAAGCATTGTGAGGCTACTCAGGAACTAAACTGTACCGATGCTGAGCTATTGCTGACACATGACCTTCAACACTGCAGTAGGAGCTGCTGCTTCTTTTTTATGTCAATTCTGTGTTCGCCATTCGACTCCGGCAAAATGTCATTGTAAATATTGTATTTGAAACTAAAGGCGCACTCATTCTGTTCTGTATCTCGCAAAATAGGTTTTCAGATTCCACACATGCGGTAGACCTACCGAATGTGGCCATGTACCCTCCGTTTGATGACGCGTGGGTTACAAGTTGGGGTGCTGAGAGGGTAAGAATATTTATAAACGCCATCTATCGACAGATTTAATTAACGCCTGAAATGGTGATGTCCCATAGACACTGCCTTATGCGTTGCCGGACTTCTTGAAGGTTTTACAATTGCCCTCATTAAGGACGACTCCTAAGCTTTTTTATAGGACTACGATTAACTTTTTAAGTATTATTTCAGCGTGACGGTGTATTTGAGAATAAAGGCATGGCTCTGCAAGTGTACCACGCTCGTTTGATGGATAAAGATAAATGTAACAACGTAACACAACGTTTTGGAGTGACCGTGTCGAACAATTTCATATGTCTGTCGCAGATGGGCAGACGGGCACCTTGTACGGTCAGTATTTGATGAGTGCCAGACACAAAACACAAGGAAAGGTATCGGTTGTATAGTGTAGAAGTAAAGTTAAAGATTATACTATGCTTTAGTTATGTTTAAATAAAAACAATAAATCAATCGTAATTCGATTGATTCCTTTACACGGTGCTTTATGCGGTGCCAAAGTATGTCAAGTCAAATCAAAAATAAATTTATTTATAGATTGGATTCTTACACTCTTATATCGTCGAATTAACAATAAAAATTGACTCAATAACATTGTTAGCCCCAAACCCCGTTTGGGAACTTGAATTGGCAAGAATTTATTTATAATTTCATAATGATAATATTAATTATTGATTTAGCGAGACACCGGTGCACCAGCTGTAAGCGATGGTGTACTGTGGGGTCTGGCATCATGGGGTCTTCGTAAACTGTAAGTACCATTAAGACCTTTGGAGGCCTGGAGGCCTTTGGAGGTATTATCAGCTCAGCTCGTCCTTGTTGGCGAGCTTAGCTAAGCCGTAGATCTTAATCAATAGTATCCTGTGTGCGGCGTACCTACAGGTCCTTCTGGCATTTATTTAAGGTGGCCAGACATTAAACCGCAGAGACCCTGGTAGAATGCAAACGCGAGCCCAGAGGTTTCCTGGTGTGAGTTGTGTCCCACATATCCCTGTCAAATTTTAATTTTATAGTTTATCAACAAAAAAAAAAACGCTGTTCTTGTAATTTTTTTTTACAGATGCGGTACAGAACGTTACCCCGCGATGTTCTCATACCTCGGTGCGAGATCCAATCTGGACTTCATAACAAACGCCACTCACTACCTGATGTCCGACAAACGTCATTACCCGTTCATGGATAAATTTATACTGAACAAGGCGGACACAACTGAAGCGCCAACAACTGGCCATTTAGAATATTAAACTTCTATTCCAATTTCGAATTTCGATTTAATGCGTTCCAAATTCAAATAGTTTCAAAATGTTTGTGTTTAGGCTTTGAAATGTGACGTCACGTCATCGTTGATCCCGATTAGATTCCTATGTTAACCGACTGCGCTGCAGCAAATGGGGGACGACGGTTAAGAAAACAATGTTAGTATATGAGCATATTTAATATTTTCTTTTCAAAATTGTAAAACTCACATTTTGAAATTGCAAAATTATAACTAAATTCTCATATCGTTAATAGTAACAATGTTTTGTATCTCGAACTGATCGATAACTCATTTATACATCTCTGTTATAATGTCTAACAAATTCAACTTTCCACTGTGCTTTTCGATTTTGCCAACAATACATCTATTAACTTCTTTTTTTTTTAAATAACTAATTGTTTTTTTTTTTACATTCAATTTACACTACTATGCACCGAAACAAATAGCAATCGAAATTAACGTAAACACGAAAAAGCAATTCCACATACATTAAGGCGGCCTATGCACGATCGTTTTTTTTTTAAATGATAAATTTGAATACGCTCGCGTATAGGCCGATAGTCAATTCTTTGGCAATTTGTAATATTCAAAAGTGGATTTACAATTTCTCAAAACTGGCTGAAAGCGTCTATTGTGAGAACTGGCGAAGTGTGAAACTATTATATGAATATTTGTTGATCAGATTTCCATTGACATATATATAGAGAGTTCCTAAATACCTCTAAAGTGCCTTATTTCTTAATTCTCCGAGCCAAACGCTAGCGAATGAACAGTTAAGGACCTTGGCACAAACTTTTACGAATATAAACTCTCTTTATCAATTTTACTATTAAATTACTTTATTTTTATTAGAAACAAAAACCTCCTTGTATGATTCTGAGTACAAGGTTGGTTCTCATAGATTTTTTTGAATATCGAATGCTAAGGCCGCGGCAGAGGTCTATTCACGAATTGTCAAATGGAAATCTTCGACCTTTGAACCAGTAGCAACATAACAAAGCGTCTGTTATTGAATTATTCTATTAAGTACATATTGTGTTAGAAATTAACAAAATCTATCCTATTCTATTGTAATGAACTGGCCAAAACATCCTTAAAAACTTAAACATTAACGAATTGCCTGTCTCATTCATTTCCCTTCGTGTGAGCGAGACAACAACACGCTTCGGTGTTTTAATCCTTTGCCCTGATTAACAATAAATATCATCGATATACGATTTTTGTATTTTGAACGCGATATTTAAATTAGGAATATTTTCTAATAAATCAATTGAATTCTGTACAAGTATTTTTCGTACATTGGGTGTACTGAGTTATTTTTTTTTTAGTCAAATAATAAGTCTTGAATTTCTATCGTCCAGCGTTCAAAATTCAATAATTACAACACAAACTAACAAAAATTAGGCCAAAGACAAAATATACTTAAAACGGAACTTGTTTTGTACACCATAAGCCGTAAGTTAATCTTATCTAGTACCTGGCCACGTCTATGGTAACAAGTATACACAAATATAGTGAGCAAATAATATGCATCGCAACACTTATACACACAAAATAAAAACAAAATATGATTAATCCATAATCACAATTTTTACAGTTTTAAAACAAATTAGAGATTGCTCTTGAAGTTTCTTGTAACGTTAACCTTACTAAATGTAATCTGTAGAGTTTTTGTTGCCACACCAAGAACATTTTGGATGGAGCAATGTTGACCGTAAATAAAAAAAGGAATATATTACTCGATATTAATACTAGAGAACTATAAATATAATACAAAACAACAAATAAATTCGTGCTCCTTACACCTAGAATGTAATCTAAAAATGTAGACTCTGCTATAATCTATGCCATGTATCGAAAGGTTCAAGTGGAGGTAATCAGCCGATTTGTCCTAATCTAACGCACCAGGCAAGAAATCCAAAATTTTCCTTACTCTAAAAACTCCCTGATTTTTTCTTAAATCTAAATATACACAAAATAATTTTGTACTCTTCAAAACGAGTTTTATATGGCAACACTTTGTGGCTTTATCGCCAAATGGACTCTGGCCATAGACAAAAGTACCACAGGACAATGTTAAATATACCCGGTTATTGATGGTGACAGGAAAATGAGCGTTGAATCTAGCGATTTGAAATATGGATTTTTTTGCAAAATCAAATTCAAATTTGATCTTGCGAAAAACCTTGGGCTCTTTCCGACTTCGATATTGAAAGGACGCTAGGAAAAGGTAAAATTGGAAGTATTTATTTGGCAAGAACAAAAAAAATATCACATTACATCGTGGCCGTTAAGGCTTTACTTATTAACGGAGTTATGTCTTCTGACAACGAGGATCAAGTACGACGTGAAGTTGAAATACAGCGTCGTCTCCATCATCCTAATATTTTACGAATATATGGCTTCTTCCACGACGAAATGCGCTTTAACCTTGTTTTAGAATATTCCAAACATGGTACTTTGTATAAATTATTAACACGTGTTATGAGGTTGGAAGAAGAAGCAGCCGCGATTTATATACGAGATTTGGCTGGAGCACTAATTTATTGCCAACAGAATCAACTTATTCACCGAGATATTAAACCTGAACATTTATTGATTACTCACAACGGGGAGGTGAAAATAGGAGATTTTGGCTGGTCAGTTCAATCTACTTCATCATCAAGACCCCATGACCCTTTGTAGAACATTAGACAACCTTTCTCCCGAGATGCTCGATTCTAAACCGCACAGCTCTGCAGTCGACATATGGAGTCTTGGTGTTCTATGCTATGAACTACTCGTGGGCTTGCCACCATTTCAATCAACAGTCTACAGTCAAACTTGTCAAATAATTAGAAGCGTAATTATTAAGTATCCTCCTTATGTGACAAAATTAGCAAAAGATTTAATAGGAAAATTGCTTGTAAATAAATCTGAAAAACGGATACTCTTGCATGAGGTTTTGACACATCCTTGGATTCTTGAAAATACATCAGCTTTTTACGCTGTTGAACAGATAGTCCCAAAGACAAAATCGAGACTTAATAACTAGCATTTAAGGAGATTTGACTTTTTTAGATAAATCTTTCAAAACATTCCGCAATCTTTACTTCGGGGTAGGTTAAATGTGCTCATTTCTGTACTAGTGTGATTTATGTGACGACTGATTTTTATCATTCTTTTGTTTTCTGTCTTTTACATCATTCTTCCTATTTCATATGCGTGTATTAGATAATTGTATAATAAAAAAAAAAACAATAATAAATTATAGTATGGAATTGAAACGAAATATTAAAGATAAAATTAATTTGAGACTGAATAATTAAGAAATATAAAAATGGATCAATAATAAAAGAAAAAGAAAAGAGTTTACAGTTGAAGAGGTCACGCCAACCGTAAGATACTTTTGTCTACTGCCACTACACTAACTCGTTATTTTAATAGTCATGAAATTGATAAACTTTAAGTAGCAAGGTTGGTAGCGTCGAGATATTTAAAAGCGTAGCAATTTTACAATTAATTATGACCTTCAGGTCACGTGTGAGACGAGAATATTGATGAGGTACCTCACCGTTTGTAACATTAAAAACGGTTGAAACCTCATTCAAAAAACCGTCAAGTGCCATTTTCAAAATTGACAACTTCAAAAAAAATCCTTTCATATCGTTGTTTTGAATTAAAATCGCATCCCAGATGCGTGCCACACCCACGAATACAAAAAAAAAACCCCAAATTTTGACAGTGCCTGACACCAAACTGACAGCCGCCAAGTTAAAAGTACCCGGAGAGAAGTCCGAGCCGATTCGTTCCCTATGGCTGGTTCAAAAGTAGAGTTTCCAGCTCATCGGCGGAGCGGAGGAGGAACGCAGCTGACTCGCGGTAACCGGTGATCAATTGCCGGACGGCACCAACTTCCGACCCGGAGAGTTTGTGCGACAGGAGAGATTTCTGTGAGCTGACTCCGGTTATGGATGGCGTGGATGTGGAATGGAGTGTTGTGGTCGATGTTTTCAGTGACAGATCTGTTGGGGCTGTAAATGGTATGTAATGGTAATTAGTGGTACACAGAGAAAGATGACATTTAAATATAATACAAGATATTAATTTAAGGTCCTGGCTTGTACTATTTAGGAGGGCTTAAAGGGCCTCGCGAAGCAAAATTCTGGAGTCTTCATGTCAAATACATGTCAATATATTTTTATATATATATATATATTGCTACCGCATAAATAATACATTAAAAAAACTTTAATATTTCTTATACATTTGTAAAGTATAAGATGGCCTGCTATATATATCATGAGATAAAGAAATTTATAAAACAAACCGAGTTTGCTCTGGTTTATTGTTACCCTCGCAGCCTTAGACATAAGGAAGTTATTGACCTAACATGTGATGGCTGATGATTCTATGAAAGATATAAACAACATGGTGCGACATACCAGTGATGTTGGGGAATGTGTGCGTGTGCGCAGCCATGGCGGACAGGAGTGCGCTCTGATACGCAGCCATGGCCGCGTTGACGCCGACACCTTAAAAAGTCGAGTGGCATTGTTATTTACAAAAATTAATTGTCATAATAGAAGATTGAGAGGGAATAATTACCGCTTGGTGGTAGAGATGTGAGAGTCGAGAGCAGTGCTGTGTTTGACAGCGCTGAACTTTGGCTTGTCGACGAGCTGAAAATACGGAAATTATTGATTATTATAAACTATTCTTAACTTTTCTGGTGCAGAGTAAAGGAATTAGGGTGGTCATGACTAGTTCGGAAACGAGCCTCAGCCTCAGATGCTTCCTGGGCCGTATAAAAATTAATTTAATCAAGTCAATTTTATGAAGTGTTCATAGGTAGAATTTAAACTACAGCTGTGATTTGTTTACAGCTCTTAAGAGCCACTGATATTAATTCGTACAGAAATGTAATTGTCTAAGTTGTCAGAGAAGAGTTCTATCTTACGATCTATGTTAGCCATACGAAAGAGACAAGAGAACTTTGATTTTTTTTATTGTATCATGTAAGACTAAGAGATGTTTGCAGTTGGGTTTAAGTGAAGATGATCCCCAACATCGTCAACCATATTTATATTGACTAAGTTTCAATATAAATATGGTTGGTACATCAGGTAAGGTTAGCTGGATTGGTTGGGATGGAGTCTTTAAAACTTCAGTTTTTATTTCAAAATGGAACATAAGAGACTCGTGGTACTCACTTCTGTCTTCCAAAAGTCGGTGGGTTGCCGAAATTGGATGGGAAAGTGGGTCTGAACAGTGGCGCTGGCGACGAAGCTGGACTGCAATTCGAATAAATAATTGTAATTGTAAAAAACGTCTAGTACGAATGAGTAGTCAATATTACTAAGAAGAGTATTTCATTACCTGGCTGTCTTACTTCCGGTATTGCCGTTTGCATTGTCGAGCTTTAAGCTGTTGTTGTTCAGCAGTGGCTCCATGGTAGGACTGTTGGATGGTCTGGTGGTGTCAGCTGCTGCCTTGCTGTGCCCTGGGGTCGTAGTTGTGGTTGTGGATGCCGGGCTGCTGATCGCACCGCTGTACAAGCTCAGGAATGATGATGTCGCTGTGGTGTCTATGGCCTGTATTGTATAATTTTGTGAGACAGTGCATTTGGATTTTTACAGTGTTTTTTTTGTATATTTTGTTTTTGTTGTTGGAGATTGAAATTACTCACCATAGGCGTCGGCACGGTCGGCATGGGCTGGCTGACTGGATCCAGGCCAAGCCGCATTCGCTTCGCGTTGAGGCTCTCGTTCTCACACGCCTGCGCCAAGATATGTTCAGCTTGTACAGACGTTAAGTGCGCGGGAGTCGGACGCACCTGAGTTTGTAATACAGCTAGTCAATAGCTAGCAACCCTGACACTTTGGGGACATTGAGGCCCACTGACGCCCACGTGGGCCAGTCATTTGCATTAGTCCCGTTATTTGTCAAAAATATTATATCGTCCAATTAAGACTACTAACGTAACTAGGTGTGTTTAAGCGATTATTACTTAATTTACTTGTGTTAAGTTTTAAGTTTGTCTATGGCGGATTAACATCAGCTTATGCTGAGTTTATACAAAAACTTTATTATCACAGTCTCTCTCTCTCTCTATCTCTCTCTCCTATAAATTATCCCACTCAGACACGCACAACATACAACCATATTCAATAAGTACTAGGATAACATAATTCATGCAGAGCTCGGACCCTCACCGCTGTATCCCAGGCGTTGCCTGAGGGAGTGCTCCCGCCGTTGCCTGAAGCCGGTCCCTCTCCTCGCACCTTCTTATTACGCCTGCAACTCTTCAAATAGGTTCTGATCCTTTTGCGCGCGCGCTCAGCAAACTCTGGGAACTGCCTGGTACAAGAGTCTATGATTGCCTGTATCTTCTCTTTAGGCTGCTTTGAAATAGGAACTATCCTATCGAGGTTTTCATCGACGAACAGACGGACGAACATCTGTAAGGTTTATGGTTCACATATTAAATAAAAATATATACAATCGTCTGATATACAGATTCTTTTACACAAATGCTACTTACATTAAATGCCTTTAACCGCTCAGGGTCATGATGCTGGGGATCAACACGATCATCGCTGTCATCGTCAGAGGCTCCACCGTCATCGTCGTCCTTAGTTCGATCGGACGACGAAGTCTCATCATGCGTTGATGCAGGCTCCACTGGTGTTGAACCAACATGGATTGGACTCTGAAATCAGTCGTTATTGACATAAAAATGTCAAGAAACGAAACGCTGCCCTGAGAAGGCTCTGTTTTTTCTCACAATTTACAGATTTCCGTATAAAAACGATCTGTTTACACCAATTTTTACAATGAGTATACATATATAGAGGAAAAAATTAAAAATGACCATCCGTGGAACTACTACGTATTTAATATGATTAATTATTGCGTTAATTGACTTACTCAAATCAGATTTCCTAAAGCCTTCTCGTAAGTAATAAAATAATAATTTAAGTATAAAATAGTATGAAACGCTGGTCAACCTTAAAACTCACCGAGTGTCCGGTTGTGAGGGGAGTTGACGGTTTCGGAGGCTTGGTACCAAGCCCCAAAGCGCTGTGGTAGGAGGCCCAGAGGTCGGCCATACTGCTGTCTGTTCCAGTCTCTGGTAAGTCTCCGTTCCTGCCTGGAATAGGATGTTATTTAATTAGCAAAGGATAAATTAAAGGATAAATTCTGATTAGTGACATAAACTTTGATGATCATTTATTTTAATTAATTTAAATAAAAACTTTTTAGATGACAAAAAAAAGCGACAAAAATAATTCTATAAAGCCCTAAAAAGGAGTTAAGTAAAATCCGTTAAGTCCGTAAGAAGGTTTTAATGTGTGGTACTCGCGTAAGCCATAGATATTATTTTAGAACTTAACGTAATATTTTTGTAATAGTCCAAGGAGTTTCCTTACTGAAAATAATTACGAGTTGTATTATACTAAGACCGTCTTTCACATTATCTAGTTTGGTTACGTAAAACGTTCAATAATCGCGTCTTTTATACTTGGTTTAAATATCTAGTTAACCACAACCTTTGAAAACAAGTTCATTCCTAAAATAATCGTTCAGTTTACGACGACCCACAGAAAACCACCGTCTAGAAAACCTGTTAAAATGTTTTAATTGAACCTTAAAGTTGTAATGCGCCATTTGGTTTAATAAATTTTGATTGAAGATTTCCCAACCTTCTTATATGCTATATAAGAATATATTTATGTGATCAGTTAAATTAACACGGGTGAAAAAAAAATAATTATCCATAGACTTATAAGAAATTAACCGTTAACAAAAACATTATGCAGCTACCAAGGCGGCAGATATTAATGGAGTAGTCAGGGGAACGGTGCATCTGCTTGCTAAATGTCAACCCGGGCCGGGTGCCTATAAATTGATGCTCCCCTAGTACGTCCCTTAATACGGCTTCACTGCACAGTAAAAATAGCCAAAGCGGTTTTGCAGAAATTATGTTCAATGAATAAAACTAGCAAATTCTAACTTGGAAGCCATAATTTAAGCCTATTTTGAAGCGTCGTTTTTACTGCGAAATTAAGGCTTTTAAGGAAAGGGCCGTTGGAGAATTGTTTAAATAATATAAAATGCATGAAGTTTATGTAAGAATAAATAGGGGTGTCCGTTTGAAGAATATATGTATGGCTTTAGATATATAATGTACGAACTGTAATTGCGTTATCGTTACTTGTCAACGGACCGATATATTTAAAATTGCAACAATAATATGTTTTTCAGTTCGTCAAACATACAGAAATGAACGACTCGTTTTAACATAATATATGTGTATACTCTATAAATATGTGTGTGTAATGTGTTGTTTACCTGTTTGACCGTTGTAATTCCAAGCTAGCAACATCATTTTCAACTTCTCAGCATCTTTCGCGTAGCCATGACCTGCACCAGATCACATTCCAAAATTGAAATTTTGAAAACGGAACTAAACAATTTCTTTAAGCCAATTCGGTTGCCAGTATTTTGTGACAAAAAGGTTTGTTGTATCATAAAATACTCTTTTTTGATGTGATGCAAGCGGCTGTCAATCAAGATAGACACAGACAATAACCAATTGTAGAGTTACCCTATCGTTTCAAATTGGCAAGAACTTAATTTACATTAAATAAAATTACAATATAATTTAATCTTCCCACTTTTACTTCCCATATAATCGATGACATTAAGATTCTATGGAAATGTGTCTATCTCGATAATATCTATTAAATGTATATTTTGTATGTATATAGAAAAAATACTTACCAGAAAAGTTATCTTCATCGTTCATATCAATTGGTTCTGGGGTTAAATTGTCCTGTAACAAAAGACTTAAATTAGTTTTTACGATTATTATAGCCTAATCTTTATCTTATTTTACACAATACATTTCTCGATAATTCTACATAGTTTGAAAGTCACAGCAATTGATTTGTTTATTATTGAGACGATTAACGGAATCCATAGTTGTATTATATAAGTACACATATATATATATATATAATATTGTTTTCTTATTATTTAAACTGTGATAAGTCCAGGGAAATCTAATCCACATGTTGTACCAGGGCAGCATAAGTGCTAAATAGTAAATAATTAGTGAAATGGTCCGTGGTTCCGGTCATCGCTCCGACAAATCAATAGTCCTGGGCCACTAAATATAGCCCTTCGCTTCTGCCCACAATATTATTACGATTACAACAGAAAAAAAACCCGTACCCAAGCCTACATCATAAAATTTAAACTCTTTTAGTAATTAAGAATCCCGTTTTGCCGCCTTTACATTTCTTTATTCAGTATACAAAATTATATGTAATTTATGTTATGTGAAGACGTGGTTGGGAGTTGACATTTACGCACCAACTTAAAAAAATATATAAACAATGAATTTATTAATGTTTAAGCCAAAGACACACAGAAACACAAATACAATGAACAGACATTTTAAACATGTATCTGTCTGTAAAATATTTTAATATAAGGTAAAAAGAGATGAGAATTATGTTTCAATTATATGCAATTATTAAAGTATATCGCTTTAAGTAAAGTTTTCGCGTTCTTAAAAAAATAATCTTCATGAACAATGTAGGTATTGTCGTAATAAACTAACCGACAATTTCTCGTTTCAATACCTTAATATGTTCAATATCTCATAATAGTCGGGATCGCAGTAAAAAGATGCATCTGAGTACAAATAATTGCTGTACAGCTGTCGAACTGGTTTCCAGTAGCTTTGAGCTTTTCGAGTGACTGAACTTTGAAGCTTTCTTATGTACCTTACTGTAAAACTGTCATCAAAAGTCCTTCTAATAAATGCTTTTAATGTCGGATTAATCGAGTGCAAATGTTTTTGTGTTAGTTTTTAATGTTTTATAATTATAAAGACAGTTGTTCCGGTTTGTAACAGGTTAAAAAAACATTAAAGTTAGTAAATATAACTTGCTCGTTGCTTAACTTTCATAAAATACAAGTACGTACTTATTATTAACTTCCATAACAACTATGGAGGTATATTTGAGTCTGCAAAAAGCAAAGCATCCGTGTTTCACGGGGCAAATAAAAAAATAATTGATGATTGGTTGAACCGATTTTGAGGTAGTAAATATTTTGTGTTTACTTAAAGGCTTGTCGCTGATCGCTTCAGAAGGGGAATATTACAGATTTATAACATTACCACAATGAAATATATTGATAACAATATCAAAGTCAAAAAATATTGATTTCCAACAGGATTATTGTAAACTTTTGAACGTCACTTAAACTTTAGAAGTGTGCTGGGCGCCCTCTGCCGAGTGCTTACAAGATACTCAAATGTCATTTAAACACCATCATAAAGGCTAGGAATTGGGTAATAATTATTCCATTATGACTAAATAGAACTAACGAATTATTGATATAATATACCTCTCATATTTAAGCATTTTTTTGGGTATATAATTATTCATTCTACTGTTAGTTATTTTTTTAGTTATTAATTAATTATTAGATAAATTGTCAGCCGTTAATTGATTTTTAAAAAGTTTTCAGCCTAATCCTCATATGTTACTTTTCATTATATATAAAGCCATTTTCAGATACCGCCCATAAGTTTTATATTATATTATTAATTCATCTTCATTTTAATCTTTAATTCGAATATTATTTCTTGCTAAAATTTTCTCAAATTTTTCTTCTCTCCATTGGGGTTATTTGAGCATCGAAATTATCTCCCTTTCTTTCTTTTACTGTCTACTTTGGGCTCCTGTTTAGTATATTTTCCTCCACTTTTCTGTTCTTCGCACCACGTTCTCGTCACAATACCACCACCATGATATTCTACTGTACTACAAAATTTTATCGTATTTGCTTGTAATATTACCTGTCGGTGCATTTATAGTTGTAATATATATATAGTGTAGACTCCATTTAACGTCACAAAATTTAACGACAACCTCTCTAAAGCGTCGAAATCAATTGGCTTTGGTTGGTTAGCGCGGGGAAGAACTACTACCCTACAAACCCTGTAAGAAGAAACGCGTTCCTCTTCTAGACAGATTTTGAATTCTAGAAATTACTATTATTATTAAATAAGAAACAACAATTTTGTGTTCAAGAGTGTAATACATAAAATAGGATTTAATTTAAACTTAATATATTTTTCAAATTTATTTCATTTTTGTGTTTTGTTTAATATCAAGTTACATTAGGTTAATATTAAGAATGTTTATGTCAAATGTCAACGAATTAAATGTATAAATTATCAACAAATACACCATTTGAACTCAATATATTTTTAAATACATTATTATATTACACACATAACACATCATTCCGTCTCCAAAGCGGTTTCTTAGCCACAAGATAGGGTGTAAGGGCTATCCGCTATGCAGATCCATTGACCCTTATGTATTGCAATTCACTCTGTAATTAATTACACCTCAATGCTAGATAAGGTGCACTGGTGCATGTATATACAACATAATTGCTTAAGATGCAGAGTGAGTTATATATCCCTTTGTTATATGTTGCTACGGTATGTTAACAGTGTTACTATGTTATCTCTTATTGAGAGTGCAAGTAGTGAAGATTGGCATAATATTTGGTGACAGTAGGAAATGTTTTACTAAACGCTAAGTGGAGCAGCAGTTAAAGAGGAGCTTTTAAAAAAACGATTTTTCTAAATTATCTGATTATTTTCATGATGAAAAGGTTTGGGAATGAATTAGCTCCAGCTTGTTTCAAAAAGTGTACTGGGATCATTTTAAAAATCAACCAAGCCGAGGTTTCTTGCTTCTCCTCAGCTTGGTTGCGTACGAAAAGGCGTAGAGTTAGATTTAAGACGATTCGAAATGGTCCTATGTACCTTAGTAATTAAAGATATTTTTCGCATTCTACCTAGATGACCGAAAGCTCAAAAGTACAGAGTAGTTTTTATGAATAGTTAAATATTGACTCAAAAAAAGCTTTAGATCTTTAGATCAATACTGATCCAATATAATATTGATATCAGAATAATTGAATGTAACTCTGTACTGTGTAATATATTTTTAAGGTAACAAGGCTTCAGCGGTTCTAGTACGCTTTGTTAACAATAAATACAGGTACCATTTTGTACGAACTAATGAATTTAATCTATCCGTTAAAATGTATTACAGTGATTAATGGCATCACGCTGCAAATAAACATGGACCTAGGTCATATATCGATAGGGAATAAATTGTGAAATAACCTAGATTTCAATACAAAACTGAAAATTTCGGGTACCACCTATGTACTGCTGATACATGGCCTTATGTACCTCCATCCCCCTCGCGAGCCCGCTATAGTGCCACCCCGCGAATCATGCCGCGTCAAGTTATCGGTAGATAGTTTATCGACTATCGATAACTAACAGATCAGTTATAGACAATTCATACAAGGTAAATTGAAATTATTGACTAGTCATAAGATGAAATATAAGAGAAAAGAGATGAATATGAAAGAAATGACACATTAATGCGACTCAGTTATACGTAAGTGTAGTGAGATAACTCGTACCATAAGTCAATGCATATAAAATGTTAAACCAAATGCAATTTGAAAAATTTTCGTTGTAGGTACAATTGTATTAGGAGAGATGTTTCAAAATCATTCTTGACATAATAAAAACAATTCTCACATCATTAGTTTTATCGATAAGTGTTACCACTGGTGGCAGCAATCAGGTGGCAGTCAGCGTATAATCATTAAATACCCCGCGGGGGCGATGACGCCGCCCGCCCGCCCCGCGCCCAATTATGAAAATACGAACAAAATACATTGAAATTTTATACGAGCGAAACTATCGATACCGTATAGGCATTGTCACAGCACTTATTTGATTTGCTTAGAACGTTACAATTTCAGATTAAGTAAGTATGTTTCGAACACCCTTATCTAAGTTACAGGTATTATACAGTTAAGACAAGACACTTTAAAAATAGTGAAAGTCTAACACGGGACATTTCTTTGTTCGCGCTAGAGAGACTCTGGAATTTACCTTAAGGTCATAAAAAAGCTTTGATTCATGACGTTGCAAGTGAGGCAATAATTAGCTAAATAAATTATTGTGTATGCTTAATGGGATCTAAGAAATACTAAAACGCTAAAATAAATGGTGGAATGAATTAATTCATTTGCGAACTAAAGTAGCTATTTAATTCAAAACATATTGAATCAAAGGAAACTGGAAGGCAAAAGGAGAAATTAGGGTCGAAAAACAAGTCGAAAAACATTTCCGTAAGCGGTCTGCTAATAGCAGGTTTTATTTTAAAACTTCGCCCGTCTCAGGGATCTTCAGCCTTTCAAACCGGGCTAGGGGTTCGGTAGTTCGCCCTAGTATTTTTAAAGCGGACAGCGCCCCCCCCCCCCTGCGGCATACGCGGTGTCCCCCCTTTGCCCCCATCACCCCATCTCCCCACCCACACACGGTAATACCATAACGGGGTGCGAGCTATGACGAGATTATCTACGTACGTATATAACCGTACAAACGTTGACTATGTACCAGGATCACATAGGTATATAAGCGATGACTTGTGTACATAGCAGCATTGATTTACCGGGCCGGACGTTGTCATCGCGATGACAATTACAATATGGTCGGAGTAAAAATGCGACGCCAAGTGGCCACCACCTAAAACCTCTGTTTCATACTAAATTACCCGCAGAGCTTAGATTGTATAGCATATGAATCAGTCAACGAAACTATTTACAACCAACTGTTAACGACTACTTAATTTCACATGACTGTGAGTACGACTTGTACACTTAAATGAGGCTTAATTTATATTAAATATAACATAATCAGTTGGTACATTAGTCAGCAAATTGAAACGATAGAATTGATGTGCAAACAAAATCGAGCAAATTGCTATCATACATATTGAAATAACTAATATAATTTTGCAACTAACACAATAAATGATTAATTAATTCTTAACATTCTTCCAAATGGATTATTGACTAAAATATAATTATTGTTAGTTCATGTAACAAATAGATATTTATGTATTTAACCTACATTGTAGAAGCTCTTAGGATAGAAGTGAAATCTAAGTTATATGTAGAATGGATCATTACGATTTAATACAGTAACACAGCTACTTGCCTTGAAATCTCGCGGTATACGTCTAAAGGAGACTGTATACTTGATACGTTATATCTTATTATACAATTGTTTTTTATTGTTACGTCGTAGCTACCAAACCTATTTGTCATTCATATAATGGTGTTATAATATAAAGATAATGAAGTTGATTTAAATGTAATAATTATTAATTAGATAAAGTTTATTAGTCACCTTAAAGATTAGGCAAAGCTTAAAAGAAAATCGCGTATAAAAAATTCAAACGGTTGCCATGGTAACCATTTTGTTTCTAACCGCTGCTATGGTTACAAACGAAGGGACGTCAAAATATAACGGACTCGTAAAACACTTTTGCTAGTCCTAATACGCTTGGTAATAAACTAAAATAATTCTACTTCATTTGCAATTATAAAGTCAATTCCTCGTTTCAATGATTAATAAAACACGGTTAATATTAATTAAATGCTAAACACAATTAAATCTTAAATCAAGCCGTACCCCGGTTTAAAGATCGTCCTTAACTCATACAGTGTACAGTGGTCCTTAAGCGGCGCCTAAGAACCTCACGAGGCTCGCTAGGCGAAATTTCAAAGCATCTGTTAGGGGGCCTCCCACCCGTTACGCTCTTTGAAGTGTGATAAACTTGTAAAGGTTACTGCAAACTGAGCTGAGACGGGCGCAGTGGATGGATTTGTAGTGATTCATTAATTATAGCAATACCAAGTTGGAATATTACTGAAATATATATTGTCAATACGTAAGACGTAAATCTTTTAATTGACTACACAAAATGACTATTTCAAATGAAAAAAGTTTAAATATAGACTGAAATCCGTCACTTAATATATTTCATTCTTATATAAGACACAATTCAGTGAAAATATTTTCAAACTCAAACTCAAAATATCTTTTACAAGTAGTCTTTATAGACTTTGAATCGGCATTTAAATTACCCGTTCGGAAGGCCTATCTACCGAGAAAAACCGACAGGAAACTCGATAGCAGCAGCTCTTTGATGAATATGTCAAAGATATTTTTTGATGAAATATAAAAAATAAGTTGACCTTGCCTATAAAAACTTTACTGTTATTCCAAACACTGTGGCCCTAGGAGCCCATTAAAACGTCGCGGTGCGGTGTCAGGCCTCCATCGCGAATTCAAAACGGCATCAGACGGCTTCTGGCACGTCTACTGATTTGATATTTAAAACACAATCAACCTGGTACTAAGTACTGAAACACGGAAGTTGCAAAGATCTAGTTGCCTAAGAATATTTTGTATGACATAATAATAGTTTCACCAACCAACCAATAAAATCTGTTTCCGACATTATTTTTTAATGAGAAAAATCAAAATAATTTAATGTCGATCGTAATTACCAGGATTACATAAGATTCTAGATATATTAAAGGACTATACGCGTGCAAGGTCGCCCGGCGCCTCAATGGTCGTTCTAGAGTTACCGTGGTTGCGTTTTTTGTCCTTAACCAGTAAGTCTTAATAAGACTTTTTTTTAAATAATTTCAAAATTGTATATATCCTTTGTGTTTTACAATTGGGAATGCTTTAAAACATCCCACAGAATAATACTAAGTTTATGTTGCATTTAAGTGGCTTTTGTGTGGTCGAAATTTTATTTTAATAGGACCGAAATGAAAAGAATTTAAAAAATAACCAAAGTTTAAAATAGCCTCTTTTAAATGAATATTTCATACTCCGTTTGTACCCGTTATAAAAGGTAGTCGTTGGACACTTTTGAATAATCTATGAAAAATCTAATTTAAGCTTACAACTCAGATCAGAGTTATTCTATCAAAAATCTTATATTAAAGCCTAACTATGATTTAAAGAACAATCTAGATGTAAAATACAATCTAGTGATGTTATTTTTCTAGTTAAAATTAAGAATCTGCAGTGTTTGTGATACATAAAACTGTCCACAAATAACTTACAACGGTAAAACAAGAAACCTTATCCAATGTATCTCTGTCATCTGAGACTCCGCCATTTTGAACCGCCTTCGGCGGGAAAACTAACTTTGGCGCCAATTTAGAAGCGTCGTGGCCAGTGTTGCTATTTCCAAAATAACCTTAAGATATTATAGGGCTGCCTTTTGTAATATTAACTTTTAAAATACAATATAGTTTAGGAAGAGGTCTTTTTTATGTTACCGATCAACTAATGAATAGACTTCATTGACTGATACAATTACAGAGTTATATTTAAGATGATAATTAAGAGACAATGAGCAATTTGTTTGTTAATTTGGCAGTCCACAGGAGCTAAATCATTATTCATTTACTTTCGCACAATCAATTTCTGTAATTATATTTTTTTTTGTTTCTGTAGTTAATTACAATGCAAACAAACAGAAGGACTCATATAACATAACCAAAGATCGGCAGATGGCTGACTGCAATTTTGAAACATAACCCGGCTAAATTACGAAGTATTACGTGAGTGAAACGATTAACAATACAAATAAGTAGGTCTACGTATTCCTTTAATTGCATTTTTTGCTATATACGAAACTCGAGTGGTTAAAATAGACTTCAGCTTGATTTTTCTAACAAGAAGTTATTTATCGTGTGTCTGTTTAGCCCAAAGTTTTAAATAATTACGTAAATGAATATAGTTCTATTAATAAATAAGGTGAGTCCAATATCGTTCTGAAAAAGGGTATTTAAATAAAAAAAACAAACTTTAATAATTACCTTTGGCAGAACATGTTGTAGCAATGCACCAGCCTTGCGTTTCGCCGCCATCTTGGATTCACTTGGTACACTTTTGTCTTTGGTTTCAATAATTACAATTGACAACTCAGTTCATTGACCCCATTTCCTTTACTGTAACTCTGTTTGTGCTACGATTGCGCTTTGTTAAAATAAAATACGAAATTTGTTTTTTCGCTGCTTATTCAAATCTACAAGTAGGACTGCTATTTATGCGGATAAGTGATATTTTTGCTTTAGGATAGTTCATTTGAAAATTTCAGTTTTAGTTTAATCCATTAGAGTATAGGACTGGGTTTGGTTTGAAATGCCACTTGTGTGGATGCTTTAGCCCAGTCTCACCTCGATAGAAAAGCTCAAAATCTGATGAAAAAAGTCAAAGTGCAAGACGAAAGACCTCAAACTTTGTTTTATTTCTCATTAGAATAGAGACTTTTGGACCTTGGGGTAGCAAAGGCGCTTATTAAAGAATTAAGGCGCCTGGAAGTACGTAACGGTACCAAGAGCTGGTGTTTTCTCGCTCAATGTATAAGCATTGCAATGCAGTAAGGAAAAGCAGTCTAGCATTATCTCCGCCACAAGGACCAAACTTAAAAAAATATTTTTTAAAATTTATTTTAAATTAGTTTTTTTATCTGTATGTCTTAATTTAAATATATTTAGTTAAGTTATAAATAACTCTAATATTTGAAAATTGTGTATTAAACTATTAGATTGATTTTATTTCAGATATTTAGATCAGTCTAATTATGACACCAGCCTATTTCTATTGAGATTAAAATTATTCTCTATGCCATAAACTAAGGAAGTCAGGTCCGTCAAAGCCGACGCTTTAAGTGCTTAACCGGGGAATTATAATTAACAGATCATCCAGCTCTTATAGCACCGAATATTATTCATTACACAAATGTAAAGAAAAAATTACGTGTTATGTATTTTGGACCCGTGAAGGTACCATCGACTAATCGTTATAAACATCGTAGCGGTGAATATTTTGAAAAACTCTAAAGCCAAATGAAAACTTTATTATTTTTTTATACCGGACACAAAAAAAAGCCCTCGTTAATCTTAATCTTGCTGACTGGTCGTCTTTTCTATTACAGAGTAAAGGACTATTGAAATCAAAAAGGTTGGGTATGAATCGCCCCAAATGCTGAGATGAGGACATTTGTGACACAGTCACGCTTTTAAATGATAGTGAGTTTGTGGTGGGTATCTTCAGATCAGTATTTTGAATAGACGTTAAGATATAAGAAAATTATTGACGTACACAAGTGTTCCCTGATTCTGTGTGGAAAATATATAAATATGTTATTACAGCTGCACGCGAGTGCCATCTGCTGTTTAGAAACGAAATCTATTGAAAGGACATATACATACATTTTGTTCAGGATATAAAAACAAAGAATTACCCAGTTCTCTATAACCTACATGAGGTAAAATAAACTTAAATAAAAACGGGTCAAGTCGCAACAAAGGCTAGTTAGAATGATAGTTTTTATACAAACTTTTAAGCTCTGATTATGACAAATACGACTTGAAAGCTTTATTGTGAAGAGACGGTTCGTTTTGTTACCTTTAGAAAGATGAATGTTAGTCGCTTATAGATGCAAAAAGTTAAAACTAAGACCAGGTCGTGTGTTCGAGTCAATCAATTACCTGCAGTGACCAGTTAACACTAGTTTTTAGGAAACAACTCAGACATAACAATTCTTTGTTCAAAGCGTTCAAAGCGTAATTATCGTTTTGATTGAATAAATTATCGATAAAGATTCAAATACTCGATAAATGTGAGTAAAATATCAATACAAATTGTAATTAAGAGGCGATTAAAAAACTCTAATAACCTACTTCTAGGCAGAATGGAGATAGACCGGTAAACAATGGTATTCATTCAAATGTATTGTGCAAACCAACGGGAGTTCCCTGCGAACGGGGCGTTTTTCAAAACGGGGAGATCGTGAAATTAGCACGCGTTAGGGTTCGCCTGTACACTTTTATAGGCCATTTAAAAAAAAAAGACACGTCTTATTATAAGCTGTATTGACTGATTTATCGCTAGTTGCCACTGACACACTGAGCCAACCCTGAAGAAGATATTTGATTGATTTTGTTAGTGGACAGTTTACGGCCTAAAATAAGATTAAAAGTTAAATCGTGTTATATTAAGATTACTACGCAATAACATAGGTATTGGGTAAAATATAACATTCTAGATTATATTATGCAGACGTGCTGAATATTGCATGCGGAACCCCCTAAACCCTGACCCGCTCAATGAATTCCGTACTGCCCCAGGCCCCTGCGATACACGTCTGTCAATATCACGATTTGCCTCCTATCGATTTTAACATTTTGTTTATAGGCAACATCGAATGTCATTTTAGGACTACTTTTTACATGCAAAAAGGTTTTATTTGAAATGTGTTTTTTTTTTCAATGTGGTACAAATTCAGTCTATGTTCTTGTTTTTTTAATACTTAAAGTTTTTTATAATTTTAAAATAACACTTCTTACACTGAAAAAATTATTTTTATTTCCAGAATTGTTTGATACGATAACCGTTTTCAATATATTTTCTATAGTCACACAACAAGGGTATTAAAATATTTCTACGGTTCTTGTCGTTTCCTAAGTAAAGAGGAAAATAAAAATTGCGGGTACTATTTCTCACAAAATAAACGACTGTTTCTAATCTATGGAAACAATAGAAAGAAATACTGGTCGGTACATTGTTTCCTGTTTTATTTTTCTTGAGGTAAAAATCTTTAAGTTATTGAAATAACCGCGAAGGTAGTTGTAGTTATTTTTTTAACACTTTATTTACTTCATTGGTGAGAGAGTATGTATGTTCTGTGGTTTTAATTAATCCGAGTTTTTTAAATAAGTCCAAGTTCTTAAACGATTTTAAATTTTTAAAAAGAAAGTACCAGGAACGCATAATCGTAATAAAGCTTTAAAGATTAGATCGTAAAAGACTTTTAAAACTTCACATAAGACTTGCTATGCTTATGCTTTGCCCTAGATTTAAGTACCGACTTTAAACGGGAATTATTTAATGGAACATTCAACCTAAAATATATACATACGGCCATATAAAATTGATTATCATATTGATATAAATCTTAACGCAATGTGTGCGTAGTTTTAAAGATGGCGCGGAAGGACATTTCCGCTTAATCTTAAATACATTTCTCACAATATGTCTAAATGTATGTAGATGTTGCAATTTACCTACAACTATATAATTCCATTAAAAGGCAGGTTGGATTATGTCCAGCTGACACCGACCTTGTAACAACATGAGACTAGGAATGTATAATGTAAAGGCGATCCTACTGTACTGTATTTTAACTACAGTTTTAACAAATTATCAAATTACATTTTTTGTCTTCTTGAAAGTCGTTGATGTTTTGTTCACACGGGTCCTTAAACAAATATACCAGAGTTTCAGAATACAATAAGAGGTCGATTGGACCCTGCTTGGACATCAGCTGTTTATTTTTTTTATTTATAACCTACTTTAACTATTCGTTTACATCAAATGTGACAATTGACAGTTTGAATGTTCCATATAACCACAAACCTATTGTTAGATTTTTACAAGTAGATGTAGATACGGTATACTTTATGAATTATAGTTAATCCTGTGGACTTGACACTAGCTTGTGAGTCATTATGTACCATTTTAACTAGGTAACTAGTTTAAGTTGAAAATTCCACGCAGCGTGTCCAATAGTGAACGGCCTTCGTGTTATCGTAAAAAGTGCAGAGCGGGCGCCGCATGTAAACTAGATTGCACTTAGGGTATTTAAACACTTGCCTTACAAGTGGTATACACGAATAATCTCGTAATCTGAAATAATCTAATATAACGATGGGAATATTAATTGTAAAAATTACATTTACGAAAGATTGCTTCGAAATGGCTAATTCCACGACTATATTACTCTTGAAACAGATAACAAAAGAATTATTAACAGTACGAGACAAGTAATACAAGACATTGAATAAGTGATATAAAAAAAAAACGAAGTTCTACAAATAATCAATCAGTTCCACGTGAAGAACTTACCTAACTCACGCGACTTTTACAACCGAACGTTATTCAAAACGGGTGCCGCGATATAACGGCTTTCGAGAACCACACTTATCCTACTAACTATACCAAAGTGTATTGAAAAACTTATTTTTCTAGGGAAAACAAGCGATTTTGATGTATTATCGTTCGTAATTACCCCGAACTCATGTATAATGTAGCCCAAATATGTTTCAAAGTGAACGAGAAGTTTTAATTCTACACAACACATCTAGAAACAGTTTTATTAACATAAGAGATTGTAAATCTACTGTTCAATGGAACGTGTCTTGTGACCTATTTAGGATATGCTGGCCTTGCAGACCATAAACACTTCAATTAATCTATGGGGGGGCCGGTGATTCCTTATTCAAAAAATCCAACAGACAATAAAACGAATCTAATATTAATTACAGATTATGCAAAGTGAATTCATCTTTTATTGTTATTTCTCGCTAATGTCGGTGTTTTTATTTATTTCTTTTAAACTTTGTTAAAAATATATAAAACATTACTTGCAGTTTAATATTTAAATTTTTCCTAAGCGTCTTACCGTTAATTGGATAAGATTTAAAAAAAAAAACGCAACCTTGTTAAAGGCTGTCCATTGTTATCTTATAAGGACATAATTGCTGTAATTTTTAACAGTCTCTACTAATTAACGAAATCTATTACAAATTAACATGTCAAATGCTTATATTAAAACCGATCATTGTTTAGGTAGTGTTATTTAATTCGATTCTATGTAAGCGATTGAAAAATTACCCACTGTAATTGCAAAGTACCCACTGTCCCTTATCAGTATTTTTAACCGTATACAATTCGATTACTTGCGCGCTGCACTCCAAAATTAAAACTTAGATACGGCTAAACTTTTTATAGTTTTCTTAAACTAAATTGGTTTTTTTTTTTACGATTATTTAAGACATTCGGCGGCGTGTATCTAATGAACATCGATGAGTTAGTAACAAGGCCGATTACACAAAACAATGCCTTATTATATGACAAAGGAAACCTAGCCTCATCGATGGGCTAATTGCAATTTTTTGCAGTCACCACACACTAATGCCAAGGTTAGTACTTACTCATCAATCCAACTATGCACTAATTAGACATAATTAGACTAAAATTAAAACGCAATCGTAGCACTAAATAACAAACCTTCAACACTTATTTTTGGTAGTTTTTTTGATCGGCTAGTTTCGCGAGTAATTTTCGATGATCGCGAGATACGTCCAATCGCTGGGACGCCTAAACGCACACTGCGAGTGTGAGCCGCGCGGAGATGACTCCTAAAGTGTAAATTGCGCTGACATGGGCTTACATAGGCACTAATAAGGCTACGTGAAGCGCTTAAAGCTTTGTCCCAAAACTAAAGCTGTTTAAACGAAAACTAAAAAAAAAAAGTGTTCGATTTTCAAATTTGTGTTTGCAGTTTTTTAATGCGACACATAATTGTAATTTTAAAATTTCGTCATTTAGTTTTCATACATTAAATTTACATGTAAAAATTTAATGTTATATATAAAATTATTATTTTCTTTGTACTTTCGCATTTTCACGTTGCGTGCTACGGGCTACGGCCTACGAATTTTTCGGCTACAATTTGCTACTAGCTACGCACATATAAATCTTTTTCTGCTCCGGTAGGCGTGACAGATACATTTATACAGCTCTTTTACATATATTTTTCAGCAATTGAAAAATTCAGCAAGGGATCAGAGTGCTACATATTTTTGTTTGAGGATACTTTTTCACGGACGTCGGAGTACGACCAATAGTTGGGAAAGTAATATAATCTCACTATAATACTTTAGAAATTAAGTAATTATGTCATACATATTATGATTTGCAAAATCGTTCTGGTGGAATATACAAACTCTTTGCGCCATAGTTACGCAATTCGAATTTCAAATATATTTTTTTTTAAATAAAAATCCATACAAAACACTAGATTTTCAAAATAAGAACAACTAAACAATTATAACAAAGTGTTAATCTACGTTGCGCTGTATCAAGCGCTGGATGCGTGAAGCGTTAGCGAGTGCGTTTGTACTTGTCCACCTCCCCATACCGAAATGCATCAATGGCATTCGACACGCACATTGCCACGCAATCGATGAAAAATACACTATTATGGCAACATTTTTATATTCTTTTTTTAAAACGGGCAACAGTCAGGTGAGATCATAGACCCTATTAACATAAAAAAAGGTTTTATTAAAACAATTGTAATTTATTTCAAATTGTTTGTTCCTTTTTCAAGTTCTTTTTAGCTACTATTATCTTCTTCAATCCTAGTATTATAAATAAAATCATTAATAATTTACCATTGACAAACTTATTATTTAAATCACGTTCATACAAACATGGCAAAAATAACCAAGTATGAACCACTAGTTACAAACTATAACAGTTTACCAAAAATCGAAACAATTTTTCGGTGGCCATGTTGTTTCAGTTATATACTACGTGCATGTGTGCGTACAGTTTGTACATAACTACGCGTGTGTGCGTACAATTTCGTCATTACCATGCAATAAATAAGCTTCTGATAGATTATCCCAATTAAGCGGTAATTATATGAAGTATATAAACCCGTGACATATCAGAATATATAAAGAAATATATATCTTATCCTATTTATGCCTATCTTTAGTTCGAGTATCAGACAAGAAAATGAAAAGTATTTAACGATATATTTATATCTATATATGTAACAAAGTAACAATATCATATAAGTAAACATTATCAGACAATGAAATATAATTTGATTAATACCCGTTCGTATCCATTAAATAGTTTTATTTAAAAATAACAATAATGTAGTTAACTTAATACTTATTTAATATTAATTCGGAAAAATCCCTAATTACTAAGTTAAAAAATTGACGCAGATCAGCGTTAGCCTTGTCCCACCGCTGATTAATTATTCAGCATTATATAATATACATCTTAAGATTGCATTTGATACATAGACTAAAATTGGTTAACCAGAGACATTGATAGCTTTGGAAAGAGTAGAACATAAGTTGTCCAAAACTGAATGCTTTGCCGATTGAAATTGAAGACTATCTTCTTGGCAGTACTGTCAAAATTATTGAATTGACTTTCATTATAATAATCATAGGGGCTATGACGCCTACAAACATTTTGTAAAAAATAAATTGGATAGTAAAAGAAGTAGTTTCTTGTCATTCTCGGTCTTTATTTGGGAACTGGAGTTAAATTTGAGTTATTTAACTATTAAAATATATATTATAATTTTGCAAAACGAGCGGACAGGACAGGTCACCTAGCAATTCGTGCTGCGGCCTTAGGGGCTTAAAGTAGACTTAAGGTTGAATCACAGTACTAACTCTGGTCAATACGACAGGTCTAGCTTTATATTATATTAAAAGCTATTTTGAAGGCACGTTAGCCTTATTGAGCAAATGAAGTTGATATTGAGATAACATAATAACCTTCAGGTTTTGGATTATCTGAGAATCTATACAAAAATATGTCTTAGACACCCTCAGGGAGGCTCCCTTTATTTCCTCTTTCTTAATTACTTATTGAGTCCCTCACGACTGATGCTCCCCTGGTATCGTCGGCAAGAGTTACCAGTATATTGTATTTGTATATTTTGTGTCTGTGTAAAAAGATATTTATTTTGTACTAGCTTTCCGCCCGCGGCTTCGCCCACGTGTAATTTGGTTAAGTATATAGCGTTTTTTAATGATCTCGACAGGGCTTTCTTTCACGGGCTAAAATCTTGTTACAATTGGAATTATATATAGCCTGTGTTACTCAGGGATGATGTAGCTTTACAGGATCGGATGATTCAGGGAAATCGAGGGCAACTTTCAAATTAACGTACAGGCAATTACTATTCTGACAATTTTATATTCTGATAGTCATCTTCTTATGTGGATGAGCTGATGATGGAAGGTAAAACTCCTCATCGGTTAAGAGTTGAAAGAAAATTCTTAGGAAGTTTTGAGTACGAAATACGTACTTGTGAGGTTATTACTTATTAGCTTGGCCAAATAATAAAAGGTAAACCTCATTAACGTTAAGGATCTAGATGGAAAAATGGGAGCGGACAAACGATAAACGTCTTTTCACTCGTTTCCTTTTACTTGTTGGTATAGGTAGTGTTCACTCAAAATAATCATAGGGTAAAACGTTAATGAAAGTTTGAAGTGCATGGTAGTCATTACACAATGGAGCATCTTAATACCGCGATGGATATATTTGGCCTAAGTAGAAGTTCTTTAAAAAAAAAGTAAGACTCAACCTCGCACACTCACTCACACAGCAACACCATTGCACACACTAAAATGCTCGTACTTCACATAGTTCCACTTGGTCATGTGTTTATATATATATTTTTTTTTTTTTCTGTTCGTGTTTTTTTTTGTTATTCTTTTTCCTGATCTTAGATTATATTTCCGATTCTATATTTTAACCTCATTTTGGCTTTATTTTTAATCTATTTTTATTGTGTAAACTGTTTTTGATAAGCTGTATAGGTTTAAGAAATAAAAAAATAAAATAAATCTACGAATTTTATCAACGCCATCTATCGAGCACATTGTTCAACACTTCAACCGCGCCCGCGCGCACTGCGTTATTTGTTATTTTTGTTACCTCTCATAAGTTTTAATATTAAGATTAACTTATATTAGAACATATTTAACAATATATAACTAATCAATCAATATAAGTGTTTAAAAATTTTGAAGCAGTGGTTGAAGTAAATTTTCAATTGACCATAACTTCTTTTTCTCTTAACCGATTTGGACAAAATAAACTTTTGACAACGCTCCTAATTATATTTAATCCAACTGTGAAAACCGCGTTCAAATCCGTTCAGTAGTTTTCAAGTTATAAAGTACCAGACAGACAGACAGACAGACAGACAGACAGACAAGAATTCCAAAAATTGGTTTTTTGGTTTCTATGACTCTTCTTTAATTGCCTCCTTTCATTTTTTTGGAAAAATATTTAATGTACAGTTTTTCGATTTTTACTGTCTTATTATTAGTATAGATAATTTGATTTTCTTTTTGTATATATATGATTCATCACATTATTTGAAATGTCGTATCAAGTCTGGCAATGTACAATGCAGACACATAGATAGTGTCAACGTGTCAAATATACTATATACCGTAACTACATGTCCATATTTTGCATGTTACCGGCAGTGTATGAACATGGGAGATTTCGAAAAAGAGAATATTGATTTTTTAATATGTTCATAAAGTAGTGTTCCAGCTACACAAATAACTAAACTTAAATATGAAACTGTTATATAGAAGAAATATAAAGCATAAAGCTAAGTACACAATTAGCCTGTAACGATGATCCATCCCCGAAGAAATTAAGTCGGTTTTACTTAGTAGGGTTAGGCCACATATTTTTCTTCATCTTAACAGAACGCCAAATACTTTACGTTACCTGTAGCCAATGTAGATTACTATAATTACTTTGGGCTTACAAGATGTGCCCATCGATTGAACTGTAAGTGTGACCTTAACATCTAGACTTAGGGTCTATATTTCATTGTGAATTCTATCAATTTATAATGACGTGATTTAATAGGTCAGGGACTTTACACATCAAAACGGACAATTTAAGACACAAGGAAAATAATATATGTATAAATATTGTTTCCGTATTAGATATATTAATGTCTATATAGAAAATTTTATAATATTTATTAGATATAGAAATAGATCATTCGAAATTGAACTCGCAACTTAACCAACAGACAATAAATGAGCCATCGATGTATGTATATAGTCCCCGACAAATCTAACTACCAAATCTGCTAGTCTGCAAATACGTGTGTATAACACTTAGATTACGTCAGGCAATTAATATTATTATGTAAGCGTGACCTGATTACTCGATTTACTAATTAATAAAAAATATTATAATTAATATAATATATTTCCTAAGATTACTATTCTTCTGTGGTAATCTTTCATTTTTTTTTTTGAAAAGAGGTAGATTAGTTGTGTTAAAACGGTGCTATTAGACTGTTTTTCTTAATATCGTACCTCACATTTGAATGAAAATGCGTTTTACGCTGATTTCCTATTACGTATTAACTCAAAAGTTGCCTTCAAAAACCACAGTGAGGTGGTTTATAAGGGGAACATTTAGGAAATACTGTAGCGCGTTTTGATTACTCCAAACGACATTATTTATTAATTCTCTCTCTTTCTTTCTCTTCTCTACACTCTCACCACATACCCTTTTTACTTATTATAACCTACTTATTCTTTACTTTTATTCTTGATTTATTTGAATGCTATTTTGTATTACAAAAAATGTCTAATTAGGTAAACAACACATTCATTTTCAATTTGGAGAAACCACCCTTACGTTGGTCCCCTACCAGGGTGACATAACACTACAACAGTTAATTAGAAGAGGGAGCGGCGAAGGCGCAGCGCGGGCGCGCCGTTCAGAGGAAATCGTTGTTATACGGCCTCCCTTAGTTTTGTAAACGAACTGGTATCTGGGTGTATCTAAGTATTACAGTCAGTGGACGGGTTAATTTTATAATAGTAACCTATATCTGTGGTGACAAAAACAGTTTCCGTGTCTAGAATTTAATCCTTATTACTTGAATACTTTGGAATTATGTAAAATAAATACACGGTCAAAAAACACCTACACACGTATGCTACCCTGGTAGTTAACAGAAATTAATATCAGCTTCACGACTTGACCATCAAAAAGGACCCAGAACAATGTTTATTATAATTGTAGTTCTTATTACCTGGTACATAAAGTTTCAAATTACTTAATTTAACTATGGACGACTAATGAGTTTTCCTAATGCCCAGCTATGATTTTCTAATGTACCCGTTCATATGCCAAATAAATCTTAATTTTATGACCGGTGCTTTAAGAAAATAATTGTAGCACTAAGTTAAAAAAAACAGATTTCAAAATTATTAATTTCGCATTGATATTAAAAAAAAGGACGTTTATTATTATCGATAGTGTAAGAAATACAGACTGTAAGTTAATAGTACAAGATAAATCTGAGGCCTAGGGAGGGGCCTTATAAACAATTTACAAACCAAATTGTAAAAAAAATATTAATATATAGATTGTATTAATAATATTCGTTATGCAAACTAGGAAATCTAGAATTATCGATACATTGTTTTAAAGTACCGAAAGGCCATAAGCACATCGGATACCGCCCATAGCATAATGCGACCGTAACAGTCTAGCGCTGCTAAACCCGGGCATTTGGCGTTAAGGCTGCAATCCACAGATAAGCTAAGATTTCTTTTAGTTTACTTAAAGTTATATTAAAACTATTTTAACTAGAATATATATCAGAGTATGCAAGGACATAGCTCTCTAACTACTCACTTGGGAAACAGACCTGATTTTTATGTATAAAAAAAGGCAGTCCAAATTTCTAATAAGATATTTTTTTTAGGTCACTGACTATAAGAGTGTATGATATTAAATTTTGGTAGGATTTTTAACGCCTAGTTAACACTATAGCGCTAACTTAAACCGGGTCTCGGTTTTATACACCCCCTATAAAAGCAAAAGGATAAGTGGGGGGTATCTTTATACCCGCCTCACCAGGGTATTATGAGCGGGTGGTGCTTCGGACAGAAAGAAATAACCTTGCCCGGCTTGTGGCCAGTTCGCACTGATTATTTGATGGTCAATAAAACAATATGCAGTGACGCAGTTGAGCAAAGATCGTGATGTTACATTTTAAACAATTCGAAATTAATTGTATTTTATATATTTTTGGATGTAATTGTAAGTTCTTTTAAACACTTTTTTTTCTGATGTTCCATTTCAAACGTTAAATTTCATCTCTGGTTCGCAATCGTTTTAGTCAAATTCCGATTATTTTTCACCTAGTCCATAGTTTATTTAGCTAGTACACGTTTTAGGAGATTTGTAGTCGTCCCATTTCGACACGGCAAACAGAAAGCTCAAAGACATCTAAGCTTGAATTTTGGGGTTTTCCCGCTAACTTCGCTCAAAGACGTCCTCAAAGCGAGGGTGGCGGGTACCAGGGTGGCTTGGGTACCAGGGGGGCAACAAGGGAGTTACCGTAAACTTTGGCTGGCTAGTGTAGGCGGGAAGACAGTACTTTGTTCGCCTTTTGCTGCGTGACAGCCGCACTTAAGGGACGAGCACAACGCACAACGATAATATCCAAGTAATATTTGTGGGGAGACAAGTTTATAGCTACATATACCATTATATTATAAAAGTTCGTACCGAAATAACTACTTAGGTTTCATTATTAAGGTAGGCTGGACTAAAATAGAGCTTTAAGCTATAGATATTAAATATCTATATAAAAATATTATGAAAATTTTGTCTATGAATATTTTTTAAGTTTATAAATTTGAAAAGAAAATTATGCGAGTAACACAAGAAAACTAATCGAGTTCGACTTTTAAATGTCGTTAAACAATTATTTTTGTATGTACATAACATGACGACCTCTACTCATATACCCTCTTTAAATCTCATAAGAACCTAGTACATGTTTCTTGGTAATTTCTCAAACCTCAGGATCACTACAAAAAATCCCCTTCATCCCGTCCGTGGGCTCGTAACACCCAAAACTTTTATATAAAGGTCAGACCCAACGTACCCTAACTCTAAGTGTACCCAAAAAAGTATATAGCAGGACCCATATAAGCATCTTGTGCCTTCGAGGGTAATGTTAAGAAGGGAAATGGGAGTGTGGGGTTTTCCGGCGGGTGGGGAGGGAAAAAAATTCAGTACCCTTGGCCCGACCCGTTCCCGTCTGTATTCTGTAATTAGTGATGTGTAGGCGGGGTTGGCGTCGATAAACGTGACGATAGATTTCTATTAAACGTAATAAAAACCCAATGGGGTGTCTTTATGTTGAATATCGAAATCTCAGTTCTTATGACATAATTATTTATATCTTTTCCACATAGAATCATATTAGCGATCACTTGCTGCTTCTTATATTTAGAGTTTCGTGGGTTCTAATATAAACTGATCTGAGAAGATACTTATAATAAAATCAGGTAGTTACCTATGAGCTTTTTTAGCGTGATCACAATTTTACAAATGTCCTTATCACAACATTCAGGGCGACACATTTGAAAGCTTTTTTATCTTTAAAATAGTACTTTAATAGAATTTGCAAAAACATACATTAATTTAATATTAAAATACAGTTTGAATTTTTATTAACGATAATAAAATTCTTTATTTAGTGCGTGACGTATCGATAAAAGAACAACACTACGAGATTATGAGAAGATACAACCCAGTGCCGCTAACGACGGCCAGAGAGCTGTCAAAAGAACCTACATTAATGTTGTTATAACTTTTTCTAGACATATATGGAACAAAACAAATAATTTTAGAGATTTCTTATCAAGCTTTCGTAGAATTTGGTTAAGCTTTACATAGGTTGAATGTTTATTACATTATTACATTATATGAAATTTGTGTATTATGTATCTTGTTGTCTTCTATATATTAGATTTTCTTATGTCTATTTGATGCTTTTAGTTTACTTTAACATAAACGTGGCTTTTGCTAGTTAAAAGTACTAAATTATATATCCCTTTTCAGAGTATGAGGTCATATCTGACCCTAATCCCTATCTTTGTTTACTTAGGGGTACTTTTGGCCGACTTCGGGGATGTTAAATTGTTATCTAAACCAGTTAAATTTTATAATATATTCTTATCTATGTTTTCTATTTAAATAATATGTCCAATATTTTATGATCTTGGTACACGGACTCAGACGTTTAAGTACTAGACAGGTACACGGATTGCATAAGCATTATAGAGGTATTTATTAAGCGTTCAATTCTATTGGATTATAAACGCCTATTAAAAATGTAACAATGAACGACCCAACATATACTTTACCTTAAAAATCCGCAAATTCGGAGCGGTCCTTTCCGAGGGTCTGAAAAGGATTTGCCTTGGGATCTAAGCCCACACTTATACAAAATGTTCAATATGGGTCCCTCCGACCCTCGGGGCAAGTACCTAGGCCGGAACCACCCGCCGTAAACAAAGAAGTTTGCTGCCTCCTAACCGTATATGGTATCCTGGTAACTAGTTACTGTATGTTACGATACCCTGGTATCCGGACTTAAACACAAACACATTTACGAAATATTGATCGCGGTATATAATAACAAAAACATTCTTAAAATAAATAAAAAAATATGATCCAGAAGCGAAGTTACACGCAAAAAATAATTATGAAGGAAAATTATTATAAGAAAAGCCTTACTAAGATCATAAGCGGCCTAATTGGATCTAGTAAGGAACAATCCCTCACTACCATTGTCGACAATTAGGTCTATGTCGGACTAACAACTATACAATATCAACTTTTAACTCTAAGAGTTAAAATTTCAGACCTTGTAAATAATAACAATACTAAGTGGTACGTATGCAGTGTATATACACTTATGTTTTGTAGCTGTATATATGTATCAACTACAGGTATAGCACAGGTATAGCGCGCTATCGAACTGTAGCCTAACATAGTACGAAATACAGGCTCCGCACGCGAAAATAAGACGGGTGGACCCTCGTCGACCCTAACTAGATAACATGAAAACTTGCTGGCATTGCGAACAAATGGGTCATATTATGTATTTGTAAAACTCAACTGGAGACGATCATAGGGTATAAATATATTTTGAAATATACTTAAGATATTTTTGATGAGATATATCTTTCTAAATAAAACAAACAAAAAAACGGCTGGACAAATTACATGTGGAAAAATAAAATGTATAAATGATATTTACTAAGGCGGCATAACGTAGCGACATGCGGCAATTCTAAGCAAGTGCGGTTTATTATTTCTTAGCAGCTAACACCCTCTGACCCCCTGGTCGTGCGAGAGGCAAAAAGTACCCCCACGCTTTTAAACCTCAAGCGTCCAAGTACAGGGAATATGAAATTTTCGAAATGATAAAGCCGGTAAATAATAACTGCTATACGCCGGGCACCGCCGGCCGTCTAACAGTACTAACTGCAAAAAAACGAAGCCTCACATTTTTCTGTTCCCTGTTCCTTCTTTAATACATTAACATATTGTTAGTAAAAAGTAATAACATTGTTTTGAAAGAATGTTTGTACATTTAATGAGTAATTAAGTTAATAACATTACAGATAAATAAAAAAAATTTTTTTTGGCATGTTGAAGAAAAGTATGTTTCATTAATAAACAAATCAACAAAACGTCGACAATATCAGTTTAAATTTAATTAATTTTTCCCATTATATCGATTCGAATGTATTTTGCAATCAGTACACAGCAGGGTTCGTGTGTCTGCTTTCACATTACCCACTCGCAAGGCGGGCGGCCCCTCCCGCCCTCGCCCCCGCCCGCCGTACAGCACTTTTTATTCCTAACCCGACGAAAGTAATCAATTTGCCTCTGTAATTAATTAAGAAACAGCTATTTTGATTAAGAAAACGCCAGCAACAATCGTTTTATTTAGAAATTTATACAATTTTATCTTATTATAAGTAAATACAATTATATATGTATATAATGTAGGAACTGTTGCGATCTTGGGAGACTCGTAGGGTACATAGAATCTTTTCCCACTAAAAAATTCAGATGCCGTTCTTTATCAGTGGTCGGATTTGAATTTTTGTTACGGTGCTAATTTTAGTTAATAATTTTTTTAAAGAGTCACCATGCTTTTTTTTAATGTTTTATATATAGACATGATCATGTATTCGCTGGAGCATGGTGAAAGGTTTGCAGCTTTTTACAACCGTATTGTAAAATTTGACGATCTAGAGGAGTGGCGGAGAATTTCCTGGCAGTTTTTCTCGTCCGCTCTACGGCTTTCATTTTTGAACAATAATTGAGTTCTTAATGTTTTATTATTAGACGATTAATAAATAAATGTTTTTCGAGAAACATATTAACATATCAAGAAAATCAATTTTTGAAAAGGGCCAATTTGTTTTATATATTAATGGTGTCTTCTAATTTGTATGAAAATCGAAAGCTACACATTCAAAATAAAAGTATTGTATATAATCCGTCGCGAAATAAAAGTTAACCCGGTCAAAGATAATATATCTTAAAACATCATATTCGTATCATTTTAACCAATCGAGTGTTGGGCCGTTTCATGTCGATAAATGTGCTCAGATTTATTATTGTCGATGATAAAGTTTTTAAACCAAGTGTATTTGTCAAGAGTCTTTGAAGACTTTCTTCAATTATATGCTTAAGATTATATTTTTATTTACCTCGACAGCACAACGTCGGGACAGTTTAATTCTTGAATATCCTTACAATGCTTTTATTATTTGAATTAGTCATGTTAGTGCTATAAATGTATATGAGTTTCGTGCCGGTTCTTCTCTTTCGATAACTGCCTTACGAACCGGTGGTAATATAAAAAATGACTAATCAAAAGAGTATTTTTTTTTAACCTACTTGAATTTTGAGTTTAAAAGCTCATGAGCTTAGGCGTAAACAAATATGTAGCCTTAGAATAAATAGCTCCAAATCGAAACAAACACATGAAACGTATGACTTTTTTTAAGCATAAGCTTAAAAAAAGAAATATTATAATAGCACTTAACCACTTTGCCACAAGGACCAAACTTTTTGAATTTATTTTAATTTTCCTTTGTTAGATATTAATCGATAGTACTCCCTTTTTAATAATTCAAATTATTACGTTTAGAATAACGTCACGTTACGTAACGTTACGTTACGTTTGATAACATAAATAAAGTTTAACACAAAATTCATTGGTTTACGCTAGATAGCTTCTGTAAGTGACCCTGAGTGAAGTTTCGCAGCTTCCCCTGGTTTCTAAGCTCGTTATTTCATGTTGCAAATACAAAGGAACATTCAGGTAAGCATATTTTTAAATCTCAAACATAACATTAAAAAAAAATCGATTCATAATTGTTTATAAGTTTTTTTGTTGTTTTCATTCAAATATATTTATTTAAACCACGCGATTCAAGAAGTTGGTTCTTGATTTATTTATTTATTAACTTATAATATTTTAGACATTTCAATAAAGAAAAATAAAAACACAATTATGTACTAAGGCACCAGAAACAGATAAGCACTTTAGTTGTCTTGGAAAAACCGCTAGCACCAAAGAAGTATTGTAAGAAAGTGTGCAAAAAGCAAACTTTTTGTGGCGGTCTACGACGTATTTTACGCAATAACTTTGGGCTTTGGGGATTTGACGCGGCAATATATCTTTTTACGCGTTTTGTAAGTCAACATTTATATATTAAATAGTCCAAAGTGGCAGTTTAATATCTCTTTATAATGGATATATACGTATTGAAGATATTTTACATGTATTAAAAATCAATTTAAAAAAATATATTACATTTTTGACACGAACATAATTTAATTATATATATAAAATTCATTATGTATATAAAAAGAATGTTTCACTCTATGTACGTGATATGTATATAATGATTAAATGTCAAAAATAGTCCTTATCTATAGTAGGTATTAGCAGCTAGGTCCCCAGTATTTTTAATGAAAGCTGCGGCGTCGGGCGGTCGGGCGCTCAGTATTAATCTTAGCGGACCTCCTGTGCCCCCTTGCACGCCTGGTAGGTGGCACCGAAGGATCCCTGAGGGGGAGAGAGAGACATTTCCCCGATTTTCTCCGTTTTTCACGTGTTTTTTATGCATTATGCACGTCGGATGGTTTAGAAGATTTGTAATCTTTTTAGATGCACATTTCAGCCAGTAAGGCTTTGTCGATTATCTATATCTATATTCCCATAATAAGATAAACCTACCTAATTTCAAATATAGTATATTTTATTTTATACAAGTCGGATCATTTCTGCGAACTAGAGAAATGAATTGAATTTGATATACCTGCATTGTGAAAAGCTTAAAAAGAAGTATGAATTCTCCAGTTCTAGAGACTCGTTTTTTCTATACTAAAATCGCCTGTATTTTTCATTCGACAAACGAATAGCCGCGTAAAAAATTTCGTCTCGATCTTTGCTCACAAAAAATCCGCCGAAAAGGAAGCTACCGACCATTAGGGTATTATCGGGGTAGGAGGGTGAAAATCTGAAAAAAATTGCGCCGAGCCCACCCTTTCCTTTCGTAAGCGTCGCCTCCCTACTTCCCGCTAGGGGGCGCACATGTGGTGGCGAATTACATAAACGACAGGTGAATTTGGAAAATTAAAGTTGTGTCACGGGGGTCTGATGATAGTTCAAACCAATGAATGCAAAACGAAACTGTGAAGGTTGTGCAATATAAGGTTTTAATCGACCCTAAATAGTGTGTGTACCTGTATTTCAAAGAGCGAAATTAGTTTTAAAAAGTTTTTACTTCCTTGGTTACTTCATGTCATTGCTGTCCACGAGCATGTCACTTACATTTTCTTTGTCTATTGTTATAAACCTCAGGCTTTCAATAACTGACAGTATTGTTAATTATATAATTCAACTAAATATTAAAATTTCAAGGATTACAGAACGAAGTACAAACTTAAAAGAACATGTCATTTTGAATTTATTATTATAGGCTTTTAGAAAAAAAAAAGAAAAAATATTAATACTACTTTCTAACAAAAGAAAAACAATATAAATCTCGCAGCATAAGTACTAGAGTCGCATGCAACACGAAGAGCGCTAATTTACGTCGGGTAAATAGCGGGTGCGGCTAGAGCGGGCCCGAAATGATTATTTAATAGTAACCTTACCGTGCCCAAGGGTGTAGAGTAGACCCTTCTAGCCCTAGAAAAAGTTTCGCCCTACATAGCTACACGCGTACTGTGGCTAGAAAATGTTTTCCACAATTCAGCTGTAGAATTTAGAATAAATGCCAGAGTTTTTAAGTACGCAACAAAATATTAAAATGGGGCTTATGAAAACTTTATTTTAGTTTAATACAAACATAATCGCAATCATAAGTAATTAATATTCAGTTTTGTGTTAAGTTTTGTGTTTTAACTACTTTTCACAATTTACCAGGGTATCATCATTCCACAAGAACACAGCAACTAACCAGGGGAACATATTAAGGGTATAGTTGTATTAAGGCGCGGCCGGCGACCCTGTCAGTGCAGATTATATGGGGTTGGGTACCAACAGCCCCCGGGGGTAAGACCGTAATAGTCCCATCTTGTAAAAGCTCGGATACGTTACATGGTTTCATCATACAAAAACTATAATAGGCAATGAGTTATGCATAACACTGGGCGTAAAAATCCTTCTTTAATAAATAACAAACCTATTAATAATTAATAGAAAAACTTCATACCCCATTGACATTATTTATGTATTGTTTGTTTGCAAAAAAAATACACGTGTTAAAATCGTAAAGTATGTTGACTGATATAGAGAAAATGCCGCATCCAAACTTTAGTAACGTCACAAACCTTTGCGCATTGTCTATGATTTATGCGCCCTTAAAGCATTTATTGGAGATTTGACGCCTCGTATTGTAAAGTGTATCAAAATCACTGAAATACACTCAATGTATACTCCGCAGTTGTTTAAGTTTTCTTTTTATAACGTCTTTTATTCTCTTTTGTATGCATAAATAAATAACACAACTAAATAAAAGTGGTTTTATGCTCTTAAACTATTTTTGCGTAGCCATCGATCGCTACGAGATCGCTACGAAAGTTATTTGGTTTATTAATACATACATATAAAAATTTATACTTAATAGTTATTAAGAAACAAGATCTGTATTTAAATCTAAATAAAGCCTTTATAAGCCGGTGAATAACGTCCACGCTTGACCCTCCGTATAGTCACCCTACGTATAGTTTTTCTCCCTTCAACTATGCCCTGATTGATTCCTACTTCAATGATAAACAGTTTTTTTCTAGACGATGACCCAGCTAAGCTCCATTTAAATGGGGCATCGAGTCTTTTACAACAGAGTTGTTAGAACGACTGGATTTCTTAGGGTTCTGAAATGAAATTTTCAACGGTACTTAGGTGAACTTTTCTAGGAGATATTTTGGACAGAAATCTTGGGGAATTTGATGGAAACTCAACCTCAACTATGTATTGGAGGTTTCAGCTCCATTTCGTAATAAAAAACAACCCCCCCGCATTACTTTCGGTTGGTTAATCCCCGTTGCGTGCGAGACACCTCAGTCGGTCCTACCAGGCGCTAATACGTAGCATGGAGGTGGGTGAATTACTGCGGCGCCCTGACGGCGGGTCTCGCTAATTCTGTTAAAATTCTCAGTATGCTATAGTCGCCTGGTAACGACGGTTTGGGTACCGGGGAGGGTTTACACCCCTGTAAGCCTTACGTGCCTTTTTATAGAAGCAATTCCTTTCAAAATGTAGACGCTGCTAAACGTACTTTGTTATGAGGCAAGCAAATAAGCTAAAAAAGACTAACAATTCTTATAAAAGTTCTGCCTTTGTGTGTATTATATAACACACATATGCAGAACCGTTAATTGTAGAAATAACTATAATAAAACGATAAGTAAAATCAATCGAACTGTGTATCTTCGATTTTCAACCCTGCAAGTGAGGGGTGGTTGGGACCCCTTGTCATCATGGTGAGGGTCGAAATATGATTAAGTTTCAAGGCCAAATGTGATTTATTTGCGCTTAAAAGGCGTCTTAATATTATATCTGTAAATAATATATTCTTTGTGTTAATAAAACTACAGTTTAATTACGATGTAAAATGTTAATTAATGTCAAAGTAGGTAATTTGTTTAAACACCTACTAGCAACGGGAAAAAGCTGAAAAGCCTTATAGAAACGCAATGAAGATTATATTAAGCAATGAATTATAAAAAAGTATGTATCACCACTATCTTCCATAGGAACCATCTCAATTTTATGGTAGCCTAGTATTACTGAAAACAAAGGTTGGATCTAGTTTTAGGATTGAGCTTTTTAGAAATAAATAAATATTTCTGTATAAATAATAAACTTTTTTTTAATAAGAAACCTTACTAGTTAAATCTCTATGGTTAATGCTTTTTTTATATTTTTAAAGTCAAGTTATAATTACTAGTTGACGAGACTGTGTGTCTACTATAATTATTTCTATTGTATGTACAAGAATATTATGTAAATGGACCATAGAGTAAAAATATAACAATACTGTGGCCAAACTAAACAAACTTCTAATCTCTGACATCAAAGCAGTCGCACGGACCGCAAGTGGCGTCCAACGAATAAAATAGTCCGCTGTGTTATTAACAGCCCCTCTTCATGGGGGCAACAGATATACAGAACCTGGAACAGTTCTTGGGATATTTATAATTCTTATATCGTAAACGTAATAAGACTCTTCTCGTTAAAAATAAGAACCGGAAAACACAATGTATGTGTATAAATTATATAAGAAAACTTAATTAATAAATACGAACACTTTAGAGTCAAACGTGAAAATTAAAGTCTAGTATTATTAATCTCATTATAATTGTTAACAAGCACTTTACATGGACCCCCTCAGCTAAGAACTATCAAGACACTTAGTTTTTTTATATAGAATAGGAGGCAAACGAGCAGGAGGCACACCACACTCACTTTGAGTGCCTTTGAGCTTGTAAATGTGTTGTCGGCCTTTAAGGGCAGTGGTACGCGCTTTTCTTGAAGGATTCTTAATTTTCTTTTTATGAAGGTAATTATTGAGATAATCTTACTGCAGTGATTAACATGAATAAGTCCCCATTTTGGAACAGAAAATGAATTTCCAAATAACAATAATATAATAATAATTTTTATCATTTATCAATATTTCGCGTCTACTTGACCTAACTAGGTCTTGTTGACGTCTGTCGACTTAATATAAGTCTTAAATTGTAATTAATACAAAAATGTAAGTTAACCATAGACAATGGGATCTTAATGAAAGCCACATCCAGCTGAGATAGATCCACGCTTCCGTATCCGAGAAAAAAGGGAGGTAGGGTCGAATATCCCGACGAGGGGGTCGGCAATGGACTGAAGGAGCCCCAATCAATCTTACAAGTCGGGCTGAAGGCACTTTCGGAGGTCACAGGGACCCTCTACACCCCAACTGACCCTCCCCATATGAAGGTCCGAAACTTTTGTAGATATTCCCGGGTTTTATGTGATTAATGTAGCGTTTATGACCGACCTATCATACTGTTTTAATGAAACTGCACGGTGTCAATGAGTTTATATCGACAAATCACATTTTCCACTGTAACTCAACTCACTCAACTCAAAATATCTTTATTCAAGTAGGTCTTTATAAAGACACTTTTGAATCTTAAATTTTTACACTACCACCGGTTCGGAAGGCAGTCATCTACCGAGAAGAACCGGCAAGAAACTCGATAGCTGTTCTTTAAAAATAAACAATTAATATAAAATTGTATTACTCACAATTAAAATAACAAAGCATTGTAAGGCTACTCAAGAATTGAACTGTCCCGATGCTGAGCCAATTGCCGACACATTAAAGGGATCTTTGTCCTCTAATACAATTAATCAGACTTTCAATGCAATTTAAGAATTAAAAAAAAAACGATTACACTTTTCGTGTTTATAGCTATAACTTTAAGGTTATGTACAATAAATTGGCACAAAAGCACCGTCGTGTTCAGCTAACATCAAACTACAGATCGATCCAACAAAAAGTCGTCATCAGAAAGCGAGCACTTTTCCGGAGGGCATCGTTTTTCTGTCTTGTCTATCCCCAGCCACCCACCGCCTCGCCTCAAGCGAGAAAAATGAGTTAGAAAAGATGCTACACCCGATTATACCTTACGTCCCTTTGTGTGAGCGATTCGAATTCCAAATCAATCCGTGTAGCCCGGCAATGGCTGCCTATCAACGTAATGCGTAGCATATAATAAAACCAAGCTAGGCTCTGTAGCTTAGGTTTTCTTATATACTTTTATGATTATAACTGTTAGATAATCAGGCCTTAGAAGCTCAGATTCTAAGCCGTTTTAACAACATGGCGGCAAATTATAACTTTCCTTTTTAAGTTTTTTTTAAAACTCTATTTACACTTATTTCTTACAAAAAAAATAACTCTTAGTAATGTTATAATAATTATATTTTAAATAATTTATTGTATCGTAAAACCGTATCAGTGTTTTTATCGATAGATTTTGTAACTACTGTGCCAAGTGGGATGAATGGATACTGTAGAGCCTTAAGGTGTCTTCCTCGCATCCGTGATATTTTATCTGATCTGCCTTCAAAACCATATTGGAGACATCATTGGAAGTATTGGTGTGCAGATTCTATAGAAGGCAAATGAGCCGCTTATAAAAATTGGTACGCTCTTAAAGAAGCCCGTCGATCCCCTTAAGAAACTTTGTTTACTGTTTGATATATAAGCAAATAATTATCAGAGTTTATCAAAGGCGTGCTTGTGGCAAAGTTTATACACGAAATTCGGTGAGTTCACAGTGAAAAATATGTTTTGCGGTTAAACGTAAACGAATTTCATGATAATCCCCGTCCGAGTTGGTGAAATGTTTATATCAATTTGTGTCTAATAAATCATATATCTCTCTGTTATCTATGGATGTATTCAAATACACTTTTTATAACACTCATAAGAGCCAATATTTATTAACAATATATTGCGCCTGAGTATCGTATTTCCATTGGCCCTAAGTATTTATGAAAAATGTTTATTTGTTTTTCATAATTGGTCCCTAACACGTTTCCCCGGAAGCTTCCCGGTCCGGGGAAATAAATCCCTACGATAAAGGAAGGAGGAAGAAAGAATTACAAATTAGTACCTAATTCAAAATATTCAGAAACTCTGTAAAGTCGCGTAGAATTTAATGTAAGAGGAACGAGAAAGCTCACCAGGAAGATGATTTGTTTGGTACGGTCAATATTTGTTATGGTTAAATACATATATTCATATACGATTATATATATATATTATATTCAGTATTTAACTGTTTAATTAGCACCAACACAATATTGTTTTGGGTATAACCATTAAGTGTTCTCTCAACCGTCTCGACTTCACTGAGGCGTAGTGACAATGTCAATTCTAGGCTGAGCTTAGCTCGCCACTAAGCTTTGCTGATCTGTCAAGGCCAACAGCAGAATCCCATCAAATAAAAATGGCACTCAACAATCATGTGAGCAACAGTTATTCAAATGTGTTATTAAGTTATAATGTTCAATTGAAGAGCACTTGAAATTAATGTCACATGTTGAGCAATAAAGATGCTTAGTGTTAGTCCAATTTCAAGCAAACAAAGCAATAAAAGTCAAAAGAAATTACCTTATTTTCGCCATCCAAGCGCTCTTGATAAGCGATGTTCTTCATATGCTTCAAATATGCTGTCGTAATCGGCACACTGTAGTCAACTTCGTCGCTATAAAACAAGCCTCCGGGCCTCCACGGCTTTGGAACTCTGCCAAAGTCTGAAGTAGACGGCAAAAGTTTCTTTCTCGGGGGCGACGGTTTGGGTGGATCTTTCGACGTCAAATTGGCCACGTCCAACGGGTTATACTTTTTCACTTCCTCTCTTTCACACTCCTCCTCTTTTTGTGGACTTTCGGGGTTGACGTCTTCGACGTCGATGAGGCTGTCGTCTTTGTCGATTTCGATCTGCATCGGTTCAGCTTCTAATGGCTCGACTGACGGGCTTCGTTCGAACATCGATGAAAACTCAACCTTTTTTGAAGTGAGTTCGATGTATGTTGGTTCGTCGTCAACGTCTGTGGGTCTGGGGCTGTTGACTTTTTTTAATGGCTGCAGGTCTGTGTAGTCGTATTTCGGTTCGTAGGAATAGTTTTGCGCCGCGTCTATCTCTGATTCCCAGTTTCTGGCGTAGTCGGGTGGGCAGTGGGGTAGGAATGGGAGGTAGGGGGGGTGTCTGGTTGGTGATGGTGATGGGGTTGGTAGGGGCGGTGGAGACGCACTGCGGGGCCGTCGAGCACATTCTGCGCATCCAGTTAGGAATCTGGTAACAGCTTCGCGAGGCAGGAATGCGTATGTTTCTGTTATCTGAAAGAAATGTCCAAATCATAATGCTGCCATCTATGTGAAGCCTATGTAATGTTAAACCGACAACAGTTACGAAGCTAAGCACAGTAGTTCACAAATTACACGCTAGGTGGCGCAATTCAGAAAAATGTATGTTCATTATATTCGAATTACATGCTTCAATATTAAACAGAATTAATAAGATATATAAGATCTTATATATCTTGTATTGTTGGTAACTATTTTCGACTCTTTTAAATTTCTAAACACAAAAGACAATTTTAATCGCTTACCGTTCGATACGTTCGTTTCTGTCCCGCGTGTTTTCCAGGTCTTCCTTCAAGTTCCACGTGAACTGTGTAGATTATGTCGAAGAAATTTTCAACGACCGCCACTTTCCTGTAAACAGGCTCTTGATTTGGCGCGTTCTGTAACAATTGATGTCTCGTAAGTCATGGTGTCAGCGCCATCTAGCGGCATAATAAAACTAAAAGTTACATTTTGGTTCTCCTACTTGTCTCTAGAGGGCAGCTCTAATCATGTTTTACCGTTCATATCGTATACAACTAATATCTAATAAATCAAGTATATTTTTTTATTAATGTTTTTTATAAGTGTACAGACTTTATTTTAATTACCAAATTTTTATTTTAATATACAAATGTAAAAAAAAGACCGAGTGCCGAGTTTGCCTTCGAAGATAAACCATATACATAGAAGAGAAACCACACAAACATATTTTAAGTCCCCATAAGGCCATTATGTCAACGTCAAGGTCATTTTATAACTACTGTTGGTTTTAAACCACAACCAAAAGCACTTTGGAAATATATTATGGAATCTGAGAATGCATAAGTGTAACGAAACAATTTTTTTTGATACATATATATTTTTTTATTGGAATCATATAACAATTGGTTTATGATCAAAAAGTAATTTCTTTATGTTCGTCTTTGAAAAAGAAACTCTGGCTTTCGAGCCAGAGTTCTCAGGAACGGGACCAACTAAGAGATACTTTGACGGGGAGTACCCAGGGCGTGATTATGCCCTGGGCGTTAATGACCGTGCCCCGGGCAGCGTAGGCGTGCCCAGGGCGGAGTTCGAAACCTAATGGCCGCGGCAATTACGTCCTCGCACGCATTTTTAGTGTTGTAACATAATATCGATTATTGCTCTTTTCTATTGCAATTATGCGTGCGACATTCGTTTATGTTACGTTAATAATTACGCATAATAAAAATAATAATAAAAAAGCATAAACAAAAAAAGTTATTCCTTATCACTAAACAGTAACTAGTTCAAGTATAAGTTAAGTGTTCCCACGAATTTAGTTTGAAAAGTACACAATTCTTAAACTCTCAATATTTGAGATCGATATTTTGCACACGTATCTTTAGGATTTCAGCCCGTGACACCATGATCCGTAAACATGCATGCGAAATACTGAAACAACTCTGAGAATGTATTGTATGTGATAACATCACTAGTTCCCCCAATTAGCGATCCCGCGAATCCGACGCGACGTCAAATAAAAATGCACGAAATATCTCCGAACTCACATTACGGCACGGATCTCATTTCATAGTGAGGGGTGCGTTTCAACTGTCAACATTTGTCATTTATATGTCTAATATAAAATTATCGAATTAATGCTGTTTTAAAAATCGAATGACGATTCATGTGAGTTTGTGTGTTCTTAATTTAAAAATGAAACTTATTACGTTTCAAAACTCATTGTGTCACGTGTAAGTAAACCACACTTACCTGTCACTAAAATTAACTAAATTATTCCCTAATAATAAATATACGTAGTATAATAGTGATGTGTTTAACACAATATCGACGTTTCTGGGTGAGCGCGCCGATAATGAGTCAGCGGAGCGAGCGCCGCGTCATGTCGCTTCATCACTGCAATCTCCCACCCAGTGCTAAGGATTGATAATTATATCTATCGATATCGATATAATTTTATTATATTGTCGTTTATTACGATCGTCACACAAAAATAAAACGACCAAAGTGGAAAAACGTCATGTGTGATATAAATAAGAAAAATTTAATTAACGAAGTTATAGTTTAATACACAGGTTCCAGAGGTACAGTCTGGTTAAATAATGTTAATGTAATAAATATTTTATTTAGTACAATGAAGAAATTAATATTGAGATAATATATCTCAAATGATTTATTACTAAGATTATTTCTTTCAGCTTTGATAAAAAATAGTTATTTCTAATATTGCAATAAAATAAAAACCTTTGTAACATCTTTGGACGATATTTTCTACAAGACCGACCTTTGCGTTACTACATTCACACCCTTAAAAAAAATACAAATTCATAAAATAAAAGTATCGATAATAACAAACAAATGTCACAACCCCACGCCGGTTTGCCGCGCATTAATCAGCCGGCTGTCCCGGCGCGCGCTTTCGATCCCCGCCCGGCCCGGGGCCTACGTAGGGCTGGCACTAACGACCAGTTACCATAACTTACATTGAATAACCATAATATGTATTATGTCCAAGTTAAATCAACGTATGGAATTATAGCTATTTTAATTGTACCAAAGGATTTTATTCACATTTATCCCGGATACATGTTATGAAGATTTTAGCCACAGTTATTAAATCGAAAGGTGATAAAGCTTTACAATTAGTTTTTTTTCGTATATTTTTGAGGACGACGTAAGATCGTAAACGCTTGTAGGAACACTAGGCTCCATAAATTTGGTAATTCGTTTTAATGTGTGTACGCCTTTATAACAAAATTCCAAACATTGTGTTGATTGCCAGTGAGGAAATTAAAAAAGTAGTTAGAAAATGTATTTTATAAATTGTGACATAATTTTGATGATGAAAAAGTTTGGTGATGAATTAGCTCCGGCTTAACCTCGCTTCAAAAAGTTTAATGGGATGTACCTACTGTAGTGGGATATACTGTCGCGTTGAATCTTTAGATTGAAGACGTATCAAAATGGTCCCATGTACCTTACTGAATAAAGATATTTTGACTTTACCTTTATAATATTTCCATAGATCTACGAACTTATTTCAAGGTATTTTTTATAGAAGAGACACTCACGTGGCTGGGAGTGCGTTGTCTGTCTTTTAGGAATTGATACGCACTTTTCTTGAAGGTCTTTTGTCTGACAATTTAAAATAGAAAAAGCAGTGGGTAGTCTGTGCTATCGAAGAATCTATTATATATCTATAATCCTACTCTTTCTACAATATTTAGTATAAAAGCAAGATAAATAAATATTTCTGTCAGAAAATGTTCTAATTTCAAAAAAAAAATCAAAATACCCTCAAACGGAAGCGGAATTGAAGAACTCCCAAGACTGAAAATGATTGCCCCCTCATGATAATATCGTGGCAAGTTGTTTGTACTCAAGGGAATGCGCCTTTGACATTTGCGCATCGGCACTGTTTAAGTGTCTATATCTTGATGTTATATCTTGATGTTATATATATTCGCATATATTTTTCATGTATTTAACGATTAATTTTCCACATGTCTCGTTATTCTTACTTTACATGTTAACGGAAACAGATTCCGTTAACCTACAAAATTTCTTATCGCAATTTTTTGTACTAATTAAGTGGTAAGAAGAACTAATATTCGTTTATTTTTAGTAAGTATTTAACGATAAATTAAATTTATCGTTCATATAAGAAAAATAAAAAACATTTTTAAGTTTGTATGAAATGTTTGAAATCTGTGCTTTTAGACGACGGCTGATTGACACGCCCACGCGGATTGTTTTTTTTTAAATTATTCCTAAATAAATATCCTAATAAAAGCAAGAAAAGAAATAATTATTGTGTTACAATATAACTTTGTGGGTCTGTGATACGAAGATTTCTGGAAAGTGGAAAATTAAATTTTGATTATCCAGGAGCGAAACTGCACCACCAAACTGTACCCAATGTTTTTTTAGATTTTTTGGATTGACCCCCCCAATGATTTTAATGACGTATTCAGGTCGTTATTATTCAATCGTTAACAATCCAAGCTAATTAATTGAAATTGAAGTAAATGAGACGATATTGACTAGTTTTTTCGTTATAATTTCAGACAATTAAAGGTTTATAAAGCAACACAATTTAATTTGCACTTTAACCCGGAAAATATATACGAGCCAAAACCGTACATCCTACTCAGCCTTCTGTTTTGTAAGCGGGACAGTTCAATTCTTGAGTAGCCTTACAATGCTTTGTTATTTTAATTGTCAGTAGCACAATTTTGTATTAATTGTTTATTTTAAAAGAGCAGCTATCGAGTTTCTTGCCGGTTCTTCTCGGTGGATGACTGCCTTCCGAACCGGTGGTAGTGTAAAAATTGACGATTCAAAAGTGTCTTTATAAAGACTAACCTAACCTAACCTAACCTAACCTAACCTTGAATTAAGATATTTTGAGAAAATTGAATGACGCCCTAAAAGTATAGCCGGGTGTATCGGGTTAAAATATAATTTAATTCATAATTAATTGTAAGTAGTTAGTAATGGAATTAAATTTATGGTAAAACTATATTATCTATAGTTTAAAATATTTGATAAACTAACTAATTTGATAAGTATAATACTTTTTGCTAATACGTGTGTACTTAGTTATAGTTACTGAGTTTTAAATGATCCTGTTTGTGTACTAAGTACTAATAGTACTAATCATATTATAAAATGTGAAATAACGATATATGAAATATGTTTGTAACACTTGCGACCTTTAAGTGTTAGTAAACTGTAACAAAGATAACACTATACATTAAGTCCTATAGTCAGCGCTTATTACGAAGCGTGAAGGAGGCAGCGAAGTCATGTGATCCGAACATCAGTCACCCATCCCTCGTCAACTCTGACAACTCAGGGCTGTCACCAATACTTCAAATTCTATTGACATGATATTTTTATATGACATACGTATATAGAAATATCACATATGTAGGCGTTTGGAATTTTCAATAAAATCGTATATGTATATAAAATACAGTTTTTATTTCTGTAACCTGATGTTAGGACATTTTATATCAAATGTATATTTAATTTTAAAAAATCATTATAAAAATGATATCATTAGCTACTTACGCGGGAGTATTTAGATATATCGATAACGTTAACAAGGTGCCAGCCCTAGCGGTTACATGGTTGGGTGGTGGGAGGGGGCGGAAGTGTCGTGCGTGCGATTTAATTCCATCGCCTTTCGCTTCACCCGGTCGCGGGCCCGCTTGAGTGTGCTCAAGGCGTAGTGATGCGAGCTAATATCGATACAATGCGAATATTCTAGTATTCAACTTAGTACTTAGTTTCTATATACGATTTTAATTTACTGTATAAATGTTGCTAAAGGCTCTCTCTGATGATTGGCGATTTAAAGGAGTGGTGGAGAGTTTCTTGCCAGTTTTTGTCTTCTCTGGTTCCAAACTGGCAGTCAATGTATAGTCAAATGTTTTCTATGACGATTCATAAGTGTACCATAGTTACCTATGTGAATAAAGATATTTTTGAATTTGGTTTTCCACAATACATAATCACTATATGCATAGTGGACATGATTTCATTCGAAAAACATGTTTTAGCGTCGTGGTTAAAATTATAAAGATGTTTTAATGTACATGTTAATTATGATCAGTGTAATGTTTAACTATGATATTAAAACATATATATTATGTATATAAGTAACTTAAAATAAAACAAAACTAAAACAAATATAAATGGTTTTAGTTTTTTTATATTAGGTTAATATTAAAAATATTATGTATATCGATATTACAGTTTCATCTTATAGGACGTCACTAGTGAAAACTAGAAGCACTGTCGGCCGTCAACGGGCTGCTCGTAAAATACCAAGAGCAGGTGATTCTGTCGGCGCGGCGCTCTACCTAACAATCTACCGAGTACTGAGCTGCAGATAGGTAGGGCTGTCATCTTAAAAAAAATATTTTATAAGAAATAAACCTAAAAGAATTAATAATTAAACGAATTAGATATATATATTTATTTAAATTTCTGATTAAAGTCTAAGGTCAGTCATTATGCCTGTGTCAAACTAACTTAATAAGTCAGTCGGGCATTAGAATATAGTCCGCACTATACAGCTACCGCTCGCATCAAGGTCGTTTGTCTTAAAACGTGATAGCCCTAAATTGACGTGATAAATTACCTCGCCGTCACAAATTATCTCGGCCGCGTAGCGACTTGCTATAAACATATAATCTCCTGGTACTTTGCAAGTCGTGCACCCGTTACATGGTGGTGGTTATTATAAAAAAGGGTTTAAAAGATTAAAGAATGAATGAATCCTTTTGGTAAAAAAAAACATATCACAGTTTGTGTTTTAAAATTTCTTTTTTATTCCCGTAAAATTTCCAGACAGCTCTAAAAAAATCTTCAACGAAGATATTTCTAGACTTTTGGCACAGAAACTAAGGACGGAAACATTTTACGTTTCGTCTGGTCACTACCCGGCGCCATAACTGGAAAAGACTGCACAAGTTAACTGAGGTTTCAAATTAATATAAAATTAATTTAATAAAATACATTTTCACACAGATTCTTGCTTTATACACCACAATTATAGTAGCCGTGTTAAGTGAGCAGAATCTCTCCGAATATTGATCGGAACACAATATTTTATGTCAACTCGGATCAAACAATGGTCGCAGTATTGGGGTCCGGATAAGTGGTCGGAAAGAATTAGAGGGGACGCTCGAGCAAGCGTCAACGATTAGGGCGTTGGCGTCATAAACGGGCGATTTTGCTGCGATTTATTAATCGCAAGGCAATCGGCACTGTGAATTCAAATAAATAAATTATATAAGAAAACTAAAACGTTATAGAACCAGATGCTTACGGAATTTCTGAAACAATACGACTTAGGGTCCTTCAAGAAAAGGCCAGCGATGAACTCCCCAGGTTCCAACCACGTGAGTGTCTAGTGGTTGGCATTTATGGTGTTAATATGTAAAAGAAAGAATATCTGAAATTTATAATCTGCCAAAATAGATAATGTGGATTTTATTTATTTATTATTTCTGTATTTTATAAAAATAAAAAGATACTTTACAAAGTAAATTGAATTTGTCATATAAGAGAAACTTCTGTCTGTCTGCTATAGAAAAAACATGAGAATAAGTGAAGTGTGAAGAGATGCGATTAGTAGCTGGTTCACAAATCCCCAACTTAGGGTTCATAATACCTACAAGACTGAAATCCGACGACATCGTGGCCGATTAAGTTTTTCCTTTATGTTTTGACGGCACTTTGAAACTTCTAAGTGTTTTTCAACCCGAGACATTTTACATGAAGAAAATTTTCTTTCAAACATATTCGTCATTCGAATATAATATCTCATAATCTAACATTTTGAACTCGACTATATGCGAGTGAACGTTTTTTATAGACATAATAAGATCCAAAAATAGTTATCTAATCATATGTCTTTTTAATAGTCATTTCTAACAGTCAGAAGGATTACAAAACGCTTTTGACATAATGAAAAGCGTTATAGTTTAGTTATTTTCGTATGACATGTCATGTCCTTTTTTGGGAAAAGGGGCGGATATTTATTGCAAAGAACTGTACGTTTTTTTATTTGAGAGCTTATTTTAAAACAAGCGGTATTATCACAGTAGCTTCACAAAATATTTCACTTAGCGGAGAAAAACACTACAGTGCTGGATATAAAGATATAATTGGTTTTCCTGCTAATTCGTCTCAGTCAAGTATATAAATCTTCTATAAAATATTAGTAGTATTATACCATGCACAAAGATCCTTGTAATGTGTCAGCAATAGAGCAACATTTTAAGAGCTATCTAGTTTCTTGTTGACTCTTCTCGGTAAATGCCTTTCAAATGAGTTGTCAATTTTAACTACTACTACAAGCTAATCCAAGTTTAAGTATATTTTAAGGTTTTTAAGCTTTTGAACCGCGTACAAGACTAGGAGAGATGAGGTATTATTATATAACTCTTTTGGCTGAATTATGTTAATCGTACTAGGGGTACATAAAAGCATAAGATACTTGAAGCCAAGTTAGCGCGCCGCGTTTCTAAGCCGAGTTCTATTAACTATTAGTTCGTCCTAGTTAGGGCAATTTAATGAATTTCAATTTTCAGTGAGGAAATTACAAAACTTAATACCTTTTTATAATATAGATTCTATCGTTATAGGGCAAACAGGTATTTTTGTATAAGAAAAAAATCAATAAGTACCAAAACTTAAGCAATTTACTTTCCATTAACACCAGGGCAACATACATACATAGAATGTGTAATCAGATAGGGTTATCACTTTCTTTTTTACCCTTCTGCAATTGTCCGCACCCTTATTTGTATACTTCAGTGGGAATACTGGTTATTTTGTTAGGTGCGTTTATTCAATGACTGGTTCTGGGTTCATGTCAAAAACATGTGTCCCTTCTCTGTTATACTAAATAACGTCACTATGGACTTTTACATATTACACTGAAGACCGATTTTACTCGACCGAAATATAATATTTTCTATGTTTATAATTTTATTAACAAAGTCATGCATAAGACTATCGAATGTTAATTTTACGAACATTAATTATTTTTATTTAGTGTTATTTGAATTTAGGATCACTTTAAGCTGTAATTCAACGAAAAATCAAAGATATTTCGATGTCAAACTCAAATTCAAAATATTTTTATTCAAGTAGGTCTATATAAAGACACTTTTGAATCGTCAATTTTTACACTACCACCGGTTAGGAAGCCTACCTACCGAGAACAACCGGCAAGAAACTCGATAGCCGCTCTTTTAAAATAAACAAGTAATACAAAATTGTGCTACTGACAATTAAAATAACAAAGCATTGTAAGGTTTCTCAAGAATTGAACTGTCCCAATGCTGAGCCAATTGCCGACACATTAAAGGGATCAAATGTATAGTTCAAATGTTTTAGGTATTTGTAAGGAAATTAAATAGGACAATATCAACTCAGTCTAGTCTCAAATCCAAATATAAAGATGTTATTGTCAAGGTAAATATAAGAGTACTTGATTAAAATAATGGTTAGGATTTTCTGTCTGTTATCTTGGATCTCATTTGTAATAAAATACTTTACTTTTGAAGTCGGTTAAGTAGTGTTATATACAAGGGGCCGATAACGCCAAGTATTCACAGTTGGACAACTCAACACGGGTGAGCCCTTGTAGAAAATGTCGAGCGAAGCGCGTTGAAACTTTGATCAAAATGCTGCTAAAAATATGGGTAGGGTTGGCAAAAGTTAAAAGAATGCACAATTTATTTTTACAAGAAAAGAAATAAAGCCATTTTTATACCGTTATAATGAATTTATTTGTATTAGTAGTATCTTGTTGAAAGTTAATTATTTTTTTATAGAACAGAAGGACAAAAGAAATACACTCGCACTGGGTGCGTTGCCGGCCATTTAAGAATTCGCCTCTATGGTTTCAATATCTGATTATGATTATTACAGCTTCAAAGTTTAATTTCTAGTTTAGTAGAATATTTTTACTTGTTACAAAATATTGCTTAGGTAAAATAAATATTATGTGACAGCCCTACAGTCGAAGCACAGCGGGCGTGCCTGACATGGGATCTGTCGGCTCGGCGCGTTTCGTCGCGTGCTCAGCTTACCGCACTATACTGCGATTGAAACAATTTGATACTCAGATTTACTGGTTTAACTTTAACAGCGTATTGGAGGTTAAAGTTAAAAACGGTAGTCATACTAGTTCTTCACAAGAAACATTTAAAAAGAGTAAAAACCTATAATAATGTAATCTAGACAAACTTTCCCATATTCATTAATATCGAGACAAATAATAGAGACGATTTATATTTATATAAAAAAACAGCATTTTAAATAATATTATTGGAAATACTATATATGAAAATTAAATGTTATTAAGTTTTCCTTTTATGCACCAAAGAAAGACAAAGTATGTAAAAATGATATTATTAGCTTAGATAGAACGTTAATTAATACTTAACGCAAGCTACAAACTTAGTAAACAATATTTTGTTTTCAAATAAAAAAAAACATTCAAAATATCGAACGATTCACCAAATATACCAGGCGGCCATAAACAGAAACAGCTATAGCGTATCGCGACATGATACGGGCCGTTATTGCCGCGCCCGGCCCGGGTGTCACCTTGTCACCGACCCGGTTTAATGGGACGCTGTATACCGCGTTCGTCGGGTTTTGATACTTTTATTATTATTTCGGGTTAATTACTTGAAATTAAAGGATTATATCGGTACGTTCTCAATTTGTTCGATACAAAATACATGTATCATACCTACTTTGCAGTATTCTTGTAGGCCTAAATCGAGCTTTAAGCAATTGTTGGGGCTAATGAGCCTTACAATGGAATAGTGATAGAACCAAATCGAATTTAGGTAGTAGGTCTATAATGGATAAAATACATCGCGATTTCTTAAAGACGTTTTAAATTTTAGCGTTTAGGTTATGACTTTTCTATTTTTAAGGTTTTTTTATAGTTTACACAATAATAATTTAATAAGAATAAGAAATCATAAATGATGGAATCTCTAGAGTACGAAATTCGTTATTTTATAGAACACACCTGAATTATAAAGGCCTGCACCCTACAGGTGAGGTAAAACATGGCCGAGTACGCACTATGTAGGAACATATTCTGACATACATTTTTGGATAGCATACAATTTTCAGTTGAATCTTTAAAAAAAAACGTTTTTTTTTTGTAAAACTGGTTGAAGTTATTGCCAGCCGAATTCATATTGGTTAGGCGTGACGCGAGGTTTCATATCGTAGTGATGTGAGGAATCTGACAAAACTCTAAGCAACTTTATACTAGATGCTAATGTCATTATTGTCATACACATATTTGCTTTGTCACATGCGTTGGAACTGAAGTGTTATTTATGACGTCTTCAATGCTATTTCAATATGCTTTAAGTGCTTTATATTCTTCGTTTAAATTATCGATAATGTGTCTAGTGTAACTGTCAATCGTCCATATTCGATTCGTATGTTTAAAACTGTCAATTGTCAGTAAATAATATTTCGCCTATTCCCACAGTGCTATTAGTTATAACCCGTACCCGAATGGCGTCTGCGCCACCAGTGTCGGCTTGTGGGCTGCATAAAAAATGTCTGGGCCGCCTCTAATGACACACTACGCTTAGGGTTGTCCATGAATGTTGAATCTTAAATACGACTCATTATTTAAGAAATTAACAATAAAATAACTTGTCTTCACAATCGTGGTCAACTAGACACAATATAAAATTAAATGGGATATGGCTGTTATGGATAAGAGCGAACCTTTGCCCTCCAAAGGTAGCAAATTTAAAGTCGCATGGAATTTAAAAACTATACGTATGTATTTATGGTTTTAGAATTGTGGGCGTGAGTGATGATAATGTGAAGGAATATTTTCCGGTTGAGTGGCAACCCTATTGGGTGCCAGCGCTCGCCTCCTACATATTTAATACACCCGGACCGGTTTCTATCCGGTCGCTACGCTTTGTAATGGCAGAGGTCTGATTGAGGAGTCTGTGCTCTATTGACAGGCCTTTAAAAGACCACCAAATAAAAGCAGAGTTTCATTTGTTTCATTTATCGTAGATTGCGGGTATTCACGCACAAATTCAAATTTGGAATACGAATTGTTTTGTAAGGTTTCCATAATGACTGTTGTTTGTGTAATTTTTTTAAACGCGCCTTATTTTATGTAAATACGTTGTTTTAAGACCTTGTAAAAGGCCGACAACGCACTCACGAGCTCCCAGCCACGTGAGTCACCTATATGGTGGGCCTCCTGCACGTTTGCCTCTTCTTCTATAGAGGGTAGAATAAATACATTGTAAACTTTTAGTCGTCTTTTGTAAACTTCACTCGATAGAACGACATAAAGCGTCGAAAACAATTGGCTTTGGTTGGTATGGTAGCTTGTTTTCTAATTCAGAAATTTCCACTGTCCATTTAACGTCACTCTCTATAACGCAATTAATTATACTTACGCACGTTATATAGAATTTACATTGTACATCAAGCTTGAATAATTATTATTGACTAACATACCAAGAGATACACGAAATGTAAGCGAGTAATCAAAGTTCCTATAGTTTATGGTTCCTAACTAGAATTGGATCCACAAAAAACTCACCGACAACAGTTGAATTAGGCGTGACCACCGTTTCACATCCACTTAACATGTAGGTAATTAAATCTCAACCTTTTTTAACGTTTAAATAGTTCACAATAGACCTTGCTCTATAATTTTTGCACTATTTAAATTCCGCACATCGATTGGGTGTTTATTTAAAATCCGTATGTGGCATGACAATGAAGGTCTCATTATATGAAACCTACTTACATATTGGCATAGCATATTCCTAGTGTTATTAGTATATCAGCATTTAATATAGGTGTGATAAAACGGTCCTAAATAATTAATTAACTTTGACTAATAAGCCATGAGTAAGCTCAAATCATATCTTTTATTCATTAATTTAAAGCCTCACAATTAGCTCGTGAGCTTATCATGTGTTTTCTTTCTTCAGTTATTATTAAAGGGACAAAGTTAACTAAGTCAAAGTATCTTTATTCACTAAGGTACATAGGACCGATTTGAACCGTCTTAAATCTAGACATTACGTCTGTTCGTACGCGACCAAGCTGAGTAGCAGGCAAGAAACTCGGCTTGATTGATTCTGGAAATGATCCCAGTACACTTTTTGAAGCACAGCTATGCTTTTTAATTTTCTACCGTTCTAAGTAATCTCTCACAGAGAATATATATTATGGTTGACAGTTGCTTTCCTAATTTATAACTTGTGTATATATTTTATATATAAACAACGAATAAAAGTATGTATATTAGAAGTATTTCACTATATTGAACAAATTAAATACAGCGATAAAAACTTATTAATGCAATACGTAGAAACATCATGCCTTACGCCGTCAAAAAACCTCACAGAATTTCGAAAAATAAATACCGGTAGTATGTATATATCTCTATTTTTCTATGGCTTTTTATTCCGGTTCTAATATGATTACGAAAACTAAACCGTTTAAATAATAAAGAATTCAATATGAAATAGATATCTTTTAGACACCTCATGTTATTTAAGCTCAGAAATATAATCTCGTCACGAGGAATCTCTCCGTCGAGAAAGTCTGTCTCTGTGGGAGAAATGCGAAAATCTTGTTGCAATAATGTTTATAATTTTTATTATAATCGTAGTAGTATGTACGTTATTAGCACTTTTACAGTTCTTTTCCTAATATTTACAAAAATATACAAAGTATGTAATCCCAAACGCAGTTAACAGATAAAAAATATAACTAGATGTAAGTACGCGAAGCCACAGAATGTGGTTGAGGGTCACCATTGGCGCCATCTGTCCCATCTAGGAGTCAAGTTAAAATAGTAAATGTTATGTGAACCGGAAATCACGGATTTAAACCGAGGCTTTTATCCAATAATTTAATTTTTCAATTCTACTTTCTAATAAAAATCTATACGAATTATGGTAAATTTTTAATAAACAAAAGCTTCTTACCTTTTTCTATCGTTTTAATTTATATGATTACGAAATATCTGATAACTACTGTATATTATTGGGGATTTTCAACTTATGATATCTAGTCGTAGTAAGTAATCTCATAGCTCAATTCATAATTCAGTTCACACTCTCCAAAGTGCAAACGCGCGAAAAAAAACGGGGAGAGGGTAGATAGGGTGACGTAAATGGTTCATGAGGTGAATATTCTCAACCGAGTTCATAGTTACTGGCTTTCGTTTGAAAATGTATTAGTAGTGTAGTGTTGACATAGATTCTTTAATAACCACAGAGCATTAAAATAAAGCTATAAAAAAAACATGGATCAACTTAAAAAAGTTGTTTCATTTTTGTAATAAGTTAATACAAAAGAGGTTTTATTCGTGCTCTCAATAATTGTTCGGTGTCAACTAGTATTTAACACAAATTTTAAATTTAGAACACGATATAAACAACAGAATACGCAACTATTCAAAAATGTTATAAGCGTATAAAAAATAGGTTTTATTTAAACTAGTTGTGAATGTCCAATCAATTGATTAACATACAAAATAATGTGTCGAGCGCCATTTTGAGTTAAACTTATCGATAAGAGGTCTTGAACTCTTGTTTAAGGGTTTCTTTGAAGATTGATATTGAGATAAAATTCATTTTAAATTGTTTATATCAAAGTATGGTTATAACAAATGTAACCTTATTATTAATATATTAAATAATAGTTATGTTTCTATGTAATATTTACGTAACTTAGATTTTTCTATTTAAATGGTTAATCGTTTTATCCATTGATAAAATAAGAAAAAAATCTCCAAATAAAACGTAAAATGTTCATTTATTATAAAAAGGTTAAGTAGTTTATGAATTTAACTACCATCCTTTATAAAAAATAATAGTATTAAGGTATAATCTTTCTTCGAAAATTCATGCAGGTTTAACAAAACGCAGTTAAGATATTTCTCATAAATGTGGCGGTCATTAACTCGCTCGATTTTTAAGCTAAAGTTTTATTGTCGAGCAGTATATTTATTAACATATTTTACATAACAATAAATTCTCGTGCTTAAAATATGCTAACGAGTGGCAGTGCATGCCAGTTTTGCGATTTCGCGCCATTTCTGGGCGGCAAAATGTCGGACGCCTTTTGGCGGGAACGCCAATTTGCACAGACTAATAAATTATGCAGTTCTCTTTGGGAACGAGGTTTTTCGCGCTTTAAATTATTTGCACAACTTTTTAGATAGTTTTTTTTTGCAACTGGCTACTTTATACTTAAACATCGAATATTTCGTTTCATGTATTAAATGTTTCTTATCTATTAGGTCTTAATTGTTTATGGGTGTACTTTTATTCTTTATGTATTTCCAAATTTCCAGAGAAACACAAGTCAGTCAAGCAAAAGAGTGACTTTAATTAATGTTATAAAAAATACCGGTATAAATAAAACACGCTTAAAATAAGAACCAAGATAAAATATATAAATAAATACAACAGATTCTTCTGAAGTAAATTATAAAGCTATAAAAAAGATTTCACTTATTGTGTACAAAGATACGATCATATTCCATTAAAGGTATGAATTAATTGAAAGTATGAAACACATTCATAAAATATTTATTCTCATATACTAGTTCTGGCACATAACAACAACTATAATACTTAGTTAATCCTAGGGTATACTGAGGTATTCATTCTAAACAATCACATTTCACATATCTACACACCTACTGTATCACTGAAAATAAATTCGTAATTTTATTATACAATACAATGTCTAGAACATTGCAGGATGTAAAAAAAAATATCCGTGATTTGCCAATTTGACGTTTCGTTACGTTTGGATTTAAATTTACATATTAAACTTTAATTAATACAAAATTAAGCTCGATTTAAAACAGGATTATATAATCTTTAAACCAATCCAACACAGCCGGACACCGAGATCTAACATCAATTCTTAATATAACATTAAATATTTTAACACTCTGTTAACTACTGGCAGATTTATTTGTACTTTGGCATCGTTTAACTAAATACTAACAAATATATTCAAATATTTTAAACATAGAGGTAGTCGGTAATATTTTAACGGAACGACATGTCAAACGCTTGTCAAAATAAATGTAACTATCTCGTAAAATCATTTGGTTATATAGAAAATCAATCCTCCGGCTCAGAGCCGACGGGGTAATCAACTTTCAAGTCCCTTTGCAAATCCGGGGATTCATTCCGGATGCCACGCGACGAGTAGTTGCTTTGTGACATACTAGATAGGATCCCGTTAGAGAGAGCCTGCACAGACAATGCCTCTTGTGATGGACCCGCGTAGCTGTACTGTTGGTAAACCGCTTGAATGCGCGCCGCGTTCACTAGTGTCTGAATCTTTAATTGCGTATCCAATGCTAGACTCAGCGGCAATTTCCTCAATTGGCTCGCGATCAGTTTTCCAAACATTTCGAATTCATTCTCGTTACCATTCTCAGAATGTTGACTGAGATCTTGCGGCTCTGAATCGCTTCGTTCGTCGTAGTTCTTTTTTTGTTTTGTCAATGGGTATATTGTGGCAAGTGAGGTTAGTGGTGTCGCGATGCCAACGGGGGGGTTCAGAAACGTCGCTGTGGTTGACGAGGGCAACATTCCGAAGGGTGACGTCTGACTCAGACCAAACGGGGTGCCGGGACGGGGTGACGGTGTGTTCAGAACATATGGTGTTGTTGACCGATTGGAATTCCTACGCTTTCGTGGGCTTTTCTTTTCTGGTGACTTTCGCTCGCTCAGATCTTGCACCGCGTCGCTGTCGTCGCTCATCGCGATTTCCAACAAGCTATTATCAACCTGTAACAGAAATATTTCGCTTCAATGTTTGTATTGACGCGCGTGTGTCGTGAGTGAAAGCACTTACGGAGCTCGGTGTGACGATCGCCCTTAGGAACCTGTCGGCGTGCTCGAACCACGTGACGCTGGGCCGGTACGCATGCGCGCCAGCCTTACGAGCCGCGCGAATTTTCTTCAACTCAACACTGTATGACGAACGTATGTTCTTTATTTTATTCTTCAGCTCCTTAACGGTTACGTCCACGAGATTGAGCGCGTTAATTATCTCCACGTAGCCCTGTTCGCGTACTTTCTTGTTCTTGTAATGCTCGGAGACTGGGTTCCACAGATATTCACGCTTCTCGTATTCGATGATCATCTGGATGGTGAGATCCTCGCTCCATTTCGGGTTGGCTAGGATCGCGACCATTTTACTTATAACATAGCACTTTTGATTTTATTGAAATGCGATGACTAGGGACACGGGGGTGCGGGCGTGTCGCATGCGCGCAGCATACTAAAAGCACGTCGATGGTCGGCTGGCGGCGCGGGGGGCTATTTCGGGAGTGGCGATACGCAGTCGCGTGCTTTGGACCGTGCTGTTTCCTCTCGTATCGGATGCTGGGGCGGAGTGAAATGGAAGATTTGTAGCGGTCTCGAGTCGACGCACGCAACTGTTTGATTGACGACTTGCGAATTGACTGATTTATGTTTTTCTTTTTTTTGTTTCGCGATTAGGGAAAAATGTTTTATTGTTGGTTCTAAGAGGAATTGCGTAGAGATTGTTTTATAAACTTTTGATTTTCGATTGTACGATGCACTGGTGGACAGTTTTGTCGAAAGGCGCGGCCGGACATAGGATTGTCTGTCTTAGTTGGAGGGGCCGCGACAACGGTAACCATAGCAACGACCTCCGTTACAACCTATCACACTATACATTGAATGAATAGATATTTTTATAGACCTCATAAGCCTCATTCTTTAATACTCTTTTTTATCATAAAATCCCGAATAAGATTTTTAATATATTTCATTAAAGGAGTCGCGGAGAGTGTCTTGCCAGTTCTTCTCGTCCGCTCTACGCCCTTGTTTTGGGAACTGGCAGTAAATGTAGAATCGAAAATTTAAAACTTATTTCGTTAACGATTCATAAGTGTACCTTGGTGACCTATATGAATAAAGATATTTTTGATTTTGATTTTTTTATATATTACGATATCTTTATTTTACTTTATATATTTCTTCTCCTTCGTTACGCTTTTGGCAGAGCGGTCGTGATCATCATGAAGTCTCGGCGGACTGGGCATCTAAAGTCACGCGCCTCACTCTCGCCCACCATATTTCTCGGCTCGCCGACATAACTGAACACCGGCCCACCCACTGCAGACCTGATCTGGTCGGTCCAGCACCCGGGAAATCTGCCATCCACTCCCCCTTCGACTTCTAGACGTTCAATGGAGTTGATGCCACTTTATATATTAAAATACAAATCGATTTAAAATTCAACATACAACACACATAAAACTGTGCACACAAGTCGTGAATGTCCATAAATTATAGGTGTGCACAGGTTTACAGGCATAGCATAGCAGAAGAAATATAAAGTAAGTGGTTATGTAAGTTAGTTAACTTTAAAAAAGTATTTAAAGAGAAGCTTTTAGAAAAAGCGTTTTACAAATTATCTGATTATTTTGACGATGAAAAAGTTTGTGAATGAATTAGCTCTAGCTTAACCTTGCTTCAAATAGTGTGCTGAGTTCATTTTCACTTTCTTGCCTGTTTCTTCTCATCTTGGTCACGTACAGGAGTTCAGTTAAGACGTCTCAAAATGGCCCCGTGTACCCTAATGTATGAAGATATTTTGACTATAAGGGGTAATAAACTTTACTTTATAAATATTCCAACACTATAAGAAAATAGGCATCGGATGTCACACAACGAATATGACAAACATAAGCCATCAGAGTGAAATATTAAACCATACGAGGCATCACGAGACTAAGAGAATAAGTCTTCGCTGGAACTCAGTTACAGCTGGTCATACAGACCAATAGACCTGAGCGAGGCCCAAAAAATAAGTTAATAATGATGTTTGTACGTAAAATCTTCAAACTCAAGTAGGTCTTTAAAAAGACACTTTTTAATCAATTCATTTTTTTAGCATGTGTGTTAATAATATTAAAGAGAAATATTTGACGACACGAGCATTTATGGACTATGAATTATTTGTGATACATTAGCTGGAGAAATTTACCGGTTGTAAACTAGTAATTCATTTAAAGGTCCGTTTTAAAACTTCCGAGGGCTAACCAAGAATTGTTAAATTATAAATATAAAACATGTCATTGGGCGGAAATTAATTAAAAAAGCTGACTATGGTAAAAATGATTATATCACGTATACAGCTCAGAATTGTTCTGATATAAATTATATTACTAATTAATGTTACTGCAATAAGATAATTGTAATATCTAAAGACCAGAGAATAAAAATATCCAAAGAAAAATTACGAGTTTCTTGTCAGCGTTCAAAGTAAGTTCAAAATTTGTTGTCAACAATACTGATGCACCAGCTCTTTGGTCACCAGTTCTGACTACCAGGTGCCTGGTTAATTCCTTAATAAGCGCCTATGCACTTGTACCCCAGGGTCCAAAAGTCTTTATTCTAGTGAGAACAAATTCAAAGTTGAAGGTCCTTTTGTTTTTTTCTGCCTGCTCTACGGCCAGCTTCTGTCTGATGGAGCTACGTGTCCACACAAGTGACATCCCAAAGCACGTCCCATAATCCAAGGGATCAAATCATACCCGTTTACTTGATATACGATTCTGATGTTAGTAGACATACTCCAAACGGCTTGATTCGTGAAATGTTATATTTAGTAGGTCCAAGAATCGGTTGTAAACTAAGTGATGAGGTAAATCCGAGCGAATTATTTTTTTTTTTTAAATTTGATTTGGCGTTATAAATACATAAATGATATTTACTACCCGTTCAGGAACATTCATTTAAAAAGTTTTTTTTTAATTACTCCATGTTACTAGTAGTCTTATATATCGTCAGCTTTGTTTTATGGATGGGACATTAGCATATATGCCTTAAACCATTAAGCCCGGAATGCTAAAAACAGCTAATTCAGGGACCGCAGCGGTCCCATTAATCAAAATTAAAAGTTGCTTATATGTAAGCAATGCGTAATTCGCAAATCCCTAACAATGGTACTAAACATTTGATTTTTTTTTTGTTATCTTTTCAAATAGAATCGTATGGTCTGTGTAAGTCAAGAAAGTGCCGGAAGTAAAGTCGAGGTAGCAAAGTGAGGAATGTTTAAGTCTCTTATATTTACGGCTTTTAGTATATTATATATATGTATATATATAGAAATTAAGAATTAAAATACTAAAATGGAAGAAACCTTTAATGTTAGTGTATTAGTGCTAAATCATTAAAAAAAACACATAAAAAAGTGTTATCCCGTGATAGATGATGTGCCAGATTCTCGCCTTAGTAAAGTTCATAAATCGTTTCTAGGTATGAGCATACGTTTTTATAACAAAGTCCCAGCACTTATTAAGGCATACTATACCGTAATATTTAGAGGACAAAGATCCCTTTAATGTGTCGGCAATTGGCTCAGCATCGGGACACTTCGATTCTTGAGTAGCCTCACAATGCTTTGTTATTTTAATTGTCAGTAGCACAATTTTGTATTAATTGTTTATTTTAAAGCAGCTATCGAGTTTCTTGCCGGTTCTTCTCGGTAGGTAGCCTTCCGAACCGGTGGTAGTGTAAATGACGATTCAAAAGTGTCATTATAAATACCTACTTAAAAAAATATAGTTTGAGTTTAGAGACTATTTATATATTTAAACTTAGCAAGTTATATATAGATGACTCATTTAGTATTTTTATATGTAACAGGAGAGAAAAAAGTGAGTTGCCGGCCTTTAAGGGAGAGGAACGCTCTTGAAGGCATAATATGAAGTATATAATGTCTTGTAGAATCATTTATTTAAATGATTAATTCTTGTCCAAGAATGAATTGATTTTTTAATGTTTTCACATACGTCTTGTTACTTGTGAAATATAAATAGGACGTGAAAAAATATGGCTCAATGTTATGATTTCATTCGGCGGAATTATGATTTACATAAAATAATATTACGTGCTAGATTCGGCCGGAGCCGGATTGCGGCTATCCCAGGGGTCGTTATCACTGTTCATATGTTTCTTGTGCTTTATTTTTCACACTTCCGCACTGTAAGGGGTGATTAATAACAGCTGGTGGTGTCTGTACGATGTTATAATAAATTACTTTGAAAAGTACAGAAAGACAAAATCTCTTTCAGTAAGGTACATAGGACCACTTTGTAAAGTCTTCAATCGAATTCTACGTTCGTACGTGACCAAGCTGAGATGAAGATATAGATAATCGTTTTTCTAAAAGCTTCTGTTTAACTATTTTTTTTTTAAATTCATACACCCTTAAATTGCATACACTATAAAAATACTTAACCATAAGCCAACCGAACCCGCTTCCGACAGGACGGACAATTATTACACGTAAAAACCAAGGTAGTTTTTAAATAGTGTTAACTAACCTTAGACTTAGGTCATTTTTTAATTTATAAAAAATGACCTTGAATATTAATTTTAATATATAAAAAATCCTGGGGTGCTCATGTCGATAGAGAAAAATATTTATTGAAATCCTACTCCATTTTGTACTTAAAGCAACTTATCGCTAAGCATCATATAGGTAACCCAAAAAATGAAGCAGCAAGAGCTTACACTAATACAATAAAACTAAACGGACAAAAACTACTGTATCAATAAAACCCCAAATAATAACAATTCTTATCTATTCATATAATGTACATACTACGACTACCGACTCGCCGTTCGTAACAATAAAATGAAAAAAAAATATATAGAAGAGGGGGCAAACTAGCAGGAGGCTCAGAGTCGCCGCCCATAGACACTCACACGGCTGGAAGCTCGTGAGTGCGTTGCCGGCCTTTAAAGGAAATTTAGGAAATGGAGGGGTAGGGGAAGAGGACGGGGGACGGGAAAGGATGGGCACCGGAAGATCTCACTCACCGAACGAAACGCGTGTACAAAATGAACAAAGACGGATTAATTATATCACTTTACGCCGGTTTTCTGTGAGAGAGTAAAAATTGATACTATAAAATATTTAAAAATCACAAGCGTAGCAGCCAGTAATAACACAAATTTATTTTAAAAAATCAAAGCAGGTCACTGATAGCATAGACTATATTTTTTTTACTAGCGTACCTAGCGGCCAGCATTTAGCAGAACTGTTTAAAAAAAAAACAAAGGAGGTTTTAGTACACTGGAAATTCGGATAATTCATCCAATCGATTTGTACAGAATACTAAATGTCACCGAGAGTATAAATTCAAATTTAGAACGAGTCCCAGTGCAAGTTAAAGCGGTAGTCGGCACGTTCGCCATTTTATGTCGCGTTTTTACGATGTTGCCGATAACGTTTACGAGGCGCGTTGAGTGGCGGCGGCGTCGCTGCGGCTCGCCCCGACTGATTGCATGCGAGGGGAGATAGGTGTGGGTCAAACGTTTTTCGTTATCGATGTTTATAATACTACTATAACTAATTTAATGTGTATCTATTTTTGATAAAAAAATTCTTTTTTAAACTAATCATAGAGTTTCGGTTTAACAAAAATAATAATAATTTCGGAATATATTTTTTTGAAGTTTGATTCGATACGTTAACGTATACTAATTAATATAATATATAAAATTCTCGTGTTTGTTCCCTTACTCCTCCGTAACGGGTTGACCGATTGTCCAGATATTTTGTTACCATATAGAGTCTATTTTTAGAGACTTTTTTTATTGGAATAATGACGTTTGTCGGGAACAATTATTGGAGAATGGATGTGAAGCAGCAGTATAAAACATTAAGATTTATTAATATCGATAATAAGAACACCCCATCACTATAGCCAAGAAGGCCCCGCAGTCGAAGACATCTCCGGGCACATTCAATACGCTCCGCCGAGCTTTTTGAAATATATTCCTTTGATGTAAACATACGGTATTTCTACTATTGGTCTAGAGACCCAACGTTATAACTTCGATACATACCATAAATCTAACTCTATCCATATTGTCTATGGAACAACTGTTTCATTTTAATTACATATACAACCTTTTTTTGAATGTACTATTATTTACCAAAGCTGATCTGTCGAATGCGTTCCCCAAACCACTAATAATTATTTTGTACGTACCAAAACGCTGGTCAATAAAACTGTGCAGTAAAACTGATACAGGCAAGTGCCTGTTTCCCATTGGGGGGAAGTTATAGCCTTCACATGTGGTCAGTGTACTAATAAAAATACTGTATATAAATAGAGCTTTCTTCCCTAATAATTGACAAAATAATTTTAAATACAGTGTATACTTCATATAACGACACGCTCTCTAAAGCATCGACTTTGGTTGGTTTAAATAGTATTTCATACAATGATTTGTGTTCTCTCTCCAACGTCTGTATAACGTCATAAAATGCACAGTCCCTTCAGTGTCATTATATACAGTTTACGCGATACATATAAAAATATTCATTATTAACATTCCGATCTTTGATTTTTGACAGTTAATAAATCCACCCCATGCCAAAGGAAGGTATCATTAACCTTTCGTAGCTCGTTAAGTATCCATTCTTTTTCTGAGAAGGTCTAAGGAGCGAGGGGTCAGAGTCTTAACTCTTAACGACGGAAGTCTGTAAGCACGCGTAACAGTGATGTAACTCAAAAATCTTTTGACATTCAAACTGTCGATTAAAGATACCTTTGTAATGGATCAAAATATAATTATTCACTTACGTAATTATCTTACTCATGAATCGTCACATTGACTCTACATTTATATTTACAGCCAGTTCCCAAATCAAGGGCGTAGAGCGGACGAGAAGAACTGGCAAGAAACTCTCCGCCACTGTTTTAAATCGCCAAGCCTTATTATTATTATTGCAAAATAGTCGGGCGAATATTTTGCAGACTCAGTTATTTTAAATACCGTCAAAATACCTTTAAGCCTTGAATTGTGTTCGCATTTCTGTCTTGTTAGTTCCCAAAAAATTAGTTTGTGTGTATACCATATGTTTTAATTATCTTATAAGTTGTTTTTTGTATAATTTATTTAGCACATGTTTGGTGACAGTTTTAATAAAATAAGGTCTTTAAAGACTTACTTAATAAAGACACATGTGAATTGTCAATTTTTACACGTTATCTACCGAAAAGAACCGGCAAGAAACCGATAGCTGCCCTTTTAAAATAAACATATAATACAATTCAAATAACCAAAGCATTGTAAGGCTGCTCAAGAATTGAACTGTCCCGATGCTGAGCCAATTGCCGACACATTAACGGGATAATTCTCCTCTAAATATTCGTTTACGGTTTATGCCTTTACAACTAAAATATATATGTATCGATATATACGAATATTACAATTATTCACATCACTAGCGTTATACGCCACCGTTTCATGACGAGCGGAGAATGTTCGTAATGAGTGGCTGAGCTTTGAAATTTTCTTGCACGCTTGATTTATAGCGTGTTTTCTTTCCTTCAAACGATATTTCGCTAATGGTGTGTCGACAGATTGATTAGACGTTTTTAAATATAATATAGATGAAATATTAATCGTCACGTATCGTATTATATGGGGGGTTATTATAAACTAAATACCAAATTATGTATTAAATCAAAATATGTAAGGAGTCATATAATGAATTAGTCTTATTGCATATTTTAACAGATAGAAATAGCAAAGACCTAATAAATAAATAAAAAAAAATAACTTTATAGATATTAAGATTTAATTTAAGAAATTAAATGAGACTTTTGGAACTTGCGGTAAAAGTGCGCTTAAGGAATTAAGTAGGCGCCTGGTAGTCGGTACCGGTGATCCAAGAGCTTCGAGCATCGTGATACAGCGAGGTAATGCCAGCATTATGGGTACTATGTCACATGCACCAAACGTTTTAAATTCATTTTAGTGATTTAAAAACTGATTTACTGATTGACGAACTGTTTTGTCAAAAGAACTGTGTTGTTAATTATTTAACGATTCACTGTGTAAGGTTTTTGTTTTACATTTGTATTCTTATTACAAAACATTTCAACGATTGATACAAAATTTAAGAACAAATTCTAAAAACGAACGAACGAAAATTAAATATTTGATTAAAAAGTATATTAACAAGCGAATGAGTTTAAAATTCAATCGATTTGAGCCTACACGAGCACATCACTACTGTATCCGTGACATGACGACATCGTATTTCATGCGGCCCGTTGCCTCTTGAAATACACCGCTAATGAGTGATGTTACCGCTAGCAAGAAAACTATTGTACAAATATTTCGAAACGAAATGCCAGTAACGTTTCTTTGACGTTTTTGACGATTGTCAATTGTGGAAAATTAAAAACATATTAGTAATGCTAAGACTCGAAGTAAGTGTCACACATTCAATCTGTTTGGTAAAATGTAATGAGATCTTTTGTCCGCGTTTATATACAAACTGTAATTAAGAAAATCGGTTCATAAATAGCAGAGCCATTTAAAAAGAGCCTGGTGGATTTTTTAATACAAATTTCTTCTCCTATTTCAACCCTAGCCTCCTTCCCTAAAGTTTATCTCCATATGAAATTTCATCGAAATCGGTTCAGCAGTTTAAGTGTGAAAGAGTAACTTACATACAGACAGTTACCTACGCATTTATAATATTAGTAAAAGAAGTATGGATTTCGTATTTTTTAAAACAAATTTTTGCCTATGAGAGAAAAGATAATAGTTATTTCAAAAAGAATAAATATTTCATTTTTAAATTAAAAATTGTCATCACAACTTAAGAATTGTCTATGCGCGAATTGAGAAACGTCTTAGTTATTTCAAAAAGTCATTCACAAATTGTTTAACAACTAACACATTTGAAACAAACGTATTAAATGAGTTGAATTAAATTTTAGCCACTCTTTGTGTTTATAAAATAATTCCTTGATGAAAACAGACGCGTTCGTACCACGTATAAGGTCTCATGCTATACACCTACATTGTATACTCGTGGCGGGCGGTAGCGTCGGATGTATAAAGTGGCGCGCCGGTGGCCGACATGACATAGCTATAACTCGCGGTGCCATGACAAACAGCCGCCGCCGACTGGCGTGGAGACGACTTATTCTTTTTTTTGTTAAATTTCTCGCTTGTCGAGTGCACTCAGCAACAAATTATTATTTATACTGTAATATTTAGTAACAATATTATTTAACTATTTATTTTTAGAACCTAAGATAGTGTAGTTTCCTCCTAGTGTTAATTTACCATAGAAACCATTGGTATACAGCCTACATACACATACTTTCATTGTATGATCTCATCGTTATGAGTAACGTTATGATTAACGCCAATAATAAAATAGTTCCAATATTTATCTCAAAATCTAACTTTATTGTACGTTGCATTCTAACAAAAGAAAAGCCATAAAGTTTGCAACATTCTCTAATCCGGCATCACAAACACTTGAAAAATAAAATATAGAATCGACTCCACGCCTCCATTAGTCCACACCCGACACCGGGGGCGACGTCGGTAAAGCGCGATACGGGCTCGCCTCGGGCGGCGCGAACCAATTACCCGCGCATTTTACCTCCACCCCACCCCGTACCACGATATCTCGACATCGCTGCGATCCTGGTACTCTGCCGCCTGGCGAACGCCCGCAATGCGATGCGGTTTTCGCTTTTGTCGGTCCCATCTGTTTGGGAATGGTTTCTTGTATCTCAGGTTAAATAATTAAGCAACTAACTGACTAACTAGAGACGTTTTGCGCAATGATCCGTTGAAAACCTGTTTGAAAAATAAATACTTATAAATATTTGGATTTGATTAAAATGCCTTCTTAAATATCGCATCGGAATATATATATTAATAATATATTTAAAGGATCTCATCACAAATCATCATAAAAATAACACGACCACAGCCTCTCAAGAATATACTACGCAATAGCAATGTTTGCATTGTTTCAAAGACAACAGAACCTGTATACACTGTATATAGTCTGTATTTTCTCGACATTGTGATGTCTCGGCCGCCGCTCCCCGCGCCGTGCCATCCGTTCGCGCCATAATTTACGGCGGGCTGCGACCGCTCGTCGGCCCGGGCCGGATTTATAGCACCATTTTTACAATACCCGCATAGGGTTATCAAGTTTTTTTTTTACATATTGCTAAGTTGATTTCCGCCAAATAAGTCATCTTAGATGAGTACCGGTCTAGCATGGCTTGTATTTTTATCGTTCCATTGCCATATTCATTTGCTATTAAGAAAATCGTATAAGAAGTCTTCAGATTGTACAAATATCAGTCCTGTTCTGTCGTCTGTGTCTTTAGAGTTAAGATTAAAAATTAAGATTAATATGACCACGTGAACTCGCTAAAGCCTTCATGGAGCCTAGTAGCGGATACAGCAGGCTTACATAGATATTAACATACATACATAGACAAGAAACATAAGAAAGGGCCATTCATCAATTATTAATGTCGGCCGGATATCTGATACCATGAGACTATTGATGCATTACGACATTGTCCGGGTAATGTCACATGTAAGCTGACCTAGGCCATAAGGTCAGTAATAAAAGCCAATAATAAAATTAATTTAGACATTTCTCACCACGTTATGGAACCAGCTGCCCGCAGTATTTCCTAATAAATACGACTTAGGGTCCTTCAAGGAAACACTGCCTAAAAGGCCGGCAACGCACTCACGAGAGATAGCTCTTTAAAAGCTGAAGGAAATGGACGAAAAGTGTGATCGATTCTAGTTGCCATAAATAAAAATGATATTTCCGTAGAATTCTCAGGGCAATTCGAACTCTGTCGGATTTTAAACCGACCAGGCACGTCAGATTAGCAGACGCCATTTTTAATTAGTCCAATCTTAATCCGTCAATATTGCCAGGCTTTTTATTAAATTCGTTCGTGTTCGTTAATTTCTTTTAACTGTATGTTCGTTACATTTCAAAAGATTAAGCATTTCTATGAAATTATTATGAATGACGTCTGCGTCTGAAAATTTGTGTGTTTTAGTTTTTTTTTGTTTATCAGTATGAGAATTTATTTTGTTGTATTTTGATTTAAGAAATGTGATCCATACAAGTAATTAATGTATTTAATGACTTTTTAAATTTGCAATTTGGTTTTACAAATAAAAGATTCTTTATTCGCAATACATAGCAAATTAACATAAGCATTCTTAATATTAACCTAATGTAAATATAACTTTAAATAAAACAAACCACAAAACTAAAACAAATTTAAAAAATTGGAATCTTGTGACATAGTACCCATAATGCTGGTATTACCTCGCTGTATCGCGATGCTTATACGCTGAGCGAGAAAAGCACCACCTCTCGGATCACCGGTACTGACAAACAGGCGCCTACTTAATTCAATTTAATTAAATTTTGATATCGCGATATAAATTTATATATAAGATATACTTTGCGGCGGTGGATCGTCGCAAAAAGGAACCTTATTTATGAAAACGATATTCTACCTTTGTATCAAATTGAAAAAGATAAGTTTAACTATGTAGTGGTCTTAGTTAGTTCTTTATAAAACATTGTATTGAATAGTGCTAACTCGTCTCAAGTCAATCAATATTCTTACTAAACTAAAACCCACCCCTCTATTTAACACAAAAAAAAAATCTATAGGTAAGAGGTCAATTTTGACTTCGACGCTCGTGTTCCGATGCGTTATAATTTAATTGCCGTCTGTTGACGATTTGTTGGCATGTTTTCCTAATAATTATGAATTAATCCGATCGGAAAACTCTATGTTGACTCTGTGGCCCGTGTATTATAGTTAAATTGTTAACGCGATAATTTTAGGAACCCGTTTTTATCGGCTTTGAATGTCCAACTCGGAATCAACGGGCGAAACCGCAGTAAATCTTTGTATAGATTTTTTACTTCTCTTACACAACACAGCACCAATACCACAGATTACATATTTATGAGAAAATTATAAACATGGCCAAAATAGGTGTTAAAACATATATTTATTTTTTTTATAGAAGTGGGGGCAAACGAGCAGGAGGCCCACCATAAAGGTGAAGTCGCCGGATTTGTACGCTTTTTTCTTGAAAAAATATGAGTAAGCTAATTAATGTACATGAGAATAAAAACAATAGAGTATTTTTAAATAATGCGTTCAGGTTTTGATGTCAGAGCATTATTTTATTTAAAAATGTCAGAATATAAGAGAAACAAACATGCTTGTTGATTTAGAGGAGTGACGGAGTGTTTTTTTGCCAGTTCTTCTCGTGATCTACGCCCTTCATTTGGGAACTGGCCGCATATGTAGAGGCGTACCACAGTTACCTATGTGAATAAATATATTTTTTGTCTTTGATATAATTATTTAGTATGTAAAAACACTTGCGGGATTGAGCTTTTTTTTTAAACATTTCAGTAAATACAAATTATGTAAAGTATGAGAAATACCGTTGAACAAAACACTCGACAGAATTAGCATAGCTTTTCGAAATTCAGACCGCCCTCACCCTGCGTTTGTCAGGTGAAAATACGTTCACTTTTTAACGGGCGTGACTCGAAGCCTGATTAATCGTACCTGCCTCTAATGACAGTGCATGTGACAGCAGTATATCGATATAATATTGTAAGTGGCTACAAAAGAATAATAACATATTTATGAATACATACATGTATGTAGCAGGTAGTTAGTTCTCTTTTAAAAGTTTAACAACCTAAACCTTTTTCTACTTTAACGGTTAATTTTCTTTTAACCATGTAGCAAACAACACTAAACCAAATTCGATTAAATCCATCAGAAATCGGTTCCAATCGAATTAAACTATCGATACGCTCGCAATGTACCAGGAGAGTAGAACATAAGGGGCGGTCATTTGGAACGTCAAATCGATCGCTTATCGTGGTCGCTGCGGTCACCGCTTGGTCGCTTGCTGATTGTTCCCACATTTTTCAAATGCTATGGGAATTTAATCGTAGTTCATTTCTGTCACCCTATCAATATATTATACTTGTAGAAAAAAATGCAACTAAATATTCTATGTGTGACGACAGAATCGTTGATTGATATATTTACTTTATAAAGGAGCAAATTTTATTTCATAGCAAATTTAACCGGATCGAATGTGTCTTTGCGTTATCTCGCAATCTCTTTGACTAGGTATCTAGAAGTCAGATAAAGATAGAGAAATAAACGACCCATATAATCCATGAGTAAAGAATTTAAATCTGTGTTTAAAATAGGCAAATGTATGCGAAATGAATGTTAACCTTATCGAGCGAGTTCTTATCATAAACTCATAAAATCGGAAAAAAATAATCAAATACTTACCAAGCAAATAAACGTCAAGAACACAGTTGTCAGAAACTTTTATTTTTGATATAATTCTGCATTGTAAGGGTAGAAGGAGGCAAGGAGCTGATTAGACGTAGGCTGCCGAGCGACAAATTTATTTCTCTTGGCATGGAATTTAGATGTTCCAAATTCAACGTGCAGAACCCGTATAGATAATAATAATAGTTTCGTAATGGGTTTTTTAAAAAATATTAAATATTATTTCCACTAAATGCAATATTTGAATATATACATACGTCTTGCATCACAAGCAAGTGCTAATGACACCGCAAGCATTTCACCTGTTCATCTTTGATCACGTTTTGCAAAGTTAAATATATGCGATTATCACCTTAACTGCTATCGAAATAAACACTATTATCCTATAAATGTACTTGTCCAATGACAAGAATACCATTGGAGATTATCTTAGATGGTTATGTATTCTTGGTAGTTCGATCTAGATCTGAGAAAGGGTAAGGTCAAGAAAAAAAACGACTGACGTTTTTTTTTATTCACCAATTGTAAGAATTGACAGTTGATAAAGGATGTTGTGATTATTTATGTTTAGTTTAGGTATTTTTAAACATAAGGAATAGTATTTGAGTATATTTATAATGAAAGGTCTTAAGGTCTTTATGTATGGTTCAACGGTATATTAATTAATATTTAGCACTCACCTTTAAAGGTGGAGTCGGGATGTAAAGTGGCGGATCATTTTGAGAGCCACTATACACTTCCTGACCATCTGCACCCCTAGTACATCCTTCAGCATCAGCAACGCTGAATCTGCATACAATGCTGTCCGCCGGCTTTGCATCGTACCCAGGGGGCTTCCCGACATGAAACCCCTTCGCTTTCACCCAAAAACGAAATTTGGAGCTGTCAGAACTGTTGCACTCCTCTCCGCGTAGTGTTCTAAGGATCCTGGCGTATTTTTTTAGAGTGATTGTTTTTGTTTTAGCCAAGTCTCCATATGTTTGAATGACCCACGGCTGGTAAGTCGAGAACAAATCAAGCTTCGGATCGCCTGTCTGGATTTTGGCTCTTTTATTGTTGTTTTGCTCGTTTTTCTTATCATTCCTGGAACCACTGGCTGTTGATTTACGTTTCGATGGTTTTCTGGGTGTTTTCTCTGGTATGGCTTCTTGGGTTAATTTTTTACGAAGTCCTCTGTCCTTTATCATGGCCGCTGCCATTTTGATTATGCTCACTACACTGCTTTACAATATAAACATTGCACTTTACTGCACAAAACGTTGTTTTTTACTTCTTGTTTACACTAATTTAATAATATTCGTGTCCCTGCGGCTCTCTCAGAATTGTTTCGGTAAAGTTGGGCTGGGGCAAAGTTTTCGACAACTTTAGCGAGAACTCTTGACTGGGAAGTTCTTATCAATCTACCGGGCACTGTTGTCAAACTTCGTGATGATGGAGTCGTTTGAGTGTTGACAGACAACCAATGTTGCCGACACAATTCACCTTTAACCACTACGTATTTTACATCGTACGGGATAATCGAAAATAGTTTATGAACCTCGTTAAGAAATAAAAGTATCAAGGGAGCGACGATCGTCAAATTCGAAATACGAACGAGCGAGACGTTCCGCCCCCTCCTACACGACCGCTGGCGTAGCGCGCACGCGGTAAACTGAAAACTGGATATTCTATCCTCTATAGTCTATGTATTGTAGCTGGCGTCTGATGTCTCTGCCTCTTTGGGATGGGCCTGCGGCACGTGCGGAGCGGTGTTAATTGCCCGCAAAACAATCGGCCGGTTTTCGCGCCCGGTAATATTATGTGAGCGATAACGATGTCTATAAATTGCATGTCAAGAACTTAGTATGGATTAAGGAAAGTAGATATGTAAGAAATGTCCGACAAAATAACAATTTATCATTTCGTACTGTATGTATAATGTTTTTTTTAATGAGTAACACATTTATTTTGTAATACTGATTATTAGTTACTGATATTGCCACACTTTCCGTGATTTTTACTCATCAACAGGGCTATAGTTCGATTTTTTCTTAAAAACTAAATTTTTATCCTTAATATATAGTAAACGCTTTTCAAGACAAGTATGTAATTTTAAAATGTCTTGATATTTATTATAACCTAGTATTTAAAAAAGCTTGTTATCATATTAATTATGGATGATTTTTGAATTTTAGATATCATGTATTAGATAACAACTATTGTTCTTAGGTAACGCAAATAAACCGAGATAAACCAATTGTTAGCTTATTTTTATTTTCGAGTATTAAATACCCGAGGTATTTCCTTTTTTATAATACACTTAGGTATATAAGGTAAATACTAATTTAGCTAAGTCAGTCAGTAACAACTAATTTCTTATCGTCAAATTTATAAAAGAAAAACAATATTTTAATTTTCATGATTAAGACAAGTTACTACCTGCTCCCCGGCTTTGTCTAGAATAAAGAATAGCTATGGTTTTTTATGCTTTAATAATGAATCCAACAAAATACATCTCTCTTTTCAGGGCGTTCATTCATTGCATCATTTTTTTTTACAATAATAAAACACCTTACAACTTTATAAATAAGAATCAAATTCCTACACACTATGGTACATACTACATTTTAAAACTCGTTTAATATGCGCGTGCGCTGCCTACGACGCGCGCGGGCAACGCGCTTGCGCGATTTATGCGCATTGTACCAGGCGATCATGGATGCTCAAGAGATAACCGTAAACGAGAAACATGCGCTGGCGCTTTGTTGTGGCCACTGAGATTGACGTTTTATCAGCCGGTTAGATACAGAAATGTATGTGGCTTAGTTAGTTATACATAGTATGTTATGTAATTCCTCTATATAGTGATGGTCATTTCAAAATAGTATGACAATATTTTTTTTATAGTTCGACTGACGTGTTCGTGTAATGCGAGGTTATGGATACGCCATACGAAAACAACAGAAGTAACTATTTACTTCACTAGCTTGCTTCACAGAGCGCCCGCGCTGCCCCCCAAATGCGCACATACGACAAAATGACTTCCATTTACTAGGAGATAATAATTTAGAGAGACACCACCGATAAATCTGGGATGCTGGGATAAACTAGAAAAACATCTCTTCGAGTTGTTCACAGATGAGATGAATGATGTACTAGGATGGTATATGCTTAGCGGATGTGTCTGTTTCTTCTTTGTAAGTAGAAATTGCAGTATAAATGTTGCGCTTCGCGCGAAATGGACCCGTTAAAGTATTCATTTCTAGTTATGTATAATAGAAAAAAAATGCTTCGTTAGGTTTTCAAATAAAAACAGATGTTTAACATCAAAAGCGTTACAGAATTATTTTTATTATGTAGAATTAATGAAAATATAAAATAAAAAATCTTTTACTATTTTACTTGTCAAATCTTTATCAAATTTCAAGTTAGGTGTAAACCTAGGTATGTGTTAGGGTTTCAGTGAAGTACATACAAAATACATAGTATATTTATCTTGTATATTCGTACATAGTTGTATATAGCGATATGATACAATCAAACCGAGCTCACTAATGCGTCCCGTCGACGCTTCGTTCAAGCTCCGACCACACTTTCCAGCTACTAGGGTTGTGAATGAATGTCGATTGTATTACAAAAATTATTGGATTAACCAAATTCGGTACTGGGTTATAAAATTAAATGTTAATCCTTATATACGTGGTTCTCAAAATAAACAATAAACTCCGTTCATATGAACAGCAATTTTTATTTGAGCTACCTGTGAAAACATACAGTTTCCTAAATCTCTTTTTACTCATACAGACATACATTCATGTCTCAAAATCACTTACCGCTCACTGATGGTAAATAAAAGTATCTCTCGCGCTATAAATACACATATAATTATCGAAAACGTGCACATCACTATCGCTAGCGACACCTAGTGGCCGGGCCCCCGCCCGCCGGCTTATCCGCAAAGCTTGCTGCAGATATATTTCATTTCGCCACTAGGCAACTTTTTGTGCGCAGTACTCAGCTTTCTCACATACCCTCTTGTTTCTGATATACTGGTACTAACTTACATTTTACAAGTTACGGTTACGACGCTTTGTTTGGTTAATTCCCACAAATAAATAAAAATCGACATAATTCAACCAAACCCGGGTAAATTTAATATACCTAAACATATAATTATGGTGCCACAGAACATATTTTTAAATATGAACAGAAACAACAATATTTAACGTAAATTATATTTATATGTTATATTTCAGGTATTTTTTTATTATACAAGAGTTTGAGTTATGTAAAATTTGGGTGAACTTTCGAACAATTTCTAATTTTCATAGAAGACGGCTAAAAATGAAAATGCACAGTCAGACGTCTATCGCAGTTCCTAACAAACTTATTGAATGCACGGATCGCATATTGTGATATCGACTTGCTAGACTAGCTTTATCATGGTTATTCTTAGTTATATCATAACTACCACAGGAGATAATGCGATACTCAGAGTCATGACTTAACTAATTTAATTGAAAAAAGGAATTGTCCACAATGCGTACAGATTAATTGTAATCTAGTATAATGATTTAACAGGTTAACTTCTGTGGTACATATTACTATTTAAAGGTAAAAGTGTTCTCGAGTTAACTCGTCCTGGCGAAATGAATCCTTATATTATGTTAAATTGTTAATAATATGCGACATTATTAAAAAATCAATTTATGTCCAGAAAGATAATCAAGGTTGTTTATGGTTAATATCTTTTTTTAAAACAAAAGTAAAGTTACAGGAGCGTCGTTACCAGGCGCGTAGCGGTGCGGGGCGCTGCGAAGTAAATTAGGCGAGACTCGGTCGCTTGCCGCTCGTCGCACTCAGCGATATTGCTATCGGCCCGCCCGCCCAGGGTTGCCAATCATTTTATTTTTACTAATTATTTTCTATGTTTTTACTACAATATTAAGAATTAACGGTACATCCTCGAAATATAAATTTTGTTGAAAGCTTAGAAATGTTCGCTGTGGGTTTGAGGAAGTCAAGTAAGTAAGAAACAATAAGTTACACTACATATTAACGTTCAACAATTATAAGCGGATAATTATATAATGTGAAATAAAAATCGTTCAATAGTACGAAGAACGAATAATATATTCTAAAAAATAAAATATTAATGTGTGAGCCCTAAGAGCCGCGCCGGTTGCCGCCTGCCAGCCCGGGAACAAAGCAGCCGAGCGAGCGCCACTCACCGCTTGCGAGTTGCCGACTATACTGTAATGGACAAACTATGATACTTTTATTAATACATATTTTTATTCGTAATATTAATGAGCAAATACTTATTGTTACATATTGTTTTACTAATTTAACACATGACATGACTGTAATTAATTTAAAAAAGTAATTGATAAACTAATATTCAGTAGACGTTAACATCCGATATGCATCCGATAGGCTGTTTAAAAAGTTTAAGCCGTATAAGTTTTAAACTTTCTATATGATCAAATATAAACTATAACTATAAGCCCACCCCATACAGTTTTTGTAATATTACTGAAACCTTGACGTCTTCATTTGTTTTAAAGGTGTCATTTTTGATTTATTTATTTGTTCGATTGATTCTTAAAAAAATCTTAATAAAATATAAAGTATCAATTAGACACAGTTGCAGTAACCACACAATGATTCACCGAGGCGCGGCGGGTCGACATCGACATGGCGTGGCGTCCCGTGCACTCTGTAACCTCACCTACCGCATATAAACACCTACTTATACCTCCTGTCGCCCCGGTACTTGTACATGCTGCATAGAAAGTGTTTCGGGCGTTTGCCACAGAGTATAAAAAGACATTCAAACCCTTGTAGGTATGTATGTATGTAGCCTACTTTGGTCACAAGGCGTGACAGATAGTATATTACTATGTGGAAGTAGAATTAAAAAAATATATAGTTTAAGGTTTTTGCTTTAATGAAATAGTAAATATATACTCAAAAAATCATTCTCATTCAAAAAAGTAGGGATTTGTTAGGGTTGCTAAATTATATATGTATATTTAATTTCATTGACAGACTAAGGTCTTTCTAAATGATTTTTTGATTTAACTAGTTAGAGCTTACACGCCATCTTGCGTTAAATAGCTTTCAGACACTATTTGACTAATAAATAGTTCTAGGGAGTACGCCATCTCATATTAAATAGAATCCTAAAGTGAATTTAGTAAGTTCCAAGTAGAATTATTAGATGGAGCTGTGTTCAAGTTGAGAAACAATAATATCTATAGAGCTACTTTAGAAAAATATCAAGTTAGCATAAAGAATAGTGTTTCAAGTTCCCATATAATTGTTTTGTGTGTAAACCTTGTTTTATCATATTATAAGTTTACTAGCTATCCGCCCGCGGCTTCGCCCACGTTTAGTTAAGGATATAGCGTTTTTTTAATGATCTCGACAGGGGTTTCTTTCACAGGCTAAAAATGAGCTTATCGATTACATTATGTAAAGAAACATAAACTTTATTGTTTTTCTTATTTATAAAACATACAATACAATTTCTTATAAAACATAGCTAAAACATCGTCTCAAAATAATGGGGTTCTTAAGGGCGAAGTAGCCTTACAGGACTTCCTTACTTAGTTTTTTTATTATTTGCCAGTATGAAGGGTTAGAGGGAGAACTGACACGTGAGCAAGCAAAATACAATTGTCCATGAGAGAAACAATCTTCTCTTAAATCTACACCAGCAACTTTAAAAGTTTGCCCCTGAGACTTATTTATCGCAAACTTTTAGAGGAAATTGAAGGCGCTTAAACTCAACTGGAAGGTCATTGGGTATTAGAGGAATACGTGGGATGAATACTGTTTCTCCTCGGGCACATCATGCAACCTGGTGCCGTTACACAATTTTGGTGAATTCAGGTTACGTAGCAACATTACCGGTGTACCTTTTCGCAGAGTGGTATGGAAGACCTGCTGGTTTAAGGGAATTTGAGAATTCAACCGGAAAATTTGGAGCGGCATTGCATGTTATGTCTATAGATATATAATTTTACTCCGTCGAATGATTTTAAAAGAATGTCGTTAATAAACGCAGTTTGTTCATTCTTCGGAGTCAAAAAAGCTCGTTCGCAAAACCAATCTATAGGCTTGTCTTGTATGTCGGAAATACCTGAATAAATGTGTTGTATTAGCTCTTCAATGATATATACTAATGTACACATATCTCTAGGGATGTCAAATATACCATGCATGGTAGGATGTTCACAATTTCCTATTTTTAGAAGACTGGTTGAAAATAAATCAGCCGTCGAATCACTCCCCAGACAGGCCCTAATGTTTTTAGTTTATACTTTTACCGAGTACCACAAAATCGATCTTTTATGACATGCTTGTACTTCATCAGCTTTACCCCTTTTCGACCCCTTGGGGGGTAGTTTGAAAAAAATGATAATGTCAACCTTATTTATTTGCCTATGTACGTGTTAGTTCCAAATTTCAAGTAAATAAACCCAAGGAATAAAAATTATCATAGAAATATTTATGCCCCTTTAGGGGTTTAATTTCTAAACATCCTTTCTTAGTGCTCCATTACACATCTCAAGGAACCTACATACCAAATTTCAAGTTATACAATAAAATATCTTAGAGACTGAGTGAACTTTTATATAAAGATCTTTAACATCATTCTAATTACAGAAATTTAAAACACAGCAATATTATTATAAGTTTTTACTGGAAATATTGTTTTGAACACAGATTCTAGCTTACTATACAGAACGATAGAAAAAAAAAATTCAGTGTGAAAAAGAAGAAAAAAACTAAACTACATTTTGGCAGTATACATAAAATTTACAAATTCTTAAATTATCTTTAAAATATTGTCTATTAATTTACTATCACTGTAACATTATCACACTTCAGCGGTGTGAACAAACTTATTAAATACATATTATATATATATATATTTGGACTTTTGAGTTAAGACTGCTTCATGGAATTAAATATTAGGTCTGGGAAACTTATCGGAACCAATATTAGGGCAATCAGTATACATTCCCTTACGCAATACTGGAATATATCAGTAGAAAATGTATTGTTCGCAGGCATCTCGGGACAGAACACTTAACTATAAATTAACAGCACAGTCATAAATCAGATAGGACTTATGGAGACACCATAAATATATAGGTATTACATAATAAACTGAGCAAATACAACACTATTTTTAATATATAACAAATTGTCATGCACTCTGATATGTTTACGAACTGTTGATTAATATTCATTCCAGACAGAGTTTTCAATGGAGTGCTTGCGTAACTTATGCTTTTTCAAATACTTGGAGTCTATAAATGCCTCGTTACATAATGAGCACACATAGGGCCTCTCGCCTGTATGTGTCCGTAAATGTACCACCAAGTTGCCTTTGAGGGCAAAAAATTTCATACACACAGAACAGCCAAATTTCTTTTCACGTGTGTGTGTTAACTGATGTGTCCTCAAGTGTGTTTTGGTTTTAAATCTCAATGTACACAGTTGGCATGGGAATGGCCTTTCATTTGTGTGCACCCGTTCATGCATTATCAGCATCGCTTGACTGGCACAACGTTTTCCACACATGGAGCACTCGAAACGTTTCATTTGTTTATCTTCTTTTTTTATATCCAACTCATTAACCATATGTGTGCTTTCAATGTGTTGTTCCAAAGCCGATTCGAGTGAAAACATTTTCTTGCACAACGAACAAGCATAGCCTAGCACTTTACCAAGGTTAGTCGTTACCGTCTGACGTACTGTTTTTATTAACTCGTCCCTTACATTTTGTACTTTAGATTTAAGACATTCATTCGCTTCTTTATGATGGGTTAATGCTGCACGATCTTCAAATATAGTGTCGCACAGATTACAGGTGGTAGAGTTTATATGAGTTAACCGATGTGTCTGCATAGTTATTTTTTGGTTAAATCTCTTAAAACAAATATCACATTCAAACTCCTTTATACCACTGTGTATCATCATGTGGCGTTTTAAGTTATTTTGATTAGCAAACGTCTTATTACATATGTTGCATTGAGGTTTTGAATTGTGTGTATATTTTATATGTTGTGTTAGAGCATTGCGTCTGATGAATTGGCTGCAGAATGGACACGGCACTAATGGTCCACTTGATCTATGAAGTAAAGTATGCCCTGTCAAAATTTCTGCCGATTCAAATCCTTTCCCACACAAATTACATAGATGTTCTTCGGCTGGATTATGTTTATATTGATGTTTTTGGAACTGCTGTATATCATCAAATTGTTCACCACAGTCACAAAGGAAGGTGCCGTCTTCTTGTTGAAGGACCGTAGTGATTTGTCCCTCGTCCGCATATTCAATGACAAACTCAGATCCATCCACCTTTAGTATTTGAAATTGTGAAGTATCGTCACCTTCACATAGTATTATTTCTTCTTGTGAAACCTCATCATTATCATAAACCTCCTCTTGGTCTTCTGTATTATAATTAGCATCCTCGTTTTCTAACAATATTGTCTTTTCAACTCCATATGGAGTAACAATTTTAATCAAATTTTTTGGATTAAATTCCTTTATTCCATCTGAAATAGTGACTTTAGTTGTATCTTGAACAAGACCTTCAGAATTATTGTTAAATAGAATTTCTGTTTCATGTCCTTCTTCATTTTCTAAAATAGTTGCTGGAACGCTAGTCGGTACTTTGTTGTTAGATAGGAGAAAAGAGTTGATTGTTTTCTCTAAATCAATTTGTCCACCAAAATCCTGAATCGTTTCATGCATTGTGTTATCCAGCAGTTCTTGATCATTGTTATCAGTGTCCATAACTTCAACTTTTATTGTTTGTTGCGGCGGCTGTATTGTTTTATTGTTGTCATCCTTATCATCAACTACTAAGACATAATAGAAGTCATCATCGTCCATAGGTTCCGATTTAATAATAGATTGCAATTTCTTCATACATTCATCGGTAACATCTTCACTCACCTCTTTTTCATTCGGTGGAACAAATTCCTCCTTCACTTGAGGTTTATTAATCAGTTGAGCTTTTAGTTCTTTGTCCATCTTTTGACATTGACTACGAAACTCATAAGCGGTGTTCAGTACGGCCATACAGTCAGCGCAGAGCCTTTGAGGTAATTTATCATCGGGACTCACCTGGAAAGAATTTAATAAAACAACTTAAGGATTTGAATTAAATTTTCAACATTTGTCAAATTTCTTTAGTTCCAATAATCTCATAAAGCATTCGACTTTTTCATATAAATTAAGCTTCTTTTGATAAAAGTTAAATCTTTTCAGATTAAAAGTGAAAAATTATGTTTAAACATACCTAATGCTATAAATTGTAAGCAGATTATGAAACATCAAATTTTAGCGCCGTTTGATATGTCAAATGACTATAAGCATTTAATTTATAGCTAACCTAAAATAATAAATAAATAAATAACAAACTTTCTGACAAAGTTAGTCAACAAAATAAACACAATATATAAATTTTATTTTTAAGCCGATTATTTGTATAGCATAAATGTAAATAGTAGAACCTATTTTATAATGTGCCGCCTGTATGTAGTAAAACCTTTTTAGTTACCTCAATAGCAGTGGCTTCAAAAAACTTTGCTTTTATATTTTCATTGCTGTCTAGAATTGACACTGCTGCGTCTGGTGTAAGGCAACATCGGCACACATCCAACCAGGCCTCCATTTCAAAAGACATCGAATATTATAAATTCAATATTGATATCTGAAAAATATTTGTTAGTTTCTTGAAGATCCATTGTTTTGACACTCATAATATCAATAGAATCAAAGACCAAACTATGCAAGAAATCCAAAGAGTAAAAAATTATCTACGGACCTTTGCCATAAAGATGATCTATTCCAATTTATAGACAAGAGAGCAAGATGGCGGCAGAAGCGACGCGTTCGTACCCAACATGAACCGTACAAAATGAAACCGGAAGTCGTAATACTTCTATGTCAGTTGTCAAAGTTGCCTACAGATATCGTAGATACTTTGCCACAGAGAAGCAATAACCAGGCAAGGAAGACGATAACTTAAATTTAATTATAATTGTTTTCCAATCAACCATTACTTTGTATAGAAATAACATTAGATCATACTTGGTCACGTGTTTATTTCCTTAATAATTCGTTTTGGGTTAATTTGGGAATTTGACTGTATATTTTTTGTATACTTGTTATAACATAACTCCACTAATTGTTTTGTGAAATTTTTATAAGGTTTAGGTTATTAAGGTTTTTATAACATGTTACAAAAAAGATCAATCTGTTTCTACGAAAAAAATAAAAATAACGCCTCACTTACAAGAGTGAGCATATACGAGTATATTAAACAACGACTTCTATTAATTTCTAATATAATCTAGTTTTGAAGTTGGATTTTTCATAATAATAATGGTGTCAATAATTGTAATTGATAATTCTAGAGTCTACAGACGAACGATTTTTACAAAATTTCATTCAAGTATGAAAAATCTAGTGACGATCTATCTAACAAACTTTGCATCAGATATCTCTTGACAACTTTTAATAGGCTATTTGCTATGTCATCCTTGTGTGCCGTACTGGTATATTTTCATTTATTATGGCGAGGGTTCGGAGGAGTTGTTCGGATTAATACCTTAATTATTGGGTCGCCGTGTTCAGCGAATGGAATCTATGAAATATCTAATGAAATCTATTACCTGCACAACCTTGATTCGTTCGTGCCATCTCTGGTTCACATGTATCACTGGGCCAACATGTTATTATGTATATAAAAAAGTACTGCCAGTATAATACTGATGCAATACCTACTGAAGTCTTTTTTATTCATTACTTTTTTTATAAGACATCGTGTAGTCTCTAAACTCCCAGAGAGTGTCTCCGAAATTTTTATTAAACGTGTGGCAAACTAGGAAATCTCAAAAACCATAATGAACATACATCACACACTTCATCTGACATTCGCAAGATTATTTAAATATTGAGTGAACGTGCCGATAAATCACTGCTGAATGTCCATCAGCGGACAGACGTTTTTATAAGAGGCTTACGTTACTAGGATTTCTCGAATGTAATGTTTTCTAGCAAATCATTTCTGTCAAAATCACTGGAGTGTTTATATAGAAAAAAAAATCCGGGCATACAAACCTCACTTATTCATTAATCATTTTATTTTGCATACACATACACGCTATTTTGTATATTAACTGGCCCACACATAATGTGGTAATTCGGTATATATATCGTATAATACGACATACATATTATACTTTGTATATTTTGTTGCTTAGGAACGAGATAGAATAAGAAAGGGCGTGTTCTCTTGTATTGTAATTATACAACCAAACCACAAATATACAAAACTTAACAAAGAGCATTTATATTTATTTAATATAATATTATTATTTGACCTTTGTCCTAGATTTATAATTTGCTCGGTTCAATAGAAATACAGGTAATTCGGCGCGCGACACTAAAAAGGACAAATCAATCAACAAATAAATAAAAAAAAAACAATTAGAACAAATTACTTGCTCCATAATGTATGATCTTTGTTTGTTATTTATAAGTTTTAAATATTTAATTAACATACATACATACCCAAGGGCGTCGCAAACCGATCGCGCAGGGAGGAGCGGGGGGGTCAAGTTGACTTTACATACTACAATTCATACTTTTCTCATTATCTATGAATGAGAATTGTACACGAGCACGAGCTCTTGACTATGCAATAAAAAACATATAAATAAGTTATAATAACATTCATTAGACCAATAGAATAAAAAGGAGTTTGAATAAGTGTACAGCGTACAGCGTATTTTTTTAAATTATCAATCAGATTTTAATATTATAATGGTCGTTGTTTTGTTTATATTAGTTTAATTAAAATATAATTTTCGAGCATTCATTATATTTGGCAACTTTTTTAGAATCTCGGGGGGGGGGAGGGGGGCAGCTGCCCCCCATTGGCGACGCCCTTGAAGAAACCTACTAAAAACAATATCCATATGAAAGCAATTAAAATCTTGTCGTATAATAAAAATAAATCTATCGTTTTATCAAGGATAAAGAAAATATAAAGCTTATGCATAATGGTAGTATCATTAAGCTCCACATGATTAATAAAAGCTTTATAAAACACCTATAGTAGTGGCAAAGAAGAGTAAGTTTCCATCGCCTGATTGAATAATCCCCAAAGAGCATCCATCATCTGAATATCGGCTATCGACGATCGTTTAATATACTTTCAATATAACTACGTTCTTCACAATTATTTCCGTGGCTTTTCTCAACGATTTTCACTTGTATTATATGTAGCTGGCATGTGAAAATGCTATTTTCTACTATATACACATAAAATCAGCCACTAATCGCTAATCAATTTAATTTAGCTATAATTAAGTGTTATATTATAATCCTGTTATAAAATTAACAATGGAATATCCAAATGTTTGTATAACTTACAACAAAAAAAGTTAACATATTAATCGATTGTTGTTCAATATTAGAGATATTAGTTAAATATATACAATATAGATAATAAATTATATACAATTGATAATTCTATCAGGCTTTCAGCCGTTGTAAGTAATCCAAGCTCATTTGTATGCAAATTACAATTTGGTAATGGTTCTGCTATTGATTGGTGCGATAGCTCACGTTCAGCTACTTCGCCGGGACTATGAACGCATTTCTCTTCTTATTTCCTTGTTGATTATTTGAAAAAAGCTTTCCTTAAAGAAAAGGCAAAAAAATTAACGATTCCGTAGTAAGAAAGTTATTTCTGTGGTCACAATAGTGTGCAGCACTCCTGGCGTTGGAGGTGTCCATGGGCGGTGTTTGGCACTCAGAGTGACCCGCCAGCTCGTTTGCCTCCTGTTCCATAAAAAAGAGGAGCCGATTAGAAGAGTGTTACGAGTTCATTGCATATTTATTCAGATATATTATATGTAACATATATATACAATATATATATGTTTAAGGTATTATATATATATTGTATATTATTTAACCAACCATTCGAACAACTAAAATCATTAAGAGTTACATTTGTGCCAGAAATAAAACTCGTGAGAGATATTTTCTAAAAAACTTATTATATTTTTAGCAATCAAATTGAAAAGTTAAATGCGACTCCTGCTTTTGGATATTTTTTAAATTGAAAATACGTAACAACGAGAAATGAGAACTCAGCGAACTGTTAAAGAGGCAAGTTTGATACTGACGCGAAATGTTACAAGAATGAATTTGTTGGTTGGTTATTGTATGTTTTTTTTAATCAATTCAAATTTGGAAAATTCATTTGGGAGTTTATCGAAAATGCGCAAAATTTCCCGAGAATGAATCACTAATTTTACGGAGCCTGGCACAGTGAGTTTATGCTTACCTGAGCCTAAGTGGCATACTCGGGATTGTGAAGTAAATTTAACTAAAAATTTCATAATCTCTTTCTTATAGTTGCCTGTTATAAAAATATGAAAGTTCTCCTAATTTTATCTTCTATAAAGTATCTTCTTTGCTGGGAAGTGTTAAAAAATAAGTTTAGTATTAAGCATGTAATGTAATGTGATGTAATTTTAATTTACTCTCTCAATGATAAAGAATTTTGATAATAAACAATCAGTAAAAGCAAGTCGGGGAGCGATGTTGTATTATTTCAGCCAAAGTCCATTAATCTTATAGGCTTGAAGGGACCGCCCCCTCAAAATAATACATTTTGTTTAATTTTGTATATTTTATATTCCTACCTAATCATTATTAAATGTAAGTGGCTAGGTCGTTTAGTTAGAACTGAACTCCCTGAATTCTATAATCTTGTTTATGGTGACATGGAATAACTGGTAGGCGTTGAAACGTAATGTTGCGTTTGTTAATTAATATTTAATCCACCTCGTTGCTAATTTAAAACAAACAAGAGCGAGATGAAAATACGATAGTGGTAAAGACGGAAAGAGAGGTTGGGTTGCAGAGTTGCGAAATGTTAGAACATGTAGTGTTCACAGTTCACTTGTGAACGGATGTTTCAGGTCGCAGGAAGTGTTGCGGTACTCCCGATTTTTTGGGTAAAACAAGTCGATATTTATTCAAAGTGTCAATGTTATTTGTAATTGATATCAAATTTTGGAACTCTATTTTAATATAATTATATCAAGGTCATAATTTTTTTTTTCGGAAATAAATATTAAGTGACTAAGAATTGAATTATGTTTTTTTTTATAAACTCCTACAATTTGTATAGTATGGATATATCAACAGGTACCATGGTGATAAAATGCCTATGCATATTTCATCCTGATTTTAAATTGATTTTATTTAATGAAATAAAGAAGTGCTTATTGCTGTTTGCGTGTAGACTTAAACACATATCTTATAATTAGGCTTATTTCATAATTTTCAGGTTTGTATGTCTATAAGTGCATTAAATTTATTTTAAAAGGGAGTGTTTAAGCGTATAGTCTGGCAACATTCAGGGAGTTTGGACTATGGACCGCGCTCGCGCCCGTCAGTCGTTCGGTGTACGTTGAGCTGGGAGCTCGACTCGCTCGCGTTCTATGAATAATCGAATATAATTTAATTACAAATCAACAAATAACAATTGTCTCGTTTTTAAATAACGTTAATATACATTCACGTGTGTATAATGCAATGCTGAGGTAAGAATAAAAAAAATACGAATGTTTTAACTTAAGAGTCTTTTCGCTGCATTTTCCAAATGAAAAATTAATTTTTGTAGTGCTTTCATCGCTCGTGTTTTAATTAGTTTCAATTAATGTAATGAAAAATAAAATTTAGCATGAATGGTCATATTGTTAACAATAAAGTGACGTTAATTTTGTGTACTTCAATTGTTAGATTTTTTAAATTACATCTAATTAGTGTAAATATTAAAATTGAGATAAACAATGCATTTTTTATGTAATATTTTCCTTATTAGCACCCTTTTCTATAAAACTTCAAATGTGGCTTTATTATCACGCCTAGAGTGAAATAAAATTAGTTATTTACTTTCTATGGGAATTATATGTGATACTATACTGTAATAATGTATTCGATACTGAATTAATAAAAAAACGTACTTCTTAAAAGCCGGCACTGTCAAACACTGCTTGTCAATGGGATGAGTATCTCGCATTCACGTAGTCCCACATAGATTTAATTAAGACAAAAAAAATAATACTTATAATATATCAGCTGATCCTGACAAACGTTGTCATCCAAAAAAATGTCTCTAAAAATAGATGTTGGCCGATTCTCAGACCTACTGAATATGCTACAAATTTGCATGAGAATCGGTCAAGCCGTTTCGGAGGAGTAAAGGAACAAACATTATGACACGAGAATTTTATACATTGGATTTTAATAGTCTATTGTTGATATAATCTTGAACTAATACGCATTGTCCTCCTGAACACTTATTATATGTACACACTTAATTACAATTTGAAAGAAACTTTCATGACTTTTAATATTCTTGAAATATTAAGAGATAATTGCTGTAATCCAAATATTTGGTTAATGTATTTAGAAACAAGATAAAGTAATGATTTATTTGAAAACAGCGTGACCATTAGGAGCAATATAATAAATCTTTGATTAATTGTCTACGCCGTAGAGCCTTCGTGGGTTAGGCTTGTTATTTCTCTTTTCTCATTAATATTAGTTAAGAACACTTATTCTTACCATGACGTAGGCCACCTTTGCCTGAATGCACATTATATAGACGTTATTAAGAATTCGATTTTTCATCTGTATAGGGCAACACATTTTCACTGCATTTTCATTTGGAGTTATAGTTAAGGCTTTCATTTTGTGCATTTAATATTGAATGTACAAGAAATCTAGGTCAGAAATTGGTAAAGAACTCAAATATCAAAAGGCTCGCTTGGCAAGTGAGTATGTAAGTGATTTATGTATGACGATTATTAATACAGTACAAACTCCATGTAACGACAAACTCTCTAAAACGTGGAAATCAATTAGCTTTGGTTGGTTTAGCTTATGTTCCATACAATGATATTTCTATACATTTAACGGTCACTCTGTATAAAGTCATAAAATCGTTATATACTTACTGTAATTCATGTGGCGTTTATTTTATTTATATATATAAACATGATATCACAAACAATTACAAAACGGACCAAAAAGAGACATACATTCACAAAATTACATTCAAGTCCAGCCGTCATTAGCCGATTAAATCTTGACGGTGGGTTAAAACAACATATGAATATTTTCATTACACAAACAAATTATTTACTTTTATGATACATTTTATTTAATCTTATAGAGAGCGAAGAGACTTGACTTCAACGGCTCCAGCGATTCTCCATGACGCTATCTTTTGCTATAGCAATCTTAAAACTTGGCTCTATAGAGCCAAGTTTCACTAGTTCTCTTCGTTTTATCTGCACGTACGTCCTTGATGATTCCAGTCAACCGCTTTAAGGGATGGTTGGGTCTCTTAGGTTGGTGTGACATTTCCGTTCAATCCAGTTGCGAAGCTTTAGTTGGTGGGAAATTTGGGTTTCGTGACAGCTCAAATGCCCAGAATACGGCAGAGAGCGGAGACTCACAGTCATAGACTCATAGATAACAGTATAGATTAGACGTGAAAATTTACAAAGCGTACCAGTGTTTATAATCTTTACATATGTACACTAAGTGTTACTTTTGAATGAGATTATTTTAACGTGTTTATTTAATTTTTCAAGTCAATTGTTTGTAATTAAATTTAACCTTAATTAATAATTTAATTGACCGAAAATATTAAACGTTGGTAGACATTTAGTAGTCTGTGAAGTAGGTCTACAGAGTCGTTTGTAGAATTTACGATAAAAAATATATGTTATCTGTGGTAATTTATTTGTCTACAACGATAAACAGTAAATGAAAATGTTTTTATAAATTTACTAGCTGATCCCGACAAACGTCGTTTTGCCAAAAAATTAAATAAAAAAAATGTCTCTAAAAATAGATGTTGGCCGATTCTCAGACCTACTCAATATGATCAGAAAATTTCAGGAGAATCGGTCAACCCGTTTCGGAGGAGTAAGGGAACGAAAACTGTGACACGAGAATTTTATATAGTAGATACTAACAATTACCATAGACACATAATTTAATATGGTTCTACATTATCTAGATAATTATAACGTCGTCGTTAAAGTTTGAGAAATAAAGCGTTGCTTTAAAGTACTTTAATACTTTTATAGTTTTCATTTTAATTTTTATTTTTATTGCTCCAAGCAGCCTGACCACGCCTAGCGTTCCAATAAAATTTTATGAATCTACCAGGAGAGCTGAAGTCATAAAGAAGTATTTCAAAGAACTTTTAGCCTCTGCACGCTGTAATTGCTTCCTCTATAGAAACGGCCGTGTTGTGGGAAGTAGAGGACTGTAGGGCTGCCAAAAACATAAATAAAAACACGTATGCATAATGCATTTTGAATCCAGCAAGTAGTCGTTGAAGTTTTATTTATAATCATGATATCTCTAAAAAATGTACAATATGATTTATGAGTGGGTTGCCTTGCCAAATATTTTTTTTAGCTCGTAGAAACAATAAACATTGCATTTCTAATGTTGTCTTTGATTAACGAGGGAATCATAAAATAAAACTGACTTAACGAATGGAAAATCTGCAAATCAGGTAGACAGATAATTTCATATTTCATTAAAGTCAAATTCATTGTTGAGATATTGGCGAAATCATTTTTAACTTGGGTACAAATAAGAAAGTCTATTTGAAATCTTGACAAGTATAACCGCAATCTGTGGTCGCAATATATATTTTTGTTATAATCCACTCGATTACAACTAAAACTACTAATTTATTTCTTATGCCAAACTAAAACACAAAAATAAATTTTAAAAATGTTGGTGCCTATTATGCTGGCAGCATTTCCACACTGGTGCGCGATGTTAATACGCTGTCGACTTAATTCTTTAATAAGCTTTATACTTTTATTATTATTATTAATATCTCATTGCTAGACTAAAACATATTAAAAACAATGAGATCAAAACAAAAATATATAATATTGTAACGGAAATTCATGTTCTTCTTAAGGCAACCCCGTAAACATGCGTACGATTTATCTCAGAGAGCTATCGTCGCGAAATTCCCCTATCTCCACAGATCACATAACACATTTTTTGTTCACAAATAACACGGAAAAGGACACTCTAATATTGTCTTTGTTTGTAAAATATTGTTTTGAAGTTGGCAACCCTGAGTATACCGTTCGGTTGCTATTTAAATCCTGTGTGCAATTAAAGTGCACACTCGAATATCAGCTAAGAATTAATGGTATTGCTGTTCATTCTTTCGTATCGTGGCCAATAATCCTTTTCTTAATTAGAATAAATAATAAGCGACGGACTTTAATACACTAGCTTCAGCCTGTGGTTTTATTGCCTTAATTATCTTATATCGTAGAAGGTGGAGTTTGAGCAAATTTTGTTAAGCATTACTAATGTAGCTTTCGCGAGGTTCTGGTAGTTTGTATTATTCAAGTTACATATCGTGGGTTGTCTGGAAGAGATCGCTTATGAGCGATAAGGCCGCCCGTTGCTCTTACATGTGTTAACGTCATTTACTTCTGTTTAAGTGCAATAAAGTAAAAAATAAATAAATATCTATATGTTTGTCCAATTTTAATGAAATATAATATAAACCGTAGTCTGATTAATTGCATTGATTATATTTTATAACCTCTTTTCACCTTTTGTTAGATTAGAGTACTATACTTTAATGAAACGGTCAGTTTATAGCATCGTCAACAAATCCATATTGTATGTTACACTTAAACTTCAGAACCGATTTTGATGAATAAGTGGTTGAAATATACTATGACAGATATTCTGGTGTTGCCAGCACTACACCACAGTTGGATGCCGTACATCCACACATGTTTACGATTCTATGTGGAAAAGATATAAATCTTATTAATTTGAAATACTTGTGAGTTGAATAAACGCAAACAAACCTCTTAGCAATGAACCAGTTGACCAACCAACCCACCAAAATTGGTTTGTGTATACAAAATTATAAAAGTTTTAATTCCATTAAAGCAAAACACATAACTGCGAATGCAAACACTCTGTCCACTACTGTCAAATTCGTTGAATTAAACATGTATGCGTCATTGTTCTGAAGCTGAAATGACGACATTTATGCAGTGAATCTCGAACTATGAATTATTTATGTACGCTATCTCTGTTTAACCAACGTTAAAACGTATTGCGTACTCACCTATACAAATTTGTACATTGGTATTAATGGTACAGACTTGGTTGAATTGCCTGACTTTTGAATATCATTAGTGTTACCTTTACATTAATTTTGAATAACATCGATCCACGGTTATACCACCGCACGTTTGCTGCAATCCTGGTAACTTAAAAGTGAGATGACGTAAATGTTTACTTTATTTACCACCGGTTCGGAAGGCTTAGTTAGTTAGTTATCTACCTAGAAGAACCTGAAAGAAACTTGAGTAAACTTGCAATATCAGAATCGTTTTCTGTTGCATGAAGTAATAAACATGTAATGAGATAGGTCTCTCTAGGCTCGGCCCATAAATATTCCTATCGAAATAATAACGACCAAGGCTGCTGTCTCGCGAGACCTGAACATTGTGGCAGGGGGTATTGCGCTTGAGTTATTGTAGTGTAAGAAGTATGTGCTGTAAGTTTCATATATAAACATTTTAACAATAAGATGTCTTTAGTACCTAATAAGCCTAATACTTAGCTTGATGGTTTACAGTTTGTATAATCTTAATTTTAGTTATGTATTTATTATTAATACTTATATGTATTAATAATAAACCCATATGTCTAACTCGCGTACAGTTCTCAGAATAATTATGTTTTATACGTGGAAAACGTTGTGGGGTGAAACCCAGTATATATATATATATATACTTGTATTAGTTTATAACAATGTAAGTGTGTAACTGTTTGTTTTTCCCTAAATAAATAATAAATCATTATTAGGATCGAACACTCGACTCACTACTCTATCGGTCAGAATATGCCAGGATAATTAATTCAAGACTTTTAAGTGTGTTTTCAATTTTGTACTTGTAGTGAAAAATAAGTATTAATACTAATTACTATTTAATATTTCTACCTCTACTTCATACTTGGCATGGTTTATTTGTATATTTCTCAGTATGTAATAATGTTTTTGTATATTTTTCAAGAGAATTGAATCTATAAAACTCAATTTAATGCAACGTATTTATAAACAACAAGAATTATTTTAATTAAGGCTAAGAAACTTAATTCATATCAGGACAAATATCTTCCATATTCCCAGCTATATCAGGCATCGATTTACGAAAAAAAATATCATTTTTTATTTTACTAAAATAAATGCCAACCAATTTCAGTAATATAATCACTTTAAAGGGTCTAAATTTAAGTGTGGATTCGTCTTTATAGGTCGAATTCATTAAAACAGGTCAACAACACGATTTATTGGCGTCCTGCGGTAATGGCCAGGAACGCTGTACAAATTAATTATTATAATTTTGACTGATTGTTAATTTTGAAATGTATATTTTTAAACTATAAGTGTAAGTGTATAAGTGTGCTGTTTATGTATGAATTTAACTAATATTTAGTTCTAATTTAACTGGTACAATTGAAAGTTAATTTATTAAAAAAGCTCTAACTGCATAAGAATTACTGTATCGTATTATTAGTTTTGAAACAAAGGTAATAGATATTTAACTGAATAATATTAACCGAGAGATCATGGTATATAGCGACCCTTGATCCAATAGCCCTGATGGTAATATAATTTGTGTTTGGTGCGTTTTTCTACTAAAAAGCAGAGATTATTTTAGATTTTGAATTTGATTTTACACATTTTCAAAAATTAAAGCGTACGCTTTGTTATGCATGGTATTATGCATTTTGACGCATTACCATTGGTATATATAAATATATATGTATATATACATTTTCAAAAATATATATAAGTAAGATGTATAATTTATGTCGGTTACGTACCGTTTATGCGATATAGAATCAAGTGAAATGTCTGTTCGATGCGATTCGTATTCTAAGTTGTCAAACTTTGCGATAAGACCAGAAGATAAGTAGCGAGTTCGCGACGAATAGTTTCGAATACGTAAATTGAAATTTGATAGATACCATAGATAAGATTAGATGCCAAAACTTTTGCCAAAACAGAATATATATTATATACTATGTAAATATATGAAAAACCCCTTGTGCTTTCAGTAAATCACTCGTCGTAGTTACGTCGTAACTTAAACCGGCTTTGTCTGATGTATTGCAGTCATTATTGTGTTAAATTATTGTTATAACTGTCCCAGTTGCGGCTGAATGTTTGTAGAGTAATTCTTAGTATAGACATTTACTGTGGCTTCGACCAAACTGGTAACCATGGTAACTAATTAGATCATCGTTACCATGGTTACAAACATAGAGTTTAATAGAGCTTACGATGTGTCTTATGCATTCTATTTAAATCAGGTATTAATATTATGCGCTTTTAAGCCAAGACAAACATAAGTTCAGTGATGCGCTATAAACTCCTTAGAACTCTTCAGCTGAAACATTGGGAAAGTTTCATTATTTCTAAGTTTGCAGTTAACAAATAGCGAGTTCATGTTTCACTTAGAACCAAAATACCTACACTGTATATATACCAAGGAACCACAGGGAAATAGGAGGTTGGAATTGAAAAAATATATAATAAAATAGCGTAAAAACGCTAGTCCATTCTCTAAACCCATTGTTAAGGTTAAAAGTTACAAATAACACAAAGCATACAAGTTTCTTTGTGTTCACCTATTTATTTTTAACTGAATTATAAAGGTAGAGTCGTCAATTAAATTCATGTTTAAATAAGACAGGTATTAATATATTGGTTGTATTAACTTCTAAAAGGGATCTTGGCTCCACTCAGAGGAGACTGCGTTAATAAATTACATACGCATTACTAGGGTTTGCATGATTTTAATTATTTATTTATTTGATTTTTTTACACTTTATTGCACTTAAACACTAGAAGCAAACGACGTTATCAGATGTTAGTACATATAAGAGCAACGTTCGGCCTTATTGCTAATAAGCGATCTCTTCCAGACAACTCACACGATAAAAGAATACTTAAAATATAATAAGACAGGTGCAAAGGGTGCGAAGTATACAAATAATAATAATACAGAAACAAAACACAACATACATTAAAATAAGAAAAACCGAAAAATATGCTAATTTAAATCTAGAATTATAAATAATTATATTGTAGACAAGAAATGCTTACGAAGAAGTGATTTATAAGATGATAGTGAGGAGGCTGGTCGGATAGGATCAGCCTAGAGATTATTCGCGGAAAATAACAAATAGCTTTAGTCCTATACATAGTTTCGTACAGTTAAAATGTTAAACGACGCTAGGATTAGTAACTGTCTGTTCCCAAATCAGAATCTAGAAAAAAACATCCACCATTTTGGAACGTATTCTTATGAAAGGTAGAGAATTAAAAAAGTTGTTACTCAGACGTTTTCATAAATGTTCCGTTTATATTGTTATTAGTAAGTGTTCTACAATAACTAACTCCACCACTAATCTATAGTTTAATATGAATTAGTAGTTCGCGTCATGCTTTAGACCAAATCAACGAACTGTTCAGGTTCATTATAACGTATATAGATTGTCATCTTATTAGCAAAACAGTATTCTTAAAGTCGTAGTTAATTTAGTTTAAAATTTCAAATGTTTTTTGTCTCTATCGGGATAATGCCTGTTGAAATATCCCTAAAACTCTAAAAGCATGGTTGCGCTACGCTCGTGCGTTGTTTGTTGAATGAATAAATCCCACATTGAATATTAATGGAGTAATATATGGTATATCGTGGGAAAATGGAAATTATATGTTGCGGCTTATATGAGATTATTCCTTAATTATAGTATTAAGTCTAAAATACATTATATTGTAGCGGACAATAAGTTTTTTTATTATTAAATAAATATAAATTGTATAAATATTTATTTTAAAAGAGCAGCCGTCGAGTTTTTTGCCGGCCCTTCTCGGTAGATAACTTTCATACCGGTGGTAATATAAAAAAATATGATACAAAACTAATAAAGACCTACTAGAATAAAGATATTTGAGTATTTAGTCAGATTACTGCTATGTACCGTACGCAATTTCATTTTTCTCTTCTCTGTTTTTCTTTATTCTCTTTCGTACGTTAATAATACGTTAAAAAATACATATTATGTCACCTGTTGTTACTCGTTTAAATTCAACAACGCTAATTGAGGATCAGAATACAATTCTTTGTCTGTCACAAAGTGTCACTTTATATTTTGTAAACTATAGACACAATATTCATATGAAAATAGCATTGCATAGAAATTGTACCAACATTATCATGTATTATATAAATGAATTTACATCGCAAATGAAATACAATTAAGGTCCTTGTATGTTGAAACACATCAGCAGTATATCTTTGAAATTACCCGGCGCAGGCAACGTTACGTTGCAAAAACTGCTTCAATGGTAAAACTGGAAACCTGAAAATACAACCGTTATTTTTAATGGTATTATCGCGTACCGTACGTACAAAATTAAGGTTAAATTAAAACTATCTATCAATTTAAGTTTACTGTCTGCCTCCTTGCGAAGGATGGCTTTCCATTGTGTTGCCATGGCAACCAGAATCATGGTTCTTTTTTTTATGGTAGAGGACGCAAACGGGCAGGCGGGTGGGTCACAATTGATGTGCCAACCACCGCCCATAAACTCCTGCAACGCCAGGAGGCTTACAAGTGAGTGCCGGCCTTTAAGGAACATGAACGCTCTTTTTTGAAGGTCGCCAAGTCGTAGTGGCTCGGAAATACCTACGCTGGCAGTTGGTTACACAAAGAGGCAGAAACTGCCTTAAAAAACGCACAGTTGTGCAGCGCCAGACGTCAAGGTGGTATGGATGAATAAAACAAACTTATTGCTGCGTTAATTCACAACCATTCCCAAAGATTCTTTACCCAGAACGAAAACCTGCAGATCAGTTGCTGGCTTTATAAATCTACATATCAAATTGAGAAATAACATTTTCAAGTTCATATTAATTGACTAGTTTAACACAAATTGCCACAAGGGGTGGTGCTTTGACCACTGGTGCAATGCGTTATCAAGGACCCGCTACGCCGTAGAGCTAAGTAAAATTAATGTGTTCTACGCGAAAGCACCGTCGCAAAACCTTCATTCATTTTAATGACATAGAATTTCACTGTACTGTTACGTTTTGTTGTAGAATAATAATTATATAACATTATTGTCTGATGTTTTCTTTTAAATGTAGGTTTAATTTTTAAATAATTGGTAAGCTTTAAATTATATGTATTATTTATCTTAAACTAGCCGACCCGGTGATCATCGTACCGCCTTACAGTCAAAGTCATGTTGCCTTTTAGCTGAACTAATTAAGGCTTCGATGAACGTAATACAATGATACAAAATAAATATTAATCTTATATATAAAATTCACGTGTCACAATGTTCGTTCCCGTACTCTTCCGAAACGGCTTGACCGATTCTCATGAAATTTTCTGAGCTTATTGAGTATGTCTGAGAATGAGCCAAAATCTATTTTTTAGAAACATTTTTTTTTGGCAAAACAACGTTTGTCGGGATCAGCTAGTAGATAGATAAATAAAAGATTTTTACAATGACACCGATGACAGTTGACGTATGTATGAATATTAAAAAAATACATTCACCCTTTTTAAATAGTTTACACAAAATACGTATCTGAACGAATGCATAAATTTCAATAATTATGTACAGTATTTGACAGGACAGCATAATGTATTCGTCAAGTTTTCATAGTTTTTGGTCCAGCTCTCGAGTTATAAGTTTTGTAACATATATATATATATATATATAAATACGTTTCCTTTCTAATGAACAACATAATGACTTTTATATTGCATAATGTATGCATAACGTATTAATAATGAGACTTAAATAACTTCAAACAAAACACTAAAATATTGGTCCTCGTGGCATTATATTTTTTTAATAATTAGAGTTAACACTCTGTGGTTATATTTTATTAATAAATTGATAAGTATATAGAGTTATCTAACCTACCTTAAGTTAAATAACTCTATATACTTACTAATTTATTTCAATATCTCATGTATTAAAATGATTTATTGGTTTCGTAGTAATAGTTTCCATACAAACAATCAATAGGTGGGGTCAATAATATTTTTTTCCCACTTACCTATGAAACTCAATATTGTAATTTTAGAATTCAGGAGAATTGTATTAGCCTATAATATACATTGTTTGAAAAGCCCCTAGCTTAGTTGTCTGCCAACTTGTGATAAGGTTAAACCGAATAGTTCGGATAATCTAAAGCGGAAGCCAAAACCTTTTTCATAATTCGAATGAAAATTCAAATATGTATTTTCCAATTTCCAAATATCGTATATTTTCATTGTCTTTCGTTCCCATATATCAATTTGTCATGTGATAACCAGCTGAGTTTGTTCTAGGTATTTTTCAGACCGGTTTATTTTAGAAGCCTCGCGGACATATCAAAATTATTTACGTACTCATCGATAGGATTCTATGTGGAAAAGATTTAAATCAATTATATATATATCGACATGTTGGTCAAGTGGCTTGTCCTTTAACCGTGAGGTGAACGTTCTTGGCAATGTAAATTAATAAGGTTGGACTTTCCTTTTTTTTAAAAGTTCTTAAACATACTTGATCCTTCGCTTGCTTTTAAACTATGTATAAAATGATGAAAGACTTTAAGCGTAACTCGATGTATTTTTATGATAACGTAACTTTGTACGATACCATTAATAATAAAACCGCAACTGACGTTTAATTAAATCATAGATAAATTTGTATAATGCAGGTACTTTAAAAGGATATAATTTGGGTAATTAAAGAAGTTTGATGCGGGTAATTACTAAAGTTGAAAGTCTTATTAAATACGACGGTGACATTTGAATTAGTCGAGATTTTGCTCTACTGACACGTTTTTTAACAAAACCATCAAAAAAACCGACTACTACACACAAAATCTGCAATTAATAAAAGTACAGTGAATTTCGTAGAAAAGTTAAACTATTTATTTTTGAAAAGTTTAAAAAATCATTTAGCGTTACGCTTTACGGACCGTAACCAATTAAATTTAAATTTCATTCAGTATATAATTGTTTTTATTTCTAGTTTAAACTTAATTTGTCTGTGATATATTACTAATAAGTAAACATTTAAATAAACTAATAAACTAGAACTTTAAAATGCTGGGTCGTGTAGGAGTACCTAATGCTGGCATTTCCTTGCTGTATCGCGATGCTGAGCGAGAGGAGAACCAGCTTCTTTTTTTCTTTCGTGCACCACATGTACCTAAGCGATTGTGCGTATATTTATAAGTTGTTTATTTCTTAATATATTCTTGTCCGTGACATTAATAAAAATATTTTTGGTTATAGAATGTCCCACGCACCGAGAGACACAATTAAAACAAACGTTTGACTAGACAAAGGAAGATGGCGGACAACGTTGCATTTGATGACGAGGTAAGTGATAATCGATAATCGTTCAACCCAACAAATTTATACTTAGTCTGGCCATAAATACTGTTACTATTCAAAAAAAGAAAATATTACGTTTGAATTTGGAATCTGTCATTTTTATATGATTGCTTGATGTGTTTTCTTATTTTCGCGCCATTATATTGTTAAATATTTTGTTATATTAAAATGGAGTGGGGTGATAAAGAGAACCGAATCGCTGTGATTGCCTTACATAAAGTAGGTATGGAGAAAAGTGCAATTTTTAAAACCCTCCACCCGCTTGGTATTAGTCAAATGTTTGTTTACCGGGCTATTGATAGGTACAATGATACCTCCTCTGTTTGTGACAGAAAAAGATCTGGCCGTCCACGTACCGTTCGTGTGAAAAAGGTGATTAAAGCAGTTAGGGAAAGAATTCGAAGAAATCCTGTCCGTAAGCAAAAGATTTTATCTCGGGAGATGAAGATAGCTCCTAGAACCATGTCGCGTATATTAAAAGATGACTTAGGACTTGCAGCCTATAAGAGACGTACTTGTCACTTCTTAACTGATAATTTAAAGAAGAATAGGGTGGTAAAATCCAAACAACTACTTAAGCGGTACGCAAAGGGAGGTCACAAAAAAATTTTGTTTACGGATGAGAAAATTTTTACAATTGAGCAGTATTTTAATAAACAAAATGACCGTATTTATGCTGGAAGCTCTAAAGAAGCTTCGCAATTAGTAAACAGAGTACAACGTGGGCATTATCCCACTTCAGTGATGGTTTGGTGGGGTGTTAGCTATGAAGGGGTGACTGAGCCATATTTTTGTGAAAAAGGTATTAAAACGTCGGCACAAGTTTATCAAAATACCATTCTTGAGACGGTAGTTAAGCCTTTAACTAACACCATGTTCAATAACAAAGAATGGTGCTTTCAACAAGACTCGGCACCGGGTCATAGAGCTCGATCCACCCAATCTTGGTTGAAAACTAACGTTCCGGACTTTATCAGCACTGAAAACTGGCCGTCGTCAAGTCCTGACCTAAATCCATTGGATTATGATTTATGGTCAGTTTTAGAGAGTAAGGCTTGCTCTAAACGCCATGATAATTTGGAGTCCCTAAAACGATCCATTCGGTTGGCAGTGAAGAATTTTCCTCTAGAAAGAGTTCGTGCTGCTATTGATAACTGGCCTCAACGTTTAAAAGACTGTATTGCAGCCAATGGAGACCACTTCGAATAAACATTGTATATTTTTAATAGTTATATATTGATGTATTAAACTAACTCACTATGAAAGGAATAAATGTTACGTATATAAAAAAAATCGTGCTTTTCTTTATAACAATATTTATGGCAAGACTAAGTATTTAATATCTCGCTCATATTGTTAACAAACACAACACTCTTGTCAACACTTCTATTTGAATAGACGTGGTTTTAAGAAGATGTGTATCATTTGTTAGAGGTTCTTTTTTAACTCACACCCTCTGCTAATCAGAGGACCGGGTGAGCAATACCCACCAAAACTCGAGTGTAAACCGCGATTCCGCGTATGAAGACAACTGGGAATGCATTTGCGGAGCCTCCGCAATTTTAGCTTTTCAATGTAAATGTGTCTGGGAAGAGAAGATCGTTTCTTCTCCTACGCTGCCTTCCGGTCTGGTTTGTGTAGAAGCCTTCTCTCAGACGCTCCTTAAACTAAGAGTGTCACTACTGAGATTCACGATTCGCTACTGCTTTTCATTTTTTGGACTACAACAGGTCATGCTTCACTCACCTCACTGCTACCACACCAGTCATGACCATCTGGAACATTATTTCGGAGTATGATGTGCTGTATCGTGTTCCGCATTAGACTCATGGCATCTTGGTGATAACTCGCGTTGTAGTTGTAGCCTTGGGGTGAACCTACTGAGTACGAAATGTGTTAGTGTGATCAGCTTCTGCTCAATGCACAGAGCCAGCTAACTAACTAACTAAGCCACAAACTATTGAAACTAGTGAAAAATATTGACATTTTCATATGGAATGATCTACAAATAAAATCGTGATAAAAGTTGATTCGGCTTTAAACTCGGCGCATGTTGCATTTTTTTTTTGTTTTGGAAAATACGAATTTAATTGCCAAAAGCTTTTGTTGGAGCGTTTTTGTTGATTTTATTTGTATACAACTATTTTTATAACGTAACTCTTCGGCTTCTGTATCTCTCATATACTTTTACCATGGACAAAAGACGACAACTTACTTTTAAAGCCCGGACGTTGAAGATGAGTTGCCGACATTTTAGGGTAAGAAAGAATGTACGAACAGATTAAATTTAAGACTGAAACATTGTCAATGTCGATAAATTTGATTTTAGAGAAATGTTCGAGGTTGACCTTGCACAAAAGTAGGAATCTCAATAATGTAAAATTACTATCAAAAAGGGATTAAAAAACAGAGAAAATGCTAACGTTTTATGGAAATAAAGATTAATGGCTAAAGTAAAGTGAAAGAGTAGGTATAAGAACAATATTAATTGTTCCGACTGTCGACTGTGCCAATTAGTTATCGGATATCAGCGTTTTTATGCGCGGCGTGAGTTGTAGCGATTTTTACATAATGATCTTAGAAATTAGAAGTGAGAGGTTTAAATTATCAATAAACAAACACTATCAGCGTACCAAATATGCCCGACGCGTACCGATGCTAAAAGTCTATTGGCATCTTATAAAAAAAAGGTCGCTATACCGACGACCAACCCGGCCGTCCCCCGCCGCCCCTCTTCCACTCAGCCAACCAGCTGCGCCTCCGAACTAATGTCTAACAGTGTTATATTATTACTATTAAGCAATATTTACACTAAATAAAAAAAATAATAAGTATAAAACTTAAAAAAAACATATCAAACTATAGCGCTAAAATAAATTTAAAAATTTCGTTCGGTATAGTATCGACATAACAAATTATGTGTTTGGTATATTTAGTATATGCTTCAATATTGACTTTTGCGCCATCAAGGCATACATCGTAATTTAATACAGTAACGATGAGTTGGATCCCACTTAAGGGATGGTGCAATTAAATTGCTGCATAGAACAAGGTCTATGTATATAAAAAATACAAGGTCGTATGTAAACCCGACTAGACTAATCTATGTTGCATTTTAATGTTACAGAAGTTACGGTAACATTATCTAAACTAAGCAGAAGCTTTTTATACAAAAAGAGGCAAACGAGCAGAAAGCACACCAGAAAGGTGAAAACACGTACGTGCGTTCTCGGCATATTAAGAATTGATTTCTACCTAATCAGATTCCGTCATAATTAACAGATGATGTATATTTTAAGACGCTTAAACATATCTTGTACTAAGTAAAAGATATTGTTGTAAGATAAAAATTAAAAAGTGTTTGTAAGATAAATAATCGCTACCACTAATACCGCATATTGTGGCAGAAGGCGAAAATAGGAAATAGAGCTCGAACTTTGTGATCGTTTACCTATATTTATCCACTTTCGTAATATAACTGTTTTAACTGTAGTATTTCAACACGCGTTTTTAATTGTTTATGCTATATAATGTTCAGATAGATCATGAGACGATCTGTTTTCGTTGTGTGATGTGTTCTAACATACAGATATCTTCAGAGTCTTTCTTCATAGGACTGTTTGAACCACGCAAACTTGTCGAGCTTTGAACTTTCAGTTTAAACTTTTGATTGGCCACAGACGCGCTTTGGTTTATGATTTAACTATTGTTGTTTCCAACATATTTTATGATCGTCGGTTTATATTTAAAATTAATAAAATGTGTACCTAATCAATTTTGAATTGATATTATTTTGCTATAAAATGTTTAATGGATAGATAACAGTACAAACATGTAAAAAATATTCATTAAGTAACAAAACAATTTTTATACAATATTGAAAAGGATGGAACAAATTATTTTATTGTATTTAAAATTACTGTGGAACCCTTTCAAATGTTGAGCCCTCAATTACTGACAGTATATTTGAGGCTAATCTTTAAAACTATTAAGAGAACAGGGGTGAGCAACCTTTTTAATCAACGGGCCAACTTAATTAGCTTTCGGCGGGAAGAAATAAAATAAAAATATAACATTTTATAAAAGTAAAGATTTTTTTTGGATTTTTCAAATATGAATTTCATATTCAAATTTAAAAAACATGTGAATCAAACAAAATACTTTCCGCAACGTTTGATCGCCACTTTCACTCATGAATCTCCAAAAGTCTAACAATTATGGAGAGTAGAAAGCCTAATAAATAAAACGGACAATAAATTGTAACAAAACATAAATTACAGTAAATACATTTAAGGTTAATGAATAAGTTATTTGAATTTCTTCCGCTCTTTTCGTACTTTGATCGCAATGTTTCATAACAATCCTTTGAACCTTATTCTTTTGAAATTTGCCAAATAAAGGTTTTATGTAAAGCCAATTTTCCTTACAGTTTCTTGGTTCGCAGAATATATTCCGCGTATGATCATCCTAATTAATCGTTTTCCCTGCACTAGAATGTAACAGTTTTATGACAGGATTAGGAATGATAGTGAATATGAGTGGTTTTTTTATATTTGTTTGTAATTTAAGTTTTATTTGGCTTCAGCTGTAAATAAATATAATAATGGTAAGATAATACGTGTAATATCTAAATATCTTTATAGAAAAAATAAAAAACAATTTTTACACTTCCACTTTATTTAAATATATTAACAACAAGCAATATATTTTATGACAGTAAGTAGCTTAAGATTAATTTGAGTGTGTTAATGCCTTTTTTGGCTTAAGTAAATACAAAATACCGACCCAATCCCAACATTTGACATTTATGTAGAATATAGTTTATATGTTTGGTCACTCGGCCAACCTTCACTCACGATACCCGGTCATAAATTATGTAAAAACTAACTTCGAATTGCGTTCTGCGATGATGTATTAAATTATTAAATGTCAAATGTTAAAAATAAACGAGTTTTTACATGTCTGGATATATTTTATTTTATTAAAACTGTCCCCAAAGATCTTATGTGCTAAATTTATTAACAATAACAAACAATAAACTTTTAAGATAATAAAACAAGGTATACACACAAAACAATTATATGGGAACTTGAAACATTTAAGAGATATGCGATCACAATCAAGATTTAAATGTTTTTTTATGGTATTTAAAATGCCTTTACGAAAGGTAAGCAGGGAGTCGCCAAAAACATCAACCGAGTCGTCCATATTCACAATACTATTATAAAGTGTATATGTGTATATAAGACTTATTAAATATAATAAAATATGCGGATTAGTTGCAACCTGTCAGCACTAACCTGTATTTATTCTGCTGCGGGCTCGTCCTTTTTTCACTTATATAAAACACTGAAGCGAATTGCGATTCAATACCCGGACCAGGTTGTGCCGAGTGTTGCAAGGTTATCAGAAAAATAATTATTTAATAGTTGGTGTTACCATATCGTGTGTATATGTATATATATATATATATATATACTTTAAAATAGTATTGTATATATATGCCCTAACTGAGAGCTTAGTTAACAAAATCCTTAATACCTACATACCTTAGTTCATTTAATATACAAGACTATCGCAACGAGCATTGGCTTGAAGATATAAAATCGTGGAGATCTCAATGATTTTAGCTTTCTACAAATATTTCTACAGAACTTTCTAATGAAATACCATCCAGCCTCGTACTATATTGAAATATGTAAATCCTACTTTGGTTTTTATTAAAATGCAAATCTTACATAGCCCGCGCCAACACGAACACGGCAGTGTTTTTGCACTTCTAATTGGAGTATTACCGTTGTGATGTGAAGGCTGTATCGTACACACACTGTATTAATTATCATAACATTAACACACACTTAATACACAAAATATTCGGTACGTCTTATTATAGCTGGAGCCCTGGTGACGTACCTAAATGTTTAAAAAAAGCTATAGGCTCTATCAGAAGGTTCTAAAGTAAAGTTAACTTTATGAAGGGAAAATTTATTAGAAAAGAGATTATATTATATAGAGTCAATAGAGCCAGGTTGCTATATACTAGATATTCTAACCATTCTATCATAATGATAGACACATATACGCGCACATATTACACGAACGTATAATCCTCATTTGAAGAGACGTAGTGTAGGGTCAGCATCAGCATCATCATCGTCAGCATTGTAACTATAATTTACGGTTTTAGAAATAAATTTTGTATATATATAGAGAATGGCATTTTATTTTTTTTATTTTATTTTTATTTTATTTATTTCATGGAAACAAAACAGACACATCACAAAAATACAATAAAAGAAGAAGATATATGAACAAAAGTACAGAGGCATCCTAAAATATGTTTCACAGATAAAATATGTTATATAAACAGTCACAAGTACAGAAAACAAACAAAATCCACAGGAAGAAAAAACAAAACAAAATTAAACTATAAATTAAAAGTTACAAGTTACATACCTAAACACACAATAAGAGACGTAAACTATAAGATATATGATATATAGATATAAAAAAAAAAAATTCTATAACATTGACCTCAATCTCGATTCTATATCACACCTGAACGCAGCAGAGGGGCACGAAAAAATGTCTAAATTAGGAAAGTTATCATTAAACGCTTTAAACATTCTCTGTAATGGCACACGAAAACCGATGTTTGTCCTTGTAGACGATATTAAAAAAGTGTGAGACAAGCGGAGAGACCTGGTTGGTACGTTAAAATCAATTAGAGAGAGGAGCTCGGATGAAGTCAGCTCCCCCTTACAAATCCTTCTCAGCACCATACATTGAAACATATACTAACCTCATTTTACCAACAATGTTCGTAATTACATTTCACGTATGTTCCTAATTTCTATAAGACTTTAAATTTTAATTCAGTATAGGTATATTAATTTAATGGCACTAATAATAATTTCCAAAAATATCATTCTTCATAAGGCAAAAAGTGTAGAATTTTAACTAACTGGTAACGTAACATACTAAAATATAAAAACAAACATGTTAAATAAATATATAATGTTTTTTTTTGTTTTTCTATATCTGTCTCGGAATGTGGGAAATTGCTTTTCATGGTACCAGGTTGTCATGAAACCGTAAGAGGCTTACGTTAGACCGTCTTCAGAGTAAGTACTATACTGTCGTAAAAGAAAGCGTATAAAAACGTTTTATTCCTTGATATTTGTATTTTTCTGGTACATTAATACCGCATCAAATCAAAACGAAACTAAGTGACCGATATAAGTCAGCAACCAAGCTGAGTTTCTTGCCTGCTTCTTCTCAGCTTGGTCGAGTACCAACAGGCGTAGAGTCATTTATGTCTATGGGCGACTTCATCATTATGGTGCGTCTCCTGCTCGTTTGCCACCTCTTCTATAAAAAATAAATATATAAAAATCAGCAAACATGGTATCCTGATATTGCTTGAATATCATCATAGGAAACCAAATATCGATAAAGCAAATGACATTTCATAATACAAGATATCTTACAATACAAGAATACACAAGTCTGGTTCCGTAAACACATCACAAAGACCGCACTTTCAATAGACCTCGTACGTGATCAACTTTGCTGGAGAGGGCTCAAGCTATACTGGACCTTATTGCGAGAATATGGAAATCTTGAAACCTAACTTATGTATTAGCTTTTGTTTCTTATCAAAAATACTCGATCTGCCTCTTTTAAATCTCTTCGTATGCATTGTCTATGAATCCTATTTCATTATACTTAAATCAGCAATTCGCGTTTTACTTCCCTTTGTTTTTTTATTCTTTCATTTTGTTGTCTGGAATAGTATAGATATAGAGATAGTAGCAAATCTATACTAATAATAAGACAGTAAAAATCGAATGTCTGTACATTAAATATTTTTCCAAAAAACTGAAAGGAGGCAATTAAAGAAGAGTCATAGAAACCAAAAAACCAATTTTTGGAATTCTTGTCTGTCTGTCTGTCTGTCTGGTACATTATAACTTCAGAACTACAGAACGGATTTGAACGCGGTTTTCACATTTGGATTACATAAAATTGGGAGCGTTGTCAAAAGTTTATTTCGTCAAAATCCGTTAAGGGAAAAAGAAGTTATGGTCAATTGAAAATTTACTTCAATCACTGCTTCAAAACTTTTAAACACTTATATTGATTGATTAGTTATATATTGTTAAACTAGCTTTCCGCCCGCGGCTTCGCCCACGTGTAATTTGGTTAAGTATATAGCGTTTTTTAATGATCTCGACAGGGCTTTCTTTCACGGGCTAAAATCTTGTTACAATTAGAATTATATATAGCCTGTGTTACTCAGGGATGATGTAGCTTTACAGGATCGGATGATTCAGGGAAATCGAGGGCAACTTTCAAATTAACGTACAGGCAATTACTATTCTGACAATTTTATATTCTGATAGTCATCTTCTTATGTGGATGAGCTGATGATGGAAGGTAAAACTCCTCAGCGGTTAAGAGTTGAAAGAAAATTCTTAGGAAGTTTTGAGTACGAAATACGTACTTGTGAGGTTATTACTTATTAGCTTGGCCAAATAATAAAAGGTAAACCTCATTAACGTTAAGGATGTAGATGGAAAAATGGGAGCGGACAAACGATAAACGTCTTTTCACTCGTTTCCTTTTACTTGTTGGTATAGGTAGTGTTCACTCAAAATAATCATAGGGTAAAACGTTAATGAAAGTTTGAAGTGCATGGTAGTCATTACACAATGGAGCATCTTAACACCGCGATGGATATATTTGGCCTAAGTAGAAGTTCTTTAAAAAAAAGTAAGACTCACCCTCGCACACTCACTCACACAGCAACACCATTGCACACACTAAAATGCTCGTACTTCACATAGTTCCACTTGTTCATGTGTATATATATATATATTTTTTTTCTGTTCGTGTTTTTTTTTGTTATTCTTTTTCCTGATCTTAGATTATATTTCCGATTCTATATTTTAACCTCATTTTGGCTTTATTTTTAATCTATTTTTATTGTGTAAACTGTTTTTGATAAGCTGTATAGGTTTAAGAAATAAAAAAATAAAATAAATCTACGAATTTTATCAACGCCATCTATCGAGCACATTGTTCAACACTTCAACCGCGCCCGCGCGCACTGCGTTATTTGTTATTTTTGTTACCTCTCATAAGTTTTAATATTAAGATTAACTTATATTAGAACATATTTAACAATATATAACTAATCAATCAATATAAGTGTTTAAAAAATTTGAAGCAGTGGTTGAAGTAAATTTTCAATTGACCATAACTTCTTTTTCTCTTAACCGATTTTGACAAAATAAACTTTTGACAACGCTCCTAATTATATATAATCCAACTGTGAAAACCGCGTTCAAATCCGTTCAGTAGTTTTCAAGTTATAAAGTACCAGACAGACAGACAGACAGACAGACAGACAGACAGACAGACAAGAATTCCAAAAATTGGTTTTTTGGTTTCTATGACTCTTCTTTAATTGCCTCCTTTCAGTTTTTTGGAAAAATATTTAATGTACAGTTTTTCGATTTTTACTGTCTTATTATTAGTATAGATATATTCTAATATAAGTTAATCTTAATATTAAAACTTATGAGAGGTAACAAAAATAACAAATAACGGAGTGCGCGCGGGCGCGGTTGAATTGTTGAACAATGTGCTCGAAAGATGGCGTTGATAAAATTCTTCATCAACCTAGATTTATTTTATTTTTTTATTTCTTAAACCTATACAGCTTATCAAAAAAAGTTTACACAATAAAAATAGATTAAAAATAGAGCCAAAATAAGGTTAAAATATAGAACCGGAAATAAAATCTAAGATCAGAAAAAAGAATAACAAAAAAAAACACGAACAGAAAATAATAAATAAATAAATATATATATATATATACTCATGAACAAGTAGAGTATATTATGTGAAGTACGAGCATTTAAGTGTGAGTGTGTGTATTGGTGTGTGCAATGGTGTTGCTGTGTAAGTGAGTGTGCGAGGTTGAGTCTTAGTTTTTTTTAAAGAACTTCTACTTAGGCCAAATATATCCAATATATCGTGGTTTTAAGATGCACCATTGTGTAATGACTACCATGCAGTTCAAACTTTCAATTACGTTTTACCCTATGATTATTTTGAGTTAACACTACCCATACAAACAAGTAAAAGGAAACGAGTGAAGAGACGTTTGTCATTTGTCCGCCTCCATTTTTCCACCTACATCCTTAATGTAATGAGGTTTACATTTTATTATTTGGTCCAACTAATAACCTCACAAGTACGTATAACTTCGTAATAATTTTCTTTCAACTCTTAACCGCTGAGGAGGTTTACCTTCCATCATCAGCTCATTCACATAAGAAGATGACTATCAAAATAAAAAAAATTGTCAGAAAAATAATTGCCTGTAAGTTAATTTTAAAGTTGCCTTCGATTTCCCTGAATCATCGGATCCTGACTACGAGACCAACTTGAAAGTACCCCCTACTGAACAAAAAAATAGTCATAATGCCTCCTTTTTTATCTAATTAAAATACATCTTTGTAAAAAAGAAACGTTTTTCAACATTGGTCTATTCGAAGGCTAAGAAGCAACAAAGTTTTTATATGAACTTAAGCCGACTTAGAAACGCTTTAACTTATGACAAGAGACAGATGACAGATGACAGATGACAGGAGACAAATGACAGATGACAGATGACAGATGACAGATGACAGATGACAGATGACAGATGACAGATGACAGATGACAGATGACAGATGACAGATGACAGATGACAGATGACAGATGACAGATGACAGATGACAGCTGACAGATGACAGATGACAGATGACAGATGACAGATGACAGATGACAGATGACAGATGACAGATGACAGATGACAGATGACAGATGACAGATGACAGATGACAGATGACAGATGACAGATGACAGATGACAGATGACAGATGACAGAACGCGGTTTTCACAGTTGGATTACATAAAATTGGGAGCGTTGTCAAAAGTTTATATCATCAAAATCCGTTAAGGGAAAAAGAAGTTATGGTCAATTGAAAATTTACTTCAACCACTGCTTCAAAATTTTTAAACACTTATATTGATTGATTAGTTATATATTGTTAAATATGTTCTAATATAAGTTAATCTTAATATTAAAACTTATGAGAGGTAACAAAAATAACAAATAACGCAGTTGAAGTGTTGAACAATGTGCTCGATAGATGGCGTTGCTAAAACTCGTCATCAACCTAGATTTATTTTATTTTTTTATTTCTTAAACCTATACAGCTTATCAAAAAAAGTTTACACAATAAAAATAGATTAAAAATAGAGCCAAAATAAGGTTAAAATATAGAACCGGAAATAAAATCTAAGATCAGAAAAAAGAATAACAAAAAAAAAACACGAACAGAAAATAATAAATAAATAAATATATATATACTCATGAACAAGTGGAGTATATTATGTGAAGTACGAGCATTTAAGTGTGAGTGTGTGTATTGGTGTGTGCAATGGTGTTGCTGTGTAAGTGAGTGTGCGAGGTGGAGACTTAGTTTTTTTTAAAGAACTTCTACTTAGGCCAAATATATCCAATATATCGTGGTTTTAAGATGCTCCATTGTGTAATGACTACCATGCAGTTCAAACTTTCATTAACGTTTTACCCTATGATTATTTTGAGTTAACACTACCCATACAAACAAGTAAAAGGAAACGAGTGAAGAGACGTTTGTCATTTGTCCGCCTCCATTTTTCCACCTACATCCTTAATGTAATGAGGTTTACATTTTATTATTTGGTCCAACTAATAACCTCACAAGTACGTATAACTTCGTAAGAATTTTCTTTCAACTCTTAACCGCTGAGGAGGTTTACCTTCCATCATCAGCTCATCCACATAAGAAGATGACTATCAGAATATAAAATTTGCAGAAAAGTGTAAGTTAATTTGAAATTTATCTCGATTTCCCTGAATCATCGGATCCTGTAAAGCTACATCATCCCTGAGTAACACATAATTATATATAATTCCAATTGTAACGAGTTTTAGCCCGTGAAAGAAAGCCCTGTCGAGATCATTAAGAAACGCTATATACTTAACCAAATCACACGTGGGCGAAGCCGCGGGCGGAAAGCTAGTTATTAATAAATATAAAATGTCTAATGAATTACTTGATATATTTGTCAAATCCTATTGAAATTGTTTACTAGATATTTAAAAATAACTTTAAAAAATAACCCGGTTATCACCAGCAGGACTTCATGATGTTTCGTCTGTCAAAAAAATCAAATCTCACTTGGCGACTTACTTTAGTATACATTCTCGGGAAATTGTATATGCATTTTCAATAACCCAAATGATGTCATTAATTATTTACGAGCAAAAATTGTTTAGATGAGTCCTATTATAGTGTCAATGACTATTTAAACGATATGCGAATGAATCAAATTATATTTTGGGACCCTCGTACTTACGCCTTACATATAAGAAAATTATTGACGTATGTGACGTAAGGAAATTAATAATATTCCCATTGTCTCTTAAGTGACATTATACATAACGAAAGATGCATCTCCGTAGGGTTTTTGCAAGGCGTTACGTCAGCATTGCCGACTTCACGATTACCACTAATTTTAAAAACAACACTTCACTGATATTTGCTAGGTTTTATTTTTCACTATTAGCTGACGTGCAGTTACAATGCATCCATCTTTTATAATAATGACAGGTCCGCGGTTGTTTTTCTTTCACAGACTACGCATTCAAATAATAAGGATGACATTTCACAGCGTAATAAACTTCTGTTTTTAAATTATAGGACAATTAAATGATGTCTGAACTCAATTATTCTAGTTATTTTAATACTAATTGTTGTAGTTGCACCGATATACATATTTATATTTATTATCCTAAAAGTTTATTGTTTTTTTAATATATTTGGCACATAAGATGTTCGGGGACAGATGTAATAAAATAAAATATTAAGGTCTCTCTAACCATGTCGTGTATCATATAAAATTCAACATAGCAAACTAACTAATTAACAAACGAACGTACAAAACATTGAATTTGAGTTGAACCTAAATAGTCGATACTCTATATTATTAACCAGCATATCTAGAGCTCCGGTTAAGTGATTGTAGAACATGGCGAAGTTAGAACTTGTTATAAACTATCAAGTTTTGTTAGTTGGTGTAACTTTTGAAATTCCTTTAAATTTTGCTGACGGGATTATGATGGATAAAACTTTCGTACGCAACTTGATTTGCATTACATTGTGAGTTATTTCTGTGCGTATAGTTTACTACTTATTATGAGAGAATTATAATAATTAATGAAGCTTTGAGCTGATTTGGACTTTTATAACTAAATAATTTTACGATTTTCACTATATGTAAGCTTAGCTGAGAAAAGCTGCCGTATGAAGAGTTTGGTAATATCGTCACATTACCGGCTGAAACGTTGGAAGAAGAAATAGGCTATATGATAGGATCTTGATGAAAGCAATTTTCACGACGTGGGAAATCTTCTCTTGGGCAAAGCAAACGGAGTTTGCATTTGGTTATAAATTTTTAGTATTTGTGAAGTCAAAGTAGGCTTAAGCCTTTCATAAAGGCTTACATACGTTGCTTAACAATCAACCCACAAATATTTCAAGACCGTAAAGTATTAAGGGTTCTAGCAAGTTTGACAGAATACTATCTGAGGTAACTTCACAATTGTAAAAGACCTTCTATGTAAAAGAAACTTCTATAGAGTTTCTCTTATCTACATTCTGAAGTCATTGCCTAATCCTTTGTAGGAAAGTGACCTCAAACTTATACTAACACTACAAAAACAGTGCTTCGGCAAAAAAGCTTAGTTCTTTTACAACTCTGATGGACTAAAAAAGTCAAGACCGAAGTGTAAACAAGAAAAAAACGCTGGTATAAATTCCTTTTGTATTTATTGTTTCACTCAGTTAATACTGTATATAAAGTACGCACAGTGTACAATAAACAAACAAACCCGGTGATAGATTAAATTTAATAAGCCAAACAAACTAAGCGTATTCACACTGGTGAAATTCACTGCCAACAGATGGCGTTAGTAATTAGTTAATGTACGATTTATATTCGTGAACCAAGTTCAACAAATTGTTTAATATTGAAACTTTAAGACGATACCTGACGATAATTTATTTCGAATTATGACTTTGAGGAAACTTAACGGACTTAGACAGCCTACTTTATGTACGCTAGGGATAAGTGCTACCCTTAAAATATAAGAAGTGTTTGCCTCTTTAAATTTGTTTTAGGCTATATTCACGAATTTACCTTTACAGTACAATTATTGACCCAGTTTTGATAGGCAATACTCTTAACAAACCTAAATTGGTATTTTACGTCCATCGAACCTTAAAATCGCGCTTTCATTAAAAAACTATATGAAGCTTTCTAATTATTCAAATAACTATCTTTATTAATTCAATGAATACATAAGCTTAAATATACTCAAAGTCTGACTTTTTAGGATCCTTTAACACAAGTTTCCCAAATTTCTCTAACCATTTTCTCTTCTCTTCGATTTTTGGATTGACCGTGGTCGAAGTTTTCATTCGTGCCAAGTTGTATAAATACGATTCGTACAGACTCATCCTTGGTAGAACTGAATTGTCTTCAGCAGGTTGTAATGGAAGGTTCACCGGGTCGAATGGTAGCGTCAGCATAAATCCCCTTGGATCACCAACATAGGGTGTTCTATCTTCCGTCGTGATGGTAGTTGTTGTTGTATATGCAGTTGTAGTTGTTGGTCGATTGTCTTCGTCCCATATAACGGTGTCAACCCATCTAGCGAAACTAGCGGCTTTGGGGAACGCGTGGGTCCTGGTGTAAAGTGCACAGGTGTGCATAAAAGCGGTTACAGCGATTAATGTGTTGTTTTGTATTGCTGCGCCGCCGTTATCTTTCTGAAAGTTTATTATTTAATTATATCGTATAATTAATGCTCAAAACCGAAATATCTGCCTGAATGTAATTTAAATTTCCTTATTTAAACACACTAATTATTAACTAAACACAAAATATTCTTAATATTAACCTAACTAATATAAGTAACTTAAAATAAAACAAATAACAAAACTAAATTTAAAAAGTTTGGTCCCTGTGGCAGAGCACCCACAATGCTGGCGGCATTTCCTCGCTGTATCGCGATGCTTACACGCTGAGCAAGGAAAGCACCAGCTCTTGGATGACCGGTACTGATATTACCATATTTATATAACAGAAAGGTTAAATGACTTTCTAAATGCAATAGCTATGATTTTTGAGGACATCAGCTTTCGTTTAGTTATATTACACATTACTGAACGAAAGCTTTTAAGTTTGTTTCATTGTATACAGCCAAATCGGGTCATTACTATTGTTTATAGTAATGTGATGTTCGTAGCGTGGACTGAAATTTTGTACAAGGTTTAACCAATCTGAACTATTTACATAAGAAACCAATTTTTCTCACAACCCGAATAACATTTTCATAGTGTCAAGATAAGCTTCTATGCTCACGTATATTATTAAACTACTGGACATAGCTTTGTCTACTTAATTATTGAAATAATACAACCAGTTGTCTTAATAATAAATCTAATAATAAACAATGGTCGTTCTTAATGTTTTTTATTTATACTAAAATCATCGAATTTAGTTTCATATAGTTTGATTTGCATTCCTAAGTTACTTAAATTTGATATTTAATAATTGGGCTCTACAGGCATTTTTTGACATACGATCGCTGAAACGATTCTTTGTTGTATAAATAAAATCTAAATTATAAGTACTATTGAAAGTATTTAAGGCTTTATCATGATCACATATAATAATTACCCTGCAAAAATGTCGATTCGGATCTTGGACACTTCCTATGCAGACATAGTTTCCTGGTAGCAGTTTGGTGGACGATTCACAAATGGTGGGATCAATGACTGGTGCGTTCACCACTCGAATGTGCTAGAAATATTTCTATATTAACTTTTTATTTTGTCTCAATCTATCAAATTGAGTTTACGCTGTGATGAAAAGAGAGAGTATTGTGTATTTTTATTAAAGAATCTACTGAATAACGAATACATACGAAGAATACATTTTATTCACGTATTTATCCCCAGAAATCATATATCACATATAATTTTATGACCACTGTAAAGTTGAGGATTTATCGGTCTGCCTTTATTGGCATTTATATCAGATGTAAGTGAGAATATTCGAATCTTGACCAGAATATATTTACGTTTGAAAGGTTTACAATAAAAACAAAATGTATGTTCGTTCACACATTTAGCCCCAAATAAGCAAAGATTTATTATAATTAAATTAATTTACTTTTATTTTATTATTAACTTCCGAGCCTTTTTAAGTAGAAAAGTTTATGTGATTATGTTTTAAGAAAATATTAGTTAGCTCCAAACTGTTGTGCAGTAACTGATAAACTTTAATTTATACTTTTTATTACATATAATAAGCTTGTACATAACACTGTTTTTCATACAGGGAATCGAACCCAAAACCCTCTACTCGACAGTCATGCCATGTTGATCGTTGCGCAAAATAATATAATAATAATATTAGATTTGATATTTCGATTATTTCTTTAAAAAAGGACAGCACCAGTTATTAAATAACTTTTATAAGATACTTCTTATAAAATAAGATCGTTCAAGAAATAATTTAATTAAAACTTTTGCTGTCATACCCCAGTTGGTGTCCACGCCAGGAGGGAAGTGAGATAACCCAATGGTACGTCACCATCAGGTTTCGGTAGATTCACAGCCTGAACTTGCGCATGAAACACCAGAGGTTCTGCTAGTTTCACAGCGGTTACTTTCATGTCAAAATTGCTTGTCAACATGTTTATCTGAAATAATAAATTTACCAGTTACTCGATCACGGCATAGCTGGAGGGGAACAATTTATATTGCCTAACAATGCTTTTGTAATTTGAATTAATTATGCAACATGTATTTGAAATATAAGCCACTTATAAGCCTCCCGGCACAGCTGGTTTCCATGGATGGCGGTTAGCACTCAAAGTGTGCTCATTTGCCTCATAAACATAAAAAAAAAGTTATTGTAAACGAGCACACTTTCTCGGTAGCCTTCCGAATCGGTGGTAATATAAAAAATAGGCTTCAAAAGAGCCAAAGAACTACATGAATAAATATATTTTGAGTTTGCCATAAACGTTACTGTCTCCCAAGCGAGAATACATACAGAAAACACAAAGGTCCTTTTGATAGGCGATATCTTTGAGGTAAGCCTTATCCAATTATTATAGTAAATATTAAACTTAACAATATATAAATAATAATAATACAATTAGAACTCTGGCGGGTTATAGCAACGACTTCGCGTTTTACGAACCAACAAAGTCACTTAACGATGTGAGTGTAAAATTATATAGTCTTCGACAATCATCGTTCCGTATATAAAAGAAAGTTCGATTTGTCCATTAAGTAATATCTTGTTAGAATTTTAATTTAGAACAAAGTTGCCGTAATGAACCTATCGTCATTATCCTTCATATACTTTCCCCCAGATTCCTTTAGCTGGCATAAGTGTTCTGGTGCAAGTGTGATGGGCGGCGGTCAACACTTTATTTAAAGCCTCAACCCTCTTGGACTCAACAAGGGTTATCCCTCTGTCCATAAAAAAGTGTATTATTTTTAGTATACGTTAAACTTTATCAAACTCCAACTCAAAATATCTTTATTTAAGTAGATATTTATAAAGACAATTTTTACACTACCACCGGTTAGGATAACAGTTATCTACTGAGAAGAACCGGCAAGAAACTCGATAGCTGCTCTACTATATTTAACGTTATCCACATTCAAAACAGGTAAATAAAGCAATAAAAGCGTAGCACTATAATGAAACTATTCAGAATATTCGCAATATCAATACTACAATAAGCCAGGAACAATATATAATTTCTCAAGCCCTGCTACTTCAGGAATTGTCAAATAATCATACCTTAGAAATATTTCCACCCTTGTTGTTATAGTTACTGCCGCTTCGTATTGTGTAGTTACCGAGATGTTTGTGGCTAACGTACGATTTTATTACGCTTCTGGAAATACAATTGAATTACATGGATATGTACGAAAATTATATATATCAAAATTATTAAATATTTTATTAACAATTACACGAGCATTTCCATAATAGTTATGTTAGAAATAATATTAAGTAATCATTATAGAAACAAATGGTATAAATATATATCTATATTGTAGTGGGATCATTCCAAAAATAAAATCAAGCCGAGTTTTTTGCCTGCTTCTTTTCAGCTTGGTCGCGTACGAACCACGCGTTGTCTAGATTTAAGACGATTCAAAATGTTCCTATGTACCTTACTGAATAAAGATATTTTCACTTTGACTTTAAACCTTATATACCTTAGATGTACGGTGGTTGTCTACACCTACGCCGTAGCTACTAGGTCGTAGAAGTACCTACAGCGTAGCATTTCAATTATCTAATCTATATACTGTTTTTATATCAATTATATAAGTTCTACAGCACATACAACTTAAACAAGAAAATAACATTGTGTATACATATATATATATATATATATATGTATATAATATGATCTATTATATATATACAAAGCTACGGATTACGCATATATTATATATATATATATATATATATATATATATATAATCTTTTGTGTATCTATCAAAAATGACTATTGTTTTGTCTATCTAAATTAATGTGGTTTTCATGTTTATATTTTAAAATAGCCCACGTAACATCTCTATATAAAACAATTACAGAACGACCCATGTCACCTCCAGATCTAAAGGGAGGCAGATGTCATGTACAAATTGTTACTTTTATATACCTTAGCCATATTATGCTTGAGCTTTAATAAAAGCTTTAAGTTATGAAATATATGTTTTTAATAATCATATAAGCTATGATATTATGATACAAAAGTAAAAATTATGAAACCTAAATCAGAAACTTTAACACTATATAACATTTATAAAGTTATCGTACTTATGATAAAGTACCCACAGTGGCAGCATTGCCTCGGTGTATGGGGATGGTAATACTTTGAACTTTCATATAGCAAAGTTTCCCAATTTTTTGGAAGCAAATGTCTCGTACGAAACTATTGCAAAATAACATAACATTTTCGATAACAAACTCCATCCGTTTTTATTTTCTTCTAAAATAAAGGAAGATTCGCTTACACCAGAATTTTCCATGTAAAAATGCCCTCTAAAATCGCGACTCATTCTATTTTCATTAAAATAGGTCTAACAAATCGTTTTCCGCTCAACGTTGAAGGGTTTTCACAAAAAGTCAACAGAGGTTGAGAGCCCTCTAGCGACCTTAACCTCAAACACTCGTTTATACTAAGCGTTGCATAACTGCCATTTCATACTATAATAAAGGACACTTAACTAAGTTGCACTAAATACATTTAAAATTATATTCGGAGTGTTTGAGTCATACATAGAACAATTCTTTTCTTCAGTTATATTCTTCTATTGCTTACGAACTAAGAGGTACTGAGTTTGTTTCCCAATAACTATTTCGCTTTGGCAGACACAGACATACAATAATACAATAATATAATTATAGGATCAAAATTTGATTTAATCTGAATAGTATTAAATCAAAATTTAACATACTCGTTTACATACGTTTACCATTATGTTATTTGGCATTTACTATGTAAATACGATTTTCCTTGAGCATCTAATTAATTAAATTAAATTGGGAAAACAGCAGAGGATAAATTCCTTTGAAAGTCACCGACCAATAGGACCCACATTAAGGGATCGAAAAAAGATTCCCTTCGTGAATAATGTATTGTAATTATTGAGGTTTTGGTAATTTACAGATAGACCTTTTACATAATGGTTATATACACTATGTTGTAACAAAGAAAAACATCACCAAAATATATCAGTTGACCTAATGAAAGAAAAAATCCAAAGTAACTCATAAATTTCCAAGCCATAAGGAAAACGCACCCTTTAAACGCAGAATAATATTTTCCATGTTGGCTTCTGTAGCCAATTGCGGTTTTCGTAAATAGTTTATTAATTTGTTTGAAGAATAACATTTCGCATGGAGTTAACAATCCATGCTAATATTATAAATGCGAATGTAAGTATGTATGTATGTTGCGCTTTCACGCTCAAACTACTGAACCGGTTTCGATGAAATTTGATATGAAGACAGACTGAACTTTAGAGAAGGATAGCCGGTACTCTTTTTGCGGTTGAAATAGGGGGTGAAAGTTTGTATAAAATTTTCACCAGCAATCTGCCATTTATAAACCGATTTTCCAATTTTGTACTTTAACAACCGATTTCCTTTTGTGGTTTAAACGCGGACGAAGACGAGGGCAACAGCTACTAGTTTAAAATCAAATGCTTACTCAAGTAGTGCATTTGAAGTGAAAGCATTCATTTCGAATGAATGCAGCTTTCTGAGGCGTAATTTTTTTAACAAATTGATCAACTTTTGCGATATAAAAACGCGAAATAAACAATTAAGTCAATATTATTTTAATGAGTGTCTCAAATATCATCATCAATAAACACTTGAGTGTTTATTGATATTTGAGGCATCTGGAATGGTTGGTTTAAAACCACTGGCGTTAGACAAAACCACTCTGCGACAGGCGTGGACCGAGGATGTTATATTTTTGGTCATGTGACCAAGTGTGATCTTATACTGTTTTTTAAGAATTAATCAACTTACGAATCAAAACACTTGGTGAGTGTCAACACCCAATATGTATTTAGAATGACAGCGCTACACACGAACTTCTCATTGTTCAAAAGTGACGAGGCATAAGGGTGTTTATACACTTGCGTTACAGCTGCCCCTATACGCTCCTCACTGTCATCAAGATCATCTAAAAATAATATGAGAAAATTACGTGACTTCACAGAATCTCATTGGTGATAGAAAATGATTGTCAACTTGATTGAAAAATTAACTAAAATACTAAAATAAACCTTGTGACCTGCTATTTCCTCGCTGTATTGCGAATACTTATACGTTGGGCTAGATAATTTGTTAATTGAACTAAAATATGTATTTCTAAAGCTTAATCTTTGAAAATAGCTATGTAAAAGCTACCTTCCTACTTAACGAAATGATAAACCTACCTGTTGAGTTCCTGAAGAATTCATTTGCCTTAAAAAAGTCATCTATATCATCTGAAACAAGCCAATCAAAGAAAAAAAAAATATTACTTGATATTATTCGCGTCGGAAAAACGGGCTTTACTAATGTAACCGTTCATAGTGCTCGCGTAATAAACCTTGTGTGTGTTTAGTTTTGTGTATTATAGGTTTCAAATTGTTTTTCAAACACAAAGCTGTTTGAATTTTTAAAAATGTTTCCGCCTATTTTTGCATTTATACCGTGCAACGGTTTGCTTATTTTTTTATAGAAGGGGCAAACGAGCAGTAGGCACACCATAAAGTTGACGCCCATAGACACTCACGTGCCCAGAGTATGGTATAATAAAGTACTCATATAAAGTATATACCTGAATCTAGATGGTTTTCACTGTTTCCTTTAACTGCATATAAACATAAACAAAATACACATACAGCCTTCATTGTTGCAGTATCGTGCTATGAGTGAAATATTTGCTAACTTCTAATCGTTACCTGGCCACAGATCTAATTAAACTAACAGACTGGAAATGTGATAATACTATATTGACACTATGTGTTATAGCATTTAATAATAAATTAAAATAACTTTATTCATAGGTATAAATCGTCCTTTATTAAAAATTAATAACATACTCGGCGATTTAAATGTGTGACGGACGGTTGGTAGTTCTGTTCATTCGTTTTACACAATTGATTTGGGAACGGGTAGACAATGTAATTGTAAAGTCAAGTTTATTTAGGACGATTCAAAGGTGTAAGAAAGTTACCCATATCTTTTTAATCCTCATCGCAATAAGCGATCTCTTCCAGACAACCAACAAAAAAACTATACGATACGCGGTTACAGTGTAAAAATAATATGACCTTACAATTATAATAAATAGATTCTGTATATAACAATCTTAAAAAAAAAACGGTTGTCAACAAAAAAACTTTTAATGCTGTATGAAACATAAAAAATATAACATTGCTCATAACATCTTTACTTTCCAAGGGAGAAATACATAAAAAATTCAATTATACGTTTTCTTCTACTCCAATTGTTCAGTAATAAAAAATGCAACACCCAACGGACCTTACCTTTACGATATTATTGGCGTCATTCTTTAGCCTACACGTTGTCTGTGACAACTGTCACATTTCTTGTCTATGCATAAATATCGTCTATGCTCTAAGATACCAACCAACTTAGAGTATTTTATATTCAATTTATTTATTTAAAGGAAAGTTAAATAGTGAGGTGTCGTGTATACTTACTAAAGTCCAAAGGCCCATCGTTGGGGCAGAGGGGAGATATGACACTTCTCAATTCCTCTCTTGTCCTGCGCTTTATTTGGGAACTAGCCGTAAATGTAGAGTCAAAATGTTTTTATAACATTTCGTTTTTTTGACGATACATAAGTGTACCATGGTTACCTATGTGAATAAAGATATTCCTGATTGATATTGTTTGGCCAGAAGAACACTTGGGGTTGGTTTGTATTGCATCCAGGAATAATATAGTCTACATATTCTTGGTCTGAAACATGTGTTTTACGTAAAGCTGACGTGTTTTGTCAACATAGTACTTTACGTAATCAGTTTTACCGTCGCGTGACTCCACTTTATTGACGGTACATTAACGCTACTACAATTTACGAGCCTAAGAACTTACTAACGCTCGCAACTTCCACTTTAAGATAAAATTTACTTCGTGACAACTACATACACTTTATGTAGCCCTAGTACCTTCTGATAATATTTCACTTTAGTGACGTAAATCTGATTCAAATTTATAATAGTCATTAGTAATAATAATAATTTGCTTCTCTTACTTCTTTTTCTAAATTTTATATGATTATTATAAGTTCCTAAATAATTTTTACACATTGTAACACAATATACCACACTACGTGGTATGTTGTGATTTGCCTATACTAGCATATGTAATGTTTGGGAACATATTATAAATAAATAAAAACCTCTTTAGATTAATCACTTTCCCTACTTCTTCTACTTTAAACATAGCTTTACGTGAGAGCCTACTTTGCAATATTATCAAAGAAACAACGGGCATACAAAACTAACTCTGTCCACGTCATCTATTACGTCCATTAGGGACCTATTTACCTTTACGTGATAAAGGGCTCTTGTCAAGATAACCGTTATTAGGGAGCTGTTCAAGCAAACCTCTTATGTAGTAATGATATCCTGGTACTATAGCCTCAAAATTATTAAGGCAAGCTTTGGCAAGCAAAACTATATATATATTTAATTTAATTAAAGATAGACATCATATATACAGTACAAACTCTATATAACGACATTGAAGGGACTGTGCATTTTATGTCGTAATTGAGAGCGGTCGTTAAAGGGTCAGAATGGAATAATACAAGCTAAATGCAACTAAAGCCAAATAAATAATTTATTTCGACGCTTGAGTCGTTAAATGGAGAGACGTATAATCTTAATTTATTCTATGATCTTTGATTTTAAATTTTCAATACATAATAGGTTTTTAACAAAACTACCGAAGTGAAAATACGGAATTTTCATTTGTACCAAACAAATACTGATTTGTCCGAAGGTTATAAATCATTCCTGTTTAATTATCACCAAATCTGCTTTGTAAATAACTTGGGATCTCGACCCCGATCAATTGATCACGCTGGATGCTCAACCCGATATTACGAAAACATGATTTTGCGGATTACCTTTTATGTAATTTAAATACATAAATTATTATAATATTACCGCCACGGTATTTCTGAACCATTACGAATAGGGGACCTCCAAGAAAATAGCATACCACTCCCTAAAAACCTGCTCGTCCTGCTCGTTTGCCCTCTCTTTTATAAAATAGTATCACTTCTTTTATTACTATTATTGTTACTACTATTACTACTACTACTACTGCTACTAATGTAAGGTTATATGTTAATAACATGTTTCTAACTGTATAAGAAAATAACAGATAAGACAATAACAGAATGAAAAACGAATCGTGAAATTGTTTTGGTATTTCGTATTCACTATGTTTTGCGTAAAACCGCAGGGAATAACGACACACTGTTTATGTTACAATCATACAGACTCTGTAGTCTATTACTCTATTCCATTGTTAGTATATTTACATTTTAGTGTGTTTGTACAGTTAACGATAACGAACTAGGTCTAAACTGAGGTTAGAAAAGTCTTCAACTATCGAATGATTAAATTCTGTTAATTTTTGTTAAATTAGATCATCGTTCATATTTATTATAATATTTTATTATTTTACTTTGTAACGCCAAGTAAAACAAGATAGTGTGACCCCAGGGCTGGTGTTTCTCCCTCTTACTTAGAAAATGACGCTAAAATTATGTCTGCCACAAGGACCAAACTTTTTAAAGTTTACATTACTATTTTAGTTAGTTATTTGTTTTTATGTCTCATTATCTGATATATATATATATATATATGTTGAAGCAGTATAATTTATCAATTTCAGTTTATTACTAGAGAAAATTGAGACTAATACTTTCAGCTGGCCTAGTCTCTACAAGACAGGCCTAAGCATCGATTTTCTGTTGTAGACGTGCTCATTTCTCTAACCGTAGCTGTCTAACTACGTTAGAAGGGGCAGCTTTTAAGGTCATTAAGAAAGCCTTAATTGCTATTTGATTATATCAAAAATTGTGAATTTCAATTGTCTCTATGCAATTAGCACTCGAATTATCCGTGAACAAAGAACAGCTTTATGAAGACAAATGTTAACTGCTAAAACTTTTGTGAGTATTCTATAGTGGAATTAGTAAAATACTAACCTAGCGTAGATTAGATACGTCTCGTACTTAGTAAAAAATAATATTAATAACGCTTCCGTTCTGAATTTGTATCGACTTTTTTTATTAATATTTAGCCATTTATCAAATATGAAAAACTAGCTACATATAGAGATAATAGAGTTCACTTTGGTTTAATGCTATCACATACAATCTTTTTGTATGTCAGTCAGTTAATTAGGCTATGTATAACATATGCGTTTGGAGTATGAATGTTGTAAACGCGGAAGTTTTTTTCGACACAGTCAAACCGCAGGCAACATTTACCTATAAAAAAGTCATATATATAAAAATTAATGATCGATGTGTACGCGTACATGACTATAAAATGTATATTAAGTACCCAATATCGAGTTACGGTCTTCGTAATAGGGGTATATCAGTAAATTGTCGGGACCTATGTACTTGGTATTTTACGTTAAAAGTAAATTTTCATACATTTATTGTGATGTTAAATTATATGGCCAATCACGTTTGTATTACTACTCAGTTAAATAATCCAATTTCCAGATATATTTTGTATGTATGAGCAGGCAAACGTTCACTTTGTGTTAAGTGCTAAGTTGTACCAATAACATTTTTGATTACAAGATATTCAAGCGACAAGGAAACACACTCAGTCGATAACAATTTCCAACGATAAAGCTAACAAGCATCCAATACATCGTGAAACTCAGCTATTGTTTGATAAATCACCCGTTTTCCGCCTGTCTCGATAACGCTCGCTACACTAGATTTATTTATTAACCCATCCATTATTGAGAAGTATTTGCGAATGTTCAATGTGTACTTTAAATAATGCTCCGCCATTTTATATAATAATTAAATTACCTATAAGAAAATCATTACATAGCGCAAACTTAATGCAAATATGTACAAAAATATTGTTATATTCTGCTAGCTTTTTTAGGAGCTTTAAGCTTCTTCCACAGGTGTTGTATTGAATTAATGTATTATATATAGAAAATAGAAGCCAAGTCAAGCCTCAAAGAAAAGAAAAGCTTTGAGATACGTTTAATGCCTTAATCAGTGGTTCTACAGCCTTATCGACCTTAGTAGTAAATGCCTTGCAATTCTAGATTATTTTTATCTACTAGTTACATAATGAAACAATACAACCAAAAAATGCAAATAATTCTACTGAGTTTGTAAGATACTCCATACTTTGGAAGCAGTTGTTACGGTAATTCTGAACTGATTTGCTTTTAAAAGAGTACCCATTCTTAAAGGTACTTAAGGAAAACAGTCACGAGCCCCAAACCATGTGAAACAGAAATTTCACCTTCCTGGTGTGACTTCATTTTGCTTCTCTATAAAAAAATACAGCATATATTGAATTTTATAAACGTGTAACGATAATTGATTAATTTCTTATATATCGAAATTCTTAAATTAATTTTTGTTTCAGAAGTTGGTGGTAGGCAGCCCCAACCAACGTAACTGGCGTGGCATACTCATAGCCCTACTCGTCATAGTGCTGGTGCTGGCTTTGATCGTGACTTCCGTGGTGCTTCTTACCCCACCCGATGAAGGCCCCAGAGTTAAGGGTAGAAGGTTGAAGATACAGGACCTGGTTACAGAGGAGCTGGTGCCGGTTAGGTGGAATGGAACGTGGATTTCTGGTAAGTAATATATTATTAACACTTAATAATTACAAACAAAACAATTAAATCGCTTCAAAACAAAACAAAATTAAGTTCGGCTTTAAAGCTAAGTTCAATTATATTTTAAAAAAAAACAAATAATTAATAACATGGTATTAAAAAAGGATTTATATGTCCTTTATTATTTTATTGGGTGCTTAAACTAACTAGCCCGTCTATATTGGCTACTACATTCTTGTTTATAATGTTTTTTTTATTAAAAAACAGCATATTACAAAATAGTTCATTTGAGAAGACCTACACAGAAGACGAAGACCAGTATGACGATTCAATGGTGTATTTTAGACTTGAATGTTATTATATAAAATCAATAAAGTTTAGTTTTTTTTTTATATACACTCGTCGACTGACAAAAAATTATCCAGCTGAGTTTGGTATCTCAGACCGGTTTATTTTGGAACCGTAAGCCTTAAAGAGAAAATTACTAACACGTGATCTCATACGATGTGTAAAAGATATAACTTAAAATGCATTCACTTTAATTTAACTATTTAAAAGCCTGAACGCATTCATAAGCTCACAATACCTGACGACATAATCTTCCTGGTGGATCCAGACCGTTACGATGCCTTTAAAAATAAATTTTGATTTAACCTGATAATTGGCTGTTTACTCTATAATTTAATATAAAAAGTAAATAACAACAAAAAAAGAATAACATAATAAAAAGAGACAATTACGTATGTATGTATGTGTATGTAAAGATGATATGAACCCGGTATAAAAGTACTATATGTACATTGAATTCGCTTTGAGACAAAGCAGACAGCTGTAATTGTATGAGCGATTGTTTTATTCACTGTTACAAAATGAAATCCAGCTGTTTTATTCCATTTTTGGATATTCTTGTTTTATTTAACTCGTTGCAAATATTTAAGATATATTGGTAAAACACTTTCAGGTGTTTTACCAATATACAGTGCCGAAATAACAGTTAAAATACAAAATACATATAATAAATGTTAACTTTATTTATTTATAACTTGTTTTGTTTTATCCAGATGTATAAAAAGAAGTCTTAAAAGAAGAAATTAGCGGATAGAAACATAAAGAGATTTACATAACCTGATTGTGGATACATATTGATTGTGAACCTTTTGAAAATCGCTAAAACTAAGTTTACATGGGTTTCTCAGCTGAGGATAACCCACCACATACCCGTAATTTTGTTGAAGTCGTTTTTACATTACTGCAGTGAACATCAATTAGTAACTAAATTTGGCACCAGAACAATAATTTCCAGGTTTCCGTGATGTAATCATTGTTATCATAGTAAGCTCTTTCAATTAATGTCGTTTAATGACAGAGTAACGTCTATAAGAATAAACGTTCATATAAACAAAATCTGTCTCACACAACTTACTTCGCTGTCCAATTGTAATGCTTTGATGGATGGTGACAGATTCAGACAGTATTCTTGCCTCGCATTTTAATTAAGCCTTATTTGATTCGTAAGTAATAATGAAAAAAAAATTCTCTAAGAATCATTCGTTGCTTAAATTAGTCTTTTTCGGATTTAAATGTATCCAAACATTTTCCATTATTTAGTTACTTGTTCTTACCACCAGTTTTAGTTAAGTTCCATTCAGAACCGTAAGACCGATGCTATAAAGAGTATTTTAGTTGAAAAGGCATACTATACCGTAAATGAATATTTAGAGGACAAAGATCCCTTTAATGTGTCGGCAATTGGCTCAGCATCGGGACAGTTCAATTCTTGAGTAGCCTTACATTGGTTTGTTATTTTAATTGTAACACAATTTTGTATTAATTGTTTATTTTAAAAGAGCAGCTATCGAGTTTCTTGCCGGTTCTTCTCGGTAGATGACTGCCTTCCGAACCGGTGGTAGTGTTAATGACGATTCAAAAGTGTCTTAATAAAGACCTACTTGAATAAAGATATTTTCAGTTTGAGTTTATAAAACAAACAGTCATGTTTAAAAAAAATGCTTTAATATAAGAATCTGTTACAGAGCTAAATAAAAGATGTCAGCTGTAAATTATATTAGATTGAAAATAAGCTCGGGAATTCCATTAGCTGCGAGACAATACTTTGATCATTTGTAAAAACAAACAACATTACATTACGATTGGTGTTTTGTGATTGATAAACAGTTTTCGATCAGCTTCACTCTATCGATGTACACAGTATTACTGTGAAGCATTCGTTTACAATTATGAAACTCCTGGACTATGTATAACCACTCCATTTATCTTCTCTCTTCTTTTTATTTATTTAAATTGTCTTCACAATCACACTTAGGCACCGTGTAGCGGATTGCGGCGACTTGGGGCTGCTGTCAATGTTGTGGAATGTATCTTTTCACACAAGCCCTGAGCAGTATCGCATTTGGCGGCGCGGCCGTTGCAAAAATGAAATATTTTTTATTTATTTTTTAGTTTTCTAATATTATAATATATTTATGTATATATTCTCACATTTATAATATCTTTTATTGACCTATTGTTTTGTTCTATTTGCTGTGTGTGTGTCCTAATAAATGGCTTTCTTTCTTACTAAGTAATATTAGTGTTCATTTATAGGATAACTTTATAGTTTTTGTTTTTATGCAAGTTCAATATTTTACAAAGTATATGACACTTTCGCATTTGCAATAATTTGCATAAGTACTAAACGTAACTGGTTTTTACGATTTACAATAGAAATAACTTGCACGCATATTTATATATTCTCAGGCCGCCTCTCCCACTACAGGAAAGGCATTTCCCGGCCATAACTTCTATTTCTAAGTTTGTAAGTTTTCTTTGTGTTTGTAAATTTAGTTATTATAGTTTCTTCTATCCGCTGTCCGCTTCTCTTAAAAGGGCTGCATATTGGTTTTTATTCCATTGTTCTTTGTTTATATTGTTAAGTGTTGTTGCCTTGTTGGCGCAACTAAAAACAATAGCATACACAATTTCGCTTTACAGATTTCATAGACTCTATTACAGATAAAACCCGATCTGATACTTCGTTATTTTTTAAATATTTTTAATTAACAACAACACACATGCTCTCATACACTTTCCATCTTCTCTCTTTCTTAATTTATAAACTTGCTTGCTTGGTAGAATATATTTTGTATTCAGTGAGACGTTGAGGGAGAAATTTGATGTTAAAATACGTGTGTAATATTGTAATTAATCCTGTGTGCTCTCAAAGTGTGATGTAAAAATTTGATTGGACTTTAAGAAACTCCAGTGATGTTGGGTCGCAAAGAGTGGGAACCGTACTTGACCCACTTCCAACTGTCCCTTGTTATTAGGTACTATCAAAAGATGCAAAATAAACTTTTGATATTGAATATATAAGCTTAATGAAATAACCTATAAAAGCGTATATCCAAGCTTTGAAATTTCTCGACGATGAGTTACTAATAATACAGCCCGGTTAATTTTGAATTAGTATGCCGAATTAAACACTTGAACAGACCCGATAAGAGCTGGGTTACCACTTTAGAATATTGCATATTAATAGCGATAAAGTGCTTTGCGATAACGGGGTGATATTTATTAGATGAAGAGGCAATTGCATCAAAGGATGAAACGGATATTTAGTGAAATTTAAGTGATGTTTTTGTGCTATCGGTGCTCCAAATTTGTAGCGAGAATATTGTAGCGATTTTAAAAATACACCAAGAAAGGCATTATCTAGTGATGCAAAATCAATATCGGTACATAGCTAATATATATTTTTTAATATTTTCAGGAGAAAACGCGAGGAAATTCATACAAGCTCCACGTATTAACTCAATTGTAATTTTGTTTAGGATATTAATCCTGTTCCCTTTTTTTTAGAAAAGGCTATCTGTATAATTTATTTATTCACACTTTATTGCACTTAAACAGTAGAAGTAGATGCTGTTAATACATATAAAAGCTACGGGCGGCCTTATCGCTAATAAACGCGATCTCTTCCAGGCAATTTACCATAATGTATTTATCGCATCGACATCGCCCGCGTAGTTTAAATAATAAGGAAAATCGGTTTGTTAATCGCGGAAATCTGGTGAAATTTTATACAAACTTTCATATCCCATTTTCAACCGTTTTTTCCATAATTATTATTATACCAAATTTCATCGAAATCTGTTCAGTAGTTGAAGCGTGCAAGCGTAACACACACTGACTTTCGCATTAATAATATTAGTATAGGTTTTTCATTGTTTTTACAGCCAACTCTAGCCTGGACATGTCAATTACACAGCTATAACAAAATCGGCTCAAATCAGCTAAAAAGCTGTCCACTAACGACACACAAGTGTAACGGACGCTTCAATCGACAAATGGAATATATTTTACATTGTGTTTATAGTTGGAATCGTTACTATTATTGTTGTTGCAAATGTTGTTATCATGTTGTTGTAGAGCTATGGTCTCACGATGAGGCTTAGTTTAAAATGTTCTTGCCCTGCAGCAGTTTCTTTGGTTATGGCCGTTAGCCAAACAGTATATGTCATATAACAAAGATCTTCGACCATATTTGGTAACTATGAATGGCAGCTAGTATAAAAAAAATAACAGATGACTGAGTTTATTGTATCTCCTCCGACCTACTTACCTCGTAGTCGAAAGTTAAATCCTGAGTATTAGGTGTTATCATATCAGATTGGGTTTGGGAACTCTCTTGCCGTACCTATTAATCGTTAATACGATTTTATTAAAAAAAAATACATAAAAATTAAAGTGGGCTCACAAATTCTTTACAATTTTTCCACCGCTTCATCGACTTCAATATAAACTTGCGATTGTAGAAACCTGTTGTAGTAGATCATTTACTACAAAGATAAACTGAAACGTAGTACTTGTGTTTGGCAAACTAGTTCTTAATTCCATTGGACAAAAGTAGTATACAAATATATATATATATATATATATTCTTAGAAATCAGAAGTGAGTCATTTAAATTATCAATAATCAAACTAGCAGTCATGAAAATATAACCAACGCGTCCGAGGCTAGCTCAAAAAGTGTTCCCCTCCTATAAAAAGGGTGACCATCACGACAACCAGCTGCCCCTCCGCATTAATATCTAACAATATATATATAAGGTAAAACATTTTATGATTTTAATGCAAATTATCGTTCCGACGGGAACATTTCAAGGAATGCCGTTTATGTCCCCCACAGACTGAGAATTTAATAAACAAAGAACTGACAACAATTTCTTGAACTTGGACAGTTTTAAACATTAATTTAGTCGACAACTTCTAGATGACATTTTGTTATAAACGACTTCCTAAGTAACGCGATGTAAATGTATAGCCTCTTTTTATTTATTAGTTCAGATATCATATTTTTTAAATATATGCCTTTGACATATTTTCTATATAAAATTAACTATGAAGTACTTATATTTCAGGATTATTATGTAATTTGCAATACTAACCAAAACACAGTTGTATTTATCATAATAATTGTTTTCAATAAAGTTAGCTGGATAACAATAATTTTACAAAAGTATAATCAAGGAATAACACTTACGGTATATCTTGTTCGCCAATCAGACCCAGCAGAGCCGCTCACCACAGACATGACAGAACGTCGAACGTTTTTCAAAAAATACCTGTAATAAATTAATATAGTCAAAAAGAGGTTTTAATGGATTTATTTTGAAAAAAGAGGTTTTAACATTTATACGTATTCGTATCATGTAAACGTCTTACTTTATTAATCATCTCCCTTCCCCCATCCTCTTTCCCTACCCTTGAGTGTCTATGGGCGGCGACTTCACCCATATATGGTGGGCCTTCTGCTCGTTTGTCTCCTCTTCTATAAAAAAAATCATATTGATATGCCTTCATGAAATTTGTCACGAAAAAGGCCAAATTCAAATTATCCTTATCAGGTAATTTCAGGTATATTCCTCTGGAAATTTCCTTCATGAATTACATCAACACGGCTTACCATTTCCTAAAAGACCAACAACGCATTCACGAGCTCCCAGTTACTTCACCCCTATAGCATACCTTATGCTCGTTTAAAGTTAAAAATAATAAAAAATTCTTTAAACATCGGTTTAGAAAATTCATATCTTTTGGTACAAACAACCACTTGTCTGTTTACAAGAGATCAAGACCACTCAAATTATTTCCCCGTCTTTGTAGACGTGTGAAATTTAAGATCTTTGTGGATAGAGCTTAAAGCTTTAACAGACCATTTTAAATTAAAATAAAAAAGTAGAAAAAAACCATTAGCTTTTTATATTAATTTTACATATATTATGTGAAAAGATGAACCCAACGTTAAAAAAACGAAAGATTTCATACTTGAACCATATTCTTCGGCATAAAAAGGTTGCTGGTAGAAGAAGGTTGGCAGAAGAAAGAAATCGTGCTTGCGTAATATTCAGGAATGGACCGGATTAGCAAGCGCTGCGGACCTATTCTTCAGAACCAACCTTCATTTGTTGGAGAGGCATTAGAAAAAGTGAAAAGTTTTTTCAATTTTGAAAGTATGTTTAATTTATGATGTGATAATATTGAGGGTATAAAATACAGATAGAAATGTAATAACGTCAGATGTAAACAGACCGATTTACTTTACTTTGATTTATTAGGGACGAAACACATTGGTCCCAAATCGAATAAATTTTGTAAAGCCAATTATAGATCTTATTGCACTAGGCTATAAAGCATTGTATTCATTCTACAGATATTTCAAGACTTTATTTTCACATTTATTACACAAGCTGCTCACCGCAGGGTAACATTCGGTTTTCAGGTATGATTTATGTATTTATTTATTTTCTACTTTTAAACATTCCAAAGTGTTTTAGTTAAATTACATTTAAAAGCTAACACCATGTTATATTTTTAGCATTACAAAACTATATTACATATATCTAAATTAGTATGGTCAATTATTTAGAGGACAAAGATCGTTGGTATGTTTCAGCATCGGGACAGTTTAATTCTTGACTAGACAATGCTTATATTATTTTAATTATTCGTGTAAGTAAAGTAATTTTATTTGTTTTATTTAAAAAGAGCATCTATCGAAATTTTTGCCGGTTAGATAACAACAGCCTTCGGAACCGGTGGTAATGTAAAAATAGACGATTCAAAAGTGTCTTTATAAATCTAGCCACTGTCAATTGAGCTCAATGTGTTCCAGCTTAAAATATAAAACGATTGAATCCGGTGGAAACAATAAAGCCTGAGTGTTAAATTTTATGTCTTTCAAGATAAACACTTGGGGCATAGCTACTGGTTTTCATAGTGGCGTTATATTGTTGATATTAAAATTCTATTTTCAAAAAAACATATGAATCATTCTACGAAGCATTAAGAGACTGATAACGTGATGTAAAAATTAAAATGATTATTGTTTTAAGAATGAATATATGAATATGAATGTCAATTGTCCGAATATATTACAATTATACATATATATCGGCGCAACTACAACAATTAGGATTAAAATAACTAGAATAATTAAGTTCAGACATCATTTAATTGTCCCTAAGTTTAAAAACAGAAGTTTATTACGCTGTGAAATGTCATCCTTATTATTTGAATGCGTAGTCTGTGAAAGAAAAACAACTGCGGACATGTCATTATTATAAAAGATGGATGCATTGTAACTGCACGACAGCAATAGGTAAAATAAAACCTGGCAAATATCAGTGAAGTGTTGTTTTAATAATGAGTGGTAATCGTGAAGTTGGCAATGCAGACGCTACGCCTTACGAAAACCCTACGGAGAAACTTCCTTCGTTATATATAAATCAAATTATCTGTACCTGTTACAGATTGTGTGTCAAATTAATGACACATAGGCTTATGTACTGATCGAGGCTTATTAACTTTTTTTATATTCATTAATTTTATTTAAGGCTTTGTATTGTAACAAGTTTACCCAATCTAAGATAATTAACACTTATTCAAATAAAGAGAATTTACGCACTCCAGTTTGTTTGATTTGTATGTACAGATATATTTTACTAGATTTAGTCTTATAACAGTAAAGCCAACCATATGTTGAGTGTCATCAAATGACGTCATACATGTAGAAGCAATTCAGCACATCTGCGCTCATAAACCCCACAATTTTAGAAACTTCTCCGATTTATGAGATACGGCCATTGTGGTTTATTATCTACTCGTTACTTTAGTGGTTATCAGTTAAAATGTATTTCGACTTGTTTATTATCAGATGATTCTTCTATATTTTAAATACAAATACTCTCCTTCTAGTGCTATTCTTATGTGTGTACGACAAAATCTCATGGCATGCCGGTCTTTTTCGGGTCTTTACCATCAACGTACTTTTACTGGAAATTAAGTAGGGCATTTACGTACCTTTTCTGGTCAGGAGTGTGACGAGATCGTTCCCAGTAAAAACAACACACGCCAGTAAGATAGGCCTTTTGATAAAACTTTCTACCCAGAGTGGGTAAACTCATTTCGTTACCAGGCTATAATATACCTTAAAAGAGACATTAAGGAGCTTTCAATCTGATTCTGATATGTCCGAAATTTCAATAACTATTACCCTTTTAGTTTAAAATCATATAAACAGCAAAGATATGAAAATAGCGATGCACTTTCATTTTCATATAATTGTCTTTGTGAATATTTGATATTGATAACTTTTTAGTTCAGTTAATATTGATCAAAAGCGTGCTCAAATTTAACATGTCACTTCTGACACTGCCACCGACGTCAATTCCGATAAATCAAATTTATAATTTCCGTTTCTGAATTCGGTTCGGATAAAATTACTTCCGTTCTCTGCTGTAAAACCCTTTGAGTGATACTATTAAATAATCCTCCTATTAATCATGCAAAAGCCACAATCATAATTTCATCTGCCTTCTCTTCGTTCTGATAGACCCCTTACATCTCTGCTGATACGTTATAAACATAATCTCTTTGTTAAAATCTATATAAATAACAAAGTTAATGATGTGAATCATTCGTTCGATCGGCTGCTTGTATCGCTACGTGATTAACTTTGCTACGTTGGAACATTATTACGCGCTACGAAACAATTTTCTTCGACGAATTTAAATACGGTTTAGAAGTATTTCTAATTTAGTTTCACAATACAAATATTTTATATTAAAGCAGTTAACCTTTCAACCATGCGGTTGTGAATTCGATCCTGGACTCGCATCAATTGAACTTTCTTATTACGAAACACTCCTACGGCAAACATCGTGAGGATGTTTGACACAGACCCATCTAAGACCCAGACCCATCTTAGCCCAAGATCCACCTTAGACCCAGACCCAGTGAACAAGTAGACTTGAGTGTAGTTAATTACACTTTCAAAGCATTTTGAAGCTTTGTCGTCATCCACTGATGTTATTCCAAATTATATCAAAGCTTATCTGATTATAGACACGTATATATTGTCAACAAAACATGAACACAAAAGATATGGAGCAGGCGTCGTTTTGCATAATTTAACAATGGCCGATTACTATCTCGTGTTCTGATTCTCTCTATTAATGTACTGTATCATATATTGAATTGTTGGTCAATATTGATATTGCATTGAATATAAGACTAGAAAGAGTAATTAAAGCAATATAGCAATAATTAATAACATATAAAACAATGAATTTATTAATATAGTCTCAAAACACTGATTCGATAAACCCATTTTGTCTCCACAAGTCGTTTTAGTAATGCGTAATCAAGAAAACGTTAATAACTTTGCGAACTTAATTATTTAGATTTTAGTTTGCAAGTCTTTTACGGGTTAAATATTACAGTGTTCACTACTAATATGTATAAAAACTAAATAAACAAATCAAACCACTAAACTAAAAGAAATTTAAAAAGTTTGGTCCTTATAGCAGAGTACCTATAATGCTGTTATTCCTCAGTGTATCGCGATACTTATACAATGAGCGACAACACCAGCTCTTGGGTCACCGGTACTTACTACCAGGCCTTAATTATTTAATAAGCTCCGTGCACTTGTACCCCAAGGTCCAAATGTCTCTACTACGTTGCTATAAATAAATATAATTGTTAAATCGATTTTGCTGTCAGCCTTGAATGACTGTTCACTTTTTAATAATATTAACATTTACAGGTTAAAATAACGAACCGCTAGGGAAAACGATAGCAAACCACCAACCAACTGGCATTAATTATTCAGTTCGCTACTTAACCTTTATTTTGACCAACTTTTGCTGGCGGCCATCATTTGTTACATTTACCATGTCTGCCGAATTTAGCTCACTTTTCAAACTATCATAATAAAATATTCATTTATTAAGTAACCAAGAGTTATAGATTTTATTAGGTACAATTACTTAAATAATCACATTACAATTTTCTATACAGTCAAATCTGTCTGCTGCCATGTTCAAGACAGTATTGGAGCTCCGCAGCCCGCCACCAGGGATGATCTTTATCGCACGACTGCGTAGTAGTAAACTACGTGAGCATCTAGATCCACCTAAGGATTGTTTGCAACTGGTGTTGTTATTATTATATCAATATTTATATGATCGTAGACATAAATTAAACCAGAAAAAACTATCTATTAACTTTGAAACACATTATAAAAACATAAATTAAATGCCAAAAAAAAACTCGTTTATAAACACAAAACCTTGTATTCAACATTTAAGTATGACCTATTTTTTTTCAAAATAGCAGTCAATTGAATGAACTGCACTGCGTATTTTTTAGGATTCCGCGTGACACTACTTTTGTCGGGTTATTAATACGTTTAAAATTTACACAATTAATAATAAGAAGTACTTTATCCTAATAAACAAAACAAACCACAAACCTAAAACAAATTTGAAAATTTTGGTCCTTGTGGCAGAGTACCCATAATGCTGGCGCCATTTCCTCGTTGTATCGCGATGCTTATACGAACTCAAACTCAAACTCAAAATATCTTTATTCAAGTAGGTCTTTATAAAGACACTTTTGAATCGTCAATTTTTACACTACCACCGGTTCGGAAGGCAGTAATCTACCGAGAAGAACCGGCAAGAAACTCGATAGCTGCTCTTTTAAAATAAACAATTAATACAAAATTGTGCTCCTGACAATTAAAATAACAAAGCATTGTAAGGCTACTCAAAAATTGAACTGTCCCGATGCTGAGCCAATTGCCGACACATTAAAGGGATCTTTGTCCTCCAACTTACGCTCTTGGATCACCGGTACTGACTACCAGGCGCCTACTTAATTCCTTCATAAGCGCTTGTGCACTCCAAAGAGAACAAAATTGAAAGTTGGAGGAAAGACCTTTGACCTTTTCTTTTTGTCTGCCTGCTCTGCAGCTGCGCCAGTTTTTTGTGCTTGAATATGTTAATTTGCAAACAAATTAAAATTGCACTATCTACAACTATTTATAGCCTACTGAATGTTCAAATGTCGGCCTACTGAAAATGAAGGAAGCCTATGTCCAACGGTTGAGTGTTTCATGATACATAGACATTTTATACTATAGAATAAATTTTGTTTTATAGCGACTCCACATTTATGGTGGGCCTCCTGCTCGTTTGCCCCCTCTTCTATAAATATATAACATAGTAGATAATATTACAATATTTGTGAGTCTTAATTTTTGTATTTAAATCACTTAAAGGAACAATACAAATTAAAAAGCTTTTAAAACTTAGGCATATTGTTCAAATTTCCTTTTGTATGCTTAAAGCGAAATCAAAGGCATGGTTAATACTGAACCACATAAGTTTTTTTTAATGCATCGTAAACAAAATAATCAACCATGTATTGCATTGCTTTACGAGAGCCACGTGCTTTGGCCTTAATTTCGAATCGCCGGGAATTAATAAACTTTCGTCGGCCATTTGGAATGTCTGACTCTGACTATATAGCGTTTAACATGTAAAGTTTGAACGTATTAATGAATCATTAAACTTATTGGAATATGTGATATTGTTATTTCTCGTTAATTTAATATTAGCTGACCCGGCAAACTTCGTACCGCCTAACTTTCATGTATTGTCGAGGTTTTATTGTTTTGACGTATTCTGCTTTTTGGAACGGTGACAAATGCAACGAATCAAATACCATGAAAATTGGTCGAGCCGATCTCGAGGTAAAAGTGTTGTAATAAACTCGACTTTTTCTAATATATAAAATTCTCGTCGGTTGACCGATTCTCCTAAAAATTTTCTAAGCATATTGAGTAGGTCTGAGAATCGGCCAACATCTATTTTTACAGACATTTTTTTAATTTTTTTTTGGCAAAACGACGTTTGTCGGGATCAGCTAGTATATATATAGATTTGTTAGAATTATACAGAAAACATAGTCTGCCTCTAACTTGAATGATTAATAGCAGAAGTAGCCCTCACGGGAGGACATACTCAAAAACCAACTAACTCCCAAGACATGAAGGTTGTTCCATTACTTATTGTAGATATAAGAAAAATGTATGTGCATAACGACTCTTATCCGATGAAATAATAACTATGCCAAATAGGAGCAGTTACTAGCCTATAAGTACTGTCTGTCGTCTCAGTTAACTTCACCAAAACCCCTTCCTATGAGTTTCATGTTAGCCTCTAATTATTCCATACAATTGAAGTATCAAGTTTCAAAAAGGACCGAAGCGGACCGATAACAGCAATTTAACCAAAACTGAAATATATTGTCCTTTTATATTGAAATCCCTTTTACGACATAAAGAGAAATATTCCGGTTAATTTGGTCCAAATTTTATACGGTTTTTACGCTCTAATGACACTTTTAATTATTTATGCCAATTACAGGTGTTATCAACTAGGTTTTGCAGCAAATTGTAGCTTTTGTGAAATTAAATGTAATTAGGATTTATAAAACGGGGTCAATTGAACGGTATGTGTGTTTGCGGGTTGTATTATTTCACTATACCCACGGGTACTAAAGGTTTTTTTTTATTTTTTTATAAATAGTAGTTTTGTATTCGGTGGAGCATAGTGTATAGCAGGTCACCGTTTTGTAGAACATGCTTGGCGATTTAAAGGACTGGCGGAAGGTTTTTTGCCAGTTCTTCTCGTCCGCTCCACGCCCTTGATTGAAAATCAAAGTCAAAATATCTTTATTCATTAAGGTACATAGGACCATTTTGAATCGTCTTAAATCTAAATGATTCTACGCCTGTTCGTACGCGACCAAGCTACGAAGAAGCAGGCAAGAAACTCGGCTTGGGTGAATTTTTTTTTGGAAATGATCCCAGTACACTTTTTAAAGCAAGGGTAAGCTGGAGATAATTCATTTCCAAACTTTTTCATCGTCAAAATAATCAGACAATTTATAAAATGCTTTTTTAAAAGCCTTCGTTTAAATACCCTTAAAAATTAAATTAAGGAACTGAACTTCATAAGTGTGAGAGTAGAGTGACCTATATGAAAAAAATTATATTGATTTGAGATTTGAATGAATACACTTATATTACGAATTTGGCACAGTAGTAACATGGTTACCATGGTAACAACACGTTACTTGTCTTAATATTGTAATATTAAGGCATTTTTTTAAAAAATACTTTCATTTACAGTACATATATTGTATTAAATAATAAGTATTCCTTATTTAAAAATCGAAAAGTATTTGCTTGACATTGTATTACACGAATATAGCATATTACGAAATTCAAGATGGCGTCGAATTGCAGCTTTAAATAGCCGTGTAACATTTAAATGTGCCGGTTCAATTTGAGTTCAATTAACCCGTACCACATTCCAGTCAAACGTGAACTTTTTAAGGGTGTTTTGAATAATATATTCGAGAATTATAAAATGAAAATTCGCTTTCGGGGATTCTGGTCTCGCATTCTGGACTGTACTCGGGAATCCGAGTCATTTCTATATGACTAAACTGAGGACTTATAGAAATAAACGAGTCAGTCGAGTCTCTTATAATAAATCTATATTTGACTTGGACATTCATTTAAGTTTAGTGTAATTTTAAGACAGTGGAGAATTAACGCTTTATTGTATATGTTTTCAATAAACACTCAATATTTAAAAAAAATAGGTATCTTATCAAAAAACATTATCACGCCAATCTTGGGGATCGCCCTAAATGAGGGACATTTGGAAGTCATGATCGCGCTTAAAAATGAGAGGTAAACAGCTGAGTGTGTTGTGGGTCCTCAGACCGGTCTGAGAACCCTCGGTTCTATAGGTATGATCGGTTTTATAGGCTAACAAGAAAGTTAAAACCTCACATCAAATTGTGTTCAGGTACTTTCTTGACGTACACAAGTGAACGCTGATGAGATTACGAATTATATATAAATAACATTATATTGAAAAAAACATTGTCACCTTTTGCCGGTCTAGTCTACATTAGCACATTTATTTGTATTTACTTTATATTTATATATTGTATTATATACAACATAACAGTTGTGAACCGAATCTGTAAAATATGTCCAGTGATTGTTTGACCTGGTTTATAAAACTATAATTATTTACAGTTGTTACGTCGGGGTACTAAGACATTATGGATGACTGAAAGTGGAAATCTCTCTATGTTGTCGATAATATGACAATGAACTACACATTTTCCTGATGAAAATGGTAGTTAAAACCACGAAGTATTAAAGTATTTATATATTTACAGGCGATGAATTCGTCTACCGTGACCCTTGGGGAGGAATAAGCTTGATGTTCGCTGCGAACCAGACCTCAAAAACTTTAATGCCAAACACGACCTATGTAAGTATGCAAAGTTTAATTTAAGATGTTTTTATGTTTTTTATATTATCTTAATATATATAAATCTCCTGTCACGATGTTTGTCCCCGATGGATTCCTAAACTACATAACCGATTTTAAATTAAATTGGCACACCGTGAGCAGTCTGGTTCAACTTGAGATATAGGATAGCTTAGATCTTTAATTATAGTCGCAATTTTATTTTATTGCAAATTATTTATCAATATAATTAAATGACAGTCACAATTATCTGCGAACTCCAAAAGATTCTAACAGATGTCGATACTTTTCGACTGGATTGAGTACGTAATCAATAGATGGCACTGCTATGGTAAACCGACAAACGTGTCATATAAGCTACAATATACAAGTGTCACAATGCTCCGAAAGGGGTTGACCGATTCTCCTGAAATTTAGTGGCCATATAGAGTAGGCCTGAGAAACGACCAACATCTATATGAGACTCTTTTTTTTGGCAAAACGACGTTTGTCAGGATCAGCTAGTATAAGTATAAGTATTGTATCAGTTATTATATTGATTTATTAATTCGTCTTTAACAATAACTCTATATTTAATAAATTAATCTATATCTTGAATAATCAGTGGCGGTACTACCATACTAGCTCAAAAGCCCGGTTTTCCTAAATTATAACAATAAACAAAATAGATCGAAATAACTTGAGTAATAAGCCTACTTATGCCTTTAAAATTCCTAAATAAGTGATTTTTTTATAAATTATTAGGTAAATCTCCTCCGATTTTATCAATAAGGCTATTAAAAATAACAATATATCTCAAGTAAGTGGTCATTTGGTTGTATTGGCTTGTAGCCATATAAAATGATTGATAGCTGCTTCAACAGGTGAAAACTTTAGCCGTTAAGTCTACTTTGCATCGAAACTTTGTACTTGTTAAAAGCTTTCTTCGCTTTTTCAACATGTAATATAACGAGCGGTATTTTGAAACTCTTATCTTTATTTCAGGTAGGTTAAGGTAGGTGTAAGTAAATAAAACAGTAATACTTCAAACTCAAACTCAAAATATCTTTATTCAAGTAGGTCTTTATAAAGACACTTTTGAATCGTCAATTTTTACACTACCACCGGTTCGGAAAGCTACCTACCGAGAAGAACCGGCTAGAAACTCGATAGCTGTTAAAAGCAAAAAGTACGCACACTATTATACCACACTTAACCACGTCAATGGTTCAACTGCCAGTTCCCAAATCAAGGCCGTAGAGCGGACGAGAAGAACTGGCCTGCAACTCTCCGCCACTTCTTTAAATCACCAAGAATGTTTCACATGCACGTTTGTAAAGATCTGCAACCATTACACCATGCACCAGTGAATACGTCAGAATCTATATTAAATAGAAACAATAAAAAAAATAATAATAACCTTTACTACCATCGGTGGGCATAGCAAAATAGGAGCACATTAACATTATAGTGAGAACAACCCGCAAACACCCAGTTCACCGAGACTTAACCAAGAAAAATTATTAGCATAGCAACACAAATTCAAGTCCGACCAGTCACCACAAGTAGCACCCGTTCACGAGCACGACGCATGGCCAACCATCGCCCGAAGTGGAGGTTAATACGTTCCTTTCTTATTTATCAAACGTTAGGGTGCCATACAAATTATACCAGCTTATTCACCAACGTTCGCCTGCTTAAATCTATCTGACATCTGTGTTATACAAAACAATAAATAAAACTAATACTCTAAAGTACACAACGAGCCCGCACCCCGCTGACCGTTAGCTTCAGCAACATCTGGTTGCCAGCTTCTAAAGAGACCATGCTCGTTGTCCGTAACACACAGTAATCAACAATTTTATACCAATAGTTGTGTGTGAACTTGGCACAGGTCCGATAAACGCTTAACATTTGTCACTTTATGTCACATAAAATACCATGTTTTTGGTGTTCAAGAGGAACCTTAAATGTAAACTTTACATAATTCGTAACCCGACCGAAAGATAACATAATCCTTCAGCAGAATGTAAAGTAATTGCACGACTTGATGAGAACCTTCGACCCTTATCACTGGATGTAAAATTAAAATAACTTAACATTTGGGTTAGACGTTGATAAAATACTCAAAACGTTAATAAAATAAGTAGCTGTAACCATTTGCAGATATATTTTTTTTATTATATCTGTCCCCAGACATCTTATGTGCTAAATACATTTAAAATAATAAACTTATGAGATAACACAACTAGGTCTACACATAAGACAATTAAATGGGAATTTGAGACACAAGTATATATATATATATATATATATATATATATTTAGATTAAGGTTGTTTTGTAATTTTGTACACTATATCGTAAATGTGTGCTCCTATTTTGCTATGCCCACCGATGGTAGTAAAGGTTATTATTTTTTTTTATTGTTTCTATTTAATATAGATTCTGACGCATTCACTGGTGCATGGTGTAATGGTTGCAGATTTTTACAAACGTGGTGTGAAACATTCTTGGCAATTTAAAGGAGCGGCGGAGAGTTTCTTGCAAGTTCTTCTCGTCCGCTCCACGCCCTCGATTTGGGAACTGGAGTAAATGTAGAATCGAAAATTTAAAACTTATTTTGTTGAAGATTCATAAGTGTAAATTCATATTTTTGATTTAATTTGTTAAAATAGGCAATTAACGTGCTCATTATATAAAGCATTATATAAATAATAATATAGCCTTTATTTAAAGGCTATATTATTATTGTTGAAATTATCGTAAATAAATTCCGACATTTAAATGCTCCCAACGATTTTAACTTCCCATTTTTCGGAAGTAAGTATTAATGAATTAAGTGGGCCCCTGGTAATTAGTACCGGTGATCCAAGAGCTGGTGCTTTTCTTGCTCAGCGTATAAACATCGCGATACATCGAGGTAATTATGTAGCCAGCATTATGGGTGCTATGCCACAAGGATCCAACTTTTTAAATTTGTTTTAGTTTTGTGTTTTCTTTTTTAATTTTATGTTGTGATTTACATTAGGTAAGATATTAAGAATGTTGTGGCAAACGAAGATTAGTATATAAGTCGCTAAGTGTAGCCAAAATTTTCATTAATAGTATACATTTTATTATATATTCTCCAAAGTCTTATAAGTTTGACAATAGCTTTTCTAATAAGGTCACTGATCGTTTTCTGATGACGGTTGGAACTAACGACCCAATCGTTACAAACGGTTGACTCGTATTATATGCAAATATACATATCGCCCTAAAAGCTTGTAAGCTCAACATAACAAAAGATTTTTATTATTTTATTTCTTAAACCCATACAGTATATTAACAAAGTTTACACAATAAAGAATAAATAAAAAACAAAGCCAAAATAAGGTTAAAACATAGAACTATATCATTTTATTCGTTATAATACAGAATGTATTCTTGAAAGAGTATGCTGTATGCAGAATTAATAGTCAAAAGAGTTTAAGAAGAGACAAATCCAAACAAAGAATATACAATGAAATTTATGATAAACATAACCTTATCTAATATAAAATTCTCGCTTAGTTCCCGTACACTTCCGAGACGGCTTGACCGATCTCATGAAATTTTGTGAGCATATTGTGTAGGTCTGTGTGTCGGTCAACATTTCTTTTTAGAGATATTTTATATTATGTCGCATTAAAAATACATACAATAAAATATTCACCAACCCCTATTTTTTAGTATTTTTTTTATGATATTAGACTATTGCATATATGTACTGTGTGTTTACTGTGCCTGGGGCATATGAAGCATATGATATTTAATTTTCAGATTTAGTTTTTCCATTTTCATTTCTACTAATCAAATTTGAACACATTTATTTTATTTTCCCTCGTAATTGGTAATAACTGGTTTGCGTGCGTACCGTCACGCGATCATTGTTTATTTGTTAAACGATTTTATTAGTCCTTATTCGCGTAACAATTAGATTTATGGAATGAGAGGTTTGCGGGGTAATTTGGTTTACTTTTTTGTATAGATATAATTAATTTATGTAATTCTTAGATTTCCTGTTAAAATCCTGATCTCGTTTACAATTCATTATAATTAGTCGTATCTTTCATAACTTATTTTTCCCACGAGAAACAGAATTTTAAATGATTTAATTATTTTTGTTAACTAAATCTGTTTGACGTTCTGGTGCCCAGCAGTACCAGGAAACACAATATATTTTATGAATTCTAACATAGAATAATATTTACAAAAAAAAAGTTTAATTATTATGAAAATAAGACTGTGCTCTACACAATAGTTTTATAAGCTCACGAGTTATTTTCGTCACGCTAGTGGTTAGTACTGTTAGTTTATGTATGTGCTAACTAGCAGTTATTCCCGTAGGTCGAGCTTCTTCCCTCAAAAGTACGATACATCTCGGCAATAGACAAGAGAGTACCATAGAGTCTGCAATTGTTATGTATCTGTATTGCATATGCTGACATCTCTACATGTCAATTGCTACTGTTTTTTTTATTTTTCATGACATTAGGCGTTCATGCTGTTTCACGATGAATTCAAGCCCTCCCACGTTATTTTAAGAAATTGCAGTTAATGTAATTTTAGAGTCATTTGAAGCTAGATATATATCGTAATAAATTGAAAACTTAGTTTTAAAAGGAATTCACACACATTAATTAGCACACACGCGACAAACACAACAACACAATAGGTAAAAATAAATGTATTAAAAGTTAATAAACAAATAAAAACAACTCAACTTACATCTAAGGTTACATGTTAATCAAATTCAATAAAAAATAATACAAAGCTATTTACATAAACATTTTCTCTGTTTTTTTTTAGTTCATTTGGTACATGTCGAAATATTTTTTTCATTTATCGACGACCCTAGTAAATAACCTTTAAGGTTATCTAAAAAACTTCCGCTGACAACCCTATTCGTACAAAGAGAGGGCATAGTTAAAGTTTACAATTTATGGTTGTCGTTTCTTCATTGAATTTATTGCTGTTTGCGTTGTTATACGATATTATTGTGAACTATTACATAAACAGTTTTTACTTTTCTACTTTTAATAATTAATTATCTTCTTAGACTTACTAGTGTCCTAAGGCCCAACACCGGGGCATAGGGCAGATGACATCTCAAACTCAAAATATCTTTATTCAAGTAGGTCTTTATAAAGACACCTTGAATCGTCATTAACACTACCACCGGTTCGGAAGGCTACCTACCGTGAAGAACCGGTAAGAAACTCGATAGCTGCTCTTTTAAAATAAACAATTAATACAACATTGTGCTACTGACAATTAAAATAACAAAGTATTGTAAGGCTACTCAAGAATTGAACTGCCCCGATGCTGAGCCAATTGCCGACGCATTAAAGATCCCTTTAATGTGTCGGCATCTCTCCATTCTTCTCTGTCTGAGGCCTATACCTAAGCTCACTCCAACTCACATTAATGTAAGCTTCCGCGATGATAGATCGCCAGGTTTGCTTGGGACGGCCTTGTTTGCCCTAATAGTTCTTAAACACATCGTAATTCCCATAGCTGAACTACTGCTTCATTTAATATCCGTATAAGCTTTATGATCTCCCCATAAACATCCAGAAAGTCACACCTAATTCTTATTATTTATCGTCAACACACACATCATAACGCCGACACTGACTTAGGCTCACATTTTCATTTTGATGACTTTTTTTATTTGTATGTCACTATATGTTAATTGTAATCGTTGTATGGGTTGTAGAAATAAATAAATATATCAAGAACCCTCGTAGCCTTAGGTATAAGAAGAAAGTTGAACCCTGGATCGCCCATTTTTATACCTCGTATCGTATTTATCAGCCATTTTCTTGACGTACGTACGCTGATACGATTCTATGTTTAGATGATTAAATATATTTGTAAAATACACAATTTAAAACAAAAAATTTACTAAGAAACAGTGGAAGCTTTAATAGTCCTTTACTTAATGAATAAGAAGCTAAGCCGTACATTTGTTCACAGGCTTTTATTTTGTCTGTCTAGTATTTTTATGAGATGAATCGAAATATCAGCATGAACATCAGATCGGCCTTTTTTAACATTTCACAGATCACTTCTTCCAATCGTATATAATCAAAATCTTTGACAACTGACATGTTTTATTTTCAGAGGGTCCTCGAGCCTACATCCTTCTCTTTGTCTGCCGATCGCCGATTTCTCCTACTGGCTCAGTCACCAAGGAAACTCTACCGGTACTCATACCTGGCCAGATATACCGTCTACGACATACTTACGACGTAAGTATATGTTATGACAGAATTTTAATCTTAAGGGACACATATCTTAGCTATGCTAAATACTTCTATGTACGCAAAACGGTTGCTTCTTAAACACAACAAAAAAAACTTAAAACTCAAAAAATCTTTATTTAAGTAGGACACTTTTATTAGAAATCAAATCATCAAAAATTAAAAATCGTCAATTTTTACACTACCACCGGTTCGGAAAGCAATTTACTACCGAGAAGAACCGGCAAGGAACCCGATAGCTGCTCAATTTAAATAACAAAATTAGTTTATTAAGATACAATGTACTAAACTAATAATACTTTTACTAATAATAACTCTATTTACATTAGAGAGTAGATTATATTATTAGAAAATTACATCAACTCTAAAGGCTGGCGTTATTAGATACTTAATTTTGAAAAAGTTCTACGCGTCTGTCAACTAGACATATAAAGGATTACGGTCACAGATATTGACGTGAAAGTCAGTTTAATGTTGACCTGACAAACTAATTACAAAGCGTAATTTGAACATCACGTGCCATCCAATATTGCAGTTGTAACCAACTCTGTATTTGTTCGGGTGTAGAATCACTATCAAATAACCCATAAACCCACGAATATATCTCAATTCTACTGAAATGTGTAACAGCCCTGTCGCAGATTACTCCCAATCTTGCACGTTTAGAAATACATCTGTCCACTTCCGCCAAACTCACTTCTAATTAGCCTAACACAATCATCAATAATCTAACTTATTTTCTAAGGACTAGCCTGGATTAATAATTTTAAGATCACCGCCAATAATGATGACGATCTCACGAGGTGCCAGCCACGTGTGTCTATAGGCGGTGACTTCACCTTAATGGTGATGGTGGTAGTGCTACCAGCCCTTTTTCTCCTTCTTAATATTAAAAAAAGTCAAGTATAATACTTATAGTATCGAATGCAATAATAGTATTATATAAACTTAAAATAAATTTATTTAATTAAAAACATTTTTTTATAAAAAAGAATTGTGTGGCTAAACAGGAAAACCCAGAATTTTCCTGATTCTCGTCGCCTTAGTCCATTGTGGGACAGAAATAGGATTCCAAGTTATTGGGTAACACTGAAGGCCATAGGTCACGTGGCCACACTTACTGGAACTCCTTCCCACTCACCTCACCAAAAGAGAGAGTGGAGACTTATAATAAAATCCAGAGGCCACAATCCTCCATAGCTCTGATATAATTTTTGCACAAACAAAACTAAAGAGAAATCTTTATTAAATGTATAAATTTAAAACAGACAGCCAGTTTATATTCTGTGGATTGAAATGTCTTTGATTTTGTCTTGAATATAAAAATAGGAAAATGTTCAGATTGAATATGGCAACCGCGGGCGGCGCCTACGGAAGTCGAATTTAAAATTTATTCGCAAGCTTCCGCCTCAACTGAAACTAATCTTGAATTTTATATGTCCGGTAACATTTTGTGGTTCTCTATTTTAAATTTAGAATATTTAGAAAATGGAGGACTAAAACTGTACACTTTTACAGTTTTAAAGAAGAACTAATGTTAATTTTTAAAATTTAAAGTTTAAAAATGTTATTTTAAGTTTGCATCTGAATTTAATAGTAGCATATTAACTTAAGTTAGCATTTGATTTTTTTTATATTTCACAGATCATTTTATTTAGCGTAAATATACCTACCAACTTCATAGACAAAATACATGCGAAATTTAAACTCAAACAACATCAAACCGTCCAAAAATATAGAACCTATTTAAAATAAAATAACATAAGATTATTATATTTTAGGCATTTGATTTGTTTGGCTTTGGCCGTGAATTAATAAATAATAGTTAACATTTTTTGGTACTTAATGGGTAGTGGAGAGATGGAAAAAGACAAAACTTTTTATTCTTTAAAAGGACAATGATTACTTCATAAGATGCCAGGTTCATAAGAAATTTGGCATCCAATCAAAAGTCAAAATTCTTGATTATAAATAAGATCGTTTACAACCACTATTGAAGATCTCTAAAACAAAATCTTTACAGTGTCTATATTCCTATCTTAAAAATGATGACTGCAAAGCTAGACATCGACTATGGACAACAGCTAAAAACTACAGTTATAGAGAACACCTATACTCTAAACCATAAGTTAATTATCCACGAAGGAAACCTTATTTTCCAACGTTCAAACATATTTAGCGAACAATTTGGGTGATCATACGGACCACTGAGCTGAAATAATTTGTATCGCGGCTAAATTTAAACCATTGTTATCTTCAACCAATGGATCGGAACACGATAAATAACGTACATGTTGGTGACATGAAACGGAAATTAATGAAGTTATATGCGAAATTATATTAAAAGGAGATGTCTCGAAGTGTTTAAGTCCTTCTTGTGACGAGAATAGGAGCCATTCATGACCCCTTATTACTAAATAGAGTCCTCATACAAGTAATGAGCGTCCTCTCGCTTATAGGTCGGCAACTTACTTGTGAGCCTCCTGGCGTTGCAGGTGTCCATGGGCGGTGGTGAGCATTCTATTAAAAGTGCTTTATAAAAAATAACAAAAAAAGAATGAGTTCCCTAGTGGATACAACACAAGTGTGGTTTATTATGTGTTCTTCTGTGCTGATTATTGTTGTAGACGCGTGAAGCCGATTGAAACTTTAATTGCATCTTTTACATATTGCATTTTATTTATTTATTAAGGCACACACTACAACTAAAACAATACTACAAGAACACATGGCATTATTTCAAATGAAAGGTACACGTTACACGTATAGGATAGCACACTGTAAGGAAATTTCGACAAAAAAATAAAACATAAAGAATTTATATTGCCCCAAAAACGGCTTCAACGATAAGATGATCTTATAAGAAATTAAGGTACAAATTCCAGCTTAAATATATTAGAAAATCTTCATTCAATTTACGTTTCTGTAAAGAATGAAATTCGTGGAAATCCCACGAATCCAAAGCTCTCTACAATCGCACTTTAATGACGCTTTATAAATAAACTTTCGAGCTGATTTTAAAACTTTATGCATTATAATTGTAAGTTTTAACGGTAGTTTTATCGTTGGGATGGTCTGATATGAGTGTACTTTCAAATTCAAGGGTCGAGCGTTCAGTTATAATACGAACGTAACACTAATTTCGTTGAAAAATCAAAAACCACTTTATTCATATAGGTTTTTTTATACAAAGTTATAAAAATATTATAAAATTGATTACAATAACATTTATTGTCTGTCGACGAGAAGAATCTCTCCGCTAAACACTCCTTTCAATCGCCAAGTATGTTCTACAGGTTGTTAAGAGCAACTTCACGCTCCAAGGAAATATCTAACAATTAAGATTTTTTTAGGGTGTTTACATTATATCTCAAATATATTACAAGGTCCAAATATTTGCGTGCTCCAACCATTTTCATGTACTAACGATTTTATATTTAATACCCAGTACGTACGTTAATTAAGAAAAGCTCGCTACGGACCTAAGAAGTCAATGAACTTAATAATGAAACTAATATATGATAATTAAGTATTCTGGTTGAAAAGACATACTGAACAGTTAACGAATATGTATAGGACAAAGATCCTCCTTAATGTGTCGGCCATGAGCTCAGCATCAGGACAGTTCATTTCTTAAATAGCCTTACACTGTTTTACCTATATGAATTGGTCATGTTAGTAACATAATTTTGTATGAAATATCTATTTTAAAAGAGCAGCTATCGCGTTTCTTGCCGGTTCTTCTCGTTTTGAAATTGACGATTCAAAAGTGTTATTTTTCCAGTAGTATTTTTATAAAGACCTACTTGACCTAATACAGATATTTTAAGTTTGAGTCAGCCTTATGCTTTATATTTGAGATATCTAACACATTACGGTCCTTCAAAATTTTCTTTACAATAAGAGCTAAATAATCCCTGAGTACCCAATCGTCTTTAGATCAACCACCTAAGTTGCACGCTTTAGCCTGGTCCACAGGTTGTGGTCTCTTACAACCTTCGAAATAGGTTGTTAGAAGGTCATGGCCAATTGGCAGATGGATCTACGAAAAATAACGAAACATATTAGATTCACTAGAATAAAATTATATTATGTTAATTTTTTTTTTATTTTAAGTTTGCTTATGAAAATAAGATCCAAATAAAAGGGCTATAATATTTTTTATTGTACAGAGAATCGTATCCCCTAACACCGTTACCAGATGAAGTTGGAGGTGGTGTTATCTCCGAGGGGCCACTTCTCATCCTCGCCATGTGGACTCCGAAGGGGCACGGCCTTATTACTGTGAAAGACTACGATATATACTACAGACCTGCTCCGAGGTCGTCAACTGGATATCGAGTTACAGAAACCGGGATCCCAGGGTCCATATATAATGGGGTACCGGACTGGCTTTACGAAGGTAAGAAATAAAATAAGGAAATCAATATGAGTTCATAGAAAAAAGTATTTAATATAGATATTATATACAAAATTAAAATAATAAGTTTCCCGTTTTAGTATAATCATTATATATGTATATACAGTATATCTGTGTAGAGATTTATAGCTTATCCGCGTAACTAATACTATAGAGAAGAAAATATTCAGAAATTATCATAAGACTATTTATTGGCAGAATTTGCCGAAAAAAGGAAAATTGGTTCATTATTTCATTATTAAAGTACCGGTTACCCAAGAGTTAATTTGCTCTCAACACTACAGCGAAGAAAAGCCGCCAGCATTATGTATACTCTGCCACAAGGAACAAACTTTTTAAATTTATTTTGAGGTTTATATAAAAAAATATAATAATAAATCTTATATCTAATTATGATATAATATCGCAACGTGAAATATGCTAAAAAACTAACTTTCACAATATTAATTAATTGGGGAAAATCTTACAAGAGTACGGATTTTTTCCATTAAATGAATTAAAATTTCAAGATGCCCGTAAGAAGTGATCATTCGGGATCACGCTATCATTTTCTTAAGAGCGTTGTAAATGAGAGACTCAACCTGGTCTTATCTTAATGACAACACTTTGCGCTGTAATAGCATTTCACATTGAGAGCGTTTCTGTTAACTTTTACAAACCTTACACGTTCTTTAAATATTTGAGCAAACCTGCGCGTCAACCATAAACAAGCACAGTTTTTAGTTTCTTTTAATTAAATATGAAATATAAAAACGGATGATTAAACAAGCTGGTCGGTGGTTTTTTTTCTAATGTAACAGCCGGTAAACGAGCAGGCGGGTCACTGCGAGTGAAGCGCTAACCGCCGCCCATGGACACCAGCAACGCCAGGAGGCTTACAAGTGAGTTGCCGACCTTTAAGGAAGAGGTACGCTCTTTTCTTGAAGGCCCTAATTCTTAGCGGTTCGGAAATACCTGCGCTGGCAGTTGGTTCCACAAAGGGGTGGTGTGCGGCAGAAACTGCTTTAAAAATGCACAGTTGTGGAGCTCCAGACGTCAAGGTGGTACGGGTGGAATTTCGTATTCAGACTTCTTCTAATAAGCTATATTAAATGTTAGTAATATCCTAGCGAAATTTTGTCTTTATTTTGAAAGGGCTTGAAAGTCAGTAACGTCCTAGTCCAGCCTGCGTTCAACTCTGTTCTTTTTAAGTTCAACCAACATTTACTTTTACTATAATTAACTTAATCACGGACATTTATCACTCATGCATAGAATTTAATTTTGAATATTTTTCATTTTTCATTCACATCTGAAATTCCTTATCTCCTTCTCCTGGATCCTTATTTCGATTCTTTTTATGTTTACTTATAAAATATTCTCGACCAACTTAAGAATTAATATCACAATCTTTGACAATCTTAATCATTGCGAGATATTTCAAAAAGAAATTGGTACATTAAGAAAAATGTAAGTATTCTATATAACAATCTAGATACATATAATAATAATGTGTGGGTAAATAAATATATATTATTAATACATGATATATGATCTGAAATGCCAGCATTATGGGGGTACTCTGCCACAAGGACCAAACTTTTTAAATTTGTTTTAGTTTTGTGGTTTGTTTTATTTTAAGTTACATTAGGTCAATATTAAGAATGTTAATTTCAAATGTCAATATGTTTTTGTTTAATTACAATTCCATTAGTTCTAATACATGACACATAATGCTGAATATTAATACACAGACACATATGTGTGACTACATAGTTAGGCTCTTGCAATAAATGGACAATCCGTATTCTGTGTGTTATGGACTAAAAAATATCAGAAACCTACATTGTGTTCCATTTCAGTCTGTATGTCTATTGTTCTGTGTTTATTATTTCCTCATTAACATTACACTGTTGGTTAATTCAAATCATTTTAAAACTTTTTAAATGTTTTGTTTTATTTTAAGTGATATTTACTTTAGGTTAATATTAATAATGTTTATGTTAAATGTAATTATTATAATAAAATATAATTGTAAAGATATATCTTAGAACTTCTAGAATATTAATAACATAATTATTTTTTTAAAGCATATAATACTAAGAATTACCTTTAACAATAGTTACAGAAAACGAAGCCACGAGCCAATTGCTAGTTAAAATCACTGCACGTAATATTGACCTTACCTCCGACCTAGATTGGGTCTTTGTACTGAGATGAATCGTTTGACACCTCATACATCAAGAACCCTCTATGTTGCTGGCAAACAAACAGTACAGTCAGCAAGGCAAGCAATTTGTATACAAATGTGTTTTTAGAGTGGGAGTGCCATGCTGTTACCTTAGGGTTTCAGCCGAATGGGCAGGCACGGCCGGAGAAATACCACTCTCTCACAGAAAACCGGCGTGAAGTGATGCAATTGGACTTTGTTCATTTTGTACTCGCGTTTCGTTCGGTGAGTGAGATCTTCCGGTGCCCATCCTTTCCCCTTCCCCGCCCTCTTGTAACCCTCCATTTCCTTTTTTTTCCTTTCCTCCTCATTCCCTCTCCTTCCCTGTCCCCCCAAACAAATACTTGAATGATGGTGCAAAATAAAAAGAAATTACCCCAGGGGGGTACCACCTGTCGTGGAGAATCCCCTCCTGCGTGTCCACCTAACTGTTTTGTTGTTGGGCCCCCAGGCTGCCCTTCGTATTCTGGGGGGGGCAATTTTGCGCTCATATCTAAAAACACATCTCATAAATGTCGGGGCAAACAGAGTAAGCATCACTTGGCACCTTCCTCATCGCTTACTGTGGACTTCTGCAATGTGAGGGGGCTTGTTTCGAACTTAAACGCTGTTCACCACCACCTTGAAACAGCTTTGCCGGCCTTACTCTTTCTTACCGAGACACAGATTTCTTCTCCTGGCGACACCTCTTTCCTCTCCTACCCTGGTTATAAATTAGAACATAGATTCTTGCCAAGGGCTGGAGTGTGTGTCTATGTCCGGGATGACATTTGCTCTCGTCGCCTCACGTTTCCTGAAGGAAAAGACCTATCGATTCTTTGGCTCCGCGTAGACTGCGATGACCATCCGCGATTCTACGCATGCCTTTATAGGTCTCATAGCGGTAATGCCGAAATTGACCGACTTGTGGAGCACATACAATCGGCTACAGACTCCTTGATTGCAAATGTTCCTACCGCTGAAGTCGTAGTTCTTGGCGATTTTAACGCCCACCATTCCGACTGGCTCGGCTCTACTACCACCGACTATGCGGGAAGAATATTTCACGACTTTGCCTTGGCCTACGACCTGACTCAAATGGTGCCCTCGATCACGAGAATCCCAGATGTCGAAGGTCATAATCCTTCACTGTTGGACCTGCTGCTGACTTCTCACCCGGACGGGTATCATGTATCAGTTGATTCCCCATTAGGATCTTCAGATCACTGCCTTGTTCGGAGTACTATAAGAACAACGCGACTCACTAGACCTCGTTTTGCAGGTTGTCGTCGCGTCTGGCACTATAGGTCAGCAGACTGGGATGGAATGCGCTCCTTTTTTGCTTCCTACCCGTGGGGGCCGATTTGTTTTTCGTCGGATGATCCGAATGCTGCTGCCGACTCTGTCGCTGATGTGGTGCTGCAGGGAATGGAGCTTTTTATTCCTTTCTCTGCTGTGCCCATCGGTGGCAAGTCCCAACCTTGGTTCAGACAGTCTTGCAAAATGGCGGCGCGCCGAAAGCTTGAATGTTATCGTACCTGGGCTCAAGCGGCAGCATCACGTGATGTAAATACCAGCGTTCTTAAAAAAGCATACAACTCGGCCTCTAGGTCCCTCAAAAGTGCCATTGCTAAGGCAAAGTCTATTCACATCAGCAGAATTGGTGATAGACTGGCTCGGCTCCCTTCTGGGACACGTGCATTCTGGTCTCTTGCCAAGGCTGTTCAAGGAAACTTCTGTAAGCCATCTCTTCCACCACTACTTGGGGCGAACAACCTGATGGCCAACACCCCGAAAGAGAAAGCCGATCTTTTAGGCTCTCTTTTCGGGTCCAACTCGACGATTGATGACCACGGGAATACTCCACCGACGTTATTGCGGTGTGATACCTCGATGCCCGAAATTGTTTTTCGGCTTCGTGCTGTACGCAAAGCCCTTACTTCCCTGGATATTCATAAGTCGAGTGGACCGGATGGTATTCCTCCAATAGTGCTGCGCACTTGTGCTCCTGAGTTGGCTCCGGTCCTGACGCGTCTTTTCCGGCACTCTTATTCACTCGGCATTGTCCCGAACGCTTGGAAGACCGCCTTGGTTCACCCGATTCCTAAAAAAGGCGAACGCTCTGATCCTTCAAACTACCGCCCAATAGCTGTTACCCCTTTATTTTCTAAGATAATGGAGACTGTTATCAACAGCCAGCTCCTTCGTTACCTAGAGGAATGCCAGCTGATTAGTGACCGTCAATACGGTTTCCGCCGTGGCCGCTCAGCTGGTGATCTTCTAGTTTTCTTAACTCATAAATGGGCAGAAGCTGTTGAGTCTAAAGGGGAAGCACTGGCGGTTAGTCTGGACATAGCAAAGGCCTTTGATCGGGTATGGCACAAGGCGCTTCTCTCAAAACTTCCAGCATATGGGCTTCCCGTGAAGTTATGCGACTGGATCTCCAGTTTTTTGGCCGATCGGAACATCAAGGTCGCTGTCGACGGTGCATGTTCCGACCTCAAATCCGTAAACGCTGGAGTTCCCCAAGGCTGTGTACTCTCTCCTACGCTGTTCCTCTTGCATATCAATGATATGTTGCACTTAAGCAGCCTTCATTGTTATGCGGATGACAGTACTGGAGATGCTCTATATCACGGCCGTGCAAATATTTCCCGGGTTGATGTCGAGCAGTGTCGGGACAAACTTGTATCTGAAGTCGAGACTCTACTGCGTGGAGTCTCGGATTGGGGTCGACTTAACTTAGTCCAATTTAACCCCTCGAAGACCCAGGTTTGCGCGTTTACCGCTAAAAAGAATCCCTTTGTCGTGGCCCCACTATTCGATAACACTCCTCTTAAAGCCTCAGCCAGTATTGGAATTCTTGGTGTCGATATATCGAGCGATGTCCAGTTCTGCAATCATTTGGAAGGTAAGGCTAAGTTAGCCTCTAAAAAGCTTGGTGTTCTCAGCAGGGCGCGTCAGTATTTCACATCAGGCCATCGCTTGCAACTCTATAAAGCGCAAATTCGGCCTCATATGGAGTACTGTTCCCACCTCTGGGCGGGAGCGCCCCAATACCAGCTCCTTCCATTTGATCGCATCCAACGCAGAGCGGCTCGTATCGTCGACGACCCCATCCTTTCCAATCGGCTTGATCCTTTGGCTCTGCGTAGAGATGTAGGCTCCCTCTGCATCTTCTACCGCATCTATCATGGGGAGTGCTCTGATGAATTGTTCGGGCTAATACCTGCAGCGGAATTCCATCACCGGACATCAAGGCAGAATACGAAATTCCATCCGTACCACCTTGATGTCTGGCGTTCCACGACTGTGCGTTTTTTAAGGCAGTTTCTGCCGCGCACCACCTCTTTGTGGAACCAACTGCCAGCGCAGGTATTCCCGATCCGCTACGACTTGGGGACCTTCAAAAAAAGAGCGTTCCTCTTCCTTAAAGGCCGGCAACTCACTTGTAAGCCTCCTGGCGTTGCAGGTGTCCATGGGCGGCGGTTGGCACATCAGTCGAAGTGACCCGCCTGCTCGTTTGCCTCCTCTCACATAAAAAAAAAAAAAAAAAAAAAAAAAAACAAAATTATAGAATCTGAAGTACTTACATTTAATTGTTCCGTTTTGTAAAATGACGTGAAAGCTCACTGTGCTTTCTCCAATGCAAAGCGGTCTAATTAGATTTACATCCATATTAACCGACACTGATGTTTCAGAGAAATCTGTAGCAAATATGTACACAAAACAAAAGACTAAACTAATAACTAATATACTAGAAATTAATCTATTTGTAATCCTAAATAGATTGGTGATAGTCAAATAAAATCCATTTATTACTACCTAGTTTTATTTTAAAGATTTTTCATTGAAAGCACATCTTCAACTTAAGAAAACAAATATTACACCAATATACAATTTATAACTGTTTTGCCATTTGTACATCGTGGAGTAGGCGGTTATTTCCTTGGAGAAATAAACTTGAACAATCTGCACAGAAATCTTAACTAATTCACTTCGGTTTAGTTAAAACGTTACCATAATTTCCTTGTTTGGACCTGTCCTTATTAAATTCTATCGAGTATCGATAATATTACAAATGTATTGACTTACATTAACTAGACTGCCTTGAATAATTGACTTATTTGTTTACATCCAAATTGTACTACTGGTGTGTCTGTTATTCTTAAAATTTATCATTGATATATGATTCAAATTTGCATTCAAGCTCGTTACAATTTAAACATTTTATTAGATGTAACTAAAGCTTGTTCAATATTACTGTTAGATCATGTAAAGATGTGATAGTTTTACATTAGCTTAATTAATTCATGTTTATTTAGGTTCAATCTAACGAGAGCGTTATTCACAGACCAATATTATTAAAAACAGGATGAACGGAACTTGAATCTTTTACTTAATTAACTGAACTGTTATAAGGAATGGTGAGTTTATTGTCAGTTATTCTGGTCGGCTCTACGCCCGTGAATTGGGAACTGATTGTAAATTAAATTGTAGAGACAATTTTTTATAGATTTTTTGACGATTAGTATAAGAAAGTTTAAAATTACCTGTCATGAAACTCTCCGCTAAATCTCCAGGTATGTTCTACAGAACGGCTGTAAAGAGCTGCAACCAGTACACTATACTCGAGCGAATACATCAATATCAAATCAATAAAAAAATTAAAAACAGCCGGCGGGCATGTTGAAATAGAAGCACACTTAATAATTATATGATCAAATGAAAATTGAGATCAGCATTTAAAACTGTGGGTTATAAATTCGTCATAAAACAAGCTCTGCTTTACAATAAGAGAAAATAAACCTAAAAATACACCCAAAGGTCATTCCAGTTACCTTTTTAATTTGATCTCAATGCAACTCCTGAAAGGCTTCACAAATTTGTCAATAAAACCTTTTTTGTAATTAAATCTGATTGAAGTTTTGTTAATACAAAATGACCGCTTATCGGAGTTTGTTCCTTAACACGGACACTTTTTTCACTTTCTTTTGAAGCGAGTGTTAATTGAGAAGATAGAATGCTAGTTGTGGCAACAGAATAATGTTACATTTACCGTTCATATCTCGGAATAATCCATTGGGGCAACGAATCCTGCATGGCCGAGCTAATTAACTGAATTTACAGACTGATATTCATTTTTATTTTATTTCTCTTACCCATACAACACTCACAGATAACATATATATGGCTTAAAGCATGGCATATAAAAGTAACTAATAACAATAATATGACAAATGAAGAAATTTAATTCGAGTGTGTACTAGTGTGTTATATGCCTACACACTTATGAATAAATCAATTAGGTGTAACGGGAACAGACATAAATTATAACATCTCATTAAATTCAATACTGGAACGCATTTGCCACACAATTAATCGAGCAATAAGAACGAATAGTTTAAACATTAACATTCTCTTCTACTCTCATTATTATTATTTCTGTAGCATTTCTAAAACCGATTGTGTTCTTAAAACTTCAATGAATTAAATAAATTTGGTTTCGTTTTCTTTTCAAGGGACTAAATCCCTTTGGTATTTGGATGCCTCTTTCTGTATTCCTTCGATAAAAAATCCATGAAAAAAGTCCAGTCTGTCATTCTTTTTATGTTGTTAGCATTTGCTGATTTTTTAACTTCCTACAGATCTGTTTGCCCATTGGCAGAAAACAGTCAGTCAGTAATTAGTTTTAATTGTCTCATTCTTTTGTTTGGTTAAATGGTGGTTGTCTAATTTGTCTGTGTGTCAACTAACAGTTTGTTATGTAAATGACTTATAAGTCATTTAGATCCTATGTCCCCCCGATGGGACAGAGGGTATCCACAACAATCTTCCATCGCCAGATTTGTTTGGGACGGTCCCGCTTTCCTTAAGATTATTTTTTATGTATTGCATACATAAAATTACTAAGATTAACTTATAGACAATAAACAAATCGCTTTTCATTTCTAAGTTGTGTTAATAATATATCATTGATGCAATAACAGTTGATCAGTGTCAGTGACCGATCAGAAAACTGGCAGATGTACAACATAAGGTTTACACATACAGGTTGTTCCTCTTCTTTCTACGTGGTGTAAAAATAAACAATATCGATTGCTTTTTGTTTTGTGACAAAGTTTCCATTCAAGCAACTGCAAGTTTGTGGACCTTCACCAGGACCAGTTTTGGGAATGCCAAATTCCATGTAATAACAATGGCAAATACTTGGCACCTTTGCCAAACTACTGCTTGATTCTCTGGAATGTGTCGATACGAAATGCAAGCAAAAATCTCTCAAACCAGGCTTATGTATTTTTGCCATCTTTCAGGTTTGCGTCGTTATTTAAGTTCTTACACTTATTAATACTCAACATTTGTTTTATAATTTATTATTGAAGCTATATATATAGTTTTTACAATTGAAATGTGTTCAAATAAACATTCTGTAGAGCGAATGACGTCACAGACGCGTGCACATGGTGACGTCAATCCACTGACCCGGTTAATATGGCGAATGTTAATTCTTAAATAGATCGTCTATTCATATCATATCTTCTTTAAAAATTGCCTCTTCAACTAGTTAAGGTTGGCAATCAGCTTCCTGGTAGCCTAACTATCTTTAATTCTACGGAAAACCTGCGCGCAGCTACACTTATTCCAGTCCATTAAAGATATGATAAATGTCCGTAAGGTTATATGAATAAACTAGCTAGAAGCACTCTGCCACTCTTTAAAGCTTCAAGTACTGTTTACACTATACTAACATGAATAATTATAATAACTAACAAAGAGGAGTTGTTCGGATTAATACCTGCAGCTGAATTTTATCTTCGGACATCAAGGCAGAATGCAAAATTCCACCCGTAACACCTTGATGCCTGTCGTTCCACCACTGCGCGTTTTTTAAGACATTTCTTACCACGCACCACCACGTTATGGAACCATCTGCCTGCCACGGTATTTCCGAACCACTACGACTTAGGGTCCTTCAAGAAAAAAGCGTACAAATCCCTAAAAGGCCGGCAACGCACTCATGAGCTCCCAGCCACATGAGTGTCCATGGGCGCCGATTTCACCTTTATGGTGGGCCTCCTGCTCGTTTGCCCCCTATTCTATAGAAAAATAAAAATAATAATAACAAAGAACTCTTTGATATTCTACTTTTAATTATACAAGCATATCGTCGAAGCGGATTTAGGATGAAAAGCACTCTGCCACTCTTTTTAAGCTCTAAGTATGTTAAACTTTAACCTAGTGGCATAGTGAAATAACATTAACGGTTGAAAATTGATTCAGCTTTTGCATTTTCATTTCGGTGAATGTGTGAAAATCGAACTAAACATGTTTCGTAAAGATGTTGGAAAGTTTTCTAATCACACGAATAACAAACAGAGGAGGCATTGTTGAAATTTTAACTCAATGGTGAAAGAATTTTCCGATAGAAAATGAAACGGCTCACATTAAAGAACTCCTTTGTTAGCAGGGAACAAAGGGCTCATTTTGAATGGACAGTATAAAAGTATCTTTTTGGTTCGACTGTGATTAATTATGTCATTTATATTGTAAATACGCACCAACTATAAATGTTCGATTGAAAATATTTTAAAGTCTTACCGAAAAATCTTTTTTTACATATATTATGGTCACCAACCAAAGAAATGTTCTTCCAAGTAACAATTGTATCAGGGCCACAGACATAACATGGAGGTCACGATATACTTTATATATTTTTTGAAAATTGAACCAACCAAAAAAAGATTTTTCAACTACAAATAATTAGCAACAGGTGTACCAGGGCAACAGAGGTAACATAGAGGTCACGATATACTTTATATATATTTTTTTGAAAATTGAATGAACCAAACCAAAAATAGATTTATCAACTACAAATAATTAGCAACAGGTGTACCAGGGCAACAGAGGTAACATGGATGTGACGATATTTCTACCGAACAAGAAAAATCCTAACGTACGTTTTCAAAGAATTCAATGAAAAGTGTTTCTGATAATATTGTACTACTTTGGTAAATTGGTACTACGACGAAATTGTCCTCATATTTTAATACACCCGCTGTCACAACGACTGACGGCAGACAAATATATTGGAATCTAATCTCACATATAATACAATTTCAATATATCCACATTTTCATTCACAAATTCAGATTAAATGTAAGATTAGACTTCGTAACGCTGTTTCTAGGAATTCAGATTAAAATAGTTCTTAACGTCCACGGACAATTTAAGTGTCACTTAGTTTTTTATTTCAGAGTTAATTGAAATTGTTTCTTTTCTGTGATGCGAATACAGACTAAAAACTGCTTGTTTTTAAGAAACAATGTCCATAATACTTTCTCACTTATCGCAGTGATTTACATGTGCTCTGTTTTTATTAGAAAGCTTTTTAGGTGTTATTAGAAATTATATTTAAAATGACTAAAGCTTAAAAAGGTCTTGAAGTAAGTTACTTACTTTATGTAAGTTCACTTTAATGATCCTAAATACATCACGTAACAATCCAGTAAAAAATAAGTTAGTATTGGTGTTTCAGGACTGGGGACTTAAATAATCTTGCTTTAATTTTAAAAACAATATTTTAGAAGAGATCCTGAAATCCCGCCAAGCACTTTGGATGTCAGCCGATGGTCACATGATGCTGTATGCTACCTTCAATGATACACTGGTCCACGAGCAGAAGTACCCCTGGTATGGCTCAGCTTTGGATACAGATGACCCTTCTAAGGTAAGTCAGTTAATGATAGCTTTTAAATGTTTGTTGGCAACAAAAATCGAATGTTTTTGTTTCTGCAAATTCTCTTTTTTAATCAATAATGTATTTGTTTTAAACATTTTAAACTACTTTTAGTATCAATAACCTTTTATAATTATAACTAGCCAAAATGGTGCTGGAGTGATTGTATTCTTCTAGCAAAAAACCTCCACCTCTCTTCAACTGCTTTTCTATCGATATCTCTAATAAAACACTTTATATGTAAATTTAGAATAGTTTAATGTTAAAAGTTAGAATAAGAAGCGATTGAAAATTATCTTAAAAGAGATTATCTTTCTTCAGACCTCTCAATCTGTCGATATTCCGGTCTTTTTTCTATTCGGTATACTAACGAATTCACATTCGTTATGCCTCACGGCATTTTATTCGAAGAACCAGAATTCGTGAAACCTAACGAGGAGAACTTAATAATACTATTCTAAAATTAAGATAAATGCTTAATTTACTGATAGGACACCATAAGTATAATCGGTTAAACCTCTACCCAATTCTGTTACCTTAACTATAGTTTAGTAATGATTAACTAAGCGTAGATTCACAGTCGTGAGTAACCGTCTCATGTTTTGTCACTATACAACAGTAATCATACTTAGTACTGTAAGCTATGAACCTTATCGTTTCAGCGCTGGATCGCTACCTCGTGTACCGCATAAGTATCGCACTACCTTATGTACTGAAGTTTGGAGAGATAAATAGCCTCCCCGACAATTTATATAAAACTGTTAAGTTACTTCAAAGACTAACTGATGAAAAACCAGTTTGCTATATGTTATATATATATATGAATGAATAGATGAAATGTGAAAGTTCACATTTAAGCCTCACTTAATTTTATAGACCTACCCGGAGATCAGATCAGTGAGATACCCGAAGCCGGGTACGACGAACCCAACTGTGAAACTGACGGTTGCGGATATTGCTGACCCGAAACATATTCGCACGAGGCATTTGACACCACCGAAGGCTATCTTGGAAGAGGGGTAAGTTTAACCCACCTGAAAATGGTTCCTTATAACACACCCATTATGATGGTTTCCACAAAACTTTTGGAGAGCATCGCTTTCAATAAAACATTCCATATTCCATAGACATATTCGTGCGTATGTAAAAGGTGTATAGAGTTATCTTAAACAAAAGCGTTTAATCCTTGCCTCGGATACATGAAAACATTGTTAAACCCGCGCGCTGCGGTCTGGCTACCCCGCATTGTTTTAAGCAAAATTGTAGTAGCCATTGAAAAGTTTGGTTTGGCAATCTTGTTTTAAATGAAAACATCGTTATTATAAATAGGATTATATTTGCCTTTTATAAAAGAAACTTATGCTTTTATAAAATAGGGGGCAAACGAGCCTGCGAGCAGAGACACGCTTTCAGTCATCAAATGGGAGCGTTGTCGGATCTTAAGGAAGGAGTACATTTTTTTTGAAAGAGTAGATAGAGGAACTTCTGGTTTGCATCTGGGACCTCCACTTGGAGCCGATTCCATAGCTCAAGGTTCTTTGCCTCTCAGCCGTCACAAAACTGGTCTAATATATATAATAAGATGGAAATTTTACATGAACGAATATATTGTAAAGGCTTGCAGAATAAAAAGGCCTAAGCAATATCGCAAGTGAATAGGTTTTAATACAAATATTTGCGTAAAATGTTTTATTCTACAATGGGCTAGATACGGTATATGAAGGCCACAAAGTTTAAGATTTCAATGGGTAAATAACTGCGACTGGGTCTCCCCAGTAATTGTAGTACTACGTATGTTTTTTATAGACTGTTGAATGAATAAAAGGAAAAATATGAAAATCAATTCTGCAATTTCCACATGACAGCATATAATAGATACACTCTCGATTTACCTTAAATGGCTGCCTCGAGGGTTCAGCCTTGGAAATGGAGCGCTCAAAAGATTTCCCTGAATAAAATACAAGGGATATAAGATTTTTTATGAATAATAGTAAATCTTTATTTACTGATCCTTGGATATTGACCCGTGAAAGTTTAAAGGGGTACGGGGAGGTAACTTCGTATCTTCTTTACTATAAAGAACAGGGAACAACTTAAGTTATAAAACCAGAACCACGTCTTAATGACATATCAATTAGTCATGTATTTATTGTAAAAGCTTGCATGTAAAGGATTGGCGCTCCTTCGATAAAAATATTCTACTAAAAATAAAGTGATAGCTTTTAACTTTTCCTATACTAAGATATTAAAAAAGACCGTTATAAGTTTTATCTCGTAAAGAATTTTTTGAAATTTAAAATGTATTTTGCAGTGATTATTACATCACAAGTACCCAATGGGTGTCTCTCACTGAAGTGTGCGTGGTGTGGCTGACAAGGGTACAAAATTTGTCTGTGGTATCAGTTTGCAAGAGTCCCATGTGGTACTGTCAAGAGGTAAGTTTAAAACACTACAACATTAACCAAATCTTTCATTTTGTTTTAAACGATTTGATAATCCACAGGTCTATAGAATAGCGTCAGGCACAGAAGGTTGGGTGGAATCAGCGCCAACTCCCCTCTGGTCGATCGGTGGTGGGGCTCTTGTGACATTGGCTCCCATAAGAGATGGACCGGCTGGCCTCTTTCGACACGTGGTGCGATCTGAACACAACTCGCACGGGCCCAGAGCTTTGCCTCTTACCCATGGGAGCTTCGATGTTGTCCGTCTACTGGCGTGGGACCATCTTAATCAACATGTGTTGGTATCTTATTATAATATATACCCCAACTTTCTCTATTACACTTATTCGTTTGGTAAAGGCTGGTACTACAATTATTAGTGCTTTAAGTTGATAAACAACACACATCCTTCATCAAGAAGTGGCGGAAAGTTTCTTGCCAGTTCTTCTTGTCCGCACTACGCCCTTGATTTGGGAACTGGCAGTAAATGTAAAGTCATTTTTTTAATAACTTTTTGTTTTTTGACGATTCACAATTGTACCATAGTTTCCTATGTGAATAAAGATATTTTTAATTCTGATTTGATTCCTGATATGGGAAAGAAAATCCTGTAGCACAATTTGTACTCAATACAAAAAGTATGTTTATATTGAAACACTGTACGTCTGATAGAGGATAATATTTGTTGTCCCTATCTGTGATATCAATATCAGTAATGGTCAATTCAAACAAACCGTTCAATAACAACTATGAAACTACTCTTAAAAAGGTGATAGGCGTGCGAGTCTTCGTGCTTTTTTTTCTTAATTCCTACGAACTGATTAAATATATAATGTCCTTAAAATCCATTATGTAAACAGCCACTATAATTATAATTAAAACTTATCTTCAGGCGCACCTACCATACTTGCGTACTTAAAGATATTCAAAAATATCGGAAACTATCGTCTAACAAATCAATTAAGACGTAGTTAGACCATTAAACTCAATTAAAAATTTATATAAATAACCTTAATGTCTAAGGAAACATAAATAATGAGCACGCTCAGACATACCTCTCAGACTCCACAATCAATACGAATATTATAAATGCGAAAGAAACTCTGTATGTTACGCTTTCACGCCTGAACTACTGAACCGATTTCGACGAAATTTTTATCGCAAAAAAAGGGTTAAAGGGGTTGAATCTTAACTCTGTCATTTATAAACCGATTTTCCAAATTCCTTTGTATTAAAACCACGCGGACGTAAGCTATGTACTAGTATTCTATTAAATACATACCACCATATAAAGAATCTTGATTAATCGAAGGTGATTTTCATTCACAATTGGGCCCAAGAGTAGAACCAATAAAAACACTGCCTTGGTTACAGATATTATCTGGGTATACCAGAAGGTAAACCAGGACAGCGGCACTTATACCGCGTATCGTCAGAGCCTCCCCGTCCGGGTACACCCCACAAGTTGCCATATTGTGTTACTTGTTTGTCTCACGTAAGTTATACTTTATTCCGAGGATTTAAAAAAATCATTTGAAAGTACAGTGTTAACTCTAAATAACTATAGTGACTTAAATTGGAGAAGAAAAGTCAGCCAAGCCAAAGGTAACCAAAGCCAATTGATTTCGACGCTTTAAAGAGTTCGTCGTTAAATCGAGTGCTTTTACATGGATTATTTTAGGTAGGAGAAGGTTTTTAAAAACAAAAGATAGTTAATGTATATTACTATACTGGGAGTAGTAGATTATCCTAGTTTCATAATGTATTTTAGGTGTCTTTGTAAAATATTTAAAATATTTCTTTAGCCTCTACCATCTATCAATCTGGACTATTATGGAAACCTGGCATCATACCTATACAGCTCATGGGACAGTGACTCTGACGAGGAACTGCCCACATCAGCGACCCCAAGTAAGAAAAAGAAGAAGAAAGCAGTTGGTATGACTTTTAAAAATTTTAATATTTCAAATAGGCTTGATAACATAATTTATGTTTATTATTATTTTTTTAGAAAATATACCCCGAAATTTACCGTGCCTGTATCACGATGCCCACTTCAGTCCATCATCAGCGTACTTCGTACTGGAGTGCCTTGGGCCCGGAGTGCCAATTTCCAGTCTTCACAAAACTGCACTTCCTGAGCCGAGATTAGTCATGCATTTAGAGAATAATACAGCTGTTAAGGTCAGAGATGGAAATTGTTTTTGTTAAAACAGACAGTTATATAACTCGTAATTAATTACGATAAAACTACAGTCTAAACTCTATATAACGACACTGAATGGCTTGTGCATTTCATGGATATCTTATTTAGGATATACAGTGATAAAAATATATTACAGGAAAAACTTTCAAGCATAGCTTTACCAACGCCTAGAACCTTCTCAGTCCAGCTTTCAAGCGGTCACGCAGCGCGTGTGAAGCTTTTATTGCCTCCTGGTTTGAGAGAGGATGAGGTTACCAAGTATCCTTTGGTACTTAAAGTGTGAGTATATCTACATATAATTCGGTTAACCCTTAAGTCACTTGTAATAGAGAGAGAGTATTATACTATTCAAATATTTTTTATAATAATATTCTGATGTAATAATTTAGTTGTAGAACAACTATTTGGGGTTTAAATAAAAGTTGAAGACATAAGAATTGTTTTTGAAGCTTTTGTTTTTTAAGTTTAGTGATATTGCTGGATCGTATATACAAAAAAAAGCTTTTCCAATCGTCTTCATGAATTATGTTCAATGTCTTTAATGTGCAAGTTAAATTGTATTCTAAGTATTATTTTATTTTATAGGTTGCCTGGAAGAGATCGCTTATTGGCGATAAGGCCGCCCGTTACTTTTTAACATCTATTATCATCATCTACTTCTACTGTTTAAGTGCAATAAAGTGTGAATGAATAAAAATGTCGATCTTAACTTTGATTGACTAAGAACAACCGTTTGTAACATTTGAGCATATTTTTTTTAATTCAGACATGGAGTACCAGGAACGCAGCTTGTGACAGAGGAGTGGAAATTAGATTGGGGCTGTTTAGCTTCTAGCGGAGGTGCCATATTAGCAATGGTGGATGCTAGAGGTGCTGGTGGAAGGGGGCTTGCAGCTCATCATGCCTTACACAGACGTCTGGGCACTGTGGAATTGGCTGATCAGCTAGAAGTATCTGAGTGAGCATTTGGAATATTTGGGAAAATTGTATATTTTATTGAATTATATTAAAAGTGTACTAGGATCATTGCTAAAAAAAATCACCCGAACCGAGTTTTTTGTCCGCTTCATATCAGCTAGTTCGCGTACGAACAGGTTTTGAATCATTTAGATTTAAGACGTTCCAAAATGGTCCTATTTTCCTTACAAGAATTTAACTCTGACTTTTAATAGACAAATTGGCGAATACACTATTTTTTATGTCTCGTAGATACCTCCGCGAATCTCTTCACTTCGTAGACGGGCGTCGAGTAGCCGTCTGGGGCGAAGGTCATGGCGGCTTTCTCGCAGCGCTGGCGCTGGCCAGCACACTTAATGTCTTCCACTGTGCCATTGCTATAACTCCTATTGTACGGTGGCGGTATTATGGTAAACTCAAACTATCTTTATTCAAGTAGGTCTTTATAAAGACACTTTTGGATCGTCAATTTTTACACTACCACCGGTTCGGAAGGCTACCTACCGAGAACAACCGGCAAGAAACTCGATAGCTGCTCTTTTAAAATAGACAATTAATACAAAATTGTGCTACTGACAATTAAAATAACAAAGCATTGTAAAGCTACTCAAGAATTGAACTGTCCCGATGCTGAGCCAATTGCCGACACATTAAGGGGATCTTTGTCCTCTAAATATTCTAATTGTATATAAACAAATTAAGTTGTAAATGATCCTATTTGAGAATAAATTATTACTTTGACACAGCTTCGGCATATGCGGAGCGATATATGGGATTCCCCAACGCGACAGGCAACTACCGTGGCTATGCTGATGCAGATGTCACCAAGCAGGCCCTCGCTTTAAGAGACAAAATGCTGCTACTGGTGCATGGTACCGCTGATGATAATGTGCACTTGCAGCAGACTATGGCACTGGCGAGGGCCTTGGCGGATCAGGGGTCTATGTTTAGACAGCAGGTAGGATACATGGAGACTCCATACCATAATATACAACACATTGTATATTGATACTAAAGTTTTAAAATCACGGCTTAAACAGACTACACTTTAGCCCAGAATTGATACGAAAACAATTATATTAATTATCTAAAAAAATAAAGAAATCCTTTATGCAACTTGTTGATGAAAATCAAATCTTACAGATCTATCCAGACGAAGGCCACACCCTCGATGGTGTCAGGCGTCACTTGTACCGCACAATGTCTACATTTTTGGACGAATGCTTTAAAAAGCAGGTGCCTCCAGAGACTAAGGCCGGTCTTCGAAATGGCGGAAACCTTGACTGAGGCACGTGGGGCGAGGAGGAGCTGTACTCTTGGTAATAATAAACTTCACAGAGCACTAAGTATACGGCGAACCAACTTTTAGACTTGATTTAGAATTTTCAGGATGATCGAATTTTGAAAACATGTTCGAAATAAAATGTCACTGTATAAAACTGGGCGGCAAAATATAATACCATAGACTTTGACGTTTTATTTTGTATTGCATTGACAGTAGAATCGTCTATCGTTATACAAACCTTTATGTAAAGACATCTCACTTTCAAATACGTAATGACGTTCGTTTGAAAAATGATAGGTGCGCTTTCTTGTTCTACTGATTCAAACTACTTTCTCAAATTATTGAAAAGAAATTAATTTTTATCGCGAAATTGTGTTGACACTAAATACTTTTCTAATATATTTTCCAGTAACAGTAACTCAATCCAAATGCAACAATGAACTACAGATTTCGTTTTATTATATAATAAAAATAATTTACATTATGCAAAACTAAACATAAAAATAAGCACTACCAGAACCATTTTCTATGCTTACAATGAATATACTGAAACCCAAAATATCTTTATTCAAAGTATATGGAAAAACTGTTATTTTTATATTACCACTTATCTTGTTTCAGGTAACCTCAATACTACTTCTTGATATTTGAAAACCTGTAGTACAATCGTTTCCATATCCTCGTGTGAATGACTTTCTACATAAGAACGTTAAGTGCGAGTTTTTGAAGTGTGAAAAAGATCGCTTTAAATTATTATTTTATTTGTTTTATGACAAATTATAATTGGGCAGATAAATTTTACCAATGTCTAAACATGGAATAGAGAAGTACAGGCGCTGAGGCACACTTTTTAAGTTATTAATAGAGTTTGCATGCGTGAAATGGAGATAATCAAGAAGAAACTGTTTCTTCTATAGTATGCGAATCTTTACCAATTCCATTGTTCTTATGTTTTTAGCTTCCCAAGTGTCAAATTGACATTTCAGAACTCTTTCAAAAGACGTTTATCTATAAATATTGTCTTTGGTTCACGTAAAAAACATCTCATCTTTTGAAAATAACTTCTTCTGTATCATATAGAATGTTTTATTTAAGCCACCATTAAAGTGTGCAAATAACTTTGCTTTGTATTGTTCAAATGGTATTAATGAATGAATCCTTTAAATGTAGTAATTAGAATAAATTAAAATTGATCTATAGTCAATGATTTGTGATCTTAGTAAATATTTAGTATTAATCGTTATTTTGCTTTGCCTTGTATGGACCAAGATCGTGATAAGAAATAATGTCAACCTCCTTAGTCACCTACCAAAACAAAGACTAAAGAGTCTGTATGCAGGATTATCAAACAATTATTATTTGATTACTAATATAATTCAGGTCCAACAATTACTGAAAAGTTCTGTTTTTCTCTTAAGATCCTTTAATGGTTTGCTTGAACAAGTAAAATAATTTTAAGAAAAATTGTAAATGTCTGAGCAAGAATACTCCTGAGCAGTTAACCGAGTTGAACTAATTAATATTAAATTACATTATTTAAAGCTATCAAAAAAAAATCCTTTTAAAATGCAATCAAATGTTAAATAATTGAATTAAATTCTATTTAACACACAAAATGGGATAGCTTTGAGTTATTTTAATGCTAATTTAGGATTTAGGTTGTACATACATTGTAAAATAATCATTTCAAGTAGATAGTATGTCTTTTTACAAATTGAAAGTTCTAATAAAATTAGTATTTTAAACTTGCTGTAGAGGTTAAATAAATATAACTTTTAATGTATTATTATTATATTATTTAACTATTCAGTTTTATTAAGATTTTTTAAATAATTTCTAAACTCTATCAATGATTGCACATTATTTTGTGTTGTTTCTTTTTATTTTATGCAGTGTGACATCTAATGTCAAAATAATTTAAACCCTTCAATCTGTATGGCTATTATAATTGTTAGTTGTCCTCTACCATTCTCATGTATATTTACTAATAAGCTAGTCATTTTTTTTTGTTATTTATTAAAACTGTTTACACATTTAATTTAATTAAACTTAAAACACCGTTTAAACTATATAAAATTGAAATGAAAGTTTTTAAATTTGTAGATATATTTAAATTAGTAACGACCAATAGTCATTTAATATATCTTAAAGTTTTTGACTAATTAGTAAAATTAAATAGACCTTAATAGTGCTTTAATAATTCTAGTTTAAGCTAAATAGCAATAAATAGTTAAGAAATTTTTAAATCATTCTTCCATCAGCACATTTAATCTTTACGCAATTTGTCTTAATAGAAATAAATTAAGTTTTCAAAAATAGTTCAATAGATATTATCTTACTGTGCGTTCCTCTTGCAAAGTATCAAAATATGATAAGTCTGTTATTTTCTTTTAATGCACACGTATATTATTTTTGTAATTAAATTTTGATTAAGTTATATTGTACACAGAATGTAAATCGTGGGTGACTTACAATAAGTAACTCACAATGCCCTTATTATACGAGACAATTCGATGAATCTGTAATGTTAGATGTAACTTTTTGTATTATTTGAATGATATACTTAACGTATTGTATTATATTTCTTGAAGTAATCTAGATTCACAAAAATCTAATGTATGCACAAACACACTGTCAAAATCGTTTAAAAATGCAAGAGTAATCTTGTAGCTCAATTCCATTAACTGCGTCTAATAAATTTAATTTTAAATATAAATAATTATTCTGTATTATTGCACATGACATATAACCAAAGTGCCAAATATTGTTTTCTAGTGTGTATTTGACATAAGTGTCAAAAAAAATTATTCTGGCGAGAAACATACTAATTTCTTAAATGCAGAATATTTCTGTTTGAATTCAATTCCCATATTTTATTATGTAGTGTCAAAAATTTGTGCTCACAAATTTAACTCATGAAATTTTTTTACAATATTTTCTATAAATTGGATAGAATATGTAAATCAGTATTATAAAACTTTAATTTTTGAACTAAGCGCACATTTATCGTGATTAATGAATGCTCAAAAGCCTCAGTATTATATAATTTAGTTACATTTTAAAATTAAATTTAATGATGTCAATGGATCGTTGGCATCTGACAATGTACAACGTTTGCTATCAGGCAATTTGATGAATGAGGTCTTAACGTTGACCTCTCAGAGTATATCCTCTCTTGGAGTACCTGCTGCTTTTTTTTAAAGCTATAATCATCAATTTGCAATCTAATCATTATTGCTATAATCAGTGATCCGTTGACAAAATTGCATTATCTATTTCAATTGTTATCAATTCTCGAATGTATTTAGAATTTCGAGTTATAATATGACTCTGGATAGTCTCTTGTTATAACTTATGTACTTAAGTAAATCGTTATGGCTTCAAATTTTATTTACTAACTGTTATCACTTCATTCATATTTTCATGAAGTTATTCTATCGTAATGTGAATTTCAATAAACACGAAACATTAAAAGCAGTTTTCTTAAACCGTACCTTACGCACTGGGACTTTGGTTGTGCCCCTCCTATATTTCCTTCCTTTTTCTACAAGTAAAGCCTTGTTTGACATAATCTAACCGATCAGAAACATTATATAGATATTAGTTATACTTATAGAACCAAAAAAAAGATGAAAACACTGTCAGAGAACGCCATATAATGTCTATACCGGGAAAAAATAAAAGACAAAATACAGTTATTTTATAATATAAAGACAATCCATAATTTAATAATTATTGAAAATATTTAGCATGTAAAACATTGAATTCATATAAAAATAATCTCTGTTGCTTTTCTCATTTCACTGCCATTTTTGTCACCTAAAACAGCACATTACGACTTAGTTAAAGTCAAATCAAATTAAATTCACATCTCAAACTACTAAACCAATTCTTATGAAACTTGTACCATTCCTGAGGGAACACTTTAAACAGATTGACAGACCTTAAAAGTCACATGACATACTCGATTATAAACCAAACTCACTTAAAATATAACACTTAAAATTTTTAATATTTTTTGTAAACTTAATATTACTTAAAAAAGCACTTATCTAAAAAAAACTTTTTTTTAAACCGCCATGGTTTGTACATTATATAATTGGTAGTCCAGTCAAAAGTTAAAATGTAATTACTTGTTTACTATAGCACTGATGAGTTTTAGTTATTTAACAAATAAACATATGGAAAAATTATTTTTTTAGTATTTATTGTTACAGTAAATATTACTCTGAGAGACAATATCATGAAACAACTCACGTCGAGACACTGGTACTCTTGGTCATCAGTTTGGCGACCATCTCCTGCACTCGCTTCATCTCTTCCAGCTGATTCGTCACTTGGTACAATCTGTTCTCTCTCTCCACCACTGTCTTCTCAAGTTGCTTTATCAACTAAAAAAAATTCATCAAAATTCAGACAACCTAGCCAGTTAAGTGTAAGGTATATACAGTGTTAACTCCAAGTCAGTCGATTTAACGACAAACTCTCTAAAGCGTCAATATCAATTGGCTTTGATTGTTTTAGCCATACAATTATTGTACTTCTGTCCAATTAACGGCCACTCTCTATAACGCCATAAAAAGCAAGTTCCTTCAGTGTCGTTATATACAGTCTACACTGTAAATAGTATCTGTTTTCCACCGTTATAACTAAATTAATAACATGATTAAAAAACCATATACATAAAAAAATTACAAATGTATAAGGCACAGATAAGCAAAAAATGCCTATGCGTAACATAAATAAACCAATTCACATAATAATACTAACATTATCCCTCTGCTCCATCTCCCTCCTCAAAGAGCCCTCTCCGGCGGCTGCCTCCTCCAGTTTCTTGTCTCGTTGTTTCACTCGCTCTTCAAACTTTATCAAAACACCCGCCAACTCGCTGTTCTTGCTCATCTGAAACCGGTAGAGAGGTATCACAGGAGAGGTATTGCCAGTTTTCATTCTACGCCATTGATTTGAGAACTGACAACACCATAGTTAAAATTATATTTATTATATTTTTCACGAGCGTTACACACATATTTTCGACTTTAAGAAAACACGTTTATTAGGGGACACGCACACGACAAATACCACAACACGATAGGTCAATAAAAAATATGACACATGTGTGAATATATAGTTATAATATATTTATGTAAAAAATATATATTTGTTATCAAAAACCAAAACAAAAATGACTCGTGCGCATGTAATATTTGCACTATTTAACGCTTGTTACATTGTCTCAGATTAATTTAACGATAACGTGGTCGCATTTACGCCTCTGCCATGGCAACAAACACATTAAAACTGAACAGCGAACCTGCTGCTCCAGCTTCTTCTGCACGGCCTTATACTCCGACTCCGCCTGCTTAACCCTCTCCTCCGACTCGCGTTCGCGCGCTTGTATTTCGTTCTCGATATTCTGAAATTTATTTCTATATATTTATATTTTGTCAATCAAGTGTGCTCATACGATATCATCTGTGAAGATTTTTAAAAAAATTTAAGCAAATTTGCTTGGTATTTGGAAAACACGCTCTATATAATATTTCTTACATACGAAAATACTTTCAACAAACTCAACTTTCAAGTGTAAACTCATAACTTATAGAATATTTAGAAAATTGTTTTTTTATGAATAACCTAATTAGAGTACCATTTATATAAAAAATCTAAATAAACGTATTTGATTAGAAATTGTTCTGTTCTAGTTTCGCAAAATCCTTACAGTCAACTGTTGCCTGAACTCCTTCTGCAAGCTCTCCCTCTGCCTGTCCTTGTCGAGCCGTTCCGCGGCCAACTTCGCTCGGAAGCCGCGTAGCGTTGTTTCCGCGTCCTCCAATTGTTTATGTAATTCCTCTATTGTCTTTTTATGTCTGAAATTGAAACTTCAATGCCACCCAAAGAGAAATGTACGAGCTTTTTTTTTGGACGAACAAAAGCATTTTTTTATCCACGTCCTTGTTGATTTGAAGTTTAAAACGAACATTGTATTATTATTTTACTTGTGCGCTTTTTTACGGGAAAAAGAAGCAAACGATAATATTTCTATAGGACAACATTTTCACAGGAAATCTATATGAGCGCCATCTATTGGTTATTTTGATAAACTAACCTTTCCGCCTGCATCTGTGTTGTGTAGAGCACATCTTGTTGTGTGCTATTAGTTGCTTGAAGCAACGCGAGGGCATGCTGGAGTGAGGCCATATGGTCTGTGGCACCCTGAAATACATTTTTATAAAATTTTAATAAACTTCAGGACAATACAAAATTCCGTCTCATTTTATTGCAAAATTAATTTGTGTCTATGCTAAAAAATAGTTACCTGCAAAGCGACAGAATACGAATGCAGCCTTTGCTCCATGCACGCCATCTTGTACCCGTACAACTCCATCACGCTGGACGTGGCCACGTCTGTTATCTGAAATTTGTTTTAGCCCTTACATGATTGCTTTTAAACTGTGCTTCGTGTGTTTCGCAACCATGTAAAATCACTTTATATTTTCATATATTAGGGAAGTTTTAAATTAATATAATAATTAATTACATTATGAAAGTAATAATTAATAATAATTGTGAACGTATATTTATTGATACCATTAAAACTATTAAATTAGTATTGCCAATCGTTATAAAATTTTGCTTACACGTTGAAATCTACCAGAAATAGTCCAATATCTATAAATGTCCATCCCAATATTTTCAATCCCCTCGTTTCACCCAAAGCTTTAGACATGAGTCAGGACAGATGGCAAACAAACAAGATAGAAAGAGATAGACTATATTTTGTCCGTTCCGTCGTCGTCGAACAAATGACCAGCGATGTTAACATCTGTGCTGACGTTGAACACACTTTATATAGATCGCAAACAGACCTAATCTATTTTATATTACGCTTATGCTGTTTGTCTATGGAACAATATACATTTCTAATGAAATAACTCACTTTTCCCGAGTCCAAAGCCGCACTGAGCCTGGTGATGAGATCGTCAACGGCAGTCTGCTGCGAAGGGCCTAGGGTCACGCTCTCATTATCCAGATCCAGTCGAGGCGATGAGCTCTCGACACTGGAGTCTGCCACGCTGTTCACATTTTCACCAAACACCTAAAATATTTAAATAAAACTTTAAAAAAAAAATTCTTATGACTACATTTACTGCCAGTTCCCAAGTAAGGGCGTATAGCGGATGATAAGAACTGGCAAAACTCTCCGCCTTAAAATCATTTAATAATCAAACTCAAAATATCTTTATTCAAGTAGATCTTCATAAAGACACTTTTGAATCGTCAATTTTTAAACTACCACCGGTTCGGAAGGCAGTCTACCGAGAAGAACCGGCAAGACCAATTCAAATAGGATAAAGATGTATGAAAAAAAAAATGTTTTTTGGATTTGAATAAACAAAATAAAAAAAAATAACTAAAGTAATGCTACTCAAGAATTAATCTAATATACCTGATTCATTTGGTCTGATGGAAAGTAATGGTGTTTGATCAGCTGTAATATCTGTTTCCTTCGTGACGCGTTATTGCCAGAGAGACCGGAACACAACAGCTTTCGAACCTAAAAATAATATATAAAAAACATAGGGGTTCAATAAAATCATAGTATTTTTAATCATACCAAAATTAATTGTTAGATATCGTGCCTTAAAATTGTACTACGATAAAAATTAAAATTATAAAAATCGCTCACCTGATGATGAGCCAGCATTCTGTTCAGTGCAGCCTCCCAACTTCGATCCAAAGGTGCCAAACTCAAGCCAGTACGACAGGACACTATCACCGCCTGTTGGGACACCTCACTGCCCACTGGACCATTCTGGAACACAAGAGATCCACAAATTTAAACGTTTAGTTTCGCCAACGCGCCGACAGATGTCGCCCTACGTGCTTCAAATAAGTATTTTCATATTTGTATGACATTTATTGAAAATACAATAACTGCGGGATTTTTAAGACTTAGACAACACATTTTGGAGTCCAAAATTTATAACATTGACAGTTGACACAAGTATCTTAAAAAATTGCAACAAAGTTGTATCCATCTTTTCTTAACGTAAACACAATGTAATAGAAAGAGAGACAGTAGAACATTAGGTTCTCTTATGGGACAGAATGCAAACCAGCAGACATACAGGTGAGTTGTCTTTGAGTGAATTGGTATTGAAATGAATTTTTGAATCGGTTCAGAAATCTAGCAGCGTCAAGGTAACACGTATATTTTTTAAAATATTGCAGTTTAACTGTTTTATTTAAATTCTTCTTTTTTAGTGATCTGTTCACCTATGATCAAATAAATGTTAAAGTACAACTTTAAAAAAAAAATCGTAAAAAAAAAACCAAATTGCATATTTATACGTATACGTAAGAAAAATAAATTTCAACAGCAATTTTAAGAGTCTAGTGACTTCTCTACAAACCCAGAACCAATTTCAATTATAATCGAACCTGAGACGTATACTGCAACACTCCATACAATGTGTCCTCAAAGGAGTCCGGTGTGACCTCTTGCAACACCTTTTCTTGAGTTTCACTTGACTCGCACAACGCACCAACCACTTGTAACTGGAAAATTATAACGAGTTCAGACAAATCTCTGTCATATTATTTAATATTCTCTGTAAATGCACTCCATTTGGGAAATATTTTTTCGCCATTTCACTAATTTCTATAACATTATTATAGACTAGCTTTTTTTTATATCATAGACAATCATGCCTGCAAACTAACTACCACTAAACAATACTTTTTTCTTATATTAATATAATAAATACCCATTGCATGCCAGCTTTGCCCGGTTCCATGGAGGGTGGCACCAATAATGCGGGTAGCCCATCACTCAACACTGATATTAATTCTTTTGGCAGCCTACCCTCCTCTGAAAATTAACAAACGTAAAATTAGCTAGGCTCGCTCGTTGGTTACTTAATTACAACTTATGAGTAAAAACAAATTGGAAAAATTTCTCCAAAAACAAGATGTAAACAATATAATTAATTTTATTTATAATTAAATCTTATTCAACATAGGGATCTATTGAAAAGGTTTGAAAATTTTGTTATATTATTTTTAAAAAAACAGAGTTTAAAATGAAACCTCTGATTAATATATTTTAATACCTCTATACTGTGTGACGATAGCAGCGAACAAATCCAAAGACTCAGCCAAACACACCCGACTTGCCTTCATACAGAGGCACACAAGATCATTGTGATGACAACGCAACGCATATAAATCTGTAAAAAAAATTAATTAGGTAAGCTTTTCTCATTTTTTCTCTATGTTAGTATTAAAAATATGGAAAATTACCCAAATTCACAACAACTGTAAGAAATTTGAGAACATTCTGCAAACAGCCTGTGTTATTCTCGGGCTCCATTGTATCGCCTTGACTCACTTTGCAGAGACTACATGCGTCCTGAAAAATAATCAAATTATATAATTATAATCCATACTAATATTATAATAATATGTATGTAACGCTTAAACAGCTAAACCTATTTCGTTGAAATTTGGTATGGAGATAGACTAAACCTTAAGGATAGCTTAGGGCTGTAGGGGTTGAAATAGGGAATGATAATTTCTATATAAATTTCACCAGAACTCTGCCCAAACTGTTTTTAAGCCACGCAGACAAAGTCGCAAGAAAAAGCTACTAGTGACAAATAAATTCATATAATTAAATGTTTATTTTAAATACCTTCAATGCGTCCCTGATTGAATTATTAAAATGCGGGTATGTGAGCACGTAGTTACGTAGATTGTCGTCGGTAGATAAATCGTTGATGAACGTATACGCATGAAGTAATTGTGTTTCATCTCTTTCACTGTAATTTGAAAACATATTTCGATTAACATTATTTTAAACTAGCTTTCCGCCCGCGGCTTCGCCCACGTGTAATTTGGTTAAGTATATAGCGTTTTTTAATGATCTCGACAGGGCTTTCTTTCACGGGCTAAAATCTTGTTACAATTGGAATTATATATAGCCTGTGTTACTCAGGGATGATGTAGCTTTACAGGATCGGATGATTCAGGGAAATCGAGGGCAACTTTCAAATTAACGTACAAGCAATTACCATTCTGACAATTTTATATTCTGATAGTCATCTTCTTATGTGGATGAGTTGATGATGGAAGGTAAAACTCCTCAGCGGTTAAGAGTTGACAGAAAATTCTTACGAAGTTATGAGTACGAAATACGTACTTGTGAGGTTATTACTTATTAGCTTGGCCAAATAATAAAAGGTAAACCTCATTAACGTTAAGGATGTAGGTGGAAAAATGGATGCGGACAAATTATAAACGTCTCTTCACTCGTTTCCTTTTACTTGTTTGTATAGGTAGTGTTCACTCAAAATAATGCTGCATGGTAGTAATTATACAATGGAGCATCTTAATACCGCGATGGATATATTTGGCCTAAGTAGAAGTTCTTTAAAAAAAACTAAGACATAACCTCGCACATTCACTCACACAGCAACACCATTGCACACACTGATACACACACGCACACTAAAATGTTCGTACTTCACATAGTTCCACTTGTTCATGAGTATATATATTTTTATTAATTTTTTTCTGTTCGTGTTTTTTTTTGTTATTCTTTTTTCTGATCTTAGATTCTATTTCCGGTTCTATATTTTAACCTTAATTTGGCTTTATTATTAATTTATTTTTATTGTGTAAACTTTTTTGATAAGTTGTATAGGTTTAAGAAATAAAAAAATAAAATAAATCTAGGTTGATGACGAATTTTATCAACGCCATCTATCGAGCACATTGTTCAACACTTCAACCGCGCCCGCGCGCACTGCGTTATTTGTTATTTTTGTTACCTCTCATAAGTTTTAATATTAATATTAACTTATATTAGAACATATTTAACAATATATAACTAATCAATCAATATAAGTGTTTAAAAGTTTTGAAGCAATGGTTGAAGTAAATTTTCAATTGACCATAACTTCTTTTTCTCTTAACCGATTTTGACAAAAAAAACTTTTGACAACGCTCCCAATTATATGTAATCCAACTGTGAAAACCGTGTTGAAATCCATTCAGTAGTTTTGAAGTTATAACGTACCAGACAGACAGACAGACAAGAATTCCAAAAATTGTTTTTTTGGTTTCTATGACTCTTCTTTAATTGCCTTCTTTCAGTTTTTTGGAAAAATAGTTAATGTACAGACATTCGATTTTTACTGTCTTATATAAGTATAGATTATTATCATTAAGTTCAAGCAAAGTTCAAAAACTTATTTATAAATTCGTAACATAAAAAAGAAATTTTGTCTGTATATTGGTTTAAATTCCAATCACAACTCTTCTCTTTGCTCTCTAGCATAGGTAAACTTTTAGAAAAACCTAAAATACATACACAATAGCTTTATTAAATGTCCTCATAGTACAACACAAGTAGCTATGCACATCCGGTTGTCGATTTGTTGAACTGCGTGTAGCACCTGACAAGCAAAGTAATAGTCTACACACTTCTACACCTCCATAACCACCATCCTGTAAGTTAAGTCTATTATTAAACCATAATACCAAAATAGTTAATTTCAATTAGGTTACATGTTAAGGACTCATCTGTTGTGTAAAAACAATTTAACAAGATATCTTTAGTATAAGAAACTAGGGCTTTTCTTAAACTGTAATTTAAATAGATCTCTGTGTAATAACATTAAATTTAAAATACATGTTTTTAATAAAATATCTAACCTTCAGGCTAATTAAGTGAACAACAAACTCTTTTGTATCCACAGTCCTCATTAAGGCATAAATGGCGGGTAAGTTTCCATAGCACACATTAATCAGCACAGTCAGAGACTTATGTCCAATTGTCCTATGCTGCGGCTCAACCATTGGTTGCACTATCCAACTTGTTAATTTTTTCATTAATTCAGCTAAATAGGATTCTTGCCAACTAATTTTAATTCCATAAGAAATGTCCTGAAATAATTTTATAATAAATATTTATAAAAGTATTAAATTAAAAGCACATTACAAAAATCTTACCTGCATTACAGATAGTAATTTTATTTTCTTGTCATTTGATACTGTGTCGGATAGAAGACGTGCAAGGATAGGCATAAACCTTAAAATTAAAATATGTTTATGACACTAAAACTAATTAGATCTAATTTTATTGTAAAGCCATTATGGTTTAGAATCAGAAGCTAAATAAAGATATATAAAAGTATACATTTGTGGTATATATGAGTTCTGATTAACAACTTGAATCTACAGCTTTGAGGAACCAAATCCTTGTTGTAATAAAAAATCTTAGATTAAAGTGAAATCTCACTTGTATGTATGAGTGAGTGCATGTCTTGCACTGGGCTCGATACACGCTCTTGACAGAACTGCGACACCAGCCCAATGTGGTCCTCGAGAATCTGACATCACCCTCCATAATGAACTGAAAAACGCACACACCTCAGATCTACCAGGCGAGAATATAGATAGATCACACGATGACGCTATGAGCTGAAACACGGTAAAACCACCATCAGATTTTTATGACGTGTTTTTAGAATGACAAATTATTTTATAAAAGCGTATCCTCAAGAAAAATCTATAAATCACTTACACCTAAGTATCTAGTTAGTGAGTTAATGGCAGATTCACTGTGTGTGGCTTCGAACTCCCTTGCGCCATTCACAAAAGATTTTAAATGTGCAAATTTAGTCCCGTCTGAAGGATTTGCGTTCCAACTATCACCATCAACTTCCATAACTTGACCACTTGACAGCATGTGTAAGGCGATTGCTAACTACAGGATTAGCGATGAAAGGTCAGTATTCTACTGTGAAAATATCTAAAAACATTTATATACGATAAAAATATTTTGAAAGATAAATGCATCCAAATTCAATGGTTTTAAACATCAACATAGCTCACTTTCAAACATTCAAGTTTCAACTGTTTTTCTAATTTTGCCACAGATAATGTATCAAAGTGCGTTTGCGTTTTTCAAACGCAGAACATCTTTGCCTATTTTATGTATTATTTGTACAATATTTCAAAGCATTTTATAACACATAAGGAATAACTAAAAACATGTCTAGAAATATTATATTATAGTACACATTGATCTATCTCGTCCACATATATTCATAAAATGCTCGATTTGTCAATACTGTATCAGTGTCATAAGATGAAATGTCATTACTGAAGTCGATATTCATTTATCAGTTAGGAATTAGGATATTGTATTCTGTACTCATTTAGTCATTTTAGTTTAATTTTGTCGCTAATATACGTGTTAATAAACTAGGCAAAAATATATTTTAATATTGATTTTTGTGAAATGAGAAAGTTTTACCAAATTAAAATATCTTATTAATATTTCAAATTAAATTAAAACAATACTAGATTTTAAGAGGAAAGCAATTATTTATTGTTATTATGTTTGCGATATTGTGAATTAAAATTTAGATTATTACTTTTTAAAAGGTACGTTTTCATAATTTTGTTTGTATGTTTGGTGATTTCTTATCTGGTTGATTTACAGTATCAAGGTCCTCAAACAAATTCATCGATGGCGCGATATTTACATAAAAATCATGTGCTAATAATTTTCCTTAAAAATTGCACTCGTGACACTACGTACATAAAATTATTCAGTATTGTTTAATTTTGGCAAACTAATGTATTAAGATAACGTCAAAATTATTAATTATAGTTTTAGTAGTTTGATTCCTTATATTTATTTCACTATATAACTCAAGTGAATATAACTAACAGATTTGGATTACATACAGCAAATAATATACAAAGCCTAAACTTTACATCAATAAATCAAACGTGATAATTTCAGAATGGGCAATACAAGTAAGAAACTTGCTGCCAAATGCACTTTACTGACAAAAGAAGAACAGAAGTATGTAGCAGCCACTTTTCGAGCAGCTAGTAAAAATTCTGAGAGAATTCGTGAGGAGGATCTCATCGTGAGTGGAAAAGTAGATGCAGTCCTTTTAGAAGTGTGTTCATTGTTCATTTATTTTTTTAATACACAGATTATGACAAGCCCTGCTATAGAGTCAAATCCCTTAATTAAAGGTTATGGCTTAAAAGTTCTTGAACTACTTAAATGAATTATTATAATTTACTCTTTGGTAACATAAAGTATATAAGGTCTTGACAGTAATCTGTGTTACATTATGTACAAGTTGTAAGTAAAATTCACTTCATATTTTATATTTTTTATATTGTTAGCCTTACATTTGTAAATAATTGGCTTATTTAAGAAACTAACTTGTATATAATATTTTGTGGTTATTGAACTGGTGTTCTACAGATAATTATGCTTATTGCAAAACCTAATAAAAGAATTTCAACATCATACTGAATCAATATGTTAATCTTATTTAAAATATAAATGAAAAGAAACATTATGTACTTCATTTTTTAAAATGAATCGGTAAATATTTTGCCAGTCATGCTAACTCATACTGTATTACATTATTTTTATGTATGAATGAAAAAAGTATTTTTTTGTAAAGATAACCAACAAGAGGCTAAAAGATAAATATTTTAGTCAAAGGTTTGGCTAATAATCGTAGAACACTTTTCATATGTGTATCAGTTTTAGTCCCTGTCTTATTAGTTATATTTCTATGTTAGGTTGACTCGCTTTGGTAACTTAGTATACTCACAACCCCTATATACATAGACTGACTATTCCGTAACAGTTACAGAAAAAAAAGACATTCAATCTGTTTCTATAGTTGCCAAATAATATTGAGAAAGAGGCCAAAAATTATTATTCAATAAGAAGAGTAGATTATTCAAGTTTGATACTGTCAGAGCTACTAGCAACAAAACCAGAATATAAATAAAATCCTTTTGAAATTTTTTTATTGTGTAAAAATTTGCTCAAATATAGAGTTATGTATAAACTCAAACTCAAAATATCTTTATTAAAGTAGGTCTTTATAAAGACACTTTTTAATCGTCAATGTTCACACTACCACCGTTTTGGGAAGGTAGTTATTTACCAAGAAGAACTGGCAAAAAACTCAATTTAAATAACTAAAGCATTGTAAGGCTACTCAAGAATTAAACTGTCCCGATGCTGAGCCCATTGCCCAACACATTAAAGGGATCTTTGTTCTCTAAATATTCGTGTACGGTATAGTATGACTTTTCAACCAAAATACTCGTTAACACTTTTATATAATTATTCCTTCACTGGATTTCTATGACGTCTTTTATATAGATGATCCAGATGGCCATATTAAAATTGCTTATTCCAGTGGTTGATTTCACGAATCAGTATTAGTTGCACGGTATGAAACGAACAATGTCTGGAATGTTTGCATATTTTAAGTTATTGCTCGTAAATTGACGTTCCAGTGTACATATTCGTTAAAAATAGATCAGAAAATTTTAGTTACCCACCTACCTACAGCCACCTCGGCGTGAGATGAACTAGGAATATCGTTAATTATACTAAAATGATTGTGTATGCTAGAAATCTAATTCAAGGGTATACGTAACTGTACGATACGTTGCCGGTCTATGGTTTTTTTATCTCAATAGCTGTATAGCCTCTTTGTGTTTTTAAAATTTGTTCAAGTTAAAACAACAAAAATAGATAATTTTGCATTGCACTGGCTTGCTTCTGGATACCCATGAATTTATAGGCGGGTTAAAAACATTTTCGGATTATAAGTTATTAGACCACTGTATGAAATTAGAAAATTTCATCTAATTATGTTAAGGTCAGGACATTGTGCCAGATGTTGGTCTGTTATCTCAAAATGAATATTAAGGAGTATTACATAGACTTTTTTGTAAACGACTTGGCGATTCAGAATTATGGCCAACAGTATTGCCAGCTCATCTCGTCATCTTTAGCATTCATTTGAGACAGTAAAATTAGTTGGTACACAAATGTTTTTTTATATATGAGGGGAATAGTTTGAAAATCAGCAATGTCCACTTTTTGCATGAAGCTTTATTTTTATTACATTAGTAACTATCTTTTTCGCATAATTTCTGTTTATCTGATCTTACATAACACTGCAATTTCCAATAGAAATTTCAGTTTAAAGTAGGCAGTTTGATTCAAAAACCGCAAAGTCCTGACTGGCCAATAAGCCACCATTTTACGGCGTGTTAGTTTTTGGTGTTTCTGTCGTGGAAAAGTGTTTTTTTTAGAAGTTGTTGGGTTGCTTTCCAAGTAAATGTGGTATTATTCTATAGGTGTATATATTCCTGATCGTTGTGAATAAAATAAAAGCACAAACACGACAGAGAAATCCAAAACAATGAAACAGAAATATGCAGAAGTTTGAGTGGTTTTTAGATACTACTATTAATAGTTTTGATCGTTCATAGTATTTAATTAAGTTTTTTTTTATCAAAAAATATATAAATGTGGCTAGTGCATGAAAATGTACTGATTTAATAGTTAATTTTTTGTAAAGACTTATATTGTGTCATATTGCTGGGCAAAAGGCACCAAAATATAGATAATTTTAAATATTTTTTTTTTATTGTCTTGTATCTTTTGATGTGACCGTGACGGACGACGTGGTAATTATTAAGGCATGCTTGAAAAGTATCAAACGGTTTTAGTCCCTGTATACAACTTATTAGTCGTAACAAAACCAGCAATGTCCATCACATTTTTGCTTTTTATACGTTTGTAAAAATAAACTAATATGGTACAAAATGTATTGTAAGCAACCAATTTCTCAAAAAAACACTGAAACCTTTTTAAATAAGTAATGCTTCGAGACAAATGGAGGGGACATCACAATTTCTTAATTTCTGGATTTTGGCCGTAAATGGACATTGCTGTTTTAATAATATATATGAATAAGTCCGATAGATAGATAAAGAGGTTCCTTATGATACAGACTGACACAAGAGGACCTTTACGTACATTTAAAACGTGATCTAGCTGTCAAAAATACAGTCTGTTAGGCTTAAACATTCTTAACACACGTCCAAGGCTGGTTGCCACAAACAATAGAGTAAATACCAAAGATATTACCATAGAGTCCTATAAGCATCGTTAATGCTGGCATGTCAAGGAGTGGCTAACGATTTGCCCCACCTATTGACACTTAACAAATCTCTATAGATTTATAAATGCTAACGTTTTTTGTCCATTTTGCGTTTTATTTATATTGAATGGAGTTGCCGTATATTTTATTAGCTTAAATTCTTGCCGAACTCATAAATAACATTCAATATGTTCAATGACAATGTTACAATTGTTTTAGTTAAACGTCGAAAGAGTTTATATATAATTTAATAGTGTTTATGGATTTATCGAAATTGGAAAATACTATGTATTATTTTTAGTCACAGCTGTTAAACAAAATGTTAGTTTAAATTTACTATACTTGGTCAAGGGTCAAAGCATAGACACGCGACAAGACTCGTATTTGCTTTTCCATTATATCTCACCGTCATGTTTACGAATTAACTGCATTGAAATTAAATTTCAAGCAACCGAATTATTTCTTTAGAGTTTTGTACGATATTCCATTAGATCAGGAAGAAAGGAGAACAATTTTGAAAATTGATTTCGAACAGTTATTTTTGTTCATCTGTTTAATGAATATCGTCATTGAATAACAGAGTATGAGGTGTTAAAGTAACGTATGTATTCTAAATGACTACAAAGGCAATCAGTAGCGATATTGCCAACTTGCTTCTTTCTTCTATTATTTGGAACTCTTACAACTAGTTTCTATACTAATATTAAACAATGCCTCTAAATTGTCACATTAAATGAAATATATTGATAATGTTCATTAACATTACCCCTGTAATTTCTTAATTATGCCAGAGAGAATGATAAAATATAGTAAAGGTATAAATGACATCTGATAAATTTTGTATAATATTTGGTAATACAGGATGATACAAGACAAGATATAAAATAAATCTAAGTCTTACAGATTAATCTTCAATCGTAAATTAATTTCGATTTGAATTTGACGATTGTATATTTTCTTTGAATAAAGGAATGAAAAATCCATTAAAATCGTGATTGATTTTAGAAAGCTTTTTCTTTATTGGATTTTGTCCAATTTGTAAATTCAGCTATTGTTAGTGCTATAATTTTCTTCGAGCAGCAGTTTTTGAAAATTTTCATTCCCATAAGAAAATCGCGCGATAAAGCGAGACCCAAATATATATATATAAGATAAGGCCAAATGCATTTGTTTCATTTAACTCGATTACTCGGTTTTGTTTTTTCAAAGTGTATAACTGTTGCTTTGAAGTTTTTCTCGCGTGAAATCACCGTTTTTGAAGCCCCAAATTTAATTGGGTAATCTATTTTATGTAGTCTGATTGAAGGAAACCATCCTGTGTCGTAAATATTTAACACTCGTATGAGATATTGCAGAGGTTGTTAATGGTATACAGTTGTGCGGAACGATCTACGATCTATTTTTGTTGTTAAGGAGTTTGTTATTATTTTACAATGTACCAGCAAATATTCGACAGAGAAAAAAATCATTTCATAGAGGTAACGCCTTGTATAGAAGGAAGTTCAATAAAGCATGGCCACGGCTTTTTAATTAAAAATGAATGTATCTTAGCAATTATAGTAGCTAGAGATATAGTGTAAATTCTAGATAACACTGAAAGGAGTGTACGTTTTGTGGCGTTATCGAGAGTGGTTGTTAAGAGTAGATAAACCATTGTATGGATTATAAGTTAACCAATCAAAGCCAATTGATTTTGACGCTTTACAGAGTTTGTCGTTAATACGAGTAAAATAAAGTTTACACCATATTTCCTCTTTGTCTTATAGTTTTTAGTCGATTACTGAGATTAAGAAATAAATTTATTGAGTTTTAACATTCGCTCGATTGCTAGTTTTTGATTGAATTTGTGTTTCTTAAATACTATGTTTAATACGTAAACATGTTATGTACCATCCATTGCTCATACAGAAATACAAATGTAATAAAGTCTTACGAAGAAATGCGCGATGTATAACAAAAGGTTTACATTGTAATATCAACTCGTAAACCCTAAATATAATTTACGACCTTTGAAATATGAACGACGATTATAAAATAACACGCTCGTCCACTATGTTTATTTACTGATTCAAAAAATGAGGTTAAGTTACGTGTTTGAGCTCGAGTAAAAACTTCTTAAAGAGCCTAGATCCTTATAAGACATAGAGATAATTAAATTACCATCGAAATACATTTATTTCTATTTTCATAAAAATATAAGTATTCTTTTATTTTGTGAGTTGCCTGAAAGAGATCGCTCAATAGCAATAAGGCCGTTGCTCTTATATGTACTAACGTCTATAAACATTATCTACTTGTACTGTTTTAGTGCAACAGAGTGTGAATAAATAAATAACTTATTGTAAGCAAATGCCCGCCAAGAGTAGAAAATCATTAAAGTACTCACATCACTATTGGGGGCTTGGTGATATTAAAATGAAATAATATTATGAAAATCGGTTAAGGAGGAGATTCACGAGAATTTTATAAGTACTATTGTTGTTTAATCATGTTCTGGCATATTTTATGGTAAATAAAAAAACTATTTTGAGAATGTCGATTAACTTTTTATAGGACGTATTAAACAATAATGATTTTAGTTCAAAGTTTGGGTGTGTTCAAGAATGCTTGAGAACATTTTATATGATTTTATGATATAACAATATATTATGATTGAATATATATTTTTTATTTTTTTACTATATTAATGCATTCGCTGGAGCATGGTGTTACAGCTCTTCACAACCGTAACATACTAGACGATTTAAAGAAGTGTTAGTTTCTTGACAGTTCTTCTCGTCTGCTCTACGCACTTGATTTCTGTACTTGCAATAATTGTAGAGTCATGTTTTTTTATAATTTCTCGACAATTCATAAGTGTAGGAAAATTTATTTCTAAAGTTATTTCTTAAAGGATGCTTCTTGTACTTTACAGAAATTCTGGGGACCACAGATTGATCCAAGATTGGCACAGTACCTGTCGAACTTCTTATTCGGATGGGGGCAACAGAAGTCGGCGACGTGTGACTTCAACAAATTTGCGGAGCTGTACGTGTACAATGTTAGAGGTAATTTTATAGATTAAAATTTATACGCAATGGGAACGTTTTGTTAATTGAAATGTATTAATATGTTGTATCGTAAATAATTGTTGTAAATAAGTAAAGATATATACTATTTATATAAAATCCTAAATATATCATAACGAACAAAAAAAATATCATACACCTAATTTTGTTTTGTGGTTTGCCCATGCCGTGGTTCACTCATTCCAGTAGGTACACCTTCAAACCCAAACCAGAAGTGATTAATAGCTGACCTAATATATGATAATAGCTGACCCGACGTTGATTTGCCATAAAAAAATGTCACTAAAAATAGATGTTGGCCGATTCTCAGTCCTACTCAATATGGTCACAAAATTTTAGAAGAATCGGTCAAGCCGTTTCGGAGGAGTACGGGAACGAACATTGTGACACGAGAATTTTATATATTACATATATTAGACACTTGTTAAATGCCTATAGTCCTTCAAATATCACAATTATGTGTTCGTACGATTACATAAAAAAAAGAAAATGAAAATGTGTGCCTAAGTCAGTGGGGCGATGATGTGGTGATTAGGTGAGGATATAGTGTTATATCTAATTAAAATTCAACAGGCACGGTTGAAGAACGCCTGGCCGTGACATACAATTGTTTGGGCATGGACTTCAACGAGGAGGTTGAACTGCCTTACCAACTTCTCAAAGAGGTATGCTGTTTTGTTTGTCATTTAAAAGGCGTTTTTTTTTTTAAATTCTAAATTATTATGTATTTCTTTGTTTTGTTTAAAACTAAATGAGTTTTATATTTAAAGTCAAATCTATTTATTGGCTAAGGTATATAAAGTCGAATTCAGATATAACGACATTCAATAGACCGGCGATACAATGTCGTACTAACTGGATGACGTACAAAACGGATGGATTATACTTAGTCTGGCCATAAATACTGTTACTATTCAAAAAAAGAAAATATTACGTTTGAATTTGGAATCTGTCATTTTTATATGATTGCTTGATGTGTTTTCTTATTTTCGCGCCATTATATTGTTAAATATTTTGTTATATTAAAATGGAGTGGGGTGATAAAGAGAACCGAATCGCTGTGATTGCCTTACATAAAGTAGGTATGGAGAAAAGTGCAATTTTTAAAACCCTCCACCCGCTTGGTATTAGTCAAATGTTTGTTTACCGGGCTATTGATAGGTACAATGATACCTCCTCTGTTTGTGACAGAAAAAGATCTGGCCGTCCACGTACCGTTCGTGTGAAAAAGGTGATTAAAGCAGTTAGGGAAAGAATTCGAAGAAATCCTGTCCGTAAGCAAAAGATTTTATCTCGGGAGATGAAGATAGCTCCTAGAACCATGTCGCGTATATTAAAAGATGACTTAGGACTTGCAGCCTATAAGAGACGTACTGGTCACTTCTTAACTGATAATTTAAAGAAGAATAGGGTGGTAAAATCCAAACAACTACTTAAGCGGTACGCAAAGGGAGGTCACAAAAAAATTTTGTTTACGGATGAGAAAATTTTTACAATTGAGCAGTATTTTAATAAACAAAATGACCGTATTTATGCTGGAAGCTCTAAAGAAGCTTCGCAATTAGTAAACAGAGTACAACGTGGGCATTATCCCACTTCAGTGATGGTTTGGTGGGGTGTTAGCTATGAAGGGGTGACTGAGCCATATTTTTGTGAAAAAGGTATTAAAACGTCGGCACAAGTTTATCAAAATACCATTCTTGAGACGGTAGTTAAGCCTTTAACTAACACCATGTTCAATAACAAAGAATGGTGCTTTCAACAAGACTCGGCACCGGGTCATAGAGCTCGATCCACCCAATCTTGGTTGAAAACTAACGTTCCGGACTTTATCAGCACTGAAAACTGGCCGTCGTCAAGTCCTGACCTAAATCCATTGGATTATGATTTATGGTCAGTTTTAGAGAGTAAGGCTTGCTCTAAACGCCATGATAATTTGGAGTCCCTAAAACGATCCATTCGGTTGGCAGTGAAGAATTTTCCTCTAGAAAGAGTTCGTGCTGCTATTGATAACTGGCCTCAACGTTTAAAAGACTGTATTGCAGCCAATGGAGAGCACTTCGAATAAACATTGTATATTTTTAATAGTTATATATTGATGTATTAAACTAACTCACTATGAAAGGAATAAATGTTACGTATAAAAAAAAAATCGTGCTTTTCTTTATAACAATATTTATGGCAAGACTAAGTATATGCATATAATACGATACGAAACCAAACTTGAGTAAAGGTTATAGTCGCTAAAACCGGTTGGTCGTTATAAGTGAATTCTAATACTGCATTTTGAATCGTCTTAAATCTAAATGACTACGCCTTGTAACTCCAAGAACGACCTTGGGCTTTGATTCTCGGAGAAGCTGAACACAAACATTAATCGGATCTAGACGTTTCACAGTTCTGCGAAAGTATAGCGTCCACTTACATCAAGATCGTGAAGTCGTCCACGTCGAAGAGAGCCAGGGTGTGGATCGAGAAGGGGTTCAGGGCGAGTGCCTCCTACGTGCAGGCTTTGGGGGAGGCCCTCGCCGCGACGGTTGGTGGCGATCTGGATTCACCACACCATCATTGTAGTGCGCAACAACTGTCGAAATGGTGTGTGGAATTGTATTTCTCGTGTCTTAAATAATATTTAGCAATATGTCAATGTAACATACGTACTTTTACATTTCAAACAAATTAATTAGGTAGATACTAGTTAAATCGTTTAAAATGAATTTAAGATTTATAAACAAATCAAAAGTGTTTCTTAAGCAATTAACAATCAACCCATCTATCTCTGACATTACATATATATATATATATATATATATATATATATGTAAATGTGAGATGGAAGTATGCTCTGTTGTCGCTAATTGTTATGTGATTATGATAAATACTTGTTTAAAAGCTTATATATGTACTAACATCTGTTAACGTCATTTGCTTCTAGTGTTTAAGTGCAACAAAGTGTAAAATAAATAAAAGTAAAATCGAAGTGTTATATAATAAAGTTTCGTAAACAATGCATTTCAATATTCTGCGATCGCTTAATACCAGCGAACTCAACAAAGGAATCGTGTTTCGCGTTCATACTTATTAATATTTTCTAAATTTCACAAATGGACAATAATTATTTGTGTAAATTTCGTACAGGCTGCAAACAAATATTCTTTTGAAGCAATTATCCGAATTGGTGTTTGTGAATCTGTACGGGATAAACAAGCGATCGGGTGATGAGAGCCCGACGCCACTTCCGCCGGCCACGCCCACGATGCTACCAGCACCTGAAGGTATCTGTTATTACTTCAAAAAAAATTGTTATATTTAACAACGTTTGTACCATTAGTAACATTCAAAAACAGGTTAATAATAACTATAAGATTAATTATAAAGTAAGTCTGTGCTGAGTTTTTTTCTGTATTGTTGTTATGTGAGTTAATTCGGATTTAAAGTTGAAATATTGGATTTTGTAAATTGTAAGTCCATAGTAAAAAATGCGAAAGCAACGCTGTCTGTATATGTGTTACGCTTTCACGCTTAAAGCACTGAACCGATTTGGATGAAATTTAGAATGGAGATAGACTAAACTTTAGGGAATGACATAGGTTTACTTTTTATTGCGAAAAAAGGTTTGATGGGGATGAAAGTTTGTATAAAAAATGAACCGGATTTCGAAATTCCTCGCGTATTTAAATCACGCGAACGAAGTCGCGGGCAAAAGCTACTAGTATATTATATAAGAATGTCGTGTCACAACTTTTATTACTCAAAAAAATCGGCCCGAGCAATCTATTTTTTTATATCGTCATATATATTTTTCAGGTCTCAATGTCATGCCCGATTATCCGGCCTTCATAGACCTGTCCCACATCGTGTGGATAAACAGTCACCTTCCGCAGCAGTACCAGCATACATGGCGGTTTCTGTTCTCCTCCCATATACACGGCGAATCGTTTTCTACTATGGCAGGTGTGAAATATTACAATTAAAAAGTTATTTTGCGCTATTAAATATATTGCAAAATGTGGGTACTTTTTTTTAATTACACGGGGTATTAACGTAAATAATTACAATAGGACTCGAATTGTTGAAATAATACTAATGTTAATGTAGAGTCTATTTTTTTTTGTCGTTTCATAACTTTACCATAGCTATCTGAATTAAGATATTTCTGGATATATTTGATTGAATCTAAATTATCAGATTAAAATCAAAAATTGCAGGGCGTATCCAAGAGCAAGGTCCCTCCATACTCATAGTAGAGGACACCAATGGCTACATATTTGGGGGCTTCGCCACCGCAGCCTGGGCCTGGAGCCCGAATTGGACAGGCACTGATGATTCTTTCCTCTTCACCTGCGCACCCAGAATGCGTATTTACCCCGCGACCAACTATAACGACCACTATCAATATATGAATCATCATACAAAGACATTGCCGAATGGTTTGGTAAGTGTTGCCAGGGTTCAAAATTGTCTATGGTGTTAGTGCAGTGTGTGCACTATCATTAAAACTTAGCGAATTAAGTTTCAATAATTACTAACACTTTTTTAATTTTCGTGCTCATGCTAAACATGGGAATAACTGCGCAGGTATTCCCGATCCGCTACGACTTGGGGGGACCTTCAAAAAAAGAGGGTTCCTCTTCCTTAAAGGCCGGCAACTCACTTGTTGGCCTCCTGGCGTTGCGGGTGTCCATGGGCGGCGGTTGGCAAATCACTCGAAGTGACCCGCCTGCTCGTTTGCCTCCTCTTACATAATTTCTTTCCTCTTACACATTTTATATTGGACAGGTTATTGTGCCCCGATTGACGACTGACAGTTGACATGTCACTGTCAGTTTGTGTTTATCTGGAATATGTCAATGAGATGTCTGATTGTAATGTACCGATGAAAACATTCCAGCTAATGGGTGGTCAGTTGGAGTTCGGTGGCATCTGGCTGCCGGCGGAACCGTTTGGTGAGGGTTGCTCAGCGGAATCGTGCTCCACATTCCGCGGATACAAGAGACTGAGCAAGGAACCGCATTTCCGCATCCGGTCGATTGAGGTATGGGGCGTTGGGGACAAACCGTCTTTGGAAAAGGATGAGGTATGTTTTTATGACTATAACTAGATTTTTTTCGAGCTTAGAATCACAGCTAAATATTTCTGTATTAAAGTTAGGTCCCGAGTTCGATCCCCGGTACGGTCAACATTTTTTTATTTATTTCTATAACTCATACAGCACAATATATATTAATGAAAAATGACAGGGCCAAAATAGGGTTTATTCATAAACTATAAATTTGTAACATACTTAAAATATAATTAAGTGAATTACATATAAAATTAATTTGCTTGTATTTATTTCGTTTTTAATTTAAAGTAAAAAAAATGTATTAACTAGCAAATCCTATCCTATCCCTAGTACATTGAGCTTTCCGGGCGAAGTAGCGCTTTGGAAGCTCACAAGTCCGAGATGAACTTTATGCATTTGCTTGGTAAACCCATGTACAGCGAAGACCTTCCCGAAATCCATAAAACCTGATCTCCTGGTACTTCTCACAATTTATGTTGCCCTAGTATATTTTCATATACATTGTAAACTCTATATAACGTATGTGCATTGTCTGGCGCTATAGGGAGTGCTCGCTAACTGGCGAGAAGAAAAGTCATTTAATCTAAACCAACCAAAGCCAATTTTGACGCTCTTGAGAGTTTGTCGTTACATGGAGTTTATTTTTTTCAACTGATAAACCTGTATATTTTTAAACAGCTTATTTAATGAAATATCTATGGTCAAATACGCCCTCACTACATCTTTAAGTTATGATCGGTTTATCGTTTAAAGAAAATCATTTGAGTAGTTTTGTTGATTATAAATTAAATATAATATAATATTTTATTAAAAATATTTATTAGTGTAAATAGGTATTTTTGATATTTTAAATATTCACATAATCTGAATAGACACAAAACTTCATTTGTGTGTATGTATGTGTGTTATAAAATCTGATTTTATATTGTATCACGTTAAATAGTTTTGAGTGTATGTTCTCAGACCGATCTTTGGAGACCTGTGAGGGCTACAAAACATTAAACCCTGCTGTGTTTGGTATTTCACATCAATATTTCGATATAATTTTCCATTTTCCCTTACGACTTGGGTGCTTTAATCAAAAGTGCGTAAAAGCCTCAATTGTAAACCTCCTGCCTCCTGACTTTTTTTATGTAGAAGAGGGGGCAAACGAGCAGGAGGCCCACCGTAAAGGTGAATTTTTCCACCCGTATCACCTTGATGCCTGTCGTTCCACCACCACGTTATCGACTTAGGGTCCTTCAAGAAAAAAGCGTACAAATCCCTAAAAGGCCGGCAACGCACTCACAAGCTCCCAGCCACATGAATGTCCATAGGCGGCGACTTCACCTGTATGGTGGGCCTCCTGCTCGTTTGCCCCCTCTTCTATAAAAAAAAAAGTCGCCGCCCATGGACACTCATGTGGCTGGGAGCTCATGAGTGCGTTGCCGGCCTTTTAGGGATTTGTACGCTTTTTTCTTGAAGGTCACTACACTTTAAGGTTCCCATATAATAATAGTAGTAGTTTTGTATAATACATTTAGCGCATGAGATGTTTGAGGGTAGTTTTAATAATATAAATAAATATGTTTTCTAGGATGAACGTGACGTGAGTATATTGGACACAAATCCGGACGCGAAGGCCATTCTGGACATGGCTGGCCGTACGAGGCATAGCGAAGGGTTGCGAGAGGAACCGCCTTTATAATGCTAACGAGGTATTGGTTGTATTGGCAGACATATTTCTGTATCTGTTGTGAACATGTCCCAAAATAGGAGTGTTTTGTTTCTGACGCTTTGTTTTTTCACCAAAGAGTAGGATTTTGTTGTTAAAGCAAGAAAATAAATATTGTCACGTGACGTCATTAATTTCCAATGCCAACTTTTTAAATAGTTTTTTTTTTAAATTTCAGATACAACTTCAAGCCCGGATGAAAATAATTTTAATATTTATTGCTTTTGAAATGTTTAACGCGGATTTATATGTTTCTATGGAAATTTCTAATAGCTCTTGTAAATTATGTAACAGACGCGAGAATATAATACGATAGACGGAGAGGTATCGTTTTCTTTCAACTGTGCAATAAATTTATCCTGGTCCTTGGATATCTTGCTGCGATGTATGTGATACCAGGAAGCTATCCCTATCCCCTCCATTTCTCTTCCCTTTCCCATCTGCCGCGAAATGGCTTTTTAGGAGGTTTTAAGGAAAACGATCGTCTTTATCTATCATTTTACATTTGAAGCTGTGAATTTGTAGTACAATCACTGTTAAGGAACATTGCCGTGGAAGAAATCAATTTTATGTTTAATTTAGTGTTTCTATAGTCATCCTTTTCCATCACAGCGCTAACACAATTTGATGGAAAGAGACGATTGAGTACGTTTAAGTATTTAGTAGAATTTCAATTTATTCAGCGTGTATTAATTGTTTTTCTATACGAAAGACTGTATATAATGAGAAATCGGCAGTGTTCCTTACAATATGATAATTATTGACTTTTCGACTATTTCTGTTGTAATAAAGTTGTGCCTTTATTGTCAACAATTGTGATTGAGTGTTGTCATATCATTTCGCCATTATCGACGTTGGTGCTAATTTTGATATTTAACGTTCGCATTCGATTCATTGACGGAACGTACGTTGCCATTGACGGTACGTACGTTGCCAATGACGGTACGTACGTTGCCAATGACGGTACGTACGTTGCCATTGACGTTACGTACGTTGCCATTGACAGAATGTAATCTGGTACCTATGAATTGTTGGATTACGTTACCAAAATTTTAAGTTAAATGCGTTCATTAAAAATAATCTATTTGAGCCAAGTTAATCACATTTAGCACCATCTTAAGTTTTGTGTCCGTTTTATTTCACCCATACCTAAACTAATCTCGTCTCTTTCTATTAAATTGTGTTAACGCTTTGATGAAAAGAGACAAAAGTAGTTAAGTTAAAACGGTGTAACTAAAACATTAACGATCGATGTGTTTTGAATTTGAAAATTGTCAATTATAAATATTCTTTTTCTTGTAGCGATCACATATTGTTCCTATACGGGTACATAGCAATGTAATTGTTTAATTAACGCACAAATTTTACTCTATCAGTGTTGTCTATGTGCTAAAATAGTAATTGAAATGTTGTCAAATTCAAGTTATATGTCGATTTTCGTAACAGTTGAATAATGTGAGAAAAATCTATGTCAAAACTCTAGTCAAACGTCAAAATGCTAGAATCGTGGCTATTGTAAACGTGTCAAAGGTGTCTGCTGGATATTGCTACCAAAATTATATAATAAGGGTTTGTACACACCGAGACGTGACGCACTTTAATTGTTAAAAATAAAGCCAGTTGCAGCAGCGCTGCTACGAGTCGCGTCTCAGCGTGTCCTTACCCTTATTTTACCATTATAGTAGCAATATTGAGCAGCATCCATTATAAGAATTACCAATCTTTGGAATTTATTATTACTACTGCTAAAGTTTAAATAAAAATGTTTTTGTCTACTTGTGATATTGGCATTCTTTTTAGAAACTAACCTTTAAAAGGGGGGGTTCTATTACAAAATTTGAGTCACGTGGCGCCAAATGTCCACGTGTAAGATACCATATTTGATAAAAAAAAGTATGAGAAAATAAATAAATAAATATATATTATAAATTAATTATTATTCAAGTTAGTAAAAAAATATACTTACAATGGCACATTATCGTCCAAAGTCTTAAAGATCCGTGTAGGATGGAGTTTTATATTTTGCCTCGAGGTGATGGATGTAGTTGTTAATATTAAGGGTGGGAGACGAAAGAGATAAAGACGAAAGACTTGGTAGCCAATACTTTTGTGTTAACCTTTAATATATTTTACAAACTGTTCATTATGGCATCACGGTATCTTTAAATGAGAAAAAGGTTTCTGAAGAACTGAATTTTGTAATAGAACAATTGAATTTGTCATGTCAATGAAGTGTGATCGTTTAATCACATGGATTAATTGTACATTGAAAGTATTAGATCAAGTTTATTTGTATGTTGTATGAAAATTTTGCTAAATAATGTTACCGGAGGCTTAGTATTTTTGTGTAAATAAATTGTGATATGTACTTTGCCTTTTTGCTTCCTTTAATTTTAATTTTTTTTAAAATAAGTTTTATTATAAGAATATGGAAAGGCTCTTCCAACCTCTTTATCTGATATTAAGATGTTTTTTTTGTTATTTGATTTGAACATGTAAGTAACATAATTTTTTATGAAGAGCTATCGATTTTCTTGCCGGTTCTTCTCTGTAAATGTCTTCTGAACCGGTGGTAGTGTTAATGACGATTCAAAAGTGTCTTTATAAAGATATTTTGAGTTTTTCGTCATCAAAGTATAATATTTCTATAGAAGCATTGTCGCATGAGTATAATACATTGTTGATGTCGTTCCAATTTGCTTTTGCTTTAACATGTTTAAAGAAGAATAATAAAGTAGTTAAGACAATTTTATCTATATTTATATTAGGCATGCATAAATACATTGATAATTAAATGAGCTAACGTCACTCCTCTCTTTTGCGGATGGACAAATCTATCGGTTCCTCGTTGACATCATTGCTATAGACACCCACGGTTGGCTTCGTAAGTGCATTCCTCCGTATGATTCCGTAAAGTGGAATGCTCTCTTTCTTCGGTAACTTGACACTCACTTGTCTTGTGTTAAGCCTGAAATTTATTCATAATTAATATTTCACGTTTACAATCCATAAATAAACTAGTTTTCCGTCATAGTATGTCAAGAATCATATAGATGCAGTTCTCATGAGAGGACTTTTTATGAAGAAAGAGATGGGTCCAGCGAGTTTTATTCATATTCATCAAATTGTTAGAAGGTATTAACTGTATAAGACTGTGGGTGAAAATTATAACTAATAAGTATATTTATTTTTATTATCTCTAGTTTTATTATCTCATAAGTTTATTGTTTTTTTTAATATATTTAGCACATAATGTGTTTGGGGACAGATGTAATAAAATAAGTATAAAACTAAAATAAACAAAATAAAATAAATTTAAAAAGTTTGGTCCTTGTGGCAGGGTACCCATTGCCTCAACGTGCAAAAGCAGCTCTTGGGTCCATTGACTACCAGGCGCCTACCTAATTCTTTAAGGGGCCCCCGTGTACCATAATAAAAGAGGAATATGTTCAAATTGTCTTACTTATATTTCTTGCAGGCGTCAGCTCTATGTCTCTCCAGGTATCTGTTCTGGCTGAAAGCCTTACCGCAATGCTGGCAGCGCCATTGCCACGAATGATGGCCGCGGGTGCGTTGATGGGCGCGAAGATTCGAACTAAAGCAAAATATATTTTATTTAATTACCAATACACCATTGATAATGTCACAGCGTGGGTGGGGCAGTTGCAACAGTACTTTGAAAGTCATGGGACACATGTCGCGTCAAAATAAACACGTGGGGTATTGTAATGGTGGTTTTGTTTTATTATTTTTAAATTTAACTACCTATTTAAATCTTAAATGAATGAACAGAAGCATTAATAATGCTAACAAATGGATCTTTGTCGTCGCATTACAGATAATTTAGAGTATTACAAACGTGATGATGCAATTTAATGCCCGTAATAATTAGTTTAATGATAGTTATTTTTTTTGCTACATTATATATATGTGTGTAATATAAGGTTAAATAAATTACCGATCAGCGAATGTTCTACCGCAAAGCGGGTATGGACATGGAAAGGGTCTCTCTCCCGTGTGCAGGCGCAGATGTCCTTTGAGCACCCACGGCCTGTCAAAGCTTTTGCCACAGTACGAACACACGTGACATGGTTTTGGACGCCGTTCTTCAACACATTTGTAGTCTGTAAACATAATTACAAATACAAAACGTTGCCACGCAACGCGTAAATAAATATCTCTTGTATTTTTGTGGTAAAACGAACAATGAATTGGTTTTAATGAGTATATAGTGGGCATCCTCTATAAAGAGTAACTAAAAACATTTAAACGATATTTAACTAAGTGGTTAAAAATAAATAGACATTGCTTACCGGTATCTTTCAAGACAATATTTTTGGCATCGCAAAGTAAATTCTCTTTATCAAATGACTCTTTGCAGTAAAGCAACTCTTTATTTAACTTCTCTTCCTCATTACTACGTACAAGGCTTTTTAGCTTTTCAGCGATTTTGTCAATCTCAATTCCTTTATTTTTATCCTCTGTTCTTTTAAGTGGCTCTCGGCTTTTTAACTCTTCTATAATTGGTGCAAGAGGCTCTTTTGTGGTTATTTTCTCAATCGTGCGTGCTTGTGCATCTATAATCTTCTTCTTCCGTCTTTGTGGTTTTTCGCAGAATACTTTTCGAATAGTTCGTTCCGAAGATCTTAGATTATATGAAGATTTATCAGTTTCCCGTTTTTGGTTTGTATTATTTTTCTTATTTAAATCTAAGGACACAACAGGCTTTTCGCTTTCAGATGCGTAGTCGTAGTTCTCATTTTTAACAAAATGTGGTAGGAACTGACTTTTCTTCAATAGTTGGAGGTAAAACCGGGTGCATATTGGTACTTTGTCGTGATATATGGTTTCATTGTTTTTTAGAAGAGTCTTCTGTTTCTTTAGCGACATCTTTGGGCCTCGAGGGGTTTTTATAACTTCATCTACAAATAAAATAGTAGAGGTAATTAAAATACAAGATGCAAGTCACTAGTACACTAGTGTTTGAATAGTTAGTCAACATTAGATAACGCCTATTAGAAAATTTCAGCAATACCATATGTTCAGAAAGGAGCAACAATTTAATAAGTGCACTTGTGAGAGAAGTGATCACAGAATCTTCATTTTATAATAAAACAAATATTGCATAATGTTACTACTTACGAATGAAAGCTTCTAACTAAATAATTTTAGTAATAAAATTTTGTAATTCTTACACAATATTGTACTAGATTATGAGCAACGGTTCAATCATATTTATCACCTGATTCATGAATGAAAAATCCCGTTAACGGCCGCACGGAGTTCACAAAACACTTGGGCATTTCTTTTATGTAAGCAACAGCGCAAATTAACATTCGAAAACTCAGAAAATCAATATAACACATAAAACTATGATAAACTGCACAAAGCACTTGTTGAAATTCGACAGAAAATAAACAATAGAAGAATGTTCGTTCTAATAATTTAAATCTAAACGTATTAGGCATAATTCTATTAATTGCCAGTGTCAAATTTCACAGCGATTATTCAAACTTTTTTACACATATTTTTCCTAATGATTTTATTTGATTCAGTAAATTTATCCACAATTATATTTGTTTTTTAATCATACATAAATGTATTATTCCTTCTCATATTTAAAAATAAATCATAAACAAGAAAACTTTTTACTGAAACCTACGTGAAATGGATAACGAAAATGGCGCGCGGGCTGGAGTGGGCGGGGGACAAATGACAAGAGGGCGCGAAATCGATTTTATTCGCGTTTGCGACGACGCGAGGAGTGTGTGTCTTGTTGCGCTTTATTTTGCCGCTTCGTCGTGACACCGGGCAATGCTAAACAAAAGTGTTTCGCGTGTGATTCTGTATTTATATATTAAGTGGTGAAGTGTTATTCATAAAATTATACGGTGATGTTGGGATAGAAAGTGATTGGCAGCGCCATGGGCAACTCCTGCAGTTCTGGGCAGGCCCACAAGGACAAGGATAATGTCTCTCAGCAATCAGAAGAGTGAGTAGTAATTGTCTTTTAAATTTTGACACTCCGTGAAGGTCATAACTCATCCTACAACAATGCTTATTGAATAATGTTTACACTATTTTAAACGAACGAAAATATTTACTTACTAAAGAATATTTTTACTCACTGTCCTTAATTTACGAGTGGGATGACAAATCGATACATTAAGGCTATCTCCTTTAAGTTAAAGCAACAATGTAGCAAGATGAACCCACTTTAATTATATTAGGTATACTATTGACGTTCTAAGATCTCAAGTTGGGAGCATTAATGAAAAATTTAAACAACATAGTTATAGATAAAAAAATAACAGTGAACATTTATTTGCAAGAATATACACATTTGATTTACAATGGACATAGAACAATCGACGTTTAAGAATTTAAAACGCATATTTAGACACGAGATATTTGAAAAAAAAATGCTATTTACCTTAAACATAATCTTCAATTTATGATTAAAAAGTCAGTGTACAATAGTACACTGACTGTTGAAATATATTTTAGATTTAAATATAAATCTAAAATATATTTCAACCGCAAAGCAAAAATTGTGACACGACCACGCTTTTTAGGTTAGGTTTTGCACATATATTTTATTACTTAACTTATTTTCAACGTCATTAATCTTATTTTTATTCGATAATAATTATTATTAAAAAGTTAATTCAATAAAACAATGCATATTTGTTATTTATTCATTAGAGTCTATAGGTCATGATTATGATAATTTAAGATTACAAATTAGCATATAATTTGTATGAATACAAGCTGAAAGTTAATAAACATTCTTTATATATTATTTTCTGAGAAATTTTCGATCAGTAAACCTTACTTATACTTGTGTTTATCTAAACTTTAAACCGACTTTAATTTATTTAAAATATACCCTCACTGAAATACCAGTTTGTAAACCTGACGTGAGATGTATAAAATATGGCAATACTCCTTTATGGCACCAAGAAAACATTTAACGTTTGAAATTAAACACATTCCTACCTAAGCACTTAGATAATGTCGACGCACGCCGTTTGATATTTTATTATGCGTATTTTTGTACGTACTATTTTTATAAAGCCGTCGGTTGCGACACTGCGACGCGAGTATTGGAATTATATCGTTAAAAAAAAACCACGTATATAATAGTTTATTTGGACTATGGAATGTATTACATAATTCTAATGGACTATGTCCGACGAGTCTTTGAGGTTCGCATATAAAATCGCACACACATTTCTTTTTTACAAATTTAGTCTCCCGATTCTCTTGGATTTGGCCAATTAAGCGGTAACTGGCGTGGTTTATTTTTCTTTGTAATTTGCAACGTCACCGCCCACGTCGCTCTGGAATGCGAGGTAGACGATCGGGCAAAAATCCTACGCGTCGTGACGTCACTTAAGAAACTAGTGATCGCCCAAAAGACTGTCTGTCCCAAAAAACCACAACAGCAGTTCTGTCCGTATGCCTTCAGGGCTAATACCAACATGTACCGGCACGTTTAAGCTTTAATTGAATTTTACAAATTAGACAATTAACCAAAGCTTCAAACCCTTTTTTGATCCCGTTTGCTACTGCTACTATTAGCACGACCCTAAGCTACAACGTACCTCAGTTGTTCTAGCTGTTGGCTATTGTGAGATTATTAGAATTTTTACTAAATGTATTCAATCGTTAATAGAGATTTTAATTGTTATCGCTGCAAAATCTAATTGTTAGTTTATGTGATGTTTATTAGTTTAATTTGAAACTAAGAGCAATCACATAGATAATATATTCTGCTAGTAATTTAGTTGCGGTTTAAGGGTTAGAGTACCCACTACGACCCCATAGGACCCATAGATCTCTCAAGACACATTAGAACATTGTAAAATATATCAAATAATATGGTTAAAGTTAACGGTTTTTAAGTAGGTACCTTCTTTTTCTACGAGTAAGACTCTCGTTTATACCTTTCAAATTGTAGTGACACTGTTATGAAATAACAGATATTAAAAGAGTGTTTGCACCATGATATTCTCGCTACTTGCTCGATAGGTAAACATTCAAGGTGTTCCTTAGAAATGAGTTGCTTCCTATTTATTTATTGTAAAATCTCGCTTTTGGTTAACTATGTATACTAATTTATATCTTGGGAAAGACATTTCTAACCATGCGACACCACGTTATGGAACCACGGTATTTACGAACCATTACGACTTAGGGTATTTCAAGAAAAGAGCGTACTACTCCCTAAAAAGCCGGCAACGCACTCACGAGAGTGTCTATGGACGGCGACTGTACCTTTATGGTGGTGAAAAGAAACCTCAACCAATGGAATCAGTCGGCTGGACCGAAGACCCAAGTGGCTGAGGTGGAGAATATGCTTATGGTCAAGAGAACTTCGTTATTGCAAATTGAATTAGAATTTGTTTTTTTAGATATAACATTTGAATCTACCATACAATGTTGGTAGATACAAAAAAATGTCATTAGCTTGAATGTTGTAGCTTGTAATTGCCTATTATTACATGATAAGGTTTTCATTTATCGTTATCCGTAATAATTATACGCAACATATAATTAGGTTTCCATATGATATAATTTTTCCACCTTGGTCGTGCTTTTTATATACATATTTAGTATGTGAAAACATACATTACTCAAGTTTAAAAAAAAACATATAATCGAAAAAAAATTACGTTCTGTCTTTGCGAGAAAATTAAGATTTTGTTATAGAATATAATATGCTTTTTTCATACTTTGTTAAAATTTTGGTGGAGATTGTGGATTAAGAAAGGTATCGTATCTGTCGACCTGTCGAAAACACTGACCAGACCAGCCCATACGCCTATGGGCTTAGGGCAAGAATATGCTTAACCGTCTAAGGTCTTCGTTCGCGATTCAGGAGCTTCAAATCCGAACAGTGGGTTGATTGTTGAGGCTTCGAAGCTCAATGTGGTGAGCATTTGTATGATGAACATATATGGTGGTCTGGTTGTTAACTGTGTAAGTAGTTGGCCCTACACCAGAAGACATTATGCATAAAAAGTTTTCAAAAGGAGAAGGCATCATAGGTGAATGATTTTCTTCCTTTTCGGTGTCAGTCACCGGTTTTACGGTGGTCAGATGGTCAAGAAGCGCAGAGAGTATTTAATAGAATGCAAATAGCCTCTATTAATTCTACTATTTCTCTGTAACTTTGGAAGCAAAAGAAGTTCCTCTTCGATCAACAAAAAATACCCAAACCACAAGCTTACAATCTTACTAAATAGCTTACCTTGAGGCAAACCTACCATGTGAAAAATATGGCCTATATTAATTTATTTTAGCTATTTATTTCTTCTCCATTCTAACACAGAGATACAACTCACACAATGAATCATTCTGAAATACATTTTTTTATACGCTTTGAACCACCATTTAAAAAAATCCTAACCCATTGATCGAGAATCGAATGCAGGATCAGTTAGTAAATATAAATTTTCTTGTTATTAAATTTTGTTTCATACACATTATTACTCACGTCATTTCTGAAGTCAATTATTATCTTAATAAATGTCTTTGGCCCAATTATATCAAATGTCTCATAAAATGTATTGCTCGGTCAACAGAAGTTGTCACAATCAATCATGGCCCGTTGGCAAGTATTGGCGAAGCATGGACAATGGTTTGTCTTGGATATTTGTGTTTTTTTTTAAATTAACGACTAATTGTATATTTAAAAAAAATGGAAAATGTTTTAAGAAAATTTAGTCGCTGAATGAAGACAAGTATTTTGTGATCATTAATTTTGTAATAATTGGATTTTATAATGGAGCTGCAAATATAATAACTTTTAAAGACAGACCACCCAATTTATCTAAAATTAACTTTGTAACGGCTATTAATCGACTTTCCAGTGTTTATTTATAAATTACTTACTTAGTATTAACAATAAATACTTCTCATTAAACGTTATAACGAGTTTATAAGTTAGCAATAAGTAGATTTAATTTTAATTAAGACTTTTTATCATAAGCCAAGAATAAACACATATTAAACACCTTAAGAAAAACAAACATTTAAATCCTGATGGTGTTCACATGTATGTTGTATCTTGTTTGTATTATTATATATATTGTATTTTGTTTTATCTCTTAAATGTATAAAGTTCCCATATAATTGTTTTATGTGTATACCTAGTTTTAATATCTTAATAGTTTATTGTTTTTTAAATATATTTAGCACATAAGATGTTTGGGGACAGATGTAATAAAATAAAATAAAGAAATATAACGAGCTTTTGTGCTGGTTTCGCCAAAAGCTGAACACCAAGAACATAAAACTATGGTTGTACGTAAACGGAGCGGAGCTACTTATTTGAAATAATCTCAGGCATTTTCGTTCCATCATATCTATTGATATTGCCACGAAAATAGATCGCATATTAGTTATAATAAACTGTATTTATTATTTTAAGAATAGCCACTAAGCGCGGTGTGTCACGATTATTTTATGGGATAATGGCAAGGCCATCGTTTTGAAAGAAGAATACTTTGGGCCGTATCCATTTTCTTTTTCTAAACTAGAATCAAAATATTACAAAATCATGTTAGTTAAAAATTTAAAACAAACAAATTTGATCCAAGAGCTGGTGCTTTCCTTGCTCAGCGTGTAAGCATCGCGATACAGCGAGGAAATGCCGCCAGCATTGTGGGTACTCTGCCACAGGGATCAAACTTTTTAAATTTGTTTTAGTTTCGTGTTTTGTTTTATTTTAGTTAGGTTAATATTAAGAATATTTTTTGTTTTTTTTTATTTAGTCATAATTGGGAATGTTTGATGTATATTTTTAAAAGGAAAATCACCGTTTAATGCAATTGGCATTCAAATATTCGTAAACGGCTAATGATATAACACACAATAAACTAGACAGGTATTTTCGGGTTATTTAAAACAAAGATTAGTAATGAAAGAACATACACCAATACATTTTTGTATGGAAATCTCAAAAAGCCCAGCACAGTCTCAACATATACTCGTATGTAAAAAAGAAGCATAATATTTGACCTAACCAGCACCTTTAATAAACTACACTCGTACTTAAAAAAGTTTATTATTTCCACTGCCACTGCCATCTAGTTAAATTTATTTTAGTGTTTATGTTATTTAAATTGTTTAATTATTAAGTCTCATTATCTGTACATTAATCTAATTATTTGCACATAATTCAAATTCCTCAATCAATAATACTATTCCTATGTAACACTTCTCGTTTTCCTGCACAAGATTGCCCATTCATTAATAGATTGTCTACTAACTACTGTCACTGATTGATCAATACATTCAACCGCTGTCGGGGAGCCAACAGGTTTCTGTTACAAATAACAATACACTATGGTACAAATGCATAGACAATTCTATTCTGTGGACGTCTCATATCTTCTTTTCGGTATCCCTTTTAATAGTGACTGTGTTTTGTTTTTGTTAGTCATCTGTTTGTAAGCTGTTGTTAAATTGTTAATAACCTAACTGCAGTCTTTTGGAAACTGTCTCCGCTCCTTAAACATATGGCCACCGTGAAACGGTGACTGACACCGAAAAGGAAGAAGATCGTATGTTCTCCTACGATTCCTACTTTTTTTTAAGAATAATATAAAACACTAGCTGACCCGACAAACGTTTTTTTGCCATATAATGACAAATATAAACATTTAGGGAAATGAGAATAGATGTTGGTCGATATTCACCTACTCAATATGCTCACAAAATTTCATGAGAATAGGTCGAGCCGTTTCGCTTTCGGGAACGGAAATTGTGACACGAGAATTTTATATATTAGATAATAAACTTAAATCTTTAGTATACAATAGTTTACAATATATATTATCATGAGAAATTACGATAAAAGCCTTCTTAATTCCATCAGTGGGCAACAGAGATATTCGAATAGAGCAATATCCAATGAATGAAGAGGCGTGACACGAATCCCGATGCCAAAACCATTCCATTGTCTTGTTAAATCAAATTGACCTAATTGATAGGGTGGATCGTGTTGACATTATGATTACGTTTGAAAATGTATTGGTTGAAACTACAGAATCCTGAAGGAATAATCTAATGGTCCATTTAGAAATGCAATTGAACCGAGAAAGAAAGTTTTGGATGTTGTGTGTTGGGTTGGGTAAAAAAGCTTTAGTTCGAAGTGTCAACCAAAAGAGGGGGTGCATTTTCCGCCATCTTGGAAAAAGGGGATTTTTTTTTAAAAATCCGATGTTGCATATTAACTTAGTTCACCGTTGCGATATGTAATTATTTATAGAATATTTTTCTGTTGCTTTTTTTTTGACGAACCACAATTAAGATGACATTTTCATAACATTTTCCTCGTGTTGTTTATCGTTGTTAAGATATCGACGGAAAAAGCCAAAAAATTGGCGGGTATAATATTGTTATTCTGGAATTATTCTTTTTTTTCCTCTATATATATCTATAATTTCTACTGCACTATTTAAGTTTAAATCAGATTCTAACTATGACTAGCTAAGTCTTACTATGTTAATCAAAATAAAGGTAATCAAATAATGAACATATGTATATTTCGTATCAAAATTTAAAAAAAAAATCTTTACAATTTTAATATGTTTTTTAAATTTTGTTTTAAGTATCTAAGGTTTTAAATCTTAAACGTTCAACAGTTACATCTTATGTAATTATAAAATGTTTCGCTATTTCGTAATTTGATCGAAAGCTTTGGTTTGAAAAGAATTCAACTTCGCCACTGTAGAACTTCATAGATGAGCTTTGGAATAATTAGCTTTAGCATTAATACTAGTATTGGTGAAAAACAAAAAGAATCAGATACTTAGCTGGCTTAATGCCAATACACCACCGCTAATAGATTGTCTCTAAGTGTTTTTTTTTTGATGATTTTCTGTTTTAATTGTATGTTTTAGTTTATATTGCACTATTTTAATAGTATTACATATAATTGCATACGGAATTATTTAATTCGTAGTTTTTTATATTGGCACAAACAGGAAAGATTTAATATAATTTACGGTTAATAATAAATAATTGTGTAACGCGGTGTTCCTGAATCTAGATTTTTATGTCATTTATTGTATATCTTTCTCTGTATTAAAAAACTAGATATTTAACAATATATAACTAATCAATCAATATAAGTGTTTAAAAGTTTTGAAGCAGTGGTTGAAGTAAATTTTCAATTAACCTTAACCGATTTTTGACAACGCTCCTAATTATATGTAATCCAACTGTGAAAACCGCGTTCAAATCCGTTCAGTAGTTTTGAAGTTATTATATACAAGAATTCTAAAAATTGTTTTTTTTTGTTTATATGACTCTTCTTTAATTGCCTCCTTTCAGTTTTTTATTATAGTATATATATCTATAACATTTTTGTCCTAGCGTCACTTTCAATAAGTTGTCTACAAAATTCAAGGATTCAGGATATCGGAAGATCGAGATTCCCAGTAATCAAGTCGTATAGATAAATGCTCAGTCTACATAAGTTTATAAACAAAATCGTAAATAAGAATCATCACAACTGTTACAATAAAACCTCGTTCCACGGTTACAAATGGGTAAATTCTATAAAGGAAATGCATTCAACTTCCTCTGCGAATAAATTGCACTGCTGTTTATACAGCTCTATTGAAAATTGAATTGCAATGTACATATTATTATATATCGTAGATGATCAATCAAGTGCGACACTGCTTGGGGCCTGATACTTGATTGTATAAAAGTGACTCCTGTATCATATAATCTTGGTTAAACAACATTTGTCATGGCCAAAACGTTCAAATCAGAAATACATATGAATGGTCCATGAAAAAAAAAATGCCCATATCAAAATGCGTAGAGCGGAGAACTGTCAAGAAACTCTCCGCCACTCCTTTGAATCGCCAAGTATAAGTTTAACAGTACGGTTGTATTGATAGGTTTATGATAATGTTAAACACAAGTTTACATACAGGAAACCAAACCAAACAAAGGACATCCAACTTAACATTAATTTGATTTAAGACGAAATTCGTTTCAACTGACACATTGACTGTTAAAACACTTACTCGTATAGTATACCTAACGACTTTTCTATTGTTCCAAATAATAATAATTACACCTAATAACAAACTGTCAATTTGAATTATGGTTATTCCATGCCGAACACACTCCATAGTAAAATCAACAATATTTACCAATGTTCGCGTTACATAACAATTACTACGATGATATAATTATAAGGTGTCCTTACAAAAGGTGACGTTACGCGTGCGTCATAGCTCGGAAGTAGGTCAAAACGGCCGTGGCCTGGCACACGCCGGTAATTAGCTATAAGCTTCAATATAGTAATATCTTTAAGTGCATCTACTATAATACTTTAATATTAGTTGGGCCATGTGTGATTGGGATCGTGTGTTATCAGCGGTATTTATTACAGGTTCAGGGATACTCCCGATCTATACTCTAGCCTCCGGGAATGATACGACCTTAGAAATCACCGGTACATGGTCGTCATGTAAAAAGATTTTTTAAAGTTAACGTAGTTTTATATAGATAAAGCTGTTAATGACATAGTACCAAATACTTTTATTACTTAGAGTCATTATTGTCGTTTGTACGAAGTTAAACTGTCATTTATTATAATATTTTTGAATCCCAATTTAAGCTTTCTAATAATAATTAGAAATTTGGTGTAATAACACCAAAGAGATGCTTGCTACTGTGATGGTAAGTGGGTGTGGCCCATTTAGATACTATACCTACTTCTGGATTCAGAGTATTACTACTTAACGATTTCTCGTTAATATGTATAGCAGGCTTGGTAATTAAAAAGTAATAAGTGAATCAGATACTTTTACAACAAAGACCGGTTTGAAGACCCATTATAACTCTTCATACAGTTACAACCCTTACATTAAACATTTGGCTTCCAACTTGTCAAAGTTTGCTAACTGTTTGACAATTGGAGTAAATAAGGATATTTTGACATAAATCAAAACCGCAAAGGATTTATATATGTATATAAAAGGTTTTATAGGGTTGTCGCAAACCTCAAGCAAGCTACTTAAGCCAATACTTATTAATATAAGTGTATTAACAATTTATCAAAACTAAACAGTCAAAATCTCTATAGTAATAACAAGATTAAAAAATATATATATTTCGAACTTTGAAACTTTTAACCCACCAGATTTACTTGACATTCTAGTAGTAGACGCTTTCTACTGGTCCAAAGTGGCAATTTACGTGCTACTTATCTACTAAATAACTTTACTTGACACAGGTACAGACACACATTTATTAATTTAATAAATTTGCGTTTGATGCCTCGAAAAAAGCTAACACAAACTGAATTTAGTCTAGTGTGTAGCCCATTCAACCAAACTCTTGACTTAATATCATGTGTCACCCCGTAAACAAAATATCACAACTATGCCAAAAGAAGAAAGAAGCGTACCTCTCCCTTATAGGCCGGCAACTCACTTGATAGCCTCCTGGCGTTGCAGGTGTTTATGGGCGGCGGTTAGCACTTCACTCGAAGTGCTAACCTGCTCATTTGCCCCATGTTACGTAAAAAAATGCCAATATTTAACTTACCAACGGAAAATCAACGGACAGCAAAGATTTGTTAATTAATCGAATCAATGATCTAATGTGCAAATTAGTGATCTGGCACAGGATCAAAGCTCAGCAGATGTGGTCGCATCTGTTCATTGTCGACTTTACTTATAACCGATCAGATTAACAGGTTCAAAGCTAAAACATTATTTAATTGATATAATTGGCTAATGTTTTTCAGGACCGATATGACTAGAAGTTTTTGAAACATGGAGAAACACGCTCGCAAGCCTCCAGGCGTTGCTGGTAGGCGGTTACTTACAAAAGTAACGATTCAAATCGATCGTTGCTGACCACACAAAAATTAAGGACACTTTCCAAATTTTTGTAATAAATGTACATAAATTGAAAATACGAACCCTTGTTTTTTCTTCAGATCGTTATTTACATTTTTTTGGTTACATTACATCTGTTAGTCAGGGATCCCCTGTACGGTCAACATTTGTATGATAATATTTTTGTTGGCTGTGGTCTGTGGTATGGGTGTGATTAGCAAAACAAAACCGAGAAAAAAAAAATAAACCGCTTGCGGACAAACAAACCGAGTGTGATATTATAAAACATATATTTTTAAATGATATTCAAAAATGGCGTTTAATTATATTACCATAATAGTCATTTTTATCCGCACTGTAAGGCAAGGCAAATGCCTTACCATTTTTGCCAAATTAGGAATCACAAAGGAAATTAGGTTAATTCATTCTTGGCTAGTACTTATCTTTTAATTGCGTACTTTAAGATTGTACATGGAGATTTCGGGCTTCATAACAATCTTTTTTAATCTTGAAATTAAAAGCTTTTGTTTGAGTGGGAGTGCCATGCTGTTACTTAGGGTTTCAGCCGAATGGGCAGGCACGGCCGGAGAAATACCACTCTCTCACAGAAAACCGGCGTAAAGTGATACAATTGGACTTTGTTCATTGTATCACGGAGATCTTCCGGTGCCAATCCTTTCACCTCCCCCCATCCTCTTCCTCTACCCCTCCATTTCCTAATTTTTCTTTAAAGGTCGGCATCGCACTCACGAGCTCCTAGCCACGTGAGTGTCTATAGGCGACTTCACCTTCATGGTGGGCCTCCTGCTCGTTTGCCCCCTCTTCTATATAAAAAAAAAACTCTTACATCCGACTAATGTATATAGAGGATATCAACGTCAGTGTTTCGCGTAACTCCAGAAAAAGCTACGTCACATTATAACAAATTTATGAAATGTATTTTCTCGACGCTCGTATACTTACGTACTTTGAACAATGCAACAAGTTTAAAAATGTATGTCTCGATCCCATTTACCTGTGTAGCTTTGGTCAGCCTTATAGGCTTATTATTTTTTGAAGTCTATTATAGAAATACTATAAATAGGCACCAATAAAGTCAGTACGATACATATGAAAGAATGAAAACGTGGCGGAGAATTAGTTACTGGTTTTTCACACTTCCTCTTGATTAATGCTGTTAAGTTAAGTTGACTGGTAGTTAATGTAATTTTATAGTCATTTTACGTTTCACCCCTTTACTCGTTTTGATTCCAAACAAAAAAGGTGGTCCTCATTTAAGATTGAACTCAGCAGTTGTAATCTAATCAGATTCATTCATTATTATATATTATTGAATTTATAACAAATCTACAGGCATATTTTTCATATACAGGCTACTCAATTAAACACTGTTTATTTTAATTATACTACGTAACCATAATTATTATAATTGTTTACACAATCGCATTGGTTACACAGTAAAATTCATTTGTAATTTTTTTGCACGTCAATTCAATTGTCGATAAAACAATGCAACGCTTCTTTTAGAAAGTTGTTTGTTTTTCTTCACCTTTTGAGACTGTAGGGGTAGTGAGGTAGTATGGTTAAGTAGGCCTACCTGAAGGTAGACGGTACCGGAGACTAATGACCAGGTGTTTTCAACGATCGCTGCTATCAGCTGTTAGCACTAAAAATCTACCTGACCGATTGGTAAATTTTTTCTTCGCGCAGCTTACGTTAAAATTAAAATCTATAAATAGATCATCTGATATCATTTTAGACGTGTCTGTGATGCATGCACTTGATTAAACCCTGTTATTTTATTATATTTACGACAGTTAAGTGCCAAGTGATGTATCTGACCTTTCATACCTGTTAAAACAGTCCATATCGCGCGGAACGTAATAAAGCTCAGATTGAGAGCTTCGCAAACTAGGTCGGGCACGCGTCACGATTGACGTCACCGGTGACGTCAGAGAGCTGCCACGCCTGCTCCGAGATCGTTATTACGGAAGTGAATTTGTTTACTACAAAATGTAATCGGACATGTACACGAAACATTATTGAGATAACGCGCATTACGGTTGTATTTTAAGATGAACTACGTAGCGTAAACTTTATACCGGGAATTATATGCTTGAAATTTTAAGGAATTTAAGCCGAGAGAATTCCAAACCCGCTGCCCATGAAGGAATTTTAAGTGGCACGCCCACAATTTCATATTTCAGCTTTGCGTTCTGAATAAAATTTAACAAAATTTGTGAATTTCACCTAAAATACTTCGGACATTCTTTTGGTATGTTTTCATTTATTAACTAATAATACGCCAATAACTCTTATGTAACAGTTCCCGCTGGACATTTCTAGTTATATTCGTGTCTGTGCAAATTTGATTTAAAAAAAATTGGACTATAAACATTTTCCAATACGTAAAATGTTTATAGTCCAATTTACCGATGAACGTGACGTTGTTATATAAAAAGATTAGTAAAGTTATTTACATCTCACTATAAATACTACCTCTACGTAAGCGTATCTCAAAATTCAATTTAATAAATAACAACAATATACAACCTATTTTGCAAATTCTTTGAGCGTTCAAATGCAAATTGTCAAAAATAACATATATATATATATACAATTCTCGTGTCACAGTTACCCTTCCTCCTCCGATAAGGGTTTCCGACCGATTCTCCTGAAATTTTCTGAGCTTATTGAGTAGGTCCGAGAATCGGCCAACATCTATTTTTTTTTTTTTGGCAAAACGACGTTTGTCGGGATCAGCTAGTTATATACATAATTGTAGCGTAGTTGTTGATATAAGCTGATATTGTGGGATTTTAAAACGCTGTATTAAACTTTGCCATCCCTAAGCTTGGGGAAAAGATTTCGAATCAATCGTAATACCCGATACTTTTAAAAGCACTGCCATAAGTGATTGATCACGTAGCACCTATATAATATTGAGAGCATATACTTTTAAGTATAATTGAATTGCGAACTTTTGACTGATTTAACCACATAGTAACTAGGGTTCTGTTAACACAACTGGTAATAAATTATGAATATAAGATATGAAATATTCTATTATAAAATATTATTGAGGTTGGACATGCTAGTCAGGCTGCAGGCATCCTACTATATCCTCCATCACGCTTTATCCGAAGCATTGCATTTTATCTCGCTCCAAGCATTACCGGCTCTGTTCGCCTCATCTGCAACAGTACGTCGCCAGGTCTCGCTTCCGCTTCCTTTGAGGATTCCAGTCAAGGTCCTGCTTGGGAATACGCTTGGGATCTCTCCGAAGGGTGTAGGCATTCCAGTTCCACATGCGACGCTTTATTTTCTGGGCAATTTTTGATATCTGAGCTAGCTGAGATATACTTAAAATGTTTTCGACAATCGTAGAGAGGCGAAGTTGTGATCGATGTATGTTTGTGAAAGTATGAAATTATTTTCATACATATATAAAACAGACTAAAATCTTGTAGGTTTTTACAAAAATGACTTTACAGATTATGAATAAAATGTAAACTTTTAAAAACAAAGCTCATCGATGAAACGCTGAAGGATTTTCATTAAGACTTTCACAAAGACTTTGAAACTCAAATGAGAACTTTGTCGGTTGGAAATTTATATATTTTAGTTGCTCCGTAATCTCTGCTTTTAATGGATTAAAATATGCTTTTTGGATACTCATCATGTACAAATCGTTTGCGTCAAACAAAATTAATGATTTTGGTCCTTTGCTTTCTGCTTTACCTTATATGAATGTTTTTAAACATAGTCATACTTATATTTGCTGCAATCTCATTTATGCAATACATACTTCATACTTGCGGCATAGGAATTTGAAAGTACTCAATATTTTCTAGTTGGGTTTTTTGGATTTTTTTAAATTTTATTATGTATACTTACGCTTATAACTCTGACCATAATAACCTAGCGTAGAATTACCTGTTGCGCGCGCAGGTCGCCGCCGTACCGCGTCACGAAGCCATCCTTCGATGCAACGGCGGAGCCTGCGCAGGAGTTGTTGGAGCCCACGCCATCCTTCAAGGATAAAAAACCGCAGCTCAAGGGCCCTAGGGCTCAGATCGGGTCTAGTGTTTCTGGTAAGAATAACAAATGTAAACTATCCTTATACTATTTATTATTTTACACAAACATAAGTCAGGCAGAAATCATATGTATATATGTATGCATGTACAGAATTCATAATAAAAGATCATAATATTCATATTAAGACGCAAATAGGGTGGACACAATTATGCAACATACAAATTTATAGGTTAGGATCGAGCTAACGAGACAATTATTATTCTCATGCATTACCAGACACTCGGGTCTGAATTAGTTATGTGCGAGAGCTTTACATCTAAAACCATTACGTATGATAAATATTAGCACAATTTACATTTAAACCTCTTATCATTAACGTCTCAAACAACGTCCGACCGAGTTATATATTACACACTTAGCTCATTGCTATTAAAACACAATATATAATTCACAGAACAATATTCGTCTAAATGATTCATGGCTGACGAAACATTTTAAATCTTCAGATTCAATCTCCCTGTCATCGCCCCAAGCATGCGCCTCGCCCAAAGAGGAGGTGGTAGGTCCGCCTGTGCCCCCCAACGTGGCCGCGCTGACTGATGAATACCGTTCCTACCTACTTGGTAAAAGTATTGGGCAGAGGACAAGGAAACGTCGGGCTATGCTCATATATGTTTGCGCAGCTGACTCACAGGGTAAGTTTAAATGAAGTACCAAGTGGTTTATAATGAAATGGTTTGCAGATGCAGTGTTTTCCTACATTTCCATGTATAATGCACAACTTATAGAACTTAATATTTCAGATTGTTGCGCCGAGAAAGGCGCGTTACATTGTGGCGTAGCGGCGCGTCTACGCGTGCGCGCACGCAAACGCGGTTGGCGTGTGCACGTAGCGGACCTGCACTGGCGTTCGCCACTCGAACAACAACGAGATCATCGTTTCCCTGTTCTTTGTGTTGCTGAGCTTGCACGTATGTTTCTTATTAAAAAAAACACCAATTAGGTGCGATATTTGACACGGTTACATAGCCCGTCGGGAATCTAACCTGGTATCTTCAATAGTTCGTTCAGGTTTCGATATTAGATTTTGTGAATGAAACTAAAAATATATATAGAACAATGCAGAGAAAATTTGAGCTAAAAATGGCTAATGGTAAATTGACTTTCTGATTATCCCTTTGTTTACTGTATTCCAAAGTTCAACTTTCTAGGTCACTTGAAAGTAGGTTTGATATTTGTCAGCACAAATGACGAAAAAATATCATTCTACTTGAATGTTACCTTTGACTACTCAGTTACTACGATTTTAATAATTTATCCATATCCAATTGGATCATTTGATATTATTATATCACTCACGAGCCACGTGAGCGTCTATGGGCGGCGACTTCACCTTTATGGTGGGCCTCCTGCTCGTTTGCCCCCTCTTCTATAAAAATATATATTTATATATAATTATCATAATAACAATACGTATGACAGAAAAACGAGAATTTCTAAAAAAACAAGCTATAGCTTGTAACGTTATTTATGAAGCTTTTTTAATAAGCTAGATGCATATACAGCCAATGTATTCATCAGGTCAGTCAGAACTGGGCGCGGTTGTACCTGTATTATTTCTAAACTCTAACTTGGGCACACCACTTCTACCTCACACATTGGAATGCGCTGACTTCAAAGCAGCTCTGGAAGCAGCTGATGACGAAAACGACAGGTGTTTGCTGAATAAATGGTAATTATGCTTTAACGGTTCTCGTATTCCTCTTAGCCAATTAGTCAACCAAGCCGAGTTTCTTGCCTGCTTCTTCTCAGCTTGGTCGGGTACGCACAGGCGTAGAATCACTTAGATTTAAGACGATTCAAAATGGTCATATGTACCTTAATGAATACAAATATTTTGACTTTGAGTTATTCTAGGTTTTGATTCCATACAAATTGCGTACTAATTAAATTCACACATCAGTCTCCTGAGAAGCCTCCAAACTCAAAATATCTTTATTCAAGTAGGTCTTTATAAAGACACTTTTGAATCGTCAATTTTTACACTACCACCGGTTCGGAAGGCTATCTACCGAGAAGAACCGGCAAGAAACGCGATAGCCGCTCTTTTAAAATAAACAAGTAATACAAAATTGTGCTTCTGACAATTAAAATAACAAAGCATTGTGAGGCTACTCGAGAATTGAACTGTCCCGATGCTGAGCCAATTGCCGACACATTAAAGGGATCTTTGTCCTCTAAATATTCGTTTACGGTATAGTGTGCCTCTTCAACCAAAATACCCTTTTTAAATTTATTAGAAGTTAGTTTGGTTATAAGTGCTGGGACTTTGTTATAAAAACGTATGCTCATACCTACAAACGATTTATGAACTTTACTAAGGCGAGAATCAGGCACTTCTTTGAAGGAAGCCAGATTTTTTATATTATGAAGTTATCCAAATAACGATAGGAAATGTTTTGATCTACATATAGAGTGAATGCTGTGTTCTTTTAATATCTTTTGGAATTAGCACGGTTCCTAACTACAAATGTAAACAAACACGCGCCATACCATTTGCTGTTGTTCCATGTTAAAACTTCCGACTTGAAAGTTTCGGGAAACCGGAACCGATAGTTCAGACATGTCGGAATCGGAACCTCCGTAAGCATCCGCTTCATCAACTTGGAAACTCCGCGTACCGAAAGTTGTGACGACAAATCTATACTTATTGGTAGTTGTAAGCTAAGGGTCACATATATGTTAAAACACACATTTCATTGTGAGAATATACGTTGCTGTCTGATGCAGTGTAATTCTGCCTTTATTAAAATCGTCGTTTTGTGCCTCAGTGTGAACTAAGCCTAAGACTTCGTATTAGACTGGTGTTGAGCGACTTTCTCTCTTCTCGTATGCTGTACACCCATGCTTGGGATTTGGCAGTAAATGCAATTAAATGATTTTTTTCATAAGTTTATGAAAGTTACATATATGAATGTTTTTTTTTTATAGGTACACTTTAGATAGTAGCACAACACCGCCATGTTATCGCTTAGTGCGAGGCGCGCCCGCCCGTTGGAGACGAGAAATGGCGCGGGCGCTCAGCGTCCTAGTTAGGACTTTGCCACAGGAAGCCTGCGACGCGTATCTAACCACAGTGTTGGAACAGGTATGAAGCATTTTCAGCAATTATACTGGAAAAGAGCACTCACCTACTTCCAGCCACGTGAGTGTTTATGGGCGGCGACTTCACCTTCATGGTGTGCCTACTGCTCGTTTGCTCGTTTCTATAAAAAAAAGATTTGTGCGGCCATATTATTAACTTATTAAATATAAAGTATACAATGTATTCATGCAATGAGGCAACGAATACACAAATTAGAAAGAAAAAAAATGAAAATCATTATATATAATTATTATTATTATTTATTTCACAATTTACACGATAATAAGTTTTTCTTTGTTGTTTATATTGATGTTTAATTCCGATAAAACATCGTTAAAGGAGGTGCAACACACGGTGCTAATGAGCTCTGAGACAGCGAGACGATGTGTTTGGGTGTGTCGGGCTGGTGTCGCGCCCGAAGCTCCAGATGGGCCTGATGACCACCATCGGGAGCTGCAGAGGAGGCTCGCCAATCTGCAGAGGGATTTAAAGGTATAAATAAACAACTAATGAGCTCTGAGACAGCGAGACGATGTGTTTGGGAGTGCCATGCTGTTACTTAGAGTTTCAGCTGAATGGGCAGGCACGGCCGGAGAAATACCACTCTCTCACAGAAAACCGGCGTAAAGTGATGCAATTGGACTTTGTTCATTTTGTACTCGCGTTTCGTTCGCTGAGTGAGATCTTCCGGTGCCCATCCTTTTCCCCTTCCCTCGTCCCTCTCCCCTTTCCTTTAAAGGGCGGCAACGCACTCACGAACTACCAGCCGCGTGAGTGTCTATGGGCGGCGGCTTCACCTTTATGGTGGGCCGCCTGCTCGTTTGCCCCTCTTCTATTAAAAAAAAAAAAAACAAACAAAAAAATATAATTATTTTCATAATATTCTTATATTTCTCGTCAAGAAGGCTTTCGTTATTAATTACGCTCTTAACAAGTTTTCACGACGAATAAACATTACATATTTCAAAACGAAAGTTTTTTTTTATTAAAAAGAAAATGATGAGTAGATTTAATGTAACTTTAATACCTTGTTAAATTCTAAATTAGTTGAATGGCAGAGACTACAAATCATACAAGGAACCAATTATCTGTCAATCCTGAAGTTCATGCGTTACAACTTTCATATGACATTTTCTTTTCTTTACATCTGACATCGATTTCATAGTATATTCCAAAAAAAAATCAACTAAGCCAAGTTTCTTGCCGACTTCTTCTCATCTTGGTCGCGTTCAGACGATTTCCTAGTCCTATGTACCTTACCGAATAAAGAGACTTTAACTTTGATCCGTTTGAACCTAGCTACTCGTATAACAAAGCCGAACAGGCACGCAAAGATATCAAATATATAACTACAACAATTAGTCTAAAATTAACTAGAATAATTAAGTTCAACATCATTTAATTGTCCTAAAATACGTTTAAGAACATAAGTTGAATACTTTCAGTTTGTTTCTCTGTGAAATGTCTTCTTTATTAATTTAATACGACGTCTTTGTAAACAAGAGCTTGAGCACTATACATAACGTCGCATTGTAACCGCACAACACGGTTCACAGTGCGGTTCACCTCCACTGCGACCTAGAACTCCCTACCATAGCCCAACGGATGAAGGAAGCGTCGACCCGCTACTTAGACAAGGCTAAAAACCATCCCAACCCCTTAGTGCGCAAATACACGTCGTACCCGGTACGCAAGACATAGTATAAAAATAGCCAAAAAAGGCCTCGACACGCCCTAATGGATCCGGACGATCCCATTACTGTAGCTAACAACACATTAGATGCCGCCCGCGCGGCCAAACAACCAGACAGGAGAGCTAGGGTTAAAAACCGTGGTCCCTTGTTTCAAGTGTCGCTCACTCCTCTAGTGAGCTTCCGCCCAACACCCTCAGGCTAGTCCTTCCCGTGACAGCCCAAGCCAAGGTCCGAGTCTCACAGGAGATGCCCTTGCGCAAGTCACGGCAAACCACATTTGTCACGGCTGAGCTAAGCTCGCCAACCAGCCCGAGCTGAGCTGTAAAGGCCTCCTGGCCATAAGCGAGATCCCCCTCCAAAAAAAAAAACCGCAAAACACAGTCGCGCTCAGGCCGTTTTACGAAACGGACCTCTCTTCAAATAGTAAACTGAAGTGGTTCTTCAAATAAATAAGTGGTTATTATGACCGACTCAATCGTGATTTTGGCAATGCTGGTGCTACCTACGCCTTTCAAAAATAACCCTACAGAGTAGTGAGGTTGGCGGTATAAAGGAACTCACCTCGTTAGATATAATATCATTGAAACGTGTTTTGCCAGCTGTACCTAAGTGAGCGCAACGTGATACGGGCGAGCGTCCGCGGCCGGCCTCACACCAACTCGGACGAGGAGTACACGGCCGGTGTGCGCTCCGCCCTCGGCGAACGGCTCGACGCCCTGCTCGACGGCCTCATGGCGGACAGCGATGGACCGGCTGGTTATAGTGGGATACCGGCCAGGTATACCTTGACATTTTTATGTATTGTTGTGTGTTTGGGTTTTAACTTGTGAATGTTAGTGTGTTAATTGTTTTCTTCTATTTTATATCATAATACTAACGTTGTATTGTCATAAAATAGATGTTGGCCGATTCTCGATCCTACTCAATATGGCCACAAAATTTTTGAAGAATCGGTCAAGCCGTTTCGGAGGAGTACGGGAACGAATATTGTGACACGAGAATTTTATATATAAGATTATCGTTTTGTTTTTTAGTTGTAACTCGTAGATGACGCTATAACTTTTCTTAATTATTTGGGTAAAAGAGGTGGCCCAAGATCTCACCAGGAATGGATTAGGGAACTCTTTTATTTTATTTTTGTGCTGAAAATATGAAATACGTTATGGTAAATCTGTGTTATGCCCACTACAAGTGTAAAATAAATCCAACTTAGTATTTTTATACATTTCTTCATAATTGTATACGAGTATTCTATGTTAAATCGTATGTAAATGAATTTATTTTCTTATAAATATGTCGCTTTAAATGTACCTCCTGATAATTTCCAGTTTATTCGAAGAAATATCTGAGCATCTCTCCTTCTGTCAAAGAGCCACGCAGTGTACATCCAACAGAGAAATCACGCTCAACGAATTAAAAACGTACGTATATTAGTCCTTCGAGCCGGAATAAATTTAAAATACTTAAACCATTTGTTATCTGTTACAGGTATGTGCAAAGTGACAGTTCCATCCCATTAGTGGTTTTGGGTGGGGCTGGCTGCGGGAAGGCCACTTTACTCGCTCGTGCAGCTTCTCTTGCCCACACCTGGCTGGACGATCTTGCTCTCGTTGTTAGGTAAATGACATAAAAGTAACAGGTTCAAGTCACCAATCTCACCGACAGCAGATTTGTCTATAACCCAAAGACTGGCCTTAGACCACGAACACATTGTCAATACAACAAGATGGCGCCCAAACCCCACTCAAAGCGCTCTGATCTGATTGGTCAATATAATACACGTACTTTAAACTGTCTAACTTATTTATTTCTAATTTATAATACAATTTTATTTAGATTTTTGGACTAATCCAAAATTTTATAAATCATCTATTGTATATGTCTGAGATGTATAAGTAATAATATTTTCAGATTTGTCGGTCTAACGTCTCAGTCAAGCAGTTCCCATCAACTGCTGAAGTCCATAGTGGACCAGTTGCACGTACTGCACACGGGCACGGTGTACCGAGGGAGAAATGTAAGCTCCAACATATTAATTAACCATCAAACTAACATATATAATAGTATTGAATGAAATTTTAAATAAAATTATGGTTGAGTTTTGTAAAAAAAATTCAACTTTTATTTCAAACCAAATTAAGGCATTGCTAATCTATTAAAAGATAAGTCACATCTTTATTCATTAAGGTACATAGGACCGTACGTATCAAATCTACGCCTGTACGCGACCAAGCTGAGAAGAAGCAGGCAAGAAACTCGGCTTGGTTGGTTTTTTTTTGCATATGAACCCAGCGCAAGGATAAGCTGGAGCTAATTCATTCTCAAACTTTTTCATAATCAAAATAATCTGACAATTAATTACTTTTATAAATTTACTAATTGACAAAGTCAACAAATAGTTTGGAACTTTGTTATATAATTACCAACTTTATGAAGCCTATGATAATCACAATTTTTTTTGAACACACATCAATGATGACACAGAAACACCCTGTATAGCGACACGCAACACAACCGCTGAAACACAACTCCTGTATATATATAAATCGATGGGGTGGATAGAAATGCTTATGTATTTTATATGACATAACTAATGTAAATACTCCAGGAGGCTTCATCACTCTCGTCCACATTGGCCAGGCTGCTGTCGGTGGTGGGGCGTTGTCGGCCTTTGCTCGTGTGCGTAGGCGGCGCTGACGCGTTGAGAGGCGCCCGCTGGCTGCCTTCGAGGCTCCCGGACAACGTCAAGATGATTGTCACCGTTACTGAAGGTACTACAAAATTAATTATAATCATTCTGTGTGTTGCCTGGAGAGATCGCTGATCAGCGATAAGGCCTGTTGCTTGTATTTAGTAGCATTTACTAAAGTGTTAATAAATAAAACAGAAAAAGACGAGCCATCGAGTTCCGCAATAATGGCGGTGCTGTCGTCCGAAGACGGTCCGAAGGTCGTCAGGGCGCCCCCGGTTGGTGCTGAAGAAGCGAAAGCTGTGCTCATAGCGTGTGCTGCCACCTACAGCAAGACGGGAGCTGCTTCTCCCCCCGAGGCTGTGGTTAAGGCTGTACAGAAATGCACCCTTCCTTTATATTCTAAAGTGAGTTTTTATGGCCAATAAATATTTTATTCTTTATATTAATTGGATGAAGTTAAAAGTAAATAAAAAAACAATAAAATCCGTAATTCATGATAATGTCATGTGAAAAAAGACCATCGAAAGCCGATATTCAAATATACAAGAAATAAACAGAAGGTTACTTTAAAGAGAACCCTCTACTTCTGTTTTGTAAAAATGGCCAAAAATTGCAATTTCAGATCCTGGCCTGGCAGATCTCCCTGTCAGCTGAGACCTTCACGGAACAATGTGAACCGGAGACAGCTCCCGAATTGGTGATCTGTGAGGAGCTGGAATCTCAATTGGAACAAATCCTCATCACCACGGAGGCAGCACTCGGGGCTGAAAGGGTCAAGGCGTGCCTGTCCCTGCTCACGGCTTCTAGGAGAGGCCTAGATGATACCGAAATCTTGGATATGCTGGCCCACGATGAACTTTTCAGGAGTGAGGAGACTTATTGTAAGTATTTTGACTTTTCAAAGGTTCAACAATGCGTCGCCGTCTTTTTAAACGGCAATATCTATTTTTCTACTAGATTATACCTAAGTAATAAAAATTAATAATAAAATTTATTATATTTTTATTTATATAACATCAGATGGGTATTTTTGTAATAAGAATGTTAATAACAAATTAAAGCCTTTATTATAATAATAATCTTTATTATACGTCGCTCTTGAATCAGTTAGCTCAAATCGGATTTTTGTAACATTATAAATGTATCGTTTTGAACCAGTGCCCTGGGCCCCGGCAGCCCTGCTGTGGCCCCAAGTGACCGCTCTCTTGGCCCCATGGCTCCGGTGGGACGGGCGCGGGGCCGCCCGTTGGCGCGACGCGGCCCTGGCTGCCGCAGCCACGGAGCGCTACCTGACCGACTGCGACACTGCGAGGCAGACACTCGTCGACTACTTTGAGGTTTGGCTTCTTCTACTACCCAATTACATTAGTTACTTAATTAAGCCAAGTTTTTTCTTAAATAATATCCATAAATAGTCTTATCAAATGGCCATGTACCTTCAAACCAAAACAATTGTATGTAGTTTTTAATATTATATTTTAGTATATAAATCTATTTATATATAATATCTATATAGTTAGTATAGTTTATTACATAAATCTCTTTTAACAATAAAATTTAAACACACCATATATAAACCTAGTGGTGTAAGTTAGCTATTTAGAATATAGTATATTTAAAAGTGTATTTGATTTATTATGAAATTATCAGGGGGCGTGGCACAACGACGACGATCCAAAAATGGCCGGTCGACTCATATCCCAGGAGAACAAATTCTCAGATGAACAGTAAGATTTTCCAAATTGTATATAATTTGAAATTTTCCCGCCATTTTTGCCTTTTAAACCTCACATGAACTGATATTCCACCACTTATCTGAATTGGAGCATAAATCACAATCAAGAGTAGCCATGTCTAGAGGATACACTCAAAACCCATCTGTTAAAAGTTCCATTACCTAATTGTGGCTTATATAAAAAAAAAAACAAAAAAAAAATTATCAGTCCTAAATACCCTCAAATTGTACCTTTCTTGAATTAATAATAAATAATTAAATTCACAGCTACAACACAAGAAAACTGGACGAGCTGCCGTACCAGCACTACCACCTCTTACGCACCGATCCCGACGAGTTCGCGAGCAAGCCCTACTTCACCAAACTCGACTGGGTCTTCGCCAAACTGGCAGCGACGGACTGCGGCCACTTCCTCGAGGACATCGCCCTGGTGCACGTGGACCCGCTGCCGGAACATCTGGACATCCTGAGGGAGGTGTTCGAGACGCACTCGTACGCGTTGGACTACGACCATAGACAATTCTACGGCCTCCTCAGGACGACCATAGAGAGGAGACAACGGGAGGGCGTGGATGTGCAGAGTGGTATCGTTCAGGAGTGGATGAGAGATATCTTTGATCCACCAGTGCCGACGTTTTATCCGATCAACGAAGAGTTCTGGAGGGTTATGGAGAGTCGGGAGAAGGCCTCCGTGGAGGGCTTTGATACGAAGCCCTACGATCTGATCGTCAGGTTCGATACGAGGGGCAAGTTTATCGCCACCGTCTCTACTGAGAGGGAGGAGATTTGTGTGTGGGATGTCGGGAGGTAAGTTTTCATTTGAATTTCTCTTCTTTTCTCCTTTTAAATGACTCTCTGAGAGATTTGAGATTGATTTGCTAGTAAACAATGTTTGTTTTGTAGTGTCATAATTCGCATAGTCTATGGTATTCCGTTATTAATACATTGTCATTTCTTATATTATAAAATCTTTAGGAAACAAAAAAATGTCTTAAAATATCTACTTAAAAACCTTGTCTCTCGTGAACTGAATCACCCCCCACCTTTTATAAGAAAAATCGGTAAGACATTGCAGGATATTTCCACCAAATTCAGTAGAACTAAAATTTAATAGCAATTTTAGAACTCTTTTAAATACCTCTCTCTCTCTGTCTCGTCTCTTTCTAATGTGTTGAAGTCTCAAAATTGTTATTTAACGTATGTATTTGTATTTGGTAGGTGTAAATTAGTCCGGAAAATAACTGGTGTGACTCACCCAATAAACTTGGTACCGATAGACGAATACAGATGCGTCGTGTTGTGCAGGCGAGAGTTACGAGTCTACGACTTGGACCAGGTATTCACGACTTTTACTGTTTCATTTTCATACAAAATTTATTTAAATTGCAATAGCTTTGTGTTATATATAAACGAGCTTTTCCAACGTCATTACGTTTTTTAGTTGCGTTAATGAAACGATAATGTCTGTCATTTTAAAACGATATCGTCTGTCATTTAAACACTACTAAGTGCATATACACTGCGACTGCTCTACTCCCTTTGATTTGGAAACAGGGAGTATGTTAGTTATATAAGTTCTATGTGGAGATATTTTTGGTTTTGCCTTTGCACGCTAGGTACGTGCGCCAATGAACGGGCACGGCTCAACTTTCTTTTCAGGGCAAATTCGTCGTGGCTTTGAAGGGTGTGATGAATCAAAAGATGCCGTTTTATGGTCTCCACGACTCCAAACACTTGGTGGCGTTGTCCAGAAATCGGATGTACGTCAACCTCATGAACATCGAGACGGGTGAGTCCATTGTCAAATGATAATCCAGTTTGTTTTTAATAGATTCGAATTCTTTGTTATGAAAAAATCCAATTTTAGTGATAAATACTTTAAATAAAATCATGCGATTTAATCACTGGGCTATGGAGTAAATTAATTTACGTAGTTCTGTTTACGAGTTGTTGAATTATTTGGTTTTTTATTGAAGCAATTTTTTTAGGTGATTGCGTGACCACATTCAAAGCTGGCGAAGACAGATTTTTAAATTCCTTGCTCGTATCCGGGGACGGCAGGTGGGTGGTACATTGTTAGGACCCGGTGCCCATTCTTTCCCATCCCCTCGTCCTGTTTTCCTACCCCTCCATCTTCTAATTTTCCACTGACGTGTATTCTTCACCGCTCATATGTCTTCCTTCATTTTTAAGTTTTATCTTTTATTGTCCACTTTTCTCCTTTTATATTCCCAGTGTTCACGCTTTGAATATGTTGGTGATCAGCTGTTGATTAATTCGCAGAATACTAGTGTGTGGCGATGAAACACAAAAACCTTTTCCACTGTTGGTGTGGTCGTTGACGTCTCGCAAACTGCTGTACGACTTGAGAATACCGCATCACGACTTCGTCACCTCGAAGGCTGCTATCACATACGAGGGTAGGTCTCTCATTTTTAATTATTAATAGGCAAAATATTGCTGAAAACTTCACGGGTTAAAAAAACATTCAGAAATACACATACCACTTTTTCATACGATTGTCTCTTTCTTATATTTATTCACATACATAACTATGGTACAGTCATAAATCGTCAAAAACTTATCAATTTTTTGTCTCTACATTTACATTTACAGCCAGAAAGAGATGTAAGACATTAACTATTCAGTTTTCGTACATTATCTGTGGTATATGTCGATTATAACAAAATGGACACAGAAAAATGTCTGCTTCGTTGTAGGTTCTTACGTGTGCGTCGTGTCACGGGAGTTGGACGAGCCAAGCCCCAACTTCATAGTAGTGTATGACCTTCAGTCGGGGACTCTGTTCAAGAAGTGGAAGCCTGGATGTGATACTGTGGCGTTGGCCATCAGCTCGGTGGACGGGTGTGTCGTCTCCGCACTTGCCGATACGCGTATACTTGTGTGGGATTTGGTTACAGGTAACAAACTAAACTACTTAACTTATTTTCATGAAATTTTTAATTACATTTTATTTGTTGTGGGTATCCCTCAGACCGTTGTACCCTCTAAAGACGTTTACATTTCCATACCTTATATTGATATTTTCATTTTCTGTATGTTTTAAATTTAATGAAAACACGTCATAGGCAACTGTCGTCTGTCTCTAAGTGGACATGTATGCGCTGCGACACAACTGCGACTAGCGAAATCGGGTGGTTTGCTTCTGTCGGCCGATCTCTCTGCCACAGACCTATCTGTGCGACTATGGGACCTGCATACAGGTAAAATCATTTCATCCCTAAAAAAAAAATTATCATTTTTTTGTCTTTAATAGAATTGCAGCTTATAAGTGCTAACATAACTTTTTATATATAAATCCTTCAAACATTCCACCAAACGTTGACCTGGAATCGAACCCGATCTGGAGAGGTCGGATTCCAGGAGTGGAATCGACATCTCAGTTCCTCGGTCATCCCATTTCATCCGCTTTTGAACCCACGTAAATTGCATGAACCGCGGCCTACTGACGGGAATTTTCCAATTTTCCAGGAAAACTAATCGCAGTGTACACTCCACCCGAACGTATCACCTCATGCGAGATCCTCCTGGGAGGGTCGGTCCTCGCGTTAGCTTTAGAGAACTATAAAGAGATTGTTTGCGTTAAACTGTACGGCCCAACCGTCGAGTCAGTTAAAAATGGCCGAGATATTGAATATGACGACGACTGTTATGGCCGTGTCGAGTATGATGGGAAGACCTTTGAAATTAAAGACGCATGATTCGTTGAACAGTCTAATAAGAGCCACCAATAGGCGAATGTCTGTTCATTTATTAATAAAAAATACACGATAACAAAATGATTAAAGTAAATATTGTGAAAATACATAGGCATTGCTGCATTGGATCGGAAACTGTTCAGGAAAATGTGAATTTTCACTGTGAAAAGTAAACAGTGTCACTGTTTGTGAAAAGTTTTACGGATATTCAGCAGTAAAATGTCGGTGACCATAATATAGATAGATAAATAGTTTGGAATAACAGAAAGGGTTTAACACTACACGAACCGAAGGCGAATGATATAAGATAGGTACAATCTAAATAGACGCCTTTTTTTAGACGATATTTTGAAATAATCGTAAATTCCAATTTTAAATACTAATCAACATTCGAGGCTGCCCATTGTCAGCTGTCATATTTGACATCTAATCTGACAGCGTCGTATTGAACAGAAAGAGCGGGAAATGTGACGTCTGTCAAATTCAAAACGTCTTGAGTTTCTCAGCGCCAAGTCTCGACTCAACTGCGCTGGAAATTGTCAAAAATATTTTCTCATGTAAAATCAAAATTCTACGAACGAATAAGTGTAATTTTGAAGGCGTACATCGGATGTTTTTTTTTATAATATAACATAACTAAATAAAACAAACGTCAGTTTGGTGGCACTTCCTAGATTTTAATCGTACGATGTGTTTCTTTGTATTTAGGACTAAAGTACGATTATCTCTAGATAATCTATACAAAAATGATGGTTTCTGAGATTGCTAAAATATAACACATCCAACTCCTGATGTCTACGTCATCTTTGTGAATCAGTATTTAACTGTGAAAACTGTTTGAATTGTTTAAACCTGGATTGGAATAATTACGCTAAATTCAATTGTTTCCAATTATTTCGAAATTCCTATTTGATTATTACATTAATAATTATTCCAATGTTATTCTAAAATTACCTCCAAACGTTTTGCTAAAGGGCTTTCTGAGAGCTTTCTTATTTATAACATATACAACCTTTTTTTGAAAACAACACTTACATAACACTATAGAACTTCAATGCAAAGGAGTTTTTAATCCTGTTAATAAAGTTGAACTATCGAGTCTATTGAGTCACGAGTCGTTTTATTAACGTCAATAAAGACGAAATGCTTTATCAGTCCACCATTTATTGTATTCTATAATATATATTAATATATAAATATATATTTAATATATGCGTTTGGCCAAGCATGTGTTTGCCTGATGCCAAATGCCATCTGTCATGTATGAAATCGATGTTATCCAATTTATTAATCTATTGTTAACACAAAATGTTTCTCCTACAAATGAATAGATATGCTAGTCATTTCTAAATATTTTGTTTTTTGCTCAATCTATTCAATGCTACCATTTACTTCTATTGTTGAAATATTATAAGTGATGTTTGAAAGAATTTTGTCAAAACCGCATAAAACTGGTTGTTATTTAATAAATTTTGAAAATTAAATTAAATGTAGTTCTCCATTACATTAAGAATTAATTGTACTTCATTAAATAATTATACTTAAAAAATTAATATATAAATCATTGTCTTGGCGCCATTTCTATATCACGGCTAATAGAAATTGTTGAAAACGACACTTTTTTGGTTAATTATTGGTACACGGGTATTTTTAAACATTACATCTTATATAAGTACTTGTAGACGATCGATCCAATATTTAATTTAATTTAAAAACTTTGTTCTTACAGCAAATACTGCCCTATAAATAAGATATTGCCCAAAAGAACTTAATGTTTGATCTATTACGCTTATTAATTACATTAATATAGGATTAATTAATAATAAATATTTGTAATGTTTAGATGTATTGTTATGTTTAGAATTGACGTTATACGTTATAGTTCACAGTTTGTTCGCGGTCCGAACTTAATCTATCAAAATATTTGCTAACGTTCAAAGTCATGTCCATACGTCAAAAGATTCACTTCACGAGACGGGACCGAGAACGAACTGAATGAAATGAATGGTCTTTGATCGCTTAAGCACAAATTATGTATGACAGTGACATTTAAGATCACCCGATAAGTTATAACATAAACCACAGAGTAACGGTTACAATTTTGTGAAACATTATTTAATACACGCCTTCAATGTTTATAAATGCGCAAATAGAGCGTTAATCAATATAGTATTTAACTAATTGTAAAAAAAAAATACGAACACGATAAAAAAATACACATTAAATGAGATAAATAGAATATGAAACCTCTCTAATTGATTTAAGTTCAATCTTGTTCAATCTTGTAGTGTTATCAATGCCAAGCCAAGTTGTTTAAAGTCAATTTGGCATGGCAACACTTTAATATTTTCATGTCTTAACGTTGTAGGCACAATATGTTTTATCTATGTAGGTTATATATTAAAACGACTTGACCAAAGCAATCTATCGGTATCTAGTTGTAACTTGTCTTTACTCGCGAGTAATTTTTTTTGGGCGAATACCACCTCCATTAAATTGTAGCTCACGTTCAATGAAATAGCCCTGAGTTCGTATCGTCCTAAATTAATTGCCCGCGATACTAATTTTAAACTTAGGTGTAAACATTTTGAAGTGTGTTGATATTTTATTCGATTTAATACGTAACCGATGTTTTCATAAATCCTTAAAGAATATTTTTGATATCGTTAAAAGTTTGATTTTTACAAAATGAACGCAAGTTTTCAATTTAAAATTAAAAAAAAAAATAGAAATAAGTGCACAAAACATACCTAGGTGTTTCTTTGCACTTGTGAAATAAAATACAAAGGCCAAACGGATAGTCCATTTTTTTTTCTTGGAGGTCTGCTTTTTCTCTTGCGAACGAGTAAAGTCAAAGGAATTCATTTGACTCGCTACGTCTCGCGTTATAAGGAACGCGCGATCCTGTCAAAACCGGCAAAAAACTGTATCAACGCGATATAAGATGCAAAATCTTCAACAAACCGAACAGAGGATTCCTTCCACCTTAGCCATAGAAGATGGTGAGAGCAAGTGACAAAACAGACATCTGTAGATTAGTTGAATTTCCTAATATTATGCGCTTATTAATGTGGTTAAGCTCTGCTTCCGCATTTTACTCCTTTAAGTTTTGTAGAGCACAGGCTGGCCCCGTGTTTAGTGTAAGGTGTATTTAATCAATTGAATTGTTACCAATTATTATGTCTGGAAGGATACATATTGATTTCCAGATTAAACTCGTAAATTGTGGTTGTTTGTTTTATTTTCCTGTTCCACTGATTTACCTTAATATAACAATTTATTCTATGCACCGTGGGGATTACGCGGGATAGCGTGAGTGTCCTCTCATTTTAAGTTTATGTAGAAGTACATCGTCGAGTGAATCGCAAACTGTTGCCCGGTTTCAATGCCCGCAAACAAGTTTAAAGATTATGTGTAAACTTTGAAAAAAATAGCTCTAGGTTAATGGAAATACAAGTAATAGCTATTTCAAAACAATTGTGTATAGAGGTGATATATATATATAGATTTATTTATTTATTTAACACTTTATCACACTTAAACACTAGAAGCAAATGACATTAACAGATGTTAGAACATATAAGAGCAACGGGCATCTCTTCCAGACAACCCATTTACAAAATTATTCATTACTGCTCTGTGGCCGAAATAGGCATTGCCTGCGCAACGAGAAACCAAATTAAATAGACTTCGAAACGAATATTCAGTCAATTCTGTCATTACGATTTTGATCTTGAGAAAACTTTATTGAATATATTTAAAGGAAATACAGACAAACTATGACAATTCCTCGAAGATTTGGTGCATTCCTTGTTTTTTAGACTGGCGACTTTTCTACCAACTGATTTTTATATATTTATATATTATAATTATAAATTTATATTGTGCTTACATCATTTGAAATATGTAATTATGCCAGCTAATAAGTTCTTTTACATTTATTAAAGATGAGAGTACTAAAAATCTGGTCCTAGTTGATTAATATGAATATGATTTATCTATACTTATCTTATCTATACTAATAATAAGACAGTAAAAATGAAAAATCTGTACATTAAATATTTTTAAAAAAACTGAAAGGAGGCAATTAAAGAAGAGTCATAGAAACCAAAAAAACAATTTTTGGAATTCTTGTCTGTCTGTCTGTCTGGTACGTTATAACTTGAAAACTACTGAACGGATTTGAACACGGTTTTCACAGTTGGATAACAGTTGGATAACATATAATTGGGAGCGTTGTCAAAAGTTTATTTTGTCAAAATCGGTTAAGAGAAAGAGAAGTTATGGTCAATTGAAAATTTACTTCAACCATTGCTTCAAAAATTTTAAACACTTATATTGATTGATTAGTTATATATTGTTAAATATGTTCTAATATAAGTTAATCTTAATATTAAAACTTATGAGAGGTAACAAAAATAACAAATAACGCAGTGCGCGCGGGCGCGGTTGAAGATCGTCAACCTAGATTTATTTTATTTTTTTATTTCTTAAACCTATACAGCTTATCAAAAACAGTTTACACAATAAAAATAGATTAAAAATAAAGCCAAAATAAGGTTAAAATATAGAACCCGAAATAGAATCTAAGATCAGAAAAAAGAATAACAAAAAAAAACACGAACAGAAAAAAATAAGTAAAAATATATATACACATGAACAAGTGGAACTATGTGAAGTGCGAACATTTTAGTGTGTGTGTGTGTATCAGTGTGTGCAATGGTGTTGCTGTGTGAGTGAGTGTGCGAGGTTGAGTCTTAGTTTTTTTAAAAGAACTTCTACTTAGGCCAAATATATCCATCGCGGTATTAAGATGCTCCATTGTGTAATGACTACCATGCAGTTCAAACTTTCATTAACGTTTTACCCTATGATTATTTTGAGTGAACACTACCTATACAAACAAATAAAAGGAAACGAGTGAAGAAACGTTTATCGTTTGTCCGCATCCATTTTTCCACCTACATCCTTAACGTTAATGAGGCTTACCAATTATTATTTGGTCAAGCTAATAAGTAATAACCTCACAAGTACGTATTTCATACTTATAACTTTGTAAGAATTTTCTTTCAACTTTTAACCGCTGAGGAGTTTTACCTTCCATCATCAGCTCATCCACATTAGAAGATGACTATCAGAATATAAAATTGTCAGAAAAGTAATTCCCTGTAAGTAAATCTGAAAGTTGCCCTCGATTTCCCTGAATCATCGGACTAACCATCGGGACCAACTTGAAAGTACCGAACAAATAAATAATCACGTAAATCGTAAATAAACATCTAGTGCACAGAAATAGAGGATGTTGATAACATTTGTACATGTAAAGCTACATCATCCCGGAGTAACACAGGCTATATATGATTCCAATTGTAACAAGATTTTAGCCCGTGAAAGAAAGCCCTGTCGAGATCATTAAAAATCGCTATATACTTAACCAAATTACACGTGGGCGAAGCCGCAGGCGGAAAGCTAGTGTTACATATAGTAAGACGATCTTATATAATGTATATTCATATCTTTTAATGATATGATTAAACATGATTTTTTTAAAACCTATTTTGTGAAATAAATTCATATTATATAAATGCGTAAGTATGGATGTATGTAAAAACCGTGGTCCCTTGTTTCAAGTGTCGCTCACTCCTCTAGTGAGCTTCCGCCCAGCCCCTCAGGCTAGTCCTTCCCGTGACAGCCCAAGCCAAGGTCCGAGTCTCACAGGAGATGCCCTTGCGCAAGTCACGGCAAACCACATTTGTCACGGCTGAGCTAAGCTCGCCAACCAGCCCGAGCTGAGCTGTAAAGGCCTCCTGGTCAACAGCGAGATCCCCCTCCAAAAAAAAAAAAAATCCTTATGTATTTAAGCCACGCGGACGAAGTCGCTTGCAAAAGTCACAAATAAACGTTTAATGTAAAGAATAAAACAATAATGTGTAATGATTTTTATTTTAAATTATATAATTTACATGAAAGTAAAATTTAAGCTACACTAAAAAGTTTGAATCCTAGCAGGACTGGAACAGACCCTTAGCCTTCATTTCTTCGAATTCCTTCTGGGCATCATATGTCCTGAAACAAAAATATATTTGAATAACAAGGAAATATATATTACACACCTTCTGGATTATATATATATATATATTACATATGATTTTAAGAAGATTCTTTTCATATGATATTATTGTAGCTGTCATAATTTCATCAGCTTAGTGCAACAGTTAAATTCAAAGAACCAACATAGCTATTTTAACAATGAGCCTCCAGTACTATAACTGCATTATTTTTTATGCATAAAAGTGCATATGATTTTCAAATACTAAGTGGATTTTAATACGAATAACTTGCCTGTAAAATTCAGCGTACTTCCTCTTCCGTTCCTTGCCAACAATCTGCTGAAATGCAAATCCAGATATACCAGCAAGTGTCAGAGAAATAATTAGATGTTTCTTGATGGCACTGTTAAGGAGACCTCTCATTAGAGGCTTGGATGCCGTGGATACAGCACTTTCACCGGCCATCTGAAACAGTAAATAAATAAAATAATCAATATTATTCTTCTTTTATTGGCACCAACAGGAAATATATTTATACATTTGTAGGTTGAAATAGAAAAATACTTTTTCTTGAATCCGTTTTTGATTATAATTTTATGAAAAATAATATTTTAAATTTGAACATAGAATTTAAATAAAAGTAGGGTTATCATATCTTATCAATGTTAAAGTTAAGTAGGCAATGGTGTTAAATTTCGAACCCTGATTAATAACTTATTAGTTCACTATTTGAACATAAATTGTTATTGTTTAATTACAGTTATAGTTGAACACCCATAATGATCTATATTGTTGTTTTAAATACAGGAAAATGATTTATTGATGTTCTTACATAACACCCGTAAAGACGAAAATTATACTATAAGTACATGGATAATCGATTTTAATTAATATATTAAAAGAAATTACTTTTTATATACATCAAAATGTACTTACTTTTAATATAATACTTTAGAAAACTCTGCGATGCACGATTTATCACCAAGAGTGAGAATAAGTTTTAGTTTCGTCTGCAATGTCGACTTCCCTTTGTAGAAGCTTCTCTATTGGCCAAAATTAATCGATCTACGGCAACTAACCAATCACATTACGCGATATAATCCTTGGTGAAAATAACGAGACACTTGACATTAGAATGAGCAACATCCACAGATTATCATACCCATAGACAAAAGATAACAAAAGCGCGGGAGATTTAAATTATTGAAAATTTCATTTTATTCGGTTTACTAAATTGTACATATATATATATATATAAATACAAAATTGCATTCAACCGGAAATATCTAAGGCTTTATTGTATACAGGATTTGCTATTCACCAGTTAAGAGATAATCTTGGGAGTATTAAAGGGATTTTTGCTAGGTTTCAATAGTTCCAAGTTCCGGACAAAACTAAATAATGTTTTGTCTTTCTTTGGATATCATCGTCAGGAATGTTAATCAACGCAACGTCTTAAAGGGTTCAAATGTGGAACCAACTGAAAACTCACTATTAAAACAACAAACAATTTTTTATTCATTTATTAATAAACTAACTTTACAAATTTAATAATAGCAGAACAATAATATTCCTTATTTTCTTTCATTTTTTAATAATAATATGATAATAATTCACCATGACTCATCATACTTTATGAATATAATTATTATATGATTTAAAAATAATGGAGAAACGACAGAAAAAGCAACTTACAGGAAACTATATGCACAATATAATGACGCAAACGATTGCCAGCAACGAAATGTACAGTTGTCTCAAACCGCGCGACTAACAACACCAACTAGAAAAAATATTACAAATAACATAATCGTTAAAATTTATTGTATCGATTCATTTATTTTCACTATTTCTGCGATTCTATTTACATGCTATATGTTCACATACCAAAACTAGAATATGCTATCTCGTGGTGAACCCCCTAACCTATATGTATAAGTGTTTCAACTATATTGTATTCCTCTTTCATAAATGTAATATAAAGATATTTATCGGCATAAATTACTATCATTTAGTCCAAAAAAAAACAAAAAAAAAAACAATACAACTAAAAGGATAACTATACACCCAAATATACACACCTAGTTTGAGAGTTTATTATATTTATATGGTACAGGCTCGCGGGTCTACTTATAATACAAGGCTTTATCGGCAGGAGACCGCTTCAAAGCCTCCCCCCTATGTACAAAACTCCCGAACAAAATTATAAAAAAAAACATACCTAACGCGTAACATATATTAATTTCCCCATCTATACATAAGATTTACACATTACACCGGTTTAAACCGGGCTTCTTTCCAACTAATAACTTAAAAGTCCACGAAACCTGTAACACAAAAGGCGTGCGCGCACTACCCTCCCAACTCTTGAACCCACATCGCACACAACTATTACACGCTAAAATGTCTCGCAACACATCCGCACTCGGCGTCTGAACGTTTCGTAATGGAAGGTAGTTTTAAAAAATATAGTTAATATGTTCAATTCAACAGCGCCTACAGAGTCCAGTGTGAATCGTGCTGCCGCCGGGTGCGGACGCGTTCCGAAACCAAAATACATTATAAAGAATGCAGTAGACACAGCTCTAACCACGGCACATGTTTTAGGGCACAATTATCAGGCAATTCATTATATTTAACTATAAAATATTCTCAAAATCAACATCCAACAAAGACCCTCCTGCTTACGTATGGTAAAATATAAATTTGTTAAATCCGTTGTGATCCTGACTGCGTTCTGTTTCACGTAACCCGATCACCAACAAGGTCTTTGCGAGAGGCAGTACATTAATCTAAATACGCACTAACACTTTTTTGTATTGTAGCACTATCACTGATCAACTCACATTGACGTCACGTCAAAGGAAATGCGAACTCGCGGAAAATGAAAAACTTGTGACCTGAATGGGATTTGTAAAGTGGTAAAAATTCTACAACTATAAAAATTAACCGATTCACATCCACCGTTATTGCTTAGGATTGTATCTCAGACTTAGGGACCGCAACATAATAACTCTTAAAGCGGCAATAAATACTACGCCTACTTAGCAACTAAGCTTTGAAAAATTCAATTCACTATATACAGTGTTTGTAAAGTGCCAAATAAAATTGCATTTAACGCGATCACTGGGTTTAGTCAAGTCAAAGAATTTCAAGCGACAAACGTAATAGGATAGTGGATATAAAAGCAATGCGAGCGAATAAAGACAAATGTGAAACTCAAATCGCGTCATCTCGCTCCAACCTATGCGGATGTCGATACGTTTGAGCGAGACGTAATGATTTTTGAAGTGTCTTGTTTCAGTGCGTCTTCATTTCAGTTAACGACAAATCAAAGGTTAGTTTATTATTGGAAGCCCAAACAGACAACTGTTGAAACACTCACGATTATAATCGTGCACACTAAGAAATTATTTAAGTCATAAATGTCACATTCAAATTACAATTATTGGTCGTGAATTCTTAATCATAAAAACACTAACATTACGTCGTAATAGCGGTCGCTTTGCGCGGGAATGCCGCCATCTTGGGAAATGCTGTCAGATTTCCCGCCAAAACGCGATAAAACTAGAGCGCGGTTCCACATCACGAAGTTACGAGTCGTGCAAAAACGTATGAAAATATCTTTTTAAAACTTTATGAATTTACTCTTTATATCTCTCGGGTATATTATCCTATTATAACAATGTGCCTACAAGTAAGAGTGCTTTTGTACAATATTCATACATTTCTATTCGCTAAACTAAGGCTCCCTCTGCTGCGCGCGGACACGCTCGCGTACTCTATACGAGAAAATAAACTTAGTTAAAACTGAGTGCTTCGTAGTGAATGGTAACATCGTTTGTTCACTAAAATAAATAGACTGTCCGCAAAAACCGACTCGAGTGACGAAAATCTCATTTATAAACACCTGAGATTCATAAAATGGAAAATTATGATGCGCGAGCGATCTCCAACAGGCGAAATGCGTGGCCAGCTCTTGAACGCGCCGACATAGTCCTCTCACTCGCGATACTCTCACGACTCATCACAGTACGTACAGTTGTGTGTCAGTCTAGGGGGTAGAAGAGGGGCAGCTGGAGGGGCAGCGGCACGGGGAAGGGGAGCGGGAGGGGGGCCATAGGGAGGGGCAGGGGGGACAAGGAGAGCGCGTGGGAACGCGCGCGTCGCCGCCGTCACTTGCCGTCGCGGGATGCGCGTCTTCTGCGCACCGCGCCGGGACTCGCCGTTGTGCCCTCGCCCACTGGAAGAGGCAAATGGAGACATTTCAACTTAATGTGAAAAGTAAAACAACAAATTAAAGGAATGAATCGGGCAATGTATGCTAACCGTAATCTCTCACCTACTGCCATTATTACAGACTGATAAAAAAGAGTTTTCTCTTTATAAATAAGGGAATTCGAGGAGAAATGGTGGGTGATGACTGATAAACAATATTGATATTCATAATAAACATAGAGCTTACGATATACGATACTCACCAGCACTTCTCGTTTTCCGCCTGACAGTGGTGGTGTTCGGGGGCGCCGGCGTGGTTGGGGCAGCGGGTGGCGCTCCGTGGCGCACAGAGCGTCTCGTCCCCACCCCTTCTGCCCCTTTCACCACCTTCACCCCCGCTTTCACAGTCTTCACCCCCTTTCCACGCACCTTGCAGATCAACGGCTCGTCGCTATCGCTGTCTGAATCCTTCTTCCCTTTCCCTCCCACCGCGGGAATCCCGGGCTTCTGGTCCGCCCGTCTGGGTTTCTTCTTAAGTCGGCCCGGCGATAGACCTTCTTCTATACTGACGGTGGACGTGCACGAACTTTCCGACTCGCGACGTTTCCGCTTTCCCCCGGGAATAGATTTGGCGTTCGCGTTGACGACGGTGCCCGTTTTAGGACTAGTTTTGTCGACGGAGCCACTCCTCAGAGAGTTCCTTGGCTGCAGCGCGGGGGAATCGGACCGGTCGAGTTTGCTCAGCCCCGGACTGAGCCGTGGTGTTTTAGGTCCGTCCGCAGGACTGTTCATTTTGCTGCTTGACCGCGTTCGCACGCTGCTCCGCGCCACCCTTTCTAAGGCGGATGGTGACGGCGACTCGGGCCTCTTGCTGACATAATCGGGCGTCGGTATCTCTATTAGCAATTGCTCTAATAAACTCTTATCCGGGAAATCCGCCTTGAGTGGTAATCTTTCTATTTTAATTTCTGCCTTATCTTTATCTGTCTCAGGATTTTTTGTCTCACCATTTTCGACGCCAGCATTTTCTGCCTTTATCTCGTGTTCTTCGCTTGACGACTTTTCTTGATTAGAATACGTGTAAAGTGGCGGGGAGACTCTGCTAGGTAAGTTATCAAATTCTTCCGAGCTCTTTTCTTTTTTCGGCGCAACGTTTTCCAGTTTCGTCGTTTCATCCTTTTGAGCAATATTACTTTCCAGTTTGGTATCTTCTTTCTTCTCTTTCGCCTGGTGTTGGTCGGTCGCTCTTTCTATACTTTGGCAAGCGGGTTTGTCGTCGTCCCTGAGTACTGGTGTGGGTGTTCTTTTAACTTCTTTGGTCTGATTGCTTTCATCGGGCGGTCTTCTGGGCGCGTCGTCCCCGTTGACATGGTCGGCGTGCATCTTTGCCAGTTCCGCTTCGATGTCCCCCATGTCGTCAATGTCTGGGGGTCCGGGGTCGTAATGCGGCTGCCCCGTGGCCAGCGATAGCCTTTCTAAAAGTTCATCGGAGGCGGGCGCGGGGTCGATGACGCCGATTATCCTCTGGACCGAGGTGGGGCTGGTTGATCTGGGCATATCGAGACGTTCCTTTCTCTGTGGGCCGGGGGGCGACTGGCTGGCTTGGTTGGGTGACTTTTCTGAAAGGGCGTCCATGGATTCAATTCCGGAGTCTTCGCCTTGCGCTTGGGAGTTGGGCGATCTGTTGGTGAATTTATCAGCTTCGGGGCGAGCGGTTCTCTCCGCGACGAGCTTGCAGTAGGATTTGTCCTTTGGGCGCTCTTTCCTGCGAGGGGAAAGCGCGCCTGTTCGCTGACTAGAGGCGGGCGGGGAGTCCCCCCGAACTCCACCTATCGTGCCTACGTTTGTCGATCCAGGAGGATCTGGAACGCAAACAAAGGTACTCCCGTAAATATTGTGTCGGTGAGTGGAGGGAACCTCCTGAAGAATTGTTTCTTGTGAAATAATTCTTCATATTAGTGTTACATTTTATTCAGATGATACATGTTGTTTAAAGAAAATGGGCATACTACCTTCATTTCTCAACTTTAACCACTAAAATGTAATTAGTTTAATATTGACATATAATGTGATTTAATATGTCTGCTTGATACACAATTGTATATAATTAGGATGATTAGAAAGAAAACACAATGGTTGTGATGAGTAATTTAGTTTATATTAGTCTGTTGCGTACAAATTTACAAAATATTGATCAAAAGGGGTAAAATGCAATAATTGTATGCTTTTAATAAAATAATTTTTAATTATACAGGTGTATAAAAGAGTTTTTACACATTTTGTCAATAGCCTTCATTGTAATTCGGATGTACCCTACAAATTACATTAAAAATATAGGCAGCAATTCATAAAAAACGAACCAGAACAATTATTGTGCTCATGCTGAGCTGATGAGACATACAAATGTAGCTCAGTTGAAATGATCTGATCATTTTTTATGAACAATACCCGTAATTTATAAATAATTGTTAAATACAACACAATATCATTTATGATAAAATGCCCATTTTCTAGATATTAACAATTACAAAATTTAATTATTTACAATTCTCTTAATGTACAAAAAATAGCCCTCAGCCACTTCCTCATGTAACAAAACAATGCGACGACTTTAAAACGAAATGGCGAAGGGGTCTTGTTGCGAGTTCAATTACTGTTTTATAAAGAAATGAAATAATCTTGGAACAGGTGGAGAAGTGGAATGTTCAGAGATAGAGCGGGAATTGAGTGAGATTAATTAAAATAATGGTTCATGTAAAAGAACTCGCAACACTCAGTTCTATACACTTCTATAAACGTTGAGTATTGGAAGGTAATGCAAGTATCACACGGGGCGACATGGCTGCTTCTCTGAATTTCCAGTGTAAAACTTGCATTAAATGTTACCTAAAAACGACACAAGACTTACCTGGACAGGAACTATGCGTTGTCTTCCTCTTCTTCTCAGAGGATAAGAGTCCATTTGGGGAGGTAATAGCACTATCAGTCAATGTCCTCTTTAACTTATTGTCCTCCTTGTCTCCCACAGTCCTTTCACTAAGACACAGTCTCACTTCACTGCCGTCTTTTTCACATTCACTGTCAACCGATTGCACTTCACTGGATTTAATATCACATTTTCCCTCCACTTTCGTCGGTAACTTCTTTTTTGCCTCGTGGTTGTTCGTCTCTCTGTAGCCTTCGTTTTGCGCGTACTTGCCCTCCTTGTCGAGCGAGTCGTTCCGCCATTCTTTGTCCCTCTCCTTTTCTATCGCCTTGCCGGACTTCTTTTTCAACTTCATGTCTAAACTCTGAATTTTGTTATTCAACTTGTAGTCGTGTTTGGTGACGATGTGCGCGTTCTTCGACAACGTCTTCATTCTGTACACGACGCTGTTGTCCGCGGTGAGGTCCGTTTTCAGTCCGTCGCCGTCAAAGTGATTGTTGAGTTTCATTCCTTTTAAATGTAAATACTCATCAGTCTTTGAATTCTCTGTGCTCTCACTCGACTTCGTGGCCAGCGATTCATCGGAATCCCTTCGATGCGATTTCTCATCGGACTCTATGGACTTTCTCACTTTAACCTTCTTGTGTAACTCCCCAGGGGCTAATTTCTTCTTTTCCTTTTTAGAGTTCGTTATGACTTTGGAGTTCCGCCCCCGCAAACTTATGTGTAGAGGTGGCACTCGCGGCTCGCTCTCCGCCGGCTTCTCGGCTTTGGGCTGCTGGTTGTTGAAGCTGATGTCCGCTTTGTACACGGGCTGCACCACGGGCTCGTTCTTGTCGAGTTTGAGTCTTAACTTAATGGACTCCTTCTCGCCGGGGGGCGATTTGGGCGCCTCGGCGTTAGGCGTCGAGGGCTTCGCGACGTGGGGCCGCGTTAAGGCAACTTTGGCAGACTTTCCGTCGCGCACAATCTTATCCTTGAGAAGCGCGGGTTTCTCCTTCGCCCCGCTCCTGGGCTTTCCGCCCTTTTGGGCGACCAACTTTTCGTCCTTCTTTGCAATCTTGATTTTGGATTTGTCATCGAAAATCTCGGGCGTTTCCAGTGCCTCTTTGACTTTACACTGAGCGACGACGACTTCGTCCGGCTTCTTCTCGGGCTCCTTGGGCGGCGGCGGCGGAGGTGGCTCGTCGTCTCTCATGAGAGTTTTGATGAGATACCTCTTGTTCTGCTCCTCAATCTCCTGAGCCGTGGCCTGTGAGCCGACCGTCGCCGTCGAGACCGAAGCCGTGGCCCTCACGGGCAGTCTTAGGGGAGGAGGCATATTCGTCAGATGGTTGACTCTGTCGGGAGGTGGCGATTTGAAGGGTGGATTCGGACTGTTCTGGAACTTGGAAGGCACAGGCGGCGGCGGCATGAAGTTGCCCTCACCAAAGTCTTTAGGCACATCATTTTGGGCGGGCATGTCGGGCCCGTTGAGGGGGTACTGGACGCCGGTGATCTCCTGCAGAAGCGCATCGGGATTAGAGTGCTCCGGCTCGTAGAGTAGGTCCAGCTTATTGGAATCGAGGTCCGAGATGGCAGAGAGGGCGGTGTCGTCCAGGTTGAGGTCCGAGGGAAGAGAGGGGAGCAGCTGGTCAAGATCGCAGCCATCGGGCAGGTCAGGCAAGGCCAACCCCAACGTGTCCCGATAGGGTTCATTCCAGTCGGGCTGCGGGGCGTTGGCGGCGCGGGAGGCGGCGCGCTGCCGTGCGTTATATTGCTGCTGGTAACGCTGGAACTCCTGAAAACAATATTATACTCGTTAGATAAAATATAACCTCAATAAGTAGTGACGATACTAAATGCGGAATCCGACAAATATGTCTATAAAATCACATCAATAAAAAAATATAAACATTCACTAACACATACCTGGAAACTGGACTGCGTCTTCTGATCCATTGAGGTGGGTGGCGGAGGAAGCAACGCCTGAAGGTCTTCCTGTGTGACTCGCGGGGGCTGTGGCCTAGGCCTAGGCACCGCTTGCCTGTACGGAGGAGGGGGCGGCGGGAATTCGGGATACGGAAACCTTTGCCGGGTAACGATCGTCGCGTTGGGGGGAGCCCTATACGGCGTGGGGGGCTGGGGCCGAGCCACAAATGCCCGACGGATAAAGTTTGGCCTCGGCCGAGGGGAGGAAGGGGAAGGAATGGGCGAAGAAGCAGGAGCAGGGGGCCGAATCGTCGGCCGCGCTCCGCGGTACTCGAACGGCGCTCGACCCACAGCTAACTCCACCTGCGGAAATTTAATAACTTTGAATTAATATTGGAAAATTATTAAATTTCTAGAATGCTGTTAAAATTAAGTCCCTATAGTAAAAAATAACTAAAGTAATGAGGATAAAATATTTAAAAGCATACTTTATATACCTGCGAGTCTTCAAGCCGATCCAACTTGGCCGGATGCGGCGCCTTCGGTCTGGGTTGCGGCGTAGGCGCATCATTCTGCAGGAGATTGACCAATAAGGGCGAAGACATTGCGACCGTGGGAGCAGAAGTGGGTGTGAAGGGCGTAGGGGCGGGGTAAGGCGGCGGCGGGCCAGAGAACGATGAGGTGGAGGGCCGCACGAATTGCCCCTCTGTAGTACTTGCCCGGAGGGGGGTAGCCGTTAGACCTGAAATTGAGGTTACTTTATCAAACTAAGTTGAATTCAATTATGTCCGTTTGGTCTCGAAGAGTCCATTGATCATCATACTTTTGCCACAAAAGGTTGTAACAACCTGTTATTATTAAACACACTATGACACACTGGATCCAAGGGGCAAGTGTAAGTTTGTGGTCTGTGGTTATTTTTCATGTACTATGTTTAAATTCTAAAACTAGGATTTGGTTTGCACTGGTGAACATACTGTCTCTTATTAACACGAGAGTAAGGCCACATTAAATGAAACAGCTACAGTGTGCACCGTCAAAGCTCTTCGTACCTAACGTGTTCTCCTTGCGGTGTATCACCCTGGCCTGCGTCATACTGCCGAAGGGGTATTCGCAGCGGTCGGTGGTCGGCGTGGGAATGTTCTGCGGTATTTTACCGTCCATGGGGCAAACGGTATTCGGGGACTTGAAGTTCTCCCGAGGGGGGGCATTCTCTGTGCTCGTCGAGGCGCCGTCGTCAGCCAAAAGGCGGCCTATGCCCCCCAAGTTTGCGAGGAGCTCATTTGATTGCGATCTCGATGTTCCGGCATCTGGAAAAGTGGTCATCACCTATTAATTACTACTGTGTCCAAGGTAACTGATAAAGACGACAAAGTCTTATACAAGTCTGATATATAAGTGGATATATAATTGTGATCATACCATCAGGCTCCGTGTTAATCCTAAGTTCGGCGCCATGCTGCAACCGGAGCGAGACGGCGGCATCTCCGTCCAGCTGCACGGACAGGATGCCCAAGGCACGCAATTGCGGAGCGCCCGCCGCCGCCAATGCGCGCAAACGTGCCGCCGCCGCACGCGGCACCGACAGCGTTACGCGCACAGAGTTCCACGGCTCCACCTGTTTATACAAAGTAGTAACTAATTTATATACAGAATATATTTGACACAATTATACATTTAAAACATTTTTTAAAACAACAGACTAAAGTACAAAGTTGTATATCATTTTAATATTAAATATTGACTACTTGAAATAATTAAAATATTTTGTAGGTAACAATAAAGTTAAATTAAACGTAATATTGTTGATTCAGAATAATATACAACAACTGAATGTTCCCTACATTTTCTAATTATATTTTTTTAAATTAATAAATACAACAGTTTACCTTTAGTGTGTTTGTATAATTGTTTGGTAATATTATTTTAAAGTGAGGTTTTACGTAATCAACATTGACACATATTAAGATATATGTAATTATATGTTTAATACATAACAGTACCTTGTTGACTTTGAGCGTATGCGGATGAGGCTCGGCGAGCAGCAGACGCAGCTCGCGCAAGAGCCGGCGTAGGCGCGCGGGAAAACGCGGGTCGCGGAGGTCACCCTCGCACGTAACCACCACGCCGCACGAGCCAGCGCACGAACCTAGCCCATCGCTGTCCGCTGCCATGCTGTGGATAACACGAGGATTGATTACTACATGTCAACACAAAAGACATTAAAAAAAGGGGTGTAAAGGAAAATAATGGGGGCAAATAAAGAATGTTTATATTAGTTTCTCAAATATATATGTCTTAGATAGATAAGTGATAAATTATTAGAACAAGATTCATTTCATTTGTAGCTTATTATACTTTAGAGAGCTAAATCACAATTTTTTGTTAGGTTTCCCTAATCACACTGGTTTTAATTATAGTTAACATTCACTGAATGAAAAACGATATTTAAAAAAAAACAATAATTTGTATGGCACCATACTATCATAAAAAGTAAAAATGTCTTATAAAAATAAATATAGATAAAATGATAAAATGTATTTGTGAATTCCTTATTACTCTAGTCCTCCGCACATCTTAATATATATCAAAAGGTGTGAGAGAATGTTATTCCCAAATGAAATGCAACAGGATGTCTAAGCATAATTTATGAAAAATAAAATAATTATATAATTATGAAAGTGAGACTTGTGTATAATAGCTTAGTCATTATGGAAAGTATATTAATTATATGATGTTTAATTAATTTAACTGTTAAATTTGAACAATAAATCTACTTTGTTATATAATGAGTTAAGAGTAACTAATACAATGTTACAACTTTTACTGAACAATATTGGTTGATATCATTCATTTTGTATGCTTAGTAGAAATATCCATATAACTTAATTATTATGGTTTATACAAATATTATACTTCTTAAGATTATCTTGCTTTTGACTTACTTTAAAAGTTGTTTTCTATAACACTATAATTATTGCACTTAGTACTTTAGCAAAAAAAACATTTTGAATAGTATACAGGAGGTATTGTTGGAGTCAGTTGAAAAGTAACTTTGTGATAATACTTTCATAATAAGTAATATTATCAATGTTAATTAATATATATAAAATAAAAAAGGAGGTCAAAGTTATAGTGAAAATAAAATTTCTATAGTAGTTCTGACATTTAGTTTTGAATTAACCACTCTTGCCCTTTTAAAGGAAAATTTAAGAATAACTCTATTCATGTCTTAATAATATGAAAACTTCAAATTATATTTATTTATTCATCATAAATACAGACATTAATATGTACAATAAACTTACAAGAAATGTATTTATTTGTATAAATCTTTTACCAACATAAAAGTTGTGAATACAAAAAAAAATGTTAACAATAAATAAATGTAATATTTATTTATTGTTGACAATATTTTTTTTGTGTAACTTTCTGCAATATTTCTTTTCAAATTGAGGATTACAGAACTTGGTATTAAATTTGAATGCAGTATTACTATTTCAATAATTACTTATTAATAAAAAAATAACATTTCTTTATTTTAATATACAAAATAGTACTTGAAATTATAAATAAAATGTATTGTTATTATGATATTTGTAAATAAATATAAATTTTCTTAACTAAGCTAATATATGTAAAGACTTATTGATAAATTCAAAAACTAATAAGAAAATACAGTAATAAATAAAATGAATTAATATATTATTGATATAATCTACATAATTTTATAAGGAATCATATTTTGGGCAGTATAGTTTATATAAATATATTTAGTTAGTTGGTTTATTTGTACATATATATTGTGTTAGTTTATTTATATATATTTAGTTTATAAGGACAAGGTCGGAAAAACACGGACGTGTGTTACACAACGTTTATAACGTGTTTACGTATTTTCATTTGATATCAAAATTAATTACGCGAGTCGGGTCGAATTCGGCATGCACGTTTGTCGAACGCATCCGACGGCCGCCTCTACAACCCCCAATGTGTCCATCTTGTTCCAACTCCGCGCAATTCCGCGACTAACAAAATGTAAATAAACGAAATACTATCACTCACCTATCATACAATGTCACATTCCGCTCAATACCACTCAATTTCTATTCTCTTGTGTTCCAAATCATCCTGGAAAAGCAATCTCAACATTACAATCCGGCTCGCAAGGCAATATCGGTTCTATGGTCACTCAGTGTCCACTACTGCCAAAACATATGATACGCCACTTTTGTGCTATCCTTGCCTTCTTATGGACTCTGTTTATCACTTTAATTAAACTTTTCACATTGAACCATACGACTAGGAGCAGGGGTTTCTCTCCTTCAATCAAAACCACTGATTTATGTTCCAGTGACGCAAAGCTCATATATCGTGAAGAGCAGCAGCCATTTTGAAATGTACGGGGAGTACAGTCACGGCATGGAACATTGGATAATTGCAGATGTTCTTGTAATGTAAAGCACTTTTAGCACGAATTGTTAACTAATAAACTTAATGCTAAATCCATTTCCACGCATTGGGTCACAAAACTCCACTCGGTTTTCTTATTGAAACTATCCAAAACAACCTAAGCGACGTCCGATACTTCTAGCTTACCCCATTTGCATGACACACATAGATTTCGAAAAAAAACACTCAAAATACATAAAAACACACATAAACAGTATCGCGCCGTCTAATTGAAAGTTATCACGTCCGATCAGAATAATAGTTCAATAGAAAAATCCGTAAAAAGATCAGTAAATATTTTACAAATAGTTAATCGGTACGAACAATAACAACGGACGCCATTTGCAATTTTCAACTTGACATGCGCATTGATTCAAAGACGATAAACATAGACACAAACGTTGTAAAAACGTTTAGATTGTAATTACATTAATATTTTTTTATTTGCGAAGAAATAAAAAGTTTTACGATTGTTATAAAATCATTGGGTAAATAATTAATTATAGATTTATAGAAATAATTATTTATTGACAAAGTCAAGTTAAAGATGATAGAAATTTTCTTTTATAGTGTTGTTTTTAGTTGACGTTCAAACAATACTCTACTTATCACTTTCATGCTTCAATGAAGTTTTTGCCGGATTGGTCAATATATCTTACTTTGAGTTTTTGTAACATTTAAATGATTTGTTATTGGATGTTAAAATAAAACGTGTGACACGACTCACTTCCGTTTATTTTAGTTTAAGGGTATATTTCTGGGTTAACTTTGAGTATTATATTTTATTATAGTTATTAAATCCCCACTCATTTAAGCAATTAATCTACTACATCTATTAATCTAATAATCATATATTCGTATAGACACATCTTTAAGGGTTATGATGGAGTTAAATAAAATAAATGCTATAAAATTAACAAGTATCTTTATATGTAGGTACAAATCTATTATTTCCCTGGTACATTATCCTTCAAAACCTCTTTAGGAACAGCTTGAAACAAGCCCTTTCTTGCCATTTCATCTGCCCAATCTTCAAACTCTCCTCTCCTTTAAACACGTAGTTATTAATAAAAATATCAAATACAATTTTAAAAATATATCCAAATCATTATTTGTTTGGTTAGAGGAAAAACTACTTGTAAAATAAACTTGCAATATTTAGTTGTCGTAAATGATGTTTGCGATGAGTTAAATTCACTATCTACACTTGATTTCTAAATAAATTAATCATGATTTTGTTTGCAAATACTTTTGTTTATCTATACTAATAATAAGACAGTAATATTATATAAACTAGGTTTGGTTGCAGTTTTATTTGTATATTCATAGAGAACTACAGACAACACTTATTTGTTTTGAAGTGTCATTCATTCACATTACAATCAGTTGTCAAGTGTCCAACAAAAAGCAGAAAATCGAAGTGTCAAAACTGAAATGGGCTACATAAAATATCAATTGATCCAATCCGAATAGTGAATCGTTTAAGTTTATTTAGTTAGTTATTTAATTTAAACATTTTCTTTACGGTGTTGTGCTTTAGAAGTGTGGAGATAGTAGCAATTTTGTGAAAACAAATTCTAAACTCTTATAAAATACATGAAGTAAATTTCTTAGTCAATTATATTATCACAAATACAGTAAACAATAGTTGTCTCGGTTGTTTTAAGAATTTGAAATAAAAAGCAACACAGATCTCACTTTATTTTAACAAAAAAATAATATCTAAGACTATTAAATTACAAAATAAGGTAAGATGTTTCTCAAGCATTGCGAAATACAACTGCAAATGTAAAATATTTTTTTTAGCTACACAATTTAATCCTACACAATCCTACTTTTTTAATCATTCTTAATAACATGTTTATCTAATAACTAAATAAAACTTGTGTAAACTATTAGATTGAAACTGTATTCGATTTGAGCAGACAATAATTATAATAAATAACATAACTTACGCGTAATACTCCCTATAAGCGGCACGTCTTGGTCTCCCTAAGAAGAAATAAACACAGGCTCCAGCACAACAGCTAAAAAATAATGCTTGAAAAATAGTAGATTTAGTTTGTGTCCAGTGTAGTCTCCGCATTACTGGCTTAGGAAGGCATGGTGGTCTTGGAGGTGGGGGTGGACACACCGGTACACATGGATCTGGAGTTTTTGGTGGACATATTGATGACATGTTTCTGAAATTGACCAGTCAACTAATTCTTTTAATTACCTTTATATTATCGTTACAAAACTGTTTGTTTACTTTTCTTCAGAATTCATCACAATGGCACAGAGTTCACATGGAGGAAGTCATAGACGAAGCAGAGATCATGAAAGCGCTCTGAGATATACAAATACTGATTGGGAGGCTAAGGAAGCACTTTATCAACGAGAATTAGATGAAGCCAGAGCAAGAGCTACACAAATGGAGAAAACAATGCGTTGGTGGTCAGATTGCACGGCTAATTGGAGGGAAAAATGGAGCAAGGTGCGTAATGAGAGAAATAAAGCTAGGGAGGAAACAAAACAATTGAAAACTAAACTAGACATACTTTCAAAAGAATTAAATTCAATAAAAACAGACAAAAGTGAATTGAATCAGCAAATGCAAGACTTGAAGTTGGACAATGAAAAATTGCTAAGTCTAGGAGAACATAGGATTGTATCAGGTGACTTATCTACAGAAGATGGTGTTGAATTAAGAAGGAAAACAGGTATTACATCTCCTAATGAAATGGCAAGACAAAGAGCTTCCCTAGATTCTCATAAGTTTTCGAATGTTGACAATGTTCTTGCAAACAAATTAGGTGAGATGAGAATACGTTTGGATGAAACCTTCAAGAGTCTCCAAATTGAAAAGGATCAAAAATCTTTTCTTCTTTCGAAGATTGAATCGTTGACTGCTGATTTGCATAGTACCAAAATGGAGTTAGCACACAATGATAGAACCTTAGGTTCTACAGATTCTAGTCATAGTGAAATTGAAAGGCTACAAAATGAACTACAGGATGAAGTAGCTGCTAAACAGGTCCTAGAAGAGAAAATTGCTGAACTCAAAATGGAATTAGAAAGATTGAAATCAGAAAATACAATTCAGTGGAGCAAACGTGAACTGTTAGAAACTGAAAATATCGCTATATTAAGAGAAAATAAAAAGCTTTATAGCCAAATTTGTGAATTGAGAGAGCAAATTCACAAACTTAATAGAATATCTGATGGGAGTATTTATGGTATACCTTACAATGATCATAATAAAGATTCAAATGTATTGTACATTCGAAAGAGCAGTGTGAGCCCAAGATCTCATGAATCAAGCAATGCCTCCTCCGAGGCCATAGCTGACGCGAAAACAAACACGTCAGGCGAGGATGATGAATTAGCGATTATTGAACGAGATTAGCAATCATTATATTACAGCTTAATAGTTACATTCTTACCTATTTTTCCCAGACTCCATTTTATAAACCTTATCTAGCTTGACATCTGTCATTGGTTATTAGTTTGATTTTTTTATATCATTTTGAAATAGTTCACATACATTAATAATGTTATAATAAAGGTATCCTTTGTAAATTCTGATAATACAGTTACAGAGTGATTTTATTGCGGCCATTACATATGAATTGCATTAATACAATTTACAAAATTAACATTCTGACTTGAGACTTAAATAAAAAAAAGAGCACTTGAATGCTATGCCAAAAGTGAAAATAATGTTTATTTACTAGATTAAAAATAATCTTTCTCTTTTATAGAAGTTGAAGGTAAAAGATGTTTTAAACTGACTGAGCGTTAATATGTGTAGCTAATTTTTTAAATAATACTAAAATCTGTTTAATTTTGTATATTAATCATTGGTATTGGTAAATAACAGGGAATACTCAAATAGTACTTATAATGTTAGTATGAAAGATGCAATTATGCTCCAGACAAGCTGTCAATTTGCAGTTGATATGTTAATGTAATAATCGGGAGATTTATGATAGATGACAAATGTTATTAAATGTGATAGTCTAGTTTTTTAGCTCTCGTAGAATGACTATGTGTTTCTATGTTAATATTTAGTAACATAGAAAGAACATTTTTATTTTTGTGGATTTTAACGCGTAGCAATAAATAAGCTATTTTAATTGTGAAAATTTAAAATAATGTTAAGTCAGTCTTTTGTTATACATTGGTCATGTTACAGAAATAATAAGAGAGAAGATATGCTGGCGTTGGTATAGGAATTAAAAAATCTTTTTATGTATAGCACACCATTACTTTTACTGTTTAAAAGTAAGTAAAAACGCTGGGCTTGCCTATTTTTTTTCTTCTATGATAATTTGTTTATATTTAGTTCTAATGGCCTAATTTTTAATCAATTAAATGTGTATAAATAAAAGAATGTGAACATCAAATATTTTCATTTAAAATCATATTTCAATGAATATTTGCTGACAACATATCATTTCCCTTAAACTCTCGTCTACCACATTAATATCCATAAAATACGAATGAAACAGAATTATCCTATTTAAGTAGAACAATATTTCATTACTTTTCCCTTAAATAGTTACACGTAAAAAACTGGATATTTAAAATAATCAAAAGTGACCATAGACTTGAGATATAGGGTATTTATTTATCAGCGGATTCAATGACATCAGAAATCACTTTGTGCATGGGTATAGTTGAATCTGTGGCATAATCTATGACTTCAATTTCGCATTCTGTTACGCCATTTGAAGAATGAACCACAGCTGGTATCACCTCTTTAGTATCTGTATGCGGTATATTGTCACTTGAATTTATCCCTTTCGGATTTCTTTTACCCTTTCTCTTGTTTGTATTTTGAATCGTTTCTTTCTTAACTTTAGCGGTAACATTATCGATTTCTTTATTTTTCCGTTTTCTATTTCCATTTTCTATTCTTTCACCATCTGATGTGTCAATTGCATCGAGACTCAGATCTTTGACGACTTTATTTAACACATTACCTTTTTTCTGAATTATTTCCGCGTCATTAGAAATGGACGAGATGAACGACGCAGCTGACATTATATGCTTGTACTTGTTATCAGTCGATGATAATTTTTGGGAAACTTTACTTGTACATTTTTTGATAGGCTCTTCATTTCTGAAAATATAACCATTGTTGAATATTAAAGAGTATTTTGTATGAAGGTACTTGGTTCTAAATCAGATGAAAACGTTACGTAGTATATTGTACCAAATAATTTATTATTGGCAATATGCCCAAACATTACATCCCCAACAGGTCATCCGCAATATGCAGAATTGTTTATTTTTATATTGAACTATTTTATGAAAAAAAAGTTTTATTTTTAACAAAATTGAATTTGCATACTTCTTCTCTGATGTGATTAGATAATGAAGTTGATCAGGCGCATTTTTCATCGCTCGCTGTTTGATTTCGTTCACCGTATTCGATCTATCTTTGGCAACTGCAAAAAATACATAAGACTACAGAACTATACGGTTAATATTGCGAATCGATAAACGTCCTAATTCTAACCAATGCCATGTGTTAACAGACAATTGTCATAATTCAAAGATATTTACCACAGATACTACCTCACTCTACTATGACGAAACAAAAAAAAAATAAAAAAATAAAGTACACCACTGTCTATTGCATTTAAATACGGTTTAATTTTCAAACTAACAAAACAAATTATACAAAACTTGCTTACCACTAGTGTCATGATAGCCTTTAACCAGCCTCTTTAACGACGATGACAGTTGAGAGGGCAAATTGGCATTTACATAGTTCAGACCAGCTTTTATATTACCTAAAAAAAAAAAATTAACTAAAAACACTGGATTAATGTTGTTATTTGATATTATTTGAATACAATTCCCAATCGATTTTACCGCGCATTTTAATGACACGCGCGTTACTTCAATTGGATTAGATGTTACCAGAATTGCGAACACAAAAAGAATGTGCACCCAACAAACATTTTTAACACTATTTTAACAAGGATAAATTATAGATAAACTAAACATTAAACTAGTATTTCATCTATTTGATAAGTAACAGTTCAATCTCAATTATTCAATATGGCAATTTAATTATTTCCAATCAGCCCAGAGATCCACCAAAGAGAGCTTATATATTTTAGTTGCGTACATGAAACAAGATAACTTTGACTGACACATACACCTTTTTTTTATGTGATAAAAAAGGTAATGATTAATAAAATAAAATGAAGAAAAAGAAACACTACTAAATACTTTTCTATATAACTACTCACTATTCAGCCGGTCTCTGCATTTTGTGTATTTTCTGGCGATCGTACCTAATTCCATTAACATATCGGGCTCTTCATTAATATTGCTAAAAATTCCTGTTGTTGCCGTAACTTTATGATTCATAATCACAGAGCCTACAGGCAAACATACATAAAACAATATTTATTATAAATAAACAATAGCATTATACACCGGTCAATTGTTGTTTAAGAAAATAACAATTTTTAATATTACGATAAGTATTTTAATTGTTTATTACAGCTAACAAAAGAAGCAACAAAACTTAGAAAAGTTTTAAAGTTATTGGATAAAACTGTTATAATTATTATTAGAGATTTAATTTACATAGTTGAAGTTAAATATATAAAGCATTAATTTGCATACCATTAAAATATTTGATTAAAGTAATATCAAATCCCCTTTCCCGCTCCACAGCTGTGTACCTCGAATGTTTAACCAACACCCGGCCAAGAATAAGTAATGCATCGTTGCACCTGTAAACGGCAACTTTAGTTTAACTAATAAAAGTAAAAGCTTAGGTAAACAAAAAAAAGTAATTCTTATTAGTTAATAATTTATAACAAATTTCCGATGTAAATTATTTCATTACACACATTAAAAATCCTAGAAATAATTTCATACCCATCTTAAAGGACCAAAACGTACAACTGATGAAGTTTTTAAACATATATAAGACAGATAAAATAGCAACATTTAAATATTTGTTAGAGTAATAAATAATTATGGTCCAAATTTTGTACCTGTGACAACGTATTGCATCTTCCAATCGCTTTATTTCAGTAACATCATCAGGACATATTGGTAAATATGCAAAATTAGGAAAGGGCTGTTGGGTTATCAACGCATATACTATAAAGAGGCCTATCATGGATTGCTGAAATAGTTAATGGAAATACTTTTAGCAAATTGTAATTTAAAATATTGTCAATACCATCACTATGTTTTATACACAAAAGCAAATGAGAAATATACAAAAATCATACAAATAAATATAATTATCATCCTTTATATCAACTTTTAGAATTTAGTTTTATAACATACAAGCCAAGTGCTTTTAAAATTGTTCATCTAACATTTGACAGTGCGTAAAAGGTTAAAATTAACAAATCTTACTTACAATGCTCAGTATAGATTTACATTTAGCTAATACAAAAAAAGTGTTATAAAAATATATTTACCTTGTAATTGCCTGTGTCCTGTATCATAAAACTTTTGGCAACTATAACAAATTCTTCAGAGAGCTCTGCAATTTCTGCGCTCGATATAAGTTCCCTAAACAAGAAGGTCTCAACAATATAAATATGCAATTTCAATTAGCTCTAGAACTATCACTCATATAATATTATTGTATTTTTAACATAATTGAATTGCAACATATTATTATATGAACACTACCAATTTTTTTCAATTATGCTTTGTAACTATTAAACAGTACTATTATAAAATATAGTACAAAACAAGTTTCAAACAGTTGCTAATAATATATGCGTAATAAATAGGATGATACACAGTATAAATAGGGTAAATATCTATTATTAAATCTCAAATAAAAATAAATTGTACATACTGATACAAGCTTGGAAAATGCATTTCTTTCCATATTGTGCAGAATGTTTGAAAATTTAGTACTTCTAATTTTAAGCAACGCTGTATTAAATCCTCGCAATCCTCGTAAAAGCCATCAGCTATGTATATTCTGATAATGTCAGTTAATTGTGAAGTGCCTGAAAGTTAAAACAAAATTGTACGGCCGTTAATTATAATAGTATTCTCACAATTTTGTTATTGTTTCGAAACTTTTAACAAAGAAACATGAATTACATATATTTTTAAATTGATAATTTAAATATTATACTCACTCATTTCAGTTTGGTAAGGATAACAAACAATTCAAATGTAATCTAACCAATAAAACGTTGTTGCTCATAAATTGTTATATTTCCTACTAAACCAAAATAAAAACCCTCAATTTGAAAATAAACTATTAAGATTAAAATAAAAATTCTTCATGGATCCACAGATTACTATGTAGTAAAGTAGTACAGAGTATATTTCAGTTCAGCTATACCTACATAGACCTACGAACATTTTCACCAATGAAAAATAAAAACAAATTAAAAACCTTAAATCGTTCAGTACGCAGCGCAAATTATTATATTTAATATAATAATGGTTTTCTTCCAATATTATCAAACTTCTTAATTTGAGTTTTATCATTTTCATACAAATCTTATATGAATTCTTCTAAATAAAAGACGATTAAATCGTTAATACTTTAATAGCTACATAAAATTAAACTCCCTTAACAACACAATACATAGGCAGGTACTGAATGAAACACTGATATTTATGCTTACATATTTAATGGTTTCTTTGATATCGTTCAGTATCAGGTCTTAAAGACACTTATCAAATTGCTGAACGAAATAATGTGCGCCGATCGATGCGTACATTTATTGCAATTAATAAACACTACGAATTGTAACTAAAAATTGAATTTACAGAGGTGTTTTTTCGATTAATTTGTACCAGTGTCCACACTCACAGCGGCGGGGGTGTTCCTGAGGGAAAAAATATCCATTATAAATTATCAGTTGCTTAAAAAGTTATAAGGATATTTTGTTTTTAAATTTAAAAGTTTCCAAGGCCATGTCTTATTACTTTTTTGTTTTATGGCTTAACAAAATAGATATGTCCTTACTGATCTACAAAATGTGTTAAAGTTACAGAAATGTAATTTTATTATAATTATATTATATTATAATTGATAAAGCTAATTCACCTTGTGTACCCAGAGCCAGTTGATACTTGTAGAGTGTTCTTCACCTGCAATTAAATACAATTTAGAATGTTATAAAATGTTTTATTTTTACTTATATACCTTTTTTAATAAGTGTTATAATTTAAAAAAACCCTTTTTTATATTATGCTTAACTTCAATAGAATTTTTAATACATTTTTCTATTTGAAATAAAAACCATAAGACTTAAGAAATGGACTCAACACAGACACTCATGTTGTTACAGTTATTATGATATAGATTTTTATTTATATGACCAACTTAATATATGCGTATACTGTGTCTAATATTTTGTATCACAAATGCTTATTGTTACTATAATCCTTTTCATGAATAATTGATATGTTTGTACTAAATATACAATACAACTGATTTCCTTGCTTGAGCAACATTATTTTTGATAAAAAAAATTAACAAAAGAAGTTTGGATACCTTATAAGACTATGTAATACAAAGATGTACCAATTGCATCCCTATTTAAGAACTGTTATCTATTGGTGCAAATGGCCGTAAGTTTACTACATATTTATAGTAGAGATGGGATTGTTTTTAAAGTTTTCACTTACATATGCATCCAACAATACGAGCATCAAAACAGGAGGGAACAAGTGTAGGGTTGTCACGGGTACCGGCAGCCTTCTTCAATACCTTCATGTTGAATGGATCATCATTGCCAGCCTGAAGAGCTAACAATTCTTTTTTTTCCAATCCCGTAGCATGTTCCATGGGATCTACCATCACTGCAAAAAAATAGTCATTTTTATTATGGTCTCCAATACTCAGGTTAAATTATTTATAGACAAAAACGATACAGTAAATTACTATGTACAGTTCTGTCTCATCATTTTTTATAGTGGTGTCAACAAAATTGATTTTCATGATAACTTCTCATTGGTAGGCTGACTGGCTTTCAGAATACCACCTAGAGAATGTTATTGATAACAGTCCTATCATCATCTTTTGCAACTAACACACAGGATGGGTGTATATTACAATTATCTTGCATTACTTAGATAAGATATAACCTAAATTACCGAAAACATTTAGTTTTTCGCTTTTGGTTTTACGATACTGTTGAGAAATAGGATAGCTAAACATTACATGATTTCAAGATTTATTTTATCTGAAGTGTAAATGTATATATATATATATCTACTTTATGTGGTGTACAGGACACACCACAAGAACAGGAAAATCAAGCAATTTTACTAATAGGAAAGCTTAGCCCATTTTTAATTTAATTTAAATAGTTTATAGAAATGAGTCAATGTAACCAATGTCTATTATTTTATCATACTACAAACAACTTAATATTTGATTAAGTTCTAAATATTCTTGAAATACAAATATATTTTGACATTACGTAACTTAATTGTGACAGGTAAGGCCATGTATTTTTCATAAAACAATTTGTTTCTTACTTTTATCTGCGTATCCCCGTCGAGCTGTCGAGAATAGCACACTTTTGAGAGCATTTCCGCGGACAATTTGCCTACACAAGGAAGCCATTTCTATAATTTCTCACTACACCGCTTCTCACGATGGCAAGTGGAAGTTTGTTAAGATCTAAGAATATAGAGATGTATCGAAATCGATTTTTTACTCTGCAGTCTGTGGATAGTACAGATACTTGTATACCGCATTTTACTGAAAGCCTTATGTATAGACTATGCTTTATCGACATAATTCTCTGAGGAGTGTATATTTGTATTCTCATATTTCTTTAAATATTCTATTGTTGTCATTCTTAATTTAACATTGAATAATATTTTTGTTTCAATTATTATGTTTATATGTTACATATGTTCATTAAAAATATAGGGGAAAATCTACAGGGATATAAGTAAATATAACTTTTAAGTTGAATTGAAATACTTTGTAATAGAAGTATTGAATAAAACATTATTTATTAACGATATTAAAACTCTTTTTGACGTAACGATTCCACAAGTTTGATCAATCAATCTACAAAATTAGAAACAAGACGGTTTAAATAGCATATACATTATTAAAATATTTTTTTAACATTAATATTGCACTCATTTGGACTGAAAATGGCGATAAACAATGTTTTCCCATTTATTAAAAGAGCCGATGAAACCTGAAATCAAAAGAAAACATTAAAATCAAATTTATAATGACAAATTTATTTCAATATCGTATGTTTCAATTTATTATTTTCAACTAACCATTATGGTGAATAAAGTCTTTCGTCGGATTTTGTTAATCTTATTAATCCACAAAATAAATGAGGATACCATACTCGAAATATGAAATCAATTTCTCGTACGACCACTTCTTTGAATAAAACAACCCTTGAAAGAGTTTAAGCGGACGTCTATTTCACCTTCTTCTAGCTATAACAGAGATATATTTGCATTATTTATTGTTTGGTTTCATTAAGAAATGACAACACATTTAGTTATTGAGAATGTACGTGATCAGTTGTTCCGTGTTTATTATGATTTTCCAAACGAATAATATGATTTAAGTATACATTTAAAAAATATGGGTGGGATATTTTACCGGATCATCGTGATATATTTCTCTGTAACATGACGGTGAAACACATTCTCGAACACATTGAGTACGTGCTAGACCGTTTGATCCACTGCAAACTCTACTTTGTTCACAAGCTGTTTCATATTCGCGGAATGTTAATTCCTGTGAAAATTTAAAACTATTACACACTATTTGATAAAATATAAAATTTTATTACCCTTTTTAAATAAGGTAACATTACGCACTTAAAGTTAAAATGTTTATAATAGATAAATCACAACATTAATTAGTAAATTCTATCATCTGTATATATATATTATATCATCTGGTCCCTGAAATCGTAATTTAGTGATTTTCGTAGGTACTTGTGTATGGTTTATAGGGCCTAAATGTGACTCCGAGTGAATAAATGATTGTTTAGAACGTGTTTGTTTTTAAAACTTAAAGGTTTTGTCGTTATCTCTTTAACAGATCTTCTGTTAGCTTGCTCTATTGTCATCTGCTTGCGGAAATATTTAAGAAAAATACCCATGACGACATGATGATGAAAGTGAATCAATTTTCTGTCACTAAGAATGTACGGGTATGACTTTACTCACATTTTTCGGTGTATCTTTATATTGAAATTCTTTAAAGATAAATGTTTCTGTAGCTTCTTCGGATTTAACTTTTGTAAAAATAACCATTAAAATGTAACAACTAAGTACAGTCGAATGGTACAACATTTTGTATTTTATTAAATTAATATTAATTCTTTAAAACTACAATCCTTATATTACCATCAGATCAATATAGTCAGTAAATACAGTATGGAATATAAAAATTCTACGCGCATGCTCACTAAACCACAGAGTTCTATCAGACTTCTTATTACTTCAGACTGTATTCTTTTTTTATTAAACGCCCTTTATTATATATTTTGTAGAATGTTGTTCTAAATGTAATAATATGCAATAAACTTAATTTCAAACTGTTAATAGATAATTATTATATAATACCGGTTTTCTACAGACCATAAATTATAAATAAATTAAAAACTTCCACATTGACATTTGTGTTTTAAAATCAGAGCATCACTAATCAGTCAAGTGCGAAGTCAGAACTTCAGATGTGACTAAAATCGAGTTCGATTGTCTGACAAAAATTACAAAGAAAAAACTAAAACAATTATCAAGTAGTCAACTCAGTGTATATTTAAATTCTTATTTGGTGAACGTTAAATCTATTAAGTGGTGTTATCATATTTCTTTATATTGTTATATTGTCGATTAATCAGTGGTGTTATAATAATAATTACTACTAAGTGCTGGTTGCTATCCTATAGATGATGATATAAGTGTTAGACAGCTGAACACATATTCTAATTCTATCTGGACTCCTCGAATTTCTAAAAGATTGGACATCATTCAGCATTTCTGGTAAGAGTTAATTATCTTAATAGAAATACATATAACATGTTACACATATTATGATTACATAAAATGTTTAAGGAAACAGCTCATAGACATTTCAATCACACTAATTAAATCTCACAAGTTATTAATCTCAGTACCACTTCTTACAACACCTTCCGTCTAAGGACCCTCTCTACATCTCTCTCTTAAATGTAACAACAAAGGAATCATTTTCTGTATCATTTGGATATCTTAGGTTTAAAAAATATTTGAAATCATATTATGTCAAGTGGTAGTGGTTTGGACCAGGTTAAGGTTTTGTAATATGTGAATTCTTATTTTACTTATAACTCTTGCATAATAAGGATTAGTAAAATGTTTAATTTTATTAATTAGTAAGCTATTAAAAATGTTCCATTAGTTGAGACATTATATTGCCTTTACATTCAATGTGTATCAAAATATGTAAGAATGCTGTGTGTTAATGGAAAAGAAGTTCAACATAATAATCTTGATTTTTAGTTATAGTTCCTTTGTTAGATATCTATTCATTTAGGCAAATACAGTCAATTAAAAGCAGTATGAACCATGATCTACTTCAATTTATTCAGATGTTCTGAATTCATGACTTAGAATGACCTGAACTGAGCCAGTGCAAACTCAGTGCAGATGTACTTACAATAATTGTTTAAACATATTCTCAACCTTATTATCAAGGTTACAATGTGTATTTTACATTGCATACTATATATCACTACACTATCGTAAATATCATTTATAAAGTGCTAGGTAGTATTTTTTGTTTGTGTTTTACATTTTTTGTTACATTTATTGTGATTCATTGGCAGAACTAATATACATTTAATTGGCTTCACTCACTTAAATTAATTACATCTACATTTGTTGTGTTTTGGAAGTAACAATATTGGTATTGCAAATATAAAAAACATCAATTTTTTTAGTATGCTGCTATAGATTTTGAAATAACCTAAAACTCTTTTATTTTAACTATAAACTCTCAGAGAGGACCAGTCTAGAGCTATATTTATTGCCAAATAATTGGGAGAAATGATGTTGTTACTATTTTTCCAGTAATTAATTTTTGTTTTTATATTCTTATAAAATATTGAATGCACTAAGTTCGCTAAGTGCACATGTTCTTACCAATAGCAATATTGATTTACCTTAATCTGTGATGCATGAAGGATAAAGTTGTTTACAATTTCACTGTTTAAATCTTGTATAAGTAGGATGTAGTAAAATGTTTTAACTAAGATTTATATTTTTCTCCTATTTTTTCTGGATATCTGCACAAATTTTGTAGGCAGACTATTTTTTACACACATGCATATCATGATTCATGTTGAATGTGGTATGATAAGATGTAGATTCTATGAATCGTATGAACAATAAAAAAATTAGAAGCAGTAGTTTTTTTATTGTTGACAGTTTACTTAAATTAGTTATTTCTTATGTTATGAAATACCAGTAATGAGAATAAAAAGTGACATGTACCACCGGAAACGTAATAGTACATAGCAAGTACAATATAATACGTTATTCTCTTTCAGACAATATACAATCGATTTAAAGCTTTCCTTTTTTGTCCTTATACTTAAATATATTTTTCATTCTCTATATACTGCAGTCTGTATACAATATATTTTTGTAAATATATTTGTAGATTTACTTAAAGGATTGTGAAACAGCTTGCAGTACAAATATCGATTTAATATCTGCTGCATTGCCGGACGAAAGAACGCGTCAAATGTGACATAATACTATGAAAATAACAAAAGCTGACACGTCTTGCTTTATCAGTAACATCACGTATTTTTAGTGCAAACGTTGAAGATATACGATGCTGGGTGGTTACTATTAAAGTAGACTTAATTCTTATGATCAAAACAATTTTTTCATGCATTTTTCTTGTTGAAATAAATTCATATTTTGTTTTATTGTGTATTTAAAATGTTTACATAGCTTAAATGTGCTAGGTGTGAAACCCTTAGCGACGTGATATGATTAATAAAAATATGTCGATTGTGAGTGCTAGATGTTTACTTAACTTTTTTTTAACAATTATTACAAAAAAATCGTTAATTCCAAACGAAGGATGACAAATGTTAGTTTTTGGCTATAGGTAAAAAATAATTTAACCGACTGCATGAAACAATCATCAGTATAAATATTGTTATCTGTGGACTCTGAGATAAGTGGCGCGAATTAAATGATATTGTTATTCTAAAATCAAAATAAAATTGTTGATCTAAATCTAAATCAATAGTATAACTTTATTTATGGAAATTATGTTTTTTTAGTTACCCATGATATATTTGTTATTTTTCGATAATCATTTTCTAATGTGTGAATGGGGTTTATGAATTGGGTCATTCGATGTTATAAATATTTCTTGCGATGAATTTTGTTATTTAGACCAACGCTCGCACTAATTAAACACGCCACGGGGTTACCGCTCATTGTGTGTCAATCAGCCATTGTCAATTGTCAAATAGTTTTAATTACGCTACGGTTTTTGTTGCGAGTGCCATTTCCCCAATCGTGCAATTGTACATTCTCACCTACTAAAAAAGAGAATCAGTACAGATAAATATTCTTGCTGTAAAATCCTTATTATTGTTATTGAAGTATGTGATGCTATACTCGTGCGCAGCCTCGTTGTGTCGTAAATAGATTAAAATATTAAGATATAAAATAACAAACAAATACGTAAGTGAACAATCTGATCGGTTAGATTACTTCTATCAGTGTTGTTATTTGTAGTGCTTTGTTCTTATAAAAATAACTTATGTGATAATTATTTAACGGCACTCCACGTCAACATGAATGAATGAAAAGGAATGAATGTTTTAAATACGAGCTCAGCCGTGCTGCGTTACTAGTCTATGTTCACATTGCCCTGCATGTCATATATCTCAGATTAATTGTTATATTTGATAAATTGCTGAACTGAAAGATTTAAATCAACATATCTTCGGTCCATAAAACATGAATCCTTGTTTCGTAACTGCTAGCTGTAAATAGGGAAATTCACAGGAAAAGGCGTTTGAGTAATGCTTGATGGCCATGTATGTATGTATATAGGTATGCATAGGCATACCTTTCAATCAAAGCAAATGAATTATGGAATTCGTTCGGATAGATCAGCCCTACTGACTGCCATTTTCATAGATTCCTTTCATAGATAAGAGGACTACTTATAATGTTTTTTTTTTGAGTGGTATCTCGCTGTTGGTCTGGAGACCTTTACAGCATAGCTCGGGCTTGTTGGCGAGCTTAGCTCAGCCGTGATAAATTGGTTGTGCCGTGACTTGCGCAAGGGCTTCTCCTGTGGCACTCGGACCTCGGCATGAACCGTCGCCGGGTTGCTCCCCAACCCGGCGACGTGCATCGACAATAAAACATATCATCGACCTACGTACGGTGATAAGTAACTTTCTATAGATTCCTATACTTTAAATTATTTTCGAGTCTAGACAAGCATTCATTTTCAGACAAATACAATAAAAGTGTTACTGTCCTGTACTTTTTTTATATGTCAGACGCGTATGTCCTTCCGCAAGAGCCTTCCATTTCCGGCTATCGCGAACTAACCTTTGCCATAACTTCTGTATGTCCCGTTTGTTTGTTAACCTCGAGCCTTTTTACTGAAGAGATATTAAAATACGTGTGACCTGATATTCCTATCCATTCATTAGTTTTAATGTACTTACTACACTTACATTTACCAGTGTACGTATTTTGTATTTTTGAAAATCGAACTGGTAAAACTTTATCGAGGTACACAACTGTCATACTATAAATTAAAAGTACATTTACAGTACATACATTTTTTAAAGGGGTGCGTATTGTTTTGTTTCCCCTCTCAACCGCTATAGCGTTATAAAGCTTCACCTTGGATAATTTGAGTATGAGATAGCATACACCATGATTACAAAACACCCCAACAGACACCTTAACCTTTCTTCACGTAATAGAGAAAACAAAATTGCCCGTTTATAGCAACCTTTCACTTTCCGAATACGGTGCTTTATGACCGTCTGGTCTCGCTTGTGGTCGTAATCTATAAATATCCGGTCTTAGGGATCCCATTAAGGATCCCTCTTGCTCATTTGCCCATAAAATAACAAACTAATAGTATATTAAATTACACATTAGTGGCTTGATTTTTTCATTGCTATAATTACTTGCAGAAAAAGTAAACAAATCAAAAGTAATCTTGTATATAAAGAACAGTGAACCGAGATTAAATACTTTTGTGTGTCACAATATTGTAGAAAGTCATCGCTTAACATAATAATTTTGTTTTATCGTTATAAATTTTATCTAATTTAATCTAATCGGAAATGTGTTTTCCAACGTGCTCACTATTAACCAAAAATATTCATATTGTATATAGTTTCAATTATGAGACATTTGTGATACTTTTATTGCAGCATTCTATAGATCAGTTCCTTTAGATTAGTTCCTTTTGAGTTCTACTCGTCCGCTCCACATTTGATTTGGCAACTTGCAGCAAATGCATGAGTCAACCATTTTTTAAACTCTTGTACGATTCATTACCTAAACGAATGCAATTATATTGGATTTGTATGATTTAAGTGTTTTTGCATGTATATTCCTCATCGAATATAACCTTTAAGTTAAACATGTGACGTTAAAACTAGAAGCCGATTCCAATACTACGATGTTCAAGTAGCTTAGGATGCGGTCAAATATACATAAGTCAAAGACATTGATGACAGATAAGAACTCTTCCTATCAGAGGAGAGCTGCCTCTTTGCATGAAAATAACATATATTCTTATTATCTTTTGGTGCAATTGATAAAACACAGTTCATTACATCGCAAAGCCGAGGCAGACATAGATATATCGACTGTATATTTTTTGTGGATTATAATTTTTGGCGGTTGATTACGTATTGTAAAGTCAAGTGTCAACGTTCCTTATATAAAGAATAGACGTACAGAATAGGCAATAGCTTAGGGTTCAAGAGATTTTTGTGACATCTTTTCGAACATAGATGTCAGGATATAGTAGCTATAACAATTTGTGTTGTGCTTTATGGACGATTTCAGTTATTTAAACAAAAAACATGTGCGTGTTTTTTTATCTATGTTTTGTAACAGCCTGTGGTTATATCTACTTTTGTTATTAAAACTTAAGTGTGGTGCCCATCTGCAAATTATTTAGGGGTTTTTTTTTACCTAATACCTTTATTAAACCGACATCCAACTTTTTAGAACAATTTCTTGTCGTTTATATTTCCTAGGTATTTTAAAACTCCGGAGTTGAAGAGTGACTTTTTATGTCTAATTCCATAATTATTTAATTAATTTAAATTATTGTTAAGTCTGAGTCTCACTTTTTACAGTTTACATAATTTATATTTCCGTCACTTAAACAACAATTGCATAGTGAACCTTATCTGTTGTATGCCGGCACACGCTTGTCTATTTTTTGATAATTCGCGTCTGTTCACAGTCCACAACAGCGCAGTTCACGACGGGTGCTCGTTACGCCTTATCATAGATACAGTTGTTTTGTTTATTTTTCCTTATTTGTGATTCTAATTCCGTATTAGTGTATTTGTGTATGGTTAAAATTTTTGGATCAGTGAATATTAATGTCGAACTATTTGTGAAATTTAAACGTTCTGAAGCGTTGCCGCTATTAATGTTTCTGTTCTCTTTTCAAAATCTTGGTATAATTTATGTGGAGGTTAATAAGTGAATGCGATGTTCGATTTTTAAATTTTTCATAGATAGTCTGTGGTGTAAAAAATATTTTGGCGATTTGTGCCTGTGCCGAAAATAGTTGATGGTTTTTTGGCGGCAATTTTCTTGGCATCGTGCAATATTTCACAACCGTGTTCTGTGGATTGCCAAGAGATTTGGGAAGAATGTGTTCATGTGAGTTCTTTATTCTTCAATAATTGCCATACGATGATATTTAGTTTTTGTTTACTATTCAAGTTGTAACATTTAAAACTTATATTCTATAGGATCTTTATGTGCTACCATCTGTTAAAACAAAAGTATATTGATTTAATCTAAATGAAAATTACAATTGACAAATATTCTTGAACGTCGCTATAAAGTATTTGCCTTTAACGATCTAAAGGTTCAGTGCATCCTAATAAACGAAATTGGTATACATTCAATTAAGGCCCAAAAAAAAAACTGATATTTATTTATATACAAACAGTGTAAACTCTATATAACGACACTGAAGGGACTGTGCGTTTCATGGCATTATACAGCGAGGTCGTTAAATAGATAGAAGAACAATTAGAATTAGAATACAATCTTAACCAACCAAAGCCATTTGATTTCGACGCTTTAAAGAGTTTGTCGTTAAATCGACTGACGTTACATGCAAATTACACTGTATTTACAAACTATCTGTTCGTACTATTGCCTAAAGTACGCCCTATTCATATTTCATACCATAGAAAAAGTTAGCCTCTACTTAAAATTCTTCAAGTTCCGGCCGTATCTTAGATATTCACATATAATAAAATGTTTATTGTTCATATAAGTATGCCGAACAAACATAATAACCGTAATCAATCTGGGTATTAACAGATAACGATTTATATCTTAAGGCTTCTCGTGTTTAAAACCACTACAACAACAATGTTGTTTGAGGCTTAAGGCACCTTTTAACAATGAAATGAGTTACTAAAAATAGGTATTTGAAACTCGTAATCTCCCCCTTTCTCTCTTTCTCTGGAGTAAAAGTTTATTGGATTTTTTACATATTCAACGCTGACGGCAGAGATTAGAACAAAACCTATCACACTACTAAACTGTTAGATCAACCGGTTTTAAAACCATAAACGTATAGTCAGCCAGTATTACGAAAGTATTATGAGTTTGTATTATAAACTATTTTAACTTCCAACAAAATTACCTACTATAATTAGTGTTAACTCTAAGTAAAGATGAGTACCTACGGCTTATATTTTTATCTCAGGCACTGATAAGGCATACAATACGCAATCGATTCGTAAGAAGAACTGTACTTGTCGTACCAGTACACTATGTACACCTGAAAATGGCACCGGAGGTATTCACCGCTCCAACTACTATGTATAAATTATTTTATTACTAATAACATAATTTACTGTTTTAATTATTTTGATGTATGTTTTTTTTAATTCTACACACTTTTCGAACCTATCCAGTTTTATTACAATGATTCTTTCATTTTGTGGGTTGCCTGGAGAGATCGCTCATTTGTGCAATTAAGCGTTAAATTATTAGTATCTGGCTGACTACAGTTAAACATGTATGAAAACCGCAATAATGATGTTTCATTGATGAAAGGTTTCGTGATTCATGAACCCCCTTAGATCTAGACATCTTTTTGATGTACACAAGTGATCGCTGATACGATCCTTGTGCGAAAGTTATAAATAATGTATTGAAATTTTTGACACTCGTGTTATGTACCAGCTCTACGTTATAAGATATAGAATTTCTGCTGCGAAGCTGTAAATTAATATGACGTGGAACAGTTATTTGTTGCTCTAAGAATGTATTAAAAATAATTGAGAGAACACACTCGGCATCGAGCTAAAACACTTGTATTAGTCTAGTTTAATTTTGTAATTAATAATTATAAAACAAATGGTGATTTTTGCGACCGTGGCGACCAAATTCTCGGGTAAATTGTATATAATAAGTGCAGTTATACTAAATTTTTTAAAGCAAACTCGGATGATACCAGCTCTAGAACATGAATTATACAACACGTGTTGTAGTTATATAACGCTTATAAAATGAAACGGGAGGGTTCTGTCCACGTGTCGATTACTCATACAAACAAAACAGTTAAAATGACGACTCTCAATTAGAGTAGGTGCTAGATCTATAAGTGCAACAAAGTATATCTATGCCTACAAATGGCTTAGGTTTTAATAATTCTGTTATTGCGTATTTATTTAACCAACTGTTATATAAAGAGTACAGTTTCCGTCCAGTTCAAGACTGTAAATATAACATTAGTTTCATAAAGATGGAACATATACGTTTTGTTTAATAGAATTGATTTTTTTTAAAATTGAAAGTATCTGATCTACCTCCAAAATGATAAAATTATGTTTATACACTGTAACAGTATCAGTAATTTATGTAACACATTGAACCTATAGTACAGCAATGTATATTCAATTATTGTCTGAATTGGTGTATACTTGTTTTTTATGGCTTCCCAATATCTGAATTGTATTACGCGCATAACGTTGGAAAATTGTATGTTTAGTTTTATATACAGATTGAAAGTTCAATTCAACTTATGTGTCAGTTATGTTAAACTCGAACCTAAAATGTCTTTATAAGTACACTTTTGAATCGTCATTTTTTATATAACCACCGCAACTCGATAGCTGCTCTTTTAGATTAAATACTTCATATACTATGTTACTTATATGATTAATTCAAATAGCTAAAGCATTTACTATTTAAGAATTAAGCTGTCTCGAAGCTGACACATTCAAGGATCTTTGTCCTCATCATACCTGAATCTTTACAAGTGTTTTAAATTTATTATATTTGATTACCTGGGTTTTTATTGATTAGTTAAAATAAATACGTAAAGTTCGATACGTTTTAATTTAATTCATCTTGCAAGCGACTCGATCCTTCTTCAGCGTTGGTTCTCCGGTAGAATTTGCGGTCACCACATGTATGTGCCTCATCATTTGACGTCATTAAATAACTCTGCCATTTGTGATACATGACTATAAATTATTTGTTGTTTTAATTAAGTATCGTACATAGAGTATTTAGGACGTAGAGCCATAGAGCGTAGGAAAATATAAAAGTCATTGATGTGATGTTGGTTTTTATATTTACTATGAAATAAACATGAAGGAACTAACCTAACAGCACACAACCACCTAATCCTCAAAACAAAAATGCCGTTAAACTCTATATAACGGCACTGAACTCTACATAACTGGTCTGGGCATATTATGGTCGTTAAATGGAAAATAATTATATGCAATACAAGCTAAACCAACCAAAGCCAATTGATTTCGACGCTTTAGAGAGTTATCGTTAAATCAACTGACATTACAAGGAGTCTATATTCTGTATTTAAATAGTAAGTTTTGTTAATTTTAAAGAGTAATTTAATCTCGGATGTTATTTTGGATCGAATTGATCTTTCTATGAAAAATATCCAGTATACACGTATCATTTTGTTGATTAACTCGCCAGGATGTTGGTTAAACCGGTCGCTCGCTCCAGATATGCTATTTATGATATTTATATATAGTATTGAGCTCTGAAGCGGTTGGAGTTGGTTGTGCTGATTCTCAACTCGATTATTGTACGTTAAATTACGGCTAAAAGAGCCGTCGTACGACGAAGATTTTGTCCTAGTCTTTTTGAAGAATGCCATGTTCTTAAAAAAACCTAGGCCAAACCACAGATCTCTCGATACGAGAATGAGATTTTGATCTATGACACACTACTCTGTGCGATCGTCTGTACATTTTAAGTCTAATTATAATTAGTTCTAGTAAAACTCAAAGACAAAGCGTCGAAAATAAATATGTAAGTAGCGACGAAATACAGCGATTTTTTGTTTAATGCTAATTTGCAGCAGTTTTTGTTGTAATTTTAAAATAATCTAGGTTTTTTATCTTGTTTTTTGCGTTACGATGCTAATTTTCAAAGAAGACAAAGTATTGTTGGTTCTACATACATATATACGTTTGGTAACCGGTGTAACAAATTGTCTTTTTCTGTTTAATATATGTATTCAATTGTAATAATTTTGTAGTAAAATCCAAAATATTCCAACTTGGTAATTCCAAAAAAGGGTAGTGTTTCAATTTAAGTTTAATTTTTTTTATTTCACATTTTGAGTTTATGATATCGTGATGTCATGAAAAGTATTCAACATTATAAACTTTGTTTGGCCTTATTCTATTTTCGGTTGTCTCAAAAACAAAGTTTTTAATTCTTGATTTATTTAGGTCAATATTAATATATAAATAACAAACCTATATGCAGACTATGTTGAAATTTATTATCATAAAACTTAAAGCAGGATGTTTCCAAAGCGTTTTTATGAGCTTCGATTAACTATAAAGTATGTGAATAGTGTTTTAAGATATGTTTCCCGACGGCCAAGCATATCTATATTCCGTTCAGATAAATGTTTCAAGTCGTCCTTCATTTTCAATTGTATGTTTTTTTAACCAGCTATAATTCATAATTTTGTTAATAGGACAAAGTCCATACATTATAATATGTTAGTAATAATAATTTATTACAACCGATTAGTATTTTGACATGTGTAAAAAATGAAACAAGTAAACACCTACTAGAGACTTTTACCTCTATCATCTATGCGATATAATATTTGAATATAGAATTGTTTTCTGGGCACCAAAGGTCTATGGACTATGGTCAAGTATATGTCAAATGTCAGATTAAAATCAAAAGCACTTTAGCTAGAAGCTGGATATATTAAAATAAATGATATTTTTGTGTGTATAATAATAACATATATATATATAAATAACACAACACACAACATCAGTGTTACATCGCCGCGAACAGGATAACCTGGTTGTTGTTGGCAATGCTGTTGGAGAAAACAAACGACCAAGGGGCCGACCACAAAACCGCTGGTGACGTGAGGTACTGGGACTAAGTCGTCTTTAAACCCGGCACTGTTAGGAAATCGCTGACCGAAAGACGTTGACGCCACCCTCAGAAATTTAGAGGGTCACTGTAGTGATCAACACAAATGTTATGAAATGTGATAATAAAAGAGATAGATGAGAAGAAAACGAAAAGGTCATAGCTATTACATAAGTCCTCATCATCGTCATCATCATGATTCTGCTCCAAATCTGTCGCAACGTCTACAAGCTAACTTAACTCCTAACTCATTGGTATAGTTGTGAACGTGTATCATAAAAACTCTCAATAGACATTCCAATTTCCAAATCAAGGGCGGAGAACGGACGAGAAGAGCTGGCCAAGATTTCACCGTTTGTCCTTAATCGTTAAATACATATTTTGATATAACTGTTAAAGGTTAACGTTAATATGGGTCGGTAATGATTTCGTTTTAGCTTTAAAGTTATCTGTAACTTTTTGTGCGATAAACTGCAATGGCAGTCGGTCGGACCTTGGATTTGCATGAGCGCCCGCAACTCAGCTTGGCTATAGTTTATTAACACTGAGCTTCTTGATAACTTGCATCCGTTATTTCAAATTGGATGTTGAAATTAAACTCCTAATAACACTTCCATAAATAATGGATTGGATTTAGAACTATTTTGAAGACAATAAAAGCGGTTATACTGAGATAACCTAAAATGCTAGACATATGCTGTCTGTGTTTGTAATACCTCATTGTTGCGTATGTTTCACGGTTTAGTCAGCCTGCGCAAGTTAAACTCAAAGTTCCAATTTTCCCGTTTTCCCAACATTTCCTTTTGCTCCTCTACTGTGCTTCCTTAGATTAGCACATTCCTAGTTCCTGAGATTAGCGCACTCAAAGCTATATAGTCTACCGCTTCTTATTATAAGTAATGTATTAAAAAAAACTTGGGCAGCGCCACCCAACACTCTTCTTAGCTTAGGTTAACAACGTTTTGACCTACTTATAGGTATTCCACTCATAAATAAATTAAGTTTATATAAGAATAGCCATATATAATTTACTTTGTTTTATAACTTACTTACAAGTTTTTTTAATATTATTACAGTGAGTTGTAAAATAAAGAAATTATTCTCTGTAGTGTTGAGGCGAATTTTAAAAGGTGAAAGGCCATTGACCCTGTTGCGTTTACTTGCATCACCGGCTGATTCGTAGAGGACGAACCACGATACTAGTTTGGCCTATAACAAATACGGTGAAGAACGTTCTCGTTTAGTAGTGTCGGTTAAAATGTTTCCATGACAACAGACATGCTTGTTCAATATAGTAACCGATTTGTTTGATTTTTTAGTGCTTTTGTTTTAAGACTTCAATATTGACCTACATAACTCTATGCACGAGCTGAATCGCGTATTCGTTCGTGTATGGCTTGTTTTAAATATTTTCTTCCGTTTGCCCTTAAATTTTAGGTACTCTTATGGATAACAACCACTACAATCCTGTAAAACGCAAGAAGAGAATTCCATTCCATAGCGGTGTAAAGTGTCAACCTAATTAAGAGACTTATTATTTCTCCTCTAGACCTGTGACCCCTCAATATGGCTGAATCGGCCTGTACAATCCTTATTAACGTACTTCCTAAAGTCCGACAACGCACTAACCAGCCACGTGAGTGACTATTGACTTCACCTTTATGGTGTGCTTACTTGTTCGCCCCGTCCTCTATAAAACAACACTTGGTCGCACTCTTGCACTTAACAAATTGGGTGTTCAACTGTAGTTTAACATAGGCTTTCTCTTTTCAGTGACCACAGGCGCCGGTGGGCGCTATACATAATATGATGCGTGCACTGCTGGCATACTATGCAGACATGATGGCAGCAAGTCGCGGGGCTGGGTGTGCGCGCGACTGTAGTGGCCGCGGGGACTGCATGAACGGGACCTGTCTCTGCGAGATTCGGTATACGGGTGATGAGTGTGCTGGGCATAATCTCCCTTACCATGCGTGTAAGTTGTATCTTTATGGTAGCTAAAGAACCAAAGACTCAAAGCTTGTTCTAGGTATTTATGGACACTTAGTTGTAAATATTAGGGTCGCCATATAAGGTTCGGACTGAGGAGAGTAATAGAGACGAGTGTTTGCTCCAAATAATTATTTATTACTGACTGTTGAAAGGTGTATATAACTTTAACTTTCACGCGATATACAAACCTCTCAGTGCAGAATGTGTATAGGTAATAATTGAAAATATAAAAATGAAATTTCCATGACCGTTATAAATTATATATATTATTATATATATTATGTGAAGTTTCGAATCATTAATAACGATAATATGACAACATTTCACAGTTGTAATGATAAGAAAGGAATATTTAATAACACTTGCACATTGTATGCAGTGAAAGTACACAGTGCGCCATTTTCGTTTTGTCTCAGCCTTGGATACAGGTTTATTACCGCGTTGATATATAAACCAAAGACGGACTTTGTTTATTTACTACAGCATCATCAGGGATAAGATAATTATTTTGGTCGCCACGGAGGTTGCAAAAGCTCCGTTTGCTTTAAAATTATTTTTTGTATAATTAAACTTATACAAATCAGTTAAACTTCTTAATATAACTATGACTGTTGTTCTAGTTAAAAGCTTGAACGGGCCGAGTTAAATTTGATTTTAATATCTGCTGAGTGTGCTGTAAACCAACAGTTTAACAGCATACTCTATATATTCACTATTTGAGTTATGACGTAGGGCTGTCTGTCACTCAACATGCTTAAAACTTACAAGGCACATTACAAGTAAGATTAGTATGATCAGCAAAAGAAATATAATAAAAAAAAAATATTAATATTGTTTCACAACGTTAAATGTTATCGTATAAGATAATTATAATTAAATATTGATTGGATATTTTAATGATTGCAATTTTGATAATATAACTGATTAAAACTTCTCTGGGATCACGTTGTCAAATTTTTATGGATAGTTTATTTTATCTGTTTTTTGTTGTAGTTAGATAAATAATTAGGGATGACGATCGTTAAGTGGTTTTCACTATTAATGTAGTCTATCATTTGTGTTAGCTCACATAACACAAAATGAATGGCTTACATTGCTAATCGACCTTGTGTCAAGGATATTATAATTATTATGTACGTAAATGAGATAAAAGAACATTTAAATTAATTTGTTGTTTAAGACAAATCGTAAATAACAAGATGTTGGTTATTAAAATTTATAGAACAATACTTAAAGAGGTCCTTGGTGTTCAGTACAAATTTTTGTGTAGCAAAATATTATGAAAATTTGCAACTTAGACTCACCTTGACATTATTCATTCTGTTTTATTTATTTATAACCTTTTCACAAATAATCATATCACTAGTGTACTTCAATAGTTTTCTTATATAGACTACGAGGGTTCAAAATGAACCAGTCAGATGGGTATCTGACTGGATAATTTTTAAACCAACAAACTGAACCGAAACTTGGGAGCCTTCTCCAACTCACTTGTAAGGCTCCTGGCGTAGCAGGTGACCATGGGCGGCGGTTAGCATTTCATTAAAAATGACCCGTCTGCTGGTTTGCCTGCTGTTGAGACTCGGCCCATATTTTTTTGAAGATCACTGTTTGACGAATTTCCTTTACACATTTCGAGCGACTCATTCCAAAGCTTTTTTTATTTAAATAGTCCTTTACACTATGATTGGACTTAAAAACTTTTTCTTTCTGTTTGTATAAATATTCATTACAAAATCTAAATAGATTTTATTTTTTCAGCAATCGGCGGCGTCTTCCTCGCCGTGTCGTTTGTGTGCGCGGTGCAATTGACACTGTGCATCGTAACCGAGTACAGGCGATTGAAGGCACCGAGCCTCTTCCGTGCCTGTAAAGTGACGACGCAGAAGATGCTCTATCTGGTCGCTTTCCTCGCGTCGCTGATACGCGGCGCGTACTTCATATCTCCCGTATGTATCTTGTACTGTATTCTGTTAATCTTGTAACATTAGTGTAACCGTTCGACGTCTCGTTTACGGGTGACAGGCAAGATTTTTGACAGGTGACATTTACGTCAAGTTTGGACAAGTGTGGTTTGGATTGGTCACGTGACTTGTGTCAGTTTGAAATGTTAGTTGGTATAGGACCCAGGATACATTACAGAATATCGGCAGAGGCTAGTTGCGATTGATCAATGTGACGTAATATGAAGGTTTCGTCTATTGGAATAGTGGCCCTTTTGACCAATGACTAGTTGTTCAGCCAAAATAAAAAAAAGTCAAAAAAATATTTCTTTCAATTATAATAAACACTTTTGAACGTGACTGAACATTCCCAAACGAATTATTATTACAGAATTTATACCATTATATTTTCTGTATTGAATTTAGTCTATTAGCGTTGACCTAATTTGATAGTACGTGGGTTCAATAATTAAGGTTACTCGATAACAATAATTGTTATAAAATAATTATTTTGTTTATTTTGAAATTAAATATTAAGTTGGACAAAAAATTTAAAAATACTTATAATATACATAGATAAGAAGAGAGTATATTATTTAGAGTTATGCCAACTTTATCAAAAACAATGTTCATTTAAGTACACAAAATGTGTTCATTTAATGATAAGATATAAGTACTTGTTTTGAAGTAGTATGCAAATGTTAGATACCACACCAGAACTAGTTTTAAAATGAACTTATATATTCTAGTGAAATTCAATTGAACAGTATTTTATTTACTTATTTCTTTTCAGGAAGCATTCCAAGAGACGTGGGCGACGAGTCTGCCATCAGCCTACTATCCCCTTCTGTTATCTGGCTCATCGCTTATTGTCTGCTTCTGGGCTGAGGTAAGCCACAATCGGGCATAAGATTTCCTACTTAATATTAAGGCAGCGTAATAAATTAATTATATACTCGCTCAAAGGGAAAATACGTCTCGAGGCCAGAAAACTTGTGTTAAAATAAGTGTCAGCGAGAACTCGGAAAAGTGACATCTAGCGGTACATTTTTGAATCACAACCATAACAATTTACAAACGATTGTAATTGATTTAGTTGTGAAAACATAGATGTCGCTATTGTCAATGTATATATTTTGCACAAGTTTTAACTATTTATATAGCTTATTTAGTATGTTATGGGTTTTAGTGGCACTATTATTTCAATACTTTTTTTCAATGTTAACATACTAAAAGGTGTTTTTTTAAAATTATTTACACCGATTTGGAAGCCTCCAATCGAGATGAGCCGAGAGGGTCCGTAAAAAAAAAATTCAGTTACTTACATGAATACGTAAATAATCACGCGCTTATAAAATACAGTTTCGCTAGACATTAATATATCGAGAGCCTTCCGAGAAATATTCAGACCTGAAAATAAAAAAGTAGGAACATGTTTGCATGATGTATGGACTTTGGAATCTCACTTTTGACCCTTAATGTTTTTGATTCTTCACCGTTTTTTTATACGTACGTGCTAAAACAATAATGACTCGTATTACTTCGACTTTAAGGTCGGTTAAATAACATTGCTGTCTCTGGTTAATTGTAATATTTAATTCCAATAATGATATAAATATTAGTTATGTAAACGATATGCATTTAGAGGTTAGAAAATAAAATCTCAAACCTGCACCTACACAAAATTGCATGAGAATCAGTCGAGCCGTATCGTCGGAGCAACAAGCAACACGAGAATTTTATAGTGTTAGATTGATCAAAGTCAAATTTTATTCAGTAAATTTTTAATCTTCTTCAATCTAAATGACCCTATGCCTGTTTGTACGCGACCGAAAGAAGAAGCAAGCAAGAAACCTTAGCGTTGTTTTTCTCGGTTTATCCTAAGTTATTCCTAAGTGCTTAAGATAACGTAGCATATGATTGTAATCACGATTTTTTTAAATTGAATCATTTTATTTTCAAACACTGGCTTACAATTTATCCTAAAACAATGTGTTGACTCTGTCAGTAAGGATATTTAAAGAATAAGTTAAAGAGAAGCTTTTAGAAAAAGCGTTTTATACACTATCTGACTAACAAAATAATAAAAATAATAATGCCTTTTTAAAAATTAAAAATAAAAACTAGCAAAAGTTAATAAAAAGTTTAGGAATGAATTTGCTACAAAAGTCTTGCCTCAAAAAGTGTACTTCGATCATTATCAAAATCAAACACTTGACTGAGCTGACTTGTGCGTAGTCTAGATTTAAGACAATTCAAAATGATCCTAACTCCTACGTACCTTACTGAATAAAGAGATTTTGAATTGAAATTTTATCTATATTTAGAGACAATTTTTTTTGACAAAACGACTTTTGTCGGGATCACCTAGTCTAATATATAAAATTCTCGTGTCACAATGTTTGTTCCCTCACTCCTCCGTAACGGCTTGACCGATTCTCCTGAAATTTTGTATTGAGTAGGACTGAGAATCGGCCAACATCTATTTTTAGAGACATTATTTTTTTTGTCGAAATGACGTTAGTCGGTATCAGCTAGTATTTTTATGTAACGTTATAAGTGTATGGGTGTAGGAAGTTCATATAACACATTTAGTTCGTTGTATGCAGCTGGTGTGAGCAAACGTGTTTGGTGCTGTTCGTATCATTCATCGTTCGTAAATATCGTATTACTTGGATTAAAAAGTTACAGTCGAATAGGTAAGTGAATTAGTTTCATTAAGATAGATTAGATATTATATATTTGGTGAAGTTTACTCAAATTTAAAGTACAAATATAAGATTTATAAAAATAAAAAGATAAAGATATAAAAATATGGATTATTCTTTAGCATACTTGAGAATTTAATATAGGAAATAGAGGATCGATAATTTATCTAGTATCGGAATTTATAGATTTCAACACGAAAAACAAATTAGAGCGGTGTTTTCTGACAAAATTAAAATAACTCATTTTTCTTTAGTATCATAAAGGTTTTATTCAATTATATTATCGTGTCTAGCCTTTAACTCTTGTATATACAATTTTAGGTTTTTAGTGTATGGATCGTTTTATCACCAATTATTTATATATATATATTAATAAGTTAATTTATTAATTATTAATGACAATATATTTTATCATTCTTCTTCATACTTATATTTCTTTTTTTAAATTTTTTTCTGTTGTATGTGAATAGATATATTTATTTTGATTTAGGGAATGGTAGAGAAAAATGTGTTTAAATAATATGATGAGAGCTAAATAGAAACTCTTCGCTTAAATAAAACGGTCTAATTCGGGTTTAATGGTTTTATAGTAAGACATTCAAATTCATCAATAATTCGTTCTGATTTAATATAAAACAATGCGAAGTTATTATTATTTAAGTGTAGTCAGCGTTATATAGAGTAGATAATTGTTTCGTTTCTTATTAAAAGTCAAAATTTCTTAAGTATGTTCAATGCTTGTTTTCAATATTGAAATTCAGCGATTCGTGTGATCGATTGTTGGTTTCATAAAAGAAATTGACGCGATAAGGAACGCCCTTGACTGTTTCATTGTGCCGTATGCAATCTTAATGCAATCGATAGACCTATTACGATTATCCTCATCATTAATTTTCTATTATTATAATCGGGGCTTCACCATCATCGTTATTAATGATACGCTGTAAAATTAAGTTGAGCCATGGCCGTGCATTTTGTTCTTGGGTTTTTTCTTAGTACTAGGTGCTTTGGAACTTCATTTTACATATATAATATAAAAAGCTTTTATTCAGATCGTATAACAAAGTACACAATATACTCTTATTCTTGTATAGGTGGTTTTTTGTTTTTTTAACGTTTGGCAAACTACAATCTTTTCCATTCTGATCTCTCTAAACCATCACCGGCCTTCCACCGATTTTATATAACTATAAGTTATTAGCTGATCCCGACTAACGTCATTTTGTCAAAAAAATAATGTCTCTAAAAATAGATGTTGGCCGATTCTCAGTCCTACTCAATATGGCCACAAAATTTCAGGAGAATCGGTCAAGCCGTTACGGAGGAGTGAGAGAACAAACATTGTGACACGAGAATTTTTAAAATAGATGAATTTTATAGTATGAATTCCTAGGTATCTCTTCAATTTGGTCCTTCGAGCCGTATTTAGTGCAAAATCATGACTTATTATAGTACTAGATACTTTTATGAAGCTGAATTTTACACGACATTTCCGACATACCATATTATAACATATAAGTTGTTACATGGTTTGGATCATATATAATTTGGCGTTACACAAAATTTCATGAAAATCGGTCGAACCGTTTCGGAGGAATTTAATAGATACCACGACACGACATTTTTATATATGAAATAGTATTAAAGTGCGTAGAGTTTACGAGAAGTGGTCAGTTACGTATAGAAATGATAGACTTTCGGACTTCAAAACATATTAAACCAATTGCAAAATGCATAAAATCGTCAACAGAAATTTAGAAAATGTTATCCAGTTATAAAATACAAGTATTGTTATATATTATGTTAACTCAAACACACACAATTAAAAAACTAGGCACAGACTTATTATTTTTGATACGTTATGAATGTTTATGTATAGTTAGTTTAAAGCTTTTAAAGTCCTTTAAAGATTATTTATTCTATATAATAATATTTGCATGTTATGTAATTTTATATGTAAATTGTTTGTTTTGTGAATGGACTATTAATTAGTTAATTACATAGATTAGCTTGTGTAAATGCTTACGTGGGATATTTATTAATTTTGAATTGTATTGCTGTGTTTCTTTAAGTGAATAAGATTTGACTTCTTGTCTCCGTACTGTTTAGTTATATTTTATATAGATTTATATATTTTCCAAATAGAATCGTTTGAGCGATCACTTATGTCTAAGGCTACTAGGGTTCCAAATAAATCTGGTTTGAGAAGACACCCATAATAAACTAAGCTGGTCAACCATCACTTTTTTTAAACGTGATCACAAATGTCCTTATCTCAACATTTAGGGCGGTTCATTCAAGCTTTTTGTATCATGTGAAAAGTCCACTATAATTATATTATCTGGGCTCGATGCTCGATTACTTGAGGTTTCTTCTCGGTAGATAACTGTCTACCGAAACGGTGGTAGTGTAAAAATTGACGATTCAAAAGTGCCTTTATAAATACCTACTCGAATAAAGTTATTTTGTTTTGGTTCTGTAGTATTGTCTGTGGGTTTTGTATTGTATTGTTCTGTGGATTGTCTGGAAGAGATAAGGCCGCCCGTTGCTCTTATATGTACTAACATCTGTTAACGTCATTTGCTTCTAGTGTTTAAGTGCAATAAAGTAAATAAATATTGTGTTTGCTTAACAGGTGTTTCACCTTCGCGACGTGCGATGGGAGAGACAGCGTTTCCTTTCAAAGTCATTTCTGGCGTTCGTCACCTTCAATGTGATCATCTATTCGCTGCTCTTCGCTGAAGTGCTGACTATCAACGTCGCTAATACGTCTACTGAAAATAAGGTAAGGCTTTTTGTTACTAACACTATTAATGGGATGATAGGCTTAGACAAAAGATTTTAAATTGTGTTTATAGTGTTAAATTAAAAAAAAATCGTAGAATCCTTTTAACCCTTTTATTATTTAATTATTACTTTATGTTTACATTTAAATTTTGTACACTTAAATTGTTAACACTTGGCGCTGTGCAGCGGTTTGCGACAACTGGGGGCTGCTGAAAATCAGTGGTGTGGAATACTATATTCCACACAAATCCTGAGCAGCACCCCATTTGGCGCACGCCCGCGTCACTTGCAACAATACAATGTGTTTATTTTTAGTTAATTTTAATTTTGTACTTATAATTTATTGTGCTGTTGTGTGTGCCGTGTGTGTGTGTCCAAGTAAACATATTTTCTTTCTTTCTTCTTACTTTCTTAGAGGGGTAAAATCACAATAATTAACATGACGCCGAGGTACGCGAAATATATGACCGATTCTCGGACACAAAATTTCATGAAAATCGGTCGAACCGGTTTGGAGTAGACATATTTTTATTTTAAATACAACAAAACAGATATGTTACGGGCGGCCTTATTTCTAACGAGAGATATTTTCATAAGGATAGATTTTTCAAAGTAACTACTATACAGTACTATCGACAAATCGGTCATTAATGGAAGATGGTTTTTTTATGTTTGGTGAACAGGCGTTTATGTCCGTTTAACACGTGCAAGGTTTGGCCTTATCCTCTTCGCAATCTACACGGGCTTAACAAACGCGTGGGCTTGACCAATTGCCAATTCAGTCAATTCGATGTCCTTGCACGTGTTGTAGGATAATATGATAATTTGTTTTTTGTTTTAAATTACTGGGTCGCTTTAATTATGTATAATTTGAATGTCGTTTGTACTTGTTAATTGTTTGATATAACTTGAAATGGCTATATATGTGATAGAATTGTTTTGGAACAGTTATGTCATCCAATCAAATAAAATAACTATAGTGGGATTGTTATAAAAACAACACATTGTCACAACGGTCTTTCTTATTATTTACTGGGAAATCGTGTGTAACAATATTCGCGTAGCGGTGTTGCCATAAACAATATTTGAAATTAAAATTTATTGTGAAACAATAAGTAGTCATAACCAGTATGTTTTATTCTGGCGTTCAAGAAGAGAGCGTACCTCTTCCTTAAAGGCGGGTAGCTCGACTTGAAGGCCTCATGGCGTTGCAGGTCCATTAGCAATTCACTTAAAGTGACCCACAGCCTACCCGTTTGCCTCTTCTTTTAAAAAAATAATTATAAACCAAAACTAAATGTCTGTGTAGCGTGATATCACGCTCTAAAATATTTCCATATCATCCGATGCTTGACAATGTAACTATGATCTTTGTACATACACCATTTAGTCATTTGTCCAACAACATTTGTGTTATTTGCTTAGAATAAATAGTTTGAGGTCGTAAAATATATTTGGCAGAATTTTATGGGTGTAATACCAAATTTGGTTTATTTAAACAAGCGTTCAAGCTAAGTTTCAAACTGTCTCGATGCGATATAAATAGGTTCTGGCTTCGTCTATACGTTTGATATGAATTCATAACTTGAAATTATACGAACAAAATTAATTTATCTTTAAACTTTATCATTTGGTTTAAACTTTATACTTAATTCAAAAACGTAACTTGGACGTTGTTAGTCATATGAATGATTAAAACATCATTAATAAATCTTTGAATAACTTATTATAATAACCGGGCCGTGCGTGTCCTCTGAATTTCCTCGCATCAATACGTTATATGCCTTCATTAAACTAACTATCAATTATTGTTTTTTTTATCTCTTATTACTCTAATAACAGAGTAAACTTTTAAATATTTACTTTGTGCTTTGACCAATCGTTAGTTCCACGATAATTTATTGCTACTTTTAATATTAATTCTCTTTTTTTTGTACTAAACAACAAAAAAATGTGTTTAGTATTATTTTCTTGTGTGTCCTTTAAATCGAATCGAGTACTAAGTCTTTAGCATAATTGAGGAAGATATTTTCTGTGATTCCACTATGCGCTTAGCAATGAATACAATATATATAGAAAATATTCAATGTCACCAGTATGAATTAACACTGAATATAGGAAGTTAATACTGGTACTTAGCGGTCTAAGCTTTTTTTAAAATCGGACCTTAAGCGGTAGACGTACATACGGCATGTAGAGATTCGATTGTATATGTTTAATACAATATTCTATTGTATTCTATCATTAATACAATAGAATATTGTCTCTGATAAGCATATATAAATGCGAACAGATAAATATTTTTATGAAAGATGTCTCTTTGTGCTCGTATTCTCACAATTGTTACTAACCATGTCAGAAATGTCATCTCACGTTCAGGATATTGTTGATAAACGAATTATGCAGTAATGGTCGAACTCAAACTACATATATTCAAGTAGGCACAATAAAAGCATTGAGTACTCATGAATTTAACTGTCCCGATGGAGAGCTATTGCTGACACATTCCAAGGATCTCTGTCCTCTAAATATGACAGAAGACGACTCGATATTTAATTAATGTTTAATTTATTTCGTATGGGTAAATAGAAGCTTAACTTCAAGTTTGTGGGGTAACCAACCTTGTCCCCGGCCGTCATCTTGGAAAAAGGGATGAAAACATTATTTATACTATTGCGTATATTGCGAGATATTTCTTGAAAACAGTTTCGAGACCAGTTATTTGTAAGACGCAGTTTCTATTGACCCCCCACACATGTCACAAAAATAAAAATGCGTCCTCTATAAAGTGGAAAGCAAAATATGTAACATAACAATGGACTAACACAGAGTTCTACCAGCGATACACAATTGTACGTTCATAATTTTCTTATATCTAAGGTCCTAGCCTTAGATATAAGATATTTATTGTCGTTCCAAAAATAAACGAGCCTAAGATACCCACATCAGACTCGGCTGGTTAACAGTTAGCCTGGAAGTGATAGATGAGAGCTTCAATGCCGTAGTTTGCTGTTCCTAATTAAATTATTACTTATGAAAAAAAAAATTTTTTTTTGGATTTTATAAAGGTTGTAAATATAAGCTGCGGCCTAGTTACAATTTAACATAAATTATCGTGATATTTATCGCGTGTATACAGTAATTACAAATTATTTTTTGCCGCATCCCAGCCTAGGAGTAATAACGTAATCGTTCAATTATCCTTGATAGTGACAAAGGAACGAAAACTGCCAACATACCACTGACTCATGCATTGTAATGGAAAATCGTATATACCTTGTTTTAGGCCCATATAACGTTAGTTAGGTTTTTTTCTTCTATATTATCCTACATATGTATTTATAAACCACCAAGGTTTGTATATAATAACGCTCTCATAAAATTAGGAGCTCAATAAACATGTTTTTGCTTTTATCTATATTTTTAAGTACCGAATTGTAACTTGTTATGTATAAGGCGAAGCGAATAAACAATTTATTCATTGGCCATTCAGTAAGCTCGTTAGTGTGTTTTAGATATTTTAATTTAATTATCGAATTTGATAAATCAATTAAAAAAATATTGTGGACATTATTAAATCAGTGTTAATCTTCTGTCTTATTGATTTTAACGTTCCAACCAGGTTTGTCCGCTTGTCTAATACTTTTCTAATATCGTCAACAAGGACTAACATCGGTTTTCGTGTGCCATTACAAAGAATGTAACGTTTAACGATAACTTTCTTGATTTAGACATTTTTTCGTACCCCTCTGCTGCGTGCTGCACTGTTATAGCAAATTTTTGTGTGTTATACTACTGTGTTCAAAAAGTATCGCGAATTTTGTGTTTTTTCAATAAAATATTTATTTATTCATGAATATCTATTTTGTCCCTTCAAAGTATTATACACTTGTGCCAACGGGTTTTCCAATCTTCGAAGCACTTCAAAAAATCATTTTTTTTTTATCTTGTTCAGCTCCTCTTTCGATGACGTCTTTATCTCGTCTCGTCTCTTTAGTTTAGTATTAACAATATATCTTACATTTAACTTCATACTGTGTATATAACATATTTTATCTGTGAAACATTTTTTAGGATGCCTCTGTATTTTTGTCATATTTATTTTTCTGTTATCGTATTTTTGTGATGTGTCTGTTTTGTTTACGTAAAATAAATAAATCCACGACCGGACGTGACGTCGCTTTTATGACGCTGTAAATATATTTAAAAACACGGAATTAATTATGGAATAGAATATTCGAGAACCAGAAAGACAACAAGACAATATGATAATATTAGAGGACAATATTTTGTCTATGTAGTAGTATTTGTTCTATGGAGTCAGTAATACTCCGGTTGTGTGAGAAAGCCGCCATACCATAGACGCACACTTTGAATATCTTAACGTCCATAGATATCTGTGGTTCTAAATGTCATGTTCACTTCCAGAGTTTCTACCAGCACGTGTTCAACGGATGCTATGCGGTACTTCTCTTCGTAGTGGTTATTTTCTTTCTGATCTACGGCGTCGAAGTATATTTCAAGGTATACTATAATTATAAATATGTTTTTACGTAGCCTTAATTTATTTGTAGCAAATAAAACATATGTTCATCACATAATTACTTTAATTAGTTTAGACCTAGGACCCTTTTAGTGAAATATATGATTAAAATTATTTACGTTTATCAAGAAGTATATGAAAATAAACTTTAATGGTTTGTAAATACAGTCGTACATAAGTGTAGAAATGTAGTAATGAATCAGCTGTTGGGAAGGTATAAATTATATATAAAACTATGAATGCCTAATTAAAACAAACTATACATTGTGTTGGATCGTTACACCATTTGTGGTTTATGTTGTTAATTAAATGATGTTTTGTCCATGGTACATCGTCAACCTTCAAAGGATGGAGGATAAGGCAAACACGCAGTTAGGCCTTCCTATCTTAATAGCTCCATAACACTTTGACAAAAGAGATATTGAATTTAAGAAAAAGAGCTAAAATAAAATGCCAACTGTGATTCTTAAACTTAAAAAACGAATAAAGTGTGGTAATGTTTTTAAAGACAAACGAATGTAAGTCTTTAAAAATGTATAGAATGCCTTAATAAATAACTTTATATTTATTTACGGCGAAGACAAAAAGCACATTCATATACAGTCTAAACTCTATATAACGACACTTAAGGGAATGTGCACGCCGCTATAAAGAGTAGTCGTTAAATGTAGAAGAGAAATAACGTATAAACATTTACGCTAGTAACACGTCTAAACATTTTTTTGACTTCCGAGAAATTTAAATGGTGGAAAAGGCATAAACCGTAAACGAATATTTAGAGGAGAAAGATCCCTTTAATGTGTCGGCAATTGGCTCAGCATCGGGACAGTTCAATTCTTGAGTAGCCTTACAATGCTTTGTTATTTTAATTGTCAGTAGCACAATTTTGTATTAATTGTTTATTTTAAAAGAGCAGCTATCGAGTTTCTTGCCGGTTCTTCACGGTAGGTAGCCTTCCGAACCGGCGGTAGTGAAAAAACCTACTTGAATAAAGATATTTTGAGTTTGAGTTTGACATGTAAAGACAAAGTTAATGTACATTCCGTCTCTGCAACCTTCACACCATAATTTCCAGGAAATTAATGACTGACATACAATATATTATACATAATGTATTTATAACAAAAAATATAGGAAGAACAATATAAAAAATTATCGATCTAAATCTATAGGAAATAAAATAGCCTACGGCACACAAACTCGATTCCGACCAGTCGTAAGTAACTTATTGTGAAAACGACGCGTAATCAGCTATAACGTCCAAATTGTAAGGACCACTGTTATATATATATATGTATATATACTGTTATATTTATTTATATTACAAAAACAAAAAAAAAATGCTTTAAAATTATTATGAACAACGATTATTTGTTCATTTAAGGTAATGCATATTTAACTTGCATTTATTCACAGCTTCGCGGTGAATTTTTGCGCGAGACAAAAGTGTGTACGATCGTTACTCCTAGACCCGGTCCCTCATCGGCGGCTGACGGTGATGATGTACAGGATACATTGGTCAAGCAGGTTAGTCTAGTTTTTTTTTTAAAGTTCCCAAACATTATACAAGATACTACAGACAATAGTCAAAGTCAAAATATCTTTGAGAAATACGTCAATGTCTGCACCATTCTATTGAATTTTGGATAGTTTTTTTTAATTATTTTCCGGCTTATTACCAATGTTCCAGGGAATCCAAACGGATTTAGCAGATGTGGACGGTAGTGTGGACCCTCGATCAGTCAACCACTCGCAACTGCATCAATCTCGTCTTGGTCTCATCAGCCAGGCGCTGATGCTGATCCTCATCGTCGGTTTCCTCGCCTCGGAGACATTGAGCGAATTTTGGAAAGCCAAGTGAGACCTGACTTCTTTTATATGACGAAAAACTTCTGCTGACTATGCCGACTTTATTTATATTCTAGCCACTTATGACTCATTACATTTAGTGCCAGTTCTCAAATCAAAGGTGTAGAGCTAACCGCGTTAATGGATCATTTTTTATAGAAAAAAAAACTAAAAATTTATCCATAAAAAAAAAATTGCAATAAAAATTCAAATACAGTAGAATTCACTTATAACCACTAACCGGTTTTAGCGACTATGAAGTTTACTCAAGTTTATTTATTTATTTTACACTTTATCGCACTTAAACACTAGAAGCAAATGACATTAACAGATGTTAGAACATATAAGAGCAACGGGCGGACTTATCGCTAATAAGCGATCTCTTCCAGACAACCCACAAGATAAAAGAATACTTAAAATATAATAAGACAGGTGCAAAGGGTGCGAAGTATACAAAAAAATAATAATAATAATAATACAGAAACAAAACACAACATACATTAAAATAAGAAAAACCGAAAAATAGGCTAATTTAAATGTAGAATTATAAATAATTATACGGAAGACAAGAAATGCTTACGAAGAAGTGATTTAGAAGATGATCACTATCATGATCCGATCAGCCTCCTCACTAGGAGGCTGATCGGATAGGATCGGGATGTGAGTTCCAAAGCTTTATAGCGGACACTGTGAAGGAGTTTCCGTAAAAGGAGGAGTGGTGTTTACTAAAGTTTTCATATATATTACGTCCGTTTTATACGTCATCCGGTTAGTACAACATAGTACCGCTGGTCCTTTGAATGTCGTTATATCCGGATTCTACTTTATACGACTTGAAGGGATATGTACGTTTGTTTCAAGGTGTGATTCGTATTTCCAGAGTTCCAGTGGTGTCGCGTAATTGGCACGACCTGGTGTTCCGCCTTGCTGAAATCGGTGTCACGCTATGGTTCCCCTGCGTCCTGTGGAACTGTATGGCACCCGAACAACTGTGGATATTGAACCCGAGACGACTGCTCGCCAAGCAGTTGGACGAGGCGAGGCTAGCCGATCTATTAGGACCCGGCAGTAACCAGGATAATAAGGTTTGAATTTTATTTTTAAAAAAAAATCTAAGTCGTGATATCCCCGATAGAAAAGTGCTTAAATCTTTAGCAAAATTAACTTGTAATAAATTTAAAACCCGTAAACGAATATTTAGAGGAGAAAGATCTCTTTAATGTGTCGGCAATTGGCTTAGCATCGGGACAGTTCAATTCTCGAGTAGCCTTACAATGCTTTGTTATTTTAATTGTCAGTAGCACAATTTTGTATTAATTGTTTATTTTAAAAGAGCAGCTATCGAGTTTCTTGCCGGTTCTTCTCGGTAGAAGACTGCCTTCCGAACCGGTGGTAGGGTAAATATTGACGATTCAAAAGTGTCTTTATAAAGACCTACTTGAATAAAGATATTTTGAGTTTGAGTGATATTAAAATGGCGGTTTAAATTTGGTTTTTTTATGTCGTTGGCTTTGTTGTCTTCAGCTTAAATGCTTTTCGTGTTGTTCCTCATATTCACTTAGCGACAAACTGGTCTTCGCTTGCTTCTACGTGGATATTTCTGCTTTTTAAAAATCATCTAGACTTAGTCGTTTGGGTATCCTGAGCTTACACTGTATAGTTAAACTGCACTAACCGAAGCTGTATATTCAAATTTTTATGTATTTTACATGTGTTTGTTTTTTAAAAATAAATTAAACACACACAGTTTAAATTGAGTTCAATTAACTCTTACACCCCACTATCCGACTCTCGTAATCACACACTCTCCCATACACAAACACACACCCATACATAAATATGGACACGATATGTTCTCTCTTAGTTTGACACATTTATCAAATTCTTCCTGTTTCTTTTCTCTTTCGTTTACGAGAAAAAGAAGTTGTGACACTGTATGGATATGACATAGGTGCTGGTCGCTCGTATCTTGACTCTAGATGACAAAGCAGAGATCATTCGATCACGTCTCATTGGTCCATTGTCCGAAGCTTTGGCGTTTGTTTTCTGGCAATTGGGCCTTTACTCAATCCTCCTAATTCTCAGCTGGTGCTATATAGGATGACATGGCACCAAAGTTGGCGTCTATTTCTGGCTGTGATGCGTCAATGGTTTATTTGGCGGGTAGTGTACGCCATTCACTTGTATCAGTTTCCACGAGCTGCCATTACGGGTTTGACCAATGCCTTGGTGAGTCTACAGATGTCATGTGTGATGTTTTAGAATTAATGAGGAATTAGGGTCATTCCAACAAATGTTTTCACGATTTGATAAAAATCTCTAACAAAATGGGGTGAATACAGTCTATCGGTTGATACCTAGGCGTTAGTTATATACTAACCTAACCTAACGCAGGTCTAACTACAAAATATTATATATGTTGCGAAGGTTTTCTTACATACATGGTGCTCTCTTTGGCGCACGTATAACAGTCTGGTACTTTCTCACCTAACTGGATCCGATCTTTAATTTTATCATTTAATATCAAAGAAATCAGATAAATTAAGGTTTTGAGAGCTTTTTTTAATAACAATACGTAAATTTGATCGCAGTGGCAGATACTTAAAATTTGACACTTGACAAATGTTTTGTGTAATGCCACGTGTGTGTTTTCAGAATGTGGAGACAGACTCACTGGTCGGTAGTATCGGGTCGGTTCGCGATTGCTGGATCTGTTATGACAGCTCGCGGTCGGATCCCCTCATCAGACCATGCCGGTGCACTGGCGACGTGGCTGCTGTTCATCACGAGTGTTTGAAGAGGTGGCTTATTGAGGTAGGATTTTTTTTTTATTTAGACACCCACAAGTCAGGATATATCCTAGTGTGGGGTTCAGCGTCCGCCTTATTTGAAACAATAATTTCTAATTATATAGTATTTTGTATTGAAATCAATATTTAAATTTATTCCAGAGTTACGGAACCCCGGACTGTTTGAAGTGCAAAGTTTGCAACACTCCATACAACGTTGAAGAAACTAATAGGTAAGGGAGGTTTTTACTCAAAGTAAACTATGTATGAATATGAACATTACGATAAATGTGACCTCCAGGAGGTCTGATATTGATATTTTCCATACATATGTTCCTAAATTGGGAAAGACATTGTGCTCTGAGTTAATTCTTCATAATATGGTGTGTCGATGTGTGCAATCTTTTAACTTTAATTAACTCTTTTTAACTAAAACATATTACTCATGTCTATCTATAAGTTGTAATAAAATAAATAACTAATGATTTTGTTACATCTTCATAATATTAAACATTGTAACTGGTACTTGGTACATTGGACCGTGGCGATACGTTCAACAATTATTTGTTGGCTGTGGTCTATGTCTATAGTCTATGTAATGTATCAGTCGTGTCAGGCCTTATTTATAGCAACGGTGTTATTTACAGGTTGCTATGGGAACGCGGCTTCACGGGTGTACACTTCCTCCGTATCACGTTGGCGTTTATCTGCATGTCGCTGTCGGGTTTGTTCGCGTGGGGCGTCGTTCAACTGTACCCATCACCCGTCGCTCGTATACTTGGTACGGGGGGTGCCTTGCTCGTGTGTTATGTCGCTGCGAAGTAAGTGTTCCGGAAGTATAGTTTCATATGTTGGAGTGGGAGTGCCATGCTGTTACTTAGGGTTTCAGCCGAATGGGCAGGCACGGCCGGAGAAATACCACTCTCTCACAGAAAACCGGCGTGAAGTGATGCAATTGGACTTTGTTCATTTTGTACTCGCGTTTCGTTCGGTGAGTGAGATCTTCCGGTGCCCATCCCTGTCCCCTCCCCCGAAACGCTGTTAGCGTTCCTCTTCCTGAAAGGCCGGCAACTCACCTGTAAGCCTCCTGGCGTTGCAGGTGTCCATGGGCGGCAGTTGGCACATCACTCGAAGTGACCCGCCTGCTCGTTTGCCTCCTCTCACATAAAAAAAATGTAATTTTACTTAGATTATTGTTAATGCTTCTAACCAATTTGTATGAAATTTGGAATAAAACTTGAAGAAATTAACATGTTTAAACTTAAAATAAATATATATATATTGAATTTCTATGAAAACACAGAATCTTCAGATTTTTTAAATTTTCGCAAAAGAAAGATTAATACAGTGCAACGCTTGTCCAAAATTGCAAAAGGCAAAATCTTTCCTTTTATTTTTAAAAGTATGGTATAATAATTGTATGTATCTTTTAGGTACCTAGGCTTTCACACTCTCTCGGCGTATCGTCGCGCGAGGGTTGCCTCAATAAGGATCATCACGGAGCCCCTAGATGACGCGGAGCCTCAATTGTGTACGATCAGCAAAACAGTGACCGTCGAAATTGCTTCTAAAACCATTCTCGAACAGGCGTTGAAGGGTGAGAAATGAAGTAACAACAATTACTGCATTTCTGTTGAACAGAACATTTTACAAAGTACTGAAAAAAAAAAAATTATATTTTTGTGATTGATAAATTGATTATGTATGCTTTATGTAGATATAATTCAAAAGTTAAATTGCTAAATACGTTAGTGGTAATGGTAATAAAACGTGTCTATTAAAATACATAATGGTAATAGTTATTATAATGTTAATACGTGGTAATGCGGTAATAAAGCTGTTATATTACTAACATTGTTAACGTCAAAGTGGTAATACTTTTGTGTTGCAACTATAATATAACGGTTGTATTGTATACCAAAACGTCAAAATGGTAATGTAACGTGCGTTCGGTAATACAAGTGTTAACATCAAAGTGGTAATGAATTTTTATGAGCGGAGCAGTACAAAAGTTGTGATAGTTCTTTCATACCGGATTAAAGACTGTTGAAATTTGCCAAATTTATCGGTAAATATCTTGAATGCTATTTCATTCTTTAGGCAAAATTTGTTTGTATTTCAATTGAAACAAATGTACAGTGTAAACACGCAACAACTTCAAATAACGACACGGAAGGGTATGTGACGTTATATAGAGTTGTCGTTAATTGGAGAGGGGAAAAATCAGAACGGAACACAAGCTAAACCGACCAAAGCCAATTGATTTCGACGCTTTAGAAAGTTTGTCGAGGAACGCTACATGGAGTTTACACTGTAACACTATTAGAAAGTATGAATGAAATGAGTTGCTGAAGACAAATCTCCTCTAAAAAGAGTACAAATCAAATAGTCCGGAAAGTACGCGTTCGTACAGCCTCTGCAAATGTTCATCGCTGGTAAATAGTTGCCTCCGATAATTCTTACCTTACAAAGTACGAAAATAGCTTAATATAATTACAAATACTATCTAGAAGTTAATCAATTTGAAATGGCGAGTGATTAATTTTTGTTTTATGATTTGGTTGGTGTATAGGGGCTATAGCATTGTCTCTGTCGCATAAATCTTCAAAAAAATGTTATATTTTAAAAGTATCGAGATTATTTAACAATACATCGCGTTGTTTATTTTTAATGTTAACTGTGTCACCTGTCTCTTTTCGTCATAATATGATAGAGTGAGACGAAAGATTTAGCTACAAAGCGGTAATATATAAGATTGTGTGACAGAGGTCTATCTCGCTCTACTATCCGATCATCAAGGTTTTCACATCACTTAGTTGAAGCGATATCACAAAATGTGTGCCAAAGAATTTAACGTAATTAAATACGTAATTACAAGTTACGATACGATTCAAAATTTTGTATTTTTAGATTAAAAACCTTCAAGATACTTATTCATAAAAACTCTTACTAATCCATCAGCCTCTTTTCGGCTTTTCGACAAATTGAGATTGTCTTTCGTCTCTTTCTGCCAAATGGTAATGAAAAGAGACGGATCAATGTTTTTATGAATGAGATGAAAAGTTTACTCGAACTTTTACTTATAGGTTGCTTATAGAAATGACTTTCCTATGATTTGACTTAAATAAGTAATGATAAAATAATGTACATTTAGTACAAATATAAAAGACAGATATATCTAGACTTGTTCAATAAAAATAATTATCTTCCATAAAGTGTGTTATTGACATATTCACTAATATCTGAGTGGTCTAGAATATATTTAAAAAATACTATTTTATGAAATAAAGGAATAATACGAAGCTGCCAAGAAAAACAGTGAAAATTGAAAAAAACGAGAAATGTAATGATGAAAATCGTTATTTTCGAAAAAAAGACGTTTTTATCTTTTATTTACTTAATTTAAGTAAATTCTAACGCGTCGTGGTTGCTCAAAAATGTCTGTTCTTAATCAATATACGCGCCATATACAATGTATGTGTATCGAATCTTAAAAGATATTACCACGGTGGAAGTAGTTTCACTGTTTTATTTGTCAGCACACAAAGCAATACTTACGTATCATAAAAAGATATTTTTCTACTCTTAAAAGTTTAGTAGCGCTAGTTGTTACGTAGAGTGCGCTAAGACATTGGCTGACTTATTGAAACCTCTTTACTGTTTATTCCGTATCAGTGTGAAAAGGTACGGCCACATGGACGCCGCTCGACGTTAGTTATGTGGTCACGTGATCCCATTTCAAATCTCCCCCGATCATCGTACGCGGCTGTACCTTTTCGAGTGGGGCGGGCGACATTTGAAATGGGATCACGTGACCACATAACTAACGTCGAGCGGCGTCCATGTGGTCGTGCCCTAAAACATCTTACAAGAGTGCTGTTTGATTGATTTATAAAAAAAAAATATGTCTTATTTTAACACCTAGTGACACTATTTAATTTTGAAGACAGTGTTATGGAGTATTTCCGTTTGGTTTTCGAGTCGGCCAATAACGTGTGAAATATGTTACGCAATAAATATTGTATTTTGATCTCTACATTTGGGAAATTGTTTTATGTATTTGTAAATATAGTATGTAGATGTAGTGAATGTATGAAATTAAAGTGTCCAGTACATTAACGTGTTTTTTTTTATCCCAAACACACACACGGTTGTTGTATTTGACAACAACACAATAAGACAATAAAAATATTACAAAAATGAGAATATATATATATATATATATATATATATATATATATATATATATATATATATATATATATATTAGTAGTAGTAGTAGTATTTTAAAAGTTAAGTAAAATCTTATATATAAAATTTCGATGTGACAGTGTCAGTTACCGTACTCCTCCGGAACGTCTTGACCGATTTTCACCAAATGTTATACGGGTATTCAGTAGATATGAGAATCGGCCAACTTCTATTCTAAAAATCCTTAAAAAAAATCGTTTGTTTTAATTTTTCTATAATGTGCCATTTATAAAATACATACAACCCAACATTTTTAATAATATAAGTATTAATAATAATAATCCAACCCCTATTTTTATCGCCTTTTAGTAATACAATCATTTTTCATCCCGGTCAAAAGAAACGTTTGCCCGTTCAGCTAGTGATAAAATAAAATAATATTTGTTCAAGTCTAACAATTTTAAAAACCTTTTCATACAGTAAGGTACGTCATTTTGAATCGTCTTAAATCTAATAAGCTTATGAAATGGTAAGTGTGTATGGGGTCTTAATATAGTTTTTAATATTAAGCCATTTAGCGAGGCGTTCCCTCGATTTTCTAAACGTGGTTTCATTACGATGTTTACTTTTATTATTTGAGCAAGTGTTGCGCATAATTTTGCACGCCCAGACTCGGCAAACACATCAAATAAGTTGTATCCTATGTTGAGCCCAGCATCAACCATTGACGCATTGCCAAGGCAAAGGATATTTTCCTATATTTGATATGAGAGCATCTTTCAATACATTTAAAATATATGTATAGTTGTTAATTGGTGTAATAAAGAAAAAAAGTCGTGGAAACTCCTTTTTGTAATTAAGTGGGTTGTCTGGAAGAGATCGCTTATTAGCGATAAGGCCGCCCGTTGCTCTTATATGTTCTAACATTTGTTAATGTCATTTGCTTCTAGTGTTTAAGTGCGATAAAGTGTTAAATAAATAATTCGGGGTATTGAAGCAGATTAAAAAAAGATACAATTACTTAAAATATGCACTTAATAAGGTTTAGGTTAGCTTAGTGTACTTTTTTTTGTTTCCAAAAATGTCTTTGTTTTCTTTTGTCTTTTAACTATTCATTTTATGTTCGTAGGGTCATTTTTAGAGAGTAGTCATTTTTTTGCGTATTGAGCACACATTCTGTATCGTTTCCCGGTCCATACAATTCCGATTTCATCAAACGCGTTAACATTAAACAAAAACAATTTTACTAAATCACATTATCTACTTTGGATGCCTCGTATGAAGATGTGAACCCTGGAGTGTTCACTTTGATCATAATAAATTGGCATCAGGCACTTTGCACCCAAGTGTTCGCTGATACGATTCTACTACTTATTATATAAATTCATGCTTTTAGTTTCTGTGACGTCATATGTGTTTGCTGCGCTTGCTTTTTCATACAACGTGACCATAATCACGTATAAAAAATGCGTAATTAGCGCCGGCAATAATATCTCAGTAATGTACGTAATTCATATCGATTATTTTCTCTCAGAGTTCGTGGTGCCAATTTATTTTTGACCTCTTGTGTATACACTGTGATGTGTGAACTTTTTGTGAGCTTTAAGGTATGTTGTGTTCACTTTTTAGTGAGAAGAATAATATAAATAATTATGTTATTAATATCTTTAACTATAGTACATTTTACCTTTTTAATTGATTAAGTTTTGGATAGCCCTCGGGAGTCAGTTATTAAAACGCAAACGATGACTTCATTGAATTACATATTCTGTGGAGCCTACTTCAACAAGTTTATTTTTATTTCTTAAATTTATACTATCTAGATTACAATTATTTTTAAATGATTTAATATTTTCATGAAAGTAAAGTAACTTTCCGAAATTCACTGTCCTTATTCCATTTCTTTCAAGATCTATTTTGCTTTGGTTAGAACTATTATAGCTAAACTATGACGATCTAATGTTAGTTACATAGTACTATGTCCTCAGATCTTGAATTGTAGTAAACGTGAGCGAATAACGAAAAAAGGTTTTAATAATCAATTGTATGGTCGGAACAGATAACTTTAACTATTAAAAATTACTTTTATTAAAAAAGCGATCTCTTAATTTTAATGCAAATTTTCAATTGAATGTGAAATTCAATAAATTGTGATAAATAGCCTGGGACAATTTAAAAAACAATATGATCTCATTCAAAACTATCTTAAGTGCTTTGATACGCTGGATTGCGGCACCAGATACATCAAACCCTACGGACCCGTAAGGTTATACTGTAATTAAGGTCAGAAATGACATCACCCAGGGTCTTAATTGGGTTGAAAGATTAATTATTACATCTGCAAGCATGACTTAACCAAACAAATGATATGCTATTTACCTATTGCGTGTATTTTTTATAATTTTAAGATGATTCATAAGTGAAAGAAGTTTTTATGTGAAGTGTATTTATAGGTACTGTTACAATTTCTCGGCCTATTTTGTATTTATCAACTTTTTTACTTATATTATCTTAAGTGGCGTCATTTTATTTTGAAGTGAATAAATTATTTTAAGCCATAAGAAAGTTACCTATACCAATAGTTATATATTTGATAAAGAAGTAAAGGTCAAATAGATCGTTTACGATTTTATTTTGTAATACAAACATTAAATGTAAATAAATATGTAAAGATATTACCTATACATGAACATTATCAACTTTCTGACTATAAATATCACTTTTGACATTAACAGTTTTAATTAAGATAATACAGAATATAATTAGTTATTATTATCGTAAATTAATTATAATGCAATTAAGTGTAAAATAAATGCACTTAAGGGTTACTGCCACCAACGGAGGTTGTACTTTGCACCAATTAATATTTTGTATCGCTTATAATTCTCTAATGGAGTGGCGGAGAATTTCTTGCCAGTTCTTCTCGTCCCTCTCTAAGCTCATTTGGGAACTGGCTGTACATGTAGAGTCATTTTTTTTTTGTTTTTTTTAACGATTCACAAGTGTACCATAGTTACATATGTAAATATAGATATTTTTAAACAAATCATATTAATATTGGTCATATTTTAAATTTAAAGGGGTCAATCCTACCATACAAACCTTTATACATTTACACTTCACATTACAGAAGTAATGGTAGAGCAACTGTTGCAGAGATATTTTCACAATCATAAAAAGGAGAAATAACTAGGAGACTGATAAACCACAAGAACTATGAAACTATTACTAAAATAGAAAAAACTAGAAGAATAGAACATTTTTTTTATAATCAACATACATTTTTGGTTAATTTAGGCGAATGATGTTATGTAATAAAATCAAAATAAAGGGAGATAAGCGAAGGATATCAGCGGGACATAACCTTTTCATAACAGGAAGTGAAATAAGTGTGTACCATCGATTTTCACAGTTTAATTCTGGCCGTGAGCCAACCGTAACAAGGCCAACGCAAGCGTTAGGCATAGATAAAATAACGATCAATTTTGTACATGAAATGTAAATACGAATTTTAACACGTCCGATCACATTTTAATATGAAATAATTGTTGTTTTATTACGCGGATTGATAATTAAGGTGATTGCTGAAGAAAATAACTAGACTACCGGTGATAATAAAAATTGAACTGAAAATAAATAAAAATAAACTTTACTAGTTTATTTTTAATTGTTTCTATATAAAATGGATATTTACCGTTCGCTGGTGCATGGTGTAATGGTTGCAGATCTTTATCGTTGCTTGGTGATTTAAATGAGTGGCGGAGAGTTTTTTGCCAGTTCTTATAATTTTTATTTTTTTTATTGACGATTCATAAGTGTACCATAGTTCCCTATGGAATAAACATATATACTGAATTTAATTCACCTTACAAACATTTTCAAATGTCCGTAATTTAACATACTCTTTATATTATACTAATAAAAAGATATCGATAAGTTAGGGGTTTGAAAAGTCAGCCGCATTTACGAACCTAAATACAGGATGTATAATGTTTGGTTTAAAAAAAAATTGACGAATAAACGCAGTATTACCTTGCTGTTATGCTGATATCAGTGATCACTGAGTACTCTAACGCACGTAAAATATAATCTTAAATAAAATATGGTTACAGCAGCACAGTCATAATGGCGCCTAATCAATCAAAAGGGGTAATTTAAAAAATAGCAGCAACGAAGGTTGAGGACGTTTTATTATATAATTGTTAGTCCCTGCCATCTACTTGACCTGTGCGCAATGGTAAATTGTATACGCTGTAACTGTATGGAATTGTCGTTAAATGTTTGCAAACTCCCCTTGCAAGGTACGAGCCACAGAACAGCGTTGTTTCGACTTGTCTGTGGAATTATTTAGTTTTAAAAGAGTATCTTTCAAGAGCAAGCTATAGACAAAATCATTCACTCATTCTCACAATTCTCACACATTGTGTGTCGATCGCCACACCATCACACACACACACACTTATTACTTATTTACTTAAAATACATTTAAAATTTGTCACAATATTTTAATTATTGTTCTTTATCCCCGTAAAATAGACTCACAGTAAACTGCTAATGTTCTTCATAAGCAATTCTATAGCACACTCAGGTGATTTTCAATCTACACATAGCCCAGGATTTGAACCCTGCCTACTAAAATTCGTGATACAAAAAGTGAAAATAATAATCGATATGAATAATTAAATAAATTTTACACAAACGTGTGGGTTGTCTGGATGAGACGCTTATTAGCGATAAGGCCGCCCGTTGCTCTTATATGTACTAACATCTATTAACGTAATTTACTTCTACAGTTTAAGTGCAATAAAGTGTGAATAAATAAATAAACTATTGTTTATGTTAATGTTCGGAGTGTTCTAGTATTTATTTAAAATGTATTATATGCAAGTACATGTAGTATATTGATTGTGTTAACCCATAAAGCAATAAATCGCTTACCTTGGAACCGACCGTGAAATCTGTCCTGATATAATATATTGCCCTGTTAATGTTCGCTGTGTTATTTCACCGCTCGCATTTACTAGCAATACATAATAAACGCTGCAAAACTGAAACATACTTTCAAACTTAAAATTATAATTTAAAATATAATCCGATCCTTACATCAATCAGATTCGTGATAAGGATAAAGGACTCGATAATATTGAGAAAAATGTTTAAGACGAACATTATGCTCATTGTAAAAATATAGGTTCTTTCGGCTCATTTTGCTACATTGTGTCTAGACAAAACATTTTAGGTAATTAATTTCTAAGTACATGGAATATCTGATTAATATAATAAATTGAAAAGCATTTCGTTAGTATGACGTTTTTGTATATAATTACATTGTAGTAAGCAAATTAAAAATTAATTGTGTCTGATGTGACTATGTCAGTGTAAATATGATATCATACTGAAGGCTGTGCTGTTTTTCATTTTAAAATTGTATAGTGTAATAAATTACATAAAGTAAAAGTCAAAGTCAAAATATTTTTATTCAGTAAGATACATAGGGCCATTTTGAATCGTCGTAAATCTAAGTGATTCTACGCCTGTTCGTAAGCTGAGAAGCAGGAAAGAAACTCGGCTTGGTTGATTATTTTTTTGGAAATTATTTATTTAACACCTTTTCAAGAGAAACAACACATACATATTTACGGTTTTCTACAGAACTCCTAACAAGCAACCTACGCATGGGTTTTTTTTTAATCTGTAATAAATTTAGTGCAATTTAGTGGTATTAATAGTTGAAATATTATTTACAACTGTCAAATGAGCAATTACTGTAAATGCAAAGATATCAAAACTGCTCGCGCAACACTTCTGAATCATTAAAATAAAATAGAAGAAAATTAATTAGAAGTATAGTTTCATACTGCCTTTTCATTCATATTGGATCGTTATTGAATTTGTTGCATGAATGACTCAGCAGTATTACGGTCTCCACAGATTTCTACAACATTGTGTAATAAGACTTAAAAATCAATAGTATCTAGCTACCCTAACTTTAGCTCAGCCCTTGCAACCGCATTCTGAAATCTAGTTCCCTAATACTGGAAACACAATATACATTTTTCATATATGTATTTATATATTTTTAAATTTATCAACATAATGCATAATTTTTAACAGTCGACAGTATTTGTAAAAAAAAACACCCGATGTGCCACAAAAATCACCGAGTAAATTCAAGATGGCGGCATTTTTCGCGCATGCCCGTTCCTATAAAATAAGTGACGTCACGAAAAATAGTGATGTCAACAACCACCCCTTGTTACTATAACTAAGTAAACATTTTATTATTGAATATTAATTAATTTCCTTTTGAATTAGTCATATAAATAACTAATACTATAACATAATTTTATATGATATGTTTATTTTAAACAGCAGTTATTCTCGGTGGATAACTGCCTTCCGAACCAGTGGTGGTCAAAATTGACGATTCAAAAGTGTCTTTATCCTACTTGAATAAAGATATTTTGAGTTTGAGTTAACTAATATATAAGGAAAAGGTGACTTAGCACTAGGCTAATTTATGTATTACTGATACAATACATAACTGTATTACAAGTCAAGTTCCTTGTTTTCCACACATAGTAACGATTAAGACGTCAGCGTATCTCTCTCATAATTAATATTATATAATATCTTATGTGAAATAGAAGGCCAGATAAAAAAAGATTTTCCATAAATATCCCGTTTAAAATAAACTATTTTAAACGCGTTTCTTCGGCAAAGCTTACGTTATCTTAATTAACGTATAATATGACGACAGTTTAATGGATGATTATAAACAAAGAGACATTATGTAAATATTGGTACACCTGTATGTATCAATATAAATGTTAATTTTTTACATTAAATTCCAATAATGAGGAATTTTTGTTTTTAATTGATTTTATTCGCCTTTAACATAATCAATTAAAATATTCAAGTGTAAAATGATATCTGAAATGCATTAGTACGAATGAAGTTACTTTGTGCTTAAATAAAAAGGTTTTTATAGATACTCTCTGTATAAATTCAAAAAATATTAATCAATTATGTCGATATAAAAACTATCGATAAGAGTCACGTCTCTAACACTGCAGAAAAGTCGTCAGTATGTGTGGGACGCCCGTTGCGGATGTGCCGCTTGCGTTATTTAATTATAAATATTGCGAGTTAAAAAAAAATCTGTGAATGGCCAGTGTTTATTATTCATGACAATTGAATGAGGATTTATTAAAGGTACCTATTATTTTTCTGTGCGAGCTTTAGCTCAAAATAATAGTGATTACATAAAATCTATGAAGGAATATTGAATTGAATTACTATTAATAAATATATATATGTGGCGGCGAACTTAAGTAAGAATTAAACATACATAATTTCTAAGTCGTTAGAAAATATTTTTGAATATTACGTATATTTTAACCCGATATGCTTTTGCGTAAACAAATCAAAATCTATACCAATGTTTCTTTACTTATAGCATAAATTCTTATTGATTAAAAAAAATCGGTTTGACATCTCGGTGTATTGATTGTTAAGGGGAGGCAACGCGGGGTGGGGAAGGTCAGGATCCTGGACGCTTCCTCACCACGTGTGGCCCCTTCCACGTGACAGCTTCCCCATGTCCTTGTAGAATTGTATTAGCTTTTTTTAACTTCAAAACCAAATAATTATTTTAATAAATAATTATGAAAAACAGCCGCAGTGAATCAGTAGTCATCTGTTGTGAACTTTAGTTTATACACATTATTCATTTTTATACGTATATCATATTTTTCGTATTCTAAGTAATAACGGTTCTAATTAATATTATTAAGCTTTTATCATTCAACAGCTTAATGTTACTATTAAGTATTCATATTTATTTTATTATTAATTATTTTCCATTCCATTCCATGTTGTTACGCATCTGCATATTCTCTCTCTATTCTAGCTGTTTCTTTTTTGGTTGCCTGGAAGAGACATTAGCGATAATTAACTGTAATGATTAATTTAAAAATTAACGTTAAGGAGTTAACCTCAAGATATATACGTGTATACATTTTAAGGTTGAAACAGCTGAGCCTCGTACGTAAGCTCTTACGTTGATTTCATGAACATCTTTATAATATGTTAAACCGAGTGGGTGTTATACTCTCAGTAGGTCATCAGATCGATATCTCGTCACGCCATTTTCAGCCAGTGAAATTCATGCTCATCTTCTATTTAAGTGGTTTTTTCTTTAAAACTGTATACGATATGTCAATAGAAATACTTGTGAAATGAGTTTTTATGTATAATTTTTTAAAAGAAAACCATAAACTATAGATTTTAGGCCTAACTAAAGAACAATGTTTTACTGTGGCATTAAGAAAATTGCAAAGAAATGTTTCAATGTTCTGAATTATATTTTACGCGTACTATATAATGTGTTATATCCCAGAAAGACCCTTTGTGAGTGGTCAGGTTGAACCCTTTTCGTGAGGTGGGACCAGTTTGACAAGGAGGGGAAGGTACAAAAGGTTTTGCTTGTCCTTGACACAAATACACACCCCAGTCTGAGGCTAGACGTTAAAATATGTCCTATACAAAGTTGCGTAAAAAGTATGCGTTCAGACTATGCAAATCAATTTTTATCATTATCATATCGATTCATAGACTTATAGACTTTGAAGGAGATTTTTTTTTGTTATTCGAAAATAACGGTGGTTAATTGTCAATGTCAAAGTTTAAAATTCGTTACTCAATTAGAATTTTTAACAACCTGTATACGTCACTAAAACTAATATTACACGGGTTCAAGGCGCTCGGCAGAGAACCCACAGGAATTGTGGGGTGTCATTTTATGGTTATCGGCTTAACAATATCCTCCATGATAATATTGTGGTTTTTAATACAAATATTACGTATTATTCATTTTGTTTTTTTTAACTTAGTTATACATCGTAAAACAGACTCTAACTATAAGGTGTTCATTTAGTTACAATTGAATGCTTAACGATTTATTTAATCTAATAACCAATAATTTTTCTTCCGATTACATCTTCATTTTTTTTTTTGCTTTTTCGTTGTAAACATTTTCTATATTACTAACATTTAACTAATACTTAGTTGAAGATTACAAAAATGTTAACATGAAATCTAAATTTTAGATAAAGCAATATTGGCATAAATCCAAAACGTTTTCACAAATTAAGCCGTGAGATTTGACCTACATTTAATATTTTTTAACGTGAAATTAGCTGCCATTTTAAATACTAAGAAAGCATGACTTATAAGATAAAATATTTAAAAATTTAATATGAATCTCTTAGCGCGTTACTTTCTAACATTGAAATCGATCATGACATGTTTATAATATTATGATATCATGTACACGTATTTATAAAATCAAATCATTCAATGCTTATTTCATTAGATACAAATCGTTAGTTTCACAAACCACATCTCTTAAGATCAACCGTGTTGAGATTCATTTTAAAATAAATTTTCTTCTGTATACTAGTCTATGTATAAAAATATATGTATATGTATGAAAGCATCATAATTTACTATAATATTTATTTGTTTCAGATTAAGCAGTGTCTCGAACAATGGCGGCAACAGCCATAGACTATATTCGCATGTGCTAAAACCACAGTCGTTTCAGTGGAATATGTGTTATCTGTGGTTCAATTAACGTGTCCGTTTCAAAAACCTAACCTATATGCACAGAGACGCATCTAACGTATTAGACTCACTAAAACTAAGATTAAAATTACTCGAGAGGACTAGGACATACGTTAAAGTTATAGAGTTTATAAAGAAAGACGCCATTCGGTATTACAAATATATTATACAAGATATAAAATATTATGAACATATTCATAGGTAACGATTATCATTCAAAGAACCTTGTCAAATTGAAATCAATTTGATTTTTTGCAATAGTTAAGACAATAATTGCACTGGTTAATTTTGCTTAGGACATTTACTATTTGTAATTTTAAAACAAAATGTCGGCTAAGGCGGAACCGATTGGGCCACGAAATGGCCATGAATTGGCGCCATTGAACACCAGGGCCGATGGCAGCGAACGACCTCATGGGGTTACTATAGTTCTACAGGGTTCAAGGAATTCGTTACAGCATGATGCCCCTGATGAAGATAGAGCGGCATGGTCCGGAAAACTACAGTTCTTCCTTTCAATTATTGGATACTCTGTGGGTCTTGGAAATATTTGGCGCTTTCCGTATCTGTGCCAACAAAATGGTGGAGGTAAGATAACTGATTTTATTTTTTTATACCTTTTATTATCTGCATAGTCTGATTCAATATGTGTATAAATAAAACCACACCAGTTGAAATAATATATAATTTCTTTTATCGTGTGCAACGAAGTAAATTATACAGTTTTATTCGACCCAAGGACGTGCACTATTTTTAGGCACGTTTAAATAAACTCAGTTTATCGACCGAGAACATCAACTGAATACCATTAGCCACGTTACAGTAAATTTAGTTTTACGGAAATTAACATTTATTATTGGTTTATGGTTATCTATATCGTCTATGGTCTATGTCTATATTGTCTATATCTATACTGTCTAGTGTCTATGGTTTACGCAGTATTACTCTTTTAAATAAAACGCTCGCTGAACACCATTGTTGCAATACACAAAATAGCTTTATTTCCGTAAGTAACAAAAAAAGGCCTATGATGACAGCTCAGTGTTCCTATATTTATTCATTAGCTATATATATAATTGCTATCTATATATGAACAATGTGTTGTAGTAGTGCTAACGCAATCTGTTGGTCGTTCGTTGAACTAACTGAGAACTAATCCAGTACACGTGTGGAAATTATTACTTGCATGAGGCACGTTTCTAAACTACAAGACATACGAAAAGTCTGATAAAATAACATGACTAAAATAACCATTTTAGATTTAAAGAATTTATACAATAGAATATATACTTGAAAATATATAAATCAATCGTGCGAAGTAATGAATACCTCGTACGAATCCACAATCTTTTTGTATGCCTGATTCAAATTATTGCAATCGATGTATTTAAATTCCTTGTAAAACATTTTAAGTTACTTTTTAATGTTAATACTTTATTAATGTATATAACCATAACTGTTATATTTTCGTAGTCAAAGCTTAGATAGTAATGTCATCAGGACGAAAGCAAAGAATATTAAAATGTGCTGTTGACTTATAAATAAAAATCACATGCAAAACAATTAAAACTTAAATCATTCTTAATTCTTACAACCGCTTATAGTGGACGAACCACTATCATTCCTAACCCTGTCATAAAAATGTCACATTCTGGTGCAGAGTTATGGAATCGATTAATTATCGGGTGATACGCGGAATGGGGTTTATAATTAAATATGTATACATAATACTTTGTATATATAATGAAATATATACAAAGTATGTTTATTTTAAGAATGAGAGCTCAGTTTATGTAAACGATATTCTTGGCGCATTACGTAATCAAATTTTACGTTATATGTCGTCAGTTGAATATCGATTTGCTACGACGCTCTATCTACGGCGTAGCGAGCTACGACACAAACCACAGAATTGATTTTCTAACACGTATTTATTTGTCTATCTGTCGTAATTTTAAAGCGCATAGTCTAAGGTTGATAAAACATAAAAATTTCTTTCGATATTTCATTTCGTGTTTTATCGGATAAAAACAGTTAGAAGTTTAAGTTAAATAGTGTAATGAAGCGAATTAATATGCGTTTGCACCAAATGCTTTTCTTAACCTATACTTCTTAATGTATTGTACTATTGATACTTTGTATTCAGTCTTTATGTTAAATTTTGAAAAACGATGTCATTAATATGATTTGATCCTAAAGTCTAACAAAATTGTAGTTTTTTGTCGTATAAAAATAAAGGTATTATAAATATTTAATTACTTATAAAAATTCTGATTTATTATCATTCTTTATAAATAAAATGTAATATTCGAACAAAATAATTCAAAATATTGTAGAAAATGGTGTTTGGGTTTTAACCTCAATAATAATTTAACCCGCACTTTTACAGAGAATGTGTGTGCATAACTTTTTGTAATCTCTTCTCACTGTTCTCATGATAAAACTCATGTTCATATTAATAAGACATACATAGACAAATCCGTAACTTATGTATTAAACCCTCTTCCGTTAAAAGACTTTTCCCATGATAAACATAAAGATTGTGTTCATCTGTTTTGTATTGTTCGCGATCACACAAAGACTCAACAGCTTGGTCTCAGATCGCAACAACCTCACCCGTTGCGTAACTCTTTACCTTGTTTTAAGCTTAAAGCGCTTAAACTTAAAATTTGTCTTCAACTTTATAAATTTATTAACCAATCTCTTGTTGAATGTAGTACCTCAGATTAATATTTCTTCACAAATAGAATAGCTGTAGGAACTTTTCGCAAGGACTAAACTTTATATATTTATATAACAGTAACGCTAATTATAAGAATTGAGAAATACAATCGAAGTTTGCCTTCACCATAAGATGGCGCATATAAAATAATTGCTAGGCATAGCATAGCGTAGAACCGCTTGGTATATACTTATTTATATATATCTTGTATACATAGAATAGTATCAGCGATCACTTATGTATGTCAACAATTTTCCTAGAGCTACGATTTTTCCAAAATAAACTACAGGGAGAATATACATTAAACTTAGTTGATTAACTGTCATTTTTTTTTTAACATTAAATCCTAAGAAACGCATATTGTTTGTTGTGAAAGTGATCCGGTCTATCTCATAACATTAACGAACCGAACGAGATTCTCAGATTACATTTAGTAAGCAATTTACGATGATCACAGTTTGAGATGAGCTTTGTATTTATTATTAGATTTGTGTGGCATTCATTTATTCATTAAGGAGACAGATCAACGCAATAAAAAAATCATTAAATTTGTGTCTGTATTTATAATAAACAGAGTTTCACTGATATAACAAGATAAAGACTAGAAAATAAATAATAAAAACAAAAGTGCAAAATATGAAATAAAACAAACGAAATTAATTATTTACACCCAGTGTTTCCCAACGTGGGACATACGCTCCACTGGGGGGCAATTTGATAATCAAGGGAAAGCCCGGGAAAGGTTTATAATAGTATAATATTACCAATAAAAAATGTATGTGAGACATATAAATTTTAGAAATAGAAAGGGGGGACATGGTTTGATAAAGGTTGGGAAACACCGTTTAACCTAACTCATTGCTATGTTAAATTATAGAGTAAATATTTTTGCAGGTGCGTTCCTGATACCCTTTCTCATCATGTTGGTGCTGGAAGGCATTCCGCTGTTTTTAATTGAGATGGCAATAGGACAAAAGATGCGGCTCGGCTCCCTTGGCGTATGGAACACCATTCATCCATGGCTTGGCGGAATCGGAATTTCAAGCTGTGTGGTCACCCTGTTCGTGGCGTTGTATTACAATGTTATTATAACATGGGTGTTCTTCTACCTTTTTAATAGTATACGAGTGAGTATAATTTATTTACTACATTTAATCTCCGATTGTAGAACTGATGACGATGCTCGTTACGTATTATTTGCTCACACATAATATTGTTAAAAAAAATTTTTATTTATTTTATTAAAAATATAGTGTAATTATGACTCTATATTTGATTTGTTTTACTAAATGCCCAATATTTATTCTGAAACATGTTCGAATCAAAGATCTGATTAAGTATTTTATAAAATTAATACGAAACCTAGGAAATATTTGACAATTAAAGGAGAGACGGAGAGTGTCTTGTCAGTTTGATATTCCTCTCTGAGTGAAAAGAAAGAAAGAGAACAAATTTATTAGCAAACATGCAAGAAACAATGCAAGAACACAATGAACAAAAACAACTAGTAGATATATTTTTACTTTTATATATAAATCATAAAAGATAAATAAATACGTAAATGAGAACTGGCTTTAAAATATAACCAACACAAATATTATAAATAAAACTGCTATATTTAGATAAAAACAATTAAATTATGAGACCATTTCCAGCTAAGCGCGGACACCTTACCATGGGCCCACTGTCCTCAAGACAACGGCACTGCTGAAGAGGAATGCTCAAAAACCTCAGCTACGGTATACTACTGGTATCGTGAAGCCCTGGATGCGTCACCAAGCATCGACAATCCTGGGGTACCACGCTGGTGGATTGTCTGCTATCTTCTGCTCGCTTGGATAATCGTATTTTTCATCGTGATGAAGGGAATACAGAGCAGTGGAAAGGTAAGAATAAGACTCTTAGGGTACGATTTAAAGAAGAGAAGTGGCACCTTTTGTTGAAAGGGCTTCTTAAATTGTTAAAATAATGTCTATAAATACTCATTTTTTTTTCTTTGTTCATAATTTTTTATCCGTTAAATGTGTTTGGTTACTTGTTTAATTAAAATAGTAGTAGATATAAATTAAGACAAACTATATTAAAAACGTAGTTTAACAATACAAGCTTTCTGCAGCTACTGATGGCAAAAACTACAACAATTTGTTTCAGTGGTTTTTGATAGAATCTTGAAATCAAACCGGCATCTATTACCAAGGTTACCTTAGCCTTACTTTCAATTTGGTACATAAAAAGCCTCTTCTAAAGAAAATTAATTTCAGGTGGTATACTTCACATCTTTATTTCCGTACGCAGTGCTGACGATATTCTTCGTCCGTGGAATAACTTTGCCAGGCTCCGCTGATGGTATATACCATATGTACAAACCCAAGGTTAGTTAAACATTATTCGTCATTAAGGAAACGGTCTTAAAATAAAATGTTTTATAAAGTTATATCAAGCCTAGAAGTTTCTCATCAAAAATATCGTTAAGATTTATATTGTATGAGACGCCACAGTGTGACGGTCAGCATTTTAAGCTGTCTGACTTTTATTATATACTTAACGTCGGTCTAACTGTGTGTAAAATGTGTCTCAAAGTTGAGCAGTATTAATGTTAGTATCTTCAGAGCCATAAAAACTTGACAAGCTTTAAGCTTCGAGCAACCCAGACTATGCAATCAGCATTTATATACCTTTATAAATATATAAATCTCCTGAGACGATGTTTGTCCCCGATGGATTCCTGAACTACATAACCGATTTTAAATTAAATTGGCACACCATGAGCAGTCTGATCCAACTTGAGATACAGGATAGACTTAGATCTTTAATTATAGTCGCAATTTTATTTTATTGCAAATTATTTGTCTTTATAATTAATTGACAGTCAAACTTACCACACTGTTAACTCCAAAAGATTCTAACAGATGTCGATACTTATCGACTGGATTGAGTAAGTAATCAATAGATGGCTCTGCTATGGTAAACCGACAAACGTGTCATACAAGCTACAATTCAATAGCACGACTACCACGTGTTATTGAGGCCAAAGTATAAATTACATTTATTTTGTAGTAAACGAAATACCGTGAAATTCAATTATTTCTACTTTTTTAATAATTTATATGGCAAAACAACGTTCTACAGCTAGGAAAACTACTAGATCCAACGGTCTGGTTGGACGCAGCGACACAAGTGTTCTACTCCTTCGGGTTGGCGTTCGGATCTCTGATCGCATTCGGCTCCTACAACCCTCCGAATAACAACTGCGTACGCGATGTTTTGCTCGTATCTGTCTGCAACGCCCTGACTGCTATATATGCGTCGGTGGTCATCTTCAGTATATTAGGCTTCAAGGCTTTCACAATGGTGGAGAAATGTATCGGCAAGTAAGTAATTAAATACATGATAACGTGTGGTTCTTATTTTCTTGCCAGTTAACGCCCTTGGTAGGTGACAGTCGATGTAATTGTAGAGTGAAAATTTGACGATTTATTTGTGTAAAGATATTTTTGATTTTGAATAATAATAAAAGTGGAAGCTGCTCTTTGAAAATATATAATTTCATATAAAATTATGTTACATGACCAATTCAAATAACAAAAGCATTGTAAGGATACTCAAGAGTTAACCTGTCCCGATACTGAGCTATTGCTGACACATTAAATGGATAAGTGATATTTACTATAAATACAGTAAATAATAATACAAGACAAAGAGGCTTACTGTCAGCTGTTGTGTGATAAGATCGTCAATGGACCTCAGTCATGCTAATCTGCAGTGATTCTTGTTATGCAGAAACGACTTTCAGAATGTTCTAGAAGAACACAGTTGTTGCTCGTTAAAAGATAAAGTCTAAAGTTATATATACACTGGAGAAACATTTTGTGTACCAAACACTGGTTGATGCTAATCTTATCGTAACTCTTTCGAGCGAACTAACCGAACGTATCTCGTGTTTATTACAAGAAAAATATATAACCTTATTGGAGTCGGTTAAAATAAAACCTATTAGGCTCTGACTAACCACGATTGTAGCAGACGTGAATGCAATTTGCTATAAATAACACAAGAAAAAAATCGTTTAACCTAACTCACAGCTAAACTAAATGTGTGTTAAACAAATAAATATTATAAAAGTAAATATATACACATATATATACTGAATATTGTGAAATATAAACTACATATTATATACTACTATATTGGACCGGGTGTGTGCTCCAAATGGGAAACTGTTCAGGATTTGTTTCTCGTTTGCCGATTAGATTTACATAATTTAATGAATTCCCATACATATCCTTGGTAGACTTTATTGTTTTTAATATTCACAAAGACTAGAAATGTCTGATTTATAATTTACGTCCAGACCGATCTCATAGGTAATGTAAAATCCGACTTTGGTCCTCAAGCGATAAATCTGCTTTTAATAACAGACATAATTCAATTTACGCCAAGGTCAGTCTAATGCCTACTCAAGTATGCGGAGAGGCGCCAAGCTTATTACAGCTGAATTCCAGAGTGTATAACTGTGCAATAAACATATGTTAACTTAACATTTATGAATCGTCAAAATTAAAATAAAATTGTCTCAATTATTTATTTATTAATTTAAATTGCCAGCAGACGGTTCACCTTTAAATCACCGATATGTGTATTTTTAGATAATTAAAAAAAGAGGTTACTCAGAGTCGCATTATTAATTACATACATACGGAATATAATATAAACACAATTCGTACGGCTTTCAATAAATACCGGAACTTTTTTCAGGGAAATAAAGGTGTTAGCGTTACACCATATCGGAGGTTTTACTCTGAACTCTACGCAGGAGTACTACGAGGAGTATTATCCTCGTTTGAGTGACAACATAACCTCGTCACTTAACCTTACCGGATGCGCCATGAGTCGGCAGCTTGATGAGGTAAGCTCACTAAATATAAATGAAAAAACATTGTTTATTATGATGTAACGCGCACTTTGTTAGGGGTTGGTGATGAAAGAATTTCTTAATGCGACATAATAAAAACAATGTAAAGGATGGACTACCCTTATCACATGGCCGATTCTGAGGCATACTCACAAAATTTCATCATAATCCGTCAAGCCATTTCGTAGGAGTACGGGAACGAACATTATGGACACGACAATTTTATTATGTAAGATATATTTGATACTTCGTCTTTCCTCAGGCAGCGGAGGGCACGGGCCTGGCCTTCATAGTATTCACACAAGCGATACTGCAACTGACTCCAGCACCCTTCTGGTCCATCATCTTCTTCCTTATGCTGCTCTCTCTGGGTCTCGGCAGTCAGATTGGGATCATGGAGGGGATGTTGTGCACTATATTTGACATCGACTTCTTTAAGCGGTTAAGCAAGCCCGTTATAACAGGTACGATTTTATTTATTCACAATTTATCTCACTTAATTAGTAGATGATGTTAATAGATACACATAAACAACGGGCGGCCTTATCGCTAAACGATCTCTTCCAGACAACCCACAAAATAAAAGAATACCTTTAATCCAATTGGACTGGTGAAAGAGGTTTTTGCTTGGCACTTGCCTGGTTTTTATGGTTGTAACTTTTTCTAGGTGCTGTTTGCACTTTCTGCTTTTTCGTTGGTCTGATCTTTACAACTGGTGCTGGGGAGTACTGGCTTAAGATGTTTGACTCTTTCGCGGGGACCATCGGACTGGTTGTGGTGGCTTTGTTGGAGATGGTCTCCGTTATATATATCTATGGGCATGAGAGGTGAGGTTTAACGTTTTGACGTATTTATAACGTTATACTTTTATCGAAAAATATTATCCTCTAATTTTGAAAAATCCTAATTTCATTATACTAAGGAATTCATGTGTAACCATAATGTTAATATAATTTGACAGAAATAAGAATATTTAAGAGAGAGTAATTCGCATAAGTTTATATAATTGGCGATGATGCTAAAAATCTGTCACTTAATGTAACAAATATAATTCCAAATTGAAAATGGTAGACAACTGTGTCTCATAAGATGCCCAACTAGATCCGCGTATGTCTCATAAGATGCGGAACTTCAAACGAAACATAAGTTTCATATATGTTCGTAAAAGCATTTTCTGTTCCCACTTAGAAAAACTAAAACCATTCTTTGACGAGTCAAATAAAATATATAGTTTATATATCAAATATATAAAGCCACAAATAACAGAGAATGATAAATATACTCTGTGGTAAACTAATCTGTCATTTAAAACCTAAATAACTCCAGGTTCACCAACGATATCTACGAAATGACAGGCTACAGGCCAGGTATCTACTGGCAGGTGACCTGGCGTTATGTGGGGCCCTTCATCGTCACCTGCATACTCCTATCGTCTCTTGTGTTTATGCTCATCAACCCACCCACTTATGGAGCTTGGAATGCTGCTGAGGTAAATAATTAAAAATATATTATTCTTTCCAATAAGGAAATGCTCAGAAGTTTATTTAAGTGTCATCGTAAAGCGACCAGTCGAAACCACTGTCCGGACCGAAGGACCAATATGTTTTTTTAATAAATAAAAAATTAGAGCAGGTAACGAGTTTCTTAGCGGTTCTTTTTTTTAGACAACTGCTTTCCGAACCGGTGGTAATGTAAAAAATTACGGTTCAAAAATGTCTTTAATTGACCTATTTGAATAAAGATATTTTTAGTTTCAGTATACACCAAATTATATCACAAATTTCCTAATACAGGGACGCGTAGAGAAGACTCAGTATCCCAACTGGGTGCTGATTATCGCCATACTGATGATCCTGGCTGGTGTTCTTCCAATACCAATTGTTCTGCTCCTGCGTCGGTTCCAATGCTTGGCCTTTGATGTGGACATTCACCAAGGATCCATCAGACGAATTGAGACCACAGTCTCTACCAAGGAAATGATGAGCGATCAGGATGTTAGTACTTACGCTGATAATAAACATTTGTCCCAATTTTTAGACCAATTTTCATACATGTTTTTTACTAAAATCTCGACAAACTACATAATTAAAACAGTACTATTGATAAATTATGTTAATATATAACTTTAAATTTTTCAATCATTTAAAAAATTTTATGAAACCCATACAATCTTTCACGGTCAATCATTAACAACTTCAAATTTAATCAATAACACATTGTCAATTCATAACTAATCTAATATGTTGCTAACTAACTAGTTTTGTGACTAACAAACACAGGTGATTTCACCGGAGACTGCTCCGCCGGCGCCTGCGCAGCTCGTTGCGGATGTCGCTACTAGATTTACTATTGGCGACTTCGATGTAAGATTCAATTTTCTACCTTATCACAATGTAATAAGGTTTATATTAGAATGGACTGAGTGATTTTTTTAACAAAGCTCTACCTTATTAGGGACCGATATTTATTTTGTCTTTGCCTATACTAATAGGTAAAGATTTCAATCTCTATAGATTCAGTCAGTGATATTTACTACTGAGCTATAATTATATATGCTTAATGCAATAAAATAATACTCTTGTATTGTTACCAAATTGTCTTAAATAAGGTACGAATTAAGTTTTCGTTACAATTATTCAGGATCCACACAGTCGTAGAAGTGCCTTTTTTAACAGTTCAAATTTAGGTACCCGCCTCTGTTGTTAAAGCTACAATGTATAAAGCTAAATGTTCATTAATGTAATTTGAGGGTATTTGACTAGTTTTCAATTAGATTATTTATTGAATATAAAAAAACTGTTTTAAAACGGAACGGAATATTCTTTAGAAATCGGTAGATAGACGCTTTCAGTAATTGTGGTCTCTGTGTGCCCATTTTATTTATTATATTAAAAAATCAATTCTGAAACTTAAATTAAATACTAAAACTAATAAGTATAAAACTTATTTAAACTAAAACACTAAAATAAATTAACAATTATTGGTGTTTAACCCATTCTCACTAGTAATTATCAGATCTATTTGTACAGTTGTTAAACATTGTTTGGTTAGTTATTGACAGATGTCAAATGCCCTCAATGCACCATAAAGGCTAGACTAACCTGTAAATAACACAAATCCTTCAGGGTGTGGATAGCAGTGACGAGAGACCCGCCACCCGCCTGCCGACCAGCATCGTGCGCGGACGCAATAAGAAATAAATGTTTGTTATTTTTAACGCTTCAAAGTAGAAACAAAACGTAGTTACAGTTAGATGCTTTAATATCAGTTAACATTTAAAAGAATGCGACTAACCTTTTAGTTATTTATCAAAAATTGAGCGGTAAATTATTATTTTTTGTTTCTATTTAATAAACAACAATTGCACTGTATTTTCACGCATGCTCACTAATTTAATCCTATAATGGCCGGGAGTTTACTAAGCCAAAGACACCTCCCAAGTCCCAGTAAACATAACACTTAGCGCAGTGTCATTCAAAACTTTGTATTTTCCTTTAGATTTCGTTAATTTCGGCAATTACTTGAAAAGTTGATTTCTCATTTAACAATGTATGTTCTGTTCTATAAAGGTGTGCTTTTAAATGTTTTACAAATAGTATCTTAGTAGATGTTCCCCACAAGGACAACATAGATGTACCTACTAAAAAGTATTTTTTGTATGTGCAGCAGCTTTATATACTCTATATTTCAACCCCAGTTGTAATCACACATAAAATTGTATTTTTATTTTGGTTGCAAACTTATACGCATTGAAGTGTCTATAACCTAATATAGATCAAACAGCATGTTGGCAATTGTTATTGACATAGGAACTAAAATATATTTATTTTCCAGTCCGATTCAGAACAAGGCGAGGTGCGGGAGTCCGGCACCTGCAACGTCTCGAGTAGTGACGACGATATACCAAATAAAAAATATTCACCAATAACCGGTACCAGATTCGCCCTGAAGCCGATCGGCCACAAGCCAACGACATTCAAAATGGACGTCATTGACGATTGACCGTTATTTTTTGTGTATTTAATACACGCGTGTACGCATTATATCGTTTATATCACGTTAACGTTATTACTTAATGTGTTTAAGTAAAACGAATGTTGTACTGTTTTTTTAGAGGATAGGAGGAAGCCTGTTATTTTTAACATTGTGAAGGTAGGTGCGGAAATGCTTACCCGTTTACAATATATTATATTAATCATTCTTACCCTTTATTTCTGTGCTAGATGCGCTATGCGCACTAACATTCGAATTTCAAATACACACGAAGTTAGTAACGGACTCATACATAATCTAGCTTAAAAAGATTCCATAGAGGCGAGTATCCTGGGACTCTGTAATTTATGTACGGATAAATTAATTTTAACGTAGATTTAGTTAGCACTCGTTCTCTTTCACCCATCTTCCAGTTAACATAACTTGTCGACTTATTGTAATCTGTACAATATTTTCCATAGACAAAAAAATCACATTGAAGCTGTGCAAAACTGTGCTTGCTATTTAGATATTTTTTGAATAGCAACACACAAGTTTTTACAATATTTATATAGGTATTAAAACCTTGATAAATACTCAATTATAATTGTAATTACCTTATTTACCGTATTGGAACAATTTTTAAATTGTGTTAAATTATGCGCTTGCGAATATAGTGTATTTTCATCTTTACTTAAGAATACATCGGTTTGTTATCTATCAGTAGCAGTTCATCCATTAAAAAAGTATTATTATTAACCAATAAATATACGTTTAAATAAAACTGTGAAAGAAGTTTTATTTAAACGTGTAGTATGATAAACCAAAGACAATATTAAATCTACTATATTTAACCACTTTCAAACCTACCATTTGTCAGGATTTCTCGAAATATGATAGTATGATACAAAATTGAATAGTAAGTGCAAATTCGACACTTCATATAAGCTAAGTAACAATACTCGTTGTAAAAACTAGTGGAGCGATTTGTAAATAATAAGTTTAGCTTAAAAATAAGCGAATCGATATAGGCGCGGTGTCGAAATTTCTACCATAATAGTAGAAATATTACCACTTTGTTATTTTACTTATTCAGGCCTAAAGTGCCTTATAAGTAAGCACGGGCATGTCTTTAAAAACATTTTATTTCGTAGTACGTACGGCAATTCAATAAAAGATCTCATTTGATTTGCATTGAGCTTTCAGAAGTTCCGTTAGATTGCGTAGTACCCTTAGAAGTCTTATCAAAGCTTGTTAAGCCTCTGTAAAAGATTCGGTTATATTAAGAATATCTCCATACAATTACATTCATAAATCCTTTAAGTTAATATAGATGCCAACATTAATTAGTAAAATTTTCTATTGATCTAATGATCTTCAGTGTAAACTCCATGTAACGTGAGTCGATTTAACGACAATCTCTTTAAAGCGTCGTAATCAATTGGCTTTGGTTGGTTTAGCTTGTCTACATACAATGATTTTTCTTCTATCCATTGTACCGTCTCTATAACGCCATAAAGTGCACAGTCCCTTTAATGTCGTTATATAGAGTTTACACTGTATTACCAATTAAAAAAAAATCTAAAAAATCTAGTAATAAAACGTTGAAAACGAAATCGAGGGTATGCTAGTCATTTTTAGATAAGGACGTTATAGCTTGGCTATTTAGTCTAGATATTAACGCAGCACAATGCAAGTTTTTTAGATCAAAGTTATGATAACCAAGTCCCATAATATTGGCAATGCTCACGAGCACAGAAAGGTTATAATTAAATTCGTTCTATTGTCTTTAAATTTATCCTTACTTTTAAATAATTGAAATATCAATTTGGCAAAACCAATCTCAAATTGTTAAAGACTTTGAAATCCGATACGATTTTCTTTTTTCAAATTCTACGTCGAGTTATGAAGACATTTTCTATTTTAACAAAATCGTTACCCAAGTTTAGTCTAGAATTGAAAACGGAAAAAATTGTAAAATGTATATATATATATATATATATATATATAACAAACGATTTTTTTTGTACCTTCCAAAAGTCAACATTCCGAATAATATTCATAATACAATTACTTTAGCAGTTAATGTACACCGCAAACACGATACATTTAACTGAGTTCTTAAAAATGTTAACAACGTCGATTTGACTCGACTCAGTTGCGCAGTGGTGACCATGCCTGACTGCCGATCAGAAGGTCCCAGTTTCGGTCCCCGGTACGATCAACATTTGTGAGATGTGATTGCACTGGGTGTTGGATTATATACGAAGGTATATTTAGCAGTTTCGTTAGGAACCATAATTGCTTGGGGGCTAACCGTGTGAAATGTGACCCATATTTAATAATTCATTTATAACTAATACATAAGCTTAAGTTTAACATAAGAAATCAGCATGTAGTATCTAAAATTTTAAAAAATATATTTAAATATGTAAATGTATCGTGTTAACGGTCACCTTTACTCGTTAAACGCTCAAAAGAGCATTAGTGTTGGTTCAGTAGTTTATAGGTAGCTTAGGGATTACATCCCGAATAGACGTAGTTAAAACTGATATTATTAAGATTAATTTACGTAATGCAAATAAAATTGTGCCGCCAACAGGACGTTTTTCTATTTACCCATGATACCCACAAAGAAAAACATTGAGTGACGTCATAGTTACATACTCCAATGGGGTACCTGTTCAAGTCGATCCTTGAAATTATATTCACTTCATTAAAAACCAATTATTTAGATCATTCATACTTTATATTGCACTAACTTCATAAGTACACTTAAAAAGGTGAGTAACACTTAGCCATATAGCATGTAACGTAACAGATGCTGTATCCACTGAAGAAAAGCTCGCAAAAAGCTCATAGCTAAATATGTGGTGGTCTTTGGACGAGCTGTATCCACTTGTTTGTACAACACTTCTTACATTATATACTACAGGTGAGTGTCCGGCTAATAAGACTTATTCAACACTAAAAGTACTCAATAAAAACAATACATAAATTCGAATTCTTAAGTACAATTTCTACACTAACTCCATAATATTTGAGATATAAATCACAGGATAAACGAAAAACTGTTAAAAACAAAGGACATTGATCCTTTTTAAAATTTCAAACAATATCTTGTACTGAATAAAAGTACTTAACCTACTGTTAGAGATTTTTTAGATGTCATAACTAGTCATATAGCTTAAATTTGACATGTAATAATATATTTTATATTATTATATTTGTTAATATAAAGCAACTTGTATTAGGAACTGGATAAAGTAATAACCCAATACCCAATATTTGTTGATTGCTACACTATAATATACAATTTTAAATATATATCTAATTAAATCTATGCCCCATATGAATGAGATAAATAATAATAATGGGGCAATATAAAAATACACCAACATAAATAAAAAATACTATCAGTATATTATTACTTTGACTAGTAATAATATAACATTCAATAACTATTATGGTTATATATGAAAATTCAACTTTTTCAAAATTGCAAAATGTAATTGTGTTAATGTCATACAATAAACCACAGGTTTATTCTCTCGACTCATTAAAAACAAATTTAAAATCAGCATTTGAAAATTCAAACAATAAATTTTGAATAAATTACAGTTTTGCAACATTTGGGGGATTTTCCTTCTGATTTTCATTCGCTTGAACATACTCTCTTATTTAATTAATCATTTATAAGTACATTTACAAATATAGCAATGCAGAAAATCCTGAATTTAAAATAATAAATAATTTAAAGCCTTTTTATGAATGACATGAATGCAAACTTGCTCAAAACGAATAATCCAAATTACTGGTAAAAACAGATAGGTATAATTGTTAAAAATTATATAAACTTCAGCTTTTACCAGTAAAATAAACCTTCATGGATGATAGCAGAAAGGGCATAGATTGAAGAGGTGTTACATAGCTTCACTTCTGTTATTCTTCTGAGTTAACTTACTTAAGGTACTAAGTTGTGGGAAGGCCGTCTTATTTTGAACTGGATTGAGTTTGGATGTCATAAATATGAATGGCTCATAAAGTGATGGTCGGTCCATTGCGGATACTTCAAAGTGTCGTATTTTTTCTCTTGAGCACCAGTTTGACGCTTTTGAGCAAGTGTTCTCCAGGCAATTCACGTCATCTGGTCCTGTACGGTTTCCAATGACTAGCATGACAACCTGAAAAATTAAAATTGTTACTATAATAATTTGTTTATAAACATGTTTCAATACAAATCATTCCTTTATATTTTAATTATCAAAAATAAATGTAATGCTTAAGTAATAAATATAGTATATAGCAATACTCATTGCAAGTGTGTTAAAAATGATAAAATTTGCTGTTATGAGTTATTTAATTAATAAAAATATTTACCTCTTTTTTGTCTTTATTCCTATCAATATCTTTTTTTAAAAACATAAGTACATCAAGTGACTCAGGTCTTGTAGTATCATACACCATAACAAATCCCTCAGCAAAACCTAGATAGTGTCTCTGAAGAACTTGATTAGATGTTAGCTGCATTGTAGGAGACTGTGGGGGACCTAAAAATAAACAATTAATAAAGTTAAGTTTATGAAATATGCATTAATGTAGATTTAAAAGCTATGGACATAGGAAAGAAGTGTACAAAATGGATTTAAAAACAGTGCCATTTGGTACAGATCTTACCCTAGGTAGGACCTTTATATAATAATTCTCTAAATTAGTTGTATGAGAAAGAATTAATTAATTAAAATAATAATTATCTTAACTATCTTACACTAGTATATGGTGTTTGAGAGATACCCAAGCCCTGAAAGATCAAAGATGTAGAGCATCAAGTAATAACAATCAACTCTGAAACTTTAAGTGAGTAAAAATAGTATAATCATACTTCCCTAAAAGATTTGTAAGTGACATGTGCAAAAATAGCAGCTTGCGTTGTTATATTTTCAGAAGCTTTAGAATCAAAGCTTTTAATTAACTAAAAAGTTTAAACCTTTTAACTCGCCTGAGAGCGGAGGCTCCAAGCCCGCAGTATCATAGAAACATACCCGTTCTTTAGTACCACGGTCAGTCTCAATATTGGCAACATATATATCTTCAATTGTAGGATAAAAGGACGATTTTAAATTAACACAGCCATAAATAAGCTGCTCTAAAATTGCAGTTTTACCAACTCCTTTCATGCCGCAAACAACAACTTTGCTTGTTTTCCCCATAGTGAATGCGTTATTACTTTCACTAATTGCCTACATTATCTGCGTATCTAACAATTAAGTTTAATCATTTATCATAATTTCATTTTAATCTCATTAGGATGTAGAATTTATAAGTAATTTAGCGCAATTAACTAAAGAGATTTAATATTTAATATTATTTACAAGTTAGTAGGTAGAAGTACAACGCTGAACTTTCTACGCACAGTCACAGATCACATTATACAGATACTGTACTTGTCTTTTTTAAGTTGGTTAATGTCTTGGTATTTATAAATTGTGTAAACCAGCAACAGCAGAATTAAATAAAGAAATGAAATCCACAAAAAATATATCGATACGCAATTTATTTTATTGATAGTATATGATAAAAAGCAGACTAAAATTTATTACATTTATTACACACCCGCATACAATAGTGGAGTCTAGCGATACTCTTGGGGTGAGCTTAAAACTATTTATTTAAAATGACTACTGATTAAATCTATTTAAGAAGTTGGAAGTTTCAATTTGGAATATTGACGTACAGCGTCATATTGATAACTTGTAGCCGTCAGGTGAATACTACTAAAATAAGATAAATGATTTAAGTTGCGATACCACATGTTCTACACGCTGCGCTTTTAGTGGAATCATATGTGAATGAATTTTCGTCGTTGAATTTATCATAATATACTACACGTGGCAACTCGGCTGTGGCGCGCTAGTGACTAAACGCGCGGACCGAAATCATATCTTTAGAATACATTGGCACGACCGCGCATCTGCGATAGGGGTGAACATCCAGCGATTCGGATTAGCATTTAGCAATCAACGCCGAGTGCGACTTAAGCACGAAGTTAAACCACAGCGCATGCTGTACACTTCCTTTTTATATAATTGGAGAATAATCTAAAATATATTCAGCACAGCCTACAAGTTTCATTTATACTAATTACTGAACAGGCGACCTATGGTAGCCGACTAAAGTGGTGAACTACATCTTTGCAAAATTTGCGGAGTGCGTTCGTTGTTGTTTGCTTATTTCTTTAATAATCCAAAATGTCCGGACGCGGCAAGGGCGGTAAAGTCAAGGGGAAAGCGAAGTCGCGATCCAACCGCGCCGGTCTCCAGTTCCCCGTTGGTCGTATACACAGGCTGCTCAGGAAGGGTAACTACGCGGAGAGGGTGGGCGCTGGCGCGCCTGTGTACCTCGCTGCTGTCATGGAGTACCTCGCCGCCGAAGTACTAGAGTTGGCAGGTAACGCAGCCCGTGACAACAAAAAGACAAGAATCATACCACGTCATTTGCAGTTGGCGATACGCAACGACGAGGAGCTCAACAAATTGCTCTCCGGCGTGACAATCGCTCAGGGAGGTGTACTGCCGAACATTCAGGCGGTCCTTCTGCCCAAGAAGACGGAGAAGAAGACGTAATAACTTAAAGTATTTCAATTTGTTGGATTTTTTGGATCCATGACATTTAATATCTTTCAGAAACTAATTAGAATTGCAATTGTAAAAGTTAAAGACTCATTCTGTGATTGCCAAAAGCAACAATTCAGCAAATATGCAATAATCATATTTTTAATAATACTGAAATTGGCTCTAATGATATAATGCAAAAACACAAGATAAATAATGTTCTTTAATAAAATTTACATCAATTTAATGCATTTCAATCAAACCAAACCAAAATTTCATAAACATTTTTATTGTACTATAAATAACATAATATTTGGATCTCTAACTTGCAAAAATAATCATATTATAAGAACAAATATTTTTGTTTAAATTAATAGTATATTTTCTGAAGAAATGTCATTAGTTGAAAGAAACTGTTGATAAAACTTCATAAATTTATTTGATCCACATATTACATATTGATTTTTTGAAATTTGATTAACAGTTGGTTTCAATAATTCTATGTCTGAAACATCTAATTTCCTTTCTAAAATTGGTTCCTCATATTTGACTGTGGCATTAGAAGCAGATTTTATATAAACTTTGTATGAAAAATTCCAAAATGCTTTTTTGCTATAGAACTCATCTCTGAATAAAATAGTCTCTATAGAGTGAGTGCAATAAAACAAACATATTTTAGTCATATCATCCTCATTATTTAAAATTTCCCTAATGATAGAGATTATTGGTAGTATACCCGTTCCTTGAGCAAATAAAAAAAGGTTATTAAACTTATTCGGTGTAACTTCATACCCTCCATATGGCCCTCTCCATAGAGTTGTATCACCTATAGTTAAGTTATATAAATAATTTGAGACTAAGCCATTTTCATATAATTTTACAACAATTTTAAAATCACAATCATCATCATCAGATTTTATAGGTGTATAGGCTCGAGAACATTTGTCGCTGTCTGTTTTAAATAAAATAAAGAAGTATTCGGCAACTTTCCAAAATACTCTATAACCACTTTCCTTTTTCTTAAATTTGATCAACCTATGCATATAACATAAGTTTAATACATCACATACCACAAATGATGAGTATTCACCCTGCAAGATACCATTTGATTTTAGGTCTATGGGCACATTTGGACTATTTTTGTATTTTTCATATAGCTTTAAATGCTTTTCATAAACATCAAATACACAAGGTTTACATCCACTATTACAACAATCTTCGTTACTTGGCTCAATCGGAGCTTTCATGAGTGCTTGAATAAGTGTAGAAACAAACCTTTAAAATTTTAAATTTCAATAAATATTATTAAAATATATAATAGTATGTTTATTTACATCTCACTAATTGTAATCAAAGTCAGAAGTTACTACGGTAGTCAATAGTCATGAGTCAACACGTTACCAACGGATGACATGAGACCAACATGATTTAACTAGTATTCATAAACGGTATCTTATTGTGACGTTGCCAACTGCTAACCTGTGACTGTATTGGGTTCAAAGAAAAAAACTAAAAACCAAACGAGCTACAAAGCCTATTTTGATAAACTTTAAACATAACAGAGCATGGCAGCCACTGAATTAGATTCAGATATTACAAAAAGCGATAAATATTCTATATTACTACCTACATATAATGAAAGGGAAAATCTTCCTATTATCATATGGCTGATAATCAAATATCTAGATGCAAGGTATACAAATAAGCGTAAAAATATTAATTTTGTCATGTTTGTTGTAATCTAGCGGAGTTTTTTAAATCACTTTTAGTGATATAGATTTTGAAGTGATAATAATTGATGATGGAAGCCCCGACGGAACATTAGAGGTTGCCAAGCAATTGCAAACTATATACGGTTCTGATAAAATCGTGCTAAGACCTCGCGAGAAGAAGTTGGGACTTGGTACTGCTTACATTCATGGCATTAAACATGCGACCGGCAATTTTATCATTATTATGGATGCAGATCTAAGTCATCATGTAAGTTCAACACTTTACAATGTCGATTTATGTATTATGTTTATGGCTTCTCTGAGTTTTAATAAGATTTTTATTAGGGTTTGTATGTGGATTGTAAGTACTCCACAATAGCACACTTTGAGTTTCTGAAACCTCTAATCTTCCAATTCTGTATACATTGTAATGTTAACTGTTACCGATATATTAACAATAGATTGTTTGTCATATAAATATTGCCAAATTTATTAATTTAAAACAGCTCAAAGATTGTGAAAGAATATGACTTGCTTGATATGTATAACTAAATTTTAATTGAATATTTTCAGCCAAAATTTATTACAGATTTCATAGAGTTACAGAAAGAGAATGACTATGATATTGTTACTGGTACTCGTTATAACAATGGAGGTGGCGTGTACGGTTGGGACTTTAAAAGGAAATTAATATCTAGAGGTGCCAACTTTTTAACACAAATGCTTTTAAGACCTGGTGTGTCCGATTTAACTGGTTCTTTTAGGTAATTGTTTTAATTTTTTTTCTTCATGTATACACAGACAAAAAGATATCTATCTCTGTTAGGATAAATTCTGTTGATATTTATAATATATTTTTGAGTTTCTTAAGACCAATAAAGTAAGTGTAGAGAAATATCAAACCTGATACAAACCATCTAATAAATCACAGAATACTGAATATGAAAGTATAAATAACATTTAAATTTCAGGTTGTACAAAAAAGATGTTTTATTGAAACTTATTGAAAGTTGTGTGTCCAAAGGATATGTATTTCAAATGGAAATGATAATCAGGTAAAATTAAGAAAATTTCATAAAAATTATTATTCACTTAACACTAAAAGTATACCACATAATGAAAAGTGTTTCTTCCTCATAAATACATTCTTAACTAAATGCTAATTAAAATAAAATGACTTGATTTAGTTTATCAATAATACAATCCAGCTACATTATGAGAGTTGATATATATTTTATAGTAATAATTGTAACCTTGATGGGATAGACTTGAGTTGGAAACCAGATAGATTCTTTAAAATTCATTAAATGATAACTTCTAGTTTTCTATACCAGTAATTTAAGATTTATGGTGTTTATTGTTTTTTTTTTGAATTGTTGTCAAAAGCACAAGAATAGATGTTAACATTGTTGTCATTCTCATTAAAAAATATTGATTGGATTGATACATTCCTTGTGGTGAATGTTGTTGGTTCGAGAACAGGTGAGCAGTTGTTGCGTATGCCCGTTGTTCAATCCTGGCAAATTTTCTTCTAGTTTGTTTAAGACATTTTTCTAATTCTTTCAACTCAACAAGTTTATATGAAGCTTTACCTGTAAAAAAGACACTTAAATAAATGCTGAGAGATTGGGGTAACTAAGTGTGTAAAGAAGTTTTATAAGAAAGTATTTATATGAATGTCAATGATAGCAATTGTTGGGTTTGACAAAAAAGGATTATAGTTTAAAAATTTACGAAATTATAACATGTATAGAGGGGGATGACATAATCAAATAAGCAAAAATATGTGATACACACTAAATATTGTGGCAGACTGTGGGTTTATACACATTTAATATGGTATAATCATCATGCATTGGATTTTTATAATTGGAGTACAACAGGCTTTTAGAATTTATATATTATACTTACTAATTTGGCTCATTTTCTGCCGTCTATGAAGTCTGAATCTTATGAAGCGATTGTACATTTCTGTAAAAAGAAAAATCATGTAAATAAAAACTAATCGTAATAATATATGGAAGATAATTTGACTAAATTTGAAATAATTGTTACAGAGCCCGGCAGTTTAATTATACAATAGGTGAAGTGCCAATCACATTTGTGGACCGGGTATATGGTGAATCTAAATTGGGTGGTACAGAGATTATACAGTTTGCTAAGGCCCTTCTATATTTATTTGCTACCACATAAATATAAGAGTCCGTATAACAAAAAATAACGAAAACTTCATTCCAATTATATATTGTCATATTTTTCTAAGTATTCCACTATAATCTATTTTTGTGTATATCAAATAAACTAAAGAAACATTAAAAAATCATTCAAACTACATAACATCTTTGAACCCTAAACAAAGTGTATTATTTTTATTTATTTGAACAAAATATATATTTATATGGGAATAAATGTTTTATAATCACAGTAAATTTATGTTATTAAGGGGATGTGTAAAACATATTATTTTAATGATATATGTCTAGGTTTTAAAACTAGGTACAGCTTTAATATAGCCTAAATTTATCAACATTAATTCTCAATAGTGCAAATTGATTTATGTATGTCTTATTAAATTTTAGCAGATGTACAATGGTACATCTGCTAAAATTAGTAGTAATAGCCCTTAAAATAAAAAAGGATCCTCTTCATTAAGTGCTCATTAAAGCCCACTCCTAATGGCAATTCTAATTCTAATAAATAGAGCCTAGCAATATAATATAGTGACCTTCGGTCACAGTGTATTAAGTATTATTCTATTTACTCATCGTCACTAATAAATATTAATTTGTTCCACTGTATGAATGTTGATTTAGTTTTGAAAGAATATAGGGTTTTGACCCATAGTCATTAAAAAATGAAAAGTAAATTTATAACAATTTTGTCAATCCTATGAATTGAAAGATGTTAAGTATAAAAGTAATATTATACCAACAACTACTTACCACAATATTACGAAAACCAAATAATTTACAGGTTTATATTTCCGAACTTTTACATGGAACATAACATTCATTTTACATGAAGCCTTCACCTTTTTAAAAAATATATAATTAATCCTGCGTAATTGGGCTAAAAAACTTTACTTACCTGAATACGTTTACCGAATGAATCTCGCGTGTTAATAATAAACGTGCGGTTTGTATTCCTTAACTCATATATGCGAGTTATTATGAACTTTGTTTTCAGGCTTTTGATTAAGGTTGTTTAAAGTCTGTACACAATAATAGTATTTAAACTTGAGATACCTTTTTCTAACGAACTCGAGATACGAATTGACGAAAACTTTCACGTTAAAGTATACTTTAGTAATTAGTTGGCGCTGCATAGAAAGCTGAACCTTATACGATCCAATAAACGTCCTATTTTTAAATGACAGGATGATGAATTCAAAATGCTCATATTTGACTAGTATAAAATTTTATGTTTTGTTATGTTAATATATTAGTATTATCTGAATTAATATGTTATCTGTTAGATAAATTATTACGACATCATCGTTGCAGCCTGTGGTATCCAAATTTTTTTAATAACTGACACATTTGACAGATTAAAGGCAGTCATAATTAGTCAATGGTCATGGTTCTATTTTTGCCAAATTGCTAATAGCCAATAGGTTTGTATTGTTTTATTCTGCATTGTCTGGTGGAATTTAAAGGTGTTTTAAGTTTCGTGTTTTAATAGTACTTTCTAGTTAACTTCATAATTGGATTAAGTAGTAAAATAAGATCGTGTTGGATTACTAATGTAGAAAGTGAACAAAATGCTTGGTCAGTTCAATAATGTTGGTGTCCGCGATTGCAATGGAACAAAATTGCGTTACGATCAAGCTTGCTTAGAAATAATTACTGATACTCCAGTTGCTTTCTGGAGCCAGTATGAAGAATGTGAAGATTGTATGTTGTTGGAGACTGCCAACTTGAAGAAGTCAGGTCCTATAGTACTAGATACGATCAGCCCCATCCGATACTCCTTAAGGAGCATAGATCATGAAATTTGCAATGGTAAGCTATTTTAAAATAATTTTTATCGTCCAAATTATATTGGCATTATTCCTTATATAAACTAGTTGTCAGACTCACTTTTAATATAGGTCAAAATATGAAACCTTTTAAAATCAGTATGTAGGTAATGACGTATTTATCGACAGTCAAATGACTCATAATAAAATATCAACATTTACTCAAATCCTATTTAAATATTACATCTGTCTGCTATTGTTGATGATATACATTGATAATAGCAATGAGATTACAAGGCAATGGTTATGAGACATTAGCCATTGTTAAAGTTCTGCTCACATTTTGGAATTGTTAATATCGTATCAATCAATGTAAATGCAAATGTTCAGATTGATAAGCTATGTCGTTTTTTTTTTATTAGCAATATATGAATATCCATTAACATAATCAGATATATGTTAGTATTATTGCACTTAAACCTGTTTATCATTTGAATTAGTATGCAGGCCTTGCATAACTGCATAGTTCACTAAGTATTACAATTTTAGTTAAATGGCAAAAAGTTTAATAAAGGAAACATGTAAACTGTAAATGCTTTACTAATGTGGTAGATATATAAATATATAATAATTTATAGAAATTTCTCCTATCAAAAAGTTTAACTAAATATTTTTCTTTGAATAAAAAGATCTTTTAAGGTTCCTCTTATTCAAATCAATCATTCAAACTACAATATTATATTCCTTAAAAAATTATAAAAAACCATTATAAGTTTGAATTTATGAACATGATCCACTTCCAGGCACTTATGAGTTTGGAGAGTTTGGCCAGTACAGTATCAATGTTGGAAATGATAGCCACAATTGTCAGCCCCGGATGACGGCGGAGCCCGATGCGGCATTCCTTCCAATACTTACGGCTGTGGTTGTGTTACTGTCTATGGCCACACTGTGGTATGTTATAAAAGGAATTGGTAAACGAATAATCGCTGGACGCTTGTACGCAAGATATTTTGCAAGGTAATTCTCCTTATGTCCAATCAATTTTGTATATCTTTTGTTGTTTATCTTTTTTTGATTAATATTTAGAGAGTGCACCAGTCCATTATTTTATCACACAAAGTATTTTTGTATTTTACATTAATAATATTCATTATTGAATGGATGTTTATTAATTTTTATAGTTTTTAATTTCAATCAATAATCAAACTAGCACTAGACTATTTCTCTAAACTAGGTATATAGAAACTTTCTGTTATACAGGGAGGATAATGAATTGGGATCAGAAACCCGAGTGCTAACCACTGAGACAAGTGTACCTAGATCTCCTACAAGATCTAGACTGCGTTCGCTAGACATCTTCCGAGGATTTTCTATTGCGCTTATGGTAAGTTTTTTCTATCCTATTCTAGCACCTAAGTTATTGTGACTTTGGTAGAATGCAAACACAACTCCAGAAGTCTCCTTTTGTGGAAGCGCGGAAAACAGCATAGTTCTTCTAGGTTATACTAAGTTTTCTAAGCTGAGAATGCCTGATTTGAGCCTGTTACTCTAGGGTCCGTTGCATAATAAATAAGACATAAACATAGCTCAGGTCATACTATCAATTGGTGAAAACCGTTTATTGCGTTTATCTATACATAAACCTGGGGACTCTGTTATATGTATTCAACTACAAATATTTTGTGCTACTGTTTGTTACCATTGGTATCTTAGTCGCATGCATGTATTAATTAACAGTAGACGTCTTCTATAATAATACTTTAAAAATGCGACAATTTTGTTTTAATTTGCCTAATATTAGATTCATCAGGCAGAAATAAAAAGGCCATGACCTGATAGCTTCACACGCTGACCCTGACTCGACACAGAGATGCAACTTGAACCGTGTTAAAAATATCTCCATAAATCCAGTTGATTTTTTATGTTTGTCGTTTTCTTGCCGGTTCTTCTCTTCTCTTGACGATTCAAAAGTGTCTTTATAAAGACTTACTTGAATAAAGATATTTTGAGTTTGAGTTTAAAATACGATTTTTCCTACTTGCTATCACGAAACAATATATAGAGGTAATTGACTCAAGGTAAAATCACTATTGAATGGTTGCACAGTTAGTTAAAAAAAATGTCATGCAAGCTATAAATATTTATGTAATAATGAGCTGAGGGTACTTTATTTCGCTTAAGGTAATGAATGTTTTGGATTTTCATTCATTATTTATATCTTATTGAGGTAATTTTATTAGAAAGTGAACAGTTGTCAATGTCAGAAGTGACATAAGAGAGGTTTCTTATTTGAGGACAATTATAATCATTACACCGTGATTTTTTTTTTAAATTTCCTTCCCTGGAGGCATTGCTGGCTGAGGTTCGTTCTGAAACCGAAGCCTTCAGGATTGCCACCAGAATGTGACATTTTTATGACTGGGTTAGTAATGATAGTGGAAGAATATTAAGATTTAAGAATAATTTATGTTTTAACTTTTCGTATGTTTTTTTTTGGCTTCGGCCGTGAAATGGTACTGCAAATGCAATTTAGATGAACACACAAGGATGTACTGGCATATTAAATGTTATCTTATAATAATTATAGTAAAAGTTGTATAGCTATCAACAATCGTGGAAAATTTTCTATCGAGATAAATAATTGTGCAGAATGTGAATATATAAATTTAATGATCAGCGTCCGGCCTTTATCAGCGTTTAATTATACATAAGCCTTCCGGAAATCATATATCTAATGGTAAAGTCATAAAAAAATCGCTAAATGAATAAAATTAACCGCATTTAGATGCAGTTTGTTATTATTTAAGTATTTACTAAAGAAAATCATCAAAAGAATTCTTGCTCATTCTCCGTATATGTGTTCCCAAGATATCTATATCTATCTATAACAACAATACAGGCCTCTCTGCATTTCGGAGACGGGGTGGGTAATACCCCCATAATCACTCCGTCACCCTACAAGACCGCATTAAATGGGCTGGGCTGGCTGATTTAAACCTAATGAATTAAAATACCCGCAGATATTCGTGAATGCTGGTGGTGGTGGGTACGGCATATTTGGCCACTCTGCCTGGAACGGACTGACAGTTGCCGATGTGGTCTTCCCGTGGTTTGCGTTCGCGATGGGCGAAGCGTTGGTCCTCTCACTTAACGCAAGGCTGAGGACCTCTTTGCCGAGAATCGACGCTCTTAAACAGGTAACATATTTATTTATTCACACTTTATTGCACTAAAACAGTAGTAGTAGATCATGTTGATACACATGAGAGCAACGGGCGGACTTATCGCTAACAAGCGATCTCCTTCAGACAACCCACATATATTATATGTTTGGAAGTAATTTTTTTATAGTTTGCCATTCTGTGTATGTTGGATAGGCTTTTTGCTGTTAATAAATAACATTTTTCGTAACTTTTGTAATACAACTATGATCATGTATTGATTTAAGTAAATCTCTTTTAATCGCTATGTAAACACAATATGAGCGAAAGAGACAAACGATGTGTTTTAATAATGGTTGTAGGTTGCCAAGAGAGCCCTACTGATGTCCCTGATGGGAATCTGCCTCAGTTCAGTGAATGTGTCGTGGTATAATGTCCGTTGGCCTGGAGTGTTGCAGCGTTTGGCAGCCATGTACCTCATCGTTGGTGCCATCGAGTGCGCCTTCATGAGGACCAGCCAGAATATTACCCCAGGTAACATGATGGCTCAGTAGCGTCATGTGGTAAAAATTAGTTTTTAATAATACCCCCGCTTGTTTATTTGTAGGCTTCTAAAGTAAAGTTAGATTTTAGTATTTAATTTAAAAGATATATATATATATATATTTTTTTTTTTATTACTGGTCGATTACTTAATATGTTTTAATAATGTAAAGTTTGGTTTTTGACCTACCTATTAACACATAGATGCTATATAAATTTTACCTTAAATCAAAATTGGGATAGCAAATGGCGGCCCTATCGCTATCAGCGATCTCTTCCAATCCCAATTGAAGCGGTTAGATACAGGAATAATTTAACTTTTAATTGTTTTGTGTCCGTGTTTTTTTTGGCTTCGTAAATAAATAATCAACTTGCATACAAATTAGGGCAACTGATAATGTGCAGACACCACTAGAAATATACAAACCGCATGACAAATATGAAAATTCATCAGGAATATATGTAAATATTTGTCAGGTCGATCGCTTTTCCGTGACATCGCAGCTGGATGGCAGCAATGGCTGGCCACACTTCTAATGGTTGCTACTCAGGTATGTTGTTTAACCTCACATGACAGATGATATCGTTTTTAAATCGCGTCCAACGTCCCGTTGAAAACGTTAGCTATCGTTTGACAGAAAGTTGTTGTCATTGAAAATCATAATGCTATTTAATATTAGAAATATTTGATACTCATAATCAAAATGTCTTTATTATGGTCTTTGTAAAGACACTTTTGAATCGTCATTAACGCTACCACCGGTTCGGAAGGTAATTGTCTTTCAAATGAGTGTGATTTTTTTTAATAACAAGAATGTGTTAGCGTTACATATATTTTGTCTAATAGTTATACTATTCTCTATATTAATTAACAATTTAGTACTTATTTCTTATTGCATAATTATATATTGTGCTTAATTATCTATTGTCAGGATTATAATACATATATAATTTGCAATATCAACCAAACACAGTAATCATTGTCATAACAGTTATATTTACTAAAAGTACAATCAAGGAATAACACTAACGTTTATCTCGTTTGCCAATCAGACCCAGAATGGCCGCTTACCACAGAAATGACAAAAACTAACGAACATTATTCAAAAATGCTTGTAATCAATTCATTTAACCAAAAAGAGGTTCTAATGAATTTATTTCACAAAAGAGGTTTTAACAAATTCATGTATAATCATATTTATAGATATGATTATACATTATATAACATCGTCTTACTATATGTAACATTAATATGTACCATATTAATATACATATAACTATTTTTATTAATATAGAAAACAAAGCCAGCCTTGTTTGTAGTTTATTCGGTTTTTATACATAAAAATATAATGAGTATAGCTCAATAAAAAATTAAAATTATATATTTGAGATAAAAAATATTCTATTTCTCACACGAAACACATATTTTTGAGAATTCTGAATACGGAATTAGTGCAATGTAAAATAAGAAAAAAATAGCACTTTATTTGTAATAATCCCCCTTATAAAATCGAAAAAGTGAATTTTCTCGACGATAAATCTCATTTCAGGTGTGTATAACGTTGACTGTGTCAGCGCCGGGTTGTCCCCGCGGGTATGTGGGACCCGGAGGTCTACACCGCACCGCGTTGGGTGACGTCTCTCTCGTCAACTGCACGGGTGGTATAGCCGGATACATTGATCGGTAAATATACCTGTACCTGTACGTTTCTCTCAAAGGCTGACAACACACCTGCGAGTCTCGTTGCAATTACGGGCTTCAGTTTTTTAAAAATGTAATTTTTGGTCTAATTTTACATGCGTTTTGTATTTATACGAAAATTTTGTTCGTACAACTTTTATTTTCTAAAATTAATTTTAGGCACCACATCTCATTTTTAATTTTATATCTACAGCATAATAACGCAGGTATTACATTAATGAGAATAATAAATGTCTTCAATGATTTCGTTTTCAGATTGGTGCTAGGCTCCACCCATTTGTACAAGGGTGGCAGCTTCCGCAAAATATACATGACCCTGCAGCCCCACGACCCGGAGGGGCTGTTGGGAATCCTGTCGGGGGTGCTCGTTGTGCAAGCGGGCGCGCACGCAACCAGGATTATGCTCGTGTATAACCATGCTAGGTATTTATTTTTTTACAATCATGGAACCCGAGATTTCTGGATTATGCTCTTCAATAGTTGTTAATGTCAGGTAGAACCTCGATTTCTAATTTTGCCTAATATTAACACAATATATTATTTCGGTTGCCTGGAAGAGATCGCTTTTCAGTGATTGGGCCGACTCTTGTCCTCTGTATCTTAAGTTGTTGTGTTTGAGTGTAAGTTATCTTGTTTTCCTAGTTTTTCAGGTTTTTTTATAAAAAAAATCTAGTGACAATGAAGTGTTTTTTTTAATATGAAACTATATATAACACAACATTCTAGACCATAGATAGATAGATATTAATAATTGTTCAAATTTGACGCTAATATTTCTTATAATAAAATTATTTCAGAGCAAGAATTATGCGCTGGGTGTTCTGGTCGATTGTGTTCAGCGCCGTTGGTGGCGCCCTCTGCGAGTTTTCCAAAAATGGCGGACCGATACCAATAAACAAAAACCTTTGGTCCGTCTCTTATTGCTTGGTGACAGCTGGCATGGCGTACTTTATACAGGCTGTGCTGTATTTCTTAGTCGATCTGAAAACAAAGTGGGGTGGTCGACCATTGTACTATGCAGGTGGGTAAAAAATCTCAATATTTATTGCTTAATTGTGATGATGCATCCATTTGAGTAATGAGCTATTTGTGTTTGGAGAATACACTGTCTCTCTTATTAAATCTTAAGAATACAACACAATTTTATTTTTTGAGTGGGAGTGCCATGCTGTTAGTTTAGAGTTTCAGCCGGGGCAGGCACGGCCGAAGAAATACCACTCACTCACAGAAAACCGGCGTAAAGTGATACAATTGGACTTTGTTCATTGTATCACGGAGATCATCCGGTGCCCATCCTTTCCCCTCCCCCGTCCTTTTCCCCTACCCCGCCATTTCCCAATTTTCCCTTTAAAGCCCGGCAACGCACTCACGAGCTTCCAGCCGCGTGAGTGTCTATGGGCGGCGACTTCACCTTTATGGTGGGCCTCCTGCTCGTTTGCCCCGTCTTCTATAAAAAATTACACCAAAATACTAAAAAAAAAACAAAGAAAATAAATACAAAACACAAAAAAAATATGTTTTTTTTGTATGAGTGTTTTGTGTACAGGTTTAAATATAAATTATTAATAAATGCCTTTAGGTACGTTTTCTATATCTTTGTATTCTATATCTTCATATTTTTGTCATGTAGAACTATAGACAAAAACATCTATAGTACAGATTTATAGTAAATGTTTAAGTCACTAAATATATGTGAATATTTCAGGACAAAACGCGCTCTTCCTGTACGTCGGTAGTGAGCTTCTGAAACGACATTTTCCACTGTTTTGGCACGTTCCAGCCCCAACGCACGCTCAGTTACTGGCAACACATGCGGCCGCCATGCTGATGTGGCTGGCAGTTGGTGTTGCCCTACACAGGAAGCGGATTTTCATTACTCTCTAATATTCATTGGCAACACATAAACATAGAGAATGAATGAAGACGATTAGTGTGTCGGATATTATTTTGGTTATAGACAACAACAATACAATTGATTTGGGTCAGACCAATTTAGGAGAGACTCGTGTCATCTAAATACCAACTGTATGAAATATATTATGCTTGGTCACGTGACGTATATTTGACGATTTCTATACAAAAGTGACTGGCGGTTATTAAATTCATTCTCTGCGATTATGAATTGGCAATTACTACAATACTTTGGAAAATAAATTTGGAAATGAAATTTTACACAGTGCAAATATGTCATAGTATTTTTTGTCATTAGTGGTAGCTATTGGTAATTTGACTAAATGATTAAAAGACAAGTTTTAGTACGAACTAACATTCCGATAATGATCGTGATATTTTTTAATGGGGGCCTTGACTCGTGGATGACCCGTTGGCGCTTAACGTTTTCAAATCTCAAAAATTTGACCATTCATAATATTTGTAAATTTCTCCAAATTCTAGGAATGTCAGATCTGCTACAAACTGAAAGACTGTATACATGAATTGGCTGTTTTTAATTGGTTTTTTGTTTGTATTGATTCTTATGTGTTCTCCTTATATATTTTTTTTAATTTCTTACCTAGCTTATTCAGAACTTTGCCACAATAATATTTCATTTTTGTTAATACAAAAACGATGTGGATTTATAAAAAAAATAATTAGACTATTTTTAACTATACATTGTTTGTATTTTAAGTCATCAACAGTTTCTTACGTTTGATTTATATAGAGTTTTAATTTAGTAGTATTAGTGATTTTTCTAATTATGTTCACATATAACGCGTAAAACATGTAACCAATGATATAAACGCTGATAGTTGGGATAGTAATAGAATTAAATTTACTATTAATAATTACATTATGTTAAGAAAATTTTATATTAAAAAATATACAAAATGTTGCCATCGTGTTTTATTTTCTCCGAACCCGTGTAGGTAATAATTAGGTATCCAATAATTTTTTTTACTTGGTAAAAGTATGCATTTTAGGGCAGTAAATCAAAGTTGAAAATGGTTTTGGTAATTAGAAAGTTTTAACGTCAAAGAAGTAAAACGGAATGCGAATAACCTTCGTGTGTCATTGAAACGTCAATAAGACGTATGATAACGGCGGTATTGGTTCAGTCTCGTATTTCTCGGTGTTTAAAATCACGTACGTTTTCTATTAGAAATATGGAGCCAAAAGTGAATTTAAGACAAGACCCCGCCTATCAGAAGCTACAAGAGCATTACAATACCAACGCTGATAAGATTAATATACAACAATTGTTTCAACAAGATGCCGAACGCTTTAACAAATACAGGTACCAATAATAATTTAATATGGAATATAGAATAAATATCTAAGGAAATGATTACAAATTAAATACCCTATTTATTGTGACCTTATCAAAATGCAAGTACTAAGCCAAAGTTCAAGTGACTTTCAAAATAACTTGAAAAGGTCGTTTGAAGCAATGTCACATAAAAACTTTTTAAACACTCCTGTATTCATTAGAAATTATATTCGTATTCGCGTTTATATGAATAATATTTATTTAAAAATTTCAAAACTTTGTAATGAAATCATATTTATTGCATCATTCTTAAATAAGGCATAGTTAAAATTGTTAAATTTATTTAATTCCATCTATATATTATAATAAATATATGTGTTGGTTCATAGAAACTTGAGACTAATTTTTAAATACATATAATTTTCCAAATTGTTCTAAACAGTTATTGCTGTAACTTTAATGTAAGTTTTTACACAAATGCAAAACTTGTGCAAATTTAAAATTATTACTTTTGAATCTCTTAGCCTCCGAATCCCTACTCCTAATGATGGTGAAATCTTACTTGACTACTCCAAGAATAGAATGGATGATGCTGCATTCTCCCTTCTATTGAATTTAGCCAAGAGTCGCAATGTAGAAAAGGCAAGAGATGCTATGTTTTCTGGTGAGTCAAGTGCATTTATTTCTTTATATTTACAAAATAATATGTTACTGCTTAAGTCATAGTTAAGCAATAATAAGTAATTAATATGGTAACTTCCTTATGTCTGAATATAATTAGTTAAATTCATATACAGCATTCATACACAGGAAAACATTAAAAAAACTATTGAATGAAATAAATAAATGAATGCTGTTGTTAAATCATAACAACACATGAGACTAAAAGTTCTTAAGTTGAATAATTTTATGGTTCCAGGTGAGAAGATAAACTTTACAGAAGACCGTGCAGTATTACACATAGCTCTACGAAACAGACAGAACAGACAGATATTGGTCAATGGCAAAGATGTTACTCCAGATGTAAATTCTGTGTTGGCTCATATGAAAGAGTTTTCAGAACAAGTCATAAGTGGATCTTGGAAAGGGTATTTTATTAAACATTTTTAATTCATCTAAGGAAATACTTGTAACTTGGCAGTTAGCACTTTACATTTTAACGAGTTTCCTCCTGTCTTGTAAGAAAAACAATGACAAGGCTTGCAAACAATATAACGCTATGTTATAATGTGATTAAATATGTTTTTATGTAGTACCTCAAATATAGAATAGTAGAATTCTTATTGATTGACTACTATTAGATACACATATATACATATATAGTTGATCCGTGTGGATTATGAGTTATCAACCCAGAAGTAGAAAATACTTGAAGTATTTTTTTGCAGTAGCAGAGAGAAAATTAGGTTTTATTTATGATTAAAATGAATTAAAAGAATCTAAAAATATTGTTAGGGTAGGCTTACCTTAGGGGGTTCAAATATAGTTTAATACATATAAAATAGTAGTATGACAACTAACAAAGACTTTAAAGAGTTTTATATATTGTATGATAAATATGTTTTGCTTACAGATACACTGGTAAACCTATAACTGATGTTATCAACATTGGTATTGGTGGATCAGATCTCGGACCCCTTATGGTAACTGAAGCCTTGAAGCCCTATGCAACCCAACTAAAGGTATGACAGCAAGTTCATTCAAGCTTCTAATCACACAGTAACAGTCTACTATATGTACTAGTATCCTATTACCGGAACCAGAAGACGCAGGGGCATTTAACAAAATGATTTTTGTCTTTAATTCATTTACCTTGATTGTATTTTATAATATTTTAAGAAGTTATATGGTATAGTATGTAATATGTGTGAGGAAATTGGGTAATAGAAAACCATTATTGACTTTTGAGTGGGAGTGCAGCATGTGTTACTTAGAGTTCGCAGCCGCATGAGTGTCTATGGGTGGCAACTTCACCTTTATGGTGGGCCTCCTACTCGATTGCCCCCCTCTTCTATAAAAAAAAAAATATATTTTTACAATTAAAAATAGTCTGGGCTGCCCTATCTTTTTGGGCTTCAGACGATGCGAATTTGAACAAACTCACAGATGAAACTTATTAATTTTCCATGAATGTTACGCAGGTACATTTTGTATCAAACATAGATGGTACCCACTTAGCAGAGGTCCTTAAACGGCTGAACCCTGAGACGGCTCTGTTCATCATTGCCTCGAAGACATTCACCACTCAGGAGACCATCACCAATGCCACTTCAGCTAAGACCTGGTTTTTGAATGTTGCAAAGGATGTATGTATATTAAGATTTTTATTTTAGTAAAAGCATTATATACAATGTTTTTTTTTAAATTAACGATGCATTAATCAAGACTTAATATCCTAAGTTTTAAAGAGGGCAATGTATTTGGCAATAAAAAATTCAAATATCTAATTTTGATAGCATTTCACAAGTAAGGGTGAAACTGATTGTGATTTTTTGGGGTCGGATAAACAATACAGTCTATATTTTTTAAAGAAGTGAGAGCTAAGGATTAGGACGCCATGTATGGTATACATATATGTGTACTTTTTATATATGTATGTGCAAAAAATTAAAAAAAGATATATTTTTCAGCCATCGACGGTATCCAAACACTTTGTTGCTTTGTCCACTAACGGTGAGAAAGTCACCGCTTTCGGAATCGACCCCAAGAATATGTTCGGTTTCTGGGATTGGGTTGGAGGAAGGTAATGGTAGCAAAAAAATATCCAATTATGTTAATAAATTGAAGCAAAATTGAATAAAGTACGATTTTAGGTTTTCTTTAATAAAATTTAACCAGCTCAAGATTATGTTGAAAGGATTTATATACGGTTAAATCAGGGGTCACCAACTTTTTTATTTTTTTTTCGCGGCATATAAATTAATATTTTTTTTACAAAACTATGTTTGTTATTAACATTAGAACAAAAAATATTAGTAAAGACAGAAATGATTCCAGACTTAATTTTTTAAGCTTGTCTTAGGTTTGGAGGCCATATTTGTTTACTTTATGTTTTGCTAATTTCAGATATTCTCTCTGGTCAGCCATCGGTCTGTCAATATCTCTATACATTGGTTATGACAACTTTGAGAAGTTGTTGGACGGAGCAAGTTTCATGGACAATCACTTCTTGAGTGCACCATTGGAGAAAAATGTATGATTATTTTATTACTAAATGTGTTATTTCTCAAAATTGTTTGTCATTGGTGTAATTTTATCATTGGTCATTGGATTAGACTCTTGGACTTGGGGTACAAGTGCACTTTGGTACTATACCGCAAACTTTACATTAATTTAAGTGTTTTATATTTAATGATAAATCTTATTTTGTGAAAAGATAATTGAATCTCATCATCAGTAATATAAGGGAAATGTATAATACAAAGAGCACTTTATAAACTAACTGGCTTTTACCTGGTCAAATATGGTATTAAATTAGTAAAACAAATTTTATCAAACATTCAACAAAATACACTTTAATATAGCCTTATCACATAATAATATGTAAAGGTACCAGTTTTATTAGTAAAAAAATTATTTGAGATTTATTAAAAAATTTCAGGCCCCAGTTATCCTGGCCTTACTCGGTGTATGGTATAGTAACTTCTATGGCGCAGAGACTCAGGCACTCCTGCCATACGACCAGTATCTGCATAGGTGAGGACAAAATACTCATAATAAATTCAATAAGGATCTACAAGAAAGTCTGTTAGTTACAACTCAAGAATGGCTGAACCGATTTGGCTAAAATTGGTGGAGAACCAGGAGACAGACAGGATTTTTTGTCAATTTGGATTGGTTAAATACTAGTTATTAATATAATGAAGTTACAATAATCACAATTTAAGTAAAGAGTGAATACAGTCTATTTTATAGAAAACCAGTTTTAACTATTTAAAATATAGATTTTGGATTTTTTAAATTTCAGATTTGCTGCATACTTCCAACAAGGCGATATGGAGAGTAATGGGAAATATGTGACCCGGTCTGGCTCCGAGGTGGACTACAGTACTGGACCGATTGTATGGGGTGAGCCAGGCACAAATGGACAACACGCCTTTTATCAGCTGATCCATCAGGGTACCAGGTAAGTCGCTTATCATGTTTAAAAAAAATATCAAAGACATTTTACAAACTTTTTTATAGTTAGTATATTTCGTATATGTGTTTAGTGAAATTATACAAAAATCGTTTTAGATTGATCCCATGCGACTTCATTGCGCCTGCGCAGACGCACAACCCCATATCTGGTGGGATCCATCATAAGATACTTCTTGCCAACTTCTTAGCCCAGACTGAGGCGCTGATGAAGGGCAAATCTTCTACAGAGGTATCTAAAAATATCATCTAAAACTAAGCAATTTGTTTTTTAAATATATCAGTGTGTTTCATAAAATACTCACCAATAAAGCATAATTAAATACATAATTGAAGATTTGAATAACCACAGGCAGAGGCTGAGCTAAAGAAATCGGGAATGGCACCCGAAGCAATATCCAAGATCCTGCCTCACAAAGTCTTTAAGGGAAACAGACCAACCAACTCCATTGTTGTAAAGAAAGTGACTCCATTTACTCTTGGAGCCCTTATTGGTAAGGATATGAGAAGGTTTTTTTCAATACTCTAAAATCTTTAAAATTTTATTTTTACAATGCAAACGATTTTTAACTTCTCATGGCTAACTACATCCAGTTAAATATATTAATACTAAAAATATCTCATGCAATTCTATTTCAAGTAAATTTAACATTAAACCAACTTTATTGCATCTCACAAACTACTGTACCGATTTTGACTGTTCAAATTCGACACGACTTAAATCAAGCCAAACTTAACACTTCAGCCAAAATAGATCATTTTTATTTTGTATCCCTACAATAACAAACAAAGTGTAGTTTTTATTATTAAAAAAAAATATTTATAATAATTATTTCAGCCATGTACGAGCATAAAATCTTCACTCAGGGTGTGATTTGGGACATCAATTCGTTCGACCAATGGGGCGTCGAGTTGGGAAAGCAATTGGCAAAGGCTATCGAACCGGAGTTGCTCGATGCTAACAAAGTATCATCACACGACGCCTCCACAAACGGAGTGATCAACTTCTTGAAAGAGAACTTTTAAGTTTTCCCTTCATCACAAAAGTACTCAATTTCACTATTTAATTGCTTAAATGTATCCAATGATTTTTACATTTTGTATTTTTAAAGAAATTTAAAAGGCAGTGTTAATGTGACACCGAGTGAGAAATTAATTAATAAATAAAAATATATTTGAATCCTGTTAACGTATATAAATGATTTCTTCTTTAGGGTGATAATTGTTATATATATATATAGCAAATTTTTTTTATGTGATAATCATATGTATGAATGTTTTATTGGAAATCACAATTTTTTTAATGTTTTAGGAATATTTATGGTGTTCGTTGAATGCCGCATTTTGGTTAAATGGTTAAGTTTTATTCAATGTTTAGATGTATGTTGAAATAAATATTAGCACAAATTACATTTTTATTTTAACAAATTATCTAGTATGTTTAAGAGCATTTTAGAAAAAAATATATATCTAGACTCCCCTCTTTAGGTTAAATTCAGATTAAAGGAGAGGGCTATTATCAACTCAAAACAAAACTTATTATTATGTTAAAGACCTTGATCAAATATTCAATTTCCCTCTCAAACAATTGATATATAATGTGAAGTTTGTATGCAATTTAGTCCTAAAATATATTGGGTAATTTTTTTTGTCATTCATATAAAAAAATACTATGTTATTCAATTTTTTTTAGTTACAATTATTTACAAAATCAGTTTTTTTATTGCCAAGACAATTTGTAACAATTCAATGGTATGGATCCTGTCCAATGTTTGTCATCTCTTTAAGGTAATTATTGATCTTCAGAACATAACCATCAATGTCTAATTTAATTTAATCAGTAATTGGTAAAAAGTAGTCAATTTTTTAAAATTTAATCGTAAGAGTACTAATAATGCAATAAGTCGGATTTAATGTTTAGTTAAGTACTTCAATATACTTTTATTGTAAAGAAATCGAAGATTAGTTTATAAGAGATGTTTAAGGTTCTTTATAAATTTTACAATTCATAAAAAATGCTAATCAATACTTATTACTTTATAAACTTACTGATAAAAAATATGTCAAAGTTATAGATTCAGATATTTATTTAGGTTTTCTTCCTCGGCCAGCACCAGTTTTTGCTTTTTTATTCGCTTTATTCTTCTCGTCTTCGGCTTTACGTTTTGGATTTGGTGTTGTTGAGAGTACCTTATTAAATAAATTAATTATTGTCAGCATTTAAGGTTGTAATCAAATAATGCTTATTCTATAATATAATTATTATTATTATTAGTAGAAATAACAACAGTTTTGAGTTCTATAATATGTTTAAAAAGAAAACACAAATTTATCTTAGTATTGTCATTATCTGTAAGATAACAATTAAACCAAATGAAGATACCTTGAAAAATCCATCAAGTCGTCCCTGAGTAGTGCCAGTTCTAGATTTGAGCAATTTCTTGGCACCATTTCTGACCCTCTCTTCATTAAATTGTTTATCTCCACAAAGAAATTTGACTAAACCATCCTCATCAGGGTCTGACCATTTTAACTGTAAGTTTCAATTACAAACAGTTCAATTATATTTGTTAAAATTTTACTCAAAAAATTCCAATTTTTTAAAAATGTTTTATACCTCTACTTTATCAGCATCAGTAACATCTGGTTTCAAAAACAGTCTTCTTGCGTCTAAATAATCCCAGTTCTCTGGTGGTTGGTATTTATTTGTATCAATATTTTTCAATACGTCTTCGAGACACCGATGTTGCTTTATGAGCTCAATGGCTCTTTTGGGACCGATACCCCTTATTGACCCACAATAGTCACATCCAAGGAGAATGCAAAGGTCGATAAACTAAAAAAAAATACATTTGATTTTAAACACATCAGGTTGGATATGGTAATTAAAAAAATTATATTAAATTCAAATCTAAATCAGATTTGTTTATGCAGGTCTAAATACTATTTTATATGAATTATTTTAAAATTTACAAAAAAATACCTCTTTATGATTAAGCTCCAATCCACTAAGAACTTGATCCAGATGAAATTCTTGTACTGGCATTTTGCGGGCTTCGGAGAAAGTCAGGTGTCGAAGTAAAACATTCGAACCAAATGTTAGGGCGTCCATATCCTCAGTCGCCACAGCAAATACTTTTCCTGCTTTCACCTATAACATTGTATACATTAATAATAAAACATTAATCTCAATTGACAGCCTAGTTCATGCACGTATTAGAATCACTTCCAATTAGTGACTACTAAATTATTTAATTATTACAAGACACTAAAAATGATAACAGACATCTTCTTGGTTTATCCAATATATAAAATTCCGTTCCCATACTCCTCTAAAACGGGTGGACCGATTCTCCTGAAATTTTGTGGCCATATTGAGTAGGACTGAGAATCGGCCGTCATCTATTTTTTCTTTTTTTTGGAAAAACATTTATAATTTACATACCAATGCAGCACATTGCGCTTCAGCCTCACAGGGTGCTTCAACAACTGGGACTCCCATCAGCTTTAAAAGCTCTCGTGCCTCTTCTCCATGCTGTTTTGTCACTTTCACAAGACGTCGATTGAACTTTTCTATCGAAGCCTGGTCCCCTATTTCAAATTAATTATATTAGCTGGTAATTTTTAATGAGTGAGATTTTTTACCAGTTGATTGATATCTATAGTGAATTTAATTGTTGAAAAGTACCTGCTTCAGTGGCTTTTTGTAATTCTTTCTCAGCTTCCTCTCGTCTCTCAGCTCTCTTGTTCAGCTGGTGCGATTTCATCTCGGGGGGTTTACCATCAAACACATAGACTGGCTTAATTCCATTTTCCACCAGCCTTATAGTTCGGTAAAAGGTGCCCATTAAATGTGATGTTGTCTCGCCATCCACAGAGGTCAGTTGTGCTCCTTAAAAGGAATTTGTTTGTCAGTTATTAAATGTTCACACACGACATTACGCTTAATTTAGGGTAGCTTACCTTCACTTCTGACTGCTATCAAAAACTGATACAAACTCATAGATGCATCGATAGCCACTTTCCTGCCTAAAACAAGACACAATGTTGATCTTATTTAACTATTTAATCGGTGGTAACTAACACACGATGGTAATACTTACCAAAATAATTCTTGATTTCCATTTCCTTAACTGCTTGTGGAGCAATATCTGCTATTAACTTTGATAAACCTATAATACCCATTGTGGATTTAAAACAACTACTCGATTTTTAATGAAAACACTGAAAAGCCATGCAAGTGTAAGTCAGAACTCAGAATTCAGATGTAATTAAGAAATGGCGCCAAATGAGACAGATGTATTTTTCGAACTGTCGGTACAGTTTTGTTATGTCAAATATTCAACGTCAATGTCGTAGATGACATTATTGATCGTGAAATTTGTTCCAATTGGCAAAGTGTCAACACTTCGAACATCCTCAAATCTTGATTGATTTAAATTTTGGAACAAATTATAAACAGGTAAAACAATCAATAAATATTCAATTTAAATTTATAAAGATTGTAAAAAACTAACAAGTTTTTTAGTTTCAGATCGACAGAATAAGTTATCTCATATTTTTCATCTCATAAACGATTTCATTAAAGTATATTTAAAAAAAGGAACAGTTACTTGTTAAGATGGGGAACTTAATATCAATAAATTTGGAAGATCATTATAAAAATAATGAAAAGTTCTTACAAAGTCTCAATGAGATAGCGGTATGTAAAATATATTATTTTCATTCAATACAAAATCACATCTTTCTTATATCTCACTCTCTTATACTCAATCAAATTATCAATTTTGATTGACATTTCAGATTGAACGTCACATTCAGATGCAAAACCAAATGGCTGATCGGCAAAGAGCCACGGCTGTAGCTAAAAGCAGAGATTTGTTTTTGTGGATAACAGCATTTAATGTGACTGCAACGGCAGGTCTATTTACAGGGTAAGAATGTAAAAAAAAACAATATTGAATTTTACATTCCTTGTTTATTACATGTAAATAAATAAAACGAATGAGCATACCTAAATATTCATTATTAACTTATGTATGTATTCATTCTCCCCATTTAACCTGAATTATCAAAAGTATGAAATGGTTCCACTGTGCAAGTTTAGTTTAAAAGGATGAATTGTTTTAATAGTGCAGTTGTTTACTAAACTGCCTTGATTGCCACAGTGTTGAATGAGGCTTCTGAAACAACTTTTGCTAAGGAAAGCTAAACATTATGCTACACCAGCAAGCACATAGCTCTCTGCTCTACATATCATTCATTTGTTCCAGGTTCCGAAGAACTAAGAGAGCCTACTTTTTGATCCCATTAATTCCTCTTACATTTGTTAATTTATACCATTGGGATCTTGCGTATGGCAACAAATTACACAGAATCAGAAGTAAGTAAAGACAGAAAAGTAAAAGGCTGTTATTTGTGAAAAGAGTTTTTATATAACATTTATTTTTTCAGTGGAAGCTGAACACATAATGACACACGAGATGGACATGTTAAAAGTACCATGTGGTCTACCGACACCATCGTCAATTGACCAGGGACGTATGGCTGAAGAGGAGACTAAGAAAATTCATCCACCTATGCCTTAAACATTGAGTTTGCTATTGCGGCTTCTAGAATGGATAGAGATCAGTATTAGGTGGCTTTAATAACGGAGAGTAGCCAGCATTGTGGCAACGTATGTATAAGTCTATAAAATATTTTATTTTTTATAATTTTATTTATATATATTTTAGTTGTTTTGTATTTTAAGACAGGCTTAGTGGTGAGTCATCCAAATGCATTTATGTATAGTGTATCACAAACCTTAATCAAATGGCTTAACGAAACGATAACAAATCGTTATTTAAATGTCACGTGATTTGGTTTACATTACGCCATTATAACACTGATACGAATCCCGTAATGAAGTAATTTGAATTTAATATCTTTAAAAAATGATTAATTAATTATAAAAATTATCTTCATCGAATCTAAATGTCTTTCAAATAATTGTTAAGAAAATTTAATGTGTGTTCTGTGACATATTAATAAATCGTTATATCGACTAGCTAGTCACGTGATATGTGTAATTTTAATCGAAGCTGAGCGCAATATTAAAAATATATTTTTAGATAATAATTTGTTATTTCATATTAAAATGTCGATTTAATTTTTATTTCGTTTATAATATATTAAATGTTATTTTTGACTCAGTATTACCGTATTCGTCTGCTATTTTATATTTATCGTAAAATAATTTACATATATAAGCTAGATTTTTAATTTCCGTTATTATTAAAGCCTGCTTTCCCTTTGTTATCATTTTGCACTGTTGAAACTAGACAAAAATATTTCAGTCAATTCACGAAAAGACAGTGCGTCAATTTTTGTAACTATTCTTTTAGTGAAATAAGTGTTAATTTATAACTTTTTTTTATATATTTATGAGCTTTTTAAGATAATACATTTGTTAATGTTTATCTAGTTATATAAGCAAAAACATGCCTAACGGACAGTATTAATATGTATTAATAATATCATTTATGTCATAAAAGATTACTGCTAGGAAAACCAGTTCCTCATTTATTTTTTCCTATAGCATAAATTATGACTTTTTATATATATACGGGGTGTTATATATTACTATATGTAAGTCAATAATCTTTACATAATTAATAATCAATCAAGCTAAAGTTCACTATTTCATGTTGTTATTAATAAATTGATAATTACACAATACTTTTATTTTGTCCTAACCTATCCTATATCCTAACTATTACAAACAGTATTAACATAATATATTACGTATTTTTACGGACTTCCCTTAGTCCCTTCCATTAGTCGCATATAGTTTTTGTGTTACAATATCATTAATATAGAATTAATACATTTTATCACCTGAAATGTAAGAAACGCTCGGAAATTTTCAAATATGCTTCGTTTGAATAATTAATTCTATGAAACTGGCTGTTCTATCGCATTGTCCTATCCTTGAACACGGTATAAAAAGGTCTGTCCGACCTTAATAATTTAATGATTAATAGCTGTGACAAATAAAATCGATACATTCCAATTGAATAAACAGACTGTCACTATGGTCACGTGGTACGGAAGAGTTGTCAACGCGTTGTCATGGCAACGTGCACATTGTTTAGCCGCTGTAAACAAATGAATTTCGGCCAGTCAAACATGAAACGTGTTTTTACAATTCCTTCAAATGTATAATACATTTTGATTATTTTTAAATATGTTTATGGATAGTTGTAACATATATTACTCGCGTAAGTATTTTTATGATAATTTACAATTTCTTAATGCAATTATGAATCGATCTTCGGTTGCTTGGTACGGCGATTTAAATTCAAATTAGCCTCTGCCCCAATTATTGTAAACCATTGCGTTTTACCAAAACATGAATATTAAATCAATTAATTTTAGTTTAGAATTAGAAAATGAGTCAAAACCATGCGAAGAAGGATGAGCATAAAAGAAAAGATGAAAAGAAAAGTCCAGAAGAAAACATGTCAGAGATCGACGAGCACATTCTCAAGCGTTTTGACGTGAAAAAGAGATTGGGTAAAGGCGCTTATGGCATTGTTTGGAAAGCCATAGATAAAAAGAGCAAAGATGTTGTTGCAATAAAAAAAATATTCGACGCATTCAGGAACCAAACAGATGCTCAAAGAACATTCAGGGAGATAATTTTTTTACAATCATTCCGGAATCATCCCAATATTGTCAAGCTTCATAGTATACACAGGTACTTAGTTACACTCCAAATTTTTTAAATAGATCCTTTAGATAATAATCCTTTCACGCTTAGATTCTAAATAATATCAGAACTTCCATGTTTTCAAATTTTAATGGTATTTCACCTTCCGTCGTACATTATTACAGTTTATTCTGCTTTGGTGGTATTAATTTGTTTTTTTTAGGGCTGCCAATAACCGAGATATATACCTTGGCTTCGAATACATGGAGACTGATTTACATAATGTAATCAAACGGGGTAACATTCTCAAGGACATACATAAACGTTACATTATGTACCAAATGTTGAAGGCGACTAAGTATATACATTCAGGCAATGTGATACATAGAGATCAGAAGCCGAGCAATGTTCTTATTGATAGCGCTTGCAGGTATCATTCTGTTTTATATAGTTTCCCATATTAAGTGACAATAGACGCCTAGTGGATCCGGATGTTCCCATCACTATATCTCATAATAAATTAGGAAAGCCAGGGTTAAAAACCACTTTAGCAAAAGACGTGATCCCTTACTTCTGTGAGCCAAATTACCAATGCGCAAGTCTCCCCGTGATGGCCCAAGCCGAGGTCCGACTTGCAGGCGCGGTACATGTCAAAGAGCCAACAATGATAATCCATATAAAAAGTCAAAGGACGGGTAGAGAGAGTGCTGGTACTCATTTAGCACTCTTTCGCAGCTTTTCACTCAAAAGTTTACATAATGTTTGTACAACGCAGTCGATATTGAAGCTGAATCAGCTTTTTTGACTTCGGTAAAATAGTATGAGAGCCAATTGAATGGCGGTATTACATCTAGTACTTGCTGAGTACTCATTGCAACAACGTCTTAAAATATACGTAGTATTTTATATGTTGATATCGAGGTCTAATAAAAAACGCATGGATTGGATAACAACGTTTGCTGGTCAGGTAGACTTTAAATAATTTTAGACCAAGGGTTCCTAATTTAACAGTTTAACCAAAAACATTTCCAAATTTGTTATTATTTTATTATATCTGTCCCCAGACACCTTATGTGCTAAATACATTTAAAACAATAAACTTATGAGATAACACAACTAGGTCTACACATAAGACAATTAAATGGGAACTTGAGACATTATACAATAACAAAATACATAATAATACGAACAAGATACGACATACATGTGACCACTACCAGGATTCAATTATTGATACTGTATAATGTATTACTATATGTATTATATATGTATTATATATGTATTATATATGTATTACTGTGTAATATTTGAAGGCTTATAAGGCTTTTGTGTACAAATGATTTAGTGCTACGATTTCTCGATAGGGTAAAGCTTGCTGATTTTGGCCTGGCGAGGTCCGTATCATCGATATATTCCGGCGGTGAGGAAGGTGCCGATCCATGTTTGACCGATTATGTCGCGACTCGGTGGTATAGAGCGCCTGAAATACTCATAGCCAGTAAGAAGTAAGTATTCTATGGGGAATTTGTTTTTTAAACCTTTTATACAATATTTTTGAGATTTGATTAAGACGGTTGTACGCTTTGTATTGGTTCCCATTCTTTTTTATATTTATCAATTAGTCGCACTACTTGTTCACCTGTTTTTTTATATACAGAAACAGTCGATAAGACGGAAGACTTATAACTTGTCGGCTACTGGGGGTAATTTTTTAAATTAATATAAGACAATAAAAGATTACAATGCAAATAAGCGTTATTGCATTACATTTAATGTCATGAAATAGGTTTTTTAAGCATATTCGTATGTATACTTTAAAAATCAAATGTATCTTAAAAAAGTTTTTTAACTGTTGAGCCATTTTATAAGTTTTATTATTTTTATGTTGTGTATATAATGAGGAAAGTGTTTAATGTTTATGTTATGAAAAATTTAAATAAGATGAGGATTTTTTCTCGTACAACCACAAACCAATCAGACTTTATCAATTTTAGTTACACGAAAGGTATCGATATGTGGTCTTTGGGATGTATCTTGGGTGAGATGTTAAGTGGATCCCCGCTCTTTCCTGGTACTTCTACTGTTAATCAGATAGAGAGGATCATGTCTTCTCTACCCAGACCATCGTCAGAAGGTAAGTTCGTACTTATCACCACCTTCTAAATATTTTTATATATAATAACGTTATTTTACATAAGAAAATATTTTATGTAACGTCTATTTTTTAAACCAAGTGTACTTAGACCTAACATCTACCGAGTAACTTAAAGGTCAACTAAATTAATCATTGTTATATTTTTTAAATTAATAATATACCTATTATTAATAATGTTATATTAATGCAACGATAGAATTATAATATGCGATAACTTTATGTAACATATATAGTACTTAGTAGTATTTGAAATATTTTAAAAGAGCAACTATCGATTTTCTCGCCTGCGCTTCTCGGTAGATTCCCTTTCGATTGTCTTCCGAACCGGTGGTTATTTTACAAAAATACAAATGTCTCTTTAAAGAAGTCTGACGACATACTTGAATAAAGAAGTTTTATATTTTAAAACAAAACACTTGTTATTTTTAAAAAAACGAATGTGATACACAACTACGAATTGAGGGCCACAAATATTTGCAAAACCGTAATAACTAACCGATAGTTGAAAATTCATATGACTCGTAACAATTCGTATTATTTCTAGATATCGCGGCTGTATGCACTGGTTATGGGTCCTCGTTGATAAAGGAGCACGCGTCCGGCAAGAGCGCAGGCGCATCACTGACGTCACTTGTATCGTGCGCCCCACGTGACGCGGCCGACTTGGTTCACAAACTTCTAGTTTTCAATCCTGCCAAGAGGTTGAGCGCAGAACGGGCCTTGCATCATGAATATGTATCCAAGTAAGTTAAATTAATTCTTATGACAGTTTTAAAGCACTGGTATATACAGCAATATGTGTGTATGAAATTTGATGATATATGATATATCACTTGAATGTGGTGGCTTGAATGCATCGTTTCGTCAACGGGTGCTCCTTGGTCGAATTGTCGGACTTGAATTTGTATTGCAGTGCTAGTTCATTTTGATTCACGTCTGTGAGCATCCCATTGGTAGTAAGAAAGAAAGAAAATACGTTTATTTGGACACACACACACGGCACACACAGCATCACAATAAATTATAAGTACAAAATTAACTAAAAGTAAACACATTGCATTGTTGCAAGTGACGCGGGCATGCGCTAAATGTGGTGCTGCTCAGGATTTGTGTGGAATATAGTAATTCCACACCAATGATTTTCAGCAGCCCCCAGTTGTCGCAAACCGCTGCACAGCGCCAACTGTTAACAATTTAAGTGTAAAAAAAGTTTTTGAGTTTAGTAAAGGTTTTTGATTTTCTTATATGTAAATGCATTAGCTGGAGCAGGACAAAATACGTGTAAATTTTAAACCAATAAACCTTTATTTGTGGTTTACGTGCATAAACACAAACAATGATTCAAAACCGTTCAACAATTGATTTGCTTTGAAAAAGAAATTAGTATGACGAAGAGTTATATGCGTAGTATGTTTTGAATAGGACGCCAGTTGAGCCTTCTTTTCAGGTTTACTCTACCTGAGAACTGGTATCAGCACATTCAAGTAATTTATACAATTTTGAATGTTTTTAAACGGTAGATTTCATCGCGAACGCGATGAGCCAACACTCCCGTCGGATGTGCTGCTCCCACTTCGGGACGACAAGCAGGTGTCAGTCAATGACTACAGGAATAAGTTGTACAGCATCATGGCTAAGGGATTTCAGACGAGTCCCCAGCTGCGGAAGAGTCATTCGAGGTGAGTGGACGTATGGTATATACGTAATAATATCAGTAACTTATACAGTCTTGTCTGTCATATTGTGTATACGTGATGAAAAATAATTATACCACTGTTTGGAAATGAATTGTGGTCAAACCAGCTGCCCACCACGGTATTTCCGAACCATTACGACTTAGGGTCCTTCATGACAAAAGCGTTCCACTCCCTAAAAGGCTGGCAACGCACTCACGAGCTCCCAGCCGCGTGAGTGTCTATGGCCGGCGACTTCACCTTTGTGGTGTGCTTGTTTGCCTTCTCTTCTATATAAAAAAAACTATTCTAATTAATAGATCATTGCAAAAACCACCACCAAAAAATGATAATCCCGCTGAGTTTCTTGTGAGTTCTGCTCAGCTGAGGACTCAGCGGAATCCATATAAAGTTTGATGTTCAAAATTGATTGTTAACAATGCTAATTGAATAAATCATTTTTGAATTTGATGAAAAACGTCAGAATACTTGAAGAGTTGAACAGAGTTATTAAGCACAGTCGGTTTAAAAAAAACTTATTTTGTATGTAAATAAATGAGCGCCTCTAGCGAATAAGCGGGCAATTCCATACACATTCAAGTTAGTTTAACATAACCGAGTGCGTCTTATAATTCACACATAGCACACAGCTTTTTGAAGAACACTTTTTAATGAACGCAACGTTACATGTTTTTTTTTTCATATAAGCTTCTTAATGTTTAGTGTCAAAACGCCCGTGAAGTCTAAAAGTTTCCAAGATACCGAAGTTAGGCACAAGAAGCTCACGTCATCCGCGGACCCCAAGCCCCGGGCCAAAACCAAAACCTTGGAGCGACCGATCAAAGAATTTCGATCCTATCAAACAATAGCCGATAAGGAGAAATTGGGTCAGTATAATATAAAGCTAGAATCTGATTTTAGAACATTTTTATTTACATTTAAATCTTTTGTTCTATATAAACTTCACAACTTTTTCTTATTTTACATAGTTTTATATTACCCATATTCTAAGTGTTATTCAATTTTTAGTTAAGCCAGTGAAAGCGACCAAACCATTCGAATATGAGTGGTTAAGCAACTGCCGTGGGGATTGTCTCGAGTCAAAAGACAAAAAACCATTCAGTTTTATCGCAAAGGACGTACCTATTCGTCATAGTCCGTCTGAATCTAAAAAAAACGTTCAGCAGAGGAGAAATTCCACTTCATTTTCAACAATAACAATTGGTGACTCGGAGCTGAGCTTTGGGAAGAGTTCGAAACATGGGGTTATCACTGCGAGTGCTCTAATGGATCTTAGGACAAGCATACGATGAGATTATTTCAAAATTTCACTATGTAAAGGCAGGCTGGAAATTTAAGTAAGGCCCTTTCTATTGTTGGGAATGTACAGATTTTCTAGACTTTTTGATTTGGACTAGGAATTGGAATCTTTTATTGTAAAGTACGGCCAACGAGTCGATACCAAATGTAAACAAACCTAATGCACTAGGTAGGCAGGTGTGCATAACTTTTTAAGAGTTAGATTATGTATTTTAGTAGACAATTTACCTTTAATAAATTCAGTAAACCATAAATGTAAAATTAAATAATAAACAAAAAAAAACCCGATCACTGTCATAACTAAAATGTGTGCCCGACCCAATGTTGACGAACCCATCTCGATCGTGACAAATTTTGGCCGCGGAAACGAGACGACACGACAAATACACAAGATGGAAAGAGATAGATAGGTGTTGTCAACTGCACTATCCTATTTAAATTACCTTGCGAATGGGTGCTAGTTGGCCGTACCTTACTTAATATTAGTTTAACAGGCCTTTTAGCAACTATTTATTACGATTTGTATATAGCTTGTCACTTATGCCATCTAAACTGTTCCATTTAATCTTCCTAAAAGAAAGATTAGTATAGTGGATGATAGATCGAATGGCGGAATACTGTTTAAAGTAATTCTTAACTTTATTTAAATTTCTATTTAATGTGTTTTACGATGTAAACTTGCATTTTAAAAAATCATTATTTTAGTTACGTCTTTTTATTATGTAAAAAACAAATTGATTAAAAAAAAAGCCTTTATTTTTTCTCGGTGCTTAACATATAAAATTTCCTGTATACATTTGGTAAAATGCATTTAAACACAGTCGGGTCTCATAGCTTACTGGTTGTTAGTCGTTAAAACTCCTTTAACTCAACTCAATTAAGCATTTAGTTTAATTTGAAAATAGTTTTAAAGGCATTTTGGTGACGTTTATAAATTAATCAATTTAGAATTTATCGTATTTTATAATTTGATATTAAGTACTGATATTATCCAAACTCTGTCTGATATAAATATTGACTATTTGAATAGCGTTACTATTTAGCCATTGTCAAAATAAAATTGGCCTTTTATTAAACAGTGCTGACATTCTATAGTCGTCTCTTTCCCTCCGTAGTAGTATTCAATTAGTTTTCTCATGAATTATCTCTGATATTTTTAAATAAATGTTGTTTCATTTGAATAATGAAACAATCTAGTCATAAAAGGACCAACATTGTAATACTGCCATACAACAATAAACAAATGTATCAATATTCATAGACAAAGTGGACTGATTTACGATTCTAAACAGCTTTCATTGTCTGAAGTGTTATCTATATCAATTTTGTCTATTGTATAGAAATGAGAATTGCGAGTGTAATTCATATTTGAACAATGTTTGGGATTTGTCAAAGGGAAGTTATAGTTGTATTGCTAACTGCTAAGTCTTGACTCTGAATACGTTGAGTCATGCAACCAGCAAGTCACATGTATCCTAGAATCTATGGGATTTAAAGTTTAAATTGGTTGATTTTTCAATAATAGCTTATACATTAATAGTTTTAATATAAATTATGATTAGAATAAGATATAAATTCTTGTTTAAATTATATATTATGTAAGGTGTTTAGCTTTGCCGTTTGATACTTAATAAAATTTTAAATATTTGTGTTTGTTTAAATTAAATATTCGATGACACTGCAGTGACAGAAATTTTTATAACATTAAAAATGCATTTATTTGCATTAAACAAAATCAAAACTGTATATTTTAATAATTCGTTTACTTTTTATTGTAATTGTATGTAATGTAAATGTCATAGTCTGTGTTATTAGATATACATTTAATATAATTACACAGACGGTGCAGTTTTGAATTCGATAAACGGGCTTAGAAAGAGATCCTCACTGAAGATTTAAGTAAGTGCAACATGAATACGCTTCATAAATATTCGTTTTGTATAAATACAAAATTGTCTGAAATTCGGTCACTTTGATTATACACCTTGAAATAGGGTTGGCCTGAAAATTAATAAGACAGACTGATAGCGTCTAATAACTAATATAGATCTCTCTTGAGGAGAGCCGCCTCTTATAAGAAATAAATAAAAATAGGATTGGTACATTAAATACGCCATAAGTCTAGAGCGTGTGAATTTGTTTTGTTCAGCCAAAGTGTCTTCTTACTAACGCGTTATACAGACCAGATAGCCTTTATATTGGAAACGTTAATACAACCTTCGCAGCACAATTCCTTACATTTTATATGCTTTCTTTCATATTACGTTATGCTACTGGAGTGATTCCATGCATTATCAATATTCAATTGTCTATGTCAGGCAAGGTAAGGCGTGTATAGTCTACGTGTCGGCATGTCAAATGTAATTCGAAATTTTAATTAGTTTGACATAATAGAGAACTAAAAGAACACGATAGGATATATAAATATTCTGTTGCACGATCTGTGTAATAAGAAAATTATATGTCAATAACAATGTCAAAAAGTATATAAATATAAAAAAAAACAATGTCTCCTATGTTTTTCGTATTTTTGCAATGTTTCATCAACATTTATGCAAACAATGCAAAATGTATGGTACCTATTTTGTCATTGGAAAAAAATTACACTGAGAATATAACAATTCAGCCTGCAGAAGATTTAAAGGTAATAGGAACTGACAAATATTTGTAACAAAGCTGTTAATTGTAGGTAAAGATATGCCTCGTATTTTTTATTAATTCTATTCCATGTCCAAAAGTTCTACTACTTACTACACCATAAATTTTATATTTCCTTACAGTTTCTTCCATTCATAATGCTAATAAATCAAGCAGAGGATACGAGCGAGTTTTGGCGCGAAACGGAAATGTTGTCTCTGGTTAGGAATAACGAAATGGACATAGACTATGAAAAGTGCGAACAAAGCAGTCTCGAGAAATCCATAGTGCATTTCCCAAGTCGACGTCTCGTTAGGCCCATCTGTAGAAGTACCTATGGTATATTTATTTAAACTTTTTAAAAAAGTGTAATTAATATATACGGGTTATATATGTATAAAACATAGACACCATTACATTTTACTTAAATCAGAGTATATTAAAATGAAACAATCCTGTTAAAACTAGACTATCGGAAATTATATAGAAAAACTTAGTTTTACCCTAATAAACAGAATATGATAGTATATATTTATTTATGTATATACTGTGGTAAATCGTTTAAAACGTAACGTTTAAATTTTTAGACTACCAACTATGCCCTCAGTGTCCTCGTTTCAGTAACCACACGGAGTGTGAACTCTTTAGAGACTCGTGCAGGTATGGGGTTCATAGACTAAGAAGTATTTAAGGTCAATTGAAAACAAGTTGAGGTGGAGGTGGAAGGAAAGATTATTATTATTATAATATTATTAGTATTATTTCGTAAGAACCAAATGTTAAATTGATCTGTTTGAATCGCAAACTCACTTTAGGAATTGAAATATCGATGTGTAGTTTGGATTTAAGTAGTGTTTGAAAGTTTGACTTAAAAATAATAAATATCTTTTGTAATAACTATTAACTTATACCATTATTGTTTAGCGTCCCAACGTTAGTGTTTTTTTGAATATTGTAATAATTAACCACAGACAATAGCATAGTTTTCTATACATTGTCTCTTCATTGTCCAGAGAACGTCGGGTCCAGCCAACTGAGTACCGTGCTTACTGCGATAAGAAGTATGGAAAATGGCGGACCATGTTCATACCAGCTGATTATTCAAAATGTCGTTGCTGCGATGAATGTGTCTTTTATCGAGGTAAAACTAATAAACACTGGTAAGAAGAAAAAGACAAAACAAAAGCCGTTACTTCCAGTTAACGTGATTAACAGGAAAAAATACAATACAGATAAATGTTCGTAGGTAATAGACGGGCATAGACAAAGGTCATATTTACAAAGCCAACGCGTAATGTGACTCATTATCTATTGACCCAATGTAAACGTTATCTGTCACGTTTATAGACGTTTGATAACATTTTCAATACCAAGTTCAGGCAACAGATGGTACAGATAATAATAGGGTTTTTTTTTATTGAACTCTTGTCTCTTGACAAACGGGATTTCTTTTAAGCTTTTTAGCTCCTAAAGTTCACTAGAATATTATCATTGGTAAACAGTAATACAATGTGATGAGTATACCCTATGTTTCAGTTTAATTTAATTACATACTAATGTTATAGAATTAGATCAATCTTGCGTTCAGGATGAATACAATTTTGATGCGGATGAGTTTTTACCAGTAACCACTTTGGGTAAATACCTCTTATATAATATAAACCTATCGTCCATTCGTCACCGAAGTACTTAATCACTCATGTATTATAATTTAATACTCATATTTATTAACATTTTCATCTCACATTAACATTTTAAACTCACTCACTCACTCACTCATACTTATTAACATTTAAAAATATATTTTTTTAGAAAAATCTATATGGATATGTATTATATAATACGGATATAATACGATATGTATTCGCGGCATTACACCGTTACATTCTTTGTTTCAATAGAGTACATTTGACATTCCAACTTTGGTATCAATAAGTCAATCTTTTGAACACAGGAAGAAAAACTTGTCTTCTGTGTGCAGTGTTAGTTAATCATTCTAGTCTGAAATAATTGTTTTCTTAGATTTTCGCGCTGGATGTAACCCGTATTTGGGTCACCCTGAACAAGAGTATAGGGCTCTACGATGCGATAAAATATTACGCAGATGTAAGTAAAGTATCGTTAAAGAGTTTTTTACTTTATAAATTATGAAAAATTGAGTTAAATTTTATAAATTATTGAGAGTATAGAAGACCCTTTTTATAGTATGATTGTGTTTTGAATGTTTTTAGGCGTTCCAGTCAATGTACCGTTACTACCAAACGAAACTCTGAGCTTGTAAGTTGACTTTAAGTTTCAAACTTTGTGACTATTCGTTTTTATAACTTTGGTATTACGATCGATAATATTTTTATATAAAATTGATGATATGATCGAGTGATATAAATTTCTCTTGAACACGGGAAACTCTGTTTGAAGAATTTTCTTTGAAAGTCATTTTCTAAAATACTTAACGTACGTAATTGCGAACGATTTGTACATGCTAAAAAATTTAATAATACAACGAATTTTTTTTGCAATATTTCAATTATATCTTTCCTATTTTTTTTCAAGTTACATTATAACTTTTAATGGACAAATTTAAAACTAAAACACTAAAATTAATTCGAAAAGTTTGGTCCTTGGGACAAGAGTACCCAAAATGCTCCTTGACCGAGAAAAACACCAACTCTTGGTTTACCGGCACTGACAACCAGGCGCCTATTAATTCCTTCCAACGTCCAAAAGTCTTTTCCAATGGTAACAAATTCAAAGTTAGAGATCTCTTATTTTGACCGTTTGTCTGTTTGACCAAAGTACCAAACTCCAAAAGATCAAAGATTAAAATATCCCTTCCTTAAATTTCCTGTTAATGTATTGTGTTGTGTTTATATAAGCCGAAGAAGTTTCCGCTACGACCCACCCAGTGGCGGCAGTGATTGTCCAATATTGTGTCGTGGCTTCGACTGCCAGGGCGGTCTGGTAAAGGAAACAGATTGTAAGCCTGGCGCCTTCTTGCCAGACAAAGATCAGTGCAATTGCTGTGGCCGTTGTAGCGCGTATCAACGTTAGTACCTTAATAATTAACTCCAGGGCTACTCTGTAAAACTGTTTGGTTTAATACATGTTAACTTAAGATGGAAATATGTATAGTTAACCGTCTACCAGATTCCACAGATCACACAGATTATTTTGGAGATTTGCGTTTTAATAAAATCAAAATTTGGTTGACTTGTCTATCTCTAATATATTTAGGTTCGTATAGACTAAGGCTTCTTGACCCCAATTAGGGGGAAAAATTCTGGGGTTGAGAGATTTTAATGTCAAATATCCATAGATTTTTGTATGTATGAAAACGTATTCTACAACTATATATTTTCATATGGATTGTTACCTAATAAATAAATCATGAAAATATATTAATTCATTCTTCTTTTATATTTGTATGGGGTCGTCAAGAATCTCGTAATCATAAATGGGGTCATTTAAGAAGCATAGATCATTTACACAACAGACCTGGATGGGTCTTGGTCTCGCATCCACTTTATTTTTTTATGAATTTCAGATATCATATCATAAAAATCAATTATATATCAGCATATCTGATATATAATTGATTTTTGGGCATGATGTTTTTCTTATTACGTTCACCTTAAACACATATTTAAGATGCAAAAAAGGAACTATTGGATTATATATCTTGAACACTTTCAACTTTCATTCAGAGTACATTTTTGAACTACACGTATATTTTTTTTATATCGATTCCTAAATTTATAGTCAGCCAGGGTTACAGGATTAAAAGGAGTTTTTATTGTAAAATATTGAATCTTCCAACAGTGCACAACTGTTCTGGGCCTCAACAGTTTTCAGATTAAGTATAATATGGTTAATGAACCTAACTCTTTCAGAACTTAATCAGAAATGTGCGGAATTTAAAAAAACTGTTTATAATGTCAACGGTTCGAAAGAGACTGAGGTATTTTTTTACAAGATACTTCTGTTGTACCTATATTTCTGCTTTTACATGCTTATATTATTAACAGGTAGAAGAAGAATTCTTTGAGCCAGGTTGTGATGATGGGTTGGTGTGCAGGCAGGGTCTATGTCAGGATATTCACACAGTTGAGACAATTTCTGGACGCAGGAAGAGAGATGAGGGAAATAAAGCGAATGGTGATTTCGCAATGGTTTTATATTATAAACATTTCTTTTGTTTTTAGTAGGGAGAATGATAGTTGACTAGACACTTTTAATTAGTCAGTCAGTCTTAGCTTTCAGGAAACTAAAATCCGGTACAAAATTAGTCCATACAATAAAAGTGTCGTAAATTTGTTGAAAAATTATTTTGTTACTAATATAAACGTAATCTTTTATAATTGAAGAACCCTGCAAGCGGGAAATGAAGGAATTTAAGAAAAAATACGGAAGAGATGGTCACCTTCATTACAACGCACCTCAATGCACGCCGTTGTGGCTCTATGCCCCTGTTCAAGTAAACAGATTTACTTAATCAATTGAAATTTGAATCAGATTGATTTATCACTTTTCAACAACGTACTTTATACGTATTGAGTATTTTATTGCCTTTCAAATTCGATTTTAATAAATAGACTCAAAATAAAACAAAAAACACAACGGTTAGAATGTGAAACGAAACGTTTTCAATTGTAATTCGGTAAAAGGACGAATCGTGACAATGTCAAATGTCAATGAGGTGTCAAACCAGCGATGACATGTGAAATTATCGCATTAAATACTCTTTACACAAGACGAATTAGTTTTGTTCGTTATTTAATAATGTATGAACTAAAACTATATAATTTGAATTAAGAATTAGTAATTACAACAATATTGCAGTGCCGACGTTTCGTATGCTATTGCGCACTGGAAGATGGCATATTCATAGAAGGTATTAAGGTACCACGCGTAGAGGTCTCTAATATGAATTGTGGTACGTGTATATACAACATACTATATATGAAAACCTCTTAAGAACGAGTAGTAGTCTTGTATGCATGAAATAGTTTTACTCTATACGAACTAATATCCTGATAGAAGATTAGTATGTCTTCCTTTGTATTTTAACATTTATTAAGTTTTATTAATTAACATATGAAGTACGGTATTTTTACATTTTATTTAACATCTTTACAATCTAAGGATTTTATTTATTTTTCGTGTAAAGGACATTGGCTAGGCCAAATTGAGAATTTGAGACTAAGCGATTGTTCAGTTGATCATTTAAACCACAACTCCATATAAAAAAATATTTATTGTTCTATAGTTTGTTTTGACAATACGAGGACAAAAAATCGATATCAAAAATATCTTTATTCACATAGTTAACTATGGTACACTTATGACTCGTCAAAAATTAAAAAAAAAATTGATCCTACAATTTTACTGACAGTTCCCAAATCAAGCGCGTAGAGCGTACGAGAAGAACTGGCAACTAACTCTCCTCCACTCCCTTTAAATCGCCAAGCATGTTTTACAGTACGGTTTTAAAGATCTGCAACCATTACACCATGCACCAGTGAATGCGTCAGAATCTATATTAAATAGAAACAATTAAAAAAACCCTTTACTATATTGGTGGGCATAGCGAAATAGGAGCACACCTTAACATTATAGTGAGAACAACCCGAAAAACACAGAGTACACTATTAGTGTATGTAGTGGTTAAATATAGACGCTATAGTAAAACTTTTATTCAGATTGTGCGCGTGAAAAGTGCAGGACAGGCATAAGTATAGAATGCGACGGCTATGGAAATTATAAAGATGCGGTTTTTACTATGCATCACTACCGAACGGGGGACGAAGTTGCCAAGAGTGAGTTGGGACATGAGCTTATCAATCCATGTTTGACACAGACTAAATTTGACGGAGATATGCAATGTTTTGAAAATTTCAAAGTCATAAATTAGCGTAAACGAATGTTACCAATTATTTATTTAGGCGCCACAACAAAAAATAATTAAAATTTATTTTTAGTAACGAAATCTCCAACTCTGACGCCACCAAGAACTGGGTATGAAGCAGCGTTGCCTACTAGGCGTCATTGATTTTGATTCGATAAACGATTGATTTATTTTGTATTTTATTATATTTTCAAAAGAAAATTTGTTTCATTATTGCACCTATACAATTATCTTATTGAATATTCATTATTAATACACAACAGTTATATTATTTATGTTATAATCTACTCTTCTGCACTAAATCTCTTAATTTAAGTAAAAGAAATATGTCCAAAATATCGATCGCACTTCGCGCCTGCGCATACCATTCGCCGATTGTTTTGTCAATAGTTTAGACAATTTTGAAAAAATCGTTTACAGTTTCTAAAGATAATGAGAAAGTTGGTTAACCTTCACCTAGCACTACGAAATGATATTTCTGTCTGTCCTTGTGACGTCACTGTCACTACATTGCTTCGAGGTTGCTAGTTGGAAAAAATTACCCCACTCTTGTGAAATCGTAATCACAAGTTGACATTGTGGCACCGTATATAAGTTATTATACATACTAAAAAATAAATGAATTCTTAAAAAAAACAAAACAATTATTTCGAAAAAAATTATAAGATAAAACACACTGAAATTCCTAATTATTGTATATTTAATTAATCATCGGTAACGTTTTTTTCTCCCTCTTAAATTATATAACACCAATTTCTGATAAAAATGATATCCGTAATGAAAACAGCTTTGTTTAACCTCACCCAGTTTTCCGGCGAAACACATTCAATGCATATGGCAGCACTCAACAGCTGCAGTGCTCTACTAGCATAGCTTTCAGTCGATATTGTGCGCGTATAGTGTTACATCGTATTTTTAAAATGCCAAATATAATTAACGAAGTTAAATTAGACTTCAAGGATGTGCTGTTGAGACCAAAACGTAGTACATTAAATAGTCGGAATGATGTAAGTACATAAAACTTATAATTTATTAAATAATGTTGTGTTAGACATTCATTTAATTTTACATGGGACATTTCTGGAATTTACAGGTTTTGTTGTTAGGTTGTTAAACGAACCTATGAAACTCGCATACTGTTATGTAATGTTTAGTTACACTTGGAGTGTTAAATCGATTGAGTGATAAATACTTTAAAAAATAAACCGCTTTGAATAGGCGCAAATATATCACTGAAAATCATGACATAAATATTTGAAATTCCATCCTCACCATAGTACTTACTTGGTATAGTTATAGTTCTCAACACCAACTCAGAGATACCAATTGTAGACTAAAATACATTTATAGACAAGTCCTTTAGCTTTTAGCCTAGACTTCTGTGCCTGTCGTCGATTTGTGATACCGGTTTCGTCTTTTCTCTACATACGAGTATACACAAGTGTTAATGCGGATATAGAATGAATCTTATTATGCACAGTGATCTGTGCGTTCTATTGAACCATTTTCCAATTGGACATTATAATAATACTAATGTAGATTTTGTTTAGTATGTAACTGGGAAGTCAGGGGTTATATTTATATTTGGATCAACAATAGTTAGTCATTAGCTGCTTAAAATCTGTGTAATATTTGTTCACTGGGCACGCTCTTAAGTACTGTTTTCAGCTGCAACATCAGATAATAAGACTGGCTATTTATAATATATTCATTTTTTTTGGAGAGATGAATTGCGCTCTCGTAGACCTGCACTACGAACGTAGGGGCTGTGGCTGACCCTTCACTTGAATCCATCTTCTAACCACGAGTAAGGAGACCCTACTCACTATACCTAAGCCACACTCCTCTAAGATCCCTCCGGGTTCGTAAAGCAACCAAGAAATTGTCATAGATTGTATCTATAGTTGTTTATATTTGGAATCAATGAGACTAATAACGTATACCTGTAAAGTGGACAGTCTGGACCCAGCACTGACTTTCAGTTCAGCCTTTGAGGATACGTAGTCTGGCTTATCAAATCGGCTTAGAGCCTTTAATATTAATAACTTCAAATCTATGACAGTCGTATTGAATCCAAAAGCTTTAGAAAAAAAAACTATACCATGTATCGTGTTTAATAATCATGACATTTTTTATCTATGCATTTTTGCTTATGTTTTACTCTATGGACGTAAGCATTTGCCTTATATGTCATTACATATTTAGTGAATTGTCTAAAAATCAATACATTTGCTACGGTAACGGAAAATAATGCAGTGGTAAAGTTATGGCTGTTGATGACTATAGATAAGAATATAAATTATACTTTCGCATGACCGAGCATTCTCGGCTAAGCTGCACACGCTCTTTAGTCTAAGAGCGAATACAAAAAATTATGAAGCGATTTTTGTCTTATTATTTTTTATGTTTTGATTTATTATCAACTAGTTTACATAGGATACTGAATTTAATATTTAAAGATTTTAATGTTTTCTGCCTTTTTTCGCGTATGTAGTTTCGGGTATCGCTTAATAAAACTAAACACTTTTAACGAATAGAAATACGATTTTATTATATCAAATCGCTGTTAGGCTTACAAATTTCATAAATGCAGTATGTGTTAAGCATATTTATATAGCCACATTGTCCTTTTTACATTTACGCGTGAATAGTAATATCGTATATTATAACGTAGTAAAAATATAAATATCGTCGAAAAAAGCAAACAGAATACGTGACGCATATCACAAACACTGTGATGTCCACATGATGTAATTTTGTTATCAAACCGCAATTTATATATATTTTGTAATACTTAAAGTTATTGTAATGAAATTTTAAATAATAATAAATATAGTACGGCCCTGAACAACGCTCAGTTCTACCCTGTACAGGTACAAATGTCGCTGTAGTTTCATTATGAATTTTGACTTTATTATAATCAATATTTTCTGTTATGAGCGTGATTAAGCAAACTCTTTAGCTCGTAATATTGTATTATAGTTGGGAAAATAATTTGATATTTATCTTTAATAAAATAAATATTTGTGGCATTATATAACGAACACTAGAAACTCTTAAATACTATGAATGGACAAAACATTACTGCTTTTAGGTTAAGTTGCCAACTAATTTGATTTTAATTCGACACATTAACTATCATATATATTTCGATCGTTCGTATATTACATGAGAATCGTTATTAATTGAAAAAATGATTGGGAATTATCTCCGTTTCTTCTAGGACTCCTTAGTTTGTACTCTTCTTTAAAAAAATAAGTTAAACTGTTGTGTGCTCGCTTTATTACCTCACATCTAATTGGGCTCTTCGGGAATTTGAATTATTTTATTTTAATTTAATATAAAATATTACACGTCGAATTATGTATATATGGTTTATGGGCAAAAATTACTACTAATATAGAGTTACTTAAACCTATTAGTATAACATATCAACCATTTTAACTTAACAGGACCGCGAAACGTCACTTGGGCTTGGCTACATTCGATTCCAATTTGTATTGATATTTTTTACCCATTTTTTGTATTTTTATTTATTTTGTTTTAGTATATTACTTCCTAAGTAATTATGTTTAATTTTGCGAATGGTCTATAGTTTTTACTATCATGTATAAATTCGTTAAATAAAATTAAAATATAATATTGAAACGCAAAAAGTGCATATCATTTTCCCGACATGCGTGTGTGTGCCGAAATCTGAAACACTAAATCATTATAATTGTAATGTTTTATCACCTCGCCTCGTTCTATTGTTTACTCTGCCATGAAAAGAGATAGATAAAACAAAACAAAGACTAGATATGTCGTGTTGGCTATGATTATTTTACGCGGGAAAACTCCGTTGCTATGGTAACATATCGGATCGTCGTAAACCGCGCAAAATTTAACCATAATCTGTGGTACCACAGCTGTCATTTCATGCTACGTTTAATGATAAGGGTGTAGATGTTTTACAAATTTAAAATCCCTTTATTTGTGGATATATTTAAGTAAATACTAAATAATTTTATTGATGTGGTCGCTCAGGAATTTGTTCTTGAAAAACCTTCGAGTAGACTGAGCTAGTTTTGAATAATAGACAACAAAAAAAGTTAAGCAGTTCTGCTTTAAGCGAAGCCAATGTGTGAAGGTAATAAAGAGACGAATCTTAAAAACAAGGTAACAATGTTGGCAGACATAATGCTCGTCATTTATCTATCAAGAAAAATGGTACGAACTGGCGATTATCCAAATTATAAGTGTTTAGTTACAATGTAGTGAATTTTCATTTAATTAGTTACAGTTTGCGAAACCGATTTATCAGGAAAGTTAATAGAACGATGAATTATTTCTACTGCATTAATGTACCTACATGTAAATAGCTCGATTAGTTTTATGAGAAACGGGCAATTTTGTTTAAAGTTGTAATTAAACATTCGATTTTTATATCTCGTTAGATTTGGTTTTTAAATTATTAATATTTTTGTGTGACAATAGTGTAGTTATTGTTATAAAATGTTTTACACCTACCATTACATTGTAAATATACAGAAGAGTTATGTGGAAAGTATTCGTCAAATTAAAAATGCGGCACGTGTAAACGTCGTGTAACGTCTTACCAGATCTGTTCGATCCATCGGATACATTTAATACCAATAAAACATTAAATAATTTTTAATATTGGTTATACAGTGTAAACTGTACATAACGACACTAATGGGACTGTGCATTTCATGACGCTATAGACAGTGATCGCTAAATGGAGAAACTAAACCAACAAAAGCCAAATGATTTCGACGCTTTGGAGAGTGTATCGTTTAATCGACTGGCGTTACATGTAGTTTACACTATAGTTATTGTTCTGGTGAGCGGCAAATCTAAGTAAAAGTTACTTTACAATATACAAAAAAAATAATAATGCATCCGACTTCGTAATCCAATGTTTCGGGAAATTGTTCTTGTCAGCCATCTTACATTCTCTATTTGTTTTATCAGCATTTTGTAAAAGCAGTTGGCCAGTTCTTTTAACTGTAGGTTCGATCACAGCACCAATGTGGTAAATACTTTTATGGTGAGCAATCATAATTATACTTCCGATAGAAATATTAGATAGTTATCTTATTACTGAAATATTAATTCTAAGAATCGCTGTCATGTCAGACACAGAAGGCTGATCTTGCCTAGAATTTTCTTTTGTTTACACGTGACTTGTCTATAAAAAAGTCTAAAAAAAGAAAATTTGAGCCAAGACCCATTTATGGCGCCACTAAACTTGTATTATGTGTTGTAAATTATTAACTATTATTACTATTCTAGGTAGATTTATTCAGAGAGATAACATTTCGCAACTCCGGTCAGACCTACCGTGGCGTACCGGTGATGGCAAGCAACATGGATACCGTGGGCACATTTGAAATGGCACAGGAGCTCTCCAAGGTATGCATGTCTCTTTTCATCGGAGTGTTAATACCTGACAGAATGAGACGTACATTGATTAATTTTTAAGAGCTGTCAAATATTATTTTACATAGTGTTACATAAAAAAATAATTCACACAACGCTTGCCTTATAAAAAGGCTTCTTAAAGTATTGTCATTCACGACCCCATTTATGATCGCGAGTTTCTTGACGAACCCATACAAATATAGAAAGATAAATTAATATTTTTTTGAAAATTTATCAGTATACATATGAAAATATATAGTTTCAATATTCGTTAACAACGAAATTATAAAATGATATTTTGACATAAATCTCTCGACCCCAGAATTGCACTACGCGACCCTAGTTGGGGGCGCGATCTATAGTTTAAGAGGCCTTACAATATAACTGTTGTATCAAGTTTGAAATACCGTATACCAAGTGTGAGTTATTATACGCACTCTTATAGAAAACTCGAAAAGCAAAGCAAGCCTCTGTGAAGCCAGCAATTCCATATATATTCACTTTAACCGAGTGTGTGAGAATACTCACACTTAGCACACTTGCACCTTGATACGAGTGTTTTGAGATACGTGCCGCTGAATGAGCGTTATTTTAAGTGCAATAATTGTGATACGAGGAATTATACACTTCACCGCCGTCCGACATTATCTATATCTCCCTTCCCAAACCAAACGTAAAACTTAAGCCGCACTTATGTGCCAATTTCATGGGTACAACATTGTTATAATTATTACAAACAGGAAATAAAAGATAAACATAGAGCCATTGTTTTATAAACATTTGACAGACTTACAAAATACTTACACTACAAAAGATAAGAGTATTAATCAATTCGATTTACCATTCAATAATTTGAAATTAAATTCTCATATTTTAATTAGACATACTCTTTTTTCGTACACTCGTTAAATGCAATTGTTGCTAAATATTAAAAGTACGGTCATAGATTGTAGATAAATGTCACGTCAATGTCATGTTTCCATTGGGGTAGGCAGAGAGCACAGACCTGCTCTACAGTTTCAAACGTGTCTCTGCTTTATTTTATTTTTATTTAATTTTTGATTTCTTAAACCTATACAGCTTACTCCAAAAAGCTTACACAACAAAAATAGATCAACAACAAAGCCAAAACAAGTTCAAAACATACAATCGAAAATAGAATCCAAGATCAGAAAAAAATAATAAAACAAAAAAAAACACGAACAGAAAAAAATAAATAAAAAAATATATATATACATATGAACAAGTGCAATATATTATGTAAAGAACGATCATTTAAGTGTGTGTGTGTGTGTGCAATGGTGTTTCTGTGTGAGTGAGTGTGCGAGGTTGAGTCTTAGTTTTAGAGTCTTATCGTCATAATATTCATAATACATTCAGCGATTAGGGTTCCTGTGTGGTTTTGCTAATTTTCATCAAAAGTCTGTCAACCCCAACGCACGTTATACGCAATTGATAATTTAATCAATATATATTTCAGCACGGCCTATTTACATGTATACATAAATACTATAGCCTTGACGAATGGAAGAAATTCGCACAAGACAACCCGAAATGCTTAGAACAAATGGGTAAGGATACATTTTTATAGGCTTCACAGTCGATTCGCAAATTTCAGTATTGATAACAACGTGTGATAACCCTATGCCATGAATTAATAAGCTGTGGGGATGTTTACATACAGGTTAGGTTCACTTGTATTGGGCTGTAGTTTTATTATATAATAAATCATTTAAAAAAAAAGTTTTTTTGCGACCAACGTTATAGCGTACACAATAAAAAATATTCGAAATATATCAGGCTAAGTCTACTAGTCTAAGTAAATATGTTTTGAAGTTTTACATACAAAAAAATAACTTTACGATATCCATGAGTTTATATATCTGAAAAGATGGGATGGGAGTTTCCATGTATTAAACTGATCAAAGGTTGTGGTATGTACATACAATTTCACAGTAAATTTTTTTCTTAAGCTGCAAGTTCCGGCACGGCCGAAGTGGATTTCGATCGTCTCTCCGAGATTTTGAATAATGTCCCAGAACTGAAATTCATTTGTTTAGACGTGGCAAATGGTTATTCACAGCATTTCGTGGAATATGTCCGTCGTGTTCGGGTGGGATTCCCCAAACACACTATCATTGTAAGTATTGTTATTACTGAACTAAAAAAACTAATTTAACTAAAATACAGACGTTAACGTTATGTCAAAACTGGAATAAAATCTTCAATACATCATATTAGTATAGAGGTGGATATTTTTTCGTACACATTGACATAAAAAAAAATCGATGGCTTTTAAAAGCGCTTTTTAAAATACTATTCGCTACAGCGTCAGCTTTAAAAGGGCGCTTAAGCACACTTATGGGTTTACTGATACGCGATTAAAATAAATGGAGTTTCATTGAAATGTGCACTTTGGTATACTTGAAGTATACCAAACATTGTATGGTTTCAAAGCTGAGTTTACTTTTCAGGCGGGTAATGTGGTAACTGGAGAAATGGTTGAAGAATTAATTTTATCTGGAGCTGATATTATAAAGGTAATTTACAAAAAAAACTAATATTAACTAACAAATAATTTAAAAAGTTTTTGTAGATACTTATTTGACACATATATTCTGACGCAACCGAAAATATATATTTCTAAATATATACTTCACTTTTATGCTAGACCTCTTGCTTGTTTGCCCCCTCTTCAATAAAATAACATTATTGTCCTTATTCTCTACTTGCCATATTGTCCTGTTTCTGCTTGCCATATTGTCCTGTTTCTACTTGCCATATTATCCTGTTTCTACTTGCCATATTTTCCTGTTTCTACTTGCCATATTGTCCTGTTTCAAATTGCCATATTGTCCTGTTTCTACTTGCCATATTTTCCTGTTTCTACTTGCCATATTTTCATGTTTCTACTTGCCATATTTTCCTGTTTCTACTTGTCATATTTTCTTGTTTCAAATTGCCATATTTTCCTGTTTCTGCTTGCCATATTGTCCTGTTTCTACTTGCCATATTTTCCTGTTTCTAGTTGCCTTATTTTCATGTTTCTACTTGTCATATTTTCATGTTTCTACTTGCCATATTTTCATGTTTCTACTTGCCATATTTTCCTGTTTCTACTTGTCATATTTTCCTGTTTCTACTTGTCATATTGTCCTGTTTCTGCTTGCCATATTTTCCTGTTTCTACTTGCCATATTTTTCTGTTTCTACTTGTCATATTTTCTTGTTTCAAATGGCTATATTTTCCTGTTTCTACTTGCCATATTTTCCTGTTTCTACTTGCCATATTTTCCTGTTTCTGCTTGCCATATTTTCCTGTTTCTACTTGCCATATTTTCTTGTTTCAAATTGCCATATTTTCCTGTTTCTGCTTGCCATATTTTCTTGTTTCAAATGGCCATATTGTCCTGTTTCTACTTGCCATATTGTCCTGTTTCTAGTTGCCTTATTTTCATGTTTCTACTTGTCATATTTTCATGTTTCTACTTGCCATATTTTCCTGTTTCTACTTGTCATATTTTCCTGTTTCTACTTGTCATATTGTCCTGTTTCTGCTTGCCATATTTTCATGTTTCTACTTGCCATATTTTCCTGTTTCTACTTGTCATATTTTCCTGTTTCTACTTGTCATATTGTCCTGTTTCTGCTTGCCATATTTTCCTGTTTCTACTTTCCATATTTTTCTGTTTCTACTTGTCATATTTTCTTGTTTCAAATGGCTATATTTTCCTGTTTCTACTTGCCATATTTTCCTGTTTCTACTTGCCATATTTTCCTGTTTCTGCTTGCCATATTTTCCTGTTTCTACTTGCCATATTTTCTTGTTTCAAATTGCCATATTTTCCTGTTTCTGCTTGCCATATTTTCTTGTTTCAAATGGCCATATTGTCCTGTTTCTACTTGCCATATTGTCCTGTTTCTGCTTGCCATATTTTCCTTTTTCTACTTGCCATATTTTCTTGTTTCAAATTGCCATATTGTCCTGTTTCTACTTGTCATATTGTCCTGTTTCTGCTTGCCATATTTTCCTGTTTCTACTTGCCATATTTTTCTGTTTCTACTTGTCATATTTTCTTGTTTCAAATGGCTATATTTTCCTGTTTCTACTTGCCATATTTTCCTGTTTCTACTTGCCATATTTTCCTGTTTCTGCTTGCCATATTTTCCTGTTTCTACTTGTCATATTTTCTTGTTTCAAATGGCTATATTTTCCTGTTTCTGCTTGCCATATTTTCCTGTTTCTACTTGCCATATTTTCTTGTTTCAAATTGCCATATTTTCCTGTTTCTGCTTGCCATATTTTCTTGTTTCAAATGGCCATATTGTCCTGTTTCTACTTGCCATATTGTCCTGTTTCTAGTTGCCTTATTTTCATGTTTCTACTTGTTATATTTTCATGTTTCTACTTGCCATATTTTCCTGTTTCTACTTGTCATATTTTTCTGTTTCTACTTGTCATATTGTCCTGTTTCTGCTTGCCATATTTTCATGTTTCTACTTGCCATATTTTCCTGTTTCTACTTGTCATATTTTCCTGTTTCTACTTGTCATATTGTCCTTTCTGCTTGCCATATTTTCCTGTTTCTACTTGTCATATTGTCCTGTTTCTGCTTGCCATATTTTCCTGTTTCTACTTGCCATATTTTTCTGTTTCTACTTGTCATATTTTCTTGTTTCAAATGGCTATATTTTCCTGTTTCTACTTGCCATATTTTCTTGTTTCAAATTGCCATATTTTCCTGTTTCTGCTTGCCATATTTTCCTGTTTCTACTTGTCATATTGTCCTGTTTCTGCTTGCCATATTTTCTTGTTTCAAATGGCTATATTTTCCTGTTTCTGCTTGTCATATTTTCCTGTTTCTACTTGCCATATTAACCTGTTTCTACTTGCCATATTTTCCTGTTTCTACTTGCCTTATTTTCATGTTTCTACTTGCCATATTGTCCTGTTTCTACTTGTCATATTTTCTTGTTTCAAATGGCTATATTTTCCTGTTTCAAATGGCCATATTGTCCTGTTTCTACTTGCCATATTTTCCTGTTTCTGCTTGCCATATTTTCTTGTTTCAAATGGCCATATTGTCCTGTTTCTACTTGCCATATTGTCCTGTTTCTAGTTGCCTTATTTTCATGTTTCTACTTGCCATATTGTCCTGTTTCTACTTGTCATATTTTCTTGTTTCAAATGGCTATATTTTCCTGTTTCAAATGGCCATATTGTCCTGTTTCTACTTGCCATATTTTCCTGTTTCTGCTTGCCATATTTTCTTGTTTCAAATGGCCATATTGTCCTGTTTCTACTTGCCATATTGTCCTGTTTCTAGTTGCCATATTTTCTTGTTTCAAATTGCCATATTTTCCTGTTTCTGCTTGCCATATTTTCTTGTTTCAAATGGCCATATTGTCCTGTTTCTACTTGTCATATTGTCCTGTTTCTGCTTGCCATATTTTCATGTTTCTACTTGCCATATTTTCCTGTTTCTACTTGTCATATTTTCCTGTTTCTACTTGTCATATTGTCCTGTTTCTGCTTGCCATATTTTCCTGTTTCTACTTGCCATATTTTCCTGTTTCTACTTGCCATATTTTCCTGTTTCTGCTTGCCAAATTTTCATGTTTCTACTTGCCATATTGTCCTGTTTCTACTTGCCATATTTTCTTGTTTCAAATTGCCATATTGTCCTGTTTCTACTTGCCATATTTTCCTGTTTCTGCTTGCCATATTGTCCTGTTTCTTCTTGCCATATTGTCTTGTTTCTACTTGCCATATTTTCATGTTTCTACTTGCCATATTTTCCTGTTTCTGCTTGCCATATTTTCCTGTTTCTACTTGCCATATTAACCTGTTTCTACTTGCCATATTATCCTGTTTCTACTTGCCATATTTTCCTGTTTCTACTTGTCATATTTTCTTTTTTCAAATTGCCATATTTTCCTGTTTCTGCTTGCCATATTTTCCTGTTTCTGCTTGCCATATTGTCCTGTTTCTACTTGCCATATTTTCCTGTTTCTACTTGCCATATTTTCCTGTTTCTACTTGTCATATTTTCTTGTTTCAAATTGCCATATTGTCCTGTTTCTACTTGCCATATTTTTCTGTTTCTACTTGCCATATTTTCTTGTTTCAAATGGCTATATTTTCCTGTTTCTACTTGCCATATTTTCCTGTTTCTACTTGCCATATTTTCCTGTTTCTGCTTGCCATATTTTCCTCTTTCTACTTGCCATATTATCCTGTTTCTACTTGCCATATTGTCCTGTTTCTACTTGCCATATTTTCCTGTTTCTACTTGCCATATTGTCTTGTTTCAAATTGCCATATTGTCCTGTTTCAAATTGCCATATTTTCCTGTTTCTGCTTGCCATATTTTCCTGTTTCTGCTTGCCATATTGTCCTGTTTCTACTTGCCATATTTTCCTGTTTCTACTTGCCATATTTTCCTGTTTCTACTTGTCATATTTTCTTGTTTCAAATTGCCATATTTTCCTGTTTCTGCTTGCCATATTTTCCTGTTTCTGCTTTCCATATTGTCCTGTTTCTACTTGCCATATTTTCCTGTTTCTACTTGCCATATTTTCCTGTTTCTACTTGACATATTTTCTTGTTTCAAATTGCCATATTGTCCTGTTTCTACTTGCCATATTTTCCTGTTTCTACTTGCCATATTTTCTTGTTTCAAATGGCTATATTTTCCTGTTTCTACTTGCCATATTTTCATGTTTCTACTTGCCATATTTTCCTGTTTCTACTTGCCATATTTTCATGTTTCTACTTGCCATATTGTCCTGTTTCTACTTGCCATATTTTCCTGTTTCTACTTGCCATATTGTCCTGTTTCTACTTGCCATATTTTCTTGTTTCAAATTGCCATATTTTCCTGTTTCTGCTTGCCATATTTTCCTCTTTCTACTTGCCATATTATCCTGTTTCTACTTGCCATATTTTCCTGTTTCTACTTGCCATATTATCCTGTTTCTACTTGCCATATTGTCTTGTTTCTACTTGCCATATTTTCATGTTTCTACTTGCCATATTTTCCTGTTTCTACTTGTCATATTTTCTTGTTTCAAATTGCCATATTTTCCTGTTTCTGCTTGCCATATTTTTCTGTTTCTACTTGCCATATTAACCTGTTTCTACTTGCCATATTTTCCTGTTTCTACTTGCCTTATTTTCATGTTTCTGCTTGCCATATTTTCCTGTTTCTACTTGCCATATTTTCTTGTTTCAAATGGCTATATTTTCCTGTTTCTACTTGCCATATTTTCCTGTTTCTACTTGCCATATTTTCCTGTTTCTGCTTGCCATATTGTCTTGTTTCTACTTGCCATATTTTCATGTTTCTACTTGCCATATTTTCCTGTTTCTACTTGTCATATTTTCTTGTTTCAAATTGCCATATTTTCCTGTTTCTGCTTGCCATATTTTCCTGTTTCTACTTGCCATATTAACCTGTTTCTACTTGCCATATTTTCCTGTTTCTACTTGCCTTATTTTCATGTTTCTGCTTGCCATATTTTCCTGTTTCTACTTGCCATATTTTCTTGTTTCAAATGGCTATATTTTCCTGTTTCTACTTGCCATATTTTCCTGTTTCTACTTGCCATATTTTCCTGTTTCTGCTTGCCATATTTTCATGTTTCTACTTGCCATATTGTCCTGTTTCTACTTGCCATATTTTCCTGTTTCTACTTGTCATATTTTCCTGTTTCTACTTGTCATATTGTCCTGTTTCTGCTTGCCATATTTTCCTGTTTCTACTTGCCATATTTTTCTGTTTCTACTTGTCATATTTTCTTGTTTCAAATGGCTATATTTTCCTGTTTCTACTTGCCATATTTTCCTGTTTCTACTTGCAATATTTTCTTGTTTCAAATGGCTATATTTTCCTGTTTCTACTTGCCATATTTTCCTGTTTCTACTTTCCATATTTTCCTGTTTCTGCTTGCCATATTTTCATGTTTCTACTTGCCATATTGTCCTGTTTCTACTTGCCATATTTTCCTGTTTCTACTTGTCATATTTTCCTGTTTCTACTTGTCATATTGTCCTGTTTCTGCTTGCCATATTTTCCTGTTTCTACTTGCCATATTTTTCTGTTTCTACTTGCCATATTTTTCTGTTTCTACTTGTCATATTTTCTTGTTTCAAATGGCTATATTTTCCTGTTTCTACTTGCCATATTTTCCTGTTTCTACTTGCCATATTTTCCTGTTTCTGCTTGCCATATTTTCATGTTTCTACTTGCCATATTGTCCTGTTTCTACTTGCCATATTATCCTGTTTCTACTTGCCATATTGTCTTGTTTCTACTTGCCATATTTTCATGTTTCTACTTGCCATATTTTCCTGTTTCTACTTGTCATATTTTCTTGTTTCAAATTGCCATATTTTCCTGTTTCTGCTTGCCATATTTTCCTGTTTCTACTTGCCATATTAACCTGTTTCTACTTGCCATATTTTCCTGTTTCTACTTGCCTTATTTTCATGTTTCTGCTTGCCATATTTTCCTGTTTCTACTTGCCATATTTTCTTGTTTCAAATGGCTATATTTTCCTGTTTCTACTTGCCTTATTTTCATGTTTCTGCTTGCCATATTTTCCTGTTTCTACTTGCCATATTTTCTTGTTTCAAATGGCTATATTTTCCTGTTTCTGCTTGCCATATTTTCCTGTTTCTACTTGCCATATTAACCTGTTTCTACTTGCCATATTTTCCTGTTTCTACTTGCCTTATTTTCATGTTTCTACTTGCCATATTGTCCTGTTTCTAGTTGCCTTATTTTCATGTTTCTACTTGTTATATTTTCATGTTTCTACTTGCCATATTTTCCTGTTTCTACTTGTCATATTTTCCTGTTTCTACTTGTCATATTGTCCTGTTTCTGCTTGCCATATTTTCATGTTTCTACTTGCCATATTGTCTTGTTTCTACTTGCCATATTTTCATGTTTCTACTTGCCATATTTTCCTGTTTCTACTTGTCATATTTTCTTGTTTCAAATTGCCATATTTTCCTGTTTCTGCTTGCCATATTTTCCTGTTTCTACTTGCCATATTTTCTTGTTTCAAATTGCCATATTTTCCTGTTTCTGCTTGCCATATTTTCTTGTTTCAAATGGCCATATTGTCCTGTTTCTACTTGCCATATTGTCCTGTTTCTAGTTGCCTTATTTTCATGTTTCTACTTGTCATATTTTCATGTTTCTACTTGCCATATTTTCCTGTTTCTACTTGTCATATTTTCCTGTTTCTACTTGTCATATTGTCCTGTTTCTGCTTGCCATATTTTCATGTTTCTACTTGCCATATTTTCCTGTTTCTACTTGTCATATTTTCCTGTTTCTACTTGTCATATTGTCCTGTTTCTGCTTGCCATATTTTCCTGTTTCTACTTTCCATATTTTTCTGTTTCTACTTGTCATATTTTCTTGTTTCAAATGGCTATATTTTCCTGTTTCTACTTGCCATATTTTCCTGTTTCTACTTGCCATATTTTCCTGTTTCTGCTTGCCATATTTTCCTGTTTCTACTTGCCATATTTTCCTGTTTCTACTTGCCTTATTTTCATGTTTCTGCTTGCCATATTTTCCTGTTTCTACTTGCCATATTTTCTTGTTTCAAATGGCTATATTTTCCTGTTTCTACTTGCCTTATTTTCATGTTTCTGCTTGCCATATTTTCCTGTTTCTACTTGCCATATTTTCTTGTTTCAAATGGCTATATTTTCCTGTTTCTGCTTGCCATATTTTCCTGTTTCTACTTGCCATATTAACCTGTTTCTACTTGCCATATTTTCCTGTTTCTACTTGCCTTATTTTCATGTTTCTACTTGCCATATTGTCCTGTTTCTAGTTGCCTTATTTTCATGTTTCTACTTGTTATATTTTCATGTTTCTACTTGCCATATTTTCCTGTTTCTACTTGTCATATTTTCCTGTTTCTACTTGTCATATTGTCCTGTTTCTGCTTGCCATATTTTCATGTTTCTACTTGCCATATTGTCTTGTTTCTACTTGCCATATTTTCATGTTTCTACTTGCCATATTTTCCTGTTTCTACTTGTCATATTTTCTTGTTTCAAATTGCCATATTTTCCTGTTTCTGCTTGCCATATTTTCCTGTTTCTACTTGCCATATTTTCTTGTTTCAAATTGCCATATTTTCCTGTTTCTGCTTGCCATATTTTCTTGTTTCAAATGGCCATATTGTCCTGTTTCTACTTGCCATATTGTCCTGTTTCTAGTTGCCTTATTTTCATGTTTCTACTTGTCATATTTTCATGTTTCTACTTGCCATATTTTCCTGTTTCTACTTGTCATATTTTCCTGTTTCTACTTGTCATATTGTCCTGTTTCTGCTTGCCATATTTTCATGTTTCTACTTGCCATATTTTCCTGTTTCTACTTGTCATATTTTCCTGTTTCTACTTGTCATATTGTCCTGTTTCTGCTTGCCATATTTTCCTGTTTCTACTTTCCATATTTTTCTGTTTCTACTTGTCATATTTTCTTGTTTCAAATGGCTATATTTTCCTGTTTCTACTTGCCATATTTTCCTGTTTCTACTTGCCATATTTTCCTGTTTCTGCTTGCCATATTTTCCTGTTTCTACTTGCCATATTTTCTTGTTTCAAATTGCCATATTTTCCTGTTTCTGCTTGCCATATTTTCTTGTTTCAAATGGCCATATTGTCCTGTTTCTACTTGCCATATTGTCCTGTTTCTGCTTGCCATATTTTCCTTTTTCTACTTGCCATATTTTCTTGTTTCAAATTGCCATATTGTCCTGTTTCTACTTGTCATATTGTCCTGTTTCTGCTTGCCATATTTTCCTGTTTCTACTTGCCATATTTTTCTGTTTCTACTTGTCATATTTTCTTGTTTCAAATGGCTATATTTTCCTGTTTCTACTTGCCATATTTTCCTGTTTCTACTTGCCATATTTTCCTGTTTCTGCTTGCCATATTTTCCTGTTTCTACTTGTCATATTTTCTTGTTTCAAATGGCTATATTTTCCTGTTTCTACTTGCCATATTTTCCTGTTTCTACTTGCCATATTATCCTGTTTCTGCTTGCCATATTTTCCTGTTTCTACTTGCCATATTTTCTTGTTTCAAATTGCCATATTTTCCTGTTTCTGCTTGCCATATTTTCTTGTTTCAAATGGCCATATTGTCCTGTTTCTACTTGCCATATTGTCCTGTTTCTAGTTGCCTTATTTTCATGTTTCTACTTGTTATATTTTCATGTTTCTACTTGCCATATTTTCCTGTTTCTACTTGTCATATTTTTCTGTTTCTACTTGTCATATTTTCTTGTTTCAAATGGCTATATTTTCCTGTTTCTACTTGCCATATTTTCCTGTTTCTACTTGCCTTATTTTCATGTTTCTACTTGCCATATTGTCCTGTTTCTAGTTGCCTTATTTTCATGTTTCTACTTGTTATATTTTCATGTTTCTACTTGCCATATTTTCCTGTTTCTACTTGTCATATTTTCCTGTTTCTACTTGTCATATTGTCCTGTTTCTGCTTGCCATATTTTCATGTTTCTACTTGCCATATTGTCTTGTTTCTACTTGCCATATTTTCATGTTTCTACTTGCCATATTTTCCTGTTTCTACTTGTCATATTTTCTTGTTTCAAATTGCCATATTTTCCTGTTTCTGCTTGCCATATTTTCCTGTTTCTACTTGCCATATTAACCTGTTTCTACTTGCCATATTTTCCTGTTTCTACTTGCCTTATTTTCATGTTTCTGCTTGCCATATTTTCCTGTTTCTACTTGCCATATTTTCTTGTTTCAAATGGCTATATTTTCCTGTTTCTACTTGCCATATTTTCCTGTTTCTACTTGCCATATTTTCCTGTTTCTGCTTGCCATATTTTCATGTTTCTACTTGCCATATTGTCCTGTTTCTACTTGCCATATTTTCCTGTTTCTACTTGTCATATTTTCCTGTTTCTACTTGCCATATTGTCCTGTTTCTACTTGCCATATTTTCCTGTTTCTACTTGTCATATTTTCCTGTTTCTACTTGTCATATTGTCCTGTTTCTGCTTGCCATATTGTCCTGTTTCTACTTGCCATATTTTCCTGTTTCTACTTGCCATATTTTCTTGTTTCAAATGGCTATATTGTCCTGTTTCTGCTTGCCATATTTTCCTGTTTCTACTTGCCATATTTTTCTGTTTCTACTTGTCATATTTTCTTGTTTCAAATGGCTATATTTTCATGTTTCTACTTGCCATATTGTCCTGTTTCTACTTGCCATATTTTCCTGTTTCTACTTGCCATATTTTCTTGTTTCAAATTGCCATATTTTCCTGTTTCTGCTTGCCATATTTTCCTGTTTCTACTTGCCATATTATCCTGTTTCTACTTGCCATATTTTCCTGTTTCTACTTGTCATATTTTCTTTTTTCAAATTGCCATATTTTCCTGTTTCTGCTTGCCATATTTTCCTGTTTCTGCTTGCCATATTGTCCTGTTTCTACTTGCCATATTTTCCTGTTTCTACTTGCCATATTTTCCTGTTTCTACTTGTCATATTTTCTTGTTTCAAATTGCCATATTGTCCTGTTTCTACTTGCCATATTTTTCTGTTTCTACTTGCCATATTTTCTTGTTTCAAATGGCTATATTTTCCTGTTTCTACTTGCCATATTTTCCTGTTTCTACTTGCCATATTTTCCTGTTTCTACTTGCCATATTTTCCTGTTTCTACTTGTCATATTTTCTTGTTTCAAATTGCCATATTGTCCTGTTTCTACTTGCCATATTTTCCTGTTTCTACTTGCCATATTTTCTTGTTTCAAATGGCTATATTTTCCTGTTTCTACTTGCCATATTGTCCTGTTTCTACTTGCCATATTTTCCTGTTTCTGCTTGCCATATTTTCCTGTTTCTACTTGCCATATTATCCTGTTTCTACTTGCCATATTTTCCTGTTTCTACTTGTCATATTTTCTTGTTTCAAATTGCCATATTTTCCTGTTTCTGCTTGCCATATTTTCCTGTTTCTGCTTGCCATATTGTCTTGTTTCTACTTGCCATATTTTCTTGTTTCAAATTGCCATATTGTCCTGTTTCTACTTGCCATATTTTCTTGTTTCAAATTGCCATATTGTCCTGTTTCTACTTGCCATATTTTCCTGTTTCTGCTTGCCATATTGTCCTGTTTCTTCTTGCCATATTATCTTGTTTCTACTTGCCATATTCACCTATTTCTACATACTATACTATATAGCCCTGTTAGATGTGTTCTAACGAATAGCTAGAGCTCAGACATCCGTGTCTGTAGTATGTGTATACATTTATCAAACTACGCAGGAGATAATATCTCCCGCATAGAACGCGAATGGACCAACAGATGTCTGAGATCTAACATGCATTATTTCCTTAAATTTTCCCTACATTCATTTAGCCCTATTTCTTTTCATTTGATAATGTCCAATGTGGGGATGATTCCCCACTATGGTATTGACAGATGCAATTGGAAAAATGTACGTGGAAATTACAGGTTGGAATAGGACCAGGTTCGGTCTGCACTACTCGGATTAAGACCGGTGTTGGATATCCCCAACTGTCGGCTGTTATCGAGTGCGCCGATGCAGCGCACGGCTTGAAAGGCCATATCATTTCGGTATAGTGTTATAAATACACTTTGTCACACGAACACTAATAATTACATTTGAAAAATAAACACTCACAAAGATATAAGAATAATAATCGAATATTAAGAAAATTGGATGCACAAAAGCAAATAAATTAATAATGGTTGTGTATATAATAAGAATAATGCTAAAATTGAGACACTATTAAATATACAAAAAAGCCCACAATAATTATTATTAAAATTACACCAAAGTCTCCGGATAATCCAGAGGTGTATTTAAAAAAAAAAGGTTTTTCATAGTTAATATAGTAATAACTTTACTTCGAATATATCAATAAAACCAAGTTTTTATTTCCTTCAATTGATCAACTGCTTACACTATTGAAATATGAAAAACATGCGTCTAATACTCGCCCGTCTCCAGGACGGCGGTTGCACCTGCCCCGGCGACGTCGCGAAGGCATTCGGCGCAGGCGCAGACTTCGTAATGGCCGGCGGGATGTTCGCCGGCCACGACCAATGCGGTGGCGACGTCGTCACAAAGGCCGACGGAAAGAGGGTGAAGCTGTTTTATGGAATGTCCTCATCCACGGCCATGTTGAAACATTCGGGCCGTGTCGCTGAATATCGCTCTTCGGAAGGTTGCTATTTTCTATTTAATCGTATTCAAAAGCTTATATAGCTTTAAGCTTATTTGCAAGTTAACACCACATTCGCAGTTTTAGATTGTCGAATCCGTTTTCATAATGTGCAGTAGAATATTAGTAGTTAGTAGTCAGTCTGTTATTAGCTAATAATCAGTCCGTTATTAGTCAGTACTCAGCTTATTATTATTCAGTAGTCATTCTGTTATTAGTCAGTACTCAGCTTATTATTATTCAGTAGTCAGTCTGTTATTAGTCAGTACTCAGCTTATTATTATTCAGTAGTCAGTCTGTTATTAGCTAATAATCAGTCCGTTATTAGTCAGTACTCAGCTTATTATTATTCAGTAGTCATTCTGTTATTAGTCAGTACTCAGCTTATTATTATTCAGTAGTCAGTCTGTTATTAGTCAGTAGTCAGCTTATTATTAGTCAGTACTCAGCTTATTATTATTCAGTAGTCAGCTTATTATTAGTCAGTCTGTTATTAGTCAGTACTCAGCTTATTATTATTCAGTAGTCAGTCTGTTATTAGTCAGTAGTTAGTCTATGTATAGTCAGCCTTTTGTAGACCTTTTTATATTTAAGTTAAATAATGTGACAGGTAAAACTGTGGAAGTGGAATATAGGGGGGACGTGGCGGACACAGTTAAAGACATTTTAGGTGGTCTGAGATCAACGTGTACTTATGTGGGCGCGGCCAAGCTGAGAGAACTGACCCGGAGAGCCACTTTCATCAGGTGCTGTAGGCAAGTCAACGATACGTTCTCTTAATTTCAATCAATAGATATTTATCTAATATAATATAAATTCAATATAATTATATCCGAAGCGAATTATTCCATTCTACAATTTAACAAAAATAAAAATTACTATGTCAAATCAGCTTATTCGACCAGATTTTATTAATTTATTAAAATTATCTAGCACGAAAACATGTTTAAATCGGATATAATTGTATTTTATTACGAATATTTCGAGCTTTCGCTGTCCATGTAGCACTGCTAACGAGTAGTTCGACCAAAATTCTTTATACGCAGTATTGTTTATGGGCCAAGTCTGATGATCGGCCATCGCGCTTAAACGAAACTTAATTTGTTTTTTTTTTATTGAACAACATTTAAGATATTTTTCATACTTTTAACTTTGTTTAAATTAAATTGATTAAACATGATGTGTAGACGTGTCTATGGCCGGGGGTTCCTAACCTAACATATGTTAATTAAGCAGTTTTTAAACGCACACGTTTTTAAATATATGAAAAATTGCATTATTTAATATAATTTTAGATTTTAAGTTGGAACATGAAGTTGGACTTTTTAATTGTAAACGGTGTTGCTATATTTGAAATTGAAGTGTCAAGTGATTGACAACTTCAATTTGACATTTGACAGTTCGTCGTTGATAGAATGTTGACACATTGTAGTTGTATTCTGTGGCCTAGTTGTTCAATAGACATTTGTTGATCTACCTCTGTTATTGAAAAATAGGATTTTTAACTTGAAAATATATTTTTGATATTATTTTACAGAAGTATGTGTGTATCAGTTTTTTTTAATTAACAGCACAAATTACCCTTACCGCTTTAAGTTTAAGACGTAGTTGTTATGTGGTTGACATATTTGTAATATGATAATGAATTAAATGAAATGATATAATGTTCTTTTTATTTACCCCATTTTACACATAAATAAATAAATTCATGATCCGCTACTAGTACGAATAAAGTCTTAACAATCATAAATATAACCATAATTCTCCATATATTAATCGGGAAAAATATTTTTTTAATTCCAAATACTATATCAAGTAAGAAAACAAATAAAGGATAATGATGTATTGATTCGCTAATGGAGCCGTGTTTTTTTCTGTACATTTTCAAAATTTACCAGGTTTTATTTTGAATGAATTGTAACATTTAGCCGTTGTACACAGAGCGCTATTGGTCGTTATACAATAACAAACGTTACACGTGACTTTAAATGAATGACCTTTTCGACAATCATTCATTTGATTCCTCTTAATTGGTACAATTTCAACTGAAATCGGATCTTTTTTATTGAGACAAACCTTCGTGGTACATAGGAGCGTCTCACCATCGCTGAGGCAACGACATTGGTTGCAATCATCAATATATGTTGTTAACGGTTCGCAGTAACCATTTAGCTTTGAGACATTTGTGGGTCTTTTATTACCATGACATGCTTCCTTCATATAACAACTCTGTGTCTTCTCACCATTCACTTCTTGACAGTGACAGATCATACACTTCAGTTCATATGAAGTGTTCACAACACAATCGGACTTAATGACATCTATGGACGATGTATTACACATATTCATTGTGCATTGTATATATTTTTTACCAGCTCTCACATTGCATTTACAAATATTACAATTTTTATTAAATTTAGTACCTGGCGTGCAGTCTACGTCGTCTACAGGTGACGGTGCCAGCGTAAACTTACCTTTATATTTCTTTACATCTAATATTGGCCGATAATTAATACATTTGCGTGCTGTGCATATTTTTCTACCTCTCTCATCGCAATAACACAGATTACAATCATTTTCAAAAACAACATTCGTTTTCATCCCATAACACATGCTTTCGGCGTGTCTGAGAACTGGAATGGAATTTTCGTCTTGAGAACAAGTTTCACAAATAAGTCTATTGTTTTTCAAACATTTGCAAGGCATGCAACCTATATTATATATAACATTTGGTGTACAATATGCATAGACCTCTATATTATCATTCGTATCATCAGTACGGGCTATATTTGTAGTGTTAGCTTTCAAAATCGGGTCATCTTTGTGACAAGTATTTTGTGTACACAGTGCTTGGTCTAAATATCCATTTGAGGGGCAAAAACATACATTACAACCCACAACATAGAGTTTGGTGGGAATGCATGTGTAATTTGAAGTAAATTGCTTTAAAGGCGTAATCTCTACTGAATGTAAAACTCGGAAGATGTCTCTGCATACTGGACTGGGCCAATGCCCGTCGTCTTTACAGACGCACAACATTGACCCTCGTCGGTAGTGGACACCAGGAGAACAGGAACTGGGTGATGATCTCCATACTCCGTGACCTTCCATGCCGACGTCTATATCCCGGATGGCATCTGCGAAACCAATCTTAATATATAGTAAAGCTTATATTATATTTAATATTAAAGCTGTTTGTCGTTTACGTATATAGTCTGTGGGACTTGCTGAACTTCTCGTCAGTCCCGTATTAAACTAATTTGGTACAGACGTAGGATTTTGTTAAAAAAAATCTACGCAAAACACATTTAAAACTTACCATTAAAATGGCCGAACATGTCAATCTCATTACAAACTCTCGCCTTGCAACTATACCTCTGTCTCTCATCACACCTGCACCAGTTACAATCATTTAGGACCACTTCACGCTTCTTGCACTTCTCACTCCATAATGTGCTGTGAAGTGCTGAGTAAAATTATACAAAACTATTAAAATCTAGTGCAGGCTAAGTTGTACACAATAATAGAGAATCGTCCGTCGCGTCGTTCCAACTAAGCGTTTGGTAAGATACTTCTTACAACACACCATCATATTATAGAACCAGCCTGTTACAGTATTGCCGTATCAATACGTCATCAAAAATCTGTATACCATATATCTTATACTTATGACTCGTCAAAAAAGAAACTTATAAAACAGAATTTGATTCTACATTTACTGCAAGTTTCCAAATCAAGGGTTTAGAGCGCAGAATTGGCGAGAAACTCTCCGCCACTCTTTTAAATCATACCAATCATGTGGTATAGACAGCTGTACTTACGCTTCTGATGTGTGTAAGAGTTAATAACAACAATCTGTAATGAAACTATTATGAATAGACGATAGTTCATATTATCGTTATGAAATAAAAGCCTTTTCGTTTTTAGTTTATACAAAAAACAATAAAACAACATAATGTTTTTTACGTTATCGAATATTAATTAAATTCGTATATATTTTTAATTATTTTGCTCACATTTTTTTTGTACGCACAACAGTTTACCGCTGTGTAGACAAAAACAATTCTCGCAATGCTTCGTGAATGACTCTCCCGGTGTGCAGGACTCTTTACCAATAAGCCTGACCTTACCGCGTCTCAGAGAACCAAGTGTAAGAGACGACCCATCAATGTAGTCTTGAGATGTTTTCAAATCTAAAATGTTCTTCGATTCTTCCAATACTTCGTCGTCTGATTCACTTATACCATTCTTTAAAGACGTATCATCTTTAACTTTACTTTCACCTCCCAATAAATCAAAGAGAATTTCCTCTGTATTTAAATCGGATTCTGTTTTTGCTTCTTTATTCTTTACGCCCTTAAAAACATTATACTTCTTATACATTGGTCTATTGGTTAATTGTGATGCTGATTCCAGATAGTTATGACCGCATATGGTGAATGAAAAATTACCCAGTTGGAGGTTACTCTGATTTGCTACACGGTTGCAAACTAGTTTGCTTTTATAAATACAGTAGCAAATTTGGCATGTTTCAGATGAGTACCAGGTTCCGGGTTCACAACTACCGTTCACACTGAAGGATCTCCGTGCCTCCGGACATTTTCTCTGAGTACAGAGTTGTTTGTTTATTTTGCCTTCAGCATCACACCGACATACGTTGCAACCCAGAAAAATATATGAATTAGGTTTGCAATCGGATAACTTTTGATCTAAAATTGATTTTTTCAATTATTATATTTAAATTACATTAAAATTGGTATACCACGTATTTTTTCACTTACTGTCAATTCCAATTAAGAACATTGTTAACATAATAAAAAGTTTATAAGCCATTTTAAATTAGGTTAAAACATTTTCATTAACTAGGATTTGCAAACAGCAAACATAAAAGTAATTTTTTGCTTCAATTATTTTAATGACTTGATTGTCGTCACAATTTGACCATGAATTGATTAAAAATACTACAACACATTATAACTGTTTGATTTCACAAAACCATCACTTCACGTTAGTTTGCAAACTAACGTTAGTTAGCTTTAGGGAGCTTACCGATATGACACTGCCCATTTGACACAACGTGTCATCAAATTGCTAGCGTAACCGCTAGAGACGCTTATTGAATTCCATACAAATTCAAGTTTTCTTTAACATAACCGACTGTGTATAATAACTCACACAGCACACTGCATTTGGCAAGGGGTTGACCAGACTTTTGTTTAGTTCATAGAACGCGCATTTATGTATATCTTTCTTTATATTATGAACCTGATATTTCAAATGTACGACTATTATTTAATTTCCCAGCCACGTGTCTATGAGCGACGACTTCCTCTTTATGGTGTGCGTTTTGCTCGATTCCCTGTTAAATAAAAAAATGTGCTTCGTGTCATTGTCAAAACATAATTCAAATAAGTACAACTTTATTATCATCAAGAAATAATGGCTTGGAGTTCGTACAATTATCCATGTCACTTTTGAAGCAGTGCTCCTCTATGACATATCCGTCTTCACATGTGCATATAAAACATTCATCCAACAGTTTTCCAGGCTCATCACATTTGTATCTCGTATGTTGGTGCTTCACTTTGAGAACTGCAGTTCCATTGGAGTTGGGGGTAATTTCCTTATTAGCTGTAAAAAGATAGTTCAGTTTACGTCATTCTTACATAACATTGTGAGATTGTTCATTATCATATCTGGCAACACCACACATTTTAAGCCATTTTATAAAATAAAGCAATATAAGTTTTCGAGTTTTATTTTGATGGAAATAAAAATTTTCAATTCGTTTCAATTCCTCTCCAGGCGCTTTGGTCGCGGAACATTATTGTTATTGGAAAGCCAATACTTCTTACTATATTTGTTCATCACATAAATAAAAAGAGGTGGTCCTTACTTGTCGTATCACATTTTCTGCCCATGGGCAAATAATTGAATTCAGGGAAGGCTTTCTCACAGTAGGTTGTCTTTGGAAGCGGCCGACAATAATTATTGATATTCCCCATATATGGGCATATGCATTGTTCACATCTCCGTAAATTAAAAAAAAAAATTACAACCTTAAATTATCCATTTTAATATGTTATCACTTAAAATATGGAAATTAAACGAGTTACACTAAAATCGGTTCAGTACTATTCAAGACTTCACGGGGTATATGAATTAGAGTTTTTGATTATTTTAGATGCCTTATTTAAGATTTTTCTTCGTTACTTCATTCGTAACGAAGAAAAATCTTAAATAAGGCATCTTTCGTCCAGAACTCGGAGACTACCTTAAGTATCAAGCATATAATGTGTATATATAGTTCGTGTATGGCGAATCAATGTTACTGATTAATTTACAATTTTCTAATTTCCACTTAAAGCTTAAGTGAATAATCTTATTTTTTAAGTACCTCACTATATACATAGATCCAGGCGTACAGTGGTGTCTTTCCGACCCAACATGTACTGTGTATTCCAAACATGAATCTAACTCGAATCGCTTCACACGATTATGGGTTTCCGTATTTGCGTCAGTGTCTGTTGCGTCTTTATTTTCTGTGTCTGTGAACTATTAAGTATATTATTTCAAAGTTATTGGTTTTTTTCACGGTGTTTATATTTTTCTTTCCCACATAGAATCGTATCAGCGTCACTAATATTATCTTAAACAAGCTTAGCCGGTTAACAATAATTTTTAAGCGTAAACTCTGTTTTGAAATGTCGGCATTTGGGGCGATCGATTGCCACGCTTCTAAAAAGTTGTTGATTTTATTAAAAGCCAAATTTGAAATATTATTTGGGAGCTTTTTAATGTCAGAGGAGGCAAACGTGCAGGCAAGTCACCGAGTGATGTGCCAACCACCGCCTATGGACACCTGCAATGCCAGGAGTCTTATTAAATAGATGAAGTTTATTGAAATTATATGTTGTCTGTGACTTTATTCACATTGAAAATGGACACGACTGAATAATGACAGAACCATTTTGTTTTTACATACCGAAATAACATCTGTATTTTCCTTTGTATCATCGCATCCAACTGGTTCACAGCTTGCATACATTTTTAAACCCATTTCGGGACACACACAAATCTTACACCCAATAGTAAACTCCTCACCGGGAAAGCAATGGTCTAGTGATCTGACTTTATCGGATTCATTTACATTTTGTTGTAAACTTAGCTTAGATATATTCAAAGGAGCAATACCGCATTCGTGTTCTGTACACACTCTGTCTGTTTTGTCTCCGTTCGGCGGACAGACACACACATTACAATCGACCGTGAAAAGATGCCCAGCAACACAGTCAGTGGATCTGAGAAAATTTTTCTCACAATTATTTTTCGTACATTTAGCGACGTTTTTGATACCGTCTCTTGGACAAAAGCAAATATTGCAATCCACTTCGTAGTACGCTAGGGGTTCGCATGTAAACCTGTCCATACTGATAGTATTGATTTCATCATCATAACAACTGTTTTTGGTACATGCTTGATCTTTTAAAATACCACTGTTTGGACATATACAAAAGTTACATTTGACTTTTGATATGGAACCGGGTGTACATGTGCCACCTGTATTGGATGTTATTGGAAATAATTTAGACTTATGTCCGGCACTTATTATTCTTTTAGATGCACAGTCGTCATTGGTACACCATTTTGGATCTATTGTACCATTTTCATTGCAATAGCACGAGTTACAATCAAGGTCTATGAAAGTGCCGGGCTCGCAGTGGGTATTGTTGGTAATGTCTTCTCTTGGTATTACTTCGAATTTAACTTTGGACCTCGTGCAATATTTTAAGCCTTTATATCCACTCTCAGGACATAAGCAATAGCTACCATCATCAACGTATACTGTATTTGGTTCACAGAGGTCGCCATCTTCAATTTTTTTTAAGGTCTTCATATCGTTTGGACGTATATTAGTTTCGTTCACGAACTTTTCAAGTAAACGTAATTTGTTTTGATAGGTGCAGACATTTATACAAAAATTGTGACTGGTCTCGCCACTTCTTGGGCAAAAACATACTAGACAATTTGGCACTACTTCGCCGGGGCTACAGGTTTTTCTATCCGAATATAAATGTCCATTCGAGGCTTTCGAGCAATCTATTTCAACACATCTGTTCTCGTTCACAGTTCCTTCAAAATTACAATCGCAAAACAGACACCTTGGATTTAGAAATGTGAATGGTTTGCAGGGCAAAGTGTTTCTTATTTGTACAAAATTTGGTTTTGTGTCTTTACATGTTGCTCTGGTACATAGATTATTATCGAAACTGTTTTCATTACACAAGCAGATATCACAATCTTTTCTATAATATGTACCTGGGATACATTTTGACAGTTGCTTGACAGGGACGTGACATTTCTCAACACATTTGTCGAGAACAAAACGTCCGTTTTCCGAGCAGACACACTCGATGCACCCAAATATATACATGACATTGGGTATGCAGTATTTCTTCTTAGCGACTTGAAAATCGAAACTTGTCTCTATTATACACGATGTATCTTTGGAACAGTGAGCTTCTACGGAGAGACCAGACGCTGGACAAGTGCAGAGGTTACAATTGATGTAGTACGAATGGAATGGCGTACATTTCGGATCATAAGCGGATAACCCATCTTTACCGCAAACGTTTGTGCAAACGAATTGTCCGTTTTGCTGACAAACGCAATGATTGCAGCCCTCCCTAACGATTTGTCCGTTTTGACAGATCTGCCGGCGTTCAATTGTTTTGCAGCTCGCATCGCTCCACAGACCGTAGTTATTGCAAAAGCATAGTTTATCATTGATAACAAACTGTGTTTTCGGAACGCACGTACCTAAAAAAAGTCATAACGTCACTCGATTCAAGGATAAACTCTCGAAAGCGTCGAAATCAATTGGCTTTGGTTGGTTTAACTTGTATTGCATTTAGATTTTTCTTCTTTCCATTTAACGACCACTATGACGCCATAAAATCTCTAGATCTACGAGCGTCCATTATAAAGTGCTGATAGAGATGAATTTTAAATTATTATATTACTTACGGAAACTATGCATTTGTAATGGTAATCGTGATAAAAGTGTTAAAAATGTCACAGTCATCCGCATCTGGGTTGTTCAATCGGCTTTGGATGGAAATTGAAATTAAAATAATTGATTAATTTCACGCTTACATACAAGAGACGCTTTATGATTAGTTTTCCAAAGTTACCAATATGAATTAAACCAAGCAAGTAATCAAATTGTTGTAAGATGATACTTTTTCTAATACTATCTGACCTGTTGGAGGGTAATAGGTGACCAGGCGACGTATTGATAATTAAGCTGTGTAATTTAAAATATATTGTTGATACAAATTCAAGTGATTTAACATTTAGTGCGTGTAACGCAGATTTAAAAAACTAAACGCCAGATAACTCGCGAATCGATATTTGTAATATATTTAAAACTCTATAGCGACATCTATGATTTTCAATCAGTACTACGACGTCATCTACTCGAACTTCTAGACTTTAAGCCGCTTGGCCGTCTACCGGCACATTACTCAAAGTTTAATCAATTATACAAAGACTCTTTAGGCCTTATAAAGATAAGTAAATCTTTAATATATTGATAAATGATTGACATATTATTTTATAGGCCATGTTTTTCCAGGTGCACGTGTTGTTTTTCAAGTTTCAACGCCTGCGCATAGTCGAGACAGGTCTTCTGTGTACATCTTAGAGTAGAATCCGATTGGCAATGGCATCTGTTGCATTGTATGCTAGAAAATGCATTAATTAATATATGTGATCATGGATGTACCGCATTTTTACGAAAGCTCAAATGCAATATATCAAAATTATATGGCTTTCAATTTACTGCCGACTGCTACGAAAACCTTTCAGGCGTTGTTTCCAACCGTTAATTATAACAGATGATTGTCGTTATTATAAAACTATATAATTACATAAAAAAGCTGGAGAGGGCGCAGAGAAGGCAGAAAAAAGTACAAGAGTCTTTCCTCCAATTTTGATTTAGTTTCTTTCGGAGTAAAGGCTTTTGGACCTTGGGGTATAAGTGCAAAGGCGCTTATTAAATAATTATATAGGCGCCTCGTAGTCAGTACCGTTGACCCAAGAGCTGGTGCTTTTCTCGCTCAGCGTATATGCATCGCGATACGATGTAATGCCGCGAGCATGGGTTGGAACTCTGCCACAAGGACCAAACTTTTCAAATTTATTTAATTTGTTTACTTTAGTTTTATAGTCCGTAGTATTTTTTTGGGGGCAAACGAACAGAAGGCCCACCATAAAGGTGAAGTCGCCGCCCATAGACACTCACGTGACTGGGAGTGTATTAATGTTTTAGTTTGTTATTTTTTTGTATATTTCAGTCTTATTAAATTAAGAAATTGTATTTTATATGTAAATACTAACAAATTCATAAATATTCAAATTCTAATCATCCACACGACATGAAAATACTATATATGTATAAAAAGTACTGTTACTGTATAAATCAACCGTCTTGTTGACACTGCATTTGCTAAACCCAAAAATTAATAAATATAAAAACATTAGAGAGACTAAGTTTTTATCACTCACGTATACATTGTTCCTGGAACACATTTCTCGTTATCAATGTTCAAAGCCAATGGGACCTTATGCGAATGACCAGTCAACTTTTCACGCTCCTCGCATTTCGGGATTCCTTTGCAAACACTGATTCCATCCACACAATTGCATCGGACACAGCCGTACGATTTGTCTTCTTGACATTCTTTACCTGATAGGATATACTAACGATATAAGTTAATTGTATATTTTATACATATATATATATATACACATATACACACACATATATGTGTGTGTAGGTATATATATGTATGTATATTACTAGTTAATCCCGATAAACGTTGTTTGGCCGATTCTCAGTTTTTCAATATGGCCACAAAATTTCAGGAGAATCGGTCAACACGTACCGGAACGAACATTGTGACGCGAGAATTTTATATATTAAATAAGAAATCCTAAACATTTTTTGTTTGGAAACAATTGTCAAATGATATGCGTCTAGAATTTTGCAAATGTATACAAATAACTTTAACGAGGATGAATTCGGCTTCTGAGATTGTAAGTTAGAACTAGATTGTGTGTCGGCTAATTCATTCTCGTTTAGAATGTCCGTTAGAGCAGTTTTATTACAAAATTAACACATAATTTGTAGAATCATTTAAATGTGACAATTAAATGCCTGTGTATGTCTTGCTGAATATTTCTGTGGTCATCAGGCTAGTCTGCATGACCACCCAATGAAAACTAGTATTGATCCTTTTTATAATATGCATTATATTAAAACATGTTTTTATAATGTAATCTTATTAAGATTAATATACCATCGTTTGAAACTGGATGTGTTAATTTTGTTTTATATTATACATTAATTAGCTTGCAGTAATTTACCAGAGAGTTTGTTCGCTTCCATATTGACGAGACCTAATTTCGACAAGCATAATTTTTCTTCGCAAACAAGATTATTCGACTGTTGGCACAAACATCCATTGCAATCAATACGGTACATCCTTCCTGGCTCACATTTATCAGAAAGGCTGTTGAGAATTGGAAACCTCGATATTTCTTCAGGGTAGAATGGGAACTTTTGGACTTTTGATTTTGAATTAACTGTAATGAATTAATTAATCGGAATATAAATGCACAGGCAAATGAATTAAGTAGGCGCCTGGTAATCAGTACCGGTGACCTGGTGCTTTTCTGAAAAGAGCTTTTCTTGAAAAGATGCTTATACAAGCATCGCGATGCAGCGGGGAAATGCCAGCATTATGGGTAATCTTCCACAAGGAGCAAACTTTTAAATTTATTTAATTGTTGCGGTTTGATTTGTTTGTCATCTTATACTATAACCAAGTAGTTCACGTGACTTCGTATGTGGACAATAAATCTCTACACTTTTTTTTCCGAGGTGGAAATACATTCCCGCCTTCCCTGGTCCCAAAATATAAGGGATATGTGGGAATCAACCCACGCTGGTGTCTCTGCTTTTCAGAGACGAGGTGGGCAATACCCACTAAAACCACCTCGGGTAAACCAACAAGACCGCATTGAAAGGGCCCTGGGGTCGCTTTCGCACTCAATCAGGCAAAATCTCTACACTGTTATATAGCATTAAATTTTTATAATTTAAACTGTTATTTAGGACAGATTATATTTAGACTCTACGTACGAAACAACTCGGATTTCGTAGGCAGAAGATTCAGAAAATTACAATTTATCCCATAACAGACTTACGACTCATCTTATCTTGACATGTCTCCCTACATATCTGTTTCTTCTTATAGTTGCAAAAGCATATTTGACATTCTTTTTTCACTATCTTCCCTGGTATACTGCAAGACAAACTCTTATCTAATTTTATCACGCTGCCATGTAAACCAATACGCGCTACATCCCTTTTAGTCTTCTTCGATCGCCATTGATGTTTCTGTATTTTTTAAGGGGAAAAACACGGGTCTTAGGACACACACGGCACAATAGGTCAATAAAAAAATATAACAACCGTGAGAATCTATACATAAACATATTATAAATGTATAGTAATATTTTAACAGATAAACTATGCGTAGTATTTGGTAGCAAAAGAGTGAATGGTGTTGACCCGCGAATGAATTCATTCGGTTCATTTTATCATTCATTCCATACGATACTTGTATGGTGATTATTCAGACTTATACTTGTGTATTAACAATATACCCATAAATTATATATCCATAATTCCATTGGTAATTTGGTACATTATTTGATACTGGCCACCATCATTAAAGGGGTTTAGACTAGGATTTAGACTACGTCAGAGGAATTGCATCGAAATCAGTCAAAATCAAAAGTATATGGATGCACATAGGTAACTATGGTAGTAGTTACTTCTTCCTAATAATTAATACCTGCTGCATACGTGCCCTTTGTCTTCTCAACCATACCTTTAAGTATTGAACAAAGCTCGGCTCTAAGCACACCATCTTCGTACACATGAGTGCATTATTAAATCCGCATCTACAAGTGTTGCATTCCGATTTATACAGTTGACCCACTGTACAACTTTGGCCATCGTGAATTTCCGGAAGGTTGAACTTTGAGTAATCCTTTAGACTTGCTAAAAAAAATAAAACATTTTGGAATGGTTAAAAACTTTTTTAAATAAGTTTGTCTCTGCAATGTTGGGTTAAATTTAAAGAAATGACTACAACGCATTCGCAAACCTACTCGGGAATATTTGAAAAAGAAATTCGGGAAATTCAATTCGCAAATACCTAAATATTGAAATTCAAAGTTATTAATTGACAGAATCATATATCATACAGTTACCTAACTATATATTATGAATTATATGTAGGGATATAATATAAATAATAGTTCTCTCGTACTGCATTAAAACCAAATATCATATATACAGAAATCCATTAAGGATTATTTTAAATTTTGAATGCACTAGGTAGCCGTTCGTTTATTTATTTATTTTACGTAAACAAAATAGACACATCACAAAAATACGATAACAGAAAAAAAATATGACAAAAATACAGAGGCATCCTAAAAAAATGTTTCACAGATAAAATATGTTATATACACAGTCACAAGTACAGACACTAAAAAAGCCACGGGAAAACAACAAAAACAAAAAAATAAAAAAAATCTATAAATTAAAAGTAACATACCTTATTACAAACACATGAATTTATGGGTATACACGCAAAATAAGACCGAACGAGTAGAAAACCTGAATGGTACTTATTTTTGACGCATTAAAAATCAAATAAAATTCAATAATTTCAACATTTTAATATATCAATGGTTTTTTGATGGTAAAATAATCTCGCGTCGGCTCCAAGTCTTCGTAAACCGCTGCCTTCGCCGGCTTTTGGGTATTTACTGACTGGAAATAATAACTAACGAGCAGCTATTGGAGCGCTGTCGGGAAATCCCAATTGCCCAGCAAGTAAAGCCTCGCAAGTGGAACTGGACTGGCCACACTCTCCGGAAAGATCCCAATCATATTCCTATACAGCCACTTGACTGGAATCCTCAAGGGGAGCGGAAACTTGGCCGTCCCAAATAGACCTGGAGACGTACTGTTGCAGATGAGTCGAAAAGAGCTGGTAAGACTTGGAGCGAGATCAAATCCGAAGCGTCGGACAGAGCGTAATGAAGAATTGCTGTGGTTGCCCTCTGCCCCATCGAGGGGACATAGGATTATAAGTCAATGGTATTTTGATACTTTAAATACTAAAATCCAATATAAATTCTATTTTGTGTTATTTCATGTGAGTCTCAATCGCTCGTTGATATTAAACCTCTACGCAACGCTAAGCCATCTATAATAAAATCATTCAAACACACCATCGTTGTGCAGGACAGTTCTTCATTTGGTGTGCAAATACACGTGTTACAATTCAACTGGTACCTTTGACCTGGACTACAAACATCATTAACACTTTCTACATTAGTTAATGTATCCAAATACATTCTTCTAGAATCGACTTTAGGACGACAGTCCCGTTTAGTGCAAATTAATTTACCATCCTCATCGCATATACAATGATTGCAATCAACGTAATATTCTCTGTAGGCGGTGCATTTTTTATTTGAATTAAATATATTGGTGACTGATTTTACATCAGATGTATTAAGTTCCTGTATAAGTCTCGGGCTTATTCGCTTACACAATTTATCTATATAGTAGTTCACGTCACTACAAACGCATACTTCATTGTTTGCTCTCAGGAAATCACCAAAGAGGCACACGTCAGCTTTGCTGGCTGCTTTGCAATGACGACTAGTGCAGCCTGTTGACTGAATTATGCCTGTTTTATCGCATTTACATACATTACAATCGATGAGGTACAGACTGTTAGGTTTGCATGTGATGTTCGATCTCAGATTTCCGTGAATTATAGGCAGGTCTGTTTTAAGAGTATTGAAAACTTTTCGACAGTTTTCTGATAGCCACCGTCCGTTATCGGAACACGTGCACACTGTATGATCTTTGATATGTCTCGTGTTCGATTGGCATTCAATGGCCTTTACGTTATTTCCGGCTGAAAAATAATTGAATTAAAATTCAAAGCCTTTACTTAGGTCAAATTTCAACTTAAGTCACTCAGAGTTTTGCAATAATGTTTGCAATAACATTTTATTTCTTAGGATTCGTTTTAAGTTTGTTTATATTTGCGTCAGACTAAATCTTTGCCTGTATGTATGAATATTATTTTTTATTTGAAGCCATTTGAGTAACATTTACAAACAAAAATGAAATACTTTGTTGAGAGCACTTTATCCCGCGACAAATGTAGACTCCTTCAGTATTGCAGACACAAACTATACACGGGCTTCTAGATGTCGCTGTTGGTATACATTTTCTTATAGATTCTTCTAAAAAAAAATCTTTATTGTGTATAAAAGTACATACAAATACAATTTACACTTTTGAGGGTACTTACTGTCCATCGTTTTTGGTGTTACCCACAGAAGTGGCACTGGCAAAAGACAAGTTGTGTTATGAACGGTATTCCTTTAACTTACGCGAGTCACATTTAATTGGTTTATTTTATTTTGATGCGTAACACATGTCAAATTATGTAAAACAAAAATAATATAAATTATCGCATATTTAAGGTACGATCTTTTTTATTACAAAGGAGTATTTATTCAACTCGTAACTCCACAGATCTTACAATATCTAAACTATAATAGACTTCGTAAAGAATGTCAAAAATAATAATCACATAACTTACATAACAGTGATTGCGTACTGCATATAAAACATACAAGAAAAAGTGTTGATATCAGAGCCATAACGCTGTATGGCAATGAAAAATTATCGCTTAATCGTGAAATTATTAATTTTACTGGTATTATTAAGTACCGGGAAAATGGTTGTTTGAATTGTAATTGGTAATTAATTAATTGCCAATTTTTTACTTATTTATATGTAGCTAATGATTCTATAAAGAAAGAGAGATAGATAACTGTTATTAGAATACAAAGCTTACAAGTATGTGTAATCTTGGAGATATGATTTGAAGAACTGATAAAGTTTTGACAAAAAACAATAAAATGGCTAATTGTAATATCTTTATTATATTTTAAGTATTCCTTTATCGTGTGGGTTCTCTGGAAGAGATCGCTTATTAGCGATAAGGCCGCCCGTTGCTCTTATATGTACTAACATCTGTTAACGTCATTTGCTTCTAGTGTTTAAGTGCAATAAAGTGTGAAATAAATATTTAATATTTAAATACCAAACTTTAGAGCCTACTGGCACAGAATATTTGCAGTGCGATAGTAGTTAACCCAAAACCTTTAATAATATTTTACCGGGAAATTTATAAATAAATAATACCATAAACTAATTTAATATATACAAACATGGCATGGGAAAATATAGGAATGGTTCATTGTACATTAATTGCTTGGTAAAATAGTTTATTACTTAATTATAGTTTAAAACATTTCTTACGAATAAAAGCTTCGGGTGGGGTCTAGCCGCCATCTTGTTGTAAAGATGGCGAAGCATTATGAACGAGCGTGCTTCACAATGCTTAAACACTTGGTAGACACTCAGTCAAAAGACCCGAGTTAGGTCATAGACGCATCTGTTGGTAGTGTGATTGGTGTCAAACCCGCAGCACTTATGTATGCTATTGTAATTCCCGTGTTTTTGTGCTCGCACTTAACCCATATCATAAACCCAACTGTGAAAAACTATGCCTGTACTGCATATTTTTTTAAATTTATTTTGTATGAGCACCTGCCTTTGACGAATGGAGACGTATCGACCTTCAGTATTCTAAGATTGAAAAGGTAAATGTGAAATAAAACCCATATTAGCTGTATTTTTTTTTATTATTTCGACAATACTTATGACGATAATTACTTGAAAATAAATAGCCTAGCTAAACGGCTTACAGAATTAAATAATAATTGAACAATTGTTGAATAAATGTGAAAATGTAAAAAAAAGTATTTTCTACAAAGCGCTCATAGTGAACTCTCTAAAATTATAGCTAATTTTGAAATTATGTACAGATTGAAGGGATAATATTTCGAGTCAATAAGACCCAAATTTGAAAGCTCGACATAGCATCAAGAATGTTTCGATTCGTTTCTCTCTCTTTTATATTAATCATATTTTATGATTTTAATAAAATTAGTTTATTTAAAAAAAAATGTTATAATTTATTAAGAAATTATGGTTACTAACATGGATGGACTTTTTGTTGTCTGAAATAAAGAAATTATTATTATTATATTGATTTCATTTTACATTCCCGTTTTATAAACCCGCTCAGCACTACGCTTACGTAATGTATTTGTGTACGTATACGTACGATGTAACGTAAGGCGTCGTTTGATGCCTGTAACGGGTATTACTTACCCATACGATAATATTTCTAAACTTATTTTTATAAAACTACTACTTAAAAGATATTTCACGTTTTTTTCAATAACGTAACGTTATAATAAAACTATATATAAGAATAATTAAGTGAATACTATCAATGTAGTTACTAACACACACTTCGTTAGACGTTTAATACTTACACAATTGGGAAAGTTAAATAATTGGTTCGCAGGGTTATTGTGAAATGAGGGTAGTTTATCTAGAAACTACCTTAATCTTTGTTAAAAAAAATTTTGAATTTCGAATAAGGCACTGTTTAGTCTTATATCGATGTCAATTTACGGAAATGATCAAATTCATATGTGTACGAAATTTTGATTTTCTACGTAATTCTTTAAAAATACAAAGTTGGTCGAAAAAGAATTTATTCGCTAAATGCTATTTATTTATTCGTTGTTGCTATAGAAACGGAAAACATTCGAAGAACCCCTCACTGAAGTACCAGGGTGGCATAATCAGAACGGAAGTGTTCTAAAGCGCTGGATTGATGTCTTGGTCGCAAAGGCGTAGAGTACAGAAGGTGCTCCTTCCGTCAGCTGAACAGGTGCAGTCTTTGCACCCGCGCTTGAATTGCTCACCAGGATTGCATCGGAAATTGGGATCATTTTCTATTTCATAAAAAAAAACTTTTTAAAGAATACTTTCTAACGGAATTTAAATTCAATCCATCTTTTGGTATAATAATATAAATATTATATAAGAATGTATAGATTAATGAAGACAACGAGATATCAATATTTAAATTTATGGGCAGTATAACTTAAGATTCAAATAACTCAAAATAAAAACTAAAACCCAAAAATAAATTTAAAAAATGTTGGTCCTTGTAGAGTAGCCAGCTATTTGGTCACCAGACCATGTGCTAAATTCTTAAAATGCTCCCGTACCCCAAGATCCATTCTCTACTCCAAGGGAAACAAAGTAGAAGGAATGAAATGAACTGGTGCTGGTGAATGATGGACCAACTTGTTACTTACCAGGCGCATTTATATCATTCTCGCTGTCGTCCTCACAACGCTTCATGGAGCATACAGCGTGGTTTCCATCCGTGGTGCACTGGCACACGTTGCAGCCCTGATCGAATACTGAGCCAGGTGTGCAGTTTAGCTGATCTTGCGATGCCACTTCTGGGGTCACAAAAGTACATGTTAAGGGATATTTATTATATAAGGCTTTCAGGAAGAGAAACTAAAACAAAACACGAACGGCACATCCCGTTCGTTGGTTAATTATTAAAATCTCCAATTTTGTGTATTGTTTTTTTTTTAGATTACCGTATGGCAAATATAAAGACTTTTTCAGATCCAAATAATAATTATGCAATTGATATTAGTAAATAATAACAATAATACTTACAAGTGGGAGTGTAAGTTCATAAAGCAAAAAAATCTGAAGGTTAAATTAACTCACCCCTCTTTGCTCTGTCGGCTCCGTTGTTGTTCAGAGCAGCGCAGTCGTTTCTCGTGCAAGAATAGTTCTGACCTTCATTATCGCAAAGACATTTGTTACAGTCCAGACGAAACTCTTGATTTGGTTGACAGTTCTTCGGTCCACCCTATGAGACGGATTTTTTTAACTAACATTAAAGAACCATAATAATAATTATAATATATATATAAACTATATGATTAAAAATATATTTTGTCGAAAATTTATACGAGTTATGAAATGCAGAGTGCAAGGAGACTACATTATCTCCTCCGTAGGCCACAAGAAACTTACTGAAGAAAACCGTATCGGACTTTTTTTATAGAATAGGGGGCAAACGAGCAGGGGTTCACCATAAAGGTAAAGTCGCCGCCCATAGACACTCTCGTAGCTGGGAGCTCGTGAGTGTGTTGACGGCCTTTGAGGGAGTGGAACCCTTTTTTTTCTTGAAGGACCCAAAGTCGAATTGGTTCGGAAACACCGTGGCGGCTTGTTCCATAACGTGGTGGTGTGTGGTGAGAAATGTCTCACGAAACCCTCAGTAGTCGAGGTGATACGAAGATGAAATTTACCTTCAGGCATTAATCCGAAATCGTCCTACTGGAGAATTAACTACCAAAAATAGTTGGAAAACTAATCTATCACCCTAACGAACTTGCTTCACCGACCACTATTTATTGAGATGTATATATGAGACGATTTATTGGATATATCCGAGAGCTAGAAGACCGTAGCTCTGAACAGCAGGTGAGGATCAATTCAATGGTAACCATAGAATAGATTTGCTGAGATTTAAGACTGATTGCAATTATATACAAATCATATATCTTACATAAAGTGATTAAAGTGCGTGATATAACATACGACTTCTGTGATAACTACGATTAGTATAAAACCTGATCGTGAACACGTGGAAACTTGTGAAGGTGCGTTAAACCGTGCCAACCAAAGGTTTGATTTAAGAAGATATATCAATAGAAAGAAGATATTGGTGCATTTGTGCCAAGTGATCCAATACCTTTAACGTCGGAGATGGCCGGGATGATGCCGAATCGGGATTTGGTTTTTGCTGCAAAATATCTTCATTGTAATTATCACCTTTATCTAAGACTTGTATTGAATTAAACTCCCTCAACTGGTGGGATAAGAAGTTTTTTTCCATGTAACAGGAGGCAAACGAGCAGGCGGTTTCGGTCACTAATTATTTTTTTTACAAATATGTTCATAAACATATTACAGACAATTACAAAAAAGGACCAAAAAAGAGACATATACATGAGTAACAATTACTTAGGAACTAAATTTGAGTGAAGTGCTAATCACCGCCCGTGGAACGTCAGGAGGCTTACAAGTGAGTCGCTGGCCTTTAAGGGATTTATGAGGAAAAGAATGCGTTACCTGTGACGTAGCGCGCTTTCGTCTTTTGGATGTCTGTAACCAAATAATTTGCGTTAATAATGATCTTGTATTATACAGTTAACGGTAGGCTGGATCAGTCGGCAACTTACAAGCGTTAAAAAAGTTGGCGTTTTAATATTATTTGTGATTTCTTTTTAATGTGATTGATTAATGATTTTTTTGTGACTTTTTCACCTTTTCTTCAGGTTCGGGGGTGCATACGCGCCGTGTGCAAGAATACGACTGCCCATCAGGGTTGCACCGGCATAAATTGCAGTCCAGCTCAAACACTTCGTCTGGACGGCATTGCTTTTTGACAGTCCTCAAACTCTATAAATAATTGGGTAAAAAATATTTATAACATTACTAATAACAACAGACCGGTTTATTTTGGAAACGTAGCTTATAAAATATTTTATAATTGTTTAAATATTATTCTTATTAGAAATTCCTATTTCGTCCGTTGCCTGAAAGCTCGCTTTTTATCGATAAAGCCGTCTATTGTCCTGTTTCTTAATGTTAGTTTATTATATAAAAATTATATATATTGTGACAATAAAGTGTTTTTTTTAATATTATTTAAAAAATATTGACATACAAAAGTGATTCTATGTGGAAATATACCTGTGGTGGTTCTTCGGTCTCCTCCGGTAGAACGCAGACTTTCCTCGTACAGAAGAACCCGGTGCCGTCATCATTACACCAACAAGTATTGCAGTCTCTAATGAACATTCTGTTCGCGGTGCATACGATTTTTGCCGCGGGTTTAATGGATTTTTCGTCCTTGGGGATTATTTAAAAATATTTATATAAATACATTAATATTTCAACTTGCACCTCATTTTAATACTTATTACAAAATCAAAAGTTATATATAAAAAGCAAGAAATACAACTGTTAGAGAAGCTCTCATTAATTTTGACAACACGTGTTTAATAACGAAATACATCTCTGTACTGATGAGGCTTTAATAAATTTGTTTATTTAAGCGGAAAATTAGCTTTATTAGTATATAAGGTGGTATATAGTACAATAGTTATAATTAGTGTATGTTTTAAAGTCAGAAATTAGGCGGAATGAAGTTATATCAGCTCGTTTTTTTAATAAATCTAAATTTTCATTGTCAAAATCGGTATACAAATTATTATTAAAAAAATCTTGTTTTCTAACACATTAAACAATATATTAGAAAAACAATTTTTATTTTATAATAAAACTTAAAGGTGTTATTAAAGGAGTGGCGGAGTTTTGTGCCAGTTCTTCTCATCCGCTCTACGCCCTTCATTTGGGATCTCGTAATTGTCGTCAATTTTTTTTTAATTTTTCGACGAAATTATGAATTAAGTTATTGTTGACTGATTAATATGGCGTAAATAAAATAACACAAATAGAAATAAGTTTAATAAGAATAATCATCGTCATGTTTTTTTAATTCACGGTACTATCGGCTTCATATCCTGAAAAAAAAAACAATTTAATTAATACCAAAGAAAAAAGAAAAAACATCTTGATAGAAACATATAGTCTATTGAAGTTAAAGGCAAATAAAATATTTTAATTTCTAAGATTCTAAAAAAAAATCCGAATTTTAACTAAGAGTTAGTTAATTAAATATAAGTTTACTTAATGACAATAACCGAATCAATAATCATCAGTTTTGTTTGACAAATAAAATGTGTTTCATGAAATGCTTTCTCAACTTACTTCCAGTTCTTTGAATATTTCAACGTCTTCAGGTAATGGGCACGGCTTATTAGTACAAGAAAAGTTACTTCCGTCCACGTTACAACGACAAGTGTTACATCCCATATAAAAAACACCGCGAGGCTTGCAAACTGAATGTTCTATATGGTCTGGTCCCTAAAAATATTCAAATCACAAATTGTATATAAGATATCCAATTTTGGCGCCAACATTGACCATAGACTATGTCATTTTGTCTGTGGTCAATGTTGTCTATAGATCGTTAGTGTCTAAGTGAGTTGTGTCAGGCTGTTTACAAATTATTCAACGCTAGTTTAAAAATAGAATGTCATGTTCTATGGAAAATCTTACAGAGCAGTTATGAACAGCGAAGTTTGGTTATAGTATTTTTCTATACCAAAAGGAATATTATTTTTTTTAATTTCCAGACGAAAATCGTTACTTTCTACTTTTGAATTTAAAACGCAATTACGTATAATATTTAGCTTGTATTTAATGGAAAATTATAAAGATTTTTATCGTTTTCACAACTGTTAAATATTTAAAGATTGTACATATAACGGCCAGAAAAATACTTGCTTCTTCTTTCTTAAACACCTCTACATCATCATCGATGACCCTATCATCACAATCATCATCAGTACACGAGTAGCTTTGCCCATCAGCGGCGCAAACGCATTCATTGCAAATAACTTTGAAAATTGAATTAGCTTTGCAGATGGAATGCTTTATAGCATTGCCCTGAAATGATGTTGCCTCGAAAAGTCTGAGTAGTTTATCCTGAAAATTTACAATATTAACTGAAAACTTGTGCTTTTACGTGGTGATATTTTGAATATTCTTTCTCTGTTTCAATTGCGAGCTATACTATATTTGAATTATTATAATCATCAAATATTGCAATTATAAACTGGTGAGGTAAAGAAATAGAAGCTACTTGGACGGACTTACTCTTTTTCTACACGTATTCAAATAACTATACAGGTTTTGTTTATGAACTTTGTAGATTCCTACCCTCATAACACAGATTTCGTTTGAGGTCTCTCAAACCCACAACCATGTTCGCTTAATTTTCCCAAAAATCTCAATTTTTGAAATTTTATTCCAACCACCTACATTTCGATCCACTACACGTTTATTTCTACTATTTATGAATGACGACGAAAAGTACTTACCTTTTGTATCAACTCTTGGCTTTCACCAAAACAGGCCTTAAGTGTGCAAGAGATATCATATCCATTTGAAGAACAAACGCAATCATTACAGTCCACTTTAAATATCGTATTTGGTTCACAGACAGATCGTCTCTGTACTTTATGGTACATATTTGGTCTTGACAGCTAAAATTTTGATTCGCTCGCTTTATTATACGTTAAATAGATTTAAAATAATTAAAAACCAATCATTATGTTCTTGCAAGCTTTCCATGTAACTAATTAGCTATAAATGAGATTAAATATTGAGTCGATTGAATATTATCTACATGTATACATTTCTGTCTGCTAGGGACAAGACAAAAGGTCATAATTCGCTTAGTCTATGGCCGTACTTAGGCGTAAACTATAGCAAATATTGGCCTTAATCAAGTCAAAAATGAAACATTTAGTTGACAAATATAAATCAAATTGTTTTATTGTTTTAAATCGCGACATAATAGTGAATTGTATTTACATGGTAAGCTTACTGACTAGCTTATAAACGTCTTATAGTGACTTTATAGCTTTTGTGTAAATTATATATGGTTATTAAATAAAATCAAGAGGAATATGTGATACTTACCTTATTAACAACCTTCACCAAGTGGAACACAAATCATTAAGACGTAGCCCATCACCAATGGGGATTGCAATTTACCACAGAATTAATATACGGATTGGTGAATGAAAGTGAACGAGTGAACTGGTGTGCAATGTGCAACCAAATACACGTCTTATTTAATTTACTTGAAAATTATTTCTATTATTGCATTATCTTCTTAAATACAGAAAAAATGGTGACGTAATGCCTAAACTAGAATAATTCCGGACCTCCACCGCGGATTTTTATACAATTGAACAAATGAAAATTTAAAGTAATTGACGATTGTGTCGACTGACAAATACGAATTAACGTCAGTCACAGGTCGTAAAATAACGAACGTTATTATTAAACCTTGGTTCATATTATTCATGACACGAATGGCGAAAATACGGTGTAAACACTATATAACGACACTGAAGGGACTGTGTATTTTATGTCGTTAAAGAGAGTGGTCGTTCAATGGAGACAATAAAAGTCAGAATGGAATACAAGCTTAACCAACCAAACCCAATTGATTTCCACGCTTTAGAATTTGACGTTAAATGGAGTTTACACTGTATTTAATTAAAACTGAGAAATTTTATAAATTGAACAAAATAGATTCGCTCAAAGCCTTTGGGCTGATTGCGAATACAGAGATCAAAAAAAAATGGTTGTACATATTTGGAGTAAATGTTTGATTGGTTTAGGGTTGATTTTTATAATTTTGCTTTGAAATTGGTGAGACCAAAATGCCTCAATTGCTGGAGCCATTTAGCGGCATACATTTCGATGTTCTCAACACGTTGGCTCGTTATGTAAAGAGCCGAACTTAGAACGAACGAACGAAGAGCGTTATGACTCGGATCTGTACGTCAATCCTCCCCTTACGTCGCTTTTCAATCGATTCTCTTTTGTTTTGCTCCGTTCCAAATTTGAAATTGTGCTTAAAATGAACGACGAGCGGTTTTCTTTCCGCCAATTCTCAAACGAAAAGAATGACTTGCTGAGAGTGTGTGCTTTTTGTGAGTTTTAGGAATTCAATGTAAAACAATTTAGTGCTTAATGGCGTAATTCGTATTATATATGAGGTGCATTTTTAAGTTTAATAAGATGAAAAAGAACTTACGGAATCAGACGAATATCTACTCTCTATCTCGGTAGGCGGTTGTGGATTCCAATCTAAAACTGAAATATTATTGAAATAACAAGTTTCTAATACACAAGTCAAAGAACGCTATTAAAAAATAAAGTATTCTTTTTTTATTTCTTATTATCAAATCAATTAAAATAACGAGCTAGACTTAATTAAGACTAAATGAGTAATTAAAACTGAATTTACTATATATATTTATATAATAAACATGCTTCGTACGAATACTGATTAATTGAAATAAAAACTAACACTTCATGTACTTAACACAAGATGGCGTTAGGTGTAATTTGTATATAAACAAACAATATCAATCAATTCAATCAAAATCTCACCGGGGTTAATTGAACATCCCATCTTCGTGCACATTGTGAGACCGTCTGTCGTACACCAACAAGTGTTGCAATCGTACTTCCACGCTGACTCTGGTGCGCATTGGAGTAAGGGTTCTGCAAGTTATATTTATTCACACTATGTTGCACAAAAACAGTAGAAGTGGACAATGTTAATAGTTGTTTATACAGTTGCTAATAAGCGATCTCTTCCAGGCAACACACGAAATAAAAGAATGCTTACAATACAATTGGACTGGGGCAAATGCGAAGAATAAAAACAATAAACAAAACACAACACACATTAAATTAAGTAAAACAGGAAAAAATCGCTAATTTAAATCAACAAAAATATTAATTACATTACGGACAATTCATGCTTACGAAGAAGTTATTTAAAAAGTGATGGTAAGGATATTCTTATATATGAAACCAAAATAATATTTTAAAACTTATTCGACTAAAACACGCCGGTTTCCGTGTTAACACATAATATAAAAATAAATGAAAACCGCCAATTGTCAAATAATAATACCATTTTCTTGTCCCGGACATGTAAGGGTTGTGCAGTTTACAAGACCCTCTTTGGTACAGATACAATCGTTGCACCTGCTCTTCCAGGTCGTGCCCGGCGAACAGTCCTTTCCCGGCTGTAAATCCGCTATCAATGGACCTGAAATAATAATGATGTTTATTTATTTATTAACGAAACATATACAGATACATAATAAAAATAAAAGTTTTAAGAATAGATATGTTAAGAGGTAAGATTTATTCTAAACTAGGTTTCACTAAAAAAAATTTATAACCTTCTTGAAGTTTTTGCCAATGTTTCCATTAAATCAAAAATATTTGTTGATAATTTTTTTAACAATATATAAGAAAGTTAACTTCTTCGTAGAGTGCCTCGAAAACAAGTGAAGGTTGGCAATCAGCTTCCTTAAGGTTATGAGGAATTCTAAAATATAGGTAAACTATGCCAAAGCAATGTTCTGTTAAAATTTATATCGATTGTGTTACTCACTGGTTGTTTTCGAACAACCTTTCAAGGTACAAAGAACAAGACCGCTGTCCAAGCATCTACAAATATTGCAGTCTCTTTTGAATGATGTTTCTGGCTTGCACTTCAATGGTTCACCTGAAAATTAACAAAATAAATAAATCGCTACAGATTACATATAATTAATATCGATCGTATCGTATACCGAATTGGCGGGAAAATCCGCCTCGAGTCTCAGTCCACAGACTTAACACATAACGTATGTAATATCATAGTTTTCAATACTGGATATAAGAGCACATCTCTTAAGTCTAGCTGATGACACTATTTAGACCTCTTTTTAATAAGACATTTATGTTTTTAATCAAGAGAATTTATATGAAAAGACAGGATGTCAGTTTTGACACTTTCACATTCGTAAAAAATGTTAAGCTCTATACATAATTTATCCTTTAATAATTGTTTTGTTCCCTTAATAATAAGTTTTACGAAAATCACTATGAAATTGTTCTCGAGTCCATTTTTTAATTGCCCCCTTGAGTAGCGTGGACCCCACGTTGGGATACACTGCTTTATGGTATTAGAGGTTCGGTCTCTAAATACTGTGGAGCTAGACATGAACTTCTCTAATCTTATATGACATTTTTGAATTGTAATAATGATATTTATCATAAAAATAATTACCGTAGGCCTTATCACAGACGTCTTGTTTTGAGCAGGTCGCTTTGCCCTCCGCGGAGCAGCGACACGCGTGACAGTTACTCTGCCACTCACTCCCGACCAAACACTCCGATAACCGCACATCTTCATATGTACTAAATTCTTCTGAATTTATATATTCTGTAATTTAATTTTCACTATACAAATCATGCTATAATATTAAATCAGACTATTCAGACAGTGTCAGTAAATTGTCGAGAAATATTATTTCTATTTTTCAAATAGAACCTTTCAAAGCATTTTATCATTCAACTACCGGCGTTACTACTACCACTTACAGCATCTCTGCAGTCTAAACGCCCCTAAGATAAATTTCGCAAGAAATCTACCCTAGATGGCGCCACAATCCTAGCTGGGTCTCGAATTTCCGTTCCTTTGTTTATTTTATAACAAAGTAATAATTTTGCTACCACAAACTTTACACACAATTGTTGTATTAGAAATCATTCATATTTTTATAAACGTATATAAGGTATATTACCTTTTTCTGTTGTATCTGTGATACTTGAATTTTTTTCTTGTGTTGGCACCGGTATTGCTGCAACAAATAATAAAGTCTCCTCTTAAATGCACTTTGTGACAGGGTTAGGAATGATAATCGAAGCGGTTCTATATAAGTTTAAGAATTGTGATAACGGACGTTAGCATCGTATGATTGGTGTGACGTCATCATTATTGCGTCACGATTCAGATATCACTCATTTTCATGAACACACAATGATATTTTACATTTAATAAACATGTTACAATTAAAAGATAATCTATCTCGACTAATATAATATAACAGTTGGTACTTTAATTTAAGTTATTTCGAAGTAGTTCTATATAATTTTGTATTTCCCAGTAAAATGGATGAACGGAAACAATGTGTGGGATAGTAGTTGTAGCGACATCTATGATCTGTAGCCAGAATTAGTACGATGACGTCATTGATCCTTAACCTAAAGAAGTTCTCTCGCTATGCATTTCGACATTGACCCTTTGAAGTGAAGCAAATCACTGAAACAATAACCTCACAGACTGACACACACTATACTTAAACATATGTAAATCAAAAAATATAGTAGACAGGCCCCCAAACATCAGCGCTTTATATATTTCATAGATAATAAATTTGCGTCCACGGACTGCGCAATATTTCGGACAACGGTGGCAGCGCGTGGCCGATCATCAAATTGCCCTTTAGCCTTCACAATTATTGCAGTTCTATTAATAGCAGGAAACAATTGGCTCGATAATTACCCCGGGGCTATATAGGATTCCATAGATACAGAAATATAGAGCAAAAAGTTTGCATAACTGATATACGAACTCCTTTCAAGAAGTTCATATTTTGAATCACATAATAAAATAGAAAATCTGCTTTAGTTACTTGCAAGATCAAACGTACTTAAAATAAAGACATTAAAAGCAGTTAGGTTATAAATTAAATTATAATATTGCATGAATGAATAAACCATTTATCAATGAGAGCGATTAGCTCATGCATTTCGTAGTAAACACAAAACAAACCTACGCTGTGGATTCTAACTTGGGTCGCAAGATAAGATAAATATGTAACTCGATTCAACTTGTTTTATACTTATGTAATTGCTATATAATTACTCCGGTAAATATCTAATAGTTAACTTAACGGTAAATAACTAATACACATACATAGTTAAATACAATAGTCTATTATAAAATTATATAAATATGTTTAAAAAAAAAAACGTATAATTTTCATAAGTGTACAGAATTCTGAAACAGCAGAGTAGACAACATAGAAGTTCTTACAAGTCTAACTTCTAAGTGTGGATTTGTTTTCTTTGGAAGACTCTTCTTCAGTCTACTGGCTGCTAGGCAGTCAAGAATTGTTGATGACCTCGGTCAGGGTATATAGTATAAGCATCGTGATACAAAGAGTTAGTGCTGTCAGCATTAAGCGACCTTTGCCACAAGGACCAAACTTTTTAAATTTATTTTTATTTTATTTAATAATGATGATTATCTTATTTAATCAAATTATTATTTATGCTGAGCATGAGTTAATAATCAGATTAATTCATACTGAGTTAAGGTACTAATATTTTTTCACGTGGTACGTAGAAGTGTTTCAAAAAATGATGATCTAAACGATTCGCAGATTATCATGCTCACAAAGAAATTAAAACTCCATCTATTTATACAAAGTTATTTATAGTTTCAGTAATTGCCTGTAAGATCGCCATTTAATTGGTGACGAGACAGACGGGGCGCCATTACATTTTTTGGACTAAACTTATGTTACTTATGGCGAAATGCATATATATATTCATATTATATCAGCTCCATCTCGGTCGATTGGTCATGTCTGAGTGTTGTGGTCAGCTGGGTGGTATTTGAAGTGAGTTTCCTGTCTCCATTGGACTCTATTGAACGTCTCTCTCACGGTGGTGTAGAGTTTTGAGGACGACTCGTTGGTGACCGGCTGTGTAGTCTTTTGCCTTTTTTCATTTGTCCTTAGTCTTTTACCAACCAAGTTTTTTTTAGATTTTCGTGTACCCAGTGTGTTGGACTGATAATTGTGTTGTTTTAAAAAAATCTATAAGTAATTAGTAATTGATCGAGGCTGTTGAAGGCTAAACCTGTTTCTTCCAGTTGGTGCATAGTGCGAGCTGATTATATTTCAATTCAATTTCAATTTTCTTTAGAAAGCTCAGAATAAGGGAGATGGAAGCTGCCACACGCTAAAGATACAGGGCATCTCCTTTATATCGTATGTGTTCGTTTCACTAAATCTATGAAATATACATACATCATTTTAACGTCATAGATCCTAAAGATTTCTTGACCGTTAAGTTTATATATAACTTCCCGACCTTAGATATCGACTGGTGCCACTAGTGGTTACGTCTTAGTCAAGAATCTTCCCTTTTCGGTAAGTAAATACCAGCTACACACATATTATGTTGCTATTTTTAACTACCCACCTATACAAACAAAATCACGATTTTAAAAGATAGTTACAAGTTCATATTACTCATAATTAAATCTAAAAATAATCACTTCAAACGGCATACTATTGTAATGAAATCTTTATTACACAGATGAATGGGAAAAAATGTTCATGACGTCATTAACAGTATGTAAAACCTAGTATCCGGTTTGGAGTACTTTGATGTCTGGCTACTGAAACTCGTGGAATTTTAATGATTTTTCGCGTGAATACTCTCTGTAGGTACATTAGGCTTGTTTCAGGATGCCTGGGCAATACCAACATGTCACCTATCGCATCCAGCATTAGGGTGTGTGGGCTGGGTTTTAGTGGGTATGAATAATCCACACCAAGCATTAAGAAACGCAGCAGAGGACGGCAGCCCACCACATGAAAAAACGATATGAAACTGACAGCTAATGGGGAAGATCAGACAAGACCAAGACCATGCGTTCGTAGTCATTTTTTAACAAGACAGGCATCAGTTCATGTATTTTTTTGTGTCATAGACGTCCTGGGTGAGAAGTTAAGTCGTGGATATGTAATCTTTAAGTATATAAGCTTTTAAGCTATTCACATAAACTTATAACCAGTTAATGGTGGAAAACAGTATCTCGTACATTGGCATTACAAGCGTAACCTCTTTTACCGTTAGTTTGAACTAGCGAAATGTTTGCAGGACATTATAGAACAGTTTGTTGTCAGAACAGTCAGGCTTTGCATAGGTAAACTTGAGGTCAAATCTATATAGGGTCCATTTTAATTATAACCGTGATTATTAGGCATTTCTTGAGAAACGTCACTGTAGCTAACTGTAGCTTTTTTGACAATCGTTTGTTAATCTATGGTTATAATAATATATACAAGTAGAAATGTGGTAGAAAATAGAGCGACGCTATTGACAGTTGGAAAAAATCGTATTTTCCTTCTTGACATGCGAAGCGAAGTGAAAAAAAAATGCGCGCTCAAATCATTGTGTTCTATTGTCTATACCATTTTCGGACGCATGTATCATGTATAAAACAATATAACATTACAAATGGGCATGTGTCGCATACGTAAATACTTATCAAAGGTCGCGGTATCTCTCATTCATAATATTATGATGTCATTAACACGCGGCTGCCATCCTTCCGGGGTTTGACGTTTCTATCATATACTGGAATTGACTCTATATATTCTCTCGTATACCATAGACAGATGCCTCGGTCGGCATTACAATACAAGTTGTAAAAAGCCAGCGAAAAAACTTACTTGAAGTACGCGTTAATACGTATTTTCCAGTATATTTGAAGTAATCTAATCATAGAGCTAAGTATCTTTTTTCTGGATTAATTTTAGTTTCCGGTTTGTTATCACTGTAACGTAAATGTGTGCACCTATTTCACTTGGCCCACCGGTAGTGAAGTTTTTTTTACATTGTTTTATAAAAAATATTGATCCATTCGCTGGAGCCTGATGTACTTAATGGTTGCAGCTTTTTATAACCGCACTGGGTAACATACTTGGCGATTTAATAGAGTGGCGGAGAGATTCTTGACAGTAGGACATCTAGTCCAGAATTTGGTAACTGCCAGTAAATATAATGAAGAGTCATTTTTTAAATATTTTTATTTATTGCAAGTGTAAGATTAAGACTTTTTGAATCTTTCAGTAAATATATTCTTCATACTTCTTCTAACCTACTTATGCTTATAATCTAACTTATAATGAAAATAATAAAGAAAGTCCTTAATACATAGTAAACTTGGGATTCAAAAACGTAATATAAAGCAACTTATAGTCATACGAAACAAGCGTACGTATGAACGATTTAATTCCATTCCATTTGAATAAGTGCCATTTTATAACAAGTTCAAACATGTATACTAAGATAAAACCAGGCAAACATAAATTGTCTTGATATTTTATTTGCATGAAACGGTAAAGCCAGTTTACTTCGCGACATAACGGTTTCGCCACAATAATACTTAATGTTCATTTAACTTATCCTGTTTGCATCTTTAAAACATATTCAAGAGGAAAAACGCTTTTCAATTCGCGATTTTCAACTCGGCTCTCAAGGTAATTTTTTCGCTTCCGACTTTTCTCAATGCGACTCTTAATAGTATTGCATCCAAGAATACAAATATATATCAATATTAGCATATGCTGGAGATTTAAATACTCAATTTATTAACAATACAAATTATTCTGAGGCTAGTTCAGCCGCTTTAAAGCAACGAAGATAGTTATTGTTGTTTTGTAATATCTCCTATCGACTGTAACGTCTTTTTGTCTATTTGTAATTATTACTTTTCTGCGTCATTCACGCCATTCATCAACAACATATATCTATTTGTTTTAAAAGATGTATTATGCGGGCTTTTAACGAACGTAGGCCTAATTCTAATATAAATAATATGATAAAGACACATATATCTTCTTTGCCCTTGGAGCGTCACTTAAGATCAAAATCGTAGACAGTAATGTCAACCGGATGCATGTTAATTAATTAATTGGCAACACAGATAATTGTCAAACTAATTGGTACAAGGCTTGTCCACAGAAAAAAAAGGTTTCTCACAGATAATAATCGCATTGTGTCATTGTTGTTATAATTGAAATAAATTATCTAGGACAGAGTAATATTGGGATTTTTTATTTTGCTAATTGGATATGAATTACTATGAATAATGTCATGGTACTCATAGGTTTACGCATTGTTTTAAATCGAGATTTTTGCCAGTTCTCCTCGGTAGATAACTAATTGCCTTCCGAACCGCTTGTAGTGTAAAAATTGACGATTCAAAAGTGTCTTTATACCTACTTGAATAAATATATTTTGAATTTGAGTTTAATCTGTAGTTGTCTATAAGTAATTAAAGTAAAAAATTAAATAAACAAACTGTGAAATAATTAATACATATCCATTCCATAGATTGTTTAAACGGGTGGTGAAGGCTCAAATACTTTTTCGTGATAATAACGACAGTCCAAACACTAAAAAAATATAATTAGGTAAAATACAAAACTAAAACGGTTTCAGTACTTATCTATGTACTTGGGCAATAAGTATCAAAAAACATACCCTTTTTTATACGCCATTGAAAAGCTCAGTCTCAAAACAGTTATCCCATAGATAAACTAAAAAGTAAATCATATTTGTAACCAATTTTTAAAAAGTGCAATGATGTCGCCCTTCATAATGTAATGATGGCAATTTCCACGTATTGATATCTGGGTATTTCCATATACTTCCCAACAATTATACGATTATATAGGGAAAGCGTCACCAATATACAAAGTATTAAGTATAAGTAATAGTATAGATAGCAGGTCCATTACTTAATTTAGTTAGTTAGTTAATTTCTTTCAATCAATTGTCATTTCTCGTCCACTCTTAGCTGATAGATAAACTTCTGTCTTGATCGTGTAAGCTTTATTTATAACGAAAGAACAGAACAGATCCAAAGACCTCCGGTTTCTACCGTTATACGAGAAAACCTTTAAGCGTAGTTTCGCAACAAGTTGAATTAAATTTATTTATTCTCCTTGTTTGCACTACGGTAAAAGATATTGTTCACAATCACCCAATCTACGGCAGGAAAAGTATCGAAAAATGGAATGGAATGGAAATAATACATAAAAGTGTGTATTTATTTTTGTTAGTTAATGAAATGAAAACATAACCTAAACATTAATTCAAAATTAATCACTTACCGGTGCCCTCATTAAGCTCTACATAAACAAAAAGTCCGATTACAATTAACCACTTCATTTTACACTATCACAACACGTCCACTACCCACTACAGCTTTCGCACTACTGATGTACCAATTAAAGCGATCAAAGGCACAATATTAAACTTGCTCTTTCTGATATACAAATTTTATCTAAAGCTACATACAAAAGATCTATATTCGAATGATTCTCATCATATAACGGCACAATATATTGTCAAGCCGTAAAATTGTTTTAATGTTAGGGTCTGTGTGACCAACGATAACAGATCGGTAATAATAATTAAGTCATTATACGCGGTGGGTTTAAAATACGCATTGGAATACTGGATTGATGTGATAAACAAGATTTTACAGTCTGTGGCAAGTGTGTTCAGTGATTTAGGTAGAAAATTTACTTATTTTTTTCTTAATCAAGCTAATATTCAACATACGAGTACCTTTCAATTTAAGTGCTTTTTGTCATATAGTAGAAAAAAGTTTGCTTTCTTCATTTTTGTTTTATCTTTATTAATTATGCACTATTATATTGAATTTACTTTACGAAGAAATAGTATTTAAAAATGGAAACACTAAAATACTATTATTTCAATTAATATATTATATTTATTGTTTAAAAGTTTATAAAAATATAATATGAACATATTAAGGTATGCCATTATTTATGTACTATGGCATTTATCGTTTGAAAGTATAATAAAATCGAACAATGGCCACATCCAACAGAGGACATAAAAAATTGGAACTGGCTGAAAACGAGACGCAAAAGTTAAAAAAAGTAAAAAAGTACAGCTAGCAACAGACCGGACATTTAAAAAACGAGAAAGGTTGGAAAATGCGAATTCTAAATATAAACGGATACATTCCAAGCAGAACAAGAACTGTAGTCATAAAAAGCGCACTAAAGTTACCATTGTCTTTACAACATACGACTTGTGTGAATAATAGAAGATGGATATATAAAAATAAATATCGTAAATATTGTCTTTGTTTTAAATTAATAAACTAATTTTGATAACGGCTTTGTGTTCAATTAAAACTTTACAGTAAAGCTTTGCGGAATCGTGTATGTTTACCTAAAACACAGGCACAATAAATGATTTGAAGGCGCTTCAATCTTTTGAGACTGTCAAGAAACGTCAAGACAATAGCGGGTTGACGTTTCTTCACAATGATGCAACTCCAGGCTCTCTTGGCGTGCAGCGTTGGAACGGAGAAGAACCACGATCATGGGATGATTTAAATCCGTTCGCATCGCGCCCAAGCAAGACGTGTCTATAATTCTGTTCATATATGTGAAAGTAATAATCGTACAATTGCCACGTGCCGTTACAATTTTATAGCAAAGAAATGTAAAATTATTGGTAACTCTCAATCTACACAAATAATCGTGTCGTATACATATCGTGCGCAATAAAGACCCCCCAAACCGCGGAACCTTTGATAGCTCCGAGTCGCGATCGAGAAACTGAGATAGGCATGCATCGAATAAAGCCAGATTAGTCAAAGCCAATTTAAAATTCCAAAAACGTACGCGATAACGCGAATAAAACAAAGAAGCCGCTTCAAATAAGGTTATTTATATGCGACACGCAACGCAATTTGGAACTTTTTAAAAATGGAATACATTTAAACTTAGATAAAAGACGAAAGATTGTCAAAGGTTGAGGTCCGATGGATATTATATTCATTTATATTTAGCATTTAAATAAGTATTAATATTATGCATCGTTTGAAATTGTAACGTATATTATTTTTTTAAATAGTAATATATGTGAATCAATAAGACTACCCATCCTATTGACGATCTGAAAAAACATTTTATTTTAGTCACATTGTAACCATACACACGTTTGCGTGTGTACGGTTACGCGTACAAAATTACATCTTATTTAGTATTTATTTTAGTGACATATTTTAAGAGGAAAGACTAAAATTAAGACAATGATTTATTTGCCAAATATTAGGCAAATATTTAACTCGATGAGGCCTTCGAGGAATCTAGAGTTTCTTGTCAGTTCTTCTCGGTCCGAGGAGCCTCTGGTATGTGGAATCGTGGGTTACACCCCAGGAGTGTTTTAGTAGGTATGATGAGCCAAAACCACGAACCGTTTCGAAACTAGATTTATATTGAGCTAGTACTTTCCGTCAATATTTTGATTGAGGTATATAACACCGAGTTTGTAATCAATGTATTTGTAACTTTCTATACCATTATTAATACACGTTGACATATAAGTTGCAGAGTACATATAACTTCTTTTCCTTTTTCTCTGTCTCATATTTGGAATTGAAAAATGGATTTTACAAAATAAATTACGTAAACATAAAGGGAATGAATTGAAGATAGGACACAGATTACTAAACATTCAGACGAATGTTAAAGAATAATGTCTTCTGCCTTCCGTCTAACATTAATGGCTCTGTCAATGCCATGTTTTTGACATATCTAGGACATAAAGGAGAAAAATAATATTTTATTCCAGATTTTAAGCAAATAAACAATCTTTTGTTTCATTCAATCATGCGTATTTTGTTTACAAATAGACTAAAAGCTTATTAAGTTTGAGTGAATCAGTGATATTACTATAAATTACAAATTAAAAATCTGATTCAGTTTATTAAAAACTTGCATCATCCAAACTCAAAGTGACAACTATTGTTATTGTCTGATATCTAATTGCTGTGTGTGTGCAGTGTTAGAATATTGTGGCCCTTGTGACTTGTGAATTATTGTGAAACATTATTCCAAATTAAAGTTCCCAATACATACGTTTTGAACTTAATAACCAAATAAAGCTATTGATGATATTACAAGATATTGACAATATGCCGCCTGTTAAACGCTCAAAACGCGCAGAAAGCAGTGGTGAAGACGATGATGACGATTATAGAAAACGACGTGACAGAAATAATGAGGTATTTCGTAACTACGTAAAAAAATATTTAAAAAAATTACAATCTACTTTATTTAATGGACCTCCATGTTGACAGTAAATGTTACGTCATTCAACAATAATTTTGGGGTTTATAAACATTGGTTATGGCAAAGTAAAATAATTTATTTATTAATAAAAATATGTCATAGATTTTGAATTCATATGAATGAGCTGCTTACACCTAGTAAAAAAGCCTTGCAACTTTGTTTGCCAAAATCTACCATCTTTTTCTGAGAAGACCTGTTTAATGTAATATTTTAAAAATCTGTTGGTGGCAAAATATAAATGACATTAAACAATTTTTTTCAATAATTCCACTTTTAGACATTATATTTTTATTTATTTATGTTTATATTACATCTGTTCCAAATAATTTAAGCAATATTGTAAACTTTTTAATCATTTAAATTACAGGCTGTAAAAAAAAGTCGCTACAAGTCAAAACAGAGGACACAAGAAACGTTTACAAGAGTCAGTAAACTTAAAGCTGAAAACCAAATGCTTGAAGAGAAAGTAAAAACATTAACAAAAGATCTGGAGTTTTTAAAGACACTATTCATGGAATATGCATCAAAATCGGATTCAAAGTTTGAAGGAATTGACTTAGAAAAGTTATTAGCTGAAACGCCAGATAAAAAGCCTGGGAATAGTAGTAAATCATAACAGTATGACTTATGAAGTGGCAAAAACAAGTGAAGGATTTGAACTATGTTGCATTTTATTCTTAGGAATGAAAAATAAATTCATAAGCCTAGTGATAGTGGCGGAGACTTCAATTGCAAGTTTTTAAAGTAAGTTTTAAGATTGTAAATAACTAAAAATAATAAACAGTTATATAGGGTACAATTAAATATATTTTTTAAATAGAAATTGAAGTTTTTATAACATAACATTAACCAATAATGAGTGTGAACATACTAAATTCAAGTCAAATATTTAACAACTTTATTACACAAAATATACATATACTATTTCCAGACATTTATTACACCATCAGCCGAGGAGCTGACTAGATAACACTTGTTTGCTTCGACTAGAGTTATATCCGTTATCGGTGCAGTGTGATAGAAGGTCCTCGATTCAACAGTTCTATACACATTATCCTCTATTATTGATGGTGGCGATGCATTCGATTTACAACACTCTTGAATTACTGTTGTACCATCTATTATTCTGCTTCTGTAAAAAAAAATAGAGATTACAATGTGTGACTTCTCTAGGTAATATATAGCTTGGGTTTTGCGTGATAACACAACTGATCAAAGATCCCTTCAATGTGTCTGCAATTGGCTCAGCATCAGGACAGTTCAATTCTTGAGTAGCCTTACAATGCTTTGTTATTTTCATTGTGAGTAGTATAATTTTGTTTTAATTGTTTATTTTAAAAGAGCAGCTATCGAGTTTCTTTCCGGTTCTTCTCAGTAGATGACTGCCTTCCGAACTGGTGGTAGTGTAAAAATTGACGATTCAAAAGTGTCTTTATAAAGACCTACTTGAACAAAGATAGTTTGAGTTTGATAGACTACATACTTTTTATAATACTTTCTTCTTTACTTATTTAGTCTTTGTGCCAGGGATTTGAACCCAGGCTTCAAAAATAACCAACCTGTTATAATTCTTTCAAAATACTTTAATAAGACAAAGTTATCGCAACCTAAAAGAAATATGTAAAAATAGTTTCTAAACCCGTAACAATATAATTGATCAATCACTGATATTTGAATTTTGTATACTTACTAACACTTATGTGGTTTCTTTTAAATTACTGTCTGTCATTGTTTACAAGTTCTGAACATGATGTAGGTGACATTTGACAAATTGTTAATTTAAAATTAAATATCTTATTTATTACAACTGACCTATAGGCAACGGATTGGGTCGTGTCATGTGGCGCTTGTACCAGTACATGGGAATCGTCGGGATGTCTCAAGTCCCACATGCGAAGTCTCAAGTCGGAACCGCCGGTAACTAGGAATCTGTCACCACCAACCCTACACCCGCTATATACCGCGCTTATGTATTGGCTTGCCTGTAAAAAAAAAGGGGCGTGTCTAATTTTTAAAGTTACAATTTTTTCCTATATTATTAATACACAATAAACAATTATTTGTAGGGATTATTTTGTTTGATAAACCATAGCCGTGTTAATAGACTGTAAATTCTATATAACGACACTATAGAGAGTGTCCGTTAGTCGAATATAAGAAAAATGAGAATGGAAGACAAGCTAAACCAATCAAATCCAAATGATTTCGACGCTTTAAAGTTTATTGTTAAATCGAGTGACGTTGCATGGTTCTTACACTGTAGTCAATTAATATATTGTCAAACACAATATGTCAAAATATGTATATAACAATTTGGTCGTATATTTTGACTTAATTTGATAGTCCTAGATGTTTTAAAGCAATCGGTAATCTCCAAAAATGAATTCTCATAGCATTAAAATAAAATTGACTCACGGGCGCAGTATAGTTGAGTGGGGGGTGCGGAGCCGTACAGGGCCACAAGGCGTGTGTGCGGTGGGCGCTTTCCACGCACCAGGCGGCTGCGTCTCTCCCCCCCACAGCCCAAATACGGGACGTTTGAGACCCGTAGCCAACGATACGTCTTATGCGTTCCGCTTAAAATACACGAACACACAAACATTCTTTAAACTGGCCTTTTGTTCAATTCAAAAAGAATTATATTTCCATAAAAAATGTGGCTATCTCTGTCCGTCAGTAAGGAATAAAAGAGGAGAGGTAATGAACACAGATAATACTCACAATTGGGATGTCTAACAGATGTGATGGGCAATTGGAAGCGCAAATCCCAGACACAGATGGCGCCACTCGAAGTGCCGACTGCGAGGTAGCCCGCACTGTTCGCGTAGAGGCAGGTGTAGACGCCTTGTTTCAGATCACCCTGGAGCTTCCAAGCGTTTTCTGAAAATTTCAGCGATTTTTATTTAATTTTGATATTTTTGGTTTATTATCCTGCTGATCTAAGATTTATAATTAACCTGCTCCCAGACTGACATTCAGCGTCGAGACTCAGCACATTATATGTCAAAAAATGATAAGAAAGGTTGTTAAAAGAAAAATAATTATGGAATATAAGCCAACCAAAGCCAATTGATTACGACGGTTTAGAGAGTTTGTCGTTAAATCCTGTGGCATTAGATGGAGCTTACACTGTAAATATTAAAGCTGGTGCCACAAGTCAAGAATCAAAGATACCGAACAATTTTGACTCACCAGGCGATCGTAGATCCCATCCGACAATATGAGCGTTGAGTGTTGCGTAGGATATGACACCCGAGTGTAGTCCACCTGCGCTGGCGCAGGCCACGGCACCACCAGCCCTGCTGTCCAACTGGCGGCACTGGGACAGCGTCAGTCGGGAGGAACCCGTGTCCAATCTATGGAGCCATATCAATTTCTACAAACTCGAAAACTACAGTTATATCATAAACCGTAAATAAATTTCAAAAAAAGGGGGGATTCCCCTCATGGATACTCTATACTGACACTGGAGCGCTCGTAAGTGCGTTGCCGGCCTTTAAAAGGACTCTCCCTTTCCGAAGGAGTTTCTTTTTTATTTATTTCTTATCAAAAACCATTTGATATATGTTTTGGCTTCTGTGCCATACCTGAGCACAAAGACCGAGCCCTCCTGTGTGGCGGCCACTAAAGAATGTCCGCCCTCACACGCCGCTAGTGACATCACCGGGCCCGCGCTACGGTTGAACGTTGCTTTTGACCTGATAACAAAAACAATTTCTTGAAAAGTGTGTCCGTATGTATGTGTGTGTTTCTACTACGTATGCGAGAGTGTGTGTAACCTATATACATGAGTTAGTGTGCGTCTGTTCTTATATAGAAATACAGGTGATATATAAAGAAGGTTTTTCGATAGTATTACAAAAAAAAAAAAACTATTTATTTGCTTCACAGTTAAATACAAATCTGTTAAACCAATTGTATGACGTTTCATATTTATTTTTCATTAAATTGCGAGTATATGAGAGCGAAAATGTAGTTAACTAAACGCACTGTGTTTGAAATTAATACTCACTTATTGACATAGGCGTGTCCTTGTAGACGAGCCGCGTCCCATACTTTGACTGTCCCATCATCAGAGCACGACCCAAATAAGGCCGGGTAAGCGGGCAAACGCACCATCTGATTAACCCTGGCTCTATCAAAGGTATTTGCAATATGATTAATACCTAATATATTTAGAATAATTTAATTCATCGTTTGAATATGACAAAGTAAGAATTTAGGACCAAATCATTGGAGAAGTAAACAACGCTCGAACGATGTATAAAGTGTAATCTCTCGTTCTCAAGAGAGTTTATTACATACTTTCTCTCTTTCTCAAAGGTATATGCAATATTTAAAAGCTGTATCTTACTAAAAATATTATCCATATACCTGTCTGGTAATATTAGTATAGTTTTTGATTTATGGTTATTAATTGTCCGTCCATAGATATTGCTAATATTTATTTCACTAATCTTTCTACACCAAAACTATTTGACAGTAAAGAGATCTGAATGCACAATTTTGCTCTGAACTTCTCTAAAACATGCATTGAATTAAAATAATAATATATTTATTTAATAGGTATACCAAGTATCATTAAAGAAAACATACTTATGTTCGTGTAGATATGCCAAGAGTTGGTTTCCGGGCCTCCACGTCACAGGAGCGATCAGCTCCCCGCTGCTCTCCGCATTATCGTCTTGACTTCTACAAAATATTAAACTCTTTAAACAATTTATTACTTTAAGTAAGGCCAAACTATTAACGGTATTGATAAAAAATATAATTGAAAGAATGCCCAGAAATTAACATATATGTCTGTGCAAGCCAATATATATTTTTTTTTTTCACAATAATATGTGACCACCACCAGGATTCAAAGGTGTTCAAAATGCCTCTAGGAAAGGTAAGTAGAGAGTCGGCAGAAACATCAACCTTTAACCATTTTTTTTATTATACATTAAGAAATATTGATTTTCTTTTAAAGGTTGATGTTTTTGCCGACTCTCTACTTACCTATCCTAGAGGCATTTTGAACACCTTTAAAAAAAAACAAACCTTTGAATCCTGGTAGTGGTCACATGTATGTCATATGTATATTGTATTTTATTAATGTATAATGTCTCAAGTTCCCATTAAATTGTCTTATGTGTAAACCTAGTTGTGTTATCTCATAAGTTTATTGTTTTAAATGTATTTAGCACATAAGGTGTCTGGGGACAGATATAATAAAATAAGTTTATGACCAATCAGAGCTGCCGCTTCGAGCGCCATCTTGTTATAACAGTGATTTCTTTTTTAGAGTCTCACCAGCGATATTACCTTAAAGACTTTTGAAACTTCTGCTGTGTTCGCGTGATTAAATTTCTCAGCTCGACACGACAAGGGGCCATACTATCTGAAATCAGTAATATATTTTAAAAAAAAACACACAACCAAGAGGCCATATACTATTGAAGTGCAACCTTCATTGTGCTGACAACTGAAAAAACGAATATCAAGTCAAGTCAGATGTAAAAGAATAAAAAAAAAATAGAAAATTTGTTCTTTTGGTGTTGTGTAATATTGTTTTGATAAAATTAAAACGAGTTGGCTACTAAATAAAACTTCCACACGTGCGCTGTCTTTATATACAAGTATATATGTTGTCATGCGACATTTTTTAACGAGAAATATTTTTTTTATCGCAAGCTGCTGAGCTAGCCTGCTTCATTTCAGCCTGAGAACGGGTAGTTATTTACATTTAAGACAAATCAAAATGGGCCTATGTACCTTAATGAATAATAAGATTTCACTTTGACAATAGTAATATTAAGACGTGAAATTAAAGCATGTTTATCTTATATATAAAATATCAATGCTACAATGTCACAGTTACCGTTCTCCAAAAAGGCTTGACCGATTATCACCAAATTTTATATGCGTATTCATTAGATGTCTTTTTTCATGAGCATCTATTTTCCATACCCCTAAATGTTAAGGGTTGTTCACTAAATTTTTTTCCCTTATATCACCACACCCTACTTTTGAGTTATTATTTGGCAAAACAACGTTCGCCCGGTCAGCTGGTAATATATAAGTTACACCATGTATTTGATAATAATAGTATTGTAAATGTGGACGAGTCTCTCTACTTACCTTTCGTAGAGGCATTTTAAACACCTTACAAAAAAACAAACCTTTGAATCCTGGAATTTCTTAGACCTATACTTATCATCCAACCTATGCTTATCACAAAAAGTTTACACAATAAAAATAGATTAAAAATAAAGCCAAAATAAGGTTAAAACATAGAACCGGAAATAGAATCTAAGATCAGAAAAAAATAATACAAAAAAAAAAACACGAACAGAAAAAAAAAAAATATATATATATATACTTAGTCTGGCCATAAATACTGTTACTATTCAAAAAAAGAAAATATTACGTTTGAATTTGGAATCTGTCATTTTTATATGATTGCTTGATGTGTTTTCTTATTTTCGCGCCATTATATTGTTAAATATTTTGTTATATTAAAATGGAGTGGGGTGATAAAGAGAACCGAATCGCTGTGATTGCCTTACATAAAGTAGGTATGGAGAAAAGTGCAATTTTTAAAACCCTCCACCCGCTTGGTATTAGTCAAATGTTTGTTTACCGGGCTATTGATAGGTACAATGATACCTCCTCTGTTTGTGACAGAAAAAGATCTGGCCGTCCACGTACCGTTCGTGTGAAAAAGGTGATTAAAGCGGTTAGGGAAAGAATTCGAAGAAATCCTGTCCGTAAGCAAAAGATTTTATCTCGGGAGATGAAGATAGCTCCTAGAACCATGTCGCGTATATTAAAAGATGACTTAGGACTTGCAGCCTATAAGAGACGTACTGGTCACTTCTTAACTGATAATTTAAAGAAGAATAGGGTGGTAAAATCCAAACAACTACTTAAGCGGTACGCAAAGGGAGGTCACAAAAAAATTTTGTTTACGGATGAGAAAATTTTTACAATTGAGCAGTATTTTAATAAACAAAATGACCGTATTTATGCTGGAAGCTCTAAAGAAGCTTCGCAATTAGTAAACAGAGTACAACGTGGGCATTATCCCACTTCAGTGATGGTTTGGTGGGGTGTTAGCTATGAAGGGGTGACTGAGCCATATTTTTGTGAAAAAGGTATTAAAACGTCGGCACAAGTTTATCAAAATACCATTCTTGAGACGGTAGTTAAGCCTTTAACTAACACCATGTTCAATAACAAAGAATGGTGCTTTCAACAAGACTCGGCACCGGGTCATAGAGCTCGATCCACCCAATCTTGGTTGAAAACTAACGTTCCGGACTTTATCAGCACTGAAAACTGGCCGTCGTCAAGTCCTGACCTAAATCCATTGGATTATGATTTATGGTCAGTTTTAGAGAGTAAGGCTTGCTCTAAACGCCATGATAATTTGGAGTCCCTAAAACGATCCATTCGGTTGGCAGTGAAGAATTTTCCTCTAGAAAGAGTTCGTGCTGCTATTGATAACTGGCCTCAACGTTTAAAAGACTGTATTGCAGCCAATGGAGACCACTTCGAATAAACATTGTATATTTTTAATAGTTATATATTGATGTATTAAACTAACTCACTATGAAAGGAATAAATGTTACGTATAAAAAAAAAATCGTGCTTTTCTTTATAACAATATTTATGGCAAGACTAAGTATATATATATATATATATATATATATATATATATATATATATATATATATATATACATATGAACAGGTGGAGTATATTATGTGAAGAACGAGCATTTAAGTGTGTGTGTGTGTGTATCTTGTTCGTATTATTATATACATTGTATAAAGTGTCAAGTTCCCATATAATTGTTTTATGTGTATTATTGTTTTTTTAAATATATTTAGCACATAAGATGTTTGGGGACAGACAGTAATAATAAAAAAAAACATACATTGGACATAGCTAGCACTGTGCCCCATTTGCGAGTGGACCGGCGCAGACGCAGTCACACTCACCACGCCCAACTGCGTACCTGACACGGCTACCGATTGGGCCAAAGACTCTGAAGCTGAAATTTATCACAAGTCAACATTTATTACCATTAACCAAAGAAACCAAAACAATTGTATGAATTTACCACAATTATTCAAATACATTATATATGAAATAAATTATTGTTTTTTTTTTATTGTTTTGTTACATTTTAGTTTGTGTGTGTGTCTTCGTTCCTAATACTTACGTTTGACGGTGCCTTGCTCCTGCGTTTGTCCGAACATGTGTTGCCATTCAGTGTTCATGTGGGCCTCGTGAGACAAAGACGTCTTTTGCGTACGCCTAACAAATTATTACATCAGTGTTATATTATTAAACTATACTTGATCCAAAACCTTTGGGATCATCACGAAACAAAAAAAAAAGCTGAAGCTTGCCAGCTACTTAGCTAAGGGTCTTTTAGATTTTAGACCTTACTGAATAAAAAGATTTTGACTTATGTGTTTAGTCTACTAGTCTTAAGTCTAGTCTATATATATTGTCGTGTAATTTTATGAAACCGACGTCTCAAACTCAAACTATATTTTTTCAAGTAGGTCTTTATAAAGACACTTTTGAATCGTCATTAACACTACCACCGGTTCGGAACGCTACCTACCGAGAAGAACCGGCAAGAAACACGATAGCTGTTCTTTTAAAATAAACCATTAATACAAAATTGGTCTGTTTCTTATAGATATTAATATGATCAGTAAAAGAGATGCAAGAGTTTAAAACAACATGTTGTCTCGCTCTAACCATGCATACATTTTGTCATGAACATTGTGAGGTGTTGTGTCCATTGTCGTATCCAGCTGTATGGACTTGGATAATCCTCCCCCCGATAACACCAATCGACCTGGTGCTTCCGTTATGTGCTGGAAAAAACAAATAAAAACCTTAAAGTACAATAGTTTAGTGTCTGTACATATATTTTGTAATATGATACAGTTTGTGTGTGAGTGTGTAAAACCACAGACTAAACATTACAATTTCTACAACATTTCTTCTATTTCAATTTTTACACACTTTTTCACATCAGAGTTATTTATCGGTACAAAAAACCCCTTTCTGTCAACATAAATTAAGTAAATTGCCTGAACAGATAATTATTTTTTCTTGCATATGCTGTTACTATGTCTTGCTTGTTAAGTCTACCAGGATATCAATAGACAATATTGTACAAGAAATGTCTCTTACCAATACCACAATTAACCTAACAAATCCCAACAGACCAAACAAGAAAAAGAAACTCACTTGCGTCGCCGAACCTTGTATCTTAATAAGATGCGCACTCATCGCCAAGACCTGATTCTCAACGTGTTCCGTCATACCTGCAACACACTTACGTTTACAAAAAAAAAACCAATCCCCCCCCCAAAGCCAAAACGCAACTAACCGTCGGAGCTCAATCTTCTGAACAGATTCTTCAACTGCTGTCCCATATCCGAATACTGCGGTATCATTCCCTGTTTCACCTGTGTTTTATATACATATTAATAAACAAATAAATCCACATGCTGTCCTCTCTTTCTTAATTTATGATTATTAGAAATATTTATTTATTCACACTTATTGTAAATAATAATAAAATAAATAATAATATTGGATGTCGATACTTTTCGACTGGATTGAGTAAGTAATCAATAGATTAACATGTTCTACTTCTACTTTAATAATAAGCGACGTCTTCGATACGTTAGTTTTTAACTTTTATTATTATTCTGCGATTAAAAAATGTTTTTTTTTTAAATATTTCCTACGTATCTGCGATACGCATACACAGGGGGTGTACGTTTTTACTTATGGTGTCCAGACCACTGTTTTAATAATCTCCTTATTACATTTAGGGCGATTCATTCAAGCCTTTTTTATCATTTCAATAGTCCTTTACATTATTTTTATTGTCTCCCTTCCTTTTATTCCTATTATTATTTAATTATTACTTAAATTGTTAACACTTGGCGCTGTGCAGCGGTTTGCGACAACTGGGGGCTGCTGAAAATCAGTGGTGTGAAATATCCACACAAATCCTGAGCAGCACCCCATTTGGCGCACGCCCGCGGCATATAATGTCCGTCCGTTTTGTACGTCACCAGGTTACTATGACATAGAATCGCCGGTCTGAATGTCCTTATAAAATTCCCGATTCCCAAATCTTACCCTTAACCGAGCGTTTCTCCTCTCCCTGAGCGTCTGCACAAGTCTGTCGACATCGCCGTGACGTAACACCGCATCCAGGACCTTCCGTGGTATGGGTTCAGCTAAACTTTCCAGCAGTAACTCGGCTCTTTCTACCTGATATTTAAAGAAAAGTTATTATATTTGGAAGACATTTTTTAAAGATTAGAGAAGATTTTAAAAACACTTAACGTCTAGAAGACACCAAGATCGATTTGTCCAAATAAAATTTTCTGTGAATCTCTTTGTTTTTATCTATATTTCTTCTTCTATCCTAGTTTATTATACAAAGAACTATATGAATCCATTTACATTTAGATGATATCTTCTTGCAATAAATACTATTTATTTAATATTTTATCTACTTAAATATTTCGTGGATAAATTTTAAATTTCACGTAATGATAGAAAAATCTTAAAGGTTCAATTAGGAACTAGCAACTCTGAAACGTATTATAATATATTTATTCACACACAACTGTAATATACAAATTATTTTTAAAAAAACCTATATTTATACCAAAAAAAAAAACAAAACATTACACTTACGAATCTTCAAAAAAAAAAAAACTTTTTTGACTCTACAATTTATTGCCAGATTCCAAGTGCCCTTACGTATAGCAGACAAGAAGAACTGACAAAGTCACCGACACACTTAAACTTATATAACCCACCACAGTATCTCATATAGTAGTCGAATTGTACTACCATGATCAGAAAAGCTTACCTGTATCAATTTACGCTTCAAATGCGGCCAAACCAAGGGTAGGATCTTGCAGTTGACGTCGATTGGATTCAGAAGGTTCGCCACGCACGACACCAGACCGCATACTTCGTGACGTATCTGGAAATGAAGGTACTTTAAAAGGTAGGTAGTACCTCCACTAAATTGTGTAAAGTTAAATAATAGTGTTTTACACTTAAGAGACTGTGTTCATGAAATATGTTAAATATTAAAATTAGTGCTTCAAGTTCGGTTTTAAAATATAAATAGATATAATTGTAATAATTATGTCAGGAGACAAAAAAAGCAAGAAGTTTCGTTTTTACGTAGCAATATAATTTTTATATTATTTTATATATACAAGTGCGAATAACATTCATACACTAGATTTGTCCTACGCACTTGGAGGATTCTCGTATTTTTTTTAAAATTGATAATTTGTTTATCTATTTAACCCTGGTTTTGACATATAATTTTTTGTTTATATAATGACAGAAACACATTTAACCAAAACTCAATTTGCCACCTAGAATCAGTTCAGCGAGTACATTTTATATATTTTAACGTATTGTATATTTTTTATGCTCTGTGGGTTACAAAACATATGGACAGAGTAAAAGTAATAAAATCTCACCCATAAATTAGGATGTGCCAAATACACCGCGCTCTCCGCCAGCAAAGAACAAAGTGCCTGTTTCGGCAGTAGCCCCAACTCTGCAAGACTACTGCTCGCTCGTATTGCCTTCGCTATGATCCACTCCGACGAATCTGTTAGACCCTGAAAGTTCAAAATTTCCATGAACAAAACCCATGAAAAATATCACATAAAGGTACAACCTCATGCCTCATTAAATTCCGCGACTCAATTGGACGAGGCTGTAACTTCTCGAGTGGCGGGTGATTTAAAATGGGGTCACGTGACCAGATTTGTTGCTGGAAACGAGCGTCGAGGGGTATGCATGAGGCCGTACCTTAATTGAAACCACCTTCAATTTTTAAATTCGGTTATAATTGGTTTAAATAATGATACAGTAGTATGTTAATAACGCGTTATTTTTTATTAAAATTGTCGACAACGCCATCTAGTTACGTGTCGATTGCAGTTTAGTGCAACTGGACCAATCACAGAGCAGAAACCTTCTTGTTAAGTATTCTTGGTCCGGTGTAGCCATCTTTTGTTTTGAACTAGTTTCTCAGCTCCCAAAGCGAGTGACGTTACAAAATATAGTAAATACTTTTTTGTATATGTTACCTGTTGCAATAAGGGTAACAATATTGGCGAAGCGTGATGTCCAACATACGCCGCGACACCAACGACTCTTTCGAAGAAGCAGCCGCGCAGTGCTGCCTCCTCTTTGTCGTTGAGGAATGTCACCATATGTGAGAGGATTACGTCATTCGCTAAAACAAATAATTCGTTTTATTTCCCATGTTTCTCCCTTTGACATTACACATTATACATTATAATAGAATATTACTTATTTGATAATTTAAATACAAGTATATGACCCTCTTGAACGTTTAGGCAATTCAGAACCATATTTTGTCCACTTACGTAAATAAAGAGGTTTAATATTATTGTTTAAACGCGTAAACAATAGACTGTATCAATTACCAAAAGGGGCCAGAGACAAATCCCTTTTCGACAGGACATACCGACGCTAAACGAATTTTTACCGTTCGACTGTCACGTGACTACGATTCTGTAATTTTGCTGCAAATTTTACCCATTAAGGATTAAAAGATATATTTTTTAGATTAAATGTTGCTAGTATCATTAAAAATATTATAATATTTAAAAAAAAATACCTTTTTGCTTTCCAAAGAAAACACATAACTTGGTGATACCGTTTTCAACCAACGCCCGTTTGACAACCGCTTGCGAGTCCGTCAATAAGTATGATACAGTCGAACGAACCTGCAAACACACATACATATTTTTTTAAAAATTTAATTACATACTTCATAAAAAGACCGTTCTATCGTCTATGCCTTACCATTTCATGTAAAGCGGATAACTCCGTTTCATAGTTAATATTGGCTGCTTCTTTATCGACCATATTTTGAGTTTGATCCAAAAATCTGACAGCCGTTTCGGCTAACTTAGCTAAAAAGTTTTAAAAAAATGTGTAATTAGAATTAATAGTCGTGGTCACCTGAAGAGGTGACCACGACTATTTGGTTAAAAGAAAAAAATCAAATTATCTATAATTATAATTCTTGAGTAGCCTTACAATGCTTTAGTATTTGAATTGGCCATGTAAATAACATAATTTTATATGATATGTTTATTTTATAAGCAGCTATAGAGTTCCTTGCCGGTTCTTCTCGGCAGATAACTGCCTTCCGAACCGGTGTTCGAAATCGTAGTGTAAAATTAACGATTCATAGGTGTCTTTATAAAACCTACTTGAATATAGATATTTTGAGGTTGGTTTTTTTTTTAAGATACCCTTACCCTTGTATTAAAAACAAACCCTCGATAGGATGTCGTGGGCCTATGCCTCAGCTCAAGCTAAGCCAGGTTTAAAGAAGAGATGACGTTAGGATTGTCCTAATCTCAAAATCTTGTAACTTTTGAAAACGGTAAAAAAAACCATTCTTAAATACTCACCGATATTGTTTGCGTACGAAATCCGCACAGGCACGGCCGGGTCTGACGCACGCGGAGCTAGTTCAGGTAGAATATATTCGGGGAACACATTGCAGTCCTGTGGTGGGAGGGACTCCACACATGCCACGCATCGTGTTACACACCACACTGCGGCTGCGCGTACGCGGGCTTCAGGGGCATGAGCCAGGTAAATCTGGTAAGATTTTTTTAAATGTTAAAATCATATTTTTTATACGGTTGTGATGATATTATGAACTACTGTAAGTTAAGAGTTAACTCGGGTCTATCAGTTATTGAATAATAAAAAAGCAGTTTTTTCAATTTTTTTTGAAAAGTGGACTTCATTGCAAAGGATTGTTATGTAACAACCAAGGCGAGTTTCTTGTCTGCTCTCTCTTTCGAATAGAACTAGCAACACTTGCTGCAAAATTTATTTGGATTTTAGCAGGTGTTGCTAGTTCTATACGAAAACTAAAACCAATGTTGTCAAAAAAAAACCATATGTACATACTTTTTCTACAAAAAACCTAATAATTATGAAACCTTATTTAATTTTATGACTTATAAGAAATAAAGACCAACAACCATTAGCTTAAAGCAGTAATTTTGTGAGAACCAAAAAAAATACAAATACAATAGAAAAGAAAGAAAGAAAGAAAATACGTTTATTTGGACACACACACACGGTACACACAACATCACAATAAATTATAAGTACAATAGTATTTTTAAAATTAACTAAAAAATTATCACATTGCATTGTTGCAAGTGCCGCGGGCGTGCGCCAAATGGGGTGCTGCTCAGGATTTGTGTCGAATATAGCATTCCACACCACTGATTTTCAGCAGCCCCCAGTTGTCGCAAACCGCTGCACAGCGCCAAGTGTAAACAATTTAAGTGTAAAAAAAAGTTAAATGGAAACAAAAAGCAATAATTAAATAATAAAAGGAATAAAAGGAAGGGAGATAATAATAATAAAAATAGTGGGATTAATGTGGTTAAACAAGATAAGAACGGGACAAGAGAATTTGGATGTGCCTAGCTAGGCGCCAACGAAATAGTTAAATATACTTACAATATAAGGCAATATCCTATCCAAAATAACTTCAGAAGACGAGTTCTCGCACAAAAGCTGCAATATCTCGAGGCACTGCAGCTTCGATGTGCAGTGGTGTAAGCCGCGGATGCATGACGTCACCAATGACGTCATCAGAATTAGTCCTTCGCTGTCCGGACCCTGTTCGCTTTTGTCCAGTGGCTTTTCTGACTGAAATAACCACATCGGTACACTCGAGCTACATACTAATCAATATTAAAGGCTTCGAATGTAATCCATACTATAACTAGTTGACTCGGCAAACGTTGTTTTGCCATAAAATTACTAAAAAAAAAATAGGGTTGGTGATAAAAGGGTAAAAATTGAGGGTTGTATATAACGGAGTGAGTACCTCTGTAGGGTTATTTTTTGAAAGGCATCACAAAGCATTGCCAACACGTTGTTTGTTTTTCCAATTTGAATTTTCAAAACAACACGATTGAGTCGGTCATTATAACCATTTATTTATTTAAACAAACATTTCACTGATATTTTCCACATTACATTACTTTAAAAAAAAAATTTCGTCAAAAAATTAAGATAGAACAACCCTTATCACTTAGGGGTATGGAAGATAGATGATGGCGGATTCTCAGACTTATTGAATACCCATATAATATCTGGTGTAAATCGGTCAAGCCGTTTTGGAGAAGTACGGTAACTAACACTGTGACATGGAAATTTTATTAATTAGAGATTGCACATGTGAAAGTATGTATTAAAACACAGATTAGAAAAAATATGTCTCATTAAAAATTAATCTAATTATTACACAGAACGTTAAATAAATGTATTTTTTTTTATGCTGTCACAAATTTTTATACGAACTTTCATCCCCTATTTCAACCCATTCAACACTTTTTTTGCGATAAATAGTAGTTTTTAGTCTTATATATCTTAGTTTAATAATAGTATTTCATCAAAATCGGTTCAGAAGTTTAATCGTACATACATATTTTTTTCTAGTCTGTGTTTTAATAGCTCGACAATAAAAGATACATTAACACTAAAATTAAAAACCCACCTCTTCCTGAAAATCAGAGACATTCACCGTCATAGCCCTAAATCCTTCCCTCACCAGGGCATCGATCTCCACCTTCTGGTTATCCGTGGTTTCATCCACCAGGTCCTGGTAATTTTTAGCATTCGAAGGTTGTGTAAATATTTTGATAATGTTCCTGATGTCCTGCTGGATCCTCGAGATCTTCTCGTCAGCTGGCAGAATCGGCTGAGCGGAGAATATCAACATGTACGGTTGAAGAAATGAGTAGAAGTATTCGGGGAATAAGCTGAAAGAATTAATCAATATTTGATATAATGAAACTCGTCATAATAAACAGTTCAGTGACTTCATTCAGATATTATTGGAAAGGCCCGGGTTCTATTACAAGTGAAATTTTATATTTATTTATACTAATATACATTTTAAACAAATATTGTTTTTAACTAATAAGTTATAGATACATACATTAATTAATGTTTGGACTATTTTTTGTCTGAATAGAGAAATTTTAATTAAGAGGAGTAATTTATAAGAGTATATATACTTTCTTTGACAAACAGTCAACTTTGGTCGACATCTGCTTCCTAAAAATTCCTATCAACTCGCGCATTATATTTTTCCTTACCTGCCTCTTGATTCATCTAAGTAGATCTCTGCACTCTTACGATCCCCTGGATTTCTCTCAGTCATCGACAGAAGCAGTTCCTTAAGCTCTTTAGGACAAGAGTTACCCACTTCCATGGTGGAGGGTCGATCTTCTCCATTCCTATATGCCAGAAGACCGGGAAGGTCTAATGCTGGTGTACCATCATTCCAAAGTTCAATTAGGGCACACCTATGGGTATGAAAATTAACATTATTCATGCTTTTAACTTAATTTTATTTTTTTTTATACACATTACACTTACATATTTCAGCAAAACTTACCCGGTTGAAAATATATCCATACTAGGTATAAGTTCACCAATCTTGCAAGGGGACTCGCTTAACAACAATCCAGCCATTTTGTCATCACCCTAATTTAATTAATCCATTTAGTACATAATTTTTCCATTTATTTTTAAGATCTTTTTCTGAGGAAACTTTGGTTATAGACTCAATAGTAGTAAGACGAGAAAAACATTTTATGTTTAACTTAAAAATAACATCACAAACTGTTGCAACTAATCACAAACAAGCAATATGTAAAAGTAACAAGAAATACTCACTGCAGGCCTATTGTGAGGATCAGGTGCTCTAACAAATCTTTCAGGGGCAAGATAGCACAGCCTTCGTCTAGATGTATCAAAGAAATAACTAAAGTCCGCTGGGTTGTCATCAGGCAGAAATGTCGGCTTGAAAGATGCTATATCTGTCATGAGAACCCATAACCATGATGTCACCATAATATTTTCCAGCTGTAATGATTTTTTAATAAATAATTTTATTTTTACATTATTGCTGAATTTTGGACTTAAACATTTGAAATACACATATATGTTGGAGAACATACTACCTTTATGTCGCCATGGCATATTCCTAACTTGTGCATTCTGTGTAGTGCATGAAGAACTTGAAAAGTAATCCATTTCTTTTCAAGTACAGTTAAAAATGGCCGTGTGGACATTCTGTCATAGATACTACACTTGCAGTATTCCCTTATCAGGAAACCAGCTTTGTCTGTTAACTAAAACATAAATGATAAAAAATAAAATCTGATTATTTGTTTGGGTTTACTATGAGTTATGTATTTGTTTAGTGAATAATATATTCAACAAGATTCTTTTCATGCTTTCATCTTTACTTTTTTTTAATAATCTTTTAGCGTGATGGAAATAATTACCATAGTATAAAGTCATATTTTCTTTTTTTTAAATAACTTTCATTTCAACTAGTATTGAATTCAATCTACTTAAATAAACCAAGTATGGTAAATATAATAATAAATTTGATTTGAAGTAAGGAAATGTGTGTAGCATACATACTATCACTCGCTGGAATGGTAAACAATTAAAAGCTGATGCAAGTTGTTCCTTAATTTTGAGTATTCTTTCCTTATGTTCAGCAAGGGGGAGTGAGGGATCATGTATTGCAAACACTTTGACAACCACCAGACCTTCTCGAGTCCTAGCTCTGGCCACTTTAAAGAACCTTGTCGAACCAAGGCTAAAAAAACAAATTGTAATAATTATCCTACAAATTGTAATTTAACGCAAGTAAAGACCTATATAAGTAAGACCAAACAGTATGTCGTTTAAAAGTGAATAATTATTTTTGGTACAAAGAAACCTTATAGTCAATGACTGTATAGACGTTGCTATTTGAACATTTTACCTTTGATCAAAAGACAAATCCACATGGTCACTCAGGTAGTGTTCCACTGGATAAATCTGTGAAGGTGCGATACCAACCAGTTGATTACCCATTTCTTATCAAGTGTAATAGAATGAAATCAGAAAACTAAGGCGACATCGAGATTTTTTAAGTTGTAGAACATATAGCTTCCAACTTAAGTGTTAATACGATTGCAGCTTAAATGTTATATACAAATGAAATGTAGAAAACAAATAAACACCACGACAAATATAGCTGCTTTGTTTTGAAATTTTTAGCAAAACGAAAATGTAAATATTTGTCTTTTGAAACATTGGCATTGACAGTTTGTAATCCCATTTTTTTACTGAACGCTGAAGGTGGCCCAGGTAACTTTTATGTATGTGTAGTGATGTAGTTATTAATAATTTTGTTAAAACATCAAGTTTAAGTAATCGAGCTTTATTAAGAACGTCATTATTTTTTTGGTCCATTAAAAATTTCTACTTTCGCTTTTACAAGATTGACATTAACAGTACATTTTTATACACTGTATCACAGTAACGTCATTTAAACTTTCATCATTATTCGTTTAGTTTATGGCTTTATGTCAGTCTTGAACAATCTGATTTCTGAATTTCGTATCCTCCCTATTTTCTTTTATTGTGTAGTTATTCACAGAAAATGTCTTCTAAAAGTGAAAAAGATCGAGTTAAACAGATTCAGGATCGATGTCAGAACATTTTAATTCAAATGTTGAAAGATGAGGACAATAAATATTGTGTAGACTGTGACGCTAAGGGTAAGAGGAAATAATTTTTTTTAATAGTTTTATTTTAACAACACCAACCGACAAGTTATAGACGAGACGTGCTGCAGTTTTGGAAATGTATATAATTTAACGTATTTGACATATGCTTACGTAGTCTCTCAGGGTCTTTGAACTAATAGGTACTGACTCACAATTCATGCTATGTTCAACTCCTGAATAAACTGCATGTTAAATATTTATTAAAACTGATGAATTTTCCTTAAATGTAGTATACTATGACAAAACATAGGTCATATTAAAAATTGTAAACAACTTATAAATAATTTATGATGAAGGTACAATTTACTTTGATAATACCCACCAACATGATATACCTTACAAATTGGTGTAGCATCTGGAAATACCAATTAATAAGGTTAATTGACTGTTCATTATTGACATTTATGATTCACTGGAAGAAGTAAATGATCCAGATATATTTGTTAATAATACTGAACATATTAGAACTTATTACCAATAATCTATAGAATAAACTTTGATAATGTGTATTTAATTAAAATTATATAGAAATCTTATCAAATTTATGGTTAGGGATCTTATCTACAGTAAAATAATTCTGAAAGATTCACACAACTCACACTCTTCATATTACAAGAGGCCTATGTGGCAGCAGGTGCAAAGTATCATTATTGAATATTTTTCATAATATAAATAAAGATAAGATATTGTTTCTAATAACATGGGTACATGTCATGTTATTTTATATTTCACTTTATTGTTGAAGGTAATTAATACAATCAACATGTGTAATTGTTCAATTATTGATATGAATGTGAACTTTTCCATATCTGTATTGCAATACCAACAATGGTGGGAACAAATTCCCTTAAATATTATAATTGTTGAGAGTATACTACTAGGAATTATCTTATTACATTTTTGTTGTACTGGGATAGAAGGAAGTTAGAAACATTTAAAAGAAATTCCTTAATTGTGACTCAATAATAGTATTTACTACTAGGATTATTGTTATTATTTGAGTTATTGTTTGAGCAGTACTTGAGAGTTTAATAGTTGTTTTTTTTTATTTATAGTTGTTTTTATAAAAACAAAATTCTATTATGTCTGTTCACAACAGGTCCACGTTGGGCATCATGGAATCTGGGTATTTTCCTGTGCATAAGATGTGCAGGTATCCATCGGAACCTAGGTGTTCATATATCTAAGGTGAAGAGTGTTAACTTAGATTCATGGACACCAGAGCAAGTGGTTAGTATGGATATTGCTAGAATTGCTTGATTGAAATGGCTTGTCTTTTTCATATAAAAATGTATTGTTACTTATATTAGCTATTTGTTTAGTTTTTGCTTATATTTTTAAGACATCCAGTAAATGCAGTCCTCACACAGGTATCTCTGCAACAAATGGGCAACTCTCGTGCAAGAGCAGTATATGAAGCAAATCTGCCGGACTCCTTTAGACGCCCACAAAATGACTCGTCACTAGAGTCATTCATACGGGCCAAGTATGAACAAAAGAAATACATAGCTAAGGAATGGGTGCCACCACAACTGCCGAAAGTGAATTGGTAAGTGTTACTTCATACTATTTGCCCTATTAAGAGGAAAAAAGAATAAAATTATTAGAATAAATAATGAATAAAAGATGTGTTACTCATTTGTTTTAAATGTATTTCAAGGGATAAAGAGATAGATGAAGAAATTGATAGGCAAAAAAAGAAAAAGAAAGCGACCACGTCGTCTCTAGGGCCGTTGCCTGCGCCAACTGTCGATAAAAAATATAACGTGAGTTTTAATTTGGTATTTCTTTTTCTAAAAAGGGAAATTTATGTTGAACCTTATTGTAATGATTGGTTTACGAGAGCCACTTTTTAATAAAGCTACTTTAATTAATTTAATTACCTCCAATATTGCCTAGACTACTAGATGGCGTTACAATCAATATTATTAGATTCCAATTAAAATATTGAATTCTTTACCTGGAAGTATATAATCTTGAAAAAAAAACTATTTATTACTCTGAACTAGCTTATTAGTAAATAAATAAAATATTCAATTACAGAAATCAGACGTTATCCCTAGTTTGCCGAAACCCAAATCTTCGGTTAGTCCCAAATTGGGTAGAAATACACCAGTTGAAACTAAACCGACGAATGGCTCGGCTGATCTACTCGGTTTGGATGCCGCGATTACATCAACTAAACCAGAACTGAAGAGTACAAATGATGATATTTTCTCAAGTTTCTTCTCAGCACCGGAAAAACCAGCTGAAGTATGCATACTTGTATAATCTTTCGCTTAAACATTAGTTTTTTTTTCAATATTTACATTGCAAATCATTTTCAATTTCAAATAGAAATTATACACTATACTTTTGTGCTGGTAGTCCTGGAAAACAATTTATATAATAATATCAGTTTTCATATATATATATATATATATATATATATATATATATATAGTATAGACACTAAATATATTATAAATCTCACAACTTAATTTCAAATACAGCTTATTGATTATTTTAAATATATGACACTACCATAGACAATATTCAATTTCAGGTACCACTAGAGAAAAAGTCAGATTTGAAAACAGAAGAGGAGAATTTCTTTAAACAATCAGCGCCAACTGAAAAAGAAAAGTCTAAACTTACTAAGGATAGCATATTAGCACTGTACAGTCAAACACCTATGAACCAATTTAATCAAATGCCTCAACAAATGCAACAGATCCCAGGACAACAGATGCAGCAATTACAAGGTCAACAGATGCAGCAATTACAAGGTCAACAGATGCAGCAATTACAAGGTCAACAGATGCAGCAATTACAAGGTCAACAGATGCAGCAATTACAAGGTCAACAGATGCAGCAACTACAAGGTCAACCAATGCAACAATTACAAGGCCATCAAATGCAACAAATACCAGGACAACAAATTCCCGGTCAACAAATACAAGGACAACAAATTCCCGGTCAACAAATAACAGGACAAGCTGGCCAGTTTTATCAACCATACATGATGAATGGTATGCCAATGAACCAATTTCAGCCAGCAAGCCAATTTCAATATCAAATGCCACCGCAGCAGTTCCAACCACAGACAAACCTTTTCAATCAACCCCTGTCACAACAGTTTGGCAATCTTAATTTAGCTCAAGGTTTCCCAAATGCATTTCCTAACCCCAATGTTGCCAGTAATTCCACGTGGCAATAGTGAAAATTGTTTTTTTTAAATGGCAATACTTTTGCACATGGCGTATTGTGCGATAAAAGGTTAGCATGGGACCTCTCTATTTAAAATTTATGCACATTTAACAATATACAATTAGCGTGATGCTTTCGATTCTTTTAATATTTTTGTAGCCAATATTTAGTTTCAATTGATTATATTTTTGAATAATTAAGGTGTGTTCGGGAGGTTCCATTAGAATTTAGTTGGTCGCACATACGTCTAATTTCGTTTAATCATAGACAATAATTTATTTCAATAGATAGAGAGAATATTATTCTGGGCAAATTAATATTCCATTCCACACATGGGAGTCTAATCAAGTTTATAAATTTTAAACAATATGCAAATTTTGATTTCGTTGCACTATTTTTCCTATAGTTACAGTGTCTACTTCATGGTGCCAGTATTCAATCATTTTGGAAACTGATTTATTGCTAAATTTGGAAATTTTATGTGATTCTAATTATTTTCATTAACTCTGCGTACTTACTTGATTTAGTGAAAAGCGAATAAGATAATTTATTGATCACCATTCCTTAAAGGGTCAAATGTGAAAAACGATGCTAACAATATTGTTCTCTTTAATAAATGGGCAAAAATCGGAAATATCCTAAAATAGTATAGAGCAAAATAGCACGTAGCAGTTGCCTGAGACAAAATCACCTTTCCACAGGCGGCGCCAAGTAACGCTAAACGAATTTGTATATGGAATGGTCACGTGATACATTCACTCATTTGTATACAAAATGTTTTGACGTTTAGTATTGCCGTGTGATGTGAAAATTAAATTTATATTGCTTGATCATATTTTTGTGTTGTCTAGTGTTTAGATATTTGGTCTTATAACTAAGACTTATCAATTAAAGTCGGTTAGTCGGGTCGTGTTTGTGCCACTATCATGAACTGCTAGTTTTTAAGGTGTGTCGTAATTTGTTTTAGTAGAGAATTTATTTTTTTAAAGCACCCTCTTCTACATTGATTATTTACATATATATAAATATTGGTTTTGAAATTATTATTATTATTTTGTGTGTTTACACATAAGTTTTCATAGAAAATGTGAGCTTTTACATAAGTATTAGTTTGTATAGAATGCTTTTGGTGCTGTCAACATTTAATTTTTAGTGGTTTCATGCAATAAAATCAAGAGTTCACTGAAAAATTGTTGCACTGTTATAATTTAGTTTTAACAACATTATTGTTTATAAATGTTCTGAATACTGTTATTTTCTATCGCATCTTACAAACTTAATTTAATTTGTTGCTGTCCAATCTGTACATTCCATATTTCAATATATTGCAGATAAATATTAATTAAAGCTCAGTAATAAAGCCTTATTCCGCATTAATTTCATAATTTAAATCTTATCAAACACATTAATAAATTTTCTCTGTATACAATGAGCCACAAAAATCTGCAATATTGAAAAACAACTGTTTTGCACATATTTGAGTTTTAAGGTAAAACTTTAGTTTTGTTTGAGGACTTTACTAATTTAAATTATGTGGTTTGAAAATCATAATAAATTTAATTCATATCGTTTCCAGAGACAATAGAATGTTCCTTGGGAGTGTTAACTTAAATAAGTACTTAATACATTTCGTCTTGGAAGTTCCTCTCCCTAAATATGAACATACATTTAGCCTCATGAAATATTATTGATAAGTTTTGTATTTATCTCTAAAAACTCGTCATTGTACAGTTTGACCAGTTCAAAAGATTAACTAATTTAGAATTAAAAGGAGATTTTGAATGGAACTGATGTGTGCAATGGCTGATAAATGTTGAATTACATTACTGTCTGTCATATTGGCATGATAAATGTGGGAACATGTATTTTTCGTTATTAAATAAACAATATTGTCCTCATGTGAACATTTTTAATTTGTTCTTTATATAGTTTCCTACACATAAATGTTAAGGTAAGACTACACTTTAGTGGAGGAATGCAAATTGTTAGACCTTCTTAGTTAAAAGTTGACGCGACAGCGTTGTCAGTTGTAAGTAAGCATATCAACGCAAAAGAGCCTAATTTATGAACGGCTTAATGTCATTACTTTTCTTGAAAAAGTTCAATATTATTGGACAAAAAGGCAAAGAGAATATATTGAGGACACCTCAGGCACAGTTTTGCTTAAGTAGAGAATGCAATACAGTTCGGTCCTATGCGGCCTTACCTTTCTACTCTGTGGTTTTAACTTTAACTACAAGAATCAAGACAGGTATCAGGCAAAGTTTCAGTTTACTCATCTGTGGTTTTGTTGTTTTCAAATTAAAGTTTTAAATAACTTTTTAAATTACAATTTTTATTATAGTGACTGAAAAAAGACAGACTGTACTTTAAATATGGATTTTTGGTAAGTTAATTTAAAATAAATAAACCGCTAAATAGTTAAAACTTGACCATGAAAAGTGCCAACGGCGATCTACTAATTTTTATTTCGCGCGCGCAGCCATGTTGACAGAACAGCTGTTTATACGTACAACAGAAAATATAGTTGGTTTGATTGTCTTGTTTGTTCGTTACCTCTTTTTAATAAAAACAATGTTTGTGCAAACTAACAATCGTTGAGTCCTAAAAATACATTAAAAACGTTTACTTAATGTATTTGAAATGTTTTAAAATAAACTAAAAATGGCTTCTGGAAAACAACAGCCAGGTAATATTTTCAGTGGCGAAGAATTTGTAGCGAAATGGGGCAGATTTTCCGACTGGTTACATTGTATTTGCGTAGTTACATTTGATTTGGAGCTGGGGCAGGCAATGGAAAGGGTATATCCACCTGATGTCCAGTTATCTGATCAAGAGAAATGCAATATTTGTTATTTAGCATTCCCGGACTCAAATTCAGGGTGCATGGGTGATACTCAATTTCACGTACGACTGCGTTCTCGTGCTCCACTAACACCGCAACAGTTAATTTATAACGAAGACAGTGTTTCTACGCTACGTGCTGATCATACGCATTACTGGGGCTTCGTGTATTTTCGTCAAGTCAAGGATGCGACCTTGCCTCGGGGGTACTTTCAAAAGAGCATTATTTTGCTAACGCGTTTGCCATTCATTAACCTGTACTACAAAGTCATACAATTAATAGCGCCTAGGCATTTTGAAGATGGAGAAAGCAGCTTGGAAGCTGCATGTCATGACATAAATAGATGGCCAGAATTAAATTCTGGTCAGAATGTGTTATTGCCTGTTTTAGGTACTGTTTTTCAATCATATATTCCTAATCAACAAACTGGAAAGGTTACAAGGTCAGATATTGTGAAACAAGTGCATTCTCCTAATATTCCACATATAATAGTTTGTATCCAAGATGTTAATGTTTTTGATGTTTTATCTAGTTTAATATCTCATCTACATCTCTTATGGGAGCTAGTATTAACTGCAGAACCTATAGTTGTTATGGCAAGCTCGCCAACAGAATGCTCAGCTCTAGTCCAAGCATTGACCAACTTGATACAACCACTTCCTTATTCAGCAGAGTATCGACCTTATTTCACAATACATGACAGTGAATTTAAGGAATTTACTCGAAAACAGTTTAATCCACCCTATGTAATATTAGGTGTGACAAATCCATTTTTTACTAAAACATTGCAGCACTGGCCACATACAATCAAACTAGGCGATTCATCCATAGTTAAAACAAAATTGAGGAAAGTTGGAAGTATTAAACATTTAGATTCTGCACCAGGAGTTTACACTCAGTACAAACCATATTTAGAAAAAGATAAGGCTATTATCAAAAAGTTGCATAATGGAATAAGGACTGATCGTCCTTCTGAAGTCCAGACTGCAATGGTTAAAAGACATTTACTAGAATTAACACAAAGTTTTATGATCCCACTGGAACGTTATATGGCATCCCTCATGCCATTGCAGAAGAACATATCACCATTTAGATCACCACCAGTACCTAATCCATTTAATCCAGAAGATTTCTTCACATCTCTGCAACAAGCAGGTCCCCAACTAACATCTGGCATTAAAGGAGACTGGATAGGATTATACAAACATTTTTTCAGGACACCAAACTTCAGCACATGGTTTCACGAACGCCATAGTGACTTAACAAATAAATTACAGGCATTGCAATTAGAAGCCTTAGCAGAAAGTGACTTAAAAGAGTGGTCGGTTGGAAAAAAGGAAGTTGAAATTGTTGACATGATACTGAAACTGCGGGATGTGTTAAAAAATAATCCACCTGTGGCAGACAACACACGGACACTACTGGCTCGCAGGTTGGATGATTTAAATTGTGTCCTTCAAGATGATATGAAAGCTATTTTAAGTGCGGCAACGTGACACGCATCTTGCTGCACCTCGGAACTGCGAGAGTGCAGCATCCGTGTTCATCTCTCTTACATTGCTTCGTGTGTATAACTCAGCCAAAGTTTAAAAGGACAGTTCAATTATAATACAGATCCCAGCGTATAATATTTTTAAGGAGATACTCAAATAGATTTATGTGAATCTTTTTTAGGATAATCTACTACACATTTGGTTGATATAAGAATCATTTTAAATAGTTAGGAATGTAGTTGTATAAATATATATAAATTTGAAAATTTGTATAAGGCCAAATTTAATAAAAACTAGTGATTTATGTATATGATATTCTAATGATGTCAGAATTCTCAAATTCACTATAGCATAATAGACTTTTTGTAAAGCACTATGGATTATGTTTCTCTGAATCTAGGTAAAAAGAACATTTGTCAGTTCAATATTCTAAATAGCATAAAATGTTTCAGCTAACTTTATTCCATGAGTTGGGAATGCTACCAATCTTTTAAATATACAATTCTTGTATTACTCAAAGACCTTGTGCCCTGAAAATATTCTTTTTATAAATTATTTGCTCAACAGATTGAACTTCTATTCTCCACTATTATTATGTTAATGTGTGGTATGAAGATACCATAGTTTTAATAAGGCTTTTTTTATTATATATCTTATATAATAATCTAATGTTATGGCTGATGTTTATTCTGAAAATTTTAAATTAGAATTACTTAGGTATATGGTAGATATCTAATTTGCATTTGTCATTTTAAATCATGTGAAATCTTTGTGAGGCAGTAATATTTACAAAAAAAGCAATGTTTCCTTTTAAACAACAGAGCAACAATCATTTTTGTAGTTAATGACCAGTGAGTAATCACAGTAAATTAAATCCTAAGAACAGCTTTCATAAAATAAAAAAAAATTAAAACAATAAAATGCTGTAAATGTTTTATAAATTCTTTTATTAACTAATTGTGCTATCTGCAACGATATGGAACATAACACCGGTACAGATGATAAGATTCGATCTGGCAAGCTTGAACATGGAGCAAATAAGTTACCAACTTGACAGATCCTCAAGTGCCAATTAAAATAACTTAAATTAACAGTATATGTACAGAATTAACATGTGAGGTACAGTTGTTTATAAATGTATACAATGATGCAAAATTATCTTTATATTGTCAAAAACTTTAGTTAGAACAAAGAATACAACAAATTGAAATAAACATAGAAATATAGAACATTCTAAAAAATAAGAATGACTTATAGGATAACATAACTATACTTATGTAACTGCTAAGGTTCAGAACATTATTTGCTTAGTTGTTAGCTATATTCTGTAAAGATAAAATTACATTGTCTGCATTTATAAACAACATACATTGCCTATATAACAAAATCACATTCTCATATATCTTGCTTTACTCCATATATTGTCATTATCTGTGAGGAGGGTGTAAAGGCCTGCTAAGGTAAACCCTGCAGCTGCTCCTAAGCCCATTGAGCGCAAACCGGCAGTACTCTTATATAAAACACCTGTGGTTGTGGCAGCTATAAATGTATTTGCAGTATCTTCTTGGTCCCTAATCCATGTTACACCGAGGGCTATACTGGAATAAAACGATGCTAATATGCCAAGGGTACAGCCGGTTGTTGTGCCTGGAATATATAGAAACAGTTTGAAATTGAAAAAGACAAATCTCATAAGGAAAATGATATGTTTATTTAACAAGTTAAGTATTAATAAAGTGCTGAGTTGAATAGACAAACCTTGTTTCATTATGTAGTTAATAAGCTGTGTTCTTCTCACTTTGCCAATTTGTCCTGCTAATGTTGTAGCTCTTAATCCTTTGTAGAGTCCAGCCATACCACCTAAACCTAGAAGCAAATATAATAAAACTATTAATTTATATACAGGAGAGGTACTGCTGTGCTAAATAGATATGATTTATGGGCTAGCTTGTTAATGTTTTAAAACAACATACTATTAAATTTTTTAAGTAAATCTGTTGTCATATTATCTATAAAAAAAGAGGCTTTAGTGAACTAAAACCATTTTCAGTTTATTATAAAATTACAGAAATATCAATACTTAGAATTAATCTATTATCTCCCACCCCTAAGTAATCAATAAAAGTTATGTAAAATCATGTTTGAGGTTATGCTCCATACTACATAAGATTAGTAGCTTACCAGATCCGGTCATGAAAGACATTCCTATGATGGGTAAGGCAACGTTGGATCTTCGTGCTGTTGAGGCCATATGGCTCTCATCAGGGTACAGAAACTCCGGTTGCATTTTTGTTATATAGTTGGGATCGAAGTTCAAAAAGGGAGAAAGATTTGCACTGGCTTGATTATTTTTGGCTTCATTTTTATTTATTGGCAATATATCACCAAATAACGACATTTTCGTTGTTTAATCCACCAAAACGAAATATTTATTCGTGATTCGGGAATCACGCAAAAATTTTACGGGAAGAAATGTCAAATGGAATGTCATGTTACATTTGAATTTTAGATGTGTCAATTGAACATGACACAATAGTTTTATTTGTCAAGCAACCGACATCAAATCCCAAAGATATATTTTTATAATATCGTCTAAGAGAATGCAAATTCAAATTATATTTTATATAGATATAGCCCAGTCGAAAACACTTCTTCTTTATAAAATTAAGATAACAAGTTGTCCCCATTGGAGTAGAAACTTGTACTATAATACAATTTATAATTTTTCTCTGCTTACAAACATCTAGTCATTATTCTTACATGATTTTATTGATAAAAGTTAAGTAATCAATGGCTTTTGGTTCTTATGATGCCTGCGGTATTTTAGCATGATATTATCACTTGCGTCGGCGCGCTGATTTCTATCCCGTCTGTCAAACATAAACAAAGCTAACCCGCTTTGGCCGTCAAAAAGTTGTTAATATAAGTCATTTGGCACCTTTGTATTGCATCCTGGATTCCCAATTGTCTCATAGCATATAATCTGCATGCATCAAGCATGTAATTTTTACATATCCATAAATTTTAATTTTACAGTGATGAGAGAACTCCCGAGGATGTTCGCAAAGTAATAAAAACTGCAAAATTACACGAGTCGGAATTAACAGAAATAACGCAGACTCTTAAATTTCCGGACTCCAGCCAACGCAATAATAACTTAAGGCTTATGCTATTAGATAACAATATCTTAAAACATATAGAGGAGGGCGATCCAATTGTATTTAAAGGTTAATTTAACAATTATAGCTGCTCAATAAAATCATGCTTTATACCAGGGCTTGTTCAGTAAAATAGTATGTTTTCAGGTGATCTAGATGAGAATGTCGTTCTATGTACCAAGGACAAAACCTATGACGTAAAAGAAGCAGAGACTTCTAACAGCTTCTTACTCGTACCGAACCTACTGTTCGCGGCTTCCACAGGCCTGGACGAAACGATAGCAAACAATTCAATGGAAGACTCGGATTCATCCTTCGAAATATCAAACACTAGCTTGAACAAATCAACCGACTCTGATGACAGGCCAAACAGGACAGTCGTTGATAAACATATAGTTAACACATTTTTCACATACTACGAACTGAAACCATGTAAACCGCGTCTTTCTAAACTGTCAAAACTTCTCGAAAGTACTACGTTTCAAGGTTTAGAACTGGAATATAAAACTGATAAATCGAAGTTGCTAGATTATGATTCGATTTTGGATAAAGTCCAAGCGTCCAGTATGGAATTGCATGAAGAGTTGAAGAAAATACAAACTATAGAATTGGACGGGTATTATAGGCTGTTAGAATTTGAATACGAATTTAGGGTTCTCTCATACATGTTAGATCTTATTGAAGAGAACTCTTGGCCATTGAATAGAGTTTCCAAGGAAGTCACACTGGAAAGCTTAAAAGATTTGGCTCCTATGTGTATTTTGGAGGCCATGTTTGGTTTTTATACGGTAAAAAGTTTGGAAGATATGGGTGTCCAGTATTATACTTACAAAGAGGATAAAGTGTGTAGGTTTTTGGCGAGAGTTTTATTAAGAAGTGCGGGTAGATTCAATTTGATTGAGTTTATGCAAGCATGGAGTGATTCGGTACCAGAGGGAATGACAACAAATGTATGTAGTATTAACTCAACAGACTTAACTGAACAAAGGATTGGCTTTATATTGTATTTTGTTCATTTTTAGGAGTCTCTCCTCTCCGGCATAGCGTTAGTAGATAGAAATGTCACTCCGCAAGTGATTTGGGGCTTCTCTGACAACGATCTGCCGGAAGATATCAACGAAAGGTTCAGAATTCTATTCCACACCAAAGCCAAGTGGACGGTTGCGGAAATATCTCCATATATACAGTAAGATTTTTAAAAAAATCATTAATCATCAGAACTGCAATTTTAATCATCCATCAAGTCATAATATCAATTTCCGCTTTTACAGATACTTTTTTTCCATACTGAAGCAGCTTTTTGTGCATTTAGGCTTATCTAATATGTCAGTGTAATTTGACAAGAGTGTATAGTGTATTTGATTTTTCAGATCATATGCTACAGATAAGCTCAACGTAAACGCTTTGCTGACGAAATATGCGCGTGCGTCCACCCAAGATGGCGTCCGAGTCTTCTCCGCAAAACATATGAATTAATATCCAAAAGAAATTGTATTAATTGTATGTTGTGTATTCTGGTACCTTTTGTTAACATGTTATTATTAACTAAAAAAAAAACAAATTGGCCAACGGTAGGGTTTTGTTGTTGATACTAAGAGACTTACTTAATTATAATTCATACTATATTAAAAACTAAATCCATACTAATGTTTGTTTGTACGTAACGCGTAACGCTTAAACTACTGAACCGATTTCGATGAAATTTGGTAGACTAAACATTAGGGAAGGAAGGATTTCGACTTTTTATATACCGATTCCTTTTGTATTTAAACCAGTCGGTCAAAAGCTACTAGTTATATATAAAATACAAAATCGTGTAAATCGATACTTTATTTACAAAATACATGTCTTATATTAAAAATTATTTCTTAAATTAACACAGCCACAGCATTCGTAGTTTTAACAGATAAAAATCATCATGTTGTTTAAATATTTACAGATTAAAAACCAATTTCTTTTTTAATGTAGACAATATTGGTGTAGTCACTGGATTCGGGCTGATTTTAAATATTCTATGGTGGCTCAATTTTAAGCTCTTTGGCATCGTAAGTCTATGATTTTTGAATGTTTTTCTTGAGTGTCATCAGTTGGTCCCACATTTCGTTTGGTAAATCCTCACCTACTTCTTCCTTAAAGTATTTTTCTATTGCATCACTCTAAAATAATATAAACCAATTTATTGACATATAAGTCTTCTTTTTTAAACCAATGCTATGAGGATATGTAGATTTTCCCTTGTTGAAATAAAAAATTATTTATTCAATTCAATTACTAAAGCACTGATAACTTACCTCTTGCAACCAGAAGTCTTTAGGAATGCTAAACAATTCATTCATATTTAAATCTCCCAGGTTACTGGTGTTAAGAGCACCAGGTTTGGGGACGAAACCCAATGGTGTCTCCACATGACACGGCTCATCATCACATCTGCGTAAAACCCAGTCGAGAACTCGGGAGTTTTCACCAAAACCGGGCCATAGGAATTTACCCTAAGAAAAAAGTTTGTATTGAATTTTTCAGCAAAAGCATTATTGTTTTAATTACAAATAACGATAATAATATATATTATCTATCTTATATATATATATATATATATATATATATATATATATATATTGATTTTCGTAGGTAATACGGATTTTTAACCTTTCAACCTAATCACAGCGCGCTGCAAACTATTATAAAAATAATATATAAAAATTAAAATATAAATAATATATTCTTTTCCACATAGAATCGTATGCTACATATAATTTTTTTAAGCGTATTCCCAGTTTTATCAAATATTTCTATATACCTGTTGGTCTTTCCTAAACCAGTTAACATGGAAGATCTTAGGCATTTGACGTCCGGCTGACGGCATCGACAGCCAATGTTGTAGATACTCGCCGAAGTTGTAACCGAAGAATGGTCTCATTGCAAATGGATCGTGCATAACAACTTTTCCCTGTGATTAAAGTATAAATATTATATATTGTCAATTGAAAATTTGCTACAACTATGGACTAAATTTAATAACATACGGCATATTCAGCTGCTGCAGTCGCCTCGGATCTCATAGAAGCTCCAAGGAACACTCCGTGAGCCCAGTCACGCGCTTCGACAACTAATGGAACGCCCGCGGGGCGCCGCCCGCCCAATAGTATCGCAGAAATCGGTACGCCTTCAGCACTTTCCCAATCACCATCTATCATTGGACAGTTGGCTGCTGGTGTGCAGAATCTGTAGTAAATGTACACAGAATTTTTAAAATGTTATCAATTTGCTATAATTTTTTTTATATTTTCTTATGATCTTTGTCATCGGGACTTAGGACTAGTTAACTACGGTAAAGCTGAATTTTGTTACAAAGCAAAATATTCTCTTTGGCTTGTAGTTTATGGTAATAAACTAGCTAGCTTGTGTTTAAGGGGAAGGGAGCCGTAATACTTAGAGCCAGGTAAAAGTTCGCCTTTTCGCATCAGCTAAAGCGGAGGATGCCCGCTCCATTGAGAGGATTTAGGATCTTAAGTCAAGTGGCGTTTACTTCGTTTATAAGCGATTTTACCTTGAGTTAGGATGCGCTGCCGGCGTCTTCTTAGTCTTATCCCATGCCTGTCCCTTCCAATCTGTCAGACTTTCGGGAGCCTCTCCCATTCCCTCCCACCACACCCCACCATCTTTAGTCTCCGCCACATTCGTGAATACTGTATCTTTGAATACTGATGCCATTGCGATTGGATTTGTTGACGCTGATGTACCTGTAGCAAACGTCAACTCTAAAATCAACACCAGAGGCATTACAATCGGAGGATACCATAATCATGAGGACTCGAGCTGGTAGCGACATTCTTGCAAATAGGCTGGAATATTTTGAGGCAACTGGTTTTTTTGCTTCTTTTAACAATGCTAATATAGCACGTAAGTTCTTTCGTTACTAACTAATCCTTGATTTATATTTTTTCACAAGTAGTAAAAAAGAATATTTACCAGGGGCAACACCGAAGAATCCGTTCTCAGGGTTAATAGCCCTCAGTACGCCATTCTTGTCAAACTTCATCCAAGCTATATCATCTCCCACACACTCCACCTTGTACCCGGGCAGGGTTGGGGTCATCATTGCCAAATTCGTCTTCCCACACGCTGATGGGAACGCAGCAGCGATGTAACGCTTGCGACCCTTCGGATTCGTGACACCCACGATCTAGGGAACCAAGAATAAGCGTCAGGAATCTACTTTTAGAGTAGCCATCGAGTTTCATGCCGGTTCTTCTGGGTAGAAAACCTTCCCAACCGGTGGTATTGATTCAAAGGCGTCTCTATAAAGACCTACTCGAATAAAGATAGTTTGAGTTTGAGTATACTATTTCACAGCTGCCACGACATAAACAAATTTCAACTGAAGAAATGAGTGAAAACTATTTCTTTAAATTCTTACCAGCATATGCTCAGCCAGCCAACCTTCACGGCGCGCTAATACCGAACCCAATCTCAGAGCGAAGCACTTCTTTCCCAAGAGACTGTTGCCTCCGTAACCACTACCTGTAAAAATATATGAACTTCGCATTCCCATTCATCCATGTCATAATCTAAGATTTCGTATATCTAAGATTTTATGTAAGCTCACTTAGCTTAGTCTAGATATTTCAATTTTTAAAACTCACCATAACTAACGATCTCATTGTCAGCTGGTCGATGTAGAATAATAGTTCTAGCTGGATCGCAAGGCCAGCCTGGGGTGCCTGATGACTCTGTACGGCCCACAGAGTGCAGACAGCGCACAAAGCTTTCATCCTTACGAAGAGCTTCTAACACAGACGCACCTTGAAATTTAAAAAAAAATAACGTCTAATCAAACTATGTTTCAACTATATTAGTTATCATTCTTAATGCCATTTACGCTTTGATAGAAAGAGACGGGCTTCAAATTGTTAATACGGATTATTTTTATTATTCTTATTCTGTGTTTTCTATTAATTAATCGAAGTCTTTATAAAGATACAACAGTACAGCACAGTCCTTTATTAATCAAACATATTATGTCAACTAAAGATGCATTTATGTGCATAAATTTCATAAAAGCAAAATATAATTCGCAAATTTTAATAAATGTATAGATTTGTTCTGAAAGTTAAATGTTAAATAATAAAAGCTAAACTTAACAAGTAATTTTAAGGTCTTGAGAAAATTATCTAAAGAGAATTAAAAAATGCAAAAATTGTTTTTTACCTACCGATTCTAGTCATCACCCGCATGGAGTAGACTACATATGGTGAGTCGGTGACTTCTACACCAATTTTGGACAATGGCGATCCAACCGGACCCATCGAAAATGGTATTACGTACATCGTGCGACCTGGAAATTAGTATTTATAAATTGGTGCTACTAATAAATGAAAACAAAAGAAAGCCAAAAAGAAATTAAATGGGAATGAGTGACAATGGACACAAAATTGTATAATCTATGGAACGAACTCCTTGAAAGCATCGTTTTGAGATTTCCTCATGAATGTGTGTATTCAGGATTTTCTGTGTTAAAAAAAAAATAATAATATCACTTTAAATGTGTAAAAAACTACTCATTTGTTTCCTCATACCATTTCGTATTTATCAAATTGTATATCGGAACGATTTTCTGATTTTCACATTATAAATATATCTTGAAACTTAAATAAGCGTAACTATGACACTTACCTCTCATACACCCCGGGAACCGCTCCGCTACAGCTTTCTCATAGTCGGGCAGCTGAATATAGTTGCCCAAAGCACTCTTCTGGCCAGCACGAGCAATTGGAACCACATCGCGCTCACGCTCCGCACAAATGAAAGTGCGAGACTCGACTCTGGCAACATCAGCTGGATCCGTGCGTGCCAACCAGCTGTGTGATCAATCAAAATTAATGCTGAGAATTAAAGACACCAACGAATGAATCCAAACATTTATAGGTGGAAAAATGTGTAAAAATATCTATATTCACATAGGTAATATGTGAATATAGATATTATATTATAGGTAATTATGGTAGACTTATGAAACGTCAAAAATAAAAAGTTTAAAAAAAATCCGTATCTATATTCTTTGCTATTGTAGTTATATGAAGTTCGATGAATTCCCAACAATCTTGTGACCTTGGAATCACAGGTAAACTTGTAATGATTTATCATTAAAATAAATTTTATTGTAACAGTACTTAATTCAAATTGAATTCAGACTTCGTATGTAAATCATCACGAAAGAGGTATACAAATTGAAACGGCTTGTTTCTGTACGGTTTAGTGTGTTTTATATTTATAAAGCCAATGCTTTATCCTGTAAAGAACATATAACTATATTGAAAAAACCTCATTAAGGCAACACTATTGTACTTACCAGTTTTCATACTTGGGCAATGGTTTGATAGTGCCCTGAGTTTGCATCAAAGACAGCAACGCATTGGCTTCAGCATCCGAGCCATCACATACGTGAACATGATCCGGCTCGCAGAGAGCGGCGCTGCGCTCAATAAACGCTCGGACCTTAGATTATAAAATCATTTAAAATTTTAATTGAGGCCCCAAAGGCATCGATTCTTTGATTCATGACTATACATTTAAATAAAACTTCTTTTAGAATTAACTTTGTTAAGAATTAAAAATATTTATTGCTTTTCGTTTAGGTTTGTATCAAATCAATGAATTGCTTGTGTTTGGAGAACACGTTTTGTTTAAATATGAGTTCTCACTCTATCTTATCTTAATATTCCTCATTTAAAACAATTCCACACAACCGTACTCTATGTTTACACCAGTTACTGAGAAAATTGTGTGTGTGTAAATGTGTAAAAACGAATGATTATACATTTTATTTACAAACTTAAAACACACCCAATTCAACATTTCTAAAGTTACCTTTGGCGTTAGCGCAGCAAGAGGTGTTAGCTTGTTGCCACGAAGTGCCGTCTGGTGGGCTGCTCGACTGAAGTTCACAGCTACTTGGGCAAATCTGTTAAAACACACAAAAATATCAATATTATCACACTCTTATCAAACATGATTATATTCTTAGTCCAAAGACTAAATCACGTTCACGAATAAGGAAGTCCAATGTTCCATTCGTATATTTTAATAGAACTAAGCAAGGCCGCATATGTTAAGATATTGACATATTCTTTAGCCCCAAGCCCCATGAAGATTCGTCAGCTGGTATTGTCGGCTAGTGTTGAATCTATTTTGTAATATGTTTTGATTTTTGTTTTGTAATATAATTCCTTGACTTGTTCCTTGACTTGTAATTGTAATATGATTTTCATTTATCAATAATCATTGTTAAATGTTTAGGGGCGTATTTGTTTTATAAACCTGAGTTTCGTAAAAATAAATGAATGGTAAAAAAGTACTCTCATCTGATTATGTAATTGAAAACGCGTGTGCAAATTTTCATAAAAAACATAGTATAGACAAACGTGTTTTAAATATTTTTATTTTAGTCCTTTTTGTCACTTAGTGAAGATAAACACGACCACAATACAAGAAATAGAAAAAAAACTGCTTTTCGTCTTTAAAAAGTGCATAAATCTTTTGTAGGGACGAGCATATGTTTGTGTAACAAAATCCCAGCATGTATAACCAAATTCACTTCTGACAAACAAACGCGTAAAATGTATTCTAGTTGAAAAGGCTAAATATTATATAGTAAAATTTATTTTAAAAGAGCAGCTAAAGAGTTTCTTACCGGTTCTTCTCGGTAGATATCTGCCTTCGAATTAGTAGTAGTGTCTTTATAACGACCTACTTGTATAAAGATATTTGTGCCATTATTATTTAAAAACCGTATATGTAATAATTCAATTATCCTACTTACCCCGCTGTTTTTTTAATGTAGTCTTCGGGTATAGTCTTGAAGTGCAACATTTTTAAGAATTTCATGGATACAAAATATAGTGCGATTAAAGTTTATCGCTAAAGCTGAACAAAAATATGAGCCACTTGTAAAACTTTATTCTATCACCCATTTAATGGGATTTCAAATGTGAAATGAAAATGTGATTTGCGCGCGCGCGCTTTTAACAAAGAGTTGATAGTGGCTGCGCTGTGATTGGTCCGATTTGCGGGCGGGTCAATGACGTCAAGGCAACGCGTCATGTGCCCACGCTTTGAATCAAAACAAATTAGATCTAACGATCGCTGATTGTTGTTATTGACAAACATTTGAACATTAGAATATTTTATCATTTTCGTCATACGCGCTTAAGAACGTTGGTTTAATCAATTTATGTTTTAATAATACAATGCACCAAGGTAAAAACAGTATAAATTACTAGCGTACACGATCGCTCATACGATTGTGGAATAGATAAAAAATAAAACTTGAACGAACCAAAATGTTGTTTAGTATAATGATTAGATTTTAATTACATCGTCCTAATTAAACTTTTTACTAGAATTAAGAATTGCTAGTTAATTTTAAACATTTAAATTACACGGTTGTCTTCATAAGTTGTCGCGAAGAGTAAATACAAATTCTATATATATGTAATAATAATAATGAATACCGACAATATATTATTTATTATGACGATTTTTAAACTTTCAAATTATACATTTCTAATATTATTTCTATTATTGTGAGGGGACCGTGTTCGTTTTTAATACTGTAACCAGATTATAGCAATGAAATAGGACTAAATGTTTCGTCAGCACGGTAAAGGTTATATTGCATCATATCAGAAATGTGAACGTTCTATCCAAACTCCAATGGGTCATGAGTTTATAGATCGTGATTGTGTAATAATATATAAATAGAAAAATTTATGTAAATTTTCTTAATTTTCTCTAAGATACGCATACAAAGTTTTAACTAAACTATGTTTACTTATGATTAAGTTAGATATTCTAATATAGTTTTTGATTTCAAGGTTATTTTACTCAAACCCAAGCAAACTGCCTTTCCTCGTTCTTTCGTTTTTTATTAACTAATAATTACGAATATTTTTATATTACTAAGAGTGTATTAAAAGTTTTTATATCAACAATAATTAATAAGCTAATTTATTAACTTCATATATTTATTAGTAATTAAACAACATCTTACAACATATATTTATTTTAACGTTTCTAATCTAGGATAATAAGAAATATTATAATATAATTTTTAATACTTATTTAAATAAAAATTACAAAGCATAATACCAAGACTAATCAGTATAAATCTTAAAATTAATCAAATGAATTTTAAAAGTTTAAACCTTAATTTAGTATGAAGGGAATGTAGTATTTAAGTATGTCTGTTTTTTTTTAAATATACTTTCTTATAAAATAATAACAAATAAATCCCCAACAAAAATAAAGAATTAATGACTTCCAAACAATTAAAACAAGATGGCCGCGATACAAAAAAATCGCATTATGACATAAAAGTAAATTAATCAAACATACAAAGTTTAAAATAACTTTATTTGATGTCTGTAACATGAAGACAGAATCACGAAATCTGTCAAAGTACTTCTTGAAATGAAATTGTAAAAAAAATTTTTTGTAATTTAATAACAAAGACAATTGATATCTTAATTATACATTATAAACTGCTGATCATCGTGATGGTACATACTTTATTGCTTAATATAAATACCAACAATTATAATGCTCATTAAGTGATAAGATGTACAAATGGACGATGTAACTGGTAGAGAGCAGTTTCATTTTTTGAGAATTGAATGCGAAACTGGATTATGTTTTTTCAAAATGCTGTACCTACTTGAGTGTTATAAACGAATGTTAGACCATCACTTGTTCGTTATTCGTGACTTTTCGTACCTACTTTGTCTTCTACACGTTGAAATAATCATTTTTAAATATTTGAACACTATACAGTATTTTTAAGTTAAAATTACGTAAACAATTAAATTTAATTTACTAAAACAAACCTAAAATAGCAGCATTTATTTCATACTAAACCCTTATCATGCTTAACCCTTAAAATATTTAAATTAATATTTATTGAATGCTAATGTTTGTGAGATTTTTGGTTATTGGTTCACACTTTGTTGCACTAAAACAGTAGAAGAAAATAATAGATGTAAGTACATATAAAAGGCAACGGGAGGCTTATCGCTGATAAGCGATCTCTTCCTGGCAACCCACATCTATGTTTCCATCATCTAACACACATACAATTTATAGAGTGTAATAATCTTTAAAAGAAGTTCGCGCGGGCGTTTATTATTAGAGTATAGATTATAGACAAAAAATGTTAAAAATACGATTTTGACATAATGGAGTCATACTTATAGTGTAGCTAGACCCTAAATGACAGGCTAAATACACTGGTTGTGTGTATAAATCTTTACAATTGCAAACCGCAGACAATTATTAGCGTTGGTTTGCGCATGAAACCAGGCTAGGTCTTGCGTAGGTTTTGCATACTTTGTTCGCATTCACTTTGCGTTGTATAAATGCATTAAAACAATGAGGTCTCTTAATATCTTTAGAATTATGATTTTCCCAATTATTACGTGTACAATATTCGTAGATCCAACCGGGCAATCCTACAAAAGGTCATTCATAAACTGGCTCGGACCAGTCTGTCAGCATTGATAAAATAACCAGTTGGGGCGTGGCAATGTTTAGTGGAAAATTTGATTGAACGACGACGACGAACGAAATTGAATACGTGAGTTCTTGAACTAATCCAATTAATATTAGAACCTTATGAGATTAAATTTGAAGTATGATGGCCACGCTTAAAGTTATCTACACCCATTACATACATATTAACGTTTGAAAAGTTAGGCTAAACGAAATCAGCGTAATATGCCGATTGTCGAATTCGTTTTAAAATTGCGATTTTGCAAATAATTTGTTTTAATTCATGTTTGTTTGTTAAGTCGTAAGTATTCTTACAATTTATTTGTAGAGATAATTGATTTGAGATTCCAGACGTAGAAGGATCACCTACTTCCTTGCCTTAAAAATTTCCTTTGTTCGAAGAATAGATAGTAGACACCTGCGTTTATCAAGGCCGTTCGTAACAGGTTCTGTTCTCTATGATCAGGAAATAATTCCCGCTGACGTTCACATATAAATGTATGATAAACAAATGATTAGAAAGGATATTTGTAAACATTAAAATAAAACTATCAACTTTTGTGCCAATTTTTGGGTGTAATGTTTGTATTTATAAATATTAAAATATAATGTTAATTATATTTAACTTATGCAAAGAATACATTGTACAGAAATAAATGGCATGACAGAATTCGGAAATTTTATTAAAATAACCATTGTCTATTGTTTAAATAGACTCCAATTTAGGAACGTTCATTTTTTGGTTTGTTGAGTTTCTTAATTTTTTGTTTTATATATGATTGTTTAGTTGTTTTTTAAAATTGTTCATTGTATACCTGTAATGCGGTGCATCCCTATAATTTATGGACACACATGTCTTGTGTGTTTTTTCTGTAATTTTGTTCGGGTTGTATTTGTATGTGTGTTGTTGGTGTGCCTTATTAAATAAATAAATAAATCGTAAATTTTATCTATTGTGATTATTTTTCTAAAGGCGAGTATTTAATAAGAAAATTGGTAAACCGGTGCCTATATTATATTTTTTTTACATTTTATAAGATTTTCTGTTATTATTTATGTATTTGCCACATGGAATCTTTTTATATCTAAGGATACGAGAGTTCTTATTCGGCTGAATACCAGGATGACTTCCCGAAATATCTAAAAGTGTCGCGGTATACGAAATATGTCATAATATATCTAATAAGACTACTAGATAACCCTAATTATACACGGTTATAACAAATTTACGAAATTATAATAGGTATATGTTACATAAATGTTTATATAAGATAAAGTAAGGTCCGGTTCATTATTAATGTCGATGAAATTTAAAGATATATAAACGCTAATTTATTAGGCATAGCAACTATTGTTACATGCACTATTGATCCGATGAAAATAGACTTTAGATTGTTCCATTTAAACTGATTGATTAAAAACTTTTTTATTAGGATTTTTTTTATAAACGTACTGGCAAACAGTAAAATTAAAGTTCCGACCCATATGCACGTGTCTGGGAATTCGTAATCAATATCCATCTAAGAACAATACTATATTGAAATAAATACCAAAGAGTTTCTTTTTAAATTTATAATAACAGTAGGTACCATAGATAGTAGTATACGAATAAAGTGAGATAGCGTCAACTGATGCAATATGGGCTGGGTGCCGTGCCTCCGTGATAACGTGATCTTTGATCTTAACATATAAATACATTTGTTTATATAAAACTTGTTTGGATATATCAAAACATAAACTTGGTTATAAGATTTTTGGTATTCACATATTTAATTTATATTTATATAATAAATTGAATCCCGTACGCTTTTGCACTTGTACCAAGGTACCAGGTACTCCAGGAATAAATCCAAAGTTGGAGGAAATACTCTCATACTTTGACTTGACTTTTGGCTTGTCAAAGAGTGGTGAGGCGGTGCTAAAACCAGTTTTTGTTGATTAATGGTGAAATCATACCAACTGTTTAGTATATTTTACTGTATTAACTGAAGCATGGTCTAATTGTTGGTCTTTACAACTGTTATGTAGAACGTACTTGGCGATTTAAAGACGGAGAGTTTCTTGCCAGTTCTTCTCGAACGCACGCCCTTGATTTGAGAACTTGAGAACTGGCAGTAAATGAATTTGTAATGAAGAATTTTTTTATTATTTTACGTTAAATAATTTTCTGTTGGTTATGATTGATTGTTGATAGTTTTTATAACATACCTTTTCGATATTCTTGTAATAAAATACACCATCTTGAATGTTTTCCAATTTTGGTGATTTTCTGAAAAAAACAATTTTTGTTAGTCACATCACATGTAAATGTAACATTTAGCATCATTTTTGATTTGGTGAGCCTCAGCTCAGTTAAATCCATGGAAGGTGCTTAGAAACATGGGTTGTATGATCATATGCCGGTATTTACTCTATAAAGAATTTTTCTTTCGCAAATTTAACTCTCAAGAGATGGCGCGCTGTTACCACGTTCACCAAAGACATCGCTAATAGTTCATTAAATTTCCCTTCAAACGTACAAAGATTGTTGATTTGTGTAATATTTTATGAACCTTGTTAATAATGAACGCTCACCTAATATTTATTTAAACGGTCTTTGTACTTAAAACGGTTAAATAGACATCCTACGCAAATTAAATACCGCCTGTTGAATTTCGCGTTGCAAATAGATCGCAAAGGGAAATTATTTTGTTCAATTATTTTTTTTTGCTAAGTATGGACTATTTTAATTAAAACTATGCTGCTCTCCTATTTTTTTGTTACTCGGGTATGTATGATATACGACAAACTAAGTGTATAAGCATCGCGATACAGCGAGGAAATGCCGCCAGCATTGTGGGTACTCTGCCACAGGGACGAAACTTTTTAAATTTGTTTTAGTTTTGTGTTTTGTTTTATATTAAGTTATATTAGTTAGGTTATTTTTTTGTTATTATATTACCAAATTGAATATTTATTCACATAAAACCTAGTTTAAAGAAATATTTAAAACAAATGTATAATTTTTTTAAAGAAACGTACTGATCGGGAATATAGTCAATAGAATCTAATGGAAGTGAAATTCAATATTCTACGGGCCACAACACATTTAAAGAGACATTAAAAACGCCTGATAATGGAACCAGATTATTTTAATCTTTTGCAGATAGGACTAATTAAATTATAAATAAAACAAATTATAAAGTAAATCACACTTAATTACTGTTTTTATCATAAATGTCTATTAATGCAACATATTTCATTCTTTCATTTACAAAATCATCCATTAAATCATTAATCTGTTCGCAACGATGATAAGACCCCGTCACCCCACATACTGATAAATAATATTGACAAATACTACTTTTTATTTGGCGAATATACGAAGGTCGTCTTGATTACTCGTATTTTGCAAATGTATGTTATCGAATGACGTAAAAAAAGGTTCGTTCGTCTCCTTTTCGCTAGGTTCATAGGATAGTGCACGTTGGAAATTTGGCCAAAATCAAATATATTTTTAACTTTTTTATAAAGAAGTATCGTGCAAACGAGCAGGAGACAGGATAAATGTCGCCGCCCATAGACACTCACGTCTATACGCTCTTAATGCTAGTAAATACGTTGGCGCCCATTTTTCAGTTGCACGCTTTTTTCTTAAAGGACCCTAATTCTGTGGTTAGCAGCTGTTAAATAGTCCCAAAAACTCGAGGTATCCCAGAAACATCGCGGTTAAATTAATATGTACGTTTCTTATGAAACGTCAAATTGCTTAAATAGTCCAGGGCCGTTATGCCACGCAATAAAACTTGTCTGGTTTCCCCATTTATAGGCTATAGATACCGATGTAGAAATAGTATTCAAACTTCTATATATAATATAATAGTATTTAAACGTTATATTTAGGTTAAGAAATGGCTCTTGTTAGTTATTTTTCAATATTGTTAGTAGTATACAACTATAATAATCGTTAGAACGAAAAAGAAAAAAATATGCTTCCAAAATCTTTGAAGAACGGCCAAGTAAAAATCTGTAAGAAACCCATATAATTAGATTGGCCAAGATTTCATACTAATTACAAAAAAAATTGTATTTTAAATTTGTGTTTAAATTTGTATTTTAAAATTGTATTTTAAATTGTGTTGTGGCCCGTAGAATATTGAATTTCACTTAAATTAGATTCTATTGGCTATATTCCCGATCAGTACGTTTCTTTAAAAAAATTATACATTTGTTTTAAATATTTCTTTAAACTAGGTTTTATGTGAATAAATATTCAATTTGGTAATATAATAATAACAAAAAAATAACCTAACTAATATAACTTAATATAAAACAAAACACAAAACTAAAACAAATTTAAAAAGTTTCGTCCCTGTGGCAGAGTACTCACAATGCTGGCGGCATTTCCTCGCTGTATCGCGATGCTTATACACTTAGTTTGTCGTATATCATACATACCCGAGTAACAAAAAAATAGGAGAGCAGCATAGTTTTAATTAAAATAGTCCATACTTAGTAAAAAAAAATAATTGAATACGCCACGGGATATATTTTAGTTTCTACAGAGATTTGTGAATAGGAAACACAATCAGGAAGACTAAGATTGCGTAGATATTTCAATAACAAGCCATTTCTATGATAATAATTCTATTTATATCGGTAATATTATCTTATAAAGCGGATACACATCACGGCCATTCAAAATCTATGTGTCATTTAAATGCGTCTTCCAAAATTTATTGATATTTTTATTTACGCTAGTGAAGCCCTGTGTTGTAGGTGGCTGGTTTACATTAATACATACGTAACTGATATACAATTAATTTTTTTATAGAAACATATTGTAATATTTATCAGTATTAATAGTTAATCAGTTACGTTAGCCATAAATCGTTTACCTTGGGTCTAACCATGTGTAAAATGTTTTATTAAGCAACATAAACTTATAGATCTATCGTTTTGTTTGATTTTTGATTGGCCTATCATACATTTGTCTGACACGTGTAATTCTACAACAACACACAAATAATCATACAAATAAAAAAATAAGACCAATACACATAATAAAGACAAAAGGAAATGTGAGCCTAAGTCAGGTAGTCAGGTGGTAAAGAACTTTTGTAAAACGTCATTTTAGGCACAAGACACACAAGAAAAGTTGTTTAAAGTAAAAAAAAATTCTTCAATTAGGATTAACAACCACTTTTGAACGTCACTAAAACTAAGTTAAGCGTATTGCGCGCCGTCATCTGAGAAGAATTCACAAGAAACTCAATTGTTATTTGTCGGTCGTTTTTAGAATTATCTTACTGCTTAACATTAGTAATACATTTTGGAGAACAATTAATTTCTAAGCAGCTGTATCCAGTCATCTTTGTTGTAGGCTTTTAATTAATTTCTGCTAAATGACAGATTTACATTAATTGACAGATCACAGATAGCCATCGGCCACAGCATATAACGTGCGATTATTACGCACGTCAGCTTCGTTTTATCATTTACGTCACTAAATCAATCTCTACTGCATTGTTATCGCTGTTAAAGTAAATCAATATATTTATAAAGGTCATATATTATATCTATTACTATATGCGGATATGTAAAACGATACTATAATAAATCATAACAGTTTATTTTAGGTTAACGTCGAGTTAACCTAAAATTGTTTCATTACTTTGAATTGTTATTAAAGGACTGCGGTATTATGTGACGAGCATATTTATGGCTTTGGTTTTATAATTAAATATCTTATCGGCATAAGATATAGGCTGAATTTTTGGCTAAGCGATCGTGTGTGCCTCGTATTATTGCCTCATATTATTTCCAAATTAAATTAAATTTTAAAACACAAATCTGTTTTTATAGTTTATTAGATGAAAGTTATCTATTTGAATAGTTGTTGTTTACGTCATTAAACAGAAATGAGAAAACATGAAGAAAACAAATTATAATGTAAACATGCAAGTCTATAATATTAAATACTATGTATTTATATGCTTATTTAATAGACGCGATTTGTGAAGCGTGATCAGCGTGAGAAATTTATTGTTTAGTCCAACTTTAGGTTTAGTTTTTTTTTAATTTACAATTTAAAAAAATGTATTTTTGTCATTTGAATAGTTATTTACTTTGAAAAAAATATATTTTTCAAAGAAAATTACTACTATTTTTAGAACTCAAGATACAATTTGCAAGAGTTATCTACTTCAGAATTCATTATAATATTTAAAAAGTCGTTAAGTAACATCTGTTATAGGTATTATACGACTGCGGAAATACGTCGCTGACATTTTAAATCTTGTTTTTTTGTATTTTGAATTTTTAAACAAAAAAACCAAAACTGAACATTAAGTTTCGTATTAAATTAAGACTCTAGCCTAAGCACCAGCACCTTGTTGAATGAATGAATAAAACGTGTCGTTTTATTCAATCATAAATGTACTCTTTTTACTACATTTTTCATCTCATCCTATCAAAATTTGTTTCAAGTTCCCATTTAATTGTTTTATGTGTAAACCTGGTTTTATTATCTCATAAGTTTATTTTTCTTTAATATATTTAGCACATAAGATGTTTGGGGACATATACAATAATAATAAAAATGGGTTTGCAGTGTGATGAAGGGGCAAACGAGAAGGTGTGAATTTAGTAGGTGCCAAACTTAATAAAGGGTTAATTAAAACCTTTTATTTGATATGGCTCTAGACAGAACCACTAAAGTCTACTTGCTGCGGTCCTCAAATACTTCTTTCACTGCCATAATAGTTCGCCTATAGAAGGAAGGTAGGTAGAAGTAAATAATCGTGCTTACGAATACATGCGCTGCGAACTAAAGAGAGGCTACATAACAGGAAGCTGATTGCCACCTATCACTAGTTAAAGAAGAATACATCGAATAATATTAATACTCTTGGCAGATATTTTCTTATATTTAACATGAGGCAAACGAGCAGGTTACTTCGTATTTAACCGCCCATGGACCGCGGCCGAATCAAGGAAATGACAGGTCTATCACCAGTCTGACCATTCACATTCGTCTTTCATATAAACGTGAATTTAACATAATAAAGGTAATGCGAACACCGATAAGAATAAATAGCGTTGCTTATTTATGATAATGTTGAAATTATAAATAAGTGTTATTAATTCTATTCAATACAACTATTGCGAAAGTGAATTCGTTACAATATCGTACAAGCTGCAATTAATATTCATTTAGATTCAGAGGGGAGACCTGACATTGATTGTAAACGGACACATAATATCAAAGATTTGTCTAAACATCCAGGACATAGGATGTCTACCACGCATACAAATGGATTTGTATGCGTGGAAAGGTATACGTAAGTATGTCTAGCGAAAGCAAGCCCTTCAAATGTTGTAACAATAAATCTAAGGTATTCTGTCTTATTATAGATAGATATTAAGACAAAGATATGGTTTAAACGAATAGAACTGTTTGCACTAATCATTGATACATGTTCAATTGTTAATTTAAATTGCTTAATGGATGTGAAAATGAGGCCGCAGCAGCAAAAACACTTGCGAGCCACGACGTACCACTGTTACAACATTAAAATCTCTCTTCCTATTTGTTACATACATTTTCAATGAGTTTTGCTTTAAATTTTAAACTTTTTTTTATAACCACTACAATTCGTTAATTTTTGAAGCTTATGTGTTATAAACTAATAGTGTTTATTATTAACACATTGATATTTAATTAAAACACTCGCAAGTTGTACAAAATGTAATTATTAAATTGGTATTTCTATAAACAAAATAGAAAAAAAACTCGCGATCATTAAATTAATATTAACCAAAACAAAAGATAAACCAATGACCGATGACATTTGAAAAGTGGTACGTCACTCTGACACACGATTTTCAGTCATAGAGTAAATAAGCCATAGATTAAAAAAGCACACTTACAAATTGCAGCAGATCGCACGTATTAAACACGTGTTTAACGGATTGAACGCGGGTGCGCACTAACTTTCTGATGCAGTGATAGCGTACAAGCGATAATTAATACGGATTTCTTTGGCTTGACCAATCAGTCACTATTTTTAGATGATTTCGGCTCATTAAATGTCACCTATATTGTATATAACCTTATCTTACATCCTTACAACACGGCTAGCATACATTTTAAAAGAATAGAATAGAAATTTCGATTTTTTCCTCAATTTTTCATAAACTATGGCATTCTACATACGAATTTAAGATTTAATTAAATTAATTATTGTTTAAGACTTTTGAGATACTCACACGTAACTAGAAGAGTTATGTGTGAGTATCAGTATTAAATGTTAGTAAGCCGGCCCGGTTGTCCTCTGTTCTATAAATAAAAATAATCGCATCTACGTGTGCGTTTAACCAGCATGTAACTACCCACTTATAAAACTCATAGTTTATACGCCAACTTTAAAAAAAAAAATTTCAAAATTCAAGAAAAATACCACATATTTGCAAGCATTTGCTTGAAATTTTCGTTAATTTAAACCTTGCGACCGTTAAATTATGTCTACGGTTCATAAGTTAATTTTATTTAAACTCATCTGCCGTCGTCTGCTGTCCTTTCGATGATTGGTAACCATGAGTAGGTAACTTTGGACACTTCGGAAGAATTATTTGGTGCTACTGGGGAATATTTTACAGCCTTTTGTCTCCGGCCTGGTTGCACCTAATACCTATTTTTATGGCATTCAAATTATGTTTTAGGTAATCTCAGTGATGTTTAATTAATTACAATATGAGCCTATCGGTACGCAATGTACAGGCAGGTGCCATTACGACCCATCCACATTGGAGAGAGACAATCATCATCAGAGAGATCAAAGAAATGCCATACTAAAAAATAATAAAAGATATATGTTAAAACATATAGAAAAATGTCAACATTAACATATTATAATTTTTAAATACACTCCTCCGATGCTCTCAATCTCACTCAAATTTATATCAAATATAAATATATATATGGTATCTAGTATCTTTAATAATACTAGCTAGATACAGAGTTTCTCGACTAGAGCCTACAATAAGACCAGACAAGCAGGCGAATGAAACCGGTCCAAAAAATACCAAATAAACCCGTTTGTCATTAAAAATTGAAGTAAATGAAGTTTTCGCGAACGTTTTCCTGTTTTACCAACAATAGAAAAATATTTTCATTAATTTCAAGGTTTGTTATTGCCATCTATACTGATAACATTTTATTATAGTTGATATGAAATGGAGAACGTTTATATCTGTTACGTTTTTTATCAATTTTGATATTTTTGGGTCTACTGCCTTTACAAATACTTTAAAATTCATCTATATGGCATTAGCCTTCTCTTCTTTTTTGTTTTATGTATTCATTTCTAAAGAAACATCAAATGGTTTTTGCAGAATATTAAACGGACAGCTAAACTCGAACTATTCTTCGTGTCTCTTTCTCGTCTTCTTCTTCGTAACACTCATGGCCAAGCCGTCGTCATATCAAGTCTCGGTGGATCGGGCAAGAAAGTTACTCGCCTCACTATGGCCCGCCTCACTATGGCCCGCCTTCTCGGCTTGACAACATGAGCACTCGTATACCGATCTCCCCACTGCGGACCTGATCGGTCGCCTGGAAAATCTGCCGAAAGTACACAAATGATCGCTGATACGATTCTATATTACAAAAAACATAAATATACCCAGATAGCGAGGACAAACGTAGGTTGTAACAGTCCACTCATTAGATGCCTGTCATCGATGAACTGTGCTCTGAGGACATGCGACGCTGATCCATTTAGTGATAGTCTCCATGTCTTCAGACGCAAATTGTTGCGGACCTTGTTTCGCCAATAGACTCCAATTTAGGAACGTTAATTTTTTGTTTTATTTCTGTGTGTAGAGTTTTTTTTGTTTTACATATGATTGTTCAGTTGTTTTTTAAAATTGTTCATTGTATACCTGTAATGCTGTGTATCCCTATAATTTATGCACATACATGCACATACATTGTTCGGGTTATGTTTGTATGTGTGTTGTTGGTGTGCCTTATTAAATAAATAAATATATAAAAAGAAAAATTAAGCCAAACTGTACACCAATTCATTCTTGTTTTGACATGACGTCAGCGACATAATATCATCAGTCCTTCTAATGCAGTGAAAACCCCGTGTAATGTCAATCGATTTAACGACTTACTCTCTAGCGTCGAAATCAATTCGCTTCGGTTGGCTCGCTTGTATTCCATACAATGAATTCTTCTCTCCATTTAACGCCCAGTCTCTATAACGCCATACGCATACTACCATCAGTGTCGTTATATAGTGTTACTGTAGTTTCTTTCAGCTACGTTATTCTTATGGCGTTCAAAAGAGATTAGAATTGTAAATGCGGCCACAAATGAGATTATGTCTCCCACACTGCGCTTTTCATAGTTCAATACATTCAAAGGGTCGCACCTGTTCCCTCACACCTATTGTGAACGATAGCCGGTGAAATTTATGGTATATGAAATGAATAAAAATAATTCACTAGAGATATACTGTGGGGTTACGGGGTTGAGCGATGGTTTTTAAATAAATATGTTTATCTCGTAGTCTTAAATTTTATTGCAAGTACTAAGTATTGAGGATCTATTCTGGGTTTTTATTATCCACTACCGCTTCCTCGGTAAGGGTTTTAAGGATCGCAGAGATTTCCTATAATCAAAGAATATTCCTATTCCTTTAAATTCCAGGTCAACGTGGAAGACCATTTCTCCAGCTCTCACACAACTAGGTAAATAGAGAGATAGTGGGCTATGCGTTGATGACAAACGCTTGTAAGGTTGATTTAACTGCGCAATTAGAAAGAAAACAGACTAAATAAATATGACGTAAGATGTAAGACTAAATAAAAACATACTTTATTCATTTAAGTAACTTTATAATAATAATATCAAGTAACAATAAAATATAATTGTAGACTCTTTAATTACCTTTTCTGCGAGTTCCCAAATCAACAGCTGACGAGAAGAACGGACAAGAAACTCTCCGGCACTCCGGATTTAAATCGCTAAGTATGTTTTACAGAATTTTTGAAAGCTGCAACAATTATACCATACTCCAGCAATTGCATCAATATCTCTATAATAAATAAATTTAATATATATTAAACAATAAAAAAACCTTTACTACCAGTGGGTATAATAAAATAGGAGTACACACCGAGACGAAATATAAGCAGTTTAAAGTATTAAATACCGTTACACTTTTGTAAGTCGGTTAATATCCTTTTCACACTATAAATATTCTGTTCTTATTGTCCGGTAAGATGCGCAGTAGTATCTAAGAAAGGTATAAAAGGGGATAGGACATTTATTCAAAACAGTTTGATACGAAAAATACAAGTGCTTACAATGAATACTGTCACACCCAGGTAATTAGTTCTTTGGACATTTTACAGGTATAATTTATTGTATGTTATTTCTGTCAAGTCTCTATTTTAAATGGGTATTCTGTAGTTTTTTTTTATCATATTTTCCAAGTGTTCTCATTGTTTGCATTATTCTGAAATATATTAATTAAATAATTATAAAATAATATGCATATTGTATGGGCTAAAATCTAAATAGAAAAATATCATTTCGAAATAAATCATGCTAGAACCGTTGTACGATGGCTAAATAATTATTAATTACGGGGATTGTCAAAGATACGTTTTAATCAAATCTTATGAATAGTAATACAATTCAGTTGCCTTCCGATTCAAGGCAATTGTTTTGTTTGAATTTAGTGTAACTCTTTTGTTTGATAATACAAATAAATGATTTAAACCTAACATTTTTAACTCAAAATGATAGAATTTAATTGTCTGCGTCCGAAAAATTTAAAGATATTTAGACATCAGGAGATTCCTTATTAATTATCTGCTAATCTATAAAATTGATAGTATTCCTCCGAAACGAGTTGACTGATTCTTATGAAATTTTGTGAGCATATTGAGGTAGGTCTGAGCATCGGCTAATATCTATTTTGAGTGGCTCTCTGTTCTCTTGATCTCTTTGTTCTATTGTTAAAATACATATAAGCCTAAATGTTCGCCCTTTTATCAGCCACTATGTTTTTTGGTAATTTTATGGCAAAACAACGTTTAACAACCTGGTCAGCTAGTAAGAATATATATTTCCACAGTCCATGCACGCGAATTTTTAAAAATATATTAATTAAAAAAACAATGGAGAATTGAATTTCAAGCTTATTTTTTACTTAACGTTAAATTACTTGTTTTAATATTCATGTGTTCGCCGAGTAGAAAAAGAAATAGATTTTCTTTTTGCGTGCATGTTCTATATTTTCTTCTTTTTACCAACTAATAATGACAAAAAGAGATTATTTTTTACGAAATCGTTATGAAAATGTTGCAAAATGCAGCTTACTTATCGTATAAACCAAGATTTGGCGATTGAAAACAGAGTATTATAATACTGTCTATAGACAGAGACAGAGTATCTAAAAACTGGCAAAAAGTAAACATTTCTAATCAATACATTGTTTTACGTTCGTAAGTGTTCTATAATCATCATTTCGTTTTGTCCAGAATCCTAACATTGGTGATGCTCTTCGCTTTAATGGTGGTGGTGACGACGCAGGTCACATTCAGTCGAGACTGGACCGGCGGCAAGCGATCTGACACTCATGTGGATTGTGGTCAATTTACTAAACTGTGCAAACGTTTCATTGTAAGTAAATATCACTATAACGAAATTTTTTGCTCCAATTTCACTGAGACCACCATATATATATATATATATATATGGTGCATGGTAGCTGGAGCGTGGTGGTTGCAGCTATTAACAACCGTTCTGTTAAATGTATTCGGCTAAGTTTCTTGTTAATATATCTACGCCCTTGGTAATAGTCAGTTAAAATTGTAGTTGGTATAAAACTTAAATGGTGATAGAATGTCTTTATGGAAAGTTATCTCGCTTATAAATAGATGGAACCGAGAAATTGAGTCATACCGTTCTCCAATTCCTTAGTATGAAAGAAATATGTCATATTTACAAAATAAATGTATACACCACTCGTGTGCGATAGTCTTGAGAGGCATATAAGAAATATTAATATATTTGTGGCAGCAGCATGAATAAAAAAAGTCATAGTCGGAAATTATTCTCTGTTTTTTTAAACTTTTTATTAAATATCATATAAAAAGGTACAAACCGCACATGTGGTTCGTTATTACCACGAAACTTGTAAAATATTTTTATATTACACCCTAGTTAGAAATGAAAATAGCTGTAGATCAAATAATGACAATATTCAGTGATAGTATCTTAATTACGGCAAATCTTTATGGCGTGATTTTATTTATTATATTACTAGCTGATCCTGACAAACGTCGTTTTGCAAAAAAAAAAGGTCTCAAATAGATGTTGGCCGATTCTCAGTCCTACTCTTTATGGCCACAAAATTTCAGGAGAATCGGTCAACCCGTTTCGGAGGAGTAAGGGAACGAACATTGTGACACTTGTACATTGTAGCTTATATGACACGTTTGTCGGTTTACCATAGCAGTGCCATCTATTGATTACTTACTCAATCCAGTCGAAAAGTATCGACATCTGTTAGAATCTTTTGGAGATAACAGATAATTGACTGTCATTTAATTATATTGAAAAATAAAATAACGACTATAATTAAAGATCTAAGCTATCCTATATCTCAAGTTGGATCAGACTGCTCACGGTGTGCCAATTTAATTTAAAATCGGTTATGTAGTTTAGGAATCCATCGGGGACAAACATCGTGACAGGAGATTTATATATATATTAAGATATTTGTTTTATTTCAGCACGACTTGCGACAAGTAATGACTTCAGAGAAGTTCGCTAAACATCGGCGGGTTGAAGACGACGCTGGGGTTTCCTACGATGATGATAAATAGCTTAAAGGAATAACACTACGACCACTTCTATATAATAACTTAAAAACGTGTTTTTTTTAATTCCATTAAGGCATATTTTTAAAAGCTCGAAATGATTATTTCATATGGCGTCGATCACAGGACCTTAAAGTGGGATATTACAATGTGAAACCTTTGATGGAAAAAAATCACCCTGTATATGTACAATATCCCTATTTAAGCAAATTAAGTTTTAGATAGTCCATTATATAATCATATTTAAGTGTACTTTAATGCGATTTTGTATAATTTGATCGAAATAAAAAAAAAACTATTTAAGTATGTACAATGGTTTTATTGAAATAAAACAATAGTTATTAGATGATTTAATATTTACTATGTATTGCGTAATAAAACTGTTATGTATTTGTGCCTAACACTAAAATAGAATAATTAAATAAAACGTTTGCAGCACGTGAAGAGGAACAGTGGAAAATGGATAACAATGAATATTTATAAAAATAGTAAATACTGAGTTTCCATCTTAAATATAGGTTATACAAGATTAAAAATGTCACCACATTAAGAATACCATTATTACATAGTGAGCTTTTTGAAGGCTTCGAAAAATATAGTAATACTTTTCAGTGTCAAAATTTCATACATTTTTTTACACGTAGTATGGTCACCCTGTCAAAACATGGGCCTGCATGTCGGAAACATTACCATAAAAATGGTAAAAAATAAACACTCTAGTGTTCGTCATGTGACGTCACAAACTCTATTTGACATTTCGTTATGACAATTGACAGTTGGCAATTTTACTTTAACAGTTAAAAAATCAATTCCAACAATTTTAATGATTTTTATATATATATTTTTTAAAATCACTTAATCAATTTCAAACTATCCTACATTGCATCGCGTTTGTCGTATATAAAATTCATCGAATCATCCCTAACTAAATCCATCACTAAAAATCATTTAAAATCGAATATAAAACACTCGTCTTTTGCAAGAGAAAATCAAAATCAGACAATTAACCATTGGCCTCCATGTTATAGAGAAACTATTGCAAATGTAAATCATAGCCTAAAAATTAACTTAAAATACATTTTTAATCTATAATTACTCATCCTCCTCGATACAACAGCGCACATACTCCAGAGCACTATTGAGCATTTCCAACCACAGATCCCTGTCCTTCGGCGTGTCCGCGGCCAACAGATGGCGCCTCCTCACAACCCCATCGGAGCCCTTGAAGTACACGAGCGATCCCGTATCTGGGACTATAAGACCGGCAGGCACCGACGTCTCCAGCAGAATAGTGTTAGGTCTGGCGCAGAGATCCCTTGGGGCCTTTATCACCCGCTCAGATACGACCGATGTTAGATCTATGTCGCCGATCGGCATCTGGAATACAGATCATAAAGGGTCACGTGATGACGTCACACATAACAATAGATTTCAACTGTGTATACAGATTGTATTTGCGACAGAATCAACATGTTATAAACAAAATATTAGTGTAATACAAACGAAAAGACGATTCAGGTGACTTTAATATTTTGAATAATAATAAAATTGGTATGTCTTATCAGCCTCGGTCATTTACTTGAGACGAATACAGTTTTTCGTCCCATATTTATATATTATATTATTATCGGTGTGTTTGTTTGGAAATTATAACTGGCTCTAGTAACTGTTTGTGGATAATCAATCAAATCTATTCTATTAGAATCTCTTTTCCTCTTTTACCTTTTTCTGCACATCATCAGGATACTTCCAGTAGGAGAGCATCGGCGGTTGTAAACGGAACCAGCGCCTGTGCCACGCCCCTAAACCACTGACGTCATCAAACGCGGTCAAAAAGGCCGAATGAGGGGGCGGGGCTGATACACGCACACGCGCCCGTATGTCTACGTGTATGTTGCCCTCTAGCGGACTGCCGCTTGGAACCTTAAAAAAAAAATTTACTGTTATTAAAAGGAGAAATAAATTGTATGCATGCCTGGAAGACATCTCTGAAAGCGATAAGGCAGTAAGTTGCTCTCCACATTTTAATTTATATATTTGTGTGTACTTTTATGACTAAGTGTTGATAAATAAATATGTCTTATTTAAAAAAAATACCTTATTAAGTGTAAAACTCTTCCTATTAGCTTGCTGCAGTGCGAATATACAATATCCATGAAGCTGGAACTGGGGGGATCTCACGCTGAGAGGTCCGGCTGGGCTTTGTACTCGTGGAGCCTTTAGCTCGGAGACTTTGGATTTTGGTGTTAGGAGTTTCGAGTTACCCTGGAAAGTCAAAATAAATTATAATTAATATATGAGGGACATTTTTTGATTATTCGGTATTAATTAATTAATTTTAACTTCATACAGAACTTACCTTCTTATTTGAAATGTGATATTTGACGTCGTGTGGTAACACTTCTTTTGAAGCTTGCAGTAAATATACTTCTACGGTAACCTAAAATATATACAATTGTCATATAAAAATTGCTTTTGTATGAATTAATTAACAACAGTGTAATATTAAGATCTAACGCAGTTAACAATTGCAATATTTGAATGTGCTTCCGGTATAGACAATACAAAACTGTCTCTATCATTTACAACAGTATAAAGAGAGAGGGCATTACCTTAAAATCGCTAACCAATCCATCCATACGTATTTCGTCTGGAAAGTTCAATGGCACGTTGGGTTTAGTCAGTTGCATACTACTTGCTAACACTCTGTCACGGCACTTCAGCAGACATACGGCGTGGTGACCGACAGCGCCATCTATGAATTTAAAAATAAATATCCATTTTTATATTTAATAATGGCGCAGGTAATTTTAAAGAAAAACCTTTTTTAATATAAGGAAAATGGTTTAAGAAACGTGGCCGTCTTACCGGCATGCAGCTGTCTGATGTAATCCCTGCGGAGTGGGACTCGGATGTTCTGGATGTGGAGCGAGGCCATCCCAGCTGTGGCGGCAGGGCCGGCTCCCTCCACCTGCAACCTCTGCATCTCGTGGAGACAGGCCTGACGGCGGTGGGCTGGAAATTATCATTTATATCTTATATATGTTATTGGAAATGTAATGGATTTTTAAACGTCACTATTATGACAACAACAAAGTTACCATGTTAACAAACACTGTACTATTTATAATCCATGTTTTATATGTTTTTATTAAATCGGTGAATGATGTAGAGATAGATATAAGAAAAGAAGTGAGATGTGCAGTTATAACAGACCTAATAATTTATTCTTTCACAGCAATATAGCTAAAAGTCCTATACATATATAATATGTATTTTATAATTAACAAAAGACATAACACATACTTGCTAGTAATAGTAATCGCTCTCCTTCAGCTTGTTCCGTTGAACCACTGAACTCTATTGTAGCTGCGCAAAGGTTCAACGCTTGACTTGCCTAAAAATAATTAATTCACAAATATGTTACTATTTTTTAATCGTAATAGCCTATAAAAAGAAACCAATGAACCGTTTGATTTAATTTGTGCCTGAGTTCTTTCTTATTCCACTGACTACACTCGTATCTCGTATTTTTCTATTGTCTGGTTCGAAGGACCAAATGGCTAAGGCGGATCGATAACAGATGCCACTACCGACTATACCTGCGATATGACAGTCTGTTGTTTGGATATGTCGCCCTGCAGCTCCTTGATGCGTTGGCGCACAGTAGTCACGTTCGGCACTTCGGGCGTGGCCGGCGGCTCGCGTTCCGGTGACGTGTGACGAACGACGCGCATTGGTGTTGACGGTGTGCTTGACTGGAAATTGTATTACAAGTGAGAAATTAACACTTGCTGGCAAAGAAAATCTTGAGAAAACTACAGCTTTAAACTAAGTATATACTAATAGTCATAGATTTGTGTTATGGATAGAACCACCAGCACCATTAGGCTTGGCAGCCATTGTGCTAGTTGGGTCAATAAAAGAGAATATTTACCGCTTGCATTCGCCTATAAAAGCTGACGCTGTGTACAAGCTCGCTGCCCTTGTCAGGTCTCGTGGGTGTGGCCGGCGGCTGGTGTTTCAATGGGGACTTGAACTGCGATCGATCCTGGTACACGAAACTTGATGATGAGAGGCACGCCGGCTGTAATATATGGGCCATAACACCAATGGACTAATAGGAATGATGTGGGAATAGAAAATTCAATTGTAAAAGGGATATTGGAATAGCCGGGTTTCATGGGTATCTTAGACCGGTTTATTTTGAAACCCTCGCCTTAGATATGAGAACAATGCATAAAGAATAGAAATATGTATTATTAGCAAGAACTATATGGATAAGGCAATCTTTAATAAATGTAATTTTTGATATTCAGATTTTCCGAATTATATATATTATATAATATCAATGACATCAGATGAAAATATACAAAGTGTTTGGAATTATCGAAGAGTTTATCATAACTCTAACGTAATTAGACTAAAGTCTCTTACCCTTGTTTAAAGAGTAGCTTAGCAATACAAAACTTTTAAACTGTTTACCTCATTCACCTTATTAACTTTGGGCGGTGTTGGTCCTTCGTTCAATGCCTCATCCAATAAGTCATCCAATTCGCTGTCACATGCACTCTCTTCGCTATCGCTTTGAACAGCCTTTTTGTAGCTCGTATTATTCTTCTTTACAACCTAAGAACATATACATTTATAATACCATAAAACACATTCTTATATAGTAAACAATTAAAATTAACTCACGTTCATAACTTCCCGACCAAATGAAGTTTCACCCCAGTCGTCTGATTTATTCAACTTGGCGGGTATACTCTCGCTGAAATGGGTAAAAACAGTTGATACATAGACAACAAACTTTCATTCGTCCTTTCTGTGGTTTGTGTGCATAAACAAATAAAGATTTTGGGTTTTCAGTTTATTTTATTTAATCTTAATAATGTACCATTCTATGTTCCCATAATATTGTAACGAACGATGTGTTTCAAGTCAAATGGCGCATGTCGTATAGAATAAATAGATTTTAAGTTCTATATTAATGTCGTACAGATCGTTATTTTTGCAATCAAAGTAATTTAACAATTACACATTGTAAAGTGTGTAAGCCTTATAAATCCTATACTCAAATACATAGCTTTTGAAGTCATTTCGTCAATGTTATTGCTAAAGTAGTCACAAGAGAATATCTTTTTGAGGAAAAATATTTTGCCTAATAATGTGAAGTTCTCTTTTAATTATTTAAGTTCCATTCATGTTTTAACTTGCTCGAAAAGATCTATACCATCTCTCATTTTCTTGCCATAGATTAAACGTGGAAAGAAAGAAAATGTTCAAACATGTCATGTTAAGTTAAAACACGCCAGTACGGGTAAACGAGACGTTCTACGCGGGGTCTAAAGGCACCTATTCCAAAACGTCAAACTTCAAATTGTGTCCAAGAGCGCTGTAACTGCTGTCAATTACAATTTTGACATATTTGACAGGTCAGGTTTGCGTCTACATTATAACCGTATCAGCATTTAAGTATAATTTTAATACTCTGCAAATATATTATCAGATTACTATCAGAAGAAATATTTATTCTCTCTTTATTGCCTAGAAAGTGGACCGAATGTAAATTTATAATGATAATGGAAAGTACTGGCTTAAAAATGATATTTTTTTAGGACCGGGACAAACGAGCAGCTCACCAGAAAGGCGATGTATGCGCCCAAGATGACTGCCAGAGGGCTCGTTACTACACTTAACGCGTACGAATTTATACGATCTTTTCTAGAAGGTAGAGAATCTTTGTTTAGGGAAACTAATGGGAGGGTTATAACACCAGGTATGAGTACACAGGACAATACTGTGGAGCTATACGCTTGTTGACATTTAAGTGCAGTAAAATGTTTGTCTAATTAATTCTTTAAAAAAATATATTTATTGCTCTTTATAAAAATTCAACCAGGTCTGCTTCTTCTCAGCTTGGTTGCGTACGAACAGGCGTAGAATCACTTAGATTTATTTTTTGACTTGGACTTTATGGAGTCGACACAATATGAAATACCCCATTTCTAAATTATACTTACAATTTGGTACGTAAGGGAAAATAGGATTAACATTTAATACATCATTTATTGAATGCACACATAAACACAGAAAGGAGTGAATAAAATACAACAAATAATTTTATTATTATTTTTATTCTTTACAAAAACAGATAGAAAAAATTCTACTATCACAGACAACTTAAAAGCCTTCATATGAAGGGCTCAACTAAATCTATCGACGGGCCGCCGCCATAAAAGGCTTTGGCGCGTCATTGGGCAGAGTTCACCCAGTCTGCTTTAAGAAATAAATGTAATGCAATATAAGAAAACCATAAACAAAAATCAGTCTAATCGAATTATCATTTAAATCATCTTTAACTGAAAGACTGTGTAAACTCTATATAACGACACTCAAGGGACTGTACATTTAATGGCGTTAAAGACAGTGGTGGTGGATCATTGTATGGAATACAAGCCAATTGATTACGACGCTTTAGAGGTTATGTCGTTAAATCGAGTGACGTGATATGGAGTTTACACTGTACTTACATCTCTTTCGATTTCCATCCATCAGTTTAAGGGTGCAAGTCTTGGACAAAGTTTTCTCACATTGCATTATTATGTTTAATTGTACTTTACACAAATCGTGAGTTATTGTTCTAGAAAACTTCAGGAAAACCTCACAGGCTAACTCAGATTCGAGTGTAATCGAGTCACACTTAGTCAACCCCGAATATTAAACCTCATAAACAAATATCACATATATTAACATTCTAAGGCGATTTGTTTACAGTTATTGTGCGTACAAAGGAAACTGTTCATAAACTGGGGTTCATAAGTACTTAAATATTTTCCAACTTGTGGTTAAACGGGGTTTAACGGGCAGTATTATTCTTAATATACAATTTGAAAATATTATACTTATATATATATATAAGTACACATATAACTCAATAACGACAGTGAAGGGACTGTCCATTTTATTGCGGTATAGAGGTCGTTAAATGGAGAGCATCAGAATTAGCTTATTTTATGCTTTAGGGAGTGTATCGTTAAATCGAGTAATGTTACATAGACAGTGACACTGCATTTTAAAAATAATAACTCTAAAAACGTTGTATCGTGGTAACAAGTGCTATAGTTTAATTAAATTAAATTCCTTCTTAATATATTTTATTTTATCGAAATGTATTGAAAAAGGCTTTACTATTAATAGAAGCTGAATGCATTTTGACGATGAATGTTGTCTGGTTATATTCTATCAAAAATAATACTGCCTTACTTAACTATAATAAATTATCTACTCCTAACCTATTTAGGCAACGTACAGTCTTAATTGAACTAATCGGCTACTATAACGGATCACTAACGAACTACTGTTGGTAATTCTAACGGATAGTTAATATATTAGTATATATTTAGTATGTTCTATTGTGTAATGGAGCCGTAATAGATTTTTTTTATTGAAACTTATCTAATCACGTGACCTAAGTAGCTACTCAATACATAATACTAATGTAAACTGGATATTATTCGAGATATCAAATGATATTCATATATATTTAGTACATAAAAGTACCCGCAAAACGTTTCAAAATACTATAATAATAAACGCGTTATAGTCCATCGAAGTTTACATTTTTAAATTGTGAACATCACTTCGATTCGATCCTACCCACATTTGTATGGAAGATGGCTTTATTTATGAACCGACCTCAAATCTCGTTATAAGGATTATGTCCACATATAATATAATAGAAAAATCTGATCGTAATTACGATTAGCTTATCGGTGTGTATATGATAATGATACAAAATGCATTTATAATCATGCTTTGGTTGGTTGAGTTTGACATTACCATCATATTCAATAATCAAGGTCAAAATTTTTAATTTTTTTTTAAACCTCTATCAGAAATGATTTATATATAGAAACTTGGTTTTAGCTTTATATGTCAACTGTAAAAATGTTATAAATTTAAAAAAAAAATCGATCCATTTAAATATGGACTTTATTCTATATTTATGTTGCGACGAATAAAATCGTCCAATCTTAACAACGTGAGAAATACTTAAGTTTATTGTATTAAGTAGGAAAAACGCGAATAATAAAACTACATCTGATTGTAAAAACGCAAGGTGTTTCAATTTCGAATTTCAAAAATAGAATCACCCGCCCAACGGCAGACCAATGAGAACCGACCAATAGTTTTTAACTACCCACTTCAAACTTTTCCATAGTGAGTTGACACCCAATCGCACCACAACTCAAATACACAAAAAGAAAAATATGCATTCCACAGTATAATAACCGCACCTAGAACCACCACAGTCCGAGTTCTCCTCTTGCGCGTCCGCGTCTATGTCTGACAGACGTGGGTAAAGACTTGTTGGCTGTTGAACCACTGTTCCGTTCTCTTTACTGTTAACTTTGATCCTTTTAACGTCCTCTAGCACTGATAGGACTACGGATGAGTCCTGTTGAGAACCTGGAATTTACATTTATATAATTACTAAAACAATTTTTTTAAATTTTGTATAGGAAGCATATAGCCGTACTCTAGGTACATTTTTGGCCAGTATGAACTGATCCAAGTTGTTATATAGTGTGAATAGTCATCAGGATGGATGGTTCTGAGACTATCAGATTGCCTATCATAGAACACTGTGAATTCATATAGTTTTAAATATATTTCTAAAATGAAATATGATCATGTAACAACTACCGATTTGCAAGTACTTTGAATTAGTCACTAAATCAATGTTCAGAATAAGGCATACATGGCCATTTTTCCCTAAGAAACGTTAAATAATATACTTATATAAAATCTCGAGATGGTGATAATTCAAAACCCAATTTATATTGGTTGCATATTTGACCAAAACACCATTTTTCTTTCATCTCCTTTAACATCTTCTATAGATTAAAAAAGACTCACTTCTCCGTTTAACCGGCTGTACGATAACATCATCCTTTATATCTTCCAGTTCAGGTTTAGGCACATTATTTATAATCTCGGGTTTCCGCTGAGAGAGGCTAATAGTACTGCCCATGAGTGGTGCCTTCTCTGATGGATCGTTCTCGTCATCATCAGAATCGTCCGGCTTCTGAGGACCGGGTGGCTGAAAACAATCATATATTATTACAAATCGTGTGGATGAGCACACGAACTGTTTCATCCGGCTGTCCTTGTTTTAACTTAAGAACATGTAGTATTTAATGTAAAATTTAATTTGCTAATTGCACAAGTATCTGGGTTTTATGACTAACAAAAATGAGTCCTAATCCGGAACTCGGGTAAAATCAGTGGTCATAAAACCTTAAGGTACTCCTAAGTATAAATGCAAAGTCCATAATGGATATTCAAAACTGAAGTCCACAATTACACAACCATACGAGTCTATTATGGTAACTGTTACCATAACAAAACTCTATTATCTATGGGAAAGTTGTGTATGCTTCAGCAATTATCACCGCCTACTTACATCATGGGTTGGTCAATCTGTAACATGTGTATCAAGGGACTTCCTCGCTTAACCGGTCTTTCATAACGGCGTGAATTTATTCTAATGCAGTTTTTTTTTACTGGAGAAGTTGTCTAATACATCGCGACAATTTTATAATGAATTAGATAAGAGCTGACAGACGGTGAACGTGGTCCGCCTAAGTATATTAAGGTTTTAATATTAATACAAAATTTATAAGAAAAAATATATGGCTTTCCATTGGAGCAACATATATATATATTTAAAATTATTTTTGTCGTATAGTTTAATTTATAATAAATATTATTTTTAAATCCACAATTGATTTGGTTTTATTTATATATGAATTGTCAAATGATTTTACATTTACGATGTCAAGAACACCCATAAATAGAAACATTACATACGTAAACTGTTATAAGGCCGGCATAATATTAACGAGCTCTAGTCCACAAATTCCTTAAGAATTTTAACGTTAGTTTTTTTTTGTAAAATTTACTTTATCTATGTTTATAGATCGTATCGTGTTTACGGGCAAAAATGGTGTCAATTCGAGTTAATCACTTTTTAAAGTTTACGTATTAATTTCTCTTTAATTAAACAAACTAATGTAATATAATAATAATCTATTAGACATAGCGTTATACCACACAAAAATTTTAATGCATTTTTAACTCGATTCAGTAAATAAGCATTTATCTTGTTATATCAATGTTAGCGTTTGCGCATATTAAAAGTAGGTGTCGTCATTTTATTTATCGAGTTTCTTGCCGGTTCTTCTCGGTAGATGACTGCCTTCCGAAGCAGTGGTAGTGTCAAAATTGACGATTCAAAAGTGTCTTTATAAAGACCTACTTGAATAAAGATATTTTGAGTTTCAAGATGCCTAAAATTGTCGTACCGAGTGATTCCGATTCCGCATTGATAGTTGATAGAAATCTGGTCCCGAAATAATTAAATCATTTAAATTTTTGAATAGGCTTTTTATTATTTAATTTTAATAGGTATTTTAATGTGTCATTTCCTGAATAATGTACCACGATTATGAATGTAATTAAGTATATCATTATGTTTAAACCAAACTTAGTCTATTAAAAGCAAAAGGAACAACTATTGCATTTGTTAGAAGGAGCAATTATTTTTAATAATTAATACCAAATTCGGTCGTTAAATTGTAACATTGTTGTAATATCCATTATCAGAGAACGTGTCCGCGAAGCAAAACAAAACACGGTTTGCCAAGTACAAATCCTGGAATTCGAGTAAGCGTAAAAGGATACGGAGCGGCATGTATTTTTAGAACTATGGGAACGGGGGAAACGTTCTTATTATTAACTTCGTCTGTGTTGATTTAGAAATTGTCTATGGGAAGAGAATCAATTTTTAAAACACGTGCATGAAACTCATTTAAATGAACCAAGTTGTATATTCATTGCGTTATAAAAAGTATAGATAAGTAAGAATGTTCAAAATCAAATTATTATTCATGTATGCTCAATACACAAAAAAGACAATAACAGACTTTACATACATACACACCAGTTAACTAGAATCATAAAAAAATTAAATTATTTAATTATAATTATCCAACCTAAACTTTATTACGAGCATTATACAGTGAAAGAGGGTATCTATTAATATTATTACAAAATATATTATTTATGGTTGATTTAATCACACTATAAACCCAATTACCGTATTAGTATGGTATTTTAAGTACACAATTTTGTTTGTAATTGAGACATTATCATGTTTGAAAAAAACTCCTTAAACATTCGTTCGTACTACGCGAGTGTGTGTCCCATACAAATATGATGTTATCTACACACAAAAAAAAAACATGTCTACACTAGAAATCCGACATTCGCGGACCGGTCTTACTATTGAAAGAGTAATGCATTAAGACATCGCTCGTTCACGGCCATTTGAATAAGTCCGTTTATTTAAAAAATGTACAACTTGAAGTCTCAGTTATCAAAATTAACAATAGTAATTCTGTAGTCCTAGTAAGTTCTTTGTTAAAATCTATCAAATACTGTGATAACAAATCGACTATTTCAATTATAACTTAATAAATTTATGCACTGCATATAACATCGCGGACTCGTCCACAGATAAACACGTCACCTAGTATTATTGTAAAAATAACATAATGAAATCGAATTAGGAGGTAACATGAAGAGTTATTTATATATATACCAGATTAAAACAAATCAAATGGCATGGGTTGTGAGTGATTTCAAAAGATCCCTTACCTTAAAATGAAATCTATTCTGCAGCATCTCCATCTCCTTGTCCCTCTCTTGCTTGAACTTATTCGCTATTGTTGTCTCGCTTATCGTCTGCTCTTTATTGAACAACGCAGCCAGTTTGCCTTTTATACCACCACCAACCGAGCTCTGACTGATATTATCTTCAGCGAGGCTGTCTTTGGAATTGGTGCGCGAGCTTTCCGCGCTTTTTGGCTTTTGATGCGTCTTAGGTGTTGCCTTGGCTGAAAACGTATATTATTAGTAATAACAGTGTGTAATTTTAAATAGAACGCACTAACGGTGTTTAGTAAGGCAATTAATTTAATGTACCCTCCGATACAATAAAAGTAACCTAAATTACGAGTTCAAACGGTAGCCTTATCGCTCTCAACGATCTCTTCCAGGCAAAACTGAAAAAGCTCAAAATATAAAACCTAACAATAACCAATCATAGACTCATAGTCTATGAATCAGAGTCTATGATTCATAGATCATATAGTCTATGATTATATCATATAATATGGAGATACACTAACTATCTATATTAAATTACTTATATGACACAAATTACTTATTAACATTATAAACACGCATACGCTTTGCTAAATTATTCACAGCTCTCGGTAGATAGTATCTAATACAAAAAGATTGCTGAGTGCGCATGCGCATAACAAGTATTATATTATACTTTTACTTAAAATTGATATATTAATGAAAAGGCGACGTTGCAAGCCATAAATCGGTAATCGGTGAACTGTCAATAACTAGATTTTAATTATTTTCTGATAATTACGTCTGCTAAGTGGCATAACTGTCATAAGTAAACGATTTCATTTCTGGGTCAATCATCCAGGTTAAGCTGGTTGGCCTTCGTAACGCATCTGCTTTTTTAACGAATATCGGATTATTGATAATATATTGAGGCCGAACGAAATGTTGGCCTTAAAAGGATAAATAAATACAGCCTTACCAACAATGATCGAGTACCAAGTCGGTATATATATAAAGGAAGCTCCTCCTGGGAATCATCACCGATAAAAACCATTTGCTCATAATCAGACAGATTGACTATTAATGTAACATACTTCAGAGTAACCTCTACATAACGACACTAAAGAGAACGTGCATTTTATGGCGTTAGAGTCTTTAAATGGACAGAACAAAAGCCAGAATTATATATATACAAGCTAAACCAACCAAGGCCAGATTTCGACGCTTTTGTCGTTAAATCGAGTTTACGTTACATAGACTTTACACTGTATATGGATAAGACGTATTTCTTCACAATATATTGCGCACGTAAATCTCTTAACACCTATATCTCTTGTATTTCATGATCGCCTGCACTCGACAATCATTATTAGTTTCCTTAACTAACATAGATAACATAGCACAAAACATGTTTATGGCTTCCATAGAGAAGGCCAAACGGATAAACCTAAGTTACACGATTGGTTTAGGGCCACCGCGGCCCAAATTTGATGTGGGTTACAGTACACCTTTCTCGACTGTATATAGACCGATGTCAAATGTATTTGACATAACTAAAGTTTCATAGAAACCTTTATACTAATTTGAATAACAGAAGATGCCATTGTAAATTTATATGTTTCGTAAGCACTGTTTAAGTACTTTCTTAGAACAAAAACAATGCTTGAACAATTGCAGTGGTACCAGTTGTTCCAGTTACACTTAAATTACGAAATCGTTAAAAACTAATATTTTCTTGGCAATTTTTATATTTCCAAACACTATAATGGTACATAACTATATTTATTTTTACGATACTGTTTTACACTATCCCCGTAGATTTTCCTTACAAGGGTTGCCTGGAAGAAATCACTTGCCGCATGCACAATTGATTCATTCAAAGAGTAAAATTGCATTGAATTGTATCCTTTATTTATTTTTAAGTTGGTTTCTAAAAAGATTTAAGGAAAAATAATCCCATGCTCTATTAGCTTAAGATTAAAACTATGGTTATTTTTTTTACTGGCTATAAATATATTATAAATTACCTTACAGTTTAAAAAAATTACTAACAGTTTTCCAGGAAAAATATTTTTCACATATAAATCACTTTTATTCTCACTACCATAACACAAGTGCTAACTGCGCGCGCGCACAGCGCTTTACAGAATGGTGGATTGACAACCGTTGGTCGAGAGCTAATGACCCAATCTGTCAATATTGCACGCTTCCGAGTTACTGGCCATAATTTGACTTACATATAGCCCCGCAGCCCCATTATGGGGATTGAGACAGTTACATTTTTCAGTCAACTTTTTTATTATCAAAATAGTTAGACGTCTTACTAATACTAAGTATCTGATATGAGTTGATATTTTTAAGGGATATAATCAGTCCACACCAATTTTTTTAAATAGATTTAACAAGACTTTCTTAGTAAGTTTTTCTATTAAATACCATCAACTATCCAAATTACATTTAAGAAATAAAATCAATTCGTGTTGCAACGTTCTAAAAGAAATCGAGAACAAAAAACAGTACCAAAGATCTAAAGCAAGCTTTCACGATTATTCAGATTTTATTTAAATCGTGTTACATTTTTATTTATACATGTAACCTGATGTCACCAAGATCCACGTTTGCCATTGCGCACTGTTCTCCACATGTCAAACGAGTTTTTATTACGACGCAAAACCTAAAGGACAATGTATCCTAACACCTCAACACAAAGGTAATGTTAAGTCAAATCAACTCATAATTTGCCAGTTGGTTTACGAGAGAATAAACAAATGAAATGTAACGAACAAATTGGTTTTATAATACTCCGCCTATACCTTTCACTATATTTTTTATTTTATTAGTTCCAATACATAATGTATGCTGTATGTATGTCTTCACACACACACAAACGTAAAAAATTCAAATCAATACTACGAATTAAAGACACAGACACAAAAAAAAACAAATCAAACTAAACTAACCTAAACCTTATTAAGATACATTAAAAGACGGAAACTATTTATAGTATTGAAGAATATATCGTTAATATTATTAATGGTTAAGAGATAATTATATTTATATATGCACAGAATTAATTGTTTCAACCAATGAGCATCTGTGTTTGTTTTTAACATGTAACGTAAGTTAATAACGATAGCATTGTGACTTAGAAAACAACAATTTCCATATTAAATCTGTGGTTGAAATCGTACTTTATTCGTTCTATGAAAAGTTAAATATTCAAAGGTTTCGCGCATCAGTGGCGCTGCGCCCGAGTCGCGTTTCTAAACAGCTGACTGGCCGTGACGCTCAAACGCTCATCTAAATACCTATTAGCTTAATGAATTTTTATTTTATTATATCTGTGTCCAGACATCTTATGTGCTAATATACATTTAAAACAATAAACTTATGAGATAACACAACTAGGTTCACACATAAGACAATTAAATGGGAATTTAAGACATTATACAATAACAAAATACAAGATACGAAATACATGTGACCACTACCAGGATTCAAAGGTTTTTTTTTCGTATGTAAAATTTAACCGTTCATTACAAAATGAGCAAGAGATTACCTTAAAATCTGTATGTTTTAACATTTACGCAACTAGCAGGAACCGTTCCTTATGTTCAGTCATAAATTAGTGCAGACGAAAAGTCCGTTTTGCTAAAGAACAGCTAACTTAAAGTTAGAGGATGGTAACAAATCTGAATTACCCTCGCTCAAGAAATCAAGTATTCTTTTACAATTGCAGTGACAAACAATCGACTCTCCGAGTGACAAGTCACATAATTACTACGATTATCATATAAACAATGAGCAAAACATTATTTTGTACGTAGAAGAACTGCATTGTGTGTTAGCTTTCCATTACACAACTATATAAAGTCATAATATTGCAACATCGCTCGATCTAACATAACACCAAAGAGACATCTGTAAATGCGCCTACTCCCTGGCTTTTCCTTTCTTAACATCAGTAAGTACATCTTTATTTTCTTATTATATCTATCATTTGATGACAAGTCTATACATAACTATGTAATATGTAGGTTTTATGAAATAGTAGTTCAGCATGCTCCATGGCATAGGCCTCCACTAATTTCACTTATCAGTCCATTCTCCCGCGAGGATCAACAGAATTCATCTATCCATTACTATAGATATCTATATAACAAACCAAACGAACAAGCGATCAGCATGGGTTTAATTAATTCCTCTATGAATTACGGCCAGAAACAGTGTTCGAACCATTAAAACATAACTAATGCTTTTATAGATATTATCATTCATCCATCATCACCGAAAACATTGATTGACAATTGACATTTAAAAAAAAAATGTTACAACTTGTAACGTACAGTTGTGAAAATCGTTAACTGTCATGCCCGAACCACCCTAACTAAAAATATTGTCGGAAGTTTGTGTTCGTCCCATTTCCGGTATAGGTTGACCCTACCTACCCATACACTAATATTAGTATTTGATGATCTATTATCAACACTGGCGTAATATACGTGAATTGTCTAAACAAACAAAATTATTGAAATTACTGACGATTCAACTAAATGATGCAATTCCTGGTCATTGTCTCGAGTATATTTATTCTCTATGTATTTATTTTAATTATAAAAAAAATGAATACTGTTCTATAGCCATACACAGACACCATAAAACCACTAGGGGATGCTCAACTTGGTTAATACCAATATGAGAAATGTGTTTTAAAATATATTAATTCAGTACTAAGTATTAAGTTTAGTTAATCTTTGTCTCATGTCAAATTCATAATATTATTATTGAATTAAAAAAAAATATATGAACACAGTTTCACCCCTAAACAGCGGACGCAGGGCATCTTCTTCCTTATTATCTATGACATCCATCCTTCAATTATTACTGTAGCAATCTATACATATATTATAAATGCTAAAGTTTGTATGTATATTTTTACGCTTTCAAATTTTAATATTTCAAATCCTGAACCCATGGCTTATAATAAAAATGGAACGTGAACGTGTTGATGAAAGTTTGTATAATGATTTCACCAGAACTCTGCCGTTTAAAAACCGATATTCCAAATTCCTTTTGTATTTAAACCAGAAGCTAGTGTTGATATATTATTAATTATTGATCTATTAACAATTAATATTATTGATGAAATCAATACTAATATCACGGATATCTACCGTTTTAGAATAAGATATTATAACAGTCCCTATACAAAGAGATAAATAAGCTAGCGTGTCTAGATTACATTGTTCGATTGCCGTTACTTTGGTATCAGTTACCTGCCGTGTGAATTCTATGAAGCACTGCAATTTATACTAATCATACAAGATTATGAATATCAATATAACAATATAAAGGAACTTCCACAAAATTATTATAACAAAAAGTCTCGTCTCAAACCATTTCGACAAGGCTAGAGAGTCAACCGCGTATGTTGCATTGCATTTCTCCAGTTCATTACGTTTTTAAACCTATAATTATATAATTGAATTTTTAATGGATTAGGTGTTGAAGAAGAAAATTCAAGAGCAATGCCTACTGCTTAAATTAAACAAAACTTTTAGAATATACAAAATAGTTTAATCCGTTTGGCTTAGTAAAATAGAATGTATTTTAAATACATGCAACAACCGGCGTACAAAAAACTTAGCACACTTTTAAATGTTAAAAAGACTTGTTTAGTTTTTTCAACTGGTTGTTTAAAAAAAAACCATACAACTCACCAATACTGGTATATCGGGTATAAAGTCTTATAATGTTCAATAGTATGTTTTTGTTTAGATAAGGATATAAGATAAATATAAGGCCACAAACGCGAACTGCCAAAAGAGACATGCCTATTAATTCCCAGTCTATCAACGGGTGCACTACAAGGTTATATAAAATTACGATATTACCTTCTTAGAAGAAAATGAAAAAATCGGGAGAAAGTTTTAGCACAATTATTATATACAAGTGAAACCACAAAGAACATGTAGCTTCGTACAAACAACATACAAATTACTCACATAACGCATACAAGCTTTCCTCTCGCGTGAGGATATTAATTTTTTCCATGTAAACGGCGCTTGACATGAAGAGAAAGTTAGAAACATATAAGGATGTGCTAAACGAAATTCTGTGACTAACCTACTTGCATTTACAGTGTAAACTAGATGTAACGTCACTCTATTTAACGACAACTCTAAAGTTGTCGGTTTAGCTTGTATTCCATACAGTGGACTTTCTTCTTTCCATTTAACGACCATTATACCACCATAAAATCCACAGTCTCTTTACTGTCTTTATATAGAGTTTATACCGTATTTAAAATTCGAGTAACGAACGATAATTGATCAGACAAAAGTGCTTCAATAATTTTACTGCGTACATAATAAAACAATAAACTCGGAAAGCTTTTAACTTGTTCAATAAATTTGTTAATTATTAATTCAATTGTTTGTTTCGCTGTATTGCTAGTGTTCGCTTCTGTTGTCACGTCTGTATTGTGAAACTTATACTGTGATGTACAGGATTGTTTTCTTAAAACATAATTACAACCGGACTAATACCAATGCCCCGAGGGACAGTTTTTCTACCGGAGATGTAGGCATCTTACTTAACAAATCAAATTATAAAGTTTTATTATCATATGAAACATGCTAATTAAAAAAGATCCTTCAAAGGTCAACGCACCTTTGTTTAATTAAAGATCGACCGATAAATGTTCCACGAACGCGAATCTGCACAGTCATTTCTTTAAACGTGACATCAATAATATTCGGTAATTGTCTATGTTGATGATGCGGTCACAAATTATTCACAATCTTATTGTGCAACTGTCAAAAAACGTATGATGTCGTATGACGTCTATCTATGGGCGGAGACTTCGCCTTTATCGTGGGCCTCCTGCTCGTTTCCCCTCTTTTTTACTTTAAATAATTAGAATAACGGTAAAACCTAACCGACAATGTTGAATTTGTAAATTACCTTAAACAGCAGTTGGCAAAAAAATTGATTTTGTTAATATGTATACCCGTATATATGGGTAATATGAATTCAATGACAAATAAATAATACAAAATGAAAAAATCCTTTGCGATGAGGGTGAACTTGTTAGTTCGGTAGCCTTTGAGTTATATGAAAACACAACTACAGTTTGTCCTCTACACTAATACATAAAATACAAAGTAGTGTCATTCGCTATATTCTTCTATTTTATAATAACCTAACTAAATTAGTACGGAATCCTGAAGCCTAAAAATAAAAACATTCAAATTAAGTTGAGAACGTGGCGGGAATCAATAGAACGGTTTAGTTTTGCATCAGACCACTAGACCTATAGCCAATCAGTTAAAAATAGTGAGCTAGTCCGAGCCTGACCTAGATTCAGATTTCACCAATTTCGGTCTTCTCGGAATTCTTCAGTGTCAGGTAAACGAGACAGCCACTTGTGGTTTTTTAGCGTCAAAATTTCCATAACAATATATCATGTCCTGACCTACTCGATAGCAAAGTACCCGCATACTTTATTTTAATGTAAAAATGTTTTGAATTTATGTTTAAAATGCTTTTTGCCCGACCAATTATATGATATTTTAAGTCGCAAATCCGAGAAAACTGATACAACACGCGAACATTTAAATTACCGAAACTATAATTAATTCATCCACAATCCGTTAACACAGACCAATATTAATATGAAAACAAAGGCTCAACAACTACAAAGCGACATGTAAATCTGCTATTAATCATTTTTAACCAACTTTAAAAGAAATATATTATACTTTCGTAACATTACAGTATCGAAGGCTTTTAAGCAAACGTGCCAAATAACATCAGTGTAGTCACAAGATTCCAATTTCGGAAACAGTACATCAAAATCGATTAACATTTTTCACACTTATTTTGCGCTTAATTATTTATTACATTATTGATATTTGATTTAAAATACCTACGCAATTAGCGTATAAGGATGCATTCCAAACGTAGAATTATAAAACGTGACATATAAAACTAATCCCGGATTAAAAACATTATGACAGACATTCAAGAAGATTACAAATAGATAAATCTAAACAGTAACAGTGTCAGATTCTGTATCTGACACATTTCATAATGTTTATTTTCTTACTTTTACGTTTCGAGTTAAGGAAAAAGCAATAAATATTATTGTAGGGTCACACATATTTAGATTCGGCGCGTAAGCTAGTGGTGTACCATGAGTTAAAGGAAATAAACGTGTTGATTGGGCTTTCTTTTATTCTCTATTAATGAACAACACATAGACACAATACTCAACAATTATCATTCACATTAACGCTAGTGCAAAGAATACGCACAGTACCTATTAGAGTGAGTAACGTATTTGTAAAATTGCAATGAAATATGCTCCTCTACTTCCGTATTCTAATTGTAATTCATAATAATAATAATAATATTAACATAACGTCCAATGTTATGCTATGAGTGTTCAAAACGTAAATGTTATGAATCATTTAATTTAAAACTCAAAAAAACAACATCTTCCTTATTTCACAATAAATGCTATTGTTTCGTATAATATTTACATAAGGAAAACAAGACGTTGTCTTCGCAATATAGGTGAATATGTACCAAAGGATACAATTCAGAAAATAGTTCCATGTTAGGTCTCAGCTGTTCATAAAAATTATAAAAACAAACGTCACTCAGACTAACCCCTTCGAATGCAATCTACCTGCGGTACGTATTGAGCGAAAAGGACTTTAACAAATCACAATTTACTAAACACCGTCAGTACAAACATAAATAGCACTTACCTTTATCGGCGTGCAGTGTTTTTATCGATGGTGCGAGTCCGAACGGGGCTTTCGGCACTATAATGGTCCCCTTATTCTTTTCAAAAAGCGCTTTCCGTTCGCGGAGGGTCATTTCCGCGGGGTCCTTCGCTTTGGGGCTGCCCGATTCGAACATCGCCGCTTTCGACAACACGGAGCTCCTGTCAACATTCTGCCTCGGCAATAACCTCTTGACGGCTGGACTAGCCGGCGTTTCTTTTGTTTGGCAACTGTCAACCGTTTCGTCAACCACGTTTTCTTTGTCCCTGTCGTCGCACTCGTCGCGGGGCGGTGGTGTGGGCGCTTTGTATTTTTTTATCGACGGCTTTTTCGTAACGGCCGGCGGCGCGGCCACCGCTGTCGCCATGACGGGGGCTGGATGTGCACTGGGGGTTGTGGATGCAGCACTCGGCTCCTGTCGGTTACGTTCGTGTTTCCTCGGGGCGAAATCGTACACGAGCCGCGATTGGGTCGCCGAGACGCGGCGGTATCCCTCACCCTCCTACGATTGGACAATGGCACGGTTCGTTCACGTGGGTATCGACACGGTGTGCCAAGACCGGGTTAACGTAGTTGCATCAGCGTAATGCCGGCTCGTAACAATGGATTTGATAATAATATATTATAGCTGTAGTCGTGGATCACGCGTGGCGTTGGGCAGACGACTGACACATGTGCGGAACTCGTTTGAGTTTTGCAATGTGCACGATATTATGTTAATGTAATTTCGGAGACTGATTAGTACGTGAGATGCGGTTGAACAGAGTTGAATCAACTTAGAGAGATCACTTTGCGTCATAATTTATTTGCATACAACAATAAAAAAAATCCCTTCATTGATGTGAAACAAAGCAAACAAAAATGTAATAAATAAATGTATAAACACAAAGGTCTTTTGTTTGTAACACTAATCGACATAACCGAAACCTCATTCATTGTTGACCGGGTCAAACCACTGCGCTAGATGTGGAACGATTTTGGTGTCGCCCTAGTTTGGATTATATTTAAATAAACACGTCGGACGGATAAATGAAAATAAATTTAAATATACGTTTCAAATAAATCCGAATATTTAAAAAAATCTGTAGTCGAACTAAAGTATATAAATCTAATACCACTCACAACTAAAAAAAAAACCGTAAACTTAGTGAAAGAGAGATTAGACAGGTAGTTTTTGCGCATAACTATGAGTGAAACGTACGTATGAAAACATTTTTTTTAGTTTGGGTTAAATCCAAATAAACTGTCATAGCGTTAATGCAATGTTTAAAGTTATATTTGTATACTGGGTCAATGAATACATACCAAAAATAGGGCAGAGTGCAATGACATTATTATGGGGTTAGGAGACAAATAAATGGATAACAGATTCAATTTAACATACCATAGTTTTGTCTACTTTAAACGAATGTTAGTTAATTTGAAAAATGGAATACCTTTTCCACAGAGTGTTTAACTACTTGAGTCCATTTCGTATTAATATGTAATATTTTATGATCTTGAAAATAAGTTGCAACTAGAAAAAATAAAATTGTTGTCAAAACACGTTGAATCTACGACAGACGTATATAAAAAAAAATCTTTTGTCTTTATCTTACTGCTTAAAAAATAAATCTCCACTACAGGATTAAGTTTGAAGTTTGTCAGATTAGAAAATATCCCGCACAGCATAAGCTATGTACCGTTGACTATTCAATAAGTTGACAAGAAGTGAACCATAAAATAAAGTTCATCGCACCGGCCGTGGTTAATAAAAAACGCCAACCAGCGACCTAGGCAAAAAAACTTAGTTCAACAAACTGTCGGTTTGCATTATACTGTTTATTAAATTATATATCTTATATATATAAATCTCCTGCCACGATGTTTGACCCTGATGGATTCCTAAACTACATAACCGATTTTAAATTAAATTGGCACACCGTGAGCAGGCTGATCCAACTTGAGATATAGGATAGGTACGATCTTTAATTATAGTTGTAATTTTATTTTATTGCAAATTATTTGTCTATATAATAAAATGACAATTACAATTATCTGTCAACTCCAAAAGATTCTAACAGATGTCGATACTTTTAGAATGGATTGAGTAAGTAATCAATAGATGGCACTGCTATAGTAAACCGACAAACGTGTCATTTAAGCTACAATTCAATAGCATGACTACCACATGTTATTGAGGCTAAAGTATAAATTAAATTTATTTTGTAGTAAACAAAATACCGTGAAATTCAATTATTTCTACTTTTTTAATAATTGATTTGCCGGTTCAGCTAGTGTTTAATATAAATTTAATAAAAATCGTTATTATCCCGTTTTAACTTTAAGAACCGTTTGTAAGTGCTTAGTTACATAAAACGTTCGATTTTAGATTTTCAAAATTTCTATTAATGGGCTAGAATCTAATTACTTATTGGTAGGGATGGGCAAAACGCCATTACATTCGGTTTATTATATATTTTATTTTCTTATTGAAAATAACAAAAATCAGCAAACCTTTTAGAATCATATATTTGACAATAACCTAACAATAAAGATTTATATTCTATATAACGACACTGAAGGGAATTTTGCATTTTATGGCGTCGTAGATAGTAGTCGTCAAACGGAGAGAAGAAAAATCAGTCTATGGAATACAAGCTAAACCAAGCAAAGCCAATTAATTTCTACGCTTTAGAGCATTTGTCGTTAAATCAAGTTAAAGTATGTAAAATCTAAAAAAAAGCAAAATTCAGCCGGTTCAAATCACATTTGGCCCACGTCTTAAGTTAAGGCTAAATTGTAGTTGTCAGGAGACAATTAAAAAATTTACAAATATCCACCTTTAGATATCAAACAGAATAAATATAATATAACATGACTTCGATCAATGTTACAGACCATTATAGTCTCTATTTAGATACCACCCGCATCTCAAAACATTACTCATAGACGCAACATATTGTACTTGTACTATTATTATTGCATTTCATAGACAAGGCATGAACAACAGCTCGCCACTGTTTCATTTTATTTTCGTATAAACGATATTTTTATATACATTCCACGGTAGTCATGGCAACCAATAAGAACAATTTTAGACCCACTAGTGTTTCACACAACTTTAAATGAGTTTAGGATCGTAACTACAAATTCCTCTCATTACTACTAATTGGAAAATATTGTCAAAAGTGCATCGAAAGAGGCACAACGGGAGTAAAAAGACAGAATAAGATTAAAAGCTATCAAAAATGTGGAGATGGTACACATAAGATATAAGAATGAAAAGTGGAACAAAGCATTAGTGGACTATGGACTTTAGACCGCCAGAAGTGCAAATCTTAAGTGACGAAAGAACACTAATTAATAAGTAAAGACTTTATTATTAATAGAACCCACAAAAAGATTTGAAGAATTGTGATGAAAAAAAAATCTTTATATATAACGATTGGTCCTCGTCTCGTCATTAAACATAAGAACAACGAAACATAAGTAGGGCCATAAAGTTTGTAACAAAGAGCTTTCAAGAAACACAGAGGTGGCCGTAAAAAAATGTATTTTTGGCGGTAAAACAAAACTTAAAGCGATTTTCATGGTCGAATAATAAAAAATATTAACGAAATGCTCTGAAGGTATTTTCGTAATGCTTTGATTTTACCACTTGTTTGAATTAATACGTACTCAATAATTACCCTATTTAGTTACTTTCTATTCAGTACATGCATAAACTGCATGTTTTTTGAATATTTTTTCAATAAGTGAAATGACATTAACATGGTCAAAGGTCAGGGTCAAATATAATTTACCTACAGAACCGTACTAAAGCGTTGTAACTTGTGTTTTGAGTTTCATCATATCAATTGTCTTTTAACGTATATGAAATAATGTTTATGACGAAAATAAGCAATATCGACGACTTTAATAATTTTAAATGTGTTTTTTTTTTGCAATTCACGCGTCCTCAATTTCGACGAACGCATTTAACTTTAGACCACCCAAACACACATAAAAAAACAGTCGTAAAGCAATAGCCATACATTATTGCACCTTATCGTTATGGGCACGTCTTATCGTCGTATCTGTGGTAACAATTTGTATTAGTTTATCTTGAGAGTACCAAATATACAATACAAAATAAAAGAACGACTTAATATGGAACCAGTCACGTGACTTACTATCAACATTTACATACAATTTTTTGAGTAGCAACGCTACATTTGGATTTGACGTATTGCTCTAAGAATGGGTAAAGAACATAAAGGTTATCAAGTATAGGGTGCTAAGATATAATTTTCAATTATAATTTCTAAGGCAATACATAGAAAACAGAATATCGGTATTTTTTAAAATTATTAACGCAAATTCATTTTGTTTTAGTTTGACTACAAGAAATAGCAATTCTGACAACTTCTATATATATCATCTTCACTTTATGCACAGAAGAAATATTTAAATTTTGAAACAGTGTCAAATGTATGTAGCGTCATTCCATTTAACGAGTAACTCTCTTAAGCGTCGAAATCAATTTGCTTTGGTTGGTTTATCTTGTATTCCATTCAGATTTTTCTTGTCTCCAATTAACGTCCACTCTCTTTAACGCCATAAAATGCACAGTCCCTTCAGTGTTATTATATAGTTTACACTGTATAATACTTTTTTTGTTTGTCGATATTATTTTCGCTATCCGAACAACTAGATAAATAAAACGAAGAGCTATACAACACGCTGTATAAGTAATGCACTTTGAAATCAAAAGTAAACGCAAAGTGATATGTAAATGTATGCGCAATAATACACGATTAGTATTCATCGTAAGCGCTATTCAAATTGTCACCCAATGTGACATAAGACAGATTAAACAGAAGTGCAGTGGACTCGAATTGTTCTTAATAATTTTATTGTATTAAAATACATTTTCACCCCGATTTTAGTCACCGTCTTATAGATTATGTCCCTATTAATAGTCCCTAGGATAGGTTGGTATTTTTAGAACCTTTAGTAATAGTAGGTACTAAAGATATTAAAAGTCCCGAAGAAAAAGTAGTGGTTAAGTGAAAGTCGTGAATGGATCGGAATAGTTTCCGATCCCGATTTAGAATTTAAAATTGGCTCTGAAAGTAGTAAAGGTTGGCAATCCGCTTCCTGGTTGCCTCTTTATCTTTACTTCTGCGGAACAGAACAGAATAAATTCCGGTCGATTCACGAATATTGCGTAACCACCACGTTTTGCTTCTGCCAACGATCTTCCCAAGGGCGACCTTTCCCATCATTATCAATTGCATCAAACCGTAGTGTTCATGCCGAAGAACATCGGTAGTAGGTCAGGCGGTTAGCACAAGACTCAACCTGCTGGTAGTAAAAAAAAGTATACTTCCCTACAGTATCATAATATGTCTGTGCTAAAATGATTATATAATGTACTAGTGGTGGCTCACGAAATTGGTTAAGTTAACATTCAGTTGTAAGCCATTGATATAGTAAATAAAGTTATTACAGAAATAGATCTCAAAACTCCAGCATATAACACAATTTATCCCGTAGTCGATAAAAACAAAAAAAATCAAATTCGGCTCTATACATTTACTGTTCTCATTGTTTACAAACGCGTACGCAAGTCCCAAATCGTAATACGACAATTCAGGGTTATCTTACGTATATCAGACCATATCAAAGTTTGAATCCTACAATGTATTAAGTAGTCCTTGTAACTTTTAAATGTAACCTCTGTACGAACAGTACTCTGCACTCAAAAGCTATTAAAAGAGCAGCCTTCCGAACCGGTAAAAATTTAATTAGTGTAAAAATTGAAGATTCAAAAGTGTCTTTATAAAGACCTACTTGAATAAAGATATTTTGAGTTTTATAACTACGCTAAATCAAATATCTATGTTGATGCATCAACAACAAAACTAATATATATAAAAATATGACAAATAATTAATGTATCATTCAAGTAATTACTTGTAAAACTCAACCTTTCAAATCGTCAATCAACGACTGTCGTATCAAATTGACAGATTTGTCAAAACAGCGTTGACAAAACAACGCCATCTATCGACATTGTCTGTCTTTAGGTATTACGCGGTTTTATTACAAGAAAAGTCTTAAATATTATCAGTATGTTTTTTATTACCTAGAGGGCTAATCAGCCTACAGCATATATGTTGGGATACATATATTTTGATACCAATGCCCTGTGATAAGGTCTGCAGACTAAGAATAATATTTCGGGTCAAAAACACGGTCGCATCCTTCACCGAGTCGTTCGCCTAATAATCTCCAATCCATTGCTCAACGATGCAACTACGTCACCAATAGGAATATTCCAAAAATATCGATTCTTAAATTTTAAATCAATTTAATATAAACATGCTTTGAAGATCCGTCACCGATAGACCATTGCCAATCATGGGAAAGAAGTGTCAAGCAAAATAATAATCTGTCGAGATTAGGTAATAAAATTCTAGACAGCTCAGCGTTCGTATAATATTGGCTCAATTCAATGAAAAATAATAATTAGTGAAAGACTGTTTAAAATTGTTAAATTTGAAAAGATTTTAAAGTAACTATGAAAGATAATTAAAAATGAAAAATACTGTTATATTCAAATTATGTATGTTACGTTTAGTTCCCAAAACGCCCACGGAGCGCTTTTTAAGTTTTCATACAAAAATCGTTACTTGTTCGAGTTCATCTGAAAACATTCACCTCCTCAGTTCTGAATGTTGCGAGAAAGAAAGAAGAAAAGAAGCAGTTATAAATATATTATATTCATAATAAATAACATTAAAATTGTACTTACCTTTTGTATGCCATTTTTATGGTTATTTATAACGATTCCTTTCAATAGGCTGAATATTATTTTAATGAAAAATAATTGAAATTTTACACGAAATACGTGTTTTTTTTTTCATTTCATTAGACAACGTTAATATAAACCTCCTTCCTTCGTCATTCACTTTTCTACGCAATAAATAAATGAAAATTATATATAATAAAATATATAAATATTAAATATTATATTTAACAAATGAATGAATTAAAAAGGAAAATTGTATATTTACACGATCGAAACCTACCTAGAAATAGTCTTGAACGAAATAAAACTCTATTATCCTATAATACACTTACAAGTCTAGGACTTACCAACTCGGCAACAATTTGCTTATCAAGTCGCTGGCAATTGTTTTGTGGTTCGGTGGGTTTTTTAAACTGAAAAAAATAAATATAAACATTATAATAATTATTACTATTTCCTTACAAACACTAGGGCACTAAGAAAACATGAGTAAATTGATATATTGATGCCTAGAGATCCTAATTCCGACTCCTATAGGGACTAATTTCAGAAAAATCTATTAACAAATATTTTATTGGAGAATTAATATTTTATTCTTTATGTATTTTAATAATGTAAATAATACCAAACTCAAACTCATTCAAGTAGATCTTTATAAAGACACTTTTGAATCGTCAATTTTTACCCTACCACCGGTTCGGAAGGCAGTTATCTACCAAGAAGAACCGGCAAGAAAGTCGATAGCTGCTCTTTTAAAATAAACAATTAATACAAAATTGTGTTACTGACAATTAAAATAACAAAGCATTGTAAAGCTACTCAAGAATTGAACTGTCCCGATGCTGAGCTAATTGCCGACACATTAAAGGGATCTTTATCCTCTAAATATTCGTTTACGGTATACCCACATATAATACTTTGATTAATATATAGAAAATCATTAAAGAATTGATTTACAAACAGAACCAAAGAAAAAGTATCCTTTGGAAAATATTAATTTGTATTAATAAATAAAATTATATTTACCGTAGCTTTAGTATTCTTGAGTACGTTGTTTATATCATTAATGGAGTGTATAGACACATCAAGTGTTGACGCATCCAGCTTATCGTCTCTTTCGTTTGTTCTCATTTGTGGAGCCTTCTTCACTTCGGGTTGCTGAAACATTAATTAAACATTTCCAATAAAACTACTTCTAGAAGATTAATTATATAATATGAGCCCAATCGTTCATTATATTTTATTAAGTGTCTCCGAACATGAAAATGTGCTTAAGACAATACAAATATTTAGGTTAGGTAAGTGCAGTAAACTTTTCTATTTTTGTTTCCAATATATATTCCTTGTTTCTTTCTTTCTTATATTTTATGACAATGTATTGTCTTATACTTTGTATTAAGCCTACACTCTTTATAACTATTATATATAAATACTAACTTATGTAGTGAATAAAGTCGTATCAATTAACACTATCTAATTAACAACATGAAACAGAGTAATATAACCTTAATATCATATATAGATAAAGCCTACAAATACCTAATAACTGACAATTCATGTTTTATTAAAACTAAACAAAACTTACAAAGCTATGATGACTCAAGTCGTCCTCCCAATTGTTAATTTCATCAGCGAGTGCAGCCAGTCGCCCAAACTTCTTTTTACCATCTTGTTTAGGTTCGTTTGCTCGTTCTGTTCTAATATGCTCGGAAGGTGGAGTGGCCGCTGAAAACTCCAGCTCTGTTCTATGTATTGGTGAGGACAGGGTAGGTGTATCTGAAATCAATTAAAACCTATATTAAACTGTATGTTTTTATGTGTTTTACATATTTTAAAGTAATAGTGCGGATTTGTTATAATTTTGGTTGTCTCTGTTAAGTTATTACTTTCGAATTATTTATTATAATTATATATAAAATAAAACATCTCTGCTCTGGCACCTCTTCAAACACACCCACCGACTTCGATTCCAATAAATTAAATTTTAAAAATCACCCAATTTCGATTAAATTACCTCCCTGGTTAATAACAAAGAAGCAAATATGGAAAACCATCTTTCAAACAGATGGGACCGAAACAGAGTGTTTAATGTCTAACAAACTTCATTTAATTGGAAGATGGAATCACAACAGTGTTCAACCTTATTTACATGCATAGATACATAAAGGTTTATTGTATTGTAATTGTTGCATTACCAGTTGAATTTTGATAGATATCATAAAAATTAGCAGAGGTATGATATTAAAATTCCTTTAAAAGATGTTTCATTCATTAAACATAAAAATATTGTTTCAAAATGGCTTACCAGAATATAAATTCCCCAGTCGATCCAATCTTGATTTAAAGTTTGTTCTTACATTACTCTTATCGATCTTGTTATCTGCCATGTCTGGCTTTGTCATTAGCTTTTTGGGACTGGCACCTGGAAAACATCACAAATACATTAATATAAAAGACTGAAAGAATGGCTCATCAAGTATTTGATTGGCTTAAACAGGAGGAAGAATAATATTCAGTTAAATTTCAAACACATTTTATTTTATCTATTTTTATGCCTAGGACATAGCTAGAATTAAAAATTAGTCCTTTATCACCAAATAAAAAAACCATTGTTAAGCTATTTTAAATAGTATACATAAAGCTATTACCTTTATTTCTCACAAAAATGTTACATTCATACTAAACATTAGGTACAATTTAGTGAAAAAAATAATCAACTCTTCTGGGACTTGTTAGTGCACACTTATACTTATACTTAAAACAAACATTTTTAAATAACTTACCAACTTGTTAAGCACAGAAAATTTACTTCAAAATGTTCTGTTTGAAATTGCACCCGTGAGAACATTAGTTAATTTTGTTTACAAATGATTTGATGCTGTTTGTGGTCTAATTATCAGTTGCCAATGAGTAATAATTACAGGAAGTATTGACATAATGTATGTTATTGAACTTAAGAGTTTCTGTTTTACATTAAAATACAACAAGACTAATGATAAATGAACCAAAAGACATACAAACAGCGGTAGGATGATAAAAGAAACAGTAGGTATGTGTAAGGCAAATTCATAATGGTGTTGGATTATAATATAAGATGATTTGTATGTGTTGTAACTTATTAAACATATGTGAGGCTTACCTAAAATTTCTTTGATTTCTACATTACTGTTCCTCTCCAATGAAGAATCATATACAATGCTAATGGGAGCATCCCTCTCTTCTACTTGGACTTCAATTTGAATGTCATTTCTGTGTGAAATATTGATCTCAACAGAAACATCAGAGTTTCTCCTTGTCAAACTGCTGCGGTTTGGACTTTTGAACTCTTTCTTTGTAACTATAACATCGTTTTTCACTTTCTGGGCTGATGGAGCTTTTCGCTCCGATTTCTCTATCACTCTCTTGATTACTGGAGTATTACAGTTAACAGATTCTTTCACATTACGTTTGGGTGATGTTATTGACTCTCTGGCTGGTTTGGATGGCGATTTTACAGGGGATGAGTTAGTTTTGAGTAGATTTTCAGCCAACGGTTTTCTTTTAGGTACAGTTTGACCAGAACTAGCGAGCTTTTGATCAATTTTCTCTTGTCTGGCACGCGCTCTTTCTAACATACGCTATAATATGATGGTTTAAATTAATTTCACTTATTTTAAAACAAATCAAAGTTCAAGGATGTTGAACGTAGAAATAGAAGCCGAAACCTACCTGAGTGAAAGGATCCATGACACCACTTTTACAATTATTTATACTTTAATAATAAACAAGTCAAAGCACTAACATATCTAGACGCAAATATTCAACTTATTCTTCATGGGTTTTTTCTTTATTTTGAAAAAAACAAGATTCACTCTCGATTTACGCCCGTTAAATTCGGTTTCCGATTTGACACCACAACAAACTGACTTTTTTGAATTTAACTCTCATATCATCAGACAGGGGGCGTGTGAAAATAAAACGCGCGTCATTACGTAGTTTACTTGTATACTCTATGGACCACATACAAAATGCCGATGAAATGCCTTAACTAGATGACGCTTTCGTAAGTTAATTGTTCGCTACTTAATTTCATATTTAACAACCTTAACAATTTTATTTTTAATGCCGTTATTTTAAACATAACGCAACAATACACAAGCAAAACCTTTGTAATAAATTTAGGGCCTTGGTTATCTTTTTAGCGCAAATCAAAAGGGTTAAGGTCGTTCGCTGAATCACGATCACCCCTAATAATTGTTGTATCGAAATAGAAAATATATATTTTAGAAATGACACGATTAGCTTTCTAATATGTTCATCGATCTATAATTTATGAACGCTTCAATTCGTTTATTCATTGCTGGTTTCCAAAATGACCTAGTTAAGCAGGATCATTCTTTCCTATTATATTCTTTAGACAAATCTATCTCTACAAACCAAATACCACTCTATCGGTACTCAACCATTCTTATCGACTATTAAACGATCGCGATCGTAGTAGTGGTACTACACATATTGATAGTATATATGTATACACAAGTGCACAAATATATAATACCAGTTTCCATATACCTGTTGCGTTAGTAAGCAAATAACATTCATACGTGGTGCCAGTGAATTTGCTAACAATGGGTGAGTAGACCACAAGTTTATATATTAGTCATGCGGTTACCAACCCAAGGAAGTGGGGAGATTCCTCTTTTGTTTTTATAGTATTCTTAAATATTTTTATGGCAGAAATAACTGTTATAACAAAATCTTGCGGTCACAGGGATTTCCTTGGCTTTTATTTTTTCTGTATAATACCATTTTTTATTATTATTATTAGAGGTTATACTCTATTAACCATTTTTTCAATAATTAAGAAATTATTTTTTTAATAGCAGTATTGTTAATAATTTAGTAAGGACTAACTTATTTCTGCCGGTTAGTATATAATTTATAAATCAGAAAGACACTACTCAAAACCAGTAATAAATAATTCAACAAAAAATATGAAGCCTCCACGCCGATAGTACTATTTAAGTCTAAGCCATTAGAAACTAATTAAGTAGCTGTATAGCAAATTTTAATTCTTTTAAATATTATGATATAATTCTAATATAAACTCGTGACACCAACCAAAAAAAGATAATTTACTATATGGTCGCTTAATTTATTAGCAAATATAAGCATGACGTCCAGAAAGATTGCTTACGACCATCATATATAGAAATATAATTCATTATAAGTCAGATTTTAAACTCACGTAGTGTTTAAAAAAATAATTTATTTTATCATTATATGTAGTTAATAATAAAGCTGAGGAAATACTTTATTTGTCTACAATGTGAAAGAAGTGATTACCAAACAAGAAATAAACTCTTGGCGTAATATCCTTTCGACCTCGTTTAAAAATATGTGATGCAATTTTGTATAAATGAAAATATTATTAGGAACATTCATAATCATATTAAACCTCGTTGTTTAATCGCAAACACAAATAGTATCCATAGACAATTCCTAGATTTCTATTTTTTTTAAGATAACCCGAGTAGTTAGGCCCCACTATATATTGAAATCTTTAATCTTTTATTCACGTGTATCGTTCAGCCTTGACAGTACTACATAATATAATCCAATTGAATCATTTACGAATCCGCTATTATCCTGATTAGGCTGGAAGTAAGGAATGAAGGAGAATGGGAAAAAAGATTGCAAGTACTACAGACTATACCTACATAATATGTTGTCCACAGAGCCATAATCAAATTCGTCGAAATTTTTTAATTTATCATAGATATATGTTTGTATTTATTATAAGGAGGTATAAACAGTTAAACGGAAATACAGATTTGCTCTTGATTATTTTTTTTAGTTTTTTCGCTGGAAAATGTTGATTGGGTATCCGTGTTTAACTGAGGTAGTGTTATATAGTCTATGAAATTTAACTGATATTGTAACTGTTTTTGAACAAGTTTCTACGGGTCTTATATTTTTTCAAAACCACAATTTTTAAAAAATTAATAATATTAACCACAAGCAGGATAAACATGATTCTAGTTATTCTAATGTTTATTCGTGTGTGCAAATAACACTTATTATGAACAAATCATACTCCCATTTTCCGGTTCAAAATTAATGTTATATAAAAAATTAAGATTATAAACAATTTCTGAAGCATAAAATGCTCCTCGAGTGAGCAAAACCACTGGCATTCGGCCATTTATTTTAAAATGTTATAATTAATTTTATAAAACAGATATTATATAATTCGGTCAGTTAAAATAACACCTTATAAGAATAAGGTGTTATTTTACTGTCAAGAGAGAGTAATTATTAAAATAACCTCGGTTATTTCAACAAGAAATAACTATGTGATACATTCAAACAATTAATATTACATTAAATCTTATCAAATCATTAATTTAACATATGCTAAATGATGCCATGACCCGACATGAAACCCTGAGCCACAGGATCTATAAAAAAACTCGAGTTGTTAAATTTTCGTCCAGAAATCTAATAGAAATTTGTCTTACAAATGTAAAATGATTTATACTCAATAGTAATTGATAATAGTTGTCCGAATACTTAATACTACATATCATGTAATTATTACGGGACTTTTCACTGAGTCATAAAACACTTTAGATATGAAACGAGGAAAATGCATATCGACTTTGACCATTGAACTTTTAATACATCAATTAATGACGACTCGGTTGGCGCAATGGTTACCAACCCGGATTGCTGAACAGAGGGTTCTATTCCCGTACGATTAACAATTATATGATATATTGGCTGTGGTCTGTGTGTTATTTATATTTATATAATGTGGTACCAGCTTTTAAGGGCCATTATTTTCTGTAAATGTATCTTTTAAAATTATGTTTTCTTTCCAGGTTCCTTTGCAGTTATGACGTTGTGTGTGGTGTTCATCGCAACATTTGTTGAAGCAGGACGTAAGTATTGTCTTTTGCTACTACCCGCACCAGCCAGAATGCGACTGGACGGGGAACAGGGGTTTTTCAGGGACACACCGCGCCATTGCACAGCCCAGGCGCATCCATAGAGAATTTACTCTTCATAAAAATTGAATGAATTAAATTATAAATAGATATAAAACAGAATCGGTAAAATTATAACATTAATATGTAATAAACATAACAGAGTTTGAACAGTGAATCTATTTCAATTTTCACATAGGTTTTTATCTATTTGTTCCTTTCTGTTAAAACATTGCAATACGATTTTTTTGTTTTATACTACCTTCTTTATTTATTCACAGCCACCGGTAGTTGTCCAATGCCATCGAAGATTTACGGCTGCAGCCCCAAATGTCACGACAACTACGATTGCAGCCACGGCAAAGCATGTTGTCCGAACAGCTGCAACGCAAAATCATGCGTTGACTTAGCCGCACACGGCGGGGGGAACAATGACAAGTATTCCCAATGTAAGTTAATTTGATGACGTCATTTATTGATATCACGGTGACAAAACAGACACATCACAAAAACAATATACAAATGTAGAGGTAATACATGTTTCACAGATAATATATATTTATATACACAAATGCAAAACAACAAAAGCCCGGTTCAAGTTTATATAAGTACCTACACAAAATATTCCGATAGGAGTGATTTTAATTTAGATTCTAAATCACACCTGTATGCAGCAGAGGGGCATGATATTATTTCTACGTCGAGAAAATTCAAAACATTTATAAAATTGATAAAGCTAGTTACAATCGACACGACATTTCAACTGTTCCACATAGAAACAAGTTTTTTTTTTTATAGAAGAGGGGGCAAACGAGCAGGAGGCCCACCATAAAGGTGAAGTCGCCGCCCATGGACACTCAAGTGGCTGGGAGCTCATGAGTGCGTTGCCGGCCTTTTAGGGATTTATACGCTTTTTTCTTGAACGACCCTAAGTGTATGCTAAATTTTCATAAAAGCTCAATTTGATATGGTCAAAGTAGGAAGTAAGGACGCTAAGAGACTATATTATAATAGAATTAAGATAAATACAATAAATCAGCGTGTATGTAGTTGTTTACTCTTATTTTCAGCTGGAGGAGCTGGAGTTTACTGCGCTAACCAGAAGTGCAGCTCCTTCGAGAAATGCAAGTTGGATCCTGCCACTAAGAAAATGAAATGCGTGCGATCTTGAAGCATGAATACTGAAAAGTTATAAAGTTTCTACTAAAATCTGAATAAATAATATAATAAATTAGCTTTTTATGAATTCTCGTGCACAATTAACAACCCCTTAAATATTAAAAAGTATTATGCTAAAGGTGACTTTTTTATTTAATTGATTTATAAAACAGTGGAATATTTGCATCCTTTTTGGTAATCCACACACAATTAAAATACATAACTCCTGATGCTTACGAATGTTAGGTATATTGTAAGTTAAATACTTAACTTATATTTATTATTAAAATAAATATTGATTTACTTTTATATTCACACCATACAATCTTATAATATTTTTTGTTGTCTTAAAGTAAATTAAGTTCTACGTGTAAGCTTAACTGATTTTGATAGATACTAGTATAAAATATAGGGCCAGTGAGTAATCTTAAAAATATCAGAGCTCCTTAAATTTGTATATATATATAGCTGGCACATGTAGAAATTTTAAACTGATTAATAATAATAATTTTGGTGGATCTGTCCAGCAAATATTTTCAAGACATCACCACATCGTTCCTCCCAAAAAGAACAAAAGAGTGTGTCCAACGTAATAAAAGAAACAACACAAATTACAAATGTCACGGCACGCGCGGCTTCCTTGTGAAGTCAATAATTTGCTAGCAACAACGATCAGTCACCCCATTGCCGTAGCATTGATTGCAGGCGCCAAACCTTATATAAAAGCGCGCGTAAACTATTTTGACAATTGACACAATAACGGACAGATTTCAAAATATTATTTGTAAAACTTTTAGCTTTTTAATTAAAAATAATTTATAAAGTAGCTAAAATATAACCGATATTTACCGACTTAACTAGTATGTGAATTTTACTTGCAAGCTGATTTTGTAACACTAAACTTGTCAGTACTGAAGTGTGGCGACGAAATTTTATAAATCTGTAATGAAAGCAACCATACTTATAAATTATGATGCAACTTGTAATAAAATCCTAATTCAATTAATAATGGCATGACAATCGATTGGGTATCCGTGTTTAACTAAGATATATGTAAAATGTCCTCAATTAATTAACCCACCATTCACCACGTATGTGATTTGATATTATAAAATGTAAGTTATTTCAGTCTAAGTTCTATTATCTATGATTATATTCTTGTACAATATGTATAAAATGTATAGAAATTATTATATTTATAGAAATAAACTTGATTCGTTTAGTTAAACAGATAGATAAGACGCAATTTTAGGTGGACTATGTAAATGTTCATTTATACAATACTGAAATTGATTCGTCATGAACGGAAGTGTAGATGTCCCAGAAGAGAGAACACTATGGTCCAGGTTAGGGTGGGGACACATTTCCCGACTGTGTCGACGCAAGAAGCGACGAATTGATCCAGAAGACACCAATGGGAGGAATAGGTATAGTCTACAAAATAACTTTTGCTAACGCTTAATTTTTATAATTTATAATATGTTTATTGGGTCCTCTTTTTTTAACACACAGTAAAACCTTATTTTATTATTTTGGTATGAGCTGGTTCTAGTTCTAATTTGATTGTCGATTCTCGGTGTAGCAATAATAACAATTATTGTCATTAGGACTGTCAATTGTCACTATTTTCAGCCGTCCTATTTTTTTGTATTCTCACAATTATTTTTAAATTCTAACTATTTCATACATAATAAAAAACAACGTAATATAATATAACAACACTGAAATGGTTTTTGTATAATTAAGTGTCCGGTATTTGCTATTAATTTAATTACTAACGACCACGGAAAGCTTGTCCTTGATAATAAAACATTGAGCTAAGCTCACACACTAATTACTATGGTTAATATATTGTGTTTTGTGAGTTTGTCTAACTTCATTAGTAATACGTTAATTATATTATGTATGTAAATTAAGTACCACACAAAAGTCATCAATCGATATAACGTTAAATTTCCGAACAGTTTATACTGTTTATACAAAAAAAACTATAATTTTTTATTCAATATGAATTGTTACAAACCACTTTTGAACGTCACTTAGAATTGGTCATAAAAGTCAAACCTATAAAATATTTGAATGTCCAAATAATTATCGACCAATAAGGTTACTGGGTGTTCCCCCATTATTCACATCTCAGAACGAATCAGTGCGGAGATCACTCCGAATATCCCAAAATAAGTTTCATTTAAAATAAGGCATTTAAAAGCCAGAATTTTCATGTAAGTAGAGCCTTACGGCGTGATATTTATAAGTTTATGAACAGTCCGTATATAAGTCACGCTACTATATAGGTCAAGCTATTATTAGAAACACGAAAACCAAAACTATACTTTCATAATTTTGGAGTTGAACATACAATATTGTTCTATGTGGTTTATGTAATATGAATATACTTATGCAAGTAGTTTTTTTTATTAAAGAGGGGGTAAACGAGCTGGACCCATGGACACTCACGTGGCTGGGAGCTCGTGATTGCATTGCGTTAGGAAGTGGTACGTTCTTGGAGGTGTTTTGAAGTACGATTCTCAACGGTGAGATCGTGTGTTCAAAACAAGTCTTGGAATGGACTTTTAATGCGTACTGGCGTTCGTACAATGGTGGAAAAAATGAGCAAACCGGCATGTCCGGTTGTCGAGATTATGGCCAAGCATAAAAGCTGTTAAAAGCTGTAAAAAGTTATTATATGATTAATTGTAGTTAACAAGTCTTTATATTTCTCCCTTCGTTTCGTCTGTCAATTCTGATTATCCATTCATACGGCTGATTATAGATACTTTTATTTTTTGTTAACAAATTTAAAAAAAGTTATTAGTGTTAAGTTATCTGAGTATGAACGATTGTATTAATAATACAGTATTCGTTATATCAGTTCATTCAGTAATCGGCATAAATTTACATAGAAATCAGACTTATTTAAAATGTGGGAATTAAATAATGAATCAAATAATATCTCAATTACGCCACACCCTTTTACAACTTAACAACGATACTACAGAGCAGTAGAAAATTATTGTTTATATTTTCTTATTTTAAAGCTTCATCAAAAATCATTACTTTTTTTAAAGTAATTGTAACTACTAACACTTATGAGTCTTAGTTACTTAATTAATGAATATGTATATAGTTATTACAACTATATTATTGCCAATTTCTGGATTTTAATAAGCAGGCGACGCACTCACGTGTGGTGTGCCTTTGCTCGTTTGCCCGTCCTATACAAAGACAGTATCTACAAAATACACACACGTCAAAATTCATGTCACCATAAAATACAATAACCTTGGAATTGTCTATGAAAAATGTATTTTTTAACATCAGTACATACGGACTGTTTGTACGAAGAGCCATTTTTTTGTAAGGACAGAAAAAAAATTGAATTATTGTCTACACATTTTTAAACTTGATAGACTATGGTATGGGACTTGATAGTCTATGGTTGAAACTAGTGAAAACGCAAGAAGTTCATAAATATGGATTACATTTAGAGGGTTATTTGTTACCATGGTAACCATTACGTATGTAAGGAATTAACATCAAGGAAATAAACACGCCATTTTTAGTGCTGTATCATTAGTCTAGTCTAAATTACTTGGTACTAACCATGGCTTATGAACACAGCGCACTTTTTATATAATATTTATTTTAAGTACACTTAAAGCTTTCACTTTTAGTACATGTATGTTTCTTTCCATTAATTCGTCATACTGTGATTGGAAGACAGTGCCGCATTTAAAAAAATTTTTTTTTTAAATGTAAGTGGAGGCAAACGATCAGTCGGGGGTCACTTTGAGTGCCAAACGCCGCATAATAATAATATAATATTCTTAATTTAATATATGTTTCATATCACTGATGACTTACATAAAATTATATCAAATTTTAAAGAACACGAAAAAACCGAACCAAAAAACGTCCAAGGTTAAAGTCAAACTGCAGTTACGTGTTAAAATTAAATAAGACAAAGCATAGTTTTTGTCGCCTTTTTTTACACGATTCAAACAGCATTTTGTAAAGATGCAAAAAGATGTCTGCATATCACACTCATTTCATTATTAAATACAAAACTATATAATAGCCCACTTTTTTTGCTATCCGTCCCAATATTCAAATGGTTTGTCATTTTTACTGTTTATTTAAAAAAGCGTCAGTGAACATTGGACCTTTAAAAGGTGTTTAAAGGATTGAAAAATGTCAAAAAACCTCATTAAGCCGAGGCAACTTAGTATTAACCTAGCAAATACTCAAAATTTTCATTTTCTTAACCGGTACGTATTGTTATTATTAAAAATAATATTTTATTTATAGAAAAGTTACACAAATCAATTTATATTACGTAAACAATTTAACTTACAACACTAACGTTAATTTAAAAATTATAATTAACTAATTGTTTTTTTATTATTTATTCATGTATTATTAAAATCCACCCCTAGTTAAGGCCGTATTTAGACTATTGAGCGTCGACACTGAGCACTAACTATCATCTGTAATCTATTGTATTTTTGACATAAAAATCTTAAATTCTGACAACTGACAATCAAATAGAATTGATCGTTCATACAGCGCATTATTGAGCTAATGACAATATTACGTGTGTAATATCGTGGAATCAGTCTACGTAATTACTTAAGCGCTGAGTTTTGACGTTAACACATATTCTACAATTATTTAATAAACCGAACTTTATATTTTATTACACAGTTTACTCTCTTTCAAATATTTGTCATAGATAAAAAATACAGTCCTTTAGTTTCCCGTTTTATACATCCATATTCTATTTTATAAATTTATAATATATTTGAATGTTAACTATAAAAAGGAATATAATAAATTAAATTAAATTCAGTATAATAGGACTTTTATATTAATATAACATATATATAACATTATTGAAATTCAGAAAAGACCGTCGCAGAGTGACCCGCCCTCCATCAGCCCAATACAGCACCCTCGGCGAAATAGTGCGAACAAATGCGCCTTCGGGATTACAATGTGCTCTGTTCTGCGGCGGCTCTCGATGCAAGTACGAACTTCCCTCGAAGCGATCATCGGCTATACAAGGACTTTATTCAGACTGGTTAGTAGAAAAGGATCTTATTACCGCATTATTATATTTATACATATATAAGTCACTTTTTATAAGAGTCTTTAGATGAGATATAAGTCAGTACAATCAATAGGAAACCAGCAGGAACCAAATCTGATGCTTTTCTCTCTTAACGTATAAGCATCGCGATAAAGCGTGTACTCAGCCACAAGGACCAAAGATTTATTGTTTTATTTAAATTTAATTTATTTTTATTATGAATTCAAAAGTCAGTAATCACTACCAAAAACCCAAAAGCTGGTACTTTTCTCGCTCAGCGTATAAGCATCGCGGTAAAGCGTGTACTCGGCCACAAGGACCAAAGTTTTTTTATTTTATTTAAATTGAGTTCTTTGTATTATTATGAATTCAAAAGTCAGTCTTCAGTACCAGTGACCCAACCAGCTGGTACTTTTCTCGCTCAGCGTATAAGCATCGCGGTAAAGCGTGTACTCGGCCACAAGGACTAAAGTTTCTATTTTTTTATTTAAATTGAGTTCTTTATATTATTATGAATTCAAAAGTCAATCTTCAGTACCAGTGACCAAAGAGCTGGTTCTTTTCTCGCTCAGCGTATAAGCATCGCGATACAGCGAGGAAATGCCTGCATTATGGGTACTCTTTCACAAGGACCAAACTTTTTGAATTTGGTTTTAGTGTTGTGGTTTGATTTCTTTATTACATATTGTTTACTTTTCCATATTAATTTAACATTAAAATTTTGCATAACACTTTTTGCATTCATTTAAATAGACAAATAAATGCGATCGGTCATAGGAAACTTGAGTTATTCCAAACGTAATTTATTTCAAGGTTATAATATATATAAATCTTTCGCAAGTTAAATTATACGTGTACTATGTAATTATATTTGCAATAGAAATGTACTTGTTATAATGTATTATAAAGGAAGTCACGCGAAAATAATATATTCAAACTAACGAATGAAATACCTACTCTGCTACTTCCAAATTACACTTTTTATGTGTATATTTGACTACTTTAAAGATATTTAAATAATAAATTTAGTTGGAAAAAAATCACAGCACGGTTTTAATAATTATATATTTTAAGATCCGGAATTGTTTACTTTATATAACACTAGCTTTCCGCCCGCGGCTTCGCCCACGTGTAATTTGGTTAAGTATATAGCGATTTTTAATGATCTCGACAGGGCTTTCTTTCAAGGGCTAAAATCTTGTAACAATTGGAATTATATATAGCCTGTGTTACTCACGATCGGATGATTTAGGGAAATCGAGGGCAACTTTCAAATTAACGTACAGGCAATTAATATTTTGACAATTTTATATTCTGATAGTCATCTTCTTATCTGGATGAGCTGATGATGGAAGGTAAAACTCCTCAGCGGTTAAGAGTTGAAAGAAAATTCTTACGAAGTTATGAGTACGAAATACGTATTAGTGAGGTTATTACTTATTAGCTTGACCAAATAATAAAAGGTAAACCTCATTAACGTTAAGGACGTAGGTGGAAAAATGGATGCGGACAAACGATAAACGTCTCTTCACTCGTTTCCTTTTACTTGTTTGTATAGGTAGTGTTCACTCAAAATAATCATAGGGTAAAACGTTAATGAAAGTTTGAACTGCATGGTAGTCATTACACAATGAAGCATCTTAATACCGCGATGGATATATTTGGCCTAAGTAGAAGTTCTTTAAAAAAAAATAAGACTCAACCTCGCACACTCACTCACACAGCAACACCATTGCACACACTGATACACACACACTAAAATGTTCGTACTACACATAGTTCCACTTGTTCATGTGTATATATATTTTTATTTATTCTTTTCTGTTCGTGTTTTTTTTTGTTATTCTTTTTTCTGATCTTAGATTCTATTTCCGGTTCTATATTTTAACCTTATTTTGGCTTTATTTTTAATCTATTTTTATTGTGTAAACTGTTTTTGATAAGCTGTATAGGTTTAAGAAATAAAAAAATAAAATAATCTAGGTTGATGACGAATTTTATCAACGCCATCTATCGAGCACATTGTTCAACACTTCAACCGCGCCCGCGCGCACTGCGTTATTTGTTATTTTTGTTACCTCTCATAAGTTTTAATATTAAGATTAACTTATATTAGAACATATTTAACAATATATAACTAATCAATCAATATAAGTGTTTAAAAATTTTAAAGCAGTGGTTGAAGTAAATTTTCAATTGACCATAACTTCTTTTTCTCTTAATCGATTTTGACAAAATATACTTTTGACAACGCTCCCAATTATATGTAATCTAACTGTGAAAACCGCGTTCAAATCCGTTCAGTAGTTTTCAAGTTATAACGTACCAGACAGACAGACAATAATTCCAAAAATTGTTTCTTTGGTTTCTATGACTCTTCTTTAATTGCTTCCTTTCAGTTTTTTGGAAAAATATTTAATGTACAGATTTTAGATTTTTACTGTCTTATTATTAGTATAGATATTTGTAATGCAATTTTATTCCAGGGTCACAGAAGACATTTTGGCGATGTCGCGGCCCAGCACCACGAGCATCGCTGCCAGGAACATCATACAACAGTTTCACAGGTAATATGTGGTAATATGGTAATACTTTTAGAATTCGTATAAACACTTCGTGTATAAAATAGTTTTGTAATGTTCACGTTTACGTTCTGTTGACATGTCATTTTGGAAACAAGTCATTTTACTCTCGTCTCTCTAGACTCTGTTCAATAATTTCCTTTATAACAATGTCAAAAATTATTTCAATTAGGATTTTTAGGATTTTTTTAGTATTGTTAACAACCACTCTTGAACTGACAACTAAGTTTACATGGGTTCAGTGCGTTCAGTTGTGAAGAACCCACAAAGATGAACTTCATGAATTTATTTTAGTTAGGAGTTATTTTTATTTATTAATAATATATTAAGTAAAAAAATATAGAATTACCATTTCTTCATTTAATTTATATGTTTATAAAAGTATTAAGTAATATTGTGTGTATAGGTAAATAGGTAAAGTAAAATATTTTCTACGAAACATAACGAAGAATCGAATTGAACAGAGAACTTGTTACATTAAGAGACTACTTTGTATAAAAAAATCAAGTTAAAACACTTGTTTCAGCTGGGGCATACGCACAGTGATTAACTTACAAATGCCTGGGGAGCATGCCAGCTGCGGGCCTCCTCTCACGAAATCTGGCTTCACTTACGACCCCGTTATCTTTATGGCGAATGACAGTACGTACAAACCTAAATGGGTTTAAAATGTTTTCACCGTAAAATTGCCCACAGAAAAAAAGGGTGGATTAACGAGGATTTAATAACAATTTTGAATTGAGTCGCTCTGTAATATAATCTCAAAATAGCAACCGTAAGGGATGTGTTATTTATATCTAATTATAGCTGAAAACTTATATTATTGTCAAAAAATGCTTAAATATTCCTGTTGAGGAGAAAAACTAGCCGCCTAAGCCAGCCTTAGTGCTGAAATGCTCGTAAAATATTGGTATTAAAGTACAGAGCTTATTCGAAATCCTAGTCCTATCCAAAAATCCTTCTGGCTTTGATTATGATAACAAGGAATATTATTTAATTTGATATCTTATTAATATAAGCATTACGCAAATTGAGACAATTGATTATTAAATGGATATATAAATTTGCAGTATACTACTATAACTTCGGTTGGCCAGATTACGGAGAAGCGAGTCTGTGTGGTCTACTTGACATGGCCAAGGTCCTGTCTTTCGCTTTACAAGAAGGAAGGGTTGCGATACATTGTCATGCTGGTAAATTCCTATGATATTCCTCTTAAACTCAAACTCAAAATATCTTTATTCAAGTAGGTCTTTATAAAGACACTTTTGAATCGTAAATTTTTACACTACCACCGGTTCGGAAGGCATCTACCGAGAAGAACCGACAAGAAACTCGATAGCTGCTCTTTTAAAATAAACAATTAATACAAAATTGTGTTACTGACAATTTAAATAACAAAGCATTGTGAGGCTACTCAAGAATTGAACTGTCCCGATGCTGAGCCAATTGCCGACACATTAAAGGGATCTTAAATCTCTAAATACCCAATTAGGGACACGCATCACAGATTTCCGTCTGCTTACTCGTTTTCTGATCGTTTCATCGCGACATTAACCCTGACAATTTATGTTTAACGCTGTGAATGAAACTGGGATTTGCTTTGTATATAATTAAGATATAACTTCGCTAACTATATTTATATTCACTACAATGTAAGTGTCTTAATAAAACAGTTGTCTTAGCGCGGAATTACTTTGATATTATCTAATCGTGAGCTTGTTTAACCTGAATGTCCTTGATCGTTTTATACATATGACAATTATAGGTACATACACTCTTGTCAACAGACGATATTTACCACGGTTATTATACCAAGTCAAATCACACCTAGCGTAAAGTACTTTAATATTATACAGTATCAATATTTACATCCCAATCAAATATAAGCAACGTCCTGATCCAACGGCCTTCATAAGTTCAAAATGTGGCAAATTGTACACTTAATCCTAACCTTATTGAAAATAACTAGTTATCTAATCATACCATTTGTTATATTTCTCACTGGGCTTCGATTTTGGATTCAACCCGTAAAAGGCGTGTGTAGGTGCAGAACAAAATTGTGGGGAAAAGTTGCATTAGTGACGGGAGGGAACTCTGGCATCGGATTAGAGACAGCCAGAGACTTGGCAAGACGAGGAGCTAGAGTGATCATAGCCAGTAGAGACGTTACGAAGTCTATAGATGCTGTCAGAGACATAGTTAAAACAACAGGCAACCTTAACGTCGAGTATAGACAACTAGACCTATCCACATTTAAAAATATTCGAAAATTTGCTGAGGAGTTTAATAAAACCGAAGAACGATTGGACATTTTAGTGAACAACGCTGGTGTTAGTGGCTTAAACTATCGTTTGACTGAAGATGGAATCGATATGCTGATGCAGATCAATTACTTCGGCCCGGCATTGCTCACAGGATTGCTACTTAATAAGTTAGAACAATGCAAACCCAGTAGAATTGTGACATTGACATCATCAATACACCACGATGGTATGATTGATTTGCATAATCTCGAATCAAAAGATATATTCTCATACTATCAAAGGTATGCAAATAGTAAGCTGTGTAATGTTATTTGGACAAAGGCTTTAGGGAACCGGCTGAATGGCGTATCTGTTAATTGTGTTCATCCAGGTTTAGTATACACAGATATTTATAACTCGTTTGGTGTAATTCAGAAAACTGCAATTCTTACGGTTATAAAGCTTCTTTTCAAGACAGCAGAAGAGGGAGCTCAAACGTGTATACATTTATGTGTTGCACCAGAAGTTGAACATAAATCTGGTGGTTATTATGTGGAATGTAAGGAGAGGAGACCAGCAAGAGTTGCGAGAGATGATGATGTTGTTAATGATGTTTGGAATACTACTATGGAAATAATAAAACAATGAACTTTTTTTACAAATGTTTGATTTCTGTTAAGTCAAAGTCAAAATTTATTTCTTCAGTAACGTACATAGGATCATTTGGATACGTCTTAAATGTAAGTGATTCTACGCCCGTTGGTACACGAACGGAAAGGCAGGCCGGCTCGGCTTCGTTGATTTTTTTGTTAATGATCCCAGTACACTTTTTGAAGTGAAGCTGGAGCAAATATTATATAATAATAATATTATTACATATAATATTATATTGTGCTTTATAATGCGTCAGATATTTTATAAGGCATACAAAGTAGTTTTAATTTATAACATTACGTGTCAAAGATCAGTGGACAATTAAAATGTAATAGGTAACTCACAAGAACATAATTTTGATAAATTGTCCTAGTGTTGTTCTGTTTCAGTTTCGATTATATCGGTTTTCTTTATCGCAAATTTTTTTTATGTCAAATGTTTTTACCTTCGTTGCACTTAGCCAAATCATGCGAGTATATTCGATGTATATGGTCGCTTCGGGTATGCTTAACTGCCTAGTTTTTTCTTCAGTAAATGTTGTTTATTTTTTATTTCTAATAATAAAAAATAACTACAACAAAAATCTCAGACTTCTCTGTAGTTTAATTGTTCACGTACGTTTTTTAATGATATATTAGGGGTGTAATAGTGTTGTTATTTTTTTTATTCAACCACCAACACACATATATGTATTGTTGTATTATTGACAAATATGTTTTTTAATGTCCAGTTCACTCACAACCGCGCCCGACTGCTCTTTATATACAATAGCCACTATCATTATATAATAATATGTATATTTAGCAGCTATTAAAAAAAATAATTCGTCCAAGTCATATTTATATCAGCAGCATTAATCTAATATATTCCACTTATTTATAAAAACCCGTACAGTAGTAGTGGGAAGGCTGCTAAAAATCGTGTCACAAAATCTTAAGCCAAAATGTCTATAAGTACTGGACGAACATTGTTGTAATGGTTACAATGATTTTGGAACATCACTGTAATAACCGCACTGGTCCGTTTTAAATAACTATATAATTTCGTCACCAAGCATTAGTCTGACTAAAATCCTTGTATTGCAAACATGTTTAATGTGATCTTATGTTTAGTTATATTATTAATTATAATTCTTATATGCAGTGCGTTAGGAATTCTCGTTTACAAATACATTTTTGAGCGAAGAGCCGGGATATGCATGTGCCAAACAAGACTGGATGGAAAGGTTGTCATAGTTACCGGTGGAAATTCGGGAATCGGTCTGGAAACAGTTAAGGACCTGGCTAAACGTGGAGCAAAAGTTATTATAGCTGATGTTCAAGATTCCACTCAAACTGTGAATGAAATAATCAAAACAACTGGCAACACAGAAGTGGAATATGTGAAATTAGATCTAGCCAGCTTTGCTAGTATAAAAACATTCGCGAATGACATTAAAAAACGATACGACCACATAGACATATTGGTTAACAACGCTGGGATTGGTCGTATGACTAAACAATTTACTGAAGATGGACTCAATACAGTAATGCAGATTAACTATTTTGGACCATTTCTTCTGACGCAATTGTTACTTGACAAATTGGCTGCGTCGAAATCAAGCCGAATCGTCATTGTGGCTTCCGCAGCTCATTATTTCGCTAAACTTAATATAGATGACATAAAAGCAGTTAAGGAAACCAGCTTCCCTATATTATACGCGAACAGTAAGCTTTGCAACGTTCTGTGGATGAGAGCTCTGTCTAAACGATTACCTAAGAATGTCACAGTTAACTCGGTTCATCCAGGAATTGTGAAGACTAAAATATTTGACAATATCCCATTGTCAAGAGTGTTGTTATTTGTGATTGATGTGTTCTTTAAATCATCCAGAGAGGGCGCTCAAACAAGCATACATTTATGTGTTTCGGAGGATTTGGAGGGATCGTCTGGCAATCATTATGCTGATTGTAAAATTAAAACAATGTCGCGGTATTGTAGAAATAATGAATTCGTTGAAAATGTATGGTCTACAACAACTGGTGTAATTGATCAATATTTAAAAGCGCATTAACTAAAGAAACATTATGTCAATTAAAATAAATTACATGATAAGTGAACGGAGTTTAATTAGAAGTGTTTTGTTATAAGATAATTATAATAATATATAATTGCTTACGGATGATTATGACGTAGTTGGAAATTATAATTTAAATTTACTCAATCTTTAAGATTTTACAAATGAAAGATCGCACAATTGCTCTTGATTTATTAAAGGTACTATACAATTTATATCATATCCAAAACCAATTTTATAACTAAACGAATTATGTAACCTGTATACAAGTAACAATACATATTTATTAAAAGTTCAGACCGTGAACTTACTCTATTTGGATTCAAAGTCCACAACCTTTCCTTCCACTTTTTTCCTTCGTCTAAAAAGCGCAGAAGCTGGCGAAAAAGGAAACTTCATTCAACTATGATTTTGTTGCTATTGGAGAAGACCTTGAGGTATAAGTACACAGGCGCTTATTAAAGAATTAAGTAGGCGCCTGGTAGTCAGTACTGGTGACCCAAAAGCTGGTGCGTTTCTCATTAAACGCATACCGTGATAGTTGAAAATATCAACAGCATGCGTGCCACAAGGAGCAAACTTTTAAATTTACTTTAATGTTCAGTTTGTATTTTAAGTTAATAAGGATAATATTATAAAAATCATGTGTTGTATCACTAAGTTTATATTGAACGAACTACTTTTTTAATAACATTTGTCGAAACTTCTGTTAAAAATTAATTAATAAAATGTTTTGTTCCAAGTATATTTTTGGAAACTGCTTAAAGCAGCGATCCTAGATCTTGATATGTTTAGGAACTTGATAATAGGGGGGCGGTTAACTATATTTTATTGCGTATGAAGAGATATAATATTAATTATAAATAAATATTTCGAAAAAATAAATAAAATGATCAAATTAAAACTTTTTATATTTATTTAATTGATTATTACATGGCAACCCTGACGAAGTGTAACGAGAGTGAAATAATTAACATATACTAATTTATTTTGTATTAATAATATAGCCAAACAGATAGGCTGTTTGTACATACATATATAGAATACTATGTTACATATAAAAAAGTACAATCCTGTTTATTTAATCGAATATAGTATATGCGATCGCTTATATATGTCAAAACATATTTTTGCCAGTCTAACAAATGTAGCACCATGTATAAGCACTATTAATTATATATAAAAAGGGCCACCAATAAGAAATGTATCGACATTTCATTGAGTACTATTTCAACTAGTTCTACGAAAAGCCACACGGCTGACTTAAGCAGTACATAAATTTACAATTCTACTTTAGATTATTCTTATAGATTATCATTCAATGTACTGGTTCAGCGACCGCATGTTGTTATCATGTGGCTCGTCATTTATATTGTAATTATAATACTTAAAACATTTATTTATCTATTTCTATCACTTTTGTTATTGTTAATTGGATGTCGGCTATATTTTCAACCAGTAAAAGAAGTGTGTAGATGTAAAACACGGCTTGAGGGAAAGGTGGCATTGGTGACAGGAGGTAACTCCGGCATCGGACTGGAAATAGCCAGAGATCTGGCAAGACGTGGTGCGAGAGTGCTCATAGCTAGTAGAGATGTCTCCAAATCTGCAGAAGCTGTTAGAGATATCGTCAACACGACAGGCAATAATAACGTGGAGCATAGACATCTAGATCTAATTAAATTCACAAGTATTAGAAAGTTCGCTGAAGAATTTAACAAGACGGAACATCGATTGGATATTTTGGTCAACAATTCGGGGATAGCTGGTGTCAAAAATAAAATGACTGAAGATGGATTCGATATGATAGCGCAAATAAATTTCATTGGAGCAGTTTTATTGACAGGTATGTTACAGGAGAAACTGGAAGATTCAGCGCCGAGTCGTATCGTTGTTGTCAATTCAATAATGCATAGATTGGGAAAGGTAGATTTGAATAATATACCGATGAAGAACATCGAATCTCACTATACTAGATATTCATCAAGTAAGTTATGCTCCATTCTTTGGACAAGAGCCTTATCAAAACGGTTGAATGGTGTAACTGTTAACTCCGCTCATCCCGGCTTTGTGAAAACAAATATATTTCAGAGGACAAAGTATCTTAGAAAATTTATGTCGCTGTCAGCAACGAAATGGTTTTACAAAACAGCAGAAGAGGGTGCCCAAACGTGCATACATTTGTGTGTGGCGCCACAATTGGAGGTTGAGACTGGTGGCTATTATTCGGAATGTAAAATACAAGAACTGCCCCGTGAAGCAAAAGACGACGATTTAGTTGAACAACTGTGGGAGGAAACTTTTAAATTAATTAATGGTCCGTAAATACGTTCAGGTTCCATTACGTTTCAAGAATTACCAATGTTTTTAATCAATTGACACATCTTTCGTTTATGTTAGTTTTAAATTTATGTAAATTTCATTGTCAATAAATATTACGAACATAGTAGTACTTTTTACCTTCTTTCTAATCAGAAACATACCAACTTTTACACAAATTCTTTGTATGTTTCAATATATAATATATTCAGATTTATTATATTAACGTATTGTTTTTTTTTTCAACTGTATAGTGAATCATACATATTTGTAATTGAAATTATCGTACTGTCTAGCCATTTCAATTGTAATGCTTTTTTGTATGTTAAGTAGTCTAATTTGAATTTTTCATAATGTATTTAATAATACGAACACTACAAACGAGTGCACTTAATACCTTGGCATTCATACATGCTAAGAAATTAAGCCAATAATAAAGTAAAATTGATATTCTTATATCAAACGTTAATAATACGCCGTATTTTTATTAAAAAAAGTACCTTTAAAAAGCTGAAACTACATTATTATAATTTTATTATTTATTTACTTTAGTACATTTTTTTATAGAAGAGGGGGCAAACGAGCAGGAGGCCCACCATAAAGGTGGAGTCGCCGCTCATGGACACTCATGAGGTTGGGAGCTCATGCGTGCGTTGCCGGCCTTTTTAGGGATTTGTACACTTTTTTCTTGAAGGGGCCTAAGTCGTAGTGGTTCGGAAATACCGTGGCGGGCAGCTTGTTCCATAACGTGGTGGTGCGTGGTAAGAAATGTCTTACGAAACGCGCAGTGGTAGAACGACAGGCATCAAGGTGATACGGGAAACATTAATATTATTATAAAAACAATCATCGATTTTTTGTATTTAAGGCAACACGAAAAGCTTTAACAATTACTTCGTTCAGCCAACAACAGCAACAAGCCTCCGGTCCGTCAGCAAAGCTCTGTTTGAACTTTGAACTATGACATTATTTCACGTAATAAGTATTTTTATTTCGATTGTCAGGTCTTGGACGTACCGGTGTCCTAATAGCTTGCTATTTGGTCTACTCGCTGCGGATACGGGCAAACGATGCAATTCGACTGGTTCGCAAAAAACGTCCGAAATCCATTCAAACCAGTGGTCAAATACTATGTGTACAGCAGTTTGAGCATTACATCCTACCCCAGACCGTCGTGTTTAGCTCCAAGTATGTAGAAATAAAACTTTAAGGGTGCTACTAATAAAAATTCACTATACCAAGCTTATATCACCCTTATACAACGTATAGTTATACTGAGTATAAGGTCGATATAAAGGTAAATAATTGTGCGCACAGATTACTAAATAGTTTGGCCTTTTTTATCAATAATATGTAATCTGTGGTATTGTGCTGTATGGGTTAGAGAAATAAAATAAATAAGTTCACTGTATTTTATAAATTGAATTGTTAAAGTTAGTTAACGTAATCTCAAGTTAGGTTAATGTCAATGAATTATTGAAAATAATTTCATTCCATAAACAATTGTTCATAAGCTCATATTGACTCAAATTACCATGTTATCTGTTTTAGAGACCCTCTCATGTTAACTAAAGACCCAAAAACATGTGAGTTTACACTCCGACAGTACTTGCATAGACAAAGAGCGACTCTACACGGCATGGACGAGAGAGTATTCAGAGAATTACCTAAAGTAAGCTATTTTGAACCCTTAATCCCCTAAATCCCCTGAAGCTTTAATGTGATTTTCATATTTCAACATATATAGTTAGATGAAATAATAATTCTGAATTCCATATTAAAAATGTACATGATCATACTTAGCGTTAAGTATCTGACTCTAGCATTTTATTAGCAGTATGATTATACTGTTAATAAAATAATTAGTAAGGTTTATAGGGTAAAATATCACAAACGGACACAATTATTATCATTTAGTTTACAATAAAATAGTAAAAGTAAGTAGGTAAGTATAATTATGATACCATAATTGTTTCAGATAGTGGTTTGTATTTGCGAGCGCCTGTTAAAATTATGTGGGTGTCAAGAGAGCGGTGGATTGGATTACCGTGTTAAGAATAGAGCGTTCTATAAAATGTTTATAACGTACAAAATGAAACAGGGAAAGCCACCAGATGTGACCACACCCGAAGTGAATATCAATGGTAATATATTTTATCTATATTTTGGCGCAATTGGCAGATTTACGTTCTGTGTGATATGATTAATATTTATATATCCAAATTTCCTAAACACTACTACTACTTATCCTGGTAAACCATGAATGATGTACGATTGCAATGCATTCATGAGCATCCTGGCAGTGAGTGTCTATGGACTTTGTCAACTTATATTAAAAATATAACTAATATTGGTCAGATCGTTCAAAGAAAATACAGTTCATGACTGCCTTGAATATCTCCAGGAGACAAACCTCCAGCGTTTCCTATGATTGAATGGCGGCATCCAGTAGACGAGGACGTTGAAAGAAACCTGGAATCTGTGAGCAGATATACCAGTACTACTAATATATCTGCTGTACAGGTGTACGAGGTGCTTATTATTAATATTTGTGTTTATTATTTTTTATATGATTATCTGCTTATACAAAGATTTGAGATAAGATAGTTGATACATACCTACGTAGCGTGTGAAGTTTTGTGTTTAGTCTGTGGAGTGGCTCAAGCGCCACTGGCGTGTTAGATTTACCGCCAATTTGGACTACCACACAATTTTAATTTTGATTTCCAATCACTTAATATAATTTGTTTAAATATCTTAATTCGAAACAGTCTATTAAGTAGTTTATTTCGTGACCAGATGAACAATATTTCTTAGGGAAAAAGATACTCATTTTATTACGGCAACAGTATTCACACTCAAGTACTCTGTTTTATTTACAGGCATTTTTAAGTGAACATCAAAGTCTTTCAGAGGAAAAACAAAAGTATATAAAACAACTGAGAATTGAAATAAATCAGAGAAGAGAAGCAATGAATAAAATTGATGAAGTGGCGAGTCTTTATAATCATAATGTTAATTGCTGTAACAAAAATACAAAAAAAAATTATATCTTTTTTTAGTTTAGTTTTTTTTTATGAAAACGGAATAATACTTTTGACTTTTAAATCATGTAGCCAAGCTGATTTAAGTATGCAATTTATGTTTAGGAAGATCCTGTCATATTGTCATTACTATTATTTGAATGGCTAGAAGGTTTGAAGCAGCCAGTACTTGATAAGGAAAATCTGTCCAACATAGTCTGTCGATCAAAAAATGTCAGCGCATGCGTCATGGCTTTACAAATGGTTCGTATTTTCATATTAAATAAAAATATCTTGGAATCATGCTAATGCAACTGCAGAGGCTTTATCTAATCTATCGTTCTTGATTCGATATAAAAAAATATAATCTGTGGTACTTTGTAATAACTATTTATTTTTTTCAGGAGGACGTAATACTTATTGAGTATTTACTACGGTTTGTTGCTCGAATGCGTCCTCTAGTGTCACACAAGAAAGTCGACATTTTAAAAAGAATACTTGCTTCTTTAGCACACCAAACAATTTATATTAACGGGAAATTGTTACCAAATAAAAGTTTTCCTAAACTTAGGGAAGGCACAGGGAGCCATATCATAAATTTTATGCTAAGATTGATTATTGAAATACAACAAGATATTGCAAAACCAAGGCACGAAGAGAATGATGTTGTTTTAGCTCCAAGAAGATTGAAAATAAAAACGTGGACGTAAAACTAGTTTTACTTTACAAATACAAATATAATCATAAAGTATAATTTTCCCATACTAAATACAAACATACTTAAACGGATACTAAACATACTAAAAAGTCAGACTAGATATTTTAAAGTCGCTTAAATTCAAAGATATAAGGCTGGTTTTCTATTAGTGAAACCTTCTTTTACATCCATATGCGTATTTCTAAATGATAATGGATCTTGCGTTGTATAAAACATTAAATTGTAGGTACATTTTAATAGCCTATGAATATTGGCGCTAAAGTTCATATTTACTATGTAGCATGCTTATTTTGCGATATTTACGATTGGTCAATTGTCATTGGTCAACAGTCAATGACGAATGTCAACTTGGTACTCTGGTAGTGTCAACTTCAATTGTATTATTTTTATAACAAAAAGTTACACGTTGCTATAAATTGTTAATACGTAAATTGTTTACGCTGTTCACGAATCACAATCTTATCAGATTTTATAAAATCATACCTGGATTTTAATTATTGCAAATATGTCGTCAACCGAAGATGTCGCCCAACTAAAAGCGGGACACCCACCCGCAGGTAAATATTCTCTTTGTTTACATTAAAGTTATGATAATTTAAAAAAAAACATTAAAATATGAACGATTTCTTTGTCTTGTTTTCTATGTCAACTAGCATGTTTTCAATGGAAAACCATTTGTATTATTTTTAACCTTGAACACCTTTTAGATTTCACGAATCTTCGTTATTATTAAACAAAGAACGTATCAAGGTCATAGAATGGTCCAATCAATGTTGTGAATAATTGTGCTAAGATAATAATAATAAAACATGTCATACTTAGTCGTAATATGCATTCCTTTTTTATTCAAAAGTGTGGTCAAACTTTTCCTCTTGTAAAAACGTTGTGCACTTTTACAGTGAAAGCCGGTGGTATGAGAATTACTCAGCATAAAGTACCTCATGTTAAGGAAACAAAAGAAACCACTACTGAAGATTTAACTGGGCTTTCTGGCCCTTCGCCAGTTCCGTCCAACCCAGTTTCAATTTCGGGAGCGCCTAACAGAGGCAATGCTGATTTTACACCACAGGCGGCTCAAGTAGCACATAGTCCTAAGCCTCCATCTCATATCAACATTAAGCAAAGTCCTAACATTCAACAGCCCAGAAAGTAGATTTTCCATGGTTTCATATGTTACATTATTTACACAGCTGTTGTCCATATTGTTAATAACAATGATAGATAATTATTAGTCTCACTTGTTGAGCATCTTTTAATAACATATCTTTAAATTTTATCACCAAGAGTTATCAGTATAACAGTATGTTATTGCAACAGTTCACAACATAGTATTTTAACATATCAACAGATGTGCAAATAATGTATACAATAAAAAGTACAAGAATGTTTTTGAATGTGGTTACATAAAGAATGTATTCTTGACTATGTCTTACACATGAAATTTGAAATCCATTTCACGAGTGATATGCATATTGTGATTTGACTTAATATTTTTTTGTAGTAGGTGGGTATAAATTAATTTAATGTGATTAAGGGCTACCCATATTCAAAAAGATTCTTGACTTACGACCTTGATTAGAATGTTATAATAAGAATGAACTGTGGTCCTAGGTTTTTAATGAATCTAGTTTGAAATGGTAAAGTTTCTAAAGGCTGCTTTTAGTAACTACACTGGCCCTATATGTATTTCTTCTTATAAATAAATACATGGAACTGGTTTTGGTTGAGGAAGTCAGGTTATCACAGTCGCAGGCAGTTTGAGGACATACACCAATTTCACTCTTTTATAACAAACTAGTTAATTCTGATCCTTTTTAAGTGAATGTTGTGTGTCATATATAACCTTGACAAAAGCTTTGGATTGATAAAAATGTTTTTTTTAAAACAATCATTGGTATTTTGTGTGCAATTACTATTATACTTTAAGTTTATTTCTTTCATTCCTTATGCATTTTTGGGCGTTTTTACTTATTGGTATGCAATTGACAAAAGAAAATTATTTAAGAGTTTTTTTTTATACTTTTTTAATATGTTCAATTTATCAGACCAGTTTAACATTTAGGTTTAGGTCTAGATATGTGTTAGTTGCCAGTCTGATTTTTTTTATTAGTATTAAATTCACATTCCTATTTTTGAATCATGTTAACTGTCATCTTTTACTTTTAAATAAAAATATTAAAAAAAACATTGTATTTTTTTATTTTACAATCATTACCAATATAAAGAAAATACCTTATTTGTTTTCTGAAATTCTTTCCTTTCCCTTTCCTAGCATAGTGTTGTAAATCTGAATAAATATGAAAAAATCAACATTATCTTTTCTGATAGTGAATATCTCTTTTAAACTTCATTATAGAACAATCACATTAACTTTTGATATCTTAATTGACAATATTTAAATAGGCGACATACATACCTCTAGTTCAGAATCCATCCTAGACTGTCGTGCTGCAGTTTCCCCTAAAAATATCAATAGTGACAATGTATACTATATAATCAAAATCAGCAGTTAAACAATTTGTAAATGATCTTTGGTTGAAAACTTTGTCATCTATGACATTTAGTATTTAAAAAAACTCACCATTCTTTTGAGATTGTTCAGGCTGCGAAAAGAAAACTTAATTAAAACAGGTTTTTAATAACTTTATAAAACGGGTTTTGTTACTACCATACCTTATAAGTCCCAAGCCAGAAATACTACCTAGTATCCAAAATAATATATTCTAGTCTAGACTAGTCCATAGACACTGTGACTTGCTTGAAATATTTTAACAGGTATACAGAAATGAATAACAATATTATTAATTAGTTAAAACATATATATCTAAAACTAGAGATAGACAAAAATTTACATTTATAAAAACACAAAAGTTTTTACATGTGTTCATAAAGCAAAAATCGCTGATAAAACTGATAGATACTGTTAAATGAATTGGTTGAAATATATACTCACCACATTGTCCAGGCTTGGTTTGTAATATTTGGAGAACTCTTTATCTGCATGTGATCCTACCCCCGGTATTGTTGAGGAAGCTTTAAAATACAGTTATCAACTACTATCTAACTATTATTCCATACTAATATAATGAATGCGAAAGTATGTATGTTACGCTTAACCGATTTCGATGAAATTTGGTATGGAGGTAGACTTAACTTTAGGGAAGGACATATACTATTCAACGCGAAAAAAGGGTTGAAATAGGGGATGAAAGTTTTTTTAAAAAAATTACCAGAACTCTGCCAACGAAAACCGATTTTCTAAAGTCGCGGGCAAAAGCTACTAGTATTTTATATATTTTCTAATGTAAAAGAAACCATATTTAAAGCATAAAATGTCTCTTTGACAGTAATTATTTTATTTTTAATTAATTCTCAAAATATAAATAATTAATAACTTACAAATCTGTTTTCCCCATACGGACTCCCTGTAGTTGACTCGTTTAGTGCCTCGTTTTCGCTTGCGCCCGCGCATTACACTCTTATTGCGAGATTCACCGGATAGTTTTCGTAACACCCTGTGATATAGACAGCGGGATGAGGCGTTTGATACCTGAGAAAATTATACGCTGAAGAACTCGGGCACTCAGCACTAATTATTTTCACAATTATGAGTAAGTTATAGTCAATTTTCTAGAGGCTCTTCCAGTTTCCTCGTCCCATTTTCCAAGTGGTATTTATCTTACCTGAACTATTTTTTAACTTAAATATAGCGCCTTCTACGTTCATGCCTCAAGTTCTTTGAAAACATACTAACCTGGAAAGTATAAACTTTCTGGTACACGCCTATCCCACTCGCAGTCTTGCCTTGTTCCCTCATGCAAGAACAAGCTACGGACAAAACTCAGTCTTGTGTCGCGTAGCAAGAACCTTTAATGAGTCCTATCTGTCCTTGGATATATTTGGCCTAAGTAGAAATTCTTAAAAAAAAAAACTAAACTCAACCTCGGACACTCACTCACAAAGCAACACCATTGCACACATTAATACACACACACACTTAAATGTTCGTTCTTCACATAATATACTCCACCAGTTCATATATATATATTTATTTTTATTTATTTTTTTCTGTTGGTGTTTTTTCTGATATCTTGGCTTTATTTTTAATTTATTTTTATTGTGTAAACTTTTTTTGATAAGCTGTATAGGTTTAAGAAATAAAAAATAAAATAAACCTGCGCTCTATTACCTACCTTACTTACTTGTATGGCTCCAAATTGTATAGACATTTCTCATAATAATTCAAGAAAAAAGGCTAAGTACCACTCCCTTAAAGACCGGCACTAGTAAGCCTCCTGGCGTTGCAGGTGTCCACGGGCGGCAGTTAGCACTTCACTCAAAGTGACCCGCCTGCTCCTTTGCCTCCTGGTCCATAAAAAAAATACTGAAATACTAATTTAAAAAACTAACCAATTCGCATTGGAGATCATCAAGTTCGTCCTCCATAATATCCAATTCGTCTGTGTCTTTCGCTGGTACTATTAATAATTTCGTCTCTGGACACTGGTTGGATACGACCAGTTGAGATGACTTTGGAAATATTAGTCTATGGACTGTCCTAAACAAAATATATACTATAGAGCTGTGAAAACAATGTGCCATTTTAATTCTAAGTGTGTCCAGAGGTTTAATCCCAGTTATATTCTACGAGAAATCGCTTTTTCTGTGGTAAACATAACGAGAATAGCATTTATGATACAAAAGTCCTTTCGCTTATCGTCTTAAACAAAAATTAAATAATTTTTTTTTTTTAAATTGAGGTTTGTATATAGAAGAATGGTGTCTCCATTTAAGCAATGATGTACTTGTGTTTGGAGAACACGCTCACTCTTATCAATATAATCAATCAAATATACAAAAAAACAATATAGTATTCTCATTTACATAATGACTTATATACTCGTATATATACATCAGAAATATCGCGCTACACCAGTTACTAAGAGAATTGTTTGTATCTTAAGATACAGAACAATATCCTTCTGAACATAACAAACCACAATTCATAGAGAATAAGATATTTTTGTAACCACTTTATTATTGCATGAAATTTTTAACATATATTAAATTACCGTGGTATATAACATGGCGGTTGAAACACCTCCCTAGTCGCCATATCTTGACATACACCATCCAACAATACGATATCTTCCATTAATTCGCCAACCACAAATGTCTAAAATAAAAAAAACGGGAAGAATAAAACCCGGCTTCGAAGGACTAAAAAGTACCATCATTTTTCAATGTGGTAAAAGTTTTTAAACTCGGCTAACTAAGCTTGTATGCCTACATTGTCCAACTTTGTAAGTACCTTAAAAGCTTTAAGACAAGGCACAAACGCATGTTCCAGTCTCATACTGATTTTCTCGCTTGACCAGGAGTGGTAAGCTGGTACATTTGGCAATACCATAAGGGACAGCTTGATTCCTATTTCACGCCACATTGATGCTTCTAACCTAATAAGCATACTATGATTTTTACTGTATAATTGAAATTCAATTTACGTATTCAATTCCAAGCCTAAATAACTATAGGTTGGATACATAGAGAACACAGTTTCAATCTGTAAACAATAAACTTTAAAAAAATATAATATTTGAAATTTGAATATTGGGTTGGAAACCCACGTGTCATGTACAAAGCTTGGCGGTTTCAAAGATATAATTGTATTCAGAATAAGAGCTTTTTTTTTAAATAGTAAATTAAAAAAAGCCACTAACACCTACTGACGCTTGTCATATTAATGACGCTTTACAGTTAAGAAATGCTTAAGAGAGAAGAAACTTACCCCATAATAGGATGAGGAGCAAGACCGAACGCATCTTTGACAACTTGAATCGTGATAAAATACGCCTGTACAGCTGAATCACAGCGTACTGTGTAATTGTAAGGACGATTTGTTAGCACCTGATAAAATTAAATATTGACAGACTATTCCTCAAATTGGGCCTTTTATTTTCTATAGGTCACATATGAATATTTAATTAGAATGAATAGCCGATACGGTACTGGTTTTTAATACGCATTTTACTCCATAATTCTTGTAGGCCGTCGACGAATGTGCCATTGATATATTGCGAGTGTAGCCGAAGGACCATTTTACATCCATGATATGGAAAAATTTATTATCTCATATAACGAAATATATATTATAGTATTTATATTTTAACATATTTTTTTATTTTGTTTTAACGATAAAACACAACAGAGGATCCTAGTGTGTAACTCACCCCCAACACCCCAACAGCATTTCCCGAAACAATATACTCCTGACTCGGTTCAGAGAATTTTAAATCCGTGATAAATTCATAATTGGGTATTGCCTCATCCATTTCATCGTCCGGCGGAATATATTTCGCCTCGCACAACCCAGATACTAATATATAAAGGCCTTTTGGCTGGTCACCTGAAACAGCAGGCAAGTGGAAGGCTAGCAGGAATGCCTCATCCGTTGGTATATTTTACACAATTATCTCTAAGTTTACCTCTAAATATTAAAACATCGTTAGTGTTATAGTTGTTTATTTCTGAGTTTTCAATGAAATAGTCCGCGACCCTCTCGTTGCCCTGAAGCCAGGATATGGCGCGGAGTTGAGTCTGAAGAATAAAAAATATCAAAACATTGTTATTTAATATAACAACAAGCAGTACAGCTCTCAAGATGGCATCGCGATTGATTTCAATTTAAAAGTACAAGAATTTTGAATTTTTTTAGTAGTTTTAGTTGGTTTTAATTAAGTTTTATAAGTAGTATTTTGTTTTATAAAACTGTGTTTCGCTTTGTGATTTTTTTTACATTTTTAAAATGCCTAAATGAAAGATGTTATACTGGGCCTTATACAGCGTTAAAACAATATAGAAACTTGGTATTCATTTAGGATTTGATTAACTCACCGCTGGTGAAGAAGGCGCTACCAAACTTCCCTTATGGCGAATAGCCTGAACTTTATCCTGTATCGCATTCACGAGTAAACGGTATTCCATTTCATCAAGAAAACCTGTTCAAACATTGCAAAACATTGCTTTTATCACCTAATTAAACATCATGTAGAATATCAAAGACAATTTCTATATTTATATTTATTCAAGTAGGTCTTTATAAGTATTGAAAATCTAAATTTTTTTTAAACTTTTTATTTTGTTTTTTTTTGACGATTCAGAAGTTTACCCTTGTTACCTATATGAATAAGGATATTTTTGATTTTTTGAATCGGCATTTTTCACCACTGTTTCGGAAGGCATATCGATAAGAACCTTCGAAAAGCACAATAACTGCTCTTTTAAAATACATATTACTTACATGACAAATTCAAATCTCAATTCGTTTACGTAAATAATGAATTTCTTATGACAACAAGAGTTAGAGTACTATATGACAAAAACCTTCTTCCTTAAGTTGCATTGCATCTGATAGCATTATATTTAGAGTGGAGGTGGTCGCCTGTCTTGTCTTAACTGTGATCGCTGTCCACGGCCTGTCCCTTTGTAACAGACCCAATTGACGGGTAACAACAAGTCTAGAGAGACACAGGAAAACTCTATATAACGACACTGAAGGAACTGTGCATTTTATGGCGTTTAGTGGTCGCTAAACGGAGAGATGAAAAATCATTGTTTGGAATACAATTGATTTCGACGCTTTAGAGTTTGTCGTTAAATCGAGTGAGATTCCACTATATATTGTTTTCATACGTAAGCATTTAATTAGAGGAATACCTATCACCCTCAAGTCTGTTATAAAGACTCTCTTGTATCTGCAGGTTATCGACCAGCTGAGGCAGAAGATTGCATACCTCAGTTTCACCAGTTACGAATCCCTGAAAGTTAATTTCTTTATAGAATATTCTAAGCTCATATTTACAAAAACAATCAAATAAAATTGAATATTACTTAATTGCCTACATATTAAATGGATCAGATATAATCTGTCACTTTTCATCATAGCGTAAACACTATTTTACAGTGGGACGAAAGAGAACTGTGTGCCAAGTGGTAGCTGTTATTAAAGCAGCTCCAAAGACGCTCAATTCAATACAAACTCAAGTTTACTTTAACATAAACACGTTTAATAACTCACACTTAGCACACAAGACTGTAAATTTTAATGTTTTTGTAATATATAGTCAAATCTTTTCAGTTGGTACATAGGACTATTTCGAATCTACGACTCTATGTCTGTTCGTACGCGACCAATAGAAGCTGGCAAGAAACTCAGCTTGGTTATTTTTGGTGATGATCTTATACAATGTTTTTGCTGGAAGACTGTAGCAAATTCTTTCTCAATCTTATTGATCATTATAATTATCAGATATTTATTAAACGCTTTTTCTAAAAGCTTCAAACACAAGTCATCAAGTCTTGAATAGAATAATTGATTATACCTTTCCAACGTCATATCCAAAGGCCAACTGTATATCTATCATTCGGTCTATATACGCCATTATTTTTGGTACTGACACACTATAAAAAATGGCTTTTATCTTAGGCATAGGATTATTGGGTGAAATAAATAATATTTTAATTTATAATAGGGAAATATGGTTAATTAAGTGTATTTTAATTGATGAAGCGATGTTGCCAACTTCGAGTCAAATGAGATATTTCACATTATTTACACAAGAACATGTGTATTTTAGCTGTTGGCAGTGAACCCATGTAAACTAAGTTCTAATGAAGTTCAAAAGTGATTGATATCAATCACACAGAGAATTAGAATGTGGCGAACACAGTAAACCAATTCTGAATGAATGTACCTACATATTAAATATTTGTCATGTTATAAATGGTGTTTTTTTTTTAATATATCGATATTATTTTATACCGTGCCAATTTACATAACCGCAAAAACCGTAACATTCTTAACAATTTGGTCGCTGTTAGCACACTTGAGTTTAAATTGTTCCATTTGTCCCACGGTGTGACCGCATCAATTATATCCAGTATTAAATCTAAAATCAAACACATTTTGTGAGTGGGAGTGCCATGCTGTTAGTTTAGAGTTTCCGCCGGGGACGGCACGGCCGGAGAAATACCACTCACTCACAGAAAACCGGCGTAAAGTGATACAATTGGACTTTGTTCATTTTGTATTCGCGTTTCGTTCGGTGAGTGAGATCTTCCGGTGCCCATCCTTTCGCCTCCCCCGTCCTCTTCCCCTACCCCTCCATTTCCTAATTTTTCTTTAAAGGTCGGCAATGCACAAACTCCCAGCCACGTGAGTGTCTATGGGCGGCGACCTCACCTTTATGGTGGGCCTCCTGCTCGTTTGCCCTCTCTTCTATTGTGTGTGTCCAATTAAATCAGTTTTTTATATTAAAATAAGAGAATATATATATAGGTGTGGCGTAATGAATAATAAGGTACCATATTCCACACCTGTATAACACGAAGTTCCGATACAATGTTAGCGAAAAGCTGTGCAGTTAACATAAGTTCTCGTAAGACAGTCGTTTTATACATGCGAGCTTTTCTCGTCTACTTGTCAAAATATATGCCACCAATTTTTAAATAGAAGCATATGGTTTGAAATATTTTATATTTTTGGTAATTACCAAAGCTTTACAGGTGTGTGTCGTCATGAGTTTGAAAAGTATATTTATTTTTTAGAAGTGCAAGAAGGCTACACTTAATAACAATAATGAAATAATTTTATAGGCGTAGACGGTGTAAGGTATATTACTATATTAGAAGATCTCAAATGGAAAAAATAAATAACTATTAATCCTTATTCTCACCTCCGGTCGCCATAACAATAATGAAAAAGTCTAGTTTATTCCAGTGAGATTTGAAATAACCACGTACTGTCAGAGCATAGAATTTTATCAGCATTTCTACTACATAGATTATAAAGAAAAATCTGTAATATAAATACAGTTATAAGCAATGTATTCTAGAACGTTACTTAATCATAATTCTAGAAGTCAATTTTTATAAGCAAATTCGCTAATTAACCGCAAAACCACGGTAAAATTTCAAAAGATTTAATCATTAGGATTGCCACTGTTCAAGAAATATACCTATCTGTGATACCAGCCTCTGAGAGGCGTACTTAAAAAAGCTAATTTATTTATTTTCTATCAAGTGGCAATGCTGCAGTTCTTTATACACTTACAACCTTTTAATGAACGAGCCAATTTAAATGTTTTGGCCGGCCCATTTATCAGCAAACTTTAGAACTTAAATTAAAGTTATGTAATACTTACAAATTTAAAGATTTAATTGCGATAGTCACTCCACGCTGTACTGGTCCCCTCAAAGCCACTTCACATAATATAACTGGTGTATTACATAAAATCATTATGTATATAAAAGCATCGAACCAGATGTTGCTAACGATACGATAGCAATACTGTCGCCAAGGATGTCGTGGTACCTGGGCGTTGGCCGCGTCTGGCATCATCATATCAACTAGTTTACGGCGAAGCCAGACCGCGTGCGCCTAAAAAATCTAAAATATAATATCTGTGTAGAGAGTATATGTACTCTCTTCACAAAACCTTTGCTAAAGAGGTAATTTAAACTAGGTTTCGTTTGACAAGTGATTATTGTTATTGCGGAATAAACAAATAAAACTGGCTCATTCATCAGGCACATACATTTGAATACGTACCTTCGGCTTCCACAGAGTCCCCAACTGATCCAAATTAATCTTCCCATTATCCGAGTCGGCAGCTACCTCCACCGCTTGAACTAACACTCTCACCCCGTCTTTGCTTATCTTACCATGCTCATATTGACGCCAGTAAGATATTTTAAGAGCTTTCAGCACGCGCTGATTAGCTTCCCTTTAAACGTGTGATAACATGTTACGTGGAATATAAATTACGCAATGGTGGAACAATTAAAACACCATCCAGTTGCAACCACAAACTATCTTCATTCATGTAGTTATAAAGCCACTTTTGAATCGTTAATTTTGACACTACCACCGGTTCGGAAGTCAGTTGTTTCAGTCAAGTCATTTAATTATGTTATTATCTTTTTCAAATAAAAAAAGCATTAAAAAGCTACTCAACTCAACTGTCCTGTTGCCGAGCTATTGCTGACACATTAAAAGGATCTGGTTCGAAATATTCTTTAACTGCTATATGCCTTTTTACCTAACCATTTCCGCAATTTCCTTCTTCGTCGGCTCGTTGGGTAATTCCCTCTCACAGTCTGGACACGTTGTGTAATGATATCCCATGTATGTGTCGTCGTCGCTATCTTCATCGCGACCGGACATTTGCAATTGGTACGGGTGTTTTATTGTCGTATCTGATTCATTTTATTTTTTTATTTCTTAAACCTATACAGCTTATCACAAAAAGTTTACACAATAAAAATAGATTAATAATAAAGCCAAAATAAGGTTAAAACATAGAACCGGAAATAGAATCTAAGATCAGAATAAAATAATACAACAAAAAAAAAACACGAACATAAAAAAAATTAATAAAAACGATAAACGATACTTAATCTATTTCTACAATCAATACAGCACAACAAAACATTACAATTACATACTCATTTAAAAGGACCTAAATAGGGTTAGGTAGACTTTAAATTAAGGTAAATAAGAATACAAGGATAAAATCAATGTATATCAAGTGAAGAACGACCATTTAAAGTGAGTTTGTGCTGGTGTGTATTACACACTGTGGGAGTGAATGAGTGATACAAATATGTCATATAGGAAACCGCTAAATGAAACTCACTCAGAAAAAGACACCGTATCCTATATGCAAAGACAAAAAATATGAACGCTTAATTAACGGAAATTACTCTGTGACGAACATTAAACAAGTACACTTACTAGCCTGAACAAGATCCCAGTTGGCATCAGCTAAGAACTTATCCATCTTTAGCATAGAAATACATCTGTCTCTAGTGACCATGACACGTTTAACACAATTCGTCATATTCGCCTTTTTGGCGAGGGATATCTCCGCTAGACCAAGCATCTTCAACACTTTGGTGATTGTAGTTGCATTTATAAGAAGAGAAAGCAAAACAAGCCCAGCCGTTTGGATTATAAACACCTGGAAGTACTCTGATATTAACAGCTGATAATCTCCAAAATTAAATATCAAGGAGTTTTAACTCTGTTTTATATCCTCTGTAGGAGACATTGGTATATTATTTAAATACATTACCAATGTCCAAACAGTATTGTTTAGTAGCAAACTCAACTACTCACCCAACCCAGTCTACAAAATATGAAGATCAGTAAACTAGCCACTCGCAACACAGGGTTTCCATAGCCTGGCGGCTAGCTATATACCAAATGTTTTTTTTACTTAAAAATAGTATACGAGAAATAAAGATAATGCTGTTCCCACTATTACCGCACCAATTGTGTCCCTTACGCAAGCAGTCCAAAAAACAAAAGATTTTAATTTTAACTAAAGTTATATTAAAAAATGAACTTACCTCCCCAGCATGGGAAGTCAATGGTGTTTCAAGAACAATAAGAGCTAAACACAGTGACAGCGGTCCGCGTAACCCACCCCACACACAAGCCATCGCATGCTGCCAGGACATTCCATAGCCTATCCTCCTCAATATAGGGGTCATTGCTGCAAACACTAATAATCTCGATGCATACACAGTCGTATATGTAACGAACACCAAAGCCACTTGCCTCACAGATATTACATAGCACAATTTTTCAAATATCACCACACCAACGATCGTGAACACGAGGGTGTTCGATATATGCGCTAGAATCCTCCAGAAGTGTGAAACAATTTGCTCTACCTCTGCAGCGATGGTTGACTTCCTCGCGCTTATCATAATCCCGGCAATAACAGTCCCTAACAGACCTGACACGTAGAGGAACTTCTCACCAATGAAGTAAGTCAAGTAAGCGCCAGCCAACGTCAGAGTAACACAGCACAACAAATCGTAATAAGTGAGGGACAGCAATACGGACGTTATCTTCCCCATAACCAAGCCAAGTAACACCCCACCACCCGCGAAACGGAGCAACATCAAACAAATTTGCGATGTATCAGTCAATGCAGTCGCTAAATATCCAAACACCGCTGTAAACTCGATCATAACAGTCGCATCACCTATTAAACCTTCACCCAGCAGTAATACACTAATATTTTTACCTTTGGTAAGCTCTTTTAACTGGGTAACAATCTCTACAGGATATATAGGCGAACAGACAATGCCAAACAGAACGGCAGTGGCAAAATTCCATGACGATTCTATTAAGTAATACGCCATAAACGCAGCCATAAGAGCTGTGAGCAACGCTCCCGCTACACCAACAATTAAAATTTGTGGAAAACTCCTCCAGAATGAGTGAGAATCCACGCTATACGACGTGAAAAACAATATTATAGGTAGGAAAACCGTCAGAAGCAAATCAACGTCTATGTAGCAAATCTGTACCAACGGTTTGAAAGCCGGATATTTATGGGCAAAAAATCCTAGGAGCCCTCCAAAGATGAACATTACCACTCTATACGGTATACACAATGATGTGCACAGCATCACAGCTCTCACTAAAACACCAACTAAAAGTGTTAGGAATATAAAGAGGAATCCCAAAGAGGGCGGATAAGCTATGGTCGGTCTCTTCATGTTGACATTTTCTTGCAACACCTCTCCGTGTGTTTCATTTAAGTGTTGTGTATTCACCAATAAAAATAACATCCAAAAAATACAAAACCACATTATCGGCATGGCCACACGGATTTGCAGACAAATCTGTTTTTATTCTATATTTAACATAATTTTACAAAACATAAAATACAGAGATTATATTCAGCTTATTTCACAACAAAAAAGTTTTCACATTAAGATCAAAAAAAAACTCATCACAAAATCACAAACAAACATAAATACCAGAAAAATGTATAAGTTTTATATTGAGTCCGACATTCCTTCAGAGTGTGAACTTTCACATTTCGGGGAAATCAAGTCTCAGCCTCGGAGGCTTCTCTGGACTTTTGAATGGCGAAAACTTTAATGACATTTTATGTTTCGATGCGGATTTTTGTGGAGTTTTTCTCGGTGATCTTCTAGGCAGGTTCTCATCGTGAATACTAAGTCGTTTTCGTGGTGATTTTTTGGGCATCTCTAATTCCTTCACTTCTTTGTGAGCTTGTTCCAAAATTCGTTGTTTCCAATCTTCATAAGGTTCTATTATTGTTTCTGATGTCTCCGTCTCGACAGGGCATGGGTCAATATCCATTTCATTGTCATCTAAAATTTTAACACTCTTATAAGTCTGCGCAAATGGTACCATGTTTATATGCAGTTGGATTAATGTGAATTAAACATGAGTTCTAGTGTTAAGTTAGAAACACTATCATTTTACCCAAGCCGTTAACAAACATTCTGTTGTGAATAAGTTTGCATAATATTTGTTGGATGCCAACTAACTTGAGACAGAACCACTGTTCATTTCACATAAATTTCATCACCTCACAAAGATTAACCCAAACAAGGTAAGCTTTTACCGTGTAATTAGTATTTTTGATTTATTAATTCTACAATAAGCCTTTAAATTAAATCCATACATTTTTAATCCAAATAATAATCATAAAAACATTTAATCAATGATAGCAGTAAACATTATATATATAGAAGATATTGTTATAATATACTCACTTTCAACAACAACTTTGGGCTGTCGTCCCCTTTTTTTTGCAACAAGAAATTTTTCATCAACAATTTTTTTCCATTCCGCCTCCAGCTTATTCCATTGGTCAGCTTTCAGTCTGGATTTTTCAATTATTTTAGTTTTTATCTTTATTTTATTGATTCTGTAAATTTAAGTTCTTTTACCACATGACATAATGTTTTTATATAAATACTGAATGTGTCAAAGAAAATATTAAGTTACCTGCATGCCTGGTATATTGCCATGCAAACATACTGTGGTAATGTCAAGTCAACCTCCTTGAATTAAAAAAAAATAGTTTAAAAATATGTTTGCTGTTAATATGCTATGTGAATTCAGGATTCAAAATGTTAACATACCACTTTAGAAGTTTTTTCATATTCTTTTAGTATGCTTTCAGCAAGATCCTGAACTGCAGTACACTGTAGACTTAAGCACAGTGTTGATATTGACAACTTATCATTATTCAACTCAAGCAAATTCTCTATCACCTTTCTAGAATTTTTATAGCCCGGTCCCTTGAGACCTGAATATTTCAAAGCAATCTTCTGAAATAATTATAAAATAAAGTAGTATACCTATTGTATATCAAATTATCACTTAGTGGAGATAAACACGATCACAACACAAGAAATAGAGAAAAAATTGATGGGCCTGATTCTTGCCTTAGTAAATTCATAAATCGTTTGTAGGTATGAGCATATGTTTTTATACCAAAGTCCCAGCACTTATGACAAATTGACTTCAGACAAATTTAAAACTGCATAAAGGGTACTTTGGTTGAAAAGGCATACTATACAGTAAACAAATATTTAGAGGACAAAAATCCCTTTAATGTGTCGGCAATTGGCTCAGCATTGGGACAGTTTAATTCTTAAGTAGCCTTACAATGCTTTGTTATTTTAATCGTCAGTAGCACAATTTTGTATTAATTGTTTATTTTAAAAGAGCAGCTATCAAGTTTCTTGCCGGTTCTTCTCCGTAGATGACTGCCTTCCAAACCGGTGGTAGTGTAAAAATTGACAATTCAAAAGTGTCTTTATAAAGACCTACTTGAAAAAAGATATTTAGAGTTTGAGTTTGAAATGACATATAGATTTGAGGTCTCTAAATTAAGCCACAATATATATTTTAGCCCGTTTCGTTGGTAAAAATTGAGTATCTTACTTGATCAAACTCGGCACCAATCAAAGAAGCTGCCAAATCTAGAAGTATTACAACTTTACTTGTATCTGATAAGTTGTTCCCTGTAGTAGATTTAATTTGAAGTAAGCGTTCAAATTCAGCAGCTTTACTGAAAAGTAGGGTGATATTAGTTAAATAAAGAACATAAATTCTATTTTTTGAAAGAGATATTGAAAGAACATTTAAAATAACATTATTTTTTAGCCATAAAAAGACCTCTTTTAATCTTTGCAAGATTATCGCAAAGCTACACCGAGTAGCTATATCTTACTCAAATGTATGCAAGAAAAAAAAGACTAACCTCAGGACCTTTCCTTCATTAGCCAGTCCTAATTTTAAAGCTAAGATTTGTAGAGGTTTTGAAGTTGCCATTACATTAAGAAAGTAACAAGTTCGGATATTTCTTTAGTTATTAAAATTTATTTTTAAATATATTACAGCCGTTGACTAAATTATATCCTTGGTATAACGTAATAATTACGTAACGTAAATATTTTATAAGTAATTTTATGCTTAAATATTATATCAAGATTGATTCTATTCCTAAGTCTAACGGCCATATATCATAATATTAAAAAATGAAGGATTACTGATTGTCTGACATATTCAAATTCCCTCTAGATTCTAGAATTTTGATATTTGACTTTGTTTATATGACAAGTGTACGTAATAAATTTTACAGACTATGATTAATAAAGTTAGTCTCTGCTCATTTATTTGTTATCTACGATTTTTTTTCGTTCTACGCAAGTTCATGGTTATGTAAGCGTAACGTGATCAATATGATTTTATGTAAAAAAAAATTCAATTGTTTTACATGAAATTTATTAAACTTTATTATAACAATGCCTTAGGCTTGCAGCTGACCACTTTATTTGTGAATTCATATTTAAGACGGGGGAAAGGTCTCTTTATAGTTAAGACCTAGGGCTGTCACTTCAATTTCATATAAATTTTATTGGAGTATGTAATTTCATCATTATGATGTCAATTAATATTATAGTAAAATCATAAATTGCCTTATCAGCCAAAATTACATGCTTTTCGACATTATTCCGTTACTTTCTTCTGACTAAATCAAACTAAAATTAATTTATTATACATTAGCCATACAATTTCTATTTTTTCAATCCATTTGTAAAATGTAAATAATATTACCATTCACTACATTAATTCATTAAAATTTAAAATCCGAATGCATTGTATTACTATTAAGTAAAAGAAGTAAAGGCTATTAAAATAGCCCATAATATATTATTTAAAATAACATTTCTTAAAATATTTAATAATTAAATGATCAATATATAATTAATTTAAAATGAATCCGCCACACCCCTAATATCTGTAAACTGTATTCAACAGATTTTCATTGAGACATTTTCAGATCACAGACGACATGTTGATTTTTCTAGTTCTGTGAAGCCGATACGGATTGCTGTCATCGCTACAAAAATGTCTTTGTAGTTATCAGGGTGTAGGTCATATTTTAATTAAATTCTAATCTTTCACAAAATCGTGCTCAATTTCGCATGTATAAATCATAATAGAAAATTAGAAGAGGATCTTTTCACCCAAAACAGGGGTGTGTATGAAGTGATGTCTGGCGAATATAAATTTGTATCAAAATAATCTGAAGCTATTTATAAATATTATTTTCTCATCTTTTACTTATGTTCAAACGTTAATAGTATCGTCTGGTCTATAATTAACTCGTGAAAGTTTATAAATAATTCAGTTTACCATGGTGAAGTAGATGTTTCGATCAGGCGAGTCTTAATATTTGGTTGCCATTTTTTCGTGAGATAAGTTTGTTCTTGGTGATTATTGGGCGTGATCGCAGCCCAGGGTCAGTTCTAAGCATTCGGAAGTGTCAAGTGCGGTTTTAGTGAAGTGCCGTGGTGTTTTCAGGTAGCAATGCAATTGGTGTCAGTTTGGTGGAGATAATAAGAGTGAAGTGATGATGTGGGCTAAGTGAGTGGAACAGCGGCACCACGGCATCCTCTGTGGCAGGTGGCGCGAGGGGAGCAGAGTCCCCCTCGCAGGCCAACCAGGACACGGTGGATAACGCCACTCCCACCTGTTGGTAAGTACCCCAATAGGATGTTTAAAAAAGCAATGTACAAAATAAAGATTAAACTTTTGCTAGAAAATATACAAAAACATTAGACTTTTTTTATCTGTTAACTAAAATTTTTATACCATCTATCGATTGAGCCACTAAAATAATTGATTGCCTTAAGTAAAAAGGTGACATTATATCATTATTACTACATTATGTTATGAAAAAAGCTAGTCATACAATTCAATAATATATTCATAGAAATAGACTAAGAAATATGAAACCTGAAAAAAACTTAAACATTTCAATTAAAAATGTAGGAACTACATAAAATAAATTATTTTTTGTGTGCGCCTATAGTGTATATAAACTTTGTTTATTATATGTAAATCTAGATTACAGAGAATTTCAGAAAATGAGAATAGAAAACACCTTTTTTGATATCAATGTAGCGTGCTACTTGTAATCATAGTTCCTATTGACATTAGCATTCTTTTCAGCATAATAATAATACATTTATGTATCAATCCCATATTTTTGTAATAATGTTGATTTCACATATATAGATGTGAATTTTTTTTGATAAATCTATTGGAAATAATATGATTTGGATTTAAATAATTAAATTGTTAATCTAAATCATAATTTTCTAATATACATACTTTATTATACATAATTTAAGACTTGAGCATTACAGGAATATGTGTAATAGCTATTATATACTATTGTGTACGATTGGTCAGGCATTTCAAGATGACCTTACTTTGATCATTATTCTTTCCATTCATATACTAATTATGTATTTAAATGTTGTTATTTTTAGCTATGGCTGAACACGAGTTACAAAAAGTATATGGTTTTTCTGTTTTTTTTTTAATATTTTACACCAAGACATTATAAAGTTTCATGCCTTGTCTGTTGAGCTGTCAATTCTACAAAATGATTTATATTTTTAGTACACTATTAAATTTTCCTGTAATAGAACACTACACATTGGCCCAGCATCTTGGTCTAAACATACAGTGAGCTATACTTTTTTATCCAGTACTTAAACATTATAATATTATTTCAAGTCATATAAATTGCATATCTAAAACTACAATAAAACAAACTGTTTTAAATTCCAGTTTGCATTATAACAAAGTATTTATCTTTTGAAATATCAATATAAATACCAGTGATAAGCTTACTTAGCAACATACATTCATAATATTGGTTTAAAAATAATATGTACTATGCTAATGACTCAACATAGTTATTTTTAATGAGTTATTTGATAAAATTTACTTGATTCAATGTACATTCGGTTGCATATATAATCAAAGTTCAAAAATCACATGGTGGTGTACGTCTGATGTAGAGCTATAATATTAATTGGTAAAATAATGGTTTAGTACGGATCACTATTTAGTTATGTCTACTTGCCTTGTAATCCGGTTTTGCTCAATGCAATGCAAGTACAGCAGTGCTTTATCCGTAATTTATCCTTTATTTTGCTTTTGCTAAAATATTAATGAGCAACTTTTTGAAAATCCCTAAATTATTATTTCCCATTTTACCAACTGCAGTGGGCCAAAATTTGCAACAACTATAGTACAGTAGTATTAATAATTTGCAGCCTTTTATAAAATAAAATCAAATACATTTTAGAAGTGATAATAATCAAAAGTCATATTATATTTATTATTCATACTGAATTGATGTTAATATATAGCTGTAAATGTTCTTGTGTTAATACTTTTCTATTATACAATATAAAGGTATCAAATTCAGATTAAATAATACGATTTTAAGTTGTATCAAAGAAATGTATGTTTTTCGTAATTAGGAGTTTACTACTCTTAATTACAAAAAAAAACAACAAGCAGATTACAATAATGTTTTTATATTCAGTTTTGAATAGAAATGTATAAGATCAATTTTCTATATAAAAAAAAAACAGATTGTAAGATATTATGTTTTTGAAAAACTTTCCATAGAAATGTTCGTTTGTAACCTTGTCTCGTATATTTTTTTAAGTTTATTTTAAACAGTTATATCAAAAGATTTTGCACCCTTCAGATGAGGCTTCTCATATTCTGAGTTTTATTACAATTTCGCCGGAATCTAATTATAGGGTTCACAAAATTGTGTGGGCGTAACATCCTCTCATTGTAAGTAAAAATGTATCTTCAACAGCTGGTTTTGTAAACACGAGCCGTTAATTCATCACGGGCAGCTAAAAATAAATGACATCTGTGGTTTCATTGCAATGGCCACAGTTATAGCATCCAATGCTTGCTTCCTTCAGTAGCTGTAATAATTAATTTTTATATATGCATTTCTTTTAGAAATATTGTTTCATTCATATAGGAATAACCTTCGGTATAAGTCACATTACTTTTAAAGTGAAATATTTTATTTGAATTAGGGTTGTGGTTGCGTGAGGTGAATGAGTGATGTCATTATTGACAGACACAGATTTGCACTGCACAGCAAGCTGCACTCAATTTTCACTCTATGTTGTTCTGTGACACTCGTGTGTAGTGTGATACAGCTTATTCCCAATCTATTCCTTATATATTGATACCATAAACAAAAAAACATTGCAAGTTGTATCCTTGATATTAGCTCTTTTCTTTATAATATACGAAGACAAACGACCCTGAGGACTGTCCTAGATAGACGGATGTACCATGAAATACATTATTTATAATCATACAAACTCTTAATAATGTACTAGGTATCCCCTGCGGTTAACCCAAGTGATATAGGAGATATCGTAAACGCGCGTGAACAATAATTCGCGAGATTTTCCATTCATGCTCCGCGCCTATGGTAAACATCGTTATTAAACAGGCTACAGCATCTCTCGGTAAACGGTTTATTGACGGCAGAATATATTTTTTAAACTCTATACATTAGCTGTACCCCGTGGTTAATGAGGTTACAAATAGGGACTATTTTAGTTTACATTATTATTATTATTATAAGTTTAAAAAAAAAACAGAGCGTTTGTTTTTTGTATACTCCTAGTTCGAATGATTTGCACATTTAAAAACACACAAGTTTATCCGATGCGACAAAATAACTGTGAAATAATTAAATGGTACTGTTGAGCGTTATTTTGTTACAAATGTGGTAACTGGTTGTAATTGGGTTACGAAAACTCAACTGTTTACCTAAAGTAATGCCAACTTTTATATTATTAACCTAATTTCGAATTGCGTCAAAAGTTTTATTTTACGACAAGCGGACATGTCTGGGGAGGTTCTTGATCTAGATTTGATCCCAATATTTGTGTATGTAACGCTAAATATGTATTAATTATATGTGTTACTGTTTCTAATGCATAAATAGGGGGATTTCTATTATATCTTTACAGTATAAGTATAATACGCGAGTATGGTAATACATAAAAGTTAAATAGTTTTAACTAAAATATCACAATCACGCACAGATACACACACACACACAAATTACACGCTCACCTATTCTAACAATATATCGCAAGCTGTAAACTAGCCACCCGCTACACAGGGTCTCCCTAGCGTGGGGTTGTTAAAAATAAAACATTTTCATTTGCATTTTCATCTTAATTCTAACACTGTCTCGATTGATGAAAAGCACTCGACGTATTAATGTAATAAATTCGCTTATATCTGTTAAAGACCGGTCTTTTTTCTAAACCTTGTGGCCTTAGCTATAAGAATGTTGAACCATGGAATGTACTTTGATACCTCATATTAAATTGAACTCTTCAGGAATTTTTTTGACGTACACAAGTGACCGCTGATGCGACTTTATAATGAAAATATAAAAAATAATATATATATATATATATATATATATACTTAGTCTGGCCATAAATACTGTTACTATTCAAAAAAAGAAAATATTACGTTTGAATTTGGAATCTGTCATTTTTATATGATTGCTTGATGTGTTTTCTTATTTTCGCGCCATTATATTGTTAAATATTTTGTTATATTAAAATGGAGTGGGGTGATAAAGAGAACCGAATCGCTGTGATTGCCTTACATAAAGTAGGTATGGAGAAAAGTGCAATTTTTAAAACCCTCCACCCGCTTGGTATTAGTCAAATGTTTGTTTACCGGGCTATTGATAGGTACAATGATACCTCCTCTGTTTGTGACAGAAAAAGATCTGGCCGTCCACGTACCGTTCGTGTGAAAAAGGTGATTAAAGCAGTTAGGGAAAGAATTCGAAGAAATCCTGTCCGTAAGCAAAAGATTTTATCTCGGGAGATGAAGATAGCTCCTAGAACCATGTCGCGTATATTAAAAGATGACTTAGGACTTGCAGCCTATAAGAGACGTACTGGTCACTTCTTAACTGATAATTTAAAGAAGAATAGGGTGGTAAAATCCAAACAACTACTTAAGCGGTACGCAAAGGGAGGTCACAAAAAAATTTTGTTTACGGATGAGAAAATTTTTACAATTGAGCAGTATTTTAATAAACAAAATGACCGTATTTATGCTGGAAGCTCTAAAGAAGCTTCGCAATTAGTAAACAGAGTACAACTCGGGCATTATCCCACTTCAGTGATGGTTTGGTGGGGTGTTAGCTATGAAGGGGTGACTGAGCCATATTTTTGTGAAAAAGGTATTAAAACGTCGGCACAAGTTTATCAAAATACCATTCTTGAGACGGTAGTTAAGCCTTTAACTAACACCATGTTCAATAACAAAGAATGGTGCTTTCAACAAGACTCGGCACCGGGTCATAGAGCTCGATCCACCCAATCTTGGTTGAAAACTAACGTTCCGGACTTTATCAGCACTGAAAACTGGCCGTCGTCAAGTCCTGACCTAAATCCATTGGATTATGATTTATGGTCAGTTTTAGAGAGTAAGGCTTGCTCTAAACACCATGATAATTTGGAGTCCCTAAAACGATCCATTCGGTTGGCAGTGAAGAATTTTCCTCTAGAAAGAGTTCGTGCTGCTATTGATAACTGGCCTCAACGTTTAAAAGACTGTATTGCAGCCAATGGAGACCACTTCGAATAAACATTGTATATTTTTAATAGTTATATATTGATGTATTAAACTAACTCACTATGAAAGGAATAAATGTTACGTATAAAAAAAAAATCGTGCTTTTCTTTATAACAATATTTATGGCAAGACTAAGTATATATGGCTTATAAAAGGCTATTGACATGGATTTTAAGACTGGTACAAAATTGTCCAACTGAGTCAAATCTTTTGGATTTGACTTTGCTGTGCAAATCTTCAACTGATAATATTTCTGCTGATGATGATGTTGGGAGCTGGATGGGTATGGTACAGCAGAAGAGTATGACATTAAAGAGTATATAAGAGAAATGTCGACTACTATTGTATATTGCACACAGTTGTAACATTTTAAATTCTTTGTCCCCAGTTAATTATTCTTATAAATATTCACAGTCCATGAATATAAAGCTGCGTTAGTCGCAGGTCAAGTCTGAAAAGCTTTGAGTATCGAAGCCTTAAGCTAAATTTAAACTTGACCAATGAATTCTTCATTCTGTCTGTCAATGTAGCCTTTTCATCTTTTAATCAATATTTTTTTAATGAGTACATATTACGAGTATCCATAGAATTAATATCAAAGTGATTAGTATCAAAGTGCAATCGTAGTGTCCCCCGGACTTAACATTTTCTGCATACAAAGGAACGTACCAAAAAGCGGATGATGTTTAACTTTTTGAGTTTTAACTCACATGAGAAAAGAGATTCTTAATACGAATTGGATTCGAAATACAAGGCTAACTGTTCTTGTGTGGTACAGATTAATAATATACATAAACCGTGGTATTCTGTAAGCTATGGTGAGTGTGTCGAAGTCCTATTTATAAATAACCGCCAAAATCATTTGAAGTACGCGCCGCGCAGGACAAATGCCATCGTATAATGAACATATTAGCATATTTGCTGCATTACCGCTCGAACAATCGCGCGATGAATAGTGTAGTTTAGGAGATGGATACCTAATTACTATTTTCAATCAACTACTGAGATGGACAAGGGATTTTGTAGAGTTAAGGCTTTTTTTAAGCTTCATTGCCGTCTTGTGGGATCCTAGTTTTAAATTTAGAGTTGCCGTTTAGCCACTAGGAAGACTGTGAGAGTATGAATCAGAGCACTACGGATTCATCAATGACAGCGCGCTGAGCCTTTTCACTAGCTCTTAAGCTAAACATAGTTTGACGAGCTCAATGGCATCGATCGACGGATGAGGTCGTATACGGAACATCATTACCTCCTCGGTATGCCTGACGACGCGTTTATGGTCTGAAAATGAAAGTTTATTGTATGTATGACGTACACGTACTATTCGATACAATTTAATTGCATGAGACCTATATGGAGCCTATAGTTTTGTCTGTAAGCAAAAAGACAATGAACAGTATAATCAGAACTCAATAGGTTTTATAGTAGCGATCCAGTCGATTATATTTTGTATGAAAGTTCCCAAAATGTATATTTCATATTTAATACATTCGTAAAATACTTTTTTTTCTTTGAGTCGTAGGGTTAACACAAATTTTGATAGAAAGTGTACGTGACTTAAGAGTACTTTTAGATTGATTTAGTTTCATTTAATCAAGGGTAAATGAATTAACATTCAGTGAATTTATAGTGTTAATATTTATAGTCGTATTAGTTATAGATAATAGTTCAAATAGACCGAATTGAAAGTTTAGTCGTTCAATGTCATTTTCTACCTTGAATAATGTTATTTTCAATCATAAGTTTTTGACTTTAATCAAATTTATTCTTATATGAACTTGCATTAGAAAAAAATTAAAAGGAATTAGCAGCAGGCCACTGCTCTCTCCTACTCTCCTCTCTTCTTTTCTTCCTATTTTCCTTTGTATTAAAATATATATGTAAGGTACAATAACTTAGTTAATAAACCAATAGATTAATAATTAATGAACGTCTCTGGGTACGGTTCTTACTCTGTACGACCGTTTGACTCATGTTTATATTACTTGCAATATAAAGTAAGTATAATACATCATGGAAAACTATATACCGTGTATACTCTATAGAGAGTCATTATAGAGGGGTGTCATTAAGTGGAGGGAAGAAAAATCATTGTATGGAATACAAGCTAAACCAACTACCGGTTTCGAACCGCGGTACGATCAACATTTACGTGAAAAGCATATTTGTTGGCTATGGGTGTTATTTATTAATAAAGTTTAGTAACAATATTTATCAGTAGTGTTTGTCTACAACAGAAGGAGGCTTTGCACGGAAGCTAATTGACCATGTGTATAAATGTGTACCATATTAAAAAAATATTAACATAGAATATTATATAAATAGCATTAAGTAGCGATCAATAAAGCGTTAACGTGGGATACTCGGGAACATTAATCGGTAATATAAAATGCTTGAAACCGTAACATATAGCCTCCATATTAAAGTGGGGATTAATATGTTTTTGTCTATGTAAAACGAATTATGTCCAAAAAAAAAACAACCAAGCCGAGTTTCTTGTCTGCTTCTCCTCAGCTTGGTCGCGTACGAACAGGCATAGAATCACTTAGATTTAAGACGATTCAAAATGGTCCTATGTACCCTAACGAATAAAGATATTGACTTTGACATATTTGTTATGTGATGTTTTCAGGTGGGCTGCGTGGTCGGCAATGGGCTGCTTCGGTTCCCCAGGCGCCAAGAGCGGCGAAGACGACGCCAAATCGCAGAAACGACGAAGCGATGCGATCACACGCCAATTACAAAAAGACAAACAGGTATGAACGTTAGTCTAGTGTTAAGTAAAGCTGTTTGATAGAGAAGAGCCTCGATAAGATCCAACTTGGTGGTGAGCTTAGCTCGTTCGTAACTCTGTGCTTGTAATGTAGGCCGCCTTCCGTGAGACATGTGTTAACGAGATGGCGTATCTTTTTAAATGACATAGCTGACGGCTGGGGAAGAGTGAAATGTCTCTCCTTAGGCTCCTGGTCTTGTTTACCGTACAAAACCCGACAGCATTGCAACTGTTAATTCTGGTGTTATGTGTGTGTAAAATATACATCGAACACGCGAAGCTTTTCGTTAATAACAATGATTGTGGTATAGTTCGAGTTAAAGAAGAAGAAATGTCGTAAACTACCCAATCAGCCAAGCAATAGCTAGGCACATCCAAATTCTCTTGTCCCGTTCCTATCCTGTTTAACCAACTTAATCCCACTATTTTTATTTTCTCCCTTCCTATTATTATTGATTTAATACTTAAATTGTTAACACTTGGCGCCGTGCAGCGGTTTGCGACAACTGGGAGCTGCTGAAAATCAGTGGTGTGAAATATTATATTCCACACAAATCCTGAGCAGCACCCCGTTTGGCGCACGCCCGCGTCACTTGCGACAATGCAATGTGTTTATTCTAGTTAGCTTTAAAAATACTATTATACTTATAATTTATTGTGATGTTGTGTGTGCCATGTGTGTGTTGTTCCAAATAAATATATTTCTCTCTTTTTAATATCGGAATAAGTCAATTGTAATGTGTATAAGCAATTACGTTAAAGTAACAAAGAGGAGATCGCGAACGAAGGCCGCCCGTTGCTCTTATTAACATCATCTGCTTCTACTGCTCAAGTGCAATTCAGTGTGAATGAATAAACAAATTTTCAGTTATATCGTGCAACGCACCGCCTCCTCCTGCTCGGCGCCGGTGAGTCCGGCAAATCGACTATCGTCAAGCAGATGCGCATACTTCACGTGAACGGCTTCTCCGATAAGGAACGTCGGGAGAAGATTGAGGATATCAAGAAGAACATTCGCGATGCGATTCTCGTCAGTATACATTGCGATGTGTTAATTCTCTTTTAACTATAACGTTATGTAATGTTTTAAGTTTTATATGGTTTAATCAATGATTTCAGACGATAACTGGCGCGATGAGCACACTGACACCGCCCATACCTCTCGAGAAACACGAGAATAAGGCTCGAGTTGACTACATACAAGTGAGTGTTTAGTGTGGCTAGTGCGTGTTTTAAAGATATATGCAAAAGTAAGATTTAGTGTTGACACTTAACAGCTTAAGTCCCATATTGCATGAGATTCAAAGTGTTCTGGAAAAAAGGGCGTGCCCCATAAAATCATTATAAATGAATTTACAAAAGATCAGCGCTTACAAACAAGACTTTTGAAACCTATAAGTGACAGAGGGTCTCTGCCCCAATGGGACATATGAGGGATATTGTTACATATGTAAATAGTATTTATTGAAAAATTTGAAAATGAAAGACAGTCTAATTATAATTTTTTTTTTGCCTAGTTAAGTAATTATTATGATTCCGTAGGACGTAGCTTCACAACCTGACTTCGACTATCCTCCGGAGTTTTATGAGAATACGGAGGAGCTTTGGAAGGATGGAGGTGTCCAGCGGACCTATGAGCGCAGTAACGAGTATCAGCTCATCGACTGCGCCAAGTAGTAAGTAGAATCGCAATATTACTTACTTACTAATGTCCCATGTCCCATATCGGGACAGAGAGGACACTTCTCTATTACTCTCTCTCTCTGATGAGAATTACAATATAGAGGGTCTTAAGTTTATAAAAACTAATGGTTTTACTTTGATGTAGATTTTCTTTTTCCGTAGAAGATGCTGTTTCTATTTGAATTTATAAATCAACTACCAATATGTTAATATGAATGAAGTGCTTAATGATTTGACAGACAAACTTTCTAAATATACTTTTTGCCCTATATTTAAAAGACAATATTTTATTTTTAATGTATATGTTAAATGAATTGTTGTGTTCGTTCCAGTTTCCTGGACAAAGTGCATGTCATAAAGCACCCGGACTACACGCCCACGGAGCAGGACATCCTCCGCTGCCGGGTCCTCACTTCGGGCATCTTTGAGACGCAGTTTGTCGTCGATAAAGTCAATTTCCAGTTAGTCTTTTTCCATTTTAAATTTTTAATTAATTTAATTAAAGTTAAGTCCTTGTGCCAGACTTGTGTGTTATGCTGGCATTTCCTTTGTGTATCAAGGAAAGTGTATGTGTCTAATTAAAGATTTGTGTATTAACTATATAGATTAATACTAGCATTAGCAGGTATCATTTAGAAGATATTACTCCCAATACTTTTTTTAAAATGTGTCTGGCAATATGCGTGAGTATGGTAACATTTTGTGTGTGTGTGTGTGTGTGTGTGATAATTTTACTCGGCTTTTGAAATTTAAGATTTATTATATTGTATAGGAAACATATTAGTAGCTTTTGATCGCGACTTTGTCCGCGTGGTTTATACAAAGGGAATTTGGAAAATCAGATTTTTTGTGAAAATTTCATCATAATCGGTTCATTCGTTTAAACGTGAAAGTGAATACACACTTCCGCATGTATAATATAAGTATGGAATAAAGAAGTCGTGCTATGTCTATGACAGTGTATTTAGCATTGTGTCGATGCAATTGCAGCATGTTTGACGTGGGTGGTCAGCGTGACGAGCGTCGCAAATGGATCCAGTGCTTCAACGACGTGACGGCCATCATCTTCGTGACGGCCTGCTCCTCCTACAACATGGTGCTGAGAGAGGATCCCACGCAGAACAGGCTAAGGGAGTCGCTGGATCTCTTTAAGAGCATATGGAATAATCGGTATTGCTTTTTTTTTCTTTATTCGGGATAGCCATTTAAAGCTATACCAGCTTTAAAATCGGTGTATAATCAAGTTTTCTGTTGTAAATTGTCTATGCTATCGGGTATTATAATATTAATAGACAAATAATTAATCAACAGGAAAGACCACAAGTCACAAGATGGCGTCTAGACCTCACTCGAAGCGAATTCTGTTCTGATTGGTCAATACAATTAATGTATTTGGTGCTTGATAAATGTTTTAAATTAATAAATAAATAAGGAAAACTAATCAAATGGAATAAGTGAGATAAATTTTAAGTATACAATATGAATAAAACTATTTACTCGAAAGTTTTTTTTATTAAATCTTTTATATTAAAACAAATATGCAATATTGAATTTCAGATGGTTACGCACAATATCGGTGATTCTGTTTCTCAACAAGCAAGACCTGCTCGCGGAGAAAGTGCTCGCGGGCAAGTCCCGCCTCGAGGAGTACTTTGCGGAGTTTGCCCGCTACCAGACCCCGCCCGACGCGAGCCCCGACGTCCGGGACCATCCGGAGGTTGCCCGCGCCAAGTACTTCATCCGGGATGAATTCCTGGTGAGTGGCATATGCATCTTCTTTAAGTTTATAAACAATGTTAAGATTATATAATAAGAACAACAAGTTGGAAGGTATGAAAAAATCGAATTTGTATCTTTTATTAAAAAATTTTTTTTAAAGCAGTTGAAAACATTAAACGAAACGTCTTTAAAACGAATTAAATTTCGCTTGTATGTCGAGAGTTATTAGAAATAAAATTTGAAATAGCACGGTTGATGTCTTGTTATATATAAAAATTTAATATAACCGTATCATTAACTTAAACTTTTCTATTAAGTTTAATTTTTAATAGTCTTAATTATTTTTAGATCGTAGTTTTAAATTAATATTGTTATTTGCAACACATATACGGAGAATGAGCAAGAAATGATGATTTTTTCTCACAAAAAAAAAATGCATCACAAAAACGATTCTCAATAATAGACATAGAGAGAGTACACTTGAATGTCACAGATACATAATAAAAGACGTGTCCGCAGCGCATCAGCACGGCCAGTGGCGAGGGCAAGCACTACTGCTACCCGCACTTCACGTGCGCCGTCGACACGGAGAACATCAAGCGCGTGTTCAACGACTGCCGCGACATCATCCAGCGGATGCACCTGCGCCAGTACGAGCTGCTCTAACGGTCATTTTTTTTAAAATTTATTAATATACGCTATCAATCCTTCACTGAAGGGACTCTGTAGACCGATAGTTAGTTTTGACAATTGCACGTTTGGGAACGTCAGGTAAGGGGGGACTTGGGGGACGGTTAGCGTGGAGTGATGGCAGCACTGAGCAAATATGTCAAACTCAAAATGTCTTTATTAGGTCTTTATAAAGACACTTTTGAATCGTCATTAACACTACCACCGGTTCGGAAGGCAGTCATCTAACGAGAAGAAGCGGCAAGAAACTCCGATAGCTGCTCTTTTAAATTAAACAATTAATACAAAATTGTGTTACTGACAATTAAATTAACAGAGCATTGTAAGGCTACTCAAGAATTGAAGTGTCCCGATGCTGAGCCAATTGCCGACACATTAAAGGGATCTTTGTCATCCGGAAGTGTCAAGCTTTTTGGCATCGAGAGGGAGGGGAGACAAGACCGGCACATTGGATGATTGGGACGGACAGTGCAAAGGACGGTCGACACTCCGCGCTAAACTGCCCGCGTTCCTAGATTATTTTGTAACTAGAGTTTGTCAGCGAGTTATTTAAGAATTAACGAAGCTGTAGTAGTTATAGGATTACACGTAAACTATAAATATTAAATGGGTTCTCGATAGATGTGTCTCCACAATTGACCACCTAAGTGGGCTCTCCTCGGTTGTCACATCTCCTTTTTAAATACACCCGACCCACCACCCCATCTAGCCTAGACCCCACTCCGGTCTATTGCCCTGATTTGATTGGATACTCAACAGAGTCAATACAACAACTGATTAAATTAAAATAGAATTGCAACAAATAAAAGTGTTGTAAAATTGATAATGATTTCTTATTTATATATAATTTATTAACGTATACGTATTCTGAATGGTGCGAATGACATTTCAGTGAGAAGGCGATTCCAATGCGCCGCGGCTGGTTCGACGCCGGCGTGATATGACACCAAACGAATACCACAGCAATATTTACATATACATATACTATCTATGTGTAACGCTCCAATATTATATTAAACTATTTATTTGCTATGGCAACACTGAGAGATTTGAGTCTATGGAGTCGTATGACAGTATAACATTTTTTGTGAAGTAAACGGTGTTGCCAACGCAATTGAAGTGAAGGCTGGGCATACACGAGGCAGTCTTTAATATGCCTAGTGTGTGTGAGTCTTATCTCTTGCACATTATCGGGTGAAGTGTTGATTTTCATTGGATTTCTTTTGTGAATACGAAATTGTATGACGGTACAAGTGTGACCTACCCACGTTTTTTAGTATGTTTATGAATTTAGCATTTAATACAGATTTGAATGCAATGGTCTAGTAATGATAATGTGCAATAGATTAAAGGACCGTCGAGCGGCAAATCACTGTGATTCTTCTGTCGTTCGCATGGTGTTTCCGGTTACGTATACGTAACGTACGTATTCTATTTTGGAGCATCCAGTGAAATTTAATCTCGGAATGAAGCCCGGTTTTTTCTCATTGGTATGGCACTTTTGTCTATGAATTGTTTTCGATATAATTGCAAGTCTCCATATTGTTTGCACTTTTGGATATTTTAAGGTTAACGCTACATTCCGAGATGAAAAACCCCGGTTATGCGTCGTTTCAATTGAAACTGTTGAGAAATGTTTTTTTTTAAAATACTATCTGAGGATTTTGTGAACGACAAGAACCGGAACATTCGAACAAATCGTTTTATATTGAGGATCATACATTTTGAGCTTTTTCCTATCGAGGCTACACATAGTATTATGTATTTTTATCGGCATTTCTAAATGTATATCGCTCAACATTTTCATTCATAGACATCAATTGTAGAGCACTGGGTGCGAATACACAATAGACACGATAGACTTTTCAATTTTTTTCTAGTTAATCCTCTAAACTGGCAACATCACGCTGGCATAATCTGTTGTTTGTAGCAATGTCTATGTGTGCATTGATTTGACGTTTTTAATCTATAGTAAAAATTTACAATGTTTTTTTTTTCTCTCCTTCATTTACTCACGCGCATGCGCACAATTTGTGCCAAATGCCCGTTTTGTTTTGTTTTTTTTTTTTATCGAATTGTACGTGTTCGTCGTGTACATGTATTTTTTATATATATATATATATCGTTAATTTTTAGCTTTTAAGTTTATTTTAATGTTAAGTTTACGTCTTCCAATGTGTATATTGTTTTTTTTTTTTTTTTGCAACTTTTCATCTTATTGCGCACACAAACTACGCGAGCTTTTCTGTGTAGATTTTTAAAAAAAAAATGTTATTTAATATATGGAGCTTTTAATAAATATAAGATCCAAAGATTTGTGCCCCGGTCGTATTTAATGCGCCGATTGGTGGTTAGCAGTATTTAATTTGCGTAAAATGGCGCATTTTTTGACAAACGCGTCGTTTTTGTTCCGAACGGTTAATATTACAACATTTAGCACTAAGTACAAATGTAACTAACATAACGCTAATATAATGATAATTTATATGATTGGTTCATGTACTTACCGATTTGTAAGCCCGTAGATAGTTTGCGTTGTCAAAAGAGTTTTGGATTTGAAATGGTCCTTAATATAAGAGGGTCGATGGTGGCGAACGATGTGCCATATTTGATGTCCTAGCGGAAACACCATAAAGTAATGTTACCATAACAACAAATCTACAGACTATAAACTCGATCCTTCCTTGTGAGATGACAAGTCAAATTGTCAAATGGACACTTTTGGTCGTTAGTTTTTTAAATGTATCTTTCTTTCGTAAGTTTCTTTGTAAGTAGAGAGATGAAAATATATATATATATATATAGCGTATAATATTTACTTCATACATTTCATGGTGGGTAGTCGTTCGTGTACACGGGATATAAATTCTATTTAGGTTTGGATAAGGAAATTCCATTCGGTTAATTATTTTAAGTTAAAAATATTGATTAGAAAAAAAACAATTATTCGGCTATTTAAAGATCTGCGTGTTTTTTTTTTAAATCCGACGTTGAACGACCGCCGCCGACACCCCAACAAACATTTAGCTCATCGTGTAATATAAAATGGCATCTTGACTTATGCAACTTAAACATTTTGGTAGCTATTTTAAGTAGTTTAGTGCGTCGCGATAAAAAAACGAATGCGAACATCCATCATTTAGACCAACGTAAAGACAGGTCTTTTTTTTTAAAAGACAGCACAACCCGCGCTTTTATCAACTGACACTGACGACCCGTCGCGAATCTCACTACCTGCACGCGTCAAACTGACAGCTGACAGTTGCCGCCATCCCCCCCCCCCCCCAACTTTACGTGGCATGTGGTGATGGTGCAATATATTAACATAAGAATGTTAGCATCGATCGGGTGTATGACGTTTGTGGTCATTTCTTTTTTAAAAAAAAAAATGTGTTTATCTTTCGATTTTTATGTCCACGTTTACGGAGCGCGTGTGAAAATGTGAAAGATAGATGGGTTTTGTCTGTCGCTGTATATTTCTGTCCAGTCCCCGCTACAACGTACAATTTAAGTGAACGCAATAACACGTGAGTCATGTATAAAGTAGAGTATAGCATATTTTCTATGTTTTTTTCGATATGTAGATGATATACTGCCAGTGTCAATGACAAAGTTAAGGTAAAGATAAGATGTTTCCGGGAACGCAATCCTCTGCACACCAGCACCAGTACGATTGGCGAGGCGCAAATGTCTCGCTGTGTTTTGGGGTTGAAACAAACGAGTTCCACACAATTGATTGACGCGAGGTTCGTCCACATTGCACAAACGATTCGCTTTATTGTGTGAATTTCTTGAATGGCGAAAGTTACTTTTTTTTTTTGTATCTAGAGCTTTTTTTTTTACACGCTGAACGGTTTAAGCGTTCTCGTGCTCTGTGGGCGTGTCCTTGTTCGGGAGTGCGAACGTAAGGAGGCTTAATAAAAATCTCTTCAAAGCGGAAACTTAGCGTAGAAAAAAAAAACTTGTTTCGCGTGGATTCCTCGACTAGTAGTAATGTAACGTCCGTGGCCAATAACCAAATAGTATTGAACAATTTCCCCTTTTTTAACTCTTTCCTAGTGATAAGTGTATTGTACTGCGCACAATATGTATGCGAGGGAACTTTCGTTTCGACTCTTTTAAAGTGCGGAACTGTTCTGCAGAATATTTTTGGTAATGTTTTTGACTGTCGCCCACTTAGCGTCCCCCGTCTCGCTGAATATAACGCATTTAAACGGCTCATTTATGTATAAACTCATCGGTTTCTTATTCATTTTAAGAGTAATCGAATCGGCACTCCTTATTTACAAATATCGATCAAACGTTGATCGTAAATTAATTATATCGTTTGTTTTAATTATTAGAAAGAAAGTCTATATATTTTAACAAAATTATTTTTTAATATACCTAATTAATAAAAATTCCTAAAGATAAAATTTTTAACTATTTATGTGTATAGTAGATTCTAGAGCGAGGTAAAGATAACAAACGCTTATTTTTAATTTGTTTTTATTTTCAGAGAATCGCAATTTATTTACTGTCTCTTTAAATTACCCTTAACTGATATGTACACAAAAATCAGTATGTTTCAGGCATTTTGAATCAGATTTAATGTATGTAAAAATAAATGTTGTTTTAAAATTGTGCTTTTTTATTTTATTTAAAACCCTTTTTCTATGACAATTCTGCATGACTGTTATAAAGACAAGTTAATATAGGAAATAGGATCAATAATATTAAAACAAGATTTTAGTTTATTGACATTATCTTCAAATCAACCAAATGTTTTATTTGATTAGACACTTGATATCTTTAATTTGTATGTACTTGTTTGGACAACAATATGCAAATGACAATTCTGGTATCACAATGTTCGTTCCCGTACTCCTCCGAAACGGCTTGACCGATTTTGACAAAATTTTGTAGCCATATAACGTAGGACTTGAGAATCGGCCAACATCTATTTTTAGAGATATTTTTTTTGGCCAAACAACGTTTGTCCAAAAAGGGATCAGTTAGTATTGTATAAAAAAAAACATTTTAAAACATAGCTTTTATTAAAATCAAGTCGAAACTAGCAGTTTGTTGACAACGTAACAGGGAACACTAAATCCAAATGTTACACAAATAAATATTATTTATATTTCTATGGCATTATTAAAGGTACGCTTTCTTTGGATTTATCCCCGCTTTACAGAAATTTGTGGACACACTTCAAATTCACACATTACCACGAATTTAAACCCTTAGACAAGTAGACTTTTCAAACATTGCTTTAACACTGTTAAAAACATAATTTTAAAAAGTACAGTTGAAATAATTAAGTATCGAAACATAAAATTCGTGTTAAAAATTATTAGGAGGGTAAAACTTTTTCAACTACCCTCACATTCGAAATAATGCTTGTGCATAACATAATAAATACGGAATCACTTCAAAACAGTTTGACAGTTCTCCAGATGTACAATAATCAATAATAATTGTTGCATTTTAACATTATTTTGACAAACAAGAATTTCGTCAGAGATATACAATCATTTTCATATGAGCATCAAAACATCCTTAATGGGTACTGAGAGAGCTGTCGAAATATTCTAATGGCTTTGAGCAACATTCCTATGTTAAAACTTAATATAACTGAGGCACATTTGTCTTATATGTAAAATTGGCACTTATATGACTAAAACAATGTTGGTCCCAAATATACAATCACAATTCGTACACGGCTTTAAAAACTTCTATCATAGACAAGAGAACAAACAAAAGAAAAAAAATACATGCAACAAAAATCGAGCGACTCTCTAATAAAGATTCTAATTGAAACATTGGACTTTTAAAAAAAACCAATCTAAAGCTTAGCACATTTATCTTTAAAAGAAAGTGTTCTTGAAACATACCAATGAGTATTGTTCACTAACATTCTACACTATTTTTAACCAGTTCTACGTGCAGTAGTTTTTTTTTTCCACTTCACTTTAGTTCAAGTACACATAAAAGTTTTCGGTGCCACAATATTTGGTGGCGAAGGCCTTCCCCGACGGTGTGGGGGAGGAGAACGCGATGTCCTGCCGAGCGAGAGCGATTCCGTAAAAGAAAGATGCGCGTGCGCATTCCAACATGCGGACCGCCACTCCGCGTCTGCGGTACTTCGCGTGCGTCCATACTCGCGATACACCGCATCTATAAAAAAAGGTTTTAAATTTGTTATTTATTACATATTGTTAATTACGGTGATATATTATTTTTAAAGTAAGTATGTAAGCAAGGTACTTACTTAACAGGATAGTCTTCGACGCTACAGCAGTCAGGATCTCCTGGTAGTAACTTGTAAGCCTTGGCTTTTGGTTCCACAATTAGACATCCCACTATTTGCTTCTTTTCTATGTACAGATAGGCCTGAAATGATTTAAAACATTTCTTAAATTATCCTTTAATTTAGAATACGGTCCTGTATAAAAAGCATTTTGTGTATTTTTTGAACTCAATAGATACAAAAAAAAACATACTGTATATCCATGGATGTCTCCGGGTAACTCTGATGAATAACCAAGTTGTGGATGAACCACCCTGTTGAGCACCGACAACACTTTCTTCCACCCTGTATCACCGCCCCGTACGCGTATAATACGGCTCGTTGGCGTCTTCTCCACTAAATATTCATCTTTCCAACCCTGAAATATTAATACAATTGTGAGACATCACACACACACCAAAATAAAATTATACAAGAACACACAAGGGAAAAAAACAGAAAGATTAAATCCGTTTATTTAGAAAATAGTTTGTATCTATAAACTCTGAGGCTGAGCAACATTTGGATCATTAAATAGTATGCTTTTATCGACTTTGTCATCAAATATTTAAAACGTTTTTTTTGGCCCGTTTATTAAAAATGTTGCTGACCTCATTAATAAAAAAAAAAGTTTCGATACGTTTTTTTTGAAAACTCAGTTCAGTTAGTATTAAGTTTAAACTGTACTTGGTAATCAGTTAACGGAATAGTATAAGACAAATTGCAGCATAATACCAGTTTAAATAAGATAATGAACATACATTGAATTTAAGTACATCAGTGGCGTTGTGGTGAATCATATGATCGTGCTCGTCTAATGGATTACCGATCTGAAAACATAAAACAATTATAAAAAATCACATTTGATTCATACGTTTTGAAGTCACAAACGAGCAGACATTGTGAACTGAAGTGCTTTCATTAAAGTCTTATTATAGTGTAAAGGACTATTTCAATGATGCAAAAGCTTTGAGACGCCCTAAATCCTGTGGCATATGTAGAACAGTAATCTTAAAAAAACATTTTAGGTGATCAGCTGTTTGTTATGAGTCTTCTCAGAACCGGTTTATATTTGAACAAAGTCAAAATATCTTTATTCATTAAGGTATATAGGACAATATTGTATCGTCTCAAATCTAAGTGATTCTACGCCTGTTCCGCACCAAGCTGAGAAGAAGCGGGCAAGAAACACGGCTTGGTTTATTTTTTTTTTTTTTGGAAAGGATTCCAGTACACTAGGGTGAGCAGGAGCTAATTCATTCCCAAACAATCAAAAGAACCCCCATGACTTTATGATATAAGAAAATTATACTATAGAAGAAAATATAAGAAAAGTGATCTCTGTATCAATTCAATGTGGTAAAGGATTAAAAGCCAGTTTGAAAATACATTTTTGTAACTAAATCCAGATAAAGTAATCACCTCGTATATAACGCCACACTCGTTACACTGCGTCGCCCCAAATTTCTTCTGCCCAGCATCAATCACATACTGATCTATTCCAGTCTTTATGAATTTCTTTTTCTTATCCGGAGTGTCTGGAAACATTACAATTTTAATGTGAAAATGTAGTTTGTAGGTGTGGATTTACTCCAACCAGAAACCACTGGACCAAAGGGGCGACAAGTTCAATAATGGTTTGGACGTACAGCTCATAGACGTCGCTTCTTATAACATTGTGTATGTTTGTCCATGAATTTCTAGGATGTAGTCACACAGAGCGTATCCAATTTAGAGTAGAATGAGTTTAATGAAAATTGTGGTGTTCGAAATAGGTTTTTTTTTGTGTATTACAAAGATTACAATTATTGTGCCTTCCATAGTGAAAACGCCATTTGAATTTAATGAAAAATTCATACCTTTAATGGGATTAGTTGAAATCCCCGGATTAGGTTTGGTGAAGATTGAGAAAAGCTTCGTTGACTCAGCTTCAGCTGTTTGTGGTTCTGTAAAAATAATTAAACATTAAAACAATTACGAACACTAAAATATATTGGAGTATAGACTTTTGGACCATGGGGTGCAAGTGCACAGGCTTATTAAGGAATGAAGTTGGTAATTAAGCTGGTGCTTTCCTTGCTCAGCGTGTAAGCATCGCGATACAGCGAGGAAATGCCGCCAGCATTGTGGGTACTCTGCCACAGGGACCGAACTTTTTAAATTTGTTTTAGTTTTGTTTTATGAAAGTTAACATCAAGAATGTTTTTTTTTATATTACAATAAATATTTTATATTGATCAACAAATGTATATACTTGTATAAACTTGCTCATAACTTATAAAAGTATTCACAAAGTAATATTTATGTATGTGTGGCCAACAGACAACTACTAAATGTAACATACTACATTTATAGTGGGGATTTTGGGGCAAGATAATAAACGAAAAGGGACACTTTACAATTTGTATGGAATGTCAGGGCTGGCATGCTGCATGAGGTTCGTACGCGAACTACCCTCCTACCCCCCAATACGCCCATGATCACCCAAATTATTCATTGTGTTAACTCTGAGTATGTTGTTACCAAGGTTCGGTACACTTGACAAATAATTAACTAAGTTTAAAGGAGTGGCGGAGAGTTTCTTGCCAGTTCTTCTCGTCCGCTCTTAATTTGTGAACTAGCAGTAAATGTAATTGTAGAGTCAAAGTTTTTTAACCATCCTCATATTTTGTATGTTTTTCTGGCTTAAAATTTAATATCTATTCTTTTTCAGAAAATATGTTACATTCGGATATATCAAACATTGAATGAGCCGGCAAGCAACGGTTTAAAATGTAATCAAAACAAAGCCAAGGACTTCTAAGCATGTTTTTAATAAAATTGTTAATCTGTATTGTATGCAAATAAATAATTGATTAAAACTTAATTTAATTAAAGTATTGTATGTTAATTGAGTTTTTTTAGAACGTCGATGTTTACATAACATTTTCTGTACAATTATTGAAACGATAATTTAATATTAAATGTAATTTCATACATTTAAGTCTAACTTTACATTAATCTATACTTATAATAAGTCTGTAGAGAGGTCAATTCTGTACATGAAATATATTTCCAAAATAATTATCAGCATTTGATTAGGGATCGATACTGAAGCCAACACTGCAATCAGTAAAAATTTTGTCTGTCTGTCTAGGTAACTGTTATAGAAACAAAAACTACTCGACAGATTTTAACGAAACTTTACACAAATATTATTCATACTCCTGAGCTGGTTTTAGCATAATTTTCATCACGCTGCGATTAATAGGAGCAGAGCAGTGAAAGAAAATGTTGGGAAAAAGGGAGAAGTTACTCCATCATTTAAGCTTCCGTTGCGCGTGCAACCTTAATGGTTAAAGCTTCACAGACATCATGTATGACGGAAATGTTGAGCATAAAATTATGTGAAACATTTCTCACAATAGCATAGTTGTACATAAATGCTTAATTATATAAACTTTCACACAGATATTACATTCATAGCTAGTGTCATGGGTTCTAACACTGATAAACTGACATATATCTATGGTTCTCTTATATTTTTGCTCATAGCAGAGAGGGCAAACGAGCAGGAGGCCCACCATAAAGTTGAAGTCGCCGCCAATAGACTCTCACGTGGCTGGGAGCTCGTGAGTGCGTTGCCGGCTTTTTTAGACAGTGGTACACTTTTGTCTTGAAGAACTCTCAGTCGTAATGGTTCGGAAATACTGTGGCGGGCAGCTGGTTTCATAACGTGGTGGTGCTTGGTAAGAATGTTGGCTAGAACTACTTAATTTCCGTACAACGGTTTCTACATGCGATGATGTAGTTCTGTCTCAAAGCGCCCTCAGTTTCTATCACAGCCACACAATTCACACTTACACCAACTCGAACATTCACACACACACACACGTCCACTCACCTTAACAACATGAAGAGAAGAGAAGAAGAATAAAATGGAAGAGATGTAAACTAGCCACCCACAACACAGGGTGAATAGTGTACTGAGCGAGGCCTAAGTACCTTATTTTTTAATATTCAATAATCTCTATAGTGTGTTATTTTTTTTTTAATAGTTCTATGTTAACATACTTTTTTTGTCTCAATATTGTTTGTGTTTTGTATTGTTGATGATATAAACATTTTTCATACTTGGACAAAACTCAGTCTTGTGTCGCGCAGCAAGAACCTATAATGAGTCTTATTTGTCCTTAGATAGATTTGGCCTAAGTAGAAACTCTTTTTAAAAAAAAACTAAGACTCAACCTCGCACACTCACTCACACACATAATATACTCCACTTGTTCATATGTATATATATTTTTATTTATTTTTTTCTGTTCGTGTTTTTTTTGTTATGTTATTTTCTGATCTTAGATTCTATTTCCGGTTCTATGTTTTAACTTTATTTTGGCTTTATTTTTAATCTATTTTTATTGTGTAACCTTTTTTTGATAAGCTGTATAGGTTTAATAAGTAAAAAATAAATAAATACTTCTATGTTCTATGTGAAATATTTGAGGTCAACTTACGTGTGTCCAGTGTTTCAGTGGAGGCCAACACCGCCTCAGCGTTAATGTTATTCGACTCGGCCATTTTAAGTATTTGCTCGTCGAGCATTTTCAATTCACGCTCTATTTCATCCAAATCGGGTATTTCATGCTGACCTGCAAAATACACAACCTTGGCTGACACGCTTTCCCATGTTTATAACGCATCAAGATATTATCCAAATACCCAAAATGGGCTCTCCCATCATTTGGGGGACTGACAAGAATTTTATGTATTAAGGGATGGCCAAATATTGCCTAATTAAGATATACAGTGTAAACTCTATACAACGACACTGAATGAATTGTACTTTATATGGTGTTATAGAGGTTGATCGTTAAACCGAGAGAAGAAAAATCAGTGTATGGAATACAAGCCCAACAAACCAAAACCAATTGATTTCAACGCTTTAGAGAAGTTGTCGTTAAATCGAGAGACGTGGAATTTATTGCGTCATCTAAAGGTCATCTATAGAAAGCATAAGCCAAATAGTATGGCTGAGGTTAACCCTGGCTTCATTTGTGTAGTCTCATCAACACCGACACCAAACAGAGGGTTCCAGATTTGGATCCATACACCCTAAACTTGGGTAACTGTGTATACAGTTTTAACACTCATGGGTGTGAAAAGTGTGTGTTTGTCTAACCTATGTGTGTAGCAACAATAAACTTACCATGTACAATAGCACCATCAACCACAATATAACCTTCCATTGGTGCATCAGTACGAGTTTCCATGACCACATCCTTTTGATAATTGGTTGTATGTGTCTGGTCTGTAGCTGCTGCATACTCGATGAGCTCCGATGGGCCTGGTGTCAGTTTTTGACCTATTTCAAGGATAACGGGCACATCTTGGGGTAATGCACTTGTTACCGGTACAGCAATGACAGGTTGAAATATCGCGTTGGTCTCCTCAATAACAGTGCTGTTAAAGCATGGAATCTCTTTTCTGTGTACCAGTTCGTTTTCTGGAAGTTCCTCTTCGGTCCATTGGCTGAGAAGTGCTTCAATTGTCTGTTTCTCTTTGTCAAATGGGTCCGTTTTATCTGTAACATTGATTGATAACAGAATTGTATTTTTATTTAATTAGCTATTACTATTAAAGTTAACCTTCTGGTATCTATACAAAACTAAAATAGCATAGTAATTATTTAAATATTGTTATATCAATTTAATAAAATTAAAAGTGCATTAAAGATTTATTACTAAGAACCTGATGGCCTCAAAAAAAAAAACTGCAAATTTGTTTTTTCAATCAACTAAACCTAAACTTTACACCCATTTTGCTTATATTTTAATCATTACGAAACATGCTTTTCAGAATTGAAAACTATAAACTGAAAATGCACTTACCATGCTCCATTCCCTGTGCTGTATCATGATTCATGGACTCATCATTATTAGTTGACACGGTATTATTGGATAATAATGATTTATTCATTCCCATAAAGTTGTTTTTGACCATCAATTGCTTCTTCACTGGTTTGGGCTTTCTAATTTTGTGTCTTACACCCATATTGATTTGACCTGGCTTCCTTTTTTGCCTGTGAGAGTTAGGATGGAACGGCCTATGTTTATGAGTTGATGTCACATGTATTGCATGAGATAGTTTAGTCGAAATATTAGTGTTTAGTTCAGGGTTAGGTTTGCCGTAGAAAGATTTTGTTGAAAGGATTTCTTTAAGACGCTCACTGTTAAAGAGAGATAAACGGGCTTTGGGAGCAGTACTGGGATCAATGCGTGGATATTTTGATACAGGGCCTGTATCGGTTTTGTCGTCATAGTTTAATCTTTTGTGGCTTTTTTCACTGCTACACACAGAATCAGGACTTTCCTGAACCTCAACTACAGATCTGCGATGGCTGAGTTTTGGTGGTGATGCTTTGCTTTCAGTAGTGTTATGAGGAGTTTTCATTATCACAGATGGTGAGATATTACTGAAATCCATTTTAGTAAGACAAACCACTGCAGTCTTTATTGGTGTTACATTTTTCTTTTGCTCCATTAAAACTCCTTTGAAGCTGTGCAATTTTGGTGTTAATTTCCGATTACGTGCAGAACGTCTTAGGGATTTTGTTGGAGTATTCTCTTTAGAGTCTGTACCTGAATCTGAGTCAAAGTTTAGGTCTTTTAAAGAGCTGCTACAACTCTCTGTGTCAGCAATAAGACTGGCCAAGCTTTTTCGTGCCCTGCTTGAGGTAGAGGAGGTGGTATGAACACTGGTACAGGAGTGAGTAGATGATGGAGTTCCAGGGTGGTTTTGAAACTGTGGAGTAGCTGGTGTTGATGAGGACATGCATTTCTCTGGACAAGAATACCGTGTTTGATATTTCTTTAATGTAAAAGGAGATTTCATAAAGTTCTTCAGATCTGTTGTTTGGTTAAGCTTTTGAGTGTGACTTCTAGTTCCACCTGTAAATTAGTTGTGAAGGCTTTACAATTAAATAATAATCTAAAATGTATAAATTAGGTTATACAATACATAGGTTTGTATTAACAATGTTCTGATAAACATAGGAAAGGATTGACCTTCATTTTAAAGGTAAAAATATCAATTTAGAACTAGAAATTGTATTTCTAGTAGAATTTTCCTACATTCAATATCTCCATATACATAAATTTGGTAGCTGGCTTACACAAAAATAAATACTAAAACCATTAATTGAAATACATAAAATACAGGGCATTACTATGAGTAGGGTGTAATTAAGGTTGAAAAAGTAAATCGAAAAGAGAAGAGCTGTTGTACTTACGCCACGGAAACCTCTCTGGTGTTTTAGGAAAACTGGGATCTTCATCACATGAGCTTGAGTCTAGGGTACTTATGATGCCCAGATCGCAGTCATCACTATCTCCTTCACTATCGACAACAGATAGCCTGCGGTGTTTCGTCAGTGACTCTTGCTTCGGAGGAGTTTCTGGCACAAAAAGACTCTTCTTTCGCTCCGACATTTTCGGAGTATGAGTATGAGGAAGGCGTGAAGTACGCCGAGGGGTTGAAGCTGCCATACCGCATATATTTCAGTTAAAAACCACGTCCGAAAATTAACTTAAGTTAACACCTGCCGTTCGCGCCTACGGGCAAAAACTTACTTCGGTATGAGTTCAACAAAACATTGCATAGTCGGTAAAACTTATAATATATCAAACGTATATGATTAATCAATACAAATAGTTAATATAACCACTTAAAAGTCACGATAATCACAATTTTTACACTTCTATAAACAGGCGTTTAATAAAGGCCACACAGCATTGTACGAAATTGTTTGGCGCGTAAACAAATGTCATGACAAAAAATATTTAAACGTCAACAATTAGCTATCACTCAGCAGTCTACACTGACAGCTGTTGTTGCGGCTATAAATGTGGATTTAACGGACTAGGGAATACGGATTGATTATTGCTTGAATTTAAAGTAATTCTTCATTTAATTCGGTTCATTTGTTAATCTCTTATTTTTTTTACATCAATATCAATTGATTTGCTAAGGCTAGATTGCAAATTCCAGAAAATTTAAGAATTCTCAGTTGAAAAATTTAGTAAACAAGAAACAAGTGTATTTGTCTGAGACTCCAGGATGTAGATCTGGTTGCAAGAAATAAATATAGCCTTAAAATTGAAATTAACTCGCATAAACTGCCAGCCAAAAGTATATTCAGATAAATACATATCAGTGGCATATCATATCTTCAATATTTAATTTATAGTTGGCGCTTATACTGGACTAGTTGCATCTGCATATTATTTACCTACTCTGTACCACAGAGAGTTCTATAATTGATTATGGTCATTTTTAAAATCTCTATAGTTTCTTCTATTCTTTACTTTGTCAATGGTTTGTCCCAGGCCAGAAAATCTCCAAGGTTAAAGGTCTCTTCGCCACCGCATAAAATATTTAAGCGGTTTACATGGTGTAAGGGTCTTTTTACCGGCGGCGACATAAAATATCCACTAATTATTTAATATAATTATTTATTATTATATCAGAATTTAGAGGTAGTAATTCCGATAATGAAGATTAAACTAGCAATTTGTAGTTACAAATCAAATTTTTCGTATAAAATTAGGAACCCAAAAAATCTATTGATCAGCTAGGCGAGCAACGTGAGTAGGGACTGTTAGTGGCTTATTGTTTCTAATTTATCTATTAACAAAATTTCATAATATGATAATAAGTTAATCAAACCAACTGAAAACCTTATTAAATGAATATTTGGTTTAAACTAACCTGTTCAAGTGCTGCAACAAAAAATGAAAGCTACAAATTATTTGATGCGTGTCCAGAAGGGCGTAGACCGGTCGTGTCACGCATCGTCGAAATGTATGCATTTAATTTTATGAAGTAGCTTTGTAAGTATATTTCGTAATTTTTATTAGTATGTGAAGTGCCAAGTTCCTTATGAATAAGATACGTTTAAAGAATGTGAAAGCTGATAGTTAATTTTAACTAAAATCTTCTTTTACTTCGACAAAGTGTTGTTAGCAATGGTTTTGCCATTTGGAATTTAATAAAAGAGTTAAGACAAACTTTATCACGGAGGTGGCACATTCTAATAATCCTGGAAAACTGTACGATTGTATACGAAACATAAGTTTTACAAAACTCTTAATATGTATAGCATGCAAAACGCGCGGAAGAGAATGTATGTGAAATATGGACTTATAAAAAATTATGTGTTACGATATTTGAATTAATTTTATTGCAGTTATGTAAAACCTATAAGATTATTTCCCTATTGAATAAATTATCGCTTTATTAAAAGCTTACTTTGATGTAAATAATATGCTGTTATAAATAAATTACAAAAAATAAGTCACTAAGTATGAAAATACTTCAGGAAAACCATAGTCAAAGTACATTTTTTTCGCATGAAATGTTTGAAGGAAGCTCTGGCGCAGGTCAAAATTGTGGGTCTCCGTCAAAGAAATCAATGTAGGTACATAAGTTAAAGTTATCAATTTGAATGTTGTTTTTCAAACTTATTAAAAAAGGTAGAGAAATTAATCAGCAATCACAAATGACGAGACTATATAATTTAAAAAAAAAGTTTAGTCACCTACCTACATAAAAACCTGCTTCTGTTGTATTTTTCATTATATATCTAGAATGTATTGTATATGATAATATTATTACATACAAAATGTTGTACAATAAGAAATTATGTGTCAGTCAATATTAGTCTAATATGTAGGTAGTTGACAATGTTTTCTTATAAGAAGGATGATTGTATCCCAATTGAACGAATGCAGAGACTTTAAAAAAAACAGTTTTCTTCATCCTGAAATCAAGCACTTCTAGTGCAAAACCTATTCTACGTATACTCTATAAACTACCTACAATCTTTGTGTAATAGTCAGATATAGATTGTTCGTACATAAAAATAAACATTTTTTTATCAGTTAGTGGAGATAAACACGACCACAACACAAGAAATAGAAGAAAAATTGATGTGCCTGATTATCGTCTTAGTTCATAAATCGTTTGTAGGTATAAGCATACGTTTTTATAACAAAGTCCCAGCACTTATAATCAAATTGATTTCCAACAAATTTAGAACGCGCGTAAAGGGTATTTTGGTTGAAAAGCCATACTATACCGTAAACGAATATTTAGAGGACAAAGATCCCTTTAATGTATCGGCAATTGGCTCAGCATCGGGACAATTCAATTCTTGAGAAGCCTTACAATGCTTTGTTATTTTAAATGTCAGTAGCACAATTTTGTATTAATTGTTTATTTAAAAAGGCAGCTATCGGATTTCTTGCCGGTTCTTCTTGGTAGATGACTGCCTCCCGAACGGGTGGTAGTATAAAATTTGACGATTCAAAAGTGTCTTTATAAAGCTACCTACTTGAATAAAGATATTTTGAGTTTGAGTTAGAATGTGTCAAAGATTTAGATATTATAAGCAAATATAAGGAATACTTTCCATGAGGGCTACAATAATAAATTGTTTGCCATATAAAAAGTTACGTAGGTTAAACATTTACAGATGTATGATGCCGATACGACTTAAGGTCTTTCAAGACGTGTCTTTACGCTCTCTGCGTTTTTGTATCACTTAGGTATGAAACAAATACGTCTTGTTAGACCAACTTATTAGATACAATTTCACAAATCGGTCAAACCGAGGTGTTAATGGCAAGGAAAGTTCATAGTGAATACGATGTCACTATAATTACGCTCAATTTTCTAAAGCCTAATAACATTCATTGATCACGGCTTAAGATGAAAATATTATATTATAGTATTAATTTATATATCTAAGTATACCCATATCGTATTCAGTATTTATTTATATGAATAAAATACATACTGAAGATAATGTGATAAATTAAGAATGATTATAATGCGACCATGTTAAGATGTCGACAGGTTAATATATACGCGTGGGAAAACGCAAGGAAGCAACAAAATAATATTCTTTGCGTGTAACCCGCTTATTGAAAAATTTAAAATTACGCTACATTACAATAAAATTGTGATACCTACACAGTTTAGTGATTTGTTAAATAAAATAGCTAACTTTAGTGTATATTTCATTATCACAAACGATCCACATTGAAAGTGACTGTTTTATTCTGTAGTACAATATTTATTATATAGAATAGAATGTATACAGAAATGGGTTAGCCAATTAAGAAATGTGTCACAGTAATCTGAGATGTAGGCGTCCATCTTGGATTAACGATTCAATGAACCAATGGGAGAGACCAGAGGCGGCGCGAGCGTTGTTTTATAAACATTCATAATTTTAACTTCGAATTGATTTGGCGCGGCTTCAGTTTTCATAATATTGTAACGACATTTCAAGTTTATATCTGAAAATGTTAATAGTCGATAAAAAAATATTATGACATAAGCTCTTTAGAACTTATTACATAATCAACGAATCGTAAAAAGTTTCAAGACGTTTTTAATTATTATGACAAATGACAATCGATAAACAACTGATGTTAATATTGTAAGTGAGATTATTAATACATAATATTAGTCATATTTTGAATATTTGAAATTTTAATAAAAATATAAATTCGTTGAGACTAAAAAATATTTACATAAAAATTACGAAACAGTAAACTTTTATGGTGCTTCGTTCCAGCATCAGTTGCACAATAAGTAAACTTGAATTACTAACACCTAATTAAGACATCAGAAGAGTGTTAATCGAACGACTTTATTTCTTTGTTTGGCCAAGGCCGAGTTTGTTGTGGTACCATAGGGTAGAACAAACCTATTGGACAATGCTTGCTGACAACGATGTTGCTATTACTAACTGATGATGAGACTTTATGTTAAGCGAAATAACAGCATTACAATCTATGTAACTGTGTTTATTGTACTCTTCATACATTTGTTACTTTTGGCTTAGACTGTAAATAAACATGTGTTTAGATAATAAACAAAATAATGTACATTTATAAATAAGAAAAACCATTTGCTAAAATGGTCACTCTATGCCAATCGATTCGTTGAAATTATACCACAGATTCAAAACAAAAACTATGCAATTCCTCACTAAATATAACAAGTTTAGAATTACCATTAGGGGCAAGCGATTATTATCAGGACTAAATATTATTATCCAGTTGTAAGAGCATTTATTGTAAATTATGTACCTATAGATTATTGTTTACTCGATCGTTCAGCAAAAGACTTCACCTCTTTAAGTTGTGTATTAGAATTAAAAGAAACGCAAGCTATAAAAATCCAGTCTTGTATCCATGTGAATATAATAAATATAAACCTCGTTAAAATACTAAGATAAGATTGTGAGAAAAATAGGAATAGACAGATCTGATAGCTAAGGTGCGAACTGTGAGATATAAGTTGATAGCAGGAATTATCTATTGGTAGATAACCCGTTACCTAATAACTAGAGGTTAGTCTCCACGACCTCACTTTACAATAAAACTGCTAAACAATAAAACCTGTAAATTACCTAGGTAGCATCCTAGATTCAGCATTTTATTGTTGCTTCAACTCAAAATCGGTGTGACGTGATATCTCATCAATGATAGTGCGCGGTTTGGCAACGCCGCACTCACCTGGCGTTTACCTGCGCAGTGTCAACAGGGGGGCAAGCCTGCGGAACGTCAGTCGATATAGCGATACGGCGGGTGCGGCCGCGTTGACCCGTCTTTAATATCATATACTAAAACACCTAAATAACCAATTCAACAGTTCTATACAACAATTGATACTATCGGCGACCGCCATTTCATTATATTAAAACCATTAGGTGACAATTTCGTATTTGAACACAGCAACGCGTCCCAAAAAGTCAAAACCATCAAGACAGTCAAAATTTTCAATAAACGTACTTCAGACAGTGAATTTGTGATGTGAATTTGCAGATTTGTGAAACGGAAACAGCTTACGTAGACATAGCGGTAAACGCCGCACGCAACTTCTTGTTTTACATTGAGTAACCGACAACCGTCAGGTTTCTTAAGTAACTCGATTTTTGGATGTTGCCTAGCGTCGCAAAGGTTTAACCCGTTAGTCTATTAGTATGCAATTGTAAAGCGTCTTTTTGACTCGTGTTAGGTTAGAAGGACTGTTGTGTTGTGTTGTTACTCATTGCATGGCGCTATGATCAACGGAGGCTGGGTGTGCGCACTCCATGTGCGGACAGCGGGACTGGGAGGTGCTGCTCTCGGTTCTGATGAGGAGGAGATTGTTTACTTGGCTTATGTACTTATCGATGTCCAAACAAATCAGGTGAGTTGTTACATTGCAAATACATATTTGAAATATAAACAATATCTTATTTCGTGCTGTGCATATATTGTGGAAAAACAGTTAAAAAAAAAAATTTACGTATAATGTTTTTAAATTAAATTAGCGTTACTTAACGGAATACAAAAAAGTTCAAGTAGGTATCTAACCCATTTTTCACGCCTCGTGCTAAAAGTTCAAAGACCATAGTGCTTGTATAAGGTACCTGTATAAATTGAATTAAGGTATGTTAAGACACGACAATCATAGAAATTCGCGCATAAAAGACAAGACAACACGTCCGGAACGCATTCAATGCCAATGGTGCAAGACGTTCATTTACACGAATATTAAAGGAGGATTATGTTAAGTTGTGCGTTCTGCTTGCAAACGGGTTTTTTTTGTTTCATTTCGGCTGGTAAATTTAACTAATTAAGAGAAAAATATGTAACTGTAAATAACGATTAAGTTCAGCGTGGGACCGTAACAGCAAACACTATATTAAAAGCCTGTCATGGTGCGATACTGGATATCATATGATTCGCCAGTTCATAAAATGTTAGTTAAGTAACACTATTATATTGATATACGACTCAAGCTATAGGAAACAAGTAACATTTTTCACAAACTCTTTGTTTCTTTATTAAGGGAGCAACGTCTTCCCAGACCCGTTTTATTATAAAAAAAATACAAGACCTGTTTGAGACGATCACCTGTTAGGCTTAGTGATGTTTACAAAGGTTACTTTTCCGTTAATATCGTCCTGTTGTCGTTTAGTACACACGACTGTGCTAAATTAATTTCGATCGATAAATCCAGCAATTGATTGGCCAAAAAAAAAAAAAGCTGTTCTATAATATTCGATTGTTATGATATATGATTGTATGTGAAAAAAAAAGTCTATAAATAATCTAGTGCTAGTAACTTATTACAATAAGCGTTCAGTTACCGTGTTTAGAACATACTATTTATTTAGGGCATACTATACCGTAAACCAATATTTAGAGGATAAAGATCCCTTTAATGTGTCAGCAATTGGCTCAGCATCGGGACAGTTCAATTCTTGAGTAGCCTTACAATGCTTTGTTATTTTAATTGTGAGTAACACAATTTTGTATTAATTGTTTATTTTAAAAGAGCAGCTATCGAGTTTCTTGCCGGTTCTTCTCGGTAGATGACTGCCTTCCGAACCGATGGTTGTGTAAAAATTGACGATTCAAAAGTGTCATTTATAAAGACCTACTTGAATAAAGATATTTTGAGTTTTAGAAGGAAGGGTTCTGTCATCTGTGTGGGAAGTATTATTCTTTCGTGTTGAACAAATCTATTTCAATATTTTTGTACGTAAGGTCAATCGAGAATAGTGAAGGAGGCCTTCACGCCAATAATACGTGAATGCGTGTACTTTATAACTAAGCGGAAGAATCTACACAATTGTATGTTATATGAGCTTGGTATAACCTCAAAAAAGCATTGTAATGCTCGTGCTAAAGTCACACAGTTATATTATACGCTATCGTTGTTATATTTATTTTAAAACGATATCAACATGTATATACATAAAAATCTTAGATACATAAAGTCTCGATTACATTGTCTTAATGTGTACACTTTAAATAACTAACAACGAATTAATATATATCATGCGTAGAAATTAGAAATTGTCATAGTAATATTCTAATATTGTACTTGTAAGACGAAAATTGTATTGAGAGATTTCGGAGTACCTACCAACCGGCGAAGTTGCCAAATGTTATGAAGCAGATGGATATTGACACGTCTCATTGTCGACTTGCGTAAACACAATTTGACAATACCTACAAAACGGTCGTTTAAAAATTGTATGCAAATGTTTTTAACCCGGAAACTTGAGGTCAAGCATGAATAGTAATTTGTTCATAAATTACAATCTAAGGAAAACTACTGGAATATAGACAAATAATTAGTTATTACACTGTATTTAGTTCTAATGTAAGTTCAGAGTTTGCATAATCGTTTTTAGAACGCAGGCCATACACTGTGAATATAGGGTGCGCAAAAATGTATACAAAACAAATGTCAGTTTGAAAGAATATGGTTTTCTCCTAGTCACGTGAGTGTCCCTCTGTCTCTCCCAAATGCGCGACGACTTCACCTTCATGCATGCATGCACCTCCTGTTTGCCCCCTGTTCTATGAAAAACGCACCTGTAATTAATACATAAATTATTTATATAGCTTTTCTGTATATATATTTAAAATCTAATGTAATTTATTACTCAATAAAAACTTACTATGGCACTGTGATAACTGGAGTGTCTAGCTCCTGTTAGCTTTGTACCTGTTCGATGTTGTCGAAGTATTATAATTACTGCAAGAAAATACCAATTTACAATATATTTCTTTTACATTCATATTAGTGGAATATATCCTTTGATGAAACAGTGTTAGACAAATGGTTCAAACGTATTCCACTCACCCTAAGTGAGTTTGGGACATCAACGATTTTTTCTTTCTAAAGCGGAATTCACTTGCTTCCACGGTGAAGGTAAACATCGTAAGAAAACCGGCCAAGAATCGAGGACATGCGTCAGGTACTTGGCTAATTGACTTGTCTATCTAAAATTATTAAAACCGATATCCATGACAAAGACCAATCCATGATTGTAACGGCACTATTGACTCTTCATAAACGGGTTATCCAACGCCAGATAGGTTCATCCAGAAATTTTACAATTCAAATCTTTCTGAGAGTATACATGCTTTGTAATTAAGATTAGTTCTCTCTGTAGGACCCGGTTATATTTAGTAATTATACCAGAAATATCACATTTGAATAACTGTAAACGGAGTCGCGTTGGTGTGTGTCATGACGGGCACTTTTTGACAATTTGTAAACGCAGTTAAATTTAAAACAGTGATTAATATATTTCATGACTGTTTCGACACTTTTTAAATCTTTTGGGAATCGCTGTGTAAAAATCTAATATTTTATTTAAATTTAACAGGGTTATAATAACAAAATCATGTGCTTTATAGTTTTATAATTAAATAGTTTTGTTTAACGTTTTGTTTTTTTTACGTTTATAGAAAGTTTAAATACACTGAAATCCAATTGCCACGGAAAGGCTCCAGATTCAGTTTCCCATATTACGAAGTTAAAATCGCATTTAAAATTCAAAGTGAGTGACATTTTTGTCACCATCAGATTGTGACTTAAGATATCTTTTGACATACAGGCCTTAATTTCGAAATATACCACAGTACATTCAGCTACCGTATTTAAATTTCTTATGGAACTACATTCATTCTCATGTATACTGATATACTGGTACTGAAATAATTCAAGATTAAAAACTCAAAAGTAAATCCTCCTTGAAGGCTATTTAACTAAGAACAAATGTTCTGTTGTGGGCCATTGAAGGAGTGACAACTGACTTCCACGACCAAATGAGGAGTTTCCCTTTTTATTATTTAAGTGTGGGAATACTGAGTACAATACATATTGTACCGTGGGATTGTACCAATCGACTACTACCTGTAGGGCGTTTAGCCATTACGAAAATGTCACTGATCGATTTTACTCACAACTTCACTCAACAATTTCGACCAAACAAACTCAAAATATAGACCTATAAGTCTTACAGTACCATCGGTCCGGGAAGTTATCTACCGAGTAGAGCCCACAATACACCATAGCTGTCAAAATAGAAATTTCTAAAAAACAATATAATAATTTGTAATTTCTACAAATTATATTAGACACTGCAGGTAACAACAAAACTGAAAGTATGACGATATCAGTTCAGTGACCAGTCTATTTTATTCAGTGTCACCAGTGTTGGAATACAAACTCCTTAATACATTCAAATTATAATTCTTTTCATTGTCTTTGGTTTTCTGACTATTAACATATAAAAACTCTTTACAAAATTCCTAAAAAGATCTATATTATCAGAAAAGTAGAGGATTTTAAATAGTATTCCATATTTACAATACTTAACAAATAAATATATTTTGTAAAACAAGAACTCTAGAGCTGTGTACATATTTATCTAGTATTACAAATAGCGTATATAAAAGATACACCACGTTTAAGTAATTCTAGAGATAAGGATAGATATTAGTATATTGGCAAAATGCCTTTAGCTCTGAAATCTATATTGACAACAACGTCTCGTCAAAAAGTCTGGACGTGATTCAGTCTATTATATACTTTACGCAGTCAATTAGATTTTTATTTATGACATATGAAAAACGATTTATATATGTATAGATTATTATTGTTAGATTACAAGAGCGTACCATATCTTAGAAGGCCGGCGATGTACTCACTCCCAGCCACGTGAGTGTCTACGGGCGGTGTATAACCTCTATGGTGTTCAACCTGCTTGTTTACAAACTGTATTTAAAAAAAAACGCAACCGACCTCAACAACATTATCACATTCTATTTTCAAATATTTTTATCGCTGTTTATCTAATATATAAAACTCTCGTGTCACAGTTTTCGTTCCCTTACTCCTCCGAAACGGGTTGACCGATTCTCCTGAAATTTTCTGAGCATATTGAGTAGGTCTGAGAATCGGCCAACATCTATTTTTAGAGACATTTTTTTAATTTTATTTTGGCAAAACGACGTTTGTCAGGATCAGCTAGTAATCTATATAAATATCCAAATTGCTAGCTGCTTATAAAAATAATTGGTTTATATTTTGAAGGGACTTAAAACTATTCAAAATGTTTTATTGACCTGTTTACGTATCAATACGATAGTTTAAGCTATTTCGACAATTCAACAAAAAGTTTATGGTATTTTGTCTTAATATATTTTTAAATACAAAAATTATATTCATGAAAAATATATATTATTGAATAATCTTTTCATTAATCTGACACATTAATTAATGAAGATTATAAGAGTTAATAAATTAGTGCAAAAAGACTTTCAAAAAACCCACTAGGTCTTGACCGAGACGGTTTTTCAGATTTGGTTATCAAGGTTAAAAATTATATTTATTAAGAATTCTGTACGTAGGTCGCACATTACGTCACATATATATGTGTAATATTTACGTACTTAAAATCTTTTATTTTTATCAAATTATTGTCTTAATTTCGTGGACATATTTAAAGTTCCTTTTTAACTATGCTATCTTATATATATTTAAACGAAAATGTTAACGCGGCCAAAGCGTCTTATTATTTAAGATTTAAAGTTGTATATATGATAAGTTTAAATTAAATTGCCTTTATAATAAGTTCTTGTATTCTCGATATCTTACCCACGTTAAATCTTACGGATACACAATATTCCGGATATAACGACATCCAAAGGACCGGCGATACTATGTCGTACTAACCGGGTGACGTACAAAACGGACGGAATATTTATGACTATAATACGATACAAAACAAAACTTGAGTAAACATTAAAGTCGCTAAAACCGTTCAGTCGTTATAAGTGAATTCTACTGTAATTCAGTACAGGCCTCTGATTAGGCCTGAATTAGTCTGACAGATACCGTTCCTCCTATATTTACCAACACATTTATTAAGGCCAACACCAACCAAAAGTCTAGCTTTCTATTTCTATTTGTAATTATTCTTTCTAAAGCCATCTTGTACCAATGTAGCACGCCAATTGGTATGAGACTTTTTAACATTGAAACTAGGGATCAGTATTTGTGGAATCCTGAATACAACCATTCAAACTTAACTGTAGCATGAAGGCATTCGTCTTCACTCACACCTATGACAAAATAAATGCACTAATCAAACAGACAATTCATGTATTACCGTTATGACAAACTGTGAAATTCAATACTTTTACTACTGGCTGACACATTTGAGTGTCTTTGATTGACGCGTTCCTACTGATGCCGTTTGGTTCGCTATCTGTTGATGTCAAAATATACGCGTATTTGTACAAATTAATATCTCATTTGTGATTCTTTGTCGTGTGTGATAGCTCCCCATCGTCGCTCCCACCTGGAACTGCTTACACTACGCTTGCGATACCACTTTTTTCTAACTTCTGCTTCACGACATCACTATTGCGGGAACTATGTTGCTTTAATTAATATTTAAATAACTTAAGAACCGTTAGAAATCAAAAAATAACCTAATTTATATAGGTAACTTTCTTACAGTTGTAAATTGTCGAATATAAAACAAAATTTAATAGGATTATTCTAATAAAATGTTGATCGCACCGCGGGTTTTAATGCATAATAATTAAATTGTTGCGAGCATAACCGTGTTGAAGAGCTAGTTATAAATGGACACGGACTATGGATAGTCGTATATACCATTCGAACGAATCTCGTAAATATATGTATATATATATATATATGTAAATATATATATGTACTTTATACAAAAGCTATAAATTTGCTAAAAGTGTGTGGTATATAAGACCAATTAAAAATATTGATAGGATTATTTGAATGAAAGTCAACATTAAAAAATACTGACGTAAGCAATGCATCTACAAAGGTACTATTATAACATCCTTTTTTATTTAAATGCAAACAATTAATAGTTTACTGCCGACTCAGTTGTTAAGTAAATTTTTATTAATTTGTTACTCGCGTACTTTGTTTCAAGTTATAGAATTAAGGTAAACCATACTGCAAGTATTGCTTAACCATATACATATATATTATACTAGCTTTCCGCCCGCGGCTTCGCCCACGTGTAATTTGGTTAAGTATATAGCGTTTTTTAATGATCTCGACAGGGCTTTCTTTCACGGGCTAAAATCTTGTTACAATTGGAATTATATATAGCCTGTGTTACTCAGGGATGATGTAGCTTTACAGGATCGGATGATTCGGGGAAATCGAGGGCAACTTTCAAATTAACGTACAGGCAATTAATATTCTGACAATTTTATATTCTGATAGTGATCTTCTTAAGTGGATGAGCTGATGATGGAAGGTAAAACTCCTCAGCGGTTAAGAGTTGAAAGAAAATTCTTACGAAGTTATGAGTACGAAATACGTACTTGTGAGGTAATTACTTATTAGCTTGACCAAATAATAAAAGGTAAACCTCATTAACGTTAAGGATGTAGGTGGCAAAATGGATGCGGACAAACGATAAACGTCTCTTCACTCGTTTCCTTTTACTTGTTTGTATAGGTGGTGTTCACTCAAAATAATCATAGGGTAAAACGTTAATGAAAGTTTGAACTGCATGGTAGTCATTACACAATGGAGCATCTTAATACCGCGATGGATATATTTGGCCTAAGTAGAAGTTCTTTTAAAAAAACTAAGACTCAACCTCGCACACTCACTCACACAGCAACACCATTGCACACACTGATACACACACACAAAAATGTTCGTACTTCACATAGTTCCACTTGTTCTGTTCGTGTTTTTTTTTGTTATTCTTTTTTCTGATCTTAGATTCTATTCCCGGTTCTATATTTAAACCTTATTTTGGCTTTATTTTTAATCTATTTTTATTGTGTAAACTGTTTTTGATAAGCTGTATAGGTATAAGAAATAAAAAAATAAAATAAATCTAGGTTGACGAATTTTATCAACGCCATCTATCGAGCACATTGTTCAACACTTCAACCGCGCCCGCGCGCACTGCGTTATTTGTTATTTTTGTTACCTCTCATAAGTTTTAATATTAAGATTAACTTATATTAGAACATAATTAACAATATATAACTAATCAATCAATATAAGTGTTTAAAAATTTTGAAGCAGTGGTTGAAGTAAATTTTCAATTGACCATAACTTCTTTTTCTCTTAACCGATTTTGACAAAATAAACTTTTGACAACGCTCCTAATTATATATAATCCAACTGTGAAAACCGCGTTCAAATCCGTTCAGTAGTTTTCAAGTTATAAAGTACCAGACAGACAGACAGACAGACAGACAGACAGACAGACAGACAAGAATTCCAAAAATTGGTTTTTTGGTTTCTATGACTCTTCTTTAATTGCCTCCTTTCAGTTTTTTGGAAAAATATTTAATGTACAGTTTTTCGATTTTTACTGTCTTATTATTAGTATAGATTTGCCAGGTGGCAAATAATGGGAAGAAATACTTATTGCAAATGTGTGTTCCTTAATTATGATGGTACACGAGTAATGTCTTGCTCATTAGCGGTTATATTAGGCTTTTAGTGCATGCTGTTATTACGAAATACAACCTTAATGCGAGGTAATTAAGACCTAAATCGAATTCAAAGTTGTTAAGTAATCTTGCCATGTTTAAAATATACGGAACCCAAATGGATACGACCCTATTCATCAATGTTCTAATAATTTTATACAAAATGTTACAAAAGTTATTTTTTTCACCCATTTGATTTATGATTAACTAAGGTTTTTTAAATAATTTTAAATTACAACATACAAACGTGGATATATCGATAAATGCGTTGTGAATCTTCGATATATTAATATGTTAATAGGATTAATATTAAAACCATCATTAATTGCTGGCAATAAATATGTGTCCCTAAATGTTTTCATTAGCGTGAAACGATCAATTTTAAATGTTATTATACGTTATTAAGGATTAAAATTACATGCATATTATTGTTGAAGTTTGGTACTGTACTAGTTTTGAAACTGGTTTCGTAAAGCTCAACATGCAACGATGGTTAACAACATACGACACGATTTCGCTTACGATTTTCGGTACGATAAACCACAGACTACATCTGTCACTGTCTTGTTTACGTGATGAAAAGAGACAAAATATAGATTCGAGACAAAAAGAGGTCTGTGTAATGGAGAAAGTCACTTTAGTTTTCGTGGGTGTAATTTATTTATATCTTTTCCTCATAGAAAATAACTACAGCAATCTCAGTTTTTTAAGCTTGATCACTGTTTAGTGAGTTCGAATCATTTCCAAGCTTAAAATTTAAACGATAAAAAGCTTGAGAAAGTTAAGTTAAGTTAAAATTGCTGAGAAAGTCCTATTATAGTGTAAATGAATATTTAAATTTTAAATAGTCCTTTACACTGTAACAGGACTTACACAACAATTTTTGTTTTGAAAGATTGATTTTTGTTTCTAATATCTAGAGCGAAACATAATTTGGGATTTTATTAAAAAAGCGTATACAATTTCCCGAGAATTCATTACAATTTTTATGGAGCCTAGAGACTAGTCTATTGAAGCTAACGTTATGTGTGTCTAATTGAAGTACTCGACACATATTGGTTCGCCAAGAGTTTGATTTACAAACTGTATGTTTACCAGACAATTCAAGGGTCCACTCTAATATCATATGAGTATCTATGACAGAAAATACTTCATATACTTGATGTGTTGAACATCCACAATGTGGAATTCTTTATGACATTTTTACAAGGTCATATTTCGGTATACCTATTCTAGACTACTTGCTCGTGCAGGAGCAAGATTTGGTTATTATTATCGTTAAAAATATATAAATATTATACTTTATAATATGTTATATGCAATTTTTGTTGTATTATTATATCATGTATATATTATATAAATCATGAATTATTATTCTGTTTCATATATCCTTTGATTGGGTTCGCTCGAAGTAGACCCAGAGTATGATTATTTATCCCTCTATAACTATACTATGATATAATTCATATAATTTTCAAAAAGATCTATAACGATCTCTTCGTATTCAGTTTGCGAGTTATATTTAGCTTAATAAGTTATACTTATAAACAAGATTGATGCAATTCAGGTATAATCTTAGTCACATACAAACATTACAAAGCCTTGGAACTCGACAAATTATTTGCGACTTGAATTTGATTTAAGGTTTTTTATAACAAATATCTTACGTATAGCAATTGAAATTGTCCGTTTAAAAGCGTTTTTCTAAGGTCCTCAGCTGAAAAACTGTACAAAACAACTTGTCTTAGCTCAATTCCTACCTATTTATAGACAGAACATAAAATCGTAAGAATATCGATGTCGTGTGTATTAAAGATCAAGGCTCATTAGCGTCAACAAGCAATGACTAATTATAGTCTTTGTGATCCATTGTAACCACTTTATTACAGAGGATTTCTAAATCCGTGTCCCTGTCTGGTTTTCCATGGAAATTACCAAAACCTGTTATTCTATTATGCTAGTTATTATGCTTGTTTGTTTCATTGCAGTTATAACAAAGTCAAATTTGTTCAGTACATAGGATTTTGAATAGTCTTAAATCGAAATTATTCTACGCGTGTTCGTACGCGACTTGGTTTTTTTGGTGATAATCCTATAACATTGTTTTTTAAGTACGTCCAAGGTGCAGCAATTATGTGATGTTAATTTGTTTCCGGAAAAGAAGATCCGTTGAATTCATCTAAAAATAAAATAAAATCCGTCCATCTGATTTATAATGGCATGGTAAACTTTCCGTGTGTAATAAATACTAAAGGTTCTTCAACAGATATTATATAACAGCCGGTAATGTTGCGTTGAGACCCAGTCACTAATCAACATTCCTTATTCATGCTCTGCTCTTATGCTCTATACTGCTGTTGTAAGCGTAATGTTCAACAGTCTCGATAAACGGAAACTTATATTTTGTACGGTTAAATGAAGCCAGCCTGACAACGACTTCGAAACCGTTAAGCATGAAATTTTATGGTTCGTCTATACAAGATGTGAGTCCAGACAACCGTTTTTTTACACTAGCAACTTTCCCTCGGTATGTCTTGTGCGTATTTGAAACTTAGATTTGTGAGTGACTATTTCGCTCTGTGATATTTCCATAATACACAGGATGTCCTAGAAAGCTTGACGTAAAGCTACTTATCACGTAACACTGTAATGTTGTATATTTTTATTTTATTTATGTATTGTAATTTTATATAGGAAACAAAATATGACTTATCGTGAAACGTGATAAGAGTTTGCATATGTTGTATGTATGTTATAATTTGTGAATAAAAAACAACGTACACAGAATGGATTATCAATTGTATGTACTCTGTGATTATTCCATTCCATACGAAATACCGCCAAAACCACAATTAACGTTCCAAATTCAAATTTGGTAATTTTTGTTTGTGAATCTCGGATTTCCAGTCGGTCGACTTTTACAAACCTTCACATCGTTAAGTGACATTTTTGTAAATTTCTTTACTTTGACTTTTCATAACTGTCTTTGAATGTAACCTCATAAATCAACAAATAATATTTTACCATATATTTCGCGCTTCATTAACTGATGTGCAATGATTGACATAATAATTAATAAACAAATTAAAAAGTCATGAAACAAATTGAAAATTGTTTTCTTAACAATCCTTATAAAAAAGTAGATCTTTATCTACATGACACACCATCTATGTTTGTAAAGGCTTTTTCCTATGACGCTGCTTTTTTCATTACATTTTGACCAACTTTTTAATTTGTTGTCTGTCCTATGTCCCCTCAATGAACCGATTGGGTCTACAGCTATGCTCCATCGCAATCTATTTGAAATTAATTATTGTAAATCAATATAAATAAATTTACTGTCATTTGACATTGTTTATAAAGCGTGAATTCTTAACTATTTCAATATCAAAAAATGACGCTTTTAAGGCAGGCGCTTTTAAGAATTAAGTAGGCGCCTGGTTTACAGTACCGGTGACCCAAGACCCTCTGCCACAAGGACCAATCATTTTAAATTTATTTTTTGTTTTTAATTGTATTAAAATAAGTCTTATTATAAGTTATAATAGCAGTATTTCGAATAAAGGTTTTTATATTAGCATAGTTTTCATATTTAGTACGGTTCATAATTTTCTGGTTTTCGCTTAATGGGGCCTCGTTAGTGTTGCGTTCCTTAATGTTGTTTTGTAATAAAAGTTAAGTGCTATAACTCAGTTTTGACTAAGGTTAAGTTTTAACAATGGGTAACCACGAATTGTGTTACTAATAATTAGATAGATATAGAGAATAAATGAAATGATTTTTAAATAGTTATTTTTTTCCGAACCAATAGTCAACAATAACTTAGGGTTATTTAAAAAAAGAACGATCTCCTAGCCATGTGAGTGTCTATGGGCGGAGACTTCACCGTCATGGTGCGCCTCCTGCTCGTTTGCCCCCTGTTTTATTTAAAAAATGTTTCTTAAGGTAAACTTAGTTTTACAAAGTGAACTACAAAATCTAAGTAATGCTTAATGATTTGTCAAACAGTTTTAATTCAATAGAAGCTGAGACATAAAAATAGTTTATTTTTTAATAAAAGAGAAATATTATATTTATATGTACGAATTAACGGGACTTGAAAAGTGATTTCTTCATATGTTAAAAGACGTCACCGGCCAATGGGCATATTTATTTTAATTATTTAGTCTGCTTGTACAACCAAAAAAAAAATGTAAAAACTATTTACCCACCGTATGAATATGTATATTTTAAGTGCTCGTAATATGAAAATTTTCAACAAAACACTTGAAACGTAAAAAAAATGAAAAATATAATTTAAATTTCCACAATATTTCATATTAATTATGCAAAATCATAATAAACCTTGACCAATGAAGGAGTAATTTTATCACGGTCATTTAAAAAAGATTGTAATTAACTTTAATATATATCTCAATGCTCAAAATTAATTTTGTTATATTTATAATTATTTCATATTTATTTGCGGTATACAAATATAAAATTTATAATATATATAAGTATAATAATATAAAAGTAGTGAACCACTACTGAAAAATTTAAATTATTATTTTTTAAATAAACACATTTCTTTAATCAAAAAATTAACGATTATTATCTATATAATATACAAACGGTGTGAGCATTTCGCACAGCACGGTTTATAAATAACAGAGTCGTCGTTAGTTTAAACGTGAAAGCCTAACATATAAACAGACAGAATTACTTTCGCAATTACAATATATTAGATTATTCAAGTTTTAGTAAGTAAACCCTATTTTTTTTTGAAAATGAAACAGCCTATGTCACACGTGAATAGTGCAGCTTGCCAACGGTGAAAGAATTTTTGACATCGGTCCAGTAGTTGCGGGACGTATTCATTTCAAACAAACAAACAAAAATAAAATCTTTCCTCTTTATAATATTAAGATACTATTATAATTGTGTAGATGGGTTTATTTCTCTATTAGTCTTGTTATAATTCGTGTTCGCCACATATTCGGTTCTTTGCAGATCTGAGAAAAGTTAATAGTAAATTTGGAATAAATTGTCTAAAACTCCAAAAATGTATTTTTTGTATATTTTAGCCCACGTCACACACATTCACACACACAATTATTATTCGTGACCAGCACGGAGGCGGATCAAATGTTAACATATAAAACGACAAATCATCAAATTGACGGATATCTCAGTCTAAGGGACTTTCCCTGACCTACTCTAGTAAGTCGCTCTTAATATCCAAAAAAAACTAGATTATGTTTAATCATAGACAAAGTACTTGTGTTGTTATGTGCAAAGTAATACCAACATTATAATGCTTTAATTAGCTTAACACCTACAATGCTCGTTATTTTTACACTTATCACGCCCAGCGATAAGGATGGAACAATTTATAGTCATTTGAGGGTTATAGTTTTGCTTACGACTATTTTAAGTCAAGAACACGAACTCAGTTATTTGAAAATAACTTTTATATAGGACAAATCTACTATGGAAGTTATATACAAGGCGAGCTTTGAATGTACCCTTATTCATAGATAACAAATTAAACTAAACTTGGTTTACCATTGACGTTCCTTATAATTTGAGTGTTTGTACACGTAAAAAACGGACGTCGAAATTTAAAATTTTATTGTACCAAATACTGAGATCCTTCTATACGGATTAAAACATTCTGACCGACATATATTTTCCTCATATGAGCGATCACTTGTACACGTCAATTGATTTTGTTATCACAGTGGGCACTTATGGGTTCACCTTTCATAGTTACGAGATATAGGCTACTGGGGTTCCAAAGAAGACCTGTCTTAAAAGATACTAACAATAAACTCATCTGGTTATCCAACATTTTTAAGCGTAATTACCGCTTCACAAGTGTCAGCGTTAAGGGTCGTTCGTTCCTAATCCTCAGACAGAGACGACCCACTTATTTGCGTATTAAGGAATAAATGTATCAAGAGTGCATTGTTAACATTTCTGCGTGTTTTTATCCATTGGATTAAGAACTTAGTGTTCTAAGTTATTAAAATGAAATATATTCTGTGATTTAACATGTTATCCGGTAATGCATATCTATGTTAAATAAGATGATCATATGGAAATTTAATAACATTGTATCACCCACGTGTGAGGTTGAATAACCTGAATAATACTAGTTTATTGTTCAAGTAATTTAATTAGTCTAATTTGCATCGCATTCCATGTGTTAGCTTAAAGCCAGTCTACAATCATAGTGGATATTATACAATTTGATTACTAAAACAATCTGTGGAAAACTATAGTCTGTGGAAAAAATAAATGTTCGCGCATTGTCTGTGGTCACGTGTTTCTGTATATAATTAAAATAACAATCTATCTCGGTAATAAATGTGCAAACATACCATAGAAATTATGATCTACACCAAAATATTTATGCTTTTTTATCTGAATGTATTTATTTTAACGGTATATGAATTTCAATGTATAAACATGCTTAACGCACGCGAAACATAAATAAAGCAAACGTCTTTAAATCCGGTTAAATTGTACGTTTAATAGAATTAACAATTTTAGGTTATAATAAATTTGATATTATTATGTCTCATGCTAACAAAGAAATTCTTATTTAGCAGCGCGTTCGAGTGGATGTCAATTTCTTCAGAGTATTTATCGTTAAAACTTTTTTCTGGCTCGTTACAATAAATAAGTCAATGTAACGCTTCGGAGTACGCTATTGGTAATAACAATAGCTTACATTTATATTAGATTATATTTCATTATAAATATAGGATATAGGTTAACTAGCTATGTCATTCGTTCTCGTTTCCATTATGAGAAAAAAATAATATCAAGTTAAAGTGACTAACAGTTAAAACACTTAAGGTATTCGTGTTTATAAGTATTGCGATCCATGTTGCATGTTATAAGTTGCTCCGTCATTTCCGATCGCTTACAAAACCTTACATTTTCTAGTTTATGTTTTTATAGCGCTGTCTGTACTCGTTGGACAGAAATCTGTATGGATACGAAATAAAAATTCGTAATTATAAACGGACTGAATTATTGAGTGTCTTAAATAACTTCTACGTTAATAGTAATACATTTAGTAGTATCTTTTCTATTATTTCAAATGCCTTATGCCTAATATTATACCTAGCATGACTTTCGTATGCCAAATCTCGAATCTTCGTATTAAAAGAATGACTCTGAAGAACATCTAAGGATGTATGAGCAAAACGGTATAATTGTTGTTCTTGGCTTGTAAAGAAGCCTGCTATAGGTATTTTATATTTAATGAATTAGTTAAACTATGTACAAATTATATACTTCTGCTCTATTAATAAACATGCTATGTAATATTCTCAGAATAACAATTATTGTACTATACAATAACTGGAATTTACGCTTGTTTGGCCCGTTCATAATTAACTTCAATTTCGCGGTTTAACCATCGATTATTGATATATATTTATGTTAATTACTTTATTCCAAGTATAAACAATTATTACGTTTCTTGTTTCCAAAAATAATTGTTCTGTTTTTTATTATAACTCCATCAACGCGTTGGATTATGAAGTTGGGTACACTAAGATGTCATAACTGGGTTTAAATGACGCAGGAATAAACATCTTCATTTACTGTCTTTCATTTGAGTAATAAATGGAGGACGCCACTCACTAAAGCAATATACATAATCATGTTTAAAAATACGTAAAATATTACGAAATAGTATCTCTTAAGATGGTAATGTCTCCTCGGGTTTGAAATAAGTAATATAATAATAATAAAATGATCAATACGTTAATTAAATCAGATAAAACAGTTAAATAATCAAAGCAGATATAAATTAAAAACACAACAAGATGGCGCTAAAATGCATTAAGTTTAAAAATGAAAAAACTAATTTAACTGGAAATTCATACTACCGTGATCACATATGGTATTATTACTTATTATTTATTTCTTAATACATTTATTTTGTTAGATTTTATTTATTTTGTACATTGAATATTTTGTTGAAAATAAAACATGGTAAATCCCAAGTTGTCATTCTCAGGGCAATAAATTCAACATTCATAAAAAATATGTGGAAATGAGAGATTTATTCGTGAAACTATGCCACTGTTTGTCTTATACTATTTTATATAAACAATATTGACTCATGCTTTAGACTCGATAAACATAAATTATTTTTTTAACACTTCTGGATATTTTTTTTATCTTATCTGTTTTATCATTAATTTACCTCATAGAGCAGGTATACGGAAAAGAATTACGTTAAGGCTTTAATTGGTAGTGCACGTAATTAATTTGAACAGATAATTAGGCATTATTTTTTTATTATTATTATTATTACAAATATTGTAACACAAACACGGTCGGTGAAAACGAAATCGTAATATTTCAATAAAACATTAATCTATCTAAAATGGCTGCCAATCGCTCCTTTCCCGGTATTGTCAGTGACATTTGACCGGAGCATGCGCAATGGGTGTCGCGACCCGACTTTACATACAATAACAGCTGTGGTAACGCTTATTACGTTTCTGCTTAAATTCCATTTTTGACGATTATTATATTCGCATTGTCATGCCAAATGATCGCGTAATAAGCATGTCGTGTCTAGGATATTTCACAAAGGTTTCCAAATCTGTATTGCTTTACCTTAATTTGACATTGTTGAAGGTTGTCATTTGCTGAGAAGTATACAATTACGCTACACCTTAACTTTGTTTAATGAGTTATTTACGAATTATGTGTTGGTTCGACTATATGGTTGGTACAAGTAATCAATTAATTCAATATAACCAACGTAATTCCGCCAGCAAATAGGGAAAAGCCGTGAATTAAGCCAATTGCTTATGTAACTATAAATTTTATCACAATAGCGCGCCGATTTGACCGCCATGATTGTTTATGCTTTACGAGCTTCTGATTGGCCGATAGTGCGCATGCGCTCCAACACTAATTCGATTCGTCGAGCTGAAATTGAAACTACATGTGGCACTTGTTAAGAACACTCTACCTAATCTTTACGAGCTTTGGATACATAGTTTTTGTTTTATGTTTATTACTACCGCTTACCCCAACAAGTTTATAAATAAAGAATTTCTTCGCTTTATCGTGAATATACATACAGACTCACTTTCACATTTGTAACAGTTAGATCGGCGGCTTACCGTATTAAGCAAATATTTCTTGCATATATATACATCATATTGTCTAGACTTTTGTTCGCTTTAATATAACGTTATTAGTTATTTTATGTTAAGCTCTTTGTTTAACCAGATGTTTCGCTCGTACGTCTGCAATGTATTAGGCAGGAGACAGCCTAATACTTTGTCTTGTAATAGTGTATTCTGTTATTCATCTTTAATTAGATAATGTTAGACCTTCGCTGCGTTTAGCGAAATCAACTTCATCAATCGACTTTTTTCACTACATAGCTTTGCATGGTTTTTAATAACGCAATCTTGTAAACTAATAACTGTTACAGATGTATATATCGTATTTTAATTATTAATTAAGTTATTTATTATTGTCTTAAGCACACGTTTGGGGCCTTTTATTATAATATAAGTTGAATCAGGTCGTATCTAGTATAATAGTATGTTTCGATTATAAAAAAGTAGAAATACTTTTTTCAACAATAATTGTTCTACTGTTTTTATGAAAAACAATAATTGAACAATTAATTTCACATTGCATTTAAACCTACCTTTGGTTTAATTAAAAACTTATCAATAACTTCGTGCATTATCATTAAATAACATTAAAAATCGATATAAGCGAAGAAGTAGTTATGTTCACTTAATTTAAATAGATACTTAGTAATGAGCTTGGTATTTAATGGAGCAAGAATGTTTGCATGATAAATAAATATTATAAACATATATGAATTTATGAAATGTATACATAATTTCAAGGAAACATTCCTTTAAATTAATAAAATATCTTTATTCAAGTAGGTCTTTATAAAGACACTTTTGAATCGTCCATTTTTACGCTACCATCGGTTCGGAAGGCAGTGATCTACCGAGAAGAACGGGCAAGAAACTCGATAGCTGCTCTTTTAAAATAAACTATTAATACAAAATTGTGCTACTGACAATAAAAGTTACAAAGCATTGTAAGGCTACTCAAGAATTGAACTATCCCGATGCTGAGCCAATTGCCGATACATTAAAGGGATCTTTGTCCTCTAAATAACAAAAGCACTTGCAGATGTTGAACGTCTGTGGTGCTTTACTAGTCTAACAGGAAAGTGTCTATTGCTGACCAAAAAAGCTTTTACGTTATACCTTTTTACTAAGTGTTTTACAGATGCCATCCTATTTCTCTTTATGTCTAGGGAAAGTGAGGACACTAAAAAAACATGACGCATTTGATCCATCCAAGTTTTATTCAGGAAACTCGCTCCCAGCGCAAATACAACATAAAATATAGACATTTTAGATTTACAAAAATCATGGAACTGTAAATATTAAGTAAATATATTTTTTTATAGTTAACATGCGCAAAGGTTATATATGCTTCCAATTTACATTTAATGATTGATTTGTAAATTATCAGTGCTAATCATTTGCAATAAATAATGGTATACGTTATTAAATAATTTCTGCTTGGTTAATGAAGAGACATACTACTGCTTTATGCCTCACCTGTGTAGCAGCTCTATACAGAAGCTTTAGAGTTTTTACCTCTCTTCTATTACATAACAGATAGGTCGAAATTTTCTAGTTCAGGTAAATCAACTTATTTCAATTGATATTTACTTTTATTTCAATATTATGTTTACTTTAAAAGCGATTCTTTAATATATTCAAAAGCCGTATTCCGGATTCGTTGTTTTGGCAAAAAATTAAACTTGTTTCGCGAAAAGGTTCAAGGATTTGTGAATTTAAACGATTATTTACAATTTTTTTTTGGAGGATTAATTAACTCATATTTTTGCGTTTATATTTCTAACTTCGCAGATAACCTTTGAAGGCCTAAGCATTGTTCATGTTGAGAAAAACAACTACACTTTAAACTCCGTGTAACGTTATTCGATTTAACGACAAACGTTTAACGTAAAGTGTCGAAATCAATTGTCTTTAGTTGGTTTAGCTTGTATTCCGTGCAATGATTTTTCTTCTCTCCATTTAACATAGACTCTCTATAACGCTTTAATACTCACAGTCCCTTCAGTGTCGTTATATAGAGTTTACACTGTATTGCGCATGTTCTTTTAACTGATTTTGAATGAAGGAAGGCATGTATGTTATTACTGTAAGAAATGTTATTTTAGCAAATTTAGTTTAGCGTATGCACAATCTAGCTGGAAACATAACTAGACAAAAAGTTACAAAAGGTTAAAATATAATATATTCCCATTATTCCAGATAATCGGCGAAAGAGAATATGCTGTCAGACCGACCAGACTGCCAACAGAAGAATTTCAGACAGGACAGCCGTTAGAAAATATTATATTACAGGTAATACTAAATCTCTATTACCAATTCGTATCTCAAGTCACAATTTTAAACTCTATTAATGTCTATTTTTGTATAAAAATAACTTTAAAGAATACGACTGCTAATAACTAATATTGTTTTCATGTTTGGCCTTCAGTGACTGATTGTATTTAAAAAGTATGCTACCTTATAAAAATAGTCTACAATCATATGAAGTCGTTTAGCCTCTATGATATACAGACCTCAATATTATAGTGGGAATGTAGAAAAATTGATAATCAACGAGATATTTGAGAAAATTTTCACTCACGCAAAACGATCCAAATTTTTGATTTTCTACTAATATTTGAAGTGTCCCTATCACTCTCGGGTCGCTTTGAATATGTAAAGCACAGAGTCTTAATTGTTCAATACTATATCTGTAGTTTCTATTATCTACAGTTTGTTCTACGGTTAAAGTTCGCATGTAATAGACAATTAGTCGTCATTACGGTAATAATTGCCTTAATGGTGGAGCAAAGGTGTGAGGTCTTACTTATTACATACAGAACCGTTTATAATATTGTCTCTGGCTTATAATATGTACTAGACATTTTTAACTAATTCGTAGTGACTACATTTTAAACTACCCTATATATATAAAATATAGAGTCCTGAACTGTAAATCAATTTGTCTAGTTTGACTTATTAATAGACAATTAGTCGTCATTAAAACAGGAAGTATTTTAATCTATCTCTCTATTAGTTAAAACAAAAATATGCCCAGGTGTGTTTTGTCTATAAACGTATATGTCCTGTGCTCTGACCGATAACAAATGAATGAAACATTATCTTATCTATGATGTGTAAAATGTAGTCTATAAGTCTATGTAGTCTGTGTAAATCGTAAAAATATTGTACCAATGTAGAATATGTAACAGTGATCTGATAGTATTATTTTTTTTATTGATGCGAAACGTAACTTGAACTAAAAGATAAATCATTTTATAGTCGTAAGTGATTCCTTAAATAAAATTAGTTATAATGTTGCTTGATTTTATCGTCTGCGAGATTTTTTTTATAAATGTCTATGCGCCGTTACATAGACAATACAGGTCATAGAGTAACCCTATTGTGAAAACGAAAGGTGATTTCAAGCCCTGTTACGTCATAAGACCTCAAATTAATTATGCACGGACCATTAAATCAAGATATTACCTTATGATAATCCCATCAGGCTGGTTTGAAGCGTAGTTTCAAATTAATTAGCTGGCAATTATTTTGAAGGTTATTATGGCGCCTTGCGTATGACAACAATTTATTTGTCACGGGATATGTTTTTGATTACATCTTTTGAATCTGGAACAACAAGCCATCCGCAATTTAAAATATTAAAAACATTTTTATAAAAATAAGTTTTATTTCAATGTTACATTATAAATTGAATTAATTATCTTGTTGATATTATCTGTAGGCATTTCCTGTCTGAACTTGGCACTTGAATGTCAAAAAATGTTTTAGTCCAAGTAATAACGTTTAGCAAAAAGTAACTGTCAATCATTAAATGCACTCTTTGGTTTTATAACATATATATTTTTTATTTTGTATATTATTATTTTATATAGGCGCTAGTCACCTTAGTCAAGGCTAAGCTAAGCTCCCCAATATCCCGTGCTAAGCTGTGAAGGCCTCCAGCGAGATCTCCGTTCAAAAATATTTTTTTTATTTTTTGTTTAACTAGTCGGTAAGAATTCAAGCTTACAACATACATATTGGGGTTGCCTGGAAGAGATAGCTTAGCGATAAGGCCGCCCGTTGCTCTTATATGTATTAACGTCTTCTACTTTTATTGATTAAGTGCAATAATGTGTGAATAAATAAATAAATAACATATCGAAACTATTAAATAATTCTCAAAACATATTGCGCTGGTAACAAACCGGACCCCAATTTAAATTTCCTTTTTTTTAAATTACGTTAATTTAAAAGAAACTGTATCTTAAATAGCACAATACAAACAATACAATACAAACAGAGACTATTATAAGTTTGTTGATTAATATATCTTATTACGTGATAACATTTCATCTTGTATTCTCACCCCTGTGCCTTCTAACAGAACAAAATTCGATTAATTAACAGCTAATGTTAAATTTATTGAAATGATTTTTAAGTCTAAGATTTTTGTAATTTGATATTGCTTCGTTTGAACAAGTTTTAATCCCGCACATAAAAGAACCTGATTCTCCGTTGCTAGGGTGATTAGCTAGGGTTGGAAATCGTCCTTTAAATCACTAGGCCCCCATCACTATACTCTATAGGTATGTCAGTTCGTATGGGTCACAGTGAGTCCAGTTTCGGCTTTAAGTTTTTTGTAAACGGATATAACCGATTTAAACCACAAAGGGCAAAAAAAGAGAATTAACCGCTTGTATATATTATGATTGTTTTTGTTCAATTCGAGTGACGTGAACATCACGTCAAACCTCTTCAATTAATTTCATTAATTCAAATTTATACAAAAAAATGCGATTTATTGCATATCGAAACACATTTTTTACATTCAAAATGTAACTTAATAAAAAACCTTTACTTTATTGGCCAAGGACTCAGAAAGGCCAAGAAGACCTGACTGTAAACTCCCGTAACTTTAAATAGCAAAGTATGAATGTGCCCATAAGTTGAAAGAAAATGGGCGGGTCTTGGACCCATGGTCAAAAAATGATAATCGTGAACTTGCCTTGATAAAAGTTATTTTTAATTCAAATGAACCTGTTTTAATTGCTATGGTATTTCAAACATACTAATATGAGGCTCTTTTTCCATATTTTAAAGTAAAGCATAAAAATTATTCCTTCTTTATATTCTATTATATATGTTACGTTATATCGATTCATATACTTACGTTGGTAGAAGGAAGTTTGCTTATACATCTTATTTATAGGTCAAAAACCAATACAACTATAGAACTATTGACAACATTTGTTATATATATATATAAAGTAAGCGACTAAGGAGTTTGAGTGGTTTCAATATTGTCTATGGCAAAACTAGTGTAGGAGACAAATCTTTTTTTAATCTGTCAATATCAAGTAATGTGTGACAGGTATTCAGGCATCTTCATTCTTAGGCTAATGATGTTATCTAATCTCCATATTTCAGATACGTTTCATTAGTTTTAATTAAACACAGCCAAACTAACTAGTGAGGCAACAATTAAAATCTGAAATCTGAAGATTCTAAAGACAAATCTTCTATATATATATATAGAAGAGGAGGCAAACGAGCAGGAGGCCCACCATAAAGGTGAAGTCGTCGCCCGCGGCGAAATGGAAATGTAATTTTTATTTGATTTTGTCATACAGTGGTTTGTCATATTCTTTTTCAAATTAAGGAGTGTTTCACCAAAACTAAGTGATTTATAGATTTCAATGGTCGCCTCACTAGTTAGTTTGGCTGTGTTTAATTAAAAATAATGAAACGTATCTGAAATATGGAGATTAGATAACATAATTAGCCTAAGAATGAAGATGCCTGAATACCTGTCACACATTACTTGATATTGACAGATTAAAAAAAGATTTGTCTCCTGCGCTAGTTTTGCCATAGACAATATTGAAACCACTCAAACTCCTTAGTCGCTTACTTTACAACTCATTTTGTTTATTTGTCCGTCAAACGATGTTTATTGTTTCTTAGAACATACAAAATCAAATTAAATCATATTACAAACTGTTTCTTTTGCGTTGGGGCTGCGTTCGAAATTATTGTCTTATATTATTCACGAAAACAAAATGAAATCCCGAAATTACAAAACGAATCCCGGTGGAACCAGTTCCTGTGGGCATAACGGTTCGGTCATTGACATTAATCGTTAGTTTAATGATTATACAGGATACGTTTAACCGTTGCGAAAAAGAGGGGTATATACGGTAATAGTATATAGCTTGAACACTTAACGGCTGACCAATTAATTTGTAATGAGATAACAATGCGATAAGTTACTGAATACTTTAAGAATTAAACTTCTGATTGTATAAAATTATTAAAATCATTTCTTAAGTAAACATAATTAATGAGTTGCGCTTAAGATTAATTATAAATATATAATTGACGTCAAAAAACTTGAATATTTACTCATGCAGCTCAGGCAAATATAAAATAATCTTGTATTCAAATAAACAGATTCAAGCTTTATTTATTCAGTTCTTGTAGTACAATATAAATACAATAAGTATTTATTACTTTTAACTCTAATGAGACAGCTTATTAGAAATTACACGATTGTGTACGTTTGCGTACATTTTACTAACGAAACTTTAAAAGTTTTTTTTGTTTCAGTTTGACGATTTCGTTCGATCTCTCAACGTGGACCCACACTCTCCACTGTTTAGGCTAGTCACCGATGGACAACCACCACTCAGGTATGAAATCATTTTTAATTTAATAGTCTCTGCTCCCCACGAAAAGCACTTCAAAGATCGAGTTATAACAGTTTAATACCTCTTTAATAGATATTTTTATTTATAAAAATAGATCTGACGTTTAACATTTTAGTAAGTGACAGCAATTATTAGTGACAGTAACATATTATTAATATTAATAAACCGGAACTCTAACTAGTCAGACACTGTATTTACCAAAAAGATGCCATCTAGGACGCTTATGTATATTATTCCATTGAGCGTACCTTTAAAATAACCATAGATTACAGAATATAAATGACACATGGAAAATGGTTGTAAGGTCAATAGTAAACAGATCAACGATTTCCATATTTAACTGATCGTTATCACTTCCGTTTTTTTATTGAAAAAAATAGATCTGTCATTGAAATAATCAAGCGATTGTTAAATATTTTAAAAATAGATTACTAAGGATATGGTAATGCAATATACATAATACATATCCCGGTTTAAATATAAACATTTCACGGTTAAAGTAAAATGGTCTGTAGACGTTATAAACTCAAACTCAAAATATCTTTATTCAAGTAGGTATTTATAATGACACTTTTGAATCGTCAATTTTTACACTACCACCGGCTCGGAAGGCAGTCAAACTAATACTATTATAGTCAGAATATCGTTAACAGGATTTGGCACTTACAAAAAACTATTGACTTTTGTAAAGAGAACAAAATTTCACTGCTTGTTGATAGATGTCATAATTTACTGTTTCTTGAATAAATGCATTGTTCTATTGTTATTAATTTAACAAAAGCTCGTATTACATTAATATAATAAATGCAAGAAAATTAATTTATAATAAATATATTAATTAACATATAATTACGATAGGTACGAGGAAAACCTTCGAAGGATGCCTTCCATTATAATTTTTTATTGTTAATATAACTAAAAGAATTATAAAAATATTAAATTAAACGTTAAAGTAATTAATATAATCAATAATTTCATAATGTACAATTTCCCGCCTAACGGCACTAACGTTATAAATAAAATTATAGATAACAAAAAATCTATGGATATATATAGATTTGACGTTTATATTTACATAGTCAAACTACAAAGTTGAGTCAAATGTCATATTGATATTTATTATCTATTATCTATTCTACTCCACATAACGTCTATGCTGTTTGTCTATGGATATTTTATTGTATCTAATTTTCGTTACGGCATATACCACACATGTTCTGGTTTACTCGTGTACATTTACAAGTAAATTTAAAATATTATTACGTTATTAAAATAACAATTTGATTTTATAAGTGGTTAGATTGGTATACTTTATTATTCATAAAATAATTCTTATTGTCTGTGCATTTTTAACACAGCGTCAAAATAATTAGTTAAAGTCAAAATATTTTCAAGTTGCCATGTCTTCAAATCACCTTTATTATCTATTATAACAAGACGTGTGCTTTTAATATTAGGATTTATTTAAGATAAATAGCGTAAAACTGTAACCTCTTAAAAGTATCATAAAAACAAAATATTGGCGATTAAAAAGTGTGACTAGAGCTGTCACACTTGTCACACTCTGTCACACTGGTAGACCCGTTCTCAGTTCGTCCTTGAGAATCATAATATGCAAATTTATAATCGTTTAAGTTTTCTGACGTCCACAAATATTATATCCAATGAATAAATATTTTTTTAACATTATATAAAAGAAGAGGAAAATCCTCTTTTACATATCCTTTATTCTATTTTTCTCTGTGTAACTTTAAGTATAGAACCGTATTAAAGCGTATGGGCAGTATTAACGTTAACTAAATAAACAATAGAATGTCCTCGATGTTATTTTTAGAATCAGTTTACATCATTATTTACGTTGTTTCATCTATTGACAAATAAACGTTTGCGTAATATCTCTGTGTAGTCTTAACGAGAACTCTTTTGTTATATCTTTTTTCTTCCCATGCGATTGGCATAAGATATAAGCTTGTTGTTAACACCACAAGTGTTCCAACTACGGCCAATGTACGACTCTATAACAAACTTCCTTGCAATTTGTGTACTACGCCCATGTTCGTACGCGATGAAGCTTAGAAGCAGGCAAGAAACTCCGCTTGTTTTTCTTTGGTTTATCATTAACTAAAAGGCCTTGCCTCTGTAATTTTTGCTCGATCTGTATTATACAATATAGCATATTTTTTTATAAGTCGAAAATGTTCGACAATATTTTTTAAATTCTGCCTATAATAAGATTTTGAATGAAACAATGTTGCTAATCTATGGTTTACGCTTTATTTGTCAGTTAATTAGATTATTCTTATATAGTATATATCATTTAACTTTCAGACAATGTCTACACCCCGAGGCGTGCAGCAAAGACCTTACATTACCCACATACTACGCTCGTTTCCATGATCTACGTAAAGAGTACGTACGGGCATACACACTACGCGCTGTAACGCCGCGTGCGCAGCCGCCGCCACCACCGCCTGACCACCCAACATCACTGCATGATATGCTAAATTGTATCCTCTTTAAACGCCATCAAAATATTTTATATTTTATAAATCAAAATCCTATACTACAACCTCAAACCTTGACGCAAACAATCAAAAAAATTGTTGACAGCCTTGACAGAGGTTGAAATGTCGGCGCTTTGTAAATGACATAAACAACCTTTATTAAGATTATCATTGCTTGATTGTTTTACAAAATATCACTGCTGTGTTTATATCAAACGGAATAAAAGCGTACGGCTCGTTACAATTACGGTTGGTTTTAATATGGGAAATCTATATCAATTATAGAAAGAGCCGTCTATAGATAAACTGGTAGGTTTCACTCACCTTGAAAAAAAATAATCAGAAATAGATAGTTCAATCGAAATATAATTGCAATTTAATTCATATGATGAACATTTAGATAACCTCACGATATTCAGTAGTTGATTAAATTACACTTGAATAATACCAGTGCGAGTTATGATACTAAATTATATAATAAACGTTATTATGTGTGAATTAGGGTTGACACTATGATTTTTTTAACTTTATTTCGAAACCAAACAATCTAATTAGAATCTTTTTAATAATAAAATATTTTAATATTGGAACTTAAAAAAATGATAATTTTGTAGATTGTCTTACTTAGGTTTATTAAAAGGGAATAGTGTCATATAAAATGACAAATTTAAAAAAAAGAATAAGTAGACATATGAATGTGTCTATGTGTGATTTATCGTTGAATGTGTGCGCGAAAGGGACTGTGTTATTACAAATTAAATGTATATAACGAAAGATCCTATGATTTTCAATAGATTTTCTATGACTGCTATTGTGTGAAGTAGTAAGAAAATGTCATTATAATATAAATTATATTGCATTAGTTATAAAACTTACATAAAGGACTAATTAATTCCAGCTGAATTCCATCACCGGACGTCAAGATTACGAAATTCCGTCTGGTGCTCCACAACTGTGCGTTTTAAGGCAGTTTCTGCCACGCACCACTCCTTTGTGGAAGGTATTCCCAAACCGCTACGACTTTGGGACCTTCATGAAAAGAGCTTTCCTTTCCCTTAAAGGCCGTCAAATCACTTTAAGCCCCCTGGCGTTGCACTTCACTCGAAGTGACACTCGTTTGCCTCCTCGTAAAAATAAACTTAGGTTTAAATAAAAAAATATATTATGCAAAATTATAATCGCAGTTAAATCGCAACGAATTTATAATTACCCTAGAAAGTTTTGACAGTTTACTAATGGCCCTAATCATGTACTCGACAACCCTAATACGACGATAAATCTTAGGAAGCCATACCACGACCTCGTGACTTAACAAAAAAGTAAACGCAAGAAAATAATTAATATTCATATGAAATTACGGAATATTCTAAAGTCAATTAGAAATATAACCGGCACCTATCCTATTTACATATGATAAATTATAAATTGCCGTGAAAAAGTACGCATTAGACGTCAGACTTTCGATATATTTTTGATTCATGACATATATTTGCTAAATTAATATGTCGGCTTAAATTACCGTAAAATGGTGTGGATAGAAACGTTATAAACTTTTGCATCGTCGTTGTGGTATGTTTTCAATTAATTCTTACGAAACTAATTAATTAAAAGTATCTAAATCTATCTAAATTAAAAAATTACAAAAAGTGCGCGTTATCTATTTCTATTGACCTCAATTTTACAGGACATATCAGATATTAAGAACTGAATACATACCTTATATTTTAGTCCATAACAATGTTATAATTTAAGGACTGAATTGGGTATTTATTATGGGACGCATTTTTATTTTTGGGACATGTATGGGGGGGGGGGGTCAATAGAAGCTTAACTTCAAGTTTGTGTCGCCATCTTGGAAAAAGGGATGAACACATTTTTTACGCAATATTTATGAAACTGCGTTTTACAAAAACTTCCAACTTGTAAAATAAAAAGAAGTTACAAGCTAAAAAGTAAGATTTTCTTCTATAAATTTTATATTTTTCCATACTTTTTTAAACAGTGTAGGTATTTCGCCTCCGTACCATATGTGCAATGTATAAATTAAAGTAGGTTACCAATAATAAACCTCTTTCAATACTTTTAAGAGTTTCGTTTTGTTTTAAATTAAACTCTTCATAAGGTAGTTATAATCGGAATCACTCGGCGAGCCACAGTTCAAAAACGACGTCACATTGAATTGCTACGAAACCATAATAATCATGACGTTCCAGTATGACAATGATTTTTTTCGTTCTACACATAACAATTTCAGACTCAGAAATACAAATTTGATAAAGTCGGGGAAAATTTAAACAAAGTAACATAACGTGTGAATATTAATAACAAAGGCCAAATTATTATTTCCGTCTTACAGATCTGGGTTTTAATTTCCAGAACAATTTTGCCTTGAAGCTAATTAACATAGGTCCTTAACGCGTTAGCACATATTTGTCAAATATTTGTAGACGTCAAAACCATTGCGCTATTTGCATGTGTTAATGCGAATACAATTCTATAGATATATAACTTAGATTGAATTAGTTATATCGTGTAAGCTTTCCATATTGTCTTTTTATTTATTTAATTTGGCACGCCAACATACAAACACAACCCGAAAAAAAATTACAAAAAAACACACAAGACATGTATGTGCATAAATTAGAGGTATATATATACAATGCACACAATGAACAATTTCAAAGAACTACTAAACAATCATATATAAAAAATAAAGAAAACTCTACACACAGAAATAATTTAAAAAAAATGAACTGAAAAGAAATGAACGGTTCATTTTTTTTTAAATTATTTCTGTGTGTAGAGTTTTCTTTATTTTTTGTTTTATATATGATTGTTAAGTTATGTACCTACTTATGAGCCACGTTTCCTACGACACAAGGTAAATCTTGTACGACTCTTGAAATGTCAAAAAAGTGCCGACGACTAACTAATTCCAAACGTTTCAACGCTAACTACGACTTGATATGTCAAAATCGTATATGTCTTAATTCTGAAATTTATGACATTTATTACTTGTAAGGAAAAATGGGTGTTGTCAGTTGTATACTAATATTGTTCCTGAGCCCACATCAGATTTAGGTATAACACCCTATACGGGTGAAAACTATTACGCGGCGGAAGTGAAAGACATGGCAGCGATCATTCAAAGGATTATTACAGACGGTAAGGTTATTCTGTGCATAATATACTTCACATTTAATCCGGAGGCGACATCTGTTTGGTTAGATATCAATTCCTTAATTTAAATCAACCTGTGGTGACACTGAAAATATTTCTTGAACTTTGTATTGTACGAAGGCTAACTATAAGGTTTTACATTCATGCATTGCACAGGCTGCAAACGAATATTATAACGCTAATAAAGAGGATTTATTCGATCAAGGACGATTAAATTTAAAATGAATGTTTAAAAGTGCCTACCTAAGTGTGCTTGCCTTGCCTGTGTAGATTAAGGTTAATTATTTATGCTTTTAAATATAATATTAAATTGAAAAAGACGTTTCGAGACAGGTATATTTGATTCCGTCTCGAATATATAATAATGATTCGAGCAATATTCAGAATACGGCAAAAAGTTTATTAATTCGTATTTAATTTCGTTTGTATAATAATATTCTCAAATTTCAGGATTCCGCCTAGAGTTGCCGGAGACGATTGACTTAGTTTTAGAAACTGGAATTTGGTAAGTTTTTTTAAATTATTTATTTAAACTTTGTTACACAAATGGTAGGAATAAATAGTTTTTAGTAAATAGTACATATTGTGCGGTATATTATGAAAACAATGTATACAAAACTTTTCAAAAAAAAAATGCTGAACGCCTTTGAAAATATGATAGCAAATGTAACGTCTTTCAAAATGAAAAATGATTAAGGCAATAGAATCTCTTCTATTGAGTCCGTCTATTACGATTCGTTTTCGTAGGCTAGATTAAAATTTAATATCCGTAGGTTTAGGTAAAAAAAAGTTTCAGTTTTGCTATTAAATTAGTGACACTAAGATCGATTCAACTGCTGGCCATTGATTAGGTAGTAACGGCCTAACTATGATAGTGACCCGGCATGATCTATCGAACTTGCTTCTCCAAAAAAAATCAAGCGTGTAATAATGAGTCCTACGAATGATTATAATTTTCAATATCTTTTAAATGGTTAAGGAAATTCGTCACCTGTAAGACATTTCAAAATTGACACTTAAACTAGAACAAAAGTACTGCTCTTTCTTTGGGTATCTATAAATTATGTCAGTGTTAAAGTTAACAAAAACTCAGCGTGACACATGAGAAGTGCTGACTGAGAAAACAACACCGTACCACGTTCACGTTAGTTTTTCTGTCGCGTTTCCATCGCTGATTTTGTCGCTAAGGGTGAATATACAATATTGTATAGTGCTAGTGAGTTGGAGATTATTAATTGAACTTATTGCATATTCTGTTCAGTATTTTCCCTGAATAGTTGCATAGACAAAATCGGGGGAGTAATAAGGCTATCTGTTGTCCATATTAACATTTAGATTATATTTATGTTTTACGGGTCACGCATGCAAAAGATTAATTGTTAAAATGTAAAATGTCATTTTAATATTGGCTAATTGTTGGCTGTTTGGCTTCGTATACTTGTAAATATATATGTTGCGAAATAACTAAAAAATACATTTCTAAGTATTAAAAATTACGTTAGCATTAAATCTGCATTTATACATTTTATCACATTGAAATTCAAGTCTTAACGAATTGTAATAAAGCTCATATTACTTTGTACACGAATAAAACATAATGAATGAGCAAACACGTTTAACGTTATTGTCAAGATGTTAATTTTTAAAAGGGCCTTCATGTATACAATAGTTCATGAAGTCTATAAATAACAGACAAAAGTTAACCGAGAGGTGTTAATCAACTAAAAATACGAAATAGCCAATAATTAGCGATCGGCTTTGTTGTTTTAGCACAAATATTAAAATAAAACCTCTTTAATGGATATAAACGTGAATATATTTCCTTATTTTATTACTTCACAATGGCTAAAAAGGACCTGAGTTGTTGCGTTATAAAAATGATTTTAATTTATATCAAAAGAGGTTTTACTGCACCTGAATATTTTAGGATAGCTTTTGATAGTAAGATGTTCTATCGACTTCACCTTTCACACATGGTTAGCCCCAAAGTGTTGACACAATTGTACCAGGCAACGAACCCCAATACTCTGTACTCTGGTCCAATTTAATTATTCGTAGAAGTTCATTAAATGCGCGAATTCTCAATTTCATATATTGATCGATAGTGGTTTTGAAAGTCTACCATAATTTAGAAGAATAAAACTAAACTGCAATAAAAATGAGCATCGTGTATGCACACCCTTTGCCTTATCGCAAGCGAAAATTAATAACATTTCTTAATACAAGGAATCGACTCAAGCGCAACGTCGTCAAACTTTATCGCTGTGCTGTGCGCATTCTTAGTTCAAACGTCCAACGAAACGGACGTCGTTGTGTAATTAAGTTTTGTGTTTGTGATACATTTGGAGACTATCATTGTTGATAAGGAGGTGAGTTATGATAGCTCCTGATAATCAGTCCGGCTTGACTGATATGGTCACTGGATACTTGAGAAATATTTGGACAATGATATTGTATCACTGGCTACCGACCGCGCCAGGATAACTATATTTTAAGTCAATTTTTTATAGAAGTCACATAACAAACAAATCACTCTAATAGCTATATGGTATAGCGGTATATAGACGATAATTGTTTTTCAAAACAATCCAGTCCAACGTCAATAGTTTTCTAGTATGAATTGTCTTGTAAAATCCTGTTGTAAGTTCAATGGATGGGAAAACATCGCAACTGCTACCACAAGATGTTATACTTGTATAGATTTAGGAAAGATTTTAATATGAAAAAGGTTACTTACATTTTGTTGGAGCTCTATTTAATTGTATTTTGATTTTTATTAAACTGTGTTAAGGTTTATATTGCAACGCAACGAGTTATACTCTAGTCAGCCATCAATCTGTAAGGTTTTAAAACACATTAAGTAGTATTTAGCGTAGTTAGAATCTTTGTTTTTTATAATGGTGACGCCGTAGATGAGCTTAGCATGCACTACGATCGTTTCGTCAATACGATTCAGAGGACAGTTCGTATCGTCGCTCGTAGTCTTAACGTTTTATATTCCAACGGTGATCGGATTTACGTCTCGTTTCAAATGCGACTTGTGCACGTGAAAAAACACACTGCAACCACGTGACTGCATGCGTTTTTGTATAGAACACTTCTTATTCTGGTCATAGATTAGTTCATCAAAAAAGTTGGCATGTATCAGCTAAATTCAAATGTTAAAACAATAATAAAAACTAAATTTGCCTACTGTATCGTTGAACTAGACTACGCTGTCTCATTCTTAGTCTTCATAACTTTTAATAATTTATACGAAAAACATGTTTAGTGCAATCAAAAAGTTACTTAAATGTGATCCATTGAAGTCCAATTTGATTTTTCACGTACACTTTAATAATACGGAGAAACACAAAACCATAGAGGCTAGAGCTGTCCTTTAATACTTAAGTTTGGGAATGATAATTATGGACTGTATCACGCTACCAAAGCCACAAATGTACCCATGAGCATGGATACTAGGGTTTGTAAAACAGCATAAACGAGGTTTTAATTATTATTTAGTTCAAATTCATAATTTCATTAAATTTCCTTGGATGGCGCCATGACATGACATTTTGGTTACGTATAAACACAGTTTTTTGTCACACCCAGTTTATTTTTATTTTTTTTAATAAATTCCCTAAATGATGATCCAGAGTTCAAGGTCTTCAATATTTTTGTAAAATAGCGTAAACATAGATAGATAAAGCTATCATTTCAACCAAGGTTTCTTATATTTATACATTTAGGTAAATTTATACAAAAATAGAAAGACTAGATAAAGGGTAATTAATTTATCGAAGGTTCTCAATTAAAGTCGACACAGATAAAAAAAATACACCCGCACATCTCTAGACTTCTAATACAAAACATAAAAAGACTGGTAAGCATAATTTTTTTGAAAATTCAGTATAAACGTAAACAATATTGTTAATACATTTTTTTTGAAACTTAAAAAAGTTTAGATATTTTCGTCTGTTATTTATTATTCTGTTTGAGGCCATATAAAATCTCATTGTAACGCCACTGTTCGATAAAAATTTTGAAAATCGCATTTATGCATTTAAATACAAACCACAGAATTAACTAAATGTATTGAATATCTCGGTAATATGAGTAAGCGCAAGCGCAGTGCGTTTTCTGAGTTTCAACTATCACATTTGGCTGATTCAGGGTATAATTTCAATCACGGTGTTTAATATTTCAAGTATAAAACATTATTTTTCCTGCATATATATTATTGGAATTTTATTTTACATAATAAAAGATCAATTAAATAAACACAAAATATTCTTAATATTAACTAAAATAATTAACTTAAAATAAAACAAAACAAAACTAAAACAAATTTTAAAAGTTTGGTCCCTGTGGCAGAGTATCCACAATGCTGGCGGTATTTCCTCGCTGTATCGCGATGCTTACACGCTGAGCAAGGAAAGCACCAGCTCTTGGATCACCGGTACTGACTACCAGGCGCCTACTTAATTCTTTAATAACCGCCTCTGCACTTGAACCCCATGGTCCAAAAGTCTCTACCCCAAATGGAAATGGAATTTTGTACTTTGACCTTTTCTTTTTTTCCGCCTGCTCTGCAATAATTATTATTATTGGAATTATTTATTTATTGGATAGAATATAGGTCTTCCACGTCTGTGCTTCTGGGTCAGCACTTTCGAGCTCCCATCCAACGTGTCTTCGTGTCATCTTTATGGTGCTTCTTTGCCCCTGCTATATTTAAAAAAGTAGATTTTTCCACAAATTGCACACACTACGCGATTGTGTATGTTTTTTTAAATATAGATTACATCATCTTTTGTATGTATTAATAAATGTTTCTTCTTAAACAAAATCCTCGGGAAATAACATCTATTTAAAATCAAAATACGAAATTTTCTCGAGAAGCCGATCAAGCCATTCACTACAACATACAGATTAAAACTTGAGGCTAGCGAAATATTTTTACAGCAATACAAGTTAAATGATTTTCTAAAAACTTAACCTTTTCTATTTTAAACACGTTTTATGAGATATTATTTTAGTGATTAATGCAGTTTTTTGTTTTCACAACTCCCAAAACTCTACGATAAAACAGAAGTAGTTCACATGACACGTGTGAACCTTACTCAAACATTTGGTTAAGTCATCAATTTATGTTCATTTTAAATTATTCTTTTACAAGCTTTCTTGATTGTTTGATTATTGTTCAAACGATTTTCGAAAACTGTTAAATGTTCAAACACCTATCATGTAGATGGGAGTGTTCTTAGAAATGACAGTACTGTATCTTCTGCCGAGTTTTTTTAAATCAGAACAGCATTGGTTGAATTTCCTCATCGCGTAATTCGTAATACTAAAATCACAGTTTCCAATTCAGTCTTAGTCCTAAAAACTAAGGAAGCCCAGACTTAATATCACTACCGGTTTTTGTGAACAATTAAGTATGGTAGTAGGATGATAATTAATGCCTCATAACAAAAAGAAGACTTCTTCAGACTAATTATATTTATATTATGTTTATCTCTATTGTAATGTCGCTTGCGCAAGACAATGTAAGTTTGCCGATTATTCTCACAACACATTTAAATAAAACACACACTCGGCTTTGCGTGTGACAATGTATCAAATTTTAAAACATTTACGTCTGTATTTATATTAAATACGCAACGAACTGTCACACACCATATGTCAGATTCGTTTGGTGTTTTTTTTTAATAGATGGAAACATAGAGTGCCTTATTGATGATAGCTATGTGAGTTAAATTCTTGAGTTAAATATCAGTTATCGAGTTTCGGTCCTCGTATTTTCGGTAGATAACTGCCGAACTGGTGGTAATGTAATAAATGACGATTCAAAACTATAAAGACCTACATGTATAACGATTAGAATGGTTTATTTATAAAATTATCGATACAGTCGTGTTAGAAATGATTCTGTCTATACAAAAATGGTTTTCGTGTCTAGTTAAACTATTATGAATTGAATCATATTATAGGAATTAATTATGATTGAGGATTTCGTTTGATGATTAAGAACTTACGCAAATACGTTATTCCGATATTTAATTAATTAATACTGTATATCACTGATATAAGATTAAATATATCGTTATAATTCTACATCTATTACGATATTGTCAACGATTTGCTCATATCTATTTAGTTATTGTAGATTTAATCATAAGTTGATTTAGGTATAATAATTGTCGTAATTATTATAAGTAAAAAACATTAATAATGGCATAATTTTTCATGCCTCTAGTGTTAACCATATCAGGCTACTGAATCCTTGTGGATAGTTATAACGACAAACCATTCTTTTGACAGTTCAGTATTATTGTATATTGTTAACATATTTTTTTTTAAGTATTGACAACATAAATATGTATAATATTCTCTTGAATTATTCAGGTAAATAAATCACCGGGTTTAGAATTCACTGATAACCTGATCGTGATACGAAAATATGTGACGTTATTTCCTAGCGGTTTCAATCTTTAAAATATAAATTTATTAGTTAAAACCTTACTTTAAATTTACATTGCTTATTAAATCAAAAGAGGATATATGGATAATATTACAATGAATATTTAGTAAGTGTCTTTAAAGCAAGGCAAGCAATATTTTAGCCACATTCTATTTAATCGGGTCTGAACTAATAAGTGTACGTAAGTACTTTTGCTGATGCGATTCGAAATGTCACAATGACAGTTAACATCTCAATCGGTGAGGGTTATAATTGCAGTTTTACATTAACTCCCACGAGTAAAAACAACAGTGCGATGCTTAACCTAAACCTGCGACGTGCGGTCACCGAGTACTTCCTTTACAAATCCGTAGAAACTGTATAGAAGCAATAATATTTATCGTGATTGTTACTTACCGTGCATAGCGTGACCGTTTTGCTTCTGATAACAATACTGAAAATCATGGACTTTGATATTTTTCAATATCTAGGTAATATTACAAAACATGCTGAAGAAAAAAGTATGTATTTTATAACAAATATTCCTTAGATGAATGGACAATTTCATTACATTTAACATGATATTTATCGATTGAATACCAAATCTATAACACAAAAAACGTTTGGTTCAAAAACATTATGGGCGTTTGAAAACGCGATGGCGGGAAACCGCTCACTTCTAGGTTAAAAACAATTTTGGCAAATTGTCATTCAAGAAAATTGTCTTTGACTCCATGTAGTTAAGTGTTGTTTACTAATATCTATATTAAAGACCGATGTTTTGATTAAAAATTGTCCTTCAATCGTAACTACTTCTGTTAGTTATAAAATAATCCGATAAAAATCAAAGTAACTCGATTAATTGGGAGGGGGTAGATAAATTATGTCCTTAATTTTTTTTGATAACGTACTAGATTCGAGTGTTTTGTCAAATCGGAAGGTTAGTCCATAATTATGCTACGTCAAATAGTTAAATTATAGTTTCCCGATGTTTTTATGTCATAATAAAAATAACAATTTAGTAAATTTAAATCGAAAATAAATTATTTGATATTTTGATGCGTTTATATTTTATTTTCCTTCATAAATAAACACTTCAGAGTTACCATGAGTATTAAAAGCCTCAAATTAGCCTTCTATGATAATAATCGTGACACTTCCAATTATAAATTATCCACGTTTTTAAATTCATAGTGTTATCGTGACTATAAAAAAGTACATGTATCATTGTCATAAAACTCAGCAATTCATAACGTTTGCAGTCTGTCAAAACGTTATTAAAGGCCTATACGAATGGCATCAAAACTTTGTCATGACTTTTGTTTATTTATTTTTTGCGCTGATCACGCACACATAGCTGATTTTCATGTCGAAAGGTCATGATAGATAATGTGCAAAAGGAGATTGATTTTGCAATCAATATTTATATGTTTTTTAATACCATTTGTCTACATGTGTTGCTACGCGTGCACCACGTATTAATTGATTCCTTTGTGTACTAATCGAATAGACAAAATGAGGGTAATATCGTTTTATATTAAAACAATCAAAATCTGTTTAACAATAACAATCTTAGAACATCTTTTTTTCATATAAGTACAGTCTTTCTTATAAAAATAATAAAGTTCAGTGATCATAATTCCTATTTAAGCGCTACTTGACTCCTCTACACACTTCTCTAATCAAATCAAAAATGTCTTTATTATAGGTAACAGAGATACACTTATAAATCGTTAGAATTATAATTAGAAGTTATAAAAATTTTCGCTTCTACATTTACTGCCAGTTGCCAAATAAAGTGCGTAGAGCGGACGAGAAGAACTGGCAAGTAACTCTTCGCCACTCCTTTAAATACGCCAAGTATGTTTCACAGTACGGTTGTTAAGATCTGCAACCATTACACCATGCACTGGTTGTAGTGCATGTCCTAGTTAATATAATGTTAAAATGTCTAAAAAGTTCCAATAATTTTCAGTTATTGATGTAAGATCATGCAGAGGTGTTAGGTCACTGATAATGTTAGATATATTGCTTATGATCGTATTGACATTGAAAATTACGTACAATGTTCTCTACGCTTCCTATGTAATAAAACTTTTTATAATTATGTTCTTGACATAGATATATTTTCGTGCCTGCTGCATTCAGGTGTGATGTTATTATTTTATTTTTTATTTCTTAAACCTATACAGCTTATCATGTTTACACAATAAAAATAGATTAAAAATAAAGCCAAAATAAGGTGTAAACATAGAACCGGAAATTGAATCTAAGATCAGAAAAAACAATAACAAAAAAAAAATCACGAACAGAAAAAAATAAATAAAAATATATACCAATATAAATATATATATATATTTGTATTGTCTTATGTATCCTATTAATATCTAGATATGTGGTGGAATCATCTTGATTAAACAACAAAAATGTTTCTATCAACTTAGCAGCATCTAGCGCTTGTTGAATTGTTGGTGGTGACTCGGCTTCGTCCACTTGATCATCTTCTTCATCATCATTATTTGGGTTTTCCTTACTAAATATGTACTTACTTAATAAATATGTATTTACTGTTAAAATATGAACACATTTCTTCGTAATAGAGAATGGCTGTATCGTTATAAAGAGTGTATCAATGTATGGGTTTTAACGCAAACCAACCAAGTTGTCCACTTCTACTTTATAGGGAGATTATCGTTATAAAGAATAACGTTATAAAGAGTTTACACTGTATATACAAGTGGAGTAGTGTTGAGTAGTGAACAAGTGGAGTATATTATGTGAAGAACGAGCATTTAAGTGTGTGTGTGTGTGTGTGTATTAGTGTGTGCAATGGCGTTGCTGTGTGAGTGAGTGTGCGAGGTCGAGTCTTAGTCTTGATTTGTATTTAAAAAAAATTCCCTTGTCGGAAAATGTCTAATGTATAGTTTAATTCTGTTTGTTTTTCTTCTTTTTATATTGTTGTTTGTACTGATGATATAAATCTTATCTGTGTATCATGAGTTAGGATGCATCTGTAATTTTGATTTATCGAATATCTTTCTCTTGTTTTATGTAGGTATGTAAATATGGAAATTTCTGGTTTTTATTAAATTATATATATGTTGCCTAGTTTATGCGGCTAACGTTACGAGAAAAAGTTCCCCTTTGTGTGTTTTCTATTTACAAGGCTAAAGAAGTAGTTTTAAATCAAGATTTTATATTATAAGATTAAGTTAACGAAGTTTTGTACGCCATTGAGCTACCTATGCTGCAGATGCATTTGTTAATTTATTATCGTAAATCGATGTAGAAATTTTTTAATTCTTCTGGAACGGCTTTAAACTCAAACTCAAAATATCGTTATTCAAGTAGGTCTTTAGAAAGACACTTTTGAATCGTCAATTTTTACACTACCACCATCTACCGAGAAGAACCGGCAAGAAACTCGATAGCTGCTCTTTTAAAATAAACAATTATTACAAAATTATGTTAACAGCTGCAATAAAGGTGTTCTAACGAGCTGTTTGTATTGTTTCAGCTCAAAAGACGATGAGATAGACGGTAATTGCATAGCACGTGCACGCGGTTTGCCCTGGCAATCCTCAGACCAAGACATCGCCAAATTTTTCCGTGGACTCAATGTTGCCAAGTGAGTAGAATCTAATTTAAGATGATACAGGCCGATAGCGTTAGGTTGCTTAGTTTGTTTTCATTTTAGTTGGAACATTTTTTATTGTTATTTTCAATTTAATATAAAATATTTAACTTAAGAAACTACATGCTTTTATCCAGGGGTGGAATAGCACTGTGCCTCTCACCACAAGGCAGACGTAACGGCGAAGCTTTGGTTCGTTTTATCTCACAAGAACACAGAGACATGGCGTTAAAACGTCACAAGCACCACATCGGACCGCGGTATATTGAGGTAATTTCAACGTCCTTCGTGCCAAGAACTCACCCTCAATTGATAATCTATGACATCAGCAATATATATGATTGATTGTACCACCAGGTGTACCGTGCCAGCGGCGAAGACTTCCTCTCAGTAGCGGGTGGAGCAACGTGCGAAGCCGCTGCGTTCTTGTCTCGCGGCGCGCAGGTGATCGTGCGCATGCGTGGCTTACCATACGACGCCACACCTCAACAAGTTGTAAGTTGTTATAATAGCTTGTGTTAAATGCCATTGTTACGTAGTTACGTTAAATTCACTAAGGTGTAATGTTAACGAATAATTCAATGAAAATAATGTTAATAATAAACAAAACAAACCACAACACTAAAACAAATTCAAAAAGTTTGGTCCTTGTGGCAGGGGGTCCTTTGGACGTATTCCCAATGTCCAAAAGTCTCTTCTTTAAAAAGAACAAAATCAACGTTGGAGGAAAGACTCTTGTAGTTTGACAGTTACTTTTTCTTTCAGCTCTTATATCAAACAGTAGTTAAACGCAGTCTTTTCACAGTTGGAGTTCTTCTCAACGGGTGACGATCCTGTTCAAGTGTTGGACGGTGAAGACGGCGTACTTTTCGTACGTCGTGCGGATCGTCGTGCGACGGGCGATGCGTTCGTGCTGTTCTCGAATGAAGATGACTCACCGAAGGCGCTCGCTCGACATCGGAAATTGATTGGCGCGAGATATATAGAGCTGTTTCGATCTACCACCGCGGAGGTCCAACAGGTATATACTTCCTATAGAATGTAGCGAATTACTCTCGCAGTAACCCATTTAACGATAATAAAGCTTGGGAATGAGTCGATAAATGTTCCGCTACGACTTGGGGACCTTCAAAAAAAAGAGCGTTCCTCTTTCTTAAAGGCAACTCACTTGTAAGCCTCCTGGCTGTGCAGGTGTCCATGGGCGGCGGTTTGCACATCACTCGAAGTGCGCCGCCTCCTCTCACATAAAAAAAAGAGGACATTTTGTCAAACAGTGATCACACTGAAAGAACTGAATTTATTGTGGGTTTTACATCGCTTTATTTGGAAACCCTCGTAGATGTAAGACATTTTTTGACGTACACAAGTGATCGATGATACGATTCTATGTGGAAAAGATTGAATTGGTATTACATAACAGGTCGGTTTTTGAAACGTTTTGAATTGGCGATTGGAATCACATTCTCAGAGAGATTCTTAAAGGTTCTGTTAGCTTATAGTTATCAAAAATATATATTTCGTAGAGACTAATATTATCGTTTCTCAATTCAACTTGCATTACATGTATATTATTCCTAAGTTTTTCTATCCTAAGTACTTCAAATAGCGTCATTACTATAATAATCGACCACAATGCAGTTTTGCGGTTATTTACACTAAATTGCTATCTTATGTGCAGCCCGCCCTTGGGATGTGGTAAGTTGAACTCGACAGTTACAAACTTGAAAAAAAAATCCCATACTTATAATAATTTCATATGGAAATTGTCAACCTTCACACTAACCTTAAAGTTAAGATCTTTCAAGTCGTTATAATAAATTAGTGAGTTTTATATATAAGTTATATACATAGTTAATCTTCAACGATCTGATAGGCTCAGCCAACCTTTGTGCTTACATTAATTAAGATTCAAATGTACTACGCATGTTCAATACGTTCATAAAAATATCTCTGTTTAGTTTAGTTTTGTATATCTACTATAGTTTTTAGCACACCCTGAAATTTCTCCTAAACATCGTTCCCTGGAAGGTCTAAAGCCAGTTGCTCTCCTAATTTTTTTTTTAAATGTAGCAACTTAGTGTTAATAAATATGTAATCCTAATGACTCGTGATATATAAATAAACTCATAAGTTTTAATGTTTACATTAAAATTTAATTACATACGATTTATTTTTATTCTCTTAATAAATAAATATAGCAGTAAAGATACTTAAGTTATTACACATTTTATTTTTATATAAATATGTTTCTAAATATTATTCAAGATGAAAGAGAGACAAACATATGTATTACAATAACTTAGTAACTAAACTAAACAATAATAACTGCCACTTAAAATACACTTAAGGCTGACGAAAATGTTGAAAAATACTTCAATGTACCCTCAGCACCATTTACAATTTCATACGCATACTTCAGGTCCTCAACCGATCACTGGAGACCAGGACCAGTCAAAGCAGCACACCATCTACGGCTAATCCGCCCACAGAAGGTCTTCTGCCTGTGGCGTTGGTTCCACAGCACGTCATCACCTCGGGTACTGCCAAAGACTGTGTACGGTTGAGAGGTCTGCCTTATGAAGCTCAAGTAAGTACATCTTCTTTAACTGTTTTGGTTTGTTATATTTTTCTAACTCAATAAATACTTGCAGGTGGAACACATTCTCAACTTCCTCGATGAATTTGCCAAAAATATTGTAGTGCAAGGCGTCCATATGGTCTACAATGCTCAGGTAATGTTCTTATATGTGTTTTCATTTTGTATATAAAAAATTGGTTTGATTTGAACTACTAAGAGTCTCCATTTAAGCTTAGATTTACTTGTTGGAGAACACGCCCTCTCTCTCATTCTCCGTCTTATTAAAATACAAAAAAGCAATAAAATATAAATGAAAAGAAAAAACAATCATCAATACAATTTTATTATTGGTAAGTTTTAAGATTAGTAAGTTTGGTATATCCAAGTTAAAAAAGCTCGAAAATAAGTACATATTTGAAAACTAATAGGCATAACATTTAAATTAATTAATTAAAATTAAAGCCTTACAACAAGGATCAAACTTTTTGAATTTTTTTTTATAATAAAAATTTAAAATTTCAGGGTCACCCTAGCGGTGAAGCCTTCATCCAAATGGACAGTGAAACCAGCGCCTATCTCTGCGCGCAGCAAAAGCACCACCGTAACATGACCTTTGGTAAAAAACACAGATATATCGAGGTAAGTGTCTTATGTTCGCGATGGTACTTATTGTATGGGCCTCATTAAGATTCAAATAAATAAAAAAAAACATAATTAACACCCAAAAAGTAACGCATTGTTGAGCGAAATGACGTTCGAACGCTTAGCTCATTCGAAATTATTCCAACTAGGTGTTCCAGTGTTCCGGCGACGACATGAACCTAGTTCTGACCGGCGGCGTCACCCCCGCCACCTCGCCCAAAGTGCTCTCACCCGGTACGTTGATATCTCCCCCACCCGCGCCGGCACCTCGCCTTTTAGCCCAACACATCGCGCACCAAAACCTCCTCGCGAGGCAACAGGAGAACCTCCTCTTAGCCTCCCTGCGCCCCCCGCTCTACCCATTCCTCCCCAGCTATGCTCCCGTGCGTTCCCCCAGTCCCTATCTACCCGTTGTACCACAGAACATACTGCCAACTAAGCGTTCATACGACCGCGCGTTTACGCCAACAGAATCCGCCGCGAAGAGACCGTATTTGCAGCCACAAATGACACCTATGTCGTTACCGGTTTTCTCTTATTCGACGTCTCCACCGATATTCTCGTATGCCAACACTAGTCCAATGTTGTCTTCGTATTCAATGCCGGCGGGATTGCAACCGGGGCTCCCGGGATACGGCACCGCGCTGTCTGCCGCTTTACCGGCATCGATGACTAATCCGTTCCAAGCGTCTTTGTCTATGTTCCCCACTTACCCTTACTATCCGGGTGTTTAGTATGAAGTTTAGACTTTTTTTTTCGCAATCGATTGTTTTTTAGAATATATTTTTGAAGTAACCTTTCCAAGGGGGAAAGAAATCAATTTAAGAATCGTTTTTTTATTGACTATTTTGTCTAAATCTTTATGTATATTATGAAATCGGAGTAACATTAAATTTTGTAATAGGCTTTATATAGTTTTTTGATAGTTATAGATAGGTTATTGTTAGGCAGTTAGTTCGTGTATGAAATTTTGTGTTTTGAGACCACTCTTTGCGACTTAAGTCGAAACTGACAGGGTATTCAGATGACAAGCTCAAACAGGCATCAGGTGCCTTCTCATGAATTTAAAACGTAATATTATCTCGTGTATTGCAGCTTTTAGGTTAGTTGAAATCAATTTGTTGATTTTAATCATTGTTGAGCTATTAGATTTTATTATTAATAGATGTTTCTGTGACAAGTTGTGTTTTGTTTTTTTTTTTTCATAATCGTTGTGATTTTTATTAAGACATTCCATTTCTTTTTTATTAAAAACGTTTGGCAACAAGGCTGATTTAAGTCTGATATGTACTTATTTGGAATATTAAATTAAGGTTATCAGTACAACAAATAATTTTACACTTTTATATTTTTTTGGCAACTTTGTTAACGCACTTAGTAATAGTTGGTTGGCAGTTTGTGTACTTTAAAACTATCCTGTTATAAATCCTATAATTTCCAACGTAAAAGGTGTCGTAATTCATTGGAAAATGTTATACTAAATTTGGTTTATCTATGGACTCTATAATTCTAGTAACATCATTGTTTATGGTGTACCATCGTTAAATTCACATAGGTTATGGGGCTTCCGTCACAAAACATGGTGTATTGGCTAATCTATGTACTGTCATATCTAAATTTAATTAATTGCAACTTTACCAATTTTACTGTATGAACGCTAAAATTACTTACACAGAGCCAAATGGCGTGTAGTCTATACCGCAGTGCGTCTATTATTTATGTTCACTGTATTTATTCCGGGCTTAATTTATACTGTTTAATGCACGCATTTTTTTCATACAAAACTTTTTTCACGAGTTCTCTGTCCCTTTTTCTCCACAGCGTAGACACGAGTTGATAGAAAGAGACAAAATTTTAAGAGTTCAATTAGATCGATGTAGTTCTTGTGAATTGGCGGTATTGATGTTAATTGAAATCTTAATACTATTTAACTAACAATTAATTGGTAACGCTGCAAAATCTTAGTTTAATCAGTGTTTAATTGTTATAAAAATTGTAATTTGTTATCTTGTGTGATGGAAAATGAGCATGCAATTCGGTAAGTTTGCACAGTTTAATATTAATCAGTGATACAGTGTCTTAGTTTTCACGGCGTAACTTGCTTTTAATTTTGTTTAAGTATAGGAACATTATTCTTTTAAAACGTCGTTAATAATTACATATTTGTATAGCTCGCTGTATTAAAGTCTAGGCTAAACTAAGAAATAGAAAAAAAGCAAATACTAGACTTATTCTCCAAGCTATACTATTAAGTTACCACATCTCGTCTCCGACCTAAAAACTCTAATGTGTTTCTTGATAGTAGGACTTTTCACTTGCTTGAAGTATCAATTTCGTTACACGTTCATTTTTAATCTGTGTCAATACACATTATTATACAATAATAACATATGAATATTTGTAATTTTGCATTAAACTTTTAAAACATTAAAACTAACATTCAAATCCGGCTCGAAGGACCAGTGTGCGGTGATTTATAGAAAACGCACTAAAATATATATTTGTTCCACACATACGTACAATTTTTGGGCCATCACGGAAAAGAAAACACTGAGCAAGCAAAATGTGTACATTTTATGAATGTTAACCTAAGTCTAAGTCTCTCACTAACCTAAGTGTTTAATAGCAAGAATCACAATTAGGGGTAGTTGCCCTCACTGGATGACACACTCAAAAGCCAACTAACTTCCGACAAATCTATTAAAACACATACACTACCGATCGAAAATTAAATAAAAAATTAATTCTTCATTGCCTCGTATATAGTTAAGTCGACTAACGAATTCTCATTCAACTGTATCACTGGTTAAGGGGAGCATGATTTAGCTTTATGTTAAGGTTGTGTGCATGGTGGCATATTTAATCATTTTCCAGCACACAAATGGCCCCGGACACAAAATAATTATGTATCTGTATTTCTATGTCCAAGACCAAGGAGGTATGATAGCACATTGGTAATTAGAAAAAAAAATAGCAAAAAAATTTAGTCCAAAATCACCAATGTCTATCATATTTTCAGACTAATTGTACACGACAAGCCTTGGCGTAATGGTTACTCAGTTAACATGGGTTTCTGCTAAATCATTTTAATAGGCTGTAGATTTAACATTATGTTACATTATGTATACAGAGTCAACAAATGTAGTAAGCTTCCCGCTCAGATATACAATTTTATTATGGGGAACATGTTCAATTATTTTCGTAGGTCTCTTCCGCGTGTTACTTTTAAATGGGATAGTTATAGAGGATTGAAATGCTTTAACGAGCTTTTGATGTGACTTTTCACAGATAATAAAACTGTTCACTGTCCCTCTGTTCAAAAAGCTTTGTCCGTCCAAAGCTCTAAAAGCGTTTGAATTTATCGAATTATCTTTTTGGTAATGGCCAAATGTGTTAAACGGTTGCTTCCAATTGCAATATATACTGTTGTGGTAAAGGAGTTTTCAAACAAATGAGGCTTGCTTCGAAAAAAAAAACATCAATTTCGATAGACTGTTTTCGCAAGTTGCATCTGCATATCTTCTTTCTCGCTTCATCACTGATTTGGGAAATATTGTATTTCAAACTAAGATTTAATATACGCACACTGTCTCAGTTGAAAAAAAACATTTTACGAATGTGACTGGGACTTGTTCGTGTTATTTAAGGCAGAAATACTTTTAAGTGAATATTGGTTCATTAATACTGGAAGTATATTTAATAAATCAATTTGTCGTTAATCCGATATCGTGCGTTTCACTGGTAATGGTTGGCTGTGCTATTATGTTGTTGTGAAGGCTTTGAATAACGCTTAACGTGTGTACTAACAATTGGTTTGGGTAACCATTTTATAACGGTTACTCGTGACATAAGTTATTATAACGGATTCTCATGAACGCTCGCGATTGTTTTGTTTACTTAAGTTTATTTGCGTGCTTGGTTTGCGATAAGGTAAGGTATGAAAAAATCCTCAACGCAAAATGTGACCAAGTATCGAAAATGGATTGATTTATAGTGAACAGTTAAAGGAAATTGAGTTCTAATTTCATTTATACTATACTTCTATCAAATTCAAATATTTTTATCAAGTAAGGACCACTTTGAAACATCTCAAATACTTGTAAAGAGTATTTTTATTTATTTAAGAAATTAAGTACATTTTTTTTTTAGATCTATCATTGTTGAAATTTAACTCATGCTTAAGTATTCGTCTCTTCACAAGTATACATAATAGCACAATTAAACCTTGTATGTCCTGCTCCTAACAAAGAGGCTTATTAGCACTATTTACTTCGACCGATTTGTGTTACAGACACAATTTGGGCTTTATAAAAATTGTATCTGAGCTTACAGCGTTCATAATAATATATTAGTTAAGGTTTTTAAAAAAAATGAATTATGTGTTATCTATTGAATAGGTGTAGGTAACGTAATGTAAGCTCAGTCAGCTAATAAAATGTTCTGCATGGTGCGGTGATAGACCGAAATGGGTTGAAAGCTTAGTGTTACGTAGGACGTGTTCTATTGAAAGTATATCATGGTGTTAAGGTTGGTTGGAACGTAAGTATCATATTTGGGATCACGTGCGGTCTTTTACTGTCGCAGAGTTGTGACCTCAACTGACACTTAAATATACAGAGTTATTACAGATTATAACATATACAAATTGCGACTAACAATAAGTTAAACTCAGTCAAATAGATGCATTCGTTTTCTACGTTTTGTTATTTTCGTTTGATTCGTTTGGCACTGACAGATGTCAGATGTCATAATGACTTATTTAAATCTGGAATTTAACTTGCTCTGTATATTGTGGAATTGCTAAGTGCAGTTGGGGTCGCATGATTGGTGGATTAGGATACCACGCGTACATACGTTTGGTGAAGTCCGCAGTAGCTTGGTGTCTTGGAGCTCCAGCGTCGTGCGTAACATAACGGTGAGGTTTAGCACTGCTTTGGTGGACTGTTAATGCGTTCAGTATGGTGAGTGTTCATCATTTTAATTACATTGTGTCGTTTGTGAATAAACGTGTATCTCGCTGACAAGTTTTACAGCGGATTTCTTTAATATGAGTATAGTTTTTTTTTAAATGTCGCTGTGAAATTGTCAACGGGATACAGAATATGTATAATCTCAGTGATTCTTATTGAATTTATTTATGGGACCAGTATTTATGTACGGTTTTATGAAGCTGTAATGTGAGGGATCCATATTGGTATACCAAGGAAACATGTGTGACTAACAAACAATCTTATGCATGATTTTTTATATATATTTATAATTACGTTTTTATTGCTTTTACGTAATATACCATTTATGTTACTTTATTATTAGGAGTTTATTCAGGGCCACTGACGTACTATTACCCGGCTATGGGTCCTACGTTACCGCCTCCTCTGGTCTACTGGGGATACCCTACACCACCAGTGTCGCCAGCTCATTACTATCATCCGCCGCATCACCCACAGACTATGGTAAGGGTAATAAGTGAGTTACAACCAATTATTATCGACTTCAAAAATAATGTATATATAACAAAAAAAAAAAAACAATATTTACTTGTTCGTTGACCCCAAACCACTAGACAAAAGTACACAACATATAGAAAGGTAAGTTTGAAGATAAATTATTGTGTTTCCAGATGCCAGAAGTGGTACCAGTAGGGGGCGGATCCCCGCTACCCATACCTCCTCCGGCAACCTGCCCAGAATGGCCTATATTCATGGTCAACTGATAATCGTTAATAACTATAGATAATACAAAAATATATTTAAGTTATTTGTCTAATGTCAAACTGACATTGACAGCTTATGTGGCAGACAATAGGCGCGAAATATGCCTTGAATAAAAGGTACAAATAAAAGTAAAATCACTTGCCAATTAATTATGAATTGATATTTCATCTCCTTCATATTTATCAGTTTGATATTACAATCTTTCCTTTATCTAAGTGTGGAAAATATATCAACCAATTTATTATTAAAATTTAAATGTTTTCAACATCACACGAGGTATTCACTATTCTTCCTAACTCATTTTATTCTGTTATTTAGTCGTTAAATTTATATTATTTAAAGAAAGTTGATCAATCATTAATATTATTTTTTTATTAGATTTAATATAGAAATTCATATATGCTATGGTCTTCGTAGCTAAAATTTATAAATCACTTATATTTTTATCGCTGCACCAATGTGTTTCCACGAAATACACATCGATGTGCAATTATTCTTTTTTAAATATCGTTTTAACACAATATTATCTCGATTGGAAATATTGTCCGAGTGAATTGACAGAATATTGTCAATTCAAATTAAAAACAACGATACATTTTATGATTTAAGAACGGTGCTCCAATTCTCTTTATCATACCAAATATAATGTCTTCTGAAAGGCGAAGCTCAATTAGTTCATATTAGTTAGTTGCCATAAGATTAGTCGTGCATATTTTTTAAATGTAAATTGCTCAATAAGTTACTGATAGTAGCTGATTTATTGTAAACTAGTTAAAAATTATATTAAATTCTATGTAACATACAGACTAAAGTTAAAAAACCAAAGTTTATATTTTCGTAAATTCTATTTTAAAATGCACGACCTTCGATTTGAGAATGGGTCTCCGAGCGCTACGACTAGACTAGAGTCTCGAATGCGGCAACTCAAAACTGTAGTGTGTGTAAAACAGTGGACAAAGATTGTAGTGTGCGTGGATAACTGTGTTGTCAACTGCTTGACTGGTTGCCGTGGTAATGTTATTTATTAATAAATAAAAAATCTTTATAGAAACAAAATATTCGAAATATAAAAATCACATACTCGATACTTTTTTTGACATGACAACACTGAACACCAAGCAGTACTCCGATCCGAGATTTAAGGATTATATTATTTGACTGTGTTTATGACAATACTTATTGATGGTATGTGATGCCAGTTTCTTGTATTATTATTTTTGCACAATTTACAAAACACAACGGCATTGTACTTCGGTCTCAAAATTAACTCATGTGGTGTAACTGGCGTGGGTACGCCGAATACGGCGTAGGGTTTATTGCCGCATTTTAAGTACACCGACTCTAGCTAGTCGTAGCGCGCGAAGATCAATTCTTAATCTAAGTGCACGACATATTAAATTATTTTTATAATGTTTTTTAACTTCAGTTTGTCTTTTAGAATTGAAGTTGCACGTTGCCCGTAGACAATACAGGAGTGTTAGTTTTGACAATAATTAGTTTATAAGTGAGAAACAACAAAATCTGAATGTCTTCCAAATGTTGTTTAGGTTAACACAATATAGATTTTATTAGATTTTGTTTATATATAAGATTCTATACTTAAACTGTTTATTTAAAAAAAAAATCAGGTTTATCTTTCTGTGATTCCTTGTATTTCCTATTTTACGATTATGCTGTAATTTTGTTTGTTTACTGAAATATATATTTCTCATTTAATTAAGAATTCGGATAAGACGTATGTTTGAATTGTAGATAAAATTCATAAACAATGGTAGGAAATTCTAGAATTAACAAATTTTATCTATAGTGTAAGGTCAGTTTATGTTAAGAATATTTGATCTATATAATAAAATTACTTTATATTTGTTACAAATATTAATGCGTGTAATAAGTGATCATTATCCATGACGTTAAATTTTAAACCCAAAATAATTAGTTAATATCCTTTGTTACTTTTTTTAACTGTTATCCAGTGATCGGAAAATATTGTTACCTATATAAATGTTTGTAATATCACATATTATGTAATATATAGTATGTAATATAAACTTCGCAAGTGGTTTCCTATCAGGTACCTCTCATATTGAGAATTTTCTCTTAAATTAATTTTCAATTATAACTGTGTTTTTGAATAATTTTACGGAAATACCTTCTAAGCAAATTCCTTGAAATCGGGGGAGGTTCCGTGAGTGGCACAGAATACTGTTTTTTTTAATGATCACGAAGTTTTTATTACATTTAATAGTTAAATTTAGATAAATTAGAATGTGCAATGTTTATTTTATATCTTTCGAAATACCAATGTTTGGTTTACCTTAATAGTAGAATTGTTCTAATAAATTAATAAATTACAAATAAATGTTTTATTTGCTAACTTTCCTGTCTTATCGGGAACACTACTATAGATATTAATATACCTTCTATCAACTAAAGTCTTAGAAAACCCTTTTTCGTTAATATAAGAAAAAACGGAGTACGTTCTTTTGGTATCTTTCGTGGGTTGCCTGGAAGAGATCGCTTATTAGCTATTCGGCTCTCAAATGTACTAACAATTATTAATGCACGATTTGTGCAAACAATAATTCAGACGTCGATAACCGGGACTTTATTTGACAGACTTAGAGATTTTCTAACTAGATCTCGTAGATGGCCTATAAATCCATAACACTAGTAGTTTGAGCAAGGCTCTAATATTTTCCATACAAAATTGTATTGTTCTCAATAAGTATCGAAGTATCCGTGTTGAGCATTACAAATCGGACCGTATCAGTCCAATATTGGTAACATGTTTTTAATCTTTTCCACATTTGCATCAGCCTCACAACCGTTACACGTAAGTACCTAAAGTGCCAATAGTTTCTTATTTTGTGTGGTAGCATTTACTATATCCAAGTTACTTCTTCAATAGAAGTAGACAAAAAATCAATAAAACTCACGTTAAAAAAAAGGTTTTATTACATAAACGAAAACAATGTACATTATAAAAACACACCGCCGCCAGTTACATTGCCTCGGAAGACATTAAAAAAGTCAGTCTACACACTTCAGCCTGGTTCACTTCAATAAATAAGAAGTCGGCACTTAGTCGGCCTATTTACATTTATTTACAAATGGATACTCGATAATCTAATCTAATCGGAAATTTATTACAGTCAAATAGATTTATCACTTCACTTAAACTCTAGTTTACACTAAGACTCCTCCTGACCCGCCACGTGGGCGAGGAATATTTGGTGCGGCGCGTGGGAAGGCTGCGAAGACACCTGAAAGGTTTTACAGCCATTCCAATTATATTCCAAGACACATATCAGATACGTAAAAAAAACTTTATTCACATATTGTCTTACTAGGAAACATAGAAAATTTAAAAAAAAACGACATTCACTACCATTTTCCAAATCAAGGGCGCAGAAAGAAAAGGCAAGAAAATCTCAGTCGTACTCTCACAGTAATGCGATATTATTTTATGCGGCACAAACATTGTCTATATTGGGAATATCCCGAAGGGAATTCTTCTTCAATTTCCAATCAAAAAGAATTTCCCAAACTTATATATATATATATATATATATATAGATTTCTCAATAATATTAACCTGAATAATCTGCGGAGTCTGCTGTTGCGTTTGCTGCTGGGCCTGTATGCTGATGGACGCGTTGGGATTGTTCTGCATCTGCATTCGGATCATATTCAGCTGGGCCTGTGACAGCATCAGCTAAGGGAAGATTTTAATTCTAATTATTTCCATTAAAGGACTTTTAAATATACATTACGCAAACAAAACAATGTTAATAACACAAATGTTGAGTGTACCAGGGGTCCGTTCGGTTGCCGGCCTATGTTACCTGTATGGGCTGCGGCTCTTGCTGCTGCGCCTGCGACTGGGCCTGAAGAATGATCGGAGTGTTCGGGTTGCTCTGCATCTGCATGCGGATCATGTTCAGTTGCGCTTGCGTCAGGATTAGCTAACAAACATACATTTTCACTATTTTAAAAATTCATGGGACATTTTTTTTAAATGTTACCCGAGGGTTTATATTTTAAAGGATGAAAATATAATTACGTTCCGTTTTTAACATTTGATATGAACTCATATTACTTACAGGCACGTGTTGGACTTCGCCACTCGAATTGACAACTTGTTGTAACAACGTCACGGCCTGGTTGCCGCTACTCGCCGGACTCGTGCTTGTTGATGGCTATATTAATATAAATAATAAGTAATACAAGAAATTTAAAAAAAAAATGGATTACAAATTTAAGACTTATATTCTTATTTTATTTCTGAAAGACTTGTATATTCAAAACTTATAACCTTCACATAATACAGTTAAAACAATTTTTGGTCATATTTTAATTACACACAATAAACAAATTTACCTGAACAATTTGTGGGCAAGGTTGTGTCACCACTTGTGTACTCGCAGTGGGTGATGTGTGCTGCACTGGTACCTGAAAACAATATGAACCATTCAGAGATGCTTTCCAATTCTTCATATCTCAGTAGCTTCATTCAACTGCTCTTGTTTTAAAGAGTTCAGATAATTTTACACTATAAGAGTAATGTTTATTGATTAAAAAAAGACTCATGATAGTTACATGATACATTCAAGACAAATCGCAATTTTTTATACTTTCATTAAAAATTGACTTTGAGTCATAATCTTTTTCTTCTTTTCAAATAAGACACAGCACTCCTTAACTATTAGACAAATAAGGTGTCTGCATTGTATAGCCTTACAATGCTTTGTTATTTTATTTGTCAGTAGCACAATTTTGTATTAATTGTTTATTTTAAAAGAGCTATCGAGTTTCTTGCCGGTTCTTCTCGGTAGATGACTGCCTTCCGAACCGGTGGAAGTGTAAAAATTGACGATTCAAAAGTGTCTTTATAAAGACCTAGTTGAATAAAGATATTTTGAGTTCAGTTTGTATATTTAAAAAAAACACATATTGCATACTTTCAAGTATTTTAAAGACAAAATACTTGAAATTACAGGATATTTTCACTAATCTGCTACAGATCAGGATTTATAGTAAAACTAATTGAAGTTTTGTTAACATAATGTTAAAAATACTAACATTTATAGGATCAGACGGTGCGTTGACTCGTGTTTCCTCTCTGACGCGATTAAATTTTATCTCCTGCCTCGGAACTATGTCAATCAGGAAATCAAATTGGTCTGAACGAGAAATTGCCATAGCTATATCGTTACGCTGAAAATAAGTATTTAAGTAATTAGAGTTTAAAAGAGGAACTCCTCCTAAATTACAAATATCTCTAATTTTGTTTCTGTGAATTTTTAGCTTGTTAAATTACCTGTAAGGTCCTTCTCTTATTGTCTTCTGTATGTGACCAGGCGCGTAAGGTCAACTCGTGTATAAAAATCTCACAGGCTTTGGCAAAAAGTATTGGCGCTTCAGCAGATATCATTTTCACTTCCTCATCCAATTTCATAATTTTTTTGATACGGGCCAAAGGTAAGGCTTGTGTTTTAAAATCTTCCTGAAATTCATGATTAAAACAAACTAAGCACACTGGTTATCTGTAATGTTTCAACGCAAGTATATAAAATAATAAAAAATTGTTTAGAAAACTATTCTGTGGCACTGTTTATTTATTTTTTCATTTATTATCATGCCATCAATTCCTACAACTATGAGCAGATGCTCCTATATATTGCATTGTTTATTTTTAAATATATTTTTAGTCACAAATTAATTTTTTCTTATTAAAAGATTTCAGTGCATGTAAAATTTTTAATAAAATAATAATTAACACTTACAGCAGTAATCTTTTTTATATCCTCATTTACTTTAGCCCAGTAATTATTAAGGGTTGTGTGGATGTGAACTGTTGGAGACTCTTCAATCTCTCCTTCAATTTCTTCTACCTCAGCAGCATTACCCTCTTGATCTCTGGGGACAATAAATTTATAATTATCAAGAATCAAATAAATTTTCCGATGATAAAAAGACACAGTTAAAATGTTACTTCAAATTGTTAAATTTCATTCAATTTAAGCCAAAAATACTGCAATATTAAATATCTCTAGGATTTATTTTTGGTGTATGCAAAAAAGTTAGAAAAAATACAATCAGAATAGTGTCTGCTGCACAAGACTTCTTTAAGGACTGTCTTTACAGTTCAACCATCTTTATACATTAATCATGTATAAAATTAACTATATAGGTGGGTCAAGTAAAGTGGAGTAGCAGATAATTAATTCATGGTAAAAATAGTTATTTTATAAATATGTACATACCTCAAAGACATTGTTAAAATAACAATCCAGATTAATTAATATACCGATAAGAATTAATGAGTCTTTTTATTAGGGAAACCGACTGGCTAAAAGATGACTGAAATATATTAAAACATTAGTGCAGACAGCATGTTAAATGAGTTAACATTTCACAAGTGCTAAGTCTTAGTACTTTTCTTTTAATAAAAACAAATCTTCTGAAATAAGTTTTCAAAATATTTTTTTCTTTCTAGAAATCTTAATAACATTGTCACGAAACTTACGTAGGCACAAGGAAGCACACCGACATCTTGTATTCACCAACATACGATCAAGGCCTCAATGTTTAGAAAATCTAAGCACTATTTCTATTTTTCTAATAGTAAAGTTAACGAAAAGATTAGCCGCGACAAAACTTATTAAAACACGGTAACCAATAATCAGTGCAATATTTGGAGATCTCCAATCAACAATTACTGAAAATCCGCCAGTTCCACGATTCGTCCATCGATGACCAGTCACAAGCTTGACGTAGTTCAGTGTTACCATTGTGTATTTCCGGTTTCGGCATCATATAAGAAATGAAAACCTATGTTTTCTTGAAATTTAAAAATCAGTTTATGTACGCACTACAATTTAAATTTAATATAAAATACATGTACTGTTAACAAATTTTCAGACCCAAGTATTTATTACAATAAATCAAATTGCGACCATTATGTAAACGTCAGCTAACTAGACGTCATGTCATGCGTTTTGACGTATAATGAGACGTCATTATATTTATACGAATATGAATTGATTATTGATTAGCATCGGCCATTGGGCATTTAGGGCATTGGCGTCCTATTAAAATGGCGGCCGCTGAAATAGTATCAAATACTTCGAATATATCAAAAATAGAAAGGTTTGCCTTTTTTATATTGAACATTAGTAAATTGACAGTGTATTCTGTTATAATTCACTAATAAAAAGTGGTTGAAACATTGTAGAAGTTGTAGTGCTTTAGTGGGTGTTTACATCTGTTTTAATTTTCAGTTTTCTAAATGATCCAAGCTACAAAGAAATTATTGAAAATTCATCTACATTTAATTCAAGACTATGTGCGGAAAGAAGGATGCGAATGCCATTTATTGACACACAAACTGGTGAGAGTATAGTATAATACGAAACAATATTGTCTTATATTTCGAGTTATGATTCATGTATAAACGAAATTATGTTTATAGAATAATTTCTTGTTATCTTTTTATATGTTTATAAGATTTCATTTGTAGGTGTTGCACAAAGCCATTCAAACTTATTTATGACGAAAAAACAGCGAATGCCCGGAGCAAAAGAAGGACAGGTTTATACATATCCATCTCAAAGGTATGTATTTTGATTTGGAAGATGCAGGGCTTGTAAGATTTGAATAAAACATATCAGATAATACCCATACTTTCTTTTATTATTCTGGTTTCTCAAGTATGGAACATGTCAATTGTAGATTCCAGACTTACAAATTAATTATATTTTGATTTGTTAGATGGAGAAAAGCCCGCCGTCAATATTTGTCAATGTCTTCAACTCGCTGGGGATGGGTTGGTGCTGACGCTGCTGAGAATATTGGGGAGGGTGAAAACAGTTCTGGAATACCTGATGGACTTGCGGGAGATGATAGTCGAGATGGATCTCAAACGGCTGGTAAAGATGATCCAAAGGTATCCTTTCACTTCTTTATTTTAATATATTTAAATACATTATTTTATAAAAACAAAATGAATGGTGATTGTTTTTAAGGAATGGTTCTATGATGAACTAGCAATGGAAGAAATGGAAATCGGTGAAGAGCCTGAAGCAGAATCGGATGAAGATTACTATGATGACACATATGCAAACAGACGTAAACGTCGCGGTGGCGTTACGCCCAGTGGACCGGGCTCTAGGGGTGGACGCACACGTAAATCCCAACCGGACGAGGGGACGCCTAAGCGAGGACGTGCTGTAAGTTATCTGTATTTTTATGTAAATCAGTCACTCACACAGCAACACCATTGCACACACTTAAATGCTCATTCTTCACATAATATTCTCCACTTGTTCATATATATATATATATATTTTTTTTTTTTTTTGTTATTGTTTTTTCTGATCTTAGATTCTATTTCCGATTCAATGTTTTAACCTTATTTTGGCTTTATTTTTAATCTATTTTTATTGTGTAAACTTTTTTTGATAAGTTGTAGGTTTAAGAAATAAAAAATAAAATAAATGCATACAGTCATAAGAAATTGGTAGTAAAAAGAAAGAAAACAAATTTATTATGATACACAAAAGGAACAATTCAATTATACAGAGTAAAAAATTTAACTGTTCTTTCTAAATTGGCTAATGATAAATAAATATGTTGGAGAGACATTGTTTAATGGACAGCTCCTAAAAGAACACTTAAATGGCTCTATTTCTAAGTTGTCGAATCCTATTTCCTTTAGAGATGTGTTTATCTGTAATCAATGTTTAGTTCTGGATGACATGTGTCATATATTGATAGTGATTAAATTTTACACTTAATTTTTTGGGCATTTACTGGTGCAGGCATTCCGCAAAATTGTACACTGACCTAAACCAGGTCCGGTGGGTTTTGTATATTACCTGTATTATTAGGATAGCCTTATATATATATAAAGATATTCACTGATGTAATATCATTAGTAAACTTTGCTTAAAACTACTTATTATTCTTAAGAAAATGAGTTAGATTGTAATTTTTCATAATGTCTTGTAAGACATTTTTTGTCTATTAGCCCCTGCATGCGGAGCTAACATTTTTAAGCATATATTATGGATGCTTTTTTGAAAGAAAAGTTTGATTTAATAGTCCAACAATAGAACATATTTTCAAACCTTTAAATTAATATAATATTTAGTTATTATTGTCTTTTGCCAACTGCAAAATGAGTTAATCACTTACTAATAAAACAATTTTATGTTTTATTCATGTAATTTACTTTGTATTTATGTTGGTTTCAGGGCCGAGGCCGCAAGCGAGCCGGTCAGGGTACACTCCCTTATGAAGTACCAGGCGATGCTGAGAAACCTTTTGGCTGCGAACGTAAGTCTCGCAGGAGAAACTAATCCATACTACGTTTTTCAATGTTTTAATTCACATTCTGTCTATAGGTGTGAAGGCTATATAGATTCTATGAAAAGCTGATGATATTATATAATATTTTAATTTGAAATTTTCTGAAAAATCTAGCTTTTGACAGAGCAAAATTTGTGCATTAATTAAAATTAATATTGGCATATTTTTCTATACAGTTAACAGCATTCAGGATTAATATTAGTATTGATTTTTAAGCCGTGTTATTTTACATTAAAACTAAGTAGATCTAATGGTAACATTCAGGTCCCATATATGTCTATGGAATTGTGTAATTCATAGATCATTTTTTTTTCAACTGGGCCTAATCTTTTATTTAGGTGAATTCGGAGGATTTTTAATCAATGTAGGCGTAAGCAATAATAAAATCGAATGAATTCATACATCAAATGATTATTTTAGTTCCGAATAAAATTCATATCCCGATTAATGGTTGGCCCAGTTAATTTTATGACGCAGATACAGTTTCTTTTAGATTTGGTATAGACTTTAATCATTTGTAATGAATAAAATTGAAAAAAAATATATATTTGATTCGAAATGCATCACATTATGAATAACATCACGTATAGTTAAGCTTGTAATTATTGTAATAACCAAATACTAGTTCGGACAGGACCATAATTTAAAGAGCTTAACGCTAGATGTGTGCAATAAATAGATGTAAAATGCATTCATAGTTCACTGAAAAGGTTCGTTTTATCATTTTGAATGTAATTTGGATGTAAGAGACGAGTCGGGTCACAAATTTTGATATTAAACAACAGACAACAATTTTTTTTTTCGTTGTCTCTCTGCAAAAACCATTGGAAACCTATAGAGCATTTTTCATTTGGGGGTGAAAAAAAAAAATGTTTTCTTTTTAAATACTCTCGATGGTGGAATCGCTTAAGTATTTTACAAATAAATGTACTCTGCAGTTAATGTTATTGTCTCTGGTTTGATAAAATACAATTTTGATGTCGGTCGTTGTTGTCTGTCAAAAGAGCCATACATTTTGATGGACAATGTGCAACTGTCGGTCATAACGTAGGAGCCGCATTGTTCTGTTACAATTGCCTTATTATAAAGGCGTGTTATGTTTAGTATAAACGGGTGAAGTTTTTAACGTTGCGTTGTACATATATACAATACATTTGTCACAACATTTTGCCCACCGCGGTTACGAAAAAAAACATTGAAATATGCAGCGCCCCCGTGTGGCAAAGCGTTGATTTTTATAAATTTTTGCGTATTTTTTTTTTGGTTGTGCCTGGATTTATTTGGAATGGCAGAGAACGGTCAAAACGCCTTTCATGTATATTCTTGTAACATATTAGGTTTAGGTGAATCTCAAAGTTAAAAGTAGTTTTCTAGGTAATTTAGACGAGTTTATTATAAAGTTAGAAGTGTTAGGTATCATATTTTTAGGCTGTAGATGTGGCATTCAAACCCTAGATAAAATTCAGCCACAGAGAAGTGAATCGTTTAATTATAAAAAGTTTAAGTATACATACAAAGCTTTTAATTCGGTTTTTGTTTTATTTAGATTAGATAAATTTAGATCATCTTATCTTGTTGAGTAGAACTTTTTGGTTTTAACTAAGCAGGTGAAACGTATGCGATTCAATGACGTCACGCCTTAGAAGTCATTGAAATGCGTTGCCATGGTTACGTATTATTTGGAAATGATCGCGCCGGTCAATTAAGCAACTAAAGTTCAAAACTCCACTGTCAGTGATAATTGTATAACACCAATTTTGTACACTGCCAAGTAACGATCCGATTTAGCGTAGTTTGTTATTTAGATTAAGCAGTAGTTATTGTAATTCAGTGTCATCGGCGTTGGTATTTAACGATGGGAATACATTTAGATTATTGTGTTTTTAAATACTGACGCAGGTGGATTGTTGTCATTTTTGAATGCGCGGAATGTTAAAAGTGGCAACACATCACGGTACTGAAAATAGATTGACGGGTGACTTGTATTTCGCGGTGATTTGACGAATGTCAATTGTCATATTTCCGAAACGAAGGGTGAGGACGACCGTTTTTGCGTTGGTTTCTGTTTAATACTTGGAAAACGATTTTGCATTTCGTTTTATTTATCGTCTTCGCCTGTCGTTTTGCATGTCTGCAGTACCGTTTTCGTTACCATGGTTACGACTTATGACCCTTGGCCAACGGAGGTGTGAGTCCAATGGTCTCGCCCAACCCAGGACGTCGAGTTATCGATTTTTAGGCTGGACCTCTTTAGAAAATTGACACGGAATCCAGACCCTGAAAGTATCAATCATAAAAAGCGTTTTACTATCCGTTTATACGGTCCCAAACCCCCCCCCCCCCCCTTGACCTAGTCCTTGGAAACACAACGGCTTGGTATGTGTGAACATTGCCCTGAATGTTGAAACATGGGAAACCTAAAAGTTATCCGTCAAATAATCAAGTCTTACGATAAATTGAATGTTCATTTCTTTTTCTTTGCACCACTGATCGGTTTCGTTTCACTCATGTGTCTGTGATAGTTCTAATTTATTTAATTTCTCGTTGGGAATTTACTCTGGCAATGACTAAAGTTTTGCGTATAGTGCCAAATAGTATGGCGAGGCTTCAAACAACCATATTTGAATAAGGCATGAATTAAGGTTTATAGTCTAAAGTTCTGTTGCAAACTTTACGAAGCGTGAAGCTTTGTGAGGCCAAGTCTTCCAGAGAAAATATGCTTGCATTGTGTACATATCCTTAAATATATACAAATTCAACGCAAGCTCCAGTGGTTGGTTTTTGTATTGTTTTTATTCGATAATTATTTCCTATATCAAATCGGAGAGTAAATGAAATTTTATATAGCCTTTTGAAAAAGCTTGACGTTTTGGAGTGAAATTTTAGTCATTGTAGTATTTTATATTTGGCTAACGACTATTTATTACGGAATGTGGGATGTGCATTGAACATTTTAGGGAAATCCAATGTTATTCTTAGAGACATTGGTATTGAAAACTCCGAGGTGTGTAAAACTTGCATTAAAGCCTATTTATTGGTTTTAGCGTTAGTTGCCATATCAACTATAACAAAATGTACTTGTATGGCAACTTTTTGATATCGTTATAGTTGCAACTGACGACGCTAACAAACGATTAAAACCTGGATTTTTCCATATCAATGCTTAGTTTCAAACTATTATTAGCACCCAAAGATTGTTATGAATTTATACAAGAATATTTATGTTGAATAAGAAATAAAAGTATGCAATTCGACAATTTTCATTTAAATACGAAATTGATTGGACTCTCAAGTTGTTGGAGTTGTCTGGCATTGCATTGACTGACGGTACTAAACGGCCATTTGTGTGTTAATTTTAAGATAACGGTCTCGTATAAGTGTTAATATTTAGTATTAAGCATGTCCAGGTGCGAGTGGTTCGTAATTTTGTGTTATACAGCGATCGAATTGTATGTAATGATAAAACGAATGGTCGCTTAGTACAAGGGTGTTATTGTCCGTGAGACCGAGGGCAGATCCATTGATTTGAAGTCATCAATCAAAACTACCCCCGGAGACTGCGTCTTTAGAACCGAACATAGACCGATCACGACGGGCCGTCAATGATATGGGAACAATCGATTGAGCAACTTTAGACAACGTTACTTAACATCGATAAGGGTTTGCGGGCTATAACAATTGTATCGAATTAATTATTCAATTTATTGTGAAGGTCATTTTTGGCCCTTTCCGTAAATGGATTATAGGTTCCGATGCAATTGTATTAGACCCACCCATTCCCACATTTGTTGGTATTGATTGATGACGGATAATTTCTGGAAAGCAGCCCAACGTACGCCGGTTACCGTCGTGGTGCCTCCTGTGCTCAGTTCTAAGACGTAGGTCTCCAAATCCCTTTTATATTATAAGTTGACGCGTGAGCTTGTGCTATGGAGGCACCTTGAACGGTAAGTTCGATCTTTATTTTTTTTTAATAAGAGATAGGCCGTTTTTAATTTTAATAATGAATCTTTTATATAGATTAAGACAAGTGTTGATCGCGCTCCACAGTTATTATCAGCAATGGTTTATCGCTTCAGTTATGACAGATTAACAGAGATAGTTAGATAGTTACGCACTTTTGGATGGTAAATTTTAATTCTTAGTAAGCAGCCTTTTGGCTAATTGAAATATTAAAAACGGCTTAATATGATGATTGCATATGTTATGTCTGAAGCGTAGATTATAAAGAATATGGATATAAACTTGCAGTGTGCGGTGCGAAATACAAAACTCGTCCGGGTCTGACATACCACTTTACGCACACACACAAGGAGCAAAGTGGTGGCGCAGGCGCAGCCGGTAGTGACAATGATTCACGCGACAGCCGGCCAGCGAACTCGCCAGCTCCCAACCAACCTGCCACAGAGTATCAGGACAGCTATGTCACGTTTCTGAATAATCCTGCTGGAGGTTAGTTGGCAATGTTATAGTACTAGTTTTGTTTCTGCGCCGCACTCGGCAGTCCTCTCCAAATATCCTATATCAGTGTAAATCATAATATACCATGAAAACTCTATAGGATAATAACACATCTTTAGACAATAAATCTAATCAAATTATATTAAGGTTTGTACCATTTCTAAAGCATGTTGTATTTAACTTTTTGTATCGAAAGTTTTTTCAATATAAAATTGTATCTGTGTCTGTAAAAATAGGTTTTTTATATAAAAGCCACCGCACTAAAGACTCTATTACTGGGTGTTGTTGACATTGAAGAAAAAAAATATTCCAGCCCCTGCAACGGTGTCAGTTCCCCCGCCCCCCGCTCGTCGTCCGTCCCCACCCCCGCGGCCAGCCTCTGCGGATACGTCGTCTTCGGACTCTGCGCACGCGCCGCTCGTCCCAGCAACGCCCGCAGCACCCACTGCGGGTGTAAGCACTGGCAGTAAAAGAAAGGAGGGCGCTGACGGAAAGGTATATAAATATTTTAATAACATTGAAACGTACTGTTTTAAAAATGTAATTCTCCAAATAAGTAACGTAATCTTTATATTTTCAGATATTACCGTCTCCATATTGCGACTTCTGCCTTGGCGACGACCGTGAGAACAAAAAGACCGGCACACCCGAAGAGCTGGTCTCTTGTTCCGACTGTGGCAGATCAGGTAAGCGCCGCGGTAGACCGCCCCGAAACGGCCACAAGCCCTGTTATCACCTCGCGAACCGTGTCTGTGAAACGCACAGGCACCTTAGGGACATAAAACTGAATGGCGTCGTAGAAATCCTCACTTCCATGTCGTATTCGGCCGATGCCTTCGACAGTTTCGCATCCAAAACTAAACTTTTAGAGAACTACGACTATGGCGATTACACAACCCCGCCCTCGTCCAGACAGAGTCCGGCGTACGAAAGTGTTGAAGTCAAAATTAACGGGTTTAATTAGATTAGTGGGTAGCTAGGTAATCTATCCTCATTTCAATTGTATGCGGTGATTCCGATTCGAAGGACCAATTTGAAGAATGCGAGTAATTAGTGATTTGATTTAAGAATACCTAAAAATACTAGACTTCTAAGAGTTTTTTGGTCAATTAATACACATTTTGTAATATAGGCTACCTAGCGGATCCGTTTTGTTAATTGCTCTCATGGATCAATATATGAATTATATTTTGTGGTCACAAAATTTGTGCTTCATCACTTGAGTACAGTTGTTAACCAATAGGGATATCTTAACAAAAGTACAATCCTTTTTCACCATTTGCCCTATGATAAGTCAGCAGTCAAATTTAATTTTATTATGTAGTTTTAATACATAAGATTTTCATTTATCATACTTGATATTATAAACCTGTCTAGTATTAAACGTTCCTATTAATACCAATATCTGCTGTATAGGAATCATTAATTTCTCCTATTGGTTAACAAAATTATAAACTGTGGCCTTTTCATGCTTTTACCAAAGATTTGGGGTCTCGTGCATACATACATTCCATATTATACTCTATTAGATTTATTTTTATGATTGGCGCTTGGCAATGTCGTATGTGATTTCATAATTTTTTCATTTGCTTATTTATGACAGCATTTTATGTTAAGGATCAGTCAGCCTTTAAATTATGCGTGAATCCTTTAAAATGATGCAATTGTGTGAGTTAGTCAGTTAGTTAAATTAGTCGTTTTACATTGCCATAGCGCCAAATAGTTATGTTTATAATTATTCAAATATGTTATGTTATTTATAGTTTACCGATTGGTAGTTCGTATTCGATGTGAGTTTATTATGTGTTGAATGTAAATTGAAATTTTAGTATGAAGCTAAGTACTTATTGTAATTTGTGATGCCATGAGTTTGGATGCCAAAATTTCTCCCTAAGTTCAGTGTGCACCTCGTCACCTTTTTTACCATTATGAAGCCAAATGTTTAAAATGTTATAAAAGATTTAGTCACAAATTATTAAGGTATTGTTATATGTTATACTAAAATAATTAAATCTCGAATAAAGAAAAAAATAAAAAAAGGTTTGTCAGGTGTGGGGTTCGAACCCACGCTCCCTCTCGGGAACCAGAGCTTAAATCTGGCGCCTTAGACCACTCGGCCAACCTGACATGATAGTAACGTATGAAATATCAAAAGGGTTTGAACAACTGGTCATTTCAACCTGCTTGTTAATAATGACTGGTAGATATTTTAAGGAAAAATGTTAAACACTCAATCGACCTTTATTCTAGGTAGTTTTTTTTGGGTACAATTACGAAAAAAAATATAGATCGTAATTATAAACAAATGCATACATTGACAAATAGATCTCTTATGACAACGATGAATAGCAGTTCATCTAGTCAATGCACCAAACATTATATATATGGGTCCAATGCCTGCTATTTTAAGCTTTATTAGTGCCTTGAAATGGCTGTATTTTTAATGCATTGTTAAAATTGTTTCATGGTGCTCACCAATGATTGGTAAAAAAATGTTGGGTCTTTAGCGGAAAATATTTATATCATATTGAAATTTACATTATAGTTGACTCAATTTGCTGTCTTTAAAAACATATACAAGTTAAATTACATTCAAATCTATAAACAATATTTCTTTTTATCTTGAATTGACTATAGAATTATTTCTTATGTTGAGATCTATTGTTAAATAAATATATGGATTAAACAAAATTATTTAAAAAATATTATTAATATATTGTTTTTTATCTACAAAATTGATAGTTTCTTATGATCTATTAAGAAGCGATGTTATCATGGCTAGTGCAATAATGTTTCAACTCATTATTTTCATTTTCTTTTATACAGATTATAGTTATTTTTCTTATTTAAGTCACCGCATGTAAACAATTTCGTTTAATAAATTTATTTATCCATATTTTAAATGTCATATATTCACGTTAGTTATTATCTAGTTATGAACAAAATCCAAAGAGTTATTTTCAATTTAAAGTTTTATAGTGAAATCGTTAGATGGCGCCACGAACGCACTGTTCGCGGCACTGTATTGTCATTCCTAGCTAGTTTTGTTAAATGTTTTATATTAATGTGACCAAACTATCGGCTATGTTATCTTTATTAGTGTTAATATTATTGTATGTTTGTATAGAAATATTTACAATATATTTGTGTGGTATTGAGAAATTTAATATTGACGCTTCAGGCCACGAGATTTAGTTTTTGGTGCCTTATAAACGTGTAAAATAGGTAAATAAGGGCATTATAATTACCGAGAAATTGTCATAAGGAGTAGGGAAGTGCATTATTCGAAATGGGGCATGAGTTATAACGTTTTTACCACAGAGTATACACGTAGGCTCGTTAAAAAACCATTGTCCGAGATTGGACTGTTGAGAAGTTTTTTCAGTAATAAAATATTTTTATAAGATATTAAATTAGTTTTGTTACTGTAAAGCTCGAGTGTCCGTTTGGCGAAATGTTATAGTTTGTGCCCAACAGGTGGCGCTGTCAGAACAGAAATTCCCTTGTATACAGTGTTTAATTAAAAATTGTACGAGTTGAAAGTTGCTTTTTATTTAGATTGTGCTGAAGAATAGTGAATTGCACTTCCTTACTCTTACGCTATGTGTGAACTATTTTAAATATATTTGTGTTTTTATTTTTTCACTATTGTTCGGCACATGTTTATCCTTTAATTTAATCTTTAATAGTGCCGACGAACCAACGAAATGTGCCAAACAGTAAGTGAAAAGTTTTTATATTTACAATAATAACGATTGATTGTCAACAATCAGTAGGGTGTAACATGCGTATATTAACAGATTCCGATTATAAACGTTCAATAACAGTATATTACGTAGGTTAAATGATATTTTTTGTATCAGGTCACCCCACCTGCCTGCAGTTCACTGTGAACATGATGGTGTCCATGCGTAAATACCGTTGGCAGTGCATCGAATGCAAGTGCTGCTCGGTTTGTGGTAATAGCGATAATGATGTGAGTATACGTGGATTTTACTCCAAGACTTTTGTGTTTTTCATTGCGGTACTGGTTAAGATATTATTTGTGCCAACGAAACTTAACATGGACCTAAATGTTTTTCAGGATCAACTGTTGTTCTGTGATGATTGTGATCGCGGTTACCATATGTACTGCCTGGCACCACCCCTCGAAACACCACCGGAAGGTTCCTGGTCATGCGCACTCTGTATTAAGGAGTTCCATCTTAAGGAGTGAGGTAATATTCGAATATTCCAGGATTACTAACATGCGATTTTTTTAAACGAATGTTTAGATTTTTTTATACAGAATCTAGTTGTTATTGTGAAAACGAGACTAACAATTGTATTGTACCGTTAATGTTGAAGTGCATTTAAAATGACGTCGTTTTAAAAATACACTTTAAATATGATTTATTTTGAAACGTTACAAAACGCTCCCTGTGTTACTCGAATAATGACTTATTAACTATAAACATACAAAACGTTTAACTAATTTAGATTAAAAGAAAACACATTTATTTGCAAACATAAGGAAACATTCTTTATGGAAATTTTCTTAAGTGTTTTCATTAGATACGTTAAGATTGATATCTTTCATAGGTTTTATATTCATATATTTAATTGAAATCAATACCTTATTTGAATATTTTCAGGTCGTTAACGCAACAAATACTTATACGTACAACGCAGTGAGGGCGCAACGCCATATTGTATGAGTCAGATGTATAAACTGTTGCCATAGATAATGTAGATTGTAGAACTAGTATGGCCGAGTGTGGTTAGTCTGTGGTTCAATTGTCTATAGCATGATTTATTCTTGTAATGTATACTTTTGTGTACTGACAGGACGGGTACAAATTAAAGGTTATCTCCTTATTTTTTTTAACATTGTCTTTTTTGAAATACAATTTCACCGTAGGAGACTAATGTTTTCAAATATTTTAAATCTAATGTGGGTATGTGTTTACAAAAATATGTGTGGACTACCTGCATCCTTTAAGTGCATATGCGATAAATCGAAAGCATTTTGGACCACAGATTAAATTGTACATTTGCTTTTGTAAATAAGCAGTTTTAGTTGTATTTGACGACAATTGTCTGTTACGTTATACGTATTGACAGAATGCAAATTTAAATTGTATAGAAAACAAATAAACCTTTAAAAAATAATCAGGAAATCAAGTTTTTAACGATTAGCATAAGGCAAAATATTAAAGGTCAAACCTTTACCATTGACTCGAAGCATCTAATGATCCACTAGCAGCCATTTGCACCAAGTGATTACCAGTAATAATTGTCTTAATCGAGACGTAATTGTTAGTGAAAGAAACTTTAGCCAAAAATCACTGTTTAGTAACAGTTACATATCTTTTGGTGCAAATTCTTGTGACGTCATTCTTGTGTTGTCAGTTTGCATCATCACATTGTATTTGTATACTTTGATGACGTCACAGAAAATATTCCTTGACCTTGAAAAAATCGATTTGCAAAATATACATAAGTACAATTTCTATATATATTATGTCTATAAGTAAAGCCTATTGCGTCAAAACATAATTAAACCCAAAACGTAATCAAAATCACTACATATTATGAATTTATGTTTTGGTGCAATTGGCTGTAACACTCGGCCTAAGACTTACAGCTGAACACATAGCGTTTCTACCTCTACCGGTGCTTGCTTTAGCTTTTGTTCTATAACTAGCGGGCTTGTATTTTTTTATTACAATTATGTCGAGCCATGGTTAATTATAGTTTTCCTAAATGTACTTAAGAGCCTGATACCGAGAGTCTTCTATCTAGATAATACAGCATGGATCTCTTAAGATACTTAAAAACATCATACAAACTCCACTTAATTCTCATTGCAATAGAACCATACAATGATACTCTGTAGTCTTGTTTTTTGTCTTTGGTTTATCACGTGATCACTTGTATGCCACGTTCAACGTGTACAGGCTCTTAGATGTAATACCGAAGTACCAGTTTCAAAACATAACCCCCAAACTGCGTTCTTCATTAGTATTTTTCCCGCGCATTTACATTGGGGTATAACTAAATTCTACCAGATGGTTTTTTTTTATTTGGCGCTTAATTTATTTGGTCAAAAGTAAACTCCTAGTTTTTTGGAAGGACGACGTTACTGATCAACTGACATTACTGTTAAGTTCGATTATTATAAAACTCGCGTCGAATATTGATTTATACATTCTATACAAATATAGACAATTTTGTATCATGTCAGTTGTCATTAAATTAAGACGGATGTCATCCAGTGAGTCGCAGATCATTTGACAATTGATCAGTACGTTTTGACATTCGGAAACGGGGCTTGACGGTCTGTTTTAGTTTCTTCTATACTTTATTAGCACTTATATTTTCGTATTGTAGATATTGGTAAGACGGCTCTGTGATTGAACTAGGTGGTTGTGAATTAGCATGGATTTATGAATTTTTATGCTTTTTAGCGTAGACGTATCCGAATTTTTTGCTTTAATCTATGAACAATTCCAGATATTTTGTCTCTTTTTTAATTTTATAATTTCTAGATGTAAATACTTTGTCTGATACATTGGTAGAGTTATCTGTAAAGTTTTAATTTTATTGTAACCCCATTTTGCCAGACTTTTAATACCTCTACTCGATGTAGCAGAAAAAGCACAATCGCCGGCTCTAATTTTAATAATGTATAGAGTTAAATGTAAAATAAGAGTTCCAGAACTTAAGTGTGTTGACGTAAATAAAGCACTTTGACGTATTTTTGTTTTAATTCACTATTGAAGAAAAGTAAATAAAGAACAAACAATATTTATTCAACTATGATTCAAAGACATTTACTCGTCTGTACGTACATCGTTTTCACCCTTCAAATCATTGCGTAGAACGTCTTGGCGATGTAGAAGCGGGTATGAAGGCATGTTGAGCACACCACACGTATTTGAGCGTGCTTGGAGTCTTGCAAAGCCACGTTCGCCCCAATCCGCGCCCCATGAGTTCTTTACGGTCAGGTACTCTTCTCCCTCCCGTTTGCCCCATCCCACCGCCAGCACAGCGTGGTTCAACGGCCTTGGAACGTTGCCACTGTGGACAGACATGACGTTTTGGTCTTTGTGAATCGAATTGTTTTTTAGTGAGGTGAATGTTAAATTTCATATATCGATGTATTATGTCGGTTCGGACTTACCAGCGTTCGTCATAATGCACTCCTGACGAGTATGTCATGAAACCCTTGTTCAGCCCATCGATAATCACAACGGTAGGCCCGTGCTGTTTTATCGCGACCTGCGAACGATACATGGTCAAAGTCAAATCTTTATTCAGTACAGTACATACGAACATTTTGAATCGTCTTAAATATTAATGACAACGCTTATTAGTACACGACCAAGCTGAGAAGAAACTCACCTATCAAAAATCAATAGATTTGAGGCTGCTTTGTATCCGTATTAATGATTTTATACGAATTATTAAATACTCGTAAGTTACGTTAAGAAACTATTTAACTAGAAATAATGATTACCTTGAGTGCAGGCACACTGCGACGTGTTACGTTAACATGACCTGATATACGGGTAACGGGCTTGATCGTGTCTTCGAGGCACTTGTTGACGGCATCATTGTATGTGTACTCCTCATCAGCCCGTAGGCCGCGGACCCTTGTGTACTCGTATGCGTGTGACGGCCAAGTACCCTTGCAGCCTCGCGCTCCAAATGGATGTGCACAGTCAACCAAGTTCTGCGGTGACAGCGGTACTAGCTGCCCGGTACGCACCGCCAGTGCTCCTTCCACGGCACCGCTAACCGCGAACGCCCAGCACGACTCGCAGGTTACTTGGCCTGTCGCATAGAACACCAGATTACACATTAACCATCAAAATAAAAACAAAGAAATATAACTAAGCTATTATCTAATAAAATATAAAATTCTCGTATCACAGTTTTTGTTCCCTTCATCCTCCGAAATATTCTGTACATATTGAGAAGGTCTGAGAATCGGCCAACATCATTTCATTCATTCAGAGTCATTTTTTCATTTGTATTTGGCAAAACGACGTTTGTCGTTTATAAGAATAATCACAACAATAAGACAAAGTGTAGTATTTTAAGAGAAGAACTAGCATTTAATGAGAGAGTATATTAGTGTGTGTAATGGTGCTAAGTATATATACGGTTATACGTGGTATGTTCCAAAATGACACTCACGTTTGACAGGTGAGACGGCACCACGGGGCCGCCAATCAAACCGTTCGGGAAGCCTTGGATCACGGCGGCTGACATCCCGCCTCGAGTATGGGAACGGTTCGGCGTTATCAATGTCACCGGGATGCATGTCGACGCCCAGCATCTGCCGTAGTTCAGCATCGACGCGATCACAGAAATTGTTTACACCATACCGAGCAGTGGAGCCTTGCCGATTAGCGGAGTTGATGAAACGTACGAACGTCACCATCGTGCTCTTTCGAACCGCCTCTTCTCGAGCATCTCTATACACGCGCCCGTATTTAGCCTTAAAACTGAAAATATAATTGTTAAGAACCATTCAGAACACTATTAAACTCTTAAGCGCCGCTTACTTCTTGAAGGCTTCGTCGTATCGAGTGTCGCGCGCGGGCATCAGGGTGAATTCACGTAGGGGTTCGAGACGGGCCATCTGTTCCGGTTTCAAATGTTCCAACCTCTCGACGCGATCGCACAATTCCTCTGTTCAAAATATAAAATGAATTGATATATTATTATATTAAGATATCACACTATTATTAACAAATATTATAAGAGCTTTACCAATATTAGGTTTGAAGAAATCTTGTTCTGTTTCAACGTGTTTGACGACGTTATATCTATGTTGATAAAAGTCGAAATTTTCTCCCAGCATAGAACTATTCATTGTGACAGTGTATCTGTAAAAAAAATAACAAAATCACATTTTTATTCAACGATAAAGGTCCATAGTCTTTGTGTACACCAGCCATATTTTGCTCCTATTCTCAGATCATGGTTGCAAATGAGTTACAGTTCTATTTATATCGATAAGTGTCTTACTGGATTGGCACGGAGTTTCCAGATGCAGTGCGAGTTAAAAGCATTTCATGCCGAGCTGTAAGTCTCTCGTCCCTTGCTGCGCCGTATTCCCCAGGTGCACCAGCGACTATACGCCCCCATCGCTCTACTGGCACCGCGTTATTCTCTCCCTCTGCGTAGCCTGAGGACACAAAAGACCATAAAAAATGACGATTTTTGTCGAAATAACATGACCCTGGCTCAAGATCTCTCTTTAGTTATTAGTTAAGCTATAATTTAACGAAGGCTCTATTTGTATTTATCCTTGATTGTTTAACGCGAATAATAGTCATTACAAGATTATTAGAGTTAAAAACTACCTTCGAATTTAAACAGCTTTATGTCTGGCAGTCCTGGTGGGATTCGATCGGTTGGCGTTGCACGGGTAGGCTCGGCGCGTGCGCAGCGGCGTACATTACCCTCACTTGACCTATCCACTTGCACCTGCAAGTTATAACAGTTTATTGCATATTCTATTTGGCATATTCTATAATGGAAAACAAAATTATAAGTCCTCAATACCTCGAAGCGCTCAACTTTTCCTTCACTGGAGAAAGTTCGATAGGTACCGGTTGAGCCACCGTGGAACTCTACACGGGCTGCTTTGCTATTGCCGTCATACCTGCATACATGTGCTATTATTAACAATGCTCTAATAAAGAGGACAGAACGTGATGATGCATTATAGAAATATTAGGATTTATGAAGGTTAGATACCTTCAAAATTGATGTTCTAAATCATTATTCAATTATAAAGCTGATATTTGACAGTGGTTAAGTGAGCTTAACCATTGGAACAGTATTTACCAAAGCTTGTAGTGTTCGGTGTAGTCGGAACTTGGGACTCTAAGCTCTGCGTCTATTTGGAGAGAATCAGAGAAATTTGGCGTTTGCGGAAAAGAGACTGGGGCCGCGGGTTTAACTTGATGGGTTTCAGATGCTTTGGGTGAGGGGCCGGCGTCCACCTGCCGCACTGTCTGGTCGTGTGCTGATAGCAACAATGGTGGCAGATACGGTGCTCTTGGCATCTGTGATAGGAATAGCTGCACCAGTTCCGCGGACGTGACTAACGTGAAAACATGTTATAATTTGAATAATGGTCTTATTTACAATAAGTAATTTCATTGAATTATTTCATAAAATATTTAAATTGTTTAAAGAAAAGATACTTACAGTTGGTGGTTAGCGGCGGGCTGGTGATGCCTTGGTCGATTTCCTTAGGTACCACGTAACCAGGGAACTCCAGTGGCTCAGTCTCAGGTGCTGCATTTGGCAAACAATATTTTACATAAATCAAAACCAAAATACTATTATATTATAAAATAATCCTTACCTTTTGTCGTGATTGGCCTAGCTCGTTCAATTTCTTCAGGTTCTACATAACCAGGAACCAGCTTAGAAGTGCCTTGTATAGCACTGACATGGTTAGATGTCGGTGGTGCAGGAGCTATACACGCTGAAAAATTTATTTGTATGCGTTGCAATATTTTTGTATTATGGTGTAGTAAATGCAGTTGATACACCAGAAAGGTGATGTCACCATTCATACAGATTGAGACTACCAGGGTTACCCACTCACCAAACCCCTGGGCACCAACAGGTACCTGTATAAACTTACTAAACAAAATGGACATTTATATAACACGAGCGTAATTTAAATTATATTTTATTAGTTTATGTATTATAATATTTACCAGGTTGTGGCATTGGCACAGGCACTGGCAGCAGCACAAGCGGTATCGATCCAGCAGATGGATTTGCTGTAACAAATACGCCATTAGCTTTACAACCTCTATTAAAATATAATTATATAGCGTACATTACTTACGTATAGGCACATTGATGCTAATGGGGTTAAGAAACCATGATTGTGCCGGCGATAAAGTTGCATCAGCATTAAAGCCTGGAATTGGAATAGAATTAGAAATCTAAAGAAACAATACAAGAACCCACATGTCTGGATCCTACCTGTTGACTGGACAGGTGGAGAAACTTCAATATGCTTCTGTGTTACTGTTTTATCCGAGAAGTCCAATGGCTTCGCAACGCTATATGCAGCTTCTACCTGCCCAGATGCAGCGTTGGGCGTTCTAGTACGGAGACGGAGGCCCGCGGCAAAGCCACAAAGGGATACGCATACTGTAATAAATACACATTAAAAAAAGCATTCAAACTCAAAATATCTTTAAAGACATTCTCAAAAGACACTTTTGTTTCGTCAATTTTTACATCGGAAGGCTTTTATCTGCCGAGAATAAAGAACAAGAAAGCTGCTCTTTAAAAATAAATATTTATTAGAAAACTAGGTATCATGCATGACCAATTTATCAAGTAAGCTATTGCGGACACATTAAAAGGATCTCTAAATATTCTTAAACTGTATGCCTTTTAAACCAGAATACTCTTTATGCGCGTTATACGTGCTGGGATTTTGTTATAAAAACGTGCTCATTTCGAAAAAAGATTTGTGCACTGTATCTACTGACGAAAAGCAGGCATACCAATTTTTTCTCTTTTTCTTAAATCAGCAAAATGTGGTTATTATTAGAACGGGTTAGCAAGGCATACAATGCACATCCCATATAATAATTCGTTTTAATAGCAGCTACGAATGTCTCGCTGTTGTTTAGCATCGACAATGTATGCACCTCCGCATATTGATGGTTTTAATTATGGCGGTTAAATTGTGGTCCTTGGGTGGGACGGAACATCTGCTTTTCATACCCCTTAATATTAAGGTTGCAAAACACAATTTTGTTATGCCATTCAAAATTTAAAACATTTTTTGTTAACTATAAACTAATTTAGAATAAAAACGTTCATAATGTATATTCTACGATCAATCCCTGTTTTTCCATCCCTATATATATGGCGAAACAACGTTCGCCAAGTCAGCTAGTTATGTGCAAAACAATTTCTTAGCCACAATCGTGTAAACTCTAATCAAAATAGTCGCTGACCGGACCAAAACTTTCAAGGCTATAAGGTCGTCTAATCCAAAGTCAAGTTTTAAATGTCATCACAAATTAAAAACGTATCTGGTGGCCTTGCAATAATTTAAGTGGGTGTTACTTTGCAAAGTTCATTCATGGTATAAAAAAGTCTCAGATATATATTTTAAAAGCTTCCGTATTGCACAATGTATTAACGGGAAAAAATATAATTAAAATACAAAAGTTAAAAGGATTTTATATTAATAGATATTACCAAATTTCTTTCAAATTCTTCTAAATAAAAAAAATACGCCTCTGTTAAACGAATGCTTTTGTAAAATTTATATTTTAAGTAATAGTATATAACACTAAATGGTCTAATCAATTCGCACTAATTAAATTTACACAAAAATTCAATTTTTTAAAACTGTATAATTAATTTAAATTTTCAAGAGATTAATTATCTTCGGAAGAAAACATAATATATATCAAACGTAACTTCACCGATATAACTATTATATAATATTTGTTTATAAGGTCAAGGTCAACTTAAAAATGATTTAACGATCAGTTTAAAAGTACCCTAAAATAAAAACAATCCAACATCTTTTGACGAAAAGTCAAACGTGGATACAGACAATAGGAGTCCCAATCACACACAAAACCACATCACATTCATAACACCCCATTATTTGCTTTCAATGTTAAAAATAATTTATGTATCTCTCCAAGGACACCCGATATCGTTAATGTAATTATTTACTTACAAAAAAGGAGAAGTTGAGTGAAAGAAGCCATGTTGTCCGCAGCCCCACACGCGGCTTCGGATGTGACTGCGTCTTTGGAGATACCACATCCACACTGACCCCACCCACCGTGACCTTCGAGATCACGACATATTCACTCGATTTACTTTTTAATATTAGTTATATTTTATTAAAATGCTATACATGTATTAGAATCATATAACGTTAAGAGAACAGGATGTAGGTATTTAGTCCCGGATTCGATTCCCCGGTACGGTTAAGAACGTTTGGAGCATACTTGTTGGCTGTGATCTGGGTAATAATTCATGTTTTGTTAGCTTATAACACAAGTGGTAAATCTCTTATTCTGGGACTAACGGTGTTTGAAATGCGTGTGATAACATTTCAAACACACTTGCCAGTTCGGACCTGTGAGGTGTATCTGTTTTCTGCATCTTTCGCTTCTCTGTCTGAGTGTTTGTACCATACAGCTTATCATAGCAATGTTTAATGATTTTAAAATAAAAATGTCTATTAATAAAACAAATATTATACCAGAAATCGAACCTCTGTCATAGTAAAGTCAGTTTTACATTCCACTTTACGTGATTTAATAAAGTATTTAGGTACGTGACGAGGATGTCATTAAATTAATTTAAAAAATCCTTACCAATCCACTTATCATCCACCAGTTATTGATTACTTCAAAAACATCTTGGACTTGTTTGTTTGTAAATGGGATGATTTCGTAGCGTAGCAGGTAACCAAAATTTGGTAGGTAAGTCTTCAGCACCGAGGTTTCTCAATATTCTATCAGCTGCATTCCGATGCATATTCTTTGTAACTTCACAACAATATAATCCCCCCCCCCCTTTTTTAAACTTCCAAAAGCATACGGCATTACCCTTTCTGTGTTGATGTCCTCAAGTGCCGAGGTCGTCATTCCTAAATAAATTGCCCCTTTTTCCCTTCCATCTTCCCCAAGGGACACAATCATTTCGTTAGAAAAAAAACAAACCTTTGAATCCTGGTAGTGGTCACATGTATGTCGTATCTTGTTCGTATTATTATGTATTTTGTTAATGTATAATGTCTCAAGTTCCCATTTAATTGCCTTATGTGTAAACCTAGTTATGTTATCTAATAACTTTATTGTTTTAAATATATTTAGCACATAAGATGTCTGGGGACAGATATAATAAAATAAATAAATACATCCTAAACCAACATGGATTCCAACAGCCCGCTCCCAACCACATCGGCCGTTGTTGCTGCCAAAGTATTTATTTTTATTAAAAAAATTGCATATAATCTGCAATTTTATCTAATAGTAATATTTGATTGCTTCAAATTATCAGACCTTCGCCTTATATATTGATGCGTGTAATTGTCCGAGAGTATTTCAAAATGAAATTGATGTAACAAAATATGTGGTAATATTACAAGTTTAGAAACTCGGTAACAGTGCGGTTAGAAGCGTCGCGACAAAACAACAAAACAACAAAACAAAACTCGGCGTTTATTAAGACTCATTTATTTTTGGTAGTTAGCCCAAATAGGTTTTACTTCGTGTTATCTCCTACTATTCAACTAGAAATTATATAATCCCCATCCTTACACTATTATTACTATTAGTAGTAAGTATTATATTTTTTTTTATATTTGCCAATTATTATACAAAATTTGTTAACTATACAAATCGGGTTAGTTTCCTTATAAAATGCCTAAGTTGTATCCCTGTTCGTTTATGTACGGAATATAGGGTAGAATATGCTGTCAATGACGTGGAAATATTTAACCAATTTCAGGAAATATAGGCAAAGCAGTTTTTTTATGAACAAAACAAAAGAAGTTGACTGAAGCCAGTTCTTTCCTCAATTTTGAATACATGAAGAGGTAACTCTATAGCATACAAATTGGAGTTTACATCGTAAAAATCAAACTAATAAACATTAACATTTTATGATGTCCATCTAGATTTATGAACACGTCTTGTGTGCGGATATAATGTTTTTGTGTTTATGTAATCTACGTCTGTGAGCATTATGCGATTTTTGAACATGTTTATATGTTCGCTGTAATAAATTTATTACTTTTAGGTTTCATATAAACATTGTTATCTTATTTTGTTAAGGCAGCTAAAATCTACCTAAAAATACAATTCACTATAATAAACAAAATGGTAATGAAAGGCTCACCCTAGGTATACTAAAAAAATGTGAGAAATGTGTTTTAGGTCTACGTAATTCTTATGTTGTGTGTGAGAAAGAGATATAGAGTATGCAACTGCTTTCAATCGAAGCATACGCATTCTTTAATTATTGCTATACATAATAATCTCCCTTATTGTTAGTAGAAATTCGTCTGCACTATTTTTAAGATGAAATTGTATTAAATATAATTTAATATTTACTCCTAAACAATTTGCCCTAATTTATACATAACTGTAACTATCTGTTAAAAAGGTCAAATCTTCTGGTGCAATTGGCATATAAGCCATGTTTTACGCCCTTTCATCCATCTAGCATGTAACATATGATCACATAGGTAATATTACGAAATTAAAATGTCATTAACGAATTGTAACTATCACGTATACAAAAACTTAGGCCGATGTTTACATAATTCAAACCATTTACACAACAACTGCCTACGGCTGTACGAAACGACTTCCATGACGTCCAATGAACTAAAGATATTTAAATTGATGTGTTTAAACATATACATAACTTGTTCTGTCCCATCAGCTTTTTATGATTTATGACATCTTTAATAACACTCGAGAATGCCTCTTTCAATAAACATGTATTTCTTTGGGGAAATCTTATTTTTTGCTTCCTATTGGTACTTGGATAATGGATACCATGGACTCCGTTCCAACACATGGACACCAGAGCCCAGACTTGTCTTGCAACTAGTACACTGTGCTAGTACACTCTAAATACTGTCATTATCATTAAGAAGCGGATTGTGTTTGGTAAGATACAAAAGTCATATGTCGGCACTTTTTTTTTTTTTAAATGAATAAACACTAGGGCAGACCGAGGGGTTTTCAAACAGTACCAATGTCTCGGAAATTAAAATCCTTAGCAAGTTTAGTTCTGTGTGTGTTTAATGTTACGTTAGCCCTTAATAATTCTCTTAAGTCATATGTTTCAACTCTCCTCGACCCCTGTTTCATCTCACCTCGGTATGAGGGGATTTGAAACAATTTGAGTTGTAACGGTTAAGTCGATTTTTCACCATAATATTAACCGCTTTATGTTAGTCATACGCAAGCGTAAAGAATGGCCTATCGATTAGTACTAATATCATACGGTTTTGGTGTATGGTATTTCGTGTATGAAACAAAATGTCAAAATTGTTACAACTCCCCTCGGTCTCCCCTACACTACTACACTAGGCCTAATGGGCAAGGGTACCACGCACCCTAGGCTGGGCTGGGTGTCTAAGGTTTGGAGAATGTATTTACCAATGTAAAAAAAACTACGACATGGAGAGAGCCATTAAATGTTTTATGCGCAATGATGATTATTTCTCAGATTTGTATATACGTTGCTTTCTCGATGGTCAATCTCACTAAACTGAATACGACACTTATTAATTATTAAAAAGGTTTTATTTAACTGTTCATGCAATACTAGGTAAGCATTATATGTAGTAAAAATTATACACACAAACTATTGTAAGTCGATGGAAATTTTAAAAAATATATTCGAAAATATACATGGGAAAATAATAAGAAAAACAACACGATTTACATACTATTAAACTATGAATACTAATCACAAATTCTGTATATGAACTGAAATGATTAATAAAACATGTTGGTTTTCTTAACAATATATTTTGCAGTAAAATTTGAAGTTTGAGTTGGAAACATTGCTCTCAAAATATTAGCGTATCGTATTGGTTTGCTCTTTTAATAAAAATTTTCTTTACCACCTTCGGTTCTAGACACCAAAAGCTGTGCATTCAAGGTATTTTAAATAAAAATAAATATCAAATGTCGCTACGATAAAAAAAAGTTCCAAAGCTGATAGCACACACATTGAATACACTTAAATTAATAATACATTTTGACCTATTCCTAAAACTTAAGGTCAAAATAGCAGTCATCATTCAACGTAATCCGAGTGTCAAGGTTAAATTTAATATGATTCGTCTCCTTCGATAGATTAATTAAGCCTTTTTTATAGTCTACAAATCGGTTTATAGCTAGGTGTGGAATAGGTAAAAGGAATGCTCGGAGAATATATTTTTTGATGGAATTACAATATAAATGCTCGAAGTGGTCGTTAACTAATTGGTTTCCGCGCTAAATTCGCTTCAATTGCCAATCCTTAATCTGCAAATTGAGTAATTCAGTAAGCTTATACAGAGTGAGGTGTAAAAAAATAATGCGTTATCTGCGGTTAGGTGACGTTGGTGACGGTTCAGTAAAATATGTCTTATAAATCAGCAGCGAGAGATTTAAATAATCAATAATCAAACTATCAGTGAAGAAAATATAACCGACGCGTCCGAGGCTAGGTCAAAAAGTATTCCCCTCCTATATAAAAGGGTGACCATCACGACGACCAGCTGCGCCTCCGAATTAATATCTAACATATGTATAAAAAAAACACCTCTTTGATGTCAAGACTAAAAATGTATGAATTTTTGCAATCTGTTTTTGGCATAGTATTATTAAACTATATTTTCAGAGGGCGCATGCATAGTTTAAATTAAAGATAAAACTCGAAATTCGTGTTTCGTTTAAAAAAATATATGTTTAAGCGAGTGCCAAGAGTTGCGTGTTTAATTAAGATTCCAAAATTGTATTAATCCCTGTATTTCTAGCATTTAATACAAAATAAATTCCTATTGCAAGATGAGTCAAGAGCTTTTTTTTTATGTGAGAGGAGGCAAACGAGCAGGCGGGTCACTTCGAGTGATGTGCCAACCGCCGCCCATGGACACCTGCAACGCCAGGAGGCTTACAAGTGAGTTGTCGGCCTTTAAGGAAGAGGAACTTTTTTTTTTACAGCTTTAATGTTACATTCTTGCTCTTCCAGTAAAGTAGGAAAATTGTATCTCAAAAATGGAAAATATATATACTCTGAATGAAAATATGTCAATCTTCCTGGCAATTCGAACGGACCAATGATGTTGCCGATAAAAATTCCTGTTATGTTGTTTTCTCTCGTTGTCTTTCCTTATTAAATCCCAGTTATTAAAAAAATCTTTTTCAAGTTAGGAAGTAAAACGAATGAAAATGAAAATGTGCTGAACATTTTTTATTACTTTTATTCTCATAGATAAATGTATAGTGTTAGTTGCAAAACAGTAATAATAATAAAAACAGTACAAAATCTGTTGTCTTTAATATTTTTCTACAAACATTTGAATATACCTGTACAGTGTAAACTCCATAATATATATCTATAACGACACTGAATGGACTGTGCATTTTATGGCGTTATACAGAGTGGTCATTAAATGAAGTAGGAAAATCATTGTATTAAATACAAATTAAACCAATCAATACCAATTTATTTCGACACTTTAGATTGTTTATTGTTAAATCAAATGACTTTACAAGGAGTTTATACTGTATTATATTAATTTTATGGAAATCATAATCTTGCTAAGCACACTATGTTCTGTTTCAAAAATATTTTAACAAAAATTAATCGTATTTAAATACTATTAGTATAATTATCTACCAAAATTTTATGCAGATTAGTCCAACTTGTTTTACAAATGGTCACATTAGAGCAAAATGTAAAAAACAATTACTCACTATGATGTAAATACAATAATCAAAAAATCAGATTACAATGTTGCCTTGTCATAAAAGTAATGACTCCTTATAATTATTACTATTTACAAATAATACCTATTCACATTTAAATAAAAATAAATGCTAAGGTAATAATGTACTGTAAACTTAATCTAACTTTACTTACATTAACTCTATACAGATTACATTAAGAGTTTTACAATTTACACTACTTAATAGTTCAAGTTGATTTACAAAACCAAAAATACCAAACCATTTACATGATTCTATTTCTTGACAATCAAAATAGAAAAAATTATACAATGCTCTTAACCCACAATGATTCTTGATTAATATATATCAATATTTGATTTTATAAACTGTTGCTTACTACACTTACTTACATATTAGTAAGTACTTTAAACCTTTTAGTTACTATAACACTCCATAAGTCATCTTTATCAAATCCATTTGCTAAGAGAAGTGCTACCTACGATTACTTCCACGTTGATGTCCTCGACCACGTACATAGGTTCTGTGGGGATGCTTACCAGAACCACTATGCTCTGATGCTTGGTTGTATCGGTCTGAAGCGGGTGTCGCAGAAGCAGCAGGGGCTGTAACAGCCGGAGTAACGGCCGGAGGCGTTGGGGCTGGTTGCGGCTCACTCATATTCACCTGCTCGTTGAATAACATGCAGAATTCGCCAACTTTTTGTATATCACCTGACTTGCCCGAGTACAAAGTCAGTGCCTGCCGCCACAGCGAAGCATAGCCACGCGTGAGGCGCACGATATCACCGGGCTGTAAAAGCGCACCCGGCTCATCCCAGACAGATAGATTGACGGATGCACTGGCATCCGCAACGCGCAAAGTGCGCACCTCGCGTGCCTCCTTCGTCAACGTCGGCGGGCCCACTTCCAAGACAATAAAAATTGCATTTATATTCTTCAGATTAGGCTTTAAGTCTTTTATTTGGACATATTCTGCGTTGTTGCTCATCTTAATACATACGGGTGTCAGCGGTCTACTTACTACTAAAAACTTTTCACTTATTAGTTATTAGTAGAGAGTGAAATAATAACAATTAACATTTATTTGTTTTAATTGTAAGATTTTGACGTAAAGGTGAATAACTCACAATTATAATGACTACGGTGACATCGTTGATCATCTATGGTTGACACTTAACAAGCAACTATTGTCTATTACCATTAATCAATTAAATGTGTAAATTGTGATAATTTGTAAGATATGGTTTAAGGACGGCTGATAAATTTAAACAGTTATTGTCATTTTTATCCTATTTGACTAAAGTCTTTAATAAAATAAACACACACTTTTGAGACATTTTGTTAGAAGTTATTTCAATTTGACATGAAAATATAAAGTAAATACGATTGACAAATAATTTGTTGAATATCCATGTAAATTGTCATTCATTATGTTTACAATTTACACTGTCTTGGCGCTCGGCTTTTGTCGTTTATCGAAAGTTGTTTTGTTTGCCAATTCAAATTTGAGGAAATAGAATAGTCGCATTTCGTATATGTTACAAATCTAAGTTTCATTTTATTGAAAGATGAGTTTACGTTAGAACTATTAGCAGGTTACATTGTACAAAGATATACCGGTATAACCTAAATAACAAGTAAGGACAATTACAAGGATGTTTGGTGGAACAAATGCTATCAAGGATGTAGAAGTCGCATCTCCGCCCGATGATACAGTCTCGGCGCTTAAGTTCTCGCCTCCTTCAGTCCAGCAGACATTCCTTGCTGCCGGCAGTTGGGATTGTCAGGTAACCTACAACCTGTTTTTTTAAAATAAATTGTAAAATAGATTTTTTTTTGCATAATTGTATTCTCCAGGTTCGATGCTGGGAAGTGGAAGCATCAGGCAAGACAGTCCCAAAAGCTGCTCAGAGCATGACCGGACCAATTTTGGATGTAGCATGGCATGATGTAGGTATCAGTATGTGTTGCAACATCTTTGTTCAAAGTATTTTATTTTCACGAAATTATCTTTTAGAATAATATATCTAGTTTTTGTTAATTAATATAATTTTGCAAAAAAATCAGTGCAAGGTAAGGCCATATTTTGTTCACTCAGTATTGTCTTAGTTTTATTACCCAACAATTTACTTAATATAGCTACAACACAAGAGTATAGTCAGCTGCACAGTTATATACTTACTAAATTAATAATGACTTTGTTGTATAAGTTGAATAATTTTTAGAAAAGATGTTTGGTATAATATTTAAAGGTACAAATGTAGTCTCTAACTAGTTCTGAAAATTACAGGATGGTTCCAAAATATTCATGGCATCAACAGACAAAAGTGTCAAATGTTGGGACCTGGCATCTAATTCTGCTGTACAGGTATCAAATGTGTTTATACAGATATCTTCATAAAAAAAGTTTCAAGTTTTAATAATTCTGTTAGCAATCAACACTTAATTCAAACATTTACCTGTGGCTATTACTTTTAACATTTAATCAAATTTTATTAGGTCGCGGCACATGATGCTCCTGTCAAAACTTGTCATTGGGTCAAAGCACCAAATTACACCTGCCTAATGACAGCCTCTTGGGATAAAACATTGAAGGTAAGAAAATTTAGTTTTACTAATGATGAGTTTAATGTTTTCATCTTAAAGAAAAATATTTCTGTTACTAAAATTTGTAACTCCAGCTCAGGAATATTTAAATACATTCTTATGGTATAGCTACTACTGTATAAACATCTTTCAGAAGTAACACAAAATTTTTGGGTTTCAGTTTTGGGATACACGCAGTTCAGTTCCAATAATGTCGTTAAATCTGTCAGAGAGATGCTATTGTGCAGATGTGGTAAGAACTTTTAATAGCTTATGCAGTATCTTAATTATATATCACAATATTATAATTATAATAATATATATAGTATATAATTAATAAAAATTTTTGACAATCTAACAAAAAAATTACATAAAATCATTGTAACTTCATTGCTCAAGTTATGGCATTCATTTCATACAGATTTGTATATGAAATTTAAGCAGTGTTCATTCATAACTTCCTAATAACTTAATTATCTGCCAAAATACCTTTAATAAGAAATTTTAATTGTTTGTATAAGGTGTATCCAATGGCTGCAGTAGGACTAGCAGATCGGGGCATTTGTATTTACTCTTTAGAGGGTAAACCAACAGAAGTTAAGCGTGTAGATTCCCCACTTAAGTACCAGCATCGATGCCTTGCAATCTTTAAAGACAAAAAAACAGACCAACCAACAGGTTTTGCTGTAGGCTCTGTGGAAGGTCGTGTTGCAATCCAGTATGTAAATCCAACAAACCCTAAGGATAACTTTACCTTCAAGTGCCATCGCTCACCTGGCACTAATAATGGCTATCAGGTAAGAGAGGTAGAACTACTATAAAATCCCTGTAAACATGCTTCTATATAGTATTTTTATAATACTCTGTTTGACTAATCTAATAAAACTCTACAACTTGCTTTCAAAATATTACAATAAATATATATTCCAAAAGTTGGAGCTAATTTTAACAGAAGCACCGTCCTAGCATATAATTAACACATTATTGATTGTTTGGCCTGTTCTCCTTTGAAAGTTCACAAATCTTTATTAAAATTAAATTAACCAGCATTAGGTATAGAATATAGATGAAAGTGTATGTTTCCAGGACATCTTTGCGGTCAATGATATCGCATTCCACCCAGTTCATGGTACATTGGCCACAGTTGGTTCTGATGGCTCCTTTTCCTACTGGGACAAAGATGCCAGAACCAAGCTTAAGTCCTTCGAGGCATTGGACCAACCTCTCACCAAGTGTGCATTTAATCACACTGGACAGATCTTTGCTTATTCAATGGGTTATGACTGGTCAAAGGTATTCAATTTATATACCCTTAATATTTTAGTTATAGCAATATATTCATACTTGTAATTGTAATCTTTAAAAAGGCATTAACACCTTTTATTTAGTAAAGATAATAGAATATTTTAATTCAATAAAAGTATTTGATTGAAATATTTATTACAGGGGCATGAAAGCTACAATCCATCTAAAAAGAACTTTATCTACTTGCGACCTTGTTTTGATGACCTGAAACCCCGTACAACCTGAATCAGTTATTTATGTGTGTGGTGTAGTGGCGAAATCATTTTGTAATCATATTGTATAGCAACTGATACTTTAAGTAAAATCTTTTATACTGTATTGATCTGCTTTATACTTAACTCCTATGTCATGTTTAATCTTCCTTAATGAAAACCACAGCAACATTTGTTTCTTATAAATTATTGCAAAAACACTTTTTAATAAAAAAAATATATCTATATTTAAACAGATTTTATTAATCTAACTTTGTAAGCAATTAAGAAACTAAATTCAATTTAATGATGTTCTCCATGGTGGCCGTGATCATCACCCTTAATGAGTTTGTCATAGGCAACTGTGGCGAGGGTAAGCCCAAGGCCTAGAGGGAAACCTCTGAAGAATAACTTGCGAGCCTTTTGCCATTTTGTACCAAATCCAGGGTGATAACGCCATGCCTCATTTCTAAAACACATTAAGGTGTTCAACTGTGATTTTTTTATAAAAATATTACAATTAATTGCTAACAAAACACCAGTACAATCAATTGTAAGTAAAATGTTGATTACTTATGTCACATAAATTAGCTTACTCAGGATATCTAATGTGGCTTGACAATGATAGGTACTAGATTAATTAAATAGTTGAAATATTAGTGAATACACAGTAATAGTATTACCGGATCCAAGGGTCCTTCAGCCCCCTTTTGGCAAGCTCGCTCTGAACTTCCTCAAGCTCACGGATTCCATCAATCTTAAACTGCGAGTAATGTGGAACTGAGTAGGGGGCTCCGTGACCGTGCCCACCCATAATTGTAATCACCCAAATCTGTATTCATATCAAAACAAACTTCTAACCTCGACAGAATATTACATAATTTTATGATAAAATGTTTTACGTACTACTATTAATATATGCTACTTAACATAATTAAAAATAGTGACTTACGTGAACCAAATTCAACTTTTGTAAGAATTATAAAAGTAAGTAAGTACTTAGTAGTAATAATTTTGATGAATAGTCAGTCTAATCAAATCATACATGAAAACACAAATATATACAGTTTTTATACAGTCCTCTGTGGTGTTCTTTTAACCTATGGTGTTCACAAGTCATAGAGATTAAAGTGGTATATAGTATCTGTTATCACACATCGATTCAATGTTTCTATCTATCCAAAGAATCTAATTTCTATAATCTATGGTGTTGTTTTGTGTTTGTGGTGATATAGTCGTACTTATTTTATAAATAAAAAATTTTCTCAAATGGTCGGGTTAAAATTAACATTAATCTGAACCGGTTTCTCATTGTTAAAGATAAGCAATGACTAATAATTACTAGAAGAATAATTCAAGTGTACGGTATATGCATAATATGTGCTATATTTACTGTTGTTGCCGGTTATTCTTGGTTTTTGACTAAATTATTGTGTTCGAATTTTTCAATTCAGTTAAAGGAATTATTATTATTTGTATATAAATAGGATTACAGCTAACACAATTGTGCTTTTGGAATTGTCCTACCGTCGTGTACGTAATGTTTACAATGTGTAATAGTTGCCGCAAAGCATAAAATGCTTATTGCGCGAAAGATGTATTGGGCAGCCCTAGTGGCTGTGGTGCTTTTGACGCCAGTGACAGGGCTCGCCGACCCTCCTACACTCCCTGGTAAGCCACTTGTGGACCTAAGAAGAAGGACTACTAATCCTAGATCCAAGATCTCTGCACCTATGCATGTTTGGATTATTTAAACTCGTATTGCATGCTATATGAGGCTTCTGTTAAGGTAATAAGGTGTTACAATGCCTTTTTCGGGGTTGCATGTAGTTGCTTGTAATATCATTATTTTTTAGTATCATATAAATTAGTACCTAGTTTTTAATTTAAGAATATGATGGTTGTGGCACAGATACATTTCAGTGTTTTGATTATTTCGTAATGTATATATATATATATATATATATATATATATATATATATATAAATAGTAATGTTATATTAAATATAATACAATTAAATAAACACTTCATTGTATCTATAAAGAAACCGTTTAATTAACTTGTGATTGAATACAAAATGTTAAGGACAAAGCTACATTATTTATTCTTTATGGATACAACATATGTAAAACAAGAAAACAACTATATAAACTTATTATTTATATGTTGAGTGCAATGAGAAGTCTTATTGCTTACACATGATTTCTTAAGGAAATCCCTCATATGCTCTCCATATTTCATGAGGTACATACGTTGCTGCCATAGCCCTTTGTGGTTTGTACGGAACTAGAAATCAATTATATTTGAAAATATTATCAACAACAACAAAAACTACTGATCTATAAAATTACCACTGACTTTCAATAAAAACTTAAACCTCAATAGTTTTTAATTTATATATTTTCTACAAAACTCTACAAAAGGCACACTATTAAACAAAGCAACATGCAAGTAATCAATGTATAAATCAAATCAAACTGAAATATATTTATATGTTATATAGGATATTTTCGTCAACATTGTTAAACATAACGATCAAGTGCCTTTATAAAATTTACTTTGTTTTGAAACTGATTATACCAAATTCACTGTGGGTGATATATTTATTAAGATTGCGAAAGTTCTGTATTTTTGCCAACTTCTCATACTTATTAATAGGCATTTAATTAAATTGATACAACGAGAACCCGCATACAATAACCATTTATATGATTACCGAGTATATCTTGATAACTCTATGGGGTCGTCGCACATCTCGTTATTATTAACCGGTATACGTATAGCTAAGACAGACAGGGCAAACGGAAAGTTCTCTCGCTTCTTGAACTTGATTGAAACCGGAGTGCGTACTGTGATAACCCCGTGATTGCGCATCTCACCTTCACTACTATACCGGTAAAAATATTTTATATAAAGCAACTTTTTAGAAAAAGTAATAGAGAAGAATACATAAAAATTCTGCTGTTTCGGCCTGTCTTGCTTAAAAAGAAAATCTATTTCTATTTTAACCTAAATTCCGTCCATCAAATTGATACCGATACATATTAAATGCGACCCGTGGAACAGTAATTGATGGGACTCTCGCTAATAAGGAATTTGTGATAAGAGATTCATATGGCATTGCGTACGCAATACGCGTTATGAGGGGTTGTGCGCGCGCATGCCACTTGATCTCATTAACGCTTCCTGCGCACCGCAACCGTGTCGTGGCCGTACGATACATATCGCATTACGACCGGAATATGTTCATATACCTACTATCTATTGTTCCCTGCTTTTAATTTTGGCAGTAACATGATACGGATATTATGTTGTAAGCTTTTGTATATATGTATACTGCCTCAAATCCCTAACATTTAGGCGCACATAAGATTTTACGTCTTATTTATATCATATAGTTTGATTTTGTAGGTGTTCCAAGTAAATGATAAAACGTTATTGATAGTGTTTTGATAGTGCAGTTGACTAATGAAGGCTTGTTTGTATCTGTGACCCTCTAACACGTAACGATAGGAAGGCATCTTATCTCACAACTGGGTATACAATGATTCTAATTATTTGTTCATGTATCTTTAAATGAATTTATAAAATATTCCTACATAATTTTAAGAAACGGTTAAATGCTTATACTATGTGTGGAGGGCAAGTACTGTGATACAAGAGACGATTTTGACGACTAAGTTGGTCCGGGTTGCCGCCATAAATCCTAGGTCTGGTCTGACTTGTGTATGGAATTTATTTGATGGCTATGTTTTTTAATTATTTAATGTATATGTTGTCTATAATTTGGTCTTATGGCTAACCGAAGCTAACGATGCGTGTTCATAACTAAGTAGACCTTCGGTTCGTCTCATCAGTGCGCGCAGCGCGGTTAGCCTTAGAACAAATATGACTTATATTTTAATATACAAAGCGCATGTTGTATCAGCATATAATAAAGTCTGAAATTATTCCTGTCTTATTATATATGTAGGTGTAACAGGCTGATTTTTTTAAATATAAAATAAAAATAACAGAAATATTGTATTTAACAAAAAATATCAGGTTCTTTGGTTTGTCAATAAAGTAAAGTTAATTTATACCAGCGAAGTGTTCAATTTCAATGCCAGTTGACTTTGAACGAAAATAATAGGTGTCGATTACCTTGAAATTTAAACCGGTGATATATATATATATATATAATTTACATTTACACATGTACTACTGTGTATACGTACAGTAGTGGTTTTGTGTTGTTTTTTTTAAAACACATTTAGACACTGCATTAACGTCAAATCATCAGTATGTTATTTTGCGGGTATGATGGGGCATATTAGAGTACAGTTGTTAGTTTTCTAAAAAAAAATCTACAAATATATTTATGGTCGGGAGTTACAATTAAAAATTACATCGAAGCATAGATAAGAAAAAAGGTCGTTGTATACGCAAAACTTGACTTTGAGTTACCAGAAATACTAATTAAAAAAATTCAACTAAACAATGAAAATTAAATTTTTGAAAAGCAATTAATACATTCTAATAAGAAAATAAATAGGTGTTATTTGTAAACTCAAGATAATATACTATTAATTATTTATCACATATTGACGAAACGGGTAAAGCGTGCTAGTTTCCACCGTGAGGTTTGATTCACGCTTGGAACCCCAATAAAGAAAGAACCCCAATCCCTATTATTTAAGGAGAGTGCAAGAAGTAAAAAAACTGTTTTAAGATACAAAAAATAATAGTCTAGTCTTAGTATTATCTTTGTAGTACATTCCTGTAAAGCTTTGTAATGTATGCACCTACATGCCTTGTATGTTGTTGTAGTGTTATTGGTGTGCCTTAATACATAAGAGTAAAAGGCATATATTCATCAGTCATTTATTAATTCTGCAGCCGTGTCAGGTGATGCAGACGAAGCATGCGGTACGGGCTCGTTCCGCTGCGCAGATGGCTCTCGATGTTTGCCAATCGCGTGGCGGTGCGATGGACGCGCACATTGCATTGATGGTTCAGACGAACTGAATTGTACATCCGCCGAATGCGCAGCTGGACATTTCAGATGCGCACGATCATCACTCTGTATAGCTGCCAGTTGGCGTTGTGACGGAGATGCAGATTGTGGCCCAAATGATAATTCGGATGAAGATCCTTATATGTGTAAGTTTGGGTCATGAGCGATGCCGAAATTAATAAATTGTGACATTTATTAATTTCGGCATCGGCAATTTATATTTAACATGAGGGTAGTGCAAGCGTTTTGCGTTATCTATAGACAAGTATATTATAGGTATCACAGATCCTTTATCAGTGTTATTTCTTTCACACTTCATAAAGAAAGAGACATCATTAAGTTCACCCACATGTAAAAGCTTGAATGTATGTTAAAGAATCTTTCCATCTCTTACTTGCGAACCATCACATTCACATCACATTATAGACTTACGCGGTAGGTTAATCGAAGTGACATCCATTTTATATCCAAAATACTAGCGCCAAGTCTTTTAGTAATATCTTCTTAACAGGCGAGAAAGACTTTAAGTGCTGGGGTAATAGAGCACGTTGCAGCACGCCTGTAGATGGCAGATTCAGCTGCGTGCCGGTGTACCAATTCTGTGATGGCACCAGACATTGTCCAGATGGAAGCGACGAGTGGGACATCTGTGATAACTGTACGTATGTTAATACAAGATATGCCTTAATGCCAAATTCCTTATGGAAGTCATACTTTCTAGCTTGAACTTGCTCTTTAACTTAATTTTGTTTATTAATTTGGAAATATATATTTTTTGGTATTTTTGGTTTCTGGGATGTTGACCATCTTAGAATATTATCGGTAGGTTCATGGGTTGTGGGATTCTTCAAAAATACTCACGTGTCGTGAAGAAAGAAGATTCAGCAACTGACCAGCTTGAGACATGGAATTCTCATTTTTATACTTACCCGCATGTACACTTAATAACTAATTAATTTTTAACTGCATCCGCAGTCACGACCAGCCAATGTGCGTCAGCGGGATGTCATGATTGCCGGCCTACGCCTCAAGGCATCACCTGCTTCTGCGCGCATGGGTACGAGCCGCAGAATGGTACCTGTGTTGGTTAGTATCATTTTTGATTTGTTACTTTCTTAACGATATTTATGCGAAAATTCATTTCTATATTATATTTTATTACATCTGTCCCCAAACATCTCATGTGCTAAATATATTAAAGATAAAACTTATAAGATAATAAAAGAAGGTATACACACAAAACAATTATATGGGAACTTGAAACACTATATTATCAAATAACTCATGGATGTGTTGTAAAATCTTTCAACACAGCCAAGACATTTTAAAGATATGGTTCAAAAATTTCTCGGGTCATGTGTAAAATAAGTTTTTATACCCACGTAACTGTGGTGAGAGTAGGACATACCTTTGCTACTAAAATACTACATTTAGGCATAGTTTATAACAGTTTATTAATTTCACAAAAAAAAACAATCTTTCTTAATGTGGTTATTTAAATATAAAATTAAAGAATAACTAACTTACCCTAATAATTTATAATAAAATAACAAAAAATATACAGAAAAGAAAGCGCCAAAGGCGATCTTAACGTTGATAAACGATCGTAAAAATAAAAAGCTAGTATGTAATATCGATATCTTTTAGTAGGTATTATTAATCTGTCAGCACTTAAATTGATATTTAAATTAGCAGATCTGTCAGTAAATCAGATTTTAACTGGCCGTTTAACCACCTTTTACAGATAGCGACGAATGTCAGTGGTTGGGCCTGTGCTCGCAGAGATGTCACAACACAGTGGGCGCGTACACGTGCTCGTGCGCCACAGGGTATACGCTCAAGAATCATCACTCGTGTGTTGCCATAAATGGTAAAGATTTGAAATTCCATCATTCCCTTTAACGGAATATTTATAAAAAAAAAATCTTTAGGATTGTTAACACTTTTGAACGTAACTAAAAGTAACTTCGCATGGGTTGCAAAAAAATGTAGTTGTCATTTTATGGTGTTTATCATCAATTAATAAATTTTTGAACAGCAGTATTGTTGATAAATAATTTTTTATCAGATCCTGTTGGCGAAGGTATGTCACTGGTTGCCGTGACCCAGAGTGATGTGAAGCGAGTATGGGTTGACGGGCATAAATCGACCGGTAATATGTCTCTGCAGGCGCTCAACGTACGCGCTATTGATATACACTATTCAAATAGGTAAGGAGAATTATTAACTAATTGTTACTTATATATCTCTTTCGTCTCTTTTCGCTGTGTAGAGACAGTTGAGAATTTCACAGAGTATGCTCACTACTTGTCATATACCCTAGATTACAGGAGTCTTTCGGAAAGCGTTCGACTAAGTAAATCACAGTATTCTGTTAAAAAAACTAGGGAACTGTAAGATTCATGGCAGTCTTTTCCGATGGTTACGTTCATATATTAATGATCGAACATAAATTGTCGCTTTCAAGGGTTACATATCTGCCCCATTATCAGCCTCTTCTGGTGTCCCCCAGGGTTCTCATCTAGGGTCCTTATCTACTTATTGCAATCTTTGTAATTATTATGTATACTTTGTATGTCTTTATTTTGTGAATTGCTAGGCTGTGCTATGCTAGCATGTATAATGTTTAGGAATAACATTGTTAAAATTAAATAATAGTAAATGTATATAAACACATCGATTTCTTTATTGGATCATATATTTTATTAAAATAAAAGGAAATGTTTGTTTTGAATGTCAAATTTCGATAGTTTTTTTTTAATTGTTTGTCTTTATTTTTGTAATGCAAACGGGCTGATGGTTTATTTAATAGTTTTAACCGCCGCTTTGCACCTGCAGAGTGGGGTTAGCGCGTGTGTTACAAGCGTCCCAAGTTACAAGTGGTTTCCCTTCACTTTCCAACTGCGATGTCCAACATTTATAGAACTGAGGATATGCAAGTTTTTCTGACTCATACATTCTCATTTTCAGATCCATCTGTTATATACACCACAATGTCAGTCGTTCGGGCATTGTGTGCGTCAGCGCCGACGATTTCTCGAAACGTACGCACCTACGTACACCTGATCTATTTCCCGATTTGGAATGTAAGTTTCATAGTCTTTTATATCGGATATTAATCTGTATTATTTTATGTTCGAGGGTTTAAGAGATGCCAGTGTCATGTTGATAGGTAGTTTATTGGCAATTCAATCGAAATAGATGTATTCATTTTATATATATTTTTAAATTTGTTTTTTTTTATACTAGCCAAAACAGTAACTTACGTATACTGATGAATGTAAAAAATATTTTAAATAACTACGATACTATATTTTTGTCTCGTTGTCTATTCATATTTTTAAATAGTTTTATGATACGTAAGAGTTTTGGTTAAATGTTGGATTAGTAATGTAAGTTTTATTTTGAATATATCGGTGAAATGAGTACTGTATGGAGATTTTCATTATTTATCGTCATCAACACACACGTTTTTAATTGATCTTATATGCATGTATGCATTTAAAACCATATAAAAACGAATCATTGTATGAACTGTGTTACCAGCGGTGTCACACTTGGCAATTGACTGGATCTCCGGCAACTGGTACCTGTCAGACGAAGCCCGTGAGGTGATATACGTGTGTGATCCCGAGTTGCGTGCCTGTCGCTTGCTACTCGACACGGCCCTTAGTAAAGTGCACGGATTCGCTATCGATCCACTCGTTGGGTGAGTTATTTTTTTTACAGCTCACAAATCAAAAATAACTTTATAGCTTTAAGGTTGCATTCTTAAATTTATCAATCGTTTTACTGCCGGTTCCAAAATCAAGGCCTTAGAGACTTACTGGCGAGAAACTCTCCGCCACTCCTTTAAATTTTCACAGTATTGACATAACAAATTTTTTTTTTACAATTTTAAAAATAAAAAAAAACCTTTCAATTGGACTAAGCAATGTCCAATTATAATACAGACTAAGAAGTGTAAATGGATTTTGCTTATTTTTTTTTTTGGAAAGTGAGATAAATGACTCATTAATCTCGTAATCTTGATCGTAATTTGAAAAGATTAACGGACAGTACAGTCCGTAAGTCTCAAATAATATAAATATGTTTAACAATTTAGTTAATTTAATAATTTATCTAGCCTCTTTGAACTGACGGTAAAAAATAAAAAATCAATCAGGTGAACCTTAAAGAATTTAATCTTAGGTTTACGCGTTTTTCAAATGACGTTTCGCTTTCTTAGCGGGCGTCGTGGTCGCGACTAAATTCAATTTAAAAATTAATTTTTTAAAGTCCCTGAACCATTATCCACCATATTCCACTTTGTTTTTTTGATACAAACAAAAGTGTCTGTTTAAATTTTTACACAATAGATTATTACAGTGTATAAGTTAACTCATACATTTGTTCGTAGGGAAATGTTTTGGGCCGTATGGGGAGGGTCGCCCGCGCAAGTTGAAGCGAGCTCTTTAAGCGGCGAAGCGCGACGTAGCGTCGCATCGCGCAGACTGGTATACCCATCAGCTCTCACGTTGGAGCCTGCAGCGCGATTATTGTATTGGGCTGATGCTTATCTGGATACGATTGAACGCGTGAGATATGATGGCACCGGGAGAATGACGCTGCGTAAAGGATACTCTGTAAGTTCTCTAAATCTATAGACAGGCATACGAGTGATAACTGAGGATCATTGCACCTGCAATGCTGGGAGACTTGACACGTCGCCGGTCTATGTTTATATTATTAAGCTAAAGAATTTGTTTACTTTACGTACTGTCCGTAGCGTACATTTATAGGGTAATAAAAATACTAGTAAAATTTAAATTATTATTTTTTTCTAGTTTTATTAACTGGTACTTTATTTTATGTCCCTAAATAGTACTGTGATAATGAAATTTTGTAATATGATGTGTTGTTTGATTTTTTTAGAGTCAGAAGTTGTACCACATAGCAGTACTGGAAGAGCGTGTGTTTCTTCCCGTTTGGGTTAACAATACCATTACCTGGATGATGCCCAATACGGTGACACCGGAGAAAGCGCCCATCCCATTAGGATCTCGTCCTACGGGGGTCGTGGTTTTCCATAGACAACGGCAGCCATTAGGTAATATATATACGAATATATTGGGTCGGTTGTAAAAAAAATGTTTTTAATATTATAATAATAATATAATATCTAATATAATAAATTGAAAATGTTAATTTTCTAAAATTAAATTAAATTTTGAGATACCTTTACACTTTATTTCTTACCTTTTACGAAACAAATTTTAATTCCACAGAACATTGTGATGAATTTTAAACCATTTTTATGAATCAGTTTGCATTATTTTACACTAGTAACTTCCAGATGTAAGAAAATTATTGACCGCTGACACCATTATATGTGGAAAATATATAAATAAATTAGCTAAAGTTATTTATCTCTTTTGCGTTGACTAATTTTTTAATTTTGACATTATCCCAAAACTTTAAGCTAAACACCCGTGCGCTGTCAACAAGGCCGGGTGCGATCATCTATGCATCACGTCATATCGGGACGGTACAGCACACCCACAGTGCCTGTGCAAACACGGGTACAGGCTAGTCGGACGTACTTGTGAGAGGGTCCAACTCCCCGAGTGGGTGCTAGTGTGCCGTGGGGCCCCGCCCCTAGTGCAAAGTGTGTCCCTGGAGCCTCATAGTGGGGCCCAATGGGAACCCGCGGCTCCGGCAGCACATGCGGCGCGCCCCACGGCCGCCGATGTCGACTTCGCTGCTGGCATGCTTTATTACTGTGACGTGCATAGGTAATTAAAACCATTTAATCTATAACAGTATAGTGTTCTTTATTTATTTAGGTAGATGTCTTAGAAATAAGTTACCATAAACCACAGAGTTAGAAATGTTTGTACTTTATTAATTGATAATTTTATTTTATTTTAAATAATTATTTTGTATAGATACGAGATAGTACGTCAGAAATTGGACGGCAGCGGGCGTGAAGTGTTTATAGGTGAAGACGTCGACAATTGTGAAGGACTTGCTATCGATTGGATCGGTGAGACATTTAGAAATCATTCATCTCTATCTAATTTACTAAACACCTTCAATAAGGTTTCGTATTCCTTTTCGAACTTAAGCGTAACATTATTTATTAACACATTTTAAAATACAAAGATAGTAAATGCATTTTAGATGTAAGAATTTATGGTAATGTAAAAAATCACGGTTCAAAAGTTTTTGGGATGTGGATTAACTTTTTTTTTACCCACTCAAATACATTTTTTAACCTCATAGTTTAAAACTACTGCTTATTTCGAACCGGAGTGAAACGTTAAGGTATATCGAACTACCAATTTTCGTATCTTTGCTTGTGAATTACCTAAAAGCTTTATATGTATATTCATTTTTTTTTAGTAATGTTCCGTAGTCACTTTATAATATTAAAAATATTCTTGCCAGCTCGCAACTTATATTGGACGGATGACGCTCTCGGACGAGTGAGTGTTGCCAGATTGGATTCACCAAAAGCGCGCACTGTGCTCATATCTGAGACTGACTTCAATCCTCGCGCCATTGCCTTGGACCCATCTAATGGGTATGTTTATATTCTGTGGTGACATTTTGTTATCTGGCATTTTTTTTTAATTAAATTGTTTTAATAATGTTTTTTCCAAACTTAATTTAGCCTAGTCAACAAGATATAATTATTAGCTTTAAATAGGTTACTAATGATAAATAATATAAGCATTTTAATTGTAACACTGCTAAATTAAGTTAGTCGCCTATAATTTGTTAAAGTCAATGAAATCTTGCCTGATGCAATAAATCAATTTTTTTAATGACTTGAATTTTTGTATGGTTAATTTAAGTTGATGTGCGTAATTTGTGTTTAGTTTACCAGATTATATTTGTTTTTAGTGTTATGTGGTGGACTGTGTGGGAGGGTAGTGCCAGCGCAACGCGGGGTGGCCGCATCGAAACAGCAAATATGGATGGTGGTAGACGTCGTGTTATTGTGCATACCGCACTGCACTGGCCTAACGGATTAGTTCACGATGCTAATACGGGATATCTTTATTGGTAAGACTATTTTCGTATAGGTTTAACTACTTCGCTGCTGTACAAACGATTCGTACGGGCGCCCAAGGTCCAGACCCGAACACCTTTCCCACATAACAAAGAAATCATACAAGTTTTATTCACATAGGTACACTAATTAATCGTCTAACAAAACAATTTGATTGCCAGTCCCCAAATCAAGAGCGTAGAGCGGACGAGAAGAACTGGTAAGAATCTCTCCGCCAGTTCTTTAAATCGCCAAGTATTACAGTACGGTTGTAAAGATCTGCATCCATTACACCATGCACCAGGGAATGCTTCAATATTTATATTACATAAAACAATAATCTCTAAAACTTTTATACATTCAGACACTTCTGTAGTCTTATTCAACACGTTGGTTCGTATTATTCCCGAATACGGTACCGTAGTATGTTCTCCGTTCTACAAAAATCATATTGACTCATTTAGAGATTTTCTATATATATTCACTATTCAGAGAGAGAGAGAGAAAAATTTTGTGTGGCCGTTTCCATTTAAAAGATTCACTTCCCACATATGAAACTCGCCTCAACAATTTTCATTTAATTTCGTTGAAATCGCGGTGAGACCTATTAGATTTAGTTTACCTATATAAAATAGTCAACCACAACATCAACAGGGAACTCCTCCACAGAATTCCTTTTCACTGCAGCACACGCCCACGTCTCGTCTATGCAAATCGTTTAACGGTCCTGTTAACAGATTGTATCGACTTAATAATAGTATTGTGAATGTGGACGAGTTGATGTTTTTGCCAATTCTCTACTTTCGTAGAGGCATTTTGAACACCTTAAAAAAAAACAAACCTTTGAATCCTGGTAGTGGTCACATGTATGTCGTATCTTGTTCGTATTATTTATGTATATTGTATAATGTCTCAAGTTCCCATTTAATTGTCTTATGTGTAAACCTAGTTGTGTTATCTCATAAGTTTATTGTTTTAAATGTATTTAGCACATAAGGTGTCTGGGGACAGAGATAATAAAATTAAATACGTATACAACTGTATACGTATTTTATTTTATTATCTCTGAGCACTGTTTGCTTGTATGTAACTCGGAGATGTGAAGCAAGCCAAAAACTGACAACATTACTGATGATGTTTTATGGTGGCGATCAAATACTTAAGATTATAGTTCAAACGCATACAAACTTTGCTTTTTTTTCCATAAATGTGTAAGTAGTACAATAAAATAAAATTGTTTAGTAATAGCATATTTATTGAAATCTTTCATTGACACAAGTTTTACTAAATTGTCGTTACAGATTTTTTTTAATGTGTGCAGGTGTGACACATACTTGAACAAGATCGAACGGTTGCGCGTGAGCAAGACGGGCGATGTCGCTACGGGATCGACACGTATGTTGTTAGCATCGGATTCCTCAACGCTACCACTCTCAAAACCCTACGGTCTCGCTTTGCGACCAGGTATTAATTATTTAATTTGTACTACTATCTCAAACAAGTAAAGTATCCGATCTCAAACCAGATTCATACTTAGTATATATTATTCAGATTAATTACTGAGATCAAAGATAAAAGATGTTTTTAATTGCAATCAGAAATTACTACATGAATTTTTGTAGTAGTTTATACTTAATTATTTTTTGAAAGGCCGGCTCTCTTGTCAACCTCCTAGCCTTGCAGGTTCATGGGCGCCGGTTAGTATTTCAGTCAAAGGGTCCCACACGCACGTTTTTCCTCTTCCTTAAAGGCCGGCAACTCACTTGTAAGCCTCCTGGCGTTGCAGGTGTCCATGGGCGGCGGTTGGCACATCACTCGAAGTGACCCGCCTGCTCGTTTGCCTCCTCTTACATAAAAAAAAAGAAAAACACGCCTGCTCGTTTGACTTTTAAGCTAATGTGTTTGGCGTTGCTTTTCAGTGTAGAGGTGGTCCCCAGCTGGAGTATCATCTATTTAAATTGACTTAATGCTCACCCATAGTCGTGTAAGACGATTTTATTCCTTGTTATTTTCAGGCGAAGTTTTATGGAGTGAACACGGCACGGGATTAGTGAGAAAGCTGCAGGGCTCTGGCGCGGTTACAGTTCGCGCATTCCCACCACCGCTGTATGATATACGTTTTGTCTCGAATAACACTAGGATCGGTATGTATTTCTCTATGTTATCACATATAATTAAATGCCAATTAATGCTATATGCAGTGTAAACTCCATGTAACGTCACTCGATTTATCGACATTGCCTCTAAAGCGTGGAAATTAAATGACTTTATATGGTTAAGCTAGTATTCCATACAATTATTTTTTTCTTTCCATTTAACAACCACTCTATGACGCCATAAAATGCACAGTCCCTTCAGTGTCGTTATATTTGTTACTCCAACGAGCTTAATAACACGGCACAGCTATAATTGTATTTATTTTTACCGCCTGAAGTACATATTTTTCTTTCACCATCACCGTGTATTTATGATGTGCTTGGATATCAAAAAAATGGTAACCATGGCAACGCGTAATGTATGATTCGTAATGTGAAAACGTATTATAGGATCCAACGCTTGCTCGCACAACAATGGTGGTTGTTTGGAGCTATGCCTGGCTCAGAGCGACGAGCGTACGTGTGCGTGCGGGACGGGACGCGTACTCGCATCGGACGGACGCACGTGTGTGGCCACGCCCCACGATACCGGGCACACTTGTCCCGCTCAGCATTTCCATTGTGGCCGGGGGTATATATTTTTCTCACTTGTCTTTAGTCGTTTAACAAAACTAACGTTTATTGAACACAAACTCATTTTTTTGTATCTTAAACCTACATTTTTCAAATTAGTTAGTCTAAAAAAAATACTTTATTCAAATAAATTATATTCCACTAAGATATACTTAAAAGGTCTATAGGCCTAAAATTAATTAATAAGTCTTAAAGGAGGTTTTATAACATTATCTTTTAAATGTAGACGATGTATCGACGGTTCACTTGTATGCGATGGTGACGCGGACTGTCCAGACGGATCGGACGAAGACGCGTCGACTACCGGACCTTGTGGTAAGTTCTATAATAATTCGTCGAATTTAACACCATTATTTTTTATTTTAAATAAAGGGTCTAATTCTATATTACAATTATATATTTTTAAACCACCAAGGTTACATACGTACGTACTTCGTACATAATATAATTTTGCAGTCTAGCCGGACGCACAATAAATATATTAATGATGAATGATAAAAATTGTTAGATGGGAGGATTTTTGACCTTGTTTATGCGTTTTTAATAATTTATGGTTAAGCTTTAGTTAAGATAAATATGTTGTTTCATGATAGTTTTAAGGCAGGAAAGTGTATTTTGATTTAATAAAATTTTTCAGCAAATATGACATGCGACGCTGAACAGTATATGCAGTGTGACGCGAACCGATGCATACCAAAGGGTTGGATTTGTGATGGATTTAAAGGTTGTTATTTTTTTTTGCATTGAAAGCAACATTTATTAACGCATACACACAAAGAACATTTAGAAAAGCATGTAGTTTAAATTAGACCCCGCTTAGTTCTTTAGCTGTGGTCATTCAGACTAGCCTATAATGACTACATCACAGATTTTCACTTAAGCTTAATACACACAGGCACGAACGTATTAACAAAAAGTTAAAAAAAAAACACAAAATAATTATAATAAATGTGAAAGACACTAAGGTTCCCAGGTCCATAACCTAAATCCAAACATATCAAAAGGATATTTTTAAAAAAATGCTTGCACAAATTGTCTGCACAAAAACCAAATGATGTCTCTTATTAAAGTCTATTGTCTATTTGTTATACAATGGCAGGAAAGAAAAAATAGTAAAATACATTTACGTAAATGTATTTTACTATTTTTTGAAATTACATTTTATTTCTATCTAGATTGTCGTGACGGGTCTGACGAAAGCGGTGCGTGGTGCGCGCGCGTCGAGTGCGGCGCCGCGCAGTTCGCGTGCGCACGCTCGAGACGCTGCCTCCCTGCTACTTGGCGGTGCGATGGCGCTCCAGATTGCGGGCCCGAGGATCGCAGTGACGAGGAGAATTGTGGTAATTATACATGGTGTTCGTAAATTATGTTGTATCGACATATGACTTGTTCAGGTTAGTTTATATAAACATAAAGAGTTAAGTCAATATACCATATTGTTGTTATTAGTTTTTTTTTATTAAAGCAAACTTATCTCAAGTATGGTCAACAATACATTGTGGTCCTTCGAGCCGGTTATGAACCAGCGACCTATTGATGCATACTTTGCCGTGCTTTGACTTTTAGAGATGTTGCATCCAATTAGCTTATCATTAATTAAGCTTAATTTATTTCAATGTATTTTTTTGATTCATAAACGTTTTATGAACATTTTGTAACCTGGAAGTAATAAAGTTCATTTTAGGGTTAGAATAATAAATGTTTTATTTCAATCTACTTACTGTACATAACGAAAGGTCAATGTTCAGGTCACGTGGTAACAATTACTTCTTACCCCTGAATGATATATAAAAAAATATGTCTTAATTATAATATTCTGACATAAATTCAGCATATGTTTATCAGACGATTGGTATTTTTATCTGTTCTGTTATCAGAATCTGGTGGATGTTCGAGCGTAATGTTCAAATGTACGAATGGGGCGTGCGTGCCTTGGGAGTACTACTGCGATGGACACGCCGATTGCGCGGACGCGTCCGACGAAGTCGCCTGTCGCGGCCCAGCGCGACATACCACATCCACGACAGCTACGCCTGCACGTCGGAGGGGCCATACGGGCCAGGAGGATAGAGGAGGCCTGTGCGAGCCACATGAGTTCCAATGTAATAATGGAGAGTGTATTCGACAGGTCAGAATCTTTTAAAACTTTTATAATTTACTCTCCTAGATTTTTTCACAAATAGGAATTCAAATTCATATTACGTTTCTTTAGAAAATATTTTATTATATTTGTCCCCAGACATCTTATGTGCTTAATACATTTAAAACAATAAACTTATGAGATAACACAACTACGTTTACACATAAGACAATTAAATGGGAACTTGAGACAAAAGTTGTCCTTAAGTCAAAAATATTGTCTTTCTCTATATTAGTAAATAACCTCACCTATCTAATTGTCTTTTGTGCGTACTTGTACTTGGTATACGTGCATGTATTAAACTCTGTGTTGGTCTATTGCTGCATTTTAACAACAGGAGTTCAGATGCGACGCACGAGTAGATTGCCTCGACGGTTCTGATGAGGCGGGGTGCGAGGGGATGTCAACGCACGCCCCAGTTACCACGACTCCGGTTGCCATGACAACCCCGGCTGATGACTGCGTTTGGCCGGCCCTGCGATGCGATAACGGGACCAGATGTGTGCCACTCTTACAGTTGTGTGATGAAGCCACCGATTGCGCTGATGGTGCTGACGAAGCCGACCGCTGCGGTAAACCATTCTTACTCACTTCATACAAGAGTATTAATAATATCGTTTATTCATATCATCTTAACCAAATAACAGTATACATATAATACTTAATTTATTTAATATTAAACCTTTGCTGGTGTTTGGTGAGTAGCTTTCTGCAGATCTGTTTTTCAATCCGCCATGCATTTTAAGGGTTTTTGAATATGAGTTATGGTGTTATTTGTGGTAGTTGGAATCCAGTCAAATTTTAAAGGTTGTTATTGAAGGCTTCTAATATCTTAATTTTAATCAATCTAATTCAATTTTAAATGCTGTTTCACAGTACCACCAATAACACAAGGTCAGATAACGTGAAACAGAGATTTTGTCTCTCTTAGTAATAGTTGCGAGTACTCAAACACACTTTGATAAAAATACTTTTGTTTTCTGACGTAAACTGCTGCTAGTGAAACACTATGTAATCATTCAGGGGAGCCAATGTGTGCGGCGAACGGCCCTTGTTCCCACACCTGTCAGCCAACGCCCAGTGGGCCAGCGTGCACGTGTCCACCTCACTTGCATTTACAACGCGACCGACGGACATGTGCGCCTAACCACCTGTGCGAAGAGTGGGGCGTCTGCAGCCAGACGTGTCAGCCGCAGAAGAACCGATACCGCTGTACCTGCTATGAGGGTTATCGGCTTGCCGATGATGGGTTCACGTGCAAGAGTACAGGTATTTTCATACTTGTGTAGTTTGGGGCAAAATGTGTATGAATAAATTTAAAAAATAAATATATTTAAATTTAATTTGGACTTATGTAAACACATGTAATGCAATGCTCGACGATGAAAAGGAGTGACGGTGAGTTTCTTGCCAGTTGTTGTCACTCGACGCTCTTGATTTGGGAACTGGCATTTTTTTTATAATTAGGTTTTGACGATTCGTAAGTGTAAGAGGTGATTTTTGTAAATAAGGTCAACACATTTTTGAACAAATTTTCCAGAGAGTACCGGTGCTATGTTAGTCTTCAGTAACCGGCACGAGTTGCGCGCAGTTGAACTTGGTTCGTTGGCATCGCGTGCGCTCGTCTCAGCTTTAAAGAACACTATAGCACTCGATTGGCGCTTGGCCGGACCGGAGCGCCGGGTTCAGCTGTTCTGGACTGACGTGGTCGATGATACGATATATAGGGGCACGATAGTTGATAATGCCCTTGGTGATATCACACCCGTTGTCCAGAGGGGACTGTCGACAGCTGAAGGTTTAGCTGTTGACTGGGTGGCTGGAAATTTGTACTGGGTGGAAAGCGGTTTACATCAAATAGAAGTGGCGAGGGCAGATGGCCAGCATCGGCGTACTTTGCTCGCGGGTGATATGGATAGTCCAAGAGCTATAGCACTCGATCCTACCAAGGTATTGCTTGTCATTATTGATTTTGCATTATTTAATAACATAGTTTATAACGAAGACAACGCAGGACTCTCGGCTCTCTTCTCGACTTCTCGGTTTCATGTTCGGTAAAATGTTACCTGCTTATACTATTGAACGGGCCATGTGTGAGATTTTATTTATATCATTTCCACATAGTATCAGTCAGAGCTTGTGTACGAAATAAAAATCATATCTAAATCTACGAGGATTCCAAAACAAACCGGTTGTCATAAGCAAAATAATTTTTTTCGTCCAGCTGTCTCAAGCCAGAAAGAAAAATAATCTGCTATCTAATGTCATATGCTTTCAGGGTTTCCTTTTCTGGAGTGACTGGGAACAAAGTGCACCGCGAATCGAGCGCGCAACCTTAGCGGGTCGTGATCGCAAACGTATAGTACGCGTAGAAACAGCGGGCGAGGGCGCATGGCTCAACGGGATCGCATTAGATCACCGGGCTGAACGACTTTACTGGATCGACGCACGTTCCGACTCGATACACACAGCTACGTACGCGGGCGAGGACGTGCGTGAAGTGTTACACGGACATGGAGCGTTGTCGCACCCGTTTGCTGTCACCGTGTTCGAATCGCACGTTTATTGGACTGATTGGCGGAGTAATAGTGTAGTGCGTGCCAACAAGTGGAACGGATCTGATGTTAGCGTCGTGCAGCGTACGCTCACACAGCCTTTTGATTTGAAGGTACTTTTTATGTATAAGATGAAAGTTTTCTTACGTTGTATAAGTCGACGTGAGTGCTTTGTAGGGATTGTGAATAGGGAAAGACCACCGGTTATTCGAAACAATAAATACTGCGTGCTAATGGGCGTGTTGTATTTGTGGCAGCGCAGTCTCGTCTGTTTGTCTTATAATTAAAATCGATTTATAGAAAATTATGTTTAAAACATGTGTATTGTGATACTCGTTTTCAAGAAACTTTAGTGTTAATCAATATTGTTAAAATATTTAACATAAATGAAAGACAATTTTAAAATAGATGAAACTTTCAGAATATCTTAGATGTTTTGAATTAACTACTATGTTTTAATCGGGTTTAAGTACTTATCATATAAAAACTTTTATAGGTGATTCACCCTAGTCGACAGCCGGCCAACATCATAAATCCTTGCGGTGTCAACAACGGAAATTGTTCGCACCTTTGTCTCATAGACACGCCCGCACAACGTGTGTGCGCATGCCCACACTTAATGAGACTTACTGCTGACAATCTTACTTGCGAAGGTAATTTAAATGCATTTTTTTGACAGGGACTTTTAATTATTTATTTTATAATTATTTACTAGTTAATAATATTATATTTATTCTTACAGCGGAGAAACAACTATTGCTAGTAGGTGTGAGTGGCGCTGTCCGCGGCCTAGCTCTAGCTGGCGCGTTAGCACAAGTTGCACCAACATTGGCCGGGCCGCAATTAACCACGCCCGCATCACTTCAAGTGTACGCCCCAGAACACGCTGTATACTGGGCTGATACAGACACGAATGAGATTAAAAGGGCTGACGTGCGAGGCGGAAGTGTCACTGTCATCGCCGATAGCGGAGTGTCACAACCGCGTGCGCTAACAGTACAATGGTCTGCACGTATTTTATACCTGTGTGCACGTAACACGCTCGCTGTTGCTGGTCTACGCGGCGAACGACTTATGCCCTTATACACTGAACGGTTAGATGTAAGCGCGTTAGCAGCGCACCCGCACACAGGCGACATATATTGGGCGGCTCGGACAAACGGAGGTGAACGTATTGAAAGCGCTAAGGGCGATGGCAGCCAGCGTCGTGTGTTGATCGACTCTAACAGCGACGCGCACCTCGCAGGCGTGACGAGTATGACGTTAGATGTTGAGAAGGATTTATTGTATTGGGTGAATACAGCATCGGCCAGCATTCAATATTTGGATCTCAAGACTAACAAGGCGACTACGGTTGGTTTACTTTAAATTTTTGGTGATGGTGTTTCATATATAAGATGAATTTAAATAAAATTCAAGTATTATTTGTTTGGTAAGTATAATCTACTTCTAACGTATATAGCTGGCGCTCCCGGTTGGTGCTCGTCCAAGTGCCGTGGAAGTGTATGCGGGCGAAGTGATATGGGCAGATGCAGCGACGAGCGTGCTTAGAGCCTGTGCCCAACGGGATTGCGCCCGGTTGCGGTTACTTCGTAATAATACTGGTACGTTTTTAGGCAAACAGTGAAAAACTTAAATAGTTTTTTTTATTTTTACATGTGCAATACAACGTTTTGCAGACGGTGTTATATCATTGCGCGTATACGATGCGAGTGCGCAGAATTCAAGCTTGAAGGGCGCGTGCGCGAAACGCGGGCCCAAAGAACAGTGTGCGCACTTGTGTCTGCCCGTGTCGAGTGCCAAGTCGGTGTGCCGATGCGCTTTGGGATACCGACAGAACGGAACTGCTTGTACACGTAAGTAATTTTTGTAGGGAAATTCAATTCTCTTATTATTAGTATCTGAGAAACGTATTATTTTGATTTTTGTTTAATTTGTAGTTACGCATTCAGGTCTTATATGATGAGTTATTTGTATTAAAATACTAATAGGACCATAACTAGACTAGAATCTTAAAATGTTTGTTTGAATTTTCAATGTTTTTTTTCCAAAGCTATCGAACCTGCATTAATTTACTCACTGAGTTGGGAGCTGCGAGGCGTTTCTCTGTCGGGTTCTGTTGAAGACGCCTTGACACCTTTGCCGCAGGTCACTTCAGCCGCTGCCATCGACTATTATGCCAGTACGTACACATTTACAGTAAAACCTTGAATATATATTTTTTAAAATAAATTCTAACATTTTTGTACCGTTCACAGAGGAAGAATGGCTATACTGGGCGGACCCAGAGGCTGGTGCTGTCTGGCGAGTTCAGCGAGACGGTTCAAAACGCCAGAGGGTACTCCAGCAGGCAGAAGGGGGGAACGAAGAAGGGGGGGACTCGCTAGCGGCACTTGCCGTGGATTGGTTAGCGGGGAACTTGTACTGGAGTGATCCAGCGCGCGCTTTATTAATGGTCTCCCGACTTGATGGATCGCATCGATACGTTTTGAAAGACACGGACCCCTTTGTCGTGACCAGTAAGTGTTTGGTCTTATTTTATGAATATCCACTGTTTTAGAATCTGCTGCGTAGAGAAGCTGGGTCTGCGTCTTTTCTTTGATAATACCTGAATCTGAAACTCATGTTCGGACGTCAAGACAAAGAGATTTCTCTGAGCGATTCGTTAGAGACATTTTACGCATCACCACATTATGGAACCTGCTGCACGTCATGGTACCGAACCAATACGACTTAGGGCACTTCAAGAAGAAGGCGTACCAATTGTTCAAAGGCCGGCAGCGGACTCACTCTGTCCGTTTAGATGTCTGGGAGATAGGCCTCGTTTCACGCCCTTTTTCAAAAGTTAAATTTAAATGAAATTTACATAATGTAGAAAATGTTGAACAGGCATTAATGTGACAAGTTTTCCTGAACTTAGCCTAGGCTCTTAATCTCTTTCATATCTTACGTATTCTTGCCTTAAATTTTATTATTTAATTTAAAACTAATGGTGAATTAAAATTGTCCAGCTCTAGCGGTGGATGCGGCTCGTGGCTGGCTCTTCATGTCCGGTGGTGGATGGATCCAGCGGGCGAGGCCGGATGCTTCGGATCCCGCTTTATTGTACAACGGGACGGCCGTGGCTCATATTGCGATTGATACAGAGGTTTTTCGGAGTTTTGCGCTAGTTTAATATTTATAAGCTCTAAAAGTGCTCTGTGACATCTGATTTCGCTTGTCAAAAATGTTGAATCGATTATACAAGATACATCGTATATAATTTATTTATTTTACACAAAATATGTAACATCGTATATCGTAAAATTCTTAATAATTTTTTTTAATACATAATGCTGGGTGTAGAACGAGGTGGTGTACTGGGCGGAATGGTGGGATGAACCGTCAGTATGGAGCGTGCCTTACTCTGGTGGGGTCCGCCGCGCTGTATGGCGAGGAGCACCTCTTCATCGACCTGTAGCTATAGCCATTACAGCTGGACACCTGTACTGGCTGGACACGTAAGCAGCTAAACTATTTATTTAGAGTACAGGACAGTGTATAAATAACTTACATTTTAGCTAGTACAAAACAAATACAAAGTTCTGGTCCATAGTTTATGCGTTCTTATAGTTTGGTAAAGCTTGAATATTACGAATTATCCAAAATATTAAACTCTGTGATATTAAATGTATTTATAATACACATTAATAATCATTTACATGGATAATTTATTAAACATAGCAAAAGTATTGGAAACATATACAAATAACATAAAATAAAAAGAGAACTTTCATATTCAATGTTGTAACGGTATTTTGGTCTTGCATTTTTATATTTGAAAACCGTCCCCCGTCTCCCCGTCCTCTTCCCCTACCCCTTCACTTCCCAATTTTCCTTTAAAGGCCGGCAACGCACTCACGTGCTCTATGGGCGGCGACTTAACATTTATGGTGGGCCTCCTGCTCGTTTGCCCCCTCTTCTATAAAGATATATATATATATACTTCTGTGGTGTTGTGCTGTATGGGTTATCTACTATCTGGTCACCTGGACTTAGGCCTCCATTTTGGATCTCAACGGGCCAAGGGCCGTCTGCGTCTTTTATATATGAATGAATTGTGTGCAGGATGCTCGCCCACGGTAGCGCCGCACGAGCTCCGATATCTAATCTGAAGAACTACACTTTACTGGTTGATAATGTCGGAGACAGTCTCAAAGATCTCGTGGTAAGTGGAAATCCTTTTTACTGCATATATTCTGTTAAATGACAAGATTTCCAAATTGAAAAATAAAGATGGAAATTATGCCATTTCCATTAATGTAATTAAATTACTCTTTTATATTATTACCAAAATGTTGGGTTTGGTTTACAATTTATTGGAAATAAATATCCAATAAATTGTAAACTTAACAATTGTGATTATTAAAATGTAATTTGTGCTGGGATTCTTTATTGATATTTTACTTGAATTGAAATATTTTACATGTAAAGCTTGACGTGAAGTGTTTGTAAATTTCAGATTTGGTCAAGCGCGAACCAAAGCGTGTCGAATAGTACAAATGGATGCGCAATGTCATCGGGTTACGGAGGCTGCGAGGCGCTGTGTCTCTGGGACGGAGCCAGAGCGCGCTGCGCCTGTCCACATGGAGACGTCGCTGCTGATAATAAGACCTGCTCACGTGAGTTTATTATTTAATGTCCATTATATATATATTTGAAAATAAATAAGTAAGAAAGGAACTTGCGTTTGTTCAAAAACAGCAACAGTATTTGCTGATTATTGATAGTTAGATAGAAAGATAACACATTTATGCGTTAACATGTGTGTAATACACACACGGCAAAATAGAAAAAGGAAAAAAAATATACAAAATTTATTAACTTAAATAATATTTAATACTTGTTAGTCAAAAACAATAAAAAAGAGCGTTCCTCTCCCTTAAAGGCCGGCAACTCACTTGTAAGCCTCCTGGCGTTGCAAGTGTCCATGGGCGGCGGTTAGCACATCACTCCAACTGACCCGCCTGCTCGTTTGCCTCCTCTTACATAAAAAAAAGTTTTTAAATATATAGATAAATATATAGTATAGTTTTATTTACAACTAGCTTTCCGCCCGCGGCTTCGCCGGTGGAAAAATGGATGCGGACAAATGACAAACGTCTCTTCACTCGTTTCCTTTTACTTGTTTGTATAGGTAGTGTTCACTTGAAATAATCATAGGGTAAAACGTTAATGAAAGTTTGAAGTGCATGGTAGTCATTACACAATGGAGCATCTTAATACCGCGATGGATATTTGGCCTAAGTAGAAGTTCTTTAAAAACAACTAAGACTCAACCTCGCACACTCACTCACACAGCAACACCATTGCACACACTGATACACACACACTAAAATGTTCGTACTTCACAAAGTTCCACTTGTTCATGTGTATATTTTTATTTATTTTTTTCTGTTCGTGTTTTTTTTTGTTATTCTTTTTTCTGATCTTAGATTCTATTTTCGGTTCTATATTTTAACCTTATTTTGGCTTTATTTTTATTGTGTCAAATCAACGGAACTACTGAACGCAGTAGTTTTGAAGTTATAACGTACCAGACAGACAGACAAGAATTCCAAAAATTGTTTTTTTGGTTTCTATGACTCTTCTTCAATTGCCTCCTTTCAGGTTTTTGAAAAAATATTTAATGTACAGACATTCGATTTTTACTGTCTTATTATTAGTATAGATATACAATCAACTTAATTAACATAATGGCATAAATGGTGAGCCTCTACTACTACGTCAAGGCTACGAGGGTCCAAAAAAGTTATTCAAAATTTCTTTTTTTGTTTCAGCATATTCGTCCTTTATAATGTTCGCACGCGTTTCCAAGATAGACAGCATACACCTTCAGGATGAGAACAATCTTAACTCGCCCTACCCACCCATTGAAAACAAGTTAGTAATGTTTATTATTGTTTCCTATACTATATATTTGCACCAAAATTACATTTAAAGAAAAAGATTTAAAAAAAAAATATTTTAAAAGAAAATGTTTCCAATATTACGACATTTTTTTTGACAAAAGTTAAAAACAAAACAAACCAACAAAAAAATTAATGTTTAAGCCTCACGTATCAGCAATTGAATTTTATTTGAGCCCTTAATTAATTCTGTCATGTTATTGTTTCAATATCAGATCTTATAGTGGTTCCATAGTTAATATTTACATTCATAAACATTCATTTCACTCTGAACTAACAAACTCTTCCGTCCCTTTCTGTCACACTGCCATGATAGAGACAGAAGATATGGTGCCATTATATGTGTAATGTGTTATTTAAGGACTCTAATGCGCAATGCGATCGCTTTGGCCTACGAGTATGACACGCAGACGTTGTTATATTCTGACATTCAACGCGGTTCAATCAATATGGTGAACTTCAACGGTTCCGGCCACTCGGTGCTGCTGGACAGTAAGTATTTTTCTTTTTTTTGTTTTGATTGAGTCTATATCGGCTCAACTACAACAATTAGTATTAAATTAACTAGAATAATTAAGTTCACTAATAAGTTTATAAACAAAAGTTGAATACTTTAACTTTATTAAGCTGTGAAATGTCATCTTTATTATTTCAATACGCAGTCTGTGTAAACACGTGCTTGAACACTATAAGTCCAGACGTATGTCGTATTCTGTGTTACATAATTACGTATTATACTTTTATATGAATCATATATTATTATACTGACACTCGGGCATATTGTGTATATAATGACATTACGTAAAATGTTAAATATTTCCATTTTAGAGAGCGGCGCAGTTGAAGGCATGATAGTGTCATCTACGAATACGTTGTATTGGACGTGCGCGTCGTGCGGGGCGATACGTTCGGCCTCGCTGGCGGACTTGAGGAAGGCGTCGCCAACGCATCGGCCCTCCCTCGTCCACACACTGCTGCAGTTGACGACAGCTGATCGACCGCGCGCCATCGATTACGACCCTTGCGAACAGTGTGTATTATCTTATTTTTTTTCAATGTACCAAAAAAGAGACAAATACATGGAAAACAATAACTTGGGAACTAAACTAAACAATGAAAACTATTTAATAGTAATACTACTAAATAAAAATTATATTCAAGGCCAGCCGTCACTAGCCGACGAAATGGGCGGGATGGTTTAAAATATATATCAAAATTTTCATCAGATTTTAATTCATACATTAATTCTGGGGGTGGATAGGAAAAAATGTAACTCGAAGTGACTCGCTTGCTCGTTTACCTCCGGTTACATAAAAACAAAGCAATTTATTACTTTTATAAATGAAAAATAACGAATTATTTCAGCCGTGTGTATTGGACGAACTGGAATGAGAAGCGTCCGCGTATTTCCCGCGTGCATTCAACTGGTCGTGGGGCGCATGACGTCATAACGACGGACATACTTATGCCGAACGCGCTCGCACTGGAACACGACGCGCGCCTGCTCTATTGGGCTGATGCACGTTTGGATAAGATCGAACGAGCGAGATATGATGGATCGCACCGACGGGTAAGTTTATATTTCTTAAATTTATTGAAATAGGTCGTGAAAATCAGTGGTGTGTTTCAAGTTCCCATTTAATTGTTTTATTATTGTTATGTATAGTATAAACGTCGGTATTCATATTTTAATAAATACCGGCGGGCGATGCATTCGCACCGCCACGAGTGAAGTTAGTCTCGAATATATTTGGATAACAGCAGACGTGTTTTCAATTCCTGCACATACACACTAATTATCTCATAAGTTTATTGTTTTTTTAAATATATTTAGCACATAAGATGTTTGGTGACAGATGTAATAAAATAAAATAAGAAATATAAAGTTTTTATCTTTATTTATTTGACGCATACAATTAAGTTGTGTGTTGGTCCATTTTACCTTATGTAGGCCGTCATTTGGTTTTTTTTACGAATTACATTCTAATAAATACTACAGTATTATCTGTACAGTAACTGTTATCTGACAGTAAGCGTTAGTTAAGAGACACCGTAATAACAATAATAATCCTTATTTGCCATGATTGTGTTATAGTACAAGTTGGAAAAGAGAAAAATTATGTGCATAGTAAAATAAATAAAAATCAACATTCATATAACAATAATAATAACAAATATATTAAAAACGTATGAATTTAAAATGTTACATGCATACGTTATATGAAAACTAGCGTACATAAATTTCCACAATTAAAGCTTCCAGCTTGTAACTTTTTTTGGAAGGTAGTGTTAAAAAACTCCTTTTTTATGTTTAACAGTTGGTGACACGCGCCCGTAGCGAACATCCGTACGCTATAGCAGTGGGGGGTGGTTACGTGTTCTGGACGGATTGGGTGTCACGCAGCGTGTTAAGGGCCGACAGGCGTGCAGGGATTGCGCGTACACTACGCCGTGACTTACCAAGGCCTTGTGGGATTGTGCTTATAGCACCCGATCACCATCAATGTACGTAATCTTTTGAGTGTTTCTTCTCTGTTACTCTCGTATCAATGTAGAAGACAAAACATGACTCCTGTATGACTCTGACTGTATATATTCGTTCTATATATAGTCGTTTTATATTAAATATTATTCAGGAAGTTTGCCTATATATCATTTTATCATATATTTTTTTATATTGTATGGGAGAAATTCAGTTTTTTCATAGTTTTGTATTACCTCGATGCAAATTTTTTTAATTGTAAAATGTTGAGTACTCAGGTTTGAGTTATTTAAATACTTTATGATTTGTGTTTAAGGTTCATTAGACCCGTGTGCAGTAATGAACGGTGGATGCGCTGAGCTGTGCGAGATATCAGCCAATGGGCACGCAACGTGCGCGTGCGAAAGTGGCCGCGTACTTGCACGCGATGGACGTGCCTGTCATCCTGAGCATGACGTTTGCCCGCACGATATGTTTGCCTGTGCTGAAGGTGCCTGCTTGCCTGCCCAACTTGTGTGCGATGGCGTTAACCATTGCAGCCCCGATTCTGATGCCAGCGATGAAGATCTTTATTATTGCAGTGAGTTATGTTTAAAATTATTTAGTCCTATTGTTTTCGCTTGGATTTATTCTAATAATATTTAGACTTATTTATTATAAACAAATAATATTATTATATAAGTAAACTGATATTTAATATCTTCTTGTGCATTTGTAAAATGATATCATGATTTAGGGATTTCGATTTGTTATCAGTATCTTCTCAGCCTGGTCTTATTTGGAACCTCAAATGCTCACTTTGATACCTCAACGAACTGGCCTCTTCAGGCACTTTCATACACAATCGCTGATATTATTATATGTAATAAAGATAATCTTTGAATTATTCAGCGTCCCGTACGTGCCCCGAAGACACCATGTCATGCGGTGCGGGCGGACGCTGCGTTCCCGCCTCGAGGGTTTGCGACGGACACGCAGACTGCGACGACGCAGCCGACGAGCGTGACTGCGATTGCGCATCCGATCAATACAAGTAAGTGTTTGTCTATGGTCGAATAATTATAAGAACAGTTTATGTGAGTATGTTGTATGTAAGATGCTTCGCTTCATACATCAGAAAATTTAACCATAGACAAAATGTACGCTTATAACTTAACTTCTTTTTTCCTTGCTCAGTTTTTCTCGTCCGCTCTACGACCTTGATTTGGAAACTGGCAGTATATGTTATTGTAGAGTCAATTTTTTTTTGTGCATTTTATAAGTGTAATTTAAGATACAATGATAAGCTAATATAATCTTATCTTAGATGTAAATGGTAACGTATTATTAATGTATTTTAATTATAAAGTCACTAAATGATACTAATAAAGGAAACACTCTTAGATGCGCTGACGGTGCGTGCGTGTCCGCATCTGCACGTTGCGACGGTGCCGCACAATGCGCGGACGGTTCAGACGAGACCGGATGCGGGGCTGATGCCTGCCGATCGGGATCTCTACGTTGCCTCTCAGGCAGCACCTGCTATCCACCATCCGCACGTTGCGACGGCCACTACGACTGCGTAGACGAAAGTGACGAAGCCGACTGCCCAGCTGGAAGTACAATATCATTCGAATCGAACCAGGGCTTTGATACACAGCCGGTGTTGGGATGTAATTCCGGCCAGTATAGGTGTGGTGGTGCTGGAGCCGTGGAATGTATACCGCTCGCTTGGCTGTGTGATGGACGCCTGGATTGCACTGACGGATCTGATGAGGCCTCGCATTGTGGTAAGTCAGGAATCGACTTACGCGCCCATCGGATATTATAAACATTATATTCCTCTAAACGAATCCTCCAGGTAGCCGCAATGTCACTTCGGAATGTGTGGGTGCACGATGCGCATGCGCACCAGGCTCCTTCCGCTGCGCACACTCGGCTGTCTGTCTGCTGGCTGTGAGTAGATAATCACTAATGATATATATATATATATATATAGAATATTCTTTTCTTTAATTTTTGTTGGCTTGTCTGGTGGGAACTGCTTGTTTGTGGCGGATACTTATTTTATTTGCCCGTTTGTAAATAGTTTGTGATATATGTTTGGTTTTATCTTATCAATCTTTTAGAGTCTCTACTGTGATGGCGATGCAGATTGCGAAGATGGTTCAGACGAGCCGCCTGGTTGTTCCGCACGTTCCACTCCCGTTCCGGGCTTTCCAGACCCATTGGGTACACCAGACCCGCTCAACGGCACAGATAACGTAACTGAATCGGAAGCAGTGCTTTTGTGCTCGGAGTTAGACGCCATTTACTGTTCCGGCCGTTGTGTCCCACCCGCGCTGCAATGCGACGGACGGGATCATTGTCTTGATAAAGGGGGATCCGGGGCTGGGTCGGATGAAGATCCGGTTATGTGTTGTAAGTAAAAAAGGGTAGAATGTGCTTATGGGTGGTTGAATTTTTTTTGTATTAATGTTTCTTTGAAAAAAAAACCTAACCATACAACTACACGATATTTGTCGTGGAGTAAATAAATAAAACATTTACTACCATAAATGTTTTATTTAGTTTGATAAGTACTGATAAGAATGTTATAAAACAACTATTTATATAATACAAACCAACATAATACTAGAAATATAAACTGGTAGATAACAGAATTTTAAAAAGAAAAACCGATTCACCCAAATAGATCAGATTAGACTTATATATAAAGATTTAATTTCTTCAATGAATTGTGTTCTGATAAGTTTGATGTCTCTCTTTCTTTTGTCAATATAATAGAAAGAAGACCTGTTTTAACATTTAGATATCTCAACTGTATTAAAGATAATTGCTACATATGTTATTGCTTTTTTTTTTGGTCAAAATTTATTTTATATACCTATAAAGTATGCACATACATGCCTTGTGTGTTCTTGTACAGTTATGTTTGTATGTGTGTGGGTGTGCCAAATAAATGAATGTTTTTCAGCATCATATGCCCGTGAGTTCGGTTCGGACGCGGAGGCGGCGGTATCACGTGGTATGTGCGGCCACGGCGAGTGGAAATGCGGGAACGGCGCGTGCGTTCCTCACTCCGCGCTCTGCGACGGCCTCGACTCTTGCGGTGATTTTACGGACGAATCGCATTGCAGTACGTACAATTTTTTATAAAAGAATTAAGATTTTAGACAAGATTTTTTGTATCGTTTAACTAGTTACACTATAGTAGAACTTGCTCAACAATTTTTGCTTAAAATGTTAAAAGAACTTAAATATTGAATTGAGATTTTATTTATAGCCATTGGATAGCTGGGAATATTTACCATGTTTGCTCTTAGTATAGTTCGATTGAATCTTTCGATTTTTAATATATTTAGTTTCGGCTGTATATTTCCTTTTATTATAAAAGTGAACTAATTTAATTCCCATACAAGTTTATAGTGTGTTGCTTAGACCCATAGCGAGACCTCCGTTTATGATGTATTTAGCCTGTATGTACTTCTTAGTGTTTAGTGTTTTCTTCTATGTAGATATCGACGAGTGCAACGTGCGTAATGGTGGGTGCGCGCACAACTGCTCTGAGCTACCCGTGGGACGTGCGTGTTGGTGTCGGGCAGGATGGAGACGAGGCGGTCCGGGTGGTGCTGAATGTCGTGACGTGGACGAGTGCGCGGAGGACGAACCCTGCGACCATCGGTGCAGGTGAGTGCCATATCAAGAGTTGATCTCATTATAAACAAGCAAACCTGAGATCGAGAATCGTTTTAAATTTGTTTTGCGTCTGTTATTTAGTTAAGCCTAAATGAGTTGTGTAAGTAAATGTTTATAATTAATGGAATCAATAGTGTAGCTGTAATTTTTGCATACGTTTCAGAAATACAATCGGAAGTTTTCTGTGTTCGTGCGCGGCGGGGCATACTCTTATGGAAGATGGGGTCAGCTGCAGGCCCATATCTAGTGAGCTTTCTTCTTTTTTAAATTGTTGCATTTAATTTGTTTAGCATGTAGTTTCTAGTAAAGCAATCTTAAATGACATTAAATTTAATCATTTTAAATTATGTATAGTGTTTTTTTGAAAATAATGAATAAATTAGTAAATTTATATAAAACTTTCAGCGGTGAAGGCGTCCCTGATCTTCACAAACCGTTACTACATCCGTCGTACGGCCCTCCGCGAGGACGACGACGCGAGCGAGGCGAGCACATCACTTGTCGTACATAACCTGACTAACGCCGTAGCTCTGGATGCTCTGTGGGCTCGTGGTTGTCTATACTGGAGCGATGTGACCCGCCTCGGAAGTTCAATCAAGCGTGTTTGCCGACCTGCTGTGTTGCACTCCCCTCCCGCGATATTCCCGGCTCTGCCCACACTTCCGGCATCGTTAAGCTCCGACGAGTATTCGGTGGTGGCTGGCGCTACACTCCAGAATCCAGATGGTTTGGTCGTGGATTGGGTCGCGGGAAACGTGTACTGGTGTGATAAGGGAACAGATACAATCGAAGCGGCCAGGTTGGATGGACGGCACCGACGTGTGATTATCCGTAGTGGGTTACGTGAGCCGAGGGCGTTGGCTTTACACCCAGCCGTTGGTCGCCTGTACTGGTCGGACTGGGGCAGTGAACCGCACATAGGGCGGGCTGGAATGGATGGCTCACAACGGAAAATCATCATTTCGACAAATCTCGGTTGGCCCAATGCCATCACGGTGTCGTACGCATCCAAGGAGCTGTTCTTTGCGGACGCTCGTGAAGATTACATTGCAGTGGCTGATCTGGATGGAAATCATGTTAGGATACTGCTTTCACGCGGTGAGTTTACTTAATTATAATTAAGATGTTTGTAATATCTGAAAATAATTGTATTGAAATTGTATGTTTGACAGATCGTATGCCGTGGCTGCGCCTACATCACGTGTTCGCGATAGCGGCGTGGGCAGGCCGCGTGTACTGGAGTGACTGGGAAACGAGAGCCATTGAGAGCTGTCGACGCAGACCTGACATGAGATACAATGTAAGCGGAGTTATCCTTATCGACTTGGCCTTGTCAAAATTTATTTTTGATATTCACAATTTGATGTGACTACAGGAAACGGGTGACCAACCGGCATGGCGTGGAGGTGCTTGGCGCTGCCGCACTGAAGCTCGCGCGGTTCACAAACCCATGGACTTGCGAGTACTGCACCCGGCCCGACAACCATTATCACCCGAGTTGACTTTGGCGTGTGAGCGACTCAATTGTTCCGGCTTATGTCTTTTGAGTCCGACTGCAAACGGGGACGGGGCTGTGGCCCGATGTGCCTGTCCCGAACATTGGGCGCTGGAAGCGGATGGACGCTCGTGTAGACCTAATTGCACTTCCGCTCACTTTGTGTGTGCGAAGGCGCTCAAGTGCATACCTTTCTGGTGGAAGTGTGACACGCAGGTACGGTTTTCTTCTCTATTCAATTAAATGCATAACTAACCTAACAATCGGTTATTTCCTGTTAATATTTTTCAGGACGATTGTGGGGACGGATCAGATGAGCCCGCTTCGTGTCCGGCGTTCCGATGTTCACCGGGGCAGTTTCAATGCACTAACGGGCGCTGCGTGCACCCCGCTCATATCTGTGACGGCGTACAACAGTGCGGTGACGGCTCCGATGAGACTGATTGTGACCGCTTCACCTGCCTCGCCTCACAGTGGCAATGTCGCGGGAATCGCACCGCCGGTGTGACCGCACGCTGCGTGCCCGCCGCCTCGCGCTGTGACAGTCGCTCCGATTGTCCGGACGGTGACGACGAGCTTGATTGCCCGCCTCGCACTTGCCCTCCGCAGCACTTCACTTGCGGTAACGGAGCCTGCGTTCCTCTGGTGTGGCTCTGCGATCAGGACTCGGATTGCGAGGACCGGTCGGACGAGGGTGCCGTTTGCGAAGCGCGACAGTGTGGCCGAGCTGAGTTCCGCTGCACGTCTGGACGTTGCATCCCGCGCGAATGGCTGTGTGACGGCGAGCCCGATTGTCCGGCGCGCGAAGACGAACGCGAGTGTCCGGCGCGGGCCGCCTGCGACGCGACTTATTTCCGCTGTGGGGATGGTCGTTGCGTCCCAGGACGCTGGCGATGCGACTTCGAGGAGGATTGCGCGGACGGTTCTGACGAGCGGGAGTGCGTGCCGCGCGCTTGCAGCGAGTCTGAATTCCGCTGTGACAACGGTGAATGCATCCGAGGGGCGTTACGCTGTTCTGGGGCGCCGGATTGCAGCGCGGGCGAGGATGAGGCGGGGTGCGCTCCGAGATGCGGAGAAGGCGCTCGGGCGTGTCCCACCGGGGGCGAGTGTCTGCCCGCGGAATGGTGGTGTGACGGTGAACCTGATTGTCCGGACGGTGCCGACGAAGCGGGCTGCAATGCGACGATAGGAATAGACGTCGCACAATGCGGTGCGCGCTTGACGTGCGGATCGCGATGCGTGCCTGCGGCATGGCGCTGTGACGGACGCCGCGACTGTCCTGACGGTAGCGACGAACGGTCAGATCTCTGCGCCAATACGGCCTGCACTCCTCCAATGATAAGGTGAGGCCATACTAATACATAACCTAGTGTAACATTACGTGTACAGGAAACTATTACATTGAGAAAGATCTCAATTCAAATTCATAATAAATGATATCTTCCTAGATGCGGTGACAACACTTGCGTCCCCCCAAACCTGTTATGTGACGGAAAATCTGATTGCGCCGACGGTTTTGATGAAGACAAACTCTGTAAGTACCACCTCAAATTTATTTTTATTGATATCCTTTATATAATATCTATTACAAAATTCTTCAATTTGTATACGTATAGATGATAATATTAGTGTTAATTTATTCCTTGTTGTAGGTCGTGCGTTAGACGCGCAGCTTTGCGACGAAGATAGTTTCCTTTGCGAAGATGGCCGTTGTGTCGCCACAGACGAAGCCTGTAATCCTGGTAATACATACCTTTTTTTAAGTCTATTACACACCTATTGTACAAACATAATAGTGTAACAAAATGTGAAGCTAGCTTCCCATATTTCAAAGTAAAGAGAAGAAAACGTCGATAACGTTTGAAGAGAACGTCTTTTTGCCACTGATTTTTCTTCATCTGGATTTGATATTATTTCTTGGCTTGTATGTTTATAGAGCGCGGCGACTGTACATGGCGCTCGTGTTCGCAACTATGTATGCACAAACATGCGCACAATCACACGTGCAAGTGTGCGTACGGCTACCGACAACGTATACTAGCCGATAAGACTGTCACCTGTGAGGCGCAAGGTGAGATTATTAAATATACGTAATAAATATGTATTGCACATATCAGTTTTTACTTATAAACGTTACATGTTTTAGGCGAAGCCGCTAGAGTTGCAGTATGGTCTCGCGGTCGTCTGCGCGTGTGGGATTTACACAAACACGAGCCGCATTACGACACACCGCACGCGAATAACGAGTCCGTGATCGTTACGTGCGTGACGGCAGCTGCCGTTGTAGACGTTTGGTGGGCGTGGTGGGGGGATAGTAAGGGTCGCTTGCGCCGATTGCGATTGGGGTCATTGCGTCCCGCCGGACAGGGTCACGACCCATTACTTCCGTGGCCGGATACACCAGCTGACGGCCCGGAAGGCGAGACTATAGCAACCGTATCTGGAGAAGTACGCGGTGTGGCATTGGATATCGTATCTGGACGAGTTTTTTGGACGGCAGTCGACGGGACACGGGGTGCCGTGGCCAGCGCGGCATTGGATGGCCGTCGGCGTGTTACGCTGTGGGCTCGACGTGGAGCCGAACCGGATGATATCGTCGTTTCGGCCGATACTGCGTAAGTATATTAATAGGCATTAAAATAGTTCGGAAGTGTATAATGAATAAATATAATGTCTGTTCTTTGCAGGGAAATGTTCTGGTCAGACCGTGGTGCGGAGCCTGGCGTATACCGCGCTGCCTTGTGGGGTGGGGACGTCCGTCGCATAGTTCGGGCGCGCGTCCGCCGCGTCACCGCTCTAGCTCTAGACGCACCCGCAGCCCGACTGTACTTCCTTGACCCATACAGAGGCGCACTTGAAAGTGTAGCTCTTGACGGTTCAGATCGCGCTTTGCACTACTGGTTCCGTCCTCACGACGCCTCGACACCTGCGGATCCCGACGACGCTGTTGTATTGGAACGAGGATGTGCCCGCCTTGCAATCTGGGAGGAATCGGTGTGGTGTGCGGGAGCGAGAGGCTTGGCAGCGCTGCCACGCCGTCCCGCCCCGGGGACGCGTCTTACGCCCCTCTATAGGCATCGTGCCCCAATATCCGCTCTCACTGTCCTACACCCACTCGTCCACTCGCCCCGTATCGTGAGTGACACTTGCGTTTTGGAGGGAGAGTCTGCTTGTCACGAAAGCGCGGAGTGCGTGCGAGGTCCACGCGGCGCGGCGGCTGCCTGCCTCTGCCCAGACGGCTTACAGCCCACGTCGAGTGCCCCAGATAGACAGCGGCAATGCGTAATATCAGCCAGCGGTACACGGACGAACGACACTTGTCCAAGATCCTGCGGACCGGGCAGGTGCGTGGTACAAGGCGGGGTTGGACGCTGCGTGTGCCCAGCATTATTCGCAGGAGAGCACTGCGAGCACTACAGATGTTCTACGCACTGCAACCGCCACGGCCGTTGTGAACTGGACACAGACAACAAGGATGGTGCCGTGTTGCCGCTCAAATGTACGTGTTACGCGGGCTATGAAGGACCGAGGTGTGAACGCGTTGTGGACCCGTGTGCTACGCTTCAATGTGGGGTTGGTGGTTTGTGTGCGCGTGATTCGCCGCACGAGGCCCACTGCGCGTGCGCACCGGGATACACGGGTGCGCGATGCGAACACTGCCTCGATATGGGATACGAGGAGTGCCTCTGCCAGGGGAAATGTATCAATGGGGTATGTCACATTTTCTTTGGCTTCTTCTCTTCTATTACTATTCATTTAGAAAACAATACTATACTTTCGTATATAGTATAGGAGATATATATCTAAAGTTTAATAAAAACTGATTTTCTATCAGGGTGTATGCCACGTGTTGGAAGGCGCGTGGATGTGTGCGTGTACAGATGAATGGCGTGGCGAGCGATGCGAAATTTCATGGAGAGACCGCGATGTCACTTACGACTCGAAGCCAACCCACCGCAGCAATTCTATTGGCGGCGACGACCACGACTACAAACCACACAGTAAGTTTCTTTTACACCTCTTCTTGTCTTTTCTCCTCTTTAATTCTCTCTTTAATTTCAAGCTATAATAGAATGATAAAAAGAATCTCAGAAAAAAAAACAATTTAAATAAAGTTAACTAGAGAATAATCATTTTTAATGAGTTTATCGTCTAAATGAAATATCTAAGGTCAAATGTAACAATTAAAATAATTTGATCGAATATTTCCGGGTTGGGAGTCGAGGAAAAATCCTTGTTAATGTATCAACGCTGTCCATTTAATTACAAATCTTGTTTGTTTAATGTTAAAAGCGTGTAGGATAATTTTAAATATAATGAGTTTTTTTTTATATTTAGAGGACAAAGATCCCTTTAATGTGTCGGCAATTGGCTCAGCATCGGGACAGTTCAATTCTTGAGTAGCCTTACAATGCTTTGTTATTTTAATTGTCAGTAGCACAATTTAGTATTAATTGTTTATTTTAAAAGAGCTATCGAGTTTCTTGCCGGTTCTTCTCGGTAGGTTACGAACCGGTGGTGGTGTAAAAATTAACGATTCAAAAGTGTCTTTATAAACACCTACTTGAATAAAGATATTTTGAGTTTGAGTTTATAAAATTCACTCGCCATCTTCGTCTCTAAATCTAAAACTATTCAATTTAATCCGCTCAATATCGTTTTGTAGAAAATAGAAATATACATTTGGGTTTTTTGTTTAACCGTGGCCGTCTGTAGTGCTAATATTTAGAATTGATTTGGCGTACTAAAAGATTTTGGTAAATACGTATTGTGTTGGTTATATAATACATCTATGTTATCACTTTGAGAAATAATTGAGATCAGTCATTGTATCCATGCAATTTTTTTAAATTATATTCTCCACTGTGTGACAATCAATCAATTAAGTAAAATGATTAATACAAAAGTTCATTAATGAGTCACTTGTCGTGTATATAACATCTAGTTAATTGACAATTGATATTTTTTACGAAACTCTTTTTTTCTGTGAAATGGCGTGAGTGCGGCCTTCACCTTAACACAGCGACCTAGTTACGAAGTACATACAATATTACGGTTAGCGGGATGTATATAAGGTAACTCTTACCGGGTTTATATGGACAGCCAAAGTGTACGTATTGCGTCTTTTTCATAAAGGTATTTAAAACGTTAGCAATATTAAATTTATTAATTTATGAAGAAGCCGCAGTACGTACAGAGCATTAAAAGTAAAAATAATATAATCAAGTCCAAGCATCATTGACGTCTTTGCAAGTATACATTTTGTCCCAATTGACATTTTCTTGATGTCTCAATGTCCCGGATTACGGCAGACGAGTGTTTTAAATTTATTTATTTATTTTATTATATCTGCTCCCAGACATCTGATGTGCTAAATACATTTAAAACAATAAACTTAGGAGATAATAATACTAGGTTTACACATAAGACAATTAAATGGGAACTTTACTGGGAGACACAAAAGGACGTTTGCCTTGATTATTACTATTTTGTTTATTTAAAGAAGTATGACTTAACCTCCTATGACCCTACGATGGGACAGAGGGTGTCCTCAGTGATATCACGTTCAGCTACGCGTTTTATCTCGATCCAAATCTCCGGCTCTCATCGTCACATCCGCTATTGGGATGAACCCCTTTTCGGCTCCCAATAAGTTCTATCATACATCTCTAATACATAAGTGTTTTTAAACAATCGAGCGCGGTTTGAAACTCATTAGGCACGTATACCTTGATAATTTGATAACACCAGAAACCTTGAGGTTGTATAACGATAAAAAATTGCAACGAAATCAATTTATCGTTGAGACCTTTGCCGTTTGATTGTTGGCGAGATTCACGTCACATGACATTGATATCGCATCAATTAAGTTAATTGAAGGATCATAAATGATTATCGATCTTCGTTATTTGTGATCAAACCGTCTGAGGATTTCTGTTTATTAATTTTCGACGTTCGAAACATTTTTGTTTAATGTGCAAGGTGCAAGAAAACTATTGTTTTACTAAAATAACAAAATAAAACTTAATCATGGAGCACGATTTTGTCCCTTTAAATAATTAAATTAATTTAATTTACGTACACAGTACATCGAAATGATACACACACCTTTTTTGATACTTGATGGCCTTAAGCTTATGTGTTTTTTTGCACATTTGTTAAAAAGACTGGCTTCCACGACACAGGGAATCCTAGTGTTGAGGAGCCTAATGTAAAAATAAAATAATATAAGAAAATTAAAATGATTAAATGATTAAATTACACGTTTTTTATTATTATAAATATTACGAAGGAATTTATTAATTGTTATCATATCTATACCTTGACTAGAATATCGCTATTTTAGTTATACATGCGTCGACCCGATTCGGATTGGGGTCCCGAATCGATTCCGAAACTTCTTAGTTGTAGGTTTTTTAGGAGGTTAAAGCTACAGCAATAAGCTGCGCGCAGTTTTTGTTATTTAAAAAAAACGAAACAAAAGTTAAAAGCATTCAATAATGATTGAAATTGTCCATAAATAAAACACCTTTCTTCTGCCATCACTTCTAAGACTGCATCCGATTCGGATAAATCATATTTCCGATTCCGTCGTCGCTTCCGATAAAATTATCTCCGTCGCAACCCTGATATACGTATACAAGGTCAATACACGCTAAGACGATTCAGTGCGTCTAGAAAACCTTAGATATACATTTTTAAACACATGTTTAATTATAATTTTGAATGTATTTAATAAAGAATTGATGAGACATAAAACATCAATTTAATACAAAAACAAGATTTTTTAAGTATTACACGTACAAACATTGGTTCTTACATTGATGACTCATTGTGAAAACCTAGGTTGGGTTTTGTTCGCGAGAACTCGGCCCGTGCAAAGTTCAAGGTTTTCAAAAATATACATTTGAATTTAACTATTTCTATACTTTGAATCGATATAACTTGATTTCTACTCAACTTTGTGTTGGTTGCCGTCGATTTTATAAAAAGTAGTAGGTATATCAACTGCTAATTCTGGAAAGACTTTGCATTAAATATGTACGAACCACATTGTTTTGAATCGGTAATAAGAATTATACCTTTTATTAGGTTTCAATATTTTCCTTCCACAATACCAATACGTGATTTTATTCATTGGAGTGGAGTCTATTTACACTATTTAGAGTTTAATAAGCAACGCTAAATAACACGTATGAAACAACAGCATTACTGGGAAACACAAAATATAATATGCAAGAACACTACTTTTGAATGCGTCTCTATTAAATTTACGTGATGTACAGATATGATACAGAGCAATTTGACTATTTATTAAAGTAAACATTTAAGCTACAAGATAACACAAAAAAGCTACAAACAAGAAATATAGACAAAAATTGCAAAATAATGGCTATCGTTAAAGACAATCAAATTTACATTATAATTGTACAAAGCAAATTGCAACCAGTGTTAGTATGTCACGTGACATAGATTTATTTACATGACATTCCGATTTTTGATATATCCGATCTAACTTTAAAGCAACTGAGTTTGTACGTAACGTTATGTAACGATTGTCTTGTATAGCCATGTCGTGTTTTCCTATTTGCTTATTGAACCAACAATGAATCGTCATGGTTACATCAATGTTTGAATCTCTAATAGTGTTGTGATATTTTAATATATTATACATCATTTGTAAAACTAATTTTAATAGTCCCTCGCTTCCAGATGGAAAGCACTCGAAAAGTCAAGCCAATAAATTCGTTTTCATACATGTTAAAAATATTTGAATTTAATGTAACGCAAATAATCATAATGCATAATAATTTAATATTAATGAGAAATCAACGGCCTTGTTATAATAAAAAATAAATAAAAACAATAATTTATGTGCACAAAGACAAATTTTCAAGCTAAAAAATCGACAAAAAACGCCTGAATGCAAACAAATTAAGTTTATCAAGTGAGGTGTAATTCTTATGACATGATATTTCAAGGAAAATATTCTATTTGAGTCGAATATAATTAAATCTACAATCGTTCTTGGGAAATCGCAAGATAGCCTTACGAAAAACCCAAAACCCGAGAATGTCGACGTCAGTCTTAAACGTATTCTTTCCTCGTAGTATTTGTGTAGGTAGGTGATTCCCGCGAGAACCTTAATACAGGTATTGGTCTTGATGTTTGTATTGAAAATACTACAGTCACTTGCTCGTTGCTTGTCGATTAAGCAAAGTTCTTTATTAAATTATATCTGTTCCACATAAAATCGAAGGGTCCACGCTGTGTCAAAGTGAGAATTCCTGCATTCATCTTTCTTATATCTAAGGGTGTGAGGGTTTTAAAGAAGGTACCACAACACACAGCTCGACATCGATCGACATTTGTTTTACGTTATCAAACTCAAACTCAGAATATCTTTATTCAAGTAGGTCTTTATAAAAACACTTTTGAATCGTCAATTTTTACACTACCACCGGTTCGGAAGGCCATCCATACCGAGAAGAACCGGCAAGAAACTCGATAGCTGCTCTTTTAAAATAAACAATTAATACAAAATTGTGTTACTGACAATTCAAATAACAAAGCATTGTTAGGCTACTCAAGAACTGAACTTACCCGATGCTGAGCCAATTGCCGACACATTAAAGGGATCTTTGTCCTCTAAATATTCGTTTACGGATATTTATTTATCACCAAACTTAACACCAAAATTAAATCAATTTGATTTGGTTAATTAAATTTAAAAAAGGTTTTTCTCACTTTCGTGTAGCTAAAGCATGAAACATTCTCCGGTTAGTATTGTGTTAAGCTATGGACATGTAGGTCTGACTTCCATAATGTTATATTGAATTCCAGTTTCAATTATTATTCAATAAAAAAGGTGTATCGCTGCCACAAAAGTTACTCAAAAAAGATTCATTTCAAAACGACCTCTGTCTGTCGTAATCGCAACGCGGATGTGTTTTAAAAGTCAAGCAATGTTAAATATAAAAATCTCATTTGAGCTAGTTTCCAGTTTGTATGAAATGCGCTGAAAGTCTTTGGATGTGGGCTTGTGACTTGCATGGTTAAATAATATAATTATTAGCCAAACAAAATCTTAATCTTATGTTCCAGCTTCATTAAGCCATAATATATAGCTTAAATGTAGACGGCTTTTTTTTAATTTTTCTTCGCCTCTCGCATGAATAATTTAACAGGCGGTTTAAACCTTAGCTACATTTAAAAATATATCACATTTAAAATTATCCTTTATTATCTCAGTAACATAAATTTTGATTTATCGATATGTGTGGAGAGGGTTGATGTAATACGCCAGTCGCACGTGGAGGCTGTTAGCAGTAGGTTGTGGTGTTATGATGATGCTGAGTTATACAAGTTATGTGAATGTGTTTTGAAAGAAATGTCTCGTAAAAGACGTAGTGGTGAGTGGAGTTGTGATTTTAAAATTGAATAATGGTAATACTTTTTTTTTAAGGGATATGCTTTAATAAGGTATTGATTATGAAGTAAAGCTTTAGAGCTTATCGTTGATTGTTTTAAAATAAAATGTACATACCGTAGTGAATCTAAAGAATATCCGTTTTAAAAATATGCGAGATAGATGACATAACCACATCGTATGCATTTCTTCTGTACCTCACCTTGAACTGTTCGGAATTTTGTAACATGTTATAACACTGAACTAATTTGTTTATTTATGCAATGAACATATTTTATATAGTTAATGTGAGCTTTTAAATCTCTTCTTCGTAAGAGTTTTTGTCACTTAACTAAATTATCCTATTTCGTATATTGTTAATACTTTTAAATTAGCGTTTTGCTATTTTTATTTGCTTTACTTATTTTGATGTAGGTGTTTTCGCACCTCTTGGAGTTATTCATATGTAATAAATTATCTATTTATTTTGTGGATGAGGGCTGCCCGTCGCTCACATGTCTCATACTATTTTTTCAACAAAGTATTAAAAATATATTAGTCAGCCAAAAATAATCACTAAATATAATCAATAACGGCTAGATAGAGTATATAAAAATCTAGAAGTACATACACATACTCGAAAATATAAAAAATAATAACATACAATAAAAATTAATGAATTAATAAAAATTTCAATTGACAATTGTCAAAGGGGTTATAAAAGTTCGTTGTTTTGTTTGCACTGTAGTAGTTCCTTTGTTACTTGAAGTTTCACGGAACGAATTGTAGTTATTAAAAATAATTAAAATATCTACATGTTATGTAGCGAACACGATTACAAGGTTATTAATTATAATTGCGAATTATTCAAATAATGCAATGTGAACAATTGATTTTAGTTTGCTTCATCTCGACTCATACAGAGTAATTGAAAGGTAATTGGAATGTGGCAATCTTATAATATTTCAGTGTATTTTTATGTGGAGTTTTGCTAAATAACAAGCATAGTCAAATGTATTACTAGTATTTTAAAACCATGTGCACACAGGAAAGGTCTGTAGTATAACGAAACGTAAAAGGGTAGGTCCGTAGAGTAACGGAACGTAACAGGGAAGGTCGTAGGGTAATATAGAACGTCCTTGGGGTAACGGCAATAAAGGTATGGGATGCACTCCCACATTTCCAGTTTTTCTAATTAGTGAATAACTTTAAAAAAAAATATTGATTGGTCCCCAAATTAAGATTTGAAACGATTAACTACTACTACTACTGGGAATAGTAGCAGTTTAAAAGTTAAAGTGGTAAGAAAAAAAATTGTGAAGTTACAAATAGAAAAATGATTACACATTTTTTTGTTTCTGTGACATTTCTCGTATCTTCGATTCATGAAGTACTTTTGAGTAAAACAGAATAACACCCGAGTGGAAACAGGCATATTTAATATTTCATGATGTAATAAGTGTATGAGCAATCTCTTTTGTGGAACTTTCATGACTATTGAAATAACCTCATTTGTATATGACTTATTTTTTATTATTTAGATACACATATATTTTATTATTCCTACTCACTATTTTCCTAACTTGACCACAAATGAGGTTTTAGTCTTATTCGAGTATCTTCGATTGAATGCCTTGACCATGTACAAATAATCTGGTAAAACTCGTAAAGGATGCGAAATAAATGATTTTTTCATAATACAAAACAATATTTCTATAGAAGCTGCTGGTACAGCCTGGTGTCACGGTGGATGTCTGCACGGCGGTCGCTGTGTGTCGATATCTGCAGGGTCAAGTGTCGCGAGCGAGTCGTGGGCGTGCGCGTGCACGGGCGCATGGGGCGGGCCCGAATGCGGACAGTACGTTGGGCACGATCACGCGTGCGTGGCGCTCGCCTGCCCACCACCAGCTGTCTGTGTTTGGAGACCCACTGGTAAGTACGTCAGCTGTACTGAATCTAGTGTTAGTTAATGTGGTCTATAAGTTTCTGTTAAGTAAGAATTATAACGTACATAGTAACTTTTCTTCTAAATAAATACATTATTTCAAAAACAAAAAATGAATTTAAAGGCGGACGCTGACGCTACACTAGGATATTTCCTGTGTTTATATTCCCGTCAGTGTTAATAGTGTGTCAGAATGTGTGTGTGTGTGATTATGTGCGTGTTAGGTGTGTGGCTACACTCGTTTCAATTTAATACGACAGTCGAGTTGCAACAACAGATTTAAATTTTCTCTAGAATCTATTGTATTTTTTTCCACTATTAAAGTAATAAAGATGTTAAATTATTATTTGTTTCAGATAATATATCGGTGGGTGTGGCGTACTGCGCTTGTTTAGCTGGTGCAAGCTGTACCCGACCGAGCGTGGACGCGAGCCCCGCAGGGGGCCTGTCTTCAGGGTCAGATGCATCTGCGTGGGTTGCGGGTCTATTTGCCGTACTCGTTATAGTTGGAGTGTTACTTATCGCTATGTTCCTAATTAACAGGTAATATATTTTTTATGTGAACATTTCTTTTTTAAATGTATGTAGGTATTTGGGAATGGATACTATCTTGAAGTAATATGTAAGCCTGCCAGCTTGCAGGTGTCCATAGAAGGCAGATGAAGTATGTGATGTCATTCACATCAAACTCTATCTCTTCCTGTAATTATATAAAGAAATAGAGACAATGGCTTTTTTGAAATCAATAGTATTAAGTTATAAAATAATAATTTAAGTTAAAATAAAAACTGTGAATGTATAGTTTGTTAATGATGGAATTTTAGGAGAAGAAATGGCGCGTTCGTCCACGCCCGTCTCTCGGACAACGTGGAGATCAATAATCCGATGTATATGGCGGGCGAAGAGGAGCGCACAGACAGACACACGCACAGCACGCGGAATCACTTCGCCAACCCCGTGTATGAAACAATGTATGAGCCGCATCAGATTCCACTGGAGGTAACGTGTCTGATGAAGGACAGATTTTATTATGCACTTACCATAGAGTTATAAAAACGAAGTCAGAAATATCTTTATTCACATAGATTTCTATGGTACACTTATGAATCGTCTAAAAAATGACTCTACATTTACTGCCAGTTCCCAAATCAAAGGCGTAGAACAGACGTGAAGAACTGGCAATAAACTCTCCGCCACTCCTTTAAATAAAAACAAAAGAAAAGCTATAGGTCTTTATCGACACAAAACAGGGTTTTTTTTTCATTTTATATGATATGTATAATAATATTTAATTTTTATGTTTGTAGGAGGACGCAACATTACTAGAGCGCGCTGATGGCTCTCCGCCACCGGCAGAGGGCGCTGCGTTACTCTGACATTCAGACCACTATTAATTGGATTGTACGAACAATGCTCTTGATATGGAACGAAGAAGGCAAGAATCCAATATTAATCCTACAATTATTATACAAGAGTATAATGTATATGAATATTCAAACGAAGTTGATAGACCAATCGCTGCTAACTTTTCTATGAATAGTAGTATACGACTCCTAGTACTTACCTCTGGTATGGATATAAAAACCACTTTTGACATTTGTCACAAGTCTCGTATTCATAAATATGACATCCCCGTGTTGGGTGTGGATGAGAAGTTCGACAGTTCTTAGACTAAATGAGGCGCGTGAAATGCGGGCCTTCTGAATGTTACGTTAAATCCCCACTCTGGCTTTGACAGCAATAAAATGGCAGCCATGTTAATGTGATAATTGCTAGTACAATTTACGTTCGACTCTTAAGTTTCTGAATTTCATTCAGTTTTGAAATTGTTGTTGCCATGGTTACCGTCCCTTTTTGACAACTTCGTAACCATGGCAACAACTTTAAAACGACATAAAGCCGAAAAGGCGGTCAACATCGCCCACAGAACATTTTACACTTTTGTGTTAAATATATTATTCACGTTTCGTTTACCGATTCTTACATATGTATTTTTTTTAAGCACAAGTTTAGAATGAAACATATCTTTAAAAAAGTATCTTCTATATCAATTTTTATATATTTTACATAGCACGTAGGTCGTCAGGCCTAAACTATTAACTAGTGTAATTTAATTTCGATATCTCTCATACATATCGTGACATTTTGAGATTAGATTCGTAGTTTTCAACACTTAGTTTTGTAGAAATCATTTTTAATAAGCACATTTGAACAAACTATAAGAAATATAAAAAATGAACGTATACATATTGAGTAATCGACGCCATCTTGCGTTTAAAATTTTCGGACCAATCACGTTCGGAAACATTTAAAAATCGAACATTGTTGCTTGAATGCGATTGGTCTAAATCACAATTGACAACCGTTCGATTTTTAAAAAAAAAACCATTTCACGCTCATGTTGTGCCAAAATTATTTCCAATTAAGTACAATAATTGTATATATTTTTTAAGTTTAAATTAGCGTAGGTTAATATTCAGTAATGAATTTGTTCTAGTTGCACGTAAGTACAAGTAGTCTTGCCCCGGACAGTGTTGAATTGATTTTATATGTCAAAAATGTTGTGTTTACAGCCATTCTAATTTACGGTTGTTCGCGCTAAAGCCTTTATAATATGAATTGAATTCCCCTTTGCCAATAGCGAAGCTAATCTCAAGTACAAGTGGATCTCACGTGGAGACTTAAAAACCTATGACTTACAATCATATTTGTCTGTCTGTCATATTTTTACAGAGTACTAATCGCGGATTTGTTTTTCAATTTTATGCAGTTTTAATGTGAATGAACTTTAAGAAATACTCAGTTGTCAATTTTTAGTATTGTTTATGATTCTAACGTTATTAATTAAATATAAAATCAGTTTGAATTAATTGTATTGTTAATGTGCCATAGTTTTTATGTTGTGTTCCTTTATAACGAAATTTGGCAGCTAATAGTGAAAAATTGTGTTAAGTTTTTTAATGATATTTATATATTTTTTGCAGCATCCTTAAATAAGAGCTCGTTAAGTATACTTTGAGCTTATATAATATTAAATTTAGGTTAAGCGACGACTCATGTGACTCCAATGTAGCTGACATTAATTATAATAAATCAATACATATTGACTTTTATTGATAAAGCTTTGTGTATCAAAGCTTTTACCCAATCGTCCTCAAAGCACATGCACATCAATTGACAACAATTAAATCGTGTGATTATCATGTTCTAATGATCCGTGTATGATCGCCCTAACTAATCGTTTTCTTAGCTCTGCACCAGAATGTAAGATTTTTATGACAGGGTTAGTAATGATAGTTATTTATTTATTTATTTACAGCCGAAGCCAAAAACACACAGTTTTTAACTTAAATCTAACTAACTCATATTCGTCCACTATCACACGTCATCAGCTCCGATGATGACAGAGAGTGTCTACAGAAAGACATAGACGCTGCTTGCGAATGGAGCATAAACAATAAATTATTATTTAATAAAGGCAAATGTCAGTGGATGAGTTTTTGTTGTAATAATGTGAATATTGAGTATAAATTAGGAGATTACATTATTACTAAGGTTGACAAGGTTAGGGACCTGGGTGTTGTTTTCACATCTCGTTTCGTCAGCATATCCGTGAAATTTCGAATTCAGCGTATAAGCGATTGGGTTTTGTTATACGTAACAGCCATAAGCTTTCGGATAAGGCTACACAAACCCTCTACGTAGCGTTGGTACGAAGTATACTCCAACTCGGTGGTTTGGTGTCCGTACGAACGGAAGTATGTCTAGATGCTGGAGAGGGTACAAAATAAATTTCTAAGGTATTTTTACCGAAGAAATTATAGCTATTATCCGTTTATGTGTCCGACTGCTTTCTTATTAGCCTTTTTAGGGTGTAATGACCTAAACCGGCGTAGGGAAATTGCCTGGAAGATAATCAGGGGCGGTATTGATTGCAGTAATATTCTGCAATCATTGCTATGATTACATGCCCCTGATAATTTTAACAGGCTCAGGAGGCATCCATTGCTGGCTGAGGTACGCTTTCGAAAAAGGCTCCGCCGGTGAAGCCCAATTCCGCGTATGATCGCCCTTAAGTATCGTTTTATTAGCTCTGCACCAGAATGTACGAATATGAGAGGTTGTTAGATTTAAGTAAAAAATTGTATGTGCTTTTTTGGCTTCGGCCGAACATAAATAAATAAACATATAGACTGTTTCAGCTCGGATCAGCTTTATATTATTAGTATGGATCAGGGCGTCTAAAACATTTGTCATTCACGACCCCATACAAATGCAAAAGAAAAATTAATTAAAGTTTTTCATTATTTATTTATTAGATACCACATATACATATAAAAATATATAGTTTTAGTATTCGTTTTGAATCATACATAATCTGAAATATGCACAAAAATGGTACACATAAATATTTAACATTAACATCTTTTGACCTGATAGATAATATATTTTCTGATAATATAAGTCTCTAGATGGCGTAACAAGGAGTTTTTAACTAATATTTGTGATAGAAAGTTGTACATTTTCGTTTAACTCCGAGAAAATGCTGATCGAATGATTGTTCACGGGTCTGAACTGAACTTTGTAGTTTATCAGATTATAATTATATAAATATACTTCATATGCCGTTAAAATAAAACAATATTTATAAATTGTTTTAATAGAAATCGTCTTCTGCAGTCTTGTTTCCGGTTGTATTTTTGACTTGATCCTGTGCCAGGTACATGTCGGCCACTTGCCGAGCGCTCGTCGCCTGCTCGGGACGTTTGTCGTCACGACAACGTATGAACCTGACAATATTAGGGAATATGTATAAGAATTTGTATAAAAATATAACCTAACAGTTAGGACTAAATAGATGTCTAAAGATATAAATAGAGCTTCAACTCGAACGTTACCCAAATAATATTTTTATTTTCATGCAAACACTGAGATATTGGCATGCAAGTATATATTTATATATATATTTTTTTATTTTAATAAAGTCTAAAATACAACAATTACAGCTCTTTTTTTAGCGTTTATATATATTATGACCGTCAAAGAAACACAGCCTATATAAAATGGGTCTTGATATCTATATATGTATAGACAGGTGAGCGGACTTCTGTACCCTTGTTATTGGGTCTTGTCCGGTTTTGTCACTTTTCCGTAGAAGCCGAAGGGAAAAGTCGATTTTGTGCCAAGTGTTTTCCGTAATGTATGTACCTTGGAAACCGGAGCGAGATGCCCTTATCCCGGTCCACTAAGCCGAGAGCCGCTCGATGCGCGGGCGAAAGAGACAAGTCGGCGCATCGCACTTCCCACACACACGACGCTTCGAACCAGACGTCCGGGTTCATACCGCTTTCATAACTGAAATTTGTTTTATTAAAAATATATTTCATTTGCTCTACATTTTACACATTCTATACAATAATTGCATTAACAATACTATCTTTTATTATAACTTACGTTACTAGGATAAAAAAGATTGATGAATTTAGATTAACTCGGAATCCGAAAATATCGAAAAAATTATGTTCTTTTTTTTTATAGAAGAGGGGGCTAACGAGCAGGAGGCCCACCATAAAGGTGAAGTCGCCGCCCATGGACACTCATGTGGCTCATGAGTGCGTTGCCGGCCTTTTAGGGATTTGTACGCTTTTTATAAGTTTCAAAAGTATCCATTTATCAACGGTATAGGTTTTTATAAACATTTACCAAAGGCCGGCAACGCGACTGCACTAAATGGTTGTCGATGGTCTGATATCTGTATATCTGTATTTTATTTTTAAAAAGTATGTTTTTGAAAACTCACCTATAATAACTTTTGGGTGTGTCAATGACATGCTTCTGTAAGGTCTCACTCAAGGTGCGAAGGTCCTCATCAGAGAAACCGGTGCCAATCTTGCACAGGGTCTGATACGCGTCCATCTCAGGGTCGTAGCAGGCGAGCAGGAATCCCCCATAATGCCCTGCCCGTTTACCCTTCCCGTGGTAACCGCCCACTACCACTGCATCGATGCTGTCCCCACAACCCTCGAGATAATCTTTCTTGAGCTGAAAGAATACGTGAACTTTTACGAATCTCATCGAAAAAAGCTAAGTAGCTTCATTGAAAGCTCACCTTAAGCCAATTGTGCGATCGGCGGGCGATGTCATACCGCGCCTTTTCCCCATCCAGGGCCTTGACCATGAGTCCTTCGCAGCTTCCGCGAAGAGCTTCAGCCAGCTCACCCTCCACTTCCTCGGGGCTGGTGCAATCCCGTCCACGAGCGAACTCCCATTCGCCTTCAAATTAAATACACACACATCATAATTAGATACATATTTAAGTCGTCGTCTGTAGATGCTTTAAGCACCCGTAACCATGGCAACTGATTTTTTTATACTTTTAAAACACTAATTATTGTAATTATTAACAGATGCCTGCCATCAATTAACAATGCTTTGAAGACATGAGTTCTAGTGTGTTTAAGTTTGGGGCCTGGAAAGGGTTAAAACCACAAAAGGGGAACCCTACTAGAGGGAAATTACAAGCAGGAAAAACCATAAATGGGACAACTATGGGTAAGCTACTTAGGGATTAAAGAGTGTTTTCCTTTTACAAAACTTTGCCCGTACCTTTACCCCGTACTTTTACCTTTTTAATATTTCAAATAGAAAAAACTCTTATGGTTTGATGAGTTTAGCCATAACTGGGATCTTAAAGTGTAAAAGCACCTTCGACTTCGTTGAAGTTGTCCCTGAGAAGGGCCCGCCGCCTCTCCAACGACTCCCGCACGAGGGGCGATCCGTTCAGGTACAGCAAGTCGAACACGAACACGCACACTTGCACCTTGATCTCCGACGCCTGCGCATCTTTGCGTTTGCGCGTCGACAGGACCTACAAAATGGGTTTATGGTTCATTTACACATTTGTTCAATAAGTGGAACCTGTCAAAGTCAATCAAGAAGCAATCCATACTGTGTATGCTACGCTTTCACACTTAAACCCCTGAACCGATTTCGGTGAAATTTGTAATGGAGCTGAAACTTTCCAATACTTTAGAGAAGGAAACAGGCGTAGAGAGGCTTGACAGTTTGTGTAAACCGATCTTTCACATTATTTTTGTATTTAAACAACGCGGATGTATTCCCGTGCAAAAGCTGCTAGTAAAAAAATAATAACACTTTATCACAAAAAAAAACTTAAACTAAGAATAATAATCAGAAATGGAGAAACAGAGAACAATCTCTTGAGGACCGGAGAAAAATCTGCAATATGCTTTGCCATACAAATTATTTATATAACTACTTTAGCCTCAACAACACGTGGTAGTCATGCTATTGAATTGTAGCTTATATGACACGTTTGTCGGTTTACCATAGCAGTGCCATCTATTGATTACTTACTCAATCCAGTCGAAAAGTATCGACATCTGTTAGAATCTTTTGGAGTTGACAGAATGTGACTGTCAATTAATTATATAGACAAATAATTTGCAATAAAATAAAATTGCGACTATAATTACAGCTATCCTATATCTCAAGTTGGACCAGACTTTATTTAAAATCGGTTATGTAGTTTAGGAATCCATCGGGGACAAACATCGTGACAGGAGATTTGTATATTAAGATATATATATGTACCTGGAAAGGCAAAATCTGTTTCGCCGAGGTGTCGTACGCGACCGCCTCGCAGTCCAACACACAGCTCTGGACCGATGCCTTCAGCAGTTTGGGTAAACGGCTCAAGATGTCCGGGTATTTACTGTTCATATAAAATTAGTTTTTACTTACTACATTTTATAAATAAAAATAATAATTAATAACAATCACTAAGTATTCGGGAACCTTTGTAACTAAGTGATCCTCACGCTTAAAAATATAGGTAAATAGCTGTTAATTTTTGCATCAGCAACATACATACAGCTAATACAATTTTATATGGAAAAGATATAAAAATTTAAGCTCATATCAACTTTGGACATTCAGTAATAAGATCCAAACTAGGTTTTTTTATTACCTTGTATTATTTTCCTGATTCCTACTAAACACAGACGCATTCGTTAGGTCCGCTGTATCTTCACCGGGGACATGGATTTGGGCCCTTTCCCCATCGTACTTCCATTCGCATGTAAATCTCTCGCCGACAAATCTGCAATATTTTTTTAAATTATATTATCTCTCGATTTAAGCTGGTTCAAAAACTTTTATAAAGAAAACACCAATGAAAAATCTTTTAAATCTCTTCTATAATATAATTATTTATATTTTTAGACTTAAATTAGTTTTTTCCAGTTTTACTTAATTGAATGTATGTTGGGTATTTTTTTGTATTTTTCGCACCTCTTGCACCAGTCAAATTTTATTATAAGTATTCTTTTATTTTGTGGATTGCCTGGAAGAGATCGCTTATTAGCGATAAGGCCGCCCATTGCTCTCACATCTATTAACATTATCTACTTATACTGTTTAAGTGCAATAGAGCGTCAATAAATAAATAATAAATAAAAAAAAATGCTATATTTAGTCAGTACTAAATTTCTCATTATTTTTTGTGAAATACAAAAAAAAACAACCAATAGTGAAGCCGTCAAAAATGAAAACATCAAATTTTTAATGTTTTCCTCACCTGGTGAAGAGATCAGCCACTCCTCTCGAAGGGTGAGCCAGCATTGGTTTGAGTGGAACCCCCGGGGTCAACTTGCAGTGTTGGGGCAAATCCTCCACTCCATACTTGAGTAGAACCTCAACTATGGAGTCGTAGTTGGGGCATTCGCAGTACGTCGTTTTTACTATTAGTGCGAACTCATCAACGCGTGCCTGTAAGTATTTGTTCGTTTTTTAAGGAATCTGTCACTTGGAATGCAATATATGAATTTTGTATGAAATTTAGTAAAATTTAATTTGGGAAATTTGGGAATCTCACTTCAAGCTAATTGTCAAGTTGAGGATTTAATTATCTTATATTATAATTCCCATTCTATATAACGTTATGTACGCGTTTAGATCTTTTTAAATATCTGATATTCAAGCATTTTCACCTTAAATTTCTCCTGTGACATATCCGCACTGACGTCTACAGTCCCCGCCAGAGGCCCGGCGGGTGGCGACGCTGCGCACGCGCACGCAATGGCCTGAAGGACGGATTGCTCAGCCAATCCTATACGTAATTTGCCTTCCAAAGATCTGAAAAATTAATTTTATCGATATAAATTTGAGAAATATTTATTTTTTTAAATTTAAAATTGTAAATTTCACTATTCTTATAAATTTCAATATTTTTTAATTCATTTACATGGTGTAAATGAAATAAAAAATATTGTCAAAATTTGTTTTTTTAGTTCCATGTTTTCCCAGTTAATTTATAAAAATTACTGACCTGATTAGGTAACGGGCTTCGGAGTATCGACAGGCGACGTACAGTGATTGTATTTTACCTATCTTCTTGTTAACTGACGCTTGACCTGAAACAATCATAAAAAGCAGTAAATTAAAGATAGAGTTTATCAAGTTAAAGGCCTCCTTTTTTCAAATTACTTGACACCGACAATTGGTACAATTTTGATAAAGAGGTTTGTGACTTACCAGTTGCTTGAGCCACTTCTTTTAAGGCAGCAAAAACCTTTCTCAAAGTAAGTGGTGGCGGAGGGAACATTGTGCGTTGTGTGGCCCTCGCCTGTTCGGCTACAAGTCCCAAATCACCAGTCGTACGTGCAGCACTTTTAACCTGGGCTAATGTACGACCCGTACATTGACCTATTGCTTTCATTATATATGTCTCTGCCATACCTAAAACAACATTTTTTATATTCCAAAGAAAACCAATGAAATAATTCTGCTTATGATATAATTAATTTAAATATATGATTTTTTATGATTAACTGACAGTATATAAGTTGCTGACCACTTTTATTTAATTACCAAGTTCCAAACTGTGATAAGCCGGTGCCAACTGATTCAGACACAGGTAAATACTGGGCAGTAGATCTTCAGGTGTGAGCAGCATAACCGAGCGTAAATAATTACATAGGATATCTATCATTTTCAGTCTAGCCGATGTGCCTTCAATGTTCTCCAATGTCTTGGCTAATGCCAGATATGGCACTTCTTGACCTTTGATCCAGCATGCATCTTTAATAGGATGGTATTTTGGCTTTGCTGGGTTATAATCCACTTCTGTAAATATTGTATATACATATTTTTAGTTTTATTTGGCACAAAAATAAATTAAGTAAAATAAAATAGAAATAAGTTAAGTAGTTTTTCTTTACGAACCTGCAGTTTTACCATCTGTCTCAATGATATTATTTTCTTTATCTTCTACTTTGGAGTCGGTCTTCTTTGCAAATAGTGATGCTATCTTTTTCCTTTCAGGAGGTGATTTAGAGCTTTCCTTTTTAATTATTGGTGACTTAATAGCCTCTTTAGGACTTTCTTTTTTAACATTAACGGTCACCAACTTCTCTTGAGCAGTTTTACTTACAGGATCTAATTTCTCAATTTTAATTTTGCTCATTTTTTTTGCCTTGGGTGAGTCATAAGTTTTAATTTGCTTACTTTTTTCTAATTTTATTTCCTGATCTGATTTTGAGTCTGAATCACTTCCAGAACTAACAATGCGCCTGCGCTTTGGTTTTTTCTATAAATGTCAAGTCAATTAGTATTACATTGTACATTTCTTAATTTATAACTAAAATTCAGTAAATTTCTTGAATTTTTGGCACTATTTTTACATACCTTTTCAATGGTGGCTGGTGATGCACATTTACTAACAACCTCATCTTCACTACTTGCAGATCTTGATCTCTTAGCAATCTAGAATATAATAACACATGTTTTGTCACTATGTATAGACACATCCACTACACATTTTAAAAGCGATAGATCATTTGATTTGCAAAGCATTCATATATGCTTAACAAAAGTAAAATCGTTTCTTTGTATCTTTATACCTTTGCATTTCCAATACTTTGTGGAGAGTTCTTATCACTATCAAAAGAGCTATTCTGGAATAAAAAGTATACTACATAAGTCATAGTCATTTTTGTATTCAGGTTACAGGGTTATTTAACATACTTTTTGGTCTTCTTGTTTTACTTCAACAGGTTTTTTAGGAGTTACTGTAAAGAAAGACCGAATACTAGATTGCGACATATTTCCATTTAAAAATCTACTTCTAAAACCAAAAGGTAAATAATGTGAGCTCCTGGAATGATTACAATACAGTGAACGATTTATAGAATTAGTTACTAGTTTACTAATCTGGAAAAGGTTATACAGTTTCATGTAAATTACATTGTTTCATTACTAAAATAAATTAAGTAAAAAACTTAATAGTGATTTAAGGTTTCTGTTTATATATTGACTTTCGGCTTAGCCTAAATGCTGACAATTTTCATTTATGGCGCCAATGAGCTGTCTATAGATAACAGATATTTTTCCCACCATAGATTCCAAATAACAAGATCTTGTTCTGTTTTATATTATTATATTTTTTGTTGCCAATAATGGGTACATTGAAAAATCTTAAATTTCATTTGTTAAATCTCAAATAAAATACAGAACAACAAACTATTACATATTTAATATACAATCTGTATTTTGTAGGTCTATCGGACAGTTCTCCAAAAACCTCAAGTCTGAACATTTTCTTGAAGTGCCGAAAAAGCTGGTGTCAGCAGTCAGATATTATCCAATGAAAATGAAATTCAATGAAGCACTTAATAAAAATAATAAATATTTACAATTCTAAAAACTACATCATATTATAGATATGAAAATTTATTGAAATTTTACATAAAGTGGAAGTGATAAATTAATTTTTATGTTCCAGTTTTCACTTTTTAAAATAAAAAAATATGTGGTGACTCACGTCTAGAACGTATTTTGCTACAACTATGCCCTCTAGTTAATAAACTGTCAACTAACCGCGTGTCGTCCATGTTCCGAATGTGGTGTGACTTATTTTTGTTTTGTATGAATTTTTCGTATTCTAATTACCAATGTGAAATGATAAAACATGTGTTATCCCATATAGTAAAACGTCGCTCCGGCTGAATGGATCCCTACGTTGGGTGGTATCAGCCCGAGCAGGAAGGACCCGCGAAGCGATTGTGGCTTCGTATTTGGGAAACCCAAAGTGAAACAGACAAAATGAACCTCAAAAATTTAGAAAACTCTAATCCAAATGTGAATAAAGCCCAAGACTTAGTACAAATTAATGAAGTGAATGGTGAAATTAGGAATAATAATTATTTTAATCCAACGCGTAGGAAAGCCAACGATAACCGCGCATCTACGTTTAACCTGAATCAGAACCACGATGCTCTAATAGGTGAATACGGCGGTTGCCCTTGGCGGATTCCCAACTATACCTATAAGCCCGGGATACTCGGGTAAGTCGTATTTTTTTATAGATATTTTAAAGGCAGAAACATTGACTTGCGACGAGGCTAGAATTAATCCTCGATGGCGCGATGTGGCTGACAGCGCGGGCTGTTCGTCACCGCCTTTAGTTACGTCTTAATCCCTGTTCACAAAATTAAAATTTAATTGACATCAAATAATTATATTGTAAATATGATAAATTTGTCATGTTATTAATTTTTAGTAACTACAGAAATACCTACTAACCAACAAATACAGAACATAGGTATAAATTATATGTTTTATCAGTGCCAATGAGATGCCAATGCCAATGCCAATGAGACTTAAGCAAAAATAGTGTGTCTAATGCCCATTAGAATTGCTTAGGTCAATAGTTTGATTAGAAAAATATATATATCATATTATATTTTGCTGAACTGGAGTTTTAGAAAAAAATATGAAACTGCAGTAATTATTTTTTATTATTGTAAATGGTATTCATTAATGTTTATCACTTTTTTATTTATTACTCCTTTCTGCTATTGATTATTAAAAACTATGATATATTATTAGGAGGGTTTATAAGTAATGTTGGTTGAATTTATCGGTTGTTTACAATTAAATGCTTCCTAGCTATCGGTTTTTGTTTGGAGGCTTCCTTCTCGAGCTTCCTTCTTATAACAAGTATCACAGTCACAAGCCATCTGACACCAAGACTAAAGTAAATCACCATCATATAGTTAGATATAAAAAGCCGATTAGCAGCGTCTTCCCACATAGTATGACCTGCCTTCAGCTAATTTCCCCTTAATGAAATCATATAATATATTCCGCTCTTATCGATGCATGATGAGCAGACTTGTATTATATTCAAATTATTGGTGACATAGTTTTTAAATGAGACACAAATCTATACAATTAGTTCTCCTATATGGTATTAGTACAGCTTGTCAATCATCTTATATGAATACAGTCTTAGTAAGAATCAATAATATTTTTGTAATATAAATCTTAAAGTAAAATACTTCATTACATATAAAACTACAGATTCCTTAAATTATTTATTAAATATTTAACCTTGTACTTTAAAAAAAAACAAATATTAACTATACAAAATTAACATATATATTGAAATGTACATCTTTTTTTTTTAACGAATTACATAGAATTAATTAGATAGTTAACAGCTTCTTTATTTTCCAATTCAATTGTTGAATATATTTGAAGTAAAACATGATGATTATTATTTCTGCCAAATGAAGCAAATACTATTTACAAAATAAATACTATCTTCAGAAGTAATTGTAGTATAGCATTTGAATAGGTATTTAACAAAAAGGAATCATCCTTGTTTTAATCTTCAAATATATTGTAGGGTATACATGAGAGAGGAAAACTCCATTGACATTTCTCACCACTAAAATTTTGTCAAATATTTCATGTCTTGCTTCCGCCTCTCTCTATGTAAAAACGATTCAATAATGTCTCTACTACAACAATACTATTATAGCATGATTGTCATCTCACATAATTGTCTCTGAGCTAAACTTCTAGTTTGGTAATTGAATATATAAGCAAAACATGAATCATTCAAAAGTAATAAGTGGGTCACATCTGAATATCGCAGAATTTCTATAAAGCTCTAGATGGTACATGAATAATATGATTGTTTCACAATCATTTCTTCCGTTTGATTATATTTTTATGTTAGTTATACATAATGAATTTGTGGGTAGTTATAAGAAGTTTAATTTTTAAGTAATAAAAGTGCAAGCTATTTACATTATCACTTTTCCAGTGTTGTCATTATTCAAATGGTGTTTATTACATTAGCACTTTCAAAAAAAGTTCATTTTGTTATTATAGATATTGTATTGTGACCATGTTGGTTATCGCTATGCCGCTCTCACAGTCAAAATCCTAAGTCATCTTGATGTACCAGGATATAAGAAATTCAGATTTGGTAATTGGCACTAGTATAGTAATAGTATGGGATATCCGGGATGTCACCATTTCACAGGGATGAAAATATAAAAATATTATTGTACGACAAATTTGAGATCTATCCAGTATTGTATGTCGTTGAAAAACGCCGGCCTTGCGAGTCAGTGCCCCTGCAATCGGTCGGACATGACGTGAATGTTACAGACCCTGGTGAAAGTAGACTTTTTAAATTAAATAAAAATACATAAGAGACTTTTTGTCCGTTTCATACATTTCCTCAGTACAGTAATGATAATGCTAATTTGTGTCTAGATACTAGACAGTTTGTTCTGTCCGAAGTTACATCCGGGCGCCGTGGGACAGGTTTTGTAGCCGTCTAGCGTTTACCTAATTAAGCATTGTGGTTGGTAATTAGTAGTATTATCAAAAACTATAGGCCAAATGTTTCCGATACATTTCCGTGTATGATTTAACGATGTAGTAAAAGTCGTGTGTGTTCGTGTAGAATTGGTTTTCGTCAAAATTTTGTTGTAACTACGTCATTAAATGTTAACGTAACACTTTAAATTTTAATTAATTTATCATTGTTACTAGGTACAATTGTTAAAACGATAAACGGCTGTGAAATTTTAATAATTTGTCAAATCTGTGTTTTAGCTACACAATGGATATGATATAATGCGGCCATAGATTTTTTTTATGTATATGAAAGCGAGTTATTATTTTCCCCTGTAATAATAATGTAATAATTACGAGAAAGGTCCGCGACTAAGGTCATTCACTTGCAAACCTTCACATACCGGGCCCAATATAGATCAATCTCCAAGGCGAGATGCCGAAATTGTTTTCATACAATCGCTTGATTGGTTTTTGTTTTGTTTTAATTATTTTATTTCGTATACGCTTATCTTCACAAAAAATATTTCATAAAGACAAGCGTTGAATTTAAGTATTAACTGTTCGTGTGACCTTATCTAAAGCGAGTGACAATAGTTAAAAATCGGTGCATAGAGTACAGAACAGGACATCCACAAAAAGCTATTTACGCAATAATGACGCGTGCGCACCGGGAATACGCATACGTTATGATATAATTTGATGGACGCTTATCTCATGCATTACCTTGAAATTGTAATGATACATTTCCTTAAACTAAACTAACTAAAAAAAGGAATAAACACGGTGTTTTGTCAAAAAAAAATTGAGGCTTAACAATAATAAGATGACACCATTAACTGGTAACCTTGTTAAAATTAAACAAGGTTACCATTATATAATACTATATATTTATTAAACAGGAAAGCGAAACAATTGTATAGCAACAAGAGAACCACTGTATAAATTCTGAAAACCTGTTTATGTCTCAAACATTAACCGTATTCTAGTACGTTAAACTTAAATCTAATTTCAAGGGCTGTTAATATTATAACGGTTAAGGCATATTTACAGTGGCTTAAGTGTGTCGAGATATAAAAATACATTTTTGAGCTCGGAGTGAGGGGATTTTCAACTACTTACATCTAGACGATTGCCTAGCAACAAGGATAGAAACTTGATAGACCAGCTGTAACCTGTTAGTCTAAACACCGTCCGATGTATCAACACGTTTTCATGTCGTAAAATTGTAGTGTTCACTTTTATGCACTAGTTTACGTATGCATTTAAAAGATGTTCGTTATGTTTACATTTATCATTGAAAGGGCATAGAGGCATAGGTTTACTTCAGATGGAATATATTGTATGGTCTTAAAACCAGATTTAAATAAAAGTGACAGTTTACGAGTCAATAAATGAGAGCATGTACGTATTAGGGAATTTTTCTTATATATAATTTGGTACGAAGCTGGTACGCAGTTATAGATGTATAAATTAGTCTTTTTAAAGTGCTCAGAATAGATTTATAGCGATTTTTGAGGACAGGCGTTGCTAGACAATGATTCATATTTTTTATTACTAATTATTTGTCAACAAGAAAACTCCAGAACAGATAGATTTTTACAAAGTAAAAGACAAGACAAAGCTTTACCATCACCTGGATGGTTCAGGTGATTAACCTAACTAAGATGGGAGACATTCTAGCGACATTGAGGACTTGTTTAATTTGCTAATAAGTAAATAATATTTGAGTCTCTGTTAAGGTTCAAATCAATATTATTTATTACAATGTTTTAAATGTGTCTCATTTCAGGCTTCACGAAGAGATCGAACACTTCTACATGTACATGTCGCCAACTGAGACAGAGCACCTGGTGCGGTCTACCGTCGTGTCGCGTATACGCAGCGCGATCCTGTCTCTGTGGCCGCAGGCACGCGTGGAAATCTTTGGGTCTTTCCGTACTGGCCTCTATCTGCCCACCAGCGACATCGACCTTGTTGTTATAGGTAAGTCTTTTGTGTCTTTCTTACATTTATAAGATCTAGAAGAAACGGTGCGACACTTAAAAACATTTCCCCTACCTAAATAGAAGAGTTATGTGCTTTGCTGAGTTTCCAGCAAGCCCAGACATTTTCAGACATTGTCTATTTGTATGGTATACTGTATATAAATTTGATAAAAGCTTATTTACTATTTGAAATACGCCATGATATTAAAAAATCTTATGAGTACTATTTAATTAATGAACAGTCTTAATCTTTAAACAAATACAATTCACTTTAGAAAGCGAAATATTATGTTTTATATAGAATATACTTAAACTCTTATATCGCACAGCGGTGTTAATTAAGATCAAGGTCCGACCTATGCCCCATTTCGATGCTCGACTTTGAGGCGTGTTATATGATCGATCGCGTAAATGTCGACAGTCCCATAAACTACAAACAGAGAATAATTTGGCATCAAATAGATCGATAATTTTCAGTCTTACAATATTTAACAACATCTCTACAGTCAGCATATAATTTAATTAATTGCAAACAGAAATGATACGAACGATTTATATGAATTAGGCCGAGCCTGTATCTAAGATGCTGCTAGAAGAAATACTGTCCCGTAAATTGTTATTTGCTGTTACGTCTGGCAGATTTGTTAAGCTGTCTCTAGACGGGTTCAATGACATAACGAAAATAAGCTTTTTTGTAATCCCAAGGCCTATATTTTTTTATAAATATTTTTATCTCGATAAAGGCATTATTATTTTTTGTTGATAAACACTACTTAAAACATTACTTCTACGAATGAAATCTTATCAGAACGAATATATTTTCAGAATGCCTACTTAACTTGTATGTACTGCATACATGTATTTAATTCAGTAGTTTTGTAACAATGTCTTAAAGATAACCTACGTAATGATACGTTATCTGTGTTAGTGTGTCTTTTGGTCACATTTGTTTAATAATCGAATTTTTAATTTTAATCAACGTTGTTCAATTTATCAATGCTGAACGTTGTTCCTGCGTTAGAAACTTTTTTTGTACAAAAAAACACTCGTAGGATTATATATTTAATTCATAGTCAACTTTGTATATTGAACATGTTTAAGATTCAGTATAATCTTGAAGGTTCGTCAAGTAATTGTAATATTACTCAGAGCCAATTCCTTTTCTTCAACTTTTCAATCTCTCCCCGTTCCAATTTTAAACACCCTGTCTCCCTTTCCCGTACGTTTCCCAACCACCACTATTCCCTCAGGAGGCGGCAGCAACACACTCAAGCGAGGAAGCTTTCCGACTCCCCCAGTATGTTTAAGTGATCCGTTTCCTCGTTTGCCCTCTGTTTTACAAAACAAATATAAAACGTCAAAACGATGATTTTAGCTTACGAAATTAATGCTGCGCCAACAATAGTTACAGAAACATCCCTATTTGGTACAAAGTACCACATCTTAATTTAATAATTTCACACTTAATATTGTTAGCGTATTTAACTTGATTTGAATTTAACACTAGGCAATACGCACTGATGTGCTTGCTGCTTAGGCGTATTACGTCAATAAAGCCTTGTTTATATGTAGTATCAAATGTTATAGATGCAAGTAAATCTATACTAATAATAAGACAGTAAAAATCGAAAAACTGTACATTAAATATTTTTCCAAAAAAGTGAAAGGATGCAATTAAAGAAGAGTCATAGAAACCAAAAAACCAATTTTTGGAATTCTTGTCTGTCTGTCTGTCTGTCTGGTACTTTATAACTTGAAAACTACTGAACGGATTTCACAGTTGGATTATATATAATTAGGAGCGTTGTCAAAAGTTTATTTTGTCAAAATCGGTTAAGAGAAAAAGAAGTTATGGTCAATTGAATATTTACTTCAACCACTGCTTCAAAATTTTTAAACACTTATATTGATTGATTAGTTATATATTGTTAAATATGTTCTAATATAAGTTAATCTTAATATTAAAACTTATGAGAGGTAACAAAAATAATAATAAATAAAATAAATAGTGGACACGGCACATAATTGTTAAAATATGTTCGGACTACTTCGATGAATATAGTTCGGAATTTTAATAGTACAACATGAAAGAAATGGCACACTACTAATATTAGAACAGATTATTTATCGCTTATTCATAGAAAACGTGTATAGTTTAGTATTGAAGTAAAATGTGGGAGATTACTGTCAATTAGCCATGATGGGCTTCTGCGGGTCGTGCCGTCTTAAGATTTTCTGTATCGCTGTAGTTAACAAAACTTATTATTGTTACTTGTATACATATTTAAGGTACATTTTAATCCCATATTAGTTACCAGACATCGACTTTATTATACTGAAATGGATAGAAAACTTATTGGTAATGATATTTCTGGGTTCCGACTCATATAAAAACCGAGTCGTCGTTTTTATTTAATGGTCTGTGTAATTTAAGGTCGATTATTTTTTATGTGAGCAGTGGTTGTTCTGTCTGGCAACATAACATAAATCCAGCCTGTCTCATGGCACAGTCAGCCCTCATAAATTTATCTAATACAGGCACTCGTCACAGTATACTAAAACTGTAGTGGGGAAATTAGATCGATCTAGTTATCGACGTACGATATTTAAATGTAATGAAATATCCAGATTTTTTAGGTGCCGTGACTTTGTGACAAAAACTTAGGAAATATCTAAATGTTTCTCTTGAACTAAATCAACAGTTTGAAATATTTGTGTCTTGGATGGCACTGCTGAATTTTAGTTTTTTTTTTATATTTACGTAGCAAAAACAAAAGTTTTAACATAAAAAAGACAAAAATCTCAATAACTTTAGCCGTCAGCTGTACACTATGGTGTCAATATAGCAAGCTTCACTGGTTTCCGCATAGTGAGCATCCTGATTCGTTTGTATTTGAGTTCTATAACTGACTGGGCGTATACATTCGTTTTCAAATCGATTTATACATGAAGTACAAGCTGTGCCTTACGGTTTTACTCTCAGAATGATTCAATTAAACACTATAGTAAAGTATTGAAAGCTACCTACAATTTATATTTTTCTTTTTATATACAGGATATACTAAAGTTTGTGATGTCTGTGATTGAGGTTATTAAAGGAAAATACTGAAATTTAAATAATGTAATGTAATGCGAATTGGCGTATAACGCGTCACCGAGGTACTCTTGTTCTAGTTCTTTAAATAAGTGGCGTAAATCAAATATAGGATTAATTGTATGTTTAACATGCAAATATATGAAATTGCTTTCCTGACGAATGGTACTTTTATTTGTATTAACAATTGTTTATATATTTACCTGGTAGTACACATACTACATGTGTGTGTGATTATATGTATGATGAGACCGAGAACCATCTGGGCTTGTAGCGCTGGATTATTATAATTTTTATATGTGTAGTGGAATACGTTTCGTACAAGGTCAGAAAATACTAATCAAGTGAGCATCTTCGCGCTTTTATTTTTTTTATTGCAATACTTAAGTATCATATCAGTTTTTTAACAGCGGTTTTACACTCAAATCAAAAATCATCTACCTTATGATTGTATTTTTTCTTCAACCTGGCTGGGTTAGGTTTAGTTTAAATCCACTGTCGCAGTATTTGAATTCTATCAAATATTCTACAGCTATAGTTTATAGAAAGAAGATAATTGAAATTGTTTTTCATTATAATGATAATCCTATTACTTTTTCCTGTTTTTTTAAATTACCTTACGGCTTAAAGTATTGTATGATAATTGCAGGTCAGTGGGAAAAGCTGCCTTTATGGACATTGGAGCGCGAGCTGGTTAACCAGGATATCGCAGAAAAGGAAAGCATCAAAGTGCTGGAGAAAGCCACAGTTCCCATCGTGAAGATGACTGACAAATACTCTGATGTCAAGGTAAATAGAATTATATATTTCGTCGTTTTGATTGTTCATGATGACAACCCCACTGAGTTTCTTGTGGGTTCTACTCAGCTGAGTTAAACAAAATGACTCTTTTTAACTTTTATGTGTCTTCAGGTTGACATTTCGTTCAACATGAGCAGCGGTGTCAAGAGTGCCGAGCTGATAAAACAGATTAAGGTAATAAATTATTTTGTAGCTTAGTAGCTCTTTATATTCAGTACTGAGATTATGTCAATATTGAAAAAGTATTGGCTCCGGTTTTGTGATTTGTCTTATTTACAGGAAAAATACCCAGTTCTCTCACGGTTGGTGATGGTGTTAAAGCAGTTCCTCCTCCAACGTGATCTGAACGAAGTATTCACTGGAGGCATCTCCTCATATTCCCTTATCCTGATGTGCATCAGCTTTCTCCAACTCCATCCGAGGCCTGAAAGACTTCGGCAGACGCATAACCTTGGGGTGCTGTTAATAGAGTTCTTTGAATTGTATGGAAGGAAGTTCAACTATGTGAAGACCGCGATAAGGGTTAAGAATGGTGGCAGCTATTTGTCCAAGGATGAACTGCAAAAGGTTAGATTCAATTCATAGGAACATAAGTATAATAATAAAAATTAATTAGATAAGTTCAATCTTGTATTATAGGGTTGTGTGTTGTGTTGTTAGGATGAATGAGAATCTTTATCATAATGTATGTTTCAGGAAATGAATGACGGTCATCGTCCATCGCTGCTGTGTATCGAAGACCCGCTCACTCCAGGGAACGATATTGGCCGCTCCAGCTATGGAGCCCTACAAGTTAAGCAGGTATAACAATAAATATAATTTTTTTGAAGGGTATCTGCCAAAATAAAGTTAAATATTTTGAATTACCATGCAGTCCCACCAATAATGAACCTTGTTCTCTTACAGCTCTGAGAATTTTAAATGTATTCCAGCTAACACGACAAATATTATTTGAAAAAATGAAACGGACGACCTCTTTCCGTTTTCGTTTTGGAGTAGCTTTGCATTCGACAGGAGAAATATACAGTGTAAACTCTCTATAACGAAACTCAAGGGACTGAGCATTTTTCATCGTTATAGAGAGTTGTCGTTATATGGAGTGTACAAATAAAACAACAAAATTTACAATAATGTTTAATAAGTCTTAGATAAAATATGCATATATGTACATGTACTGTTATTTACACATGTAGTCCGTTAACTTTGTCTGACGTTTTTTGCTGCCAGTACTTGTTTTGTATTATCTTATGTATCCTATTAATATCTACATATGTGGTGGAATCATCTTGATTAAACAACAAAAATGTTTCTATCAACTGAGCAGCATCTAGCGCTTGTTGAATTGTTGGTGGTGATTCGGCTTCGTCCACTTGATCATCTTCTTCATCATCATTATTGGGGTTTTCCTTACTAAATATGTACTTACTTAATAAATATGTATTTACTGTTAAAATTTAAACACATTTCTTCGTAATAGAGAAGGGCTGTATCGTTATAAAGAGTGTATCAATGTATGGGTTTTAACGCAAACCAACCAAGTTGTGTACACTTCTACTTTATAGGGAGATTATCGTTAAAAAGAATAACGTTATAAAGAGTTTACACTGTATTTAATATCAAAAGAAACATGTTGAAAACTAGACCATAAGTGCCCAAAGTATCTCTTGAATTTTTTATTTATTTATAGCTCTGTTTGAGTCGTTACACCAGACGTGTAATTAAATAATGCAATATAATGTCTTCGAGGTGTAAATCTCATGTTCATTCCGCAGGCGTTCGACTACGGCTACATAATCCTGCAGCAAGCGATAAGCGGGGCGTTGGGCGCGCACCACAGCGCCTTGGGGCGCGTCGTGCGTGTCACAGATCACGTGTTGCAATACCGCCGATGGGTGCAAGAGACGTTTCACCCGTTCTTCTTTCCGATCCATATTACCGCCCAGATTCCACAGCCGCCGCCCGGCCTGCCCGCCCCGCCCGGCCTCGTCCATCTTGAGCCCAGCGACAGTGAGCCGGTAAGAATTTCTAAAGATATTCATACATCAATACTTTTGATATTTTATGAAAACTTTAAAGCCCTTGATGGTCTCAGATTGCATCACATGCCTTACGGTGTTTTTATTATTAGGAGATTAGTGAGATTAAAATGGAGAGTTAGTTGCTTGTTAATGGTCAGATTTTCAATTGGGTGAATTTCTTTTTAAATTATTGATGTTTTTCCAGGAGTGGTCAGATGGATCTGGTGGCGTGCCAAGTGGCAACAGTGGCGAAGCGGCCCGTCGCACGTCGCCACCGCCTCTGTCGGCGCTTCAGTGCTCGTCGCCGACGCCCCGACGCGTTTCGGCGCACCAAAGCCTTATAATACACCACATCACAAGCAACTCTGACTTTAATAATATACCATCAGGTAAAATTTTAATTTTGCAGCTTACCTGACTGGCACAAATGGGTCTTATTCCCAGAAATACTCAGTTACTGATATGATTATTTCTTGAATAACTATAAGTTTTCTAACTAAAGGCTTTTGTATTGTATCAAACTATAATTTAATGTTCTGCTATGTTCATTACATCGAGAACGTTTTCGTTTCAGGTGTGATGCAACAGCGGTTTAACAACAACAACACAACCCCCACCACGAACACCACCAGCAACAACAACACTAACAACAACAGCGCTCCCAGCAGCGGGGAGCCAAAGCCGCGCACGAGCCGTTCGTTCTCGTCCAAACAGAGGCGATATACGTCGCCACCGCGGTACCGTGAGCCGCGTACGAATAAGAAGAGGCGTCAGTTCGCCCAGCCCCGATGATACCCGCCCACGTACAGGCGAAAACCGCGGACCACTTAGTGACCTCAATAGTGAAGTGAAGTGTGTTGTGACACTAGTGTGAATTGTGCACTATTGACGTTGCACAACTTGGCTATAGTTGAGTGAAGCATGAAACACTTGGCTGTTGTATAGTGATGCGTCTTCACTGTAATGTATTGTTGTCGTAGTGAAGTATAACGTCACTTGTAGGGCGGTTCGGAATGGGAAAAGGAATTGTCTTTTTCTGGTTCCAATAAAATATCAGTCGCATAATGGTTGTCAAAAATGTACTTATGGCTGGTGTTTTTTAGAACTGAGTGATGGAAATGATTCCCGTTAGACAGTGTACATATAACTAAGGAATGATACTCAACATTTTTATCAATGGTACATTTACTAAATTAAACTGAGTTTAGATAACGGTATAAGGACAGTTGATAAATTCAAAATTAGAGCATGCCAATTAGTATTTATCGTATTAGATAAACTTTGACAAATATAACCTAACGTTATGGCTACATAAAATAAAAAATCCAAAAAAGTTGTTAAACCAGCCTTGAAATTTTAATGAGTGTTAATTTTAAAAGGCTACTCAAATGTCAATCAAGTAACTGACAGTATATTGGGGGTGTGGCATTTTGTAAATAATTTTAAATGAAAAAAAAAAATATAAAAGAAATGATTAGAAACAATTCTTTTTTACAAGGTTGTTTGTGAACAAACAATGGTATTAAAAGGTGTCATCAGGCGAAAAAAAAAATAAAAAAGAAAACAAAAATGGCTAATTATGTTACATTCAGTCTTATTTGATTGACATTTGTTATTTTTATAAATGGGGCTGAAAATTCTAAAAACAAAAAAAAACAGATCACTCGGAATTGCCTATTCACTGGAACACTGCCAATATATGGACTTAAGTGCTACCCAATAAGGTTATAGAGTAAAATGTAGGTAAAATAAATAGGAAAGTCGTGTGCGCTAGCTTAAAATATCACAAAAACAATACTTAAATATAAAGCAATAATATTTTTTCCATTCAGTGATTATGTGCGAACAATTTTCAATGTGTCAAAATCCGATGAAACTTGGTAGTGTTGACAGTACTATAATACGATATTTTTATCACTACATTAACCTGGATAGGGTCCAATTCTAAAGGTACGGCATCATGCATGCAAAATGGGATCACGTGACAAGATTTGTCGATGGAAAAGAGCGTCGAGCGGCAAGCTTGAGGCCGTACCTTTAGAATTGGACCCTACCCAGGTTTATGTAGTGATAAAAATATCGGTGATTTGTTTAACGCGTGATATGACCGTGGGGTGAAGAGATTTATCAACGTCAAGATCCTTCTAAAATAAAGTTGGTTGTTGGTTATTGGTTTATAATTAGATATACAATCGATTGAAGATAATACGATAATTCACATTGCAAATGTCATTGGTGCGGGTGGGATTTCGTAAAAGATTTGAATTTATACAAGTTTTTGACTGTACAATATTACCTATATCAACAAGCAATTTAGTTTCGAGGTCCATGGTTCGTTTTCTAGTTGAATTAGCGTGTAATTAAAGTGTGCACCCCGCCTTATGTAAGACTATGGCTAACTAAAACACCAAAAAAGCAATACTATATAAGTAACATACAAATGTTTTTGAAAGCGATTTAATTTTAGGTGTCGTACGCGAATCGACCATAATCTTAACGATGCATTGACAGCGCCACAAGTTGTCGTGGCTGAAATCTGAACTGACGCCGCCATTTTGGGTCGCGATTTTCTTATTCTAGGTAACAGTAGCTTTCGGTAGACGTGAACTATAGCTATATATGGAGATTCACTTCTAACCGAAGGGAATTTTTATACTTTGCTACTAACGGTTGTTATGCTGCCCTTAAGGCATACAGTTGTCTCTTATACGAGCCGATTTGTGTTGAAATGACGACGTGTTAGTCTTTTCAATTTACTTCTGCATTACAGAAGACACTGTGATTATAGTAGATCTACTGTAATGTTAAATTTTAAACTGAAAATTTGTTTAACACCACAAAACTTATTCAGTCTGTAATCGTAATGAATAATGTTAACAAAAGTTTGTTAGTAGTGTACGTGAAGTTTATCGGAGTGTAGCTAGTTCTGAAGTGATATGGGGCCCGAGACAAGATCACTTGGCAGGCACGTGACGCCAGCTTGGTTGTCGGTCACGTGACAATGCCAATCCCATACAAATTGGCTTCAGTTGGTGTCGCCTATCGGAAATTGTTTTTGTCCCGGGCCTCAAGTTTAATTACTGCGCTCACGTCTTCGTGTAGGGAACTGCGAGTGGCTGTCAAGTGCCAAAGGATACTTGACACCTGATACCCGCGTTTCTTATTAATTCGCACGCGCACCCATGAACGCTAAGCGCAGTATTTCTTAAGGTAAAAATTGTTGTTTTTGATAGCGGTTATTAATTTTATCTAATTTATTTATTTGTTTTTTAAAGACGACTTAGTTATTTTGGGTTATAGGCACAGACAATGCAATGTTTTTAACTTTAAAAGTTACCGAGTGTTAGCTTGAACATTTGACAGTATCAAAATGTGTCATAACAAAATTCGTTTTTTCAGTTTTTCGTATCACTAAAAATACCGTCGTTTATATAAAACTAGAAGAATTTATCGCTTGAGAAATATTTGACATTCCTCAAAAATATTTTTTAATTAATTGAAATGTGTAAGTGTTGAGTGAGTAAAGCGCGACTCTAGTCTAAAAGTATAAACTATAAGTGATGTTATTTATTTTATTCTGAACTAATCAATGGCCGCGTTTTCAAAATTTTGCCTCAATTCGGTTCTGTGTCTTGCTGAGTTCTTATAACATTGTATTCGAGGCATTCATTATAATTCAATAAACGCTAATAATCAGACAAATTTAAATAATCACAAATGTTTTAAGTGGTCCGCTTAATACTTGTTTCTGGATTTTGGATAAGTCGCTTTCATATCATCAACATTAGCTCATAGTATTTTATAAACGTTATTAAAAAAAATATCGCAAAACACGAAGATTAATTAATGTACCTCAACAATGTCCTATACAAAATTTTACAAAACGACGTATGAGTACCATAAAGCAGTCCATTTACATTACATAATACAAACTACTATACTTATGTATGGAAACTGTTAACTGTAGTGGCCGGCGATAAATATTGCACATCTGTGGAAATAGACAGTTCATTTGCGGCGTTGTAGAGCGTTGTCTCTGAATGGCTCAAGCATATATCAAAACAAAACCTCATTTGTTTTTTATTCTAAATTCAAATTGATAAACGAACAAATAACATGAAGTTAGCTGACATAACAATTGATCGTGAAGTTAGCCGTAATGTGCAATAGTAACCGCCGGCCACTTAACCCAGAGTTATGATAAATAGGCTGTGTGATAAGTGTTTATAATAATGTTAAATATATGAATTTAACGCGTAAAGGTAGCCCAGTGTGAAAAGTTAAATTAAAATGATTATATTATGCAATATAAAAAAATGTCGACTCCAAACAAGTTCTATATTAATAAATATTTAGAGTACGTCTAGAATATTATACACCAATATGACGTTTCTTGACTAATCATAGATCAGAATGCCACAGGTGTGTACAACTTTGAATGGCTCAGAAAAAATAAATGATCTCATAAGGTTTTTAAAAACTTAATCTATAAAAAAAATACATAAAAATATAAACTTAACAAGTGCAAATATAAAATTGTAAGTGAAATGCGCGTCACAGAAATTGTGACAATGGTTTTACGTTTGTAGTCTGTGATAAACGTTGCGAATGGTCGGCGTTTAGAGAGAGAGATGTATAATTGAAGAATGTGCCATTTGCAGTTTGTGCGACAGAGACAACGCTCTATAGAGCCGAATATTACGTTTCTCTTTTTCTAACGTGCCCGATGGCGCAACGTTTTTCGCCGAGATTATTTTGGGGATAATATATTTTATAACGCAGCTTTTTTAAAACGTGTGATTACATTACAAATTGATTGCAGTAGAAACTTGATTAACGGGGACTAGTTGTTATTGCGCGATGTTTAATCGAATGTGTGAAGGAAAGCAGGGTTTTCTGGTGTGGTACATGTTAACAAAAATCAACAAAGAACATATCAGGGGAAATCAATGTTTTTTAAGAAAATTATGTAAAGATCCATTTTCTAACATACATTGCATGCGTTTATCGTGAAATAATAAGTTTAATTTGATAATTGTGCCTGTTGAATCCGAAGTTGTGGCAGACTACAGAAGCCGAATCCGTGGGCCGGATAATCGAGTTTCAACTGTATTGCATTTACGAATGTCATGTTTTTGTGACGCGACGCGTTTAGTCATTTTGTATATCTTATCTCGATGTAGGTATGTTAGTATGTTGTTATGTAATGTACATACGGATAGACAAATGTACATACGCTTTGTATATATTGTGTAAATACACGAGATATACATATATTTAATTTTTAATATAAAGTATGAATTAAAGAACGTTTTAAATTAAATAAATTTAAATAAAAATACAAAAAAAGATAAAAATTTAATAAAGACATACAGTGAGTATGAAGTGGAAAAGCAATTTTGTTTTTTTTCCCCTTTGCGACGAGAAGAGATACCAGTAAAAAATTAAATCGGGAGTCTAGAACTGAGAAATTTAAGGTTGTTTAGTTTTTAAATGGTACGAAAGGACAGAAAATTTTATCGATTTTGTGGTATCGTGTTTTTTTTTATATTATTCGAATTTTTAAAAAGAAGCAAATAAGATAATATTTGATTAACAGTTTTTTAACACGACTTAACGAGTACGAATGTCTTGTTCCTGGGTTATATCTGTAGCGACATCTATTTTCTGCAGCTGATTGTAGCTGCGATGACATCATCGATTCTTAGTTATCTCCGCTAAGTAAATAGAACTTCTCTACGTAGTGCGTTCTTTGAGCCGGCCAGTCGGTGGTATTGACTTCTAGAGGCTTACTACACACTGCGTCGGTAGACAAGTAGGGTTCCGCAGACGATACGTCTTCGTCCAGACGTTCTGGAGCGTTCCATTTACATCCCAGTACCATCCCATCCTCAGTTCCAGACGAATGAAGGGGATTACATTACCAATACATGGACTCGTTATTGGAATTAGCATATATTTATGAATTTAGTGTTGCCGATAGACCTAGATGAAACTAGGCTATACTATTGAGATTAAATTAGGACTAATAATTACAGTAACGGTATTTTTCTAAACAATCCCGCCGACCTTTATGTGTGTCTACATCAGGCTTTGGGTGGGCGATCAAGCGTGGCGAAGCATTATGGACGTCCTCTACCACCTAGGGTTCTATACGACGAGTAAGTATCGGTATGTTCATATTCACAAAAGTCTTACATATTATCATATAATAAATGTTAATTGCGCCATTTGTTTGCAAATATCGTCTTAAGCAATTATAAAACAGTACGAAACCTACTCTAGGATAAAGAAAGTTAGCTATAATTTTATCGAATAAACTAATTTCTCTTCGTCTTGCTAGATTATCTTTACAAATAGCTCACCAGTCAATTAGTACAAGAATCGGTTGCATTTCGTGTTATACCATTCCATCTTTACGCAGCAAGGGTTCGAACGTACGACCTTTGCATTTATCGCACGTCTAACCGCCACGCTAACAATTGTCACCCTAGATTAAGAATTTAGTGGACTTTATTACACCGTGATAAAGTTTAAAAAAAAACAATTTATGATACCTCGTAATGCGCATGCGTGACCATCGTAAACACGCTGAACTGACAGTCTTTAGTACAAGATTGTTGGGATAAGGCGGTGCACCGCGTACAAAAAACCCGTAGCGCGTATGTGAATACCAACACTGTAATATTTAGTTTAACACGTGAAGGATTATCGGTGTGGTTCAGAAGGTGAGTGTTAGCCGTATTCGTTGTCCATATTCATATGTCATGCGTGGATGTTGGCTTGGGGTAAATATAAAAATACAATATATTTTTCCATGTATTAAAAATACGTGTAAGCCCGCTTTAGGTAAGGCTAATCTAAGCTTAGGATTCTATCTATCTTAGTATCTAAACATACATATAATATAGTTATTATTTATTTTATCGAAAGAACTATTACATTTACGTTTTAGTATAGAATTAATAATATCGAAAAATCAGTTAAACATTCCATAGACGATGTCGATGCTGAAGCTTCAGTTGTAGCACAGTTGGAAAAGCTTTATGGTTGTTGAACTTACAGTCCAAAGCTGTAGGCGTTAAAACTACTAAACATGTAAATAGTGTTATTTATAAGATTTAACACAGCAAATATCCTAAACCTTCATTAAAATTTCACCAGTGAAAAAAATCTAGGAAATCTGCATAGCATGGTACGAGAAGGTTCTCAATTAGAAATAAATCAGTATTTTAGATATTCTTCATAATATTACACAAATGGTTTGAATTACGCTCACAGAAAAAAGAATGAATGTAGTACTTGCCAACGGTTCGTTCCTATAACTCGACGTTTTGTCTTATTAAACAATTATTATATACTAACGAAATACATAGAGGAAGCTAAATCTAATGTCAAGGCTTGTGGCTCCACTAGTTAAAAAGTCATTAAGGAGTTGTTACTAAAATCTTATGATTGGCATGATTGTTAATAAAAACCCATAAACTATATAAGTCCATTTCCAAAGGACCACATTAAATCATTGTTTATCTAATTCTATGCCTGTTCGTACGCGACCAAGCTGAGAAGAAGCAGGCAAGAAACTCAGTTTTGCTGATGATGAAAATATACTGTTTTTGGAGCAAGACCAAGCTGGAATACAAACCATTAATATTAATTATCTAAATTGTATTTTTTTTTAAATAAATCACTTTTAAATATTATACGCGTTTAATAAATTAATATCAGTACACGATCGATTAGCCCCAAGGTAAGATAGCTTGTAGGCTTTATATGAATATATAGTGTAAATCCAGACCACAGCTAACAAATGCTTATCCAAATGGTAGCCGGGAATCAGGCTCTCCAAAGTCAAACTAAAAATATGTTTATTTGGTAAGGATTTTCAGTAAAACTTTGTTTAGGATACTTACCACTTAACATATTTATTCTTATAACGAATTTTTTTCTGTATTTGTTACCTTAATAAATAAATGTACAAAGGAACAGTTTGAAACGTCTTAGATCTAAGTGATTCTACGACTGTTGGGAAACTCAAACTAAACTAAATCTCGGCTTGGTTGATTTTTTTCCGTTAGGCGTTTGAATTTGATAAGTTAACGAATCCATATCAAATATGATTAACCTAGATATTTAGCGTAGCATTCAACCACGAGGTAAATCGGGTGCGTGGCAGAGTTATATAGAGGTATACGGGTCCCAACTTTATATTGGTTTGAACAATGTTTGTCTTAGCGAGATTTGTTTGTTCTATTGTTTTGTTAAATTATAACGCTTCAAATAACTATCGGGTTTTGCTATGTTTGTGAATTTACGCCAATTACAAAATGAGCCAATTACTTGTCTAGAATGGTGTTATTTATTCCTTCTAATTAAAATAAATTGAATCAAAAATAACTTAATTCATATAGGTATATACTTATTAAAAAATTGTCTTTATTACTCCCAGTTTCCAAATCAAGGGCGTAAAGCGAAATGAGCGTATGTTCTACACTCTACAGAATGGTTGTAAAGAGTTGCAATAAAGCAATTAAAAAAATAATAACGTATACTGCCTGTTGTGAAATAGGAGCAGACATTTACGTTATAATGTATAACAGACAGTAACGGACACCCAGATGAAACCAGATTAAATTAAGTCACAATTAGCACTCCGCATGCCATCTGTTTTTACAGAATATTTTATACAATAAAAAGCAAACCTTAAAACCCAAACCGATATATTATAAGCATTAGTAAATAATAAAGAAGTATTAACAAAAAAATACGTAACATATTATTTAATGAAACAAAATTAATTATTAAATAAACACAAAATATTCTTAATATTAAAGTAACTTAAAATAAAACAAAACACAAAACTAAAACAAATTTAAAAAGTTTGGTCCCTGTGGCAGAGTACCCACAATGCTGGCGGTATTTCCTCGCTGTATCGCGATGCTTATACGCCTAGCAAGGAAAGCACCAGCTCTTGGATCACCGGTACTGACGACCTACTTAATTCTTTAATAAGCGCCTGTGCACTTACACTCCATGGTCCAAAAGTCTCTACCCCAAAAGGAAAAAAAACATAATTAAAAAATACTTAATTATTTCTTAACAAATTTAAATGCGACTCTTGTAAATTCTATCGGACAATGCATCAGAAGGCAAATTAGCTCGCGCGCTTCACGGCTAGCAATTGTCGCTTTCAAATCCGAGTTTTTAGACACCATCATCGTCGTGAAAGTAGTCTGCTTTTTTCGTTAACTTATCCGTCTGTGAAACACTGAAGAATTAACCTAGCCCATACATAACCCGTACCTATTCGAAAATATGCTACACTCCTTTCGGCATTGCAGGCGTAAAAGTCGGCGATATTTTTTTTTAAACTTTTGTGTATACGCGTTACTGAGTTAAATTCATTTAATGTCTACAGATGTCATTGTCAGTACATTTAAAATTTGTGTAGATTGAATTGTAGATTTTGTATTTAAATTGTTTAAAAACTTTCTTTTGTATAGAATAGAATTTAAATTGAAGTACCATTTCAAAGGGATTTGATCACTTAGTCAATTCAATCTCACTGTAGTTTGAGGGATATTAATTTCTTTACAACTTTCTCTTTTGTGAGTCTTTTTTACTCATTTTTACAAATTTCATAACATCGCCAAGCCCAAAAATATTATGCTATATGTATCTCTAAAATAGAAACTGGTTACTTAAATAAATTTCAAGTCTGTAAGATATATGTATATGTTTGTTCTGTCTATACAATAACGGACAGCTTTAATCAAAATTAAAATTATTTTTTTCTACATTCTCTTATGCAGAATTGAAAATACAAACTATTATGATTCACTAAAATTTTGCCATATGAACATGCGATTGTTGAAAACAATATCTAATAACATTTTGAAAAATCTACTGTATTTATTTCTGATGTAATATATATATATATATATATTCGTTATTCAACTGCGATTTATGTATTAAAAGTCGGAATAGTTAGAGACTTCTTAATTACTGACTTGTATTACAATTAATTGTGCAAAGTGTATAATTGTGTAATTTCATAATTAGAACTCGACGTCCTCTGGAGGAAGGATAAAAGCAAAAGTGGATTTTCATTTACATCAACTGGCATTGGCACGTCGGTTGCCAAGTTAGTCCTAAGAATTAAGTAGAAGTTGCCCTGCAGAGGCCAAAGTACAAAATTACTCTATACCAAAGCAGCGCAGCTCAAATTTAAATTTCACAGGCAAATGGCCTACTAATTTCCAAATTACAGTTAGTTGTTAGTTAAAAATTCATTGCGACAGGCTTCTTTTATAAAAATTGATGTCAGGTTTTATATGAACCAAAGCAAACCTGAACTTACTTTGTTACTTGATCGAACGTTATCGTCTATCTGTTATTTATTTATTTTTTTGTGAGAGGAGGCAAACGAGCAGGCGGGTCACATCGAGTGATGTGCCAACCGCCGCCCATGGACACCTGCAACGCCAGGAGGCTTACAAGTGAGTTGCCGGCCTTTAAGGAAGAGGACAACACATTATTCCACATGCCCTGTTTTATAGGAATTTACAGTCAATAAAAAAAAACTCAATCTAGTTAAGATGCTGGTCTGGTTGATTTGTTGATGAAAAGTCTAGCAAATAATTGCAATCATACGTTTAGTATTGCCAGCTTAAATATATAGGTAAGTCAGTTTAAATTCTTAAACCGGCGATATCGCGAATAACTCGAATAGCGTGTTTTTGGGCTTAATTACTGAATGGTGAACGGTTTCGGTGAAGAGTTGAACTAAAACTTTGTCTATTGTTTTTTATTCAAGTTTAACTCTATGGAAAACGCAAATCAGTCAATTATAACACATTACATAAGCGGAAGCTCGGTTTGCGGTCTACAATCCAATCTAGGGTTATGTAGGTACGCTACATAGCTCATAGTTTGTCTATATTTATTTACGACTGAAATCAAAAAAATACATACACAAAATTGAAAAATAATTCTTAAATAATCATGTCCAAGCATCATTGCCGTTTTATATTATGTTCCCTCTTTTACATTGCCTTAACGTCAAAGTAGGGGAGCGACATTATCGCGAGTGGAGGCAACCATCTTGTAAGACATCTTGTAGAACGAAATGGCGCCCGCGCACCTCACATGTGGCGAATGGTTCTATGTATTGCATTAAAGTTCGTTCAAACTTTTATTAATTTAATTCTATATTATATTGTTTATTATCAATAATCAGAACATGTTATTGTGATCACACGAATAAAATACGTGGATTATAATCTAAACACATATACCACCATAGTCATAAGAACGTATCATCGTAAAGAATTGTATTATCTTTTAAACTAGTTAACTGTTACTAAGTTTCATATATTTGTCTTTTCGTTGTGTAGTTACGAAATTGCCTAATTGAGGGACGGACAATTTTAAAGGCAAATTGAACATTTGAAAAAGGTATACCGGGCCTGTTTCCTGGGATCTAAACCGAGAATCATAATTTACTAATAAGTTTTGAGCTTTAACGCCTCTGTGGGTCGATCCTAATTTATAGTTAAATTAAATCTATGGATTATTTAATATTTTCGATAAATTAATTTAGTACTGTTTTGTTTTTGCTATTAAGTTTATAGAAGGCGTACCAGTATCTTAAGTTTTATTTGTTTTCAAAAATCAAAACTTCATCTTAAAATAAAATAGACTCTACAATTTCATTTACTGCCAGATCCCAACAGGATGAGAAGAACTGACAAGAAACACACCGCTACTTCCGAGTAGCGTACTAAATATGCCAAGTACGGTGAAAGGAGCTGCAACCGCTACGAATGCACCCCACGAATGCCCCAGCGAATAAAAATCCTTTACTACCGGTGGACAAAGTGAAAAAGCTAAGAAACTGTGTCGCTTTGTATTTTTAGAACAACCAAATATATTAAGTGTTCCAGTTCCATTGTTAAGCTGATTTCTTGACATAATCATTGGCTGATTACGACGACAACACATTTAACATAATTTTGATTATATTTTAAAGGTAGGAGTTTGCTCATACGCTTCAAATACATTGTTATTGTGAAAGATCAATAAGAATTAAATGCTCGCTTGCTTTTAAGCTTAAATATGTTAAAATACGATACACTATAAATACACAGTGTAGACTCCATGTAACCTCACTGATTTTAACGACAATTCTCTATAGCATCGAAATGGAATTTGTTGGTTTAGCGTGTTTTCCATACAATGACTTTCCTCCTCTCCATTTAACGACCATAAAATGCACAGTCCAATGAATGTCGTTATAAGTTGTTCTCAAGTCCATTTTAATAGATATGTGTTTTAAAACAAATTTGTTAATATCAAATTGGTCTAGCGGAATCTTGAGATCCGTGAGGTATAATGAGCCATGGTTCGATCCTGGGCTCAGAAAATTTTAATATGCATGGAGCACAGAGGTTCGGTTTTATAACTGAATCGTTCTGCAACAACATGCTATAATAATGTATAAAGCATATTTACGCGATGATTATTGGTTATCGCGTTGTGTACACTTTCAACATATCTTTTATTCTATAAACATAATTAATTGTATCTATTTATATTGTACTAGCTAACCCTAACGTTGTTTTACCATAAAATTACTAAAAAATACGGGATGGTGATGAAATGGTAACAAAATTAGGATTGTATGTATTTTTAAAGCAATATAATAAATAAAATGTTCTGACACCTACTCGATATGCTTATAAAATTTCATGAGAATCGATCAAGCCGTTTCGGAGGAGTACGCGAACACAAGAATTCTATTTAAGAAATTATTATTTCTTTTATACTAGTTAGACAGAGTTACCCGTTAAAACGTTTGTAGCGACATCTATGATCTGTAGCTATAACCAATCAAGACATCAAGTTCTCTTTACCGCTAAGCATTTATCTTATTATCTTACTCTATATTCCTATTTATCTTTTACCTGAACCACTAGGACCTTCGAGCTAACAAGACAGAAGTCTTATCGAGGGTCCTCCCTTCGCAGTTGGAGGAAATGAATTTCCCTCCGCCTTCAATAGCATTTTAGGGATAAAAAAACACTCATTAGAATTGATTCGTTTTCATCTCCAAACGAAGCTCTGAATCCTTGACATCTATTTACTTGTTTAGTGTCTTTAGACCCCACATTGGGGCAGAAGGCATATATGACACTTCTCCATTTACATATTTACATTTATTCAATCAAAAACACTTAGTTCTAGAGAAACAAGTCAGTCAACCAAAACAGTATATGTAATGTTATAAAAATTATTAGAAAAGCAGAAAAAAAAAATTCATTTATGTTTTACACAAAATATGATTTGTCTGAAAGTCTTCAGAATAAACGAGTTGCAATAACGAGACACAATGCTTAATTAAACATGAAAGCTTAAAACACTGGCCGCTTCCCCAATCAAATCCAGATCGGCCGCGCATTTACATAACAGGATTAATTAAAAATATAATCCAGCACATTCCTCGACATTATATTATTTACCTCTCATATATAAAGCTCATGCTATATGTCCTCCGTTAACACTCGTATGTAATCATTCTAATTCTCTTCCTTAAAATGATTTTTTCAATTTGTATAGAAAATATGAAAGCTTTGTCAATCTTTTCAAGATACGATACGATATAGATATAAATAATATACGTTGAGAATGTAAATTGTGATTATTCAGATAATTAAACGTTTGTCACCTCAATTTTTGCATGTTTGATTTATAGCTTTGTGCTTTCAAACAACATAAGATACACTTGAATATTTTTTAGAACTAGAACATATTCCTTTTGTTTAGCAAATGTCCCGCTCCGCATTTTATGCAAATAAAAATGCTAGGACGAGCCTGCGGTCCAAAGACACCCTTTGGTAACCCTATGGTTAGGTTATGAAGCTTGCTACTTGTGGTGACTGGTCCGTCCTGAAAATGGGTAATCAATTTTTTCTAGATCCATCTCTGTGTACCTACTGTGTGTTTGCGAGTTCTCACAAAGCTTTCTAATGTTTGCACCTGTTTCATAATGTCCACTGGTGTTTTTTTTTGATTGATTGACGCACTGACGCGCGATTTAATTGTTACAGCTAAAACCGTGCTGTAGCCATTACACTCCGTCCGCTTGATTTCGGAACTGGCAGTAAATATAAAGTGATTTTTTTATTATTCTACGATTCATAAGTGTACGTTGACCTATATGAACCTATATGAATATAGTTATTTTTGATTATGTTTTATTGTTATATAGTAATCGATATCTACATTGTATAAAATAACATTTTTTTTTTTTTAATTTGTGTTATCACTAAGGAATGAAAATGTATGAAGTACATAAATCTGTGATAAATTTAGGACATTGGGCTTATCACGGTGTTAGGGGTTAGTGGAACAATCAATAATACTATCAGATCGGCACAAATCAATCGAGATCTGTTATCTTGAACCGCAAAAATTGTGAAAGAAAAATAGAACGCGTTTTTTAGTTTGATTGAACTGTGAACATTGAAGTTACATTTGAAAGCGTCTCAAACTTTCTTGTAAATCTGACGGATATTATTAACTCTTATTATTTTTACTATCAGAATTTTCAAAAAGGTCCTTTAAGACAATTATAAATAAGATTATTAAAAAGGGATCACTACTTATATGTACCTAATCTATATGGAATGTTCGTTTTTTTTTTTTTTGAATTTGTAATGATATAATTTCTGGCTTTAACATGTAAAATTGTGTTTTACTTTTATTATTCATATATAATATACTAGATTAAGTATATGCGTTTATGCCTACGGTCAAATCAGTGCTGTGGTTATTAGGCTCGTCTGAACGACAGCTAGTATACTGAGCGATGACTAACTAACACTGACCAACTTTAATGTTTATTTTATATTCACTAATCTTCGTTTTAAAGTGTGTGTTAGTAATATAATTGTGGGTTGTCTGGAAGAGATCGCTTATTAGCGATAAGGCCGCCAGTTGCTCTTATATGTTCTAACATCTGTTAATGTCATTTGCTTCTAGTGTTTAAGTGCGATAAAGTGTTAAATAAATAAATAATATCTCTTTCAAAAATCTAGATAAGGTACTTTTCCAAAATAATAATCTGTGACGTATTAGTATTTTGTCATCGATATTTTAATATAGAACTCGGCACAACGTGAAGCGGTAATCGCTAGTTGGTTAAGTTTTGGGGAATCAATTAAAATTTCAATATCGGGGGATTATAGTCTACAGACAACACCATTATAGAACACAGTTATAGCATTGTTGTTACTTGCGTGTTGAATATACCTAATTATGTAGATAAATACATATTATCGCTCTGAATGCGAAACTTTATCACACGATTGTTGACTGGGAATCAAATCTGGGACCGTTCCGCTGTCTAGTTGACCAGTCTTGGTGACTTTGCCCACTGTACTTCTATGATTTATACATAAACTCAAAACATTAATTCAAGTAGGTATTTACAACTATGTACAACGTTCGCGTGTGAATACCATGAAGTACCCTTTACATGTGTTAGAAATTAAGTCTTATGCAAACGAGCTTTGAGAACGTTAGCTAACTAGTTAACTCGTGTCATCTTAACGCCTGACCGCTTTTTAAAGCACTTTCTGCCGAAGCCTATCGGACGAGCTTCCAGAGCCCATACCATTGGTAAGAGATCGGTAACAGATCGGTCCGGTTTCTTACTGTTTCTAGAACAGTGTAAATTTTAGGGAAAGCAGGATATTAACCCACTGTCTGGTAGCGGGACTCAGACAAGCTCGGTTATATTCGGGTAGCCTCCCGATTTGACCCATTTGTGTTTGGAGGCGCAGAATGCTCGCCTTTGCCCTGAATCCTCAGCTCAGCTGCAGCTCTAGATAGTGGGAAAGCATGTGGCTGCAATTGATAAGAGGTGGTTACCATTTTGTTTCATTTTGATCATGCTCAAGCGCCTCTCATTAAAATAATAATTTTAGAGAACCCAGACATAACAGAAGTTCACAAACGTACGTACACAGTAGAAAAAGCTTTTACTCTATAATCTAAATATCAGTTAAATCAATAAATTATTGGTTATAGTATATTGATGTTAAATTTAATAGCATTGCTACAGCGACCCGCTGAAAATACATTAAGGTCAGATTATTGATTATTATTGGAAAGCAATAAAAGCTTTAACAGGATGACGTTGATAATTTGTGGACTATAGTTATCTCTATTGATGTTTATTATATACTAGGGTATTATGTAAAAATAAACCATGTCCACCGATCCCTGGTGGCCAGCCATCTAGTAGCGATGGTGGTAAAAAATAATAAGACATAACCATAGATAGAACTGATAACAGCTTAATAATCCAATCAGAAGCCGCCGCTAAAAATAGGCTATAAATATGACCTGACCCTCTTTTTCATCGAGGGATTTAATATAAGGCTAAGTTGTGCTTCCACGCAGGTAAGCTTGTACAAAACTCATTATTGTATTAATAGCCTTAATTCTATTTCAATTCCAAATATCTTATGCATCCATTTGATGATAGCGACTAAACGGTGAAATTTCCTATTCCATTCTAAATTAAAATTTACACTGCCTGACATAAGCTCTGACGTTAGTAACATAAGGGAAACCTTTTGGTTGACCTGTTTTTATTGATTTAATAAATAACAGGATAACCCAGACTTTATAGATTTATGTGTGAATATGTTAAGTGAACTGATAAGTTTGTCGCTGGCATTTGCTCTCTCATGAGATCGTTTAAAATACTTTAATTACAATAATATAACAGTAGTTAGAGTTATCATGAGTTCATAGGAGTGTCGTTGTTTTAAATCAAGGGCGTATAGCGGACAGGAAGAATTGGCAAGAAACTCTCCGCCACTCCTTCAAATCGCATTGTTGTATGTTGAATGTTCAACAGTTAGAAAGCACTGCTTTCATTACACCATGATTTAACGAATGCTATACATAAAACAATTAAAACAACTACCGGTGGGGTAACATCAGCACACATTTACGTTATAGTGAGAACAGCCCTCAAACGGCTACAACCAGTACACAATTAACTACAGTTTGATATTGAAGAAATTTATGGCGGATAACCAACTTCTTAATTATAATAAATTATATCATGGCATGTATGTCCAGGGCACACAATAATGTCCACTGCCGTTGAAGCTTATTGTTCCTAACGATTTGTCAACGATAATTACCTGTCCGCCATTGTTTCATTTAACAATGGAGGGGATGTATGTGGGCATCGTGCTTCAGAAGGATTATAATATACAAAATTGTATTCATAATAATTGTATATAAAGTTCAAATTTAATATGTACTAAATTAAATTTTGACTGATTGAATTTGTATAAATAACCAAGCTGAGTTTGTTGCCTGCTCCTCAGCTTGGTCGCGTACGAACAGGAGTCATTTAGATGTAAGAGATTCCAAATGGTACTGTGAATTAAAATATTTGCCTTTGAGTTAGTCAAGATTTAGAGTGTAATTTAGTAGTTAGATTTTCTAAATACTAAATTGAAAGAATGCTTAATTAAGCATTATTTCAATGAGTGAGCATTTCGTAAGACATTTCTTATTACGCATGGTGGTTCCACGGTATTTCCGAATACGACTTAGGGTTTCTTTAAGAAAAATGGCGTTTTACCATTTAATAAAAGGTCGGCAACGCGCACACGAACCACGTGTGTGGTATTGGTGGTGACTTCACTTTTATAGTGTGCCTACTGATTGTTTGTCCCTATAAAAAGTAGATTACGGAACAGAGTCCTTGTTTGATCCCGGGTACGGACTGCTATTATATTTGTAAAAATATATACTTATTTTATTGATTACTAAATATAACGGTACAAAACAATGCGACCCTAAGCAACCCAAGCGTTCACATTAAGTTCCGAAGGTACAAACATTAAGAGAAGACAAAGTACAGATTATACTCAACATAAAACAGATAATATCCATCAAATCAAATCAAAAATATCTTTATTTACATAGGTTAATATGGTACACTTATGAATCGTCAAAAAACAAAGTTATAAAAAAGAATTGGACTCTACATTTACTGCCAGTTCCCAAATCAAGAGCGTAGAGCGGACGAGAAGAACTGGCAAGAAACTCTGGTATATAACCTTACCCCAAACCTAAGTAACCCACCAAAGTTACGACTTTAAGACGACTCGGCGAAAGGTAACCAATGATTCACCATAGAGCCGTCCATATTTGCAGTACCATCATAAAGTCGCCATAATGTGTAACACAAGCAATAATCAATAATTTGATACAGATATGACAAAGCACGCTTAATGTTTCATTAAGACGTTGCAAATGGTCCTGTGTACCTTTAGATTTTGATTACAATAATTGAATTAACTCTTATTGATATTATGTAACCTTTGACATCTGTTACAATTAGCGTGCTGAATAAATCATCTAAATATGATTAAAAATATCAAAACACGAACAGTTGCTTGCCGAACGTCACATTAGCCGAATGTGTAAGATTCAAACGTGTTTACTTGAACTATTGACATGTTGGTTCAACTTATAGTGGTTGTTATCGCTTCTAGTGTCGGCTTAGTGCATACACGTAATGTAGTAGAGACCAGAGCTCATACACATGTAGGCTTTACGGAAATGGAACAAGTTCACAATGACCCGAATACATTTAAACAGTCCGATACTCAGGGTGTGGTGCTAAAAGTAAATAACCAACAAAGTGAGAATACATATCAATCGCGAACTAATCACTATAGTGGAACATCAAAAACAGGACCCAGAAGAGTTGACAATCGTGCTTTTAATGACTATGAGTTAACAGATAGCGGTAACTTTAAAACTCGCAAGTTAGATCGAGACTTTATAATTTATAAAAATATTAATTATAATGATGACGCCACAAGTGAGGCGATGAGATACCAAAACGGACAGTACCGAATGAGTCTTTATCAGCAAAAGTTGCGTGAACCAAACGATGACTTTGATTCGGATAGAATTGTTTTTATGCCAGATTATGACCAAGAAGATAATATTTTTAACGGTATGATTACATTACCGACAAAATTATTTACAAACAAACTAGGTGACATACCGATGAGTTCGACCACAACGGACGCCATATTTGTTGAAAACAGATTTATGATTACTGGAGACAACTGCCCCACGGGACAGACGAGGATTATGAACTCATATCCTTGTGTAAAAGTGGACACTTGAATTAACTACTTATTATAAACTAGACCACATTACACGAAATTTTCCCAAAAATACATATTGAATGTGTCCACAGCCATTTATTACTTATTCATAGTCTGTGGTACGTCAAAAAATGCAAATATTAGTCATTGTTATTGTCATTGCATCAAATAAACCGCGTTTTTTATGTAGTATGAGTGTACATGTATGCCTTACATTTATAATAATATTTATGCACGTGTTAAAATTTATTAATTTAGTTTATAATATTCAACTGAAAGACAAAACGAACTTAATAAATGAAACTAAAAAAACTTAGTAAATGTCAAAATATTTCGTCATAATCAGCTGTTCGATGTCGGCCATATTTATAACACCTTTAACTAGAACAGTTTATAGACCGGCAGTAAATATAGATTTTGAGTCGATCTTTTTCGGTTGGATCCTTAATTTTCATGAAATTAAAAAAAATATTGTTTTATATACTTTTTCCAATAAAAAATATTTTTTCTGTGTTAAATGATTTATGATCGCGGATATTTCACGTGGTATTTAAGAACGTTATATTTTTTTCAGTTTCAATCTGTGTAACTCGTTCCTACTCCCCATAACGTATTTGTTAATTTGCTAAAGAGTAAATTAATAATAAGAAATCATAGTTATTAAAATTACTCTTTTAATAACTATAATATATTTGTTTGGTTTGTTACAAGAATGTGCATGAATCCAAATTTATTGTATCAAAGTGGTAAAATTACTCTTTTAATAACTATTATTGTAATTTTTAGTTATATTACTTGGTCAATAATAACAGAACTATTACAGTGAATTAACTATTAACAGTAGATTTTAATTGACGTATGATTTATTTATAAAGATCGAATGAAAATATCGTTCATTTTTAAATTATTGTGAGATCCGTTGTTATTACTAAATATGTTTTGATTACGTTTTGTAAGGCCTGTGTCAAGGTCATTCGTATTTATCACAGCAACAATAATTTAAATTAAATTTAGATTTGATGGCTAATTGTGTTTTTTGGAAATGAGTCTGTGGGTTGCCAATACTCTTCAGCCCATAGGGGTTAAAATACAATTAACCTTTTTTGTATCTACTCCTAGTAACTTAAACCGTACATAAAATATAAAACCATATAGGTAATGAATTTTTAGGTTAGTTAATATCTTAAAATTTTTAATGTAATTTAATATTTTTTTAATATAATATTTTATTTCAGCTTATCAAAAAAAGTTTACACAATAAAAAGAGATCAAAAATAAAGCCACAATAAGGTTAAAACATAGAACCGGAAATAGAATCTAAGATCAGAAAAAACAATAACAAAATAAAACACGAACAGAAAAAAAAAATATATATAACGAGGAGAGAGAGTTCCTCTATAGGGCTACCGCCAACCTCACTACTCTGTAGGGTTATTTTTGAAAGGCGTAGGTAGCATCAGCATTGACAACATCACGATTGAGTCGGTCATAATAACCACTTATTTAAAGAAACACTTCACTGATAGTTTTCAAGATTTATATTTCACTATTTGAAGAGAGCTCCGTTCCGTGCAACGGCCTGAGCGCGACTGTGTCGTGCGGTCACAATGCGACCCTATTTATAGTGATCATGCACTTGTTTACAAAGACGTCGTATTTAAATAATAAAGATGACATTTCACAGAGTAACAAACGTAAAGTATTCAACTTATGTGTTTAAACTTATTTTAGGACAATTAAATGATGTTGAACTTAATTATTCTAGTTAATTTAAGAATTATGTGAACGAGCATTTAAGTGTGTGTGTGTATTAGTGTGTGCAATGGTGTTGCTGTGTGAGTGAGTGAGCGAGGTTGAGTCTTAGTTTTTTTTTTTAAAGAATTTCTACTTAGACCAAATATATCTAAGGACAGATAGATATCATATTATTAGATAGTTTATTTAAAGCAATAGAAATGACAAATAATGGGATAACAGACGCGACGTTACGTTTCATGACGAGGGACAAACAACGGACCAAGGGACGTCGTGACGTCACGAGTGTCGTTGACGTGTGGGACTAGGAATACTTTTTACCAATAATCATCGGAAAAAATTTCGTTATTTATTAACTCTAGGCTACTCTAGTTATTTATTTACTACTGTCACGTGAGTGTCTTTGGGTGGCGTCTTCACCTTTATGGTGTGCCTATTGTGACCCTATAAAAAAGTACGAGACTACCGAACAAAGTCCCAGTTTCATCCCCGGTATACAGCCAAGGGCGTCGCCAGCCGATGGCGCAGTTGAATTTACTACAATTCGTACTTTTCTCATTCTCTATGAATGAGAATTGCAGGTATTCTGTGACAGTACAGAGTCCAATGTGTAAAGCTACACGAGCACGAGCTCTTGACTATGCAATAAAAAACATGTAAATAAGTTATAATAACATTTATTAGGAAAATAGAATAAAAAGGAGTTTGAATTTGAATAAGTGTACAGCGTACAGCGTATTTTTTTTAAATTATCAATCAGATTTTATTATTAAAATGGACGTTGTTTGTTTATATTAGGTTAATTAAAATATAATTTTCGGGGATTCATTATATTTAGCAACTTTTTTAGAATCTTTAGGGGGGAGGCAGCTGCCCCTTCCTGCCCCCCCCCCCTGGCGACGCCCTTGTATACAGCTATTATATTTAGCTATTTATTGTATTACTAAATATAACGGTACAAAACAATGCGACCCCAAGCAACCCAAGCGATCACGCTAAGTACAGAAGGTACAAACACTAAGGGAAGACAAAGTACAGATTATACTCAACATTAAGCAAAATAATATATAATCATACTAGCTGAACCGGCAAACGTTGCTTTGCCATATAAATTATTTAAATACGAGGTATTCATGCTATTGAATTGTAGCTTATATGACACGTGTGTCGGTTTACTATAGCAGTGCCATCTATTGATTACTTACTCAATCCAGTCGAAAAGTATCGACATCTGTTAGAATCTTTTGGAGTTAACAGATAATTGTGATTGTCAATTAATTATATAGACAAATAAATTGCAAAAAAATAATATTACGACTATAGTTAAAGATCTAAGCTATCCTATATCTCAAGTTGGACCAGACTGCTCAAGGTGTGCCAATTTAATTTACAATCGTTTATGTACTTTAGGAATCCATCGGGGACAAACATCGTGACAGGAGATTTATATATATAAGATGTAACCTTACCCCAACCTTAGCTTTGGCGAAAGGTAGCCAAGGAGTCATCAAAAAAATCGACCGAGTCGTCTATATTTGCAGTACCATTATCAAATCGGCATAATTAATATGCATAACACTTGCATAATCAATAATTTGATACATAGAAATGACAAAACACGCTTAATGTTTCATTAAGCCGTTGCAAAATGGTCCTATGTACATAGGTTATGAATTAATTAACTCTTATAGATTAAATAATCATAGTATAATGATATAATGTAACCTTTGACATATATAACATAATAACTTCTGTTACAATTTGTGTTTTCTCAATTAAGAATAATTGAGATTTAGAGATCTATTTTGTTTTTATTTTTTTATCGCATATAAAGACACTATGTTGTATATAAAACCTATATATTATATTACAATTTCAAATTTACGGAAGTGATGTAAAAGTTGATGTAGTAATGAGGATATGAGAGCATCATGAGCTCGGCCACATGTCAATAAGAAAATTCTTTACGATTTTGTTTTATAGTATTTTAAAAGCGGTTTTGATATATTTGCAAGCTTACAAGTGTACACAAGTCGTGGCCGTCAAAGAATATATAAAAAGCAGAACCTTCGGATATTTAACTCCGTATCGGACAATACCGTTAATTTAAGTTTGATTTCAAATGAAAATTCGATACATTTAGCGACTGGTCATAAATAAAAGGAATGTTATTCGAGAAGAAATCAAAATTTCATCTACTTGTAAAATGTGTAACCGTCTAAAATATATTATCTGCCCCCTGCCTCAACGTGAGGTCTTAAGATTATAGTATGTAAACAAACTGTAGAGAAAACAATTTTTTTAGTAACTTAATGAATCTTGCTCAATCCTAATATTTCCTAATTCTTTTAGGACTGTAATTTATGTACATTATAATCCGTACCTGCGAATGAATCATCTAATAATCATTAAAATATCAAAACACGAACAGTTGTTTCCCGGACGTTACATAAGCCGAACGTGTAAGATTGAAACGTGTTTACTTGAACTATCGACATGTTGGTTCAAGTTATAGTGGTTGTTTTCGCTTTAAGTGTCAGCTTAGTGCATACACGTAATGTCGTAGACACCAGTGCCGATAGACATGCAGGCTTCACGGAAATGGAACATGTTGACAATGACCCGAAAACATTTAAACAGTCCAATACTCAGAGTGTGATGCTAAAAGCGAATAACCAACAAAAGCCAGTTAACAGTGAGAATATATATCAATTGCGAACTAATCAAAATAGTGGAACATTAAATACAGTACATGAATCGGCGCAAACGCAAGCCAACCGGTTTACCGTTAAACCTATAAAACCTAGGAGAGTTGACAATCGTGCTATAAATGATAACTACAAGTTAACAGATAGCGGTAACTATAAAATTCGCAACTTAGATGGAGATAATAAAATTTATAAAAATGATAATGAATTTAAAGCCACAAGTGAGGCAATTAGATACCAAAACAAGAGTCTTTATCAGCAAAAAGTGAATGAAATTGTAACAACGGGATATAAATTTCAAAACACAAATGATGACTTAGATCCAGATAGAATTGTTTTTCTGCCAGATATGAATGATAAAGCAGATTTTGAACGAGAAAATAGTATTTCTAGTGGTGTTGTTACACCACCGACAAAATTATTTACAAACAAACCAAGTGAGATACCAAATAGTTCGAACACAACGGACGGCATAGATCTTGAAGACAGAATTGCGCTTAATGGAGAAAAATGCCCCACGGGACAGACGAGGATCAGGAACTCAGATCGTTGTGTAAAGTTGGACACTTGAATCAATTACTTATTGAAAACTATGCCACATTACAAGGACTCATTTTTTGTACTAGTAAATATTCTTATACATTTAGTAATGTTTTGTTAGGATTTTTTTCCGTACAAAAATTTACCCTGTTTTAATATACTCCGTCTATTCTCACAGTTAGATATGACAGGAGATAAATTTGTCACACACATTTCACACCAAAAGTGTTAGTTTTATGAGTAAAGGGCCAATTTAAAGTGACGCAGTCGCAGCAATGATACCTTTTAGTTTTGAAGGTCATTTTATGATGTCACCGCGAACTTGTAAATAAATTGTTGACAAAAACTGTGTTGAAAACTTAAAGCTCATAAATATTAGTAATCTGTGGGAATTTAACGTTTTTTAGTTTGTTAGGAACGCGGAACATAAAAAGGAGGTCGGATTTTAATACGCGTAACAAGTGAATTGATTTGTTATATATTTTATATGTAATAGATTTTTTGTGTAAAATCATTAATGATCGCAGTTATTTTACATGGTATTTTAGAACGTGTTCATATGTATATATCTTTTCATATGTATATTTTTCCGGTTTCTTTATGTTTTAACAATCGACGATCGCAATCTGTGTAATTCTTACGTACTTCCCATAACGTATATGTGAATTCATTAAATAATTTATTATCCAAGTTGTTTTTGTTTATTTCAATACAAGTATTAGAAAAACTCCAGAAAATGCGTACTTTGTCCAAAATTTAAATAATTGCCAGCTTTGTTCTATGTACCATAGAGTACAAAGTAATACTTAATAACCTATAAAAATATAAAACAAAATTGTTTTCTAATCTTTAATATTATATTGTTTATATATTATATAAACAATTACAAACAGGTGCATGTTATAGCACTATATTCATTTTATACTTCTTAAATTACTCTTATAATGACTATTTTTTTTTTTAAATACCTGGTAAGTGCCAATGATAACAGACGTTCAAGAATAGACTATTAACAGTAGATGTAAATTGACGTAACATTTATAAAGATCGAATGAAAATATCGTTTATTTTTATACCATTATAACATTGTAAGATATATACTTTCGATTACGTCTTGTAAGGCCCGTGTCAATGGTATTCATATTTATCACAGCATAAAATAACATAATATATAGCATATAGGTTTATTCTATATATTATGTTATTTTTATGAATGATGTTTTTTTTTTGCAAATGAGTCTGTGGGTTGCCAATACTTCTCAACCCATGAAGGTAACAGTATAATTAACCTTTTTTGTATCTACTCCTAGTAATATTATTCATAAATAAAATATAATAGAATATTACATACATGTTTAAATTTTTGAATTGATTAAAATCTTAAAAATTGATTTCAATTCAAATAATATTTATAGATATTTAAGTCTTACAACCTTATATATCAAAAATATCTTTACTCACATAGGTAACTATGGTGCTGAATATCCCAGCCTAACTGATAGTAGTCGATGTTAACTGATACAAAGACTTATTAAAAATTGACGATACATTTGCTACCAGTTCCCAAATCAAGAAGGTCGAGCGGACGAGAAGAACTGGCACGAAACTCTTCGCCACTGCTTTAATAATGACATATGGTGGAAAAATAACAGACACGACGTTTCATGACGAGGGAGTAACAACGGACCAAGGGACGTCGTGACGTCATGAGTGTTGTTGACGTGTGGGACTAGGAATGCTATTTACCGATAATAATTGGAAAAACATTCGTTCTTTGTTATAACTCCCTAGGCTTTTAAATATTTTTCACTAGAATGTACTGTGCAGAACGTTTGCAGTACTAATATATTATTTTCTAGATTCATCTCGGTGTGTGCTCCTATTTAAATATATCTACTGTAAAGGTTTCTTATATTGTTTTATATTTTGGAGACAACCGTTCTGTAGTACTTGGCGAAAAGTAGTGGCGGAGTGATTCTTGCGTGTTCTTCCCATAGTGTGATGAAATCAAGGGGGATTTGGAAACTGGCAGGAAATGTAATTGTATAGTGAAATTTAGACGTCGACGTTTTATATGTGTAAGAAAGGTTAATATGATTAAAGTTGTTTGTTGACGTAACAATGACTTACTCATTATAAGGGCCACTGGTTGGCCTATTTCAATATACCCTTTACCGGATGTTGTGTAATTGTATGTGTACATTATAACAATATCCATTTGGTAATCAGCTTGATTACGAAGTGCTCCAGTAATTGTGTTGTGATAAATTAATTTATTTATTTTACGAAAACAAAACAGACACATCACAATAATACAATAACAAAAAAAGATATATCACAAAAATATAGAGGCATCCTAAAACATGTTTCACAGATAAAATATGTTATTTACACAGTCACAAGTTTAGAAACAACAAAAAGCCACGGGAAGAAAAGCAAAGCCAAATTATTCTATAAATTGAAAGTTACATACCTTAACACAAACGCAATAGGAGAAGTAAAATCTATACTTATAATAAGACAGTAAAAATCGAATGTCTGTACATTCAATATTTTTCCAAAAAACTGAAAGGAGGCAATTAAACAAGAGTCATAGAAACGAAAAAAAAACAATTTTTGGAATTCTTGTCTGTCTGTCTGTCTGGTACGTTATAACTTCAAAACTACTGAATGGATCAAAATATAAAATTGTCAGAAAAGTAATAGCCTGAGGGTTAATTTGAAAGTTGTCCTCGATTTCCCTGACTCATCGGATCCTGTAAAGCTGCATCATCCCTGAGTAACGCAGGCTATATATAATTCCAATTGTAACAAGATTTTAGCCTATGAAAGAAAGCCCTGTCGAGATCATTAAAAAACGCTATATACTTAACCAAATGGGCGAAGCCGCTGGCAGAAAGCTAGTATAAGATATATTGTGAATACTATATAACACAGAAATATTGCTATAACAGTGATTTCAATTTCGATTCTATAACGCAGAAGAGGGGCACGAGAAAATGTCTAAATCATAAGTGTTATCGTTAAACGTTGTAAACATTCTTTGTTTTCGTGTGCCACTAGCACACGAAAACCGATGTTTGTTCTTGTAGACAAGCGGACAATCAATTAAACAGAGGAGCTCAGATGAAGTCAGCAGAAATACATTATTATATGAAGTAAATAATTTTCACATTGACTTAGAGTATACTACTCCAATGAGTACAAAATACAACTGATGGAGAATTACTCCACTACTTAATAAATTTAAATGAACATGGACTGGTTCACCAATTTAACATGTATTGTTTTACAAAATTAGCGAAAACGCGAATAATTAAATTAAAAGATTGGAAAAAGCATTTTATAAATTGTCCGATTATTTTGATGATGAAAAAGTTTGGGAATGAATTAACCCCAGCTTACCCTTGCCTTAAAAAGTGTACTGGGATCATTTCCAAAAAAAAAAAAACCAACCGTGCCAAGTTTCTTGTCTGCTTCTTCTCAGCTTGGTCGCGTACGAACAGGCGTAGAATCACTTAGATTTAAGACGATTCAAAATGGTCCTATGTACCTTAATGTTTAAAGATATTTTGACTTTGACTATTACCAAAAGAATAATTGTGAGGAATTCTGATGAATGAAAAGTCCCACTGCGGGAATATTACACCTGTTAATTGACTTCAAGTGTAGTGTGCTTCTTAAATCGTTTTGAAAGACTTCGTTTTCACGTAGAATCGTATTAGCGATCATTTGTGTACGTGAATGATTTTCTTCCGTCACAAACATACCGGTTTAAGAATTACCAATACTCAGCGGGGTAATTAACAGGTTTTTAGGCGTTTGCTATGTATAAATATTCTTATAGTATTTAGGGAGACTCATTCCTAAATATTTTCCCAAGTCCTTTACACCATTAAAACGATAAAACTTAAAAATAGACTTGCTCAATTTGGACTTAATAGTGTTTTTAATTAGGTGCAAATTTGCAACATCATTTGGAAGTGTATGATTGAAATGATTAAAAATCTTTATTTTTAAGTTATATTTTCTTATGTTAGACTGTAAATTGTGTTGTCAAATGTGTAAACTTGTATGTGACGTATATATCGAGAAAATAACAATTGGAATGCAATCTTAAAGCAATTTAAAAGACGTTACTCATGTGAGCAATAAACCTGAGAGGATCTTTGAGAGCGCAGTAGTGCGACACTGAAATACGAGTTGTAGGAACTTATTTTATCTAATAAAATTAATGCCGTTTTCTTACAGAACATAAGCTATAATATTTATAATAAATAAATAAAATAAAACAAAAAGAACATAAGACATGTAGGTATTAAAAGTATGCATAGGAGAGAGAATTTTGACGCAAAAACCATATAAAATTTTAAAAAGTATTTTTTTATGAATTTTCTTCACAACTCAGGAAACCTTAAATTTAACATTATTTGTCACTTAAAACATAACTTTGAACATTAGGGCGTCCAAAACAAAGGTTTTACGCGAAGATCCAGTGGAATATTGTAAATATTAACTTGCCGACAATCGATGGCGTTATAAAAACAATTCTATTATAATTAAATATAAAGTTACTAGCTGATTCCGACAATCGTCGTTTTGCTAAAAAAATAAATTAAAAAAATGTCTCTAAAAATAGATGTTGGCCGATTCTCAGACCTACTCAATATGCTCAGAAAATTTCAGGAGAATCGTTCAACCCCTTGCGGAGGAGTAAGGGAACGAATACTGTGACACTAGAATTTAATATATTAGATATTATTAGATATCTCTCGTCGACTTGAATAAATTAAATTTGTAAATTATGTATAAAATCCGTATATCTTTAGAGTTTTCTATCATCAACAAATAAACAAGTAGCACTATATATTAAGTAATAAGCTTTGGTAAAAAAACTTTTCTTTATGGCTTGTTTACCAGACATTGTTAAAATTTCATACTTTTTTTGACTAAAGCAATATTTTATCGACATGCACGCTACCGCTTGCAATCAATCTTCTTGACACTTGTAAACCACAAGTGGCCTTCACGTATGAGTCGCAGAACTACTAAATCGTGCACAAAGTTTATTTTTTATCAAAGATTTGTTTTATTTTAACAATATATACAATACAATTTGATGTCTTGATTTATTAAATTTTATTTTAAAGGTAATATTTACTTTAATACTTTTCGTCTAGAAAGTAAGCGATTAGTGAGTTTGCCTCTGAATAGCAAAAATGCTTCATACAGTACCCGCTGGCTTTCAGATATAAGGTTCTTTAGTCGATGCCTATCGTCAATCAAATCACTTCGCCCAAACAAGCGAATACCCTAAGGGTCTACTCCAAAACTGGGTATTTATGTCATATATAATCGTATCAGTGTTTACTTGAGTACGTCAATATTTTTTTAAATCTAGAGCCACAAGCGTTCCCACAACAACCTCTGTCATCACTGTCTATTTAAATAGTCCACAATAGTTCCAATAGTATTATATGATATTACCAGCTGAATCGGCAAACGTTGTTTGGCCATATAAATTATTAAAAATGTAGAAATAATTGAATTTCACGGTATTTCGTTTACTACAAAATAAATTTAATTTAAACTTTAGCCTCAACAACACGTGGTAGTCATGCTATTGAATTGTAGCTTATATGACACGTTTGTCGGTTTACCATAGCAGTGCCATCTATTGATTACTTACTCAATCCAGTCGAAAAGTATCGACATATGTTACAATGTTTTGGAGTTAACAGATAATTGTGACTGGAATATAGACAAATAATTTGCAATAAAATAAAATTGCGACTATATTTAAAGCTATCCTATATCTCAAGTTGGACCAGACTGCACACGGTGTGCCAATTTAATTTAAAATCGGTTATGACGTTTAGGAATCCATCGGGGACAAACATCGTGACAGGAGATTTATATATATATAAGACATGATTAAAATTGAATTATAATTCAAAGGTGAAAATAAATGATTTAATTTTTAAATATAAGGTTGCAGGTGATGTATAGCAACGATCTCTTGTTACAGATGCGGATGGCGTGCGCGTGACCACGGACGGGCTGCTAAGCGCACTGGCCCGTCTCCGCCGCGTCCCGCATCCTGCGCCCACACGAAACGTATGTCTTGTAACTTGGACCATACAATAGATAAATAAACTAATAGCATTGTACTAGGACAGTGGTTCTTAACCTTTTTGTCGTGGGGGACCATTTTACCAAATGTTTGTCTTGTCAGCTGGTGAACCTAAAATACCTTAATTAAGGGTTGTGTGATAAAGAATAGAAATACAATTTTATTAATAGTACTCGGTATTTGCAAAAATCGAAAAGTAAATGATTTTAATTTAATGAGATTTTTGTATCTGCGTACTCTTAACTAACTTCTGTATTCTCGGTTCTTAAAATTAGACCAATTACACTTATATCATCTTTTTTTAAAATATTTAAACCCAACTAAAATTTAGGGATAAACTCCCCCTTATACTCAGTTACAACAATTACTACAATCCTTCAATTAAATACTCTTTAACTGGGCTCTATTTAGATAGTAATATGATGTTAGCATCATATTACTATATAAACTAAAGAATTAAATTCCCACTAATAAATTCTCCATTCAAATTTAGATACCTTTTATTGTTACCGCGTACGCCTTTCACATGTTTTCAAAGATGGCAACTCAGAAATGTGAAACAAATAGCGACAGTTCATTTCAAATGACTAAGCACTTAATTTCCATGTTCCTTTTGGATAATTCAACAAATCAATAATCCGAATTGGAACGAAACATTTCAAACAGTACGAAGCAGGTTTTAATGTACAGTTCTCTTGGCATAATGTTTTTATTTTACAAAATTCCGCTATTAGGAATGGAAATTCGAATTTTAAAATTCATCTAACTACCGACAGAAGTAAGTGTTGGTAGAACTTGGAGAATTGAAGTGAAATTAAAACAAAGTTGAAACTCGCTCTCAGAGTTGAAAACCAACTTAAGCACGGACAGTGCAAATTAAATGCGGTATGTAAAGGAATTCTGTTAATTCTATAAGCTCTCCGCAAGGCAATTTAAAAGGTCGTTTGGCAAGTCTCCCACTGGCTATGCCAACGCCCAACGAACGCTAACACCAACGCACAGTCTAGACACAATCTAGGCTTTTCCAATACTGTTCTTCTTTTTAGTTCACAAACTACTAAAAAAAAATGAATTTTTGCCACATTTATACCTATCTGGTACAACTGTTCGGTGAAATCCGCCATAAGCACAATCGGGGTCTTGTGAGTGCTTTTTTGTATGCTTAGAAAGACCCTAACTATGCTTCCCTAAGAAAACGTGTCTTATGAAATATTGTGGAACTACAAACGATTTGATACGGATAAAATTTTGTATTTTGCCTACATTTCTGTAGGTGACGTGAAATTACTTCCCAACAATACATTGTTAGGCGTAGAAATTTGGCAATTCTCCATACATGTATACAGTGACATATTGATACAAGTAACTGCTTTAATAGCATTCACTAAACGTGTAACCTTTCTCGCAATTTGACAGTGAAGGTGAATTAAAGGGAATATAACAGCAGTAAGCCGATATGGAACGATCTCATAGTTCATGTGATTATTATTATTAATTTCTGTACGGGTTGGGTTAGTCAGTGAACTGTATTAGATTGTAGTGGTAATATTATTATATGAGCACTCGGATGATGCTAAGAGTGTCCTAAAATTTTTGACTATATATATACATTATATCTTCTAGTTTAAATAACGTACAATCGTATAAGTCTTTAAAAATACAGGAGGCTAACGAGATGTCTGGTAAAGTGAGTAAAGTGCTAACTGCCGCCCATGGACTCCTGAAACGCTAGGTTACATGTGTTGCCGGCTTTTAATAGAGGTATGCTCTTTTTTTAGCTCACTAAACATAATAATATTGATTTAAAAAAACAAGACAAAAAAGAAAACCAAAAGTTGATAAAATTTAGTGAAAAGGCTACTTGACCAACATACCCTCAGGTGTCCCCCAGGGGACAATTATTAATAGTCCTTCCAACACCTGGAAATCATTTTTTCAATCAAGTATTTTTTTATATTAATGACTCCAGAGTTGACTTGATTAGTTATCGATAGATAACTGTTGTAGATAGAGTTCAGATATCAACAATATCATTATTAGACGTTACGTCTGTAAATTCTGGCCAGAATTAATATCATTAAATTCGTGTATGGTTTTTTGTACCACTATAGCAGGTCACCCATGCCGCTTTATTTGATGGTAGTTGGTCGATAAGAACTGGCAAGAAACTCTCCGTCACTCCTTTAAATCGCCAAGAATGTTTCACAGCACGCTTGTTAAGATCTGCACCATGCACAAGTGAATGCGTCAGAATCTATATTAAATAAAAACAATTAAAATAAATAACCATAACTATCATTGGTGGGCATAGTGAAATAGGAGCACACATTTACGTTATAGTAAGAACAACCCGCAAAAACACACAGTACACCGAGACTAATCCAGGAAAAAATGATTAGCAGAGCAACACAAATTCAAGTCCGACCAGTCACACAAGCAAATGCTTTTGTCTGTAGACCTTATTAAAAAACTGGACTGAACTAATAATTGTGTAGTGAACTCGGTGGCGGTGGGCTGTGTAATCTAGTTAACCGCACGACTGAACTTGTTCAATTTCAAGTATTTTCTAAAGCTTGATACTATGAGCTGTTATGTATAAAGTATATGGAACATCTAACACACGGTCAGTAAGTCCGAAAGCTTATAGCCGTGTTATAATTGATAAATTTTAAAAACTTAAAAAAAAATTGCTTTTTAATTTGTTTTGACAATACCAGGATAGTGTATTTAAGTAATAATCTTGTGTTGCTTGTCTTTATTGATTCTTGTGTTTGGAAGTTTATCTTATTAAATATTAAATAAAACACAAAATACGAATGTCAATGAAATACACAAAGAAAATAAATACAAAAATGAAAATACTTATTTACTTATAACATATAAATAAATATATATAACAACCACAGCCAATAATGAATTATTGAGCGTACTGGGGTTCGAACCCGGTACTATTCGGCAGTCGTCCACGGGGTTTTTTTATTTTAATATATATGTCCAGAAACGTATGCGCTACACATATATTTTCATCCAGAAAAGTGTAATCAAAATGTCTGTAATGCCTATGTTTATATGGAGTATACGATAATATAAATATGTTCCTACCCATACGAGTTTTAATACATAGGTTACAAACAGAAAGTTTAAATAGGACTTAATATGTTCGTGTTTAGAATAAAACAATATAAAGTGACATAAAAAAACATATTAAAGTTAGCTGATAAATTATGTATACGCTAGTCTTGGTGTAACATTAGCATTATGTAGAATTTTTTACGTAAAAAACATAATAATTTATTTATAATAATATTTTATTTCTATTATATTTTTTTCTACATGTAGGAAAAGAAATGATGTGACCTTTCCGACGGATCTAGTCCTTAAATAAAATGACTTTCATTAAAATGCTATTTTGAGAAAACCTTAGTAATTAAGCTTCACTAAGCTCGATTACTAAGCTCAACCACTGCCGAGAAACATTATATTTTTATTTAATTTTTTATTTCTTAAACCTATACAGCTTACACAACAAAAATAGATCAACAACAAAGCCAAAACAAGGTCAAAACATACAATCGAAAATAGACAACAAAAAAAAAACACGAACAGAAAAAAAATGAATAAAAATATATATATATATACAAAGAAAAAGTGCAGTATATTATGTAAATAACGAGCATTTAAGTGTGTGTGTGTGTGTATTAGTGTGTGCAATGGTGTTTATGTGTGAGTGAGTGTGCGTGTATTAGTGTGTGCAATGGTGTTTCTGTGTGAGTGAGTGTGCGAGGTTGAGTCTTAGTTTTTTTTCATATAACTTTATTTGTTAACGGAAAATTATATGTATTTTCAAGTAATTGTGATATTTAACTATGGCTTTAAAAAAACTACATTTTAAATCACTTTCAACGCACTCTGAATAACTTGAACTCTTAAAATTGTATCCAAATTAAAAAGCGGGCCCACTGTTGTTGTTTTCGCTTTTTCCGGACTTTTTCCATTTCGCCGGGTTTGGAGTACGTCCAGCGTCATTATGCACCGATGCACTGCAAAAATTATTATTTTTTTTCTATATTCAGTTGTATTTTTTCCTTTAGAAATGTATGAATTGTTCGTTAGACTAGTTGTAATACGTAGGCACTTAGGCTTTCAATGAAAACTGGATCTATACGAAATTTCCGGAGAATACTGATTATTTTATGACTTCGTTGCTGTTTGTATGACAATACATTTATCTCACTCACTCTTACTATACTCACAACGACAGAAAGAGATAAATGTTTAACAACTTTACTACTGTAATAATCTTTATATTAAAAGAATTTATGACAATCTATGCCAGTGGGGACGACCGTTCTATATAGCCAAATGAGCCTTTTTTATGATTTATCCAACAACGCTGTAGAGTACGGTTCCGCTATTTTATACATATAACATCTAACAATAGGAACAAACTGTATAATTAAAAGTTTCAGCAAAAATGGATGTTGTAAAATGCGTATATATTTTTATTTAACAGAATTGGATTTCCAAATTCAATTTAAACATCCTATATTCTATCAGTATATTTAATTTACACTCTATAGAAAATATAGATATTGAATTTGTACGATAATATAGCTTGATTGCGACCATTCAATCTTAACAGCTTTAAATGTTTTAAAATCTGTAAATGTTTAGGAGTTTTTATTAATATAAACGCTAATCTATCTAACTACACTCGTTAAAAATACAATGTATGAAGTAAAATACAATGTTTTTTAAATAAATCGAAGTTTATTTCATTCCTAATACTAAATAGTCTCTATTCAATCTTAATCAGATATATTACTAGTGGGTTGTCTGGATCGCTAATTTTAGCGATAAGATCGCCCGTTGCTCTTATATGTACTAATACTGTTAAGGTCATTTGCTTCTAGTGTTTAAGTGCAATAAAGTGTAAAATAAATAAATAAATCACGCGAATGTCCGCCGAATGACACCTTTCTCCCAGCCCCTTTTGCTAAATCGAATCGTATAATGGGGTGGCGGCCCTAGACAAACAACAGCGTAAAAGATTTTTTAAATTGATGTTATATAATACTCTAAATTATATTATATTAGAAACGAAACTAAATTTCATATGTATTATTATGTATTCAACTCTGAAAAATAATGTCGCTTGTCTGGGTCTTGTCAACCCTGCCTCAAAACGAATTTGTCTAGAAACAATTCTACGAATCAAATAATATACAATTTCTATAAAACTCTAGGCTCTAAAATATTGGCGTAAATGTTTATAGTAATAATATTGTAAAAGTCACAGCTCCCGTGGATCGTTATGTTAATGATACATGAATACATTTTAGGATATAATTATAAATTAAAATCGCAAACACGTTACGCAGTGAAGTGTAATGTCAACATTGCTTGTAATTTTTGGCAGGCGTTAAGTTTTCGAATTGTTAATCAAACCATCTGAGCCAAGAGAGAATGAGCGTGGGTGTTGCCTGTTTAGAAGAGGCGTCGTTCGAACATAAATTTGAAAATATTTCGTTACTAAGACATGCTACATTCAAACCATGTCAGTTCAAATAAATCAAAGTTTATTTCATTCCTAATACTAAATAGTCTTTATCAGTCTTAATTAATAGTCTCTGATAAAGGAGACACTATCTTTCAAACGACCCACTTTGCAATGGATGGATCGTTAAAGTTGTTGAATACTTTAATTAAAAGTCCTAAATTATAACAGGATATTTATAATAAATAAATATTATTATCTATACTAATTAATATTAAATTAAATGTGAAAGTAACTCTGTGTGTATGAATGTAACGCTTTCACATTTAAAATACTGAACAGATTTCGATGAAATTTGGTATGTAGATAGACTAAACTAAACTTTTGATAGGGAAAAAGGAGTTGAATGGAAAAATGCAGACGAAGTCACGGTCGAAAGCTACTAGTTACACATAATTGCTAGACGCGGTAACTAATATTGTAAAAGGTTCTCAGAAAGGGTAAAATGATTTTCCATTTAATGCTCATTTAGTTTCATGACTTTAACACGATTTGTGAACCAATTCGGCCTTAAACTATGCCTCATTGTGTTATTTGATAGAGCCGAACAATAGCTAAACAAAATAACAGCTGTTACCTGAACCGTAAGGCTTGATCAACATTATTGATTATGAAATACGAATCGATGACGTAACATTTATTAAGCTCTTACTAAAACTTATATCGGACTTCTATACTCCCAATCGGCAATGGGGTGATGCACTTCTTAATTCGAAATTTATAAATAGGTATATACAAGATGTAGTAACAATAAGTGAAATTTTACATTTTGAATTTCACTGTGCAATTTATGTTTCTTAATTTAAAATTGAATGAAAAATGTATGTTTAGGTTAAAAAGCTCTTTGTTTAAGTTAACTGCAGCCGTGAAAGGTAAAAAAAAGTGCGCCTTTGAAAATTTTAATAGCAATTTATCTAGCTAAAAGCTATGCTTTTAATGCAGGCGCAAAGAAAGTGTGCGTTAATATTAGTTAAAAGCTTTCGAATTCATTATTAATGAAACTAATGGCCTTTTGATTTGTACCCTTCAATTTAAGCTGTTCAATAGAATTAATCATAACGATTTAAGGTATATTTTGAAGTGACCCGCCTGCTCGTTTGCCTCCTCTCACATAAAAAAAAAAAAAAAAAAATATTTTTACCTTGAAACGCCGGGCTGTTCTTGTATAGTACATGAGTGAACCAGAGCCTTGTTTTATGGGGGCTTGTGGGTTTATCTGATCTGGTTTTAGTGGGTATTATTTCCATATCCGCCAAGAAGGGATATATGTTCTATAAATATATCTCTATGGCTTGCAAATACGCTTAAGAAGCGGATGACGTTGATAAGAAATATGTACTTATGTAATCTATGTAAATAACTTAAAATAGACAAATCGTGTGTAAATTTTTATTTACAAATTAACGAATAAATAGCAAGATACATACGGTTCCAAGTACTCCAAGTACTACTGTTTACCATTGCTGTACGCGTTTAGATATTTCTCAGCTCTCACTCGTTCTTCCTCACACCCATTGACACTATTCCATACATCGTGACACACATCTGATTTTGATTTTGAAAAATATCGGTTTCCATACGATTTATTTCACCACCATTTGTTACTCGTAATTTCTCACGTTAGTAGCACTTGCGTATATCCTGTTCGCGAATTGGACCAGCAGAACCGTTTACACACAAATTACAGGACATCAAATATTAAAAAAAAGCGATATTAATTTAAAAGAGGTTTTAAAGAATTTATTATGTTGAAAAAAAAACATATATATTTCAAAGATATTATTATACATTTTATAACATTATTTGTATCATATCAATATACTGATATAAAAATAACTTTCGAATAGATATTGCGAAATAAAAAATGTCCTAATATAAAACAAGATACCAACACTTTCAACGCCTCTTAGTTAATACTAGCTTTCCGCCCGCGGCTTCGCCCACGTGTAATTTTTAAGTATATAGCGTTTTTTAATGATCTCGACAGGGCTTTCTTTCACGGGCTAAAATCTTGTTACAATTGGAATTATATATAGCCTGTGTTACTCAGGGATGATGTAGCTTTACAGGATCGGATGATTCGGGGAAATCGAGGGCAACTTTCAAATTAACGTACAGGCAATTAATATTCTGACAATTTTATATTCTGATAGTGATCTTCTTAAGTGGATGAGCTGATGATGGAAGGTAAAACTCCTCAGCGGTTAAGAGTTGAAAGAAAATTCTTACGAAGTTATGAGTACGAAATACGTACTTGTGAGGTAATTACTTATTAGCTTGACCAAATAATAAAAGGTAAACCTCATTAACGTTAAGGATGTAGGTGGCAAAATGGATGCGGACAAACGATAAACGTCTCTTCACTCGTTTCCTTTTACTTGTTTGTATAGGTGGTGTTCACTCAAAATAATCATAGGGTAAAACGTTAATGAAAGTTTGAACTGCATGGTAGTCATTACACAATGGAGCATCTTAATACCGCGATGGATATATTTGGCCTAAGTAGAAGTTCTTTTAAAAAAACTAAGACTCAACCTCGCACACTCACTCACACAGCAACACCATTGCACACACTGATACACACACACACTAAAATGTTCGTACTTCACATAGTTCCACTTGTTCTGTTCGTGTTTTTTTTTGTTATTCTTTTTTCTGATCTTAGATTCTATTCCCGGTTCTATATTTAAACCTTATTTTGGCTTTATTTTTAATCTATTTTTATTGTGTAAACTGTTTTTGATAAGCTGTATAGGTATAAGAAATAAAAAAATAAAATAAATCTAGGTTGACGAATTTTATCAACGCCATCTATCGAGCACATTGTTCAACACTTCAACCGCGCCCGCGCGCACTGCGTTATTTGTTATTTTTGTTACCTCTCATAAGTTTTAATATTAAGATTAACTTATATTAGAACATATTTAACAATATATAACTAATCAATCAATATAAGTGTTTAAAAATTTTGAAGCAGTGGTTGAAGTAAATTTTCAATTGACCATAACTTCTTTTTCTCTTAACCGATTTTGACAAAATAAACTTTTGACAACGCTCCTAATTATATATAATCCAACTGTGAAAACCGCGTTCAAATCCGTTCAGTAGTTTTCAAGTTATAAAGTACCAGACAGACAGACAGACAGACAGACAGACAGACAGACAAGAATTCCAAAAATTGGTTTTTTGGTTTCTATGACTCTTCTTTAATTGCCTCCTTTCAGTTTTTTGGAAAAATATTTAATGTACAGTTTTTCGATTTTTACTGTCTTATTATTAGTATAGAGTATAGATAGATAGGTGAGAAAATGCCTCGTCGATACTATATACGATTTCTTGTCTTTGTCTTTCTTTACTTACATAATTTTCCAGGATCCCAGATACAAATGTCAGCCATTATTTTCTATAATTAAATATAATTTTCTCGTAAGTTTATACCGAAATTAGTATAGTTAGTGAGAGTTGCAAATGATAGGATCTGATATAGGTCGGCCCCTCATCACATACAATTATTACCGACCCTTTCGAGATGTGGCCTTTATATATATATGTGTATTGACCAAATCGACTTTGATAATACTTTAATGGCGATTAAATTAAAGGTTTATTTTTGGTTTTAATAACTACAGCGATATTATTTAGAGCTACGGTATAATTAGGACTATTCCTAATAATTATACCGTAAAGATAAATACTATTATTTATCTTTTATGATATACCCATATTTATATTATTATTATATCTTTTATATACTTTTTTATCTTTTAAACTGACAGATATGTAAATTTAATTTGTGTTTAATGTTCTAAAAATGAGTGTTTATCTGAGTGTAAGTGTAAGAAAGGTTATTTATATATAGGAAGGACTTTTTATTTGAAAGCCAAGCTATATACAAATATAAATATGTATCAACAGAAATAAACACGTTTTTGGATGCCATCATTACAACAATTATATGTCAGTCAACATTAATATGTTTTAGACTTTAAGAGTTTATAGTATTTGGCTTGTAAACTTTTTATATATATCACTATTTTAGTCGGTGTCTTGTATGTTGTCTTGCACGGGTTTTAGACTCCTATTGGATCGATCCTAACCACTGACCTACATGTACCATGGTAAAGGGTGGTCTTACGAGGTCAGGGAAACGATGGGTATGAATAAATCTCATCAAGACTTCCTTCCTGTTGTGAAGCGAAATACGCTATTGGGTTTTATTTGTATAGGGCTGTTAATTTGATTCATGTAATTAAAATAGCCTGTCTTCTCAATTCCTGTCAAAGTTTATTAAAAACCACTTTACAAATAAGCTTTTAAAATTGCTTTCATCTTCGTAACATGTTTTTAATTGTATTATACGTTCGTTGGAGTATGGTGTAATGGTTACAACTCTTTACAACCGTACTGTGAAACATCCTTGGCGATTTAAAGGAGTAGCGGAGAGTTTCATGACATTCTTTGTCCGCTCTACGCCCTTGGGAACTGGCAGTAAATGTTGAGTCAATGTTTTTTTTATATTTTTTTTATTCGATTTTAGACATCGAGCGACTATATCGAGCGAATTATAAAAAAAATTGTACAATTTACATTCCTGTCAAAAATACGCAAAAAAATGTTTCTGGTTTGTGTTCGCTGCCTTAAAGTACCAGTGAAGTTACAAAGCTGAAATAACCCTATAATAGAGAGGATATATTTAAATGTTATCCATATAGGTTAAGCTGCCGGCTAAAAGGCTTATCAGATAGCCTCAGGGCGGGACCGGTTCCTGAACCAGTGATAACATCGCGTTGTTCGTGATACAGTGACCCTTGTATTTTAATTGTATACTTAAATTACATATACAACCTCTATGTATCTAACCTTCTTGGTAGTATAAATAAAGCCAATAACTGGCTGGTAATAAAGTAGTTTGGGAGAATCGCAACATTTTGAATTCAGTGTACATTTAGTTCTGAATTCAAATATTATCTGATTTGTGGTTTACCTGTGGCAAATTATTATTTTTGGTTTTAAAAAGGAGCTCCGATGCAAGCGTTTTGCCTTTATGTGAATTGTGCTGTAAGTAATATGTTAATTTCGTATTTTTTTTATAAATGGCGTTTAAATGCTAGTAAAGTTCAAAATTAAATAATAAATTGGAAAAATTTACTTTACACGAAGAATAGTTTTCCAAAAACTTTATCGGACAGCGTAAAAGAATTGTTGCCATCACAACTAGCGGAAGCCATATATTAATCAACACATAATGAGTTATTACTTTAAATACATTGAATACTTTTACATAGAATTTGTGAATATCAAATACAAATATACAAGATGGTGTAAATATTTTGTAACCGGAGAGGTTATATATTTATTATACTCTGTTTTTCATCAAATGCGGACAAAATATATTTATTATAATATAGGATAGTTTTAAATTATGTCAAACCCAAAAATTGTTTATTTGATACAACTATTACAACTTTTGAACGTCACTAAATATTTGACATAGTAACGCGCCCTCAAGAAGAACCCACAAGAAACTCAGTGGGATTATCATTCACTGGTGGCAAACTACAATTATCTTGCCTTCTACATCAATTAGTAATTCAGAGATACGTTACACGCATCTTTGATAATGGACGAACCCAGTCGTCAAACGAAATCTTAATTTCGTTATTAAAATCTATTGTTTTGTTATACGTTCAGGCCGCAACTATAAGCAATAATTTTAACCCTTCAGGGATAAGAGGCTCTTACGATAGCACAACATAACAATATAGAAACGATATTATTGGATCGTATTTTTTTACGAAACACATCTGAATAGATGGAATATGAGTTTGCGATAATGATGCGAGTGTTTGAAGTAGAATAACATATCAAAATTGGTTCAATACATTCACTTTATTATTTAAAAAGGTCGCTTGTTTAGAATTATATTTTTTGAAAAGCACAGATTTTTTTATAATTGTCAGTCCATTAGTACAATAAATTAGTTATATTGGGGTAAAGAAATATTGTTTTAAGTTATACCTTTTAATTGGTGACATAATTAGCGATTTAGAGGTGTAACGGAGAGTTTCATGCCAGTTCTTCCGTCCGCTTTACGTTCTTGATTTGGGAACTGGCGGTAAATGTAGAGTCAAGTTTTTTTTAACCTTATATTTTTTGAGGAGTGTACCATAGTTTTTGACACAAAGATCCATTATTTTGATAAGGCCATTTATTAACCCCGGAGTTTCTCCTTTCGCTGCAGACTATGTTGGCTCGTGATGTACGCAGCCGAATATGTGTTGGCTCTGGTCATGCTTAACACATTTTTAAAGTCACTTAGGAAAATAAACTTTCCGCAATCACTTTTAGTTTTCTCTGTTCAAGCGAATCAGCCTTAATATTTAAATTATTGACATAGATATTTGTTGCTCTATAAAGTGTTTTATTATTGCAGGCGGATGGGCGCAACCAACCTCCCAAAATCCAATCTTCTAGGCCCTCCCCTGAACTTGCCGCAGGTAATCTAAACTAATCTAGTAATAATGGGCACTACTGTTCAATGTAAGCTCCAGACATCTTTAATATTTTTACGTTTCGGATCGTGTTCAATTTTGAAATGTAAAACTTAGAATTAATCAAAATGTACTATCTAATCACTAGAATCTATTATGAAAGTTTAACTAGACACCGTAGTATCTACATTTGATTTATCTTTAAAATTTAAAGACGAATAATTTAAATTTTATTACTTTCACACACCACAGATATTATTAATTAAAGTATGATTTTGCGTCATTCAGCCAAATTGTGTAATGCTGTGATGAAAATGACGAACTGATAGGTTTGACAATTTTTTTATATAAACAATAACAATAACAACAATAATCAACCACACAGCATAAGCATCCTTTCTATGGGCGTGTTAATAAGTATACACTTGTAAGATGGTACACGTAACCAAGTCTTAAGACTTGAGTTACATACATAAATAACAGACGAGGATTCATTCCTTTAATCGATGTCTTTATTAATCAGTTTATTTCATTGACTATTGTAGACTAGTTTTAATATAATGGTATCTAGAGACACCATTATATAAAGACCTATAAAGTGTTCTTACAATCGTCAAAGTTTAAATCCTTGTAAAGGCTTTTAATAGCCATAAGTGACATACCCATATATCAATGAGTGCGTCTAAATGAATCTTTTTAGAATATCTCACAAATAGGCCGCTTTTATGACTATAAAGTTAATTGAATCGTTTGTTATTTTACGCCTGATTCAAACAATTTCGACATGTTACTTAATTAGACGAAGTGTTCACTCACGTACACGCTGGGTGACATTACAGTTTCGTTGACGTTTGGGTCCAATTAATTACACAAAGAATGGTGACTTGAGACTTTTTTTTTGTTGTTAGCAACTATGTGTTCGATACAAAAAAGAATATATTGTTTTATTGTTATGAGGAAAACATGGCTACAGGCACACAAAACGGATTTAAACTTATATAGAGAAAAATTAAAACTTATTCTAAAAACGCTGACTGGGCCACAACAAGGTCTTACAATTATGTCAATATTTAAGTAATAATATAGTTTGTGTAGTTTTTAACTATAAAATGTTCATATTTGGGCGTGTTTATGGTTCACATGACGAATGCCTAGTGCCATGCAGAAGAAGGGCTTTGTGTAAATCACTTTGCCGCTATTGTTGAAGTAACCCTGATGAGTAATCTCAGGTGACAGTATGACGGTTGCCCGCGGCGAGGAGTCCCCAGAGCGGCTGGGCGGAGCCCTAAGGCGCCTCCATTATAGAGCTACGCGCCGTGCCCACTCCGCTGCTGCCCGACATCACTCAACGACACCAAAGGTTTGTTTATACTAAGTTACCTAGTTATTATCTTCACACGTAGCTAATTAAATAAGCTAATATTTATTTATATACCGCCAAAGCCAAAATAACAACAAGTACACTAGTACACTTAATTACTTCTTAAATTATTTAATACTTACAATATCTTATGTACTGCAACAAAGCACAGAGCGATAACAAAATTTAAATCGTACATCACAAACCAATCATAAGGGTACTGTAAAACTTAAAAGTAAGGGTTTCCCAAGTTTTACTAATGTACCCTACATTAAAATCATTTAATTTACAATATATATATCGAAAAGCCTTTTTGTGTCTGTTTTGTTAAACGGCGTTTTGAGCAAGACACAATTATTGTAACGTTTGCTATGTAATAATTTTTAACTAAGTTTTATTGCTGCCATATAAGAAATTCTTATAATAATCTTAAGAATGGATAATTGATTTAAAAAATATGCACTACAATTTATAAAACACATATACGTGTATAAGAATTATTTAGTAACTAATTAATAATAATTATATAATAATATAAGAACAGTCAAACGATGAACACAAAATAAAAATAATATATAATATACGTCCATAATTTGTAAAAGGGTAAATAAAAAAATTTTTATTGTATTCTCTACTACATTTCATGAATTAAATAAATGCTTCAATTATTGTCTGTTTCTACAGCGACAAAGAATTAATTTACACATTTCTTTTATCCCAATTTTGAAATATTTTTCAATGAAAAGGGTTTGATCCCTTTCTCTCACAACCGGCTAATACCAGCGAGATTGGTTTTGTGTTTAAATAATTATGCTCAAACGTTTTTTTATTATATTGAAGAATTACGATCCGGTTTAAGAGAGTTTAATATTTGTGTGTGTATTAACATACATATGTGTACATTATACATATAAAGTTACAATATAAAATAGTCTTTAAAACAACATTTATAACGAAGGATTGATCATAGAGAAAATGCATAATAGAGTGTACTCTATATGTATCTATATATACAGCTGCAAGGAGAATAAGAATATGTTGTTATATCTACACTATGTACATTATATATAACATTAAAATCGTGAAATCTTATAATCTGTCAAGTCAAATGACATTTGGGGTTTTTTTTTAATTACCAATTAATAAGTCAACGACTACAAAGAGGTTTTACCTTCAGTTTACGTTTGAATAATTAATAAAAAGTATTTACTTGTTTGTATGGTATATGCATTATAGGATTTAAGTGTAATAGATTCTCACAATGACGGTTAGTCCAAACAGACAACTGTAAAATGTAGGAGTGTACCCGCCATTAACGAAAGGAAAATAGGAAATTTGAAATAGTTCCATGTTTGATAGTTCTGTAACCGATTGTATGTTTATGAAAACTCTAACACGTATTTTCATGTTATTTTAATAAATCAACATTAATCTAATCTCATAAACAATAAAATGAAAATAAAATATATTCAATTATTATATTAATAAAATATATAAATTATATTTGCTTTTTAGTTCGTTTTGACAATACCAGGATAGTTGTCTCCATTGAAGTAATAATCTACTTCTTTTTGAGGAACACGCTCTCTCTTATTAATCTTAAAAATTACACAAAGAACAATGAAAAGAAAACTTAGAAATCATATTAATCAATAAAAATACACTATAGAAAACGTTGTTATAAAAGTAAGAGGTACATTTCACCATGAAGCATTTAAACCACTATTTTATGGAACCAGCTCATCACAGCCCCAACCTATACGACCTGGGATCCTTCAAGAAGAGAAGCGCGTATCCATTCTTAAAATATCGGCAGCGCACTTACAACTCTGGCTCGTTAATCTAGGCGGCATCACCTTTCGTGCCTGTTCGTTTATAAAAATGCGAAAAAACCTTTTCAAAGCGTTTCATTGTAAGAATTCAAATTAATTAAACCTCTCGAAGTAGGGACGATCTCTTGTCGAAATAAAAGTAATTAGACTTAGAAAATTCAAATTACGTCTAAGTTGGGGGCTTTATTTCAAAGTTTAGACTTACTAAAGTTTGTATATTCTAATCAGTTGTGAGATGAGATCGATTTGTATGAAACAAAAGTTAAAGAAATTTTCTACATATAGAAAAAACACAAAGTTAGGTTAGGTAAAGGTAAAATAAAAGTCTAATTAAACTTTTGTTTTGTATTTTTAAAATCTCGACTCAACGAACTTTATTCTAAACATAGATGTGGACTTTATGACTATACAGCCACAGTTTTATTAAATTTTATCGAATTTCTTATTTTATTATTCAGATGAAGATATTTTTAAAATCAAGACTTTTACGTTAAATGGTTTATCTAACACGAACTTGTATTATATCACTGATAAAAGATAATTAATCGGGTTATATCCAATCTATTTAAAGGTCCCTCTTGGCTCAAGTCAATTGAATCTCTGTGTATATTCTTTGATCAACCCTGGCCATGTATAGTGCTCGTAAACGGCTACTTCTAGTACCTGGTACTTTTAATGGTAATTATTTTAAAGATTCATCTTGGATGCAAGCTTTTCACACTGTTTCGTAAATGTGTGCTCCTTTTTGTTATTGTTTTATATAGAGAAATTATTAGTTAAGCCACACTTTTTTATGGTCACGTGATGAAACTTCTCTTAATTATTGTGTCTTATATATAGAAGGTAACTAGTGGCTAAGATAGTATTATGAAGACGAGTTGATTGTAGCTGAATTAGTCATTAAGAAGGCAATGTAGATTTAGAGAGCGTAAGAAGAAGAAGAAGCGTAAGAAGTAAGAAGTCTTTTGTATATAGCATTGTGTAATTGTTGCATCTCGTTACAACCGTTCTGTAGAACATACTTGGCGACTTAAAGCGGTGTCTTACCAGTTCTCGTGCTATCAAAATTGTATAGTCATTTTTTTTATAATTATTGGACGATATATAACTTTAAGAAAGTGGTTTTTGATTTTTATGTTTTGATGAGTGCATGTGTTGTAAGTAATATTTTAATATGTTAAATGCTAATTGTTTGAACAGGCATAGACAAAACATGTGTTTGACCATAATGTAAATGACGGCTACAGACTATAAGTCTATTACAAACACCTCTGTTTATAAAGAGAAATCTTTAATTAATTTTGTTTTGACTTTGGTAACTTCATGTCTGTTTTAACTGTAACCACATTTGTATTACGTAACATAAAATATGAGTAATGAAGGTACATTTCAATTAGTTTTAATGAGCAACAGCCACAGAGTGCAACGTGTCATACAAAAATGTTTGTTCGTAGTGAGAGTGCTCGCAGGGTTGTTTTTGAATTAACACGATACTTTAAAAAACCAAACAATTTGTATTAAACAATTGTCAAACCATTTGTTTTAATAATATTTAAAACAATTTGGTTTTAACAATTTTCCAGTTGAATTTGTTGTAAACAATCCAAGTAATTTCAATATGTGGACTAAATAAATTAATTGAGATTTGGATACATGTCGTGGCTAGATCGTAAAACTGATTTCAATAATGTTTTATGACCCGGCCACGACACTAATATATGTCAACCACTATACGATCAACACCTGTAAATAATTATTTACCCTCCAAATATCCAAGAACAAGGCAATTAATTACAAAGCAAAAGGGTGACAAAAGTGTCTTATACAGGACGCGCCTTTCTAGACTGAAAGAGTAGATTTATGACTAACTCGCAACTAGATACAAAAACCTTTATAACAATATATATTTTTTAAATTTGTTTTAGTTTTGCGTTCTGTTTTATATTAAGTTACTTATATTAGTTAGGTTAATATTAAAAATATTTTGTGTTTATTTAATAATTAGTGTGTTTAATTAAAATTAATGACTCATTATTTTCTAACTATATAGTTTTTGCTTATGACACTTTCTAGTGGTGAAAAGTGGCAACTTAGTGTTAAGCGATAACATTTGAAAAATTACAGATAAATTATTATTATACTGAATTATTTTTATGGGATTACATATTAATAATACACAAAAAACAATTGAAGAGAAAGTGTGTTTGTGTGTAAGTGCAAGTGACCGTATGTGTGTATTCAATTATAGACCGTAAGTTCCTGCATTTCTTGGTACTTTAGAAAGAAAAAAAATGTGTTTTGACGTCATTGATAGAACTCTAAACAAGACACAACACAACTTTAACAAAGACATTATTGTTTTAGAGTTCCATATGTCTGCTGTCAATGTAATTTTAAATAATAACGACATAGTATTTGGTCTACAATATCCGTTCGTGTTTAATAAGCGTATTACAATCAGATATAAGACCGATTAATCATTTCCAACCGTCCGTTATTCCACATAGACCCGCCCTTCTTATTACACTGAAAACTTGACGTTCACATTTACGATAGAACATGCCCTCGGGTTCTGTATAAAAATGTCTAATAATATCAGTAACACAATTAAATTTTAATACACATATATTTACGAGCGGTAAGGCCGTTCGTTGCTCCCCCTATACCATGGCATAAACGCAAAAATTATATTCAATTTTTCTTGGAGGTCAGTGTACCGAATTCCGAAAATCAGGTTAATGATATGTAATTCGATATTATGTAATGTTTTAAGACAATAATTAAAACTAAATTATAATTTATTAAAATTGTACACCTTCATAGGTGTTACGTTGATTCCACTTTATGACGTTTGATTAATTAAACATTGATATAAATGTGTGTTATTTTTATAAATAATATATAGTTTAATATGATGCGTCATTCAATTATTAATTTATTATTCTAAATTCTGACTTTTTATTTCTTTCCAAAAGCGTACTCCTGGCAACATGGGGCCGTAGATAAAGTCTTATGATTAAAAACAATTAGTGTTCTGAATGACGATTTAGTATTGGCTATTTGATTTTCCTAATTCGAAATGCCTAATTGCCATGCGAATAAATGATCTTCGGTTCGATCTATGCTCAACATTTGTAATGACCACATTTTTTAGCTTCGGTCTGTGATATTTAAAGTATCGGCTGTGTCCATAAAACAAGCTATAAATCGCTTAAAACCTTGTGCTTGTTCCATCAGAATACTGGAACTGATCACAGTAGATTAATGTGATGTAGAATACAGGATTTAAAAATATGCTTTGGCATTTGTTTACGTTGGTATAACGTCAATCCCGTCTAGAATTAGAGACGTCTATGAATTTGGAATTGCAGATATGTTTCTATATGAAATATAGCCATTGTAGTTTGTTTAGTGACATAATTTTACGTGTGTACTTTATGAAGTTATAAGCAAATTTTCTCCGCTGCTTTTGAACGCTGTAAACACAAACAAAATTGATGAACCCTTTTGTTTTGTATGTTAATACCCGTACATATAAATTATATGGTAATTTTATTTACGCATATGTTTTAATACATATATCATATCCCTGGAGGATACGAACATAGGAAACACTAGATGTATATATCTAGAAAGTAGTTATACTTTGCATTGCACTCATGTCACTTCATAATCTATTTAATTAACTATCAAACCAATGTTTCAAGTACTTTGACAGCACTTTGAAATAATTCAAGGCCTTATTGTAAAATGATTTTGTGAACAATAGTATTTTTCAAATTTCCAATTTCTCACATTTTGTTGGTTTATTTTTGGTCTATTTTTCATTAGCACAAATACAGGATGTATAACGATAAAACACAGACAAAAGATGAAACATTAACACACATCACACACAGACACAACAATTTCATAGACACATAAAAAATTCAAATAAATAGTTAAAATTATAAAAAAGAAACAATAAAAAAAGTAGGTATAATTGGTAATTTACCTTAAGTTACGAACGTTTTAAGAGAATAAATTCTATTTCTCTTATATCCTGCGATACGGGCTTAATATATATTGCATTTCGTTCGCGTAATTAAAGATATCCTAAATACAGTGATAGACGGATGATCGGTCGATGTTTCCACGTTGTGGAGCCGAATGACAACTAACAGCTCACTGAACACAACAGCTACGACCCCTTATAACTGGACCAATGATATCATATATATTCTTTGTGGATGAGTTATAATGGATTATGCAACCTTGTCCTGGATAATGTTTTATAATACTGTGAGGATAGTTTCTATTATATTTGTATCAAGAACAATAACTAAATCGAATATCAAGTTAGTACACATATGAACAATGGGCGGTTTTATCGCTGATAAGCGATCTCTTCCAGGCGACCCACAAAATAAAATAATACTTGTACAGTTTGACTAGTGCCAGAGGTGCGAAGAATACAAAAAAAAAATCAAAACAAAACATACATTAAATTAAGTAAAAAATGATTACATTACGGCTAGGAAGAGAGATTTAAATTACTGTAGTAATAAAACTATTTAATTACAGGACAATCGATGTCACAGTGAATTATATATTTTTCATAAGCATTTTGTGTTACTAAAAATAAATATAAAACACAGAGATATTTCAGAAGTTTATAGTTGGTGCTGCGTAGCTACGTAGCACTTAAACGTAGGTAATTTTCAAAGAAAGGCGCGTAGGACCTCTGTAGCATTAAAAAAACGAAAAACGTTATCCAGAAAATAATTCAAAAACGTTCATATTTATACACTTTAGGAGCTAATTTTCTTATGATCAAGATATAAAACTATGAGTATTCTAAATTTTAGTATATTTTTTGCTTTGAAGAATACTCAAAAGAGTATTAATTTTAGTTCTAAAAAAAACCTCTTTAGACATTGATATTATTAACTTCTAATAAAGGTAGGTTAATATTATTTTACTACTTTGTTAAAGCTACTTTGCAGAAATGCTCGGTTAAAAAGGTAAAAAACAATAGTCACTCTACATTACCCATAAGTGGTGTGATGGCTCACAGGATATAGAGCGGTCGAATTCGATAAAACTACTCATTAGGTGACGTCATATCCGGCGACCGGAAACGGAAACCGACACCCGGGAACCGGTAATTAGTTTCGACATGGAAAAAAGACGTTTATATCTTATAAAGAGTTTATTCTCGTCGTAAATCAAAAGTTTTTGTATTTAATTATTGATTACAATTTAAATTGCCTTGCCGTAAGTAATATTATGTGTAATGAAAATGTTGTCCAACTATAACATAAACATAAACCGTAACATAAACTTGGACTTCATTGTAAAATTCAATAAGTAATTTTAGGTAAAAACGAGACGATTTTACTTCTAGTGAATTTAGTTACTAGTATAATTCAATCTACAAAATAGTGACTAAAAAATTGGGCCAGTTCTGGACATTCCTAGATGGGTTTCCTTTGCATCCTTTTTGTTTTAACTTTCTGTGCCCGATGTCGATATATGTCGATGTCAGAATGTCAAATACTCCGTAGTCGGGATCGAATGTATGACCGTAAGGTTGAGAGCTCGGCTCGTCCAATGCTTACAAGCATCCTACACAGTCAATGTACCAAAAGATTCTCGTTAATTCGGCCGGCAGTTAATTCCGGACTTTCACATTTATACAAGGCTGAGATTAGTCTTATTTATATACGAATAAGTAAGATATACAGTAAGTTTATTTTAGAGGTTACATTATGTCATCGGTTTGTTTGAACTCTCTCTCAACCTATTAATAAAGAGTAGCTTCTTATTAATCCTTTTTTCTCATTTATTTGTTTAAAATTTTCCCAATTTTGCTTTTAAAAAATGGGACCGAGACGTATACATTACTTTGAATTATAAAAATAAGTCGTCTTGTGTAGGTTCTACATTATTCAATAGAAAGTAGCAACAAAACAGTTACATAGAAAAATACAACAGAGCAATTCTGTAGGGAAATAATGAATGAGAGAAATGTTATTAAAGTGTGGAGGATTTATATTTAATTCTGACTAAATATAAAACCTCCAAGTTCTTTTCTTGTTTACACACGCTTATATAGAACTGCTACTGCCATCGAATATCAAAATTGAGTCATTTTTTATTCTACTTTTTAATGGTTTTCTACTAACCAAAACGTAATTTATCCTTCGAAATATACTCATAAGAAATACGAGACACTTAGTTCGGTCTTAAGCCTGGTTTTACTATAATTAGGCAAACTTAGACGAACCGGGATTATTCGGCTGGAAGCTTTGTAATTGACTTTATTGATTGGAATTTAAAGACATTCGTAATGTTTTAATTATTTATTTTATTTTATTAAATCTATCTCCATACATCTTATGTGCTACAAAACAAGAAACTTATAAAATAATAAAACAAGGTAAACACACAAAACGTGATGAGCAATCGCGATAAAGTAATTACCAAATGTTTAATGTATTGAAATAGAACTTACATTATAATAGATATATTATTTATTATCTGTCCCATTCTTAAATAAGGCAAATTTAAAAGGAAATCTTAAAGAACACTCCTGAAGTCTAATCAACTGACCATTTGAGTATAATTATTCCACTCCCGGCATCTGTGACAATTATAAACGGTTTAAAAAAATTGTAAACTAGCCAAAACCTAATTTTATTTAAATTGAACTGAAAAATAATGTAAATCTCCGATGTTATTAATGGACGAAAATATAAATTCACTATTTTTCTATTCTCAAATAATTTCATGTCTTTATTTATTGGTCATGTATTTACCATGCGACGACTTTTTTTGAACGAATCATAATACAATCCACCTAGAATATATTATATTTTCTGAATTTCATTGTAATACTTCAAAGACTTTATTAAAATTATGTTAAACATTCAATTTGTTTTTCAAGCGAAGTCACATTTAAATTTTGATAAAGCCGTAATTGGGGACATGCTCTATCGCTCTCCGATCAAATAAATTGGATGATGTAAGAGCTTTGGATTAATTTAGGTGTATTGGTAAGTTTCACTATTGATTTAATGATATTTTTGTGAAGCACTTAAAAAACCAAATCAGAGCCATAAATATTGTTACAACGAAAAATATTATTTATTGTACATTTACCATATATGTGTTATTTATTATAAAGGTATGTCTCAATTGACTGCAATACCTGCGAGTCCTTTTAGTTACCAGTTATCAATATCAACACGCATTATTTCTGTGGGATAATATTTCACTACGAAATACCCATATTCAGGGTGATACATTTGATCTGGACTAGATGACGGCAACTTCATACATTGTTCACACAAATATTGCTGAGTTGACTAATTGAGAAGAATATTTATATGTTAAAATATTGCTTTATTTTAATAAAATATGCATAAAAACCAAATTCTGTGACCAAGTAATAAAGTTTGGGTTTTAAAAATTCAATATTTTTTTCAATTATCAGTTAAGATATGACCAGTCTCTTTTGCAAGTCCTAAATCATCTTTTTAAATACAGTTCAAGCCACGGTAGCATTTCTGAATATCTCCCTTATTTCTTTGATCGCATTTTCTTTGTACACATCAACAACTCGGAAAACAAAGATTTGAATAAACGATTATTGAGGATTTAAAAAAAAATTTTTTGGCTCCGAGCCGATTTGTTCTTTTCAAGTCCACTACATTTTAATATCACAAATTTGATATTTTCGCGAAAATACAAAACAATAATTGTCATTGAGATTCTAAATTCAAAATTTTGTTTTTTTTTAATAAAACAGTATTTATGGCCAAACTAAGGCATACTTCGCGTCGTGCGTTTGAATACCGGAATGTATGTTTAAAATTAAACACGACTACGGTCTAGCCGTTTAACCGCATTGCAATAACCTTGTAAAACATTCCAAACAAAAAACCCGCAAGTGATTTAACACAGCGTCGAGCACAATTAAACTTATCTCAAAGATTTATTATCGCACCGAAATTAAAAATTATTGTTGACGTTTCTCATTTTATAACGCAATTTTAGGAGCTCAGAACGAAGGTGCGGTTTATTTATCTACTTTATCTACTCATTGGTAATTATAGTGTTATATAACTACCACGATTAAAGAAAAGTGTCTACCTTCTGCTTTACAGATTTAATAACTCTCTTTAGTTACAAAAGATCGAAATATTCAAATCATTCAAAATCAATATCAAACACTTATGACTCGTCAACAAAATAAGTTATAAAATTTTCGACTCTACATTTACTGCCAGTTCCCAAATCAAGGGCGTAAAGCGGACAAGTAGAACTGGCAAAGAAACTCTCCGCCACTCCTTAAAATCGCCAAGAATGTTTCACAGCACGGTTGTAAAGATTTGCAACCATAACACCATGCACCAGCGAATGCGTCAGAATCTATGTTAATAATAATAATAATAACCTTTACTATAATCGGTGGGCATAGCGAAATCGGAGCACTCATTTACATTATAGTGAGAACAACCCGCAAACACACAGTACACCGAAAATAAACCAGGAAAAATGATTAGCATAGCAACACCAATTCAAGTCCAAGTATAAACATCAATACTCTGTGGGTAATAGTGCTAGTCTTGCCATAAAGAAAATGTGATTGTAATAAAAAAAATAGTGACTTTCAAGAGCTTGAAAGCCAGAGGTAGAATGACTTTTATAATATTTCTTTAAGCGCGATGGAAGGTCAGCCTAGTAAAAAAATCAATCGTTTGTGTAATGTTTTTCTCTACTGACCTGATGTCCGCAAGTATACTCTTATTACTAAGCTATCTACTCATTTCTCTCTGTCAAATTGCGTGTAGACTAAGTTGAAAAGATGACAGAAGAGGTAAATGGTTTGTACGAACAATACTCATACAAAAAATACGCAGATTGGCGTGTCAATCTTTGTTGTTAAAATTCATTTTGAAGCAGGTTTTTAGCAGTCTTAGTGTTGAATGAACACTTTACATCTGTCAACAAATGCGTACACAAATTCGTGGGCAAGAATCAAAGGAATATTCAAATGTAATCTAAATTTTAAATGACTTCACATATTTCGCATGCAATAGTCGTATTGGGTGAATTGTTTTTAATTTCATTATTCAGCGTTGCCGCTAAAACCGATTGCGGTTTTTCACTCGGTTACTTTTGCGGACGGTTTCCGCTGCGTCTGACAGTTCTCTTTTTCAAATTATTCTAGACACATTGAATTAGGTTGAGAGTCATTGAACTTTAGTGTGTTGGGATAAAATGTTAACAAATTTGGTTAACAAGTATTTATGTATCAATATCAGTGTTGAGATTTTGTAATAAAAACGCATTTTGCGTATTTATCAGTTAAAGTCATATTTATACACAGTAAACAGTTAAACAGTCCACGCTACATAAATATCGATTGAGTTTATTTATATTTGATTGATTCTAATTACAGGTTTATTTCTGTAAGTTCAACGACCTAAAAACACTGCTATATTGCTGACATGATAACGAAAAACTTTCAGTGACATCTTTCATAGAATAGAAATACTTGGAAACACTACGCTTTACATCAAAAAGTTCCAACATTAGAGTCGGACGGTGTTCACAAAAGTCGCTCGTCTATTGTTCTAGACGTACAAGTAATGTATCCAGAGAAATATGGTGCCAGAAAACTACTGATTTATTTCAAGAGTATCTTTCAAGAACGAAAGACAATAAATTACTTAAGACAAATAAACTTTATTGTATGTCTGCACGTGTGTGCCAAACAGGAGCTGAAGCTGTATGAGTGCAATCGTAAACCAAAATTTTCAGACATATGCAGAAGTGAAAAAAATCATCTTAAATTGACTATTTACAAGAGATAACCAATATATCTTGTCTATCACTGGTCGTTGACATTCTGAAGTTTTTACCGATTTGTAACTTTTAAAAAAGCTTATTTTTTGGCAACTTTTAATTAAGTTATGGCCGTGTGCTCCTTCCATCTTCAGATTATGATGCGGTTTGTCAATGGCGAGCACGTGGAGGGCGTGTTGAGGTCATTGACTTGCATCGATCCACTGGAACTAGGTCAGCCGGTCTTCGAGTTCATGCTGTCTGTGCTATACGCACCCAGCTTGTCTTATTGAAACAAATGAAAATGATCAATATCAATATTGCCACATTGATTTTGTTCAAACTAAGCATTAAGAATTAACAACGTTCAGTCTTCCGTTTGAGAGCTTACGTATTTTACTATTTACGGTTCAAATCAAAGAAATGAATTCTATCAGTATAAGTGAAATATAAAATTAATTTAGCAAGTTGTTAATTACTCTATAGACTAGTCATATTTGGGATTTTATGCCATAACAAAATATATTTCTTGCTATGATATTTCCTTATACGAAAGTAATCCAAGACTTCCGGATATCCGATAATCTTATGGCTGTCAAGAACGACATTAATTACTTAATTCAATTGTCAAGGAAAGGCACTTAAAAGGGAAAAATTCTTCTCGTCCTAGTCTAATAAATAATAACGTTTAATGGAATCCATATAAAAACAAAGATATGCGAATCAGTTGTAAGGTCAGATTTACCTTAGCTTACACATAACCGCCAAACTGGTGGTTTTCTACATGATAGTTCTCAAACACTTGCTTCTACAGTAAAGGTAAACATCGTTAGGAAGCCCTTAATCTGAAAATTTACGACATAATATCTGATATATGAAATACACATATTAAAGAAGCAATTTGAGGCTATACACAGGTTGTACCGTCAAAGTTTTACGAAACAGTGCCTTTATCTCATCCTACAAGGCAAAGAGGCAGAAGGTCCTAACCTAACCCGCCTAGCTTCTAACTGGTAGCAGATGTATGTCCTGGGTAAAGATTTGGAAATGGTTTGTCACCGATCAAACGTCAGTGCCGATCAACACATCAAAAGGTCACTCCATTCTCTATAAAGTCATCATTTTCCGCATCCACTCTAAAAGAGCGAAACTGCTGATTCTAAGGAAACAAGTACCTTGAAGTTCGATCCGCATATTTTTTATATGCGGTAGGTATATTCTTAATAGGCGTTCGGTTCACACGTATGGTTAGCCCCAAGACATATAAATATATATAAATTTCTATGCATAAATAAACTGTATATACCTACTTTAAAAAGTACATAATAGAACACCATACAAAACAAATATGCTCATCAGAAAATTCTTAACCGTACCGGGGGTTTAATACTATATAAGACAAAAGTCTAAGTGATAACTTAACCGTTTGGGCTTGGAGCGTGCCTTCAAGTATACTAGAAGCTTCTAGCGCTTAAGAGGTATCAGGCGCCGGAATAAATTATGCTCCTCGCAGAAGGCTTACCGGGATTCTGTTCAATGTACATCCAGCTTAGCTTACTTATGTACAAGCATGTTATACATAAGTTGTTAAGTATTATTATGTTATAAATGATTCTGTTTTTTGTTATATTTTTATTAAATATTTTGGTATGTAATTTTTTTTTTATTAGTTTCAATACAGAATGTATGCTCAATGCACAAAAACAATTACATTAGAAACATACATATTTCAAAAAAAATATTAAATGACAAAAATAAACAAAGAATTAATGAAAAAACAACAAAAATATAGTAATCTAGCCTAACCTAAACCTTATTAAGAGCATGAATATTAATAAGCTACTTACATAGAAAAATGTAACAAAATGAATTGAAATCAAAAATAAATATTGTCAAAAAAGGGTAAAATTGAGCCAATTTATACATTAAATCACAGTTGGAATACGTTGTTACGAACAAAGTTATTACCCTACCAAATCGCTTACTCAGCGAACCCTCATTCAACTCTCTAAAACATCTTACCTTTATGACGCAATATAAAAATATTAATTTCCAATGATCTAGAGTGCGTGGAATAAGTTTTATACGGTTTGCATATAGAGCGCGTATGACGGAGATAGTCTAATTCATAAATTATTAAATCAATTGCTAAATTGAACATCAGTTAAACTAAGTTTAGATAAGTTCAATGACCTTTATAATATTAAAAAAATGCTGTTGTTCTACTGAAATTTAAAAAAATTGTTTTGTGTCCTATTTTAACAAACTAATAAATTCATAATACATTTTTTTGTGAATAGTAATAATGCTAGTTCTTTCTATTCAGTCTATTGTATAAATTTTCTCGTAACACATGAGTGATATTGAGTGAATGTAAATGAGAAATACCACATTGTATTACCGTAAACGAATATTTAGAGGACAAAGATCCCTTTAATGTGTCGGCAATTGGCTCAGCATCGGGACAGTTCAATTCTCGAGTAGCCTTACAATGCCCTGTTATTTTAATTGTCAGTAGCACAATTTTGTATTAATTGTTTATTTTAAAAGAGCAGCTATCGAGTTTCTTGCCGGTTCTTCTCGGTAGATGACTGCCTTCCGAACCGGTGGTAGTCTAAAAATTGACGATTCAAAAGTGTCTTTATAAAGACCTACTTGAATAAAGATATTTTGAGTTTGAGTTTTTATTGTACGGTATGGTAACGTTTTTTTTATAGGAGAAAAACGAGCAAGAGGCCCACCATAAAGGTAAAGTCGCAGCCCATACACGCTCACGTGGCTCGTATTGTATTTTTGTTTTTTGTATTTTGAATAAGAGAGAGAGCCTGTTCTTCACACACAAGTAATTCATTACTTAAATGTAGGCAATATCGTGTTTTGTTGTAAAACCAAATATGTTTAATTAATTTTATATTATAAAGACACTTTTGAATTGTCCATTTTTACACTACCACCGGTTAGGATGGCAGTTATCTACCGAGAAGGACCGGCAAGATACTTTATAGCTGCTATTTTAAAATAAATGTTTCAGATACAATTATGTTACTTACAAGGTTGTTTTCCTGATCTATATACATAGTAAATAGAAGTAGTAGCAGTAGTAGTTTACAGTAGTATTGTTAGTGACAGTGATTGAAGTTGTGGTAAAAAAAATCTTTCCTTATAACTCATAAACGAATTTTTTTTTAAGTCATAAGTACGCTAAAACTTTTTGTACTTGTTTGGACTTTGACAGGTAGCGCCTATCTACCTACCTTTGTATTGTCTTAAGTTTTTGTGTTAAATATTTACGGAAATAAAAGGTTTAGGGAGTTTAAAACGCTTCGGGCTTCGCGATCATCCGAAAAGAGCGAAACGTCAGGATAAGATATGTCATGCAATTTGAACTCTTATTCCATACCTTTTTCTGTATCATCCAGTTCACCAAGCCTGATTGTGACGGTCACACTAGCATTCGTAGCCTTCTGTAGAATGTCATATGTCAATACTTAAAAAATATGCTATGAAAAGCAGGCGCGCTCTATAAATGAAGTGTGCGAAGCCAAAGTAATTGAAGGCGCGTCGTAAAAACGTATCTTTGACGCGATACCCGAATTTTTATACGCTGTTTCATGGGCTCAATACCTTAATGGACCTTACCCGTGATTTTTAAAACGTCATTTGATATTTGTATTTATTGCGCGTTGAAAAAGGACTTCAAAGGGAATTATTTTTATGTAAATTTCATATTTCTTTTAATCATACTCCACAAAGCCATACATGTATGTAACCTTTTCTTGCAGGTTATTTAAAATCGGTCAGAAAGCTTCCGGTATGTAAACAGGCCTGTAAAAGTTCTCACCTTAAACTTTTATAAATGAAGTTGTCATATACGTGGTCTAGAATCTATAATATATAAATTAAAAAATATATAAATTAAAACAACGTCTTATACTAAGGACGTTAACCCTTCTTTGCATGGTGATGGAAATTTCTATCATAATATTTAATGGAAAAATAATCACAAACTCGGTTTTTAATGCGCTTTTTGAACCAATTATATTATGTAATATTAAGATAAATATCCTATATTAGTAATACTAGATTTATATTGTCAATATTATAATAGCCAAGATATTACTCTGCGACATGTTCCGCCTTTAGCAAGAGATGGCGCTTAACACATTTCTGGAATGAACAATTGAAATCGCGATTATTCTTAACTCTTGTTTCATAATACAAAGCGTGGAATACTTAAATAATAAATAGGATATTTAAAACGCATATTTATGTATCGTGTGAGCACTGTACAAAGTACTAAAAAAACTTGTTTCTGTTAATTAAATAACAATCTTCCGCGTCTGAGTACGTATGTCTTCTGGTTGAATAATTTGTAAATGTATATTTTACTTTATTATTTCTGTTGATACATCACTTGATACAATGTCTTTATTCAGCAAGCTACATAGGATATATACATACATTCTGAAACACCTTAAATCTAAATGATTCTACGCCTGTTCGTACGCGAACAAGCTGAGAAGAAGCAGGCAAGAAGCTCGGCTCGGTTGATGTTTTTGGTAATGATCACACTTTGAAGCAAGGCTAAGCTGGAGCCAAATCTAATCATCTAATTTACTTAAAAAGCCCCTAATTTAAGATACACTAAGGACCGGAATTTTAAATGCCATATATTTTCAGTATAAAAATATTCAAACTCATATCAGACTATCAGAATATTTTAGATGTCAACAAATCGCATGGCCTTCTTGCCCTTATTTCCCTGTATAAAAGGCCTACATTATAATAATGAGTTATTGATTAGCCGCCGCATGTAAGACAAAGGAACCATCTGTCTGTCTGAACATTCAGTTAATTGGTTAAAAATGAGCGTTTTTAATATATTGTGTAAACCCCCTTAAATATAAAAAGGTTGTCGATAATTGTACGAATATATAATAATTTAGTGCATTTAACAAGAATGGTTTTCATTATTTTTTTGGAGAGAAAAAAAAAGGAAAGAGCGATCCCCCTTAAAGGCCGGCAACTCACTTGTAAGCCTAATGGCACTTCAGGTGTCCATGGGTGGTTAGCACATCACTCGAAGTGACCAACCCGCCTGCTTGCTTGTCTCCTGTTAAATAAAAAAAATATTTTATTTTTAGGTAATAGTTATAAGATATCTTAATTACTGTGATAAGCATAAGTTATAATGTTATTAAAACTTCTATAAAAAAACATGAAAAAAGTAATTAATTTTACGCGAGCAGCGCAGGAGGGCGCTGTTTTCATTATAAAACTATTAACTGATCCAAAGATAACCTTGACCATCGTCTTTATCGTCATTATGTAAACATTAATGTTATCTTTATATACATGTTATATACCATTGCTTTGGCTCTATATTAGCCAAAATCTACCGTATTCGGGTAAAAATTAGGAACCAATACTATAATATTTTCTTCTTATCCTTTCTAAACATTTCAAAGCTTTGTCAATTTCATGTCGACTAATAAATATATGTACATACAGTGTCACTGTCACACTCCATGTAACGTTTCTCGATTTAACAACAATATCTCTAAAGCGTCAAAATCGCTTGACATTGGTTGCTTATATTATTGGTTGTTTAGCTTGTATTCAATACATATATTTCAGGTTTTCCAAAAAACGCCTCTCTCTATAAAATGCGTAGCCCGTCAGTGACGTTATATAGACTGGACACTGTAAATATGCTTTCATACCTCAAATATTCAGTTTTATATAGAAGACATCGATCGACAACATTTTTATTATATGTATACATTAACATCATATCCTTTATATGACTATAAACGAGTTTTATTGTCAGTTGATAACATGGCGTCAAAAGTAAAACTCACATTCAATGTCCTTTTCATATCCGTGGCAGTGATTCTCGGTAATTTGATACGTTTGAAATTTTTACCTCTAAGCAACGAGGCAAAACTGTCGCTAGGGTATCCCAAGGACAGCCTTCTCAATTTTACGGAACTGACAAGTGAATATGGATATCAAACTGAGGAGCATACAGTGGTTACCGAAGACGAATATGTGTTAACAGTGTTCAGGATTGTGCGAGGTAGCAATTGTAAGGGACAAGTTAAGAAACCACCTGTAATCCTAATGCATGGACTGCTGCAAAGCTCTGATGCTTGGTTGGATGCAGGCCCAAACGCAGGGTTAGCATACCTCCTTGCAGCTGCGTGCTATGACTTGTGGGTTGGTAATCAAAGAGGTAATTATTACGGTCGGCGACATTTGAAATATAATCCGGATGACGATGCTGAGTTCTGGAACTTTTCAGTGGATGAAATTGGACTTTACGATATACCAGCCACCGTTGATTACGTACTTAATTATACTAATGTCAAAAAATTAAATTACATTGGATATTCCCAGGGTTCTGGGACCTTTTTTGTTATGTGTTCTGAAAGGCCGGAGTATTGTGATAAAGTCAAAGTTTTGATCGGTTTAGCGCCGGCTGCGAGACAAACATACACCAAGTCTGTGATTTACAGATTAGCATCTACTAGCATTGCAACAATGGAATCGGCAATAAAAGGTGCTGGTATCCAAGAGATTTTTGCAAAAGGCCACATCAGCCAGGAAGTTCTTGGATTTATATGCCAAATGAGATCATTGGCGGTGCCAATCTGTGGTGTGGGTGAGCAGATATTTGATTCCTTCCATCCAGGGTCCATAACGAACAAAACACTTCAAGTGATGTTTGGACATTTTCCAGCAGGTACCTCTGTTCATAACATGGCTAGGTACGGACAGAGTATGTTGACCGATAAATTTCAGAAGTTTGACTATGGAAAAGATAAAAATTTTGAGAAATATGGTAGTGTTAAGCCTCCTGTGTTTAACTTAACACGTATGACAGCGCCCATAGTAATATTATATGGAAATAATGATCATTTAGTTGATCCAAAAGATATATCGTGGTTAGTGGAACAGCTACCTAATGTAGTTAATGTGATACAAGTGGCTGATCCTTTATGGAACCATTTTGACGTAACTTATAGCCAGTTTACAGGTGAATTAATATTCCCAATTGTTAATAAATACTTGGATAAGTTTAGCATCACGTAAATATGGAATCCAGTCTTGAACGTGAACTTAATAATTTTATACATGGATTTCTTAGTCAATAAATTAAATGTAGTATTTCATGTGATACGCAATATTGTCTGTGATAATTATAATTAATTAAATCTCTTCGATATTTTCATTGTAATTTCTTCCTGTTACGTAATAAACAATTTAATTAAATACATTTAACCTTGATTAAACAAATTTTTATTACATACATTATGTTACATAAAAACAATAGTTCATTATTACTTTAATAAATTTAATTTATAAATGTATTTATTTTCAAGTTTAATTATGCGGGTTTATAATGTAAGATTCGGATTTTCATGCTCATTGCCGATAAAGTCATTTTATTTTTCTGTCAAAAATATTGATTTAAGACATAACAAAGTGTCTGTTTGCAGAGAACATTAACGTTTCGTAAATACGCACACTTCGATTTATCTTTGCTTATTATTAACGAAAAATCCATAAATACGTATATTGTTAAAATTTAATGATATTTAGGTATTTCTTTATTTGATACTATTTAAAAACGTATTTTTTTTTGATATGAAGTTGTTTTCTTTAAATTTAAAATTCAACTTAAAATAGTTACACGCACACTTAAAAACTATATATATTCCGTTATGATTCATTACTGTTATTCTTTTTATTAATTTACTTCACGTTTAAGGTTCCGGGGTTAATACGTAATGTTAACCTTAAATTTTTTCCAATGTAAAGTTTGACTATATTCCGATTTTCGGTAGTTGAAGTGGTGTGTTCGGAACATTAAGAAGTTATAAAGTTACACACCCAAATCGGTTTTTTCCATCAAAAATGAATGTCACTTTTAACATTGAATTAATATATTAAGTCTGTATGGTCACGGACGAAGTGGCCGGCCATTCAACTACGCCATGAACTTAACCGCGATTCAATACGCCGAAAGATCTATCAAATGCATAAGCGAAAGCTATATTGACTTAAAACACTAAAGTAATTTAATTGGTTTAAATTAAATTAAACCTATTAGTTCTTATTTTACAAAATTGTGTACGTAATTAAAGACTAAGAGTAATAACTTGATTGAATAACCTCTGAGCCGTGCGTATATTATGAAAGTTAGGGAGGCGAGAGGAATATTCAAGGTCGTAGCGAGTCTGTAGTCTCTGCCTACCCCAATGGGATACACGTGACATAACTTAACTTTTTTTGAATCATTCTTAAGGGACATAGACTATGTTTGTAACCCTGATAACACTTTATTTTAAGAGCAGTTATCGAGTTTGTGTGGTAATGTAAAAAATTACGATTGTAGTCTTCTGAAGAGTCTTCATAAACCTACTTGAATAAAGATATTTGGAGATGGAGTTTAATATTTTTGGTAAGCTTTAAGACGATTAAAGTTTTATAAGACACGTCGCGAAAAAATCTCTTTCATACTTCCTAAAAAGTATTTGTTATAACGATATTAGTAACTTGGTGAAATTTAGAAAACAAATCTGTGTCCATTCCTCGAATGTTCTAGATAAAGAAGGTTATTAAGGCTAACTTCTTAATAACATGGACCTTTAATTGAGGAAAAGACCATCTGGTTTTAATAACACCAGTTCGGCAACTCTTGTTTATCCGCTTGAAGACGTGTGTATTTAATAAAATAACATGTGTCGGATGTGTGAATTATCTTGAATTTCAAAGACGTATATTACTATTTAATTTAAATATAATTACGTATGTATTTACAGCAATTTTAGTAGGTAACATCGTATATGTTTAACTCATAGAATCGTATCAGCGACTGTGTCAATAACTTTCTTCTCACTACGAGGGTTCGAGAATAAACCGGTAAAAAAAATACCAACAACTTACTTAGAATTTTTTAAACATGATCACAGTTTTTGCATACAATTCCCAATCGTTATTTCAGTATTTATTGCGATTCATTCTAAAGATTTATTATCGTTAAATAGTACTTTACACTATAATAGGCCTTGCTCAACAAAGGTTTTATTAAAAGACTAATTTGACAATAGAATGCGAGTTTATGCGAGATAAGTAAATAGAAATTTGCATTAAAATAACATAATAACCATTTTTTTTTAACTAATCATATGACTGTAATATATAGCATTGAATCATGTCTCATGGTCCTAAAAGAAGTGTCGTTAATGAAATTGTCATATGTAGCTTAAGTATTATATTATTTAAACAAGGTCTAAATGTGCCGAAGCTAATTATTATTTGAGGTAATAATTAGTCTTTGATTGACGCGTGAATGCGGTACCAAATCTATTTTAAGCCGAGATTGTTAAGAATTCTGACGTACCTATTCGTAATCATATACGATTAAGATTAATACGATAGAACAATCGAGTTACAAATTTTACACATGTACACACCATCAGAAATAAAATCTTAGAAAACAACCAATAATGACAAATACTAGCAAATTTAATAAAAGTTAACTAAGTAAGGTGAACTAACCTAACCTAAACTTAATTAAGAGCATTACTGTATGACGGAAACAATGAAGATTATTGCATATTACACTGGCCCACATAAGTATGGTTTACTTGTAATTTAGTGAACTAAATGGGTACTCTGCCACAGGGACCAAACTTTTTAAATTTGTTTTAGTTTTGTGTTTTTTATTTTAAGTTAATTATTTTAGTTAGGCTAATATTAAGAATATATTGTATTCTATTATGTTTCTAATCAATTAAATAAACCGAGATTATTATATTGACAAAAAAAAATTAGTGAATATATTAATAATAGAAATTGAGTGGAAAGTAGAGGAAAAAAACTATATAATATAATAGTCGTAATATATGTTTGATTTTTGTAACATGTGGATACATCATTACAGCACCACTATAATAGTTACATAGTTTAAAAGATGAAAAAAACTTTATTAATTACACAAAGCAATCATGACGCTGGTATGAACAAAACAAAAATATCTTTATTCACATTTGTGAGTCGTCAAACACAAATCTTACAAAAAATTGACTCTACATAACTAAAACAATAGTGTAAAATTTGGTGTAAAAAATATAAATTTACATAATTTTGTATTGGTATACAAATTACTTATAAAACAATTAAAATACTAGGTATGTTATTCAGGAACATACCAGCTAGGTTATACGACCCCATACGACCTTATTTAGTGAATAAAGTAAACATTAAACAAAGGCCTTTTTTAAATATTTAATTACCATAGATTATGCCATAGTATACATAATGACAAAACAATACCTAGGAAATGGGGTTAAAAATCTATTTATATAGAACAATAAAAATGAATGTTTAACCTACAAACGCTGTGTTAATGAGGCAATTAACACAATTTACTTTAACGATATAAAATTAATTCAATACATAAAAGTTATACAATTACAAGTGTGTGGTTTGGAGTAAAGCACCGAGTTTGTACCTGTGCATCAATTGATACTTTCAATTTATGCACAGGTACGAAGATTTTAGATAAACTTATTACACTTTTGATTCCTTTAAAATTTTTAATACTAATAATTCATTCCATTCGATTAGTATCTACTTAGTACGTTTATTGTATTGACCAATCAGCGAAGAGCGTTTAGAGTAGATAAAAGGTCTGGGCGCCATCTTGTTGTGGTGACAGTGAGTTTGGCATTGTAAGTTCCAGTTTTTGTTTGGAATTGCTAACTAGATTTCTTTTTCAGTTTTAAGTTATCATGGCTTTGCTTAATAATAATATATTTAAACGTTATGCGAAGTAGGTTTATAAATTGTGGTCCAGCTTAAAATGCAATATCTAGATTCCTAGATAGGAATTTATCGCTCACACATTGCGTTCCACACTCACCTATTTATTCCATTTTAACTGTTACAAGCTATTTCTTCTTTTATTTATTAATTCTCACCTTACCATTATAAAATGTTACATAGCTTAGGACTAAAATATATTAGAACACATTTCTTCGACATAATAAGGATTGTTGTGTTATTAGACACTTGCGATGATAGGTTAGACTTAAATTACTTTAAGTTACCCTAAAGTTAGGCATTGTAGGTAACTTATATATATAGTATTGTATTAAATTATGTCTCACTCAACTTATTCTACTTTGAATTATCTTATTACGAATATAATTACTTGAATGAATATGTTCTTAGACGTTTGAAGGAACTAGCTCGGCCTAGTCTACACTAGAATCTACATTCTGATATACAAATAATTCTCTTAAGCCATTTACATCTTATTTTACTGTAGTTAAACTTCTATCATTTCTTTTTGCAATAAATACTTTTTTATTTATTTGTTTTTATTATTTGTGACGCGGTGTTATAAATTACATATTGTCTATAAGTCCGTTCTACTTTCTACCTTAGCCGTAACACCAATTTTGTTAAGGTCGTCAGTGGAGGTAGTAGTTGCCTTGCTTTAAAGTAATCCTTCTAAGAATTAATAAATAAAATTTGACAAGCAAATGCAAACAGTCTGACAAGTAAATATTGACATTTGCAAATGTCAAATAAGCGGCGTAAACATTGAACTCCGTTTATTACATTATAAACTCAGAAACGTTTAAGGACAAACAGAAATGAGATTGGATAATCTAGTCATTAAAACTTAATTAAAACTTCTTCAAGTGACTACAAAGATTTTCTTATGAATTGATTACAATTAATTGGTTTTCCTCTGCTTCAATGAAAGTACATAACATAAGCTTACTGATAATCCGAATATAGCTTGTAAGAAATTTTTGTTAATAGCATAATAACCCAGCTCGGAGCTATTTAAAATATCTTCAAACTGGAGGACTCCGTTACAGAGAATTACTTGTATTGTTCAGTTTTATTTCTATGAAAATATAATTAACCAACAACTCATGTTAAAAATATTTTATTCGTAAGAACACAGAGAGTCCTAGTGTGGAGGCTAGTGACCTATTATATTGTAAAATAAATAAATGTAACAAATTAAATGATTAAAAAATTAAAATATAACTTTATTAAATGTATCAATAGTCGAACAAAATCTCTATATTTACATTAACACCATCTATCGGTTAGGTTATTTACAGTAATACGGTTGAGACGTGTACGTATGATAGTTTAAAAAGGGTTTAAAATTTTAAAACAGACTTTTTGAATCTGGATTCAAAAAGTCTGTTTTGGATCATTAATCTACACGCGGCTTTGAGTGATTTGTGAGAATTCCTTTGCTACAGTGAAAGATGCGGCTTAAATAATAAGACAGACAATTATGAAAAATAAATAAGAGCTTTTCCTATAAGTAAGCCGATAAAAATATTGTTATCTAACTCTAAGTCATTACCCAATTTATCACGCGACTATAACAGTAAAATATTAATAGAACAAAATAAAAAGCTTTGGCTCTAACAGTTCCAGATTTTAAAAACTCCAGCCTAGTTAAGTTAGCGTGTTGTACCCAGTTTAAACTGGGTGATAAATTACTTCATACAAAACAACGTTCGCGTGTAAATAAAACTCGCGTTGACACTTTATTTATGAACTTTTTACAGCCTTTAAAGTAAATTAGTCATAAGGCTAGGCTATGTATTCATCTTTTTCAGACGCCAAATTGTATTTTTTTTTATCACTGCAGAAAATTGGAAATACCGTCAGTAGATAATTACAGTGAGCTTCTTGTGGGTTTTTCTCAGCTGAGGAGGTGCAGTGAACCCATGTAACATGTTATGTAGAATGGCCGAAGTAAAGAGTATTTTAGTTGAAAAGGCATACTATACCGTAAACGAATATTTAGAGGACAAAGATCCCTTTAATGTGTCGGCAATTGGCTCAGCATCGGGACAGTTCAATTCTTGAGTAGCCTTACAATGCTTTGTTATTTTAATTGTGAGTAACACAATTTTGTAATAATTGTTTATTTTAAAAGAGCAGCTATCGAGTTTGTTGCTGGTTCTTCTCGGTAGATGAGTGCCTTCCGAACCGGTGGTAGTGTAAAAATTGACGATTCAAAAGTGTCTTTATAAAGGCCTACTTGAATAAAGATATTTTTAGTTTAAGTTTGAATATTAGAGAGAGTACCAACTCATGAAAGGCCGGCAACGCACTCTGTAGTGTGAATACAAATTTTTGTCTTACCGAATGAATTTAACGTTGTAGTTATCCCGTGTTCTAGCAGTATGGGATAATGTCGGTTTTTAATAGCTCTGCGTTATTGGAAAAAAACTGTCCGAGAGAAACGTCGCCTTTGTTCTCGGAAAACATCGGACATTCAAAAGAAAATCTTTTAGGAAATTCTCCTTTTCAATATTTCCGGGCTTTTAAAAATTGTTGTGTATACAGAGTTTTGTAACTGACATAAATCACAAAATTAGACTTTTATAAGAAGTTTGTGTTTTTACTATCATAATCCATTCCAATTGAGGTATTTGGACTAAGCCGTAAAATTGATCCAAAAACAAATTTAATTTACATTTGAATTTAAGAATTTCCAAAACATTAAAATTAAATGATTTTTTTGGAAATATCAGTGCCTTAAAATTTATTAACAAGTTTATAAAATATTTAAGTTTACCTGTTAATGTTAATTAAACCTGAAATATTCCATCTATTAAACATGAGCTTACATGCAAATTGAAAAGTTAAATTAGTGACGTCAGCGACAGCTTTAGAAAGTTCTGAAAGGTAGGAATAGCTTAGCAATAACAGCTATTCAGAACTTTCACGAAACTAGGGCAGGACAAACGAATTAAGGCTCTGTTTGTATACAGATAAATTAAGCTTACATTTAATTAGTGCTAGGCAAAGCCATATTCTATATGAATTTACGTACTAGATAGAAAAAAATACATTTATTAGCACGTACTGAGGCTTTGTTCTTAAAAACAATGTATTCGATGAGTTTTTTTAGATTGTGACTAGACTAGTAGGCTGTTCAGAATTTATATATTTTATATATTAAAATTATTTAACCACACTAACACCAAATACTAATTCCTATGTAGTAATAAAAATAATAAAGTCTGTTAACAGTTGTCGTCGTCTCAGATAGTTGATGTCAACTTCTTCCCTTTCCAGTAATACTGGTCTGTCACTGTCATTAATTATCTGTGGCCAGCATCAGTGTCTTCAATCCGCACCATCCACCTAGTGGAGGCCGTCCCAGGCTTCGCCAACTAATTCGAGCCTTATCTTTATCAACCAATGTCTTTGATTGGTCTATGACGATTAGTTGTGAGAGAATTCTATAATCTATGGGATAATACTTAGAGCATGTGTTCCATTCTCCAAAAAAGAGACGTCCATAAACGACTGAGTTTCTTGACCTTTTTACGACTTTTTATTATCGTATTAACAAACTTAAGCACTAAAAAGTTTTGTCCATGTAGCAGAGCATAATGCTGGCGGCATTTCCTCACTGTATCGTGATGCTTATACGCTGAGCGAAAGGCACACTCTTGGATCACCTTTTACGACTGATATTACCTTTTGTTCTCATCCGAATTAGCTACGAAGGTTTGTTAAAGTGACTTTACACGTACATAACTTTTGATTGTTTAACAAATAAAAATATACTTAAATTGGAGATTGCTGAAAGGGCAGACGTAGTGTGGCCATAAACGAAGTGAAGAGCTACGAAATGGCTGCTTTACGATCTCGTAAAGCGAACGTTATTTGAACGATAAACAGAATGAAGTCTTCCGGAATGCGGTTACACCAACGCGATGTGAAATGCATATGAATTTTTCTTTAATCCTTCAAACTCTTGAGACTCCCTCGTCTCTCTGTCTTCAACTAATACTGTGAAGCGATGTATGTCATAACCTAGGTTAACAGTATATTATCTTCTAAGTAAGTCTTTAGAAGAAAAGCATGGAGTTAAAGAGACGTTAAAGTGGAAGTTATCAGTTGCACCTGCAGGCATGTGATAAGGGTAGCTGCCCTTCCGAGTACAGGATTTCCCTAATTTTAAGTTTTTTTTGTGTCTTGCTTGTAAGTGTTCTTTTGTTTGTGTTTGTAAATTTAGTTATAATGGTTTTTTTAGTGTTGAATGTTATATTTCATTGTATTATGTATTAAACATTCAATCTACCAAATATACCAAATTCTACAGTATTCTTAATAAAAGTTAGTACCTAAATATGTTTTAAAAAACTTTTGAAACTTTATTGTATTAAATATAGCGCTACATCGAAATCCCTTAGCTTATACCAAACAACTAGAAGTACCTTTAGCTGATTATCCGCGCCAAAACAAACAAGTTTGAATAGGTACATTGTTTAGATTTAGTCTTAACACGTAATCTTGTATGTAGAATATACTACAACTTATTTGGTACGACAACACATGTTTTTTAAACTACAAATGACAGAAATTTAAACAAAATTAATTTTACACGAAAAGTGTAAAGGGTAAACAATATAGTATTTAAATATCAATGAATAAATAATATACATACGGTAGACTTATCTAAAATTTAAATTAAAAAAGCAGGATAAAAAAGGATTAGCAATTCACCCGTTGAATGACTGGGTGTCTATAGCCTGCGGCTTGTTTCTGTCGGCAGGTAGGCTTTTCATCCGCCTACCCTATAAAGAAACAATTAAAGACCCCATTAGCTTAATTATTATCTTTACTATATAACAAAGTATGCGGGGGCGAATGAACATTCAATTTTGTTAGTAAAATGAAAAGAATGCTCTTTAAGTATAATGTTTTTTCGCGGTGTATACAACATTTAATGGAAAAAATTTGACATATTTTTCACGAAACTCATTTTTCCTCGTACACATTTTTAGCGTGTATGAAGAAAAGTAATGAATTTTTATATTTGATTGCTTTTTCAACCGTTTCAGATGAGTACTAAGTACACATGAGCTTTAAGTTGAATAACAAATGAAGGTAACTTGTGAAAGCCCCATGCTTTGTAATGTTTTCTCCATGGTTTTGATCACTTGATGGTGTTTTAAGACAAACAGATGTTTACAATTATATTACGAATATGTAAACTTTATGGCGCTGTAGCTAAAGCCATTTGAACCCAAATTGGAAAAACTAGATTTTTTTTAATAGTTAAGTAGGTTTTGCCCCAATCGATTTTTATTCCTAAGGGAATCTCGTGATGTTAAACGAGCCTAAATCAATGAGTGTCACACACAAAAACCTATTAGGCCAAGTGTTCCTACCGGAAGATGCTATAATACTGCGCTTTAATGATTATCTTTGCATTATACCATAAAGTTATTGGGCCTTGTATGCAGCACGCTATGGCGTAGCCTTGGCATAGTAAATACCTGGGAATGCATTTTGAAATTGCTTCGCGATAACACAACTACTTGGTACTAATTACAATATTATCCACGTGTAAATAATAATAATAGTAACTTTTTATTTCAGACCAATTAGTATCCATAGATTGTTACTGTGTTTTTCAATTGTATTAAAGTATGTTAGTATTCTTAGTCACTATAACTATTACAGCGTTCCTATAATTTATTTCTTCCTATTGCTATCCCAACCCAGTGGTGTTGGATGTAGCAATCTGAACTGGCAACTATCGGATGATTAGGATTAAGGATTCCGCTGTCACTAGAACAGTGACAGTCAACGAATGTTATTTTAAAAAGTATTCAAACGAGTCATCAGTTACATATATGGGTTAAAAGCTGGCCTATTTATATATTTCTAAAGGCGAATTTTCTGTAGCATCATTAATTTGATTTAATTACAAGCTAAATCTCTCACTCAAGGGTGGGTATGTCAGACCAGAAGAGTAATGTTGGTTCTACATAATATTTGATATGATGTTAGCGAAATTTTAATTGAAAATGTTTCTTCTAATTCGATTAGAGTCAAAGTCAAAAATTTCTCATTGAATTAGGATGTTAAACAACCACTTTTGAAGTTTACACCTGTTCAATGCCTTAAGAAGAACCCAAAAGAAACTTAGTGGGGTTTGTCATGGTGGATTTTACACTTATCTTATTACAGTGATGAAAAAATAAAAAAAAAAAACAAAAATATCTTTATTCATATATAGGTAACTATGGTACACAATCGCCAACAAAAAAAATAAAAAGTTTAAAAAAAATCGACTTTCCATTTACTGCTAGATCAACATTACCTAACAATATATTTGGACCGGACCAATTCATTTAATCAATAATCATTATAATCATAGTAAGCTTTTACCATTAATTTCCATTTAATGACAGATTTAAATTTATTGTCTTGGTTAGACCTCGGGAGTAAGTTATAAAAACGGAACCACTGACCTTTAAATTAATTACTTATTCTACAGAGCCTGCTATTAGGGTGTTTATTTTTATTTATTAAATTTAAAAATCACAGATATTTTTAAACGGATTAATATAGTTTATAAAGGATCCATGGTTAGTAATATTGCTAAAATAGATAAAAGAAAATAATTGGCTAAGTGTACCTAAGTTCACCATCGTCATTGGTGTCATATTCTGGAACGTTCGAACTACTATTTCGTAATTTATCATCATTACTATCCCAGTTATAAAATTTGTTTTTCGAAGAAGTCACTTTTTTTTCATTGATTATTTGAAAAGTGAATAAACATTTACAGATTCTCGTCTGAAAACTGATCGGCCACTAATGTGTGATTTAATTGATGGATGGTCGTCGAATTAATTCCAATTATCCGTAAAATTACTGGTTGACATATTGAGAGTTTCACGATTGACATTAAACCGAGTTTAATCTGATTGACTTTTACTAGAACAGAGTTTTTTTTTTATAAAAGCCGCCGCCCATAGAAACTCACGTGGCTGAGAGCTCGTCCGTTGTCGGTCTTTTAGAAACTACGTACGCACTTTTTTTGAAGGACCCTATGTCGAATTGGTTCGGATATACTGTGTAATATAATGACATATTGAACGTATGAGTTTAAGTTTACAACAATCATAGAACCACAAGAACCGAGTGTGTTCCTCTTGAGTGAGTAGTGTTATTAAACACTTGCTTATATTAAATATTAATATTAGTTAACTAGGCTCAGCTTAATTTACTAATTGGTCTTAAGTTAGGCTGTAATTTTCCATTAAGACACAATTAGGTGACTATTGAAAATTACATATACATATGTACAATTTACAAACCATAAAGGTTTTATTGATTATTTTCGCAGTGTCAAGTCCCACTTGGAGGACTATTTATATTTTGTACCTTGAAACATTTTCCACTATCATAGTACCTCACCTGTGTTTAGAAGTCTCTGTATTTAATCTAAGAAGAAGTTTGGCCAGACACAAGTAAATGTCGTCGTTCGTCTTTTGTTTTACATTCTTACCCAATAATACACAGACAGTAATTGAGCATAGACAAATACAGACAGGGTTTAAAATTGTAAACAATAAGGTTTCTCTGTGGTGGGACCACAGAGAGCAGATATTAAAGAAAATGTTCCCTCCAATTGGAATCTATAGTAATTTTGTATCTGTGACCCGCATTGCGGCTTTAGTGCAACAAAGGTGTGACCCTTTTGCCGCGTCATTGATTACCTCATGTTCTATGGTCTATCGGTTTTATACTGATTAATATTGCGCGCCATTAACTTCATTATTTAAATATTTGGTTAAAAATATAATAATCAAATAAGAAATCAAACTACCATTGAAACATAGTGCATGTGTTTCTATGATTTCTATCTTTATTTACTTGTAAAATCTTCATATATTTTTTAGGTGAAATACTTACATACGTTTTACATATTTTTTTTTCCTGGAGGGCTCATTTTGACACCATGATGGTTCCAAACATTGATTACATTCTTAATATTAACCCAACTAAAATAACTTAAAATAAAACAAAACACAAAACTAAAAAATATGCCAATATATTTTTTGTTTATTTATTTAATGAAACTCGAATATTGTCAGAATTCGTGTATAGATTACATTAATAATGAATAATATTTTAACAAAATGCAGTGTATTTCACGAAGTATATTACAAATAATGTAATTTTGGTAATTATCAGAAGCTAATGAGCATTTCCCAATTTGCTAATACTTAAAATAATAATACTAAGTTGCGACAGCTAATTGTCAATTCTACCGATTCTTCCCTCAGTTTGTCAACACTCGCCCAGACACAGGTATTAGAAAGCTTAGAATGTAAGATTCATTCACAAACTAAAACAGTGCATCACAAATTTCTCTTCAACAATACACTTGGCTCGCAGCAACGTTTAGCTTTTAAAACGTTTACGACCACTTCACTGATTCAATAAAAGCTTTGTAACTTTGCTTGTATTTTTTTAGCAATTACTCACAAAAATGTTTACATTTTTTAACTATAGATATATAATTGTTCGATGACAATCGTCAGATAATAAATTAGTAGAATTAGTTTATTTGTGTGGCGGAGAGTTTCTTGCCAGATCTTCTCGTCCGCTCTACACCCTTGATTTGGGAACTGGCAGTAAAGGAAGAGTCGAAATTTTTTCATAACTTAATTTGTTGACGATTCATAAGTGTACCTTAGTTACCTATGAATAAAGATATTTTTGATTTTGAGTTAAATTCCCAAATTTATCTAAAAAATGTAACTACAACTAACCGATAAAAACATACTAAGGTTTTTTGTATAGAGGAGGAGGCAAATCCCCATTAAGCGTCCGTCGCTTTTAAAATACTACTATGTTTATAATTTATAATATACTTATACGTATATATTCTCATTTATATAATATTTTTTATTGTCCTATTGTGTTGTTATATTTACCGTGAGTGTATACAAATAAACGTGTTTTTTTCTCTTTCTTTCTTCTTTCAAACGAGCAGGACACACCATAAGTAGGTATGATGAAGTCGCCACCCATAGACACACACGCGAATGGCAGCTCTATCATTTATTAAATCTTTTGAAATTGTTTAGTCAATACTAGCGTATTGACTTAGTAGTCAAGGTACGCTTATAATTAGCGGTATATACCCTATTGATAATTGACTATTAAACGTTCTTAAACTGGAACATTACTTATTTTTAACTCTGTAGTATTTAGGTACTCCATATGAATGAATTAAAAATGTTTAATTTATGAGCATATTTCTTGACTTGATTTCCCCCGTTCTGACCGCCTTAATTCTCTTCCGGATATGTAGTACTTATAAGTTCTGTGAGAGAAATGTATGTATGCAAGCAGCGTCTTTATAGTAGGTGGGTTTTATATGCCGATTTAATTATAGTGAAATAAATAAATAAATTGACTTCTTTAGTATAGAAGGTTTTAAGTGTTGAAGGTTCTAAATTTATTTCGAAACTTCTTACGATAAGTTTATGATAACATACTTCATGTAGGATTTATTATATCATACTAGCGCGTTATAAACAATTTAAGGTTGTTCAAACAAGCAACGATCTAGAAGTTTTGTCGCGCTTTGAACCAACTAAATTAACTTTGATTTAAAACGAGAGTAATTAAATTAAATTTACCATACACCTGTTACATAAATATGCGGTCATATAAATAACGAGTCATAAATACATGAATGACTTCATATTTCATTAGAGTTTACCAACTTTCAATTTTTATCTCATATTTAAATTTTGTGAGTTTGTCTATTATCATGATTAAGTAAACATTTGTCACGTATAACAAACTCTGTTAATTTTAGGTTGTGGTGATGAGCAGCAGCACAACATCAGACAAAACCATAAACACCAGTACCGACTCTGCAGCCACAGCTCTCACATCCATCACGGGGACCGATGAGTCCATGGATGCGGAAACTGACCCTTCCGAACTCCAAAATCTTATAGACGACACACCATCAAATCCCCCAGAAAACCCACCCTCTACAGCACCCCCACACTACCACCGGGCGCAGGACAGCGGAGAATTTGATCCCCCTTCCTATGCTATACCCCAGTCAGCCACAGACACCTTGGATTCCCCGAGGCCTGGACCAGCGAGGTTTATCTTCGATGTCCCTATACCAGAACCTCATCAGAACCATAAAAAACCTGAAAAGGTAAGGCCACGCCAGTTTTTTTTGAAAACCTCATGTGCTTGTGATTTATTACATCAAACCTTTTAACTCTGTTAAAGGATTCCGTCTATAGGCCGTTAGTTGGAAAATACATTTTTAAATCAAACTTTATTGTACAAACATGAAAGGCTAGTGAAGTTATTTCAGTTTATACTAGATATAGCCTGTAGCTTCGCCATCTTGTTTCCACAATTGTGATGATTAATTATTACAATAATGTAATGTATTTTTAAGCTCAAGAACATTCTTAAGCTAAGCTTATAAGTTAATAATTTATGTATTTTTGCCGATATTCCGACCTTTTCTAAAATCAATCGCATTTTACAAATAATATCAAATATAGCATCTATTCCATGGTTTGTACCATATTCATTTCGAAGCTTAAAGAAAAATCAGCTGGTAGAAAGAGTACGCTTCTAAAGAATATTCTGGTTGTATAAGTATACAGTTAAAGAATATTTAGAGGATAAAGATCCTTGGAATGTGTCAGCAATAGATCATCGCGACGGTAAATTCTTGGGAAGCATAATAGCTTATATAATTTGACTTTATCATGACAACTCATTTGTTTTTGAAATATTAATTTTTTGTCGTGTTTAAACTGCCTTGCACTCAGACGGTAATGTAAAAAAATTAGATTCAAAAGTGTATTTATACCTACTGAAATAAAGATATTTTTAGTTTGATTATATAGCCTTAAAAATTTTGTAATGTTATGTGTGACTGTGGTGCGGTGCGGTACTGCGGTTGATCGTCTGTATGTTAATATACGGTTCTCTTACATAATTGTCCAACGTCCCCTCGATGGGGCAAAGGGCATCTACAGTGATTCCCAGTGAGTCCTATCTTGCTGCAACAGCACGTCGCCAGGTCTGTTTGGAACGGCAACTCTATCTTTCCTTGACAATTCCAATTCATGCACCAGCTTGGGCATGTGATTGGGATACCTTGGAAGAGAGTTTCCAATCCAGTACCACTTGCGAGGCTTTAATAATTATTTATGTTAGTAAAACTTTAGTATGTTGTAAGTTTTAATGATAGGCATTAGTAGCGACCAAGTTAAAGCATTCGGCTGAAGTCACTTGATTCTGAAGTAAATAGCCATAGCGTGCGTCTAACGATGACTATTAGGAAGCCCTTTGATCTTGGCACAATTTATGAAAGTCGAGAGGTAACGCCTATATGAAAATGTGGGCAAAATGTTCAAACAACGTACGTATATAGATTGTATTTATATAAAATGTTTTGCGGTTCACTCTACAATTACGTTTATACAATCGCTTTTTCTGAGTAACACAGATATCCACTTATCAAGACTATAGACTATAAACAGACTATAGACAATAAATAGATTATAAACAAGACGCTTGAATATGCGCATGAATGTAATATGTTTTAAAATAAAGCCAATCCTAATTAATATATGTATATAGAAAGGTAACTGAAGGCATGCATTCAGTTTTATGGTTTCTGTAGTATTATCTGTAATGTATTATAGCAACAGGCATTTTTCTAACAAAACAACGTATTCATGAAATCCTATATTGTTAACAACAATTAATTATCATATGCGTAAAGTACATTATATAAAGAAAATCGTTATGTCGTGAGAAATAGACAAAATATAAATAAAGGAATAATTCTATTTGATAAATGTAAGGGAATTTATTTCGTATATATATAGGTTTTTGATATTTCGTAAAAAAAAAACAATTTTGTATACGATTGGACAGAATAATTTGTTTTGTTTAATTGGAATTCAATTAATTCATTAGGCCAAAGCTATGATGAGAATCAAAGAAGTTTCTTAAGCCTTTGGAAAAAGTGTTAGTTGGTCAATATTTTTCATAAGTGAGCATCAAGAATGCAATCCGTAAAGCACAGAATCCTACTCCAGTACTTATAATTAATAGTTTAATATTTTTCCAGCCTCGCAACAAAACACAAGTAAGTCAACCGAATCCCGATCTAACAGCGCCCTCTACATCAATGCAATACGACAAAGTAGAACCACCAAAAAGTCCGAAAGTCTCTCAAACGAAATACGAAAAGCATTTTAATTTTGAACCCGAGGCTGTAAGAAGAGGGAGTGAACCAAGGCTGAAGAGAGATAAAGATTACTATAAGGATGAAGTGGCGAGGTTACGGAAGCAACTTGAGGGAACAGAAGTCTTTACAAGGAGGAGATCGACCCATCAGCATTCCGTCCCGCCACCGTCTTCAAGACGCCAGTCCACTGGTATGTGTTTATAGGTTTAGTAAAATTATCCCTCAATATGGGTAAAAAGGACAAATAATATTGAAACGCCAAGTTGTAATTGGTTTAAAACAGTCCAATTTGACCGCGTTCGTTATCTCGGTGTACTGTGTGTTTGCAGGTTGTTGTCATTATAACGCGCATATATGCTCCTATTTCACTTTACCCACTGGTAGTAAAGGTTTTTTTGATTGTTTTATATATACAGACATTAATGCATTCGGAGCATGGTGTATTGGTTGCAGCTCTGTTCAACCGTACTAAAATATATACTCCGCGATTTAAAAAAGTGACAGAGAGTTTATTGTCAGTCCTTCTCGTCCGCTCTACGCTCTTGATTTCTGAACTGGCAGTAAATGTAGTGTTTGGAATGTTTTCTATTTGACAATTCATAAGTGTAAGAAGTTATTTCGATTTTGATTTTTTAATGTTTTTTTTAGAAAACGAGACATAATAGATGATTTACGGTAGTTATCATTAAATGTCCTGATATGATAATGAAAAGAGGTAGCCTGCAGGTTTTTAAGCTAAAATAAATAAGAAATCAAAATAAATTTTCAGTTTTAGGCTCGTTTTTTATATTTATTTATGTCTGGTTTTCACATTGCTTAACCATTGACTGATTAATTTATAGCCTGGACAAATTACAATTTTTTAGCAGCTCAAGTCCACGTCACTGCAAACCCTTTGGACGCAGCATCTTCTATGCCAGCTGGTCGTACCACGATCGTTGTGCAGCAGCCATCCCTCTCCCTAGACTACGGTGGATGTTCCACCATCCTCATCAGAGATGGGGACGATGGTAGACGGAGTAGCAGAGCCTGCGACCACATCCAGCAGTTGTTAGACGTAACCAGCCAGTTCACGTCGGAAGATCTGCACGAGTTTGATAAAAGGTAAAGTTAGCTTTTCATTTAAGGCTCCGTATATTTTACAAATAAAATAATCACTTTACTAATGACAAAAATCCAGATTCGTGTATGTTGAGTGAGATGAGTGTATGATAAATTTCGATTCACAAGTTGTTTTCTTTTTAGGGACTTACTTATGTGGTTTAAATACCACTTACTATAATTTATTATTATAGTAAAGTCCTTTTTTGCCAAGACCTTATTTTACTTGTACACAATATTTTGAAAAACGTGTTGAATTAGGCTAAAAGAGCTTTTATCTTGTGCTCATAATCCTGAATACCTTAAAGGTGTAAACAAATTGTTAAATAAAACAAAGAAAAAGATAAAGAGAAAAAAAGGTATAAAACAGACCGTTTCACGGCCTCTTCTAAGTAATCTGAATTTGCGTATCGTAGATAACATTTTGTTTTATTACATTTTCAAATTATCTATAACATTCCAAATAACAGTTGGTTATATTTTAATATACATAATTTTAGTAACAAATTAAATGTAATAAGACATTGTCAATACCAACTTAGTCATATTAATTACTCCAATGATGCTGTGATTTAGAATTTTACATTAATACAACGTTAACAAATTTGCAGGAAAATCTCTCGTTCTTTTGTTGATTTGAATTATTTTATTAGATTAGTATAATAAATATACGGGTATAATAATCTTTTTAGTGAAACTACCGTGATTTTGTTATAAACATCTCAGGATAAATGCGAACTGTCGTTTTGTGATAGGTTTTGCCTTTATATACATTATAAAGTTATTTTATGAGTTGCAAGCCCGATTTTATATTTATAAGTAAAAATATTTATCCAATTTAATATTTCGAAAATATACTGATAATTATTTATTGGGATACAAATTTCTTTAAAAGCAATTTCTTTTCAATCTATTTTGTTGGAAATTCATTGAAATGGATAATTAGCGTTCATTGTTAATTTCAGTGGCTTTACGATTAAACAACGGATGGCCGCAGGCAGATTATAATTGGCAATCGTCAACATTATTTCTGCGATAAAGCATACCGTTCGTGGATACTGAAGCGCTATGGCAGACATATTATATAGGTTGAGATATATGATCATTTTAGTGTGATAAACCCCTTTTTGATTCTTCTGTTACAACTACCGCAAGTGGTTTTAGTAGATGCCTCCAGTTATCTCAGTGCGGTGTTGGTGTGCTTTTTCTCTTGGCGAGAGTTAGACAAAGTCTAAATAAGTAATCAGTAAGGTACATAGGAACATTTTAAAAACGTATTAAATCTAAATAATTCAACGGTCTGCATTAAGCAGAGTTAGCGAATATAGTTGTAGAATTTTTCTTTATCGTATAATTCAAATTATCATTTTAAGTACATTTCTGAATCAATCAACCTTCTTGGTCTCACGCTTATCTTTATTTCTTTTTAATTAGGTACTAAGTAACTAGTAACACTATGGAATCCTTCATATATTATTGACCAAAGAGTCTATTTTGTCGTTTAATTTTTAAACGTTAGAAGGATGTGGAACTAAAGACAAAATACGTTTTACGATTGGGCAAACGTAAAATTACATATGACGTCACGTGACGAGTGGCTGTGATCGGACTACGCGTTACAATAAAACCTCACCTCTGTCGTCACCTTAAAACTGTCTCACATAACAATGCCCGCGTTACTCACACATTGAATAAAATCATTTAACGTTGTAATTAAGTAATTGTTCCGCCAACATTTAATTACTCGCGAGTTACGCAGGGCTTCGCATTATTTATATTCATTAAATTAGAGAGAGCGGCCCTCTCGGTATGCCTTAATATATACAGATTCCTATTTTAAGTACAAATGAGATTGATTTTCACCCTTGTGATATGGTTAATATTATTATTGTTACATAACATTGCAATGCAGTCGTCAGACGTCAGTCATAAAATAAATGAAAACAACACTTCACGAACTGTAAATACATTAATACCGAGTGGTGCTTCTCGAGTACAGAAAATCTAATTAATAAGAACTTCGCAACGAATTTATGTTCTCAGTCAGAAGATTATCCAGCGTGTAAGCCTTCAGAGTCCGTACTGTATTAGTGACAATCTGTCTCACATCAATCATTTGGTTAAATCGGTGATTAATTCAATGTATGTTCGAGTGCTCGTGTGTGAAATTGAGGGCAAATATATACAACACAGTCTATGGGAATCGAATTTAATGTGCTTAAATATTAATTGGAAAACAAATTTTGACGATAATATATTGGATTTTAATGCTAAGTAAACATTTGTTTTAAAGTCGACTTAACATAACAATACAACTAAGTGTCAATCAACAATCGTTTTACAAAACATGTTGACGTGCAATATTACTGTAATAGCCAATAAACCACTTCACAAATACAAATGTACTGGTGACACGCGATTCTTATACGGGACGTTTAAGGTGTTTAGGGAAATTATTCCTTATGTTTAATGTTCATGGCAATTGAGCGGAATAAGCTTACTATACAATTAAACTTGAGCTTTTACATTCTAATGTTCCTGCCAGGTTTCAAGCACGCACGGTATTTTTAACTTCCAGAAACAACCTCAAACAAAAGCTCAAGTTTAATTGTAAAGTAAGCTTATTCCGCCCAATTTCTATTGAGTTTCGTGGGCCGATTCATAGAATGTGTTCATCTCTGGAATGTCATCCATGTTTGCGCACTACTGCTATATTTAAGGATTTAGACAGTAGCTATTGGATTTACTAAGGTAAAGACAATGGCCTTTCAGCTTGTTATTATGTTACACATAATAATTACTTATTAGTATTAGTAATAACTAATTTCTTTTGTGTTTCTTACGTTATTTGTAATTTATTGTCTGTTAAATAAATACAGTGAATATTTATTTTTTATTGTTATGTGTATGTATGTTTCCTTAATAAATAAATGATTTGATAGTTGAAATGAATCTTTTCTAGTGGGAGTGTCAAACTGTTGCCTTCGGGCTTCAGTCGAATGGGCAGGCACGACCGGGGCAGTACCACTGTCTTACTGAAGACCGGCGTGAAGCGGTACAATGGGCTTCACCTGTTGTATTTGCGTTTCGTCCGGTGATTGAGATTCCCGGAGCCCATCCCTCTTCCCCTACCCAAATTAAATAATGAAGGTGCAGAACAAAAAGAAACTACCCCAGGGAGGTACCACTCGTGTCAGCGGTGGAGAATCCTCCTCTGGGCGTCCACCAACGGGAAGTTCAACACCCGCTGATGGCCGCACAGGCTGCCCTTCGTACTCTGGGGGGGGCAACTCTGCGCTACAAAAAAAACACCGTTCTCGGGGCAAACAGGGCAAAATTTCCAAGGCGTCCCCCATCTCACTCACTGTGGATTTCTCAAACATTAGGGGGCTCAACTCCAACATCAACGCAGTCCACCACCACCTAGAGACTGCAAAGCCGGCCTTGCTCTTCCTTACTGAGACCCAGATATCCTCTCCGGCTGATACTTCCTACCTCTCCTACCCGGGGTATAAATTGGAACATTCCTTTGTGCCGCGGGCGGGAGTTTGCGTGTACGTCAGGGAGGATGTCTGCTCTCGGCGCCTCGGGACGCTTGAAGGCGTGGACCTATCTAGCCTATGGTTACGCGTAGACTGCGATGACCATCCGCGTTTCTATGCCTGCTTGTATAGGTCCCATAGTGGAAATTCCGAAACTGACCGACTCATCGAGCACATTCAAATGGCGACAGATTCCTTGCTCGAAAGGGTTCCAACCGCTGAAATCGTGATACTTGGCGACTTCAATGCCCACCATGCCGAGTGGCTTGGCTCTGAAACCACCGATCACGCGGGCAGATCCTTTCACGACTTAGCCTTGGCATATGATCTGACACAAATGGTCCCTGCGATTACGCGAATACCAGATGTAGAGGGTCATAAACCTTCTTTGTTGGACCTTCTGCTGACTTCACATCCGGAGAACTACCAAGTCTCCATCGACCCTCCTTTGGGTTCGTCGGACCATTGCGTGGTCCGGAGTAGAGTGCCAACCACGCGCCCTCCACGGCCTCGCTTTGCGGGCTGTCGTCGCGTGTGGCATTACAAGTCAGCAGATTGGGATGGGATGCGGTCCTTCTATGCATCCTACCCTTGGGGGCTGTTATGCTTTTCGTCGGATTCTCCAGATGTCACTGCTGACTCTGTCGCCGAGGTGGTGCTGCAAGGCATGGAACTCTTTATTCCATTCTCTACAGTGCCGATCGGTGGCAAGTCTCAGCCCTGGTTTAAACGCTCTTGTATGGCGGCTTCACGTCTAAAACGAGAATGCTTTCGAGCCTGGGCAGACGCGGTGTCATCTCGCGGCTTAGAGTCCGCCGAACTTAAAAAAGCATATAACTCAGCGTCTAGGTTTTTAAAACGAGAGATTGCCAAGTCAAAGTCAGAGCACATTGCCAGTTTTGGTGAGAGATTAGCTCGCCTTCCATCTGGGACTCGTGCGTTCTGGTCTCTGGCCAAAGCTGTCCAAGTCCAAGCTTTAACTTCTGTAAGCCTTCTCTTCCACCACTACTTGGGGCGAACAACCTGATGGCCAACACCCCGAAAGAGAAAGCCGATCTTTTAGGCTCTCTTTTCGGGTCCAACTCGACGATTGATGACCACGGGAATACTCCACCGACGTTATTGCGGTGTGATACTTCGATGCCCGAAATTGTTTTTCGGCTTCGTGCTGTACGCAAAGCCCTTACTTCCCTGGATATTCATAAGTCGAGTGGACCGGATGGTATTCCTCCAATAGTGCTGCGCACTTGTGCTCCTGAGTTGGCTCCGGTCCTGACGCGTCTTTTCCGGCACTCTTATTCACTCGGCATTGTCCCGAATGCTTGGAAGACCGCCTTGGTTCACCCGATTCCTAAAAAAGGCGAACGCTCTGATCCTTCAAACTACCGCCCAATAGCTGTTACCCCTTTATTTTCTAAGATAATGGAGACTGTTATCAACAGCCAGCTCCTTCGTTACCTAGAGGAATGCCAGCTGATTAGTGACCGTCAATACGGTTTCCGCCGTGGCCGCTCAGCTGGTGATCTTCTAGTTTTCTTAACTCATAAATGGGCAGAAGCTGTTGAGTCTAAAGGGGAAGCACTGGCGGTTAGTCTGGACATAGCAAAGGCCTTTGATCGGGTATGGCACAAGGCGCTTCTCTCAAAACTTCCAGCATATGGGCTTCCCGTGAAGTTATGCGACTGGATCTCCAGTTTTTTGGCCGATCGGAACATCAAGGTCGCTGTCGACGGTGCATGTTCCGACCTCAAATCCATAAACGCTGGAGTTCCCCAAGGCTGTGTACTCTCTCCTACGCTGTTCCTCTTGCATATCAATGATATGTTGCACTTAAGCAGCCTTCATTGTTATGCGGATGACAGTACTGGAGATGCTCTATATCACGGCCGTGCAAATATTTCCCGGGTTGATGTCGAGCAGTGTCGGGACAAACTTGTGTCTGAAGTCGAGACTCTACTGCGTGGAGTCTCGGATTGGGGTCGACTTAACTTAGTCCAATTTAACCCCTCGAAGACCCAGGTTTGCGCGTTTACCGCTAAAAAGAATCCCTTTGTCGTGGCCCCACTATTCGATAACACTCCTCTTAAAGCCTCAGCCAATATTGGAATTCTTGGTGTCGATATATCGAGCGATGTCCAGTTCTGCAATCATTTGGAAGGTAAGGCTAAGTTAGCCTCTAAAAAGCTTGGTGTTCTCAGCAGGGCGCGTCAGTATTTCACATCAGGCCATCGCTTGCAACTCTATAAAGCGCAAATTCGGCCTCATATGGAGTACTGTTCCCACCTCTGGGCGGGGGCGCCCCAATACCAGCTCCTTCCATTTGATCGCATCCAACGCAGAGCGGCTCGTATCGTCGACGACCCCATCCTTTCCAATCGGCTTGATCCTTTGGCTCTGCGTAGAGATGTAGGCTCCCTCTGCATCTTCTACCGCATTTATCATGGGGAGTGCTCTGATGAATTGTTCGGGCTAATACCTGCAGCGGAATTCCATCACCGGACATCAAGGCAGAATACGAAATTCCATCCGTACCACCTTGATGTCTGGCGTTCCACGACTGTGCGTTTTTTAAGGCAGTTTCTGCCGCGCACCACCTCTTTGTGGAACCAACTGCCAGCGCAGGTATTCCCGATCCGCTACGACTTGGGGACCTTCAAAAAAAGAGCGTTCCTCTTTCTTAAAGGCCGGCAACTCACTTGTAAGCCTCCTGGCGTTGCAGGTGTCCATGGGCGGCGGTTGGCACATCACTCGAAGTGACCCGCCTGCTCGTTTGCCTCCTCTCACATAAAAAAAAAAAAAAAAAAGGGAATTTCTGTCAGCCGTCCATTCCATCTTTGCGTGGGAGGGGTGACTCGCTGGCCCATACTGCGAAAGAGAAGGCTGATCTTTTAGGCACCCTCTTTGCGTCAAACTCGACTTTGGATGACCATGGTAAACCACCACCGTTAATCCCGCGGTGTGATACTTCTATGCCGGAAATTGCATTCCGGATCCGAGCGGTCCGCAAGGCTTTATTCTCCTTGGACATCCATAAGTCGAGCGGGCCTGATGGCATCCCTCCGATAGTTCTGCGCACTTGTGCTCCTGAGTTGGCTCCGGTCCTAACGCGTCTCTTCCGGTTCTCATACTCACTCGGCATCGTCCCGTACGGATGGAAGATCGCTTCAGTACACCCGATCCCTAAAAAAGGCGATCGCTCCGATCCGTCAAACTATCGCCCAATAGCCATAACTTCCTTGTTCTCCAAAATAATGGAATCCAGCATCAATTGCCAGCTCTTGAAGTATCTAGAGGGCCACCACTTGATTAGCGATAGCCAGTATGGCTTCCGGCATGGTCGGTCAGCGGGTGACCTTCTAGTATACCTAACTCATAGATGGGCGGAGGCAATAGAGTCCAAGGGGGAGGCACTGGCAGTTAGTCTTGACGTAGCGAAAGCCTTTGACCGGGTGTGGCATAGAGCACTTCTTTCAAAGTTTCCTGCGTATGGGTTGCCCGAGAAATTGTGCAATTGGATCTCCAGCTTCCTGGCTGATAGGAGCATTAAGGTCGTTATCGACGGAGCTTGTTCCGACCTCAAACCTGTGAATGCCGGGGTCCCACAAGGCTGTGTCTTATCTCCGACCCTCTTTCTTCTGCATATCAATGATCTGCTGCAGCATAGCAGTATTCATTGCTATGCGGAAGATAGTACTGGAGATGCATTATACACAGGCCGCGCAAATATTTCTCGGGCTGATGTCGATCAGTTCCGGAACAAACTTGTGTCTGAAGTCGAGACCCAACTAAGTGTAGCCTCGGACTGGGGACGACTTAACCTAGTCCAATTCAACCCCAAAAAGACACAAGTTTGCGCGTTTTCCACTAAAAAAACACCCTTTGTCGCTACTCCTCTCTTTGAAGACACCCTCCTTAAAGCCTCAGCCAGCATCGGAATACTGGGCGTCGACATATCGGACAATGTTCAGTTTCGCGGTCATCTGGAAGAAAAGGCTAAACTTGCCTCTAAAAAGCTTGGTGTGCTCAGTAGGGCGAGACGATACTTCACTCCGGGCCACCGCTTGCAACTTTATAAAGCGCAAATTCGGCCCCACATGGAATATTGTTCTCACCTCTGGGCGGGAGCCCCCCAGTACCAGCTCCTTCCTCTTGATCGCATTCAACGTAGAGCGGTTCGATTAGTCGCTGACCAGTCACTCTCCGACCGGCTTGATCCTTTGGCGCTGCGTAGAGATGTTGGATCTCTCAGCATCTTCTATCGCATTTACCATGGGGTGTGTTCGGAGGAGTTGTTCGGATTAATACCTGCAGCTAAATTTCATCTTCGGACATCAAGGCAGAATGCGAAATTCCACCCGTATCACCTTGATGTCTGTCGTTCCACCACTGCGCGTTTCGTAAGACACTTCTTACTACGCACCACCACGTTATGGAACAAGCTGCCCGCCACGGTATTTCCGAACCACTACGACTTAGGGTCCTTCAAGAAAAAAGCGTATAAATCCCTAAAAGGCCGGCAACGCACTCATGAGCTCCCAGCCACTTGAGTGTCCATGGGCGGCGACTTCACCTTTATGGTGGGCCTCCTGCTCGTTTGCCCCCTCTTCTATAAAAAAAAAAAAATCTAATTAATAACGTGTCTACGACGTATTTACGGAAGTAAGGAAATATATAGGAACTCAATAACATACATACGCAGTATGAAAATAGAAACCTGATATTAAATTATATCTAGCTATTAAAAGATATAAAAGCACGCAAAGTATAAGAACCTTATCAGAAATATCAAGAAATCTTAAAAAATAGGTCAAAGATAAGTAGGCATAAAAATAACCTTTTTTATAGCTGAGGGCTTCTTAGCGACGGAATGTCATTTGAATTTTAAATGACCACATATATGGGAAACAATTCTTTCAGAATTTCGGAGACAGTTTGATAATAATTATATAACCCAAACCGTTAAAAAATGGTTGGTCCCAATCCTAATTGAATAAAGAATATATGTTTTGATTTTCTCTTGATTTCTGAGCACGGTTAGGCAAAATGAAAAACCTTTTTGTTCTTAGATATGGCAGCCCACACCACTCAAGATCCCAGTCAGTCAAGGCAGCCAGATCGCGGACTGGTGAAAGGCAACTCCTTGGACTACCGCAGCAGAGGGCCAGAGTTGCGTCCATGCCAAACACTGGCGTAGAAGAGGAGTACTACCGTTTGCGGCATTTTAGTATTACCGGTAAAATTACTTTAACAACGCCAATCTTGAGTTATGCGTAACTTTAACTGGTGTTATATTATAAAACGACTCCAAATTATCTATTTATTTACTAGAACTCGACTTTATGTCGTGTCAAAATTCACAGGTAAAGGTGTAATAAACCGTGGAGACTCTCTGCGGTCTAGAAGGTCCAGGTCGAATACATCAGTAGCCTCCAGCGCCTCCAGTACGGAAGCTATCACCAGGGCATCGGCACCTTGTTCATTGGCCTCTTCCAGGTTAGCTAACGTAGTTTTTCCATGTCATTAGGGTGCATACATGCACCGAGGGCCGAGCTGGAGTGAATTTGATGAACAGCTGAATACGAATTTGAGTCTTATGGTCACTACTGTATTTATAGGTATAACATAAGACAATAAACTTCAATGGGAACACACATAGGTGAATTGTCGAAGAGACTTATTTGTGCATTCGCAGTTAAACAGATACCTCTTTATACACACGTTGATACAGCTGGACAAATTTATTTCAGCTACTTCCACAGCGCTGTCTTACAGAATACTAGTATGGAGGAATACTTCCAGATTTGGGCTACAAAATAGGTCTTTTCATTCAATTTATAAAATTAGTCCGACAATCCGACAGAATCTTTTCGTAAAAGGTTTAGAGATAAAAATAAATTCTGTACCTTGTCAGTGTATTTTTGAAAACTTTATGTATGTTCATACAAATGTTACGTAGTTCAAAAAAACGATTGCCTTTATACGAGAAATAATGATAAGCTACCTGTTCCCAAAACTACTTTTTTTAAGTTAGGTGTAAAGTTTGAAAATAATTTTACCTCACCTCCAAAATCATCCTATGATCTACACAAACAACCAAGCTGAGTTTCTTGCCTGCTTATTCAAGACTAGCCTAGTTGCGTACGAACAGGCGTAGAACCACCCACATTTAAGAGGCTTCAAAATGGTTCTTTGTTCCATAGTGAATAAAGATATTTTGACTTTCACTTTTATTTAGATTTAAGACTATTCAAAATAGTCCAGATACCCTACAGAATAGAACAATTTGTCTTTGACTTTGACATCTTGTCTGTCTTTAGAACAGACGCCGCTTTTCTTTGAAATTGCTAATTATTGACAAATACGTTAGTTTGTAAATTGTTTTAACTATTGTTTCATAGAGACTCGTCTGCCGGCCTCAGTTCATATCGAGTGGTGGTTGTGGGCGGGCCGGGTGTTGGAAAATCTAGCCTTGTGGGACAATTCATGACCTCAGAGTATTTGCACGCATACGACACTAGTATAGGTAAGTTATAGTAGACTGGAAAGGATAAATTTTATTCTTGATTTGAAAATCTTGATAGAAAAAGAGTTGTAACTAAATAAGGTTTACTTTTTTACATAACCAAAAGTTATAAATTATTTTTCAAAACTTAAGGGACCTTTTGGATTCGTATCTATTCATGTATAATAATATTTGTATTATATATTACATATCATATTAGACTTTAAATCATATCTACCTTAATATATTATGTATTTTAAATTGTAAACAATTTACTTTATAAAGAGAACAATTTTCAATCCAATATTTGCCTAACGCTACAGAGTTACTTCCTTAAAGAAATTAATTCTAACATTTGAAATTGGAATACATTACTGAGACGGGTCTGTTACCATGACAACGCGGTCCTGCAAAGATCAAACAGTGCTCGAGAACTGAACTCATATTCCGCACACCACCTTTTTGAGTCTATGGTCGTGAACGATTGTTTTCTATCTAATACTTAATAATTATTAATTCCATCATAGTCATCAACGATTTTGCAATGGAATACGTTTTATATGATTTTCAAAAAAATTACGCTAACATTAGACTTACTTAGAAATGCAGTTTGATGATATAACAATTGATATACCTTCTTTTGGATATGTCATAAAATGGTGATTTGTTTAAATGTTTACAGATGACGAGTCAGGTGAGAAGTCGGTATGTGTACTACTGGCGGGCGAAGAGTCGGAAATCACATTCTTGGACTCACCACCGGATAACTTTATTGTAAGTACCAGCACCTTTAACAAATCAAATTAAAACATTAAATGTTTAGTTGGCTGATCTACATCGGGTGTGGAAGCCACAACCTATTTAAATTAATGCTTTATACGGACTCTTCGGATTGTTACACTTTGTATTGTTTATTTAGTCAATATACATCGATAAAATAGTAGGTTATATTCAATATACATAGCGGGAATTTTCTCACCGATATTTTTCTTGTGACCCAGAACAGTGCGCATATATAATTTAAAAAAATCATGTTTTACAACAATAGGCTAAAGACATGGCCTACCATAGCTGAATGGCTAATCTTGATAAGCTCTCAATCTTGAGAGTGAGAGGTGGTAATGTAAAAATTGACGATTCAAAAGTGTCTTTATAAAGACCTACTTGAATAAAGATATTTTGAGTTTGAGTTTGATGTAGTGCGTTGGAGCCCTGGCTTCAATTGCTTTTCCACTATTATTACTTGGTTCAAACTAAAAATCATTAAGTGTCTGACGTATAAGAGAGGCATAGAGACAAATGATGGAAATATCGGTGACCAAAAAGTATAGCATTGTATTTTTATTAGTCGGAAGGCTGCGCCCACGGCTACTGCGTTGTATATTCAACGGCGGACCGAGCCAGCTTCAACGAAGCTGAGAGGCGTCTTCAGATATTGTGGGCGGCGGGACATACAGCACGACGAGCTGTTATATTAGTCGGGAATAAAGCTGACCTGGCGCGCTCCAGGGCTGTGCCCACAGACGGTAAGCATTTTGTGTATAAAAGAAAATTTTACGAACACTAGTTATTCACGTGTTATTCGATTTTTTTTTAAATAAACCATAGTTATTATGATACCTGTCATTTAGAATACACTACTGCAGGGCTTTTCAATGCATTAATCAATTAGAAATATTGTATAATCTAGATTTGGCTTGATCAAACACAACACATATTTAATACTCGTAACGTTGTCGGATATTTAAAATTGCAATCGGATTTAACATGTAATTATTAACGTTTCATCAATTAATTGCTCACTTGCTAGTTTTCCGTTACTGAAAATGAATTACAAATTCATATAACTCGTAATTATTTATTATGGTAAATTGTGCGGTATTTGGCACAAGCCTCCATCTCAATTTTGCCGTGTTGGAACATTTGTCCGAGATTGCATGTTTCTTCTGCATCGTTAACAATAACAAATATTTTTATATTACACCAAGCATGAAATCCCTTAAATACAACTCTTAATAACCATTATAATTACATTTTTACGAGTATATACAAGTTATATTATTATAAAGTGAACGCATTACAAAACCAAAATAGTACAAACAGATGATGGACTTGACTCCTAATGAAAATCATAAAAATGAAATCTCCTAATGTCGCAAAACTGGAAGAAAGTTACACGCCACAGTCTTACAGCACCCATTACGTAATAGACAAAAAAGTCTGAATAACTTCAATCCATGCTACGATTTCCAAGAAAGGAAGAAATACAATTACAGAGACACCTCTAAATTTAAAACAAATAGAAAACCTAGTATATTCCTACACCCGAGGGTCCATATCCAACAAGAAACTAACCTGTACTGATAACTAACTTAAAACAAACAAATCACTAACATAAATCTATATCCTAACAACAGTTGTGATGTAGGAATAGGAAGGCCTACTTTACATATTAAAACATATTTAACCACAATTTAAAAATATTAAACAACAATATAGCCAATTCTTAATGGAATAGCGAAGTTTTAAGGGCCACTAATTACAAAGTTTATGAGTGGATTTTATGGTGTAAACTCCTTTTTAACGAAACAATTTGCAAATTCCTTTCAATGTTGCATGGCTTTGTCAGTATTCAAATTCTACATTTCAGACTGATCTCAATCGCAATTTTTTTGTAGATTATTATAAATAGGAAATCTATTTTTAAAATAAAAGCACATTTATCAAATATTTAATCTGAAAATACACCTATTCCTACTCAAAACCGGAGTACTGTTTTATTAAATTCCAGTAGTCGTGAGTAATCTGTGGCAATTGACGCATATTAAACTATATTTCAAAGACACGTGAATCCTAACCAGGCTTTAGAATACACACATCTTTATTTTTTATTTATATTTCTTCCAGCGATTACTTGTGTACGTTTATAGTTTTCTAACATCTAAAGGGTTCTAAAATAAACCGGTCTGAGAAGAAACTATCAAATGCCCTTATCACAGCATTTAGGGCGACTCATACCCAAGCTTGTGTATCGTTTAAATAGTCCTTTACACAGTTATATGACTTGCTAAGACGTTCGCGTTAATTCATTCTATTGAATGAACAATTTCTTTCAGAGGGCAAATCTCTAGCGACGTCATACGAGTGCAAGTTTATAGAAACATCTGTTGGCATCAACCATAATGTGGATGAGTTGCTCGTGGGTCTTCTCACCCAGATACGTCTCAAACAACAGCACGCCGAAAAAGTCAGGTACGTACACCCTTTCGCATTTAACAAATAAATAAGTCACCTTTTTGACGTAAAGTTACTATTTCCTATGTCAATCTTACAGCGTATAAAATTGCAATTTACTAAATGATAAGGCAATTAAAAAATATTCATCAAAGCTTTGTATAAAAAAAAACCAATTAATTTTTCATAGAAAATGTCCAAACGTTTTCAGAAAACGTAGCAGTTCCCGCAAGAATAGGACCCGCGCTCGCTCCCCCCTAGAAGATGTTACAGCACCTGCCGCCCCCTCCTCAGCTTCTAGCACACCGCGGAAACGAACTCGCCTCTCTGCCAGTGTCAAGGTAAAAGCAGCAATACAAAAAATAGTATAGATTATTTGCATCGTTATTTAAATTAATATGACGATTATCACACTTCGTATGATATTTCAGGTTCGTGGTCTCCTAGGTCGCGTATGGGCGCGCGATTCTAAATCAAAGTCATGCGAGAATCTCCATGTACTCTAGCATTCGGTTGCCGAGCCCGTCGCCTGTTTCCCCTTCTTTGATTGTGCCGTCACTTACTCTTAAGGGAAATAGATCCCCTTAGCGTGACCTCTTTCTTTACTATCCCCAACCTCTTTAGTTTTACATTAAACCAAATCTGTAATTACAATATCAATACGATTTAAAATCGCTTTAGCGACGCCTTTTTTTCAATAGACTTGTAAAGCTGATTATTAATGCCCAGAGGCATCAATTAGATGATTTATGTTAAAAAAATTAACGTCCAAAATTATTCGCGCGTCCATATTGTATTTTTATTTTGTATTTTTAAATATAAATGTAACGAGGAGGAACGCGGTATTCTTAGGGGAAGGCGGGCTGGTGAACGATGAACATTTTGTATTGTTAGCGAATGAAAGTATTGACGCCATCTAGCTGAGTTTTGGTACTATTCAAATGCCGGCCGCACTTTATGTATGAACCGATATTAAAACTAATATTACTATATTATCATACCCATATTGCAGACGTTCTATATACTCAGCATTAGGTTTTATATATCAGATAAAGAAACATGCATCTTAAGCAAAAAATAATAATGTTTATTTTTAGAAAGTATTAGACAAAATTATTTATTATTTTAATTAAATTATTAACGTAAAAAAAATATGTATTGTATAATTGTATACATACAATTTTTTTCAGTTCAATTTCCTAAAATACAATCGATATTAGGAAACTATGCATCCTATGTGGCGGCCGGCTCATCTGTGGTGAGGCATCTGGTGACCATTGTCAAGTCAAATACACAAAAATACATATATGTACGAATTTATGGTACACCTTTTGTCACCATAGAGATTTTTTTTACCACAGAATATACAATTTATGGCTTGGTAGAAGAAATTGTTAAAAGTAGGACGGACGAGTTACTTACATTGCAGTGTGTTAACAGTTCCGTATTTTATAGATCTACGTTTTGTATTTTTTTTTATTATAAAAATAAATTGTTTTCACACTGTAGAGTATAGAAATAATATTTTATAAAATGTATTATTATGGAAATTATATGTGATCCCCGTGTCTCCTAATTGTAATGTTCATTCACACCAATTAGTATTAATAGTATTTAATATAATATACAATTAATGTATGGATTTTACGAGTCGTTATAATCATTTATGTTAATACAATTTATTAGTATTACGAGATAGCATTTTTTTAATAGTGCAACATTTTTTGGGGCCCGAGCCAATATCCCATTTTGACAAGCGACACCTACTAACGCTTCACATATGATAAAATTAACTCACGCTTTACCATCAAATATTGTGGCAATACTATTTCGAGAAATATCGATTGCTTGATCGTATCCAAAAACTATCGCTTTATTATTAGCAGTTTTGGGTCCACGAAAACAATTTAACGAATTAGTTATAGGCGTAAATGCCTTTATGAAGGATAAGAAATGTTTTAAACCAACATACATTATATAGCCAAATCTCAAAGTCTTAAAACTTGTAACTCGAGCGTGGTAGATAGCATTTTTTTAATAGTGCAACATTTTTTGGGGCCCGAGCCAATATCCCATTTTGACAAGCGACACCTACTAACGCTTCACATATGATAAAATTAACTCACGCTTTACCATCAAATATTGTGGCAATACTATTTCGAGAAATATCGATTGCTTGATCGTATCCAAAAACTATCGCTTTATTATTAGCAGTTTTGGGTCCACGAAAACAATTTAACGAATTAGTTATAGGCGTAAATGCCTTTATGAAGGATAAGAAATGTTTTAAACCAACATACATTATATAGCCAAATCTCAAAGTCTTAAAACTTGTAACTCGAGCGTGGTAGAATAAATATAAAAAATATTTTTTGATTCCATTGCAGTCGTAATATTCTCATTCATCAGACGTACTGAAAGTTAAAATCTCAAAGGAGAATTTCTTCATAATATCTGAACAAAAGGCTTCTTGTCCAGAACAGTCAAAAGTACTAAAAGACGACCATCATCTTCATGCTGACTGTATCTGCAGACCATAGACAAACTATAACATCTGTGCTTTTCCCCAACGCTCGAGGTAAATTATATTTACCATCTTGATCATAGAGAATAAACTGAGTGTTCCCTATGCAGGTTTAAAGTTGTGCCAAAACAACAACAAACACATTTTAGCGCGAAATATGTTGCATACATAAATTGAACAATTGATGGCCAATTTTGTCCCAGTTTTCCGATCACTCCAAATATTCATTCATCCTTAATGATTCTCTATGTACTTTGACATGCACTTAAAACACTTTAAAATGTCTATACGCGAATGAAGTTTTGCTATATTCTGTATTAATATACCTGTAATTAAATATTAACATCTGGGTAGACCCTATGATGTACACATGTTTGAGTGCCTCAAATAGTGAATTTGTTAATCCCTCCGAAATACCTGTTTGCCTTATTTTAATAGAATTCCTTTATGCGTGTGTAATAGAAGCTAGATTGAATACACTTGCAATATATGTGATTGTATGCAACCAGTAGCAGGTTTAGTAGCTTTGATTTCATTGTGTCTAGATGTAAGTAATTTGTGTCAATGTATTGTAATATTTTTCTAAGCAGCTCTTATATACATACCAGTATTAAATAATCAAAAATTAGTAATTAAACGTAGTGGGATTCTAGAAATGTTATGTTCACTAGCTACTGCGGCGTATTGTCGACTGCGTGTCTTTGAGAGCTGACATTTGACAGTGACATTTCCAGAGTTGCCCTACAGTTGACTATTGTAATAGTAACACTGTTACAATGCTTTTGAATGCTTTTAAGTATTTAGATACCATTAATTATTTTATGTTTATTACATGTAAGTGACATTTTTTTATTACCAAGTTATGAGCTGCTTGAAAATTAAAAATCTAAATGTCTATTGAACAACAATGTAATTTTAAGTCAAATGGGATGAATATACTTAGATATTCCTTATCTACCTCAAGAGGGTCGGGGGGGGGGGGGGATTTGGATCTAAAATAGAGCCAGCAAATTGTTTAATGGTAATGTATGTACTGACGATCGTATTGCTAAAACGCCGTCAACTGAATATAATATTTGCTGATAATAGTTGACTCAATGATTCAGACGTACCGTTTTATTGATTTAGAATATTTGGAGTAATTTAGGTAATATAGGAATTGTCTAAGCATATTTATCCTTTCGTATAAAAGCTTAAACCCAGGGTCCAAACTAAACACCAATTCCACTTTCACCCTTGGACTATCCTGGCTCCATTTATCATCAGCAGTAGTGTATCTGGAAGGCCCGTATTATAAAACCTATTTCTAGTTATAATCTCCATTAACAAATAATTCGATTAGATTCTCTAGGTTTTATAATTTGGGTCCTAGGACCCAAGTTCTAGTTCTAGAACTAGAACCAAAAGTAGAGATTCAGGGATGAGACAATAATGTTAAAGAATTAAATCGATCTTTGAAAACTACGGTCTTCGTATATTGAAACGTAACATCAAATAATTCAGGGAATTTCATCTAATGAAACGAAAATTTAAAGAAACAAACAAAATTAAAATTGTATGTAACAGAGGTAAAAAGTACAATTATTGGGACGAATTCACGACAAAACACTACTACTACTGTGAACTTAGTTGTACATAACGGAGTGGATTTAATAAGTCTCACCCTCTCTTAGCACACAGGGTTTTTGTCACTATAAAATCCATTTTATAAATAAAACTCGGACACGTGATAGCCTATTTGCGTTATTACGTTTGGAAGTTATTTTATATAAAACTTGAGATCATTATTGGGAACAGACTATAAACTCATACAGATACTTAATAATACCTCTGTCACATTCAGTATTTATTCTAAATAAAGTTAGCACTGAAACTTTTGTTGATGTTAATTTTGTTTGTTGGGTAAAGAATAGTAAAATAATATTTTTTTTTAACAAATTGTATCAAAATTACTCTCTGTTGGGTGAACTTGAATCCACCATATATTATAGGATGGTTTTTCAACTACTGCTGCTTTCCTAAGCTTCGAATGAGGTCCCCAAGTCTGAACCTAACGTAAGTTCAAGCCTAAAGTAATCCCATTGGACCATGTAAAGCAATACCAATAAGTGTAGGGCATAGATTGTCTTAACGTAGGCGTAGCTTACCTTAGACTTTTATATTCTATGTTCAAATTTATATTTTAGAAAATAACAAACCTCTCTGGACACATCATCTCTCTATTATAGACAACTACTACAGAGTGTTTTTAATTTGTGGTTCGGCCAATTTCGTTCATTTTGTGGATTTCGCTCAGTTCAAATATTCGTTCATTCTTTACTTCAAAGACCTGTTATCAATGTTATTTAATTTTAACATTATATTTTTGAATTAATTATGACTTGAGACGCGTACTTAGGCGCCAAAAAAATCCTTATCGGTAGACGTTTGTAAAATTTAAATTTGAACTAAGCCACAACTATGTAATGTCCTAAAACATTTTCAATTAATCATATAATATTAATGTTATCAAATATTACATTTTGCATTTAACATATAAGTGCGCAGTTGTATAACAACAATTTTGATACCGATAATGACAGATCTAAATTGACATCTCCGTTAAAAAAATTGAATCTGTGGTATATTTCAAAAGTTCTACATTGCCAGTCCTAAAAATCAAAGATACTCAACGCGAGTATCGCTAAATCACGGCGAAAAAGATTTTGAAATGTATTGTAATTATTCATATAGCAGTAAACAATGAATAAAATAGTTACGTCCATTCGCAATTTGCACGCATGGTCAACCCATCGCCATATTGTAGGGTTTGTTAATAACATTTAACATAATATGGAGCTCTGTCATTATTGTAAAGCTTGAAACCATACCAAATATAGCCTTTGCTTGACTCATACACAAGTAGATCATGCATTGACAGAAAGTAAACACCATATTTGCTGATATTAAACATTTGCAACATAATAAGTAATTAAAATAAAATCAAATATAACTTTATAGATATACATATTAATCGTCAGATGATTATTAAAACAATTGATTGTCCATTTACTGTCATTTTCCACATCAAGGGGGTGTTGGAAAGAAGAAGAACTGGCAAGAAACTGTCAATGCACGATCTACGATAATAATTTTGTACTCATTACTCCATAATAGTTATACATAACTGATACAACATATCTTATACAAATTCTGATATATTTATAGTTGCACAATTTCTGTAGAACAGTTGCTCTGTTTTTGAGCTGTTTCGTTTTAGATATTTCTTTTATAGTGGATCGCTGTAATTAATTTAAATGTGACATTTCGAAATATATTCTGATGTTTTCTTATGTGTTGTTTTATTTTACAATAAGTGTTAAATCTTTATTTCAATTAATTTTAACTAACATTTGAACGTCGCTATTTAGTTAACATGGGTTTACCGCGCTCTCAGGTGTGAAGAAAAAGAAAAATCAGAGGTGTTGCCATTTTATGTAATATTTTAAAGGCGTAGAATTCGTTTTTGGAATTATTAATCGCACATATTTTAGCAAAGTATCAATGGTTCTTTACATTTGTACTATAAGCTTAGAATCGCAATGCTTAGTGAAATTACCACGAAAATGAAGTAAGGCGAAGATTGACAATTAAAAAATAACACGTATCATTTTTAGCGTCGTTAGCGCGAAACAAATTCAATTTCTCAACTACTGACTTGAGAAACGGATTTTTACTACTAGATAAGGGTTACTTATATGCCTATAATACGTAGTTTATTTAAAATGGAGTAATAATTAAGAACTAAACCAAATAGTATAAATTCCTTTTATAAAATACATTTTGTACATGAATCAGTTAACTAATGTTTAATTTAATTACGTAATTGTCTTTCCATTGTATTTTCTTATAAAGAACTTAAATCATTAAAAAGTTACAGATGAAATCTGATTATTTTTTCGAAACGATGAGTTACACACGTAATTTAAGTTTTCCAAAGGAAAACGAAGGCAGCTGTTAACCTTAATGTTTTTGTAATGCTCTCTATAAATCTATACTGGTTTAAAAATACCTGCATACAAATATCAGCTATTGGAAGGCTCTTCACAAGGCCTGGCTTATTTTTAGACTTTATACATATGAAATACTAGACTTAAATACTGACTTCCTAAAAGTTATATGTTAATATTAGTAGCTCTCATTGTCAAACCATTGCCACATTTTGGGTTTGGTGTAGTCCAACTCATATTCTTCACATCTTTGACCAGTCAATCTATAATCAAATTGAAACAGAATTTAAAAAAAATATCAGTTTTAAAGACTAATTTTATTTAATTTCTAAATGTGGGACGCTAACTCTGAAATCGTGAAACCTCATATAAACGTCTTAGATACAAAAACCCTTGCCTTGTCTTGTCATTATAACAAAAAATATTAAAGAAATGAAATATTTTGAATTTGAGTAGAGAGTTGTATATAATCACTATAGGGTAAGGAAACATATTTCTTTGGATTCGGCTTTTTGCCTGTCAAATTTTAAATCTCTAAAATTACGAAAATGTTTTGATTGTAGAGGGAACGATTTTAGCAGTATCCCTAAAACCTAGTTCAGAAGAAAAAATCCATTTACTAAATTAATAACTACCACTCGACTATTTTTGGGCTTGTTATGTTTATACTAGAATAAAATACGTGTATAGCGAACTAAGCTTATACATGCTTGGGTCTAATTATTCTCGAATTGACTTAGACTAGAAAATTTGACATTTCAGAAACACGTACCTAGTCCTTCTCACGCATTTGACGATGGGATGTGCTCGTCGGAAACACTGTGGGCCCAGCACGTTGAAGTACGTCAGACCAATCTGGGAAGATACGAGGGAATTGGTCTTTTTTAGACATTCCCGGAACTTAGCGTCGCAGCTACAGTGCGATCTGGAATTAATGTCTCTTTTAAATGTTAGACTTGTATTAATATGAATTGTTTTTTTTTTTGTAAGAGGAGGCAAAACGAACAGGCGGGTCACTTCGAGAGATGTGCTAACCGCCGCCCATAGACACCTGCATAGCTTACAAGTGAGTTGCCGGCCTTTGAGGGAGAGGAACGCACCAACACAAAATCTGACATAATTATAAAAATGAATATCACAGTGGCAAACCAAGCTGCGCCTGACATTTGTTGACAAAGTTATTCGGAAATTCAACGCTTGTATCTTATATAACACTTTATATAACTTTGGTGAAAGTATGCCAAACTGATCTTATTTAATTCACTTGTTTTGGACAACTGTTGCAAAAAAATGAGCTTTATTATATAACACGTTAATAATATACCACCTTGACATAGGTTGTATATAACTATGACATTTTTGTCTTTGTATATATTTAATATTTTAAGTGAACAAATAACACTTTTATGACAGTGTTAGCAAAGTGGAAGAATACAAGCGGTTGTTAGATTTAAGAATAATATAAGTTTTAACTTTGTGTATGTTTTTTTTAGCTTCTGCCTTTATGGATAAATTTGTACAATTATATATAGGAGTTGGCCGAGTGGTTTAAGCGTGCAACTCAAACCATAAGCGGATTCGAACCCCAACCATTTTGTTTGAGCATTTGTTGGTATTGTGAAAAAAAAAACCCGAGGAAATACTAATCTCATTTAGTAACCGGTTTTTGGAAGAGACCACACACCATAATGGTAATGTCGTCGCTCATAGACATGTCTGAGGCCCATAGCCTATGTCACTCATAAGTAGCAATGTTTATAACCTTTTGCGCTATGTTTAAGTGGGTCAATGTCAGATCATGTTAGTTTAGCAAACATATGTAAATTACAGATTAAAAACCGAGATTTGAGCATTGTTAAATATAATGACGTTTTTGCAACGAGCCGTAAAATTAACAAATTTAAATGAAACTTTATGCTCAATAAATTTTAAGGTTTGAAAAGGTTACAAACAAACTGGGGTCGTTAACCTTATAAAATGTCATTGGAACTAGTGGAACTATTTTCTAGTTCAAGAAATGAATTATATTGTTCTTAATAAATTCATTATTTAAGTAAAATTTAGGCTGTAGTAAGGAGACATTTAGGTTACATGTGAATGTAGGACTTTCTCATGGTAACTTTATTGTATTAGTATGATTTCTTGTATAAATATTCAAAAAAAACACTGTTCTCAACAAACCTTGTAAATAGTCCAGTATTAGTTAATCCAAATTTTGTCTCTTCAGCGGGAATGTAGAGCTTACAGGAATCATGTTGTCTACAACAGGTATCCGTAAAGAAGAAGAGCCCCAGGTCACTGGACCTTGCCTGAGCTGAGTGTCCATCTCCACACCAAAGAGTCCCTGAAAATTATTAAAGGATTGTTTAATTATGCTATTAGTAGATGAAAAGGTGAAGGAAAGAGATTTCCAAAAATCTTACCTGGATAAATAGCTTGTACGCGATCCTTAAACGTATCAAGCATTGAATTAGCTGCATCTGCCACACTGCTTACTCCAGATGCAAGACTACTAATGAAGCCACGATCAGTATCCAAGGACCCTATATCACGGGCACCTGCCATCAGCTGGCTCAAAGGTCTACTAAGACCACTGGAAATGGACTTTATTACGCCCCTTGTGAATTGACCTGCAAAAATTCATAATTGGGAATTCATAATCTATTAACCCATCTTAGTCAAAGACTTTAAAAATCTCATATTTAAATTATTACTAGAAAATATTCTTTGACTAACCAATTCCACCATTCTCTTCTCTACTTCGTAATCTTTCTGCTTCCAAAGCTTCATTCTGCTTCTGCATTCGCTTTAATAGATCATACAAAGTTTTTGGGAAGAATCTTTCAGCTACACTATCTACGACTCCTTCAACAACACTACCAGCAAAGCCAAAGATTACAGAAAGGGCGTCAGTCTTTGGCGCTGGAGTTGGCACAACATCTTTATTATCATAATAATCTTCCGGCACTTCTTGCTCTTCAGTGTCTAACTCTGTGAATACTGGAACATCTGGTAACTCAGCACTTTCTATATCTCTATCTGTAATTGTAGAGTTATTTGTTTCATTGGAATTTGTAAATGCAGTCGTCAAATCTACTGTTGATACAGTGGTATTGCCTTTTTCCTTATCTTCTTTAGATTCTGTCAGATTACCTGGTAATAATTCTGTAGTCGTTTCTACAAAAGTAATATTTAAACTTAAACTCTCATTTATGATTGGCAAACGGCTATCACTTGTAGTTAATTCATAAAAATCTGTTGTCGAATTGAAATCTTCGGATTTTTCAGTTGATACAAGTAGAGTATCAGTTTCGTTAAAGAAAATAATCGTGTTTTCAGTAGACGATAGTGGTATCACTGTCAGATCATCCGTTGTTATGTCTTGTCTTGAACTTTCTGTGGTACTTATTAATTCTATTGGTATAACACTTAAATCATCTCTTTCCGTTGTTTTATTATTTTCATCCTCCTCTCTATCATTTGATATATTATCTATGATATATTTAAACGAATCTTTATTAAACTCAGCAGAATTCCATGGCATTATACCATATTGTTTGTTGTATTTCATGGAATATTCCTCATCAAAGTCGATTATATCATTATCTATATCATTTTTTGATATAGTGGGTATGTCTAACGCTTTTGGTAGAGCGTATGATAGACTGATGAATAATAAAATGGCTCCCAAAATGTAGTACATTTTTCGCCTCACTTTATGGTACATCTCGAATCCATCTGAAAATATTTAAGTCAATTAAACCCAAGATAATGTGTGTCATATTAAGTCATTGACTGAATAACTGCGAAATGTTTAATACATCTGGAACCATATATTAATTTCACATTCACATATATACAGCGCGTAATACATAAGCGTTATTTATGTAAAATAATTAAGTAGGCGCCTGGTACCGCTGACATGAGAGCTGGTGCTTTTTTTGCTCATCGTATAAGCATCGCGATACAGCGAGTAAATACCACCCACCAGCACTCTGCCAAAACTGCAGAAAATAATTTTAGTGATTTATTTATTATTTAAGTTATTTAATGTGTTTTTTTAAATAAATATTAAACTACCTTTGTGCTCCTGCAAAGTATTTAAAATTGAAAATTATAAAATTAAAAATATATATTAAAAACAAATGCATTAATTTTATTTAAGCAAATCTTATAAAAATAATTGACATAATCACATCTACTTGTGGGTATCATAAATAATTTAAATTGGTGTTAAATTTTACAATTGTAATTAATATATTAAAAAACTTATCTTCGTGCACATGCAATACAATAGGAATAATTATTAGCATAATGATTCTACAAGCCAATGATTCTCATAACTTCAAATTATTCGGATGGTTGTCATAAATAAAAATAATATGTTACTTTTATATTCAATTGTATCTCACACGTGTGAATATGAAATTACTTGTATGAACGTGTTAAGACGGTTTCTTGTATCATTGTAAGGGACTAACATCGCTACAGTCACGGCCTAGTTTAGATGCTAATATACAAAGGAAAATATGAATCAATTTACATCTAAGAAAAATATAATAATAATTAATTAATTATTTATTTATTATTATTTTAGATTTATTTACTTCAGTTATCTATATATAAAACATACAGTTCGGAGAATAAACTAACCACTTAAAAATGCTAACGTTCTTAAAATTATATTTACGTATTTAAAAAAAAATATAAACCGAAAGAACTGTCTGGGATGTACGCATGGCATTACAACTATTTTATAAGAGACAATACCTTGAAGCCACAGATAAAATCTCATTTATTGGCATTGCGTTATAAAGGGCTATATTTCATAAGTAGGTTCTATGTAAGGGTATATGTCTAGATAACTTACGTAAACAACCTGTTTAAGTTACAAACTTGATACTTACTTAATCTTGGTAATGTCGGAATACTGTGTACATACAATACGTGGAAGTATGAAGAAAATCGATAGATCGTGTGTTTGTATCAAAATTGAGTATAACAGACACACACACACACACACACGTGATATACACAGGCACATCTATTTGCATCAATGATAATATTTAATAATAGACAAATAGATACACATACAGAGTTCAAACAATTCAATCAAGTTCTATATAGCGCAGTGTGAAAACTCGCATTATTAACGGAATTTATACTCTGTCCTAGTTCAGATCAATTTGAATGAAACATTTAAATAACAATGTTTTAGTTTTTAAAATCTTTACGTTGTAATAAATTGTTAAAATACTACTAGTATTACTTTACGTAATTTAAATAATCTAAATTGAATATTCAATATTTTGTTTGCTTTATTAAGATTTTTAAATACCTTTAACAGAGGTTGTAGTGTTTAGTTAAAGTGTTAATTACAAAAAACAATACGCTAACTAAAGAAAACATGTGATATTGATCTTGCATAGAAGATGATCAAACAAATAAGTTAATATATTTCATCATAATTCAGTTCATCGAAGGTGATTGACAAATCGAAACTAACCGACCTCTACACTGTGGTAATGTGTTTGTTTTAAATTATTTGTTCAGTTTCAAAATCGTTCTTTGCTACTATATTCTAAATCATATAGGAAAATTATATTTTTTTATTTTCATATGTAAACTGGACTTAAGTAAACTAGTCATAAATTAGATTATAATGTACTATAAGGATAGATATAACACTTTTTTGTGGATTTATATTAACAAAGACTTAAATGATCGATTATCTGCTTCGTCTCTTTTATCAAAATTGTATGTTATTGAATCTCATTAAAAACAAAATGATACTTGTGTCTATCTAAAGTAGTCGTGTCGTTCCTATAAGCAAGCGGATGTTTAAAACTTTGTTATTTAGATGATTGGATGTACAATTCGAATTGTACTGAATTCTACTGAACTGTGTTGAATTGTACATCTATTTCTAATTTCAAGTCGGTTAACGTAACGCGATATGGATTGAGGAGCAATTGGCCGTGGGTTTTCTCCGTCCATCTTAAATACTGAGTTATATAACCTTATGCCTTTTACAAAAAACGTAAGATCTAATATTGCCTTTAATGTATAGTAGTTTAAAAAAGATGGTTTAAAATATAAGATGATTTGTAAAGATTTATTTATTTTACTTCTTTTCTTGTGTGTGTTTTTTAATATGTATCTTTCACTAGTACTTTTTATGTTATAGTTAATTAAAAAAATATTTTTGGTATTATTTTATTCTATTTAAATTTGTGTACGATTCTTCTTTAAAATGCTTTATTAATTTATGATTTGGAAAAGTACTATTACTATTTGTAGGTTAACTACACAACCCTTATTAATTAATTTATTTTTGTTATTCTAGATCCCCATTTCTCCACATCTTTTTTCAAATAAGGTCGCCTTTTGCCCTCCGTTTACTCATTCTCGATTATTAGCATTTTATATTGCTTATATTTTAAGTTTCTTTCATAATAAATATATATTTTTTACAAAAAAGTGGTTTTATTATTATTACATTCATATGTACCATAAAAGGAATATTTACATGATTTGTGATATTTCTTAAATTCTATCGATGCTTAAAAGAATTGAACTGCCCAAGATTGCCTTGACATTCAAAGGAATGAATTATTATTGGGGCCATGGTGGATGGGAATGTTGTTTTATTGATGATTATCGAAGAATTATTCATAAATACCTATATGGAGTTGAGAGGCGGTTTAAGGCCACTTTTTGTAAATATTTTAAGCAAAAAAATTTTCCCTTTAGTATTTATTGTAATATAACAAAAACATATGGACATTTAACATAAACATTCTTAATATTAACCTAACCAATATAACCTAAAATAAAACAAAACACAAAACTAAAAAGTTTGGTCCCTGTGGCAGAGTACCCACAATGCTGGCGGCATTTCCTCGCTGTATCGCGATGCTTACACGCTGAGCAAGGAAAGCACCAGCTCTTGGATCACCGGAACTGACTACATTATTTTACTTATCTTTATTCTTAATATACTAATTATAATACGATGTTTTAGAATCAGAGTCGTGTGGTGGTGTCGTCTCTCTTTCGTTGGTCAAATTCTATAATTTTATACATATGTCATTGCTGCTGTCTCGACTTTGCTTAACTTAGAATTTATTCTAGGGGTATATTTGTGTTCTTATTTAAATAATTATCTACTGGTGCAATGGACAGTGAATTTTAAAGGTATAATATAAAGATTAATGCGAGTAAAAAGCCGCCAGCATTACGGGTACCCTGCCACAAGGACCGAACTGTTTCTAGTTGTTTTAGTATTGTAGTTATTACAGTTTTAACTCTATATAACGACACTGAAGGGACTGTGCATTTTATTGCATTACATAGGGTGAAGTTAAAGCCAACCAAAGCCAAAAATCAATGATTTCGACGCTTTAGAGTGTCTGTCGTTAAATAGAAGTTATGTGGAGTTTAGTAATATAAAAGTGCTTAATTAGGCTTGAAAACAATATTAAATTAAAAATAACACTCATAAAATAGAAACTATACATAGCGACAAACGTAAACATAGGGTATATAATGAAAATGACCAGATTTTTTTACAAATGAAGTCGCGTAATACAATAATAAAATTTATCAGTCATACTTACAGCGCCTTTTTTCCGGTTTAGGCGAAAAGTTAAATATAGTTTATCATAATTTTAGTTTCATATAGGTATACAGGAGGTATAAAATGGCAAAGATTGTTCCTTCTGTGGTTATCAAATAGAGTTGAGCCTTGAGTAAATCAATGTAACTAACAGTTATTATATTTATCGATAAAAATCTAAAATTCTTGACCTCCAGACAACTTTTACGTGTTGTAATGTTTAACAATGGACTCTAAAATATCTTGCAGCGAAGAAGTTGAGCAATTTTGTTATTAAAAGTTTAAGAAATCGCAATAAAATCGCACTTTAAAGTTACCGTATTAAATATAAAATACTGTAATTAGTCTGTAACGACCTTCAAAATTGAATTTATTATTATTTTTTCAAATATAATGCCAGCAACATTTTAGGTATTTGATATAAATAAACACTAACAATAATGATGTAATATTGTTAGTCTATATTTTCTAAAATATTTAATGATTTTATTACGACGTGAAATTGAAATTGTTACGCGCCTCTAGGTGTGAAGATGCTTTGTCTCCTTTTCCGTTTCCGGCAATACGTATTAGATAATAATTATGTAACTAAAATAATTAAGTAATTTTCCACAGTCTTTGATATTATGCTTTTGCTATATATATTATTAAATATAATATTGGTGATATTTAATTAAATATAAATACAATTAATATTCTTTAATAAACTTATAGCTATTTTCAGTAAGAATAATATGTTAATATTAATTTTAAAAAATATTGTATTAGCACCTTTCAACATTATTAAAAGAAAAATATACAAGGTTCCGGTTAGAAAAATCAATCGTCTAATTAAATAATACCTGTTTAATTGTATCAAACTTAGATTTTCACACCGCAACAGTTACAAACACTGAGTTCACAGATCACAAAGTTCACCAAACTTTCCCTTTTCACTAAAATATAATCAAAGAGTATTTACTGTCGCGTGTTATTTCACTTTATGCACAATTTATAATCTGTGTTAGCGAGCAGCGTTCGCGCCAAAACCCGTTGAAATGTCAAAACGCGAGATTGCAGGTGAGACTGAAGTTTGGCGGGGAGCAGGGTTGGCAAAAAATTATTAGATCAATCAAATTTTAGATTTAATAAATATGTCAAATATTATTAGAATTAATAGATCAAAATTAAACAGACACAATAAAATACAGCTTCAAGCAAGCAAGGATTAATAAAGAGATTAACACGCTGCAATATCTCCTTTTTTAATATTGTTTTTGTATTATCATAATATATTCAATTTATTCTACATAGGTATTTCCAATGTTAAATACCTGCATAAAAAACACAATTAAATATATTTAAATTAGAAATATGACAGCCCTTGTATATTAAATGGTAATCGAGTACTATACATTACTTACAAGGCCACATAACTAGAGCGAATAGAGAATAGCAAAACCAAACGCTAGTTTTTGGAATAGTATCACAGTAGTGAAAAAAACATTATATATACATAATTAAACATCAATAGTACGGTTCTTGAGTTGTTTGGTGTAATTAAAAGCGGAAACATAAGCGGTAGCGGGGTGGAACGATGCCGGTGGCAATTTACCACACTTGGTAATTACCATGATCTGCCTATTTTATGAGTTGAAGCGAGAACATTCGTTGTCTATCAAGTTTGTTGAGCAACTCCTATTGAATGGATAGATAAATATATTATATACACTAATACGTATTAATATTTTTACAATGTGATTAAGAATAAAATGCTAATAAAATTCAATATCCATTGATCGATTACAAAAACTTGTTTGTAGTCATTAAATTATTTGTAATGGTTGCGTATAATGAAAGCTCGCTAGCTCTTTAAAGATTTAATATAAAAATCAAATACATATCTAATACTTAAAGTCTGTTCCTGTAACATGTTTTCTGATATGTTTTTATTAAAATAAGTATTAAATCGCTCGCTTGTTTAACATAAGCCATTCGGTATTGCGTTATTAAATTTTGTTAACACTGATTCAATATCGAAGGCCTTACGATCTAGAAACTGCGATCATTCAATGTAATTAGTGTTAAATATTACATTAGCAACCTTCTTAGGAGAGAATTGTGTAATTGAACTACCGGCGAGGTAGATAAAGACCATCCCTTATCGGTAATCTAATTATATCGTTCAACTAACTATCTCTTTTCTTCTCGGCATTGACACAATTCAACGGAAGGAGACGTACTGTTATGGTTTTGCCCATTTAGTTTAAGTACACATTTCTACTTCAGTTTTATTGATATTACTTATGAATAAAAAAATCCGACAAAATTCAAGAGTTTATGTTTTAAAAATTATAAATTTTTTCATGCTGATTTGTATATTGTATAGTTCATTTTATGGCGCGAATAAAGACGGCTGTAAAGCTAGTTACAATAAAATGTTACATAAGTTCCGTTACATTCACTACGGATGCAGCTAAGGTGCTAATCAGTCACTTATTACGACTTTATCTCATTGACAATGATACACTAATTAAGAATTTAATCAATTACTGAGAAAAAAATATTTAGATTTCACTGGTCTCAATTGAATGAAATTTTCGTAAAATCTTCGTTTGGTATTCTGCCGATACTCAGTAACTATTTCTGTGTTAATTATCACTAATTCTGGCGCCTACGACTTGGTCCATCAATATTTCTTTCTATGGGAAATTAATTGTAGTTTATATATTTTATTTAAATATACATATACATTAAGAAACAAACATGCTTAGGCCTAAAAAAATTAGAACAATAATTGGGATGTCAACTGACTTGCCTATGAGTCAAAAAATTTAACCACACACCCACAGCAAAAAACATCTCTTACTTCATCTCTTAAATCATCTCTAAATTGGCCGAGGCGGGTATTTTTAATTGACCCTACACTTTCCTTTGAGAGTAGAGTAGTTATTAATAAAATTAACTGCTCATATTTATTCATTACAAATACAAAACTTGCGCATATTATATTTACAACTATATTCTAGAATCTAAACAGATTAATACGATCCCAAATGGACCAAGAGATTGTAAGAGCACGAAATAGGAGCGAGGTGAACCAGCTTTTAAAATACTTCGATACAATCGTTCGAGCAGAAAAGCTATTTTCATTTTAACATTGTTTTTATGCATACTTAAAACATTTAAATCTAATAAATCTCAATGGTTAGTATATTTACGCTCATAATAATCAAGCAAAATCTGAAAACGCGTCATTTTTATCTTCCTTTGATTCAGAATCAACGTCTGTTCTCTCTGTATTGTAATCAAAGGAATTGAAGATGTCTACCTTCTTTAATTTGCTAGTAGAGTGCATTATTGGTTTTGAATGATTGTCTAGCTCTCGCTCTTCGCTAGATATTCCACTTATTGGATTAAGGTATTTGTCCGTTTGCCTCCTTCTAGTACGTGTTACTTGTAGTCGTTTAGTAGTCACTTTTGTAGTCGTTTCAGCTTTCAAATCAATATCAATTTCCCAATCTTTAACCGAGACGATGTCAGTTTCGTTTTTATTATCGACTGTTTTATCATCTACGACACTGTTAACACGATTGAGAATCTTTTCATGTTCTTTTTCTATATCGATTTCGGCTTTTATGTAAGTGTCCTCTTTGCCGTCCAATTTCTTATGTATTACGTTTGTAAGATCATCTTCTTCATCGTCGTCGGCATTATATACTTCATACTTAGTTCTGGGAGACTTTTTGTCAGAATTTTCTTTTAGAAATGTGTCAACCTCAGCTGGGTTTTTGTTAAAGTAAACGTGCGACGAGTTTACAACATCTCCTCCCACAATATCTGCATTTTCTACTTGATCATCTCTGATTTTGTTACTATGGAAGGGTGTAGTAAGCATTTCATTACCTTTCAAACTATTTTTCTGATCAGGGTCATCAATAGTGTCATCGAATGATTCTGTTTCTGCATATATTTTCTTGCTATGTTTACCTTTGATATGCTGATTACGTTCTTTCATACTAAATAAATCGTTTTCTGGAAACATGGTTCGAGTTGGAGTTCTAAACGTTGTAAAGTGTATTGTATCAAATGTGATAGGTTTTATGTCTGGAGCATTTTTGATAGCGTCAATTAATAAATCAATGCCATCACTAACTGCGGAATAATATTATATATTATATCAAGAATTGTTATAGTATTTAGAATAAGCAAAAAAACTTACCTTGGGGGTTTGGAGTAGGTCTGTTTTGTTTTAACAAATATTCCATAAGCATTAATAAATAGTCAATCGCATCGTCATCATTCATAGCTTTACGTTTAACTCTTGCACTAGAACTCAGTTTTTGTCCTATTAATTGGAGTTTCCTAAGATTTTCAATGATATTTCTAGAGTATGATTCAACTTCGAAAGAACTATTAAATACTCTTTTTTCACTTACTTTTGGTTCTACACCAACAGCACCGTCGGCATTTTCCGAATTTGATAAAATATCATACATTTTTGACATAAATCTATTTTGAAGCAAATTATAATTGAGTAAAAGATTTTTTAATTTCGTAAGTTTGTCATCGATTTTCTGGTTTCTGGTTGTAGATAAATGCTTCGCACATCTCAGTTTTCTGTGACTGTTTGTATTCTTTATTGCTGAAACTTTATTTTGGTTTTGAAGGATATGAATTATATCTTTCAGAGTAAACGCAAATTTTTCTAATGATTTCACGAATTCTCGAATATTTTGTTTAACATATTTTATTTGAATTCGTTTGGTTTCAGTAACATTCGTTTCATCCTTTTCAAACGTATACAATTTCTTCAAAATTTGATCTAATTTCTCAACGTCACGAATTTCAGTTTCAGATGAATTTCCAGTTGTATTTAATAAATGTAATAAGCCTTTGATACTACTAACGATCTTAAAAATACTTAAAGTCTCACGATTGAGCTCTGCCAATTTAAATTGTAATAATTTGTCACTTAGATCTGGTTTACATAACTCAAACTTCTTGCACAGAGTACTCAAAATGTTTTTATTATTTCTTGTGTGTATAAACTTCTTAGTTCGTGGTTTGATTTTAGTTAACAATGGCTTGAAAAAGTTTTTCAATGTGGTTACTAAACTTATTTTTTTAATTTTGGCTTTGTATATATCACTGCTATTTGAATCTGCTCCATATATAATTTTCTTAAATACTTTTTTGAATGTACATAGTTTACCACATTTAATATGTTTGTTGTTATCGGTAACATTGAAGTCCATTTTAATCCCTTTGTATTTCTCATTCATACCCATTGATAGCAATGTTTGGAGGTCTTTCCATTTATCATTTAGTTTAATTTTTGTAGCAATCAAATTGTTGTGTTTTATTCTCAAATCATGTAGCTGTTTATTAGAATCTTCTGTATTATTAAAAGTTGACTGGTTTAAGGTTACGTTGTTCTTACTTATAATAGTGTTATTCTTTATTTCATTAGTGGTTTTAGCAGTTACAATTACTGGTTTTTGAGTCGATGTAATGTTTTTAACCTCATATCTGTAGTAATGTGTTTTGGTTGATGTACCACTAATATTTATAACGTCCAACAAGCTAACTATTGTTTCAGGTTGTAGAGTAATTGTCGTGTCTGTAAAAAATATTTTTTTTATAAATTTTTCTTATAATATGCTTAATTTAATTGTAAAAAGTTGCAGATTCTGTGAATAAAGAAATGTATGCTAGAACTAAGTAACAATATGTCAGGTAAACATACCTACATTTTGAAATTCTTTACATATTTATACAGTTTCTATTATTAGAGGACCATTATTACTTACCAACAATAACTGTTTTATTTGTAACTGACGTGTCAACACTTCTTTTATCCCTTGTTCTTGGTTGCGGTTTTTGATTTATTTTTATTTTCTTAATCCAATGTTTCCTTGGTAAGTAGTTCTCCGTTTTATTTGAGCTTTTCTTCACATTGGTTTTATTTTGTTTAGGCATATGCGATTTGTGTATTTTTGGTTGTATAATTACTTTATGATTTTCATTCATGAGTTTTTCTACATTTGACATAACTTTTTTTACAATTGCTTCGGCTAACTTGTAGGTATCATTTTTGTCATTGACATTCTGTAGAGCTTCCTTATATGCATTTCTTTTAATTTGTTGATTTGTTGTTTTCTTGTTAATAATATTCGAGTCAATTGCTTTTTTAGTTGTTGTTTTTTGTATTATTTTTGCATTTTTTTTAATTTGAGTTGGCCCTTTAAGAGATTTTTTTATGTGCGTTATATTGATAAACTTATTAGGAGGTATTGTTGTTTTAGCTTTTTGTGTGACTTTTTTAGCGGTTATCTTCTTTAAGATTTCATTTTTCTTTACTTTCTCTTCGTTTATTTTACTTCGTTTTACATTCTTACCATAGACCCTCTTCTTTTTTTGTATTTGTTTTTTGCCCTTTTCTGAAATTAAAGTACAATTATATATGTAAAAGTGTAGTAATTAAACTATCATGTTTAAAGAATAAATATTTGTTGAAATATTTGTTATAAAGTTTATCAAACCTTATACAATACTTACTGTCGGGGCAGAAGCTTAAAATATGACAATCCCATCTGCCATTAGCATCACAGTCGCACACAGTGCATCCAATGCACCAGTCCGCTAGAAATAGAAGAAGAGAAATGTGTATAACTTTTGAGAATCTATGAAAATGTTGGCATCCCACATTTTCCATTTTTGTTTGTATGGAATCTCGCTGTTGGCCTTCAGGTCATTACAGCTCACCACGAACTTGGTGGCGAGGTTAACCTAGCCATGAATACTGTTGTTTCAGCTAGGAGTCTCTCGCGCGACTCGGACCTCGGCCTGAGCCATCTTGTGAGGGACTAGCCTGTAGAGTAGCTAATATAGGTCGCGGGAGTGAGTGATATTTGAAGTAATAGAGTACCATTTTTAACTCTAGCTCTCACACGAGAGGTATTGTGATGGGATCTTCCGGATCAACTAAGGCTACTTTGACTTTGCCTTGTCAAAATAACGTATGGAACGCTGCCTTCATCCATTGGGCGCCGAATGGGAGCCATTTCCTTGGACTCCGTTACAGCTGTTGTTTTCAAATAAGGATGACGGCATCGTAAAACTTATTACTACATATAAATAGACGAACCTGGTGGGCAACCTTCACTGAAACTTGACTCGTAAGGCTTGCATTGTTCCGGCGTTCGTCTGTCAAACACTGTCAAGCAAATTATAATTTAATATTAGTTTCCGCGTAACATGAGGCGAATCATTACTTAAATAATAAAGATAATAAATAAAATATGTCGTCTGATTTTAATTTTGCTACTATAAATCAAAATTAAAATATAATATTTTAACTTCTTGTTCTGCATTGTGTTAACGAATAATACATATTTATAGTTTAATTATATCTAAAAAAGAAGGTGAGAATTTGGTGAATTGACCAAATCAAGGATACAGGGAAGGCATATAGCCACAAAGGACACATCAACTATATAGTTTAAATTATATTTGTATGATAATTAAAAAAGTTACTCAATACGCTTCGTAAATATCCTGCTTCAAACTATCTTAATGCAAATGCTAATTCACTTATTAAATTATAATTATTGTTAAACCAGGATCTTACGCAAAAAAATAACAAGAGGACGTGCATTACAAAATTATGTTAGTTAAGTATTATGAAGTATTAGCTAGTATTCTATAAGTATCTAAGAACTATACCTTCTCTGGCTGCATCACGAAAGAAAATATCGCTTAAGCCAGGACTACGTCGTTGTCTTGTTTCTCTGAAACATTACAATGCAAAATAAGTAAAAAGTCTTAAACTCTTGTTGCTAGATGAGTTGGGTTTGTGTGACATCTAGTGACAGTGAACTATACTAAAGGGAGGTTATTAGGGGTGTTATTAACACCTTAAGTAGTAAAAAAAATTAGACTTAAATTGATATATAAAACATAGCAAAACATACTAAAAAATTGTAATATGTGCAAAACAATCTGATATTGCAGTGATTTGATTGATTAGACATACAATATATTATTATTTATATCATGGAGGCCTTACATATATGTCTATAACTTTTTCATAGCCTTAGCTCAATATAAATAATTTAAAAAGGAAAAAAATACCTTTTCCCATAATGTCGATAGTTTTTCTTATCACATCTACTGCTATCTCGTCTCCAGCATACAGCTGTGTTATTTTCTTTGCAGAAGCAGAGCAAACATGGTCCTGGGTCTATAGTATTTGGTACATGGTCGCGTTGAAAGAAGTATCCAACATCAGGACATGAGTCAATTCTCTTGATTATATGTTTCGGCTGGTGTGGTACTAAGTAATATAAAATTATTAACAAAACTATATGTATATGTTTTTGCTTCATATTGCTGTATACATATTAAAATTATATACTTTTAATCTTATATTCATATAATTGCGGAATTAAATCAGTCAGAATCAGAGCTTCGTCTAGTATTTAAACCTGGAATATTTATGAAAGAGGTATACATATATGTTTTAGATTTGCTTCACGACTCAGTTCGGGCAATGACTGAACAGGGTTCTTTGGGTCGATCCCCGGAACAATCAAGAATCAGTATCAGTTGTGTAAGAAACTATAATACATATACATCACCATGGTGGCTAACCCACCGTGTGCCATCAAAAATCAAGCGACGCTAATAATCCAACATCGGCAAAGTATGTGTCAGAAAGAAGAGAAGAAGAGAGAAAAGAAAACTAGTGCAGGTATTAAAAAACCCCGATCGTGTTTTTGTAATTAAAAAAAATATGAATAGTGATACCTTTTTTTAGAGATTTTTAATAAGCACACCATACTTTGTTATTCTTACCGATAGCGGTGGAATGTTGGAACAAGAGCAGTAGTAGCAACATGCTTGTAACTAACTGAAATATCTCCAATCGTTAACTCACTGTGTGTTTGTAAACATTTCAATGTTCATTTAGGGGTGAACTTTCACCAATTTTATTACATGTAAAAAAAAAATCTTAAGTTTTAATTTGTGATTTTCTATTATTCCAGTTAACTAAATATAATGATAGGACTTACATAAATAAAAACACAAAAAGAAATTAAAGTTCGGCCCTCGCGATGCTTGTAGTTGAGCGAGAAAAGCGCCAACTCTTGGGTCACCGGTACTGACTACCAGGCGCTTACTTAATTCCTTAATCAGGACCGGAGCTTTTGTACCACAGGGTCCAAAAGATTCATTATTAAATTAAAAATAAGATTGATTGACATTTCCTTTTGAAGGAAATATTTTATAACCGCGACTTTGCTCACGTCAAAAAATACTTAGTTTTACCTTTGAAAGCCTTGAAAGTCGCGGAATACTCAAAACAAACTTCCTCCCCCTATTTTACAATAGACTGTACCAATCCGTCGCTTAGTTTCACAAACAAATAGACAAACACATTCACATTTGTAATATTAGTATATGTTTGTATTATTCTTTAATATATAGTCCATTACACATAGTACCTTTCTGGATCAGGAAATTTTAGGATTAGGGTTTCATAATAATATATGAAACATAGAACCTTTTTGATACTAATATAGTCTATACATATGACCACCCCTTCACGAGAGTGTAAACACGATCGGATTACGTTATGCCTATTGTTCCAATGGCCACGTCCGCTCGTGCGGCTTTTGCGATCTCCGGTAAGTAAATCACTAGTATATTCACCTGATTTTCCTTGTAAAAACAAATGTTGGCAAACCTTTTTGTTATCAGTATTCATAGAACAGGATGTACACAAAGTCTATACAGAATCTGTTTAAAGAATCCGACATAATTAATATACAAGAATTAATAATAAATAAAAATCTGCAATAAATTGTGAAATTATGTGCACCATTTGAAATTTTACTTACAGCTTTAATTTATCCTGATTACGTCATTAGCTGTCAAGTCTTGGCTTTATATTGTTCTAGAAAAAATGAGCTGTACTAGTTATGTACAAGTAATCTCATAATGACACCCTAGGTTAGTTGCTAATAAACAAAGACTTTTATTATTCCTTTTACATTAATATATTTGCATAAAATAGAATTTAGTTTGTATTGTATCATTACAATTCCAAAAATACGATTTTTTCTATATGTAGATAACCTTAGTTTATATTTTTGTTATAGCTTTGCTCACCGGGTTATCCTATACCTTTCAAAATGTGTCGCCGGACCAGGATACTATCCGGAACTGCTTCATACAGAATTACGGACCGTTATTATTAAATGACATAGATGTTAAGCTGAGTTTCTTTTATAAATTAAAAAAAGGCCAAACTACAACTAAACAAGACATTTTAATAATGGAAATGGATAAGCAGATTTTCAAGAAACACCAATTAAATGAATTGGCTAAAATTAATTCTTTGAAATGTGAAGAAATTATGCAGATGTGGCAAACAGAGTTAAACGTTTCCCGGCGTACAAAGAGATCGGCAAAAGAATTTCAAAATTACTTTAACCGTATTAAGAATATAATACCAGGTTATTTGCGTGGAAAGGTTAAGCCGGTTGTTGATAAGAAAAATGGGAATTCGCCTGATACAAGATACCATGGTATGTTATTTGATAACTTAAATTAATGTTATTTTTTATTAATCAATTTCATTATTGCAGCTCGCAAAACACAGTGAGTCAAAGGCATAAAACTGTTCATTTGACAACAGTACAACGCTAAGGAACTGTTAATTAAAAAAAATATAAAATTTAATTTAGTAATAAAAAGTACAAAAAATACATGTTTTTATTTCGTAAATATAATATCTTCATGATTACTCAGTAAGCCTTTGGTTCCAATTGTAAGCAACGGCTCCTTCATTGCATTAAAAATTGCACTCTTTGTGTTTTCATTATTAATTACTTTTCGTCTCACTAAAAACAAAATACATACATTTTTGTTAAGCTGATTAAAAGCATACTTTTTTTGCTGTCATTTCATTAGTTACGTTCCAAAAAAATAACCACGTATAAATGATATCTACTTACCCATTCGTCTTGTCTGTGGAATATCTTTGATTAATTTGTTTTCTACTAAGATTTGATACAATTCCTTTGCAAGGCTACTATTACCGTTACGTAACGACACCAAAGCTCTTTTTCCAATACTGTAATTAAGATCATTATCTGTGACTCCTTCTTCTTCCTTGATTTTTAGGTATAACTGAATACGGTTAAGCATCAGTTGTTTCAATATTTGTTCTTTAGTTAATTTTGTCTTATAAGTTTGCTTCTTAATACTTTTATTACGGATAAGAGGAGATTCCGCCTTCAAGTTCAACAATTTTGGATGTTCCTTTGCCGTCATATTGTTTGCTGTATTTAAATTATTCAGTACGTCGTTGCTTAGTTTTATATTTGTTGCTGTGTTATCTATAAACTCGATAATATCTTTTATATGTTCAGGGGTTGATTTTTTTAAACTACTTAATGAATGGTCTATTTCAGTTAAAACATTACTGTGCCGTGAAATATCTGCTTGTAACGTTTTTAATAACATTCTCTTTTTATAAGCTGGTATAGCTGATAGTAATGCATAGTTTTTATATGTCCCACTTAGTTTTTCTATATCGTCTATCATTCTCTTTAAATCACTGTAAGTTTTCGCTTTATTTGGTTGAAATCTACGTGAGTTTTGTCTTTTAATGTTCATGTTTGTTATTACACGCTCCCATACCTTAGCTGATGTTGGTCGCTGTCCTCCACCACTTCTTCTAGTGACAGAGTTAGCACTAAACTCTAATTGTAATGCATCTATTAATTTTTCAATGTTATCTATAGGCGTGTTGTTATTGGCTTGTGAAGTTTCTAAAGATTCTTTTTTTATATTGTCGCTAATTAAATGACTTATACATGGCAATATGTCTGTTATATTTATTTCCTTTTCATTACTTCCACGTTCATTCTGTAGTTCAGCTAAATCAAATATAATAGACTTCAGGTGGATTTTAAGTCTTTCTTTAGCTGAGGACAAGTTTCCTGGTTCCTGTTCTTTTAATTTTCGCAATTGATGAAAAGCTGTAGAGGTCGTAGGCTGTGTTGTTGTTGATACATCTTCTGTAGACGTCTGAGATATAGTTGATCTTGTAATATCAACCAAAGGTATGCCACTAAGTAACTTTATAATACTTTCAAATACGTTTCCTTTTATGCCTCCCAGATTTTCTTCCAGGTTTACTGGCCTGGCAGCTATTTTACTCAGTAAGCAATTTGGATTATTTTTTATATGATTTAAGTAATCTAATATAATTGTGTCTTTATAAGATGTACTGTATTGTTGGCCATAACCTTTTAATTGTAATTCATCTTTTAATTGATTAATTTTCTTTATTTTTTTAATCATTCTATTAGAGTGCTTGTGTGGTAGTAACAGTTTCGTTACTTTTTCTAAAATTTTACCGAATAAGTTGAACTCACTTTTATTATCTGAATGGTTTTCGCCTGAAGATTGCTTAGATTCTGAGTCTACTTTTTCTCTCAGAATATCCAGTGTTCTCTGTGTATTTTCGAACTTTCTAATCAATTTTAAAACATCAGTTAACTTTTCAGCTACATCGGAATGAGTATTCGTATCAGTATTTTTTGATTCGTTAGAACTTTTTTTTATTGGCATACTCGTGGTGCTTTTGTTACACTTTTCATTGATTTCATGATTCCTATTCAACAAATCAAAATTATCAGTTTCCAGAGTTTCACATATAGTGATATTATGCTTATTTTTATTTTTATTAAGAGAATGTGATAACTTTTCCAGTGCATTCTTCAGAAACAATTCCTGTCTTGGATTTAGCGGTTCTTTGAATAATTCAAGGAGATCATTTATTTTTTGATGTTTCAATGTATCCGATTCAAAAGATTCGCTGGAATCTTTGTCCATATTCCAAAGTTTATTCAATAAGTTTCCAGCTATGAACGCCATAGCGGTCAAAGTATCATTTTCGGGTGTAAATGTAATGTTGGACATAGGAATAGCATCTTTATCACCAATTATTTCTTTTCCTTTCTTTAATTCGTTTACTACTATCTTTGATAAATCTCTATCTTTTGTAGCCTGAGAATAATTTCCTATTATGTTACGTGTTTGCTCTTGATCACTTAAAGTTGATTTATCACTGTTATGAGGAGGTGAATCAACTTTATTTTCAGCGATGTGTTGTTCATAGTCCTGCGGTTGATTGTATTCAATATGCAATGAGCTTAACTTATCAACACCAACATTTTGTCTTCTTGTGGGCAACACTTTCCCATTTACTTTATTAGCTTCAATTGTGCCAGACTTGTTTGAGTTTCTTAACGTATCTGAAAGAAATTTCAACTTTATTGTCTTTGATGAACGTTACCCTGAGGTTGTCTTAGTTAAAGGTTTTGGAGTCTTCATTAATACCTCTAACAGACTAAAAAAATAAGGAACACTAAAACATAGCTTAAATTAGCATACCTTCGTTTAATTCATCGACTGTGTTATGAAATTTAACCGTGTCATTTTCTAGTATATTCTCTGTAGTTGCATCAATTGATCTTTTATAACGCTCATTTCTAGCCATGAATTTTTCAAAAGTTTCTTCATAGGGGAACGCATCTGGAACTTTAAAAGAATATTTTCAAAAAATATCCCCACTTAAAATAAATTTAACAAACCTTGGTCTTCGGAACTATGAAAATTAAAACACAAGTGCATAAGTGCAATATTTATTTAAAGTGCTGTTGTGTTCGTTAGTGTACGCCAATTAAGTACCCTGAAAGAACAAGAAAAACACAATGAAAAGGTATAGATGGACAACACAATCAGTCCATATCAATACAACGTTATTGATAAAAACTCTTAGATACCTATCAGAGGATCAAATTCAGACTTCGGTGGCGGTGGAGCAAATTTTGTCAAACGTTCGTTTTGTTTCTTCTTTCTTTCTTTCACTTCTGTAAACACAAAAAAAATTGAAATGCTGCGATGACGTCATTATTCATATTTTATATATTTATTCAAACTTTGTTGCACAAAAACAATAGTAGTAGATAACGTTAATAGTTAGTACATATAGAAGCTACGAGCGGCCTTATCGCTAATAAGCGATCTGTTCCAAGCAACCAATATTTTACCTGAAAACAACACGTTGACAGCATCGGTGATGGTGTTACTTTTATCATCATCATATTCATCATTGCACTCGAACACCTCTCTGCAGGACCATTTTCCTTCAGCAGTACAGCTACACCTTGTGCATCCAGCACACATATTATCTTAATAAAATATACAATATAAATAAGTATGAATTACAACCAGTGTCTTCTATGTGTAAACATAGTGTCATAAACAGGTTTATGTAGGAGTTGAAGTGACGGTTCAATGCTGGTCACAATCTGACAGACTTTTATGACGGAAATACTAAAGTGTTGTCGCCAACGCTATCTAGTTGAATAGCAGTTGTCAAGCCATAGTCGAAAGATGCGGTTAATAGTAATAAAAAACTAATTCCTTTGCTACTACGTGTATGTAACGTTGCAGTGAATAGTGAAAAGACATAGACAATAACTGATGACGACTAATGATTAATAAGGACTCTTCCCATAAGAGGAGAGCCGCCTCTAACAATTAAAAAAAATATCATGACAATGTCTTAGATTAAGCTCAAATACGTGTTTCTAGCACGAAATGCTGATCAGTTGCTTGTGAAACAGAAGTGACTCAATAGTCACATGTTTCAATAAACACATGCTAACTGAGGCCATGGACAACTCAGAGTTCCAACACTGGGTTGTGAATTTATTTTATCTAAAATATAGTTAAAAGTAAACTTACCATCTGAACAGTCCGAGTAATGTGATATAAACGGTACACATTTAGTGTCGTCTGATTTGTCACCAACTAAAATTAGCAAATTTAATAAGAAAACTGGTCTCCTACATGTTGCCTTCACGGGTCAGATTTTATTGCTCAACATAAAGATTACAGAAAAAGAGCGGTGAATAAGGCTCATTGACACAATTTACCAGCTTCAAGTATCGTCTGATGAATTTTGAATCCTCATTTCAGTATTATATTTTATTTATTTTTATTAATTACGGAATTTTTTCTATGTTTACAAGTCCATGCATCTTGGCATGAATCTTTCTATACGAAAAAGTTATCGTAAGCAAGCCCATAAGAGCTGGTTACATATCTTATAATCAAACTAATTATTTTATAAAAATAAGTCTTTAGTATAGTAATATCGTGTTGGTGCCAGTGCAGTTGAAAATATTTAAAAACGAAAACAAAACGTGCGAACAGGGAAATAAGTGCTATTTGTGAATCACTCAATATCTCCAATTGACAATAGATGAAATAAAAAGTATCTATTATAATATAAATTTTTATTGAATATAAAAATAAATAAAAATTAACACAGAGACTTAGTTACAAAAAAACATTTGAATGACGTTTATACGCAAAGACAATTAATTGAAACACAAACTTCAAAACATTACACTTATTTTCAGCAAGAAAAATATCACACAATATGTTTACACTTCTTAATCATTATTCACTATAAAGTCCACATAGTCTCCAAGAGGACTGCCTGCTAGAATGTTCTCTTTTGGTATCCTCCTTCGCATCTGACGTATTTTGCTTCTTACTTGAGCGTGCATACTCCTCCGATGACCATTGGGATGGTTACAGCACAGTGTATCTCCTCCTGCAACCAATCTTACATATAGAAACCAAAAAAACACATTCGTAAAATGAAAACCGTTTTGCAAGATTGGAAACAGGAGTTAATAACACTAGTTAAAATCAAAACTTTATAAAAACTGTCCAGAAAACTTTTCGGTTTAACGCGTGGTAAGATTTTAAACCGATATTTTATATCTTTTCGCGATATATTTAATTACATTTAAGAAAATATTGATCCTGTGGATAGATGGTCGCGCGTTTAACTTAACTTGCTGATAAAAAAAAAACCAAAATAGGATAAAACTAATGTCAATCAGAGATATTGATAAATATTTATGGAAAAACAAGACCAAGCCAATCCTACCCATTTCTAGCAATGAGAACATTGAATCGTCCATCGTCCTTCGCAGTCTATAAGAAAGTTGCTGAAAGTAGCCTGGTCTGTCTTGTTTAAACAAGGTTGCATATCTGTTTCTCATTGCATTCGGTTCCTTGATGATCCTAAAATATTCACAGAACCAAGGGTCCCTATTGATACAGCCTGCGCCTTTACCATCAACGGAACAAACGCAGAAGAAACAGATATCTTTATTATCATAGTCCAATAAGGATTCTATGTCACTGGCGACATCTATATCCGTATCGTTGGCTGTCACACTATTACTGTAGTATGAGGTACCTCGTAAACACTTGGATTTTGCTTCGTAGGGAATCTCATCTTTATGCCAGATGTAATCTAACGCAATATAGAAAAAGGAAGTTAAGCTAAACTATATAATAAGCCTATTGAAGTCTAGGAAGGATTGATTCGAATACTGCCAAGTATATTTCAACTGCACTGTCCAAGACCACAAACCTCGTCGAATTCTATAAGCCAGATTTCTTTCATGTGCGTACGGCAACCCTTTAGCCACATTTTCTCTGATCAGAGCTATCCGTATGCATTCATTTACGTTTTTAGCTGGCCTTTTAGAGCAGTATTCGTCCTTCCCTTCAACAGAACACACACAAATCTGGCAACTCTCGTCTTTAACGCCTGTATTCATGTGTGTTCGTCTTGAGATAGTATCCTCATAATCTTCTTCAGATAAGGTTTTGTTTGAAGGTTGTTCTATTTTAATAACGGTTCTACCAGGCAAACATTTAAGGCCTTGACTTTTGGTTTCATCATTTAAAGGTAGATTATGAAGGTTATCTATAAATCGGTACGGAGTATCTTATTAAGAATACTTAATTGAAATAGCACGAACGGTTGATCACCTACTGTAGGTGTATATTTTAATATCTCTACATTTTGCTTGTAGACTTTTTTTTATCCTAATTCCCTGTAACTTTTCCGATACGATTTAGTGTAACCGTTAAATAATGTTTGTATGTGCCTGATGCATTTTAATAGCAAACTTTTTTTCAAGTATTCTCTAACAGCTTATAGACTTATAGTTCTTTATTTTCAAATTAAAGAAAAATGTCTTTCTTATGTTGTAATGGAAAATGATTAATAACTATAAATATGTAATGAAATTATTATTTAGTTTATAAAATTATTACGCTACATTATGGGACAATAAACTCACCGCATTGCACTAATCCAAGAAGAGCTAGAAATGCAAAGATCAATAGCACTCTCTTGTCCATGTTTAAACACTATCTTAATATAAGAATTGTTCACTTTATAAGCCTCTCATGTATTGATTTCATGACTTTTTATTTTTTGGACAGGGACGAACTAAACATCCATTTATCATTTTTCAGTAACATAAATTACATTTATATATAGCTTTCTTTAAGGTCTCCTTCAATTCGTTTTCACATAATTTGGTCACTCAAAGCCAATAAGTACCTGCCAAAATTTTGATACCTCTCTATACTTTAAGGTGGAAAGATTGAATCCCAAAAATTAAAAGCTTGGAAAAAATTGCTTAAAAAAGTGAGACTCATAATATAAAGCGTATAACACATAAACGATAAAGCATCATAATAAATAATGGTAATAATAAATGGTGTGATTACGCCAATGATTGATGTGGACGGTTGTAAACCCAGAGAGGGTTGAACCTTCTGCTGACCTAACATCGGGAGAACTACCAAGTCTCCATCAACCCCCCTTTGCTTTCGTAAAATTTATGCATACGGTGTCGACCACTTGTCTACTCATCGTTGTAGTCGTCAATATGATTTTAAAACATTGATTTCAAAATTCCCCCCGTATCACCTCGATGTCCGTCGTTCCCCAACAGACTCTTTCATATGACACTTTAAACCACACACCATCAAATTTTGAAACCAGCTACTCATTATCGTGTTTCCAACCCAATAGGATTTGGGGTCCTTCTCAGTTCACATCTAGCTACGCTAGCTAGTCTCTATGGACGGCGACTGCACCTTTCTTCCTGCTTCTATAAAAAAGGTTAACTGATGATGTAAAACGCGGTCCGTCCCTGTACCAAATGAATGAATTGCCAATACAATAGTAACTAACTTTCAAATAAGACTTGATCGTTAAATGTTATCGCTGCACCTGACATTGTTATACTGCATTATTATATATTCACATAACTACTTCACTATGAGGAAATATCTAACAGCCTCAAATTGTTACCGAGGCTGAGCAAGTCGCGTAGGGAACACGAGAGTATACAAACACCTTAAATTGATTTTTAATTTTGGAACGCAATTAAAACTTAATGGTAATGAAGGCAAATACTTATAAAAGGCTTATCAATTTATAGCAAACTCAAGCATTAAGGAATTATTTAGGTAGCCTGGTGCTTTTCTCGCTCAGCGCATAAGCATCGCGATTCAAAGCGAGCAAATGCCGCGAGCATTATGAGTACTCTGCCACAAGGACCAAAAGTTTTAAATTTGTTTTAGTTTTGTGGTTTGTTATATTAAAAGTTATATTGACATTAGGTTAATGTTAAGAATGTTTGTGTTGATTTGTTAAGTATTGTGCATTTGATTGATTAGATCTTAAGTTACAATTTCCACTTCGGTTTATGATACTGAACGGTACTTTTTAATCATAAATAAGATTGTATTTACGAAAAAGCCTACCAAGCAAGGAACAATAATTATATAAGTGAAGGAATTAGATGACAAATAAAAACATTATTATATATAAAAAGATTTATTGATAAACTTAAGTACACTCATTATTATGGCACAAAGATGTCACGTATAAAATTATCTCTTTTAGGGTAACATCAAAACAACCACCATTCACTAAAATTCTCATACAAATCACATGTTTTATTATTTTTATAATCAGCACCCATTTGTATGATATATGTCCCCCATTTTTTTATCTCAGTGGGGGTCAGACTGTGTATCGATGCTAGACCCCAATAAAAACAACCGATTGGCCACCACGGCTTATAGGGGCTTAGCTTATGTTCGTGTGTTAATTCAAAACCAAGTGTTTTGTTAGCAACCAAATATGTAAAATATACATCTTCCAAATTTATCATTGGAACTGTGTAGGCGGCGTGTAGAATTAGTCTTAAATACTTAACTGAAAAAAAAATTGTAATAAATATCTATGCTGGCACATTTGTCTAAATCAATATTAAGTTGAGTTTCTTGCCGCTTCATACCGTTCAAACTCAAAATATCTTATCAGTAGGTCCTTATAATCTTTGAGTCGTCATTTTTATACATAACCACCCACGCAAGCTGCTCTTATAAAATAAGTTGACTTTTCGTTTGTACAGGTTAAATACAATTGACATTTAAGATAGAAAATAGTTTGTAATTAAAATTAAGCAGTGTTGCCAATAAACTATAGGTATAAGTTGCTAAATGTATGTAATGACTGGCTAAGTCTATAAGCTATATTAAATTATAAGTTATTAATATACCATTTATTAAATAACCCGTGCCCGATAAATACTGAGGAACAAAGTGGTCTTGTAGCAGCCATTCCGGGATGTGCCACTTACTATATCTACTCCTATGAAGGTAGGAATTTCTCTTCACATATCCTAGAAAAAATATAAAAGACAATTATCGTCAATAAAATTTAGAAAAAACTAATTTAAAAACCTATTAAATTTTCACAATAACTGATAATAAATAACGATGATCATTTGTATACTTGATTGAATTGATTGAAAGACACATTAGATAATTGTGTTACATAACTAATCTATTCAAAATCAAAATCTCTTCATACATATCATTTTGTAACGTCAATTCTCTCACATCTAACAACCGCTTATATTCCTAACCCTGTCAAAAAATAACTCAACATTCGCATACCTATAAGCTCATGTTCAGACTTCTCTTCAACGATTGCTCTCAACCTCCATGGATTAACCAGCACATCATCATCAGTCTTAAATAGGAATTTAGTTGTGGAGCATCGATCAAGTGTCCATTGCATCATTAAACCCGTTTTTATCGTGAGGTTCTCGTAGTGGTCTTTGAAATTATAGATTAAGATGTCGCTGTGAAGTTTCGCCTCTAAATAGTTGTCTACCTAAAAAGATTACTTTGGTGAACAAATAAATTACGGGTACCTACCTACCTAAAAAATTTTTTTAACCTTTTTTTGGATTAAGTTTCACGCGATGATGTCCACAAGAGGACAAGTTTACAGCAGCGAACAGAGTATAATATTTAATTGAAATTATTTCATAGTTGCTTGTTTATTACATAAATCCACATAATATACACAAACCTAGTTAGTACCAGCGAATTGCTAATAGTCTACTTATAAACAACTTTAAACTTAATCAATTTCAATTTGCCTTCTCTTGGCCTTTTTAGATGTAATTTGGGTTCCAATATATATATATATATATGGGATACAATTGTTGTTCCAATGTAATTTGGAACAACAATTGAGTACACGAATCAAAAAGCTCAATCGTTTTGTTTATTTTGTTTAGGGAAAAAGGTATTACCACGAAAAACGTATACGATCAAGACCCTCACCATGAGTTCATCCTCAGTATATCCGTTAAGACCCATCACAAAGAAGGTAGCTAAATGTTTTCCCCAAGTACTTCTAATTGCTTCGCGTGCTTCAAACCGACCTGGTGATGACGTCACCAGAACTAAAATGTCCCCACATTGGGCGTTGGATGGCTCAATTAACAACGGACTGTAAAATAGAAACATTATTTAATTAATAATGCTACTAAGCAACGAAATCTTTTCGTTATTTACATATTTAAGGAATTGGACGGTCAACCAATAGAAAGTAGCAGATTCATACTGACTTTCTCAATATATTTCGCGTAATTATTAATAGTAAATTACTTCTGTTGACAATAATGGGATACGAATTCGCAAACACATGAAAACTTACTGTGGTGATATTTATTTGGTAATATAGTTGCAAATATTAAGTAATAACAATATTATATGTATTCCTAAGTAAAACATTGTATTTAATACAGGCAGTTGACTGTTGAGCATTCAGGGACGGAAATGACGTGTAATGTTGTTTTAACGCATTCAAAACAAGCCTCACAATAATTGTTAGGATCACGTGTACTATAAACATCGTATTAAATCAACAAACTTATGATAAAAACTTTTTGAACGGAACGAGTTTTTAACCTGTACGTTTTTTTGACAGATGACATAAATTCTCATATTTCCTTAAGTCTATAGCGGTCTGTTTTAAACTTACATATTATCTATGTATTCCTTTAAATTCCTGTTTCTCTGTAAGTGGTAGAGATCTTTTTCCGTTACGGTTGTCATGAATAGTGTGGCGACTGTGTCGATCATAAGCCAACACCATATAGGTGGTGCGCAAACAACAAACAAGAGAAAAAACAAATACAGACTTTTTCTTCTCGGTACTAAAAATAAATATACATTTTATTAGTATGTACATGCAAATATACAATTGACTGCATGCGCTTTAAAGACTTCAAATGCTACGCCAGTTACATTAAGTTTAAAAAAAACATAACAACGCTGTTTCCAGCTGTATACTGTCACTAAAGCACATATGTTGGCATTAACCGTTAAGTTTCGAATGAATATTTACCCTAAACTTACCTAAACGGCATATCCAGGTAAATCGCCTCATCTTTAGATACTAAAAAATACATTACAACATATTAACACCAACTCTCCCACTTACCATCACAATTCATTGAACAATAAACAGTGACCACTCACCATAACGTTATCTGGATGTCGATAACAAATATTCAACACTCTTCGACACTTATCAGTAATACAACGGAAGATAACCAGCCCGAATCGTTTTACAAATGAAAATATTTACCTATCGCTTTGGTATTATCAAAAAGATGTTTTAAATTTTCAAACTAAAAAAGCCGAAGGCGTTATAAAATTTGTGTACTTCGTATCGCTAGCCAGTTAAGACAATTCAAATATTTAAAGTAAAAAGGTTAAGTTTAACATTTATAAAAATGCTGGTATATGTGTAGCTATTGAAATTGAGTATTTTGTCTTCATAGTGTTGACATTTGTTTTTTTTTATAGGTATTATTTTAAAAGATAGTGACGTCGATGGGAGTACAAAATTAAAGTACAAGAAACCTCTTAATCCATTGAGCGCAGGATACTATCAATCAGTTTAAACATGTTTCAACGACATAGAAAATAGAAAATCATTGGAAAATTAAACACACATTGTTGTTAAAATAATCATTAATACAAAATAATTATTGACATAAACTTATTATTCTAGATTCCTGGATATCTTTGGTAACAACGCCATCTATACAAGTATAATAAATAACCTTTTTAAACAACGTTCTAGTTCGAAGGTCCTATAATGCTCAAGAGCTTAACTAAAATCGTTAATTTAAACTTTGCATATACAGAAAATTAAAAATACATATTTTGTAGGTTATTAAAAGAATTGGCAAAAGAAACATATACTGTAGGGTTTAGGTGGTGGTAATAAGCCTCAAGTAAGACTTTAAAGGTTATTTATCATCCGATGGCTGTTTCACCCAAAACCCCCAAGGTGCATGGCCATCATGTCTTGTGGGTCCTCTGTACACTTTGATTTGAACTCTGGGTACTTCACCTGCAATCAATAAACAATTTGCTATTTTGTTTCTTTTTTTTAAATCAAATATTTAAAACCCTCATTCACATTGATTAGGAAGGTTAAATTCTATTACTTTTCAAATTCATAATGGTTCATTGCATTGAACAAAGATTTTTTTTATGTAAGAGGAGGCGTTTGAGTGGGAGTGCCATGCTGTTACTTAGAGTTTCAGCCGAATGGGCAGGCACGGCCGGAGAAATACCACTCTCTCACAGAAAACCGGCGTAAAGTGAAACAATTGTACTTTGTTCATTTTGTACTCGCGTTTCGTTCGGTGAGTGAGATCTTCCATCCTGGCCCATCCTTTCCCCTCCCCCATCCTCTTCCCATACCCCCCCCATTTCCTAATTTTCCTATAAAGGCCGGCAACGCACTCACGAGCTACCAGCCGCGTGAGTGTCTATGGGCGGCGACTTCACCTATATGGTGGGCCTGCTGCTCTTCTATAAAAAAAACGGCAAACAAGAATGACACTTGCAAAAGGTCTTTTAAGAAGAGGAACATTCTTTTTTTGAAGGTCCCAAAGTCGTTGCGCTGGCAGTTAGGTCCACAAAGAGGTGGTGCGCAGCAGAAACTGTATTAAATGCAATTATTGTAGATATTGTTCTGATTTTTTTAAACTATATGTTGCTAATATTAAAATCCCAAATAACCTCTTCTATCCACTTCATGGCCTTCGTCATCATCAAATTCAATTGGTCTGGCAGCAACTAACGCAAGCAGCAGTACCATTATTACTAAAATTGACTCCCTCTGAAATATATCATTAATACATTATATTTTATGTTAGTTATAGAACAAGCCATAATACAAAAAACTTCATTTGAGCTTTAATTTTTTTCAAAATTTATTAATCAAGGTTTTAATGTTATTATAAAAACCATGTAATAGATAGAAAAACACATTTTAATATTACACAAAAATCAAAATTATAACATATTATGTTATAATTTCTCGTTTCCTCTGTTGCCCTTTTAATACCATTTAAAACAACAAGAGGGCCCAATTAAACATTAGAGAAATATATAGAGCCAAAACATTCATACATTATTGTATTAAAAAACTTTATAATCAGTTTATTTTATTATCATCATATTTGTTAAGGCTAATTTGTTTTTATCACACATTTATCAGACACATATATCTTTACTATGACTATCTGTGGACTCCGCTTCTTTTATATCTAAGCCCGACTCTTGTTCACTTTCACTTGACGATGAACAATCAGACAACTCTGCATCAATCCATAACTTAGCCTTCTTCTTCTTCTGTACTGGTGCATCAGATTTACGTTTTCTTTCAGTAGAGGATCCTGCTGCCTGCCACCCTGCATCAACAGCGGAACTTACACGTTCAGGTAACTCTTGACGCTCTTTTTCATATTTAGGATTTAAACTAACTTCAATTTTAGGCTCAGCAAGCAGTTTCTCAAGCTTCTTCTGTTTTCTTTCAACAGCCTCACGTTCCCGTTCTTCTTGGCCATCTAACCACTTTCGCAGACGTTTTTCTTCATTGATATCGCGTAATCTACGACCAGAAAGATCTCGACATGCCTCACGATTTGTCGTTTTTTCTATTTGAGCGCCAATAGCTCGTAACATAGAACCAAATCCACCTTTTCCTCCGATTAATCGAGTATAAACTCTCACGATATTTGATTCACAGAAACCTACGTCAGGATCTACTAACTTTCCATTGATTGTTACAAATATATCGTCATTTGAAATTCCATATTGTTTATAAATTGTTTGCTTTAGATCATGAATATTATTGCAAGGTGATATAGGTGTAATCATTTGGTTTTCGAAATAAATTTTAGCACCCATATTGCAGGCAAATATATTATACACAATTGAAATATAGTTTAAGTACTTATATTTAACTATGCAATCCTATACTTCAAACCTTCGACAACATTAAACTGTACTAGTACTTGACGCCAATGCCACAGACTAATTCAAGATACATAGTTAATAGCCTAAATATAAATTAACTCAGAATACAGATAGCTTATCTACTCATAGTGGGTAAAATAGTTTGTTGGTTTACCACCATAACCATACACATTTTTACCCAGGTTTAGTGTATTTGTCAATTATTGGGATTATTACTTAGTTTCAAATTTGTCATTTAATGAACTAAAAACCTTCATAAAGCAAAAAATATTGAGTAAATCCTATTGTTTTAAAAAGGACTATTTAAACTGTACTAAATTAAAAATCACTAAATGCCGAGATAAAGATATTCGTTAAACAGTGATCAAGCTTAAATATAAATTACAGGTATAAGGTAACTGAGCTAAGCTGGATATCTTCTAAAACCGGTCTAAAAAGAACGATACACAGTGGAGCTCATTTTGATACATCTCACCCAAGAGAGCCCACTTAGGCACTTCTTGAATTGACAAGTGATAACTGATACAATTTTATGTGGAAATGATATAAATAAACGGCGCGAGTTAAAAACTCAAAGAAAGTCGTGAAACGTGGCCTCTGGAGCCTCCACCGTTCTGGTTATCAGGGTAGGCATACCGTCTATATTAGTAGTAAATTGTAGACACTAACTAGATAAACATCGAATGGTAGCCAAATAAGAAATAGAAATTTCTTTATGGATGGTTATGGTGGTGAAACGCGACCCACCACTTTATTTACGAACACATTATTTACCAACGTTTATACTTACTTTAAACAGCATTTTCTCACAGATTAGTATTTAAATTCAGTTAATGTTGCATTAAACAGCAAAACTAGATGAAACAATCTTCAGCACTGATAAATTTTAAAGCAAGTTAAGTAACATCAGTCAAAACTCTGGTAGCCCACTTTTATAGAATAGCTATATCAATTGATTTGCGATTAATTTCATGGACAATTGAACACAGATTTGAGAAGAAAGTGAAAGTGCAAAAAATATATACTTTAGAGCTTACGGTTCGCTAACTGTAACTTATTTATTTTAAAGTTTATTGATTTCAATATGTGCAAGGTATAGTTTTTATATTTAATGAAATTACAGAATCCGGGTTTATAATTCTATCGACTTTTACTGCTAGATTTGAAATATAAGAAATTCTATTATTATGAAGTTTTTATTTCAGCCATAAAGTCTTTAAAAGGACATAAAGTATTAATGAAGAATTAGTCATAATTTCACAATATACTATTAAATCTGTGTTTAGATATCCTTAAACGTGAGAGAAGCATCATCCATTGCTGCTAAAGAAGCGTCTTTCTATAATTCCCTTTTTAATGCTATTATCATTGAGATAATATTTCTTATATGGCAGATTTGTTTAAATTGAAAATGAATGTAGCACATTCCAAATAATGATTTTAATGATCGATTTTCATGGCGTTAATGATTCGTTGAACCTATGTCCATTTTGAGAAAAGTTAATGCCAATCACGTTCGATGGTTATCTGTTTCCATCGATGATGTCATTCTAGAAACTAGAAATAATGTGTATAACCTGGGAGTGATCATTTCGCAGGTTTCTAGATCAAGCCTTTAAGGGAAGCCAGCCGTAAATTTTATGACACTTTAAGTATTAATACACTATATGCTGACTCATGTTCTTCTGGATAAGTTCATAATACATTTACAACACTTCTGTTTGACAATCTGTCACCCCCTTTACCAAGACTTTCGGACTTCAACTCTGTTCAGTCTAAATTTAAACCCAATCGGTTCTGCGTTGTAGTATTGAGTGCGTACTGCGTAACAGACAGATTCTGGCATGAATTATAAATATTAGGGTATGCACATAGATTAGGGATGCAGTAATTGATTTTTGCATTATCGTTGTCTATGGTTCCAATAAGCCGCCATTGTTGCCATAAAATCTAAAAAAAAACCATTATTTTCGTTGCACGGTTGTCAAAAAGTGGTGTCCAATAAAATTGAAGCTTTTTAAAATTTAACAGGAAGTTGACTCGTTGTAACAGCCGAATATTGTTATAAAATTTTAATTTAAATCGTATTATGGCTCAAAATATTAATCCACATTATGCATCGTCGTCAAATCCTTCCAAACAAAACGAGGACACGATAAAATTGAAGGATAATCACGCCGTAAGCAAACGGTAAGTTGTTAAATTTCGATCAACTTGTGTCCTTTTCATCGATTATTTATGACTATCTTTTCTTTAGATTACAAAAAGAACTCATGGAGCTGATGAGGTGTGCCGACAAAGGAATATCTGCATTTCCCGAAAGTGAAAACTTGTTCAAATGGATAGGTACAATTAACGGGCCTTTAGATACCGTTTACGCGGGCCACAAATACAAATTGGGTCTTGAATTTCCCAATTCATACCCATACGCACCACCTTTAGTAAAATTTATAACGCCTTGCTTTCACCCTAATGTTGACACTTGTGGTTTAATATGTTTAGATATACTAAAAGACAAATGGACAGCGTTGTATGATGTACGCACGGTTTTACTCTCAATACAAAGTTTGTTAGCAGAACCAAACACCCAGAGTCCATTAAACCAGCAGGCGTCGTGTTTATGGGCAAACCAGGGGGAATATAAGAAATACTTAGATGAATTTTACAACAAACATAAAGACTTATAGTTTTTCCAATTTCATTATAGTTTGAGTGGTGAGTGTATGCTTGGGACAAGGAAGTAACCACTAAGTTAATAAGTGTGAAGCAAATTAATGTTAAAATTGTAATTTATTTGTTTTTTTTATTTCCGAAGCATCCATCTTGAGATTAAAAACAGACATGTATATTGTAAATTACTGGCAATTATAATTCTTTAGTGCAATTCTAGATGTTGTATCATTTACCAGTTGAAGTTTTTCATGAGATCCTTACATTGTACGTAAATCAACTTTTCACTTTGGAAAACGTTGACAGTAGGGTTGATCTTTTACCTAACCTCCTTATATATTCAAATTACAATATATAATTTAATGGTAATTTAAAATATGACCGCAACATTTAATATTACATAAAGACAAAAGGAAATATTAGTTTTATAATGGAACTAATGTGCGGCTTGGCAATGGCTTACTTTATAATAAGCCTTTATAATGGCCTTTAAGTTAGGGCATTTCTTAAATCTGGTGTATATACTTGGATAGACACATATAACAAAGGAGCTTCCTATACAATGTGTTCTCTTTACTTTTAAAACAAATCATTGATTTTAAATTGAAACACTGGATAAAGCATGTTTTATAGATAGATATATCATAATTTTTTCAAGGCAGCTTATATATTATTACAAAAAAAAATGTGGGAGTCATCAAAGACAAGTATTATAATGCATATTTTATTTTTTGTAACAATAAGTATAATTTATAGATATTTTATTATTTTTTGTACATGGAATGGTGTTTAAATTTTTTAAAGTATGGTAATAAAATTACACATCAGTCAGTTTTCTTAAAAAATTCAAATAACATCAATACATTTTACCAAAACAGTATGGTAAAGAGTGCGCACGTGTGGAAGTTTTAATTAGTAAAAATAAACCGTAGCCAACTCATTTTAATTTTATCGAAGCAACATTATACAACACCAAAAGAGAACATAATTCATATTCTATTCTTTCACATCTGACATTACATTATTCTATTTATTTATTTTTTTTCAGTTGTCGGCACAATGAAGGTTGCACTTCAATACTTTCCCTCAACTGATAAAATGATTGTACATTCCTAGTTCATTACGCAGCTTGGTGAACTTAGGCTTTGCAAGACCCTTGGTCATAATGTCAGTAAACCTAGCAACGGGGCTGTAGGTTTCTTCAAAGTCAATTCCCTTTCTCTGCTTAAAACCTTTAGCGACCAAACGTGCTTTGAATCGTTCAATCGTTCCATCTTGGTGTCGTTTCACTTTATATATCCATTTGCATGGTATTGCAGTTCTTCCGGACGGTAGAGATTTCAGAGTCCAAGTCTCATTTTCTTTCAATGACTCTATTTCTCTCTTCATTGCTTCACACCACTGCTTCTTCCAAGGGCTCTCCATTGCCTCTTTGTAAGTCTGTGGTTCGCTGTGAGCATCTACGTTACAGACATAATCGTCAAATTTCTGTGGTCTTAGAGTTGGGCGAGGTCTCAGATTGTATCGGGATTGCTCTGTATTGTCATGATCCAAATCGTCTTCAACTTCATCATCGTCAGCAGTTCCGTAATCTATTGAGCTTCTCGATGGCCTAGCATATTCAAATTGCTCCATTCTAGTGATCGAACAATGTGGGAGAACGGGATTTTCCTCAGAAATTACTTCTTCTACTAGTTCATTCTCATCTTCAGCTTCAACTCTGACTTCGTTGTCTACCACTCTTTCCTCCTCTAATTCGACAGATCTTGTGTCATTTCGATAAATTCTTTCCGAATTTTCAAGCTCACTATTGGCTTGCCGTTTTTTAAATGACATTTCAATGGTCATTTCGTTTGGAGCGGGGGGATTTTCAGTTATCTTGGGGGTCGTGGTCATTTCATCTTCAAATCTATAGAGCGGTTTCTCATCAAAGGTCACATCTCGTGATCTCACAAGTCGAAAATGTTCATTTTCCACAGCTGCCCATATACGGTATCCATCCTCGTCATAACCCACTAGTTTTCCCTTGTAGGCTTTCTTTGACAATTTACGCCTCCTCTCTTTTGGTATGTGAGCGTAACATGTGCTCCCGATTATTCGTAAGTGGGATACTATCGGTTTCTTTCCGTGCCATAACTCGTACGGGGCTTTATCATTTACTCTCGACGGGCCGGTTCGATTGAGTACGTAAGCCACGGCATTAGTGATTTCAGCCCAAAGTGCTTGAGGAAATCCTTCTCCGCTGTACATTATAGTTCGTGCTGCTTCCACCAGCGTGCGATTATCACGCTCGCAGCACCCATTCTGTTCAGGCGTGTATGGCATCGTCAACCTTTGTTTGATTCCTCTCTTACTTAGGATATCTCTGACGTCTTGGTTGTCATATTCACCACCATTATCGCTAAGTATAGTCTTGATCGTATGGCCTATATTTTGTACTTCTGCAATCATCTCTTCTAATTTATTTTTCACTTCAGACTTTGCTTTCATGAAGTATATCATACGGTAGCCAGAGTAGTCGTCTCGAAATAGTACAAAATATCGCAAATTTGTGATCGAGTTAGGAAAAGGTCCGCACACGTCGCTGTGTATGAGTTCACCGGGTTGTGATGCTCTTGTTCTCGTACCGAACTTCTGTCTGTGGCACTTACCAAATATACAGCTCTCGCATAGCGAATTATCTATGGGTAGCTCTATTCCAAACTCTCGTTTTACAAATGCTCTAACATGTCGTTTGTTTTGGTGGACGAGTCTTTCGTGGTAAAGCTGGGTTTCTGTCGCTAAACATGTAACAGTCTGTGTTTCAACCATGTTTTTCAAACTCAGTTTGTACAGACCTCCACCTTTCTGTCTTTTTCCAACTAATTTAACTTTTCCATCTATTGATACGGTGCATTTATCAATTGTGGAAGTAAATATAGTTTTCGGATTCGTATCGTGAGCTGCTAGGACCGAGAATAGATTTTTCTGTATGCCCGGAACAAGCCAAACATCTTCCAATTGAATAGTAGATACTTTCCCTTCTACAATAGCTTCGATGACAATTGAACCTTTGCCTTTAGCACGTAGGGTATTGCCGTTTGCTGTTGTGACTGTATGTGGGTCATCAAATTGGTTAAACGTATTAAATATATCATGTCTATTTGTGATGTGGCTTGTGGCACCATTATCCACGTACCAGTTGTCCTTGTCAGACTCTGCCGAATTCACTTCTGTATGTTGTGCATACATAAGTGTCACGTTAACAGCTGTGCTTGTAGTATGCTTGGAGTTCACGTCGATAGATTTTGACGGGTTATTGCTCTTCGGAGGTTTGCCATCCTGAATCCATTTCAGACATGTTTTAACCCTGTGTCCGACTTTTGAACAATAATTACATTTCAATCTCTTATCTTTATCACTTTTCTGTTTGGCATTTGATTTCGTTATGAGGGCTTCTTGTGCAGGTACGGCGTTACCAACCAAGTTTCTCTCAAATGCGCATAGGTGATCGGTTAGGCTATCAATTGTTCGATCTTTCTTAGGTACCAATAACCAGCTACTTTTGAATTGAGAATATTCTTCGCCGAGTGTATCGAGAATTTTACAGATTAAGAGGAGTTCGGGTAACTCGTTCTTTTCCTTCTTTAATTCGTGATCTAAATCGGTCCAGATATTTTTCAATTTTGATAAATGCGATGCTATGTCGTCTTCGTGATTCCGTTTGAAACCAAAAAACTTCATGCAAAGATTATAGCTCTTATCTTCATTGGTTCCGTCGAACAGCCTATGCAACTCCAGCCATACTTCTCGAGCTGTCGTAAAACGCATGACTTTCTCTAGTGTGTCGTCACTCATATTGCTTGTCAGTACCATTAAGGCGGTACATTCAGCCTTTGTGAAGGCTATCTGTCCTTCACCGGCGGCCGATGTCGACTGACCTTCGATAACGGGCCTTACAATCATACCTTCGACAATTTCTAGGGCGGTAGGAATACTTCTCAGTGCGATACATATTTTGTATTTCCACGTAGTCCAGTTCTTCTTCCCAGTAAGCTGTCCGATTGACAACTTTGTCGAAAAATTTGTTAAACTATCCATGTTTATTCAACTAATCCAGTGCTGTAACCATAACCTAAAGAGTGCGCACGTGTGGAAGTTTTAATTAGTAAAAATAAACCGTAGCCAACTCATTTTAATTTTATCGAAGCAACATTATACAACACCAAAAGAGAACATAATTCATATTCTATTCTTTCACATCTGACATTACATTATTCTATTTATTTATTTTTTTCAGTTGTCGGCACAATGAAGGTTGCACTTCAATATATGGAACTTTTCCAGCAAGTTTTTACTCAGGAATGATATTTTTTTTAATTTAAGGAAATTCAGAATGTTAAGATTTAAGCAAGAATATTTACACTTAATGACAATAAATAGGGCCTTAAATTACAACACTTAGTCTGGCAATAAATACTGTTACAATTAAAAATAAATAAACTGTTACATTTGTAATTTTTATATGATTGTTCATTGTGTTGTTATTTTCCCCGACAATATATTGTAAAATATTATACAATATAAAAATGGAGTTAATTTATAAAGTGAATCAAATCAAATCGCTGTGATTGCATTACATAAACAATTTTTAAAATCCTCCATATAGTCAAATATGTGTTAGGCTATTGATAGGTGCAATTAAACCTCCTTTGATTGTGACACCAAAACCAGTAGAGTTCGTGAGACAATTTAGATATATGTCAAAGATGTAGTGGGCTAGTGACGGGTACTATTTCAAATAACCATTTAGAAATTTATATAGCAAACCACGTTTTGTTTGCATGCCACAATGGATAGAAAATTTGATCAAAATCGAATTTAATATTTTGATCAAGTATAAATGATCAATAAATTTGAGCCTTAACTATGTTCGATAAAGATATACCTCAAAAATTAACTAAGGAACAAAAAGTTGAACATTGTAAGATGCGACTAGAAAAGTGTGAAGGGGAAACGTTCATAAAACAAGAAGCTGCGGTCGAAAATAAAGCCATTCTTCGTAGGTGCTGTGGGGCCTTCACCTAAGTATGTGATAACTAGAGGATATGCCACAAATCCCAAGGACAGTGATAAGATCCCAAGCAAATATGAAAACATTGGTTGCACCTTCACAAGAAAGATCTATCTAGTGCGAATAGGAAATGATCTTCACCTTAGGAATGATCTTGCCTTAACCGTGTCAAGAGGTAGAGAGCCTCATTAAAAACTCACCCCAGTCCTATGGTAGAGACGGCGCCAAAAGATGCATGGCTGAGAGGCGCTCAGTCACTACCGCCAACCTTGGTGAACCAGGCGAATACCATTGTATATAGCCTTCTCTCAGGAATGACGTTACACTGGGAGTGACCAGTAAATCGTCCACACCGTTGGATCAATATGGCAAAATATAATTCAAAAAACCTTAAATCAACCAATCAAGACCTAGATCTCACCACTCGCTTGCTCATCAAGTGACTATTCAGCCTGAAGAATCAAACCGTACTGTAACACCATTTCACTCATCACAGCAGAAAAAACATTTCAAACCAAAGCTCTACAATCTATGTACAACATCCCAAACTGCATTCAAAACAAGTTTATTCTACAACCTGAGGCTCAAGACCGTGAAAGAATATCTATCCGCAGTCTTAAATACCAAAGAAAACTGACAACCCATGTTGATTACAAATAAAAAGACTCTGACTACTGCCAGAGCCTTAGTACATAGTGCACCCACTGTAATATGATTTGGCTTTATTGTAGCCAATGAAGACCACTTTCTTATAAGGTTTATATATTTTAATAGTTTGATATGAAAGTATTAAACTAACACACCGTTATATACAACATAATTAATGTTGTTTTTCTTTGTAACAATATATATGGTAAGACTAAAGTAAATATTTTTAAGACTAGAGTTTAACATAGTTCATAGTCAATTTATTATATGCAAACACAGTTGATATTTCTTTACTTATTATCCGAGATTTTTTTTTGACTAAATTCATCAGTTGAGTTTTTACAATATATTAATGAAGTTCTATAGGCAAAAAGAAACTATGGCAAGAAGAAATGGAAAATAATATATTCCTGCACCTGACAGCATAATGTGTGCTTGAATAATTTTAGAGTCATAATACTAATGGTCAACTTTAAAGGTAATTAGATTTTTCAAAACCTTGTACATTGGATAGATATTTTAATTTACTTACATTTTTTGTCTACTTAAACTAAACGTATATGCAACTGTTAGTACAAACAGCAACAATAAATATGAAATTCTTATTTTATTATATAAAAGTTGAAAACTCTCTCACTTATTGGTATTCAGTATATGTTTGGTATCATTTGTTATACACCAGGCACTTTTAAACTTATTTATAAAAGTTAAAGTTGTGAGAGAGAAAATTCTCAATGTTATACAATTATTTCAGATGTTTTTAATAAGATATCGTCATAATAGTCATAAAATGTTAACTTTTGACTATAATCAATAATATAGTCATAACAATAACTGTAACAGCCAATATTAACAAGCAATGGATCTTTCTGTTCTTTCGTTGATAACGTTCAGCTTTTTGTAATTGTTTGAAACCTTCGTGTACCTGTACTTGGGTTTGCTCTATGTTATAATCTATGCGATCCAATATTGTTCCCTGTTCATGTACCATGTGAGCTAAATCTTTAAAAATATCATTTAAATCAACAATAGAGCGAACAATTTTATTTACCTCTTGTTCTCTCTCTGCAATCATTGCTGTGTTTTCTTCTTCCATAAGTAGCAATTGCTTTTGGTGGTTCTCATCTTCATAATTTGAAGTACTTGGTAAAGAAAACAGTAAGTCAGTTTGATTGTTTGTAAAGCCTGCTTCTAAGCCATTATCGTTTAAGCTAAGTTCTTCAAAGTTTGGTAGGTCAAAATAAGCCTTTGATCTTTCCTCTCGTGACGTAAGTGACTTTAAATAGTTTGATTGTGCTGTTCGGAATGTTATGCTTAAATCTTGTAACGCTGTTACCAAAGCTAACACAACATTGTTTGCAAGATTTTGTTCGGACTTGTTTCCTGAAAAAGTGTGAACACTATATAAATATCCCTAAAACAATTTATGAAATTTGAATTGCTCTTATTAATATTAGTCAAATAATTGGAGCAGGCAGTAAGCAGTATCATTGAAAACTTTAGAAATCAGTTTAAAGGTATGGCCAGATCAGCATTATTTTACAAATACATTAGTAAAGAATTCACTTAAACACGTACCATGTCGAACCTGTGCTCGAATATTTATTATCCTTGCATGAGCCTGTGTGAAGTTTTTGCCTATATCAGCAGCAAGTCTCTCAATGTGCTGTTGCTCTCCACTGTCATCTAATGCTGGTCTTCTAATTTGTCGATCATGATGACTTTGAAGCTCAGATATTTTTGTTTTTAATCTGAAAATAATTGTAATAATTGATGTAAAATAAAACCAAAGGATTAAAATGTTACAATTCTTTTTTTTAATGTTTCCACATTTTAAATTATGCATTAAAACCATCCTAAAATTTTGTGTAATAGCTACTAAAGTTAAGATACCTTGATATAATATAATGAGCTTCCTCTAAAGAATCACTCCATATTGGTGGATTTACTTCCAGTCTCATATCTAGCCCAGCTTCTACATCATCTGATGTTGAGTTCATAAGCATAGCTCCTTCATGATCATTATCATTTCCCTAAAATAAATTAATAACTACTATTTATTTTTTTAAAAATGAGCTAAGAGATATTTAGCATTTCTTATTATTGCTTCATTCAAAATTTTTTTTTTAATAAATCAAGAGGTAAGTTTATGCTGTGTACTTGATCTCTTTGTGTATTCTTTTCTAAAAAACATATTACCGATTCTGAAAATAGATTTCTACTGTGAATTGCATTATTTCGCATTAATACAAAAACCTCAGTTAAACTTCTAGACACCATTTTTGTATAGGCACAAAAAAACCTATCTCATAATTGGATAATTTTAGGATTGGTGACAACTCTGTTTGGTGTTAACTATAACTTCTATTCTAATATTATTAAATATAATTTTCTCTGTATCAGATAGATATTTATAGGAAAACCATTAATGAAAATGATGTTTCTTAATGTTGACACGTATTGTCATTATGGTATATACATTTCAAATTTACTTTTTACATGACAGATGACAAGTAAGATCATCAGATGTACCAACCTGCTATTTATTTTCGTTAATTGTAATAAATTTAGGACGATGATATTCTCATATTATATCACCCATATTATAATGTTCAAATTCATAAATAGTTTTGAATTTCATCCGTCCCGTTTGTTATTGTGACGTCAAGGTTGTGTCACATTAAAAAAATTGACATTTGACATTTCATTTATACATCTTTTACTTTTTATAGTAATATTTTGTTTAGCAAATATATATTTGTGATTACCCAATAATCACTTAATTTAACACAATAATTTAACATATCATATATTTTAATACTTCGTGATCTGTCAAAATTATTGTTATATCTTTATCCGATAAATTAAACTCGAATAACGTTATGAGTAGTTTACAAGACACCGGTCCGGAGACATTTCAACAATTTCCCTCGAATAGGATAATTATCATTCATCCTGGGTCTTTTTACGTTCGCATAGGTAGAGCTTCAGATCTTCTGCCTGTAAGACAACTGCACTGTATTGCAAGAAAACGTCGCCCCGAAGGTAAAATATATCGAGACTCTTTCGTTCCACCTAGTGTACCTAAGACTAAAGAACTCATTGAAGAATTAGAAGAATGTCGCTTGCAAATATCTCATACGTTACAATCATGCATGCAGTCAAACGGAGCAAGAAGATATGCTACACCTCCACAACAAATAGCTGCATTCAATCGTAGATCATTACCAGAAGCTGTAAGTGATGGTGAGCCATGGCCTCAAGTTGAATGTGACATTATTATTGGAGATTTAGTCCTTGATGTAGACCCAGAACTACCTTATAATATACATTTTCCATATAAAAGAGGAGATTTTAACATACATTCTGAAATAGGGGGCTCCATTTCATCAGTTTTAAATGATTTATATACAATTTGGAGCTCTATAATTGAATATAAATTAGGCATACCACTTATTGAACTCGTAAAATACCGCTGTGTTTTACTTATACCAGATATTTACAATAGAAGTCATTTAAAGTATTTAATGTCACTGTTACTTAGAGATTTAGGTTTTGGTGACTGTTTTCTAGTCCAAGAAAGCGTAGGTGCCACATTTGGAGCAGGTATAGGTTCAGCCTGTGTTGTGGATATTGGTGACCAAAAGACTGCAATATCATGTGTTGAAGATGGCATTTCACATAAGACCACAAGGTTGCGTATGGATTATGGAGCTGGAGATGTCTGCCAAGCGCTATCTTGGATGTTTCATAAAAGTGCATTTCCCTACAAAGATTGGAATGAAAATATACCTAGGGATGTTATTCTAATGAGAAATCTATATCATGATTTCTGCCATGTAAACCTAGATGTTTGTGGCCCTCTAGAAAAAACATTTTTAGTTGATCATCCTGGCGACATTGTAAATAAATACACTCTACAAGTGGGAGATGAATGTATAATATCACCACTAGCCCTCTTCAACACAGATTTGTTAAAAATTACAGGAATAAAAACAACAAAAATCCAAAATCGCCAACCAAGTGACCCAGAAGATCCATTTGATGCAGAATTTTTAAGAGAAACTGGAAGAAAAAAGGAGGTGGTAGATCCATCTGTAGCTGAACAACAAACAGAAACAACAAATGAGGTTCAGCCTTCAACTAATCCAGAAGACGACATTGTTGTGGATACATTAGAGGGAGGTCCAGGAGATATTGTCACTCTGGCCCCTGGTCAAGTTTTAAGTCTAGATGCAGCTATCTTACAAAGTATAGATTGCTGCCCTAATGAAGAACTCAAAAGGAAAATGTACAGTAGTATTTTAATAATTGGGGGTGGTGTCAAAGTTCATGGACTTAATCTATGGCTGCAAAATAGACTTGCGTTACAAATACCATATGCATATAGGACTGAACAGTTAGAGATAGTGACATCACCTAAAGATATTGACCCTGCCAGTACGGTCTGGAAAGGAGCCGCTGTGATGTCTTGCTTAGAATCCGCAATAGAGTTATGGATAAATCAGAGTGAATGGAAAAAATATGGTCTCAAGGTTTTGCGGGAGAGAGCACCATTTATTTGGTGAATGTTTCGACAAATCTCACTTAATTGTAAATAGTAATAAGACTACATACTGTTTTGTTATTAAAAATAAAGATGTATGTAGATGATACATGTACTCATCAAAAAGGGATAGAAAGTCTTCAAAGTTCTTAAAAATATTTATTTTAGTTAAGAGATTCAACATGTTTGATTTGATATCTTAATTCTATAAAGTCTTTATTTCTTACTTTAGTAAATTGAGTATGTAAATAGTATCAAAACATTTTAAAAAATACTGATTTTTATAAAATATAAATTACAGGAAGACTGGCAGTTATAATATATTTGTTAGGCTGAAACAGATTTTGTACTTTCTTTTATTAAATTAACTTATTTTAGTTCACTTCAACATCATCACCTTTAAAAGAAACAGACAAGGTTCCACTAACTTTTGGATGAAAGCATACATAGTAAATCACCATAAAAACTAAGCCTAACAAATATGGAACAATGCAAGTAACTAGCACAGGCCAATAATATATTGAGATTCGTAACTCGTTATCTACAAATAAAAACCATAAAATACCACATATAACATTCTGTGTTCCACATATACTGTAGTACAAGGCATATCTATATCTTGTGGGACCTTCAACTGGTAATATATATGTAAATAAGTACACCGCTCCTAACGCTAGAGAGAAAAAGTATTCTGCTAATTTATTTTGAGAACAAAATGTCGAGTGATCAACCAGTTGTAACCAGGTTGTCATGATGAGAATATGTATACAGCAGGCGAGGACTGTCCAGTATGGGAAGAGGTAGGCTATTATTGATATTGATGTGATTCGGCTCACTGGAACAAGTACAATAAAATTCTGTTGGTTAATCACTTGAATTACACAGTTCAGTGATAAGAAAGAGAAACTTTTTATAATCTTGTTTAATGTATCAACAACATTTGGATTTGGGGACAAAATACTTATATCCTAAACAGTAATTATAGTTACCAATAAGGCAGACGTTAGTCATCTTGGATATTTTTTGTGTTATGGTGCATTATACATACATGTTGTGTTGAATTGTCACAATAACAGTTTTGTTTAATTAGTATTTTGATAGTTTATTAATATTAACATAGTTAACTCTTTATGCATTCAATAAGTATGATTAATATTGAATAATTCAATGTATTTGTAAATTAGTAAATATTTTATTGTTACCAAATATAGTATATTAATACTTACAAGTAACCAAGAAATGCCAGGCCACCTGGAAAGCTGTGCCACACCAGGTAATGTTGTTTTTATTCTGCTGCGCAAAACGTACGGCACGCTGATATGCTGCAAGGCACCAACCCATGCCCACAATTGATGAGCATATTGATAGCAGTTGGTGTACTGAGAAATTTATAAGTGTTAAGCGATAACTCAAAACCTAATCTTGAACTAATAACAAGTGTATGTTACAATTATTTCAAGATGATAAATTATATGGTTTTCATAAAAAGAGAAAATGTATCTAATATGATATAACTTAATGTATTAGAAATGTTGACTGAGAAATTCAAAAAAAATCTTGAGGAAAGAACTTACTAGCCAACTGATCATATTGACGCAGCAACAGGCTAGTTTGTAATACTTGTTGTGGGGCTGCTTCTAAAAAGCACTCAAATATTCGAAGCAAAGCTGCATCAGAATCCTCTTTCAGCATTAAGCTGTAGTACATTCTCTGGGACGCTTGATCATGTTTACAGGCAGCTCTACGAGATTTTATTGCATATCTGGTGAATAAAAAGTTGTTACCTATAAATGTTATGCCCATTTTTCATATTTTCAGTCTAATATAGTTTTGCGATTGTATTACTTACATGAGAGCATCAGCAAATCGGAGAATTGGTGCCATTTGAAGTACTAGAATAAATACTCTGAGCCATTTCCTCTTTGTGAACTCGTTACTTAATGAATCTTGCTGCTTGTCTTGAGAATACCTGAAAAGAACATTTTTAAAAAGTAATGAAAAGAAAGGCAAACAGATTGAAATAAAATCAACAAAACAAATTGTTAAGTTTTTTCAATATTAATTTTACTAATAAAGCTTTGATCTATAGTTCAAGCAGTTCTAAGTTTAGCCTAGGAAAGAGCCCTTATTACTTGCATTCTGATAGTACTTACATTCGAACTGAAACAGCTGTATTAACAAACGCCGGTAAAAGTATAAAAACTAAGGTCCAGCCAAATTCCATCATTTTACGAGACAAACAATACTGTACGGCAACATTTATATCTAACCCTAAGTCAATAAAATGCCCCACAATAGCAACAACATACATAAAAATATCAAAATACGTTATATTTATATTATTCGGCATTCGATCGGGTTCGTCGTAGGAATATCCATTTTCGAGCATTTTACGTATTGCTTTAGGCATTTCGTTTACGAATTTATTTACCTACTATCATTAAAATTAAGAGAAAAATATGAGAGAAAACAATATATCACTCTACATTGTTTTGAAATTTAAAAGTTTGAACTTTAAAGGCGTGGCGTTAGTAAACACGCCACAGATCTCTTAAAAACTATAAACGGATATACCAATAAAATCCATGGATATATTTAGTCAATTAATATTGTCACACTGTTTGAGTTCGCAATTAATGTTGCGTGTGTATTAAACTTTATAATAGTACTACGTACATATTATATCGTAGTAATGACGGTAGGTACTTAGTCATAACAATGACTGTAAGGAATAGATAAATAGTAGTTTGAGAAACTTTTGCGTAATTAGGTTGATTAAAACACAATTGTTTTGAAAGACTCTTTATCAGTAGAAATATATAATATTTATATACTTATACATATAAAGCTTTAACAATATCTTGTGATGAAATATTAGCTGCAAACAGAATCATATATAGAGGCTCGTGTATACTTCCATTTGACGATTTGAGTCTGAAATTTTCATTGTAAGATTTAAATATATCTTTTATGTTGTAACATTTATATAAGAATATTGACAAACTTACTTTTCTTTCAGACTACTGACTAGATTTCCCCATTTTTGAGGAAATAACGTTTGGTTGCTATTTCTCCACTTATCTGATGTAAAGTCAAACATGGAAGCATTAACTACTTTTAAATATTCACAATTTGCTGTGGAGAATGTCTTATTAAATAGCTAATATACATATTTAAAGAATGAAATATGTAACTGACAAACCTGAATAGGCGTCGACAAGAAGTTGATCAAAGAAATTGGGAACGAACTGATGGAGACACTCTTGCACCTCATATAAAGTGTCATTAACATCTTTTCCACACTGTTTTGTTTTTATCTCAACTATTGAGAGGAGAGACTCCTGCATGGTTTCATTGAACCTAATAAAAAGCTAAATATAAGCTCCATAACAAATTGTGTAGTACAACTTGGTATAAAATTCTTACAAAACAGCTTGATGTAGAATACAGTGCGCCGAAGCAACCTCATCTGGTAATTCATTGTGACATTTATCGACTATCTCAAAATGTCTAACATCTTCGAAATTCTTTATCATCTCATGAAATTGGTGTCTTATGAAGTTTATTTTCTCAACAGGCTCTATTAGACAGTGATCCGTAATATCAATTATCTAACAAGTTAATAATACAATAGTAATTTGTAGTTAGTTGTATTATTATTGTATAGTTCCCAAGTTATTGTATGTATATGTCTTTTTATGTTTATGATATCATGTTTTGTTACATATTTATAAAGAAATAAATAAAATCCAACAGGTTAGTGCAGATAATATCGTTTATCTTAACGTGAATGAAATACAAACCTCATCCATGTGTATTGCATAGTTTGAGAAATCGTGTAAGAATTTTACTTTATAAAATTTGACAACGGCACTACGCAGTTCCGTGGCCATCAGATTGTTTAAAATTTCAACTAAGTCGAGGAACATGTTTGTGACATTTAAAGATCTTTCCTTGAGCTGATCGTAATTATTTCTGCCTTGTATAAATAATTTTCTAGCCATGTCATACGATTCAGAAACCAAGTAATACTTTTTGTCAATACTTTGAAATTTACTTGCATCACCCTGGGGAAATTTATTTTTGAGAATGTGGTAATACTAATTATAATGTATGAATAGGATCATTTTATTACCTTGACAGTTGTCGCGTGTTAAAAAAAAGAACTTGAAATAATTCCACTTACTGTTTACTTACCTCTTTTAAAAATAAAAGAAAAACAGAAAATATTATAAACTGTATAGTCATGTTAACAAAAGACTTTTAATTTTATTGTTCTTACCGCTTATCAACTTTATAATTGCTCGAGTCATAAAACTAGAAAATAATTAAAAATGGCACATATATTTATCACATTTAATATAAATAGTTTAAGATCATCACATATAATAAACAAGAAGTATATTATTTTCATATAGTTAATATATCCACTGAATTTAGTATAGATCTGAAATTAAACATGAAGGCAAATACCTTTTTTCTATTTCAGAATAAAAAAAACTAATGAACAGTCCAATATTAATTCCAGAGTAACATAAAAACGGTTTTACCTTTATTTCACTAGATATCATATTTCACAATCGTAAAAGTTATTATCAAATTCTTATACACTTTTTTTATAAGAGGCGGTTAACTAGCAGCAGGCACACCGCCCATGCTCAAGTGGATGGTAGCTCGTGAGTGCGTTGCCGGACTTTTATCGGAAATGGAACACATGTTTATATCCTCACTTATTAATGTAGCGTTTTATTAAAAGCACCCAACGATGTCTCCAGATCAAATACCAGTTGCCTTGTCTGAGTCTCGGATAGTTCGTCAGATGCTGACATTGCTGATAATTTTTCAAGCCATTCTTGTACCTTAAATAAATAAATAATATGCATATTAATAATCTTGTGCCCAAAATTTTGATGCACAAACTTATAAATTTTGTGAAATTTATGCCACCAAATGTTTTTTAAAGATATTATAGTAATAATTTATTTTAATATTATGACATATCTAAGATATAATACAGAAGTAGAATGTCTATGAGACTACTGAAAATCAGTGAGAACCATACTAATATTATATATAATGCAAAAGTAACTATCAGAATGTATGTTTCACACCTAAACTACTGAACTGACTTCGATGGAATTTGGTAGAGATAGACTAAACTTTAGGGACAGACATGATATATTGAGAGGGTTGAAACAGTTAAAAAGGGAATGAAAGTTTATACAAAAATTTCAAATTCCTAATGCATTTAAACCATACAGGCAAAAATGTGGCAAAAGCTATATATATACTACAAATTGTTTGTTTTTATAATCTAAAAAAAAAACTAAAAGATTATAATATATAAGACACTTTAAACCACTTGGATCAGAATCAAGATATACCTTAATTTTTCCAATAAAGTCCTCAGGAAGCATGGTCAGGCAGTCCATAGCATCTTTAAGCTCCCTCAACTCCGGCTGAATCATATCCATAGCTCTAAACTCCAGTCGTAACTTGTCCATGAGTGTTATGAATAGCTAAAATATACATTTATAGTGAAGCTATCTTGTCATCAATATCAATATAACATTTTCATATTAGACACATTCTTTTCTTAAAGATTTAGAATAAAGGAAATTTACTCACAGACACAATCTCAGCAATATATTTATTTGTATTGCCTTTATCATCTTTTATCAAGTTCGGTTTGTTTTCTCGGATTCTTTCTAGAGCTGCAGGGCAGTCTAACTGTAAAACAATGCTAGAAATTATGTGTTTTGTTACTAATAGAATACAACTTTAAAACAAAAATTGAAAGGGTAATTATAGATATATATTGTTAATGTGAGTTTAAATAGGTTCATAAGAGGTTTCATGAGCCTCCAGCCTACACTACTACTACTAGAGTCCCAAGGCCCCACATCAGGGCATAGGGCAGATATGGCCCTACTCCATTCTGCTCTGTCTGTGGCCTACACTAACGTCTACATGTAAAGTTAAGTGTATTATTACTATACTTATGACAATATAGATTTATAGAATTTATAGCCAATGGGAAGAACCAGTAAGTGAATCAGAGGCATCAGACGATATCGCCTAATAATGTTATTATTAAAGAAATAGTCCCTTAATAATAAAATTATTATTTTTAACAATAGCAGGACAATGCAATAACACTGTTTTTTACACATACACACCCTGAATTTGCTGACAAAACTCTCAATTGTGGGAAATTCATCACCCTGTACTTGCTTGAATGCAACACGGTATTGAACAAGAAGCCTACTACAAGCTGCTGTATACTCTTGAGCTCGTACACAATCCCTCATATAAGCCTTCTCTAGATGTTGCAATGTGCTTACCACTGCATACAACTCAGCCATATTGTCATGCCTGAAATGTTGGTAAAATATTTAATGGAAAAAATATAATACTCCTCACGTTTTCACATAATACACCAATCATTTTTGTTTTTATATTAAGATAATCACTTTCATTCATTCCATTTCATTTCATTTATACATATTGTTAAGAAGTAAAGGTTTAAATAAATTATTAAATACATACTTTTCACGCTCCCTAGCATTTCTGTATAATTTTATTTCTTCATAAAGCTCTGGTCGCGATTCTGAAAGGAAATAATACATTTTTAAAGTATTTGTTTTTTGTTGACAATAATACTACTTTAATTGCCAACCTTGCATGATGAATCTTATTTAAACAATTAAAAGTTGAGACAACAATTAGAATGGGTACTAGCTTTTACTTATTCAAGTCATAAATTCGTTTAATTAACACTTAAGCAATGATTTATATTATTAAATAGTTGCCAGAGTTCTATGGCTCTATGCACTATGCAGGTATGATATGAAGGTATTAGACGAGTTTACAACAGACTGTACTAAAAAAAATCCATCAAAATTTAAAACTTTACCACAGAGTACATTAAGACAGTAAATACTGATTATATTTTTCACGTTTATACAATGATTTTAAATTCTTTAAAACTATTTTATGTGAAACTTTAGCAATGGCGTATAAAACCAATGTGTACTCTTGTTAATTCGTGGCAATTATCGGTTATATTGTGGCAACATTGTCGATGACGTAATTTCTGAATATGGCGTTTAACGGATGACGCGAAGAACGCTTCCCCTTCATCCCGCGCGTCTTAGTGTTCCCCGCAGCCCGCTCCTTGCCTCTCCGCTATTCAGTTTATTCGGTTGGACGATGTAAATGTCTCTTGACTCGATTTATTTTCTTGTGATGAATGAAAACAATTACTGTGGCGTATAAATTCCTCAGACTCCTTCAAAAAACCATCAACTTTCAGTCAACGTGATTGTGGGTATGAAACAAAGGTGGATTCGTGGTTTTGTGTAAATAACAGTTCCCCCTTTAAATATTGTGACCTACAACTTGTCTACAACTCATGTTTACGTGTTGAAAATACGGCTGTGTTTAAAAATTGGTGGTCTCTGGCAGTTTTTATCGTCTTAATGGGATCTTGTTGAACTACAGGTAAGTGAAGTTGTAAAAAACCTGTTCGCGTTCACATTATAAACGGTCAAAAGTTAATTTGCATAGACGCCGGAAAGGATACCGCTATCCTTGGTTACAAAATGTTGTTGCGTTGCTTAGCCTGAATTGGTCAGAATCTTGTGATGTAATTAAGAATTATATTTTGTGTTCTAATTGGAATCGAACATGTGGCTTAGAAGGTGGTTACGACTGGGCGCGGCAATGTCCTACTTTTCAGATTTCCATGGGCCACTTGGCACATACATTCCATTCATTCAATTTTATTTGAATAATTTTTATACAGAATTTACCTATTTCTATATATATACATATATCTATTTTTCAATAAATAACTACACTATAACTTCAAATGTGTTGTAAATAATTAATAAACATGGGCTCTTTTAATATATGTTGAGGTATATTAAAAATAAAAATAATTTTATATTTAAAAAAATTAAATATAGTTATGATAAAGTGGACGGATTGGAAGGATGTTTATTGTAATAGTTGATAACAGAAATGAATAGTGTATGTAAAAAAATTGTGTGGAGATCTAATATTTGAAAGTGCATTAAAATTAAGGTTCACAACCTCAACCTTTGCAAGATGACATCACCAGCCAGAGGTAATGGGCTTTATTGTGTCAATCTCTATGACATCATGTTATAAGGTCACAATTATTTTAAATGGTGTCACTTTATTTAATAAACCTGAATATTCTTTGGTAATCTACTTAAAATCTTTGAAGCACTACAAATGTTATATGAAGCATCCTTTTCTTAATAAAATTTTGTTTTGACCACAATCCAATATTTTCCAGAAAACCTATACAACCATTATATTGATACACAAAAGACTACTATTACAATCTACTTTTGTTATTTTTATAAACAAGAGTAAACAGAGGATACATATATTTACACTAGGAGACAATTTGTTCAGTTTGTTGCTATATTTAAATATCACCTGGCTATCACATATGGTTGCTATGCTCATAAAACGTCAATAAACAACTATTAACAGAATAAACATTCTGACCACCCACAGAGCATTCCATGCTAATTCTGATTAACATAAACTTTCCTGTAAAATGTACTGAGAATCAACAGATATGATCTGCTTATATTAGCCTCTGTGTTTGGATTGACTGAAAGTATACAAACACTGTGATATTTTTAAAAGCTTTTCAAAATTGTGCATTATTTTATATAGCTATTGGTATCTTTGTTCAATTAATAATTCTTAATAAATAAACTCTCAAATTTGAGTTATTTCATTTCCTTTCAAAACATGAATTTAAGCAAGAATTAGTACTCATGAACTTGAGTAATGAGTCAACAAGTATTTATATAAGCTTTAGAGTTTGTATGAACGAACCAAAATAATTGCAATCATAAAAAAATTACTTCTGTGTATATGATTAATTATGATTAGATAATTGACTCAATGATGAAAAAGTGTTTGTGGTTTCAAAGTAAAATGTTATTTTACTAATTTAGCCATGCTATTCTGTCTAGTAGTTAAACCTCCAATATACAAAAACAATAACTTTTTAAACAACTGTTGCTTTGCCTTAAAATCTGTATAATATTTATGTTCCTTTTACATTGACAATTCTGTTTGGAAATCACAACTTTTGTTTATTCGTTTTTTTTTTGCTCACTCGAACATATTCTTTTGTGTGACTTTACAAAAAACTTTGTTCCCATATGTACTGCAATTAATATCGCATCGTAATAACGATTTATTGTCGGTGATAAATTTTCCCAGACCCACAATTCATGAAAACATGAAACACTGCACCATTGCAAAACAAAAACAATGCCATAAAGAAATCCAGATAACATAATGGGAAAAGTTGAGTCAGAGTAAATAATTCTAATGAATGTTATTTTATCTGAGATGCATTCGTTATGCCCTGGCACAAGACCAAATGCTTATTATTTCATTTTAGAATTCTTTTATCGTCTTATGATAATAAAAGTGTTATTGACCACGCTTTCAAGTGATTTAGAGTTTTTCAGGACATAAGGTTCGAATAAGACTGAAATTCATGTTTTTTGGCAGTACAACTTAGATTTTACTATAACATTAATTTAATTAAAAGAAAAATTATTTTACCTTTGTCTATGGATATGATTTGTAATCTATGAAATTTACTGAGTGTTCATTAATGTTTTTTGGCCATATTATGACATATTGTTTATAAATATGTGTATTTAAGTAAATTAGTTTAATTGTCATTTCTTTTAATGTAAGAATTATGTTTATTAAAGCCGTGACAAAACCCGTAACAAAATAGTCTAGTGTTGCATCAAAAAACTATGATATTTTAACGTCAAAATTCTTGAAGCCACATCTGCTTTACATAACATTATTTATTGTAATATTTATAATTAATATGTATCCTTTGCCGTCAGCCATTTCCTTCCAGCTTCGTTCGTTTTCGTCAACCCATCTTTCATTAGATCTGCCTTATTGACAATACCAATATAAATTTTGATTAGACTATTGAATATCATTTATAATTGCTGTATTTATTGATGATTGAATTACGAAAGTGATAATTACTTATCATTAGAAATCGTTAAGCATAATTTAGTTCTAATTAACTACTTAGTGCAAATTAGTTGAACCGTTTAAAAGCGTATGTTAAGTTTTCAAAATTCTGGTTTAATATATTTGCTATGAGGTTTACTAAACGAAATGCTTTTTTTTAAACGTTTACTAAACTATATAGTTAACTCAGATTTTAAAAGTATTTATTAATTAACCAGTTTTAGATGAAATACGTAAGTTTTTTGCTTAAATCAAGAGTTGCCAGTGCTTCCTTAAATCCTGTCTGAAACCCGTTCCTATTGAAAAGGATCGACGTGTTTTTGTCGTAATTTTAAATTGCGAACCGTTTTCGATATTATACCTTTTTGCTTTTATTTCGATTCGAAAAAAGTCGTTAACGCGCCGATTTCTCGACTCTCGACTATAGATGGTTGATAATAAAATTTTGACCCACTATTACAAGTCCGGGAAAATGTCCCTCAACGCTGACAACTTGCTGATAATTGATTTAGTGAATTGATTCTTGCTACAAACCTTCTAGGGATGCCGTTATAAGTTTTAATAATTGAATAGAAATGGTTTGAAAGGATGATAAGATACGTAAGACGACTCGGTTGATGTTTTTGCCGACTGCCTGCTTACCTTTCGTAAAGGCATTTTAAACACCTTAAAAAAACAAACCTTTAAATCCTGATTGTGTTCGCATGTATGTTGTATCTTGTTTGTATTATTATATATATTGTGTTTTATCTCTTAAATGTTTCAAGTTCCCATATAATTGTTTTGTGTGTATACCTTGTTTTATTATCTTATAAGTTTATTGTTTTTTTTAAATATATTTGCACATAAGATGTTTGTGGACAGATTACTAAAATAAAAATAAGCTTTTTAATTGTTGTGTTGTGTGGTTGTGTTCGATTCAGATCAAAAGCAATATCACGGTTGCCTTACGAGCATATTCCGGGGTTAGTAAACATATTAATTCGGGTGTTTTACGATATTTTAAAAGTATTATAAATATATTAATCAATAAAGAGCAATTGATTGTATTTTATTGTGCGATGTTATGTGAATGAAGTGACGATGCAGCATGAACGCATTGAGAGAACAAAGCACCTAATGTAATATGTGGTCGTTACAATTTGTAGTAAAATTATTACAAGAAGCAGGAAGCTGGTTCTTCGTAATGCATTATTTTGATCTCCCACGCCGTTTAGGTCATTGTACTTAACGCGTGTAGGCGTAACCTAGACGATCTAGACTGCTGGACCAACTTGTTTATGGAACTGGCTATTGCCCGTGACTTTGCACGGAATGCTTTACCCCGTTGTGATAATGTATCTGTTTGTTTATAGTAATAAAAATTATAAATCCGTCCTTATTCTCATTCAAAACACTTAATCGATCTCAGAAAGAACAGTGCCGTTGTCTCTTTAATATGTCGAAAGGCAATCGAGTGCTTTCGTTAAAAAGTGTCTAGGTCCATATTCCAAGTCTAAAATCTAGTATTGTATTGACTCGAAACTAGAATCAACGCTTGATTTTTAACCTTGGAATATGGACCTAAGACCTACTGCGCTAATTTTTTGCGAAATTTAAAGATGGTATTCACATATGAGTTTTTAGTTTTTAATTGTTGTTTAAAAAAATTTTAATGCCTATATTTTAATCAGTCAAAGTTCTAGGCTTCTACAAATCAAAATAATTAAGCGTTGTTATAAATATTTTATTGCGTTATTGTAACCGTTCACACGGTATCGCAATTTAAATAGCATTACTAAAATAGATCTACAAGTACTATTACAAGTAAAATACATTATAGAGGAAGACAACGACGCCCACGTTCAGTGTAATTTGCGTGTGTGGGCGTCCGAAATTATAATGAAACTATTACATCCTCTAAGTGTGTTGTCATTTTTGTATTAGAAACACGTTTTACTTTGTAATATTTTGTTTTCATTGGTATCAGTAGATTCTGCTGCTGTAGTAAAGTGTACAGTACAAACAAATATATAAAAAAAGCTTAGAAATCAATAGTCAAACAAAGAAAAGTTGTTTGTGAAATGGTGATCACACTTGAAAAAATGTTGGTAACCAGTTATGTTTTTGTGCGTATCTTCTCTGACTGGTCTTTGTACCCTCCGTAGCCTTTGTTAAAGAAGGTTGAATAATGAAGTGCTCTATTTGTCGATCGTTCCCTAATATCAAATTGGAGTCTTCAGGCACACAAGTGAAATGAATTATTTGTGGAAAAAATATAAATACATATCTAATATATAAAATTCTCGTGTCACAGTTTTCGTTCCCTTACTCTGCCGAAACGGGTTGACCGATTCTCCTGAAATTTTCTGAGCATATCGAGTAGGTGTGAGCATCGGCCAACATCTATTTTTAGTGACATTTTTGTCGGGATCAGTTAGTATTCTATAAAGTCAAGTTTTCATAAACAAATCTAAGTGATTTAACTGAAAAATATTTCATTTAATTGGCTTGTAGTAAAAACGCGCAACAGTTATAAATATTATGTCATCGCTACCACGAAGGCGTGAGGTCACGCAGTCATACTACAAAAATAGCGTACAGTAAGACCCTAAACGAAGTCGCCGATAACCTCAGTGCCATTTGACGATTAGCTCATTGTGACTCAGTGCTGAATAATTGCATTGAAAATGGCATTAGTTCAAGGTTCATGATTGTAACTAAGCTATCTTCACTAACGGTACTGCTTACTGTATAGGTTTGTGCGACATCGAGTACGAAAGATCGACTAAAAAATAAAGTACTGCTTACTATACAATATGTGGATTGTTTCACTTAAATTTTAAACATACTGTGTAACCGGACATAGGATTTATTAATCAGTATATACACGCCAATGTTCTGGGATATTTATGTCGTAGTGTTAACGAGTGACCTAACAACGCGAATAAAACAAAACCACAACAATAGCGGGCCGTAATTACTGACGTGTCAAGAGCTGCTCGAGATTTGTGCTGACACAGAACGCTGTGAACGCGCTAATACTTTATATTAACCGATAAAAATCTATGTTGATTCAACATGAATTTTGTATGTACCTCTATCACTGGATTAGTGTATTGATTCAGTGGTATTTTACTTTTTAAATATTTAAAAAATCCTACAAAATACGTTATTAAATAATTATATTATTTAAATTCCCCATGATTGAGGCTCTCTTGGTTTCTTTTGGCGATGCGGTTCTTGGAGTCATAAATCCATGGCCGCTGTCCCATCAATCGTTTTATTTTGTGCATTTATTTATCGGATTGTTTTTCATAAAATGTCTTTGCGAATAGATTCGTTACGTAGATAACCATGATCTTCTATAATTAAAGTTAAAGTGCCTCTTGACTCTGATGAAATAATAAGAGAACAATTACTTTGGAGTCGTTGACCCTCCCTTAATCGGCAACCGATCACGGCAATTTAAGCCAATCTTCTACTGCTTACTGTTATACGAACATTTAGTCGTTAAGTTTACATTTTTAGTTTATAACTATTTGAATTATAAACATTATATGTATATTTGACTTGTGATAATAAAAATGAAGTAGTCAAATAATATAAACGATGTATGTTACTGTTTAATATTCTGTGCAATGAATGGAATATAAATTCACATGTATTTAATTCTACCATTATTGTTAGGTCGTATTACTCGTATTTTGCATTCAGATGTTATCGTAACAGTAGAAAGTTGTGCATTCATCAGTTCCTGGAAGTCCGCCCAATTATTTACTTGGTCCTATGTTTATTGTGGAAAGTTTCAGGGCGGCTCGGTGCCATCCTCTATATATAGTCATGTTTCGGTCCCCTCAACGTGGCATCTACACATTTCTGTAATCTTTGATTCTTTTACATCAATAAATGATTCATATAAATTAAATGCTTTTATTACGGAAATACTTAACAGATTTGTAAACAACAAATTTTGTTTCATATCAAACGCTCAATAAATATTTCATGCTGATTATGACAGTATTTATTTTTACCAGTCAAATCATTCGGGTTCTAAGGAAATGCCGTTTACATTGTTCAGTATTAACATAGTCATATATAATGGTCTCTTGGTAAAGCAATAAAAATCGACAGTATAACAACCATAAAGTTTTCGTCTGCACGGTGTTTACTTGCGTCTAGACTAAGTACTTGGGCATTGACTGCTCCGTTTTATGGCGGCTTCTTGGCTCCACTTTCTAAATGCACGAAAATTCTGTATTTGTCATTTGGCGAATGACTATAATTAGGTTTTAAAAATGTGTTTGATTTACACATGAGTAGATCGTTCTAAAGACCAAGGCGCCATCTTAATAGCCGCGCTAATTGCAAACAATTAGTTAGATCTGTTAGAGTAGGTATAGCGTCAGTATTTTATTAATGTATGAGTATTTAATAAAGTTCAAAGCTTACTAATAAAAAGGTTCTCAGCATGGTATTGTTCAGTATTGCTTTCTGCGATCTGGTTAGGACATAACCGCAGATGTCTAGTGGATAACCAATCAATGATAGCAAATCCAGCAATAAAATAGCCCCGACTCATAAATCTTCACCATTATTGTTATATGACAACGTAAGACCTCATACAGCATGAGAAACCGTTTTAACTCTACAGAAACTGCAAATAGGTTCCAACGTTTTACTTTATTTTATACGTAATTTGGAAAATTTTCTCCGTGATTAAAATATTATATTGTATTCCTTTATGTCGTATAAGGGTGTTATATAGCATGAGAGCCCTTTTTGCCATTCGCATTAGCAATGTAGCATCTCACTTTAGCGTGGTGACATCACCGTATGTTAATGCGGCCCAGACCGGTCCCTAGAGCAACGCCGAAAACCTGCTGCAATTACGACCAAGCCATAAATACGACCGCGAAAGCAGATCGACTCATGACATCACCGATGCGAGTATGCTAAATATAATTATTTTTAAAGGAAATAAAGTTCATAGTAATTATTAATAAGGACATACAAATTCAGCCTGATTATAGATGGAACGCCAACCCTTGCGTAAAACCACGCAGACAAACAATATAATGTGTTACTAGGCTGGTGAGACAAATTTATTAATACAATTTAACCTTCAGTCAGTGGACGCATTTTTATGTTTAAGTTTTTTAGGGTGTAGCTAAGGGAATGGGAAAGGCAGAGGTTTGTCCGGGGGAATGAAATGCTAGTACACCATAAACCAATTGCATTACTAGATGCCGGTGTTCCGTGAGAGAGTGGTATTATCCCGGTCGTGCCCTGGACAGGCACCCGGACGGTTGGCTGAAGCCTGAAGGAAACTGTATTGCACTACTGCCTCAGGAATCACTCTCCTTCCCATTCAAAAGCTTATCACTAGCAACGACCCTACTGATTTGTTATTGGTTGTTCTATATATTACAATGAATAGACCCGTGTCCCACGCATTGGTGATTAGGGCATGTACTTGCATTATCTTACCAAGAACGTGATGTATGTGATTTTGCAATTAGATGACGTAAGTCAGCAGTTGCAGTTTATCGGTAAATGGTTTTTAAATTGGCAAGTTTTCCTCAGTTAAAACATGTGATTTTAAATCTATTTTTATATTTAATTGAAAATGTATAACCTTTTAATGTGCATAGAGTACGGAGCCTCGAAATGCTTGCATTTGAAATCTCATAAAATTTTGACTATGTTGGCTAACATATTACTTTATGTTGCAAATGGCCGTATACTTGCGGTTACATTATTATGCTGTCATCGACGGGATATCAGAATATTTAATGAGTTTCGCTACTTTTTGAGCCGTCCTCTGGTTTGGTATGAAAAAAATGTTTTACAAAACCACGGTAATTAATATTAATGCAATGAAACCTGCACCTAGGCACATTTTAAAGTCAAATGACTATATTTAATGAGGCATCCGCAGCCGCTTCTACTTTATGCGGGGAACTTTAAACAATTTTTGTTCGAGACAGACAGAACTCTAGTTAATTACAGTTCAGTCTACCTATTTCAATGTAGGTATAGTTTTTATTTTACGAGTAAATCCCATTGTTAATTGCGGTGCGGCAATTCTTGTTGACAATAATTACTGCTTCGACGTACTTAAAAGCTTTTGCGTGGTGTATTTTATGTAGCAGTTTTTTTTTGTTTAAGTCAACGTTATTTTTTTTGAAATTGTGTGATATACGCATTTAATTGTGATATACAAAAAGTTTCAAATAGTAATTTGATTGTGTGATTTTCTAAAATAAAACATTGTTTCACACAAAGGCGCTTTACGTGACGAATCAATAGCTAACAATGGTATAAAACTCGCTTCTAATGCATTTCATTATTTCAATATTTCATGGAAATATGAACATGACAAAGCCCCCCGTCGGTTCACAACACGCGTGATCCAAGCGATCGAACGCGAACATAACTGGAAGTGAGATATGGCGTTAAGTTTTTTTAAATTGGAAAATTGGTTCGGATTTTAGTTTCGACTACAATATTTAAGAATAAAGATATGTGGTAAGAATTCCTATAAGGCTTTTTTTATATGTAGTCCGTACCTAGTAATATGCTGTTAATTTAGCTTAATCAAAGCTTTTTCAATGACGTTACCAATCGGAGATGACGGTAGCACAGCCAGGTATAATTAAATCGTGATTTAGCTAAGGCTTCATTTACCTCACGCTACGAGTTGACTTTATAATTTTCAATGAGTATTCAAGCATACTACGTAATCTACAATAAATATTTTGACATGAGTGATAACACCGTGAAAAATGTCTGCCAGATGGTACCATAATGGCATTCCTGGCGGTAAAGGGCTGTGCGTATGCTAAGAATAATCTCTGAATCATTTTTATTCTTGTGATTTGGAAAAGTCGTATGACCTACTTGCGTGTGTTTATTATATGTAATTGTATAGCTTTTAGAAATTAGCATACATTTGAATTAAACAAAACATAAGTTATTGAAAATATAAGCGATTTATTAGAAAGCCCGAGAGTAGCCTAATTGTATTGATTTGTCTATTGTAGAAATTTTGTTTATTAGAGAATGATTTATAAGTTTCATGATATCACATTGATGTCTGTCACAATACACTTGTGTATATAAGGCCTAAAGCGAGGTACAGTATAAATAACGCGGTCGGCGGTTTATTGCACAGTTTAGGGCCGTTACGTCACCGATTAAAATAGACAAGTAAACGTTAACGTTTCGTAGTGCGCTATATTTTTGTTCGTATAGCAAGTCTTAATGCGAGGACTTGTAGATCACGTTTGCCGTGTGGCTTACGATCGCATAAATAATTTGCTTGTAACCTTGTTAAGTCAATAAAATTTGTATCGCATTCTTATAAATTAATATATTTCTTACAAAAGTATTGACGTTAATTCGCCTATAAACATGTTAATATAACTTGTTAGATATGTTTAATAGGAGATAAGTTAATTACCGTAGTTCGAAAAACTAATCAGACATTTATGTTGGGAACGCTAACTAGAAACCGTCCTAGTATGAAATCAGTTCAGAGTTGGTGTCTGTTAATGAAATCCCAGTGACTTCCGTTTTCGAATTAAGTCGGAGTGCTTCCGCTAGGCGTCCTCGCGACCTCATTTGTCATAACGAAGGCTCCTAGGGAGTGATATCGCTAAGTAGGAAGTGATTTTTCTTAATGCACTTGGCACATAATATACAGTTTCAGTCATTCATTTACTGGTTTATATGTGTAAAACTAACGATCTACAGTATTTAAATGTCAGCAAGCCTTCGAATTCTGTTTTATGAAGTTTGTAGACATTATAAGAATTACCTATTTGAAGACATTAGTGTTATTGTTTAATAAAATTAAAAAGAGAATAATTTAAATACAGTTAATGAATATGCGAGGTTTATCTCGTCACGGTGTGCGGTTTGACGAACCCATTATTTTAACTGATAACAAGTACCATTGACATTTGAATAAAATAAACATCCAGGATAAGGTTTCGTATGAAGTAATCAAGACTTATGCTACATACAAATTACAATTGTTTTACATTAAAGATATTTTAATCGAAACTGTCACTCGTCTGTCGAGTGTTGTATGATGAATCGTCGTTTGTCAAGTACAGCGTAAACTCTATATAACGACACAAAGGCACTGTGCATTTTATAGCGTTATAGAGATTGTCGTTAATTAGAGAGATAAAAAATTAGAATGGAATTCAAGCTGAACCAACCAACGCCAATTGATTTCGACGCTTTAGAGTTTAGAGAGTTTGTCGTTAAATCGAGTGACGCTATGTACGTGATGTACATAATTATTTGATGCAATTCGGCAAACTTAATTGTCTTGGTAAATGTTAACGAAGTTTATTGTATACGATATGATTTTTATATATTTCATTAGATATATACAAGTACTTAAAAATAAATAAATTTGTAGATTTATTTAGTATTTATTAATAAATCATGTTTATAAAGTATGACAGCGTGTCTCACGTATTTCTAATACGATGCACGTAATTACTAAATTTGACAAATGATAATTTAATTGGACTCTTTTAAGAGTTATCTCATGACTAGTTAGTATTTTAACTGATCTATAATTTAAAAAAATATGTAATTTTCGAGTTTATCAGTCGCCAATGATGTAATAACTGTGTTTTATCGATAAAAATACTATTGTGTTTGACAGCTGTTATTTAGCCTACTATTTGACGGTAATTAGCTGAATTGAAACTGTATGATAGTTTGAAAATAGAAAATATAAGCGTTTTGTTACAGGTATATCATATAGCACCTTACACTCAATAGGGCTTAAGCTTCACCTTATGTTACAAATCAATAAACTCAGCCGGTAAGTGGATACAACCACTTTAACGTCTATGTTTCCGTGAGATAACAATCAAGTTTTATTAGATGTTTTTGTTACAAATGTCTGTTGTTTTAAGCAATTAGCCTCACATATACTCACAAATGACATAACAAAACGGTTGTATTGGTTTAAAAAGACGAATGTCAATAATTTCTCGTCTCGCTCTAGGATTCTCACGATCGTCTATGGTTGTAATCTGACACTGCAGGCGATGAAAAGAATTATCTCCTATTCACGTTTGCATATCGCGTGGGGCAAATATAAATGTCAATACATACATGTCAATAACCTGGCTTTGTGTTTAAGAGCCATTGTATTGTGTGGTAATTGGTGAAATTCGTTCCGAAACAATGGAGGCTTCAATTTTACTGTTTCTTTTATAACCTTTTTTTTTAAAGCTATTGCTATATGTAACGTTTACGTATGTTAAATTTTGCATCAGAATTAATGCAATTTTATATGCTACATACCCTTAATTTTTTTCAAAAATGATTATCCTAAAGTAACAGTAACTGCTTTTTTAAGTTTATCGGTAATTGAAAGAAGAAAGAAAGAAAATACGTTTATTTGGACACACACACACACGGCACACACAACATCACAATAAATTATAAGTACAATAGTATTTTTAAAATTAACTAAAAAATAATCACATTACATTGTTGCAAGTGCCGCGGGCGTGCGCCAAATGGGGTGCTGCTCAGGATTTGTGTCGAATATAGCATTCCACACCACTGATTTTCAGCAGCCCCCAGTTGTCGCAAACCGCTGCACAGCGCCAAGTGTTAACAATTTAAGTGTAAAAAAAGTTAAATGGAAACAAAAAGCAATAATTAAATAATAAAGGGAAGGGAGATAATAAAAATAAAAATAGTGGGATTAATGTGGTTAAAGTTGCTTGTAAAGTTTTATTAGTTAGCAATACAATCAGTATTTAAACAAATCAATCGAGACTTTTATATTATACGATGAATGAATAAATTGATTGACATTATAACATTGCAATAAAATTGAATTAGTGTCGCGGGAAATCTAGTGCTTAAATAATCGTTTGTGGCGACAAGCCAAGCCAGGGTGGGTGAATGACCCCTTATCGGGTCCGCTCAGTCTACCTGTTGTATCCGAGCTAATTATACCTGACACGCTCCATCGATAGCCAAGTTGATGCATTCTAGTTCAATAGGTGTTAACATTTAATTTACACAAGCTTAATTTATGCGAGAAGTAAAACAGAAAATCTTTGTATTATTTAATCTAGAGCACGCCGCCTCTGTTTTCCTGTTTATCCCGATATATAATTTTAGTACAGTAAATCATTCGCTCTTATGCTTTTTAGACTACTCCATATCGAAATCTATTACGAAATAGTACTTCTTCCTTGAGGCGTTTTTAATCCTCAATTTAAAAGAAGGATAGCACATGCACTTCTACTTACACTTGCTAAATTAAATACGAATTAAATGCTTTGAGGATTTAAATACGACCTTAACGTCCGGATTTTATTTTGAATGGATATGCTGTTATTATTATAGGCTTGAGCCGTGAATATGGCACGTTGTCACAGAAAAAAAGGCGTGATGTAATAGATTTCGAAGTATGAGGGCCTTTAAGTACTTTTAAAAAATGTATTTTATTTTTTCTGCTTTTTCCCAGGGCATTTAAAACTGAATATTTACATTATCAAACATTTAGTTGTATGCACAAAGGTTTGTTAAACTTGGGCAGCACATGACAGTTTGTTGAACTTTGCGTCAGGTGTGCCAGGTCAGTTGGGAGCTGGCAGCCGGATCCATCTGGTATCGATCTATGAATCCGTGTTTATAGGTCAACCGGGTTCTGGGTCAGACCAATTAAATAGAAACTGTTAGTTGTGTAGTCTTTGTGTTACGGTTGTAGAATATATGTTATAATTGTATGTTCGGGGGTGCACAAATAATACTGAAAAGGTTCAAGCATCTTATGCGCTAACTGACGTCTGTTAGCTGAACAAACTTTTACAAAAATGTCCAAAAGTTTTATTTTATTAAGGTTCAACAGCGTAACAATCAGAATCTTGAAATTAGAAGTACCAATTAAAAATTGTTGACACGTAGACTAATAAATGTGTGTGTGCGCATATTTGTACGTGTGTATTTGAGGAAGAGAGTGTGTTCATAATACTGATCTGAATTTTATTATATTATTTTTACTACGTATTGAACAAACCGCACAACCTTCACGCTGCTCCTAACAGTTGTTCTGAGTTGATATAAGATTTTTTTTTTCAAAGCCTCCAAATTATACTTCATTTCATATGAACCACGTAAGGCGCAACCAAATCGGTATATAATCTGGATTAAATCGCATACTCTTACACTCGATCGGAGACTTTCAATAAAAAGGCAACGTCCACTCCAGAATTGCAAAAGTGCAGTCCCCTTTGAGTACCTCATTAGGAGACACTCCAATTTAGGTTATGGGGTTGGAACAAAGGCATGGGGATGGTTCAAGGGGGTGTTTGATCGATGCGTAGGGAAAAATCGGAGTGCCTTGTTGCGTATACATAAATATATCCTACGTGACTATGAAAGATAATAATTCTTTTATCTGTACCAACTATCTGACTGCTTAACTAACTGATTTGTTTTTAGTGTTGTTAAAAGTCTCTATGTTTTACGTATAGACAGCAATCAATATTCTTAGTAAAATGTAATAAATATTAAAATTAATTAGTTTTCAAAGTTTTTTGTCGTTTGGAAACGGAATATGAACAACGGCCATGCAATATCCGGTGTCGGAAAGGGGTGGTTTTCCCGGGAAATGGAGGGAGGGTTTAAATGTTCGTCGCCACGTTTGCATTTAGGGCGTTTGTGGTAATAAAGATTTTGTGATACACGGTCGTTCAACTTAAGTGTGTTTTTCTATAGTTAATAAATATTTATAAATATATATTTATTCTTTATTATATGAACAGTCTTAAATCTAAATGTTTCTACGCCTGGGTAATGATCCCAGTACACTTTTTGAAGCAAAATCGAATGCTGGCTTTTTAAATGAACTACCAACTGTATGTGCAGACCTTGTTTGGCACTTAAAAAGTTCTTAATTTTGCTCAATACCTTCACCTCTTATCACATATGTAATAGTTAGTTAGATTTTTATAGAAGTTAGATAGAAATATGTGTTAATACGTATTGTGGGATCAATGGAGAGTGAAAAGCGTAATTGTGGTTGTGGTGCGAATTACTGTTCCGATATGAAATGTCATACGCCTTCTCTTCCTGGTGGTCAGACTTTCATAATGCCAAGCTGAGTTGTATGTGATCTATATGTTTTATCCAAGATGTATAATAAATCAATCCAAAGGTTATATTTATGGATTTTGGTATCTGGTTTCCGATTGATTTCTTGAAAATGTCTTTAAGTTCGATATAAGATAGGTTCTACTGATGGGATGGGTCGTGTACTTTTTGAATTTTCCAGTTTCACGGTATTTTCCTTAACGAGGAAGTGCTACGTAGATATGATATTTATTCGTCAATAAAAAAAATATTGCCAAAATGTATACAATACAATACAATACTACAATATGAGATAATATGGGCTGTAACATTTGACATGCCTTTGGGACATGCATTTAATCGGTTATTTGATGATATTTTGAATACGTTTGAATAAATATTATTATATTTTTGTACTAAGGCTCGCAACGAGAAAATATATTGCATTGTTATTTAAAATGACACTCGAAAAGAAAGCTTCTCGGAGTTTTTCAACACAATTCCCATATAAAAAGCTTAGTCAAACCGCAACCACTTTCACCGCACTCTCACTGGTTGTATAACGAATATTACAAAGAAAACCTCACAATACATTCCGTTAAACTGCGTGAGTTCGCCGTTTTAACGCGCCGTTGTTTACTCTTAGATAACCGTTTTAAGCAGAACATTCGTTGAAATTAGGCCATCTCTTTGTAAAGCGTAGCTACGAAAGTTGATTGAACATTTAAATGATTGAAAACGGTAGTAAAGAATGTTTATTAGACGAATACCGAACCAAAAATGAAGGCGCTTTATTTACTGAAGTGGAAGTTGCATGGACAACTAGCGGTTGTAAATTTATGGTTATAAATGTCATCACAAAAGTGGAGTATAAGACAGAGGCAGGAGAAATGTGACAAGTCGAAAATTATTAATAATTATGTATCATTATTGGGAGATGAGGTGGAAGGAATGTATCACTTAAGTTGATGATTACGAATGTAATGATTACTTTTATAATGGATGTTCATATTTATTTCTTGAATTCAATTTGAAAACTAGAATACGAAAATAATTGAGAAAGCTAGTTGAAGTCACGTTTATTTATTTATTATTTATTTATTATTTATTTATTTTACACTTTATTGCACTTAAACACTAGAAGCAAATGACGTTAACGGATGTTAGTACATATAAGAGCAACGGGCGGCCTTATCGCTAATAAGCGATCTCTACCAGACAACCCACAGGATAAAAGAATATTTAAAATATAATAAGACAGGTGCGAAGTATACAAAAAAAAAATAATAATACAGAAACAAAACACAACATACATTAAAATAAGAATAACCGAAAAATATGCTAATTTAAATCTAGAATTATAAATAATTATATTGTAGACAAGAAATGTTTAATGGTTACAATGTTACCTGACAAAGGGTTCAGGAGTCGATACCCGGTACAGTCAATAATAAATTCAGTGTGTCTGTCTGTGTGTTATGTGTATTTATTTAAAGTGTATACTTTAAACTTTATGGGTCTTACAATTGATAAACTAAATATTTAGTTTATCAGTTGTTAGAACCCATAAAACCAGCTATAAATCGCTAACTGGCCGTGTCTGATATATATCCTATATTTCTTTCAGTGTTGCAGTTACATGGTGTTTTTCCTATAGTTTGTTAATTTTAGATAATTATACCTCTGTGCTTCATGTGATAATTATTATATTTAAAAAAATATATTTATTGTTCGTCGTAGAAGTGTCTAAGTCATTATTCAAATTTAATTATACGATAAATCTATAAATCCGCTTTTAATTTCGGTTACTTTGATATGTATATTATTTATTACAAAATGAAACGAAACACATGGACAACTTTAATTAGCATTAATTGTACTAAAAGTTTCTATACAAACACGCAGTAAGCTTTTACATAAATATACTCTCAACTAGGTGTGTTACAGCGGAGAGGTGTGGCGAGTGCCGGTAACGACAACCACAAGGCCGTTGTATTGTCATGTTTATGGTACTTGTGGTTTCTAACCTATACTATTATTTAATTTGCTTTATTAAATTTAGAAATAATATATAGAATGTGTAGATCGGAACGTTAATTTTTAAATTAATTATCGTGTGGTGTGGCTAGATGGTATGTCTAGAGACTCTTGAATTTTGACTCAAAGAGGTGTAGGTGTAATAATGCAAATGTAATATAATAAATAATAATGATAATATAATTTCCACATAGAATCGTAACAGCGATCGATGTGTACGTTAATAACTTTTTTATGTCACGTGTGTTCCAAAATGAACCGGTCTGAGAACAGCAACAAAGTCCAGCTTATAATTTTTAAAAGCGTTTTCTTACTCTTTTCACTCCCATCGTCTGCTATGCCAGACTTTGTGACTGATTAAATTATACGACTTTAAGATTATATCTATTTATAGTCTTACGCAATACAATTGATATGCTAATGCTATTTCTACCTGTGCATAATAAAAAACGGAAAATATGTTATTTTAAAATGCCATGCCATGCGAGAATTTTTATGTATGAAAAAAGCACAAGAACGTCTAATTAAACTGTAGTTTTCAGTTTGTAATTCCACATTACATGTTGAAACATCGTTATGGTGCGGTTCGCGTGAGCTCGTGACACGATATATTTTAAGGATTTTTTACATAGTAGAATTTTATTTTTAGTTTTTACCTATAATAATAGGATATATTTTGGGAAGGAACTGGTTGTTTCAACTCAAAGGCCTTTCTGAAGGACGCCCCGCTATGTCTTTAATATAACGAGCTGGAAATTGATATAAGAAGAGTTCCTTTCAATGCTCTAGTAGTTAATTTTTATTTTGGTAAATATATATCTGATCAATCACAAAATAACATAGATAAAATCGTAAACATAACATAATAAGTATTCAACAGATGGTCTTATCGCTTAGAAGCACATCGTGTCTAGGTGGCCTCTTCCCGTACTGAAACTGATTGTAGCCGATTAAATTAATCTATCGATTATTAATGAATAAAATTAAAAATCCTTTATTATATTTTCATAATTTTAAACTGAGTTGTTACCACCCAATAGTCTGCAAGAACCCATAGTACTAATCATACTAGACTGCAGGTGAAGGCCTCCTCCAAAGACCAATTTCCTAGTCTTAGGCTATTTGTATCCAACCCGTGCCAGCCGTTTTGCTAATATCATCCGCCCACCTCTTAAACGGTCCTCTATCGATTATTACTTTTTCCTTTTTAATGTTTCCATAACATACAATTGTTTTATGTTAGTTGTCGTTTTAATTTTTTAATTACAAACCAACATCAAAAAATACCTATTTTTAGTATGAAATAAATTAGTGGTAGGCTATGATTGCAATAGTTATTAATACTTATAATTGGTATTTTGTATGAAAAATTATACGGAACTTGTTATCCCCATAGCGTTATGTTGGGTATGAATAAATAATACGACGACGTCTGTGCATCGATCCGTCAACTGAGACGAGACGGACTGATACCATAGCTCATGTTCATTCTAGACGAGTGTTATCTGTGTTTTTTTTTTTAAATTATCAAATATTTATACAACACACAATTAATACGGATTGGTGAATATTAAAAAAAAACAGGCGGGTAGTTTAAAACAGACTGTGCGTGGCGGTGGATTAATTCTAATTTTGATGTAACATAATAATATAAATTATGTTGTATTTAGAAATATATACTTAGGTGCTATGTTAGTGTTGGTTAGTTCAAGTGTTTGGTTGTAATGGGGTAAGGACAGCATCAGAGCATAACTGCGTGGCATTTTAACAAAATTTGACTACATGCTTGAAGCTTATCAACGCCAACAACTGTTTTCCACAGCGTTATACTTTCTAAATTTTTTGGCCGTCTATTTTACTATGCGCCTCGACTTTACATCCATACAGACGGGATGAATGTTTTATATATACGCGTCGGGTTGTTTTTTTTAATCAAGGTCCCTTTGTGCTCGCCGGCTTAGAGGTGCGATGTAAAAACATGTGTACCTATTGAAATGACATCTTTTGTTTGATATATTTAATAGCGCTCGGGAAAATTAAATCTCTCAGATACAATAAAAAACATGGTAAAATTACCTAATCGATTCGTTTGCGCTTAGTATTGATAATGTGGCGTGTATGACGAGAATTATTAAGTAATCTACGACTGATCCAAACAAATCCTATAGCTTTACTTCACTTACATACTTGGCAGTATGTTTTTTGTCAATGGAAGAACTCATATTCGAAAAATCAAATCGACTGCCGACACTTTTCCTTATTATGTCTGTTATTTCAAACTCAAACGCATAATATCTTTTTTCATGTAGGTCTTTATAAAGACACTTTTGAATCGTCAATTTTGACACTACCACCGGTTCGGAAGGCAGTTAGTACCGAGAAGAACCGGCAAGAAACTCGATAGCTGCTCTTTTAAAATAAACAATTAATACAAAATTTTGTCCTCTAAATTATAACATATACTATTATAACATTACTCCTTAAAATCATATAATATAGTATATATGGCGTACATAAAAAAAATTTAAAGATTGTAAACATCTAGAAAACAATGATTTATTGCATACTGAATATCCGACCATGTGATGTATTGCGACCAGACACTCCGCTTGTTTATATTTCGTCTGGGTATTATATCATCTATATGGATTTTTTCAACGCCACCTGGATGAAGTGATTTGAAATTGAAAATTGTGGCTTTTCTACAATATTAATAGTATAGAACAAATACAATTATAACAATTGCAAGCCGTAAAAGCCTGTGTACCGTGGTAATAAGGAAACTTCCGAAAATATTTGTGGTCTGACAAAATAAAAACAACAAATAAAGCCTTTATTTCTGTTGTTCAAGGAAATTAATACTTACGTAAAGAGATAAAGGGAGCCGAATGAGTAAAACGATATGAATGTAAAACAGTAAATGAGAGCGTCGTTTTATTTATTTGTGAACCCAATATTTGGTCGTATTTAATAATTTAAAAGGAAATGTTAATTTAAATGTATAATATATAATAAATTCGAAACGTATTTACGTTTCGAAATTACAGTAGTTTTTTTTTCTGCCAACCTTACCTTCTATGTTATGCAATTACAATAAAATGATCGTGTTTGTCAATATTTTTTCATACTAAGCCCATGGCAGAGACTCCCAAGGCTGCGCGTGGATTGTAATAACCAACGCTTTAACGAAGGCTCTGGTCGTATAGTAGCTTGCATACAATAATATAATTATAGACCATGGCGTATATAATTATTGTCTTTTTGGTGAACGTAATATTTCGAAATAGACATATTTAACTAATAATAACAAACGCTTAGGTTCTCTCACCCTTGCGGAATGCGTGAGAGTTTTTTATGACAGTGAGTCATTATGTTAAAATTATTTAAGACTTGAAATGACCTCATTGTGTTTTTTGTATGTGGCTTACTATCAAATTTTACAAGTTGAACGTCAGAAGATAGGCATAGCATATAATACTGCTGGTATGTTTATTTTGCATTAAAATAATTATTTCTCTTAAAATTGCACCTGTGTGAGCATTAACAATAGCGTGACGTGGGCGGCTTCACAGTCGACTGATCTCGGAAGTGCACTACCTACTCGTACAATGCATATAATTTTATGAAAATATCATATTTTCATATAAAAAGCAGTTTTATTTTTTACTGTTAACGCCCTAATTTATTATATTGTATCTCTAAATTGTTATTGCAAACAATAGAATGATTTTTCACTATATATTATATTTATGTATGTAAATGTTTGAGTGGTAGGAAGGTAGAGAACCTAAATATCACTAATACAGTGATCGGTGGTTCGTAAATTTTCCATTCAAATATAGACGTACAGGTTCTTTAAAGGCCATCAAACACAGTGTCCATGGATGGAACCTTTCCGATGAGCTTGTTAAAACCCCCCTCCCCCCTGTATAGCCAGCCCCATCTATAAACGACAGCGTATAAATAAAATATATAATTCCGTTGATTACGATCCCTAATAATTTATGTAATAAACTAACGAACCAGCATCAATCATCTCTTGTATTTCTTGGACGAGAGCCAGCGTATTTAATAGGTTTTAGGTTATCAATAAACCTACATATCAATGCAACAGATATGTTATATAATTTCGTTTATTGACAATCAGATGCAGGAAACCTTACGTCGTCAAAGCCTTTCTTCTTATTTGTATTACCTTCTGATAGTACGTGAAGAAGACCGAATGATGTCTCGACAGCTACTGCTTGGCTTTATAATTGTGAACAGGAACAGTTCCTCTTCCTCAAAGGCCGGCAACTCACTTTTAAGCCTCCTGGCGTTGCAGGTGTCCATGAACGGCGGTTGGCACATCACTCGAAGTGACCCGCTGGCTCGTTTGCCTCCTCTTACGTATAGAAAAAAAACAAGGAGATGCTGGTCTTGGTTGAGCATTGTTAAAAATAGCTATAATCTTATCTCCTTGTGCTGTTCAGCCTTTAGGAATATGAGCCTCCATCATTGTGCTTTTTCAACGTACAATTTAATTTGCTTTTAATTCTCTAGTATTGGGTATGGCGGTCAAGTTGTCGTCATCCAGCTAATTGGGACAATTAGGTCATGGCCTGATGATGTCACAAGTCCGCTGATGGTCCATTCCTTCATGTTTAGATCGTCGTTAGTCATGTCCTATGCGATCATTGAAAAAATGCATTTTTATCTATTATTCGGGCTAAAGTTCAGATACATTTAAGCGTGAACTAAACTATAAATTAGTCTAGTAATTAGACTAGTAATTTAGTCTTGTGGAAATAAAAACATATCTTATCATTGATTCAAGTATACGACTACTACTTATACAATGTTTTCGCAAAGGAACTTGTGTATGTAGAAAAAAAGACAAAGGAACGGAAGTAGAATGGTCTGGGGTGATCTTTGACAGTCAAAACCACTGACTGGCCCCTGTCGGCAGCAAAAGTTGCTTCGAGATAACTTCGTTAGCGTTCGTTATTGATCGTATCGATTACATCCACTTGACCATAGATGCCGCTACAAAATCTGATGCTGCTGGAAGCTTCCTCTCCGAGTTGCTACTTTATATGTAAATTTTATAGGACTTAACCAAACTGGATACTAAAATAAGGAATGAATTGATTATACAAATTACGCGGTCTATTGTATACCAATTCGGTATAGACGTACTGAATGACAATGGGCTAAACGGATGGGCATACCTCAGTGTTTAGGATATTTGAATGTATAAACTTCAGATAATGCGAGGCCAATTGAAGGTTGTATACGTAACCCGTACCCATTTTTGTGGTGTATTTAATGTAAAATGTAATCATACGAATAATAGTTTCAATTGGCAAGAATTTTAATTGACGATTCAATTAATGTTTAGATAGCATTAGACCATCGAATGATGAATCAAATTGAAAAATCTATTGGAGTATATTTTTTTATTAAATGGTATGAGTCATGTTTCAATAGTTTTTTGATTTGTTCGTTTATCACAAGAGCTTATATGTTATTTCTCTAAGGGAATACGTTACATGGTTCAAAAATAGCTATATATTTCCCTATCGAAGAAAAGAGGAGAGTTTAAAACCTACATTCTGTTTCTATTTTATAATAATATCACATTATTTTTAATTTCTTCATTGCATAAGTTTGGTGTGGTCTGTTTAAATTTTATGTTTAGGTACAAGAGGTTAAATATGTATTAATAAAAAAACGTCGATACAGTTTTTCTAATGTAAAAAACGGTATAAACTATTTTGTTTTATCTCTTAAATGTTTTCCCATATAATTATTTTATGTGTATACCTTGTCTTATTATATTATATGTTTATTATTTTTTAAATATATTTAGCACATAAGATGTTTGGGGTCAGATGTAATAAAATAAAATAAAAATAAAACAAACAGCCTGAAAGGCTGGCACGCATTTGTGAATTGGCTAGTCGCGTAGACGTGTTTATTATGGGCGCGGCGAGACTTGTGAAAGACGCTTGCCCCGAATTGCGATTTGCGATAGTTTATATGGGAATTTCTTTTTATTTCCTTTAAATGTAATATTTTTGTGTTACAAAAAAATGTAAGGTCCCACGATGTGTCTAATCGAATCCAATTATTATTTTCTGACAAATTTTCACATTGAATTACAGTTATACGTTAAGTGGTTATATTCACCGCAATGTTATGGTAATTTGGCAACTTTTAAACACGTTATTAGATATTTAGTAGTAATTTTACGGTTCTGTTTTTGCGATGCCTTTATTAACTTCACGCCGTTTATATTTTTCATTTGTTTGCACGGATGTTGTATATTGATTGTAATGTGGAAAATGATAACATTTTGATGTCCTTGCATTTACGGAAAATAGCCAGTTGTATCTATAAAACATAGTTTATATACATCCGGACTATGTATATGCTTAGAATAATAGTTTTACTCAAAGTTTTAATCTTCAAATTTCACAGTCTAGATAGAGTATAATAAAAAACCTGCCTTTAAATAGTTATAAATAATCTTATATTTTCTAGAATGGAACGTTTTAATTGCCAAAGATTTGTTTTATATATTTGATCTGCAAATATTAATATTCTATATTCTTATTCCAGGTATTGAGAGAAAGGCGGCAAAATGCCGGAGGAAGTGTCGAAAGACGGCAAGAATGGCAAGGAGGAGAAGAAGAAAGAGTCGCCGAAGAAGCGGTCCGGTAACCTCTCCAGGGCCAGGGTAGAGATGCTTGATGGATCCGTTACGGAGCTCGACGTCGATGTAAGTTCGATAAAGCATCATGTTTGGTATATGCTAGTATTAATTTTTGTTACATTATTATTTTGGATGCCTCACTGTGAATCTGACTGCTGTATATAATTTGAAATTAATTCATACTAAATATACAAAATAAAGTTTTTTTTTAATAGGTTACGCAAAAGACTCTAAAATCTATTAATTTGATGGAAACTACTGACTTTAAGTGTCAAATTTTACTTTTTTTGTAATAATTCGTCGATATAATATAATATCTGTGTGTTTCAGAGAAAAATCCGCGGCCATGAGCTCCTATCGAAGGTGTGTGACAGTCTAAACCTGGTGGAGAAAGACTACTTTGGGCTATTGTATGAAGAGCGTGGTGACTCCCGGACATGGGTCGATCTTGACAAACGCGTTTCCAAACTGTTTAAACGTATGTAGCCCTATTTACTGCTGTGAAATAACCTTATGATATATTTATATAAACCCACCTTAACACGCCTACATATAAGAATAATATACATTGAAATGAAGACCAAGTTTAGCTATTGGCTCCTTATTTAGCCTTAAAAATTGATTTCAGATGAACCTTGGTACATGCGCTTTACGGTAAAGTTCTACCCACCCGAGCCCGGACAGCTCCAAGAGGAGTTGACGAGATATCAACTAGTGCTGGCCATTAGGAAGGATCTGCTGGATGGTAAGTCATACTGGAACTTAATAGATCAAATCTTTTCCAATCTCCCATGTCATTGATTTAATTAGTAGTCGGTTTATAAGATACTATTTTAAATAAATCATTGTAAAAAGTCTATTTCTGAATTTTGGTCCTTCGATCCGAGCTTAGATATATATTGTTTTTAAATTATAATGTAGACTTCGTTGATTTTTTTATTATAACTACAATTGTAATGACTTTACAGTTTCCGTTTTACGTGTAGCAATTAATTGCGATTTCAAATTGTGTAATTTGTGCTCGTTGTAATTCACATGTATCATTTTTTTTAGTTAGTCTATTTATCTGTGAAATGGGTCAAACAGCTCGTCTTAATATACAACCTCATTTGCTCTGTAATTTATGGACATATTTTTTATTCAGGCCGTTTACCATGCTCTGCGGTAACTCACGCCCTCCTAGCAAGTTACCTTCTGCAATCCGAGCGTGGTGATTACGAGGATAGCGAGGTTGGAGCTGGTCTCTGCAAACAGCTGAAGCTAGTTCCACCTTCCAGCTGTACACCTGACCTGGAGGAGAAGGTTGTTGAACTACATAAGACGCACAGGTAACTGATATATTTAAGACATACAAAATTTATAAATATACGTTAAATAATAATTTGTATGTAATATAATTATGAAAACATATATGTCCATGCATATATCTCCATGTTTATTTTATTTTTGTTTTTTATTTATTATGCCTTGTGTGTGCTTTCTTTCTTCTCTCTACTAAGAATAAAGGTCGAGATATAGGCATAGGTAAATTACATGGCAGTAAGTTGGGGATCTGCTTTCTTTAAACTCACTATAGACGTAATACTGTTGACGATTTGACAATAATCTTTAAACGTCAAATTTTAATTTGTCACGTCAGAAGGTTAATATTTGATGTTTTCAGAGGTCAAACCCCGGCGGAAGCAGAGTTGAATTACCTCGAGAATGCAAAGAAGTTGGCAATGTATGGAGTTGACCTGCACCCAGCGAAGGACTCGGAGAATGTTGACATTACTCTGGGTGTCTGCTCTTCTGGCCTGCTTGTGTATAGAGACAAGTGAGTTATAATTATTTAAACTTTTTATTTTAAAATATTAAAAAGTAAAACACTGTAATGCATAGTGAGTCTCAGCCCAAGTATTAGTAACTTATAATACTACTACTCCGTTGGCATAATGGTCACCATGCCCAACAACCAAACAGAGGCACCATATTCTTGTTTAGAATGATGAGCATTAATGACTTTATACAGTGTAAACCCTATATAACGACACTGAAGGGACTGTGCATTTTATGCCGTTATACAGTGGTTGTTAAATGGAATTCGACGCTTTAGAGAGTTTGTCGTTAAATCAACGTTGACGTTGCATGGAGTTTACACTGTATATTTATTTATAGTTAATTATCACCTGTGTTAGCCCATAACACAAGTTATAAATGTCTCATTGTGTGTATGTGTTGTATATTACAAAATCCGTGGTAATGAATATAAAATAACATACTTTCACTCACAGGTTGCGTATAAATCGGTTCGCGTGGCCGAAGATTCTAAAGATCAGCTACAAGCGTCACAACTTCTATGTGAAGTTGCGTCCCGGCGAGTTTGAGCAGTTCGAATCCACAGTGGGCTTCAAACTCGCCAACCATCGGGCCGCGAAGAAATTGTGGAAGACATGCGTGGAGCATCATACATTCTTCAGGTTATTATGTTAAACCATTTTTTTTTATTAGTATCCGTTTTACGTGCGTTTTACTTTAGTTGTGCGGTACATTGATTAATCCAAGGTTCACCTGTATTTTAGATGAGGCTACTAAAGTAGACTGTTCTAAGAAGAAATTTCTACAATTTACTGTCATTATTTATCGATTTGATTATTTATAAGAAAATATTTAAAAAGAAGCACTACCAACTAGATCTTCAATGATATTTTCTTACTACGGTGTGTTGTTGAAAATTTTATTATAGAGCCACAGTTATCTTTTTTTGTTCTCATATATGTTACTATGATATTTTATTTGTTTTGTGCGCCCTCTGTGTCATCATTTCTAAACATCTTTTTTTTATATAAAAACTAGTAGCAAACGTTGTTTTGCCATATAGATTATGGTTTTATGTGTATTTTTTGTGTGGGCAAAAATAACCGACGGGGATAACTTATTAAGTGTCGATTGATTGAGTTATCGACCCGAAATGAAAAATAATGATTAAATTACTAAAATAGCCATAAAAATAGGGAAATGATAATAAAAAAATTAAAACTTTAGGGTTGTACGTATTATTTAATGCCACATTATAACAAAAACAATTTTAGAGGTGAACAACCCTTATTACTTAGGTATATGAAAAAGATGTTGGCCGATTTTCAGACCTACTGAATACACATATAAAATTTGGTATAAATCGGTCAAGCCGTTTCGGAGGAGTAAGGTTATTAACATTGTGACACGGAAATTTTATATATAAGATGTTAACAGGTTGACAAGCCCTGAACCACCACCGCGCAGTACATTGTTCCCGCGTTTCGGGTCGCGGGTCAGCTTCCCTGGTCGTACACACTACCAGTCAAGGAATGCCACACTGTCCCGCCCACCGCCCAACTTCGATAGATCCTTCTCTACGAGGGGGCTCACGTCGCGCAGTACTATGGGTAAGTAATATTTTTAAATTTGATTAAATATTAATTTTTATTTAGTTTTAGTATTTCACTTGGAGAGATATAATTATACTTATATTATTTATTTATTTATTTAACACTTTATCGCACTTAAACACAAGAAGCAAATGACATTAACAGATGTTAGAACATATAAGAGCAACGGGCGGCCGTATCGCTAATAAGCGATCTCTTCCAGACAACCCACACGATAAAAGAATACTTAAAATATAATAAGACAGGTGCAAAGGGTGCGAAGTATACAAAAAAAATAATAATAATAATACATAAACAAAACACAACATACATTAAAATGAGAAAAACCGAAAAATATGCTAATTTAAATCTAGAATTATAAATAATTATATTGAAGACAAGAAATGCTTACGAAGAAGTTATTAAATAATCTCTGTTGTAGGACTTCTTGTTTAAGTGTTTACGACAATTGATTTTTGATGGCTACAAATTAAAAAAAAAACTAAATTTTTGTTTTGTCATTAAGTTCTTTATTAAAACGTTAACGTAAACGTTAAGCTTTTGTTTTAAGTTTTCGGATTTAAAAAAAAAACATATTTTATCATGTCATTATCATCAGTGTTTGTATGGCTCTTTTACGTGGATTTCATTTTATAACATTGGATATTCTGATGAACGCAGCCGTTTAACATCTTCTATAAAAATCATGTAAAGGCCATTAACGAAATATTTTTCATACAAATACGAATGTATCGCGATTAAGTCATAGTCACGTGACCTTGTTGATTTACCCACTGTCACCGCGCCAGACTGCATCGGACGGTGACGCTAGCATCACAATTATATTTTTATCAACGTATCTCACCGTGAATCACTGTGAATCAAATGTTTAAGGAAAACTTTGTCTTTAACAATGTTTTTTTTTATTATTAACGGGATTATTAACGGGAACTTTGTTGGCAGATAAAATTAACTTCATTCAAATAGGTACTATTTTCTATGACATTTTTAAATCTATATGAGCACAAGATATATTTAAATGATTAAGTTTCCCATGTTTAATATACGGGGTAATAATTTACGACAATTGATTAATAAATGATACGTTTTAATATGTTAAGTCAGTTCCGTTCGTTTCGTTTTCGATCTGGTTGGAAATACTGAATTTTTGGATGACCATAAGTGAAGGAATATCACTGATTGAAATATTCGGAACAGCTTTGTATGGTGTCATTTTTTTTTTCAATATTTTATTCATCAAATGCAAATTTCAAGGTATAACATGATTCAATCATGCTTTATTTTTGTACTATTTACAATTACTGACTCAGTGTACGCCAGTCGCGAGGCGTGAGCCAGTATATACGGGTTGCATTTGGCACCGGATTGTTCACTTCGATTCTGATAATGGTGTTTGATGATTGTTGGAATCCACGTACATGTGAGTTGGGTCGTATAGATTTTGTGTACTTTTTTTCTACTGGGGAAAAAAGACGGTAGACTATGGGAGTTATTTAAATTTCGAACTTTTCGTTTTTTTACGTTCGAAATTTAAAGTAGGGGAATTCATTTGCTAAGTTTATTAGAGGATAGATTATGCACCCTCCTATACATTGCAGGAGTAGAGTTATCAGGCCTTTTATTTAATTATTATATATATTATTTTCAACGTACGTTGTATGTCCGGTTTATTGTCTTGCCTATTTTATTAAGTTTTTATTTTAACAAACGTTGATTTTTAAGTTTTGGATTTAAGTGATATGTCAGCGCCTGGAACGGCGCACTATTGCTTAGGGTTAGATTTTGATTTGTTATGTAGTTGTGTGTATCATATAATAACTAATATATGTATTAAATAATTACAGCTCTCTCATCTGGTGCTAAAGATGATTCGATGCCGCCAGATGCCGCTAAGCGTCACACCATGCCGCCTCAAGCAGCACCTAGACCGACCGTCACGGATAAGGTAGGATAAATTACAAATTAACCTTTATATTTTGTTTAAATTTTGACAGACGTTTTTCCTAAGGGTTTTTAAGTTTTCCATTAAAACAAGATTTGTTACAAAACAGAAGAAGAAAAGTATTGCTATCTTCTCTTGTATGTATAGTGCCGAAATGATGGCGTTATGAGAGTCATAATATTATTGTATTTTAATAGTATGTCATTAAATAATAATGTAGGTTTAGTTTTGGGCCATATAGGCTTTGGGTTTAAAAACAAAAGTAACATAAAATAAAAGTTAATTTAATTTTTATTTAATATAATGTTTAGAATACATCCCTGTCTTCAATCATTTTAACATTTTCTCAATTGCATGATTTTCATCTTAACTCATAAATGTTGAACTCTTTTGATGTACTTAAATGCTTAAAAACTTAACTGGTTCGTATTAAATGGGGTTTGAACCCCTATACCAATGAAGTTTTTTCTTTCAAGGTGCGATAAATATATAAATACAGTATAATCTTTATATAACGACACTGAAGCGTTAGCTTAAGATATAGACAGCGGTCGTTAAATTGAGTCAAAAAGTAAACCAAGCTAAAATTTCGACGCTATAGAGAATTTGTCGTTAAATCGGCTGGCGTTATATGGAGCTTACACTGTAGATGTTATTATTGAACACTACAAATGTGGACCAGGAATCGATTCCTCGGCTCAGGCAGTCCAACTTAGTAATAAGTACTTGGAAGCGTTCGTTACTAAAGCCGATTAGTACTAAATTTAAGAATTAGGTGTAATATTGCAAAAAGGTGTTTGTCGTACATCAAAAGAGTTCAATTGAATACGGGACGCAGCTCCGACGGCGTTCAGGCGGTACTGTCAGCGCATCATCAGCGAGCTCCCTCGAGGGAGAATACCTTGCGGACAGAGGGGACAAGGTTCCATACATTCATAGATCATATAGTATCGTAGAAGAAATGTGACCTATTGAGCTATGCTGAAAATTATATCTGTCCTTTTCTAGTCCTTAGAGAAGGAAAGGAATATAAGTTCCTGTTCTTTATTTCCCGTTGGAAAGTCGTGATGGGTCACATTTGAGTATATTTTGTATTTTTATTTAGTTTGGCCGCGCACCAAGTTTTTTTTTGAACATAGTATGTTTATTTATTTGGCTTAATTATTTTGAATTTTAATCACGTATCACAGGGCACCAGATATATATTCAATAATTAACAGCTTAACAAGTGTACACAGAACAGAACTTCATTTAAGTAAAGGTCTGGATACACTTACTCGGAAGAGATTCTGAAGAGAAACGTTAAGTTTTGTTATGTATTATTTTGCACTTTTATATACTGAATTTTTTTGGTTTTAAACGTTTTATTTATTATTTTGTGTGTTGTATTTGACAAGTAGTTAGAAGAATTGAAAGTAACATTGTCTTATATAAAATTAAAGTTCCAATACTGCCAAGTAAAGTGTTAATTGCTAATTTACATATAACGTTAAGGTAGCATTTTTAATAATTATACATTGGTAGAAATTGATATCTCTATTTTTTTCAATCAAAAGAAATTTTAAACTGAACCAATAACTAAAACTACTTATATGAGGATTTTATGGGGATGTCGTGTTTGCAGGTCATATACGTACCAATATCATTATGTGTTAACTGTTGATTCCAGAAACCGCCGCCAGGTGCTGTCAAGGTGATGCCGACGGTGCCGGTTAAAAAGGAGGAGAAGAAACCGGCTGAAAATGGTTAGTTTAATAAAAAACATTAATTTACATAATTAAACTCTTTACGTTACATATTATACTTCAAATATATATTCTCGTATCGCAGTGTTTTTATATCGGGTTAAATTTATAATAGCTAAGGCTTTTCTCTCGTACGTTCACATTAGAGTTTAGCTTTATAACTACGATGATTTCCCAAAGTTTCGGGGAGTCCCGAGAGTGTATTATTTATTTATTTTACACTTTATTGCACTTTAACACTAGAAGCAAATGACGTTAACAGATGTTAGTACGTATAAGAGCAACTGGCGGCCTTATCGCTAATAAGCGATCTCTTCCAGACAACCCATACGATAAAAGAATACTCGAAATATAATAAGACAGGTGAAAAGGGTGCGAGGTATACAAATAATAATAATAATAATACAAAAACAACAACAACATACATTAAAATAAGAAAAATCGAAAAATATGCTAATTTAAATCTAGAATTATAAATACAATATAATTATTGTAGACAAGAAATGCTTACGAAAAAGTGATTTATAAGATGATAGTGAGGAGGCTGATCGGATAGGATCAGGAAGTGAGTTCCAAAGCTTTATAGCGGAGCCTTTGAACTCACTTTGAGCTTTGTAGCCAAGCCATTGCATCATTCTTCACACATAAACCGCCTAGTGCAATGCAATGAGCTATATAAAATACATAAGAAATGTACTGACTTTTTTATTTTTTATTATTTCAGGTACTGACACAACCAGCGATCCCGGTGTTGCTAACAATGTTGAAACAACGCCAAAGAAGAAGGTAATTAAAATATATTTAAATAAAACACTCGTTTTTGAATGGTAGATTCACGTGTCAAAAGGCAAATAGATACGTTTGTGGTGATTCCATGTGTTGTAAATACATTATTATGTTAGATTTTGTGCAGAGCATGGACGCATACAATGTTTAGTTCGCACTACGTGTTTGTAGTACAACAAGCTGTTATGTTTTTATTTATTAATTTTTGTTTTTTTTTTCGTTCCTCCTTACCCTATTTCCTAACCAAATAGGGAGGATTTGGCTTATTCGCCAAGAGGGAGAAATCACCCAAAGAGGAAAAGTCTCCGAAAGAAAAGTCACCGAAGGAGAAGTCACCTAAAATTAAAGAAAAGTCTCCCAAGGAGAAAGATAAGAAAATTAAAGATCCTAAGACGAAGATAGCTGTGCTTGATACGTCGAACGATAGCTCCAACCTTGACAGTTCAGTCGACAAGAGTCCAAAGAAAGAAGGGAAACCGAGCTTCACTAAGCCCTACGAATACACTGACACAGAGAAAAGTCCAACACGTAAACCGTTTATACAAGGGGCGTTTAGTTATGAAAGGGAACCTATATCTGATGAGAAACAGAGGGGTATGGATGACAGTCAAAGCCCAGGCACAAGGAAAGCAGGATTGGCGTTCAATTATGCTCCAGGAGAAGACAAGAGGGTCGCAGAGAGTGCAGAGAAACGTAAAACACCAGAGGATCCAAGTAAACTAAAAACTCCTGGTCTCGATTACGTAGAATCTGCGGGTCTCAAGGAAATCGCCAAGAAACCGAAGTCTAATCTTATTGATCCGACACTAGCTTTGCTCGATGCCGAAAGAGCTCAACACGAAGTACCACTTGCCGCCGCAGTCCCCGTTGCGGCCGCCAAACACGACAACGAAATTCAAGTCGTCATTATAACTGGCCGGTATAATCCAAAAAATAAAAAACTAGATGACGCTAATGGTACTGTTCTGGTAACTAAAGGTACAATTAATAAAGCCACTGGTAAAATAACAACTGAGAACGAAATTATTAATATAAAATCGGGTCAAGTAAATTACACGGATCCTGCCACCGGCAAGCAGGAGGTCAAAAATGGCCATGTAGATTCAAAGACAGGGCATATTCTATTCACGTCAGGTGTTATTGATCCCAAAACGGGAAAGATGGATCCTACATTAGCACAGCAATATTGTTTCGTTGAAAAGGCAGACGATCAAGTAGGTGCTAAACCTGGAAGAGAAGTTGACTTAGTAGTCATTACAGGAAAATATGACGGAAAACATAAAAAACTAGACGCGAGTCATGGACACGTAGAAGTCTCTAAAGCTATTGTTTCGCCAAATGGTATTGTTACTTCAAACTATGGTGTAATAGATACAAAGACTGGAAAGATCGACTATAAAGATCCAAAAACAGGAAAACAAGATCCGAAACAGGCTTATATTGATCAGAAAACTGGTAATCTACTGGTTACCACGGGTGTGTTAGATCCTAAATCAGGAAAAGTGGATTCGTCTCTAGGCCAACAATATAGTATTGTTGAGAAGGACGCCACTAAAGCAAACAGAGAAGTAAGACTAGTTGTTATCACGAGCAAGTATGACTTGAAGAATAAAAAGCTTGATCCTTCGTTTGCTCATGTTGATTCTATTAAAGGTGTCCTCAGTGGTGCTGATGGTAAAATTTATACTGAATATGGTGTGATTGATCCTAGGACAGGTAACATCCAAGTAACCGATACAAAAACTGGAAACCAAGAAATAAAACAAGCGCAGGTCGACCCCAAAACAGGTAACATTCTGTTATTATCAGGAGTGGTTGATCCTAGAACAGGGAAATTGGACACTTCATTAGGGCAACAATACAGTATCGTAGACAAACCTACAAGTACCTTTGCAGCTTTGCCTGGACGGGAAGTACAAGTAGTTGCCATTACTGGCAAGTACGACAGCAAGGCGAAGAAATTGGATAACCCTAACGGTTTTATTGAAACATCACAAGCTATAATTAGCGACAAAGATGGAAAAGTTCATACCAACTTTGGAGTGCTAGATCCCAATTCTGGCAAAATCTATTTCACCGACCCAAAGACTGGCAAACGCGATTCAAAGCAAGCCACAATTGATGCGAAAACGGGCAGTTTTATTCTAACATCTGGTGTTATAGATCCAAAAACAGGTAAAACTGATTCTTCGTTAGCACAGCAATTAACTGTTGTGGACAAAGATGCGCCTAAAGGTATACCAGAGAGATACATGAATTTGGTAATTATTACATCCAAGTATGATCCTAAGAACAAAAAACTTGACCTTACGAATGCTCATGTGGACACTGTGCTTGGAAAACTAGGTGATGATGATAAGGTTTACACCGATATTGGAGTTATTGATCCTGCTACTGGTCAAATTACAATAACTGATCCAGTTACGGGTAAACAAGAAGTGAAAAAGTGTGGCCTAGACGCTAAAACAGGAAATATGTTGCTCACTTCAGGTGTTATCGACCGCAACACTAACTTAGTTGACCCTACGTTGGGACAACAATATACACTTGTGAGTAAACCAAAGGATACTTTTGGATCTGTACCTGGCAAAGAAATACATCTTGTGGTAATAACTAGCAAGTATGATCCTAAATATAAGAGATTAGATACTCCTAACGGGCACGTTGAAACATCTCGTGGTATTATTGCTGCTGATGGTAGAATTCATAGTAACTTTGGAATTATTGACCCGAAGACAGGTAAAATTGAACAAACTGATCCTGTAACTGGAAACTTAGAAGTTAAAAATGCCGTGGCTGATCCTAAAACGGGTAATCTGATATTAACTAGTAGTGTAGTTGATCCCAAATCCGGGAAGGTTGATTCATCTCTTGCTCAACAATTTACGATTGTTGACAAAGACACTAAACCAGTAGAAAGAGAAATTCATCTCGTTATTATCACAACGAAATATGATCCACGTACGAAAAAGATTGATCCAACCCAAGCACACATTGACACAATTTCCGGAACTGTCGGTTCTGATGGTAAAATACATACGGAATCGTGCACTATCGACCCCACTTCTGGTGAAGTAATATTAAAAGATCTAAAGTCAGGCAAACAAGAAATTAAAAAAGCTCAATTAGATCCGGCCACCGGACACATGCTTATAACCAATAATGTTATTGACCCCAAGACTGGTAAAATTGATCCCAACTTAGCACAACAATATAGTATTGTGAACAAACCTGTTGTAAAGCACACCAAGCCTCCATCAAAGGGCGAAATAAAAATAGTAATTGTTACAAATAGGTTCGATCCAAAAACGAAATCTGTCGATGCGGGCTCCGGCACAATAGATGCTTCTAAAGGCTTTGTTAGTGTCGAAGACGGTAAAATACATACAGATTTCGGAATTATTGATCCCAAGTCAGGACAAATTTTGTACAAAGATCCTGTAACTGGTAAGCAAGAGCTAAAACAGGCGGAAGTCGATCCTAAAACGGGCATTATTACAGTTACAGGATCTGTCTTTGATCCAAAAACGGGTAAAGTTGATCCTACATTTGCCCAACAATATACAATTATCGATAAACAAAATATTTTGAATAAAGCAACGCCAGTATCTCAAAGAGGTAGCGTTTCTCCACCAAGGCAGATACCAACTTCTGTGAAAACACCTACTAGTAGTCCAGTACAGACTCCTCTGCAGTCTCCAGTTCGCCCATCTGTTCCTGCTCCAGTAGCCAGTCAATACCAAAAGGCGACGCCTGTTCAAGGAGTAGCCCCGATTAAACCTACCACTGCACCACCAGCACCACCTAAAAAGAAGATGGTTAAGATTATGGTTATATTTACAAGGGTCGATCCAAAGACAAAGAAACCGGACTTTTTCAACGCAGAGGTGGAACATTTAACTGGCGTTCTAGATCCGAGTGGCTTTATTGAAACCAAATACGGTGTCATTGATTCAAATAAGGGTAGTATAATTGTTACGGATCCCTCTGGCCAAAAACAAACTAAAGATGGTACAATTCTATCAGAAACGGGTCAAATTTTCATAAATTCTGGTGCTATTGATCCTAAAACTGGTAAAATTGACTCCAATCTAGGAATGATTTTAAGCGTTGCTAAACAAGATGATCCTGTTGTTGACATTACTACTATTACCGGGCCATATGACCCTAAGACGGGCAAAGTTAAAATTGATGAAGGAGTTGTTGAGCATACTAAGGGTAAAGTTGATGCTGAAACTGGGAACATCTCCACTAAATATGGTGTTATCGATCCGTCAAATGGAGTTATATTCGGATCAGACACAACTGGATCCCAAGATGCAAAATCTATTATCATCGATGAAAACAATGGGCAAATAACTATTGTTGGAGTTTTTGATCCTAAAACTGGTAAAGTTAATCCAAACCACGCGCAGTTACTTGTTGTCGGCAGCCATATTGATCCGGTCGTTGAAGTTACCTCGTTTGTCGGTAAAGTTGATGCAAAAAAAGGTGTCATTGAACCAAAGAATTCTGTAATTGAAAGCAGTACAGGTCAGATCAATCCTGACAACAATATTATAAATACTAAATATGGGCAAATAGATCTAGTTAAAGGAACTGTTACCTACAATGATCCCAAGACTGGTAAATTCGAAAGTAAAGAACTTAAAGTTGATCCTCTTACTGGACAGTTCTTACTCCGAACTGGACAAGTCAATCCTAAATCTGGTAAGCCAGATAAAGACATTGGTAGATTAATGTGTCTGAGAATCATTCAAACTAAAGTCGACCCTGTCACGGGTAAACAAATTGTCTCGAACGATCCTAAAAATGTTAAAGTTGACCCAAAAACTAACCAGATTTGGATAGCTGGACCTAAAGACCCCAAAACTGGTGAGACACTGTACACAGCTGGTCAAATCGACCCCAATACTGGCTATATTATAACTATCTATGGTCGGTTAGACCAGAAAACGGGCACCATTTCTAGAGCGTCTGATGTCGAGAAATCTCTCATTAAAATTGACCCGGTTAATGGTCAGATTTTCACTGCCACTGGTGATGTCGACGAAGATAATGAACCTTTGTACTCTGCCTCACAAGTTGATCCTGGAACTGGCGAAATTTACACTAAGTTAGGTAAAATCGATTCTAGAACGGGTAAACTTATAATCGTCAAAATCTATATTATTACTCAGAAAGATGATAAAGGCAGGGTCAAGGAAGTTGATCCGAAGGAATGCACCATCGATGAAACCACAGGTAGAATAATCACAACGAAGACTGTATATGTGTACCAGATAATTGACCCGATCACAGGAGAAACAATTGACGTTGACCCTGACGACCCAAGACTGAAGGGAGCTAGAACGACTGTCACTCAAACTATGACCCTATCTGGCAAGATTGACCCTGTCACTGGAAGAATAAAGACGGAATACGGAGACATTGACCCGGACACTGGTGATATCGACCCAAGCACTGCAGTCAGAGATCCCGTTACCGGCCAATTGATATTACATTATTCCCAAATTGACCCATCGCATTTTGAAGATAAGAGTGGAAATTACACAATCGAGAAGGAAACCCAAGATCTCCCAGCTAACATCGACATACAAACAGTTAACACGCACAAATTCTCGACCTTTGGCAAAGATGAAAGTCCAGCTCGAGGGGACGAACCCAAGACATTCACTGAATACACGACGAGCGAGCACATCAGACACCAGGGCTACGTGTCATCCTCGACCCCAATCTCCTCTAAGATCCCGATTTCACAGCGCACCAAAAAGACACCAACACCGCCCGTAGTCGTGAAGACGACAACCAAACAGCTCCTAACGAAGAACGAGGAAGGCGTCACCCATAACGTCGAACAGGAGGTGGAGAACCTTGGTACCGGCGAAGTGACGTTCTCGACTCACACAAACAAGGTGCGTAAATTTAAGCCTAACGGGCATACGAGACGCCATTTTTTTTTTTCTCCTAATTTTGTGTTAAGTTTTTATTTAACTCGCTTTAGTGTTAGCTAGTTGTATATAGTAAGCATGCTAGTCTAACATTTAGGCTGACAACATTGAGTCAATGGAGGGGCGAAGTCCTTACGTGACAGCGCGCGCTGTGACCACAAGGACAGCCATGACCCATCACGATCTAGACACCAAGGCGAAGACCCAGCAGATGGAAGAAAAAACGGTCGCACACACGCTGACATCATCAGCCACTCGTCAGGAGCAACGTGTTGTCACGCAACAAGTCAAAACGACTGTTACGACCGGCGATCAGGTGAACCTTTGCCCAATCATTCCCATTAGCACGTTTAGTTAATTTTTTGTTTGCTTTTATATGGCGGCTTTTGATTGCGGCTGAGCTTTAATTTGACAACAATTTTTGAAACATTCACAAAAAAATCAACTATTTAAAAGCAGTCATGTAATGCACGTGTTTTGTTCTAATTTTGTTTTCTCTTCTTTCCAAATCCTTGGCCGTCCATTACTCGCATGGTGTGAACATCATTTGACATAACTCGACGTCATCTCGAACGGATAACGCACCCTGGATTGTGTTAACTCCATTACTTAATGCTAATATGTCCATTCAAATACGTTCTCATTTAAAATTGGCAATGTCATTGCACACACGTAACTGGAACCATGTGGAACACCATGTCATAACCACGGATCATGATAGCAGTTGACTAGACACGGCTCTGAATCGTCACTGAGCAGCGGTGACTCGGGCACTCCCATTGACTTCGATGGCGGAGAAGGTCATTACTATGTCACGGTACGTATACTAACTAGATAAATTTGTTTCAGGTACCTAATAATGTATTTAATCATTAAAATTACTAAAATTACGACAATAAATTTAAAATACCTTTGCTTAAACAGCTCTTCCCTCTAGACCAGTGTTTCCAAAAAATATTTTTTTCCGATTTATATATACTTTTTTTTAAATTTAAATTGATCCGTTGAATAAAAAGGTTTCTCACCCCTGCTTAAGACAATATAATGTTTTCTTTATTGAACAGGTGTTATGTCAACATTTGAAGGTAATGTTAACAATTGTGTGCATGGAGTCGGCATGGCGTGCATGATCTAGAATTTGTATACGTTTTGATGTGATGTAGAGAAATTGTGTCAGTGCAAAGTTTGCCGTTAATGTTGTTGTGAAAATGTGAATTGATATCAGTTTATTTATTTATTTATTTAACACTTTATCGCACTTAAACACTAGAAGCAAATGACATTAACAGATGTAAGAACATATAAGAGCAACGGGCGGCCTTATCGCTAATAAGCGATCTCTTCCAGACAACCCACACGATAAAAGAATACTTAAAATATAATAAGACAGGTGCAAATGGTGCGAAGTATACAAAAAAAAAATAAATAATAATAATAATTAAACAGAACACAACATACATTAAAATAAGAAAAGCGAAAAATATGCTAATTTAAATCTAGAATAACAATTTACCGAAATATCGGTAATAAACTATGATGACTTACACACGTACACTAAATCAGTATTTTTTTACATTGAACCTTTTGCGACTAGAAGTTAAACGATGTACGAAAATTGGTTTCATATAAGTTTGTTAATGGGTATAGACAAATTGTTAATAAATTATAATGTTTAGGAGCCCGGCGGCTACCGTACGACTACAACTTCAACAGCAATGGGCAACGCTCCCTTCGGTAGCATGGTGCAAAGCGCTACCACCCAGGTACATTAAAATCCATAAACAACAGATTAATATTGAAATCTTAATCTAACTGGACTGGTTATTTTATATTTAAAAATATATATCTTCTCTTACTATGTGATATTTATGCAAACATTACAATAAAATGTTTTACCCAGCCGTAATATACGCGACATTTTTAATTTAAAAAAAATGTTATTACGTCTATGCTTTTGGATCAATAAACAAATGATATTACAGAGTAGCGTAGGCCCACAAGTGACGTCATTCTCTGAGAGCCCAGAGCCAACAGAGGAGACCGAGCATCTCGCGGGCGAGGAAGTCGTCTCATCGCAGACCATCAGTTCCAAAACGCGCACCGTTGAGACGATTACTGTGAGTACACTTTATCCTACAAAAAGGTCAAAAGGCTCATGCAATTGAGTCGAGTGGTATTTTAAATTGGGATCACGTGACCACATTTATCGCTAGAAACGAGCGTCGAGCGGCATGCATGAGGCCGTACCTTTACAATCATTAGTCTTTTTTTATCGCTCAAGTGGAAATCCCTCTCTTTTATGTATGTATGTATCCCCGTACAAAATATTTGAAGAGCATATTTGTTAATTCAGTACAAGACAGAACGTAATGGAGTTGTGGAAACTCGAGTGGAACAGAAGATCACAATACAATCTGATGGCGATCCTATTGATCACGATCGAGCTCTTGCTGAGGCTATACAGGTACGAATATTTACTAAAAATATATACTCCTTTTTAATATAAGAGGACAAACGGATAATTAGACGCGGGGACCATTGCCGGTCCTTAAAAAGAGTCTGTTAGGAGTGAAGTACCCTCTGGCTCATCTTTATAATATTATGCTGATTTTTTTTGGTAATAATACGATCTGATGTAAAAAATGGAACTTTATTTATTGGAATAAATTAACAGGAAGCCACAGCGATGAACCCCGACATGACGGTTGAGAAAATTGAGATCCAACAACAGAGCACACAGCCTTAAACGTGCAATTACATCTGTAGAATAAGACACGAGCCTGTATATGGAGGGTAACATCACTGCGAATTATACAATAAGTTATTTATAATTATAATCGATTATAATTAATTGTAATTTTTTTATTATTGTATCGATGTTGTCGAAAGCGCACTATAGACTACGCGATTGTAAAAATACATTAAGATAATATTTGCAGCATTTTTAACGATTTGTGTAAGCTTAGTGTAAGACCTGGGCCTGATGCCATGTGTTGTTTAAATTCAAATTTGTCGATTTAGCTTTAAAAAACGTCACACGAGTTAAACCACCGTTATTTAGTGATAGTTTCTCTCTGAGCCCATACACATTCGATACCATGACATGTCTGACAGTTGCGACGGGTGACATTGACGTATGTTTTGGCGGGAACCGGGTTGGTCGAGAGCTGAAGTGTGTTAGATATTTATGAGATGTTGCTATTACTGTTTCTATATTACACCATTTAGGTGCTATTTAGGTGTTAGATTAATAAATTCTGTCTTGTGTGTTTTTTTTCAATGGTGTGCGGCTTGTGCGCGAGTAAAGCAACGAGGTTGTATGGCATGGGTGGGCTATTCGGTGTTCTTAAATTACATAGAACTATGTATTGTCAATCACGTGGTAAACTTGGATAGACCTGGCATAAACAAAAGACTGATGCCATAGATATTATTGTTGACGAACTTGCTTTTTCTTCTTACCCCATTCGGCTTATCGTTGTTTAGATCACATTCACTGGCACAAATTTACAATATGCAAGATTAAGCATCACCGTGTTATTTATAATTACAGGACATTCCAATATACCTGGGTTTCACAAATTAGTACCTAGATCACTTTTCAACCGAAACCGTTAGTTTTCACGTTCTGTGGCAAATCACAAAAGTGACAACTGACACCTGTCACAGCTCGCGGAAAGTAAAACTTGAAAGGATCTTAGCTGGTATTGTACCAATTACTACTTGGTAAATAATATAAATATACGTTTTTTTTTTTCTATTATTAAGTCTATGTTACGCTGATTGTGAATCAGATTTTTACTTTTGTAATTTGACATTTTACTTCTGTGACGTCATAGGGTTCAACCGTTTGCCATAATTTAGTGGCGGCTCTGTGACAGGCACAGTACAGTCGAAGGGATTGCCATTCATTATTTTTAATCTATGACCATTTTATGACCTTTATGGAGAGACCTTTATGATCTCTTTATGAAGATTCGTTTTTGTTTTTACCTAAGTCTATTTTCAAAGCCTTTATGGTATGGATGTTTTCCTGTCCTTAGCAAAGACATATTGCGTGTAATTATTTCAAAGTACTAACGTTTTGCAATTAAAAATTACTTATTTTACCTTTAATTAATAATGTTTTATAACTTCCTCGTCGACTGTACATATTGTCATCTTGTGTTGTCTTATATTTATTGAAGATGTTTATTTTTCTAAGAGTCCCAGCTCCGGATGGTTTTTATATTGAGATGAAGTAATATAATGAAAACAATAAAGTATGCTTTGTTTTAAACCGATTTTTATTTGAACATAATTGACATGTAAATAGAAATTTACAATCATAACGATATTCTTAAGGTTTTTTCAGTGAGACTTAGATACATCTTACCTCTTAACATATTGTCATGTATCTGTATATGATTCCTTAATAAATAATGGAATGGCGCATGTAGTATAACTACGAATATATGCATTGTATTTCTAAACTCATAATGCTCTATATGATATGCCAATAAACTGAAGAATATATTTTGTAATAAAATACACGTTCACGACAACATAAATCCAAAACGGTCAAAATGTATTAACAAAAACTAAAGTAGACAAACTGAATAATTTTTATATATTATAGTGGAAGTTTTTTTTATATACTTATATATCATCCAAATAGATTACCGATATTCTTGACAATGCCTTCATTGTTGACATATCGCGATCCCTCTATTCCCAAACCGAATGGATAATCTCCTCTTGTTCTAAGGAAGTATACACCCTTAGTGCCAGGTTGGGTTGGATAACCCATGTATCTATAATTAAAAAAAATATTCAAACTACATAGCCCCAGATTTGAACACAGTTGCGATTCATGATATGGCAACACAGTGTGTCAAAATTATTCAATAATATAACTAATTTCATTATAGCTTTAGGGCGTCCATAGACTTGTATTCTATAATAAAAGTTTAAATATCGCCTTAGTTTAATATTCGCTTATTTCATAACTCATAAACTGGGGCATCTTGACAGCGAACAGGTTAAGGTAATATGATAAAAATTGTGCAAGCCCATCTATCACCGCTTGTATTTGGTTTCATTATAAACCTCTCGGATATGTTAAACTACCAAATGGTACTTAGTACCGGTCCCAAAACTTACACGATATCACTTTCGCATTGGCCTTTCCTGAACGCGTCCCAGTCTTTACATTTGATCGCGGGGAACGCCTCAGGATTAATTATGGACTCTCTATACAACGCCACAGAGCGTGAATGTGAACAAGATTGCAGTACACAGTTCGGTTGTGTTCTCCCTTCATTTGGGTAGAAGTCTACTTGACCTGAAAAATAATATGTTGGTCCATTATTAACTAGTAAAACAGTGATCATGGTATCTTCTCAGACCGGTTTATTACAGAACCCTCCTAGCTCTAGATCTAAGAAAATTATTGTCGTACCAAAGTGACCGCTGATACGATTCTATATGGAAAGGCTATATTTATTTATAAATAAATAATCTAGTCACCCATAACACAGGGTTTCTCTAAGAAGAGGGCTAGTAGATGTGCCTAATATCGTAATTTAAAATGTATGTTTCTGTAAATTATAAACTGTATAAAAATAACACACATACTTACCAATTCGATCCTTCATCCCGAACACACCAGCATCAGTATGCATGACGTCAACAAAATCAGCATCAGTGTCTTTCAATCGAAGTTCCTGGTCAACATGGCTAAAGCAAGGGCCGGCCGGATCTAAACCGGATATCCGGCCGATCTTTTTTCCTGTTATTTTTTCAAAGGTCTTTCCAGTAAAGCCCGATATGTGGGCTCCAAGGCTGTGCCCGATAAGGTGTACCAGAGACGGGTCTTGGCCATCTAAAACATTCCCAATATTATGTGTTTAAATAACTTGTATTTCCTTAATACGTTAGTGTCGCAAGCCAATTCAATGCGAGTAATTATCCTACTATTACAATTAAAATAATAATGTAATTGTTATAGTAATAATTTAGTTGATGTCCAAGTAATTGAATCAATAATCTTTCGTCATATTCAACAAGGCAATCAAGATTTCTAGTAAAATGCAATCTTTTTCTTATAGGTAGTAGTTGTAAACTGCTGATGAGCTCATTTAATAAATTATAAAGCTCAAAATGGCACCCATAGACACCCATACATAACACAGGAAATATCCTAGTGTGGGGTTCAGCATCCTCTATATTGTAACTATAATTTCGGGTTTTTGAAAAAAAATATTTTGTATTTTCAAATTCAAATAAACTAAAATATATCTCTAAACTATAACTGAATTTAGGAATTATTCATTTAGAATAGTATCTTTGTGGTAGTGATATATAATGTTTGAGAAGATCTAATGTGTTTTCTTAGATCTTTTTAAAGATATTTGGCAATGTTCTTAGCACTTTCTATCAACGGAATGTTAACAGCGAATGCAATTTATTTATTTTATTAGAACTGTCCATCAAACATCTCTCTCAAGTGCTAACTGTATTAAAAAAAATATAACAAAACATAAATTAATTATATGAAAACGATTAAGACATACAAGACATAAAATGCGAACACAATTTAAGATTTAAAGGTTTTTTAAGGTCTTAAAAATGCCTCCACGATGTCCTGAACTTGGTTACCTACCAAGGAGTCGCAAAAACGTCTCTTCGCAAAAAAAGTTCTTGGTTATGTTTGTTTTAAATAATTGAATACCTATAGTGACTGGTCGATGACTTTGTATTTAACATCCTTTATAAAAAGTGTATTAAAAACCTCCAGCATTGCCATTATTAGATCATGCTTGTTATCTTTACATCCGCAATGCGACGTGCATTTAATTGAAATGTGGTTTAAATATTTATGAGGTTTCTGGTTATTCAGTAATTGATGTCATAGAGACGTTCTCACATGGTTATATAAATATTTTAATACTTATTATTTAGAGTTACTACAAAAAGTAACACGTGTCAAACTAAAGAAAAAAACTTTACTAATTAATAATGCAAACGACAGATATTTCTTTTATCATTTGCACTGAAATAATAACAATACAAATTGAGCGCAAACATACTTAAACATTGTCATTGTAGCATAAATCATTCCTCGCGACTGTAACCAGAGAAAAAAACCAAAATAAAATACACCACTTTTTACTATTAATTCTTGTAAATAAATCTAACGTCAGATTCAGTTTTTCGACTATACTTACTTAAAACCAATGCTGCTACAACTTCAGCAAGCTTCTGACCAATGAACCGGACATATGTCGACGATCGAAGGTATAACCATCGAATTAATGGACTTGCATCTAACGCCAGCACACCGATTTCATCTGCAATAGATTAAAGTTATAGCTTCATAAATTTACCGATGTTTTATCTCTTTCTTACATGTTAATACCGCACTTTCCGTCACTTTCTACGTACTTTAAGTACCCAATCTTAAGCACGATTTCTATGCTTCTTGTAACTGAAGTTTCATAATATACGCATCTCTATTTGTGACAGGTGTATATTCCAGTCATCTAGATTAATTATAAAGATCATAGAGATTTTATGCGGCTCATTTCCATACCCATACATTTATAAGTATGGCATGATGTTTTTCTTATAACATATAAAAATATGTCTCAGTCATATATCTGTCTCATTTCATCACGTAAACACAATTTGACGTTATGTGCAATTAAGCAACCCTTCTTACTTCTCACACTTATTGTTTCTAAAGTAATTATAAAATAAATAATTAATATGTCCATTTTAAGTTATTATGCTTTTCTTACTTTTTTCAAGAAAGGAACTACTGATGTTTAGGAAGTTATCTTTTTGCGGATTGTCTGTGAAACCATGTGCGAAGATTATCAGCCGCTTGTCAGGCTCATTACTCCGAGTTTGAAGTAACCATTTCGCTGCGTCTTTTATACTAATTGTCGCTTTTTGGAATCTGTAATTAAAGAGAAATGTTCTTTAAATATTATTATAATTGTGCTCAAAAGCGGGATCATTACAGAAGGCCACCTCTTGATTTAAAAATGGTTATATATAAGCTTTAAATATAAGTAACATCAATTTAAATCATACAGTTTTCAACTTTGTTCTTCATAACTTACCGACTTACATAAAACAGAGCTAGCTTCTCTAGGTCTGGTTCCTTTTCTCCTTCCAGCTGTTCATATGAAACACCAACCAGTCTCTTAACATGGTGACCTGCAAAACATAGGAAAATACCAATGTTACACCTGTATTAAAAGGTTCAAGGGTGAAATTTGGAAGATAATTAATAGTTATTAAGACAATTTGGAGGACTGACTTAGTTATTATATTTATTATGTAAAATAGTAATATCTCTATATTATTTTATAAGTTTAGTAAAGGACCTTCAGACGGATGATCCTGTCATTCTAGCCAATTCCCGTTCATTTAAAATGTCAGATTAAATGTTACAATTTATATAAGTCCTAAGGCCAATGATACGAAGGATTCTTACATTGTGAAGAGCCAACATAGACGAGCGATTCCTCAATTGGATGTTTGACAGCGGACACTTCTCTCCCAATACCCTGGCCTAATAAATCCACTATGTTTCCGCCCATCTGGGCCGATGACAGGGAAAATGCTGTCAATAATAGTGACAGCACGCTACGGGACTCCCAAGACGTCTGCTAATGTAATTTTAATTTTATATTATATTTAAGACTAAAATTAAAAAAAAAGGAAAGTTTCACTAAAACATTCATGTTTCAAATATAACATTTATTCGTATATATGGATGTATTATAAAAAATACAAACCATGTTTTTAAGTCCGTCGCGCACCTGAAAAATAAATATTTCGTTGAAAATCGATTCCTAAAATATTTTCCTTATTAAATCTATTTTATTTAATCACACTTTATTGGAATTAAACAGTAGAAGTAGAAGATGTTAATACATATAATAGTAACGGGGGGCTATATCGCTAATAAGCGATCTCTTCCAGGCAACCCACTAAATAAAAGAATACATAAAATACAATTTGACTGGTGCAAAGGGTGCGAGGTACACAAAAACAAAACACAACCTACATTAAATTAAGTAAAACAGGGAAAATAAGCTAATTTAAATCTAAAATTATAAATAATTACTTTATTGATTTAAAAGATGATAGTGAAGAGGCTGATCGGATAGGATCGGGAAGTGAGTTTGTATGTGTAAATTATGTCCTCTAACCAATAAAAACTTGTGGTTGCTTATGCCGTACACCTTAATGTAAAACCTTAACATGTAAAATAAATCATTTAACCTGCTTAGAACTAACTCAATACAAAAGTGCTCCCAGACTAAATACGTGCGGAGGGTTCTGGCTGAGATTCAATGTCCAGACTTAGGCTCTGATTATATTATATCTATTTAATAAACATTTCACATAAGTTGTTAAGTCTGGACTCTGAGTGCTTAGGCCTAACTTAGGTAAAATATAAAGAAAATACATATATAAATATACAATAATTAATTCTGGCAAAAAAATTAAAGCTCACACATTAACACACAACTTACGCCATCTTGAACAAATTTGTACCATATATAACCATTGTCATCGGTTAACTCCATGGGCACTTAAAATAATAAAAAAAAACTTAAATATTAAATAGATTATAATAAAACTAAAATGGATCTAAATGCGAATATTCACTATTCCACATTGTAAGTATTATAAAATGTTTTTTTTATCATACCGGTTGAAACAACTATTTAATAATATTGAATTAAGCTCAAGACTATATATTTTATTATATCAGCCTACACGTAATTTGTGTAAGACATACCGGTTTCCGGAATGTTTTTCTTCACCACATAAAAATTACAAACACATACAAAGATATCGATTGTACTTTTTTCAGTTTTATCGTTTAGTATAATAATTATCAAAACGGGATGTATTTTTAGACAGTTCTAGTAAGGCCGCGCGAGTGGCCCAATTTTCGAAACGAAATGACAAACGTAATGTTCTTCATCCTTTGATAACGACTTTTATAGCTCGTTTAAATTAAACGTTCATGTAACTACAAAGAAAAAACTTCTAATCGCAATTAAAACCGTATTTTCAGTAGCACTATTAAAATATACTCGGTAATAGCTAATAATAAAAAATATATCACGTAACAATTATGAGTTTGTAGCGACATCTATGATCCGCAGATAAAATGACGTCATCGATCCAGAATCGCACTTACGAAGTTCTCTTGACCATTAGCATACTTAAAAAGTCACCGGGGCCGTCGCGCATACCATCACAGTCATTTAGGCTTACTCAAGGTAACGACAGCAGACAAGGTGAAAAGTCAAGAGATGTTATCGAGATAGTGGAAAGGTCGATTTGAGACAGGTCTGGTTAGGGTCACAGGGCTTTGCCTGGCTATGAATTTCATCGTAATAATAATTTCTATAATTCGGAGCTTCGAGTTATAGAAATATAATAAATTCGCGTCTATATTGAAAAAAAGCTTTCAAAATGTTCAGTATTCACTTAATATATAATAATTGTGAGTTATATTCGTAAAATATATCTTTAAACACAAACAGTATTGTTGCAAAGAGTAATTTTATCGCTTTATAAAAATAAAAATAACTTACTTAATTGTCGAAAGCAAAACAAGTAGTTTTTAGCTAATCACACTGACAACACAGTGTTCACTGAGAGGTTGTTTGCAAAAACTATCATATTATACAAAAAACTTGCTTAGGGTTCCGCGATAATTTTTATCGTGTATAAAGATTACCTTATAGTAATTGTATATATAAAAATATAAAACTATATATATATATACTATTTGGTTTACTATTTTATATCTCTTTTTAAGCCTTTTATTAATTACACTAATTATTAAATAAACACAAAATATTCTTAATATTAACCTAACTAATATAAGTAACTTAAAATAAAACAAAACACAAAACTAAAACAAACATATGTATATATAAACTGAATTGAAATTGTTTGTTTATGTGTATTAAGGTTTTTTTTATGTAACACGCGGCAAACGAGCAGACGGATGACTTAAGAGAAGTGGTAACCGCCACCCATGGCCACCTGCAACGCCAGGAGGATTACAAGTGAGTTGCCGGCCTTTGAGGGAGAGGAAGCTCTTGAAGGCAAAGTCTTACTTAAGCTTCACTATTTTATGTGATTTTGAATAATAATTTTAATAATACGGGTGCCCACGGCTGGTTATACCGACGGTCGTTACTGCGAAGAGTTATTAAATGGTGGCGCTGATACACGCTAAGAATACCCTGAGCGAGCACCGAGGCTTGTTCTGAATCAGAATCGGATACAAGACGCAGTTTAATTATCATGTAGTACCGACAACAGGTGGGTAACCTTTTTTGGTAACCCTTTTCTAACCAACACCAACTAAGAAAAAATGGCCATAGAATCTAAATAAAAAAATAGTCCGTACCGCTAAGAATAATTGATTCTATATTTGTCCCTTTTGTTTGTAATTTAATGAAAATTAGCCATAATGAATAATTAAAAATAGCTGATATCTATCTTAAATGATTATACCACATTGTTTTTTTAAGTATAACATAATGCTGTGGTTGGTATCAAATAATGTATTTTCACGAGTTAGAAGGATACATAAATATATATAATTCATGAAGATTTCCATACGCCCTATATGTTTATCGAACTACGAACCAATTACTTGCAGGAAGGGCACATAAAGACTAAGTAAGAAGACGATCAAGAAGACAATACCATCCTTAGATCCATTATCTAGAGACCACGTTACTTTCAAACAGCTTCAGTAGATAGTTTAAGACTCCGACGTTCTTCACATACGCTGAGACAGACTTAAAATTAGTACAGCTCAAAGACCGACTCTTTCAGCAGCAGGTAAAATGCCGGGAATTCTTTATGAAATAACCTTAACTTCAAATTAAATAACCTTTAATATAAAGTCAAAGTCAAAATATCTTTATTCATTAACGTACATAGGACCATTTTGAATAGTCTTAATATAAAAATGATTTTTTTATTTAAGACAGCGCCATCTGTTTTCTAAATGTGGAATTTATTCCTCCATGGGCCCAAGCATAAACGGGATCAGTCCTAAATAACGAATTAATTTGAATAATATTAAAGATATATATATAGCCTACGCCTGTCACAACAGCTATTATTTCGAATTAAGGTGATATGTGGGACTTATCACAAAACCGAATGTGGAGATTTTTACATTACTTCAAATTTCAGGACACTAATTAACAGATGGCACCATTTATATAACTGATGAAAGTCATCTGCACTTTTTTACAATCAGCCATTTTATTCGGATAATAAAATATTGTTATAAGAAATTACTGTTGATTACTGAAACTCTAAAAATTATAGATGACGTTGTTATAAAATAAAAAAAGTAAATGGTCTGCAAACTTATCAATTTACCCATGTTTTTAACGCAACGTGTATTTTACGTGTATATAGTATGTGAGGACATTTTCCCGGAAGAGTTTATTGAAGAGAGAATTCGGATTTTGAATGTTTTTAGCTTCAAACCGTATCGCTTCAAGGGTTTTATTTAGTTTTTTTTTCGATATTATTTTTATAATAGTATGCGCAAGAATATCGATTGTGCGAGCCGAAGGTCACAAATTGAAAAAGTGGACAAAAGTCGGTCCCTCTTACGTTTTTTTTTTCAAGATTTTTTATATGGTCTGCAAGGATTAAAAAGCCACAGATGAAGAATATTATGAAACATAGGCACACATACACTATTCTGTATAGTTTTATTTATTAACTATTTTTGTATTTCAACTTTTTATATTCTAAATCATTAACAATCCGTATAAAAAACATATAATTAAAAAAATAGTAAATTAAAAATACAAGAGGTGTGACATATTAATATACAATTCTGATTTTCCAAAATGTATTGGCTAATCGTGTAGTAAAGAAACTTTTTAATTTGACCGTACCTTGCTCTTCGTGGTTCGGTATTCCAGTTCCCTCCAGAATATGGGGCAGCAACTTGCGAGTACCAGGTGGATCGAATGGAATGTAATAAGTATCCCAAACTCTTTATATATACATTATTATGCAAAATAATGAATAAATTAACTTCAAATTATAATTACAATAGAATTTCGGATGTCTAGTCTCTTAAATAAACAAAAGAATTGTATTGACGGATTGTATATGAAATATCGTTTTGTCGCCACGCCGACTTTATAGTTAGGCTCGCTTAATATAATAATTATGTTCGTGGTTATTTTTATGAATAATAATATTCACTTTGGTAAATATCAATTTTCAGTCGGCCATATTTACCTATATCACTGATACAGGGTTCAGCCATGTTTAGTTAGATATAATCCATAAAACATTGTTACAATTATAGGACCGAATAATGCATTTAGTAGGATTTATTTTTGGGACATCTGTGGGGTTCAATAAAAGCTTAACCACAAGTTTGTGTGGTCTTGTGTATAATAAATGCAATAGTACCGACTATACCTTACATACTAACATTTATTGAAATATCTCTCAGTATCTTCAATCGCATTTAACATGGGGAGTGTTCGGAGGAATTGTTCGGATGAATAATTGATGAGCTGAATTTCATTTTCGGACATCTAAGCAGAATAAGAAATTCCACCCGTATCAACTTGATGTCTGTCGTTCCAATACTGCGCGTTTCTTAAAACATTTCTTACCACGCACCACCACGTTATGGAACCAGCTGCCCGCCACGGTATTTCCTAACCATTACGACTTAGGGTTCTTGAAGAATAAAGCTTACCAATCCCTTAAAGGCCGGCAGCGTACTCACGAGCTCCCAGCCACGTGAGTGTCTATGGGCGGTGACTTCACCATTATGGTGGGCTGGCTTCCTGCTCGTTTGCCCCTTCTTCTATAAAAAAAAGACTGCGCCGGTGTAATTTTTATTGTCTCTTCTTTTTAAATTGTATGTTTTAATGTAATTGTATATATATTATATAAAAGTAACTCTTTTGTCCCATAGTATATATTCTGTATTAGCATATATTCTGTTTTAGAACTAATAAAATAAAAAGATTACAAATGTATATTTCAATATTGGTTAGCAATAGGTGTAATAAAATGTGCTCCTAGTGAATGGTGCTTGATGAATGATGAGCGAAAAAAAAACCATAAAAAATTCAACGCCTTCCCAAATACATGAGCAAATCGACGGCAGGCCTTTATAGCTTTAAAAATAATTATGACAATTCTACTATAATAAAATTTTCAAAATTATTGGACTATGGTTTTTAAGTTTTAAATATTATAATAGTTGCCAAATAAAAACATATTTTTTCTTCAACACTAGGAGTACGAATTATCTTGATGCGCCTTAATGTAATTTCTATAAAATGATTAATTTTTTATCGGGAAATTTAATACGCATTTTCAGTAAACTTTAAACTGTATTTTAATATAAAATAAGCCAAACTGTTAAGCAAGTCCTACTATAGTGTAATGGACTAAACATCTATAAAAAAGCTAGTGAATCGCTTCAAATGTGAGTGATCAAGAGTGATCACGCTTATAAAAATGATAGCAAACCAGCCAAGTTTTCGGAACAGTCTATTTTTGAACATCAGTAGCCTAAGATATAAGCGAAAAGTTAACTGGTTGGGCCGAACCTCTCAATATGTAACCTCAATGACTATATTTTATTTTTAATATCTATATACTTTTGTAATCTTTTTACACAAACATTATTTTTTGTAATCAAAGTTCTTATCCGGTTACCTGTAAGAGACATGGTCCGCCTTTAGTCCTCTTTATCTTAATTTTCTAATAATAGTTCTATATCTTATTTGTGTTAATTTTTATTATTATATTTGTGTATGACAAAGAGTTTTTATTACTATTATTAACGTATTAGTGAAATGACTTAATTTTTATCTTTTATGTAATTGTTATTACGTTATTTTTGTTCAGAATTTCCTGACAGATTCGTAAAATCTTAATTTGAATTAACAAAACTTTTCGATTCATTATAATTCCGTCATTCAGCACTGATCGTTTCGTAAGACATTTCTTACTTGACTTAGGGTTCAAGAAGAGAGCGTATTTTTTTAAAGGCTGTCGCACTCACGAGCTTCCAGGCAAGAGAGTGTCTTCTGGCTTTGGGCGACTTCAACTACCTCGTTTGCCACCTCTTATATAAAAAAAGCAATTGTTAATGAAAAATAAATTTATTTGTTTGTGAATCGTCAAAGAATTAAAGCAAACTGTTGACTCTACCGTTACATTAACTGCCAATGCTAAATTAAGGGCGTAGTGCGCAGGCGAAGAACTAGAAAGTAACTCCGCCACTCACAAGACTAAAAATTAAAATCTATCGTTATAATTATATTTAATCATGTTAGCCTGTTAGATTTACAATAATTTTACAAAAGTATTATCAAGAAGTAACACAAACACAGAACAGGGGAGATTGTTCGCCAATGAGAAGAAGCCCAGAAGAGCCGCTTACCACAAATGATAGAACACCAACCGGTTTTCATAAAAAAGGTTGTTATAAATTTAATTACACAAAAAGAGGTTTTAATTAATGTATTTTTAACAGGATCTAACTAATTCATATCTGATGTAATAAACGATATGATTTTATTACATTTTACAACATCGTTTTTGCTGTATCATATTAATATACTGATAAATACAATGGCTATTATGCCTTAATTTGATGCAATAATGATAAATGAAACCTTTACAGCATCTTGGCCCCGACTCCTGTCCTGCTGCTTTATCAACGTGAGATGGAAGCCGTTACTGTAACGGCTCAAGGAAGGTACAGAGTCCGTCGTCACCTTTTACCACTGAGATTTGCCGCAAAACCTACAAGATCTAAAATCTATTCATTTGTAAAGACTAAGTTAGATAGCTCAGTGTGTACGAATCGAAAAGTGTTGTTTTAAGTTATCTCGCTTATAAATACCTTTTTCCTGATTTTTTTTTTGAAAGTTGACAAAACATTACTTTTCGCGTTTGTTATGTTAAATGGCCGGTTTATTACCGCTAGTTACGTTCTTAGTAGATTATGCTTATCTAGAGAGTAATTTTGTAATAATATCAAAAGAAGATTATTTTTAGGTGTGATTTAAACGCGTTAAAAGTTTTATTATTATTAACACTATAAATATATTATTGTACAAGAAGACACAATACATTTAAAATTTATTTATCTGTAAAAAAATATTGCTCTAAAATTAATGTTTAAATCTATTATTATATTAACTTTCTAAAAATATAAAATGTTCAAATTTTCTTTTATAATTATATTATATGAATTACTATTCAATTTAAATATTACTAAAAAAATATGTAAAAATAAATTTAAATTTGTATATTAAAAAAAGTTACATTTTAATTATACACTAAGACGAATAAAAAGACCTTATACATATTAAATAAGCTTGGACCTTGTGGAGAGTTCGATGTTTCGTTATGCTTATTTTAGGGGAGAAAAGCACCAGCTCTTGGGTCACCGGACTGACTAGGCGTCTACTTTATTCTTTTATAAGCGCCTGTACACTTGTACTCGAGGGTCCAAAAGGTCTACTCGAATGGGAACAAATTCAAAGTTTAAACTATTCTTCTCCTCTTATGACTCTGAGAAACAAGGCAATTCTTTCAATGAGGAAATTATAATATCTTCAACCTGTGTGGCGCGGAGTTATTATCCAAGTAATTGCATGATAATTTTTGTTGTTTCCTTGGTATTGTTAATATGAAATTAAGCGTCTAAGCTCGCTGACCATAAAGCAGGCATTTCAGGCAAAAAAGGAGGAACACGAATATTTTTTTTTTACAATTACAGGTGCATCTCACTGTCATGAGAGCCTGCTTCAGAAAAAACAAATACTATTTCCTTCTGGCATAGTTACAAATTGTAATATCTTAGAATAACAATATATAAATACAATCATTGAAAGAAAAATTTCAAAGAGAAACTTATGGTTAAGTATGTTACTTAATAACTTAATTATTAAGTATTTAATTAAATTAAATACAAAGAGCAAGACATAAGAATAACATTGTCTACATAGATAAATTACAATAAACTATTGCAATAAATTGCTAATAATTTTCACACGAAAATCTTTGAAACAGTGTACCATGGTATTTGGGCATCTGATCAAAAAAAAAAACAAAAATAACTTTATTCCTATAAAGCCACCAAGGTACACTTATGAATCGTCAACATAATAAGTTTAAAATTTTCGATCCTACATTCACTGCCAGTTCCCATACCAGAGCGAGAAGAACTGGCAAGAAACTCTCCGCCACTCCTTTAAATCGCAAAGATTGATTAACAGCACGATTGTAAAGATCTGCAACCTTTACATCATGCACCATCTATATTAAAAAAAACAATTAAAAGAATAACCTTTACTATGATCGGTGGGCATAGCGAAATAGGAACCAGGAAAAATGATTTAATGCATAACACAAATTTAAGTAATATTTGTATTAATCCTTAGAATAATTTTCGTGGGACTCATACACTTAAAAATGTTTCCAACAAAGGCAATGGAAAATGTACCCTGACGATTTACTACCAAAAGGTTAAAAGATTGAAAGACAAACCATTTATTGACATAACTTTAACTTCGGCAATTACGGAAACGAATCTGTAATGAATCTATTCACGATAGTCAATGCCGTCAGTTAAAGAGACCGACGCGTCTTGGTGGAGGAGGAGGATCTTATCGAGACATCCATTAATACTCACTCAGGAGACACGTGCAATAAAATGTCAATTGGGACTAAATTTATACAATGATTCATGGACATGATTATTTAAGAATAATTTAAGTTTAAATGTCGTATATCTGTTTTTTGGTTTCAGTCAAATACATGGTTATTATTTTGCTTTATTATGGGCGTAGCGAGTTTTATTAAAGAACTATAACGACCTTACCGCACTAGCTCGTACTTCTGGATCTATTTTTATCTTTAAAGTATCTCATTTAATTTTTATCGACAATCCATAAAACATACATTTATGATTCGCGTGCGGGTCGTGTGATTCACAATGAAAAAATATCTCGCCGGTGTCACCAAAGTGGACAATAAAATAATAACACTTTATGTGGAGTCACAATAAGTTAAAAGGAGAAGATATATACAGTAATATGATATTATAATTATTTATATTGCTAGACTATCGTAGCAATAAGTATGACGACTCATATCCCGAGTTGGCGGGAAAGTCCGAAAATGCTAATGGCGCTCTGGCCAGTCCACAGATTAAACAAAAAATGCAACAGTTAAATAAATATAGTTTTATTATATACATATATATATTTGGTTTCGGCCGTTAACAAATACATTTTGTTTGGTTTAGTAATTTATTTTGTACTGCAATAATTCTTTGAACACCTTTCCGTCCTTTGGGGCGCGTGACAACTAATTTTATCTTATCTTATTTTTCGTAATCTTAATAATGATGAATTCTGATGGAAAATGGACCTTAATAATAGTAACAAAAGAAAATCTATAAAAATTCACGTGTCCCAACGGTGCCCCAAGTAATTATGAATAATCGGAATTTACACCTTTTTTTTTTTAAAATGGCGGAAAATGCACAACCACATTTTGGTCGGCAATCTAAAGTTTTCTAGGCTCCCGCGTAATATCCAAAATTTGGCTTTCTCGGTTCTTTTGCATTTCTAACTTTGTTTTATTCGATGTAAGTCTGGATTAATTCATCACAATTTTGATTAAGGCCTTGAACGAAAGAGAGAGACGGCAAACGTATTGCCATCTCTACTTTCCTCCTTATATATAGCTGAGCTTTTTCTTCAACGAATTTCATATATTTATCACTTATATTAAGAGAGTTACACCTATACAAGTGTGTAATTTATTCTCATTTTTAAATATGTATTGGCTGGTCGTCTGGTAAGTGAAAACATTTTAAGAATTTAAAAATAGGAATTTTACGATAAGTTTATTGTTTTAAAATATACAATAATTGTCATGTATCAATGTTCTTATCACTAACAAATTAAAAATTCACTTACCACATGATGTTTTCACTATGCTACATGTTTGAGTATAAAGTTAGAAAGGTATTTTAAAATTGACAGTACCGTGCTGTTCACGGTCGGAGGTTCAGTATGCCAGTTCCCTCCAGAGTTTCAATTTGGGGCAGCAACCGCCGCCTACCAGGTGGAAGGAGCTTGGAATGCAAGTGGTATGTAAAAAGTCTTTCTCAAACTCTTTAAAAATCTTTGTGAATATATAGAAATGGAAAATTCTGAATTATCTCAGTCTTAATTATTAGACCCACTGTGTGGTCTTAAATAAGCCATGACCCATGAAAAGACGTATTGTTAAAACCTCGCCTGCTTAATGTAAAGAAAATGGTAGACGAAACCTATGTTAGATATTTTCAATAGTAAGGAATGTTCACAAATTCTAAAACTCTGTTCTCTTTTTAACAGACAAATCTCCCAGTATCTGGGATATCTTCAGCCACAACAACCCAAGTGTTATTGTAGACGGTTCAAATGGAGACGTTGCATGCGACTCTTACAACTTGTGGGAGAAGGATATCGCATTAGCCAAGAGTATTGGTCTCGACTTTTATCGGTATGTTTTTTTTTTTTAATAAAAATATTTATTGCTCTTTAGTTTGTATTGACAATACGAGGATAGTGCCTTTATTTAAGTAATAATGTAACGGAGTTTGGAGAACACGCTCTCTCTCATCTAAATTTCACCTTTAACCTCTTGAGATATTGCTTAATTCGATAGAATAATTATAAAATAAACCTTTACAGCTTCTCAATATCCTGGCCTCGACTCCTGCCCAACGGCTTTACGAACGTAAGCTTAGATGGAAGTCGTTACTATAATAATCTCATCGACGGTTTGCTCAAGGAAGGTATAGAGCCTGTCGTCACCCTTTACCACTGGGATTTGCCGCAAAACCTACAAGATCTAGGTAGGGTCCAAAAGTATCTAAGAAATCTATCTATCTAATCTAGTCCAATAGAAACAAATTTAAAGTTTGAGTTGCCTTTTCTATTAAATACTCGCGGCATCTTTTGAGCGTGCGTAGGTGCTGCCCTCTGATTGTATGAAGTTGATTTTAAACACACACATTTCAGGAGGCTGGACAAACAGTGAAATAGTAAATTGGTTTGAACAATATGCGCATGTAGCGTTCAGGCTTTTCGGTGACCGTGTTAAGACGTGGGTATCCTTAAATGAACCATCAAGCTTCTGCAATTTGGCGTATGAGTCCGGGCTAATGGCACCCGGTGTGAAAAGTCCTGGTATTGGAGAGTACCTCTGTGCTAAAAACGTAGTATTGAGTCATGCGAAGGCATACAGACTTTATGAAAGGAGCTTCAAAAATAAGTATAAAGGTAAGGTGCAATCAAATAATTGAATGTAGGAGGAGTAGTTAATTGTATGCCATTCGAGCATCGAATAATAGTTGTAACCTCCAACAACTTTGTAAGTACTTAGTTAATTATTTTTTGGTTGGATGATTTTAATATTCTCGTCTTAGGTCAGGGTGTTATTTCGAATTAATATAATTGTAATGTCACTAAAACTTTTTGAATTTGAGGTTTTTACGAATAGGAAAGTTAGTAAAATGTATCAAGGAGTTTGAGTTAAACAAATGTTATGTCTTCTTTTACTTAACACAATAAAAAATACTATTTAAAGTACAGTGCAGTATTGAAAATACATATCATTAATTCATAAACTATAGTATTGCATTTTAACAATACATAAATCCCTTGAATAATCGTTTGATTGAATCGGGCATAATATTTAATCTATGAATCCGTACATAAAACTATAACCAATGCCTAAAATTATTACTAAGCCAAAACCGGGAGGTTTTTTAAAGAAAAACAGCACACATTTTCACGGGATGCTCTGACAACGACTGGCCAATCAATGGGATGACTAATATGGTTATTTTCAGGAAAATTCGGTTTGACTAGCCATTACATTTGGTTTGAGCCGAAGACTCCTGACCAGGAAAGCAATACGAAGCTTGCGCGCGATTTACTGGTAAATACGCATTAAAAAATAATTACCATTAGTTATTAAAAATTAATAAAAATCGGCATTTTAATTATTTCTAATGGGGGAAAAGTATCTTCGCATTTGATATGATAATTCATAGAATTTTTAATGAAAAATTATTTTTAATATGTTCGATCGCCAGTTGTCAACGTGTGATTGATAGATGGCGTTATGAGATAAGGTTCGATTTTTGAATCGCAGTGTTAACTTGCTGCGAGACCTTCCGTCCTTTAATGACCTTCGTGTGTTTTCATAAATATATTCAGTATATATATACAGTACTCGCTTCCAAAAAGACATTGTGTTATTTGAAACCCTAAGTCCTCATGCAATTGTTGTGTGCTGAACATAATATAATATAAAATGTAACTTACTACTTTCAACTAAGTATTTTATTATTATTGAATAACTTTTTTCCATCTTTTATTTCAAAAAAAAACATCAGCCTCCATTTTATTGGTACGAAATACGACAGATCTCCACAATTAGATATCTCCGTAGGCTAAATTGTTTGACTTGTCTTGATTGGATTAACGTTATTTTCAAACTTGTGTACTTTAATAGTTACTTGCTCAAGTTAATGACGAGTCTGGTTAAAACAGTAATGTTCCTCCTTGGGATAGAGAACAACAATAGTTATGAAGTTATGTAAGTCCGTTTGTGAATCACGTTTAAAAAAAAAACGAGGTTACGGAGTTTCATTGTATCTATGAGACAAAGTTGAACCCGGTCTCAAGCAATATACAAGTCAATGTATGAATTTACAGGAACTATACACGTATCCCATGTTCTCCGAGACTGGTGGATGGCCTCCAAGTATCGAGAAGTACATAGCCGAAAAAAGCAGAGCAGAATCGTACTCCAGTTCTAGACTGCCGTCTTTCACCCAGGACGAAATTGATCTTATCAAAGGTACGTTCAAGCGAAATCACATTTAAATAATCCCTTTTTTAATTACCACTTAATATCAAATTAGATTGATGCTATTGAGATATGTATATAATATATATATATATATATATATATATTTAGCCTACGGAGATATCTAATTGTGAATATCTGTCGTATTTCGTACCAATAAAATGGAGGCTGATTTTTTTTTTGAAATAAAAGATGGAAAAAAGTTATTCGATAAAATACTTAGTTGAAAGTAAGAAGTTACATTTTATATTATATTAAAAATATTTTTTCATTAAAAATTCTATATATATACGGACTCGGCAATCGTTGTTTTGCCATACAATTACTAAAAGATAGTGGTTGCTGATAAAGGGGACAAATACATACATTTTTAATGCGACGTTATAAAAATATGTAATGTATTCTTTATCTATTCAAAAAGTCTCTTCGCCGAAAGAATTGTATTTTTTCGATTCAGATCTACTATTCTCACAAATTTCATGAGAATCGTTCAAGCCGTTTCAGCGGAATATGGGAACGAACATTGTGAGACGAGAGTTTTACATATAATTAACGTATACCAATTATAACCCAACTCCGTATAGAAACTCCGTATAGAAACTCCCTACTCTATTTGCCGGCAACGCACCTATTTTGGGCACACTATAATCTGTAAAAAAATGATGCACCGATGAGTCACAGACTACGAGTCTTCAAATTTCCAAAACCAGTGGAGACAGGCAACTCACTCCAGCTGAGCTGGCTGTCCACGACGGTCATACATGAACTATCGAACCGAGAGAGAGACCTATCAAGTAGAGTAGAATTATTAAACGGAGTTCGGTTAGTGACAGTACACAACGCTTACATGTTATGGTTAGTTCTATAATGCAGATTGAATTGTACTGAGAAAGAATTATCCGTCTTATTGACTTTGCTGTTCGAACCAAGTCTCTCCGCACACCCAATACTTTGGAACTCTCGTCCACATCTGGGCAAATTTTATACTACGTATAAAATATATATATTATTTCACAAAGATTATATATATAATCTGTGAAACAGGCCTCTATATTTTTATCTTTTGTGATGTGTCTGTTTTGTTTTCGTGTAATAAATATGTTCTATGTCTGTGACTGTTTAGTAAACACATTTTTTTTTAATCGGGCGGATTTAATTTAACCTGCGTTTTATTATTTAATTTTGATACAGGGTCAGCTGACTTCTTGGGTGTTAACTACTACACCTCCAGATACGTCAATACTGCTACTGACGATGATATGTATCTGTTTTGGCCAATGTATGGAAATGGAGATCTTGGACTGGTATTCACATATGACGAAAAGTGGGTACCACGCCATGATTGGCTTGCGGTATGTATTTGTGAGAAATGTATTCTACGCAAGACCAAAACTATAATTATACGGTTTTATTAAGAGGTTTCATTTAAAATCATGTATTAGAAAGTATGAATCGATAATGAAATATTATAATAGATTTTAGATGATATATAGAATTTTTATTTTATAAAACTTATTATATGGTATTGATTATTTTGAATTACACAATACTTAGGTATAATAATTAATAGAAATGTGCTGCTCTATTCATAAAAAAAAATATAATGTATTCTTTGTCTATTCAAAAAGTCTCTTCGCCAAAAGAAATAGTATTTTTTAATAAATTTGTTTTTTTATTCATATTAGCGCAGCCATATTTCTCAAATGCTACAGTTTTGCAGTAATTTTCAGAGCTACCCCATAGGACTCCGTAAGCTTTTGAGATCATTGAAAGAGCGGTATGGAAATATAGATATAAAGATCATGGAAAATGGTTTTGGGACGTCTGATGCTGGCCTTAAAGACACCGAGAGAATAAAGTATAAGCGAGATCACTTGGAACAGGTCAGTTTATTTATTTCAAGTTAAATATATCATATTGGTAGTATATACTTTCTAAAGAGCTAACTATGAGATCAATAATGTATGTAATTAAATTTTTGGCATTTATAACAAAATTCAATATTTAGAAAGACGTTCTGATAGTCTTTTTGACACGTTTAATTGATAATGTACTAAGATAAAATAACTTGACAGCTTTTCTTCTCGTTACTACTGCCATCCAGGGAAAATTGGTATCCATCTTCCTACTTGGCTCTTTATCTGATTTTTAGTTCCACTCTCTTTATTATCTAAACACGACTTTTATCTCTTGACTTCTTTCTTGCGACCTTTTTTCTGATATAATAAACTATATAAACTCAAACTTTTATTTAAACTAAGTACTTCAAAGTAAAATATAGATAAAGTTTGCTATAGATAAATTAATTATATAACCAAAATTTATAAGTAGACTTTATATAAGAAGATCTTTATTTACAGGTTCTTCTATCTATAACAGAAGATGAAGTAAATGTAACAGCTTACACCGCGTGGTCTCTTATCGACAACTTTGAGTGGAACAATGGATACACGTATGTATTTGGAAAGCATTTAATACATTTTACAAAAAATTACTCTATTTGATTTTATTTCTGTTTGCAGTTCCACATTTGGTGTCGTTCGTGTTAATTTTACTGATCCGATGCGCACGCGCACCCCAAGGGCCTCCGCGCATTACTACGCGGATGTAATAAAGACTCGACAATTTTAATGTATCTATAACGCAGCTCACCCGACGAACTTTGCTCCACCTAAGTGAATTTATGAATATTATAGGCAGTTATTGATTTTGTAATTAATTATTTCCGTATTCAGTATGTAAGTCAGCCGTTCCTGAGTTATATATTGTGTAACAGACTTTATTTTTTATGTAAACACTTTGTTTATTTAAAAGATAATAAATTATTGTATTAAAATCTATATTACTTTATTAACAGCTGGTTTTAGAGTTGTAAATTTATACAACGGAAGAATTTATTACGAAAAATTCATTATATTTAATAATGCTAACAACGCCAATCATAAACATTTGATTTATTTTAATTCGTATATAAATTTAGAAATCACATGTTTCTATCAGTGATTGGTTGTTTAAGAAAAATAATAATGATTTTTATTGTCACTGTCTATCGAGTTCAGTTCAAAATTGTATACAATCAATTAGTTAAATGATCTATGACATTTTAAAATCAAAAATAACTTTAAATAAATTTAAAAAAAAAATTATAGTAATATATCTACATTTACTACCAGTTTTCAAAAAAGGGCCGTAGAACACACACAAGCCTTCTCAAAAATCCAAATCCCCAAATTGCCAGGGTTAAGTTCCTTGTACCACTAAAAATATTTTAGGAGTTCAGTCTTATATAGAATATCTTTTGTCTAAAATCTATTTGAAATTTTTTTTTGATTACGTTTATCTTTAATTACGCATGCATGATGCATCTAAGTAGTTTAAATATTAAATATTTGGATAAGCAATAGGAATGTCAATGAATAAATAATGTATGTAGAATAGATAAATAATTTTCATATCACTATTACGTTCCTATAGAATGCCTCACAGAAGCAAAGCGTCGTCCAGGCAATTCAATTTTCCACATTTATAAACCATGCATGTTATTTCTTTATTCCATATATATATATCTAATTTTATCTTCTATATTTTATATCTCTTTTCATTTATTATTATTACTCTAGATTCCTATTTATCCAGTTGTCTGGAAGAGATTTTAACGACAAGGCCACCATTTACATTCATTTATTACTTTTTTTTCATATAAGAGGAGGCAAATGAGCATGCCATGGGTCACTTCGAGTGATGGACACCTGTTACGCCAGGAGGCTTCAAGTGAGTTGCCGGCCTTTAAGGAAGAGGAACGCTCTTTTTTTTGAAGGTCCCCAAGTTACGACTTGGGGAACTTTCCTTTCCTTTTCCAACAAGTTTTATTGTTTTAGAAATATACTTGATCACAGTCGAGGAGTAAAAATTGTGTATCTTTTAATTTGATAATATTTGCAAAATTCAAACTTGAGTAATAACTGGATGAGTCATATTGAGTCAGTGTTATGAATCGTAAATATATACTAAGTAAAAGTATGTCATCACTTAGATAACATGACGTATTCTGTATAAAATTTTCTTACGAATAGCATTATCTAAGTTAAGGCGAACTCAAATGTGTTTATCTTGTAAATTCATGACCAACCACATCCGATATTATTTGAATTAATCAAATAGTTTTGTTAACAACCACTATTTAACTATATATTTGCTTCATTGCGCACTCTTAGCTTAGAAAACAAGAAGCACAGTGGGGTTATAATTTTATGGTGGCCGTTATCACAATTATCTGAATGCAGGCCCTAGTAGTAGGCTTTTCCAAACCTGGCACACTGGTTGAGTACGAGAGTGTCTCGTATCTACACGATGTGGTTTTAGTGGGTATTGCGCACCCCGTCTCTGAAAAGCAGAAACACCAGCGTGGGTGAAGTTCCTTTGGGACCAGGGAATGCGGAAATGCATTTCCACGTCGAAAAGAAAAGGCTTTTTCAATTAATTTCCACAAATGACAGATTAAAATTTATTAATTGTATTGGCTAGCCCATCGGGAGTAAGTTATAAAAACCTTTAAATGATTTACTTATTATATGGAGACCTCTGTGCCAGGTTTTCTCGCGACGCTTTCTTCAGCGTACCACAAGTATGTACGACCTTGCCCGCTCAACCGCTAATAATAATATTAGTCGTTAAGGAAATAATACTTGCAGTTACACAATTATAAGATCGAGAATAAATTACAATTCTATTGTTAATGCAAATGGGCTTTTTTGTTTGTCTCTCTAGCTGGAATAACCCCGTTGTAACACATTTGTGATAGTTTACCTTGTTTATAAACTTAATCAGAATGTGACTGTAACGTGAAAACTGGCAGTTAGTTTAAATCAAACACAGTCTCTTGACTATTGAAACGCAAAACATATGCTAATATTTTAATAATAACATTATAAATATCCTTACAAGAATTGTGATCACAAAGAAGAATTATACCACAATGGATATAAAAAATCCGCTTCGTACATAAAAACAACGGATTATCGAGTTCAAAGTACATTTGACCGTTACTTGACACTATGTCAAAGAAGATACAAGATAAGCATCAAAACAAAGCAATACATGAAACAATTTGTTATCACCACGGATCCATGTAGATAACATATCTTGGCAATTAATATAAACAATTTGTTAAATTTTAATATATATGTATTTATGACAACTATATAAAAATCTGGGGTTGTTTTATTGGATTTCAGTTGACAAGTACTTGCATTAGATAAAAAGGCCCTAATACTGTCCAAATTAAAAGTTTAACTTTTTTGAACAGAAATATAATATTGTTCATGCAATTTTACAAACGAAATGTAAAATAAATTAAACACAATATTTCTTTATCGTTAATTTTCAATTTCGACTTACAAATGTCAATAAAAATGTCTGACAACGGTCGCAAAGTCAAGCATGATAGAGAGACGGCCTTACAAACGCGGTCTTTCAGCTAATACTTCTTCTTTAGATCTCATTTTACAACACTTAAACTGTTTAGTTTAAACTAAAGTACTTTTTTTTTATAATAAAATTTAACACATAACGATATAGGCGTCAGTTAGTTAGTCAGTTAGAACATACATAACATACAACAGTTTTGCACAGACGAATAAAATTCTCTCTCGTACTGACGACTCCCAAGTGTGTTATTAGATCACTCATATTAAAGTCATCTTAATATATTAAATAATCGAAAAAGCTTAATAAACCTACTTGCTGAGAGTTAGCCCGCGTTGGTATCCAGTAAATAGTCGGACTTGGATTGTAATATAAATAACGTAGTCGTTCCAAATTCAATTTTATTTGAAATTTTACTATATCTGTTATATAAAAACTTTTTTATTGTGACAGTAAAAGCGGTTTTTTGGGATCCGATTTTTAACAACTCAACACTTAACAACAATATGTCAACGCGGTATTAAATATAATCTGACAATAACGTAAACAATTCCTAACGATAAGTTATCTTATAACCTAAAGTTAAAGATAAAATTAACCCCATCTATAGTATATATTGAAATAAGGCGGAAACATCAAGAAATAGTGCGGAAAATGTTTCGATTAAGTGTGGTTGTCAGGTGAGTTGTGTTTAATTTTATTGCAGTATTAATTGCGACATGGACTAAAGGGATACATGGCAGGAAAAACCTACCTTGTAGGAAGTTTTTCAAAGATAAGCGTTGATACTGGTTGAATCCCAGAAGTAGTGTCATGGAATTTAAGATATTATATTCCCCATTACATTAAATGTGTTAAATTTCATCAAGTAATTAATATCATCTTATTATTGTTTTTAAAGGTAATACTGTATGTTGAATGTAGGTTAAACAAGAAAAGCCCTGGTCCCTAAGTCATTTAGGACAACTTGAACTGAAACGTATTTATATCATTCATAAGAAATCAAAGGTGGTTTTCAAACCGAGACAATGAAAATGCTTAAATATTTGAATTATATTTTTTTTACATCTAAATAAAGGTTTTTATTGTAATTGTTAATTGTAATGTAATCTATTATTTTAAAGTTTGCTGGTCTCAGCGTGTGTTGCGGAGCGTAAATTTCCGACGGGATTCAAATTTGGAGCGGCCACAGCAGCGTATCAAGTGGAAGGCGCCTGGAATGTCAGTGGTAAGTATGACAATATTTCTATTGTTTATGATGCGATCACGTCATTGGCCAATTCCTTGATTTATTGACTTATGATCCTATGTCCCCTCGATGGGGCAGACGGCCAGCAGCAATCCTCCACTTGCGCTCTATCCGACGCTTCGTATTTTATCTCGCTCCAAGTTTTAACGGGTCCCTTCGCCTCATCCGTAACGAGTTCGACGCCAGGTCTGTTGCATTGGCGAATCAGAAGCTTAGTAATATTTTTATTTATTCTGTAGACAAATCACCAAGTATATGGGACACGTTCGTACATAACAATCCAAACATAATCAAGGACAAATCGAACGGTGATGTAGCCTGTGACTCCTACCACCTTTGGGAAGCGGATGTGGCCGTAGCCAAGGATCTGGGGCTGCATTTTTACAGGTGATCATTTTTAATATAATGATTTTAATATAATAATAATAAGTTAATATATTAGCTACCTTACATAGTTTATATATTTTATTAATGCGTTATCACTGATTACCAAAAAAATATTTGGCGGGAAAATTTAACTTATACCAAATATCAATAGATATTTCAATAATGAAGTAGTGGCATAACCTAAAATATAATTATGTAATATAAGTGTTTTAAGAACTAACCTCCTAAAATGATCTTAAAGAAAGAATGAAAAAAGAATATCTTATTAGTGTTGTTCCTTAGATAGTGTTCTATAAAATGTTAATATTTTGACTGAAGATTTAGGACACAGACAAGATTGTTTAGTGCCAATACTTTATTTAAATTTATTGTATCAAAGGATTATCTTAAGTGGTACTTGAAAATGTCTGAATGTGGTTTTATCGAGCTCGTGTATTCACTGTCGAAAATATTGGCGATCAACTAAAAATTACGCGAGTTTCATCTATCACGATAAGATTAGTTATCGTCCATATTAGCGGACGTTACATTCATATATAAGGAAAGAAGTGTCTCCGTAGGGTTTGCGTAAGGCTGGGCGTCTGCATTGCCGACTTCACGATTACCACTCATTATTCAAACAACACTTCTCTGATATTTGCCAGGTTTTATTTCCACAATTAGTTGTGGTGCAGTTACAATGTATCCATCTTTTATAATAATGACATGTCCGAACTTGTTTTTCTTTCACAGACTACGTATTGAAATAAGGTTGACATAGCGTAATAAACTTGAACTTAAGGACAATTAAATGATGCCTGAAATGAATTATTCTAGTTATTTTGATACTAATTGTTGTAGTTGCTCCGATATCTATATACGATACGATATCATATGGAACATTTCATCTTATTGTTATTATTGAATAATTAGATATATTTTTACTATATTTAAAACGAGACATAACAGCCACTTACAATAAGACGCTGCATACTTTCACAGATACATATCGTTTATAGTGAATTAGTATTATATGCATTAGTATTATACTAGTGTACTTACAATACTAATGCATATAATACTAATATAAAATATATATTTAATACGACTAAAAAGGTGTTTTGCAATGTTCCTAAATGAATCGGATGATCACAGTTTAAAGTGTATTTTTATATACATCCACAACAGCCTTAGAAAGTCAATTTATTAAAAATAGTTTTATAATAAGAGCGCGTTAAACCAAACAAACATTTTTCAATGAAACAAACTTTAAATGTGTATGAAGTGTGTTAATGTTTTTTTTCTTATTGTGCATTTAGCATACATCCTGTATTGGAACTAATAAAATAACAATACTGAAATAATATTTTCACCAACGTGAAAAAAAAAACACATTACAATCGGAACCGGAAACCGTAAACATAATAATAAAGATAATAAATTTAATTAGAACAGACTAGAAAAGTTACAGGTTGCCTAAATAGATAACAATATTTTAATACTACAAGTATTAACCTGTATAAGCCGACTAAAATTATCTTTAAATATTATATTATAAATACCGTAATTTTAATATAAGCTATTCAAGATTGTATCACAATTCCAAGAAAAACTAACCTATACGATAAAGGACACAGTTTTTGTAATATTTAATTTTCGATAAGGTCTGTATGTTTCCGTAAAGATAACTGGTTCTGTGATATGAAAATTAAATTGTCCTATACAAGGTAACGCCAATCAAAGTTAGTTTAAGAATAAGCAAAAAAAATGCTGCAACAAAGTATATTTTCTACTTTGGTCTCTAAATGTTAAATAAACGAAATAATATAATATTAATATCCTCTTTAAGAGAAATCCAATGTCAGAGGGAAAAAGAAAACAAGATTTACAAAAGAGCGTAATCGTATACCTCTTGTTACATACAATACATTTATAATGCAGATTTAACATGGTTAAATCATATAGTTAGCAGCACGATTTGCAAGTACAATACATACATTTCGTTACCATGGTAACGGTATTAATGCATTGTGTATAGAATCAAAGGCGGCGACACTTATCACATTTTCCATTTTGTTTTTTTTCCACTTGTTTTCTCATGTGCATCTGATGAATATGTAAACTATAATTATAATCTGTGGGTATTTTTCTTCCATGATAACAAGCAGATAACACTTTTTGTGTCACCTCCACAGAAGATTGTCAGGCAAGGCAGCATCTTTGTGACATATTTTCTTTTTTAGATTTTCAATATCGTGGTCTCGATTGTTACCCAACGGTCATTCGAATTATGTCAGCGAAGATGGGGCGCGGTATTATAACAAATTAATTAATGGTCTAATTTCGAATGGAATCGAACCCGTTGTAACTTTATACCACTGGGACCTGCCACAAAGACTGCAAGACTTGGGTAATTATTATATTGAATTAACTTTTAAAAAATATATTCTGCAATTTAATTAATTGTTTAATGGTGATTCTGAACTAATATTTATTATTAGACTGAAATTGATCGTTTATTAGCGATAAGGCCGTCTAACATCTATTCAAATTCTACTGTTTTTTGTACAAAAAAGTGTAAAAAAAATAAATATTAAATTTCCAATCATTCAATATTATTCGTCAGTGAGTTTCCTGTATTCTTCTCAGCAGAACTTGCATGGCAGTTGAAAACGAAGGTAGTTTGGTCTAAGGGTTTATGTTATGTATTCGCTCTTAGGTGGTTGGACAAATCCTGAATTGGCAGTTCTATTTGAAGACTACGCGAGGGTCGCCTTCCGTCTGTTCGGTGATCGGGTTAAATTATGGATAACTTTTAACGAACCCCTTGTATTTTGCGGTGTTGCATATGATACAGGCATTGTGGCACCCGGCATCATTCTTCCTGGAATAGGAAATTATTTGTGCACTAAGACTGTGGTGTTGGCTCATGCGAGAGCGTATAGACTATACGACAAGGAGTTCAGGGCTCAGTTTAAGGGTAAGTGATTTTGAAAGATATTTCTTTAGAACAATTTTAATGAAGGTATTTTTTCTAAATGACAATTTAATGTAAATGTTTAAATATAACTGTGTTTCAATGACCTTAGTATTTATAAGTAACATATTGTTCTGTGAAGATATTTACTATTTAATAAAGTTTTTCAAATAAGCCAATTTGTTATATTTTCGTAGACTGTAGCTCTTCATCATTTTTTAAAGACGAAAGCCTTTTCGTTACGTATTCACGTTGGCGTTTTATCATCTATTAACATTAATCCCTGACTTGTATTTACTGTCATAAGAAACAGTAAATACTTAAAAATTATTGGTTTTAGGAAAGGTTGGTATGACAAACCAACACATCTGGTGTGAGCCGAAGAACTCCGATGAGGAAGAAAATGCAGAGCTTAGTAGGACCTTACTTGTAAGTAAAAAAAACGAATTTATTTTTGGTTTTCTATAGTTATAGTTAGGCATACAAATAACCTTATTTTCAATTTACCTTATATACATATGTGATTTAAAACATAAACATTGTTCCTACGGTTAACAAAAAACAAACATAGATTTCGTCATATATAATTCTCTAATAATAAGCCTTAAGTCAAGTTAGTTTAGCTTACCTTGCTTTTATTATAAATTTGAACTGTTTCTGTATTTGTTTCCGTGTATATTCTTGGGTTTTGTCTCTTTTATTAGAATTTGTTTAGGAGTTAAGAGAGACATTCTACACATATATCGTATATCACTGGTTGAAAAAAAACCTATAATTTCCACGCTCAATTCTACTACAAAAATTAAGGTGGATCGATGTTTGCCGTGTCAACTAGCTTTATATACCATGTAAATAAAACTAAACGCGATCTATGTGTTATATACAGGCAATTTACGCTTATCCTATATACTCGAAGACTGGTGGCTGGCCACCCACTTTAGAGAAGATTATAGCAGAGAATAGTGAAAGAGAAGGTTACACTCATTCGCGCTTACCTGCCTTTACTCAGGAGGAAATCATATTTGTTAAAGGTAAGCAAGGAAACTCTTTTATATATTATGAGGTGTTGATGGGGTTAGGGTTCTTCATTCTGGGTTAATGAAGGTGTGAAAATCACCAATGTAGGGTGATTTACTTGATCATAGAGACCTACCAAGATATAAATGTATAAGAGATATACTGAGGTGTCTATTGACCTTAAAAGCTTGTATAAGTGAGTGCTAATCACATCAAAATCAAATCTTAAAAACTAAAAAATTTGATTCTACGATTACAGTTATTGTTATAATTACTAAGTTCCCAAATCTCCATTTCAAACCAGCTGTTAACATAGTATGATTGTTTTGTGAGATTTGATATTAGTTTATATATTTTTTAATTATAATTCAATATGTTCAGGTACATACGACTTTTATGGCCTCAATTATTATACTTCGCGTGTCGTCGAGAGTTCTGGGTCAGGCGAAAATCTGGTTTGGCCGATAACTGGCAGTCGGGAACTAGGTCTGTCATTGAAGATTGATCCAAGCTGGAAGGCTGGTCATGATTGGCTCGTTGTAAGTTTCATATTTTAGTTTCCGCATATATAAAATTTATAAAATGTAGTATATTCATAATTATGATTACAGAGCTACCCTGCAGGTATTCGAAGACAGCTGTATTGGTTGAAACAGCAGTTCGGTGATATTGAATTTATGATCATGGAGAACGGATACTCCACATCTGACCCGGTTATGTATGACGAAGGAAGAGTAACCTACTACCAAGATCATTTGGAACAGGTAAATTCTAGAATAGTTCAGTACTGTGTCCAAAGTAGAATTTTACTTACTTACTTATGAATTAATATTGTCTGTAATTATTGATTACCGTTAAATTTAATATATATATATAGATAATCAATCGATTCTTGGGTTCCCATATTATCAATAGACGTACCTAACTTGTATAAATAATTCCAATCATTCAAAGAAACAATAGCAAGCCACAAAGCCATTTATTTTTCTAATTAATACAAATGTATTCTTGTTATTATTCATTTGCTTGCGTTGAATTGTTTAGCAAACGAATGACACGTTGCATAGTCTGTAAAAGTTCAAAGCGCTTCTTTTAACCATATTTAAAAATAGGTTTTAGTCTATGACAATTATATTTGTAAATCGAATGGATTTGTAAGATCATCATTTTTAGCGCGTAAAATGGTTGGATGGTTGGATTATTAATTTAGGAAGTTATATATATATACGAGTTAGGAAGTATTTTTAAATTGAGTATTTTTAATTTTTTTAGGTGCTTCTTGCTATAAACGAGGATAAGGTTAATGTTACGGCCTACACTGCGTGGACACTTATAGATAACTATGAGTGGACCAGTGGATATACGTGAGTTAAATATTAATAATCTTACCTAAACACTTGTGTTATTGTTATTGTTATAATGGAGAAGATATCTGTATTAGCGAAAAGGTATAAAGAGAGGAGTTCTCTATGGTACCCTGATGACAGACATACTTTTTATAAACTTGTAAAGGAAATTATTATTTGATAACAAACAAATATAAATTGGTCTTATCGCAGTTTTTTACAGTAGTCTGTCCCATGACATTGACTAATTGAAAACTTATTTGATAAGAACGATTCTGTTGTTGGTTTAATTATATGTTCCAATTGTTATTACGTTGCGAGGCATTGCGTGCTTTGTTGATAATTCATTATTGATTTAAAAATAGAAGAAACAATGTAACTGGTAATAGTTTTATGAGTATATATAGTGTAGAAGAAATACGTCTTTTACTAATAAACAGAGACTGTTAAGCTGTTGTTGTCTATAATGATAACGGATCAACAACTTCACTGAGATAATCTGAGCTACTATGGTATACTTTATTGACGCAGAATATTTTCTTGAACATCGTCAGGGAACTGATTAGTACTGATTGCAGTACGTTCCATGAATTGTTGAGATGCCCGTGATACAGTTTCCTACCCAGGAGGCATCCATTGCTGGTTGAGGTTCATTCACGAACTGGCCTCCGTCAGCAAAGTCCTGTTTCACTCATATAAATTTGAATGAGTTTTAAGAATAAAATAAAGTTTACTCACTATATGTTTGTTAAAAGAGCCTGTAAATATACGTATAGTTCTCTTCAAGAAAAGAGCGTTCCTCACCCTTATAGGCCCGCAACTCACTTGTCAGCCTCCTGGCGTTGGTCACTCGAAGTGACCCGCCTGCTCTGTCGTTTACCTCCTGTTACCAAAAAAATAAACAATCTTGAATATTAAACTTAACATTTTCGTTTTGCAGGTCTAGATTCGGTTTAGTGAACATTGACTTCACAGATCCTAATCGTAAACGGACACCTAGAGCCTCCGCCTACTTCTACGCGGCAATTATAAAAAGCCACTCACTTGACCTACCACAACATTAGTATTATCGACTTGTATTATCTTCTACATCTGTGGACAGTTAGCCTCCATATACAAGGCTCTGTGGTCGAGTCGGCCTTTTATTATACAAAACCATCATGGGATGACATTTCATTAGTCACTACATCAACGTAGTAGATTTAAAATGATTCAAGTCAATATTTGTATAATAATAATATTTTTTTTTACTGTTTAAATTAATCTGTGCCTGTACATACAATGTGATTTGTGTTTTTTTTTAAATATAAACATGGCAATATACTTTTTATTTTATTTATTATTAAAAGAGAAATGTATACATTTCTACACGCACCAAAGAAACTTGGTGCCCGGATTAACTCGTACATTACAAAGAGAATTTAACATAGACAATCTTAAAGCGAATTGTGTGAACTATCTAGTCAACGGTTATACGTTAAAAAGTTTTGTTAAGTATTCACCACAGACAATTATGGCAAGAAATAAATATTATGATGTTATAATTAGCGCCTGTAAGAAATTACAGGTCAATTGCACTATTGCGTGTAACGATATTTGTATTGTGTTAGGGTTCTATATTATCTAGATATCCAATATATATTTATAGCAGATAGGGCAAATGAGTAGGACATCATAAAGGTTAAGTCGCAGCCCATAGAACGTGTCTTGTAGCTCATAAGTGCTTGGCTTTTTAAAAATCGTAGGCTCTTTTATAAGAATATTTTAAGTCATAATGGTTCAAATACCGTGATGGGCATAATTTAATACAATTTACGAACTGTGGTCCCCTTAGCTGCCTATGAACATTCCAAGTATGTATGCGACTTATTTTTCACTTCTGTTGTTACTCATTCAAGGCCCAAAAGACTCTTCTGACAATTGAATAATCCTTTCATAGGGAAGGCCCTTATTTTCTCCCATTAAGCACTAAATCGTTTAAAATAAAACAAATTGATATATTTATTTTTTTAATAAATCATCCTTGATTATAAAACTGATGTTGTGGATTCGTATTGTTAAATACGCCGCAGAAATTATTTTTCTCCAAATCACATTTCTCCTTTATCACAGTGGTCACTTCTTCTGGATGGGGTAAGTTTGTGGATTCGAGGGTCCTCGCAACAACACATACGAACAATATAACTGTTAGTGTCAGCATCGTTCCTATAAGAGAGTTTTTTTGTATGGCAAATCAGATATATCTTTATTAACATAGATAACTATGGTACACTTATAAATCTTTAAAAAATACCGAAACATATAATTAGTATTTGTTGCATTTCACGGTTTTCAGTTAATAATTATTAAAAATAATGTTTTACTTTAACTATCATTTAGTTAAAGTAAATGACAGTTAAAAATTATAGTTATTCTAGGTTTTATTTTATGTATTGTTGCAGAGTTTTCATATGTAAATGTTATTATGTAAAAAAAAACATATTTTTTGACAAAATTACTCAATTAAATATAAATAGTATATTTACAAGGACGTATATTAACATTAACCTTCGACATTTATAATACAGTCTGAGAACCCATCGCGCATTCTTAAAACGTCTCTGTCATGCGCTTTGTATGGCATTCATAATGATATTATGACGATATTTGTCAAATGTAATAATTTGAAATAAATAATTTACAAAAAATTAAAATTATAACAACCTTTAGAAAATATAGATTGATAACTTGATACAATTATTATATTATGTACATCAGCTGTCGTTAGAAGAGCATTGAAAATAACAATTACATTTATTATATATAAGATATGTAAAAAACGTACCACAAGGAACACAAAATAACAATAGTGACAATCTGACTTGATTGTATGAGTCACGGCATTACTCACATCAATGCATCAATTGCTTCCCGTAATAACCTAAATTCCAATATCATTATTTTGATCACTGTTTTTGGAAGTAAGCATGGGTAGGCAATGTAAAAAAATCCGTCTAAACGTTTATAAACACACCCTTGGATTATATTTACACTTAATATTTCATGTCGACTTAAGGACAAATAATTAGTAGGAGATACACACAATAATAAGATATTCAAACAATAATCAACATTGATAGCCAGTTGTAGCTGATTCGCGTGATTGGCGGCAAAACAAACGTCTTGAGCCAGTCCACAGACTATGCTTTCAAGCGCCACACGCTACCCTATATTTTGATTTTCATACCAATTGCGTCAAATGAACAATGACATCTCAGACTGCATCTGACTGTGCTTATTGATTTCTATTTATTATTATTATTAAATATTTCTAGTTTCAATTAAGTTGTTAGTTTTCAGAATGTTAAACAAATACATAAGTTTTTGTGTTAAGCGCCATCTTTGCAAAATTTAAAGAAGTACTCTAAATTTAAATGTTTGCTATTCATAATGTTACAGTTAACAATAGAGCAATATATGACGTTAAGGGCGTAAGGCGATATTAATTAAATTTATACAAAATATTTATACCTATATAAAATATGCCACCTGGTGACAACTTTAGGAACGACAACAAAAATCATATTGTTAAAAATAAAGTGTGTGCAAATATGTTTTAGAATAACCAGCTGATCCCGTTATTTAAGATATATAATGTTGTCGTATTTTTTTGATATTCTAAAATCTATATCTACGCCGTCCTAATGTGCAAAAGTTCACCAAAGTGAAAACTGATGTTACAACGAACATACACAGAAAATTATGCAGATAAAATAAAACGAAAAAAATTAAATAATAACTTAGTTTTTTACTTTGAAACTTGAAGTATGTAGCTTTATTTACATTATAATTTAACATGTCATTGTATGTATTTATTATGCTATAAATATATTTATTCATTAAAATGTTATCACATGTCAGTAGTTAGATATGGGTACGCTTGTAAATAATTATTTTATAAGAAAGTGCGTACGGTTATTTTCATTTAAAAACGTTTTTAAAAGTATTCTATTTGAAAAAGGATATTTAGAGGACAAAGATCCTTGGAATGTGTCAGCATCGTAACGGATAAATTCTTTAGTAGCCGTTCTTGAGTAATTCTATTAGGAATTTTTACTTTAGAAGAGCAGCTATCAAGTTCCTTGCCGTCTCTTCCCGGTAGATTGTATTCCGGTTGCAATTCACTATTCAAAAGTCGCTTGATACATATATTTTGAGTTTGAATATATCTAATAGCGTACTTATTTCTTCGCAAGAGTAAACCTTTATATTACAAACATTTAATATCTAAATAAATAACATATAAATTATAGTCTTTAATGTCGAGATTATAACAAAATATTTTAATACAGTTCCCATATAATTGTTTTGTGTGTATACCTTGTTTTATTATCTTATAAGTTAATTGTTTTTTTAATATATTTAGCACATAATTGTTTGGGGACAGATGTAATAAAATAAAAAATAAAATAAAATATGGACTTGAAAGGTTCTTTCAGAAGGACATCAAAAGTTATTTCGACTGACATTAATAAACTATCCTGAATAATGTGCTGGAATAAAAAATAGTAATGTAACGGTAACCGCGGTATCAAATACACGCTCTGTGGTAGTAGCAGAGAAGAATTATTGACAATGAAAATATTTACAGTTCGATGGCGGTCTTTTGTTCTATATATTCATTCGTGTTGTCAAAATTTAATTACAAATGAAATTAATAAAAGTTTTAATTATTTTACACCTTTTAATTTAATTTGGAAATTAATTAATTTTTTTCATTAATTACATTTTAAGTGCTTATGTTTTTCGATTTACTTTGTGACTGGATCCAAAACTGACGGACATATTTATAACACACTAGCCGAACCAGCAAACGTTGCTTTGCCATACATATTATCTCTTGTGTAGTACAAAAAATAACTGGTGAAGACAATTTTATGATTAAATGATGAGATTAAATGGCGATTGATCAGTTCAGTTCGGTTCAGTTCAGTTCAGTTCAGTTCGGTTCGGTTTGGTTCGGTTCGGTTCGGTTCGGTTCGGTTCGGTTCGGTTCGGTTCAGTTCAGTTCAGTTCAGTTCAGTTCAGTTCAGTTCAGTTCAGTTCAGTTCAGTTCAGTTCAGTTCAGTTCAGTTCAGTATGCTATTCCATGCTATTCCATGCCATTCCATGCTATTCCATGCCATTCCATGCTATTCCATGCTATTCCATGCCATTCCATGCTATTCCATGCCATTCCATGCTATTCCATGCCATTCCATGCTATTCCATGCTATTCCATGCTATTCCATGCTATTCCATGCTATTCCATGCTATTCCATGCTATTCCATGCTATTCCATGCTATTCCATGCTATTCCATGCTATTCCATGCTATTCCATGCTATTCCATGCTATTCCATGCTATTCCATGCTATTCCATGCTATTCCATGCTATTCCATGCTATTCCATGCTATTCCATGCTATTCCATGCTATTCCATGCTATTCCATGCTATTCCATGCTATTCCATGCTATTCCATGCTATTCCATGCTATTCCATGCTATTCCATGCTATTCCATGCTATTCCATGCTATTCCATGCTATTCCATGCTATTCCATGCTATTCCATGCTATTCCATGCTATTCCATGCTATTCCATGCCATTCCATGCCATTCCATGCTATTCCATGCTATTCCATGCCATTCCATGCCATTCCATGCTATTCCATGCTATTCCATGCTATTCCATGCTATTCCATGCTATTCCATGCTATTCCATGCTATTCCATGCTATTCCATGCCATTCCATGCTATTCCATGCTATTCCATGCCATTCCATGCTATTCCATGCTATTCCATGCTATTCCATGCCATTCCATGCTATTCCATGCTATTCCATGCCATTCCATGCCATTCCATGCCATTCCATGCTATTCCATGCTATTCCATCCCATCCCATCCCATCCCATCCCATCCCATCCCATCCCATCCCATCCCATCCCATCCCATCCCATCCCATCCCATCCCATCCCATCCCATCCCATCCCATCCCATCCCATCCCATCCCATCCCATCCCATCCCATCCCATCCCATCCCATCCCATCCCATCCCATCCCATCCCATCCCATCCCATCCCATCCCATCCCATCCCATCCCATCCCATCCCATCCCATCCCATCCCATCCCATCCCATCCCATCCCATCCCATCCCATCCCATCCCATCCCATCCCATCCCATCCCATCCCATCCCATCCCATCCCATCCCATCCCATCCCATCCCATCCCATCCCATCCCATCCCATCCCATCCCATCCCATCCCATCCCATCCCATCCCATCCCATCCCATCCCATCCCATCCCATCCCATCCCATCCCATCCCATCCCATCCCATCCCATCCCATCCCATCCCATCCCATCCCATCCCATCCCAAGAATAAAATAAAGTTTACTCACTATATGTTTGTTAAAAGAGCCTGTAAATATACGTGTAAGTTCTCTTCAAGAAAAGAGCGTTCCTCACCCTTATAGGCCCGCAACTCACTTGTCAGCCTCCTGGCGTTGGTCACTCGAAGTGACCCGCCTGCTCTGTCGTTTACCTCCTGTTACCAAAAAAAAAAACAATCTTGAATATTAAACTTAACATTTTCGTTTTGCAGGTCTAGATTCGGTTTAGTGAACATTGACTTCACAGATCCTAATCGTAAACGGACACCTAGAGCCTCCGCCTACTACTACGCGGCAATTATAAAAAGCCACTCACTTGACCTACCACAACATTAGTATTATCGACTTGTATTATCTTCTACATCAGTGGACAGTTAGCCTCCATATACAAGGCTCTGTGGTCGAGTCGGCCTTTTATTATACAAAACCATCATGGGATGACATTTCATTAGTCACTACGTCAACGTAGTAGATTTAAAATGATTCAAGTCATTATTTGTATAATAATAATATATTTTTTTACTGTTTAAATTAATCTGTGCCTGTACATACAATGTGATTTGTGTTTTTTTTTTAAATATAAACATGGCAATATACTTTTTATTTTATTTATTATTAAAAGAGAAATGTATACATTTCTACACGCACCAAAGAAACTTGGTGCCCGGATTAACTCGTACATTACAAAGAGAATTTAACATAGACAATCTTAAAGCGAATTGTGTGAACTATCTAGTCAACGGTTATACATTAAAAAGTTTTGTTAAGTATTCACCACAGACAATTATGGCAAGAAATAAATATTATGATGTTGTTATAATTAGCGCCTGTAAGAAATTACAGGTCAATTGCACTATTGCGTGTTACGATATTTGTATTGTGTTAGGGTTCTATATTATCTAGATATCCAATATATATTTATAGCAGATAGGGCAAATGAGTAGGACATCATAAAGGTTAAGTCGCAGCCCATAGAACGTGTCTTGTAGCTCATAAGTGCTTGGCTTTTTAAAAATCGTAGGCTCTTTTATAAGAATATTTTAAGTCATAATGGTTCAAATACCGTGATGGGCATAATTTAATACAATTTACGAACTGTGGTCCCCTTAGCTGCCTATGAACATTCCAAGTATGTATGCGACTTATTTTTCACTTCTGTTGTTACTCATTCAAGGCCCAAAAGACTCTTCTGACAATTGAATAATCCTTTCATAGGGAAGGCCCTTATTTTCTCCCATTAAGCACTAAATCGTTTAAAATAAAACAAATTGATATATTTATTTTTTTAATAAATCATCCTTGATTATAAAACTGATGTTGTGGATTCGTATTGTTAAATACGCCGCAGAAATTATTTTTCTCCAAATCACATTTCTCCTTTATCACAGTGGTCACTTCTTCTGGATGGGGTAAGTTTGTGGATTCGAGGGTTCTCGCAACAACACACACGAACAATATAACTGTTAGTGTCAGCATCGTTCCTATAAGAGAGTTTTTTTGTATGGCAAATCAGATATATCTTTATTAACATAGATAACTATGGTACACTTATAAATCTTTAAAAAAATACCGAAACATATAATTAGTATTTGTTGCATTTCACGGTTTTCAGTTAATAATTATTAAAAATAATGTTTTACTTTAACTATCATTTAGTTAAAGTAAATGATAGTTAAAAATTATAGTTATTCTAGGTTTTATTTTCTGTATTGTTGCAGAGTTTTCATATGTAAATGTTATTATGTAAAAAAAAACATATTTTTTGACAAAAATACTCAATTAAATATAAATAGTATATTTACAAGGACGTATATTAACATTAACCTTCGACATTTATAATACAGTCTGAGAACCCATCGCGCATTCTTAAAACGTCTCTGTCATGCGCTTTGTATGGCATTCATAATGATATTATGACGATATTTGTCAAATGTAATAATTTGAAATAAATAATTTACAAAAAATTAAAATTATAACAACCTTTAGAAAATATAGATTGATAACTTGATACAATTATTATATTATGTACATCAGCTGTCGTTAGAAGAGCATTGAAAATAACAATTACATTTATTATATATAAGATATGTAAAAAACGTACCACAAGGAACACAAAATAACAATAGTGACAATCTGACTTGATTGTATGAGTCACGGCATTACTCACATCAATGCATCAATTGCTTCTCGTAATAACCTAAATTCCAATATCATTATTTTGATCACTGTTTTTGGAAGTAAACATGGGTAGGCAATGTAAAAATATCCGTCTAAACGTTTATAAACACGTCCTTGGATTATATTTACACTTAATATTTCATGTCGACTTAAGGACAAATAATTAGTAGGAGATACACACAATAATAAGATATTCAAACAATAATCAACATTGATAGCCAGTTGTAGCTGATTCGCGTGATTGGCGGGAAAACAAACGTCTTGAGCCAGTCCACAGACTATGCTTTCAAGCGTCACACGCTACCCTATATTTTGATTTTCATACCAATTGCGTCAAATGAACAATGACATCTCAGACTGCATCTGACTGTACTTATCGATTTCTATTTATTATTATTATTTAATATTTCTAGTTTCAATTAAGTTGTTAGTTTTCAGAATGTTAAACAAATACATAGGTTTTTGTATTAAGCGCCATCTTTGCAATATTTAAAGAAGTACTCTAAATTCAAATGTTTGCTATTCATAATGTTACAGTTAACAAAAGAGCAAAAGATGACGTTATGGGCATAAGGCGATATTAATTAAATATTTAAAAGTATTCTATTTGAAAAAGGATATTTAGAGGACAAAGATCCTTGGAATGTGTTAGCATCGTAACGGATAAATTCTTTAGTAGCCGTTCTTGAGTAATTCTATTAGGAATTTTTACTTTAGAAGAGCAGCTATCAAGTTCCTTGCCGTCTCTTCCCGGTAGATTGTATTCCGGTTGCAATTCACTATTCAAAAGTCGCTTGATGCATATATTTTGAGTTTGAATATATCTAATAGCGTACTTATTTCTTCGCAAGAGTAAACCTTTATATTACAAACATTTAATATCTAAATAAATAACATATAAATTATAGTCTTTAATGTCGAGATTATAACAAAATATTTTAATACAGTTCCCATATAATTGTTTTGTGTGTATACCTTGTTTTATTATCTTATAAGTTAATTGTTTTTTTAATATATTTAGCACATAATTGTTTGGGGACAGATGTAATAAAATAAAAAATAAAATAAAATATGGACTTGAAAGGTTCTTTCAGAAGGACATCAAAAGTTATTTCGACTGACATTAATAAACTATCCTGAATAATGTGCTGGAATAAAAAATAGTAATGTAACGGTAACCGCGGTATCAAATACACGCTCTGTGGTAGTAGCAGAGAAGAATTATTGACAATGAAAATATTTACAGTTCGATGGCGGTCTTTTGTTCTATATATTCATTCGTGTTGTCAAAATTTAATTACAAATGAAATTAATAAAAGTTTTAATTATTTTACACCTTTTAATTTAATTTGGAAATTAATTAATTTTTTTCATTAATTACATTTTAAGTGCTTATGTTTTTCGATTTACTTTGTGACTGGATCCAAAACTGACGGACATATTTATAACACACTAGCTGAACCAGCAAACGTTGCTTTGCCATACATATTATCTCTTGTGTAGTACAAAAAATAACTGGTGAAGACAATTTTATGATTAAATGATGAGATTAAATGGCGATTGATCAGTTCAGTTCAGTTCAGTTCAGTTCGGTTCGGTTCGGTTCGGTTCGGTTCGGTTCCGTTCTGTTCAGTTCAGTTCAGTTCAGTTCAGTTCAGTTCAGTTCAGTTCAGTTCAGTTCAGTTCAGTTCAGTTCAGTTCAGTTCAGTTCAGTTCAGTTCAGTTCAGTTCAGTTCAGTTCAGTTCAGTTCAGTTCAGTTCAGTTCAGTTCAGTTCAGTTCAGTTCAGTTCAGTTCAGTTCAGTTCAGTTCAGTTCAGTTCAGTTCAGTTCAGTTCAGTTCAGTTCCGTTCAGTTCAGTTCAGTTCAGTTCAGTTCAGTTCAGTTCAGTTCAGTTAAGTTCAGTTCAGTTCAGTTCAGTTCAGTTCAGTTCAGTTCAGTTCAGTATGCTATTCCATGCCATTCCATGCTATTCCATGCCATTCCATGCTATTCCATGCTATTCCATGCCATTCCATGCCATTCCATGCCATTCCATGCTATTCCATGCTATTCCATGCTATTCCATGCTATTCCATGCTATTCCATGCCATTCCATGCTATTCCATGCTATTCCATGCCATTCCATGCTATTCCATGCTATTCTATGCTATTCCATGCTATTCCATGCTATTCCATGCTATTCCATGCTATTCCATGCCATTCCATGCCATTCCATGCCATTCCATGCCATTCCATGCCATTCCATGCCATTCAATGCCATTCCATGCCATTCCATGCCATTCCATCCCATCCCATCCCATCCCATCCCATCCCATCCCATCCCATCCCATCCCATCCCATCCCATCCCATCCCATCCCATCCCATCCCATCCCATCCCATCCCATCCCATCCCATCCCATCCCATCCCATCCCATCCCATCCCATCCCATCCCATCCCATCCCATCCCATCCCATCCCATCCCATCCCATCCCATCCCATCCCATCCCATCCCATCCCATCCCATCCCATCCCATCCCATCCCATCCCATCCCATCCCATCCCATCCCATCCCATCCCATCCCATCCCATCCCATCCCATCCCATCCCATCCCATCCCATCCCATCCCATCCCATCCCATCCCATCCCATCCCATCCCATCCCATCCCATCCCATCCCATCCCATCCCATCCCATCCCATCCCATCCCATCCCATCCCATCCCATCCCATCCCATCCCATCCCATCCCATCCCATCCCATCCCATCCCATCCCATCCCATCCCATCCCATCCCATCCCATCCCATCCCATCCCATCCCATCCCATCCCATCCCATCCCATCCCATCCCATCCCATCCCATCCCATCCCATCCCATCCCATCCCATCCCATCCCATCCCATCCCATCCCATCCCATCCCATCCCATCCCATCCCATCCCATCCCATCCCATCCCATCCCATCCCATCCCATCCCATCCCATCCCATCCCATCCCATCCCATCCCATCCCATCCCATCCCATCCCATCCCATCCCATCCCATCCCATCCCATCCCATCCCATCCCATCCCATCCCATCCCATCCCATCCCATCCCATCCCATCCCATCCCATCCCATCCCATCCCATCCCATCCCATCCCATCCCATCCCATCCCATCCCATCCCATCCCATCCCATCCCATCCCATCCCATCCCATCCCATCCCAAGAATAAAATAAAGTTTACTCACTATATGTTTGTTAAAAGAGCCTGTAAATATACGTGTAAGTTCTCTTCAAGAAAAGAGCGTTCCTCACCCTTATAGGCCCGCAACTCACTTGTCAGCCTCCTGGCGTTGGTCACTCGAAGTGACCCGCCTGCTCTGTCGTTTACCTCCTGTTACCAAAAAAAAAAACAATCTTGAATATTAAACTTAACATTTTCGTTTTGCAGGTCTAGATTCGGTTTAGTGAACATTGACTTCACAGATCCTAATCGTAAACGGACACCTAGAGCCTCCGCCTACTACTACGCGGCAATTATAAAAAGCCACTCACTTGACCTACCACAACATTAGTATTATCGACTTGTATTATCTTTTACATCTGTGGACAGTTAGCCTCCATATACAAGGCTCTGTGGTCGAGTCGGCCTTTTATTATACAAAACCATCATGGGATGACATTTCATTAGTCACTACGTCAACGTAGTAGATTTAAAATGATTCAAGTCATTATTTGTATAATAATAATATATTTTTTAACTGTTTAAATTAATCTGTGCCTGTACATACAATGTGATTTGTGTTTTTTTTTTAAATATAAACATGGCAATATACTTTTTATTTTATTTATTATTAAAAGAGAAATGTATACATTTCTACACGCACCAAAGAAACTTGGTGCCCGGATTAACTCGTACATTACAAAGAGAATTTAACATAGACAATCTTAAAGCGAATTGTGTGAACTATCTAGTCAACGGTTATACGTTAAAAAGTTTTGTTAAGTATTCACCACAGACAATTATGGCAAGAAATAAATATTATGATGTTGTTATAATTAGCGCCTGTAAGAAATTACAGGTCAATTGCACTATTGCGTGTTACGATATTTGTATTGTGTTAGGGTTCTATATTATCTAGATATCCAATATATATTTATAGCAGATAGGGCAAATGAGTAGGACATCATAAAGGTTAAGTCGCAGCCCATAGAACGTGTCTTGTAGCTCATAAGTGCTTGGCTTTTTAAAAATCGTAGGCTCTTTTATAAGAATATTTTAAGTCATAATGGTTCAAATACCGTGATGGGCATAATTTAATACAATTTACGAACTGTGGTCCCCTTAGCTGCCTATGAACATTCCAAGTATGTATGCGACTTATTTTTCACTTCTGTTGTTACTCATTCAAGGCCCAAAAGACTCTTCTGACAATTGAATAATCCTTTCATAGGGAAGGCCCTTATTTTCTCCCATTAAGCACTAAATCGTTTAAAATAAAACAAATTGATATATTTATTTTTTTAATAAATCATCCTTGATTATAAAACTGATGTTGTGGATTCGTATTGTTAAATACGCCGCAGAAATTATTTTTCTCCAAATCACATTTCTCCTTTATCACAGTGGTGACTTCTTCTGGATGGGGTAAGTTTGTGGATTCGAGGGTCCTCGCAACAACACATACGAACAATATAACTGTTAGTGTCAGCATCGTTCCTATAAGAGAGTTTTTTTGTATGGCAAATCAGATATATCTTTATTAACATAGATAACTATGGTACACTTATAAATCTTTAAAAAATACCGAAACATATAATTAGTATTTGTTGCATTTCACGGTTTTCAGTTAATAATTATTAAAAATAATGTTTTACTTTAACTATCATTTAGTTAAAGTAAATGACAGTTAAAAATTATAGTTATTCTAGGTTTTATTTTATGTATTGTTGCAGAGTTTTCATATGTAAATGTTATTATGTAAAAAAAAACATATTTTTTGACAAAAATACTCAATTAAATATAAATAGTATATTTACAAGGACGTATATTAACATTAACCTTCGACATTTATAATACAGTCTGAGAACCCATCGCGCATTCTTAAAACGTCTCTGTCATGCGCTTTGTATGGTAATGGTATTCATAATGATATTATGACGATGTTTGTCAAATGTAATAATTTGAAATAAATAATTTACAAAAAATTAAAATTATAACAACCTTTAGAAAATATAGATTGATAACTTGATACAATTATTATATTATGTACATCAGCTGTCGTTAGAAAAGCATTAAAAATAACAATTACATTTATTATATATGTAAGATATGTAAAAAAACGTACCACAAGGAACACAAAATAACAATAGTGACAATCTGACTTGATTGTATGAGTCACGACATTACTCACATCAATGCATCAATTGCTTCTCGTAATAACCTAAATTCCAATATCATTATTTTGATCACTGTTTTTGGAAGTAAACATGGGTAGGCAATGTAAAAATATCCGTCTAAACGTTTATAAACACGTCCTTGGATTATATTTACACTTAATATTTCATGTCGACTTAAGGACAAATAATTAGTAGGAGATACACACAATAATAAGATATTCAAACAATAATCAACATTGATAGCCAGTTGTAGCTGATTCGCGTGATTGGCGGGAAAACAAACGTCTTGAATGCTTTCAAGCGTCACACGCTACCCTATATTTTGATTTTCATACCAATTGCGTCAAATGAACAATGACATCTCAGACTGCATCTGACTGTACTTATCGATTTCTATTTATTATTATTATTTAATATTTCTAGTTTCAATTAAGTTGTTAGTTTTCAGAATGTTAAACAAATACATAGGTTTTTGTATTAAGCGCCATCTTTGCAATATTTAAAGAAGTACTCTAAATTCAAATGTTTGCTATTCATAATGTTACAGTTAACAAAAGAGCAAAAGATGACGTTATGGGCATAAGGCGATATTAATTAAATCTATACAAAATATTTATACCTATATAAAATATAACTAGTCAAATATGGAACAGTGCCACCTTGTGACAACTTTAGGAACGACGACAAAAATCATATTGTTAAAAATAATGTGTGTGCAAATATGTTTTAGAATAACCAGCTGATCCCGTTATTTAAGATATATAATGTTGTCGTATTTCTTTTTAAATAGCGACATCTTGTATGATATTCTAAAATCTATATTGACGCCGTCCTTATGTGCAAAAGTTCACCCAAGTGAAAACTGATGTTACAACGAACATACACAGAAAATTATGCAGATATAATAAAACGAAAAAAATTAAAAAAAACTTGAAGAATGTAGCTTTATTTACATTATAATTTAACATGTCATTGTATGTGTTTATTATTTTATAAATATATTTATTCATTAAAATGTTATCACATGTCAGTAGTTAGATATGGGTACGCTTGATATGGGTACGCTTGTAAATAATTATTTTATAAGAAAGTGCGTACGGTTTTTTTTTCATTTAAAAACGTTTTTAAAAGTATTCTATTTGAAAAAGGATATTTAGAGGACAAAGATCCTTGGAATGTGTTAGCATCGTAACGGATAAATTCTTTAGTAGCCGTTCTTGAGTAATTCTATTAGGAATTTTTACTTTAGAAGAGCAGCTATCAAGTTCCTTGCCGTCTCTTCCCGGTAGATTGTATTCCGGTTGCAATTCACTATTCAAAAGTCGCTTGATGCATATATTTTGAGTTTGAATATATCTAATAGCGTACTTATTTCTTCGCAAGAGTAAACCTTTATATTACAAACATTTAATATCTAAATAAATAACATATAAATTATAGTCTTTAATGTCGAGATTATAACAAAATATTTTAATACAGTTCCCATATAATTGTTTTGTGTGTATACCTTGTTTTATTATCTTATAAGTTAATTGTTTTTTTAATATATTTAGCACATAATTGTTTGGGGACAGATGTAATAAAATAAAAAATAAAATAAAATATGGACTTGAAAGGTTCTTTCAGAAGGACATCAAAAGTTATTTCGACTGACATTAATAAACTATCCTGAATAATGTGCTGGAATAAAAAATAGTAATGTAACGGTAACCGCGGTATCAAATACACGCTCTGTGGTAGTAGCAGAGAAGAATTATTGACAATGAAAATATTTACAGTTCGATGGCGGTCTTTTGTTCTATATATTCATTCGTGTTGTCAAAATTTAATTACAAATGAAATTAATAAAAGTTTTAATTATTTTACACCTTTTAATTTAATTTGGAAATTAATTAATTTTTTTCATTAATTACATTTTAAGTGCTTATGTTTTTCGATTTACTTTGTGACTGGATCCAAAACTGACGGACATATTTATAACACACTAGCTGAACCAGCAAACGTTGCTTTGCCATACATATTATCTCTTGTGTAGTACAAAAAATAACTGGTGAAGACAATTTTATGATTAAATGATGAGATTAAATGGCGATTGATCAGTTCAGTTCAGTTCAGTTCAGTTCGGTTCGGTTCGGTTCGGTTCGGTTCGGTTCGGTTCGGTTCCGTTCAGTTCAGTTCAGTTCAGTTCAGTTCAGTTCAGTTCAGTTCAGTTCAGTTCAGTTCAGTTCAGTTCAGTTCAGTTCAGTTCAGTTCAGTTCAGTTCAGTTCAGTTCAGTTCAGTTCAGTTCAGTTCAGTTCAGTTCAGTTCAGTTCAGTTCAGTTCAGTTCAGTTCAGTTCAGTTCAGTTCAGTTCAGTTCAGTTCAGTTCAGTTCAGTTCAGTTCAGTTCAGTTCAGTTCAGTTCAGTTCAGTTCAGTTCAGTTCAGTTCAGTTCAGTTCAGTTCAGTTCAGTTCAGTTCAGTTCAGTTCAGTTCAGTTAAGTTCAGTTCAGTTCAGTTCAGTTCAGTATGCTATTCCATGCTATTCCATGCCATTCCATGCCATTCCATGCTATTCCATGCTATTCCATGCTATTCCATGCTATTCCATGCCATTCCATGCCATTCCATGCTATTCCATGCTATTCCATGCTATTCCATGCTATTCCATGCTATTCCATGCCATTCCATGCTATTCCATGCTATTCCAAGCTATTCCATGCTATTCCATGCTATTCCATGCTATTCCATGCTATTCCATGCTATTCCATGCTATTCCATGCTATTCCATCCCATCCCATCCCATCCCATCCCATCCCATCCCATCCCATCCCATCCCATCCCATCCCATCCCATCCCATCCCATCCCATCCCATCCCATCCCATCCCATCCCATCCCATCCCATCCCATCCCATCCCATCCCATCCCATCCCATCCCATCCCATCCCATCCCATCCCATCCCATCCCATCCCATCCCATCCCATCCCATCCCATCCCATCCCATCCCATCCCATCCCATCCCATCCCATCCCATCCCATCCCATCCCATCCCATCCCATCCCATCCCATCCCATCCCATCCCATCCCATCCCATCCCATCCCATCCCATCCCATCCCATCCCATCCCATCCCATCCCATCCCATCCCATCCCATCCCATCCCATCCCATCCCATCCCATCCCATCCCATCCCATCCCATCCCATCCCATCCCATCCCATCCCATCCCATCCCATCCCATCCCATCCCATCCCATCCCATCCCATCCCATCCCATCCCATCCCATCCCATCCCATCCCATCCCATCCCATCCCATCCCATCCCATCCCATCCCATCCCATCCCATCCCATCCCATCCCATCCCATCCCATCCCATCCCATCCCATCCCATCCCATCCCATCCCATCCCATCCCATCCCATCCCATCCCATCCCATCCCATCCCATCCCATCCCATCCCATCCCATCCCATCCCATCCCATCCCATCCCATCCCATCCCATCCCATCCCATCCCATCCCATCCCATCCCATCCCATCCCATCCCATCCCATCCCATCCCATCCCATCCCATCCCATCCCATCCCATCCCATCCCATCCCATCCCATCCCATCCCATCCCATCCCAAGAATAAAATAAAGTTTACTCACTATATGTTTGTTAAAAGAGCCTCTAAATATACGTGTAAGTTCTCTTCAAGAAAAGAGCGTTCCTCACCCTTATAGGCCCGCAACTCACTTGTCAGCCTCCTGGCGTTGGTCACTCGAAGTGACCCGCCTGCTCTGTCGTTTACCTCCTGTTACCAAAAAAAATAAACAATCTTGAATATTAAACTTAACATTTTCGTTTTGCAGGTCTAGATTCGGTTTAGTGAACATTGACTTCACAGATCCTAATCGTAAACGGACACCTAGAGCCTCCGCCTACTACTACGCGGCAATTATAAAAAGCCACTCACTTGACCTACCACAACATTAGTATTATCGACTTGTATTATCTTCTACTTCAGTGGACAGTTAGCCTCCATATACAAGGCTCTGTGGTCGAGTCGGCCTTTTATTATACAAAACCATCATGGGATGACATTTCATTAGTCACTACGTCAACGTAGTAGATTTAAAATGATTCAAGTCATTATTTGTATAATAATAATATATTTTTTAACTGTTTAAATTAATCTGTGCCTGTACATACAATGTGATTTGTGTTTTTTTTTTAAATATAAACATGGCAATATACTTTTTATTTTATTTATTATTAAAAGAGAAATGTATACATTTCTACACGCACCAAAGAAACTTGGTGCCCGGATTAACTCGTACATTACAAAGAGAATTTAACATAGACAATCTTAAAGCGAATTGTGTGAACTATCTAGTCAACGGTTATACGTTAAAAAGTTTTGTTAAGTATTCACCACAGACAATTATGGCAAGAAATAAATATTATGATGTTGTTATAATTAGGGCCTGTAAGAAATTACAGGTCAATTGCACTATTGCGTGTTACGATATTTGTATTGTGTTAGGGTTCTATATTATCTAGATATCCAATATATATTTATAGCAGATAGGGCAAATGAGTAGGACATCATAAAGGTTAAGTCGCAGCCCATAGAACGTGTCTTGTAGCTCATAAGTGCTTGGCTTTTTAAAAATCGTAGGCTCTTTTATAAGAATATTTTAAGTCATAATGGTTCAAATACCGTGATGGGCATAATTTAATACAATTTACGAACTGTGGTCCCCTTAGCTGCCTATGAACATTCCAAGTATGTATGCGACTTATTTTTCACTTCTGTTGTTACTCATTCAAGGCCCAAAAGACTCTTCTGACAATTGAATAATCCTTTCATAGGGAAGGCCCTTATTTTCTCCCATTAAGCACTAAATCGTTTAAAATAAAACAAATTGATATATTTATTTTTTTAATAAATCATCCTTGATTATAAAACTGATGTTGTGGATTCGTATTGTTAAATACGCCGCAGAAATTATTTTTCTCCAAATCACATTTCTCCTTTATCACAGTGGTCACTTCTTCTGGATGGGGTAAGTTTGTGGATTCGAGGGTTCTAGCAACAACACACACGAACAATATAACTGTTAGTGTCAGCATCGTTCCTATAAGAGAGTTTTTTTTGTATGCCAAATCAGAAATATCTTTATTAACATAGGTAACTATGGTACACTTATGAATCGTCAAAAAATAACGAAACATATAATTAGTCTTTGTTGCATTTCACGGTTTTCAGTTTATAATTATTAAAAATATTGTTTTACTTTAACTATCATTTAGTTTGAAAATTATAGTTCTTCTAGGTTTTATTTTATGTATTGTTGCAGAGTTATCATATGTAAATGTTATTATGTAAAAAAAAACATATTTTTTGACAAAAATACTCAATTAAATATAAATAGTATATTTACAAGGACGTATATTAACATTAACCTTCGACATTTATAATACAGTCTGAGAACCCATCGCGCATTCTTAAAACGTCTCTGTCATGCGCTTTGTATGGTAATGGTATTCATAATGATATTATGACGATGTTTGTCAAATGTAATAATTTGAAATAAATAATTTACAAAAAATTAAAATTATAACAACCTTTAGAAAATATAGATTGATAACTTGATACAATTATTATATTATGTACATCAGCTGTCGTTAGAAAAGCATTAAAAATAACAATTACATTTATTATATATGTAAGATATGTAAAAAAACGTACCACAAGGAACACAAAATAACAATAGTGACAATCTGACTTGATTGTATGAGTCACGACATTACTCACATCAATGCATCAATTGCTTCTCGTAATAACCTAAATTCCAATATCATTATTTTGATCACTGTTTTTGGAAGTAAACATGGGTAGGCAATGTAAAAATATCCGTCTAAACGTTTATAAACACGTCCTTGGATTATATTTACACTTAATATTTCATGTCGACTTATGGACAAATAATTAGTAGGAGATACACACAATAATAAGATATTCAAACAATAATCAACATTGATAGCCAGTTGTAGCTGATTCGCGTGATTGGCGGGAAAACAAACGTCTTGAGCCAGTCCACAGACTATGCTTTCAAGCGTCACACGCTACCGTATATTTTGATTTTCATACCAATTGCGTCAAATGAACAATGACATCTCAGACTGCATCTGACTGTACTTATCGATTTCTATTTATTATTATTATTTAATATTTCTAGTTTCAATTAAGTTGTTCGTTTTCAGAATGTTAAACAAATACATAAGTTTTTGTGTTAAGCGCCATCTTTGCAAAATTTAAAGAAGTACTCTAAATTTAAATGTTTGCTATTCATAATGTTACAGTTAACAATAGAGCAATATATGACGTTAAGGGCGTAAGGCGATATTAATTAAATTTATACAAAATATTTATACCTATATAAAATATGCCACCTGGTGACAACTTTAGGAACGACAACAAAAATCATATTGTTAAAAATAAAGTGTGTGCAAATATGTTTTAGAATAACCAGCTGATCCCGTTATTTAAGATATATAATGTTGTCGTATTTTTTTGATATTCTAAAATCTATATCTACGCCGTCCTAATGTGCAAAAGTCCACCAAAGTGAAAACTGATGTTACAACGAACATACACAGAAAATTATGCAGATAAAATAAAACGAAAAAAATTAAATAATAACTTAGTTTTTTACTTTGAAACTTGAAGTATGTAGCTTTATTTACATTATAATTTAACATGTCATTGTATGTATTTATTATGCTATAAATATATTTATTCATTAAAATGTTATCACATGTCAGTAGTTAGATATGGGTACGCTTGTAAATAATTATTTTATAAGAAAGTGCGTACGGTTATTTTCATTTAAAAACGTTTTTAAAAGTATTCTATTTGAAAAAGGATATTTAGAGGACAAAGATCCTTGGAATGTGTCAGCATCGTAACGGATAAATTCTTTAGTAGCCGTTCTTGAGTAATTCTATTAGGAATTTTTACTTTAGAAGAGCAGCTATCAAGTTCCTTGCCGTCTCTTCCCGGTAGATTGTATTCCGGTTGCAATTCACTATTCAAAAGTCGCTTGATGCATATATTTTGAGTTTGAATATATCTAATAGCGTACTTATTTCTTCGCAAGAGTAAACCTTTATATTACAAACATTTAATATCTAAATAAATAACATATAAATTATAGTCTTTAATGTCGAGATTATAACAAAATATTTTAATACAGTTCCCATATAATTGTTTTGTGTGTATACCTTGTTTTATTATCTTATAAGTTAATTGTTTTTTTAATATATTTAGCACATAATTGTTTGGGGACAGATGTAATAAAATAAAAAATAAAATAAAATATGGACTTGAAAGGTTCTTTCAGAAGGACATCAAAAGTTATTTCGACTGACATTAATAAACTATCCTGAATAATGTGCTGGAATAAAAAATAGTAATGTAACGGTAACCGCGGTATCAAATACACGCTCTGTGGTAGTAGCAGAGAAGAATTATTGACAATGAAAATATTTACAGTTCGATGGCGGTCTTTTGTTCTATATATTCATTCGTGTTGTCAAAATTTAATTACAAATGAAATTAATAAAAGTTTTAATTATTTTACACCTTTTAATTTAATTTGGAAATTAATTAATTTTTTTCATTAATTACATTTTAAGTGCTTATGTTTTTCGATTTACTTTGTGACTGGATCCAAAACTGACGGACATATTTATAACACACTAGCTGAACCAGCAAACGTTGCTTTGCCATACATATTATCTCTTGTGTAGTACAAAAAATAACTGGTGAAGACAATTTTATGATTAAATGATGAGATTAAATGGCGATTGATCAGTTCAGTTCAGTTCAGTTCAGTTCGGTTCGGTTCGGTTCGGTTCGGTTCGGTTCCGTTCTGTTCAGTTCAGTTCAGTTCAGTTCAGTTCAGTTCAGTTCAGTTCAGTTCAGTTCAGTTCAGTTCAGTTCAGTTCAGTTCAGTTCAGTTCAGTTCAGTTCAGTTCAGTTCAGTTCAGTTCAGTTCAGTTCAGTTCAGTTCAGTTCAGTTCAGTTCAGTTCAGTTCAGTTCAGTTCAGTTCAGTTCAGTTCAGTTCAGTTCAGTTCAGTTCAGTTCAGTTCAGTTCAGTTCAGTTCAGTTCAGTTCAGTTAAGTTCAGTTCAGTTCAGTTCAGTTCAGTTCAGTTCAGTTCAGTTCAGTTCAGTATGCTATTCCATGCCATTCCATGCTATTCCATGCCATTCCATGCTATTCCATGCTATTCCATGCCATTCCATGCCATTCCATGCCATTCCATGCTATTCCATGCTATTCCATGCTATTCCATGCTATTCCATGCTATTCCATGCCATTCCATGCTATTCCATGCTATTCCATGCCATTCCATGCTATTCCATGCTATTCTATGCTATTCCATGCTATTCCATGCTATTCCATGCTATTCCATGCTATTCCATGCCATTCCATGCCATTCCATGCCATTCCATGCCATTCCATGCCATTCCATGCCATTCAATGCCATTCCATGCCATTCCATGCCATTCCATCCCATCCCATCCCATCCCATCCCATCCCATCCCATCCCATCCCATCCCATCCCATCCCATCCCATCCCATCCCATCCCATCCCATCCCATCCCATCCCATCCCATCCCATCCCATCCCATCCCATCCCATCCCATCCCATCCCATCCCATCCCATCCCATCCCATCCCATCCCATCCCATCCCATCCCATCTTATCCCATCCCATCCCATCCCATCCCATCCCATCCCATCCCATCCCATCCCATCCCATCCCATCCCATCCCATCCCATCCCATCCCATCCCATCCCATCCCATCCCATCCCATCCCATCCCATCCCATCCCATCCCATCCCATCCCATCCCATCCCATCCCATCCCATCCCATCCCATCCCATCCCATCCCATCCCATCCCATCCCATCCCATCCCATCCCATCCCATCCCATCCCATCCCATCCCATCCCATCCCATCCCATCCCATCCCATCCCATCCCATCCCATCCCATCCCATCCCATCCCATCCCATCCCATCCCATCCCATCCCATCCCATCCCATCCCATCCCATCCCATCCCATCCCATCCCATCCCATCCCATCCCATCCCATCCCATCCCATCCCATCCCATCCCATCCCATCCCATCCCATCCCATCCCATCCCATCCCATCCCATCCCATCCCATCCCATCCCATCCCATCCCATCCCATCCCATCCCATCCCATCCCATCCCAAGAATAAAATAAAGTTTACTCACTATATGTTTGTTAAAAGAGCCTGTAAATATACGTGTAAGTTCTCTTCAAGAAAAGAGCGTTCCTCACCCTTATAGGCCCGCAACTCACTTGTCAGCCTCCTGGCGTTGGTCACTCGAAGTGACCCGCCTGCTCTGTCGTTTACCTCCTGTTACCAAAAAAAATAAACAATCTTGAATATTAAACTTAACATTTTCGTTTTGCAGGTCTAGATTCGGTTTAGTGAACATTGACTTCACAGATCCTAATCGTAAACGGACACCTAGAGCCTCCGCCTACTACTACGCGGCAATTATAAAAAGCCACTCACTTGACCTACCACAACATTAGTATTATCGACTTGTATTATCTTCTACATCAGTGGACAGTTAGCCTCCATATACAAGGCTCTGTGGTCGAGTCGGCCTTTTATTATACAAAACCATCATGGGATGACATTTCATTAGTCACTACGTCAACGTAGTAGATTTAAAATGATTCAAGTCATTATTTGTATAATAATAATATATTTTTTTACTGTTTAAATTAATCTGTGCCTGTACATACAATGTGATTTGTGTTTTTTTTTTAAATATAAACATGGCAATATACTTTTTATTTTATTTATTATTAAAAGAGAAATGTATACATTTCTACACGCACCAAAGAAACTTGGTGCCCGGATTAACTCGTACATTACAAAGAGAATTTAACATAGACAATCTTAAAGCGAATTGTGTGAACTATCTAGTCAACGGTTATACGTTAAAAAGTTTTGTTAAGTATTCACCACAGACAATTATGGCAAGAAATAAATATTATGATGTTGTTATAATTAGCGCCTGTAAGAAATTACAGGTCAATTGCACTATTGCGTGTTACGATATTTGTATTGTGTTAGGGTTCTATATTATCTAGATATCCAATATATATTTATAGCAGATAGGGCAAATGAGTAGGACATCATAAAGGTTAAGTCGCAGCCCATAGAACGTGTCTTGTAGCTCATAAGTGCTTGGCTTTTTAAAAATCGTAGGCTCTTTTATAAGAATATTTTAAGTCATAATGGTTCAAATACCGTGATGGGCATAATTTAATACAATTTACGAACTGTGGTCCCCTTAGCTGCCTATGAACATTCCAAGTATGTATGCGACTTATTTTTCACTTCTGTTGTTACTCATTCAAGGCCCAAAAGACTCTTCTGACAATTGAATAATCCTTTCATAGGGAAGGCCCTTATTTTCTCCCATTAAGCACTAAATCGTTTAAAATAAAACAAATTGATATATTTATTTTTTTAATAAATCATCCTTGATTATAAAACTGATGTTGTGGATTCGTATTGTTAAATACGCCGCAGAAATTATTTTTCTCCAAATCACATTTCTCCTTTATCACAGTGGTCACTTCTTCTGGATGGGGTAAGTTTGTGGATTCGAGGGTTCTCGCAACAACACACACGAACAATATAACTGTTAGTGTCAGCATCGTTCCTATAAGAGAGTTTTTTTGTATGGCAAATCAGATATATCTTTATTAACATAGATAACTATGGTACACTTATAAATCTTTAAAAAAATACCGAAACATATAATTAGTATTTGTTGCATTTCACGGTTTTCAGTTAATAATTATTAAAAATAATGTTTTACTTTAACTATCATTTAGTTAAAGTAAATGATAGTTAAAAATTATAGTTATTCTAGGTTTTATTTTATGTATTGTTGCAGAGTTTTCATATGTAAATGTTATTATGTAAAAAAAAACATATTTTTTGACAAAAATACTCAATTAAATATAAATAGTATATTTACAAGGACGTATATTAACATTAACCTTCGACATTTATAATACAGTCTGAGAACCCATCGCGCATTCTTAAAACGTCTCTGTCATGCGCTTTGTATGGCATTCATAATGATATTATGACGATATTTGTCAAATGTAATAATTTGAAATAAAGAATTTACAAAAAAATTAAAATTATAACAACCTTTAGAAAATATAGATTGATAACTTTATACAATTATTATATTATGTACATCAGCTGTCGTTAGAAGAGCATTGAAAATAACAATTACATTTATTATATATAAGATATGTAAAAAACGTACCACAAGGAACACAAAATAACAATAGTGACAATCTGACTTGATTGTATGAGTCACGGCATTACTCACATCAATGCATCAATTGCTTCCCGTAATAACCTAAATTCCAATATCATTATTTTGATCACTGTTTTTGGAAGTAAGCATGGGTAGGCAATGTAAAAAAATCCGTCTAAACGTTTATAAACACACCCTTGGATTATATTTACACTTAATATTTCATGTCGACTTAAGGACAAATAATTAGTAGGAGATACACACAATAATAAGATATTCAAACAATAATCAACATTGATAGCCAGTTGTAGCTGATTCGCGTGATTGGCGGCAAAACAAACGTCTTGAGCCAGTCCACAGACTATGCTTTCAAGCGCCACACGCTACCCTATATTTGGATTTTCATACCAATTGCGTCAAATGAACAATGACATCTCAGACTGCATCTGACTGTGCTTATTGATTTCTATTTATTATTATTATTAAATATTTCAAGTTTCAATTAAGTTGTTAGTTTTCAGAATGTTAAACAAATACATAAGTTTTTGTGTTAAGCGCCATCTTTGCAAAATTTAAAGAAGTACTCTAAATTTAAATGTTTGCTATTCATAATGTTACAGTTAACAATAGAGCAATATATGACGTTAAGGGCGTAAGGCGATATTAATTAAATTTATACAAAATATTTATACCTATATAAAATATGCCACCTGGTGACAACTTTAGGAACGACAACAAAAATCATATTGTTAAAAATAAAGTGTGTGCAAATATGTTTTAGAATAACCAGCTGATCCCGTTATTTAAGATATATAATGTTGTCGTATTTTTTTGATATTCTAAAATCTATATCTACGCCGTCCTAATGTGCAAAAGTCCACCAAAGTGAAAACTGATGTTACAACGAACATACACAGAAAATTATGCAGATAAAATAAAACGAAAAAAATTAAATAATAACTTAGTTTTTTACTTTGAAACTTGAAGTATGTAGCTTTATTTACATTATAATTTAACATGTCATTGTATGTATTTATTATGCTATAAATATATTTATTCATTAAAATGTTATCACATGTCAGTAGTTAGATATGGGTACGCTTGTAAATAATTATTTTATAAGAAAGTGCGTACGGTTATTTTCATTTAAAAACGTTTTTAAAAGTATTCTATTTGAAAAAGGATATTTAGAGGACAAAGATCCTTGGAATGTGTCAGCATCGTAACGGATAAATTCTTTAGTAGCCGTTCTTGAGTAATTCTATTAGGAATTTTTACTTTAGAAGAGCAGCTATCAAGTTCCTTGCCGTCTCTTCCCGGTAGATTGTATTCCGGTTGCAATTCACTATTCAAAAGTCGCTTGATGCATATATTTTGAGTTTGAATATATCTAATAGCGTACTTATTTCTTCGCAAGAGTAAACCTTTATATTACAAACATTTAATATCTAAATAAATAACATATAAATTATAGTCTTTAATGTCGAGATTATAACAAAATATTTTAATACAGTTCCCATATAATTGTTTTGTGTGTATACCTTGTTTTATTATCTTATAAGTTAATTGTTTTTTTAATATATTTAGCACATAATTGTTTGGGGACAGATGTAATAAAATAAAAAATAAAATAAAATATGGACTTGAAAGGTTCTTTCAGAAGGACATCAAAAGTTATTTCGACTGACATTAATAAACTATCCTGAATAATGTGCTGGAATAAAAAATAGTAATGTAACGGTAACCGCGGTATCAAATACACGCTCTGTGGTAGTAGCAGAGAAGAATTATTGACAATGAAAATATTTACAGTTCGATGGCGGTCTTTTGTTCTATATATTCATTCGTGTTGTCAAAATTTAATTACAAATGAAATTAATAAAAGTTTTAATTATTTTACACCTTTTAATTTAATTTGGAAATTAATTAATTTTTTTCATTAATTACATTTTAAGTGCTTATGTTTTTCGATTTACTTTGTGACTGGATCCAAAACTGACGGACATATTTATAACACACTAGCTGAACCAGCAAACGTTGCTTTGCCATACATATTATCTCTTGTGTAGTACAAAAAATAACTGGTGAAGACAATTTTATGATTAAATGATGAGATTAAATGGCGATTGATCAGTTCAGTTCAGTTCAGTTCAGTTCGGTTCGGTTTGGTTCGGTTCGGTTCGGTTCGGTTCGGTTCGGTTCGGTTCAGTTCAGTTCAGTTCAGTTCAGTTCAGTTCAGTTCAGTTCAGTTCAGTTCAGTTCAGTTCAGTTCAGTTCAGTTCAGTTCAGTTCAGTTCAGTTCAGTATGCTATTCCATGCTATTCCATGCTATTCCATGCTATTCCATGCTATTCCATGCTATTCCATGCTATTCCATGCTATTCCATGCTATTCCATGCTATTCCATGCTATTCCATGCTATTCCATGCTATTCCATGCTATTCCATGCTATTCCATGCTATTCCATGCTATTCCATGCTATTCCATGCCATTCCATGCCATTCCATGCCATTCCATGCTATTCCATGCTATTCCATGCTATTCCATGCTATTCCATGCTATTCCATGCTATTCCATGCTATTCCATGCTATTCCATGCTATTCCATGCTATTCCATGCTATTCCATGCTATTCCATGCTATTCCATGCTATTCCATGCTATTCCATGCCATTCCATGCCATTCCATGCTATTCCATGCTATTCCATGCCATTCCATGCCATTCCATGCCATTCCAAGCCATTCCATGCCATTCCATCCCATCCCATCCCATCCCATCCCATCCCATCCCATCCCATCCCATCCCATCCCATCCCATCCCATCCCATCCCATCCCATCCCATCCCATCCCATCCCATCCCATCCCATCCCATCCCATCCCATCCCATCCCATCCCATCCCATCCCATCCCATCCCATCCCATCCCATCCCATCCCATCCCATCCCATCCCATCCCATCCCATCCCATCCCATCCCATCCCATCCCATCCCATCCCATCCCATCCCATCCCATCCCATCCCATCCCATCCCATCCCATCCCATCCCATCCCATCCCATCCCATCCCATCCCATCCCATCCCATCCCATCCCATCCCATCCCATCCCATCCCATCCCATCCCATCCCATCCCATCCCATCCCATCCCATCCCATCCCATCCCATCCCATCCCATCCCATCCCATCCCATCCCATCCCATCCCATCCCATCCCATCCCATCCCATCCCATCCCATCCCATCCCATCCCATCCCATCCCATCCCATCCCATCCCATCCCATCCCATCCCATCCCATCCCATCCCATCCCATCCCATCCCATCCCATCCCATCCCATCCCATCCCATCCCATCCCATCCCATCCCATCCCATCCCATCCCATCCCATCCCATCCCATCCCATCCCATCCCATCCCATCCCATCCCATCCCATCCCATCCCATCCCATCCCATCCCATCCCATCCCATCCCATCCCATCCCATCCCATCCCATCCCATCCCATCCCATCCCATCCCATCCCATCCCATCCCATCCCATCCCATCCCATCCCATCCCATCCCATCCCATCCCATCTCATCCCATCCCGTCCCATCCCATAATCCCATCCCATCCCATCCAATCGCACTCACTCCACTCACCCAATCGCACCCCCGATATCACGATTTCGGTCGGTTTGAAATAAAATATAATGTCAAACTTATTTAGTTACCTATGTACGTGCCCAAGGAATAAAATAAATCATAGAAACGCTTTTACTCCTTTTAACCCCTTTAGGGGTTGAATTACCAAAAATCCTTTCTTAGTGCTTACATTTTTCAAGGAACCTACATGCCAAATTTCAGGTTTTTACGACCAGTAGTTTCGGCTGTGCGTTGTCTGTCAGTCACTCAGTAACGGAAGAGTTTTATATATATATAAAATAATAAATATAGTTAATTAATATATATAATAATAATATAATATAAATATAATATATATATAAATATAGTTTTAATCTATATATATATAGTTTTAATCTATATATATATAGATTAAAACTATATTATATATTATATATATAGATTAAAACTATATTGTTTAATGATTTTAAATTGTGAAGCACAGCGATAATCTGTACAGAATTATGTCGTCTAATCTTTCAATTTGATCTATTTTATTACAAATCACGGATAGGCAAAGCTTCGCCCGTATATATATTATATAACATTTTTCCCGGGGCTGAGAGAGAGGGGCCACACGTCTGTTCGCCGCCAACGCGTCCGCACGCGCGTCATGTTGTAAGCCTGTGTTCTGTGCTCGAGAAAAATGTCAAAATACAAGTTTTTAATTGTTCTCCTATTCTCTGTGGTCCTGATTGCTGGTGAGTATTTCTTTTGTGTAGTTAGAAACGGTGCTTCCGTCCGTGAATAATGGTTTTACCCTTTCACGATCTATTTGTTGTTCCTGTATGGAGGGTTAATAATATATAAGCTAAATATGTTGAATGTGTAACTAATTTACTATGAAATTCATATAATTTAGTAAATGGTTTTTATTTCATGCCTTGTTTTCCTTTTTATAGGTCACGGCCACGTTTTTAACTTGTTTTCGGTCAATCATAAATTAGATTTTTTTTAATATATAAAAAAAAAAAAATTACCAAAGTGCATATAACATATTTGTCATATATTTATTTAATAATAAACAATTACAGCTGATCCGTGGGTTTTTTTTCTTCTAAAATATTTATTTTAATATTATTGATTTTAATACTAATGAAATTTAATTCTATATTTTATGATTTAATAATTATGAAATAACAAAGAATAAGGTATTTTTTGTATAATAAGGTAACAAGATAACAATATTTAAATACGTTAAGTTAATGCGTATTAAAATATATTTAAATATAAAATTCAACGTAGATTAAGGGATAATATCTTTATTTGGTGTATAATGTAAAAAATTTGAAGCGATATAGCTAAAAAGAATGAAACAATGAAACAATTCAAGAGTGTAAGGAACTTATAATAGCAAGGATAGAAACTTGGAGAAATATATACTCTTCGACCGAACCACCTGCTCATAAGTTTTAAGAAATGTAAAGCCATTTTGAAGTCTCGTTCTAAACTTTAATAGCTTTAAACTTACCGTAACCAAGATTCTTTACAGTATTTATTCAAATACGAACTCTACTTTGCATAAGTTAAAATTAATATTCAATTTATAATATTAAAACACCAGTTTTCAGGTAGTGATTGTCCGTAAATTGAGTTTAATTGCGCTTAATAATTGAGTTTATTTCCTTACGTGACATATCGCAATGAATCGTGCCTATGTTTCAGAACGTGTCAACTTTGTCCATCCATTATGTTTAGATTTTTTACTGTAATTATTGAGATTATAATGTTCGATACACAATAAAAATAATATTAGCATAAAGTATTGATAGCTTTATGCCTAAAGGTATCAACCTATATGGCCCATTGCTTCGAATGAGGCATCCATATTATCTGTACTAAAAAAAGCTAATAATTAAAATGTACTAGTTCATTCCTAGACAGATGTTTTATTATATGACCTTTTTTCTAGTTTTAGATATATGTAAACTGTATTTCCATTGTTGAGATAAAAATAGGTTTTCAATATTCTGCGTTCAATTTTAACGAAAAAACACAGTAGGGGACGCTACGGTCTGTTGTAGATACGGCGTAGCACTCTCGTAGATTTGGCGTTCGTAGCACTTTTGCAATGTAGCAAAGATTCTACGGGCTACGAAATTACCTACACTTTTTTAAAATCCCATATGCGCCAAATGAGAATGTTTTGGGTCTCTACAATCCCTTCTAAATCAAAATAATATTTCTTTATTCGGGAATCGAACTTGAATAGTGAGTTTTTATTTTTTTATATAAGAGGACAAACAAGCAGACGCCGTAAAGATGATGTCGTCGCCCATAGTCACTCGTGGCTTGGAGGTCGCGTGGCCGGCCTATTATAAATGTATAAATTTCAATAGACAGAGTTAGTACCTGCTATGTTGGCTAGTTATGGACCGGTGGATTTTTATGTGTACAAAGCTTACCGATACTAGAACCATGACTTGTGAGAGCATCATGGTTTAATGTCTTTTAATGAGCCTTGCGATAATAATACACAATTTAACATTAGTTATTGCTTCAGAAGATAATGCAATGATATACTGAGTTCCGGTGTTGATTACACTATTCAGGAACAAACACAGCACGCGATTTTTTTTCACTGACCCATACTAACGAACAATTGAATTGATTGTATTTCCAATGACTATTAGTTCAGTGATGAACCTAGGGTTGGTTGGATTCAATCCGTTTATAGAAGTATACATCAGTGTTCTGTGCCTGAAATAATTGACGTACACCATACTTACGATTCTATGATGAAAGGAAAGGAACAATTAAATAAATGATATCCTTGATTCTTGGATCTAACACACGCGGGTTTCCTCAAGTAGTTTGCTCAAGGCAAGTGGTATAAGCATAGAAAGAAATATATTTGTTTTTAGGGATTTGAATGCAGGACCTCATTCTAGTTTCATTTGTTTGAACTAATTATTAATGTCTTTACAATGTAATCACGGAAGTGAAAGATAAATTACTTACATAGTATTAAGACTGCTTTGTTATATAGGTTCGATAGAAATCTACACTATAAGTATGTGATTTTATCAGGGTTAATAGCCGTAAAGGTCCATTTCATCCCTGACAATAATACTGAAACATAATCAGGCTTTGTTTAGATAGTATCAGTTGGATATCGGGTAAGTTTATTCTTCTGGCTCTGATGTTAGTTTGAATAGAAGTAATCTCTCGTTATTCTGTGATTTATTTAAGATTTTATAAGATTGTAGACGAGTAGATCTATAACGTTTTAGAAAAAATCTAAAAAAAAATTATCCGTGAATACTCATTTTCACCAAGAGAAAGGTTTTTCGAGTTTTCGGGAATATCTGTGCTGGCAGTTGGTTCCACAATAGGTGGTGCGCGGCAGAAACTGCCTTTAAAAACGTACAGTTGTGGAGATTAAGATGTCAAGGTGGTACGGGTGGAATTCGTATTCAGCCTTGACGTCGTGTGATGGAATTCAGCTGTAGGTATTAATCCGAACAATTCATCAGAGCACTCCTCTTATGCGGTAGAAGATGCAGAGGTAATGGTCGAAAATCTATATTAAATAACATCAGAAAAGGAGATAGACGAAGATCATCTGTGTAATTTTAATAGCCGAATGAAATACAGATGTCCGGGCTTCTAAATTAATTATTTAATATATAATTAAACAATTAATTTCGTTACGTTTATATAACATAGAACACACTCACACTCAATCATGTACATGGACGAACTCATATAGTCAGACACATTTTAATTCAAACCGATGTTTGAAACCTTTCCAGGCGCCGGGGTCAGTGGTCACTGATTTTTTTTTATCCCATGCATGGACAGAGAAAATTTGAGACAATAAATAGTATACCAGTATTTGAGTGTTTTAGTCTTTACTTATTTATTCATTTTACGGAAACAAAACAGATACATCACAATAATACAATAACAGAAAAAGATATATGACCAAAATACAGAGGCATCCTAAAACATTTTTCACAGATAAAATATGTTATAGACACAGTCATAAGTACAGAAACAACGCCACGGGAAGAAAAGCAAAAACAAAAAAATAAAAAATTCTATAAATTAAATTAATACTTACAACTTATTCATAATTTTCTTATCGACATATGTATATATAAGATAAAAGAGAAGAAGCGGGTAATTCTGAACACAAGTGTTTAAATTGTATTATTATTATATTTAGTTAAAAACGTACATTTTAATTTAACGTCACATCTAGAAACGCCGCAGAACCAAAGTTCTCCTTTGTCATGTAGAAAACACTTGTAACTTACAAACTTTCCTTTCATAAGTTATCCTAACGTGCCATTTGGGAGCTATCAGTAACACCATCACTTTATGAAGCCTTCTTAAGTATATTTCTAAATTTGTAGAAGTTATTTTTTAAAAGGTTTTCATGAAAATTTGGACATTATATTCAATTGATTAAAAAGTGGAAGATTATTTACTTTATAATAAGAGTTGTCTAGCTGTGGTGAGGTGGTTTACTTAAGTTCCAGAAAGTGAATTTAAGATTTTTAAAGTGAATAATACAAACTTTATTCTAATATTCATTTACAAAACGTAATCGTTCATTCCAACAAACCCATGTGGAATAGAATATTACATAATAGTGACAGATGAACCGGATGAACGTTGCCGGGTAACTAGGTATACACCAAGGAGTTATCCGGTTTAAGCCATGTTATAGCAGAGTACGTGCGTGATAAATTACATTTCACATTTCGATTTTAGAATTCGAATGTAATGCCACGTAATTTGTTTTGCTAGTTTATACAGAATACTAATCTGCCATAGACAATAATTAGTTGTTTCAATTATAGTCTACGGAGTAAGATTCATAGAGATTTGACATTTGTATGTCAATACATGTTAAACGGAACTATACGTTTAGTTACGAATAAAATATATGAAAACAATGTTTTAATGTAATACATAATAATATGGTGAAAACTAAACTACACATCCTACAAAATATTATCAACTGTCAACTGTCAACTGTCACTGTCGTCTCATCGAAAGGCTATTTTAGTGTTTTAGGCGGTACGCAGTTTGTCGGGTCAGCTAGTTTAATAAATCCAATGATTATACAATTCTTAAAAAAATTATAAAAAAATATTATACTTGTAACTCGAATAAATTACTAGTACGCCCGAGTGTAACTTACGCTCGACGGACTTTAACTCGCCTTTATGTTATGTCCTTTGCCAGGACGAGTTTTAAAAAGTAAAAAAGGACATATTCCTTTATTACATTTCTGACTGTTTTGGGTCTGATTTTCAGTAAACATTAATCGAAAATAATTAATGAAAAACAGTTAATTATCAGAAAAATGTATGTTCACAAAAATTTTGAATTTTGAATTTCATTCCCAAACGACAGTAGAAATAGCTACTTATAAATTTAACCTAATTCAATCAGTGTCTTAGCAGAGCATCAGTGCGTCAAACTTTTCCCTATCTGGCCTTGATATGTGTCAAGAGCAAACTGCCGCTGGGACCTTCTCAGATTCCCATCACATAGTAATAACATGTAATATTTATATTTAGAAATAAGTTAACCATTCTGACAGATTAGACCAGTCACTTTATCTCAGATTAAACCAGTCACATATCTCATTTCTCGGAACTCTGAAACCACCAAACCGGGCATTGAACAAATTTACTTTCATGGCATTTACATTCTTCCAAAGTCATCCCTTTTCAGTGATTTTCCTCTAAATCGCAATCTTTACCGTGATTTTTAAACGTGCCAATCTTATAAAACCTTTTCTGAACTATACTTCTAGGCCTTTTTGATGTTGCGTTTAGGGCTCTGGTCTCCCGAATTCACGAATTATTCCATTTGCCTAATATCTAAAAAAACTGGACATGACTGATGGCCAACATCGCTATGAATAAAAGTATATTTAGGGACATAGAAGTAACTAATCAAAAAAAACAAGATTCACTTTGACACTTTTAATAGACAAATAATTTGAAATTTGAATCTGTCACCATTTGATCTATAGTACTTATACTTTCACAATTAATGTCACTATAACACAAATAAATACAGTTTCTTTGTTTATTTTTTATTCATATCTTAATTATGATTCACCCTATTCCCATTTAAATGGTTTCACCTTGAAATTACACTAGATTACAAATTACTATGACAGCTTAGATTTACGCGACCTACTTCGCCCAGTTTTAATTGAAACATCAAAAATTTAGCTGAAAGAGGACTCTAGGGTTCTTGTCTTACTAGACGAAATGAGATAGGCATTAATAACTCAAGTACTTTGTACTCGAATTTGAAATTAGAATAAGGGCTGTGACCTATGAAGCCAGACGAAAGATCTTCACGAAGATATTTTATGAGTCAAGGAAATTTGTAAAAGCATTGTTAGGTTAGGTTATAAAAGCTAAATAAAATATTATAAATCCATTAAGCACTTGTTCATACAGTACATAAACATAACCAATAATATATATATATGTTTTAATTAATTGAAGTTAAATAAAAATACTGTTGGTATTTTACCGTTATACCGTTATACCGTATACCGTTGGTTCAATCCCAGCGCACTAATTTATTATATAGATTAATATATTAATTATTAATATATTTATTTAATGCGGTGAACGCAAATGTGAAGAAACTGGTATGTCTTCTAAGAATCCAGAACTTGAATAAGGCATAGAAGCCACCAACTTTTCTAGAATATACCTAGGTAACGACGGTCCAGTGCCAAGAATCGCGGTGTCTATGGGCGGCGCCTTCACCTTTATGGTATGCTCCCAGCTCGTTTACCTCTTCTATAATAAAGGATCATACTAAAGAATTAATAGTGCGTGTATGAATTATGCACTTATAGCATGAACGGCAGATTTTTATCACAGCAAAAAAACCTACTATCGATTGAACGCACAAATAAACCCGATTAAATACACTCGGATATAACCAAATACCCGGATAACCGGACAATGCAGTCTATCATGAATGTTGGAACAACGCCAACGCTGCAATAAGGTGGATGTTTAATATAATTGAATTTGGGACGTAGCATGGCGATACCACAAATTGTTTTAGCAAAATGACCCGGTTTCACCAGGGTACGCCTTGACATTCACATAGTGAAAAACATCACAAATTCCGGGGATTTTTTATTTAATTGATTTTTTTCTCCTACTACAAGTTGCTTGATAAATTGTGAAAAAGTGTGCTACGCTACAGTTAATTAACAACTCTCAGGCAGCCTCAAAGTGAGTGATTTTTACTTCCAGCTTGGAGTTTTGACAGTTTTAGTGTAAAACTCATATAAATAAAGTGCTTTTAAGTCACTTTTGGAAATAAATAGAATACTTGGATAACCGATACGATAATATAAATAATGTCAACAAGCAGCGGGTAGTGGTGGTAGTAGTATGCACATAAAAACTACTATTTAGTTTAGTATTAAGATACTAAAATAAGTGTTTTAATAAATTGTTATTGTATTGCAAAACAGCTCACCAATTTTTATATTATCGCTTTCATCCATTTTGTTTTTTGCGGAAAATTTTGGATCATGGGGTGTCATGTAGCTGGTCTGCTAATTCTGATAAATCTCGGCACAATTTGTATGGAACTTTAAAAAAAGGCGAAGCACCTAAGGAACAATTGGTTTTGCTGTCGTGAATTTAAATTAGGAATAATTGAGGGCGTAGTTCATCCCGCCATTTTAACAAAAATATATTCACTACAGTAGGTGTCGCGGAAAAGACTGCGACAATAATTTAAAGCAAATAAATTTTAATTAACGTATATTTCATTGACCTGTTTACCGAACACGAAATATTTTTTTACTTTAAATACTATTTTCGAAATTTAACCCGGATTTTTCAGATGGAAAAGAGTGAAAAATGTGGTGTGAATAGGTATTCTGTGTGAATATGTGTAGGCTTTTGTATTATGTGGGTCAGGGGATTAAATTGTCTATGACTGAGGCCGAAGGGTATGCGTGAAAAACCTTTTTAGGGTTAAAAAAACTGGGTGTTCTGATATTTGTCTGGGGATTTCTTGGTCAGAATATAATAAAGATTATGAAGGATTTGAAGTTAGTGAATAGTATTCGTTTTATCATCAAATACAAGAATTATTATTTATATTGTTATTGAGATCTGTGTACAATGCTTTTAATTGTATATCATATGACTTAATTAAAACGTATCAAAATTCAGGATCTCGTTACATTTATTACTACGAAACATATTTTCCGCGAGTGGCTATAAAATGAAATGTCCAACTTTGTAATTTCAAAAAATACTACAGTATTTTATCACTAATTTTTCAAACACAGAATTTTGCACATACGCATGGTATATACATATCGTTAAATTAAAGTGTAATTTCTCTAACTTAGTTATACGCTAGTGTTATTTATGTAAATAACTATTTAAAAGATGAAAAATCTTGGGAATGTATCGCCTAAAATGCTGAGATAATGATATTTAAAAAAAAATGATCATGCTTAAAAAATGCTAAGCTTGTAACATCTACGGCCGGTTTATTTTTAAAGCCTCGTAGATTTACATATAAGAAAATTATTGACATACACAAGTGATCGCTGATTGTATGTGGAAAAGATATGAATAAATATGTAAATTTATATTTACAATATTATATAAAACTCCATATGTTAATTTCAGAATACTCAAACATATTCAGATATCTGAATCCCAATTCCAATCGAGGTAGTGATCCATAAAAAAGCAATCTTCTATTGGAGCGTGAAATCTCTTCTTGAATTACGTTAAATCCGTTCCAAATTTAAAACTTAACGGTGATTCGCTTTAAAAATTTCATCCGGGCGCACTGACCGGGTTATAGCAAGATACCCGGTCTGTTGCACTCGGTGTTGCCAGCGTTTTCTTGAAAATTTACATAAAATAAGAAAACATTTAGTTTTACTCAAGGCAAACAATGGTATCGAATAATCACTAGAATCACATTTAACAGAGAAAATAAATTTTAAAATTGTCTAATAAGTAATTTTCGTTCATTAATAGACAGAACCAACTTTTTAAATGAAAAAAAAACACATCAGATCAGATACCGGTATTTTGATCTTTCGTATGGTAACACTGGATCTTGGATCGTTGCCAACCAAACGAGGTATAAATCTAATCCAGCTAACCGGTGCGCCGTGATGGATGCCCGGCACATTCTCACCCGGTTATCCGGGTCGTACGTCAAGCTAAGTGTATGCGCAATTTATGGGTGTATACAGGCGAATATATTGCGATTACTTACAATACTTGAAAGGATAGGGGACATGATTTAACGGACACAATGTTTGGCTATTTGTTACAAAGAAGTGTAGACTTTTTGAATGCGGTTGTAATTATGAAGTTGTCGTAATCTGTGGTCCTAATAATTGGAAGATGTCAAGCGAGTAATTTCATACTTTAAATCGTGTTTATGTGTCACTTTTGAGTAAAAAGAGCATTTGACAATATAAGTGTGTTCATAAGTATAATATTTTTAATTTTATAAAATATAGTTCTTTGCATAATTGTAGAGATTTTTTTCCGTCTATTCACTAGCGCGACCCTGTCCTTCACATGATCACGTATAACTACGTCTGCCCTGTCAGGATACTGCGAAAATGGTCGTAAGAGAAAATACACTAGTCTACGCGTTGGCCGTAGAGGATAATAATACTAAGAGTAATATACGTTAATACTTTAGTACTAAAGTCACTATCGTCTAAATTTTTTTATTTTATTTAAATACTTTAACAATATATATTATTAGTTAACATCGTCAACTACTTTCTTTGTAGTGCAAAAAAGAGTTGAAAAACTGTGATAAAAGTCGGCTCTGACTTCCCCCATAAATCCCAATCTTATTGAGGACTCCCTTTGATTAATCTTGAGTAATTGCTCTCTTTATAAAATCGTTATTTTACTTTTTACACATTTTTATCCAACAATAATTAAAATAGGTCATTTTATATGATTACAATCGAACTAAATATAGTGTGTACGTTGCTGTTTAAGTTGCAAAATATTTTTAATTAAAGTAAAAAGAAAAAAGTGATTACAAAATTTTAAAATGTCATAACATTTAATAAGTCTCGTTTACATAGAATCCTTAATGCGGCACAAAGTTTTCTCTAGAGAATATTTAAATTTCATATTGTACCTAACTTTTGAACGTGACACAGTGTGTGAATATTTAGTAACACAATATATCGACTCTTAAATTTTTTTGATTATAATAATTAGTGTGAACTACGCTTTTTTATTGGGTTCTTCGAGAATTTCGAACCTGATAGGCCGGCAACGAACTTCCAAGCACCCAACCATGCGTCTCTATAGGCAGCGGCTTGACTTTTATGGCGTGTTCCGCTCGCCTTCTGCCCTCTTCCATAAAAAAGGCTGATTACTGTTATATCTTATATAATGTTTTAAGAGTAATAACTATTTCTTCTCTAAGAAACGAAAGAAGCTTTTTAAACATAATTATGAGTAAATTTGCAAAAATAAAGGGATAACGCTTGAATAACATTCATTCATATTAGTAGAAAATACGGTTTACGTAATAAGTATCAATTTTGCGGAACAAGAACTGATACAGCTAGACTTCCTATATTCGATATCATTTTTGGCGTATCAGATATCTTATGTATATACTCGTATATATTAATAAATGAATGGACAGTTTATTTTATTAAATAAAGAAAATTAATATTATATTGGAAGATATAGTAGTTGAAAGCACATAATATACCTACTTTTATTATCTCATAAGTCAATTGTATTAAATATATTTAGCACATAAGATGTTTGGGGACAGATATAATAAAATTAATAAATAAATATCTGGAACAAAGTCACCCGATATACATAAGCCAATTGAAATGTTCATTTGTTTGTTTGCTTAGACACACGGGAATTACTTTATTTTTTTGGATTTAATTGTGGCTAACAGAAATATTAACGACGTAGCTTGAAAAGCGGTATGCAGTTATACCTCTATAAGTTCAGAACACTGTGGCAACATTAAGGTTTTTCTAGTTTCATTACAGTTTGCTGGCAACTTCATAGAGTTTCAGTTGCAATATTAACTGTGTAATGTTTTTGTAGTGCCCATGTTTTACATTGCTATCAAAACTTTTCTATTTCACTTGCATTAACTACTTAAAGCTTTATCCTTAATGTCTTTCACTATTCTGGGCGTGGCCGTACCGAGTCTAGTAACAGTATTTGGGCGTGATACTTAGTAAACTTATTCAAATATTATATTAATTGTTATTACCAGAGAACAATATTAAACGCAATTAGCAGACAAGAAAAAGAAAGCAAAAAATATATAGTCAACAGGGCAGCTTTTTCGCTTATAACCCACGTCTTCCGGTAAACACATGACGTAAATACTAGAAATAGAGAAAAAAAGTTAATAAAAATGCTTTTTGTATACGAGTACATAAATATGTAAGGATGAGCATACGTATATAACAAAATCCCAGCACGCATAACCAAATTAACTTCCAACCCTTATAAAGAGTATTCTGGTTGAATAATGAAGAATATTCAGAGGACTGTTTAATTCAATCATAATCATATATGTAATTGTATTTGATAAGTTTATTTTAAAAGAGCAGCTATCGATTATCGATTCGTTCACGTGATTGTCAGCATTTTACAACCGCGATGTAAAACATGCTTTGCGATTTAAAGGAGTGGCGGAGAGTTTCTTGCCAGTTCTCTCCCGTCCGCTCTACGCCCTTGGTTTGGGAACTGGTAGTAAATGTAGAATCAAGTTATTTTATAAGTTTCATTAATTTTTAAAATACCAATCTTCGCATACTAATGATATTTTTGATTCGATTTAATGTAAAAGAATGTCGATTCAAAAGTGTCTTAATAAAGACCTACTTGAATAAAGATATTTTGAGTTTGACACAGCATACATACATAGCTTAGAATCGCGAAGCTTGTTATAAGTTACAAAATACACAATCTTGTTTTAGCTTTTAAACAATTATCAAATAACATCAACATCTAATAACTCAAACTCAAAATATCTTTATTCAAGCAGGTCTTTATAAAGACACTTTTGAATCGTTATTTTTTACACTACCAGTGTACCTAATACGGAGAACATACATAAACTCTTTGTAGTGATTATGTTATATATTATTTGTAACATCACAAATGTATACATTTTTTTAAATCACTAGCACCGTTGGCTTCCTCGTGGTTTTAATACAAAAGGAATTGGGAAAATCGTTTTATAAATGGCAGAAATTTGTATACAAACTTTCATACCCTGTTTCAATCCTTTTTGTCCTACGTGCTTCCGTTAAGTTTAATATATGCCCATACCTTATTTCATCAAAATCTGTATAGTTAGCGTACAAGCGTAACATACATACAGAGTTACTTTCGCATTTATAGTATTTATTATAAATATTTAATAAAAACAAACAGTTTAATAATATGAAACGCAACATCTCCAAATACATACAGTGTATATATACACAATTGACAAAAAGGAATCAGAGAGACCGTTCAATCTGTCCCAGTTCCGACAAACATTATCGTCGTAACAAAGGGACTACTGATTAAGCCATTACGAGCAATAGCTAATGTTTAATGGTTGTTGGAACTTGTTAAAGCATTGTAAAATAGGATTTTTAAATTTGTATTCAAGGTGATTCTAGATATATAATATAACTAGCTGAACCGGCAAACGTTGTTTTGCAATATAAATTATTAAAAAAGTAGAAATAATTGAATTTCACGGTATTTCGTTACTACAAAATAAATTTAATTTATACTTTAGCCTCAATAACACGTCGCAATCATGCTATTGAATTGTAGCTTATATGACACGTTTGTCAGTTTACCATAGCAGTGCTATCTATTGATTACTTACTCAATCCAGTCGAAAAGTATCGACATCTGTTAGAATCCTTTGGAGTTGACAGATAATTGTGACTGTCAATTAATTATATAGACAAATAGTTTGCAATAAAATAAAATTGCGACTATAATTATAGATCTAAGCTATCGTATATCTAAAGTGTGACCAGACTGCTCACGGTGTGCCAATTTCATTTAAAATCGGTTATGTAGTTTAGGAATCCATCGGGACAGGAGATTTATATATAATATAATAAGTAACCAACAAAAAGCTATCAAAGGAGGCAGTTGGGCAGGCAGCACTTTTGCAGCATTTAATTTGTATTTTCTTTAATAAATATTTATCACATAAATCTCAAGTACCTTCGTTGAAATCCGGTTGTGGATCAATATATTTTTCTTTTATGCGCACAATACGAAGGTTCACATTGTATTTATATAAGAAAACGGGCAGGCTTCAATAAAGATCTAGGTCAGTTACAGAACGCTCATTATCTACTGCTTTATAATAAAATATAAGAAAAAAGCAAACAAAGGACGACGCAATCCATGATTTATTATTTGTACTCAATTATAGCCTGTTATGGTCTAATACATTATAGCCTTTCATGATTCAATGCATTATACCCTGTAATTTTATGGATTATAGCCTATTGTGTTTGTTAAAGTAATTAAATGAGTAATATAAACAGGTAATTTTGTGTGAACATTTGAAGAGTTTTTTTTTTGTTTTTTTTCAGTATTCACCTAGATGAAAATTATAGACATTCCAAAATCTTTATTTATAAAAAGTCCAGCTGGTAAACAAACGTTTTCACGGTTTAACTTGACCGACTTTAAAATGGGAAAACAAAAGTGTAATATTCATTTGTGCATTTCAAGTTCCATTTTCATTTTCCCCGGTACGTTCATTGTTTTCATAATAATTTGTGAGTTTCAGCATTTTCAAATGAAAACACGATTTAGTACGGAATAAAAACTACTTAATGAAGTTATAACTTTATACGCTATTCGCTTTAATAGTTCAAACGAACATACCTTTTATATTCATTGGATTAATTTAGATTTTAAAACACTAGTTTGCATACGTGCAATAATATTTACAATACATTTCCACTCTCACTAAGCTTTTACGGTTTTTAATAATATTAGGAATATATTATAAAAATCATAATTCATTACCTCGATCCTTTATTTGAGTAGGGTTCATACTATATTCTGGACTATTTCACTGTTTCCACTTATAATAGTATTGTAAATATGGACGAGTCGGTTGATGCTTTTGCCAACTCTCTACTTTCGTAGAGGTATTTTAAACACCTTAAAAAAAACCTTTAAATCCTGATTGTGTTCACATGTACGTTGTATATTGTTCGTATTATTATATATATTGTATTTTGTTATTGTATACTGTTTCAGGTTCTCATAAAATTGTTTTATGTGTATACCTAGTTTTATTATTTTATAAGTTTATTGTTTTTTTTAATATATTTAGCACATAAGATGTTTGGGGACAGATGTATGTCTGTTTCTTGCCAGTTCTTCTCTCACATTTACACCGGAGATGTAGTAAACTAATTGTTTTTTTTTCGAATTCTTTATTCTTGTATTTAGGGTAAAGAAGGCTGATACGGCGACTATTAAATTGAATAACTATAACGTGGTACATAATCGCTATTATAAGGAGAATCGGTTTCGTAACGCAGTCGGATGTCAAAAAAACTAAACAATACATAATGATAATGTTATGTTCTGTGAGAATGTCATTCATTGATTTGATCTTGGAAATTGTTGGTAACAATGCGACGTCTAGTTTAGGGCCTATTAAATGTTTAAGAACAATCAACGATTCACAAGTTATGTTTTTAACTGGCCAACCTCCTTTCATCAGTATTTCGTAAGGTTAAACCAATTTTATTAATGGTGACTTAGACGGCTGTTGATATTTGCTAAATCATAATCATAATCATCACGCATTCATATGCGTTATCATTTTGGATTATCCGAACGGAAAAGGATATTTTGATTCGTGATGTCCTTTTTGTCATCATGTACGAAGTTAAAGCCGTTTTAATCATAACCATTATTGTATTTTATTTTATCTAATGGGGTCTTTTGTGTTTTAACGAACGGGGCGAACTGGTACGTCTGAGGTGAAGGGCTTGTCTCGTTCCGCCTGAATTGAGCCGTAATAAGGGATGTAGACTCATTTTTTAAAATATATCTCATACCTGACTTAAAATATGTGCGATAGTTTTACGAGTAAAAAGGTACAAGTAAGTCACTTTCGTTGCATTTTTTATGTGGTAAAAAATTGAGAAGAAGTTTTTTATCATTTTCAATTTTTTTTTTAATTACTTTCAATTTTTGATTTGAAATTTTTTAGTTTTTGTTTACAAGTTGACTTACGTAGTTTATCAAATTACAATGAATTATACGAGGTTTACAATGATGTTTTTGTTGAAGTAATTACATACACAAAATATACATCTGGTATATATGTATTTTTTAATATTGAGATGAATATATTTTTAATGGAAAATCATTTTTTAAGTTTCAATAAACATGTTAATTTTAATACGCAAAACACTAATTGTGTTACAGTATAACCAATATTTCGCAACTTACAACTGTATTAAAACATTTAGTTACATATGAACAAACATTAAAACCGTTTGGTTATATTAATAGCCAACCACGCAAATAGCATTATTTGAAATTGTGATTTACGTCTTTATCTGGTAAATTATATTTTCTTTCAAACACACGATCAAAATATATTCATCTGAACAAGCGTATATAGGGGAAAGGTACTTAACTGACCTGTCAATCCCTTATCCAGTATAATCGACTTGAGAGGAAAATGAAAAATCATTTTTTAGTTTGGTGGTGATGTAAAATTCGATTCCAAAGTACCTTTATAAGCGCTGGCACTTATTTATTAATTAAGTAGCCCGGCTGGTGCTTTTCTCTCCCAGCGTATATGTATCGCGATACAACGAAGAAATGGGAAATTTTTAAATAGCATTTCGCGTTTTTAGTTTGATATTTAAGTTTTATACTCATAAGACTCAGAATATCTTCATATTCTGAGGTTGACATTTTTAAATCTAGAATTTTCAACCATAAAATCTATCTGATATATTGTGTACAAATTCAACTAAAAGCTAATCTGTGATAAAGTATATAAAGCAATATTTCATACAGAAAACAAAAGAAGAATAACCGACTATTTCCCAATTAATATTTTACTGAGAAGTGGTTGTCAATTGTCATTATGTAATCTGCCACAGTATTGATACGAGTGAAAAGAAAACTAAGGTTGTTTTAAATTGAATGTATATAATGCAGTCAGTAATATTTTAATTTTTCCTCTTTAATACAATACAATACAAATATTTTTCTTTATCATTAATTTATAAAGCCCTAACTCCTAATGCATCAAACATAAAACTACATAGCTATTTGAAGACATCTAGCTCTTTTTCCCATTCATAAGAGTATATACTAAAGATCACTGTCTTATCGTTCAGAGCTCGTAATTCAAGTCTTTCCAGTGTTCTTCAAAAGATAATTATAGTTTAAGAGTTACTTATATAATGTAGATAGAATTAAAATAGCGTCGAATTTGATAATAGTATGTTCGTTAGTGAGGCCTGGTTTTACAAACAAGAAAATAAAAACATAGCTAATCATACCTTTGTTCTAATGAAAAAGTTATTCATTCGTTATAGAAAAAACAGAGTAAAAGGTTGGGAAAAAATACAGGTTAGCTGTACAGAAAGTATGCAAAGCCATAATGATTTAGTCAGTGTATGAATTTTTTTAATAAAAGCGATGAAAAATGTGAAGTTTATTGCTACCAGCTCTAACGCTACAATGTCGAACGGGTCACAAGCTACGTTATATGCAAATAGCGCTCGCTTCAAATAAAACATTTAGTTATATATTGTTCATCTTATTAACTATTGTTATGTATACTCGCTTGACATTCTCCAGAATATGTCATTTGTTACACTTGGTAACTTTTTCAACTCGTTAAGAATTTGTTGACCCAATTAGCTTAGACGTTCTTGTAACGTTATCGTTGTTAGCATTTTTTACGTGAAAATCATTTTAAAGAGTCTTCACGTTTTAAGTACGGAAAATAATGTTATAATAGTATTTATACTCACAAAATGCTGCCTAAACGAGGCACAAATTAACAAAGATCTCCTTCTAAGAATGCCTTTACAACAAAAGAACATTGACAATCATATCTTCTTAGTTAGGATGAATTACTTATGATGTATCTTTCATCAAACATCAAATCAAACACAGCCTTATATTTAAATGTAAAGTTCTTTATATGTTACCAATAGCTACTCTCTTTAAGTTAGTCTCACTAAGTAACTAAGAGACTGTAGTTGACCCAAATAAATGTTATACTGTAAAACGTAAAGTAACATTAATGTTACTATACGTTAATATGTTAATATTTAAATATTGTTGGATCATGCCGTAGCCAAGATTATTTGGTTAATTTTTTAAATATAATTCATTAAGAAAAATATGCACGTCTTTGACTAAATTAATTTGCACTGTCTTAAGATACCTATTAAATAACTCATATATTCAAATGAACGTTTAAAGTACATCCAAGTTTATAGTTCAATCTCAAAGACAATTAGATTATTTGAAGCTTAAGTCGTACCTAGATTAGACCACATTGAACATTATTGGCTCCTTCTCCGGTATATAACCGGGTATTCAGAATTGAGATGTAGCGCGAATTGAGATTTAGCGTCTATAACAGGCAATAATCAGTTCAAGTTGATAAAAATTACCTAAGCCAACGTTTTATTCGTTAAGACAGGTGAATTCATACGACATTAGACTTGTCAAGTTTATTTGTATTCAGAACAGTGATAGAACAACCAATGATACTAGACGTGCTACGTGTCATGCTACCAACTACCAATGAGTGCATTTTTACGATTTATGAAAAATATCACTCATACATTCAGTGCTTTGAAATTGGAGTTTTTATTATCTGATAGAACTTATCGATAGTTGACAGTTGCAATACAAAACAAAATTGGAAAATATGACTATATAAGATAGTGCTTAGTTAAGGTATATAGTATGTAATAAAACATACTATATACCTTAACTAAGATATATTCAAGGCTTTAATAATAAGTTTCTAAGGTTAATAAATGTCTAAAAATTTTCAGTCGCCATTAATTTTTTTTTATATAAAATAAAATATGTAATAATGCATAACTAAGTTCAGTGCGAGCGTCACTGTGTTGAGTGTGTTGGTGTGGTGTAGACTTTGTAAAACTCGTAAATATTACACAATATTACAACTAGTATATTAATAACGCTAAATAAAAAACCCCGATTTTATAATAAGCTAAGTCTCAAGGTTAAACTTGAGAGCCGCCTCAATCAGCCTTTATTACCTCGAGAGATTTTTGTAAAACATTTTTTTCTTAGTAAAATGTACACATTTCTCTTCATGTTTTACGTCCGAATAAATTCAGTGTTGTTAGTATTATAACTCACTTCAACTTTATAAGGTCGGTATAATAAGATAAATATACAAGAGATAAACTTTTCGTAATATGTTGTTTAAGATAATTTTAATTCAGAAGATGAAGTTTCCAACCTCCAGCAAAACTTGCTATTCGTAGTTAGTATCTATGATAAAAAATATCTCAGCCACGCAAATTGAAATAATACAATTAATTCTTATCGTATGTAGAAGATATGATATACATACGACGATAAACAAATACGTGTCGCAGTTTTCCTATCGAAGCCGAGAACCGTGACGTTCAACTGTCTTCCGGGTAAAAGTTGTTCACACGCTGTGGACACGTTCATAAGCGAAGCGGGTAATTAAAGGCATAATATAAATTACATTATTTAGTAAACGTTAAAAATGCATTACATGATTTTACGGGAGTGCTCGCTTAAATACCTCTTTATTTGGATGTTGTGTATTGTTCTTCCATTTGTTGGAAGCGTTACTTATATTTGTTATTAATTGTATATGCAGCATATTTTAAAACATATTATTAATTAACAACTTAAATTCTAACTTTGTATCTTACATGTGCCACTTTCAAATTAAGAGTGAAAGTAGTTTAGCAGTGTCAGGAAGTGTAGGAGTCAGCTGACAGTGACGACATATGACAAGCATTTTCCGCAATCAAATGTATATATTTCCGACAGCGGAGTAAATTGTATTGAACATTCATACTAAAGTTCAAATAGAGAAAAGATATTTTATTATTTTGATCTAAATGATTACGCATTATTTTTGCTACTAGGTCCTGCGCAGTATTAGAGAGTTATTTAAAAAAATATACTTGCCCAAATTTACACACACACTATTATAACACAGAGGTAAGCGGGGTCTTGGGCCTAAAGTATTTTCATGTACTAAAAGATTTCGTGTGAAACAGTATTATTCATTAAAAAAAAGTCTTCTAGTAATATATATTTAAAAATGACCTAACTCGATCTAGTTTTTAATACAAATAAAACAGTCGCTGTCTTGAAATTAAATCGCTAACGCTTGTGTTGTGCCTGACTGTAGCAAGAGTTGCGTGTTGCCGATTTATACAGTTTTTATATCACAGACATGACATTTCCATAACCCAATTATTCGTCTTCCTCATTTTTTTTTAAATTTCTTCGGCCCTGGCTAAGTATTTTTTAACGTGCATACAAGAACTGTCTTCGACATCAGGAGCATCTTATAAAAAATGGCTTCTAAACTAAACTACCTTGAAGGAATCTACTTTTTCTCAATTTCTCTGGATTATCGGTATTATTACTGTCGGGAGGCCTCCGCGTCTGACATCGATTTTACTTAATATATTTCTTGTACCGTAAATCTCTAAAAATGTTTAATTAATATTGTGCACTAAAATAACACTTTAACAGAAAACTTTTAAACGAAAATAGAAACGCGATTTAATTACATTAATATATCCATCTTATAGTGCTTTGATCCTTTGATCATAGAGATACCAACTTCATATTCAATTAGTCTAATTAAAATGTTGACATTATCTCTCTGTTCAATATTATATTATTTTTTCCTCCGCTTAAAAAATTAAAATCAAATTGTAGGATTTATAGTGAGTGAAAAACTTATGAAAGCTTTATTACTTTTTAGTGTCTGCCCTTCCCAGTCCGACAACAGAAGAGGATGATGACGATGACGACACGACCCCGAGCCGTGCTGAGGTAGACGATGACGGTAGGGTATACAAGAACCCTCGCAACTCACCCTCCGCCCAGTGCCCCAGGGACGAAGAACAGGCAACACTGCTGGTTAGTAAAGTATAGTGCTTTGAAGCCGATACACTATTTATAAATCAATAAATGCCTTTTAAAGCAAATATAACCATCTACCGGTAAAGCAATCTACAAAATAGCGGTTGATTTCTATTTTAAAAAACATTTCGAGTGGCAACTCAAGTGAATCATTTTGGTCGAAAAATCAAACAGCTCTGTTTCGTTTTATGAAATAAACTTTTTATATTTGGTTTAATAGTTTAAAAAAGAGTGTGGAATTTAACTAGTAATTGGCGCGACCGGAGAGTGAATTGAAAACAATAAAAGGTCAGTGTAGAAGAGTTTTTAAACAAACTTTGAATTTGTTCATGAGTGTACCATAGTTACCTATTTTTGATTTTTTTATTAGTAGTGACCCAAGAGCTTTTCTTGGATCAGCGTGATCTAAAATTTGTAAGAAGCGTATGTTCATATTTTTTTTCATAAAAAGCTTAATATTTGTCATAATAAATTTAAAACAATAATTTATTTCCAGGGACAGAAGTGTCTTCGTAAATGCTCATCCGATGAAGACTGTAAGAGCAAGAAGAAGAAGTGTTTGTGTGATGGCGCTTGTGGGATGTCTTGCATAAAACCAGGTATGGAAAATAATAAATTATAATCTTAAATGTATGAATGTGTTGCATTTTTTTTATAGTGTGAATAGATCACGGCTTAACTATTAAGCCATTAATGATCGGACATAAATCAATTAGAATTAAAGTTTTATTCAAAACTCAAACTCAAAATATCTTTATTCAAGTAGGTCTTTATAAATAAAGACACTTTTGAATCGTCAATTTTTAAAACTACCACCGGTTCGGAAGGCAGTCATCTACAGAGAAGAACCGGCAAGAAACTAAAAATAACAAAGCATTGTAAGGCTACTCAAGAATTGAACTGTCCCGATGTTGAGCCAATTGCCGACACATTAAAGGGATCTTTGTCCTCTAAATCCTATTACTTTGGACATTATCCTAAACAATAAAGTTAATTTAACATTCCAATAATTAAGAATTACTAGAATTAGTTTAGAGAATCGATGTAACGGAGCGTCAACTCCGTCTGGTATATGTCGGTACTTTTGATTGTTATTACACTTTCTGTTCCGGTTATGGCTCCGAAACTTTTAAGTCGGAAGTTTTAGAGGTCGAACTAACATCAAATATCGTGAGTATTCGTTTATTTTCATTGTCTATGGAAACTTCTTAGTATCGAATTGAAATAAAAAAGGTTCACTGATTAAAGATAAAACAGGTGAATTCCATCAACTTACGTCAAGGCAGAATACATCTTCACGACAGGCTCTCCCTTCGTAACTTCGTTTTTAAGACAGTTTCTGCCGCGCACCATCACTTTGTGCAAGTAACTGTACGTCTCCCTGAAAGGCCGGCTACTCACTCGTAATCCTCCTAGCAGGTGTCTATGGGTGGCGGTTAGCACTTCATTCAAACTTATCCACCTGCTCCTTTGCAGGATCAGGAGATACAAAAAACAAATATTCTTTTTCTGCCACCACTTCTGCTGTGATTCCGATAAATCAAATTTAAAAACATCGATCGTGATTTCGGTTCTAATAAAATTACTGTCCCCGGTCTACAAACAGCAGAAATACTCATCATGGCTATTGTATCAATTGGCATCCAGGAAATATATCTAGAAGCAGATTCTTATTACGTGAACAACTCGACCCCGATTCACGCGTGTGAAAACTAATCAATTGTTGGATGTCAGACACAGGGACGTATTTGCAACCAATAAGGCCCGGGGCCATATAAAAACTAAAGTAATGTTGTTTTATTTGCCTCAAAATTCAAGACGTGGATTTCGGAGTGACACAGTTTTGATCTTTTGTAATTTTACCTCTTTTAATATCAGGGATCAGGGAATCCATTGAAATATTTGTGCCTGAACTTAGTCAAACTGTCCTTTCAGCTTTTCCTTTCTTCCAGAATCAGTTTGATTAAATAGTTTATTACTTTTAATAATATATACCTAAATATAAGTATATAATATACTAAAGATTATTTTTTGTAAATTTTACGGTTGTAAATTTATTTAACATAACACTATAATGACCAAAGATACCTATAGTTTATTAATTATTAAACACTTTTGACACAAGGGTCTCGCTGAGGCATCCCAGTGTCCGTGGGGTGCATAGCTTTGCAAATCCAACCACTTACATAGATTTTGCCAAGTTTTATTGAATCGTAAAGCTTCCTTAAGCTCATTGTTATATAAAACAGCTTATCGTGTAATGGATGGGGTCTTATAATCTCTTGAGATATCTTCTATTCATCTATTGTAAAACGTTTTTTAAGCTCAGAAACAAACTTTTACAATCTCATATCTTGTTAGACCTATTTACTATTTTCTGCAGTTTGTAATATCATATAACTTAAAGTCATTTAAATCGCGGACTATATTTATTTTGTCGATCATTTTTCTGTGTTATGTGCAATTATGTATTATTATTGCTACCACAGCGTACCTTCTTAGTGTCAGAAACTCTTTGGTAGTTGCAGTATATAAAGAAGAATTAAAAATATTTATTGCAAAATGCAAAAAAAAAACAATGAAATAAACACAAAATAAACACAAAACAAAACACAATACAAAATTATAATGTAATACAAAACAATACCATACAATACAATACAATGTCCACATCGCTGTAATACAAATCCAAAACTCCCAATTCAAATGCACGCATTTAACTCACTCAAAATATATGGATTTATGAGAAATGAGTATCAGAGCGATGATTAGCTGGTAAAACGATGTCACGGTCCACATAGTCTGTATAGCCACTCGACCTTAGGAATGAATAGGGATGGAACATACATGCGTGACCTTACTTGATGAAATGCATTCAATGAATACTATTTTTCTTTCAGCTTTTTGCCATTTCCACTTCATTAACCGACAACGTGGATGAATACGAGTTTCCACCCGTATCAACTCGATGTTTGTTACATGAAAAAACAAAGAACTACGAATGCCTTAGTTTGAGTCTATACGAGCTGTTCTCACTATAACTGTGCTCCTATTTCATTATGTAATGGTTATATATATATGACCCATTGGCTGGTGTATCGTCTATACAACCGTACTGTAGAGCATGCATACTTAAAATAAATAATGTTACTTACATGATTAATTACAAAAGCTATGGCTACCAATGAATAAACTTTCCTGATGCTGATCGATTGTATATGATGATATTTCAAGGATCTTTGTCTTCATAATATTATTATACTTTTCCAAACAGAATACTGCTAACTAATAATAAAGACTACTTTATCTAATACTAATATACTAATAAGTAGGGGTGGTAACAGAATACCATACACATAGTATGCTTAAAGAGGAACCGTCTGCAAAGATTATAACTGAGAACAATACTTACATCGCAGTTGGATAAATTGTATATCAGATATCAGAATCCAATTAATATTATATCTGAAATATAATATTTGTATTATATAGCAAGATAAGATGAGTTATTCTGAAAGGCTATGACTAGTAGAATGCAGGATAACTAATGCCATTCCTAGAGTGTGTACGTATGTATGCCCACGGACGAGACAATGTAGCATTTATGGAAGGTTCGGAAGTTGATTAACGGTTGTGCAATAAGTGTAGAGTTGCCTACAAAGTCGAATGTGGGCGCTTTGTTACAAAAATTTTGTATTTTTATTATGACCAATAATGGTGAAGCTTTGATATTATTGTATTTATTTTTATGGTAAATGCTTGAATGAAACACCGTGTTTATCGAGATATTTATTGCATAAGGCAAAGATCTACTTTGCCTCTATAGTTACATAAGCGACATTATGGGTTTTAACAGCTTGTTAATATATCTACAAATAAATCACAAAAAAAATATAAAATTGGATGTGATATTTTCAACGAAATAATAAAAAAATTGTAAAGTGAGTGTGAAAATGCCGAGTTTATGCAGATCGACGCTCGCTTATGTAAAATTTAAAACCATCAAGTACTCATGAATACTGTCTTGGTATACATGTTTTATTGTACAGTAACATTATAAAACCTTCCTTTGGTGATTTCTGTAAAATAAGCAATCGCATTTGTATCAATTATGTTATTGTGGGTTGGAAGAAATCGCTTATTAGCGATAAGGCCCGTTGCTCTCATATGCACTAACATTTACTAACAATTATGTCCATCTATTATGTATTTAGGTTAATAAACACACTAATTATTAAATAAGCACAAAATATTCTTAATATTTACTTAACTAATATATAACTTAAAATAAAACAAAACACAAAACTAAACCAAATTTTAAAAGTTTGGTCCCTGTTTCGTTAATAAATAAATATTTTTCAAATCAAATCTTATTGTTTAAATGTTCATATACAGGGATGGATAAATAAAAAAAATAGTCCGCGACATTTGCCTCCAATTTGGCGAGTATTTTCATTTAACTAACCTTTAGGTTAGTTAAATGCCTAACAAAATGTAGAATTGTAAATAAAATCGGTTTGAGCTTTTGGCTCTGCGTAGATATGTAGGTTCACTCTGCAACTTCTACCGCATATCATGGGGAGTGCTCTGATATATTGTACGGAGTAATACCTGCAGCTGAATTCAATTACCATCCATCTAACCAGCATACGATATTCCATCCGTACCACCTTGACGTCTGGCGGTTCACAAGAGAGCCAGCGCAAGTATCCACGAACCGTTACGACTCGGGGTTCTTCAAGAATACAGCGTACCCCTCTTTTCAAGGCCGGCAACTCACGTGTAAGCCTCCAGGCGTTGCATGGCTAGGCTTTTTCATAAAATACGTTAATATATACTTAAAATTAAAAGCTTAATACCAAAACTCATTAGTATTCTTATTAATTCACCAAGCAGGTAATAAATTTTCCTCTATAATTTTAAATGCTACCTGTCGCCTGCAGGCTTTGAATTATTCATATTCATCTCGCTTTGTAAACAGCTCTGCCTCGGATGATACGAATAATATTCTAAAGATTCAATGTTCAAGTGGTTTTGAGGAATTGCCTAAATTTTGCGTTATACTGTTTGCGAATGGTATGTAAATGAATACGAAATATTCTTTGTATACAAATATTGTTAGATTTATGGGAACCAGCTGTGTTCTCCATATAAGCTTAAATAAAAACTTTCAACTTTTTTAAAATAATTAATAAATAAATTGTTATACTTTATATATTAACATCTGAATTAGAACGACCTATGCGGTGAGATAATCCGGAAGTGTTAGATTCTGTGTCTGCGTTAGACCCTAAAAACCTCAGATTAAGCCGTTTACCATTCACCATTTCACCATTTCACCATTCACGCGACGTGCATGCTCTGAACGTGATTTGATTTTGCCCGCAGACAAAATTACAAAGATCGCATATAACTAAATTTATTATTAAATAAACACAAAATATTCTTAACATTAACCTAACTATATAAGTAACTTAAAATAAAACAAAACACAAAACTAAAACAAAATTAAAAAGTTTGGTCCGTGTGACTGTTCTTTTTAAATTTGTTTTAGTTTTGAGTTACTTATATTAGTTAGGTTATATATTAAGATCGCATTATATGTTAAGGTATATTTCTTTTATTCTGTATTGAGTTATATAAATATAGAAACTATGTAATAAATAAAAGTCACACATATATATATACCTTAGTTATTTTGTACGTGAATGTAATGTATTTTACACAAAGTTTACGACGCGGAGACAGGTCGTAAAACATTACAATGTATAAAGAGAAGGAAGCAATGCATTCAACGGAGTATCGGAAACAAGCTCCGGAAGTTCTCGCCGCTAATGTATTGCGCATTAAATATTTTACACTGTAAGAGTGATAACACAGATATTCGAAAATAAAATGCTCGTTTTCTTCCACATTCCTAACCCTTTAAAATTCTCATTACATACATGAAGACCAATGATCGTGCCCTTCTGGGATATAAATAAATATAACCAGTTTATTTTAATGTCTCACATAGTTTTTATATAAAACACATAACAATGATAATATAAAAACTAAACGAGAAAATCTAGGTTTATTTACTCTGTAATTAGGTCGTCCAGATAGGTTATATTATGTCTCTAATTAGTTGTCACCAGCAGCTTCATTAGCGTTAACTAGCCACGCTCTGTGGGTTCGTTTGCCCATAATTTACACAATGTGTGACAAATAGCTATTTTAAATAGGAACGGTTTATGTTGAACCCTCGTAGCTAATGACAATTAATGACGTACACAAATGATCGCTGATACGATTCTATGTGGATATAAATAAATAAATAAAAAATATGTTATACTGTCTGTTAACATCTTATCAAATCAAAAAAATATCTTTATTCACATTGGTAACTATGGTACACTAATGAATCGTCAACACAAATAAGGGGCGTAGAGCGTACGAGAAGAACTGGCAAAATATTCTCCGGTTGACAATCTCTACACAACACGTAACATTTAAACAAAATATATACGCTTTCGCCGTTAAAGTGTTTTATTAAGTAAATCCACCTTGTTGTAATTAGTTAAATCAACACAGAGCATCTGAACTTCTTCAATATAAATACGTCTCTTGAAGTTTTGAAACTTGAAAGTTGAGTTAAACTTGTAATATACCAAGTGTCGTGGTCCAACTTAATGATATACCTACTTGTTGGGAAAAGTTATAAAAAAAATAGCAAAACACAATATATAGATTATAACCTCTTGTCCTTTTAGTTAATACAAATCCTGGTCTTTCGTTAATTCTAACCGGCAGTTACACCCAATGGTAATCTACACAGACTGAAACCAATCATATGAAATTACTGGTATCTTTATTAAAACATTTAGATATTAGAACTATTGTTGTCTATTACCGAGCGCCTGAACAAGCTTCTATTTACCGTCAGTACCATAGACCACTATGCAAGGGAAGGATGTTCCCTACCTTACCTTATACGGCTTCATATAGTCTTGTATATCTTAAATAATTTTCACAATTCATTCATCTTAAGCAATAATAAATATGAAAGGTGAAATTCACTGAGCGATTAATTATTGCGCTTATCTGAGTACTGTCACCACTGAATAATAAATAATCTCGAGTGTGACAAACGTGAGAAATATGACACAAATACGTCCTGTTCAGGACCTACCTGTTCAGGTAGGATACTACTTTGCTGTTTCTACACAAGAGGCTGATAATAGATTGCTGTATTTATTATAACTAAAAAACTTAAGTAGTCTGATAATTTCTATATAGCTTAAACATAGTAATTATCATTATTACTACCAATGTATTATTTTCCATTAACACACTGTAGATAACAAATGGTGTTGCAAAATTGTGAGGTGCAAATTGAAATTGACGTAATAGTTTTCTGATGAATGAAATGTTTGGAATGTGATGGATGGGTTAAATATTTTCAGATCCAATTGTTTGGTATATTTGAAAGTTTGGAAGAGTTCGAGCGGCGAAAGCTCAAAGTACAATATTTGAATTTAGAACTTTCGAAGTTTGAAATTGAAGTTGAGTGTCGAGTTTTATGGTAATTAATACAAGTACTAGTATTTTGTGTATTTGAGTAGTATAAAGATTGACAGGTATTGCATAGGATTGAGTGGTTGTTTTCGACTCTTAGCATATTTTTAATAATTTATTTATTTACAACCGAAGCCAAAAAAAAACACATACAAAAAAATTAAAACATAAAACTTGTTAGATTATTAGATTGAAGCATAATCTAGCAAGATCTCATTTAAGTAAATAAATAAATTTGAGTCTAAAGTGTAATGACTTGGTTAACTATACTGATATATATATTAACTTTAATTTATCTTAGTGTATTGATTAGGGGGGTATTTTTAATTATTTTTTTATTTATATATTTAATTATTATCTAACACACAAAAAACCGGTTGAAGTGATGTAGTTTGCGTTTCGTGCAGTGATTACCGGAACCCATACTCCCCCCCCCCTCCTCCTCCTCCTATGAGCCTTTTAAGACCTTTCCTTTAATTTCCCAAACATTCGACGCAATTCAGAGCCCCTATCACACCCCAAGCTTTTATTTTTTAAGTGACTTAAGAGATAAAATTATAAAATCTTATCGCTTATAAGACGAACTACCGACGTCATACCAACGAGAACACTTTAGAGATTTTTAAGTCAAGCCTTAAAGCCAGGAATCATATTGAATGGTTTTATAATATCCGTATTTAAACCGCTAACAATACCAAATATATGGTTCAATTAATAATGTTAAATTAATTTCGTTGCTCGCGGCGTGTTTTAATTAAACTTTTTCGCGGTTTCAACAATTTTGTACCACCCTTTGTTTGCTATTTGAATAATTTTACGGTTTAACATACATTTAACGTAGCGATAACATACGTTCAATATTAATGAAACAAGTGTAAATATAAATTTCATTAAACAAAGCTTTGATTTATTTACGTTCCAATTTAGAAAATGTTACATACAACTCAGACTATTTCACATCATATAATATCTTCAGGAAGCAACCAACGCGCGTAAAAGGTTAATAACCAAGAATGGTCCTTTCAGCGAGACTCAGGGTGGGGTTATAAAAATCGATCCATTCAATCTTGGTTAGAAACGAACCGGACTTCATCAGAGCTGAAGACTATCCGTCATCTTAATCCAGTTTATTATGATTTATGGTCAGTTTTCTCTAAACCTTACTCTCTAGTAAGGTTTACTCTAAACGACATGATAATTTGAGCACTTATTATAATAATCCATACGATCGACAGTGAAGAATTTTCCCATAGAAAGAGTACCTGCTCCTAGTTAGGATTGCTAACTGGCCTTAACGGCCAAAGGACTTTAATAGACATTTATATATTTTTAAAGGTTTTTATATAAATACATTAAATTAACAGACTGTGGTAGTAATAATTTTTTCCCTAAAAAATATTTAAAAATGCTATTAAAGTATTGCATACTAAAACTATCATATAGTTCTACTGTCTCTGCTTATTATTATAACTTATAGGTATGTTATGGATACCGTTCCTAAAACTATAATTCATGATTTAATTTATTTAATTAAAATACTAAGGTAAAGTTATTTATTAAAATTTGTTCTAGATCGCGAGTGTCCTGAGTTGGAACAGCCGGAAATTGGAAAAGTGTCGCTGACAGGACGACTCTTTGGCGACAAGTTTGTTAATTTTTCTATTTAAGATATAGAACACCATTTATCATCGTATTTAAAATTATATCTTTTATCGGATATTTTATCTTTTTTTAAATCTCTGGAACAAGCAAAAAAATAACACCATATCTTGCGTGTTCTATGGTCTCTCTTTTACTTTTTATATCTGATTTTATTTAAAGCAGAAAATTTAATTAAATTGGTTAATAAAAAAAACTAACAACAATAGATGCTGGCAACCAAGATCCACCTGAGGATCCTTCTGACGCATTGACGTATAAGTTACCACAAAGTGTTTTTTTGTATTTATTTGTTTTACAACCAAAATACATTTAATTTTTTACAATTATACAAAGAAATAGTAGTTGGAACAGTTTATACGATTTTATCGATCGATTATAACTTTTTAACACTTTTATCATATATATGTATTTTGTACAATAAAGTTACATGAAAATAAATAATAAAACATAAACTTAACGATTGTGAAAGCTTTTATTTATTATTATTTATTTTACACTTTATCGCACTTAAACACTAGAAGCAAATGACATTAACAGATGTTAGTACATATTAGAGCAACGGGCGACCTTATCGCTAATAAGCGATCTCTTCCAGACAACCCACGCTTTTATCAAGTCTAAATAAAGTGACCAAAGTTTTAAAAATGAATAATTTCCAGGGCGGTGTATTCGTGCCCGCACGGTTACCACGTAGTTGGTCTGCAGAGTCGGAACTGTCAAGCAGACGGGAAGTGGGCGGGACAGCCTCCCGCATGCAAGGAGAATAGTAAGTATATTCAAGAACGACGAAGATCTTAATCGCCTTATCTAACTAGGATTTAGGATAGAAAATGGTTGCTATAGAAACGTAGTTATTACTACTTAGACCAGTGGTTCCCAACGTGAGGCGTACGCCCCACCGGGGGGCAATTTGGCAATTGGAGGGGGCATTTTGAATTTTTTTCTGTTTAAATTACCCCTCTAGTTAAGGGCATTTCATATCTTTGCATTTTCTTATTTTTGCAGGGGTTATGGGGGCATTTTCGATTTTAGAATATCGAAAGTGGGGTGCGCACCTAAAAAGGTTGGGAACCACTGACTTAGACTATTAGTGACTATTTAGTGCTCATTTAATACCTAATATTATAATAAGTATTTCGTTCATGAACTAATAGCTGATATTGCTAAGGCTAAACTGGATAGCGAGGATGGGGCTGGCAGAGCTGGCTGTACATTCCCTGATCAAATTCACTAACCGCCGATTGTGTACGATGATTATTAGGAGACTGGAAGAAATGAAAAAGTTTCCTATCCCAATGAGAAACACGAGTGAAATATATAAATAAATAAAACTTAACGTAAAAGCCGATTCATTTTTTAACAGTTTTAATAGGAATCTACATTAACATCACATGTATGCAGGATTTCATGCACTAATTCATTCAATAGTTCAGGAGTCAAAAACGAACGAACTGAAAATGGCAAAATCTGATCATAGGGTCTTATCGAGCTTTAATTACACCAATAAACACTTCAGTAAGGAATAATTAAATAAATATTGTAAGACTTATTGGTTGTAATTGACGTTAGAGATTAATAGGTTTCAAAATTATAGGTATAATAATAGCTGATTCTATATGAGTGCTCGACACGATCGTGACGTACCTCACGTAGGTACATGACAGGGTATTAAATTGTGTAACTTGACAGCTAATACAGGTAGTGATGTTATAAGTCTGGAAAATATATAAACTATATGTTCGCGGTTTGATGAACGACCACTAAACGCATTTAGCACAAACAATGTCTTTAAGATTTCTAACGATATTGTTCGATCGCCAGTTGTCAACATGTGATTGATAGATGGCGTTATGAGATAAGGTTCGATTTTTGAATCGCAGTGTTAACTTGCTGCGAGAATTAATGACCTTCGTGTGTTTTCATGAATATATCAGTGCTCGCTTCCAAAAAGACATTGTATTATTTGAAACCCTAAGTCCTCAGGCAGTTGTTGTGTGCCGAACAATATTACGCTTATTATTTTAGTTGTTATAACATTTCTGTAAATCAAAAGGTATTTTATACATATCCCTGAGTATATAAAAGACAGTGTATATTATGTTATCATCGATATTTTTATATAAAATTGGTTTATTATTTGAATAGTAGTCCAGTAACACAACCATAGATGAGCCTTGGCCTCGGACATACATTTTTTGATTATTGTTTTCCTTTAAATTCATGAGCATCAGTCTTCAATCTTCATCAACATTTGAATGAACCATTGATAAATATTTCAGTATATTGTCTCCAACCACCAACGATTCCTCACGCCCGCCACTCAGCACTGCCAGAGCAGGCAACCTTTGACCTGGATGCGACTGTTCAATATAATTGTCATACCGGTTACGTCACCAATGGCTTTCCCCGGGCTAAATGCCTGGCTATTGACAGCCAGGCGTCGTGGTATGGACCGGATATTACTTGTGAACGTGAGTTTTAATTACATAGTTAGGAAATATTAAAACGATCGATCGTTTGGAAAACTTAATAATTGAGTTTGTATTTTTATATTTTTTTAGCCCGTTCTTGTGGTGAGCCGGGTGAGGTGCCGCACGGCTGGGTCACAGCCGACTGTCACACGTTTGGGTGTCGTGCTGTGGTGCAGTGCGGTCAGGGCTTTGAGCTTGTTGGGAAGGCGGAGCGTTACTGCCAAGCTGATGGAGCTTGGGCCCCGAAGGAGCTACCTACGTGTGTTCGTAAGTGTTGAAATCTTTGGATACTTTGCATTTAGTGATGTTGCCAGCAGGAACTTTGATTACTAATTCTAATGATTTTTTCAATTTACTGCCTTAAGACGAATCGATTATTTAGAACAAACTTGTATACAATGGAGGCAGTTATTAAATACTTGTTGACATGATTACATGTTTAATAAAACTTCGTAACCATGGCAACCATAGTGATCGTTTTAACCACGCTCTATGCCATTAATGTTGGATAGTCCATTCGTGTGGAATAAAAATGAACAGTTCACGCTCAGTGAATAGCGTATTGTCCGATAAATCGTATTTTATATAAATTTTAAGATGATGGATACATTTTGAAACAGGGATTTTTCAATTATTGTTTTAGTGTAAAAATACCACTGGCTCATCACTAAATTTCTTTTCTATGGCATTGCTTCGTGACAATGTAGTTGCCGACTTGGACCTTTGGAATGTGCATGGTTTTAAAATCTTGTTCGGTGACTAGTAGCATGGCTTACTCTTATCATGGCTATCATCAGCAATACCATTGTCATGACGCAATCTGACACCCACTTTGTATTGGAGATATGCTTGCTTTTTTATAATTTGCTAATTACGAATGTTTCAAGTAATTTTATCTGAATTATATTACATAATTTTATCCAATACAAAGTGCGATATTAATATATTGTGTTTATTAATAATTTTTAAACCTTCTTTTTTCTCCTTTCCTGCTGCTGAACAGAAGGAGAGAAGGGGACAGTTTGAATCATAACATATAGTAGTTAATTACCATAGATATGTTATCAGAATCTTAGTATCAGAAATGTGGCCATGGTAAAAAAAAATAATTCTAACTGCCTTTCGCCTAGTAGACTCGTAGCAATTGTATTAGTATAGTAGAGAAATAAACTTTGAAACATCTGTCCGTTTTTTATTTATGCATGTGCATGAACTCACGTCAAAACTGTTGTTTTCATCATCATGTTAATGCGACGCTGTCGCCATCTAGTGGTCACGCAGGTGCAGTGTCCTGCCCCCGAGGCGCCGAGACATGGCAAGGCTGTATACACCTCTTGCGCGTATAATTCAGTGGTTTCTTATGAATGCAAGTATGGGTACCGGCTGGTTGGCGATGCTACGCGACGGTGTGGCGCTGATAAGAAGTGGTCGGGAACTCAACCTCTATGCAAAGGTTGTTTTTTAATGTTCCATAATCTAAATAGTTAATATTTTCATGACAATATCACACACGATAGGTAGACAGTTTTATATTTTTTTTTTCTTAAATACATACAGAATATCAAAAAAAGTTGACACAATAAAGAATAGACCAAAAACAAAGCCATTCTATAAGGTTAAAACATAGAACCGGAAATTAAATCTAAGATCTGAAACAACAATAATAATAAAAATACAAACAAAAAATATATATATACATATGAACAAGTGGAGTATATCAAGTGAGGAACGAGCAGTTAAGTGCGTGTGTGTGCAATGGTGTTGCTGTACGAGTGAGTGTGCGAGGTTGAAACTTAGTTTTTTTTTTAAAGAATTTCGCCTTAGACCAAATATATCCAAGGATATATGATGATTTGATACGATTTAAATTAACTACACCTAATCAATTCTATAATTATGTGTATGTTATAAAGAATACTGAATTAAAAAGACATTAGGCATAATTATAATACGGTAACAAGGGTTGAACATATTTAACTATAAACATCTTTAATATGTTTAAGTCGATGAAGCTTACTTACCTTAAAAATCCAAAAAAATCACGTAATTTTTTTGACACTTTGACGAGAAGTTATAAAGAAAGTAGAATCTACAATTACATTTACTGCCAGTTCCCAAATCAAGGGCGTATAGCGGACGAGGAGAAATGGCAAGGAGTGGCCACTCCTTTAAATTACAAAATGAGTTAATAAATAAACTATAATTTACTATAACACAACATTTCCAATTCAAAGAAATCTGGATAACAATTGCTCAGTGCAATTCAATTATTGATTTGCTATTGTTCGGTGCAACATTATTTATCATTACAGAAATAAATTGCGGCCACCCCGGCCAACTGTGGAACGGTTGGTTAGAAAACATATCATCAGGTACCGGTCTCGGTGCTTCCATTATCTTTAGATGTCAGGATGGTATGAGGATGGAAGGGAATGGCTCTGCAATCTGCCAGAGCGATGGTAGCTGGAGTCATCCGTTACCAATGTGCTTGGGTAAGTCTTTTTTAATACTGACTGATGAAAGCCAAATGGTTTGGCTATAAGTGAGTAGGTATAATGTAGATAGATAGGTAAGCAGCTGAGCTTTGTTGTGTGTGAGTGTCTTCTCAGACCGGTTTATTTTGGAACCTTTGTAGGACGAACGTATGTAGACGAAGACAACAATTTTTTTGACTTACACACTAGTTACTAAATAATCCCTGATACGATTATTTGTGACACAAATATGTCACACCCCGCACTTTAACTTTTCAGCTCCCTGCGTAGTACCGCACGTGTCACAGGGTAGAGTCGTATTGATGGAAAATAAAACAAATGATAACGAGACACAGGAGCACACACAGATTGTTCGTAGCTCCACTATGGTCCAACATGGTTCGTATAAGTTAAGGCTTCTAGTACCACTGCATACGTTAGATCAGCCTCAGGGATGCGCTATTGTTTTCTGAAGAATATTTCACATTTTTGATTGAAATCAATTATTTAAAGTACAATTTGTTTAAAGATTAACGTGTGTGATTAACAAGTATTGTATATCATTAAAGAAGAGCTTTCTTGGTACAATCACGACATATATTTAAACTTAACTTTGAACAAAACATAAAGCTTTTCGCTACGTTTTTTATATTTTGTTTGTTGTTAAGTGCGCGTTGAAGCTTTTCACCGTGTGCCACAAAGTATTTTTTTATTTTAACATATAATTTTCTCGAACAGGTGAAATAATAGTGGTGGAATGCGAGAAAGATTACGAGTTCCCGTCTACTAACGCTGCGATCACGTGTAACAATGGTACATGGACCCAGATACCACGATGTCAACCAGCTAGGTATATAATAGTGTTTAGGATTTTTTTATACACAAAATCCGTAATTAATTATGAGTCAAAAATGTCCGATACTTTTTGATAAGGCAGCCTTTTGAATACCTAGGTTCGATTACCGGTTAATGAAATTAAATTGTATTGTATTCCGTCAAAGAAACCACAATTTTCCGTCGACATTTAGACTCCTTTATCTATTTAGATAGGCAATTAGATTTATATAACTAGCATGTAAATAAAGGCTTCTTTATATTCTAGGTGCAAGAAATTACCGAAATTTCCAAGAAATGGTATGGTAATAGCACCAAAAACGGAACACGGTATGAAAGCTCGGTTCAGATGTAAAGACGGCTTTGAATTAAAGGGAAATCCTATCGTGGTCTGCTCATTTGGGACTTGGAGTGGAGAGACGCCTAAATGTGAAGAGTGTGAGTATATTAGGGTTACATACTATGTAACACTAGCAGCTGAAGCAGGTTGTTATTTTTTTAAACAAACAAAACAAAAGCTTGTCGTTTGACCTGATGTGAAGAGGAAACGATTTACTAATAAAGCATCTGAGTGCTTAACAAATTATTAAGAGCTTCGAAAATATAATTAGTTTATTTATTTAATATTTTTCACACAATATTGAATTGCAGTGTTCTGTCCGTTTCCGGGATACATAGAGAATGGTAAAGTACTTCTGGTTGGTAACATGGGATTATATGACTATCGTCCATATGTGAAAAAGGTAAATTTTTAAACTACTATTAATTTAATATTAGTAATTAAATGCAAACATTATTATTTACAACTCACTTACTATAAACAGGTAGTTAACAACAAGCAAATAATGTATGAATGTGATCGAGGACATGTACTGTCTGAAGGAGCGCCTGGCGCCACCTGTGTGGGTGGCCATTGGAGCCCTAGGGAATTACCCAAGTATGTTATATACAAGACCTGTTCCTGACCATGATCTTGAATTTGAAATAAATTTGGAAAGTTTTGCAATTAATGTTTTTTTTATAGATGCACGCTTTATAAACATCCACGTATTCGTTGGAGTAGAAGACGCCGATCTATCACCGACACTGAAGTACGTCACAAGCGCTCAGCCTACCTCAGGCAATACTATAACAACCTTCGCAAAGGTTTCGACAAATCACATGAAAATATCGATCAGTTATACGAAAAATACAATCATGACAATGATAAACCGACTCTACGACATGCAAATTTTAAAATTATGAAGAAGTTCGATTTAGAGTTCGATGAAGACATGCTAGAACCTCAAAGTCCTGATGATGAAAACCTACCAACAGCTGTCTACACCGTTTACAATGTTCACGGCGAACCAATAGCACATAAGTTTTACTCCTATCAACCAGTGTACGAGCCTGAAGATGATGAAATAGTGCACGATGAAACAGAAGACTATGGTACCTCAATGGAAGTCGATGACTCACAACTAACTATTCTTAAAGGTGGTTCTTTCCCCGATCACGAAGACGCAAGTAATGAAATTTCGGAAAATATAAATAAACTAAAACACCAATATTTTGAAAGATATTTAGATAGACGTCGTAAACGATTTTTGAATGGCACAGACTCGCCCGATCATAGTATAGAAATTGAATCGGGCACTGAAATTAAGGCTAGGAAGAAACGAAATGTTAATTATGAAGAACACGATACACAGAGATATGTAAAACCTACAGAAGAAGTTGCTAGTGACATATCGGATTACTTTCTGAAAGTGATTCCATTACAGACTCAAGCGAACCAACCTAATGATAAGAAGGCAGTTGGAGTGATACCATTGCAGCATAAGACTACAAATTCCACAGAATATACTAATATTTTAGATAAACGGGAAAAGAGAACAAGTAGGAAAACAGATCGATTAAATCAGACGACAGCAACAGTGCCCAAAACGTAAATAACTTTTAAATATTTTCTCATGAGTATTATTTTATTAAACCCACTGGAATGTGGCTCTATACTTTAATATACAAAATAAAAATATCGAGTTTCTCTATTGCGTAATATTCATTTTTTACAGTGGAAGAGATGGCAAGGGGGGAAGAAATCGCCAGGCAGGATCAGATAGTAAATCAACGGAAGATGACACAACAATCGAAACCAAAGAAACTGAAGGAAATCAGTCTGCAAATGGTAAAAAAGGCCGTCCTAAAAGCCCTTGTGAGCCAATAGAAAGTGAACCATATGTAAATATAGAGATTGTTAAGTTTGGACGAGATCCTAACAATACATTCAGTTCTGGTGAGTTGAGAGCTTTTAAATCCTTTTTATAATTAACTAAAATCCATCCAAAGTCTCAAAATCTGTACAAATAGAAATAACAAAAAGGTTGTTTATTAAGGTACTATCGTAAGAGTCGCATGTGGAAAGGGTTATGGGCTAAACCTTGAAGCTAATGCAACTGCAAAATGTGTTAGAGGGAGGTGGAAGCCGGAAAAACCTGTGTGCGAAGTTTGTAAGTATAGAAATAATATATAAATTTCCAATTAATTTTAAATCTTAAATAGTCAAACAATTTTTCGCTGATCGGATTAATGCATCTTGAATAAGCGAGTTACATTATGACAATATCTTAAAAACTATAAATAGCCGTTATTATTATTTCCCTTTCCAGTACCATGCCATGTTCCCCCCACTGAGTATGGAATATACACCATGTCCCCAAATGGAAACTTGGGCAGTCTTATCGCCGGAACTAATAGAGATGACGACAGAGAGCTCAATGAAACAGACACAGTTCCAAATGGGCAGATTGTGCATTTCTCCTGTGAATATGGGTTAGTGTTGTGAATATTTAGCTATAATTCAATTATAAAAAAGGATTAGTTTTGTAGTTTCACTTGAGCGAGATTTGTAACCGTATTTTTCATTTTATCAGATATAATGTACAAGGACCAACCAACTTACGTTGTTGGCTTGGCGAATGGGCGGTAACCAGTATGCCTGAATGTGTAGCAGGTAATTTAATTTTTATTATTGTAACGTGTTGAAATCTATTATTTATAACACATCGTTAGTGGGAATAGATGTTGATAAGTATGCTTGATGTTATATTTACAGCTCCATGCGAACTGCCCCAGTTAACAGGTGCTACGTACGAGGCTGGTTACCGCGCTGGTCTCACAGTTGCGCACGCTTCGTCTGTTGATATCGCTTGCGAGGATGGACGCTCTCCATCCGCAACACTTAACTGCCATTTGGGAAGATTACAACCCACTGTACATGAGTTTTGTAGACCGCTGTGTAAGTTTAAATTTAATTGGAAATAATAAAGATGAAACCAGTTTCAAATAACTCCTTTCCTGTATATAATATATATGTCTTCTTTTATCTCTAAGTACGTTATTTTTGTAATGATTTGAACATATGGTGGTAATGATAAAATAAAAGTTAAATTGGAATTTAAGTATTTCTTATATTTCCAGTAAATGTAACACGGCCGTGGATAAAATCAAAATTCCAAAGCGGCTCCGACATTGTAAGAGGAGATATCTCTGAGTTGGAACCAGATTTGCAAGAAGGGGCAATACCATGTGCCCCACCTGAGAGGTATAAAATTTCCTTGATACATGGACATGGACACAATACTGCGTAGCCGAAGAATCTCTCATAAATTCTTGCCCCAAAGAATGAATGAATGCCCGATGTATGAAAGATTTTTCGGCGAATTATATCGCTTTCATTGTAGCTTTCATCGTTTGTTTAATCCCAAAAATAACGGATAAAATACGATAATTGGAAAATCCTCGCTCGCATTCCACCCGTCTTAATTTGCGGACTTAATGCTAAGCAGAAGCAAATTGTGCTCAATTGTGGGTGCAATTTGCTTGGTCACAGCCCAAAGTTATGGGAAGACAAAAAATAATATTTTTGCAAAGTCTGCGTTTCTTATTTGCTGGCTGGAAAGACTGAAGGGAACACAGGCGTTCAGGGATGCGAAGCCCTGGTGAGAGCCTTCTAGGTTCGGACTTTTGCTTTTATAACGTTTATCATCTTTCTAATCATCAAATTTTAGATCATCAATGTTTGGACGGAGCATAGGTCCTAAGCTATTAAACATAGAACTGTGTTCTCTGTTTAGAGACTTATCTGATAAATTTACCAACTTTTATTGTAATCAGTTTTGTTTTACCTAGAGACCGATAAAGAAGTAATGGTTATGTTAGCATCAAATGTTGAAATACATAGTTCTACGTTAGTGCTTTCATCTTCATCATCACCACCGGAACCGGTGATTATTCTCTATTCTTCGATTTTACTAGTTACGACCGTGAAATCCTCAGGTGGCAGGGCTTAGTTCAAATGTATCGGGAGTTTTTCGCTTTTTCCTTTCTGTCTTGGCCGAGCTTACATTTTGTTGCAATTTTTTGCAAGTGTGTAGTGCATGCTTTATAAACTCTTTACGCCCTTTGTTACCACTTGTTATGTATTTTTACAATTGCGCACTTTTGTAGGGTGCAAGGCACTTTGATATACAGAGATGGCTCTGACGTTAATGAGACCTATGATATCACGGATACTTACCCGCATGGTGTGAAAATCACATTCAGTTGCATCGCATCTATAATGGGCGAGAAAACCACTTGGAAAATCATATGTGAAAATGGAAATTGGGTTGGAAAGAGTTTCAATTGTGGTAAGTCTATATTGTCATGAAATCTTAACTTATAGTCTGATCCTAATATTACTTAATACATTAGTTAAAGCAAAAAATATCTAGAAAATTCTTCTTAAAGGACACCAAACGATAACAATCCTGAGAATGAATAATAATAATCCCTGAATGCTGTTAACAAAAGTGACCATGCTTCCAAAAATTATAGGCAACCAGTTGAGTTTGATGTGGTTATCTCCTAGTCTTATTTAAGTTACTAGACATACATTCAGAAATAAACCTGATAAATATATACCCATAAAAATAACCGGCAACGCACACTCGCACACACGCGCATAGTTTTTAGGGTCGTTATCACCTTTCTAGTGTTAGTTATTTTTAAGAAATAAACTTGTCTTCCAGATGAATTAGATGCACAAAGTGAAGAACTAATAAGCAACAACACATGCACATTCCGTAATGAAGAGCCTCATGTGGTGTCATTCTTTAATGATTTGGAGATAACGGAAACTGTTGAATTTTCATCAGGCGCTATTATTGTATCTAGGTGAGAAAGATTTTCATTTATATCCTAACTAGCTGATCCTGACAAACGTTTTGCTAAAAAAAAATGTCTCTAAAAATAGATGTTGCCGAATCTCAGTTCTACTCTACATAGCCACAAGGTTTCAGTAGAATCGGTCAACCCGTTTCGGAGGAGTAAAGGAACAAACATTGTGACACGAGAATTTTATATATTCGATATACGAGTATGTGGGAGTGTAGAATGTAATTTTTGTCATAATATGCAAATAAATAGACTGTGGACCATATATTTATATGTTAAAAGATATAGTTTATTTTATTTAGGTGTGTTTATTGAGATAAAAATAGAACAACAAATAGTTTATTGGCGACGATTAAAATAATTAACGCCTGACAGTTTCCATGAAGCAACGTTTATCAGTAACGTAAATCTTAATTATTTTTTTGATTTGGTTTGATGGAAACATGAGCGATGCTCCTGATTTAATTTGAGATATATATGGATTACAGATGCAGTGACATCGGCAAGTATGCCATGACCGGATCTCAGACCAGACGTTGTATCGGTGGGTCTTGGGATGGAATCAAACCTACATGTTTTGGACTTAATCAAGAGAATGACTATGCTAGTAAGTTAATGCTAAATAGTCATATGTAAAGGGGTTATATTAATCTACTTGTGCGCACCCTGCATATTAATCGTGTACGTTAGGGTCAAAATTTGAAGCTTTGAATCTTACTTGAAGCAATGAAGAAAGTGCGCTAACAATCCTGTACGCGATTGTGTACTCATACGTAGTCACTCTTATAACAGAGAACCCCGGGAACTGTTCAGAAGCATGCGTCTCCACATTGTTAATTGGCACTTCCTCGTCTCCTGAAATTGAAATTTACTAACTACAACACCCGCACCAAATTCGATTTTCATATCAATTAAACATTAAACAAAGAAAATCTTATTCTAATTTACCAACAACAGTTTTCTGTCCAAGACATACAAAGTTATCTCTAGGAGGAGCTTCTGCAAAAATATCAGCATATTGTTCATTAGTCTAAATCCATCCGCTTTTCAATATCTTTAACAAAAGTGTACTTAATATCTATGTGCTTGTACCTTTTATAATAGTCCACATTTTTTATTAAACAAATAGCATTTTGATTATCTATATTTGGGCAAATAGAGCCCGTTTAAATTTACCAATATCCATTAATAATAATAAATAATAAACTTCTTTTGTGGCAGAACATGCAGCCATAGCCCTAAGTAGTTGATAATGAAATACTCTGCTGAGGGTGTGTTGCCCATGTTACAGCAGCTCCATATTTAAACACATACACTTACAAGGCTGACTGCAAATACTGCATAGTGAATATAGACTGCAGGGCTGCTAACCACTGCAAGGTGCATCCATTGCTTCTCGGTGTTGAATATTTTTTTGCAGCAGCCTTGGTACTCTTTTCTAGCTTAGTATGAGGATCAACTGGACTAGTATTTAGATTGGTGAATACATTTTCTTCCTGTAGATTTTCAATTTGCATACCAATAAAATTCTTTACATCACACACTTAGTTTCAAAATATCTTTTAATTCACACATAATTATACCAAGAGCATTTTAATTTGACATAAAGAGCCCATCATCAACATAGAGTGAAATATAGATTCTGTTGAGGTTTATATGTCCCTTATACACACATCTATCTGCCTGACCATTCACAAAATCAAATTTCTTTAATAAACCCAAAAAATGAATGGTTAAGTTTACATACCATGTTTGATGCAACATCTATACCTTTAGAGGGCTTCATATAAATTTATTTTTTAATATCACCATTTAAAAATGCAGTTTGCTGTTAAATTGCAATATTTCAAAATTATGTTGTGCAGCTTCTAATAGTAAAACCCTCACTGAATCATATCTCACTCTGGGAGAGTATATTTCTGTTTGGTCAATTCCCTGACGTTGTGAGCACCCTTTGACACAACAGTCTTGATTTTGTCTCATTTCTCTTATGAGCACTTAGCTCATCTTTAATTGACTGTTTCACTAAGATTTGCTCTTTCCGTTGTATTTCAAATGGAGTATTGCAGAAACAATTTACCAACAAGGCACTATCAAAGTATTTTATTCGAAATGATGGCGAACGGTCAAAATGCGCGTGTTTTGAATCCCACTGAGAGGTTTAAGTTATCAATAAACAAACTATCAGCGTACAAAATATAGCCGACGCGTACCGATGCTAGCTAGTCTCTCTCATCTTATAAAAAAAGGGTCGCTATAGCAACGGCCAGCCCGGCCGTCTCCCGCCAACCCTCTTCCACTCTGCCAAACAGCTGCGCCTCCGAACTAATATCTAACAATATTTTATTCGATTGTGGGAATTACTAATGAATTCAAATGTCAAGATTTAAATTTCCTATTTGACAATTAACACTTTTACACAATATTTATATGCATAACACTTGTAGTGGAAAAGCCGCCAACAATACTATTCCGTTATTCGAACGGGCCTATTGCTCAAACGAATGATGGAAAGCTTCTGGTGTACCCGGGAACTGTGCTACACATGGAGTGTCTCTGGATGAGAAGATTTGGTAACCCAAAGTGGAATGTCACACACATTATGCCTGAGTAAGTCCTGATATGCCTATAAAATATAAGGGGTGCTTGGAACAATGTTTAACTACGATAAATTAAGAATATTGTTTCTTTTTGAGGTAAAAAAATTGAAATAAAAACGAACTTAATTGTTAGCTGTTGCATAGTTTTTGAGATTTGATAAAACCTGTCATGAAATATAATATGTTTTAAGTTTTTAATTATTTAGAACGTTGGATACGGACCGCGAAGTGAGCAAGCCCTTACATAAAAGGCTAAGCATTTAAAGCTTCTTACGAGTTTTAACAGTGTATCATTGTTGGCTTGTTTTATTATTTATATAGTTTTTTTATTTATATAGAAATTCATGAAATTTCTTTTTCATAAAGGTCATGAAAGTAAGATTCATGATTCAAAAGAGAGCGCTAATAAAGTACTGTTAATAAAATAATGGTTTTCCAGTTCAGAGAGAAAATACCCCGAGGGCTGGAGCACAGATCCAGGTCGAGATAGCCAGCTGGAATACCGCCTCAGTATCATGCATGCGGAAAAGGAGGACTCTGGGTTCTACCGGTGCGAGACACCTGCACGTCAAAGCCATTACGTCGAGATCGTTGTGGAAGGTAACTTTTATGGCTCAAGCTTTGTACCTAATGAAAGATTTTTGCTTTAACATTTTAAGTTATTTTGACGACATATTTAATATGTCACTTGTTCATTGCAGCCAGATTGCAGCTCTGTCTTGTGAATGCTTACAATATTAGTAACATTGACAAGCAACAAAAAGAGTTCATATATATCCTCATCTCTTATTAATTTATTAAGCTTCCAAGAATCCTATTGACAACGCAATCACAAGCTCCCAGCCAGTACTTTCGAGTTTACCTCTATGGTCTGGTCGGGCCTCCTGCTCGTTTGCCCCCTCATCTATAAAAAAACTTATATAACTTTATCTTCTTGCAGATGTCCACTGTCCACCTCTACCAATACGCAGGGGTTTGGTTCCAAGCAGTCTTGATACTCAAATGGGAAGCGAAATTACCTTCTCATGCGCGAATGGGAATGCTTTGCTTGGAGCGTCTACTTTGTTCTGCCGGGCGTCGGGCAATTGGAGTGCACCATTACCGGTTTGCGAAAGTAAGTATTATTGTTTTATTTAAACCTATAAAAATACCAAAGCGTTAACTTTGCTTAGCAATGATTAATGAAGAATATTAGTCTTGTGTATGAGACATGGAACATTACCATCTAGCCTGAAGTATTAATAATCGTTAAAATTATGTTACTTTTTTTAGAATACAACCACATTTTATATTTTTTCCATATTTGTTTTTATTTATAAAACTAATTCTAGCGGGCCTGCTCTCCAGCTCTATCTGGTATATAAACTAAACTGTTTCGCGTGTATTTTAAAAACTATGTAGACAAGATCTGGTTTCGTCTAGGCAATCAAGCTTATCACAGTACCTCTTTCAGCATCTATAAGCAGAGTTCGCAAGCCAGATTTTGGCTACAATATGAAACGAGTCCGTCAGGAGGAAAGAATCATGTCGAAGTATCGGGGTAATGTACTGTTGCATAACTGAGTGGACCTGTTCGTCTTCCAAGCACGCTTAACCTTATGAATTCCCCACTAATTATATAATATAACCTATTAACAGGAACGACAAACAACCTAACAATTAACCGCATTCAAAAAACCTTGTTGCACAGGCCTATAGTTTATCGTTATGGTTACAAATCTTTCGCCAAAAATTCTAGAGTGACTTCAGACTTATTTACCAGAACATATATGTATGTTTCTTTTACTTTGGTATACTTTCACTGTAACTACGAATTGTTTTCTTCTACATTGTCTATGAATCTTGTATGTGTGTGTTAATCATTACAGTTCTACATTTACATCACGCATCATGATACATGGTGTATTATGATTGTATTTTCCTTTTTTTTACTCCTAAACGGGTTTTCTATATTTATTAGTAAGGCGTAAAGGGTATTTTGGTTGAAAAGGCATACTATACCGTAAAAGAATATTTAGAGGACAAAGATCCCTTTAATGTGTCGGCAATTGGGCCAGCATCGGGACAGTTCAATTCTTGAGTAGCCTTACAATGATTTGTTATTTTAATTTTCAGTAACACAATTTTGTATTAATTGTTTATTTTAAAAGAGTAGCTGTCGAGTTTCTTACCGGTTCTTCTCGGTAGATGACTGCCTTCCGAACCGGTGGTAGTGTAAAAATTTACGGTTCTAAAGTGTCTTTATAACGAAGACCTACTTGAATAAAGATATTTTGAGTTTGAGTTTTATTGTTATAAAAGTATTAAACTAAAATTACATTTAGGTGTTGAATGTGGTGATGTGATCCACGATTCACCAATAAATGAAGGGGAAAGAAGGCCTAGGGTGGCGGTGGTGTCTCGAGGTGTTGGTGGTCGTGCAGCCTTCTCCTGTCCCCCAGGCTGGGCGCTCAATGGACCGGCTGAGACCGTGTGCCTACCTGCTGCTGATTGGGCAAAACCTTTTCCTGTTTGCCGAGGTAAGTCATAACGTAATTAGTATTTCGTTTGATTAAATTTGTGGACCAGGAAAGAGGATCACCAGGACTCTTTTAAATTGTAGGGCTTATTAAGTTTAGTGCTTCCGTTATAAGCACTAACCTATGCTGCTAATCTCAGATTTGAGGAGTTGTTGTATGTTATCCAAAATACATCCTCAGTCCCTTTCACAGAGGTTTCCTGCCCCGCACTACCTCCTCCTGCGTCAGGGTACGTCTTAGGCCGTGCTCCATACCGCGCTGGTGACGTACTGCAGTTCCACTGTAATCCCGAACACACCCTGCACGGCAGACCTATTCTGGTGTGCCAGGACAGCGGCAGGTGGAGTGACAAGCCCCCCACTTGTAAGTATAACGACAGTAAGTATTATGTTGTGTTGATACTTGCTTATATATCGTTAAGTTTGGGGCAGTTGCATTTATTTATTTGTTAGGTGATAATTTAAATCCAGGAATTCGGGAAAATTATAGCTGATAATTCTGATATTCGTTATTAATACTGATAAACAGATAAAGTATGTAGGTAGCCGGTCTTTTTTGTGACTAATTAATAATTTCGATAGTGAAAGACCAATTTAAGCAATATCTCATTTTATTGTGATAAGATCGATTTTATTTCAGTGATTATGAGAATGATTTTATCAGATTAACATGGAAATTCATTTTCCATTTTTTTTAACGTAATAAAAAATTGAATACTGATATATGATTTAACAGGTGCTCAGGCATGCACCTACCCAGGCACGACAATCTCCGGCCGAATGTCATCTGTCAAGTTCTACTATAAGATTGGAGAAACTGTCTCCTTCACGTGCGAACCTGGTTATAGGATCAAAGGAGCGCCAATGTTAAGATGCCTAAAGTAAGTTAAAGCTACACTACAGCAAGACAATTATTCTTCATAACAAAATTATAAATAAATGTTTAATTCAGGTATACTGCAAGTAACACCCCACTTTTTTACAGAAATAGAAAATGGTCGAACGCCATTCCACTCTGCACACCTATATCAAACTTCACATCGTCAGATTCCATTGCCATGTTGAACGGAGACATTGATGCAATGCTGTCAGATGGCGCCATCTTGAGCACAGATATATCAAAGATAGAGACTCCCGCCATTTTGACCCCACAGAGTTTAAAAGCCGCTATGACACGAGTGGCTGCAACAAGGCTTTTACGCAGGGCACCCATAGAAACTGTTAAAAATAGAATTAATAGAGTAAACAGAATATTGCGAAGGGATACGGGAAGATAATTATTATCTCTGCTTAATATGACTAAAACAAAGTTTAATCAGTGACTGTAAAATTTGTTTGTTATACAAATCTTCATAAAATTCGTATGGGAATCCAAACGGGCAATTTAATAATATACATTTAACGATTATTAAATCATATTTCAATATCTGAACTAACCAAATTTATTTCGACAGTTAATTGCACCAAAAAAATATAATTGCCTATTCCGAGGTTAAATATCGCTTTGTAGGTGATTTTAATTAATTCATGTTACATTCTTAAGGCAATTTTGTCTACACAAAATACTTAACTTAATTATTTTTTTTTCGATTAAAAATTAAATTTTATGATTTAGCAAATAGTTTTTGGTGCAATTGGCCGTGCCAATGTAGCGTTAAAGCAAATATTATAAAATTGACTAATAACTTGTAACACAGTATTTAATAATTAGTTTTAGAGAGATCTATAACATCTACTAGTAATTATAAAGATAAGTCAAAAAGGCAATTTATAACCAATCATTATTTGATTCAGAACCACTGTAATGGGTCTTCCAAACAAATATTTTAAATTAGATGTTTCGCTAAGTCCTAACAAAATTATTATTTTGTTGCATTCCTTCATTTGATTTTATTTTTCGTAACACCAGAAAAGTACTTCAAATCTACACAGATACTATCTGTTTTAATTTATGACAAGCATTTTGACTATACTCTGTAGATGACCATAATCTATGGTCGTATTAAAAAATATGCATATGATTTTGAATTTTGAAAGTTTTTAGATATTTGGCGAATAAATCTTTTCGTGTCAATTGAATTGTATATAAGCCAAAGAGATAGAATAGGTCATATCAATTATAACTGTACTTAATAATTTATATTCCTATACAATTTAAATAAGTAAATTATAAGTAGTCGTAGACAATCAAAGAGTAAAATTATTTAATTTTTTATATTAATATTTATTTATAAATAGTGATTTGCTCAAATTAAAACTTTTATAATGTATATAACTCGGCTCAAAGTAATTATTTCTAGAATCTTCGTCGTCTTTATTAATTGCTATAGTTATTAATATGAATAAAATTATCGAAACGTTGAAGAATTTTCCTAGTTGCATATACTGAATTAATTGTAAAGATTATTATTATCTATATAATATCTACGTAAGGAGGCAAACGTCATATTCGATTTGAGATTAAGCACGAAAAAGCAACATCTTTTTCTAAACTAAGTTAAAATGTCTAGAGTGGACATTACATATTAAATCTGATAAAGATATCAATAGAGTAAAAGGCATATCAAACGATATACTCATTCGAATATCTAGCAAGATATTTTTTCTTGTTAGTTAACTAATTATTATACTAAAATTGTGAATAAAAAATTAAGAAATATTTTGACTTTAACTTGATTTACAATCTTAAGACAAGCTATGAAATTTCCTTAATACAAAAAACATTATATATCGAAGAATAATATTTAAAATAATAAGTAATAATATCTAGTGAACAACGCACGCATTTTGCTTATAATGTTGTAGTCTACTTACCTATCAATCTTTAAGTGCACGTATTTACGTGTTCACTAACAATACGTTGCGTTGTTTGTGGGTTACTTCGCTCGTGTGAAATACTAAACCCGCAATGTTTTATTACTTTATAGATATTACTTTGCGCACCGTTGCATTCAGAAATGTCAAACGTAAATTGGAATGCTCTGCGACTACATATTTTATCTGTGCTTCAGTTGAACGCGCGCCGTTGCTAATTCGTCACGTGTTGCGCGCGCTATATGTTCAAAAATTCGGTTGAATGTATTTTCGAATGAAAAGTTCAAATTATTTACGCAGTGTTTTATATTATAAGGTAATGTCGAGTTATATGTGTTGTGTAAGCTGATAGAAAGAAACAATTATTTCTCCGATACAGGTAACTTAGTCACTAAACTCATTGTAATAATTAAGATAATGTTAAGTTAACGTGCATTCTACGTTTTTCTAGTTCTATGTCGGCAAATATATGACGTACTTGTATAATAAGATAATAGTTTTTGTTGGTGTGCACGGTGCACCTACTTAGAGAACAATGCTGCAATTTAGTATAGTTTTTGCTACACATTTCTAAGTTACATTGCATATTCATCTAATCACAAATTATATTTCGTTACGTATTATATTTACTAAATTTCATTTGAAACGAGTGATAGATGTTTTAAAACTGTATTAATATACAGACTTAGTTAGAAAATACATTATCTCTTGTGGTACCGTATACACAGAAAAGTTCTGCGTTGAAGTGTGATATTGAAGCAGCAAAAATAAATAGTGTCGACCAAGATTACGAGTCGATTAAGCCTTCCGAAACGTATAGAAGTCATATTTAGTATTAACTCCCGACTTTAAATCTTAACCTAAGCAATTAGACATGACGCATCGTATAAGAATAGCTTTATACACATTAAAGTTTATTTATTAACTTTTACGCTTTTAAATAAACCATAATTTTAAAAAATATACCTTATTTCCGATTTTCCTTATTCCGATATATTCTTAGAGATTTTTGCATTTTAAAATTCTCTAAACCTATTCACATACTTTATTATGGAGCCCTAACAATAACATAACGTATGCACTGCAACTAGCAAACGTGATAATACTAGGATGTCCTAATTAGCATGTACACACTAACAAGTTTACCTTAATCCTTTTAGCATCAGCAGAAAGGAAAGAAAAGAAAATTTAAAGTTATGTTATAAAGTAGTCCTCTTTAATATGAATGAAATATAGAAAGAAAACAAAAATCTTTTTAGATGTCGAATCAGAACTAAATCGTCCTGAGTAAAGTCTACCTATATATTTATACATTTACTATAGTTTTAATAAGTCACAAAACCAACCAATATTGATACCATACATTATATGATCTTCCAGGATACTAAGTTTTTTACACTAAAAAACTTTTAGGAACTTACAGAGGTATGTAAAACCTAGATCATACGAGAGACTATCATTGAATCAATACGTATTTTGTGCTTTACTTAAAAATAAAATATTTTCACTATTAGTTGTTTTTAAAGATCACTTATGAAGTGGACAATTTAAAACTAATTTGTTTTGTTCTTGCGTCGTAATCTTTTACGGCTTCGCGCTTTCCTTGTTCACAAGGGATTAACTTTCGTTATCCTACACCGGTCTGAAATACTAGGTTTCATATCTCAAACTTACCCTAGTCTTATGTTTATTATTATATTTTTTATACTTACTTACATGTAACCTTCCATATCAAACCCTCAATACGATGTAACATAAAATATGGTAGTAGATTGCTACCTATTTATTGTTAGTAGTAGCTTTTTATTTAGAAGATTTTTTTTATTTCAATGATCTAGGTCGCGCTCATTCTCATGCATACCCATGGTACTATAGAAAAACTATACTTACGTTTTGATGACAAATAGCATTAAAATACCCTATGACTTATATAGGACAAGAATATAAGCTATATTCTTGTCCCATTTAAGGTTGTTTAATGAGAACAAGTATCTACGAGGTGCTAAGCTCTGAACAAATTAATGGCAACGCTCTATTGAACTTTCCCGAACTGGGTGTTGAACTCCATTATAATGTCGGTCTGTCATCTTCACTAACTGCTTATAAAATATTAGTTTTCCTGGCCCTAAACATTTGCTGCTAGTGAGCTTATATAAATACAAATATTTTTATCAATCCGTATTTTTATCAATATTATTAATTTCACATGTACTAAAGATATTTTTTTTTAAAATCAAGTTTTTTTAAGTGATTCACCCAAGTCGCAATTCCATTCGTCACGACCGAATAGTAATTAAAGTGTTACCTTGAACCCATACGTAAAATACAAAGCATGTAACCAATCACCATAAGTTATGTATTATGTGGGTTCGTGCTAAACTAGACCTTACGAATGTTTGATTCGTTTTGTGTGTGTAAAATGTGTGTGTTATCAAGCTCAAAAATGTGTGAATTAATAATAAATATATCAAGCGTCTACCAAATATGGGTGGGACATTGAAAATACAAAAAAAACTCTTTAAATTGATAACAACGTGTGTACGCCCAGAGGCCTCTTAATTAACGCGGGTAAAACTGGTAGTGCTAAGTAAAGGTATTAGTAATAGGTTTTGTATTATACATAATTACATATTGAGGTTTTCATCCCTTACTTCTAATCAATATCGAAGACAGGTAAAAAGGTATTATTAGGTAATGATGGGTAAAGCGCCTCGATATTTCGGTTGTTTGATTCATCGTTCCTATTAGGGGACTTAATGGATATACAGCCTACTTAAGAGATACCATAAACAACACTTAGTCTGCTAAAGAAACATTTGCAACAACTGTAATAATTAGATCTGTTCACGGTCGGCGCGTATCCTCGTGACGACCTTGCTTAAGTTTCCTCTTCTGTGAGACGTCTGAAGTCGCTCAACCATCACAACTATTTACTTAGATTAAGCTATTTAATTCTTTATTAATCTCCGAGTTTGTTTAATAAACAGATACTCTTGCTTAGTGTTGTGAGCTGCGGGAAAGCTTCGATTCCAGTTCGTCCAAACTTCTTGTTATTAATGCGGTTATTAGTGAGTTCTTAGTTTTATTTAACAGATATTAAAGGGGCTCTCTGACGAATGCTGCAAATCGTGTCATAAATCAATTCCGTAAATAAATTTACTTGGAGTAAATTTCTACTTTTGCTTATGAGTTAATAATTCTAAATATTATGCGTGTTTGGCAAGGTAGATACTTTTGACAGAATACTACTGTTTTTAATATGCGCAGTATTTTATAGTACATAATATTTATTCGCTTTGAGTACACGTATTATGTAATTTACAAGTAGGTATATCACGGAAAAGGTAAATTGACGCAGCACAACATCGATTATTACAAAGTCAAGGTTAAAATGTTATTGTTATGTCCACAATAATTGAACATACAGCCTGAATGGGTACGTATATCAGTTATGTTATACTTCGTCATGGAAAAAATCTAGTTTTGACGGCTATCAATCGACTTAATTATTCAATTCAAATGTCGGCTTTGGTGAACCAATTAAAGAACTTTGTCAAAAAAAAAATCAGATTCGCAAACATTGTCAAATTTTAGTATAGCAATGGATATTATTGTTATTAATTAAACGTAATACTTGATTTGACGCTCACGGGAGCGTTACATAAATGAATGAAGTTATTATGATTTAATCTGACGTCTGAGGCTCACAGCCGGAAAACATTTTTATTCATTAATTACCAATCACAAGAATGACATTATTAGTACATCGAATTTCAAACTGACGCTTTTAATGTGTGTAAAGTGTTGTTTTAAATTTGTACACGTTACAAAAATGAAAATATAAAATTACAAAATGACTATCATTAAACCATTACCGCAGCCGTAAAAATTAACTGCTCACCGTGTACCAATTTATTCTTATTTTTTTTCCTTTTAAACATCTCTAAATATGACTTTATTTTGTTTGCGTACAAGCATGTCCTTTGCAGGAATACGAAATATATTAGTTGTTCAGCATCTTGGAGGCTTCGCAATAATTTTTATGGGACTGTGGAAGTAGGGTTTATAAACAGGTATTTTGTCGATCAAGAGCCCATAGAAGTGCAGGAAGCTATGGTACGTGCTGTGCGTCATACTTGCATAGGGATGTACGCACTCCAAAGAGTATTTACTATCCCTGAGAAAAATGTCATCAAATATTATCTGTGCAAATATTTGAGTGATGTTGCTATGTATTAGAGTAATTAAAAAGCGTTTATTAAATATACTACTTGAATATTACCTAACGGTTTTTTTATGTTAATCGTTTATTTGTTATACGCATTTATGATATAAATACAATAGAAGTCATGACTTTAACACTAAGAAAAATGTCATTCATACAATAAACTCTTTTTTTCCGCCAAGCAAAACAAATACTAAACATGTGACTTTGTGTGTTTGTATGCTATGTTTTTTAAATAATGTTAACTAGTTTATTTTGTGTGAATTTTGTGTAATCCATAGATAGTATAATTTGAGTCGGATAGTTTTACTAATTGAAATAAATGTTCTTAAAACACTTCAAGTTTAAAATTATCTATTGCAATTTACACTTTATAATTCTATTTTTGAAATGTAGAAAACATACCTAATTCGCAAAGAAAGAGTTTACTCTGGCTGGTTTGATACTCAAGTAACTTGTCAACCCTATTCCCGATGTCCATACACGCATGACCATCTGTCCCTCTCACACATGATACATTTCACTCGCACATAACTGTCCAGTCACAGGTGATTGACTAGAACAATGGCGCGTTACAAAAAATGAATATTTTTTTTGAAATTTAAACATTGCAGATGCCGTTATTTGAGAATGTCATTTAATTTAATGTATTAATAATTTTCCAACATACAGTGTAAAGTCTATATAACGACACTGAAGGGACGGTGCATTTGCATTGTGCATTGAAGAATTAAAATACAAGCTAAACCAATCAAAGCCAATCCTTTCTTATATACATACGAAACTATTTTACGTACTATCAAACACGTGACCTTGATCTTTAATTAGTATGTAGTTAATCTCATGTTAAAATGTATCAGGTTTAATGACGTCGATAGAACGGATTGCAGTTACGTTCACAGCTGCTATACACACCCGTATTTTCCGGTCCAGGAGTCAACCATTGTTGGCTGAGGTTCGTTCACGAACTAAGTCAGCATAGTCCTCGTATTATACATATCAATATTCTTTATTGCACTAAAACTTTATATACTTTGTCAGAATTAGTAATGTTATTGAAAGAAGATTAACAGTGTAACTACATGTAAAGTCACTCGATTTAACGACAAACTCTCGAAAGCGTCGAAATCAATTGGCTTTGATTGAATTAGCTTGTATTCTAAATTTGATTAGAATTCTCACTCATGAAAAATTAAATTTTAAAATGCACCCCTTCAGTGTCGTTATATAGAGTTTACACTGTATTAGTACTTTTCATCTGTTACACAAATTGGATACAATGTACAGAATAAGTTGAAATAACTACAGTCTAAATGATTACTGGTAACTGGTAAACATCATAATATATATATATATATATATATATATATAACGTCCAGTTAACTGTCAATGTTTATTGCATAATATTTAACTGGTAATCGCACCCTGGAGTAGTCCGGAATGGTGACCATAATACTTAGTTAATATATCTATATTTCCTATACATATGTGTAAACATAAAACCGAATATAAATCGTTGCAAACTAAAAAGACTTACAATCCGTTATTTGAATAGAAACTACCAATAAACAACCAGAATGTTTGATCAATAGATTATGTCACATACAATAGAGATTACGTACTTTGATACAACAGTCTGAATGCGTTTTGTCTAGTTAGTAAAATTAACGTTTTTTTGATTATTTCAAGAATTTATTTTAAATGTACACATTTTACCAAACTAGTAGACTATATATTGGCTAAAAACACCCTGGAAAAAAGCGAATGTCATACTAGATACTTTATATACATCTAAACGTATGTATGTATATACATTTTTTTCAACTTTGTGTACCATTTGTAAAGTTAGGAATTTTGAATTGCATAACTTCCGCTGTTTTTGGATACCTTCTACAGAATAATTTATACCTACACAGTAATTGATTGTTTTATAATTATACAATTCTGCTTGCATTCGGCTCAAGGTTGATTCGAAGGTTTCGATTCAGGGTTGTCAACTGGATATGGAGGGCAGTTCTAATCTAAAATGTTACATAAATTCAAATATATTAAATAGGCTAGACCTTGGTAAGTACCCATAAGGCAGCATTGCATCGCGACATATCGCTCAAAAATATTTCCTATATTTTTCTTTTCTTAAATGTAAATTAATACAAGTATTAAAATAAATTGTAGCCTTTCTGTACTTACCACCTATTATTCGACTTATTGATTCAATTTTAGTTAGTAAGTTTTAATTTTAATATAGAATCTCTTTAGAACTTCGCTTATTGACAAAAAAAAATATGCTATTTACTATACTACGAAATAACTATAGCCCTATTCATTTTCACAGTAATTGGTTTGGTTATGGCTTCACCCAAACAGAGGGTTTAACAGGAAATTAGTTCTTGATACAGATAACATTGTCAAAAGTGAACAATTTCATTCAAATTTGATCAATTCAATACACACTTTAAATTTATGTCAAGAAAACAACACCACTCTGCAGTTTTTTAGTTATTAAGTTAATATACTCTATAGTTTTTTTTATATTATATACTACAACAAGTACGCATAAATAGATGGATAAATACGTGGAAGGCTAATAAAAGCAAATTAATATTCATATAACATTACTATGGCCTGTATTTATTATACAGAATTGTCATTGTATTTGCGTAACATGGGAAACTATATCAAAAATATCAATAATTAAGTGACATTACCGATAACATTCCGGTCGGTAATCAAACACGCGACCATTAGACACCGCTAGCGTCAGTTAGCTGGAACGAATCGTGCGCAGGTACCGTTCTTACATCCAGTTATAGACAACTGGATGCGACATATTTGTCGAAAATTATTTTTACGTAAGAGTGATAGATACTAGGAGTAACAGTTATGAACTGATTAAATTTTTAATGAAAAAAAACATCGCGCATAAAATAAATAATTTTAGTATTGTAATTAAACTTATCATATAATAATTATCTATAATGTAATCAGCCTCAATTCTAGTTCTATAAATTCGTGTCTGCACGCGTCGAATATATGAATAATAATACGAATTTCCTTGGCGGTGTTATAAATTGTATGTGGCATTTAAACGTTTTAACATAAGTCTATAATTATTGGTTTCACTATAAAGAATACAAAGAAATTAATTAGTAAAGGGTCCATTCCATCCAAAATGCGCTGTAATTTGTTACATACCTTTTTGAAAGGAAAAACCGTAATTGTTTTGCATCTTTTCAATGCCATAGGAAATCGGAAAAGCAGGAAAATGATTGCACCTTGAGATAACACGTCCTTAAATACCGAATTGAATGAAGCAAAACGAAATAATTTCATCATATGTAATAATGACATCCCCCGAGGTTCTTGTGGGTTCTTTTCAGTTCTTTTAACCCATATAAACCTAGTTTAACTGATGTTCAACTGGTTGTTTATGATGCTATTTGAAATTAAGAATTTTAACTTTGACCTTGACTTTGATGACTAGAAAATGGTGAAACCAAATTATTACAAGGTTTAATTTTTAATTATATTATACAATTCAACATGCAATTTCGATTTGGACTTAATTAAACTTTAATTATATAGAAAATAATAGAATTAAACAAAAATATTTGTTATAATTCAGGTTTAATGTTCTAAGTAAATTCTTGGAAGTCAGTTAAGGCTGATTCCAATTTCCTGGGCCCGTCGGTTAATATACCTGGTTTGTCTTAAGTGTCCAGTCTGACCAATTTGAAAAGCCAGTGCTTTTTATTAAGGCGAATAATATTATTCCTATCTCCTGTAGTAGATAGTTTGACTACTAGGAGTAGAAACATTAACCTGTCTATTGAAACTACTGTTTCGTTTCCGAGTTTTTATCGTTATAGTAACGATATGAATAACGCCACGATAATCCATTTATGCAAATGACGATGTATGAAATATAATTGAAGTGTACTAATGAGTTAATAACATTAAAACTCATACCAACCTTGCGTAGGCTTCTGACACGAATTGGAGCATGTTATGCTGCTGTTCTTATACGAATTCCGACATTTCGACTAACGTCTACGTTTTATTTGAAAATCTACGGCTTTAAATTTTTGCTTATTTGATCAGCTAATACTAATTTATATAGCCATTTATTAAACAAAGCTGGCTGGATTGTTCAGGTCGAGAAAGCACTCATCCTTCCCCAGAATTGGCTGATGCTTCGATTTGTATATTCTTGACGTAAGAAGTTTTTAAGTTAAATCTTGTTTTTCGTACTCAAACATTGTTTATCATATGGTTACACCGTATTTCCTCAAGCTATCACTAACAACATCCATTCATCACTAGGTAAACACAGTTGTTTAAACCCTGTTGCTAATGAAAGTCAACACAATGATTGATACTTTTGTAAATATCCTATGATGGGATATCCTGTTTTATGAATGAGATTCTTACACAATGTGAACTACTACGAATGTGTTTTAGATATTTCGATAAAATAATTTGAAATTTCTGACACGGTTACAGTTCTTTGCTCTCGTGGTGTCTATGGAAATTAGGATATTTACGTAACAAGTTGAGAACGGCTTCCTTAACAGAACAATGAAGCCACACATTATTAGAATTAGTGATGTTGGGGGCTGTGAATTCAGAAATCTGGAACATGAGACTAGTCTTAGCTAACTATACGTAATATTGTTTTGGTTGATGGGATAAATAAACTTAAAAATATACTATAAAATATTCATGGTCATTTTCTTATGAATAAATCGTAATAACACTCTTTTATAGTTTTAAAAATGTTATTAATTAGTTAAAATCCGCATTTTCTATATAATGTTATACTTGGCGATTCAAAGTGGCGGAGAGATCCGTGACAGTTCTTCTCGTCCGCTCCACACCCTTGATTTGGAAACTGACAGTAAATGTAGAGTGAATTTTTATATTTTTTCTACAATTCAGAAGTGTAAGAATATAAATATTTTTAAATTTGATTTCGTTTCCAAGTCGGCTTCATTTACATAAATAATGCAGATTATAAGAATCAGCTATAGCCTTCAAATTAATCAGCTTTGCAATTCTAACAAAAAAATTAAACAAACAAAATGTTAACATATTTATTATAATAAACATACTCAAACGTTATCTCGAAGTCTCATCTATTTGATTTCACAACTCTATATAGGGCATTTGTGCGCTGATAAGAAATAATACAGAGTGTTATTTATTATTGAATTATCTTTTTCATATATTTCAACACTGTTTTAGGAAAACTTATTTTTTTTATTTAAAAAATGCTATATATGCTTACTTTACCTTGTACAGTAATATTCATAGATTACATGTGCCACGCCTTTACAATTAATTACTCATGATAAGATTATGATGATCTCACACTATCATATGTTCTGTTTAATTTAACCTGCATTAGTACAGAAGTTCAGTTGTCTTTAAAGTGTTATTTTTTAAAATAAAACGTATATGTAACTTATCAGAGGATCATAACAATCTATCATTTTAAAAATTAATTATATTCTTGGAAAATTATTTGCGATAATTAAAAGATAAAAATGGACACTAAGTTTCACTTGAATAAATAATTATGTATAGCACACACGTATTACTTTGAGTTAATAAGTATCAGTAAAAAAGTAGTTAAAAGTTCTCACGTGTCCGGTAATAGCTGGTGAGAGTATAACTAGACGGGAAGCCTCCTTCTCGATATATCCCTTCGAAAATTTAAGTAAGTCATTATCAGTTAATCAATCTAAAGCACTCTTCAAACTCAACAGTAAAGTACAGTTTTGTGTCTATTTAGCGATGAGTTGAATTAAAAAGGTTAAATTATGATAATGTTATTTGTATTTATGATTCCTTTTTTGAAATTTCTGATTAACTTACTGTAAAAACATAATTGAAAATACTCACAGCACATTTTTTTGTTTCAGATCAATGGATAACGGAGCGATACCACTCTTTCAAGCTTTGGTGTCAGTGTTCTAAATTCAAATAGTTTCGTGTTAATAAAAATGTTTTTCTCCTAAAAGTCATTTAAATCAATCCATTAGAACGTTCCAAATTCAAAAAAACTACCTTGCTAGTGCCCTGAATTCTACAAGTTAATTCATAATGTCGTAATTGCTGGTATATTAATATATTTGTATGTGTATAATGTATGAGTATGGGTGAACCAACTATACATAAGACTTGTGTGAGGGTGAATTCCGCTGATGACGAGTCGAGGGATGAGGTGGATCACGAATTACCAAAGAAAAACCCTTTTATACGGGTAAGTGTGCAATTTTTTTTTTTTAATTTACCCTCTTTTTGTATTGACTACAGTAGCCAGTGTTATAAATAATACGATAGTATGAAAGTAGTGTTCTTTTGATGCGCTTAATGTGAACTGTCATGGAACGGAGATAAATTGTAGTCTCAAAGTATTAGACGTTGAGTTTTTTATTTATTTTTATATGTTAAATTAAAAATTACATTCAATCCACAGTGGTTTGTTTCATGTAACTGAATTCTGGACCGTGATTTATGTATGAAATATTGTTTAATAATAAGGGAAAGACTCTGAGAATGTTACAATTCAGGCTATTCATGTGACATCTAATATTGTGAGGTCCATTCTTAGTCAAATAGTATTTCAAGTTAATCTGGCGCCACGTAACGCTAAAACATGTAATTATAGCAATATTACTTCCCTTTAATGAAACTTCTCTATATTATTAATTTGTTGACTACCTTTAGATTTCTCACTGTTTTATATGATAAACCTAAATAAACAAGTCTATATATATCCTTTTAATGTGTCAAAATATGTTTAACTACTTATGTCGATGGCTCTGGCTCACAGTAAGTTGGAATAATTGCATTGAAAAAACTAAATCAAAAAAAAAAACTCGTTCTTAAATTAAATACTCTACCACACTGCCACGTGGTTTTATGAGTGACAGGTCAGTTGTTTAGTATAAATACTTGAAAATTAATTTAAGTGTAAACAGGTAAGCGGTCGTTACGACCCATTTTTAAGACCCCTTAAGGACCGACAACGCATCCGGTGATTGGCATACCGCAGGCCCGTACATCTTATAAAAAGAATAGATGAAGCTATTGGACTTCTCGGTCAACTATAAATGTATCAAGCACAAATAAAAAGTAAAAGAAGCCAACACCCAACTAACAGTGAAACTTCCCTTTTCCTTGTCAACATTTTTCTTGTATGAACCGGTATTTGTTCCTGTTTGAGAAAGTTTTCAAAATACGCGGAAAAATCTGTTATCCAACGCAGGTTCCGGTAGTTAGTTCACTATGGTATTAGAAAGCGTTGCAGACCAATGGATCAATTTCCAGTTGTTCAAATTCCTAATCCAATGTTGTCATAGCGCTAGCGATAAAAAATCCTTCGGGATATTACAAATTGCGATCAGGTTTCTGGTCATTTTTAAGAGCCGAGTGAAACAGGGCAGCTAGACGTACCAAAGATATGTGGAAAAAGTAACAAGTTCCAAAAGTTTGGAACCCGCTTTTCCGAATTACCAAAAATAACTTTATTCGTGCAGCTAACTTTTTCACACATCGCAATATACCATACCAATTTATGAATCACCGCAAAATATTTAAAAACAAACTCTATCCTATTTAAGGGCATAACAAAAACTGATTAGATACTCACAACAACACTACAACTTACTTATATAACAAACCCTTTCCAAAAAGAGAGCTTTTTGAATTTGTCTAATCAGTTCAATGCTCATTATGCCGGTTCGCAAAGTATTCGCCTTTTTCCTTTAAATTTCGTTCAACTGTATGATGAATAGTTTGATATATCCTGTCCTATTATACTTATCGATATAAAACATGTTTAGTGTATGAATGGCGTCTATACAAGTGTGGGAGCTCACTTTCTAACAGACAATTGTTAAGTATTAATTTATTAACTTGAAATGTGTTAGACGTGTGTGTATAGAAAATGAAATAATCTACTTTTACTCATGTTAAGTGACACTTGTCGTGGCATGAATTGTGATGGGTAATCTTTCGATTCAATTTGAAGCCATTTATACACCAGCTTATAGAAATTATTACGTTAAATGATATTTTACATTCTTTGGCCTTAAGTTAATTCGACAATCCTTATGTCGTATGTTGGAAACAACGGTAGGTCAGTTGGTTTATCCTAAAATTTTTGCAGTAAATTAATAAATGTTCTGTCATTAAGTATTATCATTCCAACCATATAGGCAAAACTGATTCCATTTTAAGTCGGTTACAAATGGTATTGCATTTATCCCTTTAGTGATTATATACGAATAAGGTTTGATACATGTCTAAAAAGGTTTTAATAAGACGCTAAATGTCTATGACCAACGAGGATAAGTAATCTTTTATGTGCCAGATAACTAGATCTTACAATATTAGTACTTAACTGTATTAAATACAGCTATATTAAAACATATACAATCTTTTTTTCATTTCGGTTGTGTTCGCGTAATAACTAATTAATAAATTGAATAGTTTTATCTTCAATACAATAGATATATGGAAGTTTGGTGTAAAACTGAAAGGTCATTATAAAATATTAATAAATCGTTAAAACTGAAATTTAGTGAGGTAGTTTATATTTAGAAGAAAATCGCTAAAAAATACCAAATTTGATATTGAAGCGCTATTATAGCACCCCTCTATAATTCTATGTGTTAGTTAATAAGATGAAATAATTTATAAGTTTCAATTGTCATTTTCAGTCCACTTAAATAAAATACTAAAGTATTAAACTGGCGTATTTCATTGGCAATTTGACCCTATAAGCCACTATATACCCACAATGATAAAGATCACCCTTAAAATGTTAAGTATAGGTTTCGTATATTCTTTAGTTCTTTAGTTTGTTACCCGAGCACTGTTAATGTCGTAAAGCCAATTTCCCACAAAAGATTTATGCAATATTAATTATTATGTACCGTCCTCAAAATCTCAGCGACTCTCGAGGTTCTTGAACTCACTCATTCATTCGTAAATTCATTTAAGTTGACCTCAATCGAGTTTTGCAAGCGCCAAGCCTACCTTAACTACCCAGAAACGGAACGTCTTAAGTGCCACACGGTTTAATTCAAAATAACACCGTGGTACTTTATTATAGAGTTGCATTTTAGTTTAATGATAAAATGACTTAATTTGACTGAGTTAAGTAAGGCTTAAGTATGTGTGATTTGCATTCCACTTGATTGCACCCTTTATGACAAATTGATGTTTCGTGATATTAATGCAACATTAAAATCCCGCGTTTACTTCGCCTATATTTATCTTTTCCTTGTGCCAAATATAGTCAGAATTTAGTTCTAAAGATTGGTTATTAAAAGTATTGTTTTTATGAAATTACCTCTTAATTTGGCTTGTATAATCCATAACCTTATTTGTAAATAAAGTAACTATCTACTAATTTAGTTAATATGCCATATTTAAGATATTTTCTTTGGTACTTTTTACGCTCAAAGGCCGACAAGTCACTTGTAGCCTCGTTGTGATGAGCGACTGTTTAATCCCAAGTGTGCCTGCTTGTTTGCCCCTTGTCCCAAAAAATTCAAAAGAGAAACTGCTTTCTTTTCAAATAACCTAAATAAAATATACATTTATTTGTTATAACCCATAACTGATGTCAATGATTTAGGAAGAATTGATATTGAATGTTGATTATGTAGCGAAAAGGTATTTAGGTTTCGCAATGCAATGCCGAATCGAATTGTTTTGTAAGTAACCGTAAAGGGTCAGACGTAACATGTTTCGATCATTAAAAAATGATTAAAACCGCTATGAAACCTTGATCTTTTTCTTGCGAAGAATCTTTGAACACCTTTGGCTTCTACTAAACTTTATCTCGATTTAGATATCATTGGTATATTTGTTTTTTATTTGTTTCAATAGAATTATGTTATATTCCGAATTAAATACATTTTGTTAATGATTCATTAATTTTAAAAGTTATAACAATGTTTTTAATTATTATTAACGTCTTATTTTAAATCCACACGAATAGTTGCGTTAATAAGCTTATTTCCGACCTCTTTAATTTTTAACCACTAAGTTTTCATTTGTATTATATCTTTTTGTAAATGATTTAATGTAAGTTCAAATTAAACAGTATCAATCGTTCGCAGTGCTAAATATGCTAAATGTCATCACAATCTCATCTGCATTTAAATCGTATGCCGAGGTCGATAACTGTTTATAGATATGATCCTCATGCAACCTTTAGTTATCCGGTGTAGATATTTAACTAAATGTAGATATTAAAAAAAAAATATATATATATATATATATAACCTTTGGATCTCGGCCACTCCTTACTTCAAGTGTCAAGCTCACAACTCCAGTGACCAGCCCAGTCCCCAGCCCAGCCCCTCAAGATAGTCCCTCCCTTGACGACCTAAGCTGAGGTCAGAGTCTCACAGGAGACAATCCCTTGCGCTAATCACGGCAAAGCCAAATTATCACGGCTGAGCTAAGCTCACCAACAAGCCCGAGGTGAGCTGTAAAGAACTCCAGGGCAACAGCGAGATACCACTCCAAAAAAAAACCTCAGCCACTGGGACCTTCGGTCCTAGTAGACAACGCTATCAAGAATTGTGTTGATGGGATAAATTTTAATCGTGTTTTTCTAAGCCTTATAGAATACATTTCTAGAAAAGTTAGTTACTAAATATCGGAACACTTTTGTCAAGTGGACATGAATGAAAAGCAGTTTTAAAATAACGCCTGACAAATAATTAAAGCAATATGCAACGCGACTACATTGTCAGTTAATACATTCTAGGCGCATTTGTCTTGAATAAGACTTCGAGTCTACTGCCTATAAAAATACGTATATAAATTCTTGGGTTCAATAGCTATACATTATAAATATATTGTAATTGTATGCTAACAATTAATCGTTTCGTACATTGAACAAATATTTCTTTTTTGTATTCTATTTTTGTATTGTGTTCAATCATAGTATACATTACCTAATTTTAAGACAAGACACCTACATACACAATACTTTATATCGAGCGGTATTGTTTAAAGAATTGGGCTTCGTACCCACTTGTACGGTTAGTAAGTACAAAGGTAGTATAGGCCCCAGTAGGCTCTGTAGTTTGTATCGGTCAGCCGCCTTCCGTGTTCAAATTGAGTTAAGGCGACGCTATTTCAAGTTGATATTAAAAATAATATATCTCGATAATAAATAAACCACATAATTTTTAAAAGATTTATTTCTGTCAAAATAAATATTTTATTATTGCACACATGTCATGACATGTGACGACATACGTATGACGTCGCGATGTGACCGGCCTTTAAAATACTAACAAACTTTACTGTCCACTAGCAGGCTGCACACCAGGTTCTAATTTGTAAAATTCGCGAGTTGTTTATCGAAACACGACAGGTCAGGTCAGGTCAACGAATAAGTCAGTCTATACATACAAACCGATAACACGTTTAAATAGTAGCATATTACATTTAAAGAAAACAATCACACATTAGCATCGGACCCACTGACTTTTACCATGCGCTTAGCCTTAATGCCGCATTTCGAATCTTGCGCACCACTGGGCACTGATCATTCCCGCGCGATCGCGACACAACTCGCACGTGTAATAGGCGAAAGAGTGTAGTGTATAGTGTGGTTTTGGTACATTAGAAAATTGTGGTTTGTGGTTACTTTTAATAATACAATTTATGAAAGGTGTCACATATTTTTATTAAATCGTAATTTAACATTAAGCGAGCACTTACACAAAATAACATTGGCTTTATTATAAAGTATGTTTATTATTGATTGATGGTAAATTTGATCGATTCGATCGTACGGAAAAACTAAGCATATTATATTTGCACCGTATTGATGGTGATTTTAATATGACTAGTTCATATTAAAATCCGTAAAATCGTAAGATTACAGTTAGTTTGTGAATTCGTACAACTAAAAACAAATATCATATTTGTTTTTACGAATTTGTCGACTTTAAACAAGGCTAGGTAAGAAAAACTATGGTGTTTTGATTATGCGTTTTAAATTGATAACTACTCTCGAAATATGAATTGCCACTTAGCCCACAGTTAAATGATATTTTAAAAGACCTTACCATCCATTAAGCATAACACGGTAAAGGCTGTTAAAAAAAGACCTAATTCACTTTCTCCTGAAATAAGCGTGATGACAAAATTATTAACGAAATTTTCGCACTTTGATTCATAAGATACACTTTCTATCATAATTTGGATTTTCACTTAATCGCTGTAAAATCAACTTTATGTTCAACTTAATTAGTCATTAACTTTACTTTATTTACTGAAGCAAGTTTGTGTTTAAAAATATATATCTGAGTATATACAGTATCTTTGATTTGGCATTTTGCCTGAGCTATTTTGTGGTCCGAATTCCAAATTGTAACACAATTCACTATCTTATCTATAGCAATTTTTAACTGTCTTATCCAAATATAGTTGAAAGCTCTATCTAGATTTAAGTTAAATTAACGGCAACTAGTGGGCCGCGCAACAAAAAATACTAAATCCAAATATAAATAATCAATAGGATCCAATGTAATGTATTTTTAAATGTCAAAAATCATTTAAAACATTGGTTGTAGGAGGAATGTTTTATTTACGCTGTGAAGTGCTTAGTTTTGCTAACTACATATTGTTCTATTGCCTATGACATATAACTATCACTTTACTGAACACCTTCTTAGATATAAAAATAGACATGATAATTTCGAGGAATCGCCGTAGGCGCCGACTAAAACACTTTCATTTTGACATTTCTCTATTACCTTGTCTGACTTTCAAAGACGTGTTAATAGTGACCTCCGTACGTTACGTCCATTCAATTGTAGCTTATAATTCCCTAAAGACCGATACTGTACGATATTCATGTTTCGGTTCTTGACAAATATCTTTTTTGAATTTATTACCATAGGCCTTAAGCAACTATTATTAAATGCCTGGCCTGGCATAAGATTTTGGGATTTTAACTTAGCTCAAAAAAATATAAGAATCATGATATAAATATTATGTCTGAGTGTTTCTATTGGAGACACTCTGGATAGCTAAACCCGAAGTATATAACGTACATTAGAATATCATATATATGAAGGAGGGGATATAAATAACATTTTGGTGCGACAATAAACACTAGAACGAATAATAACATCAACAACACAATCTTATATTTAACGGAAAACGCGTAATTATCTTAAAATTGTGACACCTTTCATGATCCAATTTAATTTGTAGAATAGTGCAAGAGCTAAAGTTTTAAATGCAGTGAAATGTGCGATGCCATGATTAGCAATGAGAAAATCATGAAGATATCATCTATTATTATGGTAAGTAATCATTTATAAACAGTCTCTTATTGACTTATCGTAACTTATTTCAATACAGTAAAGGAATTGTTTTCTTAAAGCTCAGATACAATTGCTAATGACTGAGGTCAAGAAGTAGGGAGCTTTAAGGTACAAGATAGACAGTACATACTTCTATGTATATATGTATCCATCTCCTAAGCTATATTATGTGTTTGTCTGTATCCCGCAAACCAGTCCTGGTGACATTGCGTGGCGTCCTCTTTCCTTCCCTGTGCTAAACAAATAGATTGCTGTCGTTGAACTGTGGACAGAGACAGTTAATGTAAGGAGTCGTAGATTAGTAACATTTTAATTGTATGAAATATTTAACTAATTAGGAATTTACGTACTCACGTGTAGAATCTGGTATTTGGTGAGCGTGAACTTATGAACCTGAACCTAAACCTAGGTAACAACCATCGGGTCTCCTGTAGTTTTAGCTTTTATCTTCACTTACGCAAAAAGTAAGTATTTAGGGTAGTTGGAATGTAAAAGAACGTACAAAGCGATGGCGCGTTTTATTTGTTATTCATATATGGAACCTTAAAATTAAAAAAGCAATTAAAAGATTCCTATTTGAAAATTTAAAAAAATTCTTTTGTCCTTGTCAGACTCAAAGACAAAAGTTTTTAGCATCCAGCTTCCATTAGTATCATTATTATTTTACACGGAATTCATTAAAGCAAAGCTATAATTATTAGCTGGTATGTGATAGCAAAAAAATATTGAACTAAAAAATAGTCTCCACTCATCCTATGTGCGGGGTCGTCGTTCCGTATTGCATAATAGCGTCTAGTCAGATCGATTTATTGCCTTGCCCCAGGAAAACTGGCCTGTGATTGCGATAGTCTTTGCCGGAAATGTATTACTTCTTACAACGTATATAATATAGGTTTATATTGAGATGTAGACTTATTTCTAGGTTGTAAGTAATCTGTTGGTTCATTGATTGCTAAACAAGGTCTTTAGATTATCTGGGAAAGGTTTACGGGATTAAGTAGTTAAATATTTTGTTTTATATTACACATGTTTATGTAATATGCCAATTAATGAGAATTCACATAATTACTAACATTGTGATGATAATATGTTAGAAAAGAAAAAAAGTACGCATGTGACTTATTACAAAAAATAAATACCAGTTCGGCAACAGGCAATTTCTTTCTTAATTTGGGACTCGCGTGGACATATTTTTTTATTGAAAAGTAAACGAAACATGAAATTTGAGTATATTCTTTTAAACAAAACTACGCATAGCTCATACCTTAATATTTATTCAATATGCACGCACGCGTCTATCCAGGGGTACTTTGTCAAAAACAGATTAAAAAATTCCTTTATTTGGAGTTCTGCCACCAAAACGAGTGGTCAAGAATGTGATATTTTTAAATTGTCGAAAATTTACGCAACATTCTGTATTCCTAAATAAATGTTAAGTAATAAATAAGGCTAGTGGTAAAATATTCTTCACGTTTCGCTAATTTGCCTCAAAAGTAGCATTACCCAATTATATGAAGGTTGATCACCGGATGAGCCTATGTCTAAATCTAATTTATTACTTCTTAACAATACAAAACGTTAATAGCACAGAATGATAACATTGTGAAAGATCTGTATTAACCAAATGGTTTAATTCTCCGTTGTTATTTCACTTAAACTCATTAAATAAACTCGATTGGGAAAATAATTCTAATATAATAATATTCATTTATTAAGTAACCAAGACTCATAAGTATAAGTAGGTACAATTACTTAAAAATTATTAAACATTAAGACACATCACAGTTTTCTACATACCATCATACCACAGTATCAATATTTTGTTATTGATTTATATTAAACATTAAATACCATATAAATATTGATTGCTTGTAAATAATATTAAGCATAACAAACTAGAATAAATATATGAGTGGACTAAAACAACCCTATAGAAGAATTAGTAAAACACACAAAGAAAGACGTAATATTAACTGGTTGAATACAGAATCTATTAAACCGTTCGTATAGAAAAGCTTCAGCCCTATACAAAACGGAATATTAAAGTATGAGCTATATTATACCTATAATGAGTGATCTGCGCATGCGCTGGGTGCTCTAAGGCCGGTTCTTTTGACACAAATTCAGATGTACCGTAACGAAATCTACTTCCGATGAGACGCACGTTTTAACCAGTCCACAATGCGTTATAAAGCCGATATTATAATTGTATGTAATTATTTAATACACATTTGAGTATTTAAGACTCAAAAGTTATATTTACTGTGGTTACGTGATAAATAATTTGGAGAATACAAGTTCCATGTATTCATTAATTACTAAAGTGAACTGAGAAAGTGACATTTGTACATGTTATTATGATTTTTTTTCACCAAATTCAAGCAGTTGATTTATTTCCTCAATTTGTCATATCATCTCATAACCTAACATACATTTCCCAGATATTTCCCATCACAATTATGTCACCAGATTACATATAACGACCTGATCGTGAGATGTTAATGGTTTCATAATTACCCGCCTTAATTAGTTTTTGAGGAAAGCCTATTACTTAAAAAAACGTAAATATTAAAAAATTAAAATTAGACACCATTAACACAAGGTCTGCTATGAAGTTTATAACTAATATTTTCATGTATATTCAGCCTTCACGTATACAGCACCAGACTGTGTTTTTGATACAGTCACATATATTTACTGTTCACACTGTATTGTTGAGAAAATAAATAAATGGCTAATATAGTGCGGTTAATTTTTTTGCTATATATTTATTTATTTTAAGGAAACAAAACAGGCACATCACAAAAATACAATTACAGAAAAAGATATATGACAAATATACAGAGGCATCCTAAAACATGTTTCACAGATATATTATATATAAATCTATACTAATAATAAGACAGTAAAAATCGAAAAACTGTACATTAAATATTTTTCCAAAAAACTGAAAGGAGGCAATTAAAGAAGAGTCATAGAAACCAAAAAACCAATTTTTGGAATTCTTGTCTGTCTGTCTGTCTGTCTGTCTGTCTGTCTGTCTGTCTGTCTGTCTGGTACTTTATAACTTGAAAACTACTGAACGGATTTGAACGCGGTTTTCACAGTTGGATTATATATAATTAGGAGCGTTGTCAAAAGTTTATTTTGTCAAAATCAGTTAAGAGAAAAATAAGTTATGGTCAATTGAAAATTTACTTCAACCACTGCTTCAAATTTTTTAAACACTTATATTGATTGATTAGTTATATATTGTTAAATATGTTCTAATATAAGTTAATCTTAATATTAAAACTTATGAGAGGTAACAAAAATAACAAATAACGCAGTGCGCGCGGGCGCGGTTGAAGTGTTGAACAATGTGCTCGATAGATGGCGTTGATAAAATTCGTAGATTTATTTTATTTTTTTATTTCTTAAACCTATACAGCTTATCAAAAACAGTTTACACAATAAAAATAGATTAAAAATAAAGCCAAAATGAGGTTAAAATATAGAATCGGAAATATAATCTAAGATCAGGAAAAAGAATAACAAAAAAAAACACGAACAGAAAAAAAAAATATATATATATACACATGAACAAGTGGAACTATGTGAAGTACGAGCATTTTAGTGTGTGCAATGGTGTTGCTGTGTGAGTGAGTGTGCGAGGGTGAGTCTTACTTTTTTTTTAAAGAACTTCTACTTAGGCCAAATATATCCATCGCGGTGTTAAGATGCTCCATTGTGTAATGACTACCATGCACTTCAAACTTTCATTAACGTTTTACCCTATGATTATTTTGAGTGAACACTACCTATACCAACAAGTAAAAGGAAACGAGTGAAAAGACGTTTATCGTTTGTCCGCTCCCATTTTTCCATCTACATCCTTAACGTTAATGAGGTTTACCTTTTATTATTTGGCCAAGCTAATAAGTAATAACCTCACAAGTACGTATTTCGTACTCAAAACTTCCTAAGAATTTTCTTTCAACTCTTAACCGCTGAGGAGTTTTACCTTCCATCATCAGCTCATCCACATAAGAAGATGACTATCAGAATATAAAATTGTCAGAATAGTAATTGCCTGTACGTTAATTTGAAAGTTGCCCTCGATTTCCCTGAATCATCCGATCCTGTAAAGCTACATCATCCCTGAGTAACACAGGCTATATATAATTCTAATTGTAACAAGATTTTAGCCCGTGAAAGAAAGCCCTGTCGAGATCATTAAAAAACGCTATATACTTAACCAAATTACACGTGGGCGAAGCCGCGGGCGGAAAGCTAGTATATTATATACACAGTCACAAGTACAGAAACAACGAATAGACACGAGAAGAAAAAACAAAACAAAATTAATCTTTAAATTAAAAGTTACATTAACACAAACACAATATTAGAAGTAAAATATAAGATATATTGTGAATACTATATAATACACAAAAATATATGCAGGGAATACCAACAAATTGTTATTATGCACTCAGACAATCTTATAACAGTCTTAACCAGTGATCTTAATAAGATGCAAAATGTATAAAATATGAAACCTTCTTGATTTTGTTAATATTTTCAAAATGTTTTGTCCATATCGCACTTGTCTATATGTGGGAGCTTTCAGTCAGGGACTAACTGTCAGTTGATTCGATACAAATTCAAGATTACTTAAACATAACGTTAATAAGTCACACTTAGCACACTCATCAAACGTATACAATTGCTTAGTTTAGAAAAATATTTTAAAAAACTTTAATGAAGAATTAACGAAGCCTAATTAATATTTGTGAAAACACATATATACCAACTTAACAAATGTTGATTGGAAATATTGTATAACAGTCCAGTTTATAAATAAAGATTAGAGATAGTTGTTTAATCGTATTTTAATGTTATTTATATCAGAAACAAATGGGACTAATAGGAAATTTATTATAATATTAAAACAGAATTATATAAGATCAGGTTTCATAAATAATTATTCTAGATTTGAGATTCACTTATTAATACAAGTAACACTTACACTCTTATTTCGGTTATTCTTTAAATAATCTAATTATGTTAGATCAAAACGGTTGGTTTAGTTTAGTTACTACAAATAGCTCTAAGGTACGATAATAAGGCTAAAAAAATTATCAATGTTGTCATAAAATGTCCATAAATACAAGAATTTTATTAGACACCATTTTGTTTTCTTGTTAATATTAAGCTAGCGGACATTCACCACACACTAGCATAGTTTCCTTCCTTTACTGAGAGGTCATCCGTTGCATGGTAGACTAATTACATGAGTATTATACACGTGTTGCTAATATAATGCTTATTAATGATAATACTGTAAAACAAATATGTTTTATAAATTCAAAATATTAAATGTACGTCAGTCGAAGCTTTTTCTAATAACATCTTGTATCATTCCATTAAAAGCATCTCATATTGACACTCTTTTAGTTTATTAACACGTTATATCATATATTTTTAAGAGAAACGTGAGTAATGTTCAAATTCAACTAGGATTGTGGGCTAAGATCAGCAGATTTAAGGCTTCTTTAGTTAACAAGGTAGATGCTATTATGAAATTTTTATATCGGTTGTACAGATTTGTACTGGTAACGGTCTGCTAGACTCGCCTCGGAATTCGGTCTGCGAGACGCACGATGTGCTTTCTCTTTCTAATGATAAACCCAAATGTTATTAGGCCATGCCCTGTGTCTTTTAGAGCGGAAATGCGTAATTATTTCTATATTATATTTATATTCACACTTTGTTACATAAAAATAATAGCATGAAAACAAATATGACATTCGGTCTCTTCCAGACTCCAAAATAAAACAGCAAAAAGGGAGCAAGGTGAATGTGCAGTTAGTTTTTCAAAAAAAAAAATAAAACAAGACAAGCTGTTAAATTAAAAAAAAAACATTTAAATATAATTCCGTGACATGGCTGCATAGGGATTTCAACGACCCCATGTGACATTAAAAATTCTCATAGAAAATAGAAATGGGCAAGCTCGCTCCTCTTTTCGTGATTTTTGTCATCATCTCATCAGTACTCGTAAATGTTAGTACTTCTGCCCTCTGTTCCGATGTGGGGTCTTAGGACACAACTAGTAATAGGCGATAGAAATGAAACATACTGTGTGTATTAAATGTATTTAGTAATATTTAAAACTTGTTGTAATTACACTATCAGCGTAATGCGTCACATAACTGTGAATAAAGTTTGGTTAATTATTATCTCTCGCTTAAAGTTCGGTGGCCTCTCATTACACAAAACTAAGCTTGATTTACTTAGTGCTTTACTCATTGAAAGTTCAAGTTTCTTATAAAAGTTCAATAGATTTCATTAAGGCGGCTTAAATTCATACAATTATTACATGTACCTTAATGACCGATGCCTTATTAACACTGCGGACATATTTGTTTTGGGGGGGATTTTATTAAATAGTGTAGTCATAACATACATTTATAGGTAGTATTTATTTTATAAGAGCATCTATCGAGTTTCTTGTCGGTTCTTCTCGGTAGATAACTGCCTTCCAAACCCGCGAGAATGTAAAAAATACGATTTAAAAGTGTCTTAAAAAACCTACATACAGCTTGTGTTTGATTAGTTATATTTTATATTTACCATATTTCAAAAGTTCTATTTGTTGTCCCATTTGTTACCTATTCCGACGAAAACTCACTATAAACCATATTTATTAAATCAATTATTATTGACAAACTTGCTCCAAGGCTATAATTATGTATACACATTGAGTATACTTTGAATGTACTTAGTATAATAACACACTCAGTATTTTGCGTAATAATGCTCTCGTTCTGTCCAACGCAATATTAATAACAGGGAAGCTATGAAGGAAATGTTTGCGACATTAATATATAGCGAAAGTCGGCTGTTGAAATAGTTTAATGTTTTTTTTTTTTGCATCACTCTTGATACACATACCTTATCATGCAGACATTTTGTATACACCGTATTATTAATTAAAGGAGTAATATTATTTACATATACAATTATTTATTCGAAAAGAAAACTTTTGATTATTATTCATTCAATAAACACAAAATATTGTTAATATTAACCTAACTAATATAAGTAACTTAACTTAAAACAAAACACAAAACTAAAATAAATTTAAAAAGTTTGGTCCCTGTGGCACAGTACCCACAATCCGCAGCGGCATTTCCTCGCTGTATGGCAATGCTTACACGCTGAGCAAGGAAAGCACCAGCTCTTGGATCACCAGTACTGACTACAATGAGCCTACTTAATTTAACTTTAATAAGCGCCTGTGCACCTCATGCTTCAAAAGTCACTACCCCAAAGTCTCTGTATTTAGTTAGTATGTACACTATAGTACTATTAATTGAACTGACTGACCGGGCTGAAGTATTTTATAATACTGAGAAGTCTCTTCAATTTTACACGCACTTCAAAACAGAACAATATTTAGTTTAACTCTCTTTAAAAAAACCTAAAAATATATTTTTTTATAAAATACTGATAAAACAAGTTTGCCCACATGTGGGAGATATATTTAAATTGTTAGAAGCGTAATAAAGGAGTTCGGGGAAAGTGTATCAAATACTTTGAGGCCAATAGTCGACAAAAACACGGCAATTCTATGTGTTCTACATGTAATGTGGATATCCGATTGTTACCGCACGCATTCGATTAGAAATCGCTGTTTCATAATCGCACCAATTATACATATTTATAATGTTTTATATGTGCATATAGTATGCGTTTAAGTACAATGTACTTAAACCATGGAGATGTTCTACATTTAAATTTTGTCTACTCCATTAACAATGAAAAAAATTACTATATCTATCTATCTATTCGAAAAGTGTGACCTGCTTTAATTTTCGGACAAATTCCAATTAGCTGTAAATATTTGAGACGTAAAATATATTTTCATCTTAGCTTAGAGATTATAATTTATTGAAACGTGTTTTTTGTGAGTGTATGAAAAACACTAAATCGACGTATAATATGAGATCTAATATTTAAAAAAAAAATTTAAATGTTGAATCCTTAAGCTTTTGCCATATATGGTTAAGAATAAGAAGAATATATATAATAAAAAGTATCGTACAAGAAAAATAATCAAAGACAAATTAAGACAGAGAACACAAAATGTAAGCAGCAAGTTACTGTGGAGCAGCTGTTACAGCAAGACATATAAATCATAACTATAACGAAAATATGCTAAATAATGTAACAAAATATTTTGTAATATATATATATAGTGATGTTACAAATCACATGTTACAACATATAAAAGGTCAGTGAGCGAAATCGGAGCGTTAAATTATAATATTTAATATGTGCAACGCGCTGCGTGCGTTAAATGGTAAATAATTTATGTTCAAGGGCCGGTTTAATCATAGATCCTCCCAAAACGTACAGAATCAAACAACTAAATACATAGTTAATAGAGAAGTAGCCATCACAGAACACTGCATTACTAAGTCGAATTGTGACCACGAGTTTTAGGCGAGAATTGATTAGATCTCTCGTATCGCCTCGATGTCCGTCTTACCAGTAATTAGAGTCATATATTTCTTACCGCCACGTTGCTCGTACTTCCGAACCAATTCGACTTGGGTCCTTCAAGAAAGAAGCGTATTAAGAGCGGCAAAGTACTCACGAGCTTCAGCCACGTGAGTGTCTATGGGCGGTGACTTCACCGATTTTTGCATATAGAAGTATAAAACAAATTATTATCATTTGATAAAAATGTGATTTCTGGTGGCATTAACCAACGGCTAAATTGTTTGAGTCTAATTTGCATCAAGTGAGTTTTTCCACTTTTCACTGAACACTTTCACGTACAATTTAGAATTATGTATTTCCACTGTCGTTTGCATCATACGAATTGTAGGTGGATTAATTAATTTTGGTAGTAGAATATTAAAATGACCAAATATTACGTTTATTTTTTACAAAATTATACATTTTGACGATGTGGACCCACAAAAATGTAGGAATTTCCAAAACATACATTTATTAATATAAATGATTACAGTCCATCGAATATAATCTTATATTAAAACGTATTGTATTTATTTACGGCCGCATACTAAGAACATGTTACAACATTAACTTAAATGCATACAAGCAGTTTATTAACAAAATATGACTTTTCCGATATTTAATAAAATGGATTGTCTAGTGCCTGTATTTTTTATAGTAAATAAAAAAATGTACTTGTTTAAAAACTCCAAATTTAAATTTGAATACTATGTGCAATAAGAAAGCACTGTGCCGGCGCATGCATACAATTATCGTAATACTTGTAATTAGAATTTGTAACTGGCGAAAGTTGTGAAATTGTAAGGCCGTACTTTCTAGTACTCAAGGGTGTAGCCTCAGAGCTTACTGTATAATCTAGTGGCCAGTAAACATTTAAGAATTAAGCTCTTAACAAAAGCTTCCTTCTGAACCTAGATTTCTTATTATTAATTAAAAATAACCTAATGATGCAAGTATCAAACGATTCGAGTTTTGTATCATACTTGTTATTATTATATTAGTTTTAATATAACATTTATCCGCAATGTATCTTTTTTAAAACAAGCAAAGTCGCGTCTTGCACGTTGTTTAATTAACATAGTTTTCTCTTAAACTACATTTGCCATCTTTCTAACAAGTGCTCAGTAATTGGTAATTGGTGAGATACGCGTTTTACTAATAAGGGTTATAATTATGTAGTAGTGAAAGGTATACCATGTACAATATGGTTACAAAAACTAGTTTATATGGTCTTAAAATAGTAATAATAAACGTTTAACTGACAGTTCTCGCTTTTGAGTGGTTCACGCTTTCAGCTTTGGGATGCTCCCAAATAAGCATGCACGACCGGAGAAATACGACTCAGAGAAAATTAGCGTCTATTGATGCAATGGATTTATCCTGTGTAATCTAAATTGGGAAGTGAGTGAGATTAGAGAATATAGAATGGGCTCTATTCTCTCCTTTCTCACTCCCATCTTTCTCGATATATTTTTTTTGCCCTAAACTAAGCTGGCGTTTCCACTTAAGTTAGTTTTAGTTAACTAGCTACTAATTTCCACTTATTCCATATAAAATCATAATCGCTAACAAGCACTGAAATTCAACTTAATAACAACTAAGTTAATATTAAATAAGGTTTTCAATACTAAAACGTAAAGCTAACTCTGCTTTATGTTTTATGATAGAAACCTTAGAGAAACTAGCCCAATAGGAAATTGGCCCATACAAAACTTTATTAGCGTTTTATTAAGCAATTCACAACAATAGGGTTTGTGCAAGCGCAATGAAGACACCGCATTTCAAGCGAGAGGTTTTCTATCGTAAATAACCGATACTTATGTGTAAGTTAAATGTTATGTTGTATCGTAAAAATTAACCGTAAACCGTAATATTAATTCTTATCCATAGTATCAATGTGTGTCCAGTGTGTTTAGCTATTCTATAACTGTCTTGTCTGAATTGTTTTTAATCCCATACCCCATATTAAACCTAATGGGCTTATCTTGTGCCATACTAGTGCCACACTATTTATTACATTCAGTTTTAGTTTTCCATAATAATGTTGTAAATAATCGTATTATTATCACTTTTCTTCTATAATAATTATTGTTCGGTGTATTATAATAATTATCTCGGCTTGATAATATAAGGTGTTATTTAAGCATAAAGAAATATTTATTTATTTAACACTTTATCGCACTTAAACACTAGAAGGAAATGACATTAACAGATGTTAGAACATATAAGAGCAACGGGCGGCCTTATCGCTAATAAGCGATCTCTTCCAGACAACCCACACGATAAAAGAATACTTAAAATATAATTAGACAGGTGCAAAGGGTGCGAAGTATACAAAAAAATAGTAATACATAAACAAAACACAACATACATTAAAATAAGAAAAACCGAAAAATATGCTAATTTAAATCTAGAATTATAAATAATTATATTGAAGACAAGAAATGCTTACGAAGAAGTGATTTGTAAGATGATAGTGAGGAGGCTGATGGAATAATATCGGGATGTTAAGTTCCAAAGCTTTATAGCGGACACTGTGAAGGAGTTTCCGTAAAAAGAAAAGTGGTGGAATTTCGAGGATATGTCTGTTGGAAGAGCGCAGATATGCTTCATGTCTACGCGCTTAGCTCCCTCTGGCCTCTTTTCTTAGTACAAGTCATTGTGTTATCTGTGGTTTGGCACTTAAAATTCGTATATTATTATAGCTTATAATATGTAACCGGTTTCATACATATCTGATGCCTAACAAGTGGGTCTTACGTACTTTCTCACAAATACTATGAATAGTAATAAATAATGATTAACAACTTACGATTTCACGGATGTGCATCCGTCACAACACACGAGCGTGCAATATCATTACTTAGAAATGTTTGCATACTAATTTATAAATGCTAGTACATAGACAATATTCAATTAATTATATGAGTGTACAATGTACAAGGAATAATACCAACATTCAAAACGGGGGTAAAAAACAGTGGGTTGCCTGGGTGAGATCGCTTATTAACGATAAGGCTAATGTGTACTAACATTATTTACTTCTAATGTTTGTGTGCCACAAAGTGTGAATAAATAAATAATACGTTAGAAAAAGTAGGTGTTGTAAACTCCTTAACACTGTACCGTATTTTATTATTGCGATAACTACTGTTATTTTGTAATTACATTTTCGCTTGCATAATTAGGTAACATTTTTACATACTATGTTTATTTTATTATATTCACATCAACTAAATAATTACGCATATAAAAAACACCATACATACATTAATAATAATAAGTAAGGATATCTTTGGATTAATACCTGGATGTTAAGTCTTGAAAAATACTGAGTTCGATCGTGGCCATATACGCCTACTTAACAAGGGCTATTTATATTGAGAAGCATATAATTATAACATACCGTAATACGGAAACGCAATCAAAAGCATTCGCCACTAATTGTTCCACTCGGCTGTGCCCGGGTATCGAACCTAGGGCAACATAACGGTACCGCTGACCACTCTTTGAACGCGATTGTTATATAAATATAAAATAACTGGGTTATGTATAGAAATATATAATACTTATAGATGTGTTTATGTAATATTTATGTTAACACGTTGTAGATATTCTTTGATTCCTGGAAATAATTGTTGTTATTTTTTGTATGTGTATATGTATATTTCTGATCAATTTGTAAGTAATACAACCTTACGTAACACGTTTGTCATAAATAAATCATGTACTGATACTTATTCCGATGTAGTAAACACTCCATTGCTTTTCTAAATAGTGAAAACATGTTGGCATACTGCATTTCAATTGTTGATTAAATTCAAACTCAAAATATCTCTATTCAAGTAGGTCTTTATAAAGACATTTTTGAATCGTCATTATTTACATTACCACTGATTTGGAAGGCAGTTATCTGTCGAGAAGGGTAGGTACACAAACCCGATAAATATTAAAAAATATATACTATGAAAAACTTTATTTAATACTATTTTCTATAAGTTACTCGAGGTTTGGCATCCAAAAACAATCTTAAACGTTACATACATTAATATTTTTATATTCATATGAACTAAGCGCAAAATGTTCTTAAATTCATATCAATTCAAATCTCTCTATGAAACAGCGTTGGATATCAATAATCATCAACCAAAGGCCTGATTTATATAGCAGGAAAGCATTTGTTGGATTAGAATGAAAATATGTTGTATAATTCAGATTCGGTCAGGCAAATGACCTGTAGTTAACGTGAATACATATTACATATTACAAGTATATAATCTATCCATGTACCACAGACCATGTTAAATAGTTTTTCAAAAGAAGCCTAAGCTACATACATTTTACATATATATTACATAGAATCGCTTAGGCAATCTTAACAAATATCAAAGACCACTTTAATGTGTTTGCAATTGGCTCAGCATCGGGACAGTTTAATTCTTGAGTAGCCTTACAATGCTTTGTAATTTGAATTGTATGTAACATAGTGTTGTAAATATTTATTTTAAAAGAGCATCTATCGAGTTTCTTGCCGGTTCTTCTCGGTAGATTCCGAACCGGTGGTAATGTAAAAATTAACCATTCAAAAGTGTTTTTATAAAGACCTACTTGAATAGAGATATTATGAGGTTGAGTTATGGAACGTAATATTACTAAATATAACTGTTTAAATAAACTATAAGATTATTACATTAGTGTATGTGTCATTATTCGTCATAATATTGTATGACAATGTCCATTAATCTCTTTCATATGTCGTTCTAACAGGCATGTTAATAAAAAATAACTGAGTTCAATTAAATTTAAAGAATCTTCACGTTTCAATAAGTCCAACAAACGTATAACCTTGTAAAAATGAAATCTAATTTTGAATTTAATTAAAATAAATCGATACCATAAATAACATTAATTGCATTACCAATTTATCGTATACGATATATTTATGGACAAGTCACGAATGTCTATGACGCCAGCGCGTGAATTTATTGGATAATCTGTGTACAGTTATGTCATTTTGACACGTATGATATGTTGACCACTTTTCGCGCGAATTCCCACAATGTAACCGTAGTTGAAGAAGATTATTATACTAAATTTATATTCGTATATATTTTTGTTATCAATTATTTTGACTAATTTATCATATTTATATGTAAGGTTTTTAGATTTAAGCCAGGCATTTATTCAATTAGTAAATACATTATATAAGAACTATTTATTGTTTTTAAGAGAACATAATGCAATAATTTGCCGCTTAATTAATCACTGAGTGCGCATGTCAACGGTCACTACAACTTTATGGCCACCCGCATTACGCAAAACGTAGTTAAATACCATGGACAAGGTTTTAATTGGAGCAATTTACGCATTCCTTTCTTTTTCTGGCCATGACGATTTATGTTATTATTGCATAAGATTAGCGTAAACAGCCTTTTAATTTTTTAAACTAATAAGCGTATACAGTACTTGCCAGTACCGGTGATCCAAGAGCTGATGCTTTCCTTGCTCAGCGTATAAGCATCGCGATTAAGCGAGGAAATGCCGCCAGCATTGTGTGTACTCTGCCACAGGGACCAAACTTGTTAAATTTGTTTTTAGTTTTATTTTATTTTAAGTCACATAAGTTAGGTTAATATTAAGAATGTTTATGTTAAGTGTCCATATGTTAATAATGAAATATATTTATCATAAGCTTATGCGATATTCATTTTTCGAAAATATTTTTAACGAAAATAGAATCATTTATTATACAATAATTAAAAACTCATAAATAAGTTTTAGATCTTTGCTTCTAGTAGTGATCATCTATCCAAAGCTTACACGCGGATCGTGGAAGCCAAATCCAACCAGCAAAATCACTTAATATTTATGAACAAAATTCTCCGATGTCATTACAAAACAAACGTTTCCAGAAATGATAGTGATCTTTTTGTCAACAGATTAGTTACGCGATCGATGCTACTGAATTAATCTGATACTTGACAGTTTGTTATGAGAATTACTTAATAGCGTTGTGGTTACCGATTTCATCGAATTGACTTCAACATTTCGTTGAATTTCGCGTAACGGTTTTTAAATATTCAATATTTTTTAATAATCGGAAATATTTATTAAACTATACAATAAATTACAGAAGAGGAACTGTACAGTAAAAATACAATATTTTTGCATTTATAGTCAAAAAAATTGATTTAATATACACAGCCGCGCGTTATCAAAAGTGTTATAAAAAATCCACTAAAATATATTCTATGAAGATAATCGATTTATGATCGAAATCTCCATTTCCATCCATCCATCCATTCCATTATAACGGAACGATTAACGTGTACAATACAAACGTACCTCGATAACCGTGCATCGATTCTTGTGAAACAGAGCCTTTAGCGTGTCACTAACTGCGCGTGTCGTAAAAGCCACGCTCCGAAAGTCAGATGCGTTTTGTAATTAACGACACACAAATTAATTATTGAAATGTATGTTAGAAGCACTATCTGCGGTTGTGACTGAATTATTTAATTTACATTTCACGTTCTGTATAATTCAACTGTTATGTCACAGTGACAGTAATACTTATTTGTAAGCGTATCGTATGCCTCTTCTTACCTGTGTTCTTATGGTGTAGCCCTAACGCGGATTTAAAGTAATTTTACGAGAAACTATTTGTAATAAGTTCCCAAAATATGTGTAAGTTACTCAGTAGGAGGATAATCAGCGTGAACACACAGTGTTATTTGTGTTCATATAGGTATATATTTAAAATAATATTTTCAGACTGCAATATATATTCTAGTGTATTACCTAAAAACATACCTCCTCCTAGTATTTGGCTAGGTCTTTTTAAAGGTTTTATTCATGAAAAGTTTTAAATAAAAGACACAGCACATTATCCAATTCTTAATAGTTTTATTAAGGTACTGTAACGTATAATTTACACTGATATATTTATAGTAACATCGCATTTCCTCTGTGAACGCCGAAACTATTTAAAAAACTCTCGCATCGCATGTCTACGTGTGTGGAATAATAACAAGATAATTGTGAGTGATTGTATTACAAAAAAAAGTTATTGCGCCTAGAGAATACTTAAGTATCCCCATGTTTGAATGCCTTTATTAAAGTGTCTCCAGAAAATCATTAACAAATTATAAAATACAGATCGAATGAACTCAAAAAAAATATTTTGTTATGAAGTAACGATTTATGTATAATCGTGTGTCATATTTATTTACGGCTGAAGCCAAAAACACATACTTAAAGACTTAAGGACTTAAAGACTGCATATAAAAACCGCTTATATTCAACTATCATAAACCCTTTCACAAATATGTTTCATGCTGGTGCAGAGTTAAGAAAACAATTAATTTTCGTGTTGGAGGCTAGTTCGCGAACAACCCCTCAGCCAGCAATGCCTCCTGGACAGGAAAGATCTATGACACATATCTCTCTTTTCATGAAGACAAAAAGTACACTATTTTAAGAAAACAGTTTGATATGTATAGTGTTTATATAGTGTTTTCGGTTTGACGGTTCTATATCACTTACAACAGTCAGAATTGCTGTTCTGTGTCTAACTCTAAAGTCTACCCTAAAAATAGTTGTGTTAATAATAAATACTTATAAATATCCATTAAATTAATTTTATATAACTGCTAGTTGCAAAATGAGTTCAAGGTGATATTAACACACAACTTCCTTATCCATACCTAAGTATAACATAGCAGAGGCTTCATAAATTAATAATATAGACAAAATATCTAGCAAAACTTCTTCAGCAACAATTTACTTTTCATACGATCATACTTAATGTAATGGTAATGTAAAAAATGACGATTCAAAAGTGCCTATAAAGACTTACTTGAATTAAGATAGTTTGAGTTTAACTTTACAACTAAAGCTAAAGAAAAAGAAGTTTACTTGGTCAATCTTTGTTAACACTGTCTCATATCACATGCATCAAGTATGATGGTTTAATACTACATAACGTCCATCTTTATCGATTTAGTAGATAAAAAGTCTCATTACTAAGGCAATGCAATAAATTTGTCTTAGACAGGGTACTGCATATGTAATGAAAACAAAATTGTTTATCCGACTTGAATATTAAGTGGCCATTGTTTTATACTTATGAAATATTATATATTAGGTGCTCTTATATAAGCTAATGTTTTTTAGCTATGTCACCGTAAATGATTATTCAAAATTAAAATCCACAAACATCAAAAATACTGAAGAACTGGCAAGAAACTTCCCACCACTTCTTTAAATTTCCTAGTAGGTATGCTCTAAAGAACAAAGCTGCATCTAGAATTATTATTTACAATATAATTTTAGTCGTATGTTTTATAAAACATATAGAGAAATAACACTGAATCATATCATTATCTCAGGACATTATATTTTTTGTTAAAATTATTAATTTTGAGGTGAATATAAATTATAAGCATAAATAAATATATGACCATACAAGTTAATACCGTGTCTTCATAATACAGTAGTAATACAGACCGCTGCAATGATCCACTTTCACTTAATACATTTTTCATTATTGACAAATTGTGTACCGACCACTCGCCTGAAAGAAATAAAGTGAAATATTGAGTAATAATACTTTTTGCAGCCCGCACTGATTACAACTCTACAATAGACGATTCTAGTGTCACAGTTCACTAGCATATTGAGTAGGTCTGAGAATCGGCCTATATCTATTTTTAGAGACATTTTTTGGCAAAACGAAATTTGTCGGGATCAGCTAGTTATTATCCAATATCTATATACACTTCTTGCCTCGCGGTCTTAATAAACTCCCGCGAAACGACTAAGGGTTAACACTACGATACCACCTTGACAACCGAACTGCTACGAAGAGAAGTTCAAGAAGAGAGCGTTCCTCTCCCTCAAAGGCCGGCAACTCACTTGTAAGCCTCCTCGCGTTGCAGGTGTCCATGGGTGGCGGTTAGCACATCACTGGAATTGACCCGCCTTTTAATTATATAACGATAACAATTCTTAATAAATAATAATATTCTTTTAAAGTTCATATAAAGTAAACAATCGGCTATCTATCTTTACAGGGTTCCGACCCTCGGGTTGCAACATGTCGCGGCCGATTGCAGACGAGACGCTGTCAGCTCAACCAGGAGATCAATAAGGAGCTGCGGCTCAGAGCTGGAGCTGAAAATTTGTTTAAGGTATAAAAAGAAAAACAGTAGTGATATTTTACTATATAACTACAATAAAAAAATGTCAATGTATGAACGAATACATATTATATGAATGATTCATATTTCTCTCTTATATAGCACGCATATATTTTCTCTAATCATATATACACTTGAGACTTTTAAAACTAATATACACAAATTAGAGATATATTTATTTAAAATATGTTAGTTTACGTTTACCAATTGCATTCGGAACACAGCTACTCGTGGCTTTTCTATGGCTAACGTGAATTAAATTTATCCCATATTTATATATTATTTTAAATACTTGACTATTTACCGTGTCGAACTTGAGTGAACATTTTGCAACTACACTTAGAGCAAGGAGTGATCCGAATGGAGATTTGATGGACTGAACAGTAAATGGGACGGAACGAATCGATTGCATTTAACTCGAGTTGCAACAAATCGTGGCAAAAAGTAATTAGTATGCATAATAGACATTAAGTCCTTTTACTATTGAAATTTCTTGTCTTCTTATTTATATTATTATTATGTTTATATTTATATAAATTTAAATTAGTATAACGTTTTTGTTCAAATTTAAGTATTAATTGTATATTCTATGTATTATATTTGTCTTGTACAGTATTTATTTGTGGCCAAATTTTCGTTGCGTATTTAGCGCCATTTATGTCAATAATTAAGAACTACCTTTTATAAACAAAACCTAACTTAGACGTAAATGGATTAAAATAACTCATCCAGAGTGCCGGTATTATATTAGTATATACTATTCAAAGTACATGGTTCTTATAAAAGAAATAAGACGGTATATCATATCACCTTGATTTAAACTTCTATTTAGTTATTTATAAAGCTAAGAAACAAAAGTAGTATAGGATACTTATGAATGGCTTACAAGTGAGTCACTCCCAAGAGGTCTTGATGTTATTTCCTGCTACGAACAATGGCAAGCCAACGGACCGTAGCGCCCTCTGGTCTGTGACCCCTGGCCTTGACGGAACAATCTTCAATAAAATATATGCAACTAGATGACCCGACTTCGCAAATTATACGAATGTGTTATTGTGATTCTCAGATCATTCTAAGGCTTAAAAAATTACGTATTAACTCAGTTTAAATTCTAAGCCAAGTTAATAAGTCATTTTTAGATAAATCCAAAAAAGATCATTAGTTCACTTTAAGCCGATTTATACTCTCGATGGATTGATTTTATATTTTCTTTCAGGCAACTACAAATAGGAAACTCCGTGAGACGGTGGCGTTAGAGCTGAGCTTCGTCAATTCAAACCTTCAACTTCTCAAAGAGCAGCTGGCTGAGCTGAACTCTTCGGTGGAATTGTATCAGAATGACAGGTGATATTTTTAGTACATGTTTAATTAGGGTTTACACAAATTGATGTATGTATATAGGAAAAGTTACAAATGTGATGTATGGAATCCTGAGACTTACAATCGAATGGACTCATCCGCCTTTTAATCCGAAATTTTAAACCAGGGTATTATTATAAGCAATGAAAATTTACCCTTTAAGCAACTGGTAAAGTTGTCGGCAATATTAGTTTGGGAGAGTGTACTAAACAAATAAACCATTAAAAAAATTCTAGATAAGATAAAACTAAGTGCCTTCACTAAAGCGTTCGATATTCAAAATAACCTTTCCGAGTCTTACAAAAATTAGCAACATTGTTCGAAATTAACTTGCACACTATATTTAAATGTTGAAAAAAAATCTCATGCGATCATCTAAAGAAGCCATAAAATTAAATAATACTTGTTCACTCATGTAATTTTAAATTGTCCGCGTAATGATACAGTGCGCCGCGAACATGTCTGTAATTGTACTTTTTTATAATTTATGTGTAATCACATATTTTTATTGAAATATAAATACACAATTGCTTTGCACTGTATTTTATTCGTAAAATTATTTATTTATTAAGCAACAACACAAATGCATAACTAAAAGAACACACAGACATGTATGTGCACAAATTAAAGGCACAGACATGAAAATTTTGACAAACAATAAAACAATTATAGACAAAAACTATACGCACAAGTAACTATAATAGAAGAGAACAAGAAACGAATAATAACTAAATAATAAGTAGACGCGTGTCATTTTTACGGACATTGATGGCATGTTAATCAGCTTTCGCCTTTATATATATCAAATAAAGGCCATAATAATAGCATATGGTTTACAAGCATATAGTGTATAAAATATACGGCTATTAACACAGGTATGTTACGCATGTCCTAGAACAAAAAGCTATGCCTCGGTTGTAATGGCCGTAGGTTAGAAACATCTAAATTGCGGACCTCTGGTATTTACTCTTTGTGAGAACACAAACAAGATTTAATCCTACAAGTTAGAACCACTCGTTGTTCATTAAAAATAGCATTATTATATAACTCTTTATATATTATAGTTGTCAATAAATAGGTGATCACCGAGCAGTCATATGTAGCGTCATAGATGCTGAATCGTGATAATAAAGTTCTTTCAAGTGCTTATATACAAATTGTCGACATTAGTCATGAGGCCTTCAGGCCACAAAGTCCATTTCAAGTGGTCGAGTATCTCTCCCTTTTCGGTTTTTCTCGCACTTTCTTCTTTAAAATCAACCTAGCCAAGTTTCTTGCCTGTTTCTTCTCAGCTTGGTTGGTAACAGATGTAGAATCATTCAGGTTTTACTAAATTCGTATTCGCAATAGAAGACTAACATAATATAAACTTTTCCAGCAAGGAATGTGTAATGCCAATGATTCCCTTGGGCCTTAAGGAAACCAAGGAAGTCGATTTCCGGGAGCCGTTCAAGGACTTCATCCTGGAACATTATAGCGAAGATGCCGCCTTGTACGAAGACCCTATATCAGACTTCATGGATACGAGACAGGTGAGCATCAGAACGATTTCACTGAAAATACAATGTCTTTACAGCTATAGCGTAAACACAATTTGACACAGATTCATGTATTTGACGACTCAGTTGGCGCAATGGCTGACCATAACAGACTGCAGGGTTCCTGATACGGTCAAGTGTTATGTGATGTGTGGTCTGCGTGTTACGTATTTATTAGTAAATGTAGTTTATTAGTTGTGTTAGCACCCAAAACTCAATTTTCATACCTGGTGGTATCTGTGATTGTTAAGGGTTTATAACCTTAGCTACCTCTCAATTCTCATTTGCAGGCCATCCGGACACCAGTACGCTCAACAACTGGCGTAGCTCTCCTCTTCAAATATTACAATCAGCTATACTATATCGAGAGGCGATTCTTTCCACCAGACAGATCTCTTGGGGTCTATTTCGAATGGTTCGATTCATTAACAGGTAATGTTATACCACATTTAATTTTAAATCAATGAATGGTACACCTAATCATATTTATATAAACTTTTCTATATAAATAAAATAGTACTTGTATTAGGACAAGCAAGAAAACTCAAACTCAAAATATCTTTATTCAAGTAGTTCTTTATAAAGACACTTTTGAATCGTCAATTTTTACACTAACCACCGGTTCGAAAAGCAGTCATCTACCGAGAAGAACCGGCAAGAAACTCGACAGCTGCTCTTTTAAAATAAACAATTATTACAAAATTGTATTACTCACAATTAAAATAACAAAGCATTGTAAGGCTACTCAAGAATTGAACTGTCCCGATACTGAGCCAATTAAAGGGATCTTTGTCCTCTAAGAACTCAAGAAACTTTGGAGTTCTTGGAGAGTGGATCGGTAAAGGCGAATTATATTATATAATTGTTTAAATATCATTTTCTTTATTTTAGGAGTTCCGTCCTGTCAGAGGACAGTTGCGTTTGAAAAGGCTTGTGTTCTGTACAATATTGCCGGCATATACACACAGATTGGGGCTAGACAGGTATTTTTCATTGGTTCGATTCTGTGAAGAAAAATATGGTCTCAAGCTTTTTAAATTAACTTTATCGTAAAGAATATATAATCACAGAATTATCTCCTTTAAAAAGCAGATGTAGACATATGTTTTTTTTTTAAGTTTAATTAATACTATTTAATCGATTTACTTGCATCCTATTTTTAACATAATATTTATAACGTTTAATTATTAATACAGGGACTTCAATAACAAATCTAATAAATAAATACTTTTTAAATTGGTTTTAGTTTTGTGTTTTGTTTAACTTCAAGTTATGTTAGTTAGTTTTATACATATAGTTGTATGTTAATTTAACAACAGTATATTAAACTTATAACTATCTGTCCAAATTACTGCTTTAACAACTATTTTAAATACATAAGAGCTATATTTAAAAAAAAGTATGGTCCATGGCTAAGTTTAAAGTTTTTGTATATAGGAACGCAACACATGCGCGGGCTTAGATGGCGCCGTGGACGCGTTACTCCGCGCGGCGGGTACCCTCCGTTACATTCACGAGAACTTCACTAACGCGCCATCTGTTGATCTCGCGGCGCACACCCTTCTAGTACTGGGCACTCTTATGACCGTGAGTATTGCATATAATTGTATTTGTCCCCAGTCCCCAGATTAAATATAATATCTTCACTGAATCAAAAATAATTTTATTAATTAAGGTAAACTTCTTACACTTAACAATGCCAGTTCCCTTTTTTGGGACAAGAAATTCAACACTTTAAACTTCACACTATTAATATATATATTGTATAATTTTCTTATTTTAATACATTTCCAGGCCCAAGCCCGCGAATGTCTGTTCGAGAAGCTCCAGCTGCAGGCGCGTGAAGCGTGTCGCGGCCGAGATCGCGAATTACGCGACGACACTGATATGTGCCTCGATCTTGCGCAGGAGAGCGCGCAACTCGCTCACACCTATAACCAGCTGTATGAAAAGGTATTTCATCTTCTAAGGGTGCCTCTCCATCATACAAACAAACTCTGTATCTTGAGTTCTGCGGAATAGCGTGGAACTACCTATTTCTATTCCCGAATACAACGCAACCACGGCATCTTCCTTCTGCTGACCTTCCTTCTACCGGCGACCTTTGTATTCATTATCAAGATATATTATGTTATCTTGCAATACTTTGATTGTATACATATATAGATATACATTGACAATAATACTTTCATATTTCTTCAGCGAAATCCACTAAATCTTTCGTATTCTAAAACGCGACCTACACCTAATCTCAAGATTTGTTAAATTACGTCTTCCCTTCTTCCCTATTTCTAACAGTACTCAAGACAAGTTACTTGAAATATGTGTATAACAGCATTTGAAGGAAGGTGTGTCTGTATTTGCACCTGCAGATCATAGATGTCGTTACACACCCTTAAATTCATTACCCCTAGAATAATAACTTAATTATCTACTTGTGAAAATCTGTGCAAGCATGCAAGTGTCCATTGCTAGTGAGTGAGGCTAAATGTGTTATGTTCCTATGTATTTCTCATGTATGTTTTACGCGTCTTAGATGCAAACAGAGGGTGTGTTCAACTACGTGCCATACTCGTGGGTGTCCCTTGTCCACGTGAAGACTGAGTTTTACCGCGCTCTGGCACACCAGTACGCCGCTACCGGACTCTTGCACACCACCAGCGTGAGACACGCCAAGGAACGACTGGCCGCCATGTATGGACCACCCGATTGTAATCATAACGGTAATTATCATTATTAGGTTATTAGCTAATAATGTGATAATTCTTTTAAAATGTCATATGTGATTGTGAGTGAATGGACTTTATGAGACACTGCGCTGACGTATCTTGGGGTTGTAATCCAGGATGCTGTCAAACCATTTTTGTCTTTGTAGTTTGACATTTGACCCAATGCTACGGGATTGTGACTTGATACGTACTCGTATAATTGTCTTTTATATATTATAATTTATTTATATAAATATATAATTCTATAATTGCCTAATTGTCTTTCATAGATTTAAAGCGGTTTTTCTATAGTAATGTTTCGTGGTTGTAGGTTCGATTTCACCCACATTCAAATACGATGAGGACATAGACCATATGGCCTTAGGACGTGCACACTTGGCTGAAGCTCTAGCTTTATATGAAGAGGCTTTGCGGCTACAGAGGATGTGTCGGTATGTTCTTGTGGAGTTATGCCGAATGGGCCAGACTTTTTATTTTACAATCTACATTTTGATAACTTTACGATGCATTAGATGTGGCCTCTTAAAATCCGTGGTAATTCTACTTCGTAACGGCTATCTAGTCTATTCTAGTTTTGCCCTGCTAAACGCGATATCATATACTTAGGTCCTAGGTATATATACATATATTATAATACTATTGTATTAAAATATTACAAAACTTTATTAATTATTTAATGACTAACAAAACTCAAGTCAACTAAAACATTAGTTTTTCGACTATGAATGAATTATGTTTAGATAAACTCTAAAAGGGGGGAACCTTTTAAAAGAGTGACACACAATTGTTAACAGTGAGTTACGTGGTAAAGAGGCGTTGTCTCTGGTCGTTGGGGCGCATCGCGAACGAGCCTCGCGGGACAAGTCGCAACTGGCCGACGAACCAGACTTCGCGGACCTCCTCGATGTACCCAACATATTACGTGAGTTCAAAAGTGTTTAACAGCAACGTCTGTGGTCTCCAGCTCGATGACATGCGGCATGACGTGACATTCTCCGGCCTGATAAAAACCACTACGATGACGTCATCAATCTTGCTTTAACAAAGTTTTCGCGGCCCTGTATAAGCGGTCACGTTCTTGTAGAACTTAGCCGCTGGGGCCTTAGCCCAGCCAGTTCCTCGGTCTCATCGGTTCGAGGAAATATACAGCTTCCTTCACAATTATTTTGTCGTTCCAACTTGTATTTTATGCAGATCAGTTAGTAAATTCCCGGAAAACCCTTCACAGAATAATAAAGACCTAAAGCCTTAAATCAATTTATCCGATTAGACACATATTTTGAGACATATTTTTCTTAAATAATTAAAATGAATTTAGGAAGAATACGAAATTCTATCATAGTTTATTAAATTAACCACGCACCACCACGTTATGAAACCGGATGCCCGCAAATGAACCAATTCGACTTAACCCTTTAAGAAGAGAGTACCAATTCTCAAAAAGCCGGCGACGCTCCATCCATTTGTTGTCGGCGACTTCGCATATCTACCTCCTACTGATCTGCCCCCTTCCATTTAAAAATCAGAGACGATGTTTCTTCCAGCTTCATCTAAATTCCAATTGGCCTTAACGCCTCCGGACTTCGCCCAACACAGAGTAGAGGATCTCTTTAAGACCCTCGGGCCGATAGCAGTCTTCTCAGCTAAGAGACATTGGAGCGCACCAAGGCTGGTTCAGTTACAGAGAGATGGAGAGAGACGGAGGGAGAGAAGAAGTGATAGACCTAAGGTAATGATCAAACTATTATAACAATAATATAACAACTTTTGCTTTTAAAATTCCTTTATCCCCGGGTAGACATTTTTCTTTCTGTTTTTTAAAGTAAACCTACCAGTGCAAGCGATAGTTCGAGCAATAGTTCCAATGTTAGCAGCATATCAACAAAGCATACCTATTATTAAAAGGCCGGCAACGCATTCGGCTTCACCTTTTTGTTGCCTCCTATAAAAATATATTTGTATTCAGCGAAAACCAAGCGACAAACGTGATCGTTCAGAAGACAACAGCACGTACTACGAGAAATTCGACTACGAGGTGACGAAACAAAATGGCGTCTACATCAATTACGAGAGCCGTCCCAAGGAGTACAAGAGGGACTTGCGGAGAGCAGCCAGTGAATACGACATGAACGAAGAAGAGGGTTTCGGTTTTACCGTGAGAGGGGGGGCGCCAGTTGTCATAGCGGCGGTTGAGCCCAACTCATTGGCTGATGTAAGTATTTGACGATATATTTTAAGGTGTCATTCAATAAGGCAAGACATTCTTTGAAATAAGTGTCCGGTCCAGCCCTATAATCCGTATTTTAAATATAAAACATTATTTCGTTTGTGAAACTATTTTTGTCTATGAACTTTAACATCTGTCTCGAGCTTCGAGATTGTGACTTAAGATAGTGATTAGAGGACAAAGATCCCTATAATGTGTCGGCAATTGGCTCAGCATCGGGACAGTTCAATTCTTGAGTAGCCTTACAATGCTTTAGTTATTTTAATTGTCAGTGGCACAATTTTGTATTAATTGTTTATTTTAAAAGAGCAGCTGTCGAGTTTCTTGCTGGTTCTTCTCGGTAGATGACTGCCTTACGAACCGGTGGTAGTGTAAAAATTGACGATTCAAAAGTGTCTTTATAAAGACCTACTTGAATAAAGATATTTTGAGTTTGAGTTTGATACGAACTGGAATACAGCCCTATTTATTGTTGCAGTATGTATTTTTATAGCTTTTGCATCGACATATATAAAACTGTTACTATAGAAAGAAATAGAAACATACTCACTATCTAACGTAAGCCTTACAGTTACTAATCCCTAGGACATTATCCCTTTAAAAAACTTTATCGAAATTGAGACGGACACATTTAAATTTAACAAAAATATTTTCATCACCTATAAGTATATGTTTCTTACTGCGTGAAATGGATCATAGGTGACAAGGCCGTACATTTCATTTAGCTTTATGTTTGCTTTGTTAGTTATTTTATATTATTTTTTTATACATTATTTTTTATCATTATTTTAGTTTTTTTATACATTAGATTATTTCCAATAGTTAAAACATTTATTCACATTGTTATTTATATATTCCATTCAACATATTATTCCACGAATTTCCACGAACGTTACGTACGTAAGGAAAGTGAATTTGATATGATTTATCAAACTGATCACAGACAACGTTGTTTAAAAAGCTTTGATAGTTCCAAAAAGGGTTAGAGAAGATACCTTCTAACTCAGCTAGACAATATTTCTTTTACATGACAGATGGCGGGTATGAGAGAGGGCGACTTCATAATATCCATCGCGGATAATGACGTAAAGTGGTCGAGCCACGAGGCCGTAGTCGCGTTGATACAACGTGCCGGACGTACACTCACACTACGACTTGCCACACCCATGGATAGTGGATCTAACAAGGTATATCTAACCCCACATTTTCTTGGATTTTTTCAACCTGTCAAGGTACAACATGTGACAATTACATCTAAATAAAAATGGACTAAAATACTTACAGACCGCGTGGTTTAAATATATTAGGAATTCGGGATTTTTTATACAAAGATTATTCCCATTCATTTGTTTGTGATAAAATCTAAGCCTTAGTTTAGTCTATCTCCATGCCAAATTTCATCAAAATCCGCTTTCCAGTATATTTGGCAGGCATCGAGTAGTTTGAGCGTGAAAGCGTTGCTTACATACTTTCGCATTAATATTAATAGTATGGATAGAAACAAACAAATTAAAAACAAAACAATAATACGACAAAATTGTGTGGTGTGACTGTATGAGTGATTTTTTTTTAAGTCATCTCCTGAGACGAGTCGCCAATCGTCAACCCCAGGGTCAGTATCAGCAGCTTCCACATCTAGTGGTTCAACCGGTGCCACAGCGAGGTCTTCCGCTCGAAGGATGCCTTCTTGGAACCCTTTCCGCAGACATTCCGCTAGGGATCACGCCCCAGCCCAAACCAACGTCATATTCAGATAGGTAATGCCAAATTGACATGTCAAACTTCAACAGTGGATGTCAATTGTCAGAACAGACCGCTTAGTATTCAGCTTTAAAGCTAAATTGAATATGTAACAGAGAAATCTCTCTATAATTATCTTGATCGACGCAGAAATTTTATTACATTAATAATTATAATATACCAATGTAAGTGTTAACCCGTCCAAAATCTAAATATTTTGAATAGGTTGTTCACAAATATATTTCCGTCCATTTTATTTTAACTCCATCGATGCGAACTTAACGGCTATGATATTCCAAAGTGTTTCCGAATTTAATATTTTATATAAATTATTTATATTTTGTTATTTCTCTCTGCCATTCTCCCGCCTTTTTTTTCACTCTCAACTGTCACTTCTTTGTCATTTAAGACGTGCACAGTTGCCGAAAAAACGATGTTTATAAGGCAGACTTAATCAATGGACTACAAATACTTTGTTAATAAAGCTTTTACTATTCCTCTATTTATTTTTCATATTTAACTGAGCATTCGCATTTATATGATCGGACTTCAGCAACATAAAACTATTTGTCAAAAAGTATGCCACACTCATGTCAATGCTCAGTCTATATATTTATGGTATGTATCATCTGTGGCTTATATTCTTAACCTAGTCCAGTTTTATAAGTATTATTTCATGCACACATATCTTAATGTTATTTAAGTTTTGGATGTGATCGATACTAAAGTTTTATTTGTGTAAAACATTGATCGCACCCAGAAATCCACTTAAACCTAATTAGATGTTATTAAATGTATATTTGATTGTGTATAAATTGTCTTTTTAATATGAAAATTACATGACTATTGTTTGAAGATTGGTCTTTCATTAAAACAATTTATCGTTAGTAAAGGTCTGTATAATAAGTAATTTCAGTTTATATTTCAGGGGTGCTTCGGCTCCAATGTGTATGAACATTTGATTATTGAGGGAAAATAATAATGGGATCACGTGACTAGATTTGTCCCTGGAAACGACTGTCGAGTGGTATGCATGAGGCTGTTTTATACTTTCGGTTCGGAAACTGTCTATTTTAATTATTTCCTTTGTAAAATTTCGAATAAAAAAGGGTTCACTTTGTTTGTCCTCAAATACAAAACATCTCGTACGTCACTACTTTCGATTAAAATTAAAAATACTCCGTTTTTGACCAAATTACCTTTATACATAATTAATCTGTTAATTTATGACTTATGCTTAGTAAAAAAAATTAAAACCAATTACAAAATTAATTTTGTAAACCTAGTCTGTAGACTAGGTAAAGTTAGACGTTTTTTTGACTTAACCAAAAAAATACTAAGTCAGATTGCCGACTTGGAAATTAGTCGACTCATCTCTCTATGATAACGGCCATAATATTATTCTTACACATGGCAGAGTTAAATAATACAAAATAAATACTAAAATTTACCTATTTCGGCTTATTCTATTATCAATAGAGGTAACTAATTTAAACATATATTGAGGTTAGTACGTGATCATCTACAAACGTGATTCTTTAGCTTATGACACCCTTAATTTGTTTTATTTAGATTATCCCATAAATATTCTTAGATTTATGCCTGAACTACAATATGAACAGAACATTCTGCAGCGTAACTAAATAAGCCTGAAAGATTGGATTTAAAAGATCCTTTATAAAGGTAAATAATAATAACCGTGTTATTAGGATTAGGTTAAATAATAAATCAACAAAACAATATTTATTCCTAAAACTAGAACATAGTAACTTTGCATTTTTGGTAATATTATATAACAGTTCGTATTCAAAATACTCAATAATATACTATATTTCTTATCTCATTTACCCAATTACCGGGATTCGTATATTTGTCTTTCGTTATCGTATTATATAACTCTGTATTATCCTAATATAGATAATGTTATCTATCCAAATGTCGCGTGAAAAAAGACTTGGCATCATCATAAACACCGAAAAACACAAAACCGCCCATCATGAAACCCGTAAACCGCGGTGTCACACCGGCAAAGAGACCCCTAAACCCATTCACAGCGTAAATCTCGTGTAGAACCGGTTTTATTCTTAATTTGCGGGTTTCCGAGTAATTCTCCGCTAACATTATGCGGGTTTTGGCAAGGTCCAATGGTGTGGTCGCGGCCGCCGCCACGCCCCCGGCTATGGACCCGCAAAGTGCACTCTGAAAAATAATTGAATATTAGGTTGTGGCGTCTCCATCAAGAAACATACAAAATTCGATACAGAAACAGTATAATATTTAAAAAAACAATAAATTAGTTCATATATAAACATACAACATTAAGAGAATTCAATATATTTTATCCAACAAAACTTTTGACCTAAAATCGTGTAAAATTAAGGATGAACATAAAAAAAATACCTGAAAACTACTGATCTGTCCATCATTCCTCTCCTTAACCACAGACTTAAGAAACTCCCAAAGCGGCAACTCAATAAAGCTGAAGGGCAGATCCCTCAGTACAGTGGAAAAGAAGCCGCGGTACAGGCCGTTGCGAAACCCTTCCGTCTTGAATGCCTACACATATAATTCCGGTTTATTAAGGAAACCGGTTTTAAGAAACGAATCGAGGAAAGAACAAACCCATCAAACTTAATTATAACTGGGATATATATTACGCGATAAAAAGTTTCATCTATCTCCATGCCAAATTTCATCGAAATCGGTTCAGTGGTTTAAGCGTGATTATTTTATTTAATACAACTCAAAGTCATACACAACAAGTGTTTTGAGATGACTCTACCAACTTCAGACTAGGCGCTACAGCCCCATTCCCCTATACCCTGAAAGAGGGGGAAAAATGAGTGGCCAAGAGTACCTAGCCAGTTCTTCTCGCTATACGCCCTTCATTTGGGAATTGGCAGTAAATGTACGGTCAAAAAGTTTTTCTTTTGAGTATTCATATAGGAATAAAGATATTTTTGATTTTATGACAAATCTCCTTGGAGAGTTTTTTTCCATGAATCGCTTAAAGATATGGGACAAGGTACAAAAAAAAGCAGTAAACAACTATTACACTTTGGTGCTGAATCATGTAAAATAAATACAAAACTAAAACATAAATATCAGTAACAATAACACTTAAAATACATACCTTTACTAATATTCGAATACTGCTAATTTTTTCTTTACCAACATATGTCTGTTTTCTTTGTTTAGCTATTTCTGTGGGTACACGAAGTACACAGGCCAACTGTAAACAAACATTTTTAATAAAATATTGGTGATGTCCGAGAATAATCTATTTTAAGACAATAAAATATGGTTCATATGTGAAGTTGATAGATGGATGGATGGATGGTTGGATGGATGGGTTTTATGTACACGGTTAACACTTGGTTCTTAGGTAAAGTCACACCTATATGTCTCAGATCCAAGAATGGAAACCGAGACCAAGACCCAGGTTCAACTTTAATAACCGGATACATTAAGCTCTTTTATCTGATATGTTATCTAATACTGTTATGTTATTACTCTTTAAAGATATTATTTCGGAAATATTTGTGTATAACTCTTAAATTTATAAACTATTAAGAATGTTTTGTTTAATAATGATCAAAATGTACAACAAAAAACTTTAAAGTCTAGAACACAGTTATAATGGTCACAATATTGTCAGATGTGGGTATGAACCCACACACCCTCTTCGGAACCAAAGGAACTACATTCAGTCTTCTCCATGCACATATTAAAAGTAATATGTTAAGGTTGACAATACACACCAAAAACCAGCCAAACATCAAACACCTACATATGTTACACCCGACTTTCTTCTTCATTGTTGGGTATTTCAATATAATACAAACCCTTTAGTATAGTTCAAATAACTTACCACTTCACCGACACTTGCAGCAAACATATGCACAAATGGTATATACTGCGGTGTAACCATTGGTGTTAATATCGACTTGGTTGCTTCATATGACACAAAGAATAATGCTGATGTTGGCACTGATGCAGACGCTACTGTCAAGAGACCTGAAATATTATGAATGTATATGGATTATAACATTATACCTGACTTATAATTTGATAGGATTCCTAAGAAATACAGAAATTCTCTCAATTCAGAATTATTGACTCCAATATTATAAATATTTATTACCTCTATACACTCCTTTGAAGCCTCCAGCCTTATAAAAACCTTGCTGACTCTGTAATCTGGTTTTTAAAGTATCTAAAGGGTACAATGCTACATCAACAGACACTCCGGCTAATGCCCCAGCCTAAAATTAAAACCAATATAGTCACTGTTTAAGTGTTTTATAATACTTATCTACTGATCAGTAAAACATTAGTTACAAAAAAATACTTTAACAAATCAACTTCTTTTAAACTCTTTTATAAATTAAATTCTAGTGAGTAGAAAAATATGGAGGCATTTTATAAAGCTTGTACAGCAATTAAGTACTTGAAGTTTTTGAATAATGTTTATTATTTTACTTAGTAGAACTATAGTTGTTAATTATTATAACTGATAACATGAGACAGTAGTTCAAAAAATGTATAGTTAAAATTTGTAGAATATTTCCTATGTAAATAAAGTGGCACAGATGCAATGTGGCCTTATATATTAACAAGATACATACGAAAAACGGTGCAGTATATGACGCAACAACAGATTTTACAGCTCCACCTTCTTCCATGTTTAATTTCTACTTTTTAAGTAATAAATAAATTTTTCGTTCCCGCCGTTATCATGAATTACCTAACCCATACATTTAAGTTTTAAAACAAATCTAATCAACATGAAGGAATTTAAATATATGACTATGTAAGTGCCGCATACATAATTATACGCATTATAATTCAAAATAAATCTATTTAATACGATAACTTAAAATACAACAACTACAGGGAACCAGCCGACTTGAGTGATGTGTTTCGACTCGACCTCGAGACTACTTCTGTCATGCCTGACACTATACAAGTATCGAGTAGATATCGATATTATTATTACACTCATTTGTACAATGATAGGTTATCATAAATAGAAAACAAAACTATAATATTCGTGAACCCTAATAGGTTTGATAAGATATGAATATTATGATTTAGTAAATGTTTAGTTTTTGTTAAATAAAATATATATATTATTTAACAAAAACTTTGGATGGCACATGATTTGCTTTGATTTTTTTGTGCTTCGCTGCAATTATGAGACTTCATTTTAAAAAAATACTTGATACTTTTCATTCGATATGTTAACAAGTACGATATTAGCGATAGGGTGTCCCTAGTTTATAAATTAATAATACACAGGTTACATTTAAATTGAACCTTTAACCCATAGACATGTTTAAGAAAGAAATTAGCATCATTTGTGTATAAACCGTATAAAATGAATGTATTCATTTTAGCCTACTGCAAAATTGATTTACAGCCCATTTGCCGCATTTAAGGCCTGTAAGGGTACAGGCCTTAAATGCGGCACTTTTATTCACGGATATGTACCTATTATCCGACTAACTCTGAACGTTTTTTACAATACTTATTAATTTATTAACTTTTTAAAACTTTTCAATTAGGAGGATAGTAGGTTAGTAGGATAAGTACCAGAGTACCTTATACCTAGTTACGACTAGGATCTTTAGTAGGGCCATAGTTACCAAGCAACCATTTTTGTTATAGAAAGCATTTGTGATATAGTTTGTTTATTTTGAGTAATTTTTAAAATGCCAAAAATTCCACCAACAAAAAATCCTCACGAGGGAATCAAGTATCATTCTATAAAAAAAGGATCTGAACACGGATGTTATCAGCTACACAAGTTGGTTTATTAAATAAAATGAAGTAGTTTTAAATTTTTAATATTTAAAACGTTATGATTTTATTTATGTATTCGGCTTTGTTTAATTTAATCTTGATTCATCTCAGTGTACTGTGTGTTTGCAAGTTGTTCTCACTATAACTTAAATGTTATAGTGAGTGATATATACTATTTCACTATGCCCACTGGTAGAAAAGGTTTTTTTATTGTTTTATTTATAGATATTGACCCATTCGCTGGCGCATACTGTAATGTTTGTAGCTATTTTCAACCATACTGTAGAACATGCAAGGAGTGCCTTATCCGCTCTACGCTCTTGATCTGAAAACTTGTAAATGTAATTGTCCAGTCGAGGTCTAACAGGATTTATATAATTAACAAAATTACCAAGAATAAACATGTTTTATTCAGGCCATCGGAATGTCGTTTAAAATTTCCGATAACCGACCGTCCTATCCACAAATGCGAGCTGCCAAAACACGAGTTTACATTGGTGCCGCAGCTTGGTGGCTGGCGGTCGCTGTTGGTGCCCAAGACGGAGCCCAACTTCTATCCAGCCGTCATGAGTAAGACTGAATATGAACGACTCAAAAAACTTGCTAAAGTGAGTAATTTCTAATTAAACAAGTAGCTTCTAATTTTGGTAGATTCTAGACTTATCAAAAACGGAGGGGATAGAAGGATAGATCTTAATCGTAGAAATAATATATTGATATAATCTCATAAAAGCTGGTTAATTTATGTTTTTTTGATAGAATGTAACTCAAGAGGAACAACTAGCAGCGATGCACGCTCAAGAGGCAACGATCCAGAAAGCTGCTCACGAGTCGGAGGAACGTAAACGATTACTGAAAGAGAAGTTACAGCCCCAGCCTGGAGCTGAAGCCTCGTCGGGCAGCGCTGAAGCTGCCGAACTGGAGGGACCAGATCAGACTTCTCATACACTGTCTAGAGCGGAATGTTAGCTGTTACTCTTGACTTGTTAAATCTAATCGCTTAACGAGAATGTAAAGAGATTATTTTTATTTTATCAGTTCTAAAACAGAATGTATGCTAAATCTATGTGAGAAAAAATTTACAAATTTCACCAATAACATTTCCTAGAAAAAAAATTTAGGAAAAGAGACATAATATAAAGAACACAAGAGTGTGTTAAACTAACCTAACCTAAATTTATTAATAGCAATATTCAGAGCCTTACTAAGAGCATTATATACCTACTACGATATGACGAAAACTATTTAGATTATTACAAAATATATCTATTATTATTTTCGCAGTAATTCGGGCTGACAACATGCAAGGACCGCGTCTATGTAATCGGATCATACTCGCTTCCAAGTGCCATGCGATACGTGATGCGCAGATAGGCGAAAAGGATCTTATCAAGAAAGAACTGGAGGAGGAAGAGCGAAGGTATTTTTGACATACTGCCTTTTCATAAATAATAAATGGTGAATATTTATTCATATTTAACTGTTTTAGATTGGATTCTATAATGGAGGAGAATCGTCAAGCGGCGGTCGCCCGCGCTGAAGCTGAAGAGGATAGACGACACCAACTTCGTCTGCACAACCTCGTTGCCCTGAAAGAGCAAATTAAGGCTCACGAAACTGCTAAGGTTAGACTATGATGTAGACCTAAAAATATAGGTACTAGCAAGTGTTTATTAATTAATTATAAAGGTTATTTTAATTTTATATTTATTTAACTATTATCTTCTTATTAAGGGCTTTCTTTTCAACATCATTTAATAAACACGTGATGTCGAGATGCCATTAGCCAGTTTGAATCGAACGGAAAACAATCGATTTCACTAATACTTCAATTTGACTCACTTAAGATCCTATGTCCCCTCGATGGGGCAGAGGGCATCCACAGCAATCCTACATCGCACTCTATCTGACACTTCGTATTTTATCTCGCTCCAAGTCTTACCGTCTCCATTCACCTATGCAGCAATACGTCTTTATAGAACGGGCTCGCTTCCGCTTCCCTTAAGAATTCAGTCAAGCGCCTGCTTTGGGTTTCACAGAAGTGTGTGGCCAATTCAGTTTCACTTGCGACGCTTTATTTACGACAGCGCACCAAAAGTTGCTCGTTGGAGATTTTTCCGGCCAGTAGGTACCTACCCAGAATCCGAAGTTAGCAGTCAGTTAGCGACTTGCAGCCGAGATGTGTCTACAATAAATTAATTATTACAAAAGTACAACGAATATTATTCAACGCATGTAACAGGCGATTCGTTTTTAATAAAGGATCAATGACAAATATGAATAAGGTTTTAATCCACAGATTATGGAGGCAGAGCGTATAGAGGAGGAGAGCATTAGAGTTAATCAAGCGAACATAGCTATGCAGATTGACGAAGCGCAGAAGTTGAAGGAGAAACACGGACGTCAGGCGAAATTGAAAGAAATTCTTGACCAAGGTAGCTACATTTTACACGTGTAGACAATACTTTAGAACAAAAGTGCCTAAGGATAAAGTAATAGAAAATTTTTACGCTTAACTAACTACTACTGAAGTAGAGTCTATATTCTTCTACAATTGATTATAAACTTGGTTTAAAATTTTTTCTTTTATTCAACAGGAAATGCTGAACTTCTATTCTATAAACAAGTTCAAAACGAGGAAGAGAGGATAATGGATCTTCGTATCCGAAACTTCCTCAAACAGAAACAGGAGCGCGAAGCTAGAAACAGGGCTGAGCAAGAGGCAATTAAAGCGGCTAAACAAAAGGGAATTGATCATATTGCCAAAGCTCAAAAGGTGCTAAATTACATAATTTCCGTATTTTGAATCCTATGCTGTTGCTAACGGGCTTCAGCGAAATTTACGGAATCGTGAACCAATCTCTCATACGTCTTCTTTAACGATTCATAACCGTAATTTTATTACATATGTGAATAATTTTGATTTTTCGATAGTAAAGTGGTGTGAATCAAGTTATGCAATTTCTTGCATTGAGAGAGATTACCGGAGATAATCCTTTCCCCTTCCCTTTCAAGACGTTAATTTATATCTTTTCCACATAGAATCGTATCAGCGATCACTTGTGTACCTACGTCTACCATTTCCTTATAACTAAGACTTCGGAAGTTCCAAAATAAAACTCTAATAACTCATCTTTACTATCTTAGTATTTTTCTCACAATTGTTGTATTGATATTGTTTGTATAGGCCGAACAAGAGCTGAAAGAAGAGTTAGAACGCATAAGAAACCTGAAGATCCAAGAGGACGTTGAAAGGGAATGCCGCCGGAAAGAGAGAGAAGCGGCTATTAAGAAGAACAGAGAGATGAAGAGGCTTCATGAAGGGAGAGTTCAACAGGTTAATCTAGGCAAAAGACGTTATTTTTCGTCGCGATTAAATACGAAATACTAATGCCACGAAATAAACTGTTTTTAAAAATATACATGAGACTCATAATAGCCATAAAATATATTTTATTATAGGGAAATAATGTCTGTTTTCATTAATTATACGGTAATACATGACTTTTACCCTGAGACTGTCGCTTATTACAAAGGCTATTCATAGTTTTGTATAAAACTTAATAAATAGGGTTAAATTATATATATATATATATATATATATATATATATATATAATATTTCAGATTACCGATATACACAGACTGATTGCGCGCGAGATTGCAAAAGACGAGCAAAGTTTCAACAATGCAGCGAGACAGAACGAAGAGTTTATCAGAAAGGAGAGAGAGGTATATATCACTTAGGTTAACTTCTTTCAATATAATAGAGAAAATATTGAAGTTCGGTATGTTCTCTGCATTAACTATTCAGGATACATTTTTATTAAATCGATATGACTGGAATTGAATTGATTTCCGCAGCTTGATGACAAACGCAAGGCACGCATCGAACAGCACAGACAAGAAATCATGAAGCAAATCAATAATAAAGAGAGAGCTAGGTAAGGAAATATCACAAAATACATATTCAGTTTTATTTTTTTCATAAATAAAAAGTATATTTACGATTTGATTACGTGTATTAATTTGTTATATGCTTCGTTGTACGTTTGACGTAAAATAAGCTTTATTTAAAAAAATGTAAACGAAAAATTACTCTAAGTGCCCATAATAATTTCTGGTTATAAATACATTTTAATTAACTGAAGATAAACTTGGTTGTACATTATTTTTTGGTTTGTGCTATTTCTTTTATTTAGTCCACGATTTAAGTTTACGCATTAATTTTCTTATATTATTAACGCGTTTATTGAACGTGTTGTATTAAAACTAACAAAATATAATTTAAACGAGTTTCTGGTAAACGTAAATAAAATTCTAGAGCCGATATGCGAGAGAAGGTTCACAATGAAGGCGTTGCACTGCGCATGGAACAAGAGCAACAGGATAAATACGAGAGGAAGATTATCAAGCACAAGGTAATTGGGTTAGAAACCCCCCTTTAACCGACTCACCGTTCGACCTAATTCAATTCTCATTTGAAAATTTCAGGTGAATGATATGAGGCAACAGAAGGTTGCTGAGAAATACGTGAAGGAAGTTGAGCAGACGCTTGGAAAATATGGATATTAATTAACTACGATTTATGTACTCAGTGTGTTGCTATTTAATATAAACTATATAATAAATATGCATATCAAGTATTGTTTTACTTTGACAAAATATACCTACACACCATATCATTACTTTTACCATCAAAACCTAGGCTTTTATTTGCATTTTATTTTGTATTTTATTTTGCTTTTATTTTCGTCTCTATCTGTCAAATTTATTTATTTATTTACGGTCGAAGGCAAACATACAAAAAAATTGAACTTAAATTATATTTAATTCGTCCACTACCATTCCTAACCCTGTCATAAAAATCTCACATTCTGGTGCAGAGCTAATGAAACGATTCGTTAGGGCGATCATACGCAGAATTGAGCTTTGACGGCGGAGCCTTTTTCGAAACCTGCCGGCTCAGCCAGCAATGGATGCCTCCTGAGCCGGTTAAAATTATCAGGGGCATGTAATCTTAGCATTGATTGCAGAATATTACTGCAATCAATGCCGCCCCTGATTATGTGGGGTCATTATACCCCAAAATGCTTAACAAAAAAGCAGTGGGATACATGAAAGGATAATAATTATCAATTCTTCGATAAAAGTACCTTACAAAATTCTTTTGTACCCTCTCTAGCATCTGGACCTACTTTCGTTCGTACGGACACCAAACAAATTACGTTTACTCTTTTATATACGCCAAAAGGTTATTTTTTTTTTATTATATCTGTCCCCAGACATCTTATGTGCTAAATACATTTAAAACAATAAACTTATGAGATAACACAACTAGGTTTACACATACGACAATTAAATGGGAACTTGAGACAACCAGCTTTTACCAGCAAATTTTTTATATATTTTTGAAACTTGAGAATTTTTTTTTGACATTAATAATCGAATTTCTACTACTAGCAACACTAACGATATATATATTTTTACAAATTTCACATACATTAACCTTATTTAAACCGCGCAACGGTTTGCCCATGCCGTGGTTCACTCATTCCAGTTTCACCCTCAAACCCAAACCTGAAGTGAGAGGACACTCACGCTATCCCGCGTCATCCCCACGGGGCCTTAAATAGATGCCTTTCAAAATCTGCTTTGTGTTGCCGGGTATAGACAACACTTAAGCGTCAGTGTCCGAGTCTAATCTGTTTAAGTAAAAAGGGTAGGAGATACCCCCAACGTTCACTCGTAGCTGTAGTTACAACGAGGCACTACGTAACTGTTCATGTAGTTTAACATGCGCTGGTACTGTGGCCTCTCGCAGTACTTCAGCGAGTTAAATAAAAACAAATATTTCGCCTTCTCTCTTATGATATTAAATAAGGGTTTTTTTATATGAATTTTGCACTTCTGTATGCGAAATGAAAGACAAGTTTTATATTTATAATTTTGTATGCTACATAACTCATACAACAAGCAAGTATTTACAGCAATTATTTTAAGAAAAAAAAAAAGACACAATATTCAGTCTGGATTTATGTCAGTATTGACAAATATAAAGCAATAACGATACAAATGGGATGTCATAATTATTGAACACAGACATCAAATGTGTCGCGTCTGTCAAACCTGTTTGACATTTAAGTTCTACACAACTTTGTCACGTGTCAATCGTTTCGATGTCTCGCTACATATTTACACAAATGGAGTATAATTTAATATTAATGATTCACTTACAATTTTTTTATATCCAAACATTAATCAAACCTGTAAAGGATTATTCGTCACTATCACTAAAATCACACAAACACTCATCACTTCATGGCCTTTTCACCGAGTTTGACAACCTTGTCAAGGTTATCCTTGAGGGTCTTCAGCTGATGTATGACCTTCTCATCCATGAGTGAGAACGGTATGTAGGCCTGCGACTGACGGAGCAGCTTCGGTTGTAGGGATAACATTGTACCGTCTTGTAGTAATATGTTGCAGTTAGCTTTTTCATCAGGTTGCATACTGAAAGATAAAAGATATATTTCATTAGAACATTTTTGATAAAACTTGATGTTCTGTGAAAATAATGGTACATAATGTTTTAGTTTAAATTCAAATTAAAGGCTTTTGATAATAAATAATATTTTTTAAAAAAGAATATACACAAAGCTAACCTGCATCTTGTTAATCTTTAATAAAATTTATTTAGTTAAGTGCTTAATAAAACACTAATTATACTTACGCATAAGCGCAGGTGGGTACCATAACCGGTGAGCCAGACATCGACACTACCATCTCACCCTGCCTCGGCTGCCTTAATACTGTTAGCGGTGTTTGGGGCGTCACCTGTAATAAAAAAAAGAGGGTAGAAATAAACAAGTCCATAATCATGCGAGGAAATATTAAATTATAATTATTAAAAAGGCTTATATATAACGTTAAATTATTCCAACACTTAAATTCTCTTTTAATTAGTTTAATAAGAATTTTAGTTAAAATCAATTATGTATAAAATAAAAATACAAAAAACCTCAATCTGCACGTACCTTAGGTGTAATAACTGGATAATGAACCGCAGCATTCCTATTACAGGCCGGCGTGCGGTACACGCTCTTGCTGCGTCGCCGTTGCGTTGCCGGCCGGGCCGAAGGCTTTACTACGGAACGGGCGGAGGCGTCCGCTGAACGGGACCTCTTCGTTGAGCGACTTGCCGACGGCGGTACTGAAAATCAACACAGCTTGGTTGTCACGAAATGGCTTATATTAGGCTATTTAAAAAAAACACGTAATAAGTATAAATACCATTTGTATGGAAGGTCTTAATCGTTTCAAATTAATTCAAAGATACAGTGCCACCCAGAAATGAGGCTCCTTATTGGGAGGTAACACTTAAATTTGTACATTTTTCATAATAGATATTAAATGAGACTAAAATCACATATGATTCGAGCTTTTGGATTAATATTGGTTTACTAGTGGCCAATTCCATAATGTATAGTTGTATTAAGTAAAAGTTTTTATTAACATACAAGTTTTAACAAGGCATAAGCGTATATGATCCCTTAATCCGAATACAAAGTGTCCCAAGCTAAGCAAAAACACAATAAACACAAAGTGTAATAATGTGCAAAACTTACTGAATGCTTTCTTAACACCACGATCTCCGGAGCCCTGCGATGAGTTCTCGGTGAGGTAGCCTGACCCAAAGCGTTAGTGAAAATTAATGAAATGATGTTATGAAGTGCATGGCAATAGAAACAAGATTGTAGAGAGTTCACTGTTAAAAATATTCAGATGTAAATAGTAGCAATTATTATCGATTTTATGACATCAACACATTGAATCTTGGGCAAATATGATATTTTTCTTTTCTTTTTAACAAATAAACTGAAACAACTACTATACATATGACTTTCTCTCAGGTAAATTCTAATATTTTTTGAACATAATTGAAAATTTTAATCACATTAAAGTAATGGAATAAAAGAATGGTTAGCGGAAAATGAAGGAAGTGAAACTAGCACCCTTATTCGTAAAAATGCATATTTTCTATTTTCATCTGATTGTACTCAAGGTATGAAAGGATAATTCTAAATAGATAAGATTGATGTAAAAAAGACAAAATCTAATGATACTAAATTTACTTAGGATAAGCAGTACCATAGTTATAAAATATAATAAAAGTTTCTGGTTGCAGCTTAAAATAATCAACAATGTGAGGAGAGACACATGAAGTTCAACCTTTGCATTTAAAACAATGATATAAAATGTCCATATTGAATTTAAAAAGTGTTTGTATAGAGATAATATAATCATACCATCATCATTTGACAAAGCAAGGCTTAATGCAGTATCTCTCGATCTTCTGGTGTTTGTAGGCTCTTTGAGCAGCAGCTCTGTTTTCTAAAAAAGGAAATAAATTCATATTATAACACCCACAGACACCACAGAATTTGTATTATATATTAATATTCAAATATATGTAGCATATGTATGATATCTTAATTAAAAGACTGAATTCAAATACTAACCAATTGGCCAATAGTTTTTTGCAAACTTGTTGCATTTATTGAGCCCAGTAATATCTTAAAAGCAATCTCTACACTTCGAATTTGCATATGAGCTTGAGAATCTATCTTCGTCTTTAGATCAGCAGCTGTAAAACAGTAGTTTTCATTTTAAGTAGTCAAACATTTGCTTTATAAGACTTTTCTACTTCAATTTTGACAACAATGTGTGATTTTACAATCGAAAAAAAATAACACAAATTTACTATAATTACGATATAAAATTTATATTACTTAATTTCTTCAATCTCTTCAGCGTATCGTCACTTTCGACATCTTTCTCCAATTTTTTTACTGGTCGCTTGGTTCTCGGCATACTTATTTACTTTCTTAATACCTTTCGTATTACAACAGATTTTACAAGAAATAAGGTTTACTTAACAACAGTATTGATTATGATAATATTATTAGCCTCTAAAATATCCAACTAAATTCAAAATTCAAAATAACTACATAAGAGCAACCGACATTTTTAAATTGAAACACATTTCACAGATTACACACCACACTCACTGGGATACATACAGTATAAACACTGGCTATGAATACCAACTATGGACTCTGTCATAGTTTACAGTGTTTTGTAAATCACCTCATATCACCGAATGTCATTGCAATAATAAATTTATGGTTTTAAATATATTTAAAACATTTTTAACACAATGATTAGTCGTTTGGGTTTAATTGGTTTATTTATTTAAGAATAAAATAAAAGCTTTTTTTGCACTGGCAATGAATATTTTACTTCCCTAATCGTTCAATTTTTTTTAAAATATTCTTTACTCTTATATTTACCCCTTCAAGCATCCTATAAATTTAAATCATAACAAAACAAAAAAAAAGATTAAACGATATTTAAAAATTATAAACTACGATAAATTACACGACTTGTAGTACATTATTTTATGATACTGTCTGAAGTAAATACTTTCGAATCTTGAATGACTTTTGAACGCACGTCTGGATGTAAAACTAATCAATAAAGTGACCCATTAAATTTTTTATAGTATAATTGTTGAGGTTTTTGATATAATAATTAATGTATAAAAAAAACTTGATTAAATAAATGTACCAAGTAAATTTCCTAATACATTACTATAGTGTAAAAAAATAAGACATTTATTTGATTAGTTCAGAGCTTTGTTATGATGAGTAAAGAATGGCGGACGTTGTCATTGTAGCATATTTATTTACATTTTTATTTATTAGTGCAGGTCATGGTGAGCTATTTACATAATTAAAATGTCTATTTTATTTTGTAAGAACCTATTTTAAATACACATTATAGTTTCTTGTTTATATTGTTGTGGGATTTGATGAAAATAGGAACATCCGCGTCCTACAGCATGTTTTATTATTGTTTTTCATTACGATGTATTGAGAATATATTTTCTTTATTTCCGAACAAAACCTACATTGACCTGCAAATAAAACGGATATAATTATTAAACATATATTTGAAGTCATTTAAAATATATTGAACGTTTTGATATTAATTAAACTTTGACGATTGTGTACTATTCGTCGTTGTTGTATAAATTTATACTATGGAGCCTAAAGCTGTAAATATATATGCTAAGTAAAATGATACAAATTTGGTTTAATCTTTTGCAGCAGGCCTCACTGGTCTGGATAATTTTGAGGAAGATGGCCTCTCAAACATACAAACCCAAGCAGATAATCTCTTGTTGGATGATACACTAGATAAAAAGAAAGTGCACCACCCAAGGTAAATATTTAATATTAGTAATTTTAATTTAATCGTAAAATGGGTTTCACTACAAAGTATATAATTTTTAAAAGAAAATAGAATGCCTTAATTTTTTCCTTAATGTCATGCTGCTTAGAAGAAGAAAGTTTCAGAAAAGGTATGTAGTTATACATTATTAGTTGGATAAATTACATTGACCCTAAAGGGCAAGCAAAATTCCGTTTTGAGTGCATTACAATTGATTCAATTTAAAAAATCCCACATCTTTATCTACAAAAAAAGTTTAATATTTATTCACAGGTATAAATGCCATCAGTGCGATTCACCAGATTGTGATGATTCCCCGCAGCAAGTGTGTGGGTCAGCGCTTTACTGCTTCAAATCAACTGTTAGAGCGTCAGATGGTGAACTGCGGTATAGTAGGGGATGTTCAACTAGACAAGATCACTATCAGTTTACCTGTCATACCAATCAACATTCGCAGGGGTATGTATAATGTTTTAAATAGTTTATGAAACTGAAGTTAATTATTAACTATACTATATCTAATAACAGTTAGTTACTAAGGCTGATACTAGTCGGCTAATAATCTTGATTTGTATGGTATCGGTGCAGGGTAGGCACAAGAGGGTTAACAATTCCTCGCCTTAAACATACTGTAAAAATCCTACCAAAACTGTCTATACTAAATTTTTCCTTTTATTTACATTGGCTTATTTAAAAAACTTTTCAAATATGTATTTAATTATAATGTTATAGTAAATAGTAGTATTGAAACAAATACTTTTTACTTATATAAACATGAATGAATTTTTATCATGTTGTAAGGTTTTGTATGTTTGACAATTTCACATATTTTTTTGCAATAATTCGTTGTAACAATTCTAATTGATATTAAAAGCTATTTTGTGTCTGATCCTGATGAACAAACCGAATGCAAATATATAAAAAAAAACATTTTAGGCCTAGAAAACGTCACGCTGGTCAGCTTAATATCACATGCTGCCAGGGTGACATGTGCAACAATGGTAGCTTTCCCGAGCTGTCACCTGCTGACACTGCAATAGAACCGCTAATTGCAAATGCTTGGAAACTATGGGTCAGTGTGCTGGCCTCTGTGGTTATAGTCAGTGTTATAGCTGTTATGGCTATACTGGTATTAAGGAGGACACACAGGTAACTATTAACACAGTTGTAAGCTAACTTTTAAAATTGCTATTAATTGAAAATCTTTGGCTTATTTTATGGTATGTGATTAATGTAGGCACAATTCTTATTAATTTTAGCTCAAACTAGTATTATACGTTTAACAGAAGTATAATTCATTTATTTCAGATTGCGCGTTCTACAAGCAGCACAGAAGCTAGGGAAAGATTTCAATTACTTTTCAAATAATACCTACAATATGCCAGTCACCAGTGCATTTTATGAAGGTACTTATTTAGGTTTATCAAAAAATTGTGTAAAATATTGCTTTTGTAAAAGAATAACTAAATAGTAGTATTCTATCATAATCAAACTTAATACCACTTTATTAAAATCACTCATATTTGACATACAATTCTTTAAATATTTATAAAAAAATTTCTTTATGATTGAAAAAGAAACTAAATAATTATCCAAAACCTGATTCTGAAGGTATGGAGGGTTCTACTAACGCTGTGAGAGCGGTGGCAGCTGGTGACTCAACACTAAGGGAATACCTCGAGACTTCCATGAGTAGTGGGTCAGGCTCTGGACTGCCCCTGATGGTGCAGAGGACTCTGGCCAAACAAGTCACTTTGATTGAGAGGATAGGGAAGGTAGTTACCTTATGGGATATAGTTATATCACAAGAGCCATAATAGCTCTACATAGTGTAATTATTGCCTGTCCTGCCTTACCAGCTAAATTAATTACTATGTAATAATATATTTACAATTGGTTACTTCAGGGTCGATATGGTGAAGTATGGCGTGGCTCGTGGTATGCCGATAGTGTGGCTGTTAAAATATTCTTCTCCCGGGACGAGGCCAGCTGGAGACGAGAGACTGAGATATATAGCACAGTCCTGCTCCGACATGATAATATACTGGCTTATGTGGGAAGTGATATGACAAGCCGGAATAGCTGCACTCAGGTAATTTACTTTAGCCGTAGAACATTTATAATTTTATTAATACAGTTTTAAAAATATATTTTGATTTATTTTATTTTAATTTCAGCTCTGGTTGATAACTCACTTCCATCCGTTGGGTTCCTTGTATGAGCATTTGAGTCGGACAACTCTCACCCGACATCAAATGATGGTCATATGTTTGTCCATTGTTAACGGCTTACTGCATCTTCATACAGATATACATGGCACACAGGTTTGCTTCACTTCATTGTTTAATGGTTCCTACATTTTCTGAATTATTCAGTTTATATATTTTTTTAACGAAAATATTGTTTTTTTTTTTCAGGGTAAGCCAGCGATCGCTCATCGCGATATTAAATCGAAGAACATCTTAGTTAAAGTAAACGGGGAGTGTTGTATCGCGGATCTGGGGTTGGCAGTCACCAGGCATCATGTTTCTGCTGGTTTGATGCATAATCCACGGCAGGGGACTAAGAGATATATGAGCCCCGAAATGTTGGATCAGTCGTGAGTACATATCACATACTTACAGTGACATACACGTATGTAATATGTGTAAAACGTATTTTAAAAAGTCACACATTTGAGTGAGAGTGCCATGCTGTTACTTAGAGTTTCAGCCGAATGGGCAGGCACTGCCGGAGAAATACCACTCTCTCACAGAAAACCGGCGTAAAGTGATACAATTGGACTTTGTTCATTTTGTACTCGCGTTTCGTTCGGTGAGCGAGATCTTCCGGTGCTCATCCTTTCCCCTATCCGTCCTCTACCCTTCCATTTCCCAATTTTCCTTTAAAAGCCGGCAACGCACTCACGAGCTACCAGCCGCGTGAGTGTCTATGGGCGGCGAAATCAACTTTATGGTGGGCCGCCTGCTCGTTTGCCCCCTCTTCTATAAAAACAAAAACAAAACTGGATTTTTTAGGATGAAACCAATGTTGCCAATATAAGAGTACTAAAAAGAAGTATAAAAAAGCATTTTGCTAAAGTGTATACAAACTAAATATATATTTTTATTTCGTTGATTACATATACAAATGGACCATTTAAATTAGGAGGCCACTTCTTATCACTGATCCAATGATCTGGTTCAGGCAATCGGATAAATAGTAATCTGTGGATGTAAAAATGTTTATTTATATAACATCATTCTGACCTTTGGTGTTTAAATTTTGCAGAATGAACCTCCAAAGCTTCGACAGCTACTGCAAATGCGATATATACGCGTTCGGGCTGGTCCTATGGGAGGTGGTGAGGCGGGTGTGTCCAGCTGCAGAGCACCGACCGCCATTTTACGAGCTGGTGGGCCACGATCCCAGTTTCGAGGACATGAGGAAGATTGTGTGTGTCGAAGGAGCGAGGCCGGAACCACCAGTGGATAGTCATCCCGTATGTATTTTTTTTGCTGAATTGTGACCAAAAGACTATTAAATTCTTATATATTTAGTAGTAAAGAATTTAATAAGATTTTTTATTATATTTACAAGATAATCAAGTAATAATTGAGAAAAGAAGCTTGAAATATTGACTAATATCAATTTTAATAATAATTTTCAGACAATGATCGGCATGTCGGCCATCATGAGGGAATGCTGGCATCAGAATGCGTCGGTTCGACTCCCGGCGTTGAGAATAAAGAAGACGTTATTGAAATTATCAGCCAATGACAACGCGATACATTTGGATGAAGATAATGAGGTATCTGTGTAAGAGAACGGACATGTTTTGAAGTTTTTGCAAAAATAATAATAAAAAATAACCACTAGATGGCATTGCTGTTGATTTTGTAATAACACATTTTTTTTTTTATCAATTTGAAATATTACTTTTTTATTGTTTTTGTAAACGAAATTGAATCTCAAAGTTTCCTTTATTACACAAGTTTTGGAACAGTGATGCCGTCTAAGATATTACTTAACCGTGTTTCACATTGAATCTTGTCTAGACCAGTCTGAAGCGATAGTTTAAGTTGACGAATACATTTGTAACATAGACGGATAACAATCCGCCTTCATAGCTTATCCCCTTTATAAATCAGTCTTAATGTCTTACGTCTCTTTCTGTCATATAGTGATTGAAGGAGATAAAGACATTTAACACTGATTGTACATGAGGGGTCATAAAAACTCATCTCTTAAATGTATTAATGTGTCACTTATGAGTAATGTCAAAATTGTCAAACTATACAAAATGTCACATGACAAAAAATCGTCTTCCATTAAATCGATACATATGTATTGTAATATAAATACGCAGATATTTGATATTTACCTTAATTATCGCGTTTTATACGCGTAGATTAGTGAATTACTCGCGAATGTATTTCAAGAGATGGGTTTTCAAAATGGCCACTCGTTAGATAATAATTTAATGTGCCGAGTAGTATTGTAAATTCACATGTAAATAGTCATGTAACATTTTGTATTATAGCGTCTCAGCTCCCACAGACTGTTCACAATGGGCATCGACAATTTTGGGCTCAGAATGTTACACCAAAAAAAATATTATTTTCTACAGATGCTAATTAATTTAATATTAATTATTTTTTGTTGTTCAGATTTCACATTCCGCCATGAGAATGTTAAAGACAAGGTGCCAGTGCTTAAATAAACTTCATTTTTCCAACGACTTTGAATGCCTCACGGAATCTGACGAAAATAATATGAAACAATAATACACTTAACTAGGCAATTTCGAACATAACCGAACCTTGTATTCAAGCTCATATATCTCCTATATGCAAATATCAATCAAAATGAAACTAAGGTGGCTTAAAATAGATATTTTCATCTATCAAATGACACATATTTGGTACTTCAAGGCATTGGCCCAACAATGTATGAAGGGTGGTCGACATACTTGTGATGTTCTTTAAATTTAGACATTCGAAATTTAAAAAATAATGTTTTTTGTTTTCACAGATAATATTGTCTTTTATTATCCATGGATGTTAAAGATTGACATTTAAAAAAAGTTATCTGTAAAAGTGTGTTTTGACATTAGTTCGCTCCGTAATTCTTGTGTTTCCATTCACGTATCGCAATTCGGATTCCTAATAATTATAACTTCAGTGCGTTCAATCGTATAATCTTGGCGTATAAAATTTTTCATTATTTACTTAATTTTAATATACTTTTGTATATTTGTATTATAACTGACTTATTTTTTGGGACGTTTCATATATGTTAGTTAGCTGCATATATAAACAACACTAACATCCATAATGCTCATAAAATTATAATAGAAAATATATTTAACCTTAGACTGTTTCACCAAATGAAACATTTGCAATAAGCAAAAACGATTGAAAAATATTACATTGGATAGTTTGTAAATTGTATACTATGTAAATGTCAGCCTATGTATAAACAAGTGTTGTTAATAGAGAATCTCATGTACCTTCAGAAATCAACCGATGGGTGAACTGTTTTAATTTTAATTAATATTCAGAACCCTTCAGTATTCGTCATATATAATTTTTCTATTCTGAAAGTTACACATGGAGTTCTATATTTTATCCTTATCTAAAGAATCAAAGAAGTTGTTTTAATATTTATCCTGTTAACACTATGGCCGCTATGAAATGTAAAAATATTACCGCAGTTGACAGGCTAAATGTAAGGGAACTTCTGAAGGTGCAATTTGCTAAACACTTGTTAAATTAGCACTAAAGTTGTTAGTTTTTAAAATTGTACCTATTATTATGCATTTAGTGTAAGCCATATTAAATATAAGAATTCCAATTGAAAAGTTTACTTGAAAACCAATTACAAAAAGTTTATCTTTTGACAAGTGTATAATTAAAATTACAATTTCTCAATTCAATCATCATGAACTGTCGTTCATACAAAAATAATTATCAAATCTGCAATTGGTTTTTCAAAGAGACTTCGATTGGTTCCATTAACAAAGATGCCATGCAATCAAATTGTAATACTTCTGTCAATGATCAGGTGAGATCAAAATGTATGAACGTATGTAGAATTTCGTATTTAACTATGCACAGACTAAGACTTACGTCAAGACTGGTTAGTTGATATAGTCTGTGGGCCCATAGTGATGTTTAACTGAAAGATTAAAATATGCATTTTTATGAAGGGGGGGGGGGTGTTGGGGAAATGCCATATAGATTTTCAAATGGAAGAACATTGGAGTTCTCCTCCGCCATAGACAATAATAAACAATAGATACAATTGATGTTATTAAAACGGTATATTTCCATTAGAATTTGTTGTGTTCACATGTAAATATTTAGTTTATTTTTGGCGTCGGATTATAAGAAATAAAATATTTGTCTATAATTTTTTTTAATTTGTTTTCACGTCCTTGTTGAATTAAATGTAGATTCTTTATTCCTTATAGTCTGGATATAGTCGCTGATGCTCAAATTTTCTAATTATAGCAAAGAATTATTTAAAAAATTGGATTGAAATGGAAATAAAACGCCGGGTTTTATTTTAAAACTTTATTTATAAATTATATAAAAGCAAGAAGATAAAATAATTTAAATGCACAGTTGGTACGTTCGAATATAGAAATATTACATATGTATTTGTGTACATATGATTGGAATATCCTTTTATAAAATATTTTGCACTTCGAGGCCAAGTCACATGGCAATTGACAAGGCACAGTGCTATTAATACTTAGGCCGCTTTGGTTCCAAAGGTAATTCATGAGCCTCTAATGTCGTTGAAAAAATACATATTTTAAGTTAACCTTTGATTACCGCACTAATTGTGTTCATCTTGAGCCAATTCCTCCATATCTTCCTGGTCAAATTCTGTGTCATCCTCGGCGGTCGCGTCTTGGTACTGCTGGTATTCTGATACCAGATCATTGACGTTGCTTTCAGCTTCATTGAACTCCATCTCGTCCATACCCTCACCGGTGTACCAATGTAAGAAAGCTTTGCGTCTAAACATAGCGGTGAATTGCTCTGATATTCTCTTGAAGAGCTCTTGGATTGCGGTCGTATTTCCGATGAATGTTGACGACATTTTCAATCCTTTGGGAGGAATGTCACACACTGCAGTCTTTACATTGTTCGGGATCCACTCAACGAAGAAGCTGCTGTTTTTATTCTGTATTGAGAGCATCTGCTCGTCGACCTCCTTCATCGACATGCGACCACGGAAGATGGCGGCAACTGTGAGGTAACGGCCGTGTCGTGGGTCGCAGGCGGCCATCATGTTCTTGGCGTCGAACATCTGCTGGGTCAGTTCGGGCACGGTGAGGGCTCGGTATTGCTGGCTGCCGCGTGATGTGAGTGGAGCAAATCCGGGCATGAAGAAGTGGAGACGGGGGAATGGAACCATATTCACGGCCAGCTTGCGCAGATCCGCATTCAGCTGACCAGGGAACCGCAGGCAGGTGGTCACGCCGGACATGGTGAGCGACACCAGGTGGTTGAGGTCGCCATATGTGGGGTTGGGGACTTTGAGAGTTCTATAGCAAATGTCGTAGAGAGCTTCGTTGTCTATACAGTACGTCTCATCTGTGTTTTCGACTAATTGATGGATGGAGAGGACTGCATTGTACGGTTCAACTACTGTGTCAGATACTTTGGGCGAAGGGACAACTGAATATGTGTTCATGATTCTGTCGGGGTATTCTTCTCTGATTTTGGAGATAAGGAGTGTTCCCATACCGGATCCGGTACCACCACCGAGGGAGTGTGTGAGCTGGAAGCCTTGAAGGCTGTCACAGTTTTCACACTCTTTCCGGACGACGTCTAATACAGCGTCAACGAGTTCGGCGCCCTCAGTGTAGTGACCCTTTGCCCAGTTGTTGCCAGCACCGGATTGGCCGAAGACGAAGTTGTCCGGACGGAAGAGCTGCCCGTATGCGCTGGAGCGGACTGCGTCCATGGTGCCTGGCTCCAAGTCGAGGAGGACGGCGCGGGGGACATACTTGCCGCCATCTTCGGCCGTCGCACCTGTAATCATTGGTAATGTAAAATGAGTGATGACAAATATTCTACACATTAAGATGATTGAATTAGAGATTTGCTAATCAATTCTTCCCTAAAAATAGCTCAAACGTTGTGTTAAAGCAGTTTTCTCACAAATACGCCTTCACACATATAACTATTTTAAAGCATTAAAATTGAAATAAATCTCGAATCTCTTCAGCCGTGACAAAAAAAGCACAAAGCAAAAGCGGCCATTTATACGAGTTGCCCCAAAACGCACCTAATTACAGCATTAGCCTACGGTGAGACTATTCTCAAGTAGGAAATTACCGAAATTTCTGTAGGAATTAGTCTAATTGTACCGTCTGAGTCAGTGTACTGTTAAGATGCCCGGTCGTTGACCTTGTTATCGTAATTAACGATTTATTACTGCGGGTTCTTTTATTGTTCAAATTACGAAGCGCGGTGCAGACTGATGTTTTGTACATTTTAAAAAGCTATCGCACATACTGTTCAAATGTCTTAGAATTGCATGTTTTAAAACTAATCAGAGAGATCCACGGACAATCTTTGCACCAGTCAGATTGTATTATAAGCGACAAGGCCGCCCGTTGCTCTTATATGTATTGACATCTATTAACTGTTTAAGTGCAATAAATAAATAAATACCTTATAAAATAAAAAATAAATTATATAGTCAAAAGTTATGTTATGTTCTTTCGTTCTGATAATTATGGCAAATTAATATCCAGAGCCAGAGAGCGCTGACATCGGGTAAATAGTGACTTTAGAAACGTCTCGCCTGGCTGGCCAGACAGTTAGATCATTATGCAGAACTCTAGCGTTCATGAACTGAAAATATTATTCAAGCAAATGCTTGTTTAAATTAAATAAACTGTAGAAAAATTAACTTTTAGAAATCTACAATTTAGTACCGATTCAAGTTCGTCTCTTGGAGTACTATATAATTTGTATACATTTGGGGAGCTGCTAAATTTTGCGCTTTGAATTTTACTAAAATATATATATATATATATAGTTAAATTATTGAATAGAAAAAGATACTCACAAGAAGCCTCATTATAGTAGACTGAGATTCTTTCCAACTGTAAATCGCTTGTACCCTGGTACACACCGGTCGGGTTAATGCCGTGCTCCTCAGATATGATTTCCCAGAACTAAAAATAACATATTATTAGTAAGGAAGGACAAATAATAAGGAAAACAATGCATTTTAGAACACATTTGCGTTACAGTAGGCGACGCTGCGTAATAAATAATATATATTTATTTTTTTTATTTTTTTTTTTTCCGAGGTGGAAATGCATTTCCGCATTCCCTGGTCCCAAAGGATAAGGGATATGTGGGACTCAACCCACGCTGGTGTCTCTGCTCTTCAGAGATGAGGTGGGCAATACCCACTAAAACCACCTCGGGTAAACCTACAAGACCACATTGAAAGGGCCCTGGGGTCGCTTTCGCACTCAACCAGGCACAATCTCTACGGTCTAGATTATTGCCGTTCTATAGAATCTTCTTAATTGAACGGATATTTTACGTTACAGTTGTCCTAATTAAATAATACAAGCAAAATTAACAACAGTTCACACAATAAAACGAAGAATAATGAATATTTAAAAAGAGCAAAGAATTGTTAATTAAGACTCTATATTATAGATACTTTATTTGAATACTACGCCTTGATTTCACAGTGATAAATGCAAAAGAATAAAACTGTTAAAAACTGTTTTTCAATTAGAAATGTACATAACATTCATATACTTTCTACAAATAAATCTTAATTAGTGACATTTTTGAACCGGATTTCCTTTAGAGATGTAGTGTGACTAAAAAACTATACATTGAATTCTCATCAAGCAGACCCACAGATTAAATATCAACTTAAACTTAATAAAATCCCTATCGTTAACTAATATGGGTTTTAGTTACTTATATTGCACTTATTAAAAGTATTTTCTATAAAGCCTTTGGCTCTTATGGCCAAATAATCCAATAATCGTGTTTACGCTCTGATGTGGAGTGGTATTTTAAAACAGTGCAGTTAGACGGAACTACATTATGAAATGATAAAACGTCTGACTAATATATAAACAGAACAATGATCTTTTGTCGACTTGAGAATAAAAAGGCTTACGATTAGTTTTATAAACAAATTTTGCCATAAAATATTTTATTATTAAAACCATTTTATTTAGCTGACATTGAGTGGAATAATTAGGAATGCGAATGTTGACACGAACAATAATTTTGCTAACAAATACTATTAGTATTAATTCGTGAATTTGGCCTTGCTCTAAAATCATTGTATTAGGATCATAAAAAAGAAAACCAAGAGTTTCTTGCCTGTTTCATGTCCGTTTGGTGGCGTACGAACAGGCGCAGTTAGATTTAAGATGATTCAAATCCTACATACTGAATAAAGACACTTTAATGCATGAGGAACCAGCATACTTAACCATCGACGCATAACACACAGGAATTGATTAAAAAAACCGTTACTAGAGGCCAAGACAAAGCAGTACTGAGTTATTTCTATACGCCGATTCTCTTTCTCGACAAAAATTTACTCTTTACGTCTATTTGTATGATATTTACTGATGATTTTTAAAACTCACGTATTAATTTACACCTAAAAATCAAAGAGAACAAAAACCTGATAGACGCTTATAATAATTTAAAAATGCTCTGTAATATTTAATAAGTCTGATTACAAACGCACAGAAATCATACAGATTTTGACGTCAGGACGAATCAAACCAAATGTATCATTAGGGTGTATAGAAATTAGGTTAACACTTATTTTTTAAATATAAAAATGATAAGTTTTTTAATAGAGTAAATAGAGCAGTAATTATGAGTAGCGTGCACATAATTCGTATGGGCATGACCGCATTAGCTAAAATAGATCGAGAGATAAACATGTTTATTGTTATCCTTCCTGTCAAAATACTGTTACACCAATATAAATTTAATGCTCAAGCCAGTTCTAATAATGTTAATGATAGATTTTTTTAAATTTAATATAAAAGGAAAATTCGTTTTAAAATCAGGAAATGTTAAGTTGTAATGCATTTATGGTGATTGGCAGATCACTCATTCACAAGACATTCTTAACTCTCGGTAGATAAGTGAATTAATAATCGGTCATTCCATTCAATCTTGCTCAATTTATCGTCAATTGTGGTGTTATTGTAAAGTCAGTCAGCCTCGATAAACTTTCATTCGAATTTCAAATCTCGAAATAAATAATGCACATATACAATCTCAATTTAAATATTGACCAATGTTGCCAGTATACTATTTTTTTTTATCATAACAATCTATAGTCTGTATTAGGTACAAATAAAACCGATGCGTCATAAACAATATAGACACAGTGTCGCCTGCAATTAGGGGGAAGCCAACCACAGTAATTGTATACTGGCAATTCCGGGAAATCGATCATAGTAGCCTTACAATATAGTGGTAACATTTCCTGAAGTTTAGGGTCCTAAATACGGGCTTCAACTCAAGCATTATTATTTAAAGGGTGGAAAATAATGAACTGTTTTGAGCTACAAATGTAGCTATCTATAATGAGCTACAAAGCTTATTATAGATATTTTGTGAGCATACCAGCAAAGAAAATGCTTTGACATTACTTAAATTGGGCTAATCTAATACACATTTTTGACGTAAACAAATGACCGTTAATACGATTTCGATACGAATATAACTTCAGAGCTTTTTGTTTTTTTTAACTTATGTTTTTACAATCATAAACTTAAATTATCAATAAAGTTATTTTAACTAGTTTTAATTACAAGATCAATTTAATTGAAACATATAACCTTTTCGGTTCATATGTGAAGTGAAAGAAACTATCGCGAATGAATAAGTGAGATATAAATTTAATTACATAAAATGTGCAAATATCACAGTACAATTAAGTGAATTATCAACTTTCATATACAATTTAGATTGACTGACAAGCAGTATAATGTTACAATTTATTACGTGCGTGTAACATTATTAAAATGTGTCAGCAAGTATCACATTTATAGAAATCAAGTTTATAAAATGTATGTGTGTTTGTTTGTAAATGTTTAACATCTACAGATAAATTTCATAGAGTTCACGGACCACACAAATTTAGTTTTTGCATAATAATAATAATAATTAACAATATATTTTTGTTTTGTTTATCGAATAATTAATATTGGTTGACGGCAGACACTTGGCAATTTAAAGGAGTGGTGAAGTGTTTTTGCCAGTTCTTCCCTCTCTTGCCGTCACTTTGGGAACTGGTTGTAAATGTAATTGTGAAGTATTTATTTTTTATAATTATACGACGATTCATAATTGTGAGAATAAAGTTGTATTTGATTTGACTTAAGCCAAGGCAGAAGATGTGGACCGCTGAAGCATCCTGTCCAACGAAACCATTACATATTTATTTATTATTATATTTGCGTATATCATTAGTTATTTTAATCTAACTTAAACACTCGAAATCTAACCTTTCATACGTTCATAAATTGTTCGTAGGAGGCGTTACCTTAAATATCATAAGGTGATCTACTTAAAGCTCCGGAAACCGTACATTCTTGAAACTCAAACAAGAATAAAAAGCCGAGCTCACAAATCCAAGTTATTTCTGTAAACCACAGGAGACAGAAAAGCATTTCCTTTTTTGCCGACGTCCGCCATCTTTATTCAAAATAGAATTTAGTTTTGTTGCATTGCCGCACGGCCATTCACTGCCTATGCAATTTATTTTTGATCACTGCTACTTATTTAAATATTAGAGAAGCCTGTAATGATATAACCTAACATATTTTATATCTATGTATCATTTAATTTATTAAAAACTCTAGTTAAAATGTATTTTAAAACTAATAGAATGTGATATTTAAAAACAGACATCTCTTACCTTTATACCTAATTATTGTATTGGTGATAATACAATAGCCAAGAAAAGAAATCGCAATTCATTCTAATTATAACGTTATTAAAATTGAAATCAGTTTTTTTTGTGGAATGTAATATTAGTCTCACTTTTTTGTCCTGCTTCGTGTAACCAATTCAACCTTGTTTCAAAATATATCGTGTTTCAACCTCTAGGAAGTGTTTATTACATAATAAGAAGCCTTGTTGACAGTCCCAATCTTTGTATATTTGTTAATAATGCATATATAATGCATGTATACATGCATGTACATAGTATTGGTAAAGAAGATGGTAAAATTGGACAGCGCCATATTTTATTTATACAACAGGAAAATCTACATAAAAATGCTTTCGATATACATACTGACACCCGAAAAAGAAGTTTTTTTATAATCTCTATCTCTGGTTGCTAATATTGTTTACTGAGATTTACGTGCACCACAAGTTAGCTTTCTTATAACAACGCTTAATTTATACGTATTTAAGACAATGTTTTTTATCCTTAAAGTATTACATTGAAGTCCTATTAAGAACATAATCGCTCAGTCAACTGTGTTCTTTGCGTCATCACCATATGGCAATGTGTTTATATTACACTTCCTAAGGTATGGCATATGTTTCTAATCATTCATTACTTTAATTAAAAGTGTTGCCCTCTCTAAAAACTATATTGTAAGGTGTATTCAACTTGAAACTTTAGTATAGTCTGTAGTTCGTTTCATTTCAAAATGTGATTCGAATATATCCTTTGTTTTAAATAACACCACTTTCCGTTCACATAGAATCTGTGGTTTTAAAAACAAAGACGGATATTGATCGCAACCGCAGACTAATGCCAAGAAAAAATACTGAACTTCCTGCAATGTGATGTAAAATTAGAAATTGTACGTGTCTTAACCATATTAAAAATATAACTAATACACCCTTTTTTAGTGCAGAATAAAAATAACTAAATGAGCTCTCAGGGTACAGGTGAACTTTTCAAAAAGTATATGACTTCTCTTATGTCTTGTAATTGTTAACATTTATAGATATTGTTAAGAGCTATGGGGGGAAACTTGCTTGCGATAAAGCAGTACAAGTTTATAACAGGGCTCTAATATACAAAACACTAAGCTTGTAGACAATAAAGAGGAGATCCCAGAGATAGTAAACGTAGCAGAGGACGGCGTACGAGATAGGTAGATGATATTAAAGTAACTGCTGGGCACTGGAGAACAGTTGCGCAGGACAGACATCAATGTATGAGGAGATCCTCTTCTAAAGAGGCTATGAGGCACACTCCTACTATTCTACTACTATTAATGACTATTCCCAACATACAATAGCTTACGTAGTTCATTATAAACGGAGATTATTATCATCATCATCATATATCTTCTTAAACTTGATGAATATTTAAAAATATAAGTTAGTACACAATGATTTACGATTAATATTGAAATGTTAAACTAAACATAAAGTTACAGGGCACCTGACGTCTATGAGACAATGAAAAAAATGCAATCAAGACAAAAAATTGTAGGAAATCTAGACAGACCATTACCGCGGTCAGTTACCCCTCAAGGCAGTTTTATATTGAGATTTATTAGCATTTAAATAAGTTTATTGTACCTATTTTTCATTAATTATATATAAGAAAATTTATATATGGTGTGCCTGCAAATTTTAAAGAATTCATCTCTTTTGACTTATTATTTGAAATAATTTGTTGATAAACAAATTTGACTGAAAATATAACGAATGTTATTTTTTTTATATCTATATTTTCTACCTGTCAATACAATTTGTAGTTTTGATTGAGCATCGATATATAGGTTATAACTAAATTAATAAATAGGTTATAAATACTAGGTTACCGTATCTATAGCGTTTTTTACGAGTATTTTACAAACCATACTTAGTCATGTTTCCAGCTAGTCCCAATACTTAATCCTTATCTAATCTACGAGTCAATTTTCCATGGAACAAACGTATAATGATAGTACAACGTAACGCGACTAGAAATTCTAGGAATATTTGAATCACAAAGTAATTATAACTGTTGTGAATTCTTAAAAAAATTGATTACTTATAAAAAAGTGATGTTTAAAAATAGGTGTGAGAATTGTCTAAACAGACATTGTTTTTTTACTTATTTTATTGATTTACTTTTATTTTTTTAGTATCTGTGAAAGGTTCTCCGGGAAACCTTTCACTGGGACACACAAACCAGCTCAAAATACAAGTTGGAACGACCAAATAATTGTTAAGGAAGGAAGGTTTTGTTTTTTTCCTTCAACCGAAGAGGCCAGTCGAAACAACTGAACCTAGGACTCCAGTCGCTAAGATATATGTTCAGGGGTCGTGAGAATTTTGGTCGATTCAGTGTCTATGACGTCATTGTACAGATAGTAGCAGCAGATCAAAGATATCGCTATATAATCTTAATTGAAGAAGTACGATCCAATACAACAGTAATCTATAAATAAACCGTTGTAGACTATTTAATAGTGCGTTTCTCGATTGCCTTTCAACATTAGTATTACACGTACATTACAAAAATTGTTTTCGATTCAAAAATATCGGCTTTTTTAACAACGCAAATACAGATAACACCCGGACTGTCAGTTGTCACATTTAAATAGCACTTGCACATGTAGTGGACAAATGCATCGTGTATATTTTCGTTTAGAACCGAGTGGGGTATTGAAGACGACAGGAATAACAAATAACCATGCAAGCCAAATTTATCTTGACTCGAAGTACAATATCTGTTATCTATGGTGGTTGTATTATCTATATCAGAATATTATCAAAGCGCTTTTTTTTATAAATTGGAAATTTTGGACTTAACGTAACAATAAATATATATTTGGGAACTTAACATAGATTTGTTTGTATGGTTTTAATTATTATAAAACAGCAAAGTTTAAAGTGAAATTTTCGACTGCAATTTTAGTAATTATCAGCTGCGACGAGGGTTCCATTGTTCTCAAACAAAGCCTAAATAAAAATAATAAAAAGCTTAGGTACCCTAACTTTAGTCTATATAATACATACGAAGCTATTGTCACTACACCCTCGGTTAAGTATTGAATTTTCTAATATCGAGACCATTATGGATGCTAAATTTAAACCCGAGTTGTAATTAAGATACATATATTGTTTATATTTAGAAGAAACAGGACAACATTTATACGTAAAACTAATATCGTCTTTTGTGAACGCGTATCATATTAAAATAAAATTACTTTAATATATCAGAAAATATTGAATATACATATCGCAATTGCGATTTAACTTTAATATAACACAAGTACCTACCTTGTGTTAATGTGTTTATAGTTAGAACTATATGAAAGATATTTTCTGATTAATCTAGATATCCATATACAACGCTAATTACAAATTAAGACGTCACTTTCCCCTTTTGGGCGGCATTTTAAGGCCGGATGTTTGTCACACGTCAAATATGGCCATCAGACTACAATGACAATTGACATATTCAAGGCACGAATGGCGACTTCCATGCGTGAATCATAACCGCCAATGATTGTTCTAACGTAAGTTAATTAATTACTCGTTCTAATTAAATAAAACAAAATATATTAGATAAGTTGTTTTGGTATAGGTAAAATATCTTACTTTTAGCTTATAACTTTAATTTTAATTTTAGGGCTAAAAGTTTAATAAATATATTTGTAGGCAAAACAATTTGCTACAAATTATGACGTGACAATTTCTTTGTTTGACGCACAGTTTCTGAGATTTTCTGCAAAAAGTGTTTTCACACCTTTTTCCAAGATGGTGCCCCAATGGGGACAAAGGTGGCGACCCCACAAACTTGAATTTAAGTTTCTATTGACCCCCACATATGTCCCAAAAATAAAAAACCTCTAAAAAATGCAAACCAAATGTAATATTTCAATGGACTACAAATATGTATTGCGCTTTAAGAGTACGATATCGCCAATACGTTTTATTTTTTGTGCCTCCGAAACATCTACCTTTGAAAGCATCATTTGTTTTGAAACTTTTTTGTTTATTCCATTTTATATTGTGAACGGTACCTTATACATTTCTAGAACGTAGGAAAATAGTTAATTGGTAAGCAAAACATTTTAATACTAAAAACTTTTTTGACAGATTGAACTCTTATACGTATGTGAGCATGTAGTCTGGGACGGGTCAAGGTGCGTGTCTGGAACATGTGTGAACTTGTTTGATATTCTCAATTAATACACATTTTTTTTCTATAAAACATTTTTTTTAAATTGACAGTATCACTGTTTTCGAATTGTTTTAATTATCTTTTATATAGTTAGATCATTAGCTAGTTTCAATATGCATTGTCTTCCACTTTTAGTTTTATTGATCTTTATTATCCAGTCATGTACAGACATGAATTTTACTAACATAATGTTTTTTTTATAAATAATAAATAAAAATAATATTCAAGTAAAATAATAAAAGTATTTGATTTTTACCGTGACTTTTGATTTAGTCAAAACTATTGAATGTTATCTATGGTATATCATACATAATATCATTGCTATAAGTTATAATTGTTATCTGTTATAACTTATGTCATTAAACTGGTTCTAAATTTAAAAGAAATGAAAGTTTTTTCCAACAAAAACAATTGTCAGTTCCATTGTTCAAACCGAATTCTAGAACGCATTGAAACCGTTAGCGGCCACTCATAACAGACACTTGACAGTTATCAAAGTTGAACTAGGGGGCAATTACGTGTGTGAAAAAATATAGATAATAGAATTTTTAATTAGTAAAAAAAAATCTAAAGTTTCTTAGTTGACTCTAACAATAATTTATGAGAATTTATGTTGTATAAATTTTTGTTTAAATCTAATTAGCTATCTTTTTGCTTTATTAATAAGAAAATAAAAGATAAAACGAAACTATACAACGATAATATATTTTTTTAATTAGTAAAGTTTCTTAATTTTAGGCGATAATTTAATAGTTCAATTAAATTAGGTATCAGTTTGCATGACTCATATGAAAATAATGTTAAAATAAGAGTTGAAATAAAAACTATGGCCAATATTGTATTACTTTCAGGAAATAGCTCTAATACTTATAGCTATTTCCAGAATATAAAAACTCCTTATATAAAACCAGCCGTTTCTAATCTCTGCAAAAATAATTCTTCCGCAAATTCGAAATTCAAATATGCAATTGCTATCTAGACGTCAATAACCTTTAAAGACCCTATTCTTACAAAAAAAAACTGCGCGAGTAAACGAGATGAATATATGTATACCTATATTACACTTCCTACTTTTTTCATAGTGCAGCTGTGGTTCTTTAGATAAAACTTATCTTGGCTATTTTGCAACTTTTTTTCAAAAAAGATATCGGAGATGGGCCATTATTTTCTACTCATTATTATGTACGTTGAAATAGCTTATATTCAGACGATATAACCTTTCTATTTGATTCTAAGAACGGAACAATTGTAAAAGTAATAACATTTTTAATAATTATAGTTTAGTTTGAACCGAAAAAAATGTTCAACGTGAAAGTATGCCGTGTTTTCTGTGCTCTAATAAAAACTTAAAAGGCGTAGAATCACGCCTGTAACACTTTATTACTATAAAAGGAAAAAAAATGAAATAACTTTCTTTTTTCCGTTCTTTCATCGGATTTCACTTTTCACAATAAAAAAGACTATTTTAAATATGCATTTTGAATTTAAGACAAATTTCATTCCTAAATGTATTTTCAACTAACAATTTAATTTTGGGACTAAGTACATCAAAATTAAATATCATATCAACGTTACAATTTCGTATAACGTTCAAGTAGCGCTTACCAGAATAACACCCCCAAATGATAAGAGTTAAACTGAATAACATAAGAATACATACAGTATTCTTACCATAGTTGTTAAATAGTAATCTAAAGGTATATAGATGAAACAATGAACGATATTTTTATCGATTTTTACATTTACATTTTCATTATAAAATCCAAATATGTAATTTAATAACATGAAGTCGGATTAAATGTTTTTATAAAATGCAATTTTTTAGATGATGTGGGTAGGTTTTTATGTCATTTGATACACTAGGATCATTGTTGTTTATAATATAAATGCAAACATCGTGAAGAAACATTTTGAAATCAATCAAGTAAATTTAAAAGTCGTTGACATAACCTTCAGCTTACGTACACATGTATTACACTCAAAAGTACCCCTTTCGAAATTGAATCTCACAAAAAATTCACTGAATTTACATAAATATATTTTGTATCGAAATAAGTAACTTTACAATTCAATTCATAAATAAATTGCATAAAACCAATTTTAACTCAGTCGCATGGTATTTAACTGATCGAATTATTTAAAAATTAAAAAGAACCTACCTTTGAACCGATTTGGTTCCCGCACTGTCCAGCTTGTAAATGCACTATTTCCCTCATAGTTGTGTAATGTAATAACTTATTATAATGAGACACAGCCGATCACGTCCCCGGCCGAAGCTCAAATGTGGAATGAAGACGAGATCGCTTGAAACGCAGCGTGAATGGTAAATGGGAATGGACGCACAATGACAACGTATGGGGTGAGAATGTGACACTTCATGGAAATTACCAGTACGTTGGGAATATTTTGTTCAAAACATACATATTGAAAATGTATGAGATCTATCTATTATAGTAGCTTAAAAAAAATCAGCGCTTACCTTTTTCGAAATATGATAAATTTTAATTCTAAAATTGTTATTTAACGAATTATTTGTGTTAAACATATTTTATTAAGTTTCTTATATACACTTCTACTATATATAATTAAAAGGTGCAAAAGTGTCTCGACAATGTACATGGAGAAATATCGCTTAGGGAAAATAAAATTAATTGAATGGCAGCCCTAAATGAATCATCGCCAGTTCGCCGGCCGGTCACCGGCAGCAAATAACAATAGCTTATTCAAGGACCATTTAAGTTCTCAGATAGAAAAATAATCGATTTTTTTACTTAAGGCTACAGTGACAGACAGGATAATATAAGATAATAACCATCAGATACCTGCCCTATCACGTGAATACAACACAAAAGTTCGCACAAATATACCACCAGGACTATTTCGATGAGATCTTGATCCTGTTGAAAAGTGATAAAATACTTAATCAGACAACAATCCTTTGAATTTACTTATTGATGTATTATAATTATTTTAAATTGTAATATAAGGTCTTAACCATTAAACATGTAATTATTTTAAATTGCAATATATGTGCTGATAAATTTCATAATTTTATTATGAAAATTAATACCAATTATTGTTACTTCCATGATCCCTTCCTGAATCAACATCGTTCATTTTTGTGAGATTTTATCCAAAAAATATCGCGTTATGCATTTGCTCAAGTATAAGATAATCGGCTCTTGTCCTTTTGATACTAACTTAATTTTGTAATATACAATAGATTAAGTTCGGATAAATTTTATTATATCGTCTGCTTTGCTAATATGGCAACACAAGGCGTTATTTAATTGCAACAACCGTTGAACACGATTAAAAATTATATAAGTATCCATTTGTGTGCAAGAAATGATTAAATATTTTATGTTATAGTCTTATATTTTGTCACTAGACTGACCAGATACAATTAAAAATGCATAAAACATACTCGAAAGATTATTAAATTTAAGTTCTGTGGAATTAACTCCTTGGTTTTTGTAAACATCGTAAATCTTAAAGCATCCTTTTTGTTTAGATTACATCTTCAAAACTAAGAAGCACGCTTAACATCTAATAAACACACGATAATCTCAAATAGAAAATGAAAGTTAAAAATATAACCTCCAAAGGAGACGTTGGCTTGGCGCCAAAAATGTCAACGACCCCAGCTTCCCTACGATTTAATAGTCTGAAAAACGTATTTAAGCGAAGCAATTTTATCGATGTTTCTGGATTTCACAACTTTTTGGGTTCCGTGTTACGGTGTTTAAATCAAAAAAAAATGTCAGGCAAAGACATACATTGAGCATATGATCCTTATAGGTACGTGAATAAATAATTTTATGACTCAACAATATACTTATTCATAAAATTATTAATTTATAAAAAACAAAGAATAATAATCAAAACTTAAACAAATTAAAAGAGTTTGGTTCTTGTGAGTAAATTTCTGTTCCGGGCCAATATAAAAGTCTCTTTCCCTATATTGATTCATCAAATATAACTGAAAAATATATAATATGACACATAGATTGTAGCATGGTTGTGACTTATGGTTGGGTAGGTAAACCTTAATTCGAAATATTATTTTGACACATTTTGGACTGAAACTAGAGAAACTGGCGTTTGGCTTCATGTAATGTTAATGTAAAGATCGATGTTCCATTAAAACTTTAATATTAAATACAGGATGGGACTTTTTGTTGTTATAAAAAGCGAATAAAAAATATTTTACGACTAGATGAACACATTATAGGAACATTCAACTAATCATTGACGTGCCGGTAACATTAATTAGGATACCATTATTTTTAGAGTATTTTGGAGTATGAAAGAGGATGTAGAGATCAGGATATGAAAAAAACATGTTGAGGTGGTCACAGGAAACGATTGACAATGTTATACAAGTGGAGAAGCTTTCTTGATCAGACTCATGTTCTGGAAAAATGGCACCTGTCGAGTGTATTGTGAATATGAGAGTGAAGTATGTAAGGATCGTTGCTGATGTATATAAACTTATTTTAATTACATCAATCACAAACAGAGGGGGTACAAGAGAATCAATAAAGTACAAGGTATAAAGACTCTTTAATACATTTCACAGATTATAAAATAGGATCGTATTATTTTAGTGTAGCTATTTTATTTCTTAAAACCATACATATAAAAAAATGTTTACACAATAAAGAATAGATAAAAAACAGAGCCAAAATAAGGTTAAAACATAGAACAATATATTAAATCTAAGATCAAAAACAACAATACAAATAAAATAAAAAAGGTATGTAACATTTTTTATCTAAATTGGTTTTTTTTCGTGAACTGATTTTTCTCTTCTTCGCGCGTCTTTTTTATTATATTTTTTACTGATATTACTTTATAAGTGAAGTCGATTTATATATTAAAGAGAATAAATTATTTAAACCTAATATAAACATAAAACAAATTGTCTTTTAATAATTAAAATATAAATATTTATTTGTTATACGGGTTTAAACGTCAAACCTTTCTTATTTAATTTATTCTTGAAGAAATACCTTGTGTGAGTTCGACCCATAAAATCAAGTCAAGCATGGCATAAATTAGGATTTCCAGATTGCGACTCCACGGGGCAGAGGGATTTAGGTTCGGGTAGCCATTGCTGATCAGGCGCAAGTGTCTACAAAGGATTTCCCCTACAAAACGTTTGTGGCGTTAGGATAAATGTTTAATTTCTTTCTCAACTTGAACAAAAGAAATATAAGAACACGCGTCAATCAAATCATGAATTTTTAAAACATGATCTCATTTCCTCTCATACAATCTTTAAATGTAATATAACCTCCATGGAAAATATCATAATATAGTATTGTAGGTTGCGTAACATATAATTTTAACCTTAACTCTTAAGTAACTGGTTTTTGCTTCGGAAGTATCATATGAACTGGGGGGACACCATTGTTTTTGAAATTAGGAGATTTTTTCACTTATCTATAAAAAAACTTATTTCTTTACATAACTTAGTGGTTAGGTTATAGTTCACATAGTTCCTAAATTCCACATGAAACAATAATACAGATGGCTGACCACAATAGGTAGACACTAATGGAGCAGTCACTTGTCTTCCAAGGACACAAAAAGCTTTTAAAGCATTTTATGGATAATGTCATGTTTGATCAGACTTCTCAAATCTTTTGAGTTTTTTTTTCACACATAAGAAAGCTAACATTTTTGAAATTTAAGATACAGAACTTATCCCTGAAAAGCGAACTACAATTGTATATATTAATAACTTTGTGTATAAATTAATACAAAGTTATTAATTAATTTATTAAAACAACAGTTTATTTAATAATAATCACATATATACAGTAAGTTGTAAATGAATGAATTTTTAATATTCAAACGAAACGTTAACATATGCATACAGCCTAATAAAGTGCCAATACTTTAATACATTTAATTTTAATATCGGTATGATGGTCACCCTATATTAAATATATACCATAATATAATACAGTTGTTTACTTTACAGTCATTAATACTCAACGCATCTAGAACGACTCATTTAAGACCAGAGAGGAATTTTAAAAAATCCTTAAAAAAGTGCCGCTTTCGGATGTGATTGTGATAGTGAAGGGATTTTTGTGTACACTCAGAAAACAAGGTAAGGTGCTTTAATATAAACAGTATAAATTCTTCTATATGTCGGTTATTTTTAGAAAACGGATTAGTTCATTCTCATTTTTTAACACGTATTTGGGGGAGGGGGTCAAGAGAAGCTTAACAAGTTGGTCGTGTCGCCACCCCTTTTCCCTGGTCGCCATTTTGGAAAAAGGTATGAAAACACTTTTTTCACAATGGCTCAGAAACGTTACGTCACAATTTGTAGCAAATTGTTGTGCCCACAAATATGTTTATCAAATATTTTTTGCCCTGAATTAAAAAAAAGCTATAAGCTTAAAAGTATGATTTCATATTTTGGTGATTACATATTTTTATAACACAAACTTTCAACGATCCAAATATTTAAAAATAATATGTATATTCAAATACAATTTTAAATGTCAACCGAATCTTGTTTTTAAAAATGCGCAGACGCAAGCAGTTAACGTTAATTTGAATACTATCTATTTGACAATCAAAGTTTTTGACACAGTTTGTTATTAAGAGGAAAAAGGCTGGAGGTTCCACTCGATGACACTTCTATTGCAACGGAAGGCATCTCTTCTCCATTCTCTTTAAAACATATCTTCCTCTCAATTGTTCAGTCCGAATAGGTCGCCGACTTGTAATGATTTTTCTACAAATATATTTGAGTTCATATCTTGTGTATTGTAATGAATATTATTCTTAATAATACAAGATATAACTATTGCGTCCTTGCTGAACAAAGATATACTTTTTAATTATACTGGTTCTTACAACAAACAAATTACCTTTCAATAGTCAAAAAATCCTTGTAAATTGTTAAGTACTGACCTTCTTTCAACATAAATAGATGAAATAAGCCCGTTAATTATTTGTCGACTAGTCTAACTAGTCTGGTTGAAGCTATCGTCTAGTTTCAAACTTTGGTATATCTATTAAAGTTTTTTGTGTTGAATTTAAATTTTACATACATTACGCCGAAGCGATGTCTGAAGTCAAGATTTTTAACGAAGTAGCCATTGGTTGTGGTATATCTGACCTGTCTGTGGTATTTAAAGTTTGAACTTTAATAATAATTCCTTTACAATACTCGCGAAGTCCCACTGTGAAGTATATATACTTCGCGTCAAGCAAATACGCTTGTAGAGATGGTTAAATTTCGTATCTTTTTTTTTTAATTAGAATTTTTATTTTCTATCAAATACAAAATAAAAAAACACACGTTGGTCGGAAATAACGAAATAAAAAATTGTTTAGCATAAAATACATGTAATTATAATCTCGGAAATGTCATCTGCTACAATTGGAACACCCACCTCATTCTTCATAAAACATCGTATATCATTTGTCTCAACTCTATCCAAAGCCAATTTATCCTCATTAAAAAACAGTTGAGCGCGATCTTTCTCACGAACAACGCGCAAGCACGCGGTGACAGGATCACCTCACCCGAGCCTCATACCACCGATTGAACCAATAAATCGCGTATTGCACATCTTGATCTCATACATGACGCGAACTATACTCCACTTTGGCTGTTGTCCGAACTGCGACATACTCAACTTAGCGATGAGCTCATTCACTCCGTGTTGCCCTTTAACTCGACAACATCTAACAAATGGATGTCGTCCGAGGCGAGGAAAAGTTTGACCAGGTAAGAACAAGTGCCTTTCAACTTCACAAGTGTGTAGCATAAACAATACAAATTATTTATTTATTAAACAAAATTACAAAATTCTTTTCAACTTCATGAACGGGTAATAATCATTAGAAAATCACATTGGAAAATCACATTGGAAAACTACCATCGTTTCGTCTACTCATTTTACTTTCTGACCCCGTGGTCGGTTTACAAAGGTAAACATTAAATAAGTAAAATATTTATTGATGTTTTAGTTCGTTTTAATAATACCAGGATAGTGCCTCAATTTATCTAATAATCTACTTGTTTTTGGAGAGTACGCTCTCTGTTATTAATCTTAATAAAATACACAAAGATAAAAAAGCAAAACTTTTACTAGTACCAGTTACTGCAGCGTGAAATTGTGTGTGTGTACATGCATTCGTGTGTGCGTGTAAATACAACAAATAATAACAACTTATATAAAATAAACATAAACTTATACTGTAGTAAAGTTTCATTGTTCATTCCAGATGACGCGAAGTCTATCAACATTAGCAGTGGAACTGTTCGATGCTGGCGCAGTTAGACTTGGTAACATAGAAGCGAAGCTGGGACGACACACACCAATATACTTCGATTTGCGAGTCATCGTTTCCCACCCCAGAATGATGGTCAGTACAAATAATCATCAAAACCTACAAGTACTAGACTCTAGCCGAGCTAAAAATCTCCATGATTTCACAACATTGCGAAAATAAAATACGTCTGTTTTAAATGTATTGTATCATTAATAAGTAATAAATCAGAGGTTTATTGGTTTTGATAGATCATTAGTCAACGAGATGCATTAATTATTTTATTACTCACAGAAGTTATCATAGTCAGATAACGGATACAGGCAGACATTGACAACATTTATCTTTTTAACTTGCACAAAGAGTTTCGAGAAAAGAGGTAAACGAGCTGATGACTAAAATATACTAAATAGTTTACTTTAATAGTTTAGTTTAGATAACCAAAGACAAGAAATCGCATCACGGCATAAACAAACCAAGCACGCGAAAATCTTGTTTTAACATTTTGTGATGATTTTTTTTAAATAATTGTACAAAATATTTTACAATTAGCTGTCGTATATTTTCTGGAACTTATTTTCTCTGTTCTTCTAGTTTAATATTTATACTTTTAACTCGGAAAATCAAGCTCTAGTCACCCAAAACAGAGGTCTTTCTTCAGCGTCTGTATTATAGGCAACGAGCTTAATATTTATATGTATTATATACGTTATTCGCCTACAACGACATAACCGGATATAGCCGGGACAGTGAGTTGGTAGCCTGTAGAATATGCTAATGCTGATGAAGATTTTTAGGAAAGATTTGGAACAAATTCCACTCAAACATGTTTTAAATATGACCAAAAATCTAAACGAGTATTTTATCCTATCATATCTTAGTCTATGTTAATAAATAATCTAACGAAATCAATTCCTATTACTCTCATAAATAACAGAATGAAATTGAAACTTTTTCAGAATGCTGTATCCCAGCAACTCCTTAATTTAGCGACAAACATTGAACACGACATCTTGTGTGGCGTGCCCTACGCAGCGCTTCCATTTGCCACCGTCATGTCTGTAACAGGCAACACGCCGATGATAATGAAGAGAAAAGAAACAAAACTGTACGCGACCAAAAAGATCTTAGAGGGTGTTTATATGAAAAACCAGAAATGCCTTGTTGTTGAAGACGTGGTGACATCTGGCGGAAGTTTGCTTGAAGCTGTGACAGCGCTACGAAGCGAAGGTTTGTGTGTAGACCACGCTGTGGTAGTGTTAGACAGGGAACAAGGTGGCGCTAGTGTGCTGAAAGCAAATGGCGTCGATGTACGCGCGCTTTTCACTATGACAGATCTTGTTAAAATATTACGGAGCGCGGATAGAATTAGCGAAGAAACAGTTGAAATTGTTTCAGATCATATAAAAGAGTATCAATTCGGATTAAATGAGCCATTGCAAAGGTTAAACGGCACAGGAAATATATAAAAACCTTGTTATCACTATGCAGTATATTATTTATTACACAAATTAATTCGATTAAATTAAATCCGACTTAGATACGTATAAATGATAACACCAGTTTTCCAAGTAACCAGCTATTATGTTGAAAACAATTTTAAATTGCACTTTGTGTGCTAGGTAAAAGATAATATCAATATTTTTAGCAACGTGTTTAATTAAGTTTATATTTTATTAAGTAACACATTACAAAACCAACACATTTTTTTATATATTAAATTAAATGTTATTCTTTATTTTTTTTATCTTAATGTTATAAATTTAATCTTATTGATTATGAGAACATAATACGTCCTTACGATTAGGTTTTATTGCTATTACTAATTCAAGGCATGTTACATTTCATACAAACTAAGATTATATGGAAAACTGTATTGGGAACATATTTACATAAATATTATTTAGTTATAGTATTTTGTGCAACCAAGTGTATATATAATTAATAAATTATCCGATTTTCTTGAATATATTTTTTGGTAAACCAAGAAGAAAAATACAGTCTTCATAATGCACAAAAATGATAGTTCTTGTAAGAGGCAGTTATTTAAGTAGTTTTTGGGGTTAATCTTTACATACAGAAGACCCGGAAAATGTTTTTAAAATGTTTTGTCCGTATATGGCGTAAAAAATAATTTCAACAAAACAAAGTTAAATAGTTAGTGTTCTAAGATATAATAGGCTATACGAGGGGTATAGTTTAAAAACTAGCAATGTCCACTCTTTGCATGAAGCTATATTTATATTGCATTGGTGACTCTATCTTTTTTCGCACAATTTCTTAATTTCTAGATTTTGGCCGTCAACGAACATTACGGTTTCTGAAACTGTCTGAAACTGAAGTCCCGATTATGAATAAATGAAAAAAACATTAAACACAAGTTTAATCATATAAGTTATGTCAAGTTTATATGCACATTGTTATTTATTTTTTACTCTTAAAGCAGTATAGCCACTATTTAAAATACCCTGACCTAAGGTTTAATCGGGGTATCTCTTAAAAAATAAAGTTTATTTGTGTTTTGGTATATTTACAATGAAATCAAACAGACGTCTGTTCGTTATTGTTTAAGAAAATAGTTGTTATTTCGTGTTGCTTGCTACATTGAACAGATTAGGTTGAAATGTTATCTGTTTGTTGTTCGCAAACCACTAAACAGTTTTGAGCTTAATCCGTATTACAGGGTTATGTAACGAGTAAGCGAAAAAAGTTTTCCATATTTCATACAATTTTTAATTATCTCAAAAACATTCAATATTAATTAGTAGTATATTAGGTAATCAAAATATGTTTAAGAGTTCTGCTGGATCCAAGTGGTGTAACGGGAAACGAGTGCATTCACTCCTGGGTATCTTGGGTGAGCACACTCCCTGTGACCCCAAGAGCATACACCAACAATAGCATTGTTGTGGATGACTGGACCACCAGAGTCGCCACCGCACTGGTCTCGACCGCCGACGTCCAAGATACCAACACACAGCATGTTAGCAGTTACCTGGTTGTTAATTTCCCTGTAGCGGTTGATGCAGGTCTGTAGGTTCACTGTGAACAATTGTACCTCGCGGAGTTGAGCCGACGCGGGTCCATTCCACTGGAAGCACACATTAAATTCTCTCAAGAATATCATCGTCTAGCAAGAAAATCGGCCAAGGTACAGCTAATTGTTTTAATGGACAAACAAATCTTCATACTACATAAATCTTACAACTCAGTCGTAACACCCCTTCTCTCCCTCCTAATCCCTCGTTACCAATATACTTACAGCGGTTCTTCCCCATCCAATGGCCCAGACGGGTGCGTTATCAGGGAGCCAGTAGCTGGAACTAGCAATGGATGCTCTGGCCACATTGGCATTGAAGTTGAAAGCGCTGCTTGTTCTCACAATAGCAACATCGTTGTCTGTGGTCCATTGATTGTATTGCGGGTGAATTATGAAAGCGTTCGTGACATGGATTGTACCGCCACTGTTAGAATTAGTAGAACCTACCCGCATAGTCCATTGCCTTATTGTGTCTCCGCTGAAAGGAATAATGGATTTCTTAAGCTCTATTCTTTCTGCGGAACTTTAAAGAGTTAAAAACAAATAGGTACTTACAAGAAACAATGTGCGGCGGATAATACAGATCGGTTATTTATGATGGTGCCTCCACAGCTCTGGGTGAATGTACCACTGCCGGTTCGCGAGTACAACATCGCGACGGCATATGGGTATTTACCGATGGTTGTGACCGAACCACCCACGATCCTTTGGGAACGCCGGGGTTCAGCTGTGCAGAGAATACGCGATTTACTTAACTTTACAATATGTTAAAACAACCCTAGAATAGCATAATAGTATCGTATTGTACGTGTAATTACGTATCATCTGGCGAAATTTCTCGGCGAAGAACTTATGTACTAAAGTCTGAAATTCGCCGAAGTATAGGTTCGCGGTTCATTCAACTTTGCAAGGAACTCCGCCCTCACGGATGCAAAAACCGACAACAAGTCGCCCAGGCCGAAGTACCTTTCTTTATATCGTATTAGTGTAACGTCGTTCAACTTCGCGAGCATTGTTGTGGACACTTTACAGTATTCCTTTTTCGCGTGGGACCTTCTGTTAGAAACCCACACAATTTACCATATACATATTTTTTTTACTTACCGGACACCGCAACGAGGGCGAGGCTCAAAATAAATAGAAGCTTCATTTTGAATTGTGTTACCCAGAATGCCATAGATCGCACTTTTATATGAAAAGTTTACTTAGATATTATCGAAATGGAATTAGATCGGATGAATACAAATTGATAGCATTTAATCCTATCTGATTAAAAACAACCAAGCGTGAGTTGTAATTAAAAATTAATTGGGTCATTGAGTTCGTAACATTAATCCAAAGCACGCACCTAATTATCATGTTAGGATCATAGCGACTGAACAATTTCTCATCTCCATACACCACGTATGCAAGTGATATGAGAGAAAGTTGGTAAATCTTGTAAGGAAATATACAATTCACATCAAGTTTTTTTTTTCCTTTTTTGTGAAATATTTTAGTTTACTTATATATTATTTATTAACACTTTATTGCACATAAACACTAGAAGCAAATGACGTTAACAGATGTTAGTACATGTAAGAGAATACTTAAAATTCAATTAGACTGGTGCAAAGGATGCGAAGTATACAAAAAAAATACAAAAACAAAACACAACATACATTAAAATAAGTAAAACCGGAAAGATATGCTAATTTAAATCTAGAATTATAAACAATTATATTGTAGACAAGAAATGCTTATTATTTTTTTTTTAAGTAAGAGGAGGCAAACGAGCAGGGGGGTCACTTCGAGTGATGTGCCAACCGCCGCCCATGGACACTTGCAACGCCAGGAGCCTTACAAGTCACTTGTCGGCCTTTAGGAGGAGAAACGCTCTTATTTGAAGGTGCCCAAGTCGTAGCCGCTCGGGAATACCTGCGCTGGTAGTTGGTTCCACAAAGAGGTGGTGCGCGGCAGAAACTGCCTTAAAAAACGCACAATAGTGGAGCACCAGACGTCAAGGTGGTACGGATGGAATTTCGTATTCTGCCTTGACGTCTGTCATGATATGAGGTACATTTGAAGTACAGTTTCATTCTTTTGACGACCATTAAACATGTATATAATATAAACGTAACAATTAACTAAAAATAATTTTATATTTTTAAAACGGAACGCTTTGTAAAAATTCTACTAATATACTTTATCAACAACTTTATCTCAATGCAATAAATAGATGAACGTGTAATAAATTACCAAATTAAATGATAAAAAACAGTAGTCATTTTTGTAACGATACATGAAACATAATAATTTTCAGTATAAAAAAAAACGTTATTTGTTAAAGACCTGTAAAAAAATGCAACACGATGTAGTTTTGTATTGTAGCTATAATACTAATACTTAAATGTGCCTACCAAGTATGTTCTAAGTAACTATCAACATATTTTTAGAAGTCAGAAGCGAAAGGTTATCACCACTGTCCAAAATATAGCCAACGCGTCCTAAGGCTTTTTCTATTTCCCCTTGTGGCTAGCTTTCCACCGCCGACGCCTGTCCCGCCCGGCCGACCTGCTGTGCCGCAGAGCCAATTTTCAAGATTATAAATAATCTCTTAACGAATTTGAGACAGAGCCTGTCAGATTTCGTCCAGCAAACACGAAGACGCGAGTAATAAGTTTCATAAAATTCACTGTAAAACTAAAGCACTGTTCGGCTGCAAACATTCCTGATGCTACAGAAGTAACGCATTGTTGTATACACGCAGAGCATTTATGAGTGTATTTAGCCTACAGGTCGTACGTGTAGTCATATAATAGGTTCAGAAAAGATCTTTACATTAAGTGAATAACGAGCAAACCTACGAGCTATCATGTTCGCTCTAACCGACAGTGCCCTGCGCTCCCGTTCAATATCGTCATCGTTTCCGAGGCTGGTTGTCAATATGAGGTAATGTGTAAGCGAAAAAAGTATTTAATATTTCATATAATTTTTTAATTATCTCAGAAACATTCAATATTAATTAGTAGTATATTAGGTAATCAAAATATGTTTAAGAGTTTTGCTGGATCCATGTGGTGTAACGGGAAACGAGTGCATTCACTCCTGGGTATCTTGGATGAGCACACTCCCTGGGACCCCAAGAGCACACACCAACAATAGCGTTGTTATGGATCACTGGACCACCAGAGTCACCAACGCACTGGTCTCGACCGCCAATGTCCAAGATACCAACACACAGCATGTTAGCAGTTACCTGGTTGTTAATTTCCCTGTAGCGGTTGATGCAGGTCTGTAGGTTCACTGTGAATAATTGTACCTCGCGGAGTTGGTTTGATGAGGGTGCGTTAGTCTGAAAAGTCACATTACTAAAATATATCGGTTATCATCTCATTGTCTAGCAACAATCTATATATATAAAACTCTTCCGTTACTGACAGACAACGCACAGCCGACACTACTTGTCGTAAAGAGCTGGATTTTGGGCATGTTGGTGCCTTGAGATATGCAGGGGAGCACTCAGAAAGGATTTTTGGAAATTCAACCCCTAAAGAGGTAAAAACGTTCCTATGCTTTTTTTTATTTCTGCTGCTATATTATAAACCAGTCTTCTATAAATAGAAAATGGTGACAATCCTTCCTTGGATGTTATATTTGACATCCCTGAACATCACTATATACCGTGGAAGAGATATTACAACAATTTATCCAGATATTTCTGACAAATATGACAAGCCTATAGAGTGATTTTGCGAGCGAGCTATTTCGAAGAATAAACAAGCTTCGTTTGTTAACAACATACTTTTAAAGTCATTCGACGGAGAAGGAATGATATTATATATCTATAGACACACCATGCCATGCAGACGACGCTACAAATTATCCTGGGTCTTACATACCATAGGCTTGCACTTCGAAAAAGGTACACCGGTAACGTTGCTACGTAACCTGAATGCACCGAAACTGTATAAAGGTACCAGGTTGCAAGTGCAAAGCCTTACATAAAAATTTAGTTTAGAAAAACAGGTTTCATCCCGCGCATTTTTTTAATACCCGAAGTTTGCTTCGCGATGACGATAAATAAGTCTCAAGGCAAACTTTTAATGGCTGGTGTGGATTTACGAGAATATTGTTTCTCTCATTGACAACTATGTATGTTGCTTGCTCGCGTCTCAGTTCTCCCTTTATTCAGTTACTACTGGCAAATAATAAAAAAACTAAAAATATTGTATATCAGGAAGTCCTGTAAAATTTTTTTGAGACAATGTTTTTGCATTATTAGATTTGTATGTTTTATAAGAAAGAGAAACCATATTTCTTTTATATGTTTGTTTACATAACGTTTTTTTTTTTTTTTTTTTTTTGGAGTGGGATCTCGCTGTTGGCCGTGAGGCCTTTACAGCTCAGCTCGGGCTGGTTGGCGAGCGGGAGCTCGGCCGAGACTTAAAACTAAATAAAATGCCTTGACTAGCACAAGGGCGTCTCCTGTGAGACTCGAACCTCGGCTTGGGCCGTCAGGGCTGGGGACTGACCTGAAGGGCCTTATCAGGAACTCACAAAGTGTGAGCGAAGCTGAACAGGGACTCCGCCTTCGCCGGCGAAGGCGGTTTTTAAAACCTACATTTCTAATTGGAATTAGCCGCGCGGGCGGCGCAAATCTGTATCTAGCTAATGTGATGTGATCATCCGGATCGGTTTAAGGCGTGGCGTACCTGTGTAAATATGTCGCGACTAGGCCTTACGATGGCCTAGCAAACTTCCGGACTGCACTAAGGAGTCCGGCGTTTTCTATAATTACTCCCAACTTAGCGTCAACACTGTCAGCCGCACTGTACGAGTGTTTAAACGCTAGCAGGGCGTCGATGTCTACAGCGTCTATGACACTGAGGGCTAGGTGCACCGCACTGCGGACTTCGCTGGCGTGAGCCGTAAGCGTCGTCGCAGTGGCGGGGGGAAGGGGCATCTGAGGGCCGGGTTTCCTTATTGGGATATCCATAAGGGAAGGAATAGGTTTTATGGGCTCCGCCGGCAATGGCGGGTTAGTGGGAGGCACTTCCGCCGAATTTTGTGGAGCTTTCCACGGGTTGATAGTGGGAGGGGGGGCTGGGACGTAAGTTTCCTTGGGGAGCGCGGGAGGACGCTTCTCTGCACCGGACCTTGGCACGCGCTTGCTTCCCTTTCCGCTCGTTTTGGGGGCCCTAGGGCAGCCGCGATAACTCGCGGGGTGGCCCTGTTGCCCGCAAAGCACGCAGGAAGGCGGCTCGGCGCATGGCAGTGTCCGTGTGCAGTCGGCGGTCCCGTGATCGCCTAGGCACTTAACGCAACGCGCACGCGCAAAACAATTGCGCGCCGCGTGCCCGTACAACTGACAGCGGTGACACTGTCTGGTGTATGAGTGCTTGATAGGTGTTTCCACCTTGAGCCCAGAGAGTTTACAACACTCACTGAGGTTGAAAATCTTTTTGCCGCGCGCTGAAAGCTCTAGGACGACAAGAACCATGTCGTATTCCTGCTTTGAGCTGCGGTGTAACATTCGGAATACCTCCTTCACGGGGTATCCCTGATTTAATAGATCCGATTGAACGGTAGAAGAGTCGATCTCCTTGGGGATGCCTCGGATCACGACTCTAAGGACTCGTTCCTCGGGAAGAGGGAACGTGTGGCCTCCTATGCCTTCTGAGCGAAGGTACGAGGTTAAAAAACGGTGGTGGGCGGGGTCGTACACTTGCACGCAGATGTTGTCGCGCAGTGTTTTCGCCTTGTATGTCATGGACTTTTTGTCCATCAAGGCGGACAGAGAGGGCCAAATGCTTTTGTCCCTGACGTAAACTGGGGGAGGGGCTTTAATGCGATCTTGTGTCGCGGGCTTGGGATACGGGGCGGGAGATGGCGCGGTGTTCGAACCCGCAGCCTGCTGGGAAGCTGGGTGCGTGTTCCGTTTAGGAGGAGGGTCGAGAGGGGTGTTGGGAGCACGCCTCTTCTTGTTTTTTCGGTTTTGTACGGTCTTGAAACCGTCGGAATCGGAGTCAGTGTCTGAAGACGCTGCGGACTGACATGACATGGCGACTGAGCGCCCGGCCTCTGATTGGTCGTCGTCACTGTCGAGAGTTCTTTTAGATTTACGCGATTCCCTGCCGGAGGGAATTTCGGGGATTGAAGGGCACGGGGCCTGCGCGGAGGCCGCAGAGGGATCGGTTATTTGGGTCTTCGCGGGGACCAACAATTCAAGATTATTGCGCGAGGCCTGCGCGGGGGCCGGGGGGAGGGCGTCGCGCGCGAGGAGTGCTTGCGCGGAAGCGTATGCAGGTCCGAGCTGCATAGGTTCTGGCTCTGGGGTCGGGGAACGCGGGGGAGACGGCGACCGTGATCCCGGGGGAGACCGGCTGTTCCAAAGGCGGACAGTCGCCGGGTGTCGTCGCTGCACGAAGACGTAGAACCGCCTGTAGTGCCGCGCGAGCTCGGCGTTGAGGTCTTATTTACATAACGTAAACGATAAACTCAAAAACTGCTGAATCGTTATCAAACATTCATCATTAGAAAGCTACATCATCCCTGAGTAATACAGGCTATATATAATTCCAATTGTAAGAAGATTTTAGCCCGTGAAAGAAAACCCTGTCGAGATCATTAAAGAACGATATACTTAACCAAATTACACGTGGGCGAAGCCGCGGGCGGAAAGCTAGTGTAATATATAGGAAACGGTTTTAATTGCAAAATTTAACAACCGATCAAATTCTATATAGATCTTACAACTTAGTCGTAACACCCCTCCTATCCCTCCTAATCCCTCGATACCAATATACTTACAGCGGTTCTTCCCCATCCAATGGCCCAGACGGGTGCGTTATCAGGGAGCCAGTAGCTGGAACTAGCAATAGATCCTCTGGCCACATTGGCATTGAAGTTGAAAGCGCTGCTTGCTCTCACAATAGCAACATCGTTGTCTATGGTCCGATGATTGTATTGAAAGTGTAATATGATAACGTTTATATTGTGCCCTGCACCGCCACTAGAGGCATAAGTGGAGCCCACACGCATACGCCATTGCCTTGTAGTATCTCCGCTGAAAGGTATAATTAATACATTAAGCATCGATCATACAGTATTTTTCGTGAAGTGTGAAATTTAATTATAGATAACTTACTAGAAGCAGTGTGCGGCGGATAATACAGATCGGTTGTTTATGATGGTGCCTCCACAGTTCTGGGTGAATGTACCACTGCCGGTTCGCGAGTACAACATCGCGACGGCATATGGGTATTTACCGATGTTTGTGACCGAACCACCCACGATCCTTTGGGAACGCTGGGGTACAGCTGTGTAAAGATATATGCGATTAAATACGGAATATTTTGCAACTGAATTGAATCCCCAGTATCAATAATTTAGTACTGATACGTAGGTAATCAGTGGCGGTACTACCATACCAGCTCAAAAGCCTGGCTTGCCCCATAACAAAGGGACCTGTTTTTTTGCATTAACGTCGCCCAAGCCAACTCCTGATTTGAGTATTTTTCTAACTACTGGTAACATTTATAAAAAGATATTTCATTCGATTAGTTTATTTTATTATTTATTATAATATAATATATAATACTTTACATTATAATAATAATTGGGTTCTGGGGTTCATCATCACATCAATAAATTGTATTCTTGGTTCAAGTTAAATAGAAACGGCTTTTTGCAAAACCACAGACAGTATCTGTCTAGTAGTGATATGCTTTCTGAATATTTCGCTTTAAAGATGAATAGAAGCTTAAGAGGACAAGAAAGACACATTATAGAATGATTTTTGTCTAAAGTTAAGTGCTTAGGACAAGTTTTTTATAGTCCAAACTGCGACACTAAACTCGTCTAACTTCGCGAGTTTACAGGAGATTTTATGGTATTCTATTTACGCATGGGACCTCCTTTTTAAAAGCACACAATTTGCCACATAAGAATCGTTTTTGGTTACTTACCGGACACCGCAAGGATGGCGAGGCTCAAAATAAACAGAATCTTCATTTTGAAATGTGTTACCCAGAATGCCGAAGATCGCACTTTTATATGAAGAATATACTACATTTTTTCTTGGAATTAGATAGGCTGAATCCAAATTGATAGCATTAATTCCTATGTGATTAAAAACAGCCAAGCGTGAGTTGTAATTAAAAATTCGTATGGCCATTGAAATAAAATAGCTTGTAACATTCATTTAAAATACGGATTTATTTATCGTCTTTCCATAGCTACTAAACAATTTCTTATTTATATGTTACCGCATATACTAGGTATATGTTGACTGATTCAAATAACATTGAATCAGTCATATATAGTAACATAATTTTATATGCAATATTTATTTTAAAAGAGCAGCTATCGAGTTTCTTACCGGCTCTCGGTAGGTAACTGCTTCCAGAGCTGGTGATAATCTCTGAGCTTTATAAAGACTTACATGAATTAAAGATATTTTTGGAAAAAGTCGAAAATTTGACTAAAAATAATATCAACTTTTCCAAAGGAACGCTTTTAATTTATTTTAATAAAAAGATGATCGAGTAATAACTTCACAAATTATCTAATTGATAAACATTTGTCATCATTATAAAAAAAATATAAGGAAAAGATAGAAAAAATCCAAAGGAAGTTTATAAAATTTATCTCTTTCAAAAAAACACATTATCATTTCTATGATTACACTCAAGCGTGCGAAAATTTTAAAATTGTCTCCCTTGAATCTCGTCAGGAACATTATGATATAACGCTTTTGCATGACTTGGTCTCGGGCAGAATAGACTGTAGCGGGCTACTGGAAAGCATAAACTTTCTGGTACCCGCCTATCCCACAGTCTTGCCTTGTTCCAGGTCCCTCATACAAGAACAAGCTACGGACAAAACTCTTGTGTCGCGCAGCAAGAACCTATAATGAGTCCTATCTGTCCTTAGACATTTTTGGCCTAGGATTTTGTATAGGTTTAAGAAATAAAAAATAAAAAAATAAAAATAAATAAATTTATCATTTTTTGTTATTTTTAAACGATTAGACAGTAGTGTTAGATTGCGATATTTAAAAAAAACACAGTGAGATTCATGCGATGTTGTGCTACGAGAATCTGAGGCATTATTATTTTAGTATCTATTTAACAATACATTCCCAAACACTACACATAATAGTAAACATACATGTATTACAATTACTTAGACACTTATTTTTTATTTATTTTTTTATAGAAGAGAGGGCAAACGAGCAGGCGGCCCAGCATAAAGGTGAAGCCGCCGCCCATAGACAATCACGCGGCTGGTAGCTCGTGAGTGCGTTGCCGGCCTTTAAAGAAGGGGAAGAGGGGTGAGGGAAGGGGAAAAGGATGGGCACCGGAAGATCTCACTCACCGAACGAAACGCGAGTACAAAATGAACAAAGTCCAATTGCATCACTTTACGCCGGTTTTCTGTGAGAGAGTGGTATTTCTCCGGCCGTGCCTGCCCATTCGGCTGAAACTCTAAGTAACAGCATGGCACTCCCACTCAATAATTATTAATGACAATGAATATAATAGACAGAGAAAAGAATACAAAACAAAATGGCACTGATAATTGATACATAGAATCAAACGTAGATATGAAAAATCTTGGGGGGTCAAGTAATAATTAACAATATTTTCGTGGATCAATTTACAATGTAATTTCAGAGACGTCATAGTCTGTTGGAACATAGGAACATCAGGTCCAAACATTTTTGTTGCAATTCACAGACGAAAGCTGAGAATAAAGCACTTCAGTCGTGTTTTCAATGTGCAGAAAAGTTTTTGAACTGATTCTACGCATGAATATGCGTTTTAAAGATAGAAGACCAGACTACTGAACCATATTTAAGACGTTGCGGTCTAAGGATATATACTAATTTGAATTCCTTTAATTTTATTAAAACCTACAAAACCTTTCATCGCGCACGCTAAAAAACATTAACGATCTAAAACTGCCTACGAACGAAAAAACGGAAAAAGAACACTACAAAATTCCAAATCTAACAAATGCATAGCTTTACATTTTAAAAGAAAACATATTTAAACAAACTCAAAGCAGCTAGCTGTGTTGGTGTGAATCCTAAAATATCTTGATGAATCAAATTAAAACACTCTGTATAGACTTCGGACGGCCGCTGATAACAAACAGGTCCTACATTGGCAAGTTAATATTGTATTAGATAATGCGGTGGGTAGGAAAACAGTTAACAATCTGCAATTGCACAACAAATAAATGTCGAAAAAAAAATGTATGAAATACTTGGAAACAACAGCTTTCAAGCGGTCGTCAAAAGGTAATTCTGTATCAAAAATTATACCTAAGTATGGTAACACTGTCAATGGTCTCAAAGACTTTCGCGAATCAATTGATTATACAGATTTCATTCATCAGTGTTTTCACCTGATTTATGTATATTAGAGATGTTAGCTTCCACACGTAAGGAAAATATCATAATGCAAATTCTTCTTACATATGCCTAACCAACAATGTTTAAATCACACATAGCCTGTCAGAATTTGCTCAGCAAACACGAAGACCCGAGTATCGACTTCCGTAAAGTTCGCTTTAAAAATTATGTATGAAATACTTGGAAACAACAGCTTTCAAGCGGTCGTCAAAAGGCAATTCTGTATCAAAAATTATATCTAAGTATGGTAACACTGTCAATGGTCTCAAAGACTTTGGCGAATCAATTGATTATACAGATTTCATTCATCAGTGTTTTCACCTGATTTATGTATATTAGAGATGTTAGCTTCCACACGTAAGGAAAATATCATAATGCAAATTCTTCTTACATATGCCTAACCAACAATTTTTTTAAATCACACATAGCCTGTCAGAATTTGCTCAGCAAACACGAAGACCCGAGTATCGACTTCCGTAAAGTTCGCTTTAAAAATTATGTTAAGAGAGTACTTGACCTTAATTCTTAGTATGAAGTATCGTTGACATAAAATGTAGACCAAGCTATTCTCATGTGCTTAGTCAGCTGTGCATTCAAACTGAATATCAACTCGGCAATTTTGATTGTCAACAATGTGAAGCTAAAGAAAGGCGAAATATAGTTATTGGTTTGAAAAATTTTTTTTTAGTTATTTATTTCGTTTTTTTACCTTTCTTCTTTATAAATAGAACAGCTCCATATGCCTGATATAAATCAATGTTTTTGGGTACACATTCGCATGTCATTGACAATCTTGACATCGTCGTTAAAAAGACCGCAAAGCTACGCAACTTTTAGGCCACAATTAGCCGATGCCACGGCAGGTTGTGCAGTGGCATCTTGCGGCATCCTGCTGAAAGCCGACCGCCCCACCGAAATGCTGCACTAGTTCAACATTATTTCAATCCTAATTCCTGGACCCCAATGACCTATACGTCCCGCGTGATGCAATGGCACACCGAGGCATCCAGTAGAATGACGCGTCTGCCGCAGCGTATTGCGGCACATCATGTCTGGACCCGCCTTATGACAATATCTTGGAATAAGATTCAAAATAACTTTATCAGTAATAAAATCCTTAGCCATGATACCTCGCCTTGCAGGCAGTGGGCGCCAGCCCCAAGCATTCGAGACTAGAGAGCTAAGAATGCCAACTTGTTTCCTTACCAGAAGTGTTACGAGACTAGACCAATAGATAGATATTGACGTTGTTCACCATCATTTTTAAGGGTATAAGTTCAAAATGGTCAGGTTGTGGAAATAAAATCCATATGTAAAATGATGTAATTTATTAATCACCAGTTGGAATAATTAAAATCCTTGATCAATATCGAAAACTTGTACGACAATATTTAAGACTTTCATTTACAAAAGCCAACATAAACTCAATCACACTGGTTACAAAGATAAAAAAATTAACTTAGAAATTAAATCAAAGTTCAGCCTTATCAAACAAAAGATCATACTTTTGTGTCAATTTTTGGGTGAGCACCGGTCCGAGAGGGGGCGTCACCAGTAGATTATATTCAGCTATAAACGTGAAGAGCGCCCTCCCATGCGCTGGGAATGTCAATGCTGTCGCAACACTAGCCTGGGCTGTCCCAGGGCTACATTCAGAACATATACAAAACCTAAAGCATGCAACTGATTAAGAATGTTAAGATTGGTGAGTGAATGGGGTTTGATTTAGTTCTCCTCGATCTCTTGCTCCTGCTCCTCGTCGAACTCGGCGTCCTCGTCGGCGGTTGCCTCCTGGTACTGCTGGTACTCCGAGACCAAGTCGTTCATGTTGCTCTCCGCCTCAGTGAACTCCATCTCGTCCATACCCTCGCCAGTGTACCAATGCAAGAAAGCCTTACGTCTGAACATAGCGGTGAACTGCTCCGAGATACGCTTGAACAGCTCCTGGATGGCGGTGGAGTTACCGATGAAGGTGGCGGCCATCTTGAGCCCACGTGGGGGGATGTCACACACGGCGGTCTTCACGTTGTTGGGGATCCATTCGACGAAGTAGGACGAGTTCTTGTTCTGAATGTTGAGCATCTGCTCGTCGACCTCCTTCATGGACATGCGACCACGGAAGATGGCGGCAACTGTGAGGTAACGGCCGTGTCGTGGGTCGCAGGCGGCCATCATGTTCTTGGCGTCGAACATCTGCTGGGTCAGTTCGGGAACGGTGAGGGCTCGGTATTGCTGGCTGCCGCGGGATGTCAGTGGTGCAAATCCGGGCATGAAGAAGTGGAGACGGGGGAATGGAACCATGTTCACGGCCAGCTTGCGCAGATCCGCATTCAGCTGACCAGGGAACCGTAGGCAGGTGGTCACGCCGGACATGGTGAGCGACACCAGGTGGTTGAGGTCGCCGTACGTGGGTGTGGATAGTTTGAGCGTGCGGAAGCAGATGTCGTAGAGAGCTTCGTTGTCAATACAGTAGGTTTCGTCTGTGTTTTCTACAAGTTGGTGGACTGATAATGTTGCGTTGTAAGGTTCTACTACTGTGTCTGATACTTTAGGTGATGGTACTACTGAGTATGTGTTCATGATTCTGTCGGGGTATTCTTCTCTGATTTTGGAGATAAGGAGTGTTCCCATTCCGGATCCAGTACCACCACCGAGGGAGTGTGTGAGTTGGAAACCTTGGAGACAATCGCAAGATTCTGCTTCTTTTCGGACTACGTCTAAAACTGAATCTACGAGCTCAGCGCCCTCTGTGTAATGTCCCTTGGCCCAGTTGTTTCCTGCACCAGACTGTCCGAATACAAAATTGTCAGGTCTAAAGATTTGTCCGAAAGGTCCAGAACGGACAGAGTCCATGGTGCCAGGCTCCAAGTCGACGAGGATGGCGCGGGGCACATACTTGCCCCCAGAGGCTTCATTGTAGTAAACATTGATGCGTTCTAGTTGCAAGTCCGAGTCCCCGTGGTAGGCACCAGTGGGGTCGATGCCATGTTCGTCAGAGATGATCTCCCAAAACTGTAAAGAGTAAAAATAATAAGTTATTTATGAAAAGTAATCTTAGTCAGGACATCGGCATGTAATGACTCAGCCGCAAGGAGGAGGACGACTTGCTCATGTTATCCATTTCCATATCATTTGTGCGTTTAATATTTTACTTTGTTACGAAAAAACCTTTATTTTTGATAGTAAGTTGGGTAAGTTTACATTTTATAACCACGTAACATGACTCAACGATTCATGCTTTGAATACCAATTAAGAGTTGCCATAAAAGCAAGCTACTTTAAGTTGATTGGCATAGCATTAAGGCACTGATTACTCATTCATTTAAAAATAACCTACATCGCCAATTACTTTTTAGAAACTTAAGATTCAATCTCTCTAATTGAGATTCAAAGATAAAAGTAATGAATGTGCCTGAAAATAGATCATTTATTGTAGATAATGTAATTATTGATTTGTCCATTTTTATATTCTGGAGTTTGCATTTGATTAAGTTTAATTTTGAGGTAGATAGTTGTCTCGAAGTTGATTATGATTAAAAAAACATCCTACAACCAAGTTAAATCCAAGAACTTGTATGAAGTTGCTATTATATATTTTTATATTTTGTAAAAACATTTTAGTGAAGAAATACATAATAATAATAATGCCAAAGGCTTTTCTATCTTTTCCAGGGAACCTTTGAGAAAAAAAATTTACAAGTGCAAGGAGTTTGAGAATTACAGATAATCTATTGCCTCAATTGAATTAAAAAATAATTAATATGAAAGTGAAATGTTTTTGAATATCTGTAATAAAATGAAAATCTAGCCATCAACTTACCATAAATAATACTACAATGAAATCATAATTACTTATTGCCAACTTAAAAAGGGAAACTAATAGAATTGACGTCGGACGAGAGTCATACGTGATTAGATTTCATTAAAATGCATGTATGTAGTTAAAAAAAAATAGTATTAATTCTATACATGTAATAAATATATCACATGAAAAATCTTGGTTCTTAGCCAAATTCAAGTTGTGATTATATATTTTGTCAATTTAGTTGAATATAATATAGAAACACTAACATGACAGAATTATTTTTATAGCCTGATCGATGTTTTATAACATTTACTTCTAAATCAATGATTGTCTTCTTAAATTAGGCTGTGCGGCCATGCTCCAATTCGATCTTAAAAAAATACCAATTTCGTAACTCCCGGAATCTATACTTATGTTAAGTGAAAGCTTCCATAAACCTACTTTTGAGCTATTTTAACCTACAGCGGGGTTAACGAACGAGCATGCGCGCCTTCCGGGATACCATTTTAGAATCGATTTCAGATATTCATATTTCGGATTTTAAAATACTTATGGTATTAAATAATTTATGTATTCTTAAGAATCGAAAAACTGACAATTTTCTTGACTTCTATTTGTTTACTGTTTGTTAATATTGGTTTCTACTTTTGAACAATGAAATTCTTAAATAATTTCAATACACAAGACCCCGGCAAGACATACGTTAAAAGTTTGAATCATTAAGCATGGTTGTGATTGGTCGCCCTTTATCAGGACGCCAACCTTGGATCGTAACGGCTGGCCTATTATTATTCAACGGTTTTTTTAGCGGCGAAAACTAGCAGCTGCAAATTAATATTTAATAGTAGGTGGGTACACAAAGCTTATTTTTTGTTTATAATATTTTATATAAATATCTTTAGTTATTCAGACAGCCGAGTTTGTTACTTATTAACCAAATACTTAATTATTAAATAGATAATTTGTTTGTGTACAGAATCGAGTATAAAATCATAGATTCTCAGGCCGACAAATGCAATATAACACGTGCTTTCCCAATTGAAATCAATAGAAACTAGGTGTGGTTGGAGTAGTGAATGTCACGAAGTGTTATTAAGCTACTCTCTTCCAAGTTGAAAATATGTATGTATGAAAAATTTCTAGTAAAACAATCACAAAATGCGATAGTTTATCGCTTCCAAACTCAAAATGTGAATTGTAATTCAGCAAGCCATGGCGTCACAAAATGCCGGCCGCATTCCCCGACGTTCCATATTCAAAATTTGAATTAAGCTTACCTTAGCACCGATTTGGTTGCCGCACTGACCAGCCTGGATGTGAACGATTTCCCTCATATTTATGAAATTTGTGAACTATATAAATTACTAATAACACTAAAAATCTGCTCCGCGCGCACCTCGTACTCTCGTGGGTGCTTGAAGAATAATGTTCCGTTTTGAGCGAGCCACGAAAGCAACATACAGTATAGTGCTGTCCGCTGCGCTCTTAAATATCGATAAGATTTGCCGCAATGCGTCATGTTTCTGGTGTTATTCGTTACTATTATAAACAAAATTTAAGGATTTTAAATTAAAAAAGGTTTTTAAAGTTTTTCTATAACTAATATCTTTCTATCATTCTTACAACTTACAACAAATATTTTCACTGAATAGTTATTATAATAAACATCTTAATTTTTTCTAAAGCCTCCCAGATCCTTTATCAATATATTTAGTTGGAAGTTTTGAACAATATACTACGTAGTGCTTTCATATTATGTACTAATAATATGTGTTTTTATGTCTCAATAAATATCTGTCTAAATAAAAATTATTTATTTATATTTATTATTAAGTAATAATGTTATGTTTTATGAATGATGTGTTCAGTGACGGGTATTAAAAAACCCTCCCGGTTTTTTCTTTTATCGATATCGATATCGTGTAGCCCTGGTCTAAGCATTGACCGATTTCCGCCTGCGTCGCAGCTATCAGTAGTACCAACGCTACCAAAAAATATCGATTTATTTCTCTTATGTGGATTTTATCTAATACCCTAAAATTCTGACATATTGCATATGAATTAAACTATTATGATCAAAGTAATTAAATGTGTAATAATATTCTTAATTGTTTTGAATATAAAAATGTTATTTAACCATTTTGTTCGCAGGTGTGTTGTTGCGTTAGGTTGGTAGTCTATGCCGGTCGCCGGCCGGCCCGGCAGACACAGAGGTCACCCTCTTACCTCATACCCCGCCGTGCCCGTTCGCCATATTTATTATATTTCGTCTATGGTAGGACAGGATCATTCTTTGTGGGTTTAGGATATACATATTCAATTAAAAAATTCTTGAGCTAAAAGGTTTAATGCCCTGATATGATAATTAAAAAATTGCGATTTTATGATGAATGTTAGAAACAGGCAGGACCTTTCCTTTATATATCAATCTAACACATTTCTGACAACGAAAATGTTTTTGTGGTTTATCGGCTTAGGGAATCGGTAAGACCCTGACATTTATCTTACGCCCTAATGAAAGGTAGGAGAAGAAAGGTCTCAAATCGCAGCTCAGTTAATAGTCCCCTAAGATCTCCCAGTTTCGTCGTTTAGTTCGCGAATTAGTTTGTTTTAACAGTGACCTATAATAGAAATCAATAAATTTTACATTTCATAAATTCGAGCTCTATAAACACGTTTTTTATAGCAAAGACAATGTAAATAAATAAATATTTACCGAAGAATTTAAGTATCTATTTTTAAGTATTGATCTAAATTGACAGTTCATAGAAATTTTCATAAGCACCCATGTGTACACAAAAGAATTAAGAAAAGGTTACCCTTAGGATCTTGAATTTTTACCTTAGATAATCGATTTGTATTGTTGAATTTAGTTATATAACTCATCACCTTACTAACAAAGCTAGTGCTGGTGGCGTCAGATTGTTTACTTATTTTATGATCGATCAATTGGTCAGTAAGTATTGGAAAGTAGTTGAATTTAAGCAGAAAATTCATATCGTTTATCAATTACATCAGAGAAATATTTTTTATTTAAAAATGAAAATCGTGATAGAATTTGTTAACGTAATTAAATTTGTCTCACGTTTCATGAACGGTTTTAGTGGCATCATTACCAAATGAAATCAACCAAGCCGAGTTTCTTGCCTGCTTCTTCTCAGCTTGGTTGCGTACAAATAGGTTGTCTACGCCTGGTTCTATGTACCTTCCGGAAAGTTATTTTGTCTTTGACTTCAATTCTCAACAAAGGACACAGGGTAGAAACAGAGATGTATTATGATGTTTACAGAACCACTATGAAAGGTTATTTTTTGGAATGTAGAATATTGTGTCACTCTGTTGCAAACCGCAAGATAATGGTAAGTGAAAAATGTGCTCGCTACGATACGCCCAGCCTCACGCCATGCCATGCCAAATTTGGGTTAGTATCTACAATCTGAGGATATACACTGTACGATGGTCACTATCAAAATGATAGACACTTACGCATTTACACAACACCAATATTCCAAAAACTTTCTTTTTGGTTGGACGATGCGCCATAAAACGCCTTCCCTTCAGAGTTCCCTCGAGTTTAACTTATTAATTTATAATTTTCGTTAGTGGGATGACACCGATGACTAGACAAATATTAATTTAATTAGGTATATTGTTAACCGTTTTTTTTATACGTTCCAGTTCCGACATGACATAAAAAATTAAGCAATGTTCATTGTAATTTGTACCATCCCAAATTTCCTTGTAAATCGTAACGGGAGTTGCAAAATTTAAAATCAATTATTACGTTTAAGGCTATCTCATGTTTTTACTTCGCGACCATCTGGTCGATTTCACCGCACTTCGAATGACGCCATCTTGTTTTCATTAGTCTGGTGACATTACCGTTTTGGATGCTGTACATTGATGCGATTAACTAAGATTTAAAATTTATGGTAATTTTTACCTATAGTCTGTGGTTTATGAGCAAGACTTAACATTCTAATTCGAGGTATGTCAAAAATGCAGTAAACTGTCTGCATTAAATAAAGTAGCCCTTGGATAAAAAACGTTGGATAAATAGGATTATTATGCATGTATTTGTTACGTTTGTAGTTTATGATAAAAAATAGGTAGATTAAATTTCTGAAAAAGTACCTTCTGGTATCGGAATTTTAATTTGAATTTAGATTCCATAAAATTTATTTTTAACTCACGGGAACCGAAGACAATATGTAAAACTATATAGATCACCTTGGACCCATAATTTTTTCATATCTTCACTTAAATAGTTAAAATAAGTAAAAATGGTTAAATATTGTAAATTTTATATTAAGAAGCAATGGAATCGTACAAAACAATACATACGCGTAACGTATGTCGGTGTTTATACAAATTATAATAAACACGATTTCGCAAATCGATGACTAAGTGAACTTTCTCAAAACATCAATCATTCTGCTTAACTATAGAAATTGATTATAATAAAAGTAACTCTTACAACGAATGAGCCCCAAGTAGCCCTCATAAGTATTTCACCAAGGATATTTACTAGGGAGAGTTCTGTAAAACATTATGAGTAAAACATTGGTATCCAAGGTAACAAGCATTTACCTCAGGGGTACAACATGGGTTAAGCAACAATATTACGGCACCTCCCAATCACGTGACCTTCAAAATGCCGACTTTACACGAGATGTGACCGCCACCACACGTCTGTCTGTTTTTTATTATTTAATCAATAATTACATAAAACATTCAACCTCTATTGTGTAATGAGTCAGATATTATACACTTCTCTCTATATTTTAATATTTACATTTGAACATTGTCGAATTGTAATTTCACTGTCTAATATATTCGGTTTGTCACGCCCCACAAACACATCCTTCTGTTGAACGACCTTGAAAACTAAGAATCCAAGTCTTCTGAGCGAGTTGTATTATATAAGATATATATATATATAAGATACAATTTACAAACTGTTGATTATAAGACCGTATTATGAAGAAATATATACATAATATGTATAAAAATAGTCATATTTATATATATAATAAAGGTTAATTTAATTATTATTAGTCTGTTTTTTATATGTGCCAATGGGACCTCCCATAGGCACTTATAAAAACAGATCATAGAATATACATTTTTGCTTCTCCTTATTTGTTTTTTTGATGCTTGAGTTCAAAAATTATTTGTTTCCGAAGTCGAACTCAGTTGAGTTATTAATTGAGTTAAAAAGTTTATCTTTGGTACATGAATATGTTATCTTATAACACGACCTTCAAATGTGCAATTGCATTGATAATTTAGTCTTGACTAATAGATAATGATAACACGATTAGATTTACCCCAACATTCAGCCCATGTGAAACACTTTTATTTTGATATTTTAAAAAAACGAACGACTTTTTTAAATATCACAAAGCCGCTACAATTGTGGTCGAGTACCAAACAAACACACTTATTACCGAGTAGCCTCATTTATTGCTATTTGTAGTAATCACTTCGTTTATTGTTGAAATTACCTATATTATTTACAATGTTTCACCAAAACTTGTTCTGACATAAGTGTTAACTTTAGACATGACATCAGTTTTATCACGACCAATTTACGTTGACCCTCGCACCGCTCTGTACATTTGTACAGTGAAATTGTTTATTTTACTTCAAAAATTTAACACAAACAATTGAGCTTCTAATATAATTTTCGATTAGAAACAGAAAAAAAATGCGTGTTGACCTCTATCCGAAAAAAAAACCCATAAGCGTCAATTTGGGTTTAATGATGTAAACACAAATAGAGAATAGACCTTTAACAATTAACCGGTACAATTGTTAGTGCTTCTATTTATAGACAAGGTGAATGATGTCAATATGTACTGGACTTAATTAAATTACAATTAATCTAACTGATTCTATGACCTGGGATTGTAGAGCCTCGACTGCCTGACCACGTAGAAAGTGTGAAACTAAACTAAAATTCAGTGTAAACTCTATATAACAACATTGAAGGGAATGTGTATTTTATGGCGTTATAGAGAGATGAAATATAGGTATGAAATTAAATTCGAATTGATTTCGGCTCTTTAGAGAGTTTGGCGTTAAATAGAATGACGTTACATTGAGTCTACATTGTTTCGAAATTATCGTGAAAAATGTTACGGTAAAAATTAAAGATGGCGCGGAGACCTTTTCAATTTTGCATGCGGAGTAACGGGACATAAATAGAGTAGTGTAAAGTTATGTCGTTGTTTTTAAAGAGGACATATAATAACTATATGATTATAAGGTGTGGAACACTTTACCGTTAAATCTTTAACCTCAGAATTAATCTTCTTACCTTACCTTACCTATAACTATTCTCTTATACTTCAACGACTAGAGCCATTAAAAACTTAGTCGTATTACATGTAGTAAAGTAATGTTATTTACTTTTAAAATAAAAACCCCAATTATATTATTAAAAGGAACATTTGAATAAGAGTTTATTTTTAATTTTACACATCAAAATAATGTCATAAACATTTCAATTTTTAACACCATTAATAAACAATAAAATATAAAAATAATGCATAAAAGAAAATGGATTGACAAAAGCCAGCATTTTATGGCGATCTCTTCCAGGAAACCGGTTTAATAGAAGCTAAATATAATATATAAAAAACATAAAGCGTAGTTTACTAAAGAAAAAAAAAGTTGAAAATATTACAACAAAACTAATACCTGATTGGGATCCCTATAATAAGTTATTATCTTAGTAAATGATTGTTTTTTTTTCTTTTGCCTTTGTTTTAAATTTAGTTATCTGTGTGTAAATAACTTTGTATACATAAAGGTTCGGTGATTGGGCATGACCTTAGTCTACCCAGTGTCGATGAGAAAATGTTAGACAGTAGTGAAATGTGGAACTCAGTAGTGTCTTATTGTGAAAGTGTCTATAAAGGAGTCTGAGGAGCGTCTGAGAGAACGCATCTTCAGAAACCCGACAGGAAGCAAGCGTAGGAGACGAGTTAAGCTTCTCCTCCCAGTTTCATAGGACATTTATTGAGGGCGGCCAGAAAATAAAAATCTTCTTTATTTGCATTCTATGCAAACGCGACCCCAGTAGTCTCCTCCATGCGGAATCGTGGGTTACACCCGAGGTGTAGCAGCTCTGAGTAGCAGAGGTTTCCTGGTTAGTAAGTTGAGTCCCCCATAATGCGTAAAGCATTTCCTCTTCGGATTTAAAAAAATAAATAATCATTAGTTTTTATATTTCAGTTACTTAATAAATAGTGGAAGCTAAAGTGAACCTTTATTTCTGAAGATTTTGTGTTTTTATTATATTCTTTATTCATTGATAGTTTCTTGGTATATATAAATATATATATTTTTACGATAGCACAAGGTTGGCGGTGACTTGTCAAGTCGGGCCAAAGCTTCTTTTGGGTCGTACCTCCAGCTGAATGTATTAAGGGAAAATTTGATTACAGTTTTTGACCAGCTGTTCTGAATGTATAAGAGGTATACACATGATAACGTATCTATAAAAATTTATTATAATATTCTTATCAACAGATATCTTATAGATAGTATTATGTTTATGTTGGCTTGTTTTTATTTATGAAAGTATTAAAATAAAAAATAGATATAAATAAAAATCTTTATTATATACATTAAATTATTGATGAACACAAATATAACATTTAAATAACTTCCAAAATGGAAGCCAACCGTTTAATCCACACTTTGAAAGGGACACACTCGGACAATTTGGGCCCTAAAGGTTGGGAATCACAAGGAATGTATTAATCAATACAAAATGCTTTCATGTCAAAACGTATGTTAAACTTGTGCGTTTTGTTAAAAGTTAGAAAGCGGGTCTTTTCATATTACATTGTATAGGAATCATTAATGTTACTTAATGTAACGGATAATGGCATTAAATTTAGTCGCGAGTTGCGTTGCAACTGGCTGTCTAGTGGTCTTCAATATCCTGCTCCTGCTCCTCGTCGAACTCGGCGTCCTCGTCGGCGGTTGCCTCCTGGTACTGCTGGTACTCCGAGACCAAATCGTTCATGTTACTCTCCGCCTCAGTGAACTCCATCTCGTCCATACCCTCGCCAGTGTACCAATGCAAGAAAGCCTTACGTCTGAACATAGCGGTGAACTGCTCCGAGATACGCTTGAACAGCTCCTGGATGGCGGTGGAGTTACCGATGAAGGTGGCGGCCATCTTGAGCCCACGTGGGGGGATGTCACACACGGCGGTCTTCACGTTGTTGGGGATCCATTCGACGAAGTAGGACGAGTTCTTGTTCTGAATGTTGAGCATCTGCTCGTCGACCTCCTTCATCGACATGCGACCACGGAAGATGGCGGCAACTGTGAGGTAACGGCCGTGTCGTGGGTCGCAGGCGGCCATCATGTTCTTGGCGTCGAACATCTGCTGGGTCAGTTCGGGCACGGTGAGGGCTCTGTATTGCCTGCTGCCACGGGATGTTAGAGGAGCGAAACCGGGCATGAAGAAGTGGAGACGGGGGAATGGAACCATGTTGACAGCTAATTTACGAAGATCAGCGTTCAATTGACCAGGGAACCTAAGGCACGTTGTGACACCTGACATTGTAAGGGATACTAAGTGGTTGAGATCACCGTAGGTGGGTGTGGACAGTTTAAGTGTGCGGAAACAGATGTCGTATAAGGCCTCGTTGTCAATACAGTATGTTTCGTCTGTGTTTTCTACGAGCTGGTGAACGGATAGAGTCGCGTTGTAGGGTTCTACTACTGTGTCAGATACTTTTGGCGAGGGCACAACTGAGTATGTGTTCATGATTCTGTCGGGGTATTCTTCTCTGATTTTGGAGATAAGGAGTGTTCCCATTCCGGATCCGGTACCACCACCGAGGGAGTGTGTGAGTTGGAAACCTTGGAGACAATCGCAAGATTCTGCTTCTTTACGTACTACGTCTAAAACTGAATCTACGAGCTCAGCGCCTTCTGTGTAGTGTCCTTTTGCCCAGTTGTTTCCTGCACCAGACTGTCCGAATACAAAATTGTCAGGTCTGAAAATTTGACCGAAAGGTCCAGAACGGACAGAGTCCATGGTGCCAGGCTCCAAGTCGACGAGGATGGCGCGGGGCACATACTTGCCCCCAGAGGCTTCATTGTAATAGACGTTGATACGTTCCAACTGAAGGTCGGAGTCACCGTGGTAGGCGCCGGTAGGGTCAATGCCATGCTCGTCAGAGATGATCTCCCAGAACTGTAAAAAAAGGAAGTACGTTAGTTATCAAAATCTTTAGTTGTGCCAATGTTTTCGAAAAGCTACTTGAAAGCACTTAGATTGTAAATGGACCACTTTCAAACCGGTTAAGACGATTGTAGAATTCCATGGAGTCTCATTTTATGATTAGTACCTACACTCGAATGCTATTTAGATCGCGTTTACGACTGAGATTGCCGAGAACAATAAAGCTCAATGAACCATCATAAAAATGGCCGACGGGATGCATAATTTTAGTCAGTACAAAGAATTACGTAAGACGTTCATAAGCTATTGAGGTACATTGCCTTGGCGACTGGTTACGCCCACACTTCGTCCATATTCAGTTTATCTCACCATATATGTAGTGAACGTATTGTACCAGTCCTTTTAAAATTACCATTCGAATGTCACAATTCGATTCTCCTTAAAAATCCTGATTGCCTTTATCGACATATGGTCAGCTTGTGTAACTGTGATACTTTTACGAATGAAAAAGACTTGCAAGGAGCGAATGTTAATTGCCTAGCGACCGATCGGTTTATTATTATTCAGTGAGACGGTACATGATGTCATCTTTTGGCTTGTAGGCGTATCTGTAAGGCAAACAACATCAGCCGACTGTATAAGAGAAAATGACTAATATGGACTGTTCAGGGTTCTTTGGAAGGATTAGTAATAGTTTTTAAATAGTTTTCAATAAATAAATCGTTCGCAAGATAGATAGTATCAAGACATTTTTATTAATTAAGAAATATTTCGCGTGCTTTCATGCTTACAAGTGATTAACGGAGTCGATTGTTATAGGAGTGAAAGCTGTTCACTTGCTGGTTGTAAGAAAAATATCATAGTTTAATTTTTAAACTTTAATCCGTTTATGTTCAAATTAACCTTTGTAAGAAGTGACAGCTCTGAATAATGCTTTATTAAAAGTGAAAGGTAATGTAATAAGATGAGATGAAAGTTAGAAATGCTGTGTGAACGGAACAATGTGCTAGTTGGAGAAAATCCCGCTCCGTCCATTGTTTAAAACGACACGACAGATAGAAAAGTCGTAAAAGGGTTTTACATCTCATGTGACACAGATTATACAAAAGTTACACTTGTATACAAAGTTACAAGCCGACATTAACAAGGTTTATGGGCATTTTTTCACACAGATGTTCCCCAAAATACACATACATTTATTATATGTTATCTGTTGTGCATATGAATTTCTGAATTTTTATAAAATCAACAACATTACACTAATTATCTAGCAGAGCATCACTTTTTTTAACATTTTTAATTATTGAAGTCTTGTAACAATGGCGAAGTTAAATGTTACACCTGCAATGTCTTACGTATATTCGAGAATAATAAGTAATAATACTATTATGAATAATCTGTCATTTTAGTTAGAGCAAAAGTACCTCTTGTTTCACTTGTAATCTCAACAATTTCATATTTCATATCGTACTAAATTATATGAATTATTATATCTACATGCATCTTTTAATAACACAATAAGCTATTCATGTTCAAGTGGTTAGAAAGTGCGCCATGGTGCGAGCTATTTATACAAAGTCGGCCGACGACCCCGGGTTCAATGCCCGTTGTTAATCTGCATGATAAGATAAAATGCTAAAATATTAACTGGGATGTGGTCATCAGAGTGTAAAATGTTTGCAACACTATTGTGTTGTATATTCATGTAAGGAAATTGTGCGTATCACCGGAATCATACTGATATAAATTTAACAGACTATTCACTGTTTTGATAATTTTACATCGCCTCTAATACTAAAATATAAACAGGGTTTAACCCTGCAAACGAAGTTATACATTGAATACATTTAAATTGGCAAGTGAAAAAAAACATTTAAAGCGAAAAAGTTAGTCAGACGTGACGATAATGTTGACTCAGGTTGTACACGAACAACTGGATGAAATTCTAATGATTCATTATACTAAAAACAATATTCGTTTTTAGGACATAAATATTATTCATTGAACAACAATCAACACTGAACTAAGAGAAATATAGATAACCTTATTTAAGTGTAATTAGTGTATTGTGTGTGATATATATATAATATAAGTTTTGTTAAGTTGAATAGTTTATCTGTATCAAGTTCACTAATTAAAATATTTATATATTCACTTGCGTACGTCAAAAACATTAATAGAAGTTTAAATAGAGACTATAATAGGACTTTCCAACATTTGCTACATATTTCTCCAATGTACGTATATTTTGTTAACTCAATGTTCGACTAAAATTAAATACCTTGCTTGTATAATAAAATAAAACGGTTAATCGAAAATAAAAACGGTTATTCAGGTTAAAGATAAGTGTAATTGTTTTTGACTGTGTATTTTCATTTTTAACCTTTATGAAATTAACGAAGTTTATAGTGATAGTAAGACCTGTTCCAAATAAGTATAATACTTAAATGACATTTCTCTTCCAAGTGACTAAACTTTATTCCCCTATTCTGTATCTTCGTATATTCATTTAACTTCTTTCAAATATCTAGGCAATTCATCTATAAAGATAAATATAGACTTTAAAGGTGAGTTATGTCAAAGAGACGAACTGTACTTTTTTGATCTCCTAGTAGTGGACTGGCTCATTGCGATGGAATGCGTTTGATAAAACTGCAGTCTCTGGTCAACATTACGTCATGTGTTAATATATTTTCCCGTTATGTGTATGCTTAGTTTATATACTTAACACTAGTCGTGTTTCTTAATTTGTTATTTAAATATATTATATAAAAAAATAAAATGAAAAATGCTGACTAATATTTCTGTATTCGTCACGATTATTTATTTAATCTATGGTTGTGTATCAACGAACACATAATCTCGATCGATTTCCACAGATAAAAATCTAAAAATGCATAAAATTAGTATTGTGTGCATAGACAATAGTTTTCACGAGTTTAAAGAAAGTCGACAATTATGGCCTATTTACATTAATTAACACCGTTATAGATAAATGAGATGTACAATCGCTAACCGTGCCAAACGAAAATCGTCTTTATAAATAAAACTGTTTTAGTAAAACTCTTTAGGGGTTCATAATTCAGCAGCTACGTTATCTATGATGCTGGTAGACTGATCGTCCTAATCCTTAAACCTACCTGAAGCTTTTGTAATTTAATTATAGGTTGGATGTACTACGTCCCGTCAATTTCCTCCCGTTGCTAACGGAAATTAAAACCCCCTGCCGACAGATGCCCCACTTATTTTAATCGGTTATTGATTAATCGGTAAAATCGATAAATTGTTAAGTTGAAATTGACGTTAATGGATTTAGTTGGTAATATTTTCTTGATTTTTCACCAAATAGTGGATAAAAATATTTTTCCATAGTAGAGAAGTTTTTCTGTTTAATAAAAATCTATATTCAACTCGACGAGTTGTATATACACATTATTCTCAAAATTAGTTTAAAAACGTTAAGAGATAAATGATTAATCAATTCATATATTCTCATACGTTTAAATCCAAATGGGTATAAAATGGGTCCCTAGATACCTTATACTTGCGACGCCTATGTTTATCTACAATAGTAAAACCGGTTTAAAGATGACGTATCCTTGTGGCCTTAGTTTTTTTATGTAATGTCGAATATCCGGTTTATACTAGGTAATATTTCATTCGTCACCAAAAGATCTCGCCATATAAGGTTATTTATTATCGGTTGGTAAAAATTGTAATTAAAAATTTCTCGATATTGACACATTTATAGAATCGTTAACGTGAATTCTACAAAAAAATTGTTTTTACTTTCAAATATTTTTGCAACTTAGTGATAATTTTTGCTCACGGTTTGATTACGTAATAGCTGTACGAAAATAAAAATGTCTTGATAACCAACCGAGAGGTGAATTTACCTTAATACCGATTATAATATAATTATAAAAGTACCGTGTCACCAGGTAAATATAGGGTGGCAACCCTCTCTAGGTGAACAAGATTCAGGGGGTGTTGCGTGAAATAATACAATTTACTGCGCAACTGTCAAAAATGAACCATTCATACAATAAAGGAACAGCGACCCTTATTTTGTAACGGATTTCCATGTGTGGTATGTTCGAGAAAACCGTTAACCGACATGCTGATTAGTTTTACAATTATATATTTAATTTTAAATATTACTTACTTTAGCTCCGATCTGGTTACCGCATTGGCCGGCCTGAAGATGCACGATTTCCCTCATTTTGATTTAATAAAACAATAAATTACTTAACACTACACGATTCTCACAGCACTACTCGCAGATTGATCAAATCGCGGGCGCGGTGGGGTATTTTGAAGCTCGCTTCGCCTCCGCGCATCGGGCGAATCAAGTCCTCTGATTGGTTGAACGCTGACGCCATAACAGCTTGCTAACTTCACAACAATTTAACAGCTATGTAAGCTATTTATGGAAGTTAACTTTTATGCCTTGGCTGAGGGGTTGGTTCGCTTTCGAATGAATTTATATTTATATTTTTAGAAATGTATCATGATCCCGACGCACCCTGCATTTGTAATGGTTGAATACACGAAGCGTTTGACCCAGAATCGACGAATTATGAAGTAGTCACGCAAGTGAAACTTAATGTTAAACTTATAAAAGTTTGAGAAATCATTAAAATATAGTATAGCCATGAAGCATGGACGATAAATGTATTTAGAATTACTGTAGAACTCAATTTGTGACTTCATTTATGAATTAATATATAAGGCTGAGTATTGCAAGCCAATTTTCTATAGCCGATAAAATGTATTTAAAATTATTTTGTACCATAATACGAACAATAAAGACCAGGATGATTTTAACAATAGCATAAATCCTTGTTCCTAGTGTGAAAAAAATTATAGGCGCTCCTAAATGTTTATCGCACCACCTTTTTTAATAATATATCTTGTTTCATAGCATATTTAAAATCTTTTAAAACCTAAAATTTTGTTATAAATAAATAATGTTTACCAAAACAGTGAATAAGTGGGCGTTAATGATTCATTGTATCGTTTCCATATACTTGAACTTGAGAAAATCGTCTAACGACGGATAATAAAGTATTATACTGACTCTATTACGACCTCATTTTTATCGTAAAGAACTTATGGTTTAAGCTTAAGCCCATTAAACGAGGAAAACCGCATTTATGTCAATGTTACTGATCTGAGAATTACACGGTTTAATAGAATTAGCGAACATTATATTCTATATTTAGATGCATTTTTTTCTCTCTGTTACACATGATTACAACGTGATTTATTTTCACAACTTGTTTCTTTACTATTGAAAAACTAAAATCATGGTTGTCAATCAGTACGACTGATTTCGTTCATTTTTGTCGAATGATGATGCAAACGTTAGTCAAGAAGCATTATAAACAACTTATACTGGCTTGCAACTTATACTTATAATGGCTCAACTCCAATGCATTTTAATGTGATATAACTTTGTCTTTGACTTTCCATTATAACAATATATTTTGACAAAATTTGTTACTCTTCATAAACAATTCTTTGTCGAGGTAAACTAAAGTCTCTACTAATTATAGTATCGGGTAACGACAGCGCCACGGGTCTACAGTAGGATTATAAACAATGTCAATTGTCAGCTTTAATGAATTGGATAATTTAGGAACGTCCCATTTAAAATATTAAAACTAGTTATTCTAATGCTCATAATCCTTGTATTCGCAATGTCATTTCTACTATTTTTAATATCAGAACGGACTTTGGACCTTTGTAGCTTTAGCTATAGCTTGAACCTTCGATACCTTCTACCATGCTCTTCTAGAAGATTCTGGACGTACCCAAGTGATCGCTGATACGATTCTTTGTGGTAAAGACATTATTAATGCTTTTAGTCATTTGGTAGTATTTTTAAATGCTTTTTATGGTTGATATTGACCATTTAAAGACTTGTCCTTCTCAAACCTGATGTTCATGAAAGTTAATTGTAAAATAAATCTTATTTTTTGTCCAATGATGTAATTGCGTGTCGTCCTTTAAACGAATATTATAAATGTGTTTGTATGGGATCCACGTAAGCGTCAAATAGAGCTCTGCCTCTCTCTTATTATAAGGTTTAGAGCAGGACAGTATATGTACTTAGATATAGCGATAATTGACTTTTTTCGAAAAGACAGTGTATTTAAAGAAGTTTTTTTATACTTTAGATAATAAATAAAACTCAAAACATTCATTCAACTACTTTTAATACACTTGAATCGTCAATTTTTACACTACCACCGGTTCTGAAGGCGGCTCTCTTCCGAGAAGAACCGGCAAGAAACTCGATAGCTGCTCTTTTAAAATAAACATTTCATATAAAATTATCTTACTTACATGACCAATTCAAATAACTAAAGCATTGTTAGGCTACTCAAGAATTAAACAGTCCCGATATTGCTGACACATTAAAAGGGAATATTCTTAAATTGAATGCTTTTTCAGCCATAATACTCTTTACTAATAAGAAGAATAACCATTTTTATATATTCTAGAGGAATGCCAATGTGTCTTTGTCAATAAAAGTGTGGTAGACTAACTTAAATACCTTTATTTAGTTTAATTAAATGCATGAGATGACATAAACATCTTTTGACTTATGGAGGTGGAAATAGGGGAACAAATGGAGGAAAATTGACGGTTCTTGAATCGAGTATCACAATATTAAATACTATCTAAAGCGTTAAGAAATCAATCAATACCATGAACGACATATTCATAGTCTACGGAAAAATTAAGAAAGTTATCTAGATTTTATATAAATCGTTTTCCTCTTGCTGCAATATTCAGTAGCCCAAAGCCACTTTAATATTCTTAAAGGCTTGTATCATTTCAGATCTTAATTGAATGCGTTAAGGTGTACAGTTCATTGTATTGAACATTGATGTGGGTATACAAGTTACCGCATAAGGGAATGAAATCCAAAGTATTAAGGTCAAAAGTTTTTTATTCAACTGCGCGTGCGTCGATAAAAAAAACTAACATAATGCTGTCTCACTCGCACACCGTAGGCGTCGGGAATCCTGTATTCAAATTTCATAGTTCATACACGTTTGAAAATAGGATAGGAAAATATACTAAACTGTAATCAATACGCAATTGAAAATGTGGTATATGCTTGATAATCTTTTAAACCCTTCCATGACGCACCGTTGCCAGGGCAACGCGTTGGTTGACGTAACATTAAGCCAGCTGCGATTAATGAGGTGAATCTTATTGTATTGTTATACGTATAAATCAAATCGTCGTTACCACCTTTAGAAATTCTGTTGTCTTCTGGCGTCTACTTTCTATTATCTGTGCAAACTTCATAACAAATATCGAAGAATATTTTCAGATTGTTAATAGATAGAAAAGAGTTAAACATGTATTATATTTGTGAGAGTTTATTATTAAATATTCTCGATGGAAGGGCTCACTTAATTGTGTTGCCTTAACGAGTGATGCCAGACATGCTAATTAGACAGATGCGGTTATTGCGTGGGCAATATTTTAAAGAGAATGTGTCAAACCTACGGAAGTGTCAGATATCCCTGCTAAGTACGAGTTATAAAATAATTAATGTACTCACACTATCAATTAATAATCTAATCTATTACACATTATTGGAATAAATATTAGATATTGTCGGTAAACGGTCCACTGCATAGAGCCCAGCACTACGAAATATCTGCCCTGTGTTTGATCGATAGTATATTAATATTAATAATGAAGATACGGCTAACAAAAGTTAATAATATTTCAAAAATTATATAATATTTCTTTGAACAAGTGCAAGTTTATGTTTATTTATATCTTATCCACATAAAATCGTATTAGCGATCACTAATTGTCTACGACAAGAAAGTTCCTGGAGAGTTCCGATTTAGTATTAATTTGTGCACCCCAGGGCCATTTTTCTTAATGCACTACGAGGATTCCAAAGATCAGTCACAAGACATAAACAACTTAGCTGCTAAGTTGTTTATGTATCTTAGATAATACTGGTTTAAAATATTAGTATACCTATTTATAAAATCATGAACTAAAGTATCTTTCGCCTCTGTTTACGTTATGATAAAAAATGAATATTAAGAAAATGGACTTTAATGAATTACGCAATCAATTAGTAATATTTTTTATACGTATTTATGTGTTGCCAGGTTCCATCAGGTACCAGACACCATTGCAACTGCTTATCGTATAAAAATGTAATTTTCCCTTTTACGTGTCTGGATGTATCGATCCGTATGAGTCAGGATGACGTAAGCCCACCCCAAGTCCAACCCACTGCGACAGGGAGACACGAAAAATGGCTTTGGAGTTAATCTAATTGGTTTTCTATTCTGGTAACATTATTTAATTAAGTTAGAAATGTTTACGTCAAGCTAAAATTTAGAACATCAAACGTGGTCAAATTTAATTCAAAATATTGACGTAAGCGCGTCATAAACATTATAAATGAAGCCAATCCTAAAAGACAGCAAAATCGGCAGATACATCTTGGCATTATTGTTCCGAATCTATTAATTATAATACTAATCAAATTGTGGCTAAATCGCTTCTTCAAAATCTTGAATGTTATAATATTAATAGCTTTATAACTTACACACACAATAAAGTAACTTTAACCTTTATAATCTAATCATCTATAATGATTGAATATTTCTGTAACATCACAGTTTCATTAATACTGAAATTTAACTCATTGCAGATATCTTGGACTGGATGTGAATAAACTTACGATTATGAAAGTTATAAGCGCCAAATAAAAAAAAACATTACTTGATCAGATAAATTAAATGCAGTTCTGTCGTAAAAAATTTAAATCGATACAAGCTGTTGTGTAATAGCTTTTGAAAATACTTTTACATACATAAATATTCTGTATGTTTAAGTACCTAAACCGATCAACAAATACCCACTCAAAACATTCATCAAGTCTAATTTATTACTCTTTCGTCTCTGACATATTGTGTATACTCTGTAATGAATAGAGACAGATGATAACAGATTTATTTTTATGATTTAAGAAGTATTTTAAATTGATATATTCTACCAAAGAAGGTTTACAATACGATTCTCTTAATTTTTTATAATCAATTTCAAAATTGTAAATCTTAAAGTAACTGATTACGTTCATTTTCTTAGCATAATGATGCAAAGCTAGCTCGATTCTCTTATAAAGTTCGCCTTGTAGGCGGCTGACTCAGCGAGTGGGCAGGTTTGTGAAGTCATAGGCCCAAGGATTTTATGAATGAGCCTGCCCATAATAGGAGAATTATGCAAGTACTTGTATAACGAGAAAGTAATGAGATATTTTTATTGGCATAAAATGGCAACATTGCGGAAAAATTGCCCAATTACACAAAGTTCAGTTTAAATTTTCTGCGTTTAATTTATAATATTAAAATTCAAACTACTGAATATATTCTCCTTAAGAGGTATACGTTATCTATGGGGACAATCTAAATATCTATGGTTATTTATAGTTTTTGTGGTAAATCGATAATGAATCGACAAAAGGCCAACATTGTTTAAAATTTTAAGTGATGATTTTGTGTTGGTTATTCCATAGATCTCTAGGTTTCATTCATAGACAAAACTGGTTTTCCGGATTTACACCAACAGAATTTAATGTTATTTTAATACTTTGTCTAAGTAGGTATATAACAATACAGTAAGGTTTTAATTAATAAATTTGTCTACAGATTAAAAATTACTGACTCTTATATGACATTCACAGAGACAATCATCAATGTTGTTCCTGTTAAGTAGGCCTTGTGTTAGTTTGTGTTCAATTATACAATCACTGGGACACCGTCTCCATCAATTTTGCTTTGTGTAGGTGTTTACAGAGCAATATATATACAGATACTTATTAGATAAAAAAATAATTAAACCTTTTGCAAAACATACAAAGTGTGTCTATAATAAGATTTCCTAAGATTTTCCTATTTCCCGTAAGGACTATAAAAGAATTTGAATCTACGAGTATTTAATATGAATTAAAGGTATAACTTTGGATATAATAATAATGCTCTAGTGACATTATGAGTATTGTTAGTTTTACTGTGACATAATTATATAGAGTATATTTCTACTTTTGTACAAAAAGAACAGGCTATTTTAACAAAAAAAATGTCTCTGACATAACGAGAAAATAACGAGATATAATTTATAAATATAAATAACTCATGTTTTACATTATGTGTATGCCCTTACCAACTTCATATTATATAACAAGCTCTCAATTCTAGGAGTGGGTGGCTCCAAATCTTTTCACCCCTCTTCTTAACTGCATAGAAACTGCACCCAGCTCTTCTGCAGTATATGAAATAAAAATATAACTGCATTATGACGTAATAGGGTTTTAAATACTTATTACTTTAAATACCGCCTTCGCCCAGACTAAATTTTGACACATTAACACAATGTATTTATAATTATTGTGTTGTGACAATGGAAAGCTACATTATCATGTAATTTGTATAACGAAAAGTTATAATAAAATACTTAATGATTTTATATTACGATAGTTCTAATCATTTATTATTCTACGTACGCGCGTAGGCGAATACAACAAACCTTTTATTACAGTCAATAGTCTAGAAAATGGTCTTTATTACTATGACATAGGGAAAAAATAGAAGGCAGTTCAAAAGTAAAAACATTAATCTTAGTTTACGGACTATTAGATTTTGTTGATAAAATTGATACAGTTTTATGGTCACAGATGTTTATAGATCGTTGCTGTAGTATTAGCTGTAGCATAAAGTAAATGGAGTAACTAGAGGAAGACTTCTGCTACATCAATAGAAATAAAGATTTATCTAGGTGATACCAAAACAGGTATTTAATTATCAAATAAAGTTCTGATAGAAGTTGTTAAAATGTTACACTTACACTTAAATCAATTAGTTATGATGTAAACAATTTTAAAGCTAGACCCAAGAAAAGTAATAAAACGAATCCTAGATTGTCCCAGTCCACGCCCTGTTACTATGGTAACGAGCTCTCGGAGAAAGGGAGGGAAAATGCTGTCGCTATGGGATATCTCTTTCTCAAACACCAGGACCGGTAGAAGTCTAGTACCTAGGTATTGCGCAGGTTCGGCTGCACAAACTTCGATTAAGTAATATAAACAAGCAATTAATTTAAGTTATATTGTTAAATATAAGTAATATTATGTATCAAAAGATGTTCATATTACATGTATAAGAGGAACCACTACGTCATATTTTGTATTTCCATGTATTATTAATTCACTTAACATTTATTGAATTGTTTATAGTCCCCTTTTGTTACTTCAGTCATGTTTTGTTACTTCCATATTATCTCCATCCCAATATATTACCAGTACCATTTTATATGTATTTCGTATTTTTGTTTAATAGCAACGGTATATCTATTCAAATTGTTAATCGTAAAATACACAGCAATACACAGACATAATATATGTTATATTTTTCTAATTCTATTAGTATATATTTCTAAATTCGTTCATTATTCATTTGAATATATGAACGCATAAGAAGCGGTCATGTCCTAACCTTTATTTATATATGTTTGTGTTTTAAACTCATATTTCATCTACGTACACGCTATAAACACTTTCATACATATTTGCTTATTTTTCTTTTGTAATCGATCGAGTTTTAACGGGTGATTAATTCAAAACTATTTAAGCCCTGTTTAATGTCAGCGCAACTTGCCGCATCCAGGCACTATCGATCTACTAGTACATCGACCTTAACTATATACTACATAGATTATACAAGTTTCGTAGGTACATAAGTTATATAATTGTACATGTTCCGAATGGGATTTTAAATTGCTGAGTACTCTCGTAAAATTAAACGTTTGAATCAAATTGAAAACCTCGTTTAAACTTTTAAAGCATAGTTGCTATTCATTTTGCCAGCCAACATTTAGTTCTACACTTCACAAGGAAAATATATTTACATAATTTATTACAATAGTATAAAAAAAAAATCGCATCGCAGTAACACATTAGGAACCTTTTTCAAATATTGATTCACTTTACTTTGGGGTGGACTCTTCCCCATCCTCTTAAGTCCGCCCTAGCCTCGTAGCCTAAAATTGTGAATTATTAAAAACTATATACAAAGATACAATTTGAAGTTGTTTGTTTGCTCATATATATTGCCAAGAACGACTCTAGCTCGTGTAGCGCACATGTGCAATAAAACCCTGACCTCCCCTAGGCCTGCTCAAAGACTATGCTCTTAGTTCTCGACACTTATGAATCGTTAATTTTTACACTACCAATAATTTTGCCCCCCTGCATATTGCAATACGCTATTAATTCGCCTCACACTGCATGCTTCACCGCTAGTGGTTAAATACCTCATCAAAAAGAGTAGGAATTTATTAAAATATTTATTATTGTTAAACTTAAAATCATCTTCAGCATTCGTTACATACACAAAAACCCTGTGTATTATTAGAATGGATTAGGACTACACCAATTTGAAACTCAGTAAGTACCTTAGTAGTATTATTTCCTGCATACGTACCACATATTTGAATTAGATGTGGGTGTGTTATTTCATATCGCATTTCCGTAAGCTATTAGTGAATGGTACCGCAATGCCGAAAATCGTTTACTTTTATTACTCTCGTCCTACTTTTGTCACGAATGTATTTTTGGTGGTCGATATCAGAGAAACACAGAAGGTTTTGTCTTATTGCATTATATATGGCTCTTTAAAACAGAATTTACGAAAACTTTAGGTTACATTAAGGTCCCAATTACTAAGATCTAATAAAAAAAATACAATAACAAGCAAACCAAGTTACATAACTTGGTCTCGGTCGAGTTTATATTAATATTGTTTTTCTAATGTTTGCAGCTAGCAAGCTGAACTTAACAAAATTGTTGTATTTATTAAATTGTATACATAGACTACGATACAATCGCTAGGTTCTATGTTTTAACCTTATTTTGGCTTTATTTTGTAATCTATTCCTATTGTGTAAACTTTTTGTGATGACCTGTATAGGTGTAAGAAATAAAAAATAAAATAAATAATTAAATAGACCGCAAAAGCTGGTATTAATCTTGTGTTTAGTCATAGGTGGTGGAAAAATGTCTTTGGCCGGCGACACGCTTGATTAGGCATAGACAATCGGAGATGGTTATTGATTTTGTAAAGGAAGTTATTAAATGAAGACAATAAAAATCGATTCTCGTGATTGATTATATAGTATAGCATATTGTTCGATTTACATATTTTGTTCTTAGCTTGATATTATTAACAGGTTTAGGGAGGTTGAATGAAGTTCATTTTATTAAATAAACAGTAACTATTTTTTTAGCGCTGCCTAGTTCTTTTTGTAGTTACATTTAAACCAAAGTTAACTTAACAACCAAATATAAATAAAAATCTTATTTACTATACGTGACGATAATCAACCTACACAAAATATGAATATCTATTACACACCCCCCCTGAAATATATGTATCTATCTGTATTTAGGGCTAGCTCATAAGAAAACATGTCAGTTTTAAATTAAATAATTTAAAAGTTACATAATAAAATAACTAAATACGATATTCATATGTTTATCTTTTTATACAATTCCTTTAGTTATAACACTAGTGTTTACTTATACGTTACAACAGTCGTGGATGTGGCTGAAATTTAAGTGGCGCGATCTACCATCGAGTTCAAATAAACTCAGAAGTGCAAAATTTTTAAGTCTCCTACAGATGGCGTTATAGCAAAAATGCTATTCTTTGCTTAAATAAAATTCATTCGAGTGATGACCAGCTCTTAGCCCAGAGGTCGCGGGTTTGAATTTCTAGGCTGATCTCTTACACATATTAATGCAATAATGATCATAAGATGCAAAATCAAAGTAACAATCACATCACCCCTAATAAAAACCTATTGTCTGTATGTCAAGGTAAATATTATTTTTATAAAATTTCAGGTGTAACAATAATTAAATAAAAGATAATATTAGTTATAAATGTTTATTGGCAGCTGTGCCTACGCATCGGCGATGGTTACTTCCACTTCTACACCTGGCTCAATGTTGATAGATGTGATCTGCTTCACAATTTCTGACGGTGAGTGTAAATCAATCACTCGCTTGTGTATTCTCATCTGGAATCGATCCCAGGTCTTTGAACCTTCACCACAAGGTGTTTTACGTGTTGTGATCCGAAGGATCTTGGTTGGCATGCGGACTGGACCCTGAAATATAGGAATTCATTCTAGAAACAACAATTTTAGAATGTGACGATTGAATTTGGTATTTCAGACTTTGATTATGTACGTTTAATAAATGTTATTTTTAATAAATAATGTAACTATAGTGTTGCCGACCTATGAGCAGAATGAAACATAGAGCACACATTCTGCACTTTGGAATGCACTGATATTGCACCAAAAAATGCAACATTACACAAAATGCATGCAACGTTTTCATCAAAGTGCATTCAATTATAATTTCTTTATTTCTAATATCTGAAATACTCTTGTAGGAAAATGCAAAATACATAAGAGAAAAGGAACAAGACAAAAATATACTTCGTGTAATGGAAAATACTAACCTTGACACGCAGTTTTTGCTTCTTAGCTCCATTGATAAGGTCAGAACAGACCTTTTCTAATGAGCGAACATTGCGAGAAGTCAGGGTAATTCTGATGCGATGTACAGGAGAGATCTCAGCCTGGGGCTTCTCAATGTCCTTGCCTGATACGACAGCGGCTGCCTGAAAAATAAGTATGAAAAAATGATGTGGAAATAAAGAAAGTATATAGATTGGCATAAAGTCTTTATAAAATTTGAAATAAAACAGATAACGGTTTGAAATTACGAATACTCTAAATATATTAATAACGGGCACGCAAATAGCACGTGTAAACATAACCTAAAACTGTGACAACATTTTAATTAATATTTAGTTTTAGTAATATTCTATTATTAATAACAAGTTATATCTTACCATTTTGTTGCGATTACCCGGTCGAGATAAACAACTTTTCCAAAAAAGTGCTCAGCGCTGAACCGGAGAACAGCTTCACTCGAAACGTCAATGTAAAAGAGGACATTTTGTTTTAGTGGTGTGCAGTCATCGGCTAGTCATCTGACTATATATTTGAAATCGGAAAAGTTCATTTATAATTTTGAGAATATAATTAACGTTATTAACACCGTGCCGTGTTTATTTTTTAATAATTACATAAAAAAACACGAACGCAATAATTTTACATATTATTTTTACTGCATACCTATAAAGCATATACGATTGCGTATTTTTTTGAATCTTTTAATTATTAATAAAAGGAAATGCCATACTTAGATTTATATGCGATACTTAGATTATAATGAAATTTAATTAATTTGGGAAATCTCTTAATAAAAAAATATTGTTTCCGTTTGTATATGGCTCACATCAGCACACCACTATTTACACATCAAAATTTTTACTAAAGATAAAAGATACTAGTATAATCCTGTGGTCATACCAGTATACTAGGGACCTGTGTCCCGTATACATATCTTGCAATTTGCAAACTTTCCACAGATTACTTATTTGTGGTACACATAATTATACAAACATGTTGAGCCTACTTTAAAAATACGGAGTGATTGGTATATGCACCATAAATATAAATTATAATATGAGCCAATATTACGAAGCTTTAAGATCAGATAAAATTACTTTTATGGAAATGACTAAAATTTTTCAGAATGTTTTGTGATATAAGAAAGAAATAAAGAAAAGATGCTTATTTGAACACACACACACACGGCATACATAACATCACAATAAATTATAAATATAATAGTATTTTTAAAACAAATTAAAAGAGACAACATTGCTTTTTTGCAACTGCCGCGGGCGTGCGCCAAATGGGTGCTGCTCAGGATTTCTGTGGAATGTAACATTCCACACCACTGATTTTCAGCAGCCCCCAGTTGTCGCAAACCACTGCACGGCGTCATGTGTTAAACAATTTTAGTATTTTTTTTTTAAATGAATACTAAAAGTATTCATTAAATAATAAAAGGAAGGGAGAAAATAAAACAGTGGGACCCAGTTGGTGAAACAGGATAGGACGGGAAAAGAGAATTTGGATGTGCCTAGGTGCCAACGAAAAAGATGGATCAATCTGCTGTGATAGTATATGCATAATACATGATATATAGATAATTTGTAATCAGTAAGCACTATATATATTTTTTCCCTTTAATGAATTCTACATACCTATATTTTTTAAGGCAAGTAATAATAGACAATAATATTAGATTTATTATATTTATAAATAATTAACTTAATTTAAAATTATAGAAATGAACAACACAAATTATTATTTATCTAGTAAAACCTATGGTTAAGATACTTGGCTATAATTTTTTATAACAATCTTATGTGTAAAATTCTATATTAGAATTAAGAACCTCTAAACATTGTTAAGCATCAAATTCTTCACTTGCTTGTCAAATTTCCTGAAAAAATATAGAAATGTTAGCAGTAATTTACTTTATTAATTTAGTAAATTTACAAAATAAATTTACTAATTTAATAGACTTAATTATCAAAGCCATATCAAGGAACTCTGAATTAAAATTGTAAACTGTATATATAAAAATCATCTTACAAAGAAGTTATTTGATCGCCAGGTAAATGGAATGGATTACAAATTGCATCAGCATAAAGTGCATGTAATCTCCTTAATGCAGTTCGGACTTCGGCATCTCGTATGTTACTTCCACTAGGTGATGTAGAACTAGTTACTAGTACTAATTTGATATGGGTGTTTGTAACATAGCCATAACTGAAAAGAATTATTAAACCATTTGTCAGTTTCTTTGCTTTAAATTTTATTAAATATGGTGTGTGTGTTTTGATATAAATTAAGTGCTTCATACATTTTGTGGGTGTCTGTTGAATATAACAAGCCCAAATATAAATCTCTCATATCGGTTCGAGCTGCGTTAGTTGCAGTATTTACTGTACTTGTATTACTAGAGACTAATCTTTCTTCTAAGGCATCAAGAGCTGTATGAACTAGCCATTGCCTTGATAATTCATTATCTGTACTTGTATCATTGCCGATGCCACCAATGTACAAGGGAGAATTCTGAAATAAAACATTGCTTTGTTTATTTATACAATAATACTTTACATGATACAGTTTTGTGTGTGTGGGTTGTCTGGAAGAGATCGCCTATTAGCGATAAGGCCGCCCGTTCCTCTTATAAGTATTAACATCTATTAACGTCATTTACTTCTACTGTTTAAGTGCAATAAAGTGTAAATATATATTTTTTTTAAATGACAAACTGTAATAAACTTACATCTTTGCCAATCACAGCAACACAGACGGCCATATTGTTGTAAAATTCAAATATATCACATACAAAGTTATATGTCTGAAACAAAATAACTTATTTGTTGAAATGAATCTGTGTTTAGGTCTTACTTATGATACAAAGATTACAAAGATGCGCGAGTACAAACTAGAAACGCCAAGTCAAACACAGACTATTCTCTATAGATGTTCGGAAAGGTTCGGAAAGGATTTCTATATAAATCTCTTGTCACGATGTTTGTCCCCGATGGATTCCTAAACTACATAACCGATTTTAAATTAAATTGGCACACCGTGAGTAGTCTGGTCCAACTTGAGATATAGGATAGCTTAGATCTTTAATTATAGACGCGACCGATTTTATTTTATTGCAAATGATTTGTCTATATAATTATTTGACAGTCACAATTATTTGTTTACTCCAAAAGATTCTAACAGATGTCGATGCTTTTCGACTGGATTGAGTAAGTAATCAATAAATGGCACTGCTATGGTAAACCGACACACGTGTCATATAAGCTACAATTCAATAGCATAACTACCACGTAAATAAATAATTTGTATGGCAAAGCAACGTTAGCCGGTACAGGTAGTACAATTATAAAATAAGCTTTATCTTATTGTAAATAATAGTTAAGTCTCGAACTTGATTTGTTACTTGCTAAAAAAAGAGGAAATATGAAGACGAAGTACGAAGTCTTACCTATGTAATGACTTTATTATTGTTTATAGGAATTCTAGAACAATAAAAGCCTTAATTGTGATAAATAAGCTGATAATAAAGCTGTAAACCAAGGATTTGCTTGACATTGACTATTTGATATATGACAGTAGACAGCTGACGCATTTAACGTACCATTCGTGGCAAAATAAATTATCATTGTTATTGTGACTTGTTGTTTTGAAATGTAATCATAAACTCGAAAGAAAATTAACTGCATAATTAAATAAAAGTTTTATTGTACTTTAAATGATTGACACAGAAATTTGTTACAAAACAAAGAACCGTCTCATCACAAATATTACTTGAATAAATTTACAGAAAGTCAGTAAAACGAATGCTTTGTATTGAATTTCAGTGTGCCGAGTGATTAAGTAGCCCGAACTGCAATGTGTTGGCTATATTAAAATTATGTCGGAGACTGACGAAAGTGATTTAGTTTATGAAATAGATGCGAACGGACAAAGTATGCTTGTAAGGTCTATAGAATCAACGCAGCGTGCATATCTAAGATTTACTAATAAAACATCGCGTCCAATAAATATCTGGTGGCGAGACTTCCGTGGTGTAAAGCGACATTACGTCCGCTTAGATGAAGGTAGATACTTTGATGTGAATTCATTTATAACACATCCGTGGGAATTTACAGATGTAGCAACTAAAGAACGGTATGTTATAAATAACAATCCTATTTATCGACCACCAAGAAATATTGGTGGAATGATGTTTCGTGCAAATTGGAATATCACTATAGGTGTTAGGAGCCTAAGACATACTGCTTTGCTTGCTTTGGCATTGCATTTGAAGGATTCCAATGCGATAAATGCATTGGGATTACCGAGAGTGCTGGCTGAGGAGTTGCAAAGCCTTACAATACTGTTTCATACACCTCAGCATCCACCAAGCAGAGATTGACGATTCATAGTTTTTATGTTTGTAATGTTAATGTATCTCGTTACAACTTTATTAGATTCATTCATAGAATACGAAGAATAACACTTTAGCAATAGGTAAGTTTTTTAAATTTTATTCTTATTAATGTAAATATAACAAATTTTATTTTTATTTAGTAATTTAAAAAAATATTACAAAGATTATTATTAGACCTTTATATTATATAAACAAGAATTCCAACAAAATGTTGATCTGAAAATTTATTAATTTTAGTTTTACTTGAGTGGAGATATTTCTGATCACATTATGCTGATTGTGAAACCGTACTTATCTGCTACTTTTGGCGAGATGAGATGAGATGACAAAATTGTTAGCACATTACTTGCATTTTAATGTATTTTTTAAAACATTAAGCAGGTAACTTTGTAAGCTTATACATATTAAATATTTATAACTGTTAGATCTATATTTTGTATTAATATGTGCCATTTTATTGTAACTAGATAAGTTATTGATAATAGGTGTTTTTGTATTGACAAAATAAATTTTGTAGAACATGCATTTTATTACTGTCAACAACATAAAAAGCTTGGTAATTTCTTCTAACAATGCACAATTAAAGATATACTAAAGAAAAAACTTTATTGTGTATAAAAAATAATTTATTGTGTATAAAATTAAGTAGATAATCACAATTGCAATGGTCTTATATTACTCGGTTTTCATTTCTTGGTGAATTTTTGAAACCAGTGCTAGAGCACCTCCCGGAATGAACCTTATAAAGTTATCCGCTGTTAATGGACCCAATGCATACATTCCTGGGTAGTTAAACATTTCATGAGAGCTTTTGTCTACGGCCACTGGGTTGGATCGTCCATCGATTGGTTTCTTTGGATCGATACCATAACCTAAACCAGAGCTGTATGGGTTGGTTGACTGACACTGACAGTTCCTCTCTTGATTTATATTCGAATATGGAATGATTTCGCATTTGCATTCACGAACTGCCAGACCGCTTTCAGCCTTAGTGTGGCAAGTGCATGTGTCCCTCTTCTTACAATCGGCTATAGAACATTTTGTATCAATATTGCCATTTATTTCCGTGTAGTTCAAATATCTGGATTTGCAGCTCTGTATACTCTGTCCCAATACAGATTTGAAATAATGCCAGTGGTTCCTGAGGAAGCATTGTTTGTCATCGATTTTCTTTTCGTTACATTTGCATTTCTTTATGTCAATTGTGTTCAAATCGAAGTTTGATTGGAGAAAAAATAAATCTGGCTTCGAACCGATTAGTACTGCTATAATGGATACCGTTAACTCTATAGTTTTGTTAGTGACGAGGTTGAGTAGTTTAACTTTTTTTAGGCGGATATTTTCTTCGTCCGTATGACGAGGCCGTGGCGAATGTAGCGTTGTCACTTCAATAATCATGTGTTCAGGGAGAGAGTTGTAATTTGGATGGTTACCCGATGAACCGTCGCACATCATTTTATATACCTGTTGAGTTCAACATTAAAAACCTTAATTGGTAACCTTCACAAACCTGATTGATATGACAGGATCGTCGCCAGGGGTGGGCAACATTTTTTATTTCACATAACAAAAGTTTTGCATTAAAAAAAATTGATTGGAGAAATGATTAAAGGACCGATTAATATGTTTAAAGGGCCGTACACAGGCCGCGTGTAGCTCATCCTTGATGGATGCAATTTGACTTGTCACATGGATACAGACATCTTTATTTAATAACGACATCCATTCAGGTGGTATAACCTTTTCCACTTATTTGTATGAGCGAAATAACAGTGAATTTGTTAAAACTTCACCTTCATCAAGTATCTTGTGAATAATCTAGTTTTTTTAGGAAATATTAATCTACCTGGTTATAGTCAGGGTAATTAATCAATGGTAGTTTAGCAAGTGAGTCTGCAGCCGTCCGGTGTAGATGATACACATGCAGGTGTGAGGATCTCGCGAGTCGGACTGCATCTGCGGCTGACACCCCGGAGCCCACAATTAGTACAGAACGGTGGTGGTCTGATGTTTTTTCTGAAAAGAATATGAATCAAGTTAGATATAGAGTTTTCCCCTCCATTCAAATATTAAGGAATAGCCACAAATGCTCGACTATAATTGATTTTTGTTGATGTAGTGTAGTTTGGTCTAGAAAACATTTTATATGTGCACCCTATTCTACAATTACATGGTAAATTATATTTTATATATATGATGTAAATTAATTTATTTTGTATATAAGTTGGTAAATATTATCAGCATGTTTATCAACATACAGTCAGTCAGTGAAAGTGTTAAAATTAAATTCTCATAATTATTCAAGTTATTAACAAATGATATAACGTATTCAAAGTATACTCACTAGTATCAAGTAACTGCGCAGCCCTCTCCAAATCACCCAATTGGTGCACTGCATTCTTTGAAATATGCTCCGGAAGTGTATTTGGCCTGTCACCAGCACCGGATGCAACAACCACCCGACGACATACATATCTGAACCCGCGTTGTTCTTTTTCGTCATATCTAAAAAAAAAAATATTACAAGAGATAGAAAAAAAAACATAGTGTATAGACATCCATTTTATTTATTTTCCATTACAGACAATGCTTTTAGTTGGTTAGTCTTATCTGAGCTAATTTTCAACAACACCTAACTTAATAAAAAATAAATTAAATGCAAAATGATATTTGAAAAAAAAGTTGGTTTTTGCTTAACAATAAGATTTTAGTACTATTTTTTATTGTGTACTATTGTTGTTTTGGTGTATATCTAAAGAATAGCGATTCAGTATGAAATAAATAAATCATGTTAAGTTGTTAATTTCTATTTATATATAGATTAGTGAACCAAAAATCTTACCCAGACACACAATAGCCAGCCGCCCGTGGACATGCAGGGCTGCAGGGTGCTCCAGAAATCCGGGGCACAACCGTCACGCTTGTTACCACAACGTCACAGCGGAAGTAACGCTGTAAATTTAAATCTTCATATTAATTCTATTGCATGTAAAAAAACTATTTTAATGGCCATACCCACCTAATTTCAAGTTTCTAGTCGTATTATTATAAGAAAAGAAAAAGGTGAGGAAGTACGATCAATGTGAAGACTTTAATATTGTTGTTATAACAAAACTACCCTCACCTGTAAATGACAAGCCTGAACATACCGCCGACAGTACTCAGCGACGCCACTCGCCGTCAGACGCTCGGTGGAGTCGGTCGTGTGCGGTGGTAGCGAGAGCCACGCGCCGGGGGATAGTGTCAATACATTCGGAGGGAACGTGTGCCAGGATCCGCCAGGCGGTCCCCTGCCCAGTACCACGTGGTCTATCTGAAATAAATCAAAGATTAGTATCGTTTTATGAAGTTTTCTTTTGACTTGTGTACATTACAATTGCAAAATATTTGATTACATTAGATTGATTCAATTTGAATCAGTAGTTCCTGGTGTGGGTATAATAGATATATACGAGTGTTACATGCCCACATTAGATATAAGCATAATTATAATTAGATATAAGTCTTTATTGTTTATTCCCCACAGACAACCCCTACCACAAATTCTATCCTATAAATACGTTATCCTTCCCACTCCACAGGCATTCCTGATCCAACTTCCAAAGACATACATTGTAAATACTATTAAGAACAAACCAAATAAAGTGTTTTTGTAAAAACTCTCAAGTGTTGTCACTGCCTATATATATATACTAGCTTTCCGCCCGCGGCTTCGCCCACGTGTAATTTGGTTAAGTATATAGCGTTTTTTAATGATCTCGACAGAGCTTTCTTTCACGGGCTAAAATTTTGTTACAATTGGAATTATACTGCCTGTGTTACTCAGGGATGATGTAGCTGTACAGGATCGGATGATTCAGAGAAATCGAGGGCAACTTTCAAATAAACGTACAGGCAATTACTATTCTGACAATTTTATATTCTGATAGTCATCTTCTTATGTGGATGAGCTGATGACGGAAGGTAAAACTCCTCAGCGGTTAAGAGTTGAAAGAAAATTCTTACGAAGTTAAGAGTATGAAATACGTACTTGTGAGGTTATTACTTATTAGCTTGACCAAATAATAAAAGGTAAACCTCATTAACGTTAAGGATGTACATGGAAAAATGGGAGCGGACAAACGATAAACGTCTTTACACTCGTTTCCTTTTACTTGTTGGTATAGGTAGTGTTCACTCAAAATAATCATAGGGTAAAACGTTAATGAAAGTTTGAACTGCATGGTAGTCATTACACAATGGAGCATCTTAATACCGCGATGGATATATTTGGCCTAAGTAGAAGTTCTTTAAAAAAAAACTAAGACTCAACCTCGCACACTCACTCACACAGCAACACCATTGCACATACTGATACACTCACACACACTAAAATGCTCGTACTTCACATAGTTCCACTTGTTCATGTGTATATATATATATATTTTTTTCTGTTCGTGTTTTTTTTTGTTATTCTTTTTTCTGATCTTAGATTCTATTTCCGATGCTATATTTTAACCTTATTTTGGCTTTATTTTTAATCTATTTTTATTGTGTAAACTGTTTTTGATAAGCTGTATAGGTTTAAGAAATAAAAAAATAAAATAAATCTACGAATTTTATCAACGCCATCTATCGAGCACATTGTTCAACATTTCAACCGCGCCCGCGCGCACTACGTTATTTGTTATTTTTGTTACCTCTCATAAGTTTTAATATTAAGATTAACTTATATTAGAACATATTTAACAATATATAACTAATCAATCAATATAAGTGTTTAAAAATTTTGAAGCAGTGGTTGAAGTAAATATTCAATTGACCATAACTTCTTTTTCTCTTAACCGATTTTGACAAAATAAACTTTTGACAACGCTCCTAATTATATATAATCCAACTGTGAAAACCGCGTTCAAATCCGTTCAGTAGTTCTCAAGTTATAAAGTACCAGACAGACAGACAGACAGACAGACAGACAGACAGACAGACAGACAGACAGACAGACAGACAGACAGACAGACAAGAATTCCAAAAATTGGTTTTTTGGTCTTCTCTTCTTTAATTGCCTCCTTTCAGTTTTTTGGAAAAATATTTAATGTACAGTTTTTCGATTTTTACTGTCTTATTATTAGTATAGATAATGTTAGTTAATATAAGAATGGGAAATAGTAAATTATAATTTATATACAAGAGATGTAGCATAATCATACCGAATTAAAATTTTAATAAAAATTAAAATAATGATAACAATTTTGTTGCCAGGGCTTCCCCAGAAAGTTGGGATGTGTATCCACCTTTAAAGAGAGCTCTTCCTATAACTAATTTTGAAGGTTGCTAGTATGTGTAGATGTGTGTCAATTAGATTACCCACTGTAAGGAAATAAATAAATAACGTACTGTTTAGTTATAATATACCATTAGAAATCCGTACAGTTACTACATGTATATCATTCCAGTAATACAAATTTGACATTTACCTCTTTCTCAACGTCATATCGCCATTCAATGAGCGAATCAGCCTGAACACCCATGTCTGCACATGGTCTCAACAAATTATCCATCTGAAATTGATTTATTATAAAATAATACATTCAATGAAAATTATTGTTCAAACTTATTATTGAACAAATAGTGTTGTCAAGGTGAGCACGTAGCAGTGAACTTATTACAAGGTGCATTTTCTAATAAAAAACAATATGGCATTGAATTTTTTTATTATTTACACAAATTAGAAGGCTTTGTATTATTTCTAGTATATATGTTTAATTATGTGCGATATAAAGTACTACCTCGAAGTAATAAAACATGTTTAAGCGAAGAACCGGTCGAGGCAGTGACTTAGCTGTATTGCTCGTTTTTGTGTTAAACCCACAAAAAAAAAAACTTGATTTATCACCTATGCTATATGAGCATACTATAGAATACCGCTTCGATACTTCTTAAACATACCTGGTAACCATGGTAACAAACACGTTTAGTTTCATATACAAAAATGGTTGCAAACCGGCCACAGATAAGCAGGTCATGTATGGACTTCGTTAACTCAATTCGGACCAATATTAATATGATTTTGAAATCACCGGTTTATATAAACCATAGACCAGTCTAATCTGTTTCATAGCTCGTTTATAGACGCACACAATTCGCTTTTATGATGTCGTAAAACAAATGACGGCACTATTGTATTTTGACGGACTGTGATTGGTCAATATCATCCCTAAAACATTGTTTCGTCATATACATGGTTCAAAGGATAGGAAAATAAGAACCTAATAGAGATTAAAGATTGATCAAACTGTGACGTATCGAATAATTAGCCGGTTAAATGTATACAAGATGTTAATGTCTATATAATGGATGAAAAGATGCAATTCATGCAGACACCGTGTGACAACAAAATTTAATCTGTGGGCCAGACAGGTCGACAAACCTGATTGCGTTATCAATGTGTGAACATTGAACTGTCAAAAATATTCTCTTTGATTATTAATTGAGAAGGCTGTTCCTAGTTCTATGACCTAAGAAATTTTGATAAAAATATATGCAAATATTAAATTTTAATTGTGTGTTCGATATCAGTGTGAACTGAATAATGTGTTTAGCCTATAAAAATTGAGATAGCAACAAGTTTAACACAGACACAGCTTTTTTTTAAATTAGATTAATATTTAACGAAAACCTTTGAATGTCATTTAGTTAAAACATGATCTCCGGATCAACTGTTTTTTCAAGCATAATGCTGGTCATGTATTGAAAACAATGAAACTATAAATAAATGGTAGTGAAGATAAAGTCAAAATTGACAGGACCAGGTTTTTTGTAGGTTCTTCTCAGCTGAAGGCACGAAGTGAACCAATTTAAACTATTTTTCAAAAGTTGTACAGATCCTATTTGAAATAAAGATTTTTTGTCATTGGATGAATCAAACTTACCAGCAAAGAAATAGGATTCTGGCTCCTGCCTTCTAATCCTTCAGCCAACTCCAAGAGGTCAGCTTCGTATAAGCTCTGTTCAGATGGCAAGTTTGATAGTCTGGAATATTATATTTTAATAATTTAATAGATTTTCGACTCTTTTGATTCAGAATCTATTTCGGTTAAGATTATTAACGCTAAATAACACACGTATGGGATTTTAAACACAGATGTTCTGCTGCATGAGGGGAAAAAGCTGGTGAAGCCTTAGTCAGTATCGACATACGGACGGACATATAATTATTGTCGATAACATGTGACAGTAAGTCACTTAATTAAAGGATGTTTAACTTAGTGCCAACTTTATTAGGCTTTGAATCTTAACATAAAACTTCGGTAGTCGCAACTAAATAAGACAAACTTTCAAGTCTTTTTGCAATAGAAAGAAAGAAAATATGTTTATTTGGACACACACACACAACATCACAATAAATTATAAATATAATAGTATTTTTAAAGCTAATTAGAATAAACACATTGCATTGTTGCAAGTGCCGCGGGCCATACGGGCAATGAATGCTCGACCACAATTATTTTGTGTATATTTAATAATTATTTAACTCCCTTGTCGAAAATCCAGTTCCCAAAATATTATCATCAATCATTTAAAGAGTTTATACCTGGCTCTGAGCATTTCGTCTATGGGTAGATCTTCTGGTATTTCCTTCAGGTAGGGTACGTTACCGGCCAGCATAAAAGACGACACCATACCGCTTGGTCCATTGCCTGAAATTATATACACAGGAACTCATGTATGTAACTATTATTGTATTGAATACAAGTACTTATTATTACAATGTATACGATTCGTCTGACTGGTATTATAATATCTTCTCTGTAAGTCATCGACGCTTGCTTATAGTAAAAACGAGCGTAGACTAAAATTATTTGTTCTTAAGTAAGGCTGGATTGTAATGTCCTATAGTGTTAAGAGAATAAATACTTTTCTTATAGCATGAATCAACAAGAAATGAGTAAATCATTGTCCCTGTACCTATGACGATGACTTTTGAACACCACAACTGTTCCGAATAATATAAAAATTCGTTTTATTATCATTTGTTCGTACATAAACAGTTTTTGAGATTCGCGTTGATCGAATTGGTCTATCGATGGTTGCTTTCGTCAGTTTTATATCACATTTTCTTTAATAAAGTGATATAGAAGGTATTATGTAAGATTTTTTTATATACGATATCAACTGGAGTGCGGATAATTAATATCTCATACAGGCCTTATATCAAATTACCCACTGATACATTTTTTACAGTATATAAATAGAATTACGTAATACGATTTACGTAACTGTGGCGTTAAGGTATGTTATAAATAAGGATTGTGCTTTGGGTAAATTATAAGAACTAATAAACAAACAATATTAATAATTATTTATATAAGTAAGATGTTATTTATATATTTGATTTTTTTACATACCCGCAATTACTACACGAGTTATATAATATTTATAATTTGAAGGTCCTGGGTTCGTATATTTAAAATGTTACATGTCCAAATAAAAAAACAACTTCCGACTTTTTCGCACCCTGCGGTGGAACCCATTGGAGCGATACGGTGGATTAAACGATTCAAAGTTATATTATAAAATTCATTACAATATTTACTTTAAAAGTCACGTGTTTGCCTTGGATCCACAGAACGGGTAACATAGTGTTAGTTATAGACACTTCACCGCACGAGTTGACTACACATTAACTATTTCTTTCAAACAACAATTTATCAATTCATGACGAATTAGTGAATTAATATATTGTTTGCAACATCTTAAATATAGATAAAACCATAGTAATTTCAACGGAATGATGATGGCAAACACTCTAATATGCATTAAGCTGTATGAGAAATACTATGGATTCAAATACCATGTAAATCGCATAAATCGGTTATACAAGTACACATACAAAATGCTACCCTCTCTATATGTGTATACATATCACATTTTTATAAACAAAGCTAACTGTTAACTAATTAAATTGCAATACGTGCCACTGTTACCCCCCAGTATGATATTTTTTTAAAGTATATTTTAAAATTAATCGCTTCGTAATAGACATCGCTTGATTTCAAATCAATTAAATTCAATGCAATTTTAAAAGTACCTTACCTATAACAACAACGTCCTTGTAGATGACATCATCAGACAATGTGTGGTGACAGGGCTTCATGGTGTCTCGCATTATGATTTTATCATACAGCATAAAACTTATTTAAAATCACCTTTAATATTCTCTTGTTATAATATAATTATTCCAAAACTATCACAAAATGTGTACACGAATGTCTCACTTCACTAAATGCTTTTAAATAATATCACAAGCAGTTTAAAGTCTTACGGACTTATTTTAAACTATCAAATTATTGATCTTCTATTTAATGCAACCGATCGAATTCTTCACTGGTGCTACGCGACTGTTTATTATCTGTAACAATAAGAAAATATTATTGTAATTAAGCTTACATGAAGATTTCAAAAGGTGGTAGTTACTAATGTTAAAAGCTGTTTTTTTTAAAGAATTGATATCTTTTTCAGCCTCAGCCATTGGGGGCTGGGTACCACGGGTTGGTAAAAAACAAAGAAAAATAGAAAAGAAGATCATCAGCCTTTTGTGTCTGCCACTTCAGCAATTTGTCGGATCTAAGACATGCCGGTTAGTTCACGTTTGCTTTCACTGTAGAAGTGTTAGCGAACAATGACAATACAGTCGTGATTCCAGCCATTTTCCAATTAAGAATCATACGCTTTAATAGTACGGGCAACACTGTCTACTATTTTAATAAGCGTTTATAGTTTGTCACAACCGGTATGTATTAGAACCAAATCGTTAACAAACATTACGTTCACAATAGGTTAATAACCTACGGTCAGTTAGCGATTTATGTAGAAATATTCTAGAAAAGAAAATGATATGTATGATATTCCGAAACGGTGGTAGTGTAAAAATTGACGATTCAAAAGTGTCTTTATAAAGACCTACTTGAATAAAGATATTTTGATAGTTTGAGTTTAGATGAAAGAAATAATGTTAACACTCGTATAATAGAAACGGTGAATTTAGAATCAAAATACAACTAACAATTAGTTAATTATATATTTTACATTTTATAGGTAGTCATACAAATAATATATAAATACAATGCACAAATTAGTAATAATGAAACATATTTTAAAATATTACATTCAACGTACAATGTAAAATATAAAATTAAGTTGCAATATTATTTATTAAAAATATATATTACATAGTGTGAATATATGAAGAAATTAAGTATTTTTCTAATTGTTGACGACTGAAAAAAAATGTTTGTAATTCTAATTAAGCTAAAAAGTTGTTCCGAATTTCGAACCTTAAAGCGATTCCCGATTGACATTTTTAACAACACATAATCCATAAAGCCTTGACTTTGCCCGGTCATTACACTGACCTTCATGATTTGCAGATAACATTAAATACAGGCATGTCCACATAATCTGTGCACAAATCACGGTGACTTGCAAATTGCAATGTTTCATCTATGTCCATTCTAACATTATATTTTATCGACTAAATGTTTAACACCCCGTGATTTCGTCATTAGTATAATAAACCTGTGGAAACTTAAAATATTTTTCAATTCACTTATTTAAATTATATCTGAACTAAGTATTTTTTTTAGTTCCGAGTAATCGACGAACTGGTTCTGCACATAGACTCTTACATTATAAAAAACACACCAAACAATAGTTGATTTATATATTGCATTAAAATCACTGGTAATAATAATAATACGTTGGAAGGTTATCATTAATTCTTGTTAACAATGACATGCAGTATAACTTCATCAAAAGCAATATTTAAACAGTGAATCTTGTATAAATACATACATAGATTTTAGTGTCACAATACAAGCATTACAAAAAATTAAAGAAAACTTTTGCATCCTATTTTATCCAATGACGTCACCCGTAAAAGTTTCGCCTCAGAGTGATAGGCCTACGCTTCGCTTCTATAGCTCAGTCTACTCGATGACTATTTTTGACCATCTACTTCCCACGCGACGTGGCTAATTCTAATGTCTATTAGTTTTTTTTACTATCTTCGCACGTTATTACCGCATTATTATTGTCCAGTATGCTATAAATCAGCACTGATTTACGGCTAGTGTGCTGAGGGGGCGTAATAAACACTGTACACATAGTTTTTTTTAAAATAATCTTTCAAGTAATAAATATTGATGGTAGAAAACTAAAAATGCTAGATCTAGACGAATAGCCTTTTTGGACGCGCTCCAACAAACGCGAGTAAAAAAATACTGGAAACACTGGTGATTTCAGATCACGAAATATGCCAAGAAAATCTAAAGATCCCCCAAATATGTGACTCACTTAATGGATGTCAAGTTAAGATGCACAGTACCTACTGTTTTTAATTAATTGTATATGCTTTATTGGCTAACATCTTCGATAGGAAGAACTAAGAAACGCTGTGCTAACTAAACTAATCTTTGTATAGTTTTTTTTCACTTGTGGTCTAAATGGTTGTTTTACAAGGTCCTATCACTGTATCGTTGGGTCATATAATAATTATTAAGGTAGGTATATACATATTATATACAGACTAACGTAACGTAACAGCAAATGAACCATACGTATAAATTCATAGTATCGTAAAAGAAAGAAACATTTCTTGTATGATATTTGCTCAAATAATTGTCTCTATTCATATTTATCTAATCAAATGCTCATAAAGCTTCAAACTTGGCGAATAGTCACTAGGTATATTAGCACTAAAGCACTAATTTTATCTTTACAATAACGGCAAAAATAATAAAATAGCTGGATTTAGCAGTACCACCTTATCACCAAATCACATATATGTAATTCCGTGATTGATATGAATCGTCAAATTATATGATAATATTTATTCAAATATTTCATTATTATATATTTTGTAAAGACTACGAAAACTCAATTTCAACATAATACTTAAAAAAATTGTATAGGTACGTAATATATATAAGGAAACAATTTTGCTAACTTTTTATGCTCGCCACTAAGCTTTTCTTATATGTGAAAGTGTTCTTTTGTGGAGTAACTTTAAACTATATATTTAAAGAAGAATATTGGCGTTCATCAACAAGGAAACTAGTGTTTGGTCGTATTGGAATTCGTGTTACGTTGTCAATATTTTTTCTCTACATTCATCTAATGTATTTCGAGAAGTTTTTGCTGCTACATAAATGTGTGGTTTTCATTTTACCGTGGACAACGTTAGTAAGGGTTTTTCAAATTGTTTTATAAATAGAGATATTGATGGATTCGCTAGAGCATGGTTGAAGCTCTTTACAACCGTTCTGTAGAATATATTGGCAATTGAAAGGAGTGCCGGTGAGTTTCTTGTCAGTTCTGGGAACGTATAAGTTTATGTAATTGTAGTGTCAACAATTATGAAAGCTACTAACTAACATGAATAAAGTTATTTTTAATATTTTATACCTAAAGTTATTCATAAATGATAAGATTGGCATTTAATAAATCATTATGAATTAATTCATAAACATATTGATTAGATAGAAATAAATATTAATCAATCATCTAAAGATAAGATACTACTACGAGAAGCTAGCCGACTAGTTGAGGAAAACCACTGCGGGTTACGGGACAATTTAAATATTGTCTAACACTTTAATAAATCTTTATTCACAGCGTCCCAGGAGAAACGTGCTTAGAATTTATTTATTCAAATACCTATTCTGTTTGAACAAAGTTAAACAAAGTTATGTGCAAAGTCAGATGCGAGTCAAGGGGTTTGTCAACATTTATAGAAACCTAATTTCGATAATTTAATTTAGTTATACTTGATACATATTATTTACTAGCTTTCCGCCCGCGGCTTCGTCCACGTGTAATTTGGTTAAGTATATAGCGTTTTTTAATGAAAGTTTGAACTGAACGGTCATTACACAATGGAGCATCTTAATACCGCGATGGATATATTTGGCCTAAGTAGAAGTTCTTTAAAAACGTGCGAAAAACTAAGACTCAACCTCGCACACTCACTCACACAGCAACACCATTGCACACACTGATACACACACACACACTAAAATGTTCGTACTTCACATAGTTCCACTTGTTCATATATTTTTATTTCTTTTTTTCTGTTCGTGTTTTTTTTTGGTATTCTGTTTTTTTCTGATCTTAGATTCTATTTCCGGTTCTATATTTTAACCTTATTTTGGCTTTATTTTTAATCTATTTTTATTGTGTAAACTGTTTTTGATAAGCTGTATAGGTTTAAGAAATAAAAAAATAAAATAAATCTAGGTTGATGACGAATTTTATCAACGCCATCTATCGAGCACATTGTTCAACATTTCAACCGCGCCCGCGCGCACTGCGTTATTTGTTATTTGGTTTCTATGACTCTTCTTTAATTGCCTCCTTTCAGTTTTTTGAAAAAATATTTAATGTACAGATTTTCGATTTTTACTGTCTTATTATTAGTATAGATTTTTGTTACCTCTCATAAGTTTTAATATTAAGATTAACTTATATTAGAACATATTTAACAATATAAAACTAATCAATCAATATAAGTGTTTAAAATTTTGAAGCAGTGGTTGAAGTAAATTTTCAACTGACCATAACTTCTTTTTCTCTTAACCGATTTTGACAAAATAAACTTTTGACAACGCTCCCAATTATATGTAATCCAACTGTGAAAACCGCGTTCAAATCCGTTCAGTAGTTTTCAAGTTATAACGTACCAGACAGACAGACAGACAGACAAGAATTCCAAAAATTGTTTTTTTGGTTTCTATGACTCTTCTTTAATTGCCTCCTTTCAGTTTTTTGGAAAAATATTTAATGTACAGATTTTCGATTTTTACTGTCTTATTATTAGTATAGATAAGCAATAAGGCCGCCCGTTGCTCTAAAATGTATTAACGTCTTCTACTGTTTATGTGAAATAAAGTGTGAATAAATAAATAATTATACATACTTAATATTAAAGTAACTAATATAACTTAAAATTAAACGAAACACAAAGCTAAAACAAATTTAAAAAGTTTATTAAGGAATTAAGTAGGCGCCTGGTAATCAGTACCAGTAATTTTAAGTTACTTTAATATTAAGAATCTATAATTATATTATACATCAAGTGTTATAAATATAAGTAAGATTTAAAAAAAATTAATAGTATTAGTTAATACATAATAAAAATTAAACCAGTTAGCTATCTAGTGCGACACTATTTTTTGCTTAAGCAAACCAGATGAGACAAATCTATAATTATCAACCTAAGTACGTACACTGTAAATGATTCGATAAATTCACAATTAATGAACGACTCAGATAAGGGACAAGCCTTTCATATATTTATGGTAACATCGTCATCAGCGCATATAAATATGCCATAATGTTGAAGATATAATTTAATCAATTGCACGTTTAGAAAATTTTCCAACGCGTATGTTACTCGCGTTACAATTAAATTACAAATTAATTAATTTTGAATATAACTTAAACGCGATAATATGTAGTTTTTTAATCAGATATTCGTTGGACATGGATAAAATAATGTACCGTTGACTTAGCGAATTACAATTAATTAACCTTTATGGGTGGGCTTCCTGCTCGTTTGCCCCTTCTATATAAAATAATATTAAGCCAGTGATGTTTTATTGTTACCATGGCAACTACGAAGTCAAAGAAAAAGTCAAGTTAAGAAAAACGAAGACGTAGGAGGAAACATCTAAATAAGTTTGAAATAGAATTTAATGTTCTCCGAAATCGTAAGATATGTCACCCACAGAAGCATGGAGTCTTGCTCGCTTCAGATATATTCAGTTGTTATAATAAGACGTAGTAGACGTAACATTGTTTACTAAATACGTATATATAAATCATGGCGATACTAAAATGATTACATTTGATGTTACGAACTGTGATAAACTTGGACTCGTTCCAAAATTATAAGTATCACAATCAATTGTATAAATTTGTATTATTTAAAAATGAAATTATAAACTTACTGACAGGTGTGTATCATCAACACCACTGTTACACTATTGGGGTAAGGCCAGGCTTGTTATATATATATATATATATATATATATATATATTGCAATATAGTATTGTAAATAACATTTTATCTCAGTACGTCGATAACTCATTACAAAAATAGATCCTGCATAATAAAGCCTAATAAATTCTTGTAGCTACAAATCGGTTCAGTAGTTTTCGATTGATGCGTGAACGGACCAAATTTTTCTCAACATAAGTTTGAAACAGTATCGAGTATAGAAAACATATCGATCACTCATTTCCTTTCTAAATTATGTACACTCTCGATCTTGTTGCAATTTTATTAACTATTAGTATACATACTTCAATTTTATCTTATATTCGTGGATATTTTTTTGTATTATCCAACTGGGCTCGGTGGCCGGCTGTAGCTGAGTTTCGCGCCTTAGCGCCCAGCTAACATTAGTTAAGTATTCCGAACATTTAACACGGCTAGACAAATTATTTTTAACTGGCAACAAATAGAATATGTAGGCCACAAGTGATTGATCTGTGTATGACGTTATCTAAATATTTTAAGAGATTATATTGAATTGAGTGTTAAATTTATCGACTGTGTTAAAAAGGTATCTATAATACAAAAGTATTTCACATTTCAAGTGTTTTATTAGATTAGATTAAAATAATAACAAATGATTCCTATATATATTAGAGGCTCTGTGGGGTTTACAAGGCTCTAAGTCCTCTTAAAATTTAGCTTGTATTAATAAGTATTACGTGGTTCGATCACTGAAAAACAATTCATGAATAAAACCTAAATGTACATAGACAAGCGTCGCTATGTCATGAATATTATAAAAAAAAAACTTGTTTTCGCAAAGTGCGGAAAAGAATCAACAGTTAAAAACACGGAAGTTTGATATAATTGTTTGCGGACCGATACTAAGATATTATCAAGAACATTAAAAAAAATAATCAATAATTTTTAACGCAAATTATATCATCAATATAGATAATAGAAACACAATGGGGTTGTGTATCATTATTTTAAAATGGAACACGAATTATAATATAATATTTCATCATAAATATCAGATCTTTGGCAGAAAGAAAATCGTTGGATAAAACATATATTAAGATATATATTATATACAAAGACTAATTACCATGGTAACCATAACAACTTTAGTTTTATAATAAAAAGATGTTTGAACGACATTTCACACACTGTTAGCTCCAACGTTTGATATTTATAGCTTGTGGGTGCTAACACAACTAAAATTTTAAGTTTTTTTACTATAAATAAATATTAAAACCTCTAGACAACAGCCACCAATTATGTCACGAAAATGACCGATAATCCGTGATCCGTGTCGTCATGGCAACCGAGATGTCAATATTAAAATAATGCCACGAATACAATGTGATTTATTTCCCAAGTGTCATACGAAGTAACGCACCCAAATCTCGCATTACAATATTGAACAGTACTATTATAAAATTTTCTATTTCAGCTCGAATTTGATATCGTTTCGATACGTTTTATAGACGATACTTGGTTTCGTGAATACCAATTGTATTCAGGCGGAGAGTTCTAGTCCGTTCTACGCGTTTGATATAGGACATATTTGAATATAGATTTTTAAAGTTTATGTGTATGAAAGATTTGGCTATTTTGATTTGAATATGAAAAAGCTATTTCTTTTCTGCACAATACAGAAATAGTATATACGCCAAACATTTATAACTACGCCATCGCTTTAGCTTATAGCGATGTGTCATCAGATAAAAAACCTTTTTATTCAAAGTTCTAATCAGTTGATCAATTACTTTTTGATAAATTTTTGTAAAGAAATACCTGTCAATCATGAATATATTGAATTGATACTCATGATGACTTCATAATATTCCATCGCCAATAAGAAATATTATATCGTTGGCAAGTCATGTTTATCCCTTTTTTCTATATACTATTTATTTTATACATAGCACCTTATTATATACACAGTACATGAATCGAGTTTGTCTTGTTCTTGACGTGCACCGTTAGCTACTTAGCGACTCTAAATTGGAATATGACATGTGTCTAAAAATATTTTGATTTACTACGAAAAAAAACGACAGAGAAGAATACTGAATTTTATCTTTTTTATATTATTGACAGCAAAAGACGTTAAAAAAGCTTGTTAGTGATCACGCATGCTGGTATAGCGAGATAGAAGCAGTGACTATTTGTACACCTTAATCTGTCTGTGAGACTGAATAGTTCTTATAAGAACAGAAAAATAAATGCGACTTATTATGTATTAAAATTTATCCTATACAGTTGAGACTAAAGAGTAATATTATGTTAACTTAACTAGCAGTAGATAAGCAACTTACAATAGATAAAAATATCGCAAAATTTATAAAAAAATAGTTATAAATGAATATTGTAGTAGTTCAGAGTTTCAGAGACGTTAGAGAATCTCTTCAGTGAACATTTTAACTGGCGACATAACGATACTGTTTTTTTGTAAATTAATGTTCGTTAATTTTTTACTCATAAAACCTCTCATGCTTCTGAATCACCGTGACAGGACTTGTCATCGTGTCTTTCGGTGTCAAGAGTTATCACATTGAAACTATGCGTGGTTAGATAAGATATGGGTGTGGTTTCAGACCGGCATATAAAGATTTTTTTTTTATTTATTAAAATTGACATTCCCATTGAATTGTTTTAAAATACGTACTTATATTCTATTGATAAAAGAACATTAATCAAATACTTTTTACAATAAGACGCATAGGAGTCAAAGTTTTCGCAGCTTTCAAATTTGTTTAGTTCCAATAACCCAAAACTGTGTGTGATTAATCTATAACATATGATAGAACATTGAACGCCGACTTTCAAATAGTTACCTAGATCAATTTATAATTAAATTATTACACTAAAATATTTTTTATTTATTTATTTGACAAGGCACACCAACAACACACATACAAACATAACCCGAACAAAATTACAAAAAAAAACACACACAAGGCGTATGTGCATAAATTATAGGGATGCACAGCATTACAGGTAAACAATTAAAAAAAAACAACTAAACAATCATATATAAATTATAATTATAATATAAATATAATACAATATAATACACTATATTGCATAGTGCGACCTTATCGCATCGGATCTCCACCAGACCCTCGAATAAGGAAATGATAAGAAAGACAGGTAACGTGCGAAATATATAACATATAAAAAAGTTAATTCATAACTATTGGTAAATTATTAGAGAAAGGGCGATTACATTAAGAAAACGTAATATATAGATTTTGTATGTAATATGTGGTAGCTATTTAATATTATGTTAATTAGACATAAATAATTTAAAATTAACATACATAATTACACGTTGAGATTGTGCTAATATTGTACTATCGTCTTACACGTAACATTTGCACTTACCTATGTTGCTAGTATTTAAGCATTGACATTTATAAATCAACATAAATATGCTATTTTGAAAAGACGGTTAACATGTTATTATATATGTTAGAGTTGTACCTGTTAGTTCCACTAATTGTACACACAGATCGCGAATTTAGTGAGAGGACGTGCGCTCTCGACCACGGTAGAGTTCAGACTGAAATGTTTATATTTCATGAATGGCAGATGTTTGAATTAAGAACGCGCATGTCGCGCACATGATATACCCACATTTAATAATCTAATCTCAATTGTAAGGTATAAATTTAAATTCAGATCAATCTACACAGTTATTTCCTTAAATTATTAACAGTAATTACCTTAGACATTTTTTTTTTATCTAATAAGTAAAATCTGTTTTAACATCGTGTGTTTTGTCAAACTATGACTATTATAAATATACAATACGGGCATCCCTATAATTAACTGGAGACAGACGGACGTAGCTATAGAATTGTTTAATAGATTATACTATAATACCGATCGACATAAGCCGTCCTTCAAATACCGCTGAGTCATTTAATTGGAAGTAATTCCTATTTGTACAAAAACCGAATTACTTTAAATAAATTACGTCAGAACACTTGTTGAATTAAATATTGTTTGCAGATAATTTTTTACCTGTGTTATTGCCAATCATCAGGTACACTTGTTTGCGAGTTTGTTCATTAGGTAATTGAATGCCCACAGCTTAGGATTTTGCTAGGCCTAGGAGATCATTAAGGCTTAAATACATAGCATACGGCCAACATCCCCTAAACTGGGGTTTTCACCCTAGTTTGTTCTTTTTATAATATGAAATTAAAAAACAACCCTTTTTATCACTAACCCCTATTTTTTTAGTTATTTTACGTATATGTAAAATATATTTTACATATTTTTTTGGCAAAACAACGTTTGCCGGGTCAGCTAGTATACTATATAGCGCAAATCAGAAAGGTATCAAATAGCCAAAACTCTTTTGTTACTCCGGTTTTATTTTACAAATTTATTTCTTGTATTAAATTGTACTATAATTTCAATGCGAAACATGTGATCCTTCTTAAAGACCAATTTAAAAAAAATAGTATATAGCTAAAGTAGATGGGACTAAAATACGTTTATTATTATATAAAATCTAATTGAAAGGTTTCTTGTGTCGGTTAATCCGGTATTCCCTATATTAATACCAATATGAGTGGATCATTTTTACAGAATATTTCAATATTATAACAGGAAAATAGGTCTACTTTATTTACGTGGATGTTACCGCGAGGTAAGTTATAAGCCTTAAATATTGTTACAAAAATACATATTTTTATTGTACGTGACATTTATTACAATGAGTTTAAGACATTAATATAAAATAATTAAAATATAAAGCTTATTCAAAGTGGTCTTCATTGACAGCTCCAAATAACAAGGCCGTTTTTATATGAGACAATTCACCACTGCCAATCGTATGGATAATTTAGGGTCTCCAAATTATAATGGCGTTAAGAGCAAGCTTTACTTTCTATAAAGATCAGGACATGAGGACGGCCAGTTTTTAACTCTGGATCTGGGAAGTTCGTTTCTAACTCAGTCTGGTCTTGCTGAAAGGAACTACTCTGGTTATTGAAAATGTTGTTAAGGAGTCTAACTACCATTTCAAGAATGTTTGCTTGACACACGTATGGTAGTTTTATATGTTTTTTCATAAAAATATGGCCCAGCTCCACTCCACCATTACTGAAGTCGGATAATACCCAGGTTGCACTCTGTTGGCTTATTGGGACTTATTGGAGCTATCAGCATTAAACATATTGTTCTCTTGACCACAACATATTTTACAATATATTAGCGCGAATATAAGAAAACCCAATGAGCAATTGTATAAAAGTGACAGATTCCAAAGTAATAATATGTTTTTTATGGCCAGAATGTATAAATTTGCTATTTCTAAAAGGCATTATGCCTTAATAATACGTTAATATTTAAGATACATAATAACCGGTACACAGGTGTGCATTAACCGAATGATTGATTTATGATACCAGTTTTGATAATGACTGAAAATTTGGGGTTCCATTCCCATTTAATATTTTTTATTACAAAACGAGACTCAAATTTAATAGTAATTTCTTTTATGCAAATTCCTTGTCAAAGTTTCATGTCGAATATTTTGTAAGGTCCATTTATTGAAATATAACGTCACTTTAAAACTGTTAGTTAGTTTTACTCGGTTTTATGTAATTTTCAGAGACTTCCTTGTTCTCGCGAGGTATGGCGTCATATTTGACCTTTGGCTTATGTGTGTAGGCCAGAAATAAAACCGCCCACACATAACAACATATGTAAGGGATGGGTAACTCTACAATCATTTCATTTATAAATTTAGGGGCAGACCTCGGCCGAAAACGAATAATTCCGCAGCCCACGGACATGCAATTAATCAATAGCTGCATTGCCGGCTTTTGAGAGATTAGGGTATTAAATAAATAATTCTACAAAAGTACGAGCAGGCAGCGGTTCACACATAGCGTTGATACGATTGCAGAATATTGTGCAATCCGCTGATAAACCTAATATCACTATATTATGTCCTGGCAACCGAGTGACTGCTTTGCGGTGAGAAAATGGCCAGTCTCCACAATTTACGTTAGGAATAAAGTATACAAACTTTTCGTATTAGAATCGGGAATTGTAGTTAAACTTTGTTGCGACCAAAGAACTGAGATTTTGATGGTTCATGGAAAACTATCAAGTTCCTTACTCAAGACCCTATTTATTATCTGTCACGACATTGAAGGATTTGGAATCCACCCAATCATACGTCGTAAATGCTGTGACACAAAGCAGTAAATTAATCTCCATTAGGAACATCGCAGGGACTTTTCTGTCTGTTTTAGTGGTACTTCAATGTTAAATCAAATCAACACCATATTTTAATAATAATCTCTTTGATTATATTATGTAATTATAGAAAGAGGGCCAACTTTCAACTTTTTAGGTGGTTAAAAAAAAGTTATATAAATACCTCATTTAATACAGGCATATGTTTCAAACGGACATAATTGTACTTTAATTGCAATCAATCTGAATAATTTAAATCCAGATATGACTCACGCGTTACTTTAAAAGTCATGTCATGGCGACACTATAAATGTTTTCAAACACATCGGCTTCGGTAATTTTTACACGGGCGTGAATATTTTTTAAACAAAAATCTTCAAAATCTTTCTTCCATTTACATAACGTCGTATTAAAAAGTTGCTTTAGTTTAAAATTAATTGTCAATAAAATACATCATTTAAATTAACTTACTGGATGAAGTGTCGCTAATGCTGAGTATTGTCTATTGTATTATGGACAACCGCTTCCATGTATTAGATCTATTATTACATACAAGGAAATCCCATGTTTATGAAACATGGCCGTTACCTTGTAAGCAATTACACACATCTCATCATCCTATACCTTACATCATATCCATATTATATGGGTTTCATTATGGGAAGAGGCAGTGATATATCTACTTAAAGTTTATTAGGTTAAAATTTAAAATGCAATCATCATATATAACATCCAATACTTTACATTTGTATTTTAATTGACATCAAATACCACAGAAGTTTTAAGCAATTCAATTTGTATACTCTATGTAACATTTTTTTCTTGACTTGGCTTATTGACAAAATATACATGTGAAAGAGTGATGGTCTATAGAGGCCAAAGCTTTAAACCAGACATAAGAATACAATTAATATTTATCATCCATTGTAAAATAACTTTACGAGTTACATACAAACTGTCATCCCATTCATAATAAAGATTATTTAATTTAATTCTCCAAATCAAAACATTTATATTTGTTTTAACCTTTGTTTAATGATATTGCAAGATGTTTTCAAAATACACACCATATTAATTATTATTATACTTTTAGTTAAGAAAGTTGCATATTTTCTTTATCTTTGAAGTATTATAGAATTTTAGTGACAAAAAATGTTTAGTGTGTGTGTGTGTAAAAAACAATCAATATTTTTCTTTTTTACCAATATTAAGTATAGGTAATTGAATCCTCAGCCTTCAAAACCTTATACAATGAAAATAAATATATGAGTAAGAAATGGGTAAGATAGAAGATTTTAATGTTAAATTTGGTATTAAACCACACTTATAATTTAATAAAGATTACTTTTGGTAACAATAAGGTTCAATGCACAATAAAAACAGGAAAATCTAATTTAAATAAAGTTGTTACAAGTAAGAATTACTTCGATGTTGGAAAAAACAATTTAATTTATTTCCAGCTACTTTTATCAAGTAGCCTCTAAAGAGAGATTGGGTTTGATTATAGGATGTATTTGTAAAAATCTTATATCATCCTCATGTCTATGTATTAATATTCCAATGAAAATTCAAACAAGACTTTACTAGCTAAAAATCGCAGGAACTTTTACTTTAAAAAGTTAACTTCGTCTTTCTGGGAAATAATCGACCGAGCCGGCATGCGACCTTTCAGAATATCGCTTGTTATGTAGGTCGTAGCTTTTTACATATTGTCTATAAAATCAATAAAACTACGGCTGATATCTCATATCCAATTGACTCGTACATTTTATATTTGTATTGGTAGTATAAGGCGTTATTGATTTTCGTAGTTCTCTATAAAGCCGGCTAATTTCAGAAAAAACGAATATGATGAATTAACCGTTTAATATTTGCATATACAATTATAATTTAAGTAAAGAAAATTACTTACTGCGTTAAAGGGTTGTCCGTAGTCTAGCTAAGTGATGTTAAAAATTTCACAACTCGAAATACCTAAATAAAATGTGAAAAGTTTGCATATAAATCACTCCAACTCTGTAATATTCTTAATCTTTGATATTTTTTTATTCATCGAAATTGCTGCTATTTTACTTTTTTAACACACACATTTAAATGAAATTAAATATCGTGGTACACAGCCGCTAAAATTCAATCATCAATGCACTAAAATGAAAAAATGTCACAATTCCAATTTCAAAAGTCGAAACCAAAACTTCAAACAAACTACAACTGTTTAATTGACATATTTGTAAAATGTAAATTGTCATTCCATATGAAATATCTGTTAGCAAGAGGCAGTTTTATTTTTATATATTTGACTAAAACTTGATAGTTATAGTCTGTGAAATTAGACACTTGACTTGCTGAAAGTTAATAAATCCGTTGAAATAATTAATAGAGTTACCTAAGGTCCAAACATAACGTAAACAACTTATTGTCGACAATGAATTTATAATTTAAGGCAGGTTGGTTGTAATTATTGTTGTGTACATTAATTAAATATTTGCTAAAATGACGAGTGCCAGATCTGTGCGTTTAGCCCGCGAAATGAAAAGTTTCTGGAATAAACCCCCTTGGGGAATTACCTGTCGTCCAGAGAAAGACGATGTTCTCGATGTCTTGTTGATAAATATGTCTGGGCCAAGAGGATCCCCTTATGAATCTGGACAATTTAAATTAGTAATTAATGTTCCAGATAGGTATCCTTTTGAACCTCCGCAAGTAAAGTTTGTGACATCTGTTTATCATCCAAATATTGATGCAGGTAAATATTTATTTCACTTCTCATATAGATTATGAAAAGTATTTACTTAAAGTAACTTATTCGTTAGACACACAAAAGTATGCAGCATTATAGTACAAATGAAAGTAGGAAAAAACTTAAATAGATTTCTTATTTAGCCTAATTCATTGTTACATTGGTTTTGTGATTTTAATGTCTTATTAAATTTTCAGTTGGAAGGATCTGTATGAACATGCTGAAAATGCCACCTAAGGGATCTTGGTTGCCCACAATTACCATAGAAACACTTTTAATATCAATTCAAACCCTACTTGCCAATCCAAATCCTGATGACCCATTAGTAACTGAAATTGCTATGGAGTATAAGTATAATATTGATTTATTTCAAGAAAATGCGAGAAAGCACACTAAAGAATACGCAATATAATATTGTAAATATGTATGACAAAGGGTGTCATCATTTTTTAAGAAATACAGGTGATAGTAAGTTTCTCTATAGTAATATTATACAAGATAAAGATATATTGTAATAACAAATTAAATCAAACACAACTTTTGACTTTGGTTTAGTAGTGAACTTTTTCAACAATTACATTTTTGAAACTTTTCCTGCTAGTGCTGGACTATATTGGAAATCAATATGGAGTATACCTTAGGAAACATATCATAGTAACAAGTAAGCTTTAATCCGAATAAACTTACATTTTGCTTTAAACATTTCTGTAATTACTCATTCAATTGTGAAATCAAAGTGTAATTATATCACTATACTATGTTAAGACTGACTGAAGTTACAGGACTAGTTGTTAAGACAAAAAGTACAATATAACTCCACCCGTTGCTGGAATTATTGGTTGTTGCTATATATTATGTAAATGGTGCTATTCTATTAAACTAATTTAAGTTCAATTAAAGTATTTTTAATAAGACTTAAAAAACATCATTATGAATATATATATTATCTTGGAATGTTTTCAACATATAAAGACAGAAACACGCTAAATGATCCTTTACTTCAACATAAGTATTTGCTGCAATAGTAGCTTTCTACCTTTAAATACTGATATCACCAATAAAATATTTATAAATATTCCTTAGCTTACAAAGCATGACTAGAGGGCTCTCATATACCGAATTTTATGTTCTGAGAAAAATTTCTACTTAGATCCTGTAATTATGTGCACATATAGCACTTTAAGCATTTTGAATGGTACAACAAACTTAGATATATAAGTATGTTTGGTTAGTTATTATACTCAATAACCCTGTATTATTCCTGTCACTAAAGTATTCATGTTTATTTTTATACATATAAGCATAGTAGCTATTGAATGAATAATACTTTATGGTTTTATGCTAATTGTAAATTTTGATTGTTTCAGTATTATTATTGATATTCAAAATTATTAGTACCAAGAATTGCAGTTGTTATTGAATGCATAGCATATATAATGTTGCTTAAATTTATATGGACACATACAGAATTAACATATGCCATAAAACAAAAACTAACAAGATATAAATAGTAAACTACATAACATTCAACCAGTGTCAGTACTAGTATCATCACCAGAGCTTGCACTTTCTGTTTCGGACGAACTACTGCTTTTCTTTTTTAAATGAACATTTTTGTCTGTTTTTTCCTTTAAATCTGTTGGTTTTAAAGTTTCTGTTGAGACTGTTGTCACCATTTTTGGTGGTATTTTTGTCTGTGATGGCTTTATTTCTTCTTCGTCTTCATCTAGAGTCTTGATATTAGCGGCAGCTGATGCTACAGCAACTTTATAGGCTTCAGGGTACTGCGAGCTGGAATTAAGAGAAGTTAATTTAATTATTGGAACAACCTCATACCTCATAGTTTTGTATGTACATTACTCTCATCTCAATAGAAATTAGTAATAAATAATAAGTCTTAATTTAGATTTTTTTTTATAGTAAATAATATTTAGGTAAAAGAGAAAAATACTGTGAAGTGCCAACAAATCAATTAATACAACTGTATATCTTACCTTAACTTAGTTTTAATAGCCCTTATCTTTTTAAATATATAGTTTAAATCCTTTTTCATATCCAAAAGAAGTTGTGTATGCTTCTTGAACTCTACAGAAGCAGCTTGAAGACGACTAGCTGAGAGTTGGTTGCAATTTGTTAACATTTCTGTTGTTTTCTCAAATCTTTGCAGCCTGAAATATGGTAATTTTTTTTAACTCAATTTAAATTTTCTTAAATTGTTACTACTTAAAAAAGGAAATAGAAATATAGTTCATATTTATTTACTTAATTACTATTAATGAGTCTAAGAACTTACATAGTTTTCTGTGCTCGTATAATCACTTCAACATGTGATTGATCTACCATACCCGCCAATCCCTGAACAAATACTTCTGGAGCTGAATAGTTTTGAAAGCATTCTATAGAGAAATCGCTTTCAGGTGTGTCGTTGGCCATTTTTCTTAGTTATTTTAGCAGAATTTAATAAATTAGGTGTCTCTAATTATAACTATGATTATACTTTAGAGTAAAAATTACGAATTTACGATACAAATAATTTTCTCAACTCCATAATCAACATCAAGCTTGAGCAGTCAGCAGTTGACAATTTGTGTACGGTGCCACAAAATTTGTCAATTGTCAGTTGTCACTAAACTAAAAATGAGTGGTAATACACTCAAACCGTAAAGGGAGTAGGCCTTTAAGCGTTGAGTTACAAAAAAGATATTTGATAATTTTTAAGCAGATATACAAATATCATCTAGATAAGGAGTGTAGTATTGGATAATACTTGGAACTGGATGATACCACAATTTTGCAATGGTTGGGAACTTCACCCTTCACCGACATTTGTAATCAATAGAAATTTCGATAATGCTCATAACATTACCGACATATTGTAAAATAAAGTATAATAATTAGCTAGCATATTCTATTTGTGGTATGTGACACTTCTTGTCACATTTCTTGATTGTGCAAGCAACAATTTCGAAATATAGTATATTTAGTACCATAGATTTACAAAGTGCTTATCACCAAGTCTCAATATTACCTAAAGAACGTCACTTTACCGCTTTTGAAGCTTTAGGTAATTTATATCAATTTACACGAATACCATTTGGTGTCACCAACGGAGTTGCTAGTTTCCAAAGAACAATCGATTGGGTAATTCGACAAGAAAAATTGCAGGGAACTTACGCGTATTTAGACGATATAACAGTATGTGGCAATAATAAAGAGGAACACGATGGTAATTTGCAAAAGTTTATGATAGCCGCTGAAAAATATGGTCTTACTTTAAGTCGAGAAAAAAGTAAATTCTCACAGTCTTCTATTAATATATTAGGATATACCATAAGAGACCACGTAATAAAACCTGACGGTGAACGCCTACGACCACTTTTGAATTTACCTCCTCCGTCAGACTTGTCATCATTGAAAAGGATAATTGGAATGTTTGCGTATTACAGTAAATGGATACCAAATTTCTCGGAAAGAATCTATGCTCTCGCCCATACGCAAGAATTTCCGCTTAAAAAGGAATTGGTCGAAGCTTTTGAAGGACTCAAAACCAATATTGCTAGAGCGACGATTCACGCAATCGATCATAATTCACCATTCACTGTGGAGACAGATGCGTCAAATCATTCAATCGCAGCTACTTTGTCACAATCGGGACGACCCGTTGCATTTTTTTCAAGGATGCTTAATAATAGTGAACTAAACCATTCTGCAATCGAGAAAGAAGCTTATGCTATTGTAGAGTCACTTAGGAAATGGCGTCATTTTCTCATTGGCAAACCGTTTCGTCTGATTACTGACCAGCGATCTGTATCATTTATGTTTGACAATAAAGTAACAGGTAAAATTAAAAATGAAAAAATACAGCGCTGGCGATTAGAACTGGCGCCATACAAATATGACATCATATATCGTCCAGGAAATAGGAACGATGTCGCTGATGCTTTTTCGAGAATTTCTGCTACTATTTCAGTAAGGTTAGATAAATTGAAAAATTTACATGAAGGATTATGTCATCCCGGAATATTACGAATGCACCATTGGATTAAATCAAAAAACCTGCCATATTCTCTAGAAGAAATTAAAACTATGAATAACTCTTGTCGAATATGTTCAGAAGTAAAACCAAGATTCTATAGGCCGGATAATGATACTACTTTAATAAAAGCTACGTCACCCATGGATAGACTAAGCATTGATTTTAAAGGTCCCGTGCCCACAAATACTAATAATAAATACGTATTGACGGTTATAGACGAATATTCACGATTTCCATTTGCATTTCCATGCGCCGATCTATCATCTGCGACAGTCATAAAACACTTAAACGAAATATTCATGGTATTCGGGTTTCCTTCCTACATTCATTCGGATCGCGGAACTGCTTTTATGTCAGCTGAAATTAAGCAGTTTTTGAATTCATGTGGAATATCATCTAGCAGAACCACTCCCTATAATCCAAGAGGGAATGGCCAAGTCGAGAGATTAAATGGTACTCTATGGAAAACAGTACAGCTAGCACTACGTTCTCGTCAAAAACCCATAGAAGATTGGGAACTAGTACTTCCTCAAGCGTTACATTCTATTAGATCGTTGTTATGCACAGCTACTAACTGTACGCCACACGAGCGGATGTTTACTCACACCAGGAGATCCTCTAATGGAGTATCCATACCTACATGGCTAACTGAGTCAAATCGTGTTCTTATGCGGAAATTTAATAGAGCAAATAAATATGAACCAGAAGTCGATGAAGTAACTTTATTACATGTCAATCCGGATTACTCTTATGTCCGCCTGCCTAATGGAAAGGAATCAACCGTTTCAAATCGACATTTAGCACCGTTAGGGCAGGATGGGCATATAGTTCTTGATGCTGATGGAATGTTAAATCAAAGCACAGAATATAACCGTGAAGATTTAAATGATTCTTATCAAATGTTTGACACTGAAGAGGTAACGGATACTGAAGGAGATGTGACACATTTAGATGATGTTCGAATAGATGAATCAAGTCTAAATCTGGAGGCTGAAACACGTAGACCACAAAGGGAGCATCGATTGCCGAATCGCCTCCGAGATTGTGTCTTAGACTAAAACTTTTTAGCATGGAAGAATGTGGTATGTGACACTTCTTGTCACATTTCTTGATTGTCATGTATTATAATGTGTCGTATAATTTTGTCGATTAAAACCATTATTATCATACGGTTTTATCTTATTTAACACTATTCAAGGTATTTTTATTTATTTGATTAAATATCAAGTTTGTGATATTTTCTCATTTTATAAAAAGCTAAATAAACCCATTTTGGTACAACGATTTCATATAAATTTCTTCTTTTATGAGGATAAATCTTCATATTACTATTATCCCCTAGTAACATATCGAGTATAATTCGTTTTAACTCAGAATCTTTAATTTTCTTTTGCTTGTACATCTGTTTTAGCCTTTCGATCTCCCTTTTTGGTTTAATAGTTAGGTATGGTAGCGGTTTTTTTGGTGGAATTTTTTTTATGTAACTAAATATCCTGGAAACTATATCATGTTTGTAGCGATTGTAAAATTTTGTAATTTCTTTTGGCGAAAACGCTATTCTTGACTGTTTAGGTTTCAAAACTCCATTTTCACATGCATTACAAGAAGTTATAGGTGGGCGAGCGTGCTTAAGACGTTTCTTTTTTTTCCTTAAGGATTGTAGAAATGCTTCAGCTTCCTTATAGTTATAGTGTAGAGTATTACTCCATGTTCTATTGTTATTTCTATAATTATCTTTTCCGCGTTGAAGTTCTTCATATATGGAGCGGGCATCCTTTAAATCTTTCTGTATTTGTTTATTTACATCATCTATAACTTCAACGAGATCGTTATTATGACTGGAACGTTCAAATTCACGGGATCCATATATATCAAATCTTTCGCAAAGTTTATCAAGTTGTCTAATCTCAATATCATGAATTCCCTTATTATTTAAATCTGTAAGTTCTTTCAACGCGTCATCGACTTGATTGTAATTTTCGTCCTCAAGACTCTGCATCTGATCTTCATGATTTTTTCCGATTGTGGTTATTAATTTACTGGAAGAGCCTTTATTAAAATCAATATTTAAGAAATAATTAATAAACAATATTATTACACTTCTTTTCATTTTTAAATCAGAACGTAAAATAATTCTTCAAGATTTTCAATCATATTTTTATTACTCAAATTATAATCAGCTACGGCATTAATTCTGAACTTCACATAAATTTCTTCCACATGCAAACTTAATCTTAACCACTAGATGTCCTTGATAATTTAATTAAAACCTTAATTAAATTATCAAGGATCCTTAATCTGGTTAAAATAGCTCATTGGTACTTTATGAAGAATATCCCTTTTCTAACCCCATACAAAAAATAAGGTTGAAAGGTCCTTTAAAAGTGATGTTGAGTACAAAAAAGTATAGGTTTCTTTTTAGATACTGTTTATTATTTACAGGATACAACATAGTTATGAATTTTTGAGTTCTAATTTACTTGCGCTAGACCTTGTATATCTAAAACAAACGGAACTCCATATTTCCGTATATCTGAGCCCAAACTCCTCCTCCAGGCGAATTTTAATAATTTCTTTTGTCCTTGCTTTTTCTGTAATCGTATTTTCTGTTGTGATGTTAATGGTAAGATTCTTTTCATCGATTGCTTTCCAGCCCGTAATAGATTTTTGTTCTTCTTCTTAAGCACCTCCATGTGCATCCAATTTGGCATGAATACGTCATACGTTACCTCAGGATCTTTGTTGGGAACAATTTTAATTTTCAGCATATCATCTAACAAAACTTGGAAAATATCTTTTTTCAAAGATTTATCTGATATTTTAAAATGTCTATATCTGTCTCGTATACTTTGAATACCATTTCTTATCTCCCTAGGTAAACCTCTAACAATAGACAAACCAGTTCTATATTTAACAAATCCCAAAAGTGTTTCTCTAAATTCATCCATGGCAGATCTATAGTGTTCATATATGTCTTCTGGTGTAAGAGCTACTTTTGTTGCTAGTTTAACTTTATTCTCTGCTTTAGATATTTTATTGAGTTCTGTAAGAACAGCTTCTAAGAGATTTATCTTACCAGTATCCTGTTCTACACTATTAATATTAAAATCATCTGTGAACGAGTCGTGTTTTTTCTGTTTTTTGTTCTGCTTACATCCATAACCACATCGTACTAAGTTATCTTGATCAAGTGTATCAATTGTTTCATCAATAATTTCTTTAACATCACTTGCCACATCAAAAACATCCTGCGCATCACACTTAAAACCTGATCGGCCGCACGAGCAGCCAGTTTTCTTACAGATTCGATCGACAATTGGATCATTTGCATCACGTAAATATGTAGTTGGCGTTAAGAAGTTTTGTGGAACGGGAATTTCAATGTGTCTTCTATCTATGTTTGGTTTATTTAAATCATTTATTACTTCAGATATCTCAAATATGAGTTTCGAGTTTTCTTGAATACTACGACCCAATAATGTGCCTAAAATAATAAATACCATTAATACATTTTGTTTCTTTATATACATTTTTACAACGAAAGCCTACATAACGGATTGTCACTCGATAACAAAATTTACACTTTCACTTATTGACTTCGTATATAATAGATTTTTAATGAAATGTGTAATTTAGCGTGAAATTGATTGAACAAATGTGATTATTTCGTCTTGAGTAGGCTGTACTCAAATTAATACAATGCTGAATGCATTCTCGTGTGCAGAATGTACTTATTATTATTTATTTTTCATAACAAAACATTTGTTATTAATATATATTATATAATGCTACCCTCGTAGATAAAAGAAATTTTTTGAAGTACCTACACAAGCTACCGCTGATACGATTATATGTGGAAAGGATATAAATAAATGTTATATCACAAGTTACCTCATTCTCTTTAATATGGTTGGAAGACATCGTTGAGAGGGATAAAGCCGCTCTCCTAATTATTTAGGTTTTCTGTAATGTTTATTTTTACGCAACGAAAAGTTAAATTAAATAAGTCTTAATATATATTTTTTTTCTGTTCGTGTTTTTTTTTGTTGTATTATTTTTTTCTGATCTTGGATTCTATTTTCGATTGTATGTTTTGACCTTGTTTTGGCTTTGTGGTTGATCTACTTTTGTTGTGTGAGCTTTTTGGAATAAGCTGTATAGGTTTAAGAAATAAAAAATAAAATAAAATATTATGCAATTTAATTTATTTCAATTGATAACAGTCCCAAAACTAATATATTTTGTTATTGGTAACAAGTATTATGTTTTTAGTTATTTTTGGTAATGTCACAAATACACAAGTATTTTCATTCTAATGGAGTTTGTAAATAGCCTTCAACTCTTAAATTGACTGGGAACGCGTAATGCATTAATATTTTCTCATCTTCCACGGGTAGGTTGCGTCTGGTGTGAATATTTTTATCCTTTCTGTTCGTTCCCAATCGTTTTAAGTCCGCACTGAAATCATCTATACTTCCTTCATCGCTAACCATACCATCATGGTACGCAAAGTCATCGTATCGTCTTCCTTGTTGCAGTTGAAATAACGCTTGATTTAGTATGCGGTTCAATTGTGATACTCTGTGAAATATATAAAAGATTTTTCGTGGCTTAGGTTATACAAAATATGTGTGATCTAGAATTATTAATACAAAGTTTGTTGACGCTTATTTCAAGAGTCAAGTCCGTCTATATTTCATGTATTTCCTATTCTACATAACAAATATAGAGCTGGTTTTGTGTTTTGGGCAACAACGCTTATAATTTTTAATGTCATCTTTATAAACTGATTGGTCATTAGCGTGAAAAACAATAATTGGGGTGTCAGGAATTGGTGTTTTATACAACTTTCATATAAAACATACACGTAATGTGGTTATGAACATTTTAACATGTAACACCTACCTTTCTCTCTCAATTTGTTTTTTGAGTTTATTTCTTGATCTAGCAATCGATTTGCCTGTTGGAATTTTTATTGATTTCCGCCTGAAGATGTGTCCCATTCGTCGATATTCTTCTGAAGATTGGGGATCAAATGCATTCGTTCTGACTGCGTTTTGTTGACGAATTAGATTACTCAGGTCATACCTATATTACAATATATCTATAATATAACTAGCTGAACCGGCAAACGTTGTTTTGCCATATAAATTATTAAAAAGGTAAAAATAATTGAATTTCACGGTATTTCGTTTACTACAAAATAAATTTAATTTATACTTTAGCCTCAATAACACGTGGTAATCATGCTATTGAATTGTAGCTTATATGACACGTGTGTCGGTTTGCCATAGCAGTGCCATCTATTGATTACTTACTCAATCCAATCGAAAAGTATTGACATCTGTTAGAATCCTTTGGAGTTAACAGATAATTGTGACAATTAATTATATAGACAAATAATGCAAAGTATTTGTTATTAAATAAAATTGCGACTATAATTAAAGATCTAAGCTATCCTATATCTCGAGTCGGACCAGACTGCTCACGGTGTGCCAATTTCATTTAAAATCGGTTATGTAGTTTAGGAATCTATCGGGGACAAACATCGTGACAGGAGATTTATATATATAAGATTAAAATATTAATTTCCTAAATAACTATTGGTATTTATGTAAGTAACAAGAACAAAGAAACTAATATTATTGTGCTCAGATAATGTAGATTCTCCAAGTTGTACTTAATGGTATATGTGAACACACAAATATGGAATTATACTTTGATGTTCTTACGCTTAAATTCTTTTACACATTCCATTATAGTTTTTTTGTTAAGTTTTGTACTAAAGCTGAGATAAATTATCAATTAGAGGTATATAAAATGTTGAATAAAACCTTTCATTGTGGTCATCGAATCTTACATCTGCCCTCATGCCCGTGTTCATCGCATATTGACAGAATGCACGGGTCGTTAGTAGTAAAATACATATCTAAAACATAATTACGTACACGTACGACTAAAGGTACGACGAAGATTTTTTCTAAAAAGTTTAGATGCGGCGGAGTTAGGCGAATAAATTATATAACATATTTATTTTAAGGAGTTATTTCTTCATTTAAAATGCAAGTTAAAATATTTAATAACTCGCTGGGTAAGTATATGAATAAGGATCTCTTACTGAACCATAAAAATGAAATAAACTAAATTCTTAAAGTTTAACTTATTATGAGGCGAATTTGTAATTTTATCGTATGAAATTTATTTTGGATTTAAATTAGCTTATCCTATAATTAATCAGAAATTCTAATTCACAACTATATAATGTGAAGAGAGACTTGCTAGATTATGATAAAAAGGATACCAGCTTATACATATTTCTAGATCACTATATCGCCGGGCTTCTGACTACCAAGTAAAAATCGTACTAGCATTTTTTAGCACAATATAAGTGTTTTTATATGCCATTAAATTTCAATTAAATTTTCATATTCGTATTTATTATAAGATTTTCAGTGGGCTTAAACCGAATTAAATTTGTTTATTTCTACGAAAAAGGAAGAAATCAATTACAATTATGGTTCAATGTTAACAGCAGGTTTGAACTTCAACGTAAAATTTTTCATGTTTCTGCGTTGTCAATCTTTCTATGAAGAATCAAGTTCTTTAAGTTGTAAAGTAGAATGCGCATAGCATCACTTTAAACTTAAATACAGACAAATTACATACACATATTATCTGAAAATTAACTTAAAGTGAAACATTTATATATTAAATGAATACAATTAATTCATAATTTATTTATTTGCTTTGCATTTGATTGAATACTATTAATGCACTTAATTTTTAGAAGTTTCATACGCAATGAACAAAAGTGCGGTTACCGCATTTGGCGGGAAAAAATGCAAATGGCGCTGCGTGACGTCACGTCCTGCGCCAGATGCGACGCGTGTGTTCCGATGTTGTTTTAATTACACGAGTTTTATGTTTTATTTCGTTACGGAGTTTTCATAAAATCTGGCTTTTCATACTATTTTTATCGGCCACCAGAAGCGATTTTAATCGATTGTATTTTTTCAATTTTTTTCTAGTATGTAACTACTATTTTAAGTCAAATGTGTAACTAAATTCGTTTAACATGCAAGCGCTTTATTCTTATATATTTTGATTATAATTTAAATGAAAAGGTACATTTAATCATAATAAATAAATCCTGCACAATATAAAATAGAACAATCCACTGTGCTACGAAAATTCTATTTTAAAGTTTTTAGGGTACATATTTAAGATCAAGACCTTAATAGGAAATCGACACATAGATGATATCAGCTATGTGTCGAAGGAATTTCACACGAGATTTGGCATCGCGTCCCTTAATGAACTGTGTACAGTTACGCGTACAAATCGAAACTTGTCTTTAGTTTATGGAAAGGTTTGCAATGTTTCAAATTGAGTACTAATCTAAATTTAGTTAAGGCAATACAAATATAATATGCCTCATACAAAAAAAAAATACTGCTAGGTTCCAAATGTAGGAAATGTGTTAATTTTATTTTCTATTGCACGTCCTTTAACATTGAGTAAAAATAAAATATATTTTACATTTAAGTAATAGTTCTTTATACATACATAATTTATTTTCAAAATATAAAAAGCACTTTTGTGCTTACATGTACGTGTAACATTGGTTCGATAAATTTAATGTACCCCGCACCTGGGTCTGTAACGTATAGTGAACCTGAAAAATTACCCTATTATGCTTATATCTAGGTATCAGTATGTTTAAGTCTACCCTGCAGTAGACTGGAACCTACTACCAAACGTAGCTTATCAAATTAAAAAAAATACAGATAAAAAATATCGTTCGTTAATTGTGTCAAATCCGTTTAGATAACATGATTGACAAAAGTCACCATGCATCCTACGTCTTAACAGGTGTCATTTGCTTTGACTGGTTGGTATTATTTACTATATATTAACCCCGATATGCAGTGTGTGTATTTTCTAGTTTCTGTGTTACACCTACTTTAACACCATTCCCACCTCTCATTATATAAATCAATATAATATTATATTTAATATAAAAAATACACGGTTTCATTCTTTTACATATTGTCCTTTCAACCCTTTTTGAAAAAATAAACACTTGGGGGTTACAGGAGAGGCGTACAACTTCTTGCCGGTTCTTCACATCCGCTCTACGCATTTGAGGACTGATGTTAACCACCAGTCGGATGTTAGTCATCTATAGGATTTGTTTTTCGACAATCATAAGTGTACTTAAGTTGCCAAATGAATAAAGTTAGTTGGTTTTCATATTTGTGCATGCATGTACATGCAATTTGATTTGAACATTTAAAGTCTAATTGGGTATCTACAAAGACAACAACAAAACATATATAATTTCACAATGAAACTAACAAACGTGAAGGCCTATTTTTAAACGAAAATATCGTTTAGATTGCGGGCAATTGTCATGTCAAAATATAAAATTTATCCCTGTATTGTAAATTCATTAGACATTATACTATTTGAATATAACTATAGGCTTTTCTATATTCATATTTATTTCTCAACAAAAGAACTAAAAAAAAATATTTATTTCGATAATTTGTAATTTTAACAATGTTTGCATGAACAATTTTACATTTATCTATAAAATACTTGTTCCACACGCAATACGTAGTTAGAACTATAAACATTCAAAAGTAATCAGCCATTACTGAAATCAAAATGAAAACTCACCATTACAACAAAAAAAAGTACAAGAAATACTCATTTTATATTAAACTCTTTGCAGTTAACGGGGATTGCAAAAGCTTTTCGCTCCGAACACGCTTTCAGTGAAAAACAAACGCCCTTAAAAGAGTTTTCATTAAAAAATTCGCCGCGGGTGAATTGCCGCCCTCTCTCGATTTCAGACTACGGAGAGCACAGTCGGCTTTCAGCTGTTTTGTCGTGCGGACGCATTTCCCGCACATTCTTAAGTCAAACGTCAAACGTGACGCTGCATTGTTTGTAGACTGTTTATGTTTTCTATCAGTGTTTTCTATTGAAGTGGTCACTGGATCTGTAGAAAGGTTAGTAATTTTTTCTCAAATGGTTCGTTTCGTATTTCGGTAGACCTCTGGTTTATCCAAAGTTCCTTTAGTATTTTATGTTTGATAATGAATTATAAAATTCATGCCAAATACAACAACAATTTGATTAAATAATAACCTAAAAATTAAATATGTTTAAGTTATTATTACATTTAAAATTTAATCTTAAAACAATAATACCTAATTTACATTGCCATGTCTGTTCAATTACATATAAATGAATTAATTGTATTGTCACATTCATACAACAAAATAAATTAACAAAGATGTAAAAAAATCTACTGTTATTATTTACGTTATTAAAATATTGTTGTCAAACTTATGCAGTTGATTGATTAACTTAAACTTAAACTTAAACATCGAGTAATTTAAGATAAGTTTTTTTCTACTTAGTAATTTATTACTACCTCAATTTATAGTTAAAAAAAACTTATATACCGATAAATTAACATTGTATTTAAGAAATCACTGACTGACTTCAAATAACTAATAAGCTCAAAAGCCACGGTTTTCTGTTTATAAATGATACAAATTTAATTATACATATAATATAATTAATTCTAACGATAACGATAAATCGCGGCCCAACAGTCTAACATAAACCCCACGAGTGCACCCTTTGGCAAGAAATTAAAAAAATAAATCTGTCAGATGTTTAATATCACGTGTCGGTATAGTATTGGCGGGAATAAATAAAAATGTTATTAGATTTCATGTGATATAGGCGGCACCTGACGGCTTCAGCTGTGCCCGACCGTCATTAAAGCCACGCTTTACCATATTTATATTCTTTATTCAATTTGATATCAAGATTTGTTCTAAACAGTGGAACAATGTGTTACATTAATTAAAAATAATTGTCTAAGATTGAACAAAAACAAACATAGATAAATGTTTGATTCGTATTTGTGGGTTACAAAAGAAGCATTAGAAATTTATAACTTATTGTTTGTCTGTCACAAATTAAAACAGCATTTAGTTATTGAAGCTTTACATACTAAATTCTTTTTTTATCTGAATCATTTTAGTAACGAATGGTATTATTGACCGCGTGTGATTTGGGACCTACAATATATTGTTAATTAAATAATCATTTATACAAAATTGCTAATATAAAACGAAATATAAAGATGTGTTACTACATTGCCTCACAGATTCGCCCGTATCACCCCTATAACCACAGACCCGCAGTGTCCATATATGTTAAGATTATGCGGCTTAGTTACAGTTAATTAAAGAGTTCTCCAGGTATAAAGAGGAGCTTAAAACAAAAGCTCCTGAGAGAGTAACATGGCTGTAATATTGGCATGAAAAAAAAATCTTTTCGGATAAATAAATAGTGTGTGACTTCACCTTCCTAGTGTATCTCCTGATCGTTAGAAAACTTGCTATCACTAAACTTGGCTCTTAATATATAGACATAAATACACTATGTATCAATAAATCACAGTCCTGAATTATTAGGAGGAAACATAAAATTCTATTAACGTAAAAAACAGGAAGTTAAAACCGCGAATGGTATTCTTTAGATAATTTTATTGGTGCCTAACTGCCTGCGGGTTACGTATCCGATACGAAGGTATTTTATAAACAAGTGCCGGCATTATTAAATAATTTGTGTAACAACACCATTACACAAATACACACATTAAATGTTCACTTGAAATACCTTACTTTAATATTTAATTTTTTTACGCCATATTGGCCTTCTTTTAAGTTTTTCATTTAATATGTATTGGTATTGTGCAAGGGTTAGAGAAATAAAATAAAAAAAATATGCTAAAACCAATTTTACATTTTAATGTTAAAGTCAATTGTGATAATCCGATTTCGTATCTAAGTTTTTTCCGTCGGTATGTGTGAAAAATCTCACGTAGATTGGATTTGATAAAAACGATTTACTTTATGTGAGAATTGAGAGCACCTGTGCCTGCTGGCCTAAAGGTAGTCTAATTCTAGAGACTCATTCACTGTTAGGATTTCCCCTTATCGATAATTTAATATATTTATATTGAACAAAATCGATTTTAAATAACTAGTAGAATCAGCACATATTTCTTGCGATTCATGTTACATTTTAGAAGCCTACGTTATATACATTTATTTTATTAGTAACATTAAAAATATAAGTAATAAAATAAGTCTAATTAAAATAAAATAATTTATCTGTAGAAGCTGGTCGAGTGTTACACGAAGCTTTCGCTGTTCAAATAGAATGTTAGTCATGCTTACAACGCATTGGATTTTTCTATATTTCTAAGAGTTCTGAGAACAAGACAAAGTACTGTTATGCAATTTTTCTTTTATATAAAGCTGCTATATACTAACACAGATAAGGCTGGATAAGACGTACTTCTTAACCCTGAGGTCGAGTGTTCAAAATCTTCTTGTGCAAGAAGTTTTATTTCTTAGAATGATTGTTTATATTAATTAAGACTTTGAGAAATATTTACTATATTTAATAATTTGTAAACCTAAGTGAAAAGTGTCAAAAATATCATAAGAAAAAATCCAGGTGTACGTATGAAATGAATATGTAGCGCCACAGTGTCGCCCACACAGCTGAACTAACACCGACGCGTGCGCACAGTTTGACAAACAATAACATACGCTTTGTTTAAAACAGACACGTCTTATTTATTATGTCTGTTTTTGTCAATCGCATGACAAACGTATTTTTTTTATTTCGAATTTTGGCTAAGAAATATTATGTATTAATTATGAAATTGTCTAATTATAGTAATGCTCTGAGGCTTTTAATATTTTGACACGATTCTGTAAATTGATTTGTCTAATGCCTTACATACTCTCTTTATAGAAGAGGGGGCAAATTAGCAGGAAGCTTATGGTTTATAAAACACTGGTGAAATTTGATTTCAAGCTTTCAAAACATTATTTAATATTCCAACAGTTTCCTTTATTAAAATGCATCCCAACTAGCTCTAAGCTAATTGCTAAGAGCTATTCAAGCAAGTGGAAAATAATCGTGAAATCGCATATTGGTCAGCTGATAGGGGGAACATGTTCAAACTGAGATAAAATTGTACCAAACACCGACCCTAGCCTATATCTCCGATGCGGGTGCGTAACGATAGCAAAATCAGTTTACGATACATAGTTAACCTATATTTCCTGTATCTACAAACATTTCATATAAACGCGTACATTGTAGTGTTTTTTTATTGCAACAGATTACAATTTGAATACAGAAAATAATGTTTTATCATAAGCTATTTTTATATTCCTTATCAATCTTAATTAAACAATTTTATACTACATAACTATAATCGAATATTATTTAAGAGAATCAATATAAAATACTATATTATTACTGTCTGAGATCATTATGATAAAATAGATGTGTCGAATCTAAAAAAGCTAAAGAGGTTTTTTCCTGCAAAGCATATATGCATATTGTATCATTTCTCGCATACACAAAAAAATATTAATTAAAAAGAAAACTCTTTGTGCTTGAATAAATAAGCATTTTTAAATATATGTTTAATTAATCTTGATAGGATACCGGAATTTCAAAGAATATATTTCCTATATCTTTTTTTATTGTAAGTGCAATACAAATTTTCACTGTTTAAACTTTAATAAATAAACTTAAATATTGTTTTTATTAAAAAGATTTAATTGAATCTGCGTTTAGTACAATGTTCCCGTATGCGGGCAAGCGTTTGCCCGCAGCAGATAAATTGTGTACCGAATTGTTGAACGTAATTAATGCACCGACTGCGGGCCTCTAGATAATGCCCATCGGCACCCACTTGATATGTCTCATGGGCACATTTGCTAGGGCCATACCAGAAAATATCATTTACCGCCAAAGTATACATTTTTCCGTTCACTTTTCGGTGGTAATTTAAAACGTCAATTTTACGTAATACTCCAAATCCTGATTGACAACAAAGCTTAAAAAAAATAAAAAAAATGTTTGGTGCCTTAATTACATCTGTTATATTATGTCATGAAAAGTACGCTAATATTTATGTATGAAATATTGAAGAAACTAAGATAACAAAAGGTATATAAAATAAAGTTTAACTAAATATATAAAAAAATAAAATTTAATATAAGTTTTCAGTCATTTTCACTTTTATATTTTAAGTTAGTTAAAGAAAATATTACGATAAAAGTTGCTAAAATATATAAAATTACTTAAAACACATTTGTAACATATTTAAGTAAATATATATTGTGTAACAAATGAAACTAACCAATAGGTTAAGTAAGAAAATATTTTGTTTCATCAAAAGTATTGCTTATTTCCGCCTTGTTTTGACTCCGCGCCCAAGTATAATCGATGTGTCAAACGCAATGCCCGCAAACTGAGTAAAACCAATCACGCTAATGAATACAGGTGTAACTGATTGTGCAGGTATTGATAGGTCTTTGCAAAGAGACGTAAAACTTCTCTTATTGAATTAAATACATATTTCAAAGCATTCTTTTGCCTATTTCTAATGATAAGTAATTATTACAAAACAAAAAAGTACACGTGAAGGATTTTTTTTGTTTCTAAAAACGCAGTCTTAAAATTTAAAAACTCCGAATTCACATGATTCATTTTGTTTTTTCACAAACTCCACATTGAATATTAATGATAAAAATAAAAACAAGGCCTAAATACGGTTAAAATATATATACGCCAATAAAAACAAGAATATGACGAAATGAAGTATTTTAAGTGAGGAACAGTTTTCCAATAAAAACTTGTATTTAAATAATAATTCAGCAAAAAATTATAAACTCTTTAATTTATATTAATTAAAAAGCAAAATCGTTGTTTTCAATCTATGCGTTGGTATAATGGGCCTGTCATACGCACTCTCTCACAAACTTTGATTAAATGAGAGATGATAATTTGCCGTGGGAACAGGCAGGTGTATTGTTTAGAACTAATGTTTCTTTACGAAAATTTTAGAATAGTGTTCCACGAGTAGCACAATTTTGTATTATTTGTTTATTTTAAAAGAGCAGCTATCGAGTTTCTTGCCGGTTCTTCTCGGTAGATGACTGCCTTCCGAACCGGTGGTAGTGTAAAAATTGACGATTCAAAAGTGTCTTTATAAAGACCTACTTGAATAAAGATATTTTGAGTTTGAGTTTGACTTTATTTAACAAGCTTCGAATATTTTGAGATTGATGAAGATTATTCACTACATACATGTTAATAATACTTAAGATTAAGACGGGCTTTTTTCACCGTCAAAATGGTCTGAAAAATACTTTGTGGGGTTCAAACTGGTTGCGTTCTCAGAGACGTTTTTTTTAATAACTGTAATCCTTTTGAGAGGGCGATTCTTAGTCGGCTGTCAACCACAGAATCAGTAAATAAACAGCTAAAATATGGAGCAGTATAAATGCTTTTCGTAAATATATTTTTCGTAATATTTAAAGCAAGGCAGAGGAAAAATATTTTATTTTTATTTTATTATTATTTATTATCGTGTCGTTCATAGGTAACGTTGTCTCGAGCTTGCAATGACCACGATCATATATAATAAAATATTAATTACCGGACATATATTTCTAAACTGAAAGCGAGCGACGACATATTTTTCTGTAATCAGTTAAAATTGTAACTCCGCGAATAAACTTTCATATATTTTTAATAAACATATATACTTAATATGAAGTAACCCTCATTCATTTCATACCCCAAGGCAATACTGTCAACAACACTTGTATGAAAGAGAATTGGTTTGATTTCTGTAGTTTCGGTAATTTGAATTTAATATTGGTTTGGTATATTTCGACAGTTTCTATTAACATTTCTACTTGTATTAAAAACTTAAAATATTTATTATGTAATTGTATAAAACTTACGTATATTTTTTATAACAAAATATATGCCTATTAACTATTAAGTCTAGAACGTTTACGCTGGCAAACACTTCATTTTTTTAAGCTGGTAACACACTTTTAAACCTACATTCCATGCGGCATTTTGATTAGCAGTTATTATCTAATAGCCGTGTCTACTCGTCTGCTGATGAAGAGAGTTATTTCTAATTAAAATATTTTAATACAAGTTAACAGCTAGTAGAAAACAGGTTAAAGATCGTGCTAAGCGCTTTTGGAAATATTCTAAGAGTTGCTAAAGTAATTACGTCTACTTGACTGTGAAATAAAACATTAAAGATTTAATATTTTTATTCATTTTATAGACCATAAAAAGACAAAATTTTTAACACAATGAAGATAGATATGGAATGAAAATGTAATGGTCTATTGAACATGTTTGGGTGACTAAAGTTTATTTATTCCTTATTGTGACGATAAACTATTCATTTAAACGTATTTCCTCTAGATGTCTTCTTGAGGAATGTTAATTCGATTTTTGACAAAATGAATATGGAAAATAAGGGTTCAGGCAACTTTCAAATATGAAGTTTTAGGATTAACTGATGTTATTTCAAAATATTATTGAGATTGCCCAACGAGATACCGAGTTGTGACGAGTCCGCGCGGACTCGTCACGATTAACGGTCGCGGAGACGCCACCAAAGAGATCTCGATATTAATCGAAGATATAATAATAATCATATAATAACATATATATATATATATATATATATATATATATATATATATAGATTTGTGATTATAAATCATTTTAGTCAAATTAATTAATTTTGATATACCCATTTTCATAAATACTATACATTCTTATTTTCTTAAATAATCTTAGTTTTTGTGGCTAAAGTGATTAAACATGTGTTAATTATGATTTATGAGCAAGTATAAAAAATGTAAGGGTGACTTACCAGTGTAATTTGTTTTATAATAAGACGAATTTTGTCGTGTAATTATTTGTTTTTCATAGGAATGAATACACTGTGACTTCAAAGTAATATCTTATCGTAGATTTAATAATGTAAGAAATCGGTGCCATCTGCCGCTCTGTTTTATAATAGACAGGACTGTTTCAGTATTGGCTTTGGGGCAGCCAACTGTCGCCGCACTTATATCACCATGTAATAAGAAAATTCGGGATATTTCTGAAAAAACAAATTATTTATTAAATTACTTTTATCGACAAGATATTTTCTTTAACATTAGCTTTGCATTTCTTTGGACATGTTGCATTCTACGTATTCTTTAAGATGTATAATTTTAATTATTTTTCATAATTTAACATATAACTTTTATTCAGTACTTACAAGAATTATAATCTTGTTAAGAATACACTTACAATCAATATTGATTTCATTGTAATAAGTTTTATAAAACTGATTTACACCTAAAACAAATTTAGTTTAGACTTATCGGAGTCTTACCATTAACAAAATGTTTGCCCCCAAAAATATAAATACATATTCATCCTATTCGCATTAATATAGAAAAGATTTGAGGCTCCAGCTGGTGCTATAGACTGCCTCTAAGCATAATCGATAAGTATGCTTACCTAAAATTAGCTAATATACCAACATAAATTATTGAATCAGAATATTTTAGTTGAAATATATTTTTTGTATTAAACATAAAAACATATTCCTACAGATAACCTATTGATTTCTATTCTTGACAACTAAATATTTTTAATCTATATCACTGGTCTATTCAACAGACAGAAACAAACAATACCAATGTGACAATTAATTCGTTAATCGTTTTTAACCTTGTCCATGGTATCACAAACATTGTTCGGGTCGAGTATGTATGTATGAAAGTACTTGTATTAGAAGATAACGCTGTCTCTGGTTTATTTTATGAAGTATCAAGGTTCCAATTGCATATGAAACAGTTGGTAATAATTTGGGTGAAATCTTTGCCTTTAAGAAAACATTTTCTCACCTAAATTATTGAGACGTGTTTAAAGAGTAATTAAAAATAACACGAATATGTGTAATTACAGTAAAAATGTACACAAACACATAAATCTGGTAGCAGGTGGGTCGCGGGCGGTACGGGCGTACAACAAATAGAAGCGGACAGAACAAACATTGGTATATCAGGATTGAACCGGCTTAGGATTTAAAACAATTAGCAAATTTGCTTATTAAATATGATTTAATATTTTAATACGAGTACATTATCTTACTAGAAATAATTTTAGCATTTTTAATGTGCCAATCCATCGGCGACCCGATTTTATGTGTATGATATTACATCCGTATGCGAAAGTAACTCTGTCTGTATGTATGTTACATTTTCATGCTTAACCTACTGAACCGATTTCGATGAAATTTGGTATGGATCTCTATCCATACTTAATTTTAGGGATAGATCTTATTATGATAAAAATAATCACCAGAATTCTGCCACTTATAAACCGATTTTCCAAATACCTTTTGTTTACTCTGCGACCCACTCCTACGCAGAGTATGTCGCAGGCATTAGGTACTAGTTATTCATATAATCGTGAATGAGACTCACGCTGACCACAACAACTGTACCAAACGGCGAAATATTCGTTTAAAGATTTCCCGATATCCAAGAATTGTCAATTAATAAATTTAAAACTGTCATTGAGCGAAAGTTAATTAAGAAAGCTTATTATGATAAAAATAATTATACCACGAATTCTGCTGCCTGGGTATAAATTGTTTTGGTTCAAACATTATAAATGTTGATATTAATTGCAGTAACATAATTGTTAAAACGATCACAATGAAATCCCACTGAGTTTCTCGTGAGTTCTTCTCAGGTGACGGCGTGCAGTGAACCCATGTTATCTTACTCTTTGGGACGTTCAAGAGTGGTTGTTAATAATCCAATTTAAAAATAAAAAAAAACCTGACTTATACGTTATAGAATCAACTGTTTTAAACTATAGTCGTAACTCGTTAAATTAATTAATTTATTAAATCAATAATATTCATTTATAATACTGCTTACATATGACATTCAGTAACTAAGATAGAAGCTTAATTTTTATCAATTACACGTATATTAAACTTAATTCTTGATTAAAAAATTGTAAAAAAAAGGGTTAAATTTTATAATTAGAGAAATAAATACAACTTTACTTATGATGAAGGCCGTTAAATATTAAAACCCTGCTTGCACGTTCCTGAGAACAATATTTTTGTCCTCGCTACTTAGTTTGTAAAAAAAGTGCTTGGATTAAACGCAATTTGTTGTTAAAGTAAACTTGAATTTATGTGGAATATAATAAGCGCCTCATACGCCCAAGTTTATTGATAATACACTTTTAATAGAAGATGATACTAATAGAAGTGTAAAGTGAATTACACTGAATTTGACCATTAATCGTATACAATTCAAGACTTAAGATGATTAAATAGTAACTTGCTTACAATACATATCCTTCACATAAAACATACCTGTTGTGGTAAGATAACATCTCGAGAAGACCAGATGCTGTTTCCCAGGGGCTATGCAAATATAGGACCCTCATAGGGGATGACATGAGCGCTGAAATATAACATTTACTGTAACGAAATAAAGGAAAAAATCGTACGAAATGTGAAAGCCTTTGAGGTTTCGTTATTTTTAATTGAAAATACGTAGATGAGAATTTCCACCAACGTCATGGTTAGTACTTCGTGTTTTCAAAGAGGGTATTACATTAAAAAATGTTTATTTATCGGTTTACACGAATTTTGTGTCATGTTTTATTTCTTGTTAAGATTTTTATTTTATAAATATTACGTCGATAACGTTTGATGAATTGCAAATTTGACCACCTTTTTATATATATTTTTAACTTATATGTCGGCGCCTAGTAACACTCATTCTAAAGAAAACGCGAAATACGCATCTGCAGTACCTTTAAAAACAATCATCTATATGACGCCTAGTAACAGGGACACGTGCTTTGGTAAACAAGATGACTCATCAAAGAACACGTGCAAAACACAGCTGCCAAAAGACACCTGCATGAAATCGATGCTATAAAGCCAAATGATTTTCACTCCTGAGGTCAGAAGTGAGCTATCGTCATGATGGACGAAACGCTCCTGACTTATTAAAACTCTCTGAGTTCTCATTTAAATAATAAATATTTAGACTAATATTATAAAATTTAGCGGAGCGTTAACATTACGTTGCTACGCGAAGTCATGCCGATAAAGCGTAGAACCTGCTCGTTGGTATAAACACTTTTTATCTCTAAGTAAAATTCAATAAATATACAGTATCACTTTAAAACATTAAAAAAAATGTTTTTGAAGATTACGCTTATCACCTAGTTCTAAGTAATTTCAACTCTCTCTCTCTCTTTACAATTTAATTTCAATGAATATTATAATTTATTATTATATTAATTGTAAAATGTAAAAGCTAAAACTGCGGAAGCTGTTGTCACATCTGTCACATTGTCTCCAATATAATATACTACTATACGTTTTACTTTTAAAAAAAATTATTAATTACTCACGTGATACTCGTGATTGATTAAATATATAATTAATAAACTAAAATTGAATTAACTATGTAAAGGGTTAATTAAATATTCCAATCGTTCATATAAACAAGTACACAGCAAAGAACTTTCAAGTTAGTATAGCAAATAGCGTTAACACTAATTAGTCATACATCGCGTAAGTCGTGCTAAAGTTTTTCAATCAGCGCAGTGAGGCAGTAATGTAAGCGGTGACAAACAATTGTAACGTTATGCCGCCTGCGGGCGTCAGGTGTGGACGACGGCGCTGGGTTTGGCAAATTTTAATGAATGTTTGTGCTGATATAGCTGCTCTGGATGTGACAGGATCTGCTTACGTCACGTGGTTAACGGGTTTCTTTGTGAGCTTGGCAAATATATATATTTCATCAAGGCGAGGCGTGAACCGAGATATATACTATTTATATTAATCATCATACACCGGATTGTATGAAAATGATTGCCTGACGTCAATTGTAGGGTCTGTAATTTCCAATGGTTCTCCTTACCGTACAAGTCTTTATGACTCGCATAAGTTAAAAATATATCAGAAGTCTTGAAAGACGACTAAGCCAAAGAAAGTATAGTGAACTGATATATAAATTTGCTATGGAAATAGAGTTTAACATAATAACATTTTGTTATTTTTATTATATACAAATGATGAACAACAAACTCCCTATTTTAAATAAAGTAATATATAATGTACGAAACAAATTAGCAATGTTGTATCCGATATGCCGCTTCCAGTTTCTATAACTCACTGTGTGCCACCATGTGCTACCGACTGGCGTGTTATATGGATTTTCATTTAGGAAATCGTATAATATTATAGCGTTTAGCTGCCGCTAATGTGAATTTTTATGCTTAATTTTTTAAATTGCCGTCCGATGAAACACGAGCATTGGACTTTTTAAATAAAATTTAACTTTGTTAACGCAATGTCTTCAACGTCATTCAACTACAAAAACGAGTTATCTTTCAATACAGCACGGTTTTAGCATTGAATTAATATTTTTGTAGTTTTTAATTACCTTCTAAATGTTTTATGTTAAGCATGATTTATGTAGTCCCCTTTTCACAGTCGGTGAAATCGGTATCTTGGCTACAAGCGCACAGTTTGGTCCAGTTAGCACGTGCCGGCCATATGGCGTTCACTATTTATACATCATTACATTGCTACGTTCCAATCATATTACTGTTACATCTAGAATTGGTGACCACCACTCTCAATATGACATGACAACTACTTCGTCTTCTATATTTTTCCTTTGGTCCTAATAGAAGAAAACCTTTTCGTACACAGTCGGAAAATTAGGAAATTCTTAATTCACGAGCGCTGAATGGAAAGTCATTTAACTTAGTTTACACACAGTGTTAGAATTTGATTTAATAGACATTAAAAAAAATAACGCTTTTCTTTTAATTTGTTTTTGTATTACGCAAAGTAATAATATTTCGAAATATTTTTCAATAGCATAAAAATGTGATATACATAGGTGTATTCATATACAGTGTAAAGTCCAAGTAACGTCAATCGATTTAACGATAAATTCTCTATAACGCCATAACAGTCCCCACAGTGTCGTTATGAAGAGTATTTTATTACACTGTATTACCTATGAAACGATATTTGCAACATTATATAGAAAGTACCTGCACTTAACTAGTGAGCTTTTATCCGTCAGATAAGTATCGGTTATGGAAATACTTACAATTTGTCTTAAAAGCCCGTCCACACTGCGATTTTCATTCGCGCGAAATTTATTCGGGCGTAAATAAATCCGCACCGCATGGAATTACTTTCCGCGTGAATTTTTATTCGCAAGTGCGGACACTCCCATAAGATCCAATGTTACAATAAAAACATGTCGCGCAAGCTTAAACACTTATAACTTTAAAAAGTATAATACAATTAATTGTTTTAATCCTGAAACTAATCATTGAATACACAAGATATCATAAATGTTGTCTATTTCGCTTTGAATAACCCAATAACTGTCTCTGAGATTGATATGTGAATAATATAAATAAAATGTATTTCCGCTGACGTTTCGTAATTGAACACGTTGCGGAATAACGCAAATAATATTATTAGTATGTCTGTGCAATATCACGTCAAAACAGCCTGCTTCTTGTCACTCCGGTTTCTTTCAGTGTGGGTGCAACTGTATAAATTATAATAGTTTACCATTTCCTGTAGGGTTATCGCGTCATATGGAAAAAATAAAATACAAAATTTTATTCTGTCAACTTAATTATCATGTGTATGAATGTGTGTTCATACAAAATGTTGTTACAAAAATGTGTTGTTCTATCCAAATATTATTTAAAGCTTAAACTTATCAATCATTGCAAGAATTGTATCTAAATTATGATTAATTAATTAAGATTTCATCCAACTGAAGCAAAAGTATTTAAAACTGTCTGTCTTTAATATATTTTGAGGTGTTTGCAATAAATATAAACATTTTTGGGACAACCCTATCTCTTACCGATATGCATTAGACGAAACATCGATGAATTTGTTTTTTTTATTGTAAGTGGCCGTGTTAACAAACGCTACATTTGAAAGGTTCAAATGTTTCTATTAAAATGTATTTAAACTGTACAAATATAAAATACTTGTCGATTTTCAAAGCAAGTATTATAAATAACTTTTTTTTTATAATACATTTAATATCTCGTAGAAGGTAGAACTCTTATCTAACTCTTTGTAAACTTACTGAATCAAGGATATTTTATAAATACTTAGGGATTGTTATTAATTTTGATTGTATATCAGTAAAACATATAGTTTTTGTGATTTTCTAGAACGTAATAAATACAAAGAAACGACTAAACCTTTTAAAACATTATTTTGCACGTCAATCTCTACTAAAAGCTGTATACAGATTTATTGAATCTCATTTTCTATAACCCCAGGGCGGTGGGGTTCAGGGAGTTTGGGGGTACAAATTTCCTCGTTAGCGCAGGTGTTGGCGCCAGGTGGCTAGAGTTTTTACTTTTGCACGTAATTGAACTATTTGCAAGTTTTCTATTGATCCACCAGCTTTTCATACAAAAATGTTCTGAATTGAGAATATTGAATGATTCTATAAAATAAATAACATTTATATTTATCTAATAAATTTTATACTAAATTGGCATACAGCTCAGCTAAGCAAAAAATATACGAGAACACAGAACCACAGATAATATAATACACAAAAAATACGATATTGTATATTTGGAAAGCCTTTTAACCCAATTTATTTCTTGATATTGTAGAAATTCCTTAATATTAAAGACAAACCTTTTACTTAGATTTTAAGGACTAAAAATTTAGGAGAATGCACGTATATATATGGTTTGTGTAGACATGTGGGCAAATGGTTGGCGTCACTTTAGACGGAACCCAGCTGCTCGATGAGAAAGAACATTACTCCATACTGAAATAACTCATGTGATTCTTGTCAAATTATACTGAAAACCGTGTACAATTTTTTGAAAAAAAAAGAAATAATAATAGCTTTTTTATTGGAGTTTTTTTTGGTTATATAAAATTTATAAGTCTTTAGTCTATATTATTTATTTTGTGATTCTGTCCAATACATAAGCTTATTTACTGATTCTTATGTTTCCTTTCTATTCAAAAGGCCCAAACCATACAGCACCATACACGTTATATTCTAGTATATATATATGGTTTTCTAAAATATATTTACGACTGTGACTATAAATAGTAGGTATAAATGATAAATAGAAACAAGAAACATTTTTTGTGATATTTAATTGTCCAAAAGGCTAGTCTTAGATTGTATCCAACTTATTACATATTATAGGGATCTGCAAAGCAATTATTTGAATGAAAAAGTATATAATTGAAAGCGTATTGAACAGCTGTGTTTACACGAGTTATAAATGTACGCCACGTGCGCACCTGCGACGCACATCTGTGTACACTTACCACATAAAGAGGCTATGTGTTTGTAGAGCAAAACCTAAATTTCTTTAATTGGCATACGTACGTAACAAATTAATATTGGCTATAGGTTAACGTCACTCAAATTTTGCTTGTACAGCTTACTTAGTCTAAGCCAATCTTCTGTTCTGCCATAACACAATGTGATGTTAAATGTGTCCTTATGTTGGAAAAATATTTCCTTTAAAGAAGTATGTCATCAGATGACAGACGAAATCGTTAACGTCGGTCGCATCGCGTCTGTTCACCATTTACAGTCAAAACATTTCAATGTAATATAATGTCTAAACATCGTTCAATATTGTTGACCGAATATAAAATAAACTACTCACACTTAATGTTATAAAGATCCAATTCCTTTGAATCAACATGAAATATATTAATATGCGATATTGGACCTTTTTTTCAGATGGAAGCTAAAGTAAAAGAAGAAGTACCTGATAAGGAATACCAACCCACGACAACTGAGAGGCGAAAATGTGAGTATATAATACAGTTACCACGATAATAAATATTCAATTTGACGAACATTATTTTTTGATTTTTAAATTGTTATCGCATAAGTAATAATTTTATTAGTGATAAGATTTTTTTTAAACTCGAGTATCTTACTAGGGGTCATTTGAAATTGCATAACTTTGGATTTATATATATTGATGGACTAATAGTATTACAATTACGCACGGCAATTCTTCAAACAAATTTTATGAACGCCCGCGATACGAAGGTTGAGAATCGCACGTTTGAGCCACTGGGTAAAATAGCCACAACTCATTATATACCGAGTCTAGCTAAAAAACTATAATAACATAACAATTAACAAAAATGATGATGGGTTTTAAATATACTTTGATTTTAGAGAGTCTTTACGACATTAAATACTAGTATTTTCCCAAAGGTGTACACAAGTGTAAATAATAATTGTACTCTACATTTTATACTTATGTGAAAATTGAAACAGTTATGAAACATGAAACATAAAAAATAAAATTATTCATGTTAACATCAAATGTGTGTTTAAAAAAATATGTTATAAATCTTTTTAAAATTATTTTATATTGATTTAAATGAGGCCAGTATTAACTAGGACTAGTAACAAAAACACTTTAGTAACAGGACTATGATAAAACGAAATAGTTGTTTAGGTAATCATAATAAAAACACAATCGTTATTCCAAATTGCTGATCTAGATTTCTAGATATATACTAAATAGAATAATGTATTAGCTGTTGGGTGGGTAGCTAGGCTCTGTGGGAACAGACACAACTGCGCCCGATAATAATCTAACTGCGATGGTGCGAGGCACGGACTGGAAGTACAACGAGCTACAGATCTAGAAAGGGCATATTAAAGTATTATATTCAACCAAATTTATCATATTTTTATCTCTGAATGTGACATACTATTGACAGGGTTATGAGTGTTAGTAGAAGTATATAAGAGATTGTTAGATGTAACCAGATTTAGAATTAATGTTGTGTACCTACTGTACTTGTTGTGTGTTTCTTTTGGCGTAAATAAATAAATAAATACTGCTAGCGCAGGTATTCTCGAGCCGCAACGACTTTACTTCTAAAAAAAGAGCGTTCCTCTTCCTTAAAGGCCGGTAACTCGTAAGCCTCCTGGCGTAGCAGGTGGCCATGGGTTGCGGTTGGCACATCACTCGAAGTGAGTCGCCTGATCGTTTGCCTGCTCTTCCATAAAAATTTTGGGTTTTTTGGGATTTTTAGTTTTAATTTTTTATTTCATTTTAACAATTTTACTGTTGCTTGTGTAAGAGTGACATCAAGACATTCCAAAATTTATATTACAGTAGATAATTTTCACATCTAGACACTTAGGTAAAGTTTCCGTGTAAATAAACCATTTATACAAAGAGCAGTGTTTGATAAAATGTTCAAATTGTAAGCATTTCATTTATTCGATGTTTTTAGATCAATAATTCAAGCAATATACAACTTTGAATTTTGACATTAATAATTCTAGTACGATGTATTGTTTGTTCATAAAAACAAAGCTATTATAATAGTTTATTCCTATATAATTTATGTACTATGTAATAAAAAACATTAAAGAATATATTATTATTAACTTTTTTATATCAGTAGAAAATCAATATCATACTAATTCTACTAAAAATGGTCAGGCATAACTGACAAACATATCCTACCTCTCGAAAGTGTGTATATTTATAACATATTCCTTAATAGATTTCATTTTTAAAAAAAGATTTTCTTATGACAAAGTAAATGATTTTCTACTGTTCACATCTGAAACAGACGCGCAAAAATGTACCGTAAATAAATTATTGTAACCGCCTGTCACACACAGATTATAATTTATTAAATCTCGCTCTTTGACCGCGCACTTAAGATACATTGTATATACATATATATATATATATATATATATATATATTGTTCACTAAATTTATACGGGGACCTGTATATTTTTCCAAGCTTCACTTTTATATTACGAGTACCTAATGAGAACCCTTATTTCGCAATAATACTTCTAAATTATATAAATACCCAGTGTCGAAGTTTTTTTTGAAATCATTAACTGTTAACATCTACAGATAGAAAAAACCAGTCATAATTCAATTCAAATATTCAATAATAATAATATTAATATAACCAAAGTTATATAAATTATGTAATAAAATCCTATATAGATTATAGGTTTATAGATAATATTCGCGTCAACAAAATACAGACAATCTTACTTCAGCCAAGGTCAGGTAAAACCTGCTTAGTCTAGAATAATAAAAAATAAAATATTCTGATAATTACGATTCTTTGAATGACACATGACAAGTAAAAGGTACAATTATAGCTCGTTGATAATCGATGAGGGGTTTCGAAGAGCAAACACCATGAATTATCCAGCGTGGGAAAGCACGCCTGCTTTAAAAGCCTTCGCACACGGTCGTGCCGGAAACACCGTCTGAGGGATTTGTTTAGAGCCTACTGACTTAGGTTATAAAAGAATCACCAGCCTGGAATGATTGATTTCTCACATATTAAATATAGTTTAATTTTCACTGGTAGTTCAATTAGTTATAGTTTACCACGTACCATCAATTTTAATATAAGGTTTTACTGGACTGAAATCATATATTTCAACATTTTTGAATTACGCTTCAGTCGTACGTCAAATCCCTCATTAACTATATCTAATATATTACGGTGCAGATTAATTATTATATTTAATGCCCGATTGAACCATACAATAAATTCACCGGATCTGAACGTTCTTTAAAAATCAAAAGCTTTCGTTAACGTTAGTTAAAGTAAGCTACGTGGACCACTACGATCCTCTACGATTTTACGTAGCGCTACGGAGTTCTGATTATACGTATATTGACTACGATACAGTAAACAGTTCGTATGCAAAGGATCTAACGCTTTATCATTAATTAAATGTCATAAAATTGAATACACCGTGAAATTCATTGTTATGAAACTAAATTACGTACAGTAGCACTATGCGATTTAATATGTTATCAACCTCAAAAATGTTTTGTTTTTGTCGTAAAATAAATATATGTTACTATTTTATAAATCGTAAACATACGATTTAATAGGATTTTTTTTAAAGCTATTAAAATATAAATGTGATGTTGTTGGAAGTATTGAATGATAGTGACATTTTTACAACCCATAATCGCCTGTTCGAATAAGCAGTGAGCATTAGCTATGAATATTTAAACATGTCGCTGGTTTAAATTATTGTACTTATGCTTCGTGCCCTACAATTTTACTTTGCATATTTTATTGCTTACCTTTCCATTTCTTGTTATAATATTCAATGTTTCCTTTTTTGTCGATTTTAGTTATAGTATGCATTTATTTATATCGTTTCTACATGATTGCATCAGCAGTCACTTGTGTAGCTACATCAATATATTTCTCGAACGAGGCTTGCACAATAAACCCGTATGAGAAGATGCCCACAACAAACTCAGTTGATTCACTATTTTTTAAAGCGTGATCACTGTTTTATAAGTGACCTTATCGCATTTAGATTCGTTTTCAAGCTTTTTTATTAACAATATTTGTTGAATATAGTTTTGAAACTTATTAAGAGGCAAATTTGGTACATCGTTTGAGAGTTTATTGAAAATGCAATTTCCCGGGAATGAAATAGTAATTTTATAGTGAGGTTATTCCTAGTGTTATCTGACTATGCATCAGTATTTTTATTAAATTTATCAAAATTTTTATACAGTACATCTGGACAAGGTATTGGGCCAAGATGGCTGTTTGCTTAAAAAAAACAAGCGCGCATTAACCTGTGCACACTGGGCAATGTGGTACCACATTGTCCGGACCCAAAGGCACTGTACATTAGAATACAATTTAATGTTTTCCTTTTAAAGTTCCTATATTTTTTGAATGTATTAATTAAATCGCTTTTATATTAGTATGCGACATACGATGCAAAATCAAAATGTCGTCAGCAGTTAAGCGTTGTTTTGACAGAATGATGAGTGAGCTCTCAATGTAGAGTGCCCTCTTACATGACTTATAGCGGTCGAGTAACCCATAGATTATACAGGCCCATAGGCTACCAGAATAAAGACATAAAATCTTTGAGACTTCTATGTTTAACTGGTATTTTTGATTGTATATAACCCACGATAATTTATATTATGTAAAATAAATATAATTTAAATGAACTAAAATGGATTAGTTTCTAATCTTAACATTATTTTAAAACGAAAATCAAAGTATCTCGCAACTACCTTTTGGCTTCTGGTTGCAGGATCCTGTGAGGATACATTTTGGAAATTACACCGGCAGTAGAAATCTGCTGAAGTAAGGTTAAAATGTAGAAATTTATTTTCAAACCAGCTGGTTGGTCACTTTGAGTGCGAACCACCGCCCATGGACATCTGCATTGGTGTAAAGCTTACAGAGGAAGGTTTTTTTCTTGAAGTGGTAACGGTTCGGGAATACCTGCGCTTCCTGATGGTAACACAAATAGTTCCATGTAATAGTTAAGTTGAAATCTTCAAGAGTTTTAAGAGTCTTTAAGAGCTTTTGACTCTTCTGTAATAAAAAAAAACATTATATTTAAAAAATCGTGGAATTATTATTTTTCGTGAGGTATGCGCATAATATATGTTATATGGTTATGCAGAATATAAGCAGAGCTCCTGTTATCATTACAAAATATTTTCGTAGTAATTGCGGGATGAAAGCTGCCCGAGGTGTCTGCCACGCGCAGCCAACTCGATAACGAGTAGTGATGCGCTTCGAATTTATCGATTGTAAAAACATTTATTTGTATTTAGATTTCCTTTTTCTAACAGACAAATAAGTAAGAATGGTAAGGATTCAAAAATAAAAAGTTAGTTGTAAGTACTTAAGTTACTTGTAACCCCAATACTTTAGGAACTTAAAAAATTTCGTTAATATTTTTACAGCCTTATTATAGGAAATATCATACCAAGCTTCTCTTAAGTACACGTTATCTGAAAATTACAGGAACCTATTGGTGTTAACTTAGCTTTTTCTGAGTTATAGAGAAGCCGTAACTAATATCCATCAAAGCGTAAACTTGCATTTGTATCTGTTCTTGTTCTTGGAACAGTTCTTATCGATATTATATACCATGTTACACCCCTTGTGGCAGAGGGCATGTCGGCCGCACGCGCGCCGCACTTGGCACACCACTAGCTCTACTAAACTTTTATTTATTCTGTCATCAGCAGGCTACTCGGCTTTTTCCATCAGAAACTGAAATTTGGTTCAGTTATAACTTGTTTGTGATTGATCCTAAATTGCTTTCAGTCATTCAAAGGAATGATCAATTGTATTAATAAATGGTTAGTTAGTAACTTTAATGTTATGAACGTGTCATTATCATAAAATCCAATTATTAATATTATAATTAGGTACATGTACTACACATTTCAAACACAATTTTCCTCAAGGTAACCGATATAGCTATTGTGAGGGCTAACACAATTAATAAACGACATTTACATATGCAGTACGTACTTATCAATAATATATATACATATATATATATAAATAATCACACAGCCAACAAATACTTTACCGGACTCGAACCCAGGGCCCTCTGTTCAGCATTGCATCGATATAAACATTCTCGTTAACGGTTTAAATATTTAATCCCGAAAATCTTGTTCTTAAAAAGAGTTTTGCTTGCTTTTTTACTATAAAATTATTAAGTTTACATATTTATAAATAATTCAGTAATTAATTATATTCAATAAAATAGCGAATGAAATCATAAACAATTAGAATCAATCCACGTTTCGGCGTCCGATAAATTATGTTTGGTTATGCGTCGGCACGCCGCTTGTCACATTGTGTGTTCTAAGCTTATACGCCTGTTCAAATCTTAGCAAGGTGATGCCTGCTTGATGTCTTAAGGATTTTCAATAACATCTGGATAAGAGTAATTGTATCGGCTATAATAATAAGCATTAATTTAAAATGGTATTTTACTAATGACGTTCAAAGGTACCTCTCCTATAATTTTTTTTTTACAGCAACGGCGTCCGGAAAAGATCGCTCACCAGATCAGGAAGATACCAGATCGTCTCCTATACCTGGACCGCCCAGTCCTCAGGTCAATGGAACAACCGGTTAGTCATACGCATAAAGCAAATATATTCTTGCCTAATTAAATGTAGCTTAAAACTATAACTTAAATATATCTTATGAAAGAACTGTTATAGTGCGAATGTAGCAACCAACCTCCAATACTTTTCGTGCTTGACGTACAATTTGATACAATGTTCCTATTTTCTAGCTCCTCTCTCGTCTACGGAGTCACTGTCACCACCACTTCCTGAGGGATCAAAGTCAGCTCCAGCGTTGCAACGTTTGCGCAAGTTTCTGTCTGCCTTACACCAATTTGCAAATGATGTCGGAGCCGAGACCGGGGAACGAGTGCGACAGTTGATATTTAATCTCGTTGTGAGTATTAATTTGAAACAATATTACGATTTTTTTTTATATTATAGAACTGAAAATTCCTTTCAGTTTTTATTCAATGTTTCTATTCAAGTACGTCTTTATAAAGCCAGTTTTTAATTGTATTTATTTAGTGAGTTTAAATCTAACCACTGTAAAATTATAACACTAAGTTTCTTGTGGGTTCTTCTCAGCTGCAGTGCAGTGAACCCATGTCTTTAAAACAATATACCATTAGTGATTGTTAAATAATATTAGAAACACACAAATCGAACCTTGGCAAGTCGATAATACACCTAGAAATCCAGCTAATAGTTCGGACTTTGGACCAATTTCAACAAACAATTTCTCAGGCTGGAGTGATGAATATAGAAGAATTTCAAGCAGGCGTCCAAGAATGCACCAATTATCCTCTTAGAGCTTCTGTGCCTGGTTTTCTAAGAGCACTTTTACCGTTGGCGCAAAGAGATTTACACGCAAAAGCTCGAAGAATAAAACAGGTACATAACAAAGCTTGAAAAATATCTTAACAATCATCACACTTAAGGGATTTCATTTTTAACATTTCATTATTCTGTCTAAAATGTTTATTTAATTGTTATATTATTTTTTTTGGGAATATATTGTTTTAAAGAGGTTTCTTAAAGGTTTTTGCATTTGTAAGACGCAATGTAGTATATACAACATTAATCACACTTTTCTGATGTAGCGTAAACTATATTTCAGACCGCTGCTAATGGAAATGAAAGACTATTAATTTTTTTTTCTATTTAGCATCTTTACATTACATTTTGATTTATGTAATCAGTAGGTATTTTAACATTCATAAAATGTGAACTTAAACCTTGAATAGGACAATGTACAATGTTCCATTCAAATATTCAAATGACATTTGTTTATTTTTTGATAACTGTTTTTATATATTTTTAGACCCCACTACAATACATAAGGTCACACGAGCATCTAATCTTGGAGGCAGCTGGTGAAGGGGACATCTTCGCACAGCAAGGCTCCGTTGAAACGGGGGCGAAGCGCCGAGCTAGTGATCCGTGAGTTATTTAGAACAAACTTGTAAAATAAAAGATAACAAGTTAAGATGCTGCAGATAATACATAAATGAGTGTTCTTTTTTCTTTAAAATTCGTGTTTGTTATTACATTAAGGCATAAATTATTTTAACAATTTATCAATTACCTAAGTTTAAACTTTAATACGCCCTAATAATAATCGAATTAATGAGTCCCATGATCTACAATTAATCGATGGGTAGACCGCTGTGGTGAGAATCGATTAAAAGTCGAATCGAGCGTGTATCGAGTGCGCATCGGTCGGCAGGTGAGTGTTAGCGACAGGTCATTTGTGCCCCACACCACTCGACACTTGAGGTAATACTCACCAGCCACTTGAAGCTACAATATTTTTAACGCTTTCATATTTGGCCGGTTGCTATATCCTAGGGTATAGAAAATCTGTGGTGTTTTATATTTACATTTTTTACATTTAATTATGGATAGGAATGAATTTATTTCATTCACCAATGTTATAACTCAAGTAAGCAGACAGATTTTGTCAATATGTTTAAGTGTGATTAAAACTATAAAAAGCACCTATAATCTAATAAACCGCTGGAGCCCAGTTTGATGATGACGATGTTTAAATATAACAATATAAATATATATTTTTATTAAATCCTTCACTAAACAACTTGTAATATTTGCGTCACGCGAAATAAAAAAAGGCGTACTACTACGTAAAGACACCCATGCACGCGTTAAAAGTTTGGTGCCCATGGGTTCTTGGAAACCCGCAGGTTCGTTTGTAGGAGATAGGGATTCTTATAAAAATAACTAGCTGATCCCGACACACGTTGTTTTGCCAAAAAAAAATGTCTCCAAAAATAGATGTTGGCCGATTCTCAGACCTACTCAATGTGCTCAGAAAATTTCAGGAGAATCGGTCAACCCGTTTCGGAGGAGTAAGGGAACGAAAACTGTGACACGAGAATTTTATATATTAGATTATGGTTTTCTTCTTCACGTCTAAGCTCCAGGGGGACTTAAATATATAAATCAGTATGGGATTATTATAGCTAACGCTTCTCTTTCGCTGGTTTGTTGCCTTGCGTAAGCTGTCACTCGCACAGTGGCGCGGGTTTTTGCGGTGTGCCGGCATGACATCGCCCATTGTACGCAATTGTCGGATCTGATTGAACTGTTTAAAGCTTTAATAACATGCCAATACCACGAAAGTGTGCTTTTCCATTTGAGATTTCAGTGACACGAGAAGCTTATCACGATTTTATGATACCGACTTATTAAGTTCAGATCAATGTATTTTTTTCAAGTTTTATAAAATTTGTATAGGCCGATATGGTGATAACAAAAAGGTATATTAAGGTGTTTCCGACTTTTTTTAAACATAATACTTATCATAAATGATATAGAACATCTATAATAAATAATACATATTTAGTTAACACACAAAACCCATCTGTACAACAATTCTATATTGCTTATAAGCAACACCAAATTTCGATCTCAAGTAGACTTATAATTAATAAATAAAAACTCCATATAATTTAACCGACTTCACTTTAACGTTTCCACTTAAAATCAATTATTTTAGTTGCACTATCCAGTAATAATCGATAGTTATGCGCCAGTTTGGCAAACAACAGTATTCGTTAGGTGCACCCGCACTAAATAATGGCCTCTTAAATTGTTAGAACAGCTTGCTAAAACTCCACTACACTTACCCCCAAATGATTAACGCCTGCCAAAATGTACTTAGCTATCCGCATATTAATGTGACTTTCAATATACAGGGTGTTCCTGAATGTACATTTACAATTGTCTGCTTGACAACGATTTAAATATATTAAATAAAAACATATCTTTATTCACGTAGGTGACTTACATTTATCGTCAGAAAATGACTGCCAGTTCACAAATCAAGGGCGTAGAGCGACGTGAAGCACTGGCTAGAAACACTTCGCACACTACTTTAAGTCGCCCAGTATGTTCCTAATACGATTGAATAAATTCTATGGTGGATTACACACTACGAACACATAAAAACCTTCTCATTCACATGTTATAACATGTTGTAAAATCCTAATTAAGACATAATGTCACGTGTACGTATTAAAGTTTAAAGCTTACGTAAAGTTGGTAATCGTCATACCATTAGGGTCCCGGGCGGCACATTAGAGTTTTGATTTGTCAGCGAACTGTGTACTAGTTATAAAACTTTATGTTTTTAATTATTCGTTTTATGTTTGCTAGTTTTATTAGACATCTGAAAATACACTAAAACAATTTCAGGAAATTCATAGAGAATCTGCGGGAGTGGAGTCTTGTACTTTCCCATTTACTCTCTCCATTAATTTTCATCTGTATGTCAACGATCTTCATATTTACATCCAATCAAGACTTTCTGATTCAAACATAAATTATTCGTATTCCATAATCTCTTACGTTGACTGAGTATAAAACGAAGGTGTGGTACATTATTTGCCAGACTGTAAAGAATTTGATTTAATTTGATTTATCTAAGAGCAACAAATAAAATAAGAAAATACAACATAAGCACAGTTCTTGATTCTTTTTCGGATCTAAATCCTTGAAAATTTAACCATAGCTCTGCTTTTCATAAGCAGCTTAGGCTTAGGTACCTTTTAACTAACGCCCATGCTGTTTATATTCTATTTTAATCAAACTCTTTCAAAACTCAAACACGAGTTACAATTGTTGTGTGCCCGTAGAAAAGATGTATCAACCTGCAACTCTTGATATCACATCCTGTAACTATTCCTTTTTTAATGATCTTTCACATCTATCCGCCTAGCTCCTACTCTTTCTTCGTTTAACTTGGAGATTAAATCATAAATCTGTTAAAATGATTCTTCATAATCTTCATTATCATATAAACAATATAAATTTTTTTTGCTTCATTTCATACGGTTCATTATTAAAATTAAAATAAACGCATGTTGGCCATATTTTATCTAAATAAATTTCCAACAACAGCAATATGGCTCCTGTATTTTTGCCAAACCGCTAATTACAAGATTAAAATATTAGTAAACAAATTCGGAGCCAAAACCGCCATTAGTCGAATAATTAATTGAGCCAAAAACCGCGCTCGTACATTATGTGTTCTCGATTGCATCGCGACAACGCGCCTATTGGGTAGCGGCCAGCCGCCCGTGGCTCATACCATAAGCGACAGCGGACGAGTTTTTTACTGACAGAAATATTACAATCGGAAAATATTTTACACACACAGTGTAATTAGCTCGCAATTTATGCAAATAAATTCAATTATAAAAGTAAGCCTTAAATCGGTGCGTTAAGTCTATTTATTGAATTATTCCTATGAATCTGTATATTACAGGTTATCTATGTAAAAAAGATTTTAAAATTGAATGATGATTAACATTTATGTATATATTTTGTATTTATATTTAAAAAAAATCCGAAACCTCTGCGATAATATAATGTATATTTTTAACTAATTTAAGTTGTATGAAATCAAACTAAAAGGTTCTCTAAAGCGTATGTTATAAATTATTGATATAGATAACGAGCACTCAACTTCATAGCATCCACTCGTACCTTGGCACAAAGACCAAAATCTATGGCCAAACTATTTGCGAAAGGCAATAGGCAATAAATAATTATCGAAACAACGGTACGCCTGCATACGACTACTTAATTGTATTAATAATTATATACACCGTGCAATATATGTCTTTTATTGTGTAAAAAATAATAAAACAACTTTTTTATCCGCGATTTATTACTTATTCGGAATTTTAATAGATTCTCCGACAATAATTGAATAATTAAAAAAAATCACAGAATAGTACATGCAAATTAATAAATAAGTTAATATAAATTAGTTTATGTCTATAGGTACTAATTATTTTTTGCTATATTGATTTTTTCATTACATGTAATCATTATTGTTTGGTTGACTGAGATTGGTTTTTGTCTAGAACTGTATCGATTAAATGTTTGTGGATAAATAACATTACATGGAAAAAACCACAAAAAAAAATAATATGTTAGGCGCTTATGGCAGAGTACACTTTCCTAGTGCAGTATTTCCTCTATGTATGAAAAAATTGAGGGATGTTTTTTTCTTTTCTGTCGCAAAAATCATTATGTAACTTATTTAATATAAAAGTATTCAAATTTTAAACGATTTTTTTAAACCCGGTTAAAAATGAAAGAAATTAATATTCCTAAACAACTCTCTGTTTAAAAGCCTATTAATTATCTATCGCAAACCCCCTTTGTTCTCATAAAATAATCGCACAATGGAGAAGTTTCGGCAGATGTTTGGAAATTCAACTCGTTTAAAAGTTTATCTATAAATTTTCTATTGATTCGATAAAGGGTTGAGCTTATAAAGCGTCTTTATTTTGTTAGAAAATATTGTGATAACAAGAAGGGTGAAACCATTAATTTATACACGATGAACTTTAATGCCCGAGAATTTACTTAATAGTATCATATTCGCGAATATTAAACATTTAAATAAAACGAATTTATTAACATACGCTATTTAAATGCGACACAGAACCCACAACTTAATGAAATATATTTAGTTGCTGATGCTGTATCCTTGATGTGAAATCTGATTACCCGCTACTAAATGTAATTGAATTTAATCTAAATAAATAATTTAAAGTCGTTGTTCTAGGTTTTACGAGGCCCAAACAAATGGCTCCCATGAAGATTATCCCCCACATGCAAAACGACCAAGCCTCATCAACCCGTCTCCGTTCTATCACCTGCCGAGTAACGCCAGCCTCTTTGACTATCCTTACCACGGCTATCATGCGCAAGAGCAGCCGTTCGAGAGAAGAGATGGTATGCTAAATTTTCTTCTCTGCGACTGTGCGATGTCTCTCTGTGTATATAATAGAGACGTATAGACAACACTGGCCGAATACATATGTATATATTCGCATGATATGATTTTTTTTATTTTTTTATTTCTTAAACCTATACAGCTTATCAAAAAGAAGTTTACACAATAAAAATAGATTTTAAATAAAGCCAAAATAAGGTTAAAACATAGAACCGGAAATAGAATCAAAGAACAGAAACAACAATAAAAAAACCACGAACAAAAAAAAATAAAAAAAATATATACATATGAACAAGTGGAGTATACTATGTGAAGAACGAGCATTTAAGTGTGTGTGTATTAGTGTGTGCAATGGTGTTGCTGTGTGAGTGAGTGTGCGAGGATGAGTCTTAGTTTTTTTTAAATAATTGAATTAAGTTCGTTATATATAAGTATAAGCGTAGTGACTTAAGCGTGCATCTCACCATTCTAAACATTCGTTCAGGCACACAATCAGCTGACATTTTTTTGACACTATTTGCAGTGTAAATTCATGTTTTATGCTCAGGTGGAATATCAGTCCGTGATGTATCGACCATGAATGCGACCTTCACAGAGCCACGGCCGGCTGGCTTAGCTAAGAACGACGATGAATGGAAGAATATCAATACGATGCTTAATTGCATTCTAAGTATGGTGGAGAAGACAAAACGTGCCCTGGCTATTCTCCAGCAGAGAGGAACAGGTACAATTCTTAGTTGTTATATCTTCATGTTATATTTTACAAATTATTAAGTCGTGTTTTGTTTAAGTAAGTCAGATGTTTAATTGGTGTTTTGTTTTTAAATTAATACTATATAAATCGACATCCGAAATATAATTTCTTCATTAGAAATATTGGTGGATTAATTAAACGTATTTTGATCTTCAAGTACAAGGATACAAAAACTTACAAATAAAATCATAATATATATTGTTCAATAGATATATCGGCTCAACTACAACAATTAGTATTAAAATAACTAGAATAATTAAGTTCGGGCATCATTTAATTGTCCTAATAAGTTTATAACAAAATTGAACAATTTCATGTTTATTACGCTATGGAATGTCATCCTTATTATTTCAATGTCGTAGTCTTTGACTGAAAAACAATACGGACATGTCCTTATTATAAAAGATGGATGCATTGTAACTGCACGACAGCTAATAGTGAAAATAAAAACTGCCAAATATCAGAGAAGTGTTGTTTTATTGATGAGTGGTTATCGTGACGTCAGCAATGTAGACGTCAAGCCTTAGCCAAAAACCTTATGGAGACACTTCTTTTGTTAGATATACTAAATGTTTGCTATACGTATTGTTATTTGGTTTGGGTTTTTGCTAAGATCGAAAAAAATGCTATTATTATTTACTCATGAGCTAAACATGAGAGTTGAGTTATAAATTGTACCTATTGTCATATTGTTGTAAATTTTTATTGCACTTTAAAAAAAATCTGTACGTAGGTGTAGAGCCAACGGAAAATACCGACATTAAGCGTGCTGCAAGCGAGATAATGGCGGCTGCGGTTCGGCAGACCGAGGAACGGGTTGCGGAAGTCAGGAGACGAGCTGAAGATGCCGTTAATCAGGTAAGAAATGTGCTTTACAATTTAAATTCTCAATACTGAATTTTTAACTCAATTTAAACTATTCATTTTATTATTTAAGTTAATTTGGTAATCTTAATTTTTTTTAATTTTTATTAAAGTTAAAGTTAAATTTAAAAATGTGGTTTATGGAAAGTTCCAATACTGCAGGTAAAACGCCAAGCCCTACTGGAGTTGCAGCGGGCTGTTGGCGCTGCGGAATCTAAGGCTTTGGAGTTGGTGGCTGCAGAACGAAAGGAGAGACACTCTCCCCCACCAGGAAGAGATCTTAGCCCCAGCTCGGCAGGACAACAGGTATCATTGTTAATAATATTATATGATTGCTAGATATAGGAATTATTATTATATCCTAAGATTTAATTACTTAAGGGGCTGATACATCTGCGTATGTTTCATCTGTAATTTTTCACTCGCTATTCACTTACAAAAAAAAATCATCAAAACCACTCTTCATGAGAAAATATTCCTAACGAAATTTTAATTTTATTAAGCATATAAAGCGCTTGATACCTTACTAAATGTAGCGCTAAAACGCATTGAGACCACATTAATAAATGGAAAAATAAATTAATTGAACAGTGCTGTTGGAACTGCGGTCGTAAAGCGCAAGAGACATGTTCCGGATGCAATGCAGCCCGGTACTGCGGGGCCTTTTGCCAGCACAAGGACTGGGAGAACCATCATCAGGTCTCTGATCAAAATATTTATAAATTTAATTAACATTACAACTCAAGTCATATATACTGTAATATGAAGTCAGATTTTAATTTATTAAACAAATACACTAAATCTAGCGTCTCTGTCTACCGTACTGTGCGGAAAAGAGACAGTGTTATAATCTCGAGGTTTTTGTGTTTGCTTATCTGCATATATCTATATTTTTATCTATTTGTGTGGGTAGTTTTAGTTAGGCCTAACTCAGTATAATACTAGCCTAGCCGTCTACGTCTCTAGGCTTATAACCATAGCACTGATTTACATAACGCAAATATAATAAAAATAATTGTATTGCAGGTGTGCAGTGGTCGAGACCAAAAGCCGGTCGCAATGCACCGTTCGTCCCCTCCAATACCCACCACTTTGACAAAAACCCTACCACGATCGACCACACCCATCACAACCACAACCACACTACCTGACAACCGTCTATCCATAACCACACTCAACAATGACCGGTTACTCAACCAAAACACTATGACAGCTGCCAATGACAGAATAGCGCTGTCAAACCTCTCGACGCAAGGCCTCATTGGTGGAATTGGCGGGAAGAAATGACGCACCAGAGAATACTTTGGAAACGTCAGATTTCCCAAGAAAATACGGAGATAATTTCCCAAAGTACCTACAATGTAAATATTTATTATATTAGGAACAATAAATGCTTCTGCTAATCAACAGCTGTATTTAAACTCTGCAATAATTAATGATATTTTAAATTAACTTCTAGTTAATTTATTTCAACCAAATTACAGACGTTTTTAATTTTTATTCTCGTACTTTAATTCAATAATCATACAATTTATCGTGATGTTCCTTGATTGTATATAAACTCCTTTAATATGGTAAATAAAGCACCTAAGTCGGATAAAATTAAACGCCTGATCAAAGATATTCGTTGCCTCAATTTTATTTATAAAGCACAAGAAATTTTCAATAAAAACACGTGGAAAATACGTCTACTGTAATACTTCTCGTATTTAGTGTAAAAATTTTTTAAATCAATTTAATGTAAACTGTATATAGATGTTTTAGAGTAATTTAGGAAATAATAAATATGTAGTCTTGGAAGTAAAAGTAAACAACATTAATTTACGCTAATAAACATAATCCAAGAAAAGGAAGTATTTTAAATTTTTATCTGTGTTTTTTGTTTCGTTGATTATTAAAAATAAAGTAGAATGCAATCTTCATAGTGCCATAAGTTTTAACTAATATTTTGTTATTATGTAAATATATCGTTGTACTTATTGCATGATATTCAAATAAATAGATAAGATATTAAATAATTTTCCATTTTAATTGTATGTGCAATATTAGTGTTTAGTAATTAAAAATTATTTATGTGTATAAAAACTTCATTCCGAGTCATTACGACACTTAATTTATTGAAATAAAGATGTTTAAAATTGCATTTGTCTTTTTTTACAACCTTATTTATTGTGTATACATAAAATCTAATTGTATAATATTTCCATAGTTTTATTAGAGTTATAAACCAAATTAACATTATCGGTTTAGGCCTGAGATTTCTGTTGACTTAATAAGTTTCGCTTCAAAGGTAAGTTAAATCAAATAAACCTATTACATCATCATGTCTGTTTTCTGTGAGGGGATGGAGTTTTCCGGTTGGGAAATTAGACCTGAAAACTCGATGGAAATAGTACAGTACTCTCTTTAAAGATTCTCTCGTTCTCACCTGTTCTTCCCTTGCAAAACTATACCAAACTGAAGCTTCTGAGCCATTATGTATATGTTATTACGTACAGATTTGCATAATTACACGTTATATATATATAGACGAATAGAGGTGATGCAATCTAAGTATAGTTGATTTAATATTATTTGAGTAAATTATTTTTCCTAGAATATTAAACTTTGCGTTATTATTATATATATGACTAAAGAAGCAAGACATGGGTTCCAATAGTTAGATAAAAAGAAACATAATAATTAATATTACAAATATCTTTAAAGTCAATAATGTCTATTTAAAAAAAAACAAATTCACCACCTTGCATAATTTAGGTAACTTAGTCTTATATTTTAAAAAAAGTTTAGTTCAGTGTAATTCAATAAATGAAAAAAGTAGCCAGTTCATACATCATAGGCGAGAAGTAAACTGCAAAACCCTTTTTACCAATGGTTGTACGTCAGGAAATCATGTGTATGGAGAGAGAACGAGTCAATATTTGTTTCCCCGGCTTATTAACACGATGCCTCCAACCAGGAGTAACCATTAAAAAAATACTCCAAAAAATTTTTTTTTAAAAAGATTCTATGTAGCACAATTTTGTATTAATTGTTTATTTTAAAAGAGCAGCTATCGAGTTTCTTGCCGGTTCTTCTCGGTAGATGCCTTCCGAACCGGTGGTAGTGTAAAAATTGACGATTCAAAAGTGTCTTTATAAAGACCTACTTGAATAAAGATATTTTGAGTTTGAGTTTATGTGTGTGATAGACTTACATTACAACCAAAACCATTGAATAGTTTATCTGTAGTTATGTACGATACTGTAACAATCTGTTTGTAATTGATAAATAATAAAAGAATTACGTTTATTTTTACATTAAAAAAATACTTATAAAAACATTTATAAGCACAAACAAGCTAGTAAGATCAAAACAACAAAGCAAATAAGCCACCGCACACAAACTCGATTTACAAATATATTATATTTTATGAGTTTCCATCAATTGGTATTTCATTGTGCGTTGTTTACGCATCTATAACACAATTCCAAGCAGTTTATATTATCGGTAAATAAATTTATAAACGTTAAAAGAAAGAAGCTTTTTTGATGATAATAAAGCTTAGCAATGATTTTTCTCAATTTGGGCCAACATCCAAGCTGTTCTTCTTGCCTGCTTCTCCTCAGCTTGGCGTACCAACAGGGTTCATTAATATTTAGAACAATTCAAAATGGTATAATATTGGCGATTTTAATTTATTTATGGAATACAACAATAACAATTCCTACATGTCTGTCTCAAGCCCGTATTAGTGTAAAAGCTCTTTGCTTCTGTCACGTTTTGATATAGGAACCTCAACTTTTCAGTTCATTAGATCCTTTGCATAGCCTGGAGGTGTACTTTGCCGTCACTTAAGATGATAAACCTTTGTTTTCTCTCTTTAGCTGTCCCCGATATTTCCACAACTTAAAAGGGTTGTTCTTTGAAGTGACAACCTACGGCCAAGTCAAGTCTTGTGGGCAATGTTCGTAAAGATAACATTGTTTTTGACTTTTAAACAACCAATTTTGCGAATACGACTTTTAGAATAAACTTTTTTACACAAACAAATTTACACAAAAAGAAATTCTTTCAATTGCCATTAACCACTGTCGGAGGGAACAGAAATCGCTCAAGACAGTTATATTCATGACTGTTCTGTGACGAGTGATTCCCTTTTTTAATTAAAAATCCAACTAAAACTTACAAGGAATTTGCTACAAATACTTATATTGAAGATACTGAATTGAACTGGTCGTTTAAGCAACGTAGGTTATAAAATGTAACTAATAGATACGAGTTAATTTATTTTGTTAGGAATGTTAACTGCATAAACAATTGGATATAAAAATTCATATATTGTGTTTACTCAACCGCAATGTCGGCTACACGGCTCCTTTGAATATCAAAGTGAATGATCACAAAGGACTGCTCGCGGTTACAGCCATTTGCCCATGAGCTGTCAAACTGCTGCAGCTTCAAGATGATTGACATTGATCAAAGGACAAGACGACAATACTGAAAGTTAAAGTTAGTTGAAAGTAAATAATTGTAACTTGGGAACGAAGAAACAAGTTTTAAAGTACTTTAGCTTCACCAAGCCTGTATTAAAGATTTTTTTTTAATTTAATTTCTTTTATATATAAATGCATTCGAGTATGGTGTAACGTAGAACACTTTGCAATCGTTCTACTCAGATCGCGTGCATACAGGTACATGGAGATTTTCTTGAGAGTTCTTCTAGGTCGAAACTAGCAGTTAATGTAATTGTGAAGTTATTTTTTTATACTTTTACAAAGATTCATAAGTGTAAGAGAGTCACCTAAATGAATGTAGTTATTTTTGATTCCTGATTGATGGATTTAAAATTGAATGTAACTATGCAATAGTTATGTTTTTAAATAGACTATTTGATTCAATATTGTGTTCAAAACTTATTGTCATTAGGGTAAATGAAGTATTTTCGTTATTTTATGAAATCATAGTCATTATTTCATAGTACAAATGGGAAGTTTAATGAATTCGAATGATACCAACCAGGTATGATTTGTAATTTGATCCGTATTTCTACTTTTAACGTCATCACGTCGGGCACATGAGTCAATTAGCCGGTAGTGCACCGACTGACGTGGACTCTCGACCACAGCCAAATTACATTTCGTGTTGACACCACACTTTGTGTATTTGTCGGATTCTCATATCGAGATAATAAAATAATGCTACGCAACAAATAAAATTCTGGTGCCAGTGGGCATAGCAAGAGATGATGTTACCACGATCCCTTGGAGTATGGGATTTGCGTGGACACGTTAGCCTCGTCGCACTTCTCTTGGATAAGTATTGGAATTAGTTCCCACTGGGGTAGACTTATGGACCCTGAGATACACAGGCGCTTAGTAGTTCTTACTGGTGATCCATGAGCAAGTGGTTTTTTGGTTCAGCGAATTAGCATCCCGATACAGTGAGTTGTTTTAGTTTGTTAGATGAAGTTAATTATAAATATATAATTACCTTGTAGCTTTAAAACATACACAATCGGCTTTTTTTTCAGACGCTGGGCGTTTATGAATATATCAGTCCAGGTTTTACAATTACGTTGAATGAAAAATGTTGAATAAATTTTATAAATTAACTCATTGCCCTTAAAGTGTGGTCACATTAATGTCCACGTCGCGGGCAGCCACACAAAAGTCCTCGAAGCAGCACTGAGGTTTAATCATAACCCGTCACGACTCGCGAAGGATTGCATTTGAAGGGTTGCAATTGAATACTGGACAACGATCTTTGAAGCTGGAGTTCGGTGCAAGTGGACTTGGTTAGGTTGTAAAAGCACAAAGTTGCAAAACTTGGTCTTAACAGTTTAAAAACATGGCGAAGTTCCTTTGGTTATTATACTTAGTCTTGCCATAAATATTGTTATAAAGAAAAGCACGATTTTTTTTTTATACGTAACATTTATTCCTTTCATAGTGAGTTAGTTTAATACATCAATATATAACTATTAAAAATATACAATGTTTATTCGAAGTGGTCTCCATTGGCTGCAATACAGTCTTTTAAACGTTGAGGCCAGTTATCAATAGCAGCACGAACTCTTTCTAGAGGAAAATTCTTCACTGCCAACCGAATGGATCGTTTTAGGGACTCCAAATTATCATGGCGTTTAGAGCAAGCCTTACTCTCTAAAACTGACCATAAATCATAATCCAATGGATTTAGGTCAGGACTTGACGACGGCCAGTTTTCAGTGCTGATAAAGTCCGGAACGTTAGTTTTCAACCAAGATTGGGTGGATCGAGCTCTATGACCCGGTGCCGAGTCTTGTTGAAAGCACCATTCTTTGTTATTGAACATGGTGTTAGTTAAAGGCTTAACTACCGTCTCAAGAATGGTATTTTGATAAACTTGTGCCGACGTTTTAATACCTTTTTCACAAAAATATGGCTCAGTCACCCCTTCATAGCTAACACCCCACCAAACCATCACTGAAGTGGGATAATGCCCACGTTGTACTCTGTTTACTAATTGCGAAGCTTCTTTAGAGCTTCCAGCATAAATACGGTCATTTTGTTTATTAAAATACTGCTCAATTGTAAAAATTTTCTCATCCGTAAACAAAATTTTTTTGTGACCTCCCTTTGCGTACCGCTTAAGTAGTTGTTTGGATTTTACCACCCTATTCTTCTTTAAATTATCAGTTAAGAAGTGACCAGTACGTATCTTATAGGCTGCAAGTCCTAAGTCATCTTTTAATATACGCGACATGGTTCTAGGAGCTATCTTCATCTCCCGAGATAAAATCTTTTGCTTACGGACAGGATTTCTTCGAATTCTTTCCCTAACTGCTTTAATCACCTTTTTGACACGAACGGTACGTGGACGGCCAGATCTTTTTCTGTCACAAACAGAGGAGGTATCATTGTACCTATCAATAGCCCGGTAAACAAACATTTGACTAATACCAAGCGGGTGGAGGGTTTTAAAAATTGCACTTTTCTCCATACCTACTTTATGTAAGGCAATCACAGCGATTCGGTTCTCTTTATCACCCCACTCCATTTTAATATAACAAAATATTTAACAATATAATGGCGCGAAAATAAGAAAACACATCAAGCAATCATATAAAAATGACAGATTCCAAATTCAAACGTAATATTTTCTTTTTTTGAATAGTAACAGTATTTATGGCCAGACTAAGTATAGTATATAAATTCACTATACAAATAGTTTTCCTTATTTACCTTGGCAAAATATAAAATGTTATCTTAAGTAATGTTTTCCTATTTCCTGTTGAATTTCAAGTATGTATTGCTTTAAGGCCGATACACTAACGACTATTCACACGACATATATTTCATTCACTTAATTTGTTAAAGTATAGCTCAAACTTTAAAAATCACTTACAATGAGTTAAGTATCGAATTAAGAAATTCTGATCTTTTAGTGCTATAAATATATATTTTTTTAATTTTAAAAAACCGAAGTAGGAAATACGATTAATACGTGTTTAAATATGATATTTACCAATAAAAAAGAACTATATAACAGACGAAACGTGATACCTATTACACATCTCACGTTAATAACATAAAATTTCGTATTTTGTAATTCAAAAATAAAACTTAATAATTTGTGTCAATTTTTTTAAGTGAAATTAGTTGAAGATAAATATTACTTAAAGTATGTTGAGTCAGCTTGTATTAAATAAACTGATTCCCTTAAACATCGTCTTCCGAATCCAAAAGTAATTTATGAATAAGCGCGGTTATATTGAGGTAATTAATACATTTAGCATAAACAAACAAAAGTGTTTTTTCCACTTTGTACCAGCGATTTTTATTTAGCAATCATTTAAATAAGATATATATACATTCGTTATATCTTCGGTTAGTTAGTACCCAGTTAAACTAACTTTGTTTCTCTGTGCCGAATGGTGCAGCTAGTTTGCCGTAATAATGTTTGTATTTATTTAGTGCGTTCATATTATTAGATATGAATGATTATTATTAGAGATTTTTCACAAATTTGTAACAAGGTTGGCGCGTATTTTTTTTTTAAAGCAGACCTAACCCACGTGACTATCGTATATTTACGTATTTAATACAAAACTGGAATAAGTTTACGGACTTAACTTAAGCACCTTACGTCAAACTGTCTCTAAACCGTAAAATAAAAATTGTCTATGGGTTAATTAAAGAGATTGACTTTGTACGAAGTCTAGTTAAACGATTAACTTATGGAAAGACCAAACTGGATGTAACCTGAGAAACAGGTCACCCAACTTGTTTGAATCACGGTCACACTTTATGAATCAGTCATAAGTAATCTCCAGTCATGAATACTACTGTAAGTTGATTATTAGTTTACGTGTTTTGTTTCGTTTGTCGATTGTTAATTCGTACTAATGTAACGCTTATTTATTTTATACTAAACTTTGATTTAATTTATTAACAGTAATATATAAATCGCTTTGTTGTTGAAACAAAGAAAGTATATAATGTTGTAAAATAATGACAGTAATCGCAATAGATTAAATTCAGTGAAATTTATGCATTTAAAAAGTCAATCGCGATATTTTAAGGGACTTCCCGACAAAAACAACGCAATAACGTAGTTAGCTCATTCATTGCCTTCGTCAGGTCATAAGTTCAAATAAAAATTAACAAAATAATATGTAGATACTAAATGATTAACGTATATTTTCTTATAGTTTTTTTCCTTAAAAAGATACTTTTATTTAAATTGTTTATTTTGCAACTTAATTCAAATATTATTATGCAGATTTTAATCCTTCTTGGCGTACTTGCTATGGCGGCTTGTGCGCCAAGAACAAAAGACTGGGACAGTTTACGCATAGCCAGACGATCTCCGCAGTATATTAAGGGACATGTCTCTGGAGTTAAAGGTACAAGTTTGTCTATCTACGAAATGTTAATGAAGTTATAACTTACATTTTAAGGACGTCTGATTCACAACAAACCTTAAACTTAGTATAAACTAAAATACATTAAAATTTGTAAACTTTAATCCTTAAATATTTATATCGTTTAGTTAACTATTAGCTATTCATTAACACACCACCTATTTAAATATACAAACTTAACGTTTAATGATCTTGGCACACGTATGTAACCAGGCGTTCTTAGCATAACAATTGTGTGACCATTAAATATATGTATATAAATTTTACAGGTAATACACGCCCAAACTCATCTCTCCGCAAAGGTGAATACATATGTGGCAATAAAATATGTAAGCTTCAACCCGGAGAGATTCCTAAAGGATGTGATGGAACTTGCCAATATAGGATTTTTTAATTTAAAAAAAAAATTAGCCACTTTTTCTTCTATCTAAAAATGAAATAATTTTTATTTATTCCATAAGTTTGAATGTCGCAAAATATGTTTTAAAAAGTCTGTTAACTAAATATCTTATTTCAAAAGTGGTTTATTTAAAACAATGTCATCAGACTGATGTAGTTAATGTTTTAAAATCGAATAAAACTAGTCTAATCTACGTAAAACGTAATTTGAATGATTTGAAATAAAACAGTGTATCAATTTAATCATCTTTATTGTGATTATTCTTTAAATGACTCTGTTCCCACTTATTTTGTGACAATTTGAAACCAGCGACATCTAGTTTGGTCGCGATCAAACGTCCACAGTTGGTGCTATTCAGGAGGTTGCTCTTTTCAGACAATTCCGCCATAATTTTAACCTTTTGCTCGTTAGAGGCCGACTCGTAGATTCTTTCGAATGCCCTCGAGCCATGCTGGGACATCGCTAAGGTTTGATAACAACCCTGGAATAATATTATAATAAATTAATAAAAAAAAAAATATCAGAAATTCTCATACTTGCATTCGATATCAGTATGTTACAATAGTTGAAAATACTTTTAATTTTATCGATAAGGTTTGATAGCAACCCTGGAATAATATTAAAATAAATTAATAAAAATAAAAAAATATCAGAAATTCTCATACTTGCATTCGATATCAGTATGTTACAATAGTTGAAAAGACTTAATTTTTAGCACAGTCTAAAATATTATTTTGTAATTTTAATTAGTTGCACACTATAAAAGAAATAAACAAGTTAAAAAAAACATTTTGTCACCTTAAGTTTCCATATAAGCTTATCCCGTGCCTTTACTCCAACAAACTGTCCCTTACAAAATGCATCAGCCACGTGACTTCCTTTTGCCTCACTAAATATATAGAGAAGACTGTCCGACTGCAGCTCCAATATGCTTTGAACTGCTTTTGTTGGTCGCTGAATGAGAATTATTTGTTTAGATTTTACAACGAAATTTTTTAAAAGGAAAACTTAATTGAGAGCCGTAATTACTTTCAAGTGGTCTCTTAACTCCCAGGCAACAAACAATAAAAGTAATATAAAACTATAATTAACATGCAATAATAAAGAAAAAAAACCTAAAATATTAGAATTAGATTAGTACTTATAAGATAAAGATTTAAAAAATTCTATAACCTACAGAGATATGGTTGGTCTGTTTGAACCAGTATAAAAGTCATATATTTGTTTATATACTATTTAAATACTTCTTTAATGGATATATGACATTAGTTATCAAAAAGACAATAATCTGAGAATCTAGAGTTGAAAACATAAATTTTATGTAAATTACCTGGAAATCAAGTATGGTCTGGAGTATTACAGAACCGTGTATGTTAATGAAGAAACCCTGTGTAGAGACAGTAACGTTACCCCCAAGGGGAACCAGGCGTAGACATTGTAGTGGGAAAAGTTTTTGATTGTCATCTGTGCAGTTAAGTGATTTTTCTAAAATCTGAAAAATAAATATAATTTAGCTTTAACGAGATCTAGTTAGATAAATATAGTTTAAACCTTAACGAGATCTGACATTGCTTGAAGAAAATATATTTTATTTTTAATATTGTGTGTGGCTGTGAGACACACTTTAGGCCGTTTGAATTTACTTAAATGGTGAAATATGTAAATAAATATCCATTGATTATAGCACAAAGAAACAAAAACGATAAGCACATTGAAATAAATTTTAAATTTTTATCTATACTTTTAATTACATAATATGTATGCTTTTAGAGAATTAACTATTTAAATAGTCCTTTTAGCTATTTTACATACATATATCAAAATTCCCTATGTAGTCATGAACCAGTACTATGTTACCTGTATAAATTGTGTCTGTCTTCCTTTGATTCGTAAGCAAGCTTTGGCCAGGGCAACCAGGACACCTGTGTTTCCACAAGTGAGTAGAGTATCAAACTTCGTCCCGAGTTCATCAAACATTGGCTCAAACTGAAATATATGTTTGTATTTAATGAGATCATTAAATAAAAAGGGATGAACTATTGTAATGGGCTACGCTGAATGTTATTAAAAACATGTTTTTAAGAAATAAAAATGATAGTTTGTTGGTTTAAAAAAGTGTAAAGAAAAAAATAGTTTAGTAAAATTACCTCTTCTTTAATTTGACAGTTATCTATAAGGCGTTGTACTGTGAAATTAAGCATAGGCATAGCGGCTAACTGTCCAAGGCGATTGATAAAACACTTTGCATAAATTTGTGTGTATGTCTTCTTTTTAACAACAAACAGTGCCGCTTCTAATAGCCTGGAATCATAATAATAAATAAATAAAATATGTAATAATACATAACAAAACATTATTGAGGATTACTGTAGACAATCTCTGCCCTATTCAGGAGACATAGGTTTTTAAGTCAAGTCGTAATAATACATTATTTCAAGGAAATCGAGTCACTTGAGACATGTTTTGATTAATTAATTAAGTTTTATTTAAATAGATTATGTATTAGACAGAAGGAAAAATTTCTTCACTAAAGGATGCTAAAAATCAATCTCTTACCTAACAGCTGGTTCAGATTCAAAGACAGGTGGTAAATTACCACTGTCTAAAGGTTTTTCTTCCACATCTTTTTCATCTTTTTTCTCTTCAACACCTTTGCCCACCCAACCCTCCGGTACAAAACTTTCATCCATCAATTTATCAACCAAACTCTTTGTTAACTTTTTATCTACATTTTTTACAGCATACAGCAAAACTTGTAAAAGTCCAGATGTCAAATTCTCATATGCCATATCTTTAAACTGTGGCCAAGATGATAATCTATTGGCAAAATCAGTAACTATTTCCTTAAACTCTTCCGGAACAACTTTATAAGTCATATGAGTTAAATGCGGAGGTATTCCCTTTTTGTCTTGCACCGTTTCCTTGAATAGATTAACTTTTGGTTTCTCACCTGGCAATAGTGTGATACCACTTAAACATTTTAATGCACTACGCAATATATGATTTGCATACTGATCCCATACAAAGTCTTCTAAATTGTTTAGTGCATATTTACATATCTTTATTGTAAACTCGTGGCATGCTTTAATGTGCTCTTCAGAATAATTTTCATCCTTTTTAGCCTTTTTAACAGGAGGCTCGTCGTCTTCTTGTAGATGTTCTGTTGCTCGAGCACAAGACACTCGTAATAATGTTTCGACTACATGACTTGAGAAATTGTCTGCAGATAATTTACGAAGTTCAGGCGATAAAATGTCAAAAAATCTCTCTAAATCCTCACATGACGAGTATGGTAATAATAGCTCCACAAGACGACAGCCAAGTTGATTTCCAACTACATTTATTTCTTCACCTTTTGTTCGTTCAAGAACATTTCTAACTAGAGCCTCTAGAATATACAAAATAGTTTTATGCTCAGGTGGAATATCAGTCCGTGATGTATCGACCATGAATGCGACCTTCACAGAGCCACGGCCGGCTGGCTTAGCTAAGAACGACGATGAATGGAAGAATATCAATACGATGCTTAATTGCATTCTAAGTATGGTGGAGAAGACAAAACGTGCCCTGGCTATTCTCCAGCAGAGAGGAACAGGTACAATTCTTAGTTGTTATATCTTCATGTTATATTTTACAAATTATTAAGTCGTGTTTTGTTTAAGTAAGTCAGATGTTTAATTGGTGTTTTGTTTTTAAATTAATACTATATAAATCGACATCCGAAATATAATTTCTTCATTAGAAATATTGGTGGATTAATTAAACGTATTTTGATCTTCAAGTACAAGGATACAAAAACTTACAAATAAAATCATAATATATATTGTTCAATAGATATATCGGCTCAACTACAACAATTAGTATTAAAATAACTAGAATAATTAAGTTCGGGCATCATTTAATTGTCCTAATAAGTTTATAACAAAATTGAACAATTTCATGTTTATTACGCTATGGAATGTCATCCTTATTATTTCAATGTCGTAGTCTTTGACTGAAAAACAATACGGACATGTCCTTATTATAAAAGATGGATGCATTGTAACTGCACGACAGCTAATAGTGAAAATAAAAACTGCCAAATATCAGAGAAGTGTTGTTTTATTGATGAGTGGTTATCGTGACGTCAGCAATGTAGACGTCAAGCCTTAGCCAAAAACCTTATGGAGACACTTCTTTTGTTAGATATACTAAATGTTTGCTATACGTATTGTTATTTGGTTTGGGTTTTTGCTAAGATCGAAAAAAATGCTATTATTATTTACTCATGAGCTAAACATGAGAGTTGAGTTATAAATTGTACCTATTGTCATATTGTTGTAAATTTTTATTGCACTTTAAAAAAAATCTGTACGTAGGTGTAGAGCCAACGGAAAATACCGACATTAAGCGTGCTGCAAGCGAGATAATGGCGGCTGCGGTTCGGCAGACCGAGGAACGGGTTGCGGAAGTCAGGAGACGAGCTGAAGATGCCGTTAATCAGGTAAGAAATGTGCTTTACAATTTAAATTCTCAATACTGAATTTTTAACTCAATTTAAACTATTCATTTTATTATTTAAGTTAATTTGGTAATCTTAATTTTTTTTAATTTTTATTAAAGTTAAAGTTAAATTTAAAAATGTGGTTTATGGAAAGTTCCAATACTGCAGGTAAAACGCCAAGCCCTACTGGAGTTGCAGCGGGCTGTTGGCGCTGCGGAATCTAAGGCTTTGGAGTTGGTGGCTGCAGAACGAAAGGAGAGACACTCTCCCCCACCAGGAAGAGATCTTAGCCCCAGCTCGGCAGGACAACAGGTATCATTGTTAATAATATTATATGATTGCTAGATATAGGAATTATTATTATATCCTAAGATTTAATTACTTAAGGGGCTGATACATCTGCGTATGTTTCATCTGTAATTTTTCACTCGCTATTCACTTACAAAAAAAAATCATCAAAACCACTCTTCATGAGAAAATATTCCTAACGAAATTTTAATTTTATTAAGCATATAAAGCGCTTGATACCTTACTAAATGTAGCGCTAAAACGCATTGAGACCACATTAATAAATGGAAAAATAAATTAATTGAACAGTGCTGTTGGAACTGCGGTCGTAAAGCGCAAGAGACATGTTCCGGATGCAATGCAGCCCGGTACTGCGGGGCCTTTTGCCAGCACAAGGACTGGGAGAACCATCATCAGGTCTCTGATCAAAATATTTATAAATTTAATTAACATTACAACTCAAGTCATATATACTGTAATATGAAGTCAGATTTTAATTTATTAAACAAATACACTAAATCTAGCGTCTCTGTCTACCGTACTGTGCGGAAAAGAGACAGTGTTATAATCTCGAGGTTTTTGTGTTTGCTTATCTGCATATATCTATATTTTTATCTATTTGTGTGGGTAGTTTTAGTTAGGCCTAACTCAGTATAATACTAGCCTAGCCGTCTACGTCTCTAGGCTTATAACCATAGCACTGATTTACATAACGCAAATATAATAAAAATAATTGTATTGCAGGTGTGCAGTGGTCGAGACCAAAAGCCGGTCGCAATGCACCGTTCGTCCCCTCCAATACCCACCACTTTGACAAAAACCCTACCACGATCGACCACACCCATCACAACCACAACCACACTACCTGACAACCGTCTATCCATAACCACACTCAACAATGACCGGTTACTCAACCAAAACACTATGACAGCTGCCAATGACAGAATAGCGCTGTCAAACCTCTCGACGCAAGGCCTCATTGGTGGAATTGGCGGGAAGAAATGACGCACCAGAGAATACTTTGGAAACGTCAGATTTCCCAAGAAAATACGGAGATAATTTCCCAAAGTACCTACAATGTAAATATTTATTATATTAGGAACAATAAATGCTTCTGCTAATCAACAGCTGTATTTAAACTCTGCAATAATTAATGATATTTTAAATTAACTTCTAGTTAATTTATTTCAACCAAATTACAGACGTTTTTAATTTTTATTCTCGTACTTTAATTCAATAATCATACAATTTATCGTGATGTTCCTTGATTGTATATAAACTCCTTTAATATGGTAAATAAAGCACCTAAGTCGGATAAAATTAAACGCCTGATCAAAGATATTCGTTGCCTCAATTTTATTTATAAAGCACAAGAAATTTTCAATAAAAACACGTGGAAAATACGTCTACTGTAATACTTCTCGTATTTAGTGTAAAAATTTTTTAAATCAATTTAATGTAAACTGTATATAGATGTTTTAGAGTAATTTAGGAAATAATAAATATGTAGTCTTGGAAGTAAAAGTAAACAACATTAATTTACGCTAATAAACATAATCCAAGAAAAGGAAGTATTTTAAATTTTTATCTGTGTTTTTTGTTTCGTTGATTATTAAAAATAAAGTAGAATGCAATCTTCATAGTGCCATAAGTTTTAACTAATATTTTGTTATTATGTAAATATATCGTTGTACTTATTGCATGATATTCAAATAAATAGATAAGATATTAAATAATTTTCCATTTTAATTGTATGTGCAATATTAGTGTTTAGTAATTAAAAATTATTTATGTGTATAAAAACTTCATTCCGAGTCATTACGACACTTAATTTATTGAAATAAAGATGTTTAAAATTGCATTTGTCTTTTTTTACAACCTTATTTATTGTGTATACATAAAATCTAATTGTATAATATTTCCATAGTTTTATTAGAGTTATAAACCAAATTAACATTATCGGTTTAGGCCTGAGATTTCTGTTGACTTAATAAGTTTCGCTTCAAAGGTAAGTTAAATCAAATAAACCTATTACATCATCATGTCTGTTTTCTGTGAGGGGATGGAGTTTTCCGGTTGGGAAATTAGACCTGAAAACTCGATGGAAATAGTACAGTACTCTCTTTAAAGATTCTCTCGTTCTCACCTGTTCTTCCCTTGCAAAACTATACCAAACTGAAGCTTCTGAGCCATTATGTATATGTTATTACGTACAGATTTGCATAATTACACGTTATATATATATAGACGAATAGAGGTGATGCAATCTAAGTATAGTTGATTTAATATTATTTGAGTAAATTATTTTTCCTAGAATATTAAACTTTGCGTTATTATTATATATATGACTAAAGAAGCAAGACATGGGTTCCAATAGTTAGATAAAAAGAAACATAATAATTAATATTACAAATATCTTTAAAGTCAATAATGTCTATTTAAAAAAAAACAAATTCACCACCTTGCATAATTTAGGTAACTTAGTCTTATATTTTAAAAAAAGTTTAGTTCAGTGTAATTCAATAAATGAAAAAAGTAGCCAGTTCATACATCATAGGCGAGAAGTAAACTGCAAAACCCTTTTTACCAATGGTTGTACGTCAGGAAATCATGTGTATGGAGAGAGAACGAGTCAATATTTGTTTCCCCGGCTTATTAACACGATGCCTCCAACCAGGAGTAACCATTAAAAAAATACTCCAAAAAATTTTTTTTTAAAAAGATTCTATGTAGCACAATTTTGTATTAATTGTTTATTTTAAAAGAGCAGCTATCGAGTTTCTTGCCGGTTCTTCTCGGTAGATGCCTTCCGAACCGGTGGTAGTGTAAAAATTGACGATTCAAAAGTGTCTTTATAAAGACCTACTTGAATAAAGATATTTTGAGTTTGAGTTTATGTGTGTGATAGACTTACATTACAACCAAAACCATTGAATAGTTTATCTGTAGTTATGTACGATACTGTAACAATCTGTTTGTAATTGATAAATAATAAAAGAATTACGTTTATTTTTACATTAAAAAAATACTTATAAAAACATTTATAAGCACAAACAAGCTAGTAAGATCAAAACAACAAAGCAAATAAGCCACCGCACACAAACTCGATTTACAAATATATTATATTTTATGAGTTTCCATCAATTGGTATTTCATTGTGCGTTGTTTACGCATCTATAACACAATTCCAAGCAGTTTATATTATCGGTAAATAAATTTATAAACGTTAAAAGAAAGAAGCTTTTTTGATGATAATAAAGCTTAGCAATGATTTTTCTCAATTTGGGCCAACATCCAAGCTGTTCTTCTTGCCTGCTTCTCCTCAGCTTGGCGTACCAACAGGGTTCATTAATATTTAGAACAATTCAAAATGGTATAATATTGGCGATTTTAATTTATTTATGGAATACAACAATAACAATTCCTACATGTCTGTCTCAAGCCCGTATTAGTGTAAAAGCTCTTTGCTTCTGTCACGTTTTGATATAGGAACCTCAACTTTTCAGTTCATTAGATCCTTTGCATAGCCTGGAGGTGTACTTTGCCGTCACTTAAGATGATAAACCTTTGTTTTCTCTCTTTAGCTGTCCCCGATATTTCCACAACTTAAAAGGGTTGTTCTTTGAAGTGACAACCTACGGCCAAGTCAAGTCTTGTGGGCAATGTTCGTAAAGATAACATTGTTTTTGACTTTTAAACAACCAATTTTGCGAATACGACTTTTAGAATAAACTTTTTTACACAAACAAATTTACACAAAAAGAAATTCTTTCAATTGCCATTAACCACTGTCGGAGGGAACAGAAATCGCTCAAGACAGTTATATTCATGACTGTTCTGTGACGAGTGATTCCCTTTTTTAATTAAAAATCCAACTAAAACTTACAAGGAATTTGCTACAAATACTTATATTGAAGATACTGAATTGAACTGGTCGTTTAAGCAACGTAGGTTATAAAATGTAACTAATAGATACGAGTTAATTTATTTTGTTAGGAATGTTAACTGCATAAACAATTGGATATAAAAATTCATATATTGTGTTTACTCAACCGCAATGTCGGCTACACGGCTCCTTTGAATATCAAAGTGAATGATCACAAAGGACTGCTCGCGGTTACAGCCATTTGCCCATGAGCTGTCAAACTGCTGCAGCTTCAAGATGATTGACATTGATCAAAGGACAAGACGACAATACTGAAAGTTAAAGTTAGTTGAAAGTAAATAATTGTAACTTGGGAACGAAGAAACAAGTTTTAAAGTACTTTAGCTTCACCAAGCCTGTATTAAAGATTTTTTTTTAATTTAATTTCTTTTATATATAAATGCATTCGAGTATGGTGTAACGTAGAACACTTTGCAATCGTTCTACTCAGATCGCGTGCATACAGGTACATGGAGATTTTCTTGAGAGTTCTTCTAGGTCGAAACTAGCAGTTAATGTAATTGTGAAGTTATTTTTTTATACTTTTACAAAGATTCATAAGTGTAAGAGAGTCACCTAAATGAATGTAGTTATTTTTGATTCCTGATTGATGGATTTAAAATTGAATGTAACTATGCAATAGTTATGTTTTTAAATAGACTATTTGATTCAATATTGTGTTCAAAACTTATTGTCATTAGGGTAAATGAAGTATTTTCGTTATTTTATGAAATCATAGTCATTATTTCATAGTACAAATGGGAAGTTTAATGAATTCGAATGATACCAACCAGGTATGATTTGTAATTTGATCCGTATTTCTACTTTTAACGTCATCACGTCGGGCACATGAGTCAATTAGCCGGTAGTGCACCGACTGACGTGGACTCTCGACCACAGCCAAATTACATTTCGTGTTGACACCACACTTTGTGTATTTGTCGGATTCTCATATCGAGATAATAAAATAATGCTACGCAACAAATAAAATTCTGGTGCCAGTGGGCATAGCAAGAGATGATGTTACCACGATCCCTTGGAGTATGGGATTTGCGTGGACACGTTAGCCTCGTCGCACTTCTCTTGGATAAGTATTGGAATTAGTTCCCACTGGGGTAGACTTATGGACCCTGAGATACACAGGCGCTTAGTAGTTCTTACTGGTGATCCATGAGCAAGTGGTTTTTTGGTTCAGCGAATTAGCATCCCGATACAGTGAGTTGTTTTAGTTTGTTAGATGAAGTTAATTATAAATATATAATTACCTTGTAGCTTTAAAACATACACAATCGGCTTTTTTTTCAGACGCTGGGCGTTTATGAATATATCAGTCCAGGTTTTACAATTACGTTGAATGAAAAATGTTGAATAAATTTTATAAATTAACTCATTGCCCTTAAAGTGTGGTCACATTAATGTCCACGTCGCGGGCAGCCACACAAAAGTCCTCGAAGCAGCACTGAGGTTTAATCATAACCCGTCACGACTCGCGAAGGATTGCATTTGAAGGGTTGCAATTGAATACTGGACAACGATCTTTGAAGCTGGAGTTCGGTGCAAGTGGACTTGGTTAGGTTGTAAAAGCACAAAGTTGCAAAACTTGGTCTTAACAGTTTAAAAACATGGCGAAGTTCCTTTGGTTATTATACTTAGTCTTGCCATAAATATTGTTATAAAGAAAAGCACGATTTTTTTTTTATACGTAACATTTATTCCTTTCATAGTGAGTTAGTTTAATACATCAATATATAACTATTAAAAATATACAATGTTTATTCGAAGTGGTCTCCATTGGCTGCAATACAGTCTTTTAAACGTTGAGGCCAGTTATCAATAGCAGCACGAACTCTTTCTAGAGGAAAATTCTTCACTGCCAACCGAATGGATCGTTTTAGGGACTCCAAATTATCATGGCGTTTAGAGCAAGCCTTACTCTCTAAAACTGACCATAAATCATAATCCAATGGATTTAGGTCAGGACTTGACGACGGCCAGTTTTCAGTGCTGATAAAGTCCGGAACGTTAGTTTTCAACCAAGATTGGGTGGATCGAGCTCTATGACCCGGTGCCGAGTCTTGTTGAAAGCACCATTCTTTGTTATTGAACATGGTGTTAGTTAAAGGCTTAACTACCGTCTCAAGAATGGTATTTTGATAAACTTGTGCCGACGTTTTAATACCTTTTTCACAAAAATATGGCTCAGTCACCCCTTCATAGCTAACACCCCACCAAACCATCACTGAAGTGGGATAATGCCCACGTTGTACTCTGTTTACTAATTGCGAAGCTTCTTTAGAGCTTCCAGCATAAATACGGTCATTTTGTTTATTAAAATACTGCTCAATTGTAAAAATTTTCTCATCCGTAAACAAAATTTTTTTGTGACCTCCCTTTGCGTACCGCTTAAGTAGTTGTTTGGATTTTACCACCCTATTCTTCTTTAAATTATCAGTTAAGAAGTGACCAGTACGTATCTTATAGGCTGCAAGTCCTAAGTCATCTTTTAATATACGCGACATGGTTCTAGGAGCTATCTTCATCTCCCGAGATAAAATCTTTTGCTTACGGACAGGATTTCTTCGAATTCTTTCCCTAACTGCTTTAATCACCTTTTTGACACGAACGGTACGTGGACGGCCAGATCTTTTTCTGTCACAAACAGAGGAGGTATCATTGTACCTATCAATAGCCCGGTAAACAAACATTTGACTAATACCAAGCGGGTGGAGGGTTTTAAAAATTGCACTTTTCTCCATACCTACTTTATGTAAGGCAATCACAGCGATTCGGTTCTCTTTATCACCCCACTCCATTTTAATATAACAAAATATTTAACAATATAATGGCGCGAAAATAAGAAAACACATCAAGCAATCATATAAAAATGACAGATTCCAAATTCAAACGTAATATTTTCTTTTTTTGAATAGTAACAGTATTTATGGCCAGACTAAGTATAGTATATAAATTCACTATACAAATAGTTTTCCTTATTTACCTTGGCAAAATATAAAATGTTATCTTAAGTAATGTTTTCCTATTTCCTGTTGAATTTCAAGTATGTATTGCTTTAAGGCCGATACACTAACGACTATTCACACGACATATATTTCATTCACTTAATTTGTTAAAGTATAGCTCAAACTTTAAAAATCACTTACAATGAGTTAAGTATCGAATTAAGAAATTCTGATCTTTTAGTGCTATAAATATATATTTTTTTAATTTTAAAAAACCGAAGTAGGAAATACGATTAATACGTGTTTAAATATGATATTTACCAATAAAAAAGAACTATATAACAGACGAAACGTGATACCTATTACACATCTCACGTTAATAACATAAAATTTCGTATTTTGTAATTCAAAAATAAAACTTAATAATTTGTGTCAATTTTTTTAAGTGAAATTAGTTGAAGATAAATATTACTTAAAGTATGTTGAGTCAGCTTGTATTAAATAAACTGATTCCCTTAAACATCGTCTTCCGAATCCAAAAGTAATTTATGAATAAGCGCGGTTATATTGAGGTAATTAATACATTTAGCATAAACAAACAAAAGTGTTTTTTCCACTTTGTACCAGCGATTTTTATTTAGCAATCATTTAAATAAGATATATATACATTCGTTATATCTTCGGTTAGTTAGTACCCAGTTAAACTAACTTTGTTTCTCTGTGCCGAATGGTGCAGCTAGTTTGCCGTAATAATGTTTGTATTTATTTAGTGCGTTCATATTATTAGATATGAATGATTATTATTAGAGATTTTTCACAAATTTGTAACAAGGTTGGCGCGTATTTTTTTTTTAAAGCAGACCTAACCCACGTGACTATCGTATATTTACGTATTTAATACAAAACTGGAATAAGTTTACGGACTTAACTTAAGCACCTTACGTCAAACTGTCTCTAAACCGTAAAATAAAAATTGTCTATGGGTTAATTAAAGAGATTGACTTTGTACGAAGTCTAGTTAAACGATTAACTTATGGAAAGACCAAACTGGATGTAACCTGAGAAACAGGTCACCCAACTTGTTTGAATCACGGTCACACTTTATGAATCAGTCATAAGTAATCTCCAGTCATGAATACTACTGTAAGTTGATTATTAGTTTACGTGTTTTGTTTCGTTTGTCGATTGTTAATTCGTACTAATGTAACGCTTATTTATTTTATACTAAACTTTGATTTAATTTATTAACAGTAATATATAAATCGCTTTGTTGTTGAAACAAAGAAAGTATATAATGTTGTAAAATAATGACAGTAATCGCAATAGATTAAATTCAGTGAAATTTATGCATTTAAAAAGTCAATCGCGATATTTTAAGGGACTTCCCGACAAAAACAACGCAATAACGTAGTTAGCTCATTCATTGCCTTCGTCAGGTCATAAGTTCAAATAAAAATTAACAAAATAATATGTAGATACTAAATGATTAACGTATATTTTCTTATAGTTTTTTTCCTTAAAAAGATACTTTTATTTAAATTGTTTATTTTGCAACTTAATTCAAATATTATTATGCAGATTTTAATCCTTCTTGGCGTACTTGCTATGGCGGCTTGTGCGCCAAGAACAAAAGACTGGGACAGTTTACGCATAGCCAGACGATCTCCGCAGTATATTAAGGGACATGTCTCTGGAGTTAAAGGTACAAGTTTGTCTATCTACGAAATGTTAATGAAGTTATAACTTACATTTTAAGGACGTCTGATTCACAACAAACCTTAAACTTAGTATAAACTAAAATACATTAAAATTTGTAAACTTTAATCCTTAAATATTTATATCGTTTAGTTAACTATTAGCTATTCATTAACACACCACCTATTTAAATATACAAACTTAACGTTTAATGATCTTGGCACACGTATGTAACCAGGCGTTCTTAGCATAACAATTGTGTGACCATTAAATATATGTATATAAATTTTACAGGTAATACACGCCCAAACTCATCTCTCCGCAAAGGTGAATACATATGTGGCAATAAAATATGTAAGCTTCAACCCGGAGAGATTCCTAAAGGATGTGATGGAACTTGCCAATATAGGATTTTTTAATTTAAAAAAAAAATTAGCCACTTTTTCTTCTATCTAAAAATGAAATAATTTTTATTTATTCCATAAGTTTGAATGTCGCAAAATATGTTTTAAAAAGTCTGTTAACTAAATATCTTATTTCAAAAGTGGTTTATTTAAAACAATGTCATCAGACTGATGTAGTTAATGTTTTAAAATCGAATAAAACTAGTCTAATCTACGTAAAACGTAATTTGAATGATTTGAAATAAAACAGTGTATCAATTTAATCATCTTTATTGTGATTATTCTTTAAATGACTCTGTTCCCACTTATTTTGTGACAATTTGAAACCAGCGACATCTAGTTTGGTCGCGATCAAACGTCCACAGTTGGTGCTATTCAGGAGGTTGCTCTTTTCAGACAATTCCGCCATAATTTTAACCTTTTGCTCGTTAGAGGCCGACTCGTAGATTCTTTCGAATGCCCTCGAGCCATGCTGGGACATCGCTAAGGTTTGATAACAACCCTGGAATAATATTATAATAAATTAATAAAAAAAAAAATATCAGAAATTCTCATACTTGCATTCGATATCAGTATGTTACAATAGTTGAAAATACTTTTAATTTTATCGATAAGGTTTGATAGCAACCCTGGAATAATATTAAAATAAATTAATAAAAATAAAAAAATATCAGAAATTCTCATACTTGCATTCGATATCAGTATGTTACAATAGTTGAAAAGACTTAATTTTTAGCACAGTCTAAAATATTATTTTGTAATTTTAATTAGTTGCACACTATAAAAGAAATAAACAAGTTAAAAAAAACATTTTGTCACCTTAAGTTTCCATATAAGCTTATCCCGTGCCTTTACTCCAACAAACTGTCCCTTACAAAATGCATCAGCCACGTGACTTCCTTTTGCCTCACTAAATATATAGAGAAGACTGTCCGACTGCAGCTCCAATATGCTTTGAACTGCTTTTGTTGGTCGCTGAATGAGAATTATTTGTTTAGATTTTACAACGAAATTTTTTAAAAGGAAAACTTAATTGAGAGCCGTAATTACTTTCAAGTGGTCTCTTAACTCCCAGGCAACAAACAATAAAAGTAATATAAAACTATAATTAACATGCAATAATAAAGAAAAAAAACCTAAAATATTAGAATTAGATTAGTACTTATAAGATAAAGATTTAAAAAATTCTATAACCTACAGAGATATGGTTGGTCTGTTTGAACCAGTATAAAAGTCATATATTTGTTTATATACTATTTAAATACTTCTTTAATGGATATATGACATTAGTTATCAAAAAGACAATAATCTGAGAATCTAGAGTTGAAAACATAAATTTTATGTAAATTACCTGGAAATCAAGTATGGTCTGGAGTATTACAGAACCGTGTATGTTAATGAAGAAACCCTGTGTAGAGACAGTAACGTTACCCCCAAGGGGAACCAGGCGTAGACATTGTAGTGGGAAAAGTTTTTGATTGTCATCTGTGCAGTTAAGTGATTTTTCTAAAATCTGAAAAATAAATATAATTTAGCTTTAACGAGATCTAGTTAGATAAATATAGTTTAAACCTTAACGAGATCTGACATTGCTTGAAGAAAATATATTTTATTTTTAATATTGTGTGTGGCTGTGAGACACACTTTAGGCCGTTTGAATTTACTTAAATGGTGAAATATGTAAATAAATATCCATTGATTATAGCACAAAGAAACAAAAACGATAAGCACATTGAAATAAATTTTAAATTTTTATCTATACTTTTAATTACATAATATGTATGCTTTTAGAGAATTAACTATTTAAATAGTCCTTTTAGCTATTTTACATACATATATCAAAATTCCCTATGTAGTCATGAACCAGTACTATGTTACCTGTATAAATTGTGTCTGTCTTCCTTTGATTCGTAAGCAAGCTTTGGCCAGGGCAACCAGGACACCTGTGTTTCCACAAGTGAGTAGAGTATCAAACTTCGTCCCGAGTTCATCAAACATTGGCTCAAACTGAAATATATGTTTGTATTTAATGAGATCATTAAATAAAAAGGGATGAACTATTGTAATGGGCTACGCTGAATGTTATTAAAAACATGTTTTTAAGAAATAAAAATGATAGTTTGTTGGTTTAAAAAAGTGTAAAGAAAAAAATAGTTTAGTAAAATTACCTCTTCTTTAATTTGACAGTTATCTATAAGGCGTTGTACTGTGAAATTAAGCATAGGCATAGCGGCTAACTGTCCAAGGCGATTGATAAAACACTTTGCATAAATTTGTGTGTATGTCTTCTTTTTAACAACAAACAGTGCCGCTTCTAATAGCCTGGAATCATAATAATAAATAAATAAAATATGTAATAATACATAACAAAACATTATTGAGGATTACTGTAGACAATCTCTGCCCTATTCAGGAGACATAGGTTTTTAAGTCAAGTCGTAATAATACATTATTTCAAGGAAATCGAGTCACTTGAGACATGTTTTGATTAATTAATTAAGTTTTATTTAAATAGATTATGTATTAGACAGAAGGAAAAATTTCTTCACTAAAGGATGCTAAAAATCAATCTCTTACCTAACAGCTGGTTCAGATTCAAAGACAGGTGGTAAATTACCACTGTCTAAAGGTTTTTCTTCCACATCTTTTTCATCTTTTTTCTCTTCAACACCTTTGCCCACCCAACCCTCCGGTACAAAACTTTCATCCATCAATTTATCAACCAAACTCTTTGTTAACTTTTTATCTACATTTTTTACAGCATACAGCAAAACTTGTAAAAGTCCAGATGTCAAATTCTCATATGCCATATCTTTAAACTGTGGCCAAGATGATAATCTATTGGCAAAATCAGTAACTATTTCCTTAAACTCTTCCGGAACAACTTTATAAGTCATATGAGTTAAATGCGGAGGTATTCCCTTTTTGTCTTGCACCGTTTCCTTGAATAGATTAACTTTTGGTTTCTCACCTGGCAATAGTGTGATACCACTTAAACATTTTAATGCACTACGCAATATATGATTTGCATACTGATCCCATACAAAGTCTTCTAAATTGTTTAGTGCATATTTACATATCTTTATTGTAAACTCGTGGCATGCTTTAATGTGCTCTTCAGAATAATTTTCATCCTTTTTAGCCTTTTTAACAGGAGGCTCGTCGTCTTCTTGTAGATGTTCTGTTGCTCGAGCACAAGACACTCGTAATAATGTTTCGACTACATGACTTGAGAAATTGTCTGCAGATAATTTACGAAGTTCAGGCGATAAAATGTCAAAAAATCTCTCTAAATCCTCACATGACGAGTATGGTAATAATAGCTCCACAAGACGACAGCCAAGTTGATTTCCAACTACATTTATTTCTTCACCTTTTGTTCGTTCAAGAACATTTCTAACTAGAGCCTCTAGAATATACAAAATAGTTTTGTTTTAAATTACTTATTCTCATTTATCAGGTAAACTTTAATAAACAAACTAGGCAAGCTATCAGTTTTGAAGGTTAAACTAAACCTTCACTTAAAACTATATAGTACCAAGAATCCATACCTCTCTCATCTGGGTCCTGTACACCTTCTTTAATTACATCCAAAATTCCTACAAAATATTGGTACAGTTCTTCAGGAATTTGAGTACCACGACCAAGTTGGCCCTTTTTAGCGTATTTTTTTGCATTCGAAATAAAATTCTTTCGCTTCTTCCGCTGTCTTTTTTTGTTTTCGTTGCCATGTTGTGCTTCTTCACCCATTTCCAAAGATTTGTACATATACTGTTATATATTGTTTTTCAATTAAACAGGGATAAAACCTATAGTAAACAAAAAACACGCTGATCTAACCTAACATTGTTAAGACTTAAGAAGTTAAGACTGTCAAGCCGTGACACCTCTGTCAATTGCTAGTTGACAGAAGTGTCAAACTCGAAACGTCATAAGTCACAGCTCGGTATCACCCTTTAGAACTTGCCATGGATTCAAATGTTCGCGCGTTTTTAATTCCAATTATGCACAAAGACACAAGAACATTCGAGCACTTGGATAATTTTTAAATATATCTCATTAACTAGAAATGTATGAAATTGTTTTTCATTCATGAATTTTTAAACTACTAATTTGGAAACACTACCTACCATTTGCATAGGCATATATTTATTTAAGGAATAACTGTTCTATATAAAAAAATAAACAAAACTGTGTAGCAGAATGTGTTATAATGTCGCTATAATGTGATCTCATCCCAAGAAACCCAATATTCGTTATATTAGTAAGCGACGGTCCATCGATTAACCTCCAGCTCACTTTTCCATTTAAAACATTTATTAAATTTTAAAAAAATATCAGTATGCTCTTTAGTTACTATCATATTACTATTACATTACGGATTTTAAGTCTGGAAATCACCGCTTCGAGTCTTACTTCAAATAATGATGAATGAACTGTAGAGTTGTATGAATTATATTCCCCATTCCATTTTCAAGGTTAGATAATTGACTTTCACAAACAAGGAGAAAAGATATATATGACTCTTTCTTTCCACGAAATACGAGTTCTTAACATTCTTCATTCTCATAACTCATTCAATAGTCAATTTCTTAGTAGTCTGTGGTGCGTGTTATGGTATGGTCGTGTATTACCTTAATTTTGATCAAATTTGATGTCTCCCGCGTAAATAATTACAACTAAAATTCATTGAGATTATTAGGTAATATATTAACCATACGTCAAAGGTGTCATAAATGTTTTAACTCTTTTTGTGTGTGTTGTTAATTGTTAACAGTTTTAAGGTGAGATTTGTTTTCTAATTAATAATGTTGTACAACAAGTTCTTGAGGCGTTGACCGCGGGTTCCCGCTTCAAGTTATTGTTTAGGTTTTATGCATTTTTGTAAATTCAGAGGCGTCGGTGGATAAGTAGACATACCGTGATATTTTATCCCAGTAACCCTTTTATATGCAAAACTATTTTTTCAGATACTATTGGTTATTTCGGCGTCTTTATTTTATATATTCATACATTTTAGTCTATTTTATGAAACAAAGTTAGGTTGCGTTAAGTAGGAGCATAATTTTAACTATTAAAATTGACGCTCAAAAGTTCAGAAAATTAATAAAATATTTTGATTAAAAAATACTTTCAATAAAATATGTTATAAATTAAGTTTCGTCGACGCAATAAGATCGCCTGCATTGAAATAAAATACGGTACAATACGGTACCTAGTTTGTTTTAACTTTTCATCATAATTTACTCTGGTCAGTGGGTAGTAGGAATTTCAATTATGAGCAATTCTAAAGTCGAGGATACGAAGACGGAATGTTTGATTAAGCGTATCAAGTCATTAACCTTAGACATTTTCAAGGGATAGGGGCTTAATACATTTCTCCGTATTAATTGATTTTTTTATGTATGTAGTTAAAATCATTTTAAATATCCTTTATATGTCTATAAAAATTTCCTCATTGCTTATAATTATTATAATCTTTCTTATAATTCCATTGGCTAGAATTCATATAAAAGTCTTATTCTAAATACTTAAGTACTTGTGCTAAGTTCAATTTTATTCTAAATTGTAATATTTACGATACGTTTTATATTAAAAAACTTCTACAGGCTTTTATGTGGTTTTCTATCCGCGAAAAAAGTTTTATAATCTAACTATTTATGTCAAAGTACGTAAAGTCAAACTCAGCTGTGATACAAATAAGGATTTATTTAATTAGATATATTCATGTTGCACCTGAATACCACAACTGACCGAAATTTTAGAAGGAATGAAATTACATACTTCGTATACTTAACCGCAACCATTGATAATTCATATTTACTAATGATATTAACTATTAAATGTGTTCTATCCCAAGTTATAAGCGTTGGGTATCGTTACAAATCAATACAAATAACAAAATCAATGTGTGTATTTATAGTAGCACTATTATGATTAAAAATCTTTCTTAGTTTTGTTTTCAAGAGTTCGTAGTGTCACACTATACTTAATCTATCTGAACACATATTTAGCGGTACTATGTCGTTGTGAATGGCTTTGATATTAAGCTTGTGTATAATATAATCTGATAATCACTTGACAGTCTGTAAACATTACTCAAGCCGTGAAATTTTCTCGGTGCAAACAGTAGGATTATGGATGAGGTGTGCATTATCAAGCTCGTTTCTCCATAAGTGGCTCACATAGTAGTCTTAGTAACTCTTATAGTTAATTATAATTACATTTACGTGCCTTCATAAACATTAATTAAATTTAAGCAAGCTCATATACTTTATATTTAATCGTTTTAACACGTAGCTGCTGTGTGGGTGGGTATCGAAATGTACTTTTTCTCTTAATTAGTTTGTAGTTTTTATAATGTAGTAAAATTAATGATTATAATGTTCTAAAGTGGAAGTAGTCTGATACTTGAAATAAATGAATGTTTGCTTGTTCATAAAAGTCAATGTCATAGACAGATGTGTGTAGTCCCAAGTAAGCTTGAATATTTTAAATTGCCTGCAAACCGGTGCGGTCCAAGTGACGTCACTACTCGGGACCGAGGCATGACCCACTTGATTTTAACCGACATTTTTCTAGGTTTTTACACGTGCCCTGGTCTATAAATACTTATAATATAATAAGTTCAATAACTTGATTTTTACGGCATAAAGACATATATATTTTTCCTAATTGTATTTTGGTTATAAAATTATATTAAACTATATTCAGTTTAAAAAAAACAGTCAACTCTTACTGATGTTACGAGAAATCTGATATTTCGATTAATTCCAGCGCAAACAAGACCTCAAAAAAAATATTCTACTTTCTTATTAAATTTCTACTCGTTTTTTTTAAATGTACTGTAGAGCGGCTAGATCTTTTTTGTAGGTCCCGATCGATGAGATGTAACATAATGTTTCAGTTTTAAGGTATCCCTAACACAGGAAGCCAGGTAAGGTTAAGCAACCCCTATAGGCTTATATAAAATAAAACATGGAATTTCTTCTCGATTCGTTATTTTATGTTTTTTTATACAATTTTAACCGGTTGTCGGAACGTAGTCAAATTATCAATTTCCTGTATCTAAAAGAATCCTGTATTTCCATATTCGCACTTGCTATGCTGATGGCAAAACCATGTCTTAGACGCACGTCAGACATTCGTATGATCACAAATTAAAAATGGTCAAATAAACAGACAATCCCAAGGATCCGGGGACGTAACTGGATTGTTATTAAAAAAATATAAACATTACTCGTTTAAAATCAACGAATCCATAAAAGCCCTTTGCTATTTAACCTTGCGCACATCAATAAACTATTTTAGCATCGTCGAAGTGCTCTCGAAATACCAATATGAAAATTGGACAGACGTGTAAACTCGTAAAATCTGTAGTAACAAAATAATGTATTGGCAGAGAGCCTAACTTCTAGTACTGTATTTGTATCACGAATAGCTTAATCATTGTTCTATTCGGCATGCTTACTTGAGAGTTTGTGAGAGTGTGAGATTTTCTATAGTATTACATTTCATTCTATACAATTTATTGTTTACGTGAGTTAAATATTTTAATTAATAACAATTCGATTGTCGTTTGTCGACCGGTCGACAGGATATTAAAGGTTCTTTACATCCAGACGACGATGTTATTTTGCATTGGAGACATTTCTTAGATCATTATTTTATATCTAATGTTTTCTACGATATTTGAATTTTAAAACGTAAGCTTTTCCATACGTCTTGCGTAGAGACGGGATTATAACTCGCGATCTAATTAACAATACTGATAAATTTCATAACATAGTAACGCGATATGCATTTTATATTGAAGTGCAACCTTCATTGTGCCGACAACTGAAAAAAAGTAAATAGAATAATGTCATGTCAGATGTAATAGAATATGAATTATGTTCTCTTTTGGTGTTGTATAATGTTGCTTCGATAAAATTAAAACGAGTTGGCTACGGTTTATTTTTACTAATTAAAACTTCCACACTTTCCACACTTCCATGACTTTCTCTAGTGTGTCGTCACTCATATTGCTCGTCAGTACCATTAAGGCGGTACATTCAGCCTTTGTGAAGGCTAGCTGTCCTTCACCGGCGGCCGATGTCGACTGACCTTCGATAACGGGCCTTACAATCATACCTTCAACAATTTCTAGGGCGGTAGGAATACTTATCAGTGCGATACATATTTTGTATTTCCACGTAGTCCAGTTCTTCTTCCCAGTAAGCTGTCCGATTGACAACTTTGTCGAAAAATTTGTTAAACTATCCATGTTTATTCAACTAATCCGGTGCTGTAACCATAACCTAAAGAGTGCGCACGTGTGGAAGTTTTAATTAGTAAAAATAAACCGTAGCCAACTCGTTTTAATTTTATCGAAGCAACATTATACAACACCAAAAGAGAACATAATTCATATTCTATTACATCTGACATGACATTATTCTATTTACTTTTTTTCAGTTGTCGGCACAATGAAGGTAGCACTTCAATATTTTACATTATGTTATGCATTATGTTATATTCTGATTATATTCTATTATTCTTATAAGGTCACGTCACTTCTACTTATTAGGTCTGCCTTCAAAGCCTTTAAATAGAAAAGCCTAACAATAGTCTTAGGTATTTAGAAAATTAGCAGTTTCGTTGATTTAAAGAAAGCTTTATTTTATATGATTTAAATAAACTTTTAGTTCAATATAAAAATAAATTATTAAAAATGTAAGATACCTACTACCTAAAACATAAATGTTATAAGACTAGCATTGCTCTTACGAAACTTCTGGCAGTGTCCATGTTGAGTTGCGAAATCACTTAGACCCGCATTGACCTGTATTTTCACACATATTCTATTTTAATGATGTACCATCCGTTATGTTCCAAAAGTATTCCATGTACTTTGGGAAGGTTCTCTTTTAGTAGAGTTTATTTTATAAAAAACAGGACACCATACAGAGTTTAAGGGTTCAAAGCTTGTTGAAATGATCGCGTATGATTGTGGCGCAAAACGTAAAATGATAGCAATACCGTTATAAACACGATTATAAATTTTATAATGTAACGATTGACGAAATGTAAATTTTTAAAAATTTATTACGCTAAAGCTTGGCAATAAAACGAGTCGATATATTGATTTAATTCAAAGCCAATAGCGCTCACTCCATCTTCATTTGAGTGTAAAAGCTTGTTATTTGATATCGTATTATTATATGTCCAATATATATACTATTATATATGCAAACGTGTTCTTAAAAAAAATATTAATGCTTCGCTCATATTGGTCGAAGGCTATATTTAGGAAATATACTAAAATACAAAAAAAAAACACGTATTATTTTTGCTCTATCAATAGTATTCGGGATTAACCAACTTTTATTTTGTATTTTTATCTCATTGTATTGGACAAAGCGTCAACGTTAAATTTTTACGTGAAAATAACGTATTGCAGGTGTAAAATGCGCGAAAGCCTACGCCGTCTGGCGTCTGATGAAGGCACCAGTATGGTGGGACTTCGCAGGACTGGCACGGGACGAGTCCGCGTCGAGTTGTTCAATGGTGAACATATTACTATCGATATGGAGGTATGTAAACTTTTAATTTTTTATCATTATTCAAAGAACATTGATATTCAATCTGACGAGTCAGGACTCATTTTTATATAAAATCTGTAATTACTATATTTTACATACAAAATGAACACTCGCTTTGGTAAACATTGCGAGGAAACCAGCATGTCTACCAAAGAATCACGAATTTACAGATATGCGTTCAGAAGGTTGATCTATAAAAAGCAAAAGTTCATGACCAAGACTATGGACAAGAAGAGATAATAGTAATAATAAAGATTTTTTCTTTATTATTACAAAATCACTATTTTTTTCAGCGTAAAGCCAGTGGTGGTGACCTTCTGGACAAGGTGTGTGATATTATGGATATTATAGAGAAGGATTTCTTTGGATTATTGCACGCACAGCGTGGTGACCCACGGGTCTGGGTCGACTTAGGACGACGGCTTTCGAAGACCTTCAGAAGTATGCCAATATTTATAATACACATATTAACTTAAAGAATATCTTAATGCGGTGGATTACAAATTGTTTAATGTTACGATTGCCATTTGTCCCATACATTTCATTCACCGCTATATATATCGTTATGTTTATCGTTATATATATGGTTATGTTTATCGTTATATATATCGTTATGTTTCTCGTTATATGTATCGTTATGTTCCTCGTTATATATATACATCGTTATGTTTCTCGTTATATATAAAAAATATATATATATCGTTAAGTTTCTCGTAATGCTTTTACAGAGGGGGATTTAAATGCCGATTTGAACGTACTTTCAGATGAGCCATGGGATGTTCGTTTAGCTGTGAAGTTCTATCCCCCGGAGCCATCTGAGCTACAGGATGACATAACACGATACCAGTTAAGCCTCGCCGTGCGACGGGATCTCATGGAGGGTAAAGATTTTTCTCTTTCAACTTTTGCTTCAGACAAATGGTTGTCTGGAAGAGATTGCTTATTAGCGATAAGGCCGACCTTATATGCACTAACATACATTTATGTTATTTACTTCTACTGTGTTCTACTACGTTATTTACGCTACAAAGTGTGAATAAATAATTATATATTTTATGTCAAATTTTGATATAAGCTTATTTGTTTATGTTCCTAAGACATCGGTTAATCGAAATAATAACAGAGAGCTTACAACAGTTTCCTTCAAGGAGTTTACTTAGAGCAATAAAAAATAATAAATATAGTCACCACATAATCCTTAAACTGGGATCGAACCCCGGCCCTATATTCCAATTCAAGAGCATATTTCATTTCAGAAATCGTATAGTATTAACAAAACAGTATAGTATTAAACACTACAAATAAAAATAAATAAACCTTAAAACTAAAACAAATGTAGAAGGTCCTTGTATTTCGTATCGCACATGGAGACGCACCAGCTCTTCTTATATGAAGAGTTTGTTTCAGGCCGCCTTGCCTGCTCCCAAATAACATACGCCCTCCTCGCCTCGTACGTGTTGCAAGCCGAGTTGGGAGACAAACAGGGGCCGGTTAGCACGAGTTCGTTGTGCGAACACAATGCTATACCGTTTCACGTTCTCAACGATACGCAGCAAGATAACATTGAACAGCTGTACGCTAAACATAGGTAAAGGGATTTTTTTTTTCAAGTTTTGTCAGAGTATTGTAAATGGTGGTGTTGTACCCACATTAAAAATAACTATTAATTATTTAATTTTTTTTAAATATTCATTCGCTCTACAGTTTTAGGATAAATCATTTTGCAATTTGGCATTTAAGTAACATTAAATTTTAGAGTGATATGTGGGTATGTTCAGACCGTTTTACTTTGACACCCACGTGACCAGGCACTTGTACCCAAGTGATAAGTGCATTTAAGACTAGCTTTTGCCCGCGACTTCGTCCGCGTGGCGTGAATACAAAAAAGGATTTGGAAAATCGGTTTTTATGATTGAGTTCTGGTGAAATTTTATACAAACTTTCATTCCCTTTAACCCTTTTAGCCTTTGTCCCCTTAAGCTTATTCTATCTTCATACCAAATATCATTGAAATCGGTACAGTGGTTTAAGTGTGAAAGCGTTAGCATTTATAATATTAGCGTGGAAACTTTTTTTTTATAAAAATCAATAGTTCTATATTTTTCTATAGTTTAAGCTTTTTTGTTAAAATCTATATTGTTGGATTAAAGAAATTAAATAAATAAAAAGTTAGTTTCCATTCGTGGAATACATAGTTAAAATATATTTCAGAGGCCAAACACCCGCTGAAGCGGAATTAAGTTATTTAGAAAACGCGAAACGGTTACCACTGTACGGAGCTGAAGTCCATAACGCGAAGGATTCTGAGGATGTCGACATTAGTATCGCTATATCGGCTGCTGGTATCACTGTGCTGAGGGATGGGTGAGACAATATGTAATTGTAATACCCTCAAAATGAAAATTACATCAAAATGGCATTATATATATATGAACAAAATGTACCCTCAAAAAGTATATTTTATTAACATGAAAATTACTTCAAAACACAACGTAATTTTTTCATCATTTAAATATATATACAGTGTAAACACCATGTAACGTCACTAGATTTAACGACAAACTCTCTAAAGCGTCGAAATCAATTGGCTGTGGTTGGTTTAGCTTGTATTCTTGTAAAAAAATTCTTTTCTCCATTTAACGACCACTATAACGCCATAAAATACACAGTCCCTTCAGTGTCGTTATATAGACTTTACACTGTATTTATAAAATGTACATACTCACAAAAAGTATATTTATTCATTAACATGTTAATTGACTCCAAAACTGAAGACTGAACTGAACTGAACTAAACTTTTTAAGGCCGGCAACGCACTCATGAGCTCCCAGCCATATGAGTGTCCATGGGCGGCGACTTCACCTTTATGGTGGGCCTCCTGCTCGTTTGCCCCCTCTTCAATAAAAAAAAAAGAGATTTTTTAAATAATATAAATGGTGTTTCATTGAATGTTAAAATGTAAATACCCTATTAAAAATACTTTCGTTGCAGAGTAATAATGAATCGTTTCCCTTGGACGAAAATACTTAAAATTAGCTACAATAAACGTTTATACACGTTACGTTTGCGTCCTAGTGAGTTTGACGAGTTCGAGACCCACTTGACGTTTAAACTACCCTCATCCACCGCCAGCAAACGATTGTGGAGATGTAGCGTGGAACATCATATATTTTTCCGGTAAGACTTCTTTACTTGTTTTAATATCCATACTAATATTACAAATGCGATATATGTTACGGCTTTCACGCTTAAACTACTGAACCGATTTCATAATTATTAGTGGAGACTAAACTTTAGCAAAAAGAGGCTACTTTTTAAACGAAAAAAGGGTTGGTATATAGGGGATGAAAGTTTGTATAAAAATTTCATCAGAACTCTGCTGTTTATAAACAGATTTTCCAAATTTCACTTGTATTTAAAACGCGGGAAAAAGCTACTATCTTCAAAATGGCAGACAGTAGACATCTTATTGAAAGTGAAATTCAAATTTTTATTCAGCAATGTACCTCTCAGTATTCTAAGCTTATTTGTATTTAACTAATTTTTCAAAAAAGCATCCAAAAAACAATTAAAATCGAGTTATTAATACAAAAATATATTTCAGCCGTGAAAATCCAGTAAAAGTCGAGAGAATAAACGGTTTCCCACGGTTGGGGTCGAGACGTCTGTCCTGTCGGAGGACGCTGAGGCAAATGCGTTCCGAGATAGAAACACCTGCGCTTCTACCCGCATGACAAAAAATTCAACTACCCACATGAGATTATAAATGATTAGTCTATCACAAGTACCTACATTTAATTGCTAACTTTTCATAAAATCAACCAATATTTTAACTGAAGTACTCATGGCTCTTTTAAGAATAATTAGGAGTACAATAAGTCTGATTCATTTTTAATAAGTGGGTAGATCGAATGGTAAAAAAAAAACCAATATACATAATACTAATATATCCTTAATATATAGACTAGATAACAGGATTAACACAGTGCTTTAAGACATTTAAAATATATATTTTTACTATATGTATTTTATTATATGTGATCAAAATGTAATCGCTATGTTTACAATTTCTCTATTGTTACTTTAACCTTAATGTATGTTTCTTAAGCCAAGTAATTTAAGTTTAAAGTCTATTAAGACTAACTAGTAATGATTTAGTTTTAATTAATAAAAAATGTATTCTTTAGTTCAGATGTAATGTGCCAACCCATAGATAACAGATGTAGTGATATATTACCATAGGTTATAGATAATAGATGAGGTGTATTAAAATATTATATACCTAACTTTAAATATAGAATAGTTCAATGGTTTTGAACTGTTTTGATGACAAAAGAGGTTGCAAGCATTTTAAATAATATTTGAATAAAGAATAGATTTTTACAGTCTGTGGTCATGAATTTCAATATTGTATTTATCGCAATGTTTCACACTAAGTGTCTCATATAAATATCAAGTCCAAAATGTATGCCAATAAGAATAAAAATGAATCTATATTATATGTGTATTAGCAATTAGAATAACAGAGATGTTATTATAAAAGTGCCATTAATATGTAATGATAACTCAATCAATATTAAACATAATTTGTCTTATCTAATATATAAAATTCTCGTGTCACAATGTTTGTTCCCTTAATCCTCCGAAACGGCTTGACCGATTCTCCTGCAATTGTGGCCATATTGAGTAGGACAGATTTGTCCAAGAATCTTTACTTTTTGGCAAAACAACGTTTGTGAACAATGGAGTTAAGTATCTTTAATTTTTATGTTTTCTTATGTGAAAAACAAATAGGTAAATAGTTTGCCAGTTTATTCATATATTGCTGAGTTTATAATAAGTCACTGGAGTCACCCTAGTTGGTACTCGCCTCGGATTTTTCGGAGACACAGAGCACAGCTCCAGCTATCTAACTTGGCGATTTAAAGGTGTGGCGAAGGGATTACTGCATGTTCTCCTTCCGCTGGATTTTGGAACTGACTGTAAATGTTGTTGAGTCAATCTTACATATATTTAAGTAACGATTTATAAGTTCAAGTCAAACCTATATTCATTATTTTTGATTACTCTCTTCTTGGATTGATGACATGTTTTCTTCACTACATAGAAAAAAACCGGGTCCCAAGGATCGTCAGGAGCTCTTTTAGTTAAACCAAACTACTTCACCTAACACGATAACATACATCGTTTTAATTTAGTGTGGGTAATAAAATCTATTTTTAAAATCATATAAAGTATATTTAATAAGCTCCAACGACTATGTGTTGTAATAGTCATTTCAGGCGACTTAAAACTAATCTATGGAGCTATTACTGGTACCCGCAAAACGTATAGGTGGCAATAACGAAGGAATGAAAGGTACGCAAAAGGGAGGTAGAGTGGACAGGGAAAAAGGCTGGAGGAGGCTCTTATCATTTTCGATTCACAGATACCGTAAACAAATATTTAGAGGACAAAGATCCCTTTAACTGGCTCAGCATCAGGACATTTCAATTCTTGAGTAGCCTTACAATGCTTTGTTATTTTAATTGTCAGTAGCACAATTTTGTATTAATTGTTTATTTTAAAAGAGAAGCTATGGAGTTTCTTGCCGGTACTTCTCGGTAGATGACTGCCATCCGAACCGGTGGTAGTGGAAAAATTGACGATTCAAAACTGTCTTTACAAAGACCTACTTGAATAAAGATATTTTGAGTTTGAGTTTCACACTTAATATCTAAAGATTCTTAAAATAGATTTTATATGTTATACCTTCTGTATAAGTTCTACTAAAAATAATTTATTTTTAAAAAAGCAGCTACAGCGTTTCTTGCTTCTTCTCAATAGACTTTTCCTTTAGATTCCCTTCCGAACCGGTAGTAACGTAAAAAAATGTCGATTCAATAGTGTCTTGGAGGCCTACTTGAATATAAGATACCTTTAAGTTTGAGTATTATCGAATCTCTTTGTCTCATAAAAATTCGTAAATTCATCAAACACCTCAGCTTTCTATTCATCATGATCTAAAGTGTTTATCAATTAGTGTACTACATTGATATGATTATTGTTTTTCAACAAAATTATCAATTGTTTTGTTTGTATAACTGTCCAAGTATCAATAACCGCTAATTTGGGTCACTTACGGTATTCGTTACCAAAGATATTGTATAAAAGCTTTTCGCCGTGATCATATCGAACTGTGTCTCATATCCTTTAAGATGTTTAAAAAAATATTTACGAAAACAGTGACGAAGATGATAATATTCGTGAGTAATATTCGTTATTAAAAAGATCTTTTCAAGGCTCTGACATCAATTATTTCTCTTATCCGAATCTTCTCTCATAAAACCTTAGTTTTATTCACAGTAGTGGGTGTCTACTTCGTTCCCGGCGAACAACCCCAGTATAGAATTCGTTTCAGATGAAATATCTAATATATACAATTCTCGTGTCACAGTTTTCGTTCCCTTACTCCTCCGAAATGGGTTGACCGATTCTCCTAAAATCTGAGCATATTGAGTAGGTCTGAGGATCGGCCAACATCTATTTTTAGAGACATTTTTTTTTGGCAAAACGACGTTTGTCGGGATCAGCTAGTGTCTTATAAGGTATTAAGCATATGCTACACGTATTTTGTAGTAAAAGTTTTGGACATTAATACAAGTAGGTTTTAATAGTAAATGTGTTTTTAATACTAACTGCGAATATTTAAATTTATAACTACATATCTACATCAATGTAACGGCAGATTAAAGGCCATGGCTTTCCTTATACGTCTGCCACGTATGAAATATTAATTAATCATTGTTTAGCGAATGGCCTTGTGGTTTTATTGTCTACATTTTTGGGGACAATGTTTGTTGCCCACATAACATTCATTGTTACGAGTTCTCCAAATACCATGTAAACTCTAGTTGGGATTATAAGCATCCCGGTAACTTACAAAACGGTAAACGATCTGTCCAATCGTTAAAATTGGAGCCAACTATTGTCGGCTAGTCCCTGGCCAATCGTGTAATACTATTGTGACCCATATTTTCTATTATAGGTATTTCTAACACTCCCATTTATCCAACCAAGCCTGACAGCTCCCAAGAAACAGAACCTCCTAGAACAAGCGTATTTGGATAAACTGAATAGGCCGTGGTTTACACCAGATATACCTTCAGAGTTTCCGAGGAAGGGGGAGGGGCTTTGTAAAGGAAAAGGATGCAGAGTGAATTGTGATGATTGCCAAGTGCATGTGCCCTTAGATGGTAATTGGAAGTATATAAATAATTAAAATAGTACCTGTGTTGTTTTATTGTTTTTACTCCAATACTTAGATTAACAATTTAGAGTTAATCACCGCGTCGTTAAAAATAAATTATGCAAATTATCGCTTGTGTAAAGTAAGTATACAATCTATTATTTTGTCCAATAATTAATAAAATAGTCCTTCCAAGCCATGAAAGGCTTTGCAATATGATTTTCAAATTGTTTTAGTGTACGTAGATAACCTACTTTTAAAAAAAGACATTATTGTTATATATGGTATTAGGTATGGGAGAACAATATGATAATTACGAGAAAATGTTGGTTACTCATTGACATTTTACTCAAACAACATCAACAATGTAACATGATATTTAATGACCCTCTACACTATCTCAAGAATTATACTCATTCCATTATTGTAACATTGCTACAATGCGTTTAACAAGATACATACTTAGATTAGGTAGACTTGCATAATTTCGCTTAAGAAACACAAGCCAATAAAAAAAACATGTTACAAGAGGTTTTATACACAATAATTAAACAGGTTCACAACAAAGATTTTACGGACTACATATATTTTATAGATTATTTTTGGTCTTCTTTATGGATCGAAACCACATTAACACGAGGGAATAGAAGAAATGGAAGTCTGCTAAAAATCAAATCACTTTTGGCACATATCTAGAGTAGTTTACCGATTGCTGTACACGCGTAGTCTATTGTAATTTAATTAATTAGGCTATACTTTAAGTATAATTTGTATATATTGTATTTTTCCTTGTGTATATATAAATCTCTTAGCTTTTTAAAAACTTACAAGAATGGTGTTCCAGCATATATGAGTAACGGCCTGAATGTAGTAATACAATGCAAGAGAAGAAAGAGTTCAGCCAACTTTTTAACAATCATAAATCTTTACATCGTCGTGCGAACTCCGCAGACAGTCTTCTAAGTCAAACGTTCATGGCGGTCAGTAAGACAAAATAGCAACACTGACCAAGTATTACATACAACCTCTAATCTTTTAAGCTCGGTTTATGTCACTTTACGACTGTTAACCTAAACGCACTGACGCAAAATTCCTTCAAACATTTCCCGCCAAATGACCTTTCACTCAAAATAAATGATCATTTATATTGTCTTTGCTTCATAAGGAAACAACAAGTTCGTATATGTTTTTTATATTGGCAATGAAAATGTGGTGTGTGAGAGTACTGTTATTTTGTGCGTTTATATATTATGTCAAATGTCAAGACCCGAGGGCAGAGCAGGGATACCCCAGAGGATTGATGTCAGTATGTATGTATAATAAATATGATACCATAAATAATCTACGTTTCTCAGTGTCTACCGGCTTATTCCTTAAAACTAAGTATACATTTTGAATAAGGCATTCATTTTCATTTCAGTAAATTGTTGTTACAATTTTATATTATTTTTATTCAAGTTTATCCATAATCAACCTTATCCATTACCGACTGAAATGTGTCTAATAGAATTATCCTAATATACATTAGAAGTGTTTATTCTAGCACCCTAATAAATATGTTATAATAACAGAACAATAAAACCTGACAAGCTTGACCTTTATCAAATTCATACGAAAATAATTGAATTTTTTTATTATCCTTTGTTAATATTTCCGTATCTTTATCTTTTTTACATAACTATTAATACTGTGTACTCCACTTTCATTACTATTGCATGAATTAGGAACAGTATTGAACAAGTAACTTAAGCGTACGACTCTCAACTGTTAGGTCCTGCATTCGAATCTCATTTATACACCAATGTTCTTGAAGGTGTTATAAAAATACTCCACCTAGGGTCAATTGTCAATTCCAATAATTATGAGGAATCCAGGGACAAACGCTTCGTTGGGCTACAGCAACCAGTGCTATTAAGATTTGCCTCTTACGAAAGAACCGGTCAGACGTAGATACCATTTCATTGTGTGTAATATTTTCTACAAACTAAAATTTTACATTATAATTCTAATAGTTCACGTGATTGTGAGGTGTTATAAAGTTAAATTCTCGAAATAGTATTAATTAAAAATAGTGGTGTACGTATAAACGAACGAAACACAATATATATTATGTCAGTTGACAAATCTCTATACATAAACGAAACTCTGTCAACCAACCAAAAAAAGTATATTCAATGTATTAGTACAATTAAATATATCAAAGTGTTAAAAACGCATACATAACGATATACGAAACTAATAGAAACACGATTTGAATACACTTATTAACCTATTTTGACGTTTCGAATTCTTCACAACATGAAATCTACGTAGATTATTAAACTCAAACTCAAAATATTTTTATTCAAGTAGGTCTTTACAAAGTCACTTTTAGTACAATTAAATATATCAAAGTGTTAAAAACGCACACCAACATGATACAGATATACGAAACTAATAGAAACACGATTTGAACACTCTTATTAACCTATTTTGACGTTTCGAATTCATCACAACATGAAATCTACGTAGATTATTAAACTCAAACTCAAAATATCTTTATTCAAGTAGGTCTTTACAAAGTCACTTTTGAATCTTCAATTTTTACACTACCACCGGTTCGGAAGGCAGTTATCTACCGAGTAGAACCGGCAAGAAACTCGATAGCTGCTCTTTTAAAATAAACAATTAATACAAAATTGTGCTATAGCAAGCAAATTGTGCAATTAGATATTGATAGATGGTTTTCAATTATTATATTAAAAAATTGCTTTAAAAATAAAATATGGCAAATTTATCTTCTCAATTGGCGTACATTTATAAAATAACTATTACTTATTAATGTCGATTAAGATTTTAAATAAACAAAATGATTATTTGATCAATTTATTTATAGGTGAACGGACATTACTTAAATATAAACACGGAGGAAATGGAGACAGAATTGCAATACGTCGCATGTAATTATATCAAATTACAGTATTAGAGTCTTTAAAACCGCTCCAGTTGACGTGCATATGTTATTAAATAAACTTTATTTATTCCCTTTCATATAATTAAGATATTTTTCTATAATTTACAAACAGATTACTATGTATTTAGTTGCACTTGTTTGCAAAGTAGATCCTACAAGAACATCAACATTATTAAATTTTAGTATTTAAATTGCAGTTAGCTCTGAAAACTCAAATTAACTTCTTTGTCATTTCAGGTCCTGGTTCCACAAAGCCAGCGACGATACCAAAAAAACAGTTAAAATACCTCTACTTCATCGTTCAGGGGGCTACCAGTCGAAAGAAATACAATTACTGGAATGCGCAGGACATCGCTACAGACCCAAGAATAGATTTCAAAAGGTATATACAGCATTATTTAAACACTTTTTTGTGCCTTCAATCAAAATTCCAAAGTTATCTTAATGAAATATAGGTAGTATATTCTATTTATTACTTCATTAAAGCCGTTAAGTATTATAAATAATATACATTACTTGACACGTAACATGTGTTTAACCGGTTCACAATTTTTTTTTTAAATTATATACATTCCTATTTTTTTGTAGTTTAAAACTCTAGATTGGTTTTACCATAAAATGTTTACAAATTTCAAAAATTCGCCTTTTACTCATGAGCTGTAATGCAACATAATATATTTATACTAACGAGGAGGTGTCCTCATTTGAGAATGTTTACTTTATAGAAAGACCCTGGTAGTAGCAATTGGTTATTTGGACAGCACAAACTTTCCCATATCAATGTTACTAACAAACGAATACACATCTAGAGGATACAATGTCATTCTGATAGACAATCAGAGATTTTCAACTGTGCATTACTTTTTGTAAGTATTTTGTATATTTATTATTTTAAAACTATAAGATAACTAATTAAATTACCACTTAACTCTAATAATATATAATATATAATATATATATATATATATATTATATATATATATATAGGTTTCACATGCTATTTTACTTTAACAGACATCGATTTCGATGTCTGAAGATGCCTGAAGAGTGTTAGTAACAAAAAGATTTAAAACTTTACGAATTCAAAATAAAATGTTTATTTCTCTGTGAACGACTGTCAAATGTTTTACGAAGATCTGACGAAAATTATTATTTTACAGAGCATCGCGCCTGATGCGACCAGTTGGCAAACACGTAGCAGAAATCCTTGTTAACCTTACACATTCCGGTCTAGATCCAGCTAAACTAGAACTACTAGGTTTCAGTTTAGGTGGTCATACAGTCAGCTACATAGCCCAAAACTTCCAGGTGTTAACGGGACGAAATATCTCTCGAATAACAGCATTAGAACCAGCAGGTCCTTGTTTTAGAACGCTGGGTCCATCAGAAAGATTGGATTCTTCGAACGCTGATTTTGTCCAAGTCATTCATACAAATATTGACGGGTATGGTATGCCGAATAGGATGGGTCATGTTGATTTTTATGTGAATGGTGGAGAGTATCAACCGGCTGACTTAAATTTCTTCCCTTGTTCGGCTACTTGCAGTCACTTTAGAGTGTTGGCTCTTTGGGCTGTCGCTGTCCGAAATCCACAGAAATTCGTTGCTATAAAATGCAATACAATTCAAGAAGCTAGGGATGCTGAGTGTTATAAGAATAAAGTAGTGACAAATGTAATGGGCTTAGATGTTGACGTGAAAAAACATGGGATATTTTTTTTGTCTACTAGTAAAAGTTATCCGTTTTATATAGGATTGGATGGTGTTAAGAAGGAATTTGCAGCTTGGAGACGTGTAAGTGATATAAATGACGCCAATCAGACTGAAATTTATACGTAAATTAATGTTCTTTTTAAAAATAAACTTTTCTATATGAAAAATCATAAAGTACATATTCATTTACATCTTACTTATTACTTCATTTATAGATATTACTATAATATTCATGTGAAATGAGAGAGCAAGTAAGTAATATTTCAAAATAGTCATAATAAAGTAATATAATAATTATATTTACTTAGAAAGATAATTATTTTGACTTTATTTGATATGATTCATAAAAACAATATAAAAATTCCTACATAAAATCACAACGGATAACAGCGCTATCTGTCGTCGCTATTGAGAATATTATGTTCAATTTGACTCATATGTCGCATTGACGTAAAATTGACATTTGTGCGGAAAACCTTGACAGCCTTTCAATTTTTCCTAGTCCTTCAACATGGTGCTCTATTCTCGCGCTTTTCTTTCGAAATTTAATCAATTTATTGCAATAATGAATTTTAATTCAGTATAATCAAAAAGCTTTAGTTCTGTGTTATTATTTAAATTTGCAGTGTTAATTAAAATTTTGGAAATTTATTGTGATTCCATATCAGTTTCAGATCAATTCCGTCTGTAATGTTTAAGATCTGATTTGTTATTTAAAGCGTCTTACGTAAGTATTATTATACTTTATTTGTTATTAAACATTGTAGTGTTTTAGTTACGATAGCCAATATATGTAGCGTAACGGTTTTCTGTAAATATAACATAAAATTAATTTCGACAACCATTTTTCGTCGTATTCGCGATGTTTTAGTGTTTTTAACCAATTAATTGCAATTCATCCATGAAGAACTGGTTTTTGAAGGCTCTTCTTATTTCTCAGTTTGTGCCTTTTCTATCAAATTTACATGTTACGTAGCAGTCGTATTAGACCTATGATGTCATGTTTTATGTATTCATTCGCAACATTTTAACCATCAAGTCGCATAAAAGTAACCAAATTACGTTTGTTTTTAATGCAATCATCTTGGATTATTCAAATCAATACCTTGTTTATTTTAAATTGCCTTACTTACTTACTATAAACTTTCATTTTTTGTTTGTCTTTGATATCAAGTAGTTTATCAGCTAAATGTTTAATTAAATTGTGTATGATAAGTTTTTTCTATTATTCTTGACTATTATTCTGACTATTATTCTGACCTATATGGCACTTTCTATGGTTGAATTTTAACTAATTCTTAATCATTCGTGATTTACTGTTGAGGAATGTGTATTAGATATTTTGGGTTATACGGTATACCACACATAAATATTAGGAATGAGGTCAGTTATTAAGTTTAAGGAAATAAAATAATTAGTTTTTAATTATCATGTGAGTAAGAGTTAATTGGTAATGATATTTCATAATTAACAGTTAAGGTGCAAACGTTTCTGTGTTACTTTGATTTTGTGTCCTTAAAATAAAGATATACAATTAAGAGAATAACACTATCAACAATTGTTGTGTTAATCTATTTGATAAGATTCAATCATTCATTTGAATTGTTTTTAATATTAAAAATTCATGCTAAATTCTATAGAAACTTCATAAAACATGTTATCAATTAGATAGGTTGTATTAACATTATTTTTTTAATTATGATATTTGATTTGTTTTGTCTAGTACTCCAGTTAACATCATAATAAGTAATTGAATAGTTTCAATTTTCCAAGATTTTTCAAGAAAAAAGAAGAGAAATCATGAGTCTTTTCTGTGTTAAATATTTTAATGAGTAATTAGTTAATGCACCAGTATATATCGTTTTTGTCTATCTTGAATGTGAGTCTTTCAAATAAAACATTACTGTTTGGTACTATTGTAAACTAACATTAAACCTTACATTTAGATGATTGAGGATCCTACTGACTTTGTATTATCTTACTCAGTTACAAAGTCATATTTAAATTAATATATTTTTTGTATGCAATTGTTAAAAGAAAACTTAATTTTAAGATGATGATGTCATGTATGGAGCACATTCTAAAACATATAACAAGATAAAACATTAACTGAACATAATATATTGCATTATTATGGAAAGCTCAATTTTTAGTATTAAATTAATGAATAGTTCATTACTTTTAAATCTGTAATATAAAAATGATGATGTATCGAAGGCTGAGCCAGTTTTTAAAGAAAGAGAAAGAAAAAACTAAATTCTAGTGACTTACTGTTCCATGTCTGTAATTGTGGCCAGCTTGATAGCTAGTCTAGAAAGCTCTTAAGCATCATTCATATGCTATTCTAAACAATTCCAAATGCACAATTTTAACAAATAAATTTGTGCATTTAAATGAGACGTTCACAGTTACAATCCAACAAAACTAATAATAATGACATGGCACGCACACACTTAAATACAAAAGGACCATTACATAATAGTCATTAATTCAATTATTTTGAAAAAAAAATCCATTCAATAAATTATTTTGTTTTGTCGCTTCTTTTTCTATATTTACTTCGTATGTGTATTAAGAAATTTATTAAAATCTCGCTTCAATCATTTTCACAAAGCTTCAACGTATATTTATCGTAAATTGAAGGCCTCCCGTCGATGCTTTATGATATCATATGTTACATCACGCCGTGATCCGATTCAGATTTGCAAAATAAATATTTAGTTACTTAATACACAATAATTTTAGATGACAATCTTCAAAGATATCCAGGAATAGCTTTATCTCGTTGAACTCAATATAAATTCCTGATTGTATCGTAATCATTTTTCTATTTTATGAGACGTACGTACGTAAAATCAGACCTAGTGTGACGTACGAGATGTCAAAAAATCTGCAAACATGTATGATCATTGTTTGAAGTCGGGCAATTTGAAAACATGCGATTAATCCATTTTAAGAATCCCACCGATAATCGTTTTTCCTTCCGATAAAGTTATCAATTTCGAATTAATCGTATCTATAATATACGACACATCAGTGTCAGTCGCTATGTTGTGTTCAATAAACGTATTTTTATTTTGTGTGAATATAGTAATTTGAACATTATTGTATTTTGTTGTATGCATGGTGAATAATTAGAAATTATGAAGATACAAAACCCTTTTTCCCTTCTCAGACTAGGTATGTATTATATTTATATTACAAATATATGCCACGACTTGTAAATCTACATCTATTAAAGAAATTATAACCGCGGTATTACCGCATTAAATTATTCTCACGACAAAATAATATAATAATAACTCTTGCAAAATCAAATATGATACTTGTGATGATTTTGTCATTAATAACATGTTTATATAAAAACAACTGCCATAGCTTTTTATGAATTAGGCCATAGTACATTAAAATCAAGCCTAACTTAAGACTAATATGTCTAGCCTAGTTTACTAATAAATTTAACGTTAACATTTTTTTTATACTTTGATTTCTCAAACTCAATTTAAAAATATCTTAATAGTATTAGTAGTTTTTTCAAGTAGACCTTTATAAAGACACCTTTGAATCGTCATTTTTTACATTACCACCGGTTCGGAAGGTAGTTTAATATACCGAGTACAGCCGGTAAAAAACTCGATGGCTGCTCTTTTAAAATAATTATTATACACAAGACACAACAATTACGTACAATTATGTTACTTACAAGACTAATATAAATAAATACTTTCAATTTATGATGTAGTCTGTCATTCGGATGATATTCTTTAAGCACCCAAATTTTTAAGTAAATTAATGAATTATTTAGTTTAAATCAGTGAAAAGTGACTTATGAAAATAAAAGTCTGTGCCTTAATCGTGACAATCTTTATAATGTGAACCGATACTTAACTTGCGGAGTGTGCGTTCACACTTTGGTTAAGAATTCCGTGGTTTGATTTCAATTATGTGCGAATGTTAAAAAAAATGACTATCATTAAAATTCAGTTAATTAAATAAAGTAATCATTAAATCTATTTATTTATTTACATGTGCATAAAGGTTTTTGGCAGAATTTATAGTATATATTTATGTAATTGTATAGACGTTTTTTTGTATGTATGTATGTCATCGTATGTCACGTTTACCACTTAAATACAAATAAATGATTTACCATTAATAAACCAAACTAAAATAAACCTTATCACAATACACGTTTAAATCTAATATTGCAAACTTTTTCCATATTGACTACGTTTTAAAACTTCATATATCTCTCTAGAAGTAATAAAATGTTATTATGTCCTACCATTGGTAACCGCGTAATAAGCGGTTTTCTGTCGTGAAAATAAAGTTGTTATAAATATAACTTCCGTCTTTGTCCGCATAATTTGGCTCAGTGCGAATCAGCTGTTTCGATCTATAACTTTTTTTATGCTATGCTAAGTCGTTATTTCAGTGTTTGAATATTGTGAAATGTATTTGAACTCATACAGCATATTAAAAAAGTTTACACATTAAAGAATACATAAAAAACAAAGCGAAACTAAGGTTAAAACATAGAAAAGAAATTAAACGTCTAGTAATTTACTAACAAAAGTTATGTTTGTGAAGTTAATTTGAATTTGTTATAAATTTTTAGATTATTTCCGTATACATTGATAGAAATGTATTTAATATTGCACATCTCTTTGTCACTTGATGTTTTGTCACAAACATTGCGCTTGTCTTGGTGACCTAAATAGTTGTTTTTTTTTATCATACTCATCCGTTGATTACAAGTGCTTGATATTATATTATGAGGGCTCTTTTACATTATTTTTATTAGGTACACCGACACACATATATAATAATAATAAAGCCTTTATTTTCTGAACTGTGACATTTTATACATTTAAAACTAAAAACAATTAAAATGAACTCACAACACACATACATAGCTAAAATAAAACTGGATATGAACAAAAAAACAATAATAAACCAAATTATTCACACAACTGTACGATAAACAATAAAATTAGCACACTATTTATTTTCCTCTATATAATAATAACTATTTGTTTCAAATCTACTTACATTAAATTTAAAATATGTTTAAACATAATTTATATAAAATACGTAATCATTTAATAAAGATGCCCCCGTCAACATTAATTGCTTAGCTATGCGCCCACTTCGTCAGGCCTCTCTATATTATAACTGCTATTTTATACCTATATCTATTTTTACCAATATTTGAACAGTTTTGAAGCAACTGCAATCATATGACTATTATTGTGTTGATGTCTCAAGCATCACGAAACATTAATTTCACACACGGCTGTTCACACAATTGATAAATCATGTGTGCTATGTGTGTGTTATGGACTCGGTTATGTTAAAATATAAAAACTGAAGTGCCAATCACACTGGTTTAAAAAACAAAAACGATAAGACTCATTACCACCGGAGATTAAATAAAATTAAGAGCCTATTTAAAAGTACATTGTGTAGTTTGAAAAGTGTAATCGTTAATGTGTTCCAGAGTTAAGATGGTTGGTGCGCAACTGTAACAGCAAGATGTCAAATCAGACTGGGCTCAAGCATGTCGCCGCAGAGCCGACAAGACTTGAGAGCAAACGTGAGTATACATCCACTAGGGAGAGTATATTCTTTTAAGAAGTGACTTATCGTGGGGATGCTAGAGCTCTTTTCATGGGGTGTATGCCCGTAAATAGTCTTCTGTGTGTGTTTTAACCTTGTTAAACCGAGCCTTTGAATAAGCAGACCGTTAACATTCTCTACTAGCACACGTTTGTACCACACAATGGCGGAAAATCTTCATCTATCGTGTTCCATACAATATTGAGTTTATGTCTAAAAGTTACATTAGACGTATATTGATGCATACAAATAATTGTCGACTATTCATATATGGTAATTTAAGTTTAGCTAGTCAATTCACATTTACTTAACGGTGTGTAGTACATTTAATGACGTCCTTGACAGTAGCCAAATAGCCATGTATAATGAAAACATTTTACAATAGCGGAACGCGTTTTGCATAATTAAAGAGAAGTTATACGTAGTTGAAGTAATCTTATTTGAAACGGTCTAGAAGCGTTGTAATCGTATTTCTAGTAAGTTCCCGAATTGTTTATCCGACGTTGTTCTGTAGTATTAGCGTAGTGTTCACAAGTGTAAAGGTTGTTCTAAACCTTCTTTTGTTTACGTGATGAATACTCGTACGAAGAAAAAAAGAGAGCACGACGCGCAGCCCAAAATAAGTCTTCTGCTAAGGATGCTATACATTTCACTAAAAATACTGAATGCATGAAACACGTTAAGGGTCACAAAAAAGGCTACCTCTTAAGGTATCTTAGTTTGCTACCCTCGAATCAAAATTACACTTATGTGACTCTAATTGAATAGTATTAATTGATTAAATTCAGGCGAGCGTCGTCGTGGTGCTGCCGGCCGAGCTGCGGCTCTACGCCGTGCTCCGTCAGACTCTGATTGTTCGGGGGAGACCGCTTCACTGTCTGCAGACAGCGGTGAGCGGTCCGTAAGACCCTTACCGGCTCCGCCAAGGACAGGGAAGTCCAGAGGGTAAGTGAAACACCTATGGGCTAAATGATATTGATTTAATTAATAAGGCTAATTCGGACCTAATCTAATCTAATTCCTCTATAAGGAAAACGACGATATTTTTAAGCCTTATCGAGTAGTTTTCTTATAAGTTTTTCAAAAAGCATATCTTGTTTTAATATAATGCTCTATGCAAACTCAACAACTCGATATATATATATATATATATATATATATATATATATATATATAATTTAATAGTTGTTGTATGTTCTAAAATAATTGTGACTTACACACCGTATCACATAAGTGAACAGTTAAGTATAGTTTTCATTACAAATATATATAAGATATGTCTGTCTCAATACTTTAGTGTAGATTTATAAACCTAACGAGAAGAACTTTATAGACGCCGCCGTGGTAGCGAATGGGAGGTGCTTGAAGGACTGAAGGATGGGCAGCGGTTCGATAAAAGACCAGAAGTCTTCAACGGTTATCTGCACAAGAAGCGGAAGTGGCCACTCAAGGGTTGGCACAAGGTAGTATTGCGCCAACAAATATATAGTATAATATTTAAAAGTACCTATTCACAAGTGTTAGTGTAATGTTTAGTGTAATAGTTAGTGTAATATAATATGTATTATATATATAGTGTAATAAGTTAATATTTCAACCATAACGCTACGGCTCAGAATTAGTGCTGAACACTATTTTAAATACACAAAAAAAACATTAAAAGGTGATTTTTTTGCTTATCAAACGATAAAGCGTCAAAACAATGCTTGGGTTTTGCGATTAACCAACTTTTCGTTTATTAATACAAAAATGTGTCTATAATGGAATATGAGTGTGTCTTGTCTAAGTGTGATTGATTACTTCATTATCGGAAAGGAAAACTAGTTTGATTGGAAATGTCGTAACGGAGGATAAATAGTTCTGTTTGTTTTATGGAGGTTTTTTCCAATGTTCTGTTATTTTTCCAGAGGTTCTTTGTGGTAGACGGCGGTATACTGGTGTATGCTCGCTCACCCACTGACGTGGCGCGAGGGAGACTCCATGGGTCTGTGGATGTCGGTCTGTCTGTGATTTCGGCTAAAGCGCGGCGGCGGCGCATTGACATAGACGCCGATGAATTCATTTACCATTTGAGAGCGAAAACGCCAGAAGTTTTTAGGACGTGGCTGAATGTGTTGAAGGCGCATCGGTGTGTTAAATTTTATTAGCCGACTCCAAAATCACTTGGATTAAGAGTCGTATATTTTAAATTTATATTAAGATAAAACAAAGAGACATCATTTGTCCAAAAAATACATTTTAAAGGTGCCTTTGCTGTCCCACTTCCCAAATAATAAAAATAGTTAATTTCAGCTATGTAGAAATGTTTTTTCTACGTCCATTTTTTTTTTTGATTATACATAATTTTTATATTATATTTATATAAAGTAGTTCAATATATATTGAAAAAAAATTCCAGGTTATACCGACAGCACTTGTTGACTTTCGGTGCGCGGGAGTCCGTACCGAAGATACACGCGCCGATCGATGACCAACCACCCACAGACACCTCGTCACGTAAGTCTAAAAATAATATATAGTTCAAGATTAACTGGGATAGGGCCGCGTAATAATTTGTATGGAAACCAATCCAATGAGACAGCACGAAGAAGAATGAGAGTGTATATGGTAGTGTTATCTCGCTCTCACTCACTCGCTAGCTTCAGCCTATCTAGCTCTCCGTTCCGGGTCGATTTTTGCGGCCGAGTCACGAGTGCTCTCTAGTGGGTATACAGCCGCAATACTGGGTTTAATTAGTGGTAATATCAATATTGATAGATGACGCTCCTCATACTGAAACAATATCTCAAAGGATCCGTGATTTTTGTGATAGCTTCATGTGAGCCTTTTTTTTTCTTAGGTAGAGTTTAGTTGATTTTTTTGAAATATTACATCCTATTCCTAAAAATCACATTTTCCCAAGGTATGACCCCTTCAAGCATTGAACCGTCGTCGATGAGCACACCCTCAAGAAATATTCCATTTCAAATTGTTTTCCCAGTATCCATACCTACCAAATTTAAACCAAAAGTACCTCCTTTACAATCCCTTGTAACAGATAATGATATAAAAATGGCCGACAAACAACACAAAAGTCTATGTTCTATGAACTGTGTTGCAAAATGTAACGAATATGGAGAAATGTCACCATCGGTGGACGATGAAAAATATGATATTAGTGATTTAAATGCACCATCGCTCAGATTACAATCGTCTTTGTTATGTAAATACTCGCTGAATTCACCAATGAAGATACAGATGGATGGTCCAACAAGAAATTCTGCTGATACAAATAGAGTACCAGCGTTTTATTTTTTTAAACCCAAAGAGAAATATCTAGAGTCATCTATGCGTAAGAGCAACAAATCGACGAATTTAGTCAAGTATAAAAATGTGTATGAAGAGCCAAAACTAAAAAAGCGTTTGGACAAATGCATTTTACTTGCGAATGTCAATTCTGGAGATGTCAAAAGTGCAAAGTCAACGCGAAATATTCAAGTGGTCAATTTTGGAGATGTTAAAAATACAAAGTCAACGCGAAATATTCAAGTAAATATTGATGTTAATAAGGAAAGTAAATCATTCCAAGATGCAATGACAGCTTATGAATACGATATTATAACGGAACGGCTAATGACGTCAGTGATTGAAACAGTACTAAACAGGCATTTATATGATATAAACGATGATAGTATAAAAACCTATATAAATCAAATTGTGAAGGAACTTTACGCTATGAAATTAGCACCAACAGATGTTCACCCTATTAAAATTTTATTTAGATGCCTTTTAGAATTTTGGCTTAAAAACACAACGATTGAAAGCGTCCGGGATGAAATAATGCAAGTCAAGTCCACAGATAGACAATCGAATAGACATTTTACGAAGGATGAAAAAATATCAAGTTATCAAATTGAAAATTTCACGAAGGAAACGCAATTTTATGGTATGAAACCGAGAGGGAAGGGTTTCAGAATTCCAACTGACGCTTTGCATAAAAAATCCCGAAAACCTAAAGAATTAACAAAGTTCAGTAATATTGATAAAGAACGACAGATCCAAGAACTCGAAAAAATATTGAAAAACACCGTGTATATCTGCGAAACGGTACGCAACAGTCAGAGTAGGGAGAACGATATTAAAATAACCAAAAGACTCATAGACAATATAGAGAAATTATCACGTAAAAGTGACGTCGACAAGCCAAATTTAGGACCCCAATGCGATGATTCCAATTCATCAAATGAGTTGTATAAAATACAAGACACAATCAGTCATCTTATTAGTGAAGCGGATATTCCTGCTACAGTCGCTAAGGAGTTTTTGAGTGTCTACCTAGATTTGCTTCATAGTAGTCATAATGTTACTGATACCAGTTCGTCACAAGATGACTCTAAGATTTCACCAGTATGTGACGTACAAACTGAAAGTGTACAAAGGAAAATCTCTAGATGCATTTCTACCGAAAAGTTAGGTGAGAATGTTAATGAAAAGAACAATTTGGATTCTGGACAAATGTACCTAAAAGATGTGTTAGATAAAATCACAACTATATTCACTAAGGAAGCAAAGCACGCTTGTAATGCTTTAAATATTCTAAAAGATGTTAACAGTTCAGAAACACTTAATAGTGTGTGTTGTGGTGGGAATAGATCTAATGAGATATTTAATGAAAAAAGTAATAAAAGTCACAATGAAAAACAACAAGATCCCTGGTTACCTATACATTACAATAGCACATCCGATTCTGATAAGTTCTTCAAAGGTAAGCTAGGGATAATCGACGTACCACTTATTGAAAATAAAAGTATTCCAAAAGTGCCAATAGATCTTAAACCCTATGAAAGTACCAGTGGTAAAGAACATTTAAATACAGTATACGATTCGGATCCCTATAGTAGCGGAGGTACGTCAAAAGCTTACAGAAAACGAGAGAAAATTGAAATTTTACACGCAAGTGATAAAGTGCCTGATAGCCTTGAATCAACCAATGCAATTGAGTTTCATGATACACAATCTTGTTATCTCTTATCATTAAAAGGGTTAGCAGGAGCTCTTAAATCAAAGAGGAAACCATCGGAAATTGAAAGTTTGCCGACATGCTCTTGTTCGTTGCCAAGCAATCCAGAAGAGATGAGTATCTTTGAAAAACAACCAAGAACAATAGATGAAAAGTTCATACTACTACTTCTAGAAAACTTAGCCTTGCTATCTAAAAACGTACCGAGTCTTTACAAAGATATAAACAATTTTTATCTAAAGCTAAGGAAAAAACATGAAAAAGCAATTTTGAATGCGAGTAAAATTCAAGGTTTAAGTCTATTAGGTAAAATATATAACGAAGATGGTGACATTAAAAAGTTTGTAGATTCCGCAGCGCAGTATGACATTTCTGATATCGGTAACATTAATGAAACAACGACCAATACTAGCACAGAATTGCAAAAACGAAATCGTAATAACGATGCAGCTATCAGCGTGGAACGTATTACAACTAATAATGTGGAGCTTCAAACGGACAATAAAGAAATTGTTGCATTAAATCCAGATTTACTTAAAAAATTAGCCGCTGTGTTCGATATAAGCAGCACGCAAACTGATCTGAACCAATCCAAAGTAGAGGACAGAAGAACAGATAGGGCTCTGTCAAATCAAAATGAACACAGAGAGACGTGCGTGAAGGACTGCGCTATGAACACGACCGTTAAATATGTACTAACACCACATACGACATTACAAAACATCCGTTACATAAAACCCAAATCTAGACCATTGAAATATAAGGATATATCAAAAATAAATAGGAGAAAGTGGAAATATCAACAAAATATTATAAACGAATTGGTATTGGGTCCATTCAAACAATCTAAGGCAGCCCAAACCGATACTGTACGGAAAGATTTTAATGTCTATCAATTACTTTTGAGTCAACAATTTAAACCCGTAAATGGTGCGGCTTTAAGTGAGGAAAGTAAGAATGATTTGAAGACCATTTACAGGTGTAACAGTGATCCTTCCTACTCCTCTGGTTAGTGCTTGTAACATTTCTGATAGCTCAAATAAGTGTTCTCAGAAGTATTGTTGTTAGACAAGACTGATATTTTGCAATTAAAACTTTATATTTTATTCTATTGCGGGTAGGTTAGACAGGGTTTAATATATGGGGCTATATAACACTATACGTCTTATACATTGTGTATGTTGTAAGTGTATTAGTTATTTAAAGTAGAAGATCCTTGTAGAAATACATAAATCAAAATACGTAAGTGATACGACCTAAGTAGAGTAGCGATTGGTGTGTTGTTAGTTTCATGGCGTTCATTCATTGCATGACGATACATTGTTCTTAATTTACATGTTTAGATGTGTGTGATACACATTTGTATTGTTTCTTAGTTTTAAATGTTGTTTAACTGACTTTTCGTAAAATTTAAAATGTAATTGATATTAACTATTTATACAATAATTTGAATTAGCGCGGTATTTTTTTTAAAACTTTTTTGATGTCCCTGAAATAGCCTGAAGGATGAGTTTGATATTAAGCAATTGAAAAATAAGAGAAAGAGAAATATTTGCTTGAGATTTGATATAAAGATTGAATCAAACTTAGTTTCTAATTAGCAATTGGATTGTGTATCTTGTCACCTACATTTTGAAAGATTCACCATATATAGAATCAGTGTCATTGCTTGAAAACCCACCATGTGCCTGTTCTCAGGGCTGGTAAGTCCCACATCTGGGCCATTGCGTGGGCCACAAGCCGGCTTCGTGTCTGGCACCCCTGGCGGCAGGCTCGCCAGTTGGATCATAGGTATGCTAAATTCGAAATTATTTGCTTGAGATGCATTATGCGGTAAATTAATACGATAGCAATATTTGGGTGTATGATAAAAGCGTTCGCAAAGCATGAATGCATTTTCATTTAGACAAAGCATGTTACGCTCCAATCCTATGTTTATTTCTAACAGTAACTACTATACAAGGACTCAAACTTTTCATCTAATTGAAAATATTGTAAAAGTTACTTAAGACAGAGTATGAGGAAACTGGCTGTGAGTTATTAAAGACCAATGTTATAAAATATAATAAACAAGCCCGTCTCTTTAGAGTCGGGTGCCCCCTTGGACACGGTGTCACGTGAGTTGGGCCAGGCCCAGCTCTCAGTGCAGCAGTTGCAGCGGCTTTTAGATGCATTGGAGTTACAGCAACAGACTCACCATGATACAGACGTAAGTGTTCTGTTGTTGAGTTAGATTTTTATTTGTTGAAAAAAAAAAAAGATTTTGTCGTTGATCCGTCTATTTTTAATCAACTGTAAATCAATTGTAACATTATTTACAGATGGATAACATCGCCGTCGTGGAAGTTGATGTGTTGTGATTTGTTCTGCTTAAACAAAAAAAAAGTTATTATTATTTTGTTAATATTTTTAGACTTTATTATTTTAAACAATTTATCGTATTTTGTAGAACAGTAGCAAAAGTCAAATTTATCCGTTTTTGGTTTTAATAAACAACAAATCGGTGGGACAATTCTGATCTTCTCTATCTCTATCTACAGTACGAGAGATTTAGATAGTATTATCAGAATTTCTAATTCAGTTCATATAGTACGAGCAAGCAAACTTTAGTTCAGTTACAATTTTACCTACTTAATTATATATTACGTTTTATGAATACAGTCTGTTTGTCTATTTCATATATATATATTTCTATATTGTATTTTACAGGTATCAATGGATGGTGCTTCACCGAACGTGAAAAAAGACAGACGTAAATTCGGCTTGCGCAAGAAGAAATCGAACAGCAAATGTACCACAGTTGAACCGCCGCATATTGACCTCAGCGGTTCTCATATGGTGAATAAATCGACATTTTTAATCTGTCGCGTACGCAATATTCACATTAAAGCATGCCCGTATATTTCCAGGCTCTTTCAACGTTAACAGCTCCCCCCTCTCCGGGTGGAGGGGCGTCATCCGTCCCTAACTCGGCTGCCTCGCTCCCCATTGGTAAATACCTGTCTCTCTCTCTCTCTAACATTTGCCATTTCACTATCTCCGTCTCTCGTTGTGTGTAGATGATGCTTTGCGTTGTGAAATACTGAATTTTACTCCATTGGTTTTCAGGTTTAATTTCGAATGAGAAAGTTGTTTTTCAGTATTTCGCAGCATCTCCTTGTATTTCTAGTTATCTTTACATATTTTTTGTTTTGTGATGTGTTTTTTTGTATTAAATTTTTATCTAGCCGTGTTTGTTTTAATTGTAGACTTGATGTTTTGGAATTGTGTCGGGTTTTAAGGATTGTATGAGATGGGTAAGTTTGCATGAAGCCGAACATGCTACAATCGTGCCGTCTCATTCCGATGTATTAACTGAAAGGGACAGATATATTTCTCAGTATTGCTAAAATTAAGTGGTATTTCGGGATCTAACACGACAGTTTCATATAAATCCAGTGTAGTGACGTGCAATTTTTGATTTCATATGAATTTATGAAGTTTAATTAATAATACTAGGACTTACGACACTTTGAAAATTTTTCACGGCATGTGGTACATAGCCTTGCATTATGTAGTAGGAAGGTAGTTTTTATAAATATTATTAAGTCTTTTTTTATGATCGATATGTATTACACACATTTGACTGACCTGATTTGAATTATTGCATGTATGTCGAGAGCCTTGACAAACAACACGAGTTTCTAGTGTTTTTTTTTCTAATAGCCTCGAAGTGTAATAATATTTTTTTGTATATTTCAGCGTTTTTATCTACGTTTCTGGCGTCTGCTTTAGTTCGTAAGGTTTATTCATTTTTGTTTTTGTCACACAGTCCGCATGATTCTAGCTCATTTATGTGTACTTTGTACGTTGATTGGTTTTGAAATCACACCATTAATTCGTTTTTGGCGGGAAATTTGTTCATTTGAATGTGTTCGGCTTAATTGAACTTTTAAGCCGGACTGTATGCAGACTGTTTAAATTTTTATGTCAGGATATGATTGTATTGCTATTATCTATAGAAACAAATGTCATTGACACCTAAACCACGTGGTTTTGACAACCGGAAATAAGGATTTTTAAATTGTTTTTATATACGTATCAAAAGGATTCGGGGATACTTTGACGCAATAGGTTTCTTTTTTTACGTGGTATAATGAGTAGTATGCGTTTATTGACCTTCAACTAATAATCTCAAAATGTGACCGGTACGTTATCTGATAAGGCGGATCTGATTAAGTCACAATCCCATTTCGTATGTAGAACGAGATAAAATCCGTATTTTGAATGTCGCAGAGTTCAAATTTGTGAATTTATTGATAAAACCGTTACGGTGGACCTTTTCTGGTGAATTATTTTTTTTTTAATTACGAAATGAATGAAAGCGGATATTTATTGTATTACGGGAGAATTGTGTTTCTATACGTTATGAGATTACTCAGAGAGTATCAGTGTAAGTAATATTTATGATTTTAATGTAGAGATTTTTTCATAGTGGCTTTGTGATTGCTTTGAACAATTTAAAGTATTGAGTATTAGATTCTGTATCGTTATCTTTTTAATTTGATTTCTTATAATAACCTAGATGTGTAAACAAAGTATGTGTCCTCCGTATGTGTTTATAAATCATAGTGTTGTCACTTCAATAAAAATGTGTAATTTAATATCAATACGAAATCTGGATTAAAATCATGTTTATGGGAAATCATGCAAGGTTTCGACAGTTTAATAATTAAATTGAGAGTCCCCACAATGGGGGTTTTAATGATTTTCCATCGTGTTTTATACGTAGCTTCTCGTTTTATCATCAAGTCTTTCTGACTCATTTTACAAAGTTCAATGAAAGAAAGTGTGCCGTAACATTTTGTTTAGTGTTGTTTGTTTTCATGTAGCTTAACAATTTACATACCGAATTCATATTGAATATTATTTTTGTCAAATCGTGCTCATGGGCGAATAGAAGACAATTGTGAGAAGTACAATGAACGATTAGCAGTACAACAAATCATCAGCTATGTGAATATTATTTAATACGTTTCAGCGTGTGCAGCCACAAGGCCTCAATCATTACCAGGGGCTGAGGCCCTGAACGCAGCTCCAACCAGTCTCACAAGCTTAACTCCGGACCATCAGCTGAGAGAGGACTTTACAGTACTCTCTAAAGATTTGGTCACCAATTTGAAGAGCATTGTCGCTACGCTGGTGAGTTATATGTTAGTTAGTCGTACTCATCTAGAGCTAGAGTATTTTTTTAATTGTTCAAATACTATGTAATATACAAGGTTATATACAATATAATACGATGTAATATACAAGGTTTGCGAACGTGGTCGTCTCCGCGCTGCCATGGAGTCAGCGGACAGCCCGGCAGCGCCAAGTGGTGTAGTAGCTGCACTCAGAACTAATTTATCTACGGCATTGCAACAGAATTCTGGTGAGAACCTTTTACATTTAATGGCCATTTTTTCCAGAACTTAACTCAAACCTTTGTATTTTAATTTTCTTGAGATATGATACTTTAGTCATTGAAACTTCCGACAAATTCAAAACGAGCGTAAAGGGTATTTGGGTTGAAAATGCATACTATACCGTAAACGAATATTTAGAGGACAAAGATCCCTTGTGTGTCGGCAATTGGACAGTTCAATTCTTGAGTAGCCTTACAATACTTTGTTATTTTAATTGTCAGTAGCACAATTTTGTATTAATTGTTTATTTTAAAAGAGCCGCTGTCGAGTTTCTTGCCGGTTCTTCTCGGTAGATGACTGCCTGCCGAACCGGTGGTAGTGTAAAAATTGACGGGTCAAAAGTATATTTATAAAGAAATACTTGAATAAAGATTTTTTGAGTTTGAGTTTGAAAACTTTGTATGGAGATTATAAATTTTCGAACGATGAATACAAACATAGGTTGTTTGACAAACGACGACCGTTTGTAAGAATAAGTCTCCGGAGCTTCGGTTTTTATATACTCACTGTATTTTCTTTCGTGACATAAAGGCTTGTGCCACAAACACCATATTAAGGGAAGATATAAAACCACTAAATATTTAATATTTATATAATATTATTGTACCAGAGTGCATAAGTAATGACCTGTAAAGTATTTCGTACAGAGTTGAGGTCGCGACTCTCGCGCATACACGACGCGTCGGACCTCGCTGAAATATCGTCTATGGGAGCTAATTCCGATCATGTAAGTATTTCATTTAATGAAGATATTGTAGGGTAAGACGATTTAAAAAACTATTATAACTTATAATCTGTGGTCGTATCTGAAAAATACTAATTGTACAAAAGTTCGTACGAAACAAATGTGTTGCCAACAATAAAATACAATACAAACAACTGACAATTAAATGAGACTTAACATATTTATTGGTTCTATATATACTAAGGGTCCAAGGGTCGAATAAAAATGACACCCATGAATGTTAGTTACAGAATCAATTCAAACATTCGATAAGCCTAAGTTCTTCTTGTGTGTCCGCGTCGGAGTTCTTCGACGCTGAAGAATATGACCACGGCGATGTCAAGGAGAATAATATAATAAACGCTGACGAGGTCAGTATTATTTCATGTATTTCTTGTATTCTCATGCGTCAAGCTTTAAATATGGACAATCATGTTTGAGTGAGATAAAATATATGCGGGGTCAGTCGCTTTGTCTCTTTCCATTAATTAGTCTTGTATTTTTGAAGAACAAAATTGTTAAATCTAAAACCCACTAAGGTGGGGTCTATAATATATTTATTGGTATATTGCAGACTGGTGTTATTGAACTCGATGGAGATTCTTCATCAGAGGCGGGCTCACTTAGCAGTGAAGAAGGCTCCGCCAGTTCTGACAATAGTGACGCTGCGAGTAAGTGTTTAATTTTATTTAACAGATTAGTTCATAATAAGTATAATAATGCAAAAAAAAAATCATGCTTTATTTAATTATGACTTGTAGCATTATTGCTTTGACCGTACCTACCCCTAAGATATTGGTGGGGAAGTTATTATTTATTCACAATTCTTTGTGCAAAATCAGTTGGGCGGCCTTATCTTTAATAAGCGATCTCTTCCAAACAACCCATATATGGGTATCATTGGTTAGAAAAAGAGACAATCTGGTTTTTCGTAATTTGGATAATTGATTGATTTTACCGATATTTTTTTTGATATTTTCAGTGGTGGCCACAGAACAAATGGGGCCAACGGAGAATGGTGGAGATCAGTGGAGTAGGAGACGAGTGCTACCAGCACCACGACCCAACCCCGGAGGACCATCTCTATGGAACTTGTTGTATAAGAATATCGGAAAAGACCTCAGCCAGATATCCATGCCAGTTACTATCAACGAACCGTTAAACATGCTGCAGGTATGTGCTCTTCTGTGCTTTTTTTTTTGATAAGACTAATCAGATTTTTTGGTGCATACGAAATTTATACAGCGTGAAGACGTTTAGCAGACCTTTCTGGGAAGTTGTTTGTGATTATAATATAACCTTAAATGTTCTAAAAAATACTTATCAGTTTATATGTGATATTTGTATATTATAAAGTTCCCCCTTTTGAATTACAATTAAAAAGGACAAGAAATCACTGAATTGTTAATATGTTGAGAGCATTAAAAGGTTGTTTAATTTTCTGTTGTCTCACCACAGCGTCTCTGCGAAGAGTTGGAATACTCGGAGCTTCTCGATTCGGCGTCAACGTGCGAAGACCCCGTCAACCGTATGGCTCTGGTCGCCGCGTTCGCTGTCAGCGCGTACGCAGCCAGCGCACACAGGGCTGCCAGCAAGCCCTTCAACCCACTCCTGGGTGAGACGTACGAGTGTGTCCGTGAGGATAAGGGCTTCAAGTTTTTGGCTGAACAGGTTAGCTACGTTGTAAGGGTTTTAAAAATCTCATATCAGTAAATGGCTAACAAGATATGTGAGGTACTCGCACGTTTGCCCATTTTTATAAAAACAATAAATTGTGATACTTTCAGGTGTAACATTAAGGGTTGCTGTGCTTAATTTTTTTTTCATATTGGTAACTTTCTTTTGAGTCAATTTAAAAAATATTTCAAACTCAAAATATCTTTATTCAAGCAATGATTTGATTTGAATCGTCTTTTTACACTACCAATTGAGTCTGCCAATAAATTAACTGCCAGTTATGAAATCGAGGGTGTAAAGCGACGAGAAGAACAGGCAAGAAACTTTCTGCCACACCTTTTGATCGTCAGGTTTTCTACTGAACGTTTATAAAGAGCAAATACACCATTCTCCATGGTATGCGCCATATATATGAGATTGCCCCCACCTTTGCAGGTGTCCCACCATCCGCCGATATCAGCGTGTCATGCGGTTTCCAGCCGTTGGATATTCTGGCAAGAGGCGCGAATAAAAACCAAATTTTGGGGCAAGTCGATGGAGTTCCAACCTGCTGGTCAGGTGCATCTCATACTACTGCCAACTGGAGACCATTACACTTGGAATAAGGTATTGGAAAACAGGCTTTAATTTAATGCAATAAGTTATCACAAGAAAAGATACACGCATTAATCGAACTCGATATAATAACAAGATATTTTTTTACGATTTAAACCAGTATTAGATAAATTAATACCCATTTAATTGACAAAAATGCATTTGACTATAGATACTTTCACAGAACTAGGGTTTTTCAAGGAGGTTTTTAAATTTGTAGGTAACGACGTGCGTGCACAATCTCTTTGGCGGGCAGCGTTGGGTCGATCAGTATGGAGATATGCTCATCACTTGTCAAGGATCGGATATTAGCTGCAAGTTACATTTTGTCAAGGTAAAATGCACAGAGTGGAACGTTATTGTTTATGGTATTTGTGTTTTGTGCGGCATACACATTTGTGCTGGTTTGGTGGTAAATAAAACCCGAGTTTGTTTCTTTCTTGATCTTCTTATTCTCACTGTTGCCCGCCGACTGTGTCAATAGGTCGGACAGGCCATCTTTTTATACAAATTTGTTCGAACTAATATAAGCGCTCTGATTGGTCAGCCAATCAGAGCGCGTGATTTTCGGCCAATCAGAAAGGGTTAAAAGGTTTACAAGTTTTCTTATACCCTAACGTAAAATTCTAACTATTTCTTTTAAAATATGTAAATATAAAACATACAATAATAAAACTTTTCATTAACTAATAACTAATTATAAATATTAATATTGTTATTAGTGTCTAGGTATCACTATTTTTCATTGTCTCACTATAATTATTAACACTATTTTTTGTTATCCCGCACATGTTTATTAATTAATTTATAAAGAACATAGTATATTCTTTTGAATATAATGAAATTTACGTGTATATACACAATTCACAGCTAAGATTTTGTTGTGTGGTATCTCGGACCGGTTAATTTGGAAAGCCTCGTAGCTGTATGAAAAATTTTGATATTTATTTAAAAAAAAAAAAAATTTTAAATCCATATTATGTTGTGCTTTTAAAAATAATAACGGCTTTTAAATAAAACGTGCTTCACAATTTACAGGCGAGCTCGTGGTCGAGCACGCGTCACGAAGTACGTGGTGCTGTGCACTCGAAGCAAACTTCACGGCTGAGATTGCACGGCCGTTGGTCCGAAGCGTTGTACGCTGGGGAACCACCCGCTGCAAGGTGTCTATGGAGACCTGGTGAGGCCATTTATTTTGTTATTATTCATTACAATCACCAATGCACTAACAAACTATGTAGCTTTTTTAATTTCGTTTTGGTATTTTTTGTTTGTAATTATTTTTGTATATTATTCAGTTTTTTTATTTTATTTTTTATATTTGTCCCCAGACATCTTATGTGCTAAATACATTTAAAACAATTAACTTATGAGATAATAAAACTAGGTATACACATGAGACAATTAAATGGGAACTTGATTATACAATATACATAATAATACGGACAAAATACGAAAGATATGTTTGTGCCAGAATAACAATAAAAATTAAAACAAATATTATATAAATTTTAGATTATTTATAAACAAATAAAATACTATCATATTTAATTAAGTGTGTGTTAATAAATGTGTCGTTTCTTTAATTATGTGTTGTATTGTTCAGGTACAATGCCGCCAGAGTACGAGTTGTACTACGGATTCACACGGTTTGCGATGGAGCTGAACGAAATGGAGCCTGGCTTGAAGGATATACTTCCTCACACAGATACTAGGTTTAGGTCAGTATTAAGATTATTAGGTCTATATATTTATTTACCTAACATTAAATACTTTTTATGTGTCAAAAAGATGAAAATAGACGTTTGTTAGCAATTGCGTCTATATAGAAATAATGACTTTTAGACCAGTTAAGAATAACATGGATAGAAAAATATCTTGTACGTGATAAATGTATACAGGCCAGACCAGCGTGCGCTAGAAGAAGGCGACGTTGATGCAGCCGAACAGTTCAAGCACGAGTTGGAGCAGGCTCAGAGGGAGAGACGAAGGGATAGACCTGACCACATGCCTGTTTGGTTCCGGTAGGCATGGATTTACTTGATGGAACAAATATTTAAAAAATAATAAACATCTACAAATCTTGCATAATGAGTCTGCCAACTTTTTTATACGGCATTAATATGAAGAAGCGACATAACCAAGTGGCAATAAATTCACCAAACGTCCGTACACTGCAAGCGCTCGCAAGTGAATGACTTTCCACACTCATTTTATAGATATCGGAGGGTAGTTGATGTCTGAAAAGTTACAACATAATAATCAATCTGTTTCCGATTATTATTAGTTGCTCTACGTCGTATACCTTTCATAAATTTGATTTAATAAGTATGAATGCTTATTAAATCTACTTACTACTTAATAATAATATTATTATTATTAATTAAGTTGGATGATTTTTTAGTATTTTGAAATAAACATGTATGTGCTTGCAGTAAAACGTCCGAAGGTGGCGAGGAGACGTGGGTTTACGGCGGGGAGTATTGGCGGGCGCAGGCCGACGGATTCACGCAATATCACACGCCACGATTGTGGTGACCGCTTCTTATACTATATGTACGTAATTTCCAGGGTATAATTAACCGGTTACCATGGTAACAGTGGCATACAAAAATTATCATGCACTCCCTATATGGCCGGCAACGCATTCACGAGGTTGGCACGCGTGTGTCTATGGGTGGCGACTTCACTTTTACTGTGTGAAGTGAAAAAGTAAAGTAAAAGTAAAGTCGCCGTAGACAGTCGTGTTGTATAAAAAAAATCTAATAGTGTCTAAATATTGGAAAAAAATTGTCCCAAACCCTGACCAAGTTCAATATAAGTAACAAGACACTTATTATTTTCAGTATATGCCGCAGCGCGAAGTGCTGTGCTAGAGGTTGTGTCCGCTTGTCGCTTCCAGCTTTATTCTAATTACTACTTAGCGTTACTACTTATGACTACTAAGCCACAGATAACAGATGTGTTTTTCAAACAAGTACGTATTTCTACGTACAAATACGTGCGGTACGCGTTCACAACGCGTATAATGAAAGTTTAAGACATTTAACATGCTCTCAAATACATTTTTAACAATTCTTTGTATATTTAACTAAAGCGCACAATACATGAGTTGGCTAGTCAATTTATTAAATAAAATATTTTCCTTGTAAATTTATTATTTGGGTTTAATTTTATTAGATCAATTTAACGTTAGAGTCTGTGGCTTAGAGACGGTGTCTCGTTTTACTATGTCAAAGGGCGAGGTGGTATATCACCTTTAACTCGTGTTATATTCCTCAAAGAGAGAGCTATGTATAAGACATACTAAATATTCGTAGAGAGGGTAGTTGTACAATTTGTACTTTGCTTAAAATATGTAATAAAATATTTAATTTTCTTACAAAACGTTCAGTGACAGATGTTTCTGTAATATTTTTCTTTATAAATGACGTAATAAATGACAAAAAAAATAACGGTAGAATTATATTTAACAATAAATCGAGGGTATTGAAGATGGATTGTTAATTTTTTGTGATTATTTTGTGATACAAAAGCAATTTTTCCAGTGTTTTAAGTTAACTATGATCTGAACTAGATAAATATTAGCTCTATGGTCATTAGTATTACAATACATAGATTGTCTATAGCTTGGAACACTTGAAACTGTATGTTGCTTAAAAGCTTGCAGTATTGATCTTGCCTTAAAAAGACACGTTTTTAGACCTTTAAGTGTTGGTATTGTTTAATAACGGGTTTTGGGTTGTTTTTGATTTAGTCGCTAGAAGGCTACCTCATTTAACATGTTTCGTTTGCGTACTTCATTGTATTTGCAACTTTGTTACGTTGTGTTAAGATGCAATTTACAATGGATTTTAAAGTATTTCAATTTGCTATATATTTTCCCACATATATAGCAAAGTTTATTAGTATGGAAAGAGCGTCTCGTTTTTTTTCACCAGATGGCTCTGGACTCAGTAACAGCTTAATTACAAATATTATTGAATCGTACTAAAAAGTAAAAGATTCCTAACGCGTTTTGCCCGTTTTTTTATTGTATACGAATATTAATATCGTATGCGTGTTGAGTTTTGTAAATTGATCTTTACGTTTGACAATTAACAAATTCCATATGTATATAAAAATATGGAATGTATGATCTACTTTTATTTCTCTAAATTAAATTGCGTTTATTATGTAAAATACGTATTATGAAGTATTATTTTACTTTATTATATATATTTTATTTAAATATAAGGGTTATTAAATTGCCAGTAGAGGTAAAAAGTACAATGGTGATTTCCACAGAGAATAGATGCGCTTTACAATTAACTGTCACTTAAATTGACAATAAAGTATCCGTGTTAGTCGTTGTTAACTCGAAATCAATTATAATAATTAACTAGAGTAATTATTTAAGCCAATTATATGAATTTGCATAATTGTCTGATTACAGTTATCTATAAAGTCTAAACAGATCAATTAATCTGTATAATAACTATATTTATTAAATATGTTTTAAATTTAATACAAACTTGTATGCCTAATACGGATTTTGGTATAAATAGTATTTAGTTGTGTTATGGAGGAATAACAAATGCATGAGATTTTATCTTAATACATTGACAATATTGTAGTGAATATAGTTTCTGAGGTAAATTGTTATATTACTGAGCCTTTTAAATGATTTTAGATACAATCCTGACTTAGTGTATTTCTTAAGATTACATTTTAATTATGTATTAATATAAAATTAATGTTTATAAACTTTTTTTTGGTTATCAATAATTTTAGTATTTTTTAATGTAAAGATTTCGATGAATTAAAAGGCGTTGTAAACATACTTACCGTTCTATGGAAAATTTGTTCTGAGTGGTTCAATTTATTGGATGATACAATTTCATTTCATAGTTATACCAGAATTCCCGAGTATTAACAGTAACTTATTATCCGTTATGTTATAATATGATTTTGTTAAAGTTAATTATTGGTTAATCTGTGTATTACGTTTTGTCTTAAACTGTATTAAACAATATTTTTCAAATGTTTCGGAATGTATGCGGCCTGTGACTGCGAAATATAAATGTTTGCCACAGGTCGCATCACAAGACAGCACAGACTGGATCACAGTCTATGCATTTGATTAGTTATGAAATTATTGTATGATTAAAACCTATTTCTTTTAAATATACTTTGTATTATAAGATTATTAATAAAAATATTCTATGTGAAATTGTGGCTAGTGAAATAATTAAGAAATTATATGGTTGCTAAGGTTACGGTTAAGGTGGGTACTGGTCGGGTTTTATAGTTAAGACGAAAGATAATCGTGCCGAGCAGCGTCCACAGATGTTACACTTTCCCTCATCTCATATTCAAATTTGGTATAGACAATACTGGGAACATTACATTATATTTATGTCACAGAACATATTTCTGAATTAATGATGTTTTACTAAACCAGATAATATTTAGGTTGTATTTGTAATTTTTTTTTTAATGTACACTTCTCTTAAGTGTTTCTTAGGTTTTTTATACAAATGATTGTATAATCTTTTTGTCTTCAGAGAAATTTATAGAAAATAATATTCTCGTTTAAAACGTATGTTTCCTAACGAAGATAAATGTTTTCAATTATAATTTAAATGTTCAAATTTAGTACTCAACACACGGGATTTGAATTTTATAATGTTGACGAAAACGCTTATATGAAAATAATAAAAAGTTACCACGCAGCTTACGACTTTTTTGTTATGTATTTTTAATAATTAAGGAATTATTAAATATTCAATTACAAAACGTTGTTTTATTTCAGTATGTCGCTAACTCATACAGCATACATGCCGTAACCGTTTTATTTGAAGTTTTATAATAATAAACATATACGCTTAGTTTACTTTCAAAGTACGTACTATTCTATTAGCATCACTCTAACATTAAAAAAAAATTAAATGTTATTGTTTTATAAATAATCTTTATCAAAATCAATGAATTAAAGGCCCCAAGTAACTGGTTGGTTAGCTATTGTATAGTAAAATAAAAATAACTTTTAAAACACGACTACCAATAGGTGCGCAAGCATTGAAAAAAACCCATTTTCTATGAGTCACATAAGCATGGGATAAATTGGAAGAAAAAGAAAATGTTTGCACTAATATGCTTGAGACAAAGGTTTTGTTTTATTTACTTTATACATACAGTATATTTACATAAATATACTGCTTACGCGAAAATAATACTTATTGACGTCCCACTTTCATCTTAGATTAATTCAACTTCTTTAAATCGATTTCTCTAATTCATGTATTGTTAAAAAATGAATTATTTATTTATTTAAATAAATAATGTAATAATGTTGTACAACCCAATAGAAGTCAATTGTCATGAAATCAGAAATGGCATCTACTTTACTCTACTTGGTCTGTGCAGTTGTCTGTTGGCAATAACGAAATGATTTACGATTTGTAGAATTACTAAGCTAAAATTATTACATTGAAAATGGTTTGACGACAATTTAAAACTATAGTTAACAAAACAAAGAATTATATATTTGAATAATAGTAAAAAAATCTTTAAATTGTAGACCTTTTACATGTTTATGTGGTGGTAAAGTAGGCGTTTTATTTAGGCCGTGTTTGAGGTAAGTTGAATAGTTAATAAGTTTGAACAAAGCGGTTAATCGTTAGGATAACCAGAGATCCGTGTCAACGTTGAAGAGTAGTTCGTTATGGTTAAGTTACATAATTAATATACTCTAAAATGATATTATTAAGGACATTAACCGGTGTTAATGCTATTCGTTTATCACTACGTATATCAGGTGAATGACTTGTCCTCAAACGTATTAACGTTGCAAAAAGTATGCATTTTTAATGAGGTTATAATATTTTCTTCGTAAGCATTTAGATTACAACTGGGCATCAGCAATGCTTATAAGTATCTAATTATAAATTTGCATATTTATCAGGTTCATTGTACACAATAATATGACTAGTGTTAAATATTAAAAAAATAGTTTGCAGAATGTCATCAATTAAGTTCCGTTGGGGTTTGAGTGCCTCAGAGCCCGAACAGACCCCAGTATTGTTCGTGGGGCAGCCAGCTCATCTGTCAGAATTATCATGGCAAGATGTAAGGTGCAAGCTTGAACCAAGGGTAACTGAGGAGGTAATATTATTATTATTTAAATACACTAGTATCAATGCTGATGTGTATGCATTCCGGATTATGTTTAATTAAATAGAATCTTTCTTATAATATATTAAGGTTTTAAAAATTATCTGAGGAAACTTGCTGGTATGCTTTGTCTTACTTTAATACCTAATTCTAGGTATGGCGCCGTGGACTATCAGTCACTTCCCCCGGTGATGTCTCAGAATTATGGCCACGGGGGGCAGCTTTAGGTTTGCTGCCTGCAAGGCGTTCTAGACATACTGCACCCTCTAGAAACCATGCATTATCAAAAATTGTTAAATCAGCACTGCGTTCTGCTGCTGAAGAGTACATTGTTGTGAGTATTTTAAATTTATATATTTAATTTTTCTTTTATTGTAAACATAAAAAATACTAATGACTTATTGGTTTATTTATTATAATAATAATATATAATAGCTATGACTTAAAGTATGCAATACTGAGTATGTTTTATTTTACAATCAAAACACATCAAAGTAAAGTAAATACTCACATCAAAAAACATTTGCTGAACTATAGCAAATAATTAGTATTGAAATAAATACATTTATATGTAATTACAAAATGTTATATTTAAATTACTGTTTGCTATCAAATAAGCTAGTTACATTAGTGCCTACTTAATAGTTGACACAGTTGCATGTAAGATATGGACCCTATTTTTACATATGAACAGCTGGTGTGTCGCAAGCGAGATGTATTAGCCAGTGCAGTGGCTATAGCCCGCTCAGTCCCCCTTTACTCAGCTCAGTCTGGCTCTGCTCCGCTCCACACCAACCAGCCTGCCCCACCAGCTACCACAAATCTCACTGTTGAGATATTTATCGTTAACAATGGTAAGATTTCCTGACAAAATGTGAGTTTAATATTTTTGATTAAAGTTTCAATAAATAATAAAAATAAAATATTTGTTGACAATTTTTAATAGAAGGAGATTCAGAAGATGAGGGTACCAATGAGCAAGCATTGACAGATGGAACACTGTCTAATGAAGAACTCAGCACTATACAAGATGTAGCTGACTCTGTTCGCCTTGCTGCAAGAATTACGGATACACCTGCTAACATCATGGATGTAGATGCCTTTGTTGAAGTGAGTTGCAGAAATAGTTAATCGGTTTCTCTTATATATGTTCTGTTTATAGAAACATGTTTTGTTTCTATAAATATCCTTCTATAAGAAATAACAATATTTTTGAAATTAAAATAATCATTATTACTACGTAATCATAATTATTAATTGATATTTTTAATATAATTCATAGGATTCATATAATTATTTTTATTTTTTATACATTTAACTTGTGGTTGATTAGACCTAAGGTAAAGTCATAGTCAAATATAAATAATATACATGATATAAATCCATGCAGCAGTTCCCAGTTAACATTATACTCATAAATATTGACTATGCCGGGAATCTAACCCAGATCTAGCTAATTTAAGGATATAGTTTTAAACAAAATTCAGAACACATAATAAACCCCTACAAATGTTTTAAATACAGCTTTTAAAGCCCATTGTTGAATTAACATACTGAGTTTCTTTACTTTCAGGAAGCCTGTAAAGTAGCCAAGAAGTTAAATATTGCTGAACCAACAGTAATCCGTGGTGAGGCATTGGCTGAACGTGGAATGGGTGGAATATACGGGGTCGGCAAAGCGTCTATTAAGCCTCCAGCCTTGGTCTCCTTATCTTATATGGCACCTGGAGCAACAGAGACTGTGGCCTGGGTTGGCAAGGGGATTGTCTACGACACTGGTGGTCTCAGCATCAAGGGAAGGGTATGCATAATATATTTTCAATAAGTGAAAATTATACCTAAGTGTTGAAAAGTAATATGGGGGATCTTATTTTTGCAGAGTTCAATGGTGGGTATGAAGGGAGACTGTGGTGGGGCTGCAGCCGTGTTGGGCGCCTTCGCAGCTGTTGTCCGAGCCAAGCCCACAGTTAACTTACACGCTGTGCTCTGCATTGCAGAGAATTCTGTCGGCCCCAATTCTACTAGGTAATTAAAATGGTCTTATTTTCTATCGCCGTTGTGCTACCCCCTCGTTCCATAGATAATTTGTCTATGGTTGACAGTTAATTAGAATTAGAACCTAGAAGCACATTTATACGTTTTCGTTGTTTAAGTGTTTATAATACTATAAAAAACCACCTTTTACATAATTTTACATATGTAATCGATATTTTAATGAATTTTCAGGCCGGACGACATTCACAAGTTGTACTCTGGTCGTACTGTAGAAATCAACAACACGGATGCCGAAGGTAAGATATTTTGTATTAACTTCAAAATATAAATTAATTAACAAGTTTTCTACAAGTGATAATTCAGGCACTAAGTACTACAAAAAATCAAAGAAAGAAAAAATGGCGGGAGAAAGTAAATAATTTTGTATATTTATAAATACTTTTTAAAAAAATTGAGGTGGGTCATCTTCCTTAAGCGGTTGAAATATACAACCGATTTTCAGACCTACGTATCTAAGTATATTTAATTTACAGGTCGCTTAGTACTCAGCGATGGTGTGGTGTACGCACGTCGGGATCTGAAGGCCGATACCATTGTTGATGTGGCTACACTCACTGGGGCACAGGTAGACTTCGTGACATGACTACTATATAAACATGCAGTTTTGATTTGTTATTCTTCTTAATGTGGTACAGGAGAATCGATAATTTACGGCCGTTATATATTGAGTATTAAATATATGTGGGTAGATAATATTTCTCATTTTAAATTTACATATATAAACGATGGAGATGGTATCGTTGTTAAAAACCTAATGATTTGATTAAACATTAATAAAAATTTAATGCTTTTTCATCTGTATGTGTTCATATTGGTAGGTATTTCTACTACTACCCTCCAAATTAAAAAAAACTTGCATTTTAACTAATTTTTAAGGGCACCGCTACCGGTAAATACCACGCAGCGATTATATCAAACGGCGTTACCTTGGAGAGGGCCTGCATATCCGCCGGACTGAGATCTGGAGATTTGACTCACGCCCTTCCGTATGCACCGGAACTGCACTTCACAGAATTCTGCAGCCATGTTGCCGATATGAAGAATAGTGTTGCGGTAATTATATTATTAACAAGTCTTTACCTTCACACTCCTTCAAAATCTGCCGCCCTGGTATTTATTGGACTTTAAGAATTATTTATTAATAAACCTTGTTCACCGCACATTATTGATATACATCAATCAGTACATATAATTCTAAGTACTGGACTTTTTTTTTTCACTTGGATACATAGAATATTTTTATTATTTCAGGATCGAAACAACGCGCAGCCATCGTGTGCTGGTCTATTCATTTTGGCACATTTGGGATTCGACTTCCCTGGTCAATGGCTACACGTTGACATGGCTGCGCCTGCGCACATTGTGAGTATACGAAACATTTTTATTTGTCACAGATTAGTGCCAAAATATTTTTATATAGAACAGTAATTTTTGTTTATTTTCTAATATGACTTGCCTTCACAAGTATATATATTTAAATATCTGATATTTTTCAGGGTGAGAGAGCGACAGGATATGGTGTATCCTTGTTATCGGTGCTATTTGGAAAATACACAAACAGTCGTCTGCTCAAAGCACTATGTCCACTACGCTAAATGATATTTTTCCAACGATTTTCGAGAGTTTTTTTAATTAGTTTTCAAGTGTGTTTGTTGACATTTTATGATAACAGCGTGTACTACTGGAATTTAGAACTTATGGACACTGGTTTTAGTAAATATCCAAGTTTAATTGTATAAGATTTTTCTATTGTTGTAAAAATACTTAAACTTAATATTAATTTACAATTTAATCGAGCTTAATTTAGAGACAAAACTCGATTTTTCCAACTTTCCACTTTTTTGTCTGGACTTTATATGAGTTACTACTAAAAAGTTTATTAAAATGAAGTGTCAATTGATTTATAAGTATGAAATCAGAAATAATATCAAGCGGAAAAATGTCGTTGGGTGACACACACTATGAAATAATGAGAATGTACTAAAATTTAAATTGCTTATAATGTTTTTTTTTTCTTATACCAGATATCAAAGATGCTTATACAATAAAGATGCTTCTATATATTCTATACAAAGTGTCCAGTATAAAATCGAATATTTTTTTATTTTTAAATTGTCTTAAATCTATATGAGAAGAAACAGGCAATAAATTGTGCTTGTTTCCCATAGTGACTGAATGGATTTTTTTAAATGTTGAATAGTGTTTAAGTGGACAAATATCACTGAGCAAGCTATCAAAATGACGTCGCTCGGATTCCAGTGTTGCCAATCCAATTTTTGCTTATTTAGAATATATAGAAGTGTTTCATATTTGCCTTAGTTAAGTATAGTTTTAAGCATTTCTAACATATTTTTCTAAATATTATTTTATATTGTTTTGATTTTTTTTATTAGCTTCTATTTGGCAATCTAAGCATATATGGCATTTACAATGAATTTATTTCTTACACATTTTGCTTTAATATCTCCTGGCGATGTTGCTACAGGCTTTGTACTTTTTAAAAATTATTTTTTATTAATAAAGTTTATTAAAAAAATCAATAATATACCTCACAAAACTTGAATGTAAGAAAGCAATAATATTTGTTTATATACATATTTTCCGTCTTTGTATAAAATAAATCATAAAGTAAAGAAGTACATTGGTTTTTAAATAAATAGTTTTAATATTAAGTGTATATTTCATTAATTTTTAATTGAAAGAGTATTTAATAAAATTTAAAAAAAAAGTCTCTTGGTAAGCATCTCTATATCCCACTTTAAAATCTTCTTAATTCTTTATTTACAAGTAAAATAGATATATTGTTACAAATTTGTCCTAACTCGACTAAACCACAAATCTCAAATCAAATGAAGCGCTACATTGATTCAAGATGCAAAATTATTATTTAGCAATTAAAGTGGTGTGCCTTTCAAATAATTGTAGTTCCAGAACTGGTGAGTTTATAGTTTTTTTGCTTGTTTAATATTCAAACGTTTTTTTTATTTAAACTAAAATAAATCATGTTTTATTGTTTATACAAAAGAGATGTTTCTTAAACTCAGTACTCTGTTCAAAGAATCAAATCCGCAGTTGTATTTTTTCAAGAAAACTAATTCAAAATAGTAATAAACTCAATCCACTATCTCACTGATAAGGTCTGGTGATTAGGGTCTTAAATGAAAGAAGTTTTTCATTTTCTTATTTTTATTTGCCAGTCTCAATAAAAATCGTTTAGTTTAATATTATGCAAAAAAGCAATCCATAGTCATTGTGATATCAACAATTTTGATTATCACAAGATTACAAAGTATAAATGCACTCATGCCCTTTAAAATGGCTAAATCGTTATTGGCAATAAAATTTAAATACAAGAAATAATTCAGATTTTGTTACATTGTCCATTAGTACATTTCATATATCACATATGTTATTAACTGAATCACTTTTGAATAACTCATAGTAACTTATGATTTAAACAATGTTACGTTAGACGTTTTATACACGTGAATAGTTTGTCAGTCCAATAGTACCAAAAGTATTTAAAAATCTCAAAATGTAGATATTGACGTGTCTGCTTTAAACCACAACCTAATTGTATGCAAGGTCGTAATACAAATATTTAAATTACAAAAAGTGTATATTATTTTAATGAAATAAATTCAGTCATGCGATTGTGATACAGTCTAAGTGGATTTATTTCGTTCATAAATCCCTGACACCAGTGCCATAGTTGGCACCTCCAGCTCTGTTCAAAGCCTCTTTAAATTGGTCAATGTCTATTTCAGCCTGGTTTTCCAATTGTAGCTCTACAGCAAAATTCTGGAAAATAAATTGAATTTATACAAATGAAAATTGGATAAGATTGTCACACGTATTCAGTGTCAGGCTGAGGATTTTGTAAGTTTTTGTGTAGCTTAAGAAAGCACACTAATCTGATGATTTGTACAGCAAAACTTATTGTTTTCTTCATGCCAAAGTTCATTAAAATGATATTAGCTGTTTATTTTTTGTCTATTTGACTACTCCATACTTATTTGCATTTCGCATTTATAATATTTATTTGAAATAGTTTTTTACTACACGCTTAGTATCGACTAGTCTATACTCCAACTCCAGAGTATTGGTTCGTCTGTGGTTTAAACACATTACAGTGTCATCAGTCAAAACCCAATTGAAAATCTGTGGTAAAAACACACAACGAATAAGACTCGAGACGTCAGTCGTCAGACACTAAAAATTATGAATTAGTAGGTTAAATGTTTTTGTGATAATAATATAAACATGGAAGAATTATACAATAAAGTGCCCTGTAGAGAAAGTCAACTAAATGATTTAATAGAGCTTTTAGGAAATAATGGAGAACCTTTACCGTGTTCGATATTTATAAGTGGAAGTATAGCAACCGGTAAAACTGTATCTGTTAACACCGTTTTAAAATATTTAAGTATAAAATACGTTTTAATTGACTGCATTGAATGTTATTCTGCAAAATTGTTGTTTGAAGAAATTCTGAGAACACACGGAGGACTGCAAACTAAGTGTGATACTTTGTCAGATCTAATTTATAACCTAAACCGTTTAGCCGATGTTGTCAAATACGAACCAATAGTTTTAGTTTTCGACAGAGCAGAAAGATTAAGAAATATGGACCATAGTATTATATCCGCGTTTCTTAGACTACGTGAATTGTGTAGTCTTAATGTTTGTACTATTTTCATAACTCAGCTTGTTCACGACAACTTTTTTTTCAAAAGAGGGGTCAAGGAGCCGATTCAGTTATACTTTCCTAACTATAATAAAGAAGAGCTATTAAGAATAATTTTTTTGAATCATGATGCATATGTTTACTATATAAAACAAAATTATGAAATAGACTATGACATCAATCAAGAACTCGAAAAGCCACAGCTATTTGCAAACTTTCTTAATGCATTCTTGAGCGTGTTCTACCGACCATGTCGTGATCTGATCGAGCTGCAACACATGGCGAAAGTGAATTTTGTTAAATATTGTGAGCCAATCATAGATAAGCAAATCGATGCTAGCGACTTGTCAAAACTTTGGCGACATATTGCCCCTATATTAAAAACAAGCCTAGAAGTACTTTACTTAAGATTAAGTACACAAAAGACTTCTGAAATATCAAATCATAAAGATATTGAACCTAACTATAACTTTGAAATTACCTTGCAAGAAGAACTCCTTTGTACCAAAACGTTTGCACAAAGTTTTGAATTGCCATATTATGCCAAATTTTTACTCATTGCAGCTTATTTAGCTAGTTACAATCCACCAAAAGAAGACAAGCGACTGTTTATGAAATATCATGGAAAACAAAGAAAGAGACTGCAACAAGTGAGAGCAAAAGCAAAAATAACTGAAAAGCTCAACACTCAGCTTGGCCCAAAAGTCTTTAATCTAGATCGTCTTTTGGCAATATTCTATGCTATATTAGAGGAAAAAATTGGTTTAACAAGTAACTTGCTAGCTCAAATTGCAACGCTTGTTGAGTTAAAACTCATTGCTGGAAGTAAAGAGATTGATCTGGATTCATCCAAGTATAAATGTATGGTCGGCTATGATTTTATATCAGCAGTAGCCCAAACTGTTGGTTTCAATGTAAGAAAATATTTATATGACTTTATTTAAAAAGACTGCATATTATCTTTTTAGCTATAGAATCCACTTATTTTACTATATTAACTTTAAACACTAATTTAGTAAGTTTTTTTTTATTAAAAAATTAAGTTTTCCTTATGTGTGTAAGATGTATATAAATAAATTATAAACCATGTATTCATGTGTTCATTTGTTAGTTAGTTGGTATATTATATTTTATTAATTAGCCAAAAAGTTTCATAATTTAGAACCTAATAAAAATTGGAAGATTTCTGTTATAAATAAGCTTGGCTGGTAAGTTCCCACTTATTTCTTATATTTCAATTTAACCTCTGCTCCTTATTATAAAGTGATTTGGATAATTTTTAGCATTGATTGAGGTCATATTTTATCAAAATAAATCTAGGAGCACTTAATAAGCCTGTATCATTCTTCGAGTGTAAAAATACTTACAGAAATAATATCTTTGATGATAGCTTTATCAGTTGACATCTTTGCTCGATTGATAACAGACACATTAGGACCAACCCATGTCACAAACATAAATTTCTTGCGTTTGGACATTTCATCTCCCATTTGCATCCTGCCATGAGGAAAGTAATTCAATTAGTGATACAGTGGTCTACTAAGTGTATGGTATAGAAGTAAGATGGTATAAGGTTATTATGCTGTCCTAAGTTTTTATAAACATCCAACAGTTGATTATTAAATTCACGATAATGCAGATAAATAAAATTTCACCTGAGGTAACCAAAAGCTCTTTCATCATCTGAGAATTGTGTCCGGAACTCTGTAAAGTCGCTGCCCCGCGCTGAACACACTATTCGCGCCCCTTCAAATTTGAAAACAGCCCTGTAATAAAAGAAATTTACTAACATACCATAAACATAAAGTTATTCAAGAGCTTTTTTTTCCATAAAGACTGAAATCATTCATTTATTTAAAGCGGGTCAAAAAATGTCATATATTTTTAAATACATTTGTTGTGTGTGAAAGTTTCAGTTACAAAATTAAAAGTAAACATATTATCAAAATTATATACATATAATATTAATTGCTGAGCAAAACTATTAGTTTTCTAATTACTATCTTTGATAAAACTAAAATATTTTAAATACAAATCTATGGAGAAAAAGCAGTGCAACAGTGCCTAACTATAATCTCAGTGAGTGCGATCCCCGTAAGTAAACATTGATTCGCTCATTCATTTACATTTAACACTTGTATTAAATGATTTATACTCTGCTATGCAGTATGCACACCACACATCTTGGTAATATAATTAACATTAGGTCACATAGGTGGCGCTGGTAGGACAATGCAAATCACCTAATTTATAATTAAAACTTATGAAAACACATTGATTGTTTTAGTCCTAATTAAATGGATAAAAATTATGTATTATCGTAAGTTAAAATTGTTTTCTTGCGGAGTTAATGTTGGTTGTTTGAATCGTTTTTCCGATATTGATAAGAATCCATAAGTGCCAAAGTTAAAACCATATATTTGTAATCTATGTGATATTTATTTTATTATACTTTAATGTATATTTAATTATTACTTCTTGTTGAGTAGTGTGTCTATATGTTGTTCATTAATAGAGAATAAAAGAAAGCCCAATCAACACGTTTATTTCCTTTAACTGATGGTACACTACTAACTAATATTTAATGAAATCTTGCGGGCGGGAAGTAATGTGAGCACACGCACATATGCGTACAGCTTACGCACCGATCTATACTGTGTGACCCTACACTTCTTATCCACGAAGTGACATACTATCAGTAAGTAAGGATATTTTCAATGCATTAGATGTGTCACAGACTACATATTCGAATTAAAATACGAGCATTATTATGAACGTAAATTAATCTCATATGTTTAAAAATATTGTCTTACCATTCTGTAGGGGAACCATCTGATCGTACGTCCTCATAGGCAGACCGTATCGTGTCGCGATCTATACCGGTTGTCATGGCTACCTGTAACAATTAGCAATTAAAATAAAAGCTAACGCTTAGCAATTGCGAAAGAAGGAACCTCCTTAGATAACGTACTGTCATAGGATTTCTTATCTTTGGTGCAAATTGCCTAGTATTTAAACATGTACACAGGACCAACAACAAATACCTTTTTGATTTTTGTAAATTACAAATGACAAAGTTAAAATACAAAACTTTTTGCACACGCTCCGTACTAAAGGAGAATCTAACATTTTATTATTACACCTACAATACCATTAAAGCGCTGTACCATCGAGCTGTTATTCTCAAGTCTGAATCTATAGCAATCGATTTAAAAGTAACTCCAGTTATATATTATGGGAATAGGTAGCTTATTAGTTGTAGAACGAATCCATAAATGGGCTATTTATAAGACTACGTGAGGGCACGCGTTGCTCTTAGTAACTGAGCTAAATATGGATAGTTACTACTCAACAGACGAGTTTAAAAAGTTCGTGCAGGGATTAACAAAAAATCTTTTCAATAATAGATCGCATTTACAACGTGTTAATGTTTTATTAAGCGTAAATTTATTATAAAATCTGCCCTTTTTTTATTCATATATAGATAGCAATAGATTGCGTAAATCAACGACAGCATTAGAAATAAATTTAGTTGGGATTTAAATATATTTTAAAATGGCATTATTTGAAAAAAAATGCCTGTCACCTTGGCTTAGTAATAGCACGTATAAAAACTCCAATCCGGTAAAACAAACAAGACCCACGTGTCGTTCTCATTGGTTGTGAGAGAGGCATTCAAAAAATATTTAAATTCATATTTTCTTCTGAATCAAAAATTGCCGATGATATGGAGCATTTTTACCGTTGACTTTATTTCGCCAATAATACACTGGTGTATCCGGTTTCTGTCTGTATAAGATTTTTTTATATAACTACTTTTTAATTGTGCTCTCTTTTTCGCAGCTCGTCCTGTTATGACTCTTTAGTCTTTTGTCCACTTCCGGCTTTTGATATTTTAACGCAATACCTCTTATTATATACTTATTACTTATCAGGACATAAATGTATAACTTAAAACCCAAAACTCATTTGACCCTTTGGACATCATTTCCCGGACGACCTAAAATGAAATCGCCTCACAAATTGACTTTACATATTAATATCCGGTTAAAACGGTCACCTTACGAACTCCTGTATCTGGTGATATATATGTTTACGTCTTTATTTATTGAGTTGACTTGAACTTAGAGTCAATACCCGACTAAGTTTATCTGGCTAATACAAATTCAATTTTTAAATAATAAACTAACTGGCTGTCGGAGTAACAAACAAAAATTTTAATTATAAAGTTGTGAAACTAAACAAAGTTACACAATCTGGACCAGCAAATGGGTTTAAAGCATCAAAGATAAAAGCATAGTGCAGACTCTGGTCGATAGAATTTATTGACATACAAGTCAAAATTCAAGAGACGACGTAGTTGTATCAAATCAGCGGGCGTAACATTTACTATAAAGATAAAAAATTTCGCGAAATATGTATTTCCATAAACAAGAGACACACGTCTCGTCTTTGAATATAACATCTGTAGCCCTGTAGCTCCTTCATTTTTTTTACTTTTAACCTATAGAATACTTTAAAGTTAATAGATCTTGGACACCTTTCACTGCGTGCTCATGACAGCGCCACTAATTAGACTCAGCTAATTATCCGCCATTACTCATTACGGTTATAACAAGACGCGGTTCTCATCTGTCGCTTTAACTTATATACAGGAAAAGGGGCATCATGTTTTTCTATATCATTACATTTTCTTGAACCACTAGATTGATTATGACGCGTAAGATTCACATTTTCATACATCTATTGAAAATGGCACTGCACAATTTCAAACACACGCAGAGCTGAATCATTAATCTGATTGACAGGCTTGCTTAATTTTGCTTATTAAAACTTGAGAATTATATACGGTATTAAAAGTAATGATGCGACTTTTTTTTATGACAAGAGGCTCCTCTTACAGTAAGAGTCCTTATTAGTCGTTAGTCTTCATCAGTCATTGTCTATAGTATCTTATTATATATATCACCGCATCCTTGGCCTTTTACATACAGTAGCAAAGGAATAATTCTTTTTTAGTTTTACCGTCAAGCGTAGTCTGATTGTCAAACGTCAGTTTAACTCCTCTACACTCAAAGTCATCTCTCTGGTTTTGTTACTTCGGGCAATCCGTCAATAGATGTTGTAGGTACTGTCTCACTAATCGTACTGTTACACTCTTGGGCACTCTTTGCGCTTAAATCTTAACACGCGGAGAAACCACAGAAGACTTCCTCAAAGTCTCCTTATAAAAAAACGGTGATTTGAGTTCGCGTTTGCGCAATCTAAATCTAAATCTTGTCTTAAAACTTGTCAATAGAAAATATTTTAAATTAAATAGACCGTGTAACGTTTACGCGCGAGTTTTACACTAATGTATTCAAAAATACTAATCGCTGCAAACAGTTTTAATTAAAAAGGCCGATTATACGTCAAACTTGATAATTTTATAAAATTTAATTATATAATGTAAAAGTATGTAGAGCCAGTTTAGGTATAATATTTGTTTCACGATCAGAAATTTCCTTAGAAATACCGAAACATGTGCCCAGTAACATCATAACATATTTATGACATCACCATCGCAAATTGTGGCGTATAAATAAAAATAATTAAACGAACGTACGGTTTATGTGAAAGTTTTATGCGCCCATGAATAATGTTCATCAGTATAATTCGGTACCTAAAATGCGTTTGCACTTTTCATGCCGCAAAATCTGAACTTTTTTAACGTTGACACGATAGACGAAAACTTTGATTTCGACAATTATTTGATCGACTTATATACGCTTTTACTTAATATTATTAATATGCATAAAGCCAAAATTGGTTTGGCCAGATTTTAGGAAAAAATGTATTAAAGTAACAATTCGACTATTGTTCAAATCGTGCTTCAAAACATTTGGATCAATATTTGGTTGAAATTGTGGAATGTAACAATTGATATAATCTGTGTATAACCGTTTTATAAATTCCAAATTCTATATTTACCCTAGACGCGCAGGAATATCTAGAATGACAAGACTCAACATCACGAATATCATCACACACCGACACATCTTCTTTCCCCTCCTTAACAATTGCGAACAGCTCATCGATTCTGCTTTTCAGAAATATCATGTCATTGTTTAGTTTGCGTCTATCACACACGGCATCCTCCAAAACTTGCAGTTTCTCGGTAATTTGCGAGATGGTCCGTTTAATATCGTCAACGTTGTGGTTTAAAACGTCAAATTTACTAACAATATCATTTTGGTGGTTTGAAAGTTTGTCCAAATCGTTCTGGAGGTTCTCCATTGAACACATTTTATGATTTCATAATTTTTATTGCAATGCTGTGTGCATGACACCGGGACATGACACACCCAAAATATGACAGTTGTTTTTTTTTATTGTAGTTCTTAATGCAAACCATAAATCCTAATTTGTTTTTGGGTAAGTTTGGGCCGAGATGATGAGTGTCTAAAATTAGAAGTATTATTAATGATATAAATATATTATATAATTACAGTTGTTTACTTGATCCATGGTGTCATGACGTCATTTGCCACCAACAAAACAGGAAACTGTGGGAATTAACCCGAATTATATATGACTAAACATCGTAATATTCGAAGAGGAAACACATCGTTGAGATTACGCCTTCGGGCTTTCTATTTCATTTTATAATGGGTTTTCGGTTCTTAGCCTTTATTAATGCAATTGGGTACTGTTAGTGACATGGGGGATACAACGTACTGGTTTGATTTAAAAACAACGGCGCTAAATTATTTAACAAAATCTTTACTAGCACTGGGCGTGGTGAAATAGGAGCACAAATTTATGTTATAATGTCAATAAACTCTCAAATGATGTTCCAAATTTTCCACTTAATAAATTCAAAAACTTTATTAAGCAAAAATGTTGAGCAAGTCCTATTATAATGTAAAGGACTATCTAAACGATAAAAAAGAACTTGGAAATGTGTCGCCCTAAATGCTGAGATAGAGACATTTATAAAACAGGGTTCACACTTTAAAAAGTTAACCAGCTGAGTTCGTTATGGGTATCAAACCGGTTTATTTAAGTGTCCTCGTAGCTCTAGATATAAGAATATTATATGTACCAGATGAAGCTATGTCATGATCCATGATCCTGAGTTCCTAAATAAAGAGTTCATAAACAGAATTTAGATAAACAATATGGTTAACAGAAAGCAATTAAGTATATCTATATAGATAACAAGTTGAGTCATGTTAATTTTTATTGATATTAAACCACACTGTAATAATTAAGAGTTGTTTTTTGTATGCGGCGGTTTTTCGTATAAAATATGTACTTATAATGTTTATAAGACAAAGTATATAAATAAGGATTTTATAGATTAATAATACGTGCGAATTTATAGTCGCGAAACCGTCTGGACATAATTTAGCATAACCTACATTATTGATATTTAAACACTTATGTTTCAATGTAGTTTTTACCATCTGATGATATACATTAACCAGCATCATTACATACATCTCAATAAACAAAGATTTCTTTGTATGTGAAAGTACTTCCGCCGGCATGACGCGTAAGAATTTGACGAGGGGAACCCAAGTACATTTAAACTCATGTCTCCGTTTAGCCTTGTGTTTACATTTAGAAATCAGAAAAAAAACTTAAAAATTTTGTTCTCGATTTGACATTCTACAACACTGCCAAAAGTTAGCGAAAATATCATCGCAGTGTTAATTTGTGTGTGTTTGAAAACTAGAAAATAGATGATTTTATTTCGCCATAAAATCGTATCAATAAAGTGCCTCTCCAATATTATATAAAGAATGAGTCACAGGTCAGCGATATTTCTGCTAGTTTTCATGGAGAATTATTTAATAAGTAATATATCGGTTAAGGACATATTTTTAAATTATCACAAATTTGCCAAAACACGAAACGACGTAGCGTCTATAAATAACATAACTCATTTAACTATTTTAAAGCGTACGGCCATTTGCGTACCGGTCGTGTTGACTATAGATCAGTCATATACAAGACTGATTTTCAAAGAGGATATTCGAGAATGTAGAAAACTAAATTGCCACAAAAAATAGCTTAGTCTAATTTAAGCTGGACAAGTATTCTTTTACACGTTGACGATGTAGACCTATTAAGACCATAGACAAGATCCCCCGATATGGCAAAGATTGATGGTACATTTTTATTGGTTTTTAATTAAATTATCTTGTTCTGTGCCGGTTATAAAATAGAAATGCTAGTTTTTTATAATTCTAAATATAATTATGTACATACATAATAATATCGTTAACACCATTATATGTGATAAGTTAACGAAAACGGGTAACGTAATACCAAGAATCGGAACCATATCTTTTTCATTATCTACTATATACGATAATCAAGGCATTGTTTTAGTCACAAATATTGTATTTGAAATACTATAATCTAATACAAACACCATATTTTGTAAATATTCACTCAGTAAAACACTTAAAACTTGATCTGATTGATATTGCATCCTTACCGTAAATTCATCCTAAACGGGGTCAATAACCTCGTACGTCATTCTTTATTTTTGAATCTCGAATGTCGACCTTGCAATATGGCCGCCGTTAGCAATGAGCAACATATAAAGACAATCAACTTTACATTTCACAAGTATTCTCATGTAAAAAATATTGTCGTTTAATAATTGTTTATTAGTATAATTAAGTTATTCCTGATGATAATAGTTTTTCAGAATTAAAGCCTGATACCAATAATCTTTGTCCTAAGCCTCCTAAATTAAATGTGTTAATCCAGTCAGCTTTGCAAACTACATTGTTCGTCATTCTAGGTATTATTATTATTTCAAAGATAATGCAACGCCAACAATATACTTGTACTATCAAACCACTTAGATTATTAATGATACGCTTACTTATGACAGTAAATAATTGCACACATATAAATGAACACAAAAAAGGTAGAGGTTCTTAAATTCAAGTTAAATTATTAACATAAGAAACATACATTTTATGTTAAGTAATATTCATCTGTGGCCAAATAATCAAATCAATTTTACAGTAAATAATGCACTTTTATCGTTTTATGCGTATAAGATTTGGGTATTGTCACTAATGCCGTTGTAAAACATTGGCAAACAAGCGTTTTATTCCGGAAAGTGTTCTGTAGATTGTTGTGAACGGGCTGAGGCAGTTGGAGTTTGTAGATGAATAAATCGTATAATCTTGGTCCCCCTTATACCATTCTTAAAATAAGTAAGTAGTGTGTGCAGAAAGGGCTAGGCTTAAATCTCCCTCAGCTGAATCAAACGAGAGGCTCCTTCAGTCAAGGAGTGTCACAAGTAACGGCTAAATGTCATAGAGTTCAGAAGAGACAAATATAAAATAACCATAGAGCTATAACCATATTATAGGTGCATTACCGTAATGTGGTATGCGCAAAAAATCGTATTAAAGTGTTTGTTTAAGTTAATATATTTATTTACTCACTTACGATACATAAATAACTTTGAATGTTTCTGAAGTTCGCGCTTGATATGAAAAAAATCGCGCTTGAAAAGGAAGGATGTGAAAAACCTCACAAAATGCGTTTAACAATACAATGCAGTTTTACTTCAGATAACGTCCATTTGTTTTGTTTTTAATTTTACATTTTAGCAGCATAAAAGCACCATTGAAATACTAGCATACATTTCACATAGAAAACAGAAAATCAAATGCGCGGGAAAATACCAACACAGGACACAAAAAAACCCCTTTTGTCATTCTTGTGAATGCTTTGAAAAAAGAACAGTAAAAAAATGAGTCGTGCGCCATGCCAATGTTGATATCAGAATAGTCAGTACCTATCTATTGTGACAAACAAAACCTAACAGTCCAAGACAGTGTCTATGGCTTTTAAAAATATCAACAAATTAGAACGGTACAAATAAAAGTATACTTTCCGCCGGAGAGCGACATGACTTGCGAAACAGATTCCGTCTGAGTCAATCCTTAAAGATTAAAAATATTCACACATCTGGCAATAATCCAGATTGTACAATTTTAGGTCTTACTCACTATTTTCGGCCTTTATGTGTTTACTTAATGATGCCTGTGACTTTATAGGTGCAGAATTAGTATTTAAAATGGTGGTATATTCTTCTAGTAGTTTTCGATTTCGCTATGTACGAATTATTAGTACCATGTGATGATATAACATATGTGATACCTACCAATAAAAACTGGGCCGGAGTTGTGGTCAAATAAAATGTCATATAATCTCGTTTTGTATTGCGTAAGAGACCTTATGGTCCTTATTGGGAGAAGCAGGTCAAGTAGAACTGGTTTGCACGAATTATGGGACAATGATATATTTTAATTTTACCTTTTGGGTTGCCAAGGTCGTTCAAAATACTTCGTTGAGCATGGTAACAGACAATAAAATAAAGTAAATAGTCGAAAACCAAATTTTATTGATACCTTGGGTATTGTGATTGTTCTTTTAGAAGCATATTAAAACCGTTTCCTACTTTTCTCGTTTTATTTATTTCTTGAATTTTTTTATTAGAATTGCTAGTTTACCTTTAATGAACGAGACCCAAATGATTATGATGTTACAAAAACTGTGTAGTGGGCGATAATTCATTATTTAAATTAAGTTATTGTTTAACTAAATTTTTTACGAGTTAAAAAATAGGCTACACCAATTCGGTGCAGTGACCTCGGGATTAATGATCTCTTCGGATGGGCTTAGGATATTTTATTCGTATTTTTTACTTTACATGAGTAATATAAAACGGTACAGATCAACACAAATTTATTATATGGACTTATATGTATTTCTTTTAAAAGTCAGTATATAAACAAAAGTACTTTAAGGAAACCTAGCTGCAGACGTACGTTATGAATAAGGACTCTTCAGCGACGGCCTTTCCAACGGATAATCCAACCTTCGAATGGTGACGGCATAAAAAGATGACGAGAAAATTCCTTATATCTGAACAATTAGTTCTTTTTGTGACTTAATTTTGTGTTAAACTAACGCTTAGTTAGCGGAGTTTATTTTATCGTAAAATACATACATCGTGGATAACGGATTTTGATATCTTGATCGTCTATTGTCTATTGCCGTTCTAGCTTTGGCTAACAGTTATGTTAAGTTCCCAAGCTTTCGTTTAATGGTAAGATGTTTTGACTCGATTATCCATAACACAAGCTTTATGATAGTTAAAAAGAAAACTATTTTAATTGGCATTAATTTTTCGATTAGTTTCGTTTAAAATTTGTATTTTATTTATTTTAATTTAAGCGTAATTGTCATTATTAATATGTAAGAAATCTGTATATTTGTTTATACGTTTATTTTATGTTTTCTACAAATTTAAATTAAATTTCTTAATTAAACTTCGAATTTGATTTAAATTTAATTTTACTGACTATTTTATAGCTATACGTGACAGTTAGTAGTTAGTATTATACTTTTTTTTTTTGGTTTTATAATATACAAAATAATAATTTATTAAATAAACACAAAATATTCTTAATATGAACCTAACTAAAATAATTAACTTAAACTAAAACAAATTTGAAAAGTTTGGTCCCTGTGGCAGAGTACCCACAATGCTGGCGGCATTTCCTCGCTGTATGGCGATGCTTACACGCTGAGCAAGGAAAGCAACAGCTCTTGGATCACCGGTACTGACTACCAGGCGCCTACTTAATTCTTTAATACTTATTATAGTTTTAAGAGATGCGTTAATTTGTAGTTACATCTTCATTTTATTGACTTTGTACTAAAGTACGAAAAATGAGAAGAATAATTAAGATTAGTAAAGTATGCTTCGGTGGTAACTTTCGCCAAAAATAACTGAAATTTCAACATTATATAATAGAATGGTCGTAATAAAAGTTTTTATTTTATCGTTTCTACGGTGACTGAGTCGGAACGCGAAAGTAATTTGGCGTTATTATTAAATATATTCTTTGAATATATGTACACTACATAGAAGTATTGAGGTAAAACAATCCATATTTATCGCTTTCACGACGATTTGTGATTTTTGTTTTAACTCTTGTAATCATTTGTAGAAAACTCTAATTCACTCCACAATATTTCAAAATCATTTTAAAATAATTTTTCACAATAGAAAAAAAATCGTTAAATGTATGGTATTACATATTTGGTAAAATGAAATGGAATCACAATTTTACAATAACATGAATACGAAAAACCCATTACTCATACCATTGATTCCACTTATTCCAAAGATAATCCGAAAGAGTCCTTTATCAATGTGTCATTAGCCCCTCAAACAAAAAGCTTTCAGTATTCAAAACAAAACGTAGACAGAAATCACATTATCGTATTGGGCTGGTGCATATACCTACTGCACCCAGACGTATAGCCCACTTCACCCCCCGTCTCAATGGCTTAGGCGTGCACCATGACTAAGACATAATACGCTACAAAACTCTATTATTTAAATTGACTATTAATAGTTACATTTTGTTTGTAGAGTGACAATTTTATTTGTGTTATATTGTATGTGCAAAAAAAATGTACAATCTATTGTATAAAATAATTAACTAAATATAATATATGTAATTATTATTTTTTGTAGCTTGTAATAATAATTGCATAAAAAAATAATTTCGAATAACAATTAAATTACTTACTTTTTTTGGTCCATTTTGAACGATTGTCTCGTATTCCAATCCTTCTACAGACATTTTAACAATTAACACCCAAAAATTTAACACTAGAATCACGACGATAAATACAGTAAAAAAATTAAGAAAACACCGCGCGCCGTCGCTCAATCGTTAAAATTCCACTAGATTGAATAATTCACATCCATGAATTTCGATTTCTACAAGCGAATAAAAGGCTAGAAGCTAACAACCGACCAATACGAGTGCTACTAACAAAATGCCGCCCGCACAGCCTCCCTTCTACCAAGGCAGAACTACACACGGGTTGCGCGACTGCTCGTTGCACTAATAACAGCCTTTTTGATATGCTCTTATCACATGATTAGGTTATTTGACTTTCATATAACTTTTAAAGGATAACATTATATGCATTTAACAACAAGATAGTCACGCTGTTTGTCAGAATTATTTAATTTTAGAAAAAAGAGTTTTCTTAAATATTCGGTTAAATGATTTATTGGAAGATTGTTGATCAATTCATACCTAATATAAATTGTCGTTTCATTTTTTAATAATAATGTGGACAAATATTTGGTCATTAATTCATGACCCGTTTAAGATTGTTGCGCGCGGCAATGGTTAAAGTTTCGCGGGTGTTTTTGTTAGCCAGGTTTGTGGTTCCTGTGGGGCCTCAGACAAAATCTCTAAACGACAAGCAGAATAGACACGTGACCAAGCGTGACTTCAAATTATTAAGGCGTTAGTATCGGCTGATGAAATACGGTTTTATTCCAGTCTCTTATACTGTTTTCCTATTTCCGACCTTATATGTTCTATTTTTTTAAAGTAATTATGCTAATATGGAGATATGGACTAAGAAAAAGTTCTTAGTCCATATCTCCATTGCGAGCATTTTAGAACGTTTTATTATATATTTCACATTACTTAAAGCTAGTAATGTTTGGACAATCGCTGCGCTTAGAGGACTCGTGCGACATTCTTTGCATGGTTCCGAAAAGCGCAACCTAGCTGTTTAGGTAAATAAGTAATTCCTTCATTTTTATACCTATTGTTTTATTTATTTTATAGTTACGTTTCAATGCTCGTGGCCCATGTAATGCTTAGGTCAAATTTATTAAAAAATCGTACATAAAAATATGTAGTAAGTGTAATATACAATAAAATAAATATAATATAAAGTAAAAATAAAATAGGACACACTGTCCTTAGGACTAGAGTGAAAAATTTCATACACACGTGACACGAAATCGACAATAAAAATGTTTTAGTGTAATCTGTAGTGGTCCTTAGTAGTAAATAGTAATTAGTACTCTGTGATATAAAGGTAAACATAGTTGTAAATAAACAGTTTTGGTAAACCCTATTATAGATTTCGTGTAAAGAATCGTATAAAAAGTAATTATGGTTTAAAATCTAAGATCCAGACGAAATAAATAATAATCGATTTTATAATATCTATTTTACCCATCTCGTGTTTTAAGGTTATGTGAAAATGTGTGAAGAATTAAAATTATTAAAACAAGGCGCTGAAGCAAAGTTGTTAGTCTGCAACTATTTAGGAAAACCAACACTAATCAAGGAACGGTTTAAAAAGAAATACCGACATTCCGATCTAGATGACACCATAACAAAAGAACGAATAAAGAATGAAGCTCGATCAATAGTTCGCTGTAAGACAATTGGTGTTAAAACACCAACATTATATTTAGTTGATTTTGACCGAAGGCGTATTTATATGCAGCATTTTGAAAATAGTATCACTGCAAAAGATTTTATCATAAACACTAAAAAGCTTGAAACAGGTAATGGATCAGACAATCTTGATGTACTTGCTAAAAAAATTGGAGAAACAGTGCGAAAATTGCATGAAAATAGAATTATCCATGGTGATTTGACTACCTCCAACATTCTGCTTATTGAAAAAAATCCTACCTCAAATGATTCAAAATGTATACAGCCAGATAATTTAGAATTGGTAATGATTGATTTTGGCTTGTCTCATACAGATTCAAGTGCAGAAGACATTGGTGTTGACTTATATGTGCTAGAAAGAGCTATTATTAGCACACATAATGATTGCCCAGATCTTTTCCCTAGAATTTTAGTAGCCTATCAAAATATAAAAACAAAGGATAAATCTAATAATATCAAGGAAGTATTAAACAAATTTGAAGAAGTAAGAGCGAGGGGTAGAAAGAGGACTATGGTTGGTTAACAATTATATTATTAAAAATATATATTAAAGGCAGCTTTGACTTTTAATTATTGTAATTTAAAAATCATTATAATACTACTGTTTTCAAAGTTTTGATCCCATTATTTAATACAAAATTAAACACTGCAGAAAATTATAAAATAGGAATAAAGAGATCAATGATAAAAAAGATTTGAACATTTAAAACATTTAATATATTTGTTGTTAATATTGCTCTGATATATCATTTAAGTTCCAAGTAGTATATATGACTTGCTTATATGCAAATATATTAACAATACCTATGGTATTATCAATTATACAAATTCTCTACATATATTTTTTCCAAATGCTTGTTAGTTTTATACTATGGGAAAGTTAACTAAAATAAACTTTCTCAAAAGTTTATTCAATTTTTTTATAAACATTGATGTCCCCATATTTCTTACAATATCTAACATATTTTTTGAAGTTGTAGCATTTGACGCTTTGTGTTTAGTCTGTGGACTCTCAAGTCGCAACTCGGGATTTGTTTCGCCAATTCAAACCGATTGAGCTTCAACAGGCTAACATTATTAATTAATATTTTAATATCGGATAACTCGTCTTAATTTATTGTGAAGTCGACGTATACTTTAAAAGATTTTATAAAATCATAACTGCTTTTTACGCAAACTTATCTTTTATTTTTATTCATATGTTAATTAGAAAATTACTTGTATTTATTGTTGAGAATACGTATAACAATACATACCCAGGAGCAACACATAAAATACGGCAACAATTTTTTAGGCAGGCGCCAATGTGTCATATATTACTTATGGTAATAAGAAATAGAATAAGTATAGACTATAGACCCACTATATTATTATACTCTGTAATTATTACTAAATAATAATATAACCTATTTTTTTATTATTAGGATTTTGTTGGAATTATATGAAATAATAATCGAAACTGTATTGAATTTAGTCAGAATGAAGCTGAATATTCTGTGTTTATCTAAATCGTTTAATTATAATAAGAACATTACCAATACCATAACTAAAAGTAAGTTTTCACACCTTTTCTGTACCTTGTGATAATTTTCTTCGTATATATTAATATGATTGCGTTTTTTTAGGATTACTAAGCTCTCAAGAAGCAATAGACCGCAGACACCATTTGTTTATGCTAGAAAAAAAACGGCAATTAGATAATGTGGGAAGAATAGAAAAGATTGAAATAAATTATAAAGGTGTACCGAAAGACTGCACATTGATTATGAACAAAGATGTATCAACCCCATACGATTGCGCGAAACGTAAGTATTAACTGTAATATTATACTGATTTGTGTCCATTAGATTGTATGATTTAAGTTTAATTAAATAATTTTAGATCTCAGTGAGTGGCATGCTGATAGCAGTGCATTGGCTCTTCTTGATGGAAGTGTTTACTGGGATATGCACAAACCTCTGACTGACAGCTGCACTTTAGAAGTGAATACTTTTCTGTTACTAATAAAATAATTACTAATAATGTTATTACTTATGTGCCTTTATACTTAACAAGTCCTTTCTAAAATTATAAGGCAAACACTTTCTTAAATTTCTTGTTTCTATTTAACTTTTTTAAATTAAAAACCTTTGTCCTGTTGTAAACTTTAGTTTAATATTACTTTTTTATACCTCTGAAGTAAATCAATAACTAATTGAAAAATAATTTTCAAACACATTTACAATTTCAGTTGCAAAACTTCACAGTGCCTGAGCCCCAACAAGTGAATAAAGCTTTTTGGCGCAGTTGCTCCCTTGTACTTGGAGCTTGTGTGACTGCAGCATTTAAAGATAATGTACCTGTTAAGTTGCACAGTTTTCCAGGACCTGATAGTAAATACTTTTTCATATTGTTGTACATATAGATATGTATTTACAAAATGCAAAGTAATGTAGCATAAAATTTATTGATATATTTCTACACTGTAATGGAAATAATATATATTAAGAATTAAACATATATTTTACTCTTTCAGTTCGCAGTGGTTCCTTCATCTATGATATAGACTTACCATCCCTACCTGACTGGAACCCGACTCAACAAGAACTTCACACTTTAAGTGCAGAATACGTAATGCTGAGCAGAAAAGGTCTGCCGATTGAGAGATTAGATGTTTCCGAGCAACTGGCTTTGGAAATGTTTAAAGATAATGAACATAAAAGCAGTCAAATACCTAGTATTGCTAGGGCTAATGGTGCGATTTTTATAAATTAGTCCTTAATATATTCATAATTGTAAAATTTCAGGCCAAGTGAATGATTAACCTGTAGGACAGTAAGCTGACACTAGGCAAACACTTGTACTAAATAGACTTTTGATTCATAAATCAACATATTGCAGGTAAAATAACACTATACAAGGTAGACAAACATGTGGATATATCAAAAGGACCATTGATAAGCAATACAGCACAAATTGGGAAACTTACAATTTGTTCAGTACACAAAATAACAGGTAAGACGTCTGTCTGTTTATTTTCAAAATAATTGAAAAAAATGTTAGCCAATTGTCATACGCATATAAAATTCAACGAACATTTAAAAAAAACAATTGTCCAAATTGGTCCATGCATTGTTGAGTTATGTGCTTACCAACACATTTTGCGATTAATTTTTGTATAATAGATATTTTCAATATATCCAAATTGTTTCAGGTTCTTCTGAGAGTGACATTAAACAGCTTTATAGATTCCAAGGTGTAGCGTTACCATCAGGAGTTGTTCTTAATCACTTTGCATTCTCAATACTCACAGAGAGAGCAAAGAAATTGGTAATTGACAAATGTTTATTATCAAATTATTATAATTTAAATCAAAATATATGTTAACAAAAATATATATTCTCATAATTAATGTTTATTTTAGAATTCAGCTCGTTCACCAATAAATCCGTTCGCCGATACGAGGGAACCGCAGCAAAGTATAGCAGCAAATGCCTAATAGTATAGTTAAAAGTAGTTTATAGCTGTAATGTGAAATAAAATAAGTTTAAATTTTTTTATATTTTCTCATTTCCTTTCATACATAACTCAGGGGTAACTAGGCAAACATTATTAATTGATTATTGTACAAGTGAGTGTGTGTGTTGAAGAAAAATGTTGCAGTTTTAAATTAAATTACAATGTAAAGCTTAACATGTACTAATAACCATATGATATACATTTCGTAGATTGGTCAGTAAAATAACTTAATATTCTCGTTGATTTATTCATTTTTTGTTTTTTTTGCTTCGGAGGGTCCATCCTCTTGCTCTGTAGCAAAAATTGTTTTTGGTTGTGTATTTTTATATGCAGGTGCCACCCAAAATGGATTCTCCTCTGCATCTTTAGCATACTTAAGAATGGCTTCCCTGGGATCTTGTTCATCATTCACCCTCTTACTTAAACCCAGGTTTCTTATTACAAAAGAGCTTAATGTACTTCCTGAAGCTGCAACTCTTCCACCTTGACCAGAAGTGATAGGTAGATCAGGCCTTCTAGACTTAACAGGATCCAGTCTTTCTTTTTCCATTTTCTTCTTGTTTGTTCTCAACTTCTCTTGTTTGAATAATGGTAGCGCATGGGGTGTAATAATTTGTTGAGAGCTAACAACTTCCATGGATTGCTTCTTCCTGTGAGTTTTGACAATACACAATTTAGCACCTCGTAAACTCCTCTTGCTATCATAATAGCATTTAACAGCACCATTACCACAGCCTATAAATATTTGGTTTAATTTTGGATGCCAAATTGATTTGATAACATGGGATTTTGTGACTTCAATACATGTGACAGTTTCAAATGTCTTTGTATTATAGAACAATAATCGTCCAACATCTTGGTCCTTCTGAATGGATTCTCCTGTAAAAACCATTGTATCATCTGGACTGAAATTACAATCAGTTTGTTCATATCTAGAGAATAGATTACTAAAGATATTCAAAGGTTTCTTGAATGCTCTTAAATCCCACAGTTTAAGTGTGTCGTCGTTTCCCCTGCTGGCTAAGTATGATCCTAAATATGAAAAGGCAACGCTGGATATTTCTGTCTGTTTTTGATGAGCGTCTCGTAAAACACAAGATGTATTGACAAAATTTTTCCTATGATCCCACATTTGTATGGACCCATCAAAGCTGCCACAAGCAACAACATTGCCATCTCTTGAAAATGCACAGGCTGTAGGATTGGTCTTTAAACCACCTTTTTGTCTAGGTTTTATGACAGATTTGTGTTGTTTAGGATTTTCAGTTAACCACAAACGTAAAGTGCCATCCTGGGAACAAGTCATGAATTCTTCACGGATATGCGGATGCCAACACCCACTGTTGAGGGCAGCTGTATGGCCTTTGGTTCTGAAAATCATATTTTACTAATAAGTATAATACAAACATAGAAATATATGTAATGCTTCATTATTTATTTAATCTACAAAGAAATATTTTAAAAGATATCTAGAATTATTGTAAATGAAAATTTATAGATGTATTATTAAAATGTCTACTTGCATACCAAAGACAATAAAAACTTATAGAATTTACTTTGCCATATCGTTGATATACTGATCTCCTTTAACACATTCCAGTACTTCAAATCCATCACGATCCAAAACTTTGGCTTGAGCTGAACCACTGACTACCAGTATTGAATCTCCAGTAGCTGAATATTGTAGAGCCCGTATTGGATGATTCTCACAGGGCTGTAGAGTGCGGAATGAACGCATGGAAGAATCCATTCCTGTAAATGTGAAAATCCATACTAATACTATAAATGCAAAAGTATGTATGTATGTCTGTCACACTTTAACAACTGAACTGATATTGATGAAATGGCATGGTGATAGTTTAAACTTTAGGAAAGGACATTGTAAGGACAATAATGTTTATATAACAGATTGCTATCAAATTAGACCAACATAAAAATTTGTATTAAATATGGTAAACATTACCAGCAAAATCCCAAAATGAGACATCATAATCAATAGATCCAGTTGCCAGTCTTGCTCCTGAAGGGTCTACAGCTAATGCTACAACTGCTTTTGAACCATGATGCATTTCTACCTAAACAGATAAATAAAAATTTGTGTACTCTATATAATGGATTGGGGAAAAAGAAATACATTATTTTTTCGGTAGGTGGCTTTTGTGATCAATATCTCGAAAATGTTGATAAAATCATCGAACAGTTTTACACAATTTGCGCAAAGATGGATACAAAAAAAACCTCAAACTTCGTTTGGGGCACCCAATTAACACCAAAAACATAATGGATCGAATTTCCATTTGCGAAGCATTAATCAAACAGAATGAAATCGATCCATTTCTTAAATGGATGGTGACTGGGTCACATACAACAATATCATGCAAAAACTAGCGATTGACCAGAAACAGCCAGAATTGGCCAAAAGAAGAGGTGGTGTGCTCTATCATTACAACGCACGGCCCCATATGTCTGTAGTGACTTGCCAGAAACTCCCGGAGCTTGGTTGGGAGGTTTTAATGCATCCACCATATAGTTCAGACCTGGCACCAAGCAATTACCACCTTTTTCTCGCATTGCAAAACTTCCTGAGCTATAACAAATTAGCATCAAGAGAAGATTGTGAAATTCGATTATTAGTTTTTCCCCAATAAGGACCAAGACTTCTACGAAAGAGGCATTATGAAATTACCTTTAAAATGGCCACAAATTGTAGCAAAAAGCAATGCTTATTTGACCCAAATCGGACAATCCGAAGAATCTTAAATAGGGTCCCGAATTTCACGCAGAAATAAAGCATTTCTTTTTCCCCAACCTATTATTATGTGAGTATATCTATTAGAGATATTGTTAATTATCAAAATTGATTTTTGCCCTACAGCATTGTTTAGTGTATATATTTATATAAGCATAACCTACCTCATGTGTGTTAGGTATTCGTTTCTCTAAAGACAATTCCTCATCATCAGAATCACTGAGCTCATCATAACTGTCTTCTTCTTCTTGCTTTGTTGTTTTAGTGGCTTTATCGTTGGCTATAAAATTTTCAGGTATAAGAGGACCTATAACATCTTCATCATTATCGTCTTGATCTAAATTTGCTGGTAAAGGACCTATTACATCTGTATCTGTATGTTCTTGCTTTGACTTAGATTCCATTGATCTTTTTGCAACTTCTTGTGCAGTTTTCTTTGCCCGCTCCATCATTTCTTGGATATCGAAGTTCTTAGCTTTCTTTCCAAAATTTTTAATACCCATAACTTTATGTACGTGCTGGTTTTCCAAATCATCTGATAGTTCTTCAATCTCCTTATGCTCTTGTATAGGTCGTCCAAATGTGCCGAAACCGGATGAACTTTCATTATCATTTGTTTCCTTTTGAAAATGCAGAGATATTTTTCCAAATGAAATGGGTTTTCTACTCATTGTCACGATTAATTTCTAATAAAGAAATAATTGATTTAATGTGCGTTTGTAAATGATTTATTACGCTTAATGTAGTAAAAAATCTAATTGATAATTATTTTCTAGTAAACTTAACATACTTATTATATGTACATTAATAATTATGCACTGTTTTAGGTGATTTGTATCTAGTATGTTGTTTAATTTTGAGTCATGAATATTACAACTTAATATATACTTATGTGATTCTAATGATATTTGAAAACATTTTTATCAAATAAGTAATAAATATCAATAACGTATAGAACTATTTTATGGGCTATGGTGTATAACCGACCATAGAATTAAGTACTCCGTATTTTTATTTATTTAGTATTATAGTCTATAGATGTCTTTTGACAGTAAAATGGTCTTGTTTATAGAATCAATTAAATCTTCACGGTTATATTCTGTGCTCTGGTTTAACATTTCGTCAGCATCAGACTATATGCCCATCCTAACGGTGCTAAATGTCGATTTGAAACACATGTAATAAAGTTACTTTAATGACTTCTGGTTCATATTTATTTGCTCTATTAAATTTTCGCTTATGTACACGATTTGAGTCAGTTAGCCAAGTAGGTATGGATACTCCATTAGAGGATCTAATAGAATGTAACGCTTGAAGAAGTACTAATTCCCAATGTTCTATGGGTTTTTGACGAGAATGTAGTGCTGGCGGTACTGTTTTTCATAGTGTAGGTGTGATCGAATGATTTGACGCATCCGTCTCCACAGTGAATGGTAAATTATGATCAATTGTGTGAATCGTCGCTCTAGCAATTTTGGTTTTGAAGTCCTTCAAAAGCTTCGACCAATTCCTTTTTAAGTGAAAATTCTTGCGTATGGGCGAGAGCATAGATTCTTTCCGAGAAATTTGGTATCCATTTACTGTTTTCCTGTTCTCTGTTCGGATACTGTCATTCTTAACGAAACTATGTGGCCCCATCAAGCGTGGTACTTAATTTATTTGTAACAAACAGAACTCTAGTATGTTACGTTAGTACGTTCCGTTAGTACGTTGCGTTAGTACGCTACGTTAGCGCGTTACGTTAATGCGTTACGATAGCACGTTACGTTAGCACGTCACGTTAGTGCGTTACGTTAGCACGTTACGTTAGCACGTCACGTTAGTGCGTTACGTTAGCACGTATTTGTATTACTTGCCTAAAACATTCTCTTTCACTGAAGAGGTTTCGTAATTGCTACAAGAATCTTCATGCTTTTTTAAGTCCATTTTTGACAATTCCACAATTTCTTGTCTTTAATGTTATCATCCGAAATAGGGCTAACATATTTGTCAATGTGCTCGTCCTTCGTCAAGGAGAAATCTTTAGCAGGAGAAGCGGAGAGATGTTTTGTTAATAGGATTAGTTTCAACCCGTCGTTGGTCTCTTCGTCTCCGTATCACAGGATAAAATTTTCAAACGTCCGTTTCCAGTGCTCCCATTCCCTTGCGGAAGAATTACTGTTTGGTTCAACGTCAAACCTTTCCGGGCGTAAAAATTTCTCCATTTTTATATATTTTGTCGATTAAATTGTTAAATATGATAAAACCGTATGATAATAATGGTTTTAATCGACAAAATTATACGAGATAAATAAAAATAATACGACACAAATATCAAAAAATGTGACAATAAGTGTCACATACCACAGACCCAGTCACTTGCTTATGAAATTATGAATATCGTGCGAATACTTACAGGAAACTGGAAAGTGCGAACGTAAGCTACGTAAGCCACTCCATAAGCTTAGATTTAATATCTTAGAAAACTATTTATTTATATTTTTACAGAACTATAAAAGATTGAAATATTTTCCTATAAAAAGCACAAGAAGAAACCTTAAAAAAATTTAAATCAAGTTTTACGTTATTAAAGGAACCAAATTATGAATTTATTACAAAGGTCTGGTAAAAATGTAATCGAAAAAAGTAGGCTGACTCATTAACATATTATATTAATAACTAACGTGAGTATTTCAGAGGTAAGTAAGACTATAATCATCTGAATACACTCTGTATCGATTGCTCTAGTAATCTATGGCGGTCGTTTAAAATTTCTGCAATTTGATTTGCAATTCTCGCTAGTCGCTACTCGCTACGGTATTCGCCAATCGGCATTTAATGTAAAGAATCATAGCGCTTCGGTAGCGCTATTTATTTTTAAAATGATTTCATACTTAATTCTAAGTTTATTTCTTGGATTTTCTTATGGGTTTCCTGATAAAGGTAAGGATAAATAAGTAATTCCCTTACTTTAAATAACGATATCTAAATCGAATTTTATTTCATTAGGTATTACTTATATTATTCATCAACTGTAATTTTAATGAAACGTAGATTTTTCACAACGTTATTCTGGAGGTAGTTTTATTATGTCATTATTTTAGTTGCGCTCCAAAATATGTTGTCCGTACCTATTAATAAATCAAATGTAATATTAGTGGTATATAAAAATTTAATAGTTTAATAGATCTAATATATTTCCATTATAATCGACTGTTTTTTAATGTTATTTAATGTACACGTCATATAATAAGTAAAAACACTTAATAATCTATTGACGAACATATTAATGTAATTATATTTGTTGTGTTTATTATTCACCTCAAAAGATTCAATATAATTATTTTAGAGTCACCACCACAATGGAGTAATGTATACGCGGTTAAAGGGCTATTGAACATCCCTTATGCCGAGTTAAATGAGCCGTTCTATGCTTGGTAAGTTTTAATATAGTTAAATACTTCATTTTTTACTTAATTGACGTATATTTCTAATAAAACAATGTTAACATTAAATGCTATTAATTCATTAATTCTCATAAAACATGTTATTAATTTAATTTTAATTTTATAACAATTTCACTTGATATAATATTTGTTAGATGCAATTGTTTCATTATTAAATATATTTTTAATAAATTGTACAATATCAATATTTCACATAATTTATTATTATTTATTTAACAAAGTTTTAAAATCAATGGGCATAGAAATAGATAATAAGCAATCTCTTCCAGACAACAGATTTAGAACAGACACAATTTAGATTTTTCTTGCTCAAAATATTGTGATTTAAGACAAAGATATAGTGAGTTATTTTTCTTTTATGAGGTCAGAGCAAGCAGGAAGTTTACGAATAATTTAAAACTTGCATTATTAAGCTGAATAAACATAATAAGCAACCTACATTACTTTTACATTTAATTTATTGTATGTTACTCTTGAATTGGTATAACACCTATATAAGTAAGATATGTATTGGGTCAGGAAATAACTTACCTCTTAATAAAGCCTTAAATTATTATCAGTGTTAATATCAATTTTAGCAATCTTTAAATAATTAATTGGACATTGGATTGACATTTCTGAAGACCAATATCTAGACTATGCTAGATGTCTTTAGTCTAGCATAACTGCCATAAAAGAACACCTTTAACTAATAAATTTATTGTGTAAATCTCATCATATATATATATATATATATATATATATTAAACAAGAAAAAACAATATGGTGACTATATAAGTACACTACAATGTTTTTTTAGTATAGTGAACATTTTAAACAATATTTAAGTATATAAGATTTTGTTTTATTAATCAACTAGTCATTAATGAAATTATGTCGGATAATATACGAATAAATATCCAGAGGTCAAAGCGTTCATGATAAGACGTTATTTACATTAATAATAGATATAATTGCGGTCAATATTTGCTTTGCATGTGTATTGTAATTTTATTTCGGTCTTTGAACTTCATTTGTGTCAATAAATTGAATTGGTGGCATGATATTGGATGTATTTATTTTAGGTGAATCATTAGTTGTAAGAATAACAATAAAAGAAACTTACAATGTCGGAAATATAAAAGTTAAGTTATTTATTTTAATGACAAGTACTGAACTTAAATGGATATTTTTTTGTATAATAATAATATTATTATTATAACTGGTAAGGAGAGAATATATGAGACCTGCCATAGTTGTTGTTAACTTTCGTAGTATCTACTTGTTGTAATATATTTTATTACTTTAGGTACGTCGTGTCCATTAAATTTAGGGTCGTGTTCGAAATTCTAATTATGTAAACGTCCAAATGTTTTGTGAGATATTGACCTTGGACTCGAGTATTTCTAATGAATTCTCGTTTAAATCAGTCAATGACCGCGGAGTCATAATCATTAATTATTATAATGAAAGTTATTTTTGAAGGGCGAAAAGCAATTAATCTTTAGAGTTATGATTCTCAAATTATACTTTCTCTGTAAGTAGTTTGACATGTCTTTTATTGTAAGTTGATTAAAATGCGTCATACGGTCGTATAGTGGTCTTTGTGACTCTTTTCCGATCTAATTTCTCACGTTCTAAGTATATTTTAGGTATAAAGTTTATACATATAGTTTATAGTTTATTATTCAAATGTTAACTTTCGGTTTATTTACAATACAAAACAAATTTTGAATTTTTATTAATTACCTATCAATAGTAGTCAACTACTCTCATATAAATAAACATATTTTTTAATTCATTTGTTTAATTTGCCTGCCTTTAGCGTGTAGGCGAAGTTTTCCGGTCAAGGCTGGAGTAAAGTCTATCGTAGATAATACATAATACATACGTATGGGATATAAATTAACAAGTTTTGTCATCTACGCACACTGCAAAATCGTATTAATATTATTCATAAAATAATTATTCGTGAAGAAAAAAAAGCTAATAAGCAATAAAATCATTATACATTTATTTAGGACCGGCAAACTTCTCCGGTTAAAACAATGGTTTCAGCTACCTTTCCATATAATAAGTAATTATTGTCGTCTTCAGGTTCGATAGTAAAAATGGAAAGTCCAGAATTGATTACTATGGCGCAATGGTTAAGACGTACCAATACGAGTCCAGTGCGTTTCCGAAGTTCGGTACATCTATAAAGGTAATCTTGGTATTCTGTCCAATTATATAGACATAGGAAATACATATTTTGAGTTTTTAACCGAGGATGGAATAAAGCATAATAAATGTACGGTATTTAAAAAAAATACAACAGCACAGCTTCAGATACATTTTTGTGTGTATTTCTAGTTATATTTAAGCATATCTATAAATTCAATTGCAAATTTAAACATAAATAAAAATAAAATAATTGTTTACACAACATAGTGGACAAAGGTATAATGCTGAAATCACACTGACTATTTTCACAATACTTCATACTTCAAACATCTTTAGACTATGTAGAATTTGTTTTTCCTATTATAATATACGTCTGAAGATTAATCCAATTTAACGATAGTAGTTTTATTCAAACTTTCGATACTATGTACTTTTTTTTGGAGGTAGTTTTTAAAAAATATATATGAGTGTACCTACAAAGTTGCTCTTATATGTATTAACATCTGTTAACGTCATTTGCATCTAGTGTTTAAGTGCGATAAAGTGTAAAATAAATAAATAAAATAGTAGTGGCTCTTTTCAATTTTAGATAGCACCAATCACAACCGAGCATGTCCTGAACCAAGAGACATGCCTCCAAGTGAATGGTTCGGACGACAGCAGCATCAGCATTCAGTCTGTGCTACCTGACATGACCGACTTCAAATATGTCGGTGAGTTATGTACAGATTTAATACATACTCAGCGATTTATTTCTATTTATATGGGCTATATTAAATGATTTTATAGTTACACTAGTTTTATAATACAAGTAAAAGTTGATTTTTTAAATGTTCTAGGTTAATTTAAAAGCTGTTTTCGTTAATATGCCACAATATATTTAGTTACATAGTTCAGCCGGCTATTAAAGCCATACAATCGATCTGACTTGTCAAGAAAATTAACTATATATAATGCTTTTGTGTATTTGTGGCCAATATATTTTTTGTTATTTATATATTGTGGTATTTATTTCAGGCTCAGAGACTATGAAAGATTCGGATACATCAAAATGGCTGATGGTGATGACGGTTGGTGATAAGGTTAATAAATATTCAATGTGGGTCAAATACAAGAAGAGCTTGCGTGGTGATCCCATACCAATACCAGTGAGGTTTGTAAATGTGTATTTTTTCAATTATTTGGAGATTAATTATAATTTTTTGTTAACGATTTTTTTTTATATTATTTAAACAGTGATGACGTAAAACGTATATAGTCTTGGGAATTATATAACTATTAAACGAAAATCTATCTATTATGTATTTTTATAAATAATAAAACAAGCATATAAATTGGGTACATTTAATTGGATTTACTGTGGTGTACGAAGTTTAAGTGATTAATGATTGTTAGGTATGAAATGAAAGGTTACAACAGCCTCCTTGGTTCGCACTACGACCATTACTACATCGACTATGCTGAGTACTGCGTCGATGAGATTGACCCAAATGTGTTTGACGTCGACCCAAGTGAGTAATTAAAAAAGAAATTTTGATTATAGTTTTTCTAAACTAAAAAAACAATCTGTTAAAGAAACGTCACAGTGAAATGTTGGTGTTATAAAAAAAAATCTAAAAATATACGATTGCCTCAAAGGTGTTGCCAGGACTTATGCTTCTTATGATTCTTCTTAAACTAAATGTATTTTAATCATTACATACATTGCTGCTTTTTGATATATATATATATTGTTGATATAAACAGTAAAAGTCAAAAAAATAAATAAATGATTATCGGAGTTCAATATGCGTGATGTTGAATTTAATTAAAAAAAAGCTTTTACTTCCATTTATAATAAACGTAATACTTGACAGTTAAGTGTTTTTTTCGACAGAATTGAAGTGTACCTCGTTCCCCGGGCCCGGATCACGGCACTACGCGACCTTCAATCCGATGAAAGAGTTTGTTCATCCCGTTCACAACGCGCACATTGAGGATGAGTTTGACAGGTGAGAACGGTTCTTACACGTTCATTAAAAACAACAACTATCAACTGTAATTATATAGTATTAAATATAGTTATTTAACAAGTCTAAGTCGAATAATAATTTATAGTATAAAAAAATTCAGTTCACCTGGGGATCGGTCTTAAAATTTAATTATTTTTTTTTTGTATAAAGCAATAATAATATTTTCGACGAGATCACTTCACCAGCTCTAGTAAATTGAATAAATCGGCCAAACCATTTGTTGGCTTGTCTGCGCACTCGCGACCAACCCAACTATTTTGTTGACTCAATGTGCGCACGAACCGGCCGATAGTAAGTCTGTACTCTGCCACGGCCCTTAATAAACTTGAAAGTATTCAACTTATGTTTTTGGACTTATTGTAGGACAATTAAATGCCTAAACTTATATACTCTATATCTAATTTAATAGTAATTGTTGTAGTTGGGCCGTATAAAGGATATTCTATTCAAACTCAGACTATCTTTATTCAAGTAGGTCTTTATAAAGACACTTTTGAATTGTCAATTTTTACACTACCACCGGTTCGGATTGCAGAAACCGAGAAGAATTGGCAAGAAACTCGGTAGCTGCTCTTTTAAAATAAACAATTAATACAAAATTATGTTACTTACAATTCAAAAAACAAAGCATTGTAAGGCTACTACGGAATTAAACTATCCCGATGCTGAGCCAATTGCCGACATATTGAAGTGGTATTTATCCTCTAAATATTCTCTTATTCAACATACTCATGTTTCAGATTTCAGGCAAAGCACAATAAACAATACTCCTCCCATATCGAAGAAGCTAGGAGGCTTAACATTTTCCGTCAAAATCTAAGGTAAAGCGAAGTTTATAATTTATTTATCAAATGCTTATGAAAAACATGGTATATTGTACAACAAGAACATCCCGAAAATGGGTGAATGTGATGGAATGAACTCCCTAAAAAAATTTCTGTCGTCCCTACTAAATACTTTTAAATAGTTAGATTTCCTCATATCATGAATACATGCGTAAATAAATAATAAATTTCAGATATATTCACTCGAGCAATCGTGCCCGTCGCGGTTTCACAATGTCTGTTAATCACCTCGCTGATCGGAGTGACGATGAACTGGCAGCTCTACGTGGAAGGAAGTACAGCGGGCCTAACTCGGGTAAGGGCTGAATCTATCTATCTGTCAATTAGTCTTAATTTAATCAAAAACACTTATAACGTTTAAAATCGTAAAAAAAAACATGACTGCAATTACTACTGTCGGTTCCCAACTCTCCAATCCTTTGAATCGCATGTTCTACAGTACGGTTGTGAAAGACTAGTTAAGTACATAATGTAGAGCAACGGCCTTATCTCTAATAAGCGATGTCTTATATAAAGCAAAAAAAACCTGTGCGCATAGTGCAATAGATGCTCATATCACAATAGTAATAAAAGCCCACAAATGTATACAGATGCTCGATTTTCCAATTATCATTCCTAAATAATGAAAAATTTCAGGTCTACCCTTTCCCTACAGCAAATCTGTAATAGAAGAGATGAGCGTGAAGCTTCCCCCAGAGTTCGACTGGAGGCTTTTTGGTGCTGTCACTCCCGTCAAAGGTACGTTGAAAATCCGGCTCGAAGGACCAAAATTGTTTATGAACCAGTTCTTATGTGCATATTTATTATTAGTTTGACTTTGCAGATTTTTAACTATCATATTATTTTTGTTTCTGTTCCATTTTGGATACCCAGATTAATATTTTTTTAAATAACTTTTTTATTACTTATAACTATTTACTTTTACACACAAAGGACATTGGCACTAAGACAAGTGTAACTATTGATTGAAATTGCAGATCAATCGGTGTGTGGTTCCTGCTGGTCCTTCGGTACTGTGGGCGCAGTGGAGGGCGCACTGTTCCTCAGTAATGGAGGTCACTTAGTTCGTCTTAGTCAACAGGCACTTGTGGATTGTTCTTGGGGGTAATAAATAGCTATTTATTTCCGATTGTTTAAATATTACATTAAAAAATATAACGTATATTTATTTACATTTGTGTGGCCTTTTGTGGCCTCTGATGTTGTAATGTAATGCCTTCTGAATTGTCTCCCTCTTTTTTTGTACTGGGACAGAAGTAGTTTGTACAAGACAGAAAGAATTTTGTTGTTATTGGCGATTATAACTAATATTACTTGTCTAGTACTTAAATTGATTTTTAAGATGGTAACCTAACTAACTAATTTAGCTAACTTTGGTGAAATGAATTTTAGTTTCGGTAATAATGGCTGTGATGGTGGTGAAGACTACCGTGCGTATCAATGGATCATGAAACATGGTCTACCGACCGAAGAAGACTATGGTGGTTATTTGGGACAGGTATTATTTTTTTATAAGAGTTTTTGAAAGTGGTTAACTCGTGTGATTCTCAACCGTTGAGGAGAGATTTTGCCATGTACACAATTAATGCCGGAGGACAATTGTGAGGAACAGGGTCAAGTACAAAAGGCAAGACGAGAAGACCAAGTTGGTGATCAGCCTTATAATTAAAATGAATGAAGAGGTTTTAATCCGAGACAAAACAAGGTCAAACTAGATTATTATAGCTCTGTATGACTTGTGAATAATCACAAGTTGTTAAGGGAATTTTCCAATTTTTTTTGGATAAAATACAGGCAACCTTACAGCTCGTTTTAACTCGGCTGTCAGTAAATAAAAAAAAATCCTGACCCCTTTTAAATAAATAAAAAATATGAGTAAAATTTAAAATGCACAATTGTTGAATAATATATATTTATATAAATATAACTGTTTACAGGATGGCTACTGTCATGTAGACAACGTGACTCTGGTGACGTCGATGAAAGGCTGGGTGAACGTGACTGTCAAGGACGAGAAGGCTCTCATGGTATGTGAAGAAGAAATCGTATGGCCGTATACAAACATATAATAATAATGAAATATCCTTTATTTTTAATATTGTTTTTGGTAGACCCTCGCCTTTAGGGAAACCCTGTGTCTCGGTGGCTATATATATTTATATTGGGTGACTGTGAGTGTGTAGTTTTCTGTGTGTGTGTGGACACTAAGCACTCTAAAAGGCGCTGGTTTTGTTATGTTTGATCTTGGTTTCTATACTTAAATATTATACACAGAGATATTTTAATGGAGCAAAGAGTCACTTCTAGTTTTAATCTTTTAATTGTATTGTAATCATTTCTTTTCCAGCTGGCACTATTCAAACACGGCCCGATCTCAGTGGCCATAGACGCGAGCCACAAAAGCTTCAGTTTCTATTCTAATGGAGTCTACTATGAGCCTAAATGGTAACAAGTATTTGTTATTAAATTCATATATATATATATATATATATATTATGTAGGCAAAACGCCTCAATAATTCTACATAAAAAATAGTAAATACAGTGTAAACTCTTTAACGTGTGCTTTTTATGGCGTTATATAGAGTTGCCGTTAAATCATTGTATGGGATATAAGCCAAACCTACCAAAACCAATTCATTTCGACGCTTTAGAAAGTTTGTCGTTAAACCGAGAGCCGTTATTTGGAGTTTACATTGTAATTGTACAATCTTGAGTTTATTATATTGCAGGGCAAATTTTATAAAAAAAGAGGGTACCTCTCTTTCATATTACAAACAATGAAGTAATATGAAAACATCTTGTTCTATGTCAGTATAGAGTTTAAAAAATATAGTAACAATGAGGTTCTCATTTTATCCTACCGTCATTTTTTTTTCAGCAAGAACAAAGTAGACGAATTAGATCACGCTGTCCTCGCGGTGGGGTATGGGATCATGAATGGCCAAAAGTATTGGCTGGTTAAGAATTCTTGGTCGAACATGTGGGGTAATGACGGTTATGTTCTCATGTCCATGAAGGACGATAATTGTGGGGTCCAGGCGGCACCCACTTACGTTCTCATGTAGAGAGTTTTAGGTCTGTGAGGTCTATATTATATCTATCCTTGTTTTATTTTTGGTCATACATATCCAATTTTTAATGTGAACCGAAAGTTAATTTTATGCTTATTTAAAAATATATAGTTTAATAATCTAATTTGATATATTACTCACGGATTGGAACTATTTTTTATTACAATACTCGTTTGAAACTCAACACTTGCATGAGATTAACACGGAACAGATAAATTATGGCAAAATACTGTGGACCACAAGTTAAAAATAACCACGTGATCGAGGAATATAGTTTTATAAACTGAAAATGTGGTTTAAACCCCTTTCTAGTACAAAAAACTAATTTATCTCTTCTGTGCCTTTTATATAAGCATTAAATAGACGGACGCGGGCCATTTTTTTTTCATTAAAAAGGTTTTACTCATTCAATTTGGTCTGTTATTGTCTGTGGTTTAAAATATTGTTAGGTATTCAAGTGAAATAAACGATTTGAAATAATGTGGTTTTTTTTAATGTGGTGGTATCCACATACACATGTTACCGATTCTGACTTGCGCCCCGGGACATGCGTCTTGATGCAAGGTTTTCTTATACTGAAAATAAATGTTATTTGAATGTTTTTAACAACCCATATTGGAATCGAAAGTTTATAAATACTATTATTTAATACGCTTATTCTTACTGAAAAACATCTTAATTTTTTTTTATGTGAGAGGAGGCAAACGAGCAGGCGGGTCACTTCGAGTGATGTGCCAATCGCCGCCCATGGACACCTGCAACGCCAGGAGGCTTACAAGTGAGTTGCCGGCCTTTAAGGAAGAGGAACGCTCTTTTTTTGAAGGTCCCCGAGTCGTAGCGGATCGGGAATACCTGCGCTGGCAGTTGGTTCCACAAAGAGGTGGTGCGCGGCAGAAACTGCCTTAAAAAACGCACAGTCGTGGAGCGCCAGACATCAAGGTGGTACGGATGGAATTTCGTATTCTGCCTTGACGTACTCAATTTTTTGTAATTTTTTTACATTACCACCGGTGCGAAAGGCTGTCTACCAAGAACCAGCAGAAAACTTGATAGCTGCTCTTTTAAAATAAATATTTCAAATACAATTATATTAAATTCAAAGGTTTGTTTAGTTTCTCGGGTCTATTTATTCTTTGCTTTTCAGTTTTAATTAAATATTTATTTTCAAAAAATACTGTTTCTAATGTAATTCGTGTGTACGTGTGTTAATTGTATATTAAGCATACATTGCAAAAACATTGTGAAGGCTACTCAAGAATTTTGGTTAGGGGCGTGGTTATACCAACGTTGACTAACTAATTAGAATATCTTAACTCGAATAGACTAGTCACGTTACGTTCATTAAGTACCTAAGCAAATGGGTATTGCCTCAAAAAAACCAGTTATGACAAAATAATAACACTTCGTATTATGTTAAACCCTAACGCGAGTTTTTTTTACCGTAATACTCTAGTACTAGTACTATCTTGGTATACTCACTTAAATGATATATGTATGAATGGTAAAATACCAACCGTCCAGTAATTCCATGGTGGATAGTAGGGCATCCAATTATCCTGTTTACCATCGTGTAGATCCATTGGAATATTCGGCCCTGGGGCAAATGGATCGTTAGCTTCCCCAGACTTCTGATATGCGCGTAATGCGTTACTCGCCGCAGACATTATTCTACTCAAAAATCTCTTTTTCTGCATTTCGCGTTTGACTTTTCGTTTTAACACAAATATTAAATAGTCATGTGTGTTGACATGTTTGTCTTGTGTGTGTTTTTCTTTTGTGTCAACGTTCCAAACGTCATTAGTATCCATGACCTCCGATTTATTGTCACTTAGATCATATTTATCTACGAACTTTTGAAGTGCATTGTTTATATTTCTATTACGATTTTTTATCTTTTTGTGCACCCTGTATAATGGTCTGTAGAATGAATTGTCTGATTCATAATTTGCACTCTCCAGACCGTGTGGTATATTTCTCTTCACCCATATCTTGTTTCTAAAGTTTTCTTTAGCTTGTTTCTCTTGGGTTTGTATGTGTACACCGCTTGATAATCCTTCCAAAATTTTTGAATGTTTTAAATCGTTTACGTTATTCAATTGAATAAATCGCCAACAAATAACAAATTTAATTGAAATGAGTAGTGTTACATTTAAAAGTCTTAACATTTTGAATTTAATTAACAGTTTCCATCAATATTTGCAATTGAGCGGCGAACATTAATTTTCAGTTATATGATTTTTTAATTTAAATAAACAATCAATGTCTTCTGTTCGATACTACGTAAATTCTGAATAGCTTCTGTTTATTGTATAAGCTTGTTCTAGTTAATGCAATAATGACATTCCTCAACACAACAGTATAAGTAAGGATTTTTGAATCATAATTGTAAAATTTAAGTTTTACAAATTTAAAAATTATTTAAATAAATTCAAAAAGTTTCACAACTTAAATATATTAAATATTATTAAAGTAGATAAAAATTCTTTTAGTGAAATACCTCAATACGACCATTTATTTATTTACATTATGTTAAACAAAATAGTAGATTGAATGATTGGTTAAGGATCTTAGTATTCATTGTGATAGGCGGCCTTATGGCTATAAAACGATATCTTCCAGACAACACCACAATTTACTACACCAATATAATTTAAGCGAGAATACCAAGATTGCACTAAGACGGTAATAAAACACTCGCGATAGGGTTTTACATGCAGTACGAGGTGTATTTATGTTGTCATTACTGGAATTATATTGTACTTACCCGTATGCATTAGCTTTAACATCAGTACGTATATATAATTTATTTTATGATACGGTTGAGACTTGTTACTTAAATAACAAATTACGATCAGGTGTTTAAGGTACAGGTTAGTTATACCACGTCTTTACACCTTTTCTGTAAACATGTGAACGCTGGTCTGAGTAAAATAAATGTGTATTTGGGATCGGAAGACGGAAGAGTAAAAAAATTAAACGTCGTATCGTTTCCGTGTTCCGGGTTTCCTCTGTCAACAGCTGACATTTTAAATACAGTGTATCCATGTAAAGCGACAAAATCAATTGAGTTTGGTCAGCATCTTTTCTAATTCCATAACGCCTTAAAATGCACAGACAATTCAGTGTCTTTATATAGGGTTTATAAAAAAATTCGTAGAAGTAGAAGAAGAGTGAGGATGCTCTCACGAAACAACTGACCGACCGCTCGTAAGTCCCTAATGTTAAAATTAGTTTTTATTATGTAATAACTCACTCGAACTAGGGAAAACGGTTTTAAACTGTAACATTTATATGATTAGCGTTCGAGACAACTTCTTTAGCCCGATATATTACGTCGTCGTACAGATTTTGGCTACAAGGACCGGAAAATGTTTATAACTATTAAATTTTATTAATAAAGAGCTTTGAAGACATATATTCAAACCTATCTTCATAGATTGTTTTTGCTTAAAGCACAAGCATCCCAGCAAGCGTTTTTACGCCTACGGAGTTAATGTAATTGAAAGGAAATCGTGTAAAAAAGATCGAATAACGTATGAAAAGGCATCTCTAATAGCTTAATGAAAATTGACATCGCGGCAGATGCAGAATCACGAGGATACATTAGTTATGATATAAGACATTTTTACCATAAAATCTGTCACTTATCAAAACACAGCTCGTTTATAACGCTTAACGATCCAACTTAAGTATAAATGAAACACTTTAAAGGGGTAATAAAGGACGTCGAATGGTTTTTTGGGGCTAATGAAGGGAATTATTATGAATCATTAGGTTTAATAAAAGGATCCGTTGCGAAATTGGTGATATTACGAAAATAAAACACAATTTTTCCACAGTGAAACGTTCCGGTATTAAAAACTTATTGGTGTTTTGAAACAAATTATTAATTAATTAAGGAGTTGTTTATAGTAACTATGAATGATGCCCCCCTAATTATAATTTGTGGGAATAATAACAGATAATAACTTGTATCTTTCTATACTATAGACTTTTATTGTTGTCTATAGTATACAAAGTAAAACTTTTTACGTCTCTGAATCTTATTGGTCGTTTTATTTAATGCATAATATACAGCGTTGTCATCCAGAAAGAAATATCAAAGACCAGGCTTGGATAAATGTCAAGATTCTATACGATTGCCGATTTATACATAAAATCAACAAAACATTAGTTCAATTTCATGTTACGAACGTAATAAAGTAACCATATTTATCGATCAGTACTCAAGTACACTTGAGTGAATGCTAAATACAGTCTTATTATAGTGTTTAGTGAGCTTACCCGTGTGTCTGTGAAATAGCTTCGACCCATTTAACTGAACCTGAGTTAATGTACACTCGCGTAGAATGGTGAATTTTAAAATGGTTTGGTGAAATTACTGTATGTATTCGAGTGTTTTAAAAGCGTACAAATCCCTTAAAGGCCGGCAACGCACTCATGAGCTCCCAGCCACATGAGTGTCCATGGGCGGCGACTTCACCTTGGTGGGCCTCCTGCTCGTTTGCCCCCTCTTCTATAAAAAACAAAAAAACTTTTCTGTTACATATTTTGTACTCGACTTATTTTTTTCTATATAATGTCTCGTTATCCTTGTACCGAAATTTACTTGACACTTCTAAGTATAATAAATTGATATCAATAACAAGAAAAATATTATATGGGACTGTAAGCTAATAGGATAATATAATTAAGCGGTTTACGTCGTGGTAGATCTTGTGTAAATAAACATTATCTGAGAGAACTATCATTTTACTGGAATATTTTTTTGTAATATGATTCTAATATTATCTGTAAACATTGATTAATTGTAACTTTTTTATAGAAGAGAGAAAACGAGCAGGAGGCCCACCAAGGTGAAGTCGCCGCCCATAGACACTCACGTGGTTGGGAGCTCGTGCGTTCCCGGCCTTTTAGGGAGTGAAAGGATGAATGAAATGTATTTATTATGTATTTTATCACTATATTAGATCCAATCAATAATACAGTCATACTGGATATCTTAATTTTTTTTTACAAAAAAATGGTTACGTTAAAAGATTTTTTTACTCAACTGTACAATTTATATAAGTTACTTAGCTTGAGACAGAACGACGCGAGGCGACAGGCGGGAGTAACGAACACTTCTTAAGGGTGTCATTTTCATGTAAATTATCTACATACTTAAATCTTGTACACGATATAAGCTACTTTAACGAATAAGTTTTTAATTAAAAGTCTGTTTTTCGCATTTTTAAAACGATCGCTTAGACTATAGAGTAACGGTTATTCCTATGAAAAGAGGTAGCTTCTTTTAAATTTGTATACGGTGTTTTGACTTTTAGGTTTTATTTTAAACTTACTAAACATAACTACCAGTTTAGCAGTTTTTTATTAATAAGTGCTTCTCAATTGCTTAATTTAAGAATTAAGAAGTTATCTTTATAAATTATTATTTGTGCTGTAAAGCACCAAAATAAAAGATTACACCTATTATTTTGGTAAACAAAAGAATTTCAATTTCTTACCTAATAACAGCGAAATTCATTAAGAAAGTATCCAAGATTATATCATTATAGTTAATGTGACTACAGTGATTTGGTTTATTTCATTAAAGGGTCTAGTTTTTAAAGAAACTAGAATTACACAACGCTTGATACGCATGCACTTCTTTCCAAACGGCAGGTATCCATATATATATATATATATGGGCCCTTCAGGTCAGTCCCCAGCCCTGACAGCCCAAGCCGAGGTTCGAGTCTCACAGGAGACGCCCTTGTGCTAGTCAAGGCATTGTATTTAGTTTTAAGTCTCGGCCGAGTTCCCGCTCGCCAACCAGCCCTTTGCTCACGGCCAACAGCGAGATCCCACTCCAAAAAAAAAAAAATCCTGAGATCAGAAGCGAGCTATCGTTGTGCAAGACGAGACGCGTTGTTATTACGCCTTGAATTCTTATTTAAAATACACTTATAATATAAATACGACTATTTTATTATGGAGCCAGAGGGCGCGCTAATATATATACTATATAGTATATATATAGAGATACCGATATAGAGATATATATACAGTAACGGTATACCGTTACTATAAACTCGCTGAAAATAACATTGTATCGTTTACTTTTAGTAAAAATATACGAGATTTTCTTCCATACAAAGTATACGCATTAGCATTTGCTGCTAGTGCTCACAATTACGTCTACAACAAAATAAATGAAAGCGGCCCGAAACGTGAAATTGTGAAATTAAGTGAAACACAGACCATGTCGCTGTGAAACTTTGAGCATAGACATTATTGTGTGCTCGCCGCAGTGCCGCTTAAACTTTAATAACCCCTAGGTATGAAGTATAAACATGTCACAGTGGGTAAAAATAAAGGAAAAGTCTAACAATCATACAGATAAAGAAGTCTTTTTTATTTTATTTATTTTTCAGTAAATAATAGGATGGAGTACTGGGAAGTCTCATCGCTGAAAATCGATCACTTCCTCTCAGCTAGGTTATTGACTTACGTATTTTAGCTTACAGAATAGAATGCTTCAAATGTAAATACTACAAATACAAATTAAAATGGCGATATTTATACAATTTTAGAATCGCGTTACAATTGCAAACATACCGTGGCTAATGAAATTCAATTAAAAACAAGATAATAAAATCCCTGTATAAGGGTACTCTTAAATAGGATCATTTTCTGTTTCAAAATGTTTGTGAAATATTTTCTGATCAAATGTGAGTGGTAATGTTCCCCTCTGATAATAAGTACACTGTCCACCCGTGCTGTCCTAAGTTTTAACACGAAAACTAAATGCTTATAAGCTAGGTGTAAAACAAATGAGATACACATTTAGCGATAATATTTTAAGACGCCACGTCCAACAAGAATTTAACGGTCTCAAATTAAAAAAATGATAGATTTAATAAATAAATATGCAATATTTTTGATTTGAATATTCCATCAAACATAAATGATTTATGAATTCACATAATTTGTCAAATGGAAGGTGGATCTTGTCGCGCGTGTATGATCTGCAATCACAATAAACAAGACATTAGTACGAGATAATTAAACACCAATAGATAGTTAAACTAGAATGTATACATGTTGCATTAGCAACATAGACAACAATAGGCAATATTCAAAAATACTACGAATTAAAAAAGTTGATTCCAGCGGCAAAGTATTGCGCGCTGCGCGTTGTATTGCAATGCTTATACGAGCGAGAAAATACCAGCTCTTCGGTCAACGGTACTGATTTCCAGGCAGCTACTTTATCCTTCAATATGCGCCTGTGTACTGCTTCCAAAGAGAAAGTTTGATGTTGTAGAGACTTTATACCTTTTGTTGCTTATTTTTATTACGTGATATTGACTCTGCAGTGGGATATTATCCAACTATTTTGATTGGGTTTGAAATTGTTTAGCACAATTATTTTTTTAATCCAAAGCAGCTTAAGCTTACCGTAGTTTAAGAGACAGTTCATGCATCATGACGTTTTGTTTAGTTTTGTATGATGAAGTTCATACTTGGCTGAATGTCAAACGACCCCTCATTACTTATAGGCCTGGCATATACCGGGGCAGAGAGAGTTTACAGTGATGCTCCATCGCGTTCTATTTGCTTCGTGCTCTATCTCGCTCCAAGTCTTCTATGACTGTCTTTGTATAATAATTTCATTTATTGTATCGTTAATAAAATATGAATTTAGCTCTGAGTATATATTTATGGATGTCTCTAAAGGCACGTACGTACCGACTGTGTCCAATTTAGAAAGTTTGCATGTTATATCTCGTTATAAGCGTTTTACTAAATGTACTGAGGACATTAAATTAATACCAGATCGTACATCATAAACAAACGAAAAACATCCTCCATACCCTTTAACCTTACCAAAAATTTGGAGTATTTTAACGTGATTTATGACATTTATAAATTCATGTTTTTAATACACAGTTTATGGAAATAGAAAATTGAAAAAAATATCTAAAATAAAAATATGTCGAGCAAAAATATTTATCACAGTTAATTCAAGCTTGTACATAGATAGTCGGTTTGTGTATTTTATTAACATATTCTGTTATACGTAAAAGGTGTTCGTTTCTGAAGCGGTATTTAATTGCTATTATTAAAAGCAGAATTAATATAAAGCATTTATATTAATTTCCAATTGAGTGAAAAACGTGAATCCAAACAACAATGTTAATGATAAAAAAGAGCTATGCGTCGTTTATTTGGTTTAGGAGCCAGGGAATCTTTTAGGTCTCACTTTAAAACAAGCGGTATTCTTACAAACAACAAACAAATTTAAAACGCGCATAAAGGGTATTTTGGTTAAAAAGGCATACTATACCGTAAACGAATATTTAGAGGACAAAGATCCCTTTAATATGTCGGCAATTGGCTCAGCATCGGGACAGTTCAATTCTTGAGTAGCCTTACAATGCTTTGTAATTTTATTTGTCAGTAACACAGTTTTGTAATAATTGTTTATTTTAAAAGAGCAGCCATCGAGTTTCTTGCCGGTTCTTCTCGGTAGATGACTGCCTTCCGAACCGGTGGTAGTGTAAAAATTGACGATTCAAAAGTGTCTTTATAAAGACCTACTTGAATAAAGATATTTTGAGTTTGAGTTTGAGATATTCTTGAGTAATATATTCTCCATAACCTATCTTATATATAAAATTTACGTGTCACAAATCACAATGTCAGTTGCCGTACTCCTCCGAAACGGCATGACCGATTCTCATCAAATTTTGTAAGCGTATTGAGAAAGTCTGAGAATCGTCCAACATCTATTTTTAATTTCCCTCAATGATAATATTTGCCAACCCCTATTTTCTAACGCGATTTTTCTATGTATGTGGCAAAACATCGGGTCGGGTCATCTGCTAGTAATATTGTTTAGTCGTATTTAAATATACATTGTAAGAGTTTTGATCATTGAAATCATGAAGCTTTAACAGAGCTTACAGTGTACGGTAGGCATTTAACCAGTACATTCAGTTGTTATTCAACACACGTTTGTTACTTAAGACTCTATTTTACACCACTTACGTAATTACTAAGTCAGAGGTTCTAGCCATACCTGGGGATCTCACAGGGTTAACCGCATAAAATGTGGGATTGGTGGTCAAAATATATTGGTTTCAACTTTTTAATGAATTTATTTAACTTTTTACACTAATAACGCAACGTGCCTAAGTCGTACTTCTTAATTGTCCATCTTCCAATTTTCCTTCTCTCAGTCTCTCGCACAGTCCTCTCACTCGCACACCTCGTGTTCCTTTATCACGCTAAGTCATACGTTTCGTTCCTTCACACATCCTACATGTATGTATACATATAAATTAATTTATTAGATTTAAATAAAACCATCGAGTTTTTTATGCACACTCTATGGGTAAATTTGCGCTAGGTTATTGGAGTGATACGTGAATAAATTGAAAAGTATCGTAGCTTTTTGTTTGAATAAACTTCCCGATAGAATTTATCGTGAAATATGATGGCCCTTTAAAGCCGTTTGTGTATCTAGGTATATTTTTGAATCTACGTAACCTTTTTCGCGCGGTTCCTTGTAGAGTCAAAGTGAAGACTCAATGCTATGACACATACGCTTAGCCCCAAGATTATATTGTTAGAAGCCGGGGTATGGCTCACGGTTGGGAGATATACGCTTAGCCACAAGGCTATATTATTAGAAGCTGAGGTGAGGCTCACGGTTGAGAGACATAACCTTAGCCACTACTCAATAGGCTAGAATATTGTTAGAAGCTGCGGTAAGGCTCACTCGCTCAAGGTTCAGAGAAATTGGCTTAGCCACGAGGCTAAACCCCCCCCCCCCCACTCCGGCCCTTTCCACTTGCGAATTCGTAAAAATGCACGCTGTTATCTATAAATCATTAATTAGTCTGTTGATATTATTGGTCAGTCTTAACACAATTTCACAAAAGATATGAAAGAGTAATTTATATGTAATAAGTACAATTTAAGTGATTAAAATCCTTTTACATTAAAAAAACCTTAATTACACCTATATAATTAGGTGTAATTTAAGTTTTATATAGTCATTTACTGAGCAATTAAAATATTCTTAATATCAACCTAACTAATATAAGTAACTTAAAATAAAACAAAAGACAAAACTAAAACAAATTTAAAAAGTTTGTTCCCTGTGGCAGAGTAACCCACAATGCTGGCGGCATTATGGGCACAATGCTCGCTGTATCGCGATGCTTACACGCTGAACAAGGAAAGCACCAGCACTTGGATCACCGGTACTGACTACCAGGCGCCTACTTAATTCTTTAATAAGCGCCTGTGCACTTGCACCCCATGGTCTAAAAGTCTCTGCCCCAAATGGAAAAAAAACATAGTCTGAGGAAAGACTTTTGTATATTAGTATAAATAGAAGACATTGGAATTTGAGACTAGAATAAATGTTTTGATCGCCCAAAAAATGTTTAAATCTAAACAATACTAAATCGGATTGTAAACGTCGACGAAGGCTGTTTTCGAGTATGCACATACGAGCTTAAGTTGTTCTCTCAGATACACCTTTAACAGAACACGATGTTGATACATTAAGCCCCAAGGCAGAAAGCCTTAGAGCCTCACAAGAAATTAAGAGCATTTAATACTGAATTTTGTCAAAAAACACACGTAAATATTAATTCCAAACACTTTATGTAGTAAGTTATTACCATTTGTCCCAAATGTTGTCATAACTACCCTCCATTATATAGACATAACGTTTCATAACGACGAAGGGACAAAATATGAAAAGAACACAACGATATCGCTAGATCGTAAATATAATCCTGGTATAACATTGTAATAAGGAGAGCATTTGTCACGGTTGTGATAAACATAGGGGAAAGAATTACAAATAATATTCAAGAAAATATTTGTCATTTTCTCGATGTTAAAGAATTATATTTAGGGTTACAAAAGTACGATCTTTAGTAAGGATTACGGAGGTCCAAAACAATACGGACAGAAATTTAAAAATAATTCTATGGAACTTTATTTGTCTTGTTTTATGAGCTGTGTGTTACACAGACCATGAATAGTTTTTAAAATATTCTAAGTAATATAACCATTCGTTCTAAGTAATATAACCTACCTTAATTCTACACAATTATTACAAGCGAATCCTCCGCAGTTTACGGTAGTAAAAAATAAATCTTCTTACATCTTAAAAGCATAAACCAAATACCACAATATAACATCGGTAAATGTTCCTCATATATTTTAGTATAACATAAATCACATGAAAAAAGATATAGCAGTCAACAAGGTGAGAAATGAGGCAATAAAACAAACAAAAAATATAAGCAGTCTATTGCTAAGTGAGGGATTGTTCGCAAGGGCTTAAAGATGGTTTTAACATGGAACTTAGAAAATTAGATAGACCATTTTATATTTTACAAAAAATCGTTAACATAACCTTGACAATCGTTGGTGACAATTGACACTTCTTGTCATTAAATATTCTTGTAGTAATCAAAGCTATAGAGAATAGATAGTGACAGAGATATAATCAATGTGCTGGCCGCAGATAACTTGTATTTAGTTCGTCGATTTGTTTATGGTAGAGGATCTGGAATCAGCCGCATTTCCTTACGAGTGTATTGTGCGCCTCGTGCTTATTTTCATTGCTTCAGAGTTTCTTTACGTGACTGGCACTTCATCATCAGTAAATACGTATAATGATGACAAAAATATCTGAAAGATATTCTTATATTATTTTACTATGAAACCTTTCATATATTTTCAGTTATCTATGCTTCCTAAATCTTCTTAACTCAATGTAAGGTGATCTGCGGGTTGACTGATGGCAAGCATTCAGCGGTGAACCAAACGATACCTCATTTGTTAGTGACAACGAATCTGCCAGGACAGACTCTAATGACGGTATTATATACCTTTGGGTTATATAGATATAATAATACTAAAAGCTGTCGCTAAAGCTCAACATTTAACAGATACATTCTAAATAACCTTAAAAACTAATTTGACAAATAACTGTATCGAGGACGTGTCAAAGCGAGCTTATCAAGCAAGATTTTATTTGTTCTCTGTGGAGAATTATTCAGCAAATCTGTCTTTTAGTGCTAACTGTGTTCCTAATTGATTCAAGCCTTTCACAGAATAAAGTTAACAGTTGGTATTGATAAAACATATGTTTTTATTCCTTAATGTGATCTTTGATACTTAATGTGTATCTTTGATACTTTGTTTTTTTTTGTAATTGTAATTCAAATTAAGAATTTCTATTTTTGATTTTTTTAGAATGGAGAATGATATGTCACATGGTTTTTAGGTAGCCATTATTATTTATTCATATATGCTGTGACTTCCGTTAATACCAATAGTTATGGAAGCCAGCGCTAAGTTTTGACTCTGAAATATAAAACAGCAAGAGCGGGATTTTTTTTAAAAACGAACACATAACGTACTATTTAAAATAGCCTATAGCTGATATAAATCAGAGAATCTAGTCAGGCAAGCGAAAATCGTAATTAAGTCTGAGCAATTTATCTTAGTTTTTGTGATATCTCCATTTCGTTAAACCTTTAAATCTGGTATCACAAGTTTCGTAGAAAAAATTGAAAGTGATTCTGCTAATTTTACGCAAGTTTTTTAACTGTTGTAACTTTGGCGTCATTAATCAGGATAAGTAAATGACAAAAATAGATCCTATAAAGCTTAATCCAAGGTACAATGTAAAACCATTGTGCAGCGTAGAAAATGAAGATAAATATCTATTTAAAAAATTAATAAAATAAAAAAATAAATTTAAAATTAAGTAATTATGTGATATTCGACCTTGGTTTGAATGTAAAATCGTTATGACATTACTGTACTTCAATAACACATGTCTATTTATTACACAAAAGCTTATAATATATTTTCTACTTTTTTTAAATATTATAAATGATATTAATTTAATTTTTCATCAAATTTACATTCTATTAGGTAAAATATTTTGCGTATCCTTCACGGAAGAAACGGAATTTGAGATGGAACTCACGTTGTACTAAAAATCTATGCTTCAAACGCAATACTAAGTAATTAATGAGAAGTAAGTGTCTGCCATACATCACTTACTCAACCCAGACAGTATTTGATTGCCACTCCGAAGAGATACTTAATATATGAACTGTAGCATACCATCACAGGAACTTAACAGATCCGATTTCTTTAAATAATATTATTATACAAAGATAATGCTGTGTTGAAATAAGCTTTCAATACAATATACATTTCTTTCGTTTACAAGGTTGCGACCTTCAGTGCATCAATAATTCGCTGATTGCCGTTAAGCATTTGAAAGTTTTGTTTAGATTATGTAAATATCACAAAACTTTTTGTCTCAAGTTCCCATTTAATTGTCTTATGTGTAAACCTAGTTTATTGTTTTAAATGTATTTAGCACATAAGATGTCTGGGAACAGATATAATAAAATAAATAAAAAACCATTGTTATTTAGATTATTTTGCCGCAAACTTATTATTAAATTACATTACATAAATTATAAGTTGACCTATAAAAGGGATAAATAAATCCAAGAAAAAGTGCGTACTTATAACATGTTTAAGTACATTGAATAAAACTAGCTGGAAAAAAGTTAATTAATGCGATTACACATTAATAAATTAGCATCTCGTGTAGTACTGGCCACGGTCCAAATAACATTTAAGTATTTGTTTTTGGGCCCCACTGAACATTTGGGGCCCCCACACTAAGGTTCAATCTTCAGAGTTAACCTGTAAAATGATATCAATTATTGTGTTGCTAGTTTATCCAAATATGTATATAAAGTATCTTAAACATAAATAAAAAATGTAAATTAGTTTGTTGAATGTATTTAACCATAGCCTCTTTCTGAAAACTCACTTTTCGTATCTTATGTATTTCTTGTCTAGTTTTTTTCGTCCTAAATATCCCAGCCAAACTGATAGTAGTCGATTTTCGAAAATAAAAAAAAATCCCATTTAGTTTTAGTTTTAAGTAAATTTTAGCTTAAACATAAAGTGTCAGGGACAAACCCCTGTACCCCTATACAAATAATAAATATATTTTAGATATAATCACATAGCAAATGTTGTTGTAGGGCCCCAATAGTCCTCACTTATTGTAAATGCGTGCCTGGCAACACAGAGTATCTTAGTTGCTTTAATTAAAGTGCACAGAACGTGAGATTGTAATGTACGACTTTAGATTTAATTATTTGCAGTTCAAATTGGCCCATACCTAAATATTGTGATAATTGCGTTGCGAAAGTTATGTTAGAACACATGCTCTACAATAAACATTGTTAATTATGATATATGACGGATTAAAACTTGTTTCTTCAGGCATAAGAAACTTACTATGTCGACTAGATTTGTTTACGCACTTCTTTGTTGTAACGAATTCACGAAATAAATAAGGTTGGAAGGACTTTGGCATATTGTAATAAAATTGTGTGTTAAGAAAACAAAGCACCTTTAAAACTTTTTAAACATCCGCATTTTCTTGAAATTTTCAAAAAAAAAAACAAATAATAACATACTTAAAAAAAAATACGTAATCAATCATATTCTAACAATGTTTTGGTCGAATGATTAATAGTATAAACCCATGATATTCAGTTTTGTTGATAATCTGTAATAAAAACCCTAAAGTTCCCTCTGAAGTGTCATTAAACGGAAAACTTTCGTTTTGTTAAGTTTGACAAAGTCGAAAGTTTTCAAAGAATGCTAAATTGGGGAGGAGCTCTACTTAAACAATGTACAGGGTGTTTGAATCGATAATCACAAAGTACTGCAACGACTGTAGCAAACTGGGCGATACTGTTAATTACTTTTCGTACTTTTTTAAATAGTAAAGACAAGATTAAATACCATTGTACATTGCCGCTTATATTCAGTCAACCCGTGCAACACTCTTATTTTATTTACGGCTTTTTAAAGACCCCTTTTTAAATCATCATATACGTATAATATATTAGCCTTATGGTTTGTTAGATTCCATCAAATAGAATATTATTTCATGTGTGCTGTAAAGACTTGCTTCTACTGAGACAAACAGCACGAGGAAACTGGCACGTCAACTCAAGGCTGATCTTGTCAATAAACAAACTGGATCTTGTTTATCTCCAGACGTAATAATTATCATTGTATATATTATGTCTTTCTAATAACGTCTTAATTCACATCTGCCTACCCGGGTAATTGGCGGCTGTCCGGGCTTCTCGTTAATAGATAGCCTGTTGGCCGCGATTCAAACGGCATGCTTTATCATCCGGATTGCAAATTCATAACACCCTATACGTGGTAACTAAATAGTCTGTTTTACCCTATAGTCTGATTTTAAAGATATTTGTATGCAGAAACGATATTTGAGTGATAATTTTATATATTTATAATTAAAAATGATATTGGTAATTAAAGTCAGTTGTGAAAAATATGAGGTAAGCATGTGTGCTGTGGTTTACAGAATTAATATTGGCACTCATCTAGAGGGCATAAAATAAAGTTTTTGATTATTATTAAATTAAGCTAATAATTTTCAATTAAGAAATGGCTTTCGAATGTTGTATATACCAAACAGTAATTTCAGATTAGTTAAATACGTCCCTGTGGCGCAGAGGATAGCGCGTTGGACTTCTAATCCAAAGGTCGTGGGTTCGATCCCCACCAGGGATGCATGCATTTTTATATTTTTAAAATACGTTAACAAACATTTATGTGTATATTTTATTATACTAAATATAAAACAACATATTACAATAATATAATAAAATTAGGAACTCCTAAAGAAGGTTATTAAATAATTCATTTCCTTCAAAATAATTTTCAAAAGGATACCACGGCACTAGGCATTTTTCTTACGCCAAAACATAAAAAACAGTTACCTTTGACAAATGTCACATGCAAGTTTACCTTTGAAGTAAATTCTGTAGTTTGGATTTCCAATAGACACGTCGGAGCTACATTTTCCTAACATTAACCAGAAAATTTACGTATGAAATATATACACATTTATTAAGTATACAAAATATATTTTTACTCTATTTTCTTTTTTTAAATGAATAAAAAATATTATACTTTTTTATTCTATACATATTAATTATTAAAAGAAAAACTAAATTAAATAACTAAATTTTAGAGGCATATACGCGAGTTTCTAGGTACGTGAGTGTCTACGTGCGGAAACTTCACATTTATGGTGTTCCTGCTCGTTTTGTATAAAAAAATAATTAAAATACATTAAAAGTGAAATCGACACATCTTTTAAGGGTGTTTTTGCAGTTCCCGGTCTGTTAGGAATTATTTGGTAGCCTGTTTACGAGGCGCGGAACTATAAATCGAAAACCTTCCATATTTATTTATTCAGCCTGTATCCTGGCGACGAGACACGCCGCTACTCATGGGCACCCAGTTACGTACGTTTTTGAATATTTCAATTGTTTTTGCTGTGGAAGTCGTGAACTGTGAACTGATTCCACAGATATTTTTTTTAAACCACGTGACCAACCTTCTGTGCCTGGTATGATACCAGTCTAGTATGATTTCCATAAGATGTTTGCCTTCACATAAAATATGACATCAATCCTATAATGACGAGATATTGTTATTTTGAATTATTACAAAAGGCGGCCTAAAAGTTGGCTGAATTATTCTGCCAGGCGTAATACACCTGACAATAATTCGGGCAAATTTTCTACGTGAATTATATTTTTATATAATTGTATGATATTTATTATGTATGTTGTATATACAGCCTAATATTTATACTCTGTATTAACTACATTAAAATATGTAGTTTGTAAGACGGACATTATATTGAACTTATTTGGACTTGTTTAGTTACTTGTGATTGAAACATTTAATTGTCTTTTATAGCTTAACATTTCTTATTGGAAGTTAAAAACCTTGTACATGACGGATTTGCTGTTTTTATTTTGATTGACTCAATTGTAGTATGTTACGCAACATTTATTATATCATTTTTTAAAATTTCTTACCACGCAAGCTACCATTACAGACTTAGCGTCCTTCAAGACAAAAGCGTACCACTCCCTAAAAGGCCGGCAACGCACTCACGAGCCTCCAGCCATGTGCGGCGACTTTACCATTATGGTGGGCATCCTGCTCGTTTGCCCCCTCTTCTATAAAATAAATAAATAAATATTTTTATTGATACATTAAATGTATACTAACTAACTACTACTAGTAAATTAAATGAAAACTTTGTTTTTATATTACCCATTACCATCTCTATTAAACTAAACACTTAAATTTCTACCATAATATCTCTTAACTCTGTGGTTTAATTTTTAAATTATATTTTTTAATATTATTTATAATTTGGAGTCTACAATGACTTGTTAAAACAAAACTCTGGATTAATCATTTAGATTACAAATATTACGTATCAACTTACATATTTCAATATTTGTCTTAACTTGTTTTTTTTAATATTAAATGCATACTTTAAAATATTGATTCTAATATATTCAAAAATCTAAAGTAGGACACAGAAAAACCATTCCAAGTACATCGTACAAAGCTCAGCATTCGTTTGAATAGCGTCGTCAGTTGTACTGCATCCGTTATTTCCCTTAGGAGTTGGCGTTACTGAATGGCTTTCCATTCTACGCTTTATTAGCTTGCAGTTGGTAAGCTGTAAAGTGAAAAGTGTTTATCGATACACAAAACACTTTTAGAACTATCACAGGGGCTCAGTTAAAAATGCGTGCCTATAATCGTTACTACGATAAGCTTAATATAAAAGTGATACAGTGAATGAAGTGATTAAGCTATATCATCAAAAACGAACACCATAAGAGATGGTGCTTCCGCTCATTGCGGTAAATCGTGGAAATGCTGCTTGCTTGAGCCATAAGAATTGAACTTAACTAAACTGAACTAAATTATTTGTCTAGCACCATAAACATGGTAAAAATTAAAAATTTAATTGTATAGATATACAATAGTCGTTGGCGGCAAAATAAACAATGAAGAAAAAGCACTGCTAACAAATAATAATAATTTATTTTAAGAACACCGTCTCAGAACGGAATTGGCAATATCTAGATATGTTCGACACGCGTTGCTCTGAACAAAACGTTTTTCCTTTGTTAAGTCACAGTTTATTGTAGCTGCCGAGCGTGCTGACCGCACATTTTTATGGTTCGGATGCATTTTCGAAATTTCAATATTATGCAAGTACAGAGAGAAGAGTGAAATACCTCGTATGTTGTTCTGTAATAACTTTCCGCACATCCGTATGTTCGGAACTCTAACAAAATCAACATTTATACAGTCCTATTTCATAAAAACCTAATGTCGAATTCCACAAAATGTGTTTTAGTTAAGCTAATTAATACGTGGAAAACATAACCTTCATTGTAGTTCGTAAAAGGCAAGAAAAAAAATTATAATAAAAAACTACGTATCTCAACGGAGAACCGAGAATGAAAAATCGGATATCTTTTTTCAAGATGGCGGAAAATGCAACCTTATTTTTGGTCCACAATATTTTTTATTGTCCCCACGCAATATTCAAAATTCATTTCTCACTATCCGACAATGACTATTTACGTTGTTATGTGTAGGAACAAAAGTAATTAAGATAATAACAAACTATTTTTTATTAATTTGGCTCTATAGGAAAGCCGTACAATAACCAACCAATTCTTTATAGATAATACTACTAGCAATTTGTACTAGTTGTAGAATATTAATTGACATTGATTCAAAAAAGTTTAGGAACCAGTGCTATTTCTTGTAAGGAACAGTGCGAACCGACGATTTAATTCACCTTTGAAAGGCTTCTAAAGAATCACTTCATTTCAATGAATGATGAGTGATCTGCAATTCTTATTTAGGCGAACTAAGACACACATATAACGTTTTATGGCACTGAAAGAGTAATTAGTTCACCCATAATATTTAATACTGATACTGTATCGTTTAATACCATGCAATCCACATTATCATATAATAATTTTATAAATATTAAGTGTCTTAAACGATGCTTGCACCGCAAATGCAACAAAGGATGTGTTCCTTTTTTGAATTATAACAAAACCCTATTTAAAAAGTGTTCTTTTTATCCGTACAGTGTATAAAAGAATATGCCGTTCGGCCGTTTTCTCTTCTCGAATAGAACAAAAATAAGTAAAAATCTTTTCAGCTAGTAAAAATGAATATATCACAAGTGACTTTTTATTGCTTTCCCTTTTCAAATGTTATTTAATGTTATGATGCGTCAAGGGCAGCCTTATCGCATTTTTTATTTAAATCGTCATGGGGTTGTCGGCTATTTTTTACATTCATTGTTGAAGGGTAAAATTCGATAAATCGAAAGGAATTGTTAAATGTATGTAATATTATTTTTATATTTGACTAACTAAATGAATTGAAAAATCCATTATTATACACATTTTTTTTAGTAGAACCCTATGTGCGAATATATTATTAAAAATGAGAATAAAAAAATAAGTCCAATTATCTACCCTTTTCTTGTAGATTTAAATATATTTTGACTATCGGTAAAAACGACTAATGAGTTTGATGCAACTCCATTTAACGAAGTGTAACATGTTTCATATCATACTATCTTACATATACAAATAAATAAATAAATGTTACTTAATTTATAAAGTTTACCTTTAAAATATGACACAGACAAAACAGGGCATATTGTATCATCGTATAACAACGCTATTTCTACCTCATAAATTTAATCTTTGACAGGTTTGTTGTGCGCACTATTGACGGTACAAAAGGCTAAATGCCGCATACTAATAGAAGATTAATTTACATTCTTTTTAGTAGCACGTTAAACGAGTATCAACCTATATAATAGACATGTCGTAACAATATAATTTGGTTTTATTGCGAAATTTTAAACCTCTTTGATTTATTCATAAGGTTGTTATGACAATAAGCGTGAAAAACTTACGATATATAAAAATAAACTAAAAATATTTATTGTTTTTCGTTTTGGTATGTAACAAGGTTGGTGTCTCCATGTAAGCAATGAATTGCTTGTGTTTGTAGAACACGCTGGCTCTTATTATATCATTTATATAAGCAATCAAATATACAAAAAAAGTATTTTCGTCTCGTTATATAACTATTCCAACTAAAAGTCCTTTAAAAACAGTTTTATAAACATTACGGACGCGGATTGTCAAACGTAGCAAAGAAAAGTACAATGTTCACAACTCCGGTGCAATGAATCAAAACCGTCTGCAACGATGCATCATTTTAAACGACTAACAAATACAGTCCGTACACCCACAGAACAAAGACTGTGTTATTGAGCTTTTCGCTATTGAATTGCAATACAGTAGCGTTCATAAATATTAATTAATATTGTATAATTCACGATATAACTATAACTGAATGCGTACAAAGTTTTAATTTATCATCGCTTAGCTTGATTATGTTTTAAATTGTTTGTATGTATTTTGTATTTCTTAACATAACCAATTTATTAACTAAGCATGAGTCATAACATGAGTTATGACTCATGCTTAGCAGTAACGATTATTAGCAGATTCTCTGGTCGTTAAGAAACTAGAATTATTTTATTTGGTCGTGACAAAATTTTGAACAAAATTGCATTAAAGTTTTGTTATTCAACGGATACGTAAGAACTTGTGCGTCAGGAGATGTTTTTAAATGTCTTTTATTCTCGCGTGATTGTCTTTATCATTATGCCACGTCCTAGTTATGTTTACCGATGGGAGCCGTACCGTTTATTTTAATGCCAGTTTTATACGATTTAATATATACTTTTATAATATTATGACAACCCAGGCCATATTACGGAAATATATACTGTACGTAGGTTCGACATATGATGAACATATCTTTTGGCCGTGGTTTAGGTGTAATAATATATACATATATAAGTATTTGAAATTATATGAAACGAATCCCATATTTTATTTATGCGTCACTTATTAATGCGATTATATAAAAATAAATTAAAACATCTTATTAGTAACCACAACGAATATTTTACGCATACCAAAAAAGGAGTAGCAGAAAACCTCTTAAATAATACATTTTCAATACAGTCATAGAAAATAAAAAAGTTTCTTATTTACAAGAGGTTTTAAATGTAAGCTCTTATTTGCATCACAGGAAAATTACGAAAATGTGATGATAATATTTAAGTGTTGTGTTTACGTTTTTCACAGATAATGGGCACCAGAACAACGATGGAGCTTAAGAGCTTTACATGTTAGTAAACGAATAAAGCTTCCTTACTTAAATTTGCTGTGTGCCCTCCACTTTCTGAATAAACGTGTGCATTGACTTTCAAAATGTCCTCAAGAAAACTAAACGAGCGCAAGGAATTAAATGCAAACTTTATATTGCATCTGTTTGTGTTGGGAAATAATAGAAATGTATGTTTAAAGTTTCATTTAGGAAAGAAAATATGGCGATTTTACTTGGAGATTTAAATGTCAGAGGTTCTTGCCAGTTCTTCTCATTCGCTATACGCCCTTGATTTGGGAACTGGCAGTACATGTCATTAGTTTGAAAGTATTTTTGATTTGTTTTATACGATAACCCCTTTAGGTTTTATTAGATTATATTTCGATATTTTATAAATATAAAGACATACGAAACGACTCGAAAATAGGGTTCGGTACCCGTTACGGTCAATAATTATATGATGATCATATTTGTTGGCTATGGTCTGGGATGTTTCTATTTAAAGTGTGTTCTGTTAGTGTAATTTATTACTTGTGTTTAAAAAATTCAAGCTTTAAACCGCTGTGTATGAAATATGTCCATATTATAAAAAAAACACGAATAAATGATTATATCATTTATTTTATTCTATTAATAGTGCAGTTTTTAAGCCTTCGACTCCGGCTTTACTAATAGATTTCTAGGGTAGGGTGATATCTGCCCTATGCCCCGACATGGGGCCTTAGGACTCTAATATGTAAGTTGGTGTCACTGATCACTGATGAGGCGTACTTGCTTCTGTAGTGTGCTAAACCCAGGATTCTATGATATTCCACTAACATAAAAGGCGGATCTTCTACTTCTTAAACAATTACGTGATAAATAAAGCTGATAAAAACTTTACTGACATATTTTTTAACCCCCCAAGATTCATCGGCTAGTGATGGCTGGCCTCAAAATGTATTTTTTAACAGGTTTTATTATTTATATTATTGTTATATAGTTTTCATTGTTTAGTATAGTTCCTAAGTTATTGATATGCATGTCTCTGTTTTTGTCTCTATATAATAAAACAAAATAATAATTATCCGTTACACAGAGGCGAACGCCCTAATGTTGCAGGGCCACTATTATCTAATGCTGTAAATATAATAATAGGTATTTCTTTATAGTGCTTTAATAATATAACCGCAAGGCGCAACTCCTTAATGTGGCCCCCTTAATGGTAATTTGATATTTTCTCTACTGTCCATAGCTTCATCGTCTGTAGAGTGTCTTTGTTAAGAAATAAGGGATAAGAAAAGGAAAAAGTAGTAGTTTCCGACGTTGCGCAGTTATTCGCTTATAAAGGTTAAAAATACTGTACATTGATTAATTTCAAACATTTGAAAAAAAGTTATCTTTAACAGTGTTTTTTATAAGATGATTATTTACGAAATTTATTAACGAACATAATTATTATAAAAATCTATTGTTCGTATTATTCTGTAGAATACCGCTTGTAATTATCTACAATTTTATCTTTAGTGATATAATTCTGTCAGATCACACAAAAATATGAGAGGAAAGAAGGAAACACGTTAAAATATTATGTCAAGACAAGGTGTAGAGCAATTAGAGCGTCTAGAGTTTCCGCGACACTTGTCTTGACATTAATTAGAGGTAGGATTTTTCTCTGTATTCTTTAGTATTATAGTATTGCAAAGAGGACATTCTTTATACGAAATTAGAGTTTAGAAATAATTATCTCAATCTAAGTCAACTTTTTGAATGTGTTGAGTATCTATATATTTTTGAAAATCTTATACATAAATTCTCGTGTCACTTACGGCTAGACCGATTCTCATGAAATTTTGTTAGCACATTGCGTAGGTCTGAGAATCGGCAAACATCTTTCGTTCGTACACCTAAATGTAAGGTTTATTCACCCCTTTATTTTATTTGTTTTTAATTCAATTCAATTCTTATTTTTTTCTAATTTTTTGTCAACATTTTTATTTCACTTTAATATAAATCTAATTTTTCACCTTTCCACGATGAAACCCTATTTTCCATCACTTTAAAAATTAAAGTATAAGCAAATGAACGTTTGCCGGTTCAGTTAGTATGAATCAAAGACTTATCTTTTTTATATAGTCGGTGTCTCACTTTCAATTTTTTTTGGGATTTGTATTTAATTTGTATACAAATTGATTTATATGAAAATATTTTTAGAAATGCACACAAACGAAGCGGATGGGATCATGGAGTGAAATAAAAAATGTTTCTCAACTCAAACAAGACGATTTATATGTTACTGTTGAGTCAGCGTTTTACGGGCCAAAGGGACATTGGAGTAATGGGCTGGAAAGGACAAGGGTTAAATGAACATAGAATAATAAGGAAATCTTGTATGTTACGTATCAAGATGACAAACTTAACAAATACAATTATTATTAATTATTAATCCTCAACAATAAAAGAAAACGAATGTGTTGTCGTTCTTTGGTCGTTTCATTATATATCATACATATATATACATAACATAATAGTCTTTAAGTTTCGTTTCGTTTAGTTTAGTTTCGTTTCGTTTCGTTTCGTTTCGTTTCGTTTCGTTTCGTTTCGTTTCGTTTCGTTTCGTTTCGTTTCGTTTCGTTTCGTTTCGTTTCGTTTCGTTTCGTTTCGTTTCGTTTCGTTTCGTTTCGTTTCGTTTCGTTTCGTTTCGTTTCGTTTCGTTTCGTTTCGTTTCGTTTCGTTTCGTTTCGTTTCGTTTCGTTTCGTTTCGTTTCGTTTCGTTTCGTTTCGTTTCGTTTCGTTTCGTTTCGTTTCGTTTCGTTTCGTTTCGTTTCGTTTCGTTTCGTTTCGTTTCGTTTCGTTTCGTTTCGTTTCGTTTCGTTTCGTTTCGTTTCGTTTCGTTTCGTTTCGTTTCGTTTCGTTTCGTTTCGTTTCGTTTCGTTTCGTTTCGTTTCGTTTCGTTTCGTTTCGTTTCGTTTCGTTTCGTTTAGTTTAGTTTAGTTTAGTTTAGTTTAGTTTAGTTTAGTTTAGTTTAGTTTAGTTTAGTTTAGTTTAGTTTAGTTTAGTTTAGTTTAGTTTCGTTTCGTTTCGTTTCGTTTCGTTTCGTTTCGTTTCGTTTCGTTTCGTTTCGTTTCGTTTCGTTTCGTTTCGTTTCGTTTCGTTTCGTTTCGTTTCGTTTCGTTTAGTTTCGTTTAGTTTCGTTTAGTTTCGTTTAGTTTCGTTTAGTTTCGTTTAGTTTCGTTTAGTTTCGTTTAGTTTCGTTTAGTTTCGTTTAGTTTCGTTTAGTTTCGTTTAGTTTCGTTTAGTTTCGTTTAGTTTCGTTTAGTTTAGTTTAGTTTAGTTTAGTTTAGTTTAGTTTAGTTTAGTTTAGTTTCGTTTAGTTTAGTTTAGTTTAGTTTCGTTTAGTTTCGTTTAGTTTCGTTTAGTTTAGTTTAGTTTAGTTTAGTTTAGTTTAGTTTAGTTTAGTTTAGTTTAGTTTAGTTTAGTTTAGTTTAGTTTAGTTTAGTTTAGTTTAGTTTAGTTTAGTTTAGTTTAGTTTAGTTTAGTTTAGTTTAGTTTAGTTTAGTTTAGTTTAGTTTAGTTTCGTTTAGTTTCGTTTAGTTTCGTTTAGTTTCGTTTAGTTTCGTTTAGTTTCGTTTAGTTTCGTTTAGTTTAGTTTAGTTTAGTTTAGTTTAGTTTAGTTTAGTTTAGTTTAGTTTAGTTTAGTTTCGTTTAGTTTCGTTTAGTTTCGTTTAGTTTCGTTTAGTTTCGTTTAGTTTCGTTTAGTTTCGTTTAGTTTAGTTTAGTTTAGTTTAGTTTAGTTTAGTTTAGTTTAGTTTAGTTTAGTTTAGTTTAGTTTAGTTTAGTTTAGTTTAGTTTAGTTTAGTTTAGTTTAGTTTAGTTTAGTTTAGTTTAGTTTAGTTTCGTTTAGTTTCGTTTAGTTTCGTTTAGTTTCGTTTAGTTTCGTTTAGTTTCGTTTAGTTTCGTTTAGTTTCGTTTAGTTTCGTTTAGTTTCGTTTAGTTTAGTTTAGTTTAGTTTAGTTTAGTTTAGTTTAGTTTAGTTTAGTTTAGTTTAGTTTAGTTTAGTTTAGTTTAGTTTAGTTTAGTTTAGTTTAGTTTAGTTTAGTTTAGTTTAGTTTAGTTTAGTTTAGTTTAGTTTAGTTTAGTTTAGTTTAGTTTAGTTTAGTTTAGTTTAGTTTAGTTTAGTTTAGTTTAGTTTAGTTTAGTTTAGTTTAGTTTAGTTTAGTTTAGTTTAGTTTAGTTTAGTTTAGTTTAGTTTAGTTTAGTTTAGTTTAGTTTAGTTTAGTTTAGTTTAGTTTAGTTTAGTTTAGTTTAGTTTAGTTTAGTTTAGTTTAGTTTAGTTTAGTTTAGTTTAGTTTAGTTTAGTTTAATTTAGTTTAGTTTAGTTTAGTTTAGTTTAGTTTAGTTTAGTTTAGTTTAGTTTAGTTTAGTTTAGTTTAGTTTAGTTTAGTTTAGTTTAGTTTAGTTTAGTTTAGTTTAGTTTAGTTTAGTTTAGTTTAGTTTAGTTTAGTTTAGTTTAGTTTAGTTTAGTTTAGTTTAGTTTAGTTTAGTTTAGTTTAGTTTAGTTTAGTTTAGTTTAGTTTAGTTTAGTTTAGTTTAGTTTAGTTTAGTTTAGTTTCGTTTAGTTTCGTTTAGTTTCGTTTCGTTTAGTTTCGTTTAGTTTCGTTTAGTTTCGTTTAGTTTCGTTTAGTTTCGTTTAGTTTAGTTTCGTTTAGTTTCGTTTAGTTTCGTTTAGTTTCGTTTAGTTTAGTTTAGTTTAGTTTAGTTTAGTTTAGTTTAGTTTAGTTTAGTTTAGTTTAGTTTAGTTTAGTTTAGTTTAGTTTAGTTTAGTTTAGTTTAGTTTAGTTTAGTTTAGTTTAGTTTAGTTTAGTTTAGTTTAGTTTAGTTTAGTTTAGTTTCGTTTAGTTTCGTTTAGTTTCGTTTAGTTTCGTTTAGTTTCGTTTAGTTTCGTTTAGTTTCGTTTAGTTTCGTTTAGTTTCGTTTAGTTTCGTTTAGTTTCGTTTAGTTTCGTTTAGTTTCGTTTAGTTTCGTTTAGTTTCGTTTAGTTTAGTTTAGTTTAGTTTAGTTTAGTTTAGTTTAGTTTAGTTTAGTTTAGTTTAGTTTAGTTTAGTTTAGTTTAGTTTAGTTTAGTTTAGTTTAGTTTAGTTTAGTTTAGTTTAGTTTAGTTTAGTTTAGTTTAGTTTAGTTTAGTTTAGTTTAGTTTAGTTTAGTTTAGTTTAGTTTAGTTTAGTTTAGTTTAGTTTAGTTTAGTTTAGTTTAGTTTAGTTTAGTTTAGTTTAGTTTAGTTTAGTTTAGTTTAGTTTAGTTTAGTTTAGTTTAGTTTAGTTTAGTTTAGTTTAGTTTAGTTTAGTTTAGTTTAGTTTAGTTTAGTTTAGTTTAGTTTAGTTTAGTTTAGTTTAGTTTAGTTTAGTTTAGTTTAGTTTAGTTTAGTTTAGTTTAGTTTAGTTTAGTTTAGTTTAGTTTAGTTTAGTTTAGTTTAGTTTAGTTTAGTTTAGTTTAGTTTAGTTTAGTTTAGTTTAGTTTAGTTTAGTTTAGTTTAGTTTAGTTTAGTTTAGTTTAGTTTAGTTTAGTTTAGTTTAGTTTAGTTTAGTTTAGTTTAGTTTAGTTTAGTTTAGTTTAGTTTAGTTTAGTTTAGTTTAGTTTAGTTTAGTTTAGTTTAGTTTAGTTTAGTTTAGTTTAGTTTAGTTTAGTTTAGTTTAGTTTAGTTTAGTTTAGTTTAGTTTAGTTTAGTTTAGTTTAGTTTAGTTTAGTTTAGTTTAGTTTAGTTTAGTTTAGTTTAGTTTAGTTTAGTTTAGTTTAGTTTAGTTTAGTTTAGTTTAGTTTAGTTTAGTTTAGTTTAGTTTAGTTTAGTTTAGTTTAGTTTAGTTTAGTTTAGTTTAGTTTAGTTTAGTTTAGTTTAGTTTAGTTTAGTTTAGTTTAGTTTAGTTTAGTTTAGTTTAGTTTAGTTTAGTTTAGTTTCGTTTCGTTTCGTTTCGTTTCGTTTCGTTTCGTTTCGTTTCGTTTCGTTTCGTTTCGTTTCGTTTCGTTTCGTTTCGTTTCGTTTCGTTTCGTTTCGTTTCGTTTCGTTTCGTTTCGTTTCGTTTCGTTTCGTTTCGTTTCGTTTCGTTTCGTTTCGTTTCGTTTCGTTTCGTTTCGTTTCGTTTCGTTTAGTTTCGTTTAGTTTCGTTTAGTTTCGTTTAGTTTCGTTTAGTTTCGTTTAGTTTCGTTTAGTTTCGTTTAGTTTCGTTTAGTTTCGTTTAGTTTCGTTTAGTTTCGTTTAGTTTAGTTTAGTTTAGTTTAGTTTAGTTTAGTTTAGTTTAGTTTAGTTTAGTTTAGTTTAGTTTAGTTTAGTTTAGTTTAGTTTCGTTTCGTTTCGTTTCGTTTCGTTTCGTTTCGTTTCGTTTCGTTTCGTTTCGTTTCGTTTCGTTTCGTTTCGTTTCGTTTCGTTTCGTTTCGTTTCGTTTCGTTTCGTTTCGTTTCGTTTCGTTTAGTTTAGTTTAGTTTAGTTTAGTTTAGTTTAGTTTAGTTTAGTTTAGTTTAGTTTAGTTTAGTTTAGTTTAGTTTAGTTTAGTTTAGTTTAGTTTAGTTTAGTTTAGTTTAGTTTAGTTTAGTTTAGTTTAGTTTAGTTTAGTTTAGTTTAGTTTAGTTTAGTTTAGTTTAGTTTAGTTTAGTTTAGTTTAGTTTAGTTTAGTTTAGTTTAGTTTAGTTTAGTTTAGTTTAGTTTAGTTTAGTTTAGTTTAGTTTAGTTTAGTTTAGTTTAGTTTAGTTTAGTTTAGTTTAGTTTAGTTTAGTTTAGTTTAGTTTAGTTTAGTTTAGTTTAGTTTAGTTTAGTTTAGTTTAGTTTAGTTTAGTTTAGTTTAGTTTAGTTTAGTTTAGTTTAGTTTAGTTTAGTTTCGTTTAGTTTCGTTTAGTTTCGTTTAGTTTCGTTTAGTTTCGTTTAGTTTCGTTTAGTTTCGTTTAGTTTCGTTTAGTTTAGTTTAGTTTCGTTTAGTTTCGTTTAGTTTAGTTTAGTTTAGTTTAGTTTAGTTTAGTTTAGTTTAGTTTAGTTTAGTTTAGTTTAGTTTAGTTTAGTTTAGTTTAGTTTAGTTTAGTTTAGTTTAGTTTAGTTTAGTTTAGTTTAGTTTAGTTTAGTTTAGTTTAGTTTAGTTTCGTTTCGTTTCGTTTCGTTTCGTTTCGTTTCGTTTCGTTTCGTTTCGTTTCGTTTCGTTTCGTTTCGTTTCGTTTCGTTTCGTTTCGTTTAGTTTAGTTTAGTTTAGTTTAGTTTAGTTTAGTTTAGTTTAGTTTAGTTTAGTTTAGTTTAGTTTAGTTTAGTTTAGTTTAGTTTAGTTTAGTTTAGTTTAGTTTAGTTTAGTTTAGTTTAGTTTAGTTTAGTTTAGTTTAGTTTAGTTTAGTTTAGTTTAGTTTAGTTTAGTTTAGTTTAGTTTAGTTTAGTTTAGTTTAGTTTAGTTTAGTTTAGTTTAGTTTAGTTTAGTTTAGTTTAGTTTAGTTTAGTTTAGTTTAGTTTAGTTTAGTTTCGTTTAGTTTCGTTTAGTTTCGTTTAGTTTAGTTTAGTTTAGTTTAGTTTAGTTTAGTTTAGTTTAGTTTAGTTTAGTTTAGTTTAGTTTAGTTTAGTTTAGTTTAGTTTAGTTTAGTTTCGTTTAGTTTCGTTTAGTTTCGTTTAGTTTCGTTTAGTTTCGTTTAGTTTCGTTTAGTTTCGTTTAGTTTCGTTTAGTTTCGTTTAGTTTCGTTTAGTTTCGTTTAGTTTCGTTTAGTTTCGTTTAGTTTCGTTTAGTTTCGTTTAGTTTCGTTTAGTTTCGTTTAGTTTCGTTTAGTTTCGTTTAGTTTCGTTTAGTTTCGTTTAGTTTCGTTTAGTTTCGTTTAGTTTCGTTTAGTTTAGTTTAGTTTAGTTTAGTTTAGTTTAGTTTAGTTTAGTTTAGTTTAGTTTAGTTTAGTTTAGTTTAGTTTAGTTTAGTTTAGTTTAGTTTAGTTTAGTTTAGTTTAGTTTAGTTTAGTTTAGTTTAGTTTAGTTTAGTTTAGTTTAGTTTAGTTTAGTTTAGTTTAGTTTCGTTTAGTTTCGTTTAGTTTCGTTTAGTTTCGTTTCGTTTCGTTTCGTTTCGTTTCGTTTCGTTTCGTTTCGTTTCGTTTCGTTTCGTTTCGTTTCGTTTCGTTTCGTTTCGTTTCGTTTAGTTTCGTTTAGTTTCGTTTAGTTTCGTTTAGTTTCGTTTAGTTTCGTTTCGTTTCGTTTCGTTTCGTTTCGTTTCGGTTCGTTTCGGTTCGTTTCGTTTCGTTTCGTTTCGTTTCGTTTCGTTTCGTTTAGTTTCGTTTAGTTTAGTTTAGTTTAGTTTAGTTTTTCGTTTCGTTTCGTTTCGTTTCGTTTCGTTTAGTTTCGTTTAGTTTAGTTTAGTTTAGTTTAGTTAGTTTAGTTTAGTTTAGTTTAGTTTAGTTTAGTTTAGTTTAGTTAGTTTAGTTTAGTTTAGTTTAGTTTAGTTAGTTTAGTTTAGTTTAGTTTAGTTTAGTTTAGTTTAGTTTAGTTTAGTTTCGTTTAGTTTAGTTTAGTTTCGTTTAGTTTCGTTTAGTTTCGTTTAGTTTCGTTTAGTTTCGTTTAGTTTCGTTTAGTTTAGTTTAGTTTAGTTTAGTTTAGTTTAGTTTAGTTTAGTTTAGTTTAGTTTCGTTTAGTTTCGTTTAGTTTAGTTTAGTTTCGTTTCGTTTCGTTTCGTTTCGTTTCGTTTCGTTTCGTTTCGTTTCGTTTCGTTTCGTTTCGTTTCGTTTCGTTTCGTTTCGTTTCGTTTCGTTCGTTTCGTTTCGTTTCGTTTCGTTTCGTTCGTTTCGTTTCGTTTCGTTCGTTTCGTTTCGTTTCGTTTCGTTTCGTTTCGTTTCGTTTCGTTTCGTTTCGTTTCGTTTCGTTTCGTTTCGTTTCGTTTAGTTTCGTTTAGTTTAGTTTCGTTTAGTTTCGTTTAGTTTCGTTTAGTTTCGTTTAGTTTCGTTTCGTTTAGTTTCGTTTAGTTTCGTTTAGTTTCGTTTAGTTTCGTTTAGTTTCGTTTAGTTTCGTTTAGTTTCGTTTAGTTTCGTTTAGTTTCGTTTAGTTTCGTTTAGTTTCGTTTAGTTTCGTTTAGTTTCGTTTAGTTTCGTTTAGTTTCGTTTAGTTTCGTTTAGTTTCGTTTAGTTTCGTTTAGTTTCGTTTAGTTTCGTTTAGTTTCGTTTAGTTTCGTTTAGTTTCGTTTAGTTTCGTTTAGTTTCGTTTAGTTTCGTTTAGTTTCGTTTAGTTCGTTTAGTTTCGTTTAGTTTCGTTTAGTTTCGTTAGTTTCGTTTAGTTTCGTTTAGTTTTAGTTTCGTTTAGTTTCGTTTAGTTTCGTTTAGTTTCGTTTAGTTTCGTTTAGTTTCGTTTAGTTTCGTTTAGTTTCGTTTAGTTTCGTTTAGTTTCGTTTAGTTTCGTTTAGTTTCGTTTAGTTTCGTTTAGTTTCGTTTAGTTTCGTTTAGTTTCGTTTAGTTTCGTTTAGTTTCGTTTAGTTTCGTTTAGTTTCGTTTAGTTTCGTTTAGTTTCGTTTAGTTTCGTTTAGTTTCGTTTAGTTTCGTTTAGTTTCGTTTAGTTTCGTTTAGTTTCGTTTAGTTTCGTTTAGTTTCGTTTAGTTTCGTTTAGTTTCGTTTAGTTTCGTTTAGTTTAGTTTAGTTTAGTTTAGTTTAGTTTAGTTTAGTTTAGTTTAGTTTAGTTTAGTTTAGTTTAGTTTAGTTTAGTTTAGTTTAGTTTAGTTTAGTTTAGTTTAGTTTAGTTTAGTTTAGTTTAGTTTAGTTTAGTTTAGTTTAGTTTAGTTTAGTTTAGTTTAGTTTAGTTTAGTTTAGTTTAGTTTAGTTTAGTTTAGTTTAGTTTAGTTTAGTTTAGTTTAGTTTAGTTTAGTTTAGTTTAGTTTAGTTTAGTTTAGTTTAGTTTAGTTTAGTTTAGTTTAGTTTAGTTTAGTTTAGTTTAGTTTAGTTTAGTTTAGTTTCGTTTAGTTTCGTTTAGTTTCGTTTAGTTTCGTTTAGTTTCGTTTCGTTTCGTTTCGTTTCGTTTCGTTTCGTTTCGTTTAGTTTCGTTTAGTTTCGTTTAGTTTCGTTTAGTTTCGTTTAGTTTCGTTTAGTTTCGTTTAGTTTCGTTTCGTTTCGTTTCGTTTCGTTTCGTTTCGTTTCGTTTCGTTTCGTTTCGTTTCGTTTCGGTTCGTTTCGTTTCGTTTCGTTTCGTTTCGTTTCGTTTCGTTTCGTTTCGTTTCGTTTCGTTTCGTTTCGTTTCGTTTCGTTTAGTTTCGTTTAGTTTCGTTTAGTTTCGTTTAGTTTCGTTTAGTTTCGTTTAGTTTCGTTTAGTTTCGTTTAGTTTCGTTTAGTTTCGTTTAGTTTAGTTTCGTTTAGTTTCGTTTAGTTTAGTTTAGTTTAGTTTCGTTTAGTTTCGTTTAGTTTCGTTTAGTTTCGTTTAGTTTCGTTTAGTTTCGTTTAGTTTCGTTTCGTTTCGTTTCGTTTCGTTTCGTTTCGTTTCGTTTCGTTTCGTTTCGTTTCGTTTCGTTTCGTTTCGTTTCGTTTCGTTTCGTTTCGTTTCGTTTCGTTTCGTTTCGTTTCGTTTCGTTTCGTTTCGTTTCGTTTCGTTTCGTTTCGTTTCGTTTCGTTTCGTTTCGTTTCGTTTCGTTTCGTTTCGTTTCGTTTCGTTTCGTTTCGTTTCGTTTCGTTTCGTTTCGTTTCGTTTCGTTTCGTTTCGTTTCGTTTAGTTTCGTTTAGTTTCGTTTAGTTTCGTTTAGTTTCGTTTAGTTTCGTTTAGTTTCGTTTAGTTTAGTTTAGTTTCGTTTAGTTTCGTTTAGTTTCGTTTAGTTTCGTTTAGTTTCGTTTAGTTTCGTTTCGTTTCGTTTCGTTTCGTTTCGTTTCGTTTCGTTTCGTTTCGTTTCGTTTCGTTTCGTTTCGTTTCGTTTCGTTTCGTTTCGTTTCGTTTAGTTTCGTTTAGTTTCGTTTAGTTTCGTTTAGTTTCGTTTAGTTTCGTTTAGTTTCGTTTAGTTTCGTTTAGTTTCGTTTAGTTTCGTTTAGTTTCGTTTAGTTTCGTTTAGTTTCGTTTAGTTTCGTTTAGTTTCGTTTAGTTTCGTTTAGTTTCGTTTAGTTTCGTTTCGTTTCGTTTCGTTTCGTTTCGTTTAGTTTCGTTTAGTTTCGTTTAGTTTCGTTTAGTTTCGTTTAGTTTCGTTTAGTTTCGTTTAGTTTCGTTTCGTTTCGTTTCGTTTCGTTTCGTTTCGTTTCGTTTCGTTTCGTTTCGTTTCGTTTCGTTTCGTTTCGTTTCGTTTCGTTTCGTTTCGTTTCGTTTCGTTTCGTTTCGTTTCGTTTCGTTTCGTTTCGTTTAGTTTCGTTTAGTTTCGTTTAGTTTCGTTTAGTTTCGTTTAGTTTCGTTTAGTTTCGTTTAGTTTCGTTTCGTTTCGTTTCGTTTCGTTTCGTTTAGTTTCGTTTAGTTTCGTTTAGTTTCGTTTAGTTTCGTTTAGTTTCGTTTCGTTTCGTTTCGTTTCGTTTCGTTTCGTTTCGTTTCGTTTCGTTTCGGTTCGTTTCGTTTCGTTTCGTTTCGTTTCGTTTCGTTTCGTTTCGTTTCGTTTCGTTTCGTTTCGTTTCGTTTCGTTTCGTTTCGTTTCGTTTCGTTTCGTTTCGTTTAGTTTCGTTTAGTTTCGTTTAGTTTCGTTTAGTTTCGTTTAGTTTCGTTTAGTTTCGTTTAGTTTCGTTTAGTTTAGTTTCGTTTAGTTTCGTTTAGTTTCGTTTAGTTTCGTTTAGTTTCGTTTAGTTTCGTTTAGTTTCGTTTAGTTTAGTTTCGTTTAGTTTCGTTTAGTTTCGTTTAGTTTAGTTTCGTTTAGTTTCGTTTAGTTTCGTTTAGTTTCGTTTAGTTTAGTTTCGTTTCGTTTCGTTTCGTTTCGTTTCGTTTCGTTTCGTTTCGTTTCGTTTCGTTTCGTTTCGTTTCGTTTCGTTTCGTTTAGTTTAGTTTAGTTTAGTTTAGTTTAGTTTAGTTTAGTTTAGTTTAGTTTAGTTTAGTTTAGTTTAGTTTAGTTTAGTTTAGTTTAGTTTAGTTTAGTTTAGTTTAGTTTAGTTTAGTTTAGTTTAGTTTAGTTTAGTTTAGTTTAGTTTAGTTTAGTTTAGTTTAGTTTAGTTTAGTTTAGTTTAGTTTAGTTTAGTTTAGTTTAGTTTAGTTTAGTTTAGTTTAGTTTAGTTTAGTTTAGTTTAGTTTAGTTTAGTTTAGTTTAGTTTAGTTTAGTTTAGTTTAGTTTAGTTTAGTTTAGTTTAGTTTAGTTTAGTTTAGTTTAGTTTAGTTTAGTTTAGTTTAGTTTAGTTTAGTTTAGTTTAGTTTAGTTTAGTTTAGTTTAGTTTAGTTTAGTTTAGTTTAGTTTAGTTTAGTTTAGTTTAGTTTAGTTTAGTTTAGTTTAGTTTAGTTTAGTTTAGTTTAGTTTAGTTTAGTTTAGTTTAGTTTAGTTTAGTTTAGTTTAGTTTAGTTTAGTTTAGTTTAGTTTAGTTTAGTTTAGTTTAGTTTAGTTTAGTTTAGTTTAGTTTAGTTTAGTTTAGTTTAGTTTAGTTTAGTTTAGTTTAGTTTAGTTTAGTTTAGTTTAGTTTAGTTTAGTTTAGTTTAGTTTAGTTTAGTTTAGTTTAGTTTAGTTTAGTTTAGTTTAGTTTAGTTTAGTTTAGTTTAGTTTAGTTTAGTTTCGTTTAGTTTCGTTTCGTTTCGTTTCGTTTCGTTTCGTTTCGTTTCGTTTCGTTTCGTTTCGTTTCGTTTCGTTTCGTTTCGTTTCGTTTCGTTTCGTTTCGTTTCGTTTCGTTTCGTTTCGTTTCGTTTCGTTTCGTTTCGTTTCGTTTAGTTTCGTTTAGTTTCGTTTAGTTTCGTTTAGTTTCGTTTAGTTTCGTTTAGTTTCGTTTCGTTTCGTTTCGTTTCGTTTCGTTTCGTTTCGGTTCGTTTCGGTTCGTTTCGTTTCGTTTCGTTTCGTTTCGTTTCGTTTCGTTTCGTTTCGTTTCGTTTCGTTTAGTTTAGTTTAGTTTAGTTTAGTTTAGTTTAGTTTAGTTTAGTTTAGTTTAGTTTAGTTTAGTTTAGTTTAGTTTAGTTTAGTTTAGTTTAGTTTAGTTTAGTTTAGTTTAGTTTAGTTTAGTTTAGTTTAGTTTAGTTTAGTTTAGTTTAGTTTAGTTTAGTTTAGTTTAGTTTAGTTTAGTTTAGTTTAGTTTAGTTTAGTTTAGTTTAGTTTAGTTTAGTTTAGTTTAGTTTAGTTTAGTTTAGTTTAGTTTAGTTTAGTTTAGTTTAGTTTAGTTTAGTTTAGTTTAGTTTAGTTTAGTTTAGTTTAGTTTAGTTTAGTTTAGTTTAGTTTAGTTTAGTTTAGTTTAGTTTAGTTTAGTTTAGTTTAGTTTAGTTTAGTTTAGTTTAGTTTAGTTTAGTTTAGTTTAGTTTAGTTTAGTTTAGTTTAGTTTAGTTTAGTTTCGTTTAGTTTAGTTTCGTTTAGTTTCGTTTAGTTTCGTTTAGTTTCGTTTAGTTTCGTTTAGTTTCGTTTAGTTTCGTTTAGTTTAGTTTAGTTTAGTTTAGTTTAGTTTAGTTTAGTTTAGTTTAGTTTAGTTTAGTTTAGTTTAGTTTAGTTTAGTTTAGTTTAGTTTAGTTTAGTTTAGTTTAGTTTCGTTTAGTTTCGTTTAGTTTAGTTTAGTTTCGTTTAGTTTCGTTTAGTTTCGTTTAGTTTAGTTTAGTTTAGTTTAGTTTAGTTTAGTTTAGTTTAGTTTAGTTTAGTTTAGTTTAGTTTAGTTTAGTTTAGTTTAGTTTAGTTTAGTTTAGTTTAGTTTAGTTTAGTTTAGTTTAGTTTAGTTTAGTTTAGTTTAGTTTAGTTTAGTTTAGTTTAGTTTAGTTTAGTTTAGTTTAGTTTAGTTTAGTTTAGTTTAGTTTAGTTTAGTTTAGTTTAGTTTAGTTTAGTTTAGTTTAGTTTAGTTTAGTTTAGTTTAGTTTAGTTTAGTTTAGTTTAGTTTAGTTTAGTTTAGTTTAGTTTAGTTTAGTTTAGTTTAGTTTAGTTTAGTTTAGTTTAGTTTAGTTTAGTTTAGTTTAGTTTAGTTTAGTTTAGTTTAGTTTAGTTTAGTTTAGTTTAGTTTAGTTTAGTTTAGTTTAGTTTAGTTTAGTTTAGTTTAGTTTAGTTTAGTTTAGTTTAGTTTAGTTTAGTTTAGTTTAGTTTAGTTTAGTTTAGTTTAGTTTAGTTTAGTTTAGTTTAGTTTAGTTTAGTTTAGTTTAGTTTAGTTTAGTTTAGTTTAGTTTAGTTTAGTTTAGTTTAGTTTAGTTTAGTTTAGTTTAGTTTAGTTTAGTTTAGTTTAGTTTAGTTTAGTTTAGTTTAGTTTAGTTTAGTTTAGTTTAGTTTAGTTTAGTTTAGTTTAGTTTAGTTTAGTTTAGTTTAGTTTAGTTTAGTTTAGTTTAGTTTAGTTTAGTTTAGTTTAGTTTAGTTTAGTTTAGTTTAGTTTAGTTTAGTTTAGTTTAGTTTAGTTTAGTTTAGTTTAGTTTAGTTTAGTTTAGTTTAGTTTAGTTTAGTTTAGTTTAGTTTAGTTTAGTTTAGTTTAGTTTAGTTTAGTTTAGTTTAGTTTAGTTTAGTTTAGTTTAGTTTAGTTTAGTTTAGTTTACTTTAGTTTAGTTTCGTTTAGTTTCGTTTAGTTTCGTTTGGTTTCGTTTGGTTTCGTTTGGTTTCGTTTGGTTTCGTTTGGTTTCGTTTGGTTTGGTTTGGTTTGGTTTGGTTTGGTTTCGTTTGGTTTGGTTTGGTTTCGTTTGGTTTGGTTTGGTTTGGTTTGGTTTGGTTTCGTTTCGTTTCGTTTCGTTTCGTTTCGTTTCGTTTCGTTTCGTTTCGTTTCGTTTCGTTTCGTTTCGTTTCGTTTCGTTTGGTTTGGTTTCGTTTCGTTTCGTTTCGTTTCGTTTCGTTTCGTTTCGTTTCGTTTCGTTTCGTTTCGTTTCGTTTCGTTTCGTTTCGTTTCGTTTCGTTTCGTTTCGTTTCGTTTCGTTTCGTTTCGTTTCGTTTCGTTTCGTTTAGTTTAGTTTAGTTTAGTTTAGTTTAGTTTAGTTTAGTTTAGTTTAGTTTAGTTTAGTTTAGTTTAGTTTAGTTTAGTTTAGTTTAGTTTAGTTTAGTTTAGTTTAGTTTAGTTTAGTTTAGTTTAGTTTAGTTTAGTTTCGTTTAGTTTCGTTTAGTTTCGTTTAGTTTCGTTTAGTTTCGTTTAGTTTCGTTTAGTTTCGTTTAGTTTCGTTTCGTTTCGTTTCGTTTCGTTTCGTTTCGTTTCGTTTCGTTTCGTTTCGTTTCGTTTCGTTTCGTTTCGTTTCGTTTCGTTTCGTTTCGTTTCGTTTCGTTTCGTTTCGTTTCGTTTCGTTTCGTTTCGTTTCGTTTCGTTTCGTTTCGTTTCGTTTCGTTTCGTTTCGTTTCGTTTCGTTTCGTTTCGTTTCGTTTCGTTTCGTTTCGTTTCGTTTCGTTTCGTTTCGTTTCGTTTCGTTTCGTTTCGTTTCGTTTCGTTTCGTTTCGTTTCGTTTCGTTTCGTTTCGTTTCGTTTCGTTTCGTTTCGTTTCGTTTCGTTTCGTTTCGTTTCGTTTCGTTTCGTTTCGTTTCGTTTCGTTTCGTTTCGTTTCGTTTCGTTTCGTTTCGTTTCGTTTCGTTTCGTTTCGTTTCGTTTCGTTTCGTTTCGTTTCGTTTCGTTTCGTTTCGTTTCGTTTCGTTTCGTTTCGTTTCGTTTCGTTTCGTTTCGTTTCGTTTCGTTTCGTTTCGTTTCGTTTCGTTTCGTTTCGTTTCGTTTCGTTTCGTTTCGTTTCGTTTCGTTTCGTTTCGTTTCGTTTCGTTTCGTTTTTCATTTTTATTGTTTTATTTTAAAAACATACAAAATTATTGTCCCTCTTTTTTATAAAACGTACAAATCTATATAGCAAAAACCATTGTCTCAAAAAATTAGGATTTATAGGACGAAGAGGCCTTACAGGACTTCCTGATAAACAAGATTTTAAATATTTTTTTTCAATATTTTATTATAGTTAGAGGGAAAAGTGACATGCCAAATTTCAGCTTTTTTTTACCAGTAGATTCGGCTGTGCGTTGTCTGTCAGTCACTCAGTAACGGTAGCGTTATATATATATACGAGTAGATTACATTATGGACAACAAAAGATTTCGAGAGAGATTTAAAAGATGATAGTGAGGAGGTTGATCGGGAAAGGTTAAATAAATAAATAGTATGAATGCTAAAATAATTTCTATCAATAGTATTCTTAAAGAATATAAAAATCATTATATTTATAACAACTTTATTGAACATACATAATACAAATATATGTTATTGTTTACTTAATGTGTTTACTTACTCATCCATATACTGGGTGAAGTCACAAAGCCGATCAGTATACTTGTTCTAAATATATATTACATCCGAGAAATGTGTTCACACAAAATGTGTTCGTAGCAAAAGAGCCCGGTACTATCGGTCGGGCGTGGACCATTTCGCCGACTGGAATGTCAGTGAGTAATCATTAAGATCAGAACATATCAACAATCCAAAAGGCGTTCATCCCTTAGTTCAATGCTTAGGAAGTGTTTGTCATAATTAATCATTATAAACATCTTAAAGCAAGCTACGAAGGCCGGAATAAATTGAGTAAACCAATTAAAACAAAGGCTCCCATTTTTAACAAGTCCAAATTGGTTGAAATTTTCATTGCCGGCTTTCTTGTTGTTTATTATTTATAGCATTTTTCGTTACGGATTTTAATTTTTGTTGTGTACATTTTGTAATGATTTTATTCCATTGTCGTCTTTGCATAGGATTGAGGTAGTGAGTAGATTACTGGTACGGTGAAGCGCTTTAAATAGAAGCAAGAACATCTTGTTATTACATGCCGTATACGTATATAGAGATGGGTCTTATTTACAAACAAAGACTGTCTACGATGTATTGGTAAATGATAAGCATCGATTAGCCGCTTAGCCATCATTGTCGGCTGTATCAAAAGTATCGTCTGTATTTGGAATTTATCGGTAACACTTGTAAGGAAATTCGATATTTTTGTGATTAACTGGCAAATTTTTCCAATTCCAATGACATACATGCGTTCGTCAAAACCGAAATATTGGACGTTTAAAAACTAGGCCAGCAAAGTACCATCCAATAAATGTGAAGTCTCACACTCAATTTCCTTAAATTATTAACTTATAACTTATCCTATCCAGTAGTTGGGAATTTTAAGGGTTAAAACTTCTTAAATGGGGTCGGTTGTCAATTTCAAATCCAATAAGGTAGTTGTAAAAAGGTTGTACAGATTCTATTTGACGTGAAGTAATTGGGTAATATTTATCAGGAAATAAATGTTTTTTTTATTATTAGATAATATATGCGTGTTATGAAAAATTACAAATCTTGCATATTTTGTTAACTAAGTAATTTAAGTTTAGCTTAGTCAACTTCTTTAAATATGTAACAGTAGCAAGGGTCCATTATCACTACTTACCCACTTAAATGGAACACGTTTTTTTGTTCTAATAACTCACACTATTTAGCACTTAACACGGGCACTGACACTAAATCACTTACACAAACACTTTTTTCGTGGTATTAAGGAGTTAATTGAATAAATAATAAAAATAATTTTAATTCGAAAATAAAAATAATCGTTTAAATTATCATACTTCTTTTACATCTTACTTCAATTATGAAGCAGCATCACAGTGTTTTACTGATATTTGCTTTATCAACCATAAAGTCAAAGTCAAAATCTCTTTATTCAATAAGGTACATAGGACCACTTTGAAACGACCTTAATCTGATTCTACGCCTGTTCCTAAGCGACCAAGCTGAGAAGAAGCAGGCTAAAAACAGCTTGGTTGATTTTTTGGTAATAATCCCTGTACACTTTTTGAAGCAAGGCTAAGCTGGAGCATATTAATTCCAAAACTTCATATAATTCGTTAAACTATAATTATAATACTTTTTCTTACACAAATCGGTTTTCTACTATATCGGCTATTATTCAGTTGCTCTTAGTTTGTTATTAGTGCTTTTAATCTCAAAGGCCCAGTTTTAATTATTGGCAACGACATTACCCTAAAGGGCACGTCCAATATTTGGGTGAACTATTAAGCCCTTAACCGACATACTGGCGTAATTAAATGTTTGTCTGAATTGCCAATAAAACTCACCAGGTCATCGGTTACCATTGATAAGGGTATGTAGTTTTAATAATCTACAGAGAACTGGTTCCAACTTTGTCACAAGGTTAATGAAAGTCGACATCAAAGTCTTGGTTAGGTTTAAGTATGATGATTTCTTTGTGTTTCCAATCACAAGTGTATCAGTATATTAATATTAAATAATATTATAACTCTATTAATATATACATACCTAGTATACATACATAAAGTAAGTCTATGTTATAAAATGTGTATTCATATCATATGTGATTATATGATATCATCGTACATGAATTTTTTAAAACCTCTTTTAAAAAATAAATTCATTAAAGCCTCTTTTGTAGGAAGTTAAATTAGCTCTAATAAAAGTTGCTAATAGCTTTTTGAAAAACGTTCGATGTTCTGTCATGTCTGTGGTAAGCGGCCGTGCTGGGCCTGATTGGCAAACCAGCCATTTTGTTACAGCTAACTTTATTTAATACAATTATTATGATAATTAATACTGTTTTGGTTAATATTGAGTCACATATTGTAATCCTGAAAATAGATAATTAAGCATTATATATAATGATAAATATAAGTTCTTTATAGTTTATTCCATATAGAAAATATTACAACTGTAACCATTGATATATGACAAACGTTTGTCGAGTGTTAATCACATTTTAAGTATACGGAATTTTTATCAAAGTTTCAATATTGTATATTATTATTAAGTAACTTTTTTTGCTGTCCCAGAACCAAAGCTATAAATCCCGCATTGGGCTAACCGACCGTGTGCTGGCTGGGAGGACTGACATTATTTCCGAATAAGTTTACAAAATATTCATTATTTAAATGTATAACTTATATAATAATAACCTTCAGTTTTTAAATTCAGCGAATATAACATTTATTAAAATCAGTAAAAGCATTTATAACCCGCCGAAAAGTATTCGCATTGTAAAGGAAATAAGATTAAAAGATTAAAAGCTCGTAGAGTAAGTTTTTAAAAGTTTATTGGTTCCAATCAGACGCCCCCAAGCGCACTTAGAGCCACTCAAAAAGTAGTTTTACCTGGATCGGTTTATGCAGAAGTGTAACAGTTCACCATTGATTCTCAATCGATATCAATTCTATTGTAATTAGTAGTAGTATTGTATTTAAATTAATATGGAAAAAAATTATCATCTCAAAATAGAGTAATTTATTTTCAGACGTAATATTAATAAATCAACACAGTGTAAAGTTTTCATGTTATATATTTCCTTATGCTTAAAGCGGTCCTCGCACAAAACTCTCCAACTTAATCCACTGTTTTGTTTGCTTGCTGTACAACGAGAAATTTCATTTCCAGGTATTAGTTAAGCCTGAATTCAATAATCGTTCTCGAAGTTTCTTTGATATATATAAATAGAACTTCACAGACTGTGAAGACCGCATAAATCGTGCCCTAGTTAAAAAGATAACAAACAAACAAGTAAGAAATCGTATTACGTTGTTTACATATTAATTTAAAAATCTATATTATATATGCATATTCTAGTACCTATATTTTTTAATATAAGAAGCTATTGAAACAATTATATAAGACACACATTAAAACAATAACACCCACACTAACTGCTCGTTCCTCACTTAAAATACTTCACTTAGTTATATTCTATTACTATTTTTCTTTTCATTATCCGTGTTATTTGATGAGTTTCAGAAATAAAATAACGCTTATTGCTTCTACTGTCGGAATTTTAAAATATTAATAAATATGTTTTGCAAAATTTAATAATGAAGTGAACTATTTTCACAGTTAATTAACGGGACTTAGTCGACGCAATTGGTCTCCCTGTTATTTTGATCACCACCGACAAACTTTACTCATCAATATTTTGTAGATACACGTTATCTAATTACGTAATTAATGTTTTTTTTATTAGACAAAACGCATCTGTCAATTCTATAAAAACTAAAGCATAGGCTAAGTCACCAGCCGCTATCGGGTATACACACAACACACACATTAGTAATAGCACAACTACGTTCACAAAAATATTTTTTTCCATATAACCGTAGATAACTAACAATCAAAACAGCGTAAATAGGAAGTCTTATCTGGAGAAATATGACATTTGTACTGTACTAAGGATTATTTTAATAATCGCGTCAAACAGAATGCAAGTATAGGAGAAGCTTTATAAAAAATAATGTATTAAATAAACACAAAATATTCTTAATATTAACCTAACTAAAATAATTAACTTAAAATAAAACTAAAACAAATTTAAAAAGTTTGGTCCCTGTGGCAGAGTACCCACAATGCTGGCGGCATTTCCTCGCAAGGAGGCACGCTGAGCAAGGAAAGCACCAGGTTAATTAGGAGAAGTAATAAACTAATATCTCTTTTGGATGTGATGGTGAGCTGTTATTTTAAAGCATTTGATTTTTGAAATATGCGATATAATTTAAGTATTCATATGGAATTGTAAATAGCATAGTGATAAAATTTGGATTTTTTTTATTTAATTTTGGTATTAATGTGTATTGCCAGTAACGTTTTCAATTTACATTATTTAAGTTAAATATAAACTTTTTAAGGCTGTAGTTGTCCTAACTGAAAAGTACAATGTCAACTTTAACCTTGTGTTAAAAAAACGCTCAGATTATCTGGCTATTAAATGCCCGTATATTTTGAAGGCCGCACACAAAATTAGCAGCGAGATTATTCAATCTGCCGATTGGCAGTTGATTGTTAAAGCCCAGTGCGTTAGTGACGAATTAAATTAAAGTTTAAATTTATTATTCGAGCTTTAGAAGGGGCTGAAATAAAAGTATTACTGGCATAGCTTGCTTTTGTTAGCGTGTTGACGTAGTGGCTCACTCTCTGGATTTATGCTACGCGTTTCTGGGTACATCCGTACCTTACCGTTTTTGGAAACGTAAAATTTTCATTGAGTTGTATAAAATTTAAAGTTCTTTAAATCTAATTATATTGATACGTGAGTTATAACATGTAATTTATCCCAAGCTTACGCGTGTTTCAAAGCCATTGTGGATCGGTCCACAAAAACAAAATACTTTTTATTATATAATTGTTTTTTGCTACGAGTTTTCATAAAAATGAGTAGTATCACAGATGTATATATTATATAGACAACAAGTCCGAGATTGGTTAATATTAAGGAAATTCAACAAATTTTTCCATTATATTTTCCATATAAAAGGGTCGGATTAAGAGGTTTGGGTTTATTAGCTAATAATGTAAAACATATTATATATACCTATATATCATATCATACAACTTCTGGTTTATTCTAAACGAGCGTCCATAATATAAGTATATGTGAGAGTACGCCGGTTTGCATTGAATGAGTACATTGCCAGTTAGTATACACTTAAGTACTCGTATACTACTTAAGCCTTGACGCCATAGTATCTAGTCGCCGCGTTATACCTAAAGCGCTACGCTATCAAATTGGTGACGGATACAGCGCCTTTCAACCAGAGTTATCTTATAAACATACGAGTTTAGAATCATACAAAATCAATTACAAAGTTCTCATGAAAGTATATTTCTGTATTCAATCTATTCTACAATTAAAAAGGTTGTCAAACAAACCGCATAAGGTTAAGCCACAATAACAAATAAAACATTGAGACATTCAAAATATCTAAGCGCAAGCCTTCCTTTATTAAATCGTAGTTTCAGCTGACAACATCCATCTTGCCAAATGTGCCCTAAGGGAGAACAAGCATCGATTCCGCTTAAATCCTGCATATTCAGCGATTTAGGTGCCCGGGCAACGTAAAGAGTTTTATGATATACGAGATTCTCGTGACTCCTGATTAGTATAACTTAGTAATATTTGAGTTTCTGTAATAGCGTACGAGAGGTAAACATAAACGACATGAAAACCAATTAAGAAAGAGTTCCAATAGGTTTTCGGCTGTGATTTATCTTTGAATTTACATAACATTAAATATAAAGGATATCTTTTAAAGGCAGTGGTTGCGTTACAGACCCTTTTTAGGTAACCACAAAAAGATGACGCCAATTGAACTTCGTTTTGTGGTTTGGCAAACCGCCAACACTCCAGGTCGGCACTGCCACGTAATGCCTTGGAAATAATAGATTTTTGCATACTTATTTTATTTAATATTCGGTAAATCTTTTTTAATTTCTAAATGTTCACTTCGGAATGATAAATAAATTCTTATTTATATCTGATTTTTTGAAATATTATTTTCTTCTTGTATTCAAGACGAGGCGTACATGTACTATACCTTGGATATGGAGCTCCTGAATAAACGCAGATTACGATGGCCAAGCTTTGAGCTTTGATTTCATACGGGTCAGGAACTGTCCATTTAGAGTTATTTCATAGAATTCCGATATGGAATCCTCTACAGATACACCGAAACGAATTCAATCACAAGTAATATTGATATTGGTTCACATTAAAAGACAGCAATCTCACTGAAGACGCGCGTGAAAATAAATATATATTTCAAAATATTGAAACGACGTGACTCTCCTATACTTATTACACTTGAATGGATGAATGGATCCAAAAACATGGAACCAAATCCATTCCGTGTTCGATTACGGTTCAGTCATTCAAAAGCTCGCGAGATCATTCTAGAATTTTCAGAAATTAATGCGTGAGCTGCAGGTGAATTTATTGAAACGAAAACACGATTTTCTCACAATTTATTTATAACTCGACTGTTTTCTACAAGAGCATTGTTTAGTTTGTAACTAGGTTTTAAAAAGTTTTAAAATTGTAGAGTTTAACGTAATAAATTGTTCTAATTACGTAGATATAATTCAAGAAAAGAGAAGGCGGAAAAAAGAAAACGTAAAGTACAAAAGTCTTAACCCCTTAGTCCTAACATTGATTTTGTTCCCTTTGGAGTAGAGATTTTTGGACCCTGGGTTACAAGTGCACAGGTGCTTATTGAGTAATTAAGTAGGCACCTGGTAGTCAGTACCGGTGATCCAAGAGCTGGTGTTTTTCTCGCTCAGCGTATAAGCATCGCGAGGAAATGACACCAGCATTATGGGTGCCACAACGACCAATCTTTTTAATCTTGTTTTACTTTTGTGTTTTATTTTAAATTAATATGAAGAATGTTTTTGTTAATCTGTTAAATTTAAATCAAGTATTTATTATAGACAAGGAATAAGACTAATCAACTTTTCAGTTTGTCTATAAATATTTTGAACGGCACTGCGCTAAGAAAAAACTGAAACACACTAACAATCTGAAACCACTGCATTCAGCGATTGAAGGAGGACAAAACATATTTCCCTTTCAGCTTTGTGTATTTTCAGACTTCAGAGCTCAGTTGATGCCAAGCCGCCGAACGGGTGGGATGTGCCGTTTTGTATCAAACAATCACGAGTTCGTGAAACTTTAAGTGCTATAAAAGTGTAAAATTAGTTAATAAAAAGTGTAAACGTTGCGTGCCAACAACGAGACTAACTTTGGTTTATTTTTGTCACGGACATCGCTAGCCACCGCGTTTTGATCGTAAGTTTGATAGAGAAATTATTTCGTATAATGAAGTAAATATGTAAATAGTAATGCGTTCGCGTCAAAAAAGGATTGGAGTAAACAATTGTTATGCTGTAAATTGTTCTTCATTATGTAATTTATTATGTATTATATAGTTATTTATATTACATTTAATAACTTATCAACAATAATTTAAAGAACATAGAAAATAGCATAGAATAGACTAGAAGAGAATATTACCGCAGACGGCCCTCAGATTTCTCTCAGGCAACTATCTCGAGTACAGTGCAAAATAATGATTATACAAAAAAAAATACACTTATATGAATTTTAACATTATCTAACATGATATAAAAATATAAATTAACCTAAATTCTTTATATGTAATGTATACGTCGCTTTGTACGCTTTTTTTTATAAAAATTTGCCTTTTCTTTACTATCTATGATTTTGATGAATAGGCTATTTGTAGCGATAAAAGGCTTTTGCGTTTATGTGCCTACGCCTTTTGTGTATAGGGTTACCTCGTCGGGTGAAAAGTCATTTTACAGGCACGGTTTTGTGTTGTTAATTTCAATTATTGACATACACGGTTTTTTAAGTATACTGTTATTCGGACTTTCATTATTTCCATACTTGTTAATTATGCGGTAGGTAAATGGTATAAGGCAGATAACATTTTCGTTTATATTATTATTTATTGTATTAGTGGGCAGATATATATATGACATTTCGCCATTTTTTCTATCTGAAGCCTTTTGCACTATTTCACAATTTTTATTAATAACTTTTAGATGATTAATATGTGATCACTTCTCTTACGACTTCAATTCATTGAAGTTGTTTTATCGGAAATCGCGAAAATAAGTTCTCTAACATACATTTAACTTTTGCATTTCTGTTTATTATTGTTTCTTACTTGGTGATTTAATTTTTTTTGAGTATCTACAATATACAATGAAACAACCCTGGCTTATAAAGGAAGAACCCTCTTATGGTTCTATTTATATGTTTGAGAGCGTGACTTTTAACTTGAAATGCTCAGAAGGCTACGAAGATTAGACACATTTTCATAAGCCTAGTGGTTAAGCGTGGGGTCGTGACGTCATGCTTGCTCGATATTTATTGCTACAAAAATAATTAAACTTGATGCTTAAAAATATTGTTTATTTATACTTCGTTACTATATAAGAGTTATGTTTAGTTGAGTGCAGTGTTTTAATAAATATCCCTTCGCCCTTACTCTAGACGGTCACATACTTACCGGAGCTTTTAGTAAGACTAATAATTTGTTGTTTGATTGTTATTTTTTTATATCATTATCAGTCACTTGGTTATTGCGTAACGTACGTTATAGTAAGTCATGACGTCCATTTGTCATAACTATTATTTTAAAATAAATATTTTTTCTTGAAACTTGAAGTAACACCAATGAGATAATACAGCCTAATTTGTAGGCTGTTAATGAGTTGGAGGATAATGGAGGGGGTCTATGTCCAAAGGAGAACTTAAAAAAAACTTATTGCAATATACTATATTTCGTATTATTCGCATAGACATACCGAAATAAGCGATCGATGTATTGTGTCGACATAAGGGATAACTACCAATTTGGTTTGAGCTTTTAAGAGCAGGATTAACAAAGAAAAGCTCTCAGGAGAGTAAAAGGTCACATAAAAATTAAATCGTGTCATGGCAAAGGGAAATCGGAACCCTTTTCAATTCTTATTTTCCGTAAAGGGTCTATTATTAATAGGATGTGTTTGAATCTCTGTTGTGTATATATATAGTATATACGTGTTAAGTGTAACAGGATGTTATTCACCTTGGATGTTTTTTTAATGTTAGTGCAGGTTACTCTATACATATCCTTTATGTATAGAGATATCTTATATATTTAGAAATTTATTATATTGATTTATAACGTCCTTCGCAATACAGTACATTTAAACTGATAAAATATAATAATATATTAATAATAACATGAATTAAATAATAATATAACCTAATATCTATTTAAATAGTCCTTGTGGCAGAGTACAGCGGCATTTTCTCGCTATAAGCTTATACATTGATAGAGAAAAGCACCAGCTCTTGGGTCACCGGTACTTTATATGTAAAGTATTTAAATTGAAAAGTTATGTGAAATAAAAAGTCAAAATAAAATTTTGTTGCGAAAAAGGTTTAGGAGCGAAAATTTTAATTAAGCTAAAAACGAGTTTTAGGGATTTATTTAATTTACACATACTTATTATTACAGAGTATCTCAAACTAAATAATATACATATAGCAAATAAATAAATAGTATTATTGACATAAGTAACGGAAGAATAGAACGACGTAAGTCAAATGACATTAGTCTCGGTTCATTTTCTTTTTATCTTGTCTTTTTTTCATGTAGCAGGAGGCAAACGGGCAGGCGCGTCATTGTCTCTTATTTCAAGTATGTTTTATCTTTTGATAATGTTTATTTTCTATAAAATTTATTATTGTCACTATTGGTTGGTTGTCTGACTTTTGTGTTTTGTGTCTGGAAATGTGTGTTCGTGTGTGTCAACTAACTGTTTGTAATTAAACAATACAAAAAATTATTAATTGCAACGCATGTGGAAAACAGAGTTTCGCTCTTCACCTTTTTTAAGCATGCATATAAGACAAACAAATTTTGTATATTTAGGCAACATATTTATATAATTTTATATTATGTTATAAAACCCACTCAAAGAGGCCAGAGTTTGGTGTAAATTGAATAAAACAAGTTATTAAATTACGTAAATTCCAAAGTACTTGTAAGTTTGGCTTTCGAGTAACGAATGCGGGTTTAAACAAATTACCAACGAAAGGGTTCTCCAATAATGCTGGTCTTTCGAAATTTATCTTATTGGACATGTGATTTCATTATCTAATAAAGTGGACTTGCAACTTTATAAAGGTTGAATGTATGGCCACGGTTTTATAATTGACCACCCAATACTAGCCTTGCTGCATTTTTTTTCATCGGTTATCTTCCCCGGCTACAGTTGGGGGACGTTTCTGTTCACATTCTTTGCTAAATTCTTCTATTTATCGAATAGTGTAGATTTTAACATAAATAACAAGTTTATTCCATTAAGTTTTAAGTCTACATTTTAATATGACTCGTCCATGTTTCCCTAAATTGAATGAGTCAATTAATATATCTATTTTGTTATTTTTTTTTACATTAGTAATAGATCGTACCTGCGCTGTAGTGTTTTTTTATGGTTACGGTCGTCTGAAAGACATCGTTGATACGTTATTAATTTAGATTTAAACACAAAATATTCTTAATATTAACCTAACTAATATTAGTAATTTAGATTTAAGTTTTGTAATTTGTATGTATATTTTAGCCAACGTGTGAATAAATAAGTCAATTAGTATGGTAACGTGATTGAAATTAATCTGATATCCATATTAATTTCATCGTATCACGAAAAGCAAGGTTTTACTTATAGTTATACCAATTTGGTTTTACGGACAAAAATCACAATTTGCCGGATTATATTCAGGTGTCTGTAAGTCATTAGGGTCTTCCATTAAGATTGAATGCTTTACGTTAATTTATGTTAACTTTATATGTTAAATTTATATTACTTATGTTAATTTTAAGTTAAAGGAAGCATACTATGTAAAACAGTTTTTATTTTAGCCAAACTCAAGGTTTCCCAGATATATTCCACATGCTACCATTAAACACTGTAAATAGCAGTACTAACGTATTTCATAACCCGTCTATCTGTTTAGTCTACGCTAGAGAAATAATCATAAAAGACCAGCTAGTTAAATTGGGTACATTGAAGTGGTTCTTGGATGTTTATTAAAATTTTGCCAAGTACCGTTCAAATTGACGTGACGAGTTTTAAATATCTTATTTGAAGCCCCTGATATGTTATGATATGATATTTTCATAGTGGTTTTTATGTTTAATTTATTTTGGATGTGTAATATTACAATCTTAATTTTTAATGGTTGAATAGAATGAATGTTTACCATAGTATGTAAAGAAAGTTCATCTAATTTTTGGTTGGTTGGTTTTTACCATATTTACTAAAAGATTCCAGTAGTTTAAAAGTCGTATGTCGTTATTTATATAAATTCATGCTACTTATGTCAATGGCGGTTGTAGATTTAGTAATAACCAACGCAAACAGTGAGAATAGTTCCAGCGTTATAGTAGGTTACATAAGGAAAATATTATCTATCCTCAACGACTCAAAGAGTTCGTTAATCCATAATCCTTCTCCGTTAATTACACTTACATTAATTCCTGATATATTGGCGTAGTATTAAGTTTCATATATAAAAGAGAACATTTTGTGAGATATGAAAGAAGTGGTTCGTTCTATAGTTCGTTATGACCTTGAAATGCGTCGTGCCGCGTCGTTGCTTCTTTGACTCTTACGACTTCCTTGATTAACAATTTTATAAAAAAATATAACAAAACTTTTTTGTATTACATTATTACAGATTTTGTGTGTGTATAAAAGATTTTTTTGTGTGTTTTATATATGATTGTGTGGTTGTTGTTTTTAAATTGTATACCTGTAATTTTGTTCGGGTTATGTTTGTATGTGTGTTGTTGGTGTGCCTTATTAAATAAATAAATAAATAAAAATTTTGTATACTTTATAATGCAATAGTTTTAGTACGTTATAAAGAAATGTTTCCAAAGTTTAACTGTGAGCATATTTTTGATAAAATAATAGCCTTTATTCAGATACACTACAACTTCTAACAATTTACATTATATAATGTTATTCGTGTATTTGTTGCTTATTTACTATTTGGAGATCCGTTTGCAAATCGGCAAAGGCTCCTCAAATCTCCAATATATTTTTTATAGGTCATGACAAAAACTAGACTAATTATTTAAAAAAAACCCCGACATATACATGCTATAACTTACGTTTTAGTAATGTAAGATAAGTTGCGGTTTAATAGTTTACAAGCTTTGTCCTATTTGAATCATAAATTAGCGTGAATGGTTCACTTGTCGCGCATTAAGCGTACATTAGGGTAAAATTTACGCCTACTACGCAAATAAAGAATACGCTTATAGTGAAGGTAATTAAATTTTTATTAAACTGGTGATATAGCATCGGTTTATAAAATGTTATTAGTAATCCATGTTAAGGTATATTTTTAAATTAATGGGTTTAAGTTGAGTGTTAGTGATAAAAATAAGCTTTATAAATAATATCAGTTAAGTATGTATGTTTTATTTTCAAATGGTTGTAGGTTTTCCTACAAGGAATTCTATTACAAAACAGAATCGTTAACCAATCTTGACGCAATATCAAAGATAGAATTTGACATAATATTCAATGGATTCGGAAGCTCTTGAATCGCATTTTCCAATACGCGACGAAAATCCTTATTTTATTAAAGAATATATTTGATACAATTTTATATCTAGGATATTAAAATTATGATATTTATTTTACATACCAAGTCAATGTAACTAAGGGTTGAATGGGTATGAATAGAAACAAAACCGGTAGGCACTCTAAAAGTAAATACTCTTAGTCTTAGATTTTTTTAAGATTATAGACTTTTTAAGTGACGTATCTTCTCGTCCCGAGTTAACAAGCAGAGGTCAGATTTTATAGCGAACAAGTTGATCGAACAAAGCGGCTGAACCGATCACCGTTTTTTAACTTATGTTAATAATAAAATATGAAAAAAGATACTCTTTAATAAAATGTTTTTAGGTTTTGCTATATTTTTGAAATTTCTCTAAATTTTTAATATTTTATATGGTCCTTATGTGCCTATATGTTTGCAAGATTAATTGGTAGTTACCATAGCACTGGTAGCAAAGGGTAAATTAGGAGCGAATGTCTAATAATCTTGATTGATTATGGTTGAAATATAAAGTCTATGCACTGGAGAATAATTAAAATTTCGATTAGCGGGGGTTCTAGTGATGTTTATGAAAAAAAATACAAAAAAAAGTGTTTCGTTTGCGATTTGAATTATTCAACCTCATTTCAGAAATCAAATCAAGAGTCGTAGAACTAGGTCACTGTATATCCTTGTTTACCTTTAAAATCAATTCAATAAATTTATTAAAGACCGAAGTGATTAGAGATTTTCAAATGCGTTTTCTGAGAATAAAATTACGCTTTACATTGAAATTTTCACTTAAGCCACGTACAGTTTATTACTCAAGTTACTTCTTAAAAGTATTTTATTTAAACTAATCAAGAATAATCAAATAATTGAACTTAAAATTTCATTAAAAAGTTTAGGTTCGGATGCTTGATACTAAATACTAATAACATAAACTAGAATAATAAAGAAATTAACTATGCGTGCAACTTGTGCAATTATTGTAAAATCAATTTAGAAAGTTACATACATATATAAATCTAAAGTGTTCCTTTACGCATAAAGCAATTATGTAGCTTTTTCATTTCATCATATCCTATTAATAAAAACAGTTTTTGTCACATCACAACTTCATAAAAACGAGACGAATATTTTGGCTAGCATTAATATAAACTTGGCTTTGCGGAGTAAATGTACGTCAACTGTTTGAGCTTTAATACACATGGCTAATGAAAACGTCTATTGTGTTTCTTAAAAGCTTATCTTAAAGGTTATTGAGTGTTATATGGGTTATGGATTATAAGAATTTATCAAATGAATTTAATGGGTGACTCAATTGTCCAGTAATGCAATGAAAAGCTAAAGTTTAGATGTAACGGATACTGCTAAATGTTTTATAACTTTCCGCCTCTCATATTTCAAAGCTGGAGCCTAAACTGTATTAAAAGTAAACAGTTTGTTATACTTCCATAAATTGTAAGCGAAGGTTAAACAAAATAGTTTTGAGAATATATATTCTCGTGAATAGTCTTTAAAGATGATTCTCCCTCTTTTACAAATATAAGGGTCTGAAGGATCTTTTGCCTGTTTTTGTATAAATCATTCTAATTTATGATTCTTAAATTATATACTAAATAGTAGTGAAATATATTATACAGCCTCTTAGGATAAAATGAAAATATATTTTTAATATAGTTTCCTTTGTTTTGTTTCTAATGGCATAACACAAATAATAACAGTTTCGTATTAAAAATGGATGAAATAAGAAGTGAACTTGTTAAAAAGTTTCATTTTATTCTAAGAAAAAGTTATCTGTTCAGGAATTAAAGTTAACGCTAACTATCTTCACCTCTGACAGCTAGTTTATACCTTTAAATGAGAAATGTTTGAACTTCAAGACTTCTTTGATGAACTGTTCTTGATTAACTTCGAGAATAATGATTCTTAAGACAATACATTGTGATGCCTGTGGATAAACTTTAATAATCGTTTGGGGCACGAGATGTGAGAAAGATTGAAGACTATAAAAACTACTTAAATGATTTACTTTAAGATTTAGCACGCGTCACTTAAATATATACGCTTTTGATCATGATATGATTTTTTTAAATATTAATAAGACAATTAATATAAGTTCAGCTGAATAGTAGCATGATTCTTAAGATAAATAGGTTACAGTGTTAATAATTCAACTATGATAAACGTAATTTATTTTCAACTTCAATATATATTTTTCTAGAAACAATTTTTACATTTGCAACACTGCAGAACCATAGATTATGAACTGTGACATTTTCATGATAAATCAATGTCGGATGCAGATTTCATCGCCAAATTTCACAGCGATTCTTATCTGTATAATTGTAGTATATTTTTAATATTATATTTGCTGTCATTTTCTCATATTTATCTGTGCCAGTTTCATTTGCTGTCGCTAAATGTAAATATTGGCATAAAATACAAGACATGAAATAAATAACAAAATATTTATGTAAAACAATACAAGTTTAAATTTCGCTTAGTAATTTATACACATCTTGCTTACCATAAAGTTTTGTTATTCTTTGTCAAAAGTAATTTTCTCTTTTACATTTTCGAGGAGTAATACATATCATTTGCTTAAAACGTCAAAGGCACAGATTAAAAATGGCGTATCAGAGACCTTAGGGAAATATCAGAAATGAATAGTATTATTATACACGTACTATTAATATTGATGAGTTTAAGTCAACTTTGTCTGTATATTTCATTTTAGCTAAGAGTCTATGTCCGAGATGAAAATGCAGTTTATAATATAGGCTATGTTATATTTCTGATGTTGTTACATACATTATCTCTTACAAAAATCTTTGATTATCTTATTACTCTAGTATTTATTACAGCATTAACGGATTAGTTATTTTTTTATAGATATAAGTAAATAAATTAAGAAATTAACTACTTATATACAAGGAACTAATTACTTTTGCTTTAATTTTTGGAAAATGAGAAATTACTTTTTTGAAGAAGAACATGAGGCAATAATCTTAAACAATTTGGCAAGTACTTTAAGTCTGTTTAATTATATGTCGATAAACTATTTTCAGTGGATATCCTAAAAGTTATAACATTATTTACAGAGTTTCCTATCACTTCACTAACAGGCACTAAACTCTTACACAATTAATGCCTTAATTCACTAAATCAACTTGTCAGGAAGCCGCAATTGACAGGGGATTCAACAAGGATTCAAGTTCGGACCGGCTTCCCATCTCTATGGATCTTTGAGGACGAAAATACGTAGTGATGAAAATTAATTTATAACTCCAAGAGTCAATCTATCAAAGTTTTCTGTCTAAACTATATGATCGGTATTTATATATCCTTATAGGGCGTGGCACATTTACGTTTATCCTTGCAAGCACATTAATTTGCCACATAACTTTTGTTATATTTAATTTATAAACATTTAAGGTTAAATTTTTCACAGCTGACAACAAGAATGACACTTGTGACACCTCTTGACATCAATACGAGTACTTAATTTCGTTTTTCACACAAAATTTGATACAGGTTCTTTGTTCCATTTTTTTGAATAGGTAAAAATCGAAGACGATCCAAAACACGTGCAAGCAAAGCAGCTGTCAACAATTAAGTGAACATTCAAAATGGCCGAGCTTGTCGGCATAAGTGAGAGACATGAGTACCAACATAACGCCACAAATAAACCGAAATACAAATATACGTAACCCGCGAAAATTCATAATTCGCGATACTTTTTGAACACACCTCGTATATACAAAATCTCTATCGAATGTATTGAATGGATATTTTTTACGTTAGCCTAATTCTTAGTTCCTACAACCGGGTCGGGAGGAATTAAATTTCTGTACATTCAAACAATGCCCGCAATTGGCAAGGCGTCATAGATTATAGATCTCAACTTGTGACGTCCAGATAAGTTTAAATAGACCCATTATCTAGGGCTTTATTGCCGCACTGCTCATCCTAAATGGACTAAAACTGCCAATATTATCGCTAATAGCCCAGATAATACAAGTTAAAGATATAAAATATTCCGTAACTTTCTAGATTTATGATGTTTCATATTCTTAAGGAATTATGGCTTACTGACAGCTATTCGAAACACCCAAGAGACAACGAGTAATTTCACACAATAGATTTTACTGGATTCTAATTTTCACTAAATGTCATTTCCGAGTTAAAATCTCAGTTATAGCGTTCTTTCTCTTTTTGATATAAAATGAAAGTAGAAAAAATTAATATTGGAAAGGAAATAATGAAATTGACGGTGCTGAGTTATGTTACAATCCAATATGATATGTCGATGAACGACACCAAGCTTTAAAGAAATACTGTCGAAGTAATTTTCAAGTAATGTTCTTTTACTATGTTAAATTTGCCTGCGCTAAGTATACACACCTCTATCGCATATCGGAGCACTAATTATTTTCTTGTATACTGTTTCGGATCTGTGTAATCGTTTCCCTTTTTCCTCTCAATCGTTGACTAAGTCAGGAAAGAATAAATTAAATCTCTATATTATACTTTAAATTAGGAGGATATAAATAATCAATCAAAAGTTTAGAATAAAGATAATAAAGTATATTTTTTAGATTTTTTTCATTATCAGAGTGTACATTCGTTACCATGGTAACTATGATTTTTAAAAGTGGTTACCATGGTAACGAATGTAAACAAACAAAGATAAAATATGTTCAATCTACGTATGAGTGCATATTCAAAAGCATTTAAATGATTCTATTGTTTATGAACGTGTAGTGATATGAATTGTGTGACTAAGTACGTTAGAAATCTATTAAGCATAGCTCCATAGAAGCAAACGGAATAGCAATTTAGTTTGTCTATTGAATTATTGTGCGCCCGCTAGTTGCTACATAAATTCTAATTCAAATACTCATACTTGATACGATTAATGCCGTAATTGGAATATTAAAAGTTTAATAGCTATACTACGTTAGTATAAGATTGTTTCTTTTAAAACTAGTTAAAATATAAGATTAAAAATTATCATCATGATTAAAAGGCGATTAATTGAATTTAATAAACCGCATTAATTTAATTATAGTAAAATGTACTTGAATTAAAGTTAAACTCAAAATATGACATACAATTATTATGGCATGTAAACTTGGCGTAGCAGATCAACCCTAGAATTTTAAATTGGCTTTTATTCGTAGTTCAATTGAAGTGAGTACAAAATAAATTAAATTTCATTTTTTTGTTGCAGATTTAATTGTATTATTCCTTTTCACACTAACTTAAAGGTTTATTATTAAAAAGCGTAAATAACCCAGAAACACACTAACACTCTCAATTTTCGAAAAAAACAACGAACTGCTACTGAAAAAATAGGCACTGAGCTTTAATACAATTGCTTGCCTGACCGCAAGTTACTATCCTAATTTAAGTTTAACTTCTATATGTATCTGCATTGTGGTCTAAATATTTTAATACTTACAACATACCTTCTATATATATTCTCTATTGTACTGTCACTGTTACAATTACCTCACTTATTCTAATTCAATTAATCTATCTCGTCAGAACACAAAAACCCGCCAACTTCCTTTTTCTCAATGGTCGCCATCTTGTTTTTTATATCTTTACCGCGTCTCTCGACTCCCCATTCTTTCCCGCGTCGACCAATCAGGAGGTTAATAATATCAATAGACGTGTTTTATAAAATAAGATTACTTTTAACATTGATAAATTGTAACCGCTGTAGTGATTATAATTTGACACGTATTATTACAAACCAAATATTAACTTCTTTTTCTAATTTTACTAAGTCATTTTCTATCTGTCTTCCAACGCCGGAATCTCCAAATTCCCCAAAAACCCCTCTGATTGGTTATCACCGGTGCCGGAAATACTAAATACAATTTATGCATCAAAACGACAACTTAAATGAATAGCATAAACAATAGTTACCAACATTCAAATATTGTTATTAAAATAATTCGACATTCAAATTAAACGTAAGCTAACCATATATAAACCTATTATCTTATATATTAATGTTCGCGAGATTTAACAAGCTCGTTCACTTTTCCTAGGATATGAACAGCATTTGCAATATAGCGTTAAAAATATCATTGAGACTTGCCGCTTTCAAAAGTCATATTTTGCTATTTGCTAGTAACGAATAGTCCACTTGGGTATAGATTAGAGACTATGTCAAAGTTATCTATTGTTAAATGAGTTTTAAAGTTATTTAAAGTCTATTATTATGCCATGCATTATATTTTGTATACATTGAGCAGAATATGAAGTCGGGGTTTCCTTTCCCTATTATCAAGTTCAGTAGTAGCTTCAAGCTTAATATATAATATATATTTTATTTTTTTATAAAGATATATCTAATATATAAAATTCTCGTGTCACAGTTTTCGTTCCCTTACTCCTCCGAAACGGTTTGACCGATTCTCCTGAAATTTTCTGAGCATATTGAGTAGGTCTGAGAATCGGCCAACATTTTTTTTATTACTTTTTTGGCAAAACGACGTTTGTCGGGATCAGCTAGTATATATATACATAGAAGTAAGCATCACCAGTTTGACTTGTGATGCTTACTTGTTGCACATATCAAATTGTAATTTAAGTATTTTTTTATTTTGTGGGTTGCCTCGAAGAGATCGCTCATTCAGATCGCGATAAGGCCGCCCGTTGCTCTTATATGTATTAATATCGTCTACGTCTACTGTTTAAATGCAATAAAGTATGAATAAATAAATAATAAGATTCTAATTACATCATCATATCGTATTATGTCGACTTTTTTCTCATTCTGTCGGTAACAAACCAAACATTTTGTAGCCAAGTCAACCTCGATACTACATAATTATAAACCGTTTACGCAGCTTTAACTCGTAGTATACTCGTATAGGATAAATGTAAGCGGACGCTAGAAAAAGTCCAAAACAAGCTTTTCAGGTACAGGAGAAGCTTTAACTATTATCCTGTTCCGTATCCTATTTAATGTTTGCTGGGGATTTTAGGATATAACGACCTTAATCAGCGTATGGACATCGCGTCGTTATATGTTGTTAGGGATAGAACTGATTGCAGTTATCTTCTGTTAATGCTAAAATACACAGACACGCTGTCTGAGGTTTGTTGGAAGAAAATCGTGTCCCGAGTTACGGAAATCAATATTTTTCTTATCTACACCACAATGTGACATATTTTTGAGAGGTTTAGGAATTGTGTAAGTTTATTATATACTTCAATTATTTAAATGTGACATGCTTTTATATTGGTTTGTTTACAATTTGTTTCGATTACAAGATGATGAATGGTCTAATTTGAATTGGTTTAACTTCAAATAAATAATTATAATCAATTTAGTTCACACGTTGATATTCATAGCACTATACAATATTCCTAATACTATACCATATTCATAGCACTACACTATATTCATTAAACTAAACTATATTCATAACAATATACTCGACTAGTTAAACCTTATAAGCTTTATAAACTCTTTTTATTGCATTGGTTAACTCGGTGGAGATGTAACATTTCAGCATCATTAGTCACTCGCTGTAAAATCATTTATATCTCAGACAGCGTCGGTTAACTTACTCTATTTCTTTTATTTCTTTTAACGAGTGATCAAGCTTTACATTAGAGTAAGTTCTGTAGGGTTTTTTTAAGTCGTAAGCTCCTTAAAAAGGAAGTAATCATTAACTTTACCTATTCTAAGCCTCATATTGAACATTATGATGAAACTTTAATCAATTAAAGAATTTAGTTTTTGGTTCTGACCCAATGAAAAATAAATAAAATAAAACAACATCCTAAAATATTTTCATAAAAATACAGATAACATTTCAATCCCACAGATATTAATTACGAGCCGATTGATGTTGGTAAAGATGAGAGAAAGAGAAGCAAAGAAAACAAAACCATAAAACGTTTTTTAATATTGAAAAAATATTTTTGAGAAGGTTCTATTCCTAGTCTATCGAGTCATTGAGCTTGTCCACTTGCCGGAAAATAATTTCTGCTTCATTTAATATTATTTCGCTTAGTTACCAGTAAATATCATTTAGGCCTTTTAAATAAATATTAATCTTAAATTTTACTTCACATGTAAACTTCAAACGTTAAATTACGTCGTTAAACGTTATAAAAAATATATTTTAGACACAAAAAATGATTTTCTTCTTAGTAAAAAATTACGTCCAAATGGTTTATTCATACCATACTTAAGTTTGATTAAAAATTATAATTTAAATTCTTTAGTTTAGGGTCATTACTCTTTATAAATGACCTCAATAATGTTGGTGGAATTTAATGCTTCTTAAAACCCACGACGCTGAATTAGCTTATAGGCGGTTCAGGCTAAATGGGAAAAAGATCCGCTTTTCCAATATATTAAGTTCTAAATCTAGGATGTATTTTAAATTATCTTATTATTTTGGCATTAAATTACTATTTTTCTAAATACCTTATTCAGTATCAGGTGAACGAAATATGATTGCGGTTTGTAATTTATGATTAGATGAACATAACGAAGGATCGGTTTTCGACATTTTTTGCTTCACCAAAACCGTTTACAAATGATAAATAAGATTTTTATTATTTTCCTCACTATATTTCCCATCTACCCTCGAGGGCTTAGAAATGCTATAAATAACGATTTTGTCCACCTCCCGTTAGAAACGACTAACACCAATGCCATTTAGAATTATAAAGGAAATTTTGTTACATTTTGTTACAATTATCGATATAATATGCTCTGAAGACATGCGACGATCCATTTGGTGATAGTATCCATGCCTTCAGACGTAAAATATAAACGCTTATTATTTTTCTTTTATCTTATTACATAGTTAGTGTTATTGCATTTTGTGTGTATAGTTTTGTTATTTGTTAAAATATATCCTAGATTAGATATTTTAGTTTAAAGTTTTCAGTATAAAATAGGCTTATGAGGAAAGTAATAAGGTTCGTGTTACATATCTCAGAGTGTAAATACGGCATTTCTTCGTCAAAACTCCATGTTTAGCCAACTTCAGCTTTAATGTCGGAACGATTGTAGCTAGCTTCAGATACCTCGCATTTCATAACGGACTTGAACAAACATCAAATCCCGGAATTAAATATTAATCACGGCTCATATCAATTTACTTACCTTTTAGAAGGCATTTTGTTATATTTAACATTGAATATTTAGTAGTAGACTTAAAATACACATTGTTTACCACACGTATTACAGCTACGATAATAATACAAACTAAGAGCATATTAATGAATGAAAAAATGGTTTTCTTATACTAACGTTCTATGACAGAGTAATTTCTCTGTACTCTGTACTATCTTATGATAAGATGACATCTACGAGTATTTGAGGATAAAGAAATGGTAATAAATCAAAGAGTTAAATATATGCTCTATTCACAAAAGAATCCCATATCGTATGACGTATCAGTTTTTATTCAACGTTATCTATGAAGACTTAAATGAAGACTTCACTTTATAACTATCACTAATCGACCTTAAATTTATTTACCTATGGTGTATCATCAAAATACCCTGTCTAGTTTTTTTGTGTTTTGTATATTTGATATAGTTTTCGCGTTTTATCAGTTTCCTTATTAATTCTTCTTATTATGGTTGCCTGGAAGAGATCGTTGAGTGCGATAAGAACGCCAGTTGCTTTCCTGGTTTTAATTCTGTGTGCATTTGAAAAAAAAAACGAAGAATTAATTATGTGTTAATTATTAAATGGTAAAAACGTTAAATTGATTGTGTTTGATTTCATTTGCGTAATTGTAAAACTGCAACCGCAGTAAGCTGCCGTAAGATTGCGAAACAAAAGACTGACAAAGCGTTGGGATTGGCCAATATTTTTTAACACTATAAATCTCTCTGAATGCGATTTTACACCCTGCTTCGAATGATAAAAAAACGATATTGATTCGCGTGAAACCTGCATTTTACGCAATGGATGCAATCCAATTGCTTCCCCTCACGTATCTGAAAAAGCTGATTCTCCTATATACTGACGATGAAAAATCTCAAACCACTTCCTGTTATAACAGAATGATCACAATAAGTTGATTAATTAAATAAAAATATTTTTCTTTTCACCTTTAGAAAAAAAAAATTAAATAAAGTTATTAGACTCTTATATATTTTTAATTATTACGGCATGTGCAAAACTGGGTCTGGAAAACTATATCAAAATATACCTATGTTAAAATACAAACACCGTACTAAAAAGAGATATAATTATTCCATTAGACAAAAATGAAAATTAAAGCATTTTAATATTCCTTACCATGGTTTAATTTAATATGGGAAATCCTTTTATCTTATTTCCGGAGCTTTGTAGCAAAAGTAGAAATATCCTGAGATCTCTCTCTAATATAATTTGGTCTGTGTGGGATATTATTTTGGATCATCGTTTATGTAAGGATATATTGTTCTTAAGAATATAACACGAGATTTACAGATCTATTTATTAGTTGTAAACTACAGAAAATATAATATATTATTCTAACTATATATATATTATTTAATACACATTCTACAACATCGACTAATACTTTAATTGGCATTTTTTGTTGATTTATTTTATGGGAAGTGTAATAAATATATCAAAAGCTGTAAGATAATTAAAATAATAAATATAAAGCGTATAAATGGTATCGGTCAAGTTATCAATGAACCATAGACAATTAAATGCATTATACTAACGGTTTATTCCACATATGTAAATAATTAAGTATTTATAAGATGTTTCTAAACTTGCAAAGGAACAGTAATAATTTATAATATGTGCTAGACCGGAAGCAGCAAGGAGATGCATATTTTGAGGACCGTATTCTGCAAATCGTTATGGACTTAGAAAAGCTTGCAAATTATAATTCTAGATGTTGCGAGGTCTAATAATTTTTTATATCATAAATTTTGTATATAAATAAAATAAAATAAAATAAATTACATATATTTAATATATGAATTATCAAGTAAATGCCGCTAGCATTTTTGGTACTTGGTACTTGTGGGAACATGGACCAATCTTTTTACATTTGTTTTAGTTTTGTGGTTTGTTTTATATTAAGTTACTAGCTGATCCCGACAAACGTCGTTTTGCCAAAAAAAATAAAAAAAATGTCTCTAAAAATAGATGTTCGCCGATTCTCAGACCTACTCAATATGCCCAGAAAATTTCAGGAGAATCGGTCAAAACGTTTCGGAGGAGTAAGGGAACGAAAACTGTGACACGAGAATTTTATATATTAGATATTTACTTTAGGTATGAACCTAAAGTAAAATATTCTTAAATATTAATAAGAATGTTTATGTTAAATGTCAATATATTTTTATTATTTGTTCATCTTATATAATTTCAATGGACTCTACACTCTATAGTACTCTATAGTACTTAGATTGAATTTTTGTTTGAAGTGGCTTTATTAAATATGATTGTTTCAAAGTACTCAAAACGGTGAGTTATGTAAGTATTTTAATGAAATCGCGTTTATTTTTATTAAGTAGAAACTCATTTATGCATTAGACATAAAATTACTGATACAAATTTAAAGACAAAACCAAGAGTAATATTTGTTTTATTCAACCATACGAATTTGAGAGCCCTTAACATAGAAATTTGACATCTTTGACATGACAATTGAGATATATGTCAATTACAATCTTAAAAAAAGGGGTGCCATGTTTAAATTTAGAATCACTAATTTGAGAACAGACGATACACTCATTAAAAATATACCACAGAGCAATATGAAATCTTTGCGATATGATACGTTTTCTGTTATTAATGTGTTAAAAATAATATTTATTTTAAGCCTACGCTTGCAATATACCCACGTGCATAGTCCACTCATTGTGTCGCTACACAGCCTTTGTGTAATGTTTAGAAACATTCCATTATGTTCTATCTTGAGAGGTTTCTTTGTTAGGAAACAATAGGTCTAGGGGTAAATTCATTAGTTTTCACGTGATTTCATCTCTTTGAGACAAAACATGGGGTATATACACAGCATACTTACGTAGTGTTTACACATAACACATTTACGTATGTATGAATTCGATGGCTATTTACTTAGATGCACTCGGCATCTTTATTATAATCTTGATTTATATACTAAATATTCATTCTGTGTTGTCACTATCGTTGTATATAAATAATAGATCCTTAGTATAATTTAAATATATTTATTTACACTTTTATGAAGTTAATACATATAAGAGCAACGGGCGGCCTTATCGCTAATAATATATACAGTGCAATCTCTATATAACGACACAGAAAGGGCTGGGTATTTTATGGCGATATAGAGAAATCATTGTATGAAAAACAAGCTAAACCAACAAAAGCTAATTCGACTTCGCTGTAGAGAGTTTTTCCTTAAATTGTGTGAAGTTACATGGATTTTACACTGTATTTTAGATAGGTAAAAAAACTTTTCTTAATGTTTTTAAGGGGTAATAGTAAATCCCCAACTAACCACTGAGTCTACAGGTATTTAATTCTCGAATATAGCACTTAAACTTAACATCCATGTAGCTATAAAGATGAGGCGGGCAGCGGAATTTCATTTAGACGTAAGATACGGCGCAGACAAGTTAATATAGGTAATATAAAACGGTAAGCAATTGCAGTGGTTAATTTGTGTATAATTGACCCGACGAATGCAATTTACAAGCTATAATACCTTGTTCATTATCCAAATACGTTTTTTATTAAATTACGCTGTATGAAAATAATTAATTTTATCATCAGTACACAGTTTTACCACTTTTCATATATTAATTTAATAATCGAAAATAATAAATAAATCTATTCCTGGTGCCTTATTTTAATTGTCTATTTAGTAAAAGTGGAGTTTCCCAAGTTAAATTTACACTTAAAAATTAACAATACACTTTAAAATATAGTGTCTGCGAGGCACTTTATTTATAAATGGAAGCCTCGACCGGCAACGTCTTCCAGTCTTCAATTAGCCCGGTTCAATTAGATCCGGTTACCCAGGTGAATGGGTTAAATGATAAGGCATACACGTATCTTAGTCCAAGTCATATCTTATGAAAGTTAGAGCTATAATTTTATTTGGTTCATTCGTTTTTAACATTGCAATATGTGATTTGGTAAAAGGATTAAAGCTTCAAAATATGTTATTCTGTATGAATACAATTATAGGTCGCTGTGCAATGAATTTGTTGGTTTTCACAATAATTTAATTCGATTTTATAATTATAAAATTGTTTAACCATTTTAAACTTTATAAAATTGCATTTATCGAATGTAGGTACATTAAAATCTACACAAGTATAGTGCTTTATTTTATCGTTATTTATTTATTACGAATATATGTCTTGGCCTATACTACTTTCATTTGAAAACTTACTTTTAAGTTGCATAATTCATTTACCGTTTGTCCGAAAGGCGAAACAACTTCAAGACAAACCGTACCATTTTTTAAAACGCCTGCAACGCACGAGCTCCCAGTACGAGTATATATGGGGTATTATTTCCACCTGGAGCCTGGTGTGACACTTGCTCGTTTATCTTCTATAACATAATTTGAGGTAGAATGCTAAATTCCATCCGTTTGGTTGTTTCTGCCCCGCACCACCTCTTTGTGGAACCAGTTTCCAGCACATGTTTAATTACGACTTAGGACCTATAAGATAAGGGCGTACCTCACTCTCAAAACCCTGGAAACCTTTAAGTTTATTTAATAACTATTTGAACAAGTGTGCTGATGGAAAATATAAGGTGGACACTGGCAGGTTAACAACGATAACACGATTCAATCCATGGCTTATAGCCATATTAGGTCGGAGTACTGGATAGTAAGAAACATTGCATATAAGTATTATAATAATAATAAAATAAATGTGTATAAGTTTTTTTGTTATCAATATCTCTTTTAAACTATACGTATACAGTAATCTACAGTTTATGATTTTGAATCCGCCCAGTTGAGTTTCTCGGTTATTCACGTATGTAAAGAACAATTTACATTATATGCAGTTGCAGAACTGCAATGATAAACGTCACATTGAGATAGTTCACAAATGACTTGCCGACAATCGCGCAGCAGCGCAGAAGTCAATTTGAACTTTACGCAAACTTAGCAAATAACGTGCCGTGTGTGAATGTCTTAAGATTGAAGTCTCACATAAAGTTCACTATTTAAGATAAAATTATAACATTTTCTTAACTATTTTATATATTTACACTTCGTTGCTTAGTAGTATATTAAATTTAGGCCATCAAATGGTGGCCGTATCGTTCTCAGCGTAACCATGTTGTTATGTATTCAAGCAGCTTTTCTTTATATTGAGTGGAAATGTCAGTGTGTTGTCTTCTGTCCAATGACGGTGAATTTCCCATAATCGTTTAACTTAACTTTCTTTCCCATACCAGCTGGTATTTCAGGTGTTCTTGGGAGGCGGTTGTCATTGGGTTCGCAGTACCTGCTCGTTCGCCATTTACGTCAGTCTGAAATATTCTTGATTTACCTATTAGCCGAAAGTCTTGAGGGATAACTAGGAAAACTGGTATTGTGAATGTGGAGAACTCGGTCGGTATTTTTGTTGACTTAAAAAAACAGCCTTTAAATCTTGATTGTGTTTATCTCTTAAATGTTTTCAGTTCCCATATAATTGTTTTCTGTATATACTTTGTTTTAATATCTAATAAGTTTCTTGTTTTGTTAATATATTTAGCACATAAGTTGTTTCGTTACAGATTTAATAAAATAAAAAATAATATACAACAATCATCGTAATAATCAATCAAAATTTATAAAAACTAATAATTTTATTTTTTTAATTACATTAAAATATAGCAGACACATAATAGGAATTAGTTAAACAGACGTGTGTTCATTGTTTCTTTGAAAATGGAATCCAAAATCAGTACAGTGGCGTTAAACTTAAGAAATATATATAACCAGACTTACCGAGAATAAATAAAAATATAAATTTCGTAAATTATATCAATTCGACAAAGCGTGATATTTATTACAGGAAATTTAAAATAAACAATTTATTGTGGAAATCCTTAATTACTCTTGGTACATTCAGGCTTAAAAGTTAATTATTCGTAGGCTGCGATGTTTTGTGATTAATTTTTGTATCCCGAAAAGGATTTGGGGATTTAAGTAGTATCAACTTGATTTAATCTGACATAAACTTTTAGAATTTATGTAAAAACCTTACCAGTATCAACCAGGTAATATTTTGAAGTTAGAAATTATTTGCAAAGGGGAAAAACTGGCATCACTAGATGATGATACATCTGATCACAGCCAGTCACATAGAACATGCAATTCATACATGCGACTAAAGTCTAAACCAGCCAACATAATATATAAAATGTTTCAACACCTGGCCTAGCGTATTAATCGCAGCTATTTACATTAAGAAAAACAATTTGGCAACTAAAGAAAGAGGCACAGAGCTATTTCCAATTTTCGTTTTACGGCCTTGATCAAAAACTGTGTTAATTTTGATGTGTTTGAAATTGATTTCGAATTAAAAACTGCGCACAAGGCTTCTGTGTGAATTATGAATTACACAAAAATTAAGACCTATACGGACGTGAGTTTTTTTTAATATTAAAATATCTATTAAGATATATAGAAATACGAAGATTATTGAATATTATTTTTAAAGAAAAACAACCTTTAAAAAAGTGCGTATTGTTAATTAGGCCTGGCTCATCCATACATACACTATCGGTCGTTCATACTAGTCTAATGACCATCACTGATTTTCAGTGATTCAACGATAATCAGCAAAATACACACACACTAAAGTAAAGAGTAAATAAATATTTATTATGTGTCAGAGATAGCCAATCCCCAAACACAAAACTATCGTTATAAACAATAAATAAACTACACACAACTATGAAAGTCTTTACTACTATAACAATAACTGAACCACAAAATCATTATATATTAAAATTATTAACAGGATTAAGACATAAATAGTACTCGTACCTACCTTAAATACCAGTTTATTTTAAAAGTGTATTTTCTAAGGTTTTATTGCGAGGACGTTAATGCCTGAAAAAACCAGCGAGCTTTTGAAATAAAAGCTTTGAGACTTAGTGTTGTTTTATATCGAGTTAAATTGACCTTTATAGTGTATAAAGGTAGTGCTAACTTTCGTTTTGCAATACTGCAATTTAAAAAACTGTATTTTTTACATTAACATAGTTTTAGTGTGATGAAAATTTGAACCGTTATAATTAATGAATATGATATGTATCTTTAAATTTCGTCAAAATTTTAGTATAATCACATGATAGCTGATTTCTAGTTATTTCCTTCATTGCCTTTGTCCATTCAAGAAATATATGTAGCAATTAGAAAATAATACTCCATATGATATTCAAATATATAGTGTTTATTATGTAAGGTAAAACAGTAATAAAATATATATTGACGTCAATGAAAATTCAATAGGGCGTCAATGAAAATCTGTTGAAATCTTAATTACAAGAGTTTCAAGCGTACAAAAAAGCCTGAGATCGGTAATATCCGGCACAGGATATCCGTTTAACGAGCTGGCTAATGGCGGAATGTTCATTATCCGGATAAGATAATACGTTTACAATGTACTGTTAAACATGATAATTTTACATGTTCTACTGCGGTTGGAAGTTGAAAAACTTTTTTTACATTTCGATAATTAATATATTGCTCTTTTATTTACAGTTTTTTAGAACTAGTTCGGATTTTTCTTATCTTGGTCTGATATTTAATAAGATTCCCGGTGAAACTAACTTAATCCAGTACTTTCATAATATATGGAGCTTTGTGAGGTGAAATTATTCGTTAAAACCGGAAAGCCATTTACGCCAACCGACACGTCTGGAACATAGTGTATGTTCCTTGATCATCTCACGTGCGAGTAAATGGTGCACATGGGAAGTACAAAAATGCAATATTCCACACATGTAATTCAAAGGAACTACAATAAGAGACTCACAAGCCACAAGGCTAAAACTCATTAAAATTATTTCCTACCTAATAAAAACTTTTTAGAACTAGGATCGCGCTCGTACTCTAGTTCCGTTGACTTCGAAGTTGGTCTGTTGTTTACGAAAACCTTTGTTTTCATTCATTCACTAATAAATTACTTTATTCAACGTTTTATAAACACATATAATATAACAAGGCTATTTCTACACAATATTACGCTTAGTATGCTATCTATAGTACGGGTCCGGGTCATAAATTACGCTTGACATATTATGACACGGATGACAACTTGACATGTGGCTAAAAACAAAAAAAACAACAGACTTTCTACTGGTGATGGTTGTTACTTTGAACGAATGACGTCTTACGAATGACATTAAAACTGAGCCACATGGCGTGGTGATAAATTATAAAACCATAGACACTACGACAAAAGAATAATGACAGGCTCAATAAGTACTCCAGAAGAACTGGCGGTCAGAACCGCTTTTCGCTTTAAAAATAATAAATGCCCCAAGTGCTTAAGTACTCAAGGAGTATATTTTTTTGCTTCTGCACGACCATTTTGCCGTTTTAGTACTTTGATATAGTTTATTGGTTATTTTTGGTTTGAGACATTGTGCATTGAAATTTATTTTTAGACTAACACAAAATACATTAAGGTTTGTAATGAAATTTACTTATAGTAATATAATAATATCTTTTAGTTATATAATACTACAGTAGAAATCTCGGAAAAGTGGAATCAATCACAGACCGCATTAAAGTCATATATTTCCAATAGACTGGTTGAACGTCATTATTTTTAATATCATTTACGTTTATAGAGGTTCTCAGACCTCATTAGAGTTGACTTTATGTTAAACTAGGGCTGAACATAACAAATAGTTTTGTAGTCATTTGTGATAATTTATATTAAGGAGGTATTCTTATATGAATTGAAATGTCTATTAAAAATTCTCACTGAACTATATTGTAAATTGTATATTATTGCAAAAACTTAATATAAATATATAATAAATATTATTAATTAAGTACTTTTTAACACTAAACCTATTCAATTTACTCGATTGTATTGTATGTAAATGTATATGTGACTATTTTAAAAATTCAAAATTTTAATAGAATACACTGAAAGAATATCACGACAATTATACGACAATCAAATTTAAGCACCTTTAGAATTTATATTGCTCTTTAAAGCATTATAAATGATAAAGTGGGCATTAATTATTCAGCTGTTAAGTGGCTTTTAAATTTTGGACACTGACTAAAAATGTTTGAATTTGTTCGAGTTGGCAACCCTAGTTTAGCCGCCTTGCAGCGCTATTTGAAAAACAAAATGTGCAAAAGAAACATTTAACGTAATTCTGAATACATTGAAAGCGATGTTTAAAGGCTTTCAAGGAGTTATACAGATGTTGAAAAAGGAAATACTGAATTTATTCACAGTAAAAGATTTTGAATTATCTTTTAGGTTGCAAAACTTGAAAAATAATAACGTTTTATATCAAAGTGTAGAGCTGGTAACACCTTTTTGTATTATGTCACCAGATCTTTGAAAATACTTTTATTCTTCATTAAAGACATTTTTTATCTCATTAGTTTAGTGCAAATCCATAAGCCTAAAATTAAAGCTTTAATTTAATGGTAATCTATATGTATGGTATACAGAACCTCCTACTTCCATAACATAGAAATCTGCACTTAATATCGGTTCGATACGATCCGGCTGTTGAGTTATGGATTAGAGCAAATAATATGGACACTTGTGACCCGTGTAGATGTCATTAGAAATTGGCCGTCGTGGCCAAATCGGTCAGAACATCTTTATCTTTAATTGATCTTCTGCCCGAATGTTTAAGAAGAAATATTTCTCGTTTTTAGATTTTATTCTATTTCGTAATTGTTTTAATAAAACACTAACTTTCGCTGGTACATTTCTAAGTGGATTGGAGCGTTGTTATCGATAAATTATTTTACATGCAATGTAAATGTATCTCATTTAATTCATACAATTTTCATTTGAAATATACACGAAACATATTCAAGTACAAATACTTAAATTTTTTTGAAGGATTGTTAAAATACTGAAATCCAATATAATCTTTGAAGTGCACACATCATTATTTTTATAACGACACCTCGTTTAATGTAGATAATGATCTCTCGTAAAAATATATTTTGATATAAGTTAAACATACTTAACAAATATAACATTGATGGAACAGGCTCAGGAGCTCTACTATAGAAAAAGTTGGAGAGTCTTTGGTTAGTCACACCTTAATTTTTTTGAAAACGTTTAATGTGAGGTTATTTTTTGTTATTGCGGAAAATGGCGGGAGCGCACCACAGACTATTACATATTGCCAACACGTTCAACGTACAGTCTGCTTTAAACAAGTTTTGATTAACATAACGGAAATAATACGTATCATGTATTTTATGCTCAATAATATTATCCAATATATTATGTTAGCGGTCGCAAACGAATGCTACTTGTGGTGACTGGTTGGCTTGAACTTATGTTATAGTGCTAATCATTTTTCTAGACTCATATCAGTGTATTTGCAGGTTGTTCTCATATATATGTGATCATATTTCACCATGCCCACCGGTAGTAAAGGTTTTTTAATTGTTTAATATGTTCGCTGGAACATGGTGGAATGGTCAAAAATGATTAACAACCGTGCTATAGAACATCGTTAACGATTTAAACTTTCTTGCCAGTTCTTCTCTTGTTTGCCCTTGGTGTGAGAACTGGCAAAATGTGGCTTTAGAGTAATTTTTTTATAATATCTCTATGATTCATAAGTGTAAAAAAGTAAAATATATTAATAATTTATTTTTGATTAAATTATTTGTTTCTTTACTATTTTAATTGCTATAATAATTACTTAAAAAACTTATTAGATATTTCCTAAAAATTCACATCCACCGTTAAAATTCCAAAATCCAATTCTAAAAACTTCAGTTGATCTTGTTGTTTATACAAAATGTAACTTTATTATCTTAGAATAGAACTCACAATCCCTTACTCACATCCAGTCATAATATTTATTTTAAACGCCTCTAAAAGATTTTTGCGACATAAACTTTACTGCGCACTTTTTAATAAATTAGAAAAAATCAGTCTACTCTACACAGTTATTTTTAATAATTTAACATTTTTAACTATCACCCGGATTTATTTGGAAAAATAATATTTTCATTCAAACACAACAACTCATACCAAATCGCTAATATACATAACGCTAAGTATCCCTGCAGCATTTACATTTTACTATACAGTTCTGTTAATTATGCTGTATTTTTACGAGCCTGCGGGTTTCCAAGAGAAACATGGTATAGACTATGCACTCCTAGACATTCAACGCGAAGCGTGGCCGGCTCTAAGGAAGGACGTCTTTTTTTAAATTCTAGATTCTACCAAGGAAGGTTATTCTTTCTATCTTGATTTTCAATATATAAATGTTATCCTGTTATCTTTTATGTATGTAATGTAAATTTGATAAGGTTGATAAAGGAGTTAACCTTATGCGTATTTTGCGAGTGAAAAATAGATATAATTTGTAACCAGATGTTGACAACTTAATTTGTGGTTTAAGTTTTTTTTATAATGAGATGCCGACAGGCAAATCATTAAAATTACGATCTAGTCTTAATTAAGACTAATGATTAATTTATTTCTAATTTAATTTGTTATTTTATAATGTATATGATATTGAAAGTGTCTACTTATTTGTTACAATCTCCAAAATATAGATATATAGAATCTCAAATATATAGAACAGATGAAAAAAAAAAAAAAAAAAAAAGTTATATAAATAATACGTTTACAAAATTATAAAGTGGAAGAGGGGGAGAGAAGAAGTGGAAATATAAATTCATACCAAAATTGTTATTTCTACTTCGTAACGTCTTTGATTAATTTAAGAAATTGATATAAATCCGTCAACTGCTGTTAACAATTAATTCGCCTAGAAGCATTCTAATAATTGTTAACAATCATTTTCAAACTCGTCATAATGAAAATTTCATTTGTAACTACCGAACCGTGTTTTACTGTTTATTTACACGACTTTAGAAGATAAACAAACATACATTTTATTAAGGTAAGCTTGGAACATACTGAAATACTATCCGTGATAAAAAAAATGAATAACAGTTAAGCTTTATTATAAATACAGATTCATTAATAAATAATTGTTTTCGTTTAAAAATATCTGTGTATGAGTCAATTTCAATTTTCAAACGAAATAACCATTTTACAGTTAGCCACTAAAAAGTGCAATTTACACGAGCAATATCGTTTTTAGGTATATGAAAATCGAATAACAAAAATGATCACGTCGCGAGTCTACATTAAAAGCTCTTTATTAGAAAAAGTTATATTTTTAGGAGACATCTCACTGAGTGTTCGTCGGTTTACGGGATTGGTTCCCATCGTCGCTCCGTACTGGGGGTTGTTAAGAGATTATTATAACTAATGATTTTTTTCTCCTTGTAACGGGTAAATTTTTTGATTGATCTAGTGTAAATTGCCTAAAAGTTCTCAATTTAAAAGTTAAAGAGGCTAAACTTAAGAGCTACTATAAGTTAAGGAAATGCCACTTAAAATAAAACACAAGATTGATCCGCATAAAATTGGATAAAGTTATCTCGAACAGTACTTGAATTGCGCTTGAATTTTAAGTTATTACTCTCCCGCGGCGGCTTAGCGGAATTTATTATGACGAACGCACATTTATTCAGTTTATTTTGCGGATTCCGGCCTAGTTTATGCTTTGAGATTGTAGTGTTGGTGTTATTGCAATATTACTTCTCGTATACTATTATAAGCTAACAAGCTTTTTATTCTCTCTGCAGACAACGAATACTTTAAGTAGGTGACTTAGTTGTAATAATACTATTAATAAAAAAAAAATAGTTAAATATATTTTAAAATGAAATGACAAGAGAATAAGACATACAAATTAAGCCCAATGCCTATTAGTGCCCTGAAATTATTGTATGTTTTCAAATATATATATAATTTTTAAAGCAATAAGATATATATATAGAACTTAAGATTTCTCAGACAAGAGCCTAAACAAACATTCAGTAGAAATCCGATAAAGTCGGAGCGTTTGACAGCCTGGGTATCTTTATAGCGGTCCGGATATCCGGCTGGCCGTAATGGCCCTCCACCACTTGATACTTCAATCATGTTACTGTGTTTTTGGGCTTTATATTGCGAGTTTTTGATTCGCAAATTTTAAAATAGGATTTGTAAAACATCTATGATCAAATTCAAATAAACATGAAAACGGCACATTTTTTGAAGTTATATTCAAGCTTATTTTGTATATTCTTTTAAATATATGTATATATAATATTATAACTGTTATATACATACAAATGTGTAATAATTGTTTGAATAAAAAACCCAATAATCTAATATATTTCACAAACTACTAGTAATAGTGTCTTGATGAACATTTATAAATCAATGCATAAATACATGTGTTAATATTGTTTTCCTAAGAAATGAACACATATGTATGTACTTCACTCATACTCAAAAGTTTATACAAACTATAATACCCGAGCAGTATGCCCTAATAAATCACAAACTCAGAACAGTTAAATTACCTTACAGGACATATACCAAGCTAACATACTAAAATAAACGTTACCTTAGTATATTTAACGAGAGTTCACAGCATGTAGCTATATAAGATATAGCAAAGGAAAGTGTGTATAATTATGTATAATTACAAAATATATGTATATATATTAAATAATATCTCGCAAACCACGATGACTTCTATGTACACAAAACGTCAATTACAAGTAAAAAATTAAAAATCATAAAACTCATTGTATAGGAAAATCAATGTACAGGCCTAACAAATTTCCTTACATACCATAGCTACTGTAAATTTTTAATGTATTATAGTTATAAACTAAATTATAATGGTGAAGTATTGACGTGCGTAGTCTTTATAAGGAAGGTATTATGGTTAATAAATTCCAACCAGCGCAGATTTGAAGGCTAATATATTCCTAAAAGGAAACGCATATTTTTTCCTAAAAAGAAAAACACCAAAACCCGATAAGGATGTGTCATTCGTGACACTTATAGTTTACGTGAAGTTAACGCTTCGTTGCGCATCGACACTTATATTAATTGATCCAAAAGTATCTCAGAGATCATTCGTACATAAGATGCAGTAAATGTTGAGTCAATTTTTTTTATAACTTTTAGTTTTTTGACGATTCATAAGTGTACCACAGTTAACTATGTGAATAAAGACATTTTTGATTTTAATAAATTTCAGTTTCACAATTATAACATAAAGAGCATACGTGCATTGTTTGCATACGATTTATTCAACATAGGTTAATATTATCTATATATTTTGATATAGAGAAAATTATAAATTGATTTTTCAATTTATAATAAGATATTTGATATCGTAATAAATTCTACGACCTACTTTGTTGTGCGCGTAGCAACTACGTAGCGACTACGTAACTTGTCGTAGCACAGTTTCACATCGTAGACTTTATGTACTGGATCTTAGTGCTAGTACTAATTATCATAACGTACATCCACCAACTACAACGCTATATTTGTCTGGTCTTGTACTTTCGTTATGTTAATGGTTGACCACGCTTCTGTGTACTGTATGCCTTCTGTTCAGAGATAGACCATCTTATACAAATCTATCTGTGTATAGCCAATTGTATTCAGCAAATCCTATAAGTAATGGACTATTTAAACGGCGAAAAGGCTTGGGAATAAATTGTCCTAAATGCTGAAATAAATAATTTGTAAATCAGTGACCACGCTTATTAAAATAGTTAAGCAGCTGGGTACGTTGTGGGTATGTTCTCAGACCGGTTAATTTTAGAACTATATAAGAACATTTTTGGTATGATATGGTTATATGTGGAAAAGATATAAATAAATAAAATGTATTCATAGCATCGCGAAAAAATAACAGGCATATTTAATATGAGGCCATATAAAACGATAATTTGACAGAATTTCATAGCAATAATAAACACATGAGCTAATTTCTATTGTTATTAAGTTAGATTCTCGATATTCCATTAAACAACACCGCGACAATATTTAGCTAACCTAATTTAAACTTTATCGCTAAGTGTTCCAATTGGAACACAAAAGAGTTTAGTAACAAAAGAGATTTGTTATCGCCTTTACGGTTCGCTGACCGTGCCAGTGGTGGGCCACGAGTCTCGCAAGTGAAGGTACGAAATAATAAGGTTCTTTGTAAAGTACCAAGAATTGTTTCTTATAGAGGATAACTACTGTGCCAAACCATTTTAAGATTCAAAGCGTTTTAGAATTAATTACTTCAACTGCTAAGGTTAACAAAGTTACGGAAAGCATTTCTAAATAATACAATATTGTATTATATAATATGAAATACTTAATGGTTTGTCAGTTTAAAGACAATAAGACTGACTATAATGTATCTATTGATATGAGTACATACATATTATACGTATTGATGTCAGGTTACAGGACGTAGGAACAATCCAGAATACCATATATTGGCCTCAGCGATTATGTCTGACCGGATTATGGTGACTGAAAATTACAAGGCATTCAGTATGACCATCTTGACTGTGTGCATGGGTTCTGATCGTTATTCACTCGGCTCGTATAATAACTATTTTTTAATAAATTAACGTTAAAACCGAGGAAGGAATATATTCTACTCATCTATAATTACTTATTTAAATCAGTTTTATTTATCACATTTAAGGATTTTATAAAGTTTTTGGAAGCTTTGCCAAAAAGATAATGTTCACACTGAAGTAAAATACGTAAAAAGCTACTTAGGTTTATAGAGAGATAGTGTATACATGATATTGTTTTATAATTACATTTATAAAAGAACCGAAAGTATCGTGTGTTTTGAATAGTTTTTTAAAGGAGGATTCGAGGATTTGAAGGAAATACCACTCTCTCACAGAAAACCCTGTGTCAAGGTTTATCCTGTTGTACGCGTTTAGTTAGTGAAATTCCCGGAACCCATCCCAGCCCTCCTCTTTCCTATCCCCTCCTTTTAAACCTTTCCCTTCAATTTTATTACAATTTTAATACACACCACAAGTTTTCCCGTAAAACTCGTCAATATCAATTTTTTAAATTCATGAAAATTTATTTTACTTTGGCATAACTATTACAGGCTACGTATGTTCTAACTATCCTCAAATTACCTTTGTATAAATTCCAAAGAAAATCTAATATATCTTATGATTTTTACGGAAGCATGTTTTGGCAAACAGTGTATTTAGCACCCTTAGATAAATCAGCGTTAATACTAGAGCAGAACTTCCTGCAATAGATCAATGTTTTGCCTCTGTCATTAACCAAACTTGAGCATTTGTAACAAAAGGTGTTTGATATGAACTGACGCACAGTAACGGCGGGTACTTTCCGAATTCGTAATTTCACTCCGTTCTGAAAAGGATTGTTCAAAATGTTACAATTTTAAAATAAGAATTTAATGAATTCAAACGTGTTTCAATATACGATGGACACATTTTTTAATTGTTATTTATTAAAAATTCTGTGAAAAAATAGTGTTTGTAAATGAGAAAATATTCTCAAACTATCTGCTATTTTATAATCTTACCAAACGTTGCCTAATTAAAATTACCAAATGTTTCTGTCAACAAGCGAGACGCTATTAACTAATAACTTATTAAAAGATAATACAATTAAAACGACATGTTTACTCACGTTTAAACTCTTGGAATAAGACCCTCTTACATAATTACCCCGAACGTTAAGTCCATTTAATAAATACGACATTTTTGAAAAATACATTTTAAAATAATATTCACACTTAAGGTTTTTTTATTTATTTTCAAAATTCACCGAATTTACACATGATCTGTAGCGTTATTTTGCAGGCATTATAAGTGGTTCAATCGATTATGTATTTCTACATAAACTTAAAATGAAACGACAGCCACGCTATTCCTGGTCATTCTTACCTTACATAGAATAAATTGCTTTAGAATAGTGGTTATTATTAGTAAATGCCAGTCAAGAGAGCAACGGACTGCCTCATAAGCGATATTTAATAATATCAAAAAATGTTTACGAATTAATATTAATATTACAGCTGCTGTTGGTCGGGGAATCCATTTGTTATAAGCAGTCTTTTACTAAACACAATACAAATTTCATGCCAGGCTCTCGGGAACATGAAGACATCTTTGATTTACAGTTGTAAATTGGAAGGAGAAATCGTGTCGTTGACATCGGTCTAGACTATAGACAACTGGGACTACTTACGACAAAACCCTGTTTTATATTGTTGGCATTATTTAAACATACACTAGTATGTTTAGCAATTACTATAGCCTGTTGTTTGTTGACTGACAAAAACTTTGTTACGTTTAAAATCGTATCGTAAGGTATAAAAAAAACACCCTATTAAATGGAGAGAGGTGATTTTTTTCATTTTCTTGTTTGTCTCGATTAAAGCTGAAATGAGAAACTGAAATTTGTATTTCTACAAAATAGAATTTAAAGTAATGCCGATTTTGCTTTGCAGGTATATGCTGGAAATACTTAATGTAAGTGTTGTTTACATTTAATTATTCTTATTTAAATAAAAATATACTGGAAATTGGGAAGATTATAAATTAAATGATACGATTGCAAATGACAATGCAAAGGACAACGTGATTGATTCATTAACTGGGCACACTAGACCATTAACAGCTTAAACACTAACACAATAAAAATATGTTACGACAAAAAATAAGAACGTTTTGATTTACAAAACTTTGTAATATTATACTTTTTAACAAAGTATAAAATGAAAACTCTTTCTAAGATTTCTTTTGCGTCTTTTTACCTTAGCCACTTCTTTGTTTCATTACAGCGGCAATGTCTCTTTTTAGAGAGAGTCCAAAGTATCTATTATGAAATTTTTGCCAAATACTAATTCTTCAATAAAAATAAAATGATTTATTTTTTCTATTTAAAAAAATTTTTATCCACATAATGCCAAAATAACACCGATCCGCATAATCAACTTTCTCTCGTGTTTACACTTCAGATTGAAGATTTTATCACAAAGCTTCAATTATTTCGTTTCGTACTACGCAGTGTTAATTAAATTTAAACGAGGACTCGTGTAATTGCAATCATCAAGAAAATCCTTACTTTGTTTATAGTTTTTCAATTATATTATTTCCAATATTAATTAATTTTAAAATGTAAATTATAAACAAGATAAAAAAGATTGTACATGCGATAAAACCATCTTAAAAATCAATTATTAGATAAAAAGTCAATATCTTTTACAAAATATATCTACGTTATTTACAGATCGGTTTTTTAAAGTATTACTATGAGAGTTGAATCACGTAGAGCTATGTGCACTCAAATATAGTATGGAAGTTTGTACGGCCTATGTAGTTTGGCAAAATTGGCAAAAATTGAACATGTCCTTTTGCACGTACTGTTCATATTCAGTATGACTACTGAGAACTATTGGATGTCGTATCAAACGTATGAATTGATGGAAATATTTCCTAATTCTTCACATATTGATGTTAAAGCAGAGACATCTGCTTAGTCTATGAGAACAACAAATAGACAAAGCAGAGACATCTGCTTAGTCTATGAGAACAACAAATAGACAAGTTACAAGTGAAGTTTTATAGCAGTTTTCAAGTGTTTTCAACAAAACAGGTACAACTTCTGTGATAGTTTTATAGTTTGACAAGCGATTTTTCTTATTTATCGATGTTATTGTTAAACAGAAATTTGAAATATTTTAAGATGGCGTATATATATTCCGGTATGATAGTACAAATTACTTTTTACATATAGCATAAGGCAACGTAAAATTACCAATGAAGTAATTCGATTAAATTCTAACAAAACAATAGATTGTTGGCCTCACGCTCGACATACATTATTTGTTCACACTCATGTAATATATTCCAGATATAACAAAGATTTTATAAGAGTTAATAACCATACTTTGACAGACCATGTTTGACGTTGTCAAAAATCTTTAATGTCATCTGTCATGTTATACCTAATGTTAAACAGTTTTCCGTTTCCTTTAATAAGTATTTTTATTGTAATATCGCGATCGTCGTCGACTAAGCATAAATTCCGGTCAATCATCGATAATTTTGACATATATATTTTAAATCACGTTTTGTCAATTTCACTGTCAAAATTAGTTCAGAAACCACATTAAAAGTTACAAGAGTGAGCCGCGTTAATTTATAACTTTCTGAACCGTCATCCGTAAAATGTTAATAACGCATTTGCCTTTTAGCGTTATTTTATGATTCAAAGGCAATCGGTGTGAGATTAATATGATTTTCTACAAACATTATAATTTTAACAGAGTTCACTTTTAATTCACATTGACATATTTAAACTATTGGATTTTAAAACTACCACATTATTTAGTCGACACAAAATGAATACCATCTATGTGTATTTAGGCATAAATTAACTACATAAATGAAATCATACTCACAAAAAAAAAACTTAAATTTACATTCTTAAATATAAATCTTAAAGTATAAATATATACGATCGATAGACTAATTGTTACTTTAAGAGTTTGTTAAATAATTGTAATCGTTACAATATAATACGAAAGATAAAAGAAACAAAAAGGAAGCTTTCTAACGCGTCTGAATAAGCAGATTTAAGTGGGTATGAATTGCAAATTTAATTTGAAAGATTACCCGCCATTCGCCGCCATGTTTGCGGAGCCATCTTGTGTTGCCATCATGGTGATTTATTTGTGACATTTCATAAGCCTGCTGAATTCTTTGTTTAGGGCAACCCTGACTATGGATAATTAAAGAATTATCTGGTATTAAGTAAGTTGAATGGTCTAGATCAAGATAGCTTATTTCTTTTCGCCCAATAAATGATTCTCATTAAACAGTCAAATATCATATCAATTTTGCTTAAGTAAAATCGTTTAGTTTATTTATGCGACCGGCCTGACCTGATATTTCTGACATAATTATTTCTCATAATAACACGAATATAAAATTATAACTTTATGTCTATTTCTAGTTTTAAATACCTATAAGAGATTGAAATGACAGCACATATCAAATAATACTAAAAATATTAGACATAAAAAAAGTATTTTTAAAGACAAACAAGAGAACAAAGAGACATGCATCCCATAGACACCTCAATCAACGGTGGGTTGCCGACCCTAAACGTTACTATTTTTATGTTTTGAAGGATATAGGTAAACCCTCTAAAAGAACAAAAAGATCTTAAGTTTCTCAGCGGATAATAAAGTTTTATCAATGGCGTTATGAAAGAAAGAAAAATAGGTTTTATTCGGGAGCAGCCTTTTTATCTGTTTATTTGTTTTGCGTAATCGGAATTTATGGTTCCAGATTTTTCTTTGATTACCTTTATATTACTTGTGACGGATCGATGAGATTAGATTGTATTCAGAAGGAAATGTTGACTATTTCTCAATTTATATCAAAGGTAAAATTAGTAAACGGAGATCCTGAGGTATATTTTTATTTGTTATTCAGAACTATCCTAAATTATTGCTTCCTCATTTATCATCTTAATATACGAGTTATTGAGAAGATGGTTTCAAATATATATGGCAATTATCAGACCTCAGTAAGAAATATTGATGTGATTTTTCTGTTTGTCCGTCAAAGGGAAATATAGGATATTTAAATTTAATACAGCCATCCGTGAAAGGTGACGTTGGCAAAGTACCAAAACTGGTTCCATATCTTACACACATTAGCATAGCTGTGCAATTGAATCTCGTAGATAAGTTAAATTTAGTATTCCGGTTGAGATTTGAGCGATTTTACTATGGTTGAAGAAAATGTGTATAATTTTTAATACATTTTAATAAAGCAGTATGATGAAAAATACCAAAATATTAAAAAAAAACTGATTTACTATTTATGGTGTTATATAAAATATCAAAAAAATATTTGATTAAAAATGTTACGCCCAACATATTTAAAGGTTATTCTTTATATTTATGTTATTAATACGAGTAGACGACCAAAATATATGGGTTTTTTTAAATTGGAACTTTTTAAATTGCACTGTGTCCGAATGACGTCAGAATTAGTTGTTGTATATTATCTGTGGTCATGATTTAAACTAATCATACAGTAGTAGTCCTAAATAGCGTAAAAATCCTTTTTGGTTCAGGTTTAAATAGAACTCAGAATTAGTACAGTCTTATTACAAAAGTAATTTATTACAAAATGATAAACAATTAAATGAATAAATTAGTAAGGTTAATAATAGAAAATTTGTTGTGACTAATGGACTATAGCTTCTGTCATATATAAGGTTGATGTGACCTTCTCCAACTGATAATGCCATTAATATTGACATATAATATTGCAATTCATTTATTATTATATACATCCATTTGTTTTGAATGTTGTAATGTTTATTATATTAAAACTAAACGGACAACCTAAGTCATTAGATTAAATGTGGCGAAAAAGCCTGCCGTTCAGGCAAAAATGTATATAACTTGAAAAGCGCGAGAACTGCAAAAAAAAAACAACTAACATACAGTAATTTCATTGGTGTCATATTAAAAATACCCGAAAACTCAATGTTTTACGTACATTTTGCGGTTGACAGCTTTTAATGGGTCAAGATTATCGATCAATAGCAATATGGCTGCAAATTATTTAAGTTTAATTTACAATACAATGAAAATCAACTTCGGATGAAATATGAATACAGGGAAGAGTCTAAAACTTATTGTTCAATATCGATTTTTTTTTTAAATGGAAACCTATTGAGCGTTAATTAATGTTTTTTATTTACCTATGCTAACATATTATTAAAAATTAAGATCAATACCAATAATAAAGTTATAGTCTGTAAGCAGTGGTAATTAAGCTCAGTAGATTTGGTCAGTCAGACTAGCCTCACTGAATTTCAGCGAGGCGATTGGCCACCCACACCCACCACACACCTAAAATGTTATATAGTATATTTAGGTAATTGAATATATGAATCAGTTTTACTTTGTTTAGTTGTGGGAATATCTATTTTAAGGCGCGATAACGTTATTTTGTCGTCACCTCTAATTGTATAAAGCTGTCAGTTTATTTTGGCGGACGTCTCGTTTAGCATTTTTACCGGCGTTTGAAGATAAATATACTGAACAATTCATATCTAAAGAAGAATTTTGAATATGTCCCAATTTATTGGGAAGGTTAAATAGACGTTATATAACTTTTAAGGAAACTCATATTTACAACAATTTCCCAAATCACGGGTGAAAGCATTAAAACCTTTTTTGCCAGCCTTTTAAATCGCCAAGTATATAAAGTGCAAACATTACTCAATTACACGCTATAAAATGGGTCACAAATATACAATACTGTTTAATTTATTTTGTTATTATATGTATTGTGTGTGAATAGGCCTACAATAAAGGGAGAACAATACGCATAATTCGGGAAATAAAAATGAACGCTGAGCCTTTGATTTGTTGTTTTGAAAACTTTATTCAAAATTCAATAGTACTATAAAAATGTTACAATAACTTATAGTCGATTTGGAATGAAAGAGATTTGTTTCCTGGATTATCTTATACAATTAGTAGGTATTTTACTTTTAATAATTAAGCTCCTACGAAGAATAAATCGCACTGAGAGTTCATTATCTGTAACTGAAATCTAAGACCAAATACGGAATGTTGTGAGAAACGAAAAAATAAATTAAATACGGGGCCCTTGAGAACGATCACTTATACGAGTAAGTTTAGGTTGTTCCTTAAGACCCTTAATTACCCCTTAATATTCTATCGCTCTTAGAAGTATCTATATACATTTCATAATAATAATAATTCATTTTCTTTATGTTACATCATGCTATACAATTGCGTACATAAGTTTGGGATAATTTCTAGTGCTTATAATTAGATATAATAACATTATATTAACCCATCTTACGGTTATTATATGTCTCTTGTAGAATTATTTTTGATTAAAATGAGACTATTTTATACAGATAATCACTCAAATAAATTTAAAAGCACTGGTTGTGGCTGTGCTGTCGCAATTTAAGCGGTGTATATCTATGCTTATACATTGAGTGACAAAAGTTGATTTTATATTGTAACTATGACATATAAATATGATCTAGAGTGTTTACATATACCTTATTCAATTTATTAATAAAATAGAGTTTTTATATTGACGTTATTCTTTACAATTGTATAGCAGAGTGATTGTTTTTTAAATTGTATTTCGTACGTGGGTCACATGAATAATTGAAAGGCACCAACCCTTTGGTATGCTATTGATTTACATGAGAAGGTTCATCTTGAGATGAGCGAAGGTTCCTTGAACCGGTTTCAGCGGGAATTTTGAAAACAACTCTTTCATTACATATAATATTTGCTATATCAATTTTTTGATTCAATTATATCTAATAGATTCGCATGATGTTGTAGTAAAATTTATTACCAGTCTTTATTAAGACTTAAATAAACGGACCGAAATAAATATTTAATACTAATGCGATTAAATTTGTACTATATATTTTTCCTAAACCAACATTGAGTTCATTCTATCATTTATTTCGTCCATACCTCGTATGAAAAGGTTGAAAAGGTGACCGAACTAATACGTTAAGCCAATTCTAATCCATAAATATACCAACCAGTACATGGTTGCCGAGACAAATTCAAAAGGTCCATTACCGAGCGTGATACCATTTCTACCATTTCTACCATTTGTCAATGGCTTACGTTGCGACTACGTATTTGAATTGTCATGGATATAAAGTACTATGTCTATGCCCACCGGGCTCAGACAAAAATCTTATTGCGCAATCGTGAAGCGCCACAATGTACTGTCGTTGGAACGTAATATCAAATTTCATAAAGACAAAAAGGATTTTTGATGGAGAATGAAATTAATTACAAATAAAATAAATCAAAAAATATACTAATCGTGATCGTGTTATCTATCTAATTAACAATTAAACAGATTTTTATAAAGAAACTAGCTGAACCGGCAAACGTTGTTTTGCCATATAAATTATTAAAAAAGTAGAAATAATTGAATTTCACGGTATTTCGTTTACTACAAATTAAATTAAATTTATACTTTAGCCTCAATAACACGTGGTAGTCATGCTAATAAATTGTAGCTTATATGACACGTTTGTCGGTTTACCATAGCAGTGCCATCTATTGATTACTTACTCAATCCAGTCGAAAAAGTATTGACATATGTTAGAATCTTTGGTGATAACAGATAATTGTGACTGTCAAATAATTATATAGACAAATAATTAGCAATAAAATAAAATTGAGACTATAATTAAAGATCTAAGCTATCCTATATCTCAAGTTAAACCAGACTGCTCACGGTGTGCCAACTTCATTTAAAATCGGTTATGTAGTTTAGGAATCCATCGGGGACAAACATCGTGACAGGAGATTTATATATAAGATGAATAAATAAATTCTGTGTATTTTTATAATCTTATTGTAGATGTTCGATACAACGCCTTTTATTATCAAATTTGTATTTTTTTTTAAATTCGCCACTGTCTGAAATGTTAACTAAAATACGAAATAGTCACCGGTAACGACATCAATCTTCCTCCCTGACATTCCCCTTAGACGTATTTTTTGTATTAGCTCTCCAATAATGGTATTAGATAATCCGCATTGAAGGTTTATTTATTTGACGTAAACAAAAGTACCATTGATTTGATTATTTTTAATTTTTTTAGACAAGCAATGTCTTACGATATTATTTAACGTTTACGAAAATTCTTAAGGGAACGTATTATGAAAACACTCTTTAATTTATAGGTTTAGTCGGTTTGAAAATAGATGCCTATTTTCGTACTCGTAATACCTCTTACAAGTACATACGCGTATGTACGCGTATTATAGCAGAGTTCAAACTTATATAATAACGCAGTTTTACGACCACGTTTCACCCAACCCATGTAACATCTGTTTAAAACAATAAAATCTGTACAAATGCAAGTGCTTTCGATCGCTACTTCAGCAGTACTTTCAAGAGTATCTTAAGAAAGACGAATGAATTCATTGAAATTCTTTATAAGAACAAAAATAAATATTTATGTATTTTATTTTATTTTATTTGAAAAAACTTCCACAAATAAGGTATAACGATAAAAATGTCCATTAAATAAATATTTTTGTAACGCCGTAATGACGAAACTTATTGAATTGAAATATAGAAATATAATCATATTTTTTTCAGTATTATTATTGCTGACCTTGCAGTTTTATTTCAAAAAACAAGAAGAAGAAAAAGAACAAAGGAATATTTAACTAAAGCGTTGTCAGTGACTACTTAGCCTGAAATTAATTTAAATCCATGGTTGTTTACGCCACAATCTATGGATAATCCAAAACACTTGAGTATCTCCAGATGTCATTTAAGTCTAATAATAAACTGTGATATCAAGCTACTGTATGGGTTTTATTAGGATAGGTTTTTCGTTCATCAACCGAAACTCATATATGAAATTAACTCATGTAAATTATTTTTATTTTAAACATTTATATATTTTTATTACATTTTTTACATAATTATCTTTTTCCTCAAATGTGGACATGAGTCTTATTCAAATGCGCCTCATAATTTTTACGCATCGCTGTATACCAACATTGTAGATTCCCGTACATATGACAAGGCATAACATGTCCGAAAAGCGCTACTTACAGCTTTATTCAGTTTACAGCATTTAGATTCCCATAAGCTACCGTCCGTCATTTGTATTATATGACAAGAATTCCCGGTCGGCCTCGACTAGTTGGCACGCGTTTCGCCGGTCAAGGCGCATGTGACATTAGTCATCCGGCCTAATAATAAATGGAGATTTGGTCTTTGAATATCTTATAAACTGGTTTTAATATTATGATTGAATTTAAAATTTCCAATCATTCAATAATAAAAAGACGCTCGTTCATTTCATTTGGATAAGAAAAATGGACGAAAACATTCTTGACGTACAAAAATTATCTACGGCGTAGAAAAAAATAATATATATATATATATATAAAGAAGATTCCCAACGTACGCACGCTAATGGAAAACACTTAACCAATATAACCAATAATTCTTTATTCGAGCCTTAATTATATTTACGTATTTTGATAGTCATTGTGTTTTGTGTTAACCGGAAGAGTAATTCATCATGCTCGCATAGCAACGAGTAGCTTTTAAAAATATTTATGCCAAATGTGTGTTGAATACTTAAATCTAGTCAAAGCGAAAACTATAAACGCTCCGTTATATTGGCTCATGAAATAATAACGCGTATTGCTGAGTTTAAAATTGTTCCATTAGAACAGTGCCACGCGAGCTACGCTGGATATAATTAGGAGTTGGTCCAAAATATTGATAAAGCGATTTTGATTATGCTTTATGTTAATTGATTTATGTATAACATGGATTGACAATAGATAACTAATAGTTTTATGCTTGCGAAAAGTTTTTTTAAAGTGACAATACAGATGTGCTTCGCATTCGTTAAACATTCGCCTTTGAGATGGTGATTTACTTAAGTGTTTTAGTAAATAACCAAATCTCACACGTTTAATTAATAGTTAAAATAGTTAAGAAGTTACCGTGTATATTGGCTGTTACATGTCTAAAGATTCTAAATATATTAACTAGCTGATTGGTCCAGCAGATCGAGCGAGCGACAGCGAGATATAGGTATTGTAACAAACTCGACTATATTTTGTATATATAGATAGTATTTTAATGTATTGTACTTTTATTGTTTGTTTTCTAGTATAAACTTGTCTCAGTCAAAGAATCGCATAATATTTTTGAGCCCCCAAAACATCTTAGCCGATTATGTATTTGCAAAAACTTATTTTAGTTACATTAGGTCTCCTTCAAATTTTTTCATATTTATATTCAATTATTGACTATTCGTATAATAGTTATTTTAACATACAAGCAGCAAATGCTGTTGCGTGTGTATCCATCATATATATCGGCGTAACTACAAAAATTAGTATTAAAATAACTAGAATAATTAAGTTCAGGCATCATTTAATTGTCCTAATAAGTTTAAAAATATAAGTTGAATTCTTTCAAGTTTATTACGCTATGAAATGTCATCCTTATTATTTCAATACGTAGTCTGTGAAAGAAAAACAAGTGCGGACACGTCAACATTATAAAAGATGGATGCATTGTAACTGCACGACAGCTAATAGGGAAAATAAAAACATGAAAAATATCAGCGAAGTGTTGTTTTAATAGTGAGTGGTTACCGTAAAGGCAATGCAGACGCAACGCCTTACAAAAATTATATACAATAATTAGTATTATTTATTCGTATTTGAAAAATGTTTTTAAAAAAATATAAAATAGTGTTTTTTTATATCTCTTATAACTTGTACCATACACTTAAACCAACAAGTCCTATTAGTTTTGTTTTCTAAGCATACCGTTCGCTACAAAAGTAGTTATTTCGATATCATGGCAATGCTTTGTCGGTATTCACTTTAAAACTCTACAAATATACTATTCTTTCATTCGGAATATAACACATGAATATAATATTAAATTAACATATCTTTCTATAGTTTGTACCTATTTTAAAACGACTTAAGTTCTTATATCCCCTTGATGAAGCAACTACATTTGCGCTCTATCCGATGCTTCGCGTTTTCCCTCCAAGTCTTACCAGCTCCCTTCCGCTTTCCTTCAGGATTCCAGGCAAACGCTTGCTTGGGATCTCTCCGGAGTGTGTTCAGTTTCAATGGATTTAAACGTATGAAAAAAAAAAGAAATATTGACAGGTGCACGTAGTATCTACTAATTTAGCCACAAATAATTACAATACAAATTGGGTGAAATTTAAATCGTTATTGGTCTGTACGTACGTGACCAGAATTAAGTGGTTACCGAATTTAATTAGTGATTTGTTTCATAAGAATCTTAATATACTAATATGACACATTAAATAAAGGTATATAAGGCATCGCCTTAATCATCGCTATAACCATAATTTTTGTTTGCATTATTATATTACAGTTTTAAGAACGATAGTCTTATGACTAACGCTGTAAAAAGCAAACAGTTCGTTATTTAGATAATGTTAAGTCCCATAAAACTCTCGCATAAAACAATATGTGCTTTATAACAAAAATAAACTATACGAGAACTTTCCAATAAACAATTAACAAATCCTTTGTGAAATTAATCCGTCCGGTAAATGCGAAATTCTACAGTGAATAGGGTTGGCAGTTTGAATAGCAATCGTGTGTTAAAATTAAAAAGAATAAACGTACAATTAGTCAACCGCAAAGGCCGGACTTCCGAACAGGGCCCCTTACAGGGTATCCTGTTTGGATACCTATCCCCGGTTTGGATCCCCGGTATTGACAACATTTGGGTGATAAGCATATTTGTTGGCCATAATCTGTGTTACGATATGTATTTATATCAAATGTATATATGTGTATCCTGGTGAAGAAGCACAATTCTGAACAGGCTTCGTGGGCGTCATGGTATGGGTTATGGGTGAGCACAAAAACACAGGTACAATAATAATAAAGTACAAAATTGTAAAGCGCAGCAGGTTCAGGGCACTGATATCACTTTTAACAGATATGTCTGTCCCAAGACTAGCCTTAGAATCCCGAACTCACAGTCACCACAACAAGATGGCGCCCAGACCCTACTCCAAGCCCGAGTTATGATTGGTCATTAAAATAAAAGCACTTTTAGATTCTTAACAAATGTTTTAGACATATATTTATTGTTTATGTTAGCACTCGTAACACAAGCTTAATTCGCTTACCTTGAGCCTTGGTTTGAAAGTTGTCCCTTTTCGGTATGTTAAAGAAAATTTTGTTAAAATCAAATTTACAGCACAGTGTAATGTTTGCATAACTCCTTTTCGTAAATTATTGATATTGTAACAAATGATGTAACAACCCTAAGCTGGACGGGAGTATAAACGAAATTAATTCAAATTTAGATTACGTATGTCTTTGGCAGTTCCATTGTTGACTTCTGAATATTGATGATCTACATTTGCAAAGTCCTTTCTGATCTTAACTTACCCAAAGTGATGTATATATACTGTATCATTACGTTGTTTCTTTAGTCAATGTTTTCTATTTATGAAATATTACGTATTAACGTAGATTTTATTTAATAGACGTGTGACTTGTTATTATGTATAAGGGACTTTACAGTTACAGGCGTATTTTATTTTACTTCTCAAACCCAGACAGCATAATAATAGAGTATACATAATAAAGATATGATAAAAATAAAGCCAAATTAGGGTTAACACATAGAATAAGAAAGTAATCTAACCTATATTACACCAAAAACAACAATAACAAAAATATGACCAAGCGGAGTATATCAAGTGAGGAACGAACATTTTATGTAAGTGTGTATTAGTGTGTGTTGCTGTGTGAGTCAGTATGTGAGGTTGACTATTTGATGAGTTTGTTCTTAAAATAATTTATTTTTAGACTAAATATGTCCAAGGACAGATAGGATTCATTGTAAGTTCTGGCTGTGCCTGGACCTGGCACTGGCAAAAGGCACGACTGCAAGTATGATAAGCGGTTACAGAAAGTTTATGCTTTCCAGTAGCCTGATGCGTTCTATTCTGCCTGAGACCAAGTCGTGTAAAAGCATCATGTCGTAATGCCAACGACGAGATTCAAGGGTAAAAATTCGGAAATAACTTTATAAATTTCCATTGAACTTTTTCGATTTTCTCTTTATATATCTTATAGATTGGGGACCAAATTCAATTTAAATAGTCTTCTTTCCTGTCAACAAATTGTAACAAGAAAGATTAGTAGGCGCGTTCCACTCCCGTGAATTCAATGCTTTTCCTTCATAAATAAACACAAACGTAATTGTTTAACTCGAGTAGTCCCTGAAATTAGCGCGTTCATCCAAATAAATTACGACGATTACGACTCTCAACCTTCTCAACCTCGTAAAACTATGTTATCTTCACTTTTAAAACATACAAATTACAAACAATAAACAATTTGCATTTCACAGATAAAACAATCAACTATTGTTATATACACTTTGAGCTCGGATACCCCTGAAACTAGGAATTTGCTAAGTAACCTTGTAAATATTGATAGTTCGATCCTAACTTCAAATGAGTTTTTATTTCTATGCACACTACTTTTACAGTGTAGGCAAATGGAAGGCGGCATATTCCAAGAATCTAAGACATGGGTAATACACAGATACTGATTGTCTTAACAATGATTAAAGAAACAGTTATCCGAGACAAAGATCCAAGGGTTATACCACTAATTCTAACAGTCTCATTCTCGTACTCAGATGTGGATATATATTAACAGCCTTGTTACATAATAAATGAATAATTTATCTGATTATTTATTTTTCATAGTAAATGTTTGAATTTTAACTGCTAACATTAACACTTAATTTGTAGTAACAGGAAATGTTTTAGCTTAAATGCGTAATTGTAAGTAAGATATTGTTACTTTATTTATAGTATTGATACAGAATTTCCAAGAAATTTCGTAATGAAGAAGACTTTTGGCGTTATCCTGTGTTTCAAAGCGTTTTTTTCGGTATTTAGTACGATATTGAAATATATTGAAGTATATCATATATAACATACGATCCTTTAATCATTAGTCGAATATGTATAATTAAAACACAAAACATGTCATTAACCGAATTATGGCGAAATAATTGTAGAAAATAGCTGGAAACACAAATATGATAGGAATTATTGAGTTGTGGCAAATTTGACAAAATTTGTCTATTCACTACATTATAATGATAGGACCTCAGAGTTATACGTTATTTAACAGAACAGAAAGATATGCTATTAAGTAGGAAAAAACTGTTTTTACCGTTTTAATGCATTTTCTTTACTATAAAACTATTTAATTCTAAACTACTAATTCATATGGTATAAAAAAATATAAATATATTATATAAATCTTAGGAATTACTTTTGTTTCCATGTTGCCAATGTTAGCAAGCAATTGTACCTTTTAATATTTTCTAAACAAAATCGGCAGTCGACAATACATATTTCGGGATTACATCGGGGCAACGAGAGTCGTTTTTCAGGATTATACAGATTAAAATGGCTTTTATTCAGTGATTTTTACATTAACGTAATGTGTGTTTTATTACCGTAATTTGTTGCTTAAGGCCTGCGAAAGGTTATGTGCTGTCACAATGAATATACATCAATTTATAAATTCACATCAGAACTACTACTATTTTCACACAATATACTAATAACTTGATTAAGATTTCACAAAGACGATGATGATCGGAACTTAATGTAGAACCGGTGGTGTTTTATTGATAGACACAACAATTATTGGGTCTTACGCATGCATATTCATGATACCTTACATTTTTATAAGACAGACAACAAATGAACCGGGCGTGTCTATTCGAGCAAAGAGTTTAAGAGATATTTATGCGCCGCGGTTAACGATATACACTTAACTAGACTAAGTCTGTGTTGCTACCTAATAAGACTGACAAAAATATACTAAGTGGTTAATGCTGTAACATATTCAAGGGGTAAATTAATACAATCGTGATTCTCAAGAATTTAGTAAACCAGTTGGGCTATTAGGATTAAAATAATTAAAACTACACGTGAAAGATTTACAAAATCCGTCTGGGAAAAAGAATTTAAATGTTGTGATAAAAGTCGTCACCAGCAAAAATTGTTCGTTAAAGTTTTATAGCGCGTGTATTCATCAAATTTTGCCATTTGAATCAATACGCCACGCTTGAACGCACCCATTCCGCTGAATCGAAATTAAAATGTTTGAACATTGAATTGCTAAATTGGGTTATACTTGTGAAAATACTTTTTTTAAATATCTCTCATTTTCAAAATTCATTAAGTCCCGCAAACAAACTATGTACCTTGAATAGACAAGATCTAAGTACACTCTTCTAATCATCATAGTATCTATATTCTATAGTCACTAAAATAGTGAGCTTAAAATGAAAGGCTGCTATGGTAGCTGTATTATAGTGCGTATGGACTCCATGGACATGGACCTCCTTGAAGGGAAGCCCCGACCTAATAAAAGACATTACAAAGTTTCTAGGCTGTAAATGGTTGCAGAAGGCCCAATGTCGATCGAATTGTATGTCACTAATTAATTATAGTTTCCTAGTAATATTTTATTTTTATTTTATGCTACGTATACACTAAATACGGTAGCTATTAGATTAAGAAATACATAAATAAAATTCACATAATTTACAAAATTAAAACAAACAATTGTTTGAGTAAGTTAATCAAGTTTGTCATTTGACAGTCGACCCGAAAAAAGATCTTTTGTAAAACATTTCATTAAACGAGAGTTTATAGAAGTTCTTCAACAAAAAAGATACTTTTAGAGGCAATCTCCGTTTTGTGAATCCTTATTTGAATGGCGTACACACGGCTGGTGAGATTGATGATATGTATTGAAGGATTTGTAACGTAAAAAGAAACAGTCCTCTGCTAAACGCAAACTTGCTAGTTTAATAAAAAAATACTCGATCCTTTAATTATTTAAAAAAAAACATTTATCTCTATCTGTCAAAATGTGTTTGGTATGAAACGATCTCAAGACCGATTCACGGAGAGAATTTTGGCAATTGCTGAGAGTGAAGTGTTACATAACATTTAGGTGCTTATAGAATACGGTGTTATGTACCCAGCCGCACTTAATAGTGACATGTTAAATGAGTGCTACGCCATTAATTAATTCAGCTTCGAGCTGGTTCACTTGTTATAGTTGGTTATAGTTTTATTTTATAATAAATTCGTTTTAAGCAAACAGTTTTTATTTGCGACCTCCGGTGGCGACCAAAAACATAATTACGGCTATGATTAGGTATGTTTGTTATCTTTTTCAAGTGCTTAGAAAACGATTGCACGCGAGCGGTGTGTCTCAAAAGGGTCAAAGTTTTTGAGAAGTTATAAGTGTTTTGTTATTTAATATTTCATTGTTTAGCTTTCCATCTCTAATCGGCCGCAGTGAGGACTTATAAGATTTTTCGCTAACTTTCTTTGTGTGTTTGATTCGGATAAATAAAAATTATAGTTTAAAATAGGTTTATATAAAAGTTTAAATTAGGTTTAATAGTAAAACTCATTTTTTCTATTGAACTATTGAAATGTTAAGAAAGAAAAATGTTATTATCGTCATATTGTGTACAACGCGTAATTATGATTTTAGTTTAAGCAATATATTTGTATACATTGTTTTTACTGTTTTAAGTTTTTTTAATTAAACAACGATAACTCGATGGCCATACTTTATTAAAGATGTCTGTATATAATAGATTTATTTTTGAAAGGGTATTGTAATGAAATAGTGACATCACTCTCGGGAAATTCGAAAATAAACTGACTCTTCCAGATGTCTATAGCTATTAAATTTAGTGCGGTCATAAAATGTTGATGTCTTTTATATTTTAATATTTCGACTTAAGCACTTGAAATTAATCATAAAATTATTTAATACATAATTTCTACTTGTACTTATATATATGATGATAAATATATTGTATATTGGCGAATCTAAAAACTCTAGGAAGGTTTATTAAATCCTGTTCAAAGTTGGTACCTCTGGCTGGAGGTTTCAAGATAGCTATATTTTTATATCCTCATGTTTGTTCGTAGTAGATAAATTTGAACTCGAGATTTCAAAATAATCGTAACTATTAGTGAGAGTATCTGCGATTTCGCCAGAGATTTTAAAGTTGATACTATTATATATCTATACACAGATTTCATAAGGTTTACCTTCATGAAGACACCCAGTTAGCTTTCTTGGCATTGTTCCCTTCTCTATGGGGTGAAGTTCACTGAAACGCGCAAGTTTCACGGCTTTTTCATAGAGATAATTTCATTCATTAAATAATTAAAGATATTTAATAGCGAGCATGTCAATGCGGGACTTGGAGTTTATACGGGCGTTGTGCCAACTAGCATTCCGAAGTCTAGACGAGAATTTTCTACTAATATTTTACGTATGTACATAAAAATCTAAGGAATTATTAACAACGTTATTATAATTAAGAAATTTTATTATACATTATACACATTATCTTAGGTAATAAAGTAAATCTACTAGTGGTTCCGGGTGTAATTCATCACTGAAAATCTGAGTTTAAATAATAATATATGTAGATAGTTTTAATTTTGTATTCAAATATATTATATAAGCTTCGATAATATTTTTAAACTCCAAATAATTCACTTTAAATAACCGTCAGTAGAATTTAAAGTATTTCCATACTTACATTTGCTCATCATGCATCATGACAAATTCACGTAATGCCAAAAGAGTAGTACACAGATAAAACAACATAATATATTATCTATAGTATTTATTTTATGAAAGTATCAATAGACATTTTCTAGGCTTACATAAATGAAAATCAAATACCAGAATTAAAAGCATTGCCTTAATAGTGTTATCAAGAGTGATTATCACATCAATTGAGAAAATCCTTTTCAAATGCCCCAAACAGAATTTCTGAACAAACGATTTATCATTCAGCTTTTTAGTCTCCGTAACCTTTAACAAAAGCATTAAAAAGAAACATTTTTCATTTAAAATCCACTTATAAAAATTAAATAATATTTTATTCGCAAAAAAATAAGCTGAGTGCACACGCGCGTAACAAAATTGGAGTTTGTGGTCCGAATAGCGGGAACGTGTACGGGGAGCTTAATGGCGGCCATTTTGCACATTTTATGGCGGTAACTTTTTCTGTATGACAGTTGTTGTGAAATCTGTGAGATGTCGTGTGATGAATAAATATTATTTAGTTAGTCGCAAAAAATATGCGAAATAAATAAAGGTACATTTAGTTGCTCGTAACATTTCTTGCAATGAGTATTTAATAAATGGTATTTTGTATTGGATTGGCATGACATCTGTGGGTTGGACTCATCATCAAATCTAGTCTATGACTCGCAGCTATAGGAGCTAAAAGACCTCAATTACACAAACATGACCGTTGTGAATAAGTAAATTGGACGTCTGATTGTTTCAAATATGACGTCACGTAATAATTAAATAACCCATTATTCAATAAACAATCTGACATTGATTGGCTTCAAATTTTACCTTCGTTGAATATTAACCCAGTTCTTAATGTCAAATTACATAACATCGGTAGATTTCATGTTTACATATTTCTAGTGTCTTTTTAAAATTTTGTTTATTTATAACATTAATTGTATAATAGTAAAAAAAATAAAAAGATGTATATTTAATATTCAACATACTCAATTGTAGGCTTTTTCTACCCTGGGCGTGTTTTATGACAACTTTTTTTATTCATATTTTCGGAATGTTTAGTTTATAGTTGCTGCAATTTGAAAATTCTAAAATTCATAATATAAAAAGCGTGGAATGTACTTGCGTATAACATACATAAAAATTGGGAACTGAGGTACAATATTTTGGTCAAGGAAATCTACCTTTTACACAATGGCTAAATTACAAGGCTAATATCATAAGATTATTACATATCATTAATCTTATCTATTTGGCGTTCCCAGAAAATAAAGTGCTTTTGAACGATTAATGATTGTTTTGTTTCGTGCACGTGTAAGTTTTAGTGGAATCAAATAAAAATTACATCGCTTGATAGATTGTTATAAAATAAAAGGTCTGATCGTCAAAGGTCATGTTTTATGTTAATTCGACGCGGATCTTTAATTTCACTATGGCTCAGTTTAACTGGCAATAATAATAGTATGTGCCAAAAAGAATACCCATCAAGGACTCTGTCCTTCTGTTATCTGCATAAAAGTATGTAAATGCATTTTGTGCCAGATCAGACAAACAAATGTACGTAGTAAGATTTATTATCTTGTACATTTTTCAAACCGACAAAAGCGTTATTACCAATCATTCGGTCTAGTACCAAGAAGTGCTTCGTCTGGCTTATGGAGCCAACCGCCTGGCAAGCCGCCAGGTACCCGTAAAAAATTGCATTGCATTTGTGTACCTTTATTTTTTACCAGCATAAGGTTCCGTAGGTACGCATCAGCCAATTCTCTACAAAAATCCTTTAAACTTTGAAGAAACTTATCATACCAATAATCGTATTATATCACACATAATATAACTTTATAGTGAAGATTATTCTGGAAACTTATGATTTTTACCCGTACGGCGTAAGGTCAGGGACGAAGCGTTTAAACTCAACAAAAAGGCAACGCTCCCTGGTGTGCAGTTGTTTACTAGGAATGTATATTCCAATAATAAAGCCCAGATATAAGCAAAATGTATTTTTTCTAAAAATAGATGTCAGTAATTTCATACCTAAAAAACTGATACTGTTGTAAACAGAATGTGACACAACAGATATAACATTAATAACAGTGTGAGGAGAAAATGTTATGTATTACTTTCTTACTAAGAGTCCTAGGCCAAAACATGAAATAAGGGAAAAATTCAGTAACAATAAAATAAATATTGCGCAATATTGTATCCTTTTTTTATATAAAACCTATTTAACAATGCTATAGAACACCATCCTCCACTTAACACACCTCTTCCTTCTTCCCACATGGCTTCCTCATACATATAGTATGGAAATAGATATGGTATCCAGAGGGCTTTTTCAGGGTTTTTTTGTCTATATGCATGGTGAGTAAAAGTTCGTCGGTTGAGCCGGTCCATAAAAATATTCTAAATACTCTTTCGAAATTTCTAACAACAAAAAAAAAACATACATTCAAAGCTGAAAATTGCAAAACCTACAGAATGTAATCAAAACTTTTCAAATAAACAGACATTAGAATTCCTCAGGTTCATCTTGAGTTCATCCCAAAAATTTATTCATAACAAAACCCTATTCAAGTGTCTGAACAGTTTTACCTTATCTATGAATATAAAAAAGGTATTTACAATATGCCCGATTTACATAAAATGATAAATCTCATTTCAATAATATCTAAATTCACAAAATTTGATTTATTATTCGTATATTAAAATCATAAATAACACTTATATCGTCTTTGATCTACAAAGAAGAATCTAAATTTTAATAAATAAATCAAAGGACATTTAGAAATTGAAGTCTATCTAAGTACTCTTTAGTCATTTTTTATTAAAAAAAACTTATTATTTTTTAATATTGTAGAGACATCTATTGGGATCTATAATCATCGAATGGAAGCTACAAAGAATACGTCATTAATCCAGAATCGCGCTAACGAAGTTTTCTAGACAGCTAAGTCTTACAATTAGTAGCAACGGCCAGTCAGTAGTTGTCCATATAATAAACGGTTTAAGAAACCATTGTTCAGCACATATCATAAGCCAAGATCGCCTTATGTCACATAGAAGGCGGATTACGTATAAAATACCCATACTAGCCTATAAAGAAAACTACACGATAGATATCTAAGGACCCAGGGTTGTCGCTTTTTTACTATGTATAGTCATAAATTAAAAACTACCTAAACCTTAACTAAATATTTTAATTAAAATACAGATTATAATAGTTAATATTATTTTCATGTAAACGTCAACTTAAAGATGTTTTGACGTAGATAAAAGTGGAAGATTCTTACGATAATTTTTTGCTTTCACTTTTAAACCTTTGATCTCACTGTTCTTAAGCTCAGTTATTATTAAGCAAGCAGAAGAGAGATAGAAGTGTTCTAATAGAGTAGTATTTCAGTCAAGTATTTTTAAAACATTTAATGTGTATAGATCTATAGGATTAAATTGTTTCGATTCTTTAAAGAAAGCAGCTAAGTTCAAAGTAAAAAAGTATGTTTAAAATTAATAAGAATAAGATTACAATTAGTTTAATGAACGTTGGAATTCCTTTGAACTAAATCTTGTTCATTTTGGAGCAAGTCTAGAATTATTACAATTTTATTTAAACAGTAATAATCTCAAGCGTTTTAATTAACTTGAAATGTTTGTATTTCAAACTAAAAACTGACTTTAATATTATCTGTGACCCGAGCAAAACTTAAAAAAAGTAAAAATATTTGTCACTATAGCGGTAATAACATTTGGATCGAATGTTTTAGCAGAAAATAAAATATTCAAATAAAACATCTGTTATTGTTTCGATCAACGTTTCCTTGGTTTAGATGAGACTGTAAACAAAATAAGATAAGGATTTATTTATTTACTTCCTGTTATCCTATTTTAACAGTTACTTATACAATAGAGTAAAATATTTAAGAAATAATCTTAAACCTTATTAAAAAAAGAAATAAAATGAAAAAAGAATAAAGATAAAAAAAAGTATCCATGTTTTCTGAGATAATCAAACTATCAAGATATTTAAACTTGACAGTAAACAGTTTGCTTAATGTTTTAGATCAATACTATACAAGCATTTTTTGCAGATTTTTACAAAATAATACACAATAATTCAAAATAGTAGTACAACCCTAATTTAAAGTGGTTCGCAATTCCCCACGTAAGGTCGTCGCCCCTTCACAAAGGAAAATAATTATGTTCATCGCACGTTTACTTTGAAGATATGACTTTTGTTAGACAATAAAAACGCAATGTATAATGACTGCTTTTTTCTTTTACAGAAAGGTTTTGTTCACATTTCACTTTGTGAAACTCCTTAAGCAACGTCAAACAAATTTACTGTAGACAAACTGAGTTAAAGTTGTCTTAAGTACGGCCTGAACTTAAGTTTAAGAAAGCCAAAATTAACCTCTCTCAAAATATTAGCCTGATTAATTTAATTTTTCTTTTTCAGATACATACCCAGCGACGGTAATAACTTGTTCATAAGTGATAAAGAAACAATTAAAATTGATAAAAGGTGATAGTTTGATTGTTGACCCAAAGTGATAAAGTGATATGTGAATGTATTGATGGTGAGGTGTGTGGCACGAATGCAGGCGGACGGCCCCAGCAGCCGGCAGGTCAATGACATCGCCGGCGCACACCGTGCTGCTTTTGGCACTTGGTGAGTTACCCACTTTGTGGCAAATATATTTTAGACCAATACTATTATTTCTACAAATCCGTAATTGTTCAACCTGTGTGTGTGGAATGAATAAAGTAAGACGAAACTTCCGTCTACTGACTACCAAGCGCCTGCACTTGCATTTATAAGGTGATATATCAATAAAACTCGTATTCATCTATAATAGTGGTGAAGTTAAAGATTTTTAAAAAAAGACTGGCGACGCACTCACGTTCTCCCAGTCACGTGTCTATGTGCGTCGACTTCACCTTTATGGTTTTCCTCTTGCTAGTTTGCCCCCTCTTCTATGAAAAATCAAATAATAATAAAAGAAGCTTCATTCTCGAATAGTTTTTCCTAAAATATACATTGGACACTGACTGCATTTGAGGAATGAAATACGCCCATCGTTTAATTTTTCTATATTAAAGAAAGAAATAAAAGTCGTAAGAAATAAAACATCTGAGAAAAATAAAAAATAAGCAGCTTTGAGCGTATTTTATTATATTCAAATAATTAGTTAAAAAGAGCGTTTATTAATATGAATGCCCCAGCAGCATGCACCCTTGGATATACGCCAAGATTGATATTAAATGCATAGAATTAATATAGTTTCAGGATAATATGAATTTAGCCTGAAGCTTTATCTTAATATCCGCGATATTAAATCGATATAATCCTAGATAGTATGTATGTATATGCATAAGAAAGTAATAGCGTATATCACAGCTACATTAGAAAAACAAATAAAATACAAACGCATTCCGCTCATCAAATAAAATCTGAATCATTTGATCACGGAGGACGTGTGTATTACATGCATAAAATATATGAAATAATATAAGTCAAATAAAAAAACCTAGCAGTTCATTAGAATTTTACCGTTTTTTTACATCGGTTAATAAAACTTTAAACTAGAATTAGATTGAGTTGTGGGCATGTCAGGTACATTACAGGTACATACAGGTTTAAACTAAATATTGTAATAATATCATCATACAAACAATTACCAATAAGTAGATTAAGTAGAAAAACGGATTATGGTAACGAATCAAAACCAATATTAATTAGACGAATCTCAAAAGTCTTTAATTTCCCTACAATTCGATCAAAACGCTAAGACCAGACATTCTTATTAAACCAATCGGCCATGCTGTTTGTGGAAACGCAATTTCCACTAAAGCCTTTCCGATTTTGCTTTCCACTTTTTTATTTGTCGTGAAGATATTGGTCGGCCTTTGTACACTCAAAGATCAGGATTTAATACAACCACACGAATTCGTTGAAGGACATTTCTCACATTACAATGTAGTTTTTGTTCTACGAACAATTCACCATTACTTACCTATAGCTTGTCTCTGGATATATCATTGCTTCCACTTATAACTAATAATTGAATTTAAATTTTGTTTCTTTTATTTAAAAAGTTTTTAATAAAATAACCCAAGATCGCTATTTAATTGTTAAAAATCGATTTATCCTGAGGAATTTGTCCTTTATGTTTTCGGGTTGGTGCCACAAAACACAGACATACTAACAGAATATCATATCAAAGACAATTTCGGAAAAGTTCAAATAATCCATAATAATATGTTACGCCATACGTATGTAGAAAATTGTATTTAATACATTATTGGCATAAGTTTAAATTTCAAGTGCTTTTTCGTAAGCAGGTTATTATCGGTGCTTAAAGATCTCTGAGGCCACAAAATCCCATCAGTCTAAATTAGCTGCATCGTTTAGAAAAGGTTTCTGTAGCGTATATTTATTTAACATATCTAAGAGCGTTATTAAAAATTTTAACTTAAAAAAAACAAGTAAATTTTCTAAAGTTATAATAAGTACGTGCTAAATCGAATTACTTTGCTGTGTTTATACGGAGGCTGGTTTGTTCTATGGCTTAAACACTCGTTTAATATTAAAAAGCACGTTAATATGTACATTGAATGTAGTTCCGTCCGTTTGAAGTGCCACAAAAAGCATTCAGAGTTGAGGCTAACGGCTGAGCGTGCGCGAGGTGAAAAGCCGCTGTAATAGTGATGTGTTGCATTTGAATATCAAATTATAACTTTTAGTTTTACATTTTTTTGTTCGTAACAACGTTAAGGTAGTAAAACTTAACTTAAACCTTAGATTTATGTTTTTTTTAGTACATAAATATCTAATCGAGTATATACATATATTACATGCAATTGCTCATAATACATTGATCAAAGAGTAATTTGTAACTCCTGCTTAGAGTTTTTCTATCAAAATATATCATAAACTATTTTTACTACTTATAGTATCAGCCTATATAAAATTAAATATAATATGCTTGACTATCAAACAATATTTCAGCCATACGATACATTTCAATCAATAAAATGAATCCAAATTTATTTAAATATAGACTTTGTATATTTAAATAAATTTTATCAGTGTCTTGGCTATTCATAACATCACTAGTAAGGCCAACTAAAATACATCCCCTGAGGCAAAGCCCGAGGTTTTACTAATTTATTCAACACCGTCAGACAACTAGCGTCTATAATTTTTATGTAAAAACCAGACTTGGATTTAATAAAACTCATTCATTTAAAAATGGCCAAATGTAAATATTTGAAACATCCTTTAACAGCTCAAAAACGAACATTATATTTTTTTAAAGAGTTGATTTTTCTAAATGAATAATGTAAATTTCTACAATAATTCTGTTTCAGCTTGCACCAGTATCGAACTGACTTCAACCATAGCTGATTATGACATAAACAATATAATAAGAAGCACAATGAAGATGGAAAGGACCAATTCACCAAATATATATGATGAAATTTACAATGATGACATTTTAGAAGCAAATTTTAATATACATAAAGAAAAATTAAAAAATAACGTTAACAATAAATTAAACGAAGGAGACAGAAATTATGATAACACAAATAGGGAGAATGTTGCTATTACTGACGCTTTAGACAGTGATAGGCATAAAGGGTTCGAAATTTATTTACCCAAAAGAAGAGTTAAGAGAAACGAAGATCCTGATCCGAGATGCGAACATTTTATGTTTAATAGTAATAATAAGGATCAGAAATATATTTCGCATCCCTACGGTGATGATAGTAAGAATAATTATTATTACAGCAATATGGATTGTGTCACTGTTATAAGTGGTAAGTATATCTTTATTCAAGTAGGCAATTAAAGACACTTTTGAATCGTCAATTTTTACACTACCACCGGTCCGGAAGGCAGTTAGTTATCTACCGAGAAGAACCGGTAAGATAAGAACGGCAAAAAATCGATAGCTGCCATTTTGAAATAAACCAATTAAGTTAAATATTATTATTACATAATTAAGACACTAACAGAGGTCCATAATATATGTATTCAACTTAAAATACGTATTAATTGACGACTGATGCAGATCTTGTTATTGTTAAACTGTCAAACAGAGTGTCTCGGGTATTATGACCGGGACGATCAACATTTATGAGAATATGTTTTTACTGAGGTCTGAGTGTTTTAATTTTTTTTTTGTAAATAAAATATCAGTTGCGTTAGCACCTTAAACTCAAATGCACCTCTCTTTATCTGCCTTTTTTAAGTCTATACGTATTCTATATATATAGACTTCCTAAGTCTACATCATAAGTCAATCCGCCCAAAAGTTAAACTTAACAAAAATAATTATGGAAAAGTCGCCTGTTGTTGGATACAACCTTGGATATTGAAAGATATTTTTTTTAGTAAAACCTTCTAACATTACTTTAACTAATAAAGTCATCTATTAACACTAATGTTGAAATAAATTGAATAACTCGTGATGTATATGAGACCGATTTTCTAATTATTATTTGTTATATGAAGAACTTACGTTAATAAAATCTTAAACATTTAAAATAACTGCACTGAAAACTCGTAATGGTTTAAAGTTAACAACAACCACGCCTGTTAAATTAAAATAATTAAAATGAACAGTTTAAATTCATTTAAATTGTAACATTGTCTAGTATGCGCACAGAGGTCGTTAAACTTGACTGAAACACGCAATTCGGCTGTATATTTGAAAATCGGTTGAATTATTGTTACGCTTATACGGGGTAGTTTTAATAAGGAAAAAAGCTTTAAAATAGCACTCAGTGTCACCCGTTAAACCGTTAATGGCAGTAGTTGGTTGTCTTCTCAAAAGGCAAGCTAACCACAGAATTGTTTGCTGAAAATAGGTTAACTAAAAGCTTTGAAAAAATGACTGGTGATTTACTATTTACTGCAAAGTTAAAATGGTATAATATTTTGTTGAAATATTATAAAGGAAGTCTTAAAAATGTTATCCAATATGGATGATTAATAATGTAATCCCAATGGGATTCAGATTTACATTATTGAGTCTTTCTATGTAATTTTGCCTCAAAGCGTAAACTTAAGCGTAAGCTCGCCTTATAGTTTAGAGTTTACCAGCGAGATAACCTTTGATTTAAGTATAATAGAGATTTCCCAAAAAAGTAATTAAATTCCATTAAAACGATATAATCTATTTCAGGCGATGAAGGAAAAGTAGTTGAGCTGACGTTTGTCGATATGTTTCATATTGAAGACCATCCGCAGTGCACTTACGACTATTTAGAAGTAAGTATTCATTTATAGTACTTAAAAATAATAACTTTTATTACAGATACATTACATTTTATGTTTAATAAAACATGTCATCGATCTGTTAGTCTGTCAATCCCTGTCTGTGGTATTGACAACTTCTCCCGCCATCATGATTATTTACTATCCATTATTTTTTTGACATCGTACAAATGTCCTTAAAAACCTATTCGATCGGAACCTATTCACGTTACGATATTACACGGGTTTCTTTACTACAAACTCGCTACCAAATAAAAAAATTCCCATTTTACGTGTGATATTTCAAATTACATAACGAAACTTTTGCAGATTCGTGATGGTCCGAGAGGGTATTCTAAGCTAATAGATAAGGTTTGTGGGGAGGCATTTCCACGCCAAATTCGTACCACAGGACCAAATGCTTGGCTCAAATTTCATTCAGATGACACCATAGAGTATGAAGGGTTTAGAATAGCAATCAATTTTATCGAATTAAGTACTAGTGGTAGGTATTATTGAAACATATTTCTGCAAAAACTTCAGAAGACTTAGACCATTTTAAAAAATTGAATTAATTTACATGTTCCTAGTGGTAATAACTACTTGTTTTTGATATTGAATTACTATAAAAGTTAAAATTCATTATATTTACAGTAAGTATACCGGAGGAATGTAACATGGTAGAAACTGCGAGGTTCGGTACCATAGACACTCAGAAAATCAGTGAAAAGTGTAAAACGAGTAGTTCTAATCAGAACCTTGATGTTCTGTGGACAATAAAAACTCCGGAAAACACTAAGGTATATTTTTTCTGAGACTTTTTATAAAATAATTTACATGGTGTATGTCAAAACTAAAACTAATTTTGTTTTTATACGTTCTATATTGAATATTTTAAGACATTTTGTAAATTTCATATGTCATTGTTATTAACAAGTTTATTTTTTGACAGATTTACCTCAACTTCACCCAATATTCATTAGTTAAACCTAACGAGTGTGAAGACAACGTTGTTCAGGTGTTTGGATATATATTAGAATATGAATCAAGGTAATACATATAAAAGAACACAGGCAGAAAATTTAAATTAGGAGTGCAATTAGCTGATTTATCGCTCCCAGTGGTATATTCCAATCAAGAAAAGGCAACAAAGATCAAGAAATATCTTAACAACTTTAAGATCATAATATTTTATTCACCAAAGACAATCAGTATTTTACACTACTTTTCCATATTAAACTCCTTGGTTTTGTATATATAGTGACCTGGTGCTTTATGTACTGAGTTGAGAAGATAAATAGTTGTGGCTCAAGTTTACTATCAATCAATGTAGTTAGACTTTTTAAACATTTTAAAAATTTTAAAATATTTTATTATATACGGCGGTCTTAGATTTATTTTACGAGTAACTTTGTTGCTGTATATTTAGCCACTGCTGCGCACAAATCAATGGCACAGATAAAATAACTTGAATCTTTTTAAAAAAAAGTTATGACGTAGTTATGAATCATAGAGAAAATATAGGTTTCGTCCATTTCATCGTAGACATGAAAGCCGCAGTTGACTTGATTTCCCCATCCGACTTGCTATTTGAAAAAAAAATATATAAATTGTAACATTGATTTGTGTTTCAATCAAAACTTCTATCAGATATAATTTCAAATACGATATCCGATACGATGACCCAAATTGTGTTTAAATTTAATTACGCGACAAAAATCTATTTAAATATCGTTTTCAATCATTTATTTCAAGTGTTTGAGTAATCCTAACCTAACTAATTTGAATAACAATATGTGATAATAAACTAATTAAACAAACAAAACAAACAAAAAAAAACAAAAAAATAAATTCAAATATTTTGTGAAATTCTGCAATGCTGACGGTCTTTCCTCGCTGTGTCGTGATAATTATATTATTCGTTGAATAATATTTCAATAAACAAATACTACTTTCTAGGCTAGCACACTACTGCGGCTCAGTAGCTAATCCGGTGACCACAAAAGGCGATGGGAGTAAGGGAAAAGGGGATCGTGGGAATATAATGTATGTACGTCTATTCACCTCCAAAGCAGGCAAGAAGTCATCGTTTCAAGCTACATTTACCGCGTTCAGAAGTTTGGATCCCACTAAGGATGGTAATGACTTGCAGATAGAGTCTTGTTACAAATCGTAGTCAAGTCTTGAAATCATTGATCCGGTCTTGTGTCGAGAAAATCGACTTGACATTTAATATCCTTCTAAATTTATTATTGTAGTGACTGTAGCAATAATGAAATATTTGGTTTTCTTTACAAATTTTTTTTAAATAGAAATTGTGAATGTTTTTGTTACATTGGTTTTATTTGAATTTATTCCAATCACTTCGCACTTCGCAGTATTGTATTATTCTACTCTTTTTGTAAATTGTCTAACTTCTTGTGGTGTTGGTCTTTGTGGTATTTCTCATATATTTAGTCATATGTAATTTGAAATGCTTTGGAATGTCAACTAATATAAGAAACAGAGTGTTCTTCAAATACAAGAATAAATTGTTTAAATGAAAAAACAAATATACAAAACTTAAGAAAACACAATAAACACTTATACTTTTTTTAACTAATGGTCAGGAATTTAGAAATAGCGTATTGTATAGTGGGTTTATTGAGGAATGTCACAATTCTTGCGGATTTTTATGTGCACTCAAATTAATATTACAAAAAAACTTACAGAGAAATGCGACCCTGACTCAGAGTTCAACTGCGAAGACAATACATGCATTGACAAGTTATTAAAATGTGATAAAGTAGCGCACTGTCGACTCAAAGCTGATGAGGAACACGATGATTGCAAGGTATGTTCATCGACATTATTTGATTTTAAACCTACATCGGCATCTTCCCTGGCTACAGTTTCGGGGTAAGTTTCTGTACAAACTCTTAACCAAGCGATAGATTTTTGATATTATAGATTCAACACCATCGAGAAAACTTATAGGAAAGTCTGTTCCGCAGTTCCCTATCGTCCGTTAAGTTCAAGTTATACAATTCACATACAGGGAAATCATTAAACTTAAATCTTTATGTAGTTTATCAGAGTTATGTTAATTTAAATAGTGTGATTCTTATTTGAAAATATTTCTTTATTTGTTTTTTTTTTTTTTTTTTTTTTATGTGAGAGGAGGCAAACGAGCAGGCGGGTCACTTCGAGTGATGTGCCAACCGCCGCCCATGGACACCTGCAACGCCAGGAGGCTTACAAGTGAGTTGCCGGCCTTTAAGGAAGAGGAACGCTCTTTTTTTGAAGGTCCCCAAGTCGTAGCGGATCGGGAATACCTGCGCTGGCAGTTGGTTCCACAAAGAGGTGGTGCGCGGCAGAAACTGCCTTAAAAAACGCACAGTCGTGGAACGCCAGACATCAAGGTGGTACGGATGGAATTTCGTATTCTGCCTTGATGTCCGGTGATGGAATTCCGCTGCAGGTATTAGCCCGAACAATTCATCAGAGCACTCCCCATGATAAATGCGGTAGAAGATGCAGAGGGAGCCTACATCTCTACGCAGAGCCAAAGGATCAAGCCGATTGGAAAGGATGGGGTCGTCGACGATACGAGCCGCTCTGCGTTGGATGCGATCAAATGGAAGGAGCTGGTATTGGGGCGCCCCCGCCCAAAGGTGGGAACAGTACTCCATATGAGGCCGAATTTGCGCTTTATAGAGTTGCAAGCGATGGCCTGATGTGAAATACTGACGCGCCCTGCTGAGAACACCAAGCTTTTTAGAGGCTAACTTAGCCTTACCTTCCAAATGATTGCAGAACTGGACATCGCTCGATATATCGACACCAAGAATTCCAATACTGGCTGAGGCTTTAAGAGGAGTGTTATCGAATAGTGGGGCCACGACAAAGGGATTCTTTTTAGCGGTAAACGCGCAAACCTGGGTCTTCGAGGGGTTAAATTGGACTAAGTTAAGTCGACCCCAATCCGAGACTCCACGCAGTAGAGTCTCGACTTCAGATACAAGTTTGTCCCGACACTGCTCGACATCAACCCGGGAAATATTTGCACGGCCGTGATATAGAGCATCTCCAGTACTGTCATCCGCATAACAATGAAGGCTGCTTAAGTGCAACATATCATTGATATGCAAGAGGAACAGCGTAGGAGAGAGTACACAGCCTTGGGGAACTCCAGCGTTTATGGATTTGAGGTCGGAACATGCACCGTCGACAGCGACCTTGATGTTCCGATCGGCCAAAAAACTGGAGATCCAGTCGCATAACTTCACGGGAAGCCCATATGCTGGAAGTTTTGAGAGAAGCGCCTTGTGCCATACCCGATCGAAGGCCTTTGCTATGTCCAGACTAACCGCCAGTGCTTCCCCTTTAGACTCAACAGCTTCTGCCCATTTATGAGTTAAGAAAACTAGAAGATCACCAGCTGAGCGGCCACGGCGGAAACCGTATTGACGGTCACTAATCAGCTGGCATTCCTCTAGGTAACGAAGGAGCTGGCTGTTGATAATGGTCTCCATTATCTTAGAAAATAAAGGGGTAACAGCTATTGGGCGGTAGTTTGAAGGATCAGAGCGTTCGCCTTTTTTAGGAATCGGGTGAACCAAGGCGGTCTTCCAAGCGTTCGGGACAATGCCGAGTGAATAAGAGTGCCGGAAAAGACGCGTCAGGACCGGAGCCAACTCAGGAGCACAAGTGCGCAGCACTATTGGAGGAATACCATCCGGTCCACTCGACTTATGAATATCCAGGGAAGTAAGGGCTTTGCGTACAGCACGAAGCCGAAAAACAATTTCGGGCATCGAGGTATCACACCGCAATAACGTCGGTGGAGTATTCCCGAGGTCATCAATCGTCGAGTTGGACCCGAAAAGAGAGCCTAAAAGATCGGCTTTCTCTTTCGGGGTGTTGGCCATCAGGTTGTTCGCCCCAAGTAGTGGTGGAAGAGATGGCTTACAGAAGTTTCCTTGAACAGCCTTGGCAAGAGACCAGAATGCACGTGTCCCAGAAGGGAGCCGAGCCAGTCTATCACCAATTCTGCTGATGTGAATAGACTTTGCCTTAGCAATGGCACTTTTGAGGGACCTAGAGGCCGAGTAATATGCTTTTTTAAGAACGCTGGTATTTACATCACGTGATGCTGCCGCTTGAGCCCAGGTACGATAACATTCAAGCTTTCGGCGCGCCGCCATTTTGCAAGACTGTCTGAACCAAGGTTGGGACTTGCCACCGATGGGCACAGCAGAGAAAGGAATAAAAAGCTCCATTCCCTGCAGCACCACATCAGCGACAGAGTCGGCAGCAGCATTCGGATCATCCGACGAAAAACAAATCGGCCCCCACGGGTAGGAAGCAAAAAAGGAGCGCATTCCATCCCAGTCTGCTGACCTATAGTGCCAGACGCGACGACAACCTGCAAAACGAGGTCTAGTGAGTCGCGTTGTTCTTATAGTACTCCGAACAAGGCAGTGATCTGAAGATCCTAATGGGGAATCAACTGATACATGATACCCGTCCGGGTGAGAAGTCAGCAGCAGGTCCAACAGTGAAGGATTATGACCTTCGACATCTGGGATTCTCGTGATCGAGGGCACCATTTGAGTCAGGTCGTAGGCCAAGGCAAAGTCGTGAAATATTCTTCCCGCATAGTCGGTGGTAGTAGAGCCGAGCCAGTCGGTATGGTGGGCGTTAAAATCGCCAAGAACTACGACTTCAGCGGTAGGAACATTTGCAATCAAGGAGTCTGTAGCCGATTGTATGTGCTCCACAAGTCGGTCAATTTCGGCATTACCGCTATGAGACCTATAAAGGCATGCGTAGAATCGCGGATGGTCATCGCAGTCAACGCGGAGCCAAAGAATCGATAGGTCTTTTCCTTCAGGAAACGTGAGGCGACGAGAGCAAATGTCATCCCGGACATAGACACACACTCCAGCCCTTGGCAAGAATCTATGTTCTAATTTATAACCAGGGTAGGAGAGGAAAGAGGTGTCGCCAGGAGAAGAAATCTGTGTCTCGGTAAGAAAGAGTAAGGCCGGCAAAGCTGTTTCAAGGTGGTGGTGAACAGCGTTTAAGTTCGAAACAAGCCCCCTCACATTGCAGAGGTCCACAGTAAGCGATGAGGAAGATGCCAAGTGATGCTTACTCTGTTTGCCCCGACATTTATGAGATGTGTTTTTAGATATGAGCGCAAAATTGCCCCCCCCAGAATACGAAGGGCAGCCTGGGGGCCCAACAACAAAACAGTTAGGTGGACACGCAGGAGGGGATTCTCCACGACAGGTGGTACCCCCCTGGGGTAATTTCTTTTTATTTTGCACCATCATTCAAGTATTTGTTTGGGGGGACAGGGAAGGAGAGGGAATGAGGAGGAAAGGAAAAAAAAAGGAAATGGAGGGTTACAAGAGGACGGGGAAGGGGAAAGGATGGGCACCGGAAGATCTCACTCACCGAACGAAACGCGAGTACAAAATGAACAAAGTCCAATTGCATCACTTCACGCCGGTTTTCTGTGAGAGAGTGGTATTTCTCCGGCCGTGCCTGCCCATTCGGCTAAAACCCTAAGGTAACAGCATGGCACTCCCACTTAAATGTTCAACCAATAGTCCTATAACTTTTCACGGCGTATGTTTAACGTTATAAGCGATATTTTTTAGACAATAAATTGTTTAAACTTTATCACTTTAAGCCTCATCCACAGCCTAAGTAAAAGAGGCTTATCACTTACATTTACATAATAAAATACTATGTAATCAGTCTGAACAACTCTTATGGCCCATATATAAATGGAAACTTATATTAAAGTCTGTAAGCGCTTCAAGCTGGAAAGCTTTATTTTTGTTTTCACGAGATTCTTTATGCAATTGCATTGAATAACCCAGTTCCTACGTGACGTGGGTAGATGGCGGTGATTGGATTGGTCAATACTATAATATTTATTGTGTAATGTATACTCCTGGGCTTAAAGATAATTGATGTATAAGATCTTTTTAGAATTATTAACAAAAGAAAAATGACCACGCTAGGCTTATTACATTGAAACCGTGTTTTACTTACGTTCTACGGTAAATCAGCAACACAAATTCAAAAAAATGTTAAAGTATAGTTCGTGTCAGTTATCAGTTGCTTGTTATGGCTGACCTAACGATATTCGTTACTAAATACATTTATTTAAAACGTTAAAAACTATATCAATGGTATCCAAATGCCTTTAGCCCGATCCGGGTGATTTGTCACCTCAAGAGCAACTGTTATTCATTTGTGTAATCGCTTTATAATTATTTGAACTTAATATACGTCTGTTTTATACGTTTACGTAATACGTTTTCTTAGATAAAGATTTCTTAAAGACACTAACTTAAATTATAGCTACAGCGATCCATTATCGCGCTCCAAGTATTTCCGGCTCTCTTCGTCTCATCTGCAACAGTACTGTCTTACAGTGAATCGGTCGATTTTATTCGGGTTCCAACAAAGTAGGCTACTTCGCGGCGCAGAATGCTCGTCTTTGCCCTGTACTCCCAGATTAGCTGCTTTTTTAGATACAGGTTCAGGGTCGTATGAATAGGACTTTGTTATGCTTACATCAGTGTTCCACTATATAACACAGCAGATGTCTTTATTTTTGGGCTTTGGGCATCATACCCTGACCCCGCAAAGCCGCAAAACTTTTAAGTTAAATTGTCCATGTGTGCAACGTATGCATCATTTTCATGGACGACAGATATCTAACAAAATTTCGTCAATGTGCCGACGAAGAATAGTAATAAAATAAAGTATGGAGTATCATCTTTATTATCTAACTTAAGGGCTTTTCGTTACGACTCATAACTTGGTCTTTATCTCAAGTAATGCCAGTTCTCATCTATTATAGTTTTATCTACCTCTTTTGATTTCTCAATAGATTAGAGTTAAACATTTACTTGAAAGTCATACAAAAATAAAACATGAAATAAAATTATGACAAACTAAATATGTAATTTATACATTATTAAGTAATTCAGCTTATATTCTAAAAGGCAAACAATACTAATTTATATTTCACAATATCCTTAACACTAATAGCCAATGACTTAAGCCGGCTGATCCATGATCAGTCGCGCTGATCACGAATTCAGAGCACTCCATACGTTACGTAAATTATGTATTTCGGTTTATATCCGTTTAAGAAGTTTTTATATTGCAGACGGAAGCTGAGTCAACGATAAAGCAGACTCACATCCTGGTGATCCTCATCATATTCTCACTTATTCTCTCTGGTATGACGTTTGTATTCCTGTTCAAGTGTATTAGGAAATTATATGAGGACCACAAGATTATAAAAGTAAGTCCAATCCTATTTATTTATATAATTATTTGACATATTCAATTTGATATATGTTTCTGTAATATAGGTAGGTAATAGGTTTATTTATGCAAATCTTAGCAAGCTTATAAATGTAACACATTAAGTAATTACAATTTAAATTCTTGAAACGAAGGCTTATACTTAGCAAACCTTGAATGAAACCTTAAACCAATCGAAATCTTTTTTAAAGAAACGAATGAAAGTTTCATTGTTTTCCAATACATGGTATGTCTTTGTTAATAATAGATCGATAGCAGACGGAACCACGGTCACTAATTATAACTTCTTTTACTAACTAAAGTGTCAAGTTCTTAACAGTCTATTGTGATAGAAACTAATTTACAACTTACTTTACATTACAAACACAAAACTTTACCCCTTGGGACGAATTCGTTATATTCTATTTTGCATAATAATATTCTTATTGTAATAGTTTGGGGCTTGTATTACATTCTTGTGTTTGCGTCTTGTTTTGTATTTGCAAATAATGCGCCTATAAAGACTAAGAATATATTGAAAATCGTGTCAGAATTTACGAATTAAAAATGCCTTATAATGCATTCTCGATTCTTCTACGTCATTGTGAAACCTTGAGGTACGTCGTTAATTCCTGAACAATATAGATCAATGACATAAATATCAAAAAAAATTTACAATATATAACAGATATTTCTTCCATCCATTCTCAGGAACATATTCGACAATCGTGTGAAGATCGACTGGATAGCCTGGTTGCCAGTCGTTTAACACTGGACGCTAAACGCCTTCAGCGCGATAGTGAACCCAGAGCCAGCCTAGAGAGGGAGAATCTTACCAACGAGATGTTCAAACAACAGAGAAAGTTCTCGCAACAGAAAATAAGGGTAAATATGTCATGTTAAACATAATTCCTTATTAACACTTGGTTGCTATATTTAAAAATACCCACAATTATACAATTAAAACGAAGAGAAAACTAACGGTCTTATCGCTTTCAGCGATTTCTTTCAAGCAAACATAAAAAAAATGTATTAGTACATTTTGCACTGTATCAGTTCCCTTTCCATGTTTATTTAAGTATTTTTATTAAACACCCTGAGGCTTTTATGTATCTATTGTATTAACAAACCGCTTCTATAAAATTATAGCCAACGAGTATTGACTCTGACTTCATTCAAGAAACCCACCTCGACATGGAAGATGAACCTTGGAGACGAGATGTGGAGACCGAGACAGAGGAAGTTAAAATAGAAAGGAACGGTAAAAGACGTAGTGATATAAGCAGAAGAGAGTCGTCGTTGAGGAAAAGAGATGAGTCGAAGGTGAGGGAAGAGAAGAAAAGAGAGATAAGAGATGTTTCAGTTGGTGCGCCGGATACAAAGGAATCTGGGTGTCAGACCAGGGAGAGCTTATTTCAAGTTGATACTGCTTTGAGTTCTGATGGTAAGTTTAATATTTATTCATGAAACAAAAAATGAGGAGCGGATAGTTTTTTCGTTTATTTGCTTGGAAAGCATTCAACCGATTTTTAAACTCAAAGATACAGGAACAAATACTGAAGCTGTGTTAAAAATCTTTTATATAATAATCATAGAGAACGTAGAATCATGGGAAACGTAGAGAATTAATATCAATATCCAACTTTGACAGGTTGTTGGTATATTGTTACAAAGCTCAAAATTTAAGTTCCGTTGCGAATTCGGTTTGATCGTGAACAACTTGCGACTGATCAATTTAAACAGAACAACTTGATTATTAAGCTGCGTTTGCATGGAAATTAAATATTTTTATAAAGTACACACATATTTTCACTTGAGGTTCGTTAAAAGCTAAGTTAATGTATAAATAATCTTTACTATAATGTTGTTATTGCAAATTATTTGTATATATAAATACCATTATGAATATATGGCACACAATACACAGATATGAATTGGGCACATTTTTGGCATTATTATACAGATTAAAAATGGATTATATAATAGATAGATAGAGAGTTTGGTCAAATGATTTTGAATTTGGAAGGGTTCACACACGGCTAACAAAGAGTTGATTATAGGGCAAGTGCTCTAACCACTATGATACAGAGGCTGTGAACAATCATACGTAACACTAGTTCTCCAAACCCTCATACAAGTTTGTAATCGACGAAGCCACTACTTGCAATGAACGCTTTGATACAAACTGAGTTTAACTTTTAAACAACATTTTGGATTGAACTCAATCTTTTAAACTAGAGCTTTTCTTTATATATCTTATGATCATGAAAAAACCCCAAAAATATATATAATTATAGTATTTTGAGAATTGTTCTTTCTTCATTATTAACCCGTATTATGAGGGCAATTAAAATCCATTAAGGCAAGGTTAAGTTTATTCAACTCAACAGTTTTTATGAGATAGCATAGGAATATCAAACTTTTTGTAGTGTGTAGACTGTACTGTTATACTACTTTTATCAGAAATCGAAATCCTTAAATCAATAACAAGTATGTTATGCCTAATATTTCCTCATAAAGTAAAGACGCGCTAAACTAAACAAGAAAATCTCGTAAATAAATTATTACGTGTAACAATTTTCTTATCGGATATTTCGAATCGATAAAAATGTTATTTGTCGAAGCCAATGTTCCGTGGTAAGCTGTCATCAGGCGTTCGGGGAGCGAAAACAATAAAAGATAACTTCGCGAGTTATCTTAAAACTTATCTTTGGGGATTTGTGATATCGGGACTTGCTTATCGGGTTTATATTAGAAGCCCGGAGGGTTGGGAATTCTCGAAAATTTATTTTCGCCACAGTTTTTTCAGACATGCTAACAAGTTAATGTTAACTTATTTTATAATAGTGAGTCAGATAATAATAAAATACTTTACTTGCTGATGTACTATTATATTTTGTTATGATAATTACTTTAATTATCATAATAAAAATATAACAAGAACCTAATCTAAATAAATGTCAGCTATGGTTTCAGTCTTTCTTCAAAGGCCTGCTTCAAAGATTTTCACTTCTGGTCTTCTGGAGTCGCAGTGCGAGTCTATAGGCCCACTATCTCATTCAAGTCAAGTCCGTCTATTTTCTGTTTTCCATGTCGTACCACTCCGTTAACGCCTGGTTCTACTTTTCGTTCGTTCAAAAGGAAATTAAGTCATACAATAAGATAATATACAACAATATTCAGACATGTCAGTGATTATACATCCTTCATCATTTCCCAAAAAAATCAATCAAGCCGAGTTTCTTGCCTGCTCCTTCTCAGCTTGGTCGCGTACGAACAGTTATAGAATCACTTAGATTTAAGACGATTCAGAATGGTCCTATGTACCTTAGTGAATAAAGATATTTGGACTTTGATATTCAACTACGTGATCCTACTACGCATGTGCCGGTTTAATATACCATATTATTGTTTGTTGTTACATATTTCAGCAGGTATAGATCCGTCTTTTGTTTTACTTACCTGCCTTCCCGGCTAATACCTATAAATTATCACGTGCAGCTGTAATTACCCCGCTCGACATAAATTCGTACAGAAAATCACGTTCGCACTGTCACCGTCTGGTATAATTTGAATACGTCCCAAATTTAATTCGTAATTTCGTAAATTGGAACATACGATAACAATTTTCACCCCACTAAGCAATAAAGCCTAAACAATTTTCACACATTCTTTTTCGCGAAAGCTTTCTTAGGTCGAGGAGCATCCGGTTTCAGAATCACGTTAAAATGCTTTTAGCGGAATATGATTCTACAGGATAGAAATGAAATCAGGCATTTAGTAGAACGGTTTGATTTAAGAACATTTTAAAATTTAACGCTCTATATAAAGTACTGAGTTTAAAACGGTTTAAGTGTTGAAAATTAATTATATCTCAACTATAACATTTATGATCAAAAATAATATTAAATTATATTTTTTATGTTTTATTATATTAAGGGACCAACATTTATTAACACACGATTAAAAATTTAGATACAGAACAACCTAAACAAAAGCGCAGTGTTCATTAGGACCAGTTGGACGTAGGCTACCCGAATGGCCACTGCCCCATCTTTCAAATAGGCCAGATCATATAGGCAATTTACAAACAAATTATAAAATAAACAGAAACACACTTCAACAACAGCTAAGTGAAAGCGGCATATTAAAACATGCTACTCTCAATTGTGGGGTTATAATCCCGGCTAATCACAACATTTCCTTCTGCTGAAGGTTATATTTTCAGGAATCCGGATGAATTAGACCCAAGATTCGAGGGCACACAAAAAAGCAGAGACACTAAATTGAATTTATCAAATAAATGGTCCAAGGACAATGTAAAGTTTAGCGCCACTGATTGTTATTCTTACTATGTTCTTGAACCTCTAAGCAAGTCTAAATAAATAGAGAGAAAACAAAAAAAATATATTTTATGCATGGGAACCGTAGCTTTAACATAACATAGCGTAGCCATGTTTATAATAGTATGTACGGAAAAAAAACTTAAACATTCCTATATTTTTTATACGAAACCGTTTGTTCGCCACTTTTGTTTAGAGAAAGATCACAAAAATGTATGTCACTCGCCAAAATTATACAAACCTTGTCGACGTCAGGGCAAAGCCCCTATTAATAAAAGACAGTTCCCTTCGGTATTGGGAGCAATAGCACAGCATTGACACGGTAGCCTAGTTTATAATGACAAAGTGCGAGTTATCCCAGCCAAGACTAGCGTCTTGGTTTAATTAATCAATATCAAAATTAAAATACTTAAACATTTTTTTAGTATATATTGATTCAGTGTACATTTATATGCACTTTCATTTTTACGAATGAACTGTAAAATATTCAATAATGAACTAAATGTTAAAGTATGCAATGCTGCAATACCTATTGCAGCTGGCCACCGCGGCCTCGGTTAACTGACTATCCTATGCGATTTTTAGAAAACTATAGGAAAACACGTAGCCTTAACAGTCCAAGAAACCCAATCCAATCAAACGTTTGGCAAGAAAATGTGTGCATAAAACATCCACATTTTTTTACATTAGCCCGAATGGTAATGTTATGAGTGAAAAATAAAAGTTAATGAGTGCTAAATTAGCTATTATTAGGTACTATAATTAGATGTAACACGACCATAGTCGATAAATAGTGTAATCGAATTGTGTAATTTTAAGACTCGACACATTCCCATACTTGTTTTTATTAAAAAAAATGGTACACAACCCTTGGATTATAAACGGAATTTCATTGAAAAATCTATGGTATGTTAACAAAATCGGAAAATTCAAATTCTTCAGTTTCTGTTCGATTATTTGAAATTTTACCAGCCCTTCATTTTGCTTTATCTTTCCTACATAATTTGATTTTATATATGTCGGCTTTAATATATATATTTAATGTATTTACGAAAAAAATAAGTTATGTAAATTGTAGGGTACTGTTACAGATTTCTTGCTATAAGATTTTAATTTATATTTCGCAGGTTCTGGAACAACAAACAGCAGAGGCTTCTCAACGTTTGGCTATTCCGGCGCTACAATAGTGAGGCCTTCGCCCCCGGCGCCCACCAACACGTCACAGATTACAATAGAGCTTCTCAGACAGGCCACACCACAAGAAACAAAACTAGGTACGAATACATTATTGATAAAGGTGTATTAAATTGTTTTTTTTTATGCTACAACACTTTTATATTTCGCATTGTCAATATATAGTCACAGGACTATATTGACAAGGACTATATTTTTTTTTATAATTAAAATTTTAAAAAAATATGTATGTTTCATTTACGGCATATAAAAATAAAATTAATTGTGTATCATACAATAACAAAACAAATTCAAAAATCATTCCCAAACGAATCAAAACCCGACAGATTGTAATTTCCTTTCATCAAGAGAAAATCACATTGATTGAAGAAGCTTCCCTTTTCACTGAAGTCAGGAAGATTTTATGAACAAATCCTTATATTTATAGAGCATAAAAAAGTACAATCTCATTGAAAACTATTTGTATAAAATTAACAATGTTTCGTATTTCGAACGCCATTCAAAATTTTTGATGAGAACATTTTGTAAGAACAGGTGGATTCTGTTAATACTAGGACCGAACCCGGATTCTGTTGTTTATACGAGTGGACGTTACAAGGCATGCATTATGAAATTGTGAAAATCTACACCTGATTTTGTCACTGTCCAGATACTGTGTCGTAATTTATAAAAATAGTATTTATAATATTACATTAGTAGTCAAAATGCATAGATTACAAATTCTATACTCTATATGACTTTTAGTCCACCTCTTTTCATTAATCGAATTTTTTTATCCATTTTCATGTTATTTAAAATAACAAAATAAAATCGAGAAAATGAATATTTTATCGTAAAAACGTATATGCAAATCTCCACTTTCTGGTTTCTAACCACGATAATAATGTCACATTTGGGATTAACAGTTAAAACGGTTTTTATTCTATACTAAAATAAAGCCGGCAGTTATTTATCACTGAACGTCAACTTGTACGAATTGAATGAACTATTTCGAGTGACGTCACAAAAACAGCTAGAAAAACAATGTTGTTTTGATTCTGCTATGTGCAGATAAGGGTGTAACGATACAAAAAATAAAAGTATTAATATCATATAATATTATATCATATTGCATTGGTATTACCGACCTAACATTATATTATACATCCATATTTTATTGCAATACAAATATTTAAGAATTACCTTAAATAGAAGATACGCTCTATTTAATAATAATGACGCCTTTATTTTACAGATATACTTGCTAAATACATACATCTACTTTCGTATAATCATAGAAAATTTCCTACAAAAATAAAACAAATTACAATCCTTTCGACAAAAGCCTCCTTTAGCACTAGGTGAAGCCTTAATATATAAGGACCTTTAAACATATGTTGTTTCATTTAATGTGTCGTAGACTATAATCCTATTAGGTGTGCCTGTAAGCCCTTATTGAGATAGTTTTAATCCCAGTCAAGCTCTGCCGTTTTAATAGGCGAGTTAACTTATATCGTTCTGATGTAATAACGTTGAAAGCTATTATTGGTTTGCTGTTCAATTAAATTGTACTTTTAAGCTTGATTTTTACATTGTTACATTTTTCTGTAATAAGGTTTTGTAGTAATGTTTATAACTAGATTACTATGGACATGACCAAGATGCACTATGTTTATATTTCAAGCACGTCAAATATACCCGATACTTGAAAATCTTAGAACTAAATTTGAATGCACTTTTGCTATTCAGTTGATATCGCTAATTTGATAACTATATTTATATATTCATTAGACCCGTAAAATAGTTCTCATTAAACCTGGTCTTTATTTTGGCTTAACTTTAACATTCAATTCCAACAGAACATCTGTTCATTGATTACATAATAGTCTTGTATAACATTGACGTTTTATTTCCAGCAAAGAAAATCGACCGACGTCCAATGAGCACAGAAACCACGCGGTCCGCGCCCGACGTTATCATAGTCTCGAAACCGCTTCGCTGAGGATGACCGTCGGGGCCCCACCCCGGGGCCCCGACACCCCCCTGGTACTTCCCACCACAGGAAGCACGCACCTGCCCCGAGGGACAGCCCTGCAAGAGTGCGTTTGACATTTGTGACGGCTATTACAGCCAGTACTTCAACGATGGACCAATATATGAATATTGTATGAATAGTGAATGTAAATCGAAAACACTGCCACGTAACTTTTCGTCTGTGGATTGCAAGAGGAATAGGAGTGTGTGTTTCTATGGCGTAGACGATACGCCGAGGAAGAAGACGTTTTTGGTTCGCGCTGACATCGAACCCAGATAACAATAGATTAATGTGATTCCACGAGTGTTTTGTTATTGGAAATTAATGCGCTAATCAGGCATGCATTATTACAAATAGATTTTTACAATTCTCTTTAATCAAAATATAATTTATTTTACAAATGGATATCAATAGTTTAAAAAATTAAATATTTCTAATGATTACACATGTAAGTGGTATAATTTGTATTATTTATTAATTTTATATTATCAATGGTATCGATTGTTAAATTTATGAGATTTTAATTGTTGTTTAAAATGTTAATATAAGAGTATTCAAGAGATAAAACTTTAGTAATAAATACTCGTGGTTAAATAACTTAAGTGTAGGACGCTTTTAAATAAGGAATACTGCTATGTTAGATTGTTTTTTGTGTTTTTAATAAATTCATGCATTTTTATTACCAGTTTTTATTTATTGACCTTCTACCCAAACCGAACTTAGGACTATGTAAAGATTATGAAATCCAAATAATAACAAAATACAACACACCTTAAAAATATAAAATTTAGGCAGTAGGACCCTGGCAATGGATCTCTGAGTTTTATTTTGTTCGCTATACATGTAAATGCATTAGTAAAACAACCTACTTCGATTAAATGATTTTGGACTATTTGTTTCGAAGTTAGTGCAAGTATAACACCATGCCAAATCAAAATTACCTAATTATTCTATATATTAATCTCATTACAAGAATTAGTTTATTCGGTAAAATTAACTAAATTCTACGGTTAATATCGTTTAAATCAATTATTTCGGCTGTGAAGCTAGACAGATACGTTGTAACCATCCTTTAGATACAGAATTGAAAAAAAACTTAGTATTAATACTAATCCTTTAAAGGATTTGTTGGCCCTGCATCTAAAAGCCAAATTGTTTTTCGTCTTTAGCGATATTCTCAAAGTATAACAAAGGCGTAAACTTTTGATTTTCACTTCAAAGAGAAAACTTCTTGAATTTCAGATATGTCTAAAGATTGTAATGAGTATTGTAGCTGTTGAAATTACAGACGTCATTATTTACGCGTATTGACATTATCTGTGAATTTTATTACATTGAAGAAAGACATATGAAAATACTGAATAATATAGGAAAGAAAAATCATTATATAAAAAATACAAGCTTAACCCACCAATGCCCATAAATTTCGATGCTTTATAGAGTCCAAGGACGCTACATGGAGTTTATACTATATTTACAAAAGTATCCTTACAAGTCTCTCAGAACTGCTTAGATACTGCTGCTACTAACAATTATATTGTTGTTGTAATTCTCAAAGTAAATGCGATTCCCCAAATGGTACTGGCGATTCTCCATTCCTTCTAATTACGAGTGATTACGTAGTAGAAATTGAAGTCTGAAAAAACTTGACTTTAAATAGAAGTATGGTCCTACATCTACAAAATCGATAGGCATCTTAAAAAATTACTCCATATATAAGAAGAATTATTATTAATGGGCTAATATTTGGTACTGTCAGTATTTGACCACTAATTTAACATTTTCATACACATCCTCGTATAATAAATCAATTGATTCATTAATCATTATTCATAGCTTGCTGATAAGCATTTTAAGCGTAAAATTCGAACCGCAACATTAGACTACCCTAATTATCTCGACACATTAAATAGACACAACTGGACAAATTATATATCAATCAAAGGAATTTGATAATAAACACGAAAAAAATTGGATAAGGCACTTTGTTGCTATGCATATCTTAATAATTGTAACAGCACAACGTGTTAACTAGAAATAATTAAAACATTACCGTATCCATTAAACCTAATTAGAATAAGCTTGTTAGTACAAACTGTAAACTATTATGCTCGCACCGAACGCCTAATTACTGTAGAAAAGGTATGAACATTTTATATAAAACTATGGATTCGCCTGTTTCATAATATTCCATGGTTTTATATTGTTACAATATATTTAGTCTTTCTTTTATATATATATATATAATTGGCGGCAAATTTAATTATTATTTTATAATGTTAGTTCTTTATGAAGCAAACCCGGGTAAAATAATACTAAATATATTTGACATGTGAGTACGATTTTTTTACAGAAAAGGGTCTAGAAAAACGAGTTACACTGCCAGAAGTAGTTTGTTTTTTAAAACATAAGATCCTATATATATTAATAATGAAATGTATCTCTGCCTTAAGTGCAATTTAAATGTATACATTTAAATTATATATTTATTTATTTATATTATATTATATACGAAGCAACCGCTCAAATCAGCTACTTAGTATTTCTACAAACATCGTTAATGATTATTTTTTTCCAATTCTGGCTGTCATACAAGTTCATTGACCCTATACGTAAGACATTAAAGTACATACAGTGTAAAGTATGTACACACATAATATATATAGACATGCATTCGTCATTGGAAAATGCCAAGGTGTTTTAAAGTTGGTATTTTCAAACATTTCAAAGTAAAATATCGCTTAATATCTTTTAAATGCTATCTATTGTTGATAGATGTTTTAGAGAGGAGACTAATGGGAGGTCAAGTGAATGATTTGCTTTTTAGGATAAACTCTTTCTTGTAGGACATGGATTTGGAAATACCACGGCCTGGTTCCATGAACAGGCTTAATCTAACAAGTGTATGATTATTACCCATATTGATGGAATTGAAGCCTTTACAAATCTAAGTCAGTTGAATATAATACAGTTCCACGAATAACTCAATACATCTACTTCGACGTATTTAGAGGAAATGTACGAAATACATTTTCCAATAAATTCAAATACATCAGATGGGTTGTGTGTTAATTCTATTGCTTTACATTGTTATACCTTTGATATATATATATAGTCTATTTTTATATAATAAATAGTGATGTTTATTAAGTCTATTAACACTTTCTTATTTAGTTATTAGAATTGACAACGGTTGTATAATATATAACGAAAGAAGTGTCTCCGTAGGGTTTTTGTGAGGCGTGGCGTCTGCATTACCTTCACGATTACCACTCATTATTAAAACATCACTTCTGATATTTGCCAGGGTTTATTTTCACAATTAGCCGTCGTGCAGTTACAATGCGTCCATCTTTTTTAATAATGACATGCCCGCACTTGTTTTTTCTTTCATAGACTACGTATTGAAATAGTAAGGTTGACATTTCATAGCGTAATAAACTTGAAAGTATTTAACCTATGTTTTTAAACATTAGGACAATTAAATGATGCCAGAACTTAATTCTTCTAGTTATTTAATTACTAATCGTTGTAGTTGCGCCGATATATATAAGACCACTTTTTTCATATGTTTCAGCGTAGAGTCAAGCAAAGTGGAATACTGGACCAAAGGTATATATACAATTAAGCCATTTACCTTGTATACTAAATATGTGCGTCCTGTAACATAAATTATTGTAGAAAATTTAAAACATGAAACTTTATGAATATTTTTCCCGATTTACGACTTGTAAATGTACATTTGCTTAAACTTATCTTTCAAACTGTCTACCTATTTACGACGGTAGGAAAATAGGTAACTTTTGTTTTTCATAGAAATTCGCCTTTTTGGATTGTTGAAGTCGGTTATTTAACTTTATATTACTTATAAATTAATCAATTAAAGGAGAAAACAAAACAAAACTACATTAAAAAAAGAACTTTTAAAAGTTCTGTGATGATCCAAACGTGGGTCCAATAACAAGTCACCCGCTTCCTCGTTTACCCTGATAAAAAATTTAATTATTTCATTACTGAGTATATTTAATAACATAACTTATAAATATTAAAAATATTATAATAATGCGACTCATTTTCCAAAAAAACACTAAAACCTAATTTATTTATTTTAGTATTTCTGACTTTGCGGTTTTTTAAACTAGACCCCTTAACTGTATAACATAACACAAACCAAGGACTACCAATATTCACAAAGTAATTTAAAAAACTAGAATTACGTTGAATTACTGATCCGTAACTCTACATAACGAAACTAAATCGGGTATTTCGTAATATCCATAAGCATTAAGGCGAGCGCCTACACACATTCATATACTTAATATAATTCATTATTTACAACGTGAAATATTCACGAAGAAGGTATGAACGTTATAATTTCTTTTGATTTGACGGTACAATACACAACTGATTTGACTGAATATTATGATAAACAAATCGTAACATATGTAGTTTCTCCAAAAAGTTTCTTTTAAAAGTAATAAAACATTACACAGCTAGCGTGTAAACGACACTTTCCCAAAATTAACAGACTTCTGAAGGCTCATTTTATTTTGGGGATAAAACTTTTAGAATCTCAACTCCGATATATGACGTCATCTTGGATAACCATTCTACTGATTACATATCAAAGGAAAATGCACTTTAAGCGATAGACTGAGAGCGGGTTTTTAATAAAATTCATTTTAAAATAGAATCTCAAGTTTAAGTATTCGAGAGAGTTACGATATAAAACTGTCTAGAAAATTTCATAAGGTTTGTTATTGTTTTGAAACATATTATTGAAGAATAACAAAGTTCTGGATTTGCATAACTATTTCAGATTTAATAGAAAATATAAACAATCACTCTCTTTCTCTGACGTATTGCAGGTTTTCCATACATATGTAAACCTTTTTAGGTGTTTGTACCGTATTTGTAATACATAATTCTTAACGTCGATATATCGAGCGATGTCCAGTTCTACAATCATTTGGAAGGTAAGGCTAAGTTAGCCTCTAAAAAGCTTGGTGTTCTCAGCAGGGCGCGTCAGTATTTCACATCAGGCCATCGCTTGCAACTCTATAAAGCGCAAATTCGGCCTCATATGGAGTACTGTTCCCACCTCTGGGCGGGGGCGCCCCAATACCAGCTCCTTCCATTTGATCGCATCCAACGCAGAGCGGCTCGTATCGTCGACGACCCCATCCTTTCCGATCGGCTTGATCCTTTGGCTCTGCGTAGAGATGTAGGCTCCCTCTGCATCTTCTACCGCATTTATCATGGGGAGTGCTCTGATGAATTGTTCGGGCTAATACCTGCAGCGGAATTCCATCACCGGACATCAAGACAGAATACGAAATTCCATCCGTACCACCTCGATGTCTGGCGCTCCACGACTGTGCGTTTTTTAAGGCAGTTTCTGCCGCGCACCACCTCTTTGTGGAACCAACTGCCAGCGCAGGTATTCCCGATCCGCTACGACTTGGGGACCTTCAAAAAAAGAGCGTTCCTCTTCCTTAAAGGCCGGCAACTCACTTGTAAGCCTCCTGGCGTTGCAGGTGTCCATGGGCGGCGGTTGGCACATCACTCGAAGTGACCCGCCTGCTCGTTTACCTCCTCTCACATAAAAAAAAAAATAACGATTACATACGTAATATAATTTTATAAAACGTATAAAGAGGCGGGTTTGAAATTTCAACAATATAGCATGGGCAAGACCCATTCAGCTGTTTCGTTATTTTATAACTGCAAAAAAATCATTCACAGAGAATATATCGCTAGATAAATTAATAACTTAAGTTAAGAATAGTTTTTCGTTTAAGAATTTTCTATTAATGCTGGCTGTCTCTGAGCAAAATTTTTCACTATTAATAGAAAAAAAATCACAGTAAAATACTGTTTTGAAGTCAAATTAATCTCAAGTGATGGTTCTTATTACCATAACCCCAAGCAATATTCTCCTAAGGGAAAGTATGAGATCGTCAGTGTAACTTTGTAAGTTTAAAGTTTTATTAATTTGACCCACTTTTGTTGAAATTTTCCTAATATTTCATTCAATAAAGACTCACGTTTTGCTGAATATTTTAAATTCGATTTGCTCTCTTATATTTCGGCTGTGAAGTATTAAAATGTTAATTGGTACAAGCTGTGAATTTAGGAATTTTCCCTTTGTTTCTCTGATGATAATTCCGATATTATTTAAGTATTGTATTATTGTAAATGACGTATATTTGTCGCTGACAATTTTTCGCTCATAGTAAAATTATTTCATTCGTAAAAAAAATATAGTTTTAGTTTGGTAATTATAAATACATAAATAGGAAAAAATCAAACCGACTTCTACAATATTTCTTTTGAATTTGCAATGTTCTTTTACCAGATATCTTGATGTATCTTGTAAGTATACCATTTCTGTTACTATTCGTATAACAGACCTTTAATTAATAAAGCTCTGTCCTAACACAATAATTATGTTTACTTGCTTTTATCCTAAATAAATAAAAGTATTTTAATTAAAAAACATAATCCGTTACAAAGTGTGTTCACGTACAACACACGGCCGTGTCGAAACACGCCCCATTTAATTAAACCACTTTGATCTTTGCTTTATTTCATAGGATTAAAACGTTAAATATTGAATAATAGTAAGAATCAAATTTCTGCTTCAACTTGTGCCTTGTACCTCAGTTAATAGCTGCCATCATAGGTATTCGGGATCCAAGTTTATGGTGTATCTTAATAGGATACTACACTGCATCTAACGATACGGTTTGATTTAATAAGAAATCCTCCTACGAAATCTACAATCATTTCCTAGACTTATCTATTCACTGGGTATGTTTAAATTTAGAGTACGTTACTTTGAATTTGATCGATTAGAAAAACCCTTTTATAATAGTAGGTATGAAACATCAATTTCAAACCTGAAATAATAGTTTTATCTGCATTACATTTATGAACCGACGTTTAAGAATTAGTCTAGAGGTTCTTAATAATTCGTTCGCATCAACCAATGGACTGTTCTGTGTAACATTTGATTATATTCTATATTTGTTATCTATAGTTCTAGCGCCACCTATTATTTTTATTATGTTATTTTAATATTAAATAGCTTAAAGCTAATCAAACCACAGACTGCTTGCTGGCTGGTTGGCCCGTAAAGAATATTTAAAATATAGAATATTATACTTTTCCGCATTGCGACATTTGAAAATTGGAAGATTTTTGAAATTCATTCGAATCAAAAAGTAAAACTAACTAAAGTTTATACAACAAAATTAATGCTAGATTAATCTTAATCATAGATTGCTCGTCAATAAAAATAGATTTGAAGGTTTCAAGTGTTAGCATACTAGAATACTGTAATTCTAATTTTTTTCTTTATTTTCATAGTCTGTGCAGAAAATCTTTCGTTAGAGTGAGATAGAGATCTCTATGGTCCTATTAAATACCAATAGTCTGAGACTAAGCTGCAGAGTTAGGGTGAGCATGCATTTAATTTTGTAAAATAATAATACACATATTTGGTTAAATAATACTTAAATTTAAAAGATATTTAATAACTTATTGGATTGCTTATTTTTGTGTAAGTTATTTAGAAGAAAACCCAATGCGAGTAGTGATTTACTTTACAATACATTTTGTTATTTCATTTTTACTTCTAAAATCTTCCAGGATATGACATTTTTTAATGCCCGTCGGCTTTTTAAATCATAGGTCCCTAATATGTTTGAATTAGTTCAGTTTGTTAGTTTTAGTAGAAAATCATTTGACATTATAATCAATATATAAAATTGTATGTTAAACAACAAACTACTTAAAATAAATATTTTAAGTAAATAAACTTATTTATAATGACCTACTATGAACTTTATTAACTTCTTGAGAAGTTTTCTTCTCATTTAGTTTTACCAATACTCGAACATTGACTACATTTTTCAAATAAAATATTTAAGAATCCAAAATCATATACACCTAAGTAATTAATTATAATTTTAATATGTAGTTGAAAATTACATATTAGATATACATTTAATAACAATTGTTTTATCGACATTAATTATGGTCACAATCGCCGTAATAAAGTGCGCATATTTGACTGAATTTGCATTTTCGTACATTTCCCACCTAATGCACTTTTAATGGCCCGTTATTATTTATATCGGAATTGTATTTATTGCTATCGATTATATTTATTTAACTTTAGTACACGGAAAACAAGGTAAAATGTTGAGAAAATTCCTCTTTTTCTAATCTCTTTTTCCGATCTTCGATCTCTTTCCCAACCATCAATCTCTTTTTCTTAATTATCTAAGCAAAAACACCACACCTCTCATCTAAATTTTCCGCCTTGGTTAGCATCTGGAGGATTAGATTTGACTACACATAGTGGTTTACAGGAACTCTATCAGTTCAAATTACGTGACACAGATGTGAGATAAGTTTCAAAAGCTAATTTGTTTTTGATAATATTAATAGAACGCTATGTTAAATAAGATAAAAGATCAAAGGCCCAAAGATATTTCGGTTATTTTCCCTCTATGTTTAGTTTAGTTTAGATTATTAGAAGAGCAACCTAGGGTTCACTGCGTTTTTAATCCGACAATTGTAAGCCGATTACTACTTTACTTCCTTTCACTTCTTAACGCTTTTTTGCTTGAGACAAATTAAATAGTCGAGTTAAAGGAATCTGTACAATTATATGAAATCTGAACACAAAATCCTACTAGAAAGTTAAAATATATAAAAAAACTTTTTATATATTTTCCCTATTAGGCAAGGTATAATCATTTTTGCTTACCTAGATAAATAGAACACGTTCCGAGTTTTATTATTTATTGTAATAAGTAAAACAAGAACTATCAAACGACGGTAAATTCATCCTGGTCGGACTTTGGTTAGAAAATCCAAAAAAAGGAAAGTCATCCTTGGCTCGTAAGCGAACAATGATTTAGTATGTACGGCATTATTAGATAAAGCTATTAAATAACCACAATTTATACTACTATCTATTCCACACGCACTTGCAAAGGTGAATGAAGGTATCGTCCATTTAGTATGTCGATCGTGCCGGCGCGTAATGCGGAAAAAATGAAATATGTCGGGTGTGAGATTAAATTAAGATCACGTCGGATTCCGAATTGTGAGTGGAATTTCTAATTCACTATGGAATAACTGTGTGGACTGTGAACTGTTGAACTGTCATGGCAGAATAGGTATTTCACTCCTGTTATTTAATTAAATATGTCCCCAAACATTACATGTGCTTTCAAGTCATGTTATAATTATCCGAATCAAGTCTTGAAGATCTTCTGGCGGCACACTATCACCAAAAAATACAACTCTGCAGGATGTGCCAAGATCCTGTTGAGGTGCAAGCAAATGGTGCTGGCTTGCTCATACTTTTTTTGCATAAACCTTCAGGTATGTGCTAACAATGCCGACCCAAGTAGACCTGGCGGCAATCTATTATCGCAAAAGTCTGACTTGCAGAGCACTTAAGCGGACGACAGAGAGGATTGTAGAAATTTCATATCTGCCCTCTGCCCCAAAGTGGGACCGTAGGACAGTAGTATAAAATATTCTAAATATAGGCATACACATGTAACAGTAAGTTACTCAGGAACTTACAAGCAACCGTTTGTAGTGAATAAAGTTGCATGATTCCGCAAAGCGCAGCGAAGGTACTCACACTACTTATCTATGGGACTATGGGACTAGACAAAGATAATTTAAAAATAATAGTGAATAAAAAACCCACATATCGTACAGTCGAGAATCGGCCACTTTAGATTGAGAGATCCAGGTGACATTTCATTTGGAGCTCATGATTAATATATGACTCTCTTTGTCACATATCACCGTCAAGAGAGGGATGGCCATATGAATGCAAATTAACACGGACGGTGGCCCTACAGGCGAACATCTAAAATTCAACGTGCAATTCACGGGTACTCGTATAAATTGTATTAGTTTTTGTAAAAATCTTTGTTATTCTTGTTTGTTGACTCTCAATGATCTTGTTTCTCCATTGATTTCATTTGTATATATTATTATGGACGTTTGATTGCACGTTGTTTTAGCCTAAGTACAATTATCATTAGGTATTTGACTATATAAATAATATATGAATATAAATTCATATATTATTTATATATTCATTTAGAAATTCAGAAGGTTAAAGTTTCCAGAATTGATAGATTTTTTTCCGATTGTAATTAAAGAGACTTTTTAAACATAGCTACACTTACATATTTAATTATAAGAAATTATCAACAATACTCTCGTTATTATACATAATATAAACTAATCGACAAATCATACAAGTGTCATACTGTAACCAAAATGTGAATTAAAAAAATATAGCTGACATCGGATTTTGTATTTTTTAAAATATTCAACAAATGTCTGCCTAACGATTACAGATGACCCTCTTAACGTTTAACCATACTTTGCCCGAATAATACATACCTAATATATATCAATCCACCATTGTTAGAAAAGCTTTCAGCGCGCAAATATTAAATTGTTACACGAAAAGAGCCAAAATTCATCAAAACACGAAAATAACAAAGGGCCCGCTATTAACATCTTTTACGTGAAAAAATTAAAGTAATAATTTCTCACAATATATAGCCAACCATTATCTGACGGAAAAATAATTTCCCGTGACACAATGGTGTTTGTCTAACGCAATTTGTTACCAACGAATATTGTAACAACAATATACCTCGTCCGCATTCTTGCTGTAAGAAAAAAAGCCCCAAGGTACAAGTATTTCCACATATACTTAAGGGGCAAGTCACATAGGTATAGGTGAAATGCATTTACAATACAACTTATTAATAATAATAATAACGTAAATTCATTAAAGACCACCGAATCAGACAAAAACAGATAAAAAACATTCTAAGCATAGTTTTTAGTAATTGTAGGTATTTAAATAACTTTAAGGTTACTTATTTATATATTTAATTGTTAATTCAATTAAACAATGTTTCTTTTACATACGAGTATACAAGTGTAATTAAGTAGCTGAATTAAAAAGTTCATATTGAAGACAGTCTCCTTTGACTTTTATTATTCGGGATTATCAGAAGTCACCTGAACAATGACAGACTCAGCTAATTATAACAATGTATTTATCTTAAAAAAATAAAAATATTGAGGTATATAAAATATTAATAATATATTGTCCTTAAATCCGGTTTACTAAATTAATCACAGACCCTACTAATTTCCTAAGCCATTAATGCAAAGGCCGCCATATTGTTGAATTTTCCGCGTCATCGTTGGCGTCAACAATGAAGGTTTTAAAACGCGTCTATTATGGTTACAATTATTTACAGCTAATAACCATAAGGCGCAAAATTGTGGTTCATTGACTATAACTTTTAACTTTTGCGGACACTAAACAGTTTAAAATAATTTATAAATCATTTTACTTTGCGTGTATATTTCATCTTCGAGTTTTTTTTAATATTTATAAATAATACAAAATTTAATATAAGTAGGTGCTACTAAAAGAATTTAATTTTTTTGTTATAACAAAGTACAAAGAGATCATTCATGCAATGTAAAATGAAACTCAGTTTTATGTTAAAGCTCATAATAGACAATGAAATGATAACTTTGAAACATTTTTAAACGTAGAATTCGACTAACTATTGCAGCTTAACACCTTTGAATAACGTAATTTTTTTGTTTTATTTATTGAGCAGGTGAGTTACTGTGACCATAAAGTGTGAAGAGATGGATATTGGCCTTTAGGATCGAAACTGTGCTACAGCCGTGCAAAATGGGAAAAGATTCAACGGATTTGTTGTGTAGGGTGTCCGTAATTTCATGTATATTCTTTTATTCATATGAAAACTACTAATATAATAATATATGTTATAGCAATACGTAATGACGATGTTGACTGATGTGACTACGCTATCAAATAAGAGAAAAGTGCTTTTTCTCTTAAACTTTTTTTATTTTATTTTTTATTTCTTAAACCTATACAGCTTATTCCAAAAAGCTTACACAAGAAAAATAGATTAACAACAAAGCCAAAACAAGATCAAAACATACAATCGAAAATAGACAACAAAAAAAAAGCACGATCAGAAAAAAATAAATAAAAATATATATATAGATATATATTTCTTCCATCTGGTTTATGTTGGACTCTCTCTCTCTCAGAAGAGACTTAGTCATAACTCAACTCATAGCGACATGCAACAAATAATTCAGGTACTTTTGTATTATTAATTCTTTAACTATCAATTTGAAGTGGGTTGAAGCGAAAAACTATTTACTATCTTTTTCGTCTCTATTTTGTCACCACGTTATTTTGGTTTTGGTTTACTAACCGTCAAGAAAATGCCCCCTCTAACCCATGCAAAGATATGAAATCCCCTTAACTATAGGGGTAATTTTAACTGAAAAAAATTCAAAATGCCCCCCTCCAATTGCCAAATTGCCCCCCAGTGGGGCGTACGCCCCACGTTGGGAACCACTGGTCTAGATAATCTAGATTTATAACTAGTGCTGGTTCTAATTTAGAACAAGTCTATCGAAGTTTAATAGAAATCAAAAACATTGCCACCTACAAAATATCATTCGCGCATCGCGACAGAAAGATGGCGTGATTCTAAAACATATTGCCTGAATATTCGCTGAATGCACGCTGAAATGTGGCCCAGTTGACGATGCGTTGCCGAAATTGAAAACAGAGGCCGATTTAAATTTAGATCACCTTTTAGTTGACGTGTTTCATATAATAAACTTTTGTGCCTATGGTTAGCCTGGAATAATGTGAATTGCCATCGCTCACAATTTTATGAGAATCGATCAAGTCAAAATCACACATAATACATTATAATCACTAAAGTAAAAGATATAATAAATAAAAGCGCGGCTGCAGAGTAGGCAGAAAAAAAGAAAAGGTCAAAGTACAAGAATCTTTCCTACAACTTTGAATTTGTTCCCTTGGAGTCGAGGCGTTTGGACCTTGGGGTAAAAGTGCACAGGTGAGTAATAAGGAATTAAGTAGGCGCCTGGTAGTCAGTACCAGTGATATAAGAGGTGGTGGTTTTCTCGTTCTGCATATCGCGATACAGAATGTCTGCTCTCTCTGCCACAAGGCTAAACTTTTAAATTTGTTTTAACAAACCACATAAGGTTTGTTTTGTTAATCATTCTTTGTTATTTAATAATAATCTTATCAAAATTATTATAATAAATAATCATTACATCGTTGATATTATTAGCATATATGTATTGAAATATATTTGTGTTGATATTTATAACTACAATTGTGTTTGACATTTCGTAGCCATTACGTGAATTCAAATATTCATTTATGCAAAACTCGTTAATTCAATTGTTTTTCAAACAGCACTGACTCAAACAAGAATAAACAATGTTACGAATCTAAAACACGACACTTGAACAAATTATATTAAACAAAATGTTGGCTTTTATTCGATTATAGTTTTATTTAATTGCAGTTCATAAAAACCAAAGGTTGACAGTTGTATTTAACTTTTGCATCCTTTTCTATCAAATTGTGTTTACACTTTAAGAAGAAAGTACGACGATATTAGTCAAAACGGTGCTGATACTAATATATCATGATCCTTTCCCGGTTTTGGACGTTACTTGATATTATAGGTTTTTTTTTAAATTGTAGTGGGAGTGCTGTTACTTAGAGTTTCGGCAAACGAGCTGGAGACCCACCATTAAGATGAAGTCGCCGCCCATAGACACAAGTTAAGATGGCTGTGGCCTAAGGTACTGTTCACTGATTTAAAATTATAATACAATAGTTAATTCTATAAATTGTGCTGTGCTACTGCAAGCTGACATAAATTTAATCAAACTTAATAACTGATACAAACTTATGAAGTTATCGTTACCTAGTTACAGTGACGTATGGATCGTTACATTGACAACTTTGAAACTTTCCAATCGATACCAGGAACAACAGCATCAATGCAATTAAACAAAGTTAATTTTATTCCATTAAAGTTGTTTATGTACATATACACTTGGTTCCTATATATATAAAATTACATATATAAGAACCAACACCCACTGCTAAATCTAAATTCAAACTAAAATGAAAAATATATCGGACACTGAGAACATACTTCAACAAGAATTATTATATACTATATAAGCTTTCGACAGCTTAACAAACAATATTCAATCAATAGAATCAAGCTTCCGCACTTCGTAGCATTGTATCCCCGTGGAGTGTTGCTCCATATACACAATATTTTGTAACCTCTATTGAATTAGCTATTTGATTTTCGTATTGTTCATCAGTTCAATACATAGTTGAACTTAATGAATGTATCGTGTATATTGTATACGTTCCTAATATTTGTTTCGGGAGGAGGCATTGCTGGCTGAGGAGTGTTCACGAACTAGCCTCTAACATCAAAGCCCCATTCCGCGCATCATTGGGTAATCATTTTATTAACTCTGAACCAGAATGTGACATATAATTGTCAGGGAATGATAGTGGTTGTAAGTAGCTTAAGAGCTTATTAAGTGTACTGTGTTATTTTTGTATATGTTTTTTTATCCTTTGGCCGGAACTACATAAATATTTATATTGGTTATTTCAGGTTGGCATATACATACATATATGAATACAAAACAATATGGTATCACTGCAGACCACTGGACTGAAAAACAAAAGGTAATTATGAGTTAATTTTCCACGCGAATCATGTAAGACCTTATTAGTACAATACAAAGTTTATATGGATGCATTAAATAAACTATTACAGAATTATGTACGCCTCAGGTGGCGAACATCAGATGTGGGAAAAGTTTACCTTCCTTGTTAGAAATAGTTTGTGCTAATATATAAGTTTATAGGTTTTCCGTTACGTAATAAACATTCGAAAGCAGTGCGGATCAATAATCTGATGGAATATACTAGTCCCGTCTCTAAAATTCAAAAGTATCTACAAAAAAAAGTACAAAATTAGGATTTTTATATCATCATTTCATTTCTCGTAACTTTTTCACGCCTCATTTCACGCCTGGCTCTCACACATATACTCGTACATGAATGAATGAATACGTCTAATTATAGAGTGTGACAAATTTTAAAACATTACAACAACTATTTATTGGGTCTATTATCAGATATATGCCTACTTCATTCTCCTGTAACTCGACTGGCATTGGGCTCTTTACAGCCTACAAGCTTCGTGACATTGCGTCATTAACATGAATATATAAAATTCACGGGTACGCATCTATGACAAAATTCCAAGTAATTTGTTGACTTTATCAGTAAATAAATTTAAAAACAGTTGTTCAGTAAAGATTAAGAAATGGCGTTTGGTAAATTATCAGATTATTTTGAGGATGAAAAGGTTTGGGAATGAATTTACTCGGCCTTGACTCAGAAATTGTATTAGGATCATCACCAAAAAGAACCAAGCTGATTCCTTGCCTGCTTATTCCCAGCCTGCCCGCTTACAAGAGTCTTTGAGATTTAAGACGATTCAAAATCGTCGTATGTACCTAATTGAATAAAAAGACTTGACTTTGAATGGTTTCCTATACCTTTGTTATTATCGAAATTCGTTCCTAAACTTTTCAAACTATTTAATCCTTCTGACTTTTTATTATATCATGCGTTAAACTGACCACAAATCTACTCTTTAATTAGATAAATGGTGTATCCGCAGAATAAATACTCTGTACAACAGTGAACTGATATAATCTATTAAGCCTATATATTTCGACCGCTGAAATTGTTTTGGCAAATATTACCAACCGCTGCGGTCTGACGAATTGGTATTATGGGTAGCACTTTGCTAAAAATATTACCTTTGCTTTAGTATTTGTAGTTTTAGAACAAATGTTTTTCTATGATAAACAATAGACGGATTTTGAAGATACAAAAATATGCATTCGATTTAAAGCGAACAATATAACGCGGCTTATGTTATAATGTTGGAAAACGAAATGTTATCCGTAGATAAAACAGACTTAAGAGGTATGTAAAAAGAGATATTTTATATTTACGAATGTTATATTTTATAATCTCCACCAATAAATAAATAAAGGAAAATATGTATTATTAATTTACTAGACTAATTAAAATTGATTATATTTGGTACATCAAACTAGAGGTAGAATTACATGGAGAAAGATAACACGCAAAGCTAGCAGCAAAGCAGACAGAGCGGAGAGTTATTGTATACATTTCCAAATTTTCATTTCATTTTCCTTTTTTTTTCAATATGAGTAGTAGTAATTTATTTTACCAAAAGTTAAGTCTTAATAAATATTGTATACTAAACTATGTCTTTCTGGAGGGATGCGATTAAATTATGAAAGAAATCATCAATAGAAATTAGGAATACATATATGGGTCCACATTACGTTTAATCCCAGTACAATGGATAATCAAATATTATTGGAGGTCTGTAATGTTTGCGATGGTCCAGTTATATGGGAAATTATATGTAACGAGGAAGTAAACAATGAGATAACGACATGTTTATTGTTTACACGTATTGTTATTTAACGAAAATGTTTGTTTTATAACTAATTAATGCACACCTTTGTTCATTGTTTATATTATAGTGAAAAGTAGCATGAAAGTGCTGGTATACACGGTATTTAAGAAGCATGTTTATACTACTTTTTTAAAATATTTATAAATACCGTAGTTTTAGAAGTAGAATAGTTAGGGTAAAATAAAGCCTACTGAGCTTTCCGTCATTGTTTTAAAATTTTAATAGAAACTATTTTATTTCAATAATTTTTCAAATATTTCATAAAATACAACCTGTATTCAGGAAACGCTGCCGACAACGAACACAGGGGGTAGTGCTTTTGTAACATTTGATAGATATTTACGTCGAATACTTGAACGGAAAGAAAAATTATTGTTAGGATACCATTAAATTTATAAGTATCGTGTATTAACTGTGATCTATGCACACAAAATGACAGACAGATTGACAGCGACACAGATTACACATTATCTTGCCCTAGTTATGTCACCCGATGTACAAACAGTCATGTTCGTCTATAATCTATCTTCGTCTTCCAATTTCTAATAATATGTTAATTAACGTATTTTAAAAAATGTAATGAATGCTTATAACATGTTTAGGGGAGAGGTGTACGAACATATATAAGACTTTATTTGATTTGACGCTGAATATTTTCACCGTGACCAACCATTTGTCAAGCCTTATAAAGATATGTAGATAGTACATGTATGTATGTAAATAACTCAAACAATTCACAAACGTAATTTTATATACTAACATACGAAGGTTCTAATATTAACTGTCAATATAATATAACGTCTATAAGCGGGGTTCAAGGAATCGCGTAACTCCATTTGCACGTCTTGTTACGAGCTGTTACTCAGTCTTCTATTTATTTGCATTTTAGTTAAGGACAGCGCAATTGCTATAAAGAGAGATAAAATAATCCTTTTGTATAAGAATGAAATAAAAGTAAATACGTCAATTAATTATTGATACTATATTGAGATTGTTATTTTTACCATCCGTGCTTATTGCACAATTTTTCACGTGTACCACGTGACCTTACAATCGAGTTGGTCATGGTATGTTAGTCAACTTGTATTGTGCCATAGTACGAAACGCGTAAAATCATAATCGAAACGATTTTCCGTACTTTTTAATTATTCCAAATGATTCATTATTTTGTTAATAACAATATGATAATGTCATTTATTACTATCTCTTAGGACATGCATTTGTATTTGTCGTGTATAATTATCAAGAATATCTAATACAATAACCTTAACGTAATTTTTAAGTGAAACTAAATTAACGACTTCTCCCTTTGTCGTTGTTCGCAATCGATGGTGCTAATTTAAAAATACTATTCCTGACGTTTTTAAAACTTTTCAATATAAAATCTTTACTGTTTTTAAATTCAAAATCAAACAACCGATTTGTTTTTTTCATTTCATAATGAACACAAATATGGACTACTATTCTTGGAAGTTTTTATTAAAACGTTTTAAAAAAAACAAAGTTTGACATATCACTCCCATGGCTGTTACCGAGGTTTGATTTTATATTCAACATTTTCATACACCATTACCTTATAGTTAAAAGGGATAAAAATGTCAATATACGAGCCTTTAAACAATACGATTTTTACTTATAATATAAAATATATTTTTATTAATATTCTTAAAAATGGATGGACAAATATTACTTTGTTTTAAAAGTATTTCCATCCAATCTGTCCTTTCGCGCTCTATCGACTTATTAAATTAAAAATCCCTGTCACTTTTTTTTGTAATATCCACTTAATGTTCAGTGATTTAAAAGTTATTTTTCTCCTGCTCAATACGACTTTGATAATTGACTTTGATTGATTCGTTTATTGGTACCCGTACACCTTGACCTGGATCACAAAAATAGTTCGTTAACTATCTTCATCTAAACATACACTAAATAAACTTATCCACATTATTTTTATTTGACCAAAATTTAAAAATTACTGTAAAAATAAATTTAAAAAGACTATAATTAGTTAGTATGTATATATTTCAGTTCTTGCACTTTACCAGTTTCCTTGTCTTTTCTCCTTATTATGGTTGCCTGTAAGATATTGCTGAGATAAGGCCACCAGTGGCTCTTCTAATTTAGGTTCATTTCTGTAATCTTTGTTTATAAATCATTCTTTATAGGTCTAGTATTTTATTGTATTGATTATTATAATTTGCCAACATGATCTTTTATCAAAATAGTTTTTCTGTGACAATATCGACTAATGACATTCCAACGAACGTTTTGTGTGTTCGATGTCATCTCAATAATTGACAGAATAATTGGATATCATACATCCACGGATAAGGTACGAATTAACGATTCACTTCGTGTTTTTTCTCTCTACGAACATTCATAATCGTATTACATTCATACTAATAAGAAATGAGTTTAACATTCACCCAATTCACAATTAATTCATTTTAACAGCCTTTTAGTATAGAAAACATTCATTTGTATATTTTCAAGCACAGATATAAAAACAGTAATATCTTAACACAATAAAAATCTCAAATCTCATATTATAAGGGAATACCTACAATTTTCACACGGACGGACATAAAAATATTTTATTATAGTCATAACTTGGATTGCAAATTCATGTATAATGAACCTGTGAATTGTTAACATTTTGACAAGACAGTTTTATTGCGGTAAAAATCTTAAGGGCATTTCGTTATTAAGCTATTTTAAAAATGTAACGAATCATCAATTAACTTCAACTAGGTGAAAAGAACAACCGTTATGTGAGTTGGGTGTGGAATAGATATATATATATATTAAATTAACTATTGCGTACTTACATTTCTCACTTACATGCATTATTAACCAAAATACAGTAATATTTATTGTTAACAATAATTTTACGAAAGTATCATCAGAATAACACTTACGTATTTCATGTTCGCCATGAAACAAAGGACGCTTACCACAGGCATGACAGAACGTCGAACGATTTTAAAAAAAAACCTCTAATAAATTAATTTAGTCAAAAAAGGTTTTAATGAGTTTAGTTTTCAAAAGAGGTTTAAATAATTCATGTATAATAATTGAAATATATGATTATAACATCGACTTACTTTATGTATCGTATTAATATACTGATACGTGCGTATACTACAACTAAATGTCAATAATAAAGTGTACAAGATAATTTATTTAGTTATTTTAGACCTACGTACACAAATTTTATATCAAAACCAGCTAATGCAACATCTATTTGTAGACTTATAGGAAGGTACAGAGTTACTTCGATAAATAATTATAATTAAAATCAATCACAAAAAAGAAATAAGAACAAAAACAAAGTAATAATTCTCAGTACAAACAATACTAATCGATTATTCCCTTAAATTTTATAACATATATATAATTTATCTTAGTGTAATGGTAAGTAAAAGTTATTCTTTAGTGTAGAAAATAATGGATACAAATTCAAATTCCTTGTCACAAAAACCATGTAAAAAAAGCAGCTATTTATTTGAACAAAAACCTCAGTTTACAATAAAAGCATTTCCCTCACTTATTTTCCGCGCTCTGATTGAATACCAATAACTCTCGGAGCGGACTGCATAAACATAATGTAATTTTACTCAAGCCTTTCAAACGTTTTTATTTTTTTTTACGTATTTTACACAAGATTATTTCCAACAAGATCAAATATTCCTTTCCTGTTAATATGGCTAATTAAAGAAGCCATTACACCATTAGTACCCACTAATGAGCATTTTGTTTAGAACTTTATGTTGGCAACCCTTAAAATGCCGGCCATTTTGTCAGTTAAGTATATTTACTTCGGTTTGGCATTTCAATATGAATTGACTGACGACTAAATAACGCTACCAAATTGTGCAAATTCATTCTGAATTATTGTTCATAATGTGTATTGCGCTCTGCGTCCATTTTCCAATCATTTTACCTCTTATAGTTTGAAGAGGAGTAATCTGATTTTGCCATTAACTTTCCACCTTCAGGCCACGAAGTATCAGTTTTAATTCATTCGTCTAGTGAATTTAATACTCGGCGTCTGTTTTACAAGTTATGTTATATAAGTTTAAGAAAGCAAACATTCATTTATAAGCTACCAAATTAACACTACGTAAGTGTTAATTAGGAACAGAATGGAGTTTTTACATTTGACTATACATCGGGATCAAGTGAGAATAAGATTAGTGTTACAATTCCAAGTGATTCCACTACCAAACCACAACCAAAAGCAACATAATGGACATACAACCCTCCACATGGACTATAAAAATAAAAAAAGCAATAAACGAAAACAGGATTGTGAAAGTTTCATTCCATTTGGACATTTTGAATTCATTAAGTGGGCCTTTTTTAATTTGGTCGGCCTGTATTCCCCTGTTGTCTACCACTGGATTACAGCTCAATTGCCCTTTTTGCATTGTGTATCATTCATTTATGGTATTGTATATTCTATTTTTTTTTTAAATTCACTTTACACAAAATCTAAAATTTTGTACACTATTAAAGACCGTGAATAAAAAGGCTGTACCCTGGTCCCATTATATTAGAATGTATATGTATAGTGGTATAATAATTATAATTATATATTAAACTAGCTTTCCGCCCGCGGCTTCGCCCACGTGTAATTTGGTTAAGTATATAGCGTTTTTTAATGATCTCGACAGGGCTTTCTAACACAGGCTAAAATCTTGTTACAGTTGGAATTATATATAGCCTGTGTTACTCAGGGATGATGTAGCTTTACAGAATCGGATGATTCAGGGAAATCGAGGGCAACTTTCAAATTAACGTACAGGCAATTACTATTTTGACAATTTTATATTCTGATAGTCATCTTCTTATGTGGATGAGCTGATGATGGAAGGTAAAACTCCTCAGCGGTTAAGAGTTGAAAGAAAATTCTTAACAAGTTATGTGTACGAAATACGTACTTGTGAGGTTATTACTTATTAGCTTGACCAAATAATAAAAGGTAAACCTCATTAACGTTAAGGATGTAGGTGGAAAAATGAATGCGGACAAACGATAAACGTCTCTTCACTCGTTTCCTTTTGCTTGTTTGTATAGGTAGTGTTCACTCAAGATAATCATAGTTCATGAAAGTTTGAACTGCATGGTAGTCATTCAACCGCGCCCGCGCGTACTGCGGTATTTTTGTTACCTCTCATAAGTTTTAATATTAATATTAACTTATATTAGAACATATTTAACAATATATAACTAATCAATCAATGTGTTTAAAAATTTTGAAGCAGTGGTTGAAGTAAATTTTCAATTGACCATAACTTATTTTTCTCTTAACCGATTTTGACAAAATAAACTTTTGACAACGCCCAATTATATGAAATCCAACTGTGAAAACCGTGTTCAAATGCGTTCAGTAGTTTTGAAGTTATAACGTACCAGACAGACAGACAGACAAGAATTCCAAAAATTGTTTTTTTGGTTTCTATGACTCTTCTTTAATTGCCTCCTTTCAGTTTTTTGGAAAAATATTTAATGTACAGATTTTCGATTTTTACTGTCTTATTATTAGTATAGATAAAAAAATATAAAACTCGTTAGGGTCTTCTCGTCTTTTTAAAAATAAATAAACGAAATATAAGTATTATTTTTTGTTGTAAACTGTGTACTGTTTAAAAGGCCGTCGGGTTTATTACAACACTTGTACGTCAAGATCTGCTGCACCAATTTTTATGGTATTTGATTTGTCTCTGCCCGAAAAGCAGAATTCATCTTAAAATAAAGAGAAATTGACGTATAATTGTCAACTGTCAACAAACGCAACAAACAAGCAAATGACCGAACATTAAAAGATCTGCACTCTAGATGTTTTGGTGGTGCAATGATTGTACTATATGGCGAGTTCCGACAGACGAAATAAACGCTTTCCTCAAAGCAGCAAATCTATGACGATATTGTATATGTGAAGAAACTTAAACTTTCAGTAAATATGACAGTTGCATTGTTGTGCCTGCTTATGATTTCTCAAAGCAATTGCTGACTATCGGTAACGGCCGTGTTTCTGTTGACAAAGCTGATTTTTAAATTTTATTATCTTTCTGTATATATCATAATATTTATACATCTATCTATATTTAATTTGTATCATGGTTTTACGTTCATGAAAGCCTAAATTAGTTCAGCTAAAAGGTAAAATGACATTCATTTACTGTTAGGCGGTACGAAGTACGCCGGGTCAGCTAGTAAATGTATATTGAACATCATTCAAATAATTCGCCTGACAAATATATTCAAGCAAAGTGTTTGTTTGTAAATGACGTTTCCAACGCAGATGATCAGAGAAGACAATTGAATGCTTAAACCTTTTAATGAAAAGCACCATCACTATGATTACGATCAATATATAATGTTTGAAAAGGCCTATGCCAGGTGCTAGCGTGCCTATCGCTTAACTATTATTTTATAAAGGCTACTAAACCCAACTGTTCTTTTTTTAGGAATAAGTCCTACATAATGTCATGAAATTCACACTTATCGCATGAACTTGTCTTCTTATTATTTAATACTCAGCATAAGAAACAAACTCGGAATCTCCATAAACTAGAGAAGTTTATAATATACCAAATAAGGTTGATTATTACATTTAAAATCAAATTTCAAAGAAATAATAACAATGTAATTTATTCTGGGGGGTATTTTCGAGTCAATGGTAATTCAGATATCGAGTTGCGAAAATAACATCACCGGATATGATAACAAGGACCTTCCTGTTATTTACCATTCATACTTGAATAAATCATTGATTTATTCCACATGCAAAAACGCGTATTTCCGTACCAACGTACCTACTGCTAAATGAAAGAAATAGTTACAAGACTAATAATTTATTTTAAAACTATCTAAATACTAAATCACAGATTTCTAATTATAACGTTAACACTATGTTTGTCAATTATACAATGTTGTGGTCAGTATGAAGGAAATTCATTACCGTTATTTCCTAGCAACGCGTATCTTTATACGCAGACCGGCTTAGTGTGTACATTGCGTGTAGACCGTCTAATGATATGCAAACGTACAAACATACAGCCTCGAATATTGCTTTTCACATGCCAATTAGTCTGTCCCTGGAATCCTGGTGTCTTAGTTAATACTTTGCGACAAAATAAATTTGACTTCACCGTTATGGGTGTGCTTCTCTGGCCTTGTATAAAACACGATATATACAAATGTATGCGATTGAAATCAATTCACTTACACACGTGACTATCCTCCATTCAAAATCGATTGGCCGAAGAGACTATGTGCAAGTATTTTTGGTAATGGCATGTGATCTGCTATGGCGAAAATCAAGTATATTTATAAAATGTATTTCATGTTACAGATAATTAAAATTGAATACATACATTAACATTCTAAACTAAATGAAATTAGGTACATAACGTGAAACGTACTAATTCTAATATATGATTTTGTACCATAATTGTACAAATTATAATGTGTTTTTTTATATCAATGAATTCCAACTACACTAGTAAGTACGATTATCCTTGGTGAAATCCCTTAATTTCAAGGCATACAAACGGTAACGCGTCTCTGTTCCTAACCCAAGTAATACCTATTGGCGTCTAAGGGTATACCTAGATCCTTGACTATCTCTCGTGCCTTTAAACTATCCTTATGTTAGGACTTCTTCTTCCTATCACTTTTACTATTTCTATCTATCAAATACAACAAGCTGAATTTATTAGTCTACTAAATAGAGTAAAGACCCTTTTTATTCTCCTGGTCATATAACCAAAGTTACTTAGACGCACAGTTTTTGTACTATTTAAGTTAAATATGTTTCATTATCACAATTTCTTCAGCATCATTACATAATCCGTGATACTTACACAAATTAAAATAATGTATTTCAATCTACGCTACGATATAATCTTAATGAGTGATGGAATATAAAACCCAAACTTATGATTATAAAATTTTAGGATTCCATCCGCATGATTGTTTTCTATAACAACATTGACAGTGGGTCGTTCAAAACCCGGATTCATGACGAGTGTATTAAATTATTAAAAATACAAGAGTAAAGTTCATATTGCACAAATTGTCATTGACTATCTCCTAGTTACGCCATAAAATCATCATCCGCATTAATATTCCTACTAACTGATGTATATATCTCATTTTCCTCTTTAAGACCCTTCCTGCCCATGTAATATGGGAACTCATTGTGCGTTGGTAAATAATATATACCAGGTTTACCAAAATCAGTCTCTAGACCGGCATAATTCAATTCTGTGTTATTGTAGCATTTCGCTGATCTTGCATCTTGAATGGACTCACATTTCATGGCAATAAATTTCTTTGGGTTATCCAACGCTATCCACCAATATAGCAAGGATCTGACGTGGCTACATATAACTAGACATGGTACATATGGTACGTCGCCCGGTTGATACTCTCCTCCGTTGACGTAGAAGTCCACATGGCCCAGACGTTCAGCTATGCCAAATCCATCTATATTTGTATGAATCACGTCAACATGTTCTGCATCGGTTGGGGCAACTTTTTCGTCTGCTTGCAATCCTCTGAAGCAAGGCCCGGCGGGATCCAAACCAGTTAATCTAGAGGGCTTCTTTCCGGTAACAGAGTGGTAGTACTTTGCTGCATGGCTTACAATGTGAGCGCCCATGCTGGTACCGACTAGTTCCAGGTTCTCGGGACGAAGGCCGGCTTCTGTTAGTTTGACGAAAAGTTTTCCAAATTGCTGACCAATAACGCGGCAGAGCCGGACTGATCTAAAAAAAAAGTTATAGGTATTATTGGCAAATATTTTTAAATATTAAAAAAATATTTAATATATGCAAAATTAAAAAAAAATATTAATGATAATAATCTCAAGAATTTTCAAAATGATTACGTATACAGTATATGAAAACATATGTACATATACTATTCAGTTCGTAAATCAAGGAATAGTTTGTCTTTTGTAAATTATTGAATGATTAAAACGTAATTTATTGTACCACAAATATAGTCTTTGAAAACATATTAATAATAAATAAAATAGTATTCGGTATGCTTTCAATAAAACATCTGTTTAACTACTTTGCGAAATGGTCATAAAACAAAATGTTGACAGCATTGGCCCTAATATCCTATGACATGGTTTGTATTTATTAAAACCCTACAAAGTCTTATAGTCAAGTTATGCCCGTAAAAATCAAATTGACCTTCATTTAGGCATGACATTATATGCTCTAAAGGAGTGGCGAGAGGATGCTCTTGTCATCCTCTCTTCTTCTCATCCGCTCCACACCCTTAATTTGGGTAGTGGAAGTAAACGTATTGTAGCTTTAATTTTGTTTTATAATATTTTCATGATTCATAAAAAAATATTATATATTTTTATTAATATGGGTACATATTTTTATATATAAAATAACGATTCGATCACTTAGGTAAGACGTAGGTCCATATTCCACATGGGCAATCAAGCATTAATTCTAGATTTGAGTCGAGATTGTATACAATGCCGACCGAGTCATAATTGTATACATGATCCCCCATGATCGTTCGTTACTCTATATCTACTAACATTATTTACTTCTACTATTATGCAATAAAGTGTGTTTATGTAAATAAACTGTATATTGGTGAAAACAAAACTATTGTACCTTACTGTTATTATACTTCATATTTTCTGTGCTCAAAAAAATGAAAAAAAAATCTATTTATGTAGATTCTAGATTGTAGACAGAGACAGACTGCAATAAAACACAAAGATTCTTGTCAATTTTTTGAGAATGTTTTCTATTAAACATTCTAAAATTAATTCACAAAAACAAGCATCAATCTTTTTTTAGCCTAGATACGATTGTCCATACAAAACTGATCTGGTGATAAACAAGCAGTAACAATAAGCCTATAACAATGGTGTTCATACAATTCGAATTTACATCGTTCGTTTTTTATATTTTTTATTTCCATTCATTAATTACAAATTTTATACTTTGAATAAGCAAAGCTTGAATATTTAAAGATTTTTAATTGGATTGCTCATGGTTGGGGGCAAACCAGCAGGTGAATCAATCAAGCGTGTTGATATGCAACGCCGGAATGTTTTTTTTTTGATTGATCCGTTGAAAGGTTTACATTATAAGGCTTACATGATTCGCATTGATTTAAAATATGATGTCTAAAATAAAATAAGAGTGACAAAAAAGTTTTCGGCTATTTACCTTTCTGATTAATTCTGGAGATTTTAATGAGTAAGTTATTACAATGTCTAATTGTAGAGAAAACAATGATTATTAAGCAGATGTAAAATGGTCAAGGCATAGGCGTAGACGAGAAACCGGCGCATTGCGATGTGATTAAATAGGTAGAGGTAGACCTTGGAAAAGGAGTGCCCCGTGACGATTTGTGTCAGTTGTACGCGATAACTTTTGAATGTTGCAAAGTGTGTGAAATATGCTTGCAGTGAAGCGGCCTTTATTATCAGATTTATACCTCTCGTTTGATTTGTGAGTGGTGTCTTTTTAATTATTGATTTTAGATATTCGGCGCATTGGTGTAGCTCATAGGCTCTGTTAGCAGCCAGGTCGGCGGCCTTGTTACCGCGGTCACCAGAGTGACCCTTAACCCATTGAAACTCGACTTGTGAATTCGAGTCTTATGACTTAATGTCACGTAAAGTTCTGTGTATCTGATGAACGATTGGGTGTGTGTTAGAAATGTGTTGGAGTGCCGCTAGTGAAGATTGCGAATCTGTGTAAGTTATCGTGTGTTTGTGTCTTTGTTTTAAAATGTGAATGGTTGCGCGATGAATCGCGTATAAATCCGCCTGGAAGACCGTGCGATTGTCATAAAACGCCGGAATGTTTGCGTATTGTCAAATCCCAAGGAGAAGGGAATTGGAATTAGGTAATTGGAAATAGAGGAAAGAATTTAAAAGAAACGGGGAGGGTATTATTTAACGAACTTATAAAATATACATTAATCAAAACAAACTTGTGAGTAACGCTTAAGCAATAAAAACACTCAAATGTTACTTTACAATGTTTGACTTATGGCAACATTAAAGCTTATGGACAATAAACAATTAGCGTTCTGCTTAATTAGTACCGACATTGCATACAGCTAATATTTATTTCATTACCCCAGTGCATTAACGTTTATTTACTGTCCCCCAGTTCCCTAGGTATTCTAAGTACGTCAATTTAAGAATTTGATTTAAATTTATTATAATATTTTAAAATAAATACTAAGATACTTAAGATTATATAATAACAACGATGCAACTTTGTGAAGATGAAGTTTTTGAATAGATATATATTTTCTACGTCTTTGGCGACATCTAATTAAAGTCAATGTCAAAATACCTTTATTCATTAAGGTACATATGACTTTTTTGAATCGTCTTAAATCTAAGTGATTCTACGCCTGTTCGTACGCGACCAAGCTGAGAAGAAGTATTGTAATAATATTAGTACTTACTTGGGGTAAATATAAGTGAGAAAATGAAATGTTTCTGATACTAGTACATTGTAGCCTCTCTTAGCATAACCATTAGCCACCGCCCGACTGTGAGGAAAAATTGAACTGTCCCAAAACCCCACAGCATAAAACACCGTTTTCTTACTGAGATCTGAAAGATAATATTGATTTTTTTATTATTTCTAAGCCTTTATTCAATATTAGTTTTACATATTGTATAAGTACCACTTATTTTGCCTATTACCTAATCACGAGTAAAAACCTAAAAATAAGATGTAAGAAATAGTGTTTTTAGCTTCCGAAGCAGTCTGACGGCAAAGCAACAAAAAGCTTAACTTATCTATATACATTATAAAATGTAAATTATGTGCCTCAATATATGGAAGTTACAAATGGGTCTGCCTTACATTGCATTCAAAATAAAATAATAAATATTACGTTAAGGGTATTCGAAGTCATTAACGTTAACAATGTCCTTCATTTTTATCCTTTCAATCGCGCGAGTGCGCGTATTTATTGTATTGTTTAAACCAACGAAACATTCCATTAATCAAAAAATGTATATTATCATGTAAGCAACTGTAATAGGCTATGTTAGTATAATTAGTTGAAAAATAAACGAACGATCGTTTTCGCTGGACTGTAAATACACTAGAGACCCAAGGAGATGGAATACATCAAAAATAAAGATGAAATGAAGTGAGTAAAATAAAAATGAAGATGAAATACATCAGAAATAAAATATCTTACCAAACTTTTTATCGTTTAATATTGCTTTGTATGCAGATTTAATTGGTATGTTACGCCTGTACACGCCTGTATCAGTCAGGCGTTGTACAATTACTTGCAGCAGTGGCATCGATGAGTCTCCTATTGTAGCATTCTTTGCTGCGCCGGGACCTGAAGATTGAAACAGGATAATATAGATCAGAGTTAATATGACCTATCATGTATTTTTATGAAATTAACAACCATTAAAGTTCATGTAAACGTAGAGCACATTTACATTAACTTCAAATCAAGTGCGTAAAAAAAACACATTTTAAACTCAAAACTAAAATGAAAAAAAATGATAGCTTAAAGAAAAATTAATCTGCTTTAAAGGTCAGCGTGATTGTGTATAAAAAGTTCATAAACGTAAAAAATAATGATGGATTTTACGTGTGAATATTTCTTGATTTTAATATTCGCATCACATTTATACTTTAACAATGTTGCTAACCTAAGTAGCAATTATACCAACATTACTGATAATCGGCTTAATTGATCAATGTAGTTGACAAACATTCATTATCCAGGAATATTATATTACCATTCAAAACAATAATTGCTACATGATACGCAATTAAAAATACGTATACAGTGTATCAACGTGTTCAAAAACAAAACACTTATAACTATATAAAAGTCTACATAGTTTTTTTTTTTAATTTTAAACAATATTTTATAGCACTTGCCAATAAAACTGAGCTTTTGAACTATATGATATAAACTGCAAATGGTCGACAACCTTTACCACAACGCGTACAAATAAAACACGTCTGTTTTTTTCCACTGACATTTTACATTAACTTGATTTATCATTACTTTTTTATTAAGTTAACTATAGCTTTTATAATGTTATCTCGGTCTAATCACAATGTGTTCATCAGATATAAAAAAACTGTGGTCACGACCATGAGTCGCAGCGCATCTTGTAAATAAAACCTCTTTTATTATAATACAAATTGTATAGTAAGAATTTAAGCGTTGGTCTCCACGCTTGGGATATCCTGTGTGGGTTCCCATATTGTAATTTATTATTGAGTTTTATATGTATTCGTGGCCGTGAACACTGAGTTAACACACTCTTTTAGTCGCAAAATGCATATAAATACGAAGACGACAAATGATTTATTTATTTGTATAGATATGTACAAAATAAATTACCATACAAATTATACTTTGAATAATTAAACGCTCGATGCAGAGCGTCCAATTAATAGTACCTAATGTATATTATACATTCGTTTTAAATATATGAAAACGTTATATTGGAAATTACGGTACTATGTAATATAATATCATACATCAAACAAAATACGGTATGTTGGGATTGAATTTTCATTAAAAATAGATTTTCAGTCTTAAAATATTTACATATAAATTTAATTATTATTAAAAAGGAATATATTAAGATTAAAACACTGCCTTTATGTTTCATTGTGTGTGTCTTACTGAGATTGCTCATTCGGATTTGTTACTTATTTCTTGGGATTTGAAAGCCTTGACAGTATTTATGTTAACCGCTATAGAGCGGTCATCTAACAATGACAATAAAATACAATATATAGCAATATTTATATAATATAAAATTATATATTTGTAAATAATATTCCAAATTGAGTCGACTTAAATTGATCTCTTACTTTTCTCTTGTATAAACATATATTTTTACTATAAATACATGTGAACATACAGTACATAGATATAATAATTTATAAAATATATTTATATTTTTCACGGGTCGTGATTTCAGCCGCCTTAAAGCGTAATTCATATATTTTGCAATGCTACACTAAAGAGATTCTCAGTAAATCCGACGTCTATGTCTGTCAAAAACACACGCCCGAAAATAACTTATATATGATAATACTATCAGCAATTAATCAGTCCGTCTCTTTCATGTATCTTCATAATAGTTAATTATATCCAAGATACTTTTTCAACGTCTCGGATTACATATGTACTTGACACTGATGAAGTATTGTAAGAAATATATAAGATGTTTAATAATTGTCTTATTATAGTGTCTTGACTGAAGCATGATCTTACGGGACAGTAAATAGAGAAGCCTCAAGCACGTTCTAAAAAAATATCAACAAAGAAAATTGAAAACCAAAGCCAGTCCTAATTCTAGAATAATATGTACCTACGCCTGAAATATGACTCAGTTAGCGCAATGGTCACTATGCCAGTCTGACCAATTACTGGACCCGGGTGCGATTCCTGTTACAATCAAAATTTGTGTGAAGAATATTTTTGTTGGTTGGTTATCAGTTTAGTTAGCACCTATAAGACAAGCTATAAATTGCTTACCTTGATACTTACCATGTGTGAAATATGTCTCATATTTATTATTTTATTAATAAATAATAAAATGTACTCAAATCCTTGACATGCAAAACCGTTGACATTATAAATAACTACTTACAGTGAGGCACAAGTCCTGAGGGCACACCAATATCCGGTTTAGGCTCAAAACAGTTGACCGAAGTCAATGATAAAACAACCCAGATAATCCTAAGCATTTTTTTTCATTCCTGAAATAATAAATATTATTTTTAAATCAATATATGGGCATGATGTAGTGAAGTTAGGTACAGATAAGACGTCGTAACGAGCTTGTAAGTTACCGATATCAGATTTAAGTCTCGATAAGGTTCTTTAGAATACCTACGTGAAAAGGATGAATTTCTATTACATGTGATATCTACCATGATGCTATCAACTTGTCAACGGTCTCTTATGGTTATAATAACTTATTTAATATTAGTATGGACTTATGTTGTTTTATATCCCGTCAAGAGTCTTTATTAGAGATTTGACATTTAATTTTAGCCCTAGTCTGGACATTCTCACCTTAGTGGGAACTCAGACCCAGTCCAACAAAATAAGCGAAAGGCTGTGATGGTTGTTATGTAAGGTTAGGTTGTGATGGTATAAGTTCAGTTATAAGTTTAAAAGAATGTCATAATAAAAAAACCTTCCTAACTAAATAGAGATATTCCAATAGAATAATTATTTATTACAAATTTGATTTATTAATAAAGTTAAATATTAAGTATTAAAATCCTGAAATACTTCCGTATTAACATTAGCATAAGCATTAAATCTTTCTTATAATTGATTAAATTAAAATTTATCATATCTTTAAGAGTATAAAAAAATTGAAGTACGAATCATTATTTTTATATCATAACGTAGATTCGTACTAATACTTGGTAATACAAAATCTATGGAGTACAATAATTGAATTTTTCAAGGAGGTTTTGCATTATCCATTTAATTGCAGCCAATGTATTTTATACACTAATTTGTTTAAAAAATAGTATATAATACCCGCATAGTAGAATGATCTGAGCTTACCAATTTCAAGCAGTTCAAGGAACCAGAACAAGGAACAACTTCCATACAAAGGGAAGATCCATTTAAGAAATGTCAATACAAACCAAGTATAGATCGACGAATATTTTAAATTTTAGACAATGGTTGAACATTTTTGTACAATACAAATTGCCTTAATTACGGAAGTAAATTTAATGTAAATTTTTATTTTTATTTTAATAAAATATAATAAATTTATAATAAGATTTATAAGATACAACTTCGTATATGCGTAATGTCGAATATCCACCAACGTGCATCCACCAACCTTTTTAGCACTTCTACATACATGGCACTTTTTGTCTTATTATCAGTTTAAGCTCAGTTCAAATAATATATGAATAATTTCAAAAAAAATATACGTTTAGTTTTACACCGGAAGTAATAAAACTGAGTGAGAATTATTACACTTTTTATTGACCTTAACGAATATTTAATATACAAATCTTTTAACAATACATCTTGTGGTTTATATTTAAAAAACCTTCGGGTTCAGGTTGCTTAAAACATATTATTAAACGCATTTTGCGTTTCAATATAATCTTTAAATATACAATGGACAATAATGTTATTTTATTGCAGTCATATCACGGACATCTGAAGTATATATTTTACTTACAAAAACTAAACGAACACGTTAAGTACACTCTTTTATTGTTTATATGTTGTCAACAATTTCATGCCAAAACAATATTTACTAAGTACATATTATAATCTCTGTACTTAACTAAATTCAGTAGCCTCAAAGCGGCATACAATAAAAATGTTATAAGGTTGTCGATGATCCATGTTTTTATTCATTTTTATAATATCGTATAGTAAATATATATACTCTATACCTAAATTTACTTTGTATAATACGAAGATTTTCAACATCGATCGAGGTTCAAATGAATGTTACTAGTACAAGATACTTTGGAATTGTAATTGATTTTACCAATTTCTAGTGGTAATTGTAATGTAACAATTTCGGGGTCGCCATTTCAACTGAGTCCATTATAATCTAGATAACCGTGAATCGTGTTTTAGCGCAGTAACTTTTATTTTAACCAAGTCGCAAGGTGAATTAGTTTCCGTAATAGTATGTATTATTTTTTGTCCATGTAACGATTTGTACACTCCCGAATTCTGATTAGTTAAAACAAAATAACCTTGATATATCTTAAGACTTTTTGTAATGTAGATTAATTTAATAAAATAAAAGTGATTATGACACATTATGGCTATTTATTTATTAAATTCCTTTACAGTCGCAATTAGGATCATAGTATTACACATTTTGATATACTTCAAAGTATATTTTGATTCAGCAACGGAAGCGTAATGTCAGATGGAACTTTACGCGGATAAATCTTGTTTATAAATCTAACCTACTTTGTGTCAATATCAAATCAATTATACAGCTCATTCGATGTGTTTAATATTAAACACGATAACAGCAGGTCTCAAAATATTCTTAATTCAATTAATGAATTGATAATAAACAAAGACTTAATGAACAAAGAGGTTATAACACATTGTTACTCATAATCATATTAAATGAAAACATATTGAACGAGGTTGGATATGGATTTTGTTTACCGACCCGGTGTGTACAAAGATAAACAACACGGTTCTTGTTTTTATGCTATAGTGAACATATAAAAGATGCATTTCTCTCAGAATCCTAAGCTCAAAACGAAATATCTTTTGTGCATAAGTTATTGATAAATTGTATAAAATCCAGTATTATATTTCCTGGATTAATTAATTCCGGACGCGCGAAATATTGATTGGAACAGCTTACAGGTATAAAACTTACCCAAATAATTAAAAAGGTATAAATATCTCACTGATGTTTAATTACGATTAAATCACTTAAATTATTTACAGCATTAGATACGAGTGTTGTATCGAAAAGACGAAGCAAGTTTAAGGACAAGGATACAGTATCAGCATGCGTATGCGCAGGTTGGCTATATGCAATACTGACATTTTTATTAATGTGTCTCTATGAATTATAGATAAATAGACAGAGACACGTTTGGCTAGACATAGTTCTCTTTTCCTCACAATTCGGCACAGCGCATACATTTGTTACACAGTTTTACACAGGCCATTACTTGTGTCGGAATTAATAATATATTTGAACAAGGCCACCATTGCTGGCGCCCATTTGATCACCTGATCAAATGGGCGCCATAAACAGGTGTCTATGCACGTTTTTAAATTAGTTTTAAAAATAACTGTACAATTAATAATAGTTTTGTTAAAATTTAATTTCACAACAGTCGAGTGCTTTAGAATAGACGCGATATTTCACAAGGTTGTTAATATGCGCATAAACGATCGATTAAAGACATTTTATTTACTCATAAACAAACACGATCATTCATTTTAAGCATTAATTTTCTTGAAATGAAATATAATCATCGTAAATGTGTCTATTTAACATTTGGAACAATGTCATTCGAAATTTAAAAACAAGTCACTTAGAGTTTGAAATACTTTAAGTCTGATAAGACACTACATATAGCTAAACTTACGATAAAAAGATTGGAGATTATACATATATTGGAACATTACACGGCCTGTCATAGAAATAACTCGGAAAATTAAACAAAATATTTGTGTGGTAACTCAACGTTGGTTGAGTTGGTCATAATTTTTTCAATTTAGTGTTTAAATATGAATGAATTGAATAAGAATGAATGAATTAATTAAATGAATTTTAAAAGAGCCTGGTAAACAAAACACTTTTTAGAATCAAATAATATTTTTTTCCATAGAGTTAAATTATTAATTCAATTAGCGCTGATGGCAACAAAGTCTCTTGAAAGCAAATAATCCGATTATTAAGATAAGACCAAAACAAAATAAGTATGAAATATAGTGAACGACAATTACTTAAAAGCTAAGCTAAGCTCGAAACGTGTACAAATAATTTTATTTGAAAGTAGTCGATTTTTTAAATGCGTTAAAGAATTTCAAACAAATATTATCTATTGTTATTACTGTATTGCATTATGACGTCCATCGCAATATTTCCCATAATCCTTGATATCATACACTCGATGAATTACACATTAATATTAAACGTGTGTGGAGATGATATATAACTTCTAGGTACAAATTTACATAGTTCAATATGACCGAAGTTAAAAAATCATTTAGTGAAGTTTTTAAATTAATGACACATGTCATGTTTGCTTATACATTTAATTATACGATACATGTTTTTTTGTATTGTTTTTCACGGAAATATGATCCCATGTGTTTTATTCGTTTTTTTATATACTATAATGTTTTTTGTTTGCAAATGTATATCGAGTTAAGTTTTGATTAAAATTATCCGATACTGTCATAGTTTTAAGTAGAATAAATAGTAATGCGTACACTTACTTTGATCTTTTATTACCAAATAATATTTAATCAACCCAGCCAACATACACTGACACATCCTGATGTATGTAAATTTCAAATGCTGTCAGCATATCCTTCAAATCCTATGAGCGCTTTTAATGATACACTAAAACTATACATTTAAAAAGAAATCACTACACAAGTGCGACGCCGGCGAAGAATTGTAACACTGGCTAGATTTATATTTTTTTTAAATCAATTATGTGGAATGACATTCAATTATGTTACGTTTTAATTTAGGTAGTTCGTACAATTTAAGTAATACAATGTTAACTTCGTATAATGTAAACGAATATTAAATTCTAATTCGCTAGCAAGTGTTAATTGATGTAAAAAGGTTGTATATACGACTTAGTATTTTATTAGCTGTTTAAATTATTTTAACAAGAAATATGTTTAAGTTTAACATTAAAAGCAAACCGCGTTAATCAATTCCATTAAACGAATAATGTTAACAAAAAATCAAAAAAATCGATCAGATCAGAAAAACCAAAAAAATCTTTATTCATATACGAAACTTCCTTATGAATCAACAAAAGAATGAAAAAAATTGACTCTACAATTACATACTAGGGCAGAGATCCATTACCGCTGGCATAATTAACTTATTTTGTTAAAAAAACCCGTAAAAGCAAATCGTTCGTATCATCTCAGGAAAGAACTGTAACTGGCATAACGTACAGCAACCAAAAACTCGTTTAACTGCGATGCAATTTATATTGAAATATAGGACGTTGAGGGCCAAGGCACACTGGTTTCACAAAGGTATTCAGTGTCAGCGTTTGAATCACCTATAGAAGCCATTTTAAGTAAAATTTTATTGTATTTTTTCCCATTATCATTGATAGAAAATGTTGCCGGCTGAGTAATCAATAAGTCAAATAAATTGTAATTTTTTTTTTAAATATCCGGCTCTCGCTTGTCTTAACGCTTCTGCAATCAAGTCCCCCTCAAAAGCGAAGGTTTTGTTTTGGATGCCATGTTTAAGGTCATTTATCTCAAGCTGGTTTTGTACGACCTTATTAAGTTTGCATTTTTTACGACAAGGTTTCAATTAACAGCTTATTTGGGTATGATATTTTTAGTAGATAAACTTATGTGATTGCCAATAGGCCTCTGATTGCCCCAGGTGGGTTCGGAGCTTCTGGAAGCTGTCAACACGTCTTTACTACTCAAAAGCAGCAAGTGGGGCTGATTCCCCATTTGCTCGCTCGATTTAAAGAGATAGGCGTTGATTAAATGCGTTGACTATAAAAAGTTTTTAAAAATCTGTGTCTTTTATAAAAATGTTATAGTTATAATGTATGTATTGTAACTGTATATGTTTGGCATATGCCGTAAATAAATAACTAATAACCTTGCGTTAAATTGTCAGTTTCTTTTTTATTGCGGAAAAAGGTAGCGCCATCATGTTTACTCTGTTATTGGTTGTGGGTACCAATAACAGAGTAAACATGATGGCGCTACACTGACAACCGTTAGCCTGACCCCAGTTTTCTTTATATATTTTTCATTGAAGTAAGCGATCTGTTTTGTGATTCCTTTATAATATCAACAAGTATTGCGTAGGTACATAGATATTGAAAACCTTTAGAGGATTGACTGACAGTATTGAAAGCCCCGCTAAATAGTACTGCTTTAATCAGTTAATACCTCTAAAATAAACAAAATGTTACCTACATAGTGGTAAGTCCAAATTAGGTACACATTCTAGCGGTCACTGTCAAAAACAAGTGATATTTATTTGTAGGTTTTTATTAGAAAATAGGAAACAACTTTTATGCAAGAAAAATATTTTCATTGTTCTTTCGATTATGAATAATCCATACATTATGAAGTATGTCAATTCCTAGTAATTACGTCTTGTACTTGAAAAACTTGTAATGACAAGTACGAAGTAACAACCTCATGCCAGTTATTAAAATAATTGCTTCGGATGGAATAACAAGACTATACTAGATCACACCCGCGATCGCTCAAAACCACTGGGTGGGTGGGTTGCCTGGAAGAGTTCGATTATTAGCGATAAGCCCGTTGCTCATATATGTATTAACATGTTTTAACTTCTTCTTCTTCTTCTACCGTTTAAGTACAATAAAGTGTAAATAAATAACCACTTTTTATGCCCCGGGACAATCAAGGAGTCAAGTTAAAACACATTTTTTTCAAATTCCTATTTTACAAAAAGTTCTTTTACTTACTTAAAATAAAGCAAAACACAAAACTAAAAGAAATTTAATAAGTTTGGTCCTTGTGGCAGAGTACCCAAAACGCTGGCGGCATTTCCTCGCTGTATCGCGATGCTTATACGCTGAGCAAGCACCAGCTCATGGATCACCGGTACTGACTACCAGGCGCATACTTAATTCCTTTACTGATAAATTATATAAACTATGCACATAGCAAAAGTAGGCAAACCGGCAGACAAACATTATTTTCAATTGCATTAACATATACAAAATGCTTATGAAATCAATAATATTACAATTTTAATTCAATATTGGTTGAGGAACTTTCCTCACCATGTTTACCTCCCTATAAATACGTGATGTTACTTAATAATTAGATGTATAAAACATGGTACAATTGTGAGCTTATTGACGGGACTTACTGAAGGTTGACATTTTGATATCGTATCTTTATTTTATTATTACACAATAGCAAACGCATATAAATTTAAATCAAAAATATATGTATACCATTCATTTAAAATAGGAACACAAGGAAGATACATTTTCCATTCCAACACAACAGTTATGTCATGAATGCAATACCATTGATAAAAAACATTGTTAAAACACAATAACTAATATATAGTTATGTCACTTTCAATTTCAGTGTGAATACAATAAATTATTATAATGGTACTATAGTTAAATATATGTTTATGACTAGTATCCATTCTACAATGACAATTTCGATTTGATTAATAGTTAATGTAGAATTTGTTATAAATAACATTGATTGTCTGTAAGCTTTCGTTCCACGTGATCAGTATGTCGTGAACAAACTAATATGTGAAAAATAAACATACCTGAATTTCTTTTTCCATAGGAGATTTTAAAAAAATAACACCGTGTGCGTCGTGATATACCTTTTTAGATTAAATTAATGTTCATAAATATGTAATTTTTAAAGGTTGTTTACCTAAACAATGAAATATTATACATATATAATCCACTTTTGCCACTTCGAATATACGGGATTTATTACTCTTTTTATTGTAATCGCTTAGTTAATATAAATTTTGAATATTTGAATAAACTTGGTTCTTCAAATACATTTTTTAAATAATTACAAACATATATAACATGTTTTATCCAAGTGGGAGTGTGGAATGAAAAAATGAAAAACCTGACAGTCTTTCCTGCGGTAAAGAATAACACAGAAAAAAATAGAATCGGATTCCGGCAACGCACTCGCGATACCTCTGACAATGTATGTGTCACGTCCAGGGATGGCGATTTTACCTTTCCAGTATGGCTTTTGCTCATTTACCCACTCTTCAGCGATCTTGTGGCGCCTTCCGATACGCTGGTAGTGTAAAAATTGACGTTTCAAAAGTAACTTCATAAAGACCTACTTGAGTAAAGATATTTTGAGTTTAAGTTTGAGTTTGAGTTTTATATAATGCATATAGGTTAGCATATTATATTTTACATGTATAAAATAATATGTACATCAATTATATATAAACAAACAAACGAAAAATTAAAGATGTCTGATGTTAAAATGTATGTAATGTAAATACTTTCTAAGATTTAGGTCTGTAATTTCTTTAAGTCAATTTTAATCAAAATGTTGGTATGCATGTTATTTGTTTACTAATTGTTAAAAACTTAAGTTTTATTAATGTAATACCTACTCTGCTACCGTTCACATTTAACAATAACAATACTCGTACATTAAACGGTTATGCTTACATTATTTAATCTATACAGATAAGCATTTAAAACTACGTAAACATTATTTTTCGCAGCATAATAATTAAAACAGTTCCATGAACAGTACAAACAAGACGTGTTATTTAATCGTGAAAATAAATTTAAAATGTCGGAAAAAGTTGTTGTAGTGACTGGTGCGAACAAAGGTATAGGCTTTGCTGTTGTAAAAGGCATTTGTAATCGATTCAAGGGTTCAGTTTACTTAACATCTAGGGACGAGGAAAGAGGTTTAAAAGCTGTTCAAATATTACAAGATGTAGGACTAACGCCTACATTCCACAAACTTGACGTAAGCGATGAAGACAGTGTAAAAGAATTCTCAGATTATATCAAAAAGAAACACGGTGGCTTTGATGTTCTTGTCAATAATGCAGCTATACTTGAATGGGAACAAGTTTATCCATCGTACGAGGCCGCAAAACGTAATATTGATGTAAATTATCGCAGCTTACTGTTAATTGAGCAATACTTATATCCTCTGCTCAGAGATGGCGCTAGAGTTGTTAACGTGTCCAGTGCTGCTGGACATTTATCAAATTTAAAAAATAAAAAATGGTTAGATGTCTTTATGAGTCAAGACTTCACTACAGAAGATATAAATAAATTTGTTAATGAATATTTAGAGAGTGTGCGAAACGGAACGTTCAAACGAGACGATTTCGCTGATGACGGGAAACATGCTGAACATCGCGTGGCCAAGATCGCTGTTACCGCTTTAACTATGGTACAACAAAGAAAATATCCAAATATATCTATTAATGCCTTACATCCAGGTCACGTAAAAACCGACATGTCCCGTGGTATTGGTGATATTGAACCAGAGGATGCAGCCAAAACGATTCTTTATCTAGTTTTTGATGCTTCTCCAAATCTTAAAGGAACCTTTATGTGGTATAATAGGAAGCTGGTTGATTGGTTTGACATCAAAGGGGATTATTATTACCATCACAAGGATTAAAAAAGGGAAAAAATAATTATTGTATATTATGCATAATCAATATAACTTTCTGTTATAGTTTAGATTTTTTACTTATGTTGATGCTTATGTGTAATTAGGACTAAATTTGTTATCCTTTAAGTATAAGTATTTGACTTGTCAACCTGTTTCAATAATAGAGAGGGTAGATTTTTATTGATCTTACTGGGCCAAGCGACGCATTTCAACATTTGGAATCCTCTTCCTTTAGGGAGAAGTTTTGTTGAACTGCAGACGGTAAGATAGAAAATCGAATGTCGATTGTCGATAACGATTGAATCGAGAGCCACACGCTTTCTAGTATTGAATTCAGTATGAACACTAAAGCTGGAGCTTTGCGTCCATGAGAATGGACACAGTAATACCGTTTTGTCAAAACTGGGCTGACACTTGACAGTGACTTCAGTCTTCAAGATGTGGCAGTGACAGTTGCTTCTTGTATCATTCCGTTTGTAAATTTGGGTGTGCTTTAAAATTTGAATTAAATCGGGAATTTAATGGAAACTAATTAAATAATAATTTCTTATATTCTGACTTAAAGTTGCTTAGTTTAATTACGTAAAAGTCTAAAAACTTTTACCTTCATCATCCTGTTGGGTAAGTTTTCAATATTTTGATTCATTAATTTAAATAAATATTGAATATTTTATGCGAAATGGAGCTAACAAAAATAAACATAATTATCAGCTGTCAGTGTGTACGAAATTGATTTCGTTTGTGTACGTACCACTTCGAGAAACGTATCATTAAATAAGATTTTGTGCCAAAAGCCTAGCCTTAAACTGTGTACGACCCCGAAAAACGTATTAGCATTCAATTCACGAGTGTTTTAATTGCACAAATATTTTTAATGTGCTGTGTCTTGTTATAGTGTAGATATAGTGTGCCCCTAAAAAATGACCTTGCGAGTTATCAAAAACCTATTGCATTGGAATTTTGTATATTTGAATAATAATGAACCAGTTGCTCTTGATTTTCGGTTCACCATGAACTGTAAATGAGTGTGAATTCGTAACATGTTTAGTAATTCATAACATATTCAATATTGTTTACTAATGAAAATTGTAAAAATAAAAAATGACCTTGAACGCAACCAAAAAATGGTGCTAGTTGTAAAAATTACCTGGTAAATCTACACGGGAAACTATATAAAATAATGTAGTGCATTCATATTCTGACCAAAAATATATAAAATAATGTTGTATTTCTTTCTAAATGATAGTGCTCTTAGCTATAAATTAAGAACTTAGCTCTAAAGTTTATATACAATTAAATATAAACAAAGTCTCAAAACGTAACTTAAATTCATTTATATTACTTAATATGTAAAATGTGTATAATTATAGCAGTTCTGCAAGTCTCTTAAACAATTTATAAAAATAACAATGTTAAGTTTAGTAACACCTAAATTTAGACATATTAAAAGAAGTACATCGCTACAACAATGATTCTAGTGAGATTTATCAATAATATGGCGTCATTTGCGGCGCAAGCGGCACTGCGGTCACGTTGGAGTTCACTCATAGAGTCTACCAGTGTTGATGTACCTGGAGAGGTCACTGATGGAGTTCGTTCAGTTGTTGGATGGCTTAAACAGGCACGAACATATACAAAACCAGAACTAAACTGGACTTAGTTAAAAGTCTAAAGATACAGATGTAATAAAAAGTTAAGCCAGTTTAGTTCTTGTATATATAATTGATTTTAAATATGGCATGTTGATGTTTGTTTGCCCCTTTTTTGTTTTTGTTTTAGACTGGAATGCTAGTATGCACATGTCGCCTTATAAAATTGAACTGCATGACTGAAAATTACTTTTTCAATATTATTTTTATTGGTTAACAATTATGTATAATTTTCTGTCCTTTAAGATAACCAACTATAATTTTTCATAAACTATGAATTTATAAGTAAATAGATGTTATCATATAGAAATTATTCCTTATTCTTAGCTCATTGTTACTTAATTTTATATTACTGCGACTGATGCTTTCTGTTAAGATTTTTGAATGTCCTATATATATTTAACTATTAAATAATAATAGTTTTTTTTAATTATAATATTTTTCAATCTTTTGTTCATAAAAATAATGTAGTTGAACTTTTTGATTTTTTTGTTATTTATGTCATTTAGAGAAATTAACTCTGTTTTCATAAGAGATTCACAAATACAAATCTAAGGGTCTCAAACATAAATTTGTAGTACTATAATATATATTATTACAATCATATGATTGTGAGTAAATCAACGGTCTATCAAATGTTTGTTTGTAGTTTACAGTACATTTTGCTAAACTCCACCTTAATATTAGAGTCAAATAGTTTCATGTGAAAGTATGATCAGTCTTACAAAATTACCTTGACAGTGAACTCAATTGAATTGACCTTGCTATTGTACGCCGACCGTCACTAGTCGTAGATAGTTAATTCACTATGTACAGTATTGTATAGATAGTGTGGCAAGTCTCATCAATGTACAAGTGATGGCTAAGGTTACAGAGCGGCACTCAAAGCATAGTTCCATTAGAAGTGCTAGAACAAAATTGTCTTTTTATTGTAATAAATTATAACTGACTAAAAGATAAAATACTAATGTATTTATTCGTTTAATTTGAAGGATATTTTTGATTGTCGCTGTCAAAAACGACGTTTCTTGCACCGTTAGCGTATAATTCTCAAAATATTTATATTGATAACGTAATAATTATTAAAATACTTTGTTGGATGGTTTTTTACCTATACATATTGCATGCATAATTCGAATCGCATTTTCATTCTTATGTTATATCTACAAAATCGCTACGTATAACGAAACAATATTTCTCGAAATTTTATTTAATGCTTTTTTTCAATAAACAAACCATTCATCTTGAACATTTAACTATTTTGCAAATATTAAATAACTCACAAAGTATTGCCTTGAAAATCGAATATACTTTTATAACACATATGATTACATTTATCTTCATTATACATATTAATGAGGCATATATTATACTGAAATTAACTTTTATTAAATACAAAACAGCCTTAAAGTATGTCGATTTAAGGAGAACTAAATACATATATTATAGAATGAGCAAGGTTGTGTCAATTTTATTTTGAATTCTTGTGTGAATTATTTTTATATATTTAATTTCTAATGAGTTCATACGTCAACAATGATATTATATATAATTAGAACAATTCTGTTAAATATCGTTAGATTGTGAAGCAGTTTTCTTATTAAATATATTGAGTGGAATATTAAAACCCTCTCCGTTTTCTTCACTTGTAAGTAGCAGATAATTTATCGTGGCACGCTGCTTAATATTCAAATGACTTCGATAGTCTTATTAAAAAAGCACACACACAGTTACCGAATGTTTTGTAATGCTAATTACAAAGTGAAAATTAGCCATTGTATTGTATAATAAGCACATCACACTCGGTAACCGTTTGACGTTTTTATAATGTTTATAAAGCCAACACAACACATCATCTTTTATTGTTTTCCATTGTAACTACATAATACGTGTAACAGGCATCTCTGGAAGTGCGTCAAGTGGGCAGAAGGGCAGTGAATCAGCTCTCTGGCCGAGGAATGGGGGATGACGTGGTCATCATACACTTCAACGATGTCTACAATATCGAGCAGGTTACTAGTGAGTAGATTTCTATGAGTTTAACTGAACTTTCCAACCTCTTAACCAAGTCACCCCCATAGAAGTACCGTCTCTTTTTATCACAGTTTAGAAATAATTTCAAAGAGAACGACTTAAGTTAAATTCGCGCTATTAACGATAACTAATATGTTGATATGGAAGGTTGTTTATATGACTAAATATAACTTTGAAACCCTACAAAAGTGTAGATGTGTGACATGCAATTTTTCACTAGAGGAAAAATATGGATATTTTCAATTACCTTTGTATATCTAATAAATATATCAAAAATATTATGTAGTCCATAAAAATGAATTCGATTTACGAATACGTAACGCATTAAGTATACCTGTTAGTTTTCTATGTTCTGGATGTGAATTGTGAAATTGTTTTTTGACCTACTTTCCTACAACGATCTGACCTTTTGGAGACAATAAGATCGATCTAGTTTCATACGAATGAAAAACATCTTAAAGAATCAAACGAATAAACCCCTATGAACAGTCAATATGCCGATACAATTTTAAATCATAAACTATGTCTCATTTTTTAATGATACCCACAGTTGTTGTTGTTTTTTTATAGATAAAGTAACCTTAATGGCCAACAACATTTTAAATTATTAAAAAAATACTTAATTCATATAGGTAACTCTCTCTCAAAAGTTTACTTTATATTTACATATATTGTCAGTTCCCAAATAGGGCGTAGAGCGGACGTAGAGAACTGGCAAGAAACTCTCCGCCGCTTAATATTGCCAAGTATGTTCTACAGCATAGTTGTAACAGCGAATGCACCAATATATATATACAAAAGCTTTACTCCCGGTAGCCATGACAAAATAGAAGCACGCATTTACGTTAGTTAAAACCGCAAACAACACACCGAGATGACACGATGTTTTGATATGGTTACCTTCTAATGAATATTGGTAATTTCAGGCACAGAACCAGTGGGCGGTGCCCTGAGATTTAGTACTGCTGTGAAATCGTTGCAGCATCTCAATCCATTAGTGTTATTCAGCGGGGATGTATTTTCGCCTAGCATGTGTAAGTTTTTAAATATTCAAGACGTCACCCACACCTTCACACCTAGCATCTAAAGTAAAACTAGAGTCCTTAATGTCGAACAACATAGTATTAAGCCAACAGTAAATTAATAATAAAAATTCATGGAAAATATTAATGTTTTTTTTTTATTATTTTTAAAATATAGTAAATATATCTCGTCTTGTTATAATTTATAAGGTGTTTATAATTATTTACACACAACTTACTGATCTTTTAAAATTACACTAAAAATAATAATTTTGTTTACACTAGTATTGAAATGACATTTTATTTCAATTACGTAACCTGTTTTTGGTGAAATTTTAATACTCAATACTAATTTAATAATTTTCAGTGAGCACATTCACGAAGGGAGAGCAAATGGTGCCTGTGTTAAATGAAGTCGGTACACATTGTGCAGTCTTCGGGAATCATGATTTTGGTAAGAATTATAATGAAAACCTTTTTTGAACCGGCGTATAGTAAGTTATGTAAATGGTAAAAAAGGACTGGGACTTGACATTGAATACGGCCGTGTTTGTTGCCATGGTGATGATTAGTCATACAGTATGAATGGTTTCCATGGCGACGGAACTTTGCTTTTTCACATGGCCGTATGAGTTGTAGGTAGTGTCGTCTAGCGTCGTCGATTTGACAGTTTGAAACACTCTATTTGACGTATGGTAGGCTTTTGTGTAAAATTAAAACAAATTCAATACACACAAGGGAAAATAACAATTGACAATAGTTTGCAACTTACAATGAAATGAAGTAGATTAATATAAATTGTTACTTTCCATGTGTGTGTTAACTTTTAAAGTATAATTTAGATGTATGTCACACGTGTGTAAGCCTTGTCAGACAAATTTATCTATTACAATTAATAACTAATAGATCTTCGTCTTCTTCTGACAATTTGTGTATGATGTGTAGAAAAGGTCCTACACATTAATTTATTTTGTAGATTTTGGCCTCGACGTTTTGTCCGGTCTGGTGGCTCAATGTAATTTCCCATGGTTAATGTCAAATGTCATCGACAACGAGACGGGCAGGCCGCTCGGTGACGGCAAAATAACACACGCACTTATATGCAATGGACACAAGATTGGACTTATTGGTTTGGTCGAACAGGTATTGTTTTTTTTAATTAACGGTACCAAATTACCCTTTTCATCAAGAAGACAGAATCGTTGTTCGTTTTGTGTATTTAAGCCCTCTAGAAACTGGACATGTGGAGTGTTAACAGGCTTCTTGGACCCCTGGTTGTGGAATTTTGATCGACGGCAAAATGTCACGACTTTTTCATGTATCTTTAACCGTTATATATTTATCAAAATCATAATGTGATTTGTTCAAACGATGAGTTAACGTAAATATTGGCTGGTCATTTTATGAAATGTGAAATTTTACATTTCAAGCACGACACAATTACTCTGAATTTAAAAACTAAAATGCGTTACCATGGTTACCATTCCATTTATATAACTCGTGTTTTGGTTTCCCAGGAATGGTTGGATACATTAGCAACTATAAACCCAGAGGAGGTGACGTTTATTGATTTCATGCAAGCAGGCTCCAAGTTGGCATCGCAGCTTAAAGAGGAGGTATATTTGTATAGTTATAAAAATAAATAAAAAAATAGGGCTTGGTGGTAAAAAGGGTAAAAATTTAGGGTTGTATGTATTCTTTAATGCGACATAATAAAAAAAAATTCTCTAAAAATAGCTGTTTGCCGATTCTCAGACCTACTCGCAAAATTTCATGACAATCGATCAGGCCGTTTCGAAGGAGTACGGGAACGAACATTGTGTCACGAGAATTTTATATATAAGATTAACTCTAAAAATATAAAAAGTAAAGTGATATAAAGGCTCGCGTATTCCAAAGTATAAATTTCTAACAGATAATAATTTTATGTGATGTTTTTTCAGGGCTGCGAATATGTTATCGCCCTGACGCATATGAGGTCACCAAACGACATAAAACTTGCTGAAGGCGATAATAAAATAGATCTTATATTGGGAGGGCACGATCATGTCTACGAAGTGTTGGAGGTAAAATAAAAAAAAATTAAATTAAAAGTAAAATTTATTTTAAAACAATGCTATTTGCCGAGTCTTAAATGTAGGTCCTTACATTAGACCATTTCTAACTAAAACCATATTTATTGCATACAATTTTAGACTAAAATTATCAATTTTGTATGCTTTATATATTATATGATATATCTCTTAAATAATAAATTGCCGGACCATTTTATATACATACCCCTAAGTTAAGATTCTAATATAAATATATTATTAAAAATTCAAAACTTAAAAAGTTCTTCTGTGTGTAATACACATTGACACGTTTATGTTATGTATATATATATAGATATATAGGTATCTTTCGTATGTCAAACAGATAAATAAGAAATATATAGTCAAGAGCGGTACGGACTTCCGTCAATTTAGCAAGATTAATATAAACTTTGCGGAGGAATGCGCACGCGTCGATATTACAGAAGTTGGGGTCACCAGCGACTTTGAAGAGGATCCCATATTGAAATCTAAAGTCGACAAGTATTCAGGTATTTTTTTCTGAATATAAAATTAGTTCTATATCGCAATTAGCAATTATTTGTATTTCTTTTACAAAACAATATCGTTGGTAAATTAATTTGTATTAATAATACCATTTATAATTTAATATTATTTTTTTCTACTCAGAAATATCTAAAACACTGTACTAAAATAGTAGCATGAAAATCTTTAGAACAAGTTGAACGGATTCTGGTATTGCTATTTACGATCGTCTATAATAAATATCGCGAACATTTTTCAATGTATAATAAACCTTTTCTATAGAAACTTGAAAACATTGTATTTTTTTTCAGCGATGATCGATGGCAAGATGGACGAAGTACTGGGCAAGTTCTGTGTGCCTTTGGAAGGTCGTTTCTCGTGCATTCGACGCCTGGAGTGCAACCTTGGCAATTGGGTATGTGACGTATTGCTGGCAGCGACTGGAGCTGACCTGCTCATACTCAACTCTGGGACTTTTCGATCTGACCAGGTATGTCTCAATATTGTATTTAATCATACAGTCCATAATGTTCGTTTTATTAAAAAATATATAAAATACTTCTCTATCTAATCAATTTAGTAATTTTGCTGTGGCTCACACCGGTTTGTTTTAGAACCCTTGTAGCTTGATTCTATGTGGAAAATCACCTCATTCCAGGTTCATCCAGCAGGTGATTTTACGCTTCGAGACCTGTCCACTATAATTCCCATGCGCGAGCCTCTAGTGGTAGTCGAAGCGAGTGGCGAAATTCTTCTGCAAGTGCTGGAGAACTCCGTCAGCAAGTACCCGAGTCTGGAAGGGCGGTTCCCGCAGGTATATTACAAAATGCAGTAACCCGCTGATTTTGTTGTGGGACTTCTTTAGAAAGTTGTTTCCTGGTGTGCCTTGATGCCTCGAATTGGTCTCATCAGGCATTTACTTGACGTACATAAGTACCTAGCACATGTTTAATGTAAACAATTTTGACTTAATAATACGATTTGTATAGTAACCCTTTCAGTCACAGGGCAACTAGAGATTCCTTAAAATCGACACGAGAAAATATAATAAATAATTATTGTTGTTCCAGGTGGCGGGAGTATCGTTTGCCTTCGATCCGTCGAAGCCTTCGGGTGAAAGGGTGGCGGAAGAAGTGGTCAAAATCGGTGATGAATACCTACAGAAGGATCAGAAGTACAGACTCGCAATCAAACAGTATTTATATTCGGGTAACGACGGGTTTACTATGCTACCTCAATGTAACATGTTGGTAAGTATCATATACTTAATGTACTTTGTACGTTTTGGCAATAGATGGCGCTTAAAGCACTTTGCGTGGTTACTTTGCACTTTGTACGTTTTGGCAATAGATGGCGCTTAAAGCACTTTGCGTGATTACTTTGCACTTTGTACATTTTCGCAATAGGTGGCGCTTAAATAAAATTGTGTGTTCGTAACAGTCTGTATATGATAAATGTACGAGTCAAATTTCTGTTTCGTTTGAAAATGGAATGTAATTTTATTTTACCATTGACAATCTATATTTGCTTCATCTATATTCCCGCGTAAACTGAACAGACAGATGACGCTCTACCATGCAGTTGTATCGATCGAAGCGATGACTTGCCATATTTGTTTTTTAAATAACTTTCCATTGATCCGAATACACTGATATTTCAGGTGTCAGATGACATGTGTCCCGAAATAGGTATGGCCATACAAAATCACTTTGCGGCTATCAATGTGCGGACGGGTCGCTCTCGCCCATCCAAACATCGGCAATCGCTTGTTACGCTGAGCCGTCGGTATGTTATCTTTTCATATTTACTCACTCTCAACTACAAATTCATTGTATTTAAATTTTATTATCAAAGGTAACTTTTTCCATGTATAAAATGTGTGAGGGCTTTGTGAAATTTAAAATCATTATTATTTATAGGCTATGGTATGGGTGCTATATCATATGTAAATTTCTATGTTTATTTTTTATTTCTTAAACCTATACAGCTTATCAAAAGTTTACACAATAAAAATAGATTAAAAATAAAGCCAAAACAAGGTTAAAACATAGAACAGGAAATAGAATCTAAGATCAGAAAAAAATAAATAAAAATATATATGCATATGAACAAGTGGTGTATATTATGTGAAGAACAAGCATTTAAGTGTGTGTGTGTGTATTAGTGTGTGCAATGGTGTTGCTGTGTGTGTGAGTGTGCGAGGTTGAGTCTTAGTTTTTTTTTTAAATAATATCTACTTATAATTTCTACTACTTCTCTATAAACATTCGGTTTAATGTTTTAAATCAAACCGTTCCAGCCACAGTCTTGTCAAGATGTTGGACAACAGTGAGCTGGATGGTCCACCTCCGTTGAGGAGATCTTCATCAGCCGCTGAACCGCCTCATTCACACCTCAGGTATTAAAGCTTCCATTTAATTCCTAACGTTAACCTTCAGTACAAATCTCATGCTTCTACACGTATTTCAAGTTGGTAATTTTGGAATTACCAATCAACTGTTTTGCACGCACGTATTGTAACGGAGCAAGTAATAAAAAAGGTTTACAAGTAGTTATCAGAGAAACTAGTTTATTTTTATATTTCAACAATTATCGATGTACATTAATGAAATTAAGGAGAATTAAATTAAATTACAACGCCTTTGCTCATTTCAAAGCAAATTTCCCCATTCAAGTTAATTAACAAACAAAACTGTGTACAGGTCTAAGTAGACAGTAGAATCTGAATCCTCGTAGTGGTCCATGTGACCGTCGTATCTTGTCGTATTATGTATTTTTTATAATGTCTCAAGTTCCCATTTAATTGTCTTATGTGTAAACCTAGTTGTGTTATCTCATAAGTTTATTGTTTTAAATGTATTTAGCACATAAGATGTCTAGGGACAGATATAATAAAATAAAGTAGAGACAGTGTCGTTTTACCAACCTTATATGGGCCAAATACAGAATTGTTATTATTGACAGATTGACTCGTCGCGCGTCGCTCGATGATTTGGAGCAAAGTGCTTGTGAGCTTGCCCCGAAGGTCGAGAACAGGATAATTGTACTGGACAAGCCTGAAGTAAGTATCGTAATAAAACGAGATCGAGTCTACCTTTCTTACTAATTGCCGAGACGCGACTAATGTAGCATCTACACAATAAGACTGGGTAGGCCTTTGGTTCTGTGATAAAAAAGTTTGCGAAAGCAAAACTTCATAGGGCTTCGGCAGCTCAAGCCGACGTTTATAAAAAATTTGTTTGAGAGTAGAAAGACCGAGTGGGTTAAATTTTGTGTTAGCGTAATCTAACATACACACAACACAAAACAGTAATTTATCACACACACACTTCTACAGACTATCAACTTTCACAACAGGATTTTTTTTTTTAATTTTAAATGTCTTAATTTCAGTTGTCAACATTAAATTAGAAAGGGAAAAGGATTCCCAACTCATGTAGTAGAATTGTTTTGATTGTATGTTTCTTTTTCAGAAGTTACAAGAGCTTCTGGATGACCGCGCGAGGTGGGAGTCTGACTCGGTGATCAAAGAGGTCGATGATGAGAACTCACCTTAAATAACAGGCATCATCGAATTTATTATTGTTTATTTGGCTTACGAACATTGAAAGTACATTTTAAATTGATTTACTAACGAATAAGTTACTAAATCGAAAAGGAAATCCAATGTAAGGAATTCCATTAAGAATCTAATATCAACAGGTTGGAATCACAAAGTTACCAATAACATAAAATTTGTATGTGGGTACAATTTTTTTTTACATACCCACATTCAAAGTATTATCTTAAATAGGGATTTGGTTCTTATTTTATTGACTAGTTCAAGCAGTATTCATTATGATGAAAAATACACAACGCTCAAAAACCCTTTTTCAAAATTATAAACTGTATAGGTTTGTATTATTGGATTTTAAGTGTTGTTTACATTTATGTTCAAATATGTTTTTTACGTATAATAATTTAAATGTTAAGTTCGGGCATATTTTATTTTGATAATTTATAAGTGTTGAATCTAACAGATTATTATTAAAATAATTTACGGAATAGCAGTAACTTTGATACGATTTGCGCATGGATTTGTTAGCATTGAAAATCATTTCTACTAAAACAGTTTTTCTCCTGTGCATTGTCCATGCTTTTAAATTTTTTTTCTATTATATCTCTGACACTGTGGTTCGTGTGAGAAAACTATGACTCATGCCCTTTGATTAGACATCGTATGACTTCATTGGTTTAGTGATTAACTATACCCCATCCACACACTCAAAAATACTAATTACAATACCGAGCAACGATGCAAAACGGAATAGACATAATAGAATACACTTAGAGAATCTCAAATCTCTCTTTAATTAGCCTGATTTTTATGAATAGTGTTTGTTTGGTACTAAATAATATTTGTAGCAATAAAATTATTTTAATAGCAATATTTTAATATGCTTTTTTATGTATGTCTTAGGCTTTCAATACACGACATTGTATTCAATATTGCTAATTATTTAATAGTAACACATAATAGCAGTCTTATTAGTACTAGACGTAGATTTTATATCTGAGAGCAGTTCTTCTGTATCGGTTAAATAGAAAAAAGCAAAAATAATTTGAGGGTAAAAAAGTTTAGTGGGTAGTAATCCGTGTTTCATGCTACGGAAGGAATGCAACAGTTTACGGACTTTTGAGTAATCGGAATGTTTTTTTTTTAACATATATTCGTATATGTTAAACGCCTTACTGTAAGAAAGCATGCTTTATCGTAGACATATATACTTCGCTCGGCTCCGCCCACAATTAGCTTACTCTTGACAGTGCCTTTACATTGTTTCAAAGCTTTACAATTTAACTTTTTAATAGTTATAGTTAATTATTTTTGCTCACGTTTAGTAATAGTTAACGATTTCACTAAGAAAAAATAGTGGCAGTGCAATTGTAAATTGTGCCGTGCAAATGTGAATGTTCGATAGTTTTACGTTTGAATCGAAATAACAATTTTTATACTAGAATAATTTAAAATATTTTTTAATAATATCAATCAACGATGAACAAATCGAACAAAACAATTGAAAAATCGTCGGAGTCTGTTTTAGAATGTCTAAACTAGCGCGTTTATTTAAACTAAATCAGTCTAGTCTGTTTTACCTAGTGCTCATACAGTCCAGTGTATAATGTCACTGTTTTAGTTTTTATAAATATAAAGTTTACTAAACGACAACTGCCACAAATATATCATTTTACAATACATCGTTCGCTAATACTATAAAAAAATACTATATTTTACCACTTACAATAGTTATGTAATGAATATATGTCAGTTTTTTTTTAAATTATCTGTCGAGTCTGTATAAGTATGAGATATATTGTAATTTACACCTTGTCAGATGCTAGTACACCAAATAATTACATAGACAAATGTACAATCATAGAACCAGATAATATGTTTAGTTTTGAAACTGAACAGCCCTTAGAACATTTTCTCTCCATCTCTTACCTAACAATAAAAGAGGATGGATATAGTTTTTATCCTGGCCTAAATTTCGCTTCCAATTAATTTTCAGTAAGAAAATATATAGTTTTTAGACTACTTATAATATCAGACTTCAAAGTATTCATTTATATCGATATCAAAATACTAAGCAACTATAAGGTTGTCATGATCTATGTAAGACGCTTACACGCTTCTTAAGTCAGTGTTTTGTAATACGCTCATAAGTATTAAATATTTTAACGTCTGTCCCGCAATCAGGTTGTTCGGTCGTTATACACGCAGTTCTTAGGGTTTTCATACAAGTATCACCGCTAATTTATATGAGATCTAACCACGATATAGCTCTATGAATATGCGTCAGTCATAACTAAAATATCAGTTTTTGACAGCGATATATCAACTTTTGTATAGCTATTCGAGTTTACTTTGATCATGCTAAGGCTTTGTGAAGTAAATTATTACATTTAAACAACCAAAGACATTTTTTGTTCAAAAACTGCTTGATAAACTTATTATTATAGAACACCATATTTGATTCCATTAATTTAATATTTGTGATAATTTAACAATGTTGTGATATGTGTTTATTTAAAATGTTACCTTGTTTTTTATTACAGAAATAAATTAATTTTCAAATATTTATTTTTTTATTTATCTTGATGACCTTTAAATGGGTAACATGGGATATGTATGTTCATAATATAAGCTAAGAGAAATAAATCCTCTAGAATAATAAAAACTTTATTAAATCAACTACGCTTGCATACAAAGTAACTAGTGCCCAGACAGTTACAAATTAAAACTGTTTGGATTGGTATTAACTCTGTATCTATCTGCCATAAACTTCACTTGAGAATTGAGAAGAGCATCAGTTTACTATTTTTTTTTATTCCTAAAAGTATTATTTTTATCATTTTGTTTTGGAATTTTAAAAAGTAAATCCTTTTGGTAAACTTTTTCTTGCTTTGATGGACAAAGTGTTAGTGCAAACAAATATTACCTTAGAAATACACATAATTCAAGGTCAGTATAGGTCATAATCTTTTAATTACAACATAAATTAGGTGATATATCTAGAACATTTCTGTACACTTATAAAAATAATTTTTAACATTCGTAATGTGAAATCTGTATTCACATTTTCCTAATGTCTCTTATTTACTTATTTACCATAATAGATAACATTCAATTTGTCCTTACAATTTTTTATAGCATGACTAATTATTACTTTTTTCACCTATTTACCAACATTCAGTTCACTAATGATCAACAGGTATCCAAGTACTTTTTGTTAGACAACGTGAACTAGACAAGATTTAAATCAAATTTGGTTTGTATTGATTAAAATATCATTCTCATCTCATAAATCAACTTTAGCTCCAATGTTACTAAGCGGAATAGCCTGTAACTCTGTTCTTAGGCAGAGAAACTCTCCTGCGACACACATTATTGCGGCACACGAAATGTTCAATGCCCACCATGAGAAAGTTGTAGGAAATAATCCATTGTAGAACCAACATACAATAAGGTGGATTCCATAATATGTGCAACTGTAATGCAAGAATAATAAATCGTAAGGCTTTATCTATACCTTGTACAATATTAATTGCATTATAAACAACTCAGAAAAACTTAAGAGAATAGTTTATACATGTTTGCTATTTGATAATTAAAACACATATTATTACATCATTAATACTAATGTATACATTTTATATATATATATATATATTATTTACTTTGTTTATATTAGATTGTGTAGAGTATTATTTTAAAAGGAAGTAGATAGTTTATTATTGCTGACAAGCAGACCAAATACTTTAGGGATGTATCACTTTTTTGAAACAGAACAAATTATAACTTTACCTGAAATCCAAGCACAGTTTAGTCCGTCCTACCAGCAACCATAGTAAATAAGCACCACCTATGGCATTAAGGACAAATGCTAATATCATTGACCTTCCTTCACTATCTTTAACATGAATTTCCTGAAATAAAGAGAAAATTATATATTTGTTCTCTGTATTGATCTATCTGATCTCTTTTTCACTTACATGATATTCAAATATATGGTCTAAAGTCCTCGTAGATCCGGTTAGGTCCTGCATAATCGCGACCAGAAGACTAAGAGTAACATAGAGCATAAATTGCATTGCAAAAATCTGGGATATTATCAGGCATGGGTCCCAATGTGTGTATCGAAATGACCCCGTTAATTTTTTTATCTTCGACATTTTTGACATGAATAAACGATCGTTACTATTACAAATTCATTACAAAACAAACAATTTACTCAAAGTTTCAATTTACTTATTATTTACAAGTTTTTCACTTTCGAATTACCATATCAATTGCAAAATAACATTGTTAAAACTAGTAACATAATACCGTGGTTTTTACAATTACAGCTTAATGAAACATACGGAGTAATGTTTACTAAGTTGAGTAAGTAATAAGTTGAAACTTGAAAGATTAGGATTTATTTGGAGTTTCGTATTAGTCACTACATAATCATGTCACTGTCAAGTATTCATTGCGTCAATTTCAGCTTTTGACAGCCTGTACAGTCCAGCGAGCGGGTAATTTCAAGAAAGTGTTGTCTGTTACGAATGAACACCAATGCAACAAGCCACGCCGGAAATTCTTTAAGTGGTATTTGCTCGGTCGGACCTGCCAATTCCAGGCTAACATTGTGTTTACACTAACTGCAAAATATTGTCAATTTATTATTTTGTTTACATTTAGAGACCACACCTTTGACGTATCATATTTTGTTAAATCTTATGCTGACAGTGACAGTGTTTAGTAATTTCGTTATTACCTAGTTATTACTTATATATTTACTAGCATAATAACCATCTTGCAATGAAGTCTTGTATCGTGCTAAGGTAAATAATCATAATAGATGAATTTATTATAGATGCTTATAAAAATAAAGATTAATTATTGAAATCATACTTAATTTTAAACAACTTAACTACAATATAGACATTTATCGGACAATTTTATTTTAGTGATTTATTATATTTTTTTAGATCTCGTTTATATAAATAAAATATTACCCATTACAGTTTTACAACATTAGTCATTCCTTACGTATTATAATTATTCAATTAACAAATTATAGCATTCGAACACCCGCAAAAGCCAAATAATAATAAAATACCGATATTTTTAATTTTACATTTCGCGTTTTGAATAAAAAAATACATATTTCATTTCATGAAATTTACTAATCTGTTAATTAACCTGCGTTCATTAAACTGATCTTAACTAAAAATTGTATGAAAATATGATTTATAGTTTACTAGCTTTCCGCCCGCGGCTTCGCCCACGTGTAATTTGGTTAAGTATATAGCGTTTTTGAATGATCTCGACAGGGCTTTCTTTCACAAGCTAAAATCTTGTTACAATTAGAATTATATATATAGCCTGTGTTACTCAGGGATGATGTAGCTTTACATGTACAAATGTTATCAACATCCTCTGTTTCTGTGAACTTGATCTTTATTTACGATTTACGTGATTATTTTTTGTTCGGTAGGGAGTACTTTCAATTTGGTCCCGTAGTCAGGATCCGATGATTCAGGGAAATCGAGGGCAACTTTCAAATTAACTTACAGGCAATTACTTTTCTGATATTATGTATTCTGATAGTCATCTTCTTATGTGGATGAGCTGATAATGGAAGGTAAAACTCCTCAGCGGTTAAGAGTTGAAAGAAAATTCTTACGAAGTTATACGTACTTGTGAGGTTATTAGTTTGACCAAATAATAAAAGGTAAACTTCATTAACGTTAAGGATGTAGGTGGATAAATGGATGCGGACAAACGACTCTTTCATTTCCTTTTACTTGTTTGTACATTCAACCGCGCCCGCGCGCACTGCGGTATTTGTTATTTTTTTTATTTTTTAATATTAAGATAAACTTATATTAGAACATATTTATTCCGTTCGGTAGCTTTGGAGTTGTAACGTACCAGACAGACAGACAGACAAGTATTCCAAAAATTGTTTTTTTGGTTCCTATGACTCTTCTTTAATTGCCTCCTTTCAGTTCAATATTTAATGTACAGACATTCGATTTTTACTGTCTTATTATAAGTATAGATTAATGTATTAAATAGTAAATACAATTAGAACAGTGATTAAAATTTATACCATTATAAAGCATTTATTACTGAACTCAATATTTAAATTGTAATTAGAATTTTTATTAAATTAAATTCACTTTATTAACATAAATTGATGTTCTCGCGTTAAATTGACGTAGTCCAGGCCAACCAAACAATTAATAGTTGGAAGACAACATTAGAGTATCCTATCATTTGGCCTAAATTAATTGGTTTTTTTGGTCGAGAATTTTGTTGACAATTTAATTATTTTAAATATGTAAACAGACACCTGCATAATGCTAAATTTGATAGAGAACGAAGCCGTCATTGTTACAACTAAGTAGTTTGAGCTTATGTAACGTTTATTAGTCATTTTGTGGTTAACTATTTGGGCTCCTTAATAGTTTATTTATATGAACGTGTGTAATTTAGCTAAAGTAAAAATTATATGTATTATTAAATTTTTAGCACTTTTCTGATTTCCCATATATGCGTCGGACAATTTCCGCCCTGGTTTAAGTTTGGTGCAGCGACTTCGTCACACCAAATAGAAGGAGCTTGGAATATAAGTGGTAAATACTTTTTAGTAAGTAAAAAGATAGTTATGTTCTTACTATGTATTCAATTTTAAAAGGTTTCGTCAACGATATTTATGTCTCACGGGCCACGGCGTAGATACTTTTATTACTACAAAAGTCACGACTGAAGAAAATCAAACAGTTTGTAAATTTAAGTGTATTTAGAGAAAAATTAACTTCAATAATAATAGTAGGTTATTAGGAGATTTGTTTTTTTAGGATTCGCGGAGAGATTTATTATCTTCTCGTCTGCTCTGTGCTTTTGAGTTGGATACAGAGGGCAGTTAGTTAGCCTTATATGAAATCAATTAACCTTCACAATTTCTTAATCTTCACAAGTGTACACTTTCGTACGAAATTTACAAAAATTATATTATATTATTGATTATATTATTATATTTTTCATTTCTTTAGATAGTGTTTCGACACTGTATCGATTGTTGAATATTGTTTTATCTTTTAAGACAAAACTCCAAGCATCTGGGACACTTTCTGTCACATCAAAGATCCTGTTAAATGCTCCAACGCGAATGGTGACGTAGCAGCCAATTCCTACTATCAGTGGCAAGAAGATGTTGACGCCGCAGCAGATTTAGGCCTAGATTATTACAGGTTTATCTCCTATCTATATGTCTTTAAATAAAACACACCGCTTTACACAACGTGGAAGCGAGCACAATTTGGTTAATTTGCGAGAAAAGTTGCTTAAAATCTTAGCAAGAGTTTGAGAGACTTCGAAACTTCAGAGCTTCTGACTGACCTGGCCCGAAAGCCAGGACCATATTATCCTTGAACATATTACACGTTAAATCATCACTCACTATGAATTTGTAAATAATTTAATAAAAATTGTAAGCCACTTGTTCCATATTTATCACAGATTTTCGATATCCTGGCCAAGAATTCTACCCTCAGGATATCCAAACAGAATAAGCAAAGATGGACTACGATATTACAATGAATTGATTAACGGGCTGCTTGAAATGGGAATCGAACCTATGGTGACAATGTACCATTGGGAATTACCACAGAATTTACAAAACTTGGGTATGTATAGGTACCCGCCACGGTATTTCCGAACCAATCGACTAAGGGTCCTTCAAAAAAAGAGCGTTACTTATTTACTAGCGTCCTAAGGGCCCACATCGGGACATAGGGCATATATGACACCTCTCCATTTTAGAGGCCGGCACCCACAACATAGCTATGTGAGTGTCTATGGGCGGCAACTTCACCATTATCTCATTTGCCCGAGCAGGGGGCACACCCTAAAAGTGCCTTCTATAAAAAAATTAACTAAGTTAAAATAACCTCTTATGTTAATTTGTCAACACCTGTATTAATTTATTTCTTCAACCTTCAGGTGGCTGGACTAATGCTTTCGTAAGCACTTGGTTTGCAGACTATGCAAAAGTGTTGTTCACTCATTTCGGCGATAGAGTCAAGACTTGGCTCACTATCAACGAGCCACTTATTATGTGCGCAGGCGCATACAAAGAAAATACCACTTCTGCCCCAGGAGTTGACGATCCGAATTACGGAGCATATTTATGCGCTAAGAACACGTTGCTTGCCCATGCGCATGCCTGGAGAATTTATGATGTGGACTTTAAGCCAAAATATCATGGTATTGATAGATTAAGGAGAGTTATCTTGCCAGCTGATTTCGGAACTGGCAGTAAATGTAAATGTAGAATGAAAAAAAACTAAATTGTTTTTTTACGATCCTCAAGTGAGATAGATAACAATGTGAATAAAGATATTTATGATTTTCTTTTTACTTTTTGGTAATAAAAAAGATATTAATAAACGTATAAAAATATTTTATATTTTCAGGTAAAGTGGGTATCGCGAATCAGATATTCTGGATGGAGCCGCAAAATGAGGAGGACCGGAAGCTAACCGAGCTTACCTATAGTTTAAATGTAATAAGACTATTTTATCAGTATTTATAACGAAACATATCTGACCGTAATTTATCTGTTTCTATAAATGCGTAAAAACTTAAACAAAAAGAGACGAATAATTATTGAGCACAATTAAACTAATTCTTCCATTTACCTATAACCCCACATTTAAAGGCGTTTTTCAGGTGATCTATACATATCCGGTATTTTCAAAAGACGGTGGATGGCCGACGGAAGTAGAAGAGATAATCGCGACTAACAGCAAAAAGGAAGGTTTAAGTTTTTCCAGACTGCCACCATTGACTACAGAGGAGATCCATTTCATTAAAGGTGACATAACACAAACACTATTATGAATCTAAAATATTCCTTAAGAGTTTAGATCCATAATAAAAGTAAAATGTTCAGCATTAACTTGAAAATAGATAAATTTCCCACAAACTAGTATATAGCGGACAAAATAATAGGGTTAAGTATGAAATTGACATATCTTTTGCCGGTACTTCGAATCGACATAGAACCTTCATGGTTTGTAATTTTTGACTGAAGCATCTTTCACATACTATTTGATTCTTCATATATTTGTCGGCTTTCACTTATTTTTTGTATCAGCTTAGACAACAATATTAATATATATCTCGATACTCTCCCACTTTAATACTTTTCACAATTCCTAATTATTATCTAAGCACTATAATTCTGCAGGTACTTACGACTTTTTCGGTCTAAACTATTATACAAGTCGTTTAGTTCGTAGAGCTACCAAGTAAGACAACCTAGACTGGCCCTTCTGGGGTACCCCTGAATTGGGATCTTTTTTGGCAGTTAACGACACATGGAGGAAAGCAGATAACATCCCATGGTTATATGTAAGTTTAATAGTTTACATATAACTTTACTTAGCTTTATAATTTAACATACAACGAGCAACTTTTGGAACGCTGTCGGGAAATCCCAATTGCCCAGCAAATAAAGCGTCGCAACGGGGCTGTCTCAAACAGACCTTGCGATGTCTGTTGCAGATGAGGCGAAGGGAGCCGGTAAGACTTGGTGCCAGATAAAATACGAAGCGTCGCAAGAGCGCGATTGAGGATGGACTTTAAGTCAATCTATATATTTCAAGGTTTTTATGTTTAACCTGTGGTACAGGAATATCCAGTCGGTCTACGTCGTTTGTTGGAGTGGATTAAAAAGGAATTTGGTGACATTGAAATAATAATTACGGAAATCGGATATTCTGATAAAGAGAAAAATGAGCATGATTTTAACAAAATACGTTATCACAAGGAACATTTGGAGCAGGTAAACTCAAAACTTCCAAATTTAAGAAAACATAACAAATGCCAAGATAAACTCATGTGAATATTGTTCTGCAGATTGTAATATAGCCTAAATGTTAAGACCTAAATAGGCTTATTATGCGTATTTTATATAAGATATCGATTGTAGGTTCAGCTCGCGATTAAGGCTGGGATAAAAGTAACCGGATATACAGTTTGGAGTCTTATTGATACGTTTGAGTGGGATTCTGGAAACGCGTAAGTACTTAACACATGTTAACATAAAAATCATACAACACGAAAACCAATGAAATTGTTTATTTGTGATAATTTCCAGATTTAAATTTGGTCTGTACAAAGTGGATTTTGAAGATCCGAAGCGCCCGCGCATCCCTCGCCAATCGGCCAAGTACTACACTGATGTCATACAAACTAGATCCTATAATGTATTGCAATACAATGATGATATTTATTGAACTTTTTTATTTATCTACAAATATAACTCAGTAATATATAAAAATATTTAATAAGTTTATAAATTCTTAATGTCTAGTCTTAGGTAAAATAGAATTACAAAATAAACAAATTCGATTCTTAGAGATTAATCCGAAAACGAATAGGGCAGTCTTTTACATAAATACAAAACAGTGGCGTAGCAAGTGGGTCCATACATATATGAGAGCAGTTTGTATATTAAAATTTAAAAAAAAACAATATAAATATATAAAAAAGACAATATACGTTTTTAAAATGTTTTTGAAAAACATGTTTTGGTTTTTGTCATTTGTTCAATATTCGATATATATATATCCAACTTCCGCACCGGGTACCACCCGAGGTTCCTACGCCACTGCATAACAATAATATAGAGCGATTATCAGAGTGATATACTTATGGTGAGGGACAAGTGCCCTCAGCTCGTATTTCTCCTTTTCTTTGAAAATAATACCATTTCTATGTGCAGAATACATGTATAACGTATTCTTGCCCTCGTGTGAAAAACACAATGCTTTATGATGGTATTTTCCGTGATACCATCATCAGTCTTCAATACCAAAGCATTCAAAACAAGAAAGGAGGTATGGATCAACATCGTCCTCTTTGGGTTCCTTCTCCAATACATTCATTTGCATGTCTATAATATCTTTGTATGTGTGACCATTTACGTCTTTATGTATTATAGCACCAGATTCTATTAAGAAATCAATTGCACCACTGTTTCCTTTCATCGCTGCATAATGTAAGGCAGTGCGATTATTATCATTTTGGTTTATATTGTTGAGGTCTGCCCCATTTTCTTTGAGTAATGTTAGAACTTCAACGTTGTTAAGTATTGCCGCATGATGCACAGCAGCTTTCCCATTTTGATCTTTTAAGTCTAAATCGATAATATTTAATAATTCCTTTATCTTTTCGTTTGCATTCTCCTTCATAGCTTTAATAAATTCTGATTGAGGGTCTTGTTTCTTTTGGGGTTTTTTCTTCGTTTTAGGCTTTTTACAGACTTTGTTTTCAGGTAAAAGAGATAGATATTGTTCCCAGTTCTTAGATTTCTTTAAGCGACTAAACAGTTGTTGCTCAGCTTTATCACACTCAGCGCTTTTGTGTACTGAGTTGAAATCTAATTTGTTTTGTTTCAAGGTGTTCAACGCTTGTACAGACTCCAAATCTACGAGAAACTCCAATGCTTTCGAAATAAGCTCGGAAGGTACATCATTCGCATCCAAAAAATTACCAACGACCTCCAATAAAGGACAACCGTGAGTTAAAACGTGCCTTAAATTTATTTCAGCCAACAATCTGTTGCCTTTACGCAAATTTTTATCTCCATTGCAAGTTTTTAGTATGTTAAAAATGTCAATTAAAAGCATTTCCAACCATATTTTAAATTGGCCATCATATTTATAACGTAGGATTAACAAATCTTTCGGCTGACCATTTAGAAGTGTGCTAAGGGACTGTAAGCGTCTCAAGTAACAGTTTAATAGATTATTGTCTCGATTCTTAACATTTCTGATGATTTCTTCTGATTTAGTATCGTATGGTTCCAATTCACTGATTGCATCAACGTATTGTTTCATTTCTACAAGGTATTTGCTTTTGTCAAATGTCAACAGTCTCAGACATTCACGTTGGCTGGTGTTTTTGGATATATATTCAATTTCTTCTGTTGTAACAAAATTATTTATTAGAAGTATGTCTTTGAAATCTCGTATACCCTCATACTTGTAATACTTTCGTGATGAGGGTCTCGCGTGTCCAACGCCCGATTCTTCTATAATATAAAATAACTTTTTAACATTTTCAGACATAGAGTCAGTTTTGTATGTGGTACGACAAATGTCTGCGTATAATCCAGAAATCATGCCCCACTTAAGTTCTGCGATACAATCATTTAACACATTACACTTGTTTATAATGAAGTCAAATATCTTTTCAATGATATCCCATAGTGGTTTAATTTCAATAACATTATTTAACACATGGGTTAATTCGCTGTCAGAGTTATTTAATTTCAAATAAATTCGCAATCTATTCAAATCTAACTCATTTGGATATTCGGAAAACAAAGTGAATTGGAATTTTAAACATTCCGACGTAATGTATTTCCAATTCTCTTTCTGATAGTTTATTTTGTCTAAAAGTGTAACTATTACTTCTTTGTAGTATGAATAGTTCTTATCTATGAATGTTCTAATACTTTGTTGAACCTGATCGTTTTTTTTATAAAGCATTATTAAGTCATGTTGGAGCTGTGCAAGTTCCATCATAAGGTCCAAGCTAAGACCTGTTGGTTTCCAATATGTCTCATAAAAATTTTCTAGTAATGGATTCCCTATATATTGCGTTGGCATTTGCAGATATGCCCCAAGGCCCTTTGTCACTGCGTCAAAATGAAAAGGTAAAATATTCTGAACAATTTCTTTAATGCATTCTCTGCGTGCGTGAAGTGTTTGTCTACAACCGTATATGAGCGATCTATTAACGAGACATCGATTTGCATTGATTTGTCTTTTAATTACGTCTTTGATATGCTGTAAATCATTTAGGACTTTTGTATACACATTTTGTCCATGTTTTGATAACTCGATCCGGCGCAGTATTTGGCATTTGTCGGATTTACTTAAAAATTGGCGGATTTCTTTGAGAGATGTCACAATATCTAACGGTATTTCAGCTAGCAATAGAGCTTGGGTTGTAGCATCCAAATGCATGCTGTTTTTGGTACTTTTCATAAATTCTCCAACCACTAGTAGAACTCTTTCGATAATCAATTGGGCCCATTCTGTTTTGTGTTTTATATCTTCTGCGCTTGGAAGTCCTTCTAAATTGTGATACATTTTTCTTAAAGAAAAATCGTCTCTTATTTCAGGTAGTGGTATCAAAGGCTGCTCCTCTTCTTGAGACATTTCCGTTTTTCTTAACTTAATATTTTCCAGCAGGATAGGCACATTCAATTTCTCTTTGAAGTAACTAAGTTTATCAAGAAAAACTTGCCTTTCCAAGTAAATGATTAAATATGTCCATAATGCACCTATGTCGATATCATAACATGCTCTTATCATATGCAGTTCGCCATTCTCTTCAAAAAACGGATTTTCAACTTCCAGTCTTTCAGTTTTAGATAAATAGAAGGACCATTTGCTCTTACAATTGTAAATAAAGTAGTAAAGGTGTGATTCCAATTCCTGACAAATGTTATCAGGCATTTTGAGTCTCTCTTTCAATAGATACAGATTATCTAAAATGAGCAGACATACATTATAATCAGTTTTAAATAGATAATTTCGAAACATATAAAACTTTAGAGCTTTCTTATACACTGTAGACTTATCAGTATCCTTTAACAGTGAAAGGGCCGGAATATTTTCATTTATTTTGTCCAATGATTCCGCATGTGAGCTAATTGTTATATCTATTATGTCTATTAGGGCTTTAATCTCCCTGATAGTGTTATCCTCATCATTGACGGATTGCCATTTATCCATTTTGTTTTTTACTTTATTCAATTTGTCATACAACTCTATTTGAAATTCATTATAAAATGTTATACAACGAATGTCAACAAGAATTTGGGGGTTGACCTGTGTAAACTCCTCATTTAAAATATCTTTATATTCTGTGTATGCTTCATTTAATAAACATAGTATGTTTTTCAATGTTTGAATGTCATTTTTACTGCTGGTCTTGTTTATTACCCAGTGGAGGTCTCCAACTACATGATTATAATATGTTTCAAGCATAGCTGTATCAGATTTGCACATACAGTTTAAAAAAGTATTTTTTATACTTTTTGATTCTTTTCTTTTATCCAATGGAGTAAGGTATGGTAAAATTTCTCTCTGTTCTATAAGATACTCCAACATTTCTAATTGAGAATATTTGCTGAGTAAAATAAATATATCTATTTCATTGGTACTCAAATATTTTTCTATTAACCCTTTGTCAATTGTATGTAAAAAATTAAGGCTGACTTTGAACTTGTTTATATTTGGTTCACTTATAGCAACTATTATATTCTCAAAAATTTCATTTATATTAGGTGCTTTAATTGATGCAGTTTGCAACTGATTGATAGTAAAATCTTGGTCCATTTTTGGTATCTCAGGAATTTTTGTAACTGTAAAATTGAAGGGTTTCAAATTTATTTTATTGTAATCAATACAAATTAACTTTTTAAACATATTATTATTTATAAAATGTAGTTATTAAAGTATGTATTATATGTTAACATAACACAACTTTTAAGTTGCTTATCTTTGAATGCTTGTATCCTGTTATTTATTTACTTATGCATATCATGAGCTTTATTTTAAGTATTTGGTTCATTGTAGTATTAAAGATGACCTTACTTTTAAATTGCATTATTTCAGATGTCACCAGACACTTAAACTTTGAACTTGTTGAAGCTTCTGACATGGTAATTCACTTCAGTTTACACTGTCCCTGACTGCAATAAAAGTTTTTCCTTAATCATAAGTTGTAATACTTAATTTATATATATAAACTTTTATGACTTTCTTTTAATAAATTGTTAATGCTATGATGAAAAGCTAAAATCTGGTATAAGTTTAAAAAGTACCTTATGTTGTTAGTCCAGTTCTTATTTATATTTAACTTAGTGCAATTTGAATAAGATGATGCAATAAGTTCTCTATAAAAGGATGACTCACAAATCAACTAGTTTAAAGATTGCAAAATATTTTTTTATATATCAACACTTATTCCTATAAAAACTTTATGAATTGAATACGGGATTAAGCAGTAATCAAACCCATCTCAATAAAACTGTTGAAGAAATCACTACCTAAATAAAATGTATTCTTTATAATCAAGAAGCTGAAGAAGAAGAACAAAACATAACTTCAGTTTAACTTTAAGCTTGCCGCTTGATACTTCCGTCTTCCTTGACATTTGACACATATACTGTCTATTACTTCTGTCCATATGTCACTCTAGCTAACTTATTAAATTTACTATGATTATTTTTACTTAATTCAGATAATAATAACAAACAAATAAGTTTAATGTTTTATCAATTTAATTCAAATTAATAGTGTAACCAACTAATCTGATAGAAACTAAACAGCGATAAATTTGAAGAACAATTGAATCGTTCTTTCAAGTTACATCTGCTACGCAGTTACAACAGGCGTTTGTTTTATCAAACATAATCTGTGTATTAGTCAAATCTGCAAATCTTCAAAAGGGTTTTAAAAGTTGTCGATATATTAGCGAAAAAAACAAACAAATAGACGCATCTTTTAAATTATTGTTTTGGGGATATTTTTAAGCAAAAACCCTTTTTTTAATCAATTTTCAAACTCGACATCGTAAAGGTAATGGTAAAAGTAATGGGTACTTATCCTAAAATGGAATAAAGGAGTCTGTCAATCGGTTGATATTATTATTAATTTAGTAGAAATTTTTGATGATCAGATTAATAAAACACAATTTTTTATGTGGCCAACTTCTGACCATACAAGATATCAGTCACTCTTTAATAGGTTACACAATTTCGTCTTCACTTAGTATGAATAAAAGCCACGTATTAAACGGTTTCAATCAGTAATTTTAATGAAATTCTATGTATTGAAAGTTCAATTATAAAACAAAAAAATATTTTAATTCAAAAAATCTCACGAAAGCTAACCTAGATCATTGTAGATCGTTTGTTATGCCATTATAGCATTAACCTTTTGTTTAGTTGTTACCCGTAATTGATAACATTTTTCCGAATAAACACATAACTTTAGCTATACATCGTCTATTCTCGTATACTTCTTTCATAAAGTCGACTCCATTAGCCACACTACTTGGATTTGGGAGTAGTGGGATGTTTGGTAGGTTTATTTGCCTCTTTAACCGTATTTTAGTCTTATTAAAGTTCATATCAAAGCATTCCTTTGGAACATCAAAAGCGTTATTTTCAATAACACATTTGTAATACTTAGATGACAGCCTCGGTTTTCTCTCGCGTTCTGGATCGTTGAAATCGATTTGTTGAAGGCCAAATCGAAGGCTAAAATATAAACAACACGGTGTAGCCCGAATTATATAAATGAGCAAATAAATAATTTAATATAGAAAGATTCCTGTGTAAATTATATAAAAGAAACAGAAATATACTACACTGAACTAAAATACTTTGGCAATTGAAAATACTATTTCATAAAAAATAAAGTACCTGTAACCATTGATCCATTCGAAATTATCAATTAATGACCAAAAGGTGTAGCCGACAACATTTACGCCATCTTCATATATAGAAAGATGTATCTAAAAAATGGAAACCACTATAAACATTTTACCTCTAGGATACAAAATATGAAAATAAATAAATACGTCATTTTACTAGTGGTCAAGCAAAATTACCAGGTATGTGGGTACTTCTTGCTGGTAAAAGACGGCTATTAACAAATGACCATTGAAATTATAACATAAATAATTATATAAACCTGTTCCAAATGCTCCTTCAATGCCACAACTCGATCATAATCGTTCAACTCTAGTCCAGCAGTGGGATAACCATTTTCTGTTATAAATATTTTCCAATTTCCATACGATCTCTTTACCCATGACAGTAGCCGTCGAAGACCAACGGGGTAGACCTGTCAAGATATCAATGGCACAAAACCTAATATAAGCAAGAAATTTAAAAAAATGTATATCTGTTACCTGCTGTAAAGATGTTTACGGAGCTTTATTTATTAACACTTTGTTTTGCTTCATTTAATAAAACAGATCTAAGTCAAATTAAGAGGTTAATAAATGAGGAGAGCAACTGGCGGCCTTATCGCTCCCAACGATCTCGTCCAGGCAAACATACTTTATTAGTGTAATAAAAAACTAGCAACTAGTTACCATTCTTCTTTTTTGTTGATTAAGTTAAGCACTCAATGTACCTCAATAATAATATAAAAAAGTAGTTAAGTATTCTATTTTGTAAGCCAAAATTACCACGCGTGATGCACTTATAAACGCGCCAGGTGGCACATTCATAACAGCATTGAGTTCATACGAACCCGACATCATCGAATTAACAATCCTCTCGCCCGGTTTTGCTTGTCTCACTGTCAGACCCATGTAGTAGTTTAATCCGAAAAAATCTCCAGTACCTAGTAAAAAGCAAATCCTCATCTATAAATACACACTTAGTAAATATTCTTAGTTGCGTTATATATTTAACCACTTGTGATAAACAATGCTGATTTAAAGTCATGTAAACTGTAAGAATAGATAAGCGTATAAGCATAGATAGGATTGCAATAGAAATTATCTGCCGTGGCGACAAGTTTCTACCTTTAACCAGCTTCCTCTCCGCAGCAGTGAAGGTAGGTAACCGGGAACTATTGTAACCCTGTCTCTCACTGTTATCCTTCATCAGATTCTCGACTTTCAGAGGCCATCCACCTTGTTTCGAAAATATTGGGTGACAGTAACGACCTACCTGTAATTAAGATTGTCTTTCAATTGAACATAATAATAATACAGATAAAGGTGCTGTGGAGTATGTCGCGCATTCACTCGGCCGTAATAACAGAAATGCATTCATTCATTTTGGACTCCTGGATTATCTTTATCGTTTAATTGTTATAGTTTTGTCATAATCACAGGCACAGGCACATAATCACAGGCAACAAATTTACTTATAACGTAGGTACGTAACTAAACCTTGTACGTATTTTTTATATTTATCTATTTGTGCAAAACATAAATGAAACTTAAGACATTTAAGGACGCGTCACTATACCATGAACTCCATAGTTAGCTGTGCTAATTTCTCGTTTTCTGGAGACTCAGCTTCAAACCACAACAAATGATTGGCTATCGATATCTGACCTGAAATGGGCATTAACTAGGAATAAACAAAAGCTGAGCCGATTTTGATAGTAGTATCTATTATTTGGTACATAAAAATTACACTACGTTATACTAAAACGAATACATATCTTTCAAAATATAATGAACTTGATAATCTTATATTGGAAGGTAGTTTAAAAAAATCTGAATTCCGTCATAATTTTTGCATGTCGCTTTTTTTAAGATATTAAACCTAAAACAACATATATATCGCTACAAAATTATATTTACCTCCATACACATTTCTGAAGTATTTATCAAAAATCCTGTAAGCCTTCGCATGGGCCATTAACAAATTTTTATTACATATATAGGGGCCAAACTGTTCCTCTTTAATGCCTGGGGCATAGACACCATCTATATATCCAACATCACAGATTAAGGATGGTTCGTTAATTGTTAGCCATATTTTCACTCTATCGGCATAAAGCGAAAACACTCGAGTGGCGTAGTCGGCGAACCAGTCTGATATATAAGGATTTGCCCATCCCCCTGTCAAATGTAGCCATGGGAAATCAAGATTAAAAATAGAACATTAGACTTCAGCGAGTATAAAGACAAGTTTCATAGTCTAAATTAATTCTCGTAGTGTTATGAAAAAAGCTAGCAAGCTATTATAAATACTTTTACTCAATTGCACGTAATATGTTTGTAATAACTTGCTTGTATGCGCTGGGAGTATAATATTAGAGATATCATTTATAACGCTTCAGCATTTAATAGTTTAAAACTTGATACCTTTAATAATTTAATTCATAACTTTTCTTTAGGAATCCTACTCTGTGCTACATAAAATATTACATACCAAGATCCTGTATGGCTACTGGCAATTCCCAATGATATAGTGTTATTATTGGCTCTACGCCAACATCTAATAATGCATCTATCAAATCACTATAATATTTTGCCCCAGATTCGTTTAAATCGTTTGTAAAACCTGTGGGAAATAATCGAGGCCAACTTATTGAAAACCTGAAAGAAAATAAAAGTAATAATCATAAATTTGATATATGGTGTTTATTATATAATAGATATTATCTAATTAATAATAGTTATTCTAATAAATTAATATATAATTGATATATAAATGATCGTCATATATTATATATTGACTTTGATATTAGAGCAGACTAAAACGGCTAGAATTATTTTTTTGTGTAGGTACCCAGTAAAATTACTTCATTTTATTATATTATATATGAACCTAAAATATCAACAATAATCTACTAAACATTAAACGTAGTTAGATTTTGAAATAACAATTTTTTTAAAGACCCCTATTCTATATACATACTAACTAGATAACAACAGGAGGCACACCATAAATATTAAGTTGCCGCCCATAAATATTTTATGCCCTTTCGGCCCTACTACGGTCTTAGCCCTACTTTTTAAATTTCATGTACATCAATAAAAATAAACCACTAAACAGTAGACAAAATACATTTATATTCTATTTGAAAATCCCTTCAACGTACCTATAAAAATGGAGTCCCATTTCAGAAGCTATTCTGATATCATCTTTCCATTTTTTATAGGAGTCTGCAGCCGCGTCCCCCGTCGTGTTGTCATATATAGCTTCAGGATGTTTATGAACGAAGCGATCCCAAATACTCTCGCCTTTACCTGTGTATATACAGCTTCAGATGATACTAACAAGGAATCGTATCACCGACACAACTGTCAACATCATGTGTAAGATTATCAAGACCGAGAACTATTAGGAGTACCTACGTATGCTACATTATGTCGAGTCGTAAAAAAATATTTACTTCCGCCGAACGGGCTTATTATTCATACAGACAAGACAAAAATACATGAATACAAGAAGTATGCTGATATCTTCGTCTATCATTCAAAACGACAAGTCATGATCAACAGGAACTTGCATAAAATTAAACATATGTACATCATAGCTCTTGTAATATTGTTTTCGGGTTTATGGTAACATTGTTAATAAGGATTTGCGGAGTTTAAATAGTATAGTTATTGTCTCAGACAAGAGGAGGGCATAAACCAGTATACCGTCAGCATCCCATGAGCCCTCAATTTGGTATGAAGACGTAGCAGCCCCAAACATGAATCCTGGTGGAAAGGTCTTCACTCCATCACAAGCCCTTAGCAATGTTACACTATAAAAAAATACATATTAAAATTACATTAATAGCGATAAATCGAAATAATATTTGAAAACACAGGAACATTTATGAAATACCATAGTAAGAGTACTGGCACTGCTGCCATACTGCAAAATGTGCGAGTAAGCTCGAGTTTCATATAAATAGCTGTTTAAAACCGCCTTTTAATTTCTTTAACGGTACATTCAGGATGTAACAGTTGTGAAGATATCTAAAATCACCGGAAATAATAATTAACCTAATTAATGCCGACCTATCGAATGGCTTAATTTAAATAATAGAGGGATTTCAAAAACCACATTATATCTTAAATTTCATTGTATTATTTTGCAGATGTTAAGCTTAAGCGCGCATATATATCATAAATCAAATGCGCATCACGACTGGAGATCAAGGAGCTCGTGAGTGCGTTGCCGGCCTTTTAGGGAGTGGTACACTTTTTTCTTGAAGCACCCTAAGTCGTAATGGTTCGGAAATACTGTAGCCGGCAGCTGGTTTCATAACGTAGCGTAACGGTGGTAGGAAATGTCTTACGAAACGCGCAGTGGTGGAACGACAGACTTCAGGGTACGGGTGGAATTCCGTATCCTGCCTAGATGTCCGAAGATGAAATTTAAATTATATTTTATACAAATAAAAGGAATCATACGACTTTAATGTAGATTTATTTTAAAATAACTAGGAATTCATTCAGTGGGTGATTATGAAAAAGTAACAGTCAAAAATAATTGGGTAACATTTTATTTAACAAAGAATCAAATGTACAATTGCACTCTGTATACATAAAATTATATCATTTAACACAATCTTATTCATATAACAAAATAATGCATATCATATACACAAAGAAAGACATAAATCACACTTATAAAAATTAATAGTTAACTTAAACGGTTAAATTTATAGTAAACGATCCTTGCTATACATAAAATCATGGATTATATTTTATATCAGCGCCATCTATCGAGCGTGTTGATATAACGTTTGCGTAATAGTAGGCGGATGAGCGTGGAGTACGGGGACGATCCGGATGATTGAAGTCTACATCGACAAGACCAAATTTAGATCTGAAAAAGCAACACAGTAATTTAAAGGAAAGTTAAATAGTACACATATTTAACGTGATATAGATGGTAATTGTCCAAGATCTAATTTGAATGACTCTAATTCGACTTGGGTCTAGAGCATGCCAGCTTCTTAGAAGCGGTGTGAACACACAACAGCTTAAGGGGCTTCTTCAAACACTAAAGCTACCACTGCACAGAAGCAAAACAAGAACAACACACAAGTTAATACTTAAAATACATTAAAACAAAATATTAGCATTATTAAGTAACATCCTTTAATACGTTTATAAATGTATGTCATAAGTTCTCCAAGATTTCGTTTTAATTAGTTTTTTCGGTGATAATTATCATAAATTTAATATATTACTTACACGTAACCATCCATCCACTCAAAGTTGTCCAGAAGTGTCCAAGCCGTATAGTGAGTTACATTTACTTTATCCTCGGTTATGGCAAGGTATACCTGTTAAAAAAACATAAGTCGAACACTGTATTCACTCAAGTATAGTACTACAAAATTCCACAATATTGTAGACGTAATAGCGAGGTTTTTTTCTTTTAAGGAAGTAATTATTAATTCATTAAATTGCAAAAAAAAAGGTAATTTTATTTTTAGTTGTGTATGAGTTTGAGAATGAGAATGAGTTTGTATCCGATCTTGATTCTAATATTGTGAAAATTGTTTCTTTAGGGTTATCATAATGGGAAAACTACATATTTCAAACATTCATTTGAATAAATCACGTAAAAGCAACAAAAAAAAATTCAAATACAATATGAATTTATCAAATGTTAATCTCTCGGATAATAATTATTGAGTTGGTGAAACCAATAAAGATGCTGTCCACGTATAAACATGAAAAGGAAGTTAAGTAGTAGACGAATTTAAATGTTTTTTTTTAATTCAATAAAACGTACCTGCTCTAAATGGTTCTTATAGTAATTGATCCTGTTACTGTCGTTAAAGTCCCGTTTCTCACTGGCATAACCATTTTCCAGAATTCTATAATCCAAGTCACCATAGTTCTTTTTCAACCAGGACATCAAACGTCGGAGTCCTTGTGGGTATTCCTGCAAATGGTAAAATTTCAAAAACGGATCGCTTCACACGAACTTTAATAAAATAAATAATATGTAACATTAGCCGGTTAATTTAAATATGTAAGACTAAGACATTCTATTGTGTTCTAGAAGAGAAATGGTGACATACTGTAGGTATTCTATTCACTTTAATGTTCTATTCTATCTCATACTTAGATGATATCTGAACGCTATATAATATATTGCATTTTATTCAAGATGTAACTATTTTTATCCATGTGGATTGCAAGATTCTTCAAGCAGTATTAGTATGGATTTATGGTTACTTACGAAGAACCAATTAGAGGAGGTACCGGGCCACTCCGGCGCCGGTTCCATGACGGCGTTAACCTCTCCGGCGCCGTATAAGGGCCAGCTGCCAATTGTTTCTCCCTCTTTCGGTTCTCTTACCAACCGGCTTGTGTAGTAATTTACGGCGTAGAAATCGAATGTTCCTATAAATAGAAAACATGTTGGATATCTAACAATTACAATATCGAGTACTTTTACCTCGAAAACCTTACACATCGCCTTTGCGAAGCTTCGGATGGAGCGCGACGGATATATACTGTAGATGCCATCTGCCCCATCGAGGGGCCTTAAGTCAAGTCAAGATTTTAAATTTGATATATGAAAAATGTAGATAAATAATTTACCTTTGATAAAATCTATCTCTTCTTTAGTAAACGCTGGCAATCTGGATCTGGGGAAGCCCTCCCGCGCACTTTTCTCCGCAATGTATTTTTCTAAAACTGGAGGCCAGCCGCCTTCTTTTGTATATAAAGGATGCGAGTATAGTCCAGCCTACATAATCAGAAGAACTTAGTCCCAAGTCACACCACAAGGAACCACTGTGTTGCATTAAAACTTGTATCAGTCTTTAGGCAAGCTAATACTAATAAAAAGTAATACTCCGCACTGTACTTTATAAAAATTGGGTAAATTAATAAAAAAAAAAAAAAAATTTGCAGGTCTATAAAGACCCAGAGTACCCAGAGACATTTACATAAATATTTTTAAGAGCCCTTCACATGGCTTTTGTTTAAATATTTTGAATTCAAGAGGAGATAGAGAATGAGGTGTTAAACGATATATTTTAGACATTGATCCATGGGGAGCCAGAAAGTTCCTAAGATCTTTTAGTAATACATACAAGAATCTCGAAACGATTGAATCACCTAATTAATCGTATTATAAAATCTTACACTCATCTGCAGTACAAGTTCAGACAAATCTTCGTATTCTTCTGAGTGTGGCTGCGTCCATAATATTTGATTAGTCAGCGATACTTTTCCTACAACATTCAGGATTGATAAAATGGTTCGCTTTAATAAAACCTACCCTATAATTGATAAATTACGTTATTAATCTTCGGTCTCACAAAAGAATACCATTTACCATTATGGATACTTATTATTTAAAAATATGATCAATTATCATACCAACTTATTTAATCAAACCATTACCTCGATATATGGGCTTGTATTCCTCGTCATAAAGTCTCCAAGCTTTCGCGTGAGCCATTAACACATTCTTATTGCACAGGTAACTTCCAAATCCAGGACTGGATACACCAGGAGCAATGGATCCCGTAGTGTACGCAAGTTCACAGACTACAATGGCCTCATTGATCGTAATCCAAGATTTAACACGATCACCAAAGAGGTCGTAAGCCACGCGAGCGTAATCCGCAAACCAGTCCACGATTAGAGGATTGGTCCAGCCACCTAAAGCAAACGAGCTGGCCATCAGTACTGGTGTAACTTGTGATGGCTGGTCGGGTTCGGATTTGTATATGCTGTATGTATGATTTGTGTGACTATATTGGAAATGTGTTTCTAGGTCACCGTGACTTATGAAGGCTATTTTAACTATAATATGTATAAAAAATTTAAAATATTTTTCATGGCATTGGTGCTGGATGCAGCCTCCATACAAACGTTTAGTAAAAGAAGATTTAAAACAAACTTCAATTACTTGAAGATTTAAATGAGTGGCGAAGTATTTCTTATTGCTTCTTCACGTCCACTCTACACCCTTGCTTTGAAAACATGCTGTAAATTTATTATCTTGTTTTAACAATTATTTAATTTCGTAAGTTGCCAAAATGATAAAAGTGAGTTGTCCATTTCAAGGATTATAATACTCCTAGATTTTAATAAAATCACATGATATGTCCTATGTTAGGTATTATTAGATATTTCAAAATTTTGAAAATATGAAAAAAGTGATATACATTATAAATAGCATTGGCATCTCGCTCTCATTCAGAGCAAGTGTATGTTTTGCCGTCATTCAAAGGATTCATGATGCAAATATGATTTATATGTTAACTAACTAAACGTATTAAAATAAACATTTCAAGTTATGAAAACATCAGCACATGTTTTCATTGGGATTAAAGTGTTCTTCGTTCAATTAAACAAAGGTTTAAAATTATGATAGAATAATTCTTGATGTAATACAAATAGAATGATTGCGATTGAGCATTGATAACGTCGGGGCCGTTGAAGTTTGATGTACCAGTTAACAAATTACTAATCAGTTGCGACATCTATGTTCTGTAACTACAATCAGTACTATGACGACATAGATCCTGTTATAGAATCCTTAATGAAGCTTACGAAGATTTCTAAACCACTTATCCTCTATAACTTCTGGAACTTAGCCAGGTTTAGGTTTTAGGGCCCGTCACTGAAGCCTTCCTAAATGTCAAGTGGGATAATTATTATCAAAATTAAAGTCTCTCAATATTACGAAGTATTATTAAGAAATTCTGTAACAAATCAGAGAGAAAGACACGGCGCTTTGAACATGTACATTTTATAAGTCCAAAAAGTGATATTCAAAAAATATTAATTACCCAGATCCTGCAACCTTTGCGGCAAGTCCCAGTGGTAGAGAGTGACTACAGGTTCTATTCCCCTCTCAAGAAGACCATCAAAAAGATCACTGTAGTATCTCTTACCATCCTCGCTTATGTGGTTTGAAAAACCATTTGGTAGTAGACGCGTCCATGATATTGATATCCTACAATGATACCTAGATTAATTATTATTGGGTCTAAGTCATGACGGTTCCATCACAATTTTTGCGTTGCATTCAGATATTTACCCAAAATACCAATAATAATAAAAATACCCAGATGCTATAGAATGTTATTAAACTATTATTTATTTTTATTACCAATGATTATGTATATAAGTAGATATACATAATAGTGCCTAAAGACGTATTAACTCGTATATGGATCGATATTTGAACAAATTGTCAAATCTGTTTCCGAGTTATGTACAAGTTGTTGAGTAATTTATTGTAGAATATAAAATATTGAAATATAAACATCTAGTACCTGTAGAAATCTAGACCCAATTCGGATGCTAATTCAACGTCCTTCCTCCACTTATGATAGGAGTCACAGGCTACATCGCCGCTTGATCGGTCTACTATGGCTGAAGGGTTGTTGTGAATGAAGGTATCCCAGATACTAGGCGATTTGTCTAGTTATAAAAAGATAATATCAGATAAAAAGTTTAGAAGTTTAATGTAATGGGCCCTTTTGTTATATGATATTTTTATATTACAGATGATTGTTGTGTGAAGTATGAATTATATACAAAATTCAAGTGTTAATTAGATGTATGACCTATACGAACCGCTAACATTCCAGGCCCCTTCAACTTGATAAGCGGCTGAGGCCGCTCCAAATTTAAACTCGTCGGGAAATCGCCTTTCTCCACATACTGCTGCTACCAGTGCACTAATAGTATTAAACTAATTAATAGAAATATATCATAAAATTAAACACTAAAATATTATTTCTTCTCTATGGAAACTGTACACGAATATTTGACAAAATAAAAATATAATACCACAGGTAGAGAAAATATATCTGACGCCGAATTACTTTAGTGTTCATGGTGAGAACTGTAATAAATTTAATGAACATGCCAGGCTATTCGTTTCGCATATTAAAACATACTGTCTTCATTATCGGTTTAAAAGCAGCCATAAAATACATATACATACCTAAAGACAATTGCTTGTATACGATACATTGCTTCAACTGATGTGATATTTACAGACCCAAAAATGTGCTAATATTCATGAGATTAGATACAGGTTTATATGACATTTATTTGCAACAATAAATTAAATTTGTAGAGCAAATATGTTTTTTTTTATATTTTCAAAATTTTCTTACGAAGTATGTGCTTATTAGAAAATTTTGGACATATACAATTACCATACAAAAAGCTATGGAGTCGGCAATTGAACGTTCCATTTTACGATTAATGTGCAAGACGAAATGGTAATTTGTATTTTAATGCAAAAAAGCATGAATTACACAATTTTAACACAACTTCCTGTTTAAATCCAACATGGATTAAGAAGAAAGCTCCTCCTAAATTCAATTGAAAAAACAAGGATGTTAAATTTATTAAAGACTATCAAATCAAAATCCCATATAATTTTATAGCATGGAACTAGATTAATTAATGTCGAATCTCCAAAATATTATCTGGTAGCGACTTGCATTATGCGTTATGAATTTCTATTTTCTGTCTACTGACAGACAGACCGACTATTTTAGAACAAAAAGATATTAATTATTATTACGTGAATACATAAGAAACTATCATACCCATAGCATAATATCTCCTAACTTATCCGTATCAGTGATATTCTCAAGTAGTCTTTATCGGGGGTAAACACTTGAACTTCATAGATGTAAAAAGAAATTTATCAAAAAAGATTTTCGTCCAAAATTTGTCAATAAACAATTTTTATATGAAACCCAAAACTGACTAACACATCTATTTTTTTTACTTATTAATAAATTATGAACATTTTTAAGTGGGAAAATCATGCTGTTAATTAGAGTTTCAGCCGAATGGGCAGGCACGGCCGGAGAAATACCACCCCCTCACAGAAAACCGGCGTAAAGTGATGCTATTAGACTTTGTTCATTTTGTACTCTCGTTTCGTTCGGTGAGTGAGATCTTCCGGTGACCATCCTTCCCCCCCCCGTTCTCTTTCCCTACCCCTCCATTTCCCAATTTTCCATTAAAGGCCGGCAACGCACTCACGAGATACCAGCCGCTTGAGTGTCTATGGGCGACTTCACCTTTATGGTGGGCCTCCTGCTCGTTTCCTGCGCGCCCCTTTATTTATATAAAAACAAATAACACTTATTAAAATAAAAAATGACACAAAATAGAAACATTATTATTAATCAAAGTTAAATATATACACTAAACAACGAATTCAACGATTATTCTCTTGAATTTTATAACAGTAATAAACATATTATTAATATCCAAAGAGTTGCCACTTTTTCGATGGAACTATACAATTTTAACATTATTTTGGGTGGGGAACGTAAACCATAATTATTCTTAGCAAAAAATGGGTGTTAAAAGGCGACAATTAAATGTAGGCGAATAATCAGATTTCTTGTTTCTTGGACCCTTACCCTTAAGCCTAGTTCGCCATGTTTTTTAGTAGCCAAAATACTCGCTCCTACCCAAAAATCTAAAAATCGTACTTGATTGGAGTTCAGTCACGAGTTGTGTTTAGGAAGATGAACAGCCTACATAAAGTAAATAAACTCATAAGCATATAATTATATAACGATGGAGGAATGCCTTGTGATTAATAAAAAGAAGAATACAAAAATTCAGCAGAAGAGATAAACTTGGAGATTGTCTTCTGAAGGAATTGCGGATTTCTTTTATCAAATTACCAATTTATCAATTTGGAAACGAATTGTAAATAATACATTTTGTCTAATCGCTCCTTAGAACATTGTTCGGTAACTGATGAACTCGACTAAATTGACAGGTATTGTTTTTGGAATTGCTACTCGCCCCAATAAGTAGAAATGCATTAACTAGACTAAATTAACTACTATGTAACTACAATAGACTAAAATAATGAGAACTAAAAAAACTTAAAAATCAATGAAACGGCAATGAGTCAATGTATTGTTGATATTGATAAAAATAAAAATACAAAAGAATTTTACATTTATTGTACAAAATTCACAGCACTTATAATAAGTAGTTAAACAATAAATCTTAACACTATTGAAGACTTAAAAAGAACAACAATATGCAATATATTACAGTTCATATTGGAAAACTCATTATGACCCAAATACTCAATACAAAGGAAACAGATAATTTTCTTCTTGGATAATCTACAAAACAAAATCATACAAAATATGTCTATAGTAGACGGTCGATAACGAAATTCATACTTCGGTAGAAGTAAAACACTATAATATTTTCTATAAGTCCCGTGAAACTACCCTCACACAGATATAAGTCCAGGTTTTCGACCCGGCCACGCCTCTTTCGCGTATTTCTTTCTCTTGGGCTCGTTAGACGATGCCGTCGTCTCTTCGGGTGCTAGAAAACAAAGATTCTCACTTTATTATAAACAAAAACATATTTTATAGTTTTATTTTTATTGGAAAATAAAAAAAAAGTGCACAATAATAAAATGTCATGTGGTAATTAGAACAATTAGAAACAAAATTCAAAAGCATCTGAACAGTATCTCTTGCCAACAGGCAACAAAATAATTCTTATAGAAATGTTAGGCTTTACCTGAATTAGGCAGTGGCGGATGTACGCTGAGATGCGGCTCGGGTCCTTCCATCTCCACATCTGGAGCTGGGTTTGGTAACGATATACCCAACCTGCAAAGAAACATCAAAAAAAATACATCTTTATTCAATTAGGTCTTTATAAATACACTTTTGAATCATCAATTTTTACACTACCACCAGTTCAGAAGGCAGACATCTACCGAGAAGAACCGGCAAGAAACTCGATAGCTGCTCTTTTAAAATAAACAATTAATACAAAATTATGTTACTCGCAAATAACACCAAACTTTGCCAATATTTAATTATAAATATAATCTGACCTGGCTCCAATAAGGCTGAACGGTGAAGACGTCGGCGCTGGTAAGTCTGAATACAAGTTTGTGCTACGTGATATCTCTTGCAGGCGAAGTGAGTGATGTACGTGAGCTGTAAATTAACTCTTTTTCAAACTAGTGACCAAAATGAATAAAAAATCCATTCATATACATAATTAAAATATGAACTTAACATTCTCTCACAATCCGCCAATGACACGCGATATTAAATTTTATATAATAAAAATATTTACTCCTGTTAAGAGAAATTTGCTCATTACTTGAGTTTTTTAAGCAAATGTTTAAATATACAATTTTTACAACAAATAATAGACAATCACATATCTAAAACAATAAAACTCTTTCTGCTTACCATCCTCAGGAGTATGCAGTTTAATCTTCTTAGATGGTGCACTGGCATTTGGTACTATAGTTGACCGAACAAGGTTCCTAAATCTGCCAACTGAAGGGTCAATGTCTTCTGGATTTATTATATCGACCTCCTCATTGAACGACACATTCCGTTTCTGCTTTTTTGAATTTCCACTCGGCATTGTGGCTGCACGCTTTGCACCGGTTGGGGGCTGAAATTTGTTACAATTTTAGTTGCGCTTTTAAAAATAATAATGACAATAAAAGGTCAATATTGCAAATAAAATGATATAATATATAAAATCTCCTCTCCGATAAGTTTAAGTCTGTCAGAAAAAGTCATATGTAGTGACATATGACTGACTGACTAACTAAGTTAAATAACAAGTGTGTTATTTAACTTAGTAAGTTTGAAAATTTAGAATATACCTTTATAACATCCGCGTCGTCGTTCGTCGGGATTCCTAACATTGAGATCCTTCTGTTGTGCGCAGTGTTGAATTCTGTCAAATTCTGAAATATTCTTGTTCATTAGGAATATATGGTGATGATATATCAATTAGAGAGATGGAGATTATGTATGGTACTTTACTTTACAGTATAGTTTAGGGTAATTTATGGTACTCTTCAGCAACTAATTGTTTTCTATAAGATGACTATTGCTACATGCCTGTTATATAACACTGCTGTCATTTTATGTACAAAGTAATATTAAAAGAATTCTATTACTTCTATCATAAATTTTATTAGTTGTGGAAACTTAAATTAAATGTTTCTGATCTTAGGTAGCTCTATTCAGATATATAGAAACAACACATCAGTTACTAGTTATCTGCAAAACCGTAACTGTAATGCTCATACTAAACTAGCCCTTAACTACTAAGTAGTTAATATTTTCGGTAAGTACTTACATCTAATTCAGTCTGTGTCTCGGGTAGCCCTAATAAAGCACCTTCTGTTTCTGTGTTAGGCAAATCTTCCATAATACCTCGTGAATTACCAGTTGGCCTCTCTCTAAAAGATAAATCCATTCATCATATATGAAAAACTTTGTTTGTATGCCCAATCCCTGTTAACTCTTGAAGAAAAAGGAATTATTTGTTAATTATAAACAAAATTGTATTGATGAAATTGTTATAGTGAAACAAATGAACCATCTTGGTAACTAACACAACTTCTACCAAAATTTTAAAACAGTACATATTAGAGTTCTTGCCTGTGGCTCTTTTTTACACAATACAAACAAGAAGGCATATTACCATAAATAAACTAGTACTTTGCAAGGTATATTAATATATCACTCGAATTACCTTATAATATAATTCCTTGTTGAGGCACCAAAGTGAAAATTTGAGTCAATGGGTAATTGTGTAGGTTTATTTGCCTCTAATCGCATTTTACCAATATATGTACCATGTGCTGAAATTTTTATTAATTTAATCAAAAGAAATACTGTGTGATACATATTAAGCAAAACTTGAAGCTTTGTAATAGTTAAATGTAATGACAATATCTTTATAGGTTTATTGAAGTTTTCATTTTTTTTTTCTTTATAAGCAGTAGATAATGATAACAATGATTTTTAACAGACTCTTTTTTTGTACAAGTATAAATTTTATATGAATAAACAATTTTATTCTAAATACAGAATATCATATATATACATAAAAAGTTTAAAGAAAAAACATTTAAAGTCTCTGAAAATGTTACTTACTACTTCCCAAATCCACCAAAAATGCTCTATTCAAGTTTTTATGATAAACAAAAGCTGTATGAACCCTGGAGCAACTTGCATGGTCAATGCAAAAGTCATTCATTTGAGGGTTTCTACCAAAAAGGTAGCATTTCTTTTCATCAATCATAAGTTTTTGTATCAATTTATCACCTTTCAAAACATCTAAATGGAGGCCCGTTGGTGGTTTTCCTGCCCTGTAATTATATTTAAAGAAAACATAGCTCTAATAAGTGTTCTTGGCCAATGGCACTATGTACGAAAATTTAATACAAAATATAGATTTATTTATAGCAGAAAAATTGGGACATTTACGTGCGGCTGCAACAATTACAGGAATAGTAGTTATATACAATTAAATTAATTTATATAAGAGTATCTATACGAGACAGGTTGGAATTTGGAATGTCGGCGAATTTTACTACACATACTACTCACCAACTGGGCACCTCGTAATGATTTGCCATTTCCCAACAGAAATGTCTCTCTTTGAAACTCTCCTTGAATCCTAAATAAATATAGTTTTAGGATAACTGTAAGCGGAACGGTGTAACATAGCTACCGAGTACAATACCAACCACTTTTATTTATTTAATCTACATTCCACAGATATAAACTATTACAGATATTTTGTAAAATATTTTATGGTCTGGTAACCTTTAAATGTATAGAGTATAAATTGTTTCTATTATTTATAACTGAGCAGCAGAACTTTACTACTAAAATCTTTTAAAAAAAAACCGCAAAACTGCAAATCTGCAAACCCAGAGTCGACAAAGTTTTGTCTCTACTCTCTGATATATTAGATTATATGAATAGACAGATGGCATCAAATGTCGGAAAACAAACTTTTAGATTAGTTTGAGTAGCTGTCGACTATTACAACCGGAAGTGACGGAAACCTATCCGTAATGATAATATTATTATAGTCAGAATATGAAATATTCTATACTTATGAGATCATCCAAAGCAAGAAGTATGTCGGATTTAACCAACTTCGACGTATGAAAATGTTTATTGTCAGAAAAATCGCAATTATATTTATGGAACATATAAGCATTGCTCGGATCGTTTTTTTTTATATTTATTTCGAACTGCAAACGATTCTCAAGAATCGATTATGAAACCACCAGCCTCTTTTACAAATATGCCCGTTATGTTGATTAGGATAAAAAATATGCCTTTGACATATTTTATTTCACTTTAATCGTAAACAAATGTTGAGTGGATACAATGTTACAATTTTTCTATTATATTATTGCCAGAAAACTCCATTTATCTAGGAGATTTTGAAGTGCAACTTATAATAATTGCAATGTACTTCATAAATGAATAAATAAAATATATCGACAAATTCTAGAAGAAATAAATAACATTTTTTTCAAAAAAGTTTTTATTACCTATCCTTACAAATAATTCCGAAATGCACACTTATGAAAAGAATATTGACGCAGCAGACATTTTCCAAGATGCGCAAGGCTGCCTGCGCGTGTTCGAGTGTCAGAAAAATTTACGGTATGAGTGTTTGTGTGTTTGTCACATGCGTCGACGCTTAGCTGGTATTGTTGAAGGCGGGGTCGAAGTGTTTGGGCGTCGACGAGCCCGCCGAGTATTGGAATCTTCATCTAAAATTGAAACAAGTCATTGTGTAGGTTCACTAAATAATGAATAACAAAAACCTTGAGTCCCATCGAAAAAATATAGATAATATTTGTAACTAATATCGAATATCTGTAAATTTTTGTATATTTTCGAAATATTCCAATAGACTAACCTGCAATGGTGCTAATTCTACTTTTCTGTGAAGAAGATTTTCTGCTGGAGGAGCTATCGCGTGGTCCAGAAGCATTTGAGTCTCTTGAATCTCTTCTCCGATCTGAAATGAGTAAAATGTTAATGTAGTACAAAACGGAGACACCATCCTGGTGTCATTATTAACCAAACCAATAAATTGTTTTAATTTTAGTTGATGATAAAAGGTACTATATACACGATGAGACTTATTATATTTTCATATTGCATTAACATATGTTTTATATGGCACCTATGTAAATTCCCACAGTGTTAACACTATCAGACAGTAAGATTTTGAATTGATTAAAAAAACTGAAATTGGCAATTTTCAAATTTCTTTAAATTATTATGAAAGATTTCTTTAAAACTAAAATTGCTATGTAGTAATGAAAACAGCACTGTAGTAATAAAAATAGAAGGGTTGTTTATATAATCTCACTAGTTTATTGTATTAAATTACCATATTCCTTTTCTGACTTTATACTAGGTGTATCTGTTGATGCATGTGAACTTCCACTTTCTTTTCTTGTCTTTGTAGCAAGAGCACTGATACTATCTTTACGACCTGTAATTAATTCCTAAATTAGTTTCAGTTGTTAAAAGTATATCTGAGTATTTCTTGAAAACAGAGGATGGATTGGCACTATTACTTCATAGTAGTATGATAGTAAAATCTAAGCAAACAAAATAATCGATAAAAAAAAAAGTAGAGATATAGCGGTCAATATTATAATACCTTTAGAAGCATTACTGTCTCTTGATGCATTTCCTCGAGAATTGCTTCTAGGTGCTGGTTTGGGCGAAGGACTTCTACCATCTGAAAAACCAGGTATATTAATATGCATAATCCTCATTATAAAAACAGTATGATTTTTAAACATTTACATTTACATGGATTTACAAACCATCACTATCATCACCTAATATAACATCCCTACATTTTTGTTTTAACAATGCACCAAACTCACTCTCAGGTAAGCTAAAGGGTATTTGAAGATTGGGAAATGGTAAGGGTTCTGTTTCATCCAACATAGAAGTATCGTAGAGCTTTCCTAAATGCTTCCATATATCTTGCGTTGATATTTCCTTTGTTACAGAGTTTGATAGCTTCTCCCAAATACACGCCATTTGAAAATGTTTATTAATACCCACAGGCTTATGATTAGCCATTGCATAAAATAATTGAATTTCCATATTGACGTCCCAGTCTAAAGGGTCCCCGACTTTAGTATCGCAGGTGTCTTCTTCGCTAGAAACCATTGTTAATTTTAATAGCCTGAAAACAGAACGGCTTTGTTATATTTTTTTAATAAAACATATTGAACATGAAGATTTTATATCAATAAATATTTTAATGACAACAATAACAATTTCAATCTATGGATGAAGGTTGAAAATACAGATATTAAGTGGTAGGCACTGCCACAGGCTAAGTCAACAGTATTTTTATACAGTCAATTAACACTCTCTCCACAAAAATGGACTTAGGTTCTATATTAAAATCATCCAAGAAACCTATGGTTTCCATTTAAGTTTTGTTTTTGAAAAATCAAGTGCCGTAAATGAAATAATCAATTGGTAGCCATGTACAAAAAGAAAATTAAGTTTTCTGTGGTTATTCGATGATAGTTAAAAGGTCATAAGTCATAAGTCAAAACCACGCATTTGTGGTATTTTCAATTTTGTAATTTGTGGGTACTAGTTTACTTAAGTTAATTTTCTTTAAATTTATCCACAATTGTTGTAATATATAAATAATGGGAGTGGAAGTGGAAACCATATCGCCTGGAGACGGTGGGTACCCCTTTTACATAGAATTATTATACTAATAAGAATAAGACTCACTTTTTTGAATAATTTTAGGCTACACTTATCCAAAACCAGGACAAACTGTAGTCGTACACTATACGGGAACTCTTCAAAATGGCCAGAAGTTTGACTCGTCTCGGGATCGTAGACAACCCTTTAAGTTCACGCTAGGAAAAGGAGATGTTATAAAAGGATGGGATCATGGTATTCCAAAGGTAGGCTTACTTATCCACACTCAGTTCAATCATTTGGACCAAATTTTTTGGAGTTTATTGTATTTCACAGTGTATATTTTATTTCTTGCAGATGTCTGTGGGCGAACGAGCTTCACTAACTTGCTCTCCTGATTTTGCATATGGCTCGCGAGGCCATCCTGGTGTCATTCCACCAAATGCAACACTTATCTTTGATGTAGAACTATTGAGAGTAGAATAATATTTGTATGTTAATATAAACCTTATTTTATTGTTAAACAGTATTTATGTTTTGTGAGGATGTTATAATTGTGTTGCAAAAGCTAGTCTATGAATGTTACTCAGAGTGTTTAAATAAGTACAAAATTTTACATTTTAAGTGTTAATACTAAATTAATTCAATTTATCTACTAGAATATTTTATGTAAGTCAATCTAGATGTAAACTTATAAAGACTACTATGTGATCCTCAACATGTATGGTCTTGAAATTTTCTTCAAATAATTTTATTTTTTTTACATAGCATTTAACTACTTACTTAAGTTTTAAGTATTTTTTTTAATATCTCATGATGTATAAAAAGTGAAAACAAAATAGTAATATACCCTTTATTTTGTATGGGACCTTTTTAATTTGATGTCAACATAAGAAAATGATGTTGGTATTAAAAACGTACTACAACTTAACACCAGCATGGTAATTCATTAATGGAACAACAGTATTTTTAGAAAATGGTGTTCTGCATAAAGCACAGCTTTCTAAGGCACCATAGCAACATATCATGCAAAATACATGTCCACATTGTAAAACGCATGGTTGTAGTATCTCTTCTAAACAGGCCACACAAGACTTACTACTGTCCACCTCATTCGGAAAATCAGCCATCTGCTCGAGGTGCTTCTTAGCCTGGTATAGATTTTGTCCACAACTTATAACAGCATGCAATAGGGTTACTATGCCTAGGAGCCTCAGATGTGCATAATAAGCAGCTGCAGCTGGTCTTACATGGACATAGTTGATATTTGTCATCATTTTACCGATTTCAAGTGGGCCACCATTTATATATGATAATGCTCGATGTATACTTTCAATTTGTGGTAAAATATTACCCAATGTTTTTACAGATACTAAAAAAAGATTTTGTGCTGCTGGTTTTAAGGTTGAATTCATTTCAATTTGCTTTTCTATATTGCGAATTAATCTTTGAGTAATGTTCTCCCCAAAGGCTGATAGTAAAATACTTATAAGGCGGTTACAAAAAGTTGGCAGTTTGAGGTATGTATCATCAACTTGCACTATACCAGAATATTCTTCACCAAGCGTTTGTAAGTCTCGCAGAGTTGTAAAAGATTTGTAAAGCACAAAAGAAATAGGAATAGCTTTGGATGCATGCTGAGAGTTAATTAATTTAGCCAACGATGCTGATAACTTCTTTTCATAAAGGTCATCTTTCTGCCAAGCACGAAGTATCTCAGCAGGCTGTGCAGTAGGCAGCGCCATTGAAAATTTGAACTGTGTTAATAATCTTAAATAATATTCTAATTACACATTAGTAAAAACATAATTATTTAAAATTTTAATAACGTTTTTATTTGTTACAGATGTTTTATTTTGATGTGAGATATTGAAATATTATCGCTTATGATGTTAATAAAATATTTAAAGCACGTTTTAAAATATAACAAAACGTTTTTAAAATTTCATAAAAAAAAAGCAGATTGGCCTATTTTATAAGTATAGTATAGTGTAACGTAGCACAGATAGAAGATATATATTGTTCCAGCCTTCAAAAAGTAAGTAAAAAACATCTGTGGTTCTATTTGTTATTCAGTGTACTTATATATTATAAGTAATCTGTGACATTACTATCTTCAATAGTTATTTAGTTAATACTTATAATTAATTCGATAACGATTACGATATTAGGATTTGGTAATTGTTTATTTAAAATCTCAAAAGTTAACTATCACATAGTAATTCTTTAGAAAATGATCAAATAATACAGCATTTTATATATATTAATCTACATAGAAGTTGACGATAGTATTTTAGCTATACGATTTTTATAAGATGTAATAATTGAAGGCACTTAAAACGTAATACAACTGAAGTTTGAAAAAATGGTTGTTAATGCTCCAGAATCTCCTACTACAGCAGAAGTAATTTTTGTAATAGAAGCGACATCAGCAAACAGTGCATATATCAGTGAATTAAAGACAAATTATATTGTTCCTACTTTAGAGTAAGTAAATTACGATTTACAATACCATTGTAACTATTGTTATTAAAAAATGACAAATGTACAAAGAAATTTTGATGGAAATAACACTACTCATATGATTTATATTGTTTGTGTATTTTATCACACAGCATTTTCAAATTTGTTAAGGATATAAAACCATTCTTTTGAGTTTCTCTAAGGAAATTATTTTTTTAGATATTTTCATGGTGGAATGCTAGAGGATGGAGTTGGTAGTGGATCAACATATGGTGTTGTTGCATATCAATCATCTGATAGCTATCCAAGCTCTCCTGTGTCAACATATGGACCTTTTACCTGTCCAAAAGATGTTGTTGACACTATTGATAAGATACAGTAAGTAATGCATGAAGAACTACACCTTTCATAGAATGTATGCTCTGGCTGATCATCTGAGTCCTGCATATTATCAACATACATTAATCACATATTTTTAATATTCCAGATTTTAAAATGACATCTCACAATTCTAAACCATAACCAAATATTACTATTATAATTATAATTATATATTTACAGATACATTGGTGGTCATGCAGAAAATAGAGCTTGTATGACTGAAGCTTTAGTAATGGCTCTTTCATGTCTAGAAGAACTGGGACGTACAGACATTCCGCGACACATCATATTACTCTGCTGTTCACCCCCCTATTCTACATATGCTGGAGGGCTCGGTCCACCTGGTATGTACTCTTTAGAATATATAGGTAAAAATTAGATTCATGTAATTTTTGTTTTTAGGACATGTTATGTGATTGTTGTTAAGACCATTCAACAATATACTTTATATCTGTCATTAAATATTATTTAATTAAATTTTGCTCTACATGTGCATAATTATGCTTCATATAAAATGTACAATTAGGGTTAACAGTTAAAGTAAATTAAATCTTTTGTAAAATACACAAAGCATATTATATCTCATACAATTTCATGAATAACTGTAGGGATAGTCCTGTTGTTAAAATAGTTTATATTGTGTATGTTATTCTTTCCTCAATATTTATAAATCTTAATTATTTTTAAAGATATTCTTTGCACTTGTATTCCACATAATTATGAATCATTAATGGTTGCTCTAGTCTCAAGTTTCTGTCCATATTCAAAGGCACTCCAAGCACAGTGGAAGCAGCTGCTCGTACAGTGTGTGAGCGTGGCGCACAGTTGTCCGTGCTATCAGCTCGACGATTAGCCGCGCTGCCGCCACTCTATGAACATGCTGGAGGCGATCTTCACGCTGCTCAGCAACGTAACTATGCAAAGGTATATTGGTGTATACCGTGTTGGTTACTATCATTATTTTTATTTATATTTTGTAGGTACATATAGTAGGTGTTAATAAATGTTAGTACATATAACAGCAACGGGCGACCTTATCGCTAATAAGCAATATCATTCAGATAAAATTAAAGAATGACATTAGACTATGGATAGACCAAAATACATATGTAAACAAAAGTGGAACTAACTAAATTTAAAAAGAATTACCATATTATGTTTTGTTAATGTATCTGCAATTATGTACCATGTTATGAATTTTCTGAGTAAACTATATAATTATATTGAAGTATATATATAGGATCCACGACACCTTGTCCTACTCCGTGGATACAGTCTCAAGGAGCGACCGCCCAGTCCTGCGCCGCCGCCTGCTCCAGACATACAGACAGACGTGTATGGGTTAGTTATTTGGACAAAAATTTAATATAGATTACTTAAAATAAACTTATGTAATGTATTAAAAGGTACGAGAGGGTACTTTTTAATTTTTTTATATTATCATGCTGGCATATGGTTTTATATAGTTAGAATAATCATAAAAACCATTTTTTTATATAACAAAAATCTCAGATTATTTCGTTTCGCCCTGCGAAATATTCCATCTATATGATCTATGTCTCAGTGTCTTTGAATTAATATTTATTCATTAAAAATTCTGTACATTAATTTACTTAATTTCCTGATCATAAATTTGTTACAAATATTATTCTTAGCGGGCATAAAAAGTGAATTTATTTTTATTATACTCATCCAGTCAAGGACGCGGCGCTGTGGCCGGCCCTCGTGTACCAGCGCCCTTTCCGCGTGCATCAGTACCAACGGGTCGTGGCAGCTGGTTGTCTGGTGTGTCTGGAGTGCCAGGTGTGTCTGGACCTCCACGGCAGTCGCTTTACACAAATAATTCTGCCCTACTCACACAATTGGCACAGCCATCTTATCCGCCACCGCCATCACAGGTAATCTAACTTCACAATAAATGTTGTTTAAAAATATATATAGGAGGAAAGTAATAAATCGCTCCATTGCTTAAATTAACATATTACAATTTGTTTGCTTGAAAATCTTTATTAGTCTCTATTTAGATATTTTGTATTTAGAAAATTTCTTATGAATTTATATTATAATGTAATTGTACAATATATAAAAAAAACTAAATTTAATATTATGAAAATTCATTTTCACAAATTTAATTTTTATTGGATCGTATTTTTGATGAGCTTGTTACATTTCCTTGTATATGTTCGAGGTGGGCTTATTAAGTGATCCCTTTCAGGCAACCCTAACTATTTATTGATCAAATATGTTTCAGCGTATGGTCCAACCGGGTCCAGTAAATCCTGGCGTCAGCGGTGTGCCAACGTCCACAGTGTCAAATGTTGGCGTATCTGGAGTTGCCGGGGTTAGTGGCGTTGGGAATGTTGGTAATGTGGGTCCAGTGGCCAATGTTGGTAATGTTGGCCAAATGCAACGAACCTTCATTTGGAGTGGGGTACTCGAGTGGATGGAGAAGGGAAAGGCACCCGGTGATCAGCAGAAAGTCACTAAACATTTGCCCTGTCAGGTATGCTAATAATTAAAAAAAATTTTTTTAAATCATATTATCAAAACGGTCCTTACTGGCTGAACACCGAAATTTGTATTACTCATTCGCTGTAATGCTCTAATTCTCAATATATCATATACGATGTAAGTTTAAAGTTTTTAATATATTAAGATGTACTAACACATTACATAGCAACACAACTTCGCGGCGATAGATGGCGGTTATATCTCTTTTTCCAATTAAAATGAATCATAAAATATATCTCAACTAATTACGTATAGTGATGGTGTAAATTTCAAATTAACTTCAATAACGCAATTGATTTGTTAATAAAATAACCCAACATTCTTAGTAGTGTTTATGAAAATCATTAAATTCGGGCTTAGTTTATTTTAAAGAAAATATATTAAAATTTGCAGGTATCGGCCAACTCAAAGGACATAGAACCAGAACTAAAAGTGGACACGTGGCCAAGCAAATTGCTCATGCAATTGATGCCCAAGCAGCTGATTAGCAACATCGGTGGCCAATATCTGAAGGACAGCAAGTCCGTGCTGTTCCACTTGCAACAAAACGAGGCTTTGGATGCCCTCACCAAAGTCATGGTCAACGGATTTGTAAGTGCCACTTATTTACTGACTTTTTGTAACATACATACTTCCATACTAATATTATAAATGTAAATCTTAAACTAATGAACCGATTTTTTTTTTTTTCCGATTACAAATTCCTTTTGTATTTAAAACACGCGGACGAAGTCAGGCAAAAGCTATTAGTAGTTATGAAATAGATAGTTGTATATTTTAAATCAAACCTAACCTTTTCCACAAATGACATGTTCCATATGAAGCATGATACAATGTAGAAAATGGATGTTGTCTGATGTTCGAAATAGGCCGGCTGTGTGCACTTCTCCCCTATGCCGTCTCCACCGCAATGCGACATCAAAGTGCTGATTCTCCTCTACACACCAGACAAGAAAGCCTATCTTGGTTTCATACCTAATAACCAAGCTACTTTTGTTGACCGACTTAGAAAGGTAAGACCTAAGAATATATATATATACTACAGCAATTAGTATTAAAATAACTAAAACAATTAAGTTCAGGCATAATTTAATTGACCAAAATGAGTTTAAAAACATAGGTTAAATAGTTTAAGTTTATTACGCTGTGAAATGTTGTCCTTCAATACGTAGTCTCGTGTAAACACGTGCTTGGGCACGTTTAAAACGGACGCATTGTAACTGTACAGCACAGGCCCTTGTACGGAACAGACCTCTCTTTGAATAGTGAAAAAGAAATCCTGGCAAATAGCAGTGAAGTGTATCTTTAAAAGTAAGTGGTTATTATGACCGACCCCGGTACTCACTCCGTTATATATTACATAAACAACAAGGGGTCAAGAACAAAACTCTACACAATTTAAACAAGATCAAAATCAAACGAAATAAATCACAGGTGATCCAGCAGCAGAAGCTGAGCAAGCAGCTGCCTTCAGGTGGTCCAACGCCTTCCCTGCCACCAGCCACTATGCCAGGTATGATTAAGTTTTTATTTAACATATATATTTTTTTGCACAAAGAATAACGGAAATGCGGCCTTTTAAAAAAGTGGGTGTGGTTAGTTTTATAATTCATTCACCTCTTACAATAAATAGTTATATATAATGTGATTTAATATCACAATTTGTCTTAATTAATTAACAATATTAAAAATATAATATAATAGGAATATTTATTTATATTTCAGGCGGTGCCATGGGCAGTCCGGGAATGTCGGGCGGGATGGGAATGAATCAGGGAATGCCACCGCAGCATCCACAGCACGCCCAGGTAGGCTTTCATAGTAAATTAAAAAAAAATCCAAATTAATTTCTTTAAACTTTAATGTTTTTAGTAAAATTTGAAAAAATACTTTTTTACATAATTTACGTGAATTATATGTATTCAATTATAATTTAATTTCAGCAAAGCATGATGATAGGTGGCGGGATGGGCGGTCAAGTCGGCGGCCAAGTTGGGCAGGTCGGGCAGGTCCAGCAAGGAGGGCAAGTGGCCAAAGGACCGCGACCGGTCAGCCAATTGGACGGATTGGAGGCGGCAAGGCAGCAGAACTTGGAGAAGATACAACACCTGCAACAAACTTTAGAGGCCGCTCACCAACAGGTATATATCTGTTTTTCCCGAAAATATGATATAAATATATTGCATTATCAAGGAATTGTTAGTAGTATCCAAATTGTATGGCTAGTTTCAGTAAATTAAATTTGTTATAAATAGAAAATATTCTGTTTTTGTTTAAATGAAATTTAAATTTCAAATTTTCAATACTAATGTAAAAAAACTAGAGTCGAGTTCAAAATTAGTGCCAAGCTCTTTTGATTCGATTTGTTAGTGTTTAATTTTTATTGTTGTATATTGTAAAGTCAACCACAGCTAAAAATGAAAAACTTTTTTCTAGCTTCGCTTAAGTAACGTTTGTCTACAGGAGGCGCAGTTTAAGTCCCAGATGGACATAATGTCTCATTTGCACGCCGCACAACAACAGGAACAGCATTATAAGCAACTCGAGGTAATATATATAGGATATAATTAATCCACCTCACATTCACACATTCCCACAGCCACACTTAATGCTTTGTCATTCTTGTAGCTGTTTTTATTCTTCTAATTGATATACTGTACCATATACTTTATGTTCTATTAACCCTATTTTGGCCTTATTTTTTTAAAATTTATATATATTTAATTGTAATACAAGCCAAATTGCGAATGTCTAAATTCATTGGGTATCGTAATGGTCTCAAGCCATTTGGTATAATTTTGATGTTTTTATCTTTGTGTTCTAGTCTAGAACATAATCATTTTATTAATGTTTTGAATCGTTTCAAATGAAAATGATTACTCTTTCGAACATGACCAGCATGAAACTTAGTTTGGTTGGTTTTGGTATTAATTATGTTTTGGAGCGAATACCCATACTTACATTCAACTTATGTCATCAAAATAATCTTATATTAAAAAAAATCCTTTTATAAAAGGTTTAAAAATTATATAGAGGGCAAAAAATATGAAAAAAATATAAGGAAATGGGCATGCCTCTTAAGATTAGTCTATTTATAGGAGCAGCAACGCAAACATCAGCTACAGCAATTGCAGCAGTTGCGGGGTGCAGCTGGGCATCCGCCTCGACTCATGGCCAGGGGCATTATGCCCACCAACCCCGGCCTAAGGCACTTATTGCAACAGGTACTTCTTATTAAACACTCATATCCAAGTTATTTCAAAGAAACCCAAAAGTATTTGATTTGTACACTTTTCTGTTGATACCTTAAAAAAATATTTGTTTAAATAAAGATATAGATAGATAGATGTGAATATTTACTTTTGTTAATATTTTTATTATTATTCCGTGTTAATGTGTTGTAATACTGAATTATGGGTCTCTTACACAACAGAAAATTAACGAACAGGGTTCTTCGATATTTTCAATTTAACTATTTAGTGTTATTAATTGCATTAGAACGTTACATCTATGAAATGGGTTTTGTTTCAAATCAAAATAACACAGGATAATTAAACTTTAATCGATATTTGACTCAGATAGTCATTGCTATATAGTTTGCTGTGTATTAACAAGTAACAATTCATATTGCCCAAACAAAATGCGAAGAACAGAGAGAAGGGAGGGATGTCAATGTCACAGACTAAATTATTTAATATAAGTAAAGTGGCAGTTATGAATGGCACAGACTAGTGAGTCTTGAGTGAATTAATGTGAAATATATTTTTATACTGGCGATACATATTTATGTTGAAGACATACATTTGTTTCGTATTAACGTCGATAAAGAACCAGTTACCAATATTCTATCATATCCATATGTACTCATCATTTTCATGAAATAATCATTTGCACCAGCTTTCTAGCATTTCTTCATGGTGGGGTTGTTTCTACCGAGCTGGATATACTTGAAAACTACATCTTAATAATCATACAAACACCTCTCAAATACTTAGACAACATTGCAATTGTTTGTATATGAGATGCAATCCCCTTAGCAACCCCCTTAATCCCGTAGTTCGTAGTCTGCAATTTCCCCGAAGTCGTAACCACATCAACAGCCCGATTCCCCTAGAACTGTTCGTATTCTTGAATATCCAGTTCGGTAAACGGTCCGTTAGTAGTAGTGATTGAATACGGCGCGTATGTTTTAGCAACAGGCGGCGTCGCGTCCCCAGCGTCCGCACATGTGACCATCGCACCGCATAAGTAATGCTTCACTTTATTTACTAACGCCTAGCTCGTCTCAATAACTTACAACTCGTTGTTAATTTTAGTGTTGCCATACTAAACATTTCTGACATATATCTAACAGGCATATTGTGTTGCAATACAAGTCCAACTCTGGATTTAACATAAATCTGCTATAGAAAATGTTAAAGGTGACAAGTTATTGAGGCTGGCATTAATGTTTGCAACCGTTTCTTTTTTCTGTTTTGCGATTACTGCTTCAATAACGAAGAAGCTTTGTTTTCATAGTTTCCCGTTTTATCGATAGCTCATTGAAAGCGAAGTTCTTATGTTTATAATTTTATCATAAAGCATGCAATCATTCGAAATTCAATTGCATGAAACATTAACTTTTAGTTGTGTTGTGTATCTGTAAAGGTCGGCAACGCACTCGCGAGCCACGTGTGTGTGTCTATGGGCGGGGACTTCATTGTGCGATGGTGGGTTTATTTTAAAAAAAAACTGCGTTGACATCCAGTTTGTTTTTTTTTTTTTAATAAATTTGTCATGTAAACTATTTTAACTTTTGAATTGTGGATTTGGGTTAATATTGGGCTGTTGTGGTTAATTAATTGTAGGGTTTTGTTTAAGTTATTTGTCATTTACTAGCAACCGCAGTATCGGCCGCAAGGTGGCGCTGTACGGCCGTCGGCGCAGTCGCAGCAGTTTGATGACGTCAACAACTATAGCGATTTTATGTAGTTTTTAAGCCGACGTTTATACAACTTTTTTTAACAAGACTTGTTGACAATCAAGTTGCTCTCATTACTTGTACATACTGCAAATAAATTTCTAATATTGTTTCAAACGATATTAGTACTGTGAATATAATTGACAAGGTCTATGTTTACAAGTTGTATTGATTAATTAAATTTTCTTTTTAAGTAAGTTTTAAAGTAAAAATGAATTGTAAGCGAATTTTTATTACGTGTACATAAACGAATATACAATTTTGAATAAATGGACATATTTTAGTTTGAGTTGTTTTTATCATTCGGCATATTTCCTTGAAGTTTTATCATTTGATTAAAATTAAATTTATTATATTTTAAACTAGCTTTCCGCCCGCGGCTTCGCCCACGTGTAATTTGGTTAAGTATAAAGCGTTTTTGAATGATCTCGACAGGGCTTTCTTTCACAGGCTAAAATCTTGTTACAATTAGAATTATATATAGCCTGTGTTACTCAGGGATGATGTAGCTTTACATGTACAAATGTTATCAACATCCTCTGTTTCTGTGGACTGTTTATTTACGATTTACGTGATTATTTTTTGTTCGGTAGGGAGTACTTTCAATTTGGTCCCGTAGTCAGGATCCGATGATTCAGGGAAATCGAGGGCAACTTTCAAATTAACTTACAGGCAATTACTTTTCTGACATTATGTATTCTGATAGTCATCTTCTTATGTGGATGAGCTGATAATGGAAGGTAAAACTCCTCAGCGGTTAAGAGTTGAAAGAAAATTCTTACGAAGTTATACGTACTTGTGAGGTTATTAGTTGACCAAATAATAAAAAGTAAACCTCATTAACGTTAAGGATGTAGGTGGAAGAATGGATGCGGACAAATGACAAACGTCTCTTCACTCGTTTCCTTTTACTTGTTTGTATGGGTAGTGTTCACTCAAAATAATCATATGGTAAAACGTTAATAAAAGTTTGAACTGCATGCATCATTACACAATGGAGCATCTTAATACCGCGTTCTATTGGATATATTTGGCCTAAGTAGAAATTGTTTAAAAAAATCTAAGACTCAACCTCGCACACTCACTCACACAACAACACAATTGCACACACTAATACACACACACACACTTAAATGCTCGTACTTTACATAATGTACTCCACTTGTTCATATGTATATATATATATATATATTTATTTATTTTTTTCTGTTCGTGTTTTTTTTGTTATTCTTTTTTCTGATCTTAGATTCTATTTTCGGTTCTATATTTTAACCTTATTTTGGCTTTATTTTTAATCTTTTTTTATTGTGTAAACTGTTTTTGATAAGCTGTATAGGTTTAAGAAATAAAAAAATAAAATAAATCTAGGTTGATGACGAATTTTATCAACGCCATCTATCGAGCACATTGTTCAACACTTCAACCGCACCCGCGCGCACTGCGTTATTTGTTATTTTTGTTACCTCTCATAAGTTTTAATATTAAGATTAACTTATATTTGAACATATTTAACAATCTACAACTAATCAATCAATATAAGTGTTTAAAAGTTTTGACGCAGTGGTTGAAGGTAAATTTTCAATTGACCATAACTTCTTTTTCCCTTAACCGATTTTGACGAAATAAAGTTGACAACGCTCCTAATTATATGTAATCCAACTATGACAACGCGTTGACAATCCGCTCAGTAGTTTTAAGGTTATAATGTACCAGACAGACAGACAGACAAGAATTCCAAAAATTGTTTTTTGGTTTCTATGACTCTTCTTAAATTACCTCCTTTCAGTTTTTTGGAAAAATATTTAATGTACAGACATTCGATTTGTACTGTCTTATTATTAGTATAGATTATATGATTCAAAATTTGTTTATAATTTATTTACACAGCTACTAACAATCCTAACGTAGTGAGTCATGTTAATGAAAAGTATGAACAATCACACACTGATCTCGAATAGTTATACAAGTTCCAATATGCTTAGCTTTTACAAATTAAGGATTTGTCATAATTAAACAAGGATATGGCAAAAAATATATAATTTACTTAGCACTTACCTAACATATAATTTTATTCACTATGTCAACATACAATCTTACGCAGTTTAACCGCAATTATTATAGAGCACACAAAAACCTCCGATTTATATTCGTATATGTTATTTTCAACTATTTATTGCATACAATATTATTGGACACTTGATCAATGGAATTTTTTACTTACATTTAATAGTAAATACTACTAAAAATTATACATAAATATAAATTCATGAATCTTCCAAAAAATCCACTAAAAGTATAAATGCATTACTAAACTGTTTATAAACAAACACTAAAAGAATGATACATCACAGCCACACTCAGAGTCGCTGATTAAATTTTAACCGCATACTATTATCGATTAAAGTAACTCTGAGTGGAAAAAGTGATATGAAATTTGATATAATCTCAGGAATCAATTGTATACAGCTGGACAAGACGTTACTGGTCCAGTGTGTTCACATTCGATAATCTTATAATTTCAAATCCTTAAAAAGAAAATAATCAAAATTATTACGATTTATATCAATAAATTTAAAGTTACGAAAACTACGACTTTGTCTGTCATTTTATATCCTAATTAGTCGGTTAGCTACAACATAGCAACATTACATACATCTAATTATTTAATCTCCTGTATAAACATATAATATGAATACGACAATTCAAAATCAAAATACAACTTAGTAACATTAAGTAACAATGCACTGGTTTAATTTCGTAATCCGTAATATTAAAATGGCCACACTTCGGTGTTGCGATATTAAAAACATTTATTTGGTACGAGTGTTGTCCACGTGACATCTTTAATTCAGCGGAATTCAATTTATTGGCGATCTTATGTAAATCTCATTCGAGACATCGGTACGATTCTCACGATTTCCCGCCAACGCACTATGACACCTTGGCCTTGTCAATGTCACTGTCACACCTGCGACAACTGTCACTTACGTCGCGCTTCTTGGCGCCGTTCTGACAGGTGCCGTTGGTGTACGGCGTTTTGGGATGTTTCTTGGGCATTTCGTACACGCGTTCTATGAGCGCGTGCAGAATACTGCCCGGCACTCGTTGGTGCTCTTCAACTAGGTCTTCTATAGCTGTTGCCACCTGGAATTGACATTTCACATATATGTATTATTAGTTGAATCCACGCTCTCAATGAACGTTGTGAGGAATAATGTTTCGAATGGGTTAGATTAATTCACAAATACCGAATTATAATAATGAGTGCGAGAATAATGGATTTAATAAATAAATTGTTAAACTAAAGTTATTTATTTAGATAAGTACAAGGTATAAGATAATTTAAAAATTTCTAAAACAGTAAAAGCATTTCCTCGCTGTATACACCGCGCGAGGAATCAGCTGGGTCACCGGGCTTGACTACCAGACGCCTACTTCTTACGATACAAGAGTCTAAAGAGAAAATAAAGTTTAAGAGATGTTTAAAATAAATATTACATACAAAAACTATAAATACGTCACATATGGCAAAAAATGTCTAAAAATCTTCTCTGAATCTGAATAATATTCACACGAACCTTCTTCTGCAGTTGTTCGGGCGTTAAGCTGGGGTCAGGATATATTGGTTTACCCAAATGCGTGATGAGTTTAACAGGAAAGCCACCATACACCGGCGCCAAAGGGACCCTCGTGGCTGCGTATATCCGAAGACATATCCCACGAAGCCAGCCCACTGTGCGAAAAGCCTCACGCACGTTCTGAGTGAACATTGGTATGATTGGCTGGAAAATTATATTGGAAATGTATTATATGAAAATACAAGGTTAAGACGAGCTGTGTAACACATATAAGATATATAAAAACCAGAGAGGAACGTAAACATACGGTGTAATGGCGGAGTTTTTTGCCACTTGTCGTCCGCGCTACGCCCTTGATTTGAAAACTGGCAATTGTAGAGTCAATATTTATTACATTGACGTATATTTTAACATAAATTGTTATAAAAAAAATTTAAATACTTTATTATTTGTGACTATACTACTAGACTATCATCCATACAAAGTATTTTTATTTAATTAAAAATATGAACGTCAAATAAAATTTCTCACATTTCATAAAACCAGAAGAAAAAACTCACAATGCGCGACAACCCTTTTTATACGTTTGAATACTCTTAACATATGAATAATGGTTTAAACATGAACAACTCCGCGAAGCCCATAAACAAATTATTTTATCAAAATATACCCCACACATGTAAAAAGGAAGTTTCTTATTAAACCACTCACGACATTAGCTTCCAGCGCGACCTTAGCGAAGCCGATCCGGCTCTTCCAGTGCAAATGGTAGCAATGGTCACCGAACTGCGCTTCATAAACACCCCCCGGGGAGATGGCCAGCGCGTTACCAGCTCTTAGTACGCCGGCGCACGTCGCCACCGTTCCAGGTATTACGCAAAGCCCTTCCAGTAACTGCGACCATCCTGAAACGTGTCATTTATTTTAACACCCTATATATACTAAGGAAAAAAGAATACACGTTTCCCTCCCTCTCCACTTCCTTACCCACCATGCTCACCACTGCTAGTGTCCCATAAAAAAATATACTATCTTGCACGAGAAACATTTCGCACATCTATGAACGATAAGCTGCGAAACCGGGCATGATACTCACCAGGTATCCTAAAGAGGAACCTATCAGCAACTGTGTGCAGATGCCGGCGCTGGAACAACAGCATCCGTGCTATGAAGTAGTACATGTCTATCGGCAGTGCACCGTGGTAGTATATCACGAGAACTGGTCCAGCCGGGATATTCTCAACGCCTCGGATTTCGTAACCTATATGAACAAAATATTATCTTATTGTAAAGTCTAGGGTAATTTTTTTTCAAGATAGGCCAATAGGGACTACTTAAATTCGTGCAGCGAAATAAAGGAGGTTGGCATCAAAGGAGGCTTTCACATCGAATGTCGCAACTTAATGACGTAAATAATTGTAATTTGAATCTTACGATAAATAAATGGCTTATTAAACCTTATAGTGGTACTGTTTGTTGGTAATTTGCTAGTTGCTCAGTTTATCTAGCAGGGAAGACTAACTGAATATGTTATATCTTTGTTGAAATACCTCTGTAGTACTTTTTTATAAAAAGTTAACTCACCATGCCACAGCCATCCGTGTGCGTCCCACAAGGCACACACGGCAAGTCTGGCCGCATGTTTCCAGTCATTCTGTACTCCAGGCACAACTCGCAATCTGAAATTCAAACATAAAATGTACTGTGTCTGTTAAACAATATAGCAATGGAGAACCTTGTAATAATACTGCAAACATTATCACAAGGATAAAGATATTTTTGTATTAAAAACATAATCTTATTGTCCTCTATCAAATTCCTAAGTGAAACATATTAACTTTGTGTTTGATTGCATCCCGGTTTATTGAAGCGGTGCAGTCTGAGACGGTAAACTATGCCTGGCTAATGATTGCCCGTTTGCTACTTGAATATGCTATGGTATAATTATTTAGAAGAAAGAACGGCTTTTTCAATACTGTAGCTTGTCAGCCACTACGATTTACAATCGTACAGTCAAATATAATGCGACACTTTTTTCATTGTCACACAAGTGTTCCAACCATGCTTTGATGACATGATGTAAGTGGATCAATTCCGGGGTCAGTATACCAAAAAACAACTGTCTCAAAGTGTATCACACCCAGACGAACCATTAATTATCAGCCCCTTTTTAATTAACTGTATCATTGGAAAGATAAGTTCCCATTCTTGGGGTGCGTGATTACAGTTTAGTCTGAGGTTGACAAGGCGTCAAATACAATCATCTGTTAACCACCTAGACCACAATTCACCTTTTAAATCAAACATTTTAAAATTGATTCCAAAGAAAACAATTGAATTCGAAATATGCGATTCAAGCTTGTTCTACGGGATTATGAAAAGTACTAACCTGTAAAGCCTGTAGAGATAGAATATTATACTGCTAAGGTATATGAGGATGATGATCACGGCAGGAAGCAGGAAAGTGACGATAACTGGCGTCAGAAACCACGTCAACCACAGGCTGTATTCCGTGTCGACATACTCCACTGGAAAAGCACACGCCAAAATTATATAGAACTTATAATTTAGAGTGACACCGTAGTTGATAAACATTCCCATTCCTTAGCCTCATTGAAAAAACGTTTGATGAACAATTTTGATATTATATTGTTGTGAAAATAAAATTGTTCTCTTTTTGTAAATAAATTTTAAGCGGAATGTTCCAGAACACCAGGCAAGTATGATACGACTAAGAGTAATGGCAAAGTTCTTAAATACATATTAGTAAGATTATCACATATATTAGATTAGTTTTGATATTGTATTATTATACTTTAATACTTTTAGAATTGTAATATAATACTGGTTGATCTGTATTATCAGTCAATTAAATCAGTCATAAACATGAATATTATAGTATCTAAATGTTTTATGTCCCATTTGAAGTCAACAAATTATTAACGGTTCACTTGATTATTTATAAAGTATACAATAAATTTTGTATAAAATATTCCTTATCAAATGCAATGAAACTGTAATTTTCCAATTGAAAATAGTTATCGGTCAACATAGTACAAATAAGAGATAACAGTCACATATTTTTTAAACTCAATTTAGTCTAATTGTAAAAATCAACGTAACTAAAAATTTAAAGTAGGTCCACTAAACCACACAAAACTAATTATTTATATAATATATTTAAAAAATAATAACAATCTAAAAACGCAAACGGAATTATTTATGAGTGAGTTCCAAATTAGCAGCGCGATGTCTTTTAAAACCCGCCAAAAACAAGACGAGCGTACATGAAAAAAAATTTATGAGAGGCCAGTATTCTATTACATTCAAACTTTACCACGGAGGTTTAATAATATTTGCATGCGGATTCCAAATAAACACACGTTCTTTTAGCTTCATTTATTAATATCGTTAGTACTGTGTGTAAAAAAATAATTTAGCTTGTGATAACGAATCCGGGTCCAACTGCAATAATGACCCGACATGCGACCGCCCATCACCATGTGCATATTGCGTGTACAATATATTAATTAATATTGAATAAATAGGTTTATTTTTTTTAATATAAGTCAGTAGTAGCATTACAAATTAGCATTATTAATTATATAATAAATCATTAAGCATAAATTCTCTTGTTTCAAATTATGTTCACGCAGTAATAATAACAGCAGTTTTATTAAATCAGCATAAAAAAGTACAGTTTTTTTATATAAAGAGTTTCGAAGGAATTTTTATTCCAAATGTATATTCATATTCATACCTTGTTTTGGTATTATGGGTAAATATAGTACTAGGTACTAATAAACTTATTAAACTGCCTGTTCAAAAAACATCATACATTTTTATCAGCAAGCTGGATGCCACAACACATCAAAAGTTGACGTGAGCAATGAGCAGTGTCGTAACACTATGTCTAATGCATCAAAAGATAAGAATTTCTTAACGTAATTCAAATAATGTTAGTGTAAATTTTTTAAATTTTAAATATAATATACCTTTAAAACACTAAATTTGGAACTCACTTCCCGATCCTCCTCACTATCATCTTATAAATCACTTCTTCGTAAGCATTTCTTGTATACAATATAATTATTTATAATTCTAGATTTAAATTAGCATATTTATCGGTTTTTCTTATTTTAATGTATGTTGTGTTTTGTTTCTGTATTATTATTTTTTGTATACTTCGCACCCTTTGCACCCGTCTTATTTTATTTTAAGTATTCTTTTATCGTGTGGGTTGTCTGGAAGAGATCGCTTAGCGATAAGGCCTCCCGTTGCTCTTATATGTACTAACATCTGTTAACGTCATCTGCTTCTAGTGTTTAAGTGCAATAAAATGTAAAATAAATAAATTAACTATCGTCTGCGGCGTTCAAACACGAAACCGTGAGACCATACTCGTGACTATACCTATGGATTTTTTAATACTATCGAGTAGAGAAATATCAGTATCATAGTCCCAAAACACAGAAGATAATATTGAGTTGTAGATACAACTAGTTCTATATTTACGGAAATTGCATGCCTATAACACGCTACATTTCCGTACTTAGACAAGCGTTATCTTGAGTGCATCGTGGTCGCACCCGTGAGATATCAGTGGGTTATCCGAACATAAGCTTGTCTAACTGTCTCGTGATTTCTATAACATTTCCTTTGAGATAATTTTTTTCATAATGATTATTTCTATTCACATATGTAATATTTGGGCAGTCAAAACATTGCCTTAAAACTAAATAAAAGAACCAAAATGTGTCTTTAGACTGAATAATTATTTTCTACACTTTATCTCGCTGAACATTTTTAACTTTAAAAAAAGTGTCAAACTTTTTAAATTCAATCACTGTCAGTTTTTAAAATGACGTGAGTTTCGGGACTTCGTGTCAAGAGTGTTAGGCTGAAAGTGTTTTAGACAGCCATTTTCTTACTATGAGAACTAAAGGTTATATAGTTAACAATGCATTAACATGCCATAATATATAATCTTTATTAGTCACGATTAGCTACAAAACCGATAATTTAATTTTTAATTTTTCTATTTCTAAATCTACACAATGAATTGTTTAGAACGCGTGTTTACAATCTAACAAGTACTAGAAAACGATGATTATTTGTTTTCTTATCCAGTCGGGAAAGTACACAGTCGGGAAAACTCACTATGTGTCTATTCAACATTTAATTGTTTGTGTTAAAAAAAATGACCCCACCCTTTTTATGTTACTCATAAAATAACAATTCCAAAGTTTATCGGTGATTATTTTAACTAAAACAATTCAATCTTCAATGGCCACTTTCGTAAATAATACAGGTTGTCTCTTTAAATCATTGGTTTTTATCTACCTTATACAGTGATCACGCTAAAATAACTGATAGTAAAATAGCTGAAATTGTTGTGGGTACCGTCTCAGACCGATTTATTTTGGAACGCTTGTAATTCGAGATATAATAATATTATTGACGTATACAACTGATTTTTGATACGATTCTACGCAGAAAATATATAAATAAATAAATATAATGTAATGTATGGGTTATCGTTATTTTCAAGTAAGGTCTACACTACAATTAGAAAAATATCTTCACAAGTTTGTTTGTTTGATTAAAAGTGTATTTATCTTTTTTTATAGTCAACGGTCTCTTTGCATCTGTCATTTTTTGTAACTCTTCGACTCATGGACTTAGAAGGACAAAGGCACATCTGTCTTTCATACTATATACGGCTAAACACATACAGTTATGCGACACATTCGCATTCTCTCATAGCTCAAGCTTATACCCATCAAATTGTATTTAATGTGTTACTCAAATAATAAACGACAAACAATATCAAAACAAAGTCCATTTCCGTCGATGAATTAGAAATTGTAGAAACTGAACATCCTGTATATGATAAAGTGACATTGAATGTGACCAGCTCAATGCCACCCAGAGTTCAAGAACACAATATTTTTTTTAAAGATAACGAGTGAAAATTGACCTATCTTTTATCGAACTTAAACATGATTGTTTTTCAATTTATTCATAGTTAATGTTTATCGATGTTAACTGAAAGCTCAAGAAGTCATTCACACTAATGAAAATGTACGATAATGTTAATATAATTAAGGGATAATATAAAAAATTACAGCTATTATTATAATTATATATGTATATCAAGTATATACGTTATTTTTAAAAACAATCATCAAAAACTTCTGAGCTATAAGGAGTACTACCCCGAGAAGAAATTCAAAGCCTATGATTTGAAAATTGGTAGTAATATAAAAATAATAATAAAGTATCGATATAATAAATAAATCATATTTTGATTTTAAATATCTGTCATTATTCTGCCCTATCCATCCAAACGTGTATTGATAACATATTAAAGATAACATATTTGTCTTATGGTCACTGAAAATATAAATAAAAACTAGTGTAGGTATACTGCGATAAAGGCCCTCAAGCAAACGATTGCATAAGATTTTCACAATAAGTTTAAACGAAATGTTTTGTTTACATTACTGCAAAATCGTATCAATGCAAATAACGCTGACACGCCTATTACGATCGCACGATCCACTGACATACATAAGTGATATTAACTTATGGTAGAATTTTCAGTTCCATACAAATGCCATAAAAAGTAAATAACTAAAGTAAATAACAATACAAAATAAATTAATATTTACGATACGACAGACGAATTGTAAATCTTCTGTATGTTGAAGTGAGTTTTATATATAAAAAGTGCGGTTCATAAAGTTCTTATAAAATAAATATACACTATATATAAATAAATTTGATCTCTTAAAATAGCGTAAATAAAATCTAATGAAAACATATATTTAATTATATTACAGTAAAAACACTGAACCTCACATAGACTTACGACAAATTGCACCAAATGATAAAAACTTCCTAAGCTGACACAAATCAAATTCTCCCTAAAAACTCAAATTATGTTAAATTAATTCGTATTTTCAAGTGTAAATGCGCGTTAATCTTAACATTTCTATTTGGCCTTAGATTTTAATGGTACCTCTGACAAATTTCCACTTAGTTCTCGCTTATAATATATCGACGAACATAGAAATGCATTGTCTTGACGAAGCGTGCAATATAACATGGTTAAGTTTATATTTACATCTAAATGTAGTTAATTTATAGCCTTGCGTTTTGTGTTCAAAAATATAAGTGGTTTATTTAATAAAACTAACACGACATAAATAAATACAAGGATAAGAATAAAATTGTTAAATTGTAACTTTACCTAACAGATCTCAGAATCTCACACATTATGTTTTATTTAAATACATAACAATAATGTATATATATTTCTTATGTTAATAATTAATTGGTTTAGTGGTGGTTAATTCATAAAGGATTCCGGAATATAGAATATAATGGGAAATATTCAAGGTTTTTTGTGCTCAAAACACCTCTGTACATACGGATTTCCACATTGGTACAAAGTACAAGAAACCCTAATACAAATTATAATATTTTATTATTGTACACGATTGTTACTAATACTATAATTTGGTATAATTTTAAAAAAAAATATTAATAAAAATGCGTCGTATAACGCAGTTAGTAAAATTACGAGCATGGTATGTAAAATATAAAAATGTTAAGAGTGTGATTAGAAATGATCTGTCACTAGACCCGAAGGTATGTGTACATACTGAAAATACAGAGTCTTGTCATTGTTTAGCGCTTAGTTAATGTGGCCCTTTGTAGAAATACTAAAATATATAGATATTTCTAAAGTGATATGATATGATTGAAGTTTACAACGAACATATGTTGCTTCATATAGCAATGGTGGTTATTGTGGTTCGCTTTCTACTAATGTGTCCGTCTGTTGCGCATAAGCAGCTTGTGTTACTATTAAGTAAAGGATTGTAACCCTTTGACTGACCTAAGACCAGAGACTGATCTGGATCTGATCTTCAGAAGAAATGCGTCTAACGCGCTAATCCATTTCAAAACTGGATAACAGTATATGAAACGGCCGAATTGAAAAGATATATTTAACTTTATAAAAAATTTATAAACTTTCTTAGAGGATAATTCCTAAAATTTATTTCGTTCTCACTCTATACTTTTTTTTTAATATTTATTTTAAACAATCAATTCACAACTACCAAATAAAACTTACTTAATAACAGTACAATAATATAAAACCCTTAAGTTTACATTTACAAAATTAATTCATTTAAAAAAAAGAAAGGTGTTATTAGACATGCTCGACCGCATTTTACTAATCATTTGGACTCAGCATTTAATATTCCTTAGAAAATAATTAATATCGTATACAAAACAATAAATATACATACTGTAAAACATGCCAACATAGAAGCCAATAACAGCGATCGCTAACTTCATAACATCATTTGTGGCTTCAAAATCAAACTTTTTCAACAAATCACTCATAATATATGCTTTCACGGGTCTCGCGTCGCACTGACTCTCTACCATTTTTACTCTTTTTTAAAACACTGATAACCTACGACCGGTGCGTATGATTCGTCCGAGTACACGATTAAGAATGATGTTGTCATGAAAGTGGTGCTGGGGTGGCATAATAATTATCTAAAGCTTGTTTTTTTATTGCTGACTGTACAGTTACAACCAATTTTTATTGATAAAAGTGATTATTTTCATCTCTATTACTGCGTAAACGATATCTCGATTTTTAAACTCGGTATCACGAATGCACTACACGTGGTCATCGAAACACAATGATGTGTTTTATTTTTTAGTTAACTTCAATATAAATTATATAAGAGTTAGAATTATAATATTATAAATTTTATAGACAAACGTACATTTGCATAATTATGAATGATTAATTATTTAGATCATTGACACTATACATATATAAACAGTATATAGTTTGCATATAATTTAAATTAAATTCAACACTTGTAAATATATCTGAAGTATTTAAAAAATGGCATTAATACCGTTATGATTTAGACAAAAAAAATCTCAAATGTGGAACTTCTAACATGATATAAAATCAAAATGCACTTATTTTTCTCACTTCACTACACAAGCGCATAACGAGTTTGTTCACAAAAGTGCAGACACCTTTTTTCGGTGCAAATGCACAAATTTGCTTAATTTCCTAACTCGTTTCGTGGAAATTTACAAAGTTCACGTATGCATGCAAATCTATAATTACGTACCCAGTTTAACTTAAGGATTATTTATATATTTTAAAAACAAACCTGGCAGTTGATCTATTTGGCAGTCATTTATTTATTTATTTACACTTATACACACTATTGCACTTAAACAGTAGAAGTAAATGACGTTAATAGATGTTAGTACATATAAGAGCCGGCATATCACTAATAAGCGATCTCTTCCAGACAAAGCTCATTTTATTGGAGCCAAATGAAGTTACTGCTAAACTCCTTAACTGGCACCTTTAATAGAACTTACATTTTTTTAAATATCACATCTATAATCTATCGGCACATGATTATTATAATATTTTCATTATAGAAGAGGAGTATAACGAGCAGCACTGAAAAGGCGATGACGCCGCCTATGGACACTAACACTGCCAGAATTACAAGTAGTATGCATGTGTGTGATATGTTTATGAGTTGAATCGGCATCATATTTTATAGTTATTAGAAGCCTTATATTAATTAAGCGGTGCGGCGGATAACAAATACGAGACTCGCTATATTTATTCGTCTACAAGTCCTTTCAAGGTTTAAAAATTACCTAAAATAGATCAAAACGTTGCAATATATAATTTTCACGTAACGACATAATAGTTCGTTATGATCATAACACAGGTGATTTATTTTCATTTCGCTAACCAGTATTGGGATTCTATTCTTTACACGACGACTTTAATTTCACCCCAGGCTTATCGCAATTCCATTCATTTGACTATTTACATTTTAAAACAAACTGCTCATGACAAAAGTTCTATATGTACATGTGTGGGAACGAATCTGGGAGTATGTAGTAACGTATGTAGATGTCTGCTATACCTAGACAATTTTATGTTTTGGTTCGTTTTGACCTATGTTTAAGAGAACAACATGTTTGAGGCTATAATGTATTATTAAGAATTATTATTACTGCCGCGTAAGCTTAATGCTTATAGGTATTTGACATGAAGTATTAAATTACGCATTAGTGTTAAAAAGACTTAACAGATTCAGGTAAAAATACCAACTGCAATAAATTAAAAAAATTGCTAAAACTCGTCAGTTGTACAGTGCCAGTCAAAAATAAAATATCGGGCATAAATATCGCAAATCGACATAAAATGTAGAATGTATGTAGAATATTCGCCACGACAGGTGTAACAACAGGATGCACTAATGCAAAAACGATTATATCTATCCCGTATATGGCATTAAAATATCCAGGTATCCTCTATATTTATTAAAAAGATCACGATACTTCAGTTACTGAGCTTGAACCTACGAGTTTTTATAATACATTTAATTAAGTAAAAGATCAATTACTTTAAAAATTTACATATTTTAATCTCTTAAGAATATTGATACTTATTCCATTAGTCTATTAAATTTAATCTATATTTAAGACAAAATAATTAAGCTTTATAGACAATATTGGTTGTTAGGTTCCCTTCTTTTATTTATTTAGAATGGAGTGTAAGCGAAATTGAAAAAAAATGTAAAAATGAATATCGATAATATTAGTTATTTGTTAACACTTTGTTGCTATAATTTAAAATACACATACAAGTAAAATTACGAGAGCAACCTGCGGCTTTATCGCTTTCATCGATCGCCACCAGGAAATTATAATAAAGAGATATATGACAAGGATACTGATAGTGCAAGAAACGCGAAAACTATAGTAAATGTACAAAACATAAGATACTATGGAAACTATCAAACTAAAAGTAACTTAACTATTTAGTAGTCAAACTGTATGGTAGATAGAAACAATTAAGTTTACGATAAAATATTTTTATTTAACCAATAATGTTCAGGGTATTACTAAAATTTCATGTAAAAAAAAAACAATTTTTAGACAAAATTAAAAATTGTATGAAGAAAATTTCAAGTCCGATTACGGACATTGGTCTCATGTTGGAATATAAATTCATAACATATTTGAAATGTGGTTTGACACATTTTGTAGATACAGTCTTACAAAATAAATTAAATAAATTGTTTCTTGGGCGAAGCTAAATCCTACAGAAATTTATACCTGGCAATATAAATAAAAATAATTATTGGTACCATCGCCAACGTCAGTAAAATACGTGACGATGAAAACAGTAGTCAGTTGTGTACCTTTCCATATTAACAGGTACAATGCATCATTATTGCTTGGAAACTAAATTGTATGTTGTTAATTGTTTTTGCTTTGACATATACATTAACTATTTCGTTAATAATGTTGATGAGCATTTGATTTTTAAACATTGAAAAATATATATATATATATGTTACATGAACGGTGTATAATTAAAAATATATGTTTACAACTCTAGTGGAAATAAACAATGTGTGTATGATGGCAAGTATAAGTTACAAGAAGTTTCATTCAAGATATCACTAATTGATTCTGATACATCATTATTAATATTGCACTGTTCTAATATTCCTGTGTAGGTTTTGAGATTATTATAAAAAACTAACTGTTAACATTAAACCTTCTATCAACTTATGTGAAGTGAAGACATATATGATCAATAAAGGGGTAAAACCTCAATCATATGTTGTATACTATGTATAGTAGTATTTTCTAAATATGTTGTGTTAAAAAAATAACCACTGTTAGTAGAGTAATTGATACTAATTGAATGCTATTATTATTATGCAGGATAAAACCAAGCATAGGATACAAAATCATGCATAAGATATACATATCTTTAATAACAAATATGAGATATAAATTATCTATAATGAATGTTTTTCACACACACTTTAAGTTTTACTCAAAACAAGAATTTATATTTTACTTCATGTTTATGGGGTGTTAAACCTTTAAACTTACAATGTTACTTCTATGTTTTATTTATAAAAAAATGATAAAGCCCTATAAAATGAATTGCTCTTAGTTTAAAAGTAAACATATCTTATATTAGTGCTTAAATGACGCAACACAATGAAAAAAATACAAACAAAAAACAAATCATATGACTTTATAAATATGGGAAATAGACCTCAATTATAGAATATAGTAAACTATAAAGTGAACTTACTGATCATATCGTAAATACTTGCGGTGTAATTATCCACATAATTTGAAATGTAGCTCATGTTTGCTACATTTAAATACTTTTAAAAGCGCGATCACTTTGACGAAAACTTTAACTTGGGAAGACGATCAGATTTATCATCAAATTATATAAAATATTTAGTAAACAATAAGTTTATCCGATTTGACATTACACTAAATTGCAAGCTACCTGCAAAAATACACAAAACAAATCATTGTATTTATTATTTTGCAGTCTCGCTCAAACAACGACCTTGAAAACAGGTTTATTTTTTTCGAAACTTGACAGTGACAGTCCAATGTCTCGGGTAGTTTATAATCATGTTAGCATTTTTTATTATGATGCTTAGGCATCATACACACTATCTATATTTTATCTTCGATCCGATGTATATCCTTAGCCTTCCCTTAAGAGAAGCCCAGAATTTAAAATCAAATTTTGCTTATGTGTTAAGAAATCTAGACTCTAGTAGACTTTGTACTTACATCATATATAATTATAATTATATTACTATATTACTCTGTGTCTATGACACCACTTGACAGATGTTTACTGATACTTATTTGTGGGTACTGGGTTTTAAATTTAAAAATTGATTGTAAACTGGTTAACACTTAACAAATAAAAAACTCATTACTTCTATAATGATTTAAATTTATTTTATATAATATTTACGGTAGCGGGTGAGAGTGAGAGCACAATGAGTAGCCATTTAAATAAACGTATGCTAATACGACGACGATTTTGCAAACGATTGTTTCTTATAATTGTTGTGTTTACTATATCATTTTACAGCAGTGTACTGTTATTTGGGAATTTAAAAGTACCTCGTATAATGCATTTAACTAATTTAGATAGGTGCCCTGCCTGTTATGGTGTGACGGTTTGCCCTGAATTATATTCTAATCAAATAACATTAGAAAGTCATTGGTCGAGTATGTTTAATGCAAAAAATATTTTTTATGGCCGTACAAAATCCCAACGACGAGTTTTATTGAAGAAACTTGCCCATGACTGGGAGTTCAAAGTACTGGATGACAAATTATGCAATGTTTGGAACCTAAGTAGCAATTGCAACCCAAAAGAATTGTTAAATGCCACTAAAGTAGATCAAAAAATTATTGATATTGTAGAATTTAATCTCTCTTGGCCTGATACAGAACCTAGAAAGGGCCTGGTTTTATGTCCATATGCATATAGTGTGTATGATTTGCTTTATCCTATCTTAAATAATGGAAATGGAAACTATAAAGCACAAATGATTAATATATGGACAATGTTAAGTTTGAATCCAGAACCACTCATACTACAGGTGTTTATAACATATTATGTACTTTTAAGTAAAAAAAATCATAATATTAAATCTACGAATTCGTACTTTAAATGATGATGAAAATATGTTCATATTGTTTAGCTTAAAACAATATATTAGTAGGTATTGTAAGAATTTATTGTTAATTTAATTCCTGTACTATAACATATTTTTTTATGTTTTGCAGATAATTCCTAAAACAAAGGGGTGGCCTGTCCCAGCATATGGCGGTGTATGTGGACGATTAGAAGTAGTTGCACTAGAAGGAGAAACTCTCACATCTCTCAGCCACGTACCTTGGCTTAGAAAGCTTAAGTTTGCTCAAAAAATAATCAATGCAGCTATGGATTTTACATTCAAACATGACAGGTGTTGATTATTTTCCTATTCAATGGTTTTTTCAAATATTAGTATTTATCTTAAAATACAACCTTTAAACAGGTTACAAATGTATATTATAATAATGTCCCATTCATTTCCATTAAGGTAATTTTTTTAATGTGGTGTAGGCTTTATTATTTTTTTAAAATAACAAGAATGTTTACATATTTTTAGATTTCGTTTCTACCTAATGGATTGGTCAACTGATAACATAGTTTCCAATGATAAAGATGAAATAACATTTATCGACCTTGAGGATGTTGTTGTATTGGATAAAAACATTTTCCCAAAAAAGGATCTTCCGCACTGGTATCAGCGCTACAGTAGAGAGGATTTAGGAACAGGCTTTACATTCTCTCTAGAAAACATGTGTCAACATCACTTGAGTGATCATAATATATGGGCGGCATGTTATGTGCTAGCTGGAGATGAATACCCCTTTTTATATCCCATACCTACGCACATTAATAATACAAGGCCACATTTAGATAAGTTGTTACATAATTGTTTAAATAGTGATGATAGATTTCAAACTGTTAATAAATTACAGCGTGTGATTGAAGATATCCTGCTTGATACTAAATTTACATCGAAGGGATCTTCTATTAGATAAATATATGCCGCCTGCAAATTATATAAACTGTGATACAAGCTAAATTTTCTTTAAGTGGTTGTGATTGATTTTGATACAGTATTTATGTTTGCTTTTAATAAATATTATAACAGTGATATGTTTGCAGCTTTTATCAGTGTTATTAATATTATGTATGAACATCAATTTCTAAAACAAAGTGTTTTATTATGGTATGGCCTATTAAAATTGATTACATCCAATTTTTAATTTTTTTTTTTTTACCAAACACCCATACAGCACAATACACCAGATTACATATTAAATATAAAAATTAAAACAAGGCCAAAATAGAGTTAAAGATAAAAGTAAGCTAAAATATACAAGAATAAAGACAATAATTTGATAAAGTGAGGTATTTCAAGTGAAGAATGAGCATTTAATGTGAGTGTGTAATAGAATAAATAATGTTGCTCTAGGAGTGAATGAGTGAGGTGGTAAAGTTCTTTGTTGAGTTTGCTCCTTCATCACGATTTTTCATATAATGTACGATACGTGAGAATGTTCACAAAAATTGTTATGCCTAGTTGGTGCCTGTGGAAGCTCGAATAGCAATTTTCTTTAAGGGCCCAGTCATATTATATATGTAACAGTGAAATAGTCTATTACAAACATATAACATACTTATCTGTGCACTGTGGTACACAATTCGTATCCTCATAAATTAAAAAAAAAATTTGCTTATAAGTTATTGTTGAGACAAATGTATTTTAGAACATTCGAACAGACGGACTAACTGGATACGAATTTGTGTAAGATACGTTATGTGATTGAACATAATTTATTAGATAGCTATTAGCTAATGTCACTTCGATATAAATGTACATTGTACAAATTTGTTGGAAGGCGATAGTGGGAACGACACTCCTGTCAAATAGACAATAGGATACCAGGCTACAATTTTGATATTTTTGTCAATAACAAAGGTTAATCATTAAGCACTTAGGCAGAGAAAAAACATGGGAATTGAGATAAATTGGCTGGGTAGTATTTTGGTTTGAAAGTTTTAATTGTGAAAATACTTTAATAATGGATTCAGAAAGTGATGATGAAAATATAATGCGATATGGAACGCCGCTCGAACCATATGAAGAAGGTTAGTAAACAAAACTTACCATACCTAAATGTTTTTTAATTTGACAAGATAAAGTAGCATAATGAATTGTAATTTTTCTCGCATAAGTATAAATTTATATATTTCAGATGAAATACCTACAAAGCGTAAGTTTCAACAACCATCAGATCAATATGCAGTTGATGTTCACGGTAGACGACGTTTCCATGGAGCATTTACTGGAGGATTCTCAGCCGGATTTGGTAATACTGTTGGCACTCCAGAAGGTTGGACTCCAACATCTTTTAAAAGCTCTCGTTCTGGAAAAGCTCAGTTGTCTGTGAGTAAGCATAATTCAAATTAATGTTAATTACTTATGTTATTCAAAATTTACATATATAACTATACAGTTATAGATTCTAATAATAATAATGTTGCTTATCTATATAGTATTACTATACTATAGATGAGAAAAATGTAACACACAAATTATGAATTACAATAATGTTATGCTATAAGGCTATTAATACAATTTGAATTGAATAAACTTCCCATCATGATATAATAAAAAGGGGGTGAAAGTGTGACAGTAGGAATTTAATTTTATTATCATTTTACATTCCAGACTTACAAGCCAGAGGACTTTATGGACGAGGAAGATAGAAGTGAGTTTGGTATTGCTCCTAGGCAAGTACATACACAGAGTGAGTTCTCTGGACAAAAGAGGGCTAAGTCTAACAGGTTCCATGATGGACCAATACCAGGTATTTTATTTAGCACATTCATTTATTAAATATTATTTAAGCAACATATTTTTGAGATTTGTTATGATAATATTTTCGATGAGCACTAGTTCTAAAATTATATACAATTTTAAGGGGAACCAGTATTGGAGCAAATTTTACGTCCCGTGCATGAATCGGCAGCTGTGCGCATGTTACGGGCTATGGGATGGCGTGATGGACAGGGTACTGGAGACAGGCTAACAAAAATTGAAAGAAGAAAAGCTAAAAAGCAACATAAAGTATATGGATGCTACATGCCACCTGAAGTGGGACAGGTAATATACAACTGTATAAATTCAAATAGTAGGTATTAATACTTACTTTTGTATTGAAGAATATTGGTACAATCAATTTCAATCAATTAACTTGGTTTAAAGATGCTTTTGGCAAATATTGAATAATAATAAGAAACGCACATGTTTGAATTTTTCTAGGAAAAGCAAGACAGTGCTGAAGATAGTTCTGATTCTGAATTTGAATATGAGACACTATTTGCTCCAGAGGATTATGAGCCCTATATCCTTCAAAGAAAGGACAATCTGTTTGGGTTAGGCTATAGTGGTCTTAGCAGGCATTCAGTTCTCGGAAACCTTGTTGGAGAGTACGGAAGTGGAGATAGAAGGAGTAGACTAGTCATGAAAGATAAAGGAAAAAAGGTCAGTCCAATGTGTTACATTAAGACCACTAAGTGGTAATTCATAGACAATGCACTTGTTAATTTTTATCGACTTTCCCCTAAATTTAAATCTCTGTTTTAGAAGGTAACAATACCAGATTTTTGTTGTTGTTATGATAGTTTAAATTTTATAGTCACTGCAAAAAAATATGTATATTTAGGTATCAATAAGAGGCCAAGCTTTTGGTGTTGGCGCGTTCGAAGCTGATGATGAAGATATTTATGCAACAGAAGATATGTCTCACTATGACTTTACATTAGCTGGACCAGAAAAAATTAACAAAAAGATAATACAGAGAGAGAAAAATGTAAGTAAAACACACTGTAGTGACATTTCCACTTAAATGTTTGGCCAATAATTGAAAGCATAAGTAAGGATATAATGTAATATATTAATATTGCAATTATCATAGATCAAAGATTTACTTTATTGCCTGTTTATAAATCAATAGGCCCCATTAAATATAGTTTGAGCCTAACATCTATAAATACTTTTCCAATATTTTCATTTTATGATAAGATTTCTGCTGATATGTTTGAAACATTGATTTGAAATATAAAACAACAATCTTAGATTACCCAATAAAATGTTTTTTTTTAATTTCAGGTTTTAGAAGGCTTTGTTAAATCAAGCAAGCCCTTACCAACAGTGCCTTCATATCCAGCCCCTTCTTTGCCTAGAGACTATCGGCCACAACCTGCCGCTCAAAAGAAAACAAGATTCGAACCCACTGACAAGCCAAAGAGGGATCAGGGTATGTTTAAATTGTGTATGAGGATATTACTAGAATTTTATTGATATATATATCATTCATACAAAAATAGTTATGCTAATAAATTTCACTGACACATTTTAGATTAAATGTTATGCATTATATATATATATCTATATCTATAATATATTATTATATATAATGTATAACATTTAATCTATATATATAATATAATCATTGTTACGTTTATGTATGTATGTATGTGAGTTGACAAAAAAAATATGAATCCTTTGTTAAAATATACAAAGAATAGTACAATACTGCTATAAATGCATGTGAGGCAATCGTGTTAAAGTCAAATAGTAAGTCTCCATTTGACCTCCTTTTGAAAATGTAATACACACATATATAATCCTTTAGTGATTTCTTTTACTTAATTAGAATTTTCTTGTTTATAGACAAGACACTTAAAATTAGTTTATTTTTGTAGGCCTCGGTCGTCACGAATTAACAGCAGAAGCGAGAGGTGCCCTTCTGGGAGAAACACAAGTCAAAATAGATTTACCCAAACCTCCAACAGAGGTAACATACACTCCTGACAAAACGCAAACAACAATGGAAAAATTATTCGGGAAAAATATAAATTTATTGACAGAGAAAAGCGAAGATTTCATATCAATTAACAGTACAGGGAGCGATCTTAAAACATTCAAACCGTTTGCCGGCGATCCGTCTAAACAGTCGCGATACGAACGATTTTTACTTAATAAAGTTGAAGAAAGAGATAGAGATGTGGATAAGGTCAGTGCGTGGGAGCGGGATAGAGAGATGTTGGAGTTTGAGCAGGCGGCCAAGCTGTATCGGCCTCTCAGCGGTGTCATAGGAGATAGGTATATATTTCATATAACACTTTTTATATATCAACAATTGTAATCTATACTAATAGATTATTTCACATTTATAAAATAAATGCGAAATAAAGTATGTTCGTATGTTACGCTTTTACGCAACTACTGTACCGATTTCGATGAAATTTGGTATGGTAGACTAAACTTTAGGGAAGGGCATAGTGTATATATCGCGCAAAAAGTGTTAAAATACGGGATGAAAGTCCGTATACAAAATTTCACCAGAATTACCTTTTATAAATCGATTTTCCAAATTCCTTTTGTATTTAAATCAGCTACTAGGATGAATTAAAAAGAAAAAATTGATAACTTGTGGAATTTACCATTTTTTTTTTATAGATTCACACACGCGACCCAACCGGACGATGCCCTGAACCCTTTGAGCGTTGTCACGAAGAGTTCTGTCAATTATGGATTAGCGAGCGAGGAGATGGTTGAGGCAGCTAAAAAAGGTGGTTTCGGTCTGATGACAAGGCGGAAGGTTGACTGGCGTCCAGAGTCTCTAGTTTGTAAACGGTTCAATGTACCAGAAATCGGTGGAAGCAGGTATGTTGGGGACAGGAAAGTGTTGATTAGATTTTTACTTGTATTTAAATAATATTTGTTTAAAGTTATGTCTTGTCACATTTGTATGTAATTTATTTTATTATATTATAAAAATATAATTTTGATATATGCATATACTTATCTTGACATATCTCATATTCTACTTACACCTAGAATTTAGATATAAGATATTTACTTTTTAACATTCTAGATATACTAAATATTTTATTTCTTATTAAAGAGGTATTTAAATAAAAGGTGGTTTTTATCTTTAGTTTTAAGTGAAACATTGCTTCAATTTGCTTTTTTTTTTCAGACAAGAGCAGAAAAAAGACGACAAGCCGAAAGTTTCATATTCCATCTTCTCTTATATGGAATCATCTGTTCATGATAAACAGAGCTTTACAAAGGAACAGGCTAAGTTTAGTGGCTCAAAGTCCATCAATACCGAAAATATAGTAACAGAAGCTCCCAAATCGGAATCCATTTCTAATCTTCAAGCACAACCCAACAAGAGAATGACAGTAGCTGAATTATTTCTCAAAGAATCGGAAAAGTCCAAAGACACGGGCCAAGAAGTAACTGAAACAATTGAAAGATTTGACAAAATAGACCTTTATAAAGCAATATTCTTGAGTGATAGCGAAAACGATGAAAACGAACCAACTACCAACTTCTATGAAGCGCCGAAAAATATTGAAAGGAATGACTCCCCGCCACGTGGTATTTTCGCAAATATAAACTTTGATGAAATAAACTCATGGAAAAGGTCTCACAAGGACAAGGACAATTCACAGAGTGAAACTGACAAAACAGATAACAAAAATGATGTGCAAAGTAAAATAGATGCAGATAAGAGTGCAGATGTTGAGTTAAATATGTACGGTCCCAAAATTCCAGATAATCTACCATTAAACACGACCAATGTAAACTTTAAACCTAAATTTAGAAGTAAAGATGAAAGGGATGAATTGTCCAGTTCAGATTCGTGGGTTGATGCTAACGAAGTGAAATCAAGGAAACATAAAAAAAAGAGCAAAAAACATAAATCAAAACATAAAAAGTCAAAACATAAGAAGAAGGATAAGTGAAGTGAAGTTAACAAAGTAAATTGTTGAGATGTGAAATATATATGTTATTATGATTCTATTTGTATACATTGGTTAATGTTTTTATCTTCTATCGTTCTTAAAAGGACTAAACATGGAAAAAAAATATATGATATTATATAGAGTTGTTTCATAATAGGTCAATCAAATGTTTTCAAAAATATAAATATATTATAAACATTCAACTTAACCCATTCCAACCATGATGATACTTATAGAGATAAAACAAATACTGAAAATAATATTTGCTGTAATATAATTGGGAAACTTAAAGTATGTTGCCATTTAGTAGGTGAAGTAGTTTAAAACTAAGAAACGATGATAAAATATCAGTGGACAACCTTCAGGGTTTTGTTTTTCTCATTTTCCTTTCAAAAGACGCGCGTTATCGCTAAATGCGTCTGCCACATATTTCTTTTAAAAACAACATGTTTACAAAAAAAGTAAAAACACTAAAATGATGCGTAGTATTGCGTAGTAAAGATATTATTAGTCAAATTACACAATATTATTGCGCTGAAATTCGTGTAGGTGTTGATAATTTCAAGGTTACCAAATGGCGGGAAAACTGTAGCACTAGAAGAGTGGAAATCTTTTTTGCTTTTTTCGTACTGATCACTTAACTTAAAAATACTCCACTAGAAAATACATAACGGCAATTTCGTAATAATAGTAGTTACTTAAATGACTTGTGCACTGCCAAATGCCACATTAAAGTACTTTTTGTACAACTCATTTGTCAATAACATTGGTGTCAAAAAGAGAGGCAAAATATCTGTAGCTATGTGAAAAAGTAAGAAAAAACATAAACTGTGTTGCGAACGAGCTGTGTATGCACTTTTATAGATGACAGAAAGAGATAGATAGAAAACACTGCTACAATATTAAAGTTTTAGTCGTAATTGCTACGCATGCGTCACAACCTCGAGACAGGGCCGTATTTAAGTAATGTTTTAGGTAGTAGACGGTATTCTGGCTATATATAGAATAAGTTTTAATAAAAGCATGGCTTTTACAGTTTATTTAGGTACTAATGATAATTTAGTTTTAATCACCAGTCTTTCTTTCATTCAGACATTCAAATTCATTATCATAAATGCCAAATTACCATTATACATACTAGTGGTATGTAGTATACACTACGTATTTTAATGTTACCATATACGAAGCATCAATTCCGCCCTGGAGGAATACAATCAGCTGTTTGTAATGACAGTTCCTCTGACAAATACAAAATGGTTGAAGACTAAAGTTGGCAAACAAAGAAAGGCAGCGTAATATTGCTTTTTAATGCGAAAAAATTATTTTATTCAGTGAAAGTTAATTAATTTTAAGTGAATAGTGCGCTAAGTGCAAAATGTTGGATCTAGAAATTGTTCCAGAACGTTCCTTGGGCTGTGAGGCCTGGGAATTTGTTCTAGGTAAGCTATTCATATGTTTTTAATTTACGTCAAGAATTTGCGTTGTATTTCAAAGGGATACGTCTTACGCAATAGTTTGTTTATAAACGAAAGTTTAATTATATTATCGATTGCAATATGTTTTTCGCTAAAGCAACATTGATTTTTTAATAGCTCGGGCGCGTCTTTGTTCGAACTTCGAATGTTTATTTTTTTTTACACTTGACCATGAAAACGGTCAGTTGTTTTCATGTATATTCAAAACAATTTTAAATAATTAAATATGATCTTTAAGTGTAACATCTAATTAAAAAGTAATACTAATGTTACATTAGAAACACCTATTCTTTCAAAAGGTTCAGGTAGAAATTCTGTATGTAATAATAGAAGATTTATTCACAAAACCTTATTTGACAGGTACTGTTGTAAAAGGTTGAATCTTTTGTATGGTGGGTTTGTTATATTTAATACAATTGACTATGTTTAAGTCCTTGTTATATATATACAATAGTTTACTTTTTGTTATTCACACATAGTTATAATTATAATAAAGTATAAATATGATTTTTGTTTAGTCTGTCAATGTATATAAAAACACACACAATTACCAAGTAATATTTTATCAGCATATCATTATTTTTCCTATCACCCCAGCAGTCAGTGTCCTTGAAATAGTAGTAAACAATTCTAAATTTGTTATGTTGGTAAGGTGATTTTTAGTGTATAGTATGTGAATTATAATATTGGTTTCCATAGTGTCAATATACTTTACATGCAAAGTATGAATATATTTACATTGAGCCTTAAATTATACATTTATCAGTACGTCAGAAGTAAATCAATTTACCCATAGATAGAAAAGTTAAGTTAGTTTCTTTTACTTTCCACAAAAACCAATAAAATAATGTTATTGAGAACATTAAATTTCTAGCTAACATTTGTCGAACTTGTTATATTTAGTAGAAATTAGAGATTATTTAGAAGTTAATATATTTTAGTCAAGTTTCTGGCATTTTGTCAGGTAAATCAAGAAATGTGGATAAGTAATATTAATGTTGTAGTCTGTCTTTTGTTTTTCCTACTGGTAATACATTTACAAGGTAATATTGATATGTTAAAAAGTAACCTTTTTCAAATTAATGCTGTCAAAACAATATAAATTAAAAGTCTATGCAACCAAATTCAAAGTAAATGTATGATGGAGGTGACATTTTAGTATTTATAATGCCCTCCGGTTGTCAAATATATCAATAATAAAAATAAAATTGACATATATACATATATCGTATTTTCTAAATTATCATATAAATGTTTGCCTGAATACTAGGTTACTTGTATACAGTAGCATTGTCCTTTTTTCTATATCTAACAATAGACAACAAGCTCCCTCTAGTTGAAAATGTTTTGTATGTTAGTAACTAAGATTTTTTTAAAATTAATATAAGAGATTCATAATCAATAGATGTTTTTTTTTACAAGAACGACTGTGTCATACAAATTATTATTATGATATAACGCGATTAATAATGTCAACGCACTTTTTACCCGCTATCGGACAATTACAAGGCAATATGTATAAACGGTAGTCATAACATAGTATCTACTTTAATTTATTATGTTTTACATTGTACATTGATTATTAAATGCAAAGTAGTTGGTAAATTGGAAATTTTTGTAACCATTTTATTGAATGTTTTTAAATACACTCTGTGTAACTGGATATCGTGGGGTCTGTCGTACCAACGCTAACATGAGCAAAGCAAAGCGCAACTGGCCGATCTGTTCGCGAAACGGTTCGTCTGTTTTTACACAACTTTGGTATCGAATATACCATGAAATTTCTCGGTATATGATGTAGGTCGCCGTCTCACTATATAACAAAGATTTAACTTAAACTGAAACTAGACACTACTCAAAGTAACTACACTCAAGTGTAAGGAACACCTTTGTAACGGTAGCGAAGCGTCGAAGGTGGAATTAGACGCGTTGATTCAGGAACTTGCCTCTGCCTCTCTCTATTTGAGATCTAATATTTTATACACGGTATAAACCATATTAGACACGTATTGATATCATTTAAAAAATGTTCCACCAGTAAAATACCTCTAACGTTGTACCATTTATAATTTAAATTATGTATTGAAAATTGTATTAAAAATTAAATTTGTACCCACAATTTCCAAATTAAGCTGTGTAACGGTTCTTAGGGTAAATGACCTAATGAAATAGTCAAATGTTTTCGCAGAGTATGTCTATGCCCACTAAACAATACCATTAATTCCAAGCATCTGAATAAAGTGGTTGTAAGTGCATCTCGATGTACTTAGATATGTTTATTGCCTTTATTTAATTTAAATTGTTTCCTTTGTTTTTTAATGAGCGCGTAGATAATTTTATACAGATTAAACGAGTTGTCTTCGTCATTGTGTGTAATAACATTTTTTTGTGTGATTTTATTGACGATTACTTGCATTATCTATTGTCCCAAAAAATATTAATATCTTAAGTTTTACTGGAACGTCAACGGCATAGCATTTCATATATCAAGTGCTAACCCACAATGTCACTAAGGTTGTCACATAACTATAAAGAATATAATCATCGATTAGATATTATGTAGGTCATATTCAATGCAAACGAAAGTCTTCATTTGAATAGATACCTGCAAACAAAGAACGTTAAACACTGTTTATTTGCAAGCTCTTCCTTACATTTATCGTTTTTTTTTTATTTTCTATACGAATGTTTATTATATAAAGCCCAAATGTTTTCAACCGTCTCACTTACGAGTTAAGTTTTTTTTGTCGCGGCGCCCTACCGTGTAATATATACACAAATACCAAATAAATTGGTACCAATAATAGTAGTAACCCAACTTTAAAATGTAACAGAGTATATGTTAAAAAATTAGAAACTATTGTAATTGGCTAAATTTCGTTTTTTGTGAGATAGATAATCGGCTCACGACGTCCACTTTTATCGCCGGCCTTTCTTACTTTATTACTCCGTTTGTTTAGATTAAAGTTTATAATAAAGTTACAAATGTGACTCCCAGCAAACATTAACTGAATTGATTACATTTTGTAAGGTATATAAATATGGATCAAGGTTGATACAAGAGACCTAGGCCAACAAATGTCATAACCATTCTAAAGTTAACCATTACGTGCTTGCCTACACTTAGATTTCTACTAACGATCGTTAACGGAAATTATATATTGGTACACAGCTGACCTTAGATGCGCAGGTGTCGTATGCCCTCTGATCTTGCGTGTAATTATCTAAATAACCTATCTAATAGACAAACGCATCTAACTGCGAGTCAATAAATAAATACATTGACAATTGTAATCATATAATTAATCATTAATAAACATATGTTTGTATCGATAATCTTAGCCGATGTTAATATAAATGTTTTCTTAAATTTCAATTGGAAATATTTATATGTATAGACATACAAAAAATCCAGACTTGTATTATCTGCACAGATATTTTTATATAATTCAAATCAAATGATCATAGATATTTGAATTAGCTAATGCCTGTTACCCCTGGATGACACAAGCACGCAAAACGAAGCATTATTTGCAACTTTGTACTGCTCCACTCGTACTAGTAGAATTGTTTTGCCTAGGCCTTACTCGATAAATGGACTCTTCTCTATGCAATACACAACTATAAACTTCTTGTTAAAAGCGATTTGCGCTCTTCAGCATTTTATAAAGAAATATAATCTCAAATTTGAAATGATGTTAAAGTTTATATTTCAACTATTTATTATCAAATATATTTGAGTTTAACAAATTATTTGTATTGCTAATTCAATTCTATCTTACTGATTCATCTGAAGTCAATCATTCTATCCTTATAAAGTCCTGATTTTTATGGGAGTTTTATAAGCAATTTCGTGTTATAAGAATAATTTCTTCTCCTATTTGAGTAGATACAGCTAAGATTTTATTTCAGGACGTCTAGACATATTGATTTTGTTATTTTCAGGAATGCATTTCTCCCAAGCCGTTGCTATCATTCAGAGTCAAGTTGGCACAATCAGAGGCGTTCAAGTACTTTACAGCGATCAGGTAGGTCACGTAAGGGTCTTATGTTAGTACATAGTATATTCCCTCTTTTGTTTGATTACGTAAATCATTTTTTTTAAATTCTGCTCCAGAATGTGGCACACCTACGTTTGTCACTGCATCTGCAAGCATTTGTTGTCTATTATAGTAATTATTTATAATTTTAGATTTAAATTAGCTTATTTTTCCGGTTTTACTTAATTTAATGTATGTTGTGTTTTGTTTTTGTATACTACGCACCCTTTGCACCAGTCAAGTTGTATTTTAGGTATTCTTTTATTTTGTGGGTTGCCTGGAAGAGATCGCGTCTTAGCGATAAGGCCGCCCGTTGATCTTATATGTATTAACATCTTCTATTTCTACTGTTTAAGTGAAATAAAGTGTGAATAAATAAATTGTATGTACAATAATGTGAAAGGTATTAGGAGGTTTTTGAATAAGAGTTCAGTCAACCTTCGTTATAATAATACGATAAAATATCGTTTGCTTTCATTTAATAACAGGACAATGCAAAAATACAATAATAATGAAAATGTTACTAATTATATGTACATAATAAATTATTATTATAATTTTCTTGAACTATGTGTGTCATATCCTGGCGAAACTAAAATCCTACTGGCATAATAGTTTCACCTATTAGGAAACACTATTGATATTACGAGAATGTATACGAGTTTTGCTGATTTAATTTTATTATTTTTCAGAACCCTCTCTCCGTAGACCTAGTAATAAATATGCCCCAGGACGGAATCCGGTTAATATTCGATCCTGTCGCGCAGCGGCTCAAGATCATAGAGATATATAATATGAAATTAATTAAGCTTAGGTATAGGTATGTATCTCGTTTATTTAATAATGTTACGTTGGAGCTTGAAGTAATTGTTGCGATTTGAAGGAGTGGCGGAGGGCTTCTTGACAGCTCTTTTAGTCCCTTCTACGCCCTTGATTAGGGCAAATGTAACTGTAGATTCGATCATATTTTTCAATCTTTGACAATCCATAAGTGTACGAAACATAAACAGAGTTGTTTTTGATTTTGATTAAAAATTCCTTTCATAGTTAAACATTACTAAACAAAATCTGTGAGTCTAAAATGGTGTTTATTTTATATTAATTAATCTATACTATATCTCAATTTGTATCTGGTTTAGTCGTTTGTGGCTTAGGTTCGATTTCCGGCAAAACAATCATTTGTTCCGGGCTGATAGGCACTGAAGGCAGACAAATGTAATATTTATAATTATTATATTATTGATTCTTCTGTATATATGTTGTATAAAAAATCGTAATCACATACAAATTATGACTTTGTGTAATGCATTTTGTTATATTTAAATTGCTTTATGATTGCTTTCATTTATTAAGGTCAAATCGTATGACTCAATCAAACAGACGATTTGACTGATTGTATTTTACCATTAAACGCAACGCGAAGTAAATGCATATATTAGAGTGGAATTATGTTATAATAATTGTTCTTATTTTATCAAGTGTGTTCAATCGAACTGAAATGTGTTTTTATAAACAAAAAATGCTCAAAAACAATTGATATTTTTCTTTGTATACCATACTAGTCGTAAATCAACTGTTCACTTATTTGCACGTAACTACGCATTGAATATGTATAAAGATGATTAATATTATTTAATTATGATTATTTCAGCGGCATGTGTTTCAATTCACCTGAAATAACGCCATCTATCGAGCAAGTGGAGCATTGCTTTGGTGCGACGCACCCCGGCCTCTACGACAGCCAACGACATTTGTTTGCGCTGAACTTTAGAGGACTCACCTTTTATTTCCCCGTTGATAGCAAATTTGAGGTAATAATCTCACAACGCAATTGATTATTAAGCACGAATTTCAGCGACAATCTTAATGGTACCAAACTGAAAATAGATGAAGCAACATTTAAAAAAAAATTGAATACGGCAAAGTTAACTGCTTTGGCCTTCTAAAACTAGAAAAGAAAAACAAAGCACCAAGTTAATAAACCATAATTTATATTCACACTATTAATATATATTTATATGTTTCAGCCCGGCTACGCTCACGGTCTGGGCTCGCTGCAGTTCCCCAACGGTGGATCGCCAGTTGTAGCGCGTACCACCATCTACTATGGATCTCAGCATCAGACGTCAAAGCCAAACAGCGGTGGGCGTTGGTCTGCACCGCTGGCGGATCTGCCGCCATCCTGTTACCGACAGCAGTTGCACCTACGTCGCTGTGACGTCATCCGCTCAGCTAGCAGTACCGTTGCGTTACGGTTGCATCTGTTGGCGGAAGGCGGCCGAGGTGGCGCTGCCGTCAGTCGGCGACGCGTCGTCCGTTTCGGGGACAGTTGTCAAGCGGTCTCCCGTGCGCTAGCGGCTCCGGCCCGTCTCTATTACAAAGCGGATGATAAGATGCGTATACACCGCCCGACGGCGCGTCGTCGGGCACCGCCACACACAGACTACTTCTTCAATTATTTCACGCTTGGTTTGGATGTGCTTTTCGATGCGCGTACTCACTCTGTGAAAAAGTTTGTGCTTCATACAAATTATCCAGGACACTACAATTTCAATATGTATCATCGTTGCGAGTTTACGCTTCATGTGCATCCTGACAAGTACGTATAGCATATTCTAGTTCTGTAGCATTAGGCTTTGCCTAACGGTTCATTCATTCTATTTATTTTCATTCTAGTGCTCTCATAGAAAAACTAGAAGGTTAATACACAAATTAGATAAAATGAAACTGCGTTTAAAAAAGTCTTATCTAAACAAAAAGTAAAATATTACAGGTCCGAATCGAATGCGCTGGTGGAGTCCCGTGGTGGCGTCTGCATCACGGCGTACAGCAAGTGGGAGAGCGTGTCGCGTGCTCTGCGCGTTTGTGAACGACCGGTTGTTTTGAATCGCGCCTCATCCACCAACACCACCAACCCGTTCGGTTCCACCTTCTGTTATGGATACCAGGATATCATTTTTGAGGTGATAATTTTTTTTTATGTACTCTTAAGAATTTGAACACCTTGTATTTTAATCGAGCAAAACACGTTGAAATACAGCAACAAGTCGTCTATAATTTTTTATAACTATTGTAGTTTTTAATTATAATTATTTATGTTGTGTAATATAAAGTGTTTATACTTTTAAAAAATACATTTGATACCATTTATGGATATTTTCTTTGTAATTTTGGGCTAGGGACAAGCTGAGTGTCTTGCCTGCTCTTTCTCAGCTTGGTCGCGTACGAACAGGCGTAGAATCATTTAGATTTAAGACGTTTCAAAATAGTCCTATGTACTTTACCGATTAATGAGATTAAATAATCTTATTACCATTTGCAATGTAATATTTTAATTTGTTAAAAAGAGGCCTGTCTCCTTAGGGTGTAATTAAATAAAAAGTTGTTTTAAATGTATCACTATATGATTGTGTCTCATAATACATATGTATGGCAGGTGATGTCGAACAACTACATCGCGTCAATAACTCTTTACCAGCCAGAGGGAACCACCCCGCAATACGCCGTAGACTCTATCGCGTGACACACACAGGTCTGTATTAGATTGAACTACTGAAAATTATATATCATTATAATATATGTATATATATATAGGACTTCAACCCAGTTCTCTAGTGATCCATTGACACCCCAATATACATTACCGTTTTTCAAAGACACATCATTTTACTTTCAAATAGAACCAGCAATGAAACGCGCACGCGAGCGTCGGGTGTTCTGTTCACACCCGACGCTCGCGTGCGTCTTGATCCAGCGATATTGTTTCTTGTAGCTTTTTTTGTATTTTTGTAAAATAGGTATTGAATTTATTGTCCCACGATCGGGGATTGGGTTCATTGTTTGTAGTATCATCATATCTTAGATCAGATAGTACTATCTGCCCTACCTGTTTTCCTTTTCGCGAGCGTTTCCCTAACTGTTATATAATTCATTAACATGTAGAAAGTTGCTAAAAAATACATTTAATCTCACCTGACACGTTGTTCAACAGGTTCCACAGAAAAACGGTAAAAAATTAAAAACCTGAATGCCAGTCTGACAGTCTACAGGCGCCTAACGGTGTCGCTACATAAAAAAAAACAAAATCCTGGCGAAATACATATCCACTACCAAACTAAGAGGAAACAGTATTTAAAAAAAAATGTGATAAAACTGTGAAAAATACTAAAAAAAAAGTGAGTGACCGATCTCAAGATAGTATGGTTTATTTAAATGTTAGCAGAAATTGACAGTTCGTTTTTGACAAGTGACATACGCACTGGTTCGGGCGGCGAAATCTGACGTTTCATTGTTTAGTCAATTGTGTTTCTTATTAAAATTTGACATATTCCCAAAGTACGATAGACTTGTAAATATCCTGACGATATTGTAATAACTGTAAGGATGAAGTATTTTTTCTAAAAAAAAAAACCACGGAGAGGGTGTGTGTGTTGTGAAAATAATGTGCTAAAAATATTTTGTAATATGCACTGCGATGTGTGTTTATTAGGTGTAACATTAACGTAATGTCATGGATGGAAATGATTTTTTAAAGTTAATCATTTTAACACATTCTTGTTTATATATTTCTTAAATTATCGTTTATGGTGCCCGTAACATTTTTAATCTATTTTAATATAAGTACATAGTCAACTGCACTTGTACCAACAGCTTATAATATATTAATTAGCCACAACATAATCTGTGGGGAAAAATTGAAAATGGCGTTTCGTTATTTACAAAAAAAAAATATTAAATTTGTCACAAATTTATTTTCTTAAAAATAAATGCGCAATCTAAATGTTAATAATGATTCAATCGATCTTTGATTGGCGTTAATATATTTTTATTGAAAACGTTCAGATAAGTTGTTACTTATCGGTATAATGTGATTGATTGATATGATTTTTGTGATACGATGCACATATGCCAACACCCGGCGGGTCTTTTTTCATTTACTCGTTATATACAAATAATGTGGCCATAAGGTGTTAGATCGGCTTTTTATATTATGTACGAAATTATTAAAATGTACGTAATTTAAATTTTAAATTCGGTTTTTGCACCAAACAATTTTTTATTCAAATCAATTGATATTTGAGGGGTATAGTTTCAAAGCCAGCAATTTTTATTGAATTAATTACTATTTATCTGATTTTACAAGAACCTTGCAATTTTCAATACAAATTCAGTTTCAATGCAATGTCGTGACTGGGCAATAGTAAGCCACCATTTGATACAAAACTTATATGGCGGCGTGTTCGTTTTTGGTGTTTTTGTTGCGGAAAAGTAGTTTTTTTTAGAAGTTTTTGTATTGTTTTCTAAATAAATGTGGTATTATTATAATTATGGATATATTCCGGATCGTTGTGGAGAAAATTAAAGCTCGCATACGACGGAGAAATCCAAAACAATGGAACAAAAAACTGCAGAAATTTGTGTGGTTTTTAGATACTATTAATAATTTTGATCGTTCATAATAGTTTAAAAAAATCTATATTTTTAATTTAATTAATTTTAACTCAATTAAAAAATATATAAATGTGGCTAGTGCAGGAAGTGCATGATAATGTGCTTGATTTAAAAGTATTTTTTTTTGTATTGTCCTATATTGTGTCATATTGCTGGTTGGCCAAAGGCGCCATAATAATGATGATGAGTAATTTAAAAATAAATATTTATGATCGTTATTTGTTTTGTCATATCTCTTTTGACGTGACCGTGACGAGCGACGTGGTAATTATTAGGGCATGCTTGAAAAGTTTCAAACGATTTTTAGTCCGCGTATACAACGGTATTGCGGCGGTTTTTTAAACTATACCCCTTAAATTTCTACCTATGTCTTAATATTTTATTTGATTTATTTTATTAATATTTATTTGGAACAATAAACAGCTACATGTTTAAAGTAATGCAATGTAAGTAGCAACACAAAAAAATTGGACAAACATATAACCCACACCATTGTTCACAGATTAACGAAAAAAGTTTAAGACTTAGGTCAGCGTACCTATAGTTAAACAATAAATAACATTAGCAATAAACACAATTACACAGTTACACAGTTACTGTGTAATATCTCATCTTATAAACGATAGATATAAGAGCTAAATAGCAAAATAAACCGCTGGTTAAGTGTAATTTTTTGTCGCGTGATCACTGATTATGTATATTAAAGTCCTTAGTCCACTTAAGGCGATTCATTCCCAAAGTATTTTTTATATAACATGATAGAAAGCGCTTAAGAGTTTTTGCTTAATGTTTTTGAATTTTTTGGGAGACAAATTTGGTACATTCGGGAGTTTACTTTAGTTTAATTTCCTGAGAAAATATAAATAAAAATTCCGTAAATATACGTCCTTATCGTCTTAAACGTGTGTTATTCTATAATTGTTTTATATAAGTGTATTTAAACATACTCATTTTATTATTGGTCTATTTAACATATCACAAATTATCTTATCAATCTCAAGTTTTATGCGTAAACGTGATGGTAACGTTATGATCGGCGGCAACGAACATTACGAAAGAACACGGCTATGACGGCTGATCGCTGAGCTGTCTGTTCGCAAGTGATATTGAGTTGGTACAAAAATATATCGCGATACAGACATTTCGAACTTTTATGCCGACCGTACAATTATACCAAAAGAGGCAGTGGATGGCATTTGTTCTATTATCTGTGGTCAACTTTAAAGACGTGCCTCGGTCAACGTGAAACAATTGACACAAAACTTATCTTTAGATATATGTATCAATAAATATCATATGAAATGTTGGTAAAGTGGGTTTATATAGATGTATCTTAAATGAAGCTCAAATACAATACACTTCAAGTCGCTATAAATTGAACGGTTGTGAAAATCATTTTCATTTAGGGCCATTTCGTTAGCAAAAATAAGTTAATTATTTTTTGAAGGACAATAATTTTTTTCGTTATTTTCTTATTCAAATTATCATTTGACCCCATGTATTATAGGATTTCAACGCTACATTATTTATTAATGCACAATGTGTGTGATTGTTAATTGTAAGTGGCTGTGGTGCCATAAAAAAAAAGAAAAAATTGACAAATAATACATTAAAAAAAGGATTTAATATAAGGTAGCGTATGCCACCCTTGTTAGTGTGGTACGGTTTAAGAGTCACCTCTGTCTATTTAGTAATACTCATTTACCAAAATATACCTCACTGTTTTTGCTTTAACGGATCAATTCATTTCGCCCTGTATATATGATCACGCGGTGACCATGAATCGACTCACTGCGTAATAGTGTAGAAGCTAGTTTAGACAGTATTTTGACACCTTATTAACCCAGTTTGATACAACAGTGTAAAATCCATGTACCGTCACTCGATTGATCGACAACCTCTCTAAAGCGTCGAAATCAATTGGCTTTGGTTGGTTTAGCTTGTGTTCCATACAATGTTTATTATTGTCTCAATTTAACGACCACGCGATAAAACGCACAGGTACACTGTAGTTTAAATCTGAATACTATGTATTAACACCAGGGGGCGATACAGATTCAGTACTAAGTCAAACCCATGGTCAGTGATTCTCAAAGTAAACTATGTTTAGTCTCATACAGGGCTAAATGTTTCTAAAGTATGTTCAATACGAACCGTACAGACACTGGCAAGATTAATAATAATTATTGTCTTCATTAGCTTATTTTGCTGTGGCTTGTAAATGTCACAGCGTTGTCACTTAATTCATAAGGTTATTTGTATAGCCATTATGTCAGCCCTCTTCAAAATCTCGAATATCCGCTGACGTCACTTTGACGTAACGCAATCTGATTGGCCGTTATTATAGACCAATTGCACGGCCTCCTCTAAGGGCTGGCATAATCGTATAATGTAACTAGTGTTTATAAGTAGCCGTGTTATGCTTTAGTATAATACAAAAACTTTATGACGAATGACACCATCAGTTTAATAGTTTAATTTTTTTATATACAGCCATTAAGGTGTGAAATTTTTGTATGAACTAATAGTTTTTATCTTATGGTCAGTCGGTATTTAATAGTGTGCCAATGGCCGTATTGAAATAAAATTGAATCGCATAAACTTGATGCAAATTGTTATCCGCAAAATTACATTACTATATATAAAATTAACTGCAAACAATGGTACATCAGCGGTGTAATAATCTAAATAAGTTTTTAAAAGATGTTAAACCGCGTGGGGCGTGCGTCATTCGACTTATAATAACTGGTCGGACATCTGGATCCTTTGCAAAGGCGATAAAACATTCGAAAAAAATCGTAACGGGTAAAATACTTTAAAAATACGTTGGGTGATATTTAAGCGAATGATATTACATCCATACATATTAGTTAAAAATAGTTTTTGTTCAATTCTCGACTTGCGTTCGAGGCTGATTTTTTTTTGATGAATCGAGCAGCGTATTTAAAAAATTATAGTCATTTTAACTTTTGGTAGTGATTTTGATGATGACCTAATCATCGTTATTTTTAAAGATATTCGACATTCTTAAATGCTCGTAGGATTTCTATACTTCACATACAAACCAATCATAATATATAGGACAGTATTGTATTCTTTTTTTTAAATTTAAATATTTTTTCAAAAATAATTCTGAAGTATTTCTATACGTATATTATGTATCTTATTGGTTTAATTATGCCATATGAAGTGTATAACGGTTTGCATCAAGTATTAAAATAAATATTTTTAATTAATGATACCATTGTTTGAAATTGTTGAGTCACTATTGTTAATATTTGCTAATTTGTTAACTTAGTAATACTATTTGAGACATTCTTTTCTACTGATTTTTTTTGCGATTAAAATTGTATTTCGTTGACATGTTGGCTGTGCCAAAACGTATTTCCCCGGAATTCACATTATACGAATACATGAATGCAAAATTTTAAGAAAAATTTACTCCTGGCCTTTTATTTCTGCCTATTTTACAGTTAAGTATACTATTTATAACATATACCCTGGTTATGTCAATTACATTTTAAATATAATATCTATACTAATAATAAGACAGTAAAAATCGAAAAACTGTACATTAAATATTTTTCCAAAAAACTGAAAGGAGGCAATTAAAGAAGAGTCATAGAAACCAAAAAACCAATTTTTGGAATTCTTGTCTGTCTGTCTGTCTGTCTGTCTGTCTGTCTGTCTGTCTGTCTGTCTGGTACTTTATAACTTGAAAACTACTGAACGGATTTGAACGCGGTTTTCACAGTTGGATTATATATAATTAGGAGCGTTGTCAAAAGTTTATTTTGTCAAAATCGGTTAAGAGAAAAAGAAGTTATGGTCAATTGAAAATTTACTTCAACCACTGCTTCAAATTTTTTAAACACTTATATTGATTGATTAGTTATATATTGTTAAATATGTTCTAATATAAGTTAATCTTAATATTAAAACTTATGAGAGGTAACAAAAATAACAAATAACGCAGTGCGCGCGGGCGCGGTTGAAGTGTTGAACAATGTGCTCGATAGATGGCGTTGATAAAATTCGTAGATTTATTTTATTTTTTTATTTCTTAAACCTATACAGCTTATCAAAAACAGTTTACACAATAAAAATAGATTAAAAATAAAGCCAAAATGAGGTTAAAATATAGAATCGGAAATATAATCTAAGATCAGGAAAAAGAATAACAAAAAAAAACACGAACAGAAAAAAAAAATATATATATATACACATGAACAAGTGGAACTATGTGAAGTACGAGCATTTTAGTGTGTGCAATGGTGTTGCTGTGTGAGTGAGTGTGCGAGGGTGAGTCTTACTTTTTTTTTAAAGAACTTCTACTTAGGCCAAATATATCCATCGCGGTGTTAAGATGCTCCATTGTGTAATGACTACCATGCACTTCAAACTTTCATTAACGTTTTACCCTATGATTATTTTGAGTGAACACTACCTATACCAACAAGTAAAAGGAAACGAGTGAAAAGACGTTTATCGTTTGTCCGCTCCCATTTTTCCATCTACATCCTTAACGTTAATGAAGTTTACCTTTTATTATTTGGCCAAGCTAATAAGTAATAACCTCACAAGTACGTATTTCGTACTCAAAACTTCCTAAGAATTTTCTTTCAACTCTTAACCGCTGAGGAGTTTTACCTTCCATCATCAGCTCATCCACATAAGAAGATGACTATCAGAATATAAAATTGTCAGAATAGTAATTGCCTGTACGTTAATTTGAAAGTTGCCCTCGATTTCCCTGAATCATCCGATCCTGTAAAGCTACATCATCCCTGAGTAACACAGGCTATATATAATTCTAATTGTAACAAGATTTTAGCCCGTGAAAGAAAGCCCTGTCGAGATCATTAAAAAACGCTATATACTTAACCAAATTACACGTGGGCGAAGCCGCGGGCGGAAAGCTAGTTATATAATATTTCAAATACAATTGTTGTTAAAGTCGACAAATTTTAATGGTATTTATGATAAAAAAAGGCCCTGTTTGCTTTTCTTATCTCTTTCGTGCTGGTTTCAGATTGTCGAGTACCTAGAACATGCGTTAACAGATTAAAATATATTTTCTTTTTTTCCAACCTTAATTTTATCTTTGTAAATTGAGGCATCAGATTTTGATGACTCAGTAAGTTTTACGCTTCTTAAAAAGTGGAGCAATAGCTAATTAATGCAGCCTTGTCACTTAAGGGAAGATATTTGAACAATAATGTTTAATGAAGCATATCTGTGAACGAAATTAAACATTTACTTATGATTTTCAATCGATTGACCGAATACAATTACTCTTTTCGGTCGTGACATTTAAAATTAGTACATTTTTAACTAAGCGTGACCCATTTAGCGTTGGCAATTAAACACACTTAACTAAAATTACTACAATTAACCTTACACCTACCTGGACCCATGCAAGTACACGAGAAACCTATTATACGATTATTTTATATTTAACACGCTCTGGTGATTGTCAGAATAATGCAATTTACCGTCGCAAGCGGTTCTATTGTTTCTGAATATTTTGAGTCTAAAATAAATATAATCTGTACTTCTTTTGTGTTAAGCCCGTTTACACTGAACTACAAACATTACGTCGCCTAGTTCATCCTGCCTCAATAGCATCTAAGAAATTTGAAATAATGGGGATCCCACTCAACTCGTCTTCAGTTGTGGACAGTAGTTAGTAACTAACCTTCCTCCTATTTACACTTCGTTAAAAAAATATTATATGGGCACAAATTACTATTATTATAACGGGAGTTTTATGAATGCAGAATGAATGAATTGAATCATCGTTTTAAACCCGAGCACGGTGCCGGTGATATTTAACCGTAGATCGGCTAATCTCGCATTTCAGGACGACGTGGGAGATCATTTTGTCTGTCTCTCGGATCTCTGCGTAGTGGGCATTCAATGTTATTTTCAATTGTTGATTAATTAAATAGATGCGTGTTTGGGTTAGTTACGTCAACATTTTTAATCTGGCCAATAATTTAAGCAGGCTGCGTGTCATTTTCGGAGATGCAGTTGTGTGTGGATTCCCACTGGTCGTGTGTGGTTTAAGTAAAGGCAGAACTCTATTAAAAAGATGTGATAAAACCTTGGTTTTACGTTCTTTGTAGAGTTCATAGCGGATGAAAAATACATGTTCAGTAGATGCGTATATTAATAAAACAATTAATATTAAAAGAATGTAGACATATTAATCGAACTTGATCATTGAATTATCATAGGTATGTTATAATGATTCGTAGCTATAAATGGTAGGTTGCTTCCGAGTCACATATAGAATTCAAATAGGCTGCATTTTTAGCAACAAATCACATATGAAAAGACCAGGGATGTCGGAATCGGAGATTTTAAGTTTGATTTGTCTAAGTTGAAATCGGTGACAGCGTTAGAAGAGAGATGTTTTTTTAAGATCATTATAATAATTATTCAGTAAAGCTTCCTAATTTTAATTCGAAATTACAATATTTATTTACAGTTTATTTATAGATATAATGATAATTATCTCTTATAGAGTCTTGAACTTTTTTTTACCTTTTTTTTTGTGTTTCGGATCGAAAGTTCTGACATATTGGAGTCGCAGTCGAAGCTAACATCACTGCATTGGGGTACTTTATTAATCGATTATTGAACTAAGTGAAGAAAATAAGTTCATGTAGATATTACTGGAGAATTAAAAAGTAAACAACCATTTTTTTATCGTTTGAAGTCATGTAAGACTTATTTTAGAGTGAAATAATTGTTTACAAAACCACACCCAAGACTAGGTTATATATGATGCATTTAAAGCTGAACAGCGTTCAGTTGTTTGCTGAAACTGAATTTTCAGTGAATCTAAGTGCACTGAATAATTCTTCTTCTTTCGTTTCAGTAGGAATGAAACAAAAAAAAACACGGTGCTCAGTTTTATTTTTAGTTACAAATTAACAAAACTAAAAATAATAAGTTTCTTAAAAATTAGATACAAACACAATTTCATGTTTCAAACAATTATATTATTAAGATTACGCTACCAGTACATGCACTCATATATCAGTACAGATGTTCTGTATTAAGTATAAGTTGTTTCCATTGTAGATAATTCCATGTACAATAATGTGATAACAAATGAATCCCAGTTGAAACTCGTTTGTATCAGACGCAAGTTCGTTTTCCAATTTAAAATTATTCTATATCCATAATTTGTTCCAAATATAATTTTTGTTATATACATATAACTGCTATCTGGCGTTTTCTTTTCGTTACTGTTGGGTTACTAAAAGGTTTTTTTAATAGAAGAGCATTGAAAACGGACTTGAAAACCAAAAAGGTGGAGTCGCAACCCAAAGACGATATAATGACCTGGCCCGTGAATGCGTAGCCGGTCTGTAGCCGAATTATTACAGCAGATGAAAAATACCTGTTCAGTAGATGCGTATATTTATTTTATAAAACAATTAATATTAAAAGAATGTACCTAGACATATTAATCGAACTTGATAATTGAATTATCATAGGTATATTAAAAATGATGTTTCTGTGTATTAGTATTCCAGTTCTAAACTTTTCTCGTATAAGAATTGAATAAAAAGATCGCGTTGCTAAGTGTGTAATACATTAACATGTACTATTATAGACGTTTTATCTACCTCATATCTTATCTGGTTCATCTAGGCGAGGACAGTGTGGTTACGACATCCAGGATTTGACCTCACACTAGATAAGTGATATTTTGATATTCTACATTGTCAATGGTAATTTTTACCTTTACACACACTGATAAGAGAGACACCGTGTTGGTTAATCACCTTGAATGAAACATTAAGGAGGCCCCTGGAATCGCACTGCATAATTAATTTGTTTAAAAGGTGTAATTACATGTCTTATTGAAACCATCACGTAACAGGAAATCAATGATTTATATCTGTCATATCACCGAGGTAGAAATTAAGGAAGGTCATTTATTAAATTAACAATTCTTGTAATTAGCACTGAGTTTGTCGGTAAAACAATATAATAATCTACAAGTGACCGTCTTATGAATATTAGATTAGAACGTGCAATGTCTAGACAACTTAGGCAAAATTAACTTAACACTCTTCAATTAACGGTCGGCGAGCATAAGTTCGATGACAATTATCTGAACTCTCAACTGCTCATAGTTAAAATCGGTAAGGAATTAAAGTAAAATGCGAAAAATATGTTCTTTTAATGTCCGATGTCCACTCGATGTCTGTCCACAGCATTTCCTTACATATGTTTATATCACTTTTAGGTATTCGTTAGTCTTGAAGCGGCCCACAATAATTAATACAATATTTACTAATAATCCCAGAGATGTACTTAAGAAATCAAGCTTTATGTTATACTAGCTTTCCGCCCGCGGCTTCGCCCACGTGTAATTTGGTTAAGTATATAGCGTTTTTTAATGATCTCGACAGGGCTTTCTTTCACGGGCTAAAATCTTGTTACAATTAGAATTATATATAGCCTGTGTTACTCAGGGATGATGTAGCTTTACAGGATCGGATGATTCAGGGAAATCGAGGGCAACTTTCAAATTAACGTACAGGCAATTACTATTCTGACAATTTTATATTCTGATAGTCATCTTCTTATGTGGATGAGCTGATGATGGAAGGTAAAACTCCTCAGCGGTTAAGAGTTGAAAGAAAATTCTTAGGAAGTTTTGAGTACGAAATACGTACTTGTGAGGTTATTACTTATTAGCTTGGCCAAATAATAAAAGGTAAACTTCATTAACGTTAAGGATGTAGATGGAAAAATGGGAGCGGACAAACGATAAACGTCTTTTCACTCGTTTCCTTTTACTTGTTGGTATAGGTAGTGTTCACTCAAAATAATCATAGGGTAAAACGTTAATGAAAGTTTGAAGTGCATGGTAGTCATTACACAATGGAGCATCTTAACACCGCGATGGATATATTTGGCCTAAGTAGAAGTTCTTTAAAAAAAAAGTAAGACTCACCCTCGCACACTCACTCACACAGCAACACCATTGCACACACTAAAATGCTCGTACTTCACATAGTTCCACTTGTTCATGTGTATATATATATATTTTTTTTTTCTGTTCGTGTTTTTTTTTGTTATTCTTTTTCCTGATCTTAGATTATATTTCCGATTCTATATTTTAACCTCATTTTGGCTTTATTTTTAATCTATTTTTATTGTGTAAACTGTTTTTGATAAGCTGTATAGGTTTAAGAAATAAAAAAATAAAATAAATCTACGAATTTTATCAACGCCATCTATCGAGCACATTGTTCAACACTTCAACCGCGCCCGCGCGCACTGCGTTATTTGTTATTTTTGTTACCTCTCATAAGTTTTAATATTAAGATTAACTTATATTAGAACATATTTAACAATATATAACTAATCAATCAATATAAGTGTTTAAAAAATTTGAAGCAGTGGTTGAAGTAAATTTTCAATTGACCATAACTTCTTTTTCTCTTAACCGATTTTGACAAAATAAACTTTTGACAACGCTCCTAATTATATATAATCCAACTGTGAAAACCGCGTTCAAATCCGTTCAGTAGTTTTCAAGTTATAAAGTACCAGACAGACAGACAGACAGACAGACAGACAGACAGACAGACAGACAGACAAGAATTCCAAAAATTGGTTTTTTGGTTTCTATGACTCTTCTTTAATTGCCTCCTTTCAGTTTTTTGGAAAAATATTTAATGTACAGTTTTTCGATTTTTACTGTCTTATTATTAGTATAGATTATTATTAGTATAGATTAGTATAGCAATTCTGTGTAATGGTTACCTAGCATGTTGATTAGCTTTGCTGAGGTAGACAATCATAAAAGTTTTGAACAACCTTGACTGAAGGCTAATCGATTAGCATTTCGGAATTGGTTTAGTGGGGCGCAAATATGGTTTTCTAGGTCTATCGTATCAAAATCGACGCGGTTTTTATTTTCTCATAATATTCTTTTCGCTACATTGAAGAGAATATTACCGCGACAAATCTTGAAACAAGATTATGCTGTTTTCATAGTTATTAACGTTGGAAAATTATTGTATCTTATATATCTATACTTATAATAAGACAGTAAAAATCGAATGTCTGTACATTAAATATTTTTTCCAAAAAACTTAAAGGAGGCAATTAAAGAAGAGTCATAGAAACCAAATAAACAATTTTTGGAATTCTTGTCTGTCTGTCTGGTACGTTATAACTTCAAAACTACTGAACGGATTTGAACGTTGGATTACATCCAATTAGGAGCGTTGTCAAAACTTTATTTCGTCAAAATCGGTTAAGGGAAAAAGAAGTTATGGTCAATTGAAAATTTACTTCAACCACTGCTTCAAAACTTTTAAACACTTATATTGATTGTAGATTATTTATTGTTAAATATGTTCTAATATAAGTTAATCTTAATATTAAAACTTATGAGAAGTAACAAAAATAACAAATAATGCAGTGCGCGCGGGCGCGGTTAAAGTGTTGAACAATGTGCTCGATAGATGGCGTTGATAAAATTCGTCATCAACCTAGATTTATATTATTTTTTAGATTAAAAATAAAGCGAAATAAGGTTAAAATATAGAACCGGATATAGAATCTAAGGTCAGAAACACGAACAGAAAAAATATATATATATAAATAAATATATATAATACATATGAACAAGTGGAGTATATTATGTGAAGTACGAGCATTTAAGTGTGTGTGTATTAGTGTGTGCAATGGTGTTGTTGTGTGAGTGAGTGTGCGAGGTTGAGTCTTACTTTTTTTTAAAGAATTTCTACTTAGGCCAAATATATCCAATAGAACGCGGTATTAAGATGCTCCATTGTGTAATGATGCATGCAGTTCAAACTTTCATTAACGTTTTACCCTATGATTATTTTGAGTGAACACTACCCATACAAACAAGTAAAAGGAAACGAGTGAAGAGACGTTTGTCATTTGTCCGCATCCATTTTCCACCTACATCCTTAACGTTAATGAGGTTTACCTTTTATTATTTGGTCAAACTAATAACCTCACAAGTACGTATAACTTCGTATGAATTTTCTTTCAACTCTTAACCGCTGAGGAGTTTTACCTTCCATCATCAGCTCATCCACATAAGATGACTATCAGAATATAAAATTGTCAGAAAAATAATTGCCTGTAAGTTTGAAAGTTGCCTTCGATTTCCCTGAATCATCGGATCCTGACTACGGGACCAACTTGAAAGTACCCCCTACCGAACAAAAAAATTATCACGTAAATATAACATCAAGTCCACAGAAACAGAGGATGTTGATAACATTTGTACATGTAAAGCTACATCATCCCTGAGTAACACAGGCTATATATATAAAGAGTGTGGAAGTTTTAATTAGTAAAATAAACCGTAGCTCGTTTTAATTTTATCGAAACAATATTATACAACACCAAAAGAGAACATAATTCATTTCATTCTTTTACATCTGACATAACATTATTCTATTTATTTATTTTTCAGTTGTCGGCACAATGAAGGTTGCACTTCAATAATATAATTCCAATTGTAACAAGATTTTAGCCCGTGAAAGAAAACCCTGTAGAGATCATTAAAAATCGCTATATACTTAACCAAATTAGACGTGGGCGAAGCCGCGGGCGGAAAGCTAGTATACTGATAAGCTTTGACACGCAATATTGCTTCCTTTTTTATATTACGGCGGCGATTTTCATAGCGCTCGATGTTTAAAAAAATCCGTCAGCACTCGTTTTAGAGTTCTAACCAACATCTAAGATTTTCGATTTTTCCTTTTCGTTAGAGGAAGTTTACACCTTCCTTCCTCCACAGTAGGATTGGTTAATGTAGCTTAGGTCTAATTAATACTCAACCTGAATAACTAATTGCACTTTCTGTTAATCAAATTAACGTGTATTGTGACAAAGTTTGTTTGACTTCTTTTATAGAGAAACGTAAAAAAAAACTGACCAGTAAAACAAACACAGAAATGACCAGTTACACTAGAACGCGTTTATGTTAATTTAGTATAAAAGCCAATTCAAGGATATAATCTATCACCTGACCTTAAACTGAATAATATATAGATTCAGCGGTCCAAATGTAAAATTACGGTAACTTCAATATGATAAAAATATACTTGGTAAGAATTCATCCAATACTAGGTACCTACTTACTTTACCAGATTTTTACAATAAAATTTTAAGGCTGTGTAAAGAGGGACATACCATGTATACATGTAGTATTTTCCTGGGCTTAATCGTCACGTAATGGGCAATGCATATTGAACGAAGTCTCCAATTACCCTATATTTTTGTGGCCACCTGACTTGCGTGACTTTGTTATTTGCTCTATAAGCATCACGCACGTAAGTGTCATGAACGGTCAATGTAATGACAGAAGGATGTTCATAAATACACAGCATTGATAAAACATTGCAGTTTTAATTTTCCATGGAATGTTATATAAAATGTATATTAGTTTCGTCGTTAAGCATCTAGTGTAATTAGTTAGTTTTCATTTTAGTTAAAAGCTTGGAAATAGTTTATTTCAATAATTACTTTTAGATCGATCAAACAGATAATGCAAAACTTTGCAATAACTCGAACTATATGTAATGTTGGTGTGTAGCCTGTGGTTACAATAAAGTTTCATACCTACTTATTCCCTACAAACTCAAACTATCTTTATTCAAGTTGATCTTTATAAAGACACTTTTGAATCGTCAATTTTTACACTACCACCGGTTCGGAAGGCAGTCATCTACCGAGAAGAACCGGCGAGAAACTCGATAGCTGCTCTTTTAAAATAAACAATTAATACAAAATTGTGCTACTGACAATTAAAATAACAAAGCATTGTAAGGCTCCTCAAGAATTGAACTGTCCCGATGCTGAGCCAATTGCCGACACATTAAAGGGATATTTAGATTGTGAGGAATAAAAACACCTTCGAACGTTACTGAAGGCTGAAAAGATTTTTATAACATTGTGGGTTTATAGACCTGGGATGTTTCTTTTTTTAATCCCAAAGCCAGATAAATCGTATAGATGAATAATAATAATTCTAAGTACTTAACTCTCGAAAAAACATATTGTCAGAATCGTGAGGAATGGCGTGATAAGCAATGAATCACAACTAAATACTAATATTAAACCAAAAAGTACATACCATATAACATAGATAACGATACGACTATTTGCTATAAATAAATATTATACTTTCATATATAGAGAATTATTAAATATCAAATCACTTGTGGTCTGGAAATTGGATGGCATTGCCTGACCCAGACTAAAGTAATATATAATAGTCCTTACAAGTTTTATAGGACGTTATTGGGTAGCTTTTTTTAAGTTTTTACACTCTTATCTGAAAAATTATTAATCCGTATGTAACATTCAAATTTTAAGTTTTTAAAAAGTACTACACTAAGTGAATCTATGTTAAGATATTGTAATATTTCCTAATATGATTATTCGCAATGCGGCGACATGACTGTTGCTTCCTGATTAAACTGGTTTTGTAATAAAAAACATACATAATTTAAGTGGTTTATTCGTTTCAATTTTTTTCCGTTCATTATTATCCTTTTACAATGCCTTCAAGTTTACATCTGTGAAGAAAACACTGTTACATAATAATAATTTCAGACACAGGTATTTTAAACAGATCGATACAATTCGATTATTCTAGCAACAAAATCGATCTTAGATCTGTATTGAAACTTGAAAAATCGCAATTCTGTGCCTGTTACAACTTTTGATATCGGGAAATAATTTTATAGATTATCACGAACGAAATACGATCTCATATTAATATAGATGATTAAACAATAACAATTGTCTAACATGTGTTATAATGAAATTACTTGCCTTTAGGTAAGAAAGACGTTATAATAGATTTAACACAGATTATTATTTTTTTAAACTAAGCCGACAATATATAACGACTCACATTTAAATTGTGTACAATTATTGTAATAAAAAGTTTAGAGAAACATTCACTATAAATAATATATTTTTAATTTGTTACGTAGGCGTTTAGAGCCGTGAAATGTCAACACCTGTCTAGATATTTATTGAAGGCTTGGGAAATAAAGATGTATCAAGAATTTATTGGCAGCAACCATACTAAACATAGACCGCACCTCGTTTGTGTAGGATTCTTTGCAATCAGCGAACATAGAAAAAACGGCATTGTAAAATCAAGGTTATACAATCGAAAATTATAACAAATGTAGCAACCGACCGTCTTTAAATCACAACCAATGTTGTACTTTTAAAAATAAAAATTACCCTCATAAAAAAATAAATAATTTGCGCATCGAAAAAAAAAAAATGGCAGCGTTGTGTACTCGTACATTCGCAACTTATACCCAAAATAATCACAGAAATAAATATTACGCTACATAGTGTAAGGATAGGCCTAATCCTATATCCAAAAGAAACTTTATATATACAGGTCGTAAATATGTTGGGAGAGATATTATTAACAATTTATTATCATTATAATTTACATTGGTGTCTCGCGCATCGCTAAAATTACAGCTATATTATAATTATTATGCCAGTAGAACAAATGCTCTTGTTACAAAATTATTAATGCTCAAAACTTTTACCGAAACACATTCTGGGCTTTTTGCATTTTGGTGAACATTTGATTCATCGAACGAAGATATTTGTTTACGTGTAATCTAAAGTGTATGTATCGATGATTTATTCCCACGAATCATATCAAATCAATTTCTCGTGAACGGATAAGAGTTATCTGGATAACGTGGTTTACCTCAATTTAAATTCGGACGTTAATGCATGATCAAAGCGACAATTATCTTATCGTCTCCTATACCTGTGATGTTTTGTTCGTAAAGCAAGTTACGAACGAATTAATAATACAATTTTGATAATGCCTATTCATGCACCTGTATCAGAATAACTGATGTTTGCCTATAACATTGATTATCCATAATTTAAGTACTCACGCCCTTTCATATCTGGATTACTATCGATCTATCTTATCGATTAATACCTGTTCATTTATAAAAATCAACAGTAATTTGACAAAATTTTGTGAATGATATTCTGTAAAACGCGAGTAAAATTGTTGCGGACAATATAATTAATTGGTTGAATGAAATTGTATTGAATGCAATTGCATTGCAAATACTTCGACTATTGAAATAAATTTGACCAAGTTATTGATATTTATAAGAATAAAAATAATTCTTCGCACACCTAATTTTAATCACAGCCAAATTTTATTTGAAATTATGTTTTTTTTAATTTAGTCGAGGGTTCAACGTTCGTAACTAGCCTACAAGGTCAAGCAGAAAACTTAGTGATAAAACTGGTTCGATTCCGCCCCTATATATGTAATAAACTGTATATGAGCTTTCTGGTTTTGCTTATTGCAAAACTGGTTGGCTTGTTACGATATAAGTATTATTTGCATACAAAATTTAGTTTTAAGGACAAACATAACGAAAACCGAAATGCACCGCCGCATTTACTACAACATTCTTAAAGTTATTTTAATAGCGTCATAGAAATATATTACTTTTTATTGGCGAGAAGGAAAAGTGCACGAGGTACACTACAAAGGTGAAGTCGCCGCCCATAGACACTCACGTGGCTGGGAGCTCGTGAGTGCGTTGTTGTCCTTATATACAACACGTTCTTTTTTAAGAAACATTAAGCATAATTTAGCAGCCCGATTAATATCGAATATTTGGTGTCTACGATTGCCCTAACACAACCAGATACAATATTTTCAGAACAAAGTTTTGAGCACATTACATATAAAACAATGGTTCTCGTCTGTCACACAATACATAATAAAATAACAATATCGCCAGGGTTACATTGAATGGGCAGCCTTAAAAAACATATCGTTATTCATCGCAATTAGCCTCTGTGGTATAAAACTCAAGGTATTTCATAAATATATACCAATCTCTAAATTATTACAATATAGTGTGTTATCTGTCAAAATCGTTAATCGTTTTAAAATGCAGTAAAACTAGCATGATAAAGATTTTGATAGGATGCCAGCTAACGTGATAGACTTCGCTAATATAGTATAAAAGTTTTGGTTGGTACATATAATAAAATTAATACGATTCAATGACTAATGATTTTGATAAAACATTTAAAAAAATAATAATTAATTTATGTAAATTCAACTTAACACATGAAACCTAAGAAATTTCGTTTAAATAAAAAATAACTAAATGTTATCACTGAGTAAATCACTGGAGTCGGATACTAATTCACTGTTCTGACCTATTTTTGCGAATGAACCACTAAATAGTACCTTTACATTTCCTTGGCCACTGAAAAACTATGAGACAATTTTTTCTATGCAAAAATGTTAATGTTGGCTTAAATAATGACAACACTTCAACAGTCGTGGTATATACATACTCAAGTACAATCTTCTTACTAATAATAAGGGCATATATATGCAGAGGCTAATTGCAAAAAAAAAAGAGTTGATTAAAGAAGCCGGTATCTATCCACTATATCTATAAATATAAAATTGCATGTATTACTTTAAATTATAATGCATACAGTATGGATATTTTAAAACTTTGGCAAAAGATTTAAATGGATTTATAATTCCTTAGAATGCAAGAATTAAACATTATTATGCAAGTACCATGCAGTTTTTTGCTAATAAATTACAATTTTATGAGCCATTAACACAAGAATTCTAAGTACTGATTTGATAATTTTTGTAAAATGTATGTAAGGATAACATTCCAGGTTGAATAATAATATTATCTATAAAAGAAAAATATTCCATGAGATATTTTAGAAGATAATGAAGTGTAAATTTGAACTGGTTTTGTTTGTTAAATATGTTCGTATAACAAAATAAATAAAAATATGTCACATTCAAGCTAACCCATTCAATGTATAGTTCTTTAGTATTAAGGGTTGAATATGTATTTATAATTGAAGGACTTGGCAGCCCTAGGCATGTTTCAATTCAGGTCATTCAATTAGTATTCAAAGACAGAATATCTAGAATTTATGTAATACAAGTATTCATGGCACTCTAATGATAAAACCCTCAACAAAAGGTTGAAGTACCTCTGGATGCCGGCTAACCAGTCTTTATTTCTCAATTAAATTAATTAGTCCAAAACTTTTACGGAATCTGTTTTTATTCTACATTTGAAAAATAACTTTTCTCTTTTTGGTCCCCTTCAGACCAAAGTGGTTTGAAGTCTGAACATTCAGTCCAAAGGTACATGAAAGAAATAAGCAAAAAATAATTTAAAAATATTACAAACAACCCTGTATGTGTTTAATTAATTTAGAATGCAATGTTTAAGGCAAGTGTAAAAAAAAGAGGACAGCCTAAACCTTGAATTTAAATAGTTATCAAAATTTAAATAATACAGTACATCTGTTTTCAAAATTAAGTTCTCAAAATCACAACAAAGATTTTCTTTTATTAGTACGGTAGTTATGGATTAAATTTGTTGCACTGATTTGACTGACCTTAGCACAAGCGATATATTGGAATGTGTGATTGATGCATTATTATTTTTGTGATATCACAATAGTTATTATGCCAATATACAAATGTATAGGCCTATCCATGAATTTAAATAAGCTGGCTCTTATTTTATTGCAGATCACAATAATTCTCAAAGTAGGAAACAACAGCTGAAATATTTTTGTAATTATAAACATACAAAACTCTTTTAAACAAGAATAACAAGTATTCATCATACATTTCAAACTATAAATTAGCCATTAAAATAAAAACTTATTACTAATATAATCATTATAAACTCACATTCATGGTAGCACTGAAGGTTGCTCCTTTTTAAACCAAATTAAAGCTTTAATAGAAGTGATTTTGCTCAGAACTTAAGTTTAGGTTTGAGCTCATGTGCTCGGCCACCCCAGTCCAGCCGGTAGTTGCGAGCCCGCCATGAAATTTCGGGGTTAAGTGCTGCTGTTGCTAACACAAAAGGTGCACAACACTCACTCCACACCCAGGCCAGAAGAAACTCTACTTTCGTAAACGGAGGAGAGCCATTCTGTACCGAGCGGAGCATGAGCCAGTCTGATAGAAACCAAACAAGTACATGTACAAGAAAGAAAGGTAAGGGCTCAGCGCCAAAGAGCTGTCCAGCGGCCCATGCGGCGCCTGCACCTAGTGGTAGGCACTCACTCAGAGGTTCCAGCAGCGCCGTAGTAGGCACCATAGCTATCCGCAGTCGCGCCCACCGCTTAAGTCGCGCCTGCATTCCTCCTATCGACTTAGAGCCCGAGTTTTGTAGTGCTGGTAACGATGCTACGCGTAACCTCCACCCGCGGGATAACACTGCTTTCGCCATAAAGAAATCCTCAGCTAGATACTCTCCAAAAGCAGCCAGCCCTCCCGCCTCCTCCAGCGCACAGCGTCGTACGAGAGACGACATCCCGACGTGACAGTTTATGCCAAGGAAATCTGCTCCCAGATACATCCGCGCCTGCGCCGTGCCGAAATATACTTTCTCGTAGACCGCGGCGAAGCCATCCGCATCCCACGTGAATGGCATCTGATGAACTATCGCCACATCCTCCTTCATGTTTTGCACCATGTCCAGTAGACTATCATCTCTCATTCTAATCCCAGAATCGCTTACTAATATAAGTGGGTGCTTAGCCGCCATATACGCTGGATGCATATTGTTGATCTTAGGGTTAACGCCGACTCGCGTTCCACCGACGAAATACCTTGCATCCACTCGAGGATACTTGTGAATGAGACTGTTCACAAGCATCAAAGCAGGATCCTGTTCATTTTCTACACAAAATAGAATTTCATAGGTCGGGTATTCAAGAGTGAAAAATGTCTCTAAATTAGAGAACAAGTTTGGATCTACTCCGGTAAGTGGTTTTAAAATCGAAACACCGGGATATGGTTGCTCTGGCGGCGACCGGTCCACAGTCCGATGCAGTTTCCACTTTGCGTATAAAAAGGCCATTATGTGAATTAGCCACAAACACACCCATGCAATAATAAAGAAAATCGCAAAACCATACACTGTATACACCATCGGAATCATAATTTAAACCTATGTCTCTTTCGCGTCCCGGCCACATAATATCGACTAGCTTCGATGGTTTGGAGCGGTGCTAGAATTGTATCATAGCATTGAATACGCCGTCTATCAGCAACATAAAAAGTCAATTTCAATATTAAAGCAAATATGATACGAACATTCACTTGGCATTTTTATTGCGCGAGCATTTTCACTAAATACGGTCGGATAATAGATGAACTTTAGCGAATGCTTATTCTGCCGCAATTCTCAAGACGACTGCAAACGACATTCCCCGCCCGATGGCCGATATCCTCGACCTGTCAAATTTCAATATCCAAGTATGGTCTATAGTTTCTGCTCTGCTGCGCCACAGAGTATGGAAATTCAATTCTTGTACATAACAGATAGTAACGTATAAACCATAAACTAGGTGTGTAAATAATTTAAACAATTATAATATTGATATCCAAAAGCTATATTTAATAATGATAATAGTAAAAGTGCATTTCAGTTTATAAATCATAGCATTTTCTAAGTTTTCAATAAATATTTTATTCCTAGGGTGCAAATCTGTTAACTGCAATTACGGCATCAGCCAATCGCTTTCCAAGATGTATGCAAATTGGTAAGATGTCCAGCAAACTATTTCCACATGTATGGTCACAGATAATGCCTGTAGCAAAGTGTTTTGCCTAGCCCTTTAAAGCTATGATCATCACGTGATCAGTCACGTGACCATAACTTAACTTATATCTTTTACTTATTAGAGAAATTTTTGATTACTGCGGTGGCCAAACAGTTAATTCAATAGTAAACCAAATTAACTTTATTTTATAGGTTCAAACAATAAAACAATAGACCCTATTAATATAATTACTGTCAGTTCTCAAATCATGGACGTAGATCGAGCGGGAAGAAACGCCAAAAAGCTCTCCGCCCCTCTTAAAAATCAACAAGCATGTTAAATTAAATAAAATCCTCGTTTGAAATTTATACAGTCATATTTTCACAAAAAAGACTTGCTAAATGCATACTTAGCAAGTAAAAGCAAATGTGGCAGTACCAAGAACACAACGAAAGAATAACGCCTTAGAGCACTGCTTATATTTTTTAAACATTTCTTTTTAATTATTATTATCTTGAACGTCATTGTTTTTTTTTAAATTTATTTAATATTTATAATTGATATACTATAAAAGTTATAAAGTAAAACACTTAAAATATGTCAACTTTGGTACCTCACGTTTGTAATAAAACTCACATGTAATTTCAACGATGTTTATTTATAGTACTTACGAATTAATATTATAATATTTACAGTGAGGCAGTAACAGTGTCAACAAAACTTACACAAATGCAACTTCCGCTTATTTTTTCCCTTAGTAAAGGGATAAAAAGGGCAGAAAATTACTGTAAATAAATAACTCTATTGTACAAAGTATACAACAGCATGTGTTGTTTGAAACATTTTTAGTCTGTGAACATATTACGTCACTTCATTTGACGTTTATGACCTGTGCGTTGAGAATAGACATGACGGATTACACTTTTAGTTTCGCGGGAACTTTTCTTTATATTTTAACAAACGATAAGGTTTATATCCAGAGAACATGTTCAGCATGAATTCTAGATAGATATATCATACTTAGGTCTCAAATCTCCTCCGGTCTTCTGATTTAGATCTACAGCTATAGCTTTTAAAATAAGTGTGCATTGTTAATATACTGAAATATAGACAAGTAGTACAGGTATCACAAGGAAGACAACATTTATATTTTTGGATTGTATCTTAATGTCCTATCTGGGTATAAAATTAATATAGAAATATTTCAATTCATTAGATGTTTTAAATACTAACAATGCCGTCACATGAATAGAAGTCTTAATTTCAAACGACACGCGCTGAGTACTTTTTCTCAATGCTATGAAGAACTTTCCTCAAATGACTAATATAAACTATTCATTCACTAAAATACCTATAAAATATAACGGAAAATCGATTTATAGTTTAATTAAGAATTAAATAATGGACATCATTATTGGTTTAAAGCGACCAAACTTTTACAATTAATGTTCGTTTTGTAGTCATTTGAGGTAGATGAGCATTTTTTAATGTTGTAAAATATAAAATGAAGTTTTACTTAAGACTAAGTTAACACGTTGAAAACTGCGTTAAAACCACTGATATATTCAAATTAATATATAAAATGTATCTGTCGGGGCCACATCCCTATACAAAGTTCATATATTTACACCATATTCACGCCACACAATATCTTGCTCACTTCTTATTGATAATTTACAGAAAACATGATACTGTCAGTGTTTAATTTTGATTCATTGATTATTTGGACTAATTAAAATTGAACAATTGGCGATATAATCAATTATTTCGTTTCAAAGGTGCATTTTACATTTATATACAATTACATATACAAAAACTTAATATAACAGTACTTTATATGTTTTGATTCAGAAAGAAATTGGTGTTATGCTGTTGGTGTATATTCATTTATACAACGTCTGACGTCGTGAATAAATACAAAATCATATGCCAAGACTGCGTGGCGTAACTTAATATTATAATTAAGTATTTATATTACATATAATTTATCAATATTATTTACAAGTTTACAAAAGCGATGACCAAGTGTCGCTGCTCGTGAGTTTCAACAAAAATACGCGCTCTCGAGGGTCACACTTATTAGTTCATTACATTTTAAATATATAAAACACATATTCAATATGTAACCGTACATTCGTGACGATCATTATATTATTCAAAATTTAATTTAAAATATTATTTACACATCACATGTCGGTGTTCGTTCAGACGTTCCTCATATTTAGGGACAGTTTCATCAATGGCCGAGAACATTCCATGTCCGCGGCCGGTCAGTGCGCCTCCCGCTATTGAGGAGAGTCCTCGTCTTGACACACGATCCTGAAATCATAAGTGACTTAATAGTACTGTGACTTTATGGATGGCTTTGTCAATAAACTCACTTCGGTTGAAATTTCTCTCTTTTCGATCAGTTGTCTTGTATACCTTGTATTCATAAGTTGTGGTCTTATTTAATTTTTGTAAATACAGAGGTTTAGCGGAGCGCCTTTCGATACATAAAATCGCTTTGGACAGCTATGGGGCGACGCTTAGGGGGTCGAATACGTCATTAAAGTGCAGTCTACCTTTAGTTCTAAGTTGTAATAATACAGACTTTAACTGCCATAAAACAGTTGCAATTATCTACTTATCCTATATAAATGTAGTGTTAATTAAATATATTTATGGTGAAACAATTGAATACTCTTGTGAATGAGGAATAACCGAAGAATTTGAAATGAAAATTAACTTTGTAATAAAGAAGACTTACAATGTAGACATTACGAAGGCGAGCAGACGCATGAGTGGTATAACTGGAGCTAGTAATACTCCTGCGACGCCCCGGCCTGGGTCACCCCGCGCTGGTACTCTCGGTTCCCGTGTAATACAACATAGTGCGATAAATACACCAACGATCAACATTGCGGCATTGGGGGCTGCGGGTCGCGCAGCATTGCCGTGCTGCATAGCGGCTGGCTGCTCCCCTGAAACCAATAAAGCAGAGGTGAACGATGTGTTCCATTCACATACATATATAGAAACAAACGCACTTACCACTAAGTACGTGTAGTACAACGGAAGCTGAGTCAAGGTTGGAAGGAGCGCAGGAGTAGTTGCCAGAGTCTTCGCGTACAGGATGGTGCAGGACGAGATGACCCACTGTCGTGTCGGGACCCAAACGTTCTACCCTGATATCGCGAAGCCCGCGTCGATAGCTAAGCACCCGTTGGTCGTTGTGGTACCAGAATATGTAAGCTGGCTCCTCCAGCGCCTGCGTAATCACGCACTTGAGGCTGACCGTGCTGCCAGCCTTCACGTAGATCTCGCTCTCGCCCGCGATTTCAATCTTGGGCACTGGAATATACAACGATAATGTCGTTATTATTTTTGATTTTATAATAACAATACACATTACAAATATTTAAGTATAGAATTGTACTGTGGGGTTAGATGGTAATGTGTTTCCTTTGATTACTACAAGTAATGGTCCTCGTAAACACAGTGTTTTTCTTTCAAATGTTATACTACTTTGTGAAAAAACGAATACCTTTAAAATTACACCAGTTTGAGGGTCTTGGCTGGCAATAAGACAAATATGTGAGTTCGAATCACTCCCGCGCACAAATTGATTTTCATTTCTACGTGCGGAAATAATTGGAACATGCGTCACCGGCATATCATGATGCATACTCATTTCCTATTGTCGTATCTATATATTCACAACTATCTGTGCAAGTATTTTATTACGTATCTAAATCTGTTTCTTTGTTATATCTAATTATTTTTTTTTATGTTGTGACACGGTACGTGTGAATTTTTTTTATTTTAAGGGTCTTACCGACAACGTTGAGCTGAACAAAATGGCTCATCTTTGGCTCGGTTCCGACCTGGCATTCATAGAGACCAGCGTCCCGCGGCTGCACGTATTTGACTTGCAGCGTCCACGTGTCTGTCGCCTCGACGAGAAACGCTTGAAAGCGCTCATCGGCGATAAAGGTGAATCGGTCGACGGTGAGGATGTGCGCGTCGCGTCGACGTATCCACGACACTGATTTGTTGCTGAGCTGGCGCACCTTGCACGGCAGATAGGCGTGCGTGCCCAGCTGTGCTGTCACGTTGTTGGGTGCCGCTGGATCGAAGTACGGGCCTGTGTACAGACCCACGTAGCGGCGCGCTCGGCCTGCGTTTCCAGCTCCTCCCGCGCCACCTGCGCCACGCGCCTCGCCGCACGATAGAACTGAAATTGATTAGTTTTTCGTCATTTAATAAAATAAATCATTTTTCGAAGAATATTTTAAACATTTAACATTGGGATCGTAAGGACTAACATTGGTTATAGAACTAGAGTATCTGTAGATGGGTCTTTTGTGATAATCCCTACGCGTTCAAGCCATCCAGTCCGCTGAATAAAATTGTATATTACTTACAGAAATTAATTTTATTAATTGATATATAACATTTTAACTCGTTTCCACTAAAGACTATTAATCAATACGAATAATATAAAGATTTGTATTTTTGTAGAGAATAAACTCAATAACTGCAGAAACGATTTAATTTTGCATTAACAGATATAAAGGATGTATTGTAAAAACGGAAAAATGTGGTAAGGAAGGTTTACATTAACGAATGTAAAGCGAATTATAACTAGTATAATTGCAGTGTCGAAATATTTGAAATCCGCTTCTTCGTAATTGTACCGAGAGAATTGTTCGTAAAGTCTGGGAGAAGAGGAAGGCCAATAGACGGCTTCAATAAATCTCAGTGAGGTTTTGCGGTTTGCGGTGAGTCTTGCTTCGAAATGCCACCTTTATTATGCGCTATCGTACTCTCACTTCGCTGTCCGGTGTCTGCGCTATGTTACGGATATTATGTAATTTTTTTAAATTATGAATACTCTTCAATATAGTAAATCTAAGTATATGAATTATATTTTAACATATAAAATGTCTCGCTACCTTTAAAGGACTGTTTAATGAATAATCATATTTTTATTTAATTAATTCCGGTGATACAAGACAGTATTATACGAATTAGACCAATTACAATATGCTATAGCATATTGATGGTTCTGAAACTATTCTGACACCACTGTTCAATCACAGACCATATTTTTTATGTTAATCTGTGTGCGAGAAATCTTTCACAATTCTGTTCATGCGAGAATCTTCCATTCGTGGTACACACGAAATATAGGTCGTTACTTGTATTTGTGCCGCGAGAAGCATCCATATAAAACTTCTTAAGTTTTATTGTAAACTTGATTTTGAAGTAGATAATAGACGCAACAGAGATATTCTTTAAGTAGATTTAATCTATACATTGGCTTGACCCCGGTGTCGCTCGCCTTGGCTCGCCGCGGCCGACCTACTTTTGACAAAAAGAGTAGTCGGCAGTATAGTGAGCCGGTTCTATAGTGTGGTGTGCTTTTAATTAGAACACACGCTTCAGAGCAAAACAAGAGCATTTGATATGATTTCTTCTCACATACACAGCAGCATTATTAATCTTAATTTATATATAATTAAAGCTCCTACAACAATGAATAAAGCTCGTAAGCTTTAGCTAAAATGAAACGATACAATAAAGATGGCAATCTGCTTGTTACAGGATTATATACAAAGTTATATAATTAGCAATGAGTTTTATTATACACTTTAAACTTAGTTCATTTATTAGAACACGCCTTTATCAAATTGCATGGAATCTTCTTTCACCTATACAGGGGTTGCGGAAAAACGTACACTAATTAAATTTTACTAAACGAAAATACAGATTTCAAAAGTAAATTTAAACTTTTCTCATCTACGCGAAAGCCGAGATCGCAATTAATATTAAACAGCGCGGCCCCGAATCACACTAAATACTTGGTAAATAAATGTATTTTTTAAAGTGTGCGCATTCCTATAGAATTGATGTCAATTTCTAGTTGGCCGCTTATGCAACGCTCTGCAGTGCGTCGTGTTTCAAACGTAAGGGTGTACCATTTCCGGGATGCAAGGTAGGTACTATCAAATAACCTGCCTAAAGCCACAGCTGGGAGGGCGGTTCCCTTCCCATAGTTTCCCAATACAAACAGTAACGCGACGATTGCTGATTTTATTAACTATCATACAATACTAAGAAACACATTTGTTTTTACAAAAGATTAAAACTTAAAATATAAAGTATTGGAAATTTGTTAAATTCTTTTACGTGCTTAGAATTTGAGGCTACTGGAAGCAAAATACTAATAACTTTAGCTGTAATATCTTAACAGCTTTTTTTTAAAGAAAATTTGCCAAAATCCAAACATTCGTTGACATTTGATAGAGATATCTTATAAATAAAATTCTTGTTTCGTTGTTTGTTGATAATTTTTTCTGAAACGTCTCAAAGGTTCTCATGAAATTTTGTGTACATGGGTGGGTCTAGGAAACGGTCTAAATGTTAAGGGTGGTCAGCCCCTCGATATTAGTTTTTATGGTACAGCATAAAAATACATTTCACACACTTAAAGCATAACCAACCCAACCGCAACTTATTCATATGTATATATAACATGGTATATGGCTCAGTTTTAGCATTGAAAACTTTATTAGAAACAAAATTCTGTTCACTTTTTGATTAGGGTTGCTCTGGAAAGCACCGCTACACGACATTTTCGATTTGTTATAGTTAGGATAATCCGATTTGTCACTACAGGTGTTTTGTCAATATTACAGACAAAACATTATTGTTGTATATAGGAATATCATATTTTAATACTTATAACCTATTTACAACAAAGATGAATCCTAAAAGTCAAACACCAAATTTGGTCCATCCGTTCATAAGTTATAAACGGTGCAATTAGCACGACTTTCTTTCATTTACACAGGTTTCTGTTCCATTTACTGAACACACTCAACTTTACAGACGATTAAGGATTTCACCTGGTATATGTATAGAATAGATAAATCGCAGCGTAGGAATGCAAATAAGAATATCGTTAATAACCCACTTTCAGCACTACGAGTAGCAGCGAGTCGAGCTGAAATGCAATTTCCCTTTTAATTTATCCTCCGTGAATTCCGAGCATAGCTCTACGCGCTGTAGCAGTGATGGTTCTACGACGTAGCACGTGCTGACTTCTGGTGACCATTAACGTTATGTCTCTCTTATTACGAGAATCATTTCGTAAATAGGTGTTAGTAAACATACATTGGACTTGAATTCATGTCATGGTATATTATTTGTGATTTATTGTATTCTATTGTTTTATTCAAAGTATACTTTAACTATGATGCCTGTTTTGCTATTCTCATTTTTGATAAACGTTGGTTTTTATTATAATTTATTCCATGTTAGGTAATTGTAATGAACATGTTTGGTAGTAGAAAGTGTTATTTGCGAAATGGGAATATTTGTATTTTTTAAATTTATTTGAAAGGTATCTTTATCTGTAACGTGTAATTGCCTAATATTGCATTTCACTTTTAAACATTTTAGGTTTATAATATTTGTTTTACCTTTCAGTTATAAAGCCCGTTGGCAAACTTGGTTGATAAAATAAATAATGATAATTAAGGGTCATTTATCAAGAAATTCGATAGTGATTAATTAATCACAATACGTAATAAATACAAATTCAGGAAACGGGTTGCTTGCTGCCTGTATTATGATTTGCGTGTCTTAGACCACATTCTCGGAAAAATAAAATGTTAGTGTTAGATATTTCTCTACGTCCACTCATCTGCTTATTGACGTCAGGGGTGCGGTGGACAAGACCACCCATACCGTCACAGTCCTTTTTTGACAGTCATATAAAGCGTCGGGATGGGAAGGCCGTATTTTGTACACTCATGATTGGTTACGTAATAAATTTATTATGTCACTTCTAACTTATAGTTACCTACTTTCTGATAGATCTTTCGCCTACCTACATATATTATGAATTAAACTATTTTTAATTATAAATTCATAATTTTGGGGAGGGTGTCATAGGCGTTGTAAGCGTTGGGACGTCAGTGAATTTGTCTAATGCCAGATTTTATGTTTCACGTAACCGACAGGTCAGGATACTTAACGTTCATAAATATATGTTCCGTGAGTATATACGGATTGCGTTATACGTTTTTTAAACTACTTTAAACTTAACAAGTATTTAATAACCTGCTGTACACAAGGATGCTTAAGTAAGTTTCCTTGTACACAGGAGTACAATAAAGTTAGTACGATGCTGAAAACGAAAATATGCGATCCCCTCAACGCTGAGGGGAGTACGTAAAATATTAATGTTACATTTTGATAAAAAAAGACTTATTATTACTTGACTTTTTATACCTTAATATTTTATGATACTTAATATTTTATTATAACACAAAGTAAGGTAACGGAATAAGTCATCGAAAATTGGATGGCTACAATATATACAGTATACATTCGAAGAAGATTATCTTTCGAATAAAAAAAATCATGTCAATCGAATAACCCATCGTTGTTTTATGCAATTTAAAGTTCTATACAAATCACCCATTATAATGCTGAAGAAAATTAAATACCAAACTCTATAGTTACTGCCGTGAATTCTATAGTAATATAGATCTTGTACTTGTTAAAGCAATATGATCTGTAAGCTTTAATTTGGCTCTCTCAAAAATCGTGGAATTTTCCACTAATAAAGTTTATATTGAAAAGTTTTCCTTGAAAATTTAACAATTTATTAACGTACGATAACGAACCTTATTGTATTGGATTCAGGCGTGTTATAATATAACATTATATAAACATTGCCTGAGTGATCAAAATAAATTATAACACTATAATTAAATGTTAACAGTTTTAAAAAAAGAATGCCAGTACTGAACAACTGACATACTAATAAATTAACTTCGATGTCAAATCGAGTCTGTTGCCGAACCGTCAGTAAGGCCACAATAAAAATCAAATGTTAAATTCTTTGTTATTAATGCTAACGCGTATGTTGTTTAAATCGCGACAATCAAGTTATTTTACACTCGATAAGTCGATGTTTCGATTCAACGTGTTCTTTTTTGTGTATATAGCTTAATCGTATCAATTTCTATGATATAATGTGAAAAAACGCATAAATAAGAGATGTACAAAAATAAGATTAATTAAAGCAGCAACGCGGGTGTTTAGTCATAGTAGGGAGAATAGATTGCCCTTGAATGTGTGTGTAGGTATTGGAAAATAATTATTCCTAATCGTTTTATTTTCGGGCTACAGTCGCGGGGGATGTTTTTGCGCACATTTTTCTAGACGTTTTGCAGGAGATTTAACACCGCCGCTTTACTTTTACGAACGCCTCCCCCTGGGACTGGGACTCTTTTCCAATAGTTTTCGTATAGAACTCAGGCGTGCTCCCCGGGCTAGCGGGGAACATCACATCCAATTTCTTGTTTAGTGCATATTTTAACATTTTTATTTTTCAGTTACACACAGTCTTCTGCAGCTCGAGGATTGGCACCAGACAACATCAGGCAATCCAGTAGCAGGCTCAATGAAGTCTATTCCATTCGTCATCGCATTTGCAGAAATGCGTTGTCTTTACTTTAAGCCTGTAAAGGTCGTGGCTTGACACTATGCTTAAATTATTCACCTTTATACTGAATAATGGTCAGGCCTTTTCACTGTTACGATTTTATGGGCCGCCTCTATAGTTAAATAATCGGAACAGCCTATACCCACTGGAATAGAGAAACAGACATAGGAACTAAGAAGCAACGACTCGAGCCGCACTGCAGACCAAGCAGAACTATTAGCGATAAGCAAAGCCGTGGAACTGGCTGAACTACCTTAGGGACTGTTCCATAATTGTGTGACTCAAGATCCATAAACGACTTACCCCGTTATATTACCCACTTATATCCGGGTATGAGGCGTTATATATGCATAGCTGCAAGCAAGTGTCACTTTACTTGATTATAACTTATGTTAGACATACCTAACTCGTAACACTCAAATATCAACAAGACAAAGACTCAAAACACAATATTAATATAAAACCTATTTTATTTTAGTATATCTGTCCCCAAACATCTTATGTGCTAAATATATTTAAAAAACAATAAACTAATGAGATAATAAGACTAGACATATATTGCATATACATATAGATACACATAAAACAATTAAATGGGAACTTGAAACATTCAAATAATGTATACTTGTTAAAAGAGTATTTCTGTTACGAGAATTTACCCTTTCCCTAACCTAAACTCACACGACCTTTACTAAAATTTCTTTTGCTAGACAAAGGGTAGTTTATAATAAAACCGTGAAAAGTTTGAGAAGTTTTGTATTTTGCGTGCTCGGACGGTCAAAGGCTATATAGTCCACATACTTTTAGTATCAAATTTGGTTCACATTTTTAGCACAACGTTCGTTGTAACTATCCTATAGTTTAGATACAGATCTATTGATAAAATGCATTATAAAGTGATGGTAAAATATAATAGTTATAAAATTGCCGCGACTGTACAGACGCAGAAGACTACAGAAAGCAATTTGGCTCGCGATCGAGACGCGACTCATAAACCCACGCCAAACATCACATCAATTTCGGTTACGCCGTCCATTAGAGGCAGTGTTTAATGTTTATTACTTCTGTAGAAACTTCCTTAAAGTTGCAACATAAAGCAAGGAAACTGTGGCCTACGAGCGTAATGAGAACATGCCGAATACCATTTGTGAATAATATTTCATGTTTACTTTTTATATAAACGTTAATTTGTATGGTAGCCTTTTATGTTATTTCCCTTTAACATAATAATATAGATACATATATTATTACTAAGTCAAAAATATATAATATAAGCTGTTCTTACTAAAACCAATAAAATATCCAGCAGTAGACGAGATACTATTTTGACGAGTCGTTGGAAGCAATGGTTACTATGCCGGACTGAGGGTCTCGGTTTCGATACCCAGGATATTATTATATATTTAAAGTAGGTAGTTTATCAGTTATGTTGGCATCCATAACAAGTTATATCGCATACTTACGTATGTGTGAAAGATATTATTATTATATTTCTAATGTAAAAGTGATGTGGACTAAAGAAAACGTAATTAGAATAAAGAGATTTTTAAAATATTACACAATAATTTGACACTTCATACCACCTGCCCACGTGAAGGGTGCTAAAATAGTTCTTAAATTTCAAATACATTCCTACATCTTGATAACGTATGTCTCAATTCATTGAGGGTTTTTTTTATTGTTTTAGGTATTCACCGACTCGAACCCAGACATCATCTGTGTTATATTATAACGAAAAGAAATTAAGCAGTTTTATAACTAGATAAATATGTTGTACAGAGTAAAGTACTTACGGATTTAAGCACTGTGTTATTTGTTAAGCTGAGGACACTAGTAGCCGGGAATTATTCGAATTAACATCAAGTGACAATGTAACTTTGCATTTAATCTAACTTAATTGAATATAATAGAAATTTCTACAAAATTTTATACTTGTGAATTAAGTAAGCCATCTACGAAATTATTATATACTTATATATATAGCATTAATGAAATCCCGACCTCATAAGCTATCGCATAAAGTAATCAAACGTGAAAAAAAATCAGTTAAGAGTCCATAAAAGCACATTATGTGTTAGAGCACCGTACAACGGTTTGCGTAAAAAGCTGTAGTTTGAAACAAAATGTACGTACAAATTATGTTTAAAGCTTTACAAGCAACTCGGACCCGCACGAATTCCCACGTTTTATTTTCTCTCGCTTCTATAGCAGCGGTGTGTGACCTGTTCATTCCCCCTTGCCCCACCACACCTCCCCCTCCCTGGGACGTAAAAGGCAACATCCTTGTAATTCAAGAGCTCTTTTCAAGTCGCTCTTCGAATGTACGAAATGGCACCACTCGCGTTTGTTGAAATTGGAAAGAGTATTTTGCGAATGACATCCGACGCGGAGAGTTGCAGACATCAAAGGCGTCCGCTATTCAGGTTGAGAGATTGAATATTACGTGATATAGCCTATATTTTAAATTTCAATTTCACTAATTAAACACTTACGATAATATTTCGAAGCACTAACAGTGGTTGGTTGTCTGTGCTTGTTCAATATTGATCTCTATTTTAGTTTAATAACGGTCGAAGTTTTTGAAGCACTGAGTGACGGCAAACGTAACACTGTAGATATGGAAGGTAACTGGAAACTACAACAGTTGAACTATACAACTCCGAACAAAATCAAACTAAAAGATAAAGTTCTGTGTGAGCATTTAATACTAAGTAGCTTGAAGGGATTACAGTGCAGTCTCGGGCTATAATCCATATATTTTAACAGTTAGCCCGATTAGCTGCTTTTTACGGATAATTATAAGTTTTTCTTGTGTTAAACTACAGCAATAAGGCTTATTAAATCGGTAACAATATAAACCATTTTATTATATTTGTTAATATGATAATCTTTGAATAGGATATAATTATTTAACAGTTGTCCAATTAAGTTTGAAGATACCGTAATAACGAACCAAAGTGGTTGGATAATTAATACTATAACTCGTTATCAAACATTTAGAAATTGGTTTTAATAGTTTTACAAAACATTCGCGAGTTTTTGAGAGCTATTAAAAAAAATAGACGAACCTATTATCCTCTATTCTATTAGTTTTATTAAGTCAAATAAACTTCAATATTGGGTATAATAAGTAGAACAGTGATGAAAACAAACATAACAGCCTATAATACAATTCAAATACAAGTGTGATTCAATTACGTATCTCATACAACTAACTCGCACACTCGCGCCGCATTTACATAAGGGATCCACTTGTTTGTTTTATGAATATTTGTGTTGTTGAAGTTTGCTTTCGCTCACCAGATGTCGCCGGGCGCCGAACAGGGGAGAAACCACAAACAGTGAAATACGTGCTTATCGATTTGTCATACAAGACTTTTTAACATATAAGTTCCGTTACTTCCAATAGCATGGAAGACATTACGATAATTGTATTCGGGAATGCTGATTTTAAGATGTGTTCGTACACCGTACGAATATGTGTTAAGTATTAAGTGAGTCATAAACATTTAATACTCTATGGTAGGCTGTTCGTATTCATCTATACTAATTAAAGGTGTTTAAAAGTCGAATGCGCTAATACCAAGCACAACTCGTTTCTCATTTGAATAGATAGCCCATTTATAAAGGGAAATTATGTTATATATAACGCATAAAGTGAAGATTAAAAACCCCTTTTACTAACGAAACCAAGTTACGAATTGAAGAAAATCGGGAAATGTCATTGATAGATTTGTAAAAGTGTCTAACATTAATATGTTTCTTGCAATTAAATACGTTCCAAAGTGATTAGTACTATCAAAAACTATTTCTCAATACAAATATTTTAGACGATATTGCCTAATGAGTATGTAAGATCGTATTTTTTTTAATGAACTCCACAACACAATTATAAGACACAGATTTATGTTATGCAGGGGTCTTGAATTAACGGGGATGAAACCACACGATACACTATACATACAATAGTAACATAACGTACTACGCAAGTTATTACAATGGATTCCAATTATACAGACAATAACTTGAAGATGGCACCAGTCTCCCCTCAGCACAATAATACAAAGTAGTTGTATCGTAGGTCTGTCTGTGCGCACACAGCCAGGGGTATTAATGAGACAGAGTATTGAGACTGCACTGTTGCCCCTCCGTCTCCACCGCAGCTCATTGTTTATCCAGTGGGGATCTAACTTAGTTGTTAGTTATGTATCTGTGGTATGTAAGGATTTTGTTTATATTCCTCTTTACGACTTGCACTTGGACAGGGCTTAAGAATTACATTGCCTTAACTGTATTAGCATACCAGTCAATAAAGCTATCAAGGCTCATAATGTCGTACAGTAATCGCATAGTTGATCGCTTCATGGTATGGATATTTTGTTTTTTAACAATAAACCCCAGGAATGTTATCCATATGTTAATACTAAATAAGTAGTAACTTTTAATAATTAAACTAAGACATTATCGGAAGCCTGTCTCGTGTGTACGGATGTGGAGTTTACTGGAAGTAAGAAGCCCCCTCTAAAATCTCAATGTTTAGGTACATAAAGTAGAGAACAATAAATTTAATATTTTTCACGGGAAGATAAAATGGGTGGGTTTCGCCATATAATGTATTGGAATACACTTTCCTATAACTATGGTTTTATTATAAGCACACAAGCAAACGTGCTTACGTAGTGTCCCAGAAGAACACTCCGCAGTGCATGGACAACCTAATTTGATCAACGGAACCTTTGCTGGCCCTAAAGGAAGGAGCTACGCTTTCTCTTAATTCTCGTATTGGAATTTATCTAGTCTAAGCCGTGCCGTATAAGCAATAAACAAACCAAATACAGTTCCAGTTCGAATTTACAATTCCATTTGCTGAGAAACTTCGTTTGAAATACGGGTTCGAATCAAAAACCAAACCAATTTCAAGAGTTGTCGCTTCTTATTTTGATTGGCTGACTTCACGGAGTTAGTTAATTAAGAATTAATTTTTAATACGATATTTTATTATTAGAAGATACTAAACTTTATTCTTATAATGTTAGACAAGGATCTAGTGTTAAATATGTACACACTATTAACGAAACAGGGCAGACAAATAATGTTTACCCTTATTATATATTATTATTAGTATAGATTAAGTAATAATGATAACAAAATTAATATAAATTACTGCTATTGTATAAATCTTTAATTTAATTGATACGGTTTATATTATTTAAATATTTTGTCTAAAGAATGTTCTTTACGCCCTATAATTTGAAATAAGAGGATTACGTCCCGCGCGGGGTTTCCTGTATATGGTAGGTATGTGCAATGCGGCAATGGTCCGCGTGTTACCGCACACTACACGTTACAGCGCCAATATATCGTGTGTGTGAGCGCCAGTGGCAGTCAAAGTGCAATTACAACGCTGCTTATGTCCTGAATTATTCACGAGCGCTCTGAAATGTTTAAATCGTTTTCCGCGGCTGATAACTGTGTACAGCGTGTTTATTAAAAAATGCAGGTTTACACGAATAACTATTTCCAGTTTATGGTTCGATATACCTCATGTTTAATGTTTTATTAATATTGTATGTTCTACGACCACGACTATACCTAGTTCATCAAGTTTTTTAAATATCAAATATCTGAAATATCCTCTTAATCAAATAGTGAGATTTTTTAGGTCTTGTTTAGAAGTTGAAAACATAGTTCAACTGTAATATTTTCTTTTAATATTTCGTGTTTATTCAATGCATTCTAAAGTCCCTGAAGGGCGCGGCGCAGACAGAAGGGTCGGGTTCAGGCCCACAGCTCGTCCTTTGTCCACCCCCCTCTAACCTCACTTACCTCCCCACCCATCCTCATATAACACCGCAATCAAGTGGTGTCCGTACTGTGTATTCCAAGAAATGTTGATAGGCAAACAAATATGCACGGCAATTGTAAAAATGAAAAGATATATTGTTATAAAAGCCTTTTCAATCAAACACAAGCCATAAATAATGTTAATAAAGTCTTAACAATTATGGCACGCAATTACGCAGGCACTAATGAGAGTCGATCACGAAACTCACCGCGTTACAGATTTTTTATATACAAACTCGCGTCATCATTATTACATTTGAATAGATTCCGATCAAGAATTCGTGTGATTTTTTTTCTTGGGTCTTCTGTGACGACACAAAGGCTCTATTAGCTTTAAAAAGTGTGTGTAGGGGATCATCACCAAAAAAAATCATCCAAGCCGAGTTTCTTGCCATCTTCTCAGCTTAGAATGATGTACCTAACTGAAAATCAGATTTTGACATTGACACTCGGTTTTCTCAATCGTCAATTTAAATGTTTATTACCAATGGACATATTTAACGGATTTCAATTAGACATCGAATATATGATTTCACAATTGTATGTCATAACAAACGTATAACAACAACAATACCAATGGGACTGACAAGACAGACAATCTGTAACTAATTGCAATTCAATTATCCGGGGAGTGGAATATTGTTCAGTAATGTATTCAGTGAGCGGACACTGTCGCCTCACCTGCACCGATAACTGTTAACTACAACTACATTATTCATTGGATGTATTAGTCACATCCACATGATGAATGGAAGTTAACATAATACTAAGTTATGCTTAGATCGGGTATGAAAGTATATACTAGTATATATGTATGTACAGAGGGATGTTTAAATGTGCTTCGTTGAATTGTGTGGTTATACTGTCAAGGACCAATCATAATTTCATCTCGCAATATATGAATACATTACATACATGATTTTTATACATTGAACAACTCTCTATTTTTACGATGGAACTATACTCATAGTGTCACATACTTCAATTCTTAATACATATAAAAACGCTATAAAGTTTTAATAAAAAAAATATCTAACAAAAGAAAATGATGTAGTCGTGATTGACAAATTTGTTTTATATAATTCAATAACTCAACAGAAATGTGATTTCAACTGAAGGCGCGAGTCACAAAATATACGTATTATACGAGCGTGATTAATGGAGCCGAGAGCCTGTCACATGAGCTCATGATGTTGATGCTTGTCAGACATCTGTCCATCGCTTAATATCGAGCCTTTATTGCATGCCTGCCATAACATCATTAGCTTACAGTTCACGTACAATATATAAATGGTCTAACTCGACATCGCGTAACTTGAAAACAAATCGAAGCGTTCATGAATATTCCAGATTTTAATTAAAACATAAAACAACGCGTACAAAGTTTGTAAGCAACTCGGCGTAAAATCTCGACTTCAGGAAGCGAACGAACAAAACATCGCTGTTTGCCCAGGTCCATATTGTGAGCCGAGATGAGCTACGAATGGTTTAGCGGTTAATTCGTTCATTCGTTCAGCAGCTCACCCGTCGTCAGACCCGCCCTACGCGATGGCAGATTGATAAAAGATTTCAAACCCGGTATTCTTAGTAAAGCGAATTAAAGCGCTGCGCTGTACGGGGCTCCGTTGAGATGGAAAACGATAAAAAAAGAAACACTTTGAACCCGCATTTTCTAGTATCTACTACAGATCTGTGTTGTGGGTTGTGTTTTATTTTAATTTCTTAATAAAATAATGACTATGAATAGTATTTATGATTTAGTTAGAACTACTTATTACTAATTAAACTATTAACCTAACTAATTATATTAATTAAAGTGAATGTGTAGTTCTGTAGTTACAATTACCTTTTTTTGAAATACTTAGCTTTTAGTTTTTATTTCCCTAAACTCACACAGCCAATACCACAGATTACATATTAAATATAAAAATTAAGGAAATCCCAACATAGGGTTAAAACATTAATTATAACAGTGAGCTAAAATATACAAGAATAGAAATGATTTTCTTTTTTGACTAAATAAGTCCCAGGATCTATTATAGGTCCTGGCTGAGCGAATCGAAACTGAGTTGTGTCGGTAGTTAATAGTAGGCTTTCATAATATGGTTTACCTTACCTTTGATAAGATGCGCGGCTAGCACGAGGGCGGCGGTTAGCGCGTGTCGCCGCCACATGCCGCGGCCCGCTGCACTCTGTGGGTAAACATATATTTAAAAAAAAACAAAATATTAAGCCATTGCATATAATAATTACGGTCCGAAATGCGACATTGTTTTAAAAGCCGCCAAATATACAAGAATAATTGTATAAAATTCGTTTGAAGATGCTATCTTTACGTATACTTAATATTCAAATAAGAATTAACATTTCACTCGGAGTTTCGAATAAAGAATGAAGGAACACACCGGGTATATGTAAAGTGGGCCGGCCGCAACCGGTAATCATGAATGGAAATTAGCTGGCCGAGGAAAGTTTGTGGGATATCGTATGGTCTACTTATTGGGCTAACTTTTCGTGTCAATAATATTTGTGGAGCAATAACGCGTTCCATCATGGCTCCTTGACACGTGACGTGATAATTAACTCGTTATAACGGCGATAGAAACGCCTTTTTTGGAAACTATTTATTTTATTAGCGCACAAATCACCATAATAAACAGATAACGACGGGGGTTAATTACCTATTATAATTTATATTAAGAATAAGGGTTTAGGATATAAAACCATAGATAAAGCCGTTTTGTTTTTGAATTATGTATTATGACGCAGCTGATTGCTAAAGATATATTATTTTCAGACGGTTTAGAAAGGGACGCAACCGCTGAGATAGTCGTAGAAGCGCTTTAATCCATTTAATTATTAAATTCACATGTGTAAACGTGAGTACTTTTATCTAAACTTTACTACAATGCAACTTTAAACACTATCTTAGCGTGTTGAAATGACCTAACATATGTCAAAATATTCCTTTACTTAAATTAATTTTATTTGGTATTCGCCAAGACGAAAAATATTTCTCGCGTCATAAATGTTAAAATATTATTCTAAGAGAGATTAATAACCGGAATAACGAATGGTATTCATCAAAACCACCTTTAAGTTTATAATATATATATATATATAATATAACTAAATACTTGGATTCTTATCCTTTTTACGTGAGTATCGCACATCAAAAAACTGTTTGCCAACTTAAACGATAAATAGTAAGAGTATTCTATAAATTGGAATGACTTAAATAACTTAAAATAGAAATTTTTTTTTATAAATGTTTTATCCTTGTGGTACCCATAATACTTGGATTGCCTGGCTTTATCGCGATGCTTATATGCTGAGCAAGAAAAGTACCATAAGTTCATTACTAAATCATTTAGATATTTAAGATTTCTATGAATAATCGCCATACATCTCATTTGCGGTAACCCCTTTGTTCATTTATTTTAAAATGATAACAAAATTTAAAATATTCATTAAATCATGTAGGACGAATACTTATAATAAAAATATATGCCGGTGGAAGTCTTCTTTGATACAAAAATACGTATAACTTTCGGCCAGCATTTGTATACTGGGTGTCCATTTGCGGCGTGTTCTTTTTTGGCAGTTGGTGGCCTCACCTCACTCTTATTAAAAAAAACCAACTATACTAATATATATGTTAAGGATTCTATACTTCGGTACCGGTGACCGACAGTTAACCGGTAATTACATTAGTCTGATCCATCGCAGGCTATATCATTACTGGAATACCGCAATGTAAGTGTATTTCAGTTAACAAGTATTTAACGGCCACTTTGTAGATTAGCGTTTTGCTGTTATTGATATTATTTATTCATATTCTTGTGGTGCTTATATCAGATAGGTATAGGAAATATCATGTTTATAATTATTTCCATTATTGATACAACAGAGAATTAAAATGCAGAAACTTCAATTAAATTTTATTTTTTAATTACTTAGTCTCTTCTAAGAAAAGTTTGTATGAGATTAAATCAATTTAGTGGTAAATATAATACACATTTTGTTGAACACAAAAAAAAACTAATTAATTTTTTTCCGTACAAATCCCGTACAAGTATAAGCAAAATTTGTAAAGTTAATTAAGATTTGAGCCCACACATTTAAAGCTTACGTTTCAAAATAACTCTTGTTTATATTTTGGTTAAAATATATTTTACCCTAAAACGTATGTAATACGAATTGGTTTTGAAGAAGTATCTTCCTGTTCGTTATTTGTAACTATTATTTCAAAAATAGCTTGCGATATAAATAGACCCATCATTCGCCCACTGACTAGTTAAGCTGACAATTTACGGAGAGAGAGACTAAACATTTTCATATTTTATATTTACCCTTCGTTGAACAACTTAATAATGATTTATTATTAGTATCTAATGTATTTTGTATATATATATATTTTTTATATTTTAAACCTACACAGCTTATCAAATAAAGTTAACACAATAAAAATAGATTCAAAAAAAGCCAAAATAAGGTTAAAAGATAGAACCGGAAATATAATCTAAGATCAGAAAAAACAATAACAACAAAACAAAACACGAACAGAAAAAAATAAATAAAAATGTATATAATATTTAATGCCAACATAATATCAAATCGTATGTATAAACTTTATGGTATTTTCTCTAAACCATATTGCTATTTAATCAAAATGAACTATTAATTTAGAGGTACCATTCAGCACTAAATAATGATAAGATGTTACTATGTTACTCTTCTAACAGAAATCATATTTACAAATTATTTATGATAACCTAACGTAACTTTATGATGGGTATCATGTTATTAATGAACTCATAAAACTGTGACATATTTGGTCGTTATGAAATAACTCTTTCAGCTATCAGTTGCAACAGAATGTAACTCGTGGTCCGGTAGAATACAACAGCAACGAGATTCAATATATATTCATACTTCAAGTGTAGTTTTATTAAACAGGTCGGGATAAAGTGGTGATATAACAGACAATATTTGACGAATAAAATTTTAACCAATTAGAGCTCATATAAGTTTAAATGTGCTCGGGTTTTTCTTAATACTAAATGCAAATTTTGCAAAAAGAGCGACAAAAAAGTCAAAGGAAATTAGCCTGAACGAGTCTGCAGAAAGAAGCCAGTTTTCCGTTTGGCTGCAAAGTCGCCGCCGGCCCACTCTAATTAGCTCCACAAACTGCCGCTATTTGTGACACAACACTACACACTAGATTATTCCAAATTTAGGAAGAAAAACATTTCTAATTCACTGTTGGTATTTATTAAAAACATACACAAACGTGTCAACTTAAAAGTGTATGTTCTTTTCATATATAACATCTGGCCTTAAAAATTATTTACTTTAGTACGTTTATAATACTGTAAAAGGATTGTCTGTTTCTCACAAAATCTTTAACTTTGTAAACTTGAACTTAAAGTCTTACCTTATGTAAGTAACAATTTATAAACCATTTAATTGAGTATGCCAAATACCACGCAGTTGTAGACAAAGTGATATGCGTATGTAATATAAGAACAAAGTATTCTATAACAATTAAAATTCTTTCTCATGATTAAATAAACTAAAGATAAAACGTAACAATATTCTACTTTAAAACAATAAAGAAACAATTTAAAATTAAATGAATGCAATCCCGGAACGACAGTCGAGCGCTACGCCTGTGACGTCACCTGACGCTACGAAATGCTACGAAATTGGATAAAGTAACAATTAATAGAATTACATACAAAAGGCAGGTTTTACAGTACATTTGCTACGAAAAATGTTTCGCGCATTGTTATCATTGCATTCATTGTCAGTATATATTGTTAATTTCACATTGTTATGTAATTTAATTCATCAGATATCCAAGTTAATATGGATAATAAAGTCTATATATTCGCGTATCGATCAACAAAGTTGTACTGACAGAGCTATAAAATATCCATTAATATTGTCAGTTGTAACATTGGTGACATCGCGATCATCGGGCGCAGCGCAACAATGGGAATTACATGAGCTGCAATTACACGGTCCATCGCCTCGCATACAATATAATATACAGTGTCACACGTGCGAGTGTATATCAGGCGAACGGCGACGGGTGCAAGTTAGTGCTGACGCCAACGTGAGCCCGCTCTACGCTTGATGTATATTGCCAGCGCCGCACCCAATTTAAGTTTGCTATAAACTTACGCCATGTAATATTATTAAGTACAGTAATTATTATCTTCTCATTTCGGCGCGAGGGAACTTCGTATCGCGGTACCGAACACGTAATGAATATTTTTTAAGTTTTTTTAACATTTTCAACAAAGCAGCGTTGGCTGAATGGATGAAATTTGCACTCACACTCGCGTCGTACTTTCGATCCCGGCCAATAAATATTTTCTAATACTATCAATTGCGGTCATATGCCAGATACAGAAGGTTGATTCATGCAGTCTATAAATAAATTTCAATGAAACACAAATCCGAGGCCACGAATGGCGAAATTGGATGATTATTATTATTATGCAATAATACTTACTTCGACATTATTTTTAAAGAAAAATATTCTAAAGCAATGTAAGAAAATTATTCGAACTTTGTTTATTTCTTTTTCCTATTAGAGCTTAGGTTCAAAGGAATAATGTTTTTGTTCAATAGTTGACATGATTGATTTTGACTTTCAATTTATCTGTTTTTATTATAACGGTCACGAAATAGACGGTATTTAAAACGGCTCTGATTATTTTCATTTTACAGATATATAATAGCCGAAACGTTATGCGTATGTAACTTAATTATTTCAAAAGTTTTTTTAATAATATTATATACATTTAAATAAATGTGTGGCATATTTCACAAACAGTCGGTTAGCCCTTAAACGATTTGTAGCTTACGGGAGCTACACAAATGATAAGTACCAACATATACAATCACAAAGAATCAACAAACAATCGTATCAGCGATCACTTGTTTCTGTCAATAACTTTCTTCTCGTTACCTCCCCCTCTTGTTTAAAAATGAACCGACCTGAGGAGATACCCACAAATTCATCTCTAGTCGTTTACATAACAGACTTGCTCGACAAGTTTTAATAATATATAGTAACTGTTATGTAGAAGATTTTTAAATTCGTTTTAAGATCATCCCTCATTTCACTGAGGTTACTGTAATCGTTGTATCGGCTAACGTAAACGTGTCAATAATATGAGCAATGCGTGAACTGGCAGCGTCTGATACAATATTATTACCGAACGGGCCACTTAAGATGCCCGTGTTGCAACGATAACAGCATACGTGACTATTGAATTGCTATTATCTTAACTACGATAATTGTAAATTTCGAATGCATATAATTAAACGCTATCATTACTGTTAAGTGGTATTGTCTGTCCCTTGTGTTTACATAAAACACTATTTTCAAAATGTTGACTCACCAAAACTATTCCCAAAGATTGATCTATGCGATTTAATATGTAATAATTAAAGGTTAAATGCCCCTGTTTTATTTATTTCATAGCAAATCAAAGACATGTTCAAAGTAATGTATCCAGGCTAATTGCAGACTAAAGAGTTTTAGGATATATTAATTATCACGACTTTCAAATTATGTTAAGAATTACAGAATCGAAATATGTATATATATACTAGCTGAACCGGCAAACGTTGCTTTGCCATACAATGAGAATTGATCATTATCGACCGGGATGAAAAGTATGAATTTTCTAATGCCACATTATAAGAAAATAAAATTGTCAAAAAATTAAAAAAAAATTGTTTAAGTGTGAACAACCCTTATCACTTAAGGGTATGCAAATAGATGTTGGCCGATTCTCATACCTACTGAATACGCATATAAAATTTGCTAAATATCGGTCAAGCCGTTACGGGGTAGTACGGTAACTAACACTGTGACAGGGAAATTTAAACTGTTATTGTAATTATAGCGGCACATTCGCAACGCAGATAGCTAGCTGGTAATTAGAATAAAATAAGCTTTAATTTTAATAGAAAAATAATTTATAATTTAATAATATTTTCCAATTATGAAACTTCAATTTAAAAATGCAGTTGAAGTTACATAGCGCGACTAAAACGAGTGATAAATGTCACGGCAGTAAAGACTTCTCATAAATTGAATTTAATATTTGTTTATCGCATACAGCTTGATTAAAAATCAAAATCTATTAATACTTCACGCTTTACATGACTACCTTATATTATGTAAATTTTAACTGACATAATATAAGAACTGCATTTTTTAGTAATTTAATAATAAAGAGCCGCTCTAATTGCATAATGCATGAAGGTGTCAACGTGATGTTGCAATGGGTCGACATCACTTCAATTTTATTCTTTAAACACTATAATAATTATATTACATGCATTATATATAATTTAGTAAATAAGTAATGCTTGTATTATATGTAAGAAGTCAAATAAGCCTGGGAGGTTTATTTAAAGGTGTGAAGGGCTCTTACTCAACCGCAGGTACTGTGTGTCTTATGTTCCGGACATATTGGAGACACTCCAGTCATCTATTCAACGATTTCGTCTCAGTATATACAACCAATCAAGAAATGACTCAAGACTCTCTCGGAAAAAACGGTTAATTTAATATTTTTTCATTACTTCGTGGGCCCGAAGAACAATTCACAAGACACGAAGCGAATAATGCAACCTTAATACAGATTACCGTATTTTTCCGTCAAAAAATGAAATATTTATAAAAGAACAGGGAAGGTAAAAGGTTTGAATCGTTTATAGGAGCGCCCTCAATCGATTGCTCGAGGAAACGTTGGTCGGTGTCTTCCGGACTCACGGGTCATCGCTGACAACAATTCTTCTGTTGTATACTTTATGTAATATATGTAATTGAGAAATTTATTAGTTACAAATGAAATTTATTTACAAAGATCGATGAACTACTTATGTCACTAGTTTCATTTTTATATATAACGGGTAGTTTTTGCCCGCGACTTCGTCTGCGTGGTTTACATACAATAGGAATTTGAAAATCAGTTTATAATTGGTAGCGTTCTAGTACAATATTTATACAAACTTCATCTCTTTCAACCCTATTTTTCACGGTAAAAAGTAGCCTATTTTAAGTGTAAAAGCGTAACATACATACTTTCGCATTTACAATATTAGTATGGGTTATGTTAAACTTAAGTCTTACGACATCACTAACCAGTTTCTTGCCATAGATGTTTTCTCCATAATTACAACTCCTATATTAACAGTTAAGTTGTATGAACAAAATACAATACATAATGAAAGTACTACTTTTTAAAGAACTTAATTGAATAAGTTGCAAAGTATTCCAGGTAGCGGATAAAAAATTACTATTAAATAGAATAACGTAACAATAGCGGGTGTCGAGTAGAACGTCTGGGTGATCGCCTACACAATGGGAAATGAGCGGGATTTTTGTTGATCGGAGGCATTTAGCGAAGTTAACAAAGGTATCGGAAACAATTCACACGACAAAGGATCTGCTGTAGCCGATGATTCATCAACTTCCACAGACTAACTCTTTAACGATAACAAAAGAAACACGGCTAATAAAATCGAACTACATTTTACATTACACCGATTGTAAATTATGTATAAAACCGTATGTAATAATTTCGTTATGTTAGTAATAATGTTATAACTAAGTTGTGGTCTTATAAGATCTTGGGGTTCTACACATAGCTAGTCTTTTGAATAGGCTGAAATCTGCTGCGTTCGCAGTAAACGATTCGTAACCTTCCTGACTTCAGCTATTTTTATAACATTATGTCTTATTCTTTTTGTGTTCATCTGTTGAGTAAATGCTGATAATAATTCCATATTTGTAGCGCAAAATCTATATGAACGATCAGTCCGAATTAAGTTGATAACTTTGGCAACTCAAAAAAATGAGAATATTATATTAAGTGCCGAAAAACATAGGACATATAAAGAAAATTAGCTTTTTCACATCTCGAAGTCTCGTTACAAGGAAGGAATAATGTGTAACATGAATAATGCAAAATAAAATGAGAATTTCTTTCCAATGCAAATACATACGCTTTTTTTACTGCATGGAATGAAAGTGCACTTATTGTCAATAAATAAATAAAAATCGTACGTTAAAGACTTAACAAGGCATATCATATAAGTGATTGGTTAAAGGATTCTAGAGCTTCGATATGATTTGCTCGGCCGCTGCTTTTACTGAGCACGGGGAATCGGCAATTTTCAATTAAATGTTATCCAACTATGGTCACATTTCAAGGATCGTCTTGTTGAAATGACATGTGATGGCTGACAATGCTTGTTGAGCGGGTATCCGGTGCCCCGCCCCGACTGATGGATTGATTTTTATCATTCATCAGACCTCCTACAGCACGAGAAACCATTTTAACTCAACAGAAAATACAATTATATACAATTCGTATTCGCCACTTTTTGCTCCAACGGATATAAAGTTTCCTTCACAATTTTTCGTGAATTGGTCAATTATCTACGTGTATATAAAGTTTCCTTCCTGGGAGACAGTACAAAATGCTTTTATAGTTTGTAGAATCTAGATCACCAGAGTTCTATCGCAAAGTTATAAATGATGGCAGTTAATTAATGGCATATAATTTGATTAAATAAAAATTTTGTATTTAAAGAAAAGTTATTAAACTTTTTCAGTATAAATGGACAATTTCATAATTTAACCTTTCACATAAAGAATTTTGCTTAAAAACATACATTAGGACAATCTTTGGGTAGGTGACAAAAGTAGGTGTTTGTTTAACTATTATTTGATTGGGTTATTAGGAACATAAAAACACTTTTCACAAATACATTTTTTTATAATTTACTCATTCGACGCAATTTGTGAACCGAATTGTACCGCAAATTATTCATAACACTATAAATATCCATTGTCCGGTGTCAATTACTGTCATTGTCATTATTCAAAATATTGTAATTTGATAATATGCGAAAACATAGTTGCATTAACTAATTGATTCAATGATTATTTATCGTCTGAATATACTACGGGTTTTTAATTATTTTACGGAAACAAAACACAAAAGAAAAAGATGTATGATAAAATTACAGAGGCTGTTGTTTCACATATAAAATTACACAATTAAAGAGACAACAAAAGCCACGGGAAGGAAAACAAAACAAAATTAATCTATAAATTGAAATTTACAAACACAAAAAAGAGAAATAAAATAATAATACACAAATATTTGCTATAACAGTGATTTCAATTTCGATTCTATATTACACCTAGACGCAAGATAATCCTATTTTAGAGGAGATTTTTGATCGCTTATAAACTAGAGGCCGTTGTAATCTTTTTTCTTTAATATAGTATAGTGATGAGCTAAGGGTAAGCGATTTATAAATTACGTTTTCTCACTTATTATATGCTTTAAATTTTAAACTTATGACAACCGGAGCTCTGCCAAAGCATAATTTCTGATCGTATCGGGAATCGAACCCGATACTCAGTACCCTATCAGGATAACGTTAAAATATTAACTCCAGTTTAGCAGAGTTTAGTAAAATGTGGTTCGCCTCTAATGGTTTACTTGTGTCGGTATATAAGTGTTATTTAAATAGTGTAAAAGTAAATGGTCAGTTTTTTTATTATGGTCGCCTGGAAATTATGCCTGAGAGCCATAAGTTGCTCTCGTAATTTATCCGTAATGTATTTTAGCACAATGTAGTTTAAATTTGAGGTCGGCAATAGTAATATATCCGCAATATTTTTCAATTACAAACAAATCAATATTTAATAACGATTGTATACTGTGCTCTTGAACATAGTAATTGGTATTATAAAGTATCGTTATGGATTTACAATAAAATTTATTGACAATTGGGAATACAATAAAATTTTAAGAGATTCCGTACAGTTATGATTGTATTTTTTTTTATAAAACCATATAATGAATAAGGATTTTTTTCAGATAACAGAATACTGTACAGGTGCAAAACGGTCAGTATGTCTGACCATTTCCCCACCAGCCTTAGCACGAATATTGCTATAAATATTATATGATTTTCAATTCGAGATATGTAAGTTTTTCATATAAAAATGTATCGTCATTTTTAAATGACAGCCATTCGAATTGACGTATTGTTCGTGCTAAGGCCTCTGTACGGAGGGGCTTAACAATACCTCGTTGTTCACACGCAAAAGTGTTACTCGGCATCGTCAATAGTTCAAAATGAATATTTTTTGTCACAACTCGACGAATTAGTGAGAATTTCTATGATAAGTCATTATAGAGGGATAACGTTCTTAAATTATTTTGTATGTATGGGACGCAAATCAACACTACCGAATGTATAATTTATTGTTATTGGTATAAATTGTTATGAAACAAATGTATAATGTAAATGTATAATACTGAATAAATATAAACGACACGTAACATTGAGTATAATTATTTCAATAAATGATTAAAACAGTCTCGCCCTAACAAAAATACTCAATACCAAAGGGCTACTCACACGCGACCTCGTTATATCACTCCTTTTTCATTTTCATTTAATAAATGGAAAAATTGCAAAAGGAAATGAAATTTCTATTCAAAAACAAAACCATACATGTATGATATTTATTATAACAAAAGCGAGCTTAGTACTCTAGCTTAAAAACTGTAACTAAACTTTTTAAGTGTTTGTGCATGGTTGTAGATAAATATTGGGTCGGTCGTTGTTCCAAAAAGCCACGTTTAAAGAACTATAATTTAATTATTTTAGTTATAAATGTGTAATATATAAGAAAGTTTTAAAAATAATTAATATAATAAATAAGGTTATCTTTTGATTTCCTCCGATAAAGCCTAGAAAAATTAAAGGTTATATATTTAGTAGTAGTATAGCAAGTAGTCTCTAAAGAATTCTTACTTTAATACATTACATCGTAGGTAGGCTCTGTGGTATTGCGTTGCTATAATTGAATGAGTATACAGTCACGCAACTTGTGGTTATTAATGACTTACTTTAACGAGCTTACAGCTTTAAGATATCTTGGTATTTGTGCAATTTTTCTATATAATCATTTCTTTAGTCACAACAAAGGTTGATATTGTATATTTACACCACAAGTGCTTTATTTGATTTAATAGTATATTTTTTGAAGCACAAATTAAGGTGGTTGCGTCTGCAATTACCTGTACGTATAAACTGAATACCAATTCCCCAAGGGAGGCCGCCGTTACTCATATACATGTCATAACTGAGGGGCAGGGAGGAACATTCTACAGCGGGATGGTCCTCCCGATCTCCGGGGACAACTAAACATGTCAGCGCCGCATGAGACCGGGGCCGCGAAAATATATCAATGTTATTATTTTAACAATATCAGCTACAATCGCATCATAAATAATGTCCTCAATTAAACAGCATTCGTAATACAAAAGGTCCGGATTGTTGAGAATTGGGTTCGAGGTACGGTGTAGAGGAGTGCCCTCCGTGCTATGTACTGTGGAGTGTGTGTTGTGCGCAGCCTAATTGTTTGTGCGTTACGAGCCGCTATTACAAAACAACCGCTTATTTGCCTCACATTTTTCACTCTGAAATTATTTTTAAACGATAAAAAATTGTTTGTTTTGTGTGGTGAATGGCGGCTCGGGTCAAAAGCAAACATATTATTATTTTAAACTCTATAATTTATAAGCGCTATAGCTTGTTATGGTCAAGAGAATAAAGATTTCCTTCGATGTTAAAGTACACACGGAGAGAAAATGTTATCTATGAAGACTTCAAATACAGCTCAAAAGTTAGCTTATAGTTGTTCAAACCGGTAACTAAGACAACTTTGTTGTACGGATACGGGGATTGGTTCTTGGAAACTCCCGAGCTCCTTAGAAAATTTAGAGATAAAATAAGAGATTAAATAATGTACTCTTGGATATTACTGAACGTAGGAATGAAAAATATTGTTTCAACTAACTCAAACTCAAAATATCTTTACTCAAGTAGGTCTTTATAAAGACACTTTTGAATCGTCAATTATACCACCGGTTTGAAAGGCAGTCATCTACCGAGAAGAACGGGCAATAAACTCAATAGCTGCTCTTTTAAAATAACCAACAAACAGTTTTCATTGATTATGTTTATCGCATGCGTTCGTTATGCATTAGAATTATGTAATCAGTGAACCGGCCTTAACCCTCACGTCACGGTAACGCCGTCGTCTCTCCTTATCGTCACACGGCACGCCATTTTATTAATGCAATTCGCTAAGTAAAAACCCTTCAAGTAATATGGTGCATATTTCACGCATAATCTCTACTTCCAACATTTTATTAATATAACAGAATGAAATAGTTCAATACTTTTTTAATTAAATTGTACCGGTGATCCAAGAGCTGGTGCTTTCCTTGCTTAGCGTGTAAGCATCGCCATACAGCGAGGAAATGCCGCCAGCATTGTGGGTACTCTGCCACAGGGACCACACTTTTTAAATTTGTTTTAGTTTTGTGTTTTGTTTTATTTTAAGTTACTTATTTTAGTTAGGTTAAAATTAAGAATATTTTGTGTTTATTTAATTGATCGTTTATTATGTATGTTAAATCCTATTTTATTCTTATTCGCGACTTCCGTAATTTTATATATATATATATAGAAAATTGACTCATTGTTATTACAGGAATACAAAAAAAAATAAAAATAATAATGTGATTTACTATATCAATCTTGACTTGTTTCAGTAAACGGTTGCTCGTTCATCACGGATTCATCGAGTGACTTCTTTATAACATTAAATAACTAAAGTAATTGATAGTGAAAACATTTGAATTATACATCAAAGAATGTATATGAAAATTGTGTGAAGCGTGTTCAGAATATTTATAACGATATTTTGAGATTTCTTGTTCGATGGCTTTTCTTAATGTGCTCAAACGGGCACGTGATAAATTACAACTTCAGACATTAATGGACTTTACTTCTTTCACAAGAACAATTTTTATAGATATTATTTTTGTTGTAACATACTTGAATGATACCGTGATATCTTTTAAGAAGGTTTGTCACTATCAAGTGCTTTTATGTTAATTTTATGAATCTCAAGTATGAAAACTGGGTTAAGCAAAGGTGCTTGAGTTTTAATAATCTTTTTAATAGAGAAAATAATGCACACGAGTATTTTTTACATCAACCTTTTATGGACGTACTTTACTCAATATATTATTTTTATGGTACAGGATTCAAACTTGGTTTAAAGTGCTAAACACGGCTCATGGACATCTATATATTTATTTATGTCGTACTGCGAATCTTTTATGATTCGTGCGGGTGAAAAAAAACATGCTTAACATTTAATTATTTGTTCTTTTGACGAGCTTTTTAAATTAAGACAAATTAAGTAACGTTACATTATGAAAATCTTATACATTATTTAAAATAACATTAAACTTATTATTGCATGTTTACATCTGCATTGTTCACAGTTGACTCTCAAATGCTAAATAACTATTAAAAAGTCAGATATTGTTTAGAACAAATTGTTTAAAGTAAGAAATACTTTCGAAGTGTACTGTTCTGACAGTAACGTAACTATAAATGACAACTAGATATCTCTTGGAGAATTTACTAAGTTTTCTTGTATATTAGTGCAACGAAATAGAATGCAATGTGAAACAAGTGATACAGATTGGTTGTATTAAAGCTGCCGTTTGAAATTTTGATACAGATGTATGTTTAAGACATTATTATCAACATTATAGCCTATTAAAACCATGTTAGAATATCAAATATTTCAAACGAACCGCTTTTTTCATGATTAAGACCTAAATAACAGAGGATCATCAGTTAGACAACATAATTAATTAACAAATAATTTATATGTCCGGCCTGCTTCCCAGAGCTTCTACTTGCTAAGATCCACGCAAGCTGATCGCTCTGCACTTATACCCATCAACCAGGATTCAATTCTTAATCTAATCCAGAAAAGTCTACTTGTCACCGTCATAAATACTAAATTACGTTTAGAAATCGGAATTTTATTAGCCTTAAATATATCTTAATTACAAACGCGGTTTGAATATGTTCAAGACATGTTTCGAAGTACTCAAGGAGAAGGAAGTTTTATGAACGATACTAACAAGTATGAGATACAATAGTTCAGCCATTATCATACCCCGACAGTCAGACTGCGATCCACATACATTAATCCAACATCGCTATATCTGCAAGTCATTATGAAAATATATGAAATGCTACGAGATCGCCTCATCACTCACAGCGCTGCGCTACACTGCGCTAGAGCACTTAGAAATTTGAATATTGGCACGCGCTCTTAATAGTTTTGCCAAGATACGAAATTTCAGCCGGAAAGCGAGACAGCATACATTTACTTTTGATGATGTATATTAAAATAGTAGTTTTACTGCGCCGTGTACCGTGATTAAATACCGATTAGCGAGGCTGTAACTCGTGCGACTGAATTATTTACAACATAAAACCTTTGCTTTGGATGTTATTATCGCTTTTGTTATGAAAAAGAAAAGTCGAAATGCAATTTCTGATATTAAAATCATATGCTTTACGACGCTCGTAGCTGTTTGTAGCACGTAGTACCTTGTGGCACGTAGCGCGTCGTAGCAATCGTAGCATCCGATGCTTTAATATTATTTTTTCTTATTCTGAGCGTGACTGCAGTAACTTGTAATATAACTGGTTTCGCTCTAAGATATTGCCCTCGTTGCTAACATTTTATTTATCTTTTCTTATACAGTATCGTCAATGATTATTTTAATATAGTAATGGATAGTTAAAGTATAAAGTCTTTGCTTTGCTCTTGCGCTTATGATGTAGGAAATTGTTATATTTTGTTATAATTGTATATTAATTTGTAGGGATTATAAAAAATATCTCAAAGGCTCAGTAAAGGATGATCCATGCTACTAAGTGGAGTGCGGAGTGGCAGCCAGGACTGCAGTCGCGCCACAAGTTGCCAAGAGTGGCGTCGAGGGGCGAGACAAGTAGCGCGACGTGCCTCGCGGCCGATTCCACATATTTGCTTACCTTTCATTATCATCGGTCGTATTAAAGTGTTAACATTCAAAGTACACATTAAATGCAAAATTAATATTTATAGCTTATAAACGTAACTTTAAATGTTGATTCGATACGTCGGATTATATGAATAACTTAAAATAATTTTTAAAAAATATAACACTAGGAAACTGAACAATAGGAGAAAAACTGTTTTTATTGGTACTCTAAAAATAGCAGGTTAATAAATGCCCTATGTTTGTTAAAGGTTTTTAGGTACAAATGAAAACAATAAAAGCCATTATCTCCCTCCCAATCCTTAGCTAATCATCAAGGCAAACATAGAAATGAGCAATTAACAGAATAAACATATGCCTCAAGGTGTTTTCTACATATTGTAATAGGACGAGCCTTACGAATCACTCCTTACCACAGATGAAAACGTATGAAATTCAATGCCATACAGTGCTCGGGTTTTGTAGACAACTTCTGTTTTGTCTGCTGTTCATTTCAAAGGTCTTATTCAAGTATATACTTCATTACTTTTAACGGTATTTAGCACCGCAATGTAATATAATAACTTGTCAGTCGGATTTTGTATACAATTAATTACTAGGATATTATTTAGCAATTCAAATCGTTCGTACTGTAAGTAGTTGCGTTAACACATTCATATAGAATGGGCACAGCCGAGTAATTACTTAGTCTGGTATAAGCCGGTCATAAATCCTTCCTAAGCAACTCGCGTCCCTTAGCCGTCACATAAAGATAATACGCTTGTACTATTTCCTATGCGTTGATATAAATAAAGGTTGTTAACATATTTTATTAAACACAGTTCATTACTGATACAAAGCCGGACCGCGTGAAGTCAAGTACACAAATATTGACTTATTCTATACATAATATTGATATTATTTATATACAATTTGAGGTTTCCGGAAGTACAATAACTTTTACAAATATATAATTACAATAAAGCTAATTAACGTTCCTCCAATAGTGTTTGGGTTGGAAATATTTCATATGTTGAAGATATTTCTATAATACGAAGTAGAATACATACTGTTAATAAAGATATATAAATGGGTGTAATATAATGATAAAATTGGCATTATTTTCCTCTACTTAAGTGACATTTGGTTAAATTTATTGTAAGTTTTACAATCGGTATTCTAATGTTTTATTAAAATAGTTGTATTACTAAGTTTTTTATGTAGCGATAGTTCTAAACGGAATGCGTTAGTGTTACGTAATAGAGACAGCCTCTGAGTTTATCGTGAACGGCTTGTAAACTTCCAGTCTATTTGCTGAGGCTTTACATTGCCTGGATTCTTTTATTTTATTACATACTGTAATAGAGATATATTGCAGAACAAAGGTATTTTCTAGTCTATTCCTTAACGAAGAAACGTATTAACGAGTTATTATCAATATTATGTTCATGACATGTCTTGGATAGCACTCGCGAGTAAGTTAAAAATATGCAAACACTGCTCGAAATTAATTAAATATTCTATGGAGTACTGATGGGGACAAGTTTATATTTATTTCTTAAATTTAGACTATGTACCTAAATTAATTAATATTTTTATAAACATTAAGTTAATTTTAAAAAAAGCTTGAACTGGCTTTATATTAGAAGTTCTATCTAAATCCTTCCGACGACGATTCAAAAGTGTCTTTATACATTTATACCTACTTGAATAAATATATTTTGGGTTTGAGTTTAATACATTTTGTTTTAGTACTTTACTGTAGATGATTAGTACTAAACCAGGCGATACACGAAACTCGACTTTACTTCGCCTATACCTGGTTGACGTCTATCTAAATAAATTAAGTGTCATCGGCAATCATCCCTATTTTGAACAAGTTGACTTGTTTTCAGCGCTCGATAGGGTGCGCTATGTATGCTTTCAAATGTGTCGGTTGCACATCAGCCAATTAAAACTATACAGTAACATCAAAATGTCATGATAAATGGCTTTGCTTTTGATCGATTTTGATTGATTCAATAACATTAGAAGGATATCACCATAGAATGCAGCAAATCAACAACTTCACCTATATAATGTATACGTCATAACAATACGTGTCATTCAGTATACTACTTTGTATGATAATAAAATTAACGTTTGTGTGATGTGTCTATTCTAAGTGGTTTTTAAATTTACAGTTATTTGTATTAAACAACCAGAGATAACAAATGGGCTCCCATGTCAATACTCCTTTGTGTTGTTACGCTCTGGGACCAAGCTTCAGGAATTCACAGGAATTCTAACATTCTCTTACTAACTTTCCATTAACTTGTTTAACAACTTAGGCTAAGACACACTGCTTAAACATGTGTAATAACACTTCTATTGAAAGTTAGCTTCCATCTTACTTATGAGAACACAGCATTAATAGGACATTAAAAATATATTGTTACTGAGTTTACATATAGTCACACCAATATAGTCAGGGCCGTGTTTTTAAATTTAAAGTATTGTATACTGTAGTACTGTATACTTATAACGGTTTTTTGTCTAAAAAGTACAAAACTTTCAAATTTAAAATTATAATTGCTTACGCACAGACAATACATATGTTTCATTAATTGATAAGATTGTAAAAATCTTTGATTCATTTTCAAAGTGACATAGAGTTTATAATAACATGTCGTATATCAGACATGTCTAGGATAGAGTTATATATCACTCTATATACAACATTTATATGTTAAGTAAAAATAGTCTAAAGAAAAGCGCTTGATCCCTAAATCCCCGTGCATTAAGTCGCTGCAGGATGTAAGTGAAACGTTGCTATCAGCCGTCAAGTGTCACGAGGAAAAATGTGCACTCCATGATAATGTAGCAAATGGTGAAAAACCGGTATAATATATCGGTAAATGTTGTATCGAAATGAAATCGTTTTAAGATTATGTTGCCGTAAGAAAAACCGGAAGTACATCCAAGTATATGTATGATTAAATCGATATTTTATCATTCAAACCCTTAAATTGAGTTCGCTTGTGTGCATGTCGTTAGTTCCCAAATAATTGTTTTGAGTGTATATTTTATATTTTAATTATAAGTTTTTTTTTGTATATACTTCGCTGGAGAACGAACCAAGCAACTGTACGTACACCTAAACATTCAGAAACTTCACAGTAAGTTTGGTATACCTTTCCAAAATCGGTTCTAGGTTAATGGGCTAACACGTTTCCCGGTATAATCTAAAAGCGGTATTTAGTACCGATGTTGTAACTGTCACTGGCTCCCGGGAAATTAAAATGTTAAAGTCATTGTCGGTTACATTGTTGGCAGGACTTAAAGAATGTTACACAATCCGCATTCTAACTTGAAATGTTTTACATTAATGTCTTAACATATATTTTCTAGTTACGTAAATAAAATTTTGTCTTTTAAACTAATGTTAGTGAATATCAATTATTTGTTATATAAAATTATTAAACTTTTTAAACATCTAATGGAACGAGAAATTCATCAAAGTGAAATGTTACAGTTTTTTAAAGTATGAAATAATTATAAAACTTTCGCTTTGACCTAGACTCGAACAGAGCTAATAACTTTACCGGCTTTATATTTTATAAACTTTATGGTAAGATAAGATCCTTATCAAAGCAATAATAATAAAAAGCATACATGTTAATATTATTGGGACATTTTTTGCTCCAATTAGAAATTATTGAAAGAGAACAATCAAGATAATGAAACATTATAACAAAAATACTCACTAAAATATGGATATTTAATTATTGTGGTTATCAACCAATGGCGTTATACATAGACTCACTGAATTCATACATATTTCTTGTATAGATTAGTGTTCTCAGCGTGCTTTAACACTTGCTTATCTAATAAAAAAATAGCAAGGAGGCTGAATGACGCCTGTTGTATAGCCCGCATTTTGTTATTTATTTTTCTCGTACTAACCAGCTGCTGTTGTACCGTATCTAATATTGAGGAGTAAACATAAGTGACTGGCGTAAAGAGCCTACAAGTAATTCATTGTTAGCACAAGCTTAGCTCACAAAGATCAACAAACGTCAAATCCAAAGGCAATTCACTTCTCAAACAATGAGTTCAAATATAAACGATTGATGCTAACAAACTAATAGATAATTATTTAATGGAATAGATAACGAGGCCTACGAATCTCGTTGAAAATCAAATTGTTCCAAAATTTACGGAGCAAAACCACAACTATAATTTTAGTGAACAAATTCGAGTTGTCAATGACATAATTTGGAATGAATTATTCAGGACCGGTTCAAGCTTATGGTAATAGCATTCTTGCCATAATTCAACTTGGCTAATAGATTAGGGACAATCGTTTCCCGTCAGCGTGTATCAATCAGAAACATGACTAGACTTTTATTTGAATGACAATCGGATAACTTAACGAGCTGTTACGGGATAGTCTTGAGATGTCAGCAAATACAGTGGACGTCATTAAATTGATTCTTCCGATAGAAACTAGGGTAAGCTGATATTGATTGAATATTTAAGATTTATTCTTAACTAAGATTCAATAACGATTTATGAGTGTAGCCAGAATGCTACTCAATATTGAAAATGTTATGGGTCAGCCGTTGGTACAAATTCGGAATAAAATACTGTGATAGGGTCCAATATGGGCCATAACTCGCGCAGTGCTAAATCGGTTCATAAAGTAGAGAACAGCGGCGGGCCCAGGCGGTCTCCCGGGAGCACTACTCGCACGCACGCGATCCGCCATAACTAAGCTGCCGGATGCCGATCTAGGGAAATTGTTATTTTCTATTGTACTTACATTTGAATTCGAAATGAAATTCTTAGCAATTCCTCGGTTGATATTATTCTTGGACACGATCCAATCGCGCATTCGGAATGATAACGTCATGCAGCTCTAGCCGACTGGCAGTGCTAGTGAAGGCTGCCTCGCGTTTTGATCTAGTTATTGTATATAATGACCCGCATTTGTTGACCGATTTATTTAAACGGTACTACCGTTCCACCATTCTCTATAATTTTAACGGCCAACTCTTTTAACAATATCCTATAGTGTTTTGTTTTTTTTTGTATTTCGCAAGTAGTCATCCGTTCACGCGGTAATGTAACAATCATTTCTCAGAGACGCGAGTTATTCGCCGTGTATTTGCCTTTATTGCGCGGAACAGCTACAAAAAGTTCCGCGCGGAATTGCCGCCATTACGGAACACGTCTTGTGCTCTGAACCGTTTTCTTTGATATTATTACGTAGCACGGTAGAATCGATTTTCAATTTAGTTTTTACTAGATTAAATTCTTTTACACTTTTATACGTTTTTTTATTCATTCACAAATATTACCTTTAAAGTGTGCAATTCAATGGATGAACTACTTGACTAGCAACGGTATAATATTGTATGATTTAATTCTTTTTGTAGATCAATGTCATAGATTAGCAGCATCTATATTATTTTTTTTTCAAAAATACAAATTATCAATGGGATCATCTGTACAACAGGAATATTTAAAGATATCTCATTCAATGATTCAAAAACTCTTAGTCCATATCCAAGTGATTTAAGATTATGAAATAAGTGTGAAGTGAAATTTATACCACAATTGGGTGTGAATCGGTAGCATTGGGACAGCGGTGCAGCGTCGTTTTGGGCAAGGATCGTCGTTTTAGCGAGGGTTCAATGGGATTAGACCTTCCGAGGGAAGCGATAAACTAATATGCGGAGGTGAATTGCCTTCAGCCGGACGTGACCGGTCTCAGTACACCCATTCACGTCACGGGGAAAGTGCTTACGACACACAGGTGCAAACGTCCGTGACAAATAAGTGTTTTTCATGAATGCGAGATTTCCTACGCTTATTTCTTTTCCTGTGTATAGAGAGTTGAAGTATAGTTAACCTAAAGTTGTCGGGATAAATACAGTTCGAGATGAGTATAAGTGAATTAAAATTACTAAATATTCCTCTTTGTTTATTACATAAATATATCGGAATATAGTTGTATTCTATTATAGTTTAGTTTCGAGTCAGCGGTTTCTGTGTAATTTCTTAGTCGTTCTTTTATAGTTAGTTTAATTAATTGTTGTCTAAAATGAGAATTTAAGATAAAAATAGAGACCTAGAAATTCTTGCATGTATTTGCTTTCAATGCTTTGGTATGACAACCATAGTTGTAGAGTAATTATTATATATATTTATATTAACCCCTACAATATAAATATATATAATAACAAACCAGCCTGTGAATATTACTTTAAAAAAAACAGCCTTATCTATAAAATACATATTGGTAAGGAGCATTTCATTATTATATCATAAATTCACAGCAGTAGCGAAAGATTTAATTATACTCAGGATTTAATAGTAAATAGTTTAAAATGAGTTATTGTATTACTTCAGCTGTATACAACTTGTTCATTTGTAGTGTAATTTTATCTCTTAATTAACGGGATTTGAGCATTAGACTATATAAGCTTTTTGTTAAATCTATAAAAAAATATATTTTTTCACATAGGTAACTATGGTACACTTATGTAGAGTCAAAAAAAAACATATCTTTTTGACTCTACATTTACTGTCAGTTACCAAATTAAGGGCGTAGAGCGGACGAGAAGAACTGGCAAGAAAATCCCCCCATCCTTTAAATCGCCAAGCATGTTCTACAGTACTGTTGTAAAGATCTGCTACCATTACACCGTGCACCAGCGAATGCGTCAATATCTATATTATATAAAACAATAAAAAATAACCTTTACTATCATCGTTGGGCATAGCGAAATAGGAGCACACACGTTATGGCGAGAACAGCCTGAAAACACACATACACCAGGACTAATCTAATAAGATTGATCTTTATTTCAACGGAAAAACAGGAATATATTATCTAATCCAGACAATCCGCATATAACTTGAGCCAAAAAGTATTATATGTTCAAGTAACGTGGTATAGTAGCGAAAATAGGTGATATCATATAAAGACCTGGCACGGGCCAAATCTCGACCGGCGAGTGCTGACTACGGACTTCACTTATCATAACGATTTTCATATATTCATTGTTCCCATTTGTGATTTTATATTTTGTTCACAAGTTATATTGATAAATTTATTGATATCGAAATATTCTGAATAAAATTTTATTCAAATGTTTACGGTGATTTTCATTTTTATCGGCATTCATAATGCATATCGTATTGTATTTCGTCTATAATATGAATTCAAAATATTTTGTTCAAAATGAAATAATTAAATACTTTTATCTCATTGACAAGTTGAACATAATTCTTTCTACTATGTTTAAACAAGGCTGCTATAAGAAAATTTGTATTTGTAAACACTCAAATCAGTTATCTAAAGTATATGATGCCTTACTTTATATGAGAAAACCAAATATATATTCAAATAAATCGTGTCATGTAATTAAATTTATTCTGAGTACCTACTGTTATATATTTAAGTTAATTTCGTTAAAATTTATATTAAAACAGATGGTTTGAAGGTAAAGTTTCCTTTCCTCGTCTTGTCTTTCACTCCTTTGACAGCAAAAGCAATTTCCTTTCGTTTGATTCCCATGAAGCCTTTTTCAAGATTGGTTTATAAACTATACGAGGAATTTTCACTGAACAAATACTTTTTTACGTATATTGTTAAATAATACATACAATAATATAATATTTTAACCAAAAAAAAAGATGTTGCGTATAAAGCCGACATTGGGATATTGGGTTTAGAGAGTCCAGTCTCTTCCGAGGTACATATTAGAATAAAGATGTCGGCCACAACACGCGTGTTATAAATAAACAAACCTTATACTACATTTTATGTCAGACTATTAATGAATATAATTTTAAAAAATAATGTATATTTTAAACTAAATGCTATTCAATATTTGCTTGTAAACGCATCGCGCAAAAAAATAACACTTTAAAAAAGTATAACGTATTTTATAACGACGTAAAATTAAAAACACTGTACGTTGATAATTTTAAATTAAGAACATAATTTTTTCACGAACGAATAAAACGTTTGTAGAGTGTTCGTAGCGTTAAGCGTTTGCGTAGTACGCTACGAAGGCTGTGTGTAAAGGCGTAGCTTGGTGTAGAGTGGATCTCGCTACGTTATGTAATTTGCTACGCTCATTAACGCAGCCCTGTGCTATGACCTCTTCGGGATCAGTATTTAATATGAAATATTGATCTCAATTGGTTTAAATTAAACATATTTTAAGGTACATAATATTGAATTGAAACAGGTTTGTAATAATTGAGATCTATATCTTTTAATTATTAAATAAACCGGCTATTAAACGATATTAATAAACAATCCCCTTTATTTATAGACTTTCTATTTAAATTTATGTTAATAAAATATTATTTTTTTACTTTTCTATACTCTTTCAAAACAGTGCAAGCACAATATACCAGCTTGAATACAGCTGACGCTAAACACTTGTGTAGTTAAGAGTGCAATAAGACCGATTCTTTTTGTATGAATCCCTGAATTATTTAAGTTTTATTACGTTTCCTTTTCACAGCTTCTCAACTAAAAACTAAAATAACCAATTTTTCCATTATTACATATAATATCGCATGTCAAGCTCAAAATGAATTTTAATATATAACACGACGTAAAACAGCGGAATGATAATTAACTAAGACTACGTTAGTAAGTCATTAACTATATCTTTACACTATTGGCAAGATTTGATTGTTGTTTTAATTCCTATATCAGTTAAACCCCTGAACTACAACATATAGAATAATAAACAGATATTTGAATTTATCACTATTTATTATCATAGCTATAGCAAATATAGTTCTAACATAAAACAGGAGCGTATTGCACTGTTTTAACTGACGTCCCATATTTATCTGTGTTCATTAAACCATAAAAACAATCTGCGAAAACAAGACAAAGCAGTGATTTAATTCGATAGTGCGCGACTGTTTTAGTTTCTATAAGTCTCTCGCATTAACCGTACTAAGCTAGTTTAAAAAAAGCTAGTAAGAATATATTTTTTTCAAAATATATCCATCTAGATTTAAGTAACTAACATCGCTTAAAGTAAGAAGTTTAAGACAATTCAAACTCAAAATATCTTTATTCATGCAGTCTTTATAAAGACACTTTTGAATCGTCAATTTTTACACTACCACCGGTTCGGAAGGCAGTTATCTACCAAGAACCAAACGACAAGAAACACGATAGCTGCTCTTTTAAAACAAAACATTTAATACAAAATTATGTTACTTACAATTCAAATAACAAAGCATTGTAAGGCTTCTCAAGAATTGAACTGTCCCGATGCTAAACCAATTGCCGACACATTAAAGGGATCTTTGTCCTCTAATATTCGTTTACAATGTTGCGTTAATTGCAAGTATTATACATATAAACGACAAGGATAATTTTAATTACCATTGTGTACAATAATTATTTAATTACTTAAAGTGATCATGTAAACTCATATGATATTTTATGGTACTTACATCTCGGTATGTGTTGTTGTAATGTGAGTGAGCGATTAAAGAAAGCTAATCAAGTAGAGTAGTTATCCCGCGAATTGAATGTTTTATTCAAGCCCTAGGGCTGGCTTTAAACCGTTAACTTTTACGTTTTACTGCGCACTTTGGATAATCACACTAAAACCTATGGTACTTGCTAAAGATGTATTAATTCAATATCAATTTAATAGGTATGTTACGTTATTAAGAATAAGAATAAAGTACAGATGTTATAGCAGAAGGTTGAGTTGTAGAAAAATGAAGGAGGCTCATCTTCAAAGCTGGACCAGTCGAGTGGCTGATGGCTGATGTTATATGAGTGGCTTGATGGTATGTCTAAGTTGTACTGAAATTTAGATTTACTTATGTCGATAGGTTACCATTTTATTAAAGGTTTTGTTTCACATTACGGTTAATACGATTGAAATATATTGCGGTTTATAGAAATATCTTGTTTTCTTCTGTATTGATCGACTTTTACTGGGTAATGTCTTTAATTAATATAATAATTATATGTTATTTATAATATACCGACTTGAATAAGGTAAATGTTTAAAATATACTTTAAGTGAAATGAAATATTTTACCAATACTTATTATCTTTTAAACGGTTTCTCAAAAATCAGGCCTAGAGTTGGTTTTTTTTAACAAAAACAATAAAATACGTAGGTAGTTCTTTGAGACGACGGAGGAGTTTTTATTGCGAGACTACCATAATGCAGTGAAGATAAGCATCAGAAGGTATAAGCTTTTTCTATATATCGCCTGATAGCGCCTTTAATAGGTACTTACACAGAAACCAAACGCCGACACATGATTTTACGGTGTAAGATACCCATAGAATTAATTCGCTTTGCTTCGTTTAGTATACACGTATAGCGATTTACTATATTATATACAGTATACGTTGGAAAGTGATGTCATCAACTAGTACGGCATCGATTGCTATCAGATTTCTTCACGTTTGAAACGAGAAAATTTTAATTTAACTTTTTTATAATCTTTAATTATCATGTTATTGGAATATCCTTAAAAAATTGGTGTTCATATATTTTAGACTGTTAAAATTAGCAGCATGGTCCCGATAAAATAGGTATCCTACAACTTCATCAAAACACCAAAATCTATTCAATACATTCATTACAGTCCATTGTTGGTTTGACTACATTTATACAGTCTGATTGCAAATGAATTAACGACATAATTAAATCTTTTGAATAAAAATTTCACCCGTAACATTATTACCGTTCACTTGTAGCGTCATTAGCGAGACAATTACATTGTGAAATTTCAAGGGTTGCAATTGGCGTAATTAAACCAATATTAAATACGTTACGTATATCAATGTTGTTATATCGCAAAATTGGTACATATAAGCCTAACGGTATGTCAAAACTTATGACGATCGAATTAAACTATGGTATAAAAGTGAAAACTTACAAAGAGGAGATAAAATCCTCAGGCGGCGTTCATAGCAGGGTAATCACACAACAAGCCGAGGATACACAAACAGATCATTCGAGTGGGCGCGCGTTTTGGCGCGTTGTCACAAGCACTGCACTGCCGAGCGCGGGATCACCAAAAACACGTACGGCCGAAGCGACCGGCCCCCAGGACTGACGCGGTCCGGCGCGCGCAGCGACGCAACTCACTCCCTCACACATTCGCCGCTAAGCGCTGAAAAAGCGCCCAAGTCTCTTAAATTATCATGCTCTAGTTGTTTTAAAATAAATGATTAATTTCTTACGATATAATTAATATATTTATTAACCACACTACACTCGCATCTGCACTTAAATCGATTGTGTATAACCAACATAACATATAACGTTAATCGTTTCAAATGTATAATTATTAATACACTGTTAAGTTTTTAGTTGTAGGCCTTAGATAATGACGTCACCATATAATGTATAGCTATATAATTATTAAAAATGTTATGGGAAAGTAAGGTTACAATATATAGAGCTTAAACCGCTGGATGATCAACAACGCAGCACCCCGCCCCGCGCGCGATGGGTGGCGGGAAGGGGGGCTGCGCGCGCAGCCCTTTCGCAAACGATCGCAGCACACCATTTTAGTTTTTACTTCCAGTATCCACAGTATTGTGACATTGAAATTCAATTTTGCTACGCTCACCGAGAATATTCTTTTCATTGTGTGTCAGATAACCTCTTGACAAAAAGCATTCATTATTTATTTCTAGCCCTTTTTAAACGATAGTTGCTTTATAATGTCAATTTTGTATGGTATAATTTATATAGAAGACATTTATTACCTTCCCAAGACCTTATTATACATTTTCTTAAGATATATTATTGTAGTGCTTCTTCTGCTATAGATGTTATTTAAGGTAGCAATTTAATAACGATTTAAATAATGTCGTCGGGAAATATAATTTTAATTTTTTAAGTAGTATATTTTTTAAAGATACACAAAGATCAGCACATTTGACATTACTCTCTAGTATACATAGATTATAGAACAGTTCTGAAAGGTTAAGTGTTTTGATGAACTGACATTATTGTCCACATAGATTATTTCGAGTTGCTGTTGCAAAATACTTAAATAACACTTGACCAGCGCTCTATATTGTCTTTTGTCAATACATTACATTACATTTAAAAATAAAACATCTTTAACGTCCTAATTTTAGAGTGGAGCTCTCCTCTTTCCAATGTTATTTTGAATCCTTTGGCCTCCCTTTGCCACCCTCAATGCACCGGCATTACACCAGCATACGTTCCGTTGCAGTAATGTCAGGCGGCAAAACGTTATTATAAACGACCCGCTAACTGTACGTAGTACTATTTATATGTAACAAGTGACATTTCAATACGCTACTGTCACCTCCACAGCTATACAGAAAACGAAGCAAGCCAATCACAGATCTCTCTGTATTTTTATCATATTATTGTTCTATGCTGCAGAGGGGCAAGTTTTCTAATCTGTAGTGTCTATGGTCTGTTTCAATAAGGCTGGGTAAAAAAGGGTCATACGTTTACACAATTCAAATAAATGTAATAATGTAATGAGACGGAGATTTCCTTCTTAAGCTCTATTTGCTACGAATGCGATGCATAAAGGAACGAAACGATTTACTGAGCGGTACATTACTTTGCTAAGTTTACCCGTTGTCGGATATGTTTGAAATCTATATAAGTATACTTCTGAAAATTATGTTTATATTAAGAATATTTTGAGGTAATTCAATTTTAATACTACTGAGTAAAAATGGGCTATTTTCACTGTGCCCATATTGTGTTAGTGACAAAAGATTGGCGCCCAGCATTCGGTCAATGCCACTCTGATCCATTGGTAAATAGTTACAACTATTAAAGTCTTATTATTATTAAATTAATTATAGTTACTTATGCATGCTATTGTCTAATGTGTAAGAAAAAAACTTAATAAAATTAACCTGAAATCTTCCTTTATAAAACTTAAATCAAATAGTTTGCAAAATTATTGAACACAATGCTAATAAAATATTGTTATTGTATAATAATCAAAAAGAAACCAACTGGTTGTAGAATGACAGATAACCGCGATCCGTCTTCTAATAACTAAATCAGACTAAAATCCTCCTGCCCCTCTAGATGTAATTTAAAGGGAGATATGTATCTCCATTCATTCACAGCGGAATTTAAGTATCCATGTGAGTACTATTAAAACGATCTCAGCAACTTATTTTTTTATACAAAAATACAGAATCATATGTATATATTATACTCGTGAAACTCCTACTGATTGGTTGGTCCTAGGATTGACTGCACGAAGTCTTTTCATTGGGAACTAAATATCGATCGCAACTGGTTCCACTACCCAACAAATCGCCACTCTTCGGAATTTAATTTGGCGCATTTCTTTTACGCTATCAGATATTGTAAGGATTTGTGGATTCCATTTATACAAGGAGTTTCCTTTTAGTCAGCGGGGGCCTTATGTTAATGTGGGATTTACTTCTCCGCGCCCTCACCGGGACTTACATACTAAATTATATTATTTTATTGAAATCGTCGCGTAAATAGAATTGTTTTATTAAAGTATAAAACATATAAAATACAATTTACAAATATAGTATATTATCTGTCTTAATGATGTAAAAAGCTACATTCGTGTACGTATGTTGCCTAACAAATATAATTATCACAGATTATTTAACAATTGCTAATTAGCGTTGGCAAATGGTCAGTCCAGCGCTCCTTTTAATTGTATTACACAAATTGCAATAGGCTTATGTGTGTAGTCATTAAATATTCATAATTGTATTAACGATGTATTTCATAATAGCATTGAAGATATTTTTGTCAAGGTATAAAATATTTTTAGTAGATTAAAGCTATGTGGGTTCAGCTATCTGTACGAGAATCACGATCATCTTAGAGGACGTCTACGTCCGCCACCGTCGAATATTTTGACAAGTAACAGTAACATAGTGTGTGTATGTGTGCGAGCGTTTAATTTTACAGTAACGTATGTTATGGGATATATGGTCGGCGATGTGTGAGTATGGGTTGAGGGTTTTCGCAAAGAATTTAAGTCCACAGTTTAAATGAGTGTCCATTTAATTAAAGTGTCAACGTCGTAACGAGTTGTGGTTCGATTTACTAACAGGCATGCAATTGAGGTTTCACAGAGACCTTTGGTCATCACTGGCCCACGCTGACCACTCGGCAAACAGAGTCATTTGGTTAAGTAATGGTTGCTATATGCCCGACTGCAGCTATTACCAATTAGGCATCGGGCGCTCGATGTTCGCGGGAAAGGCATCGCTCAAGTGCCAATGACTTAGTCATAATTTGAATTTTAAAAGTATAACACTTTATGCACTATGTCGCTTCATTACTTAATTATCTAGAGTTTGTTATTATGAAATTGAATTATATATTACAGAGTTAAGATTTCGGTGAAGCCTTAAGTTTCGTGTTAGATATAATTTAATTTATATTTTAGTCACAATATGGCAGTTCAGTTAAATAAACTTTACCTATAACAAAAAAAACCTTTATCACTGTACCTATAGTAATAATAACTATTTACACAAAAGCTTATGTTAAATTTAAAAAGATTTAATTTAACCTTGATAAAGTAAACGGCATAGTGTTAACGCCTCGTATGATCATGGGTTTCATCACTCAAGTTAAATTCAGCGAACGGGAATTATAAATAAGTGTGATTATAAAGCTCCAGTGACGAGAGACGAACGCCGTCGTCCGGTCCACCCGCCCTTCAGCCCTCGTCCGCCCGCCCTACACTTTTACGATATTTTACGTCTTCATAAAATTCAGCCGCGACTTGCCGTTTTATTTTCGCCTGTAGTTTATGTTTCAAGTATGGAAATAAGACGACGTTTAATTAAATTTAGTCTCCGAGGTTATTTCGGGAATCTTTTAATGCATAAAAATTATATAAAAAATAAAGCTAAGACAAAAGCACTCTGAAGAGATTAATTAAATATTTAGATTTTCGTAATCTTTTAATTATAATAAATGTAAACTAGTATAGCATAAGATTTTAATTCTGGTATGTTATGCTGAATTTTTAAAAGCCTTAAATATGACAGAAGGCTGATAGAGCCTATTGAGATAAAAACTATCGTGAATATATAACATTACATTAGAAGCCACAGAGGAGTAGTGCCACTGATATTTCGCTGACAACTGCGTAAATAAAACAAAAGAAACAAAAAAAAAACATTTCTTTCAACAAAATGATGTCAGCACCAGAAGTTTCCGAAGTAGTTTAAAAAAACAATCTGAGTAGCTTCTGCCGGAAGTTGGAATTTTCACAACTTACGCCGCCGCAGAAATGAATCTGAGGTTTTTAGCTCAACCCGTTGAGAATATTCAGAGCATATTTTATACTAATATTCAGATTATGAGATGATAATACAGTTTATCTGAATACTTATATATACTTCAAAAATCAAATGACTGTGACATTTCAAAACGAGAGAAACAAAAGTGCGATTTATCATAAGGTGTTTAAAAATCAAGCAGTGACATGAATATATGAATCTATGCAGCAACACAGTAACTGAAATATTCACTAATTAATTATAAAAATCACTGCAACATTTCATTTATAAATTATACTTAATTATACTAACACAAATTAATAATATTCACAATAGTATAGACTATACACTAATTTAGTTCATTTTGATATAGTTTCATTAAATATGTGGTGTTTCCCCATATTTTAATGAAACTATATCAAAATCAAAGTAAAGATTTTCGACTCTACAATTTACTGTCAGTTCCCAAATCAAGGGCGTAGAGCGGACGAGAAGAACTGGCAAGAAACTCACTGCCACTCCTTTAAATCGTCAAGCGTGTTTCACAATATGTGTGTAAAGATCTGCAACCATTACACCATGCACCAGCCAATGCGTCAGTATCTATATTAAATTAAAAAAATAACCTTTACATAGCGAAATACGAGCACACATTTAAGGTATAGTGAGAACAATCCGCAAACACACAGTACACCGAGACTAAACCAGGAAAAATGATTTCATATTCATTACGAAATTGTACATTTTTATTATATTTCAACTGCTAAAGAGTAGCTATGAGTATGACAATCATGACGACGTTGAGTACAAAGTGGCGGTCAGCATTCAGTTGTATCTCTAGACGTAGAACAAAATAATTCCAGTCAACAATATCATTTTTATTGCATCCCCGTCGCCGGCAGTCACCCGTTACACTAAATGTTCGTTGCTTATCTGCTGAAAAGAAAATCTTTTCCATCTATGCCAATATATTGCTGTAGTAATTGTTGTAGTATTTGCATGGACCTAACCGCTTAGCTCTATGGGCAGTGAAAGCTGGGATCGTGGTTTAAAATATTTAGCTCACTTGGTTTAAAATTTAATCGTTAGCGTAATTAATGTTATTTTCTACCATATAACAAAATGTGAATATTATTTTCGCTTCATATGTATATACATATGTAGTTAACCAACTATAATTAACTCGCAAAATGCGCCATTACTCACCAACACATTTATTTTATTTATTTATTTCTTATATAATATTTACTACGTGTATTATTTTCAGTCAATCGTTTAGGAATACGAAATAAATTAATAAGCATATCATTAACATCATTTCATATAATATACAATATTGTAGTAGTTTTTGAGAATCGGTGAAAATTTTTTTTCGTAATACCGATATATTTATGGGTATTACCATTATTTTAAGTTTTTTATTTTTTTATGATACAGCACTCTGTTGTTTGTTGTTCTTTGCCTAGTCTCAACAATCAACATCTCAGGAGGGTTAAAATATAGCGTTGAATTAAAATTTTACAACGCTATATTTTTACCCTCCTCCGATCACCCCCTATCTTTAAGGTCTGCTAATAAATATATATCAGTAAATATTTATAACGAGATTTTGATTGTTGAGACTAGACCAACAACAATAGATTATTGATTAATCAAAAAAATAAAATGGCTATAATGGTTATATTCTTAATAAAAGATCATTTAAATGCTAATGGGAGTGCCGGCGACAAGCTTATACTGTCGCTTAGTCGCAATCGATTTTAAACAAAAGATATATACTGCCTTACAAGGTTAGTAATATAACCCCAAAGGTATATAAAATTTGAAATTCATTACTTATTTTGAATAACATTTAATCATAGGATTTGTTAACATGTCGTGCGTGCACTTGACAAACCTATTCAATATGTCAAAATACATTTTAAATCAAAAGATTCCCTACTCGAGAGAATATTAATAATAATTTATTATTATTATTAATATTATAATTTTTATAAGAAGTTTACCAAAAGCTGACATTAAAGTAGTAAATAGTTCCTTTTAAATTTTTATTATTATTTATTTTCGCCTATCAATTTCACGTAGGCCCACACAAAACTCGATAATGCAAACTTCGTATACCTTCACTAAAAGAAAAGGTTCTTAACATGTATGTAGAAGCGCTTATAGTAGTCAATAAATGTGAAGTTGAAGTTTAAACGAACTGGGAAGTTCTAAACAAAAGTTATTTTACGTTTGGCCGTTGGTGAGATGCGGTATCTACTAATCATTTAACAAGGTGGAAGTGTCACATAACTTTATTATTCACTCTTAAGTTAATAACACGAATATAACCTCTTAGTTTTTGAAGAACTATCGTACAAGTATTATATATTATTTTAGTATTAATAATACAGTAAATAACGACTGAGTTGTGTATATATAGTACATCGGTATGTTAGCAGTTAGCACCCACCATACAAGCTATATAGGGCTAATGCACCGTAAGTGAAAGGAACAATTAACAAAAAATTCGTAGTTATTACACAACAACATGTGTTAACGCCAACAATCGATCGTTTCTAGGCATTGAGTGTACGTTTTGGAGGCTAATAAGCACTCGAAATGTAGAAAATTAAAAAAAAACGATATATGTTATAAGGTTAGAATAACGTATTCTAACCTCGATACTAAAATAGAGTGTGTTCGGGGCGCCTGATCCGGTTGAGTGCGATTCGCGGCAGTTCGATGCGGTTAATTTAAGTTGTTGACGTTTCTTTGAGTGGTTTTCACGTTAACTTTGCACAATTTCCTCTCGGCAGCTACCTCCCCCCCCCCCTTTTTGTACACTCGAGTGCATTTCTAGCGATATATAATACCCCCAACTCGATGTTTCTTGACATGAATAAATACAGATGAAATTAGTTTGAATAGAGAATCGATGCTATTGCGTTTCAGGAAACGAAATGTTGTCAATATAACACTCCAGTCTTGTGTATAGACTAAACTTCTCATTAAAAAAATAAGGTTTATAATAAAACAAAATTTCGAGTTATGGGAAATATACGTATAATTTTAAGGTTTATATTCCACTTTGCATCTATCTTATAGTTCCACGTAACAGGCGATTAAGCTCAGCTTGTAACCTTACGTCAATTCCACCGCCCATAAATGCTTATGTAAAAAACATGCGTTTAAACAAAATTATAAGAAATCAATAGCTGTCACATCATAGTTTGACTTATGTCATCCAATTTGAATTGAGACAGTTAATAAGTACATTTACATTTTGAAATGACTGTTACCAAAGCTTACCTATTTCCTTGTCCCTAAAAATCCTTCGCAAAATGCATCACAAGCATTACCAGGGACGGACTTGGTTATAAATTAAGTTCAAGACTGTTTTGTATTAAGAATTTAGTTGTCGGCTGTACGTTCACAGGTGATACGATGAATGAATTTAGTGCTCCGCAGCGCTCCCGGCGTAGACCCGCACCCTTGACACTTACAGTTCTATTCACTATTCACCTTGCAACTACGACAGTAATTATGTAGACTATAATACATATATGCTTTTCTAGAATTGAACACACAGGGTAGATAGTAATGTCTGTTTTGTAACATACATAAAAAAAACTATTATCAATTAGATATAAACACTGAATAGAATGCATCGAAATTAATAGCAATTTATTTCTATGGAAACATATGCAGATAGATCACAATAAAAAAAAGTTAAACGAATACGTATCCTTAACTAAGTTTCACTGATAAAGTGACGTGACTACAGAAAATAAATAACAAAAACACAAGTAGAGTAAAAATACGATAGTAACACTACAATATGACAAGCTAAATTTTGTCATAAATAAAATGTAGCAGATTAATCAATCATATTTAGCAATGTAAAGACAATTAAGAATTTTGTGTACAGTAGAGTTCCGATTATCTCAACGCCAACCGAATGACCGCTTACCCAAACTGACTCGCATATCTAAAGTGGCCCTTGTATTAAACACAGTATTCGAAGCACATGTCTAAATGTTTTATTCCAAACAATCTAAGCAATTTCATATAAAAAAACTGTAATTCCGATTAACCTCAATGAGTCCAAATAATGCTTTTTATATTTCAGTGAATTCTTCCATTGTTATATTTTATCAAAGCCCAAGTAAAATACTTGTTTAGTAATATTTTGGTACTGAAATATTACTGTTCTTGTTTCTTAAAACAATAGTGGCGTAATATTTTGGCGTATTGTCTGCTAGTGAACAAAGTTTGAATTATAACTAGTGTAATAATATGAATTTAATAATTATATTAACATAAGTTAATATTGTTATATTAATTTTGTTTCATGTTCCCATATAACTGTTTTGTGTGTATACCTTGTTTTATTATCCTACAAGTTTATTGTTTCTTAAATGTATTAGCACATAAGATGTCTGGGGACAGATGTAATAAAATAAAATAAGTTATTCCTTTTTGTATATATAGGAAATATATATCAAAGGAAGAATCCTTGACCAGTTGAACACTGGTTCGCTGGAACGCTGTTCGGCCAGAAGGCCATAAAAGTTATTATATTATTATACTTTGCAGTTACCTAATTTCAAAATGTTTGCAAGTAGTGCTTAATTTTGTTTATAAGACTTAAATAAACAAACCAAATGACTTATAATAAATACTAAAAGTAAATTAAAAAGTTGCCCTTGTGGCACAGTACCTATTATCCTGGCTGTATCCCAGTATAGCGAATCTCATACGTTAAGCGAGAAGAGCACCATCTCCTGGGTCACCGGTACTGGCTACCAAGTGCCTCCTTATTTCTTTAATAAGGTCCGAAGGCCAAGGTCTGAAAGTCTCTACTCAAACGCTTATTACCTTTTAGGTTTTATATTAACGTAATACTCGTTGGAAAATTAACTTATAAATAAAACGTATATATATTTTTTTTCACTTGATTAGGTTGTATATCTTTACGTTACTTCATTTCGCATATTGTTATTCTAATAATTGTCTATTTGTATATAAACACGCAGTATTAGTTCAACGTTTGGTGTTTAATTATCGCTCCAATATAGCTGTTAATAGAGCTTTTCAGTTAATTGCGTGTTACAATTGTAGACTTTATCCTATTCGATATCTATGTACATTACCACAAAATCAAGTACACACATGTAGTATACAACGAAGTAGTGTATAACCCAACAATCGTCCAAATGTGGATATAATTAATATTGTCAATTTATCATATCTGATGTGTCCGCCCTATCGCTGTTTTTAATAATATCCTTTTGCAAATCTTACAAGAACAATAATGACTCACTATACCTACTGTTTATTTCCAGACAGACGACCTGGTCACCAACGTGAGAACAATGATAAGCGCCTTTCTATAAATTAGTCAAATAACACGACAATACTTCAATTTTGTTTTTATGTTCTTCTGGATTGGTAGCGAACTTACGTTACTTAAATGCGACAGCCCTTGACCGTTGCAATTACCAACTGCATGCGATAATAATATTTGATTATAATCGATAATAATTGTGCTATCTTGGTTGATGTGATACAAAATCACTCAAACGTGAATATCTCGATATTATATCGAAAGAAAGTCCGATTCACATGATTTCACATCGGTCGATAAATTTCCAGTCATCCTTGGTTTTAAATTTTAACTCGTTAAAAACTTAAATTTTGTTATTTAATTTAGTTTGTCAGTTTAGGTGATCAGCCTTCTTAATCAACTTCAAACTTGATACCGAACTGTCACCATGCTTAATACATGGTATGGATGACAGACAGATCTTATAAAATATTTTTTTGAATTGCATCAACGTACAGTTTCATAGTGGCTGGCGGTCCATCAAAAAAATTTAAACACTTACACTTGATATTATCATTCTTACTCATATAAGTAATTTGTTTGTATATTTGGAAGTAAATGTCACTTAGTATTTGTGAATAAATATAATTTGGTAAGCATAACGATTATTAAAATCAGAAATAACGACTTTACGTTTGAGGTTGCTGCTCAAATATGAAAATAAGGCTTCACGTCCAACGTCCCACAATATTGTCCGCCTCGAACGACGCTAAAATTCAATTTGACGAGTGCAAAGCTTTGTGACGCGATGCGGCCCAGCTAATGTCCACTTTGCTCTCCCCGAGATGTGGCGACAACAATTGAAATAATATTATCCAATTGAGTTTATATTTGTTATTAAAAAAATGTGGACATACATTTTATAATAAAATGATGATTGTCAAAGAATTGCTCGCGAACAAATCAATTGCTATCTAGACTATCTAGTCTATAATCGTATTATAATTAAATTTAATAAAAATCAAGTATGGCTTTATATAACTCTTCGGTCGAAAGCTAATGTTTGAGCGTCCTTGTCAGCCAGGTGGCATATAGAAGAGTTATTTTTCTCCTCTATGCAACGCCCCTTCTCACTGTTTTGTACAACTTTAAGGACGACAAGTCTTTCACATGATCAGCCTATCTGGTTGGTGAGCGGTCACGTGATCTTGTGGAAGCCGAAGGCGTTACCAGCCACGATCAATTCTTCTAAAAACTCGTCGGCTCTGCGTATTGTGTTACAGAAATCGAACAGTTTATATGATGCTTTGATTAATATTAGAATAGTATTAAATTGCAAAACGGGGAAACTGTTTTATTGTGATGCACGGAGCTTAGTCACTGCTAAAGCCGCAAGGAGCTGCTAGTTAATTACAAAAGAGACAGAATTGTGTTTTTAGTTAAATACAAATGTACTGTGACTAATTATTACACAAACACCCAAAACATTTTTATTGCGATTTAAACACGAAGGGTTACGTCAGGGTACAATTTCCCCATAAAACAGTGGAAAAATGGTCGGACTTTTTTTTAAAGTATGACCTTGGAGTGCGCAGTTAAAGAGTTGTTCGTAAAAACTTCGCTAATTAACTTTGGGCTTAAGAATTACAAACTTTCCCCTATCTTTGAATACTTTTTGAAAATCTTCTATATCCCTAATTTTAAACGTTCATTGTAACTCTGCTGAGCTTTGGAACTTTTTTTACATTAATTCTATATAATTAAGTATAATATATTACTATATTTTAAGTAACTATAACTTCAGAACTGTATTAAGTTATTCAAGCGCCTAAGTTGTACGGTAGTTAATACGATATTTCCAAGACAGAAGATTACATTGAAAAACAGTTATTCGTTGTTTCTCCATATTATACATAACGAGTGGTAGCCCTGTGAGTACCTCTACAGGGCTACCGCCTACCCCACTACTCTGTAGGGATATTTATGAAAGGCGTAGGTAGCATCTGACTATAATATAATATATTTAATACTAATTGTTGTAGTTGCGCCGATAATAATCATTTGATTTATAATTTAATTGTACTTATTATTTATTAAATATTGGATAACATTTTAACATGAAATTGAACAACATTAAGTAGAAAAACTTACGTGAATTATTCATAATTGTATGTTGTAGAAAGCCGTACAAAGCATTAGCCTAAAAACGTGAAACCGATGTGTCTATGACTTTGCGATGGTATGAATAGCTTGTGGTGTGTAGGGTTAAACACCATTAGATTATCTTCCCAGTACCAATTCACCTCACAGGTGGAATTACCTCTGAGCCAACTATGTCTTCATTACTTTCAGCACACACACGGGGACCGTACGTTATATATTTAAAATATGTATCTTATTTATAATTCAGGCATTATTCAAAAATAGATCGTCCAATTGTCCAATCATCACATGCCTAGACGGACAGACTTAACGTATTTTACAGTGTTTTCAGATGAAAGACGTCGTGTTTTTTTAAACAATTTGTGTTTGAATCCGTTAAAAACTTAATTAGTTATCGCTTACCATTCGTAGGTATTGCAGTTAAAAATGATTGAAACTGAAAATATGCGTTGGTTTTTTTAAATAGAAATACAAGAAACAATAATCGCCAATAAGTTATGTGAAATTAGAAGTTTTATTTTCAAAACTTTATTAATATGATATAACAAGGTCAACATCTCGAAGTATCGAAGATCTCTTGAGTAACGTCCGCTGAGAATTTAGTGATAGAGGTAAGCACATCTGAATTTTTTCAATTGAGCACATATGAAGTTTCGTCCAATAGCATACAAGTGCCTTTAAATTTATTAACTCTTACTGGCGTTTCTTCCACTGTGGTCATGCAATTCCGTCTTAACATCGCAGTAAATATTAAAAACGTATATTTATTGTCCAATCACAGTCCACTCCCTCGCCACCCCGCGCTGCACATTTTAATTAAAATTGCTGTACGCTGGTAAATTTTCACCTTATGTTAGATATATGTTCGCTATATATTGGTAGTAATGTTTTATATATTTCGACTACAGAGATATCAGGTCCTTCAAATCACACAGTAAACTGTACTTAGAAATCCCATTGACTGGCACAAAATTTGTTGCCAGTTCTTGTCTGTTAAATATACCATTGAATTGAGTAGTCAATATAAATTTACAGCCTATATTTCTTGCATTATAAACTTTTGTCCGTCAACAGATGAATAAATATTTAGATTTGACTTGTAATTTTATAATATCAAACAAACTTCAAACCCACCCGCGCATTCTTATCAATTAAGAAAAAAGTAGTACTTACTTGTAATATTAACAAAATTTATTTGAACGAAAATAGAAGGCGAAATATATTTTTATAAAAATTGGATGAAATTTTTATTGATAACTCCCAAATAACCCGAAAGCTTTAAGCCCAATAAACTATACTATTTACGGAAATTGTATATTTTTTAATTATCTTTATCAAACACAATTCTAAAATCCCGTGGGAAGTCAGGAAACAAGTATACAGAGAAATTCATTTTAAAACTTTTATTTAGCTTCCATCTAATAGGCAAAGTAAATCCTTTCTCGCGATAAATAGATCAAAGGGACCCCCGACTGATCTAATAATTCATCGGTGTTATCTGCACAAAGTGAGTCCAGTCACTAACCTTTGATTAGACAATACTGATTGTTGTGTACATCAGCGTTATTAGTTTAGCTGAGATGTGGTTCACAATTTGTTTGATTTTAACTAGAAATCCATTTATATACAAATAAAATGTTAATGGTGATTGCCTGAAAACGTAGTAAATATTATCTATACAAAAACTACAAAAAATGCTCTATTTCTCTATTATAGCTGCGCCCACCTGCCTTTCTGAAATTAGCCGAAAATAACACATCAAAGTAGATTTTTCGAATTGAGCGGGTTTTTCTCGAGTTCAAAGGTTAAGTTAGTTATAAAGATAAAATCTCACTGAGCTCGGGTTACTGTCGCTAGCCCCTTTACCTGTTCCTATATCTGTTTTCAATAAGTCGTAACGATATGAACGTTGCGTGTCTCCATCAAACATAACTTATGCCCAAACATTGAGAGACTATTAACGTGTAACTATTGTATGTAATATAGAATGGAATAATTAAAAAACAGAGAAGTATTTGTGTGCTGACGATGTTTTATTTATAAAGTCGTACCGACAGAGTATGCACAGGCGGCTTATCCACTAAACTTGGTAAATTAGAAGAAATACGTTGTTATAGCAAAGGGAATCCGATATCGCTTTGAGCCTCGTCTTTTAAACCTTTTTGCCGACAGTTTTTTCCCTTTTTTTTCAAATTAAATAAGCACAGTTCTTCGCCGTTTGTTTTCTAGTTTCGATTGAAAGGTATACGTCACAAAAAACTTTTAGATATAGTTTAATGAGGCAAGATATTTTTATCTATTCATATTTTTATACGTATACGTGCATATACTTCGTATGTATACTATCTTTGTGCTAAACTATATATTGCAATGTTTGTCTGTCTGCGATACGACTGAATTTTACGAATATGTCGGACACAGGTATCTAAACTAGAGCTTATGAAATCACGGGTGTTCCGCTAGATGCTACACGCTTTTAAGCACGTGTTATTTTAATAAATATAAATGGTTAAACTTTTTTGAAAAAAGTGTTATTATTAAAATACGCCTCACACAGTCCACGTAGGAGCCAGACTTTCTTGAATGCTGGAATGGCTGAGAGGTTCCCATTTTTGATGTTTTTCATATTAGAATTAAATTTAAACTTTACTAATAATTCGTTCTATTTATATATGCTGTAATTGCCAGTAGACATGTATAGTTTTCACTATTGGTTTTGTTCTTCTCTGATTACACTGAACTTCAATAATATAGATTAAAAATTCCAAGACGGCAAAAGACAATAGACACAAGAGTACTTGTAAAAATATCAATTCATAAAAATCAAACCATTTTAGGTCAATGCCTATAAAAGGTTTATTTGTCGTAGACATGATAGTAGATTCATAAAATATACTAAACATATAATATATAAAAACATATTAATAAAGAAAAGTTCTTCAATTAGGGAAGCGATAAAGATCAAATGACATACCTAGTGTCAAAGTCCAGCTAATGGTAAAGAAAATAATCAAATTTTTACCGTATCGTCCTAATTAGCACAGCGCCACTGGGGCCGACGCCTACAAAAGAAAAACTCACTGAATACGAGTGTATTTTAATCAAAAGCAAATAAAATCTCTGTGCCAAATGAATACGCATTTTTTATTACGATTCGTTATTTTATTGTTTTATTTATTTTTTTTTAAATTTAAAGCCGCAAAAAAGCCCATCGACCTTTAAAAATAGTGAATTGTTTCGCAGAGAAAGATGCATTATTCTCGATCTTGAGGCATTGTATGCGGGTACTACTTGTACGTTGGCATTGTCTCGAGAAAAAGCTTGGTTTTTCGTTTAATCAGCAGCAGAGCGCAAGGGTTAATGCTCAGATAAATGACTGCTTCTAATGTCGACCGCACGATCAGCTTAAGTGCTCGTGTTTTTACTGTAATTTGTAAAAATACACTAAAATTTTATAACGCTTCAAATACTTTTCACTAAAGTATTTGAAGCGTCGAGTTGGTTTAATGTAATAAATTCGTGTTTGTTTCTAAAAGGTTTATATATAATAAATAGGCTTAGATTAAATCTAATTCTCGTGTCACAATATTCGTTCCCGTACTCCTCCGAAACGGGTTGACGACGAAACGATTCTCCTAAAATTTTGTGGCCATATTCAAATACTTTAGTGAAAAGTATTTGAAGCGTCGAGTTGGTTTAATGTAATAAATTCGTGTTTGTTTCTAAAAGGTTTATATATAATAAATAGGCTTAGATTAAATCTAATTCTCGTGTCACAATATTCGTTCCCGTACTCCTCCGAAACGGGTTGACGACGAAACGATTCTCCTAAAATTTTGTGGCCATATTGAGTAGGACTGAAAACCGGCTAACATCTATTTTTAGAGATATTTTTTATTCGGCAAAACAACGTTTGTCGGGTTCTGCTAGTAATATATAATATTTAATGTCAAATTAAAAAAAAAGTTGTCATGGCAGTAAGATATGTAAAAGGGTTTACTTATAAGCAGAGGCGGTTTTATACATGTATTTTGTATGTTATAAATTTAAGGTTTCTAGTCTGGCTCATCTGGCTTCATATTTTTAAATTTATATTTTTTTATTATCTGTTACTTTATTAAGATATTTGTCGAAATTACTTAATGGAACATAGTAAATACGTCACGTAATTAGATTGCCAAGTTATTAAAAATGCGTATAGAATAAGCTAAGACTTACGTAGGTGGTGAACACAGAAATCTGAGATTTTATTTCAGACAAATTAATCATTTTATTCATAGACAAATAAGATAGATTGACGACGTACTTACAAATGCCTCATTTGAGCTATTACTTACTTACCACTTACTATATACTTATCATTCCATTACATAATGTGCGTATTACGGAGATATCGTATTTAAGCACCGGTCATGACCCATATGTCTGAGCATTACACGATATTAGGGCGATATTCTTCAATATTATGAACTGGTGTCGCATTGCAGCCACCGAGACCCGCAGTTAGATCATTGTATTGATCATCCGAATCACTTTGTTTATATATTCAAAATGTTTTAATTTTCATAATTTTAGTACTTAGGTAGTAGTCTAGTTGTAGTTTTTAAGCCTCATTCGATTGAAAGCCTCGAAGCGCAGGTTTTAAGCAGGGTTTTAAAAGCTGTATTATAACGTAATCCTGAATCCCCTTGACTTTCTGAATACGCATACCTACTGAGTATATTAAAATCAATAACAAAACAGTTTATTTTGTGAAATGATTTAATACTGTATAATATATGTGAAATCCTAACAACGAAGCCCTTTAGCTATATATACTCGTATGTCCGCATAACTACGGATTGTCTATGTCAGATCAGTGGCCGTCAAACCAGGCGGAGGATCATCAATCCGTATGATTATATATATTATACTAATACATAACTAATACATAACAATTATGTTATGATGATATAATATTCTTATTGCATTTGAATATTATATGAAGCTTTTATGATATTAACATAATATAACGCGGAAACAGTGATATCTCACCCTGTCATCGGCTATTATAAGCTTGCACATTTATTATTTAGCCTCTCCCGTTAATCAGACCCCTCCTTTTGACTTATCAACAAATTAACTATCATCTCGTTTTCAAGCTTTATGTCTATAGTAATAAGGTGTAAAATTACACGAGTTTTAAGTGTAGGTGTGCGACAGAGGCGCAGAGGTGCGTCAGGCGGCGTGTGCTAGCGCTGGGAGCCGCCACATCTGGCGTTGATGTAAACTTGATTTATTGTTTTATTTGAACTGCCCGCGTGAAATATGGAGATCGAATTATGCTTTTTAATGGGTCATGTTGATGAATTAGGTCGTGCTGGTACAGTTGTTACATTTGATTGTTAGGTCATTGGGATAAATGCGATATTAGGCGTTTGCTTGTTACCGAGAGCCATTCAATGTGTTTGTGGAACATATATTTGTGTTGTTTATACACTTTGCGTGTTGCATTCGAATTATGAAATGTAATATTGTGAGAAAGACAAAAGTCACCCGACTTAAGTACAACAGATAATTTTTTAAAATTTCGAATACAATAACTCGCATACGGCTATTTTGAAGTTGAAATCAATAGAACACTAAAATGTGGAACTAATCTGTTTGTCGGGCTCGACCTCCGAACTCTAACTTTCAAACTCTAATTTATTTTAATGATCCCAAAGTTCACTCTAACGCTATATATTGACGTTACGTCCAAATTGCTTTTCCACTAATCCTAATTGCTTACAATATTCTGTAAGCAGCAAAAAGTGTCCTATAAGATCATGTAGTTACACGTAAAAGGATATGCCATCTTCAAACGATTTATGTTTATTTCATACTCTGTAAACCAATGGGTTGATATTATCGTTTTCGTCGAATAGATAAAACCTTTACTATTAATGAATCAAAACAGATAATATATATAAAACATAAAATTCTCGCGACACAATGTTTTGTTCCTTTACTCCTCCGAAACAGCTCGACTGATTCTCAAGCAATTTTGTGAGCACATTGAGTATTTCTGAGGATCGGCCAACATCTATTTTTAGACACTATTTTTTGGCAAACAACGTTAGTCGGGATCAGCCAGTAATATTTATATAAATAATTAAACCTAGGATACGGATTTTGTAATGAAAACAAAAATTTTAAGTACAATTTATTTTTAAGATTCCATGATAATAGGTCATACCGTTTCGGAGGAATTAAGCAACAAACACCGCGAAACGAGAATTTTACTCATTGGATATTAAAAGTTGTCGCAACAAGTGAAAACCTTAAAAAAACTGTCTAGGTCATTGCTCTGAAATCTCTAATGTGAATCGATTTGAAGGTACTTTGTAGAACCTATAAAATTACAAATTAGATGATGCAGGGTTGGATGACTCCAGGGCAATTGCACTTTTATAATAAAACTTTACGAGATGATTTTTAAGAATTGTTTTCTTTATTATTCTGAACCATATTTTGTATACAAAAAGATTTGCGTACGAATTTAAATATATAGTCACGTTTCCATTCAACATTTTTGATCTAAAGAAAATTATATTTATTCATTATTACTCAATTACATTAGAAATACACGGTCGTATTCCCAAAATAATATTACTTTATTGTTAACATAGTATTAGTTTTGTTCGTTATTGGCATATTTTTTTTAATAAAATAAAACTCACATGTTTTAGCATTAGTTAGAACGGATATATTTCTTGTTGTATTTGTATTGTGATTAAAAAATTCTTTCGTTTACAATACACTCTTTGGAAAGACTATTTTTAGCTATTATAATAATAAACATACATAATGTTATGATATTTATATACTATACACAAGTAATCCGTGAGAGACCTTTTATTATTTAATTAACTTAAATTCGAAGCTGAAATCAGTCTTATGATTGTCTGGTACATTTTTCTTGTATCCGTTGTGTTTTGTTCTACGTGACATAATTTAACTGGTACCAAGGTATGTTTCTAATGTATATTTTTGAATTAATTATTAAAACGAAGGTATAATAATCCAAAGGCGTCACAAGCCTATTATTGGTCTTACATATCTTTCGATTCTTCATATTTTAAATTTCCTAGTTTATCGATTAAATTTCTGCTGATCGAATTTATGGGTGTATAATATCATGGTTACCCTTCAAGAAGTAGGTGGTAATGATAACATGTGATCCACGTAATGTCGGTGATATTGCAGTCGTGGTTTGAATGAATGAACTCAGATTACTGATATTATGTTCATCCTCTAAAAAGACATTACAAGTTATGTTTATGCCTCCGTATTAAAAATCTATATTATCTTTATTCATATAAGTCACCAAGGTACACTTATGAATCGTCAGCAAAATAAGTTTTAAATTTTCGACTCTACATTTTCTGCCAGTTCCCAAATCAAGGGCGTAGAGCGGACGACAAGAAATGGCAAGAAACTCTCCGCCACTCCTTTAAATTGCCATGCATGTTTCACAGCAGGTTTGTAAAGATCTGCAACCAACAAAACTGCAAAGTATTGCAAAGTACTTACTAAAATGGGATTGAATTCTTTGTTTCTTTAGTCGTAATGAAAACCAACAAATTCGCACTTCCACAAACTCCGTAGTAAGGTGAAATTCTCTCAGTAATAAATAGTAACGAGTAAGAAAACTAGCAGCTCTGGCGAGGCTCGTTAAGACAAGGTGACGTAAATTAACCCGACCGCTTCAACCAGCGCCCTCTATGGCCCACAATAACAATAAATTACTCTCCCCTCACCCCACTATCCTCTACACTGGGTTATCGCACGTGTTCGTTACTGTCATGTTTTTGATCCTTATATTAGCACAGTCCCGGCGCAAAGGAATCTTCGTCTAGCATGTAAGTTCTAGAATTTATTGAAGAAATTCAAATCTGTACTATATGATGATGAAAGTGAAAGAGATTCTGCGATTTGCCTGTGTTACATATGTAAAAACTTATTCTAAAATATTTTGCCGAACGCACTACCTTCCGGTTGCTGGACGTCTATTTAGCCTACTTAACCAGTAGTTAACACTACGTTACGAACTTTTTATGTTTCATAAAACTTTTTAGAGAAGTAGGTTATATGCTCTGAAATAGCGAAAATATATTATAAATGGTAATTTGGAATCAATGAAAAACGAAGTAGAAGGCCAGCAGGGAACGCCCGAAGCTTTCATCTGATCGGACGATGAAATAAATGAATTCCAGCCGAGACACGTGTGGTTCAGACTAAAGATTAAAATCTAGATCGAACGCTCCTTACACTCGAGTTTCCATCATTGGATTCTATTACCGTCCATTCTGCATTTCGCATTACTTAGACATTTCTTTCTACATTAGAACATGCCAATTTTACGAATATTCTCTTTTTATATTAAACATTCAAAAATCAATTTGTACTAACAACAAATTCTTAAGCTTTCTGTCCATTCAACTTTGAAAATTAATTCTAAAGATTACATAATATAGTATGATACAAGTATTACGTATATGTCTGTAAGTATTTAATAGGTAAGGCTTGCGGCCAATCGCGGATATATATATCATACAAACCGATGACACTACACGGTTCATGCCCCTATATCATCCGACCGCGACCGCCCCTGATATATTATCATCGCTCATTAATTACTTATTGCATCGTAAACCTTAATTATACTCTAGAACTTTAATATCTCATAATATTAAATACGCGTCCTAAAAATTCCATGAACGGCTTCTCGTACTATCAATCCTTAAAGAATTTAAAATACCGACAACATATTTGTCGGTGGTATTGGCCGGATACTGAAGTTTTTGAGTATGTTACAAGAAACAAGAAGTCCTTGTGGCTGGGAATCGTGATCTCCAACGCGTTTGTCCAATCTGATAAGGGCCACAACCAGATCTAACCTGGAACAGTGCCGTCGTGACGCTGAGGACAGAGAAAGATGCTGTCCTAATGTCCTGGCGGGATGTCCTGACGCGGTTCCAGAACACAGCGACGATGGAGACCTATAAACCGTCCACGACCAGTCTGTAAAGAGTACAATTAGGAAAAACATTTTTTTCGTATACCTCAGCACTAATGGTAAATACTATTTAACATACTTATATTAAATAATTATGACAGAAACAAAACCTTTCAACTAGGTATAAAACAATTGAGAAGTTTATGAAAAGAGATTCTTTATTTAGAAGTTAAGCGGCGAGAACGCAACAATTGCATTATGGTTTATGTATTCATAAATTTTAAATAACTAGCTTCGACCGCTTATTCAATTACAGACGTATATAGACCACGACAGTGTAGAAACGGATTGGAATTCAGAACTAATCCACTGTAAATCGACAAAACTCAGCAACTATTGCTATGGCTTCGTTATATATTACGAGACAACGCACTGCGATACATTGATCTGTCTGATATACATTAATTGACGGCTATGAAAGATGCTCGATTCATAATTAAATAAACGCGCAATGTATTGGTAAAATTAGATTTGTAATGAAATATAGTTGTATTATAAGATTGTATTCTAGCTATGTGTGTCACTAAACCGCATTAAGGCTTTATCAGGTCGCGCGTGGCCGATGGGGATTGAGCGGAGGAGGTAGTATTGTAAGAAGCCCTAGAAATAATAGATATAAATGAGTGGATTAATGACGGGAAGCCGCGTTGAGATTTAATCTGGGGTTAGTGGCGTTAACTTTTAATGGTCAACCGGTTTAACCCAGTATATAAAAACCGTATTCCTTATTATCAAGTCAATTTGTTGAATTTCATATTAGGTCCATTAAGATTTCTCTTTTGTTGTAAATATGGTAAACATACCCTTAATATACGGACGCTTTCAATTCTGTGTTAGACAAAAAATATGTCTACAAAAGAGATATTGATTGTACTTGCCTTGACGATGTAGGTTGATGGTCCCGTTGTGTAGTGGTGTTTATAAATAGCTAACGCCGCGATATGTAAATATATGCGAGAGGGCGTCAATGTGCTGATCTGCCCTCCTCCCAATAATTTATTCCTCACCGAACTTAATTAACTTTTGCACTTTTCTACTTCTCTTTGGACAGTTCCACTTTGATTAAACTTATTCCCAACGCTTCATTATACTTAATATTCTTGAGAGTTTCCGCCGCAATTTGGACCTTGGCTGTGGGCTTACTTGTGTTGGGTAATCTTAAATGTATTGCACAAAAACGTACTGTTATATTCAGAAAAAGTATATAAGGATTGTTAAAAAAGTTGAAATAAAATTTATAAGTTCAATATGTAAACAAAATGGCAGATTTATTGTTTTTGAATGTAAAACACCGGTGCGCGTTATCAATAACGGATTTCGATTAACAAATAGTTTATATAAAATCTATAGATGTCTATACAAGTAAATGTTGAGCGGACCGTAGTTCGTGTGTGATAATAAAATATTCAGGGCACGAATCATTCGGATTGGCCACATTTAAACAAAAGGAAACAAAAGCATCGATTTTTTTCATGAAATATCAAGTGACCTTCACGCTCGGGGCCTTACGGTTCAATACATTTAGATTTATATACGGACACAGCCTAAGGGAGGCTGCTCGATGCACTAATCTGACTTTATATATGCACATTGGTATAGTGTACATTTTAAAATACGTAAGATTATTTTTTCAATGTAATGTCAATATGTCGTAAGAAACGTCATCTCTTAACCCATACAATGTTATGTGTTAAAAGGTCCATTAGTATTAAATAGTTATATAAAATCAATTAATTTTCTTTTAATAGTAAAGTAAGCTTACCGGGTGATGTTTATTTAAAAGGCTCTTAACAAGAATTCATTGCCCCCGACTAATAAATGAAAACATTAAAAGCCAAAATATTTATTTTACACAGTTTCCATTTGAGAGCAGCATTCTTATTTTATTTCTTTAAGAATATAGAAAATAATGTTAATGTAGAAGAAAACTTCTTTCAGCTTAAATAATACATACTAATTTTCATGTCGTATATAAAGCAACCATGTAATCATGTCATTTTTATATCTTTCTTCATATCCAATGTCACAGTACTTGTACGTAAAAATCTTATAGATTTATATTAGCAGGATTACATGTAACAAAATTTGAAATTTCCTATTTCGTAAACCTCGTAAAATATTAGAGAGTGCAAATTTTAGTCTATCTCTGGTTAGAATCAGTTAAACGAGTAGATCTGAGTAGATTCTGCTATTGACAACCTGTGTTAATAAATTGAAATAAGTATTAATTGTTTTATTCACCGCTAAATACTAGTTTAAACTGCTATATACCTTTTATTTAAGATGTTATTGTTTTTGTTATTATATTAATACTGAACATCTAACTTAAGTATAGTGAGGAAATGTAACAATAACAATGGAACTGCAGAATTAAAAATAAATATAATCAGTTTTAGTATCTATTTTTATAATTTGTATAGAACCAATAACTTTGTACAATAGTAACAGATTTAGAGAAGTGGTTTAAGTGCGCATCCTCTAACCGGGGAGTATCATGCAGGTCATGCGTTTAAACCCAGTCCAGTAATTAGAACACCTGGAGTAGGTGAATCACATCAATTTTTTAGGTCAAAGACATACCGATAGTAGCAAGCTGCGTCCTTTTTTTTTAAAACTAGGTTTCTTCAGGATTGTAGCGATTTTGCTGATGGCTTACTATTATTATTATGCACAAGAATGATAATATATACTGCGTTATTTAGCCTCAGAACGTAGCTTGGATAAAATCCATATCTTGTTTTAGTAGTAACACAAACACAACTTATTTGCAGCTAATAGCAAACATTTTTTTATCTATGACCATACATTTTTCTCCTAAAAAGAGTTCTGTGCTCGATTAGCTGGAATTGCTTGGCTAATATATTCTGTGAAACCGGCAGAACGACTAAAACTAAGCTAAAATAAAACCTCTCGAACTTAATGGCACAGGTTGTGTACGAAAAAGTGTACATATTTAAACGATTCTTTAAAGCTCACACACACTCATGCATCCTACACACATTCACACACACATCTTAGCCAAAATAAAATGATAGTAAGAAGGTAGTAAACTAATGAGCTGGTTCCCTAACAAAAGTATTATTATTACGAGTTGCCAGGCCTGGAATGCTAAAAAGAAAAAAGTAAAATAATAATTTTATATTTTAATAGAATTTAAATCTCGTAAACTCAGCTGAGAGTATGTAGAAACACCGTTCAATATAACGGCGCACTATCACACGGCAAACGAGCAATCTACCAGTTAATGCTTCGATTTCCTTCCTTTAATTATAAAAGATTATCCGTGACACTTCGATTCGTTTAATAATTGTCGACGTTTAATTAAAACGAATGCTACGTTCGTAGCAATGGATTCGCAATTCTTTCACCCCTTACCTCGATTCCCAATAGAGCAGCGTGCATTACTAAGGATACAAATTTGGCTACAGAGTGTTATACGAGGCGAGTAATGTATCGCTTGCACGCGATAGTTGTCAAAGTAAAAAGTAAGTTACGGGAATAAAAGTCTTGGAGATTCCATGAAATCACTTTCGTCCGGCATCCGATGAAGCCTTTGACACCATATGACCGGTTGTTTTATTGACAAGACTTCTTTATTTTTTCCGACTGACAAATTATATGTACTTTTATATAATTTTTTTTTATTGAACTTGTAATAAAAAATCTCTTTGCTAAAAATGAATACCGTCTAAACCGACAAAAGTTTCTAGTGCCCTAGAATCCCCAGAATAAAGAAAATTTGTTTTTAAATGGCAATTGTACCCTTAACTGTTAAGTATTGTTTAGGAAGCTATATTTTGGTTCAAATAGTCATAAAAGCTGCAGTCGACGTGTAGATACAATAGTCTTTGTATTGAAAATAGAAGCTTTAGGCTATAACCATAACAATAAAGTATCAATAGAAACAATTTAAATTCGATACACGAGTGAACACAAAGATAAGGCGGGCGGCTGGCATCAGTTTCGAGATAGTAAGGCTTTCGAGCGTCAAACGAGGCTTCGCGGGCTCAAGGCGGACTCTGAGCCACCATGGGCGGGCGGGCGGTAGATGGACGTGCGATAAACGACAATAAATAGCGACAATGCCTGTCCCTCGCACAGACTCGGCCTTATCTTTGTGGTTCAACCTGAGTTTTAACTTAAATTCACCTATCCTTCGAACTTATGCCGTAGGGTTAGAGTTTTTGTGTAACATTCAAACTGGTTCTAAAAAAAGACTAGAATAATAGAATAATAGAAGATCAAAATTTACGTTTGAATTATTAAATTTGGAGTTTTATATACAAACATTTCGATTTTTTAAATTGTGCGGAAACAATTCTATTCTAATACATTTCATGCGATCGGTTAGAGTTGGAAATATAAATAAATTTAATATTTCATTTTGAGCAGGTTCCATCATCCATATACATTCAAAACGAAGTTAATTCGCCACAAGTGTTGTCTGCTCCCATAGATAGCACATTTGTTTTCCGATCCTATCGGTATGGTATTATGTAAAACAAGACACGTTCAACAAAGACGAACACGCCTAATAAACTCTTCATACAGTTCCGACACACCTTATACATCGTGTATTCACTGCTCGCTCTGAACCACGCAGTTTTCAAGGATTATCCAGTAAGTGGAAATGTATTGTACACATAATGTAATAAATTTTTCAGTAGATGATTGCAAAGAAGCGTTGTTAAAAAGCGCAAAGTGAAGATTTTAATATAAATGCAGATAGGATGACATGAGCGAATGAGGTGGCCATAAACAATAGCTGTTTATGTGAGTGTCAGTGAATAATTCATCAGATGGTGGTACAGTCCTGTACAGCTCGTGAGTGCTCCGATATTGGGCGTATTTATGTGACAGTACCGTTACGTCAAGCCACAATAATTTGAGATTACGTCAATTGATAGTTTATTATTTATGGACTTGTTGGTTTGTTTGTAACCCGAGGCTGGCTTATAAATATCGTTGGACGATATTACTTGTGTACACAATAAAGTACAACGTATTGAAATGTGAAATGGTTAAAATACTCGTTTTGTTTTTCGAAAATATTTATCTTATAATCAAATATTTCATATACACCGTACAGACGGTATGTAAGTTGTTTAATACAATATTTATTTGACTACGAATCTTTGATCTGGCTTCGCATTCATTAGATCCCAATCTACTCTGAACATTTGTGTATGGTTAAAACACGAACAACGTTTCAAAACGTTCGCTTAAAAACCTTGATCGCGCCAAACTGAACGAAAAGTTTAGAGTATTATTTACTTCTTGATTGTGGCATCTTTCACTTCTAACAACCTCCATGCACCGGATTAAAACGCGTTTTATAACAAATATTTAACGATGGAACCTAGACGTTTCCGTGATCCGTTCCATATGTTGAATGGCCTTAAATGTCACAAATAATGCTGAAATAAAATTGAAGTAATAAAATTAAGAAATACATGTCAATGGCTAAGGCACAGAAGGCACATTTATTAAAATACCAATAATATTCACATATGTTTTCTTACATTTATGAATCGTTAAAAAATTGACTCTACTTATAAATCGACAAAACTTGTAATTTAATTTGTTAAAAAATCTCTTCCTTTTTGGAAATTAAGGTCGCCGCCCATAGATACCCACGTAGCTGGGAGCTAGTGAGTGCTTTGCCGGCCTTTATTGGGGTTTCTTAAGTATTATCTCGATGACGTACTTAAAAACCCACTGTTTTATATATACTTATACTGGCCATAAATACTGTTACTATTCAAAAAAAGAAAATATTACGTTTGAATTTGGAATCTGTCATTTTTATATGATTGCTTGATGTGTTTTCTTATTTTCGCGCCATTATATTGTTAAATATTTTGTTATATTAAAATGGAGTGGGGTGATAAAGAGAACCGAATCGCTGTGATTGCCTTACATAAAGTAGGTATGGAGAAAAGTGCAATTTTTAAAACCCTCCACCCGCTTGGTATTAGTCAAATGTTTGTTTACCGGGCTATTGATAGGTACAATGATACCTCCTCTGTTTGTGACAGAAAAAGATCTGGCCGTCCACGTACCGTTCGTGTGAAAAAGGTGATTAAAGCAGTTAGGGAAAGAATTCGAAGAAATCCTGTCCGTAAGCAAAAGATTTTATCTCGGGAGATGAAGATAGCTCCTAGAACCATGTCGCGTATATTAAAAGATGACTAAGGACTTGCAGCCTATAAGAGACGTACTGGTCACTTCTTAACTGATAATTTAAAGAAGAATAGGGTGGTAAAATCCAAACAACTACTTAAGCGGTACGCAAAGGGAGGTCACAAAAAAATTTTGTTTACGGATGAGAAAATTTTTACAATTGAGCAGTATTTTAATAAACAAAATGACCGTATTTATGCTGGAAGCTCTAAAGAAGCTTCGCAATTAGTAAACAGAGTACAACGTGGGCATTATCCCACTTCAGTGATGGTTTGGTGGGGTGTTAGCTATGAAGGGGTGACTGAGCCATATTTTTGTGAAAAAGGTATTAAAACGTCGGCTTAAGTTTATCAAAATACCATTCTTGAGACGGTAGTTAAGCCTTTAACTAACACCATGTTAAATAACAAAGAATGGTGCTTTCAACAAGACTCGGCACCGGGTCATAGAGCTCGATCCACCCAATCTTGGTTGAAAACTAACGTTCCGGACTTTATCAGCACTGAAAACTGGCCGTCGTCAAGTCCTGACCTAAATCCATTGGATTATGATTTATGGTCAGTTTTAGAGAGTAAGGCTTGCTCTAAACGCCATGATAATTTGGAGTCCCTAAAACGATCCATTCGGTTGGCAGTGAAGGATTTTCCTCTAGAAAGAGTTCGTGCTGCTATTGATAACTGGCCTCAACGTTTAAAAGACTGTATTGCAGCCAATGGAGACCACTTCGAATAAACATTGTATATTTTTAATAGTTATATATTGATGTATTAAACTAACTCACTATGAAAGGAATAAATGTTACGTATAAAAAAAATCGTGCTTTTCTTTATAACAATATTTATGGCAAGACTAAGTATATATATATATATATATATAATCTATTAAATTATTCTGATATTGTATAAAGTTTAATATTTATGTGTGTACATCGTAAATGTGAAAAAAATTCATATAATTATCATTTACTTATATAAATCAGACATTATGCGTCCCATTGTGGGGTTAGGAGACTTCATTCTCATATACAACAGTAATATGTAACCGCAAAAGCGTAAACAGTTGTGTCCAAAGGAATCGGCGAATTTGCGGTTCGCGGTTCGCAATTAAACGTTTAACATCACAAACGTTTGGAAATCTCATTAAATATTGTTTTTTTTCAAACGTATAATAAAATTTCAATAGACAGTTTAAATATAATTCGCCCACAACACAAATACACATAAACATATTTTGTATTGTACTTTATAGTAAAATTTAATTACTATAACGAACAATACAAAAATATGTGAATATATACATATATATCTTCTTTCGTTATATAAAACGTTATTATATATATAAAGTATACTATTGAGGAACTACACAGGAAAAAAGCTATAAAAATAAATTGAGCAATAGCACCTAATAAATATTCTTACACCACTGTCTTTCTAACACGTATATTATTGTAACTCTTTTGAAAAATACAGGGTTTCCTGTCCTATATATTAATCTATTTTAGAAAAATTATATGAGGACGGTATTACGTGTTTTTCGCAGCGTGTAAATTAATAAAATAGTATACTTATAGATAAAAATGTACTAATAAGTTTATTTTAGTTGAAGAACAACACAACTCTGCACTCACAACGAGTTGCAGCTAAAAATACCTGAAATTGTAAACATGGAAACGGTAGAAAAGGTTTCGAATTTACTTTTCTATTTTTCTTAAACAAATTAATTCTTGAATTAATTTGCTTAACTTTTTACTTGCTTCTTATGTACTTGACTTACGTCCTTTTCATAAGCTTATGTTAATGCATCTTCACAACTCGTAATTCCTCTTTGTCCTATGCCATGAAGTTGTGGAACAGGTTAATGTTAGTTAAAATAGATTTTTATTTTCTTGTTAATATTTGTGTGTACCTAACAATAAAATTGATACCCATAGACACTTCACTGCCAAGTATTCGTTAACTACAGACAAACACTATCTTTCATTATAATTACACGTACGTTCTATTTTAATTTAAACGTCAAAAACAATCCGCGTACAGTGTTTACAAATCACTCTGTTTACGAGTTCGTCTAATAGCGAGTACCTTCCAATAAAGTTAACTATGTGTTAACGGCCTATTTCATTATCTCCTCGCTTTTATCTCGGTTCGATTTCAGTTTAATTGAGATTTTACTGCCGCTTGCTCACTTTACATATTTGGAATTTCCTATTGATGACGCCGGCTTAATTTAGATTTTAATAGAACTCAAGCTTGTATTGAACTTTGCTTTTATCTGTTTTGAATGAGGCTTACGGAGCTTTCGACAATAAATCTGTAAAGCTTAAATAGTCTTAAATTTATAATAATGAAATCAACTTAAAAAAATATCGGTGACATAACGACAGGTAACAATGGAACTTTTTAAGCTTCGGATTGTTTCTTTAATATCTATAAATATATTGTAAAAATCTCGTCAGTATTTTTAATCAGAATAGACATTCACAATATTGACAATCGAATTAGGACATTAAAATGAAGTGTTACCACACTAGGCTATATTAACTATTTTATTACTGATTGCTTTAGTAAATAATTATAGCGAGCTATATTGAGTAATATTGTTCCTTATTCAAGTAAATTAAGCGTAGTAATCCAATAATAACGTTAAGTAGACAAGATAATAGTCTATAGTGCAATATGCATCTATCAGTTATAAAGGAAGAGATCACTAGATCTTAATGAATATTCCATATATAATGCACCTAGTTTCTCTTACATGCCACAGTATAGATAAGTATTATTATGTCCGGCGCTCCACAACTGTGTGTGTTTTAAGGCAGTTTCTGCCACGCCACCACCTCTTTGTGGAACCAAGCCATCCCATGTATACCCATGTATACTAACATAATATAAAATACTGAAATAAGGACATTTGTGAATCGTTGATAACCAGATGTTGTAGCTTTCAGCCCACTTTGATATTAGATTGGGCGCGTCATGCACAGTAGAGTTATAATTAAAAATGACACACTTTTATCCTTAAGACATACTATATTACGTAAAGCAAATCTTTGTTACGAACTTATGTATTCGTCTTGACATTTTTTACTGCGGTTGTATGTGCCCTGTGGCGTTGGTAGTTCGAGGCTCAAGTTTAAACGCTGTGAGCCCCGGATTAGCCGCGTATAAGTTATTCATCACTGAGTGCGTCTCACTGTATATAACACTTTATAATACTACACTGTAAACTGTAATTACTGAGAGATTTGTATAGCAATAATACGTTTAAACCCAGGAAAATTAAATATATAGAATATGTTTGTGAATATTTAATAACTTCAAAAGTCAAACACACTTTAGATTTGTTTATAATATGACAAATACTAAATTATATTATATTAATTTAAAAACTTCACTTTGTTCATAAATAATAGCTCCAATTAAGAGAATAACAATAGGCTTTGACAGCGATTCAAGCGAAGAATTTTAACACTTGTGACAATGCAAGCAAAGATAATTTTAAAGCAGAAATAATACTCACGGTAATGCTATGGTTAACTGCCACTGATATCGGGAGATGCCCCTAAATATGTAAAGGGAATTAAGATAAATAAAAAGTCCCTCCCGTGGGACACATAAGTTTATCGTAACGGGCCGTTTCCACACAGCCACGAACCTTGGATGTTCAAGTCAAGTTAAATACTGAATATTTTATTTAGTTAGGATTCAAGTTGTGCTACCAAATAGTCTTGATGTGGTTTACATGTTTGTTTCAAATAAAAACGCGATTTTTTAAAAAACGAAATGGCCCTTCCTCGTCGAAATAGTAGCTATCTAGTAATAGTAATGTTTTGAATTCGTAGATTACCTATTAACTGTTACTTTTTATATGTACTAATTAAGAAATATTAATAAAAAGACGCATTCGTGTGATCGCCTCAAGTATAAGAACTGTGCTTGCTGAAAGAAATAGCAACAACTTAACGAATGAAGATCTATTTTCGGTATAAACAATATCCAACAGACTGTGTATCTCATTATGTAATACGTACTGCAAAGTATGATATAAGTTTTATTCATAACAGTATTAATTATCCGTCTGCCTCATCGAACATGTAAATGGCAAAACAATATCATGATAATATCATAAAACGAAAAAACCGCACGCAAACAATTCTCAATTTACCCCGCGGCATAATCGATTGTCGGAATCGAATGTTTCGCTGCAGATAGCAAGTGGCGAGGGCGACCGATGACCCGTAAAGCTGGACATCGATTATCGCACATTCGATACGTTCACCGGTCAGCAATCCCCAATCCCGACTTGTCAAAACAAACGCCGTGATTAGCGCAGCTTTGTTATTGGATTAATTTTGAATTATGCAAATAATTTTATTGCCACAGCCGGCTTTAATAGGCATTTATTAATATTGCTACTTATTGTACAGAAGTAAACTGCAGTGTTTTCTTTGATCTTGGTTCGTAACTAAGATTTCTTGCAGTGAAGCCATAAACCCCCGACCACTCAATGCCACTGGCTGGCTATGTTCGAGAAGTATCTATATTTATAGCGGTCAAGACAACTTTATAGCGCAATTTAAGATCGATGACGTCATCGTAATGAATCCAGCGGATCACAGAGGTCGCTACAATTCATGACGCTGTAATGATATAGTTGCCTGTTAATATGGGAACGACACTTCTACACATTATTAACATGTTCAGATTCGAATGATTTAATTTTCTTCCCCCAGCTGAGTTGACACCCTTTTGATCTCTGAAGCACTTAAGGGGAGCCGATGTTTGATTCACAAGGGCGGTACACCTGATTCACTCCCCAAAAATTAAGACATCAATTATATATGTACTTCGGTCATTGTTTCCAAGTATTCATGTACATTTAATTTATAAATATGGATCAAATATTTCAGGAAAGGTTCACACACGGTTAGTTTGTCTTAAAGTGATATACGTTAATACGTAGGTAGGATAATTTAACTCTCAGAATACAAAAATTGGAGTAATTCATTGCGGGCCGAGGTTCGCTACTACCGTCAGCAAAATCACATTCCGCGCACGATTACCCAAATTAATCATTTTCTTAACTCTGCACCAGAATGTGACATATTTTTGAGAGGGAATGATAATGGAAGTATATAAAAGATTGTTATATGCTGGTTGCTTAAAAGCTAATTAAATGTACGGTGTTTATTGTTGTATGTTATATGGCTCCGGTCGTAAATGAATGTATTTATCATATGGAACACGGGACCACCTTTCGACAGTACGCTATGACAAGTTGTCAATGAAATGATAAATAGAGCGACAGTGAGAAACACTTAGTTCACTCATTGAATAGATTGAGAACTGTGTTATAATATAATTTATGAAATAAAAGCGTCGATATATCCACTTGTTCAGCTCATCGAGTCGCTAATGAACTAAAAATACTCGATAAATGTCAACACTAACTCCACACTCGTACAAATCAATATTGGATCACGCAACATTTGCAACTTCAATGAGTTATCATAATTAAACCTTGCGTTTTATAAAAGGTTTTTCCAGTTGTTTAAAGGTCTAATACAAATCTTATTTACTATGTACCATCAAGTTTAATTTGATCTCATAAACTGTTAAGACTAGAAATTTTTTGCAAGTAAATAACTCGGTTACGGGTGTAAGATCTATAAGATAAAGTAATATAAATTCCGTATTCGTTCAATATTCCGATTTAAAACTCTAAATCAATGTATATTGTGACATAAGATTGTGCAAACTTAATTTAGCCAAGAGTGTACCGGCAGGATTTGAAGAGAAAAATCTATCGAGGAACTCTCCACGCTGGCTTAAACCGATTAGACGCCCCTGTGCTAGTCTTAGAGATAACAAAATATTAAAAGACAACCTTAATATATCATAACAATGTAATATTTTTGTTTGATAAAAACCAAAGCAAATGTCGCTTTTAATTATCGCATTGATATTTAACATGGAATATATTTTACCTTAATGTAAGTGTTATTCTGTTTAATCCTAATCGTATTATTAAGTACCAAAAGTTGTTATAAATTTGGATAAGTCTATAAAAAATACGCAAATACACTAATTTGGTTGATGTGCATGTTTATTAGTATAAGTTTTTTAAAATTATATTTAGTACCAAAGTCGTCATAGAAATTATCAAGAATATGTTACAGACTCTTTGACTTTATTATATAAGTTGCAATTGTAATCCCTTGATAATATGGATAGTTGCATTTTAAGTTATTATTTTACCCAATATTCATTTAAAAATCTTGTTTAAACGCTTTAGACTCGCACTTAGGACATAAGTTGAAACTATATTTATGTAGACTAAATAAAACCTATCAAAAATTTGTAAATATATAAATTTAAAATTCTCTATGTATGTTACTTAAAGTCTGTTGTATTGTGTAAGTTAATAAAAAGTCAAGTCATAAAAGGCTTACAGTTTATTTTAACAATTCTAGAATATTCTAACGTACGGAGAACTTGAATTGTTACAACCCGATACAAATAATAAAATTTTCCTATATCAATCAAATCTACCGCGCTCCCCACGTCTGCGATGACGCTCTTGAAAAACTCTCTCCCTTCAAAAACACAAATAAGTTCCAGTAAATAATACATCAAAGGGCTAAGTGATTGATGCGGCGAAGTGTTGGGGGACAACGTTTGTCATTAATCTATGTTCAGTGAAAAGTGCACCACTGATATTGTTTTGATCTCAATTCCAAACAGGTTCTGATACTTACTGTCATATCATTTCAGTATAGCCGTCAGTTACATAATGTAAGCTTCACTGTTTCACCGACGTTAAACAATAAGAATAATTTGTTTATTTTGTTTTTCCCTATATTTTTGACATTGATTTGTTACAAAGGTTAATACAGGTACAAATTATAAGGATTTCGTTAGATTTCGCTTAATTTCGTTGAATTTCGTTAAATTTCGTTGAATTACGTTAGATTTCGCTTAATTTCGTTGAATTTCGTTTAATTTCGTTGAATTTCGTTTGATTTCGTTAGATTTCGCTTAATTTCGTTGAATTTCGTTAAATTTCGTTGAATTACGTTAGATTTCGCTTAATTTTGTTAGATTTCGCTTAATTTCGTTGAATTTCGTTAGATTTCGCTTAATTTCGTTAGATTTCGCTTAATTTCGTTTACTATCGTTGAATTTCGTTTAATTTCGTTGAATTACGTTAGATTTCGCTTAATTTCGTTAGATTTCGTTAGATTTCGTTGAATTTCGTTAAATTACGTTGAATTACGTTGAATTTCGTTGAATTTCGCTTAATTTCGTTAGATTTCGTTTAATTTCGTTAGATTTCGCTTAATTTCGTTAGATTTCGCTTAATTTCGTTTAATTTCGTTTAATTTCGCTTAATTTCGTTGAATTTCGTTAGATTTCGTTGAATTTCGTTGAATTACGTTGAATTTCGTTAGATTTAGTTGAATTTCGTTAGATTTCGTTAGATTTCGCTTAATTTTGTTAGATTTCGCTTAATTTCGTTGAATTTCGTTAGATTTCGCTTAATTTCGTTTAATTTCGTTGAATTTCGTTAGATTTCGTTGAATTTCGTTATATTTCGCTTAATTTCGTTAGATTTCGCTTAATTTTGTTAGATTTCGCTTAATTTCGTTGAATTTCGTTAGATTTCGCTTAATTTCGTTAGATTTCGCTTAATTTCGTTGAATTTCGCTTAATTTCGTTTAATTTCGTTTAATTTCGTTGAATTTCGTTAGATTTCGTTGAATTACGTTAGATTTCGCATAATTTCGTTGAATTTAATTGAATTTCGTAAGATTTCGTTGAATTTAGTTAGATTTCGCTTAATTTCGTTTAATTACGTTAGATTTCGCTTAATTTCGTTGAATTTCGTGGAATTACGTTGAATTTCGTTAGATTTCGTTGAATTACGTTAGATTTCGTTAGATTTCGCTTAATTTCGTTAGATTTCGCTTAATTTCGTTAGATTTCGTTGAATTTCGTTAGATTTCGTTGAATTACGTTAGATTTCGCTTAATTTCGTTTAATTTCGTTGAATTTCGCTTAATTTCGTTGAATTTCGTTTAATTTCGTTGAATTTCGTTAGATTTCGTTGAATTTCGCTTAACTTCGTTGAATTACGTTGAATTTCGCTTAATTTCGTTAGATTTCGTTGAATTTCGTTGAATTACGTTAAATTTCGTTAGATTTCGTTGAATTTCGTTAGATTTCGTTAGATTTCGCTTAATTTTGTTAGATTTCGCTTAATTTCGTTGAATTTCGTTAGATTTCGCTTAATTTCGTTGAATTTCGTTGAATTTTGTTAGATTTCGCTTAATTTCGTTGAATTTTGTTAGATTTCGCTTAATTTCGTTGAATTTCGTTAGATTTCGCTTAATTTCGTTAAATTTCGCTTAATTTCGTTAGATTTCGTTGAATTTCGTTAGATTTCGTTGAATTTAGTTAGATTTCGCTTAATTTCGTTTAATTACGTTTGATTTCGCTTAATTTCGTTTAATTTCGTTTAATTTCGTTGAATTTCGTTAAATTTCGTTAAATTACGTTAGATTTCGCTTAATTTTGTTAGATTTCGCTTAATTTCGTTAGATTTCGCTTAATTTCGTTTAATTACGTTAGATTTCGTTAGATTTCGCTTAATTTCGTTAGATTTCGCTTAATTTCGTTAGATTTCGTTGAATTTCGTTAGATTTCGCTTAATTTCGTTGAATTTCGTTAGATTTCGCTTAATTTCGTTAGATTTCGCTTAATTTCGTTTAATTACGTTAGATTTCGTTAGATTTCGCTTAATTTCGTTAGATTTCGCTTAATTTCGTTAGATTTCGTTGAATTTCGTTAGATTTCGCTTAATTTCGTTGAATTTCGTTAGATTTCGCTTAATTTCGTTAGATTTCGCTTAATTTCGTTTAATTACGTTAGATTTCGTTAGATTTCGCTTAATTTCGTTAGATTTCGCTTAATTTCGTTAGATTTCGCTTAATTTCGTTAGATTTCGCTTAATTTCGTTTAATTTCGTTGAATTTCGTTAGATTTCGTTGAATTTCGTTATATTTCGCTTAATTTCGTTAGATTTCGCTTAATTTTGTTAGATTTCGCTTAATTTGGTTGAATTTCGTTAGATTTCGCTTAATTTCGTTAGATTTCGCTTAATTTCGTTAGATTTCGTTTAATTTCGTTGAATTTCGTTAGATTTCGTTGAATTACGTTGAATTTCGTTAGATTTCGTTGAATTACGTTAGATTTCGTTAGATTTCGCTTAATTTCGTTAGGTTTTGCTTAATTTCGTTAGATTTCGCTTAATTTCCTTAGATTTCGCTTAATTTCATTGAATTTCGTTTGATTTCGTTAGATTTCGCTTAATTTCGTTGAATTTCGTTAAATTTCGTTGAATTACGTTAGATTTCGCTTAATTTTGTTAGATTTCGCTTAATTTCGTTGAATTTCGTTAGATTTCGCTTAATTTCGTTAGATTTCGCTTAATTTCGTTTAATTACGTTAGATTTCGCTTAATTTCGTTGAATTTCGTTAGATTTCGTTGAATTTAGTTAGATTTCGCTTAATTTCGTTTAATTACGTTAGATTTCGTTAGATTTCGCTTAATTTCGTTAGATTTCGCTTAATTTCGTTAGATTTCGTTGAATTTCGTTAGATTTCGCTTAATTTCGTTGAATTTCGTTAGATTTCGCTTAATTTCGTTAGATTTCGCTTAATTTCGTTTAATTACGTTAGATTTCGTTAGATTTCGCTTAATTTCGTTAGATTTCGCTTAATTTCGTTAGATTTCGTTGAATTTCGTTAGATTTCGCTTAATTTCGTTGAATTTCGTTAGATTTCGCTTAATTTCGTTAGATTTCGCTTAATTTCGTTTAATTACGTTAGATTTCGTTAGATTTCGCTTAATTTCGTTAGATTTCGCTTAATTTCGTTAGATTTCGTTAGATTTCGTTGAATTTCGTTAAATTACGTTGAATTACGTTGAATTTCGTTGAATTTCGTTGAATTACGTTGAATTTCGTTGATCTTCGCTTAATTTCGTTAGATTTCGCTTAATTTCGTTAGATTTCGTTGAATTTCGTTAGATTTCGTTAGATTTCGCTTAATTTCGTTAGATTTCGCTTAATTTCGTTAGATTTCGTTTAATTTCGTTGAATTTCGTTAGATTTCGTTGAATTACGTTGAATTTCGTTAGATTTCGTTGAATTACGTAGATTTCGTTAGATTTCGCTTAATTTCGTTAGGTTTTGCTTAATTTCGTTAGATTTCGCTTAATTTCCTTAGATTTCGCTTAATTTCATTGAATTTCGTTTGATTTCGTTAGATTTCGCTTAATTTCGTTGAATTTCGTTAAATTTCGTTGAATTACGTTAGATTTCGCTTAATTTTGTTAGATTTCGCTTAATTTCGTTGAATTTCGTTAGATTTCGCTTAATTTCGTTAGATTTCGCTTAATTTCGTTTAATTACGTTAGATTTCGCTTAATTTCGTTGAATTTCGTTGAATTTCGTTGAATTTCGCTTAATTTCATTAGATTTCGCTTAATTTCGTTAGATTTCGCTTAATTTCGTTAGATTTCGCTTAATTTCGTTTAATTTCGTTAGATTTCGTTTAATTTCGTTAGATTTCGTTGAATTTAGTTAGATTTCGCTTAATTTCGTTTAATTACGTTAAATTTCGCTTAATTTCGTTGAATTTCGTTGAATTACGTTGAATTTCGTTAGATTTCGTTGAATTACGTTAGATTTCGTTAGATTTCGCTTAATTTCGTTAGATTTCGTTAGATTTCGCTTAATTTTGTTTAATTTCGCTTAATTTCGTTGAATTTCGTTAAATTTCGTTGAATTACGTTAGATTTCGCTTAATTTCGTTGAATTTCGTTAGATTTTGTTGAATTACGTTAGATTTCGTTAGATTTCGCTTAATTTCGTTAGATTTCGTTAGATTTCGCTTAATTTTGTTTAATTTCGCTTAATTTCGTTGAATTTCGTTAAATTTCGTTGAATTACGTTAGATTTCGCTTAATTTCGTTAGATTTCGCTGAATTTCGTTAGATTTCGTTAGATTTCGCTTAATTTTGTTAGATTTCGCTTAATTTCGTTGAATTTCGTTAGATTTCGCTTAATTTCGTTAGATTTCGCTTAATTTCGTTTAATTTCGTTGAATTACGTTAGATTTCGTTAGATTTCGCTTAATTTCGTTAGATTTCGTTAGATTTCGCTTAATTTCGTTTAATTTCGTTGAATTTCGTTTAATTTCGTTTAATTTCGTTGAATTTCGTTGAATTTCGCTTAATTTCGTTAGATTTCGCTGAATTTCGTTAGATTTCGTTAGATTTCGCTTAATTTTGTTAGATTTCGCTTAATTTCGTTGAATTTCGTTAGATTTCGCTTAATTTCGTTAGATTTCGCTTAATTTCGTTTACTTTCGTTGAATTTCGTTTAATTTCGTTGAATTACGTTGAATTTCGTTATATTTCGTTTAATTTCGTTGAATTTCGCTTAATTTCGTTGAATTTCGTTTAATTTCGTTGAATTTCGTTGAATTACGTTGAATTTCGTTAGATTTCGTTGAATTTTGTTAGATTTCGTTAGATTTCGCTTAATTTTGTTAGATTTTGCTTAATTTCGTTGAATTTCGTTAGATTTCGCTTAATTTCGTTAGATTTCGCTTAATTTCGTTTAATTTCGTTGAATTTCGTTAGATTTCGTTGAATTTCGTTATATTTCGCTTAATTTCGTTAGATTTCGCTTAATTTTGTTAGATTTCGCTTAATTTGGTTGAATTTCGTTAGATTTCGCTTAATTTCGTTAGATTTCGCTTAATTTCGTTGAATTTCGCTTAATTTCGTTTAATTTCGTTTAATTTCGTTGAATTTCGTTAGATTTCGTTGTATTACGTTAGATTTCGCATAATTTCGTTGAATTTCATTGAATTTCGTTAGATTTCGTTGAATTTAGTTAGATTTCGCTTAATTTCGTTTAATTACGTTAGATTTCGCTTAATTTCGTTGAATTTCGTTGAATTACGTTGAATTTCGTTAGATTTCGTTGAATTACGTTAGATTTCGTTAGATTTCGCTTAATTTCGTTAGATTTCGCTTAATTTCATTAGATTTCGTTGAATTTCGTTGAATTTCGTTGAATTACGTTAGATTTCGCTTAATTTCGTTAGATTTCGTTGAATTTCGTTGAATTACGTTGAATTTCGTTAGATTTCGTTGAATTTCGTTAGATTTCGTTAGATTTCGCTTAATTTTGTTAGATTTCGCTTAATTTCGTTGAATTTCGTTAGATTTCGCTTAATTTCGTTAGATTTCGCTTAATTTCGTTGAATTTCGTTAGATTTCGCTTAATTTCGTTAGATTTCGCTTAATTTCGTTAGATTTCGTTGAATTTCGTTAAATTACGTTGAATTACGTTCAATTTCGTTGAATTTCGCTTAATTTCGTTAGATTTCGTTTAATTTCGTTAGATTTCGCTTAATTTCGCTTAATTTCGTTTAATTTCGTTGAATTTCGCCTAATTTCGTTGAATTACGTTGAATTTCGTTGAATTTCGCTTAATTTCGTTAGATTTCGTTGAATTACGTTAGATTTCGCTTAATTTCGTTGAATTTCGTTGAATTTCGCTTAATTTCGTTAGATTTCGTTTAATTTCGTTAGATTTCGCTTAATTTCGCTTAATTTCGTTTAATTTCGTTGAATTTCGCCTAATTTCGTTGAATTACGTTGAATTTCGTTGAATTTCGCTTAATTTCGTTAGATTTCGTTGAATTACGTTAGATTTCGCTTAATTTCGTTGAATTTCGTTGAATTTCGCTTAATTTCGTTAGATTTCGTTTAATTTCGTTAGATTTCGCTTAATTTCGTTAGATTTCGCTTAATTTCGTTTAATTTCGTTGAATTTCGCTTAATTTCGTTGAATTTCGTTTAATTTCGTTGAATTTCGTTAGATTTCGTTGAATTTCGCTTAATTTCGTTGAATTACGTTGAATTTCGTTAGATTTCGTTGAATTACGTTAGATTTCGCTTAATTTCGTTGAATTTCGTTAGATTTCGTTGAATTACGTTGAATTTCGTTAGATTTCGTTGAATTTCGTTAGATTTCGTTAGATTTCGCTTAATTTTGTTAGATTTCGCTTAATTTCGTTGAATTTCGTTAGATTTCGCTTAATTTCGTTGAATTTCGTTGAATTTCATTAGATTTCGTTGAATTTCGTTGAATTTCGTTGAATTACGTTAGATTTCGCTTAATTTCGTTAGATTTCGTTGAATTTCGTTGAATTACGTTGAATTTCGTTAGATTTCGTTGAATTTCGTTAGATTTCGTTAGATTTCGCTTAATTTTGTTAGATTTCGCTTAATTTCGTTGAATTTCGTTAGATTTCGCTTAATTTCGTTAGATTTCGCTTAATTTCGTTGAATTTCGTTAGATTTCGCTTAATTTCGTTAGATTTCGCTTAATTTCGTTAGATTTCGTTGAATTTCGTTAAATTACGTTGAATTACGTTCAATTTCGTTGAATTTCGCTTAATTTCGTTAGATTTCGTTGAATTACGTTGAATTTCGTTGAATTTCGCTTAATTTCGTTAGATTTCGTTGAATTACGTTAGATTTCGCTTAATTTCGTTGAATTTCGTTGAATTTCGCTTAATTTCGTTAGATTTCGTTTAATTTCGTTAGATTTCGCTTAATTTCGTTAGATTTCGCTTAATTTCGTTTAATTTCGTTGAATTTCGCTTAATTTCGTTGAATTTCGTTTAATTTCGTTGAATTTCGTTAGATTTCGTTGAATTTCGCTTAATTTCGTTGAATTACGTTGAATTTCGTTAGATTTCGTTGAATTACGTTAGATTTCGCTTAATTTCGTTGAATTTCGTTAGATTTCGTTGAATTACGTTGAATTTCGTTAGATTTCGTTGAATTTCGTTAGATTTCGTTAGATTTCGCTTAATTTTGTTAGATTTCGCTTAATTTCGTTGAATTTCGTTAGATTTCGCTTAATTTCGTTGAATTTCGTTGAATTTTGTTAGATTTCGCTTAATTTCGTTGAATTTCGTTAGATTTCGCTTAATTTCGTTAAATTTCGCTTAATTTCGTTGAATTTCGTTAGATTTCGCTTAATTTCGTTAGATTTCGCTTAATTTCGCTTAATTTCGTTTAATTTCGTTGAATTTCGCCTAATTTCGTTGAATTACGTTGAATTTCGTTGAATTTCGCTTAATTTCGTTAGATTTCGTTGAATTACGTTAGATTTCGCTTAATTTCGTTGAATTTCGTTGAATTTCGCTTAATTTCGTTAGATTTCGTTTAATTTCGTTAGATTTCGCTTAATTTCGTTAGATTTCGCTTAATTTCGTTTAATTTCGTTGAATTTCGCTTAATTTCGTTGAATTTCGTTTAATTTCGTTGAATTTCGTTAGATTTCGTTGAATTTCGCTTAATTTCGTTGAATTACGTTGAATTTCGTTAGATTTCGTTGAATTACGTTAGATTTCGCTTAATTTCGTTGAATTTCGTTAGATTTCGTTGAATTACGTTGAATTTCGTTAGATTTCGTTGAATTTCGTTAGATTTCGTTAGATTTCGCTTAATTTTGTTAGATTTCGCTTAATTTCGTTGAATTTCGTTAGATTTCGCTTAATTTCGTTGAATTTCGTTGAATTTTGTTAGATTTCGCTTAATTTCGTTGAATTTCGTTAGATTTCGCTTAATTTCGTTAAATTTCGCTTAATTTCGTTGAATTTCGTTAGATTTCGCTTAATTTCGTTAGATTTCGCTTAATTTCGTTGAATTTCGTTAGATTTCGCTTAATTTCGTTAGATTTCGCTTAATTTCGTTGAATTTAATTGAATTTCGTTAGATTTCGTTGAATTTAGTTAGATTTCGCTTAATTTCGTTTAATTACGTTAGATTTCGTTAGATTTCGCTTAATTTCGTTAGATTTCGCTTAATTTCGTTAGATTTCGTTGAATTTCGTTAGATTTCGCTTAATTTCGTTGAATTTCGTTAGATTTCGCTTAATTTCGTTAGATTTCGCTTAATTTCGTTTAATTACGTTAGATTTCGTTAGATTTCGCTTAATTTCGTTAGATTTCGCTTAATTTCGTTAGATTTCGTTAGATTTCGTTGAATTTCGTTAAATTACGTTGAATTACGTTGAATTTCGTTGAATTTCGTTGAATTACGTTGAATTTCGTTGATCTTCGCTTAATTTCGTTAGATTTCGCTTAATTTTGTTAGATTTCGTTGAATTTCGTTAGATTTCGTTAGATTTCGCTTAATTTCGTTAGATTTCGCTTAATTTCGTTAGATTTCGTTTAATTTCGTTGAATTTCGTTAGATTTCGTTGAATTACGTTGAATTTCGTTAGATTTCGTTGAATTACGTTAGATTTCGTTAGATTTCGCTTAATTTCGTTAGGTTTTGCTTAATTTCGTTAGATTTCGCTTAATTTCCTTAGATTTCGCTTAATTTCATTGAATTTCGTTTGATTTCGTTAGATTTCGCTTAATTTCGTTGAATTTCGTTAAATTTCGTTGAATTACGTTAGATTTCGCTTAATTTTGTTAGATTTCGCTTAATTTCGTTGAATTTCGTTAGATTTCGCTTAATTTCGTTAGATTTCGCTTAATTTCGTTTAATTACGTTAGATTTCGCTTAATTTCGTTGAATTTCGTTGAATTTCGTTGAATTTCGCTTAATTTCATTAGATTTCGCTTAATTTCGTTAGATTTCGCTTAATTTCGTTAGATTTCGCTTAATTTCGTTTAATTTCGTTAGATTTCGTTTAATTTCGTTAGATTTCGTTGAATTTAGTTAGATTTCGCTTAATTTCGTTTAATTACGTTAAATTTCGCTTAATTTCGTTGAATTTCGTTGAATTACGTTGAATTTCGTTAGATTTTGTTGAATTACGTTAGATTTCGTTAGATTTCGCTTAATTTCGTTAGATTTCGTTAGATTTCGCTTAATTTTGTTTAATTTCGCTTAATTTCGTTGAATTTCGTTAAATTTCGTTGAATTACGTTAGATTTCGCTTAATTTCGTTAGATTTCGCTGAATTTCGTTAGATTTCGTTAGATTTCGCTTAATTTTGTTAGATTTCGCTTAATTTCGTTGAATTTCGTTAGATTTCGCTTAATTTCGTTAGATTTCGCTTAATTTCGTTTAATTTCGTTGAATTACGTTAGATTTCGTTAGATTTCGCTTAATTTCGTTAGATTTCGTTAGATTTCGCTTAATTTCGTTTAATTTCGTTGAATTTCGTTTAATTTCGTTTAATTTCGTTGAATTTCGTTGAATTTCGCTTAATTTCGTTAGATTTCGCTGAATTTCGTTAGATTTCGTTAGATTTCGCTTAATTTTGTTAGATTTCGCTTAATTTCGTTGAATTTCGTTAGATTTCGCTTAATTTCGTTAGATTTCGCTTAATTTCGTTTAATTTCGTTGAATTACGTTGAATTTCGTTAGATTTCGTTGAATTACGTTAGATTTCGTTAGATTTCGCTTAATTTCGTTAGATTTCGCTTAATTTCATTAGATTTCGCTTAATTTCCTTCGATTTCGCTTAATTTCTTTGAATTTCGTTTGATTTCGTTAGATTTCGCTTAATTTCGTTGAATTTCGTTAAATTTCGTTGAATTACGTTAGATTTCGCTTAATTTCGTTGAATTTCGTTGAGTTACGTTTAATTTCGTTAGATTTCGTTTAATTTCGTCAGATTTTGTTTAATTTCGTTGAATTACGTTGAATTTCGTTGAATTTCGTTGAATTACGTTAGATTTCGCTTAATTTCGTTTAATTTCGTTAGATTTCGTTGAATTTCGTTGAATTACGTTGAATTTCGTTAGATTTCGCTTAATTTCGTTAGATTTCGCTTAATTTCGTTTAATTTCGTTGAATTTCGCTTAATTTCGTTGAATTTCGTTGAATTACGTTGAATTTCGTTAAATTTCGTTGAATTTCGCTTAATTTCGTTGAATTTCGTTGAATTTCGTTGAATTTCGATGTTGCAAGGCCGAGCTAAGCTCACCAACAAGTCCATGCTGAGATGTTAAGGCCAGGCCAATAGCGGGATCCCGTTCAAAAAAATTAACTTTGACATTCGTTCATACAGACTTAAGATCACAATATCACACTATCCAGTAAGGAACAGGCGGAACAACCACCCTCTAGCTAATTATATGCCATTTTTTATATTAGTTAATAGTTATGTAATCTTATATGTATAAAAAAGGATATTACGACATAGACTGTAGAAATTACGGCCTTGCTAGGAAAATAATTATAGAAACTCTTTGGTACAAACTTCGTGGAGTGACCGCATGTACTGAACTGAATATTACATCATTTGTCCTTTTGGGTTAGTTTTCATCAACTGTGTGTTATAGTAATATTAAATATATATAATTGGTTTTTTATGTAAAAGGAGGCAAACGAGCAGGCGGGTCACTTCGAGTGATGTGTTAACCGCCGCCCATGGACACCTGCAGCGCCAGGAGGCTTACAAGTGAGTTGACGGCCTTATAGGAAGAGGAACGCTCTTTTTTTGAAGGTCCCCAAGTCGTAGCGGCTCGGGAATGCCTGCGCTGACAGTTGGTTCCACAAAGAGGTGGTGCGCGGCAGAAATTGCCATAAAAACGCACAGTTGTGGAGCGCCGAGTGGTCCGGTGTTGGAATTCAGCTGCAGTTATTAGCCCGATCAAAAACATTTAATTGGTATATAAGCAATGTCCAGTTTATATATAAGTTAGTTAGTTATCTCTAACTAACTTATAAATAAAAATAAATCATCATATGGTCATAAATGATTTGTCTAACTTGGAGTCCTGGGTTCAATTCCGTAATTTTATGTTAATAATAAGTAATTAAAAAATATATATTAATATTATTGGCAGAGCCTATTTGGTATTGGTTTTTATCCACTCAATATTTAGAAGTAAGTCTACAATTTTCAGGGGTGCACTCCAATTTGACGAAATGCAAACTGTTCAACATTCACAAATTGTTTAAAACAAAAGGGTGAAGCTCATTGTTTGAGACCTAGATTACTTCGCGAAAATTTTTTGATAGAATTTTTTTCTATTTATAAAAGCTTTTTATGCGATGCTTTTTAATGTGCCACTCTTTGACGGACTTTTAGTCATTGCATGAGAAAACGCGAATTTAGGACGCAGCACATACACAGCTGAAATAACCAGACTTTAAATATTATTTGAAAATACATTTAAATTAAAACGCATAGAACATTTACATTTCTAAGCAAAAATGTGATGGTCAACTTTTTATTAGGTGGTAATTAAGTTCTTTACATTTCTAGTTAATTTGTTTAAAGTATATTTAATATATGGTATTCCTGTAATTTAGATAAATTTTTTATACATTATGAAAGCATCATAAAACAATTAAAATACAATGAAAATTTCAAAACAACAAGTATTTAACATTGGATAAAAATATTTAACATTAAATATTACCTCACTATTGTTGAGAGCTGGTCACTTAGAATAATGCAGGCGATTGACACAAGCAGCGCCAGGACATCTACAGGGTCATCACCTAGGAGGTTAGCTCCTTAAAAGTCCCTTGATTATAAATGTTCTATTGAGAATAATATGTCAAGAACTACAAATCAATTATCCAACCCGAACTAAAACCTCTGCTACAGCCTTTGCCTGGCTGCTATGCTCCACTGAATAAATAAATAAACAACAAATGCTGGATGGCGGGAGTAACAGTAAAGCCATTTCCCCGTGCCCTACTGCGGATGTCAATTTAGACCCTCCCAGGCCACATCGTATTTGCCCTCTATAACGTTTAGTAATAGAGGTCAAAATGCTAGGCTCGTGAAACCAACTTGGTCACAATAACAGCCATCATTGAGTGGTGAACACTGACCAATATATAAATTAAGCTTATGTATTAATACATAAGCTTAATTTATATATTGGCTATACGCGTCCGTACCCTTGTATGTCTTACGCGTTAACTACGTCTCAGCCTTTGCTTATGGCTTAGCAAATTCTTCTTACACGCAAAATAAATCTTATAATTATCAGTACGTATGGAATTAAGTTGATTGTTAATGTGAAGCACTTATCAATAGGGTTGATGATTTCCCCTCCAGACCCATTGAATATGTTAGTTTGTTTACCCAAGTTCGTCTCACGTAGCAGGTCCACATCAAAGACGGCCACTCTATTCCCTTATTCATGTCGCGGCCAGACACTGTGTATTCACGATGTTTGACGTTTTTGTTCATCGAATCATCAAAGTCTTTTGAACGTTTCGCTAAATAAATACTCGACACTTGTATTGTAAACATGAGTTATTTTCATAATTAGTTGTACGAAAAAGCATATGTAATTTCCTAAGGTTCAGAAAATACTATGCTTGTATATATGCAGTATATTACTTTATTTTATATATGTCTAACATGGTATTAATGTACAGTGAATTTATTAATTATTTTTTGATTTATTATATATACAATAAATCAAATATATTACACTACAAATGTCTATTATAATTTTATCTACTGCGTTGCAGTTTTATGATCACGGAAATGAAGTTATAAAAAAGAGATATAGTCTGCCTTCCTAAATTTTGTTACGTATTTATAAATAATATCAAAAATAAAGATGGAAGATTAGAAATTCTTTAAGATTTTTTTCTATAGTTATTTGCTAAAGTTATTTTCTCCTAAAAACCGTTATTCTGTTCGGTACTTATGGCTATAGTTTCTCAGGGAGCTCAACAATAGATTTGCATTCATTGTAAAAGATTTTCCAAGCCCTCACATATACATGAAAACGTGCTTTATATTCAAAATGCAAATTTAAGTGAAAATATCTTAGATTTCTCTATACCGTCTTTGGTAGTGAATAGCCTAAAAACTACTTTATAATTTATATTTACGAGCTGACCCGGCAAACTTCATTCCGCCTAACAGTCAATGAGTGTGGTAATAATGAATGTTTAAATTAATTCAAATTAAGTATTATTATTATAACAAAAAAACTGTACGGCAATGGTAACCCGACGATACGACATGTTTGTTATTTACATGAGGTGTCAGGGTAAATAGGATCTGTCAATTCTTTTAAGTAATAGGTACCATGTTTTAACTGCTATAATGTTTTCTTTTAATAATAACAAAACGCATAACATTACGTCCAGCCTTTCTTGACTTATAAACGGCGTAATGGTGTGTTGACTATTTTGCAATATTAAACTAATAATACTTTATTGGAAAATTCAATTACAATGTTGTCAAAAAATCCACAATAAACTAAAACAAGAAGTTATTTATTTTAGTCGTTCTTGATTCCTATGTCTCTGGTTCTCCGGCCTAGAAGATCGCTTTTAGTCTTTATTTTTATTTTAAATGACAAAAAATAATTTTGTTATAAGTCATTATTTGCTAAAATTAAAAATAAGAGATATATAAATACGACCTTGCTTTTCTCTTTTTGATTTAAGTTATGTAATAAGTATAATACTTTCTTTTAATCTGTGAGGTGAAGTATATATGAAACGTATATCGTTTATGCAGTGTTTTCCTAGAAGTCCTAAAAGAGCAATACTCGAAAGAGCGGCTTAGAAAGAGTGACATTCTGTTGGCATTAAAATTTGCATTATAATGTACCGTTTCGCTCTAACTGAGAATAAAAATATTATGTTCGTTCTTCATAATCATCTGTACGGGCTGAATATTAATTAAAACAGAATCTCTTTGAATTACACGTTCGTAATAAAAATGTTTTATATTTTTAAAGCTTATTTATAACAGATTATAATAAAGATTATTTATTGAATACGACGATGTGTTAAATGTGATATGTAGGCTAGTTTTGTAAATGTGTATGTTGAAAGTAATAAATAATTCTATGGAAAAATCTATCCATACATATTTCATGTAGTCCTTTCATATAGGCTTTTAGACATTTAAAAAAGATATCAACCCTCGCCGGGGGTTGAAGCCCTAAAATTACAATATCAAAAATGAATGAATTTTTGTTTTTTTACAGGAGTATTTATTTTTATATGAACATGTTTTCGTACGACAATCACTAAATATGTTGTATTTTGTGATTGATTCTTAATTTTGAGCGTTTTTTGTTTTTCGTTTTTTTATATGGAGCGCTATATTATGTTAATATTTGGATTATCCTTTTATATTGTTTTGATCACATCGCTAACAAGCGATATTCTATACATAATAGATTAATTGAAATGCAAATTAACTAATATGTGTCGAGTTCTAAAACAATTTTACTCTCTTTGATAATTGATTTTTGTTTTTTTATTTTAAAATTTATTTTTCCTACAAAAAGAACAAAAAATATGATGTATACATAGAATATTAAGCGGGTTATAAAAAATAATCTTTATTTTTTATAATTATTATGCTATCTGATATCAAAGTATCGTGAATATACATAGCACATACATGTTAGTACGCGTGGTGACGGCTATTTCCTGTGCCGGTGTCGGAAACGTCGTATGTGCATTAGAAGCCATTAGTGTGTTTGACTATGTTTGCGTTCAACGCGATCAAACACTGTCACACCCGCTATTTAATATACTTCTTTTATATGTTTGTTTATTAAACTGTCATTCAATATGTGTTATCAATCTCATCGTTTTATTAGTTTAATTTAAAACGTACGTCAAATAAAAGACGAGTCGTGACGGCACAATGACATACTTGACGGTTACATTCAGTTGTGTTTGGCCAATTGTGAACGCAGAGTTTTACCACCCACCATTGTATAATTGTGAAATATATTAACGGCATGTTTTGATCCACCTTAACTATTGTGTATGGCATAGTTAAATTAGTTAACTTTATAACTTATATTAGCTTAAATGAAAATTCAAAATGTGCAACTGTATACAATTCAATCATACATAACTTAATTATTACATTAGTTATATACGAAATATATAATAAAGCCTTTATTTACTGATTTACATCCTAATATATTTAATCGCCTATCTTAACAAGAATAAAAAAACCTAGCGTAAATGACTTTCATTAAATAACTCGCAAAGATTTCTACTTCTGGCAGATACGTTTTATACTTTATTATTAATGTATAAATTTTGTACAAAATAAGAAAACGTACAGACGAAACAGATGTATACATATGGATATCCTAAATCCCTCTTTAAACTTATAATTTGTTTGTTTATTGTTTAGTACAGTTGTTTTCGGCGATAAATATTAGAAACTCGTAAATATCTGTTAAAGTCACATCGCTTCGTGAGCGGGACACTTCGATTATCCATGATTTATGTCCGGATTAACGGCACTCAACTCTATGTACAGGCATTTTAAAAGGAGACACAAATTCACATAATTTTTAGCATGTATTTAACCTGGATTTTTGTAACATATTTCTTAAATATAATATATTTTAGTTCAATGCCGGCCTTTTAGGAAATGGTATGTTCTCTTCTTGATGAACCCTAGACGTATTGTGTCCGAAATACCGGCTGGTAGCTGGTTCCAAACCGTGGTGGTGCGTGGTAAAAAATGTCTTACAAAATGCACAGTGGTAGAACGATTGACATCCGGGCGATACTGGTGGAATTTCCTAAACTAAACTAAACTTCTTTTTCTGCCGAAAGCCGAAGATATCTAGCTGCAGGTATTCATACGAACAATACTTAATTAGTTCTTCTTCCATCATAACTTTTTGTGATGTAATGCTAGTGAAGAAAATGATTAATTTAGGTTCTCATGCGGAATACGTTATCAGCTCAGTCGGTAATAATATAAACTGATAGTTAAGTTATTCGGACCAGTAAAGTCAGTCACACAGTTTAACAACTTCCGCAAAGTTTTGAGCTCTCAGAATATCTCGATACAGAAATACCTGGAACAATATGTCATTGTATAACATTGTAAACATATTCACGGAAGTCCACTTAATACTTTATAGACTACTTGGGATAAAACTTAATAAAATTATATAATAAGTAACAGTTTAATTCAGATGTAGACTGTTATACAGCATACAAATGTATAGCGCCAGTCAATAAAAAATTATTGAATTTTTATTTTCTCATAAGTGCATCATAACTTTATATCCACAAAATAATACATTTTTGTTGTATTAAACGTTCGTTCTGTGTATAACAATCAGAATCACTATTGGTGGCCATTCTCTTAAAGGTTTTGTAGAGGATTGTCTGTTTAAGTAAATAAATAATTCGTGCTAATTCAGTAAGTAAAAAACTGTTGCATTGGATAACAAATTATTTTATAATAAAAGTTAAACATTGGTAATTGTTGTTAATATAATTATTTATTTATTAAGTTTATTTAAGCGACATTTCAGCGATAACTTTATTGAGTATTTATTTATTTTTTAAGAAATAAGTGTTTCCTGCATCTACGGTAGCCAATCAGAGGTGCGTTTTGGTCTTGGAGAGCTTCCGGTGCGTTCTAAATTCAAATTTCGTTGTGAAACAATACTCTGCCAGTGTCGAAAAGAAAGGTTTATATATCTACTGCAAATTATATCTGAATACATTACACGTCTCAATGTTTGAGTGATCCGGGTCGATCGCTGATGAAGGCAGAAAAAACACGCGATTACATCGAATTTAATACAACGAAAGATGTATTCTGACTGTATGCAATACGACTGTTTTTACCTCAGTAACATTTAAAATATTATAACGGAACGGAAAAAATTAGACTTTTCTTGCATGGAGTTTTTTATTAGGAACATTTAAAATGATTTGAAACGTAAACTGAGAATATTGGATGGAGATATATATTTTATTAAAACGCTCAATTTAAATGTTATAATGTATGCGCACTTGAGGTGGTGCGGTGGATGGTGGCAGGTACAGACTTGATGTATAGCGGGGCGTGCCAGAATTTTATCCTTTATATTCCCACTGTTCATATACTTCAATACATTTTATTACCGTTTTTTTAGGAAAATCCATCCAAACCCAAGTACCAATTAGTTTTTAATACATTTTAAGATACTAAATCGTTGACGAGACCCGTTGTAATCTCGTCAAACATGTCATTATTATGGCCAGTTAACAAGTGACACAAGTGACATAAAACCTCATAGCCATACAATTTCAAGATGTGTGGTTCCTTCAATAAATTACTATATCAAATAAACGTTTTAAACTCAGTACTTTTACCTTTGACCTTTAATATCGTCTAGTATCACGTTTGTAATACCATATCACAATATCACGTAAGCCTCTGACCTATTTTGTAAATAAGATGTTTGGTGTAGGTATTACCAACATGGTATAGCTGGCAGTTATTATAAAACATAACTATGACAGTCTTTAGTATATATCGTATTGGATGCTTTGTACGTGTCGTAATATTTCCATTAGACGTTCAGTGGCGGCACATTTGTCCGGGATTGTCCGGGATCGCCGGGGATTGTCCGGGAAGCAGCTACATGTCCATTGTCCCGGGACAATTGCAAGCCTATTTCTTGTTATTACAGTTTAGTCATTTGTGCGGATTGAAGTGTCAGTGTGTGCCGCGTTGCAATTATGTGTCATGGGCTGAGCCAGCTTGTACTCTATTGTTTATGGGCTCATGTGCGCCGATAATAAAATGTGCATCTAGTCCTAAAGGATGTGTAACTATTGAGCGTTGACGTTTAAAACTTCTACGTCTAAGTCTATATTATAATATTCTATTAATAAGTACAAACAACCTTACGGAAATCGATATAAAATTTAATTTTGTTAAAATAAGTTAAAATGAGTGTCAAATAGATTAAAAACGTAAGTAATGAGCTATACATCAGTCTTAGAATTTATGCCGTATTAAGCATAATAAAAGTTTCCGAAGTGTTCCTCTGCGAGTTTATTTCTAGATAATTCCAACTCAGTTTGTACAGCCAAGGCAATTTCATTTTAATGTAGGAACGTATTAGGAACTAAAATCGCTTAGAGACGTTAATAATAAGTTATTATCTTTTTGGATCACGCTTAAGAGGTTGAAACTAATGAGGGGACGGATCAAAGGAGAGTTGTAATTTTATTCCGTGTAATTTTAGAACAAATGGGCCGACACTGTGTGTGAGTCAACCGGTTGCTTGACTAGTTGACAAACTGATTGGTTCCTTCTTTCATGTGTAATTCGGTGTTCCGGACGTTAACAAATATAGATTTTTGTTGAATCAATTTTCAGTTTGGTTTTAATTAGTTTCGAATAACATTGTCTTTGAAGCTTTATTAAGTCACTACTAATTTGTTGGAGCGGCGATTGTTTGAATGTGGTTTCATCGTAGTCGTAGAATTCATGATAGTTTTATTTGGGCGGACAGTTGCCTATGAGTTTGCAAATTCATTATACCTATTCGAGATAAGATCACTAAGTGAAAATCCGAAAATTTCACGGTTAGCTAGAAACAGAATTCGCTTAAAATTTCCTTACCAATATAACGTGAAAATAGCGTGAAATCTGCGAAAGTTTTAAACGAAAAGTTGTAGTCAAAGTGCTCGAATTCAGGAAATTCCGTAAATAACGCACTCAGGGCATTCAGCCGTCGCCGCTCTACCCGCCCCGGACATACGTTGAAACCGGACACTACATTATAACTTCATATCCGTACCCATAATAAGACGTTTAAATAATAACATTAAAACAATTTAAAACACAAATTTACTATATTATTTTAAAGAATCGGACTGCCGAACAGTGGGTCCACAGTTCGATACCCGGTACGATCATTTATGAACTGAGATGATGATGAAGTATATATATCAGTTATTTTAGCATTCATAACACAAGCATCGATCTCAATGTGTATATTATACATATATAATCAAACTCAAACTCAAAATATCTTTATTAAAGTAGGTCTCTATAAAGACACTTTTGAATCGTCAATTTTTACACTAACACCGGTTCGGAAGGCAGTCATCTACCGAAAAGAACCGGCAAGAAACTCGATAACTGCTCTTTTAAAATAAACAATTAATACAAAATTGTGTTACTGACAATTAAAATAACAAAGTATTGTAAGGCTAATCAAGAATTGTACTGTTCCGATGCTGAGCAAATTGCAGACAGGTTAAAGCGATCTTTGGCCTCTAAATATTTTTTTACGGTATATTATGCCTTTTCAAGCAAAATACCCTTTACGCGCGTTTTAAATTTTAAATTATATAGTCGTAACGGGCGAGATTATCGCTAATAAGTGATCTCTTCCAGACAACGCATATATAGTGAGACAAATCGTTTTAATCGCATGATAATAAGAGTAAGGTGACAAAACTGTATAAATATTTTTGAAGCATATAGTTTTTATCGGTTTGCATGAAACTGATTTATAAGATACGTTAGAGTATATAAGAATTTAAATACATAAACATTTTTAACTCGTTGATTAATATTTACTTATTTCTTTCGTAGAACACTTACTCTCGTTTAGAACATCAAAGAAAGGTCAGTTAATTATAAAAAAAGGTTTCGTTTGAATCAAATATGCGATAAAGACCCCAACAAGCCTTCCTACGTATCGACAACGACCCTCACGCGATAACTCAATCAAGAGCTTTTTAAAATGTAATAATATTAAATTCTTAATACAAAGATCTGAGAAAAATCAATGAATAATTATTAATATATTTTCCACAATCGTATCAGCGATCACTTGTCACCAGGGTTACAAAATAAACCGGTCTGAGAAGATACTCACAACAAACAGCTGGTTAAAATTGGCTAGCAACAACTAAAATTACCAATCAACGTACCTACGGGCTCACAACGGGTAAACAACTTTCGTTTGAATATACAGTAGAACCTAGGCTAATACGGTACATTTCATCTCATCGCGATATATAACACGATATATATATTCACTATACGCAAATATATCTTTTGCATCGCGTATATAATATAATTTTGAATAATATTTTTCACACATTTAATGGTGTTGGAACAACATATATTGTCCAATTGTATTCGGGCCATTACGGTAGTAGTTTTACAGTCATAATGAAAGAGAATGGTTCAATAAAAGTTATAACGGCGAGATTTCAATCGGTTAATGGCGCCGATTGTTGTCCGAGAATTGATTTCAACTCAAATTATTGGAATGAACAAACTTTTATAACACCAATTAACTTTCAACAAATATCAAACTATTAACACGTAAATTATTAACGTTCACGAACCCAAAGTTGCTTATTACATTGTATACATAATATTGATTGAGGGTTTTAGTGAGTTTCGAGTATCAATTTATTTCCATGTACGAACATTGCTGTTATTTGCCCTATTTTTTATTTTGTTTTTTTAACAGTGGGTACAGAAGATTCATCATCTACCCTCATTATACTAAAAACTTTTTTTAATGTATATGTTTACCATCTTGGTTTGTACATGGGAGCGCAACGAATAATATCGGTCGCTTTTGAACTAAATAGGATTTTTGAAGTTTTCCTTTTAATTCGGTGATACCAAGTTGACTAGTCAAATTCTTGGCAAGCAAATAAATAGCCGCGACATCATATACTTTCATTTCCTCTCATCGAATCACGATGATGGCTCGTGATGTACAGAACCGAACTTGCGTATGGCTCGAGTCATGCTCATGCTGTCTTTAATGTCATCCCGAAAAAAATACTCGGCCATCATTTACTTATTATAGTATATCTAAGTATCATCAAAGATATATTTTAAATACACGGAGATTATAAAAATGCCACGTTTAAATAAACCAAACAAATTAATCATTTTACTTGAACCATATTCTATCTTCATCGACAGCTTCGTTACAGCAAAGGCTACTATAAAATGCTCATTAAACTCTATAATAATTCTAACTTTGACGATGAATAGTGATGAATAAAATTTTCAAAACGCCTCAACTGTTAAGAGAGAATGAATATATTGCGGTAACGATAATGTGTGCCAAGTCAGGGAGGGGGAGGCATCACAGGCGGCCAGGCTGAAGCGATTGTTTCCATCCAGTGGCGTCGATTATTCAAATTACTGAGTCGATGTAACGTACAGACTCACTAAGTTATGCCCACAATGGCTCATTTTAGAATATTTAACATACACACACAGCCATTCCGCCCGATTGTATTGAATAATATATTGCGAAGTGATTATTAAATTATTAGAATTTCGATAGTTTAATGCTCATGGTGAAGCCCAGATGTTGCCGAAGGTAATGGTCAGCGGGATGTGGATTTGGAGTTTCATTCACCTTCTAGTTTAAATATTTTCTTAGTTGGCTTCCACAAGTTTAGGTTCCTGGTACGGTTAACAATTGTAATAAACTTCTTGATTGTGGTCTGGATTTAATAAAATGTATTAATCATTGTATAAAAGTATGTTGTTTGTTATATCTTTAGAATAATACAAGCAACCGTGTGTGCTTTGTAAATATCTCATTTAAAGGGACTAAAAAATTTTTAAATTCTACTTTCATACAAATCACACGATTATTACTATAAATAACGAATTATTTAGTATATATAGCACAGAGATCAACAAAATGGTATTGAAACATTGTCTTAAATGTCGCGACATAAATCGTAAGTTGAAGTTCTTTGTCGTCATGACACGATCAAAGGACAGTTTATTTGGAAAACGACATACCACAATCCCCACATCAACTTTCTATTTTAGTTGCCAAGCAAAAGTGTATTCCGCTGAATTCTGTTGTTTGTTTTGTTTTATTTTTTCGCAAGAATGCGTGGGCGCTTTGATACAATTTCTGGAGGTTTTAATGAAGACCCAAGTTAAATATTGTTTTTTTTTAATTGTCGACTATGGTTTGATACAAATATATATTGACTGTCATCTGGGTTTTATTTTTGTATGGATGTATACGCAAGGAGAAAACATTAGGGGAGACCTATGTCGATGGAATACCTGACCAACAAACTGATTAAATCAGTATTGCTTGATGCAATAAAATCTAGAATTAGGATGAAACATATATATTTAAACTTAATTTCAGTGTCACTACTTTACATACGTAGACTTTTAGTCAACGAATAAAGGCGTTTTTTTTTTATTAAAATATATATATCACTATTTATAAAAAAAAACTCTTCAAAATCTTAAATATTCCAAAGTTTAGGATGATTCTAATGTTCATTACAGGGCAGGGCAGGGCTGGTCATAGATGGTCAATAACCTGACTAAAAGAGACATTTATTAAACGCAACATTAGAGAGGCTGTGTTTCTATCGTTTAAAAAAGATACAGTACCATAAATTTCATATTAAGTAGATTCGAGAGAGGCCGGAACTCCGTTGGGTTTTTTCCCATATATCAGTTTAATAGGTCGTTTGATGTACTGCCTCTTCACTGGCTTCGAACCTCGACACTTTGCCTAATTTATTAACCAATTCAGCTTTAATCAAGTTCAGAAGCACTTAAAATTCATATAAAAATTACCGGTGAATTTTTCTGTAGGTACGACTCAATTGGAGGATTCGTTATAACATAGTTAATTACTATGGTCTAGTGGTTATTGAGCCATGTATATTACATGGACTCCACAGTAAAAATAATTATTTATATACCTATATAATTAGAAATACACCCAAAAATATGACCTTTTAAAGAAAAACAGGTACGTACAGTTAACCTTAAAATTACACAAATTATGATTAAGCAACTGCTCTCTATATATAAAATAAACTAAAAACGATGTAGAAATACTTCAGTACATTTAAGGATTTAAAATTAATTACAGTAGAAACAGGCACTCGACAGCGGTCAGACAAAAACCTCTTGCTCACAATAGCCAGAGATTTAGGGTAGCTAGTAATGGTCTGTGAAATACAAAGTATAAATAAACAAAACTAACTTTTATAATTAAATAGCATTCCTCTCTGGAACATAATATATATAAAGGTTATATATTTATTGGCAATGAGTATGATACGTTACTCCTTAGGGAATTCCCTCATAAAACTTTTCTTGCCATCAATATCTTTGCTATCTATTTCCAAGAAGGTGGTTAGATGTTTCGTGGTATACATACTTCTTGGATTCCGAAATAATAATCGTTCTTTGGTCTTGATCCTTACCGACGTTCCTTCGGCACGTAAACTATCTCATCATTGTTAGGTAGGTCATCTTCGACCAATGTTTCTAACCTTTCTTCAGTCTTCCTATATATAGTCTTCTCTACTGTGGCGTTCACGGGTAACATATGCCTGCTTATTTTCTAATATATTGTCTATTGATACACATAAATTACCTTATTTATATATATTTTTTTTACGTGAGAGGAGGCAAACGAGCATGCGGGTCACTTCGAGTGATGGGCCAACCGCCGCCCATGGACACCTGCAACGCCAGGAGGCTTACAAGTGAGTTGCCGGCCTTTAAGGAAGAGGAACGCTCTTTTTTTGAAGGTCCCAAAGTCGTAGCGGATCGGGAATACCTGCGCTGGCAGTTGGTTCCACAAAGAGGTGGTGCGCGGCAGCAACTGCTTTAAAAAACGCACAGTCGTGGAGCGCCAGACATCAAGGTGGTACGGATGGAATTTCGTATTCTGCCTTGATGTCCGGTGATGGAATTCCGCTGCAGGTATTAGCCTGAACAATTCATCAGAGCACTCCCCATGATAAATGCGGTAGAAGATGCAGAAGGAGCCTACATCTCTACGCAGAGTCAAAGGATCAAGCCGATCGGAAAGGATGGGGTCGTCGCCGATACGGATGCGATCAAATATTCATCTGAGTGTATATATATATATGAATATGTGCATACCCTCATAAACAATATTTTATTTTAAAAATTGAACAGCTGTGTATTACATTACGATACTACTTAGTCAAAATACTAATAATTAAAAATAAACAATTTTGAATTTGGAATTGGTCATTATCAAATACATTTGTTATTTATTGTGTTTTCTTATTTCCTATTTACAACTTTATTATATTAAAATGGAGTGGGGTGATAAGGAGAAAATCATCCATGCGCTTGGCGTAAGTCAAATGTTTGTGTAAACCGCTATTCAATAAACTTTGTGACAGAAAAAGATCTGACCGTCCACGTAGTGTTCGTTCGAAGAAGGCCATTAAAGCAGTTAAGAAATAATTACAAGAAATCCGAACGGAAAGCAAAAGATTTTATCTCGGGACTTGAATATAGCAAGAACCATATGGTTTAAAGATTATTTAGAACTTGCAACCATAAAGAGATACACAGGTCATTTTAAACTGATAATTGAATAGGATGTTAAAATAAAAACAACTACTTGAGCGGTACTTAAAGGGTTACAGAATTATCTTTAGGATGGGAGGAAAATGTTTGTCAATTAAGCAATATTTTAATATATAAATAACGGTATTTATGCTGAAAGATCTAAAGAGGCCAATGAAGTTGACTAATAAGTCAACAGAGTATAACCTGGCCATTGACCATCTTCTGTTGAATTAAATAAAACATGGGTGTTTGAAACATGGTATAGATTACCGTATCGTGTACCTATCGTATACAGCTTAAGTATTCTTCATTAAAACGATGTCATTGATAAAATTTATTTTACGTTTATTGTAACTAAATGAGTCTAATTTACTTTTAACTAAAATATTCATTAAATAATGCTTTAAGACTACGTTTAGTTTTTTTTTACTTTTTAGATCTATTGTGTACCATGTATCTTCTAATGTCGCGATGCAGCATAAATCCCGCCAGCGAACTTGTCACGGCAAGCTTTTAAACTGTTTTAAACTCCTAACGATCTTGCTTGAGAACTAACTTCCTTGGTAACAGATGTTTTTTAACGGGTTACTTATTTAAGTGTAAGTTTTTGTTTATGTTTTCTAACGGACTTATAAAAAGTATAATTATATTTGACACAAAAAAACATATTTAAATAAAAATATACAATGGGCGGATTTATCGGAGACGAGCGATCTCTTTCAGTCCTAATTTATCTGTTTATTACGGTGTATATTTTTCGTCACAACATACATAAAATGATTGATAGACAAATACAAATTGTGATATAATTATGTTAAACTCTCTTCACAGCTTATGCTACAAAACATTAAAATTAACCGAGTTATAAAACATAGTAAAGATGTTTTTTTCGAATGTAAATTAAAATAAAATATATAACTTGAATAAATCGCGTTAATAAAGTTAATCCGTTTAATTTTAGTACAGTAAATATGGTTTCCATAACTACTTAACACTAATAGACAACTAGAACCATATCATAATCTTTACTAATAATAAGACAGTAAAAATCGAAAATCTGTACATCAAATATTTTTCCAAAAAACTGAAAGTAGGCAATTAAAGAAGAGTTATAGAAACCAAAAAAACAAATTTTGGAATTCTTGTCTGTCTGTCTGTCTGTCTGGTACGTTATAACTTGAAAACTACTGAACGGATTTGAACGCGGTTTTTACAGTTGGATTACATATAATTGGGAGCGTTGTCAAAAGTTTATTTTGTCAAAATCGGTTAAGAGAAAAAGAAGTTATGGTCAATTGAAAATTTACTTCAACCACTGCTTCAAAATTTTTAAACACTTATATTGATTGATTAGTTATATATTGTTAAATATGTTCTAATATAAGTTAATCTTAATATTAAAACTTATGAGAGGTAACAAAAATAACAAATAACACAGTGCGCGCGGGCGCGGATAAACAATGTGCTCGATAGATGGCGTTGATAAAATTCGTCATCAACCTAGATTTATTTTATTTTTTTATTTCATAAACCTATACAGCTTATCAAAAACAGTTTACACAATAAAAATAGATTAAAAATAAAGCCAAAATAAGGTTAAAATATAGAACCGGAAATAGAATCTAAGATCAAAAAAAAAAGAATAACAAAAAAAACACGAACAGAAAAAAATAAATAAAAATATATATACACATGAACAAGGGGAACTATGTGAAGTACGAACAATTTAGTGTGTTTGTGTGTATCAGTGTGTGCAATGGTGTTGCTGTGTGAGTGAGTGTGCGAGGTTGAGTCTCAGTTTTTTTTAAAGAACTTCTACTTAGGCCAAATATATCCATCGTGGTATTAAGATGCTCCATTGTGTAATGACTACCATGCAGTTCAAACTTTTATTAACGTTTTACCCTATGATTATTTTGAGTGAACACTACCTATACAAACAAGTAAAAGGAAACGAGTGAAGAGACGTTTATCGTTTGTCCGCATCCATTTTTCCACCTACATCCTTAACGTTAATGAGGTTTACCTTTTATTATTTGGTCAACCTAATAAGTAATAACCTCACAAGTACGTATTTCGTACTCATAAGTTCGTAAGAAATTTTTTTCAACTCTTAACCGCTGAGGAGTTTTACCTTCCATCATCAGCTCATCCACATAAGAAGATGACTATCAGAATATAAAATTGTCAGAAAAGTAATTGCCTGCAAGTTAATTTGAAAGTTGCCCTCGATTTTCCTGAATTATCCGATCCTGTAAAGCTACATCATCCCTGAGTAACACAGGCTATATATAATTCCGATTGTAACAAGATTTTAGACCGTGAAAGAAAGCCCTTTTGAGATCATTAAAAATCGCTATATACTTAACCAAATTACACGTAGGCGAAGCCGCGGGCGGAAAGCTAGTAAAATCATATAAATGATAAAAATACAAAACATGGATTGGTAATGAAAGAACTTATACTATATTATTTTAATCTAGGGATCGACAATTTTTTTAACTCGTTGCCTCATTATCAATTAATTATTATAGAAAATGTTGAAACAAACAAAAAGAAAATATGTGTCCATTTAACGAGAAATGCGAGGGCCCAATTCGTTACTAATATGAATTCCAACATATAATGTTTCTATGTGAATGTAATTCAATTTGTTCCGTCATTATAGCTGAGACAGAACAACATTAGTGATAAAATGTCACAGGGTGTTCAAAGTGATGTCTTGATAAATGGCGCTCGCGAAAATACCAAGGTGAGAAAAGGTTACGTGGCCCAAATTCATTAGTTCACAAAGAAACAGGTTTATTCAGTCTAGAGTTCAGGTTAGGTTAAACCAGGTAGGTTCAGGTATAACCTAAATAAAGAAAATACAAAGTGCTCAATCATGTAATTCTAATATTGACTAATTATAAATTTACTTGGCTAATTTGTTTAGCAACTTCCATAATATGCAACTTCTTACTGGGTTTGCTGTATATCGTTTGTAAGCAATAAGGCATTGTTAATTTTAATTCATGTTACATAATGACTTAACATAATGATTATGTTTTAAAATTCTATTAAACAGATGATCTTGTAAAGTATGCAGTGAGTAACTTTCCTCAAGATATCTTCGGTTACTTTAATCAGGAATTGAAATCTACATTGAAGTATGGTGAACATGCTATTTCAATTCAACTTTATATTATTACAATTGCACCTATCTACCTACAGATCTAGAATCTAGAGATTGCTTTAGATTGATTCCTTATTATTTAATTTTAGTTTAGAAATGTTTACCGCGGTTAATAAATTTTAATACAAGTCAGTTTTTCATTTAATCCCGTTTCATGTCTTACCTGCTGCCTTCACTCCATTCGCCTCTTCTGCAACAGTACGTCGCCAGATCTGTTTGGGAAGGACCCTCGCTTCCATTCGGATTCCATTTAGAAGTTTGCTTGGGAATATACTTCAGGGGATCTCTCCAGAGAGTGTGGCTAATCCAGATTCGATTATTTGCTGGGCTAATGGGGTTTTTTAAATTAAATTATTATGAATATCTAATAATGAATATACAATGTAAATTTTTAATTTTCAAATAGTTTAAAACATAAACATACAATTGTTTTACTGTTGTTTTTGCTTACTTGTCATATTTTTTATTAAACAGCGTCTGCATAGAAATTAAAATCAGGTAACTCCTGTTCATATAATTAGTACTCAGGCAAAAAAGAAACAATATTAATAAAATAGCCGAAATTCCGGGCAAAATCGCGATATTAGCAAATTCCTAATAACATTCTCGCTTAATAAAGACACGAGCGCCATCTACCGGTCACAACAGTGAAACTAATACCGAATGTAAAAAAATAAAGGGAAGACTTTTTTAAAGAAATAGTTTCAAATACAATAAGCAGGTCTATGACAACCTTGGTCTATAACAATTGTTTTACTGTTGTTTTTGCTTACTTGTCATATTTTTTATTAAACAGCGTCTGCATAGAAATTAAAATCAGGTAACTCCTGTTCATATAATTAGTACTCAGGCAAAAAAGAAACAATATTAATAAAATAGCCGAAATTCCGGGCAAAATCGCGATATTAGCAAATTCCTAATAACATTCTCGCTTAATAAAGACATGGGATAATAAAGACACGAGCGCCATCTACCGGTCACAACAGTGAAACTAATACCGAATGTAAAAAAATAAAGGGAAGACTTTTTTAAAGAAATAGTTTCAAATACAATAAGCAGGTCTATGATTGCGTCACCCAAAATTCAACGTAAGCCTTTTTTTCTAGCTGATTCACATCTCACACGTCAACGCTATTTCCTTAAAATAAATTATAATAAAGTGCGCGGTTTAGTTTCCAGGATGTATATCGTAGGGGAAGCCATAGGCTAAGAGTCTAATGACACATTTTATATGATATATTATTAAAATTATCCAGGTACGTTATGGGGTTTGAAATAAATTCGGAAAATTATTACCTTTTTATTATTTTGGGTATAATTTGACAGGAAACCAATTAGTACTAATTGGTATTAGACTAGTTATTGAATATACAAACCTTGGGGACAAGTTTGAAGTAAGCGTATATGATTGATGGGCTTTGTCAAAACAACAAGCCCTTAGCAATTATTTTTTGATTACATTAAAAAAATGCTAATAATATTTATGCACGCTAAATTTATCCCTTAATACGTTACGTTTATTTAGCGCAAATCATTTATTATTAGCAATTCTTAGTTATTTTTGAAAATTATTATATCTTTGAGAACGTTTTCTACGTGTGTACTGCATAATAATAATATGCTAGGTTTTATGTGGCATAGCTCTTATACTATACATCACTCTAGTTGAGAAACCTAGCCAGAGGCTAGACGTGTATTAAAGCCTCATTACTGCACCCTTCCAGCTTCCTTCGCTCTTTATTTTGCTGTTTTTATGCTAAATTCATCACACTGACGCACTTCTATGCTACCTCGGTGGATTGACCTTTCAATATAATTCAATCTTTTTAAAATAACGGTATATTAGCAATATTTGAAGTTACCTATTCTATTCTTTTAATAAAAATGTATTTATAAGTCTTCGAGCTTACTTTTATTATTTTATTATGAAGGGTCGTCGGCTTTTCGTTTTGTAATTCTTTTCGCTTTTAGTTGAACAATGATTTGTCAAAAAAAATGTCACTCAACTTTTAAGTTGCGAGAGTAATTATAACACTGACTCGGTCATATTATTATCTTACGTGTACTATGTCTACAAGAATCCTTTTTGTCATGCGGTACTCCATATTTTGTTATAAAAGTAAACCGACTCCAAAAAGGACGAAGGTTCGATATTTATGAGAATGTATGAAAGAACAAAATTACTACCAAAAAGTATAATCTTAAGCTGAATATAATTATATGTTAATGCGAACAATTCGTAATGAAATACAAGCCGAAAATTCAGAATGATAACCTTTTTGTGTTGGTTATTTACGCAATGTCAAAATGTTCGTATTATAGATGCAATTATCCGGCTTAATGTACACTACATTAAGTTATTGGTCAATATTTTTCAGTACCTCGCTGAATTTAATTATTTAAAACAAGTTAATAAAATACCATCGTTGTCGTAACTTAAAAAATATAGCCGGTTCGGTTAACATTACGGTTAATGCGGACTTTTCATAATTAATGCATTCAACTGAAAATTTTTCACATTAATGAGTTGTGGTTGTTTGTCATCAAGGTGTTCATTTCTTTTGTAATTCATCTTTTCATTTCGATAATTTATCTGTGGTATAGACAAACTTAATTATGTAGCTCAGAGTAGACAACATAAAGAATGTCTATGTAATGCAGATAAATGAATGTGACGTAGTGATGTAATTATAAATATATTATAATATTACATAGTAACATATATGCTTTATGTTATCTTCTCTGTATCTATATATAAAGGTAAAGGTTTCGGTTTTTGAGACAATATCCTATGCTTGCGGATACGTAATAATTGCAGTTAGTGTCGAGTAAATCACTTTATGAAGTTTATTATATATATTTTATTAAATATTATATATATTAATAATAACGTCACTTACACGTAAAAACGTTACGAGCATTACAAAGCCGTTTTTTATGTTGTCTATTCTGTTAAATTCATAATTATAACATTTTTTAAACAATCAAAATACATAATTGTTTACCTAAGATTGTAAAACTACTATGACATCTCGCATCCTTCAAGAATGGCCACGCGCCAAGTGACTTCAATTTATTGCAGTAACAGTTAAGGCAAAATTTGGTCACCCTATATAAAACGTAAAACTAATTCAAACTTAAATGAGACTGCGATGTTCAAATAGATTTTATTTCGAGCACCAAAGTGGAAATAGGTTGTTCAAAACAATCGTCAAGCGGAGAAATATGTCGTAAGTTTCACGTGTCAGATAGGGTAAATGCACCAACTGTGCGACACTTTGCATTACAAAAATAGTTCTTAGAATATATATTGATTTGTACCTGTAATACAAATTGTCTTTTAATCACAAAAGGAAATGTGGATAGTATAGTGAATAATCTACACTTCAGTTTGTTATTCGAAAACTAATATAGTCCATACTAATATAATATATATATAAACTCAATTATGACCTATAATCTCAATTAACATGACACATTACATAAAGAAATAAAAGATTTTCCCGCCGTGACCTTTTAATTAGTAACGAAGTCCTATTGTATTATTTGTGCTGAGCAACGTGTGAATTAATAAATTATATTTTTAACGCACCCACGAGCTCCGAGCCACGTGAGTGTATGGTTGCCAACTTCACCTTCATGGCGTGCCTCCAGCTTGCCCTTATTCTATAAAAAATTAAAAAAAACTTTAACATTAAACCCAAGTGAGATGCATGTTAGATTTATACTGTAAGGTGCAAGTAATAAAAGGACGGGCGCTTAATGATCCTCATCAATGCGCACATTATTCAGAGAATCAACTATACCTACTATGAAAAACTTAAATATCTACTTGTATAAAGATATATGTTGTCTGTTGTATATTGTCTGCTTACAGGTAAAACAATATAAATGCATTTGACTAAATCAAGTTAAAATGCTGTATTGTACTTGTGAAAAGCTATGTTCAATAGCAGATATAATAAATCTCTTATATTTTTTAATCAAGTTTGTATTACATTAAATTTAAACGTAAGCTTCATAAATTGATTTACTCGACACTAGCTGCATGTATTACGTATTCGTATTGGATATTGTCTGAAGAAACGAAACCTTTACCCGACGACGGAATTCTTCCCCGAAGTAGAGTATAATGAAGCGGCGAGGACGGACATTAATCGCGGGCGCAGGTGCTACGCGAAATTTATTTCATGTGAAATGTTTCTTGCACCAAATTGTTCTACTGCACTTTTCCATTTACATACGTTTACCGTAATGTTATATAGACTTGTTAAACTATTGCCATTGCATTTAGATACTTTGACAATACACGCCAGTTTTATGGGTTAAATGTTATTGTTTTCTTACGTGTGAATAATAATTGGAAATTAGTTGTGGAATGGAGTAATTTTCTTTGTTACAAAATTGATAATACCATTTACAATTAAAAACACTATTAGTCTACGTAAAAGAAATTTATATTTAACAGTTATTAATTAATTCACTTGGCTAAAGATTTAATAAATGTAATGAGTTTTAGTTAATTTCCTATAAAATATTGAAGTTCTTGAGAGATTAGTGTCGCGGGAGGATCAAAGAGTGTCGTTGGTTCGTTACGGCTTTGCGGTGTTACTTCGCAATCTCAGCGCGAAGTACCTGACTTACCTCCTTAGCACATCAAAAAGCCTTGATGAAGCCCGCATTAGGACCGAATGAGCGGAGCGAGCCCATTTACCCCCGACGACCATTAAATGTTTAACCCCCGCTACCCGCTTTATCTATTAAATACCAAAGTAATCGTAGGCAGAGACGAGAGTGCCGCGAGGTCAGCTTATGTTGGTCGATATAAGTTAGTTACTTCGCCACGGCTGTGTGTAGCTTATTACGTCAGTAGAGTTGTTTAGTACTTTATTGATTACAACAGAATATTATATTGTAAAGATACAATTATGCAAAGCAATATTGCCTAATCAAATAACCCTTTCAGCAAAGCAGTTAAAATAAAAAGGTTTCTTTTGCTAAAAGGTTTACAAAAGCACATTGTATGCACTTCATTGTCCGGCGGCTCCACACAGGTTAAATTAAGAAGAGTGGAGCACATTTACCTGCGGAATAATTACATAAAGCCCGAGAAACTCGTGAATATTAGACAATTTTAAAATTTAAAATACTGTTTCAGTGTTTTGAGTTAAATGTAGACTTCTTTTAAATTCGCTTGGGAATTTTTAAACTATGAATTCTAGTTTTTCGTTCCCGCATTGTTTTAAAGAGTTTTATCAATACAGGAACGCTTTTGCAGAACTTTGTTTAGCCCAATTTCATTATGTGACGTTTTGGAGAGACATTATTTTCATCTCTCTTAGCTTACGGGACAAGTGTTATGTTCTATTAACCAAACAGATAGTCTACATAATTGGGTATGAGGGTAGAGAAGTATGTATCCCTAACTTCTGAGATATGCGTTAAATCCATTGATGTTAGGGAATTCCTCTCATTACTTAAATAACGGCGCGTATGGTAAACTTAATAAGACCAAAACGTTAGTGAAAAAAAGAAATTTATGTGTTGACACTCCATATACATAATTAAGACACTGAGAGAATGTAGTGGACTATCATTAGCCTAATGTGATTCAAAATCGATTTCGATGTGAGCTCAAATAATCTAAGTTTTCGTGCAACGAGTATTTGCAAAGTTCCTCTTCAGAGCTTACGAAATGGACCCGATTCAATCGAACCCAGTTACATATACTGAGTTTATATATTATTCATAGTCTATAAAGGAATGAGTATGTAAGTTTCATTGAAATGCTTTTTTTCAATTGTCAAAATAGTGTTTTATTTATGTGAAAGTGTAATACCGGATTTGATTTTTAACGTAAATCAAAGTTAGTACCGAATTAGTTATTATTTCCATTTCTTCATATCTTTCTTTAAAAAAAAACAAAATATCACCCCCTAAAAGGCCTGCAACGCACTCACCAGCTCCCAGCTCTCAGTGTCTATAAGCGGCGACTTTACCTTTGGTGTGTATGGTTTGTCTCCTGCTCGTTACCCTGCTCTTCTATAAATAAGCTTTGTATAACCCATAGACAAAAATAAATGAGAGCGTTATATTATTTACGAAAACTTGTAAGAACCATCTCATAACTTATAAAATCTATTAAGAGAAGAACGTCGAAGTTGGCTTATCGCGTCCGGGCATAATCCGAGTGTAAACGCTGGAGTTGCAAGTTTTCAATAGGTCAGTGATCAATATTCAGACGATGCCGCGACATGGTGATAAATTGCTAGGCTTCAATCTCACTCGTAGGCGACAAATTACTGACGAAGATCTGGAGATAAAGTAAATAGGGCTGTACAGTTGGGAAGGGGACGGTAAGATTTGGAATTTAGATAAACAAAGAGCAGATTTATATAGATAAGTTATTTAAACAATTTTTAAAGCTCACTTTTAGCTTTTCATAGCATTTGTTTTGAGTTTTTCAGAGTGTTTCACCTGTTCGTAATGTGACTTTCAAATTGATAACAAATCAATTTACGATTTTCGTATGAGAGAGACATGTTGGTAAGTTTACGTCTATGAATAAATACTTATATGACAAGTTGTATTAAATAATATATATTAAATAGTCCATATTGTGTATGTGTTAACTGATACATAAATTGGCGATGTCCATTCTACGCTACCTGTAGAGATATTTTACACCTAATACAAATAACGCCTTCACCGTGTGTTCCGATTTATCCAACTTATATGACCTACAAAAATATGTATGTACATTAAATAAGCATAATTTTGATAATATTATGAAATAATACCCAGTGTCCCCGAACCCTTTATAGGTCTTGGTACCATATTGATGCATTTTTCTTTTATGTAAGTAGGGTATCAGTTTTCTGTACGTGATACGTAATAACAGATGTATTTTTGTGTGTGATCACAGAGCAGATAATTGCGTAAAAATTAGGCTTTGATAATAACAGAACACGTACAACACAAAATAAGTACATAAAAATTGTCCATTCAAATGTAATTTTACGCTTTAGAACAATTGGCATCCGAGTAATGCTAAGCTCGCAAGTGAATCTGTGTCCGAAACAAAGTATCGCAAACAGTCAAAAGAGTAGTGCAATTATACAGCTCTCAGCGTATTCATTATTGTCAAGAGTACACTAACATACAATATATTTAGAACAACAATTTATGATTTAAACCAGGTGAATGGAAGTGTGTTAAATCCAACAACTGTATCGGTCTTGTTCTTGTATCGAGTTTCTTGCCGGTTCTTCTCGATAGCCTGTGGCAGTGACTGTCTTCCGAACCGGCGGTAGTGTAAATATTGACGATTCAAAAGTGTTTATAAAGACCTACTTGAATAAAGATATTTTGAGTTTGTAATCTCCTTGTTTCTTATATAATATATTTTTATAGACCAATTTGCAAAGAGTATCTACGATTCAAAACATACGACTTTTAGCATTTTAGAAACAAGACAAATAAACTAAAAATACCCGCTGTATTTTTAGTTTATTTGTCTTAATCGGATTTGAGAAATTACCGTTAAGTAACTTTGAATGACAGCACATATGAATTCCACTCGTATATATAGTATAGATCTCGTACTGTATAGATCTCCTTTTATAAGACATGTCAACTAAGAATGATGGATCGTTTAATTGGTCGTGTAGTGCACATTGCCAGTGGAAAGGCGTCACTCGTTTCCTAATTGCATTTCGACTATCCAGCGAGATTAATTCTGTTGCAATTTACACAAGTGTGCCATAATCCGCCCGTCCAATGCTCTACGCCCGCCTGCTCGCTGCGTTTGCACTTGCTAATGAGAACTTCTCTCTTTGTTTCTTTACTATTTTTAATTTAATGTTTAACAACACTTGACAAGGTTACCGAATATATAACTTAAAATTCCTTAACGGCTAATATTACTTTTGGAAAGATAATTCATTAGTTTTAATTATTAATCCATGACAATTATCACATACAAAACGCCCAAATCAATATTGATCAATATCCTATTCGGTGAACTTTTTCCTAGTTGAGTGGTACAGTCCTGTATTGCAACAAATAAATAATAGGCTTCAAGTCGGCACTGAGCTAAACTATGCTAATTACGTGATAAGACAATGTAAAAGACAAATAAAACTGTAAATACAAATAATATCACTTCATTAAGACGCTATTATCTTCACGTATAATATTCATAATGCATTCAATGCAAATTTTAACAGCTCATAATAGGCATGAATAATGCTAACGCGGATGTGTGGGTGGCGCGTTAGAAACTGTTAGCAAACTTACTTCCCTGCAGCTTTATCATCTGGGAGCGTCCTAATTTTCATAATACATGCGTCAAAACTTCGCCAACACCGCGACATTTAGTTATATTTTACAACAACCAAGTTTGGAATAAACATTTTTAATCCAATCGAAAACTAATCAAATGTGAAGTTATTTTACAATGACAGCTAGAGAAATGCTGTTAAGATGTTCACCAAATAAGAGAGCAATGGGCGGCCATATCGCTAATACACGATCTCTGCCAGGCAACACACAAAATGAAAGAAACATTTTAATAAATTCGGTGCAAGAGGTGTATATAATAAAAATAAGTCTAACATGGAAAATAACTAAATGCTTATTTAAAAATAAATATAATGACATTACTAAATAGGATTGTTTTAATTTAATTTCTGCATTACATATTACATTGCGATTGTCATTTGTTTCAAGAATAATTCAAGTTCATACAAATTAGAAGACGTACTGAAATATTCCAACGCAGTCTAAAAAAAGATCGATACCAAATCGTCGAAGATCCACAATCAGTGATAGGTGAAGACGAACTAAAAAAATAATTGAAACTTTTATAGAAGCTTAAACCAATGCATCCACCCTCTGAATTTAATGGATTTAGCGTATTCAAATAATTGAGTGTAAGTATATAGGACCTGAATGTTGATACTATTTAATATAGTGTGCGGCTGCGGCAGCCCACATAAGCGCGTGACGTGATGACATGAGATATGACGTCATATTTTATCTAAATTGCGATTATAATTTTCATAATACGCACGAGATGAAGTGAGATTGGGCGGGCGTGGCTTATAACCATAAAGTAATTTATGTCTTAGCATATACAATAATGTATCGACATTTGCAATATTAAGTCCATTGGAAGATTTAAATTACTTTTATGATATTACATTGTTAGAAAGGTTGTCCTGAATCCTTTGTTACAAAAATAGATTGCGAAAAGAAAGTATGAAAATACAATATTTCATTAGATCTTAAATACTGTGAGATAAAAGAAATTATTTTATAAAATATGTCCCCGGCCTCATCTTAAAGCGAAGCCTTAATTTGGGTTTGGCCCAAAGAGGTCTACGGGGACCTTTTAAATGTCCAAACTCGTATTTCTTTAACTCTTCAAATATATCGCCAACTTAAACACTCAAAGAGAAAATAAGTATTATTAATTTTTTATACAGATGCTTTCATGATATTGGAAAAACATCTCTCACATGTTTTCACAAATACCTAAGTAGCTTTTCTTTCTTTTCATTGACTCTTAGATCAAATAAACTATATTTACAAGACTCTGAAAACGTTACACGAACACAACGACAAGGATTACATTACTTTTAAAATTATCTGAAATGTTAGTTAAAACAAAGTGGCTAATATTTTTGTTACAATTTTATAGGCTTTGGCCGAATGTTTGAGTGCAATATCCGTCAGATAAAACAAACAACGGCCTTCGTATTGACAGTTCTTTGATGTAAACACAAAGCCGACAGATATAAATCAATCACTGGACGTGCATACATGTACACGTATACATGTATACAGGATGCACTCTGACCCGTGTTTGGGAATATATTAAGAGGAAAATTATTTGATACAAGATTTGATATTCTAACTTCAAAAGGATTTTAGGATATTAGTCGATTAATAAATGCTTGAATGACAAAGAACTAAATGAAACCTTTTTCTAAAGACTAAATTCTTATTAATTAAAAGAAACTGAAATAATATTTCACCTAATTAAGAGAAATATAGAAAAATGACTCTGTTTTTGTCACTTGAGTTAACTTAGTAGTTAGCCTTAATAAAAATCCACAATCCACTTATTTTTATTTATTGATTCATCAAATATCACTAAAGAATAGAAAATTAAGAAGAAACAGATTATATAACAATGTTGTTACGATCTCTGTAGTCGTGTTCGAATCAGGGATGCAAATTATTTCAACGGATGTCCACTTGCTTACTACTTACCACTTACTTATTACTTACCACAAAGAATTGTAAAACCCATATGTTCGCCATAGATTTGTTGTTAAAATATATATATATATATATCTAAACATTAATTCTCTAAGCTACATTGTTACTCCGCCCGCTGTCAGTAATTGTGTCCTAATAGGCATATTTGTATGCGTATGACAGGTCCTTGAGAAAATGTAGAACTATTAGACATTTGCGTTCTCTGTTCTGTTATTTAAAAATTAAAATACACGAAGAAAGAAAAATGAAGTTGGATTTATAATAATAGCTTTCTCGGAAATTAATTGTTATTAAGAAAATAACGATAAGTTGATAAATACTTTTATCCTCATTGCTATCTTATCTTCAGAAACAATATTTCCTTCGCCATTAGTCGATATAAGGAACACGGAAAATACTGAACAATTGCAATAACGACTCTCAGATTGTCTACACCTTCACATACAGATAAATCCAATATCTCGATGGATTTTCTTATTTTTCTAAACAATTTCACGAAACAATTAGCTGTGCTCATATTACGTTGCTAATTATTAACTGGTATTGTAGTAATAAAGGAATAAGAGAATTGAAAACATTTAACTAATTGTTTTATACATAAATATACGAGATTTTGAATATCTAAAATTAACCGTTTTTTATTAGTCTCGTTGTAAGATATATGAAAAAGGAAACTGAATCTTATGCATTGTATTGAATTTAACGAAATTCATTAAAAAAGAGATAAAACTGGCTCATGCTGATCATATAAATTCCAACTAAAACATAACAACTTCATAAATTATAATGACTCATTTCCCGAAACATTTTATGTTTAAAGAAAATTTGATGAATCTACAAAGAGCAGCGTAATTAAAGGCTTATTACAGAACAAAAGGCGAACAAAGTTTAAGGGTTATTTCCCAAAAATTTCCCTCAAACATCCCTCGATATTGAAGTTCGCTAAGTAAGTTTCCTTGTTATAATAAATGCTAGTTTAATTGCGAGAATTTAACTTTTAAAAAAATCCTCGCCCATATATCATACTTAAGTTAAATTTAATGCGTTAAATAGGCTATTAAATGAACATAGATTAATTTACCTGTATTTTGCTGCTAGTCCGCAAATCTCTGAGATGCTGTGTATGTACTTAATAATCGTAATATAATGTAATAACAACATGAATTATGAGACATTTCTTACCACACGTCACCACGCCAGCTGCCCACCACGATATTTCAAAAACAAAACGACTTAGGGACCTTCAAGAAAAAAGCATACCACTCCCTAAAAGGCCGGCAACGCACTGACAAGCACGTGAGTGTTTATGGGCGACGATTTTACCTTCCTGGTGTGCTTCCTGCTCGATTGCTCCTTCTATAATAAAGTCCTGTTAAATACATAGATCAAAGCAATAAAATACCCTTTATTGGGTATTTGGGTAACTAAAATAGTTCAAATTCAAGTGTTTAATCTATTTTATTATTTATATAATTTAAATGAAATCGTACAATCAGTGGTCAAGTTTAGAGAGTTTCCACTGTGTTAATATCATTTTAAGGCCCTTTTGAATTTAGTTGTCTAGTTATTCTCGTAAGTTTGCTCTGAGCGACATTTAATTTCTGGAACCAAATTGTTAAATAATACCTAATTGCGGTTTGTCAACTTCGAATTTAACACATTTGCTGCTTTTTTATAGAAAATAAATATTAAAAAGATTTGACATGATGTTTGATCTACGGAGATCTTTGTCTGTGGTTTATTAAAAGTAGGAAAAACGATTGATGTATTGATAGTTTGTGTCTTTTTATCGGACTGTTCGTTGAAGGTTTTCTTTCAACTATTATTGTTTTTGGTAAGCTATAATGCGTATTTTTTTAATAACATAAAATTAAAACCTTACTTTTGCTTGTTGTTTTTATTATGAATAAAGGAAAGTGAAGATACTTAATACTCTGTTTTCATATTAAAGTAACAAGGCTGTGGCACATTTTTTCAAACATGGCGGCGTAATAAAAGTGTAAGCTGTATTCACAAAGTTTTGACTTTTATACAACAGGAAATTTTGGCCTCGGGCTGTAACAGTATATATAAAAAAACATATACTCGAATATTTAGATTGTGAAAGAAAAATTGTATATTTTATTTCATAATCAATTAGTTCATATTGAACTTTTGAACAAAGTAAAACAATGAACGTTCATAAGAAACCCCATTGTGGTCTCATAATATGACGTCACTCAAAAGAGAAAGCGAAATGACGTCGCATAAAATTACACTTAATAAATTTTCTATGAGCTCTTTGAGGTCGGGTTAAGGACTAACAAGTTTAATGCGCGTACACTTCACCCTTCACACTTTCCATTCCTGCTTGCTAACGACAAATGTTAACACACGATAGTACTTAACGAGTAATGTATGTGAATTCTCTAAATGTACATTTATATGGAACTTTATAGCTTAAGGAATATTTAACTTAAATCATCAAGGGTACGGATCCGACGCGATTAATTTGGAAGGGTTTTATAATCCTGTTGAGAGAAACATAAGAATCAATCATTAGGCTAATATCTTTGTCTTTACTAATCCGATCTACAACATTTTCATGTATTTTTTTAAATTTGTTTTTTCTTTAAATTTATTGCAATAGGAAGTCGTAGAAGTTGTACAGATATTAAAATTAATTATAATTTATGATAGTATTTATTATTTCATAGATAGTATTTAGTATTTATTATTATTTTTGTTAAATTTCAATTTCACCTACATTAATGACCCGTCATTGCATCACAATTAAAAATGATTTTTACAAAATAAAAGCTAATTTTTAAAATCTTCTTGTCCACAAGATTTTTTATCCATATTTGATTTATTATTATATATATACATTTACTATAAAATTAAATAAAAACTCGTTACAAATTTTAAATCTTACTCTTTAGCGTCAAAATTTATTTTCAAATTAACATAATTTATATTTGATTTTCTACAACAAAAGGTTTACCTCTACGACGCGTATAGTTCGCTACGAGGGTTCACTAAAATATTGACAAACGGGTTACAATTTGAGTTGTTCAAATCAAGGCAATACAATTAATATTGATACGTCCATCGCAACACATAGGCATTCCTTGCCGACACGGCGCTTGAAGCTTAGCGAGAGATTAAGCCTATTGAATGGTTCCCAAACAATATGAACGCTTATGCATGTACCTCTTGTAATAGCATCGTGTAGCTTGTATTGACATTGCTGATACATCAATATGCATTGTTATCACTGCATTGTAGCACTTGCCACGTTGTGATAATCATTTTGATCAAAATAAATATACAAATATGTACTTTATTACTTTTCCACAAAGCAGCCATGTTAACATAAATGAAAATCATGTTAAGTAAAACATTCTGTATGACGCCCACGGCCGCTGATAATAAGCAGGTTCCTTTTTATTTTTTTTTGTTCGAGTTGGGAATGCTCGCATTCGTTGGGCCCAAAGAGTTGTGGGACTCAACCCACGTTGGTGTCTCCGCTTTTCAGAGACGATGGCAAAGATCGTCACCAGACAGAGAGACAGTCAGTATTAAATATTAAAGTTGTGTATACAATACAAATTTCAATGTCGCATTTTTTAAATTACCAAGATGATCAGTGATAGTAAAGGAAGCCATGTAACACATTATTGTACTACGAACACTGTTATCATAAAACTTCATTGTGCCAATTAGATGGTATGACATATAAACATTTGATTCTCATCGACCGCGAATTTTTACCACTTTGTATGCTCGCTCCGTGAACGGCGGTTTCAAAATGAATCGCGGCTATTTGTTAGTGGAACCGAGCGCTTTTTGGACAAAATGTAGAGAAAGGACCGACAAATGGCTAACAGCTACGTTATAAATGCGTTATGGTTAAACAAGCTACACTTACAGCTTCCCATATACAATTTTAAAATTGTTAGTTTTAAATTTCTGTTCTAAATACATGTAGTAAGAATTACTAAAATAATTGTTAAATTAATTCGAACTACTTTAAACATTCTTTAAAGTTTTAGCCTGTCCCGGTATTTGACTAGGAATTAGTGTCGCCGAGCAAAACTTAAGGAAATACCTTTTTCTAAAGCAAGCGACCAAGCATTAACATTATATGCACTTCCGGCAGAATTGACAATTATATGTACAAACCAAAATGGTTTGTACTGACTATAGGGTGCAAGTGCACAGACGCTTATTAAGGAATTAAGTAGGCGCGTGGTAGTCAGTACCTGTGATCCAAGAGCTGGATCTGAGCAAGGAAAGCACCTTGCGTCTCAGCGTATAAGCATCGCGATAGAGCAAGGAAATGCCGCCAGTATTGTGACCAAACTTTTTAAATTTGTTTTAGTTTTGTGTTTTGGTTTATTTTAAGTTATATCAGTAAGTTTAATATTAAGGATGTCTATGTGAAATGTCCATATGTTTTTAAATAAATAGTTTAAAAAAATGTATATAACTGTAACTAGCCTTTTTCAATATAAAATATAATAATTCAAAATTTTCACTAATGTGAACACTGAACCCGTATTGATCCCTTATCAATAAATAAAATAACGTCAATATCTCAATTACAATAAAGTCGGGTCTTATCAAGAATAAAGTAATTTCCTTTAATAAAATTATACGAAAACAGGGTACAATTCTTTTTTTTTTTATAGAAGTGGGGGCAAACGAGCAGGCGGCCCACCATAAAGGTGAAGCCGCCGCCCATAGACATTCACGCGGCTGGTAGCTCGTGAGTGCGTTGCCGCCCTTGAAAGGAAAGGGCATAGGGACGAGGGAAGGGGAAAAGGATGGGCAACGGAAGATCTCACTCACCGAACGAAACGCGAGTACAAAATGAACAAAGTCCAATTGTATCACTTTACGTCGGTTTTCTGTGAGAGAGTGGTATTTCTCCGGCCGTGCCTGCCCATTCAGTTGAAACTCTAAGTAACAGCATGGCACTCCCACTTAATTCAAGTATCAAGTTAAATCTATTTATAACACGGCTTAATGAGTACCATTATTATGTAAGTTTCTATAGTTAACGACATATTTGACTTTTTAAAAAGGAAATCAATACGTTATTTTTTTGTATACCAGTATCGAATTCCTTAAATGACTGATAAGAAATAATTACTTTTTAATATTATATAAGTTATATTTAGATTACACACCCAGATTATACATCTAGGTTGTACCTGATATGAGGTTGAACGTATAGGAGGGTGCAAAAAAGAAGTGCGATATTATATTGAATGAAACACCCAGCTCATAAGTTTAGTCAAACTCTGCTGTATAGAATAAGCCGCAAGTAATTAAGTAATGTTATCTAAGTGTTTCAAACTAAATTTGCTCCCAATATAATCATGTATTTTCACACAGAGACAAATCGAAATACACACAATAAGGCTCAGTAAAATTTACGCACACATCCTTTCTGTCTTAAACACGAGGAGACACACGACACGTTTCCAAACACAATTATTAATCTTGGGTAAGCTCAAGGCAATTTTTCATTGTTTGATATAGGCTAGTGCTTGTGCTTTGTAACTTGCCTCATATAAAAAAGAAGTGACTTTTAGTTTATTTTTTATGTAGGATACTTTAAAATAACATAACCAAGCTTCCGGTTTTCGTAATTATTCCAATAAAGGCTAATACCAGTCTATGTTTATGATCTAAATAATTTACTTTTATTGCTCGGTTTTCCCGCGGGAGCAGTTCACTAATAAATTCTAAAATTACAGCCATAAGCTCGGCTAGACACAATTTAGGTAGTACGTAATGTGTCAAATTTAATATTATTTTCGCCAAGTTATTGCATCCTGGATAGGGAATATTATTTTATATTAATTACTTCTTTTCACATCAGATAACAAAATTACAGTTAGAATAAGTTATAACTAGAAAATTAATGTATTTATAAGATATAATTTATGTCAGTTTTAAATAATTTTGTCAAATTTGGAACAAATTTGGTTTAATACGTGGTAAACGCTGTGGGTTAAGAATTATCTATTTGTATCATTCATATATTCAATGTAAGTGTGTAACTGTTTATTTTTAAAATAAAATAAAATAATAGTTTTGTTTGAAATTGTTTTGAGGCTTCATTTCATCCAGTGGTTCTTCATTAGACTAATCTCAGTTTAGATATTCTATGATTTTTTGTTGGTAATGCCTCTCCAGTCTCCATCTTGATCGGACGGCTGCGCTCAAATATGTAAGGGCCTTGTGGCGACCAGCCCCAAGGCAGTTGCCTGATATTATACCAAGAATAACCGGCTTATTCAGGTATATTAATTTATATACCAATATTGTAAGAACTTTGTAATGTTTGTTAATACCCAATAATACATAGTAATACAAGTTAGAAATCCAAACTTTGATTTATCTTTCTAACCCTCTCTTTTTAAACATATACGAAGAAATTAAAAATGTATTAGACATAAAGATATTTTCATTCATTTCAAAAGTGGCTCTCAGAAAATATAGGTTAAAAAATAAGAAAACTAGGTCTTGAAAACGGTATCTCTATGCAGTGTGTGGCTCTAGACTGATTTTTCACTTTTATCGCAGCGACGTTAAAACCTTCAACGCAATAAATCTGTCTGTGATAGTTTTTCTAGTAGAGACTTAAGAAATATATTTGTCTTTTTTTAATAGATTTTTATGTCACAATCAGATCTCTAGAGAAATCATTTCTCCTACACTAATATTATACGCATTTTCTTTCATTTTATTGCTTTTGTGAATAAATATTCTAATAATAAACATTTTCTTTATTAACCATAACATAAAATAAGTTTTTTTTATAAATTTAATTGACGATTTATAAGTGCAAGAAAGTTGTACCTATTTGAAAAAATATATTTTTGATTTTGACTTTTTTGTCATAAAAAAACCAGGAAATTCGAAAGATCTGCCTTCCCCATTGAATTAAAACCCTATTTGTCTCTGCTCTTTGGAGGAAAGTATTGCTTCTTTAGTTAGGTCCAGTACAAATTACTTTACCCGGGACCATCACTGGCTGTGATGTTCCCGGTTACACAGAAGCTAACTGCACTAATTACGATATTGTAATAAGTGGAATAAGATGTCGAAATATTTACTTGTTCGCTCCGAATTAGTTCATTTGCAGTTAATTCAAAGTGTCACAGACAGCAAGTAGGTCATCGTATTGTCTCCGAGCCTCCCTCACAATCCCCCTGACTTAACGCAACTTAGCTAAGAGCTCTACTGGTTTACACTTATATTGGTGCTAATAAATAATGCTGCTAGACATTTGTGGCAATACAAACAACTTTTTCTGACTTTATTATCTCACGTGCCTTTGGCGTGGGCGATATGTACAGAAGAAGTACAGTAGAGAATGATATTTACACTTTATGAATCGTATTTTTAAAGTCTTAAACACAGTTGTAGTCGATAGCGCTAGTCTTGATTATTTTATCCATATATGAACTTATTTCATTTGAAAGAATGTTTCGTTTTGACCTCTTTATCTGCATAACTCTAAACCGAGCAACACTTATAACAGCATTTATCATTCTGTTATTATGATATATCATTAAAATGCTTCTCTAGTTGTATTTATGATGAGTTTTAAATGAAACTTAGTTGAGATGAGACCGAGAAAATATGTTTTTATATATTTTTATTTATTTACAAGTGTTAATTATTTTTTATTAAATCAATGAAGCTTTGTTAAAGCCGGAATATTATTCCTTTGTGAATTCCAATGTCCATGAAGTGTCCTGAGGGCTATGTGTTCGGAAACCTACAAGACATACGCCTTGGGTTTATGTTAAACAAAAAACGATTTTTAGACATTTTCTCAGCAAATGACCAACAATTGGAAGACATTTTGTTACATTTCAAAGGCAAAGAGGCCTTATCGAAAATAGCAGGTCAAAAAACTTGCATTGATAAAAAACACTTAAAACAAAGTAAATTTAATAATAGACCAAACTCAATATCACCTGATATCTATACTTCCCACTAATCTAGAATTAAACAGAAAAAATCTGTAAAAGTAAATATGATGATTTAAACATTATTTTACATAAAATTAGACTATATTATTCGTACTAGCATATTATTGTATGGATTGTTTTTTGTGTGAAATAGAAAATATTATAAATTTATTGCTATAACCCATACAGCACATTAACACGTTATATAAAGCGAAAAATATCAGGGCCAAATTGGGTTAAAACATAGTTATTCTTAATTCTAGCATATTGTAGTGCTTACGACTAAATCCAAGGGTGTCAATTTTGAAGTATTTGCAATGTATCGATCAAAGTAATTACGTGTCTTAAATGAATGAAATTTATTAAATTAATAATTATTATATTAGATAAGTTAGTGTTAGTCCCTAACAGATTTTTAAAAATTTCCAAAAATGTTACAAATAAGCCAATTAGCAATGGCAGATGTAAATTTGGCAAAAGAAATAAATCTAGTTAAAGTTAAGCTCCTATATCATAGCACAAAGCGTAAGTTTAAAATAAAGTGAGAGTCTCGTGTCGGGCGCACGCAGCTGCTTCTGAAATATCACTTGACTTCACAACTTTCCAGAGTTCCAGCAGCATTATACATTACCTTTGTAAGGCAAAACATGAAACCCATACTGATAGTAACAATGAGTAAATTATGCTTTTATTCTTTATTAATAATAAACTAAATTTAAATATCGTTTTAGATTGAATGTTTAAGATGGAACGGCCAAAAGTTACTCCGTTAACATTTATGTTGTCTTCTGTGATATTTGTTAAAACGTAGTTCATTTAAAGATTGTGGTTCGGGCCCTGAAGCGCACTTTGTGGCTATTATTTTTTTCTTTTCAATTCAAGCTCTTTGACTGTTATTCGGTTAAACCGTTGAAAATTTGCCGTTTTTGATTGAAATGCGGACGTTTCGTGGTTTTTCGTTTTTTTTTGTCGGCCTTTTGAAGCCCCGTGTAGCGAACGTGCCTCGGCTTTTTAAGTATTTATAGTGGTTTGTAAAGGTTTAATTGTGTTACACTTTGCAGAAAATACTTCACTTTACATTTCCGTAAGGAAAGAGTTCATTATTGTTGCTCTTCAGAATATAATATATTTTAAACTTTAAATGCAATAAGCGTTTTACAACATAGGTTTATTATAAAATTATTACAGTTGCTTTTTGTATTTTTTTAAAAATCTATAGCAATAGAAGTTTTTCGCAAATGTATCAATTATCTACCTCATACAATCTAAGAAATAAAACATACCACGTGATAGCAATCGGTCAGTAAGTAAGGGATCGTTTACACTAACGTAAAGGCGCGGGCACATTACGCCATCCATCAATCTCGGTGACGGCAAGGCCGTCTACGGCGCCTTATCGCATCGTCCGACATCTCTTTTACTATTTTATATTGTTCTAAAAGCAGACTATGCAAGTCCTTTTAACCGATTAAAACTTATTTTTAAAATTTACATAGACAAGGAGACCCTAATACACATACTGAAGACTCTATTGTCATTGTAAGAGACGATACACTCATCTATTTATTTATTATATTGGTTCGTAATCATGACGCGTCATAAAAAAATCACTTATGTAATTACCACCTGAGGGCTGACGCCGGCGTACGATTGTGCTATTTTTCTTTATAGGCACATTAGGCAGGTTTGGTGACAGCGAAAATATGGATCGAGCATATACTGGTTGTAGAATGAAATTCATATGTAATTGAAGTCGACAGTTCTTTGGAAAGATATTAAATCAATGATGGTTAATATTTTCACTACGTTAATACAAATAATTGAAACCACTAGACTAAACCAAAGACAATATTTTATATATATATATATATATATATATATATATATATATATATATATATATATATATATATATTAAAAGAAATTAAATGAATATAAACGTGTTCAATAATACAAATATACTAATCACAATAATGTATGTGAACCTATCATTCAAAACTTATATTTCAATTTTAGACCATCGTAATTGTATATATATCTGTTATAAAGAAAATAGTATCACTACTAATTTATCATAGTAAAATTGATCACTCTTAATATTGGGTATATAATATATAATAAATAAAAAAACACAGTTAGCGTGATCTTTTCGTTTAGACATCATTTCAGACGAGGTTTGGGGTAAAGTTTCGCTCGCTTTATCAATATCAGCCACAGGATCTATTCACAAAAGAGGATGAAGGGAATTCTTTTGTCAATGTTTATCATGTAGTTGCGTAACTGACGCACACGTTTTGATTTCAAATTTTATTACTCACTAGCTTTCGCATACGTGTAATTTGGTTAAATAGATAGAAGGATGTTTTCTATTTCCTATTTATAGAAAACTGGTTACCAGGTATACCAGCCGTCGAATCACTCGGGTTTAGTTAATCGAATACTTTTTACTAAATAAGATGTATCAGTTTATCCCCTCCCCACCTCCTTGGCTTGATATTCCAAATATCTCTTCTTTACATATGTGACTAAAAGAACCGTTGTTCATAATCACAGACTCCTGCGGTTTTGGCTGTGCGTTAATAAATCACTCACGCAATAGCACCCGCGAAATCACGATTGGGGGGTAGGTTGAAAAAAAATATAATGTCAACCTTATTTACTTGCCTATGTACGTGTTAGTGCCAAATGTCAAGTAAATAAACCCAGTTAATTAAAAATTTCACAGTAACGTTAATTAATTATTACAAACACACATATATATAATAGGTATAAGGATCTAAGTTAAATAATAACATGTTATTGTTATCTAAATAATATCACTCGACAGCTTGTAACAATACAATCTGCCTTTGCTTTCCATAGATTAAATATTTATCGATTTACTCTGACCTATTTACAGACAATATCACTTTTCTCTTCACACATTACAATTACGACTTTACAAGACTAATTGCATTTTTTTCTACGTGTTACTTTTTTTAATGTCTTGTGATTAAAAATGTATGTAAAATATACTTAAATTACTAACATTGGAAGGTTACAATTTACTGTGTACATTTATTAAACAGTTTTGATTGGTATTTGATAGAACTTCATGTTAGTTTTGTAGTATTTAAGAGAGGACCACTCAATGTTTAAAAGTATATATACAGATATAGAATTTGTCTATGGATATTAATTCTAAGATAAAATTACATCAAGTAAATCAAATGACTTAAACATAATTTGATCTTGCAATAAAAGTATACGACGCGTCTCTTATATTAAGTTATGACTACGTTAGAAATATGTAATAGAAAACTACGTACAACAAAACAGAACCTGCTTTTAAGACTGACACGTGCAAGGTGAACAGTTTCTTTCCTATGAGAGCGCTATTTTCCCGGTGTCATTAATATTAAAGCCATTTGGGTCGTGAAAGCGGCCAAGAGGCGGTCACTTGTATTAAAATAAATAGTTTTAATGTTCTCATTGAGATGTCGCTGCGAGATGAGGGTCTTCGCGCCGAGAGGTCAACGAGTTGCTGGTTTTACCTTAATTATTTAATATCACTCTTAAAACGTATTTTTATGCTTGTTTTTTGTATACAGTACAGTTACTCGACCTTCCTCATTAAGTGGTGTCCGGGCCCATCCTTGAAGGGACCTTAAAGGCCGACAACTCAATTGTAAGCAATCCTGGCGTTGCAGATGTGTGTCCATGGGCAGCGTTTAGCATTTCACTCAAAGTGGCCTTCCTTACATTAAAAAAAACTTATATCTTGATAACTTTGTAATATTTTGACAAGCAATTGCTCAGTTGTTTTTATGCGGGCCAAATTTGTTTTATTACATATAATCAAATAAAGAGTGCTTTAAAGTCTCTTAATACCATGATAAAATGCAAATTAAATATATGGAAAAAGTTAAAACCTTTTTGAAATCTAGAACATGTTAATAGACAAGTTAATATTCATGTTCTAGATAATTTTGGATAATGCAGAAGCCCGGCATTGCCGGGTATAGCCGGGTGAGTTGGCGGGAGTTATTTAGGACGCGACGGCTGTTCCTAACGACTCAGAGTAAACAAGATGTAGTCGATATTAAAATTTTAGATTTATTCAATTATAACGGAAATTTACGAACGATGATTAATTTGGTTTTATATAGATATTTGAAATGTATAAACGAGGCCGTCGCATAGATCACTGATCAGCTACATCACTGTCAGTTCCACCCGAAAATGACAAGTGAATTTCCTGTGCGTTCTTCTCAGCAGAGAACGCGCGCAGTGAACCCATGTAAAGTGACGATAAAATGTGGTTCTAATTTGGAATAAGGAATTTTGACTTTGACTCTGTTCGGGCCCGACTAATTAAACTGACAGCATCATCAGTTTAATGTTCACGACTGTAGTTTGTCTTATAATAAATTTCGAAGGTAGCTAATTAATGAAATTGGTTTAAAATAATCTAGATTGTTATGTATAGTTCACGGCTATAATACAGTTATAGTCGGTATAAAGATATCCAGCTTTTTAACATAATTTTGAACCATATTTATTTATTTAAATATAGTACAAAATTGATCTTACAGATTTTTATGTAAATAAGCTCCCGGATGTATTGAAAGAAAAATTAAATTAAAAAGATACAATTTTTTTACGACAAATAAACACATTCACAAACCGCCATAACTCAACAAATATTAAACCCGGGTAAATAAAAGCAATAAATTGAGGCCGTTATCCGGTGCGTATTTGTAAACAGCTATAAATTAATTATCCGGCTCTGTTCCACCCGGCTCTCGAATTGATTGAATAATTAGTTAGAAAATCCGACCTTGACCGAACCAAGATTATCTTTATAGGATATTAACGATTATTGGAACGGCAGCATACGAATAATATCAACATACCTAAATAACATTAAAATTAAACTTTTTTTTACGGCGAGAGCTTTTTATTAAGTACACGTACGTGATTTCAGTGGCATATGAATGTTTTTTTTCAAATTATAAGGTTTATTCTTGATCAAACTTTTTATAGGCACTGGAATTACTTAGCTATACGAGTATTTTTTGAGGTGGTTAATTGTTATATAAATTTATGGCCTTAAATATGGATTAAAATAAATAAACCCATATAACCGAAAATATAATAAAAAATTAACCCATGATATTGAGTAACAAGCAAGAGTTTCATGTATACTTGACAACGATAAGTATTTTGATATTAGATATTGTTCGTTTATAATATGAATTGGATTGATTATTTCAATCAAATTTCGGGTGCAAAGTGTGAAAAAATCGTGTAAATAAATAAATAAATAAAATGAATCAAATGTTAAATACATAATCGAAAAAATAAAAAATTAAGATATCAGAGCATTTAAGAATCGTTTAATTCTGTCACTTTACGACTACAAACTCACTTCTGAGGTCTGGCTTAATCTTTTTCTGTATGGGATCTTTTTGGTCAATAGGCTTTTACAGCTGATGAGCTGAGAGCTAAGCTCAGCCTAGAATTGACGGTACTTTCCGTGACTAGCTTAAGGGTGTCTTTTACGAGGCTCGAACCTTGGCCGTGGACCGTCACGGATTTCTGAATTCTAGAGTCTGGAGAGGCAAGAGCCCTTGTGATGTCATCCAAGCTTGATAGCAACGATAAAAATAACTGCCAATATTTAATACCAGAAGAAACCAGCCTGTACATTTTAATCAAGTACCTGTCTCTTTTCTTCATTGCGCAAACACCATTTGACAGATAAAGATGACTTTAGTTAAGAGCCTAATTAGACGAGACAAAGTAGACAATTAGAGACCAACGTGATTTACCCACTTAGTCACACACGTAATAAATATGATGTAGGGAAGTTTATTATAAATTCAGAGATGTTAATTTTCGTACCAATCATGAAATATGAACTCAATTCATTCAAGCATATTTTGCAATCTTCGGTTAATTTCGGAGTTGTATTATTTTTATATTGATGTTGATTATATTGTTTTGTACTGAAATGTTTATTTAAAGAAAGACTTTAATATTTTTTTTTTTTAAACAATACAGTTTTTGAACTCTCCTAGGACGAACGCAATATATATAACAAATAAACATCGTACAATGCAGAATTAAAATTAAGAGTATAATAACACAGCCCTGGACTTGGATAAGTATCAAGTAAATATGATATATAAAACCCATCTGTATAAGGCGGGTTAACTCGCGTCTCGGTTACCACTGCACAAAATAAAAGCTCAGATTTAATTATTTCATAAAATGCGTTAAAAGATTTATGATAAAACTTAAATTTTATTTTACTAACTGACCAAGTAAGCTCATTAGACTTACTTGTATATACAGTACAGGTACTTTTTTCATACTCGTATGGCTTATCGTATGCTTGTATTATTTATTATATATACTTAGTCAAATTGTAATTGTTTGGTAATTTTATGACCTATAAGAAAGCGCCTGTTCTCCAAATAAAAACAGAAAACTGCTCAAATGATAGTCTAACGTTGACCACAAATTTAAGAAAATGAGATAAATACATATGGACAAAGTGTTAATTTTAAATGTAATTTCGGATTTGCACAACCAAACAAACGTACTTTTTAATATAACTATATATATACACTACTATATTTATGAGTTCAAATATTAAACTTGCTCTAATATTGCATACGTGATAAATTATATTCGTTATCTTATTCTAAGCTAATAGAGACGAATGCAGTGAATGCAGCTTTCGCCCGGGTCACGACTTGACATGGCTCGCCCAGATATTCATTTCATTGTCCACTGATTCACAGACAACTTCAATTGCTTTCAACTTACTAACTATATCAAGGCTCTTATTCAATTTGGACTTGATTAATATAGACTATAGAATAACAAACTTGTGAAGTCTGCTTCGTTTAAGTCAATTTTGATTCTAGGTTTTGATGATATTATTATCTGTTTTTATACAAGAAGTCTTCAATCTTTAGTTTTTATGACACCAAGATTCATAATGACTGACCCGAATGATGACTATTATCTATAGTTCAAACTACAGTTTATATAAAAAATCCGTCACGAAGGAATTTCTGTCTTTGCAATTTGCGAAAGCCAAATTATTACTCTGTAAATGATTCAGATAAAAAATACAAGAACAGTAAAACCGTGGAGCTGCTTCAATGGCCCGTTTAAACTGCAAGATACGCCTTTTTATTTCTTAAGCTTAATCACGCCTTTAGTGCGGAATATTCTTTGCTTTACAAAGAAACCTTTGTGGCGACTTGCTTATAATTTTCTTTCAATTTTCGTTCTTTTACTTACTTCTAGCTAATATATTTCTTGAATGTTTTAAGGAACATTTCTAACACTTCTATGAATTTCATTGTTAAAAACAAACGTTAACGGTATGTGATCGTTTATGAAACATTTATTACACGCTGAAGTAACTTCATAATGATAATTTCCCATGATAATCATGGGAAAGGTCGTCGGTAGAAGACAGGTTAGTAGAAGGAAAAAGTCTTCATTACGCAATATTTCTGATTAGACCGGAGTAGCTAAGGAATATCTTTATTCCGCAAAACTGAAGACAGAGAGGCTGCAAAGAAGCTTTACTAGTTTGAGAGGCACTTTTAGAAGAAACATTCATTCACACCACAAGTAGTGGCTCCTTGTGACTATAATACAGTACTTCCTTACTGTATTAAAAAAAAATATACAAAGTATTTATAGTAGAGAAACAGGATACGTAAAACTAGATTTAATTTATTAAAATATTTAAAAATACCAACACAGCTCAAGTGTGAATGTAGACAAACCAATTTTCATATACAATAATATATAAAAAGCTTTTATATTCCTATATCGTGTCAAAACTCAATTTCCCAGATAATTAATATCAATTAGAACGATATATGTAAGAAAACAAATATCACGCGAGTTCTTCCATTATCCCGCAAAATGTTCAATTATATCTCAAGAGGCTTTGTTAGCGATATTACCTCCGGACCTCGTGTATCGACTCATTAGCTATTCACTCAATTAAGCCCTTTGTTTATGGAAACTAAGGACTAATATCATCCTCGTATAGTAGGAAATATCCGTTTAGTGTCTTGCTTGAGAATTGTCTTAAGATAGATTAAGGTCAATCTAAGCCTGAAAGTTTTAGATACGACATTTTTAAATGTATGAGTAAATTGACTTACATTTATTGTGATTTAATTACATAATATCTATATATAAATGAAGTCGTATTAGTTAGATGAATTTTGCATTTTTAAATTCATTTTGCATTTTTAGTAAAATATGATATTCAGCTATGAAATAATATACAACAGGCGTTTCGCCTGTTGTATGTTACGTATTACAAAACACAACTGACACATCACATTAATTCTGACAGCTCACGTTAATAAAGAATATCGTTAATCACGGGTGCTTAACTGAAGAGAAGTAACCAATTCCAGTATATTTTTTTGTTAAAATAATCTAGTAAAATTTAACAGAATACTTTGTATTCTAAAAGTAAAAATGTATTAAAATCGTTAAACTCATCCGACTATTAGATTGAAGTACGACGGTTCAGCTCCGAATTTCATATGAATAAATGTAATTCTTGGTCTTGAATTTCTTTCACAGTTTCATAATACAATTAGGTTATACGCCCTTGATTTTTTTTGGCTGAGGTTCGTTCGTGTACCATCAGAAAAGCCCCATACCGCGTATGATCGCCCAAATTAATCGTTTTGTTAACTCGGCACCGGAACGTGACATATTTTTGACATGGTTAGGAATGATATCTGTCTTTCATTGTATGAATGGCATATAAAGTTCTAGTGCAAACTAGAGGTTTCAACTGACATTCACTGGAATTCGAATCGTTTTTTTGGAACCTTTACATATAAGAAGAAGGTTTGTTGACGTACACAAGTGATTGCCATAAATAAATAAATTAATATCATATCCCGTTCTAAAAATGTTAACGAGACCCATCAAAAAAAATACATTTTAAAAATACGTTATTGTTTTATGGGAGACTCGCACTGTTTCGTAAATCGAAAAATTGAATTTTGCCCGCGCTATTTCTTACTTCAATTGTTGTTTAATATTATATTGTACAAGAATTTGTGCTTTACCAAAAGATCATTTTATTACGTATATAATATACAAAAATGCAAGTTGGCTCTCCATATTACGAAATATTGGCATACAAAGGAAAAAGTTTGCTCATCCCTGAAACTCAACACCACGAATGGTGTTGAGTTTATGCAAATATATTTTACAATTTTATGAATAATAAATAAAACCAAACCACCATGGCCTTATGAATCCCACAATGTAATTACTTAAGCAATCGATTTCAATTCGGTATTCCGCAGATGATTCGAGTGGCCGTTGGATCGATTCCAAATTGGATTCTCGTTAAACTAAACAATCATTATCATTTGTAATTCAATCTAGAAATTGAATTAACGCTAACTGGGACATTACAATTGTGAAATCCTCTAATCAGAATATTAATCCGGCAAACTAGCGAAGACAGAAATCACAAGGTCATGAATATGCATGGCGGGCGCTCAATACGTAATTGTTCAACGGGGCTAAACGCATCCCGCCGCTGCTGTCAAACCTGACGAATTAAATAAAACACAACCGAGAAGACTTTAGGTAAAAAGAAATTGCTATTCGGTTTATTAAAACTTTTTTCTCGAATTAAAACGCACGTATTTAAAGAGACATTTGTGAGTCTAACTCGAGTGTCGTCTCGGTTATTTTGAATAAAACGTGAGAATTTTTTAAATCTTTTCTTGCGTAATTTAAAATATTTTGTCAATCACGTTTAGAAAACAACGAATTTAGATTAAAGAAACAAACCAAGCTTTAAAGAATACTCATATTGTCATATTCAGTTTACAGACTTACTTTTGTTACCCGCAACAATAATATTTAAGTTGAACTTCAGCTGATTTATGTAACTAACTATAATACTTAAATTAAATATTTTATACATACAACAGTATTGAATAACTGAGATGACTTTAGCAGCGTACGTTCTGATGTATCGTCAACCCCAGGTTCCCTATCTCGTGTGTCCTAGTATGGGCGTCATTTAGCGCACATGCCGCTAATCAGATTATTCCTTCAGTGTTTTACGTAAACGTGTAGCATGGTCATCGTATCTGACCATGACAATTATTTAAGCCTAGTTTTTGAAAATCTTATATGTCTTCCTGCAAAACAAACGCGATAGTAGTCTTCATATAGGAAAGCGTTATACCCGAGGAGTGTTTTAGTGGCTTACCCTGAGTATCAGCGGTTACCCGGTGGGAGTCGAGTCCCACATATCCCCGTGGGACTTTTGAGTTACGGGAATGTGTAAGGCATTGCCTCCAAAAGTGTCCCTGAGTGAGTCCTGAGTCCCTTTATTTGCGGCAGCTTTCTTTGCTATTTCTAAGCTTTGTAGGCTGACTGGAACTGTCTTATGAGACAATTTGCAGATAATTTTAGGAAAATTTATAGCTACACGAGTCTTTAACTATTCTCGGGAATACATGAATGTGTTTGAAATATATCTATTGTTTTCCTCTTAGCAAATAAACCAGTGCAGGTATTTCCAGGAAAAGGGAACAGTAAAATAATGTACATTTGAGAAATAACGAGGCAGAAGTTGAGCGTGTTTGAATTAGAAACGAAATAAAATACCTAACGAACACACACTGCCGCGATGGTGACCACACTTGAATATTTTTTGATTATTTTTCATTTTTTATAATCTTTTTTGACGTGATTTTATTCGCGCTTTTGGTTTTTTTTTTATAAAATTGAAAAGGGTTTGTTTTATTATTTACATAACTCGACGTACCGAGTGCTACGTAGCAATCGTGGTCTGCGAACGACTATTGTTAGAAATTTGGTAACATTAGTTAATTTAGTCATTTATCGCATCTAAAGAAGACTAAAATTACATAAAAATGCTTTGATAGCTGTATAAAAATCATTTTTTTTTCTAGATATATTCACGTAAAACATAGTCACAATACATATGCACAATTAAAACGAACAGCGCTGGTACGGTCCACTCAGTAATTTCGCGGCAGTGTAAACCCGTCTAATATAATTAGCTCGCTTTGTTCCACACTTCTACTCATTTTACTACAAAAAAATATCCCGATGATAAGGGATTATTGTATAGTAAAAGCGTTTAACAGAACTTAAGCATGTTTTGCAATTTTAGGTGTTAGTTCTATAAGTCAACATTGTATATAGTAATATTATATCATAATATTGTTTTTTTTGCAAAAATACAATATTTTTAAATGTGTCTAGACAATTTGTTATCAATATTTTAATATACGTTTCTCAGTAATATAAGAAAACTACTGTTTTATACCCATGTATGTTCAGTATACAGTACAGGAAAATATAAAAAAATAATGAAACTTAAAAATAAATTGAAAAAGTTTAGTCCTTGGGGCAGAGTACCCTTAGCATTTCCTCGCGAGGCTTATACGCTTATTTCATATTAAGAAATATGAGTAACTTTACACAACCTTTACCTAGTTTATTGGCAAAAAGAAAAGTACATCCAAATGTAGGACTCATTAGGTAAAATCATAAAATTTAATTCTAAAATTACAAGCGATGATTTAAACGTTAAAAAATATTCTAACAAGTTTAACTTTTATTATGAGTTATTACAAGTTTCCCAACACAACTATACATTTTACCCAAGACAATACAAATAGTAATTACTTTAAACTTTGTATGTCTTTCTTTAGTAGAAGAATTCTCTCATTAAAACACAGGTTAACGTAACCCTGTATAGGTAACGCGAGTTACGTAAGAGTCATAGGTTCCTCTCGTCGCTCCAGGGAGCAAAACCAAGAAAAATATAATTAAATGGATAAAAAGGGACAGCCATTTAAAGTACAATCATGTACTTACATGAAATTACGTTAAAAAAGTGGAATAATTAACTGGCTCAGTGGGTATTACCGAATATTAATTCGGGCACTGTTCATAAAACCAATCGTATAGTAAATGGTCGATTCAATGGTAATCGCTAATTGGTATTGCGTTCTCGTTAAATATATTTCGTTTAAAATCGAATGCTTGTGAGTTTCACGCTCACTGAAACAAGTGCAACCGGCCTAGGTCCTAACTAGGGGTAAGATTAGCTTCCGCCCATAATATTGCCCTTTGGCACGTAGCTTTGGGTAACCATGTTCTATTTTGTTAATAAAAGAGAGCTTTTAACACGTAGATAATAAAAAAATAACAGTTCTCACTTTCTATTTCACAGCATTATATATATATCTTCAAATATTTAATTTATCTTAATAGTACTGGCACACTAATAATTCAGCACTGTAGGATTTTAACGAACAGTTATTTAAAATAATTTACAAAATAATGAAAACATGATAGTCTGTCACCTTCTTTATTAATGGTATATTGGAACAAAACAGAGTGAGTGTCTATAAACCTAAATATTGTCTCCGTTTAGGAAAAGCCTGAAAGTTATGAAAAGTCTAAGTTACCATTCCAAAAATAACACAAGCCTAAACTAAAGAAGACATGTCTCTTAACACATAAATAATATGACAAAAGAGACCAAAATTACAATCGTGCAATGAGTTTGATCTTATAAATAAATGGTGCAAACGTAAGTTTTACCTCCCCTAAACACATACTAACCACTTAAAGCCATTTATAATACCTCAATTAAGAGGTATAATAACACGCTTTAATGAGTGCTGCTCTTTATATCAGTAATCGAGTGATTGAACCGATGCGTGGATAGATTTGACGATCGTACAACGTTCAAAATTGTTCTCATTTCACGTGATTGCCTTCCCTTCAATAATAATTTCGTTCTGATATGTTCGCTTTGATGGATCCTATCAATTGCTGTTAATTGCACACAAATAAACAGTACTAACCTCAGAGGGCAAATGGATATTGTCGATGTAGCCAATAAGCGAGCTATTAAAGAGTCGAGTCCCCAACATACGCTGAACTAATTTTAACCCTTGTTAACCGCGGTCAAGAAAGGTAAGTGTGAAAGTCAAATATTAGGTATACTTTAGTTGATTGAAAGTAAAAAGTATAAAGTAAAGCATTAGCCAGCGAAGGTTGCCCGTTTATACATATTTAAGTGACGCTTTTTATATCAACTCGAACCCAATGCTCCCCTGCGATAATGTCCAGGGTATTTTTGATTATTGTAGGTGTTACGCGTCTCGCATGACAGCCTCGGGTTCATCGTTAATATTTCGTTTGAATATTTATACACTGGTACGCAGTTGCTCGCGAGACCTGTCTCGCCTACGAAAAGTGCGTAGTGTTAATAAGGGCTAGTGCTAGTTAGTAAGTACATTTAGACTATTTTAGTCCAATACCTTTCCAGTTGCAATGACTGTCCCAACAGAAGTTTGGTAGATTACAACAGTCTTCCGTTGTTTAAATATAAGACAATGGTGCATATATAAGGCATTCTACTAACAGTTATACATCTGTTTGGACGTTAATGTCAGAAATTGAGTGGGAGTGCCATGCTGTTACTTAGAGTTTCAGCCGAATGGGCAGGCACGGCCGGAGAAATACCACTCTCTCACAGAAAACCGGCGTAAAGTGATGCAATTGGACTTTGTTCATTTTGTACTCGCGTTTCGTTCGGTGAGTGAGATCTTCCGGTGCCCATCCTTTTCCCCTTCCCTCGTCCCTCTCCCCTTTCCTTTAAAGGGCAGCAACGCACTCACGAGCTACCAGCCGCGTGAGTGTCTATGGGCGGCGGCTTCACCTTTATGGTGGGCCGCCTGCTCGTTTGCCCCCTCTTCTATAAAAAAAAAAAAATGCCTTTGTATTTGATTCGCATAATTATATTGCTGTTTAGGCCAATCAGAGAGTATTGCTGCACTGTCTTATTGTGTTATCTTACTATCCTGTTTTCGGGAATAAACGTAGTAGCTGACATGACTAATTATATATTATTTCCTAGTATTATCGTACTAGATTTAGTGTCGTGTTATTTAGGTATTATTTTAGTGTATTGTATTTTATTAGGTATAATTTTATTGTATAATAAAAGTCTTAGTCTAATTACAGACTATATAATCCATTTTTCTGTTTGACCAATCACAATCAAACGTATGTAATGTTCCGACTTTTTTACATTCTATCCAAGCAGCTTTACCGTGCACGTTTCAAAAGCTATAGTGAACACAAATTTAGTATATTTAATGGATATACTGCTCAGATTTTTGGATTTATTTCACGCTGAGCTAGACCGCGTGATTTATTGTGTCATAGCTGTGGTAACAAAAAAATATACTTTTTATGAACACATATAAGTAGAAGTCGTGAGCGCCCTTGATAGGATTCACGGAGTGGTGCTACGCCCTATGCGTAAGCCAGCAAAGTATTTTTAATATTACGCAAGTATTTTAACTACTTGTGAGTATTGAATATGCCAAAGCATGTTATGAACGAGTCAATTTCATATAAAATGTACGCGAGGCGAAGCCGGCGAGCTATAACATTAAACTCGCCTTATATAACCGCTTTAAATCTTTTCAGCGTTAAATTCGGTTCAGATTGCGGTCAACTAAAATTGAGTTTGCTTTACATTTTCAACAGAAATGAAAGAAAATAGGGAAAACCTGTAATGAAAGAATATTAAATTAATACACGGAATTTTAACGATGCATTTTATTTTGCACGATTCAAGTTATATAGCGATTGAGTTTTAAAATCGTTTTTGGAAATATATTATATTATATTACAGTCATTCTTCGTAACACTTAAAAACCGTTTGAATTTATAGATTATATACAATATGTAGTTAAGTATTCATATTAAGTACATAGTCCGCTTGCCGACTAGAATGCGAAAAATAATTTATTAGTGGCATTTTAAAATATATTATATATATAATATTACTTTAAGAATTACCTTTTTTTAATATTAGACGTCGCGTCGGTTCTCTTGAGAGTTCTGGGCGGGAATGAATTTTAGCGTTTATTTAAAAGTTTTCCTGGATAAATTACCATTATTTTTTATATAATATCCTGGGAATAATGAATAATTGTGATCATTTAAGATAATATCTATTTAGAAGCGCTCTTGATAAACTGACAGCTCTTGAACTCTTGAATATTTAAGGAAACATATTTGAAATAAAATGTAATCCAACGCGTAGACTACAAAACACCTTTGCACGTTCACTGAATCACAATCTGTTCGTGTTTTTCTTATATTTTCCATTTTGTTTTTATTTAATTTTATTAGTTCCAACATAGAATGTATTCTCAATATGCAAAAAAGACAAAACAGTAATTGAATTCATAACATTAGAAACATAAAATTTTATTTAAATAGTTTTAAAAAAACACAAAAAAAATTAAAGAATATATTGAAACTGGTGTGTATGTAAATCTGTTAGCATTTTTGTATGATTTAATAATAAAAAATATATACATCTTTGAACTTAACTACTCGTTTCTGCTGGTCAGTGGTTGCGGAAGATCCTCCCTTTTCGGTTGAACATGCACATTCCTCTACATATTATGTTACTATTCAAAAGCAATTTCACATACATAATAAACCTATAATTACTAAGCTAATTTGTCCCCTTAACTAATGTTCATTTAGTTCCATATTCCAGCTTTGTGGTTAGATCCTCTGTTGAATTTACAAATAAACAATGCTCCATTCACTCTATCCAAATGGATTGCATACATGTTTCGAGTTGTTATCTCATATAGATTTAGATGAAAACAAACTAACATTCATTGTGTATGTTACAAACATACATATTATTTTAAAGGACGACGATACTTAAATACATGTCTACGCGTCTGTTAACAAAATCTGTTCTTGGACTTACAAGAGAGACTTCTCGTATAAAAAACATTAACATGAAGGAATATGTACCGTGTTTATTTTAGTTTTTTGGTACAATAAAACCTACTTGGTAATAGAATTACTTTAATGATTAACAATAGAGTAATGATTAATTAATTATTGTAATTAACACTTCACCTGTATGCTGTGTCTGTTCGTTTGCCTATGATACGGGAAGCTGAAAATCACTGTAACAAATTATAATAATAATTATAATGTAATTATTAAAATATAATAAGTCTTTGTTATACTTTTTTAACTTTAATCTTCTGGTCCATAAGACTATATTATAATAATTTAAATCAATTTAAAGTTGTGCTGTTTTATTTAGTAACAAACATTTGACTAATTCTCTTACCCGACAAAGCTTCAGTAGGCATGCAGCACAACTCGCTAATAAATGCAAAGGTTTTGCGTGCGTTAATAATTTTCTCTTTTTGAAAAAAAGTATTTTAGTAACGAACATGGACAGTGGGCGTTAGGGTGGCTATTCTAACAGCGTCATGATACGGGAGTCAGACAATAGCCCGGTCAGTCACGGCTCATCGCACAATTTTTCGCTGGCATTGAATAACGATCTTTTATTTGCACTATGAATACCGTTCGTTACAAAGATGTGATGAATAGTACTTTGAAAGTTAACGCATGTTCCTCATGGCTGCGGTGTTTTGTGTGTACTTTATTCTTGTGATTTGTGGTTTCGTTAACAATGAGATGACATATTATGTTCTCATACTAACTTTTTCATAATCAATTAGGGACTTAGGGTCCTTCAAAAGAACGTACCATTATATCAAAGGCTGCACTCACCAAATCTAAGCCACTTGAGTGTCTATGAGCGGTGACTTTACCTATATGGTGTGCGTCCTGCTCGTTTGACCAGTTCCTATTTAAAATAACTAACAAGCAGGCAGTTGACACATGTACAAATTTCTAGACAAAAAGACCGTCAACTAACAAAAATATTGAATATTATATAATATATAAAAAAAACAAACATCACAGTTATCACAACAATTAATTAACATCATGTAACATATAACGGACTCTTAATAAATAATGTGACGATTAAGATGAATTATTAGCACTCTTCGTATGTTATATTTATTTATTTTTTTAATTATTGAATTTTAATAATTTTGTGGGATTTTTTTATCCTTTATTATTATAGCTCTCCGAATTGTACATGATTAAGAGACTACATTTTAAAAACAATATTAAAGTTACTTAGCAGCAGTTGCTCTAATCGGCAGGGTACTTTTGTTCTCTGTTCAATTTGCTCTTACATTATTATTGAAAGGTCACTGACCTGCGAGGTGGATTAATCAAAAGATTATTTCTAAATGGACGAACTCCGCATATTGTTTTCGAATTCAATTGTATCCCAAATAGATATTCTCGGAATGGGTATCTCACAAATTAACTGTTTTTCCCTAATTGATAAGGTTTATTGAAGGATTTAAGAGGAACATAATACAATAGTATTTTTTTAATTGGCTACTGTAACCACTCAGTCGGGGATGATTTGTGTCTACATCGAGCATTCTTTTATTATAATAAAACTGTATTCCACAGTTTCTCCGTTTTCATTAAGAGACGATATTTTCAATAAATAATAAGAATTACAATATTCGATACAACCTTATATGGGTGTTTATATCGGATTGGTATTTGATAATTACAAAGATCAGCCTTCTTCTGACGTGTTCCTCATGAGGTTTACCTTCTCCATAATACCAGTAATTACACACAAGGAATTGGTAGCACAGGATTGACTGCATAGCCTTACAGTTAAGAGTCGTATACTTGAAGCATTTGATCAAATTATACTTGGTGGTATATTATAAAATATAATCATCCTAAATAAAATCCTAAGAAAGTAAATCCGTTCTTCCTTGATATTCCTTAGCGCGTTTAACTAACCTTTCCGTGTACTAATATTTACTAATAAAAATCAAAAGAAATATTCTTTATTACAATATAAAAATTAACATTTATTATATTCAGTTTTATTACTATTTTGTTACCGGGCCCCCCATAATGTAATCACGAGACATCTGTGTTGGGAGTGTTCCACACTTTAACAATTTTAAAATAATATATGTTGTGAAAGATACTCGTACGTGTGTGAGAATGTAATACACAAATATAATATAATTATACTTTATAAACCATATCCCGCACTAAACTTTACCTGTCTTCTTTTACGTAAATTGTTTAAGAATAGCCTCTTCGATTTTATTAAACCCTAAAATATTAGGCAACTAGCCACAAATGCGAGCCATTACTCACAGTCATAGATCCCATGATATGGTCCTGGGAGCGTCATTACATTTCTCCACTAACCCTCGCGCCGTTACGGTCGAGTTTTCTTTGTGTTCTGTTGGGAGTTAAAAATAGCTGCGACGTGCGTTTTTGCTCGGCTCGTACATGCCATTCCCGCCTTTATCAAGTAAGTGCTTGGATTTGGGTGTTTGATTAATATCGATGTATTATAACATTTCGCTCAAGGCTCTTTAAAATCAGATTTAGGTAGTATATTTATTAACATTATCTTTTCAAAGCAGTGATAGCTATTAGCCAAATTTTATTCACACTGTGGGGACTCTCGCGAGTAAGTCAATATTGTATTAGGGTATTTTTGTTTGTATATGTCAAAGAGCAAATATTTTCAAGTAAATCTACATCCATAATGTTTAGACTGATATTCAACACTTAGTTAATATATATATATATATATATATATATATATATATATATATATATATATATATATATATTACCATTGTTTTTTTTTTTTTTTATGTGAGAGGAGGCAAACGAGCAGGCGGGTCACTTCGAGTGATGTGCCAACCGCCGCCCATGGACACCTGCAACGCCAGGAGGCTTACAAGTGAGTTGCCGGCCTTTAAGGAAGAGGAACGCTCTTTTTTTGAAGGTCCCCAAGTCGTAGCGGATCGGGAATACCTGCGCTGGCAGTTGGTTCCACAAAGAGGTGGTGCGCGGCAGAAACTGCCTTAAAAAACGCACAGTCGTGGAACGCCAGACATCAAGGTTATTATAAACCATTGTTTTGCGGTTAGTATAAATTCTATAACATGTCTTATTAGATCTAGTTTATCTAATGGTATTTATTATAAGATTTACCTTTAATATTTTTTTAAAATAAGAATTTTGTGAAATGGAAATGTACCTTAGTTTAATTTTCAAAGAAATATGTAGATCGTTTTAACGATTACTGTCTGTATCAGTATTCTCGGTGAAATATAAAATTTGATTTTAAATTTGGTTCGAAATAAAATAAACTTAAGTGAACTTTACTTATTTGATTGTATGTAATATAAGGGAATTATTTGAAAATAGTAAACCAATTTGCTTTTTCACAGTGAATATGAAATAAAAGAATAATGAAATCCTTCGCATCAAATATCGCAATGTTAAATGAAAATGTTTGCGTTATTAAAACATTTAATTCAATGTTGATATTTAAATTCGGCATTTTTAGATGTTTAACTTCAAGTAATACATACATTAACATACCCCAGCTGTGCAATGATATGATATTACTTACATTAATTTATCTCCCAATTAAAGAAATCTTATGTGCCTTATCAAATCATAAGATACAGACTATTTTGCGCTGGATATAGTATTTTATCGAATAAATCGCGATACAGCGCAGTATCCAGCATTATAACACAACGACAAATCTTATTTTAATTAAAATAATTTAATTATGAACGTATATGTATAAAAAAAAGGTTTCTTGCAATGTGTTAAACCTATTACGGACGAGTAAATATTTTATCCTCACTCCCATACCTACACATTCCCATAATAATATCGTAACTGAATACTTTATAGAAAAATATATTGCTATTAGTATTTTTTTTTATTATAAACTATATAATAATTTAACTTTTAGAACCTACATACCGATTACTTATATTAAAATCAGTTTCAATAATCGTGAATAACAACGGAAAAATATTCAATTATCTACTACAAAAGATAAATCTTATTATTAAATACGTGGCACAGTATATTATATTAGAAGTTGAATACACTCAACATGTGAACTAAAATAGTCTAGACATTATCTTATACTCGTGTTCTATAGAAAACGGGCACCGCTCAACACGTTCGTAGATTGAATTGTATTCGTCTATTTAAATTTACGTCTGTCTATTTAGAGATAAATCATTTAACAGTATGGTTAAATCTTGAATATTTAACCTTAAATTAGACAGTTTAGTGAAACACACATTTTAACAGATCACCGACATAAATATTGAGATTACATAACAGAAATAAGTATTAAAATAAATTTTATATTTAATATATCATAAATGTATACTTTCTTCTATATTTATACTTTCGATATATCTTTGAAATTGTTTGTCTATTGGTTGTGACCAAGCACACTATACGTTAATTATTTGATGGGCCACTCAAAGTTATTGAAATAGGTATCATCGGATCTACAATACATCAGGCTTCAATGGATACAACCTTAATAGAATAAATGGTTTGTTTGTGTGTCACCTAATGACTTTGTTATTTCGTCCGGTTATTAAATATAAATGAAATAAAATAAATCATGCCAAATAAAATAAAATGCTTGCATATTCTGCCGCGCACCACCCCTTTGTGGAACCAACTGCTAGCGCAGCTGCAAATCCTCCTGGCGTTGCAGGTGTCCGTGGGTGTCCTTTAATCAAAGTGACCCGCCTGCTCTTATGCCTCATTTATAAGTGTCCCATATTGTGAACCATTTACTTCATAACTTTTCTTAACGTATAAGACGTTTAGGAGTAGGTTTGTTATCAGCGTATCGGAAGGAAAATGTAGAAAATTTCACTTGTTTTGGTCGTTATTCTAATTAATTATATCGTTCTTACACACAGCCTACATAGTTACGTCAGTCGGAATTTAATCTACTCAAATCGATTACGGAAATTAGAACCTATTATATCAATAGACGCAGTCTTTTTTATAGTTGAACAGTTGAATGTAAAGAAGAATTCCGCCACATTACATTAAATATATTGTTATATTAATGTTATATTAATATATTGTTAGTATAAAACTATTGTATATTATCAAATACTTTTATGCGCTTGCTAAGTGGCCTTCCTACACTAAAACTTACTGGTGGCTCATGTAAATATTAAAGTTGACAAGTTAAAGAATAGTATTTAAATGGTTACATTTTCTTGTATTCCGGCGATTCCCATATGATCACATCATATACTCTTCTTGCTAACAACAAGCCAGTTCGAGTGTTGTGTCTCCTATTATGAATTAAGTTTAAATGTGTGATTGTCTACCAATATTGTTTTTTTGATAGAAAAGGGAGCAAACGAGATGGACGCCCACAATAAAGGTAAAGTCGCCGCTCATAGACACTCACATGGCTGGGAGCTCGTGTTGACGACTACGTAGAAATGGTCAATTATTTCTTTCTTGATTTGCTCTGTTGTTTTTTTTTTTTATAGAAGAGGGAGCAAACGAGCAGGCGGCCCACCATAAAGGTAAAGCCGCCGCCCATAGACACTCACGCGGCTGGTAGCTCGTGAGTGCGTTGCCTTTAAAGGAAAGGGGAGAGGGACGAGGGAAGAGGAAAAGGATGGGCACCGGAAGATCTCACTCACCGAACGAAACGAGTACAAAATGAACAAAGTCCAATTGTATCACTTTACGCCGGTTTTCTGTGAGAGAGTGGTATTTCTCCGGCCGTGCCTGCCCATTCGGCTGAAACTCTAAGTAACAGCATAGCACTCCCACTCAAAAAATTGTATTTGGACCATGGACCATGTTTATTTGCAGCTTGGGAATTCGACCGATCAACTCGTCGTATGCAACAGTTTTTACACCACCACCTGGTTTTATATAGTGGTACTTTCTGACAGAATATTTAAATATATAATGTATACATATTTATTGGAAATCTACAGAGAAAAATGTACATATGAAAATTAAAGCAATATTATGTAGGATGGCGACAGGAGCCCTCGCGAGAGCAGCTTCCATTAAAAGTTGAATTAATGCGGAGTTCTGTTCCGCCCGCCCTGGGACCGAACTGACGAAGGTCCGATCTGATTGATTTTATACAGGGATATGTTACAAAGGGTTATTGTAAAAATGTAATATATATTTGTTTTAACATTGAATTGATTACATTAACGCTATGAATAAAAATTGTATCCTTTTATTATGTCATGTTTCAATGATCTCAATAAACAAAATACATTTTCATTTGGAACTTCGAAGCTGAATATTAATTAATTTTAATTAGATTACAAAGTTTGTTTTAATTTTAGAATTACACTGACAAAAAATTCAACATTAAAACTTGTTCGTTGAACAATAATTGTAAAAGTTTCCAGAATGCGTTTGGCAATAGTCCAATACAGGCCATAATGAGGCTTTAAGCCTAATGAATGAAAGGTTCCGTAGTTCCCTGCCGCTAACTGCGCTAACTGGGTCCTGCCATGTGCGCCTAGATCGCTCAACTTCCTATCTATTTCGCGCAGTTTCGTTTTTAATTGCAGCCGAGAACTGCGGCCAATTTACGTGAATATCTCGAAATGTTACGTTCTACTTCCACAGATGTCGTCTTTCTAATTAGTTCAATTGTGAAATTCTTATATAACACACTTTAAAAAGTTAAATCTAATAATGAAATCATAAAATCGCTTAAAATTATTATAAATATGTGTTCAAAACATCAAAAAAACATGTGAACCCTAATTAGGAACGGATCTGAACAATACGCTCCATATAAAATAACCATTTCAAAAATATCATTCGGAGTATTTCCAAGAGAGCGGTTCCGAAGGGACGAAGTGGGACAAAGAGATGAGGACAAAAGCGGCCGAAATGGGGCCTATGAATGCGTATATAATAGAATATTATAACGAGACATTATGTGGGCAAGGATAATTGTGGGCCTAAATGTGATTAGCGGAGTAAAGATCCAATTGAGGAAAATACCTGAGGCCATCTGACGTATTACTGAGGCCTAAAAATACCTGGGTTTTGTTAAAATTTTTAACTTCTTTTGACAAAAAACGAAAATCATCAATCATTTATATAAAAAATTTAATCATATACGAAATCATTTTTTAATTTATTTTTAATCCAAAAATATCCGAATACTACCTTAATATAAATTTTCTTTAGATTAACAAAAATGCATAGAATAAACTCAGTTAATATTTTTATATGTTTTTTTTGTCAAAGAAACGAGGATAGAAATTAGGAAAAATCAATACTGCGTGGAAGATGTAAAATGGTGCTCAAACTTCTCTCAACTTGAATATTTAATTCCGCGTATGTCTTGTAAGCACTATTTAAACTTACAAAGCGCAAGTTTGATGTGTGGTAAGGTTGATGTGTTTTTAATTATTATTTCGTACATTCCATATATTACTTTATTTTTGAATTTTTAATTGGATTTACAAATTGATCCACAAAAAATTCTAAAACAACAATTCAAATGCGAACGCGATGTAGCCGCCATTTTGTGCAGCAATCACAAAATGGCCGCGAGAATTGTCGTCTGAGCCATGTCCTCAGGGAATTCCCTGCACAGTGCATACGTTTTACAGTTATAAAATGCATGAAAAACAAGACAATATGTCTTTGATTGTGTACGAAAAATATAACTTTTAAATGAGTATTATTCCTAAAATATGTTTTGTATATTTTGCAGTTTATTGACATCATACACATTTTAGTTAGTTTATGTAAAATTGAAGTTGAAATAAAATCTAGCTTTTTTGAATAATTTAATTTTTGAAGGTACCCGCAATGATAACGCTGTTTTTAATAATATGTAAACTGTGGGCCCGAGTGGTGGAAAATCATAACAGTCGGGCATTGCATTCCCTAGTTCTGAACTTTTCTACGTTCGTATTGTGTTCGGAAAGTAGATTATGTGAATGTTTGAATGTTAATGCATTCTGTGCCATAGTTATTTCAACTTTGCGAGTTATGGCTATTTGTAGCGGTAAATTTACCCGACTTTACTTTAGATTTTAGTAGTAACTTTGCCGCATGTATTACTTGCTTTATTTAAAGTATACAAACTTTAAAATACAATATAAATATTTAATTATTAACAAAAATAAGCAAATCGATTAATTAATTTTTTTAATATGTCTACGTTCAGACATATTAACAGTCTTACAGGTGGACCACTTCTCTGACTTCAGTGGACCTCTTCACCAGAGTGACATATTTGGAAATAGTAGAAATAGATGTTGTTAATAAATGTTAGTACATATAAGAACAACGGGCGGCCTTATCGCTAATAAGCGATCTCTTCCAGTCAACCCACAAAATAAAAGTATACATAAATACTTAAAATACAATTTGATTCGTGCAAAGGGTTGTTTAGAGTCAATCAATGTCAATTATGTGTGTATATTTTTGCTTTTTTTAATAATAAATAAAGATGTTCCCGTGGCATCTTATAAAATTTTAACGTCAGCATATCTTGACACGATTGTGGTATAAACACGTAGTTGAGATTGATGTTGGATATTAAATTTGTTTGTGTTCCGCCGCCCGCTAATTGAAATATGTTGCTCGCAGCATCATAAAATTACTTTACTCCACATTTTAAACGATTATAAAAATAAAAAACTGCATCATTTTAATGGAGTAGATAATAAAACGTAATAAAAATTATGTGTTCAAAAGATTTGAAGTAATCTTTATATAGCTTAAACATTGCTTGATTTCTTATATATTTAAATGTGAAAAATGCACTTAGGAACACTATTTAATGGTAAATCATCTAACTAAGTAAGAACTTGTTTAACTGGGGTTGGTCAATGTTGTGCTTTCGAAGAAAATATCGTAAGGAAACCCGCTCTTACTCGGGTATTGAGAAATAACGATAATGTATTTGTAACAAATATACAACCATTTTCTTAAAGGCTACAAATATTGTATACACAGTTCTATATAACTTAAGCCTCATACTAGCAACGCTTTCAACGTATCAAAAAATCAGTAAGGAAAACACACTTAAGTTTGACGTCAGCTAAATGGGCCGAAGCCGAAAAAATAACATTGATAATATCGCAGCACTTATCTGTGCCGTAAAAAGTGCGTCAACGCTGCTTGATGAACACCGCCCCACAAGGGATTTTTAACGAAAGATAATCCTTAGGAATCACAACTTCGGTTTATTAACTACGCTATTGCAACACTGAAATTTACGTTTATATAAATAAGGTTGAATTTACGATGCCGTTGTTAGATGAGTTGTCTGCGTAGATCTACGCTCTCGGGGGATATTACACCTTCGCAGCGTCTGAACAGGCTATCGGCTGAATATCTCTATTGATGCTTTTATTTACGGGATTAGTCTGGAAGGGTGATGATTTTCAATCAGAGTATACGGTTTTTATGTTTTAAATTGAGCACTATGTGTCTGAGTGTAGAATGGTAAGGACATTTAACTTGTTAAATCTGTTTTCGTACATCTATTTTTTATAGAAATAAAATTAATGCGAGTATTCCCTTGCAACCAGTCAGCACTAATCTGTATTTCCGTTCTGCTGCGGGCTCATCTTATGTTCACTATATAAACACTTAAGTGTGTGGCGGATTTTTTTTTATAGAAGAGGGGCCAAACTAGCAGGAGGTCCACCATAGAGGTGAAGTCACCGCCCATGGACACTCTTGTTGCTGGGAGCTCATGAGTGCGTTGCCGGCCTATTAGGGATTTGTACGCTTTTTTCTTGAAGGGCCCTAAGTAGTAGTGGTTCGGATATACCGTGGCGGGCAGCTTGTTCCATGACGTGGTGGTGCGTGGTAAGAAATGTCTTACGAAACACGCAGTGGTAGAACGACGGGTAGAATTTCGCATTTTGCCTTGATGTCGAAGATGAAATATTATCATTTTGATACACAAAATGATAACTTATTAATATCGTGACGACGCTGATTCTTTGCGGCATCGTAGTAGAACGTGCGTGTTCGTGTGTAGAAGTCAAGGAAGCAAGGTGAATCGAAAGACACTGTTGCAACACCGGGGTAGTGTTGTAAGGTTAAAGAGAAAAATTATAATTAACTTGCTCCCTTACGTATCTCAAGGAACCTACATGCCAAATTTCAGCCTTTTACGACCAGTAGTTTCGGCTGTGCGTTGTCTGTCAGTCACTCAATAACGAATCAGTTATATATATATAGATTAATTGTTGGCGTTACCAGTACCTACAGATATTACAGATGTATAACTTATGTGTTTAGTTAAATGAACTAAGTAGATGTAGGCGTCAAAACGAATAATCAATCTGTTTTTTGTAACCCCTTATTTAAGTGATTTCTGAATAAATATACATATTACAATTTATTTGAAATAGGTTTAATTTAAATTTATACTTGTGAAAAAAATTGCACATTTGTTTTTTTATTTACTAGTGTTCAATAAACTTTTTTTCTAAATTTAATTTGATAGCAAATATACTTGGGTGGTTATTAAGAGAGTATTTAAGGTGAACGGCTATAACAAAAAGCCAAAGACCGGGGCATTCTTCACCTAGATAAATTGTAGGCTATTCCTGGCTCCATTTGTCTAGTCTACCTGAACATTGCTCGACTTAGCTGAAACATTAAGTTCTCTACTTTTCTGGTTTTCTTCGAAAATATAACACGATAAACTTTGAACACATTTTAGAAACAAAACAAATAAGATTCGAATTCTGCTTTTCATAGACATATATACATATAATTAATCCTTCATTGTATATGTATATATTAATGTTCTTTGTTAAATCACGACTGAACTGTTATGTATTGGGATATATTCGTCGTTGTCTAGTGTAGCTTCTATAAAAGCGGTAGCTAATTATAGCCACCACAAACTTGAACAGGTTCTGATCTTACATCTACATAATATTTTATTCATAAAGTTGAAAATTCAATTTAATTCTTCTATTTTCATCACAAATACAATTAGATCGATTTCGGGTTTAAGAATTTATTACTTGTCATTCATTCAATCTACTTTATGTTAGTAAGAAAAATACCAAGTCACGCAAGAGTCAAAAACTCTTATAAGGAGGAAAACCTCAACAAAATGATTATCTAACCCCACTGGTTACGAAACTGAGAGTGAATCACTAGTCTTCTTTTTTAAGAACGCATGTGATTTGGGAATTACATATTTTTTTATAGAAGAGGGGGCAAACTAGGCTGGGAGCTCGTTAATGCGTTGCCGGCATTTCAGGGAGTACGCGTATGGGTACGCGTATTTATTGCTATTATTAAAATAAAACTCTTAGACTAGATTACAACTATATATCTTAAAATCACCTATGTACAAACATATGGCAATCCGGGAGCGCAATAAATGTAATTGAAATGAAAACAAAAAAATATTTATTCGTCATCGCAATGGATGGTATTTAATTTAAGTAAAAATAGTCCTCTCAAGTAAGTAAGTAAGTGTAAGCAATCGATAGTGGTACATATGGCCGTGTGTTGACAAGATTCCCGAATGGCGCCACGTGCATCCTGATCTTTGCATGACGTCACTTTTCATAATTTAACCAACAAGTTCTCTCACAATAAACCTTATATACACGAAATAAGGTTCACTAAAACAGCGCAAATTGTGTTCACTGTTGTAACAGATGCAATTTGACATTAATATCGTATTTTCATCTTTATCATACACGCGATAAGGAGTGTAATTGCAACTGGGCGATTTTGCGAAACTATAACGACCGAGGCTCACTTTTAATTTGTCATAAAGTAAGATTCATGTCGTTTAATGGAGGTGAGAAATATAGCTTTCATTACTTTAATAATATTTTATCACATAAAATGTAATATATTTTATAAATAGTAAGACACCGATGCCGATTAGGAGCCAATGAGTTTTCTAAATCGATAAAATTAAACAATTTAATATAAATAAAAATATAACTGTAAAATCTACAATACTCTAAGTGACGCTTTCAAATTAAATAAATTTATCTATCATAGTGTATAAGCCAAAGTTCCTCTTACTGAACTATTATTTGTAACAATGTTCGTATTCCACATTATACGGAACTGCAATTATAAAATCGTTATGATCGACCTTCTAAAATACTGTTTAGTTCGTGAGGCGTCCGGAGTTCATTTCAAATTTGTCACTAATCTAAGTTTTAATAGACAAGTAGCGAACCCTCGTCACCCGACGCATTTATTTGTCCTTTGTCATTGTGCTATGGAACTTTCGCACAATATAGAAATGGACTACAAACGTCACACGAAAATCAGGAACACTATCAAAAATGAATTTAATTACTGGGCTTTCTTTTTTGGATTTTTAAAACTTTTTTCTATAGTTTTTGTTTTGACAAATAAAGATTTTTTTAATAATCACATAGTTATTAGAGCTAAGAAATAATTTCCAACGCACAATTCAAGTGATCAAAACAGAGTGCTAATCTAAGCCATCCATCAGAACGCCCATAAACCGAAACTGTTCTCGATACGTCACTCCAATTAGCACTCGACTATTTAACCCACTCTGAAATCGTTAGCCTAATTTACAGTTGCTGGAAATCTCCAATAAAATGGCCTTAAAAGCCTCGAGCGAGCATTAAACAGGCTTTCAGGCAAGCAGGTGTATTTCAGTTCGAACAATACCCTTCAATATTGGTCTCTGAGTGCAAACGGTTTCAAAATGACCAATAGTTTGCGTTTTATTGTTTTATCCGGGCTGTTTTATCCCGCTCGACTCCAATCTTTTAGTTTGTCTGATTTAACTGGAAATATTTTCTAGTTTCAACTTTCAATACCTTTAATTGTTTTATTTTATTTAATGCAACGTGTTTTTTTATTCGAAAATAACTCATTCTACACCCATTCTCTTCAATTCGTGTCTTGCAACAAATATACAAATATCATTAATGCTAAGGCATTAAGGTAACGGGCCAAGTTTTTAAATCGACAATTTTATTAACTTTTGCTTTTATGACGATATGAAAAAGAATCTACATATGATTTACAACTAAATAGTAATTAAATCTAAAAGAGATCGCTTATTAGCGATAAGGCCGCCCGTTGCTCTAATGCGTACTTACATTTATTAACGTCATTTGCCTCTAGTGCTTAAGTGCAATAAAGTGTAAATAAATATCTATGTATCAATAGTGACCTCTTGCTCAAACGGCATCCAATTAGAATTCAGTTACCAGCAAATGATGATCTATCAAGCTAAGTTTCTAGTTCAATTACTACTCACTAAATAGACGTTGTTTGACAATTTGCTCTGTCTCGGTTTATACTGAAACCTGGTTCATTACTATATACTTACTATTAATATCATTTTCAAAATTTCAATATAATCGTTGTTGCCATTTTTTATAGGAATACCAGACTCCCTCAATAAAACTTTGTAATCACATCGAAAAGTACAACAACCACTTACACGAATATGGTTAGCTGTCAACAATTGGAAGAAAGGTGGAAAGGGAACAAAACCTCACTATATTAGTGAACGCTTACTCACATTGACACATTCACTCAGTATAAGTCTCACAAGTATTAGTGGGAGCTCTATCCGATTGACTGTTCACTGTGCTAAGTGTGAGTTATTAAACGCCCTCAGTTATGTTAAAGTAAACTTGAATTTCTATAGCAATGCTACACCGCTAGAGGAGCTTATTCAAACTTCTTATTTACTCGTTGTTTAAACTCAAACTCAAAATATCTTTATTCAAGTAGGGTTTTATAAAGACATTTTTGAGTCGTCAATTTTTACACTACTACCGATACGGAAGGCAGTCCGAGAAGAACCAGCAAGGAACTCGATAGCTGATCTTTTAAAATAAACAATTAATACAAAATTATGTTACTCACAATTCAAGTAACAAAGCATTGTAAGGCTACTCAAGAATTAAACTGTCATCGGGACAGAGCTGAGCCAATTGCTGACACATTCATATTGTTCAGTTATTAAGTTTTGTATGAGTGTTGTTGTAAATGTTTTTCTTATATTTATTTTACTAGCTAACTCGTGTAAGGCTGGACCGTTTTTTCCTTATTTTGGTTTTGAATGATTTGTGGAATACCACTAGATTGTATATTGGTGCTTGTAATATAAAACAAACAACAATTTGTCTTTCCTTAGAAACTATTCCTGTCAAACATTTGATGGATATTCCGTTGTTGAGAAATCTATTAAAATTTCATTCAAAAATGAAATATTTACTTAAAAATCAATTACTATTCGTTAGTCTCTTCCGGGAAAACGGTAAAATATTATTCTAGAATTACATAAATAAATAAAGCGTATAAATTAGTTAAGTTTATAAATTAGAAGTGTGTAAAGTGTATATATTGTTGTATAGCAAACACGGACAATCATTGCTAGGGGTTATATCCACAATTGAAGGGTTTAGAAAAGAACTTGTTTTCAATAAAAATAAGACTTGATATATTTGCAATAACTTTGCGTCGCACTTGTAAAAAAGAAAGATAAAACGTACTTGAATTAAAACAAAACAGCCATAATCACAGCCATAATGGCTTGAAAAAAAACCATTAAAAGGAGGAACTTTCACCTCGAAGAGTAACGATTACAATAAATTAAAACTCGAGGCAAACAATAGTTGAAAGTTAGCCAGACTCCGCCGAAAACAAAACTTATTACTGTATTTTATAAAATACTATGATAAAGTACTACGGCGTTTAGACGTGAAATTAGTGTCTGCTGGAAAATCAGAGGAGCCCGCAGTCCCTCTATCACACCGTGAGCTACGTCATGCCATTTCAATCTTAATAATATTATTCAAAAAAAGACATTCACACATCCATTAAGTAGGCGCTTGGTAGTAAGTACCGGTGGTCCAAGAGCTGGTGCTTTCCGTCCGCCAACATAATGGGACTATGCCAAAGGACCAAACTTCTTAAATTTGTTTTAGAGATCTTTTTCATGTATAATACGTAAAATTATAGAATATTTATAAAACTTACAAATTTAATCGACCGTCAATATGTTTTTTATTATACTATGGTAAAGTTAAAATCCAAAATTGTCAATTCTTCATAGTGGATACCATAACAGCTAGCGATGGTACCAAAGTAGTAAATTTCTTATATTCGTAATAAGTAACCACAATCTTGACTTCGGTGTCATAGGCCGCTGGTTCATTGTAGAGCCGTGAACCAGTAATTCTTGATCTCAACGAGGCAAGTTTAATGAAATTCTTGCGAGCGCCGCCGCTATAACACCGCACTTACATGCCGATGTTTTTAAACTTTAACCCACCTCCTTCCCAACCCTACCCTCTCCAAGTTAAACCCTTTCAGTTAAAATTATTTAATGACGATCAGGTTTTTTTAATAGTCTTAACTTAATGTATTAGGACAATTTACAGGACGAAGGTTAATTTACAGGACGGTCAAATTCGAACTTATGTTTGGCTGGGTTCTTGGGCTAGAAAATAAATCATATGCACAAAGGTCATCTGAGTGGTGTTACTGAATAATTGTTATTTCTTCAGAGTGAAATTTGTTTAAGATTTATCCGCAAGTTCTGGACTAAAATTCTTCCATTGTTTATTACTAGTGTAATATAAGTTGGCTGAAGTCTATTTTTATTAATATACATACATTAATTCGTCTGATGATTGTTCCTCGTACGGTTTTTTAATTATTATCTTTATCAGCTTGACTCAATTAATCCACTCACGGTCACGTGACATATCATTCAATAAATTTAATTCTCATTTTAAAAAGCGAAATGTTTATAACTTTTCGACGCGAATTACTTCTTACGTACACTGTACTATACATATATATGCTACAGACAAGTACAAAACACAGACACACCCTTAATAATTATTATATTTTAATATGTGTTTATTAGTATTAAGATTTGGGAATTACATATGCGTACGTTTTGTGTTTTAATGTATATTATATTGTGAATAAATGCTTTGTAAATAGCTTTAAGCAACCTGCGGTACTGGACTTGACTTGCAAACATGTAGGGAAATTGGCTCTTGTGTTAAGGCATCGTAATAACGAGCGACTTAATAACATTATTTTATGTATCATTTACTAAACGAGTTAAAAAATCAGGCCTTTGTTTTTTTTAATATTGTAATAAGATCATATTTTGCTAAGTATTTTTATCTCTTTAACTATGCGTGTGTGATAAATATAAATGCTGTCCCATTTCAATTATACCAACATAGTAAACACATAAATAAGTTAATTGTCAAAGTTGCAGGAAATTCAAAAGTGATCTGTTTTAAATATATGTCTGTATCTTATTCTTACGTCGCGTCGGTTACATTTTAGGTCGCAAACCAGTCGTATTTGTGTAAATCCCTTTTTCTATATAGTTGAAGTTGTGCACAGTAGTGGGGCTAAACTAGTGTTTAACCAGATAACGCTAACTTTAATGTGTTGTTATACAGCGAGGTATGTACTTGAAACTATTGTCGACGGCTTGAAACTCATTAATATTTGTTTTGAGCACTTTTGCGTTTTAATAAATTGTTTAAACATTGTATTACTAATAATTTGTGATGTTTAATTAATTTAGTATTTATCAACTAGGTAAATGAAAATAGTGTTTGCACAAACCTAATATATAAAGAGTAAATTAGTTGAGTACTAGAGTAATGAAACTACCATAGACAAGAAGAAAAATATTTTAAAATAATGAACGACGCGATGCTTATCAGCGTATAAGCATCGCGATACATCGAGAAAATACCGCCAGCATTATGGATACTCTGCCACAAGGCTAAAACTTTTGAATTTGTTATAATATTGTAGTTTGATTTTTTTATTTAGCTTAGATTTGAATAATAATAAAAGGTAATAAATAAAATACACGAGACATTAGGAGTATGCTTTATAGTTATCTTGAATATGTTTTTATCTTGAATAAGATAAAAACATATAACAGAATAAATAAATATTTCACAATAAATGTTACTAAGATTGATTTAAACAAAAAAACAAAAATCTAAAAAGAACATACTACATTCGCGATGTTATATTAATCTTATTACTCCAATACCTATGAAACACGAGTAAATAATTTTTATATGAAATAGCGTTGTGAGATGAGCTAAAGTTCCGTTAGTGAACAAAGTTAGTCAATAGCTAGTTTGGAAGCTGGCCAGCCATGTAGACGCTACTTTAAGACCTACTTTCATCTCCAATGATAGCTAATCAATACGATGAGAGCTCTTCACTTCCTGTGCCGTCAGTTTATTATTCGCGTTATGACTTACCCACTTGGCAATGTTTTTCGGTATTCTGTTATCTATAGCTTTTTATTCTAGGTTTTATTAAGTTAGTATTTACTTAAATCAGGTAAGTAGTGTTAATAATTCTTAGTATAAAAGCCATCTGGGCTAAAAGCCTCCTTCATTTCCTTCCATTGTTTTCTGTCTTTTGTTTGTTGCAGCCTCATTCTATCGACGATATACACGACACCATAGGTTCGGGTCTGCTAAAAAAAATAATGATGAATTATGTTAATCTGATTAATTTAAAACATTAAAACACGTTTTATTATATTGTTTAGTAAACGTTCATCGCAGAATATTATTTTTAAAATTATCGCAAACTTTTAAGTGGAAAGCAAGATTGATGGTTTTATATGTATAGAATATTCGAACTAACTAAAATTTTGCATAAACATTTTCAAATATGTATTTATATATACTTGAAAAAATTTTGATAGAAAAGTTTAGTGGTACCTCAAATATTTAGTAGTATAGTCGATTAAAGATTGAGTCCAAATAACAGCAAATAATTTCTTATAAAACTCTATAAATAATAAAATTCGAAAGTTGCATCAAAATAAGGGCTGTATTATTAAGTTATGGACGTCTTTGGTGAAATGAATTAACGTCTCGGATCGGATTGACTTATGTAAATACAGATAATTGATTATACAGCACACTGCGCACTCAGCTCTTCTTTAATATTGTTCAATTCATTCATTAATCTATGAGAGTGACTTTAATACTTGTAATATTTTAGTTCGTTCTATCTTCTGCCTTGCATACTTAAACGTTATTTTCCTAAAGGCCTATGATAAATTTTGTTTACAATTCAAATCTTTTCCCATCTTTTAGCCAAGCTCTGATTCTGTTGTCTGGAAGAGATCGCTTATTAGCGATAAGGCCGCCCGTTGCTCTTATATTTATTAACATCTATTAACATCATCTACTTCTACTGTTTAAGTGCAATAAAGTGTAAATAAATAAATAAGATATACTTCATTCTACTTACATACAGTGTGATTATCAATATTATCTTTATATAAATCTAGTTTTGGCAACACAGAAAAATATGTGGTATCTAAAAAACATCTTTCTTTAAATTAATTCATTCAAAGACTTTAAATAATAAAATACGTCGACGCGCGACTTTTAATTTCATGTTTGAAGGCTTTCGCTTTTCACAATATACACAGTGACATCTCATTTACTTTTTAACATAAAAGTTCAGTTATTCGGTAAATTGTGATGTTGCTCTCAAATATCGTTAATTATAATTTAAGCATTATTATAATTACAAACAGTTCAAGATAATCTCTTTTCTAAGTAATCTTGAGATTTTCAGTTTATATAATTTTCGATCGATAAAATACTAAAAATATTTTTATTCTTTACATTGTTTTAAAAAGGTGTGCAGCTCAATATATCTCTTTAAGTGTAATATAGAGGAAAATAATGAAAGGAATAAAAACCAGGTCATCACATTATTAGTAGGAAAAACATCAAATCTCGACAACTGCCAACAAAAGTAGCGACTTCGCCAATAATAATAATTGCGACATCAACTGAACCTCATAACAGACATAGATGTACTAAACCTATTATATGGCGATGAAATGTAAACCTTACTGCTAACTTATACGGTTCAAAATATTATAACACGACAACCTCAGCGTCAAAATTGTACTAAATTAAGTATTGCTAATTTAAATTTAATAATGTATTATGTTGATGAATACTTCCGGTGACCCAAGTTTGTTGCGTATAAGTTTCACATTAAGCGGAAAAATGACAAAACTTTTTAAATTAATTTTAGTGTTTTAATCTTTAATTTAAGTTTCATTTCTTGTGTTTAAGTTAGATAATATATAAATATAGAAAGTATAAGAAATAGATAAAGACACTATATTTGTAGTATCATTGTATTATTATTTTTACATTAACCGATGAATGAAACCTTTAAAAAATATATTGTTTGAAAATTGTAATCTTATAATAAACATTTGGCACTTAAACATATTTTTTTTTAACCAATAATTTCACTTCCGGAACAATATTTTTCTATTGAGTCTACGCAAACACTGCGTTATTCTTTTGAAAATAAATTATATTTACTTGTAAATATTTGTCTACTTTATTACGACGATATTACTTTTCTCATCAATACTATATATAACGATATAGAACCGCTTCATCAACGAAGTATATAAAAATAAACGTTGATATAAAAAAGTTAATACCAAAAGGTCAAGATATATAGCGAATAAAACTTCCAAGTTTGTTAATTACATTAATTTTGCCGCCAAATTGTGAGGCCGGGTTCGCACGTGCGCCTTACGACTCGGAAGTTGCCGGATCTCCGATAAATTAGTGGTAAGTACCCTCGTTTGATTGCCAGCTATTTATGTATGGTCTTACCAATAACCTGGGAGTATGCCAGCGCAGCTGTCGACACCGCATCCCTCGGGAAACTCATTCAATTTTGACCTTATTGGGGCTATGAGCAGTTTTGATCGTCTTCTGACGAGTTATTACCGCTTCGTCTCAACAGGGTTGCCAATATGCTAATAATAATCAGTACAAAAATTAAGCTAAGCGTATATGACTATTAAATGGCTTAGCCGTTTCTACTGATATATTTTGTAATCTCTACGAGACTTTCTTCACCAAAGTTTTGTAAAAGCACTATTATATAGACAATAAATGTATTTTATTGTCTAGTATATGTTAAGCTTTGAAAATGTAGTAGTGTTGAACAAATCGCGTGTGCGCGTGTCCTTTATACTCGGTGAAGTTGTGTAACTCTGCGCTCAGAGTTATGTTCACAAACTTCTTTAAATGTACTTCTTGTTCGCACGAACGTGTTTAGGGCCGTAACGTCTAGCACATTAGGAAGTTTTATAATAGTATCACTGCTTACCTGCTGATGTTGTTGCTCAGGTCTACGATATGACTAGTCCTCTTATGTACTAAGCCTACACACGCCGTATAGGCCAATTGCAAACATGCCTCTGTCAATATCGAATTCATAAGCGTTTGTCTATTAACAATTAAAATTTGTCTATCAACTTTAATAAGAACAGAAACAAAGACCAAAGGCTGTTATGTTGGTCATCTGTCATTAAAATATTGATTCTGTACGATTCCCAATGGTGCGTTCAAATTTCAAAGTTAATTGTCTTTTTAATGGAACTTGCTTGTATGGTAAATCATAGTTATTCTAATGACTGGGTCCTGTTAGACTAAGAAAGTCTGGTTACACTGATGAAAATTTTTTTTATTAGAAACTGAACAGTTTAGTTTATGGTTATGTAAAACTGTCCAAGAACAACATAAATGCATTGTAATGGCTCAAACTCTGACAAAGTGTATGCAATAAAGATTTGGAATTTAAAAGAGCTGAGCCACATCAGCTCTGAGATCTAAACCCAACAAAATCCTATAAAATGTAAAGTGTGCGGAAAATAGAAAACTTCCAGCAAAATACGTTTAGTTGATCAATATAACACTACTATCCTTTTCATATTGACCTTAAAGGCTTTTCACTCACTGAGCGTAAAGGGGCAGGTTATTTATAAAAATGGCGATTAAAAGAAAACAACAATATTTTTTAATGTTAAAACTATTTTAAAATTAATATTGTTTAATGTAGTGTGCTGAGAGTCTATACAAAATCCATTCCACGCGCGCTGAATACAAATGATGGAAAGAAAGCACATAACGAATTAAATGTCAAGATGTTTTTTTTAATATTTAGTTTACTTTCGACGGACTTAAGAAATTATGAAGTATGTTGGTATTCTTATAGATAAATACACTAAGACATATTTTGGGCTCGAAATCTTTAGAAACTGATCTACATAAATAATATTAATATTTATTGATTTTCGTTGAGGTTTGTAAATCCATTAAAGCAATGAATTTCTTGTGATTGGATAACACATTAATGTATGTAAGCAATCAAATTACGTAATTTCCGCATATATAAATGAAAACTATCACACTATACGTCCACCAGCTACTGATAAAAATGTGTGTATGTGTGCGTGTGTGTTCATAATTTGAAATGATAATCAAATAAGTATTATTAAGTCTTCTATTTCATGGTAGCTACATAACAACTCCCTTAATTTTTTCCAGTAGTGTTATTTCATTTATTTTTTTTATGGAAGAGGGGGCAAACGAGCAGGAGGCCCACCACAAAGGTGAAGCCGCCGCCCACAGACACCCACGCGGCCGAGAGCTCGCGAGTGCGTTGCCGGCCTTAAAAGGAAATTTGGGAAATGGAGGGGTAGGGGCAGAGGACGGGGGAGGGGAAGGGATGGGCCCCGGAAGATCTCACTCACCGAACGAAACGCGAGTACAAAATGAACAAAGTCCAATTGTATCACTTTACGCCGGTTTTCTGTGAGAGAGTGGTATTTCTCCGGCCGTGCCTACCCATTCGGCTGAAACTCTAAGTACCAGCATGGCACTCCCACTCATATATTAAGAGGTTTATAATTCACTCTTAATTTATAGTGCTATAAAGTTATATTCATGGGCTTTGCAACTTGCATCACACAAGTCTAAGGTTACAGGCATATAAATATTATTATGATATCTGTTCACTGCTTAATGCATATAAAATAGTTTTGAAAAACAATATTTTTTATAGAATGTGCTGTATAACGCGACATAACATTCCATAATATTTTAATATATTTAAGAGAAATTCAGTGCAGGCGAAAATATAACGACTAAGCGAAAGAGTCGTCGAAACAGCGATTCGGAAATATTTTAGTTGGTTGCAATAATCCGTGCTGTTACAAGAGCGTTATCAGAGTGCCCCGTCTGGGGACTTGTTAGAATGGGGACTAGAAATGTCTCCGATTCGAAATTGCTTTGACGCGGTGACGCAATTTGCCTTCAAGGAAATTCTGTTACGAGCGTGTATAGATTTGATGAATATTTTATAGATGCGCTTTTATATTTTTCCTGTTCCTTGATTTTTTTACCTTGCTTGATTTAATTTTCGATAAAATGTGTATCAATATTGTGATAATTCATTTCATACATATTCATAATTTATTAGAATAGAAAATATAATAGTGAAGATGAATATATTTATAATATTACAAGCTGACCCAGCAAATGTTGTTTATGTACATAAAAAATCACGACGGAAAAGTAGGGGTTGATCGTTGGAGGGGAATAAATTTACAGTTATATGAATGTTTATATATTAAGACAAAAAAAATCTTGCCAAAAAACGTAGTTATTAACAAATCAAACAGTTGATTGTAGAACGGTAAATATTTAGGCTTTTATTTCTTTTTGAGTGCTGTATCTAAATACGATGTACATATCATATTGATATCTATGGATGTTATATGTCTCATATAAAGTAACAAAAATGTAGGTTTTATTGTTATCCATACTTAAATATTGAATCGTTCACCTTAGCGCTAACCAACTGTGTGTTGTCGTGATTTGTCGATCCTCAATAATAATTGCTACATAAGCAATCTGGAATAATAAGGGCCATTAAACTTCGTAAGTGGAAGCATAGCAATACAATCACCAAATACGCCCAAACTGGATGTTGATTGCTGAGAAACCATTCAACAGAAATTCTGTTTTGACGCTTAGATTTTGTGCGCTCAAGAACCATTTCAATCAAATAAGCAACAGGCAAACGCTCCCAGGAATCCAATTTGCACAACATAATGTGTTATTACTGCCTTTGTATGCGGCACAAAGCCTTTCTGGTGGCCAATATACGAGCCGTCTGATCCTGACTATTTCTAAATACTTTGAAGCTCCTTAGCAAGCTGAGATCAATATAGGCTTGGCACGGTGACATAACATTATTTATGCCTTGCTTTTAGACCTAAGCTTTGGTGACCTCGATCAACGTCGTTATGAGCCCGCCCATTACTATCCGTAACTTAAATTCAGGCCAAATGTTGAATTTTAGCCTTAATACACCTACGCATTATTTGATATTGAGAAACAATATAACGCAATATGTATTACGTTTAAATAATGGACATGTAATTAATAAATATATATAGTTATAATATGCCTTATAGTATCAGATTATGAGGCTACGCCGTAGCAGTGAGCTACGTATGTCTTTATTTTACTTAAAAGTGCATTGTTAATACTTAAGTGAGACTTAGAATCCACTTTTATATATTTTAACAAAAACGTAATGTTCGAATTCACAAAATGTATATAATGATCCTTTTACTTGGGCTCCTGAAAGTCAGTTAAGCATTAGGTCTTTGTGAGCTGAAAGCTAGATTGTATCAGTTAAATAATAGCCGTTAGGGACTGATAGTGAACGCCTTGCGAATAGGGTTGTCACTTGCTGGATAATTTAGCTGCGGCAAGGTGAAAAGCGCTTTAAATTTTTCATCTTAAAGTAAGATAATTTGAAATTTAAGTCACAAAAACGATCTAACTATATAAGTGTAGTTATAAACCTTTATTTGTATCATACAATTTGTATCATAGGCTTCGGATGAATATTCGTCTATTTAATTTAGATCTGTGTCGTCGCGGACCAACTTTGACCTTAAATAGCAAGTGCGAGCCCTAGCAGCTTGTCGTCGCCGTTAAGTGTGTCGGCGGCGCGTGACGTCACACCTGTGCTGATAAACGATAGCTTTTTCTGACACGCGAGCGGTGCCAGTCAATTTCAATGGAAACATCTGTTTGGCAGTTCAATTCTAACTGTAAATCAATAAACAGGCTAATATTAATATCGAATTGTATTTTGTTTTGCGCAAAAATATGCACATGCAGGCAATGAATTTTAATTCAGACAAATTTTATTCTAAAATTTGGTATGTGCTTTCTATTATCCTTTGTGGACACGTTCGTTTTCAGTTCTTTGTACGAACCCGTTATATATGGTTAGAACCGCGGGTTTTGTTTCGCGTACTTCGTGGGAAGAATAACGAACAAGTAGAATTGGCTATGAAGCCAAGTAGGTTAGGCGTGTCACAACCGTAAGGTGCGTTCCAATACTGACAGTTATTTGGAATTTTATATTGTGCATATGCACAATATAAAAATAATTCTTTACTCTATATTTAATTATTCAATATTATTTCTATATAGATACATATTATTATGTTCTTTTTATGTGTGAAATTAACACTTGCTTAAATGTGAAAGCAAATATTGCAGGAAACTGGCATATCTTACAAAGAAGACATGCGTCGTTCATAAAAGCTTGACTGTACACATCTATCAAAAATATCAAACAAAACCCATTTAGTTCCCTACAATTGTGGCGCTGTAATATTATATTACAAACTGTATTTTGTAAATGAGTAATTTGAAGTAGGAGCCCGCCAATCCTCAATTAGTGAATGATAATTAGGAGGGAGTGAATTCATGAGTTAGATATCAGCAAGTTTGCCCATTGTCGGCGAAGGTTAAAGTTTGAACGGTTATGATGGTAATTCTGTGTATTACAAATTGATTGTACTTCATATGAAATATTGGCTCTCTGAACAATTCATATATTTAGTATTAAGTTCATTCGGTGAATACCTATGAGAATGATAACGATATTTAATAACGATTAAAAAAAAATTCATAAGAGTATTTGTTATTATTACCTAATAATTATGGTACTATTAAGATTGTTAAGAATTTACATACCAGTATAACAAGGTACGCTTACGTTACTTAAGAGTAGGTAAGTATAAACTTCTTATATATTTCCAAGGTCGTTAAATTCACTAGTTCGATTTATAATTATTCATGTCACGTGTGTCAGTCGTCCCTTTCAGAACTGGCTTGCATTCCGTCACCATCTCATAAAACAGAAGTAATCTACTGATCCTCTATAATCAATAAACAATAATCGAATTAAATACGATTTAGTTTTATGAAGGGCGATGTGGTCGTTACATCCACGATGACTTATCAAAAATGTGTGATTTATTTTCAAATGCTGGCCCATTGTAGTGGCCAAGCCCGGGGCCATTGTGTGTCCCGCTTTATCGATCATTTGAGACCTCCTCTTTACTATTTTCGAACTACTAGCGTGACGCACATTTTATCTGTGATAGGACATGAGTTTCTAGTGTTACTTTTTTTCGATAACTGTGTGGTTTTTAATATATTATCAATCCAGTTAGCGCTGGATACGTGTTTGAAATCTGTTGCGGTCAACATTTGTCTAATATTGACATTGTATTTAATAATAATGTTTTTAACTGTTGTTTGCACACATAACAGAAGCTATAGCTAAGTGATATTTATTTAATAGAAATATAAAAATTAGAAACTTAACACGCCATCACAGCGTTTGTAACAAAACTCTGAAACAGCTTGACCGATTCTTATGATATTTTGTTTATATGTTTAGTAGATCAAAAAATAGGTCATTTAAAATGTTTAATAACTTATGCTCAAACGACAATCGTAGGAAAATAATTATGGAATGAGCCTTTATAAGCAGAAGTGAAAGCCTTGGGGGTAGGCTATAAAGGTATACATTACTCTAGACGGACTGTTTTAATCTAAACTTCATTTATTAAGGATCAATATAGCTCAGATTTATAAGATTTATATGTTACACTGTTAATACATTTTTTATGAAACAAGAGACCAACGACCAGGCAGATCACTTTGAGGGAAGTCCTAACCACCGCATTAACACCTGCAACGCCAGGAGGCTTACGGGTGTGTTGCCGGCCATTATATACACACAAAACATTACATACAAAACTAGAAAAATATCTAACAACGCTAAATCAAACATCAACCTTTTAATAGCTGAAAAAGGCCTTTTTATTATTGTAGTATCAAAATCTAGTGAGTTATTTCTGAGTATTGGATGCAACATTAATCACTTGTCGTCATATATCAGTGTATTGACGTCGAATGCGTTATTATTCTCGCGAACTTTCACTGAACACTATTCTTTACTTCGTATTCAAGTCATTTCCGGCTGTTCATATAAACAAGTTGTTTACTTACCTTTCTTTATTGAGGGTACGACCTTCGTTTTTAGATGAGCTGAGTTGGTTATTTGCTCAATAAATATTCTCCACATTCCAGGGGTATACATGTAATTAAGAAATTCAATAGTTTTGTTTTTTATAAATCGCGCAACGAAATTAATTGGTCGGTTTTGTGTACAAAGTAACTTTGTTATTATAAAAGAAATTTAAAATCATGCTTCAATATCGCGCAACAAAATATGCCAAAAAGTTTTTTATACAAAGCATAATTTCCACTCGAAAATGTTTTTAGAATTTTTTTTTCAAATACTAGGATTTACGGTTAGTGGTTATACGGGAATTTATTTCGTACAATTTTCGAAATCGTATTAACTTCGTTAAGGGATCCGAGTAGTTCTGTTGAACCAGAGAAATATATATTCAGGGTCGAATTCAATTTCGTCTAAAGGTTAGAGGAATTTGCTAAAACGCGTCTACCATTAGTTGAGACGTGACTTAGAAAATATTTGGATCCCCTTATGTTCATTTTGTTTAACCTGTATACACTACTGGTTTTCGTCATATATGTGAGATATCAGTCATACAAATGAAGCAATGTATAAGAGTACAGCAAAAGTTTTTATCGAAAGTTATTGAGTAATCTTTAAGAACTGCTATTAGGCGTTATATTTTCTCCGCCCTTTATTTTTACAACCATCGATGTTATAACATTTAATATGAAGCTGAAAATTTATTTACAATTAAAATTGATATATTATTCACTTATTTCAGGAAAGATATCATGATACAAATTTAAAACTTCTTACTAAAAAGTATATAATGCCCTGGGCATTCTATTCTGTTTAGTATATAAAAGGTTTACCTAGATGTTGGCATATTAAATAAAAATAGTGTAATATTTAGCTGTTAGCGTGGGCTAACAGTGACTATATTTTCAAGTTCGCTATCAATGTGCTTAGAGTAACTTTACTGGAAATACAGCTTAAACTCAAACTCTAGGCTAATAGGAATTAATTTAGGATTATCTCAAAATACTGTATTCCAATTTAAATTGTCAACATTGCAGTGAAAATAGATCGTGAAACATAAAGTAGAAATTAGAACGGCTTTTAGAACTATTTGAATGTCACCCTTTTTATTTCAATATAATTTTCCACCATTGCCAGAATACAAAGCACTTACGAATAATAATTAGGCACTATTTTGTTATATTTTGCTTTACAATTAAATAAATAATCTCTGTTTTCACGATTACAACTTTAATTGTTTAAATACAATATTAATTATTGTTTGATGCGTCGTCAATAATAATTAATACCATGAAATAACTTTCTTTTAAAATGAATACCCTAACGTTTCACTAAATTAACGTTTTAATTAACAGTTTATATTAACCGAAAAAAATTTTTCATAGCAATAATAATATTGCTTGATTTTTGGCCGTAGACTTAAACTCAGCATCCGATGCGTGGTGTAACGGATGAATCCTAACAGGGTTATCTTGCACCACTTGCTTCACACTACAAGCTACAAACTATAATTCACCATATTTTTATAATTAACTGGAATCTGATAATTTTTCGACTGTATATATATAAGTCCTAGTAGGTATAAGATGTATAAGTCCATTTGGTTACTACTTACATGAACGTATTTAACGACAATCTCAATATATATAACATACAAATTAGTATATTAAATAATTAAGTTCTTTTAAACATGTTATCAGTATTTCCAATAAAATAATACAAAAAAAAAATATTCTGAAATTTTATTTAAGTGAGAAAAGGGTACACGAGAATACCATTTGGAATAAATTTGGTAACTAAAACTTTTGAGACCAAATAAGATTTGAACATTAGCCGTATCAATATAGAAATGCTCTTAATAAGGTTTGATACGGAGCATTGTCACCTAATAAATAAACCGTCCAACTAGAATCTACAATATTTATCCATATATAATATACTTGTATTGGAAGCGTATTTATGAAACTGCCGAGAGTTCATCTTAAAAGATGAACTTTACTTAAGCGTTATTTTTGTTTCATAAGGTTTAAGTTTTATGAAACATAGTTATGAACAAATTTTGCCAAAAACTGCGCATCGCTAGTGACATGTCCCATGCGGGATTTGATGCAATTATAGGGTAGTGGGTTTGGTTCCCAGTTAATCTAATTTTTAACATGGCTTAGAGCACACCAGTCGTTATTACGTTACCTAAAATCCGTTTTTGTGGACGTAGATTTTAGCAAAAATTTGCGCTTTATCGGTTTTTAAATTTAACTGATGATGGTTGACTGGTTTGTCAATTTCAAGAATAGAATGAAGGCTATTTCTTAATATACGTTATTTTACACTATTGATTTAAATTTGACAAGGTTCTGACGACCACACATCCCTCAAGTGCTTAATGAACTATGTTCGATTTGCACAATACAGTCTTATTATTGTCAATTGTCAAAGTTTGTGTCAGACGAAATAAAAACCATAAACTAAAATCGAAAAAATATGCCGAATACAAACTATTTGCTCCATTTCCATGTCTAAATGCCGTCCATTCCACTATATTGAAATTTGTTCCGTTATATCGGGCGTCTTTTGTTTCTTTACTTGTATTATTCTTTTTAATACGATCGAAGCTTGACAGATTCACATATTAGTTTTAGAATATGTTAAACCTTATAACCGTCACTTGTCAGTAGGTACTGTACAATATCTGACGTATGTAGACAATCACTATACACAGAATAATAGCATAGACATGGCAGTAGATTAAATAACCGGGATTTACACCGTGCCCTGAATGTCTAACGTATAAATAGTGAGCGTTGTGCTTTGAATACGAAGTAGTAGGGAGAATGCTCTGTTCCACCCACACTACATGATTTTATATTTACAAAGGTTCACGATAAAATGTTTACGTCAATTTCCATTGCGTATTTCTAAAGAATAACCACAAATTTACTTATGAATATACGGCAGTGTGTAGTGTTCTTAGAATGTCTTCTGTGCACTGTGTAAGTGTTGATATTTTCGATAGAATAGAGCAAAAAAATTAAATTAGTGGAGTTTTCCCTTAAGTCAGTCGAAGTTAATACCACTGCTTGCTTCTATTCGAGTGATATATTTCTAATAAACAACGATGTTTCTTTGATTAAACAACGGCCTGAGATATTTTAACAGACTTCGCATTTTTCATTATTAAATATATCAGTTTTACCGTAGTTTATTCCATATGTCACATGCGCTATTACGTAGCAATCCATACCAATTAAGACTTATACTCCGTAATGAGACCTATAAATCACAACATTCTTAAATCACTTAACAACACCTATTTTTAAAAGCAAAAGCTTGCATTTTGTTGGAAAATTTAAAAAATTCCCCGTGATCACCGGAATTTGTGAGGCAATAAAAAGGCAGGTGTTAACTCGACGGATAGAGCCGTTTGGTATCGGCGATAGCTAAACATTTTTATAGTGCACTCGGGCCCGATCGTTAATCATCAGTTTACATTCAGCTTGTAAAGCATCGTTTACGATCACGGATACACGGAATTAGCGGTGACAGAAGCGGTATACATGTTAACCTAAATAGATATATAGGTATACTTAAATAATAGTGATTCAAACTGATTTTATTGTATGTTAATATAAATTGAATTTAATTTTTTGTATTAATAAAACAAAACACCTTACCTTAATAGTGATTTTGGTAAAACTTTGTATGCAGATTCGATTTTATTACAAGTTTTTAGTAAGATATAAAAAAATAAAAATAATTCAATTTGATTCTATGTCTTCGTTACTTTCATCTGTTACTTAAGTCAATATATGTCTTATTAAGTTACTCAGCAAAATTTTAGATTAAAATTATTCTGTGAATACGATATTCTTGATAGTTACCATTCCCAGGTTTGATCCCCGAAACGGTCAACATTTATGTTATGAGCGTATAAGTTAACTAACACCAGTCTTAAATTGCTAACCGCGATTCGGGGCTACCGACCGAATCTGAAATGGATATATGACATAATTCAGCACACACCACCACTGATGATTTAGGTAGTTAAGTTGTAACCCTATTTTAGCCTTATTTTTCATTTGTATTTAATTATAATCGTTGTATGAATATATTACTAAACTTTAGTTTGAACAAATGAAAGGGCTTTTAGTGCATAATTTGGAGGAACCCTAATCTGATCGATCCAGTAATGTATATCGCTGTACCGCTGTCGTTAATCACCATTGAACACTTAAACAGTGTTAACATCAGCGAGCCGTGTTTGATCGTGTCGTGTCGGACACGTAACATCGCAAAACGTTACGTCTATATAACGTTTTGTTGAAATGCCTTTCCTCACTTAGTTTTGTAAATGGTAAAAATAAAATCTTATCAGCCTTTGTCTTACTGTGCTTTTTTTTAGTTTTAGCAATGTCAGGTTGTCTACGCGTCTATCATGACATAGTTCTTTACTCAATATAATCATGATTATATTAGACTAGCTTTCCCCCCGCGGCTACGCCCACGTGTAATTTGGTTAAGTATATAGAGTTTTTCTTTCACAGCCTAAAAATCTCAGGGATGGTGAATTGTAATGGTGATTGTTTGAAAACATTTCAGTAGTTTTTAAGTTTATCGATTACATTATGTAAAGAAACATATAAAAAAATTATTGTTCCTCTTTATTATAAAAGTCTATAGGCTTGTCTCGTTTGTAGGAAATACCTGGATAAATTGTTGTATTATCTCTTCCATGGTATATACTAATGAACACAAATCTTCAGGGATGTCAAATATATCATCAATGGGAGGATGTTCACCATTTCCTATTCATAGAAGACTGGTTTGTACCTTATACTTTTTACTAAATAAGAAGTATCAGTTTATCCCTTCCCCAACCTCCCCACCTCCTTGGCTTGATATTCCAAAAATTACTTAAATAAAATTACTTTTTACTACCAGTAGTTTCGGCTGTACGTTGTCTGTCAGTCACTCAGTAACGGAAGAGTTTTATATATATATATAACAGACGGTGGACGAATGGGTGCAAAGCACTTGAAATGTCGAGCTTTGAATAAATTACAACTTTGAAAACATTTTTTATACCATGTCAGTCTGTTAGCAATGTTATCAGACTGGAATAAAGATTTTTCTTTTGTTGAATAAAGGTGTATACAATTTAATCACCTAGGGAAACTGAGACGTCGGTATAGCCAAATTGCTTAACAAGAAACATTTAGTTGAAACTTGAACTTACAAGTTTGTACTTAAGAGATCATAATGTAAACAATGTTTAATTATAACATAATGCCTCGTTCAACTCTACATCCCCCTTTTCCCACATGTGGGACATACACCAACATAATTCCCAATAGTTTTAATATTAAACATATGCTGTATCATATAAAACATTATTTATTTATTATATAATAATACAAACAACACAATAACACATTACAATTACATATTAGGAAACACATAATAGGGTTAAATTATAGTATTTAAATTTAGTAAGCTAATATAAGAATAACATATAAAAATTAAAACTATCAGATATCTTGAATTATTTAATTAAACAACAAAACAATATAGGAGCGCTCAGCTCATCGACACAACGGATTATGATATAACTGGTTATTAGCTTCGTTAGTATTATTGTCAAACACTTTTATTTCTCACTATTTTCTACTTCGTACTACTTCGTAACTTAGTCAATTAATTAACAATCAAAAAATAGCTTGATTCGAAATTGTATAGTTTAATTAGAAAATCTAAATTGGTACGTAAAACTACGGTCAAACGAAGCAAATTGTCAATTATACCCGTGTTGCTAGTTTTACCCGGTCGCGGCTGGGTATTCAGTCACCGGGCGTGTAATATGGAGCCGCGCGTCACCTGGGGACAAATGTTCCCAATCCCCACGGACAAATTACTCGATTATCTAAATAAATTACTAACTCTCTCTCTCGCCTCTAATAGTTTTGTTTCATCTGCTTGTGAATATTTTGGATTATATTGTTCTTGAATGTGTTACGTGTATAAATAGTTCCATCTCATTGAATAGATTTACAATTAAAAAGTGTTAAGGCTAGTGTTAGGCTATTTACAATTTAAAAGTGGCGTATATACTATAAACAGTAGTTAACTAACATTCTTATATAATATATACGTGAGTCTAACGTAAATACAAAATAACTAAAATGGCCTCCAACCTTTCTCCTCAAAGGCCGGCAACTCACATGTGAACATTCTATGGGTGGCGGTTATTCTAAGTGCCACAATTGCTCGTTTTATACAACCTTTCAACATATTGATTCAGTGTTGGGTCATTTGATCCAACAACGTCAACAAAAAACTAATCAATATTAGTAATCAAAATAGTTGCGTTATTGACGTATTGAATGAACTCTTTATTAACACAAAATACCTTTTTTTGATTACATAATTAATGAAAATGGCCATATAAACTCATTTATTTATGTAATGCATATAAATTATGATAAATATATATAGTTAAGAAGTATAATATTTAAAATACATATCCTTTAAAAATTCATTAATCAAATATGCTTACCTTAAAATGTCTGTCTGTCTGAACTATGTCAACATATATTATATAGGTACATAGTATATTAGTACCTCAACTAAGTACTACCGACATTTTCCTTTAGTCTCTTCGGACATATTCTTCACAGATTCCCTATCTCAAGGGACAATCTTTCTTTTTTGCAACATTTCTTTCATGTTTTATCCGATAAAAACGAAGGACAACTTTTCTATAAAATATAATCTTATATTAATCGCTTTGTTCACTGTGTATTGGTATGTTAATCAGTACAAATTGAATGAAAGATTATCAGTTTAACTTAATGATTGTATGAAAAAGATTCGCGTATACAAAACATAAAAACAATAGATATACGTTATTTTAATGTACTTTTGTGTGCCCTTATCACATTTTAAATGTTTTAAACGAAAAAAACCATTACCTTTATAGTATAATGACAGTAAAAAAAATATATACTCTCTCCCAAAACCTTCCTTCGACTTAACAAATATCACAAAACAATGCTGATGCCGTTCCGGAAGAAGTAAATTTGACGCTGATAATAGTACTGCTAATACACTGATGAATTTTACACAGACAAAGTCGCGGTAGCTTCTTATCATGAAAAGCCTTATCATGTTTCATCGAAAGACATACTATATTGTGATCGTAGCAAACTTTTTATAAATATTATTGAAAGAAAATCATTTCAAAGAAATTATTTTCTCAGTTTAAATAACTTTGCCAACAACAAACAAGTTATTTTCGTAGTGACAAATTTCTCAGCTTATATTGGGTTCACACAGGGTCGTGACCTTCGCAAATGATATTCAGTCACATAAAACTATAATTTGTTAAGAAAAGCCTCTTTACTGTGTAACACTGACGACTGGAATAAGTTGGGAAAGTTACACAATAAAATTGATGGCTTGGGGCGGGATGTCGTTATTGTCTTAAGAAAGCTCGGCGTGGACGTGACAAGAGCGTTAGCGAGTATTGAACACGTATTTTAAAGCTCACTAATTGGTTAACCTTTAAATTCTCTTGCTTCGAAATAAAAAGTTAATATTGCTACCATAGCACCTAGCGTATTCCTTCGAAGGACCAAACTTTTATTTGTGTAATAGTTAAGATTGAACAAAAATGTATTGATAACCTTGTGTTTTTAAAATAATAGGTATATAAATATTTACATTGCATATAAAAAAATACTGAAGTTTTTTTTTTTAAATTATCTAATTACTTAGCAAAATGTGACACCTTGTTTGAGATAGGATTCGTTGTTAATTCAAATTGCGTAGCCTATTTAATAAATATGGTGATTTTATAATTGTTAATTACTATCATATAATTTAATATGCGTTAAGTCGCGATAACATTCCACGCTAAATTTTGTAACTCAAATCGTGAAAACAAACTGAGTCGATTTTAGTATTTAAATCGTTTTATTTGGACTAATTCAAGTTGTGACGTGTCGTAATAAGAGGGCTCATTATTTCTCGTCTAATTGTGTTTGTTTCATTAACTTTTAGTGCTGTTCCGAGATTTCTGACGACAGTTGTTTAAAGTTTCCACTTTGCTCCTTTATAAACGATTCTTGTAATTCTCATCATTTTGCTAACATTTTGTATTTTACTTAATTTTTGGATATTTAACTTGTGCGCAATATCAGTTAGTAATAAAACTTATGAAAAAGACGTTAATAAAATGCGAACACGTAAATCAATATACACTTGTGTTGCATGGGCAGTATCTATTTGTGTAAACTACAGAAGTGGTTAAATTATTCGTATTTACAGTTACTCAGCTCGCACCTAAATGCTAATTAAGATTCAAGAACACAGCCACAACCCTTAGCAAGCGGTGGCGCTTCGCAAGGCAAATGGGCTCCGCAGTGTTTGTCCACTTTACAGGACTATTCGCATACGGTGCTATCTTGAGACATAGGTTGTTTTAAATTGTCTTTAAACAGACGTTAACATTACAAAATAATTCCCCTGAGAAAAATGATTATTCCTTATTCATTAAGTTTTGATGTTACATTATTTGTCGAGTAAATTTAAACTGTAATAAATTAATTCGTCTTATCATTGAGACGAAAATTTTATTACTTATTACAATAGAGGTAGAATTTCATAATTTCCCATAAAAATGTATTTAGACTATACATTTTTGATGTTTGATTCTTGTTCGAAATTACAGAATAAGTCGGTACGATAGTTAAACAAACAGAGGCAGACACGTCGTACGCATTAACGCCTGGAGGCATGGACGGTCACTTCACTATACTTCGCTCACAAGTGTGAGCGAAGGCTTGAGTGCATCTACCAAGTATTGACGTAGCCTGAATTAGGCAGCCAGTTGCGCTGAAATAGAGCTCGAGTGAAACGCTTACTCAATGCAATTATCAGGTCAATACTGAAATCAATTACCCTTGGATCGCTGTGATAATTCAAATTTGGAATTATGTCTCATTAAAATATATTGAACTCTCGCTGTAATAAATCTCTTTGATAAGTATGCACTTTGTCTGAGTGAAGTTCATTAGTCGCATAGAAAACTCGCCTCCACCTTACCCTTTGAGAAACTTTCCAGGACACAAAAGGTTAGCCTATATCGCCCATAGATTGCTTTCCATCGATCTACATAAATTTATACATGAAGGAGAAACAAAGTGATTTTTTTTAAGATTCTTTGAAGATTTAAAGGCTGCAAAATAAGTTTAAATAAATCGCAGCTGAATAAAAAACTCCTTAAAAGTTATTTTGTGATGAATGTGTTCAATTACTTTCCGCGACGGAATAATTAAAAAGTTTCCGAGTCGTATAGATGCAGATGTGAATAACGACGCGAATTAGATCCAATTACAAGTTGAAATACTTTTACATAAGTTTGAGAGACGCTGACGTCAAACGGCCGTGTTGGGGATTTGCTGCTCAATAAAAAACAATTTCAGTTTAGTGAAGGCAATTAAAAATGCGATCACTTTTTTAAGAATATGAATCATTTCAACAAAAATATCGTAGTATTCAATGTTTGAATGGTTAAACTAATTAATCATAAATAATAAACAAATCAAACCACAACTCTAAAACAAATTTAAAAAGTTCGGTCCTTGTAGCAGAGTACACATAATGCTGGTGGGATAACCCCGCTATATCGCAATGCTTATACGCTGAGCGAGAAAAGCACTGTACTGGCTAAAAGGTGCCTACTTAATTACTTAATAAACAACTCTGTGCACTTGTACCCTAAGGTCCAAAAGTCTCTACTGCAAACGGAATATATATATATATATATATATATATATATATATATATATATATATGCCATTATTTAGTTTGAAAATAGTAATATATATAAAAATATACTGAGGCCAGTAAAATGATATATAGGTTTTTGTACCTAGTCACATATATACCCGCTGGGCTCGTAGCCGCACAAGGGACGCGTTAATGCCGCATGATGGATGCATGCGTTCAACATTAGGATTACACACACACTCACACCGTCTTACGACACTATGTCACCATGCACTTGTACTATATTATTCAAGATGTTATTTCCAGCACAATCTCTGTTTAACGAAAAAATAAAGTTTATATTACAAATGGAACAGTGATGTTATGGCAACATTTTCTTAAAGTCACTTGTAAGTGACGAGACACCTGAAACATTCTAAGATATTGATTTATATCTTTTCCACATAGAATCGTTTTAGCGATCACTTGTGCACGTCAATAATTTTTTTATCTATTCTTACTATCTTTATATTCTTAGCTACGAGCTTTCTAAAATAAACCGGTCATGTCATTTTTAACATCTGTTTTTCTTAAGAGTTTTTTCGTTTTATTGCTCACATTTAACGTTATTAATATAATATTTCAAATCTACCCTCCAATTATAAACTTTTCGATAAATCTATCAAGTTAATTAAGCATTTATTTGTCGAAATATGTTATTGAATATATTGTCTTTTATTTTCGTGGTTACATTTAAGTTGAAGTTCGCTACAGAGAGGTAGACCATAAAATTCCGGCATATATCCCTGGATCAGTTACAGCTTACAGCTTTTTATAAAATCAGGTCAAAAGTCAACGACCTATCACAAACGTCTGTGGTTTTCTTTCATGCTTTAGAAAGCCATTTATTGCCGGACCATTCATTTCAAGATCGCATTTCAATAAAAAAAATAGTAATACCCGCGAACGGTAGCTAATTAAAAATTACTCGTATATTTTATCAAATGAATTTATCAAATGAAAATCCAACGAAATGGAATTGTAAAAAGTGTATCGAATTGCAATAGTGTTTTGTAGAAAAATAAATCGGTGCAGTCGTGTTTACAAAATCAGAATATCTGATTAATCTATTGGGAGCATCTCGCATTCCACTAAGTGAATTGGACAAGCGCGGCTGCTTTGACGCTAACAAAACCGGTTTAATAATATTGTTTAGAATTTAGCTGGCTTTTACTTGTATTGTTAAATTATACTTAATAGAAATATAAGGACATAATCTATTAAATATGGAACGTTTTTCAAATACAATCAACAAGCAAAGATGCTGTGTTATGGGTAATCACAACTGGATTACTAATGACATTTTGTTCTGGTTTGTACGTGTGCTGTTAGTGTGCCTTATTAAATAAATAAATATTTAGATATTTAATAAATACATATACACATCCATCTAATCAACAGTCCTTATCAGCTAAGTTGACCGTTGCAGTACTGCTCCAGATATACGGCTCTTTTCTATTTTGAACCAAAACGGTTATAGTTTTACAACTGTATTTAACCGAAAATACTACGTTTCTCTTAACGTTAGATAAACCCTCACTCTTAATACATTGCCACGATATAATATAATGATTATACAGGTATATAGTATAAAATGATATCCTTAAAAATTTACTCTGGCCTACTAAGTTATTTTAATATACAAAAGTTTTTTTTTAAATTGTTTTTTTTTACACTCAGAATTAAATTATAGAATGAAACATAATGCATTTAGTTAGGATTATATCGCGATAGTTCTCTATCGCGATATAATCCTTGTTCTCGTGCTTCTGCACGAGTACAATACTCTGTTAGTTTTTTACAAAAGACGCTTGTAAGTGGCGAGAATGGCAAAGTCAAAAGCCGTGACTCTATTAAATTATTCCATTTCGTCGAGTCAAAATGACGCCGTAATGTTGCGAACATTCAAAGAGTTTGCAAAGGGGTGTTTTTTTTTATACACTTTTTCAGGGTATTTCGTCGGTGGTCAAGAGTCCTCTTTCATGTTTGCGCAAATTGTTTGCCTTTTTACACGGATTTCACTCAAACTGTTTTTGATAGATATTTTCGAATGTCAGAAATCAGTCCGTGATATTGCGATTGCACATTTCGTTCCAGCTTTCGTCTAAATCCAGTTTTTAATGGTCTAACTTCTAGATACATTTTTTATAAATTTGTTGTCATTTTAATGCATGAGTTATTTTATAGTGAGCACGTACGTTTTATATTTAATTGCATTTTCTTAGTATCTATAAATTTTACATATTTTTATCCCATAATAATTGTCAACTTGGGACAAAATAAGGGGACTTATGACGCTCATGAATCATGAGATACACATGTAATGTCATTATCATGATTTGTTGCACGGAGATTATTCACCTCACACGAGGTCTACTCTTGGATTTTTTTTAATAATAAGAAAGTGCTAACTATAACCTCTTTTTTTAAATAATTTTAGCTGAACTACTACACTTTATTCTGCTTTAGTATTTAGTTTAATAATTTATAGAGATAGTTTTCTTTTAATTTCAAAATTAGATATGTAATAACTGAGCTTTAATTAAACCAAAGAAGATATGAGATGTAAATTCTTATGTTTTATCATAATCTATACTTATAATAAGACAGTTAAAATCGAATGTCTGTATATTAAATATTTTTCCAAGAAACTGAAAGGAGGCATTTAAAGAAGAGTCATAGAAAACAAAAAATCTATTTTTGGAATTCTTGTCTGTCTGGTACGTTATAACTTCAAAACTACTGAACGGATTTGACGCGATTTAGATTAGAGCGATTAGATAGACCGATTGATTAGTTGTAGAATATTATAATATTATATTGTTAAATATGTTCTAATATAAGTAAATCTTAATATTAAAACTTATGAGAGGTAACAAAAATAACAAATAACGCAGTGCGCGCGGGCGCGGTTGAATTGTTGAACAATGTGCTCGATAGATGGCGTTGATAAAATTCGTCATCAACCTAGATTTATTTAATTTTTTTATTTCTTAAACCTATACAGCTTATCAAAAAAAGTTTACATAATAAAAACAGATCAAAAATAAAGCCAAAATAAGGTTAAAATATAGAACCGTAAATAGAATCTAAGATCAGAAAAACCAATAACAAAAAAAACACGAACAGAAAAAAATTAATAAAAATATGTATACACATATGAACAAGTGGAGTATATTATGTGAAGTACGAGCATTTAAGTGGGTGTGTGCCATGGTGTTGCTGTGTGAGTGAGTGTGCGAGGTTGAGTCTTAGTTTTTTTTTAAAGAATTTCTACTTAGGCCAAATATATCCAATAGATCGCGGTATTAAGATGCTCCATTGTGTAATGACTACCATGCAGTTCAAACTTTCATTAACGTTTTACCCTATGATTATTTTGAGTGAACACTACCCATACCGACAAGTAAAAGAAACGAGTGAAGAGACGTTTGTCATTTGTCCGCATCCATTTTTCCACCTACTACTTGGTCAAACTAATAACCTCACAAGTACGTATAACTTCGTATGAATTTTCTTTCAACTCTTAACCGCTGAGGAGTTTTACCTTCCATCATCAGCTCATCCACATAAGAAGATAACTATCAGAATATAAAATTGTCAGAAAAGTAATTGCCTGTAAGTATATTTGAAAGTTGCCCTCGATTTCCCTGAATCATCGGATCCTGTAAAGCTACATCATCCCTGAGTAACACAGGCTATATATAATTCTAATTGTAACAAGATTTTAGCCTGTGAAAGAAAGCCCTGTCGAGATCATTAAAAAACGCTATATACTTAACCAAATTACACGTGGGCGAAGCCGCGGGCGGAAAGCTAGTATACTCAATATATATACATAATAGCGTTGCTAATAAGATTTTGTTTATATATCATCCAAAACTCATAAATTGTAACATACTGAACATTATAACATTTATTCAAAAGCAATAAACTATCGAAAAACAAGAGGTCGCTGGATTTACTGCGATCTGATGTTGTGTGAGTTATGTGTACAACGGTTATGAGTGTGTTATATGAGTCACTTTGATTGTTATTGCTGTTATGTTTGCTAATGCGTCGATATCGCGATCATTTCGCGATAAACCTTGCACACTCGCTTATTGCATTACTTTGAACACGAGTATCGTTTGCACAATTATAATATTTTTTTACATACCACAATTTGCTCACATCAAAGATGGGATTTAACATTTTTAATATTATTCGCCATTAACAATATCTTCTGCTCGAAGCTGCGTTAATTTCATTAAGCGTCATATTTTAAGAATTTTTGATAATTTTCGTTTTTTTATCCATGTTTAAGTGTATTTTTGTCAATTTAAGCTGTAACTTTAAATTGTCGAAAATCAGATCCTAAAGTTAAATATTATCGCGTTAATACACGGCCTGCCTTCGTCTTGTTATATGTATAGAATAGTAATAATGATACATTGATCAAACTTTAATAAAAACCTTAAACAAACAAAAAGCTACACTAATCTTGTATCTCTATCCATACTTTCCTAGTATCGATAGTAGCATTAAAGATACGTACAGACAAACAAAACATATTTGTGTTTTTCTATTCCGTCGCGCAAACCAATAAATATATATACAGATTATTGTGGTTTTATTACGCCGCGCCCTAAATACAAAAATGGAACATGCATAGAAAAAAAGATCGCGTGATAACATATGATAAACGCGTAGCTATTTATTAAGACAATAGCTTAATAAGTATATTAATACAGCAATAAATTACTTATCTTGATGATCGAAACAATTATGTGGTAATTAAAACATATTTCGTCGTCTTATATTTATTTCTTCTTCGATTTTTATTAACACACACCGTTTATTACTTATCTTATTCTTAAATCAAATTACTTATTCAACTAAGATATGTAAACTTCGTTTTAGTGACGTTCAGGGTTCACTGGGCGCACTGAACTGAGAAGAACCCACAAAAAAGTCATTGAGGTTGCCACATGCTAGTGTTTTTTTACAAATATTTTACTCTAGTGATTAACATTAATTTAGTGAAAGTGTCGATTTTGAATCAGCATCGTTTCACCATTAAATCAACATCTCAATTCAAAACAGTACGTTATACGACTAGAAGACCCAGGTCGTGTATTGCAGGTGTTTACGAGTGTTTAATAGTATGAGACCCTCTTAAAAACGTTAACAGACGTAACGTCTATATTATACACAATTAATCTAATCATTTGATCGAGATTTGTTTAATAGTCTTTGACTAGATATGAATATTTATATAAATGCACCATTTTGTGTTTCGTTTTGTATCCGCCCAATGGATAATCTTAAGACATTCCGCATACATTTAGCACAAAAATGATGGATATTTATCACACTTTTACTATACATAAAATGTATATTGAAGTATGATTTTGGCGCGTTACAATTTATAAGCAATCAAATTGATAATAACGGTTGGGATGAGGATTTTTCCCCATGTTCGCCGTTTTCCCCGCGACGCAATAAAAGCAGATAAATGAGCTGATAGAAGTTATGAATGCCTGCGTTATGACATCACGTGCCTCGTTATTATTGCAAAGACGCCGGCGCTTCATTTAAATATTTAATTAGCAGATGTAGTTGTTGTAAATTAACTCAATTTGTCTGTCTTGTTTGTTATTGTTACAGTAATGAATGCTTTGTGTATGAAAATATTAGGATTTATTTTTAAGTAATTCATTGTTTGTAATCACTATTACGTTCTTAATTAGGGTATCGATCAGCAATACATGGAAATGCAAGGAATCTGTTCGTGAAAAAAAAATAACAGAAATGTATTTCATAAATATTTACGTATCTCAACGGATAACCGATTAATGATTGGACTACTTCACGATATTAAATTAATACAGCATCGAGAAGTCGTAACAATAATTAGGCATAAGTCTAGTTTTATTGACTAATACCACGGTTATTACCACTGATTTTAGGAAATGTTAATAATCTACCTTCGTATATATTCAATATATCGCTTATATTATTTAGTGTCCGGAAGAACCAGCTGTTGCGAATTAATAATATAATATAATAATGCGATTTAATAATATACAGTGTGAACAAATATAGTACAGAAATTACAAATGTAATAAAGTGTGTATAAATATTATAAAAAGTGTGAATTAAAAAAAATTAAGTGCTCTGATCTCTTTATCTTCATTTAAAGGAGTGGCGGAGAGATTCTTGTCAGCTCTTTGTTTTGGCAGTATATGTTATTGTAGAGTCAAATGTTGTTGTAGTTTTTGACAATTCATTTATATGAATTTAAGGAATTTCCATAAGGAAGTTACTTATTCATACTAATATTATAAATGCAAAAGAGTATCGAACTGATTTCGATGAAATTTGGTACGAGACTAAACTTTAGGGAAGGTCATAGGGTTCTTTTTATCGCGAAAAAAATGCTTGAAGGGGTTGAAAGTTTGTATAAACATTTCACTAGAACTCTGCCATTTATAAAATGGCAGAGTTCGTATTAAAACCACGCGTCTGAAGTAGCAGTTATTAATAAGATATAAAAGATATTTTAAATTTTTTTGAATACCATATAGCTGTTAGGCCTTGAATCTTCCCAACACGATGAAGTCTTGAGTTTTAACGCTGGAACACCAATATATAGTGAAAAACGTAAACATATATACAATTAAATAAAAAGATGCAAGACCCAAAAGGTTGTACCGACACAGGATCAATAAAATTCATTAAATACAATCAAAAAAATATCATCCCCACATTTGTTGGGACAATTCAGTAAAGCAGTAGACTGTTATTGTGATCAGTGAAACAACAAAGGCCCAAACCGAATTTCATTTCACTTTTTTCTTTTGTCTCTGATAATTCCGCTTGCCTTTGAATTACAATTACTTTATAGCTTTTGTTGATTTTGTTCATAATTAATTTAATAAAACGTGTCTTTGATGTGGAGGAAAGGGTATTATCTCTTTCAAATTAGGTTTTCTGTTACGGTTTTTAACCAAGATATGAAATATTACACGGTTAGATAACACATTAAAGGATTTAGAATGGAGTGCAATTATTTATAGATATTTAGCTATTAGCTATCTGACTATCGAAAGTCTTTGGTTACGTCATTTAACCGGATGTGATCTCAAAATTTGGTTTTACGAAATTAGCACTAGTTATTTTCATATTTATCATATTTAATCTAATGAACACATCAAAAAAAATAGAAGAAGATATATAAAAATATAGATATTGATTCATTTATGTTTTTCATTTATTAAAATGCAAATATTTTACAGATTTACCTATATCACCGTAAGGTTCGTAAGACATTTCAGAGTACCCCCCTCTTCTATAATAAAGAATATACTAATTATCAAACAACTGATATATATAACACATGTACCTTATACATCTAAACTAAATACGCAACTTCACTGTTTATAAATCTTCTAACACACCATACTCTCATTATGCAATTGCCTTGATAGATGTTGAGCTTTTCATTTTGCACTGAACATATCGCTTACAAAACCTGTGTATCAGATTCATCTTTGGCCTAAGGAAATTCGACCACATCTCATCCTACCGACAGCAGCTAGGCTAGCTAGGTTGCCCATACGGCTTCACAGGGATTCCCACATCCTCCACCTCTTATACACAAATTTATGGGTCCCTACGACAATCTGCGCTCTTCCAACAGACATATCCTCGAAATTCCACCCCACAACTCCTCCTTTTACGGAAACTCCTTCACACTGTTCGCTATAAAGCTTTGGAACTCACTTCCCGATCCTATTCGATCAGCCTCCTCACTATCATCTTTCAAATCACTTCTTCGTAAGCATTTCTTGTCTTCAATATAATTATTTATAATTCTAGATTTAAATTAGCATATTTTTCGGTTTTTCTTATTTTAATGTATGTTGTGTTTTGTTTTTGTATTATTATTTTTTTTTGTATACTTCGCACCTTTTGCACCTGTCTTATTATATTTTAAGTATTATTTTATCGTGTGGGTTGTCTGGAAGAGATCGCTTATTAGCGATAAGGCCGCCCGTTGCTCTTATAACTCTGTTCTAACATCTGTTAATGTCATTTGCTTCTAGTGTTTAAGTGCGATAAAGTTTTAAATAAATAATACATAAATAAATATTCAGTAAATAATTAGAGGTTGCTTAACTTATTTAATGGCAGGTTCAAAAAAAGAACTAACACCAGTTAAGCGCAAATTCGGCCCCACATGGAATATTGTTCTCACCTCTGGGCGGGAGCCCCCCAGTACCAGCTCCTTCCTCTTGATCGCATTCAACGTAGAGCGGTTCGATTAGTCGCTGACCAGTCACTCTCCGACCGGCTTGATCCTTTGGCGCTGCGTAGAGATGTTGGATCTCTCAGCATCTTCTATTGCATTTACCATGGGGTGTGTTCGGAGGAGTTGTTCGGATTAATACCTGCAGCTAAATTTCATCTTCGGACATCAAGGCAGAATGCGAAATTCCACCCGTATCACCTTGATGTCTGTCGTTCCACCACTGCGCGTTTCGTAAGACACTTCTTACCACGCACCACCACGTTATGGAACAAGCTGCCCGCCACGGTATTTCCGAACCACTACGACTTAGGGTCCTTCAAGAAAAAAGCGTATAAATCCCTAAAAGGCCGGCAACGCACTCATGAGCTCCCAGCCACTTGAGTGTCCATGGGCGGCGACTTCACCTTTATGGTGGGCCTCCTGCTCGTTTGCCCCCTGTTCTATATAAAAAAAAAATAAATAAGTTACCAGTCTCTAACAAATTTAGAAATTAGGTTAAATTCTACTGTACTTAGTTTGTTAGATAAATTGTAAATTAAAAAAATTCAGATTGTAAATTAACACTAATACAATTACTATGCATGTGATATGTGATATTGAATACCATTTATTTATAGTCAAACGAAACTGTGGATACATAATTGTTTATTTGTTCCACATTTATAATATTATTATTGCTTATAGTAAATATAAAAAATAAATATTTGTTCATGCAGAATAGTAACGAATCCAAAAAGCAAAGCATTGAATGAGGGACATAAATCGAGAACATTCCACCTCTATTATACTCCACACATATATCATCTTAACCCTTCGATACTCGTAAAATATGGGCCTTTGATATGGAAATGTTACCGAAGATTTGAAATGTACCACTTTTTCACCTTTGCATGAAATATTTGCAAAATTTCGGGCCAAAAGACCGGTTGAATAAATGAAAAGGCATTTTTTTTATTCATACACACCGAAATTTATGACGTTTACATAATACGTATATGTAGTTTGTATTGCGTATTCACATACGCTTACACTATTTAATAATATTTTATTTTCAATACAATAATAGAATATCATATGAAGGTGATAACCCAGAGCTCAAGAACGCTTACACGCTTGTTAAATGGTTGTACGCGACATAAAATCTCGTAAAAGCCGCTTAGACTTTTATGTATATATATTTAAAAATATATAGATATCGAGTACTTACATATAAAGTAAAATATTATCCTCTATCATTACATAATAGTCCAATGGCACTACATGGGTTTTGGCTTCAAATTTCCGTATATATTTATAAGCAAGTCGGTGATCACCCGTCTGTGCCTGATGCAAGTGCTAGATTTTTGGGTAGACCCAGATAGTCCTAGAGGATATGTCGGTTTCGTCTCAACGCAAAATTTTATTGTCATTATAGCTTTCCTATAATTAAAATATATTTTTGTTAAAAACTCATATGTAATGAATTAATATACATCGATCAATATTTCATACGAAAACAACTAATTAGGTATTAGCTATTCAATTGCCTAATCAAATGTTATTAATTAAGGAAATGATCAAGCCAACTAAACCTTAAGGCACCCGCTTGGTTAATAGTTTGTACTTGTTGGCTGAAAGAGGCCGCTCCTTAGCTATAAGACTACCCGTAGGGCTACGTACGTAGGTTAGTAGGCACTGTAAATATTCAATTTTACATAAACACGAACTGTTTTATTAGTCCTAAAGTAACACAGGTTTTTGAGCATTTGTAATGCAGGTTGCCGACATGAATAGAATTAGCCGACCGCGGGCGGGAGCTCTGCCTCTCATTAGCATAGCAATGTCGGCGGCGACTCCCTAACTCGGCAGTATTTGCACGTAAATCGAGTGAGCCGTCCGTCCGAATCCCATAGTCCCGTCCGCTAGACATTCAGAATTTGAATTTTAAACTAAGCGCCCCGTTTTACTGAAGGTACCGTTTTTAACACCACAGAATAGATAATTTAGATTTTGAATAATTCCATGTTGTTTAATATATTCCATTCAAAATGGCTGTGTTTTATGGGCCTTTGTATTTTTCGTTGATAATGAAAGCCTTTAGTGTATAATTTTAGGAAATATTCCTTACTAGGCTATTCATAGGAAATAGGTAATAAATCTCAAGGATACGTTAATATTTTCTATATTTTTTTTCTATACGAAGGTAGAAGGTGCTTTGTTGGTTACGTTAGTGAGCACAAAAAAAAAATATTCATAAACAATTATTTAACAGATTTTAGGTCTAATTATTTTTATTCCTAGTAAATACAATATACTTTCGGTGTTCTGTAATTATGTAAGGTATTATGTTAATTTGTAATGCTTAATTAATTACCAACTACACCACTTAATTATTAAGCCGCGCTAAATCAACAATATCACAAATAAACTATTTATAAACGGCTAAATGCTAATTAAGCCTTTAACTAACAGCACAATTACCAAATAAACAAAGTTAATAACAAGAATATAAAAGTTGCAGATGCCTAAGCCACCAATAAACATTTTATAGAGCACAGTTCGCAGAATTTATTGTGAGGAATAAAACATAGGGCGAGTCGCGAATTTACTGCGGTTTTAAGAGCAAATTGAATGGAAATCGCGTGTACACTCGTCTTCATTTGAACAACTTTAGGGGTTGCTATATCAGGGCTATTATGTTGAAATACGACCATCTCCGTGATTACATTTACACTCCACCAAGGTTATTTAATGTGTTCATTTTACATATTGTTTGAAACTAAATATATAACGGCGCACTGTTTTATAGATTTATAAGTTATAACATGCCACATTTCTAACGATATAGAGATACATTTGAGATGTATGACCAAGGATCATTCATCCTGGATGGGTCGGTCAGGTCTTTGCTGTAATTTTAACATAATTATATTTTTATTATTAAGTTATACATTTCTAAAATTAACTAATTCTAAAATTAGTTTTGTCAATTCTTCTGTAATATGTTTCTTTGTTTTGTATTTGTGATATCCTGATAAGCGTTAAGATTATTATATATTTTTTGCAGATTTTTTACACAACCCTTATTAACTAATTATTTTTGTTATTCTAGCATTATATATCTCCGTCTAACGTAACGAAAGATGCGTCATCATCATAATTAGCCTTTTTATTCGCTCTACTTCTAGTCGGTGGACAGTTTACAACAATTTAGAGATGCGTAGAAACTTAAAAAGCTTTTTTAAAAGCTACAACACTGAATGTAACTCATAATATGTTCCATTTTTAAAACAGTCATGTCCATTGTTGCGTTATTAATTTCTAGATCGTTTAATAGCAAGTTAATACATAAGATAAATAGGATATTCGCTAGTTAGAGCAGGTCTGGCCACATGGCAGCCTGCCAGCGACATAAATAAGGCATTATCTGTGCTGTTGCTTCCATTTAACGTCACAGTGACCTGCGCTTCTTGCTCCCTAACATTAGATAAAGATTCTTGCCCATTCGATGTAACGCTAAGTAACCGATGTAACGCAACATGTTAGAATAACATGCACTAAAACATATAAGCCTTCTGTGTCTAACACCTTACGGTGTTAACTGAACACGTTGAGGTTGAGGAAATTAGGAAACCAGTATCGCGTTCGCCCGATATATTTAAACAATTAAAATTAATTGAAATGGGTCAAGCAATATTTAAGCCGTCATTAAATCTTAGACGGTTATAAACAGGAATGTCATAAAGTTAAAGGATCAATTCGGTGAGGATTTGCGAAGTTTAGGGTGAGCGCCGCCATATTTCATTGAAGATAGACCGCAATGACCTTGGGCGATGCGGGCCTGCGACTATTTATGTTTCTACGATAAATATCACTTGCCTACGTTATTGGTATAGACTTTGTTCATACAAAATGAACTCGCGTTTCGTTCGGTGAGTGAGATCTTCCGGTGCCCATCCTTTTCCCCTTCCCTCGTCCCTGTCCCCTTTTCTTTAAAGGCCGGCAACGCACTCACGAGCTACCAGCCGCGTGAGTGTCTATGGGCGGCGGCTTCACCTTTATGGTGGGCCGCCTGCTCGTTTGCCCCCTCTTCTATAAAAAAAAAAAAAAAAGTTTTTATTTCTAAAGAAAACTTTTTCACCAGATAATTTTATTACTTTATATTACTTACACTATACTATTATTATTTATAAGACGATAATGAAGTAGTCTGAAATTAACTGCCCTTTTATGAAGCGGGTTACTCTAGGTTTAAATGTATGTGTCGGAGGCAAGCAATAGATGAGATAACATTAAATGCGTCAGTAAATTTATTACACTTTTGTTTTCTTTAAATATCTTTATATTATTAATTAAAGTAGACGCTACGTAACTTTTAAAAAGTTTAAAACACTTGTTAAGTATTTAAAAGTACGTTCATTGTGTTGACCAATCACAGCAGAGCTGGTTGGGTCTGGGTGACATCTTGTTGTTGTGATAGTGTGTTCGGGATTGAGACCGGACGGTTGTATTGCGTTAAAGTTAGCAAGCAAGTTAGATTTTTCAAACTCGTAGACTTTATATACATTTCGCACATCTATTCAAATTATGTAACTCATATCTATGTTATATCGTAATTATACCGTTTTTTAAACGATAACAATATATAGACAACGAAAAACCAGTTAGGGGTAAACTTGGTGTCTCAATGCTATACTGATTACTCTGCGTGCAAACAGTTTTCATACAGACTAATCGAATTTGTAAACCTTTATTCAAATATTTACTTTATAATTATATTGAAAATTAATATCAACAAGTTATATCACACATTTATTTGTTAATAAAACAGAGATTTGATTGAGGCAAAATTGAGTTTTAACAGCCGGCAAGCCCCGAGGCGTTCCGATAAAATTATTTTCGTATCAAATAATGGTTTATTATAAACATTTATCTTCCGATTGCCGAAAGGTTTTAGTGCTTTGATGATGAATATTCAATTTAAATTTATTGAGTATAAAATATTGCTTATTAATATTCAATTATGTTGCAATTGCATTTGTTATATATTTTACATAATAAATATTATATGGACGTAGTAATGCAGCATTTCGATTGATCGTTATTGCTCAGTCATAGAATATTAACTAATCGCGGTCGTTATCCTTCATAATAGTTTACGCTCTTATCTTAACTTTAAATACTCTACTATATTCAAGTAAAACAGATAACTATAAATCAAGTCATATGTCTCCTGGTTTGTTAAAATTTAGCCAAATTTTGTAAGAAAATAAATTAAAAAAAAAACAGAATCGCACCGTTTACAATTATAAAATTGTAATAAATAAATATTTTTAGAGAAACTTCAATTTTTAACGGTATTTTGTTTATATCACACCTCTTCCGAATGTTATCTTAAGTGAAGTACACTATTGCATCATATATCGATATGTATCACTATATTAATTATATATATATATATATATATATATATATATATATATATATATAAGAATTTTTTACAAGTTATATTTTAGAAACTAAAGACTACTACTTTTCAGCCCGTCCCGTAACGTGACCAGAACATCTCCTATCTTTGTGATGCACACATCCGTAATATTAAATAATAAACCATGTACAGTGCAAACTAAAATCCCAAACTTACCGAGCGGTAATCACGAGCTTTTCATTAAAAATTCAACGGGTTGCCGAAACAAGTTCAGTTTTTCATTTATAAAGCTAACTGAGAATACAACTCAGCTATTTTAACGCCGGAGCTGAATTATTTGAGCAAAGAAATTTTTTTCCAAGTATTGAGTTTGTGTGGAAATTGAGAAGTTGAATTGATATTCTAGTTTTTAATTACTTTCAGTTTTTAAAAGTGAATTTCCACACTACTTAAAAGTTAACTTAGTACCTCCGTCAGAACCGCATTACCTGGCACTGGTAAAAAGCTATTAAACACAGTTAGTTTATAAGTAACTTATTTATAACTACGTTTTATTTACTCGTTTTAAAAAAATATTCTCTCTTACCCCAATAATAACACATATAAGAGCCTCAAAGGCGTTTATTTATGTGATTGTCCTGTTGTCACAATTTAGCTTTAGTAAGTACGGGGAGAACACCAGACCACACAACACCATAGACCTAGCTTGAAATGATGCAATGTGCATTGAGATCCCCAGAGCCCTCCGTTTCCCCTCCCATTTCCCTTCCTAGCTTCGGTAGTTAGCAGTTCCCGATCTCATTTAAAGCCTTTAAGCACAATGTTTATACTAATAATTACAAAATGTTTAGGAAATTTAACAATATTTTTTCATACAAAACCTTATAATGATTTTACTTTACAATTATAAATAAAACCTTAAACTCGCGGTCATAAATCACACTGTAGAAGAAATTGCCAAGTCTTGCCTGAATTCACTGATTAATTAGCCTTGAAGTTTAGCAAGATTTTACTATTCATTAAAACGATGAGAAAACTAGATTATAATGGCAAAGAAGTTGGCTTTCCAGTATTTTCTAAGTGAAGTTTAAAGCAATATTACGCAATGATAATACTTAAGAGTAATTATAATATTGATTAATTCATATAAAATGCAATGATGTTGTTCAGTCACCTGTTGTAAATTAATAAAAAAAAATGTACTTCAAAATCTTAATATTTTTTTACGAAAATAATGAAAATAATTATCAATGCAACATAAAATGTATTAAAACGTATGTATGTATTATTATTATTATTTATGTATTCACAAAATTTTTCGTTTCCTCCTCACTCCCTCTCCTTCCCTATCCCCCCGAACAAATACTTCATGCTTTGCGTAGAGATGTAAGTTCCGTTTGCATCTTCTACCGCATATAGCATGGGGAGTGCTCTGATAAATTGTTCGGACTAATACCTGCAGATGAATTCCATCACCGGACGTCAAGGCAGAATACGAAATTCCATCTGTACCACCTTATCGTCTGGCGCTCCACAACTATGCTTTTTTTAAGGCCTGGGGACCTTAAAAAAAGAGCGTTCGTCTTCCTTCAAGGCCGGCAACTCACTTGTAAGCCTCCTGGCGCTGCCATGGTGTCCATGGGCGGCGGTTAACACATCACTCAAAGTGACCCGCCTGTTTGTTTGCCTCTTCTTACATAAAAAAAAATCTTATTATCATCGTATAATTATGTATTATTACAGATTTACATCAATCATTGGATTCGTTTTCGGTTTAGGAAACTTTGATATTAAGAATCATTGCAAAACGTATAATAACGTATAATTTGTGGTAAAATTAGTTTTCATTGTAGCCTACCTCTGAACCATACAGAGGATACACAGACGTCGAACATTTATCAAAATATTAAGTGCCAATACACGTTCTGAAGTGGAGTTAATTAAAGTGGGCATCGCGAGCTTTAAATCGATGCCATTTCTGGCACACATCCAAATCGGACACATATGGAGAGTTTAAGGTAAAATTCTATTGACTAGTTTTTAAAATTGAATGAAAAACAAAGCTTCAATTGTAAGCTAAAAATGGGATAAAGTGCGGATATAGGATTCGTTTCGTTTTCCTTAAGATTTATTTACCTTAATAATTGAATATATTTTTATTTCCTTCCCTTAGGAAGCAAATAATCACTATCACTATGTATTTTCTTTAACTTAAATAATATATGACTTAAAAATCAACACAAAAAGCAAGATTACAGAAAAGTAATAGATCCGATAACATTTCAATTTCTGGCTAATCTATCTCGAATCTTATACCTTGCCCTGTACTCAGAAGCCTGGCCTGACTGACAAATTACGACGTTTACTGTTAGGTTAACAAAGTCCCTGCCTTTTTAGCGTTAAAGCTCCCTAATCTTTTTATACAATTACCTATTTATTAAAATATAATTTGGAAGTTTCTTATAATATTAAGTAGGAAAGGAAAAAAAAAGAAATATAAATTTTACAGTCACTCCTTTTCCGTAAAACTAGTTCACTACTTGTTAAAATTTAGCAAGAAGTACATTCTTCTCTATACGAGATGTCCCAAATGTACACGTCCCGACCACAGCGCGGGGATAACAGCAGTAATTCTATTTCCTCTCGTTCCCTACCTGTGCACCGAATTGTCGATCACACGGCTCCGGCTGCCTATTTGTATGTAGCTTTAAGATACTTAAAGGTACACCAAGTCATTTTTAATAATTATACTAGCTGTGGAAAGCTCCAGCGTTCACGGTAAATACAAATCAATAAAAGTTGAGGGTATTGTTTTCGGCAACGCACCCATGACTGTTTGGGCTGCAGCTTGTCTTGGACTGTACTTCCCCAAGAAAATGTATATCTGCATTCAAATAACTTCAGAGTGAGGGCTATGGTTATTAAAATACTAGTATGTATATATTATCCTATACAGTTCACTTAATATAACATTCTTGGTCAACTGACGAAATAATATATTATTTCTTATACAACCTTTTTTATCATAAACGAGAATTTAATTTCAGGGACAACGAGTAATATCAATCGTTATTTCCAAAATTTATATTTACATTATCATGAACTCACATACGAGTATCTATATTCGAATGATGAATTTTATAATGATTACAGACTAGACAGAAATAATAAAACAAAACTCTAAGTATATCATACCACCACGCCGCAGTCCCCAGTCACGTGTGCAACAAATTTCCTTCACCGTGTATCGTTCTAACATACACTATCCTTATAATATTTTGTATGTAAGCATAGCAATGAATTACACAGACTGCAAGCATTATAAATGCTGATTTAACACACACATAATAAAATTTCACACCTTTTAAAGAATGAAAGAATGAAGCGGGGTTAACATTAACAATAAATTTGTTTTTATAATCTAATACATTAACACATTTATTGGAATGTTGTGTAAATAAAAAACAATAAACTCATTACACCATCTTTGTATCATACTCGTGTTATTTCACTAAAAGAAATGAAAATCTTTGAGAGAATTGGCTATTAAAGGAAACTGCGACGAAGTATTATTGCAATTTTAGCCAAGTTGCCTCTTGCAACCTTAATAAATCTACCAGTACCATCACAGATAACTATTATGTGTTTTATGCTACAAATACAAAGCTTTTACTAATGCTGTTAGATTAGTGCTTTATGCTTTGTATCAGTGAAACATTACTTGTCTATTCGCACAACCATATAAATAAAATACGAACTTCGAAATATAACCACGCGGTCACGTACACACGACGGCAACCACTTGTCTAAACTCATTTAATACAAAAATATTACAATCAAAAGCATTTGTGTAAGCACCTAATTAGGCAATTAAATTTCAGAGGACATAAAAAAACCTTCTGAACTTTTAAATTTCATCGCATAATTTAATACGTGTAAATAATTTTAGTGTTTCTGTTGTATTATTAATTGTGATAAAGCATATATAAAACATATATTTTTTAAAGAATGGTTAGTTTTAATTTACAAACTAATATTAACAACTGCACTATATTATTTTTAATTCTCCAAACAAGCCTCGTATAAATATTGTAATTCGTGGCACGCATAATACGGCATCATTATTGTTGTTTAGTTTAGATTCACACGCGATTTATGCCAAAGATAACGATACCTTGCTAAAATAAGCCAATTGTCTCTATCGAAAGGTCGATGTGCAATATTTATCGCCGGAAATTGTAGATATTTCGACTATCAAACTCGGGATGCTATTTATTTTAGTATCAAACACGCAACAGTTAACAGCATGTATATTTTTAATAGCACCATGCGTGATCAGACTATGTTATAGTTTCGCTGGGTAAAATTGTTTATTACTTGTCAAATGAAATGAAATGACTTAAACAATCAGCAACTTTCCCGCGCTTTTAAATCGTAATACCATAGACACATACTTACAATAAAGAAATGCAATAAATTGCCATATAAAATATTTTTAGAATAATTTTTCAACACATATGGGTACGAGTATATATATATACTCGTTAATAAATATACAATACTATACAAATATTGTTAACGATATTAGGAATATGAACATGTTGTACTTGAAACTTTGTTAAGTATTAAGAAGCTCATTGAATTTCATAAGGAACTGGATTACAGGCGACAGTTGTTTGGAAGTTACGCTTCGGTGTTTGAGATTATCGAGCAGGGCAGGGCTGTAAGCTTGTTGGGTACGTTAGTTTACTACTTAGCGTATAGTTTACAATGTAAACGGTTTCGGTTGTGATGCTAAGGATTCCAATACATACATAGAATAAACTTGTAATATTCATTTATTTTTTTACAAAACAAGATCTTTGCTATGATTTCACCCGTAGAGTTAAATAGGCTACGCACTAGAATTGCTGTTATATGAATTTATATGGGTTTGCATTATATGTGTGCCAACATTAATTATAATTGATTTAACGTGAATACCTGTAAGTGTCCCTAAAGTATTGCCTACGCAAAATGTGCGACAATTTCGTAAGATAAACCTTTATTCATAATAAAACTTTTATTTATTAATTAAAGCCTAATGGACTTATACACTACACCTGAAGCATTAGTACTGTCTAGTTGAAATTATAATTATTAAGTTTTATTTCACTTACATTAATAAACTGAATATTTTAAACTTTTAGTTCCATCGTTTCAAGTCCAAGTTTTTAACTAGTTCGGTATTTATATTGAGAAAATGCTTTGAACATACCGAATCCATTCTATGATTTAAGAATCTATTAATATAAATCTACAAAGTTGAAAACACGTTTTTTATCGCTCAACAGATCATTAGCTCTGGTAATAACAATAATATAGGTAATGTAAAGTATTGGTAATGGTGGCACCATTTTTAAAGTACATTTACGTAATTAATTGGAACACCAATTGTAAAAGCTGCTCGACACAGAAACCATACGAAATATGTGATTATTTTATTCTTATTGGAAAAAAACCGATTAAAGTTTAAATGAATCTTAGGCAGGTAGTTAATAGTTAGTAGTCTCTTAAGAATCCAATAATGCAACAATGCCTGTTTTAGAATATCTAAAAGCGCTGGAGAGTTTATATGAGAGTATTTTATTATATTAAAAACATTTCAAACATCAATATGGTAAGGTTACCGTAAAAACCGTTAAACATAAGGCGTATTTATTAAATTTAAGCGCACTCACTAGATTAGACAAAAGCAAAGTAGAAAAGAATTTTATGTCTGGGTTAACAGGCAATATAATTATAATTATACCTTAAGTTTACAAGCATAGAAATAGTCCACTAAACTAGGTACAATATCTTGGTAGCAACGAAATCCGAATACTCCGAACAAGATTCAACGAACAAACACCATCAAGCCATGTTTAACTTGGAAAATCTTAGTGATGATATTAATGAAGTTTTGGGAAATATTTGTGTATAGCTATTGTATATAAACTTCCTTTATTAGTACTGTGTAATAATAATTTGATTTAATCAAACAGAAATGTTGTTATGCCTTCATTGCTTCATTACCAATTTGATCAATACAAACCAATCAAATACATCAGAAGCGGACTAGAATTTTAAAACTTAGTTCGCTTTTGCATCGCCCAAACCCAGAACATCTTACGAAATACCTGATATCCGAAATTTTTTTTTTAACATTTATTTGAAAAGGCGAGTATCTGCTAATATCTAGCCTCTTAATTTACGTCAAATTACGTACCACGTATGTTAACATATCACTAAAAATTTACGGGCCTTCATATTTAAATTTGATTATATTTGGATTTCAATTAACAAACATGACGAAAATTCTCAAGAAACATTTACTTAAAATATATTAAAAATACAAGTCCCATTAATGCGATTTTTTAATAACAGAGATCCTTCAAGGTGTACGGTAAATTTATATCTAAATAAAGTAAAACATTTAAGTAAAAAATTCAATTAACTTGTATAGGGCAGATGCTACTTCAGGTTATTTGAATATTATGAATATTCAATATTTTTCCCTTCAAAGGATTTTTGGGCACAGTAATTTGACGCTTTGATATTTTTAATAATATTACACTTTGAGTGAGGTATTTTAGTCCTTTCAAGAATTCGCTTTAAACAAAAGCTTTAAATTTTTAGAGGCCTTTTAATAGAACTAACGACTTGCTAGGTATTAAGTAATTAACATCATTGTTATAATGGAAAATAAAAGGGTACTTCGCCGGTATGAATATTTTATTTAAACACGAATTACGAATTCTAAGAAAGAAATTAATATTTTAGATTGTGGCCGAACATAGTTTTGTGCGGCAAGAAATCAAATAGTCCAATTTGCATCGCCGTGAAAATATGGCTTACAAATTCTAAAAGTACATTAATGTACATACAAACGGAAACTTCAGATTCGCGAGATAACATTGACAATATTAAAAATAACTAAACAAAAATTTACATCGATTCTCCTACAAAAATATTCAATAAGCCGCTGTTTGAATGCCAAAGTAGTGTAAACACCATTGATACATTATATTAGCTCAGGCCGTGGTATAAACAGTAAATTTTATGGCCATGCCCTATCAATGTACAACATAAAAATAAAGTTTTCAATTCCGGGGATTACTAGAACTAAAGTGTAGTAGCTGCATGTAGTGTAGAGTGAACAAGCAATCCAATGAAACTAAAGATAACATAAATAAACCGAGAGCTGGCGCCCGACTATTCATCAATTTGCTCTATGTGCAGTTCACTGTAACGAATCATCTTATAAGATTCTTTATTAAATATTTTATTTACTAGCTCTATCAACTTATGCTGAACTATAGAGTATATCGCCTCATAGCAACTTAATCAATGTTCTACAAATACATATTTGTGGGTGGGTTGTCTGGAAGAGATCGCTTATTAGCGATAAGGCCGCCCGTTGCTCTTATATGTTCTTACATCTGTTAATGTCATTTGCTTCTAGTGTTTAAGTGCGATAAAGTGTTAAATAAATAAATAAATATATACCAAGTATATTTTGATACATGTCTGCCCTTGTTTAACCTAGGCCTACTTTAATGCAATGTTGACGGTGATATACACATAAATGATAATGTCATATTCCACTGTCACATTATTTTGTTTTAAGCGGATTTAAATTAATTAATTGGTTTTAATATAATTGATTAAAATTAATGAACCAGAAGTAAACAGATTGAATGGCCACTGCTCGATTAGTGTTTAGCAGTCATCGGCTAATGTGAACCTATTGGTACGTTAATCTTCTAAATAACTAACTATTAATAGCTTTGACTTAGTACATTTGAATTCATATTATTTATATTAATATTTTTTCTACATGTATCAGTGATCGTGTATGTCGCTTGTACCTTAATAATTTCATTTCTTTCATTTCATTTCTTTTATCTAAAGCTACGAGGATTTCAAAATAAACCTATTTAAGAAAACAACAAACTCAGTTTGTAAACCTTCAATTTTTTTAAGTTTAATAAATGTCCTTATCACATTTAGTCTTTTACACTATAATAGTAATAGTCATGTATGAAAAAAATGCCTTATAAATTTGTTAATTTAATTAAATTTTTTAAAATAAAGCTCATCAGTCAATTAGATTTGATAATTTATGTCTGTTTTCATCTTAATGTTATAAACATTGTTTCTGGAATTTAACCAACTCAAAATTTAACAGTGTTAATTGAAGAACCATTGAGGGCATTAAAAAGAGGACATGAATTATGCAGTAAAAATGTTTATCGTTCGGAAAAGCAGTAAACAACTACAAATATAATAACGTTCGTGGTTTCGATTGATGGAAGTGTCAAAAATTGAGAAGTAGGAATTCTTCAGACGTCACTTTTGATTCGCTCCAACTTTTCCTGAAAGCCTATAATGGACTTACGAAATGTTTTCCATTCAAAATGTTAAATAATTAAGATTTCCTTTGAATCGAAATCCAATTTAGAAGGTGACTTCGAAGGTTTTATTTGTTATTTCCGTATTGATGCTTTATATTCTTATACGTATTTAACGGCGAATTATAAAACTTAATTTCATTTTGCCAGGAAATGAAAATTAATTTGCTCGAATTTGATCCATTGTTGTTTTCAATTTAAAGAATTATTAAATAAATGCTCCATTTCATAAAATATTCAGAGATCCCTTCTCTGAATCTTTTATTATAAAGATAGATGAGAATTTTATTACTACTTTAAAAATAATTAAACGTGTAGCAATGCTAACATAGTATCCAGGTAATATTCGGATCGTATATACATTCATACTATCTGTAATCTTATATTCGATTTTTGAAATGTACCCTTTTTATTCCTCTATAAGGCAATCAAATTCTTGTATTTTCTTCTAAACTTCAGATAATAAGAACTCGGATTTATTTCTGTTTATCTCGTGTTACATAAGACAACTAACGTGATAATTGTTCATATCAGTATAACGACTTTATGACTTTAATAAATTAAAATTATGAGTTGTATAATATACATTGAATATATATGTGCTATAAGTGAAAAGTCACACAGCAAATCTCGTACAAAACGGTGTCTCAGTATTCTATTAACAAAGAATAACACTAAGTTAGTGTTTCAAGTCCAATGTCGCCGCATTGATTTCCCAAAGCAATTAACTTAAACCTGTCAATTTCAAACCCACTTGCAGTCCCGATAATGATTGAGAAATACGTCAGAATTCCACACAAAGCACTTAATTCCGGAGCGCTTAATGACACGATCGTCTAATTGTCACCGCGTCTAATGAGTTTAAAATTCCCGTTCATTGCGTCGATCGCCGCTAAGTGCCCGCAAAGATCGTAATTCCTTAATTACCGACAAAGACTCACAGACTCAAACATTCAGATGAAAATGAAGAGAATGGAGCATTAAATTATAATTGCTGTATTTTCTTTGCGGAATCTTTTGTTAACATTGTGAACTGCGTTCACAAAGACGTTGCTAAATGTGATATTTTTTTACAATTTAGAACAATTTTTTAAATAAACTGAAAACTTTAAACTCACACGTAATTATTATTTCTGAGACTAAAATAATTTATACTGTTGATGTTTTTGCAACCAAACACAGTTTAATGTATCAACATTTTTCCATAATTATTCTAGAGAACATAACATAATGTGATAAGGTATAATAACCCTTGTAGTCCCTAGGGATTAGGGTTGTCACAAAACTCAACTATATTAAATAACATAAAACTGTTAAATTGTTTAATCACCTTTGTGTGGTACAATTAACGCCTTATAATGCTTGGGAAGCAAAATTAATTTCATATAAAGAACAAATTTAAAAATGAACGAATTTTGAATACTCCTTTAAGTCTTACGCGTATATAAGAACACGCCTCCATCTCGTATCATTACTCAAAACAAATTTAAGATATAAATAAGTTTACAAAACCCTTACCCATACATACATACGTATGTATGTGTATGTAAAAGTGTGAATCTATATTTGGATTGAGGATGTTTTACGATCGGTCCGGTATATTGAGAATACATTTATTTGATGTTAAATCAAGGAATTTACGTGAGTTCTTAAGAAAGAAGGCTTACAAGTTCAATATGTAAAGCCGAGGATTACGTAACACGGTTCGGGACAGCCCTAGCTTGGATCGTATGGAAATACGAAAATCAATACGCGGTAACGTAAAGGATACAGGTTGGGAAGTGAAATGGAAAATGATTTCCGTACTCATATCCTGTTATTCCAGTTTTTATTTAATTTTTCTTCGCCCTATACATAACATATATACACGAGCACATACCTGTATAATGAGGAATAATTCAGTATCGGTTGAATTATTTTGACGTCTTATAGTTTATAGTTTGTAGCGATAAATTACTCTTACGTATGCAAACATCTGTATACCTCCGGTAATTTTCTATATTAGCATGTAGTGGTTTAAAAAAAGGTACACCTTTTGTGAACACAAAAGCTATCAATTTCATAAGAGTGATGTTCAATACTGGAATATTTAAAAGATTTCTACATTACAACGGATTCTAAAATGTAAACCAGATGATAGGATGTTTATCTGCCTCTTTGTCGATGTTTATGCAATACAATATCCTTTCAATGACAACAACAGCTTGCTAGGAACAAGTCACAGGATATTAACTTACAGTATCAATACTAATTCGCATTAAAATAAACAGAATAAAGTTAATTATAATAGGAGTAGTTAAGATATAATTTTATAATGTCATCAAGAGCATATTTTAAAACACACGGGCTACGCATTCTTAAAAGCGAGAAAGGATCTCGCATCTCCCCGACCCTCGCAGTGAGGAAGACTCCACGAGATGCTGCGCGCACGGAAGTGGAAAAAGAGATTCCACTGAAGAAGAGTTTTAGTTTCTTGGGTATACTTTTAAAAGTGCCCAAATCCCACACACAGAAAAAAATACTTATTTACACTACGACCTATTAAGATTTTAGAACCAATTATTTTCATTTATCGTATAGAAATACATTAAATTGTCTACTGCATGTTCGTAAACTGTAATAATATCGAAGCGGGAAAATTCGCTTTAATATTTAATACTCTGATTCTAGGAACGAATCTGTAAGAATTTCATAGTTGTATAAACGTGAAATTCACTCCAGATTGATGTTCACAGCTCAGGTGCCGATATAATATTTTTCGACTATTTTAATAAACTTTATGTGTCTTCATTTGGTTAGGGTTTACATTGACATTTACACACGATTGTCATACATATAAAAACAAACACTTTCAGTACATCTAAGTCACTTTGTCATGGCATCCCGCCACTGTAGTGATTAGTTTTAAATTAATTTCTCACTAAATATTGCTTTAATAATGCATGCTTGGAAACCTCCTGTTTCTTTAAAGCGAATCGACTGATAATATCCTTCTGTCTTAGGTATTTTATAGATGATGGGGCCAAAGGATCACCTGATGATAAGCGGTACCGCAGGCCATTATCCTTTTTTTCGTTTTTGCAGCAAAGCCTTTTTCCCGCGAGCCCATGAATTACACAGTATTTTGCAAAAAACAGGACATTAAATTGATGTGTTCTTTTTTGATACTATTTTTATGTTACAACTTTGTAGATCTAAATAAACTATAATCTTATATAAGCAAACGAAGATGCAATATCCGATGTTTTCGAAAACCAGCCAATATCCGTTATAAGCTTACAAATGAATGAATATGATATCGTATTCAAAACATACGTTTTCCCATAATACGATACTAAATATAATTCCACAATTCGTTTCACACTTCTGTGCTCCGCAGATATATAACGTTATATGTTAGAGCACCCAGAAATATTGTATCGCCGATCCAAAAGGTCATGATTTATTGTATCTTAGGTATTTTATTTCGAGTCTTGTAATAGTATAGAACACAGCACTGTGATATCACTGCTATTTGTAATTGACTCGTTTTAACTAAACCCCAACGTAATCTGTATTCTGTCATGTCTTTGTTTCATTGTTAATATGAAAATCACCCAATTACCTGTGTATTCAACTATTGTTTACTTTAAAAAACCTTAATTATTAAAATATATTTCATAGTTTTTAATTATATGTAGCAGTGATTTAAAAATATACTTTAAAGAATAGCAGTGAAATGTCACAGGTGTGGTTGCATCCCTAGTGCGGCAAGTGTCTGTGCAACTGTACATTTAATATTCAAGTCGAATTCGTAATATTTCATCGGTACCGTATTCCATAAGATTCAAGAATGAGGTCAATTGATATATAAATTACGACACTTAATTCACTACTATAAAAAATCACATTTAAATAATACTATATGGAATATTTCATCCGAGAGGAAGAATCAGAAGTCGGAGGTCAGTAGGAACTATTAGAAAAGAGCTAATTAGACCACAACCCCCTTAGGAGCCGAAGCAACGTTAAATTGTAATCGAAGCGAAAGTGGAAAAGGTCAAAAACTGTATGTATTTCAATTAAACATAAACATTACACTTGTAATATATTATTAACGTTAACATAACGGTAATAATATATAGAAACCTAAAACGACGAATACCTTCATCCTATTGTATGCACTTGTCGCATCTCTGAGTAGAGGTGAGTAAACAGAACGAGCTTAGTACCTGTCCCAGTGTTCATACAATATGTACAATCAATAAATACAAGGTTTAATAAGAGGAAATTTGTGTCGAAATCAAATGTATAATGAATGTATATTGTCGCGCGGCTGTGGCCCTCAGGGCATGTTTAGGACTATTTACGTTTCATACTCGTATTGTATCGGACGTGGCTGAAGGCTGGCAAAGTTGGGAATACAAATTAGTTCATTACGCCCGATCGATTCTTATGGTTTTCGGGACTTTGGCAATCTCGCTTTCACCTTACACTTTCACAATGTTACTTTGTCTATGGTTATAAAGTGTGAAACAAATTATTTATTATAGATGCAGTAATTATTGATCCGTTTGTTTATTATGATTGTCGCACAAGTTGGAATACTGATTTTATTATTTAATGTAAAGAAGGTCAAATTCTACGGTTTTGGAATTCTTTGTGTCATATTATATAACTTGCACATGATATAGAAGTGCATAGGGACAAACCAGCTGGAGCCACACCGTCATTAAGGTGAAATCGCCACCCAAAGAAACTTAACAGGAAGTTCGGGAGTGCGTTTCCAGTGATTTAAGAAATGGTACGCTCTTGTGTTGAATGGCCCTTAGGTCATATTGGTTTGTAAATACCGTGATGGGCAGCTGGTTCCATAAGGTTAATAAGGGAAATTTTAAAACTTGACAATGTTTTAAATTAAGTTCACAAAAATGTCTAAGTATGTGATGCACATTTAGTTAAAGTGTAATTCTGTAAACTTGTAAAAGAGAATTCCGCAATCTACCCTCGTCTTACACATTACTATTTCCAACAAAACAAACAACATCGAGAATTCTACGAAGCCGAAAAGTTAATAGACAATTAATCTACTAGGCACTTCGTTTAAATTAGATGCTACATATAAACCTCGCCTTTACCACGTTCACTGATCAAAATATCAACAGACATCCACCGCAATACATAGCTACTTTGGCTTTGAATGCTTAGAAAGTTTCTTATGAAAATGTTCAATGAATATCATGAAATTTTCTATAATGGTACTTGAAATGTAATAAGAAATGGGTGGCCCTGTTTGGAAGGTGATCAAGATAATGAGATGTTTTCTTTAAAGTATTGCAGGGGGAAAATATGGTTCAATCACACCGTGATATTAAGATCACATGTAAGATTTAAAGAGAGTCAATAGCATGATCGAATAGCTTACCAAGGATTTACTGCGACTATTGTGTAAATAAATAATATTATTACAATGTTGACAGTAAAACACAAAATTAAGATAAATATAAATTTATCGTATATTTTCCTAATTGTGTGGTGTATTTAGAAAAGGGTTTAAAAACAAAATAAAAAAAATGAATTTAAGAAATAAGATTTTAATTTCTGTTTTCATTAAAAAAACATATTTATGCTATTTGGTCTGTCTGGGTTATTTTTTAAAATCACTATTAACAATATTTTGTTACTATTATTATAGTATTATTTCCTTGAAAGTTTATAAATATTTAGGTTAGGATTGTCCTCCACTTGTAAGCATGTTCTTTATATAGTGCTTTCTATGTAAATAAGTATAAAGAAAAAATATTGTAACTAGCACAGTTCGATATTCGTATAAAGTAAAGATAGAGTAGAGAAAAACAAACATCATTAAGGAAGCGGAAGTTCGCTTTAGCCGTTTCCTGTCGCCATTCACTATATATTTGTTATATATTTCGACTTGAACACTATGCCGTGGTATACCTAGAAACATCCAGTATTTGTTATTATTAAACTCAAAGTAAAAAATGAAATTTTAAAAGTTTGATCCTTGTAAAAGTACATATAATGCTTGCGGCATTTCCTCGCTATATCGCGATGCTTATACGCTGAGCGTGAATAACACCAGCTCTTGGGTCACCAGTACTGAGCATTTTTCATTTGAATTAGGTATAAGACTATGAAGTTGTAGAGCTGCTGTTTTGAAATAAATAAGTTTATTTATATTTATTTCAAAACAGTATTATTTAAAAAAATAATATATTAGTGATACGGATAATCATTCCCACACGATTGTAGTATATTCATTCAAATGGATTTAGTCTACATATTCATCACAGGTTTTATCTCTTTTGACGTAAATAAAAGTCTAAATATGTTTGAATATTAATAATAATACACGGCCTATATTAGACATGAGTTATTAATAGAGTAAATTTCAATTAAATTTAAGTCGCAGAAACAATTATAATTCTCAATGGGCTTAGTGATCGTCATGATATGGGTAATGCACAAATACACTTGTATAACAATAATAACCAGACAACAGATATGTCTACAAACCAACACGATCAGACGAACACACTGTCACAACAAGATGGCGTCCAGACCCAACTCGAAGAGCTAGCTAGCTCTGCTCTGATTGGTCAATTCAATAAACGCACTATTTAATTCTTAACAAATATTTTAACTATTCAATTATTACGTAGGCCCAGATTAATTAATGATAATGATAAAATCTTTATTTTATTATTTTTTAAGTAATGTGGTGTATTTATTACGCTTATGCAGCTTTTTAGATTTAAATGTATGTTACTATTTTTTGTTTAAAGTTCATAAAGGTAGAAAGAGTTTAAGTACACAAAGAATGCTGATTTTAGAGTTTATAAAAACTGCGGCAAACATAAACCACAAAGAGGAATGACTCTCACAAACTGCGCCAGTCAGGACCGGGAAGCGGGAAGCATATGAACAAATAGATTAGATTCCCCATAAATATAGGAACAATGGTATAGTATTCGAACGCTTACAGTTACACAGAAATAAAAGATTTCATTTTACGGATAAAAACATTATTGTGTAAAATATTTTGTACACTAGCGGGAGTGTATATATATTTCTTCTATTCATTTAGTAGTGTACAAAGTTGTAGTCGTAGTTGTAGTCGTAGTTGTAGTCTACAAACACAAATATCCAATATACTGCTTTCTCGTGCCGAATTTTTATGTAATTTATTGTTTAAACCACATTTAATATCTTTCACAAAATTAGTACAATTGTCTCATTTCAAAATAACATGGTGACTAGAAAACATTTGTGAGCTGGTTGGTTGTGTCAACGCGACGGAGAAAGAATAAAGGTTTTCCCCAGGGTAACTTTAACCACTGTAAATTACATATACTGTTGGGGACCATTCGTGCGCGGCTTCCATTAAAAGTTTAATTGTCGGTCGGTTGATAGACAGCCCTCACCGGGAATCAACTAACTGAAACAATTTCACACTATCCTTCGCCTCGCCGCCAATATTAGTGGTCGGATGTACTTACTGCTTCAGTCTTCAACCCATGGTTTTGTCTTTCTATGTAAACGCGAGTTATTCAGTATTCAATTTAACTCACAATTGGTGATATCTATGATCTGGGGCTATCAATATGATGATGTCATACAGAATACGCGATACAGAATCGCGTCACGAGTTCTCTCGACTGCTAAGCATTTTTAAGTGTACTACTCACACATCCTTGAAAAAATTGTTATCATATGAATAGATAAGGATTCAGTTATATTTTTTTAATTAATTATACGAACGTAACAGTACTAGTGCAAAAGCATTGATATCATTTAATACCAACAATAACAAACCAAATTTAAAAAAAAAATGACAAACGTTGTCTGACATAAATATTTTAACCATTTTTTTATTGTAACATTTGGCCATATTACGAGCTTAAATATAATTCACCTGTAGGCGAGAAAAACAACAGACGGATGAATGGAACGTGGCGTTCACAGTCAAACGAGACGTGTCGTTTCAAAATTCTTTCCGTTCTCGCAGTTAGAAAAGAACAAAAAGGAAATATTTTTATTACAATCATAATCTCGTCAAAAACCAAACCAGAAAAAGTATTAAACATAGAAAGATAACACTTACCCAATTTGTGTTTGACATTGACAAACACAAAAATAAATTTGCAAAGTTTATCCGTTTGACCCGCATTTCATTAAATCATGAAAAATTATTTTAAATTGTAGGGGAAACAGTGAGTGATAGGGAACGAACGTGCTATTCTCGCATTTGCATGCCGAACCCAACATTTATCTTAAAACACAATCTTGTGAGCTATTCGTAGACATTTATAAATTGTAACTATAATGAATAATGTATAAGAACACAACGTATGAAAACTAAATCACTCTGGTTACTTCCCCGTAATAACAGAATTACAGTCATTATCCAAGATATACAGAGACGGGGGATCATAAAAACAGAGGCTCTGCGTTTATCTCTGCGATTACGCCGTAATGTGGGCGTAATATCGCGAATATGGGCGTAACGACGTAACGACGAAACGACGTTACAGCGTTACGCTGTCACAGCGCATACGTTGTCTGTAATCTGCTTGCTGGATATTATGAAAACGTTTCCAGTTGCGCTTGTTAAGTGGTTGTTTACAATTTTTACATCCTTTATGTATGGAAATTAGTTAAGAGGAGTGTTGAACAAATGAGTTTTTGTACGTTTTTAAATCGTATGTATTCCTTATTCTTTATAGATTTATTTTTGTATCATCAAATACGTTAAAATGTTTATCAAATATTTACAATAGTAACATTTTGTTTTGTGTTTTAAAGGAAACGAAATGTAGCGAGCGGCTTAAATTCAATTTCATTCAAAGGAACAATTTGTAAATGTACAACTTATTTGCTTGGGATTACACTGAAACATGTTTCACTCTAATAAGATTAAAAAAATCATCTTCCTTACATTCCAAAGTGGCGCATTTAGAGAAGAGGAAAATTTGAATTTTCCCCGGAATTTCCCGGGAATTTCCACGGCGTTGTCACGGATAATCCGACAGGGGAGTGAAGCGGGCCCAGTTTTAACACAGGGATGAACATAAAAATTAAACCTTTTGACGTATTCAAGATGCCTTTGTCTCGCGGGAAACAATTTTGTATCTATACAATTCCTCTTTGAAGCTCTATTGTTTCGTAATAATATCATAAATATTGTATGAACAATGCTTACATTCAAGGTTTTTGTTAAACGGCTTACTGCTCAAACAATATTCATTACGTTGAACTATATTTAAGTAGTTCATAATAGGCTTAAAAAACATCTTAAAAATGATTGAGAGAATTTTAAATATATCGATGCTAAGTATGTTATCAAAGGGTAATTATTTATTATAACCAATAAGCAGTTATACTAAATAGAAGGCAAACCATTTCAACAAAACTACTTCGATCAAGACGTCCCTTGGTACAATTAATCAACACAGCAGCGCCATCTGGCGTCAGATTAGGGCGCCACGGACGAGGCTTAGCGCAGCGGCTTAGCCAGGACTTATCTGGGCCGGGTAAGCCGATCTGAAAGGTATTACATGGAGATCCATTGCCGATACAATCTGACTATATTCAGGTTCCAATGACACATGATACACAGCCTATTCATAAGGTGAATTGCAGGCGTAAATCTTACGGTATGTTACTGACAAGCAACACGCCATATTCAAATTCATATTGAATTATGGCAAGCGCTCAAACATAAAATATATAGAAACAATATACATTTATTATTATGTAACCTATAATTATTAATAATATTAACTGAATGACTATGTTTACATGTACTGCGTCTCAAGAGTTTTGACTGGAAGTGAAGAATATCATTAATTACCAATTCATTATTTAAATAATATAAACATTTTATTTTTATTATCTAGAATTTTCATGTCTATCTGACTACTACTCCCTACGGAAAAATGAGGTCGACACAGCTTAATTACAATTAAGTGTCTATATGTATAGTGTGGTTAGGTAAGCATTCAGTATTACACGGATTGCTTATACATAAATCCTGTTTGCTATACAACAATAAGTCATAAAATTGTACATACAAGATACACATGAAAATTGTTTCTTAATTTAAGCATATAACCACAGAAGGTTTTCCTAAAATTACAAAAAGCCTAATAACTTTTTAATGTAAACTTAACTGCTAATTACAAATAACTTTTCTTAACCACTCGCGAGTCAAATATTTCTGGCGGCTTTTAAACACTCCTTAATGACTTCCGCTCGTTAAGAGGAGAGGTTTTGGCTATTCTTGAGAATTAACAGTTACAACGCTTCCACTGACCAGTGAAACTGGATCTCCGACAATAAACATTATTCGGGTCTTTGTTGGAGTCCGATAGACCAAGGTAGGCTGGTCGAAAATTTCGTTATAACACATAAAGTTTTATGCATTTAGAATTGCCCGAAAATTGCTCATTTTGACGGTTTGGATGTGAGGTGCAATTCGTTGTGAGAACTAGAGATGATTTGCCATTATGGGATTTGTCGATCAGTACACATACTATTATACTAGTATTAAGGACCTTTAGTTACAACATTAATTGATAGAAATTGCACTATTGGCAATGATTGTAAAAACGAACGCTCTGATATCCTGAACCCAGTACTTCCTGAAAAATTATTGGCTCCATCTATTTTTATATAAATAATTAAAAATAGATCGAGTTAGATATATATAATATTTTAATGCATTAAGAAAGGATTTCTACAAGGAAGAAAATAGTCCTAGCTACGTACAGTTATAGGTAATTCAAATAGGGTCAGAAAAGCTTGGAGGCTGGATCGATATAAAACGCGAAGCTGCTGATTGAAAGCTATACAAAACTACTTAGGAGTCAAGTAAGTAATTGATTATGGTTGATGAACTAAACGATAACATTGATAAGTGTATAGTTTCAATGAAATACATGAAAAAAGATACACAAAAACAAGTGTTCCTATTTATAGTTGTATTTATTTATGTAAAATATTGTTTACACATATCTACATTATACCAACTTTAATAAAAAAACAAATTAATTTCATATAATATATGAAAATTGATAACACATTTATTTGATCAATATAAATAACACGATAAACCGGAGACAACTGAACAAACAGTCTCGAAATGCACAGAAACGATTCCTGTTAACAAGTTTTCGAATAAAAATCGCAATTCGATTCCTTCAAGTTATAATCGATGTAGATGTTCTCGATAACTTTTCGATAAAACTTCAAAATAGAATTGTTTGACACTCGAAATAAAATTGTGTTTCTCTGGCTCGGTGAATTTTGAAAGTAGATGCTCCCGACCATAAACAAAGTCAAAATTCAATGAACCCACATGTATATAACCTTTTTATTGAAATACAAGCTTGACCAGCTTGTTTGTCTGTACTTGCCACTATAGATTCTTAGATTAAAATTATTGAAGATTGATTGACACATATCAAAACAATAACTTAAAAGAGCTTAGTAGAAAATAGTGACTATAATTTCTTCTTTACATAATATATGTATCAAAGAAAGGTCGACGCGTCTCCTCTGACAATGCCGGACTAACATCTAAAAATAAACGCTTAATACCTTTCTACGACCAGGACCTTTTACGATATTCTAATTTATTCATATTGAAATACATCAGAAATATATTTGTATACTATTTCTTATTATAAACACTCGTCTTAAGTTGTATTATATCTTATTACAGATTTAATATGTATAAATTTTGGTAAAGATAAAAGATACGATTCTCGCTGTATAGACATAAATGTCACGCGGTAAGGAATATTAAATTGCTGAGTGAAATTCATACATTCTTCATTTATATACTATCTGTTTGATAGTATATAGTTCAATATTCCTTAAGGCGGGCGGTATGTTTTTGTAGCCACAATCTCGCCACTCGATCACGCCTCGCTCGATGCTCGCGATAAACGTGCGGACTCCAATTTCCTGCTGATACATAGAGTAATATAACCATGTGTTATTCGAATATTTTATTATTAAAGTATCGTTTATTTTTTAAATATTGAGAAGCTGTGCTCAAACTATCTTGCAGACTCCAAACCTATGCAATCCTTTATCCGTCTCGTGTACAACACACTAATTGTATGATTTTGTTCAGTATAGAAAAAAATATTTATTAACATTTCGTTGCTACACTTAATAATACACACCCATGTAAAATTCAAATTAGGATAGCAACTGGCAGCCTTATCGCTATCAGCCATCTCTTCCGGGCAACCAAATAATAATTAAATTGAAAATTATTTTCTTAGTTCATATATTTCATTACGCCTATAATAAACAGCTGATGACTTTGGTTACATCTAGATGATATAATGTTTTCAATAAAGTTAAAGTATTCCAAATCTAGGAAGCATTGAACAAAAATAAAATGAGGAAAACCGTGAGGCTGACCTTCCTCAACAACAAAGCCTGTCTTTAATTTTCGATTGAATTTATACAATATCAAAAGTAAAATATTAATAGATAATTGAAGAAAGATGGACATGTCTCTGTAAGTATAAAACCTATGCTCTAGTATAGAAGACGCCCCACATTTCACGATCGGTGTCCGTACTGAAATTATAATGTTTTTTTATGACCTCCCCGGGAAATGTGGACAATATTCCACACTCTGCACTATTTCCATTTCGTTCCGCACCTCTGCAATATGCTCAATATTAAAACATACGTGATATAAAACTATTTTCCGCGGATTCCTGGCTGAATCGTGTACGAGCCAGAATATTGGTGAAAATGCTTTTGTTCGACTGCTTCTTTAGATTTTTGAAAAGGAAATATTCAAAGTTTATATTTTGTAAGCACGCTAGCAACAATTTCTTATGCGTATGTTTCATTCAGAATTTAACGAACTCATCTAACGATTATTTACAATTATAATTTTTTTACAAGTATTTAATAAAACAACGAAATATATGAAATACTATTTGTAATTTTGATTTATGACATATAATAGTATCTATACACTATTTAATGACCTTAAAATTGATCCTTGATACTAAAATAATTAAATTTACAATTTATTGTTGAAAATTCGTGTAGGCAGAGATTGAATAAGTCTACATAATTTAATACAGCTTTTTCATATAAAATAAAGTTCATAAAATTTACATAGCGATTTGAATGGTTACTGATAATATATTATAGTTTTATTTAATGATGATTAATCGTATGAAACTATCAAGAATGTGCTTAACCTCCAATCGAAAAGAATCCACCAAAATCACTGACTGACCGACTTGAAGGCCCCACTGGCTAAAGTCGAGAAGTTGTATGTTTACCGGTCGAGAGAGCTTCGTTTGGACTGGTTCGAAATCTATGACGTCATCGCAGTGTTCTCGTTTAGCATCGCGAAAATGCAACAATTTTTTAAATTCATTTTACTGTTTTTTTAATTAACTTATTTAAATTTGTTTATTTAAGTCTTAATCACACTTGTATTCTTATGTATATTTTTTATAAATTAATATTAGTATAAGCTTTAATTCAATGAACTTTAATTATGTAAAATCACCAAGGAAACATTGAGTCGTTATTCTCATAGCATACTCATTGGTCAGAGTACTAATGGATTTTATGTTGACCAGCATATTTATATCCCGGAGCGATATAAGCCGATCGATCACGCGTAGAGACAGTCATAGCTTAAGCCAATACTCGAGGAATTGGATTCGTAAGCTGCAAGATCCTAATGCCGATGGCGTGTACTTTGTTTGCTCGACTATCAGATTTGGATGGTTTATACGAATTAATCAGAGGATATTATCTCAGGATAAAGTACAAGATACTTTCCGGTGAAGTTTATTAAATAGTTGGAAAAAAAATTTGGAACAGTGCGCTAATTAAATTGTTTATTTAAAAAGTGAAGTTTTTATTCGTTTAAGGATATGACAGTTTATTATAAAGGAAACACACAGGCGAAAGAAGTAACGCACTGGAAAATTTTACACTGAAATCTAATGTTCTCTTTTATTGGAGTGCATTATCGTCTCTTTCTATCGAATTGTTTCTACGTTGTGATGACAATATATGGGTGCTCTAGTAAGTGCTTATATATTACAATTCTTTTAATTTGTTTGTTTCACACACCTTGTATTTTAGAGTAATTTATTTTTCCTCATTACAACCAATTTGCATCATTTTTAACAGACCAGTGAATATGTAGTTTGTGCTATTTAAGTATTGATTTCAATTATTTTTATTTATTAATAAGGTGATAATCTTGGCCATGAATAACTAAACTAGCTAACCAAACATAAAATTTAATAGTTTCGTTAGAAAATACTTACAACAGTTTGTGTCCACTGCCCAGTTTAGCTTCGCAACAGCGCTTAAACTGCTTTAAGAGCGTAATCAACGTTTAAGCGGATAATAAGCGTTTAAGTAAATAGAATATGAAGCGATTTGCGCTTTGGCATACAGCCAATTCACAACAGAATAATACCATAGGCATTTTTCCTCTTTACAACAGAAGGCGACATTTTAAGTAAAATTATAACATTTCACGACGTATTTTCCTTACAAACGACGAGCAACAGTATTTTACAAAACAAAAAAAAATACCTTTTAATAACAAGACTACACCAATATCAACAGAATTAGAAATAGAAGTTTGAAAATTTTTTCAATTGTGTGTGGCTATGCTGATAATTTCATTATTCTTAGCATACGCGACATACCATACGAATAACGTTGTCAATGATACTATTTCAGTTATTTCAATAACAATATGGGGAGCAAATATAAAACACGAATAGGATATTCCAGAGATCTAAAATGTTGTTAGGCAATAAGCAAGCCGAGGTGTTGGGAATGCATATTGCATGAGGCGTATATGTACGGAGCTTTTGTTTACGTTCGGGCTTGACCGATTTGATTTGTTATATTATATTAAATAATTCAATGTCGCTACAACCCTATGACCTTAAATTTGATTTATTCATAGAAGTAGGTATCATATGTCTTAAGAAGCAAGTATAGGTAAAAGTCCATTGGTCTGCAGCTGGGGATCAAAGGCAGAACACAGTTGACCTAACTGCTTTATTTGCTACGAATATTCTTACATGTGTTAATTTTATTATAAGCTGATCGTAGTCTCTGATTTACTTGTAAGTAACTGAAACATTATCGTTAAAGACTATTTCAATCCACGGCTTTCATTACGAACTTGATCCTAACCTTTGCTTACTTATGTCCCCCATCCGATCCTATAAGATAAACCCAAAAACTACTAACAGTTTAACAACCCAAGGTTAACTTTTTGAAGGTTGCAAACAAATTTGTCTACATGCAGATTTACTTGCGTAAGTACACCAGTAGTGTTATGTTAAGTAATTCTACAAAAACATACTAAAATATTTCTAAAGTTGTTGTGGCCGATCAGGTAGTTAATCGGAGCGGCGAGGCCTGCACAATGTCAGTGTGATACAGAGTGCGATAACCAAGCCGTCCGTAACTGTTCTGGCTTGTAAGACCGGTGATCGTTGACGCCACGGAGTTGCCGAACGAACGTATATGCGCTGGTCTCGTTCGGCCCACGCACCCCTGTTAGTACGTAAGGTGTAGAAGGGCGATGCCGTAGTCTTGGGTCTTCGGAGGAGTACTTCTTTGTTCGTACTGCTCCGCCTAGTTGTTGATCCGTTGAGGTCGCGCCGTGTGAGAGCGTGTCGCATAGATCTCGGGGAGCTTAGGTACCTCGATCATTATACCGCGACGAGAGCTCCTACATCGTTACGGAGCGCTCCCCGCTACAGCCCCGCCGAGGTTCATTTGTGGGCGGGGCTTTCGTCGTATCGGAGCCCTTGCAACATGTTACACCCCACCGAGAGCTATGCGACCGTTAAAGTTTACCTCTAGGCGAAGCAGCGCATTTATTAACATTTTGCCAATTTTACTATTTCTTAAAACTAGTACGTCATACATTATATAACCTTAGCTTAATTAACACACAACTCCCTACTTTCAAGTTGGCTGGCGTTCCTTTATTAACTTAAGTCTAAGAATTATACTTATGTACTAGTTTTTCTCAGTTACTTATCTATGGACTTTACATTTTACACAATTTATTCTATATAATACTAATTCCTATTCCTAGTCGCCGACATTCTCCCCCTCGTGCGCAGCACAGTCTTCTTTGCCCGGCGACTTCTTTGGCACCAACAGCACGATCCTCGACGTTGGTCTCCGCAGCACTCCGCCTCTTGTCTTAACATCCACGATCCGTACGCGTCCGTCTGGCCCGGGATAGGTAGTGTGGACCGTCCCTCTGGGCCAAGTGCATCGTGGAAGAGTGTGGTCGACAATAAGGACCACGTCACCTGGCTGCAACTGAGCGCTGTCTGCTCGTCCCTGCGCTCGTCTCGGCAGCAGTGTGGGCAGGTATTCCTTCAGCCATCTCCTCCAAAGGTTGTCGGCTAGTCGTTGCACAGTCCTCCAATCGTTTTTGCCGACCAGCTTGGCCTCCGGGAAGCTACCGATGCGCGCCGCTCCGCTAGATCTCCCAATAAGAAAATGGTTGGGAGTTAGCGCCTCCTCTTCGTCGTTGTCGGATAGGTTGGTGATCGGTCTTGAGTTCACCATGTGTTCCGCCTCCAGCAGCAGCGTGTGTAGTACCTCTTCTTTGGGGACTCGTTCTCTCAGGGTCACGTCTAGTGCGGTTTTAATAGAGCGCACTAGGCGCTCCCAGGCGCCTCCCATATTTGGCGCCCCCGGTGGTATGAATTTCCACCGCACGCCTATTCTTTCCGCTTCGACAATTACCTCCTCGTTTTGTATGTTCTGTAAGGCTTGGCGAAGCTCCTTGTCGGCCTTCACGAAGTTTGTCCCGTTGTCAGAGTAAATGACCTTCGGCATTCCTCGTCGCGCCGCGAATCTCCTTAGTGCCATGATAGTTGAATCGGCACTGAGGCTAGGCACCATCTCTAGATGGACTGCTCTGGTAGTGAGGCACGTGAAGAGTGCGCCCCATCTTTTTTCTCTTCGCCTCCCGATTGTGACAAGCATAGGGCCGAAGTAGTCCACACCGGTGCACGTGAAAGGATGCTCGCCATGACGTAGTCTCTCTGCCGGTAAGTCACCTGCCGGTTGCTCCGCTGGCCTCGCCTTGAGCGCTTTGCATGTTTGACACGTTCGTTGAATGCTGCGTAACACTGATCTTAAGCCAATTAGCCAATAGCGTTGTCTTATCTCGTTCATAACGGTGGCATGATTTCCGTGGTTAAACTGACAATGATAATGTTTTACTATCAGTCTTCCAATAGGACTTCGGCCGTCCAATAAGATCGGTGAGCGATAGTCGTGACCAACGCCCGCGATCGCGTTAATTCTGCCACGAAGTCTAATCACGCCGTCCGTTAGCGCGACGTCTATTTGTTTCAACTGGCCTCCGCTCGCGATCGGTTTTCCTCGTTCTAGGCGTTCTATCTCTTGCCCGAAGCTAGCCCTCTGACTATGTCTAATCAGCAAGTCCTCGGCGCGTCGTAGTTGCGTCTCTCCAATTGGAACGTAGAAACGCTTTCTTGACGTCCGCGCTTCACCTTTTGGCACATCTTCGGATCGTTTTTCTGGCCTCCGACACAAGTCGATGAACTGTAAAACTCGTGCCGTTGATCGCCACAGTCTTGACCATGAGGAAAATCGTTCGGGAAGTGGAATGCTCTCAGCCTGTCGAATCGCGTTGACCTTCTCTGTTATCTTATCCTCTTCGGTTTTTTCCTTAGAGAAGCACCTCGCGGCAGGCCATTTGTCTTCATCTCTCTGCAGGAAATTGGGGCCGTTGAACCACCTGTGCTGAGCGTTGAAACCCTCAGGCGGATCTCTGGTTGCGTCGTCTGCAGGATTTTGCGCGGTTGGCACCCAGCGCCACTCGCAGGCTTCGATGTCTCCTCAATTTCGGCCAACCGATGCGCCACGAAGGTTTTGAAAGTTCGTGGGTCGGTCTTAATCCAAGACAGCACGACGCTAGAATCTGACCAGTATATCTTTTTGTTGACGGTTAGGTCGATTTCCTTTTCAATAGAATTGGTGAGCCTGCTTCCCAACACGGCTGCTTGTAGTTCCAGTCTAGGCATCGACGTCGGTTTCAGCGGTGTCACCCTCGCCTTAGCCGCGATAAGACGTGTTATATAGCGATTTCCTTCGCGTGATCGCCAATAAACCGCAGCTGCATACGCTGTTTCGCTAGCGTCGCAAAACGTATGCAGCTCCCCCTCGGTGGAAAATGGTGATATGCACCGCGGTAGTTTTATGTCGCGCATCTTTTCAATGCAGACGAGGTAGTTTCTCCATGCCGCGATGTCACTTGCGGCAATCTCATCATCCCATCCAACGCCACTTCGCCATAAACTCTGTATTAGCTTTTTCCCTTGTATTAAAATTGGCGCCAGCAATCCAAGCGGATCGAACGTGGACATGACCGCACCCGTGACCTCTCGCTTCGTAGGCGTTTGTACGCCAGTCGCTACTTCTTCGCGTATTTTGCGGAGCTGACTCCTGAAGCCCAGGTGGTCGTCGTGCGTCAGCCAGCGCAGCCCCAGAGTTTTCTCTTCGTCGTCGCCCAAATGCACTTCTTCACCGCCAGCTTCCACGATTTCGTTCTTGTTCGAAGCCCAGCCTCGTAGCTCGAAGCGCGCCGCTTTATGGATTATGTCGACTTGTTTCATTATTCGTTTACAGTCGTCGACACTATGAAAGCTCTGTAGATAATCGTCCATGTAGTGGTTGCGTTCGACGGCTCGGGCGGCCTCCGGGTACTTGCTGACGTAGTCTCTTGCATTTTTGTTCTTTATAAAGATCGCCGTGCAGGGTGACGATGCAGCTCCAAATACGACCGAAGTCATTCGGTACTCCTTCACGATCGCTTCTCCGTTGTTTCTCCACAGGAACCTGAGACTGTCTCTGTCTTCTTCCGCTATCCGGACTTGCAAAAACATCTCCTTGATGTCAGCAGACACCGCTACGGGGCCTTGCCGAAAACGCACCAACACACCGAACAGCGACTGCAGCAAATCTGGTCCAGATAGCAAGACGTCGTTGAGGCTGACCCCGCCGTACTTGGCTGCGGCGTCGAACACGATTCTTAGCTTTTTCTTCACAGGGTGCACTACTGGAAAGTGCGGTAGGTACCATGTTCTAGCTGAGTTGCGGTCGGCTGGCGCTTCTTCGGCGTATCCGCTTCTTAACAGGTTCTCAATCTGCGCTTGGTACTGTTTCCTTAAGTCAGAGTCCTTTTGCAGCTTTTTCTCCGTTCCTCGGAACCTGTTTAGAGCTGAAGCGTAGTTATTCGGGAGTCGCAAGTCTTCATGTTTCCACAGCAACCCAACTTTGAATCGGCCGTCTTCCATGCGCTGGCTAGTATTCTCTAGCACGCGAAGCGCTCGTTGCTCCACGTCGGTTGAAGGCTTCTTCGGCTGAATCCCCAGTGACTCGATTGAAAAGTGTTCTTTTATAATTTTGTCTATTTGATCTTCTACGACGCAGGTGTGCGCACATACGTTTACGTAGTTCACCGTCGATGAAGAACCGCTGTCCGCGCCATGCAAGACCCATCCGAGCTTCGTTCGCGATGCTACTGGCTGCCCTTGTTTACCTTTTCTTAGCTGCAGTGTGACAATATATTCCCAGTTGTCCTGCCCAATGAGTAGCTTCGGCGATTCACCTTCGTAGCACACATCCTGAAGTATGCTACGTAAATGGTTGTATCTCTTTAAGCGTTTCTTATCGATGTATTGAGGAGCCAGTTTAAGTGCCTTTATGGTTCTAGCTCCCTTGAGAACGCTTCGACGTTCCTGCTTAAGGCCTCTTAATTCCAAGTCGAGCGTCATAGATTCTCGCTGCTCCATTTGTCCCCCACCGATAGTTTCGATTGTTAACGGTCGGTAGGGGCCTTGAATGCCGATGCTTCTTGCGACGTCCTCGTCCAGCAGCGTGACTGTCGAGCCTTCATCCAGTAGTGCCAGTATTATCTTACTCCCAGTCGGGCCGAACACCTCCACCTTCACAATCTTCAAAATCGCCTTCGGCGTCCTTATGGTGTTGACCGCGGCGGTTGTCTCTGGCTCTGCTTGATTACGGTGCGCTTCGTTCTCCACAGTCACGTGTAGTAGATTGTGGTGCCATCTACGACATATCCTGCACGGTGGTTTTCGGCACGTTTCCTTCCTGTGTTTGCCGATAAGGCATTTAAAGCAGATTTTCAATCTTTTCGCGGTCTCCCATCTGTCGTTGACCGCCGCTCTTAAAAAACGTTGGCATTCAGCAAGGCGATGAGGGCCATAGCAATCGGGGCACTTGACTTCGTCCTTGCCCTTGCTGTTGCATTCGGTGACATTATGAGCCGCCTGCCTTATCGGCCTCTTCGTTGCGCTCGGCTTCAAGTATTGATTTTCTTCTATAATCGCGAACGCTCCGCACTTGTCCGCTTCTAGGTTGAGGAAGTCGCTGATGGTCTGTATGCTCGAGAAGGAATCCTCATCTCTGGAAGCCGTGAAGTCGTACCATCGAAATTTAAGAATCGATGGTAACTTTTCAAGCACTGTCTTCACTAGCTCCGGTGAGTGTAAATACTGTGGCCTCTTCAGTCCGGTGATTGACGCTACGCAGTTGCTAAGCTGGCTCGCGAAGACGCATATATCGCGCGGGTTCTCTGTAACCCGAGATAACGCCTTCAGCTTCTCTAATTCTGCCATCACCAACGCGTCGGGTCTCCCGAATCTTCGCCGCAGTGCCGTGAGGATTTCTTCTGGCTTCACTTCTGAGTATAGTAGGCTCTTGATACTGTCCCTCGCTGTACCCCTAATAGCTTTGCGCAGCCGAGCCATGTTTTGTACGCTCGAGAATAATGGCGCTGTATCCTCGTAGACGACGCGAAATGCCGTCCACTCAGCGCTGTCTCCCTCGAACGTAGGCAGCTCCTGAATATATTTCGGTTGAGGAGCTGTAGTCGCCATGGCTTCCTTAATAGCTTCGGCTATTGTCTGCGCATCGCTTTTCAATTCCGGTTTCCCTGTCGGTACTCTCGGGTCTGAAGCTTGCATCCAACTGCGAATCTGTTCGTTGCGGTCCTCTTCATTTTCTTCAATGACGGAGTTATCTGACTCGTCCGTTTCCATCTCTAGCCGTATACGGGCTAGACGCGTCGCCGCCTGAGCTTCTTGTAGCTCGGCGCGCGCCAGCTCTTCCCTGGCTGCGGCTTGCCTTCTGGAACTGGCCTTTGATATGACCCTGGACGAAGCTCGCCGGGTGAAACCCGCTGGTGCCAAGGTCGAGGCTTGACCTGGCTGGCTAGCTGCGTCCGCAGACGTCGACTGCTCCCTGGAGATATCCGCCACCGTAACCCGCGTCGATTCCGACGTGATTGCGGGCGAGGTGGTGGCAGTCGCGGCTGATTCTTGCTGCATCCCACGTTGTGACCTCGTGACTGGCATCTTCTTAACTTCTTTACAGGATCCGGCTCGAAGGACCAAATGTTCTTGAGTTTTTTACAGGATCCGGCTCGAAGGACCAAATGTTGTGGCCGATCAGGTAGTTAATCGGAGCGGCGAGGCCTGCACAATGTCAGTGTGATACAGAGTGCGATAACCAAGCCGTCCGTAACTGTTCTGGCTTGTAAGACCGGTGATCGTTGACGCCACGGAGTTGCCGAACGAACGTATATGCGCTGGTCTCGTTCGGCCCACGCACCCCTGTTAGTACGTAAGGTGTAGAAGGGCGATGCCGTAGTCTTGGGTCTTCGGAGGAGTGAAAGGCTTCTTTGTTCGTACTGCTCCGCCTAGTTGTTGATCCGTTGAGGTCGCGCCGTGTGAGAGCGTGTCGCATAGATCTCGGGGAGCTTAGGTACCTCGATCATTATACCGCGACGAGAGCTCCTACATCGTTACGGAGCGCTCCCCGCTACAGCCCCGCCGAGGTTCATTTGTGGGCGGGGCTTTCGTCGTATCGGAGCCCTTGCAACATGTTACACCCCACCGAGAGCTATGCGACCGTTAAAGTTTACCTCTAGGCGAAGCAGCGCATTTATTAACATTTTGCCAATTTTACTATTTCTTAAAACTAGTACGTCATACATTATATAACCTTAGCTTAATTAACACACAACTCCCTACTTTCAAGTTGGCTGGCGTTCCTTTATTAACTTAAGTCTAAGAATTATACTTATGTACTAGTTTTTCTCAGTTACTTATCTATGGACTTTACATTTTACACAATTTATTCTATATAATACTAATTCCTATTCCTAGTCGCCGACAAAAGTCATTTCATAACGACATGATATAATGTTGGTTGCTTGGACTCTTCCAGAATCTCTCACGATCTCTGATCGCTAATTGACCGTTGCTTTTATATGTACTAACTAATTTATATCTACTAATATTACTATTTTGCTATGTTTTTGAAAAAAAAAATGTCAACTCAATATAGGCTGGTGTGCCAAAAAGAGGTAGCACAAGTCATAAATAGCTTACCATAGGTCTACCCAAGGTAATAAATAAGTCATGTTTATCTATTCGAATATGAATCGGAAGGTGATAAACTAGTTTTTGCGTAAGTAGATAATAAATTATCAGAGAAACGATCCAAGTGCTACTAATAAAATTGTTTTGAAAGATTCAGAGCTCCTTCAAATTGACCCTCTTGTTAGTTTAGGACTCGCAACCTTGTCTCCTCAATATTACAGAAGAGTTAAGGTATCAACACATGTGAAGCCGACAAACGCATATATAACAAGTACAGTTCTCCTCAGCTCATTATGACACATAGCCTTTACTTAAAGGCCAATAAAGGGAAATTACTTAATTAATAACACCATTACACACTTCTACATGCTCGTTCTACAATTGAAATACCTCACTTTGTCATGTTATATACTTTAATGTTTAACCCTATTTTGACCTTGTTTTTTTTATATTTAATATGTAACCTGTGGCATTGTGTTAAATAGATGTTTTCTTTTTATATCATCTTAATTGATCTAGAATTAAATTCATATTGTAATCCAACAACGGAACACTAACAAAAAAGGCACACATTTATATTATTATTAAAAAAGTCGTATTTATAATATAAATGCATTTTCTATAAAATTAATGATTGTGACATATAACTTCGGGTAAAAAAACGATTGGCCATCGATTGCATTGCATTTGAAACAGCTCTAATGTCATCTCTGAGAGCGAGCACAATTCCGTTGAAGCTCTCGACTCGTTCGCAGTATTTATTGGCCAACTTCAACAATAAATTGGAGACGCCAACGCGACAACTCAAATGATAGTTTGAATGATGAGGTTTTAAATTTTCTCGTATGTAATTATAGTTTTAAAACTTTCGCTTAGATAAACAAATTAATGTCGACGTGTTTATTAACATATTATAATGTCGTATGTATTTAAAAAAACACATTGTTAACTTATTTAGTTTTATTTAAACAGGAAAATAATTTTTAAAACAACTTCTTCAGCTAAAGGTTAACAATTCCATTTTGAATAATTCATATATTTATAATCAAATTCTTGTGCGTGTTCTTTAAAACAAATAAGAAATGGAATAATGCGTTTGAAGTTGTTTATAAACAACAAGATGTAGTCTCTTAAAGGATTTGTTCGGAATACCTGCAGAATTTTATAGTAGAGGCATCGAGGCAGTGTGAATGTCCTCGAGCCTTAAACATTCCTTGTTCTATAGCTGGATATGTTTTAAGATATTTTTTGATTGCAAAACCTATTTTATCAGGTTCTATAAAATAACGAGGACCTCGCAAACCTTCCTCAGTGGAAACTACAATACTGAAATAAATTCAAAAAATTTGGTCCTTGTGGCATTGTAACCATTATGCTGACGGCATATCCTCGGTGTATCCCTATATTAAAGCACCAGCTCTTGGGTCACCAGTATTGACTACCAAACGCCTACTGAATTATTAAATAGGCACTTGTACCAGAGCATTCAAAAGTCTCTAATCCAAACGGAACAAAATCAAAATTGGAGGAAAGACTTGTACTTTGACCTTTCGGCAGTCGCACGGGCAAGAAAGAGACGAATGATGTCAGTAAAATTTGTTATTTAAGTTATAAAAAGAACATCAAGTAGTGGTCACAATTGTTGTTTCAAATCGATTTCACGTCGACACAAATAATAAACCGCTTATACGCCGCTTCTCAGCAATTCGTTCCGCTGAAACTCGGCTACAAGCGACACTGGAAAACATAGGGGAGCACATTATTGTACAAATAGAGAAACATCTGTTAATTTTTTTTTATATAACAGGACGCAAACGAGCAAGCGTGTCACCTCGAGTGAAGTGCTGACTACCGCCCATGAACGCCTGCCACACTATTAGGCTGACAAGTCAGTTGTCTGGCCATTAAGCGAGAGGTACGCTTTTTTGAATGCCGCCAAGTCGTAATAGTTCAGCCTTAGTTTGTTTGCGAGCAAAACTTTTTATCCTCATATAACGCTTCAATTTTTGAAAGAGCGTCCCGGTACATATTAATCTCCCGTATATAATGGAATCTGCTCGCGACATTTCGATGATATTTCGATCGGCCGATATGAAAACAGCTCTGATTGAATCGTGATTGAGGTTGAACAATCGCGATGGCTCTTTACAATAATTTTGCAATTCCGTCTGATCGAAGTGTACTTATCAATTACATGCATTTTATCAACTGTTGTTTTATTATAACGCAATGTATTAATGATAATATTCTCGTTTGTTTACGAGTATCGGTCATTAAGATAAAAAGGTAAAAACAAGATTTTTTCATATTTTAAATAATATTTGTATTTAAAACGTTTGTAACAATCCAATGTTTTGTAAATGTGAATAAAAAGAAGAGTTGACATTTACTTATACACCATGTTTAAATATATTGCGTAAAAACGTTGTAGGGCGGATTTGGGCGGCTATAAAACTTTATGTGGCGTATGGTTCGATCATAAAACGCTTAGGGCCCGCGGTGCCTTGCTGGGCGCGCGTAAAACATCCAGCAGGTTATTTGTTGCCTTGTTAGCGATGTTTATTTAACACCTTTTGGGATTTAATTGATGGAAGTGTATAATTGAAATATACAATTGGACATAAAAACATTTTTCTTCTATGGACTGTGTAATGTTTTTTTTTGTTTTCTTTTCCACAGGTTAAAAATATTTTTTTATAAAAAAATAATTTTGGACCAATTACGAGCTCTCATTGCCATCAAATGTAAAGTAGGTTATGTAACAATTTGTAAAACCTTACAGCAGGTTATTTGTTGCCTTGTTAGCGATGTTTATTTAACACCTTTTGGGATTTAATTGATGGAAGTGTATAATTGAAATATACAATTGGACATAAAAACATTTTTCTTCTATGGACTGTGTAATGTTTTTTTTTGTTTTCTTTTCCACAGGTTAAAAATATTTTTTTATAAAAAAATAATTTTGGACCAATTACGAGCTCTCATTGCCATCAAATGTAAAGTAGGTTATGTAACAATTTGTAAAACCTTACACTTCAATTTGAATATATTACCTTAATAACACAGATAATGAAATAAAACATCGTACATTTCTATCGTTGATTAGAATTCCAAACCTTTTGATATTTTTTATAAGGAATATAATTTCTCCCATTCCCTACTTAAATTGAAGGTAGAAAAGCAATTCTCTAAAGAAAATTTATGATATGACTTATTCAAAGGTAAACAGCGCGGGAATATTGGTAAAGAGCGAGTCGCCCACGTGTAGGGTTCTCCGGTAAAATAAATCTTATTAAAAAAATGATTTCTTCTTGATCCTTAAATTTATGAGATTTTATTAACACATTTGTGTCAAGAAATTTTACATTTCTTAACCTTAATGTAATTAAATATTTAGGGCCTTTATAGCATTTAACGATTTATAGGAATGATTAAAATGGTATAATAATTCGTCTATTTAAAAATATGAATAAAAGATTTTTTTTGGAAATGATTGTTTTTTATTATGGCTTCACAGATAAAATATACGTCACAGCAAATAACATAACTGAAGTTGGAAACACTAGAAATCTATGTATAGAACTACACATTATTATTTTATTATAATCAAAAACAGTATTATAAGGCTATAAGTAAGCGCACAATTAATTTTTAACATTATTGAAAGCGGAACCAAACATTTTATTAAAACCAAACACTATATCTTTTTGAGCAACTCCAAAAAAACCAGACGACCCCAAACAGGAGTCCTATTGATCCCTTATCAAGAAATGGAACTGGCCATTAATCTCTCGCATAAAAGCCGCTACAGAACAGTAAGTGGATAAATATATAGCGGGTAATGATGCGCGGAGATACTGCCTTTTGTTGCTTCCTAATAAATATACATTCGATCGTAATTGTAGACCTCGTTTATATTTATGTTTATGGTCTACTTTTCGTTGAAAACGACGAATATTTTTTTTATTACATGGTGAGTGTGTATTATATTTCCCTTATATATATAGATATATAAATCTCCTGTCACGATGTTTGTCTCCGATGGATTCCTAAACTACATGAGCGATTTTAAATTAATTGGCACACCGTGAGCAGTCTGTTCCAACTTGAGATGTAGGATAGCTTAGATCTTTAATTATAGTCGCAATTTTATTTTATTGCAAATTATTTGTCTATATAATTAATTGACAGTCACAATTATCTGTTAACTCCAAAAGATTCTAACAGATGTCGATACTTTTCGACTGGATTGAATAAGTAATCAATAGATGGCACTGTTATGGTAAACCGACACACGTGTCATATAAGCATAAATAATTTGTATGGCAAAGCAACGTTTGCCAGTTCAGCTAGTATAACTATATAGTTTGTTCCTTCGCTGCACTGAGGGGAATCGTGCGATTTTATTCCTACGTACGGTCGTTTGAGGTCGCATGGCTAAATTCCTGAGTAACTATTACATGTGTATACATTTTTTAAAATTATTAAGTTACTAACACAACAAAAAGTTACTAATAAGTTAACTTAAGTTACTAGCTTCCTCCACGCGGCTACGCCCACATGTAATTTGGTTAAGTATATAGAATTTTTTAATGATCCCGGCAAGGTTTTCTTTCACAGGCTAAAAAAACTGGTGAATTCTAATGGTGAATGTTTGATAACGATTCAGTAGTTTTGAAGTTAATCGATTACATTATGTAAAGAAACATATAAAAAATATTTTTCCTATTTCTTATAAAACTCTATAGGCTTGTCTTGTTTGTGGGAAATACCTGGATAAATTGTTGTATTATCTCTTCTATGGTATATACTAATGTACACATATCTCAGGGATGTCAAATATATCATCAATGGGAGGATGTTTACCATTTAATATTTATAGAAGACTGGTTTAAAATATACCAGCCGTCGAATCACTCGTTTTTAGTTAACCTTATACTTTTTACTAAATAAGAAGTATCAGTTTATCCCCTCCCCACCTCCTTGGCTTGATATTCCAAACATCTCTTCTTTACATATGTGACTAAAAGAACCGTTGTTCATAATCACAGACTCCTGCGGTTGCGGCTGTGCGTTAATAAATCACTCACCCAATCGCATCCCCGAAATCACGATTGGGGGGTAGTTTGAAAAAAAATTATAATGTCAAACTTATTTACTTGCCTATGTATTGTGTATGTGTTAGCGCCAAATTTCAAGTAAATAAACCCAAGGAATAAGATTATTTATAGTAAAGTTTTTACCCCTTTTCGCCCCCTTGGGGGGTCCAGTTTACAAAATAAAATATATGTCAAACTTATTTACTGGCCTATGTACGTATTAGTGCCATATTTCAAGTAAATAAACCCAAGGAATAAAAATTTCATAGTAACGTTTTTACCCCTTGGGGGGTAGTTTGAAAAAAAAATATAATGTCAACCTTATTTATTTGCCTATGTACGCGTTAGTTCCAAATTTCAAGTAAATAAACCCAAGGAATAAAGATTTTCATAGAAACGTTTTGCCTCTTTTTGCCCCTTTGGGGGTTGAATTTCTAAAATCCGTTCTTAGTGCTCCACTACACATCTCAAGGAACCTACATGCCAAATTTTAGTACATTTTAGTTTATTTTACAACAATTTATTTTACAAATGTTAGTACCAGTAGTTTCGGCTGTGCGTTGTCTGTCAGTCACTCAGTAACGGAAGAGTTTTATATATATAGATTTGTATTGGGGGCATATTTATTAAAATAAAATAGTAATATAACCTTATTAAATTGTCTTTTATTTGTTTTAAGAATAAATAGCTTATAAAGATCTAAACTCTATTAAATATAGTACGTAAACGTTCCATATCGAATCGTATTGGCGAATACTTATGAAGAAGTGCCTGAAGGGCCAATTATATATTACCAAATGACTTACATGTTTAACCAAGGGTAGCATTTATCGTTATTATTTACAACATCCTTACAACTATTAGACAAAGATATATTTACAAATAAACACAAAACATAAGAACATAAATTAATAGAACCTCTAAAAGTCAATCAGAAATATGTATAGATATTAATCTTAATTATAAAAATGAATAAATTTAGCTTAAAATAAGTATACACAATACGTATATACAAGTATATACAATTGTATCACAGCACACAATTATCTACTTATGTTCGCTTCATTGTTACATAAAAGGTCAACTGTACGTTTTAAATATAATTAATCATTAAATTTTGTGAACAACATGTGACCTTAATTACTTACAAAACTCATTACACTGTTGGGCTATTATGATTAAAACCTCTTTAAATCACAACGTCTATCAACTATCATATCAACAGTCTGTGAGACAGATAAATAGAACACAGTATATTGATGATTTTAATTGTAAAAAATAGAAGATAAATTCTTCGCAATTCGCGCTTATTCGTATGAGATTCATAAATAATGTCTCCTTGTTCATACAGCGTTGTAATAACAAATACTACTTTTAGAAAAGGAATGTATATTTTGGGAGGGTAGCAACTCCGATGTTGAGACGGGGCCGACACAGCATTATGCAGTGCATTAATGTGAGTGTTTAAAGTGGGTATATAATAATTGAAACGCAAAGTATATGGCAATAATTAATTATATATTATAATTGAATTATTATTATAATGAAGTATACCGTAGTTTTGACAAATGGAAGCCTTCTTTATGATACTACATATAACATAGTACTTGAATAAAATTAGTCGACACTGCTCTAATTTTTTTAACGGCCTGAATTTTCTAAAAAGATACTTATATTTTACCTATGCAATAACAATTTTGGGTGTGGTTTGGCTAATTCTTATTTATAGGTGCAAATCGCTGAAATGACAATGTGAGTGCAATAAAAAAAATGTCACCTTGACAGTGTCTAATGCTTTGCTAATATAGTGTCCAAAGCTTAATAATATTTAAACATATTAACATGTCAAAATGCAATAGTCGTAATCAAACTCGTATAATAGCTAAGTATGTCTCAGCTAACCCTAACATAGAGGGAGCTGGCGTCGCGCCAGAAGCGATAATGTTGGGAATTTTAAACGGAATAAAGATGACCGCTGCCCACCTTCTATTACGTGATATTACCCGCATGAATATCAAACCACCGACCGGTTCATACGAATACATTTCAATGCTTTTGATATAAATTCTGAGTATGCGTTTTATGAGAAGCGATGAATCCAGATATTAAAAGCTTGTTTATACAAAATTCGTGTGTTCAATTCATAACACGATTTGAAGGGATAATATGACTTTATGTTTATTGTCTATTGTATAAACGCTTTAACAAATACTGTTGCAATGAGACCAAAACGATTATATCATGATTTTGTCAAATCTTATAAAGCCTATGTTATGACTCGGTGTTACAAATTGAGCCGGGTTCGATTCCCGGTACGGTCAACAATTGTGTAGTGAGCTAGTGTGTTGGTTGCGACCTCAGTGTAATAATTATATATGCAAGTATATAGTATGTATGAGTGTTAGCACCTAAAGAGAAAATCCCTTAAGATACAAATATTTAATAACAAACTACAACACTAAAATGAATATTAAAAGTTTGGGCCTTGTGACATAATGCTAGCGGCGTTTTTTCGCTGTATCGCGATGCTTAAACGTTTAGCGAGAAAAGCACCAGCTCTTGGTCACCGGTACTGACTACCAGGCTCCTACTTTACACATCAATAAGCGCACTTATATCCCAATATCCTAAACTCCAATACTCTCATCACTAGTGGGAACAAATTGAAAGCTGGAGTAAATGTCTAATATGTCAAGTTCTTTTTAAGGTTATACTATTGTTATGTTATTTATTAAAATATAATTCATGGATTGTTTTAAAATTTTCTTGCTAAATCTTAATTTCATTAGCGAATATTTTTTAATAATAAACGTTAAACTATCCGTCCTAAAGATAAATAGTAATAAAGTAATACATTAAAAAGCACTTAGCTATAAACAGTAGTGTGTAAGCAGCTGCATATTAGAGCTAAAATCCAGATATTTTAAAGATAAAATTTATAAACTTTTTATATGTACGTTATTAATATTAATACGATTAATATGACAAATTTAATACAGTAGGTATTAAATTTGTCATGGTATGGTCAGTCTAGTGGTTATGGTCTACACCCTAAGTTCAAAACCAATCAATTTAATATCTTTGTTTCAAACATCGTCTAGACTAAACTTTCCTGTCGATAGACAACATAAATATCTATTCAAAACCGTTATTTTAAAATTAAACACAATTCTGTAATAAAACAGTAACGATAAGTGTAAAAATGATAAAAATTTAATGTTTTAACGCGTTCCAAGATGATTCCGAGACATTCCACAAATCACTGTCTCGGTCCAAAATTTCAAAATTACTTCTTGAAAAATTGCGTTTAGGCTCTTAGAGAAAATCGTTCCAAGTGAAGCAAAATTAATAATTCCGACCTCGTCTATGGGGCTAGCTACACACAACCGTAAGGTATCTTTGTACGGGATATAATATAGCTTTCTATAAACTAATTATACAAGTCTATTATGACTAATATAAGTTATAATACACAAGAATGTGCGCAGCGCAATTATTCGTGCCCTCAATCATAAGTCGCGTCGGTGCGACGCGACTTATGATTTCAATAGAGGCAATATACAATTCAGTAGAATTACATTTTGACATTGAAAATAATGTTTTAAGTTCAATAATATTTGTTACTCAGGCAGCTGATGTTCTTTTATTTGACTTTATAAGACTTCCTATATTATTGCATGTAAGCTGTTGATACGTGGATACATTCATCATACAAAAGACACACGTATCAGCACGCAACAAAAATTGATGAGCAATACTCATTATAGTCTAAAGGACTATTTAAACGATAAAAAGCTTGGGTATGATTTGTCCTAAATACTTAAGTAAGGACATAGTGACACATTAATCAAATTTAAAGTGAAAGGTTACCATTTGAGTTTTATGATATCTTCCCAGACTGGTTGATATATTTAGAACCAAAAGTAGAAGAAAGGTCACACTGGATTACTCACTTTGATACCTCTCATCGAATTTGGGTCCTTAGGCACTATCTTGAGGTACACAAGTGATCGCTGATACATTTTAAGAGGACACCTAAGAAATTAATAACTGATTTCTTGAATCGTCTGTTAAATGTAAAGAGTCCCCATGGATCACCCGTCCATTACCGCCCTTTATAAATTCCTCTACCTAAAACATCGACAATTATTTCAGTAGGAGGCACTAAACCTTACTTTATTACAGGCTTATTTGCCTCGAAAAGTGCTTGGAATCATTTTGTATGTATCTACAGTTTAGTTCATACTTTTAACTATGAATTTAATACATTTATAGCTCAATCAAGCTCAATATTTTCATTATATAAAAATCAATAAAAAAGCTATGTATGCCTTTAATATTTTAAAAAATACAAGGTTTTTATGTAAACATCAAAAACAGGAAACAAATTGAAAGTTGCAGAGCGCACGGCTTAAGCTAAGCCGCCCGGTTTGCATCCAACACGCGAGGACCGCTAGATATTTAATATAGCGTAGTAAAGCCTTTCCTTGTGCTCAATGTCTCTTTCAACTTTACCGTTAAATGTTATATTTAGACTGAACTAACATTTTAGAAGTAAAAGACACATACGATGAAAGAAAATTTGTATGGTTAAGAAATGTTAGGGTTAAGATTTCTCCATGTACGTCATAAACTCATGACATTCGAGGTAAAACATACGCTTAGACTATGCCTATAGTCTGGTTTAGTTTTATTATGTCTAAATTGTTTTATTTGTCTTATTTATCGATTCACGACTTTACTGGACTTGAAAAAATAATCATCCTTATGTATCTACTGTATATATGATGCCACATAAACAGTAAAAACTCCATGAGATAATATTATATAGGTATTTGTATCTAAAAAAAGATACATAATAATACACATTAACTATACAACCCCCTAAAAATTTAATTCATAATTTATTTATTAAAAAAATGACCCTATACAAATTTAATCGGTCGTCCATTAGGTCAAAAAACAAATCGAAACCCGTACGAGGTTAATGAAAAGTCTCTTTTATTAATCTAAATTAAATGCCTTTTAAACTTATGAATCAGATTATATTTCCATTTCAATATTTTCCTAATCCAAATACTAATGAAAAATGTATGGATCTACCGTTAATTGCTTTAAAATAAAAATAAATATTAATGTATTTTAAAATACTTGCAATATTCGTACTATGTTAACTTTACTCTGATAAATTATTTACATTACCAACGACTAAAGAAATCTATTATTTATGTACCTATCTACCACAGTTCCTTTTGCGTTTTACTTCCTGTGGAATCGACGGTGGAACCGGCTCTCGTTAATTATATCCATAGACTGCAGTTTTTTTCCGGACAGCTTGCATTCTCATCACCCCTATCTTAACAAAATGTCCATATATACATAGAAACACAATATATATATATATATATATATATATTGTGTTTCTTTCGAATTGCGTTCTTGTATTAACACTTCACATACTCGGTAGGTATAACTATATAATTTTTGTAGTTGTGTGTCAATGTCAATCATATGGAATCCGCTGGTATAAAATACCGGGTGACACTCACATTCAGAGAGCTTAAGCAAATATTTTGCTAAATGATGTAACTGTAACAAAAACCCCTCATCACGTATGTTTCGCAAAAAACACGGACAGAAAATTAATGAAGTACAAAAAAGGACGTAAATACAAACCTAAGCAAACCCCTTTTTGTCGCGGGCTTCCACGCATTAAGGGATTTCAGCCTTTTCGCGATGGAAGTAAAAATTAATAGATACGGCTTACGAATTTTGTATTTACACCAATCTGTCAACAAAACATAATTCGGAATTTTCGAAAGGGTATTTTTTTGAATAATATTTAATCGTATTAAGCAATCCGCAATGAATAACAATAGAATCAAACAATGAGATTCACAAATTATATAAGAAAATAACAACAACAGAAATTAAAACATATTGTATTATTACGGTAAGTCAAAAGCCAAAAGAATCGAAACATAAATCATTAAAAATTACCATAAATAAATATTCAATAGCGTCAGTATTAAATTTTATCCGTAACTGTAGATACTTGGCCGCTCTCCAAAGGCCACGATTGCCTAATACATAGATAATATAGTCTGGAATAGATCATTACTTATAATAACTATAACAAAGACAAACTTTTTGTTTAATGTGTGAGATTATTTTTGTTTATTAAACAAATTTGTTTGAAAACAAAAATGCTCACACGTAGTTTTTTAATTGTGTTAAATATATAAAATTAAACAAACATCGCTTAATTTAATTATTCACAAATTTACGCCATCAAACATAGAAAGGAAACGGAACACTGGAATAAAACAAAACGTTCTATTTTCCAAGTGCATTCAAAACGAATCGTAAAGGACACATAACACTGTTATAACAGAAAATATCGTTTTGACATAGTCTGTGGACCTAGCTTTCAATCTATGGATATGTCATAAGCATTATTAAAGTAACACAAGAAGCCTATCCAGTTCTATATAACAACCGGCTGACGATGCAAAATTTGCTCGAATGTTTTTCAACGAGCTCTACACTATCCATTTTCTATCCATTAAGGATCGGTGATACCATCTCTGATTGTTTGTTGGGCTGACTTTATCTTGGTCCCGCCTTTAAAAACTTCGAAAGAACTTGCACTTTTTTATCGCTTACAACTTGTTTATAAAATACACAATGTATTGTGTAATTTTTTTATAAATTAGGAAACGAAACTACAAAACATAATTTGCATTGATAGCTGAAGAAGCTGAAGAAGCATGCTTGTGCTAGATTTAAATTAGCATATTTTTCGGTTTTTCTTATTTTAATGTATGTTGTGTTTCGTTTATGTATTATTATTATATTTTTTTTGTATACTTCGCACCCTTTGCACCTGTCTGTATTTTAAGTATTCTTTTATCGTGTGGGTTGTCTGGCAGAGATCGCTTATTAGCGATAAGGCCGCCCGTTGCTCTTATATGTTCTTACATCTGTTAATGTCATTTGCTACTAGTGTTTAAGTGCGATAAAGTGTTAAATAAATAAATAAATAAATAATTTGGTGAAGCGCGTTGCATAAGAAATGTAATGTTTGATAATTGTATGTAACAGAAGTTTTTAATTGAAAAACCCCAATGTAAATCATTCAAAAATGCGAAAAGTAAATAAAATAGTATTATAAACGTGGTAAGGGTACAGAAAAGTAAATCCTTTGCATGTAGCGTAATAAAGTCTTCAAGCGTCGGATGTAGGCAATTAGAAGCCTCCCGTCGCGAGTTACGTCCGCAAATATGCTGGATCTTTGATAAAGTCCTCTACCTGAGAGAGCATTAAGGCTAAGGGTAGGATACAAAGGAGCGATACTTAAATGTTATGCATTCCTTTGTATGGGGTTACTTAAAGGAACTGCACAAAAAATATAGTTGTATATAAAAATGCAAATTAAAAATACAAACTCCATAGAACGCATTAGGAAAACAGTACTTACCTCTTTAAAGGTCAACGGCGGCTTATCGTCCGCTGTTTTATGTGTAGTCTGTTTGTTTCTAACTTCAACACATTCATTGAAGATATTTTTCACAGAAATTTAATTACAAGTGTGTACGTAGCCTATAAGATTTGCAGGTTTATTATAATGAGTCGTGCACGGTTAATCGCAGTCGTCTTTGTCCAAACTGTCAGAACAATGTAGTTCCCATTCAGGGACGCCTTTTGAAGGTACTTGTAATAGATGGGTATTTTGTGATAGTGTATTTAATATGACTGTGTAAAAAATAACGGAGTGATTGTTGTAAGAAGGAAAGACATATTTTAAAAAATACTTGATGAGATATTAGTGTTTGTGACCAACACATAACGATTGGTGCAGATTTGAAGCTGATATTGCAGACAAATTGATATATAAATAAATATATTATTTACATACGGAGGTCATACACATATTAACCTTATAGAACAAAAATTAATAAATTTATTGAAGTGCTATAGATTTCGTTTCAAGTTTCATTATTTTATGTACAGTGTACACAGCAAATACTATTTATAGCTTACACTTGTGAATATGTAATAGATTTATGTCTTTTGTTTGGGCTACCCTATTAGTAATTCCAGATCTATTGTTTATACTTTTTAGAATAGGAATACACACTATTAGTCATAAACCAATAAATTTTATTATTACATAAATTTCTTATTACACTAAAATAATGCCGCATAATTAAGTCATTAACGAGGGCGGAAAGTCTATTGCTTTCTAACTTTGAAAAATCGCTGACACAGCGCGGGTAATTCCTCAGCAACATCACTCTTGTGGCGGCTTCCAATTAGCTGGCAACACCTCGCGTTAATTGAATCAAATTGCGCTAGTGTTGCCATCTTTTACATGAAACATGCATTTTAAATAGCATATTTTGTTTCTGTGTCGGTGTACTTTTATCTTTTCTAGGCATCGTTCAGGAAATTTTAAGGTTTCAGTCGCTTAGCGATTAAGTAACGAACCACTTAACAAACCTAAGAAACTTAAACTTTCGGTTTACTTACGGGTTATTAAAATATAAACATTGTTATAATTATTATAATATAAACATTATTATTATTATTCTTAGAAAACATGTTTAAATTCAATATCTTGATTAATTTATAAGTTAAACATTAAAGTTTCGACTAATATTTGTGAAAAAAAATTCAATGTAGTTATTTCTCATTAACAAAGATTAAAATGTTTCCTTAAGGTCTTTTTCTATATGTGTGTTCTTTAAGTAAGAAAGAAAGAAGAAAGAAAATACGTTTATTTAAGTAGTGATAATTAAAGTCACGTAATAAAAATCAACGACTCGTTATAACTACTTGTATTGCGAAATTGCAATACACATTCTTCAAGTTGTACAGAGTTTTATTTATGATACAAGTTATTCAGAGAACGTGACGATTTCCACTTCGCTAAGATTATTGAGCACCAAATTATACGAAAATCTCATTAAAAAAACCCTCCACAGATGAGATTTAGCTCGACGTGACAAAATTGGATACTTGAATTATATTCCCAAAATAAGTGAGCGTTGTTTTATGTGGATTATGTTTACGATAGAACATTTACTATGTAAAAAATAATTGTATAAAAATCCCTTTTAGTATTTACCTACTGCATACTACGTATTATTAACAATGCAGTATGAAATGACATAAAAAAACATTTTGAACATGACACAAATGAATGAACATATCTCGTTTGCAAAACGTAATGACTTTAGAAAATAGCAGATGAAACCGCTTTCCTCTGTCAATTCTTTTCACTTGTTACATTGTATTATTTTGATAGTATCAAATACGAAAAGGTCGTTTTCGTCTAAGCATTGATACTCTCACTTATAACGTTATCTACTGTCAAGGATTATGTAGGTATGCTATGGAATCATGACCCAGCCGAAGCCCAAAAAAAAAATATTCGCATTGTAACATCTCAGATATCTCACATATGGTCAATACATGTTGAGTATAGTGAAATGCCACAGACATACACGAGTATTAGAGACAAAAGCGGAGAGGGGATAAACGTGGAAGAGGCAAAACATAAAGTTGTAATCGACCATAGACTCACGTGGCTGAGAGCTCATGAGAGTTGGCCTTTTATTGAATGGTACACTCTCGTATTGGTTAAATATTTATACTAATTTAGTATTTGTTAGATGACGTTCTGTATAAATGCAAAGAGAATGTACAATATATAGAAGGGGAAAATTTTCAAAATTTTTTTCACCGGGAAAAATGCTTAGTAATGCTATTGAAATTCAATAAAAACTCATGGTCACCGATTTGCGTGTATCGCAAAGGCGCATTCCACAAGCGATGCCGCGAGCCAATTTGCACATTTCCAATTCGAATACCTTCCAAATTCTAATTTTCCCGACAATTTACAAGGAAAATAAATTTTATACACGAATAAATAAAGTTCATTTTTAATAATATCGTTTTCATGAAACTTTGGATAACTGTTGTGGTTACGTCACTCATTTTCAATTTAAATGCTTCAAATTGATTTTGTTTTGAGTTTAAAGACTTGGCTTAGACGTTGTTTTACGAGGTTTGCTATTTAATAACAATTTTGTGCGTTAATTAAGGAACTGGGGCGTGGGAACGAATAATGTGTGGCGCGAAAATTTTACGCCTTGGAAATACTTTGTTTTTTTATTATTATTCAATGTAAGATTAATGAACATTATAAACATATTTGTGTTGTATTCAAAAAAATATCTTAAGTTTTTTTTAATAACGAAGTGATGACTCGCAGGGTGGCTGGAATCTTTTTAGATGCATTACCGGCCTTTAAGTTGTGATTTTGTCTTTAGGGACCCTAAGTTACATTGCTTCAGAAATACCGTGACAGGCAGCTAGTTTCATAACATGGTGGTGCATGGTATGAGGTGTCTTACGAAATGCTCAGTGGTGAAGGACGTGGAAATAGAGGTGGAATTTGGATTGAATTTCTGCATAGATGTGATGGTGAAATTCAGCAACAGGCTCCAAACGACTCCGTCGAACGAATGTATACCTACAATATTAAACTAAATAATATAAAATAAATATAAATAAAAAATAGATATACAAACGAAGAATTAGATTCCGTTAGATTGCTGATAACCCATTAGATCATGTCTCGAAGTTACTAGCTGACAAATGACTGTGAATCAATATGAAAATTCTGTAGCCTTTGAATCGTGTGAAGCTCTAAAGCTGGCAGACACGACATTAACATATGAAATTACTAGTGCAGAGCTATTACAGCATTATCCAACGTTTTGCAAACGCCTACTACAATCAAACGTATGTAATAACCACCAATATTGCTACAGAGCTCGTAAATAAAGGACTAAACAATAATTCAGTTAATAGAAGAGCAATGTTTCCCTACTACCCCCGTTTTGTGAATGGGAGTGCCATGCTGTTACTTTAGAGTTTCAGCCGAATGGGCAGGCATGGCCGGAGAAATACCACTCCCTCACAGAAAACCGTCGTGAAGTGATGCAATTGGACTTTGTTCATTTTGTAATCGCGTTCCGTTCGGTGACTGAGATCTTCCGGTGCCCATTTCCTAATTTACCTGCAATGGCCGGCAACGCACTCACGAGCTCCCAGCAACGTGAATGTCTATGGGTGGCGACTTCACATTTATGGTGGCCTCCGGCTCATTTGCTCTCTCTTATATACAAAAAAAATGAACGAACTACACGGTGGAAAGTTGTACGGCAGTTCGTTAATTTTAATTCCACTTCTGAGTGCAAAACATTTGCTACAACATTTGGTTCATTAATTTTCTTCTTTTATTCTTTCTTATATATTTTGTTTTCTTATCAGGCTTAAGGCATAAATAAAGGCCTTGTCCACCTACAATACGTATTAAAATTACAAAGTTTATATGAGTTTAATTTTGATGAAAAGAACAGTACTAGTACTATAACAAATGTAGGTGTATATTAATTTAATGACATCGGACCAGTTCTCTCAGTTCATTAAAACGTTCCGTTTATTAGCCCTTTATTCTCCCTTATGACTTTAATTAAATGAGTATATTGTTTCTCTACAAAGGCTGACAAACACACGGCCTCAGGTGAAATTACATACCCTGTGAATTGAGATCTCTCCATTACAATTCAGTTCGGTATCCTTTGAGATTAAATTTTGCTTGTATAAATTACTATAACATTTTTGAACATGAAAGAGAGACTATCCATGATCTGCAGCTTTAATTAGTACGATGACGTCATCAATCCTAAACCGCGAAGTATTCTCGACCGCTAAGAATAAACAAACCTTTTCGGTTGCTTATTTTCAGTTGTATGGTTTTTAGTTTTAGTGTTTTTTGTAACTCCTCTATATTTATATATTATAATATATGTATATATATATATATACAACGGTTGACAAATCTGTCAGCCTCTCTACGTGATATGCATGGGTTCCTCAATTATAAAAATAAATAGTATTTATTCTAATAATATTTTCAAATTTTCTTAAGGTCGATTTCCTTCTCAATATATATTTGTCACTTGAATACCAACCATAGACAATAAGTATTGAAACCCGAGTTTTTTTCAAAAGTTTTTTTGCTATACAGCCTTATTACGAGTGAAATTATATAGATTCATTCGTATCAACTACTTTGAACTCATTAGTATAATATTATAAGTGAAAAACGTACTTAAAAGCGCGTTTAGCGGTTATTGCCCAAAGCACGAAGCGTTCATGTCGTAGAAACTAGACTCTAGTTTAAGTTCCACTTGTAAACTCGGGAGTTTGACTCAGACACGGTACTAACTTCAAACTTAACTAATTTCCACGCTTCTCCTAGTTACACCTGGATTTTTGGACTTAATTGCAACTTAATTACGTTTATTGAAAATTGCATGAGGTTCGTAAAATTTTTGGTAAAGCTAATATGCTTATACAATACGCTAACTAAATAGAAAAAAATCCATCTATTGTGGCGGTAGGTAAATTTTATTTGTATATAACTATAGATCTTTCATAATGAACTATCTAAGAAAATGCACTTTTACATATATAAAGTACCATTTTACCAAATTCTGTCGGTCCCAATAGCGTAAGTAATTATTCTTTCAATTGCACTTATACTTCTACAGAGAATAACCTGACCTGATGGACCTAAGAATCAAGCAATTGTAAGTTATTTTGGAACTATACTAAGGATAATAAAAAATATATTATGCCTTTTTGCCTGCTCTAGTTATACTTTTCTATTTTTGTATCCATTCTTTGTTTTTTTTGCCTATTCTTTCTTGAATTTCTTGTTCCTAATGTAATCGGTGTGTATGTATGTAAAATCTGTTACTATTTTGTATTTTGTTAATTCTGTTTTAGAACTAATAAAATAAAAGATGAAAAACAGAAATCCAAGAATCACAACTGAATTATTGTTACTATAAATGGTTTTCTTAAAATCGTGTATGCAGTTTAAAATCTCTAATAACAAACGCGTAATTAGCGCTACAAGCGGGTGGAGTATTTAAACTGAGTTATTTCGTTACAAAAGCTCCGACTGTTGTGTAATTATTCTTGCGTCAAACAACTGTTCTTTAAAAAATTGAAATTTACTTTAATGCTCATTTGTTTATGTGAAATTTACTACATTTACTACGACCTACCAACTGCCCCGCGCTGTTTCCGAACCAATATGTCTTAAAGAAAAGGGAGCGTATCAATTCTTAAAAGGCCGGCACACAACAATCACAATAGATCAGATAAAGATAAATTATTAATTCAAAATCTATTTACTTAAGGTTCAAATACGCCACGTACCAAACCTCTCATCACATAAAGTCATTTGTTTACAAAAACTTATTATATATTTTCTCATCAGCATTATCTTTGAAACAATATAAAGGGATGAATGTCATCAACATCAAGTTACTTATGTTTGTATTAGCTATCACGACTAACAACTAGCTCGTAGATAAATCTTGCAGTATAATAAAGCGCTTGAGGAGATCTAAAAATTAGGAGGTAGAAGGGCCGGTGACAAATGGCAGCCATTTGTCAGATAGGTCAGTTCAAATAAGGCCGGATCGTTTGATAGGCTTGGTACGTGACAAGAATTTAACAACACACATAATTGAATCATTTTTTATATGTTTTCTTTTTTGGAACATTTAATTTATTTAGAAAGGATATGTTATAGGGTCCATAATGTTAAACGACTGAATATGACCCTTAATTCCAAAATATATAACTTTAACAATTTTGTTGTAAGTTTTATTTAAATCCTCGTTTCAATCCCGGTGGTGCCAAATTTAGGTTAAAGCTGCACTAACCTATTAGGAAGGAAGATAATATCTTATCTTATCATATTATATATCTAACTTTTTTGTATATAACATTTAATTATCTGAGACCGATCGTTTATCGTGAGTAGTGTATGCATTTTACAAGTTCTCTAAACTATTTTCATTATTCATATATCGATGTTAGCTAAACTATCAAAAATCGCATCAATATTGCATATTGCGTACAATAACCGATATTTTTATAAAAAATATTGGTATAACTAAAATACAGTGTTACTTGAATACAGAGAAATTTAATATAAAAGTATGGGAAGGGGCTATACATCACCCGCGGAACATCTGTGACGAAGTTGTATTTTTAAAACTGCTAAAAATTTCCAACTAGTTTCGTCCGAGTTGTAAAAAATGATATTAACTGTAAAATATTACTATCGGCACTGACGGGAAAGTTTAAATTAAAAATTTGTTTCGGTTGAACTCGAAAATTGAATAAATTATGATGTTTTTGCAATAAATTTGCTAAAGGGATGGTAACTAAAAATTCAAATTGCACTAAACAATTTCATATACAATATAGATGATATTTATTAATATACATATAGTGTTGAATTTATTCATAAATTGAAGTAATGAGTTATGTAATACATTTAAGGATGATAGGAACAATTATAGAATTTAAAGATTTTCTTACAAGAAAAGTTTACTCACAAGAACTATAAGAAAAAGACATTTTATATAAAACCGGAAAATTGTTGCAAGTGCAAGCGAGTGAGCTTGAGTAGTTAGTACAACTCATAACTAGGCAGAATTAAACAATAGACATACACTCGTACATTTTGTAAGAGTTTTCACTTAGTCACGAGAATGTGATTCGAAATTTAAAAATTCTCTTTATATTTATTTTAATATTTGTCCATCCACTTAAATCTACCGATTAATAAATGCAGATAAAGCTGTACGTTAGTCAAAAATAAAACCGAAGGAGAATGCCGTGATTGAAACTCAGCAGACCCAACGGAAAGTTAGTAAACTCCGTATCATTGGACGAACAAACAAACAATCGAATCTACTTACCAACCAAACTAAACCTCTGCGCAAACTAAAGCTAACTGGATTCAGGTGAGAACTTTGACTTTCCTTGCTGAAATCGAAATATATTTTTGTTTACTTCGGAATTTAATAAACGATTTCTATGAAAACAGTTGTCTAAAGTCAATATCTAAGCAGCAATAAAAGCTGCCTCAAACCAATCTTAAATGCAGCTGTAGAGGAATCCGAAAACAGATCGATGCAATCTAGTGATGAACTCTGTGAATCTGCGTGTGAAACTAAATATTGGTTCGGGGAGTGGGCAAGTTACAGAAACCATGCCTAGATAGGAAATGGTAAAAACTCGCTTCGGGACATGAGCCTTTAACACCACATATTCACGTATAACATTGATAAAAGATGCAAGCCGTAAGTTAAATCACCTTATGAAATTCTATGTGCTCCTTGTCCCTTTCAAAATACATGTAATCCTCGGTATGTCACTACTAAGTACAGCTTACATTACGTCAATATTATAGTTCAACAAAGTTTCAATTCATCACAATTCTTATAAATAAAAAGGCTTTCATTTAGAATATTTGGTATTGTGAAATTCAGTTCTATACATGACATGTTTTTATGCCTCTTATCCTACGTACGTCAACAATTTAGACCCGGACACTTACGCTAAACTGTTGTCTGCCTAAATACTATTAAAAACAATGAATTCTCTGCACAGAGCGGTTGTCTAGGGATGTGTGTGTGTCCTAAATTAAATTATAATATTTCAAGTCAAGTAGTCTGAAAATTTTATCGACGAATATTTCATATTACCTAACAATATATTAATTTTTATTATCGAGTGAACAGCAGCATAATAAAGTGTGTTCAAATTTGAAAATTAAAATAAAAAAAACAATTTCACTTTCTGGCGAAATATAATATACACCTAAAATCGATATTTACATATATACTCTATATAGTAGGTACATTTAGTATAGTTCTTATTGAAAATTGTAAATATGAAACAATACTGTCACCAAAGTTCGTATATATTGTATCATAATTAATCCGCGTAAAGCTACAATTTGAAGGGCCGAAATCCTCACAATCCAGGGAGGACATTGGCTTCTCTTTCTTTTTATCATCTTGGGGCTAACTATAGCTTGGTCTGATACTAATTTCATGTCTAGCAAATTAAGTTAGATTAAGTTACTTTAATGACATAATTAAGGTTAGGTTTTTAATACGATTTGTCTGTTTATAGACAAATCATCTTTAAAAAAATATATACTTACTTTACGAATACCTGAACTACATCTGCTAACTGTATTTTAGTTATTGTAGACGAGGCGATGAGAGCCGGAAATAATTGACGAGAGACAAATTTTAACATTCAGAACATTTAATTATAAACAACGGAATGGACTCTGGTGTTAACATTTTTTCGCGTTAGACTCAGCTCGATAAACGTGTTAACTTTAATATAAAGGCTTATTTATAAGAGTTCATCTAGTTTTCCCTGGAACCAATTTTCCCGATCTCGGGAGGCACTTTGCCAACTATCGTTCAAGGTGTTACAGCAAAGTGCTGAAAATATCTTGGAAAGTCCTTTTACTAAGAGAAAGCTATTAGGTTAATAAGCCACGTATGTTTCATATACATCTATTTTGCACATATTTTTATAGAAGAGGACAGAGGACGAACGAGCAGGAAGCATACCATAAAAGGTGAAGTCCATAGACAGTCACTCTCCTATGTAAACAGGATGTAAAATTAATACGATCAATAAATGTACATAACGCATGAAAAACGTCTGTCAAAAAAGAGCGTGGCCCATAAGCTGTAAGAGTAAAAATGCGATAATTTATAACTCTATTGTTGTAAAAATTGTGTTTTTGTATACAAATAATGTTAACAATTTCCCGCAGGCAACGGTTAATTTTCGATATTCTTACATCATTCGGTTTTAATCCAATAATTGTAAATATTATTTCAATATGTCAAATAATCCCTTTGAACGTACAGCGTGGAATACAGTTGTCACCAATTTATACAGTTTGCACAGATCTGAAAGCCGCTAAGACGACGTAAAAATGCCATGTAAAATGGAAAATCCGAGGGAACTCTTATTTTTTGTTGCGGCTTACACACGAAGAGAAATTCCAGTTTCGTATTTAGACGCCGTATGTAACTCGTGTAATTGCTGTATCAAATTTCGTGAATAATTTTATTTTTCAAATCATATCTTATTTATAGCTCAAATGTATACAGTGATGGATGGATAAACAATATTGAATGTATTGAAACCTTAAAATAAATTAATGAAGAAACATTTAATTATGACAAGAATATCATTAAAAAAAATTATGATATTGAAATATGAACAATCTTGGTTTGTTATATATGTACGTGACGTAGATGTTTGGGCCAGTTTCCTTGTATTATTCAAAATCCGACAACACGATAAACGGCAGATCAAAACGATGGTTTCGATACTATGATGCTTCAGTGTCCACTACCAGAAAAGTGTTCATCAAGTTCCTAAAAATTCAATACGTGCATCATCCAATAAACGTCAATTACCGAATTGTTTAAAGAAAACAGAGTCAAACGGTTCATTTGTATTCATTGTGTGGCCGCTGTCAATTCAGCCGATGAAGATTGATGCGGACAGGGCACTGCAATATACGCCTCGCAATCACCCTTGTGACCCTCTGTAACGGACTTACGAAATAGATTAAATTAGAGTTTTAAATCTATCTAATCTTAAAGCTCTCTTTCCGACTACGTCAACGTAGTCAAAAAATGACGTGGTAAACGGTCACGTCATTTGTTTTAATAATAAAGAATTATAAAGTGGGCTGCCTGGAATAGACCGCTTATTAGCGATAAGACCGCCCGTTGATCTTACATGTACTAACGTTTGAGCTAAAGGTGTGAATAATTAAAGCAAATCAAATATATAATCCATTTTACCTTTATGGTTAGTCAAATATAAAAAAAATAGTCAATAGTAATCAAATAATCTTAACTTTTGTATTTTTATAAAGAAGGTTTTAAAATAAACTATGTTTACATAAAGTTTTGTGTCGAATATTAACATTTTCGTACATTCAATGCATTGGGTTTAAGATAACAATTAAACATACTACTTCATATATTAAAGAAGAGTTCCAAAAAAAAATCGTTTAATTTCTGGCTATTTAGCCAGAAATTAAATTTAAATTTAACACAAAGTGGTTTTAATAACGCATAAAGACATTTAATTATACATGTTCATAAAGTGACAGAAATAATTCAACCCTAAATAAGGGTTATATTGGAGTGTAAATATAGAGTTTGGAAACAAGTAAATAATACTCGCGCTATAATGAGAGCCGGTAATGAGACCGCTATACAATTCTTACTTATTATTTCATCGCGACTTTGAAATATTAATTAATCATTATTACGCAAATAGCAATTCATACAGATTCAATATTATATATTGTAATGAAAATACGTTCAACACGACTAACGAAATTCTTTGGGTATATTAATAAAAACCTACACTTGCCTTGATTAAGATTCGGTTAAGAAAAAACTAATATATACATACATACTAGCTTTCCGCCCGCGGCTTCGCCCACGTGTGATTTGGTTAAGTATATAGCCTTTCTTAATGATCTCGACAGGGCTTTCTTTCACGGGCTAAAACTTGTTACAATTGGAATTATATATTATATTTTATAATTATGTGTTACTCAGGGATGATGTAGCTTTACAGGATCCGATGATTCAGGGAAATCGAAGGCAACTTTAAAATTAACTTACAGGCAATTATTTTCCTGACAATTTTATATTCTGATAGTCATCTTCTTATGTGGATGAGCTGATGATGGAAGGTAAAACTCCTCAGCGTTAAAAGAAAATTCTTACGAAGTTATGAGTACGACATACGTACTTGTAAGGTTATTAGTTTGACCGAATAATAAAAGGTAAACCTCATTACATTAAGGATGTAGGTGGAAAAATGGATGCAAACAAATGACAAACGTCTCTTTACTACATTCCTTTTACTTGTTTGTATGGGTAGTGTTCACTCAAAATAATCATAGGGTAAAACGTTAATGAAAGTTTGAACTGCATGGTAGTCATTACACAATGGAGCATCGCAATACCGCGATCTATTGACTATATTTGGCCTAAGTAGAAATTCTTAAAAAAAAAAACTAAGACTCAACCTCGCACACTCACTCACACAGCAACACCATTGCACACACAAATACACACACTCACACTTAAATGCTCGTACTTCACATAATATACTCCACTTGTTCATGTGTATATATATATATTTATTTATTTATTATTTTCTGTTCGTGTTTTTTTTTGTTATTCTTTTTTCTGATCTTAGATTCTATTTCCGGTTCTATATTTTAAACTTATTTTGGTTTTATTTTTAATCTAATGTTATTGTGTAAACTTTTTTTGATAAGCTGTATAGGTTTAAGAAATAAAAAAATAAAATAAATCTAGGTTGATGAAGAATTTATCAACGCCATCTATCGAGCACATTGTTCAACAATTTAACCGCGCCCGCGCGCACTGCGTTATTTGTTATTTTTGTTACCTCTCATAAGTTTTAATATTAAGATTAACTTATATTAGAACATAATTAACAATATATAACTAATAAATCAATATAAGTGTTTAAGAAATTTGAAGCAGTGGTTGAAGTAAATTTTCAATTGACCATAACTTCTTTTTCCCTTAACGGATTTTGATGAAATAAACTTTTGACAACGCTCCCAATTTTATGTAATTCAACCGCGTTCAAATCCGTTCTGTCACCTGTCTCCTGTTGGCTTTCATCTGTCTCCTGTTGGCTGTCACCTGTCTCCTGTTGGCTGTCATCTGTCTCCTGTCGGCTGTCATCTGTCTCCAGTTGGCTGTAACCTGTCTCCTGTCATTTGTCTTCTGTCATTTGTCTCCTGTCGTCTGTCATCTGTCATCTGTCATTTGTCTCCTGTTGGTTGTCATTTGTCTCCTGTCATCTGTCATTTGTCTTCTGTCATCTGTCATCTGTCATTTGTCTCCTGTTGGTTGTCATTTGTCTCCTGTCATCTGTCATTTGTCTCCTGTCATCTGTCATTTGTCTTCTGTTAGCTGTCTCCTGTTGGCTGTCATCTGTCTCCTGTCATGTGTCATTTGTCTCCTGTCACTTGTCTCCTGTTGGCTGTCATCTGACATCTGTCTCTTGTCATCTGTCATATGTCTTCTGTTAGCTGTCTCCTGTCGGCTGTCATTTGTCTCCTGTCGGCTGTCATCTGACACCTGTCTCTTGCCATCTGTCATTTGTCTCCTGTCATCTGTCATTTGTCTCCTGTCATCTGTTATTTGTCTCCTGTCAGCTGTCAATTGTCTCCTGTCATCTGTCATCTGTCTCCTGTCATGTCTCCTGTCATTTGTCTCCTGTCATCTGTCATCTGTCTCCTGACATATGTCATCTGTCATCTGTCTCCTGTCATTTGTCTCCTGTCATCTGTCATCTGTCTCCTGACATATGTCATCTGTCATCTGTCTCCTGTCATTTGTTTTCTGTCATCTGTCATCTGTCTCCTGACATATGTCATCTATCATCTGTCTCCTGTTGGTTATCATTTGTCTCCTGTCATGTGTCATATGTCTTCTGTTAGCTGTCTCCTGTCGGCTGTCATTTGTCTCCTGTCGGCTGTCATCTGTCTCCTGTTGGTTGTCATTTGTCTCCTGTCATCTGTCTCCTGTCATCTGTCACCTGTCTCCTGTCATCTGTCATCTGTCTCCAGTCATCTGTCTCCTGTTGGCTGTCATCTGTCTCCAGTCATCTGTCTCCTGTTGGCTGTCATTTGTATCCTGTCATCTGTCATATGTCTTCTGTTAGCTGTCTCCTGTCGGCTGTCATTTGTCTCCTGTCGGCTGTCATTTGTCTCCTGTCGGCTGTCATCTGACATCTGTCTCTTGTCATCTGTCATGTCTCCTGTCATCTGTCATTTGTCTCTTGTCATCTGTCATTTGTATCCTGTCATCTGTTATTTGTCTTCTGTCATCTGTCTCCTGTCATCTGTCTGCTGTCATCTGTCATTTGTCTGCTGTTATCTGTCTTCTGTCAGCTGTCATATGTCATTTGTCTCCTGTCATCTGTCATCTGTCTCTTGTCATAAGTTAAAGCGTTTCTAAGTCGGCTTATTTCATATAAAAACTTTGTTGCTTCTTAGCCATCGAATAGACCAATGTTGAAAAACGTTTCTTTTTTACAAAGATGTATTTTAATTAGATAAAAAAGGAGGCATTATGACTATTTTTTTGTTCAGTAGGGGGTACTTTCAAGTTGGTCCCGTAGTCAGGATCCGATGATTCAGGGAAATCGAAGGCAACTTTAAAATTAACTTACAGGCAATTATTTTCCTGACAATTTTATATTCTGATAGTCATCTTCTTATGTGGATGAGCTGATGATGGAAGGTAAACCTCCTCAGCGGTTAAGAGTTGAAAGAAAATTCTTACGAAGTTATACGTACTTGTGAGGTTATTACTTTGACCAAATAATAAAATGTAAACCTCATTACATTAAGGATGTAGGTGGAAAAATGGAGGCGGACAAATGACGTCTCTTCACTCGTTTCCTTTTACTTGTTTGTATGGGTAGTGTTAACTCAAAATAATCATAGGGTAAAACGTTAATGAAAGTTTGAACTGCATGGTAGTCATTACACAATGGAGCATCGCAATACCGCGATCTATTGACTATATTTGGCCTAAGTAGAAATTCTTAAAAAAAAAAAACTAAGACTCAACCTCGCACACTCACTCACACAGCAACACCATTGCACACACAAATACACACACTCACACTTAAATGCTCGTACTTCACATAATATACTCCACTTGTTCATGTGTATATATATATTTATTTATTTATTATTTTCTGTTCGTGTTTTTTTTGTTATTATTTTTTCTGATCTTAGATTCTATTTCCGGTTCTATATTTTAACCTTATTTTGGCTTTATCTTTAATCTATTTTTATTGTGTATACTTTTTTTGATAAGCTGTATAGGTTTAAGAAATAAAAAAAATAAAATAAATCTAGGTTGATGAACAAATTTATCAACGCCATCTATCGAGCACATTGTTCAACAATTCAACCGCGCCCGCGCGCACTGCGTTATTTGTTATTTTTGTTACCTCTCATAAGTTTTAATATTAAGATTAACTTATATTAGAACATATTTAACAATATATAACTAATCAATCAATATAAGTGTTTAAAAGTTTTGAAGCAGTGATTGAAGTAAATTTTCAATTTACCATAACTTCTTTTTCTCTTAACGGATTTTGATGAAATAAACTTTTGACAACGCTCCCAATTTTATGTAATCCAACTGTGAAACCGCGTTCAAATCCGTTCAGTAGTTCTGAAGTTATAATGTACCAGACAGACAGACAAGAATTCCAAAAATTGTTTTTTTGGTTTCTATGACTCCTCTTTAATTGCCTCCTTTCAGTTTTTTGGAAAAATATTTAATGTACAGACATTCGATTTTTACTGTCTTATTATTAGTATAGATATATATATCATATATATAATCAACTACATAATTATGTCAAAAATATTTAGTTAAACATTACATTTTCGTAAAGGAAAATATCTTGCATTTATGTATCGTCAAAACAAATTGTTGACTCTACAATTAAGTTTACTGTCAGTTCCCAAATCAAGTGCGTAGATCGAACGAAACGAACGAACAAGAAACACTCGGCATGTCCTTTAAATCGCCAAGCATGTTCTACAGTACAGTTGTAATGCTTCGACGATACCATGCTAATACATAAAATTAAATACTTTGCTACTGGTGGGCTTAGTGAAATAGGAGGACACGTTTTATGTTAATCGTGTTATAGGCGTTGTAATATACCCAATATTTGATTAATTCCGGTATTGCGGGTTTTTCATCCCAACCTATAAATTTTCCCTCTCGCAAACCAAACATTTGGTTTAATTATGTATAATATTGCTTCAATCGTGCATTCAATGTTTTCCTAAACAGTTTCAAATATACACGTTCTAACCAAAATATTTATTAATTCATACAAAATTTACAAGCCTATTTACATCGTCGCCTTGCATTTATTATGACGTCGTACTATTCGACCTATAGGTTTAAATTATTATAACCTAAATGAACCTTCCTGATATAGTCAAAAACTAACCAAAAGCAATAACAAATGTCATTTTAAAAATTTTTATGTCAATAAAGATACTTTTGACATGCGGTTACGGTTATTTTATAATATAGATATAGTACATACATATATATATATTCGACTGAAACTTTTTATTTATACCAACAAATTATATTCATTTCAATGAAATCTTCTCACTAAGACAAATCATGTTTCACTCATCAATCACCAAGATTTGTGTTAATCTACGAGTGCTTTTAACAAAACATATCAATAATAAAACTGACACGAGACATAACAAAATTGTTACGCAAATAATATTTAGTTCGTTACTGAGACAACCGAAATTGTCATCTTACAAGCTCAAAAAACAATTTCGCTTGTAAACAACAAAAGAGCAGCGACGCAGAAAATTCTCTCATAAAATATGTATCGTCTCAACGAGCGTCTGTTTTAAAATTAAAAAGATGCAAACAAATCCACCGGTAAACAGGGCAAATATTGCGAGTGTGCGGCTGATTGTTTGCTCGTGAAATATTGTGCACCGTTCGAAAACACAGATATTGCATTCAATTTTCTTGTGGTGTAAAATTAACTTTTTTATAAACTCATATTCTGTTCAAATGAATTCTAAATACAGTGTTCAAAGAATTGAAAAAATCAGTCCACATATTGTTACAGTAATGGTGAAATTGGTGAGAACATGTATGTTTGAGGCAAAACTTCGAAGTCATCAGGGACAATTCTCCCACTTGTCTATAAAAAGAAATAAGAATTATCAAAGAAACGGAAATCCGAGGCCAAGACTCTACTTTTAGCGCTACTTTTCAGCTGTAGCACAATACACAAACAATATTTTATTTTTTAAATATCAAGTCAATTATTATATAATATTACTGAAAATTATGCAAATAGAAAATTTAATATTCGAATAACTATTTCAATCCGAGAATTTCTTTATCTAGATTTCTAAAACTGTATCTTTATGGCCCAGAATATCAAATGAGCGCAGTCGACGGAGCAGAGAATTCACACTCAATTACATCGACATAAAGCGTAATAACTTAATGCAAGTTTAACTGTATAGCTTTGGTTAAATCGTTCTGTAGTTCTCACACCGAATTGTCATTTTAGCCAATCACAATGGGTTAACTTTTGGGTAATTTGAAGTGAAGAAAATTTCTATTTAACGTCCATTTCTAAAAACAATTAAAGCTCATACAAAAAGAACAAAAGCTTAGAACAATTAAAAAACGTTAAAAGGGATAAAATAAATTTGAAATAACAAAACTGACTACGTTATAATTTTTGGCTCTGGCTTTGTACTAATTATATATGTTATATTATATATCTTTCTATTTTTTGTTTAAAATTCCATTTAAGCCTTCTTTAAGATTGGGTATCACGAATTCATTTCTGCATACTGCTTTAATATAAAGGGTTCTAGGTCCCGCTATGTGTGTAAACCATTAACATAGACAGACTATTATTTAATATGATTCTTGACTTTTTTTTTTGACCTGCGAAATGCGATATGTCCATATGGAATATTATTAGTTCGGTTCGAGGGTTATGGCCAACAAGCTGAAATATTTTTATTAAACTTACAAATAAATCAGTTATATTAATTAATTACGAATGTAATACTATTTCCATATATCTGTAAGAAGTAAAAAGTAAGGACTGGCAAGCATTTGCCATAAAGAATTCGACTCAAGTAAATAATTAGGTATGTATTCATTAACCTACGCTGACAGCGATAATTTTTGAAGGTCCAGATGTCTAATGCATAATTAATTCGTAACAAATGAGAGCATTTTCTCCTCGCCTGAGCTTGAAACCCCTCTACTTATAAATTATACCCTCCTAGACCCCTGAGGATCACGGCATTTAAATAAAAATGTAACAAGGTACGAAAATTTTAATCCTTTTGGAATGAAAGCTTTTCTGACGTTTTTGGTTGATTTAAATATCGAGAATTTTTTTTTTAGGATAATTGGTTTCTGTATTTAAGAAAACATGTTTTGTTCAAATTTGTATATTTCTCTTCTCCTCTTTACAGTTACATGATCCTACTTCATTTCGTTAAAGAGAAATGGCAATAAGGACACCAGATGACAGATTTCATCTCCTCTGCAATGGTGTTCTTGCATGGTCTGTATTTATAAATAAGCCAAGCACGGCCACAAAACATATCTCTATATCTGTCTATAGTAATTGTCGAAGTGATGTAAGATTCTCCAGTTTCCAAGTAAAGGGAAATATTATAATCCTCCTCAATAAGCAATGAGGATGACTTGGTAGCTTCGAGATCCCTTGTTTATCGCTATGTTGTCTCAACAAGTACTTATATAAAATCTATCCAATATCGAAACCTTAATATAATCTGATTATTTATTTTGGAACCCTTATTTCCGCCTTGTCAAAACAATTTTGAGCCGGGTGTCTCTGTCATTACTTCACACAAAATTCGTTTTGAATTTAGTATTTTTACATTTGACACGTGATTTCTTTGTTTAATTGTATAAACAAACGTATGTTTTCATTGGCCATATAATTTAAGCAACCCTACACGGGCACTAATTGATCGACTTAGGGCTGTCACCCGGAGTTTAATTCCAAAATAATCACCTCTAATTGAGCAGCGAACAGGTTAACCCTTAGGATTATAGCTGTTTAATATGCAAGCCCTCTAAGTATTACATCTGTAATGCTAAGCCCCACTGGTGTGTTAGACTTACATTTGTGAAAAACTAGCGATATACTATAGTATATAGATATACTATAAAATACTACATACCTAAAGACGGACATCTTGATAATATAACCCTCTGTTAAATATTTGATAGGTGGCTTCGTAAGCGATGTAATTTAATTCATACTAATAGTCAATTTGTCTATAGCTGATTAAATCACAGATGACGTAAATTTGAGCAACAGCGCGCAAATGAGCGGGTTTTTTTAATAAAGACCTGCATACAACATACACCAAGTCAAAGAATTAAGAACGAATTTGCATATTTAACGAATTTAGGTTAAAGCCGAAAAGTAAAGCCAGTGATTTGATTTCGTGAATATTTTTTTGTTTTTATTCCTTCACGACCCGACTGTTTTTTTCATTTGTATGCTTACATTTTGTTTGTTCAAGTTTGTTAAATAAAATTCACGTGCGTTGAACCTGAGCACTTGAGTTTGTAATGCCGCTTGACTTAAAAAATATATGACTGAATAATTTGAAAACTGAGTCTGCCCTGTAATTGCACATCATCACAGTCTGTTGCCATAAAATAAAATCAATCAGGACCTTTTGGAATCGTTAACCAAGGAGAAGCAGACCAGCTATTTCGTTCACTTTTCGAGCAAGGCTCAGTTGGTGCAAATTCAAAAACTTTTTCAAAATAGAATGATCAGATAATTTATAAAACGCTTCTTAAATCTTCTGTTAAACTACTTATTAAATATCTTTACTGACAAAGTCAACAAATTGGAATGTTATTATTGTTATTTGTTACTGCCAGCACAGGTATTCCCGTGCCGCTACGACTTGGGGACCTTCAAAAAAAGAGCGTTCCTCTTCCTTAAAGGGCGTCAACTAACTTGTAAGCCTCCTGGCGTTGCAGGTGTCCATGGGCGGCGGTTGGCACCAATTGACTTACCTGCTCGTTTGCCTCCTCTTACATAAAGAGAAAAAAAACACCTTTGAATGAACTACCCACTTTATGTAATAGTGGAAACATCAAGCTTATCCTTATTTCTCATTCGTTTATTTAAACATTGTGAGAATATCAAAATTCCGAAAAAATAATTGTATATGTTTTTTTTTCTAACAAATCACGTTATAAACATATATGTTAATAGTTAACCCTGAAGCACTGAACGACCCGTACCTACACGCGGCGTATTTGTCCCGGCCCGTATTCCGCTCACGAAATAAATCTCATTCTCATACCTATTGTTTTTCCGGCTGTGTTTCTCCGAGCGATTATAATGCTTTGTCTCCCCTGTTTATACTTCACAAAGGATTCTCTTTATATAGATATCATATACGAATGTTGAATTAATGCTTTAATCTGTAGGATGTCAAACGTAGGATTTTTTTGTGGGAACAACGTTTATATTCAAAAGTAATTTCATATTTACATAATGATTTGGAATTGTTTAATGATGTAATGGTTGCAGATCTTTGCAAGCGTACTGTGTAAACATCTTGGCGATTAATAGGAGTGGCGGACATTTTCTTGCCTAGATTTGGAAACTTCTTGAATTTCCATTTTTTTGACGATTCACAAGTGTACCATGGTTACCAATGTTTATAAAGATATTTTTGATTCGATTTAACGTATTTGAACGTATTTATCTTATGGTTTTTGTTTTATTAATAAATGATTAGCATCGTTATATGTTAATTAAAAAATAAATTCATAAAAATACAAATATAAAATTATTATTAAAAACTATTTCACTTACGTTTACCAGATTTAATATTCGTTTGTCCCTATTATTTTCAGCGAGACTACATTATTATAGCAATTTGAAACGTTACACCTTTAATAACACACGTAAAACATAGCACATAATGTCTACTTTATTTTAAAATAACTATTGAAAATAAATTATAATTATCGTATTAATTAATATACAATGTTACTTAATATTAAACTGTATTTTCGCACCAGAGTAAGTAAAGTTCATAAAAGTCAATAAATAACATACATTTTTCACCAGCGAACGGCTGCAAACGAAATTGTCAAAATTTGCGCTTTTCATTCAGTTTGTAATTACTTCACAACGCCTCTCATTATTGCTATTTCGACATGTGTATTTAACAACATCAGCATATAACATACGCCGTTACATTTATACATGCTTTATATTATCTTAAAATTGTATTATTTATTTTAGTCCTATTATAGTGTAATGGAATATTTAAACGATAAACAATATTGGGAATGCATCGCTCTAAATGCTTAGATAAGGACATTTATAAACAGGGATAAGGCTAAAAAAATGATAGTTAACCTCCTGAGTTTATTGTGGGTAGATACTCAGATCGGTTAATATTGGAACACACAAAGCCTTAGAAGAAAATTATTCGAAATCATTGACGTTCAAGTGATCGCAGATACAATTCTGTATGGAACGATATAGTATACTCACAAAAACAATCAAGTAACACACCAGTCATTAAAAGTAATAATAAACAAATTCATTTTACTTTGAACCAATATGTCAATTGAAAAAAAATCCAACGCCTTAATTAAAGTTTTAAACGCCACAATTGTAACAAAGCTAGTTCCAACTAATGATTCCAAAGGCAGCTGCTTCTCCAAATGATAATTGCTCACTACACAATACACATGAAGTGGACCTAATTGTTGTACACACCTGGGAACGGACGTTTTGGCCTTAATTAAAATTGTCTATCTACTCACAGTAATCTATGTTGGAGTTTAATTACCATCTAAGGCTTCTATTATGTAACACTTTGAATTTACCACTGCGATTTATTTAATCAATGTACATTTGTTAATATATCACTTGTGGTTGTACCCGCATTAATTATTTAGACAGACAGACACCTTAGAAATGAAATATATAAACAATTCAAAAGTGTTAAATTAGAATGTTCGAATAAATAACATTTATAACACAATTCTTGTACGAATTACTTATTAGGTAAAAATGAAGATCTTAAAAGTTAAAAGACAAAAAATAGTTCAGGAAGGTGTGAAGGGAGCAGTGAAAAGCAACGACAAACGACTAATAAGGAATCTTCTTATAAGAAGAGGAGAGTCACCTCTTGTAATAATAAAAACAAGCTTAAGCTATATTGCGCTATACATCCCCATGCGACTCTCTTATCAGCTCTTAGCAGACCAGCACCAAAGCGACTTCGCACGGGTCTAAGCAATGATTAAATTAACTATGAGTAACAGATACTTATCAAACATTTTACTTGTAAATACAAAGTTTTCAATACGACTCCGCAAAAGTTACATCTGAGTCCTTTTTTTATTTACAGTACCATATTATGTTCTATAAACTAATTACTAATTTAGTACTTTCAGATAGAAGAGTCATATCTCATTTCAGTACGATTTTTCTTTAGCCGTTTAACAGTCATTTTTATAATAATAATAAGATTGCCAGTTAACAAATTTAATTAAATCGTACATAAAAATGGTGCCTATTTTTATTGTTCCGCTGCACGTAACTAAAACAATCGCAGTATCGTTTCGTTATGTTTTAATTGACAAACGCAGTTACTTAATTTTCAAATTGCTATAAAAATACAAGCGAAATAAAATTGATATATTCATACGGGTTTACGGGTGTTAGTTTGAAAAATATATATTCTATGTTATTTTATTTACTCACTCGTAGAACTGTTGACACATTTTTGATGCATTTTACTATGGAAAACGTTAGTTTGAATTTCAAAAAAATATTATGTCAAAGGTTGAACGAACAGTATACAACTGTTAACATATTTGTATCGTTATAAATGCACTGTAGTTAAATAAAATAGTCAAACACTTGTTGTTTTAATTGCCTTATGAGTGTGTGAATGCGATATTTTTTGTTTTCCTTATAAACACCGCGAAATAATTAATTAAGTACCTTGAAGGCTTTAAAATTTAATAATTAAATAAACTTACAAGTGCCTTATTTTCTCATGTGAAGTCAGTAGAAAAATTAATAAAATAAACAATGCGCTACTCGAATTTCGTTACAGATAAAATAAGTTTTATAACTGTTCTGTACTAAAATTTGGCCCATTCAACAAACACTCCAACACTGCTCGCTTAATCGCGATGCAAGATGCATATATTACAAAGAAGATATCTTTGTAATGTTTGAATGTATTTACATTGTCTATTTAGACAGGCTATAAACTGGCCGATAATAAGTAATATTCATTGACAGTTATTTGGGTTTTTTTTAACAACATGGTAATGAATAAGATAGTCCTTGTTTAATAAAAATAATATGAATCCTAAATTAGAAACAGTGTTAGAAACTAACGACACACTTTATTCTAATAAAGTTTTTTTTAATTTTAATTATATAAATTAATTAATATTTATTAAAAATCATCATAAATGAAGTGTGAATACAATGAAGCAGTACATTATTCAAGTGGTTGTTTATGAACCGCGACCAGGCGAGCTTAATGCCTTATCTCGACATACAGCCACCCATAAACTGTGTGCTAATAGATACTGCCACAATTGGTTATTATTTTTTGATTTACCATTTGAAATTCTATTAATGCTAATTATAACCCAAAATTCAAATTGTAATTGATCAGTTATATACGTGTCGAGTATTTTGTATTGATATATGAATAAAGCTGACGTTGACGGTCAAATATTAGAAACTATCCAGCAGACATTCTGGCAAAGAACGAGATCAGCTATATACGTTACTAAGGTATCATATCAATTAGTTACTATTAAATACTAGGTGAGCCGGTAAACTTAGTTCTGCCTTTGAGGCAATGAATGGGAAAATCTTGTGACACGTAACATTTTTGACCAAATAGATGATATGTGCCGAGATTCCCGTCCACCAATCTTCGCCAAATTGGTTCAGCCGTTCTTCAGTCATACACAGTGTAACTAACAGACTTTCTTTTATATATATATATATATATATATTTATATATATATATATAGATTAGATCAAAATATAACTGGATGAATGGACTACAATTTCTAGAAAGCACTCAAAACGTAACACTCACTCAAGCAGATTAAACCCGATTCTAAAATAGCCTTCCAATTAAAATATGAAAATTATGAATAAAGAATCCCGGGCATGTCTTGACAGCAGATTGCAAGAGATAGACAGATGGGTGGTGTGTAGAGGCTGAATAAAGGCCTTCTCACGAGGGCGATGTTTTATCTCTCCGTCATTTGTCACCCGCCACCAAATAATAAGTATTCTACCTGTGATGCGTTTACATTATACGACATTATTTGTATCGCCTCACGACAATACGTAAATATCTTAAAAATAGCTGGGAAAAGGCAGTGTTTTATAATTATAGTTATTGTTAATTTCCCTTTTTTGGCCTCAAGCTTTTATAGCACTTATATTATATAAATTTATAAATTCAATTGAGTTTTTTTACTTACCTTTTAATCTAGGTTTAATTTTTAAACACTTGTTTTATATACGGATTACACGATGAACAGAATAGGCTTATTTTCCACTTACTTCTCTCAATCTTTCTTTTTATATACGTAAATAATTGTTTGTCGTATCGTGCAATAAACGAGGACCAACGGTTCATACAGATGGGCCTCTTTGTCCCCTGAATAATCTACCAAATGAAGTGTTCTTAAACAGACTTCTGAAGCACTGCGCCATTCATTTTAGTCACGGGGGAAACGTTGTTAAGGACGCATCACTTCCAAAACGATAACGTTTTATTACATTTTCTTGTTTGAACACATATATTGCAATATAAAAGTCCTTATTATAATTGAAGTGGTTGAGTTATATACGGGTTAAATTGTAATTTGTTTCATTAATTGAATAAACTTCAAATAAACAAATTAAACACACTAAAGGCAATTTTAAAAAAATGGTCATTATGGCGAGTACCCATAATATTGGCGGATTTCCTCGCTGTATGGCGATACGGTGAGCGAGAAAAACCACCAGTTTTTGGGTCACAGGTACTTACTACCAGGCGTCCACTCAGTTTTTGAATAAGCGCCTGTGCACTTGTTCCCCAGTCCAAAAGTCTCTATTCCAATGGGAACCAAATCAAAGTTGGAGATATTAGAATAATAAGTCAAATGTAACTTTAAAGTGACATTAAATCAAGTACGTATCTTAAACCATACATTACAGGTTTTAGAGTCGCTAGAGACTCTAAAACCTCTAATGTTGCAACATTCATTATATTTACGATAGGTCTTAACTCATAAGTTGTAATGACCATTTTTTTCAATTATTCATCGAAGCATATCGATTTATTCATGAACATTACATATTTCTATGATGTACAAATTTCCAAATACATCTACTACGAATAGATAGAAGCTGGTTCAGTATATGACCATACATAAAAAAGTAACCAGAACTTCATTTGTTATTCAATTGTACGTATCGTTCTAAATTTAAATAAACAGTCGACGTTAAATATTAACAAGGATATATGTTTATGCGAATTCATGGCCTCGCAGAGAAGTAATCTAGTGTCTAAGTGAGTGATAACTTGTAAGTTCAATCAGCGCACGATTGGCCAACAGTTGCCCAACTTGACGACAAGTGTTAACTTTGTTTACAACTTGGTGTCTTAACTTGTGTACATGAGTCAGACATAAAGATGTTGGCCTATATTTAACTTCGCGTGTTACCTTTGTGATTATATAAATAGATTTTTATCGATTTCTACTTATACTCGATATATTGATTATGAGAGCACAACACAACACATGTATCCATCATACACGTACTATCACCTATAGAAGAAAGTACAGGGACAATAAAACTAATATGGCAAACAAAAAAAGATCTACAACTTTTACAAAAAAAATACCCATAAAAAGATAAGAAAAAGAAACAAAAAATAATGTGACGAAAATAAGTAGGCAAATCGATCATACATATTTTGTTAACTTACCAAACAAATTTTGATGAAAAATTAAGGACCAATCGAATCTGTATTTGATCATTCGTATCTGTGTCAATATGCATCAGCTAATATAATTTAGGTTAACTACTATTGTAAGCATGAGGAATGTGTTGACTTCCAAGGATTTCATTTATAGAGACATTTTCTTGAAGACATTTTGGTATAGCTTTTCTCACTAACAATAGCTGAAGTGTCGGCATTTCTCACTCCGTAAGACGTATTACCGATATTGGCCGGTTTTACACCGGCTATACCATTACTCGGGTCCTCCATTATATAAACCCGGGTTCCAGGTGTGAGCTATACATTAACAGGCAATGGTAGGAGAAATATCTCGCATGTATATTTTATTTGAATATTGAAAAAAAATTGGAATATTCAATTTTTATTCAATTTATTTGAAGATTTAGGTTTGAGACGTCGCGTTACCTCAAACACCGATTTTCAATTATTAAATTTACCTTTACAATCCATTAATGGTTAATAAAAGATTCAGTAAGTCGTTTCAACTTAAAAAAAAAGAAAGATTTCATACATGTTACTCACAAATGAAAAATATTAATATGAGTTGATGATAAGACTTAAATATACTTTTAAGCTATAAATCGACAGAGCAATGAATAATTTCTAGTATAAAAATCTCCTCGTTCGTTTGTCAGTCTTAGATCCTGTAGTCTTTAAAGAATCCGACAGAGTTTGTTACGCGTATTATTATATATATAGAATATGAGTATATAATATTCACAGATTCGATCTAGATTAGAAACTTCGCCTATAAAAAGTTAATTTCGTATGTATACTTCAGGAAATTTCGAGATACTTAAACTGATATGATTTTAAATAATAATTCTATACGTAAAGCAAATATTTTTATTAAATTACAAAGCTATTAAGCAACTTAAGGTTTTATTAAAATCACTTGAACGTAAAAATCTCATCAAAATCAGATTAGAGAGATTAATTTAGCTGAAAACATTTCGACACACGAGACTCGTAATTAGTTGAAGCTTTCTCTTTCCATCTAATTAATAACACGTATAATAAGGGTTGGCACTGATGACAATTATATTATAGGCTCAATATTAAATCATTTGCAGAACAAAATTTTGGAAGATACTTGGTCTTGCCTTGTTGGTATGGAAAAAGTTTGATAAATAAATTATAATTGTTTATTTATGCCAATTTTTCTTAGCTCCTTTCATCGAATTATATATTTTGATGTTACAATAAAATTTAGTAAACTATTATAGATAAGAATAACATTATTTCCCTCATGCAAAACGTTGATTGTTGTCAGAAGGTTAAAATGACTTCCACGTCAAATTAACAAATAAAAATTGGATGTTTTTGACACGAAGCTAATGAACAACACAGGTGAGAGTCTAAACTCTCACGGGACTGAGAACTTGTGAGTGCGTTGCCGGACCTTAAAAAACTTAAACTTGAGGATATATAATTATTTTTAAACTTTAATCGTTTTACAAAGCTTATGCTTACAATAGACTTTAACTGACCGCGTTAAAGAATTTTTCAAGTATTTCTAATTCATGAATAATGAAAATATAGCTGGTTCACCAAGCTTATAAGGTGTCACCCCTATCATCTCAAGCGTATGATGGGCCTAAATTCTAAAAGTTTCTACCCGTCTATAAAATTATTGTAATAGGACGGCTCATATGTAAATGTGACAAATCTGGTGAGGACCGGGGGGTAGCCACAAATTTACTTTGTGATATGAATAAACTTATCTAATATACCACGATATTATCATATTTTGCGCCAATGCTAACTTCAAACATTATTTAGTGGTTTGGAAAATTTAAATTAATAGCAAACTTATTTATACCAGTATTTATTAGCGTCCACAATACATTAGTATTACAGACAAAGACGCTGCGCGGTCGTGCGGTAGGATATCAGCTAGATTTGAATTTGTATTTATATGCAGCTAAGTTGTTTAAACAATAAATGATAAGGTTTATGTCGATTTTAATTGCACCTAATCTGAACACAAACAGAAGGGTCTAAGTCCAACTGTTATATAAAACAACTAAGTTTGAACAAAAAATAATAGTAGTTTAATACATCACGATTGAGAAGTAAATTCTTTACTGATTTCATGAGAACGTGAATGAAATACAATAGCAAAAATAACTGGAAATTAATTGCGTATAGGTGTATTTGCTATAAAAGGTTCTGTCCAAATATACTTCAGGTAGAGGGCAGTAAATACGCGGGTTAAAATGAGGACGAATATTTCAAATGCTTTTGATATATATTTCGTACTTCTCTTTACAATACAAAATGTAATTAAGAAACTCTCATTTGATACTGTTTGGTATTAAGTATGTCTAATTTCTCTATTAAAAGAGAATATTTATTGTCTACTATAGTCTACTTAGACTTGGTCTAAACTTAGAGAGGCCAATTTTATAGTTACAAATTTTACTTGCGAGACTTATTTATTTGTTTCAAAATTAGAACCTTTAAATTAAGGTATCCGTTAGTTCAAACGAAATGCAAATTACGTTTAGTACTGGTTATTTGTTGGTGCAAATCACCACCAGTGTTTATTTTATAATTTATCTCAACGAATGCCAACAAAAATCTTCACCGCCGTTAAATCCCTTAAATCCATTTCCGTTAAATTATTTAGCTGTTACGAATACGAAATCACTTTATCGCGTCTATAATAATTATTTTCGACTTTGTGCGTAATGTTTTTTTTATTTATTAACACTAAAGCCAAGATTGAATATAAAAAGGGCAGTGTTAATAAGGCGTGGCTCACTATCCGTCATTCAAACTAGCCTTACTTGTCTATTTTCATTGTATTTTGTCTGTGTATTTTGTGTGTCACGAGTTTAGTTATTTTTTTAATGTTAGTAATAATTCACTTTGACACGCCTTTCTCCTAGCCTCACCTTAATAAATAGTTCACGTAATATATCCCCATCTTAATTTCTCTTAGATTGAATAGCATAAGATTCAATGCGTGCGAAGACTATCGAACCCAAAACTACTTCTTACTCTCTACACAAAACGATTTATTATTAAATATTATGTTTTTGTTTGTGTTGTATTGTATGTATCGAATACTTCCGAAAAACTTATTTCGGGAAGGTAGGCATTACCTCCAAATTTTCTAGTTAGGAAGGAGCTTATAAGGGATTAAGCAGCGCTTGGTAGTCAGCACCGGTGATTCAAGAGCTGGTGCTTTTCTCGATACAGCAAAGAAATGCCGCCAGCATTATGGGAACTCTGCCACAGCGACCAACATTATTATAACATGTGCTAGTTAGCATAATGTAGACATTGCTTTCCTGGCATTTCCATAACAAGGTCGCTGTTCAAGGAATTCGCAACCACAGTGGTGAGAAGAACAGCACGTGAACCTAACTCAAACGACTATTACCAGCCAGTAACCTTGGCAACTAAGGAGCCCGATACCCGATGGGAGTCTCCCACCCCGGTTACACTGATTAAAAAATGTAACTGTTGTAAAATGGATGAATTAATAAACATTTTTTTTAAAGCGAAGATTGTTAAGCTCATACGTTCCAAATATATGTGGGGAAAGATAATTCAATTAACATTAGAGCTTTTGATTATCTTCGTGTGTTAATGAAATTCTAATCATATTTCGCGGTTTAATGTGATGGAATAATAAATTAATCATTAAGTTATCTGGTTAATGATATTAGTAGGGTAGGTTATTTTATATATCTTAATGTTTTATTTATTATTCAGACTTGGCTAGACATGAATAACTTTTAGATTTTTTTAAAACTTCGTTTACTATAACGCCACACGATAGACATTTTCTTTCAAATTGGAGTAATTTTATTTAATTCTAAGTTGCTATTGATGAGATATACTTAGTCTGGCCATAAATACTGTTACTATTCAAAAAAAGAAAATATTACGTTTGAATTTGGAATCTGTCATTTTTATATGATTGCTTGATGTGTTTTCTTATTTTCGCGCCATTATATTGTTAAATATTTTGTTATATTAAAATGGAGTGGGGTGATAAAGAGAACCGAATCGCTGTGATTGCCTTACATAAAGTAGGTATGGAGAAAAGTGCAATTTTTAAAACCCTCCACCCGCTTGGTATTAGTCAAATGTTTGTTTACCGGGCTATTGATAGGTACAATGATACCTCCTCTGTTTGTGACAGAAAAAGATCTGGCCGTCCACGTACCGTTCGTTTGAAAAAGGTGATTAAAGCAGTTAGGGAAAGAATTCGAAGAAATCCTGTCCGTAAGCAAAAGATTTTATCTCGGGAGATGAAGATAGCTCCTAGAACCATGTCGCGTATATTAAAAGATGACTTAGGACTTGCAGCCTATAAGAGACGTACTGGTCACTTCTTAACTGATAATTTAAAGAAGAATAGGGTGGTAAAATCCAAACAACTACTTAAGCGGTACGCAAAGGGAGGTCACAAAAAAATTTTGTTTACGGATGAGAAAATTTTTACAATTGAGCAGTATTTTAATAAACAAAATGACCGTATTTATGCTGGAAGCTCTAAAGAAGCTTCGCAATTAGTAAACAGAGTACAACGTGGGCATTATCCCACTTCAGTGATGGTTTGGTGGGGTGTTAGCTATGAAGGGGTGACTGAGCCATATTTTTGTGAAAAAGGTATTAAAACGTCGGCACAAGTTTATCAAAATACCATTCTTGAGACGGTAGTTAAGCCTTTAACTAACACCATGTTCAATAACAAAGAATGGTGCTTTCAACAAGACTCGGCACCGGGTCATAGAGCTCGATCCACCCAATCTTGGTTGAAAACTAACGTTCCGGACTTTATCAGCACTGAAAACTGGCCGTCGTCAAGTCCTGACCTAAATCCATTGGATTATGATTTATGGTCAGTTTTAGAGAGTAAGGCTTGCTCTAAATGCCATGATAATTTGGAGTCCCTAAAACGATCCATTCGGTTGGCAGTGAAGAATTTTCCTCTAGAAAGAGTTCGTGCTGCTATTGATAACTGGCCTCAACGTTTAAAAGACTGTATTGCAGCCAATGGAGACCACTTCGAATAAACATTGTATATTTTTAATAGTTATATATTGATGTATTAAACTAACTCACTATGAAAGGAATAAATGTTACGTATAAAAAAAAATCGTGCTTTTCTTTATAACAATATTTATGGCAAGACTAAGTAGATTATTTTTTTAAATACTTTCTACGAAAAAACTGTCGGTCTATAATATTGTGTTAATTTATTTCTTCAACCCATACAGCGATTACAATTATTATAAGAATGTCAAAATACAGTTATCAACATAAAAGAAACAAAATGAAAATGTGAGCCTAAGTCAGTGGCGTGTGTGAAGTATGGTGATGTGGTGAGTATTATATAATAAATAAACAATTATATAATTTTCCCATACAATCAGTACTCTAAGTTGCCTTCAAATATTATTTCAAAAGCTATAAATGTTAAGCATGAGAGATTTTAGCATAATATTACTGGTGTTATTATGTTGGTCATTAAGTATTCACGGGCTGGGAGTCACAAGACGCACAACGAATGAACAACACGACACAGTGACTGTACAAATTAAAAAAAAAAACATTTTTCCGCTCGTTGTAAAATATGTTCCTCCATTTCAAATGAATCATGCTCTTTATTTTTGTATAAACGTGATTCCGCTTACACGGGATTATGAATTAAAATTTAAACAAACCCCAGTCCTTTTTATAACATAATTTCAAGTATAAAAAAAATATCATTTGGTATATGAGACTTTATGAGGCGTTACAATATAAGTTGTTTTTATTAAATAGGTTAAATAATATTACTGCTACCTTGAGAATCTGAAGTTGGATCGTTTCAGCAAACAATCCTACACGAATTAGAAATAGGCAAGTATTAGAAACCTTAAACAATTCAAACCTTATATGAATTGTTACTCATAGAAACTGGAAGAGGCATGTGTAAAGTTTGCAATCCATTTAACATATTTTAAATTGATTTATCTACATAACGCAAGGACAGAGGGCAGATTTAAGTCAGACCAATGATTGTTAAATAACATGTAAATAAAATATATATTGCATGTAGTTTTTGGAGAACAGGCTCATCTCTTATTAATCTTAATAAATACACAAAATACAAAAAAAAACAATTTAATATATAACACAAAGAATAGAAATACAAATAAAAGCATTACCATTGACCGTAGTGTGAAATTGGGTTTGTGTGTAATATATTTGTATATAACATTTTAATTATAGACGTTGCGTTACGTTATATTTGTCTATAATCTCTCGTAAATATCTATATTTTATATTCCTTTAATAAGGCTTAATTAATATAATTAAAATTTCAAGTTAATTTAGGAAACACCTCAAGAAGATTTTAACAATTTGTCCGTTATTATAACTTGAACGAATCAATTATGACTTATTTACATTTCCCAACGGGCTTCGATTCTCGTGTACGCGAAATATATTGCGTTCATTGGGCTAGCATTTAACAAGTATAGTATTAACTATGGCTGCTTTTTTAACGGTAACTCGTACGTGGAGAAAACATAGAGACCTAAAAAGTCAAAGCCACTAGAGTACAATCTTAAGCTTAAAATAAAATATTATTACCACTTCGTGGTTTCAAAAAGGACATAAAATCATTTATCTATATATATGTTATGGTATCTTACTTATTAATTACAGGATACAGATTTCTTCATTATTTTAATATATATAATAAACTAATGCGATGCTGGAATAAATATCTCAAAAGTAAAAGTCATATTAAATATCGCAATTATCAGAATCAGACACTTTACCCCCTGCTCGCTTCAGAGGACCTTTGAATAATTCCATTTAGTTTAAATATTTTTTATCAATTTACAGTTAATTTAATTTATTAATAAACCGGTAAGTGTCATTATTTGTATATTATTAAAGTAAAAGGTTTATATTGTATGAATTTAACAGATCATTAATTATCTATTGCATAATTATTTTAATTGCTTATTAGAATTAGAATTGAAAAATTGGTTCCATACTAGATATGTAGTTATCATGCGACAAATCTAATATATATACTATATATATATAATAATATTAATGTCACCAGCATTATGGGTACTCAGCCACAACAGTGAGGAAATGCCGCCAGCATTATGCTGGCCAACCAAACTTTTTAAATTTGTTTTAGTATTATATTTTATTTATTATGTATAATATGTCTTAAATTCCCAGTTTCCTCAATATATTTTAAATGTGCTTACTTAAAACAGAAAAATTCTAGTTTTGTAAAATAAAGCGTTATTTTAAAAATAGAGTGACATTCTGACTACACCCATACGAACACTTTTCTTTGAAATGTCTAAAAATAAGTAAATTACACGTGAACATCTTAGAGCTAAGTAAAAGTCTAGCTCAGAACCAAATCAGTATTCAGCTCATGCATATTCCCGCATGCACTAAAATGTACTGACACAAACAGACTGCGAGACTCTTAACAAACGCTATTTTAAGGCTAATATAAACAGGTTTATTTAATATCATGAACAAAACCGTTTCAATCATTCCTTTTACATTAAAATAAAATCCACTATAGACTTTGTATAATGTAACCTTTGTAATGAAATGTCTCTTCAATTAAGTCACACGGTAATTTGGTCACAAACAGTGATAATGTTAAACAATTAAAAATCGAATTATACAAAAAAAAAATTGTTTTTATCAGTTTGTACCGGCCTTTAAACAAGCGAAGCATTTTTAAAACAATTTGTGCGAGTGGCGCGCTCCGTATTTTTAACATGATATTCGCCGTTTCGCTTCAATGTTTCAGCTTTAATTATTTTAAAAACGTTACAGTAATGCTTTTTGTGGAAGCAATAAGTTTATTTTATCGTATCCTGTGTTTAACACAATCGAATTAACAATATCGTATATTTTAGTGTCCGCAAACATTTGTTTTAGTTGTTTGTATAAGGCGTACATTTTTATTATGATTTTTATTTTCGAGTTTTCTTATTTGAGTCCTATTTAGGACGAAAAAGGTGGGGAGTTTTTTGCCAATCATACTGAACAAGCGGACAGTTTTTGCTTTACAAGATAAATGCTGTACCCTTCCGTACAAACGGTTCCATAAAAATCTTGAATAGGGTTTTATTTGGGGAGATTATTTGTTATAAAAAGCGAGGGTCAGTAGGTCTGTTATCGTATGCAAAGTAATCGTAAACTTGAATGAGCATCGCATAAAATATTAACGCGGTTGTGTTGTTGGTTTATGAGTTAGCTACAGCGTGGTTTACTCGGATTCCTAAGGATTGTCATTTATATCTTTTTGAATTATGTATACGCAACCGTAATGCGAAACTGCGGTTAATTAAATTCAATTGATATCAAAAGGATTATACGCAAAATATATTATTCATGATCTGCCTTGACCGAACAACTCATCAAGGATATATGCGGTAGAAGATGCAGAGGCAACCTACATCTCTAATAATTGGGTAGTCGACGATACGAGCCGCTCTAATACTGAAATGGTTTTCTTTAATATTATATTATAATAATTTACTATATATAGTCAAACTTGGTTACTGATACTGGTAATGGCTTACTTAAATTAACAATGGATGTGTTGTGCAATCCACAGTAAATAGAGTTCAGGAAGAGACAGAAAGTAGGTCCTATTGCTAAGCCTAATGTGATTAAACTAAGACAAATGGCGCTCGCCCGCCGAGAAATATCGCTGAGTTGGATTCTGCTTCGATCGACTTGTATAATGGTGACTATTCTGGTAAACGGTACGAAACGATAACGTTTGAAATGTATAAATATTGCGCTAAGATATAGATTATAATTTAGTTATTAATATTTTAAAGTTTTATGTTTTAATCGTAGTTAGTAACATAAATTAAATGGAATGCCCATATTCAAAAGTCCTGCTCAAAACCACCACTAGCCACTAGCACGTGCAAAAATGTTTAACTTCTTGGAAAAAACCAAACAATTTTTTCTAAATTCACGAAATAGGTAATTAGGAAAATGACTTTTCGTGGAAATCAAATAAAAGTGAAAAGCACTTTTCATTTAAGTGTTAGGAATCAAAGAAACTGGCTTTGGAGTTCTTTAATCTGATAAACATTTATTTTCTACATTGCAAATAATTTAACGTTAAATTATTTATAAAAAAATATAAAGCGCTTTCAATTCTCTGATATGTAAACCAAGTGTTGATGATAGGAGTTTTTTTTTTAAAAGCTTTAATTCGTGTTATATCGTATCGTGATGCCACTACCGTTTCTCAGAATCCGAAAAAGGGCGACCGAAACGAACATCAGTTAAAGGATTTGTTCGGACATGAACGGATGTGTGTCGACTACCGGGGCCAGCACGTCCGTATAGCTGGATTACGTCACAACTTGTTTCTAAATAAATATATGTCGATGTTTATTTATTATGTCGGGTGACAAACATTATACAACACACCAAATCGTAAATGAATCAATTGTTAGTACATTGTTTTAAAGTATGTATGTAATGTTAATAATGCTTTTAAAGTTGAAACAAGTGAGTGATTAAGTTCATTTGTTTATTTGACTTTTATTGATCGAATAAGGTATCCTTTGTTAATTATCAAAATCAATCGTAAATATCTTTGTTCACATAGGCTTATGAATCAACAAAAAAAACAAAATCTTATAAAAAAAATTGATTCTACATTTACTGCCAGTTCACAAATAAACAGGGTAGAGCGGACGAGAAGAACTGGCAACAAACTCTCCACCACACCAGTGTAACTATTTAATGATGTATATCATATTATTTTAGATTTGATTTCCTTCTTATAGTCTGTCTGTTTCTGTCTTCATAAAGGAGATATTTTATATATCCTTGTAATATATGTTTGTACTTATTCTTGTTAAGTGGACTGTATGCTATTATTTCGTAAAATATGTATTTCTATTATATATAATTATACTAAGATTCGTAGATAAATATACCTTATGGTGTCAATATATCGACAATACGTTATAATAAGTTTGCTATTATTAGTATTTCTGATAATAAAAGTTTTTTTAATACTTAATCGGTATAATATTTATTTGAATATCGCAATGCCTACCAAAACTGTCTGTCCAAATATTAAAGTATTTTACCATAAGGCAAAATAATCATAAATTCAGTAGAAAGTTGTGGTAACTTAGTAAAGAGCTTTCAAAGCAAACGAGATGTCATCCTGAAGTGACGTCGGAATAGGTTTATAACTCAATTTGTAACAATAACGAGTTATTAAATGTAACGTAAATACTGTCTGTCTGTCTGTTCTAATTAACGACGGTGGCACAGTTAAGGGAGAACAAATTTATTCATCTTACAGAAACAACAACCGATGTCGAGTGGTTGGCAAACATTTATTGATGTTAATTAAGTGTTTTTTTTTCGGAAGTAATTTAGTGTGGTCATTAACAGGACAATGTTGCGGTGACAAAGATGTTCAGATTAGTGAATGTTGTCTCCGGCTATAATGCCGCAGAGAAATGACCAGTATGTATTGTTTCGTTCGTTATATTTGGTTTTTATAGAGAAATAACAGATGGCGCTAATTTAGCCAGTGTCAAAATGCGAGCTAGGCTGAATTATCGTATAATAACATTGTATGTATTATTAAAATGATCATCTGCAGAGTTTACTTTTCCGGTTATGTATCTACTATATCTTAACCGGAGAATCAGGTGATAAATGTCTATAAATCAGAACAGGTAATAATTTTAACGGTAAATATGAACAATGAGATATTAGAGTTAAAAGGCTCATATGTGTCAAAAAATTTAAGATATTGCTTTGTATATAGTTCTCATATAAACATACCGTTGAGTACAATAATTAATTCATGACAAACGTCTTTACGTCCTCAGCTGGTCATCAAGTTGCTTAGTACTATGGCGTGATAAAGTTCCATAGGTATCATTTTACAGCCCGTAAAGATAGGCACGGAGACGGCTCTTTTTCTTGTTCATCGGTTTAATATTAAATAAATTGTTCATTTGGTTCATCGCTAATTTATGACTAAATGTGTGAGAAAAATATTCGGGAATTTTCTATATACTAGCATATTATTAATCACAATCGTTAAATTTTTCTGTTCGTCGAACATTATGATACAAATATTCATACGATCAGCTTAGACTTATTTTATAGGCGTTTTTCGAGACAATGGGTTTTTATATTCATGATTACTTTTCGTTGTTTCTAATTCTACGTTTTAAAGTTTTCATATGAATCGCAGATTAAATATTGCGTTGAAATTAACCGTGATAATTCATTGTCGCTTATACTATTTAAACGTAAAGTACAAGTAACGGAAAACCACAAAAAAATAAGCAGAGTTGCTTTACGTTCACAATTTATGACTTCAAAACTTTTCAAAACGTAAGCGACGCTGTAAAAAGTTTTTTTTATTGAGATAACTTGTTCCAAATTTACGGAATGCGATTTACATTTAATAAGTGAACTGATCTGTGGGATTTTGCTCTGCCCCAGCTTTATTATCTCACACAAACACTTTAGATAAATTTAATACAGTATTATATATAATATTGTCTCAAATAAGTTGGCATTATAATAATGAAAAAGGCTTCAATACAAGTATCCGCCGGGAAATGTTTCCGTTTAGAGAATAGTTTTGTTTCTGCAAAAAGCGTAGACCTTTTTTTAAATTAAAAAGTGCATTTGAATTTAGAAGCCAACATTTGAAGTTTGCATTTAATATTCTGTGAGTGTGTAGCTCAATGTAGATGTAGACCACTCTACGACCATGCTACGAGAGCTCTACAATGGTGCTACGAGGGTACGCGTCTTCGTTGCAATGTGCGGATTACGTAATTCCTGGTTTTGCGGGATTTCTAGATCTTACGGAGATTGCATTTCATTCAAAACCATTGTAGATCTGTTTCTGATCTACATTTATTAGTCTTCGTAAACCTACGTTTATATTATTTGCAATTGAATGTATTTCACAGTTTAATTAAGAGATATTGTATAATTTTTAATATAATCTTGACTTGACAAACTGTCTGAGATGCTAATTATAAAAGATCTGTTGTTCGATTTACGGTCCACGGCGGTGATTCTAACCATAACAACGAGGGATCGAATTGAAAAGAGTGTTGACATACACACATGCATATATAAACACACATACACTTCTACCTTCATTTTATCATGCACCTCGGAAATGACTACGGTCAACATAGGAAATATCTTAGTATGGGGTCCTAACTTTATCTTTGAATTTAGGTTTTAAAATGATGTTTCTAAAAGGATGGTTCTGGCAACTGATCAATTATTGGGCGAGCATATTAAAAAACAAAATTTTCTTTCCCCTAAAATCTCCTTGGAATGTTGAGTGATTTCCACCCTGGTTTAGCTACATAACACCGCAATTCTCTCGTCCTCTTTGTTCCAGCAACGTCATTAAGATGTTCAAGACACTTTACAAAGAAAAAGATTTGCCAACGTTCTACAGATTTCACTTTTTCCTTGTAACTGAAACTTTTCCTACCAAGCTAATCTTAAACTCAAATTAAACATTTGCGGTCGTTGATTGCGCTGTGAATCGGGAAATTGGAAAGCATTATTTGAATTTAAATTTTAATTAATTATGTATTATGTGATATAAACACTTAACATTATTAACATTATACTATATTATAATTAAATTAGATAAATAACTAATCCTGACATTTTATCCAACTTTACCGATTAATTAATTTTAATAGTACTTTTCAAGATTGTATTAAGTGTACACTAAGCTGAGCTTAATATAATTTATAAGTATAAATATTTATGTAATTTAAAGAAATCCCCATAGTTTCAATAAATAAAAATACTTTTCTTTTTAAAATGTAAGTTGAAGATGAATTTATCAATTCGTGTTATTCCTTTCATTTTCACAAACGTTACTCGTGAAAATAAATTTGTAAAATTGTGCCTCAAAGCTGAGACTAAATAAAAATTGTTCACAATTGAAGGGTCTTTATTTACGAAGTGTAAAGGTTTGAAGTTGTATTGATTATATGTAGGCTTATCGGGACTTAAAATTTTATGGTTCTCGTAAATTTGTGTGTAAAAATACAACGAAAAAAGTGTGAAAGAAAGTTAGTGTTTCTTGTTCAGAGATAACTGAATGTATTAAAAGAGAAGTAGTAAGTAACGTAAGTTATTTACTCCTTGCCATGGACACTTTATAAAGATTTTATTGGTTGGTACTTTATTACTCAAATTCTATATGGATACGGTTCTTTTTATAACCACAAAATATTATTGTTGTTCTTTTTTAATATCATAAAATAGTTTACAACATATTGGCGCGAATGTAGGAAAATACAATTGTATGAAAATTCCATATTCAAATATAATGTTTTGTCTATAACATTGTGAGAAATTGAATTACTTAAAAGTAATACTTAATAAAAATTATGTTACTCTATCTCTACTATATAGGAAATCTAGAATATAACCGTCGATTTGTCACAGTATCACCGCGCGAAATTGTCGCATCGTCGGCGACATCACATTTCTAAAAAATAAACTGTGCAAAAACCATGCCTTATATACGTATATAATCTTCTCATAATGATTAAGTATAAACGATAGGTAATAGCGTTTCAGTAAACTGGGATTATAGTACAAAAATCGGTGATTAAATTTTGTACAGAAACCTTTTGACTAAATCTTGATAACATTCGATAAGCTTCGCAGCTCGACTTTCGTAAACAAGCAGAGAGCACTTTTTGTGAGATCCGCGCTAAATGTAGTCAAAACAACAAAAAATGAAAACATCCCGAGTGAACCATTAATCTATGTCAACAGGGCGTCGAATTCGTAATTAAGAAGTTTATCATAAAACAAAAAAGTTTAAAATCGTGACGAGAGCTGAAATGTGCTTCAACTCATCATAGAATTATTATAAAAATACATATTAAAGAAAATTTGTAATTAAAAGGATTTTATGAATGTCATTAAATCACACGTCAATAACAGTGACAGATCGCTAAGTAAAAGCGGTATAATATATTTGTAGCGTTATAAACCAAAATAATTCAATCAATATTAAAGAGGCTTGCGAACCTGTTAGAATAAATTCAGTAAAATCTAAATTTGAAACCTTGCCATGATTAAAGACTCGTTAGTGTTTATTTTTTAATATATTAAGCATTTTAATATGTAGATAAAATTTTTGATTCTAGTTGGCCAAAGTTGATACGCTCCTTACGCACTAGATGGCGCTGTCGCATATAAGTGTCAAATAAATCTTTGTTACGGCAGATGGCGCTAATATGCAATTAATCGATTATAACAACCTTTGCAAGTAATTAATATAACTTTGAAATAAGAATTTCTTTTTTTTTAATGCTATCTTGAATATTACAATCTAACCTTATTCTCTTTGTAGTTTTTATAACTATTTAATCCTAGCCATTTATATTAAATGAATTAACCAATAAAAGATTTTTTCCTACTAACTTGTAAAGAAAAAGGCCAAGTACAATTTTATAATTGTTTTTGTTTATGATTTGTATTTAAGTAAATAATTTTATCAAAGCTTAAGTCAAAATAATATATTGTGTCTTAAAGCCCATAGAAGAGAAAATAATAATACAAAGTACAAAAGTCTTTCCTCCAGTTTTGATTTTGTTCCCTTTGGAGTAGACACTTTTGGGCCCTGGAGTACAGGTGCACATGCACTTATTAAGATATTAAGTGGTAATCAATAATGGTGATCCAAGAGCAGGTGCTTTTCTCGTTCAGCGTAAAAGCATTGTGATACAGGGACAAAATGCTGCCAGCATTATGGGTACTCTGCCACAAGTACCAAACTATTTAAATTGTTTTAGTTTTGTGTTTTGTTTAATTTTAATAAGATATAATAGTTTTGTTAATGTAGGACTAACAAATATACTTTGATAATCATTTACTAAATGTAACAGTACATTTGGCAGTAAGTTTCCAATAAGAAAAATATCTTGTATATATACACATTTAATTATTCTAAATCACTACTTCATTGATCTTGATCTATGCTTTGTAAACATCAGTATGCTTATAATTAATTTTCTTATCAATGCCAAGTAGTTGTCGTATTATGAACTGAGGGAGACGTTTGTGTTTCCAGTGTGTGGGTACAGGAGTGTGGTTTGCCTTGTCGATTTTGCTGACTACATACTGCTCAGCAGAAAATGCATTTGCTTGTTTAATCATCATAAGTAGCTCAGATTGAAAGATTTTTTCCTTCTTGATCCGGCGGTTTTTCTTAACCTGAAATTGTGAATCTAAGCATCAAGTCTAAACATTAACATAGTTATAATTTATGAGAGAAAACAATATTCTTGAATTATTAATAAAGATTGAATGTTTATATGTGTGCATTTTATTAAAACATACCCTTGCCCAGCGATGCCTCATTTTTTTCCAAAGCTTCCTCCTCTGATGTTTTTTCATCTTTTTCCTTCTTATGACAATCAACCGGATGGCATGTTTCTCTTCTTGATCAATAGCAGGTAAACCTATCTCTTCATTTTTCCAATTTGCATCAATCAGTGGTAATATTGACCTGGGATTTACAATAGGAGTGTAAGCTACAGGATCCCGTTTTATTTTATCGTCCTTAGGTTTTTCTTGTATATCGAAATTGATACATCTTGGCGAGAAGGAAATAGTTTTAGCTTTAAATGTCAAGTCAAGTTTGGGTCTTGGTGTTGGCGTATTGATTGTTTTACATTCTTTTAACGTATTTAAGGCGGTTTTAAGGTTAACAATCCGCAAGTCTGAAATGAAAAATTTTAGATAATTAATTTGAAAATCGGTAATAAGTCGTCAACATAACCTAAACTTACATTTAATGGAGTTTTGTAAGGAATTCAACATTTTAAATGAAATTTTACTTATTATATAACATAACGCGTTAAATTTATTTTAACACGCAATTTAAAAAAGTGATTTCGATTACTCAAGAAATATCAATTTCTATTTTTATTGTTGCTTGACTCAAAACTTCGAAGCGGGGAGAACAGACTACAGCTCTAATGTATAGTGTATAGACATAGATGCATAATATGATCTATAGACGATAGTTTTCTAGAGTACAGACTACAGTACACACAACTTTTTTGAAATATTTTACTGTGTGAACTAAGTATAATTATTAAGGTGCGATCTCATGGATTACGCGACGCGATAGACTGAGGCTGTAATTTTAAGAGTCACGGGAAATTTAAAATGGGCGTCGATCGGCATCAATGGGGTGGTCCATACCTACAACTATTGTCAGACGCTGTTCCGGGTTAAAGACTCGGATTAAAAATCGGTAATTCATAAAAAAAAGATCTCAATAATAGAGTAGAGTAAAGTAGAGTTATAATTAACTTCAATGATTTAATATTATTCTTCTAATTGAGTACCTAGTTTTGTTAAATTAATATAATTTTAAGTATTATACGATGTACAACTTATTATTATATTGCAGTCTATAATAATAACAAAATTATATAAAAAAGATAATTTCATAGTTTTATTAATTATATGTTACGAAACAGCTCCTGATCATGTGGTACTGCGCTACAATCCCCAACGACCGCAATAGCTAGATTGTTTCCTGAAATAGATAAAATATATTACAAAAGAAATATGCATAATAAATTTTTTGGTACTAATTTCTTTTACCAGAAAAAAACGATAATTAAAAATTTATAATTATATCTCTCTCAATGTTAAAAATCTATTTGAGATTAGACTTAACTCGAATTATCATGTAATCTCTTTTTTTGTTGAAGTTAAATTTTAAGAATTTATGTTATCAAACGATGATAAATTAGTCCCCTGATAAATCTTATTGTTTAACATGACAATCACCCATCTCAGTTAATATTTCTACCTCATTACTCCAATTCCTACAATTATATGATATAGATTGACTACTAACCAGTAACAGACTTTCAATCGCTCAGCCCCGGCCGGCCCTAAACACGCCCCTTGCAACATGAACGTGTTGCTGCCTTATATTTATTAACGATATCAGTTATTAGAGATATCTTTTTCTTCACCAATTTAATATATACCGATCGCATTATCACAATACCGTTTCCGATATTTTATATATAATAACACTAACGGCGACTAGATATAGCCTTGGCTACACAAGAGAGGTCATCGACGGAAATATTATCGATAAGTGCCAGCGCATCCCCAACACTATCAAGCCGCACGCCGCAAGCCAACTGCAAAGCGAGGCCCTCTGCCGAAGCGGCCGCGTCTTGTTCATGACAGGCTAGTTCCATTTCTATAGTGTGTTACAATTTAAGAAGCTTTAATTTCATGCGATTAAGAAACATTGATGGTATATCTACATATTATTCTATTTTAATGTATATAAATATTAGTTATATAATGTTATATACATTGAAGAGTGTGTCAGATCAAACTTAAATTGAATTCCACGCGTTAAGTGTTGCTTTATTAGTCCTACTAACTCAATCTCCTTTTTCCAATCTCAAGCTGCCGGAAATCCAAATCTCCAACATGGCACAGAAACTCAACTAGTGCACACGTTGAGGTGTGAGCTGTCTGGGACCGTGTATTGCATAATATACCTGAAAATTTAGCTATACATACGGATAACTCATTTATTACATGTACTAACTTTAGTAACGTTATGTATTTTAGTATTATATTTTCGCTACTTTACATTTTAATTGGTGGATCATAGAAAAGGCTTATTATTATAATTCTTAGATGCGAATTCAGCATTCCGAAAATTCAAAATAAATCGAATCTTATCTTTGGATGACTCTACATTTTACATTTGACTTTGTTAAACATATAGCCTATTTATTGAGTATAATTTAAAGAATACATTTGTATCTTACCAAACACTCCATTGTCACAATATGATATATTAAAAGCACGAAATCTGGTGTGCACGTCGGCACCAGACATGAGTCCAAGCGGACCTTGTGGAGTACAATCGATCTCATGTTGACCGGACTGAATACAGCCAGTGCCACACGCTGCCGCTATTATAGCATGCTTGAATAGGCATCTATAATTAAATTAAAACAAAAGCCTTATAAACTGTCTGTAAGCACCTTTGCAAAATGTCAAGTCTGTCATAAGCTTTCGAAACCCTAAATTATTTTACATAAGGAATTGTATAGTTACAATTGTGAATGGTTACAATTAAAATGATAAATTTACATGGAGGCGCCGAACGATCACCGGTGTTACAAGCCAGAACGATTACGAACGGCTTGGTTTTTGAACTCTGTATCACACTGACATTGTGCACGTCTCACGTTTCGATTAACTACGTGATCGACCACAACACTTGTATATAATATAATAAATCACAAATCATATTTAGCTACTAACGGTAAGTCACTGGCCCCGCACCCAGGAATAACCGCAGCGATACAAGTGTCACTGCCAGGCCCTAACTCATAGTATTCAAACCCAGCTCGAGACATTGACGGAGTTTCATTGCGTTCTGGACTTTTATACTGAAACAATATACAATACGATACGACGATAGTCTCTTTTATAGACAAGAAGAAAGACTGCACCATGCAAAAACCATATAAATAGTACAAATATCAATAGTAATATATAATACATTTATATAATATCATAGATCGTAACTTTACTGACCCGAGTCATTTCAATTTTATCAGCGATTTTCAAGGTTTCCTCAAACGGTACACCAACACTCGCGACAGTACAAGATGTCGACTTGAAGTTTTCATACACAAAATCGCAAAGCCTCTTCTGTGTCATGCTTGCAATTCTCTCTTCCTCGCAGTATATGGAGTTTGCGAGAGACCCGGCCCAACAAGCGCGCTGAACAAGGTCTAAAACTCTCTCCTCTGTAGTAACTCTATAGAGGTCGTCCCGAATGTGTGGCATACAGTCTTTGATGTCCCATTCGTTGTAAGTGGATCTGTAGCCAACGTTTACTTATTTGAAGCAAAGCATTTTCGTATTAAATGTTTTGTGTCTAAGGATCAAGGGAATCGTTAAAGTTAAAATTTTAGCCTGTTAACGATGTGTTATGATATAAACGACATATTTAGACATTACATTTAAAGGATTTTCTTTACTTTAATGTTTAGTTGTCTAAAAACTTGTTGCATTTGATTAATCATTTCACGTACTGCTCTAAGGGCTTATCAATTAAAAAAATCACCTGATAAGCTGAAATACGTTGTTATTGAAGTAAATATTAGCTCAAATTCGGTGAAATCAAGTCAACTGTCACTGGTTATACTGAACTTAAACTAGCCCCGAGGTTGAGATAACGATCGTATAACTTTTGTATGGATATTATACGAAAGCTATACCGAGTATAAGTTAAACTGAGTTTATTAGTAGACATTTTTCTTATATCGAATCGATACTTGGTATAAGCACCGTACATATTTTCGTGAATCTTTTTCCTTTGACATTATATAGTTTCCTTTATTTGACATTTTGTAGACTAAAGTAGAATGTACATTGCACGCCAATTGTTGTCAAATGTTGCGCCCCGCATCGTTTGCCTATTCCAATTGTTCACCGACATATAGGCAATAAATAGCAATTATTATTATTATAATATTATAAATAGATTTCATTTAAAAAAATACCTTGCTGCCGTATCTAGTAAATAATATTTGGTGTCCTTGAACGACGGAAGCGGACAAGACAACGTAAACGCAATGTACTGCCTTGTAGCGGTGCAAGTGAGGTGGGCCCCGAATTGTTGCAACACTCTAGCTTTGGAGAAGGCGGTGTAAGCACATCCAGATGCTGGTGAAGTAGCGCGAATGAAGTGAGTCGCGCCAAAGTCGTCATTGATCTCGTAACGAGAACCCGCCTGTAATATATAAAAAGTCAAATCTTTTTATTCAATAAGGTAGAACCGTTTTTATTCGCCTTAAATCTAAATAAAGGCAAATGGAAGAAAGTCAACTAAGTTGATTTTGTTTGGTGATTATCCTAGAACACTGATTTTAAAGTCTAAGCTGCAGAAAATTCATTTCCAAACAAACTAAAAACGATTGCTCAATAGGAATATAGTAGACGAAGTTCCACTAATAAAAACCTAATATATAAAACAGCCTACAATCCTGTTATTCTAATGAAACAATAACTTATACATTTTGTAAAGTGTTAAAGACATATTAGTTGTATATTGGCATAAATATTCATCATGTTAGTACAAATAAATTCAATGACGATTTAATAAAACATAATTTTACATTAAACAAATCATCAATAAAGCTAAAACAATGTAACGCAGATGCGAACACTTCTCTCGGTATTAATATTTTACCCCTTTATACTTTAATGTAGGTATTCGATTTTTCAAGTAATTAACGGGTACTTATGGTATCAAGAACCGAAGGCTTATGTACTGTTTATATGTGTTTCATTAAATTATGTAAAGACCACACCTGAAACATAATAGTGCACGCAGCTACAGCAGTGCCGCTTGTCTTGGCAGCTGCCACTTTGATGCCATTAAGCAGTTCCGTCCTCTGAACGCACTGCGGCCCGAATTGACTGCTGGGCCAGCATAGGTTCCACACTGATGATGAACGGGAGATTCGCCGGACACTCTGATAAACTTTAGATACCATCTTTTCAATGTATTGTTTTTGACAATGTCATGTCATACAAGAAATGAATACGTAAAAAGGTCCCTCGGCCTTTTTCAGATTGCCATTTAGAGTCAATTTGAGCTTTATTGCTATTGTATAAACTTCAATGTTGTCTAAGCAATGTAGGTGTGTATGTAAGCAATTCCTATCGAGTCAATTAATTATTACTTCCAAAACAACATTTTTTAATTGCTTATCGAGAAACAATGTACCCTTATTTTAAGCCTGGTTCAGATTCTGTCAAATTGCTTGATAACAGAGACCACCTAAGTCTAGCTTCCAAAGACTCTCAAGAATCAGCCCTTAAAAATTTTGATAAATGGAAAAGAAGGTAGTAAATATATGATAACAAATACTATATGTACCTACTCTATGTATCTCGCTAAACTAATGTCACCTATTGTTGGAGCAGATCACGATGAAATTGCAATCGCGTCATCAACCACAGTTAACATCCATCAACTGTTTTAAGCACGTTTTACAAACCCACCAAAAAGGTGCTATAAAATCCTAATAGATATTATAAATTTCCCAACAGATAGGTACGCCATTGAAAGCCAAGTAAGATTAAAAGGTTACACACCTGAAGAAGCGGTGGAAATAGTTGAGTGTACTCACAAATATCTCGAAGAAGACGACGTTATAGCAGCCATGACAGAAGAAGTGGCTATAGTGTTTCCCACGGGTTGTCTATAATAGAACAGCTCAAGTTCTAGATATGAAGAACACAACATAATGATAGGTATTCTAATCGGCTGGGACTTATGCCATGGCGCTGGAATTGAAATAGATTTAAAATCTTTAGATGGAGACTTCGGTGGTGCACTTATAAATAATTAAACGGTGGTCAAGGTTCTCCAGCAGCTCTATACATTAACAGGAAACATTTCTATCTCCAATTATTTATTGATCGAAGAAAGCACAGTACCTGTTTACTGGTAAAATCAAAGTTATCTTTATTTATATAGGTAACTATGGTACACTTATTTGGCTATGTAACGTAAGCTAGAGCTTTGATAATGATATTGCGACCTTTTTCTGCCGCAGTAACTCCACCGGAACTTCGATTCTAAAAATACTGTCCGAAGTATCCCCCTTTCTTGTATAAGCTTAACAAAAAAAAAACAACTAAAAGTCGATAATTAAATGTGCCAATTGTCTAAATGAACAAACTCGTAATTATGATTCGATAAAAAATTTCCTGAAAAATCGTGTAAAATGTGTGTTAAAATGGTAAATCTAATTACCGATAAAAATAAAAGCAATTTCATACTTACACCCCTGTTACTGGTTAACATATGTTAGGTTAGGTAAATATTTATCTAAATATTTAATAAAACACTTTAATCAGTAGTTTTATTGTTTTTATTCGAAAATAAGCTTATTCTATTTGTAATGTGATTATACCTTTTAAAATGTGTCTAAAATTCGCATATTTCTATTATAACAATCACATCACATCGCGTTAAATAAAAAAAAATCTATGTATAACAAAAACAAAATGTCAAAATAACTCTCAGTGTTGCCATTCTTTAAATTTTTAACTGTATTTCCAATTTTTTAAACCATATTCGTCTCGAACTTAAAAAATATAGATTTTAAACAAAACGCCTAAACTATTACATCTTAATTAATTCACTCTATATTAAAATATTTACAAGTAATTTACATCACAAGATGGCGGTACGACGCGCGTACAACCATTATTTTAACCACAAGGAACTACCAAAAAGATCATCGTAATTGTATTCTTCTAAGCACACAAAATGTATTATTGAAACAGTACTATGTTACAAATTATTAGTATGTAAAACCTTTTATATTTTACGGTTTGGAGAGCCTTTGAATCTATGGTATAAGTAATAATTTTAAAAAATCACCTTTCGGACATAGATAATAGAGGAATATGAAACGGCATAGACAAATTTGTCGGTGTGTTTGGGCATCTCTCACAATGCGAACTGATTAACAGATGGTTCCTGTTCCGCTTTCAATTCCTGTAATGAAATATACATATTAAATTTAAATTATTTTATTACATACAAGAGCAGTTAATTTATATAATTTTTTAGTTTATTAAAATATAAGTATATTAAAATAAGTAATGTATAGATTATTTGATATATCAAAGTGAAAAATGTTAAGGAAAAACGAATTTTTGACGCAGAAAAACGTATTCGCTGAAAAGTTCAAATGTAAAATACGTTTTTTATGTACATTTTTTAAAGCCTTTTTGCGTCACATTTTTCAACAGAAACTTTAAAATATTTTTATAGCCTTTTTTTGTGACAACCATATTTTCAATATAATTTTGCTGAAAGCCACACTTGAAAATTAAAATACATTTCTTTATAATATACATTTAGGTATTTTTTCAACAAAAATAATAATTTAAAAAAAAAAATCTAAGTCTACAAAAATATATAGTAAAATGAAACTTGTAGAACGTTACTGAACTATCTAACCCACATCATCTATACTATAACCACATCAAAATAACTAGCTTATACATTCCCAATAAATTATTTATTGATAAAAAAAATTTCTATGTGGCCATTTAAACTAATCGAAGAAAAAAAAACCAGTCCATTTACTTGTAACTCAAATATAGAAGCCGTCTTGAGTGCGAGAACAGTAAGCTGTGTTATCACAAGACTCCTGTAATAAAAAACTATTTCGCTCACAGTACAGGATATCAGTATTCGTTAATTTTGTAATATATGAATTATTTCTCATTGTCTATTACATATTATGTGGCTACTGTTACGGACAGCGAGCACGGTCTTTTAGAAAAGGCACAGGCGAAGCTGGCAACCAGATGTTGGATATGTTGGAGGTAATAATGGTGAGCGGAGTGCGGGCTCAGCATCATTGTTTAGTGTTAGAGCAATAGTTTTAAGTATTGTAGTGTCTAAGATAGATGAACGCAGCCGTTCCGAACGGACGTTAGTGAATAAGTTGGTGTTATTTGTATGGCACCCTAACGTTTAACCTCTGCTTTGAGTTTCATCCGAACCCTCCCGTAAAAGCTAGTTCCAAACTAGACCAGTGTGTGAATTGTATAAAGTACAGTAGAATTCACTTATAACGACCAACCGGTTTTAGCACCTATAATATTTAATTAAGCTTGGTTTCGTATCGCATTATACTCATATATAATCCGTCCGGTTAGTGCGACAGTTTTCCCTTAAATGTCGTTATATCCGGATTCTACTGTATTTAGCATATGCTAAGAAAATCATTGTTTTTTAACATATGCAAAATTAACTTGTTGCAAAGAATGTTTGTATTACATAATATTGTCGTGGTTTTTAGTGTGTGTGTTTAAGCGGCATTTCACTGATATCCGTTTGTGTGATGAAATGCGATGTAGCTCTGTTATCATGTTGTCCATGTTCCTTGTGTGTATGTGTGTCACGTACAATTGTGTAGTCGCACCGAGGGCCAGTGCTGCATATCCTGGTCTGCATCACGTCGTGTGACTCTCGGTGGTTCCGAACGATGCACACAGCCATCGTGGATGTGCACGCCCGTTATATCAGACCCAGGGATCTCGAACATCACTTCCAGGAGTAGGTTTTCCTGTGGATTTTTTTTCAATTTAATATTTTCTTAAGAACAGTTTACTTATATCAAAGTATTTATTAAAATATGGGGATATTCGTATCACCAATATATAAAAAAATACTTTTTTCATATAGTAAACAATTATACATTTTACGTGCATACATAATTTTATTTAGAACAAGAGTTTATTTTTTGAAAAATTTTTTTTACAAGTTGTTTTTATTTTAAAAAGTGTTTCAAATAATTAATCCTTAGAACACAAGCTGAAACTGTTGTATTTATTTTTTATTTTCTTTTTATAATAGATAAATATATTATAAATTTAAAAAAATGTCTCGTTACCATGATAGCCCGTAAGCCCCTGGCACCGGTCTTCCGTTCCATCGCCATGGCAGCGACTGCCCGAAGCGCCTCTTCACTGAACGACAGATCGCACTTGTCCATCGCGAACAGTAATTTGTATTGGGCGACCTGACAATTTCAATTTTTTAATATTAATTGGAGGGTCAATCATTTTTTAATTATATGACAATGCCATACCGTTATCTACATGAATAATATATTATTTTTTATCGAAATGACAAGTCAAAAAAAATATTATTTTTCGAAAATATTATTGATATAAGTCATGTATTTTTTAATATTATTACAATTATAATATTATTCCGCCTGTAAATCGATTTTTTATATTCATACTTATCAAAATATTTTGTAAATTTAGTAGATTCTAATTTGTTGTATTCAATTCTCATTTAAAAATAACTATGTTTATGATTAGGTTTAACAATAAATAATTGTTTTTTTTTTCTTCTGAACAGATTTTCTTGATTTTTCCGATTTCTTACCCTTTGAATTAATACCCACAAAATAGTTGCCGTAATCATAAAATTTAGGTACCTTAATGCTTTAAAAGGTAGCGATAGAAATAATTTAATTAATATCTAACATTATCATAGACAATTTATATAAAATACTCACAATTGCGTTCTTGGGCTCTGTTAGTATTCGCACAAGAAGATCCTGATCTAAGCTGTGGAAGGGCACCAGCACCGGGAAACGTCCCACAAATTCCTATAAACATTGACATTAGGTTAAATATTTTTCTATTATATTATCTATCTATTTATTATTTTAAAATTTAGAATGAATTAACACTCACGGGAATCATTCCAAAGTCGATGAGATCCCTGGCCTGCACTTTACGGAGCCAGCTGTCTCTCTCGTGGCATTCATCTTTCGCCGTATCCAAGGGCGATGCATCCGCCGCGGCCGCGGCGAACGCAGCCCGCCGTCCCGACTTCGGGTCCCAAGCCCCAAACCCGAGGTATTTCTCGTTGTTACGCCGTTGGATCAGGCGATCGAGACCGTTGTAAGCCCCACTCGCGACGAACAATATATTTGTTGTGTCCACTTGTACTGCGTCGCCGCGTAATTTGCGTGAATTGCGCTCGGGCACAGAGACGACGCAGCCTTCGAGCATTTTCAGCATACCCTGCTGTACACCTTCACCTGGACATTTTTGTACAATTTTAATATTATATTTATTTTAATTTTACAATTACTTGCTAAACCAAAAGATTAGCAATAAATAACAGGTGGCTTTAAACTTGACACAATAATACAAAATATATAATAATAATTCTGTGGTACACAAGGACTACTTTTGAACCTTCGTCTTAGTTATGAGAAGAATTTGAACCGGAGTGCTCAAATCGATATTTCATACTGGGATTTTTGTCACTTTATCGACGTATCCCTGATCTAGTGGAAAAGATAAAAAAAATAAAAACGTCAGTTTTTTTGGTTACATACCTCCTACATCACGAAGCTGGTGTATACCAGGAACTGCACCGATTTTGTCCACCTCATCCAAAAATACGATTCCAGTCTGAGCTCGTTCCACGCTGTAAATACATACAAAAAACATAAGGAACATAATTTTATGACCATATCGCTTAGACTGTCCCTTGACGAACCTACTTGGCTAAATACAAATTTATTATAAAACAAAGATAAAAATAAAGATTTACGCCTGTAAACCATACAAGATATAAAATGAAGGCTAGGATTAGGGGCCTTAGCGATATGGTTTGTATGGCAACCTCTGAACATTTATAAAATACTGTGCAAATGCAATCTATTGTATGCGAATGAAAACTGTACTGAACCGGATCGACCACAATCTCCGAAGAGACTCCAATCACACCCAAGCAGGCGCTTGCCTGAAATCCTTAAGGGAAGCTTCCAAAATAAACATGGCGACGTACCGTTGCAGCTAAGAGCCGGAATGACTTGGATCGAGGTAAAATGCTCTAGACGTCTGCCACATGGGGACATAGGACTTTCAGTCAGTGATTGAAAACCCATTGAATTGCCGATCATACTCACTTGAAGTTAGCATCTTGTAACAATTTAGCAATGACGCTTTCAATGTCTTCGCCGACGTAACCGGCCTGCGTCAGCGTAGTACAGTCGCAAATCGCAAAAGGCACGTCTAGACAGGTCGCTATCGTCTGCGCGAGGAGTGTCTTACCTGAAAAATTCATACAAACAGTTTACATATTAACACAGGTACAGATATATATCCTAATAATATTGAATGATTAATAATAATTTATATTTCAAATAAATATTTTAAAAGAGCAGCCAACAATTTTCTTGCCGGTTCTTCTCGCTGCCGGATCTTGGAACTGCCGTCCCAAACGGTGGTGATGTAAATAAAAACTGACGATTCAAATGTGTATAAACCTACTTGATGATTTTGTTTGAGGTTTTGAAAAATAATAAAATTACTTTATTCTCACACAAAAAACTAACAAGATGTAAGAATTGAAAAATAATATATACCTGATTTGTAATGGTTTAAAGCGATATTAGGAGCTACTGATAAACATTTCTATATATATATATATATTTTTTTTTTGCAAAAAAAGAGGAAAAAATTTCATACCGCTTCCGGTTGGTCCCAAGAGCAATACATTGCTTTTATCAAGTCTCAACTCATGGTTCTGTCGCTCCAGCACTTCCGCACCGCCGCCTGGGCCACCCTGACTTAAGTGCAGCAGATCTGTATAACATATATTTATTTATACAGGAACTCGAATCGACTGTATATTACTTTTGTTTGTATTTTACGCTTATACTTCGCCAATTATCACTTGGTTAGATTCTAAAAGCAAAGCTTGCAAAGCTATGTGGGTACATATAATATATTTAAAAACGGTTTTCGTTTTTTTTTAAATCAAAACATTAACATTACAGTGAAGCCGTAATGTGATGTGAATTTAGGCTCAGGCTTAATAATAAAATAAACCGGATTCTCAAAATTTAACCCATGTCATGGCTATTTACTTAAAATTACGGTGACGCGGAGACATCTTGACACAGGCATAAATTGTATGCACTACAATCTAATACAGACGCAACCCAAAACAGTAATTTATCTCTTTCACACTTTATAGTTTATCATCTGATTCATTCACACATACGCAAACAGTGTTTGATTACATTCACACACATAGCAACTTTCACAAAATATATATTTTAATTTGTTATTGTAATTGTAGGAGGCGTTAGGAATAACTTTTCTTTGTTTGTTAGCAGCATTCGTTTAAAGCAGCTAGTGCAAGAGGCAAAACAAAGAAAATACAACTGTCAACACTCCCATTATCTTGAGAGTTAATAAAGGCTTTTCCTCGATACCTTTGTGTGCGTGATGTAGTGGATGGTGCGCGTCGTTAGTACCGCTAGTGACATTGTTGTATATCCGTTTGTAGTGATTGTACACGGCCACTGACAGCACTTTCTTCGCATACTCTTGACCCACCACGTGCTTGTTGAGATATTCGAAGATCTTCTTCGGCGGTGGCGGTGGCTTTCTGTAACATTCGAGAACGTCCTTTAACACATAAAGTACAAATGGGAACGGATGAACGCAATAAATACGCACTTAAACTTGTGCCTTTGTCATCTATTTGTAGTGTTGACTTATGTGTGCCATTATGTGACAAAACATAGTGTAATAACAACATGGGTTGATAGTATGACTTTTACGCCGTCATATCACGAAACGGTCACGCGTAAAGTTCTAATCGTTGAATGTTGCTTAAGTTTCAAGGCAACCCATATTCTTCTTTGAGTTTTCCAAATGTATACAATAGCAGCGTTATATTAATGTGTAACCATGGTAACAAGCCTAAATTCTTTATCCTTAATAATTGGTCGGTTGTAACATTTTCACATTTAGTTGATAAACAATGTATTCACGCTTGAATCGATTAGAGCCGCGTAGATAACAAAACGATAACAGTTTATTGTTTTTATTATCATAATATTGGTACTATGACACCTATTTGCACTCAACCTATATTGACGTCATGTATTGGATATGCAAGTAGGCAATGAGCATAAGTAAGACAATATAGTCACCAAGTAGAGGAACAAGTCTTACAATACGTTAGCGTGTTTCATCTATAATACTAATAAAAACAACTTCTATTAGATATTTGTACTTATCATGTTATTTGGTTCATACCCATAGGGTAAAATAATGTTAGCGAGTCCTTATAATTTTCATTTAACCAATCCATGCGACTTTCAAATACAACCAACCGCATATAATCATTTTTCACAAATAAATTTTACCAATATGAATTAACTACTGTATGTATACCAGCTCGTTATATTTAAATCAGTGCGTTTCATGTTAATAATTTGTCTAAGATACGCAAGTAGCTACATTGCACCATGATTTTTTTAAATTATGTATTTAACACGGTAGACACACAATATCTACATACTTGTATCATTATCATTTCCCGCTCTATTGTCTCGTGATACATTATTTATAAATACGATAAGAAATTTTTTTTTTATATCTAAACTATGGAACCAGAGTTTGTCGTCACTTTGTTCATGTCTATTTCTCTAATTGCCTTAACTTTTATATTGCATTAAAAGAATTAGTTTTATAAGTTATTATTTTTGTCTATCTAATTTAACTATCGTATATAAAACTAAACAACAAATAATGAAGTGTAATAATGAAGTAGATGGACTTATATTTAACAGAAAAACAAACCAGCCCTGCGTTAAATAGCGCAATAGAAATCAATTTTTTGCTTTTCTTCGTCGCAAAACGTTTACATTTAAAAACGCAAAAAAATCTCTATAATTTAATTAAACCATATCCACCGAACTTATATCAAGCAACGAATTCCAAAAAAGATTACAATGTTCGTTTACGATGTCTACATTTGCAGTCTTCTTTAAATTAGACATGAATTTATAAAAATAATTTCATACATATAAGTATAAAATAGGAGATAAACGGTAATTGACATTAAAACAGATACCATTTATTACAAATTGATAAAAAAAAAGTCTACAAATAAATAGATTTCGATACATTGACCCGTGGCAGCACGAACGTGACGTTCGTAAATCGAGTTGATTAAAATAAAATGAATCAGAAGGGCGACACACATAATAAACATTGAAATTAATTTTACTTTAACTTCAGAACAACACTTACACACTGAGCGATTCGGTTTATTTGTCGTTTATAAAAATTAAAATAAATTATAATTCGACAATATCCTTTAAATAAAATAAAAAGTAAGTAGCTAAAGCTTAGAAGTTACTAACTCGAAAGAGATGTGTAATATGGATTCACAAACGGAACGCCTCCCCGAACGAAAGTATCAACAATATAAGTTTTCATTAATTTATTTATAACAAAGGAGCTGATTAAAAAAGCGGAAACAATTCAAAAATGTTTATATGAATTTCACTAAACAAAACAAAAGTCAACTTACAGTGGCTTATGTGGTATATTTTTGTTTTAAGTAACGTATTATATGAATCGGTTCTGTGTTTTCGATAAAATTATATACTTTTCATATATGTATATACAAAGTATATGAGACAAGCACATTTTTTTTTTTTTATAGAAGAGAGGGCAAACGAGCAGGCGGCCCACCATAAAGGTGAAGCCGCCGCCCATAGACACTCAAGCGGCTGGTAGCTCGTGAGTGCGTTGCCGCCCTTTAAAGGAAAGGGGAGAGGGACGAGGGAAGGGGAAAAGGATGGGCACCGGAAGATCTCACTCACCGAACGAAACGCGTGTACAAAATGAACAAAGTCCAATTGCATCACTTTACGCCGGTTTTCTGTGAGAGAGTGGTATTTCTCCGGCCGTGCCTGCCTATTCGGCTGAAACTCTAAGTAACAGCATGGCACTCCCACTCAACATTAACATTCGCTAATAGCGGCATACGCTTGTATGAAAACGAAGAGTCACCTATTTGCATAATCACGATTTAGTATTAAGAAATGACAAAGAAACATAAACAGAAATCGGACGACATAGGTTATAGCGCCACTATTTTACAATCACAGTAAACACGAACATTATATAAACAGATTTAGATATTTTTAACTTATACACACAAAACATACTGACGCACATATATTGTTTCATCAACTGGTGTAATTTAGTCAAATTGTAATTGTTTAAATATATTGATTTTAATAAAGAACGTGTTCTCCAAATACAAGCCGAAAACTGTTCAAATGGAAACACTAATCTTGCGTAGACAAGCTTACGAAAATGCATTTTTTAAGAGACATAAAAAGTATATTTTTAACTCAGTATATGTTTATGTATTTCATGATTTGTATAAAATTGATACACTCACCTGTAGAAACCATTTTTCGAGTCGGCATTATCCTTGATGCTCTTTTTAGTGTCGACCTCGCTCAGCACCACAAAGAAGTGGTGGCATTTGTCACATTTGACAAATCGTGTTGAACTGACGAAGGTTTCCACATGGGTACAAGGATCGCCACATTTGGGGCAAGTCAACACTCCATTACCAGACTTCTTACCACCCGATGTGCCTGAAAGGGTTTTTTGTGCCTTATTAGAGATATATAATCTCATATTACTTTGTACGACACTATATTTAAACTCATTAGTTTTGTTTACATCACTGATATAAGTCATAAGTTGACAAGGACAAGATCGTCCATTATTGTAATTTTGTATGAGTCTTACATTCAGTGATATTTCAGTAACTTTTGTACGTAATAATAAGTTGATAAAATGATAGATAATTCTCAAACTAAACATGTACAAAATTTGTATTTCTATGTATTCATTGAGAAGCTAGAAAAACTAAAAAAATGTAAACCATGTTTGGATGATTTTATAAACTAAACCTGTATACAGACAGTGTGATGAATAAAACGTGTTATTAAGGAAACATATAGATAATTATATTAAATTTTACCGAAGTCATTGACCTAACGTGCTAATAAATCACACATTATTTTCATTGTTTACGTTTTGCCACTCCAAATGTTTTATACAATCTTAATATCGTTATCGAGTCGCATCGTTATATCAGAATAAAACCTATTTTAAATTATTACTTATTCAAACACAAAGGTCTGCTGAAGGCCTTTGAAGTGTGCATCATCAATCAAGCATGCCGTTTCTCTATAATTTTATAATAGTATAAATCTGGCAAGTTTGTCATCTCCAATCTCAGACACTTCTAAACGATTTATATGTGTTCCAGTCCATCTAGAGGGGAAGGCTATATATTGCACTGGTACGACGAGCACACGGTAAATGTTATAAAAACGGAGAAAGGTTTCTAATGTTCCAAAAAAAGTACGCAACCGCTTATAATCTTATATCTATCTTAAAAGGTACAAACTTTCTATAGTAATTACAATTCTTTATTTGCCCATCCTTTAAAAACATGATGTCTCCGTATACACAAATATGTAATGTACAAATTAGTACATTATCCATGATCCGTCTTATATTATGTATTATATATTTTTTTTTAATGTGCAAGCTCACGACGTCCACGAGTAGCTTAATTTAATTAGACACCAGTAAGTTCAACATGGATATAAAACAAATATATAGAATTTATATTTAATCGAGTTACATTAACCTTGGCACATACGGGTAAGAGCGAGGCGTTTGACTCGTAATATACGGTCAAACGATATAACCTTGCTTCAAAAACCAGACTAACCATCTTTTACATGGCTCAGGTGGCTTTTATAATGGCAAGGTCAATACCCTTAAGCGCATTTAATCACTGCTAGAGCTGTTGTTGTTAGCGTACAAGATTATTTTTCAGAATAATTATTTCCAAACATCAACAAAAATATAACAATAGGAAGCTAAGCTTCAAAAACTATAATTTTTCAATGTGTTCGTTCGTTGAGCGACAAACTCCGTTTGTCATTAGATTTCAAAGGTATTATAAAATATACCTTGTCCTATTGAACAAAAAATTAACTTACCAGTGCTTGCGGCATCCTTGCCTGCATGTGGTGGACCGGGGGGCTGTTCTGTGGGACTCTTGCACAAAACGGCACATGTACTGAAGGCACGAGGACCCGAGCGTCGAAGACCGCGACATGATTGCGCAGCACCTAAAAATATCTTCAATCTAATTTCATCAAGACATAACACGAGTGCCCTTCAGCATTTCCCTTATAACAAATACAATGTATGAGATAATCGAATTTCTTATAAAATATTTATAGCGTAGTAGTAGTTCAACATAGTGTTTAATTGAGAGCTTTACTTTATTCGACTAATTAATTACAAAATGTTTACGTGGTTAATTGATATTCTACACCAACAGTAGCTTTGAAAATCTAACGCATATGAACCAATTTGATAAGTTTAATAAGATTTTTTAGAATATAATTATTTAACAAAACTTAGTAGTTTTATTTAAAATGAAATTACAACTATACAACAAAAAATTAAATTAACGAAATAGAAAATATATGGCAGTCGTTTGTCTCTCAAACAGTTAATATATAAATCATTCGTATTAAAATCAAAACGACTTTACTTCGCAGTAATGTTTGTAGTTTCCGTCTTTATAACATTGTCAGAGCTGGTCGTGCTGTTGTTATACGGAGAATTACTACTGTTTACATGTTTCATTTCATTTACGCAAATATACAATCTGATCTGTAATATAATGTTATCCGATTACACCAACCTAGTAAGCTATAAGTTAAGTGCCAGTTTTAAACAATGCACCTCAAAACAGATCTTTTAGGAACGTTCAGACTCAAGTAATTGTTTACGTTACGTTAGTAACATACTACGTAAAGTATTGCTGCGGTTACATTACTCTCTATACAAAAAGCTTTTATAATCATCAAAGTAGGTTAGAAAAGAAACTTTGGAGGGATTTCGTTGGCGCCAGACACGCTGCGTTAAAGCGTTACAAACACTGCACAGTTTACTAACAATAGAGGTGAAATTTGTTTTCGTTTTAAGTAGCGTCACAGTCACCTTTACTAAAATATGCGTGTGGAAATAATGTAAAAATGATTCCTTTCTCTCTAAGCAGAGATAAATTAAGTATTAATATATAAACTTTTATATAAGCTCTCGCTTTCTTAGCAGAACCAGAATCTAAGGTTTTATCACTGTCGGGTTTTACACTACGACTCCGGTTACACAAGGCACTTTCGCTCTTAACAAATGTAAATGATAACGACTTAATAATCACATCGATTTAGGTATTTTTCCGTTGCCTTAATGTGCTTTTTTAGACACAACAAATATACACAAAAAAGCACGTGTTCCAATACACGTTTATATTTTATCCAATATAAGTTATATATTTTTAAACATAAATTTTATTTGAAAACTCACATTTATACAGCTAATATAAAAAAAGTACTTTCCTTATTATAAATAGGCCAGCGCGTGTGCAAGTTGTTTGATCACGATTCAATATTACATAAAGTCATTCAAATACAGTGCTTTCCAGAGCGCTGCACTTCCTTGTATCAAGCTACTTCTCATTCTATAGGAAAATAACTTAAGGAAAAGGACATTATGCAATAACGTGCTTTACGACTTAATAACAGCTTATCATCGCAAATCTTTAATATGAGGTTTTACTTTCACGTAATAAAGTAACCTTATGGAGATTTTCCCGAAGATTATTAAAAAGTTGTACCAACTTGTGTTCAACTGTGATTTGTTTTTACTGCACAAATCCAGTATCGGCGAAATTATTTAAGCTTGCAAATTAGTGTAGTAGTGTAGTAGTTTGTGAATCCCAATGGATTTTTGTTTATTTGTGCTCAAACCACACTTTCTGCTTCACTGGACAACTGGATTATTATTAATTATTACATACTAACATACAATTTAAACCTTTTATGGTAAACCATACATTCTAAATTTTAAATCGATTGAGCATGAAAAACCACTGAGCAAGATTAAGCATTTTACGGTACAAAAGTTGTTCAACTCTTTTCACTTTCATTTTAAGACTTTTTATGTTAGTAACTTTTTATTATTACCTACTTAACAGTTTACAACGCTATTTAAATTTGGTATTAATATACCAATCATATCTGTTAACACAACTTGTTTGTCTTGCCGAATATAAAAATAGATGAGTTTTTAAATAATCATAATAATAAATATGGCTATTTAAAATAATGAGCAGTTTGATTTTTTGGTGTTTTAAATTGTTTATAATAATATATAATGTAACATAATATTTAATTTGTAAAACATACTGTAAAAATCTTTGCAACATAAATCTATTTACCAAGGTCCTTAAGTGAAATGTACCAAAATATTAAAACAATGATTATTTATAACCATGACTCACACAGAATCAGGTCGCATATGAATATAAATTTTTAATCAGCCTTTTAATTCAGCGTTTACCGACCTCGAGTAAACCTTGATATTCAGGTTTTCACTTCTCATTGAGATCTCATAATTCGGGTTTGATTTTGACTTGTTCTTAAATTAAAAATACAATTACCAAGGTTTTTATAATACAAAATATACTGTATTTAAATTTATTATCTTAAACATTGAGATCCAAGTGTATATTGTTTGTCTTAGACTGCACTTTATATGAGTTGCCATTAAAAAAATTACACCCATTATATAGACAGGTTAAAATATAGTATAGAAAATCTCTATAAAAAAGCATTGAGAAAGGTGCTTTTAAATGTTATTAAAAATACTGGCCCCAGAGCTGCATCATATACTGCCATATGTAAATCACCCAAATGAACCCTTGAACTTCCATTTAAAGTCCACCATACCTAAAAGTTGACATTGGCTACTGGAGTTAGTTATAAAACTGCTCAAGCATTCATCCAACTATTAACTAATTAATGAATATAATGTACTGTCAAACTATAAAATCTCAGAGGTTAATAATCTTACTTAATATCTTATCAAAAATACTTAAATTCCTTTCTTCAAATACAAAATTCTAATAGGTCTTTTTTACGAGACTAACTTAAACCAACCACAAAGAATGCTCATAAAATAATGACAATTAATTTTAAATTTTTTCAATTGTCAGTTTTACTGTTAATAAGAGGCATCCAAGCACATATTTGTTTATTTGATACTTAATTATGTTGTAAAACAAAAATATGTTAATGATAATTGCATTTTATTTTGAACATAATTTTCTTAATTATTTTTTCTAAAGTATAATGTATTTCAATGTCACCATATGCATTACATGTTATTGACCTTCTACAAATTCAAACCTTGACAATCGACATCATGAATAAATCCTAAAAGTTTCAAAACATAGATCATATTATTCCAATTGGAAGGCTCAGTGGCAAATTTTAGTTATGACGATTTATTATCAAACATGCACGCGCGTAACTTATATTGCGACGCATTTTGTTGGGAAAAGGCCAATAAAGAACAAAAACATTCAGCTATTACTCAGTAGACAGTACTCACCCGATGTCAACTGCGAATTTCTCCTAACAGCAATTCGTCCAACCGATACAAAACTCAAGCGAACCGTACTCATTTTTTAGAATTATGGAATTATTTACGCGAAATTCACATTAGCTCGAAATAAACTCAACAAAATGAAAGATGCAAGGGAAACGCTAAAACTTTGCTTCAATTAGTGGTTAAAATTTTTTTAATGTATTTGTTTGTCAGTGAGAGGTCTTCTTGTCATGACGCAACACTTTACACCGACTCAAATTAAATAAATCAACTATATTGTGAACACTATCAACACTTTCCTATTTTTGCGAAACGGTTGAAAATAAAATAAAAATTCAATTTTATTTTCTTGCTGAAAGAGCGGCCATACTGATTGTCACAGCTGATTTTGATGTGTGATTTTCTTGCGCTAGCCGCTCTCCACGTTGTTTTCATACCGTTATGAATGCAGCGCCATCTTGTGATATTGTCCAATATTACAATGGTCTACACTCTATTGTTTTTTTACAGAGAATATGGGATAGAATGTTTCAAATTGCACACGATCAAGGATCGTGTGCCCTACGATGTTTGCCCGAGTGTCTTAAGTTAGAAAACCGACACGTGCTGAGGATTGACTCTTACTACACTCTTACTACAGAGGGATTTGAGTGAAGGCCCAGTCCCCCAATAATGTGTGCAAGGTCGTCGTTCATTCTGGTTTCATTCTAACTGACAAATAACAGCTTGTCTAAAATTAAAATTACTGTATGTTTGTATGTTTCCTTAACCTTATTTAGTAAAATTATTAATTGAAATTAAAATATAAATTAATGGAAAAAAAGAAACTAAAATCTGAAAGTTTATTTAAGAATTGAATACGCAATATTTATTATTTCATACGTTGAAGATTTAATGTGTTATAACAAAAGCTTTATTTGTATATGGTATAATCGGTTGCGATATACACTATCGAATTTGAGGTTGTCTGTGGTAATTGCCATCAAAGCCATCAATTGTCCAAAATGGCCGAGACAGAAACCGATAAAAACAATATTGCTAGACCTGAGAGAAATAACAGGAATTTTACCACTAATAATGGGCCTCGACGAGTAACAATATATAAAACAGAAACAGGTTTTGGTTTTAACGTGCGCGGTCAAGTGTCCGAGGGTGGGCAGCTAAGGTCCATTAATGGGGAGTTGTATGCACCTCTTCAGCATGTCAGCGCTGTTTTGGAGCAGGGTGCGGCAGAACAAGCTGGAATCCGGAAAGGAGATCGAATACTTGAAGTGTAAGTATCTTCCATTTCGTTTCTACACTTGAATTATCTAAATCAGTCAGTAATAACGATTTTCTATTGATTTTCATTTGGCACCGCTGTATAATAATTGGATTGTATTTTTATTGACATAAAACTTTATTGGAAGATTTTAACCCCCATTTCAAAACCTGTTTAAATTGTATTATTTGTTATATCCAAAATTAGTACAAGGTCAAACCAACTGCCCTACAAAATGCTAGGAAATGGATATTTACTTTGTATTTTTTCTTGTAATATAAACAACATTCTCTTATGTACTTAAATCTGGTTTTTCAGACATGTTTCAATAATTTTAGTTTATTGATATCAATTTATGTTCCTTAACAAATTGTTAATTATAATAATAATGATAAATAATTCATCCTCCGCCTACACATTTTGAATGACCTACAGAAGCTATTGATAGGGATTTATATTGATTATTAATAGCATTTATACTAAATATATAAGAATTGTAGTTAAATGCCATCTGCTGTTTACCAAAGTGTCATCTTGTTTAAATCTTACTTAAAGAAATACATTTAAAAAAAACTTGTATACTTATCAATGTTTTCAAAACTTTAATAAAAATAATATCATAGTATTGTTTTTAATTTTATTTAGTGAAACATCTTTAATATAAATTATTTACTTTCTATTAACAAAATTATATTGGATCTTATGTGATTACATTGCACCTTTGATAGTTATTTCGAATTATTTTGTGCTGAATTGGCATAAATACATCTTTATACTTAAAAAGCATATGCTATGACAAACGGAAAATCATTTGAATCCAACAAGACTTAAAAGTTGTAAACAAAAGATTAACATTTTAATGAGTGTGATTTACTGTTTGTCGTAGTTTCTATATGACAAAAGCTGGTTTTGGCTGATGTAACATTTATTACCAAAAAGGTGGATGGAGGAGACACATTTTGCAGTCTTAGGTCTTAGTAGTTCCTTTGACATGGTTTTGATTCTAACACTTTGTTAAATGAAAATAATTGAGATCTGTGGCCTGCGTCTATCACTCCTGATAAAAAAAGTAAAAGTTGGTGTCTTGGTTAGAAAGGTAGAAGCCATAAACTATGGAGATCCACAAGCAAAAATCTTCATATACTCAAATGATATTGTTCAATTTGTCTTGGCTGAAATCTGTGATAGTGCCATATTTAAAAACCTCTTTCGCTTGCAGAAATTTAAATGTTTTACCTAATATTCATGTCAAGACAGTTTGAGTCATCACATCTTCATACATTTATTATATTAACTTGATTGTATTTTTAATGTATTTTGAAAACCTTTGTATTTGGTATGTTTTATTGTTTATGTATAGAATAAGAAACTGCTGAAATGGAAACACTATCCTTGTATATGCAAAACTTAATAATTATTTTTTAATGTAAAACATTGACCCATGCCACTACTATTAATACTAGTTAAATATTTTATCTTGTGTCTACACATGTGGATCCACTGACCTATTTATGTAGTTATCAATACAAGGAATTGCATTCTTCATATTAATTGCATCTAGATATTGAATTTACAACTAAAATATTAATATTGCCGATAACATATTTGTTATATAAATTATATTTATAGTAATAATTACATGATGCTTAATAAAAATAAATGGCATGTCTTGATTAGCACGAAATTCCTATAAATAAAAATTTGATTGTGTTTGATTATTATATGATACAAACAATACAGCACAAGCAATTTGAATTTATTAATGTATAATATCATAAATATAAGCTTACTTTACATCTGGATAATGCCTTGGATATTTCTACTACAAAAAAAAGTTGACATTCTAACCATTTATCTATTAAATGTTATATCGTTAAAGAAAACAAACATTATTACACTCTATTTCATCATCCTAGAACATATTTATCGAATGTCAATTTCGTTGTTCTCAATATAGTGACTATTTATGAGACGATTATAATAATTAGATCAGAACATCATTAGTTATGTTTAGATTGTAAATTAGTTGTGTAGTAGACATGTGTAAGAATACATCTTTGTTTTTATAGTTTACATTTACATTGGTTTTGAAATTAATTTTATCAATATATACAATATATTTAATTATCTATAAAGTTAGTTGAAATTGAAATTGTAACTGTTTTAATTAAATGTGTAATATAAAATGTCCATACAAAGAGGTGGCGTTGGTGATTTCCGATATTATTTTTATTACTGCAATCACACGGGATTTGAGATCTATGACCTGGAACTTCCTCATAGTAAAGTTAGGTAATTATATGTCTCTCATAATCATTGATACATATGTGTGTGTGGGGAGTGTGGGACATATTTTGAAATACGCTCCTCTATTACGCCCCCTTATTTCACTAATTCAATAATTGTATATACTAATGACAATTGTAATGTGTTTAAGTATTTCTCTAATTATGTATATGTTAGATATAATGAAGGAAAATTTATTAATCATAAATATTTGTGATGACTTTGCAGAAATGGCGTTAACGTAGAAGGCGCGACACATAAACAAGTGGTTGACCTCATCAAGTCTGGAGGAGACTGCTTGACTCTTACTGTTATTTCTGTCACACCAAAGGTAAGATCTCTCAAATTTATTTTCTTGTGCTACAGAGTATCTTTATGTTTTTCGCACGTTCTGTTAGATAAAAATACGAATAATTTAATAATGTTTATTTGTAATAACATACTAAATAGGTATGATCATTATTTTTTATTCTTGCGCAATAAATGTAAAATGTATACATTTTAACCTAATATCCGTATTATGACTAGTATATTTGTATTAAGAAAATTTGTATTAAAAAAGTTATGAATGTAACCTTTACCACGTTTATCTGTCAAATGCATATCATAAAAGGAAACAAAAATGATTACACAAACCTCACCTTTATAGTCAAAATCTAAAATATCTTTATGCATATAGGTAACTAAGGTACACATATAATCGTCAACAAAATAAGTTATAAAGATTTTCGACTCTACATTTACTGCCTGTTCCCAAATCAAGGGGGAAGCGGACGAGAAGAACTGCCAAGAAACTCTCCGCCACTCCTTTAAATCGCCATGTTTCGCATGTTTCACGGTACGGTTGTAAAGATCTGAAACCATTACACCATTCACCAGCGAATGCGTCACTATCTATAATAAATAAAGAAATAACCTTTACTATCATCGGTGGGCATAGCGAAATAGGAGGAGTAACTTACAGAAATATCTTATACAGCTTTACTGTCATATTACAATTGTTTTTGGCCTAAACTAATCTTAAAATTTGCTCACAGTTACGAATGTAGTGCAATGTTATTTCATTGGATACAGGAAGCTGAGAGACTCGAGCCATGCGACGACGGGTCAGCACCAGTTGGTGTTATTGGGGGCGCGGCAAATTCACGTGCTACTGTCTACCAGCGCTACGACTATACCGACAAACGATCACTACCAGTATCTATCCCAGACTACCGTTTAATAATGGAAAGAAATACGGGACGCACTTTTGTCGCTTTCAATGTACATATGGCTGGCAGACACCTATGCAGTCGACGGTATCGCGAATTTGCTGACCTGCATCAAGTACTGAGAAGGGAGTTTGTTGGTAAATAACGTTTTATTATTAAATGTACAAGAGCTTCACATACTTTAGCCAGTTTCATAACTTGTGCTATGGGCGTTAACTACATAAATAAATTATTTTTATTAATTAAATGTCATAAAACACCTCAACGCCTACAATACGAGGACTCGACCTCGGGACCCTCTGTTTGGCAGTATGGCATGATGACCCTAACAATGTACTCTCTTGGCTGGTTCAAAACATTATTCTGTTTGGATTTCTATTTATGGTTTTTGTCAAAGCGTCCTAACACAGCCCTTAACTTTGATAATTATATTATTTATCCAAATTCAATTTAAAAAAATTTCGTAGGTTTCAATTTCCCAAAGCTACCTGGCAAATGGCCTTTCACACTGAGTGAGCAGCAGCTGGATGGAAGGAGGAGAGGGCTGGAACAGTATTTAGAAAAAGTAAATAATAATTTATATTTAGCTTCTTGTTATAATAAAATATTTTATCTTACTAAGCATGGTAAATTAGATATTTACCTTGAGAGACTGAGGCGCTATGTATAAATATAAAATAAAGGACACTTAGACTTATGGATATTGTTATTAGGATCAAAATAAATTTTCAACTAAAGTATTTATTAAACGAGTTGAAATTACTCAAATCCGTGCCAGGATTAGAGCGTATTTTCACCCACAGGTGTGTGCAGTCCGAGTGATAGCCGAGTCGGATGCGGTGCAAGAGTTTCTCACCGATTCAGACGACAGTTCAAATCCATCTCCAGTAGACCTGAAGGTGCTCCTACCGGACAAGGAAGTGGTGACCGTGGCTGTACTTAAATCGACGAACGCTGATGATGTGTATCGTGCCGTCTGCGATAAGATCGGTCTTTCCAAAAAAGTGCAGAAATATTTCTACCTATTTGAGATTATTGAGTATAATTTTGGTAAGTTTCTATTGTATGACATATGTTTTTGTAACTTTAACGACACCTAACCACTGATTAGTTTCATACTTGTTAAATCCAATCTTTTGATTATGTTATTCTATAAGTGCTTTTATGAAATTAAATAAGCCAAGTGTGACCAAGTCATTTATTATTGAAATCCATCGTTTCAGAGCGTAAACTGCTACCAAACGAATGTCCACACTCCCTGTACATTCAGAACTATTCGACCGCGTCTTCGTCGTGTCTATCACTACGCAAGTGGCTGTTCAACCCAACCACTGAACTGTCGGTAATTGCCGAAGACACCAAGGCAGCAGAGTTTATATTTTGGCAGGTAATACTTATTATTATTATATTAATTAATTTGTACAAATCAATACGCTGTTGTTATGTTAGCAAGTGTACATTGTTATATTGAAGCCATCTGAAAATAAGCACCACGCACCATATTTGATGAAACGACCATGAAACGTTTTAAGGGATACTGTTTCTTTAAGATTAGATATCCACAACACTTTTGTAATTTACAGGCAGTGGAAGATGTGAATCGTGGTGTGTGCGTAGCAGGCCCGCGGCTTTACCAACTGAAGGCGCTTCAGGATGTACGCCGCGCCGCTGACTATTTGGCGTTGGCGCGCACGCTACCCGGCTACTCTCATATTATTATACCAGCTGCACACACAGAGACACACGAATCACTCAGTTTGACAATTGGTACGTCGGTACATCCGTATACGTTTATTCGCAATTTAAGGTCAAGACGTACGTTGTAAGTTATATGTTATATCATCATTCTTGAGGTAATTGTATACGGTTTTTCAATAAACTCCCAAATAAATTTAAAAAATTTTTTTAGGGATCAATTGGTGATCAAGTCCTATTATAGTGTAAAGAAATATTAAATAGCTTAGTAATGAGTTGTCCTAAATACTTTGATACGGTAATTTGTAAAACAGTGATCACACTTAATAACTGACCTGTTTATTTCGGAACCCTGGCTATATCTATATATATATATAACATAATTTTAACATACACAAGGGATATCTGATACCATTCTATCTGAAAAGAAAGAGAAACGGATGTAAATTGACAATAAATTAGCGACAGCGTCAAATAATTGTATGAACACTCATTGGTAAAATGTTTTTTATATCATTTCAGGCTGGTCAGGCTTAAAGCTATTAGCGTTCCTAGAAGCTGCGTCTGTGGAACAAGATGGCTCGCTTGTGGATATTGGATGGAACGAGTTGCGGTCATGGCGCGCCGCCGACGACATGGCGGCAACCACCATTTTGTTTGGACGGAGGAGGCCACTCATATTATACACGCCATATGTCAGTATAAGTTATTATCCTATAATAAATGTCAATTTATACATACCAGGTGTGTAAACAATCCGTTAAATTGATTAAAAGGGATTAAAGAAATGCATTAGTACTTGGTTTATTGAATCGGTATTGTTTTTAGATGTCCTTTGGGACGAGTAGTGTGTAATATTTATTTATATGCGATTTAGAATTTGAGTGAGTCTATATATCGACTTCTGTGTGGGGGTAATGGTTACCGCCGAGCAGAGGGTCCCGGGTTCGAACCCTGGCACAGTTAGTATTGTGCGGTTTACAATATGCAAATACTCACCCGGCAAACTTATAAATAAATATCCTCTATCACCAGATAAAAGGGTAGAAATATAGGGTTTTAACTACATAATACGACATAATAAAAAAAAATGCTTCTAAAAATAGATTTCGGCTATTTCTCAGACTTACTGAATACGCATAAAATTTTGGTAAAAATCGGTCAAGCCGTTTTTATTATGTATGACAGTTGAATTTATTAACAAGGTAATAATAATAATATGCTTTTATTACAATTTCAGTATCAATTCGTATGCAACTGTTTGGATAGAATAGAAGAAGAGAAGAATTGGGTTGACACCGGTGAATAAGCTACTGTTTCAGAAAATTGTATCCAGTATTTTGTTTCTACGGACAAAGGTATCATCAAATTGAAGAAGGTAAAAATATCACGGAATTGTATTAGAAATATGACCCTCTATAAATTGTACCCTCAATTTTTAATTGTTTAAAACTTTCCTCGAACGTGAAAAAAAATAGCAAGCAGCTAGATTAAAGAGGGTATTTTCTTCAAATCTATAATAATTAATTTAGCGTTATATCACGTACTTATAATCGCTTTTTTTTTGATACTTTGTATTATTTTTCATGTTACCCTCTCTTTAATGTTGATTCTAGTAAATTTAAATATACAGAACAATAAACAACATTTAAAAGGGGGTATTTCGAAATGCAATTATTTACTATTATAGTAAAATATACTTAATTATGACTAAGTATGAACGATCTAATTCATTCAATATGTGTTAGATGTCACAAACAGAACAATTTGGTGCCAAGTTCACATATACTGCCCACAATTCATATTCTTACGAAATTACAATCAAAAGTTTCGTTATTCATAATGTGTTAAGGTGCGGCCTCATAAATGCCGCTCGACGCTGGTCACGTGACCACATTTTAAACTTCCCGCGACTCAATTGCATGAGGGCCGTACCTTTGGAGAGAAATAATACGGTCTTGTGCTCAATCACCAGACTTCCGTCAAAAAAGATATCGATACAACAATAGTTAAGCTGGGAAGGTGCACTGTCGTTCTTTTCTTTTCTGTCCTTCCCGTATTTTGGATTTAGAGAAAGATCTCAACAAAAATTTATTAGCGTAGTGTCATTTAAAAAAAATTAGCAGTGTTAGTGTCTAATTGTTAAATCATTAGATGTGTCGTCCGCTTGTTTTAACCGCCTTACATATCTCGTTATAAATATAAGTTAAACTTGAACGATATATGTCAATTAGCGGGTAACGAATGTGTAATAGTTAAATTTTATTTATAGCATAATTTTGTATCTTTATAATCTATGAAATATCCTTGATTAATCGTGTTTTTATTGTCTCATAGAGGGGTTTTTTCTGTTACGGTGTAGCTTTTAATAATAGGCAATTTTGTTATACAGGCTTGGCCATATATCATTCAGAAAGATTTATATGACAAAATGTTTTTACTGTTTTATATATTCCCCTTTAAAAAAAAAACTATTTCAGTCTTATATTGATTGTTCCTCTGGACTTTTGTTTGAGACAACTCTAATTTTCACATATGTTATAATGGACTGAATTATTTTTTTTTAATTTAGGGGAATTCGCCATATTCCGTTGACGCGGTAAATGTTTTATAGAGAGGTTAGCAGTATTAAAAATATATGGGAAACGGTGCCATACGCATCCAGATTGAATTGCTCGTTGCAACCTGATTTACGTGTGATTTATATATCAACCTTTTAGGTAAAAATGTTTTATATATACATATATATATAATTTTTAACGGTTTTGAATAATCTTAATATATTTTATTATTTTTTAACATTGAAATATGTGATATTTTTTTTTGCGTTTTAACACTGTCGTGTTTACAGTTGAACACAATATTTAATTAGAAATTCACTTGACGGTTTAATTTTAATAAAATTCAAAGCCGTTAAAAGTATGGCATGCAGTATTTGTAAGTGTAGCTTATTGTGATAGTTTAAAAATATTTGTGTTATTCGTTATATTTAAGTGATATCATGACAGTTGTACTTAGTTCTATAGTTGGTTGCCATCAATGAAATGTCAGTTTGAATTGTTGAATCAAGCTTCATAATTCTACTGTTTTAATATTAAATTGGTTATACAAATAGTCAAAATATTAATCAAAACAGTTTTATTTTTGGCTAAAAGTCGGACGGTATAAAGATCACGGTTAGCTCTTGTTTCAGTGACAATTAAAAAAAAACAATTAAAAAATGGTAGATCGACAAATTACCGATAACGAATTCGGAAAAAGGGTTTTTGGTTTTCCGCGTTAGTGATATTAAGAACTTTCCGGTATTTGTTTATTGCGAGTATCATTATAAATATTTTATCGGAAATAAACACGATTCCATATCATACAGTGTAAACTTCATACCTTACGATTTAACGACCATCTTATTAACGCCATAAAATGCACAGTCCCTTCGTGTCGTTATATAGAGATTACACTGTACTCAGATTACAAACCACACATATCATTCCATTGACAATTGGAACTTCTAGCCATTTTCAGCCAACATATTATTGATACACAATTTGCATTCCAATGATTCCAACCAACTGACGTATATTTATCTCGTTATATCTGTGGTGTCTATTATTAATTATTCACACCTTATACTGTCAGTGTTAAACAAATGTGCAATATCTATATGGTTAATGATTAAATTCGATTATTTAATCCTGTTTAAAACATAACATTAACATACAGTGGAAAGAGTGGGATCATAAATAAAAAAAAAAAAAAAAAATTAATTCATACAAATTGATTTTTAATTACGAAACCTCTCAGTTTAAATTTTGCCAGAAATTTAATATATTAGCACATATGTTGTCTAATTATTAGCAATGGCTATTTTGGCCCATTTTATGTTTTGTATGGTGCTACCATAACTCACAAATATGCGTTGTAATGAATGCTCTTAGGCATTATCTATACATAAGCTCACGGTCCTCTTCGTCTACCGGTGCGTGTTATCTTCGACATGTTACGAATTATAAGAATATCTTTTTGTTTAAAAAATTGATCTGTCTCTTATACCAAGTCCATTAGTTGGTGTTAGGATATACATTCCAATTTCCCGTAGCATGTCTAAAGTATATTATTGTAAACGATAAGATGTCAGTATAAATTCACTTAAATAAATGCATTCTACTACAAAAGTGTTTGTTTTACCTCTGTTTTAGTTTACGAAATGTGTTAACATTCCAATGATGCATTATGCCAACCTGAAATATGGCGAGGAGGTTATGTCTGGAATATGCCATGCTCGTTAGAGATTCTCGCCTCTCTCTGTCGTCCTCTCGTCTAGATTCATCTCTGTATCTACGGGTTGTTCTCACTATAACGTCACACTTTACAATGATCATCAGTAAAGGTTTTTATTATTAATTAAGAGTTAAAAATATCATAATATAAAATTAATCTTAGTAGCGATTAAATCAAACAATATTGGTCAAGTGAAAAGATGAAATTCTTGTTGTAATTTTTTGTTACGATTTTGATTACAAAACTTAAGGTTATTTGAATCAAGCGTTATTCAAATAACCTGAAGTTTCGTGAATGTAACACAACTATACAGGTTCATTTTTAATATTATATCCAGTGTGAAATTTCATAATAGTAAATTGCTAAAACTTAAAAGGACTTTGAATCCAAAACTTAAGGCAAAAGCGTATAGTCAGCCTAAAATATTATCATTGTAATAACAAATGATTTCACGTATGTCGTGCGCGTGTGGTTAGCGCTTTGTTAACCGCTCATGTGAAATTATTTCTTTGCTAATGAATTAAGCTCAAGGCTCCGCACTGAAGTTCGAGTTGTAATTATTATTTGCAAGGATATTACCTGACTGTCGAACGGTAATGGGTTCGATCCCCGGTACGGTATTAATTATGTAATGAGTAGGTATATCTGGGACTAACCGTGTGTGAATATGTCCTTTGTTCTTGATTAATGTATTATTGTTATGCTTGTTTCATTAATATACCTATACAAATTGTACTGGGCAGTATTAGAGAAACCGAAAGTTGAAGATGGCGAACGTTAGCAGCCCATAGACAACGTCACAAGAACAATATACATATACTAATATAATACCTACAAACAATGAATTGTCTATCTCGTCTCTGTCTTTCTATTAATACCATAATAATAATCAACTGTAAATATAATAAAAATCATACGGGCGTACGTATTTACGACGTCATCAGCGATTTGTCCCTTATATTCATTACAATTTTTTTACATGACATCCATGAATTAGCTAGATTTTTAATGAATTATAATTCATTAAAAAAAATCGTCTACGGACATAAAAGCGAATTTATTAATTCAATATTATTTGTTCAAATTTTTAGATTTACCCATACAAATAACTTCAGATTATTAAAGATTGAAATGTTTACACAGAAAATCACTACATTATCGTTGAGACAAGCCCTTGGATTAATTGCATAACTGGAGCGTGCTTATTACCGTAATGCGTGTAATTCTGTCCGTCTGTCTCGAGAGGAAATATTAATATTACACGTAATGTGACGACCGACGTCTAGCTACGGCGTAGCACTTATTAAGAATTATTATATGATGAAGAAATAATAGATAACAAAAAAAATATGTTAACAATGTAACAATTCTTATTTATAAAAAAATATATGATTGTAAGAGCTTTGGCTGTGTCAAAAAGTGCAGTAGACAGTTATTTTTTTTATGATTACAAGAACAATTCAATTGAAACATGAAGCCGGACTAGAGTCAGTATCTCAGACTTAAAGACATGGAAGTACCGACTAATCCTAAATCCAAACCTGGGTCTAATCTAATATCTCGTCCTTAGATTACATCATAGACAAGTAACTACCTAGATGATCAGACCATATTTCTTTATTCTTTCTAATACCAGTTACAATGCGCAGCAGAAAACGCACGAGCCCCTCGTTGAGAGTCTCAAGTTTAAACCACTAACACTTCTCATATATTTCATACTTATGTAAAAAGAATAATAGGTGGCTTCTTCAAGCTCATTAATGTAACAATGTTGGTTCAAATATCATCTTGCATATAAATATAAATGAATACACGTATGTTTGTCTAAGGGGATCACATTTTGAATAAATCCTTAGATAATCTATATTAAAAACTGGCCGTTCGCATAATTAATATGAAAACCATAGACTCAAGGTGATACACGGCGGACGATTTCAGCCCTGTTCAGTATTGCTCACGCGGTCGAATCTCGCGCAGCTTATTTTAAAATTTTCAAGTGATTTTGTTCAGTGTTTTTTTTTATATTTTTAATTGAATGTAAGTATTCAATTTATTTTATTTAACTAAAATATTTTATAGTGAAAAAGAAATATTATTGTAAAATCCAAGATTTTTAATATCAAAAACTTAGTAATAAAAATCAATCACGATTATATAGCGAATCTATCAAATTCGAATTTTTCTTTACTTAATTCTTAGAATGTTTATTATATAAAAGGCTTCATTATTATTTATATTTATTATTCGATATTTTCTCGTCCATAACCTCTCACGTTAATATCAATTTAAAAGATATACGCTGGAGTTCGAACTTATAATCCCCAAAGTTGAGAGGCCAATGCTGAACTACTGTGCTAGCTATTTTGATCGTACTTAATAAGAGGAATAACTGGTTATTCCTCTTAAATCAGTACAAAATCAATAACAATTAACATAAAAATTATGAACTGTTCAAGGTTTATAGAAATTACTCGTGTTTCAACAATTTTCCTGATCAGTATTTATTGACACTTAAAACTGAGGAAATGGACACATTATCAGTACACAGTTACTGCAACCATCTAAACCTAATTATTTATTCCACATGTATTTTATTAATCACGGAATTCCATGAATTACACAAATATTTACCAAATTGTTGCTATGTTCACGGAAGTAAACAGAGTGGATTGATAAGCACTTGTCATGATAACCTCTGCTAACTCTAAAGCCTTTACGTAACGGTTTTTTTATCTTTAAGCCTTCATAAGAATGTGTAATTTCCAAATAGTGATGATGAATAGGCTCAACAAATTGAATTATTTTTTTTGCGCGCATTTATCAATTTTACCAAATGAATTCTTCCGGGATATAAGCTAGACCGCTCATAACTATATTATTCGGCTGTTTAGAGTTGTTGATTAGGAGTAAAGTTTATATATTAAGTAGCTTTAAGAACTAATATTAAAATTAACAAAGAGCGTGTTTTGGTGAACGTGAGCACTTTTCTTATATTCAAGCGAAAAGGAAAAAATATTTTTAATTTTTGGAAGTTTAAAAATATCGGCTGTTTACTGAACATAACTATGTCGAGTACACACTCCACAGAACGTACACAGAGCTAAGCTAAGAAATCACTATAATTCAATAAATTCAGATTATGGGTAATCAGACACAGGCCAAGAGCACAGGCGCCTGAATGTAAATTAAAACAAAATATTATTTACTTAACATTTTAAATAGTAAATTTATCCAATAGATTGTATCGGTCACATGAGCCCATCTGAATACAGACATTGTACTCATTAACATGCAAATATGTGCTAAGCGTGATGCTCTAATCACTACTAATTATTTTATATAATATGTACAGGATGACACGATAAGGTCATTAATGCGAGTAACCTTTAATTCCATTTAAGTAGTCATAAAAAATATTACATTTTGACTAATGGCGTCATAGTTTAAAAATATACAATTTTCAACGATTTTGAAAACACATTTTAAAAATAATATAAAAAATACATATTTAATATATATATATATATATATATTTTATATTATTTACTACGTAAACTTCATAAAATATTTAAAAAAAACATAGTCACCTAAGATTAAATATAATACATACAAATACATATACATAATAATACAAAATTATTAAAATCAAATTATTTTTTAATTTGTTAGTTAGTTTAATATTGAGAATGTATATTATTATTTAACAAGTGTAAAAAAAATTAAACATAATGAAAAATTAAGATCAAAATATGTACATTTATTACATTTTATTGTAATATTTTTTGTTTAATTACTATTAAATTATTTTAGTGAAATGATGTGTGTTCAATAACAATATTAACGTGACATAAAAATAATAATAAAAAAGTCTACAACCATAGCAATATCTGTAAAATAATAGTTATAACATTTGATTGTGTAAGTAAATCACCAACATTACAATAATGGCTTGAACGTTACAAAAATATGAAAATAACGACTATTACTAGGTAGTGAGTCTCGCCAATTGTATATACATATTGGTTTTATAACAAATAATATTTGCAATTAAAATTCAAATCTCGTAATTAAATAATTGTATAAAACACACTGATACCTTTATTCGTATATGAATTCTAGCATAACGAAAAAGTTTATATGAACTGTCATTTTAAATAATTGAAAAATTTCATACACGGTCTATACGATATATAGCTTGTGTTATAAATACTCATAAAATATTTAATTAAACATACATACACCATCAGACCAGAGCCAACCAATAAGCTCATATAGTATATTGATTGGGGACCGAACCCGGGATATATAATATTATTTTCAAATATATAACAACACATTATTATTTTAGTCACGTTTACGTTCATAGCCGTATGTATGTAAATCATTGGATAACTTAACGTAATTTTAATACCGTACCGTAACATCGAGCCTTGTAAATTTATGTTCTGAAATAAGGAAAATAGAATTATCAATTATGAATTGACACTTCCCGTTGGTTTCTAGACTTAACTGTAATGAGTTTGCAAATTATTGATTAGTTTACGTGAAACATATAATTGCATAAGTGAAGTGTTTGATTGGAACTTGATAATTAATTTTAGTAGTCGACAATACCGTGCCAAAAATTAGTTTATAAAAAGAGGTTAAGTTTGTATGTAGAACTCTGATACTGTACGGATGTGAATGATTTTTTTTCGAATTTCGAATTTCATATCTACACTACTACTCTACACTTTGCTAATAGCATCGTAATATAAGTTGTACAGAGTGAAGTTGACTTAAAATGTCCGATATTGAATCTTGTTCAAAAGAACTAAAGGACTCAAAAATATGTCTTACTTGTACTTATTACTTGGATTTAATATTATATGGAGTGTTGAGTTTAATTGTTGTGATAATTTTTATTTACGTACAACATTTACAATAAACTGACCAAAGGTAAGCGTTAATAGTACATATATTAGTTTTCTTTACACTTTACTTTACTGTAAGAAAACTTATGACATTTCTCCCACTTTCCATAGCTAATATTTGTTACAAATGATTATTAATATGTTTTATATGTTAATGTAATTTTTTTTCATGTATTAGGTATGTTTTTTTTAATCCGTGTAATCCTCTGTCCATTATGACGCCAGAGTGTGGATACTTAACCTCTATGTGTTAAAAGATTAAGGTTTAGATAATAATCTGAAAACAAACACTACTGGTACGACCCTGTTTAAAAAGGTTTAGCTGAAGATTTCTATTCTAGATTGTGGTATTTAAAATTGTGACCAAACTTATTTAGTGTAATTGTTAACAAAGCAGTGACCGATAAATGGACATTGATCTCGGATATTGTCTGGTTCTTTATTTATTTATTTTATTTTGTAGGAAAATAAGTGCCTTCAATGCCCGACGCAATTGATTTTTGACTCATGTTTGCCTAAAGGCAACCGTCCGCTATTGAAATGCTATGCACTAGCATTATTAATAAAAAATCCTAATAATTTTTTTAAGTGTTATTTATTTTTTTAATTCTGGAAGTATTCCAATTAGTCGTATATTTTTGGGTATTTACATTGTTCGTTTATTTGTTTATGAATCTCTTATTTGGAAGTTACTAATGAGTATGGTATACTAAAGTCTTATCATTTGCACATTGAAGTATTTACTGCTAGTTGCTTTGACTAGGTATTTTATTACAGTTGCAAAGTAATTAAATGTTGAGAATAAGTTGCACTTTATATAAATAAGTTTTCTAGCACGTATTATCTCTTCTTACTCAAGTATCGCATTGAAATAAAACTGCGTTTACCTTACGTATAAAAGTCGAAGTTTACGAACAATATTTCATTACTCAACAAATTGTAAAAAGTATCAATTTCTAAGTAGTCTTCGTCATAGATGTAATTGCATGATTATATTTTCAGTACGATGAAATAGTACAAGATGACCGACCGTGAAAATGACATAGAACCTTACGAAGCTGTTGTAAAAGGACTGAACTCACCAGAAGTACGATTGAATCGTAATATACCATTTGCCGATGATAGTCTTGAATTAGAAAATGTCAACAAAACAATACGACTTAATACCATCGACGTGGAGAAAGGAGAACCAGAGAGTACGAAAATTCACGCATCCGACTTAGGGAGTGTTCATACGCAAAACCATGATACAATAGTCGTTGACACACCTGAAGGAACTCTTTACATAACCCTTGATCCAGATTCATCGAAATCATCAAAGCCTACCAGTCCCAGTACACAGTCTACCGATTTATCGACGCCATGTTCGTCCAATGCATTCGGCGCTCAAGAGTCGGATTCTTTAATAAAGTCCGAGTCAAATGTAGAACAGAGAAAGACAAATTTGAGAAGGAATTCAATTTCGATGCCGAATATAGAACTACTACGTCAAGAGTACTCGAACAATACACCGGGAAATGTGAGTATTATCACATTTATATAACTCTTTTATTATTTTTGTTTCATGTATTGTTTAGTTTATGAACATCGTCATAATTGCCATAAACACTATGTATATAATAATTTGAAAGATATGTATTTATTACTATTATTAATATTAATGAAACAGGTGATTTCATCTCGGTTAATTAGTATACAGTCAATTTTTACTTCGTTTAGATGAAGTACACTTCTAACGAAGTCCAAGATAAAGTTTCGTCAAGTTCAGCCACTATTAGGAATAATTTATTTGTACAAAATAATATTTAGTGGTGTCAAAATATTTTATCTATACAAATATATTATAAACAATGACCTCTCTTTTAATAATGTGATACTATTTATCTAAAATGATAACAATTTTTGATAAACAAAAGAAAGAAAATCGTCAGTAGTAAATTGAAACTTACGGTGTAGAGTGTTTTTTTTCCTTACATTCGTAATTCATATTACATAATAATGTATTGAAGTGTGATATGTTTAAGTGTGTGAATATTTTAAATTTATCATTCGGTTACAATTTAAGCGCATTTATTTTCTTAATTTTATTAAGATGAGGGTTCGAAAAAAGGCTGATTTGAGGATAGATATCCCGTCCTACCCTCATGACTATGTAGAAATGCCACCAGAGACTAAAAAAATGATTGATGAAGTAATCAGAACGCCAAATGGCATTCCCTATATCGATGAGGGTTCTCCATCGTCCCCCAAAGTCCACTTTCAAGTTGGAAGTCCCGGAATTCCGCAAATTGAATACGAATTTCGATCTTCGACACCGGAAGTTAAGTACATAGGTGATACAGAAAAGGAAGATACGAAATCTGAACAGTCCAGTCCAGTAGTTTTTAGGTTACCATTTCGGAAGACATCAACATCTGTTCCAGCCGATTTACAGGACTATGGGCATAGGGATATGCATGGCAATAAAGTAAGTTAGTTTCAGTTGGTCTATAAAACTTTGCCTGCGCTTTCATTTGAACTGTAATTATTAGTCGACGTACAATGTATAGAATATAAAATCCCGTTACACAGAAATAAGGTACTTCAAACAGTTAATAGTTTGTATATGCAAATATGCCTGCAGACGTAAACCAATTAGAAGACGAAGTCAAACCGATCTTAGCCGACTAGACAACTTTTCTGAATTTTAATAAGCTGCGGGTTGAACGAAGAAATAGATAACTTTAATCTGTATCATGTGACTTTCTTCATACAAACAAAGTTAACCTAATCAAACAGCAAATATGCACCATAATTGACCCTAATCCAGTGTTTGACGTCTAGATAAGATTACACATGTGGAGAAAAGCGAAGAAATTGCATTCACTTTACAATATGACATATTATAAAGTGTATAGTAATACACTGTATACATATTATATATGTATGTAATATTTACCAAATCAGAGTTTGCGTAATATTTTCGAAATAACATAGAAGGTCCTTCAAGAAGAGGGAGTACAGATTTCTAATAAGGCCGGCAACGCCCTCACGCGTCCTTGCATTTGAGTGTCTACGAAGCGACAACAAATTTCTGGTATATATTTAATATATTTAAAAAAAATTACGTTGAGTTAAAGTGTAATTATGTCAAGGTAGCCATAATGTTGTCAGTTAGTTACCACTAAACTGACAACAGAATAATTTCTACCTTTAAGAGCACAGTATTAATAATTATTTATCATTTGTTTGAAGAGTTTCTTTTGATCATACAAAGCCGCGTACCTGATACAAAGGTGTATCTGACACTGAATCCTAACAAGTATTATTTAAATTAGGAACATCCTGTTACTGGGGCATCAAGTTTTTTACTAGGTTAAGAACACGGTTTCGCATTCAATGATTTTCTTTAAAGAGATTATTTTCAGTACATACCTACATAGAAAAAATAAAAAAGATTATATTTGTGCTAATAAATTCAGTTGTAAAGAAAACGAATACAAGCTGTTAATTAAAAAATCTCTGTTTATGCAGTGTGTGTATATTCTGTCTCGTGTCGGTGTTTCGTAGATTGGAATGTAATCTTTAAAATGTTATTTCAAACCAAAGAAAATCGGCGGATTATTTGCGGCTGCGATTGCGCGTCCCATCTTCCCGATCCCACAATTACATTTGCCCGTGATCTTACCAACTGGCTTATTTTAATTTTAAATTGTCCATTGCTCATACCTACTTCGGCAACAAACGTGATGTATTGTGTTTTGTAAACTGTGAGTTGGTTTTAATCCGCATTGTGTTTGTGATATTTTATTAGGAAATTTTTAATTAAACGTTTAAACTTCGAACGTTTCTCTATGATTAGAACATTGTTAAGTTATTCGTGAATTGATTACGGCTTTAATATGGATAACTCACGATTTAATACATTTGCGCACACGTTCAAATATCGTTCTCCACTTTGGATAGAATCAGACTCGGACTTGAGCAGGAGCAGCGAAAACAGAACTAACAGCGATGATAGCATTCGTAGTGACAGCTCAGGAAGTATCAACAATTACCTGGATTCGAAGGTTAGACTTCGTCCTTATCGTGGATTAATTTGATACTATGGTAGCGATTGTATTTACATCATCAAATAACGTACTTTAATCATTTAATTCAGTTCAAATCAAGATTTGAATTCATTCATACTATCAAGTTTTAAGTTCGCATTGTTTTACTTTACATCTCTCTCTGACAAAGCGCAATACGTGGTGCTAAAATGAGACGGAACACTACTACGATTATACCGCGCGACAACAATCAAATATTTATTTAATTATGACGACGTACATCTACTGATTATGTATATTATTACATATTTTTTACAGTCATCAGATTTAGAACAGGTTAAGTTATATAAATATAAATATTGTACATTATATCTTACTTTTATTTTCTCTTATTTAATTACTGTAACGCAAGTTAGCTTTCGAAATACAGCAAATTTTCATCTCCGAATAATTTCATGCTAAATGTTGAGACAAGGACATTTCTAAAACAGTGATCACGCCTATCAACTAAAGTTAAGCTGAGTTTATTGTAGTTATCTTCTTATAATGGTCTAATCTATGGAGATATGTGAAAATTATTGACATGCATAAACACCAAAACCACACACCATTAACACATACAGCTAACCACCTATTTTAAATATAAAAACTAAGTTATGTCATAATTGTGTCATTTATATATAAGCTGGTATAAGTCATGAAATATAAACGTGGTAACGACGTTACACGTAACGTCTTTTCGCATTATCTATCTAAAAACCCGTATTGTATAAACAATGGCAAAGATTTTTATCAAGATAATGTGTTATACTTATATCAGTATATTTATATATTATCTTACTCACCATCATATCTCAGATGTGTATGTGAGGTATAACATATTTATTTTTTATATGAAAACCAAAAGATTGGTTGTCCAATCAACTGCCCATTTAAAATTCACAATAGAGACATATATTTATTTGAAAATTAATTAACAGAATACGGTACAGTATTAATTGCCTAGACATACGCCAGACTACACATCTAGAAATCTAATTAGTTAATTGACTAAATTTTGCACCACAATTGCATGCAGTTGCACAATGCGAGCTGTTAAGTATCGTAGAGATTTTGATTGTATTCCATTGACTAAGGTCAGGTAAAAATGTGGATCTTTAATATCTTAAAGAGTCAATAATAAAAAAGTATTTGATGTTCATTTTTATTACTTTAGAAAATACTTTAAAAAAAGCACCTTAATTTACAGATCCCCGAGCACCATCAGAGCACAGCATCTGGCTTTAGCGATGGCGACATCACACAGGATGAGAATAACCCACTTTCCGACGAAGAACGAGCTAAGTCAGTATTTCTTTTATAATAATTAGGTGCCACTAAAACTTTTTTACCTTATTAACTTATGGAACAAATGATTGTTTAATAAATTATTGCACTTAAATATTTAATTGAATACTTAATACGTAAGGTCAGTAGGGTTTGCAAGCCGTGGGAGTGGTCAGCTTAATAAGGAAGTGCATCCGACCATTGACCTGTTGCGAAATGGATCGGTCTTTGTATCCCCGCTCATAGTGAGATCTTATAGTTAGTAAATTCATAGATAATACAGACTAAAGTCTCAAGTACAGGTCTTTTTAGTATTCAAACTCTTTTTTATAAAACCTTTTTCGTATTCGAAAAATTTAAGGTGTAAAAAGGTCACACTTTCGTTGTTTAAATTAGCCAACAACGATCCTAACAGTAACATAATATTTACACGGACGTTATTCGAATAATTATTTCGTTTAAATTGTAATAAATATACTATTGTAATGGCGGTGTGCAAGAACTAGGGCCACGTGTGCGTCTTAACAAGAATTATTTTAAATTTTATCTGATTGGAAATCTAATTATGATGGTAAAAGAGTCTTTAGTATTTTGCAGTTAGATTAATAATTGGTCTTGTTCGAAATTTAAACAAATTTAAGGTTCCAATAACGTTAAGGGAACCTCATTTTATACCGTAATTTACTTGAGGCGCCATTCGAACCTGTTTTCGATTGGCTTTGTGTATCAATGATTAAATTATACAAATATCAACGACTGTGTATTAATTTCTCTCTTTCCTTTGACAAGAGATTTTAAAATAATGATTGTTACTAAGGAAGTTAGGGGATCTAAGTGAATAAATATATTTTTCTAATAATAGATAAAATAAAGAAAAAATGCATTATTTGGGGGCTAGTTCTTTATGTAAGTGTTTATGGTGGAAATTGTTTTCTTAGTTTACTTATTAGTGGGAAGGTTGAATTGTCTGTTAGGTGTCAAAGACTACACTAGCAAGTAGCAATTGACATACATCGCAGCCATTACGAATTTATGATTGCAAGATCCGTCATGTATTTATGGTATCATGTACATAAGACATTTCGGATTGTAATTTTTTTTTTTAATTCTCTTAAAAACCTCACCTCACTTAAAATACTTCACTTAGTCATATTCTTCTGATTATTGTTTTTTATTATTTGATATATGTTTTAAGCCCTGGTTTGGCCTTGTTTTTATCATTAATAATCGGTGGTAGGTATTGTGCTGTATGGATTTGAGTATTAAAATAAATTATTAAATTCAAAGTCAAATCTTTATACTCAGATGTATGTACGACTATGAATCGTCTTAAATTTAAATAACTCTACGCCTGTTCTTACGTGACTAATGAAAAGACACATTCAACTTAGTTATTTTAAAAACATTGTATTTATGATCCTAATACATGGAACAGGGCCAAGCTGGAACGTATTCATTGGACATTAAATCTACAAAATAATCAGGTGTAATACGCTTTTTCTAAAAGCTATTGTGATTTTTTTTATATATTTCGATACTGACGAAGTCCAATTGCTTTAAGTTTTGTTTTAAACACATTGCCTTTTGAACAAACTACAAATTATGGAGCCTCATCCTTATTTCTCGTATTATGGTTATGTATGACAATCGCGATTTTTTAAAGGGATCAGGTAATGTATCTAGCCTGCCAAGCCAATAATTATATCTATTGAAGTAGAGTATTTTACATCAGCTTATCCAGTTTGTTTAAGGCTTCAAGCACGTACGCGGAAACTAAATCTAACATAGATTGGTCAGTGACTTGGAGCACAAATATTTTATCGGATGAATTCAGAAGTTTGAAATCTTATATATATCTTATGAATATCTTTAGACAGTTTCATTTTTTTAATTTAAGTTCTAATGTATATTTTAGGTGTCTGTAGGGTGTATCTCTCTCACCAAAAAACTCAGTCAAGGATATGTTTCGATTTTTAAAATTTCGATTTTATTTTACACTATTAAAAATCATTGCCTGTACATCGCCTTACTGGCACTATTTATATTCAATCATTTCGTAACTTATAAATACTTTCTCACATTATAAAGTAAACAACGCCTGATTCAAGTTACTAATTCTGAGAACGATAATATCATTAAGCTAAGCATTTCTCTAATTTATTATGTTCCCTTTTAACAACTATGCAATAAATCCTCTTATTCGAATAAGTATCAAAGTAAGTCTTCAAATAATCTAATAAGTTAGTTGATAATAATTAAAAGTTATAGGCCGTTTGCAGGCTGGCGTAATATTAATTGGAAGCTGGATAAGTGTGGAGACTCTACCTTGTTCGCTTTAGTTAACACTATTTAGTGTGACGATCACAATTATATTTTAAAAAAATGCCTTATTAAGACATTTTATGATGTTAAAATTAAATTTTTCAAAAATAACTTGCCGTATTCTATTTTGTTATTTGCAGATTGGATATTTAATTGTATAAACAATTAACCTCAATTAGAAATGTCTCGAACTTATAATATGTTCACTAAAATACAGTGCGCTGTTGTAGTAACATAAAATAGCATATCGTTTGGATTTTTCCGATGCTGTTATAAAAGTTTTAGGTAAAACTTTTATAACAGCATCTCCGTTAGTTTATTTAAATAATTATACCTGTTTTGCCTTGCAGTACAGTACGGGTAAGAAAATAGAAAAAATCTTAAATACAATCAGCCAGCTAATTAAAAATAAGTCAACCAAATATCTGGTGAACTTAATAAAAGCAGTAAAAAAGAAATGACAATGAAACATTCCATATATTATAAGAATGACATGTTGAGCGTTTCTCAATAGTTAATATATATACAGTATTATTTTAATTTAATAAAGTCTCACTACAATTAAGTGATTATCCCATACAAACATAAAGCTGTCACATCGCAGCCCGTATTGACGTGCGCGCGCGACGTGATTTCTCGCTCCGTTTTAGATCACGATTTTCATTTCTTTAACAAATATATCGCTAGTATAAAAATCAATAAAATAAAATTGTGTATTGTTAATGTATGGGGAAACTATCCCTTCAAATATACCGAAATTGTTGTAGCACATTTAAATTTATATATTACGTTTTTAATAAACAAAGCGAAAGTGAACCAGGTCACGACATTATTACAGGTACTTTATTTGATTAATGTTAAAAAGCATATATATTTATATAATATGTCCTGGGTGAGTTCCCATGTGGTCAAACTACTAATCAATGCCATGGTATGTAACGCAGTAATTCGCAAATATATTTCCTTTTCTTCGTTGCTGTCACACATAATAACAATACATATTAAATATGTAATTATATTAGTAATTTAAATTTACTTGTGACTATAAATATCACTTATATATGTATAGAACTCGCTTTTTATTACCGTTTGTCACTCTGTTATTTTAACGTTTAAAACTCATAATATGTTATATGCCTTATATTCCTTGGTGGATGTAAATAAAAAAATACTGTCATTGTGTGTTTCATGTTTTTCATGTGCTCTACTATTTCTCAATACTTTTTATTATTAATCAGAAAAATGTTTTAATTTAAATCTTTAGACTAAAGTTCCAAACAAATATATATTTTCATGGAAATTACGAAGAGTATTCAACATCTTGCGAATTATGAACCGGTTATGACTTGTTAACTACGCTAAGCAGCTTTTGAAAGATGGATACCCTAACGAGGTGGTGATATAAATAATACGGTGGTTATTGTTATTGAAATTAATATTTAAAATCCCTCTTCGTTAAAGAATTAATTACTTACCAGTAAAATACAAGCGTAAATGATTTTTGAATTTTTTTATCATACAAACCATTACATTACATTTGGAAAATATGTTTTTGAGTAAGTTCGAGATTGTTGGTCTTTCTATAAGTGTCAACTCCGGACCCTAATCTAAGAGTCCAAACTACAATAAACATTATTTGTTTATTCTTTATCACATAATCATTAATTTACGTGTATAATCGTATTAATTGAAAATGTTAATTATTGTTTGACAGTGTTTTTTGTTTATCATATAAGTTCATTTGTTTTAATGTCATTTCAGAACCCCTCTCAGATCCTCGCGTCGTAAGCTATCGCGTCGGTTTCGATCAGAGTTTAGTATGGACGACGAGGACTACTCTCCAAGCAACTCTGTCACATCAGTAAATTCACTTGCCAGCTTACTTAAGGAGAAACTGCAGGTCAGTGTGTAAACATTTAAAACAAATAAAAGACAAAGCACAAAACTTAAACAATAAGTACGAATTTAACATTTTTACCAGACTCCATACCAAGACATTTGTCTTTAAGTTTTTCTTTTACACAGTAGTTGTTTTCGAGTCTATTCTGATCAATCACTCCTTTATAATAGTATAAATTTAAAAAATCTTATATTTTTTACGTGTATGTTTATTATATATTAGTTAGTGTGTATTTAGACAGCGAAAATAATCCTGAAAAAATAATCAATCACATAAATCTTCTTAGAAATATTTTTTTTTTGAATAATTAGTAAAAAATAGTATCCGCATAGTCTTTCAATATTTAATTTATAACACTTTTCCTTATCTTAGTTGTATTGGTTATAGAAATATAAAATAGAGTTACGTAACTAAAGACATATTAGCATCAGTTTAAAATATTTACGATAAAATTATTCATATTGTATCATGTCAACAATGTTGCATAACATCTAGTACATTAAATTACATTTGTTATTATATACTATGATAAATTGTTTACATAAGACTTTAGTTGTAAATACATTTAAAACTATTTATAATTACAGAGTATCCCCCAAAAAATGAGAAAGAAACCAACAGACTATAAGTTGCGCGCCTTTGTTCTTCTAATGTTTCTAGCAGTTGCCTTCTTCATCGGCTTCGCGTACACATTATATCGACAGAAAGCTCTTACTAAAGCTTACTTTGAGAGCGTACAGTTTAACGAGGGAAAACGATTGATCCGCATATTTAATCGAGATGATGTCGAGATCTTGAGAGCGAGCTTGGGTGAGTTGTTATTTAATAAATGAGAACAATAATCATCTTAATTAAGCGCAATGCAGTTACAATCAGATTTGTAACAACGTAGTCGTCAAAAATGAGAAACTACTAGGACTTTAGATTGTTTAAATTCTTACACGTCATTCGTACTCTGCCCTTTTACCCAGTGCTATAACTCTAAAACAACTTAATTCCAGCTATAGGAGTGGAAAACAAGAAGAAGTCTTTCCCCTGTCTCCCAGAGCACCAACGACCAGACGGATCTATTTGTTTAGAGTGGCAAGAGGACCTTCGCTTCTATATTAAGTGTCTTCCGCACGATCCCGGGGTCGATAACACTACTTGCTACTCTGTGCATTGGAAGGCGCTACGAAATGGTTACCTTTATCTTAATCTAGTTAAATTCAATAACTTCTTGTGGGTCTCATAGCAATACCACACTTTAAAACTATAAAATCTATGTAACATAATAATACATATTTCAGATATTCCACCAATGGACTGCTTTGATTGGAGTGAAACAAAAGTTCATTGGTACGGAGGAGGACAATCTGCTAACCTCACGTGGCCTTTGGACTCTGGTTCGATTGACTTCACACCTTTCATCACCGGTGATATGCAGAAAAATCAGTTTGGCAACGTCCTCACGCGCTACTTAATTAACTCAAAAGGAGCGGCTATCATTATCGATGATGAGACACCGCTATATCTCGCAGTTAACGATAGAAAAAAACAAATTTGCGTCAAGGCTCAATTCGACGACTTTTCCTTTGCCAATCATATCACAGAGTTTCCAGAATTAAAATATAACATATGCACTTCGCTGGATATGAAATCATTACATTCGTCCATCCACAGCCATAGCAGAGCACCTTTATGGGATGGTTTAAAACCAGCTGACATGCAGACATTGGAATCCCTTATTTCCGAACCAGTCTGGCAAATTGCACCTCGATTCAAACATGAACTACAAGCTGAAACTATCTCAAAATATACGGAAGATGTTATAGATCTAGGATTTTTAAAACAAGGCCACGTACTAATAAATGAGTTTTGGCAAAATGAAATTGGTGATTTTACTGTTGATACTAGCCGGTTCAAAACTTTAAATACTACAGTAGATAAACTACACCGACGGGGCTTCAAGGTAGCGTTTACGATACAACCGTTTGTCAGCACTGAAAGCGGTAATTTCGCTGAAACCGTGCAGAAAAGACTGCTTATAACCGAAAGAAACGGTGACAGAAAAATACCGGCTTTGACACGTTTTAAGTCAGTCGACAGCGCTGGAGTTTTAGATGCGACGGATCAGAGAGCTCAAGCGTGGATATACGACAAACTCCAAATTGTTATGGATGAATACCACATCGACTCTTTCTTCTTCGATTTGGGGACAGCTTATGATATGCCACACTATTATAGGTGTGAAAAAAGGTTGATCAATCCTGATCAATATAAAACATCTTTTGTTAAAGCCTTCGAGAAGAGTCTTAACATAATCGGCGTGTCATCAGCAATTAGTCTGCCAAGACCTCCCATATTTGTGTCACTTCCACCGTTTGAATCCAGTTGGGAGGCGCTAAGGTCAGTTATACCCACAATTTTGACATATGGCGTGAACGGATATCCGTTTATTATGCCGGGAGCAGTGGGAGGAGACATCTACTGGCCTGGAAGTGAGCAATTTCTACCATCCGCTAAAGGGTCATTGGACTCAAATGTAACAAATGCAACTCAAGAAAACGGTATTGATTTACCAGAAAAGGAATTATACATAAGATGGCTGCAGATGGCCACATTCCTTCCCGTCATGAAGTTCACACATTTGCCAAGCAAATACAACGATGAGCGAGTATTAGAGATGGCCAAGAATTTGACAATTTTGAGACAGAAGCTCGTAAGTTTTATGTATTTTAATATATTGTAAATTAAAATTCAATTAGTTAAATAACTTTGATAACACCCGAGACCAAGAGTTATTTTTGAAGCACTAATATAAAGAAATATGTGTCAGTTTCTGATGTAGAATATTACTAACAATTTCTTTAACTATTTCATGACATTTTTTTATGATTAGTGGAATGGCTTACTTGGCTTACGCTTCGCATTTGAGCTCGCTCCAACTCTTTCCGGCTCTCTTTGCCTCATGATAAGTGGAATGTATTGTATCAATTATTTGCAGATAACTCCTTTATTACTTAAGTATAAGCGAGAAGCCCTCGAAGAAGGATTACCTCTGATTCGTCCTCTGTGGCTGGGGGCAGGAGGAGAAGCCTCTTTACTTGTCAAAGATGAGTTTACAATAGGAGATGAAATCGTAGTAGCTCCCGTGTTATTCCCTAATCAGACAACTAGAGAAGGTAATAATTTTATAACATAGTTATGGTCAATTGCACCAAAAGTGCCTCCTGAACCTATAATTAAGATATTTTAGGTGGTTAAAGTGATGATTATGCAAACGAGTTAAACTTATAAATAATTGTAATCTTATTTTAATGTCTTTAACGCGAATAGGCGATAGTCGAAGAAATACTTATTTTTACAAGTTTTTTTAATTATAAGATATTTTCTTATAAATTTAATTTTCTGCGATGATACTCATTTAAAAAAAAATCTTTATAAAAGTACATTATTCATTGTAGTAAAAACGTAAACCTTTTAATAATGAACGTACAGTAAACCTACTAGGAAATCTAAAATGGAGCGGTTAGAAGAAGTATTTTACTAGTTGGCGTGAAATTTCTAAATGGTTTGCAGCTTTTGAATGAAGCCTTGTAAAAATATTTTTTATTTTACGATTTATGTTTCAGTGTATCTTCCGGCGGGGCTATGGCAGGATGGAATCGATGGTTCCTTGCGTAAAGGTAACAGGTGGATGCACGAGTATAGGGTACCTATACATAGAGTGGCCTACTTCATAAGGAAGCCTGACGATATGAGATTTAAATAGTTCATCCAAAATAAGCAAGCGCAGCTCTTTTGTATGAACTAAAGTTAAGAATTAATAAATAGAAAGAACGATTTTACGTCTGTCTTTCTATAATTTTTAATGTATATAAAATGATCAGAGCGAACAAGCACTGTTTGTTCTATTTATAAAAAAAAACTTTTGTTACACCTTATAAACTAATAAAACATATAAGTAATAAATTATTTGTGAAATTGAAAAAAAATCCTATACTCTAATAGGATTCGAAATTGTTATGTAATTTTATGTGATATACATAGAACTATGTTCAGTTTAAATTAATTGCCTTGTTCTAAAGAACAACTATATGCTATTAATAGCAAAAAGGAGAAATATATTTAAAAAAAAACACTAATTTCTCTTTATTACTAAATGTTTTTCTCTCCTTCTATCCAACCTTAGAAGCTTCGATAGAAAGAGATGGAACCCTAAAAATGGAAATCTAAAAAGGGCTAAACTTTGTATTGGAGCCTTCCAATCAGCTAATTTCTAGGTACCTATCGCTAGTAGGTGCTTGCCTATTTGTGTCGTATAAAGCTCGTTCCTATTTATAAGTTAACATAAGTATTATTTTGTCAATTGCATTTCAATGTCGTTTAACTTTAATAATTATAATCTAGTCTTTAGCGTTGTTATTTAAATGCCAGATCCTGGGCTGTGTTTATTATAATTATGTATAAGTAATGTAACGAAAATTTTGATTTAGCGGGGCCACAAAATGTTTTTTGTTTGTTATATTTAAATTAAAAAAGGATGCTTTTAGATTTTTTTTGAATTTTACGTCTGGGGTTTTTTAATCAGAAATACAATAATTACAATACAACCAAGTATTTTTGTTGTTCGTTTAATTGTCTACGTCTGTAATTATAACTGCAATAGAACGCCTCATTTTAAATATACATAGCAGTATCCGAGAATGTAATAGAACCTTTTTACTCTAAATATTTGTATTCTTTTACCTTACGCCTTGACGTTAAACATACAAAGTGGGTTTCGTTGGGTTATTCTTAAGTAGGTTTGTTGTTCTAATTAATAGCCAGTGTCAATAGTTGTTTCAATAAATAAGTTCCTTTCTTATTTTTTATTTCAATTTGTATTATTTATACGTAAATAATTGATTTCTAAACTTTAACGATTGAAAATTACAATCAAATAAATAATTAATGCAAATTAATGTCAACTAAACTAATTAAAAAGTGTTAATGGTTCTTTGTGGCATGTGGTACCTCAAGTCCCAGAGGAACAAGTGTCGTTGGCGAAACAAGTTAAAAATAATCTGTTATGTACACTTTGAAACAAATTAATTATAATAACGTCAATAGCCTTAACTTACATGTAATATATGGAATTAAATAAAAAACCATTGATTTTATTATTTTTTATTTACTTTACTCTCTTATACATCACCAAACACGCTGAATGGGGAATAGCGACGTGACTGATACAATGAATTTTTTTTTATCATTTTAATTTACATAATACAATAATAGTTACAAATACCTAACATCCACATAGGGAATAATATCATTATTTAAATTATTAACGATAGCAAAAAGTAAAACATTTTATAAAATATCACTAAAGCAGCCATTCTTACCATTAAGCGTGTCCGTAGCCATTGGCGACTGCTAATACTACACAAGCTTTATGCCTCGGTTACATTTTCTTAAGCTCCGTTGAGTGTAGTATATCATATGTACGCGTCATGATCGCCATTTCAAAGGCCATTAGCACAAACGGTTGTTAGCACCACGTCTCCCAATCTATCGAACAATATCTACATACTGATATTAACCTATCTACACAATGGTCGCATACAAACATTTTGTACATAGAAACACGAAGCGATAGGAACAAAATCCATTTTAATACAAAACATTCAACCGTCCTGATATTTGAACATTAATTTTATAATTAACATTATTATAGATATCATAAATTTTGTAACAGCAGACAAAACTAACACGCGTTTGCAAAATGCAACATTTAATAATTTCAATAATGATTTTAATTCAGAGCTATTGATGTTTCTCTAAGCTGATACAATTCTTAATTAACAACATTTTAATATTCCTAATATGCATTAATTAGACTTCTAGCTATAAAATACAATAGTAAACCTCGGGTCTGGCTAAAAAGCCAACGAAATTATAAGACATCCGAGAGGGAAAAGGCTAATACTAGCACTCTTAAAGCTCGTCTTCAGCCACTTCCGATACATCATCTTATTACTTAAAAGCTTAAAAAAGCCCGAAGCGAGATCAATTTGGAACGTCATCGTATCGTAAATGAAACATGCTAGGGGAATGGTGATATTTCTCTATGTAAGTCATTAAAAATGGATGGATGTATCGCTAGCAGCCGATGACCGGATATTCCATCTCACACCAGTTAATCACCCCCTGTACCACTCCAATTGTTATAAGCAAAATACTATCACTCGCACATGTCAACACGCAATATATTATATGAGAAAAATAATTATAAATAAACTGTTATTCGTACATAAAAATATATAATATTTATATAATAGTAGTTTTGTCCTTACATTCGTCTTTAAAGATAAATACATTGTGCTGGTGCTTGTAATATACAGAAAGTTTTCTATAGGTAGGTTTGGCAAAGAAAGCAAGTTTCATAAGATTAGCTTAACGCTATGGATGACTTAAAATAATTGACTTAAAGGTTTATTTTCATTGGCAAAAATGAAATTATGGAGAGTTTTATATTATTATGTGAACAGTCCAAGCTTACGTCCTAGACTAGACATTATAATGACCATATTCTCACCATTCGCACTTTACACTCAATATCAAGGAATTACGTTGATTAGGTGGTTACACCAATATTTAATAACAAACTTTATTTAAAAAAATCAATGAAAATAGGAACGTATTACAATACTATGTAACTGTATTTTTATATTTGGGACTCGACTAGAAATTTGATTATTGAATATATATTTTAACTGTAAAATAGGTTACATATTTTTAAGAGTCACCATAACATTAAATAAATTAAATCAACACCAGGTATATAATGTCTAATAGATATATAGTACACAAATTAAATACGAACAGAACTTGGATTATATAGTATTCCTAATAAACCTCTTTTTATTTTATGAATTAAGCTCTCTATCGTCTTAGGCTCGTTAAATTTTAGATAGACAAAAACTGCTTCTGAATGTTCTAAGTCTCATAAAATTCACGCACTCTTTTTAAAGCGGATGTAAGTCTCGTGTGTGGGCATTAAGTGGTGAAGACTGTTAATAATAGTGGCAAAACAATATTTATGAAAATGATATTATTTTTTGAATTTATTTTTAATCGCTCTATACTTATTAGTAGGCCCATGCAGGCTTTGGGCGCACCTAATAATTTCTTGAGCTATTTTTGTCATCTGTCACCAAAAAAAAAATGTGAGCATTTTTTAATTCCATTAAACAGTTTTTGCCCTTCTAATCTGAAGAAACAATTATATTACTTCTATCAAACAATGCGTGCATAATGCACAGTGTCTTTTGAAGACACATATCTCATGTAGTCACTGGTCATATAAAATTATGTCTTTCAGGATAATCTTACAATTGAATATTGATCGTCGTTATTATCATCGAATGTTCGCATTCGTGTCCGTTTAATGCCGGCAGCGGCGGAGTCGTTTCAAAATCGTATTCTCGTTTATATCTCACAATGCGATAGCAAAATAATCTTTCAAAAATTTAGATTTCTCGCACAAGCGTTGATTTGGCTAAACAAAATGGACTGGTTATGCTAAAAATCGTATATAAAAGCACTACTGATTGTATAAGACCAAATACTAAAATTTATCAGAAATATAAGATTTTAAATGGCATGTATTTTTTATTATGTCGCGACTAGAAAACAGTTTAGAAAAAAATGGACGTTATTGTTATTAGGTCGAAAATGTATGGATGCGATCGAGGACGTCTCATTAGGATTCGACTCATGTCCGAAATATTAAGCTGGCTATTGTTGATGTTTGAGTATACAATATATTATCTACAATAATTTCACAACAGTCTGTCTAAAGTATATATCACATAAAATAATCTATTTGTAATCATTCTCATCGCAGAAGTATCCTCACGCTAAATATAAATGAATAGATATTACGAAGTCATCCTTACGGAATTGTTTCATTCGCAGACTAGTGAGGAGCTTATTTCTTAGACGAGAAGGATACAAATAGACCCGACACCTAGAACTCTAGCCTATAGGCCGCACAAGAGGTCTCGTGGTCTTGTAGGTTGATGGTGCAACGTGAAGCGGAAGGCGAAAGGTCTATTTTATATTTCTCGAGAGCCTCTTCGTTCTCCGAAACCCAGTAGCCAAGTACGTCTGTATCGTAGGTAGGTATGATCGTTACTTCTGTAATTTTATTAAAACAAAATGGTTACTTTTTAGATTTCATATATATCAGACCCGAACGTACACGATGACTTACCTAAATCTTTATCTTCCCAAGTTTTCTTAGCATCTAAAAGTGCATTGTATATTTCTTTAGAAGGTTCAGTTCCTGAAAACACGTAGTATCGTGCGCGGACTCTCTTAAAGAATTCCATCGCAGAGTAGTACGAGTTGCCGTGATGCGGAACGTAGGTTAGGTCCATGTAAATAGGCGTTGGTGACTTCTTTTTACTGGGTGATTCTGTCGCCCTGGCTTCTTTGTTTTTATCTTGATTAATTTTATTTTTGTTTGCTATAGATGAGCTTACCGTTTGTTTTTTTGGAGTACTTTTGGCATCGGAAAGGAAAATCGGACTTGGTAACCCAAGTGGTTTACCCCAGGATTCGATTGGATCTTTGGATGATCCTTGTGATTTGGTACTGGATACTAGAGTCTCTTTTTCACGATGCGAACTTTGAGACTTTTTCGATTCTGACCTGAATTCTCTAAGCGTTACTGTTGACTCCTGTGATTCTGAAGTTTCCTTACTAATACTAGTATGACTATCTTGGTCTAATTCATATTTAGCTGTTATACTAGAAATAACTGTCGAGCCACTAATTTTTTTGTGCTCTTCTATTGCTTTTTCGAATTGTTCATCAGCTTCTTTCAAAAATCTGGAAACCGATATATCTTCACTTGATTTCACACTTTCTGATTTAGATTTTTCGTGTGTCAAAAAATCATCAGTAATTTTCTTAATGGAAGACTCGGTGTCTATAGTATGTCGCTTAGAATCACCTGGTAGTTGACCGTATACTGACATAGACATAGGATCGCCTTGCTCTTCTTGAATTGGTAATTCAAAACTAAGGTTGGATTTAGGAGAATGGGTTATTTGAGACTTTATGCTACTTGGACTAGCCGGTCCATCTTCATCACTGTAATACATACCACTGCTTTCTGTTGCCCATACATGTGTAGCTGCTCTCGATTCTCGAGAACTAATGTCAGAGGATGGAGTAGTCATACCGGGCTGCTCTAGATAATCACTGGTGACAGATGAACTACGAATATCACCCTTGGATGAATATTTAGAAGGAGATGTATCGTGGTCCCCGGTATCAATTATTTCTTCGTACTCTTCTTTTATCTCTGATATTGTTGTTTTTGTTGATTTTGTCGTTTTCGTTACACCATCTTTTCCCTTACTAACAGTGGTTGTTTCTATAGTTACTTTAACCTTTTCTGGACTAATAACTTCTTTTGTAGTCACAACAGTTATTGTCTGATGAATTTCATTAGCACCTTCTTGTATTATTCTGTCAAAGGTATCAGTTTCAGTAGTGATTTCTCCAACGGGTGATCGTTTTTTTCTAGATTCTATTTCTTGCTGTTTTTGTTCCCCTGGCATAATATTTAAATTATTAACTATCGGTTTAACAACTTTTGGGCTATCTTTTTCATGGATCTTAGACTTCAACTCGCCTTCTTCTGGTGTAAGATCTTCGAATAGCATCCCTTCTGGTAAATAAGCAATCTGCGTACGAACGTCTTTGGTGGTTTCGATTGAGCCGTCTTCCTTTATATTTTCTGTTACTGTTTCCGTAACTGTTTTAACAGCCACCTCATTTGATTTTTTGTTAATAAGCTCTTCCTTTGTAATATAAGTTGTAATGTGCTGAGTTAATTTAGAATCGTTGTCTGTAATAACATTAGTGTTTTTGTCAACAAAGTTCTTAACTTTTCCCGTAATTGTAAAACCATCTAACGCTGCTTGTAAATCATTATCAGAAGCCTTTTGAAATTCAGAAATTGTTATTTTAACATCTTTAGTTGTTTCCACAGAACCATCTGGATATTCATCTTCTGTGATGGTTTCAACAGTCGTTCTTAACCGCCGAATATTTTTATCTTGTGAACTCAACGTTTCTCGTTTAGTTTTAGTTGTTACAGTGCGGTTGATTTTAGCGGAGTCTTTTGAAATAATTTCTTTTTTAACATCAGACTCTTCAGTAGTAGACTCGACGCTTTCTTTATCATCTGAGCATTTAGCTTTATCTTCAGTAAAATTTTCAGAAGGAATATCAGCTATAGATATTTTTTCCGTTTTCTTGGTTACTAAGGTGCCATCAGGATAGGCATCTTCTGTGGTAGTTACAACTACAGTTTTAATTCTTGTATTCAGTTTTGTAGTATCCTGAAACGTTTGTTTTGTTGTTACGATAGTAGTTGTTCTTGTGATTTCGATTCCGTTTTCAACAATGGTTTCGGATACTGATTCGGTGTTTACATCTGGCTTTTCAATTTCGAAATAACCATTTAAGTTTTCTTCGGAGATGCGATTTCTATATTCAGCAATTGAAACTTTAACATCCTTTACAACTTCAGTACTTCCATTGGGTAATTCATTTTCAGTGATTGTTTCGACAGTTATTTTTACTTTTTTTACTGAGTCGTCTGCAGATGGAATAAGTTCTTTTGTAACAGTAGTTGTAATGGTTTGTCGTAAAGATTTTCCATCGCGAATAACGAACGATTCTTTTGTGTCACTTTGAATATCTTTACCTATGCTTTCTAGCCTTTCTACTTCGTCAATCGCTTGTTCAGATGGTATTTGGGAGGAACCTAGATGAACAATTTGTGGTAAATCTGGCAAACCTGTCAATGACTCATTGACAGGTTTGTCTTCATATGGTTCGTCAATAACTGATACTTTTTCACTACTTTTTGATATAATTGAGCCATCTGGGTATACATCTTTGGTAACCTCTGTTATAAGGATTTTTGTCTTTTTTAGATTTTGGGCTCCATCGAAAAATTCCTCTGTAGTTTTGGTTATCGTTATTTGACGTCGTATTATTACTCCATTTATTTCTACATTTTCATAAGTTGTAGAAGTTTCTTCTTTAGGTTTACTTAACTGTGTAAGATTATGAAAATGTTTATTATCATCGTCTGTTACATAATCTGATATTGACACATTTACATCTTTCGTTACTTCAATTAATCCATTAGGTAAAATAGATTCTGTCACAGTTTCAACAGTTGTCTTTAATTTTTTCTGTGTTTTGTCACTTGTAGACAAAATTTCATTGGTTGTAGTAATCGTTATTAGCTGTTTTACAGTTTCACCATTAACCATAGATGTCCTTTCCTGTTTTTCTACATTTACCTGTTTATCTTCTAAGCATGTAAAATCAATGATTTCATTACTATTCATATCTTCAGGTACACATATATCCGTTAAAGATATACTTGTATTTACTTTGGTATTTGAAGAACCATCAGGATATTGATCAGTGGTGGTCACTATTGTTACGGTTTTTAACCTTCTTAGGTTATTGTGTTGATCCGCATATTTTGTTTTAATACATTTTATCGAAGTGATTCGTTTAATTAACATATTTTCTTCGTAAATTTCTTCAGCGGTTGAGGTAATACTTTCTTCAGGAGTTTCATATATTTTCAAGTTACTTAAAATATGTTCAATGTTGCTCATTACATTTGTTGTGACTTCTTCAGTCTTTACTTCAACCCTTTTCTGTTCATCTTTAGATCCGTCTGGTTTCTCTTTAATAATATTAGTTTCTACTGTTGTTTTCTCGATTTTTTTACTGCTATCCTCTGCTTCAAACGTTTCTTTTTTTGTTATTGTCGTAACAGTCTCAATTATATCAATACCATTATCGTGTATAATTCGTTTACTGACATCGGTATCTATTGTTGTATCATCAGTTTCATTATATTGATCTGAAACTTGAGTATGCGCGCCTCCTTTTATAGGTATGTTTTTATGGCCACTAGATAACGTTTTATTTTCATAAAGGTCATCAACATCCATATGTGACGTTGATTTAAGTGTTGAGGAACATTCCGAAAGCACTGTTTGGGTATCTTTGGTTGTTGTAGTTGATCCATCAGAACTTTTACTTAATGTTGTAGTTTCTATAGTTGTTTTTATATTTTGTGGAGTCCCATCTTCCTTTGAAATAATTTCTTTTGTTGTTACTGTAGTAATAGTTTGAGTTACCACATTTTCCCCTTCCTTAATAACCTTAGTTACAGTGTCGGTCTCAGTTTTGATTTTTCCTACAGTTTGAGTAAGAGCTTGTAAATCTAGGCTTTCGCTAGTACCTAAGCTCTTAGTGCTTTTTGGAACCTTTTCAGTTGAAGTTGATATTCTTTGTGTAAGAATATCGTCGCCGACGTGAACTGTTTTTGTGATTGTTTCGTCACTTCCATCTGATCTATCATAAGAAATTTCACTTTGAACATCACTTACTTTGACATCGTGAAAAACTCCTGAACTTTTTGGCAACGGACTAACGGGGACTGTGGGGGGTGTTGAGACTCTATCGAATGAATGAAGAGATAAATCAGTACTTTCAGTCTTTATACCTTGCTGTATACTTTCGTCGAATAATGCTTTTTGAATGGATTCAATCAGAAGCGACGATGTATCTACAACAGGTAATTTTGTAATAACATCTTTAGTTGTTTCATTCTGATTATAGAATTTATCTTCAGAAATTACTTTGCTTAAAGTGTTAACTCGCTTTTCTTTTTCAGTACTTTCAAAACTATATTTTTCCTCCAAACTGACTTCTTTTGATACATCTTCAGAACTGCTACACGATTTGGATTGTTCAGTTAAAATGCTAGAGGATGACTCAATTATTCCAGAATTCTTATCTAATAAATGACCATTACTTTGACCATTTTGTATAACGATATCTTTCTTACAAAATATTTTATCAACAATATTAAGGGATGAATTTTCTAATTCTTTACAAGAATCATATTTGTATTTCTTGCCTACAACATCCTCTTTCATTGAAGAGGTTTCGTAATTGCTAAAAGAATCTTCATGCTTTTGTAAGTCCATTTTTGCATAATTTTTTTTGTCTTTTATATATTCATCAGAAGCAAGATCTGTGCGTGTTTCTAAAGTAGAAATGCTAGATTGTGAAAAATCTGTTTTATATAAATTTTTTTCTTTGACAGGACTAGCAGATTCCTTATGAACCTTTTTCGGAGAGATAAGATCATCTTTGAAGACTAAATCATCGCAAGAAAGGATATCTTTAGCAGAAATAAGTTCTTTTTCTGAGACAGGAATCTTCACAGTCTCTTTCACTGGGCTTGCAGATTTAATTTCATCATTCGAAGTAGACCTAACAGATTTTTCAATGTGCTCATCTATTATCAAGGAGATATTTTTAGCGGGTGAAGATTCTTTTTCTGAAACAAGACTCTTCACTGACTCTTCCACTAGGCTGGCAGATTTGTCTACCACCGCTGAAGTAGGGCTCACAGATGTTTCAATGTGCTCGTCCTTTGTCAATAAGATATCTTTAGCAGGAGAAGGCTCTTTTTCTGTTACAGAACTCTTCACTGTATCTTTCACTGGGCTTGCAGATTTAATTTCATCATCCAGAGTAGGGATAACAGATTTTTCAATGTACTCGTCCTTCGTCAAGGAGATATCTTGAGAAGGCGAAGGTACTTTTTCTGTAACAAGACTCTTCACTGTCTCTTTAACTAGGATGGCAGATTTAATTTCATCATCCGAAGTAGGGCTAACCGATTTTTGTATGAGATCGTCCTTCGGTAATGAAATCTCTTTAGCAGGCGAAGGCTCTTTTTCTGCAACAGGGCTCTTCACTGTCTCTTTCACTGGGCTGGCAGATTTTTCTACCGCCGCTGAAGTCGGGCTCACAGATGTTTCAATTTGCTCATCCTTCGTCAAGGAGATATCTTTAGCAGGCGAAGGTTCTTTTTCTGTAACAGTGCTCTTCATTGTCTCTTTCACTGGGCTGGCAGATTTTTCTACCGCCGCTGAAGTCGGGCTCACAGATGTTTCAACAATCTCGTCCTTTGTTAATGAAATGTCTTTAGCAAGAGAAGGTTCTTTTTCTGTAACAGGACTCTTCTCTGTCTCTTTCACTGGGCTGGCAGATTTTTCTACCGCCGCTGAAGTCGGGCTCACAGATGTATCAACAATCTCGTCCTTTGTTAATGAAATGTCTTTAGCAGGAGAATCTTCTTTTTCTGTAACAGAACTCTTCTCTCTCTCTTTCACTGGGCTGGCAGATTTTTCTACCGCCGCTGAAGTCGGGCTCACAGATGTTTCAACAATCTCGTCCTTTATTAATGAAATGTCTTTAGCAGGAGAAGGTTCTTTTTCTTTAACAGGACTCTTCTCTGTCTCTTTCACTGGGCTTGCAGATTTGTCTACAACGGCTGAAGTAGGGCTCACAGATTTTTCAACAATCTCGTCCTTTGGTAATGAAATGTCTTTAGCAGGAGAAGGTTCTTTTTCTGCAACAGGACTCTTCTCTGTCTCATTCAATGGGCTGGCAGATATGTTTACCGCCGCTGAAGTCAGGCTCACAGATTTGTCAATGTGCTCGTCCTTCGTCAAGGAGATATCTTTAGCAGGAGAAGGTTCTTTTTCTGCAACAGGACTCTTCTCTGTCTCTTTCACTGGGCTAACAGATTTTTCTACCGCCACTGAAGTCGGGCTCACAGATGTATCAACAATCTCGTCCTTTGTTAATGAAATGTCTTTAGCAGGAGAATCTTCTTTTTCTGTAACTGGACTCTTCTCTCTCTCTTTCACTGGGCTGGCAGATTTTTCTACCGCCGCTGAAGTCGGGCTCACAGATGTTTCAACAATCTCGTCCTTTGTTAATGAAATGTCTTTAGCAGGAGAAGGCTCTTTTTCTGTAACAGTACTCTTCATTGTCTCTTTCACTGGACTGGCAGATTTGTCTACCACCGCAGAAGTCGGGCTCACAGATTTTTCAATATGCTCGTCCTTCGTCAAGGAGATATCTTTAGCAGGAGAAGGCTCTTTTTCTAAATTAGGACTCTTCACTGTGTCTATCACTGGGCTTGCAGGTTTAATTTCACTATCCGAAGTGGGGCTAACAGATTTTTCAATGTGCTCGTCCTTGGTCAAGGAGATATCTTTAGCAGGCGAAGGTTCTTTTTCTGAAACAGGACTCTCAACAGTCTCTTTGACTGGGCTGGATGATTTGTCTACAACGGCTGAAGTAGGGCTCACAGATTTTTCAATGTGCTCGTCCTTCGTCAAGGAGATATCTTTAGTAGGCAAAGGTTCTTTTTCTGTAACAGTACTCTTCATTGTCTCTTTCACTGGGCTAACAGATTTATCAACAATCTCGTCCTTTGTTAAGTAAATGTCTTTAGCAGGCGAAGGTTCTTTTTCTGAAACAGCACTCTTCACTGTATCTTTGACTGGGCTGGATGATTTGTCTACAACGGCGGAAGTAGGGCTCACAGATTTTTCAACAATCGCGTCCTTTGTTAATGAAATGTCTTTAGAAGGCGAAGGTTTCTTTTCTGAAACAGGACTCTCCACTGTCTCTCTTACTGGGCTGGCAGGTTTTTCAATAATCTTGTCCTTTGTTAGTGAAATGTCTTTAACAGGCGAAGGTTCTTTTTCTGAAACAGGACTCTTCACTGTCTCTTTGACTGGGCTGGATGATTTGTCTACAACGGCTGAAGTAGGGCTCACAGATTTTTCAACAATCTCGTCCTTTGTTAATAAAATGTCTTTAGCAGGCGAAGGTTCTTTTTCTGAAACAGGACTCTCCACTGTCTCTTTCACTGGGCTAACAGATTTGTCTACAACCGCAGAAGTAGGGCTAACAGATTTTTCAATGCGCTCGTCCTTCGTCAAGGAGATATCTTTAGCAGGCGAAGGTTCTTTTTCTGTAATAGGACTCTTTACTGTCTCTTTCACTGGGCTAGCAGATTTGTCTGATTTGTCTACAACTGCTGAAGTCGGGATCACAAGTTTTTCAATGTGCTCGTCCTTTGTTAAGTAAATGTCTTTAGCAGGCGAAGGTTCTTTTACTAAAACAGGACTTTCCACTGTCTCTTTGACTGGGCAGGATGATTTGTCTACAACGGCTGAAGTAGGGCTCACAGATTTTTCAACAGTCTCGTCCTTTGTTAGTGAAATGTCTTTAGCAGGCGAAGGTTCTTTTTCTGAAACAGGACTCTTCACTGTCTCTTTGACTGGGCTGGATGATTTGTCTACAACGGCTGAAGTAGGGCTCACAGATTTTTCAACAATCTCGTCCTTTGTTAATGAAATGTCTTTAGCAGGCAAAGGTTCTTTTTCTGAAACAGGACTTTCCACTGTCTCTTTCACTGGGCTAGCAGATTTGTCTACAACCGCAAAAGTAGGGCTAACAGATTTTTCAACAATATCGTCACTTGTTAATGAAATGTCTTTAGCAGGAGAAGGTTCTTTTTCTGGAACAGGACTCTCCACTGTCTCTCTCACTGGGCTGGCAGATTTAATTTCATCATCCGAAGTAGAGCTAACATCTTTTTCAATGGGCTCGTCCTTCGTCAAGGAGATATCTTTAGCAGGCGAAGGTTCTTTTTCTGTAATAGGACTCTTTACTGTCTCTTTCACTGGGCTAGCAGATTTGTCTACAACTGCTGAAGTCGGGCTCACAGATTTTTCAATGTGCTCGTCCTTCGTCAAGGAGATATCTTTAGTAGGCGAAGGTTCTTTTTCTGTAACAGTACTCTTCATTGTCTCTTTCACTGGGCTAACAGATTTATCAACAATCTCGTCCTTTGTTAAGTAAATGTCTTTAGCAGGCGAAGGTTCTTTTACTGAAACAGGACTTTCCACTGTCTCTTTGACTGGGCTGGATGATTTGTCTACAACGGCTGAAGAAGGGCTCACAGATTTTTCAACAATCTCGTCCTTTGTTAATGAAATGTCTTTAGCAGACGAAGGTTCTTTTTCTGAAACAGGACTCTTCACTGTCTCTTTGACTGGGCTGGATGATTTGTCTACAACGGCTGAAGTAGGGCTCACAGATTTTTCAACAATCTCGTCCTTTGTTAATGAAATGTCTTTAGCAGGCAAAGGTTCTTTTTCTGAAACAGGACTCTTCATTGTCTCTTTCACTGGGCTAACAGATTTTTCATCAATCTCGTCACTTGTTAATGAAATGTCTTTAGCAGGCGAAGGTTCTTTTTCTGAAACAGGACTCTCCACTGTCTCTCTCACTGGGCTGGCAGATTTAATTTCATCATCCGAAGTAGAGCTAACATCTTTTTCAATGGGCTCGTCCTTCGTCAAGGAGATATCTTTAGCAGGCGAAGGTTCTTTTTCTGTAATAGGACTCTTTACTGTCTCTTTCACTGGGCTAGCAGATTTGTCTACAACCGCTGAAGTCGGGATCACAGATTTTGCAATGTGCTCGTCCTTCGTCAAGGAGATATCTTTAGTAGGCGAAGGCTCTTTTTCTGTAACAGTACTCTTCATTGTCTCTTTCACTGGGCTAACAGATTTTTCATCAATCTCGTCCTTTGTTAAGTTAATGTCTTTAGCAGGCGAAGGTTCTTTTACTGAAACAGGACTCTCCACTGTCTCTTTAACTGGGCTGGCAGGTTTTTCAATAATCTTGTCCTTTGTTAGTGAAATGTCTTTAGCAGGCGAAGGTTCTTTTTCTGAAACAGGACTCTTCACTGTCTCTTTGACTGGGCTAGATGATTTGTCTACAACGGCTGAAGTAGAGCTCACAGATTTTTCAACAATCTCGTCCTTTGTTAATGAAATGTCTTTAGCAGGCGAAGGTTCTTTTTCTGAAACAGGACTCTCCACTGTCTTTCTCACTGGGCTGGCAGGTTTTTCAATAATCTCGTCTTTTGTTAGTGAAATGACTTTAGCAGGCAAAGGTTCTTTTTCTGAAACAGGACTCTCCACTGTTTCTTTCACTGGGCTAGCAGATTTGTCTACAACCGCAGAAGTAGGGCTCACAGATTTTTCAACAATCTCGTCCTTTGGTAATGAAATGTCTGTAGCAGGCGAAGGTTCTTTTTCTGAAACAGGACTCTCCACTGTCTCTTTCACTGGGCTAGCAGATTTGTCTACAACCGCAGAAGTAGGGCTAATAGATTTTTCAACAATCTCGTCACTTGTTAATGAAATGTCTTTAGCAGGAGAAGGTTCTTTTTCTGAAACAGGACTCTCCACTGTCTCTCTCACTGGGCTGGCAGATTTAATTTCATCATCCGAAGTAGAGCTAACATCTTTTTCAATGGGCTCGTCCTTCGTCAAGGAGATATCTTTAGCAGGCGAAGGTTCTTTTTCTGTAATAGGACTCTTTACTGTCTCTTTCACTGGGCTAGCAGATTTGTCTACAACTGCTGAAGTCGGGCTCACAGATTTTTCAATGTGCTCGTCCTTCGTCAAGGAGATATCTTTAGTAGGCGAAGGTTCTTTTTCTGTAACAGTACTCTTCATTGTCTCTTTCACTGGGCTAACAGATTTATCAACAATCTCGTCCTTTGTTAAGTAAATGTCTTTAGCAGGCGAAGGTTCTTTTACTGAAACAGGACTTTCCACTGTCTCTTTGACTGGGCTGGATGATTTGTCTACAACGGCTGAAGAAGGGCTCACAGATTTTTCAACAATCTCGTCCTTTGTTAATGAAATGTCTTTAGCAAACGAAGGTTCTTTTTCTGAAACAGGACTCTTCACTGTCTCTTTGACTGGGCTGGATGATTTGTCTACAACGGCTGAAGTAGGGCTCACAGATTTTTCAACAATCTCGTCCTTTGTTAATGAAATGTCTTTAGCAGGCAAAGGTTCTTTTTCTGAAACAGGACTCTCCACTGTCTCTTTCACTGGGCTGGCAGATTTAATTTCTTCATCCGAAGTAGAGCTTACATCTTTTTCAATGGGCTCGTCCTTCGTCAAGGAGATATCTTTAGCAGGCGAAGGTTCTTTTTCTGTAATAGGACTCTTTACTGTCTCTTTCACTGGCCTAGCAGATTTGTCTACAACCGGTAAAGTCGGGCTCACAGATTTTGCAATGTGCTCGTCCTTCGTCAAGGAGATATCTTTAGTAGGCGAAGGCTCTTTTTCTGTAACAGTACTCTTCATTGTCTCTTTCACTGGGCTAACAGATTTTTCATCAATCTCGTCACTTGTTAATGAAATGTCTTTAGCAGGCGAAGGTTCTTTTTCTGAAACAGGACTCTCCACTGTCTCTCTCACTGGGCTGGCAGATTTAATTTCATCATCCGAAGTAGAGCTAACATCTTTTTCAATGGGCTCGTCCTTCGTCAAGGAGATATCTTTAGCAGGCGAAGGTTCTTTTTCTGAAACAGGACTCTTCACTGTCTCTTTGACTGGGCTAGATGATTTGTCTACAACGGCTGAAGTAGAGCTCACAGATTTTTCAACAATCTCGTCCTTTGTTAATGAAATGTCTTTAGCAGGCGAAGGTTCTTTTTCTGAAACAGGACTCTCCACTGTCTTTCTCACTGGGCTGGCAGGTTTTTTAATAATCTCGTCTTTTGTTAGTGAAATGACTTTAGCAGGCAAAGGTTCTTTTTCTGAAACAGGACTCTCCACTGTTTCTTTCACTGGGCTTGCAGATTTGTCTACAACCGCAGAAGTAGGGCTCACAGATTTTTCAACAATCTCGTCCTTTGGTAATGAAATGTCTGTAGCAGGCGAAGGTTCTTTTTCTGAAACAGGACTCTCCACTGTCTCTTTCACTGGGTTAGCAGATTTGTCTACAACCGCAGAAGTAGGGCTAATAGATTTTTCAACAATCTCGTCACTTGTTAATGAAATGTCTTTAGCAGGAGAAGGTTCTTTTTCTGAAACAGGACTCTCCACTGTCTCTCTCACTGGGCTGGCAGATTTAATTTCATCATCCGAAGTAGAGCTAACATCTTTTTCAATGGGCTCGTCCTTCGTCAAGGAGATATCTTTAGCAGGCGAAGGTTCTTTTTCTGTAATAGGACTATTTACTGTCTCTTTCACTGGGCTAGCAGATTTGTCTACAACCGCTGAAGTCGGGCTCACAGATTTTGCAATGTGCTCGTCCTTTGTCAAGGAGATATATTTAGTAGGCGAAGGCTCTTTTTCTGTAACAGTACTCTTCATTGTCTCTTTTACTGGGCTAACAGTTTTTTCAACAATCTCGTCCTTTGTTAATGAAATGTCTTTAGCAGGCGAAGGTTCTTTTTCTGAAACAGGACTCTCCACTGTCTCTTTGACTGGACTAGCAGATTTGTCTACAGCCGCAGAAGTCGGGCTCACAGATTTATCAATAGGCTCGTCCTTCGTCAAGGAGATATCTTTAGCAGGAGAAGGCTCTTTTTCTGAAATAGGACTCTTCACTGTGTCTTTCACTGGGCTTGCAGGTTTAATTTTACTATCCGAAGTGGGGCTAACAAAATTTTCAATGTCCTCGTTCTTGGTCATGGAGATATCTATAGCAAGCGAAGGTTCTTTTTCTGAAACAGAACTCTCCACTGTCTCTCTCACTGGGCTGGCAGATTTAATTTCATCATCCGAAGTAGAGCTAACATCTTTTTCAATGGGCTCGTCCTTCGACAAGGAGATATCTTTAGCAGGCGAAGGTTCTTTTTCTGTAATAGGACTCTTTACTGTCTCTTTCATTGGGCTAGCAGATTTGTCTACAACCGCTGATGTCGGGCTCACAGATTTTGCAATGTGCTCGTCCTTCGTCAAGGAGATATCTTTAGTAGGCGAAGGCACTTTTTCTGTAACAGTACTCTTCATTGTCTCTTTCACTGGGCTAACAGATTTTTCATCAATCTCGTCCTTTGTTAAGTAAATGTCTTTAGCAGGCGAAGGTTCTTTTACTGAAACAGGACTCTTCACTGTCTCTTTGACTGGGCTAGATGATTTGTCTACAACGGCTAAAGTAGAGCTCACAGATTTTTCAACAATCTCGTCCTTTGTTAATGAAATGTCTTTAGCAGGCGAAGGTTCTTTTTCTGAAACAGGACTCTCCACTGTCTCTCTCACTGGGCTGGCAAGTTTTTCAATAATCTCGTCTTTTGTTAGTGAAATGTCTTTAGCAGGCGAAGGTTCTTTTTCTGAAACAGCACTCTTTACTGTCTCTTTGACTGGGCTGGATGATTTGTCTACAACGGCTGAAGTAGGGCTCACAGATTTTTCAACAATCTCGTCCTTTGTTAATGAAATGTCTTTAGCAGGAGAAAGTTCTTTTTCTGTAACAGGACTCTTTTCTTTCTCTTTCACTGGGCCGGCAGATTTTTCAATGTGCTCGTCCTTCGTCAAGGAGATGTCTTTAGCTGGCGAAGGCTCTTTTTTTGTAACAGTACTCTTCATTGTCTCTTTCACTGGGCTAACAGATTTTTCATCAATCTCGTCCTTTGTTAAGTAAATGTCTTTAGCAGGCGAAGGTTCTTTTACTGAAACAGGACTCTTCACTGTCTCTTTGACTGGGCTAGATGATTTGTCTACAACGGCTGAAGTAGGGCTCACAGATTTTTCAACAATCTCGTCCTTTGATAATGAAATGTCTTTAGTAGGCGAAGGTTCTTTTTCTGAAACAGGACTCTCCACTGTCTCTTCGACTGGGCTGAATGATTTGTCTACAACGGCTGAAGTAGGGCTCACAGATTTTTCAACAATCTCGTCACTTGTTAATGAAATGTCTTTAGCAGGAGAAGGTTCTTTTTCTGAAACAGGACTCTCCACTGTCTCTCTCACTGGGCTGGCAGATTTAATTTCATCATCCGAAGAAGAGCTAAAATCTTTTTCAATGGGCTCGACCTTCGTCAAGGAGATATCTTTAGCAGGCGAAGGTTCTTTTTCTGTAATAGGACTCTTTACTGTCTCTTTCATTGGGCTAGCAGATTTGTCTACAACCGCTGATGTCGGGCTCACAGATTTTGCAATGTGCTCGTCCTTCGTCAAGGAGACATCTTTAGTAGGCGAAGGCTCTTTTTCTGTAACAGTACTCTTCATTGTCTCTTTCACTGGGCTAACAGATTTTTCATCAATCTCGTCCTTTGTTAAGTAAATGTCTTTAGCAGGCGAAGGTTCTTTTTCTGAAACAGAACTCTCCACTGTCTCTCTCACTGGGCTGGCAGATTTAATTTCATCATCCGAAGTAGAGCTAACATCTTTTTCAATGGGCTCGTCCTTCGTCAAGGAGATATCTTTAGCAGGCGAAGGTTCTTTTTCTGTAATAGGACTCTTTACTGTCTCTTTCATTGGGCTAGCAGATTTGTCTACAACCGCTGATGTCGGGCTCACAGATTTTGCAATGTGCTCGTCCTTCGTCAAGGAGACATCTTTAGTAGGCGAAGGCTCTTTTTCTGTAACAGTACTCTTCATTGTCTCTTTCACTGGGCTAACAGATTTTTCATCAATCTCGTCCTTTGTTAAGTAAATGTCTTTAGCAGGCGAAGGTTCTTTTTCTGAAACAGGACTCTCCACTGTCTCTTTCACTGGGCTAGCAGATTTGTCTACAACCGCTGAAGTCGGGCTTACAGATTTTGCAATGTGCTCGTCCTTCGTCAAGGAGATATCTTTAGTAGGCGAAGGCTCTTTTTCTGAAACAGGACTCTCCACTGTCTCTTTGACTGGACTGGCAGATTTGTCTACAGCCGCAGAAGTAGGGCTCACAGATTTTTTAACAGTCTCGTCCTTTGTTTGTGAAATGTCTTTAGCAGGCGAAGGTTCTTTTTCTGAAACAGGACTCTTCACTGTCTCTCTCACTGGGCTGGCAGGTTTTTCAATAATCTCGTCTTTTGTTAGTGAAATGTCTTTAGCAGGCGAAGGTTCTTTTTCTGAAACAGCACTCTTTACTGTCTCTTTGACTGGGCTGGATGATTTATCTACAACGGCTGAAGTAGGGCTCACAGATTTTTCAACAATCTCGTCCTTTGTTAAGGAAATGTCTTTAGCAGGCAAAGGTTTTTTTTCTGAAACAGGACTCTCCACTGTCTCTTTCACTGGGCTAGCAGATTTGTCTACAACCGCAGAAGTAGGGCTAACAGATTTTTCAACAATCTCGTCACTTGTTAATGAAATGTCTTTAGCAGGAGAAGGTTCTTTTTCTGAAACAGGACTCTCCACTGTCTCTCTCACTGGGCTGGCAGGTTTTTCAATAATCTTGTCTTTTGTTAGTGAAATGTCTTTAGCAGGCGAAGGTTCTTTTTCTGAAACAGCACTCTTTACTGTCTCTTTGACTGGGCTGGATGATTTGTCTACAACGGCTGAAGTGGGGCTCACAGATTTTTCAACAATCTTGTCCTTTGATAATGAAATGTCTTTAGCAGGCGAAGGTTCTTTTTCTGAAACAGGACTCTCCACTGTCTCTTTCACTGGGCTAGCAGATTTGTCTACAACCGCAGAAGTAGGGCAAACAGATTTTTCAACAATCTCGTCACTTGTTAATGAAATGTCTTTAGCAGGCGAAGGTTCTTTTTCTGAAACAGGACTCTCCACTGTCTCTTTCACTGGGCTAGCAGATTTGTCTACAACCGCTGAAGTCGGGCTCACAGATTTTTCAATGTGCTCGTCCTTCGTCAAGGAGATATCTTTAGCAGGCGAAGGTTCTTTTTCTGAAACAGAACCCATTACTGTTTCTGTCACTGGACTGACAGATTTTTCTACCACCGCTGAAGTGGGGCTCACAGATTTTTTAATGTGCTCGTCCTTCGTCAAGGAGATATCTTTAGCAGGAGAAGGCTCTTTTTCTGAAATAGGACTCTTCACTGTGTCTTTCACTGGGCTTGCAGGTTTAATTTTACTATCCGAAGTGGGGCTAAGAGATTTTTCAATGTGGTCGTCCTTGGTCAAGGAGATATCTTTAGCAGGCGAAGGTTCTTTTTTTGAAACAAGACTCTTCACTGTCTCTCTCACTGGGCTGGCAGGTTTTTCAATAATCTCGTCTTTTGTTAGTGAAATGTCTTTAGCAGGCAAAGGTTCTTTTTCTGAAACAGGACTCTCCACTGTTTCTTTCACTGGGCTAGCAGATTTGTCTACAACCGCAGAAGTAGGGCTTACTGATTTTTCAATGGGCTCGTCCTTCGTCAAGGAGATATCTTTAGTAGGAGAAGGTTCTTTTTCTGTAACAGTACTCTTCATTGTCTCTTTCACTGGGCTAACAGATTTTTCAACAATCTCGTCACCTGTTAATGAAATGTCTTTAGCAGGCGAAGGTTCTTTTTCTTTAATAGGACTCTTAACTGTTTCTGTCACTGGACTGGCAGATTTGTCTGCCACCGCAGAAGTCGGGCTCACAGATTTTTCAATGGGCTCGTCCTTAGTTAATGAAATGTCTTTAGCAGGCGAAGGTTCTTTTTCTGTAACAGTACTCTTCATTGTCTCTTTCACTGGGCTAACAGATTTTTCAATAATCTCGTCCTTTGTTAGTGAAATGTCTTTAGCAGGCGAAGGTTCTTTTTCTGAAACAGGACTCTTCACTGTCTCTTTGACTGGGCTGAATGATTTGTCTACAACGGCTGAAGTAGGGCTCACAGATTTTTCAACAATCTCGTCCTTTGTTAATGAAATGTCTTTAGCAGGCGAAGGTTCTTTTTTTGAAACAGGACTCTCCACTGTCTCTTTCAATGGGCTAGCAGATTTGTCTACAACCGCAGAAGTAGGGCTTACAGATTTTTCAATAATCTCGTCCTTTGTTAATGAAATGTCTTTAGCAGGCGAAGGTTTTTTTTCTGAATCAGTACTCTTCATTGTCTCTTTCACTGGGCTAACAGATTTTTCATCAATCTCGTCCTTTGTTAATAAAATGTCTTTAGCAGGAGAAAGTTCTTTTTCTGTAACAGGACTCTTCTCTTTCTCTTTCACTGGGCTAGCAGATTTGTCTTCAACCGCAGAAGTAGGGCTAACAGATTTTTCAATGGACTCGTCCTTCGTCAAGGAGATATCTTTAGCAGGAGAAGGTTCTTTTTCTGTAACAGTACTCTTCATTGTCTCTTTCACTGGGCTAACAGATTTTTCAATAATCTCGTCCTTTGTTAATGAAATGTCTTTAGCAGGCGAAGGTTCTTTTTCTGAAACAGGACTCTTCACTGTCTCTTTCACTGGGCTAGCAGATTTGCCTACAACCGCAGAAGTAGGGCTAACAGATTTTTCAATGGGCTCGTCTTTCGACAAGGAAATATCTTTAGCAGGAGAAGGTTCTTTTTCTGTAACAGTACTCTCCACTGTCTCTTTCACTGGGCTAGCACATTTGTCTACAACCGCAGAAGTAGGGCTAACAGATTTTTCAATGGACTCGTCCTTCGTCAAGGAGATATCTTTAGCAGGAGAAGGTTCTTTTTCTGTAACAGTACTCTTCATTGTATCTTTCACTGGGCTAACAGATTTTTCAATAATCTCGTCCTTTGTTAAAGAAATGTCTTTAGCAGGCGAAGGTTCTTTTTCTGAAACAGGACTCTCCACTGTCTCCTTCACTGGGCTAGCAGATTTGCCTACAACCGCAGAAGTAGGGCTAACAGATTTTTCAATGGGCTCGTCTTTCGACAAGGAAATATCTTTAGCAGGAGAAGGTTCTTTTTCTGTAACAGTACTCTCCACTGTCTCTGTCACTGGACTGGCAGATTTGTCTACCACCGCAGAAGTCGGGCTCACAGATTCTTCAATGGGCTCGTCCTTCGTCAAGGAGATATCTTTAGCAGGAGAAGGTTCTTTTTCTGTAACAGTACTCTTCATTGTCTCTTTCACTGGGCTAACAGATTTTTCAATAATCTCGTCCTTTGTTAATGAAATGTCTTTAGCAGGCGAAGGTTCTTTTTCTGAAACAGGACTCTCCACTGTCTCTTTCACTGGGCTAGCAGATTTGCCTACAACCGCAGAAGTAGGGCTAACAGATTTTTCAATGGGCTCGTCCTTCGACAAGGAAATATCTTTAGCAGGAGAAGATTCTTTTTCTGTAACAGTACTCTCCACTGTCTCTGTCACTGGACTGGCAGATTTGTCTACCACCGCAGAAGTAGGGCTAACAGATTTTTCAATGGGCTCGTCCTTCGACAAGGAAATATCTTTAGCAGGAGAAGGTTCTTTTTCTGTAACAGTACTCTCCACTGTCTCTTTCACTGGGCTAGCAGATTTGTCTACAACCGCAGAAGTAGGGCTAACAGATTTTTCAATGGACTCGTCCTTCGTCAAGGAGATATCTTTAGCAGGAGAAGGTTCTTTTTCTGTAACAGTACTCTTCATTGTCTCTTTCACTGGGCTAACAGATTTTTCAATAATCTCGTCCTTTGTTAATGAAATGTCTTTAGCAGGCGAAGGTTCTTTTTCTGAAACAGGACTCTCCACTGTCTCTTTCACTGGGCTAGCAGATTTGCCTACAACCGCAGAAGTAGGGCTAACAGATTTTTCAATGGGTTCGTCTTTCGACAAGGAAATATCTTTAGCAGGAGAAGGTTCTTTTTCTGTAACAGTACTCTCCACTGTCTCTGTCACTGGACTGGCAGATTTGTCTACCACCGCATAAGTCGGGCTCACAGATTTTTCAATGGGCTCGTCCTTCGTCAAGGAGATATCTTTAGCAGGAGAAGGTTCTTTTTCTGTAACAGTACTCTTCATTGTCTCTTTCACTGGGCTAACAGATTTTTCAATAATCTCGTCCTTTGTTAATGAAATGTCTTTAGCAGGCGAAGGTTCTTTTTCTGAAACAGGACTCTCCACTGTCTCTTTCACTGGGCTTGCAGATTTGCCTACAACCGCAGAAGTAGGGCTAACAGATTTTTCAATGGGCTCGTCCTTCGACAAGGAAATATCTTTAGCAGGAGAAGGTTCTTTTTCTGTAACAGTACTCTCCACTGTCTCTGTCACTGGACTGGCAGATTTGTCTACCACCGCAGAAGTAGGGCTAACAGATTTTTCAATGGGCTCGTCCTTCGACAAGGAAATATCTTTAGCAGGAGAAGGTTCTTTTTCTGTAACAGTACTCTCCACTGTCTCTGTCACTGGACTGGCAGATTTGTCTACCACCGCATAAGTCGGGCTCACAGATTTTTCAATGGGCTCGTCCTTCGTCAAGGAGATATCTTTAGCAGGAGAAGGTTCTTTTTCTGTAACAGTACTCTTCATTGTCTCTTTCACTGGGCTAACAGATTTTTCAATAATCTCGTCCTTTGTTAATGAAATGTCTTTAGCAGGCGAAGGTTCTTTTTCTGAAACAGGACTCTCCACTGTCTCTTTCACTGGGCTTGCAGATTTGCCTACAACCGCAGAAGTAGGGCTAACAGATTTTTCAATGGGCTCGTCCTTCGACAAGGAAATATCTTTAGCAGGAGAAGGTTCTTTTTCTGTAACAGTACTCTCCACTGTCTCTGTCACTGGACTGGCAGATTTGTCTACCACCGCAGAAGTAGGGCTAACAGATTTTTCAATGGGCTCGTCCTTCGACAAGGAAATATCTTTAGCAGGAGAAGGTTCTTTTTCTGTAACAGTACTCTCCACTGTCTCTGTCACTGGACTGGCAGATTTGTCTACCACCGCATAAGTCGGGCTCACAGATTTTTCAATGGGCTCGTCCTTCGTCAAGGAGATATCTTTAGCAGGAGAAGGTTCTTTTTCTGTAACAGTACTCTTCATTGTCTCTTTCACTGGGCTAACAGATTTTTCAATAATCTCGTCCTTTGTTAAAGAAATGTCTTTAGCAGGCGAAGGTTCTTTTTCTGAAACAGGACTCTCCACTGTCTCCTTCACTGGGCTAGCAGATTTGCCTACAACCGCAGAAGTAGGGCTAACAGATTTTTCAATGGGCTCGTCTTTCGACAAGGAAATATCTTTAGCAGGAGAAGGTTCTTTTTCTGTAACAGTACTCTCCACTGTCTCTGTCACTGGACTGGCAGATTTGTCTACCACCGCAGAAGTCGGGCTCACAGATTCTTCAATGGGCTCGTCCTTCGTCAAGGAGATATCTTTAGCAGGAGAAGGTTCTTTTTCTGTAACAGTACTCTTCATTGTCTCTTTCACTGGGCTAACAGATTTTTCAATAATCTCGTCCTTTGTTAATGAAATGTCTTTAGCAGGCGAAGGTTCTTTTTCTGAAACAGGACTCTCCACTGTCTCTTTCACTGGGCTAGCAGATTTGCCTACAACCGCAGAAGTAGGGCTAACAGATTTTTCAATGGGCTCGTCCTTCGACAAGGAAATATCTTTAGCAGGAGAAGATTCTTTTTCTGTAACAGTACTCTCCACTGTCTCTGTCACTGGACTGGCAGATTTGTCTACCACCGCAGAAGTAGGGCTAACAGATTTTTCAATGGGCTCGTCCTTCGACAAGGAAATATCTTTAGCAGGAGAAGGTTCTTTTTCTGTAACAGTACTCTCCACTGTCTCTGTCACTGGACTGGCAGATTTGTCTACCACCGCAGAAGTCGGGCTCACAGATTCTTCAATGGGCTCGTCCTTCGTCAAGGAGATATCTTTAGCAGGAGAAGGTTCTTTTTCTGTAACAGTACTCTTCATTGTCTCTTTCACTGGGCTAACAGATTTTTCAATAATCTCGTCCTTTGTTAATGAAATGTCTTTAGCAGGCGAAGGTTCTTTTTCTGAAACAGGACTCTCCACTGTCTCTTTCACTGGGCTAGCAGATTTGCCTACAACCGCAGAAGTAGGGCTAACAGATTTTTCAATGGGCTCGTCCTTCGACAAGGAAATATCTTTAGCAGGAGAAGATTCTTTTTCTGTAACAGTACTCTCCACTGTCTCTGTCACTGGACTGGCAGATTTGTCTACCACCGCAGAAGTAGGGCTAACAGATTTTTCAATGGGCTCGTCCTTCGACAAGGAAATATCTTTAGCAGGAGAAGGTTCTTTTTCTGTAACAGTACTCTCCACTGTCTCTTTCACTGGGCTAGCAGATTTGTCTACAACCGCAGAAGTAGGGCTAACAGATTTTTCAATGGACTCGTCCTTCGTCAAGGAGATATCTTTAGCAGGAGAAGGTTCTTTTTCTGTAACAGTACTCTTCATTGTCTCTTTCACTGGGCTAACAGATTTTTCAATAATCTCGTCCTTTGTTAATGAAATGTCTTTAGCAGGCGAAGGTTCTTTTTCTGAAACAGGACTCTCCACTGTCTCTTTCACTGGGCTAGCAGATTTGCCTACAACCGCAGAAGTAGGGCTAACAGATTTTTCAATGGGCTCGTCTTTCGACAAGGAAATATCTTTAGCAGGAGAAGGTTCTTTTTCTGTAACAGTACTCTCCACTGTCTCTGTCACTGGACTGGCAGATTTGTCTACCACCGCATAAGTCGGGCTCACAGATTTTTCAATGGGCTCGTCCTTCGTCAAGGAGATATCTTTAGCAGGAGAAGGTTCTTTTTCTGTAACAGTACTCTTCATTGTCTCTTTCACTGGGCTAACAGATTTTTCAATAATCTCGTCCTTTGTTAATGAAATGTCTTTAGCAGGCGAAGGTTCTTTTTCTGAAACAGGACTCTCCACTGTCTCTTTCACTGGGCTTGCAGATTTGCCTACAACCGCAGAAGTAGGGCTAACAGATTTTTCAATGGGCTCGTCCTTCGACAAGGAAATATCTTTAGCAGGAGAAGGTTCTTTTTCTGTAACAGTACTCTCCACTGTCTCGGTCACTGGACTGGCAGATTTGTCTACCACCGCAGAAGTAGGGCTAACAGATTTTTCAATGGGCTCGTCCTTCGACAAGGAAATATCTTTAGCAGGAGAAGGTTCTTTTTCTGTAACAGTACTCTCCACTGTCTCTTTCACTGGGCTAGCAGATTTGTCTACAACCGCAGAAGTAGGGCTAACAGATTTTTCAATAATCTCGTCCTTTGTTAGAGAAATGTCTTTAGCAGGCGAAGGTTCTCTTTCTGAAACAGGACTCTCCACTGTCTCTTTCACTGGGCTAGCAGATTTGCCTACAACCGCAGAAGTAGGGCTAACAGATTTTTCAATGGGCTCGTCCTTCGACAAGGAAATATCTTTAGCAGGAGAAGGTTCTTTTTCTGTAACAGTACTCTCCACTGTCTCTGTCACTGGACTGGCATATTTGTCTACCACCGCAGAAGTCGGGCTGACAGATTTTTCAATGGGCTCGTCCTTCGTCAAGGAGATATCTTTAGCAGGAGAAGGTTCTTTTTCTGTAACAGGACTCTTCATTGTCTCTTTTACTGGGCTAGCAGATTTGTCTACAACCGCAGAAGTAGGGCTAAGAGATTTTTCAATGGGCTCGTCCTTCGTCAAGGAGATGTATTTAGCTGACGAAGGCTCTTTTTCTGTAACAGTACTCTTCATTGTCTCTTTCACTTGGCTAACAGATTTTTCATCAGTCTCGTCCTTTGTTAATGAAATGTCTTTTGCAGGAGAAGCTTCTTTTTCTGTAACAGGACTCTTCTCTTTCTCTTTCACTGGGCTGGCAGATTTGTCTACAACCGCAGAAGTCGGGCTCACAGATTTTTCAACAATGTCGTCCTTTGTTAATGAAATGTCTTTAGCAGGCGAAGGTTCTTTTTCTGAAACAGGACTCTCCACTATCTCTTTGTCTGGGCTGGATGATTTGTCTACAACGGCTGAAGTAGGGCTCACAGATTTTTCAACAATCTCGTCCTTTGTTAATGAAATGTCTTTAGCAGGCGAAGGTTCTTTTACTGAAACAGGACTCTTTTCTTTCTCTTTCACTGGGCCGGCAGATTTTTCAATGTGCTCGTCCTTCGTCAAGGAGATGTCTTTAGCTGGCGAAGGCTCTTTTTTTGTAACAGTACTCTTCATTGTCTCTTTCACTGGGCTAACAGATTTTTCAACAATCTCGTCCTTTGTTAATGAAATATCTTTAGCGGGCGAAGGTTCTTTTTCTGAAACAGGACTCTCCACTGTCTCTTTGACTGGGCTGGATGATTTGTCTACAACGGCTGAAGTAGGGCTCACAGATTTTTCAACAATCTCGTCCTTTGTTAATGAAATGTCTTTAGCAGGAGAAAGTTCTTTTTCTGTAACAGGACTCTTCTCTTTCTCTTTCACTGGGCCGGCAGATTTTTCAATGTGCTCGTCCTTCGTCAAAGAGATGTCTTTAGCTGGCGAAGGCTCTTTTTCTGTAACAGTACTCTTCATTGTCTCTTTCACTGGGCTAACAGATTTTTCAACAATTTCGTCCTTTGTTAATGAAATGTCTTTAGCAGGCGAAGGTTCTTTTTCTGAAACAGGACTCTCCACTGTCTCTTTCACTGGGCTAGCAGATTTGTCTACAACCGCAGAAGTAGGGCTCACAGATTTTTCAACAATCTCGTCCTTTGTTAATGAAATGTCTTTAGTAGGCGAAGGTACTTTTTCTGAAACAGGACTCTCCACTGTCTCTTTCACTGGGCTAGCAGATTTGTCTACAACCGCAGAAGTAGGGCTAACAGATTTTTCAATAATCTCGTCCTTTGTTAGAGAAATGTCTTTAGCAGGCGAAGGTTCTCTTTCTGAAACAGGACTCTCCACTGTCTCTTTGACTGGGCTGGATGATTCGTCTACAACGGCTGAAGTAGGGCTCACAGATTTTTCAACAATCTCGTCCTTTGTTAATGAAATGTCTTTAGCAGGAGAAAGTTCTTTTTCTGTAACAGGACTCTTTTCTTTCTCTTTAACTGGGCCGGCAGATTTTTCAATGTGCTCGTCCTTCGTCAAAGAGATGTCTTTAGCTGGCGAAGGCTCTTTTTCTGTAACAGTACTCTTCATTGTCTCTTTCACTGGGCTAACAGATTTTTCAACAATTTCGTCCTTTGTTAATGAAATGTCTTTAGCAGGCGAAGGTTCTTTTTCTGAAACAGGACTCTCCACTGTCTCTTTGACTGGGCTGGATGATTTGTCTACAACGGCTGAAGTAGGGCTCACAGATTTTTCAACAATCTCGTCCTTTGTTAATGAAATGTCTTTAGCAGGAGAAAGTTCTTTTTCTGTAACAGGACTATTCTCTTTCTCTTTCACTGGGCCGGCAGATTTTTCAATGTGCTCGTCCTTCGTCAAGGAGATGTCTTTAGCTGGCGAAGGCTCTTTTTCTGTAACAGTACTCTTCATTGTCTCTTTCACCGGGCTAACAGATTTTTCAACAATCTCGTCCTTTGTTAATGAAATGTCTTTAGCAGGCGAAGGTTCTTTTTCTGAAACAGGACTCTTCACTGTCTCTTTGACTGAGCTGGATGATTTGTTTACAACGGCTGAAGTAGGGCTCACAGATTTTTCAACAATCTCGTCCTTTGTTAATGAAATGTCTTTAGCAGGCGAAGGTTCTTTTTCTGAAACAGGACTCTCCACTGTCTCTTTGACTGGGCTGGATGATTTGTCTACAGCGGCTGAAGTAGGGCTCTTAGATTTTTCAACAATCTCGTCCTTTGTTAATGAAATGTCTTTAGCAGGAGAAAGTTCTTTTTCTGTAACAGGACTCTTCTCTTTCTCTTTTACTTGGCCGGCAGATTTTTCAATGTGCTCGTCCTTCGTCAAGGAGATGTCTTTAGCTGGCGAAGGCTCTTTTTCTGTAACAGTACTCTTCATTGTCTCTTTCACTGGGCTAACAGATTTTTCAACAATCTCGTCCTTTGTTAATGAAATGTCTTTAGCAGGCGAAGGTTCTTTTTCTGAAACAGGACTCTTCACTGTCTCTTTCACTGGGCTAGCAGATTTGTCTACAACCGCAGAAGTAGGGCTAACAGATTTTTCAACAATCTCGTCTTTTGTTAATGAAATGTCTTTAGCAGGCGAAGGTTCTTTTTCTGAAACAGGACTCTTCACTGTCTCTTTGACTGAGCTGGATGATTTGTTTACAACGGCTGAAGTAGGGCTCACAGATTTTTCAACAATCTCGTCCTTTGGTAATGAAATGTCTTTAGCAGGCGAAGGTTCTTTTTCTGAAACAGGACTCTCCACTGTCTCTTTGACTGGGCTGGATGATTTGTCTACAGCGGCTGAAGTAGGGCTCTTAGATTTTTCAACAATCTCGTCCTTTGTTAATGAAATGTCTTTAGCAGGAGAAAGTTCTTTTTCTGTAACAGGACTCTTCTCTTTCTCTTTTACTTGGCCGGCAGATTTTTCAATGTGCTCGTCCTTCGTCGAGGAGATGTCTTTAGCTGGCGAAGGCTCTTTTTCTGTAACAGTACTCTTCATTGTCTCTTTCACTGGGCTAACAGATTTTTCAACAATCTCGTCCTTTGTTAATGAAATGTCTTTAGCAGGCGAAGGTTCTTTTTCTGAAACAGGACTCTTCACTGTCTCTTTCACTGGGCTAGCAGATTTGTCTACAACCGCAGAAGTAGGGCTAACAGATTTTTCAACAATCTCGTCCTTTGGTAATGAAATATCTGTAGCAGGAGAAGATTCTTTTTCAGTAACAGGACTCTTCACTGTCTCCTTCACTGGGCTGGCAGATTTGTCTACCACCGGTGAAGGCGGGCTCACAGATTTTTCAATGTGCTCGTCCTTCGTCAAGGAGATATCTTTAGCAGGCGAAGGCTCTTTTTCTGTAATAGGGCTCTTTACTGTTTCTTTCACTGGGCTGGCAGATGTGTCTACACCCGCTGAAGTCGGGCTCAAAGATTTTTCAATGTGCTCGTCCTTCGCCAAGGAGATATCTTTAGCAGGCGAAGGCTCTTTTTCTGTTACAGGACTCTTCACTGTCTCTTTCACTGGGCCGACAGATTTGTCTACAACGGCTGAAGTAGGGCTCACAGATTTTTCAATGTGCTCATCCTTCGTCAAGGAGATATCTTTATCAGGCGAAGGTCCTTTTTCTGTAACAGTACTCTTCATTGTCTCTTTCACTGGGCTAACAGATTTTTCAACAATCTCGTCACTTGTTAATGAAATGTCTTTAGCAGGAGAAGGTTCTTTTTCTGTAACTGGACTTTTTACTGTCTCTTTCACTGGGCTAGCAGATTTGTCTACAACCGCAGAAGTAGGGCTAACTGATTTTTCAATGGGCTCGTTCTTCGTCAAGGAGATATCTTTACCAGGCGAAGGTTCTTTTTCTGTAACAGTACTCTTTACTGACGCTTTCACTGGACTGGCAGATTTGTCTACAAGCGCTGAAGTAAGGCTCACAGATTTTTCAATGTGCTCGTCTTGTGATTTTTCATCTGTTTCATTCGATATGGTTACATCCTCTTTTGTGACTAATTCTATTTTTAGAGGGACATTTTTGATAGGGCTTGGTTCTTTGTCAAAAATATTACCTATTTTAGTACGTTTTACAGGGCTACTTGATTTTTCTGTGTTTGGTTCTTGAACTGCTGTTTTGAAGTCCTGATATTGTTTAATTGTCTCACTTTTATCTATTGTTTGTTTCGCTGTGATAACAACCTTAGCTAATTTTTTGTTATTCGAGAGATTCTTCTTTAAATTATAGTCTGAGATAAAAACTGTTACATCATTAACAATTGTAGGAACGTCTGTAATGAACATCTCTTTAGTTGTATTTATAGTTACCTTTTCCTTGTGTGTCGATTTGGTACGATTTGTGAGTATGTCTTTTATAGTAACAATAGACGACTTTTGTCTAATATGTTTGTTTTTGAATGAAACAATTTCTTCTTTTTGCTTTTCATCAACTACTTGATTTTCTAGAACGGTAAAGTCAGACAATTCGTTTATTTGAAACTCAGATTCCTCATTTATGTCAGTCAGCATAGCACTTCCATCATTTTCCATGATTATAGTACCATCAGGATATTCGTTAATTGTTGTTATTATAGTTAAAATTTTAGACTTATTAATTATACCTTTACTATCCATGAATTTCGTTTTAATTATTCGTGTCACGGTACGTTTTATTAATGTTATATTATTTTCACGTATTTCCTCTTTTTTCTCTGAAATAATTTCTTCTGGTTCGTCAAAGACTATGTATTTTTTTAGACAGTTTTGTACATCTTCATTAAAAGATAAATATATTATCATATCTTGTTGATAATCTGGTAGATCCTTGGCAGTGTCATTTCCAGCACTTTGGAACTCCTCTATTTTTAGTTTTTCTTTTGAAATGTCTACTATTTTATCACTCTTTCTACTAAACAAACCTTTGGCTTTACTAAACTTTTCGTCAAATTTATTCATGAAACTTCCTATCACAGATTTACTCTCTTTTTTCTTTTCCTTTGCCGGGTCCTTAACAATAGTCTCTTCAACTTGTTCTATTTCTTTTAGAGAAATATCATTATTAGATTTATCATCTATATCTTTTAAGATATTTGTGTCGATAAGGGAAGGAGCGAGTAATTCACTTATTTTAATTTGCTCTCTATGTTTAAGGTTTGTCATTTTTTCTTCTAACTTTTCTAAAGTTTTAGCCGAATTCAATGTGATGCTTATTTGTTTTTCTGTAAACTCTTCATCTAGTTCTTGTTCTCCCTCTGGCTTATCATATGTTATAATATTTTTGTCCTGTATTTTCGTCTTGTTTTTATTTGTTTCACTTAGCACAGTTTTTTCTGAGGTGTCGCTTATATCTTCAGATGTAAAAGATTTGACTGGTGATATTTCTTTTGGTTTTTTCTCAAAAGAAATTTCTGATTTAATTGCACTGTCAACTTCATCACTTTTTTGCATTAACCATTCTTCTTGATCTATTATTGATTTTCCACTCATAATTTCTTTTTCTTGATCAGATAAGAAAATCTTTGTGTTTTCACTTGGCAACAACTTCTCTGGAGATTTCGACAAGATTGACGATTTTTCAACAATTAATTCCTCTAATGATTTTTCAGATTTTAAAACTTCAGCAACGTCCGCAACAATTTTCTCCACTTCTTTTGGACTGATTGGAAGTTTTTCATTATTTTCTAAAACTTGTGCTTCTTCTATTTCTTTTTCTACATCTTCGGGTATTGAAGGTATTTTTTCAGGCATATGTAGTTCATCAATAACAACAATGTCATCCTTTATTGGGGAATCAACAGTTGTTATATGAGTTTCTCTAAGTTTTTCTGTAAATTGTGAAAACTTGTACGTCTCATCGTCATATTCTTTGACAGAGTCTAAGGATTTTAAAGATTTTTCAAACTTAGCGGGTTCATGGTACATTGGCGAGTCTGGGGCAGAACCCGGAGTTACAGTTACTAATTCTGGATGTGAAAGACGTTGAGTTGTACTAACAATTACATCTTCAATTATATTTGTTTCGTCGGGTGATGTACCGGTTTTAATTCGTATTGACAAGTCTTTAGAAACTTTGTCCTTATGAAGCGTATCAATTTTATGTTTACTAACTTCTTCAATAAGAGGAGTCCTTTTTTCCTCGTAAGTTCTGTAATCGACTTCTTCATGTAATGGTAAATCGGCTACTTCATCTGGCGTTTTCACTATTTCTCTTATAAGTGTTTGCTGTGGAACTGGTTTCGCACCTATCATTGCAAAGTTAGTAGGCTTTTGTATGTCAATTAACGTCTTGGGGGGGAGAACTTCCTTAGTTTCTTCCTTTATATACTTTTCTTCAACCAACTCATCTTCTTTTATATCATCTAATGTAATGCGTTCATCTTCAGGTAGTGTAGGTGCTGTCGTGGCTCCTGATTCAATTGTGGTTGATATTTTTTCATCAGGTTGTGACTCTTGTATTATGTTGTCTATTGAGTCTTTTGGTTTCTTACCACTCTTGCTCTCAGATGTTTTTTTCTCACTACTTATATCTTGCTTTTCCTCAACACTTATTGAATGATCTTTAGAATCAATATCTTTATCTTGGCCGCCGTCTTGAGTTTTGATTTCAGGTGTCGAATCCAACATTATTAGCTTTTTTTCAGATTCTTCTTTATCTTTTGTATGTTTCTGCAATTCTTCTTCTTTTTCGCCAATAGAATCTTCCGTATATTGTCCGATTTCTTCCTTCTCTATAATCAAATATTCTTCTTCAAAGTCACCATCAATGTTTCCTGTTTTAGTATCATCTAGTAGACATGTGATCTTCTCTATGTCAGATCTCCCTACATATTCTACCTTCTCTTCCATTTCACTGTCTCTATTAAAAACGGCTTCGATTTCTCTTACAATTTCTTGCTCTTCTCGCTCATCTAACTCTTGTTGTTTGATCTCATCGAAAGATTTTGAAGTTTCCTCATCAGACTTTTTAGCATCTTTCAAAATATCTTCGTAATTAACTCTTTGCAATCCCATTAGCTTAGAGGTATCAGCTTTTGAAGATTTTACACTCTTTAATGGACTCTTCGCTGATTTCAGCCCCTTTATTGGCGATGCAACTGGCCGTGGCCTTCTTGATATTGGTTCCCTTTTCATTTTAAGTTCCTTTTTTTCAGATGCTTTTTGTATGATTTCCCGTTTTGGTGAACCTTGTTTATGTTTTGATTCAACAACTCTTCTATTGCTTGCTTCCTTAACACTTTTTGCTGGTGTGCTTCCGGGACTAAGTTTTCTGCTTTTAGGTTTTACTTTATCTTTAATTAGTTGTGGCTGACTTCTGATATCAACTGATTTCTTTGGTGTGGGTGGTGGAGATTTTTTGTCATCACCGACTATCTTTTTATCTAGAGCAGGCGTAGTTTTTCGATCTGCACTTTTCTGGGCAACTCGATTTGTTTTACTTTTTATTACTGAAGTATTTAATTCAGACTTACTTTTTTCAGATTTCTTTTTAGTATCGACTTTTAATAAAGTATCCTTGGTTTCGTCGGTTTTGTCCATACGTTTATTCTTTTTATCTGCCAATTTTTCTTTTTTCTTGATTTCTTTTTTCTTATGTACGTTTGCTTTTGCAATATCATTTTGAATCATTTTTTCATCTAATTTTAAATTCACATTATTTATGTTAGTCTCATTCAAAACAGATTCTATTTGCTTCTCTTCTTCAACAAGTTCACTTATTAATTTATTGTCGATAATATTATTAGAAACTGTATCATCTTTAATTCTATCAAATTTAGAAGCCCGCGTATCAGTCTCAACAGCCTTTTCATCTTTTCTATCAACTTTCTCGCGATTTGTCTTCGAAGCAACAATTTTGGTGGTTTTCACAGGTACAGTAGTTGTCAAAGTTGTCGTAGTTTTGCTTGCTACTATGCTCGACGCAGCGGACATCTGTCGTCCTGTACATGTTGGACGTTGAAGAAATTCCAGATGTTTAAGTTTTTCTAACCCTTCAAATATTTTATGCTGTGGCGTAGAGCCAGGGAACATAATTCTAGTTATATTTTCATCGGGACTTGCTGGTCGCCAAACTAATAAAGCACAAATTGATACCAAGTTCGGGACTGGAAAATTAAAGGGACCGCATGCACTGGCACCCTCAAAAAGTTTTTGTTCACTATTATGCCACTTCTTCAAGAAATCCCGGACATATTTTGAGTCTTTGGACGGATTTAAAACATACATATCCAATGTGCCTGTAATAGAAAATATATTTTATTGTTTACAAACAGACTTTATTTATAATAATAGAAAACTGATGTCTTGTATGTGTCTAAACAATTACCATGTCCAACTTTGTGATACAAATTGATTGGGTCTGGGCTTCGATAACAGTGTTGTGGTTTGAGGTTAATGTGGCGGAGATCAGCCATCATGTCAGAGCCGGCCTGCAGCAGAGACACCATAAGGGGATCGAGGTCCTTATCGCCATCAGGACTAGAGACACTTCGTCGATCCTGTAAGCCAATAAAACCCTGCATAAGTATATACATACTATAAATAGATCTCTATAAAATGTATGTGACTGAGCACAGACTGGCCACCCACCTTTTTGCTGAGCTGTAAAGGCCAATAAGATCATATTCCCAAAAAAAGTATGTAATGCATAACTATGTACTTAATATTATACATATGTAGTTACACTCATGGATTTGTACAAAATACAACAGGCCAATTATATTAGTAGCTATGATATGGATTTAAATGCTACAAAAGTTCAATATTCCCTTACTTCATCTATGGAGAGATAACCCTAGTTTCTCGTATCTGAGGTTCAATTCTTGACCGCTATCCATAAAATAAACTTAAGCTATAAAATCTTGGACGTGACGTGAGGCCGATCTATTAATAGTATGCAATCCGAAGGAAAGGATTTAAAATTTTAGTGACTTTATTTTATATTGTGTGATTACAAAAAATATCTTACTTCAAGATTACAGAAAAAATGTCCAATCTGCGGGTAAACATTGGCAGTAGCTTTTCTGTGCAACACGGCAGCCATGCCAGACATGGAGCAGTTGTTCAATCGGGTGAACAGGACAGCATCCAGTCTGTCTAAATGCCGGGCAAAGTCCCACCAGCACGCCTTGCGGGAAAAACCGCCATCAACTGTAACGTATATAAAAAATGGTATCAAAAACATCTATTTAAAAAATGCAATACATTAAATATATGTCTAATTTCATCATTAATAATTATTTTTTTGATCTCTTTTTGGACGGTTTTGGTTTGGGATGCCCTGTACACGTAACTCCCGGCCCACCTCTCTCGGACAAGAACAGAGGCTAGAGCGGTTGCAGAGCAGGCGGAATAAAACTAAGTACCTACTAGAGTCTTTCCTCCAAATTACAGAATTAAGTTGGTACCGGGTAATCAGTACCGGTTACCCAAGCACTGCTTTTCTCGATAAGCGTATAAACATCGCGAATCTGCCTCAAAAGACAAACTTTTAAAATTCATTTTAGTTTTAATTTTAGGTTATTTAATAACACTTTTTTACAGTTGTATTAATAATAAAGCTATATTCGGTTCCTCGCTCTATTAACAATTGGGAAATAACATAAATATGAAATTTTTCAAATTTAATTGCTCTTCTATAGCATTGTATTTTTGTTTAATGGACACACATCTATGCTTCAATTTTCGATAAAGATTAAGAACCCTTTTTTGGAGGATATCTTGAAAATATTAATGTAACCTAACTGGAGTCTTACCTAGCATATTAAATCCATTGATACCAAATAAGGCGGCATCGCCCTGTCCTCCTGGGAAGACGTAGAGAGTGGGGTGGCTGAATCGAATATTACCAACAACGTCACTGGGAACCAATAGCTGTTCCAAACTGGCTGGAACGATGTATGGTTCCAGGTACGCTGTAAATAAAAACATATATTTAATCGCAATCGTAATTAATAAAACAAACAGACACGCACAGATTAAAAAAGTAGGTATTAGATACTAAATTAATTTATCTTATTTATTATATATATTGAATCTAAATCAGTAGGAAGTTTTGCGACCCGTGTACGTCAGATTGATAGCAAATAGAACGGAAGCGTCGTTGCTAGGTCACTGATTGCGAAGCCTTACACCGAAGAAGGCTGGATCTAGGTCAATTATAGAACGGCTGGAGTCCTAACGAATAGTTCCGATAGTAACTTGATTTTATCATCCTGTTTGCAAATGGCGCTAACATACATAAATCATATAGATATAGACATATACATTACATAATATTGCGAGATAGGAAATCGTGAAGGTGTATTTTTTTAAATATTAATGTAATAAGGAGTCAACAAAAAGGTTTAAAAAAATGGAATGTCAAAAATATTGTACGCAAAGTTCGCAGAGTGCTTTCAAGTGGCTTGTTAAGTGTTTTCTTTTAGGTGGCATATAAAAACAATGTTTCAATTTGGAACAGTTTTATCATGTTATTGCCATAACAAAATATGTGTACTGATCATAATATATTTTTTATAATTAAAGCATAAAGTTACAACATTTTGATTAAGAGAGGGTAGCGTGGATGTAATTGGGTTTTAAAACCTTTACTTCTGCACAATGCACATGTGCAAATAATCAATACCAAGGCAAACTCACGGAGTTGTGGTAGTCGTATGTAAACGGCTTTGGCACTCAAAATGTAAGTTACAGTTGCAAACTTTCTTGGCGACACTTTAGAGCACAAGCGTCAAATTAGAAGAACACAACATATCGGAATATTTTGAGTTTATATTTCTAACATCTAATATGTATCACAAATTTCTACTATTTGTAAAAAAAAACAATAAAAAACTTGTTTTATTTTAATATTGACTTTATGTGAACCCATTTATTTGCAATTGGAGTATACATACGCAAATGTAGTCCCCAGTTTAAGATGCACAATTATAAATTTTATTTGAATCTTTCTCTAAATTCTTTATCCCAACCCTTTGTACGAATTATACATATGGTACGTAAAATATAGGCGTAGTATGGTGTAATAAATACTCATTAGAATACATTCAGCTGACATAAATAGAACAGGAAGCAAGTTACATAGCGTGTGAGCCACTTGTATTTGCGGCAAATTGTTGTATTCAAATGGTAATATAGCAAAATATTCGCAATTTGCTTGGCTTCAAATAAATTACAAACTCGAGAGTTAATTTGTAGTTAAATTGGAATAAATATCAAGTTGCGATATGAATTTTCATTTGATATATAATATTCCGCCATCATACGTCGGCGACTCACTTGGCGCAATGGTCGCCATGGCAGACTGAATCTGACCGAACAAAGATAAGAGAACCCGTTCCCGGTTCGATCCCCGGTACTTTGGGTATTTTTTATTTTTAAATATATATGGATCAGTATATTTATTAGTTGATACATAAGATTTACATTGCTATTATACAGCGGGTTCACATTATATTAAAACTAATAATAATATACTTAGTAAAAGTTTTGTAATAAGAGTCAATTAAATTAAATACTGTTAAAGCTGACAAGCTATACTGCTGTGTCAAAACTTGTCTTTTAAAACGTTTCGTATTTATAAGTTGATACATAAGCTTTACATTGCTATTATACAGCGGGTTCACATTATATTTAAACTAATAAAAATATACTTAGTAAAAGTTTTGTAATAAGAGTCAATTAAATTAAATACTGTAAAAGCTGACAAGCTATACTGCTGTGTCAAACCTTGTCTTTTAAAACGTTTCGTATTTATAAACTATCGGCTTCAATCTTAGTGTTAATTAAATTGTTATCACTTACCGGTAAAATCCTTGATGGCTTGCGAGCCAGAGTCAAGAATGTCTGTAGGGTTAACATGAATCTTGCAGTGTTTAACGAACGGCATGTCCGGTAATTTAGCCCATTCGCCATTTGCGACCGAGCAATGTATGTCGATAGATATGGAGTTCTCGTAAGCGCGGATTACGCGCTGCACCTCGTTCTCTTGGTAGGCGTCTGTGAAGTCGGCCAGTGAAAATGTACCGTCCTAAAACGAATTACATATAGTTAGAGATTGATAAAAAATTTGATACTAGACTTCACTTGGAAAACGTAGGCTTATATTAAATAATTGCGAATTTAGAATGTACTTGCTAAAGCTTTGATGGAATATGTTATGCAACGCGATGTGACGCGATTTACGTGAAAGAGTGAAATATCAAAGTTGTATTAAAAAACTAATTAAGTGAAGCGAAGCTTCGTAATTAAAACTGTCGCGGCTTCCACTTGAGCCAGGTTGAACGGATATTACACTTTCGCATTTTGTGTTTCCTCTGTATATTTATAACGAAGGGTATGACGTATGTCAAAATGATATCAAAATGGATATATTTTGACCTAACAATATTTGTAGCGACATACTTGCAGCAAAATCAATGTTATGACGTCATCGATCCTGAATCGCAATAACGAAGTTCTCTTGACCACTAAGCTAAATACATCATCTCCATCTTAACTGTCGGTCGGCGTTAAGAATAGTCGAGCCTAATTTTCTGGATGGAAGAAATGCTATCCATTCATCCTTTACATGTTTTTTTAAGACGTTTTAATCAAGTAATTCAAAATGTTAAAAACTATTATTAACGCCTTTACATGTTTTTATATATTACTTATTTATTTGATATACGCAGTGTAAGGCATTACCGGACTGCTTATTTGCTTCCAGTCAGATAAAAAGAGAGCCTAACAATATTTACTCTAGTTGCTTTAACCTGCTTCTGAGATATTCATAAGTATTGCTGCAATATAAGTAATTATTTGATTTTGTAAATATAATTAATTAATAGTTAAATAAATTAGAAATTATGTAACTGTAGTAAGTAAAAAATCCTATCGATAATTTTTATATTTTAATAACTTTCATATATTTCCTGTTTTATTTTAACCTTAAATTGCCGCATATTTAAACTGTAACACACATTTCTCAACTCTTTAAAAGTGCACTTTTCAATAAGCACACGGGAAAAAGCTCCGAGCTTAATTGCAGCATTTCTCTATAATTTAACTTTTGCCGTATTTCCAACAATTATTATACCTCTATTTGCATTGAATTAATTCATACTATTGTTAAACGTATTCAGAATGCATTTGCATTTGTATTGGTTAGAAATTTTAATATTAATTGAAAAAAACATGGACTATTTAATTGTATGACACGAGATACGAGATTTAAATTAATACGGTACAGGTTCTGAACTACAGAAATCTAGTCGTGAATTTCAAAAGCAAATTCTTCGTTAACAATACATAAAACGTATATATTTCACAATCCAACACCCGTATTTGAAAAGGATTAAACAAAACGAATAGTTATCAAATGTCATCAACTTAGTTCGCTTTGTGTTCAAACTATAATTAGTTCCGTAATTAATTTACACTTCACATAAACTTATATTCAGAACATGTGCTCAATTTTAAATAAAACCTTTAGGATAATCCAATACCGCTAACGCTGTACATATTTAGAAATATTGTAATTGAAACCTGAAATTATTTGACATAGTCTTAGATGTAAATAGATTATTTTAATTATTTGTATTTGCATCTTATGTAGGCCGAGCCTGATCTTAGATTCTGGAAGTAGCTACAGCGATTGAGTTACTAATCAATACAGCTCTACGACAAATAATCACGTGGCGCCCAACGTAGATGGGTGTTGGCCATGTTATTGATATATTTTTTTAGAAAGGCTGATCAGTTTTCTATGTCTCGGGTTCTAATACATATTTTCAGTACGATGTTTGGGTCCACGTAGATACACGTTATTGGCATAGAGAAATTAGTTCACCAGCCGGGATTGAAAGCAACCGAGAGGTACGATATTGAATGATAAATTATTAGTTTGAGAACAACAAAATTGAGAATCGCTCATTAATTAACAATTTTAATAACATATGCATAAAAATATTTGATTAAGGCATTATTTTTTTCGTTTGTTAAGTCAAAATCAGTTGTATGTTTATTGTTAATTATGTACAGCGCTATGGAATATAATAGTAAGATATGACGAAGTAAGGGCTGACTTTGAAACGCTATTCTCAATAATAAATTACAGTTGAAGTTTTTGCAAAAGCGACTCGGAGACAAGGGTGCTTTAGATAAAAGACCTATTGAATATAATGGAGTCTGGAGCAGCTATCAGAGGCAGAAATCGCTAGATTTATATTTTCCGAGATTTTTACTTTGACAAGATTTTCAAAGTTATTTTGGCTCGTTCAAGCGGAATATATTTATTGGTAAATAGTCCCATTTACGTAACGATAACGTTTATATTTTAAGGGTGAGTTTATAATAAATATATTACACTATTTGCAGTGCTTGTTATAACTCTAGTATGACCTTTTGTAACTTTATTTATTGATACTTTTAAGATTCGTATGACATCGAAAATTGATTATTATACTATACTTCATATACCCATTAAGATGTAGTGACTTCAAGATCTCAATTATATATTAAATATTTATCCTAAATTATATACAACAAGATTGTAAAAAAATACAAAATTATGTACTAAATGTACAAACCTGCATTATCCAAGAGCCGTTACCAGCGAATGTGTAACCAGCGTGGATCAAATGTCTGTGCCGAGTAAAAGAGCTGAGCAGGTTCCTCATACACTGCATCAGCGTATTCATCTGTGGGTGGATCAGGATCTCCGTCACCAGGTTTTCTGAAGCGTACTGTATCAGTCGTTCGCCTGCGAAATTTAGCAAAGCTTGAGTTAATTTTCGAATTTTTATTCCAGGTTTTTTTGAAAATACCTATAGTTCCTTGGCTATCTTATGTTTCCTAATACGGGTCATCTGAGGACATCCTCAGCCATGACATGATTATACATTAAAAATGATTGTTTTTTTGCCGTTAAATATCGCATGTAATATTTTGTCCATTGGATATCTATTACAGTCTTCTGCTTTAATTACAGTGTCCATCAAATTGTCTAGTGTATAATATTGGTATTCACTTCTCTATAGTCTTTGCCTTGTTAAATGTACTATGTATTTTATCTTATCTGTGTTATATGTAAATTTTGCGCGCTATACAAGCTATCTGTATAATCTTTATTAAAGGTGGTTGTTTGAATGAAACCACTCAAAGCGATAAGCCAACGCGGCTACTACCCTAATTATTAAGATAGTCCCTGAATAATTTGGTACGTAACGAAATGTTAATAATTAATAATACGTATTTAAAACAAAAATTTAGAACATTCCTCAGTTTACAATTAACCGCGATTATATTGTAACAATTACCGTACAAAATACTGGTAACTAAAGCCTCAGGAACAGTTAACTGATGTATACCAAAAAAATTACAGACAATTTATCTTTGTTACCGAAAAAGAACATTCATTTTAATTTAACAAAGGAAAGTAAATATGTATGACCTTGTCCTTCCTTCAAGGGTAAATGGGATTTATAGCCTGCTCGCACGAGCTGATAATCAGCTCTACACAGCCGAGTATATCCTTTATAAGATTTATATCACTTTCCGCGGTTATGAAAAGTACGCTTGGGTAACTCTGTAAGGAACGTGTCGCAATCTCAATTTATATTCATCAATTCAATAAAGGATTTTCGAATTACTGTAATAATTTCTTAAGTGTTTTTCTAAAGAATTCTGTAAACGATGTATTTATTTAAAAGTCTGCGAGATATCATGGGAGACATACCATATCCCAAGGACCTATTCAGTCAATGGGACCGATTAAAATATCATTGCTTTATACATTTGCAGAATGTTTCCAAAATCAAGGGTAAACGAAAAAAAACTGGCTAAAAACTCTCCGCCACTCCTTTAAATCACCAAGCATATTAAATGTATCATAAACGTTCACCAAAAGAATGCAGAAAATAATAAATAATCGTACTTTAAGATAATAAACGCGCACCCTGCATTGCAGTGTTATTTGATTGTAACACGCTAGCAATTTAAGACTTGGAATCTTACTAGACACAACGAAATATATGCAGGATATTGTTATTAAATTTTTAGCCTTGATCAATTAACAACTATCCAATAGAGAATTTTTAAATATTTTGTACTCACTGTATTGTAATCGTAAAGACAGAGCAGTCATAGTTTAAACCTTAGAATAGTTATGTAGTGCAGTTAAGCATAAAGTGGATAATTTCATAAAAACCCGTTAATCTGAACTCGACGTGCAGTGACTTTTGATTATTGTCAGCTTACATCCATACGATATAATAAAAGCCGCACTCGCTTTGTACAAAACAAGTTTGCCATGAAAAGAACGAAAATTTTAAATTATATAATGACTTGTTCATTTGAAATTCAGAATTTCACTTTAAAATTTTTCAGAGAATGTTTCAAAGGTATTTTCCACAGAGACTTACAAAATAAAGAGAGTGAAAAGGGGAAAATTTAAAGTAATACGTGTACCGCAACACTCTAGCGTGTCGGAAAATGTCATAAAGGATTAGTGGAAATGCAATTAAAGTATTCAGCAAGGTAACGCCTGCCACGTTAATGGAAAAGTTTAATAATATTAAAAGTTGTATGAATATTAATTGTTATTAAATGCGTGTGAGAACTTAAACAGTTCATTTTATACGGCGTCTATGAAAAACAACGGTTAAAAAAGGTTGGGTTAGAACAATTATGATTAAGGGTCGTGATGCGCGTTTTGCACAAACGCGATATATGAAAATGTTATTATGTATAGCCCAAAATTACTGTACACACAACATGAGGCTTATGTAACATATACTGTACAAGTAGGTACAGAGATACAATAAATAGGTGACAAAATGTGTCAAAATATATTTAATAATTTTGTATTTAGATACGACAAAAATATTGGTTTATATTTATTTTCCAGATCATTAACGATAATATACAAATATGATAAAAACAAGTACAGTTCTATTTATCTTGCCATTTAGTATTTGGGTGAAGTCGGATGGAAGCGAGCAAATTTGTGAAAACTCATTCGGTTAGAAACGAAGATAGGGAGTGTTAGTTTGCTGAAATCTGAGCTTAAGTTTTGTAATAAATTATAACTTTGTGCACAGATTCTTTATAGGTGTGTAGGTCACATGTCTTGGACAGTTTTGTAGGCGTGCTACGTGCCGTTAATAATTTTATAATACCGATTTATGGCTCGTTTACTACACGGTACACGGGAATAATTTCTCTCGTTTAGTTTTATGATTATTAACAAAATGATATCACTACTTTCATGTTATCTAATATTTTTTGTAATTAATTTTCGGCCCAAGCTAAAAAAACATACACAAAAATTTACAAAATACAATTAAATCATTCCTAACCCTGTCAGAAATATGTCACATTCTGATGCAGTGTTAAGAAAACGATCAATTTGTGAACATGCGCGGTAGGTATGGGGTTTTGCTGACGGAGTCTGTAATATATTCAAAATTGCCTAGTCATTATTATATGGCTATTAAATAAAAAGAGTGTCAAAAGATATATAGGTTAGAATCACTTAATAATCCACGTATCATTAAAGTAGGCAACAAAATATAAGACGTACTTTGTACTCCTATACATTTTAATTCTAACGTGATTTCTTTACGTGAAATATAAAGTTAGACAAATATTTACCACAGATTCTAAGCAATCTTAAACACAATTAGGCTCGCTCAGAGAAAGCGGGCTGTTTATCTTTGTAACTAAATTACTGGATTACTGAGGTTCAAAGGAAAAGTAATTTACTGCGAAATTACAATAAACTTTTGTAGATTTTCAGCTTGTATGTTTTTAATTTTATTCGTTACAAAGTTGTTGAAATAAATCACAATGAAGTCGGTTTTCTGTCATGTTACGGTCTTGAAGGAATCAACCCTGGGGCAACTTTATTATGCAAATAAGCGTATTAAAATTATAGTTAGAACATACCATATCTGGCTTCTTCCCCCTCCGGTGCCTGTGCCGTGAGGGTAGCCAGTTCTTTCTCTAAATCGACCTGGTGCTCGCCAGCGTCCCATGATAGCAGCCCTGGAACAAAAATAATATATCAACTCACTGTTCCAACAATGGACCTGTTTTATGGCTTAACATCTATAACAATTACAAATAACGGTTTAGCTATAATTTTGTAGATCCTTTGACGTTATATCTCCTGTCCATGGTAAAATATTTAAATTTGAATCAGTAATTTAAGTTTGTGAAGGGCTGCAAATACACACCTTACAAAGTTTTGGACAATCAAATTAAGTTTTTCCAGGCTGTGTATTGCAGCCATGAAGTTAAAGAGTGTAATTACTTATAAGTATTTAGTAAGAAATTTGTGCTGTCATAGTAACTGAGTTCTTGTTTTGTCAGTAATACAATTGGTAAAATAAGTGCACTAGACAATTAAACATCATTAGAAATGTACCTTTAATTACACTCATGTATTATAAAACATAATATGATATATTTCACTTTCCATAAAATTTGTGGATGGCATATGCAAATACCCAAGTTCTATATTTTTATACTAAATTTCATAAACATCAAAAGGGAAAAATCACGTCTTTAACCATTTATTTTTAGTTAAGTATTCATTCAGTTAAATAATGACTGAATGTTGAGTAGTTTGTTGACTTACTGGAGCTGTGATATGTTTTGGAAGTCCTACAAGGAAAGCAGACCACTTAACAGCATTAAAGTCATGTATGCGAACATTAAATGTCTCTTTAGTTGTTGGTATAACAGCATAAAAAACCTGATACAGCTGTAATATTGGAACTATGAGTTTCAATAACAGATTACTGTGTCTTAAATAAAGTGTTTATGTAACTTATTAAAGTTACATAAACACTTTATTTAAGCTTTATGTATACCAAAAATACCGTGATGGCAATTTTGATTAGCAGTTTGTATGTTTGTTTGTCTTAGTGTTATTTGAAATAAATTAAAGAATGTTTCAGCAGTTTTATAGTGAAATGTGAGGCACAAATTATTATTTTACCAAATAAGAGAAACATGAAAATTACTTAAAACCTGTTGGTATTTATCACTAAATGTTGCTTTGGCATATTCTCTAAATTGTAATATTCTAATAGGAATCTTATTAAGTTAAAATGGTTTGTTTATGTGAATCAAAGAATTTCATTTCTTGATCTTTAAAAACATTTTTAAAATTAATTAATGATTTTTAAATATTTAATGTAAACAATATTCTTGGATTATAGGTAGAAAAGGTGATAAATAACTTTCAAAAAATTTGATATGATAAGTGGTTTTACTGCAAACTGTGATAGTTGAAGAACACAGTTTTTACTTAATTGAATTGAATTTAATCTAAGTTTATAATAAATAATATAAACTTTATAAAATTATGATTCAAATACACTTTTATTTTGACTCTTTTATTTGCATATTACCTTAGATGTGTGTGTTACTGTATAATTGGGTCAGACAGTACCTATGCAATATTCAGGATACGATTCTGTAGCACTCTAATAAATCAAGTTATTGCTAATGCTTCAGCAATAACTATATTTCTCATATAAGGAGCACAGGTGAACTATATTTACAGTTAGACTGCCAACTTTAATGATCTTGACAAAATAATTTATTAAACACAGCATAGTCAGAACTGTAACCAATTTTGTCCTCCATGCGGTATCTTACATGTTTCGTGATCTGAAAACTTGTTTGTTAGAACTTATGAAAACATGGTCTAACTTACGCTGTAAGAATAAACCGTACTAAGGACATAAATATTGTTATTCTATCTATTGTAGTTTATAATTAAGTTATTACAAAACTGATATCAATGTGATCTCCACCCGGTCATTTAAAAGTAATTAATAACACATTTTGTGTGTTTTTGTAGTAGAAATAAACTGTTAGTTCGGACCGAGGATGTACGAAGTTTCGACTCCCATTCCGATTGGTCGGAACTATCGATTATTATTACACTTTCGGTTTCGGTTCCGAAGCTTTAAGTCGATGGTTTTAGATGTCACTACAGTAAATAGCAGTCCGTCAGATGATACGAACTGGTTTATGTGCGTTCTATCGTCTATTATTTTTATATTTATTCTATGCACGCAACAGGTTTAATAATAAGAATATAAATTTTCAAACAGTTTTATCAAACATCCTTAAGAGTCATAGTTACAAAGCTTCATAGTACTTGTTCATTATGTATAACACGATACTATAAGAGTCAATTCATTTGATAAAATTATTTAACTGTGACATTTATTAACATTGCTCTGTAATGTTTTTACTTTTAAAATCAAAAAGGTTCACTGAATAATAGTTATACCTCTTCCTCAAATAAAACATTTCTCTTCTGTCACTCAGACTTCGGTGACGGTTCCGATTCCGATAGATCAAAATTAAAACTTTGATTGCAACTTCGTTATTTTATCGATTACCTGAGACACATCTCTGGTTTGGACTATTTAAAGACGTATTTGTAAACTGTGGCACTGCACATCATTAATAAGTTGTTAATAGTTATATCTATCTATAAGTGTTTAGAAAAGCAAAGTTATATGTTATTAGAATTATAATCTATTACTTATTAGTGTGAAGTTTGTGACGTCACACGTCAGATGAGAGCAAACTTTTAATAGCCGTTTTTAATGCGATCGATATAATTTCAATTTAACGATTGTTTTTTTATTGTAAGCTTATAGTACTAAAATAACTAAATAATATAATGATTCTTCAAAATTTATCGAAACCTAAAAATATAAAGCTTTAAAAATATTACTATGTGTAGAAGCAAAGACTTATTTGTTTAATTTAGATATGTAATTTACTACCAAAACCTCAAAAAAAGAATGGTGGCTAATTTGGATGAATAATACTGACATAATACCCGCCATATAACAGGATGCTTAGCAAGACGTCAAAATTTTAATTTTTTTAGTATGCATTTCTCGAAAGTACGTACAATATCCACGTAAAGATTTTACATGAAGCCAAGTAAAACATAACAATAAAATATCCAGACGTCAATAAGCACGAAAGTACTCTACAAGAATTTCACTTCTTGCGATGGCAATTTCATTTCAAAGTTTTTAATGACATTCTCGTTAAAATAATATATTCGTCCAAAGGCCATGGACAACGGATGCGAAGCATTCTTAACGAAAGAGTTCGCTTTTTTTCGATTATATCTACCGTGAAAAACATGCTCGGGGGGCCGATTTCACAACTCGGCAGTTCGCAGAAGGAAACGGCCAAGGAGCAATTAGTATTGTTAAAATAAGTTATTGAGTTTATACGTAGTAAAAGAAAATGCTTTACTTTAAAAAAGAAAATCCGTAATTGCACTAAAAATAACGTTTTAAATTTTGCCTTGACCTACATTTTATATTAATTTAAAAAATATAACACAAAAATGTTGAATTATGTAAAATTTGTTCATAAACAGTTTATTAAAAGGGAAAGTTATCAGAGTTTTATTAAATACGTATGTAGAATCAATCAAAGAGATTTTTGTTCAGAAATAGAATTTATTAGGGCAGGCATTCTTTTTATTAATTGAATATAAAGAATACAAGAGAGTGAAACAATGGCTTTCTCAAACGAGGCCCCTCGACGTGTGACCTTCCCGTAGAGTCTCTATTATTCAGAGACTCATTACGGTGTTTGGTTTTATTTAGACTGAAACTATTCTTGAACTGGGCTTCAATTTACTCATACTCGTATATTATTATAAAACGAATCAATGTCAAATTAAGACTAATCTCGGATTGTAATGCCTATTATTATAAAAATAAAAATTTATATATAACTATATATGGGGTATTCATACTACAAACATTAAGTATTTGCCACGCGACAAAAAGCTTGTTGTATATATGGCCTATATCATTAGACCAAAATGTCTCATATAATACATAGGCACGTGTGTAATTCCCCATTAATCTACACATTACATAGTTAGCTCGGCCGGCCGCTTCTAGGTCACACAGTAATCCCTAGAATTAGGTCCTAACTTAATTAGTAACACTTACCTAACTTTCCAATTATTAGAGTCTATAAATATAAAACAGATATAATATTCATTATAATTTTCGACTATCTTTTTAGCTGAGCTTTGTCTGAGTTTCTTTTCTTAGAAATTACAATTTTCATGTAATTGTTAAAGATACATTATGTGAGCGGTAAAAGATTTATAAATTATATAATTTAATAAAATAATTATCAACCAGATCACTACCGACAAGTTCATCACGCAACTGTTGATCGTACCGAAAATCAAAACGGGATCATAAGTTCCACAGTCCGTTATGGTGACCATTGGGCCAAATAAGGCCAAATAAGTTTTTTTTAAATTTATGTATGAGAACATATCCTAGCTTGTGATTTCTGCAATGCATACAGCTATAGATTTAAGACAAGCATACTATAATAGTAAATATAATGTATATTACTTATTACTTAGAGTAAATATGAATTATTCATTTTATATAAAATTGGGTGTGGACGTTTTTGGCTTTGTACTTATTAATTCAACAACGACTTACATCGCGTGATCACGGAGGCGCGAGCGTGTTATCGAAGTATTTTAGCATTCGTAAATTGTTTTTAGCGTAAATTTATGTTTGAAGCGAGTCAATCAAAGGTAAATTTAAATAATAATAAAAAATATTTAACTATTAAAAATATAAATCTATATCTTACAAACGACCCGCTCTATACAAAATTGACGACACCAAATCTAGTAGCATTTTACCGTACTTACGTTTTAAATAGCGGGTCCTACTTAATACCAGTAAAACCACAAGGATCTGCTTAATAAAATTGAACACTGGCCTAAAATGATTGGCGCTGTTTTCCTCGTTTTTTACAAGTTGTGCGATACTGCTAAGTTGGTATTTACAATATTCTGCCGGATATTCATAAAAAATACTTATTGTGACTCTGTATCCGTTTATTACTATAAATTTTGAATTAAACTATTAAATCAATGTGTAAAATCATGTCAATATAGTAGGAAGTAATATAAATCGCGTTTATATCAATTACATATTATGTTTAATTTTGTATGATATTTGCTAAAATATGTTGTGTTTAGAATACATGGAAGTAATGAAAACCATATTATATCTTAAGATTATGTAGTAAAACTTAATAAAACGATTCAAATGTGAGTGGTTAATCTGAGTTTCGCGTGCTTCAGTCCGATTCACACTATTAGACTATCTTTACGAGAATGCATATTTCTTAGTAAGTGAAAATTACTAATATCAAAGTGTTGCTCCTGTGTATTTATGTACCTACATAAATAACTTCGTAATGACACTTAGGTCATTTGGAATCACTTTGATTGATTTTGAACGTGTATCAAAGTCATAAAATCTGAATGGATCTACGCCTACCAAAAATAAAAATAAAGTAACACTACGTGATTACGATGCTTTTTCTATGCTTCCCAAAAACAGGATTATGTATTATAATTATAATGACGAGTTTTTATATTATAAAAAAATATCTTAAGCCTGGGAAATCTCTATGTAAACCTTTATCGATTGAAGAATCGTTAAATTTTTAAAATAGACTACAAACCAAGACTATACAAGCACAGTCTTCATATAATGATGGATAGTGTAAATGTAGTAGATAGAACCATAAATAAATATTAAAACATAGGTGTTATAAAAAGCATTTAGTTACAAATAAGTAAATGGGCTAAACAAAAACAACGCCCCTCCCGGCCCATCACACGTTGGCGAAAAATAAAAGGTCAGGCAAAGTTCAACGACCGATACCTAGTTAAATGGGCAGAATTCAGGTTAGTTTTATATAAAATACGATTATGTGCTCCAAATGTAAATTTCATTTAATTAACTAAAATCTATATTGAATCACAGATGTGATACCGAAAATTGAGAATTGCTTTTTTTATAGAACAGGGCAAACGAGCAGGAGGTCCATCATAAAGGTGAAGTCGCCGCCCATAGACACTCATGTGACAGGGAGCTCGTGAGTGCGTTGCCGGCCTTTTAGGGATTGGTACGCTTTTTGTGTGACCTTGAATATTTATTTTTTGATGTAAGTTTGAATTGTTTTAGAACTGTTGACCAATAAAATATATATTCAACGTCACTTGGCAAGTAATTCTCGCCTTCGAAGCTGTCGAGAAACTGATTCAAATTTCAAAACTCAAGTCGGCGACTCCCATGCGCACAACCAACACTTGACAAGAAGCGGCTGCTCTCTGATTGGTCCGGAGATTTAGTTGCACAAACTGCCATATCTGTTATTTTCATAACTAGATGGCGTTGGCTACAACATAATATACAGTCGGAAACGTATTACGGTAATGCCTAAGCGATTGTCAACTTCGGGTCAAACCCCAGTTGTGCAACTCATTTTCTTTGATACTATAATCTTGTTAATACCATAGTCATACCTAATAACCCCCAAAAAACAGACGTATATATCTACTTCTGTGATAGGATTTTTATATGAAAATGGTAGGATTTTTTCAGAAAGCCTTCCGCCACACGCGTGTTATAAAAGCAATGACTCACAGTTTATAAATAAAAGAATAAGCCCAATTTATATAAGAATTATATTACTTTTTAACATAAATTGTTTTCGTCCCGCATATCTTTATAATTTTATTATTTATTGCTGTTATGTCTTAAAGGTTTCTTTTGATTTAATGTGCTTAAGGCAAACATTTGAAGGTGAAATCTCCGTTGTCGATACACTACTACGAACACATAAAAGTCAATTAATAACTTAATAATATAAAACAAATTGGGAAAGTCCAAATTTAAATGTAGTGCATAGGAACTCAAAATACTTGCAAAAAATTATAATAGAAAAGGGGGCAAACGACCACCATAAAGGTAAAGTCGCCCACTCACGTTCCTGGGTGTTCGTGAGTGCGTTGCCGGTTGCTCTAATAGCACTAAAGTAATGTATCCCTCTTTCTATCTCTTTCTAATTATACTATGAAAGAAGATAAGAGAATATTAAATTGTATTTCGTAAGGCGTGTTCGTGCCTTTAAGTGACAGGAACGTGTTGGTGACAACTCTGTAAGATCCTCGAGACATTGTAAGTATTCTTAGCTTAGATATTTCCATAATATGTTTCTATATACAGCTGAAATAATGTTTTATAGGCAGTAGGAATCGTTTCGGAAATACCTCGATATCACTCTGGTGAGGGACACCCTTTGTCTAAACGTGTCTAAATGATGAATTTAAAGCATTTGATAAATACGTATGCCTCTATAAGCAGCGGTAAAGGGTTTTTAAATGATATTGTATTATATTGTTTAATAAAATAAGGCCTTAGTCAATGTTATTTACGACATTGACTGATCTTGTGAGCCATTAAAAAGAAATTACGTTTATATTTATAGTATAAAATAAACATTGATTTCCATGAACTTATTATTAGATATTGCAGTGTTATATTTAAAGTTGTCCACCCTCTGGACATGCGAGCTCTACAAATAGCCCTCGCGTAGGGCGGGGTCAGTATTGATTCTTAATACAGCTGACTACCAAGTCAATGTGCTAACACACACTTTCTATACAATTTTTACCCAGTTTCGTATTGCTTGAAATAGGATTAAATATACCACCACTAGTAACGCCTGTGGCGTCTCTTGTCCGTTCGCTTAGTAACTTTAATTAATTGTAATTATTTTATTATATCTGTCCCCAGACGTCTTATGTGCTAAATACATTTTAAACAATAAACTTATGAGATAACACAACTAGGTTTACACATAAGACAATTAAATGGGAACTTGAGACAATTATTATTGAGTACTGTACAATAATAATTATAAAAAGCAAAGGTGGTCAGAGTAAGTATTTTTTAAAATTATGAAAAAAAAAGTATTTATCTTAAACACAGCGTTACTTTAGTTAAAATAGATCAACCAGCATTGATTTAGTTTTAATAAGGAATAGGGATCAGATCTAGAACTTTAAAGATATGAAATCTCTACAATTCATACTTCTAACACCTACTCATTGATTATGCGACAGACAGATGGGTTTCGTGATTGATGACCTGCCAGCATCCGATTGACGATCCAGTTACATTATTCATAGATCAGTCAGGTTTATAGGCGCAGTAGGTGACGATAATTTTTTTATCCACCTTTATTGTAAATTTATAGTCAAGGTCCTTGACATGGAACAAAGTTGTGTTCGTTCTGTGTCTTACTTTGTGTGTACAGTTTTCTGTTGTGCCAGTGTTAGTTTTATATAAAAAAATAATTTGTCGACAACATAAGAACTCTTGTTATAAAAAAATCCTGTTATTTTTATATAACAATTATTGTCTTTAAGTGTATTTTCATATATATCACAGTTATAGGATTACTAACTAAAGTCTGTCACTTTATAGTACACTTTTTCAATAAAGAGATTGCCATGTTGAAAATCGACCATTTGATATTATTAATGATATTATATTTCTTTACAGGCGTTTATTTTGTAATTACTTTGACATCAATCATTCCTTAAATTTAATTGTAATAGAACAATAACTAAATAATATAGAAAATTGTACGAAACTGATTGTTTAAACAGTGAAAAAATACTAAAATGTTCGATTGGTGCGCATATTAAAAGAAATCCTTTTCGGTAAAAAAGCTATTGAAAACTTTTGAATCCAACGGAAAAATCAAGTAAACAGAACAATTGGGATCAGTATACAAGAAAGTAGGAAAAACTTAATTATTATTAAGAAATAGACAAGACCTCGTTAAAATTTTATTATTAGCATAGGTACTGAATTACTCTGTATAAAATGTTTGCGAATTTCAACACAAAAACATTTGAAGGTCAAAAAGGAGCCTTTTAATATATGATCCGAGGCAAGGCTATCAATCTGGTGCTCGCTAATGGATCGACTACAGTGTATTAGCAAGGTATCATGTTTGAGCTGATACTCGTAACCTATTCATATATTATCTGTAATGCCATACATAAAAGTCAAAGGTCATAGAGATGGTAGCTTAAAATATCAATACTTGATTGAATGCGGTTAGTATTAATATTAAAACCAATTATTTTAGACACTATATAAAACCTTATTAATCCATAGAGAAATCTAATTTCACATGTAACTTAATCATAACCTATATACAAATTGAGATAAAAAGACATAATGATTATTTTGTCAAAACAATGTATTTAAATTCTTCATGAAAGAAAATCAATATTCGTTTTTTTGAGTTTGCGACTTCTATGAAAATGAATTATATTAATGTGCATCTATAGGACAATTTAGAAACATATTTCATCAATATCTATTTGTATTACATAAATAGATATACCATTTTACTACATACATACTTCATATATAACGAACATTATTTACCTTTAAATACGCCCACATTACTCCAATACTTGAGACGAAACTTGGCAAATGAGCGTTGGAAGGCTCTTGAGTTCGTCTACTGAATTTGAGTGCTTAGCATTCAGAGAAGTTTATATTGAATATTGTATTCAGCCAATTGAAGAAGTTGTAAAAGTCTGGGTTACTATAAATTATATCAAGCTGCGTTACGACATTATTTAGGTTATTCGTTAAATTAATTAAAATAAAATAATTATAAATTTAGCTAAGTACACCTTGGAACATTATACTATTCTATCACAGTAAATAAATGTTTTTCAAATATACTATTAACACACGTCTTGTTGGCTGCGAACACAAGTGCTTTACTATATATTATATAACCTGGTTATAAATATATTAAATAAACGAAACCATCAGGCCAACATTGGGCTAGTCGTCAGTAGAGTAGCTATTTGTTCTAGTCAGATAAAAAAAAAGTTTGTACCAGTGACGCTTAAGAACGGCGAATGATTTATTGAATTGAACCGTATTAATATTTCTACAGTAGCGCGAATATAGAAAGAAGAAATAGATCTATACTGTCGTATTTTTTTGCAAATATGCAGCACTTTGAGTGATATTACCGAAATTAACGAATGACAGGACGCGTGGATTAGTGTTCACTGACATCATCGCATTTTATTAGCATTAGTCCATTGAATTTGGTTTCAAAATTTGTCATACAGACATACAAAAATATATAAAGAATACTACTGAGAAATCCAGATTTGCCATTTATTTATTTAATAAGGCACACCAACAACACACATACAAACATAGCCCGAACAAAATTACAAAAAGAAAAAAACACACAAGGCACGTATGTGCATAAATTATAGGGATGCACAGCATTATAGGTATACAATTTAAAAAAAAAACAACCAAACAATCATATATAAAACAAACAAAAAAAAACTCTACACACAGAAATAAATCAAAAAAATTAACGTTCCTAAATTGGAGTCTATTGGCGAAACAAGGTCCGCAACAATTTGCGTCTGAAGACATGGAGACTATCACTAAATGGATCAGCGTCGCATGTCCTCAGAGCACAGTTCATCGATGACAGGTATCTAATGAGTGGACTACCTACGACCGACGACTACGACGACGACGACCGACTACGGACGACCTACGTTTGTCCTCGTTATCTGGGTGTAAAAAAGATTACATGGTTTTCTAGTGCTACTATTTATTAAAAAATTAACTTTCTCCAAAATACTTGGCATATCTATGGTACCGTCAATGAGTTTAAATACAAATAAAATGTCCAACAAGCGACGTCTACTGCGAAGAGTTTGCAGATGAAAGAAGTCCAGTCTTTGTTCATAAGCGGACTTATAGCTAATACTATTATTTAAACTGCACAGATGTTTCGTGAAATTTAGTTAGATTTAACACATCAAGATGAATGTACATTCATCCAATTGTCAATGTGTTAGATAATTATAAAAATGAATGATAATAACAATTTATATTACGCGACAAACTAAAACGGGCGCCACTACAGCCACTAGCGCCACTGACTTTATTTTAGAATAATTTATTTCATAGTTCACCCATGAATATTAAGACTGGGGGAGACCTAGTAATCTACGACTAATCTAAACTAGGCCTCGATTCGTACTACTTAACAAGATTTTTATCCACTAGGCCAACTACGATACTATTATTACACAACTTTTAAATATGGTTAAACGAAGATTCAAAATACAATACGAATACCATAGACAAAAATTGTATAAATAATTTAAATATTAAAGTTAAAAAGCCGCTTTTTTTAAATAAGTGATACCCATTCCCGGCTACTTTGTCGTATAAATGGTTCGTATTAGATGTTTTATTATACTTACGCATACTTGAAAGCACGACTTTGGCCTTAAGAATTTTTAAATATGATTTATATCACTCTGATTATTCGTATCTACATACAACGTTGATTGATTCAACCGACACTAATAAGAATTCCATTACGCTCAATCGATAAACGTAAAGCCTCTTTATTAAGCGAAGCGGGCGTAATACAATTACGACAATCCTTTATTAATCCGTTTTGTCTTGTATAATTGAAGGTACAATGTAATAATGTACACATTTACATTCAAGACAATAATTAAAGATTGAAAAACCTGGTGGGGAAGAGTTAAGATGAGGCTGTGGTTAAACTAGATTAAGAGTCAGGTGATGTCGTCCAATGAATAACGATAGATTACTTAATATGCACATTATAAGCACTTGAATTCTGGTAAAATATATAAATAGATTTTATCATGGTACAAAATATGAAGACTAGAAACGGTCACAGATGACGTTAATATGATAACACTTTAATAAACTCTAATCGTATAATCGAATTGTCAATTGCTTCAAATTATGTAAAAACTACGAACGAACTCATTTTCATTTGTTTAAAACGACATTATTGTCAATAGAATAAAAAAAACAACTTTGCTATGAACTTTCACAATGGCAAAGGTGCAATTTTATTCAGCGAAGTTGGATAATTCATACAAAAGCCTCATTAGAAAATCCATTATCGCGCGAGAACAGAATTCCCGTGCGGCTTCCAAAATAATTACTTAGCCGTTGTTCGGAATTCTAGGGCATACGAAAATTTAATAGCCCTGAAATATATCACACTGTTGATTTCCCTTGGTATAATGAATATTGAACCCATGTCATTTGTTTGACCTACTTTTAATTACAAAATCAATACAGTGATTGTTATCATGACTCGAGTGACATGGACAAAATAATAAATTATTTAATTTATTAAGTTTGTGCCGTTCATTAATTTTTTAACCAATAAGTTTCTTTCATCAAACCAAGTTACCTGTTGCGAACATTTTCTAAAAATTAAATAAATGAAAATTCTTCATACTTCAAATCGTATTCTAAAACCAGGTAATAAGCCTCCTGGCGTTGCAGGTGTCCATGGGCGGCGGTTGGCACATCACTCGAAGTGACCCGCCTGCTCGTTTGCCTACTCTTATATAAAAAAAGTCGTAAAATTTTTAAATATCTTATGAATTAGAATGCTGAACATATTAATTTAAAACCCCTTACAAAATATTTATCGGCTAATTGGTAGGTAGTTGAATGTATTGACAAACCAATTCTATGCTTTGTTCAAGTCATAAAATCGATATACCCTAAAAACCTTATCGTTTCATAAAATTCTTATCTTTTGCGTCAATTGGTCGTTCCGTCTTAATGGTGTCATACACAAGTAGACTTACAGACTAAAAGAAAAAGGACACTCACTTACCCCACTTAAGTGACCTCAATTAAGCGTATACTTAATGTTGCAATTGATCCCATTTCTCTAATTACTTATCTCAAGTTCCTACTTAACTCCCGAAATTAATTGTGTTCCCCAATAAAAATCGTATTGACATAAGGACTCTTAAATTTATGTTTAAGTATGTTAATCTAACAAGTAGAATAAATTGAACAATAGTTTTTTTTAGGAAAACACATTTAAATTTAGAATACAATTTGTAATAGAAAGGTAACAACATATAACCCCTTATCACGTGACGAATAATGTAAAATGAGTTCCCATATATCAGTAGATTTATGTTCCGACTTCCATACCGCAATAAATATCTGTAACGTATGGAATATTATTGGAGATTACATTCTAGTATCTAATATATTTTTAATCCTCTTTCGAATAATCTCTTTACGGCCCTATATTTATTTAGGTGAAATAAACGATCTACCTTCACTTTATTTCTATTATAAATATAAAATCTATATATAAACCCATAAGCTGGATACGGATCACAGATTATATTACATTTTGTTATCTCATACTAACTTAAGTTTAGGGGGTAAGTAATCAGTGGAAAATATTTAATATGTAACGTTTATAGCTACTTTTTAGTATGGTTAATACACAAAAAAAACTTGTGAAGTAAAATTGACTGATTGTGAAATAATCAAAAAAATAGGCGCCAATTATCAGACTTTAGAGTATTATTTAGGTTCTTATTCTATAACAAAATTCTTATAATTTAAAGAAACTCTTAACAACAGTGAGTTGTATCTAAAATCCATGAAAAAACATTCGGACAACTTTTATTAGTCCAGTTCGATTCATTTATTGTTAAAGTACAAAAACATTTCCACAGATAACACAACAGAACAAAGGAATGATTTTGTTTCGAATTGATCGTTGTCGAAATAAGGGAAGGCATTTAATATTAATTTGTTCGGTTTCAGCCCTTAAGAGATAAATTCGAGGCCAGACGAAGTTTATTGTATCGTAATTTCGTTCAGACGGGAAAATATTTTATTAGAGCTATTGTGATATATAGAGTACAAATGATTGCTTATTAATATTAAAATTAATCCACACTTTATCATCGTTATAATTACTAAGTATAGTATAAAATAGATCCTTCATTTTTAATATTTCAAGTTCTCACATTCTTTTGTATAAAGCAATAATGTTATAGTTCAGCTTAGTAATAATACATTGGTTTCCCTCAAATTCCAACATAATTCAGTTGCGAGTCAATTTAATATCGGAATCAGATAGAAATTGACTTCAAAGCATTCAATATTCATAGTGCGCAATTGGCTCATCTATATTCAGGAAAACTCAATAATCTACGTCACAATGTAATAAAGTTACCGGGATATCACGCGAACATATTTTCATTAAAACTTATAACTAAATAAATGGCATATAAATGCGAAGTAATTATATTACATACCAACACTTTGAATGTAGAAAGAGTGCTCTTTTGCAGAAATGAAAACGAGCGATCGAGCCGTTGTCGCTGAAGAATACATTAAAAATATACTTTAACGCGTGTTACAAAACTATTAAATGCCCATAAATAAGGCTTTGTCACGATCGAGCTATATAGAATCCGCATTAGGTGGAAGATGTGGAATCACAAACATTATTAATAGGCCTTACTGAAAAGTCGTTCGTATATTCGTTATAGCTTCGTCGATTTCCTTTGAATCATATATTTCCTGCGATTAGACCCTTCAGTTGAGAGGGCTTAAATAAACCTTTGCCCTCACCACAATTCGGATTACCTGCTTGAAAGATGATTGATCTTTGTAACTTTGAGATTATGGTAATTATTTATATTACATGTTAAATATTTATTATAGCAATAAAATTGATGTTAAAGAATTTTTCTTTAAATAATTGTAATTAGATCTTCTAAACTGAATATATACGACACCAATTTATATAAATGTATTTATTGTAGCTTTAAAGACAATAGTCTTGGACACAAGGACCTTCACTACCAGGTCGTTTTTCCGACCCACGCTAAAACATGGAAACAATTTAAATTTGTTTCCAATTGGAATAGACTTTTGGGCCTTGGGGTACATACACGTTTATTTTAGAATTAATAAGGTGACTGATAGTCAGTACCTACTGGTGACCCAAGAACGAATGTTTTTATCGATCAGTTTATGAGCATCACGATACAGCGAGAAAATGCTGTGATTATGGGTGGGAAGGTACTTTACCACAAGGACCGAACTTTTTAATTTATTTTAGTGTTTTTATTTTAAGTTTCATTTTGTATCTTAAATGTTTGATGTATACAATTTTAGTAATTATCTAATTTACACAAAAGGTTAAATTCATAAAATGGTTATAAGATCATTGACCACTTCAGAATTAAAAAAAAATGGAAGTTAAACATTTAACCTATAGCTTTATACTATAATTATACACTTATGTATCGCTAGGCTTTGTATGAATGTAATTCCTTCAAAGCCTTAGGATCCGCCCCGGGAATTATTCCCGACTGTGTCAGACTGATACCAAAAACCCAACAACAAAAGGCGTGTAAGCTCTACATTTTCCAAGCTTAATACATTCAACGTATTTTGAAACTTTTTGAGCAAAAGCTTAGGTTGGAATATTCCAACACTGCATTGTGGTGCGTAAAATTACATCTATAATTAAAATTTATTATCTTTTTACATATTTTATATATTGCAATTACATCTTAAGATGTGTAGAGTGAAATAATTTTCCGGAATTTACAGAAGAAATACATCTTTATTTAAATTGTATACTGTTAGCTAAGATATGCTAACGGCGTCATTCGTATAAATCAATTTTACAACTTAATAAAAACTTGATAAAACATATATATATCTTAGTCTCTTAGATCTTTACTTAACGATAAAATTAGCTGCTTGATAATAAAGATCACATTACAAAGAAAATGATAGGTAATGAGGCCACACGATGATTATAAAGTACAGAATAGTGGCTAACTACTTCGGCATTGGTTTGGTCAAGCACCAATAATTGTCAAGAACCGCAAGAATTTGTCTTTTCATAAAAGCTCTATAAGTCTTTTGGTTAAGAAATATATAAACATGCTGTATGCATGCATGTAGACGAACTGTTGACACGGACAAGAGAACTGGTGCTTCCAAAAGGCTTAGATCGATAACGTCAGACAGAATTATGAATCATGAAACTACCCTAAAATATTCGTATGCAGCCTAAGGGTCATGTCAGCGACGACAAAGCCAAATAACTGCTCGTTAAATTTCGGGACCGAAGTATGTCAGAGTTGTAACTTGTATGTATGAGAAAGAAAATTACGTAATATTTATTATATACAATCATAAAGTATGATATTAATTATATTAGTTTAGTTTGAAGTATATATAAAACTAGCTGACCCGGCATACGTTGTTTATTAAAAAAATGCGGTAGAAAACTATATGAATGTTTCTAATCTAAGTCATGATACAATCTGATATGCACAAAATGGGAATCGGTCGAGCCGTTTCGGAAGAGTTAAGCAAAAAACACCACGATATCTAATTTATATATTAGATGTAGTAATGTCAAACAGCTTAAAGATTCTAAATGTTGTTAATAATGTTAACATATTACATTTCAACTTTATGTACAAGTATGTGTATTTGACAAAGTTTCAACGCTGTAACGTCAGTAATCCATTCTAATATTGGTTTCAAAGTTCCTACAACTTAAATTGAATGGTTTCAGACCAATATTAGATCTACGATAATCCCCAGTGGACTGCAATCAGCGATGGGGAGAAGGGTGGTTAAGTGCAATTAAAAGTACAGTCTCTTCCTAGATTTCAGTTAACACAGCGGTTTGTAGTAAAAGGATAAAGAACGTAATTCAAATTTTAATTTGGACTTTTATAAATATATTTTATCAAACATTAATTGTATGTTAAACTGTATGGATCATAGAATCAAAGAAACACAGGGCCCTACCGTATTTTCATTTTAATTTCCGACTGCAATATATACCTATGGGCATTTAGAAATAACAGTATCATTCAATTAATTCACGATTTATTATAGCGTTAAAATATTAATAATTATCGTAATATTCGCGTACCATTATATAATGCCTTAATTTATCCAAATACTTATTGAGTATAGATATTTATCATACATTGTAAGAAGTTAATTTTTAAAATTTGATTTTAAATAAGCAGATATATTGTGACGTATTAAACTATATACGTTAAATAACGATTTTTTTCGTGAAGTAGAAAACAAAACAATTAAAAGTGTACATAAAGTAAAAGCGTAATAATGTTGAACCTCTATTAATTAAAAACTGCGAAACTTTACCTTGTCGTTATTTCTAAAACTCTGGCGGCGTGAATAACTTAATATTGGTAACTATTACACATTTTTTTAACTCCGCGTTACTTTTATTATCCACCATGCCTAGAATTTGGTTCTGCTTTTATATTTTAATTGGTTTGATGTTGCTATACCTTGCGAATAAATAACTGTTAAAATATTGCTATCGGCAAAACAGGAAATAGAAAATATTTTTACAAATAAGAAACGAGTGAATTTTCTACTATTGTGAAGGGAAGCGCGATACACATTTCCGGAATAATAGACAATTTATAGATCATCCATTCACAAGCTATTGGCGTAAAATACAGAATGCGGCGAATTCCATGGTTTCATTCTTTCCCTTCGCTCTTAAGTCAAGAAATATATCAAATTACCAGTAGATGTTATAAACGTAGTGCTCCCTAGTAAGATACACAGGGTTTTATGTAAAACTAGCTGATCCCGACAATCGTTGTTTTGCCAAAAAAAAATAGGTGTTGACCGATTAGCAGTTCTACTCTATATGGCCACAAAATTTCAGGAGAATCAGTCAACCCGTTTCGGAGGAGTAAGGGAACAAACATTGTGACACGAGAATTTTATATATTAGATAAGCGTAGTCAATAGTAGTTTTATATATTCCCTAATTACAGGAATATAGAGTTATGTTCAAAGGAAAATACACTATCTTCTATTATGTTCGTTTCTTAAAAAAAATTAAAAACACAAACTCGATTGTACTGTTTAATTATAAAATGTTGTATAATAAATGTATTTTCAAAGTACTAGATGTTAAGTAATTTCGCAAAGTTCTATAATAACAGTTTGAAACTCCCACCTAATCAACAAAGGGGCTAATTTGTCAAAGGAAAACGAGATGGAAAGGCACTATATTATATACATATTGCAAAAAAATATTTTATCTACATAATAATTTATAATTGTAAAATAAAAAAAAAATGCAAGCTTTTTTGGCATTAATAAGCAAATGTTAAATATTAGTTATATTTTTACCACGTACCGCGTGTTAATTGTGATAAAACAATTGGTTTAATTCCAATATTTGAAAAAAGCACGTGGTTTTAATTTTATGTAAAGATATGGTAACAATTAAAGTTCTCACTTACAAATAAGGTTTTTTTTATCAAAGGGCAAACACTATACATAAATATTTAAATCTGATAAGGCACAAAGCTTTGAGTGTAGAAAGAGACTTTACAATTCTCGGTTAATATTAAATCACATAAAGCTATTGAAATTTTCATAAGCTCCATTGAATGGGAAAGTCGCTTGATCTTATAAATGGGACGCAAGCGCGAATATTGAAGGGAAATATGAAATAGCTTTGAAGAATTAAAAAAAAAATGTTAGTCTGTGAATACAAGAAAAAAGTATATTTCTATAGGACTATGGGGATTTACAATTACATATTATATTTAACATAATTAATATTGGACATATGTTATACGCGGCGTTAACATCCATTTTTATATATCACTATGGCAAAAAATCCTTAGTTTTTAGTGTCTTATGATAATACAAGGCATGACTAAGAAAATAAGGAAGAAGTTCCTTAACGCACTACACACAGGAAAACTTATAATTAGTAGAACGCACAAACTATAACCAAGACTTAGCCACAAACAAAAGAGCTAGGTGATCTAAAATTGTGCGCCGACGCAGTTAAATCGGTCGGGAGTTGAGTGCAATGATCGAGCACCAATGTCAACGACCAACCAAGGCGACACGATCGACTTATTTACTTACTTTTTTCGTTTCTATAACAAAAATTACTTCAAAGGCCGTTAAAAATGTTCATATTATAATTTATAGTCCATATTATTTGGAAATATGAATTCATAGAAGGAACATGATTTTGTAACCCACATAAATATTATGTTTTATTTGACCACGTCATTACTTAATACAGCCTTCATAGCGAAACTCATTTCACATCAAAACTAAACGTTTTTTGCGACTCCCCTTCGTCTTAGTAAATTGTGTCACGTCAACCAATAATGTTAAAATATTCAGTAATAAAAAGAAATCTAATCTAATATTGTACATACCTATTATTAATAAATGATTTTTAATTTTGTTTATGAAAAAACATTTAATAGCAGTTATAATTTATGTATATTTTCTCCTTCACCAATCATATGCATTCATTTTGAGAAGTGTTTTATCTTGGAGTAGATACTGTCTAAGTTGGGTCTTGAACGCATAGAACGGGTCATTTCTCAAAGACGAGGGCAGTTTATTATATAATAATATTATTTAAAATATCTAAATTATTCTTTATTATCGCTGCTGTATGCACGGAAACAAGACTAATTATCCGATAAAATCCGTACCAGTCATGATAGTTCATTTCGCGGTGACAATGTTTGTTAATTTTTACGCATCATCGAACACACTATATTCAATAATTAGGTGAAAAAATTATCATAATCACCAAAAAAATATTATACAAAAGGAACAATTAATTTGTAATTAGCCTTGACGCCTAATTGCTTCACAAAAAGCACGCGTGCGCATGGTAATTATATGTTGCAGTGATGAATGTGCATGATTATTTTTTTTCTATTTCACCTTACTAAAAATTTCTGTACACTTAAAGTCTGTTCTTTACAATATATTTTAATACTAACATGTTTATCGTAAAAACTTAATCTACGCTTGGGATGCAAATAAATTATTTAACAATGACATTTAAAATAATAGTACCATATTTTAAAAGTAATTTTTAATTAAAAAAAAGGATTTAAAAATCCAATTGCTATGGATGCTACATAACTGTTGTATCAATATTTAAACAATATCAAAACGAATTTTCATCAAAACACGCGATTTTTAACGTAATTAAGGTAATTTTTAAAACTTATTTAAAATTACCCAAAGACAGCAAACGAATATAAGCTCCAATATAGTATCAGTTAAGGAAGTTTTAGAATTTTTGGACCAAATTTAAAATTACTTACCCAGTGCAGTTTTAATATTGCGATGGCCATGGTACTTACGTAAGTCTCAAAATGTACATACCTGCAATAATAAAAAATATAATTTAGAACCGGCATACATTAAGTTTATTATCTAATATCATGCATACTATAATGTATGTGTATACAATGTATAATTTAAAAAATATATCTGTTATGCAATCATATTTTATATTAAACAGTTGGATGATATTAATACAGTTTTTAGACATTATATAGAAAATATTCACTAAATAATGTACTTATTAAATAATATCCAAAAGACAATCAAGTATTCCAGTTTTAATTTAGGAACGGTTTAAACAAAACATCTGATAAAGTACCAATTCAAATCAAAGTCATTCCTTTAAAAAACACATTGATTAAGTACGGTAGTGTCGAGTTATGAAAGCAACAGTATTGTCTGTAAACAACACTCGTCGCAACAAAAGGCTGAAAATGAGACATTTGTTCACCCGAGAAAAGAAGATATTGATCTGTCTAGTCTTTTGTTTTATAGTTTTCCCTATTTAATATTTATTAGAGCGTTTAACGGAACTATATATAGATAAATAAAAATCTGGACATATTTTACATTAAGTCGGTTACGTTAACTATTTATAGATTGTTTAATGGGTGATATATTGTATGATTGAAATAAATTTGTATTTACGATACATCAAATAAAAAGTCTCAAAATTATACCAGTATCTCGAGTTCGGAAGACAGTAATAGAATAAATATGCCCACGTTGCAACAGTTTTTAGACTTTTATATAACAAAGCCGCCTAGGTATTATATATATATTAATCACAGATAAATTAAATTCTTCATTAAATCAGTATGGTGTTTGTCGAGCTTACGTACGCTTACGTCACGATTATAAAAGGGTTTATTAAGTTCATTTCCTAATTCGTAACTTACATTATGCAGTTGTACGGGAGATAATGTGTACGTAGATAAATCAAGTGTGCATACAGGAGAGAGCTTTGTATATCGTTAGTTAAGACATAAAAGCTAACAGAGAAATGTAAAATAACCTTTCAATTATATTATTTAAATTACCAATTAAGTCAACTCAACTTGACTTTAAAACTTATCTGTAAAAAGATTAAAACTCGCTCCTTTGAATTTTTGCTTTAAATTTATTAACTTGAAATTTATATGGATAATGCTTTTTCAGTATGGATTTTTTACGGCCCATTAAGTTTTGTTCAATTTGCGAACTCTACGTAATTGTTAAGAATTCAATTGAATTAGAGAATTGTATTTTTTAATGAAAGGTAATTTGTTATATTTCTTTAGAAACAACAAAGGTACCAAAGGTTCTAATTAATTACGGACATTATCCATCTCTTACACACAGACCTACTTTTTTATGTAACAGGAGGCAAACGAGAAGGCGGATCACTTTGAGTGATGTGTTAACCGCCGCCCATGGACACCTACATACCATTTATTATATATTCTATTAATCAAGAATAATATTCTGATCATTTTTTAATTGTTTGTAGTTTATTTTATATAAAAAACAATAAACATATTTAAAACATTATTTTTATCATACACGGAAAATCGTTACTAGTTACTAGGCAGACATATCTCCATAAATGTCAGTGATTTCAAATCAAACTGAATTCCAATCAGTCCGTCCGTCCGTGTTCAATCAAATCCGGTCCCAATTTCAATTACAAGCGAGATACATTTGAACTTATGCTCACTCTTCTCTTATATTGTGGACTTACAATTATCGCGAAACATAACAATTACGCACCTAATGTGAATTATATTTAAGCATTTTAATGATAATATCTTTATAAATAATATTCTTTTTAAAGCTAAGCTAAGGTTGTGGTACCATTCAAAATATAAGTTTTGTGCATTTTAAGCGATATTTATAAGATATGTTCGAGCTTGTGAGCTGCCCAGCGAGACAACCTGCTGCTCATGGATATCGCGTATTACGCGCGTTAAGCAAGGCATATTTGTTTACGATAATAAAGTATTACATTATTAAACACACAAACAATTTAAAAAATACTTGTCCCAATTAATAGCATTTAATGTAAAATGTGTTTTTGTCCGTTAAATAATTTAATTGATTAATTTCCTTTACTAAAGAAACCATTCAATATAATTCAACAGTCAATTGTATTTCTGACATGAGTAGTTCCGAATAGTGCATTCGAAATTCAATTTCAATATTTTCAATGGAAAATTCTTGAAGGCTTTCAAAATACATCCGTCGGCGGCAGATAGTATTAGATCCTATTCACTGTCATGACATCCAATTCAAACTTCACATGCATTACAATTTTATTAATAGAAAAGGATCTATCTATGTTAAAGTATAGATAGTGTAATCTATATACATCTAAGCAGTGTGTAATAGTGTGTAGTTTTACATTTTTTTATCTCTACACTTTGACTACGTTAAGCTAAAAGAGTAGAAGAGATAAATTTTCATCTTTTTATAACTAAAAGTATGGCCACGCGACTAATGCAAAACTGGAGCAATTCGCATGCGCGGGGGCCGCTCAAAATTAGATCTGCGACAATCCGACGCCGTATATAGTGTGCGTCATGTATCACCATTTTGGATAACAAACTGAGTTTATCTTCACATAATCTCTTTATGTTGTGTCAACATTTATATCGTGGTTTTCGTCTTAGACTACCATCTTTGTGAGAAGCTCAATTAAATACTTTTCGGTAAACTCGATGAAAAATGTTTTCATATATTAAAAATATAATACGATATCATATGAGAAATAGGTAATATTATTATTTGTCTTTCTCTTTTTTCTGTTATCTCTTGGTCATAGATCATAATCCTCCATCCTGAATGCCTTAATGTCGTATATAAAAAGAAAGCTTAGAGTCCGAAGAGCTTAATTTTAGTTATTATACTCTAAAGTCTAGAAAAGTATGTAGTCTTGAAAATTGTTTCAAAACATATTTATAGAAAGTATATGTATATAAGTAGTAAATGTTGCTCTAACACCCCGTAGGCAATAAATAGCTTATAGTTCACCGTGCGTGAAATGTGTCCCGATAAAAAATTATCTTAAATTATTACAAGGAAAAACGTTTACAATATTGAAACAAGCGCACGAGTGTTGAATCCTAATGTGATTAGCTATACAGGGTCAATGGAGTAATAGCCTCATATTAAAGACAATAGCGAAATGTGACGCCTATTAGGTCAGTCAAATTGGCTGAGATAAGTGCACTAGTTTTGTTACAGTCATATTACTGTTAATTTAAAATTATTGGGGATCACGGAATTTGGCTCTTAAGTTTGGGCTGAAAGTATGATTCTATTGTGAAGAGTCACAATCAAATAATAATGTTATTATTTTAATTGTATTAGTTGATAAAACAGTAAATGACACATACACACAAATTAAATCAGAAACATATTTTTTTAAGTCATTGAAAACAAAAAAAGCAAAGAATATATTTTATAGTTTGTTACTCAGAGTTAAGAAGTATCAATATTACTATCAATAAAAGAATAGTGCCCGATGACATACATATGTTTATGTGTTTCATTTATATCTTATGTACGACAAGTAAGGTTAGGAGCCAAATTGATTGTTAGTGGTTTCAAAGTAGGCACGCTAGAAATCAAATATCTTCTGATAGCTCAGGCTACGTGAATTCAAAACTCATAATTCGGAGATCTCACCTTCCGTGAGAAACAATCTTGTCTCGTACAAAACTTAAATGCAGACAAATTTCAGGCTAAGTCTTTCATACAAATTAGTACTGTATTATAAAAACATAAAGGTTACATTACTATAATAGAGATATATAATCTTTGATGTGTCAAACGCAAAGTTTTCCTATTATTTATTGTTGGTTTCAGCTTGCTCTCTCGAAAATTAATTTTTCTACAAAATTGCCTACAATAAGCATTGTTAAGGCTTAACCTGAATTTCTCTTTTTTAACGTTGAGAGCTTTTAATGCACGGTTTCTATGATTTTTTTAAATGTTTACTTTTAAAATTTTAAAAAATTAAATTTTGTTCATTCGCGATTTTAATAAAACTTTTCAAAATGAAGTAAGTAATCTATGTTTTTAATATAATAGGATTTACATACCATTAAACAATTTAATTCTAAAGCTTTGGCAATTCCTAGAGTTTATTAGGTAAGTGTAAAATTATAGTAATAGAACTAATATTTTTGGGCGTTGAATTACACAGCCTTTGTTATTGAAATGGATTTGTTCCTGTACACAACAATTTGCTTTGATCAAAACTCAAGTCCAACCCAGTCCAACTTTTATGCCTCGCAATTAGAAACTTGTTAAGCGGAAATTTCAATACACCGCAGTTATTGGTAAAGTTTAGCTTATTTGCCGTAGTCACATACTGGGAAACTCGAGAATTTATATTGTTTGAAATAAAATTTCACGGTATTAATATTAATATTATTAATAAGATAAAAATGTATTGTGCAATGCGGTTATATTTACTGTACGTAATGTATGGGCCAATTGTTCTTATTATTACTTTTATATCAAGAAATAATCAATTTTAAAATTTCTAAATATTTAATCTCAATATCAAAAGAATTAATATCAAAATTGAACTGTCGTGAAGATAATTAACAAATGTAAATATCATAAAAGCACCGATCCAAAGTAGGTCTATAATTGAATTGTACCTACTTATCTGAACCTGAATATCAGTAAAACCAGTAAAATCCCAAATAATCGTAATGTCTAAGGAACGTTACAATAAAAGCAACGGTACGAAGACACGGAATTGCTATAAAATACAGTAAAAGCTTGCCATTTTACGATACGTAATTTTATTACCAGTGTAGGTGCTTACGTTCAGAGATATGTTCACAGATAAGCTTTATATAATCAAGGAACATTTTAATATTAACTATTTATTTACTTAATGTGTATGATTTGACGGTCTTCCATAGGACTTAGCATTATTTTGTAAGTTTAAGTTCTTAGTAGAATAATATTATAAGTATATGCATGATGAATCTTTCTTTTTTTTACTGTTTATTCAAAATGTCTAAAAATCTCTGACATACATTTCAAAAATCAATTCTTTTCCTTAAAACGATTGATATTTCACACTTGTTGTAATGACGTAACGTTTTATTAGACTTGTCTATCTCGATATGAAACTTTAAAGTGCACAACGTGTCAATATAAAATAATTATTGCGAAGGTCGTCGTCGGTCGTCGGATACGTGCGTGCGCGACGACCATTTATGCTTGAACTGTTAAACATCAATAATATTTGCCAACAACTAAACATTATAGGAGGCCTCTTGGGACAGGGTGTTTCAAGACACGCTGGTTATGTAGTGTGACTCATTTGTTTGAGTCAGCGACGGTCTTTTCTGTAATATTTTATCGTGTAAATTATTGTAATTGCTTTAAGGGTGCTAATTTACCGGTTTACTTTTTTTCATTTAGTAAATTAATTCTCGTTATGCACTTGGATCTAGGATCTATTTTGTTCTAGTCTTACGTAAAAGATCGGTTATAAAAATATCGGAATAATTATTTTGTTAAGAATCGATTTGTTCTTTTTGATAGTCCTTTTAGAGTAGACAAATTGGTTCGCAGTGTAATGTGTTAGGGTTTTATCTCCATCAATGTACTCACTAAAACGCCACGGTGTCGTCTCACTTTTGGACCGGGCGAGGAAATAGCGAGGCCTCTCAATAACTAAAACATAATTTTTATTATGTCATAAAATGTTATTGCCTTATCTCAGTCCTTGTCGAACATTATTACCGAATAGCTATCGTTTACATAATATCAGCTACATGAGTGTATTTAAAAAAAAACGGACGCAGTGCTGACATATAATTCGACTAATGAACTATACAAATTGTATGGAAAGCCGGTCCCTCGAGCTGTTAAAACCTATTTAAACATACATTTACAATAGTTTCTTTGATAGGAAAATAAGTTCTCTGTATGGGCTAAAATGTTTTTTTTATAAAAGCTAAAAGGGAATTAAACGGACTCAACGTCATAGTCTAAAAGAAATTCAAACCAAATGCAAATAATGATTATCTAATCGTACGAAAGACGGCCGAAACGAAGCTAACCTTGACCAAATGCCGTCTGGGTTACATGTGAAGATTTTTAATTAACAAATGATGTCATTGTAATTTGCAGGTAAGATAGTGAAAAATATCACAGTACAGTTTCTATTTTGCTTTTAGAGACGACTATGTTACGGTAATTACTACTTAGCACATTGTATACAAACTTCAAGGATATTTTGTAATCATATAAACGTTAAAGTAAAATATTTCTATCAAACTCATGTTCGATTATTTGATTAATCAAAAATATCTAAAGTTAGGCGTTTTCTAAATAAAAGACACTAGGAAATATTTATTTATTACTTCGTTAGTGACAGAAAAAAGTTTTTTTAAAAAATCATATATCCGTTAATAATCGTTTAGTAATTAGAAGACCTTTGCAGATATAAGCGCCACAACACGTTTTTGCTGTAATTGAATTGAGTCATTCAACAAAAACAACAATTGACATCGGTTCGACAATTATCCAGTAGTTAGATTGAGAAATAGTTTAACCTTCTACGAACAATCGGTTATATTTAAGTCTATTGACTTATTATATTGGGTCACGCTTACAAGTTTTAATGTGTACAATATTTGCTTTTAATTTGTTTTTATTTAAATTTATTTATTTTTCGAGAGCAGAAAAGGTTATATTAGAAAAGTAAGGATGTCCGTATTTGAACAATATGTTTTAAAATATTGTTATAATTTATTACCTACTTTTGGATTCCTTTGTTACCAAATAATGTGACTCGTATAAGCTATTCGTCTTATTAATGTCCACTGGGACTATCATTTAAGAGACCCATAAACACGCTTCGATAGCCCATTTTCGGTCCACAAAAGAGCCATTACACAGGCTATTATACACAGACACGCGCTAGGTGTTATCCTAACGCAAGGCTGAATATTATCCCAAATATTCGTTAATTAGGCTTATTCTTATTTACATTGCGTATTTAAAGCAATATAGGTTACAAACAGAACGTCGTGAGGATAAAAAGTTGATTAGCATTTTTCTCTGTCATCTTTAAATTTGTTACAGTTTCAAATCAGCATATGTAAAATTAAATTACACCACTGCATAGCTTTAACTATCCTTTAGGATAAAAACCATTTCACTAAGCGAGGGAAGTCATAAAATATTTTATATAAAAACCCGTTACGTAAACGTATTCGTGCTAGCTGTTACCATGACGCGGCCACACCCATTCATTACAAGAGCTATTCTTATAAATTCAAAGAATAAGTCATTGGTAGATTCACGCTACTAAAATTTCGCAAATTTATACACGCTGATACAGATTTTCAATACGAAAATATATGAGCCAATAAATAATCCAATCGTAATGTCTATCACATCGTCTGGGCTCGTAAACACCGTGAAATCTCCACTTGTCTCACCGGCTGAGCCAAATCGAAGAACTGTCTCAAAGGATAAGCGAAAGGCGAACTTATTCTACAATAAATCAAATGTTAAGAGGTAAGCGTAGGGCAATTTCAACAGAAAATAATATTATAGTAGCAATACAATATTGGAGTAAATTATTTACGTCAAAAATTTAGTATAAACCAAGTTTTTAATTATCGATTTAGGATTGTTTGGTGAATATCGCTATGCGGGCATAAAAGTAAGGAATAGATATCTTGTAAATATTTTTTTAAATTAAGATGTCAAATAAAAAAAAATTAAATATTAAAAAATCAACTGTTTTTATATTTATTTGGGAAAATACGTCAAGAGAAAATAATATATTCAATTTTTTATACGAAACTATTATTATTTTAAGTTAAAAATATTTATCTTGTAAATATTTTACTAATGCAATTGTTTGTAGTTTTTGCCGCGCATAATTTGCTTAAACTTTTATACTCTTAAAACCATGAATCATGTAGAATCAAGGTTCAATTTCAGGGTTGTCTATACTGTACAGTTCATCGTATGATGAGGTGTGAAATCCTTAAGATTTGACGATTTCAACTAAGAATAACATGAAAAAAATCATTAAATGTAGTAAATAAACACATTTATAAACTCCCAAATTGATGTTCAAAATTTATCCTGTAGTAAATTTAAAATCTTTATAAGGCTAACATTGTTAAGGAAGTCGTATTATAGTGTAAAATATTGTCTAACTTAATATTAGAACTTGGGAAATAATCGCCCTTGATAAGGACATTTATAAATAGTGATCACGCTTAAAAAATTGATTGCAAACCGCTTTGTTTTTTAACCCTGTATCTGAATACAAGAGGAAAATTATTAACGTACGAAAAGTTCCATGATAATATGGAAAACATATAAATAAGTGAGAAAGGTTTAAATAAACTCTTGTTTAAAATTTTGTTGATGCATTTTATATTTGCTAATATTTTCCTCTTATCAATGTAAACAGGTATCATAAGTTTATAAACCCAGTGAAAATAAATTTCTTCTTAATATTCCACACAGCAATACTTAAACATTAACGCTTCGTAAAGCGTAAAGTGAGCTTATTTCACGAGAGGGCTTTTAATTAGGCTGAACTGACCCTGGTCTGAGTGGAAAACTAGATAAAAATATCTTATTCTTAAGATCTCATTAAGTGGAGCATGAAAACTCTATTAGGTTTTTACTTATTGGAAAACTCTTTAAAATTTATATTCCCTTAGCTGATTTTTATTGACTGGCTCAGAAATAACAATGTAGATTGCCAATATTTGTATTTAAGAGTTCTTAGCTTTCTTGTTATTTATAGAATAAACACACTGGATTCCACATTTTTTTCATGTCCTCATGAGGGTCAAAAAAAAACAAAGGCCTTTAAATAAAAAACGAAAAGTGAAGTTCTAAACGACCAGCACCACATATCACCCTCAGTGTCTATCACAGTCACGCACACAGACACAAACTCAACCAATCTCACACACCAACACTAATTACCCACCCACCAATTTGTTGTAACCAAAAAAATATTAGTGTTAAAAATAAAGGTTTTTAATTTCTCATAAATACTTAGAAATTAGCTGGACGCTTATTAATATTAAAACACGTTAAACAGCACCCTACCTGTCTGTTCTATGTATTAAAATTAAACATACTTAGAACCGAACTAATACGCGTCGCTATAGCGAAAACTTTCAACATTTTCCGCATTCAGTCTGTTGGAAAACCTTTACAATTTCGTTAGAATCTTAGTTTAGTCTAAAAATACTTATTTCGAAGACAAGTGTGAGCGTTGTTACCGACACAATGGTGGCATTGTTAGCGTGCGAAATTCGAAATCTAATGTTGGTCTAGACTTTTTTTAGGTCACGTTGTAAGAACAGTATCGTCAATTTAGAATTCAACACTGCCGATTAATGCTGTAATCACGCGAAAATAATAATATTTTTTGCAATCCCAGACGGCCTCGTATTTTTATTTCATTAAACAATTATTTGTTTATAGACAAGTAGGTGATCGATTCTAAGGCGTGCCGATTATTTACGACGTTTGCCTTTACCATATTATTGGTTGACGGATACAGGCTTGAACAATTAAGCTAACACTGCTTTTCGGTGAAACTAAATATATTTTCAAATACTCGTTAAGTTTGCGCTTATTTGCCATAAATACCCGTACACTGTATTTCTAACGGCAACAGATGATGGCGAGAATTAAACGGATTAAACAATTATTGACAGAAATACAAAACATATATTTTTGTCAATGCTTAATTCTTTTCAGGTTGTTTAATAAATCTTTTTCTAGAGAGTAACTGGAGCACGTCAAGATATATTTAGCGACAGTGTACCCAAAAGCCACATCAAATAATCAAGAATGTTTGCCATACGTAGAACATGACACAGGCAAGCGGTGATCTCAGCTGGCGCAAAAATACTCTGCATAATTTAGCATAATATTCGAGTGGTTTTTCTTCAAAGCTTTTGAGACCTTTTCAGTGCCTTTTACACTTTGAGATGCTCTTTTGTTTTTAACCGCATTAATGAGATGCTATTGATAAATTTAAGATCAATTAGTGTAAAACAATGTGTGTTGTATCTTTCATACAGATCCGTCTGCTTAAAAATTCCCAGAAATTGAAACGAGCAATAAACAATATTCCTTATAGATAACAGTGATATACCTTTTTTAATAATACAAAATATATAGGTATGTATCAGAATCCTACAATAAAATGCATAATTTAATAAAGAAGGCTGTGTGCAGTAAACGGAAGCCATTTTGTAACACAAAGCCTCTAATATATACAGGTAATTCAAAGTATTAGAGTGAGATTCCCTTATTAATGAGATTATTTTCGCACCTGCTCCTAACTGGCACCTATAATATAATTAGTATGACATAATGTGCGGCGAAGACGCCGAGGATTACCCATTTTCCAACGTAATTTTCATGTAACGTTTAATTAATTTCAATATTATTTTCCCTATCTTTCTTATTTAAGGTTTTTCTTATTTATTAATGAAATCAAAAACTTATACAACTGCTGATAATATAATAAACGTCATGAGTCTATGCAAGAACTATTTCAATTAAATGCTAAGAAATGGACAGACGATTTAATCAAATCAAATCCTTACTAATACATTCATGCTTGTTAATTCTTTGAATTGTTCCTGCAATAGATTAGCATCTTTTTATTATTACTTCTTATATTTAACTCGTAATATTTCCAATTTAATATAATGGTTATATATAATACATAATGGTTATATATAATTCTGCCTGATTATTTACTTCTTATAAATCCAAACTATTATTATTAATTAATCCCATATGACATTCCATTTTCATGTTAATCCATCACAAAATTAAAACTTGGACATACATAACGTTTTGCAATAATCGTGGTCTGCGAATGCCACATCAAATTGTGAAGATAGATTAAGAACGTGATAATAATTCGATTTTTAAACAAAACCGAGGGTCGTGGCTTGTTTACTACACTATCCCATTCCCCTCAGCAAGGAAGCGTTGAGTTTCCGTCGTATAGTGGGTCGATCGTGAGTCATTGCCTGCTCGATACAAAATTGCTTACATACGAAATGTATAAGAAAAAAGGAATATATAAATTTAGATGCATATATGTCTAAGAGTAGAAAACAGTAGTAGGATGAATTTAGTTATCATAAATTACTATAATTATAAGCTTTAAAGCTAAATTTTGAATGAAATGTAAATTATCAAATGAAGGTAATTTTTCATGAAATTCCTTTGTTCGGAATTTCACGGACAGTATTGGACGTTTGACCTCTATCAATATGACCCTTTCTAAATTATATAACAGCATTCCTTTTTGTCTCACCTTGTTTTGCCTTGGATATCGTTTTAATAGTGTATTCAAATGTTCCATTTTGAAAATGAAATTTAATATTTAAACCATCGACATCAATATATATGAGTATTATGAATGGACTTATTCAGCTATATCATAAAAGGACTGGCTTGTATCCCAAAAAGCAAACAAAGAAAGTATGAAATATGTAAGTATGACGAGAAACATTATTGGAATTCATAATAATCTTTATTTATATAGAAAATTTAATTGAGTTTTGGATACTAATAATAATAATTTTGTAATAATTAGTGTATTTTCTATATCTTTACGCTATTATTAATCTAGTCTCGAGAAGAAATAATAATATGAAATCGCGGACAGATCGCAGATAGCTTCGCTATGTGATAACGTTAATTACATGAAATTTCTTTTACGCAAAGTAGTACATATTTATTACAGCGAAAATAGTTTTAACATATACATAAATCGACTACTTAACAAGTTGAAAGCTTGGGGACATGTTTATGTTAGGTTTTAGACGCCTGCTCTATCCCATAATTCTAATGAACATGATAATATATCTATTGTACGGATTTTATGTATAAGGAATCATTATAAAAGAGAGTTTAATTTACTTTTGTCATAATAAGTTGTATTAACGCAAAAAATAAATAAAGGCTTTCTTATAAAATCTTATTTACAATCATAATAATTATTTTAATAACAAAGTTATATGCAAAATGTATGAACTAGAATTGGTTTCAATATTAAATGATTGCCTTTGAAATTGTATGATCCCGCCGGTAGTCTACTGAAATTCAGTCAGCAGAATAATCCCTACTATCTAGTATTGTTTACAAGATATCCAGCAGACTAGGGTAAGTCCTAGAGTGCACGTGTTCGTAATCCCTAGTGCGTCTCGGCGACTCTTCAACGGCTTCTAATTCATTGCCAAGGACATCTTACCTAAGCGAAATTTTCAATCATTTATATTAGAGGATTTTATTCGATTTGAAACAAAAGAGTTAATAATGTCTCAGGCTCTACTTTTATTACTAAGATCCTTTATAAAAATTGTAAATGGAGACTCAATTGGCAATTTTTTGGTGTTGCTTTGGAAATTTTAATGCTGATGGAAAAACACGCAATTGTTATGCAAGTTTCTTAAAGCTAAACCGATTGAATTTTGAATAGAGCGATAACACTTACATGTGATCCAGTGAAGTGTGTGAGCATCAATGAGGCGTGCGCGCGCCTCATGTGAGTTCAGCCGACCGCGAAGTATTGCAAGAATTTATTTCTTAATTAATTAAACGATTTTCTTAAGTATTTTTCTTATAGTTTTTTTTAATGTATTATCATTGTTTTTATATAACATAATCGAAACTGTTCGTACTTTATAGCTACCGCGTAAGCAGCTGATTGAAACAGCAGTGCGTTTTGCTTTCATGTATCGTTTTTAAGTATTTTTTTTTAAATATGGACTAAAAGACGAGGTCATTAAACGGGTGCGTTTTTTGTGTATGTCATTTTCTCTCTCTATATTTTTTAAGTAGAAAAGCTATCAATTATTCTAATTAATAAAACTAGTGACAATGCAATAGGTATACAAACAACATTACACACATTATTTACTTCAAAATTGCTAAAAAATATATCCATATAATAATGAAATGCATTGAAAATTGGTTCCGAAATATCCTATTTAATTGTGACATTTATTTTTGTTTAGTATAAATAATAATTATTTACTTTTGTTACGAACCTTACATTTATCTCAAACTAAAACAAGTGCTGTAACATAAGATATTTCATATTAATCAATCGGTCCGAAATTTGTTCCGTGATACAACAAATGTGTTAATTACGACATCAACAAACATTATTAATTGCTTTAATAATGTCGGCAAAAATAACGTAGAAACAAAACACACGGCATTATTTAATTAAAATGTATGTTAGGAATGTTGTATTTTTCTATATGTATAAGAAAGTGTAAGCATGAAGAGTGACAGAACCTCGTAGAAACTTTACACGTATTCAATAAGTACATAAACTATAGATAAAACCAGGCCTTCATTATCTTAAATTTCTGTTAAGGAATCCTTAATAGTGAAAAAAATGTTGTCGCTTATACTATCTGCCATATTTTAATATTAATTTTAACAAAATTTACCGATAATGAATTAATTACGTTAATTACGCTACCACAAATCCTATATTGTGTCCCTCTCGTTTGGACGTCGGTATCAAAACAATAATTACTGATCTCTCTTATTGTCTCAGAATGTAACAGAAAGAGATGATTTAGCACCAAAAATACTGCACTTGTGCATTCTTATGTATTACTATTAATACAATACAAAGTAATCATCAAAGATGCAATTTTATAACCTCACCTAAATCACATAACAGTGTTAAAATGATAAGATAATGGAATGATCTAATACTTATACAAGAACTAACATTGTATGAGTCACTCTCCAGTTTTAAAAATAATAATAATTTAAGGCTGTAGTTGTCATATGTTTTGTTATTTTTAATTTGATATTTGCAGAGCATGTGTTTGTGTATTTAATGTTGATTAGCTAAGGGCACTTATACGTCAATTCGTTATTGTAATGAATTGTAATTGTATCAATAAAAAAACAAGTATGTTATATGTAGCATACCTTACTAAGGTACCTGCTTCTGGTACCTTTTTAAGTGACAAATCTTAACGACATTTACTTTGATAATATTATATTGATATTGTTTGATATATTGATATCAAACATTTAGTTCGCTAGGGATAAAAAAATATTTACCTTTCTTTTTAGGTATGTATTTTTTAAATATTTGTAATCCTAATTGGATACCATTAGTTAAGAGTGTTAACTATCAAAGCTGTTATTATTGCAGGATTTATATAAGGATATGAAATATTAGGTAGATATAATGAGTGATTTTATGTAGTTCAATAATGTCATCATACCTAATCATTTCAAACAGTCATGTTTTGAATGAATTTAAACTTTAAGCTTAATTTATTAGAAGACTTATGAACTATATTGAAATAAAATTATTATATGAAAACATTATTGAGTTATTATTGTATGTACCCAGTGATGCGGCGCCGGCGGCAATTTTTCGATATAAAATCGATTAGACCACATCTAATTGGACAAAATAGGAATTTCTTTGAAATTTAATCTTTAGATTAATATTAAATACTATTCATTTTACACTAATTATTACTTTATTGTTAGCCGACCTACAAATATCGCCTTCGTAGTCTATTGGTTAAGAGAAAAATCGTAATAACAGCCTTTCCTGTATTCGATTCTCGGCGAATTTCTTTCAGGTTCACAAAAACCAAGTATAATCAAAGAATCGGACCCTAACCTACCCTAGACGTAGCATTTTAGTACTAAGTATAGCACAATATAGTGTAACAGTAAAGTAAAGTATTATAAAAGTAAAGAAGTTTTACAATAATTTAACAGTAAGAGTCAGTTTAGGCATGGTCCGTATAAATTTAATGACCGTTATCCGGAAGCTCCTATAACTTGATGCATTTCCGCAATAAAGATCTATTTGCAAACAATATAACTTAAATTTACAAATAGGTACTTTCACTCTTACGCGAACAACTTAATTTCGTAACACAATAATAATTGAGCTTTTGACAAACGAAATTTTTTCATATAATCTCGCCTTACTTATTCGAGAGTACATATTAATTAACTTTATCGTAAGGCGTACAAAGCTACCAGATGTGGTATTTTCCATTCTTTTTTGACAATTACTTTCCAAGCCTTAAATTAGTCATGACTTTAATTTGTCAGGTAAATTTTTAGCTCTAAATGGCAACTGAACATCAATTGTGAATCAATTAGATAACTGACTTAGAAAAAACGAACGTACTTCACGGATGACGCAACGAAGAAAACACAATGTACCGGCGAAAAGTAATCTAATCACGATGGACACTGCATTCTTGTGCATACCGACGGTAAATATTTTATAAAATTACACAGAACGAGAAAAAACATACCGTATTTATCAACTTTCACGATCACGCTCATAAGTCATAACTCAGCCGGCAAATTACACTAAGACTCACCTTTAACGAGGCGCTGCAGAATAATTTCCTTATGTTCTTGAGTGTGGGGCTCGCCGATGACAGCAAGGAGATAGCATCCCGTAAGAGGACTCGGAGGGGGCACGGAGGCCGAGATCTCCGTTCCCAGGGACAAGGACCTGTCCTCGTCGTGGTCCATCGCCGACGGCGGCGCCGGCCCGACTGCCGACGATTCGCCCAGAAGATAGCGCACAGTCGACCGCTTTGGACGAGAACTCCGCACAGAATGACTCTGGAAGTCGAGGTGGCTCGCCGTTTGCGCGCGCAAACATTGATTCGCGATGCGCGGCACGCAGACGCGCCGGCGTCACCACCGGCTCCAACCCTCAGACTTTCTCTCTCAACTGTCCCCTTACTTTCCCCACGTGATAGAAAAAGATAGGTGATTTAGGGCGTATACCAGAGAGGCTCTAGGCTGATCGACGCACACGTGATCTGCATTGCGTCTAAACAACCCGGCTGAATCCTCGCTCAGCTGTTCACTGTTCAATCGATAGTGATATAATCCTAATTGCTCACTTTGCGGCCGCCGGTGTCGACATAAACATGGTGCTTTACCATAAGGGACTATATTATGCAATAACTAGCATGCGCAGTCCTGAAGGTCGTTTTATTGATATTTTCTTTCCTTCCCTCTACTTCAATATTTTCGTCTTTGTCACGATTTTAGATATAGATACACACACTCCTTCTATGGCTTCTTTGGATATTCGTTCTCGATAAACATCCCTCTAAAGGTTTCATTCCTGGAAGTGGGTTAAATTCTAAAGTACATAACTTACTTAATACTTAATATTTCTTTTTAAATATGGCAGACGTGTCTGCCTATCCAAAAAATACCCCAGAATCTTCTTGAGGAAAATATTTTGCTTATTAATATGTTTGGCGAGTATGTTGATGTATGAAAATATATTTTCTTCACCCAAAAGAGGTGCTTTATCTTAAATCTCTGACTTGGATAGCTTAATCAAGAATATAAAAACATAAGTCAAAGACACCAAAGTTGACATACCTTTCGTAATGTCTTATTATTTGTGAGAGCTTGCATCTCTTGCATATTATAGGCAATTAGACATAAAAGGGGCAAGGACAAGGTTACTTAGAAAGGACATAATTATTGTAAAAGTTTTAAGTATAAAATAATAAAGAAATATTTTATCTCAGACTTTGTTCGCAAATTAGCTGAAGTTTCGTTTTGAAGGCGTTTTTAACTTGAGACAAGAGACTTAATTTGTTCTTTTGATTCTTTACATCGTTACATACTTTCTTTTATCTATAAATTATTATAAATCAGATAAGTACTTAAACTACTACAAGTATTATGCAAAGCCAGTGCTTTATTTGATGTTTTTATTCTTATTTAAATATAAAACAAAAAGCTAATTAAAATAAAATAAATTTAAATCACATATTATGAGCCATAAATAGTCAATATTGTTGTAATGCAATAAAATTTCCAATAACGACATAAAAGTTTCCCTGTTTATAGAAAAGTGCATGACATATCCTTCCCCCATGAAAAGCGATTTATTGGAATAGGGGAAGCGGCGATGACGTCACATCCGGCCCTCCGGTTGACTTGTATCGATCTCAGACCATGACAATGACTTTACGGCTTCACTTATTTTCCCCACCATATGTTTATAAATTATTGTCCTCCTGACATGTTTTTGTTTTAATAATTGAGGTGTTACAACATTTTAACATAATTTTAATAGCGATATTTTGCAGGTGTGTATTTTATTTATGCATTGTTGAACATTTAACAAACATACACTTAGTGATTGAATGCTGATAACAACGAGCGGACGTATCGCTTCGAAGTGATTTCTTCCAGGCACCCCGTACTAAAAACAAACGTGAATAAAATAATATATATTTATTTTTCTTAATCATACACATACATGCACACACTTTTTTTTCTCTTCGTTCCTTAATATTAAGAATTTAGATATAGCTTTTTATTGTGTTTTAAGCCAACAGCACAACCAGCGTTTCTTGTTCTGAGACGTCTAAGTTTATATTAATTACTTTTTAGGCAATAAAACTATTTTCTTTATTTTTCTTATTCTTTATTTTATTGCTGCATATTATTATATTTATTGGTATAATACCACTAACGCATTGATTTATTGTAATATTTACCAGCCCACGATATATCTTTTATAACTCTCAATTTCGTAAATGTTTGTATAGTTCTTCTCATAACACTCGTTCTTTACATAACATAATATACTGCACTTTTATATATGTATATATATATATATTTTTTTTTTATTCATTTTTTTCTGTTCGTGTTTTTTTTTGTTGTCTATTTTCGATTGTATGTTTTGACCTTCTTTTGGCTTTGTTGTTGATCTATTTTTGTTGTGTAAGCTTTTTGGAATAAGCTGTATAGGTTTAAGAAATAAAAAAAATAAAAAAAAAATAGTGCAATTTTGCTACGGGCCCTTCAGGTATAGAATTATATTAAGACTACTATCACTGTTTGTGATAGTAGTCTTAATGCCGATAGTAGTCTAAATTACCGAATGCTTAGAAACTTATAGGTAATGATATATTTCAATGCGGTTGAAATATAGTGATTTTCAGTTGGGTATTGAAAACAAGAAAAATCTCTTCGTATTACTCGTAAGAGGCATCGTATTCAATTTCCGTTGACCGATCTATTGTCTGTATTGTTTCTGAGCATATTGCAATATATATATAAAAATGTTATTAAATAAAATAAAGAAAGCCATAAATAAAATAAGTATTATTAATTTGTTTTGCTGATCACAATTCTTATTTTATTTATTTACACTTTGCACAAAAACAGTAGAAGTAAACAAGAACATACAAGAACAAGGGCCTTATCGCTAATAATCGATATCTCTCATACAACCCACAAAAATAAAATAATACTCAAACATTGGAACTTTTGCAAGTGGTGCGAAGAATACAAAAAATATACCTTAAATGAATTAAAGCAGTTTTACGTCATATTAAAGAAAAATATTTAATACAGTATAGTTTTATTATATAGGTAACCTGCTGAGTTTGTTGTGGGTGTTTGCTCAGATCTGTTTAGTTTGGAACTATCGTAGTCTTGGATAAAAGAAGAAGAATTATTGTCGTACAAAAGTGATCGCTGTGTTCTATATTTATATTTTAAATAAATAATTATATGCAAAAAATTTAACCGGTATTACGTTGTAGAAGAACTTTCCAAATAAGCCATCATTGAAGTGTTAATATAAAATTAATAAAAGTCAACCCTAACAACGCTCGTCAGCAGTTTCCGAGACATCGCCCTTGAGGAGATAAGGCTTGGCTCGGGTCCAACCGACCCTTTGTTGCCTGATTGGTCGTTTATTGATATTTCTTGCGCCTAGCAACTATTATTGAGCTACATATTAAAAGTAAAACGTTTATGGTTTCAATAAATCAATTGTTGGACAGTTTTTATTTCTAAAGTCATTGGGTATAATGTGATGGAACTATTTAAAAATATAACGAATTAATATTAAGATAAAGAAAGTACATACACGCGAATTCATTATGAAAGTGTTCCCAGCAAAAAGATCGCCTAATATAAATCTTCTGGCTTCTTTTTATCACTCTATCTGCGAAGATTTCAAAAGTTTCATAATAAAAATATAATAACTACCTAATTCTGTTTTTGCTGAAGAGGAGAAGAGAGTAGACAAGACTTGAAGCCAAATTTAAAAGGAAGATCATGACGCCACCTACCCCATCGAGGGGATTTAGTCAAATGATACCAATATATTCTAAACCCATAGCAGGTTCAAATAGGAACACATCACAGTCTTTTTTTAATTTTAACTTAACTTAGCCTTAAGGAAAGTTACGGCAATGTTGCAAAAACGCAGTGCATGGCGGCAGGCGCTTAGCAACATTTGCTAAGACTTCTAAGTAGGTTAAGTTGGTTGAGAAAAACGAATGGGTACTTTGCAAATGGAATAATAACATTTAATATAAAGAGTTTAAACTGCATAATTGAACAAGCCATTTATAATTGGAGAATATAACTCGTACGTGATTATGAGAAGCAGGGAAATGATGTCAGACCGTTGTATAACTTTACCTTTAATTATATTTACACTTTTAAAAGAATGTGTCAAAGAGTTAAGTAGTATGGTAAAGTATACTGCTGACACGTAATTTTCAGCGAAACAGCCAGTTCATCATTACAATAAAATTAATAAAACTGATTGCATATAAAGGATATTTTATATCAGCTATTTTAAAACGACTCTCACATTCCTCATTGGATGAGTCTTTATAAAGTTTTCTGTGGGTATGTCTTTTTATTTGAGGCGGATCCTACCTTCTCCAGACAGATTTTCAACTGTCACCTTCAGGTACCCTGAACTCAGGTGTCTTTGAATAGGTGTTATATAATGCTCTTGTGAGACAAAGGTCAAAAAAGGAGAGCCACCTGGCTGCCAGCCATCTGATAAGCATAATATCAAACTTGCCAATAAATAAACATTCCTGTTATAGAAATGTACAGTCAAACATAAGGATATTTATGCCAATTATAAAATAATAACGCTGCGGTAATACGCATATACGTAATACTAATATAATAATACGTATAATATTATTTTACATTATTACAAACACTAATGTTGGGTGAAATATTTATAACACTCGTTATTCGTGATCTCAATTGAAATTCACCACAGCCGAGTCTCCGCCGAGTTTCACCGATATTAAGATAAATGTATACAAAGTGAATACAAATGGAATAACTAAATACACGTTAAATCAGATATAATTACATTATCGGATTTAATTATATATAAAACGCATAATTTCATTTTTATCAGGTCAATGTCTATTTTAATAGGCCCATACATAAATGTCGTATTTTTAATATTGATAAGATATGATATGATTATTCACTTGTAAGCCTCCTGGCGTTGGTGTCCATGGGCGGCAGTTACCACATCACTCGAACTGACCCGCCTGCTCGGTTGCCTCCTCTTACATTGAAAAAATATATGATATGAATAAGATATAATAGTTAAAAACTGTTGTAAAGGCACAACGGCTTTTTACTAATATAGTTAGATAAAATATAATATATAACCATTAGGCTATATTTCCATGATTACCTATTAATCAATATATATTACTCAAAACACCGCAGTATAAAAACATGGTCTTTAAAATAAATATTGAACCACAAATTGAACTTTTTGTTTTGGTTACATTCCAATAGTGGAGCTGTGACGTTGATAGAATATTCAATGAGATTTTTAATAGAAATTGGAGCAACGGACATCTGCAGGATAATAGATGGCTGGATACAGAGTGGTATAACTTTTTATTTCGCAATATTTTAAATGACAGTCAGGTCCTTGATCACTGCTGTTAATGGACAAATATATCTGTGCTGTAAATAATTAAAACAACGCTAAGTTACGACAGTTTCCATATAAACTTGGTTGTTCAGATTTATCTCAAAGCCGATTGCGATTGTAAAAATATTAATAATCATATTGGGCGCCGCGATAGAAGCACTAGCTACGAAATACCCTTCAATGCATTTAGCAATTTGCGACATTTAGCTAAGCGCAGTCTTTTGTTTTTGTTCATGTTCGTACGCAGTAAAGAGAGGTGTTGTTAAAAGTGTCGGTGGCTAACTTTTATTATATGATCTGATAGACTGAGTTGCATCAATTTAGTTGATAGCACATACAAATTAGGCGTTAAATGGATTCTAACCGTTACTTAGTTCTTATGTTTAATGTAAATTTAATTAACACTAAATTGTACGTTGTTCGTGGCTTAACTAATAAATAATTTTGTATGTATCAGTTTTATGTATTGTAGGTTTTGTATCTACAATGTTAATATGTATATACAGCTAATACTTAAAATGTTATATTTATTTGTTAACCCTCTCCGTAAACTTTTAAGACTAATGTTGGCAACGCGTGACACGTTCATTTTATTGGAATTAATTTTCATGAAGGCCTTACATGTTACAGGCTTTTTTATAAATCAACGTCCACAGCCTCTACAGTTTAATTTTAATTGCGGGGAGAAAGGCTTCATTAATTATTCAAAAAATTTACTCAGCGCCGGGAAATTTGCCTGAATCGCACGTTTTAGGTTTAAAGGAATTGAATGGAATTGTATGACGAAATTGATTATAGAATTAATACGTTGTTTAAATTGAAATGTAATTAAGATCTGCCATTTTTTATTTTATTTTACCATTTCGTTCGTTTCACATACAGATCAACAATATACTTGTTTTTTTTATAATTGAACTTAATATAGGCGCTTAGGGTTTTATGGGATTGTGCCTGGTTGAGTGCGAAAGCGACCCCAGGGCCCTTTCAATGTGGTCTTGTAGGTTTACCCGAGGTGGTTTTAGTGGGTATTGCCCACCTCGTCTCTGAAGAGCAGAGACACCAGCGTGGGTTGAGTCCCACATATCCCTTATCCTTTGGGACCAGGGAATGCGGAAATGCATTTCCACCTCGGAAAAAAAAAAAAAGGGTTTTATGGGATCCCGATGTGGGGATTTCGCATCGCATTAAAACTATGTCAAACTTTTTAAATTCGATTAGTTTTTATTTTAAGGCTTTTATACATAAATATTACAGGTTACTATTTGACCATAAATGTTAAAACTATAGTTTCCTTATAAAATAAAACTCAACATTTCAAACTTAAGAAAGAATATTGAACATAAAAGTACTTTGTGAAACGATTTTTTATTTATATAAATAGTGTAATTATACATGCTCATATGTCATTTAATAAGAAATCGCTGACTATTGATAAGACCACAATAATATTTAAGTTTAAGTTTTGTAGTATTTATATTCGAAATAGAAAGTGATTTAGTTTCGTTTAACCCTCTGCGTTTAGATGTAACGAGTCTGAAGTTAAGTTTCTCAATAATTTTTAAAAGCAATCTCCGAGATTGAACGGGGCCAAGCTTTTCCTATGAACCTCCGATATTAAAGATTAACTTATGTTAGTCTCAGCTTAAAAATCTTTTACAGTATTTTGCACACAATTTTAGTTCAATGTGGTGCTTTTAAAAAAACAATACATTATTATATACATTTGACATAACTTAGAAAAAACTTGGAGTACATTAACAATATTAAAATAAATATTATCTCGTTTGTTTTATTACTTACTCTAATAAACGAGGATTCAATAATGTTATTATTTATATATAGTTATTACTTTTCAACGAACAACGAACTTAAGCAAGATCGTCCAGATTTTTAAATTAAAAATAAGTACATTAATACATTTTTTATATATCAATAAGTTAAAAGTAAATGCATGCAAACTTAACTAACTAACAAATGCGTAATCATAGAGCTTAACAGTGCCGAAAACTTTTTTGCATGTTGCGTAATATGTGAAATGTCAAAACTCCCGCGCTTTCTTACAATTGACAGCTGATTATGACAGATTGGTGTGTTGATATTTGGGAAGTTTGCTAGACCGTGCGTGATAAGGTTGTATATCGATCGCGTCGCATTGCGGCGGCACGCGAACCCAGCTGATTTTGTTACCTTATGTAACTGTTGCAACACCATGATTTCATGTGGACCATTAATGCGGCCTAATAAAAATATTTTTATTAGCTTGAATATTTACAAAAAATGCAGGCAACATAATCGTTTCCCGCCATCTGCAGGTATATGTATAAAATCGATAAACTTGTAGAGATTTTTTTTAACCACTTCCAGTTTCTACGCAAATTAAGTACTATCATAATATTTAGTATTCTCAACAGGTCTTAAAAAAACTCCATTAAAATAGTAGATATAAAATATTATTTTGAAAATATTACGAATTAAATCTTCCAAATATCTCAAGGCCTTTTAACTTTTTCCTCGGTTTTTAGCACTTAGTCAAATTTATATCTAGATATTACATAATTTATATTTTCGTTTAGGCCTCTGGCGTTTAATTACCGCTACAGAGAATTTCGCGCCCTAAATCATTATTATATTTAAAATTCCCTTAAGAATTTCATCGGCTTGAAGATGGCATATTTGTCTACGGTCTAAACGTATTTAGCATTTGGAAAATATATATTTTGTGTAAAATCTTAATCTAATCTGTACACAAACAGTGGTAGTTGTTCTTATGTACAACATAATACCGTACACTGAGCCCACATGAATATTATGTGTTGATTTTAATTGATTTAATTACCACGTCTCTGGTCAAACGAGTTGTCTGTTCATAACCATGCTGTTTTATTTTGACAAATATATATTCTCAATATTATTATGATAATACCTAGCTGCAAGGACTAAAGAAACTACAACATTAAAGGGACCGATGGGTAAAATAAGTTTGACTGATAAAATTGTAGAAATGTGGGAAACTTTAAATACTATTTAAACAAAATAATAAAACACTAAAGTTACATGTTTTCTACACAAAAATAATAAGAAAACTAAATAATTAATCCTTTTTAAATAATAAAAAGGCTTTATAATTATTTACAAGGTAATCATGACAGAAATGCTGGACTGTGAGCTATATATAAATATAGGTCTCCCTTTGTACCATCTTATTGCAAATGAATTATTATTTTTAAAAAAATGACAAACAAAACAAATTATTTCAGATTTTAGTGTATTTTTTACATAATATGAACTATAAAGTAGGTATGGTTAACTATAACTAAACCTTTAACTAAAATCATAAAAATATATTTAAATTGGGCCAAACAACGCCTTAGGAAATATTCGCACTTGACACTTTGTTGAGTTGTACCATTCTTATTTCAATCATTATGATTTACCTAAATCAGTCGGAATTAATCTGATCTTTAATATATAGTGTTTATTTATTTACAATTGATTTTAATACGAAATCGGTTTTAACTGACCTTTGCTTTTATGAAAGGGTTGTGGTCTTTATCTCCAACGGGGACCAGCCGTATTGGAAAACGCTTATTTTTTTTTAATAATGTCGCCAGTGTCTTCGTTGCCATTATTTTTTTCAAATCACAAATTATGGCTAAAGCTACGTTTATCGTTATCATTTTGATCTCTCTTGAATGAAATAAACCTATATTATATAACAAATTTAACAACAGAAAATTACCAGCGATACAATTATTTTTATTTTTTATCACTAAATTTATAAGCCTCTGACAAATAATGATTCAAGATAGCAGCACCAGTCAAACATTTTCAAGGCCCCCTTGGGGCGAGTAATGAATAAAAAGCCTTCTGCCAAAATCCCTATAGCATTGAGACAGTGTTAAATAATGTATACGTCTCCAATATGGTATAATATTATCTATTGTGACGGTTATAATGGTTTATTTTTAATAAAAAATAATATTTGATTACCGGTCGTGACAATTTCATCGACTTAATTTCAATATTCCGAGTTTACCTAGTGGGCGGCCATTTGTCACTTAAGTGTTACACACTTATATTGAAGTTTCTAATGCGTATTATAATGTTAGGTTTATCTTAATACTTTTGACTGCTGTTTTATTGGTTCGCTGTATATAAACAATAAAATTGCATCTCTCAACACAAACTTCTATGAGTATGGCCTTTAGACAGGCATTCCAATATCCATAATGTCAGATTAGAGTTAAAATTTGAGTTTTTTTAATTGGCATTAATTCAATTTTGTAAGAATTATGATTACTGTTGTTGTGTGAATATATCACAAAATTATAGATTAAACATAATTTTAATAAAAAAATATTGTAAAATATGAACAAATTATAGAACACAAACTTAAGCTTGGATTATGTTAGAGTTTTCTCGTTCGCTCTACACCCTTGATTTGGGAACTACACTAAATGTAGAGTCAAAATTTAGTTTTTTGACGATTCATAAGTGTAATATCAATTTTGACTTGTTTGTTCCTTCCAAAAAAATCCTATTAATACAATGTCTATCTGTCGTTTTAGATTCACATTATCCGCCTTTTTTGTACGCATTGTTTGAACGGCTAAGTGTTACTTAACGTGGACACTTTGAGTGCATGCCTGGGAAACATAAACCGATTTGTTGTCATACAAAATTGACAAAGCACTATCGATTGCAGAACGAAATTCTGGTAGAGTGGCTAAGCTCGGTTAACCTTGGTCGTATCCCAGCCATACACCAATGCATCTCTTAGACTATGTATGTTTAAGTATACTGATAATTTCCTGAAAAATTAAACATAGCATACTAACACACGGGTTGTTTTATTCCCCACAACTATCGTAATCAATGCAGTGTGCAATATCAATAAATATCAATACTTTAGCCATACTATTTCTTCGCATTATTTTGTTAGTCGGTGTTTACAGTTTTACATGATCTTATATATTAAACATTTGCTATAGCTACTTCATTTACATTCAAATTCAGTTTGTATAATCTATGAAAAAGTGTCGAAACCTCGATTGATTGTAAAAAACTACTTCATAATAAAACACTTTTTCAACTTAAAATTACAATTGAATGTGCTATAACAGAAATTATCCACTGTATATTTCACGTGTTTATTTAAGTTAAAAACTTAACATTCTACATTTATTGAGTCGAAATTATGACTACTTATTTAAATTTCTGTCTTAAACAAAAAGTTTCGCAAATATTGTATGATTATGAGTTTTACAGTTTTAAAACAATGTGTTTAATTTTTGACAAAAAATTTTTTACGGTTTGTGACCACAAAATGACGCAGTTACTGATACCTAATATTTAGAGAGAATATTAAAGTTGTTTATATCATTATTGCCCTTAATTAGTAGCGATTTCATATATTTCTTTGTTTAACAATAAAAGTGGCAGCTTTGTCTCTAGATGAATGGCCAGCAACTAATGACAATGGTTGGACCAAATTAAACGTCAGCCTTGTATAGCGAGGGTGGGATGAGTGCCCTAATTACAATGTTACATATGACACGAAGATACATAGCACTAGAACAGTACTCAAGTTTGAAGGTAAGAAACATGTTCAAGACCAGTAAAAACTTATTATATTTATGTCATTTAAATTTTAAAAAGTCACTCACATAATGTATATATTTTGAAGTCTGCTTTTCAGAATGAATGCGATCGGTGCAGAGGGAGATGTGAAGTAATTTCTGTAGTTATAAACAGTTTATTTAGGCAATGCTACCTTATAAAGTAGGATAAAATTTAAAGAATTTACCCCTTCAAAAACATACATCTTATAAGAGAATAGAAATTACAAAAACAATACTTACAATAATATAAAAAAGCCGCTTAAAGTTACACCAGTTCATAAACAAGAAAATATGGTAATATATCACGAATTTATAGTTATAAATTCGTGTTATTTTAATATACGTAGTTACGTATATTAAAATAATCGCAAACAGATTCCGACAACTTACAGTTAAATGCTCCAAACGACTAACTTCCTTAATTTGGAAGGTAGTGTATTAAAACTTGTACTCCTTTATAGGTAATGTTACGTTGGGCGAGTTTTGTGTGCACAGGTTATCAAACTAGACGTAGGTCTAGTTTGATAAGAGAATGACGCTTCCTTATGTGATTTATTAAAAAAACTAATATATGCGTATATTTTACTCAATACTAATGGCAAGTCTCAAACATGTCCCGGGTTAGTCCAATCATTAAACATCTATGTAGGTGTGGCCTGGTGACAGTTAGGTATTGGCTGTGGCTAGAAGATTTATAACATCCAGTCATCTCTGTTCAGTATTAATTGTTAAACCCTTTAAACCGATACTTTTAATTGTGAGAGAAAAAAAACGTTTATTTAAAAACCAAGTGTAAACCTTAATTGCGCGTAACGTTTTTGTCAGTCGTAAGTTTCACGCCAGCGAATCAAAAAGCTTTTGATATGCGAATAGCTTTTTATATAAGAATATATTAAGGCTTTTGAACAATTAAATATAAATGTATTAATTAACTTTATTATAAAATTAATTGTAGTTTCTTATTATATTTTTATTTTTACTAGAAGCTCTGGAGGTAAATTAAAGCCGGATTATCGTTACATAAGCGTCGTCAAGTTGGCCAGACCAGGCGGCGCGGCAGGCCGCCAACTACCAACATTACGACAGCTCGACATGATGTTATGATACGTTGCACCCCAGCCAGGAACAAATTCCACAGTCTTATAGGAATCTACGTGATAACAAGCCTTTCTAATATTGTTTGAAGTATCGCTCTGGTCAGTTTTCTAGACGTTTACTACTACATATAGAGATATACGGCTATTTATGTTGGCCATGGTAGGAATGCGTTTTAATTATATAAGCTTGCATAGGCTAATACCACGTAACTACGTGTAAGATTTTACGATTCAGTCGCAACTTCAACCCAATAAAAAATAATATTCAATTGTCAATTGAATTTTTCTTCAAAGTTTAATTCGTTATAACCTGTATACAATCTAAAGCGAGCATTACTTGTTAATTGTAAACCAATTATTATGAAAACAAATATATCCAACATATTTGTGTACATATTTGTGATATGTAGGGTCACACATATTTAGATTCGGCGCGTAAGCTGTATGTCCATATGTGCATTACTTCCCGCCCGCAAGATTTCAGTAAATATTAGTTAGCTGTGTACCATCAGTTAAAGGAAATAAACGTGTTGATTGGGCTTTCTTTTATTCTCTATTACTGAACAACATATAGACACACTACTTAACAGTGTATATAATTAAAAACTTTTTGTTCCAACAAATTTTTACTGATATTCCAGAATATTATAGAATTTTCCAAATCGCACAAACATAACATAAAAAATTGTCAAAAAAAACTATTTAAGTATCCAAATCCCGTGAATAAGAAAATATTAACCGAACATCCAATAACAGAATAAACATAGAACTCTCTGAAGATTATTTATCCATTGAGTATCTATTTACTATTCCGTACATATAGGTCGTAACAAGATATCGGATAATACGGCCCGTCGTTCCTTGGTCACGCAGAACTGTTACCTCCACATTCCTCCCTCACTCCAACTATAAAGCTCACAGTACATTTACAAATAGTAATCAAACTTAATTTCGTGGATAGTGTTTCAAAAAATAAGATGTCTTTGATTTAATTATTTAATATGTTTCGTAAATTGTGTGTACTTGTGTTCAACATTATATATTCTATATATAACTTAGATTTTAATTAGATACGGAATATAATTCATGTTACAAAATTGTGTTAACTCTCTACAATCTACTTCGTTTAATTTCGTTAGATTTCGTTTAATTTCGTTGAATTTCGTTGAATTACGTTTAATTTCGTTGAATTTCGTTGAATTTCGTTGAATTCCGTTAAATTTCGTTGAATTTCGCTTAATTTCGTTTGATTTCGCTTAATTTCGTTAGATTTCACTTAATTTCGTTACATTTCGCTTAATTTCGTTGAATTTTGTTAGATTTCGTTTATTTTTGTTAGATTTTGTTTAATTTCGTTGAATTTCGTTAGATTTCGCTTAATTTCGTTAGTTTTCGCTTAATTTCGTTGAATTTCGTTGAATTTCGTTGAATTCCGTTAGATTTCGTTGAATTTCGCTTAATTTCGTTACATTTCGCTTAATTTCGTTGAATTTTGTTAGATTTCGTTTATTTTTGTTAGATTTTGTTTAATTTCGTTTGATTTCGTTAGATTTCGCTTAATTTCGTTGAATTTCGTTAAATTTCGTTGAATTACGTTAGATTTTGCTTAATTTCGTTGAATTTCGTTTAATTTCGTTGAATTTCGTTGAATTACGTTGAATTTCGTTATATTTCGCTTAATTTCGTTAGATTTCGTTGAATTACGTTAGATTTCGTTAGATTTCGCTTAATTTCGTTAGATTTTGCTTAATTTCGTTTAATTTCGTTTAATTTCGTTGAATTTCGTTAGATTTCGCTTAATTTCGTTTAATTTCGTTAGATTTCGTTGAATTTCGTTAAATTACGTTGAATTTCGCTTAATTTCGTTAGATTTCGTTTAATTTCGTTAGATTTCGTTGAATTTAGTTAGATTTCGCTTAATTTCGTTTAATTACGTTAGATTTCGCTTAATTTCGTTGAATTTCGTTGAATTACGTTGAATTTCGTTGAATTACGTTGAATTTCGTTAGATTTCGTTGAATTACGTTAGATTTCGCATAATTTCGTTGAATTTAATTGAATTTCGTTAGATTTCGCTTAATTTCGTTTAATTTCGTTGAATTTCATTTAATTTCGTTGAATTTCGTTATATTTCGTTTAATTTCGTTATATTTCGCTTAATTTCGTTAGATTTCGCTTAATTTCGTTAGATTTCGTTGGATTTCGTTGAATTTCGTTGAATTACGTTGAATTACGTTGAATTTCGTTGAATTTCGCTTAATTTCGTTAGATTTCGTTGAATTTAGTTAGATTTCGCTTAATTTCGTTTAATTACGTTTGATTTCGCTTAATTTTGTTTAATTTCGTTGAATTTCGTTTAATTTCGTTGAATTTCGTTATATTTCGCTTAATTTCGTTAGATTTCGCTTAATTTCGTTAGATTTCGTTAGATTTCGTTGAATTTCGTTGAATTACGTTGAATTACGTTGAATTTCGTTGAATTTCGCTTAATTTCGTTAGATTTCGTTTAATTTCGTTAGATTTCGTTGAATTTAGTTAGATTTCGCTTAATTTCGCTTAATTTCGTTTAATTACGTTTGATTTCGCTTAATTTCGTTTAATTTCGTTTAATTTCGTTGAATTTCGTTAGATTTCGTTGAATTACGTTAGATTTCGTTGAATTTCGTTAGATTTCGCTTAATTTCGTTAGATTTCGCTTAATTTCGTTTAATTTCGTTGAATTTCATTTAATTTCGTTGAATTTCGTTATATTTCGCTTAATTTCGTTAGATTTCACTTAATTTCGTTGGATTTCGTTGAATTTCGTTGAATTACGTTGAATTACGTTGAATTTCGTTGAATTTCGCTTAATTTCGTTAGATTTCGTTTAATTTCGTTAGATTTCGTTGAATTTAGTTAGATTTCGCTTAATTTCGTTTAATTACGTTTGATTTCGCTTAATTTCGTTTAATTTCGTTGAATTTCGTTGAATTACGTTGAATTACGTTGAATTTCGTTGAATTTCGCTTAATTTCGTTAGATTTCGTTTAATTTCGTTAGATTTCGTTAGATTTCGTTGAATTTAGTTAGATTTCGCTTAATTTCGTTTAATTACGTTTGATTTCGCTTAATTTCGTTTAATTTCGTTTAATTTTGTTGAATTTCGTTAGATTTCGTTGAATTACGTTAGATTTCGTTGAATTTCGTTAGATTTCGCTTAATTTCGTTAGATTTCGCTTAATTTCGTTTAATTTCGTTGAATTTCGTTTAATTTTGTTGAATTTCGTTATATTTCGCTTAATTTCGTTAATTTCGCTTAATTTCGTTAGATTTCGTTAGATTTCGTTGAATTTCGTTGAATTACGTTGAACTACGTTGAATTTCGTTGAATTTCGCTTAATTTCGTTAGATTTCGTTTAATTTCGTTAGATTTCGTTGAATTTAGTTAGATTTCGCTTAATTTCGTTTAATTACGTTTGATTTCGCTTAATTTTGTTTAATTTCGTTTAATTTCGTTGAATTTCGCTTAATTTCGTTGAATTACGTTGAATTACGTTGAATTACGTTGAATTTCGTTGAATTTCGTTTAATTTCGTTGAATTTCGTTATATTTCGCTTAATTTCGTTAGATTTCGCTTAATTTCGTTAGATTTCGTTAGATTTCGTTGAATTTCGTTGAATTACGTTGAATTACGTTGAATTTCGTTGAATTTCGCTTAATTTCGTTAGATTTCGTTTAATTTCGTTAGATTTCGTTGAATTTAGTTAGATTTCGCTTAATTTCGTTTAATTACGTTTGATTTCGCTTAATTTCGTTTAATTTCGTTGAATTTCGTTTAATTTCGTTGAATTTCGTTATATTTCGCTTAATTTCGTTAGATTTCGCTTAATTTCGTTAGATTTCGTTAGATTTCGTTGAATTTCGTTGAATTACGTTGAATTACGTTGAATTTCGTTGAATTTCGCTTAATTTCGTTAGATTTCGTTTAATTTCGTTAGATTTCGTTGAATTTAGTTAGATTTCGCTTAATTTCGTTTAATTACGTTTGATTTCGCTTAATTTCGTTTAATTTCGTTTAATTTCGTTGAATTTCGTTAGATTTCGTTGAATTACGTTAGATTTCGTTGAATTTCGTTAGATTTCGCTTAATTTCGTTAGATTTCGCTTAATTTCGTTTAATTTCGTTGAATTTCATTTAATTTCGTTGAATTTCGTTATATTTCGCTTAATTTCGTTAGATTTCGCTTAATTTCGTTAGATTTCGTTGGATTTCGTTGAATTTCGTTGAATTACGTTGAATTACGTTGAATTTCGTTGAATTTCGCTTAATTTCGTTAGATTTCGTTTAATTTCGTTAGATTTCGTTGAATTTAGTTAGATTTCGCTTAATTTCGTTTAATTACGTTTGATTTCGCTTAATTTCGTTTAATTTCGTTGAATTTCGTTTAATTTCGTTGAATTTCGTTATATTTCGCTTAATTTCGTTAGATTTCGCTTAATTTCGTTAGATTTCGTTAGATTTCGTTGAATTTCGTTGAATTACGTTGAATTACGTTGAATTTCGTTGAATTACGTTGAATTTCGTTAGATTTCGTTGAATTACGTTAGATTTTGTTAGATTTCGCTTAATTTCGTTAGATTTTGCTTAATTTCGTTTAATTTCGTTTAATTTCGTTAAATTTCGTTATATTTCGCTTAATTTCGTTAGATTTCGCTTAATTTCGTTAGATTTCGTTAGATTTCGTTGAATTACGTTAGATTTCGTTAGATTTCGCTTAATTTCGTTAGATTTTGCTTAATTTCGTTTAATTTCGTTTAATTTCGTTTAATTTCGTTGAATTTCGTTAGATTTCGTTGAATTACGTTAGATTTCGCTTAATTTCGTTAGATTTCGTTGAATTTCGTTGAATTACGTTGAATTTCGTTAGATTTCGTTAGATTTCGCTTAATTTCGTTAGATTTCGCTTAATTTCGTTAGATTTCGCTTAATTTCGTTTAATTTCGTTGAATTTCGTTAGATTTCGCTTAATTTCGTTAGATTTCGCTTAATTTCGTTTTAATTTTGTTGAATTTCGTTTAATTTCGTTTAATTTTGTTAGATTTCGTTGAATTTAGTTAGATTTCGCTTAATTTCGTTTAATTACGTTTGATTTCGCTTAATTTCGTTTAATTTCGTTTAATTTCGTTGAATTTCGTTAGATTTCGTTTAATTTCGTTATATTTCGCTTAATTTCGTTAGATTTCGCTTAATTTCGTTAGATTTCGCTTAATTTCGTTTAATTTCGTTTAATTTCGTTTAATTTCGTTTAATTTCGTTGAATTTCGTTAGATTTCGTTGAATTACGTTAGATTTCGTTAGATTTCGCTTAATTTTGTTAGATTTCGCTTAATTTCGTTGAATTTCGTTAGATTTCGCTTAATTTCGTTAGATTTCGCTTAAATTCGTTAGATTTCGCTTAATTTCGTTAGATTTCGCTTAATTTCGTTTAATTTCGTTTAATTTCGTTGAATTTCGTTAGATTTTGTTGAATTACGTTAGATTTCGCTTAATTTCGTGAAATTTCGTTAGATTTCGCTTAATTTCGTTAGATTTCGCTTAATTTCGTTAGATTTCGCTTAATTTCGTTAGATTTCGTTAGATTTCGTTGAATTACGTTAGATTTCGTTAGATTTCGCTTAATTTCGTTAGATTTTGCTTAATTTCGTTTAATTTCGTTTAATTTCGTTGAATTTCGTTAGATTTCGTTGAATTACGTTAGATTTCGCTTAATTTCGTTAGATTTCGTTGAATTTCGTTGAATTACGTTGAATTTCGTTAGATTTCGTTAGATTTCGCTTAATTTCGTTAGATTTCGCTTAATTTCGTTAGATTTCGCTTAATTTCGTTTAATTTCGTTGAATTTCGCTTAATTTCGTTGAATTACGTTGAATTTAGTTGAATTTCGCTTAATTTCGTTTAATTTCGTTATAATTCGCTTAATTTCGTTAGATTTCGCTTAATTTCGTTAGATTTCGTTAGATTTCGTTGAATTTCGTTGAATTACGTTGAATTACGTTGAATTACGTTGAATTTCGTTGAATTTCGCTTAATTTCGTTAGATTTCGTTAGATTTCGTTGAATTTCGTTGAATTACGTTGAATTACGTTGAATTACGTTGAATTTCGTTGAATTTCGCTTAATTTCGTTAGATTTCGTTTAATTTCGTTAGATTTCGTTGAATTTAGTTAGATTTCGCTTAATTTCGTTTAATTACGTTTGATTTCGCTTAATTTCGTTTAATTTCGTTTAATTTCGTTGAATTTCGTTAGATTTCGTTGAATTACGTTAGATTTCGTTGAATTTCGTTAGATTTCGCTTAATTTCGTTAGATTTCGCTTAATTTCGTTTAATTTCGTTGAATTTCGTTTAATTTCGTTGAATTTCGTTATATTTCGCTTAATTTCGTTAGATTTCGCTTAATTTCGTTAGATTTCGTTAGATTTCGTTGAATTTCGTTGAATTACGTTGAATTTCGTTGAATTTCGCTTAATTTCGTTAGATTTCGTTTAATTTCGTTAGATTTCGTTGAATTTAGTTAGATTTCGCTTAATTTCGTTTAATTACGTTTGATTTCGCTTAATTTCGTTTAATTTCGTTTAATTTCGTTGAATTTCGTTAGATTTCGTTGAATTTCGTTGAATTACGTTGAATTTCGTTGAATTTCGCTTAATTTCGTTAGATTTCGTTTAATTTCGTTAGATTTCGTTGAATTTAGTTGGATTTCGCTTAATTTCGTTTAATTACGTTTGATTTCGCTTAATTTCGTTTAATTTCGTTTAATTTCGTTGAATTTCGTTAGATTTCGTTGAATTACGTTAGATTTCGTTGAATTTCGTTGAATTTCGTTGAATTTCGCATAATTTCGTTTAATTTAATTGAATTTCGTTAGATTTCGCTTAATTTCGTTAGATTTCGCTTAAATTCGTTAGATTTCGCTTAATTTCGTTAGATTTCGCTTAATTTCGTTTAATTTCGTTTAATTTCGTTGAATTTCGTTAGATTTCGTTGAATTACGTTAGATTTCGCTTAATTTCGTTAAATTTCGTTAGATTTCGCTTAATTTCGTTAGATTTCGCTTAAATTCGTTAGATTTCGCTTAATTTCGTTAGATTTCGCTTAATTTCGTTTAATTTCGTTTAATTTCGTTGAATTTCGTTAGATTTCGTTGAATTACGTTAGATTTCGCTTAATTTCGTTAAATTTCGTTAGATTTCGCTTAATTTCGTTAGATTTCGCTTAATTTCGTTTAATTTCGCTTAATTTCGTTTAATTTCGTTAGATTTCGTTGAATTTCGTTGAATTACGTTGAATTTCGTTAGATTTCGTTTAATTTCGTTAGATTTCGTTGAATTTAGTTAGATTTCGCTTAATTTCGTTTAATTACGTTAGATTTCGCTTAATTACGTTAGATTTCGCTTAATTTCGTTGAATTTCGTTGAATTACGTTGAATTTCGTTAGATTTCGTTGAATTACGTTAGATTTTGTTAGATTTCGCTTAATTTCGTTAGATTTTGCTTAATTTCGTTTAATTTCGTTTAATTTCGTTAAATTTCGTTATATTTCGCTTAATTTCGTTAGATTTCGCTTAATTTCGTTAGATTTCGTTAGATTTCGTTGAATTACGTTAGATTTCGTTAGATTTCGCTTAATTTCGTTAGATTTTGCTTAATTTCGTTTAATTTCGTTTAATTTCGTTTAATTTCGTTGAATTTCGTTAGATTTCGTTGAATTACGTTAGATTTCGCTTAATTTCGTTAGATTTCGTTGAATTTCGTTGAATTACGTTGAATTTCGTTAGATTTCGTTAGATTTCGCTTAATTTCGTTAGATTTCGCTTAATTTCGTTAGATTTCGCTTAATTTCGTTTAATTTCGTTGAATTTCGTTAGATTTCGCTTAATTTCGTTAGATTTCGCTTAATTTCGTTTTAATTTTGTTGAATTTCGTTTAATTTCGTTGAATTTCGTTATATTTCGCTTAATTTCGTTAGATTTCGCTTAATTTCGTTAGATTTCGTTAGATTTCGTTGAATTTCGTTGAATTACGTTGAATTTCGTTGAATTTCGCTTAATTTCGTTAGATTTCGTTTAATTTCGTTAGATTTCGTTGAATTTAGTTAGATTTCGCTTAATTTCGTTTAATTACGTTTGATTTCGCTTAATTTCGTTTAATTTCGTTTAATTTCGTTGAATTTCGTTAGATTTCGCTTAATTTCGTTAGATTTCGCTTAATTTCGTTTTAATTTCGTTTAATTTCGTTTAATTTCGTTAAATTTCGTTATATTTCGCTTAATTTCGTTAGATTTCGCTTAATTTCGTTAGATTTCGTTAGATTTCGTTGAATTTCGTTGAATTACGTTGAATTTCGTTGAATTTCGCTTAATTTCGTTAGATTTCGTTTAATTTCGTTAGATTTCGTTGAATTTAGTTAGATTTCGCTTAATTTCGTTTAATTACGTTTGATTTCGCTTAATTTCGTTTAATTTCGTTTAATTTCGTTGAATTTCGTTAGATTTCGTTGAATTACGTTAGATTTCGTTGAATTTCGTTGAATTTCGTTGAATTTCGCTTAATTTCGTTTAATTTAATTGAATTTCGTTAGATTTCGCTTAATTTCGTTTAATTACGTTTGATTTCGCTTAATTTCGTTTAATTTCGTTTAATTTCGTTGAATTTCGTTAGATTTCGTTGAATTACGTTAGATTTCGTTGAATTTCGTTAGATTTCGCTTAATTTCGTTAGATTTCGCTTAATTTCGTTTAATTTCGTTGAATTTCGTTTAATTTTGTTGAATTTCGTTATATTTCGCTTAATTTCGTTAGATTTCGCTTAATTTCGTTAGATTTCGTTGAATTTCGTTGAATTTCGTTGAATTACGTTGAATTACGTTGAATTTCGTTGAATTTCGCTTAATTTCGTTAGATTTCGTTTAATTTCGTTAGATTTCGTTGAATTTAGTTAGATTTCGCTTAATTTCGTTTAATTACGTTAGATTTCGTTGAATTTCGTTGAATTTCGCTTAATTTCGTTTAATTTAATTGAATTTCGTTAGATTTCGTTGAATTTAGTTAGATTTCGCTTAATTTCGTTTAATTTCGTTAGATTTCGTTTAATTTCGTTAGATTTTGTTTAATTTCGTTGAATTACGATAATTTCGTTAGATTTTGTTGAATTTCGTTGAATTTCGTTAAATTTCGTTGAATTACGTTAGATTTCGTTAGATTTTATTAATTTCGTTAGATTTCGCTTAATTTCGTTGAATTTCGTTGAATTTCGTTAGATTTCGTTTAATTTCGTTCAATTTCGTTTGATTTCGTTTAATTTCGTTGAATTTACCGGTGCACCTTTTCAAAGTGCAAGCCTATCATATGGAAGACCCAGTATAATTTGTAGGGTCGTCTGCAAGGCATGGTGTGTCTATAGATTTATAAATCTTTTCTTCTCCGTCGAATGACTTTAAAAGTATATTATTAATAAACGCAGCTTCATTTTCCGGAGTCAATATAGCTCGTTCGCAAAACCACTCTATTGGCTTGTGAAATACCTGGATACTCTACTGGATAGGTTGTATTATCTCAATAATGGAAGGATGTTCACCATTTCCTATTTATAGAAGACTGGGTTAAAATATACCAGCCATCGAATCAATCGTTTTTAGTTAACCTTATTTTTTTTACTAAATAAGAAGTATCAGTGTATCCCCTCCCCACCTCCTTGGCTTGATATTCCAAATATCTCTTCTTTACATATGTCACTAAAAGAACCGTTGTTCATAATTACAGACTCCTGCGGTTTCGGCTGTGCGTTAATAAATCACTCACCCAAGAGCACTCCCGAAATCACGATTTCTTAGGTTGGAAAAAAATTATAATGTCAAAATTATTTACTTGCCTATGTACGTGTTAGTGCCAAATTTCAAATAAATAAACCTAATGAAACGGATTATTCCTAGTAAAATTTTTACCCCTTTTCGCCCCCTTGGGGGGTTGTTTGAAAAAAAACTATAATGTCAGCCTTATTTACTTGCCCATGTACGTACGTACGTGTTAGTGTCAAATTTCAAGTACATAAACCCAAGGAATAAAAAATTTCATTGTAACGTTTTTACCCCTTTTCGCCCCCTTGGCCCCCCAAGTTTGCAAAAAAAAATATCTCAAACTTATTTACTTGCCTGTGTACGTGTAAGTTCCAAATTTCAAGTAAATAAACCCAAGGAATAAAAAATTCATAGAAACGTATTTGCCCCTTTAGGGCGTGAATTTCTAAAAATTATTTCTTAGTGCTCCATTACACATCTCAAGGAACCTACATGCCAAATTTCAGATTTTTACTACCAGTACTTTCGGCTGTGCGTTGTCTGCCAGTCACTCAGTAACGGAAGAGTTTTATATATATATAGAATGATTACTTAAGTTAGGAAGCTTAAATATATTGTTATACAAACAGGACCTTATAATGCCCCATTTTATTGAAAATAACAACAAGCCAACAACATTGTCACTTATTAAATGAACTTTCATTTATTTCCGAATTACATATTGATAATTATAACATTAATGCAAATTTTACAGAGTAGTTTGTGAGTCGAGCCAAAACACCTAATAACCCAAATTATGATGGAAATAGCGAGATTCTTTATTGGTTAGTTGCGTGTAACGGCCCAGCGTACTTTGGAGCTACGAAAATCGACAAAAACTGGTATATATGAGATATTATGTATTTGTTTAACAGAAAATCAACAGCCCTTAGGTAAAAAATAATAATAAAAATATGTAAAATAACAGAAATTTTATGATCTTTCATATATAAAATTTCCGTGTTACAATGTTAGTTACCGTACTCCTCCAAAACGGCTGAACCGATTATTACCATTTTTTTTTAATGTTTTGACGAAATTTATTGTCTAATTTTTTTATTATGTGGCATTCGATACATACATATAAGCGACATACACATCACCAACCCCTATTTTATTAATAGTTTTATGGCAAAATGGTCCCCTAGTAATAATATAAAAGTTATTGCAGGTCTAATTACAAGTAAAATAGGTATGTTGCAGATTTTTGTTGTCATGGGTATTAAGGATGATGAAAATCCTATTTCACTATAACTTAAAATAACTACGATACAAGACATTAACGAAGTGAAGTAAATAATAATTTTAACAGTACAAGTAAACATGTCTTATGATGAGAATAATAAGATTGTTATCTGTTTAATAAATTCTTATGTTTTGATACAAATGGCTGTAAAATTTGCAAATAACCTAACCTAACATAATTATAATAATTAAAGAAAATTATTATAATTAGGTAAAATCATCACAATAGTTGCTAATTAAATTAATAGTTATTACAATCGCATTGGACGAGACATATAAGTCAAGATTATAAAATCGTTATGCCAAGTTCTATAACTTTTAGTGGCCTGACGGCGTCCAACCAGCGAACAAATGAAACCATGAACTCTGGCATTATTCGTGAAACAACGGTAAATCTTGCGCCAAACTGAGCTCCGCATTATTTACAGATGATATATTTTAGCGGTTGTGCAATACCTGCTCGAATTCATTGGTTTATTAAAAAATATTCGTATCATTTTCTTAGGTGCGGTATTTAAAAAATTAGGTAGTTGGAACGTAATAAAAATAAACCAAACTAACCCTTCATTACGCCTTATAAATGTTTTGATCACACAAGATGTGGCAGTTGCTACGTCGTAACGCGTTAAGGTTTTCGTAGCTCGGCTACGTAGCATTTTATATCAAACATTAGGTAATTTACATACTTTATTAATTTAAATCCTAAAGTAAGGTGTAAAGAATAAATAAAAAAAATAATTAATATAAATATTTTAGTGTTATAATTTATTTATTTTGAACTATGCTTAGATTTTTTACGGTTTTAGAAGACTTCAATCTATTTAACCCATATCTAGTTATATTAAAAAAAAATGGTACATCAAATACGTACAATTGTTAAACGTTCTTATAAAATATTATTTTAACTTTGGGCTGAAAATTTTCAATATAAATTCCATTATAAGTTGAATTTACTTGAACAGCGATCGCGACTGTTTTATTTATTAAGCGCTTGGTTACCACCGAAACGTGAATCAATAGTTTCCACACCACTTACGCCTTTTGTAAATATAAGCCGATATAGTTGAAAAACTTATAACATATGGGTCAGGAGGCCAACGAGCAGCCGATTTTAAGGCAAGCAAGGACGTTTCCAACGCCGGGATGTTTGCTGGTGTATTGGTGACTCCTAAAGAATGGTTCGGTACATGACAATAGGATAAAAGTTAACCCCTTAGCCACATTAAGCAGAAGTGACGTTTTCTACAACGGAGATTTCTACTTAGTAAAATTATACGTATCAAGTTTATGATACAATGTTTTTGTGCACTATGACTTGTAATTTCTTGACTTATTCATTTACTCAAGTCTGATTTGCTACGTAAGTTATGCTGTTCGAAATGTCGAGAATAACGAGAAATTCTTAACAATGTATATAAAAATTAAATAACTATACCTAATATTATTTTTCAAATAAATTAATATTTTATTATTCAAATATAAATGCATCGAATATTAGGAATGCTTTACGTCAATGACAAGTGTTGACTGCTTACAACACAAATGTCATATGGTTCAAGCTTGGGTGTGTTTAGTGTTGACAATTACGAACAAGGCTAAAATGTCTATTCATTATTCTTGTAGGTATTGTTACAACCTAGAAGTACTAAGAAAATCCTTTTTATATATTCCACCCACTCCTAGTTCTGAAACAGCGTAATGTTGCCGAAGTTTTAATGGTTTTCGTATCGAAAATAAACTTCGTGGAAAACACCTTTATACAGAATATTACGTTAAATTTTCAATACATTTTATAAAATACTTCACTTTAGTTGTGAGATTAATTTTCATCTACTGACTTTAAGTAATCGTTTCGCTGGGATTTAAAATTATTAAGTATTACAAAAATAAAAAGATAAAAATTAAAATAAAAATCTTTAAAACAACACAACTGTGTTTGTGGTAAATTCAGTTGTAAATGTATATTTCTCTTGTCGCTGCAAGATACAGTCTTAACTCAAAACAACCTCTTGTCAAAAGTCCTATCTACAACCGGAATTGCTTTTAAAGTCTTCAGTTAAACAAACATGGATTTTAAATTGACAATTTACTGCGAAAAGCATAAGTTGTTGTGATTTACAAAAGCTTTTTTATTAAGCACCAATCAATAGTTTAAAGCAATTTAAAGATTTCTATATAAATCACTAGCGCATTGGTTGGTAATGTTAACTTTATTTGGGAAAAAAATCCAATCTGAATAATGTAACATTTTAATACGTTAAGTTATATATGGTCAAATTTAATAATATATTCTGCAAAGCCTTACAAAAGTGAAACTCTATAGTAAAGTTGTGTTAAAATATTGTATTGGCTTTCTGCCAAATACAACTCGACGCAGTCACGGTCTATTTAAATTTACACAAACGATACGAAATCAAAGATTAAATTTTGGTATTCAATTGATTAATATTTGTAGAATGTTTAGAAGTTTTCAAAATATTTTATTATACAATAATCAAATATTTTCATAGATCGAATATTAACTTGACTTTTCCGCTATATTTTCATAACTGAGTGTCAATGTTAAATAATAAAAAACACATTTGGTGCTTTTTTCATGTGAATGTATATATTTCTTTGATCTCTCTATCGTGTATATATATATTATTTCTGTTATGTATATATATTTAAATAATACTCATCTCGCACCTATGTGTATGTACACATTTAATCCACTGTCCGTTAGACCCAAGGTAACCTATTTTAGGGACTTCTAAAAGACTTCTCTCCCTCGAAGGCCGGTAACACAACTAAATGCCTCTCAGTATTGGAGTTAGTAATTTGCTTGAAGTTACCCACCTGCTGGTTTGCCTCCTATTTCGTAAAAAAATATCTATAGTTTGAGCACAGAATTGATTTAGTTGGTATACATATATATAATTTATCCATATTTGTTAAAAATGACCTTCTGTTTGGCAGCAAGGCTGCATAGGTGATCATCGCGTAAATTGGATCGTGGAATTTACAACTTTTAGGTTTAAACAGTAAAAGCAATTATAACTACGTTATATGGTTGTATTAATAAAAAGTAGGTTTCTAAGGTTATAGGAATACTGGGTGAATTAGTTGAGCACTCTCGTTAATTACAAAAATTTCCATTTTGGAGATCGAATTGACTTTTTGAGACTACCTTGAACATAAAATTTTAATTCACTGCAAATAGGGCTTCGTTATGACTACAAAATATTATATAAGACTCAAACATCCAGAATTATGTTTTTAATATTTGTAAAATTAAAAGAACTGAATCGCACATTACTTTACACGGTTTTATTTTATTTAGTATTATTTATTGGTTCATCAAAAAATCTTTCCAACCATACCATACCATAGTTGACTTAATCTTTTAATATACATTTTATGTTTTTACACTCAGTATCGTTTTCCTTTTAGACTGTTCTAAACGTGACGAGCCTAAAAAGAATCGGTTTTATCTGAATAGATATCACAGAATACAGAATTTTTAATTCGCGTTTTTTACCATAGTTTTGGAACTGTTAAGTATGTGAAAATTAGATCAAATTATATAATTCTAAATTCAAACATTATATTTGTATATTTACTATAATTTTAATATATTTTAACATATCTGACATTCAATCCCTAATTTGTAAGTGGAGTGCCAAGAAAAAAAACCAGCTGGAACGCCGCCAAATGCAACGCTCACAGAATGCAACGAATTATTCTAACATTGCTCCACTCACTACTTTATAGTTCGTATCGTGGATAAATTGTAGTTTTTTAACCCCTTATATAACAAAGAGGGGAGTTATTCGTATAAAAGAAAAACAAATAATGTTTACGAACTCTATTAGCTACTCTTAGGGTTTTGTCTGTTCTGAGTTCTTTATATATTTCAGGCCTGTTGTCTTCATTGCTTATTTATGCCTCTTCATATGGTATAAAATATATATTGACATTGTGGCATTCATAGAGATACTTAATAATATTATAAAGTTGAAGATCCAATAAAAGTCGTATGTTAAAAGAAGTAAGTGTTGTCATAGCATATATAATGTAAATGTTGGATCTGTTTAGCTCGAACCGATTTTATGATCGTTAAACTTTAATCGATTGCAATAATGCCACGTTCATGAACATGGAGCAATGTGCTTGTAGCGGCCAATCATAAGAATAACATTCTAAATGCAGTAAAATAATATGTAGTAAATAATCTTTATAGCAACCACTTTTAAATACAGTTTGCATAGTTTCTATATCCTTCCTTTTGAACCAAAATAATAATATTAATAATTGACTAAGCCGGGCTATTTGTTCTCGTAACATAGGTGATTTAGGTTGTTGACTAATACCACAGAATAAAAAATGTTCGAACTGCCATCGACCGAGTACAGTGCACTAAAAAACTGTCCTTCACGTAAGAACTTTATTTATCATTTTTTTAATCAACGTTAAATGAATCTATCTATACATATACCCCTGTATAAAACCAATATATTAGGGTTATAAATAATACACACTTGTCTATTACGGCTATTTACTTACAGCATTACAGTAGCTATTGGTTTCACTGCGTACCAAATACGTATACAACTGTACACAACAACGCAGATATTTGGTACGCAGTGAGGCCGTGGGTGAAAATTAACTCATTTAAGCTGCCTTTTTGTACAACGCAGACGTGTTTGACGTACCCTCATAATAAGGAGTTAGGATATGAAACTAACCAGATACACTATAATATATTATATTGGCACCGTGCCAGCTCTCAACTGAAGGAGGCTTTAACGACTTCTTATAACATTATACCGCTGACTCGATTCACCCTGATTGGTTGAGTTGTGACGTTTATAAAGCTCAAGTTCAATGTATTAAACGTGTATTTTTTTTTCGCACAGCAAATTTTTAAGTTAATCAAATCATATTTTATTAAATTTAATTCATATTCCTACAAGTTTTACTAATTTATTTCAATGTTCCCCAAAATATGTTTGAACTAATAACGTTTATTTACAACATTTTATTTTGTATGTTTAAAAAGGTCCGCAATAAGCATAACTGTAAAGATGTAAATTAATTGAGATCGTAATAATTCGTTATCACAATATTTTGGACTACGGAGGAAATGCTAAGCAATCTTTACGTAACGATAAATTTAAAAGAAACGTATAATACATGCACTTATTTGTAATTTCCGTTAAGTTTTCTATTTATCATGCAACTTAGAAGATATCCTAGTGCCGTGAAGCATCTCTGTATATGAAACATGAATTTTGTCATTCAGAAGCAGAATTTATTATTCTTAAAACTTCCTTAAGGGATATTAAAATAAACATTATGACATTATTTACATAAGCACTCTTAATAATGTGTTGATCTAACTAAACAAATCTTGAACTATAAAATATATGGTCGTGAAGTTATTTTTTGTAACAACACTTCACAGTAATACTTTGTATTCCGGCAAATTCTGCGACATCTTTACGTATTCCTCACGTATTTTAAGCGTACTAGTATTAAAATAAAAACTTTAATGAGAGTTTCTCGTTGACAACGATTGCTGCTAAGCTCTTGAAACTTCGTATTATTTAAATAAATTTGCGTATAAACCCGTTGAAGAAGTTTTTTTTAACGTAGCTGTTAAAACAAACGAAAAATACCGACACCAAGAACACGTAACTAAACACAAATAAATCAGGATTTAAGTTTTATTAAAGTTATTTTTGGTGAAGGGTGGAGTTTCAATTAAAGTGTTCATTACGCGTTGCCTCAGGATGTTTTAAGTCTTGAGTACTTAGAATGTTATTAGATCACTGTTTGTACTATCTGATTGCAATCCTTGAAACAATATTTAAATATGGGAAATGAATATTACGTTTTATTGTTTTTATTGCTTTAATATAGTCCATAAAGTGTAGGCCTGGTTTTGATGGCTTTTGTACAGTTCTTTGAAAAACCTCAGTTAGGAATGAATGTTATTAATTTTATAATAAAAAATAAGAACCATATGAAAAAAACTTTCATTCAATCTCAAACCATGAAGGTACTACGGCAATTTGAACCTATTCAATAAAATAGCAATTTCATACCAACATATATTTTAAATCCAGAGAGTATAGATTTTTAAAGTAAACAAGTCTATTGAAAATTATTATTAGAAACAATAGCAAAGTGTTCAAAAGGCTCCTACATTAGAAAGACAGGTGGTAACAATGTGTAGTGACGCTATTGTATCGCCGTCAATGCATTCATATCGAGTTTCAATTTCCATTAACATCAATGTCACCAACGAACTTTTGAAAGACTTCAAGAATCTTAAATAAAAGGTGTTTATATATGTCAACATAAATAATCGTGCAACTGCATCATTGACTGCATGTTGAAAGATCGTAAAAACAATATCTCTTATTGTCATGACAACCGGATGTTTTATGATCATCACAATTTTTTACCGTCAAAGTCCAATTTATTTACTTACAGTTTCTTATTTACTTAATGCACTATATATTATACCGTTACTGTTCTAAGATATTATATTAATGAATAAATCTTAAACCTTCAAATTGGCGTGAACTTTGACTTTTATATGACTATATGCTTAGACCATGTAGCGTATCACACTACGGTTGTAGTGTGATAAATTTGGTCATGTTCTTTTTTTAATAAATGTCAACCAAAAGCAAAAGCTTGACACTTAAAAATATTTTTATTATTTAAATTAGGTTAGAAATCTGCAGAGATTATTCGTAGAAATAAAATGGAATAAATCAATCGATCTTAATTACGTAAAAAAGATATCCGTTTGTATGTTAAATGATGCAAAAAGTTTGAAAAATAATTAATAAGTTTACAAGCAATAATATTTTTTATAAACTAAGATAAATTATTTCTTATAACAGATATTATTCTTGTTTACAGATAAGTTATCTGGGACTGGGCTTGCAGCTTTCCTGGTTCGCCGCCTGTTCTATAAAATGAATATCTAAATACGCCACGGCACAGCACTCTTAAAAACCATGCGCGCCCTTTGTGTCGATATTGCCTTTTCCACGCTCGACAATAAACTTAATTGATATGTTATAAATCAATCGCGAAATAGTACAATGTATATATTAAACGATAAAAAGCCTATACATGACCTGATTATAACAAATAACTGAATTATTTAACACATAACTGAATTAAGTAATTGCAATTAATTACTTTTTAGTTTTACACCGTTAATATTGATATTACGTACAAGAACTAAGAATACATACTATGCAGAACTTTAATATTATTCAGGGAACAGATATCACGTCTCGAGTACCTTTCATACATTTTAATGAATGTATAATAAATTTGCTCTTAATAATTAATAATTTCGAAGTTTTCTAGCCAAATATGCATCGTCAAATTCAAAATACACTCAAAACTAATAGACAATAGTTTATCACTCTCGGACATCGACATGAAATACGAAATTCTACCCTTATTACGTAGATTTCCATCCACAACGAAGCGTTGATTAAGGCTCATGTTAATTAACACCTAATGTTGTTTTTTGGCTTCGGATGTAATTAAATAAATAAATGTAAAATGATTATCCTGCCCGTATCAATTCGTTGTTATAAAAACAAATGTGATAATCAATTCTCAATTAAATTTATACATTTTCATACATACAATTATATAAAGCCAGGTAATTCATGACCTGTTTCACATATGACATTGTTATTCTCATTTGTCTCGCGAGAAGCCGTAGAGCCTCTCATACGTTTTCACTAAATTAATATCGAATTACACTGATATCGATTTGTGTACGTAACCTACTAACGGCTTTATGTCTGGTGATTCTGCAACCTTTGAACCTTCACGTAAGGTTGTCAAGACTCACTTTTAAGAATTCTAATGAAACCGCCCACGCTTCGCCGGTTGGTTTAGGAATAAAACGAGTGATTTTTTAAGTTATACAATCAATAGGAAACTATTATGATTAACATAATTATTAATTTTAGATAATACACTCAATACAAGTATTTGACGTCATTGCAAAAGTTTGGATAGTGAACAATTTTGTAAAATGTCAATAACCAAATAAATCACTTCAACAAATAAATATTTATGATACAATCAGCCCTAGCAAAGGTTTTATTGAGAACTAAATCATGTAAGGCTGTAATCTGGATTACAGCTTCAACTACACCTACTTTTAAAACCTCGCAAGCCACCGCTGGGGCATTTTATGGTCGGGTTTATATCTTAAATCAAAGGTTTATTATTATTTTGTATTTAACCATTTCATTAATTAAATAATAATCAGTTCAATCGTACGTTTACATAACATTACTATATAGATTATAGACTGTTCCTTATATATTAGTAAGATACTCGCATGAAAATGCTTTGTCAGTTGTGTAGATTATTATACATTTATCTTGGCGGTTGTATTTTAAATAAATTAAATTAAATATAAAGATAAAAAAAATGTCTACGTTTATTTTCTACGAAAACCCTTTGTGGTGTGCCTCTTAACATCATTATAACCGTTGTCAAAGTTTGGGATGGGCTTAACAAAAACGAAGTAACCCGATCCCTTTTAGTAATGGCGCAGGTAGGGTTGTGAGATCCATCAGCAATAAAGGTCGCTGACCTCAAGGTCACAATCGATCTAACCCTCCATTATATCAGCTGATTTAAATGAAATGGAATATACTCCATTTATAACTAATATAGTATATAACATAGTTATAACTAATGAAAACTCTTATCGTCCAATTTGCTTTTTAATTACTCTGTAATGTTTGAGGCATATCCCTTAACCCTCTTTTAAGGCAGAGGCGAAATGCTGGCATATCTTTAGTACTCAAATATATGATCCAAACTAACTTATACATAATATTAAATTTAAACTTTGTATTGGGTGTATTTCTAGAGACTGTCCAGGCCGAACAAAACCAGGTCAACTAGTAACCTGTCTTTTAGTCAGCGTATAGGCCGGTATTAACATATCAATTGACATTGGACCGCCATTCCAAATAGCAGATTCGGACGCTAATTTGTAACATGGTGCATACCGGAAACACTATTGCAGACAAATCATAGCCGACTGTATCCTATTTGGACGATTGCCAGGCGGAAAGGCGCAGTGTCCTGGTTATTCGTCAGAATGAAGCAATAAATAATGAAAACTTTATATAACATTTATTTTAAACTTAAAATTTAATCATCTATGACTCTAATCATAATCAGTACTATGCAGGGCAACGAACCTAAAATAAAAACATTGCGATAGCAATCTGAATGGTTGAAGGGTTATAATTTGGTTTTTGCTAACGTGTCCAGAAGAACAGGGATAACTTTTATCCGTGAGGGACTTACATTACAGGCGAACTAATTTTAATTTTAAGTCTCTTAAATATGTAATGTATATCTGTATTGCATGTGGAAAGATTTTATTTTTGTGATAACGACTGATTTATTGCCTATTTTAACATAACATTGCATTGTTTAAACATTTTTGTAATACAAATATCAATATAAGGTATAATAAGAAGTATTAAATTTAATCTATAACGGTGTTAACTTTCATAATCTGTCCGTGGTTGAACCTACCAACTGCCTGAAACACGGATTAGTTGGCATTTAAAATAATAAGTTAAAACAAGTTAAATTGCAATTTAAGTCCCAATGTAACTAAAACCTAGACACCGGACACCCATCAAACCCATTTAAAAGTCATATAAAACTGAATATGGCGGATGGTTTTGGGTACCATTGGAATTACCTCTGGGCCAATCTTTAAACACATTTTCACAACTAGCATGATTATGTATATATTAAATGAGGGGCGAAATCCTGAGCTTCTATGTCACGTTGTATGACGTCCAAGCTGAAAAAAGTACACTAAGTATGTATCCATGGCCAATACACGTTATTTGGTAAGATTATGTGCAATATTTACAATACACCGATCTTATACATACTGAGCAAAATCAAAAATAACTTTATTCTTATAAGTAACTTTCTTACACAAGTGTAATCAACAAAAAAGTTATACCTCGCACACTCACTCACACAGAAACACCATTGCACACACTAATACACACACACACACACACACACACTTAAATTCTGGTTCTTTACATAATATACTGCACTTGTTCATATGTATATTTTTTTTTTTTCTGTTCGTGTTTTTTTTTAGTTGTATTCTTTGTTTTTGATCTATTTTTGTTGTGTAAGCTTTTTGTGATAAAAAATAAATAAAAATTTACTCTACATTTACTTACAGTTGCTAAATCAATGGCGAAGTCTAGATGACAGGAACTGGAAACCAATACTCCGCCACTCCTTTTATTGCTAAGAACTATACCTACTTAAAATAAGTGTACTGTGTAGCATTACAAATCTTCTATTCTTGGTTGTATTTGTTAAAAACATTACATGTGAAAACAAAACAAAATATCTTTTGGTAACTAATTACTCAAGGCAATGCAACAACTTTTGAAACTAACAAGCTTAGTCTGCGATATACGGAACTATACGACCGTCCTAACATCGCAACATGAGTAGACCGACCCCGAAGCGGTACAAAGTTAGTATCGTGTTATTACTGTTAAAAACAAAAACGTATATAAAATGTAATATTATTATTTTGATTTAAAAAAAACTTTCATAGATTTATCATTATTTTAAAAATGGAGGACGTATTTTGGCATAACATTTCATTTAATAACGTTGTGTATTACTTAGCGATGCTTAAATATTCCTATACAACGATAATGTAACAAAACGTTTTAAAATAAACTTTTTTCTGTGATTGCACGTGTTATATATGTATAATACAGTATACTTATTTTACATCATATAATGTATGGTATAATGTAAAATAAGTATACTGATATAATAAAAGAAAGCATATATAGATAGAAACTAAAAGTAGATAAGTGAATCGTTACAGCACATTGACACATGTACCTACTTCTCATGTGGGGTCTGAAGCGAAAGTTGAAAGATAGACCTATTCGGTGTCATATTCCTTTATTCTCGACTTGAATAATATACGTGTACTCACGAAGGATCTGCTGAAATAAAGCATACGTATATTACAAAGATAAATACGGTTTACAGTACGGTTTTAAAATTAAGAAAAAATAAAAATTCAAAAGTAGAGAAAAGAGCTACAAACTTAAACCTAATGCAAATTTGTATCATCACATGATATATAAATTGAAGTTCACAATCCACACAAATCGTCAGAATGATCAGAAAAAAACATATGCATTATTAAATTAATTCAACCACAAATATTAATTGAATGTGGGTTCAAGTGCTCTTCATGCTTTAAATTACATTTCACAACTGTTAGCTCTGATTAAACACTCGTATTGTTGATATACCCATTTAAAATCAATACACGATTTATTTGCAGCATACAGTATCTGCTCATTATAAACCTGTATGAATTTTCAGGTTTGCAACATATATTATTTTATAGCTAACATAGGCAGAAATTGACTATTTATGAAATGTACAGAAGCGTAATTTAAAAAGCCTATATATGAGTATACAATAGTTTTTTAATCTAGACAAATCTATAAGTATGACTGCTAATAATATGAATTTCTTAAGATTACTGTAAAACACCCGAAAGAGTTATTTATTCATTAACTGAGTACACAGTTTTAATATAGTTTCTAGCAAGAATAACATTAACTATATGTGCATCTAACTTATTAATAGGTACAGTGTGATGTGGTGGTCCGAGAGAAGTAACTCGATGACCACTTCATTAAAACTCCTGCACACCATAGCCATGTCCTGCGAATGTCAACAAATAATTTAAAAAAAACAACGGATTCTATAGATAACTTAATGATTTCAAAGAACTAAGAAGAAAATCGCCGTACATCAAATATACAGATTTCAAAATTACTATTACTATGTAAACGATAATATTTAGATTTCACAGATTAACTTAAATCTATGAATCTTATATAGAAATCATTGACTTGGTTCTTTCGATATTGGTCTTAATTATTATAAAAATTCCTTTCGTGTTTGTAAATATCTGTCTATTCATCAATTGGTCTATTCACCAGTGATTTGACTCCTGGGCTGGATACATATTACTATGTTTAAAAAATGCGATTGCCTTAATACGAGAAATAAAAATATAAGATAGGGAAAAATAAGAAATAAGGATAAACTTGCTGCTCCATAAAGTTGGTAATTCGTATAAAGGAACCTTTATCGTACGCCTCTAGAACCAAATTCCAAGCAATTTTGTTGAACTTGTAAATACATTTTAAAGTAGTTATATAGAAACAATTATAGAAAAGGCGGATTTTATAAAATATCGGAAAATCTGGTAATGATAAAGAAGAGATTGTTTTGGGATTGAATTTGCTACAGCTTGGACTCGCTTCAAAGACATTGTAAATAGTATCATCAAAAAAGTTAATCATATAAATATATAAACAAAAATATGTAACACAACTTTTCAAGCGCTGAAGCTACTAAAACTGCTATTCTAAGTAAATTATTTACCAATTTTCAAACGCATAAAGCTAACAGACATCAAACATGGAAATAAAAAATGCAATTTAATTAATTTTCGCCGTTTTTCACGGAAATAGAAAAGTGTCGGCTCGTGCAGGTATTTGATATGGGGCCAATAAAGTTTTATTATAACCGACCGAGTGGCGCCCGGTTCAGTTCAATGACTTCCTAAAGCTTTTTTAACAGGCTTCCACTTACGGCTTCACCTGCAGTGACCAAAGCTGGCAGTCGCAAATAATATAGTTAATTGGTAAAAATTGTAGGATTTCATGGACAACTGTATGTTGCTTGCTCGCGTCGGTTCTCCCTCTAACCTGTTCGTACTGGTAAATAATAAAAAAAAACTAAAAATATTGTTTATCAGAAAGTCCTGTAAGGCCTCTTCGTCCTATAAATCCTAATTTTTTGAGACAATGTTTTTGCTATATAGATTTGTATATTTTATAAAAAAGAGGAACAATTTTTTTTTTATGTTTTTAAAATAAACGAAACGAAACTTAAATTAAATTAAATCAGTTATTTTTGAACTACACAAGAGATAATATGTATGGCAAAGCAACGTTTGCCGGTTCAGCTAGTTTAACAATAAAACACATAAGGAATCCGTTAACTCTGCCGTTTCTCAATCTAAGAAATTTTGCGACTGCTTTAAATTTATTGTCAAAATCCAGTTCGCAAACATCGCAAGCAACTTATAAAAATACTAGTTGGCCTAGAACCTTATCCTATATTATATGTTTGGTATAAACATTTCTATCACTTATATCATAGCTACATTAGCAAACAGAAATTTAATATTACCTACTTTGACCATTTTATCCGATTAGAACAGAAATATATGCAAATCACGTTAACACATAAGGAATCTCGTGTTTACCTAATCCTAGTAATGGCAGAACTAACATTATCAAGTAAACAACGCTAACTCACAGCCAACTTGCTCTCTCAGCTTTCTACTATAAACTTATTCAATTAGATCATACATCAAAACCTAAGGTTTTATTGTGATCTTCAATTTGAATGATTGAAAACATAAACAAACGTTTTATGATTATAAAATTAATTAAATCGGTACTAACTTTTCTTTAAAAAAAAATTCTATAAAAATTCCAAACTTAATTCTCAACACAAACCTACGACACAAAATCCCTATAAAATTAATAATTACTATGCTTTTTCAATTTTTTATTTCAAATAGAACTCAGGATATTGTAAAAATAATTATTGTGTATTTACATATTATTATAGAAAGTCGATACATTTATGTAAATTGCTTTTTAATTTGTAGATGCGACAACGTTGATTCTTGGAAACAATACTGCGGTGCTACATTCAGCTATAGATTCATATCAGGTTTGCCTTAGGTATAAGTTTTACGAAACAGGTTACTGCAAAATGGTTACACTTGATGTGATAAAATTTGATGCAGATGACCGTTTTATTTTTCTTAACATTAGCTGTATTAACAAGTCATGTTAAATCCAAACGCAGTAATCCAAATAATTTAATTGGATATATGTTTTAATTAATATAGCAGTTTATACTTAATAAACTGATAACGAATGAGCATTAAATTTATATTCTAAAGTTATTAAAATAAAATTGGTTGTTTACAAATAAAATTAAAACTAATACGCAATTTTACAATAAAAATTTTATCTATTTAGTTTTAGGCCAATTGGCATTTTAATAAATTTTGAGAATAGTTGTCGCAGGAACGACACTCATTAAAAAATAACTCTTTCATATTATAATATTTAAGCAATCTCCAATGAGACCAAATGCCAACCTTATGATCCCAGTGACTAATTATCGTTTTAAATCTTTATGTATGACATGCGCACTGCAATTATTCAATACAAGTTCTACTATTATTTTTAGTAGTTTAATCTGAAACAAATTAATTAACATAATTATATCGTCAATTTCCAAGACTTTCATAAATGGTACAAAAAATACACATATTTTCTTCATAAATATACAAATATTTTGACTACACTTATTAAATAACTAAGATGAATATTCTAGATCTTTGGTTATGTTTAAAGCTAAATTGAGGCAAAAAATTGCATCCTTTATGCGCAGTGGAATACTATTTCAGAAAATATATTTTTTAAATTTTTGATCACAACAATACAAAAATATTATCGAGGCGTGGTTCTAGAAATATACAATCCCATTGGTGTACCTAGATCTATCCACGCCAACCTCAATCCCTCACAACAAATGTGAGGAAACTGTTAACTTCTTTTGCTAGTAATAAACATGGCGACACCTAGGTTTTCATAATAAAACTAATAGGACTTGTTTAAAGTATAAAAAGTAGATGGCGCTTAACATGGATGTAGGGGAATTACTACTAAAGTATATTTCGACAATATATCTCTATTTATCGCATTAAATGATTTTTATAATACTATAATAGTTCGACAAAATTACGTCACCTTGGTGTGAGTGGTTACAACACTAAAGTTGCGGCTAGGTAAATAAAGTCTGACATTTGACAGTTGACAATACAATAAATAAAAAAATGTAAATTGAAACTCGACAGTCAAGTCCATCCATTTACCATTGTTTTAGAAAATCGATTGTAAAATGAGAAGTTTATAATATCTTTCGTATTAAATTTTCTAACTCATTTCTTTTAATACCACACGTTATTTCAAAAGTGGCTTCATATGTTTCCATAGTGGCTGGCGAATCTGGATTATTATAATGAAACATGTCTTGCAATGGCTTCGTATACATCGGAAAAAAACGAAAGTGTCTTGTAGTTGACCGTGTATGAACCTTAGAATAATTTAGTATATTTAAAGTATTTGCAATGGCGCAAACAGTGAGACGTTCTATCGAAGCGAGGTATCCATCTTGCTATATACCCAGCAGAATTAAAGAAAGAAGGGCGAAAGCAAGGGCGCTTAGGTAAATTCATGTAGTAAATAACTCTTTTTCAGATCAATGACACCAATTCGTGACCTCATATTTTTGTTGGCCTTCGAAAAGCCTAGAATATTTTTTTTAAATAAGCTAGTGTCTTTATTATTTTCTGATTAAGAGCACTTAATGTTACATTAAGGGAAAATTGCTTTTTAATAGCTAAAATATGTTCACTAAATGAATAATTAACAAAATTATTTTTAATAATAAATTTAAATTATAAAATTTTCTGTAATCTTCTTGAAATATATATTTTTTCTATATTTCTGTTATGTATATTTTGAAATATTAATAGTATGAAAATAGTATAAAAAAATATTTTATTACTATTGCAGTACTGTAATATAAATAGTATTAATATTCTGTGTTTGGTAGATTGGAACAACAACGAAAACCTGAAAAGCCTGAAGATTTTGTATGCTACTCAGATAGTGATAGTGAAGAAGAAACTCCTACAGAACAACATAAAACACTTTGCACATCATACAACTTTGTTGATTATGTGCGTTCTAGAGAAATACAAGCTCCAGAGGTAATTTTCTTATCAAAAATTTGACCTACTTAGACTCAGAAAAGTTAGTCCTTTTTTACCTAAAAAATATTTGTTCTTTTTTAATATTTTGTCATAAACATAGTTTTTCTTCTGTAGTCTGTAGTACGGTACAAAAGATAGCGAAAATATGAGGTCAGGAAATCTGGTTCAACACTCAACACACACAGCAAAAGTACAACAGGATAAACCTATTATATAACTTGACAATGGTTTTCTGTGATATGGTTCTCCGTCTCCAACAATTTAATACTAATCTGGTTATGTATTACACCTCCCTAAAAATATTAGAAAATATTCATACTTACTGATATCAAAAGCATTAAAATGAAAATTCCTAATCCTAACAACAATTTGAACAGTGTAAATATAATTTATCAGTTAATTTATAATTATCATTTGTAAATGACCTTTCCAAATATGACTTTGTCCTTAGAGTATCATCAACATTAATATCAGTTTTTATCAATGATGTGATAGCTATTATATAATATATAAAAGCAAGGCAATCTTTGTATATCTATATAAAGATAATAATCAATTTTAGGATTGCCAATTTTATGCCAGCATTATGCAAAATGCATATTTTATTTTTTTAGCTGTATTTCAAATACAAACTATGATATGGCAAACTTAACAAGTCATAGGAATATAGACTGGGAATAATAACATTATTCATTTTGTTGACAGCCTCGATCGGTGGATCAGTCTTATGCCACGCGCCATATGCTCACGCATGATATGTTGCGTGAGACTCCAGTCAACCTTGGTACCGTCAACAAAGTGTTCTGTTCACAATGGCTTTCTGATAGACAGATTGTATTTGGGACTAAGTGCAATAAATTGCTAGTGTATGATGTACGCTCTCGTTCTCTTGACGCTATTCCAACCCTACGTCCACGCACGCCTTGGCCTGGCGCTGAACATCAAACTGGGATACACGCCCTACAGATTAATCCATCTAGAACCCTGTTAGCTACTGGTGCGCGTAATTCGTGCGAACTAGCAATCTATCGGTTGCCTACACTGGATCCTGTGTGTGTTGGAGAGGCTCATAAAGACTGGGTATGTACATTTTACTTTCAGTTTTCTTTGTATGTACACTAATCCGTTTTAATAGAATATGTAAATGTACGTTTGTAAAATTTTTTTTTCAAATGGCAGCACTTAGTGATCTAGTTAAATAATACTATTAAGTTTCAAAATGTTTTCAGATCCTTGACATGTGCTGGTTAGATGACGAGTTCCTGGTAACGGGATCCCGGGATTCCAAACTGGCCCTGTGGCGGGCACCAGACAACCTAACCACTCAAGCTACCCCTCACCACGATTATATAGCGCCGCTCGTTACTAGGGAATGTAAGGCTGGTAAGTAATGGTTTACGATATTCGGTGTTCTAGGCTCGCCCCGCAAGGGGCGATCTCAGCCATTCCGGGGCGTTTGCCCCCCCACTGGCGGAGGATACCGCGTCCTGCTGATGCAGGACGGTTACTGGGTCGGGCCAATGGCCCTCGGGTCTTGCTGCGGTGCGACGAGCGGCGAATTAGCGGTCTTGACAGAAGGCGGCCATCCAGCGACGACTGCGTCGTATCGAGCGGGTATTATGTCTTTGGTGTTGGGCCGAAGAGCGTCTGGCTCGATTCGGCCCTGGTTTACGAGTCACTTACGGCCTTATATAACGTGGGGAAGAGAAATGCAGACAATAGCATGTCAATAGTGTGCAACTCCTTTTGAGAGTGTATGCGGAATAGTCTGATAGCCAGAGGTGAACAAGCTGTAGCAGGTTGGCGGACTGAAATTTCTGCCCAGCAGCCCAATTTAAATTGGATTTGCTTGCTGACCAGAATTTGTAATTACATTTTTGTTATCTATTTAAAAAGATATAATCAACGCATAAAGTAGAAGTTTAGTAAATTGACATCATTTTCAGGTCAGAAGGTTCGTGCGCTGACTTTCAACCGCCGTTGGCGTGAGATTGCAGCGCTGACGCTCAACGGATATATCCATGTGTTCAACGCAGCGACCTTTAGACAAACTCTGTCACGCAAGTTACCCTCCTGCCAGGATCTCGTCTGCCTCGCAACACAAGTAAGCACTCTTCCTGTAATTATTATAAATGAAAGAGGGTTTTTTGCGTGTCTGTGTATATCTATATTTAGATATTTATGTTTCGAAGAACCGTATCTAGGAAGTCGTTAAAATGTTTTTAAATTTCAGGAAAACGGTATTTACGCGATCGGTTGTAAGTCATATACGTTACTTTTGGATTGTCGGACGCTACAATCAGTTAAGAAGATAACGTCTCGTTACAATGGTTGTGGGATACGATCAGCGACATTCCGCGGAGACTTACTTACTATTGGTACTGGACTTGGTGAGCGAACCCTGTGTATTATTAAATAGCATTACCTTTCCTTGCCTAGGTAATGTGAGAGTTCATAAAAGATAGATAAATCGTTTTGTGGACCGATAGATGGCGTTGCAATTTTAGATACATTATAAAAGATTCGATTTCTTTTTTAGAACTCTTTTTAGTAATTAAATATATAACTCAACAATCTCAAATAATATTTGCAGGTCTGCTAATGTTCTACGACCTCAGAGCTGGCAAGTACCTCGAGAGCAATATTCATTCTACAAAAACTGTAGCGTTAAGGGCTTCCAGAGGCTATGTGTTCCCAGACGAGGGCGTGGATGGCTTCCAACAAGTGAAATATGTACCGGCGATATACACACATTGCTATGATGATAGCGGTACAAGGATATTTACGGCCGGTGGGCCTTTACCCGCCCCACTTATTGGGAACTACGCTGGCATATGGCAATAAAAAAATTTGCATGTGGGAAACTGTTAAATGACTGACAATAGATTAGTCTTGATAGTCAAGGATACTCAACCTGGACCTGTTCTAAAATTGTATCAAACATGTACACTATACACGGTACTTGCGCGCAAAATTATATATTTAATAATATTGTCTCTGGTTTACGAGTATCACACGGTATTTTTTTTCAACTGATATAAATGTGAATCGGCTATCCTCGACCCATAGTAATATGTTTTAATGTCTCAACGAAATTTTATAAATGGAATCCATAATACTTGACCATATTCAGATCCATAATGTTTGACATTAATTGATATACTTATTTCTCTGCAAAACCAACAGACAGAATATTGTATAAAATATTGCACAATAACACCTTAGCTAAAATAATAAGCCACTCATTTTAATGTCCTAATGATCTAGTAAATCAATTTACAAGCATGAATTATAAACACTTTAATGACTTATGAAGTACAAAAAAATGAAGTGGCTTATTATGAAAGTAATTTTTTAATTGAAATAAGAATACGGATCAGGATAGGGCTTTCTAGTGATGTTGATGTTTGACATTTGAAAGAGAGCAAATTATTTGGTGGTTTATATGAATTGCAAACATTGTGTCAAATATTAAGAACACCAAAATTACCGTATACAAGAGGTTTGGAAGCCATTTAATTTGACATGTTTAGTTAATAAATAATATAATAGTATTAACCATTATATTATTATTATGTAGAATAAGTTACAAATAGTTAAGGTATCTCCAACAATAAAATGAGACTCAGTTGTGCAATTAAAAACATTAAAGTTGACAGTTTACAAATTCAATGTTTTTAAAATCTTTCAACTTCAAAGGCCATATTACCTCAACTTAATGTTGTAGACTTAAGAGCTGAAAGTCCAAATATACAAATACATACCGTATTGTGGCACTAGCAGTATTTCCATTAAGCCTCTCTTTAATCCATGGTTACACAATTGCAATACTCAATGGAATATAAAATGAAAAATTACTACTGTGCTACTTTAGGACTTATAATAATTACGTTTAGTAATTAATGGATAGTTTCGTTTTTGAAAGGGGAAACAAAATGTGTCACGAGTTTTTGTAATATTTAGCATTACATATGGGCTAGTAAGACAGATTGTAAGTAGAATTTAAGTGAAATGTATCCCTTTTAATTCTCAATAACATTGTTTAATAAACAAATTTATCCCCTTTTGACATTCATAAACTGCTAAGTTTCTTTATTAATTTACAGTTTGAAATGTATAGACATTTTAACTTTGCAATATAATAGAAAGGCATATTTGATTGTGTTGGTGTTTTTACAGATACTATTTCTTAAAAAATTGATTGTCTTAAGATTTTGTTGTTTGAATTTTTTAACCTGAAAAGTGATGTTATGATTACTATGGTAACAAATCTCATACTTTCAAAAATGAACCTCCCATATTTTAAATTTTCTCCTGAAATAGTAACTTAAAAAAAAACATTTAATTTAGTGAAGTGAGTAAAAGTTCTGTGACTGTTAATGGAATGATAATTGTGTTGCAGCTAAAATTGGATAATAAAACACCACTTTTATGAAAAAAATTTTAGCAAAGCAAATGTAATGTTGTCAGTAAATAAATACAAAATTCAATTTAAACATTGACAACCCAGCCAATAGGTAGTTCACTGCCATCACTACTTATGTATTCATCCCATTGTCTCCTGAAATGGAATACGTGACTTATTTGTAGTCAAGTGAAAATTAAATTTTAGTAGAAATAGGGGCTTCAAGAACTTACCGCACAGCAATAAATTTTTCAATATTTCCCATGAAATCAACTTGTGGGTTGGTCCCTCCAAAAAGAACCTCTTTCCACTCATCTAAGATATTATCAATATTTTGTGTGGAGGTACTCAATAGCTCTTTTGAAGGTGTTAGTTGGGCTTGAAGATTGCTTTCTTCTTTATTGTAGATATCTAGTCTTTGAGCCCATAGTGACTTCAGTTTATCTGAAATCATTAATATTTTGAAATTGCATGTCACCAGAATATTATATACATTTCATAGACTCTTATAATTCATCACATCAGTTTGAAAATTATTTCTAATGGTCTCAACATCGTTATGATTATATGAATTGAATTGTTATGATAATATTTGTGACTTTTTTAACAATATTGTAAATACATTTTTAGTGTTAAACTGGATAATATGTTATACCTACCAATATTCTTTTCAAACAAAATAGTATCTGTTTCTGATATATTCTGACCCTTTCCTTTAGCAGTGTTTACTTTAGCTTGACGCAATTTTAACAAGGCATCTAATTTGTTTAAGCATTTCTTAGCATCATTCTTTTTTCTCTGAACATCTTTAAGAACTAAATCAGCATTCAGTTTGGTCTCTTCATTCTGTAAAAATATAATATATTTTCACAACTGTCCACGGTATAAATTTAAATGTGTTACAAAGTATTCTAATACATATTGCATTACACTTCAGCTGCATGGATTTGGTATCTGTTATATATTATTTTACCCATTAATGAACTATAGACCTTAACTATGATCAGAAATCACATTATGTGCATGCCAAAAATATACAAGTCTGTTTTTGAGTTGTCAGTTAATTACATTCATACAGACAGACGAGGCTTGCACAAGGACTTTATTATACATTTCAATGTACAGATATTACAATTTTTGTAGATAAATTAAGGCAGATATCATTAATTTTGGAAGAAAGAATTTAAAATTGATTTTACATACCTTCTTTTCTTTAAGAATGTCATCCTTAATTTTTTGCAAGTTCTCATCAATTTTTCTGGATTTTTCTTTCATTTCTTTTATCCACTCTAATTTCCATTGTTTTTGTTCATTCCTTAATCTTTTAAGCCTTAGTCTCTTTGCCGTTCTTTTTGCTAAATATTTTCTAGCTTGTTCCATATATGAACCATTAAAGTCTGCTATATTTTGTATAATTGCTTCTTTGTTTTGTGCCACTTCATTTATCACAGATGTCCACTCATCTTCAGTAAAGTTATCAACATTTCTTAATAATGTTTCATGTTGCACAGTTAATTCTTTATGGATAGTTAGAAGGGTGTTCAGTTTTTCTTTTAACTTTGTTATAGTGATATTGGATTTCGGTTTAGGTAACTTTTTCTGTAAGTTCCTTTCAAAGGATTTGACAAAATCTTCATCTGATATTTCAGAAATTGGTTGGTTGGAAATTGATTGGTTAAAGATTGGTGGAGGAGGAGGAATTGATAAAGACATTGGGTGTCGATGATGGAATGTAAAATTGTCTTGAAAATTGTTATAAAAGTTTTGATTATAAGCCATGATTGTTAATAATAAAAGTTAATTAATAATATAACGTTGAGGTTACACTGGTTCAGGCAATTGAGTCTCAGCCTCTTTTAATACCTGCTGAGCAGTTTTATAGTCTTCGTTTTCGATAAGATCTGCTTCCGATTCCAATGTTGTTTTTAAGTCAGAATATGCCTTCACTAGTCTAGAAAATAAGAGGTTATTTATTATCTGTTTAAAGAACTTTAGGAAATAAACGGAAATTAAAATAAATATTTACATTATTTTAATTTGCGATAGTTATTTGCGAGAGATTACTACTACTACTATGAGATATCCCTAGGAACGAGGTAAGAATATCACAATAATTAACCTAACCTTAAAACACCTGTGGAAACTTCCTAAATTTTAAGAAAATCAGTAACTATGCAATCTCGAGAAATAATATATAAAAATATTACTCACCGTCTCTGACAATCTGGGACCATCATAAGAGACTCCTGCAGGACTTCTTCCTGCTTTCTAATATTATGTTCGTCTTGACCCTCGTCTTTTATTTTCTGTATCTTATTCTTTTGCTGCTCCGCTTCCTTTTCATATAAAACCTTTTCTTTAGCAATGCGTTTAACAACGCCCGTTTTTATTTTAATTTGTCTAATTCGAGGATCCGCCATTGTCTATTAAGAACCGCGCTTTTCTTTTTTGTATTTGGAATTGTACTGAAATAAAGCACAGAATATGTTGTTCCTTGTGACAAGGATGGGTTATGTTTTTGATGGATTCTAATATAATCTGCATTTCCGTAAATTGTCATCAAGTGACATCCGAAATACTTATTAGGACATGTTTTATAAGTCCTATTTAGTGATGTGCCGATTCGATTATTATGATAATCGACTAATCGATTACCTAAAAATAATGATCGATCATTAATCGATTACGCTTGATAACTTGTAAGTTGTAACTACTACGCAACGCCTGCGGCCTCGCTCGCGCCAAATATGGTTTTCAAAATATACCTCAGGAACTCTTAAATTTTTCGAGATAAAGACGAGCCTATGGCACTCTCCCTCCCCCAACTATGTGCATATCAAATATCATCCAAATCGGTCCAGTAATTGAGATGCGAAAGAAAGACAAACAAACACACTTTGGCATTTATTAAAATAAATTTATACTTTTTATAAAGTAAGGATTACACATTAAAATATGTAGCTGAAGATATCCTAATATATATATTTTTTTTTTACACTTTATTGCACTTAAACACTAGAAGCAAATGACGTTAACAGATGTTAGTCCATATAAGAGCAAGGGGCGGCCTTATCGCTAATAAGCGATCTCTTCCAGACAACTCACCCAACATAATATTATTTTCATATGTTAAGTCTGAACAGATAAAAACTACTTAAAGTACTTTTAAGATTTATTAGTCATTACAATTTGCTTTTTGCAAGGTAAGAAACATAAAAAATAAGTTATTAAAACAAAGGCTATTAAAATAAGTCAAATCAATCAAGACAAAGCAATGTTCATTTTTGATTCACTGTTCTACTTCTAAAAGATAGGTACTTAATGATAATGTACACTTTCGTATTTTCAAGCAGTTTCCAGTTTGCATTTAAAAATATAATATAATCCAGGTGCTTTGGGAGCAGCTGGTTACATCTCAAATTAGTTATCTGACCAGTTTTAGAAAATACCCTTTCTGAGGGAACTGAGGTTGCCACAGGTTCAAATATTAGAGACCGGCAGAAATATATATTTTTCTAAATCGATTATGTAAACGGTAATAGATTATAACTAATTATGTTCATAATCGATTAATCGATTATTGATAATCGATTCCGCCCACCATTCGTCCTATTTCATTTGGTCCCATCAGTAACAGCTATACGAGTATATGACATATGTATGAGAGTCTGGTACTAAGCTGCAACCTAATATTAACTTGAAGTTTGTAACAAATAATAAATTTAAAATAAAAAAATTACCACCTGTGTAATCATGAAAGTAGACAATATATTTTATTTAAGAAGGAATTAATTGTAATATATAATTTACGCCAAAAAGAAAATGTTTTTAAAATACAAATCGAATAAAACAATAATTGTTCAAAAATTGTGTCCATTGCGAAAGGTTATATAAATTTCTTTTTTCATACTAATCATTTTTAAATGAATTTAACAGTCATAAGCTCGATCGCTGCCTTTTCTAAAAATATAAACATTAACATTTAAATGAAACTGCTAAAATAATATTCTCAACTTTACAAATATAAAATTACTTGTTTTTTACATAACTTATTATACCTACTACAAAAATTACAAACTGACGTTATCTAATCGCAAGAAGAAAATTGTAAAACTTACTCATGTTATAATGCAATATTCAGTGTAATATTTTAAATGATATCAATTCAGTTTTAAAAATTCTGAAGTCGATCAAATGGACTCCATTTGATTTTTATGCCTGTTTTTTAGCTTATATATTTTTCCAAATGTCACTATTCTTATAAATTAATTTTTCGGATTTAATTATTCGGAATAACCTTTCTAATAAAACTATGAAAATATGATTTTATTTAGAATTATACTACAATACAACAAATACTAAAAATTGTAACGCTAAAAGATTTTGAATAGGTTTGAATAGGTACTAGAGCTTTAATCTGTTAATGGGTACTTTTTGTAGTATAATTTAAGCGTAAATTTTTAATTTGCATCGTGCGCAATGTTTTCGTAATAATTTATTACTTATTAAGTTAGCTAATGTAAAATGATTTACATAAATAAATAAAAAGGTAGTTACATAGGTGTGAATGTACTATGAATGTTTAATAATAGCATTTTGTTCCGTATACTATATCTAACCAGATAAAGTTTTTACCAAATGGGTTGGTTAATACGATTGATTAATACAAAGGTTGCGATTTGATTAAACTAGGATTACAGATGAGATATAAACTCAATGTGGTGTCAGATAAGGCTCAAGCCTCGATATCAATACCGAAAAACAATAAATAGATCTCTACATATGTTGATCATCCATATCTCGTAATAAAAATGAAGTGGTTTGTCTTGTTGGCAGGTGAGTTTTAAATAACAAGTTACATAAGATATTTTAAATTATGTTACCATGGACGAAAATTATACAAACAACTCCTCTGTGCTATTATACCTTCAAATTAGTACCTACTCTAACTGTGAAGCAATGATCAACCGATAGGCCCTAGCACAATTGAGGGTCTATGTCATCGTCGTACCGGTTGTAGTTGTATCATAGAAAACGCTTTACAGACGTTATATAATAAGGAGGACAGCTCTAGGATACAATTTGAAATATATTATTCCAATTATTTTAACACACAATATTTAAATAGACGCATTAAGAGTTCGTCACTAACTGTTTCAACTAAGTTTATACGAAAATTCAAATAGGTTTATAGCTAAAATACGAAAATGCATTCCGCACACATTTTACTTGCGCATAGGTAATAATTAAATAGATTCACAAATGATTTCTTCTTTATCAATGCTTCTACCATATTAATACTAACTTTTAATCTGTTTGTGCTTAGGCCTTTCGGTAGTACTGGGCGCTGCACCCAGAACGCCGGTCTTACGAGATTTTACTGTAGAAGATAGCGTTGATGGTGGCAAAATTTTTATCGCAAGTCTACATAGCGGTAAGTTGAAAATACGTGAAAGTTAACGTTCCAATACTTCCCATGCACTTTGTAAGAAAAATACGCGAGTTATAGCTACTGTTTGATATTTTAAAACAACATTATTATCGAAAATATTTTATAGAGAATAAGTCTTGAAATAAATTCCTTGTAGTGTAATTATACTTCAGACCGAATTGTCATTCTTTTTGTAATTAAATTACTTAAAGCGTTATATTATTTTACAACGTTCCAAAATTTTTAACAGCTACTAAAGAAGATTTTTCTGGGCACATTGGACGCCAGGTTTCCGGTGACGATGAGGTAACATTTGAAATGAAGTCAGAATATCATGAAGATGTGAATGGTTACAAATTGTCAATTTCTTGGGACGGACCTAGTGACAGAGTCTTTGAAGATTGCTTCGACTTCGGTAAGCTAGTCTTTGCTGTTTTTCACAAGAAAAATATATAAGTTAATAAGCAATCGCTTCCAGGCAACCCACAATCTTTAATCAATCCTTATTTGTATGAATTTAGTTTATGTAAAATGTAAATTTAACCATGATTTTTCTAGGATCGTCGCAATGGTTCGGCGGACCAGAGCAAAAAGAGCAATATTGGCCAATACAAAAATCAAAACTTCAAAAATACTCAATAATTTCAAAAGAACTAGACAACTCTGCGATATCAGAACGGTATTGGCTCAGTTCTAACGGAATATATATTTATGTACACCCCGAAGCTCCTCTGTTTGTAGACTACCACAACATTTTGGACAACCACATATGTTTGATCGCTGATGTGGCAGAACCCTACTCTTCAAAACGAACCCACAATGTCCTCAAATACGATATATGGATCTTTCCGGACGCAAAAGTTGCACACCAACATGCTGTTGATACATATTTAGGAAAGCCCTCTGGCATCCCAGACTACAGAATGATTCAGTATCCAATATGGTCTACTTGGGCAAGGTACTCCAGAGAAATTGATCAGGAGAACCTATGGGATTTCGCCAATGAGATCAAGGATAGTGGATTCCCAAATGCCCAATTTGAAATTGACGATTTGTGGGAGGTTTGCTATGGTTCACTTACTGTCAACGAAAATAAATTGCCAAATTTGAAGCAGTTGGTACAAGATATAAAAGGACTTGGATTCAGAGTTGCAATTTGGGTCCATCCATTTATAAACAAAGATTGTGAACCTTGGTACTCCGATGCTTTAGAAAAGGGGTAAGTCAAATATAATCTTGTTTATAAAGACTTATAAACAGAAATACATTACAATATAATTAACAGCTACTTAGTTCTCAATGAAGAGGGAAGTCCTGACTCCACTTGGTGGAACAACAATGGATCCATCCCTGGATACATCGACTTTACAAATCCTGATGCGTCTGCATGGTATACCTCAAGAATCCAAGAACTTGTAGACACCTATGATATTGATACTTTGAAATTTGATGCCGGTGAATCGAGCTGGTCACCACAGGTAATTTAATAATTTAATTCATACAAAAATTCAACAATGATTATTGTATATAATTTAATAAAAAAACATTATTTTTATTTATTTATGTGTTATAAAGAGTTTGTTTATAACTTGTACCTTATTTTTTCGGTTTCTTTTCTATTATTGATGATCTGATAACTACATATTGTTCCATATATACAATATAATGTAGATAAATAAACATACATATCAGGTATTACGCATATTAACCAAAAATTATATTAGATTCCAGTCCAAAATGGCGACATTGATCTTCACCCAGGTCACATAGTTCAGACTTATGTGCGAGCAGTTGCTGAGTTTGGACCTATGATTGAAGTTAGGTCTGGAATGAGGTGCGTACTATCTTCATAAAAGTTGTTCAATAGTTGTTATGTATTGATTTCAACCATATTTTTTATTATTATAATGGACGAGTATTCAAACACAACTTTTTAATAAATTAAGAACCGAGGTTTTGACAGTGTCTCAACAATTCACAGCGCTTTACAACTTTTGCTAATCAAAATACTTATCGTTAAAAACTTGGAATGTATTTAAATGTGTCTGTCCACGTGTCCATATGTCCGCCCTATGTTTCTTTAAAAATACATACAATCGTCTTGAAACTAGTGCATTCAATATAACTTAAATCGCATTACTAAAGTTTGACATTCGTGTTGAACTCTATCTGCGATCCTAAAAATAAACACACATCCTCAGAACCCAGGATCTACCCGTATTCGTTCGTATGGTGGACAAGGATACGTACTGGGGCTTCAACAATGGTCTTCAGACCATGATACCGACTCTGTTAGCCATGAATCTAAATGGCTACACCCTGGTTCTGCCAGATATGATTGGGGGCAATGGTTATAATGAGAAACCAAGCAAGGAACTGTTTGTGAGATGGCTTCAAGTAAACGTGTTCATGCCGACATTGCAGTACTCTTTTGTGCCTTGGGATCATGATGATGAGGTATTAAATAAATCATACAACAAAATATACAGCTGAGGTTGTATGTATGTTTTAATTTATTTATAAATTGTGATTTTTGTATTTTTTTATTTAAATTGTTTTCACGTTTCACACACTAACACTTGGCGCCGTGCAGCGGTTTGCAACAAGTGGGGGCTGCTGAAAATCAATGGTGTGGAATATTATATTCCACAGAAATCCGGAGCAGCACCCTATTTGGCGCATGCCCGCGGCAGTTGCAACAACGCAATGTGTTTATTTTAGTTAGCTTTAAAGTTATATTTATAATTTATTGTGTGTATGTGCCGTGTGTGTGTCCAAATAAAAATATTTTCTTTCCTTCTTTCTTTAATTATTGGTAAATATTATTTTTTCTACAAGGCCGTGGAAATTTGCCGTAAATACACTCAAGTTCACGCTGATTACGCTGATGAGATCGTCGCGGCAATGGAAGCTTCAGTGAAGTTCGGCACACCAGTAAACCCACCCATTTGGTGGTTGGACCCCACTGATGAACAGGCACTTGAAGTTTGGGATGGTACGTATAACACTAAGACTTACTTCTATAAAAAAATGACCTTGCTGTTAAAGATGGTACCGTAACAAAAATAAAACATTTTTGGGACACAATGTATAGTACATTGATAAAATTTTCTAATTGTTTTCGTAATTAAAATTATACTTACCTACCATATAATATGCTTATGGTTGTAAGATATGGTTACTTTGAAGTTTATCGGTAGTTCGAACTTGGAATTTTCCATACAATTTTGTTTATTCGCATTTCAATTAAAACCACGCTTCATGCTTCCCGTTTAATTTGAAATATAAAAAATATTTCGAAACTTAAATATCATCAGAAAACTATGCAATTATAGAGTTCCTTCTCGGTGAACGGATATTAGCTGCACCAGTAGTAGAAGAAGGTGCTGTCACACGTGACATTTACCTTCCAAGAGGAACATGGAAAGATGGCAACACTGGTGACATCTACACTGGACCTACGACGCTCACCGCCTACCCAGCTCCATTGGATATACTTCCCTACTTCATCTTAGAAGAATAAATTACTCAAAGTGCATGTTTAATTTGTATACGCCGCCGTCTTTTAAATATTACGGAATAAAATGCGTATATTTATATTTTTGTTTTTTATTACTAAACCAAAAACTATTGGACTTATTTAAAAACTTCATCCCATAGAATTCTACCTTATAAGCGAGATATATACGTATATACCTAACTCATATCAATGAAATCAAGTTCATATCAATGAAATGAACAAATTTGCAAAACGGAAAATCTTGAAAAATGTCTTATCGGGAACGACATACATAAACGAATTGTTTCCCAATACAAGACATTTTTATTAACGAATATAGAAATACGAAATCATGTATTGTATGCTAACTTATACATTACTACTTGACCTTGACTACAACTCAATACAATATATAATTATTGTTATGATAATAATATTAATAAGTATTATGGTTCACAATGAGTTATGTTAAAAGAGTTAAGAACTTCAGTGTAAATTGTAACTATCATCCAAACCTTTAAGTTAATCTAAAATAACTTCAATATGATTTTTACTAGAATACAGATATAATACATAATGTTTTAAAGTTTTAATATCTACAGTAAATACCTAAATAATAGGTGTGTTTTTAATGAACATGAACTGGCCTTTATAACACTCATGCTTTATATAAGCATAGGCTTACATAACGCTGTAATAATATTCAGACATAACCTTTAATATAATGTATAAAAAATGTTAAAAGTGCTTGTAACATTCCACAGTAAATACCTTGAACTATAGGTACAGAGGCTAGGTAAATGTCTTTAAAACTTTAATAAGAGTATTCATCATCCTCATCAATCATCGGCGAACCCAAATAAAAGTTTATGGCTAAACTCTACTCCGCGAACTATTTCTACAATTGTTACATCACAATTAGCATTTTTAAGTTATCTATTGTTCTAGATTTATCTCAATCGATACTGTCAACGGTAGTTCAAACTTATCGAATTCGAGAGCATCCGATAAGATTTGAAAGAGTCACGCGGCAGTTAGTGTCGTGAAGATGGCAGGTCTGACTCTACTCTTCGGTATGTACAATATTAAATTCAAATTTATAAATAGAATTCTACTATGAAACTGACGTTTGGATCAAGCTAATAAACAACTATTTTTATAAATCCATAGAATTCGAATTATTTGAATTCGCTTCATGTGTTCGTTTTAAAAAAAAACAATAGTTTTACATTTAACATCTATTAATCCAGAAAATCACTTGAATTGTCAACAGGAGTCCTAACTGTTTGTACGTTAGGATACTCCCAGTCTATAGAAGTACGTCATGGACTCGTGGAGCTTACCTTGGAACCGCAAATCACTGGAGGTTTCTTAGTGGCGATGACCGAAGGTCAGTTGCTGATTTATTTGCAATTCATAAGCACTTATTTCTTGTATGTGTATAATGTACGCTGTAAGTTATCCCAGACGGTACATTGTAAATCCATTTTATGTAAGTTTAATTATAACCATTTCGGAAACCAAATAAAGTTCTACATCTCTTCGTACCTTTGTGTTTTTTTACTCTTAAATAACATTAAGTACGTTTCTTACTATTCCAGGAGAAAATAGAAAAGTTCTAGGCCAAATTGGACGTACTCTTTACTCTGTTTATACATCTGAGGAGATAGAAGGAGGAGTTCTCATTCGAATAGGATCAGCTAACCTGACTGTTCGTACCTTATACGACGATGTAAAAGATGCTAGAAGCATCAAAATAAAGTGGGATACTTATGAGCAGCTCCGGTTTGAAGATTGCTTTGATTTTGGTAATCCTCTTGTGTCCTTATCGAAAAAATACAAATTATTATATTTAATCCCTCTCAAATAATACTAATACTTTAACGAATTTGACTATACAATTCGAACTAATATTTCAGGCGACAAACATTGGTATGGTGGACCCATGCAGGAAACTCAAATCTATCCTATACAGGATGCCAATAAAACATATTCAGCTTATGTTACTCAAGAAGCTGATAACGCCAACATTGTAGAACGATACTGGCTTAACTCCGCCGGAGAATACATTTACGTACATCCACAAGTGCCACTATTTGTGGACTACAACCAACTTAGTCCAAACCACATATGCTTCGGCGCTCAAGTTGCCGAACCCTACTCTTCTAAAAGAAATCACACTGAGCTATCTTACGATATCTGGTTTCTATCAGATGTTAAAGCTGCGCACAAGCATGCTGTTGCAAATTATCTTGGTAAACCATCGGCATTACCGGATTACCGAATGGTCCAACATCCAATATGGTCGACGTGGGCGCAGTATTCTTATGATGTCTCTGGACAAGATGTTATGGATTTCGCCAAAGAGATAAGGGCAAATGGTTTCAATGACTCACAGCTTGAAATTGACGACCTTTGGGAAACTTGCTATGGATCTTTTGAAGTTGATACAAATAAATTTCCAAATTTAACTCATTTGGTCGAAGAAGTTAAGGCGCTGGGATTCCGTGTCACTATTTGGTTACATCCATTTATAAACAGTGACTGTGAGCCTTGGTATAGCGAAGCTTTAGAAAATGGGTAATATGCGTATAATTATAAAAGTAACATAGAATTAAAGTATTCAGTACATTATTTTCTTCTACCCCTTCATAATAAAATACGTTTTCACAAACATTCATTTTAGCTGCATTCAGTAATGCAAGTTGTATAGAAACAATAATCATAAATATTTCGCTACATTGGTAAACAAGGGATAATAATAAGGGATTTGTATCGTTTTTATTGCACTATCTACAACTGGTTTATCTTTCAGTTACTTTGTACTGAATGAGAATGGCAGTTCAGAAGCAACATGGTGGAATGCAAATGGAACAAGTCCAGGACATATTGACTTTACCAATGCCGAAGCGGCTAACTGGTGGTCTAAAAGAGTGACGAATCTTATTGAAACATATGGTATTGATAGCGTCAAGGTTGACGCTGGTCAGAGCAGCTTTTTGCCTCAGGTAATAATGTAACATTTTATAGGTAAATGTTGTATTTATAACTTCGTACCGCCTAACTATCAAATAGTCTATACACAATCGTCTCATATGTGTCTCAGCAACTCATACGGGTACTTCGCGGAAACAAAAAATAATTGCCAATTTACACTATCGATCTAAAGAACTAAGCTATCCTTAGATACCAGTTGAAAATGGAGACATAGATATGCACCCACATCAATTAGTGCAGGCGTTTGTAAGGGCCTGTGCGGAATTTGGAGATATGGTGGAAGTCAGAGCAGGATTTATGTAAGTTATGTATAAAACTAAATAATAGTCTACTTTATAAATAACATCATTGGCAGTTCCTTCATTCCGGACGCTATCCATCTCACAGACAAATAATTTAAAACAATAATCGAGCCTAAATTAAAACTAAATCTAACAATTTGCCAAGTAATGAGAGACTTCAAATAAACTCCTTTCATAATTATGATAAATGCGATCATCTTCTTTTTAATTAAAGGCGTTTGCCTTCATACCTTGAGGGATGGTGATGCACATGCAGTATAACAAAACTTTACATTCTCTAGGACTCAAGATCTTCCCATATACGTGCGAATGGTGGACAGGGACTCCATTTGGGGGCTGAATAACGGTCTTTCAACCCTCATCACCACAACCTTCCAAATGAACTTGAATGGCTATCCATTTGTGTTGCCTGATATGATTGGCGGTAACGGCTTCAATCTTAACCACGAACAGGCAGATGTGCCGTCCAAAGAGTTATTTATACGATGGGTGCAGGCGAATACCTTTCTACCAGTGATGCAATACTCATATGTACCATGGAATTTCGATAATGAGGTATGATAGAGGTATTTTAGCTATCGGTCTGGTTAATTATACAATATTATATGATTGCCAAAAAAATGTATACTTTTGGGTGGGTAACATTCGTCACAAGAAGTAGAAAACGTAATTATGTGTGACATAGTCAATGATAATATCTTTTTATTTTTAAAATAATCATGCCTAGAAACTACTGTGTGTATTTTGATCGTTAAAATAATTGAAATCGCATCCATAGTATTTTTTATGTAATAATTAATGCATTGCTTTACACAGTGTTTACGTTCTCACCTCCATGTTTTTTCCGTATTCACTTGTATAATAAGTAAATTGCAACAAGTTATTATGTGGGAAAACAATTATGAATTAGGTTCCTGTATCAATGCACAATTAATAGCTCGTTTGTCTCTTAATACATAAAAACTAATTGTTATAAGTACTTAAGTCAACTGCAATCTTATATTATATCGAACTGTTGTTAGTCCTTATTCAATGATAAAATTTAACTGTTTTGATATACTTAGAAATTCTAAGAGTATGCCCCAGATTTTTGCATTTGCTTCATTAGTGCCATGACTACATATTATAGAAAAACGCTGTGCTAAAGTCTGGCGAACAATAACAATAACAAAAAATGCCCTTTTAGACGATACAAATCAGCAAAAAATATACTGATCTTCATGCCGATTACGCCGATGAGATCTATACAGCGATGGGACAATCTGTGGAACACGGAAGTCCAGTGAATCCACCTCTCTGGTGGATAGCACCTAAAGACCCGGAGGCACTTGTCATTTGGGATGGTAAGATATTAATAAAATATTAATTACTATATTAATAGTAAATATTCGTTATACCGCCAAAAAAAAAGTTAAAACTCCTGTCTGCGTTAGATAAACACAAGGCAGTACCGAAGACCTTTTTAAGACCACTCGACATTTTGTGTGATGTTTCAACTAATTTCACAATGATCATCCATCGCGTTGAAATTGTAATAATTATATCTCAAAATTTAATAGATAAACTTTGATTTATGTAGGTAATAAAGTTAAATAATCTCTAGTCGTTGACGTGGCTTTGGGCAAAAATACGTTTCACACCAGGTGAAAAGACTTCGCCAGTTACAAACTTTGTTTTGCTGGAAATCAAATTTTATGTATATATTCGTTATCATTTTCCAGAATACCTACTCGGTGAGAACGTACTTGTAGCTCCGGTTCTTAAGGAGGGTGGGAGATCCCGTAATATATACCTTCCAGAAGGCACCTGGCTCGAGGAAGGAGACGAGAACAGGGCCCACGTGGGACCTATATGGCTGCAAAACCACCCAGCACCCCTGGACTATTTACCATACTTCGTAAAGGATCAGCAAAGCGGCAATGATTCAGCTATGACGTCTAGTTTATGTTTTGCTTTATTTGTACTGGCACTAGCTGTTAATATGGCTTAAGAGAAAAAAAACCAAGTGTAGTATGTAAGGAGTCCCAAATATTAAATTATTTTTTAATATGAGATATTAAATAAAATATACATTATTTTATTAGCGTTGTAAACGATTTTTATTATATTAATTCCTTCTTTGATCAAGTATCATAAAACTTATATTATCCTCTACCTAATAGGATTTCTATACCGAAAAAAATATATATGTTTCTTTTTTAAAATGCTCCCAGGGGACGTGAGTGCGTCGCCAGCCTTTTAAGAATTTTACTCTTTTCTTGAAGAGGTATTGGTAAAATTTTGTTAATTTACAGAATTTTTCAATACAAATGATTAGCAGAGGTGTTTCTATAATTAACTACTTAATTAAAACATACCTAAGACCTAACCTTCAGCTTCTACGATTTCATAAATAAAGTAACAAACTCTATACAAATATAATTTACTAAAAAGAAATTAAAAAATTATGGTAAAACTCACCGGAAAATCTTACATACATTTTATTATGAGGCTAACCGACCGTGTCTGAGACGTGTCCTGATATTATTATTAGCTTTGCATATATTAGTATTATTTACAATCATCTTAATTGAAGCAACTCTGTAAAACAGTTAATTGATAGCATAATTGCTCTCAATGATGTGAAAACAAACACAAAGCGCACAATTCCGTAGTTCTATGCAGTACAGCTGGACATACGACATGGACTACAAGTTGTTGTGTAAGTTTCAGCCTTAACAACGGTTTTATGTATTTAAAATATTAGCGCTCTATCATCAATTTCGTTAAAACATCTCTATGAAATATTCCGCCGACAAATAATGACAGTGTGAAAACATTAATCATTAACTACAATTATATTACAGTGGTAACTCTGCTAACTGCGTGTTCGTCGTTAGATATTAAATTAGTGGACCGGCCCGGTGTAAAAGTAAGAATAGAAGATAATTTTCACACTGGTCTTAACATTATATTAATACGAAGTAAGTATTAAGAGACGATTGAGTTAACATCGAAATAGCGTAAACAAAAAAAAAATTTTTTCGTCGTCGCAGTAAAATCGTCAATATTCATATACAATGACTGGAATGTAATTTTTGAATAACCCTTAATATAGGTTTAACCGTACGTATATAGGTACCTACAATTACTTACTTTCAATACTTATCAGTACCTATATTTAGTGTATTACTGTGACAAGCAAAAAATAGCTTACTTTGGTGCTAACCGACCGTGTGTATGCGTATTTTATATATATAGCGGTTAACAATAAATCAGTTAATCATAGTAATTAATAATTATAATAATGAAAAAACAACTTCCGAACAGTAAACATAAATAATCTCAAAGATAGCTGAATATATATATATATATACGAAATCGGCATCAAGGTATTGTTTATTTGGGACTTAATCTTCTGCTTGTCCGGCCTGTCCTCACACCCTCACTCAATCTCGCTCAACAAAAATAACTAATACAATCATAATTGATCTCTAATAACTTTTAGGGGGTAATAGGCAAGTGCTATCTGTGATAGGACGTCATGCTTTAGTTGTCAACGACACGACGTCAGATGGCGTTGTGGTTATTCAATACAATAATGGTACAAGAGTTACAATCAGTTCTGAGATAGTCGATAATGGTCATATCATCACATTTAGCTGGAAGGCATATAGGAGTCAACGACTGGAAGATTGTATATATTTAGGTATGTACGTGTAAACTTAGCTATGAAGAACGCGGACATAAATACTTAATTTAGTGCCAATTAAAATTAATTGAAAAGCCAAAGTATGAAGTTAATTTGTGTAGTGTAACAATGCAATGATTATAATTATTTAAACCGTAAATATACATATGTAAATTAGACTTGATTAATGTTTTAAATGGCTACAATTGTAATTTGTTTAGGGACTCACCATTGGTACGGAGGTCCAGAACAGAAACGACAGTATTGGCCTATAGAACGACTGCTACTACAAGACTATTCCTACGTCAGCAAAGAGGCCGACAATTGCGCTGTCGCAGAACCGTACTGGCTTAACTCTGATGGTGTCTTCTACTATTTTGACAAAAGAGTTCCCCTATTCGTAGACCAGAATAACATTAACAAACAAGCAGCATGTTTTTATGCACATATCAAACCACCATACTCGGATAAAAGAGAAGTTAATGAGTTGGTGTATGCTTTGGGTATTTTCGAAAATCCTCGCACTGCACACGAATATGCAGTTCAAAAGTATTTGAAATTCCCGAGTGGGATACCTGATGAAAGAATGCTGACTTATCCAGTTTGGTCCACCTGGGCTCGATACAAAAGAGGTATTAATCATAATACAGTTCTGAAGTTTGCAAGTGAAATAAAGGATAATGGATTCTCTAATAGTCATATAGAAATTGACGATCTGTGGGAAGTATGCTACGGTTCTCAGATTGTTGACGAAAGAAGATTTCCCGATATGAAGAATACGGTAGATAACTTGAAGAGTATGGAATTTAGAGTAACCGTTTGGACTCATCCGTTTATTAATAAGAATTGTGAGCCTTGGTATACGGAAGCCATTAACAAAGGGTAATTTTGGTATATTGTTCAATTTCTTTAAGTAAACCTTGTTTGGTAACAGTTGTAATGCTTTTTAAAACAAAGCAATCTAAGTTTTTATAACACGGAATATTTTTTCACTTTTTAATGAAAAGCAATGTTGAATTTTCAATAATTTTATTTTAGTTTTATCGTTTCATCTGAATACGGTTCTGTAGAAACAAGCTGGTGGAATGACAACGCCACAAGTACAGCGTATATTGATTTCACAAACCCCGATGCCCGTGATTGGTACACGCAGAGGTTGAAGAGCCTTCAGACTGAATATGGTATTGACAGCTTCAAATTTGATGGTGGGGAAAGTGGTTGGGCTCCGCAAGTAAGTCCTACACACAAATACATATTAAACAAATTAGGTACTTTTAGTAACTACGATTTTATGAAGCTGCTGTTTCGTATATGTATGTCGTTTTTATTAAAAGATTCCAGTGTTAAAAGGCGACATCAATAATCAGCCTGGAGTTATAACAGCTGACTACGTGCGTACAGTCGCGCAGTTTGGTCCTTTGGTAGAAGTTAGGACTGGTTATAGGTAACACATATATAAATTACATATTTTTTAGTCGACCTTTAAGTTCAGAATATCTAGTTGTTGCTATTACAATAGTTAGGTACTTCGACTATTTGCGTTGCTTGATTGTTTATATTTGTCCATTTTAGAACTCAAGACCTGCCTGTATTCCTTCGGATGATAGACAAGGACAGTTACTGGACATTTGAAAATGGTCTACCAACGGTCATAACTACGCTTCTTCAGCTTAATATGAATGGGTACCCACTGGTGTTGCCTGATATGATAGGTGGAAATGGCTATAATGAACCTCCATCAAAAGAACTCTTCATCCGATGGTTACAAGCGTCTACGTTTATGCCAAGTCTACAGTTCTCATATGTACCCTGGGATTATGATCAAGAGGTGCCTAATTGATACTTTTAAATAAAACTTATGTAACTATTGCTTACATAAGTTTACGGTTCGTTCGAGGGCTTATTAATATATTTTGTTATTTTAATGTGCCTCACATAACTGTGTCGTAGTTAGCACATGCTTTAGTCGTAGTATAATTTCTACCGAAAAATTATTCTTAACCAGTAAATAAACAGAAATCTTGACTGTGCTGAATAATATTATATAATGAACAGAATCTCAATAAATAGGATTGTCCAATGACTGCGGTTCAAAACAGGCCACCTTCTATAGTCTATAGTGACTATGTTATATTTTTACAGACAATACAAATATGTCAAAATTATGTAAAACTTCATGAAGAATTCGCACCTAAAATCATAGAAGCGTGTCAGAAAGCATCACAAGACGGGTCTCCCGTCAACCCCCCCATCTGGTGGATTGACCCAAATAATACCGAGACGTACGATATTTGGGACCGTAAGTATTATTTTATATAGTATCCTATAATCATATCAATCAATCATAATAGACCGGCAATACTTCAGCCTCAATCTGCAAATGCGAATATTCAAACAATAAAAAACTCGTGAATCACGCTTACCGCACTATTAAAGCTACAAATTATCTCTCACCTTTGTAACGAACTGTTCTGGCACTCCTCTACTGTCTATTTAAAGATTAATTATTTTATATCTCTCCTTATTCATATGTATATATATATATATATCTCGTTGTGTGTCATTTTTTTTGTACGCAGTGTTTGTTTCCTTAATAAATCTGTTTCTACACCAGTTTGACAACTGTGTTCCCGCCATTATCTATTGACAGAAATGCGCATACGTAGATCTTCGAAGATATTTTGTAGACGGTGTTACAAAGTTTTTCATCTTACAGAATATTTACTCGGTGAGTCAATACTGGTAGCACCTGTTCTAGAGAATGGAGCAAGAAAACGTGACATCTATCTACCAAAAGGTAAGTGGCAGGCGCAAGGTGATGCTTCAAAGATTTTCGAAGGCGGCGATTGGATACGAGGATATTCGGCACCGTTGGACATCTTACCATACTTTATTAAGGTTTAAAATAGATGTATTTGTAAAACATTATTATTAAAGTAGTTTAATATATGCAGTAGTTTATTATTACACTTAAAGAAATTAAAATAATAAAATACAACATATTGGGTTTTTCATTTTAATACCAAGCCTGACATATTTGACATTCATATTGGACTAAAAAACATTTTGTTAAAAATCTGTAACATACATTTAAGAGTTAATAAGCACATCCTTAACGATTCCCTCACCAAGGATCTTGAAGTCTTCAATAATCGCTTTAATATTGACTTTGTATTTTTGCTCACTGCCCTCAATTGGTATTAAAGCATGTGCGCTGGTAATCTGCAAAAAAAAATAACATTTATTTTTCTAAATTTAGTTAATTATAGTAAGGCCCAAAACCAGACGAGATAAAAAACGTAAACAAGCGGACCGTTACTGGGTTACATTGCGAGCGAGCGATCATTATCTCTGTCCTTCTCACTCGTAGGCAGGTATGACGTCACTAAGCCGACCTCAGCTGTCGTTGTGTATTTCGTGGTACCGGAACGCAGTCAGTACCGCAGTTGTCAACATTTGGTCTGCCATTTTGTGAACAAGTTTATTGCACTTTTAATTGCGTTCGAAGTGACACATCGTCTTCGTATTATATTATATTTACTTGGTTTTTTGTTTGAAGATGTGAAAAGGCTCATCGTTTTGGTCCAGTACAGACGACAGCGATTATAATTCGAACTTTATATTAATTAATTCAAATAAATATGTTTTGAACCCCTAAAGCTTGGTTTACATTCTTTATTTCATCTGGTTGGTCTTACTATAGAATATATCATTTGTTACGTACAGAAAAAAATACACGTTTTGTTTTATGGGTAACAATAATGTTAGTTGTTAGTACATAAACATAATAAAAGATACAGCTTTGTGGTTTTTTAAAATAAACAGGCCCAAATAAAGTTAAAATAAATATATAGTTAAAGTATACTAAATTGTATTAAATATTTTAGTAAAGTTATTTCAAATTTGAATTAATATAAAAAATATTTTATTTTTATTATTGGTATAATTAATAATTATATTGTATAATGGACACTACGAACCAAATAGGCAAGAGGTATTAACAATTTAATGTCTAACATTTATGGTTTATAGAAAATCCTGGCTTCCCTGATATGATACCACCCATTTTTATATACATACAAAAATATTACAAAGATTAGCTATTATTTTATCACACTAGTTTAAAATACTATTATAAAAACTTGACAAACATATAATCAGTTATTATAAATATTACCTGAAATTCTCTGACATCGTTGATATGTGGTTTCCATAATACAGCGATCACGTCACCGCCGTAGCTGTCGTGGAAGAACAAGGCAAACTCGTCGTACGCGCTCTGCAATTTATTGCAAATCTTGTTAAATTTATAAACAATATAGAAGGGCATATAATATAACTATTATTTATTACCTATTTTTAGATGCACATGATTTGATGATCATGTTACGGACCTTGTTTCGCCAATAGACTCCAATTTAGGAACATTCAATTTTTGTTTTATTTCTGTGTGTAGAGTTTTCTTTATTTTTTGTTTTATATATGATTGTTTAGTTGTTTTTTTTTAATTGTTAATTGTATGCATTGTATACCTGTAATGCTGTGCATTCCTATAATTTATGCACATACATGTCTTGTGTTTTTTTGTAATTTTGTTCAGGTTGTATCTGTATGTATGTTGTTGGTGTGCCTTATTAAATAAATATGAATTCGTTTTTTATCAAATGTATCAAAAATAAACTAACCCGCAACACATCCAAGTACTTCTCGACTGGATTGAACTCAAGAACGGGTATGACGTCATTCGTTACGTCACTGGTGTCGGGAAGTTTAGGGCGCGCGTCCACACGCTCGTTGTAGTACGGCACTATTGCCGGGTTCAGGTGTATCAGTATGTCGTAGCCACTGTAAGACGGTACGAACGCTGGCTGCAAGTATTTAACAATTTATTGCACAAAAAATTCCCTTAGTCTTGTAATAAAGCATTAGTGCATTTTTTAGATTAATTAAATACTCTCCCTATAAGTCTTTACGCCGTTTTGACTGGGCATGTAATTTTTTTTTATATAAAAGTATGGTAGTCAATATTGAGAATAATACTTGAAATTGTGAAATTAGACTATTCCTTATGATTTAGGTATAGCCAAGGTATATTTAATAAGGCGCCATGGCCAAATATAGAGACTGGTAAAAAATAAGGCCTTTCCGGAGGAGGCCAGGCGCGTTAAATCGTTGTTAAGATAGTCAGTACTTACTAATAAATTTTCATTCATGTCCTTAGATATTAATAGAGATTTTTCGACGTACGCTAACGTAGCTTTGGCTAAAACTTGAGCACGTGCCACAACCTGTTTACTTGGAGCAGAACTACTCCATATTGAGGGCATTGACCCATCGTATGACGTCACTATACACATGACTGGATCTTCTTCGGTACGACTCGAGAACCTCTGCTCTATTTCGGTTATAGCTTCACCTGTAATCAAATATATTTCGGTGTAAGCATACATTATAGTCAATTTCAAATTTAATTTAAAAAAAAAAAACAATTTTGGTTTAGGTTTAAGAACCCTTACGCGTCATATCGCCATTGAAGTCGAGAATGATTGTTTGCGTTGCCCAATCCGTTTTCACCAGAAGTTGAAGAACTCTAAACAGACCAATTGTTGGTTGCGTGGTCGGTGTCAATGGCTCGGGTTGTTGGAAGATGGTGGCTACCAGTAAATCAGCTAGTGTATCGGGAAAATGTGGTGGGGATAGGAGATGGGAGGAGAGCCAGCGTTTGAATAAGCACGCGGTAGGACCAAAAGCGGGATTCCTTTGGTGGAAACTGAAAATGAGAAAATTTATTCAGATTTACGTTAAATTAATCGACAATCAATTATTGATGTCACGTCCACAAGGGGGCCTCAATATTTTGTTTCAGATATAAAATATTTTTTACATCAAAGAATTTGTCAAGTTCAAATCACAATTATGACCGTTAAAATTTTGACTCACCCATGAAGCGCGCCCCGTAAACTCGCCAAGAGAAATGAATCCCTCTGAAGTCTTATACTTTCCTCACTTTCCTTGAACTTTACAACACCATCGACAACCTCCCTTCTCAACAATGTTAACTCTTTGGGATGAAAGATTTCCAAGCGGTATGATAATCCATTTTTGATGACGTCAATGTGTGTGAGATATGCCTGGCTCGGTAGAGCGTATTGCGAAGTGAGCCGCTCCGATATTTGTAAATGAAACGCGGCTTTTAAACAACGGAATGCCTCGATATCACCGGGCCATTTACCGCTATGCGCTGTAAATATACATTTCAAATCAATAATATATGATCTCTAACATGGCATTCGTTTTGTTCTACTTTGCCATTTAGTACCAATTAGTTATAGATTTAATTAACGATGGCAAGCAATGAAATTTACAGACATTCCTTTATTCATAGAATCTAAATCAATCTAATTGCACCATATTTAACTTAGCAAAAAAAGAAGTTAAAATAGTATTTTTATGTAGGGATAACAAATTATCATTTTAAAAGTAAAAATACATTTGAAATATGTTAATGAATTTATTACTTAGACTGTTTGAAATAAATGGAACTATTAATAAAAACCTCTCAGAAAATACATATTAAATAAATTAGCTATGCAACCTCATTAAAAAGTTTATCAAGCAAATGAATACTTACATAATTCAATAACAGCTTTGTTAGCCTGAGTATAAGGTGGCAGGTGCAATTTCTTGTCTTCTTGGACTGGTTTTATCAGACAGGTGGAAGCTCGTCTCCAGGCCCTAGGGTCTGACGTACTGGGCAATGGAGGAAGTGGGTTGCTATAACTAAACACTGACGATGTTCCTGGAACCACATAATAAGACTTATGACCACATTATGTTTGTCATTCATTTGAATTATTAATATATTTTCCACATAGAATCGTATGAGCGTTTTTTGTACGTCAAGGTATACAACTCACATAAAAACTAGAGATATATCAATGCATAATTACTTCTAGGGTTATTATTAGTTATAAAATATTTTACAAAACAAAGTATATATTAGAATCAAATGCTATAAGGCCTTATAAATAATTCCTTGACTTTTTTAAAAAAAATATGTTTTTTTTGTGTTTTGCTTACGCCAGTATCACAGTTAGATATTATGAAAATTTTAATTTTGTCACTCACCATTAACGGCAGTTATTTCCAAAGGTAACTGAGTAAGAGCCCGTATATCTCTTCTTAGCTCATCAAATGTTTGCAGCACCTCAAGGGACAGCTCTTCGCTTTGTTCGCAGGCGGCCATTTTGCGAGCTGTCAAACTGTCAAGCTGATTGGAGATGTGGAAAATCTCCGATTGCGGTATATCTGGAAAGTTTTATATACAATTATTATATATTTAATGTTGCAAATTCAGACTCGAGTAATCTTATTTTTTACTTTGTCGATTTTAATTATTGTCAGGCTTTAGTCAGAGCTGATCATGAGCTGATACTTGTCGTATGTTAGAGATATCATAATTGCGAGTACCAACGCATAACCAGATTTTTCTTATGATAAAATGATAGCGTACAACAAAGTTTTTATAGATATGAATTATTAACAATATTATTAGTATTCCTTACCATATTTTAATTTCATCAGATAATCCACTATCTGGGTAGAAATGGCGCGTCGTTCTGCGAACGTATCGCCATTCCAAACGCACGCCTCAACGTGCGAGCCGTCACCGAAACGTCGCAATTCTGACTTGTCTCCCCAGAACAATCTATCAATTTAAAATATGTGAATTCTACTGAAAAAAATACTCAATAACCTAAATACTAATAAAATAATTCCAAAATTGAATTGTGTTAATTTAAAACAATTAAATTTTGCAGAACAAATGTTTTAATTAACTTCAATGAAATATGAAGTATTATGGTTAAATATATTACCGAAATTGCTCCGCTTCAGGGAGATTAGCTTGGGGTCCTTTGTCGACAATTTTAATTGCATTACTAGGATTCAAGATAAGACCAAATGACAATTTCTCCACAAACCTGTAATACAAAAATATAAGTCAATATGGGATCTTAAAATATTAAAGAGAACGCTGATATTGCCTATAATCATTTTTCATTGAAAACTCTTTAGCATCATAATACTGATTAACATATTTTATTTCTTTAAGGTATTTTAGAATGTAAAACAAAAAGTGTTACAATAACATTTAAATCTTGTGAAGTTATGTCAAACTATATTGACTTAAACCCTTTTATTTTAAATATATGTTTATTGAACTCACCCATCTTTACACTTCTCTATACTCTTCTTTACTGGCCACGAGAAGTCTGCCTCTACCAATGGTAGGATCAAGTCTACTCTATCTGTTAGACCTTTTGTAAATAGTGTATTAATGGTATTTACTACTAATGGTAGTTCATCAACACCAAAGTTAATTTTGTCTTCTTTTGATATACTTTGTAGTACAGAACTTTTTAATTTTTGTACATTTTTAAATCTGAAAACAGAAACAGTAAATAATTTCTATATAAACCGAAAATATATAAAATGAAGTATTCAAGATATATTTTAAATGGATAAATAGTGAAACATGTTGTATTAACCTACCTAACAATATGATCAAATTGAATCAAATTTGATACTGGCACCATAAAAAGTGGTATGAAGCTATTTAATTTTGAATTGTCCAACATTTCTACTGCCAATTCACTCTCACGCCTTAACGATTTGTAAGTGCCATAACACATTTGCCAACAAAGGTTATGGTATCCAGTTTTATCAAGAAAGACAATAGGGAAATATTCCAAGAATTGTTCAATGTGTGGAGAACCTTCACATTTGCACAGTGATAGACCTTCTGTATCCCATTTAGATGTTTCTGTAAAATAGTGTTATGATGTTAGTTTCAGATAAAAACTTTTCAATATTATTGAATAATTTTACTTAAACATAGTACTTACTTAAATATATCCATACATTTCTAACAATTTGATAACTGCTCATAATATTATTGATTCTTTTCATCTCTACTAAACAACACACCAGCATACTAATAATTTGGCCTGACACACAAAGTTTTCTTTGTCTTAGCCAAATTTTCAACAAAATTATAGCTTTCTTTAAATTCTCACAATTAGACAATGTCTCTTTAACAAAATTATAATTAATTTTAGCTGTTATGTCACTCAAAACACTGCAATTATAGTAAGGTGTTGGAGGGCCAACTTCATTAGCAACTTCTTGCTTTTCTGACAACCATGATTCACGTAAGTTATTACGTGTTGGTGAGAATCTGTGAAGTTTATAAGCATCCTCTTCACAAGCCAGGTTTATTCTTACTATCAAGGAATCACCAAGCTTACCACCTGGTTTTAGATCAAGTACAGGTTTTGTTACACACATATTGGACCAAGAGTACTTCAACTCAATAACTAAATCAGATTTTTGTAAATGTGAGGCAATAATAGCTAAATAAGCACCACATTTTTTGTGATATTTATAATTAATTGAATCATTCTTTGTAAATGTCTTAGCCGGTACAGTAATTTGTAAATCTATAATAAGAGATGCATTTATAGCAGTACCAGTGGCATAAGAACCGACAATGTCAATATCTTTAAACTTGTGAAATTTGAAAAATGTCTTAGTTTTATTAAGTTTCTCAATAACAGGAAGACTTGTCTTGAAGTGCTTTGTTAAGGTCTTTTCAGAGAGGTCATAATCCACACCATCTTCAGTAATAGAAAGTAAATATTCTTTAAAAGAATTAAACCATACATTGAATCGCTTTGTAGTTTTTTCTTTAAGCTTAACTTCTTCTAAAACTTCATCAATCTGAAGGCGAAACAAGTTTGAGCTAAATAAATTTTCTGTTTCTTGAATTCGATTTAATTCAGTAGCTGTAGGTTGTCGATATAAGTTTTTAATTCGAGTGCGTTTCTTGTTTTCTATACTGGCATCTTCAGTAGGTCGTTTTCGTTTTTCATTCAGAACATTTAATTCACCTTCATCATCTGATATAGAAGATTTCATTTGCTAAAACCAATAAAAATATGTATATTGTCGCAGTTATACAAGAACAAAACTTGATTAATTTATTTAATGTATAACATACCCGTTTTACCATGACGTCTGGCGGTACATGTAGCACTCAAAATACAATTGTTTAAGGTATTATTTTAAAAATATTTAAGGTTATTGGGACGTAAACAACACGAGTTTCTCAATTTTCATGACACTCTTATTTTGACAAATACAACATGTATGTGACATATGTCATTTCAAAAGTCACAATTTTATTAATATATTACGCAGACTGCGGTTTACTGAAATTATTATTTCGTTATCTGTGCTGGTGCTCTGTATTATAACCAATATTGTCTACCTTGTAGTTCCGTTCCTGTCGTTGGCGGGAAAATGAAATGAAAATTCAAATTCGAGTGTAGAGAACTATTACTACAATACAATCTATGGATAGTCGTTTCTATGAATTTTCTGTGTATTTTATTGGTAGAGCGTTCTAGTAAAATTTCTTTGACTCAAACAATGCTAAATATTATATCTTAATAATAAATGTATTTTATAAATAGGTCGCATCGCAGTCCTCATCGGATTGAGATAGGGGTAATTGAATTAAAACATTGAACGATAGTAGTAACATTTTATCAAAATAAACATAACACTACATACAATAAATCATTCGAAATATGGGAGCATATATACCATAATATTAGACTTCTGATAATTCTAATAATATTAATGTAGTCTTTGGAAATTATTCAATAATTTTAACAGATTATCTGAGACCGGGTTGACTCTACAACATTACAGTTTAGAAATAATTGCATTTGTGTACTCGCTACATTTAGAGGTACCCCCTAAATCTCCAGTTAGCGTCTTGCCTTCGGCTAACACCTTATAACAAGCGCTTTGTACTTTATCGGCATGTTCATTGAGTTGCAAGTGCCTTAACATCATAATGGCCGATAGAAGCAATGCTGTTGGATTTGCCATATCCTTTCCAGCAATATCTGGGGCTGTTCCATGTACCTGTAATTATTACATAGGTCAAATTAAAACCATAATTTCATTTCAAAAATGTTAGGTTAAAATTAAATAGAACTTGAAGTAAAACTATATCTAAAGTTCAACATGGAACGCATTTTAAAACGACTAAATACTCCTTACTTTAAGAACTTATGTGCATTCTAAAATCGGTAAACTGTAAACAATTAACATATTTGACGAAATACAGTACAAGTGCGGCAAATAATTGGTACATACCTCGAAAAGCTATTAATGCGTTTTTATTCGATCTAGCTAAAGGAAGTCGGTAAAGTTGAAGGTAATAAAACAACAGATTTTATTTCGAATTTACTACATAAATTATTAATCTTACTCTACAAAAACATGTCGTTATACAAATTGTATATTGGTTTTGTCAGATTATATCTGAACCACGTACTTGAATTGATACAATACTATAAAATAATTAAAATACATAAATCAAAATGCATATGGAACAAGTCAAGGAACAAATTAAATAAGTTAGGATAAAGCGTTAAATTAAAAATTCACTAAAGCCTTTTGTAAAACAGGAACAAAATGTTATTAACAGTACAACTATGTGGCAACACTAGGATCTTTAATAAATACACTTGGGAAAGTGTTATGGTTAATAAGAACAAATGAATTGTATGCTAAAATATATTATTTAAATCTTGGTAATGGTAATTAAACATAAAAAAAAAAACCCTAATTTTACACACTTTAGTATGAACTAAACAAGTTCATTTTTACCAAATGCTGCCTAAATGCAATATATCAGAGGTGTTCTTAGAAGACATTAAGTTAAATAAATATTAACCCTTAATCAACAACACAAAACATTGAAACAGCCATTTTTCACTAATATTAACTGGTAACAAAAATTAGCTAGACTTGGCAACACTGGGTGCGATGAGACCTTTTATATTCTGACAATGTTGCCATTCTTTACAATACTTAAAGTGGATAATACAAACTAGTTCATATATCGGCAGTTTAATAATGGAGACCTTATTAAGCTTTTTAATTTGTTTTGTCGGCATTATTTTAGTCAAAATATTTCATGTTGAAACAAACAATAAACAAAGCTAGCAAAAGCTTATTTCAAATATTTGAAGCAGATCTCACTAACATAATACTAATTTGGTTCAATTTGTCCTACTTAACTTATATTAAAATAAATTTGCATTGATGTAGCGTTAACAATTAGCAAAAACTAATTAAATCATACACTTAATTACTATTGTGAATACTGTAAATACATGGCAGAAATTTAATTCATCTATGGATTTTGATTAATAAGGTCAAATAATATAAAATTGTCAAACATAACTAACAGCCCTTGCTTTTAGACTTATGTTTGTACATATACATTTACTAAATTTTCCAATGAATTTTTTTTTTTTAATATAAGTTTTATTACAAATAAAATTGGTTGAAAAAATTTAATTTAAAAACATGTTCTCAAAACATGACCAACATTATCATTTAACTGTGAAAGCAAACAACTATTAGATACCTCTCAACTTAGCTGCCTAGCAAACAATTTAAGCAAGGTTTTTGATGATTTCTTCTGTATACGCCGAACAAGTGCTGTTACCACCGAGGTCTTCAGTTAGAACCCTTCCCTCTTTTAATACAACGAAGCAGGCATTTTCAATTTTATCCGCTTGTTCCAATAGACGCAGGTGTCGCAGCATCATAACACCGGAGAGGAGCAAAGCCGTGGGATTCGCCTTGTCTTGACCCGCGATGGCTGGAGCTGTGCCATGCACCTTAGTAGATGGCAGGAGGTTAGTACACAAAAGGTTTATCAGTTTATGCCCTTATTTTGGATAACTGGTAAAAAAAGGAATATTAGAAAAAGGGGATAAAAATGTGTCAGTCAAGTAATTTACAGGATATAGATAAAATCAAATTTATTTATGTCTTAATAAGGGCATTAACTTAATGATTAAAAGGATATATTTTTTTGTTGACTCTTTGTATGTTATTAGTCATGAGTAAATGAGCAAAGAAGCAGTCCACTTCCAAAACAGTTAAGCAGACATCACAATATGCTTATAAAATTGGCGTAATTTTTTATATAAGTGTTATGTTAGGGTAAATTTGGACAAAACATATGGCATATAGAAAAAAAATATCTCTTAGGACTGAACTTGCCATTTTATATTGTTAATATGCTACTTAATCCTGGTTTGTTAAGTTTTAATTAAACATTGTATAAACAATTTGCAACTGTCTTTTATGAAACAGGAGACAAACAAACCGTGTTGTTACTTTTTAAATAATTCATAAAGCTCAGAATTTATGGCTTCATTAAGATAAGAATATTCATAACGAGTCTTATTGCTTTTTTATAACTGTCAAATCAACCATGTTTACCACTATAATGAAAAGAGACATTCAGTATGTTATTAAAAATGGTGAAACTAGAGTGCCTTAAGGTCAAGCTTCATAGAGTGAGATGCCATATTATCAAAGCAAAGAATATGCCAGAATATTATGAAATGATTATTGATTCTTTAATTTTTTCAGGTTACTCTAAAGAGTTATAAACTTGTGATATTAATATTTTTCATTGATAAATTATACAAAATATTGCTTAGAGGAATTTTTAAAATATAATCTATGTTAAAATCACATGGATAACTTCACGGGAGTGTCATGCATTGACCCCACACCTATTAGTGGATAATAAAAACTTACATTTTTTGATGAAAAACACAGCTTTGTCTATCACTTGTATATAAAGATTGCCGCTTAAATTCTGGATATTTCATTTTCAGTGCATTATTTAAAAAAAATCTTTTATACTTTTATTGAAAATTGGTAACATTGTCTCAGTAAAAAACGTTCTCTATTTTCATACCTATTATAACTAACATTAACCACATGGGTTATGCTTATTTTCATTTAATTTTATTTCCGTCATTTATTAATTACTAACTTCTCCGGTATTCTAATAATTCCAATATTTCAAGTTTAGTAGAATCATAGAATACTTTTTTTAAAACATTTTAAAACTTATTCAATTACTAATACTTACAGACTCAAAGAGTGCTCCGTTTTTGCCGATATTTCCAGAAGGAGTCAAACCTAAACCTCCAACCAGACCTGAACACATGTCCGACATGATATCACCATACAAGTTTGGCATCACCTGGAATAATTGTTAATACATAATATAACAATTGTTAAGGTAGAGTTACTTAGTTATGCTACAGAGGACATTTATTTAAAAAAGCAAATCACATTTGTACTATCTTTTGAACGGACTTGCATTTTACTTCTAGCCTTAACATAAAAACAAACAACAAACGTAAGATTTGTTGTGTGTTGGGATTCAAACAAAGCATCCAGTTTCTGACAGAAGTGTCAATGAAGAACGTTAATCTCATGCTAAAGATCGTTAATGTCTTTGTATTTAACAAATATTATGTTATAGAAAGTTTTTTCAGATTTTACAATGATAGGTTTTTAGAAATTTGACTTAAAATCTTTTCAATAATATAGGATAACATATCAATCTATTTAATGGTACTTACCAAGACATCAAATTTGGATGGATCCTGGACCATATTAAGACAAACAGTGTCCAGATATCTCTCTTCAAATTTAATATCGGGGTACTTAGTAGCCAGCTCACGACAACACCGAAGGAATAGACCGTCTGACATACGCCTGGAATATTATAAAATTGAATTAATAAAATATTTAACAACGTTGTATTTTTTTTTACATAACTTGTGTCAGACAACATAATTGTTCAATGAGAATATGATAAGATTTTGTAAATTTAATTCTTCAATTGTTAGTCATTTCTCAACAGCGTTCTTAGGTGATAATCTCGACTTTATATATTTAATGAATGTCCATACTAAGTATGTAGCAATAATTTTTTTACAATACAGTTTTTTTTAAACACAAAAAAAGTTATAAAGAGTCCATATTGTATTTATAAAGATGATTTCCTATTCGCGAATGTTACAAAATCCAAACACGGTTACGTGCCGAATAAATTTCAATTTATCTATTATTGCAATCACTATCTAGTAGTAGAATTATCATACGGCTACGTAGTTTAATGTCACACATATAACTAGTTTATACCGGTTTATGCAATGCTACCCAAACTTCTTCAATAAAACGTCACAATTGAGATATGAGGTGTAACATACACTGATTAGCATCAATGAACGTTGTAACCAAGCACCTCATTCAATTAAACATTTGTTTTTTTTATCTTGTGTTTGATTAAATAACCGTTAGTATATGGGGTGGTTAATTTTTTACCAGTAAGCACTTAATAGTTTTTTACGGGTGTCATTTGATGTCATAGTTGATCATTATTTATTATTTTTCTTCTTTCTTAGTAGTAGTGTTATTGCATTTAGAGACTTATAATTTATAGACATAAGTGTTTTTGTTCTTGTAGTTTTGTTGGTATGCCTTATCAAATAATTAAAATTAAAAAAAAAATATTTTAATCATCAAACTTACATAATGTTAGCTTTGTGTACTGCAGTGACCTTCTTTCTCTTGTTGTCCTTAGCAAACTGGAAGGCAAACTCTGCAACTCTCTTACTGGCCTCCTCAGTAATAAGCTTGATGGACTGAACTACTCCATCCACGATCTCATGTTCAATACCAGAATATTCACCCTCGGTGTTCTCACGGATGGTTACTACGTCCACATTATCATACAATGTCTTGATTCTAAAAGTTAAGAACAAATTCAATTCATTAACTTTTTTATTGTATGCAACATCCTTGATATAAAGATTTTATTAATTTATTTTTAAATGAATTTTGAAACAAGAGACAATAATAACCACACCTTAAATATGATAAACAACATTAATATATTAATAAATGTAATGTATATAACAAATCAGAAATAGTAATATTGTAGTGTTTGAATGAACATTTAAGGTTAGTCTTTTCAATAAGTTTGTTGTGACTTAATCATAAAATTATTATGGCGTTGTTCTTTAGTCTTTGGAATATACAAGCTAAAAGGTTTTGTATAAAATAATATAATGATAAGATTTACAATTAAAGTCATTGGTACATTGTTTACTCAGTTGTATGTCATTTAAGGAAAGTTTAACTTGTTAGGGTAGTTATTATTCAATATGATTAAACAACACAGATACATAATCCTTGATAACTAATCAAATCAATTGTTCAGTATCAAAGACCTTGATATTATATTCTACCGGGATTATTGACATTTCAATTATTCCTTATCAGTATAAAAAATGTTTCATGTGTAGCTTATCAATACTATGCAGTTGCCCTCTAGATTTGAAACCACATATCATAAAGTGCTGTTTATATAAAACTATAATCTATGTATATATTAAAATAACAATACAAGCATATATACAAAAAAAGAGAATTTTGAAGTTATACTAAAATATTTTAGTTACAATATTAGGTGCATTGGATATTGAATTAAATTGAAAATTCAAATTGATAACTATTAAACAAAGTTCCTGTTATTGTTAAACCAAGAGACAATTTTTGTAATGTGAAGTTTTATTGTTATCTCTGGTAATGTTATCATTAAAATCATTCAATGATGAATGTCACCTAATCTCTTACTGATAAATGATAAGTATTTGACGCAAGTTCAATCAATTAAATTATTTCATATATATATGTACCTTGACAATTCAAAAATGTGAACTTAATTTTTAACCTTGAATAATGTAAATAAACACATAATATTGTATATAAGTTACACAAAAGAAACTAAATATAAAAATAATGTTTAGTTACATACCCATCTAAACTCTTGCAAGGCCGCACATTAGCATACAAATCAAACTCCTTACGCAGAGCTAAGTTAAGGGAGCGGTATCCTTTACCCACTGGGGTCATCAAGGGTCCTTTAAGACCAATTTTGTTTTCATTTACAGAGTCAATTGCTCTTTGAGGAATACCGAACTTGCCATCTGGTCCCTAAAATATTATGTTTTAAGTAAGGATTTATCTTAAAATTTCTAACTTAAAAAACTATTTGTATTTAATCGACAAAAGGATAAAATAAGTACGGTAATTCGCATAACATACTGTAATAAGATACTTACTCTAACAGCTGTAACGTCGACCTCATCCCATTCAATAGGCACTTTGGCGGCTTCGAATATTTTTTGCACGGCAACCGTGATCTCAGGACCAATTCCATGACCTGGGATTAATGTGATTTTACGTACGCCGGTGCTGTACTGAGCAACACCCGCCCTGCTCGCCGGAACCTTAGTAAAACACCAAATTAAAAATGTACACTGTAACCTTCAAGAAATTTTAATATTTGAAATAAAAAGCATGTTAACCTCATTTATAATGGTTTCAACCGAATTGGAGGACTTATTTGAACCGGAATCAAATAATTTAAACAACCTTTCTACAACTTTGATCTCACGAAAAGGCTTCAAAAGCGCATTTATGTAATTCTTCGACATAACTATAGTGTCTATTTTTGGATAATTAATGATACTTTAAAATCAGTTTTATGAGTAACAATGTCAGAGATAACATGCAGATAATAACACAAAATAGTTAAAGGTTTCACTAATCAAACACTTACGATTTTTTTGATAAATCTTGCAGCCATTTCACAAAAAAATTATATTACGACGACGAGAACTCCGCGGCAAGAGGCGGAGGGGAGGAAATTGCGAAGAAGAGATCTAGTCTACGCATGACCGGAAGATACTAGGCACGGACAATAGAATATGTGCCAAAAGTTTTGTACTTTTATTGTGACATTTCTAATATTGACAGACGTCAGATGAATAAGCAGTCAATAATGTTTATTTATAGTTTCCAGTTTTCACTAAAGCAATTCAATTCTAATTCCATCTTCATTAAAGCAAATTTTATTAAAAGTAATAATATTATTACTTCTAATTTTAAATAAGAATGTAATTATACTATGTCATATTGTTATTATAACAATTAAAAAATGGATCATCCTTTATCTTTGAAATTGGCTTCACTAAGCCTTCTTTCTCAGCACAAGCTGGAATGTATTCTTTCTACTTGTGGAAATAAATTAGATTTAATTATTGATCCAATGTTAATTAAGCCTTTGGAAAGAGTTTGTGGTGTGACTTGGCTCAGGTAAGACCTTAATACCAGTAGAAGTACTTCATTGAGGTACCTTGTATAAATGTTGCAATATATCAACAATATTTTTCTTAAATGAAAATAAAACAATATTTCAGACAACATGGAGTGGATAAAATCTACAAAATGGACCCTCAACTAGGTGCAACAGCCAATTCTATAAGAGCATACTTAATACCAGCATGTATTCAAAAGTATAAATGTGTTCTAGACCAGATTTCTGCAGTACTGAGTCAAAATCCATCTCTTTCAGAATCTAAGTGTTTTCATATAATCATAGTTCCTAAAACGATGTCTACATATGATTCTATACTTGAAAGCAAAGGCTTATATGATATTGTTAAACTACATTCATTTTCCTGGGAGTTATTTAGTTTAGATGACCACTTGTTAAGTTTAGAATTACCTTTTCTATACAAGCAAGTTTTTGTTGAGCAAAATCAATCATTATTAAGTAGTATTGCTATGTCATTGTGGAGTTTGTTTCATGTAACAAACCAACCTAAGTGTATTTTATCACTTGGTAAAATGTCATCTAGTGTTCTAGATCTATTGGAAGTGTATAAGGAAAGTTATCAAAGGGATTACATAAATACAGAGAGTTATCAAGAATTTGGAGCATTAATTATTTTGGACAGAGATCAAGACTATGCATCTAGTTTGCTTACACCTGCAACATACAGTGGTCTCTTGAATGAGATATTTAGCATTAATTGTGGACAACTAGACCTTAATGTTAAGGAGACAAAAATAAAGAAAGGAAAGGTGAACTTTAAAACAGAGGAAAAATCTGATAAAAAGACTGTTATAACATTAGATAGTTTCACTGATACCTTATATGGGGAAATAAAACATAGGCATTTCTCAGAAGTTTTAAGCGTTTTAAGTTCTAAAGCAAAACTATTGAAAAATGAAGACATTAAAGCTTTGGGAATTCAGGAAATGAAGGATTATGTCACAACAAAATTACAGCAAGTTACACTATTTAAACAGAATTTAGTAAACCATGTTTTAGCCTGTGAAACAATTATAGCGGAAATGAATAATAAGTTTGAGAATTTGACACATACCGAATGTGAAATGTTAAATAATAGAAATAAGAAAGGAAACTATAGCTTTGTTGATGATTATTTTGGAACTGACATACATATTTACAATAGCTTACGTCTCATGTGCTTGTTAAGTCTAACCCAAGGTCTATCTTATGATGAATATAATTCATTAGTTAGTAAATATTTATTAGCTTTTGGATATAAGTTTTTGTATGTTTTTAATAATTTAATTGGTGCTGGACTGTTAGTACAGCCAGCTAGTCCCAAATTGTCTCTGAATATTAGTCATTTAAGTAATTTAAGCGAGAGACTACCCAAATGGCAGACTGCTTTTCAGAATATTGCAAATAAACTAAAGCAACTGCCACAGGCTGAATCTGAAAATTCTCCTGGGTATGTTTTTAATGGTAGTTACATTCCATTAATTTCTGCTCTGTGTAATACTCTATTAACATCTGAATCTCTTCTTGAAGTACTGAACAAACTATCTTCACTAAATGATTTAAAAGTTGGGGGTGCTATTATTGATAAACAGAAAACGGGAATTGATACATTAAATGAAAGATTAACAAATATGTCTTTACACAATTTCAATTTTGGTTGTAAAGATGCAAAGGCAATTTTGAAAGTATTAAAAAGTGACAGTAAAATGAATGAAGAATTTAATATAAAACCAAGAACGGTGTTGGTGTATATAATTGGTGGTGTAACATATGCTGAAATTGCTGCTTGTGAAGTTGTACAAACTATTACAAATAGTAAGATATTCATTGCAAGTGATTGTGTATCTAGTGGCAGTGATTTAATAGCTTCAAATATATAAACAATTGGTTAAAATTAAAAATGAATATTCAATAAATATGCATTGGCATAATTTAGCCATTTTATTAAAGTTTATTAAAATATGGAATTTATAATTGGTAGCCAATCTTGCGGTATATATGCATGTGTAAAATAAAACTGTTTTGATTATTTGAAAATATATATTTCCTTTATCACAGTAGAAAATTAGCATACCTTATTACAATATATTTGATAAACAATCCTTGACATGTCTTACTTTTAAGAACAATATATTAGCTTAACTGGCAAAGCGCTGTTGAGTTAATTAGTATCATTTAGTGTTTGAATTACTTATTGAAGATACAGTATTGTGTATAAACGAAAAAATAATAAATTGACAATGTATTTACTCAGGAGGCTAAGATATCAGTGAAAATTACTTGCGCCAATATTGCGCAAACTTATGAAAGTGTTCGACTAACGCCGCCATTACAGCTGTAACAGACATGTCTAATAAGTTTTGTAGATAATGTACCGCTTCTTCATCACCCAGGTCCAACCTATAAAAAAAATCGTAAAATATTTAATAAAAATACTTTATAACAACATTTAAAAACTCTATGGAACATCATAATTAAAAAATACAGACTAAACTTCGAACTTAATACAATTTTTCAATGGTACTTGCCGTAGTTTATCCTGTACTTTCTTAACAGCCTTGTCAGGCTCAAGCGCGATGTCAGGTACTGACGCATCCACCATAAGCGAAAATAGATTAAGCATCAGGTTAGCGTGTCTGTAAAATAAATTATGTAAAAAAAAACAATATTTACAAATTTAATTTCAGAGATATTTAATTTCAAGCATTACCTGCGTAAATGTAAAAATGCCGTGTAACATTGTTTTCGGAACTCATGGTAATGTTCTGAATGGACACCGCCCATAGCTTCAACCATTTCTTTACTCAGTTTCATGGGTGGTGGTAGAGGCTTGGGATCCCGCCCGAGGATATAACCAAAGTCGATGTGGAAAAGGGCTCCCGATTTCGTAAGGAGTAGGTTATCAAGATGTCGATCACCAACACCTTTAACAATAATGACTTCCTGTAATTCTTTATGATACAAATTCGTATCGATTATATCGATTGACGTCTATCAGAAATGAGGGAACAAATTTCAGGCGCTTATTAAATACGTATTCGTCATGTTATCAGTACCAGGTGCTTTCTTCGCTCAGTGTAACTTCAAATATATTGTTTTCTTTAACTTTTTTTATTGTATTTTAAATATTAATTGTGAACTCCAAAGTAATGTTTTTCTAATTTTGCAACGAGTGTAAATTGTGTTTTTTTCTTAAACAGGTTTATTTTAATTTTGTCAAAGTATAATAACTTACCTAATAAATACGTAATAACGCAATATCCCGCACAACTTCGTATATACGTGTCCATCGTGTCAGGTCTTATGCCATACTGAGCGCCTTCGCACGGATTATGTTTGCGAAAGAAGTTTTGAATACTACCCTCAGTAGCGAGAGCTTCAGCTACTGTTACAGACTCTATAAATTGTAGGAATCCGTGCTTCGAACTCGTTGCTAATACTTTGTATGGTGTTAATTTAAGATCTAAATTCTCTCTAAAACAATTATAGTTAAAAACATTAAAAAACATATCGATAATTAGATAAGTAATTAAATCACTCATTATTCAATTATGCTATACATTTACTTCCAACATTTCAAAAAAAAGTGACACTATTCTAGGTAAAACATTTAATCAAATTTTTATGTTCGTATATAAATTATATGAAATATAAGTTTTTTTATAATACGTACAGTTATAGTAAGTACAGTAATAAATTAAACGACATTGTCTTGGTTCTTACCTTCTTAGCAGTTTGTCCATGAGTGTTATCATCTGGAGAATAAGCTGATCTTGACGAAGGTCATCTCCATGTTTAAAGATGGCTTCATACTCGCTGCCCTCCGAGGTGAGGAAAGTAAGTTTACACGGCATAAGGGCTGATTTGAAAAGGCTAGCCTTTTTGGCTACAATGCCCTGAAATATTTAACACAATTTATAAAAACGAAAATATTCAAAAATGTTATTCAGTGTTGTTACCAACAACCCTTTACCTTGATTGTAACTGTGGGATCCAAGGGAAATGGCATCGGTTCAAAGTTGGCGAAATTAAACTTGAACGCATCCGCGTCAGCGAGCAAGTGTTGCAATCGTTCAGCTTTTCGGTTCCTATTGCCACTCTCTCTGGCAACACTTTTAACCAACTTCACCAGCTTATCTATAAACACCTGTTGGCGAGCTAGGAAAGCTCGTATACGCTGATAATCTGTGTTACCTAATGGAACGAACAATAAATTATTTAATATTTTTTTTAGGGAAATGACATTTAGTTGAGTTAAATATTACCAAACAGGTTATCAAGAAACAGATATCATTTCATTCATTTTATTTTATAAGGATTTTTAATTTGATGTCATGATCCCCATTGGAATGTTTTCAAACAGATTTATAAAGGCGAATGATCCCGTCGTATTAAAAAGTTGGCTTTCCGCACAATTCACACGTACACAAATATCAATTATATATTCCAGAAATACCTTTAGCAAGTTGATGTGAGAAGCTTCTCATAACGGCAAGATACATTCCCCTTGTCGGCATATCACGTGGGCCGGACTCGGTATCTGAACATTCGATCAACAAGTACCAGTAAAGGTAATTAGCTAGGACCAGATTGTTACACGCCCGACTAATCAGAAAACTGGCAAGGCTTTGTTCGTCCGGCTCTGGGTTTTCACTAGAAATACATATTATATTTAATTTAAGTGTATGTATTGTGTTGGAATGACGGCTGTAAGTAAGAAACATTTCGTCTTACGGTGAAGGCAAACATCGTGAGGCCTTTAACCCAAAAATTGAGGACATGCATCATTCAAGAAAGCTTGTCAATAAGATTTAGAAAAGGTAATCGCGACAATTTATTATAATTATTATAAATGAAATAAATTAAAAATCTATATGGCGTCTATATAATAACACTGTTTTATTGAAATTAAAGTACCTAATAAATTATGTAGCAAAGCTTTATCCAAACTCATGTTACAAAACAATTTGACCCGATATTTCCTTAAATAGGTGACAAATTAGACTCAAATTTATTATTCATCACGCCCTTATTACAAAACCTAGAATAAAGAATGGTAACCATGGCAACAAGCGCCGAACTTTAGTCTCCTGTTTATGAGAACGAATGTGTATAACAAATAGAATCATACTTAAAGTCTGTATGATTGTCCAGTGTCTCCGAAGTGCCTGCCTCTGATATTACGCTTTCGTCAGCGCCCTCCGAGTGTCTGCTTGTCATCGATGTTGACATCTCACCAGAGATACCCACTGTTATAAAAACACAACGGTACTTCAGTATTGGCTATATATATAAAGCCATAAATTTAAAGTGCTAATATTGTATGTTGATATAAAATTCCATAAAAAAGATGGAAAAGCACCGGCAGCCATTACTATACCGATAAGGATTGCCTATTTTTTTCATTTTAAATTCCTGTTTTTAAAACAGGAGGCAAACGAGCCAGCAAATATATGTTTGTATATCTTTATTTCCATCATAAGAAATAGAATATTGGTTATTACTTGTTGGTTATTTTAGCCACAATTAGATAGAATGAAGCGTAATATATAAAGATTAGATTGATAATACTATATTTTAATAAGTATTTATACATAAAAATACACTTGTAATATTATTTCTATCTGACACATCAATAATATGTTAAAGGCATACCAACAATATACTTACATACTGTTAGTAAGATAATAAACGGTTTACACTGAATTAATACTTACTACAGATGGTTAGTTATGTTGAACTAAACTCCTAATAATTAAAATTGAATAACAATATTTTTTTTTGAAATAAGCCTTACCCGAGGCAGAGAGCAAAGTAGTTTGACTAGCTCGGTGTTGTAGCTTTCCTTCCCCATCCGAGTACATTGCAACATCCTTGCCACATACACGGACGTATTCTAAACACATACATAAATATAATAATAGATATTTAATATTATCAGTGATACGAATGTTTAAACGATTCTATTTGAAAATAAAGACCTTTTCGTCACAGGAGTCTAAGGGATAAACGGTCTGCACAACTTCACATATCCTGAGCAAAATATCTGTGCACACCCGCGGTCCATTGCAATATCTATGTAAAGTAATATGTATCATAGTACTTAGTTTTTATCGATATATATAAGCAATGGTTATACATATATATTCATACACTCTATATATGCTTTTTATACTACTTGCACTTCATATGTTAATCAAGCTGATTTCGATGTAGGGTCTCATTTTCTCATTGTTTTGCCTTTGTTCTTGTGTGTGTGGTAATAATTTTTTTTTACATATTCATCTACATCCAACAATACAACCGGAGTTTTGCAACTACAGCCTGATCATTGATAGAAGATCATCTCATTATATTAGTGCTGACTGTTATAATATTATATATCTTTAATTTTATATATTTTTAACATACCTTCATGTATTTCAAGGAAGTCTTCATACTTAAGAGCTTGTACTAATTGTAATAAGTATAGAAGCAAATCTTCATCGGGTGCTTGTTTTAATCTTGATATAGCGTACCTAAAATTTTAAATAGGTTCTTTAAGGCTTTTATTTCACTTAGGCATTAGAAGAAAAATTTAAGTGTGGTAAATACAAATTGACTATTTAAATAATATATACGTATGTGGTAAAATTATGGTAAAATTAATAGGTATAAGTTTTGTATTCTGTGCAAAATTTAATCTTTAATTCATAATTACATCGGGTAATGTCTTAAAATCGCATTTATCGAGACAATAAACCGCTTATTCATAGGAATATTTATGGCTTTTTATTATTAAATCATTCAATATAGTTAAAATTGTAATGCAAAATTTAACTAACTTTCTAACAGCGGGGTGAGTAAACTTAGGCGTAAGCAGTTCGAGCGCATCTTCAACGTCCATCGGTGCCCATTGCTTCATCATGGATAATGCTTGACGGACTTCGCCTGAAAATCAATAATTACATTAAAAACTATTAAATTATTAAAACTATTGCTTTGTAATTTGACAAATTTGGAATATTAATTTCACTATCGTTTTTACTAGTAATTAAAAAAAAAGATGTATACCTGGTCGGTTCCAATTGACGCATTCCAAGAACTTCGTCAACGCTCTTCTATGTGACGATAGGTAAAATCTGTAAAACAAATACGACTAAATAACAGAGATAATTATCAATCATACTACACTCGCAGCACACAAAATGGATAATATGTTGTATTTTTAAATATTGGACCACTTAATAATTAGCATGTCGTTAACCACCACTTTATTAGAGACATATCTCAATATCATATTACTACGGAATAATTAAATACCGCTTTGTATGCTTGCAGTGCCCAATACATTTATCTTTTGTTATACGACCCCTTCTAAATCAAAGCAATTATTGTTCCATTAATCGGCACGATATTATAAAAAGCGATCTACCTTCAATGTCAACAACCTATATATCAATTGTGAAATAAAAAACAATTCTATGAAATATTATATAAAAAATATAGTATGTTTCAACGCGCCTATCTTCGATACTAGTGGTTCTAATTAAAACATATCCGAAACTATATAAAAAATTGGAAAAAAATGTTTGTGTGCGGTGTCTTTTATGTGTTTGTTTATGAAAAATATACCGATATTTCCATATAAGGTCCTGTTCGTCCGCAGACAATGGTGCGGCGGGTGCACAAAGTATGGCAGCGAGGCGATCCCTCTCCGCCGCTGACGGCTTCGCGTCTCTCGCTGGTGCTACACCTCGTACTGAACGCGCCAGCCGATGCTGCTTGGATTCCACCAAGTTTTCCTAGAAATATATTTTTTGTATGTTTAATTGACAATTGAGGGAACAAATAAAAAACCCTGAAAAACTTTAAGTTATATTAAAATTATATATACATATTATAATTATATATCGTATTGGTTCTTAAATATCGATATGCTACACTTAGAGTGTTACCTGTAGTATTTCGTAGTCAGGCACAGTAACGACTTCTGCCTGTGCACGGAACTGATACATCTCGTCGCCATCTTGCTCGTAGTAAACCACTGCGTGCTATAAGTTGATAATTGACCATAAATTAAGAAAACTGTGAATTTCAACAAGCGGTTAATATTGTTGTCTCTGTATTTTATGATTCTTAAGGATTCCAAGAGTTGAATAAAGATTTTTCCATTTTCTTCTAAAACCCAAAAATATATAACAAAATTAGTTGTAACATTTGGACATGTAGTTCATAATAATATATGATTATATTATTATTATTACTACGTTGTTAAAAAGAATTGCTTTACTTTTCGGCCTTTTGATTATATTCTATCTATATTCGACGACTAAATTCTCCTCCCCTTTGTCAGGTTCACCTTGAGTACACAATTTGTATATTAACGAATGGAATGACTATGTTTATTTGAGTGAAAAATTACTTACATCAACGTCATCGATCTGTATGGTAGGAAATTCAATCATGAGGTACATATAATTAGAGTTTCTCTTCTCCTTTTCATTTATCATCTCAATCTCCCTAAAGGTCAGCCGATCGAGCCAGTCCACCTAAATAATTACTCATTTGTCATCATTCTATTTATTAATTAAACACCAGTGTTTTAAGGTTATAATTAAGAATCTAGTCGGGGGTTAGGTACAGCGATTTTTAGCTAGAAAATAATTAGCGATCAACAATAATTCAATGATAAGAGAATTAAAACACTTAAACAAATTTTCTTTTATACATTATGCACGTATTCAAAGAAGTGGTGCACGCATTTAATAATCTTTGCATGCGTAAGAACATTCATGTGTGACAACACGCAAACTTGTTTTATGATTTTGACCTTAAATGTGTTTATAAACATCGTATTGCATAAACGACTCGTTGGGCCTCGTATCTATTCGGAAATACTTCCTAGAAACTTTCGCGAATCTGCAACTGCGCAGTTATATCATACTTATATTTAAAAAAACTAAGGGTGAAAGAACAAACACATCAGTTTTAACACTAGATTTTACATTCAATTTAGTTAAATTATTATTTTAATCATATAAATGATTGAAAATTGATTTGTATAGGTACATATAAAAATTAACGTACAACGTATTATTATAAATAATCTCCTATAATTAATACTAAATTATTCATTTCACGACAAATGAATAACTTTATTTTATTGTAATAAGTATACACGAGTATACTTATTAATAAGTAATTATTAAAACAGGTGAAAGTAACACAATTCCATGAGGCTATCAAATCATCAATCTGTAACCATAGATTTCGCCACAATTTATTGAATCGCAAGCGACATGTCTCGATAGATTATCATCTAGATTCTAGCTACTAAATTATAATTTTTACAGATATTTTGGAGGCATTTATTAAACTAAATTATACTGGTATTGCGATTCGGACAATCTAGTTGTATTATTTAGTATATAAATAAATATACATATATTTATAAAAAATATTATATAACTAAAAAATTGTGCTGTATCTGATCTTATAAAACTAATAAAAACATAAAACATTGTACAAATTGATGGTCTTGTTTATTAAATCAGAGAATTTGATATGAATAAAATCAGTTTATGAAACTCCGCCATGTTGTACTTTTTTTGGGTAAATCTAATTTTATGTGTTATAAATATGACTAGGATATGCTTTTTAATCTTGTTAAATAAATCTTACATGACTAGTTAATAGAACTCTCACCTTAGGTATATGCCCATTGCGATGTTTCTTGGCCAACTTGGCCAAACGCTGCATCTGCTCTTTACCTCTATCCGGAGCTTTCCCTGGTGTCTTTTCACTTCCTTCCATTCCAGGCCACACCCGAAGATCGAACATACCCTTTGAATTAGACCTCCATACACTAAGCCATCTCAAAAATTGTAAATAACATCTTTTGCACACTTTCAAAGAACTACCGGCGTTACCCATTTCTACCAAATTAAAGTTTCATTTTTTATCTAGAATAAAGGTATCATTATATTATGCTTATGACATTTTTTGTTTATTCTATACATCGAACGGTTTCTTTGAACGCAATTTTTGTACTGACTGAGGATTGATAAGAGAGGTCAGGCTAAAGCAATTATAATGGGCGTGTCCTATTTGTTTATTATAAGTCCTTAGCCTTTGATAATTTTGTGATGTTGCTATAGTAGGAATTATTTCAGGCAATACATATAAATTATATTTTTCCTGCATACAACAATTAATAGTAATGTGTTTTGTTTGCGTCGTAAGCAATACAAATTTCTATTCTAACAATGGGAATTCTCTTTTAATTTTTAACACATAATAAATAGCTTTTGTATGCATATGTTTTTTATTTATATTAAACTTTTCAGTACTATTTACTTTTATTTAGATTGTACATGGTTTCTAATAAAGAATTGTCTTAATTTATCTAAACAAACAAATAAAAGCCTTGCTTATTAGATTGCTTTTTGAAAAATATATCTTATCAATAAAATTCAAAAATTAACATTTTTATATAATAAAAAAAACTGGTTTTCACAATATATTTTGTATATTGAGGATATTAAATTTAAAAATTCTATATTACGAAATAAGAATGTATATTTGCAGTTTATTGGCCCGTTATTTGGGGTTTTGCCGGGAAAAAAGCCCCGCACATAAGTGAAGATGCCCAGAAATGTAATGCCTTCTGTTCAATACATTTTTAAGGGTATACCTAGCTATTAAATATCAAAAGTAATTTTGAAGATAAATCTGTTAAAATATTCATTGGAAGATTAAGTTACGTGTAAAATATATTTTGACCGCTACTGAACTTTGATGCCCATATTTAGCGAGTTCCCTTAACTTCTATGCGTTTTAGATTTTTTTTTGATTAACAACTAAGAAAATTTTGAAAATGTGTAAATATTCATTAAATTACATATTATGTGGTTTTTAATACTATTATTGCACTGTCACTTTAAAGTTATCGTTATAGAAGTTAGGCGGTAACAAATTTTTTTTTCTTCCATGTAATTTGAATCAGTTTTACATAAAACACCACGTGTCGAGGATAATTAAAATTTAAATGTTAAACTTTGAGCACAGTTGAGTGCACTGTGCATCGCTTCGCGGCGGAAAAAAACTGTTGAAAAAATAAAATTAATGTATGCAAACCTTTTAAAAAACTGGTTGGCAAGTTTGAATGTGTTTCATTTTGAGCATCATTTTCGTTGATTAATAATTTAAGTTAAATTATGGAATACAAAAGAAATAAATAAAACCAAGTATCACATAATGCTAATTAAAAATAACAATGTACAGCCAATAAAACAAAACATAATATAGATATGTATTACATATTATTAGAGACAAACCTGTCTTAGCATTCCATGTTTTCCAAACAATGAGATGGTTGTACCCCCCACAACCATTACCTTTCCGGGTCCAGCACAATCATAGATAGTCATTGCAAGTATAGCATTTCGTGGAAGGTCACTGAAATACACTGGAAGGGTCACCCATTCATTCCAACTGTAAAGAAAACTAAGTAAGCTCCACTTCTCTAATACATATTTGGTAAAGCCACTGCTATACATTTTAGATGTGAAAGGCTATTACATTCACTAGGCTTGCATGTCATATTAACATATAATTAATAGATATTAAAGCAAAACAAAAAAATAAACAACAAAGAAAATAATTAATCTTTTCTCTTTCATAAATCTGAGTTAATATTTTATACCTTTGTTTTGTTTTAATAAGACAGCTGACATTATAATATTATCTACAATGCAAAGCTTATGGAAACATTCATATAATAAAGTAACAAAGAGTCGTCAATCATTTGAATACTATAAGTTTAAAATAAAATCTGTTTACCATTAATGATGAATTAAGAAAGTCTTTAATTATTAAAGATATAAAAATCAAGATACTAAAAGTAAAAATATCTTACTTCCATCTATTAGTAAAAGGCTTGTATGATGTTGTGACTGGCAATGCAAGGGGTACTCCATCACATAGGACTTGACATGTTACATACAAGTCTGAGCAACCTTCTTGATATAACCCAGAAAATTTAAGCATTGGATCTGATAAGAGCATATCATATTCTGGTTTTGCACGATTTCCTTCAAGTGTTCCACTGTAGATTCGAGATAAAACGAAATAAGTTTAGAAAATTTCTTAATTTAACCTACCTTGTTTTTTTTTCATTTTGGAAATTAAAGCTTAATATGAAATGAAAAACGCTTTAAAAATCAATAGGAAGTAGCATTTATATAATTATTTTGTATTATTTAAATGTAACTTGAATATTCAGTAAAGGCAAACTTACACCTTTATTCCCACTTTATGATCAAGTGACGAGCTATAAACGTAATAAAATTTATCTTCTATTTCGTTCATTATAAATGACTAATTTTACTAAATTGTTTTGAATGATCCTTTTATTATTACAGTTTATAATCATTAAAAATATTGTTTTCAAAACAATTCAATCATAACTGACACTTGACACTAATGCAATTCGAGAACAGTGCTGCCACCAAGAATTGTATAAAGAAGCAATTGCAAAGTTCCATTTCTGGGCTTTATATTATAATAAAAAGGCGCTATATAAAATCGGACAAAATTCTGCGAGACTAATATTTTAGATATTTCTGTAAATCATCCTTGAAACATAGACATATTTTTTTTTACATATTGGGCCTTTTCCGACTTTTAAAGATTAACTAGTTTACGTTCATTCCTTTTATTCCTGTATTGGATGATTTTTCAGTCGTGCTCTGCAATCTGCATTGATCATAATAAAAAAATACTCTATATTACTCTGGATTGCACCTTTAATAATCATTTATTTATAAACAAACAAATCTGTGCCCTTTAGCTTACAAATAAGGGATTTTAACCAATTGTTTTAAATAATAAAAAAATATTTAGTGGTTTGAATTGTAATCATTTGTGGGTTGCAATCAGAGTTGTATTAAAAATGTCATGTCATGTCAAGTATATTCCGTCATGTTATTGTCAATCATCATTTGTCATCAGTCAGTGCTTTGATGTAGGTAATGATTTTTTACTTTGGCAGTTGTAACTATTTTTTTTACATTTATATGAGGTTGAATTGAAATTTCCTTAATAAAGTTTTTAAGTCACAAGTCACAACGTTATTTTAAAGCTTTTCAGGGTTTTTAGGGTGGAGAGGCAATATATAGACAATCAATATTATTAGAAGGTAATGCATAAACATATGTTATGTATTGTTTAAGTATACCGGTATGTTAATTGTTTTTTTCGAAACTGTTTATTATGTTTTTCCTTTACAGTATAATGACGAAATTACTGGAATGGATATCCGCAGCATCAGCATTCTTCGCAATATGGTATTCCCTGATTGGTGGATACGTAAAACATCCGATGATTGAAAATAATATGGGTCTTATTCTTATCTCACCTATGTGTTTTATAATACTTTTTGGTATTTATGCTGCAACAGTAGTTTTATACAGAGTATTTACCTTTAATAATTGTGAGGTAGCATTTTTAGAACTACAGAAACAAATTAGGGAAGCAAATAAAGACCTTGCTGCAAAAGGACTGAAGTGGTAGCTGATACATAAATAAGGTTTTTATTGTTGCTAAAATTCTGCCTGCAGTGTTTAAGTGTCCTATAAAACAGATTAAATGTGGTCTACTAAAAGCAGGGAAACCTTTACATCTTAAATTATTAATATTTTTTATTTTCTAATGTATCCAAATAAATATATATAATAAGTCTAAAATTGTATTTCAAAATATTATCAATATTAAATTTTAGTTTTGTTAAAAGTCAAACCTTCCATTTTAACCATTACAATGTGGCACCTATTAGTAGCCTCTAATTGTTTTTTGTATTTCTTCATGAACATTAAAACACTAAATTTCATCCAATAAGGCTAGTAAAAAATTCCTAATTATTAACTAACTTAAGACTTTTGAAATTATGAATATATAGGATATTACAATAAGTAATAAACACATAAGTAAAAGCTATTGTTTTATTTATCAAGCTAATCATAAGATTTATTTACAATATTTGTAATGTAACTTAAAAGCTAAACATTTTTGGCTTTAAAAAATGTAATAATAAAGGATACATTTTAATAAGTTATATATACATTTGTTTGTAATTTAATCCATTAATCAATGTAAAAATCTTTAAATTAAGGAGCAGCACATAAAAATAATTACAATTTATCTAGTCATAGTAAAGCATATACTTAAAAGGCAATAAATTGTATGTACAATAATATACAATATATCTTATTTTCTTCCTTTGTGTTATATTTTTAAAATATATTGAAAGAATTCAACATCTTTATGTATTATATACAATATGAACTAATATGGCTATTTAATATACTGAAGTGCAAAATAATTTGAGTATTAATAAATTTGATAAAATTGTCACTCGCATTACACTATATGTATGACGGAATACTACTACTTTTAAATCTTTTTTTTGCATTAGAGCAAACTGCTTGTTTATTGCCTCGCAAAAAAAAATCAAGAAAAAAATCTTACATTATAAGCTTATATTTAAATGAAAAAAATATATTTCAGATTCAGACAATCATATTTATAAGAGATAAATTATTTTGCACTGAAACCTACAGGTGTTTTAAAGCTACATTTAAATTTCAAAATCTATCTACATGTAAATAACTTTGAATGAGAATTCTTTTATGCATAAAGATTGAATAGAGTGAATGAAATATAGTTAAAATCTGATAAATTTTCTGTCCTTATTTCCTTTTAGTTAAAATCTACTACCCTACCTCCGTTAGTCATTGTCATTGTCAATGAGTGGGTACTTCTCGGGTTAAGTTATTGTTGTGTTCGAAACATTTAAACTAACTAATAATTGAAGGTTGTTATCGATACATGATTTTTCACAACATTAAATGGAATAGGAAAAATCTGTGCTTTTAATACGGCGGGATTGAATAAAATAACCTTGCATTTTACTTTTTAAAAAGATTAGTAACAAATTTTTTAAGTCTAAGGTTCGTGCGTGTTGCGTTGCACCCTTAATTCTAAAATTTAACGCACGGGTTGTTTCTGATGTACTTTTGAATGCAAATTTCACAAAGACTAATAGGTCTGTATAATAAAAAACCTCACTGAAAACGCTAAACCAGCTGAGATAATTTGCATTTGAAGCCAGTTCTCAATTCTGCGCTTTAGCTTCCTATTAGTATTCCAAACTAAAATCAAAGGCTTAGTGGAAACGAGTCCGAATACTACAAATGTTACTTAAAATTGGTCCAAAATTACTTATCTAATTATTATCTGCGTAATAAATGGTGCACCGAATATTGACGTGATATATGTATAAAGAATCAGAAATACTAGCGGAGAAGTAGAAGGTTTCGTAGGGAATAGTCTTTACATTCATGCGAATTTCTGTTTCCATCTTTCCGTACTTTATAGTAATTGGATAACTGGATTTCGTAGTTATAAATAAGATCTATATTACTATCACGTACGGCGTAGGCAATAGACCGTTCAACCATTATACCAACCATATTTTCCAGAACGCCTTGACGTTACGGACTGGACTGAGTAATTTTACCTAGTGGGATTTAAAAAAAACCCGTTGAGGCTCTATAGAAAGTTCATTCCTCATTGACTCATACAGGGAGTAGAAGCCATCTCAATAACTTAATTATTTTAACTAATACGGAATTGTACTTTAGTCATCATAATATTATTTTGTAAGTTGGGTCATTAAGTCTGGTACACTATTGCCTCATACGGATTGGACTGAATGCCAGTTTATGTAGGTCCACTTTTCATATTAGACAAGAGATAGCCACTAGTAGGTATATGCCGATTGGAGTCAGTTCTGCAGCTGAAGAATGTCCTGAGAGAATGAGGGCTCGAAGTCGCTGCCGCTCCTGGTAGCGTTTGTCTTCGCCTGGTGGGTCCAGACATTCAAATTCACAGCACCGCTCGCCGACGCGGAAATTTTTGCAGAACTGAATATTAGCTACAGATTAATACACATTGCACGCATTAACATGTAATTGAAAAATTGATTCATGCAATCGATATAAATGTAATGATGAAGTTCTTTAACATTTCTATTAAATCAATCTTTTTGATATAGATTTGGCAAGAAATAAATCATGTGGTTGTCCTTTATAGAAAATGTTAAATTTAATTTACGAAAACATTTACGATGACATATAATGTCTGAGGATTACTTGTAATTAAAATTTTCGTAATCGGATTCCTAAAAATCAACTACTTACATATGGTGGGTCGCAATAAATCGCCTTACACCACATCGGCTCAGAATGGTAGCATACACAAATTGAGCAGACTCCAGGCCCAGGTACGTATAGAAGCCCATGAGGGATTTTCTTACCCTCCCAGTCGACGCAGTCTTCTTCCATGCAATCTGGAAACAAATAATTAATGCCTATATAAAAATAAGAAATACTTATTTTATGTGCAACTTGAAAAACCTATTAACTGCCTTTCGTGTCAGTTCTGGTGAAAGGAGAATTTATTCGGATCCACTATTGACTGATTTGTTGATGGGCCTTATACTACTTTTAAAAAAGGTGCTGAAATGTGCAAATTTGACAGATAAAATTTAAAAAGCGACTATTTGAGATACTCTGTAGAATGCGGCATGAATTATTAATTATATTAATTATACATATGTGAGTAGTTTAAATTACTTTCCTTCTTTGTCGTCTAAGGCAATTACCTACACGTGACCTATTTAAATACCTTGAGTGATTTACTACGTTCAACTAGCGTAGGTCTTTCTATGCTACTATTTATATGTTATTACATACGTACTTAAAATTAGCCACTTATTAACCATAGTCTTTATTGACTTTGGAAATTTAAAGTAACAAAAGCAACAAGTTTTTCTTTAATAACAGGATATATAAGCTAGAGGAAGATAAATAATGTTATATCTTAAAAAAAGCCTACTTAAAAAAATACATTAGGCGAGCTATAACTTATTTCATGATTCTAGTAAGATTCTAAAGGCTAATCTTGTTAACTACTGAGGTAAGTTTACTAATTGACCTTTAGGTAATACGGACTCGTCTATTAGATTTGTTTTATTTATTATTAAACAACAACAACATTAGCCATGGTCTTTTGCACAGTGTTAATATACTATAAAACAAATACAGAAGCAATACAGGTGGGTTACAGTATCCATATTATTATACACTTAAAAAATTTAGAGTTGTAGTACCCCTCCCCCCCCCCCTTGTATTTATAAAACAATTGGATTAAAAAAAAGACATAACACATATTCACGACCGCTTATCAATTATTATAATACTCACTATCACATTATTTGTATTATTAACTAGATTAGATCTTGTAAAATAATCCTGCTTTTCTTGTTAATCATTAATAAAATCGAGTCCACCACAGTTGAGTCTATCACTTGCTAGCCTGATATGTAGATATTCATAAAATACAATCATGGTTCTTAAACTGCTTAGTTGTTGATATATTACTTAACTAGTTTTCCGCCCGCGGCTTCGCCCACGTGTAATTTGGTTAAGTATATAGCGTTTTATAATGATCTCGACAGCTTTAGCTTTACAGGATCGGATGATTCAGGGAAATCAAGAGCAACTTTCAAATTAACGTACAGACAATTACTATTCTGACAATTTTATATTCTGATAGTCATCTTCTTATGTGGATGAGCTGATGATGGAAGGTAAAACTCCTCAGCGGTTAAGAGTTGAAACAAAATTCTGAACAAGTTAAGAGTACGAAATACGTACTTGTGAGGTTATTACTTATTAGCTTGACCAAATAATAAAAGGTAAACTACATTAACGTTAAGGATGTAGGTGGAAAAATGGATGCGGACGAAAATCGATAAATAATAGTTTTCTTTTACTTTTGTATGGGTAGTATTTACTCAAAATAATCATAGGGTATAACTTTAATGTAAGTTTGAACTGCATGGTAGTCATTACACAAGGGAACATCTTAATACCGCGATCTAGGTTGATGACGAATTTTATCAACGCCATCTATCGACCACTTTGTTCAACACTTCAACCGCGCCCGCGCGCACTGCGTTATTTGTTATTTTTGTAACCTCTCATAAGTTTTAATATTAAGATTAACTTATATTAGAACATATTTAACAATATATAACGAATCAATCAATACAATATAAGTGTTTAAAAGTTTTGAAGCAGTGGTTGAAGTAAATTTTCAATTGACCATAACTTCTTCTTCCTTTAACCGATTTTGACGAAATAAAGTTTTGACGCTTTGAACGAAAATGTGAACAATATTAAATGTACAGACATTCGATTTTTACTGTCTTATTATAAGTATAGATATAGATAAGTATGAAAAATTTCCTGTGTAAATAAAACATCGTTCGTAAATGTCGTCCTTTGAGGTTTAAAACATCAACCTTATAAAACGGGTTTTCTTCTTGCTCGTTAGGTCTTTTTGATATAGGTAGGGTTGCTAACGTATATTCTTTCAACGTTTAATTTTATGATGTCTTATGCTGCCATGTATTATAAAACACAAAAATACCCTTTCTTACCCTTACAGATAGTAGTAAAAATGTTAATAAAGATATATATAAAATTATCCAGAAGCCTGTAATAGCTATGGGCTACGTTTCGCAACGCTATGTGCGGTTACCGCATAATAACCTTACCTTGTAAGACCGACCGTTTTTAATACAATAGTTTAAATATCTTCACTTACTTAACTTGATTCTCATTTGAATCGCAATAACAATAATTAAAGTGGCTTTCTCGCAATCCAATTACGCGGAAGATTAGCAATTGCACCGTGTAAAATGACGATAAAACAAGGCTTCGCTAGTCACTCGCCATTTCAAATTTGTATATGCAAATTGAGAATTGTCATGGACAATTTACAAACCGCTGTACGAATGTTCTAATTAAGCCATTGGCAACGTTTGTCTTTAACCTAACTCAACTATCGATCTTTCCTACGTTCTAGGTATCAGAATAGCGGTGCTTACTTACTAGGTCGTAATTATATAAAAATAATAACAGATTCCTTTTTGAAATGAAATCCTGTTTTTTACTCGTTGGTTCCTTTAGTTTTAAAGTTTAAACATAACACCTTTCTTGTATCATGTATATATGGCTTATCATCCATAATTAGGATTATTGTTATTTAGCAACCATTTTTGTAGTATTTTTATGTGGTTGATATTTATTTATTTCATCTATAAAAGCTGTTCGCTTGTTTGGCTGCATGTATAAATCTCATAAAATATTGTTTCGTCATAAAATATTATCATTTTGTGGGATAATCCTTTTATCGATAGAGCTCTCAAATCACGCTTTATAACTATGAAATATATAAGTAAATTATTACTTTGCAATATTGTAAATACGATATCTATTTCCGTATTCAATGTTCGACTGTTAATTAACGAGCGTCAATACCAAACTTAGAGACAATAGAAGTATGTGCTCTTAGGAAAAACAAATTTCTTTTTATCCGTAAGTTAAGTAGTGTTGTTCATTAAATTTGGCAAAAATGGCACTAACATCTAAGGAAAATTTCGTTAATTAAATTATTTTTTTTATTAGGAGTATATTAGCTATTGGACGATTGAAATTTGTTTTTTTTAATTTATCCTTATTATATTGTATTAAGTTTGCGTTCAGTACCGTCGATCATATATAAGTAGCCTAACGTTATTTAAATGGCCCTCGTGACCAAAGATCAATTTTTTATTCACATGAGTAGATAAAATGTGTTTTAAAATCATACGTTTCCTGCTTTTACATTGTTTTATGACATATTTCCTGAATGTTTCTATGAATGCCAATATTTTTATTGGCCAAGATCGTTGGTATACAATTCTGTTAAGTTAGCAATGTTATTGTGGAATATAGGTAACATATGTCGGTTATATATATGCATACATTATTCACATGTTAAATAATATATAAAAATATAACATTAATAAATAGATAATATTGTGATTAAAGATAAGAGTAATATATATATAATTTTTGTATTGAATGTACTTTTGGTAAAAGAAAATTACCATTTGATAAATAATAAATATTATATAATTGTGGAGCTTGATAATATAGTGCCGTTTTAGTCCGTAACTTATTAACAAGAAACAGCGGAGTGAGAGTACAATTCAAAATCATTTCTATATACCGTAACTTTATGAATGGACCAATTGTACTATAAGCTTTATTAATATGTGTATTTAAAATAAGTAGTATTGTAAGGTCATTGTACTAAATGACTATATATATAGCCATACAGTATAATCGAAAGTTATAGCATATTCCAATGCACAGTGTCAAGTCGCAATGCGGATTTTCAGTGTCTCTTAACAGTATTCGTATTCACCACAACGTTTACTATCTACTACTGCTTAAATTGACAGATAGAAGCATCCTATTTACATACGACAAGAAAATTTAAGAATTGTTTTTGCTATACTTTTCATGAAATAAATTGTATACGCACGGCGCTAACCTTAGTTTTTAATATAATATCTCTTTTTTACTCATCCTCATCAAGAGCATGGCCCAAGGTTGATTACTCATCCATAAAAATAGGCAATTCATCAACTTTGGACGCATTCTGTTTTCGGGCCGATGTCGTGTCGTTATCTTCCTCAAGATGTTGCCACAACGGTATTATGAGTGCATTATTGCTGTAAGCCAAACTGGTCCTAAATAGACAAAGTCAGGTAAACATATATACTAGAGTAGCTTGTTTTACACGATATTCTAAACTTAACATTATAAGTTGTTAAGAGCATGCTGTTACTTTTCTATTAACTTACACATATTTAAAAAACACGTTCCGTCGCGCCGTCACCAGCAAATTTCGTCGCCGAAAATTAAATTAACGAAGTGACGAGGTTATTTCCACGGAAGCGTTTAATGAGAGCCTCGAGAAATTATTAAACTTTGCCGTAAGTTATTGAACAGAGACTCGACTCATAAGTACTGTTTAAAAATACCGTATTTACTTTTTGATTCAAATGATTGTTTTATTTAACGGAAGGAGTATTATGTAATATTTCTATCGGATGGAAAAGCAAATGCACCCCAAGGCCCAGAAGGCTTGTCACATACAAATAACATAAAGTGATTAAAATAAAAAGTGTATGTGTAGTAAATATGTTTATTCAGCGCTCCTAAGATCTATTACACAATCTACAACTACGATTCTCGAAGAACTAATGCGAAGAACAATTCGGTGTGTAATAACACAAAAATGTGTTATGGAAAATGAATAACTTAATTCTGCGGCATTATTTAATAGTATTATATATAACGAAAAAAGTATCTCCGTGGCGTCTGCATTGCCGACTTCACGATTACCACTCATAATTGAAACAACACTTCTCAGATATTTGCCAGGTTTTATTTTCACTATTGCTGTCGTACATTTACAATGCATCCATCTTTTTATAATAATGACATGTCCGCACGTGTTTTTCATTCACAGACTACGTTTGAAATAATAAGGATGACATTCGCTATATGTTTTTAAACTTATTGTAGGACTATAATTATGCCTGAACTTAATTATTCTAGTTATTCTAATACTAATTGTGTAGTTGCGCCGATATATACAAAATATAATAATTTTACAAATAATTAAAAACAAAAATAACAAGCAACTTGAGTAAGAAAGCGTTTTCTTTGTTCGTTCTCGAAGTTACATTCCTTGATTTAAAAAACTTCAATAGGACCGTAGTATAATAGTTGAGTTTCAAATGTTCGTTCGGCAGGCAATTAGCAATGTAAAACCAACGCCGCGACAGTGATTGGAAGCGGAGATCATTCAAAATTCAATTATAGTTACAGCTGTTTGAATAGTTCGTTTACATTGAAAGTTTTTAATAGAGTTGCCGATTGGAAAACTAGCGGTGTTTTCTTTTAATTAGATTTTCTTATGGTTATACATTGAATTAACATTATAATGAAAGTAGATTTTATTGTGTGTACATTTAATATGTAAATATTTTAAAGTAACAATAAATTTATTTAAAGTAACTACCTAACCGTATAACAGTACAGGTTTTAATTTTCAAAGATTTTTACCTGTTTAAATTTATAAAGGATTCTTTTTATAAATTAACACTTTTTTATTAAAAGTAAATCTCTATTGAAAAATTAATTTATGTTTAAAATTTTAAAAAATACTGAATTTTGTGGTTGGCATGACTACTTGCCGTTGAGCATAAGGTAAAATCAATGGTTGCTACCGTCGCATGACTAAGCTTATACAGTGAAGGTTAATTTTAATAATTCGCTGAAATGTAACTGTTCCGTGTGGAGCTCTAATTTACGTGAATGTTATAGTTTAAATTAATGTTAATTATATACACAACATACGAAAACTCCAACTAAGCTTACCTTTACGCCTGCCTAACCTAACCTAACCCAACTATAATAAAAATAAAGTGAAATATTATGTAATTATTAATAATGTAGGATAAACACAAGAAACTATTAAATAATATATTTTATTAGAGTCCGTTTATCCTGAAAATGACTTGATGCTAAATAGAAACTAGTTTTTAAACCGCAAAGTGTATTTTTCTGACAATGCACTCTTGTATCACAAAAATAAAAACACAATAGAAACACTGTAATCACAGCTACGCTTCTACAAAGAAGAGATACGTGCTACGAAATTTACGAAGATCGCTACGTTCCTGATATGCGGCTACAACGTACATCTAGTACGTAGTAATTCTCAAATTCTAATTAAATGCTACAATAACACTTTCAAACCTTTGCCATACACATTGTTCACCGTTCGTACCGAATGCGGTTAGAGGTTCCCGTTAAAAACTCTAGCATAATATTATTTATATCCAACAAAACCGAATATTAAATAAAAATAAGTTTAGCAATGTGAAGGCCACGTACGAATAAACTAAAATTAAACTCAAAATTTGATGTGAACACCAGAATGCTAGCAAACCTTTAGAGAATAATAATTTGATGCAGATATGTAGCTTCATTTGGAGGTAAATTTATCAATTAATTATATTACTAACAGCATATTGATCATATCGGCGTTGCGGTTTAATCACTGTTCATATTGTTATGCTGTATTATACCAAACATATTATATAATTTTGGTCTCACGGATAAGCAGGGCCGTAAAGGAACCTTTAGGGATTAGCTGTCAGGGGTATCGGGTTCGATTATCCGTTGGACACACAAATTGTAATTTAATTATTTATTTGTCCGTCCGTGGTGGGTTTTAACATCCAGATCAAGTAGTTAAACGCCCTCTTAGGTGGGAAACCTTGAACGAAATTGAGCGGCCTACAACAATTCAATCAATATTGTGTAATTAACTTAAATTATATCACTTAAAGCTAGGCTTTACAGTGAAAAATATTTGCAATTAATCTCGACACGACCTGACGTGATTTATGAAAAAGCAAGCTTTTATTGCATAGAATATTTATAAGTGCCATTAAGGTAATTGCGCCTTTTTATTACTGGACTAATTTAGAGGGATACGATTATATATTTATTTTAATATTCTACAATTTCGAGTCGAATAATATAATAATTCGATTTTATAAAATTGTTATAATAATATTTTAGCAATTTGATATAAAATAGGTATGGTTTTTATGATTTCTTCCTTTCCATTTAAGCAAATTGATTTTTAAAGTCACATACAGGAGACTGGATTAAATTTGTACTTTTTTTTGAAGGTTACTTTGTATGAAACAATTAATTTGTTTCTTTAAAAGTATTATATAAGTAATTTTAATTTTGAGCATTCCAAATAATCCACATTTACGACTTAATAAGCATTTTAAAAAGTCTTCAACGATAATTCAGAGTACGAATTTATCGTGATAAATACATTATTACATTTAAGCTCTAACGCTTATTAGAGTTTCTCGTTATTGACTATAAATATTGTTTTATGAATAAAGCAGTGAATTTATAATAAAGATGAGCAGTGTTACATCTGGTTAAGCTCTCGATTTTCAAATGAATATTTTGTTTTAGGACAAAATATCTACAAAAACTCTTACCTTTTTTTGTTTAAAATGTGATGGATGGGGAAAACCGACCGGTCCTTGAGTGCGTTTTATTCAAATATAGAGATGCAATAGACGACATACAATGCATGGTTGTTTTAAAATTTTAATGATTCATATGGATTGTAGAGTCGTAAATAACTGTTCTTTTTTTTGTTTCGTTTAATGAAATGAAACGTTAAATGAAATCGTTAAGTAAGTTTTAAACGCGTTTTAAATAATATTACATTAGTAGACGATTAGTAGATTCTTAAGCCATTTAGAAAGGTCAAAAAGTTATCCAAGTTAATTGGCTGTTTGTATATTAATGAGTTCATATAAAACTAAATCTGTATGAATGGTAAAAAGGTCATCATAAACGTGTTGCAATATTCTCAGTTGCATTATTGTCAACATGCATAATTCGAATTACTTCAGAGGCTACACAGTTGTGCTTAAATTATCGTTAATTCAAGTAATACAATTCATAAAGTGAGCCAAGATAAAATGTTCTTATTAGTTGGTAGAATTGCAAGTTGGACGGGTTTCAAGCTGAGTACGTGATTGTTACGACTGCGGAGGTTTTGATCTATCCTTTGTTTAGATTATTTAGGTATTCCGTATTAAGGTTTAAAAAACATAAATATGATATACTTTGTTTACTATGTAATTATGTTAGACATAAGATTATCTACAAAAGCCTTCGTAATATGAAAGTCTTCTAAATATACCATTGTACTGTAAAGTACCATTTAAACATATAGTTTTAATACTCTATAAATGATGTACATAAATATAAAACTACACTTATCAATTTAAACTCTTCAAACACATTCAGACCAACTTATGTGTAAAAAGTAATCGCCCTGAAATTAGGCTCTGCAGATCTCACTGTCAACTACATGATAAACGAGTGCCTCACTGCAGTCTATATTTTATCACATTTACAAATACCAAGTTTGAATGTAAAATATTAGTTATTTTATTAGAAATCTTAGTATATCTGATATAAAGAAAGAAATCATTTATAAAAAAAACGCTTAAAACGTTTAAAAAGAAAATTTAAAAAAAATATTTAAAAAGTACGTAGTGTTAATTAGGGATAGCTGAGTAGTCCGTTGTCACTCAGACTAGCATAATGACCACAGCATTGAGTAATACACACACAGGCACAAACGCAACATTAAAATAAATAACTATTAATATAATATACATGTATATAGAATATATTATTATGGCACGTGCAGAATGATAGTGATAGCCTTTTAGCCTAATAACACAACGTGGCCTAGACAAACCTATAAATATAAATTCATTACATATTATATTAATAGATATGTTTAATATTTGTTTCACATGTTTCATTTTCATATAAAATTGTTACCTTTGAACTTAAAGATTAGTCACAATCCCTCTCATATTATCTATCTATCGCTATATTACTTTTGCAGTAACTTTGAAAATAATTTATTTTATAAACTCAACTCATTTCGGTCAATAGGGCTGTGGCAAAAATTGCATTGAAATTGTAAAACTGCAGCAACATCCGGAGGATAAAAATTACCTTTTGTTTCACCTTTATTACATTCTAAATATAGAATAGGGTAATTTATGTTTTTTGTTATGATAAATTTTCATTACTTGAGTAGCTTGTCGATTGTTGCAAGGACATCATATTTTAATATAGAAGTCGTCTAAACCACTTATATATTAAACTTTCGTATTACTTTAAGATAAAAATTTATATACTTCGACGCAAGACTACTATCTACAACCTACAAAAATGTCTCATTTTTCTGTCAATAAACACTAGGAAATTTAAACTCGTCAGCACACGTTGAAACAATGCGCGAGCAAAGTTTCGCAATAAAAACACTCACCGATCGCAGCGAGTGAAATAATGATGAGTAGAGCAATCACACGCGACATGACTGCCCCTCACGGCCGCTCACAGCTAACTGAAGATGTGCCTGAAAATATTTCATCAGAAAATGCGCTGAAAAAGCTAAGTAACTAACTGGTTAGACATCAGAAAAAGTAAGCCGTTTGATAATTAGCTACGCATTTAGTTGGGTTTACACATTCAAATTAGCTTCATCATAGTGTAACAGAACTACGCCTTAGCCTGTATGTTTAAAGTTATACCTTATATAGGCAGGGCTGGAGAGGGTTATAGGCATAATTAATTATTCAAATGGTAATAAAGTATTTTTATATTATTTTACAATGTATATTAGTTCTTATAATTATGTATTTATATAGTATTTAAGCACTCCACTGTTGATAGCTGTACTCTTTAGGAAAACTTCATTATCTAGTATAGTAGTGGATAACAATTTAACAAAGCTATTTGCTTTATTAAACAAAAAATGTGACCAATAAGGTTTTCAAACTATAATCAAAACAAAGCAATTCTGCAGCACATAAAGCGCTGAATAGTCAGATCTATAGAGGGTGGGCCCCGCGTCCCCGAATGCGGCATTGCGTTTACACGACTTTAGTGAGAATCTCGGAAAAACGTGCTGTATATAAGCCTTTTCATCACGCCGTGTCCATTTTGTAACTAGAAACATGATGTTTATTAGTTTTTTATGGATAAAAAATGTACAATTTTTTGTGTAGAAACGTACGCTGCATTGTTTTTGTGGGTTAGGAATTTTGACTTTATATCAACATGTAATATATTATTTATAAATATAAAATGATAACAACATTTTTTATAATTATATTATATATCGAATGATATTAACCATCAATATGAACCAGTTTTTTAAATAATAAGCAGGTCAGTTATCCGGTGTGACATGTGCACTGAATGTTAATACAATATATTTACTACATAATTTTGATTTTCGTTATCACATTACACTATTGTGTTTGGCTAAAAGAAAATAACTAGAACATGTAAAAAGAAAGTGCCCTGCAGTAGGTCAGTGTTTTCAAGCCTTGTCATATCATACTTGGCAGCTTTGTCGTTTCTTGGTACTATCACAGAGACTCATAATTTTTACGTACGTAAGCTACTTTCACGCTTACGCTTTTGTTACGGTTAAATATGCTAAATATTCGTGATATGATCAAAATAATCGTTTATTTATAATAGGATCGTTCAATATCATTTTATGATTGTAATTTTCTAAATACCAAATATTTTAAAAATATTGCTGGACGTCAGATAATTTACATAAAGCTAACTTCGCTAGCTAACGCCAAGGCGCCAGTGCAGAGGAGAAATAACTTTTCATGTTTTTTTTTATTTTCATACATTAATTATAACGGTGTTATTACAAATTGTAAAAAATAATGACTTTGTCGTTATTAAAAGAGGTAATAAAGGTCATCACTATGCTGTGATAAGAGTGACGACTTACAAAGACCATCCAATATACACTTCATTAAAGCTTAACTTGCATGAAAACGTATCTTCATTTACAGCCCTTTCTAGCCTCTTTATCTCTACACCTTTATCTTACAGGCATTAATGGAAACTTTAAAGAGGCTTTTACAGATTTTTTAACTATACCCTTATTTAAAACGTTATACTCAATCAATTAAAAATTTACACAAAGTTTTTTTGATAAGAACCGCGTTAAGAGGAGCTATAGCTATTACAGTCCTTTATTCCAGTGAAACAAAAACTATTTTACATTATTATAAATGTACCATAGACCTCTTTACTTGTACTGTATGGGTGCTTACGCATAGACCATGTCGTAGTGTAGTTAAAATAACTATACTAATCAGAGACATTGTAGTGAAAACTTTTATAAAAATAATTTATAACGAGTTTTAGCTAAATAGCGTTGAAAACTGCAGTCCTTGTAAGGTTTTAACATAATTACTTTACTGCAGACCCGCTGCGGTTGTCCAAGGAGTAACTGTTATTAAGAGGTTTTAGTTGTATTGTTGTATAAATTTCATTATTTAGTTCCTACGTTATTTTTATGTCTACATATATATGACTTTTTTTATCCTTGTTTTGTAAACTGTCTCTAATATCATGGAAAATGTTTTGGGGACGTATTTGTAAAATAAAATGAAATTAATAATAGTTTAGCAATTATTTAATTCGATGCCTCGTATGTTCTGTAGCCCGGTGGGCAGGAGTTGGAAATCCAACTTATTAAAACCGTAGAAGCTATCTAAACTATATACAGTTACTAAGGCCTCAGAAACTCTTCGAATAATTTGAAATCTACACTAAGTGCACACTAAACTTTCTCGAATCGTATCCTGGCAACTAAAAACAACCCTTAGCAACTAAAAGTGTGAACCATCAAATTATTCAATTTGATGTGACGCTTATGTATTTTGTGGAGTTTTTGTACTAAAGCAAATAATAAAACGTATTAAAATGTCTGGAATTAATCGACCGTTGAGCCAGATGCGGAAACTTGAAACGGTAATTTATTAAAACGTTTTGTAACTAGCAGATTAAGACAATAAATGTGATTTTGTAAAATGGTACACGTCAGTATTCTGTAGTCTACAAAGTTATTGTATTAATATTATACATTACATATTTCAAAAAAATAATGTATCTTTAGACAAGGATTTCGGATTGGTTTTGGTTATTAAAATATATTTTTACTATTTTCAGAAAGAAGCTGTATTTCGGGCAAGAAAGCGCATTCTAAAATACCTCGTTCTCGGTTTTCTCAAGCAAGAGGGTCTGATGAACACAGCAGAAGTCCTTGTCACAGAAGGCGGCTTCACCAATGAGTATGAGCTCTGCGATAATATTGATCTCGACATTATTCTACAGGTATATGACGCATATTGTTCAAACAAGATTTTCTCTTACTCCAACTAATTATTGCAGATATATATTTTCATACATATACGTTATATCGTATAATACTTCGGTTGGCGTACTAGCGTAAGCTAATACGTATAAGGTTTTGATCACTTAAAAATGCAGTACTCGCACCAAACGCCGCCAAGGCGTTTTCATCGCCTTAGATATATTGATATAATTAAAATAATGTTGCATTTAGTTTAAAAGTGTTTACTTCGTTTCATAATTGTTGAAGACTTTTGGAATTCAGTGTTAAAAATAATATAGTTTGTACCAGGAATATCTATGACCTGAGGTTTACTTTCGGATTGAAGATTAGTCGGTGAAAATGATAATTGTTCAGCGTTAAGTGACAGCTATTGTAAGCTTGAAAAGCGCTTTTTGAATTGACATTTATTAATGGACCGTGAGACAAAAGGCTGCCGTAAACACTCCAGTGGCGTTTAAGGGTTTCTGTTTTAAAATTTGTTTTTCCTTAACTACTCTCTACTATAGTAACAGAACTAAAGTAGTAATTTCGTATTTGTTGATGGGAAGCAGTCTTTGTCTGACCTCTTTTTGACTATGTCGAATCATCTATATTGAGTTATAAAACAGAAATTGCACCTGTCTGTATATACATGCGCACAATTTTTGCGCCCTTGGCTGATCTCCAATGATCAGTTTGCAAATATACTGTAAAATACGCCACTAAAACGTCAGATACGTAAATAACGCTAATATTAATTCAACTGTGTTTAAAGTCCCATAACCCAAGCGTATTTTTATAATGAGTGACGAACCAAAATGGTTATTGGCTTGTTTATTGAAGGGAAAACCATACAACCTTATATGAATATTTTTTAATAATTATTCCATATGTGTAAATTTAAATTAATTTAAAATTAGAAAATTAACAAGTAATGTCAGGCAATCAACATACTAGATGCTGAAGTGGTACACAGTCGGCATTCATTTATCATTTTTTAATAGGAGATGAAGTCACTAAAGCAAGGCTTTGCATTACTTGAAATCACCCAAAACGTCACTTAGTAAAGAATGTAATCAATTTGTGTTTAAATTTAAATTAAAGAAGTATCTTACAATGAGTTTCTTTAAATTTTATTAATTCCGCTGTTCTCGGTGTTAAAATTTATGGATTGGAAATTTCGCGCCATTGGCTCGTGTAGTTTATAGCTCTAATTCAACGCTGAAATAGGTCGACGGTGATAAATATAAGCTTATTAATTAATTACTAACATTATTAAATCGTTAGTTATTAATATATGGTTTATATAAAACTAATTACTCGTTATAGTTTTGACTATTTACCAGTTTACTACCCTTTTTCGCTAGTACTTTTTTATGTTTTAAACAGGGGCCCGAAAGAGGTCGCTCATTGGAAAAAACTGACGCAGTGTACTTTCTATTTTAAAAATATTTATTGTAGTAAATAAGATTTATTAATAACATTTATATAAATTAGACTAGAGAGACTAGAGATTGTAATGGTAGCAGTATCTTTTGAAATTATATTAAAACAGTATGAAATTTTGTCAATTTTAAAAAACATTAAACTTCGTGCCAAGATTTACGTCTCCAAAATGTCTAATGGTGCACCAGGCGAAATATACACGAACAACGAAAGCTAAAATATACATATTTTGCATGGAAAAATGTGTTTCAGCATACTTTAGTGGTTAAAAATATACTTTTTTGTTCAAGTAAATAAAAAATATAAAAGTAAGCTCCTCCATCATAACATAATTAATTCAGATTTCTTAGTTTATTTTATTGATGTAAGCTAGTATAATGAGATTTATATTAAGCCATTAGCTTCAGCGCAGCGAGTTTCAAATTTTTCATGAAACATCAAAGTCGCGAAAATAATCAAAAGTCTTTCTCGATTATTGTAAACTTTATATATTTTTGGCACGATAAATTTCTGTTCGTCTAAAAAACCACATGTGAAATTATTGATAATTAACCATATATGATGACTACCAATGACTATATATATTATTTCAGAAACGTATGCAACAAAAAGCCGCCGAGTATGTTGATTTTAATTTGAAGACAAAAAACGGTCGGTAATAACGTTTCCTAAAACTGTAGTTGCAATATGGCTACGGGGTCGGTCAAGGTCTCCGAAACCGCAACATCTCATATTTTGTTCATGTCTTGTCATACCTTCTGCATCCACAATGTTTTACATTCAGCTATAATTTGTATGGCTTATTTTATATTCAAAAGCCTGCGTCTTGTTATGCCGACGCAGTATTAAGGAGCATTTAATAAACTTTTTAAGTTCTTGTTCCTAATTCAAAACCGGATATAAACAAAATTAAGATTATCTGTCTAGTGATTTGGTACTGTAGAAGTCTTGGTCAGTCGTAGGAAGTTACATCAACTTGACCAAGAACAATTTGATCAAGTATTTGGATGCCTGGCTGTACGCCGCCATCAATCTAAGCAGTTATGAAAATAATATAAATATTTAAATGTGTTACTAACGAGTATAATTAAGTTAATATATTCCTTTTGTAGAATTGATTCAAAAATAAAGGTCTACACTGTAGAAGTGAAAAATATTAGACATGTATTAAAAATATTTAAAATTCGATATTTGGAGTGTTGCCATAACTATAATATCGTTAGCGAGACGCACGGACGCCAATATCAATTCAAATTTATTTTAATACGAAGTCGAGCGTTATTTTTAAATATATTAAACTTTATTTAATTATGGATGTATCGTCAGCATGTCTGCGAATATATCTTTCTTGTATTTTACAAATATTGATACTTTACGATATAGCTATGCGAAAGAAACGATAAAGAGACCTATCACGACAAATCAGAAACTGTGTTCATTTTGGACTGACAGCACATAATACATGTTTGAGTGAATTGTTAAAATTAGTTATTATATACACATTTTATTTGGGTATTTTATGGATTAGAAGGCAAACAAGCAAGTCACTTAGAATTAACTGCCAACCGTCGCCCATGGACGACGCAACGCTGAAAGCCCCGGACGCGATAAAATTATTATTGACATTATAATGTATATGTAATGTAAAGCAGAGTTGAATTCATTATGAATAGATAAAAAATAGAAGATTCAATACTAAAATTCTCAAAAAAAAAATTTGGGACTTTTAAATACTCTTTAGTTTATAATGTCCAGTTGAGCGTTAAGACCTGTATTCTTGAAACTTAAAGAAAAAATGTAAACGAAAAAATTAATATTATTTCAGGACTATTGCAGTTATTACCTTATTCGATTCAACAAGCAGCCACAGTTCTGCCGTAAGGTAGAGGAACCAATTCGTAGACCGCAGACAAGAAGAGTGAAGCCAGAGGCTGTGGTGGCCTTACCAGAGCCAGCACCGCAGAGACCAGATTTACCTTCAAGTTTTACAATAACTAAACTGTTACAGGTAATAAAGGTATTTTACGGTACAAAAGGCCTATGTACGAGAAGTTAACAACCGGTGATTAGCCTTTACGATACTAATCCTAACGTTTTCCAGTTTATTATTATATAATTCAAGTCTATTTAAGTATAAAATGTGTACTTTGTGAAATATATAGAACAAACAGTAGCTGTATAATACTTTATCATGATAAATATATTTTAGGAGAGCTCGGAAAACATTGAACACAAGATACAAGCGATCGAAAGAAAGCCTTTGAACGGATTTTTGTCAAATTTATCTTCGGATAAAAGACATATTGTAGAAATTTTGACTCAGGATATAATAAGACCCTCGCAGGTTTGTTGGGAGGACGTAAAAGGACTGACAACTGCTAAAAATCTGCTCATGGAGTCTGTGGTGTATCCTGTAAGGTATGTAAATAATGCTATACATAAGGTTCCTTGTTTTCTAAACTGGCAATATAGTATTCTAGTGATTTTTTATTGGCAACTTTTTTTGTATAATTCTTAATAATTAGATACCCAGAGATATTCACTGGTATATTGGAGCCATGGCGAGGAGTTCTATTGCACGGTCCTCCTGGTACTGGAAAGACCATGCTGGCAAGAGCGGTAGCCGCAGAAAGCGGATGCACTTTCTTTAATGTCACTTGTAGTACTGTAATAAACAAGTGGAGAGGCGAGTCGGAGAAAATTGTCAAGGTACTGACGATATGCTGTAATATTAACTAGATAAAACGTATGCTTTTATAGCGGATAAAGTATTCCTTTTGGGTTACGGAGGACTTGCGAAAGAAAGTACGGTACATAATTATTTTTGTATAATATTTTTCGCATAAGTGTTGTTTTGTTTTTGTAATAAACACTGTATTTATAACAGATAAATCAATAGGAACGGTGTCAACTGTATGTTTTCATTGATACGATTAGATTAGATAAAATTTAACTGGAAATATAAATTGTTTACAATATACTTAAAAAAAAATAACTCAAATAATTTATATACTACTAATAATAATAACACTGGTATATTTACTTAGGAATACAAAAAAAACAACATATATAAAACACACAAACAATAATTTCACTTATGTTTTTCCTTTTGATCCATTACGAAGTCCGACCTAATTACTACCGCCAAAGACGAGTTATTATTAGTATATTCATGTTCGGCATTTATAACCTCAGGTGCTATTTGAACTGGCGTCTTACTACTCGCCAGCAATTGTCTTCATAGATGAAGTGGAAACCCTCGCCTCTCAACGTTCAACTTCTGGAGAACATGAGGCATCACGTAGGCTTAAGAGTCAGCTCCTTACAGAATTGGATGGCATTAGTCAGAGGGATGGCATTGTGTTCCTCCTTGCAAATTCTAATATGCCATGGTAAGTTAGAGATTCATTTTTGAATTGTAGTATAAAAAATATTGTTTAGGCTAAAACCCTAAGAAAAATCATCAACGCAATAAACCTAATTATATGTCCATAGTCTTAACTAGTTGAAAGCCTTTCAATTTCAATATTACTTCTAAAATAAATATAAAAAATAAATAATACACACAGCATTCACACTCACATATTCTTCACTTGGTCATATTATTGTATATTTTAGTTTACGTTTTAACCCTATTTTGGCCTTGTTTTCATTACTATGTGTGGTATTGTGTATTTAATCTGTGAAAATATAAAATTTAAAAAACTTCAATAAGCGATATACTTAAGCCAAAAATTAATTTTTACAGGGAAATCGATACAGCTATGTTGCGTCGTTTAGAAAAACGTATTTGCATTCCCTTACCAGACGCAATGACAAGGGCTGAACTATTCCAAGAGTATCTTGGAAAAAGTATAGAGCTTGTGCCGAAAATCGATTTTCAGGAGTTGGCTGTGAAGACTGAAGGCTACTCCGGTAGTGACATCAAGATGGTTTGTAAGGAAGCACTGATGGCCAGTGTAAGGAAGATGATTCCGAGTATGGGGAGAAGTAAGTACTCCTGTTATTTAGAAATTAATTAAATCAGCGAAACAATATAAGACATGGCAGAGGACGATGAGGGCCTTTTGCATCGTAACACGAGCTGTAAAACAAAATTTAAATTATAATATAAATATTGCTTCTTTATTAAAATATATATTTAATCTATTAATTTGACAATGTTCTTAATTATAGTTAACACAAAAAGGTTATAATATATAATATGTTATAAAGGAACAACGTTTCAATGGAACAAATTGAGAATACCAAAAATTATAAATATATTTTATTTAATCAGGTGCTTCAAGCAGAAAGGAGAAGCTATGTTTATCAGATATCCTAACTGCCATCGAACGAACGAAGCCTGTTGCCAAGAGTTTGGAGAAACAGCACGTGGAATGGCAAAATGAAATGGGATCGTCTTGAAGTTTAACTACAGTATGTTTTCATTGTGAAATTATTATTTATCGATTTTATCAGTGTATTCAAAATTATATGCACTATACATCGTATTTCACTAAACCATCTACTTTATTATAAGATGTTATTTATTTTAATCTTGTTCTTATAAAAGATGCGGTGTTATTCTGAAATCATATAAAACTTGTAATGAGCTTGTAATATATGGAACTTTGTCTGAATACGAAGCATTCAAGAGTTTCAAGGTATAAAATGAGAGGATCCATTGAATGCTACTTGAAACATTGTTTAGTTAAATTTGGTAAGATTGTCTAATTAAAAAGAATTGGTAAATTAGTTTGACTACGTTCTGCAACTAAGTCAAAGACGTAGGTCTTGACTCAGTTGCTACTTCTAGGCTACCTAGAGTCTCTTTGGGGTATACAAGCCCAATTTTAAATCTAACACATCAAAAGACAAGAATTTTAAATTATATTCTATAGCATTAAAGAATGTATTTAAAAAAAACCAGCATTAATTTTATGTTTTAGTGTAAATTCTCGTCAGCCTCTTATTTTAATAATACTGAGGTTCGAAAAAATAATAGGTATGATTGAGCCTGTTTTGGCAAAATATAGAAAAACAATCTTGGTATTTTTTCTTCGTTTATTTAGTTATCTACATTTAAAAAATAGACAAAAATACATATTTATTCTTAACCACCGGGCTAAATTATGTGGCACTATATATCTAGTTTTCTATAATATTATTTTAACCAATACGTAATTTTGTTAGAGGAAACATACCTTATTAAATTGATTACATATAATAATATAATTAGGGTGGGAAAGACTACAATTTAAGCTTTGACTAAAGTCCTTAACTAATTATTTTAGAATCTAAATTCTTATTTCATTTTTGTTCCAGAATTCGTTTTTTTGGAATTAATTTTAGAAAAAAATTGACTAGACGGACCAAATGATACAAATGATATACGATTTTTATACAATTCTGTCATCTGATTTAAACAATATATTCACGTGGAATTTGACACAGTGACAAAATTGTTTTGTTAAGGTCTTAAATATAATACAATAGATAAATTGGCGTATGAAAATTGAATACAATTCAGCTAAAAAAATAAATTTACAAATGATTTGCTATCACAGATAATTCTAATACAAATCTAAGCGTCTTTGTAGTATTTGAGACTAAAATATTAGCTACTTTATAATATTGACATTCGCGAATAAAAAATATAATGCTTATTCTGATGTTCGCTCCAACCATAACCCTTATATTGGTAGTCAGTCCTACATTTATTTAAATATATAATTGAAGATTAAGTCAGTATAGCTACAAAATCTAAATCCTATTATAGAAAAAAAATATCTCTGCCGGTCGGTCCAAAGCGCCGGGCGTCGCGCGTGAGGTATTTTGTTTTTTGATCCATCATTTCATTAAACCATACTAATATGACCCAAAGGAGACTTTAGTTTCATATTTCATTTGCAATACTAATATTTGTAATAGTAACAATTATAATTCATTCGACAAACTGACTTTTTAACACTGGCAAACTTGTGGTGAGGTACCTCTGTGTAAGAGTGCTTAATCTCTATATATTTTACAAGATATCATTTTAATTCCAATATATTTAATTGATTTCCCCACGCCAGAACGTTGGTCTAAAAACATGCACATCAGAATAAGCAATTATGCCATTTTTGAAAAAATACAACTCCTGTTTTATTTTGGATTGATATGTGTATGATCTATTACTAAAATCAAATGTGCTCCACGAAGGTCTTAAGACCGCATTAGGAATTTAGTTACCCTTACCGTACACTACTACGACATTTTATGTATGATCTATTTTCTAGTACACTACAAAAATGTATGTATATAATAATATTAACAGGTGACCATTTTAGTAATAATACACAAATTAGTTTTAATGTTTGGGTTTATAAGTGTTAACATGCTATCAATTTATGCCAATTAGCTTTTTTAAAGCTAACAGTTTTATAACCAAACTTAAAACACATCTGAGCACGAATTTTCTATACAATATGAATAGCTACAAAAAGTATTTTAATAACGATGCAAATACGTCAGATAAAATTCTTTGGTTATTTGCATACACTATTTCTGGTTAAAAACATTTCACTAACTTCGATGATCTATCATAATAAAGGCGCATGAGTTTTAATTACAAGAGTACCCAGACGAGGAGACGCACCATAATGGTAGCAGGGAGCTCGTGAGTGCGTTGACGGCCTTTTAGGGAGTGAACGCAAAATAACATTTGAGTATTAAAATTTGTTGTAACGTTAAAATAATTTCACGTTCTTTTATATCTACGGAATAAGTGTGTTCACTTATCCGCTGACAAACACGTTTAAACGAGAGATGTGATGATAACAACTTCATCACAAATAAAAATCATTGAAATTTTCGTAAATACCTTTCAACGTAGAAGGATATGTGATTATTTTTATTCTATATGTTTGATTACCAGATACACCTATATAAGAACGCAGCTTATGTCTTCACTATTATATTTCTAAGGCTTTTTGAAGTTGGCAAATATTTATCTACGCGTCTTTTGAGGCGTTTTTTATAGTTACCAGGCCATAAAATAGTGATAATTTTATGGGAGTATATTTTTACACATTTTATACATATATCACAATTTATTTAGATATTATACTAATTAAAAATTTGTAGTAGGTAAAATCAGCTCGCTGTGTGCTTTTGGTGTTATTATTTCCTTCATAGAACATGACACAATGTAAAAAAAAGTATAAACTGAATGCTTTTACTGTGTAACAAGCAAAAAGTTTTTCTTGAATATTGGACATTTACAATAATACATATAAGCAAATATCATTTTCCATATACTGTTCAATTTTACCATTATTTTTTAAGGTAATGCATTTCACTTACATATGAATGTTGCCAGTCCCTAAAACAATGGCGACTTTCACGAGCTTTCCATATAAAATCAGATCAGAGAGAAGCCTCATGGGCGACGTGGGTTAAATGTAGAAAATAATGGTGGGTATCTGGCCATCTTCAACCGATGTACCATTGTTGTTTCCTGCAGCATAGGAAAACTGGAAAACCACCTTTTCACCATTGTTGCAATCAACTGTTGCTCGCCGGACCCCCTTTGATCCATAGTAGGAATCAGTGCCCTAAAATTAAATTCAGTTTATATTACCAGATCATATCTTTAAATAATTTCTAAGATGTTTATTCCTAAATAACAATTATATATTAAAGAATTAGTTTACAAGGATTACTGATGTTTAGCTATTAGGTAGTGTCTCTTGATGTATTTTGTTTTGGTTTAATGATTTAGTTTATAATTATATAATTCTGATAATTATATATATAAAAAAATAGATTAAGCCTATACTTAGTCTATTTTACACAGGTACAGGTTAGGCACATCTATACATATTTAGTTTCTTTTTATTTCCAGATAAGATGTTCGTTTTCATCAACGTCGTCACCGTTACCATAGTAATTGTGACTGCAATTAGGTGATAATTGAATAAAATATTTACACTAAGATTTTGCAAAAAAATATAAATACCATAAATGTGGCTTATATATTATAATTTTATTCATTTGCAATATTTTGCAAGAATTTGTAAGGTTTGAGAAATTTCTTCATTGTTAAAGTTTATACAAAAACAAAATGTTTTCCAAACATCATAGCGATTACCTTTAATTTAGCACTGGCAATATAAGAAGTGTTGGGAAGAATTTCAACTGGCTCTTTAAACATTGCCCGAAAGGTATCATCGGTTCCATCACAGCAAAATGTAGTTGTATTTGACCCACACACTTTCTTTGTTGCAAGATGAATTATCTGTAATTGTATTTTGTTAATAAGAACATATGATATAAGATTTGTTCCTAATAAAGAAGATTAGGAAAGATCTATTGAACAGGTCAAAAGTTCCGCAAATTTTTATGTGGTGTTAATATAAATAAAATTTAGACTCACTTGCAAGTGAACTTCGTATTCACTTGGTCCAAAGTATGAACCATATAAGCCAAAACCAACAACAAATATTCTTTGATCCACTGTAAATCTAATTCGATCTGTTGTCCCACTGTAGCCCCATCTGGATTCCGTTTGTGAAAACCTATTCACAGTCAACTCTTTACCAGTCATACAACAGCGGGGTGTGTCCAGGAATCCAACATTAGGTTTGGGATTTACAGTGAAGTAGAGAAAAACTTGTACAATTTCACGATCATCTAGAAGACCACTTTGGGCAGGACCCATAGCAAATTCTTCCACAGACATTAGGGGAAACCTGATAGCATGGAAAGCTCTACCAAGAACTGTTCTTTGATTGGTAGGTGTAACTGGGAGTTGACGTCTTATGCATTCAGCTTCGGACCAGCGAAGTACTGCTGAAAAGATTTTGGCTTCTCTAATTCTAAGAGTGTCTCTGGAAGAAACATAGTTTTTATGATTATTTTTATCTATATGATTACTTACAGCAAATAAGTAGCTTGTCAACTAGTAAATAGCAAATAACTTAATATTATTTATAATTAATATGTATTTATATTATTTATTTATCTCTTTTACCTTTCTAAAACAGCATTTAAGGTGTCTTGGTCTATATCTGTAAATCCCTCAGCATTTAAAGCATCTGCAGTATTTTTATCAATCATTTCCAAACATAGTGCAGCCAATTGTGGTTCATCAAATAACCTTGCTTGTGTAAGCAATAAGAAAGCATTGTCTGTACCTAAATTGCTTTTTAGAAAATCTACACAGTGCTCCTCTAAAGCTGCAACGGCATATTTTTTTGCAGTGTATAATGTTGTCATCACACTCTCTGGTCCAATTCGTACTTCATCTGAGTACAGAAACTTAAGTAGATGTAGGAAAGCCGCAGGTTCGACATCTGGGAGCTCAACTTCGTCTGATTTTGTAGCCAGTACACCATTAAACATGGCATCAAAAACTGCGCTACCAACGGAAAGTACGAACTTGTGCGCAGGTATCACCTGCTGATTAGCTTCTTTACCGACGATAAAATGTACGTCAGATAGGATTTCATTATTAAATAAGAATGATAGACGTTCTTTAACATTTGTTTTAGTTGCCTGCCAATTGTGCAAGCGTCCACCTGTATTATGTGTTGGTAAATTCTCAATAGCGGAAGAGGAAGGCATAGGATCGATAGAATGGGCCATCTCTTCGTCGTTTCCACTTTGCCGTGCCTGTTGATTTGAGGGAAGCATATTTTGCGGTGGCTCGTCGTCACCGTCGCCGTCGGCATCAGCGATCTTCACATTCGACAATCTATTTACGACATTATTTTTTGATCCGGAAGCCATTTTAATTTAATTGGCAAAAACGATTTCAATGATCGCATCAAGGTGTATAACTGTAAATAATGTTTTCTGTAAATAATAGTTAAAACTTTACTAAATTTGGGAGAACCGAGTTCCAGACTCAAGTTTGACACTTTTGACATTGATATTTCAGACACCTCATAGAACTCGCAGTCTCTTTCAAAAGTTATCTGTAATTGCAAAGCAATCTATAATGACTGTAATTTAACATGGTTGGGTTTGTATTTCCCACAAAGTATGTCGTTGTTAAACTTATTCTACATTGGAATTATACAAATTAACTGACATAAATGATATAAAAATGATTGCATTTGCAAAAGAACGCTTTACCGCCTTCCCATGACAGCTCAACAGACCTGCTGAACCACAGAGCCAATGTCAAAAAACATATTTATTTTCTTATTTCATTAAATGCACTCTGGATAAAGTCGGGCCTAAAAATACCAACCCACAAGGGTCTGAATTTTAGAACTGATAATTTACGATTGTCTAGTTGCTAAGTAATAAGAATTAAATTAATGATCAATCTATTAGGTCTCAACCTCGAGTAACTTCAACCACCAAATGTTGAGATTCCTCAACTTTTTAAGGAACTATTCAGTTCCTTAAAAAGTTACAGTGCATGAAAATTCTTCTTAAAAAAAATAACCTCTGAGCTGTGAAATGTGTGAAGAGAAATTCAGTTTGACGCTTTGAAAAAATATATTTTACAGGATTTAATTTGCTGGAAAACTTCGATCATCATGTTTCAATCCTTCGGTCTTAAACGTACAGCCCGTTTTCCTGTGCAGAGAATAAAACATATTGCCACACTGATCATGATACTCCTGTGTATGTGTTAATGTATGTTCAGTAAAGGCTACTTTAGAATGGTAAAGATATTCATTATTTAGTAAGTTATACACTATTGCTCTTGCATAATTAAAAATATGATCACCGACAAGTTTGTATCATCTAATATGCATTCGGTATATTTCGTACAAATTAATGGAAGACAAAAATATATTAAATTATTATTATTTCTTTCAATTTCAATCAGTTTTGATGAAACCGTAAGGATGATTTAAATAAAATTGTTGCTTTAGATGTGGTGGGAGATATTTAATAAAATTATCTTAGGATTTGTTGTTATTATTTGGAGATCCGTAAAGCACCAATTAAGCACACACGTCATCCTTATTTCTGCCATTTACTAATTCTGTAAATCTAAGCCTCAATAATTATTGTATAAATTTTATTGTTTGTTAACCAAACCTAAATTATATTTACTTAACGCAGACTACAACGACTTTAGAGTAAAAATTCATTAATCATTAATCTTATTCATCATATCCTTATTTGGTGTTAATGCCAATTATCTGTAGGTATACGTTAGCACTAATACATGATGCGTAAAATTAAAAAGTACAAGTGTATGCACGCCTTTACAGAGTGTGTCGGCTGAAGACTAAAGATACGGCTGGGCCGCTTATTGCTACTGAAACTGCGACCCGTCCCGCTTTACCAGACCTATAAACATTTAGAAGATTCGTTTATACGAATTTTTATGCTAGGTTCGTAAGTATTTATAATAATAGTACCATAATAATTATTGAATTGACTTGGATAATTACATTTCTCTTTGTGTTTGTTTAATATTATTATATTACAATTTAAATAAACCCTTAAATAAACCATTATTTAAATGATATGTTTTTATATTAAATTAAGATATGTAACACAAGTTCATGATACTTAACACATCTATCAACTAGATTTTTTTTTATAAAAATTTGAATTGAAAATTTTTATAGATATTATTAGTTACAATCCGTGCTAATCTCCTTAATAAAAAATAATAACCTGATGTGGTTTGCCTAGGTCTATAACACATTTTGTACGTCATCGGACACGCAAGCGCGGCACGGTCGATTCAGCTAACAGATGCTCTCCCGGTAGTCTCTCTGTCGTCCTCGACAGGGAAACACACAATCCTCAAAAAGAAAAAAAAATCAAACCAAAATAGCAAGTAATAAATCGCAGCTGAAATCTCCTTTCGTAACTTATCAAACGCCTGATTGGGACAAAAATCTTCGTTAATAAATGAGTTAATGTTTATATGTTCAACAGGTGTCTAGAGAAAATATATTTTGATGTTGATCCCTTTTCTATACTATTGTTGATGTTTCTAATGTTTAATAACTTGTTCTCAGTGCTTAAAATAAGTGTCTTTTATTGTTGAGCTTAATCAATAATATAGGTGAATGAAGAGAGTAGAATGATATATTTCGTGAAATTTCAAGTTCTATGGTACTAAAATAGTAAGTTTATATTATGATTATTATAGATATAATTTTACCTTTTCAATGTATTTAAAGTAAACCTCCAAAGTTTTGAACAAAAATTAAACACTTTTAATGTAGGTGAAATGCCTTTTGATGTTCTAGTATTATAAGTAAAATATAAAAAATGCAGTCCACAATAATATAATTTCCATATTCCAGGTATCAGGATGCTGAGTCCAAAGATACAACGCTCTATACGCGTCAACGATGGCCAGCTTATCGCATTATCCGAACGTGCCCAGTATGACCATTCACAGGTAAATAAATTCTGTTTGTTCACAAATTTATCTAAAGGTAATTTATCTAAAGTATCATTATTCACTTTATTGAATAGTACATAGAGAAGATAATTATAAATAGAGAAGATATAAGAATAGAGGTTGTAATAAAAAGCTACTATGAATTATTAAATTATTTAATTAAAGTAATCCTTGATATATTTTAAATAATAAATCTTATTTTAGGCCGGGTACTTACACAAACGTAGCTCGGACAACACGAAATGGCAACTGCGATGGTTTATTCTTTATCAGGTAACAGGAATTTAATTATTCAGTACAAAGATCCAGTTGTATGCGGCATCTATTGCATTTTTAATATAGATTGTATTTCGCAGAACCCTCCATTGTGAATTAGAATATTATATTACATAGCTGTGCTACTTTATTCTACGAATGCTACGATTTTGCTATACGGCGTAGCAAGACCACGTGACTTGCGCGCGTTCGTGGATACGCGCTTACCTTACCTTATAACACATACTTAGAGCAGATTTATAACTACTAACCATCCATTCATTGACTGATTTTAGAAGAAAACATAAAACGGAATTAAAAACTCGATACTTTCTCAACGTCTTGAGATTATTACAACGTATCGGTTTATTGGTGTACAAATAGTTTAATTAAAATAGAACACGAGTCGATTTTAATTTGTAATGTAAACGTTTTATTAGGAGATAAGTAAAAACTGTATATATCTTAAAACATTACCTAAAGTATTCAAATTACCGTTGCTGGAAAGGTTTTAAGTTTACTCAAATCTGTCTGAGGTATATATACATTACATAAATAAACCTCATTAAAATGATATTTCCAAATTGATTCATACGTTTAAATGTCATACACTCGTATAAAAATGAAAATGTTCCGTAGAACCTGCTATTCTACTACGAATCAGAAAATAATACAAGGCCCGCCGGCGTGCTTCTCCTAGAGGGATCGTATTGCGAACGGCTAAGCAAAGCGCCGATAGAAAGAAATGCTTCGGTAAGTCGTATGTAAATATTTATAAATATTTATATATTGTTGATAATTTATATTTTAAAGAAAAATATTTATATTTTCCTTTAGTTTTGCTTCATAATATCGTACCGTCGTGAGAGTCAACGTCAGTACGAACTAAGAGCAGCTTCTGAAGTTGACTGTGTCCATTGGGTCGACGCGATCAGAGAAGCGAGGTAAGTTTATTTTAAATATTTTTGTGTATGGTGTTAACAAACATAGGATACTGTAAAAATGGTAGGACAATTATTTATTAAGAAAAATACATTATTCTTCCGTGGCAACACATGCATTATAAACCTTTAACATCCTTTATGTAATGTGTAGGAAACAAATATTTCTTATATAGGATGAAGATACTTTTTATTTTTATGTGCATATCCGTATACGCAGTATGTAGATATTATTTTGTATATTTGTAGTCTTTATAAACTTAAAGAAGTTTATAAAGAAATACTAGTGTAAAGATACTAGTATTACTTTACCTAATAATAAGTGTTATTATTTTTAAGCAAATAATGTTCATACCCTGGATATGGGAAGTAGTCCATTGCCATGGTAACTAAAGGGATTAGGGGCGCGCCCTTGACCTGGGGCAATATGGATCTTCGAGTATAGGCAGGAAGGCTCAGTCCATTTTCACTTTTTTAAGGTTATGAATTCGTTATAAATTAATTGGCACATTTTTTTTAAGGCGTCCACCGTTGAAATTAGGTCAAGGTTGAATTATTTATTAGTTTAAATTCATTTGTAATTCTCGGGAGTTTTGTAATTATCCAAATCAAATTCCATTCGTTTTTCTTTTACTCATAATACTATAATATATTTATTTTATAATTTATATTATTTAAGGACCGACAGAATTATAAGAAGGTAGCTACTGACCGAAAGTACTAGATATTGGACGTAGACTGTGCCTTGTTTCTTGCAAATTTTAATGACGTTCAATTATCGCGCTATCGGGTTACTTATGATGGGTGCAGAAGCATCTGCTTGTAAAAGACTTAAGCTTTGGTAGTTCTTCAATCATTGTATTGTATTTCTTATAGTGACTCAGTTGTCCCAATGCTTATCATGCTGTAATGCCGAACAGCCCCGGGTCTGATTATCGATCATCAAATGTGTCATGAATGATGTATTTATTATAGTATATGTATAAAATATGTCATAATGTAAATATGTGCACAATAAAACTCCACCCACAAACTTTACTTTATTAATTATTCATTTCCATAAAAATAATTTCGCAACACGCAACAAACCTCGATTTACATGCATAAAATGAACATCCGACTACCTGTCAACAGTAGGTATTATTTATTGCTTCGTATATAGGTCAAGGCTCTGTGCAGGGTAAGGATCGTGTTGCCATAGTAAATGGGTCTCTCTTTACATCCTACGCTGTATCCTGCACTTCCCAGATAATATTGCGTAGGATTATTAGACAATTTATCGGAAATTATGGGATATTGGTGCCAACGCGAAATGAAATATGAATAAATCCTACGTTGCAATCAGTATCGCTTATGCGAAAATTCATGGTTCGACATTTTTGATGTAAAAATTGTCAATCATCAAATTCCAAATTCTTTCTGCGAATAATTAAGAGTAATAAACGAAACAGATCAATGCTCCCTAAATAATTTAAAAAAGGTTGACATATATTTAATTTACTTGTCTCTCCCCTAGTTTTAACAAGCTGTTACTCCAGAAGGAAGAGCTGGAACAGAAACAGTTACATCTTCTTCAGGTTGTGGAGAGCGAGCGTACTTCTCGATGGCAATACGCCCAGCAGTGTGAAGAACTTTCAAATGAAGTTAAAAAACTGCGCTCCGAGGTAAGCAAGAGCTCCAATCTTAGACTAGAGATTACGTCAGTTTTTCATGAAATGGCTAATACACGCTACATTAATAAGTTTAATATAAATATTATTTATAAGTCTACGTTCTAGCCTAAGCCTTGGACTGTTAGAATTATCGCCACATAGTCCCTTGTTTTTGAACGAAGTCTTAAGCTTGATGTGCGTGTACAATAAATATACAACGATTGAAACATTTCAGGAGCTTGCGGGCATAACATAAACTTAGTTAAATGTTGAAATCAGATAGATTGCGAATTAATCTTATACTTTTTTAATATGACTTACAGATAAGATTAACTCGAATTGTGATGTAAATTATTTAATTCAGTGTATATATTCTAACACCAAGACTCAGTCATAATTTCTAACCTAATAGAGTTTATTTGTTTTTTTTTAACAAAACAATGTGTACCACATGCGATAAATCTTAGCAAAATGAAATACAGTTTCTGATATTTTGACAGTAAATATTTATTTTACTATCTTCTAGTTGTATGCTTATAAGAAAGAACATGAGCCATCCACACGGGCTACGTCCACCAGTAGTTTATCTCCGACACTTTCTGATGATATTGATCCGTCGGAGTTGCGCAAGATTAAAAAAGTACAGGTAATTGCAAACGTACTAACACAATTTATGTTTCATACCTATCGTATTTTTTTATGTGTTATTCTTACATGGTTCCTTCTGGTTTTTAAATCTTGTAACGTATATTTTTTTTACAAAAAAGATCAACTTTCGAGCTATAAAAATATATTTCAATGGATCAATAAACACATGGCTCCATAATGAACTATTAGTGAAAATGTTTTCACTGAAATAGTCTCGTATCATTTTATAATCGACGTACCTTAGTTTAAATTATAAATAATTATAAACCGATTTCGTTTTAAGATTATGAAGGTTTGTGTCTATTGAATGTGTTTCCGGTACTCAAGATTACTTAGTGACTTGACTGACTATATTGACAAATTCTAAAAATAAAGATATCTTTTTAGACGACAAAGTGCAGCCATGTTAAAAAGACGTGGCCGTAATTCCGTAGTTCTGTAGTACAGTAGTAGATGTTTTTATCAAATAAATGGTTCTAAATGGTAAACAATATCTAGCTATTTATGCAGAGTTTCTTCCGAGGCTGGCTTTGTCGACGTCGATGGAAGCAAATTGTTGATCAGTACATCAAGAGTCCACACGCCGAGAGCATGAGGAAGAGAAACAGGTAAATTTAATATTAATTGAAAAAATATAAAAGCGTAATGTTGATAAAACTTATGAATATTTTAATTTCAGTCTTGTTTTTAAAATGGTCGAAGCTGAAGAAGAGTATTTAGAACAAATGGAAATTATGGTACGTTTCTATTTTCTTCGTACTAATTTTTTGTATACTTCGCACCCTTTGCACCTGTCTTATTATATTTTAAGTATTCTTTTATCGTGTGGAATGTCTGGAAGAGATCGCTTATTAGCGATAAGGCCGCCCGTTGCTCTTATATGTTCTTACATCTGTTAATGTCATTTGCTTCTAGTGTTTAAGTGCGATAAAGTGTTAAATAAATAAATAATTGAAATAGGCTACGTGTTGTTTTAGTATGTATTTTTTCATGCTAAAAGGAAATTAACATCCTGATGTATATGGGCAACCAAATCATTTTAACAAACCTTAATACATATCTTAAACGTAATAATTTATTCATTGTGTATATCTCCGTACACTTTTTATAAACATTAATAAGATTATAATCGATACCATATGTGAGTAATAATAAATATATTTTTTTAGGTGACGTGTTTCCTTCGCCCGTTCAAAATGGCCGCGAGTTCCAAGAAACCTCCTTGCACACATGAAGACGTTAACTCCATATTTTTGAATAGTGAGACCGTGCTGTTTCTCCATCAGATATTCTTTAAAGGTCTCACTTCGAGGATGGAGTCATGGCCAACTCTTGTTTTAGGTATAAATAATTTTATCACTTTGAATAACTTGCTTGATTACTTATTGGGTGTTAATATTTAAAGTTAATCACAATTATAACATTTTCAGGAGATCTATTTGACATGTTACTCCCGATGCTAACAATATACCAGGAGTACGTACGGAACCACCATTACTCTCTCCAAGTATTGACTGAGTGCAAGCAATCACAGCCTTTTACTCATCTGCTCGCTCGATTGGAAAGCAAGCCGGCATGCCAAGGACGTTCTTTGGAAACCTTTTTAACGTTCCCTATGCATCAGGTATTAAACTCATCCTGCACACTGTAAACTGCTTAATAATATTAAAAAAAGAATGATGACATTATTGAACGCATAGTGCATTAACATAAGTAATACTTTTTATGGAATAAAACAAACTCTTTTCTCTTCTCTTTATTTTTTTTTCTAAAAAGTCTTTTCCATACAGCCGGCGATGATATTAGCATTAAAACTGTTTGTAAAAAGATTATTAAATCTAATTTCATGTCATCAAAATGTCATTTCATGACTTTGAATTTACTGTATTGATTTTTTAAATATATTCATTTTTAGATTCCACGCTATATAATAACTTTACATGAACTGCTGGCCCATACACCACACGACCATGTGGAGAGACGTAGTCTGCAACATGCGCGGGCGCAGTTAGAAGAACTATCGCGGCAAATGCACGATGAAGTACGTATTTTTCGTATTTTTTTTGTATTTAAAGTAACTTAAAATATTAGCCTAAATGTCTGTCCCTAACCAATAAAATACATAAAAATTCACTTTGCTTTTAGAATTTATAAATTTTTACAAAATAATTTCATATTGATTATAGGTTAGTATTTAAGTTTTTGTTTTATATTCTAATTTGGTTTATACCAATAACAACGTTGAACGTAAAACGTATCTTGATCGTTCGTATCTCCGCACATAAAAGCGAGTTGTAGTTCTTAACAAAACAATTGATATGTAGAATTCTGAATTTTACTCTAAATAAGTATACTATATTAATGTACAATTAATTAACTTAACTTATTTAAAATAGGTTAGTGAAACGGAAAATCTACGCAAGAATTTAGCAGTTGAACGAATGATTATCGAAGGCTGCGATATATTGTTGGATGTTAACCAAGTATTTATACGTCAAGGTATATGTTTGTGTTATGTATTTTCATGTCTATGATTTAACGGCCTCAAAGCCACTATAGAAAATACAAATGCATGGTTTACTGATATTTTAAATGAAAATTAAAGCAATCGTTCGCACAATTCTATTAATTTATTCCCTCACCTGTACTATTGAATTGCAGGAACCTTGTCCCAAGTGGTGGGTAAGGGCCGTCGTGCAACATTGCAGTCCAGACAAGCGTTTCTATTCAGTAACCACCTTCTCCTTACCACAAGGGCTGCTGGTGGACGTCTTCATCTCCCACCATCTGGTAGACTACCGCTGCACGATGCACTTCTCATTGAGGATCCATCCAGCCATGATGATGACGGTTGTATCTTTATACCATTTTATCCCTTAGTCCAATTGTAGTTAGTATCTAGAGGATTAAATTGCAGGTTTAGGAACACGAAGTATATATATATTCTTAACGGTCGAGAGAACTTTAGCTCATTAACTTATTTTTAACATTAATTTAATTAACATTAAAGATGCTAAAATCTCTTCTCATTCTTACTAAAGTTCTTCGAATTTCAGATACCGCATCAGTGTGTTCGTCGCCAGGTGGTGATTGTTATCAAAGCAAAGACTTCAAGATCCTCGTTGAAGTTAAAGGGGAACAGATATGTGCTTATTTAGGTATTTTTATTTAAAAGCACAACGTTGTGATTTTAATTCTTTCAATAAAAACGACAGCATAATATGAAATTGGTTTTAAATTAAATTTTATATTTTGAGGTAATGATTAATTTGATTTTCAAATATCTAAATAGAAAAATATTACTTAATTTAGTGGCAGCGACAATAGAAGAAAAAGCCGCTTGGACGAGTGAATTAGCTCAATGCATGGAGAGTGCAGCGCTAACAGAGTTATTAAGGGCCTCTGGCACCTGCGGTACCGCGTCGGCCAGTTTACCGGCATGCAGGTAAAAACGAAAGTTTTAAAACCAAAATTCTACTAACTAATCTATGTAAAATTAGATAGTTTGAACCGAGTGTTGAGTTCCAAATTATTTATACGCAACTAAATATTGTATTGATATCACATTGCAGGTCTGACCGGGCTCTTTTTACTGACGATGTGGACATCAGGTTTAGCAGAACTCTTAACTCGTGCAAAGTACCCCAAATACGATCTGCCACGCCCCAACGCTTACTACAAAGATTAACAGGTAAATGATGTTATTAATATGCCTTTATTATTTTCAAATAAATATAAAGAGTATCTAATATATATAATTTATATTATATAAGCTAACAAAATTGCATTTTTTTAAATTTTATTGCTGTAATAAAATTATCTGATTAATAAGATTCTAAATTTCACGTATGTGTCTAACCGATCATTTTTATTTCAGACCTTCGTTTTCTTTCTGTGGACTTCTTGAATACATTCCTTTTAACATATCGTGTATTTACTGATGGAGTGACGGTACTGGAGGCTTTGAAGGCTGTGTTTTATGAACAGTCCCAGCAGGACATGGATCTTCCACCAGCACCTGATCCTATAAGGAAGGCCAGCGGCGCTAGCTCTGTTTCTGGTTTGCCTAAATATAATATATTTATTAAAAAAAATATTAATATTATTGTATACTTTATATTGTTCCTCGGAGTGTCTAGTCAGGAATACTAAATATAAAAATAAAAAGATTGGTATGTTCCTTATGTATAATATATTGATAGAATATTGATTTTATTATTACTAATGGCGCAATATCATCCACTATTTTGGCATTATTCTTGCCAACGTCCATACCACGTTGAATACACCGGTTCTCGTCCGATCACCGAAATTAAGCAACGTCGGGCGTTGTGAGTACTTGGATGGGTGACCGCCTGGGGGGGAACACAGCGTGATGTTGTTGGCTTTTTGTCATTTTTCCATACATTCAACAACATGTCGAATATTATTTTGATGCTTTGATTTTAGAAGTTACAATAAATTGATTTAACGATAATTTTAACATAATTTCAGGTTATGGTTCAGAATATGGCGACAGAGAGTGGCAGGCGAGATTTTGGCGCGTTCAGCGTGGAAAAAGTAAGATCTATACAGCGAACCAAAAATTTTAGCAATATATGTTATTTTTGTTTGTTCTTTCGTATGACTGACCGTGTTATTTTATAATCTTATTATTTTTTATGAATTACAGGCGAGGAAGAAGATAAATTGTCGCCTTACCTAATGGCACCATCGAGACGAGCGTCTGCCGTTGCAAAGGTACTTGTCAATGTAGAGTAGATTTTTCACTGAAATATCCTAATTCCATCGGTAAACTCATTAGATCAGAGCTTTTTAAACTATGAGTCGCGACCCCAAATGAGTTTGCGTAGCAAAATTCTGGGTTCGAGAGATTTTAATGTCATACCAATTTATAACTTTTTGTGCAGTTTTTAATTTTAGATTTTTGTAAGTATGTTTCAAAAAAATTCTAAAACTATATATTTTCATATGTATATTGTTACCTTATAAATAAATCATCAAAAATAATAATTTATTTTATTTTATATTTAAGAAACTGACAATCGTAAATGACAAAAGTTTAAGAAGCCCTGCACTAGATCGATTTTCGACGTTTACATGGTTTACAGTCAGCGTTTGAATGGCCTATGGGCATCTGTCTACCTTGATTTATCAACAAATATTTCTTACCTTCTTGTTGTATACGCTCTAAGCTGATTATTTTATGTCGTACGTTAGCAAACCGAAGAAGAGAACAAAGAAAACAGTCATCTAACAATACCAAAAATAATCTCCACGTCATCCAGTAACGAGACGTTAAAAGGAACTCTTTCAACAGGAACAGGAACAACAGGTCAGATACCCACTAAAATTTATAGTTTACAGGCAATGTATGAATGTATGGAGACGTCGATCATCAGAATACATATAAATGGAGGATATAGTTAATAAATTTGAATATTATTCGCATTACCATACAGATGACTGTACTAATTTATTGTATTAAATATTGTCCAAATATAACTTAACGTTTTAAGCTTTCGAGAGATTGAATAAGTGAGATTCGCACTTGTTACACTTTTGAATGTCCTTGCTATTTTTCTTTATTATGGATGCCAAGAGGAGATATATGAGTTAAGGCTGTCAGTTGCTCTGCGATAATATAAGCAATAAAGTGTAAATTAATACAAATAACAAATAAATACGTTGAATGAAACGCCTTTGATTCTGTTATTACGCAATAAACAGAAACATGGCAAAACTCTTTATCAATTCAATTGTTTTAATATATTTGGATAATTAATAGGTACTTCCCCATCCTCCCCTGGCGCGATAAGCTCAGTTACTCTGGTTGGAAGTCGTAAGAGTAGTCCAGAACACGCGGTTGCAGAAAAAGAATCTCCCACCAAAGTAAAAGATAATGATAGAGCAGCGAAATTGATGAAAGATGAAAGTATCGAATTGGTGGACCAAAGTGATGAAGATATAAAGTACAAGGAAGAGGAACAAGAAAAGCATAAGCCCAAAATTGAGGAGAAATTCAAAATTTCTCAGAGATTTTCAGAGGTAATTTATGATAATTAATCGATAAAAAATAATAAAATAAAAGTTTAAAAGAAAAATAAATATTATTTCAGTACAATGAACGAAAACAATCCTCTCGATGACTGATCGTAGCCACTGGGAGCTTCGGGCTGACCATTCTGTGGTTACGACTGGTCGAGGCTCCTGCTTTATCCCATTTAATAGTAATCTATATTATGAACAACTTCTGTAGAAAACATGGAACTATTCACAGCCTATAAAATAATTATTAATTCGATATCAATTTCCACTTTCAGGTGAGTATCTCGCACATCCAACGCGTGCGTACGATGTCAGAAAGCCCTCGTCGACTCCAACCGAGCGCAGGTCAAAGTGCCGCAGAGCTTCGCCGTCGTTCGGAAGGGGCTCGGGAGACTGCACCCTCGACGCACGAACCTCGCCGCGCTTCGGATACTGCAGCTAGGTTTTCTAGAAGGTCGGTCAGGTAACCACAGTACTGCTAAAATATTGAGACGATACTACAAAAACCAAAACTCAAGGGCGTATATGAGAAGTACCGGCAGTATCAGTGGATGTGTCTTTAACGACGATACTTTTTTATGGTAATACGTATGGATTAGACGTGAACTTCCTTCAGATATAAAATTCAAAAACCTTCCCGAAATTTTTGATGTTGACACGCTTAAATTGTCTATAGTGAACGTCGTGCTACAAATTCATCAATAAACGGAGAAAGACGCCGTCACTGGGTTGGCTCGGAACCACGCTCTTCTGTCACCTCACAAGTTTCACAAATGCAGGTAAGTCTTGATTCAATATGAGTCTAGTAATATTTAGAATAATTTTACAGTGAGTAGTATCGATATGAATAGAAATAGTGTGCAAGATCTAGAATTAAAACATCAATTGACATGATTAAAATTGGTGTTTTTTATACATTTACCACAGAACTATCGCCGCGAAACTGGTCAACCGAAGGCTGGAGTAGTCATAACTTCATTCAGACAATCACATAGGAGGTGGGGCTCATTCCATCTATTCAGTGTTTCCATATTCTATAACTTCATGAAATTTCTTACCATACGTAGCCTCTGAGAGAGTACAGTCAGGTAGTCATAGGTGTGGCATGACTATCTCTTCTATGAAATTTGATAATTAAGGCTTTGCACGATGTCCATTTCATCTAAGATTAATCAGAAACTGTTTTTACAAATGTTGAAAAAATTTATTTTTAATTGAACAGCTTTGGAAAAGAACCGTTATGGTGAGTGGGCGGAAGAGGTAAAACGTAGAAGAACGTAGCTCCTAGACCTTTAATTCGCTTTTAGAGCACTTTATATTACCTTTACAAGATATTTTTATAGAGAATTTAGCACACCACACCACAAGGTACCATAACATGCATTGATACCCCACCTCAAGACATTTATAAACCAATACATTCCAATAAATGATTGTCAGTCTCAACCTGGTGTTGTCATTCGATGTTATTTTTATAAATAATTAATGAGAAACTAACATATTGACACTTTTTAATAATTAAATAGATTTTGTAGAATTAGTTTTAAACAGATATAGGTTAGTCTTAGGCTTAGCTTCAAATAAGCCCAATAGGCAGATGCACTCGCATAGGACTTATGACGCTCACAATAGGAAAACTAGAAGCCTTCAGGATTTCAAATTTATTGCATGGTGTTTCTCATTTTCTATTATTCCTTACATAAAACATTTTCTTGTTTTCAATTTCTGCATGTATCCGAAATCGGCTTACTACGATACAAATTATTTCAGACTTTTTATCAATACTAAGGTTAATACAAATGTTAATAATATAGGAGCAGTACATCAACTGCTGCTGTAGCCTTTGCTGTGGCTACATCTGCTTCTTCAAACCCTCGATCTCCACCTGCCAATTCTCCGACCCAAGCTAGAAGAGATTCTGTTATATCAACCGCTGCGACTATGAGGGTCCTGAATGTACTTCGGTAACATTTTACACTGCTATTTAATACGTATTGTTACTTGATACGTTGGAATAAAGATTATATGCTTTACGACTATTTAAAATGGTTTTTGAAGCTCATGTTTGTAAACTAAAAACACAGATGTAATAACGCAAAGCGTTATTAAATTTATTCTAATTTACTATCAGGTGTAATAACAATAATAAAATAATTTCAGACATTGGATTTCAAAACATTCATCTGACTTCTGGTCTGATGATCGCCTTCGCGGTCTTACGATGGATTTCCTTAAAGAGATAGAAAGCAGCCCTGGACTACTACCATCTGAACATAAGGCGGCTTCGCAGTTATTACGGCTCCTTGAACGGTCTCCAGATAGAAATGTAGACTTACAAGCTATCTTTGCACCACCAAAGGTAATATTGTGTTACCTTGGTTCATAACTTCGTAGGATCATGTATACATTACATGTAAGCATGAACTTATTACATATCAGTTAATTGGGAACTAAACTTTAACTTTAAGAAATCCTGGCAGCATTATGTGTCCTTTGCCTCGTGGACCAAACTTTTTAAATTGATTTTAGAGTCAATTCAAAACAAAAAAAAATCATTATTGTGGTAAATGCAAGCTAACAAGAGCTTTTTATGCCTTTATAAGTAATATAAATTGTTTCAGATACATACGAAAGAATGCCTCGAGACGTTATCAGCGTTGGAAATTGCAGAACAGATGACATATCTGGATTATCAAATATTCAGTTCAATTCACAGCGAGTAAGATTGCTTTATTAAAATTATTATTTTAAAGTTATTATTATTGTTTTATATCATATTTTAATAGATGGTAATGAAACATTTATTATTGAATTTAAAAATATTGCGTGTGAACTGTTTTAATTTGGTAATACAATTGATTTTGTCAAATATTTTAGGGAGTTCTTGGGTCAAGCGTGGACGAAGGCCGACAAAGCAGATCGCGCACCTCATATACTTATGATGACGGCCCATTTCAACCACATCTCTAGTTTGGTCATCTCAGAGATCCTCAAAAGAGTACCGTTTCCGGGTAAGCTATTTTCATGCCGTCTTATTTGGCTGAAGCTCCAATGCACGGAACTTTCCCTCAAATACTTAGTTAATTTATCAAAATCAATGTGTTTTATCATGAAAATCATACAACAAAATAAATCACAGGCTTTAAAACTAAGAGAACATTTATTTATTCACGGCTAAAGACTACGACTAAGATAAGAAACATGTTTATATATTTAATGAATTATTATACAACTTACATCTAACAACCGTTTATGTTTAATACGATTCCTATTTTATTATATATTTATTTATCTTAAATTGGTATTTATTAAATGTAATCGTAAAATATCGAATACCGAAAAATGTTTTTTTTAGGAACACCTCGAGACATCCCTGAACTTCAAGAGCACGCTCTCAAATGTCGTTGCGGTTCAATCGAAAAGTGGATAGCGGTTGCCGATATAGCTCGTTGTCTACACAACTTTAACGGTGTCTTACAAATATGCGCAGCTCTCTCCAATACGTCTATATTTAGACTAAAAAAGACGTGGGAGAAGGTTTCTAAGACGGTAAGTCTATAAGATTTTTTTTTCTAGGGTCTAACAATAACTCATCTAAAGAACAGAAATTCTTAATACTTTCTAATTGAGCAGGGGAGACATAGATGATTTAAAAAAATAATAATTTCACATTTTCTCCAGAGCAAACAAACACTGGAGAGACTACAGAATCTAACATCGTCTGAATGTCGCTTTAGAAACTTGAGAGACGCTTTGCACAGGTGAGAGGACATAAATATTTTCATTCGATTACAATATGGCGTTATGGCTGAAACATATTTTCCGATTTTATTTAAATATATTATTTTGTTTAATGTATTCCGAAATATGTTTTGATTCTTTGATCAGATATATCGATCATCTTTGATCACACATGCCATAACAGAATTGTTATTTAATATCGATATATATATTTTTTAGTAAATATTTCCTTTACAACCCATATTTATATGAAAGGAATATCACCTTGATATATTTAATTTTCACTTACTTTTGATAAGTGATCATGTAGAGTATATTTTCTTACAAATATGAATCGTATATTAAAGCTAAAAATACGATACCTCAGGTGTGACCCACCATGCATCCCATACCTGGGCATGTACCTATCAGACCTCTCATTCATTGAAGAAGGAACTTCTAACTTCACACCGGAAGGGCTACTTAACTTCTCTAAGATGAGGATGGTGAGTCTTATTAATTTCGGATAATGACGTACAAACATTTTTCTATTCGACGATGATTTTTTCTATTTGACATTTGTGTATGCTAATTTGGATGAAATAAGGTAAACATTTCCTCCAACCGAATTAGGGATGATCCTCGGCCTCGGCTGTGCTGAAAGGATCAGTGGCTAAAGTTGACGTATAGCTGTTTAGCTGTCTCATAAATACGCTAACACTTTATTAGTCAAACCAAATTACATACTTTATCACCTGTTACGTCAATGAAATTATTCTTAAGATTATTTGTGCTTCTAATCCCTGTCTAGCGCATCAACACTTGTTTTAATTCGCGCCAATTAACATTTAATATCAACAATCATGTCACGGGACAATACTTTAAAATGACCCTCAATTTCTATGAATGCGACGAAAATAGACGGTCACAATGGTTTTGTAACTTGTCGCTAAATTGTTGGCAATTAAGCGGTTCTACTAATTATTGAAGCTGATTCTCGTGTGAACGAGATCCTTTTATCTGCAAATATTTCTAAATTTAATTGCTAATTAATAATTGTATATGAGTAGTGTTTATTGGTAGTAGAATCGGTATGTGCTTAAGCAATTTTAAAAATTAGCATTAATTAAAAAAAACAACAATAACATCACAATTCACTGTTATGATCGTCATCTTGTATAATATAACGTATTTTAATGCATTGCTATGGCGATGTAACATGTTACTTATAATTATTTAACTTACAGATAGCTCATGTAATCAGGGAAATACGTAACTTCCAACAAACACCATATAAAATTGATCGGATTCCAAAGGTGAGTTAACATTGTCTCTTTGTGTAGTAGCAAATTCAACTGTGTGTTTGGTCTTGTATTTTGGCATACATAAACTTTATACTAATTACCAGACGTCGCTTGCCGCAAAACACCTATTGATTACAATAATCATGATGTCATAATTATTTTAAAGGTGATAGTTATTTTCGATGTTAAAATTTTAAAGCCCTTTTTATTTTAAGGTCAGTGATTTTCTATTGGACCCAGCTCTGGCATACTCAGAAGAAGTGCAATACACATTGTCTTTAGAACAGGAGCCCCGTGCTTCTCGAGGCTCCGCTAGTGGAATTACAGTGACTCCCGCATCGCCCGCCTCACCATCTGCACAACGCAGGCGTAGGGCTTCGCTTGCTGCATTAGCACCGTTAAGGGCTGAACGTTAAGTGTTAAGTGTTTTCTTTGTACATTAGGCAAGTTTTTTTTTAAATTTATTTCACTTTAGTAGTATTTTTTGAAGTAAAATGTTAATTTTGAATTTTAATAAGATGTATATTGCATCATTTGGGAAAACCACACAAAAGATACTTAATTTGTAGTGTTTTTTGGATTTTTACTTATAAATTCATAATGAATACAAAAAAGACGCGCTATTAAAAAATCAACTTCCTACTGATATGGATGTAACTCTTTCCTTAGAAAAAGCGATCAGTGCTCATAAGATTAACAAAATATCCAAGCAATTTATGCTTCTTGAATTAATTAGTAACTTGTTAATTCTAGTGAAATGTCCTTATAACTAAAAGTCAACTTATCTGTTAAGTCAAATCTATTATATTTATAAAAGTGACTTTTGTATATTCGGAGTTAGGTAAGTTCAACCCTTTGCTCATGACTAAGTCACTCTTTCTTGCTCAATGTCAATTTAAATGCTCTATTTAAAAGAAATTATAGTAATAAAGTGATTGTTATTTTATAAAAAAATTATACTTATATATTTCTCATCAGATAATATTTTTTTAAATTTAAGTTTCTATCAAACAAACTACCTCTATTTAGTATTTTTTGAAAAAATAATACAAAGTAACACTTAAAACATGTTTCCTCCTTTAAGGTTAGAATAAGAAATAAACTTATGAATGAGTCTGTTCTTATGTACATTTCTAAATATCAACTTATATTAGCATATTTGTTGTTTCTATAACATGTTAGTTATACTCTTGTTACATAGTATAAGGAAAAGTGTCATGGATGTAACCTGTTTATTACTTAATATACGTGCTTCATTTGTATAATAATCTTTAAAAGATTTTTTTAAAAATCTGCGAGTGCAAATCTAATTCATACCTATTATAATATGTATACTAAACCATATGATATGGTTTAGTATAAAACACACAATCAAGCTAAAATGACTCGTAAAAATGTTATTTCAGTTATAATATCGGTAAGTGAATTTTAATTATAAATACCTATTAGCCAAAAAAGCATCAAATTAAACATTATAAAAAATATCGCGTAAGTATTGTTAAGTTTTAATGTACCTGTCTCAAGCCACACATCATTTCATAAACTAAAAGTGATCTCAAGTGAGAGTAGTTATCTTAAGTCTTTTCTACGTCTTTTCTAGTTAATGTTAGGGGCCTATTGTATCTTTGAATGGACCTAGCTAGCTTATCAATTATAGACTCAAATGTTCTTTAGCTCAAAAAAATAACTATTTTACCATTATATCTTATATTTAACAATATTACTGTTGTATTTCATTGATATTGTGAGGTAACTAGGTACCAAAATAAAAAATAAGCCTGACATGTCTTATGATAAATTAAATATATTATTAAAAACACACCGTTCACGGTCGCGTAAACGCTTAAAATATAATTAACATTAAATTTACAAGAATGGTGGTACAATCCTATAAAATCAGAGTGTTGTAGAAAATTAGGATGTCTATATCCTATTGTTTATAAATATAAAGCTGAAAATTTGTTTGATTGAATGTGCTCTTGAATACTGTTACTAGTTACGCGAAGCTCATTACACATACAGTTTGTAATATATATCGTTTCAGATTATCTATTTACCGAACTCATCCCGATGGATGACTGACATCGAACATCTTTATTATAAACATTATACGTTTAAAAAACTTTCTAATGAACACTTTTCATGAGACAATAAATCTTTAAGAGATACATAAAATAAAATAACCGTAAATGGTTATTTTTTTTAACTTACCCTCTGACTTATAAGGTTTTACCAACCATTCCATATTTCGTTATAGTAATTAAATGAATTATTAATGTTATATCCACGATTCCTTAAATTGTTGCACGTTTTAACGCTTCCTTATGTCAATCTAAAAATTTTACGTTATGTAGACAAGCGTTTGCATTGAATGCACAAAACTCTTATGATCGATTGAATCTTGAAAGTGATTTGATTATTCACATCTACCTCTTTTCAATAATATATTCTGATAAACATATATATAAATATACATATATTTGAGCTAAACATGTTCAATGTTAGATGTACTGTAGTTCAGAACTATAATGAATGTTAAAATTATTTATTGAATAGATTTGTAAATAAATTGAATTCCTTTAACCTTCTATGCATTAATAAAAAAATTGTGAAGTTTATTTGTCTATAATATGGATATAATGTTTGAACATAACTGTTATATAGTAGTATTGATTTCCAGACAAATAATTTCTTTACTTTATTAATAAATTACTTGGTGAAATATCTTTCGGAATTAATAATAAATTGAGCACCTGATAGAGCGTATGTGACGCTGAATTCAGTTTTATGCGTCAGTCAGTCGTGGTTCAGTGTTAGTGACGTTTAAAAACGTTCGAATGTAGGAAATAACCAAGAATCTAAATTAGTTATTATTCCTTATTTATCACCGTCTACATTATTTAAGACCCTTCTGTTACGATTGTTGACTGCATTTATTGTTGTCTCTTCTTAATAAAATTGTATAAAGTTATGTTGTGTTTTAATTGTAACATTATTTGTTACAAGAGAATCGATCCTGTCTTTATTGGTGCTCAATTAGGTAGTACACAAGTAGGGTGATAAAGTCAAGAATCAATGAAAGCGCGGACGCAAGACGTTTAGCCTTTTCGATTAACTAATTATTACTGAAAAAAAAACATGTGAAAAATGGATTTACACACAGAAGAAATTGGTTTGTTTTAAATCAACGACTTCAATTGTACATTTCATAGTTTTGAGTCTGGTTGATTGAAACCGTCGCATAGGCTATAGCAATAAATCCTATAACATTCTTAGCACAATGCGTGCTTACATGGGTCACGTCATCAAATGACGTAATGTCATGAAATATGGGTGAGGCTTTGTTTATTCACGCTATTACCTTTAATTTAACAGTTTATTGTAGCTACCGCTGACAGGCGCCAGACGATATTGACCTAGATTAGTTTGTTTTTAATGTTCCTATCTGCTCTATCGTAAAACCCTATAAATAGCTTTCATTGTAAATAAAACGGTGGGATTAAAAGATAAGACACTAGTGAACAGTGGTGATTGATAAAATAAATATACAAATTAGGTATGTAGGTACTTTAAAGTAGTAGAAGTTAGAAAGTAGGCATTTTAGTTTTCATTTTCGATTTCAATATTTACTCATTATTTATAGAATAGAAAATATGGCTTAAACCTCAATGAAGGATAAATAATTCAAAGAAAATATTTTAAATATTTTATTTATACATTCACTGAGTTCTTTGTGCTTTGTGCCTCCTCAAGATCCTTAAGTAATGGCCCGTTGCCCCAAATTCTTCTATTCTTCGTGTATGGTATTATACCAATACTAATTCCAGATATGACAAGCCACACCCCACCGCCGTAGAACGTAGACTCCCAGTTTCCGGTTAAGTCATACAATAGGCCTGTAAAAACAAAATGAGTTAGTATGATAGAATATGTACAAGAGTCAAACGCCCTACTGTTAAAATAGGTATTTTTATCCCATAGACAGTAAACAGATAAGCCCGCGCTGTAATTGTTTTAACTTTTAAGGTTTCTCTTCACCATTCCAAACATCCTTTGAATAGCCCATTTCTACTGTTCACAGTATAATTTTTACTGTTATCTGGAGTGTATATACATATTATTAACTTTATTAGTTTGTTTTGTTGAGATATATGTCTTTCTTAAAATGAGTAAAAGTATTCAATATTAGAAAAGGCTAAATAATCTTTACCTCCAAGGGGAGGACCCATCAGATGGCCGACACCCTGACTTAAGAGTATAAACCCATATGCTATAGTAAAATAATCTATTGGCATCAGCTCCATAAGAATAGCCGGGGTGTATGAGTAAGAACTTGCATAGGACACTCCGAAAATTGAGGAAACCACCACAAGGCCCCAATAGTTGGTGATGAATAGTGGATAGGCCGCTACAGAAAACCCACATACAATGAGACAACACGCGTAAGCTTTCGTAACGTTAATCCAGGGTTGGTCGCCTGCCCACCCAAGAGCCACCTGCGAAAGTTCATGACATAAGTTTGTAACAGTTAGTAAAAGCTTCGAAAAAAATTTGAAACTCAAGTAAGCATTGACATTAAATTCGTGTTACATTTTAGCTGTGTATTAGAATAATAAATTATTATTGTGAAAATTAATTAAAAACAAATGCCACTATCTGTAATAATATGTAATAAAATATAAATAGATTTAAGCATAATTAAATAACGGTTCCTTAATGAGGTCGATGTCAATACAGCATTCTTAATCTAAGTCTTCATCTAAATATATTATGATAAGATAAAATTTATTCTAAATAAATATTAGGGAACATTATTCATAATACCTTCTTAAGCCGACACTTAAAACTTAACTTTATTGATATATATTTTAACAGTCAACAAAAAAAATATTACATTTAATCTAGTGGCTTTTACGTTTTGGTATTTATGCAAAACAAATAAGAATAAGTTGAGATGATATTGACTTACTATTCCAACTCCACTGGCTATTCCAATGACGCTTATCATCAGAGCTCCGCCTTCCATATTAACAGAAGTCATATAAGATTTCAGAAAAAAATAGGGTATGATCGCCCAAACAAATAAAAGGAGCGAGCCGATGTTAAACATTATGAAGTGAAATTCAACGAACATCCTCATGTCAAATGTCGATTTTAGGCCATCCATGAACCGCTGGTACCATTTCTAGAAAACAACCATTTTATAAACTACTTAGGTTTTCAAAAGTTGAGGATAAATTAGTCTTGTGTTATCTCTCCCAACCTTTTTCACCACCATTACTCAAAATAACCTGTACATAAAAATAAAATAGTCCACACGCATTGCTCCTAGAAATTGCATGGGGCATTTTTCTATTTTATTGCCGATTGCACTTACATATTTTAACTTTATATGTACTTAACTTACCCGTTCATCATCGGAATAATACGAATTGAGAGACCATGTTGAATTTCTATATATATCTGGCAGTGATGATGCTCTGAGCTTGTATCTTGGTATATTCATCATAGCTCCGCGATGCATTATAGTGTTTCTGTAAAGTGGCATATCACGCAGATAATGATGATCAGTGTAAAATTGTCTGGAAATCCAGCTCGCAGTAGTTGGTAAAGTCTTTGGTTGGTCTTTTAGGGTTGATTTTTCAGTTCTTATTGCGTTATCTTTTTTATGATCGGCTACTGATAATTTTGTTTCACTCTTGGGTATGGTAGTTTTTGAAACGTCTTGAGGTTTCACTACTTTTATATTGGAATCTGGGTCATCTGACTTTTTTTTTGTACTTTTAGCTTTGTCTTCTTCTTTTGGTCTTTTCGCCATAACTGTTACTTTCATTGGTACTGGTTCGTCCACGTTACTTCCATCGACGTTATCAATATGTAGATTAACTTCTGAACGTCTTCTAGTTATTAAATGAGGATAATTTTCTAGTATAATTCTGTACAACTTCTTATTTGTCATTAACCGTTCGATTACTTCTGTAGGTATCTGAAAAAGTAATATTTGCATAATGTTCTGTTAAAATAACTAGAAATCATGGATATAACTTTTACTCACCTTATCATGCCTTTGAATAAATGTAGGCAATTGTATGTCCGAATGCGTTCTCTTACGAGATTGTTCTGCATTCATTTGTGTCGTCACTTCCAACTGTTTAGCTTCAGCTAATGTAGTTGTTAGTGTATCCAAAATATATTCAGGACTTTCTCCACTCTTTAATAAATCATTTAATTCATGAATGCTTAAAAATGCCGACTCTCCTCCAACTGACCGTGACGATACAGACCCAGCGCTAGACGACTTTCTGGATCTAGTCTTAGCTTCTTTTTTTTCCCTAGCTTCTTTAACTATTAACCAATCTGGATCTCTCATTAACGCACCACAAACACACATATTTAGTATAGTACCTGCCAAAAGCACCAACGTGTTTCTCCAATCATATAATTCTATAAAATAGTTAGTTAGTGGTGAATATATTAAGGTACCAAACCCGATGCCACAAGAAGCTAAGGATACGGCTAGTGTTCTTCGCTTATCAAACCAAAAAGCAACTGACACAACGGAGGTCACATACAATATTCCCATGGCGAACCCACTGAGTGTACCCAGAGTAAGGCAAAGCATTTCAATAGAATCGCTTAAAGCCGACAGTATGAACCCACACGTAGAGAGAACCCCAGCAATCATTGTCATAGTTCTGCAACCATACCTGTCAACCAAAGCGCTCATGATAGGGCCAGAAATCAATGGTATCGAAATAAATAAGCTCCCAATAAGGGACGTTTTTGATTGGGATGCATCAAAATAATGTGTGAATTCTTCGTGTAATATACCAAAAGAATAAGCTAATCCATCAGCACAGGCGGACACTAAAAATGCGGCAAACACAACCACCCAGCCCCATCCACCATCAGGAATAGGCGGTAGTTCATTTTCATCAGTCTCATCGGAACAAATACTGTTATCATCTAGACCCTCAAATTTCACTCTTTCTACTGTAGGCGACTCCTCTTTCACAAAACGTGCAATGATTTCGTGGTTATTTCTTGACTTTATTGAATTTATTTTGTCAATATCTTGTTTTAAAGCTTCTCCGTTTTCAATATGAGCGTCGCCATTAATTGTATATGATTCGTTTCCAACCATATTATCTTTTAACGTGATATTTGTTTTTCATTAAAACTCCTCGAGATCTGGAACAATACGTAATAAAATTAACTACAATATGTTACAACTAACATACCTACGATGTTGTTAGAACGTAATTATTTTCTTATACTAAAATGTGTGCATCTAATAAAAATGTGAGAATATGACAACAATTATAAAAAAAGACCAACATGTCTCTTTATAGAATTAATCGCTGTTTACTTCGTTATTTGAGCATAAATCACCATCGTGTAAGGTATTTTATTACATACCAACTAATAAGTATGTCAATGTGTTTAGTTATTTTAACCTATTTTTAAATGATTTCTTATAGACCTAAAGTTATTCAGTGAGTTTAAACTTATTAACTAAATGTTAAAAATAATATTGTGTATTTAAATCCTTGCATATATTGGTCTTCCGTGTTTTAATAAGTATCACATAAGGAGGTGTTAGACATAATGGAAATATATAGTTGAGATTTGCTTATGACTGATTCATAATGTTGTTACGTGTTTTTAGCACATTTTCGGGTGTTCATTATGATACTTAGCATTTCTTGGTTGTAATGATATAATTATTTATATGGAACCGTTTCGTTCTGATTCCTAAATAACTCCGTGTCTGTATAATAAGGAATACAATGTATGTACATTAACAAGCTGCACTACGACATAAACCATCATTCATTTTGAGGAATATCTGAAGATGAATATATAAATAACGATAATTATAAGATGGGAACTAAATACAACACGCAAATTCCGAAGACATCGAATCGTATACGTGTCAAGGGCGCATACATTATTTTTAGCAGCTAAAATGTTGTTACAATTGTCTTTACCAAATATTAATCTATAAATAAGTATATCACTTCTTTTTTATTACGATATGATTTTAGATTTTATATAGACGATATTAGTCTCTAGGTTATAGAAAAAAATATTCAAGTGAAGTTACAGTTTTTCTAAATACCTTGCACGGCAAGATACAAAGACTACACATTATTTTATTATACGTCCCTTGCTTTTATAAAAACACAGGAAGTTAGCTTTGTTTAAAGTTTTAAGATATTAGCCAGAGCTCGTAAGCGATAATTATGTTACTGATTTATTTAAGCGTTTTTCGTCTAAATTTAGTTAGGAGTTGCAAAACACAGTGATGCAGGTGCGTTGGTATTATGATTTATTTGCGTCCATTCAACTCAGTTTCCAGACAGGGCTTATCAATAATTTATAATAAACACTATCGCTTTGTTATGTTTAATAATTTTAGCTAAAACCGTCGAAAACATAGAGTATTATACAACAGATGGGCTTATTAACGATGCATTCAAAAAAATTGATATTGGAGAAACTTAATTTGGATTAGAACATTATCTTTGTACCTTGTTCTATCGGCTAAGGTCTACGTTTGTTTATGCTTAGTTTCTTGCCGAAAATAATGAATAATATATTTGTTAAGCCTTGATTCATATAAGCTATACTAATATACTCGTATGACCGGTGGCCTTTAATGCTAAATTAAAATATTTTTTTAAATAATTAATCCTGTTTAGTGTAAATTATTTTTATATAGAGAAATAATATAATGCATTGTCCGGCTATTTTAAAACATACAATGGAAAAGTTGAGGTCAGTGACTCATCGATAAATTACTGAAAATAATATGTGTCATGAATATAAAACATTATTTCTATGTTGGTTATCTTGAATTGATGAAAAATCAGTATTATTGTAACCATAACGTCGAAAAAGCAGCAATAGGTCAAAAAGAAATATTTTTATAACAACGATAATTTAGTTTAACAACAACGTTTTACAGAGGTCACCTTTTCATCTGTTGATCAAACGTACAAATATGATAAAAATATCATTTAATAAATATAAGCTATAATTCATTTTTATTTAATTAATTTCTATGTTTTGAACTCAGTTAATTTTGACTATTAAAGTCGCCCTCTGTTATAGTAACTCATATTTAAATTAGACCTGTTTAATAACTATACACAAGTTAAGTTAATTATTTAGTTTTAAATCGACAAATTAAGTCGCCATTATTTAAAATGGTTTAAGAATGCTTGATTATTAATAAAAACACATCAGAACAATATATATATATATATAAATTACAATTACCCTTATTTACTCGAGGGCAATAAAAAATCATTAAAATTAGGATTTAAATTTATTAACATTATAAAGAGTAACTAGTTAACATATGGATAAGTAAAGTTAACAGGAAAACGAACCAATAAAAACTGAACCCGAAATTAAGATTAAAAATATATTTTTGTATATTATACTTATATATATATAGTTTATGTTTCTAATGTATGATTTATCCTTACCTCATATATAGTATTATCACACTTAAATGTTGGATTTTAGTATATTTATATGACGCGTCTGTTTGCTCAGACGGTCATGTGTACACTGAAGGGAGTCGTCATCTTAATTGAGACTGTAGTTTCGGATGCTGTACCTCTGAAGGTTCAGTGGTTCGACTTTGAATACAGATTTAATAATAATTAAAAACATCATTTATAACATAATTTTGTTGCATTATTTTTGAATTTGACATTGATTGTTCCTTCCAGTGGTTTGGGTCGAAAGGTACCCTTCGCAACTTGGCCTTACTTCAACTTTCTAATATAATTTGTTAATCGCTGTATCGTTAATAAAGAAAGAAAGAAAGCAGTATTGATATTGATACGTAACGACAAAGTAAATTTTATCAGTCGGTTTGCTAAGTAACTTTTTTTTAATGGCTACAAACAGATGAATAACAAATTAAATAGCTCGAAGTTTGTATGGTTGTTTTCTACACAATTACAAACTGTTGAGGTAGGGTATTTATAATTAATATTTGATTTCATTTACGATTTATGATTAAAGTTTATGTGTAGGCAAAAATGCAAAATATTGGATAAATTATTTTAACTATGGCTTAGGTACTTGTATATGAGTCATGTTAAAAGTAGTAACAAGGCAAGCGTTAGGTATATTGTGAAACCTAGCTGAATTAAGCTGGTGAGACTTTTAATTTTTAAAAGCTTAGAATAAACCGGAGCTATTAAGCTTAGGTTATTAAACTAGATAGATTAGACCTAACATTCCACTATAAGTAACAGTTCATGAATAGTCACATTATTTCCACATATTATTCTTGGAATGAACTTGTTATAAATGTTTTAAATATGGCATAAATTTCAGAAATACGAGTATATGATACCAACGACAACTAGTTACAAGTCAATTACAATGCACAAATGATATGGTCAAATATAATTATGGTTTTATAGAGCTACAACCAAAGCATGTAAAATTAAAAAAATACAATTTATGAAGGATTAAAAAGATAGCTAGAACAGAATTAATGAATAATAAATTCTAAAATAACGAAACTTTGATATGCAAAGTATTCTATATATTTACAGACTAACCCTAGAATTTATCTGTGTACAAAATATATTTTTGACAATTAACCAATAACCATGACATTAATGTTATACCAAGCCAACACTAAGCTGCGCTCGTTTTGTTTGTAAATTGTTGGTTATCGTGGATTTTTTAAAAGAAAATCTTAATTAAAATGGCTGAAAAGCCACCAGAAGATGGATATATATCAGTAGTTGACGAAGAGCCAGAGTTTTTTGCATTATTAAAGTGGGACACTGCACAAACTCAAAAAAATTTTGAGGTTCGTAGTTCAGAGAGAGCAAAAAGTCCGGAGAAAAGTATGCAAAACTCAAGTGAGGAAGCGGATGCTTTTGATATGAACGATGCCGCCTTTTTAGAAACTTTTAGAATTCCGAAAGATGTTGCACGAGGTCTTTGCGAGGAAATAAAAGCTGTGATGGCTGATTCCACTAAGTCACTTGATCTACCCATTGAAACAAAGGTATTAAACTTTTTAAATATTTTTATGTTATAAATGTACATAAATAAGCACATCTTCTAAAATAAAAGTAACTAATATTATTTTCCATAAACGCATCCTTATAATTATTATTCAAACATATTCATACATTGGTTTTTTTAGGTCTTAGCAACACTCTCGTTTTATGCAACAGGAAAATATCAAAAGTCAATAGCTGGAAAATCTGATCTTAATGTAACTCCTTACTTTTATATGACTGCAGTAACTCAGGTCACAGAGGCAATGAATCATCACACAATTGTTAAGAAATACATTCACTTTCCACATTTAAGGAATGAAAGAGAAGTAATTAAAAACAGGTAAAATGTTTATTATTATTTTTAAGTCTATAAATGTTAAATAACATAGTCAGTACCAAAATTTTAGTAATCATAAATTCTCATTATTAATTCATGTGTGGGAGTGCCATGCTGTTACTTATAGTTTCAGCCGAATGGGCAGGCACGGCTGAGAAATACCACTCTCTATCAGAAAACCGGTGTAAAGTGATACAATTGGACTTTGTTCATTTTGTACTCGTGTTTTTTTCGGTGAGTGAGATCTTCCAGTGCCCATCCTTTCCCCTCCCCCATCCTTTTCCTCTACTCCTCCATTTCCTTATTTTTCTTTAAAGGTCGGCAACACACTCACGAGCTCCCAGCCGCGTAAGTATCTATGGGCGGCGACTTCACCTTGATGGTGGTCCTCCTGCTCGTTTGCTCCCTCTTATATTAAAAAAATAATAATATTTTTTGTTAAAGATTCTATATGAAGTACAGAATACCAAATGTAGTGGGTTGTGTAGACTGCATGCATGTACCAATTGCTAAACCAGACAATAACCACAAAAGGCAATTTAATAAGTCATATCATTCAAAAAAGGCACAAGTTGTAAGTATTTCTATTAATTGCAGTTTGGTGAAGACTATTAAAAATAGCACTTCTATATATGTAAACTTGGATATTAAAACTAGCATACCAAAAAATTTCAGATATGTGATAGTGATCAGAATATTATAAGTGTAGATGCATCGCCAGGGGGGTCAGTATCACATGAAGCTATATTATTAAAACATGCTGTTAAGAATGATTTAGAGAGTCTCAATGCTGCTAGAGATACATGTTGGCTTGTTGGTAAGATTAATAACTTTTTTCTTTTTAAATTCATACACATAAGTATATTTTTAGCCACATATCTCTTTAGAGTTAGATAAATTATTTATAATTATGTTCCATTAAGATTTTGCTAATGTCTTTTAGGTGGACCCCATTACATTCAAAAGCCATACATAATGACTCCAATACCTAAAATGACGAAAAAAACGCCTGTATCACCAGAGAAGCATTATACAAATTTGCACAATACCGCACATAATGTAGTATTAGATACAATTAAACAGCTGAAATCAAGATGGAAATGCCTTCAGGCATCATGTAATAAACATTTTGATCCATCAATGGTATCCATGATCATTGTGGCTTGTTGTATTTTACATAATATTTGTAATAAGCAAGGCTTGACTGTACCCCAAATGACTCAAGCCGAAGAACGATTGGAAATTATGAAACAAAAGGTTGCAAATGGTGCAGTGTCAAAAAAACGTGTTGAAGATCCAACAGGTAAAACTTTACAGGAGCGTCCTGTAGCCGTGTCCTGTAATTCTGAAAAATCAAATATGCTCAAACCTAATTTTCTTAATTTTTATTGGAATTTGTAGTCAATACATTAATATTCCTTACCTAGGTCATTGATTTATAATTTTCTAGATTTATCAATTTTTTTAGGCGTACAAGTACGAAACGCATTAATAGAGCGTCTATGGAACGAACGCGGTGCTAATGAATGTATTCCGCCAAAAAAACGTGTAAGGAAAGAGCGGGAGTCCATCCCTCAAATAAACCCAATGGAAGATGACCCCAGCAAGCGACCCCGAGTCATGATGAATAACCCCTATGCCCTTGGAATGGGCATGAACCATGGCTGGGGACATTATCCGCAACATTGATGTAAGTATATTTTCACTTGGTGACATTAAACGGTAAGTGTTGATATTGTTAGCCCGTGCAATGCAATTTTAAATTCGTTTTAAATTTTGAAAACTCTGATCACTATTGCCAGCTTTATGAAAGATCCTAGAACGGCTGATGGACAGGCGTCTCATAGGATTCTAAGAAAAAAATCGTTTGCCAGATTGACAAACTGTCAAGGATTATAATTATATATATTTTTTTTTATTAAAACCTACATCACACAATATTTATCTAGGTTGAATTTTAATAACATATTTTATGAATATTATTGTTTGATAACAATATTTCGTTTCAGATGTAGTCTTCAAGTTCCTAATTTCTTAAGAGCTGAAATAATTTGGTTCAAGCGTTCAAGCGTAAAATATATAGATTTTTTTAATATGATTATTCAACTATTGAATTTTATTCTGCAATAACTGTGATCATGTTCCGAGCAATAATGGCACAAAGTATATGTTATATGATGCCCAAAGATGCCTTTCACAATATTTAAGAACGAAATATTTTATTAAGATATACCTTTTTATTTACTAAAATACAATTAATAAAACAATAAAATGCCTTTTATTTAACTAATTCAATTTATTATAACATTCATAATAACTCATACATTTTCAATTTATATTTCGATAAAAAATAACAAAAGACGATACACATATAACTTAATTGCAAATCAAATTTGTTTTAATACACAAACACAATAGTTTGTTTGATTTTGAAATTGCACAATAAATCATTTATTCTTAATCTCAAGGTAAAGAAAAAATTTTTTTACATTAAACCATACTGTATATTTAAATGCACTTAAAATTAACTTTTTAGTTTAATAATATTTACTAAATGAACTGGCAATATCGTTGGCTAACATAGAAGAGACGGCCATATTGGGACAGTTAACGGTCACTATGGAATAATCGCTCTCAATCCGCACTGAGAGGAGAACCAAATCATAAGATGAGATCAAACGGCCCGCAAATCTGAAATTAATATATGTATACTTATTACTTTTAAACAATTAGATTTACAGTCGATGTAGAGCTATGACGATTTCCACTTGTCATATCTGTATTTGAAGCAATGACAACCCCATATATTCATATGCTTAGAGAGACAATATTTTTTATGTAACATATTAAAATCTTTTAATGTTTAATCCAATAAGGCCATAAAGAGAAACAATGCATTATAAACAACGAAAACAATACTCACTTGAGGAAATTAGTTGGCGACTCTACAGCACCGAGATTTGCAGTCTCAAACACTTTAGTACACATTATCAGATCATCCTCCAGCTTTGGTGCCTTCTTGTCGCACTAAAAAAAACCTTATATGCTCAAAATTCAACACAACATTATTCCATTAACTATTAAATCAAAAACAGGACTCATTACCAAAAGTTTCCAGCCCAAGCAGTAAAAGCTTAGATTGGACTCTAAAATCTATTATATCTATACTAATAATAAGACAGTAAAAATCGAAAATCTGTACATTAAATATTTTTCCAAAAAACTAAAAGGAGGCAATTAAAGAAGGGTCATAGAAACCAAAAAAACAATTTTTGGAATTCTTGTCTGTCTGTCTGTCTGGTACGTTATAACTTGAAAACTACTGAACGGATTTGAACGCGGTTTTCACAGTTGGATTACATATAATTAGGAGCGTTGTCAAAAGTTTATTTTGTCAAAATCGATTAAGAGAAAAAGAAGTTATGGTAAATTAATATTGATTGATTAGTTATATATTGTTAAATATGTTCTAATATAAGTTAATAATAATATTAAAACTTTGAGAGATAACAAAAATAACAAATAACGCAGTGCTCGATAGATGGCGTTGATAAAATTCGTCATCAACCTAGATTTATTTTATTTTTTTATTTCTTAAACCTATACAGCTTATCAAAAACAGTTTACAATCAAAACAGTTTAGAATTTAAGATCAGAAAAAAGAATAACAAAAAAAACACGAACAGAAAAAAATAAGTAAAAATATATATACACACTAGCTTTCCGCCCGCGGCTTCGCCCACGTGTAATTTGGTTAAGTATATAGCGTTTTTTAATGATCTCGACAGGGCTTTCTTTCACGGGCTAAAATCTTGTTACAATTAGAATTATATATAGCCTGTGTTACTCAGGGATGATGTAGCTTTACAGGATCGGATGATTCAGGGAAATCGAGGGCAACTTTCAAATTAACGTACAGGCAATTACTATTCTGACAATTTTATATTCTGATAGTCATCTTCTTATGTGGATGAGCTGATGATGGAAGGTAAAACTCCTCAGCGGTTAAGAGTTGAAAGAAAATTCTTAGGAAGTTTTGAGTACGAAATACGTACTTGTGAGGTTATTACTTATTAGCTTGGCCAAATAATAAAAGGTAAACCTCATTAACGTTAAGGATGTAGATGGAAAAATGGGAGCGGACAAACGATAAACGTCTTTTCACTCGTTTCCTTTTACTTGTTGGTATAGGTAGTGTTCACTCAAAATAATCATAGGGTAAAACGTTAATGAAAGTTTGAAGTGCATGGTAGTCATTACACAATGGAGCATCTTAACACCGCGATGGATATATTTGGCCTAAGTAGAAGTTCTTTAAAAAAAAAGTAAGACTCACCCTCGCACACTCACTCACACAGCAACACCATTGCACACACTAAAATGCTCGTACTTCACATAGTTCCACTTGTTCATGTGTATATATATATATTTTTTTTTTCTGTTCGTGTTTTTTTTTGTTATTCTTTTTCCTGATCTTAGATTATATTTCCGATTCTATATTTTAACCTCATTTTGGCTTTATTTTTAATCTATTTTTATTGTGTAAACTGTTTTTGATAAGCTGTATAGGTTTAAGAAATAAAAAAATAAAATAAATCTACGAATTTTATCAACGCCATCTATCGAGCACATTGTTCAACACTTCAACCGCGCCCGCGCGCACTGCGTTATTTGTTATTTTTGTTACCTCTCATAAGTTTTAATATTAAGATTAACTTATATTAGAACATATTTAACAATATATAACTAATCAATCAATATAAGTGTTTAAAAAATTTGAAGCAGTGGTTGAAGTAAATTTTCAATTGACCATAACTTCTTTTTCTCTTAACCGATTTTGACAAAATAAACTTTTGACAACGCTCCTAATTATATATAATCCAACTGTGAAAACCGCGTTCAAATCCGTTCAGTAGTTTTCAAGTTATAAAGTACCAGACAGACAGACAGACAGACAGACAGACAAGAATTCCAAAAATTGGTTTTTTGGTTTCTATGACTCTTCTTTAATTGCCTCCTTTCAGTTTTTTGGAAAAATATTTAATGTACAGTTTTTCGATTTTTACTGTCTTATTATTAGTATAGATGAACAAGTGGAACTATGTGAAGTACGAGCATTTAAGTGTGTGTATTAGTGTGAGTGAGTGTGCGAGCGAGGTTGAGTCTTATTTTTTTTTAAAGAATTTCTACTTATGCCAAATATATCCAATAGATGGCGGTATTAAGATGCTCCATTGTGTAATAACTACCATGCAGTTCAAACTTTCATTAACGTTTTACCCTATGATTATTTTGAGTGAACGTTTGTCATTTGTCCGCATCCATTTTTCCACCTACTACTTGGTCAAACTAATAACCTCACAAGTACGTATAACTTCGTATGAATTTTCTTTCAACTCTTAACCGCTGAGGAGTTTTACCTTCCATCATCAGCTCATCCACATAAGAAGATAACTATCAGAATATATAATTGTCAGAAAAGTAATTGCCTGTAAGTATGTTTGAAAGTTGTCCTCGATTTCCCTGAATCATCGGATCCTGTAAAGCTACATCCTATATAGTAACACAGCCCATATATAATTCCAATTGTAACAAGATTTTAGCCCGTGAAAGAAAGCCCTGTCGAGATCATTAAAAAACGCTATATACTTAACCAAATTACACGTGGGCGAAGCCGCGGGCGGAAAGCTAGTATATAATATACTTAGTATCTATTATAAATAGTGGTTAAAGTTGAATAGTAAAAGATACCTCAGTCATTCCTCTGAGTCTTCTCTGCTCTTGTGCCCAGCGGGATTCAGACATATTAACAGCTCTCATAAGTTCACCTACATGTGGTGTAATTACTATATTCACTTCACCTGAAAAATACAACAGTCTAATTAAGACACGTCAAAGTATGGATCCATTCGAAGAAAAAATAGTAATTAAATTTGCCTGTAAAGCATTACGATTTTTTTAAATATTACTACAACTTAAATACCTTTGAAATATGACCTACCTTACAAAACAAGAGTAATTACAATTTGGTCAATAATTTATAATATGATTAACATAAAAGTGCTCACCCAAAGAGCTAGCGATGGTAAATTCCACGGGCTGTATGGAGTCTGCAAAATCAACACCCAATAATGTATTAGTGGATGCTTTCGGACCTAACGATGCAATGGGAGAAAACTCGTGGATACAGCGGGAGCCCGATACTGCCTGGAACAATTTGCCAAAATAGTAAACTACTGCAATTAGTATTTCATTTGTTTGTATAAGAGTAAATTATACTAATCATCTGGGCAAACATAAAAATGAACATTTCATATGAGTTATACCTTTTTATTAATCCGTATATCTGTGACGTCATCAGACGTGTGATTTGTAATCGTAAGCTGTATGGCGCACATTTTGCTCGAGTATAGGTGAGGCGCGCGTGTCCATAGAGCATTTACAGACAATCCGCCAGACATCATTCGGGATATCAGTTCAGTACTACGGTTAGGGACTATGCTTGGGCCGACTGGGGTTATCATGTCTTCTAAACAAAATAGTTGTCGTTAAAAAGGCTGTACAGATTATAAAAACCATCAAATGTTTTAATTAGCAATATAAAAAATATCATAGACTTATTGAACTTTAAATTATTAATTTAATTTATAATTACCATACAAATTCATCAATTTTGTTTTATAAAAATCAACCTCATGAAAAATAAAGAGAATTTACCTTTTATTTCACCATTAAAAGTATAGTTCCCCATTATGTCGCTAAGAATATTCATAAGAATAATAATATCATTTAAAATTTTTTTTAGTAACAATTGACAGAGTCATCTGAAATAATTGTATTACCATCGGGTATCCCCAAAGGAGCGGTAGTAGACGGCGAAAGGAATCCTCCGCACGTTGGTGTCATGGTTGGCAGAGTGCTGGCTACCTCATCCAATTCCAATAACAATTCCAGGTTTGATTTTTCATTTTTCTTTACGGACTCTTCGTTTTCCACCTCCGCCGGCTAGGAAAGGTAATACAGACATATAATTGAGAACAAGACAGTATGACGAATAACTAAGTTATGTTTAGATGAGTCTAAGTTAAGTTCTGTACAAAAAAGTATTAACTACTATTTTTTACTTTTTTTGTTATTATAATAAAATAGTAATGACGGTTGTCAATCAAACAAACAATGACTCTATTGACAGTTAATAAAAAAACATATCGATTTTAATTTGATAGTTATAAAATTCTATTTGGTTATTTGTATAGTTATTTTCCACTTCCTCATTATTTCTTGCCTTTATAATCATTAAAAGTTTTCTATTTATACAACGAAATGAAAAAAAAAAATGAGACTCAAGAATTACTATACTTTAGTATCATCTTTATGTGCCTCTTCTTCGCTTGAGGCCTCGCTGTCACTTCCGCTGTCAGAACTTGATGCGCTGTCAGACTCACTGTCCGAAGTGTCAGATTTGGACCTAAGATAATAAATACAATTACGTTATTAGTATGTTATTTGTACAATACAAAGATGATTTTGCCTCATCTTTAATAAAAAAATAATTTCACTCAATTCTAATGTACACATCGTTTTAAGTGGGTTTTATCGTATTTGAATATATCAGATAAAGCCCAAAAAAAATAAAAATTACATGCACTACGTAAGTGCGCTAATAAGCCGATACTTATGATTTATATAAGAAAAAAATCCCTTTGACATAAAAACATTTTTATTTCACTTACTTGAAGTTGTTGGTTTCTTTGGGTTTCTCCTGTTTGTTGTCATTTGGTTCATCCCTGTTGTATAATTATATCATTATGTATCTTAACTAGTGTTTTTACCACATCCATACAATGAAAGCAACAACTGCTATTAACATAAAAGTTTAATCTACACAAAAATAACTTACTTCTTATCGTAGAAGCGGAAAATTATTACACTATAGCATTCGTGTTCAGCGAGAAATATTTAATATCTTATTTAAAATATCTCTATATCATAAAAATACTCACTCGTCTGAAGATTCTTCAGAGCCAGAGGATGCATCGGAAGCAGATGATGTAGACCCTGACGCAGACTCACCCTCCGGTGGTGAGTAGAATGTTTTGCTACTCTTCTGCATATAATATTTTCAAGTCAAAGTCAAAATTTTCTTAAATGTTAACAAGTCTTCATTGTCTTTACGAGACATTACTTTTTTGCAATCAACAATTCGTATAAACATTAGATTGGCTTTTCATTAAATTAAAAAAAAAATCAACTTCACAAAATACAAAATTGTATACATACCGATGCAACTGGCTTAACATCCGGTGGTGGTTCACGTAAATTAGCCGCTAATGCTTGCGCAGGCGCAATTGGCAACGGCGCGTATCCACCCGCTGCGATTCCTATGTATTGCGACAGAGATCCTAGTGTATATTGATCGCGATCTAAAAAATAAATTCTTTTGTTTAATGCACTGTATTTTTTGCTAGTTTTAGTATCTAAGCGAAGCAACAGATATCGACGACCTTAGATATAGGGGACCAGCAAATACATGTAGAAAAAATCCCAATACATACTTGTATGTAAATACACAAATTAGATTTTTCCAAAACGTTCTTTTAAAGGGTTATTTGTCCATTCAAAAAGAGAGATTCAAAGAGGTTCAAATCTATTGTTTAATTTTAATTGATATGAAAGTAAAAAAAATGTATTGACGATATGTGGAAATGATTTAAAGGGACAATAAATACTCACCCTTAAAATTGCTCTGGATACTCGGCTTCGGCTTATCCGGACAGAATATGTGGGACGCGTACTGTGCCAACAACGATTCATTCTGGGGCTCAATAAACTTACGAAGCAATCTCGCTCTGTCTCGCACATCGTAACTTGCATCGTAGCGAGCGAGATGCAACACATATTTACACATTGGCAGTGTGTCTGGTTGGGTTATGGACAGTTTTACCGCTAGGGACAGTAGTTGTAGTTTCACTAATTCCTCCTACAAATTAAATAACTTTTAGGACTAGCCTATTTTTACATTTCCATTTAATTCTTACTTCAAATCTAATTAAATTTAAATCATGTGTTTAAGATGTGAGGGTGTTAAACGTGAATTGTAAATTACCTGATCGGCAAAGGTGGATACCATGTGCGCTAAAATGGCCGCTGCTCGTGGGTGCTTCGCCCCGTGTTCCGCGACCAGCCACACAGCCGCCGCGCGGGCATTTCCCGCTAATCTACAATATAGAAGTTGAACTTGACAGGCAGGACATAAATCGATTTAACAGCATTGTCCACTTATTTCTACTTATTCATAAACGGTGGGAATAAACTGTTTTTAATGCGCGTTTTTTATTAACATTGGCTTATTTGAAAATATGGTGCAAACATCAATGGTTATTTTGGGTATTAATTAACGCTAATAGCGTTTATAAAATTACGTGTGCAAAGTAAAATTCACGCTATTCATTCCATTTTTTTATAAATGAATAATACTTACATCAAACAAAGACAATATAGTATAAATATTACTTATGCAAAGACTAAAATGAAAGACATCACTATTAATACTTATTAAATGTTTTTTTAATAATAACAATTTGACGATTATGAACAAAATCACACCTATCTGAACGCAGCAATTTCCCAGCCCGTGAAACGGCCGCACGCGCAGAGCTGGCACCACCGCCAACCACTCGTTTCACAACCACCACTGCTTCACATACCACCCATTCTGCCAAAATATTAACGTTTGCACCTGTTAACTAAATGCTAAAACGACACTGACCACCGAACTAATATAGTCCATAAATTAATACGTAAACCGTGCACTAGGCATAGATACTTACCATCCTTACTTGACAGCAGATGCAAAAGTCCATTCAAACAAGTCTCAGTCTCAGTTTGTATGGCCACCGCCAACCTGCCAATAGCCTGAATTGTAGCAGCCACGAAAGCCTTATCGCTGGAAGTCACGTATGTTTGGTATTCACGTAACACTACCGGGGCACTGGCTTCAGTCGCCAAGTTCGTTAATATTTCCAGTTTTAGCAGCTTCACGTGGGTAGTGTCCGAGTTACGTACGAAGAACGATTTGAGGAATGGTTCGAAAAGGGGCTGGAACAAACGTGCTTATTTGTACACACAAGTTATTACTAGATGGCGCTACAAAACAAAATCCATAAAAAGTTTATGGATTTAAGAATATTTATTTTCATATATATACCCTCTTAGAGACAGTTAGCGCTGCAATAGAGTTGAGAACGACACTCTGAACTTCGGCGTGAGCACGAAGCAAACGAACCATTGCCTTGGCAACGGGTGGAAGTTCTTGTACTACAAAAAAATTCAATAATATAATTCTAATAAAATAAGTAGTTCCAGTGGCTAAACAAAGAAAATTTTCATGCCCAATTCACATGCAATTTATATGGACCATAATATAACCAAGCCGAACTATATTTTTATCGTAGGATAGAATCAAAATAAAAAGCCGACTAAGTCATTTTAAAGCTAACTAAGCTATTTTAAATAATGTATTACTTCAACTTCCTCGATAATACGTATTTTAAATTCAGCTAAAAATATAATGTTAATCATCTGTCATTTATTAATGTAGAATTAGTACTTACCAGGACCACAATGATAGAATAACTGCGCCACCGCCATAACAACACCCGCATTTCTGCTTTGCAAAAGAGGTTTCGCCGCCCGAAGAAGTAGTCTCAGGTCAGGGTCTACTGTTGGAGAGACAGTCTTTTTGTGGTCGCTAGTGTCGCTCTCGGAGTCATAAAATGGCTTTTCTTCGCTGTCACTTGAAAAATCCTGTAAGAAAAAAAGCCTAGCAGCCTTTCATTGTTACCACTTTTAACCTATTTAATGTATATAACGTCTTAAGCAATAGGAAATACAACCACAATTCAAATATAATATATGTCCCCCCATATATACGTACAAAATTGCTTTGCTTTTATATTAAGACTTTATTTACTCAATATTTGAATATAGCAATTGTTAAAATAAAATGAACCAAATTATTACATCCTGATTTGGATCCGGGAAGCAAGTCTTGGCATAAACAGTGAGCACATTTAGTAATGCTAGCTGACCCCATTCATCAACATCAGCTAATAGACCACAAAGTTTTCTGAAATGCCATAAATATGATATTATAGATATTTGTTTACAAAGGAGGATTTGTTTTAAATATCACATTAAATTATGTTTGCAGTTCTAGTTTGTAAGCCCATTGACATTAATATAATATTTCACTTTATTTCAATAAATGGTTCTAATAATGTTGTGTTCTATTAAGACATACAATAACACTCACTTATTAAATCTAATAAACAAAATTAATTTTGATTTAATACCTGTAACTCCTATGTATAAGATTTATTCGCCCAGCACAGACCTCAGAAAATGCCATAGCAGCAGAACCAACTACAAGTGGTGCTTTGTCAGACAAAAGTTTGTCTAGAATTCCCACCAACTCCTCTTTTTGCTCTGGATCTAAGCTGATTTAACAGAAGAAAATATACCACAAATATTAACGTTTTTGTTCATAAGAAAGAAAGTAAGAATTTATAAGTCAACACTTAAAAAAATTATATTATATCCTATGATAAGCAAGCAATAAAACCTTTTTGGATAAAGACTTTATAATTTATCATAACAATTGGACTATTTTTTACATTTTTCTTTTTGGAGAAATTAAACTCAATTTGATCCTAAACTACAGTCTACAGTAGTTATAGAATCAAAGAGAGAGCTGTGCTTTCATTAAAAATATAATAATTTACTGCAAGTAAAACCTTACCTATACAATTTTGGTATGGCATGAGCTGCTGTTTTTCTAACATACGGACTCATATCACTGGCAGAATCTCGGATAGCTAGCATCACTATGGGAACTATCATTGGAACACGAATTGATGAAAGCACCCGCAGAGCACTAGCACGAATTAATTGGTTTGGGTCCTGCAAATAATTTAGTTAAGAAAATCTGCTCATGATGCAGATTATGATGCCAGTGTTAAGAAAAAAAAAATTAATTTATAAAATTCCATATATCAAGTAAATGCTTTTTCTTTTAGAGGCATACCATAAATGTGACATTACCAACTATACAGCACAATAAATACAAGACAAAATGGTTGGAATTTAGTATTCTGCCTAGATGAGGGCATGAAATTTGGCCGCATGTATTAATCCAAATAGTTTCTACGAACTGTAGAAGATGCTGCAATACACAACAAACAGATTGAAACTCGTCTACTAAACTAGTTTCAGAGAATATTGATTTATCAATGATTGGGTAAGTGTGAATCTTTAAAAATACACTTCAATACTCTGTACTGCAAAAAAACATTGTAATTATATCTTAGTTTTAAGCTGTTAATAATTTAATATTTAGTACTTATAAGATTACCTTAAGAGCTCTCTGGAAAGTGCTAATTGATAGCAATGCCAAGTCCTGTTGCTCCTCCGCATACCGCACTAAGTACACATATACAAGTTTTTTCACCTCAATATTTTTAGAAACAACATTCTTCACAACTGCTGGAAACCTACAAGTTAATTTTGCCATCATATAATATGTTTTTTTATCTGCTAAAATCTAGTGAATGTATTAACAAATACTTTTAGCAATCAATCAGCTTCAGATATATCACTACCACTGATGCTGATCTCATTGTTTATTTTTCTACAAAAATAGGAATTCATCCTTCAGCCCAATTATAATACTTACATATCAGATGCATCTCTTCCTTTAGCGACCATCCCGATAATCCTTTTCATAGCTTCAAGTTTCAATGAATCTTTTGATCCATCTAACATTTGCTTCAAATCTTCATTTCTGAAACCATTTACAAAATATTATTTAAAAAAATAACAAAAATCCCCTCTTATCCTCATAATATCCATATAAAAAATAACTTAATAGGATAATTCAGTTGGAATTATGTTACTTCAGATGTATATGAAAGAGTAAGAACTACTTGACATTATATGCAGTTACTTATTTTTATGCAACAAAAAAAAACATACTTTTTATAATCCGGTTGAAAGAAAGCACCAGATGCTGGGTCACCAGCAGGATATTCAACCTCTCCAGTCACCACTTTGTCGTTGTTATACGACGGTGTTGTAGCCATTTCAAGAAAATAAATGAATTTACTATTGACAGTGAAACCAGAATACTGGATATATTGTGATTATACAATTTCACACAGTACTTTCTATAAAAAAATATTTTAAATTCCTATGTTTTTATTGTTTTTTTTCTTTTTTGATTAAAATTTGAGCAAGCGTCAAAACTGTAAATGAAATGACACCTGGAGATTATAAGATAAATTTGATGTTACGCCCTCTTAAGTTCCGGACCAAAACTAACAACCCAATTAAAATTTATCATTGCAAATCATTTTTATTTAAATTTTTTTTTTCAAATTATTTTATACAGACATACAGCACCATTAAATAATAAAAAAACGCTCTCTTTAGTAAATAACACGCTTTCTTTTGTTTTTTTGGAATCAGTCGTTTTAATTTATAATGAATATATAATTACTCTCATCATTACTTCTCAGTAATGATGTATATAATTTAATATCTATTTGCAGACAGCTTTGAAGTAAAATTTATAATTTCATACTAACGAAAGTCTCGATTAGATATAATAATCATAAAAAATATTTTATTATTCTAAATAATATTGTATTATTGACTATATTTTTTTTAAATTCAGACATTATTAATTAAATTAAGAATTTTGAAATTCTATAGGCATTCATAGTATTATTCAATAAGCATTGAATAATATTATTAATATATTAATGCTTATTATTTTAGAAGTGCAGTACGCCGATCACGGATTGTGTGCCTTGTGCGTCATGTTATGACCGAAGATGTCGACGCGCCTCAGTAACCTAGGATCACAGATGGTGAATGAGGCCAGTTATTCCCATACCGTTACTGTTGTAATCATCCAAAGGAAAAATATGTTTTATTTTCCGAAAATTTGCGTATCTCAACGGAGAACTGGATTATTATGTAAATTCGGAATGAAACCCTTTTTCAAGAATTTAAGGTTTTATAAGATTCCTGACATAATATAATATTTATTTCTATAATTAAGTTGTATTAATTCTAAATCAAATTAATGATAAAATTAGGTCAGATATTATTACCACCTAGTTGATGTCATATTTATGCTTTTTGTGAGGTGCAAAATACATAAATATAATACAAAAATTATAATAAAGATAATATAATATAAAATTATAATAGAGATAATGATAATGTGATAATAAACTCAAACTCAAAATATCTTTATAAAGACACTTTTGAATCGTCAATTTTTACACTACCATACCATACCATAAGAGCTTACGTGATTCTCCTAGCATTATCAGAACACATTTAACTGAGGAACGCCCACTCGTCTTTACAATTATACAACACGTTACATTAATAACATTTAATAAAAACGTAGGTTTTTACAAATATTTATGATCTTAAAAAACACTTGTTTTCGAATGATAACTTGTAATACAATAAAAATTATGCCATACTGTTACAAGTGATTTAATACAATTTATAAATGTTGTTACAACTGAATAAGTTGCAGTTTTTGGTTTAATTTTTTTTTCATGATATTTTATGTTTATATCTATTGTATTTTGTAGTGTCTATATAATTGCAATTATGTACAATGTGATAACGATAAACTCGAAGTGACCCGCCTGCTCGTTTGCCTTCTCTTACAAAATTAAGTAAATTAAGTTTTCTATGTTATATTGGCCCCATCTAAAAGAAATATATGGTTCTTACATTATAGGAAATGTTAAAAAAGTTTAAAACCAAAATACCTACCTAATATTTGAGCCCAACAACACAGCACAGATAACTGATGCAATATTTTATACCACTTTCTAATATGTATGCTAGCTGTATAGCTTAACATTTTATTTGATTAGTTTGCCTTTAAATTTTATCAAAAATATCAATTTGGTAAACGCGCTTATTTAACTTCCTTGTTTATAAAGTTGAATGTGTGCATTTGGCACGGAATAGGAAAGAATCGGAAGTTTTTTAAGAAACAGTAAAAACTACTTGGATTATTTTATAAATGTTAAAATGATATTTTTTATTCGAATGACTAAAATATATTTTGATACATTTGCAATGGTTAAATCAACGGATTTGCAAATTACACAGCCGTCGTCCTCGACTTATAATACTCGTGTAATACTCGGCACCGCTCGTGTTTGGCGCAGTAAAGCCGCGGCGGTGGATGTCAGGCAGGACCGCGACATCTCGGTGACATCTCGACGCGGTCTCCGAGAGCACTCAGAGAAGTGTCAGCAAATCTTACTCCTAACTTTGGTTTCGTAGAGTTATTCTGAAACACATTTGATAAAATTTGGTAACAACGTATTATGAGAGAAGACAATTATGAGTATGAAGTTGGATGTGGTAAAATAACGAACATCAAAGAGAATTGATAAGTAACGGTCGTGTTGTATAGAATAAATTGTAGGTGTGAATAAAGTGTTTACTTTGATATAGTAACTGTGTATTATATATTCATGAGTTAATAAGCGGAAGATATATTATACATATTACCTAACATTACTGTTTCATGATTCATGCCGTTATGATTTCACTGTAACTAATTGAACTTCACTTCTATTATTTATTTTTGGCAGATAAGCTAAAGCAATGCTTGCAGAGAGGAATGTAATTTAGTGTTTTTAGCTTTCCAACCCGTTCTGGGTAAATCTGATTAATTTCGTTTCGTATTTTGCACTTATATGGAGAGAAGAACTCTAAATTTTATAGTTATTTAGTGTTTTGCTATTTGAGATGTTAAGTAAATACTGTTGTCAATTTGCATTTAAATACGTTTTACTAATACGTAAAAGTATGGTGGAAATCCTTTTTCGTTTTCTGTATTATTCTATTTTCTAACATGATAAAAGTTATTTTTGCAGACCCAGAGATTTTCTAAAAAATAAGTATATTCAACTATTTTTATAGATGTTTCCTCCATAGTAATAATATGAAGTTTATTTCTAATATTTTTTTACAACAATTTACCTTTTTTAATACCTTATATTCTCTTCACTCAGGCTGCAGTGCATAAAAACCATCAGGCCCGAGCAATAATATTCCCCTATCAGTCTCAAACATTACTCTACTAGACTTGTCTACTTTAACTCAAGTATGTCCAGAACAAAGTCTTATACATTTCTTAACTAATCTCTCCTAAGTCTTCATATCATATTCTCCAAACTTGTATGTTTAAACCCTCGTAATTCTTGCAAATTCCCGTTAAAAATGACGAGGACAAAGTTTAATTGTAATTAACAATAATTTAATAAAATATGACCCAAAAACATAATATGTAGTAAAAATTACAAAATCATTTATGAAATTATTATGATACAATATGTGTAGCAATTGTATGATAATTTACTAGCCAGGCTGTTCTACAAGTCTTTTTGATTGATTTTCTATCAAATTTCAAGACAGTTTAACAAAAAGTATTACTTTTATTAAAAACTTATTAAAGCACTTAGACCCCCTTAATCTGGTCCTCATTGTTTCGTAAGTACCTATGTAATATCTTGCTAACTTTGCATAGGCGCTTCTAATGAATGAAAATTGTAATAAGAGAAAAGTTTCTTAGAGCTGCGTTGCTATAGTTACCAAGCTTTTATTATTCACAACTTGAATGAGAAATGGTTTCATATATCAATATTGAAATATTGTTTCTCCCACACAAGGTTAAAATAAGACTAACCGTGGTATCGTATTAATAATCAAATTAAGTTTCCGCGTAGTTTATGTAAAAAAGAGAAGATCTATTTATAGTAAGATAATGTATTTTATTTGTTTTTAGCAGCTTAATCATTCAGCACTCCTTAATAAAAAAAAGACTAAAAATTGTTGCAATGTTAAAATCTTACCTTCATCGCATTAAAGAGTTGCGTATCTAGCTTTTTATTTTTTGACGAGCTAGAAGTACCTAAAAAAAAATATATATTAGGTTGACAACCCAAACAACAGCTTAAACTTAATGTTATACAATATCCTCTTCTTTCTTCTCTCAAAATAGGTACTCTCTTTAATTGAACTGTCTAAAGCGCTTGTACCGAAGTACAAGTCCCTAAGGCATTAGGTTGCATTTTTGCAATCTTTTATCTACCATTACGTGGATATAGATTTGTACATAACTTAATTGATGTAACACAAACAAGGAATACATAGAATACATGTAAGAAAGAAAAGCACGTGCTAATGCAATAGTAGCATAATATAATAATCCTAAATATCATAATAAGTACGTTATTTATTATTGAGAAGTTGGATTAAATATTATTATATTGTAATTATTTAAGTATATTATTATAGTTATACATACAACAAGTATTTTCTTACTAACATTAGTAAGCAATATAATTCTTATTCCGTTTTACTTTATTTTTATATGAAATAAAATACAAAAAGAAATTGAAAGCAGCACAAGTTTTATGAATTTTAAAAAACTCAGTCAAGGTTATGCATAGTACATTAATAACCGACACATATTATTACTCTGCACAAATAAAATACGTTAGTTTAGAAGACAGGTAATTACACTTTAAAACGGTCAAGAGAAGTCAGAAACTGGCACCATAAAGGGTATATGTAGAATGTATGTGGAATGAAGAGCACAAAGCTTTATAACATAAAAGCGTACAATTAATATAGATCATTCACTAATTGAAACCTAATTTATGAAAAATGATTAAAAAAATAAAAAATAAATTATAGATTATTAAAATTTGTACTTTCTTTCCGTTAAAAAAGAGCAAAATATTTGGTTTTTGAAAATAATTTGAAATTGATGAATTAAATTTAGGACTGGTGCATATATCAATATTAATATTTTATATGAACACGATTATTAAGGTTCAGCTATGCGAAACCATGTTATTGCACAACTATTCCTTTCTAAAAGGTTAGGTAGCAAAACTCTATTAAACTATGAAATTGTTTGAAAGGTTCAAAACCCTAAGAGCCTTTATATAAGGAACAAATTGTATAACAATGGCGTTGGTTCGAGGAACCTACACTGCTTGAAGTTGATTATTTATCGGCGAGATCCCATTTGCACTGGCCACAGCGTCAGTTAACTCGTGCAATTGAAACTTTTAGATGATTCCAGAATATCGATAGTTTCGAAACGAGCAAAGTTGAAAGTGTAGAAACATAGTTACGACTTACAGTTTAAAATTTGTGTAGAAAACTTAAAACTTCGATATCTGAATATTCTAGAAAGATGCAATGAAGGCACAAATTGTTAGGTGTATTTTAAATATATATATAATAACAGTTTAATAAGAACCTAATGTGTCCGATCCGCTACCAGACATGCAGCAGATATTCTTTAAAAGACGTTGCAAGGTTCCATTGACTCTTAAAGTGTAGGTGCCGTATACTAAAGGGTTCATACAGGAGTTGGAGACAGCCATCGCGAATAGCAAGTCCTGAACTTTACGTGGCACTTGTGATGCTGACTCCCGGTCTACCATATACCTGAAGACAGAATTGGAGCTAGTGTTTATATTTTGATGTCAGCGCGACTCACACATTCTTCACACACTTCACTTCATTCTTCGTTACCAACTAAGTTGAAGTTCGTTGCTAGCCAAATAAACAAAAAATACTACAATCAAAAATATATATATACACAAACTTCACAAGTTCTCACAAACTTTCAAGCTCTCTGCTTTTATTTTATCATAATGGCTATGTACTCAAGCAGAACTGTAGCTACTTTATTCTATATTTATAGACTTTTAATCATCAACTAGAAAAAAATATTGAAATTTACCGTAACATTAGTATACTGATTTAAATTACTTTTTTCAGAAACAAACAGCATTAAACAAACATTAAACTAATAAACTCACGAAGATTATTTTAGTTTCTATTTACGTGATTCTGATCCCATACTCGCCTTTCCAATCACGCTCATAGTTGTTGTATCAGCTAGATCGAAGCATAATCGGATTGTGTGTGTTAATGTGTTCATAATACACGTATATTTTATGTACAGGAGCAATACTAATACCCTATCAGGGCGCCCCATCGTCATTAGGGCGAATAAAATTACGTTTTTATAATTTTAATAAGAAAAATTAACTGCCTTCCATGAACAACGCCAGGAAGCTTGTAGGCGTGTTTCGAAGAGAAATTATGTTGTCTGGAACAACACTCACCGCACGAAACACTAATAGAAAAGAATAATCTATTGAATTAATTAACAATTAATGAATAATTAATAATAATTATTAATCTTTGTATTAACTAATATACATCTACTACAAAACTTAGCTAAGTTTTAGCCTTACCACATAGCCATAGTGGCATAAGGAAGCCAGCAGAGCGCAAACACGAAGACAATAATAACTGTCATGCGCAAAGTTCTCTGCCTTGCTCGCTCCAAGACCCGTCGATCTGACCGTCGTAAACGCACGTGATTAATTCCATTAGTGCGCTCGGGTTTCTCTATATGAAAAAGGAAGAAAATAAGTGTAAAAGCAAAAGGTTTTCTTTTTAACTTATTGTTAACATTTTTTTCAGGTAATGTATGGCATTCTACGTATGGCAACACTCGATACAATTTATCTAATCCAAAAAACTATATATTCAGCAAATTAATCAAGTTCATTAATTTGAGCATAAACACAGTTAATAATGTTAAACTATGCAGTCATTGGAATAACCAATAGTGAGCGATTGAAGGATTTTAGTATTTAATTTCTCGGAATTCGTCGAACTAATTTAACAATAAATATTATTATAAATACGGATATTTATAACAATATTATCGTTTAACAAGATTCAATCATATCTACATAACTAAATATAAAGAATGGAGTTATTTTGACCCGTAATATTAAAATAAACTTTGGTATCTTCAGTTTTTATACGTTAATATATATTAAAGAATAAATTTGTAAATACAACAATAAACTAGTAATTGTAAATCACACAATTTAATTCGCATCTTCAAAGTAACAAACGAACTCCGACATATGACCCATAGTTTCTCAATTCAAATCACTCGTTCTTGTAATTATCGCAATTTTAATAGAAACAAACGTCTCACTTTTGTAATCTTAGATAATGTACGTAAGGTACCTTAGAAGGAAGGTACTTTGGCCTAGTAAGTAGTATGATAGTTTAAAGAAGACTACAATACTTTAAAGAGGATAATCTTGTATTGCAACATGTTAACAAAGTGAAATATTCATTTGCGGAAGTTTCATTGTAGCACTGTACGTCAAACAAACTTCACAGCAGGTAGGTTACCGTTTTTAACTATTTTTGTGATTCCTTTGTAGGACGTCCGTTAGTCGCCGTTAAACCGTTCATACAAATTTCGTTGCGCTGCGTACACAATATGTGCATTTTCAATTCCAGCTTTAGGAAACATTTCAGAGGAAAGTTTATCAAAAAGCTGATATAACCAAAAAAGAGAAATTAACTAGTGTGCACTAAAACTATTCTACCTGTAGCTTTCATTTCATTTTTAGTAATTGTTTTGTTCAAAATAAATTTGCGATTTCATATATAAATAAATTGGTTGTTATAATTTTATCTTTAATATATAGCATTTCATATGAAATCAACTTAACAACTTTCATATGGTTTCATATTGAACCGGTAACTAGTAATAGTTGTTGTAATTGAAAAGTAAAAAATACACTTTTGTATGGAAGTCTTAGCCACCATATCGGAAGCTTTAGAAATACGTTATAAAATCTACACGTACTAATAACTTATTACATAATAAAAATTATGCTTTTACTTGGAGTCGCTAAACCAATGCTGGTGTTGAGAAATCTTTAAATATTTTTAACCCTTATAGGAATTACGTGACGTACTTGTCTGCTGTAATTTATTCAAGACGTTTAATTAAACAAGTTTGACGCAAGGCGAATTGCGTTCAACGGAATGGAAGTCGGGAAATGCACCACTATAGAACTAGAAACAAAGCTTTAGAATGTTTAAAGTCATACTTAAATGATACAATACAGAGAGTGGATATTTATGAAAAGCTATGTCAATTCAATTTAAAACTAAATGTATTAAATTCTCACTATGAAATGTTCAAAACTTTGAAACTAAGTGTGTGCTAAGATTCTGTTTACAGCACTATTTAGACAGTAGACCTTATGCTAAAACTGCTAACGTGCATAGTACAACACTAGGAATAAGCATAAACTCGCCGGTAGTTATGCTCCATAAAATTATTAATTCAATTACGAGGTATTGCACGCACTTTCAATAAACTCCCAACTGATGTTTCAAATGTATTCTTTAATAAATTCAAAATCTTTATTAAGCAAAAATTATTGAGCAAGTGTATTATAGTGTATACAATTATTTTAAAGATAAAAAATGTTGGCAGTTGATAGCCCTATTTGCTGCGTGAAACAGTAAGCTAGGCGGATTACAGAAATAATTGCCGAGTTTGATTTTATTTGTGCTTACTTTGATATCTCATATCGAATTGGGCTCTTCAGACACTTTACTAGTAAAATTATATGTGGAAACGTTATTTATTAATAATTAAATAAGTAAACCCTCGTAAAGTTCATGCTAATCCCTGACAGTGTCACGAACATCAAAAGATCTATTTAAGACACGTAGGGTGTCTGCGAAACCTTAAATGCACAATCATACAGCACCTCCAGCTATACGATTTCAGATCTAACAATTTTCATAATTTTATTAATTAATTTACTTACAGACTTTAACTCAATAGTAGTTTTATAATTATAAAACAAAACATAGGTTAGCTATCAAATATAGGAAATCGAAAACTTAGAGATTATCGAGTTATATAACTTTTCGAATTATATAACTTCAATCTAAGTAATCAATTGATACGCAAACTTTAGATCATATTATATAAAGTTCAATAATATCAAGAAAGCAATTTAATTATCAATATCCATTGTGAGTCGGTTTCGTTACGGCCGTAAAATTAATGTTATTAGATCATAATTACAAATTAAATGTTTGAACTGTCCAATATTAATTAAATTACATATTTAAATAAATATCTTAGTTAAAAAAATACCAATAAATCATATATATTTCATCTTCCTACTTTATACAAGTCCATTTACTTCTCCACTTGATTTCCAATTAAAAAAAATAAAGGTTTAGATTCATTCAACTATATCAAACAAGTTTGGTTACCTGAAAGCTCCTTGCTGCTGGCCTGTATCTCGTAAAATATTCGTACATAGCATGCTGTGATAACGAGCAATGGTACAAAGTACATTGCGCATGCACAGAAAACGTTATAAGCGACTTCAAGACGGTAGCTCGCGAATGCATCGAACGATACGCATTGCTCGAATGCCGCTACAAACGGATGCCTCTTAACACGGAATACAAGGCTCTGTTGAAAAACAATGAAGTTTTATACTGTTCCTCTGTACAAAATATTTTGGTTTAATGATATCAATATACAATTTATGTTAAATACACTTTTAGAAACAAAGGCAACAAAGCGAATTATGATGTGTTCTTTCAAAGCACACATCATAATTCTCTTTTAATGTATTATTGAATTGTCAGAGACTTAAACCACAACCTTGTACACGGCATAATGTACGTCAAAAACTAATATACGCTTATTTATTCGAAAATTAGTTGTGTTACATTGAATTCTAATTAAGAAATATATTTTATAATTGATTTGTGATAAAACATGCTTAAGCCTATATTTTCTGGAAGTAATTTAATTATATGATGTACAAGGAAAAAATTACAGTACTAAAATTTATGAAACAAATAAAAATAGTATAGAAATCACATTATTGTTTTATATACCTCACACAGCAACACCATTAATACATACTACATTAAGCGCACGTTCCTCACCTAAAAATGTATTGCACTTTGTCATATTCTTGTTATTATTGTTTCTATTCTTATATATATTAGCTTACCTTTATATTCTATGTTTTAACCCTATTTTGGCCTCGTTTTCATATTTATCATTAATATAAAATCTTTGTTATTGTGTTGTATGGGTTTGAGAAATAAAATGAGATAGCAGAACAAACGAACCAATTTGCTTATTAACAGCAATTTAACGCCACTCATCTCAATGTTTTATATAACATTGCATCACAATTTACAAAGACAAATTTAATATTTTAATGTTTAATAAATGGTAGATGAAAGGTTTTCCATTAAGTCGCACTGAAGCATCATTTAAATTTTATAACTATATTAAAAATGAAAAATACATTCACGACAACCTAAATTAAAATAGGCTCAACGTATTTTATGTTTCAATTCATCTACAAAGTTTCTCGTTTGTTTCAGAAATAAGAAAATTAATGTTCACAAAAGAAAATTGATGCCCATTGTCCGAATTAACAAGAATTAAACCTAAAACAATTACTCTTCGTTTTATCTATCCCGAACCCACAAACAATAGAGTAAATTGAATAGTTATAGAATAGTAACAAAAATTTATAATTGAATACGTGTTAACATTGTAAGGATAAATACAAAACTTATATTTTCATCACGAGATTACTATTAAAAATCTTGCTATGGACCGGGTCTACGTAGTAAGTATGCATAGGTACATACGGTACGTAGTTTTTATTCATTCACACGAACACACGTTACCATTAATATACTTATTGTTATTTATTAGACACTTGATTCGAAGATTCTTGTAATATTATACCCAAATATAAAAGCAAAATTTTCTAAAATTATTATTATATATTGAAATTAGCATATTCGTTTATAGTTCATTAAAATTTATTCTTACACATTCTTTTTAAATTGATGTTTCTTGTACACAAATAATATTTTAGATATGTATTTTTATAGCTTCCATAACTTTCTGTAATAGTATAATACAACTATGGAGAAGTAACATGAGGTTGTGCTAGATCAACAGTGTCTCAAAAAAGCGCTCAGTTCTGGAATGCCAGGCGTCAAGGTGAAACGGATGAAATTTCGTATTGTTCATCGATGTTCGATATTTGAACTCAGGGTATTTCCGTGATTACTCAATCATAGGTTAAATATTAAGGTCAACTACATCACCTAATAGAATTCCATTTTACTTACACCAGAACAATTTTGGTACATATGGATGTTTTAAGAGATAAGAAAAGTTTTGAAAGTTATAGTTAGACATCAAATACAAATATTGCGTGGGCGTTTTATTATGGTAAAAGTATGTTAAAAAATATTTATTTAAATGTATTACTAGACTTAAATAAACATTTGCGCAATAGCTCGTTTTACATCATATATTTGAGGTTTATATATTTTTTCTTTATTATGGCGTTTATTTAATATTATGCCAATAAAAAGATGGTAGAATAAAATGGAACTTAAAAGCAAATCTTAATGTTCAATTATTTTCTTGAGGCATTACATTATTGATATAATATATCATTTTCGTTAATATGTGAAAATTATTTGAAATTCTGAGAATTCAGATATACAACGCGAAAACTCGTGGAAATAATGCAATGTATTTAATTCTACACGTGTGTGTCAATTTAAAGGAATAATTATTATTATGGAAATTTAATATCCAGAGATATTTAAATTAACAATTCAAAATTTGATCATGCTAGGCTAAATTTGTAACAAGTGATGGAAATCTCCTTCTTAAACATAATTAATCATTGATTCTTTTCGCTATCGAATGAGCAATTCGAGTAATACTTAAGTAAAAGACAAAAGCTGGATATAGTCACTTCTAACAGTAACTGCGTATAAAAATTTGGGCTAATTATAATCTGCAAAATCAAAAGCCAAACCCAGATTTATGGTAAAAATAACTAGTCACCTGTGGCAGACTACAGGCTAGGGCGATTGCCCATGCGCAGTATAACATCTGTTTACTCCTCTTTCGCGCAACAGATAAACGAAGAGGATACACCACTGCGAAGAATCTGCAAGAAGAACAAGTACATAATGTACTAAAATGTATAGTTAGGAATTTGATAATTATATATGTATAATAATTACGTTCCTAAGTAAGCACATATTTCATACAGAACAGATCGTATTTCATAAAAAACGCTTGTACACTGCACTTTATATTATTAACAAATTAATGCCTTACATATACTTTAATAAAAATGCAAAGGTTAAGCAGGATTTGCCTAGTGGCTTAAGTGTGTAACTTTTAATAGAGGTTGTGAAAAAAATGTTTCTTTCTATGCGCAATTAACACTTCGGTCTACGGTGAAAGCAAACATAATAAGAAAAACGGCAGATCACATTTGTCTATCTGTCTACGACAACGACTACGACTGTCTAACCGGATCAGATCACTACTTTTGTCTTTGTACGATCTAATTAATGTAGCCTATATAGCATTTCGTATTTTCGTATTTCGTATATAGCATATCGTATAAAGTGTCCGGTATAACAGCTAATATATTTTATCATAAGGAATTTATAAGTTTAGGGCATATTTTGACTGTTTGTTTATCAGACGATGCAGATTTAAAAAACACAGGACCGTACCGCCAAATACCAAACAGCCCGCAGCTACCAAATGTTCAATAGGTATTAAAGGAACACTGTTAAAGCCCGTACATCTTTGTACACGTACTACCTGTGGGTAAGCAACACACAAAAGGCATATAATACAACTGGCTCCCAATATAATAGTTTATTGGATAGGTTAGGAGAGATTATTGGGATATAATATTTAGCTTTGCTTCAGTGTAAATAGTCATATAATTGCGAATCTTTATTATATAGATCTATAATGTCTTTACGCGACAAATAAAATTATCCTATACTGAACTACCTACTTTTAATTGTGGTACACGCAAGATAGAAACCTTGCGTGTAACACCTCTTTTTATTAATAGGAGGTTCACCAAAAATCCTGAGTCAATTTGTAAAAGACTGCAATCCCCACAGCGTATTCAATCGCCCGCTCAAATAAAACCAATTGAACATCAAAGCGTTTTTTCACTTTGTAATCTATACAAACCTTTCCGCTTCTTGCGAAGTTATTACGAAACTTTTTTTAAAAATGTTATTTTGATTAAACTTAGGTAAATGTAAGTCTTAGGGGAAACGATAAATAAAATATCTTACCTGTCAAGTGATATGCAGACAAGTATATTTGACGAGAGATAGAGGCCAAAAGCTCGCATCACAAGCAAAATCTTACAAAGCAGATTGCCGGCTAGCCATGCATTTGTGAACTTCCAGCCGATCTGGAACAGTATAATTAATGAAACAAAATAATAATATTTACTGTATCAATTTATTTTTGAATGCATACCCAGAAGTTTTTTAATCAGATTATTTTATACAAACTAGTAGTTGTATAATTAATATCTATATCATTTTATCTAATGCAAATACATATTTCACAAAATGTCATTTCCAACGATTATTTTAGGTTTATTTAAATCTTTATCAACGTGTTATATTGGTTGACTACTTTAATTATCTTGTCTAAATTTAATAAGAATTTTTAAGTTTTCCAATAAATGAATAAAATACCTTATGATACAAGATGCATGAAAGGCAAATGAAAAAAAAAATTCTTTCACATCTTTTAATCATAATGTATTTTCTATATCAAATACATTTATCGAGCTATACCTATTTCACATTTATCTACACACCTTGGACCATATTATGATTACATGAAAAAAAACATACAAAAATATAAAATAAAGAAGGAAATAAAGAAAAAAGAAAGAATACACGTTTATTAGGACTCACAAACGACAAATACAACAACACAATAAAAATATTACAAAAGTGAGAATATTACAATAGAGTGTATTCCAGCATTATTGTGTATACGAGTACATACATATTCTTTCTATCTATCAAATCAGCCCACTGTGTCTAAACTTCCATGTGTATCAATACGAATCGATCACTTGCGGCATACGCTTACGGTTTCAGACTTATTATTCCATCTCTATATAAACAATGCCTTTTCTTTCAAAAATATAACGTAACTGCGGGCTTGTACGGTCTTGGCACAGTTTGTTAGGTCTGAACATTGACCAGTAACAACGACTTCATATTAGGTTTTATTTAATTAACAGGTCTTACTTTTTGTATACATCGCCAAAAATAGCATCTATTTTATTAGGTCGACCAGAGAGAAGTCTATACACGTGCCGCTCGCCATAATCCATTTCATTAAAATTGTATGTAAAGAGCCTATACAGCATTTGTAAAGTGCATAACATTACATCACTACTCAGTATGTTAGCTAAGTTTGGAACATTTATTAAAGGACAAGTTAACAATTTTGAGTTGGGAAAACCGGGATGAATGCCGCACGGCTAAAGGTTTCGGTTTCAAAAACCAATAAATATTTAATAGTTTAACTTTATGATTGTATTTAAGTTCAGAAACTTAAATATAGACGGTCGGATTAATTCACGTTATAACAATTTATTATAATTCAATGAAAATCATGCGTTTTGTTCAATTCTCATTTACAGTTATTAACAACATTATTTTTAATATTCAGGTCATATTATCAAAGTATATAAGCTATACTTGCGACGTATTTACAATGGGGTAATACTCTCAACGTCCTCCTTATAAAATATAATTTAAAAGGCCACGAGTATCTATACAAGATAAACTATTCCAATAGCTTATCATTATATATTCCAATAAACCAACTTTATGAGACAACTAATAATATAGCCACAAGCCACAAATCTCATTTACGTCGCATTAGTACTTGTAATATATCCTAATTGGTTGTTATTATAGCAATGTTAGTTATGTTGGTTTCTATAAAATAATAAAAATTTGTTGTTTAGAACTGCGGGCATTTATTGCGAAAATATTATTTTTTTTTCATTTTAAAGTTAATAAACTTAGATTGAAGATATTATTTGCTTAGATATTTCTATCACGGGTGAAAAAGTATTTATTGGCTTCTAAACCATGTTAGATGTCAACTGTTGATAAAAGAAACCGTTTAAAAAGATAATGATGTTTCAGCTACAAAAATGTTCTTATTAAAAGAATATTCTTTACATCAAACGATTAAGGCTTTCTATAGCCAAATACAAAGGTTTACCAAAAACTCGATGTAATTGACTTACGGAATCAGGTGAATGATATATCTTTATGTTATATATGTTATATCATCTTATTTTGTCTATAAATAAACGAATTTAAAATAATACATATTTTCATATGTAAAACTAAACTTTTCCTTTTGGAAAATCCCGTGTTTACGGGTTATAATATTTATAATTGTTATAGTAAAATATGATAAAAACAAACGTATTTAACCGTATTTTAGTATTACTTTGAGGATAGCGTAATGTTAGTATTTATAACTAGATAATTTAAATGTAGATGAAGTTGAGTTGATGTTCGAACGTCTTCTATAACTGTAAATGAAAACGAACTCTGATATTAGTGCAATAAGTGGTAATAGGAGGCTTTTTATTTTAACAACACAATAACAACCAACCGTGGAACAAATATAAATTAACATAAATAATTAATTTACTTTTAATCGTAAATTTGTGTAGGAAATTTATCCAATAAACTGTAACTCGTAGATAAATATTGATTTTTCCTATTGTAAATCAAAACTTTATATTTATTAAGGCTAAATAATTTAATAACACGGCAAAAGCATTTTATTGTCCGTATACTTTATATTATTCGTATTCGTAATGTTATGCCGCTCCAATCATACGCATACTGCCAAATACAAACATGCTTATGTGAAAAAATATTTTATCAGATTTAACACCACAACGAACTTGCTTAAACGCAAATATGTTATTTTATATTAAAATTTTACAGAATTTAACTACTAAGAAAAAATATCATAATCTATAAACTTCCGAGACCAAATTTCACACTTAATATAAATTAAATTTAACTAACAACTTAATGTACAAAAATACACTTATGTCTTCTCTATTTATATTAAATATAGTTTAACAAACTAATACCATTATTTCTCTACCTACATTGAAACAAGGGATTTTTATTGGTTTACTGTGTTGTTGTAAGAAACAATCCTAAGACATGTATTTGTTAAATAAATCATCATTAGATAGGCGTATCTGCTTTGAAAATAAAATACTAAAACAACAAATTCGTAACCTCACAAAATCTATCTTCTTATTCATTTTTGTTCTTTATTATTCTGTTACATTTACGAGAAAAATAAATGTAGTTAACTCACGCGAACGACATGAATATTTCAATCAAAAATAAATATATCAATTTAGTGAAAATTTTATTGTCAACATCGCAATTTCAGATTATTATAAACTAGCATTCCGCCCGCGGCTTCGCCCACGTGTAACTTTGTTAGGTTAGGTTATTAAAAACGCTATATAGCGTTTTTAATGACCTCGACAGGGCTTTCTTTCACAGACTAAAATCTTGTTACAATTGGAATTATATATAGCCTGTGTTACTCAGGGATGATGTAGCTTTACAGGATCCGATGATTCAGGGAAATCGAGGGCAACTTTCAAATTAACTTACAGGCAATTACTTTTCTGACAATTTTATATTCTGATAGTAACCTTCTTATGTGGATGAGCTGGTGATGGAAGGTAAAACTCCTCAGTGGTTAAGAGTTGAAAGAATTTTTTTACGAAATTATGAGTACGAAATACGAACTTGTGAGGTTTTTACTTATTAGCTTGACCTAATAATAATAGGTAAACCTCATTAATGGTGGAAACATGGATGCGGTCAAACGACAAACTTTTCTTCACTCGTTACAAATTGCTTGTTTGTATGGGACATGGGTAGTATTAACTCTAAATTATCATAGGGTCTATCGTTACTGAAAATTTGAACTGCATGGTAGTCATTACACAATGGAGCATCTTAATACCGCGATCTAGGTTGATGACGAATTTTATCAACGCCATCTATCGAGCACATTGTTCACACTTCAACCGCGCCCGCGCGCACTGGGTTATTTGTTATTTTTGTTACCTCTCATTAATTTAATATTAAGATCAACTTATATTATAACATATTTTATAATATATAAAGTTTTTACCCCTTTTCGCCCCCTTGGGGGGTCCAGTTTGCAAAAAAAACATTATGTCAAACTTGTTTACTTGCCTATATACGTGTTAGTGCCAAATTTCAAGTAAAAAAACCTAAGGCGTAAAAAATTTCATAGTAAGGTTTTGACCCCTTTTCGGCCCCTTGGAGGGTAGTTTGAAAAAAATTATAATGTCAACCTTATTTATTTTATCGCGTTAGTTCCAAATTTAAAGTAACGTTTTTGCCCCTTTTTGCCCCTTTAGGGGTTGAATTTCTACAAAACCTTTCTTAGTGCTCCATCACACATCTCAAGGAACCTACATGCCAAATTTCAGCTTTTTACTACCAGTAGTTTCGGCTGTGCGTTGTCTGTCAGTCACTCAGTAACGGGAGAGTTTTATATATAGATTATAATAATGAAAATAGTAATTTCGCAGAAACTTTTTTGAGCTTTACATTTAATTTTAATATTTCAGAGCAATGTAAACCTGGTGCCTGTGCGGATTGAACATAATTGAATTTAGTAGTTAAGGGTAAGATTTATAAAATATTAAGTGCTATTAAAATTAATATACGCTTGCAATTCGGAAATATTATAGTGCATTCTGAAGTAGGTACATACGACAGAGTAACAAAATATTTTTTTTATATTCGTTGATAAACAAGTCATTTTTACAATGAAAAATACCTCTAAAGAATTTGGTAATGGCTTTCACGTTGTCACGGCAGGAATATTTATCCATTGTCAACTCACAAAAATTTCGTCAATGCAATAAAACCAATATAAACAAAAATTCTTCAAAAGTAATAAAGTGAAATCAGAAATGTAGTAAACTCCTTGTCCTTTTTAAACCGAGTCCAAATATCAGACAGCTAAGTTAAGTTTGAATGCCTCGTATATTTGACGATATCAACAAAAGTTGAAAACAATCAAATTCATTATACTATATTCATTTGATTTTTAAATCCATTATAAACAGGAGCCTGGTTGTAAACCTACAACATACAATTTTTTTTAAGTTAAGTTGAACATGTTGCATTTTTTATTAATCAACTGTGGTTGTTATTTTTTACTAAGTAACTTACTTTTATTTCTACCAAGTTATTTATTAAATACACTTGTGAAAAACGACTGGATTCGCTGTTTATTTTATTGATACTCCAAAAAAGTGATAAGCAAGCAAGCAAGATAAAATAAGCGAAGAAAGCTTTTCAACAAAGCCTTTGATATTCTAAACGTACCGGTTCACCTGCTTGTTTTTACTTTATCCGAGAATACAGGAACGTCAAACTTCAACAATTGGAAATTATCTCTTAAGTTTAAGAAAATTGAAATTGCAAACTAAAGAAGTTATTATTATGAACTCGAAATAAAATAAAGTGAAAATTAAGTAATAATCATTGCAATTTTACAAATCTCAATTTTCTTGATTAGTTTGATAAGGATATCTGATTTTGATGGTAGACAGTACCTATACTGATTTTTACTCTCGGCATTTCCTTAATTATTATTCAAAACGATATAAAAATCCCTGCATATAAATATTATCAAAAAAATTGTTTTCTTTTCATATGCTTACTTAGCTTAGGGGGCGCCGTTCGCGCAGTTAGCGTATTTATTAAATAAGGTTTTTGTGTTTATTTTGTTATAATCTGGCTGATTGGCTAATTTGTAATAAGATGAAGAGTGAATTAGGTTTAATTATTGCTGTAATGGTAGACTGGTAGACGTACGTACAAATAAACATTGTTTGTGATTAAAACAATATTTTAATCTCTCTACGATAATGTCATGATTAAGTTTTCGTAAAATTTATTTTATGGAAATAAACTTCGATTTATGCAAATTTTAAATATTGCAGAAATGGTATTTAGACAATGACTGCCACATTGAGTGAGAAAAAACAATATGATTTTAATTTAAAAAGCAATTGATCATGCACAAATGTGTGTCTATTTAAGCCCAATTAGTCAAAGGAAAATTAAATTGATGTTTCAACATGCAGTTGATTTCGTATGAGATTGAGTCTAATCGCTGGCATATATTGTAATAATGGCTAACGAGCTTGTGTTAGTCAAAGGGTTTAAAGCTTGTCTAAGGATTTATCTAATAGGTACCAATAACTATAAAATAATACAAATTAATCCACCCACACAGGAGTTAAGTGACGTTGGTTTCCAGTATATTGCATTGATTAGAGAATGTGCAATGTAGTTTAATTAGAGTGCGCAATATAGCTGTTTCACAATAAAATTGATGCAAGATAAAAACGGATTCTTTTACACGTATTTACTGAGGTTCATTATGTCGACAAGAATTCAAATAATAATATTGTTTATTGTAATTAAATTAAAAAACTGTAAAAACATGAAACCAATAGGCATCAGAATGCATATTACCTCTAAAGGAATAACGCCGCAAGTGACACATACATCCGCAACTGCCAGATGAGTCATTAGCAAATCGACCCTAGACTTCCTTCGCCTGGACCTAGCCAAGGTGACTAAAATGGCCAGATTCCCGAGACCACCCATAGCCATCAACGCTGCATACGTGGTTATCACAATTCCCTGGTCACGTGGAATAATATCATCAAAGGTCACGTTCAACGATGAGGATCCATCAAAATAGTCCCAAAATTGTTTATCAATAAACAAGGTTGACGTTTCCACTGTTGAATTTGGGAACGTCATTTTAATATCTACATGTTTTGTTTTTATTATTTTTTTGTAATATTCAGTGACACAAAACAACAAAAATATTTTAATAATGATACTAATATTTATAGGTCAGTGTCCTCAAAATTAAAACGACTGTAACTTCATTCGATTACGTAGTTTTCTAGGTTCGCTCGCGCTACGCGCGTAGCAGACCCACGCCGTCGAATCTCACACTGAAGATTTACAGCGAGATATGTTGTAGCTGTGAATGTGTGAGAAGCAAGTGATCTCACTCACTCACACACTCACAGTGTTACTTATTTATAGCTTTTTGTACATACATATTTAAATTGTAATTATATGTGTATTTAGAAAAAGAAATCTAATTACTACTATAAGATTTTTAAGATAGGTACGTGAAATTAGAGTCATTTTTCGACAAGTCTACTGATTTTCAAGTATATACCTTTATATTATCCTTGTTTTTTATATAATACTTACTGGAGTAACAACCAAAAGTGATCGCCTTTATTTTATACATATATATCCACGCCAATTACCTTATTTCATATCCTGTAGGCCTTCTGGCGTTGTATGTTGCGTAGGTGGCACTTGGCACCTACTGTTTTATCATAACATAAATAAAAAGAATAATAAATATTATTATATATAACATATATATTATTGGTATCTGTATATATATATATATATATATATATATATATATATATATATATATATATATATATATACAGATACCATCTTTCATATGGATTGTAACAATTATATGAAAACGTGGCTAAACTAGTCGAGTATTTATTAAGTAAAGCATTGATGCAGAATGATTGATGAATGCACTGATATTATTAACTCTCAGATATAAAAAATAAACTATTTAAACGTTACTTTTCAACGGTTTTCTTATTGCAACCAATTTATCCAACTATTAGGTAATCTTAACCTTTTAATGATGTTACTTTTAATTGTATTGAACTTTTCGTCCACTTCTTTTTTTAATTCCTTTTCTGTAAGAAAACTATATTGACATTGATTTTTACGAAATTTCTGTTCTTATTAAAATTAGCTTACTACTATTATACTAATTATATAATTTCTTCAAGTTATTTACGTTTGACTGTTTGTTTTATCTTTATATATATGAACGATCGATATATCTTCTTATATATAGAACTTCCATATCACAATGTTAGTTACCATACTTCTTCAAAACGCCATGACCAATTTTTACCAAATTTTATATGCGTTTTAGTAGGTCTGAGAATCGGCCAACATCTATTTTCCATACCCCTAAGTGTTACCGCTTAATCGCCCTTAAAATATTTTTGACGAAATGTTTTGTTTTTATTTTTTTTTATTGTGGCATTATAAAACACATACAACCCTAATTATTTACCCTTTTATCGCTAACCCCTATTTTTTAGTAGGTTTTATGGCAAAACAACGTTTGCCGGGATAAAAGTGCTCTTAGAACACTTTTTTATTTTTATTTTTTTTAAAGTAATAGGAGGCCAACGAGCGGTCACTTCGAGTGAAGTGCGAGCCACCTCGCATGGACATTTAACTGAGGTGAATATATGAACCTTAGGACTTAGAATAATCACGCACACACCCTCTCTCTCACAGAAAAAAGCAGGAGTTATTATATTTTATTAATACAGGTCCATCATTACCTATAGATACTTTTAGCTTAGTAACTTATTGTAAGCCGTGTTACCCTAATCAAATGAAATATAATTTATAGTTTAAATGCAGATTGAATTAAATACTTTGCATACATTGAATTTAAACTTACACAACAAATTAGTCTTTCTCTGGTAGTCAGCCGCGACAATTGTTTATAACTATTCTCCTGATCATCTTCGTAACTATTTAGTTACAATTAACAAGTTATAAATTTTCAATTTATTCATCAGACATCATTATTAATGTATTTAATCATTAGTACATTACTAATGAATCAACGGATAAATTATAACAATAGTATTCAAAATGAAAGTGCATTATATCATCTTATAATGTTTGTTTTAATAAGATTAAAATTCTATTTTTAATCGAATGAGCCCTGTATTATTAGAAATTGGATTATTTCTTTGTATGAATAGTAATATATGTGTATCGAATAAGTTAATATGCACTTTATTTAAAATTAACTTTTTTAGAAACTATTAATGTTTAGAATAAAACATCTATGGCTATTAAAAGGTAAACCTCAGTGTTAAAACATAATGTGATGGTAAACCTATGATGGAAAGTTTGTGACTACTAAACGACATACTACTTTCTTCTACTACTTCTATTGAGGTTGTCACTTATTATATAATACGTATTAGAAGTAACTTATTAAACATGTCATATCACAATATTAAATTGCCACGTAATAATTTGACGTGTTCCTACATTAATTATGTTCGTGTAAGGAAAATCTAAAATAGGAATACATAGACATGGAAGAAAGTATTATTAAAGAGTACAGCAATTATCGAATATACAAATTATGAATATAGAAAAATTAATACAAAATTATCAGCCTGCTGCTGAGCTCATACCTGGCTTTTTCGACATCGTATCGAATCTCGGGCCTTAGATGGTTATGTCTCAATTGCACCAACGCAGCCATGGTCTGCTGGGTTTTTTTTGTGACTAATCTGTTAGTTCAGTAGCGATCTTAAGTTTCTTCTTAAGAGGTAAATCTTATAGCCTTTTATAAATTAGACTGGATAAAGATACTTAATCTTAATAATCCTTGTATTATAAATTTACTTATTAACTCTACATTTCGGTTCTTAACAATACAAAAGGAATAAATTCAAATAAAAATTATAAACACTTTCAAGTGCAAACTCAAGCAAGTTTTCTCATATTTTGTAAAATATATCAATGTAATGTTTCAGAAGCAGAACAATTGAACATTCACTTTGCAACAATATTTTGACGTTAAACCTGCACTTATTAAAATTAATTATGAATATATTTACAAAGATAATAGTGTATATTGTGATGTAGGAAACTAGACTAAATGAGACTTTAATTAGGTTATTCCTGGCAAATCGTTAATCTCACCTAATCTATTGCGAACCGTTATAATTTGACTTGACTAAAATATGTTTGTTCCTCAATTTACTCTAAATGCTATTCATTTTGATTTCCCTTTTCAACACTACCACGACTATACTACTTACGACTACGACGTATTTAACAAAAAAAAAAACACAGTATTATTAAATATTATAAATCAATTCGAATAAAAAATTTTCAATTGAATTTCATAAAGCTTGATGTGTGGCGGAATTTTAACGTTTATCGAAAATGTTCAAAAGCTTTTGTTCGAAGGTTGAACATCGCATAATGTTAATGAAGAATGTTTCAGACAGATTTTTTTTTTAAATATTTTAAATGGACTCGCTCACAATGCCGATAGAAGAACATTAGAAAAACAGTGGTTGACAATTTATTTGCTGGTTTTTTTATTTATTCGCTTATATAGCACTCATAAAATATTAACTAAAACCTATTAAACAATATAAATATTTTACAAACACCAGTGGTACAGTGAATATAGAACCTGCGTTGATTGCCGATGGGAATAATAATTAATCTTAGTTTACAAATCATTTAAGTCTAGCATCTACAGGGATCTTGGCTTCCGAAACAATATTTACTCAACTGATTAAACCATACCTTAAAACGAAGAAATTGTTTAACAGAATACGAACGAAAGACAGATTTTAGAAACAACTTTCTAAAACAGGGAAAATATTGATTCGAGAACTAATTAAATGTAAATTTAGAATCATTAAGACTATGTGAATGACACGTCGTTGAACTTATAAAGATATTCATAAATACTCCCACTGTGTGTTTTATTTCGCAGCCAGGGGTTGATGGTAAGCGATCAAACGGGATGTCTACGATCCCTTTGCGTATGTTACGGGTTTTGGGTTTGGATGCCACTTGTATGTAAACTTTAACCCCGTCTCATCTCTCTAGGACAAGTTCAGAGCCGGCCCAGCCGCTGAGCGGATTGAAAAAAAAAACAAAAGGTCAAGAGTTTCTTCAAACTTTAAACATTTGGATCGTGGGGTAAACTGTGCACTTGCAGACTACAAAACTCCTACTTAATTGGTAAATAAGTAAAAATTTAGTAGGCGCTTTGTAAGTGTAAGCCTCGCGATACAGTGAGGAATTGGCACCAGCACTATAAGTAGGTACTCCGTTACACGGACCGAACTTTTAATTTAATTTATTGCTCAAGGTTTAGCTTAAAAGTCATATTAACGAGCAACAAATATGAGGTACATCTTACAAATTTGTTTATATGTGTAATATCCGTTGTTTTATGTAAATAGCAGTACTCTGCGGTTTTACTCGCGTTAATTAAAACCGATGCACGTTAACGAAATGATTAACACTTTGATTCATTCTCCGCTCGTATTGTTTGAAGAAATCCTTGATAAACGGGCTTGCCAACACAGAAAGGTTTTATTACTTTGAACAAGTATTTTTTAAAATAAGCGTTTCTAACAAGACAATCGAATAATATTTTCTGTATTGCATGTATCATGGCTACATAGTTAAGAGCATTATACCAACGAATAGAGAGCTACATAATTATATAGAATAATCAAAAACAGATTAAATCTATTGCAAAGGCTGTAATACATTCCAAAACAATATCATTATTTTAGTCTAATTAACTCTAAGCGTTTTTGAAGTTAATTAGATATTATAGATAGATATAGATATAGATAAACGTATGTTGACTTCTCCATTCGTGTTCAGTTCAGGTTGTAATTAATCAGCTTATTTTACTTGTGTATAGTATACTAAAATTGTATACTATAAATTTAAAGGGAATGTTTCAATTAAATAACAATGTTAAATGTTTCGGTATTACAAATATTTATGATAAATTCTCATTTAAAGTTAATTCTCTCAAAGGTTATGAATTATATGAACCGAAAACTTAAATAATTATTTAGTTGTAAATTGAATAAGTGCTTATGTAGTAATATATTTGAAAATATACTTAATTTTAGAAAGACAGATTGGCTGTTGTGATATTCTTTAATAAAATCTGAAAATAAAAAGCAAATAGTTTCACTCTTTTGCTAACAAAATCAAATAAAAACTTGTTTGTTAAACGCTTTTGGTGTATATTGTACCGTGGTTATTTGAATCTGTTATTTTATAAAAACAGGGCCATTTATTGTTGTTACGTTAAAATATAACTTAACTATTAGCATATAACTTAAGAATATAATACATGTTATATATTTTCATTGTCAGAGCTGACTGAATAGTCTCTTTTTCGTTTGAAACTTCTTTTCCGTTCATTAACTCAAAATTTAGGGGTTTAAATCTAGTTGGTATTCATCGTATGAGGAGGGCATGATATTATCTGCCAGTCAACGTCACACAGCCTTTTACCTTGTCATTTCCGAACGAATAGCCTTACAAATTTCAAAGACCTCCTTTTGTTTATTTAAGCTTTAAAAAAAAATTGGGGATTGTGTTCTTAAAACGTCGCAAACTGGTTTCAATATAATAACTTTCATCAGTCCATCATCTCCCGTTATGAATGAATCTTTAAATAACTAGATTAAGAAGTCAACGGCGAAAAAAATTAAAAGGTTTGATTTAGTTTTTTTTTATTATTAAAATAAATATAACAGACACTAGTATAATAATGGAATATATTTACTTGGGAAACAATATACCTGTATCTGCCGTCTTAAGGCGTTTGTCAATAAAACAAGATTGTAATCTAGTCCTGGTTGTAATAAATAAATGAAAAAGACACATATTAATTTATGTTACAAAAGATCATGATCTAGGGACGTATATTTCCGCCAAAAGATATTATTATTTAAATATAAATATAATGTGAGGGCATTTCAGTGTACATCAAATTAAATTAATGGCGACTTAGGATCAATATTCACACAATATGATTTTAGTGCGAGAAATTATTTGTTCAGGCTTGTCATTGATGGATGAAGGCAGTCCTAGTATGGACATAGCAGGCTACGTTAACTTTCAGCACAAACAGCCCTCTAAGTTTTGAGGATTAAAATCAGAATATAGGCAATTCCGAGTAATTATAGATTTTTTTAAATTCATTTTCTATACACCCGTGATCTTTCCACCCATTTCTGCAACGGAAATGTGTGGAACGGTTTGCTTATGCCACGATTTCCTCGATGATGAACTTATACTTAAAATAAGAGGACACTCACACTATACCGCGTCATCCCCACGTAAATAGACACAACCATTATGGTCTAACTCTATGAAATAGCCTACTGACAACTTGTTGACACTTTTTGACATAAAGCATATTATTTGTTCAATTAGCATTTAAGTTAAATAAAATAATGTTAATTAAAATAACTAAACGAAAAGTAAAATTTCTCGCTGTTGTTTGTGTTTTTACGTTGTGTGTTTATCATTTACTCTTACAAATTCGTTATAACTTTTTCGAACATAGGCTTAATGAAATAAATGAAGTATTACAAGCTGAAAGAAACGAACCTACCAATTCGCTGATTGAGTACGAATTTTCAATTGAAAAACATACCCAACAAAATTCCACTGATAATGTAAAATTAATTTTACTAATTACGTCCACAAAATCGCCCAAATATCCTTTCTCCTTGTTCAGTAAGGGTAATTCGATATTTCTTGATAATGATTGTGATTTTACAAACTGTTATATTATCTATAACAAATCACATCTGAACGAAGATATATTTGACATGATTGCCTTTAACTTACCAGATTTAGATGAAATCGAGATACCAGAAACACGTTCACCACACCAAAAATACGCATTCTTTTCCATAGAGTCACCGCAGTACAATCCTGTATGGTTTGATATGTATGATGATTTTTTCAACTGGACTTTTACTTATAAACTCACTTCAGATTTTCGATTTTGGTTCTTCGATATATACAATGTAAACGACACAAAGATTGGCCCACCTGTAGATGTATGGCCTACCTTTGATCCCATAGATGATTACTTAAAAAATATGTTAGACGGCAAGACCAAAATTGCGGCGTGGTTTGTATCCAATTGTGAAACAAAAAGTGGTAGGGAGAATGTTGCTAATGATCTCGATAAGGAGTTAAGAAAACGGTACAGTTGGTCGATAGATATATACGGGCATTGTGGTCAATATTCTTGCCCGAGAAGATACGCTGAGATTTGTAACAAAAAGATAGTAGACGAGTATTTCTTTTATTTGGCATTTGAGAACTCTTTTGCTGATGACTATGTAACTGAAAAAGTATTATTGGCGGTAAATAATTACGCAGTTCCGATTGTACTTGGGGGAGCTAATTATTCAAGGTATAAACTTTTTTTCTGAATACTCACAATAATGTTCCATCATTGTCAAATAAATAGCCAATTTATGGGCACATAGTTTGGTTATCTAGATGCAATCCATTATTTTTAATACACAAATGTTGTATTGAATTCATATATTATGTACTGTCTGTCTGGTATGTAGGACAGATTTATTATTTATTTATTTATTATTTATTTAACACTTTATCGCACTTAAACACTAGAAGCAAATGACATTAACAGATGTTAGAACATATAAGAGCAACGGGCGGCCTTATCGCTAATAAGCGGTCTCTTCCAGACAACCTACAGATTTATGTTAGTTAAAGCAATGTTTTGGTATTTCAAGTTTGAAACCTAATTACACATTAAAGCCGGCGTTGCTCGACCGTGATTCCTGAACTGAGCTCTAAGTTATAATTGTCTAATTAGTTATAAACTTAACATCTGTATTTGTTTTCGTCACAATATTGCCAAATACATTTACTGGCAACATATTCGCGGCTTAACGAAATGCAGTGAGGTATTTTTTATTCGTTTTGGAAATCAAAAAAATATTATCAAGATGATAAGATATTTATTAAGAAGTGTTTAAATATTAGTTATTTAACAATTTAATTGCGTCACTTTACACGTGGATATAATTTTCTTTTCATTTAAATAAATTTAGTAATTTTTTATGTTTATTAATATTACTTGTAATTATAGATTCCTACCACCCGACAGTTATCTAAATATCAACGAACTCGGTATATCTGAAGTGGCCAGACTCATGCGGAAGGCGTACACACATCGTGAGTTTTACTATGATTACTTTAAATGGACAAACTATGTATATTACCGGCATATTCCAAAGAAAAGCCAGGTTTGTAATATATGTTCAATACTGAATGATGAAAAGGCAATGAACAATATTACAATGTACCCCGACTTCAGGAATTGGTGGAATTATAGAGGATGGGACAACGCGTGTTAAATTAGGCAAGAATTTATCAAATAATGATTATATATGAAGAAACATTTTCTCTTCTTTATTTTTGAGAATTTAGTACCAAGTTGTTAGAAAGAACAAATTTTCTATATCAAAACAATCGGGGTTACTCTAAGTTAATAACGTAAAACTAACAATGAATTGGTGGTTATTTGATTCCAACGCTCTTCAAATTTTGAGCCTATGTTTTTGAAAAGAAAAGGAATACATTAAAGAATAGTTATGATGAGAAGAGTTTAAATTTATTCAAGATTCAAGAAAACATGCCCTGTGTAAACAGGGCATGTTCCCACGTGATAATAAAAACTTTAATTCAATTAAGCACTACTGATATTATAATTGAATAAATAAAACAACTTCTTTTCTTCATCTATCTAATAATATTATCGTGTTGAAAATTTAACAAAAATAGGTTCGTTTGAACGTAAAACTAAATCAGTTTTAATTTGGGGTCTGAACCCTTTCTTGATTGGTGACAAATTGAAATGGCGAATAATGTCGCTTAGCATATACTTCATTTCTTGCATTGCAAAACGTTGGCCTGAAAAAAATATACAATTAAAACTAACTATGAATAGATAGGTCAAATTATTTTACTATATTTCTTCAATAAATACAAAAGATATATCTCGATTATAACACTAATAAGTATATAACTTTATATATAATGAGACAGTTTAAGGTTAACAGTTACCTATACAGTTCCTAGGACCAGCACTGAAGGGTATGTAAGAAAAGGGAGTTAAGTTTCTTTTAAGGAACCTCTCAGGACGAAAGACTTCTGGTTCAGGGAAATATTCCTCATTGCGATGCAAATCGTAGATATGAACAATCACTTCAGTTCCTTTGGTCACGTGTGTTTCATCTAAATCGTAACAAATTTATTTATTACTGCATATCATTATAATACCTTTTCACAATTTCAACTATACCTCATAGTATCATTCATTTGTCAGTTTTTGTCAGTCACTTGTCACTGTTTATGGTGCAGAGTTCATTTAAGTTGACCTTTAAGTTGATATATCAACAATGACCTTGATTTTGTCGGGCTGCCTAAGTTCTCAGTATGCACTAGCACTAAAGTTTACTTCACGACATTTTAAATTTCCTATTATATTATAGTAGTATATTTAAAAAAAATGCAAAGTTCATACCTAAATAGAAATCCTCTGTAATCAGTCGTCCTATAAAAGGAACACTGGGATACAATCTTAGCATCTCTTTGATCACAGCCTCTAGATACTTCATCTCTGTAAGATCAGCCATTGTAGCTGTTCTATCTGAATTCCCAAATATACTGATACACTCTTCATATATTAAATCCTGTACTTCTTTATGGTCAGCAAGCAATATGAGACCAAAAGTTAACGCCATTGCAGTTGTGTCATGTCCCTGAAAAACGAGTTAAAATACGTTAGGTATATTACATTTTAAAAAATATATATTTGAGAAGTTAGCCCCAAGATAAACTTTTAATGTCTTCAATAAATACATATTGGACCACAGCCAACATGTTCATCACACAAATGTTGTCAGTTGTCGTACCGGCGATCAAACCCGGGACCCCTATGCTCGACATATTCGTTCGTCTAGTCTAGGGACTATTGCGACACTGAGTTATTGAATACAATTTTATATGAATTGTAAAAAGTCTTTTAAAACCCTTTTAAAATAGCAAAGTGAAACTGATGGAACTGTAAATTAAATGACGTCGTATTGAGGCAACATTAATTTGCAATGTCGAGATCCAGTTAGAACTGTGGAAATTTTACTCCACCAATTCTTTGATGTGCTTTACTTTACGATACTTCGACCTTTTGACACTCATTTGTAAAAGACGATGTTAATATCTTTAATTGTACTGGAAAACCCCGACGCAACATAATTTAAAGCTGACGCAAATAGTTAATTTAAACTCTAAAATAAAACAAACCTCGAACATAAATGTGTTAACTTCTTCTCTTATACCTTCTAAGTCCATCTCCCCCTTTTTCTCAGCATCCAATAGTAGGTCAAGCAGTGCCAACCGCCTCTTTCCTTCAACCGGTTCTGATTCTTTAGTATTGTTTGCCTTTTGCTGTCTCCTTTCTTCTATTACACTATCCGTAAATGCAAAATTATCTTTAAGATATCTCCGAAATTCTTTTCCCATGGATGATAGGTTAAATATTAAGTCGAAATGCAGCCAAAAGCGCGGAAGTCTCTTCATTATAAGGGATCCGATTGCTAACGTAGATTTTTTATATTCTATCTTTCCTTCCGAGTCTCCCGAGCTGAGTTTCGTTCCCATGGCCGTTTCTGAATCAAGTATTTTTATAAATATAGAAAAAACAATAAAAGTTCTAAACACGGAGACATCAATCACATATAAACATGAAATCATAATTAAAAAGTAAAATTACACAATTAATTGGAAATATGTTACTGTGTACCAGACGTATTTTGAGTGGCTTTCATTGTGGTAGCTAATACGATCACTTGACACGTGGACCAGTTTTATGAAATTTTCGTATTACGTATCTCTAAAACTTTCAAACATTCAGATACTTTTGTAATCTTGTTCAACTCGTTAGTTGTGTGTTCTTGAACACGGCGAGGCCTGCATGATATAGTCTATCTAAATAAAATTGTTAACTACTCTGTCAACACGGATCTCCTTCACAGAATTCCTCTTCACTGCAGTACACGCACTAGTAAATCATATTCTTTACACGTGTCTGGTAGACAGATTATGTCGACTTTACAATGGTACTGTAAATATAGACGACGAGGTCAATATTTTTGCCGACCCCCTGGTTACCTATCGTAGAGTCATTTTAAATACTTTCAAAAATCTTTAAATATTAAATTTGTTCGCAGTTCCCAAATATTTTTTTGTACGTTTGCTTTATCACTTAATTAATATCAAAATGTAATAAAGTGAAGAGTTTATTACCACTTGACAAAAACTTACCACATATAGTAAAGAGTGTATAATCACTTAAGAAAGGCATCACGTCCAGGACATCTGTTCCTCGTTCCAGTTTACTTTTGATGTCTTTCACCATATTTCTACTTTCCTCCTCAAACACCTTTGCAAAGTTCTTAAGTATCTCAAAGTGGAAAGCAGGAGTGAGAATCTTCCTTCTCTTATGCCATTTCGCTCCTTGAAATAGATATAAGAATATATTTGTAAATACAAAACCTCTAGATATTGCTGTTGATAATTGCCTTTAATCATTACAAGTCATACATAATTACTTTATCGTGTTTCTCGTAAAGTCTAAAGATCAAAAACGATGTAACAAACACATTTTATAGAACACAAATCGTAATAATAATGTGTACTTAAATACTAACCTGTACTTAAAAGAAGTCCAGTACCAAGCCAAGGCTTCATAAATTCATATGTTATATTTTTCGTGATATTTCTCGAATGCGATAAAACCACCTAAAAATTAGTAAACTTACAGTTGACGTATAAGTAAAAACATTTCTTTTCAAATGAAAGGTATGAAAAGCAGATACTTGGTGAAAGTCAAAACACTAATGTATGATGGTTGCAGGTTGCTTTAAATATACGATGTAAATGAACCAAACACAGCAACAATATATGATGCTTTCTACAAATCATGAGATGAAATGCAACATTGTACTAACTTCTATATCCTTTGGAGTGTAAACATGCAAAATATAGCGGTTGAATACTTTCACACTAACACGGTTACCATATAACTTTTGGAATGCAGTAATCATTTCAAACATTTCAGCTACAAAACAATACATACAAATATATATTGAAAATATATAGAAGATGGTCACTCTGGTTAACAGTATATTGCAGTAGTAATCAATGACTTTATCACTATCTTCACCATTAATCTACTGATAAAGCTTTGTCCTGCATTAACTTGTGTATGTCGCTGAGTACACTGATTATTGTTTTTTTGTTAGTGTTTCTATATTTAATTATTCTGTTTTTCTATTATTCTACTAACTATTTTTGTACAAATAATATTAGATTAGCCTTAATATAAAACGCTTTTATAACGACATTCATAATTTTCTATAATGTGAATATAAAACTTAGGAATATTATTACGTATATTATTGTGGTAATAAACACAGTTCATTGGTTATGCTTACTCGGTGTACATCCTACGAAATCCAAAGCTGATCCGAAGATAAACTTTCTTGGAGGCCCAGGTAATTTGTCCAAAGATGGATTGACATAAGAGAAGAAAAAATGTTTTATCAAATATATAACAACAACACACACTGCTACTTCCCAAAGCATCTTGGTTTCCTAAAATTGAATATAACAAAAATATATACATTTTTAGCGGACAAGAAAACCTATATCCTTAATACTCAAAAAAGCAGCGCTAATAATAGTTCGATCCCGGCCCTTGATATATTAATACTAATTTATAAAACGGCCACTTAATTCTATTTATTGTATTATTAAGAAACTAACTATTATCTCTTAAATAAACAATACGACTGTCTACATAGATTACGTATTGTTTATCATGAATGGCAATATAAAACTTAATAATTTACCTTTGTTTCTTATATAACTAATCTTAAAAAGATATTTCACAAATTTCCGGAACTAATATTTGAATTAATGTAAATATTCTGACAAAAAATCGTACGTGGTCACTCTGGTACCGTTTTGTCGTGAATGATTCATCTTTGACCTTAAAAGACAATATTAATTCAACGCGGTAGGGTTATCAACTCCCACGTAATAAGCATATTTTTGTGAAACAATATTCATGTATATTAAGAGAATTGTGATTGCACATGATTAAAAAGTTTAGCGTTTGGTCTGTCATGTTGTTCGTCATAAATCCTATTACGAGTAGATTAATATTCTTTGAGACTAAGGAGACTTTCGTAAACTCTTGGGTAATTATTATCCACATTGGCTTCTGTTAATTGGAACATAAACAAAATTCAAAAATCTAATTTTATCGTTAAGAAAATTATTATAATCTTGAGAAAAAAATTTATAGTACCCTATGCATATCAAAGTAATTGGTTAAACCCTAATTACTTCAAATCAAGAATGTTAACTCACTTATCTCAAGATGGTGATAATGATATTGATAATTTAAAGCACCTGGCGAATACGACGTCAAACCTAAGCCTAAATTATAGATTTTTATGGTGTGTTACAAGTTTTAAGTTCCGTGTGTAAAAATAAACAAATTCATTTTGTTTTTACTAGGTAACATTTTTTGTTTATCAAATATAAAACAGACATAATATAACACAACAATCGCAATATACTTGACTTAATCTAACGTTAACAATTATAAATACCATAGCTAAAAGCTATTTATTATTGAAAATCATAAATTCACATGAAATTCGAATGATACCAATGACATGCAATTTTAAATTAATTATCTTTTCCAAGAAGACTGATTCAACAATAATTATATGACTACCTTTGTAGAGTCGTCGCTATTCCTATAGCGAAGGTGTATTTTGTTGCCTAGACGACCTTGAATATCGCTCTAGAGAGCAAGTCGTAGACGACGTACACACTGATTTATAAATAATTAATTGTGTCTTTTTTACTGTAATAAATAATATAAATCCAATAAAAAAAATGGTGCAAATGGTTATCTAGCAAAAACAGTGTTGTTGTTAAGCGTAAATTCTGTTTATCTAAATTTCACGATAAAATTTATGTTCAATTAAATAGTGATATAATACTTATTCCTATTACTATTTTTATATTTACTATATAATATAATAAAGAAAAACTAAACGTTTCTATAAAATAATACCTGCTAAGAAAATACTAGAAAAGCAAATTGGTAATCTATAATCTAATACAAATATATGCACGTATATAATAAACACCACGCTATAAACGTATATTATCTTTATTCATGGGTCTGGTGGTGAATAGGAGAGTCCAATGTTTGTCAGCTCACACTCTTCTTGCAAGGAGTCTTTAAGAAGTAATTTCTTAAGGGCCGTCCTTCGTACCTGAAACAACAAATAAATTGTATGCTCACGTCACGTTGAACTCTTGCCTTGAACTTTAAGCGCGCGTCAAAACTGAGGTGGAGCCGGCTAATATTTATTGCTATCATATATTATTTTATGGCGAACTTGAAATCTTTCGTTTTGATAGTACAATAACACTAATTAATTGTGAATATTTGAAATGTCTCTCAGATTTATTAAGTTTGAATCGTTGGTTTAATTCCAAAATCTAACGTTACATAATTATGTAAATAATCTATCTATACTTATAATAAGACAGTAAAAATCGAATGTCTGTACATTAAATATTTTTCCAAAAAACTGATAGGAGGCAATTAAAGAAGAGTCATAGAAACCAAAAAAACAATTTTTGGATTTTTTGTCTGTCTGTCTGGTACGTTATAACTTCTAAACTACTGAACGGATTTGAACACGGTTTTCACAGTTGGATTACATATAATTATTGAAATGTGAACTGTGATCCGATTGAATAAAGTTATTCGTTTATCCATCAAATTAGAGTTTTTGTTAGACTAACATAGGTAAAATAGGTACTTTACTCAAATGATGTATCAATGTAATCTTGCGAGTTTCTTTTTGAAATTACCTGTTAATTTTGAATTTGTCGTAATATTTGTGTGGACGATGGCAAGATTTGACCATTATTTTGTCAAATAATTAATAGAACCATTATTGTGATTTAAAAATATATATATAATAGATAACTATCAAGCTGTAAAAGACAGCAGTAGAAAACTTTCGAAGAATATTTCTTTTATTTGGCATTTGAGAACTCTTTTGCTGATGACTATGTAACTGAAAAAGTATTATTGGCGGTAAATAATTACGCAGTTCCGATTGTACTTGGGGGAGCTAATTATTCAAGGTATAAACTTTTTTTCTGAATATTCACAATAATGTTCCATCATTGTCAAATAAATAGCCAATTTATGGGCACATATTGGTTGGTTATCCAGATGCAATCCATTATTTTTAATACACAAATCTTGTATTGGATTCATATATTAATATTGTCTGTTATGTAGGACAGATTTATTTTAGTTAAAGCAATGTTTTGGTATTTCAAGTTTGAAACCTAATTACACATTAAAGTTTTACTCGAGCGTGATACCTAACCTGGGCTCTAAGTTATAATAGTCTAATTAGTTATAAACTTAACATCTGTATTTGTTTTCGTCACAATATTGCCAAATACATTTACTGGCAATATATTCGCGGCTTAACGAAATGCAGTGAGGTATTTTTTATTCGTTTTGGAAATCAAGAAAATATTATCTTATGATAAGATAATTTTAATTTAATATTATGTAACTTCATTTGCATATGTTTTTTGAAGCTTAGACTTAAATCAACAAAACTAAATGTTACAGGAACGGTGGCCGTTACACTGTATATATACTGATATACTGTAAAATACTGTCTGTGTGTACTTATTATATGTTTATTTGGACTTTATTAAGAAGTGTTTAAATATTATTTATTTAACGATTTTATTGCGTCACTTTACACGTGGATATAATTTTCTTTTAATTTAAATAAATTTCGTTATTTTTTTATGTTTATTAATATTACTTGTAATTATAAATTCCTACCACCCGACAGTTATCTAAATATCAACGAACTCGGTATATCTGAAGTGGCCAGACTCATGCGGAAGGCGTACACACATCGTGAGTTTTACTATGATTACTTTAAATGGACAAACTATGTATATTACCGGCATATTCCAAAGAAAAGCCAGGTGTGTAATATATGTTCAATACTGTATGATGAAAAGGCAATGAACAATATTACAATGTACCCCGACTTCAGGAACTGGGTGAATAATAAAGTATAGGACAACAAGTGTTAATTTAGGCAAGAATTTTATTTAATTTTTTTATTTCTTAAACCTATACAGCTTATCAAAAAAAATTTACACAATACAAATAGATTAATAATAAAGCCAAAATAAGGTTAAAACATAGAACCGGAAATAGAACGTAAGATCAGAAACAACAATAACAAACAAAACACGAACAGAAAAATATAAATAAAAATATATATATATACATATGAACAAGTGAAGTATATTATGTGAAGAACGAGCATTTAAGTGTGTGTGTATTAGTGTGTGTAATGGTGTTGCTGTTTAAGTAAGTGTGCGCGGTTGTCTTAGTTTTTTTTTTAAAGAATTTCTACTTAGGCCAAATATATTCAAGGACAGATAGGACTCATTATAGGTTCTTGCTGCGCGACACAAGACTGAGTTTTGTCCGTAGCTTGTTCTTGCATGAGGGACCTGGAACAAGGCAAAGAACAGATTCAAGGGAGACAATTTTGAAACTTTCGCACGCTTGAGTGTAATGATCGAAATTATTATGTGTTTTGAAAGAGATAAATTTTATAATAAATTTATAACTAATTTGTCAACTAGTGATTATATATTATGTTAAAAAAACAATTTCTCTTCTTTATTTTTGGGAATTTAGTACCAAGAAGTTGTTAGAAAAGAAATGGAATACATTAAAGAATAATTATGATGAGAAGAGTGTAAATTTATTCAAAATTAAATAAAACATGCCCTGTTTACTTTACACGTGATAATAAAAACTTTAATTCAACTAAGCCCTAATGATATTAAGATTGAAGAATAAAACAACTTCTTGTTTTCATCAATCTTGTAATATTAACGTGTTGAAAATTTAACATATATAGGTTCGTTTGAACGTAAAACTATATCAGTTTTAATTTGGGGTCTGAACCCTTTCTTGATTGGTGACAAATGGAAATGGCGAATAATGTCGCTTAGCATATATTTCATTTCTTGCATTGCAAAACGTTGGCCTGAAAAAAATATATAATTAAAACTAACTATTAATAGATAGGTCAATTTTATTTACTATATACTTTCTTCAATAAATACAAAAGATATGTCTCGATTATAACACCAATAAGGTGTTTAAGTTTAAGGTAAACAGTTACCTATACAGTTCCTAGGACCAGCACTGAAGGGTATGTAAGAAAAGGGAGTTAAGTTTCTCTTAAGGAACCTCTCAGGACGAAAGACTTCTGGTTCAGGGAAATATTCCTCATTGCGATGTAAATCGTAGATATGAACAACCACTTCAGTTCCTCTGATCACGTGTGTTTCATCTGTATCGTAACAAAATTATTTATTACTGCATATCATTATAATACCTCTTCATAATTTCAACTATATTTTATAGTGTCAGTCAATTGTCAGTTTTTGTCAGTCAGACAGACTGCAGACAGGTCGTCTGGTAAAAAAATCCCTGTCTACGGATATGCAGAGTTCATTTAAGTTGACCTTTAAGTTGATATATCATCAATGACCTTGATTTAATCAGGCTGCCTAAGTTCTTAGTATGTTTGTACTAGAACTAACGTTTACTTCACGACATTTTCAACTTCCTATTATATTATAGTAGTATATTTAAAAAAATATTTGAAGTTCATACCTAAATAGAAATCCTCTGTAATCAGTCGTCCTATAAAAGGAACACTGGGATACAATCTTAGCATCTCTTTGATCACAGCCTCTAGATATTTCATCTCTGTAAGATCAGCCATTGTAGCTGTTCTATCTGAATTCCTAAATATACTGATGCACTCTTCATATATTAAATCCTGTACTTCTTTATGGTCAGCAAGCAACATGAGACCAAAAGTTAACGCCATTGCAGTTGTGTCATGTCCCTGAAAAACGAATTAAAAATTTATGAGGTATATTATATTTCCATTTAAAAATATATATCTTTGAGAAGTTAGCCCCAAGATAAGCTTACATTGCCCTCAATAAATACATAAAGTAGCACCTAGACCACAGCCAACATGTTCATCACACAAATGTTGTACACGACAGTCTAGTCTAGGGACTATTGCGACACCGAGTTATTGAATACAATTTTATATGAATTGTAAAAAAGTCTTTTAAAACGCTTTTAAAATAGCAAAGTGAAGCTGATGGAACTGTAAATTAAATCACGTCGTATCAAACATTAATTTGCAATGTCGGAATCCAGTTAAAACTGCGGAAATTTTACTCCACCAATTCTTAGATGTGATACTTCGACCTTTTGACACTCATTTGTAAAAGTCGATGTAAATATGTTTAATTCTACTGGGAAACCCCGAATGGGTATATATAACGTAACATAATTTGAAGCTGGCGCAAAAAGTTAATTTAAGCTCCAAAATAAAACAAACCTCGAACATAAATGTGTTCACTTCTTCTCTTATACCTTCTAAGTCCATCTCCCCCTTTTTCTCCGCATCCAATAGTAAGTCAAGAAGTGCCAACCGCCTCTTTCCTTCAACCGGTTCTGATTCTTTAGTATCGTTAGCCTTTTGCTGTCTCCTCTCTTCTATTACACTATCCGTAAATGCAAAATTATCTTTAAGATATCTCCGAAATTCTTTTCCCATGGATGATAGGTTAAATATTAAGTCGAAATGCAGCCAAAAGCGCGGAAGTCTCTTCATTATAAGGGATCCGATTGCTAACGTAGATTTTTTATATTCTAACTTTCCTTCCGAGTCTCCCGAGCTGAGTTTCGTTCCCATGGCCGTTTCTGAATCAAGTATTTTTAGAAATATAGCAAAAACAAAAAAAAATCTAAACACGGAGATATCAATCACATATAAACAATGAAATCATAATTAAAAACTAAAATTACACAATTAATTGGAAACATGATACAGTGTACCAGCGTTTGATAAAGTCCACCATCAACTTCTGTATTCTAAACTAGAGAATTACGGCATTCACGCCAGCCTTTTTGATAGATAGAATCTTACATATACACAAATAGTGGCACACAAATAGTGGCCATTAAGGGTCACCTGTCAGAAGCTTTCAGAAGGTGTACCTCGAGAATCCTACTTGGGACCTATATTGTCCAACTAGCTTTCCGCCCGCGGCTTCGTCCACGTGTAATTTGGTTAAGTACATAGCGTTTTTTAATGATCTCGACAGGGCTTTCTATCACGGGCTAAATTCTTGTTACAATTGGAATTATATATAGCCTGTGTTACTCAGGGATGATGTAGCTTTACAGGATCGGATGATTCATTGAAATCGCGGGCAACTTTCAAATTAACGTAGAGGCAATTACTATTCTGACAATTTTATATTCTGATAGTCATTTTCTTATGTGGATGAGCTGATGATGGAAGGTAAAACTCCTCAGCGGTTAAGAGTTGAAAGAAAATTCTTACGAAGTTATGAGTACGAAATACGTACTTGTGAGTTTATTACTTATTAGCTTGGCCAAATAATAAAAGGTAAACTTCATTAACATTAAGGATGTAGGTGGAAAAATGGATGCGGACAAACGATAAACGTCTCTTCACTCGTTTCCTTTTACTTGTTTGTATAGGTAGTGTTCACTCAAAATAATCATAGGGTAAAACGTTAATGAAAGTTTGAACTGCATGGTAGTCATTACACAATGGAGCATCTTAATACCGTGATGGATATATTTGGCCTAAGTAGAAGTTCTTTAAAAAAAACTAAGACTCAACCTCGCACACTCACACAGCAACACCATTGCACACACTGATACACACACACACTAAAATGATCGTACTTCACATAGTTCCACTTGTTCATGTGTATATATATTTTTACTTATTTTTTTCTGTTCGTTTTTTTTTTTTGTTATTCTTTTTACTGATCTTAGATTCTATTTCCGGTTCTATATTTTAACCTTATTTTGGCTTTATTTTTAATCTATTTTTATTGTGTAAACTGTTTTTGATAAGCTGTATAGGTTTAAAAAATAATAAAATAAAATAAATCTAGGTTGATGACGAATTTTATCAACGCCATCTATCGAACACATTGTTCAACTATTCAACCGCGCCCGCGCGCACTGCGTTATTTGTTATTTTTGTTAACTCTCATATGTTTTAATATTAACTTATATTAGAACTTATATTTAATTGGCTTTTTGGTTTCTATGACTCTTCTTTAATTGCGTTCTTTCAGTTTTTTGGAAAAATATTTAATGTACAGCCATTCGATTTTTACTGTCTTATTATTAGTATATAGATACTTTTGTATTGATAAATCCCAATGCTTTAGACGGTATCTACTATATGCTCACAATTTTAAGTTTCATAGAAGGATTTTAAATGACTCTCATTATGGTGGCCTACAATATGACATTACAGCACTTGACACGTGGTGTTAGAACAGTTTTATGAAATTTTCGTGTTACGTATCTCTAAAACTTTCAAACTTTCTAATACTTCGGTAATCGTGTGTTCTTGAATACGGCGAAGCCCTTCATGATTTAGTTTATCTCAATAAAATTGTTAACTACTCCGTCACCACAGAAGTCATATTCACTGCAGCACACGCACTAGGTAAAATCATATACTCTACACGCCTACGTCTCGTTTATGCTAATCGTTTAATAGTCTTGTGAACAGATTATGTCGACTTTACAATGTTCCCGTGAATATAGAGATATTTTTGTCGACCACCTGGTTACTTACCGTGGAAAGAATTCAAATACTTTCAAAAACCTTTAAATCTTAAATTGTGTTCGCATTTATGTCTGTATTGTTTTGTGTGTGTGTGTGTATTCTTTATATTTTAATAATCTAATAAAAAAATTGTAATAACAATAAAACATAAATAAATATCAGAATGTAATAAAGTAAAGTTATAACCACTCGACAAAAACTTACCACAGATAGTATAGAGTGTATAATCACTTAAGAAAGGCATCACGTCCAGGACATCTGTTCCTCGTTCCAGTTTACTTTTGATGTCTTCCACCATATTTCTACTTTCTTCCTCAAACACCTTGGCAAAGTTCTTAAGTATCTCAAAGTGGAAAGCAGGAGTGAGAATTTTCCTTCTCTTATGCCATTTCGCTCCTTTAAATAGATATAAGTATATATTTTTAAATACAAAACCTGTAGATTTTGCTGTTAACAATTGCCTATAATCATAACAAGTGGTAAATAATTACTTAATCGTGTTTGTCGTGAAGTCTAAAGATCAATAACGATGAAACAAACACATTTTATAGAACACAAATAGTAATAAAACTGTGTGATTTACTTACCTGTACTTAAAAGGAGTCCAGTACCAAGCCAGGGCTTCATAAATTCATAAGTTATATTTTTCGTGATATTTCTTGAATGCGATAAAACCACCTATAAATTGGTAAACTTACAGTTGACTTATAAGTAAAAATATATCTTTTAAAATAAAAGTATGAAAAGCAAATATTTGTTGAAAGTTAAAACACTATTGTATTAGGGTTGCAGTTTGCATTAAATATACGATGTAAATGAACGAAACATAGCAACAATATATGAAACTCTCTCTTTCTACAAATCATGAAATTAAATGTATCATTGTACTAACTTCTATATCCTTTGGAGTGTAAACATGCAAAATATAGCGGTTGAATACTTTCACATTAATACGGTTACCATATAATTTTTGGAATGAAGTAAGCATTTCAAACATTTCAGCTACAAAACAATACATACAATTATATATTGAATATATATATAGAAGATGGTCACTCTGGTTAATAGTGTTTAATTAAAAGTAATTAATGACTTGATCTTCACCATTAATGTACTAATATAGAATTGTCCTACTTGTGTATGTCGGTGAGTACACTGTTTATGGTTTTTTTGTAAGTGTTTCTATATTTAATTATTCTAGATGATCTACAAATTGCTATTGTTCTCAAACTTTTTTCGTACAAGTAATATTAGATTAGCCTTAACGTAAAACGCTTTTATAACGGCATTCGTAATTTTCTATAATGTGAATTTAAATCTCAGTAATATCGTTACGTATTTGTCGTGGTAATAAACACAGTCCATTGGTTATGCTTACTCGGTGTACATCCTACCAAATCCAAAGCTGATCCGAAGATAAACTTCCTTGGTGGCCCAGGTAATTTGTCCAAAGATGGATTGACATAAGAGAAGAAAAAATGTTTTATCAAATATATAACAACAGCACACACTGCTATTTGCCAAAGCATCTTGGTTTCCTAAAATTGAAGAAAACCTATATCCTTAATACACAAAAAAGCAGCGCTAACAAAAGTTTCAGGCAAAGGTTCAAGATAGGTTGTGTGTATCGAACACCCAGCCCTTGATATATTAATACTAATTTATAAAACTCCCACTGCATTCTATTTAATGTATTGTTAAAAAACTACCTATTTTATTTATTATAATTTTAAACAATACCACTGTCTACATATATTGCGTAGTGTTTATCATGAACGGCAATATAAAACTTAATAATTTACCTTTGTTTCTTATATAACTAATCCTATAAAGATATTTCACAAATTTCTGGAACTAATATTTGAATCAATGCAAATATTCTGACAACAAATCGTACGTGGTCACTCTGGTACTGTTTTGTCGTGAATGATACATATTTGACCTTATCTATACTTATAATAAGACAGTAAAAATCGAATTGCTGTACATTAAATATTTTTCCAAAAAACTGAAAGGAGGCAATTAAAGAAGAGTCATAGAAACCAAAAAATTTTTTTTTGAAATTCTTGTCTGTCTGTCTGTCTGGTACGTTATAACTTCAAAACTACTGAACGGATTTGAACACGGTTTTCACAGTTGGATTACATATAATTAGGAGCGTTTTCAAAACGTTTTATTTCGTCAAAATCAGTTAAGGGAAAAAGAAGTCATGGTCAATTGAAAATTTACTTCAACCACTGCTTCAAAACTTTTAAACACTTATATTGATTGATTAGTTGTAGATTATATAAATATGTTCTAATATAAGTTAATCTTAATATTAAAACTTATGAGAGGTAACAAACATAACAAATAATGCAGTGTGCGCGGGCGCGGATGAAGTGTTGAACAATGTGTGGCGTTGATAAAATTCGTCATCAACCTACACCTATACAGCATATTAAAAAAAATTACACAATAAAAATAGATTAAAAATAAAGCCAAAATAATGTTAAAAATATAGAACCGGAAATAGAATCTAAGATCAGAAAAAAAAAACAAAATATATATATATATATACATATGAACAAGTGGAGTATATTATGTGAAGTACGAGCATTTAAGTGTGTGTGTGTGTGTATTAGTGTCTTGCTGTGTGAGTGAGTGTGCGAGGTTGAGTCTTAGTTTTTTTTTAAAGAATTTCTACTTAGGCCAAATATATCCAATAGATCACGGTATTAAGATGCTCTATTGTGTAATGACTACTTTCATTAACGTTTACCCTATGATTATTTTGAGGTAACACTACCCATACAAAAAAGTAAAAGGAAACGAAAGACACGTTTGTCCGCATCCATTAATCCACCTATATCCTTAACGATAATGAGGTTTACCTTTTATTATTTGGTCAAACTAATAACCTCACAAGTATAACGTATAACATCGTAAGAATTTTCTTTCAACTCTTAACCGCTGAGGAGTTTTACCTTCCAACATCAGTGATTGCCTGTAAGTTAATTTCAAAGTTGCCCTCGATTTCCCTGAATCATCGGATGCTGACTACGGAACCAACTTGAAAGTACCCCCTACCGAACAAAAAAATAATCACGTAAATGGTAAATAAACATCAAGTCCACAGAAACAGAGGATTTTGATAACATTTTTACATGTAAAGCTATATCATCCCTGAGTAACACAGGCTATATATAATTCCAATTGTAACAAGATTTTAGCCCGTGAAAGAAAGCCCTGTCGAGATCATTAAAAAACGCTATATACTTAACCAAATTACACGTGGGCGAAGCCGCGGGCGGAAAGCTAGTAAGACAATATTAATTCAACGCGGTAGGGCTATCAACTCCGACATATTTTTGTGACACAATATTCATGTACATTAAGAGTTTGGTCTATGTCATGTTGTTCGTCAATCCTATTACGAGTGTACATAATAACAGAAAGTAGTACGCCGAGCAAAAAGGATACGTCGTAGATAAATATTCTTTGAGACTATGGAGACTTTCGTTAACTAATACTCTTGCGTAATTATTATCCACATTGGTGTCTGCTAATTTACAAACAATTATCTTTATATATAATATATATTTTGCAAGAAATAAATAAAATCCGTTTTGTTTTTACTATGTAACATTTTTTTATCAAATATAAAATAGACATAATATAACTCAACAATCTGAATATATTTGACTGAATCTAACGTTAACAATTATAAATACCATAGCTTAAAGCTATTGATTATTAAAAATCATAAATTCACATGAAATTAGAATGATAACAATGACATGCAATTGTAAATCAATTATCTTTTCCGAGAAGACTGATTCAACAATAATTATATGACTACCTAGTATATTCGTATAGCGAAGGTGTATTTTGTTGCCTAGACGACCTTGATTGTCGCCCTCTACGATGTACACACTGATTTATAGATGTCTTTTTTTATCTGTGTCTTTTTTACTGTAATAAATAACCCAAATCCAATAAAAAAATGGTGCAAATGCTCATCTAGCAAAAACAGCGTTGTTGTTAAGCGTAAATTATCTTTACGTGCCTCTATAATATATCCTGTTTATCTGGTTTTCACGATCAAATTCTTGTTCAATTAAATAGTGATGCAATACTTAATACTATTACTATTTTTATATTTACTACATAATATAATAAAGAAAAACTAAACGTATCTATGAAATAACACCTACTACTAAGAAAATACTAGAAAGCGACAACACGTGACAAAAAGTCCTGCCGCGACATATAACACGTCTCAAACCGATAGCAAACACGTGTTGTCATAGCACGTTGATAACAATAATTAAAACCACGCTATAAACGTAGGTATATTATCTTTATTCATGGGTCTGGTGGTGAATAGGAGAGTCCGATGTTTCTCAGCTCACACTCTTCTTGCAAGAAGTCTTTAAGAAGTAATTTCTTAAGGGCCGTCCTACGTACCTAAAACAACAAATAAATTGTATGCTGACGTCACGTTGAACTCTTGCCTTGAACTTTAAGCGCGCGTCAAATATTGGTGGAAAACTGAGGTGGAGCCGGCTAATATTTATTGTTATCATATATTATTATATGCCAAAATTGAAATGTCTCGTCTCGATAGAACAATAACACTAATTTATTGTGAATATTTGAAATGTCTCGCAGATTTATTAAGTTCGATTCGTTGCTTTAATTCTAAAATCTAACGTAAATAATAGTTAATATATTCCATTGATTAGAAATGCTCTTTTATTCATATATTTTTGAAATGCAATATTATTATTCATATGGGTCTAACCGCTAGCGTCTGTCCCTTTGCTTGTCGAAGTTCTTCCCTTATAAACATCATTTCTGGACGAAGGTCACGATGAGCCAGAGGATCCATATCGATCTTCAATTTTGGGTCAATATTACTGAGCTGTTGGTCACTAAAGAAACAAATTTTAAATGAAAGTATGTATTTTTTAACTACTTCGTGGGTACAACAATGTGTCTTATTCGGATGACTTAGATACTTCTCGATCAAACTAATGTGTATTTTTAGGATACTTCCCTTTGTTTTGTATTTACACCAATTTTGTAATATTAGGAGACAAAGTATGAAATTAAAATTATTTGTACAACGTTTGACTGTATTACAACCAATGGCGACTACTTACTAACTCACTGTAACAGTAATCAATGTTACATACAATAAAGGAATGTTGTTATTCTTTGTTACAATATTTGATTGTGAATAATAAATTAATTATGGACATTATGATAGGACATAAAACAGACAAGTATTTATAATTAGTTAACAATTTTCAAACATCTTTCCATAATAGACAATAATTGTAAAAAGTAATATTTCAGGATTTGTAAAACCAAAATGAAATACAGAACATTTATTTATAGAGAAAAGTGGGTTTTTATAGTTTTATTATATAATATAGTTAAATCATCAACCCCATTCTTAGACCGACTATAATGATTACCAACCCTTATAAAATTAATTTTAATGAACCAAGTTCAAAGTTGGCAAAACTACATAAAGTTTAATAAAAAGATATTAACAATCTGGCTCCAACATCAGCTTCCAAAATACCAGCTTCTTCCAGGCTTTCAGGTTCAGCGTCGTCAACGTCTTTTACAAACGCCATATCAAGTAAAATTGTATATGATATATATCTCTCTCTTTTAATTATTAAATTATAAGATTATAATGTAAACTGATATAGTATCAGTACTTTTTAATGTAAAACACAACAACAACACAACACAAAAAGTAATCTTGATTTCATAGTCTGGTGAATAAAGGATTATTATACATAGGACATCTATGTCAAACAATGATGATAGTTGTATTTGGTTTATTTTTATTGGTCCCAAGAGTTCTACACAGTATTGATAATTATTGGAAAATCGGTAGGCAACTGTAAAAATACCGAAATAAAACCAAAAGAACGTAAAGAGAAACAGAAGCGAAAGAAAATGATTTAATTTTTTTTTATCAATATGGAAAAATATTATGATAAACGATGAAGAGAAACTATATCATAAGTCAGTGCATGTTTTTTTGTTTTTATTAGCGCCATCTTCCGTAACATAAACAAAAAGTATGCTACAACTGTAACTCTAACAATGTACGTGAAATGAGGTGAATAGAAAGGTTTTCCACTTTTAGATCAACATTTAACTAATTCTGACCACTTTATTTACTCATTATTTATCCAATAAATTACAAAAAGTGCGCGTTATCTTTTTTCACGCGTTATGGGTGAATAGATTTGAAAAGGGGATTGGTTAAGTTTTCTCAAAAGAAAAATAAGTAACACAGTAATTCGTTTTGCCGAAGCACCGAACAGGAATGAAAGTTTTTTCTCCATCTTTTTACGAAGTTTTGATTGACGACGATTCATTGAAAGTGGAGCTTCATTCGCAACATTTTTTCGAAAACCGTAAGATTCATAAAAGTTAAAACTATATTAGCATTTAGCTTCGAAATATGCTCCTTTAGACATCGATTCTTTGATATCGATGTATAACTCCAGCATCAGCTGTCTACTTTTACAATAATAAAGGTGGGCCCTTTTCTGTGACGAAGAACAATTTTTTCGTTATAGATTGTGGTAACAACGGAACCTGGACTTCTGACAAATAGATTTCTTTGTAGTCTGTTGTACATTTATGCTATCTGTGCGATGATAAAGGGTGACTGAACTGCCTCATTGTTATTTATTGCATTTGACTCTATTATTACATTAATTAGCCGTTTTACTGAACACAGTGACTGTAATATCATACATAATAACTCGTGACAGCCATGCCGATGTGAGTAATACCCAGAGGTGTGGCGTAACGGGCATTGTTATAAGTGCTGTGACGTTTGGTTTTAGGAAAATAATTTTATTTCGACTTAAGATGACCGAATACAAGTTGGTTGTGGTTGGTGCCGGAGGTGTCGGTAAATCGGCCTTGACTATACAATTGATACAGAACCATTTCGTGGACGAGTATGACCCAACGATAGAGGACTCGTATAGGAAGCAAGTTGTCATAGATGGAGAGACTTGCCTTTTGGATATCTTGGACACGGCTGGTCAAGAAGAATATTCAGCTATGCGAGATCAGTACATGCGAACTGGTGAAGGGTTTTTGCTAGTGTTCGCAGTTAATAGTGCTAAAAGTTTTGAGGATATAGGGTCATACAGGGAACAAATTAAACGAGTGAAGGACGCAGAAGAAGTGCCGATGGTATTAGTTGGAAACAAGTGTGATTTGCAGGCCTGGGCAGTAGACATGACGCAGGCAAGAGAGGTATTACATTTTGTCTTAATAGTACATAAACACTAGTTTAAAACCAAATGTTTTAAATACCTGTTCATTTAAAAATACTTTTACATGCAGGTTTGCAAGTTACAATTAATGATTGTTATGTATATCTCATTCATCTTATTCATTTGTGACTGTGATATCATAAACTATATTTCAATTAATAAGATATCTAGGTTACAAAAAGTTTTTTTCAATTTTGTCTATAACAAAAGACCTGCATTGTTTTTATTATTATATAGGGTCTTTTCTAAAAGACCAAGGTACATAGTCAAGCATTATTATATGTTAAATTGTTTGTTATTTTATTAAAGTTATTTGAAGTCTTATTATACTTGTCAGATATATTTTAGTTTTTTATGATGAATTTTAGGGTAAGTGCTACCCAGCTTTTCTTAGTTATGAGTTTTTAAGATATCTTTATATGGCAAACAAGATAGCTTATAAACATTTATTGTATTACTTGTTCACATTGACTCACTTAAGATATGCATTCTTTTCTATAAAATAAATTATATCAACTATTTCTAAAAGCCTAATTAGATATATTAGTTGGTTTTAAACAATACATATAGTTTGGTAATTATATTATTTTTTAGACATTATGGAAAACATGATTATTGTTCAGCCACATTTGTATATCCAAATGTGGCTCAACAAACAATATATTATCTAAAACACAGTGGTGACTTTTTAGCCAGCAAGTTATTTACAGTTCATAGAGTGATAAAACTGATTATTTAATAATTATGATAATTGATAATACTTCATTGCTAATATATCTTCATTTATAATATATAATAACAATATATGACAATATACAGTGTAAACTCAATATAATGACACTGAAGGGATTGTGCATTTTATGGTGTTATAGCAAATGGTTGTTAAATGGACAGAAGAAATATCATTGTATGGAAAACAAGCTAAACCAACGCTTTAGAGAGTTTGTCAATTGACAAACTTCATGAAACGATTGATTAATTAAAATGAAGTTTACACTGTTTTGTTATATATTATATAGGCTGTGTGTTGTTTATACAATATAAGCCAGTTTTATTATTGTCAAAATGCTGTTCTTAACTAAGGATTATTCTTGTAGACACAAAAATTTGGCTCCAAGTAAATTTTGAAAACTTCACATAACTTAATGACCTGAGTACACATAACTAATACTTACTGTAAAATCTCAGAACTAAGGTTAATAGTATAAACAATTTATTTTAAAAGTAATAATTTAATTGTTAAACAAAAAGTTTAACAAATTTCCCACCATTTTCAGGTTGCCCGTAGTTACGGAGTACCTTTCGTAGAAACCTCAGCTAAGACCCGTATGGGTGTTGATGATGCTTTCTACACTCTAGTTCGTGAAATTCGCAAAGATAAAGAAAGCAGGGGTAAGAAATTTAGACGAGGAAATAAATTAGGTTCCAGGCGTTCCTTCAAATGTACACTACTTTAAGTCAGGAAATGTTATTATTGTTCCTTCAAGCAGGGCTCACTTTAATGAATTATTTTCAGTGTGGTTATTGTTTTTGAAAATGAATAGGCAACAATTAAATCTATCAAAAGTATGTTAAAGTGCTTTCTACAGTTCCTTCATTCTAATATTCAAAAATAATATATTGTGATAATAGTGCCATGAATACTATAATATAATTAATAAATTTCGCCGTTCTTATCTCATTAAAATTGTCACTAAATAATCTAGCTATATCCAAAACCCTACAATCCAGTTATACTACACTGTAAATAATATCATTAATTTCTACCATTTAATGTACGTACACAAATTTTATTTTTATTACTTGGTATATTTATTTTATGTTTGTGTTATTATTAGCAAGTAAGAACTCTAGGAGCTATAAAAATATAAAATATATACTAAAATCATTTGCTGTAATTTACATATTACTATTACTTAATATCTTTTTTGGTACAAATTGTTTTTATACCTACCTATGAGTTACACTTACGTCTCAGAATATAATGTATGCAAATATGAATAAATTCTAAGTAATAAAAAGCACATTTTCATGAATAAAAAAGCTAACATAATGTTATGTAATATAATAATTGTAATGTAGTAAATATCTATAACTTGATATCACTGAAATGATGATATATGACCGTATGATTAAAACAGACATTGTATTGTATAATATTTTTAATTTGGCCATAGGAAAATAATTGTGAACGCATGCAAAAAAGTCTTCTATAAGTAATACCGCTTTACCAGTACAAATTGTGTATTCAAAATCATTAACCATTCTTCTAAAATCTTTATGTCAACTTCCCTATTTCCTGATGGCCTCTTTTAAACAACGGATTTTTTGGGTCCTGCTAGAAAACACACTACAACATTAAAATATGTGGCATGTTCCATCTTGTTTCAGTTATAAAACAATTATATATATTGAGAAAAAATATTTAGTCATGCTCACGTATATTTTCGTCACATTGAAAATGCAATGATTTGTGTCATGAAAACCTTGAAATCGTGTACGGATATGTTTAAGCAAGATTTAAAAGCTTTAATCTAAAAGAATTACTCTGCTCGTACCAAACTCAAATCCTTCAAAATCATGAAACAGCCTGAGTTATTCAGTTCGTTCAAAAGTGGGAGTGTGCTTCACTGATAACTAAAATAAGCTTTAACTTAATACACTTGCGTAAAAACGTTTTTATGCCAATTAACACTTTACCAATATTTTTGTACTATGAATTAATTGTAAATAAGTTTTGATTCTAGTTATAAGCTTCTGCTTATCAATTTAGATAGTATTAAATCAATTATAGCTAGTTTCATTAATTATATCAAGTGTATCCATAATATTTTTAAATTTTGATTCTTTTATTACTATTCTGCAAACATATTTCAATCATTTTAAAGGATTTTTTATTATACTAAATTACTTTATAAATTCACACATTAGAATAAAATTCACATGATTAAATAGCTTATGTTTGTTATCAGCTCTAACAACAGAGAGCAATTTAAAATAATTATGATTATTGCGAATTTGTTCATCACAAGTGTATCATAACATTTCCTGTGTCATTTTACAATGTTAATTATATTTAACTATTTTTTTATTAAGGCGGTCACAGTTTAACTATGAATAGTAAAAGATTGCATATGAATTATTATTTCGATTATGAACTGTCCTTTTAATAAGGTGTGGTTAAGTTTTCGTTAAATTTTATAAAGAATAGCTTTGACGCTTGAACACAAATAAGAGTGGTTGTGTTTTTCAATAGGCATACACATATAGTTTTTCGACAAATATACTTATGCATCGCAATTAGTTCGTAGTGTTATCTGGTATATATAAGAAATGTCTGCTTAGTCTCAAACAATTTCGAAATTGTAACGTATTTTTTAAAGTTATGTCCTACGCAACAAAGCAACTGTTCTTAAAATATATTCTATAATTTTATACAATCTTCTGGACTTCAGGCTACCTACGATCTAATATTATAGATGGCTCTGAAGTAGGTATCCTTGTAATAAATAAAATATTAAACACACATCTGTAATGTGTTTTAGAGCCCATAAACAATGACAACTGTAAAAGTGGTTCGTGGAAGTTGTTTGGCTGATTAACTACATTTACATTTAAGGATAACTATTAGTGCAAAAAATACTGCATATACTTATTGTTTTTTAAATAATTTACAATTAATTATTTGTGAAGAAACTAAATGTAATCAGTTTGACTAAAAGGACAAAGAAGAATTATGTCAATTTATTGTCATCTTTAACTGGTCATCTAAGCCGCAACCACATTTATTGCTGAATTATATTATACCGATTGCAAGTATCTTTAATTTTCTCAAATGGGTGAGGGAGTATTATTTCCATCAATTTCGATATATGGCATACAATTACTTTATACGTGTATAAAATGCTGTGTTGCCGTTTTGTTTCAAGCAAATCGGTTTGTATAATCGCTTTTTGTTAAGGAATTTGAGGTACAATGAAGAAAATTAACGAATTTTTATACCAACCGGTTTGATTTTGTCACTTTTATTTTTAAGTTAAGTTTAATTGTGTACCTTAGATAATTTACTTATATTAACGAAATGTAACTGCCATGTAGTCAGTCCTATATTTTTGCCATTAAACTAAAACAATTTATATGTTTCAAATAAAGCTTTTCTTTTGCAATTTTAATTACGTCGTATAATAATCGTACTTGGAATATCATATCAAATCGAAAGCACAAAGGTTTGGAATAATAGGTTAATTATTGTGAATAAAATCATAGTAATTCTGTAAAAATGCACTGAGTTTGTGCTTGTTAAAATTAATAAATTGGCAAAAATATGTGTTTTCTTTTCTATATATCCTACCTAAGATTTACAAATTACCAGTTGCGTTAAATATGCCCGGATATTATCATAATAATGATATTAAAGAAATATTCCTTATATGTCTGTATAATTTAGGAATTAAATTTATTGGATTTGGTTAATTTTACTTAAAGGTCAGCTCTGTACAAGTGTTCTACAGATGGAGACGACTACAATTATATCAAATCTACGATTATATCTAAATTGCTTAGGAGATATAGGCATTTGAGGAGACGCATGTGCACTCATTTTTGTAACCTTTATACATATTCGACACATAATCAAAAGAGCCGCAGGTCCAAATTAACTTCGCAGGTCCACTTTTCTTATTTATTTAACACTTTATCGCACTTAAACACTAGAAGCAAATGACATTAACAGATGTTAGAACATATAAGAGCAACAGGCGGCCTTATCGCTAATAAGCGATCTCTTCCAGACAACCCACCTTTTATTTATTTATTAGGCATTTTCCATATTTAGGCCTACCTACTTTACTCCAATAGCGTATTTCGCCATGTACAGCCGGGATTCAAGCTGAGACTAATTGTAATATAGGTCCTAACAGATCGAGACCTAGGTTCGAACCTGTATCTACGAGAATTAAGAGGCTTTTTGTATGTTCAGCAATTTCAGGCCTAAATTGGTGATAAGATGTTGTCACTGTTGATATCTCACTGTTAGATATTAATTCTGTGGTTTAGCTGGTCGACTTTTAATAGAACGATATTTATTTTTCAACGACCGGGACGCGTTGGTGATATATTTTAGTCGCTGATAGTTAGTGGAGTAAAAATTTTAACCTCTCACTTCTATTTTATAGGACCTATAGTATGATATTGTCTACTAGTGGTAAATAGTTTTTCATTTCACGAGTAAATAAGTAATAGGTAATCTTTTTTAAAAAAATGGCACGAATGTAGTAAAGGATACATTTTAAGCACTTATTTTTTTAAAGCCATCCTTAATAAGCTGAAACAGGGGATGAAAAATAAAGAGAACGTGCTAATTTAAACAACTGTAAAAAAAGGGGAAGGTACTTTTTGAAAATTTACTACTAAATAATCTGTGTAGTTTGTTGTGTGTAGGACATGTCACCATTCACCCGTCACCGTCTACCGTAGGTGAGAACATGTTCGGTATTTTGATTTTTGACACGTCAGAACTGAATAAATATACAATTAGGTAGTTGGTAGATATGATTAATAATTCGTTTAAGGAACTTGAAATATTACAGACATAATACATTTATTTAGTAATTGGTCTAAAATGGAATCAACAAATGTCTGTACCGAAATAGAAAGTGATGAATTCTACAGTAAATTTCTTGAAGAATCTGTAAGACCAATATCTGGCGAGAACATATCAGTATCCGACCAAGTCACTAAACTCAGTGAGGGCATCAATAAGCTTACAAAAAGCTTGGAATGTCAAGTTCTAGCTAAACATAATGATTTACTAACACAGGCAAGTCATATATCGGATTTGGAAAATATGCTAGATGCGGTGAAAATTCAAGAAGAATCCCTTTTACGCGGTACAGAAAACCTTGCAGAAGGAGTGTATGCGTCCTATGAGTCACTGGAAAATCAAACACGTATGCTCGAAAGAGTTCAAGCGACATGCAACTTACTTAGACATGCTTCTACAATCTTAGTTCTATGGAAAAAATTATGCTCTTTAAATGAAAATCCAGCCAAGGAAGCCATGCTTCTGTTTGAGTTGAATGAGTTATTTGGTGACTTTGATTTTAAAGGTATTCATTTACTGGAAGATGTTTTGAAACAAGTTCAGAAGCGGAGAGAAGACTTACTAAATATTTCAACGAAAATGCTTCAAACCAGTCTCTTAAACGGGGATAAAACCAAATTATTACAATGTTTTAAAGTATTTCACAATTTGCAGTGCACAAGTGAACAAATTGCTAGTACAGTGAGTGACATTTTAAAAGATTTACAGAAGGAAATAAATGTTGCTTTGAATGTTCAAATGGTATCTATAGAAGTTAAAAAATCAAGTTCTGGACGTGTAGCACCTGGCAAAGCCAACATAATGAATGCACAAGATTTTAAAACAAAACTATGGGACAATATCGAAAAATTGTTTAAAGGTGAAATATATAAAAGTTGTATTAAAGTTGTAATGCTGCAAAATGTTGTAAGTGAACTGCATGCTATTGGTAACTTTAGAAATATTGCAAAGAAGTTTTGGAATGAACTTTGTTTGCTTTTTAGTGTTGAGTTAGAAAAAAGTCCATCAAATGTCAGCCAATCTATTGAAATAGATTATGCAAAGTTATTGAAATGTTTTAATGACTTGCTTTTAAAACTTAAATGTAAGAATTTAGAAATGAACCGCTCTTATTTCACAAAATGGGAGAACTCTTTCTTATCAAAGTCACTAGCAAAACTTTTGGAACCAGTGAGAAGTATGTGGCATCTTAATCAAGTGCCTAGCATTGACCAAATAGACAATGCTATTAGAGTGATAGCGGAGGCTTTGAGTATTTCTTTAGGAGACAAACAGTTAAGCATAAATCTAGCATACAGTGTAGCTAAGAGCATTAAACAAATGCATATGGAAACTGAACAACGACTTTCTATGGACAGTGATTGTGCTCAAATAATTGAACCTCCTACAAGTTCACAACAGAAAAATGCAGATTTATGTAATGCTTTATATTATTTTACATCACAGATAAGACGTGTACTTATCAATATGAGTACTATTCTCCCACCAGAGAGTGTACAAATAGTTCACAACAGTCTAAAAGATATATCTAGCTTACCTATCCTTCAGTTATTTGCAGAATCTATAAACAATTCCCTTTTTATTATTCTTATGACTTTGCATGATGAACAGGATTTTGTAAGAGAAGAAGATCCAACACACAAAGCATTATCATGCTCTCCATATATGAAAGAGTTACAACAATTTATCTCACGTTGCAAAGATATTTACTTGTCTATGTTCCAAGAAAAGACAGCTTTAAATGAGTGCAACATAACAATATCAAAAGCATGCATTGAGAAATTTGTTCAACATGTATGTAATGTCCGACCATTGACTGCATATGGTCGAGCTAAACTACAAGTAGACTGTAAACAGTTGGAGGCTTCTCTATCCCCATTGATCAGCGATATAATTGACTTGGGTGACCATTATCGTCAATTGAAGGCATTGCAATTACTATTAGAAAAATCACCACAAGATATAGCCAAAAGTCAGTATGAGGGGGCATCTTTACCGTACTCCTTAGTTATGATGTTTTTGTTTTCCCATGCTGGAACACAGCTAATATCTCCCTACATCTGTGCTGGTTGGAATATTCAAAAGCTTATGCAGTGGTTAGAAAGTCATAAAAATGAAAGGGATAGGCTTGAATTTGTAGCAGGAGCTCTTCAAAGGTATCAAAATCACATAAGGCAGAATCAGATTGCTACATATGATGTTGTGTACCCAATACTTATACAACTTCTAGATGATGGAAGAAAAAATTTGAAACAATAGTTTTAAAATACATATATATTTAATATTACCCAACCATATTTAAAAACATGATTTTTCAATAATTTCTATATTGTTTATCCATATGGGTAGTATATAAAGATATGGCTTCTTCATGTTCTTTTTTCTGACAATTGTAATGGTTTGTTTGGTACATTTAAGTATCCTAATTTATTCACATCTGTCCACTCATGTATATACATACATAAGTTTCAATCATTGCTATCATCAACAATAAAGCAAAAAGTTATATAAGAAATATTCATTTAGAATGCATAGAGAAAATAAATATACATTTCTACTGGTCAGACAAAATAAGTAGGAAATTTGCTTTAATAAATAAACTACAAATTATATAGCCACATTTTATTTTATAACAATAATAATATATCATTCACAGTGCAAACATTTAGTTACAAATGCTTTTAACAGTCTATTATAATTTATATGGTGGTGTAAATTATCGGTCAAATACTTTCCTTCACAATAATCAACCTACTAATTTCAAGAAATTTGGTTATTAAACAATAATAAATTTAATAGAAAGCAATTAGATAGATCTTAGGAGGAACATCTTATCTTGTGATAAATTGCATGTAACCAACCAGGTTAACTATGCCACACAAACTGAATCATCTATTATACATTTCGTCTACACATGTAAATCAGTAATTTGATATTAGACCTTACCTATTAAGCCCCACATACTTCTATTCAATAGAAGTAGCTGAATGAAAAATACAGATTAGACCTGATCGAAGGCAATGTTAAAGACGTCTTGGTAATCACTAACAAAGTGAATCTCAATGTCCTTTTTAATAAAGTCTGGAAGGTCGTCATAGTCACGACGGTTCTCCTCTGGTAGTATGACACAGTTGACGCCGACGCGTTTTGCCTGTAGTTTTATTCAAATTTTTAATTACAAAAACTAATAAACATATTATATTTAAGAATATTACAATGATTACAAATCATGTATCAGAAGCAACAACACACGTAACAAGGTTTGTTTTAGCAGAATTGCAAAATTAACCCCTCATAATTAATGAAATTAGGGTAATATAAGTAGCTTTTTTAAAATATCATAATTTAGCATTTTATAGACATACATATATATGAAAAACGACTTACTGCAATAATTTTTTCTTTTATTCCACCAACTGGCAACACTCGGCCTGTAAGGGAAATCTCTCCTGTCATAGCTAGTTGAGATTTGACAGATTTGTTGAGTGCTAGGGATAAAAGTGCGGTAGTGATAGTCACACCAGCTGAAGGACCGTCTTTTGGAGTCGCACCTTCTGGCACATGGAGATGTAAGTGGCTGAAACAATTTTAATTATAAACTTAAACCGCAAGTCATAAATTAAGTAAAGTCGTTTTAGTTATTCTCATAAGCAATAGCCAAATCATTCAAGATCTGACCATCAATGATCCTCCATTGATGGTCATAAGTTCCTACTAAACTTGGTAATTTTATAAATGCTTCTATTTATTAAAAAGTTATATTCAAAATCGGTAACCATTCTTTTCGTAAAAATAAATAACTTACTTAGAGTTATCTCGTGTCTTTTTGAATTATTAGCTTTATAATAGAGTTGCACTGCTTAATCAAAATAAACAGAATTAACTCCTTAGTTATCTATACCTATCCCTTGATAGGCGTGTATCTGCTTGTGTTAATCTTAATATCAATAAATAATAAAAAGGGGAACTCACCTAGTGTTCAAAAATGTATTGCCTGCATTGTGCTTATCCAGATAATTCCTGGCAACTGTAAGAGCAATTCGTGCAGACTCCTTCATCACGTCTCCAAGGTGCCCAGTTAGCTCCAGGGACCCGGAACTGGCTTTCTCCTCATGATGCTTATTGCGGAGTGCTGTTTCTATGTAAAGAGTACTACCACCTGTAAAAAAATATTAATTGAGCTTAATTAACATCGAAACTACTACGTGCCCGCGCAGCACGATTATACGTACATAAACGAAATATCTTTACCCGTAATAAAACACTCATTTTGTAGATTGAAAAGTATAAGGAGAGAAAAAGAATATGTCGCAATAACCATTGAACAAGATTTTACTCTAATTTAGAGGTGAAATAATTGTAATTAGATAATGTAGAAAATTAGTACATAGTCACACTTTACATTGCTAATAAAGGCAAATATTGCATCGACGTTTGCTAGACACTTCTAGTGATAAGTGAAAGTACAGTTAGTATTTTCTCATAATTCCTGTTTATACATACACAAACACTTTCGTTTCATAGTTTTAATTAGTTTCTTATATAAGGAATTTTAAAACAAATTGTTAAGCATTCCATATGATTAATTTTAACAGTTTTGGACTTTTTTCTTACCCATTGCGGTCCAAGCCAATCCCATGATGACACCAGGGGGTGTGATGTCATACATACGGTCATGTTTAAAGGTAGGTTTGCCGACCAAATCCGATAAATTCTCATCCGTCACTATTAACTTATCTGTTTCTTGCTTTACTATCTTGAAAGCAACTTTTCGAGCGATCTGTAAATCAATTTTATACAAACAAGCTGTTATTAAAACACTGTAGGGTTAGGGTTTTATGTATTTTTGAAAGCGACATAATAATACAAAAATCTCTAAAAATAGATGTTGGCCGATTCTCATATCAACTCAATATGCTCACAAGAAATTTCACGAGAATCAGTAAAGCCATTCCGAAGGAGTTACGGGAACAAACATTGCGACACGAGAATTTTATGTATTAAAAGATATTGCATAAACCTGCTATTTTTTTATATAATTATAATGAATTTATGTTTAAAAAAATTAAAAGGAAAATATGTAATGTAACGTAAGTAAAAAATATTACTTTTTCCTTTATATACCTTTTCAATGTGTTTCTGTAGATTTCGAACACCACTTTCTCGGCAGTAAGACTTTATAAGCGTGTGCAGAGCTTCAGGAGTTAGGTCTATCTGATCGTTATTCAGGCCGCAGTTCTTTTGGGCTGTAGGGACCAGATATTGTTCCGCTATTGCCAACTTCTCCTCTGCCACATAGCCTGAAATAGAGCAAACATTTCTTAAAACACTCAACATATTTAAATGTTTTTTCTATTTTCCTGTTATTTATTATAATTTGACTAATGTTTTTAAACTTTTTAAATAAATTTAACAAAAAGAGCATTGGACCTTTCCTTAAAATTCTTAACTCACTTACCAGACATATTAATTAGCTCCATTCTATCTTTGAGTGGTTCCGGTATCATATCAACGACATTTGCAGTGCAAATAAAAAGAACCTTTGATAAATCTACGGGAACATCTAGGTAGTGGTCCAAGAAATTTGCATTTTGTTCAGGATCTAACAGTTCGAGAAGGGCTGACGACGGGTCCCCATGAACTCCCCTGAAAAATAAGTATATCATAACTATAAGACCTATTTAGTTTTGTATAACATTTTTTTAACTTCTAATGGTTTTAGTTAAAATATTCGTAATATTAAAGTAGTTGGTCTCTCTTTAATAAGGGGTAAGCTAAAGTTTGTAACGAAACTCTTCTCGTGTTAAGTCTAGTAAACGCTCTTATTGTCAAGTTATTTCACAAGATAAGTATTTAAATTTAATAATGTGTAACGAATTTGTTTAAAATTACATACTAATGAAAAATACTGATTAACATAAAAAATTACATCATACTTCTAAAAATAGCGAGGCGAATAATAAATGATTACAACTAATAAATAGGCTGGGGCTAGGCTTTAAAGTAACTTTTTTTAAAGAGGAGCAATGTCGCTATTAATTTTTTTAATAACCATTTTTCAACGCACTTGCCAATCTTGTCCACCTCATCAATAAGAACCAACGGGTTCTCAGTGCCGGTTTTCTTCAAGCATTGAACCAATTTTCCTGGCATTGCACCAACATATGTTCTCCTATGACCTTTAATCTCAGCCACATCAGTCATCCCGCCGACAGAAAATCGGAAGTATTGACGATTTAGGGCCCGCGCAATCGACCGAGCTGGAACAATCAGGTGGAGCTACAATTTACTTAATTATTTATATGCCACTTAATTAATGGAATAGTTATTGCATTAAAACTCTCTTTATATTTAAAAATTATAAATTTTAGTCTTAAATCTATAAAACTCTTATTCGCTTTAATTACAGTTAATATGATGAAATATATTTAAGTAAATAAACATAGATACCTATACTAGTCTTCCCAACACCCGGTGGGCCATGGAAACACAAAATTTTCCCTTGAGTGCTGCCTTTGAGTTGCGATACAGCAATGAACTCTAGAATTCGCTTCTTGATATCCTCCATACCGTAGTGGTCTTCATCAAGGATAACCTGCGCATCGTTCAGCTTCAAATTTTCCTCAGACGTAATGCCCCAGGGTAGAGATGTCAGCCAGTCGAGGTAACAACGAGTAACACTACCAACCAATTTCATTATTATACAAATAGAAAGTGATGCATAATTATATTATGTTTGTCACAATTTTCTTTGCATTGCTTTGAACAGTTAATAACATAAAAAAAACAACTTACTTGAATTCCGAACTGTGGCCCTCCAAAAAGTTTAGTTTGTTCAGCTCTTCATCTATTACAGTTTGCACGGCTTCTGGTACAGTCTTTTCAGCTAATCTCTCTCTAAATTTCTCGCCTATTGCGTCTTTATCATCTTTTTCGAGGCCTAACTCTTTTTTTATTACCTGAAATAAATAGTGGCTATTTAAAATTTCTGGAAATATATTTTTAATTTAAATTGAGTTATTCCGCTGTGAATAATAGTAGCGCTGTTTTACTTTTCTATTTGAAATGACTACAATAAAGTTATGTGGAAAACTTGATCGCATTACAAAATGGTACCCCAAACCTTCAACTGCTCATGAAGAATGTATTTCCTGTGTTGTTGCTTAACTTTTTCTTCAACCTCTTTCCCAATCTTTTGTTGTAATTTAGACAACTCTAATTCTTTCTTCAGTAGCGATAGAGACATCATCAGTCTCTTGGGGATCTAAAAATTATTTAATTTAAAAAAAATCTTAAAAATTTGGCTTTTAAATATTTACAATTGAAACATAAATTCAGGTTTATAATACATACATCAATTTCTTCTAGTACAGCCTGTAGTTCTTTAGGTTCTGCTCCGGTAAGGGCAGCTCCCAAATCACTTAAATACACTGGATTGTCAACCACTCTCTGACCTTGCGCCAACATATGGTGTAATGATTCTCTGTAATTATAAATTTAACAATATTATTAAAAACATTGTGGGTAGTCACAGCGATCATGTTGCCATCTTATAAAAATATACTATAAAAAGGTTTAGCATTGTAGATAATGATCTATGAACAATGCAACATTATCTAGCTTAAAACTCTAAAAAACCTTATATTAGGCAAATAAACAGTAATTATAATAAGTAGAATCTGAATCTGATAGAAAAGAAGATATATAAATTATAAATTTAAAAAAAAATTGAAAACCAATCTCACCTATACAAAGGATTCAAGTTAATAATGTCCCGTATAGTTTTAATCACTTCTTGTGTTATAGCTTTCACTTCCTCATTCTGCTTGAATTTTTCATGCATGACATTTTCAACTTTCACCATTAGTACTTGATCAGGTGGCAGTTTTTTAGTCTCCTTAACCTCTTTATCTTCAGTCTTTTTTCGAGAATTTCTATATTTTCTACGTCGTCTTTCGGCGTCTGTGTCTTCACGGGTAACGTTAAATTCCGTATTAAATATAGGAAACTTAAGCTTCATTTCTGAAATGATATGCATTTCGGAAATGAAACCAAAGTTATAAATTAGACTAATTTAAATCTATTGAAGAGACCTGATGGTAAACCTATTCAATTGATGACTTTTATAGGTACTAACACAACTGATAAACATACTTTATATAAAACACATTTTAACAGCCAGAACACAAGCAAAACCAATGTACAACCATCACACTAGGGATGAAACCCAGGACCATCTAATTGGCAGTCCAGTATTAATCATTGTGGTAAAAATGGTATCCATACACTAAGGTTAAACATTTAGATGATATTAATAAATTAATATTTAATTTTAGATCCTTAACTTTGCCATAAGAATATATAAAATACCCACCAGCTGGCCCAGTTTCAATTTCATCTTCAATAAACTGTCCAGTAATCTTTATTCTTCGATGGGCCATCACAACAAGCCTCAACTTAAAGTCCATATCCTGCATTTCATGTATTTGTGCAAACACACCGACTTGATGCAAATCATCCAAGTTTGACACCACATCAGATTTCTCATCTTCAGTTTTACGCAGGAAAATACCAATGTATGGTTGATTTAGTTTCACTTTACGTCTAATAAGGTCTATTAGAGCTGGGTTTGAAATCTGAAATAATTTTATTTTCCATAGTGCTTAATTATACTTTTAAGGCTTTCTCCTCTTTTCTAAATCTCCAGTGTGAAGGAAGATTCTAATGCAGAGGAACCTATCTTAATCATAATAAATAAGCTTAGTTCGTAATACATGAAAATTAATATTATATGAAGAATGAATAAAATGTTAATATTCAATTAGCACACAATTTTCAAATAATTATTATTATAAGTTCCCATGGAAGAGGTCAATGCACTTCAACAGTTATTGTTTGTACTTATAATATTTAAATATTTATTACACACCTCTATTAACTTAATAAATCTAGGGAAGACAGGGTTCCTATTAATTGCTATTACAGGAACTTGTGGCCACACTTCTGGAACAGCCACTGTTGCTGGCAGTTGACTTGAAAACAAAGTTTCTTCTTTAACATCCTCAATTTCTTCTTCTTCGGGTTCATTTTTATTTCCAGTTGAATAATGTTTTATTTGTAAATGCTAAAATAAAAACTTGTAACTTACATACAACATATGTATTTTTATTCATTAACAGTTAGTTGCTATGTTTAAAAGTTAAGTGTGTTGGTCAAATTTATAGAAATAAATAGGTAATAAAAATAGGTAAATATATATTTACCTGAAGTGTGACGAAACCCATAAAATGACTACTCGAGCGAGAGTCTATCAGACTATTACAATATAAAGTTTTCAAATTTCTGTTGTTTCCCGGTTTACATTGTAATTGTGATGCAATTTTAGTAACATTTCGGGTCAAACGAACTGAATATTTTAAATTGGGATTAAAAAATATAGTATTTCGCATTAAAGAACTTGCCGTGTGCATTATTAATCTGGTTTATTTAATGACTTAGTATCAATAACATTAGAGCACAAACCATTAAAATATTTTTATTATCTTTAAAACTCTTAGGTTATTTTATCCAGATTAATAAAATTTTGAAAACACTAAACAATTGTAAGACTACAGAGCAAGTACAGACAGTGAAATATAAAATTAAAAAAATATAAATGCCAATTGCCAGTTGTATGTTCTACGCTTAAAGAAATATATGCCTAAGTAGAATCCTTCTTAATTACTTTCCTAGTTTTATGTATTCATATAACTCACGACCCTTTTCATTTTGTAAATACAGATTAATATTGTATAAATACAATATTAACCATCACGGCCTCTTAAATATTTCTATGAAAAATAAAAAAAATATCTGTGGTATACGTAGTTGTAGTTAATACTAATTTAACGAAGATGACGCTCTGTGATGAGTGATGACCATTTACCAGACCGTAAAATCATGTAAAAGATGTTGTTTTTAAAATCTTTTAGGTAAAAAATAATATATTCATTATTAAGGATTTTAAAATTTTATTTCAAAATAGTAAGTGATATTGAAAATTAATAATGCTCTCGAATTATTTTCGAATTTTGACGGGTTTCTTTAAGGTCAATAATGCATAAATACACTAACCTCAAAACAAAAGGATGAAAACAAATGTAATATTATTTCTTTACAGAATATTGAGAAAATGGATACATCAAACATTAAAGGAATAAAAAGCATCATTGAAGGCCAAGCAGAAATACGCGTGTCTTCAGAGAAAGTTTTTTACAACCCAGTTCAGGAATTTAACAGAGACTTGAGTATAGCTGTATTATCAGTGTTTATCGATGATTATAGGAAAGAAAAACATGAAAAGACTCTTAAGAAGAGTGAAATACTTAAAGCAAAGAGAATTAATCCTGGAGACAATCACGGTGTATGTGAAATATTGTGTTAACTTTCATAGTAACTTTTCAATGTTTAGCTGAAAAATCAATCCATAATAGTCTTACCTGTGTTCCTCTTTTTCTATGAATTTGATTAATTTGCCATGCTTTTTATGAGTTAAATTCAGTAACTCTGTTTTTTACTATAAATACATTTTAGATTCCAGTTACAATTTTAGAAGCATTATCAGCAACAGGTCTCAGAAGCATTAGGTATGCAAAAGAGGTACCAAATGTGACAAGTATAATAGCTAATGATTTGTCAGAGCAAGCTGTAGAGACTATAAAGGACAACATTTTGTACAACAGTGTAGATGATGTTATTGAAACAAGTCATGATGATGCTTGGTAAGATATTAATAGTAAGTTATCTATGAAATCTTACAAATTAGCTTAGTCTAGTCTACTGTGACTTAATGTCTACTTCTAAAACCAAATTTTTTAAGTCATTTTGAACTACCAATAACAAAATATTTTTGACACATTTCAGCATGCTTATGTATAAACACAAACATCATTCAAAAAGATTTACAGCAATAGATCTAGATCCATATGGTTGCCCTTCCATATTCTTAGATTCAGCTGTACAAAGTGTACAAGACGGAGGTTTGTTGCTTGTGACTGCAACAGATATGGCTGTCTTGGCTGGAAACTCACCAGAGACTTGCTATGTTAAATATGGTGCTATTAGTCTTAAAACCAAGTGCTGTCATGAAATGGTAAATGTGCATCTATATTATTAAAAATAAAAAAATACTAGAAACTAAATCCCTAATTTTATTAATGACTTGGCAATTTTTTTTTTAATATCTTGCTAGATATCTACAACAACAGTATTAACAACCTGTTCATTACATACTTTTTGAGCCTAACAAAAACAATATTTTTAAACTTGGTAGAATCATTGTCAAACAATTAAAAATAAGCATTGATATTTTAATATTAATACCTAAAAAAACTGTTATTTTTCCAGGCATTGAGGATATTACTTCAAAGTATAGAGCACCATGCAAACAGATACAGTAGATTCATAGAACCTATTTTAAGTATTTCAGCCGATTTTTATATAAGAGTATTTGTTAAAGTCTACTCTGGTGCATTTCATTGTAAGAAAACAACAAGGTAATTTTTTAAATTATATTGTAAAAAACAATTATATAGAAAAGGGGCAAACAAGCAGGAGGCCCACCATAAAGGTGAAGTCGCCACCCATAGACACTCAAGTTCATGTAAGAGATACAATAACAACTTAAAAAAACTTAAATTGTGTAAACAACAATGTTAAATATTATATTCCAAAAAAATAATTGCAGAACTTTGATTGATGATTGGAATAAAACATAAAGTGTAAATTTATTACAATATTATTTATAATAGATTTTAAATTGACTAATTGTTATTTTGTTTTGATCTACTCTCTCTCTGTACGCAATATAATATAACTGTTTTTTAGCAAACTATCAATGGTATACCAGTGTGTTGGTTGTGACAATCTAACTTTACAACCACTGGGCAACTTTAAACCAAACCCAACTGAAAAAAATCCAGGGCAAGTGAAGAGTTTTCTACCAAATGTACCTCCAGTTAGTGAGTTTTGTGTTCACTGCAATCAGAGACATCATGTGAGTAAACTTCAGAGTTGAGACGTAATACTTAGCCAACTCTATTTCTAAACAATTTGTTGTTTAATATTATTCCAGTTTTTCTTTCAAAATCAAAAATATCCTTATTCACATGGGTAACATCTCTGTTACACTTTTGAATTGCCAAAAAAGAAATCTCAAAACAATCTACATTTACTGCCAGTTCCCAAACTAAGGGTGTAGAGAGGACGAGAAGAACTGTCAAGAACTCTCTGTCACTCCTTTACCTATATTTTATTTCATATTATAATTGCTATGTTACTTTTTTATAGCTAGGTGGTCCCATTTGGTCAGCGCCAATACACAATGTAGATTTCGTTTCTCGGGTACTTAACCATGTAGATGAAAACTCCCATAAGTTTGGCACAGCCAAACGTATTCAAGGGGTCTTGTCTATGGTACAAGAAGAGTTGCAGTATATACCTTTATACTATATCCTAGATAAACTCTTTGGAAGAGTACATTTGGAGACTATGCCAATGATGAAAATGAGGTATTTTAAGAATGTTGATAGGATAAAATTTGCTTAATAGGTTTTCATATAATATGGTTCCGAAAATTCTAAGTATGTATTTATTTTGTAGATCCGCGATTCTAAATGCTGGGTACCAAGTTTCATTTTCGCACGCATCTAAATTATCAATTAAGACAAATGCGCCTGCACACCTAATATGGGACATTATTAGAACTTGGGAGAACACTCACCCTGTTAAACCGTCTAAGTAAGCACAATTTATTTAATAGTAATAACTATTTATGGTAAGAACTAATATATTTTGCATACAACATATTTTGCATTTGTTTATCAGAGAAAAGATGTCAATTTAACATTTTTATTACACTTGAATAATTCTCTTTCTACAGATTAGAATCAGATACAACTGCTAAATACATTTTAAGTCAAGATGTTATGAATACAGTGGATTTAACTGAGAGAACTGATGCTAATCCTTCTAGTAGACGAAATGGTGCATTGCGGTTCCAATTTAATCCCACAAGATATTGGGGACCTGGATCTAGAGCCTCTATTAAGTAAGCATTTCTCCTGAAAATAATAGCAATGCATTAGTTTCAAGTTTAATAAAGTATTTTAAATTAAATGTATTTTAAAGTGTTCATCACATGTATATTTCTGTAGAAATCAAAAGAATATATTTTCAAGAATAGACAGTTTTTTAGTGTAGTAAATAGTAGGAGAGAGATATAGTTTGCAAGATTAGAACATAAATTGTCTCAAGTTCCCATTTAATTGTCTTATGTGTAACCCTAGTTGTGTTATCTCATAAGTTTATTGTTTTAAATATATTTAGCACATAAGATGTCTTGGGACAGATATAATAAAATAAAATAAAATGCTACTTTTTCAACAATAATAGTTATTTCTAAAATTTACATAAAACTTTACTTAGTTACAAACTAAACCTCTCAGAAATCACACTGTGTTAATCATAATATACAATCAAATACCGAAAGCTTTCGAGGCTTATATATACATGGCTTAGAAACGGGTTTTGGCGTCATATTTTCATACCCTTTGTGCCTTTGTACTTACAGTGTTGGGGAAGAAAAGATGTCGAAGGCGGTAAGAAATCAAAACAAAAAAAGTAAAATGCAAGAGAAACGAGAACATTCGCCTCGAAGTGATGACGAGTCGCGAAAAAAAAAACACGTCGAAGAAGAATCTGTAGCTAAATAAATGATTGTTTTGTAAATTGTATATTCATTATTTTTGTATAATTCATTACAACCGATGTCGAAAGACAGTCATTTTTTGCCGTACCTATAAATTTCATAGGTGACCTCATACTCGTACACATCATTTATTATATTGGTACGAAAGTAAAGATAAAGTATACAATACAACTCCCTGGATATCTAAATAGAGAACTACTCAATTGTCAAATTGAATTTGAAGTTCGCTCAAAACAGTCGATAGTGTCATTTTGACTACGTTGTCAAGAACTCATTTCACCTCTATTGTTGAATACTCTGTCTCCATTGTTGAGTTGTCAAATCTAAACAAATTTTTGTATTTAGTATTATCTATGGTAGTGATTTCTGACCTACAAGTACCTACCTAGTTATTTGTACATAAATCATATTAAATTCATTTCCGTATATCCATAATTCATGAAACGTTAGACAAAATATAACATTTAGTTTGTACAATAATTTATCAATTTAGAGATATCATTGTCTCTGAACTCTGAAGACCTAAATGTTATTTATGTGAATTACTCCATATATATCGAAAGCGCTGATATCATGTTTATTGTGTTGTTTTTATGATCTTGTTAATTTTTGCGCTAATTAATTATTATTGCTGTTTTTAATTAATATAATGAATCCCTTGATAAGAGTGATATGTACAATTTTATTTGTTAGTTGTCTTGTTTTCAAAGTAAATGGATTGGACAGAAAGGTAAGCCACTTTTATTGTTTATATTAGCTTAATTGTGTGAAGGTCAAAAATGCCTTTGTTTCCAATTTTATATTCATAAATTTTTAAATTAATTTACTTCAAGTATATTTACCAAAAAGTTGGTCTTATTGTTTCAGATATCAGCATATTTAAATCCAGGATGTCATAGTTGCTCATCAAATAGTACAGTTCTAGTGTATATACATGCAGAAGGGAACTCTGATGTCTTACATCAGATTTGGGATTTCACTAGGCATCTTCCCACTGTGCTACTCTCTATTGGAAGCTTAAATTCAAATTTAAATATTGAGTGGGTTGAAAATAAACCTAAATATTTTAATTGGACTGAGAAACCTTGGTATACTTTTGCTGCAGCTATTGACAAAGTAAGTTTGTAATTTAGTAGTAATTACTTGTAATAGTTTTATTTATAATTTAAGTTTCAGTAGTATGAAAAAGACATAATAGTTTGTCTTAATTATATATTTACATACATATTAATCAGTAACATTTCAAACTTACGAAAGAATTTCTGTAATGTGATTTTAGACCTTCCAAATAATAATTATCAGAAATAATGATTGATATTATAGTGGAAGTATGTTCTATATTCCATATAAAATTAAAGATAACATTTTATGTAATTCGATCGCAAATGAATCATTACCATATGTGTTTATACAGTTGTTTGAATCATAAATATTAAATAGTGATGTTACAGTTCCACAGGTCCAATAGTTAATAATAAAAATACTTTCTCTATTATTAATGAGAGAGAATTAGTCATTCTTTTTTCTTAGCAGTAGAATTGTAAATTATATTATATTACTTTATTATATTTTTCATTTATTTATTATGTAACTGAATATGTTTAGCTGTTTATGAGCAATACCTGCAAATAAACCAAGAACATGTATTATATTCAAACTACATAATTAAATTATTTTTAATTAAAAATGGATTTATTAGATGCTTTTTGACTAAAAAGAACTATGAATACTGATCTAATCTGTACTTTGTCTTATGTTATTTAGTTATATGAATATGATGATATACATGACACTGGATACATAAACCCAAAGTATCCTCAAAGGGAATACAATCTTAACAGCTTGTGGGAGCTTCAAGAAAGTATATTGACAGACAATGAGGTTATGGTGCATGTGACAGGAAAAATACGCAACAAGGATAACCATAATGCGGCTGTAAATATTAAGGTATTTTAATATTTTCATATAAGTACTTAATTAGTTAAGTACTTATAAATCTAGAGTTAGCTCTAGATCTATTTTAATTTTTTATTTTATTTTTAGCTGGATCTTTTACCCTTTAAAGACTATGCAGTGGAGCTACCCCATTTAATTCATACAGCCAACTCAACACTTATAGATGTTAGCTTGGTAAATCTTACAACGTCATTCAATGCCTCACGATACGCGCTTCACCTTGTTTTGGCTGGGACAGACGATCCCACTGATACAATGCACTATACAATGCGCAAGAGTTTGGATGACGAACATACACCTGGGGTCTTTGAGGTAGATCTAGAGATTAAATAAAATTTCCACTTAAACAAATTTATTATTAGAAACAAGTAGCAATTAGTATTTATTTATTATTTTATATGAGTATTGCATAGTTGCATATTATATACTAGCTTTCTGCCCGCGGCTTCGCCCACGTGTAATTTGGTTAAGTATATAGCGTTTTTTTTAATGATCTCGACAGGGCTTTCTTTCACAGGCTAAAATCTTGTTACAATTGGAATTATATATAGCCTGCGTTACTCAAGGATGATGTAGCTTAACATGTACAAATGTTATCAACATCCTCTGTTTCTGTGGACTTGATGTTTATTTACCATTTACGTGATTATATTTTGTTCGGTAGGGGGTACTTTCAAGTTGGTCCCGTAGTCAGGATCCGATGATTCAGGGAAATCGAGGGCAACTTTCAAATTAACTTACAACTTACTTTTCTGACAATTTTATATTCTGATAGTCATCTTATGTGGATGAGCTGATGATGAAAGGTAAAACTCCTCAGCGGTTAAGAGTTGAAAGAAAATTCTTACGAATTTATACGTACTTGTGAGGTTATTAGTTTGACCAAATAATAAAAAGTAAACCTCCTTAACGTTAAGGATGTAGGTGGAAAAATGGATGCGGACAAACGATAAACGTCTCTTCACTCGTTTCCTTTTACTTGTTTGTATAGGTAGTGTTCACTCAAAATAATCATAGGGTAAAACGTTAATGAAAGTTTGAACTGCATGGTAGTCATTACACAATGGAGCATCTTAATACCGCGATGGATATATTTGACCTAAGTAGAAGTTCTTTAAAAAAAACTAAGACTCAACCTCGCTCACTCAATCACACAGCAACACCATTGCACACACTGATACACACTCACACACTTAAATGTTTGTACTACACATAGTTCCACTTGTTCATGTGTATATATATTTTTATTTATTTTTTTCTGTTCGTGTTTTTTTTTGTTATTCTTTTTTCTGATCTTAGATTCTATACCGGTTCTATATTTTAACCTTGTTTTGGCTTTATTTTAAATCTATTTTTATTGTGTAAACTTTTTTTGATAAGCTGTATAGGTTTAAGAAATAAAAAAATAAAATAAATCTAGGTTGATGACGAATCAACGCCATCTATCGAGCATATTGTTCAACACTCCAACCACGCCCGCGCGCACTGCGTAATTTTTTATTTTTGTTACCTCTCATAAGTTTTAATATTAAGATTAACTTATATTAGAACTTATTTAACAATATATAACTAATCAATCAATACAATATAAGTGTTTAAAGGTTTTGAAGCAGTGGTTGAAATAAATTTTCAATTGATCATAACTTCTTTTTCCCTTAACCGATTTTGACGAAATAAACTTTTGACAGCGCTCCTAATTATATGTAATCTAACTGTGAACCGTTCAGTAGTTTTGAAGTTATAACGTACCAGACAGACAGACAAGAATTCCAAAAATTGTTTTTTTGGTTTCTATGACTCTTCTTTAATTGCCTCCTTTCAGTTTTTTTGAAAAATATTTAATGTACAGACATTAGATTTTTACGGTCTTATTATTAGTATAGATTATAAACTGTGATCTTATATTTTAATGTGAAGTAAAAATCAATTGTTCCATTTGCAGATTGTGGAAATAAAAACGCCTTCGTTATATGATAGTGAGGAAGGGGGGTACCTACAGTTTCGTCCTGTGGGCTATACGTCGCCTCAACGCGATGTTGCCAGTTCGACAATTGCGCACGTATCCCAATTTAACAGGTAATAATATTTAAAAAAAAAAATACAATGTTGGCTTTATCGTTTATGCATGCACGACTTAACCGTAGTGCGTATTGATATACCTGGCCTCTCGCAGTACTTAAGTCATTTTTTAAAATGCAAATAATTATTTGTCTACGTTTCAGAACTATCATGCCGCGGGACAGCACCCTTAGCTTGTTCTTTAAAGAGTCCAAACAGATGATTCTATTACAAGACATGTTTGTCTCGTTTGGTGATAGCGGGGATGGATTCTACAAGCAACATAACTATACTGCTTGGTTAGTTATTTCATGTATTTATTTCACTATTCAATCTTATACAAAATATATTATTATTATTATAAGAAAAAGACACACAAGTTTGATCACTCACATTTTAAGTGAGTACTAAAAGCACTTTGAAACGCACATATATATTGGTTGTTCCATAAGTTATAGAAACAAATAATAATTATATTACCTATTTCATTTACAGGTCCTATACAATGGGTTATGGTACACCCCCTGTAGAAGGATTTTCTCTCTTCGTAATCCTTATTATTTCTATCGGACTTGGAGTACCAATAGTGTTATCCCTGTCTGGTGTTGCATTTGTACTGTTACGGAGGTTAAGGCAGACCAACACACGTACGAGATTCACTAATGAGGACTGACTGAAGTATCAGTTCATGGTGCTAGAGATGGACGACGATGGTCTTTAGATCATGGCAAAATGATATATCGTGTGATAGCCTAATATTATGACGAAAGTATAATTATCATATAGTACTAGTTAATTTAATTGCAAAAAATATATTTCTGTGCTGCAAACTAAATGTAAGAGATCTAAAACGCATCACATATAAAGTTACACATATGTTTGTGGTGCATATTCACGTAAATGTAACTTGTATTCATCAAAACCAAATCTATATAAGTGGACAAAATTAAATTGTATTTTAACATTTAATAAATAAAAAAGTTAATTTTATAAATAATGACGGTTAGTTAGGGTTACGCTTGAGTTATGGTTGATTGAAAGTGTTTCTAAATCTTACAATATTTCATTTTTAAACAAATAGTAGCTTTGCAAAGCTTTGAATTTTTAAAAAACTGTTTGTTGATTACATTACATTTTTTAAGGTTATATAAACCACTAAACATTTAAAATAATTGTCAATAATATTATAAAGCAGAATTCCGTAAACTGTATGTAACATAAAAATTGTATTCAATTTCCAATTGTACAGTTACTGAATATGTGTATTATTGTTATGTTGTGTAAATTATATTAATGCATGTCTTATATGAAAATAATATAAAACATTAAATATAAATGCATTTGAATTTATAGAGCTGCTGAACAAAAAACTTAGGTGTAAATATTTTTTTTTTATGTTTATGCATGTGTTAGGTGTATTTTAAATGAATTTGTAAATATTTTTTTAGGTATTTTATTCCTTTCCCTTAATAAAAAAGGGAACATAGATTTGATTTATAGGTATAGAACATACCATTAAACATAATGACCTAGTTCTAAAAATTTGCCCAGCTTGAAGAAAGTAGTCACTACATAAGAAGATTGAAACTAAAAATAATAATAAGTTGAAATCTGTTCAAATCAAATCAACCTAATGTTTTTAATATTAAATACTTATAAATGTTTTCCACATCCAGTACCATGCTGTAAAAAAATAGATATTCAAACAATATTTAGACATATAGAAATAACCTGAAAGAATTAAAATTTATATGTATAAATAATTTAACTATAAATAATACAATAGCTTGATTTAAATAATTTTATCTTGTGAAAATAAATGTAAATTTTAATAATTATGTTAATTTCATTGCATATATTTAGGTCAAACAATCTAAAATTGCTCTTCTGTCAAACTTAAAATTACTCCAAGAAGGAGAAACAAATTTATAATATGTGGTATAAATATTGTCATCAGTAATTGAGCTCAAGCTCTGTACAGTAGAGAATGAAGTTTCATGTATGTTTTGTGGGGTAAAGAGCTGTCGTTTAGCCATCTTACCAATTTTCTTATTCAACTTGACAACATTTTCTTCATTTTTACATACAGGTCCAGTATTTTGTTGGTATTCTTGAATTTCATCCTGAAGACCTTGTGAAATAGTTTTATTGTTGCTTTTATTTGATTCAATTTCCCCCATTGACTTATGTCTAGTTCTACGTAAAAAAACTTTTGGATTTCTCTCTGCAACCCACCTTCGGATGCGTTTCACAAATGGTAAAACCATAAAGAATGCATTAGGACTTACACCCATCTTAACTTTTGGTGTCATGTCTTTTCTATTTGCAGGCAAATCAGCAATCGGAAACCATTCACATGCTTTGATTTCATTTCGTGTTCTTGGTTGAAACTTAGTATCGCGAGGTACATAACCAATAATATAAAGGCGGACAATTTGATCATGTATCGATGCTTCTATGTAATCTTGTTTGTTGATGAGATTGTTAATGTTAAACCCTGTCTCTTCTAAAACCTATAAACACAAATACATAGAAATTACTTTAGTTTTATTCATTATATACTTATTTTCATAAAAAAAAATTTATAACATAAAAAAAAGTATTACTTCTCTTGTTGCACATGTCCATGGCTCTTCATCTTCATTTACTTTGCCCTTTGGGAAACCCCATGAGGCTTTGGTCCAATAAGATTGTACCAAAAGCACATGTGACAAATCAGAATCCAATATTATAGCCCCATATGTTGGTACACTTTGTTTATATTGCCTCCAGGTATCTAGTATTTCACCCATTCGGCTGTTATGTTCTTGCAAAAAGGGAACATGCTAAAATCAAACAATAAATATAATGACTTTAATGATATATACTCTTAGGGGCTTGAAACTTTATATAATTGGTATAAAATATTACATCTTTTTATAAAAAAAAATAGAACTGGAAATGATTTAATTACCTGAAAGATATGTGCTGCAAATTGAGTGATCCCACATGGATCAACATTTGCAGCATCATTTGTACAATAATTGTCCAAATAAAACCAGTGAGCTAATTCTATTTGGAAACATAATCGCACCATGTCACCACGTTCTTCTTTCGGTAAATTTATGATGAATCGACTAAGGCAAGACAAGCAATTAAATAAGTTTAAATGTGAAATTGAAAATAAGTAAAGTATAAAGTGCTAAGTACATAGAGATGTACGGGAGCAAAAATTAATTAAGCAGAGGCTTAAATTCTTATTATTATTTATATCTTAAGTTGTAAAATTTACCTGCAAATATCATCCAGAATATAAAGAGGAATTGAATGAACATGATTTTTAGACACTACTACAGCTGGCGAAGCCATTGTGTTTTAATAAAATTTACGGTCTATACGCTCGTCATCTATAAATTAACAAATAAAATTCAATTCAATTCAGGCAATTCAGGTATATTACAAAAGAAATTGTGTTTGTTGATAAGGAAACGTCATGATTTTCACGTCCTATTACTAGGTACAGGTAGCTTTATAATTTCTAATACGACAAGTCTAATATATGTCAGCAAATCTTGAGTCAAAGACACATTGAACTTTGAAGTTGTTACTTGTGATATGTCATCATGTTCAGTATGGTCGAACACTCTAAAGTATGTATTATATGGCTGTGTAAGTATATTCGGCCTTTATATAATTTAAAGTGTATGTCACGTATCCGTTTTGGACAATAATATATATATATATATATATTCAATATTTCGAAATTATATACCATTCTTACAATTTGACAGAAATTGACATATCACACTCCACTATTAAAAACATAAGTCAGCTATGATTCTTGCTGTCAATTTTCATACTACATATATTTTACACATAAAATAAATTACATATGTTAAATGTTTACCAAACTCATTTTATGTAATTTGTTGAGTCAATGAAAATCTTTAAATTGATAAGATAAAATGGATATTACTCCCTTATTTAAAGCCTGTATAAAAACAGTTAAAACAAGGAATAAAACATTTGGTATCCTTAGTCCGATTCCAGAAGAGAAGAAAATAATTTTGCGACCAAAATCTAACAAAAATGGTTTTATATTAACTGCAAAGGATATCACATCTCAAATAACAAAACTAAGAGATTTCTTGTTAGAACATAGAGAAAGGTATCTTAACTATTTAAATGATATATCGGGAAATGAAATGACAGAGCATGACCGTGATCAAATAGATACAGGTGCACAACGAATTATTAATACTTGCTCGCATCTTATTAAGGAGTTCAGAAGTGATAACCGAAAATTAGGTGTATCACAGCAGATGCGGGAGTACATGGACGCAGTCATTGATCTTATTGATAGTTATTTAAAAGCCGTCTGTAAAATACATAGTGAATTAAAAGCTTTTCGTGTGAAGCGAGCATTGGATATGCGAAAACTCTCACGCCTGGAAGTACAACATAAAAAATCTCCTATACCAAATCCTTTTACCATTGAAGCTGAAAAAGAAAATGAATTAGAAGAGATTGATAGTCAGAAAAAAAAATTGGAGTTATCAGAGAATGAAATAGCAGTTTTATCTGATGAATGTGAATTAAGTGCTGAAGAGTTGCAAATGTTTGAATCTGAAAATGTTCAACTCCTTAATGAACTAAACAGTTTGACAGAGGAAGTAAAACAAATTGAAAGCAAAGTCTTACATATAGCTGAGCTTCAGGAAATATTTACTGAAAAGGTATGTTTACATTACATCTAGTATGCATTCAGTAACTTTTAAGAATGTAAATTTTAAAAATAAACTATAGTTAGTGCAATTTATAAAATGTCTGAAACCAATCATTAAATTAAAACTCATAAAAAATACTGTATTTGTTTTTAAAATTATTTTGCATCTTCAGGTTTTACAACAAGAGCAAGATATTGATCGCATAGCAAACACTGTAGTAGGAACCACAGAAACAATGAAAGATGCAAATGATCAAATTAAGCAGGCAATACAGAGAAATGCTGGATTAAGAGTGTATATATTGTTTTTTTTACTTGTCATGTCCTTTACTCTTCTATTCTTAGATTGGTACAATGATTAAAGGAGCTTACAAATACATATTGTTAATCATTCTTGTATTATATAAATCTTTACATTGTAAGCATTAACATTTAACATATGTATTAAATTAATATCATGTAAATTTTCTTTATTAAAGCAGCGATGAGTCAGCCTGTAGTTTTATCAGTCTGGAAAGCTGCAACCCTTATGGATATCTATACTTAAATATATTATAAAGCTGAAGAGTTTGTTTGAATGCACTAATCTCAGGCATTTACTGAAATAGATTTTTCTTTGACTATGGCTGTGAAAATGACACTATTTCTAGCAATCAAGTGTAGAATAAATAAAATAGCACAATTCAGGACGTTCTTCGTTTTGGGCGTATGTAGCATGTGTATACGATATTTAATAGAATCAAACTAGGATCTTAAACATTTGATAATTTTTTATACTTTTTAACGTTTCAGAATGCTTTTTTAAATATAATCCCTAATTAGGAGATTACAGTTTGATGTTTAATTTAACTGAATTGCTTTACATTAACGTAGCTCCACGTGGTCACTTACGTGACCAAACTCGAGATGCTAATTATATTTTAGTATTTTTTGTCGTTTAACCGGCTTTTGTGTTTGAGGAGTATACTAGCAAGTAGCAATTCATGTGTTTTTTTATTGGGCCGTCATTCATTCCATACTTTGGTATACAAGTTACATACAGTACACATATTACATACAAAATATTTGAGCGCTGTCAAACTCAAATTATAACCATATGACGTCCTCAACGAACCTGAAGAGCTATTCTGTTTTAACGTAGAATATATTAATTTATTTCAAAATTTAAAGCGCCAAGCGGCAGGGGTTCAAGAGTCTACACTTATGTTTAGTAATTGTTTAACACTACACACCAATTTAAATTTTTTTAGATGTTATAGGTGACAACTCTATTTGGTGCTTAATTATTAAAGTTAACAGTTTAGCGACTGCTTTATATGTATTCTCATTTATGTTGAGAAAACCTATAAAAAACATAATCAAAATACGTATATTAAATAAAAATACAATATCTTCATACAGCCAAAAAATGGATGCATTTAAATCTATACATGAGTTGGGCTATGACTTTAATAATGGTGAGTAAATCAACTTAAAACTATTATTTTGCTAAATTTATTTTCTTATGTGTCTATTGTAGAAGGGGAATTAAGAAAAATTGGAACTGAGGGATTTCTAACAAATGAACCCTTTCAGTACAAAATCAGTAGCGACCATCTAGAGTGCCAAACTCACTATGAAAAACTTGGAGCAGCAGTAAAAGAATATGTATATCAATTATTGGAAAATAAAGTCAATCTAATAAGGTTACCAGTGCCTAAAGATTCTGGTGAACATGGAACTTTTGTGTTTGTTTCAAAGGGTTATGCTTTACAAAAAACTCTCATGGTGTTAATTCAAGGTAGCGGTGCAGTTAGAGCAGGCCAGTGGGCAAGATCGTAAGTTTTTCTCTCACTTTTTTTAATATGGCTGGGTCCTACATCTTACTCACAATTTTTCATCAGTTGTCTTCTTATACAAGATCATAAATCAAGACAGTTGTATTATATACATATACTGGTTATAGCAACCAAGTATTTTAGAAATATCTATTTTCAAAATATTTTTTACAACCTCAAGTAGGTTATTAAAAATTACCTATATGCCTACATTTTCTGGTTATGTCACCACAGTTGTTGATTAACAACTCTTTATATCTTTTCCTTACCTTATTGAACAAGTGTTACATATAACAATATATGGTTTGAGTTGGTCTTTCACTTTCATTTATGTTATAGAATTAACTAAAACCATATCTCTAACAGAACTAAAGTATGTTTATTACTTGTAATATTTAATATTGTATAAAAAATTAGGAAGATTTCAGCCATACACATTAAATTTACATTTTTTACTTTTCATGAGGTGATAAGCTAAAATTAACTATTATGAATAGGTTTGAATGTACTTCACAGATCCAGGCTTCTGCCCTTATGTTGTACCATTTTACAGACTTATCATCAATAATAATTTAGATATGGGAACACAGGTCCCATATGTTGAAATGGGTATAAAACGAAACTTTGGCATAATTATTATGAACCCCAATGATAATTATAAGAGCAATAAAGTTATACCACACAGTAGTACAAGTGAGGAACATGCACAATATGTCTGGAAGACATATATTTTAGATACAAAAGCAAAAAATATTGTGGTGGTAGCTCATAGTTATGGTGGACTTCTAACAGTAGTACTAGCTCAGAAGTTTAAAAATGACTTTGAAAATAGAGTGAAAGCTGTAGCTATGACAGACTCTGTACATTCATTTTCAGAAACTAACATACCAGCTTCTTTAAAAAGAGTATGTTATTATTATCTGAAATATTTTCAAGTTGTATAACATAATTTGTTATATGTTTTCATCAATCTTGTCAGGTTTCAATGAATTGGATATCAAATGAATCACCTTTGGATACACCAATGAAAACTCCAGAATTTGAAATCACTAGATTATCAGCAGGTATTTCCACTAACATGTTTTAGTTCTTGTATACATAATACATATTATTTTTTTTCATATTATTTTACTCTATTCAGGTCACCCACAACATGAAATGACTTCTTATGCATCAATGGATTCAGTGTTTAAATTTATTGATTCTAAGTTGGCAAGTTAAGTTTTACGGGTCATAAAATGCACATAGATAAAAACTAAAAATTAATTTTAAATATTTTGTATATTTATAATAGGTAAAAATGTAATTTTTTGAAAAATAAATACATCAATAAAAACTTCATCAATTCATCTCTCATTTATTCTTACCCTTTGAGTAATTTTTCATCCAGTACTTAATGTCTTGCTTATCTGCTCTTACTCCTAAAACTGCAGATTTTGAGTTAACATCCTTCATAGCAAACGGGGAAAACCCTGCAAGATAATCTGGGTCTAATGCATTTGTTTTATTTCTAGCCAATTTTGTAGCAAATCTTTTGTGTATGTGCTGGTCCTCAGTTAATATAGGATATTGAAAGTGCTGACCGCCTTTGGGAGTTGGCAAACTGAAACGTTTGCCTTTACCTGATAAGGGCTTTCTTCCGTTAATATGAATGTGTTGATTTCCTTTGTCATCAACACTAACAGCCACTTTCTTAAGAGTAGCATGTCCACATTTTGGGCAAAATAATTTGGTCATGACACTTGTTGTTTTAAAGCAAGTTGTACAACGAAATATAAAAGTACGTAGATGCTTAATGATTCTACCATCTACTGCTGTAACATTCAATCCAATTTGTTTGAGCACATTCTGCATAGCAAAGTCTGAAGTAATACAGGCTACATCAACATTTTTTTCTTCCAGATCACCAATGTCCATTTCTTTTTTCTTTTCTTTTAAATTGCTAGGTGTTATCCACTCGCTACCGTCATCATCATCATCATCCTCACTGGAGAATTCTGCTTCATCAGAGTCACTTTCTGCAACCTAGAACAAATATTAACATTGTTGACTAAATATTAAAATTTTGGTTTTTGATATTTAAGAATATTACCTTTACAATAATATTTTCTGCCTCTTTTTCATCTGTCAACTCCAGATTTTTTATTTGTTCAGCTATTTCATCTGCCAATTTACTGTCATCATCATATTCCTTGCATATGTCATCAAAAGAGTCATTTGGATCTTCACTCACACCAGTTGTATTTAAGGAAGACCCATTATTCTTAATAATGTCAACCTTGGTGTTAGCGTCCTTTATAGATAAACCTGTTACATTTACAGTTTTCTGCATAGCTGGCTCAGTTTTCAAGTGCTCTATACCTTTTATTTCTTTCTCCATCTGATAAGTAAGCGCCATTACCTTTATATCAGTTGCTGACAGGCTTGTATAGTCACCAGTTTTCTTTGAAAAGTCTGTGATAAACTTGATGCTTTCGGTAAATACGTCTTTAATCCTTAACTCATAAGGTAAAATTACAAGTCTTCTCCGTTGTCGATCATTTGTAATTTCATCCACAACTTCTTGGATTGTATACACATGCTCTGCAATTTCCTGAAGATTTTCAGCTTTTATAAAGGCTGTCGTATCAACTATTAGATGCTTTATTAATTTGGGCATTGTATTTTATTATTCAACATATAACTTTGAATAATATGTAATGTGTTTTTCGGAAATTATTTATGAAACGAAATAATACGAACATGTGATTAGTATTTTGAACAAGCTTGATAGCCTATAGGACTACTTGTGTCAACTGTCTACTCCACAGATAGACTAGACTGTAGAGTAAATCAATGTTTTGTAAGTAAATATTTTAACTTGCCAGCCGCAGTTACTGTTTTGCTTAATAATATACCGACGAGAGCAAAAAATCTCAGTACCAATCATATTTTTAATAAAGAAGTGACTTCGTAATGTTTACATACACGGGAGAAGCGATAACATAAAATTAACATAATAATTTTTTAGAGGTACAAATGAACTGCCAATGTCAAATCAACTAACACGTTCAAAATTCTAATTTAGTCATAGTTTATGAACTGTGCAATTCCTTACTGCAAGATAATAGATATTTGTAAACTGTTATTACCTACTTTCATTCTGTTATTTCTTTAACAAAGTACAAACTATATTCTCATTCCTCCAATTCTAATTGAGTTTTAAATGGGCTTTTAAACTTTCATAGATAACTCATTTTATGTATAGATGTTACGTGTTTATTTGAAGAATATAAATAAATCATATGCTTAATAATGAGTTCTAAAAGGGGTAAACGTACTATAGGAAATAAGCATTTTCCCATAGCTGAATCTGTCAGCATAGCATTAAAAATCCAGTTGGATAAGTTTCTTAGTGATGAAAATGAGACGGAACTTAAATTCCCGTCATTTTTGTCTGCCCAGGAGAGAGGCTTCATTCATGAGACCGTCGCTAAATTAGGTCTCAAGTCGAAGTCGCGCGGGAAAGGTAATTTTTTCTCTCTTTTATGATTTCCTAAAGTTTTTAGGATTGTCTTGAAAAATGTAATTATATTTTTGAAGCATCTACTTATTTTAGAAGCTTTATTATTATATAAACATATATTTTCTTCCATATCTTGTTCTTTTCATACTTGCTTCTATAAAGTAAAAAAATGCTATGATATAATACTTGACTTAATTTTGCAGGTGTTAACCGTTATATAACAATATATAAAAGATTGGGTTCAACAATAATACAGAATGATGCAAAACTAATTTTAGACTCAAATATGAGATGTAGCATTACTGAGTTGTTAAATGCATTCCCAATTACAAGTAAAGAAAAGGAAGATCTTAGTAGTTGTCCAGAAAAAGAGCGAAGCCCACAGCTAACTCATAAAAGTATGGGACAATTGAATAATGGTGTTGCCCAGGTACAAATCTATTATTTATTTTGAAGTTATCTTTGTTACAAGCTCAATTATGATTTTGTTTATAATTGTTTTCTTAGCCTTATTAAACCTACTATTGAGGACTGTTATTGACATGGCATGATCTATTTGACACAGCAGTATCTGTGATTATCAACTTTTCTTTTCTTCAGCCTGTAATAGAATTATTTCTCTTCACATGAAATATCTGATAACAAATATCTGTAATTCATAAACCTTTAAAAATATTTTTTTTGTTACATTATTTAAATTACAATAACAATACACCTGTAATTATTTTTGCCAAAAGACTAGGCTGTTCAATAGTGTAGTAGATTGTTCTCTAAAAAATGAAAATATTTTCAAATTTAATTAAATCATTTGCTGTTTGCAAATATTATAATAAATTGTAACTAAATAATAAATGATGGCAAATGATTATATAAATGCTTATTAAAATATAATACTTAATTTAATAATTAATGACTCATAATTTGCATTTAATAGTGAAGTAACTATCGTAATCATAAAAACATTGTATGTATTATCTTTTTAGGTTCCAAACACATCATATAATCCAGATTTAATTAAATTTAGAGAAAAATTGCCAGTTTATGAACAGAGACATGAGCTAATAAATGCAATTAACTCTAATCAGGTAAATGTGACCATTTTTCTTAAGAAAGAATGATATCTTTAATAATATGGTTATAATGAGAAAAAATTAAGAAGTTAAATGCTTATGGTCTATAATGTAGGTCATGAAAACTCGGTTATAATGTAATAAGTAATAATTTCAAATTCATTTAATTAGGTTATAATAGTAGCAGGAGCAACAGGCTGCGGGAAGACCACCCAACTGCCTCAGCTTGTGTTGGAGCACTGTCAGGAGACTAAGCAGCCTGTTAGAATTTACTGCACCCAACCCAGACGCATATCAGCTGTTTCTGTTGCTGAGAGGGTATGTTAAATTTATTAAAAAACAGAGACAAGCAATATTAATAATAAAAACAATTTATAGTACAAAAACTTCATTATATATAAAAGTACACTTTTTTATAGCTAGGCCAATAGTAGTGGATAAATGTTGATTTTATATTTACCTAGGACACAATTAAAATACCTTAAATAGAGGTACTCTATGAAATGGTAATTATTAAACCAAATTAATAAAATTACACCCCCGCATGTCAGTTATCACAAGCTTAAAATGATACAAAGGTTGCTTTAAATCTTAAGAGGTTTCAAACATATTAACTGATTAAAGGATATTCCACTATCTGGCTTATGAGACTAGATAATCCAATCTACTCAGTCCTCTAAACTACATTTACGTCCGTGTTAGATCACTCTCGGATGATCACTAAAAAATCAACCAAGCTGAGTTTCTTGCCTGCTTCTTCTTGTTTGTGTACGAACAGGCGTTATGCAATAAAGAGATTTAACGTTCGCGTTCTGCACAACTTTTACCAATTGCTTAACGCAATAATTTCAGGTAGCATACGAGCGCATGGAGAAGATAGGTCAATCGATCGGTTATCAAATTAGACTCGAGTCTCGTGTGAGCCCGCGCACTGTGTTGCATTATTGTACCAACGGTGTGTTGCTTAGGACTTTGATGGGTGGCGATGAATCACTTACTGGTAAGTCAAACGACATTTTTACACAAAAAAATTATAGTAAATCGGTTTAATTACTATTTTCTAATACTGTTTAACTAATACGATTCTTAAGTATTTTTTTAAATGAGTGCCATACTCTTATTTTTTTTTTAATTAGTAGATTTATTTACTTTTCGCGTTATTATTTGTGAAAATCGTACACATTGGTATTTAAAAACGTTTGAAACACTATAAAAATATTTTTTTATAAATGACGACTTCGAGAAATTTTATATATTGTGATATATTTGTAATGTTCAGGGGTGACGCACGTATTCGTAGACGAGGTTCACGAGCGAGATAAATTCAGTGACTTTTTGTTGATCGCATTACGAGACGCCTTGCGTACAAAAGACTTGAAAGTCATTCTCATGTCTGCAACTATGGACACGCAGATATTCTCTAGGTAAATTTGTTTCAGATGTTTAAGAATTGATTAAGAACTAGAATTAATCTCATTAAGAACGCCAATTAATGGTCCCCACCAATGTTACATGCAATATACTTTTTTAGGTATTTCAATGGATGCCCCGTTATTAGTATACCTGGTCGTTTACACGAGGTCCAAAGGCATTATTTAGAAGATGTTTTAAAATTGACCAAGTACACAAATAAGAAAATGGGACAAGTTGAACGAGAGCTTAGGGGCAAGCTCAAAACTGGACACAGCTACTGGTCGCATCTTGAAGGTACAAATTTAAAAATATCACTTATAACTTTTATCGTATTTATAAATTCCAATACCAAATACCTATTTATAATAAAATATATTATTTTAGAGGTGGTAACTCTTAGTATAATTTTAGGACAAAAGCAACCTGACGTCGTAGAAGAAAGTGGAAGTAAAGAAGAGAAAGAAAATCTTGATCCAGCAACGCAAGCTGACATGGATGAATTTTTAGATGAGTGCTTTAATGAGGGTAGTTTGGTAAGTCAAGAAATTGTTATTAATGGTTTTAAAAAAAGACAGACAGACAGAGAGACAAAGAGTCACACATCACTCATAAATTGTATATAACTAAATTTCCCTTTTATATTCACATCGTAACCATTGATACTCCTATTTTTATTTTATTTTGTTTATAATGTGTAAAATAAATAAAAGTTATTTTAGGATTCGTTCAGCCAAGTGCTGTATATGATCCTCTCGGAAGGTGTAAGCGTAGATGCCCGCCATTCCACCTGCGGAAGGACGGCCCTTCACGCTGCCGCCGCCAAGGGTCTGACAGATACGGCGCATCAGATATTGAGGCTTGGTATGTTGAAGTTTTTTGTAACATATTTTTTTTGTATCAGTTATCACTTGTTTACTTTAAAATTAAACCGGTCTCAGAAAATAGCCACAACATACTTACCTTGTTAAATATCAGTTGTTTAAGTTTTTCACTGTTTTACACATTTAGGGCGGCTCATTTCCAAACTTTAGTTCTTTAGACTATAACGGGACTTGCTCAATAAACTTTATCAATTTATTAAGAGGCAATTTAGAATGAAAAATAATAATTTCGACAATTGTATAATTAATTGATTTCAATGAACTATATATTAAAAAACATAATCTATTTTAGGTGCAGACCCAACATTTAAAGATAAAAGTGGTAAAACTGCTTACGACTACGCAGTTGACGGTGGTCACACAGAATGTGCGAAAACCCTAACAACGTTCAACCAAATCGAGGAGCCGAAATCCAACGAGAAAGAAGACTCGGCAGCCGATAACTTCCTGTTAGATGTCTACCATCACTCTTTCTCGGAGGAGCTTATAGACCATGATCTTATGCTAGCGCTAGTCAAACATATCCACCTGAACATGGCCAAAGGAAGTATTTTAATCTTCCTACCGGGATACGACGACATCGTCACCCTTCGGGACATGATCCAGACCTGCACAGAAATGAATGCCCTGAAATATCAAATATTCACCTTGCATAGTAACATGCAGACATTGGACCAGAAGAAAGTATTCAACCCACTGCCAAATGCACGGAAAATAATAATTTCCACAAATATTGCAGAGACGTCAATCACGATAGACGACGTCGTGTACGTTGTGGACTCGTGTAAGGTCAAGGAGAAGTACTACGAGTCGAACGGTGGCGTTTGTTCCCTCCAGTGCGTGTGGACGTCGAGGGCTTGTTGCCAGCAGAGGGCGGGAAGGGCTGGACGCACCAAGCCAGGCCATTGCTTTCATATGTGCTCCAAGCGGCGGTTCAATACTCTACCCCTCAACTCGATACCGGAGATTCTTCGGGTTCCACTACAAGAGCTATGCCTTCACACAAAACTGCTGGCGCCTGGAAACACTCCTATTGCGGATTTCTTATCGAAAGCCCTGGAACCCCCTTCGTTTTTAGCAGTGCGAAACGCTGTAACCCTGCTCAAGACAATTGGTGCTTTGACTCCAATGGAAGATTTGACTGAAGTTGGTCAACATTTATTAGATTTGACGGTTGAGCCGAAGTTAGGAAAAATGTTGCTCTACGCGTGCGTCATGAAATGCTTGGACCCGATATTAACCATTGTCTGCAGCTTGTCTAATAAAGAACCGTTCCAGATATCAATGAACCCGGAAAGCAGGAAGAAGGGAAGCTTAGCTAGAAAAGAATTCGCCGCGGACAGTTATTCAGACCACATGGCGTTGTTGAGGGCATTTCAAGCGTGGCAGTCGGCGCGGGCTAACGGCACGGAAAAGGTGTTTTGTGCTAAAAACCTTATTTGCGGAGCCACTATGGAAATGATCGTCGGGTATCGATCCCAGCTACTAGCGCAGCTGAGAGCTTTAGGTCTTGTTAAAGCTCGAGGTTCGGGTGACATAAAGGACGTCAACCTAAACTCTGAAAAGTGGCACGTGGTGAAAGCGGTGCTGGTGAGCGGACTGTACCCGTCCATAGCGAGAGTGGATAGGGACTCCTGCACGCTGCGGACTTCGAAAGAAGTGAAGGTCGCGTTTCACCCCAGCTCTACTTTACACAGAGGAGGCGGTGTGAGCGGTTCCCAAAAATCCGTACAAAGTTTACCTACAGATTGGGTGGTGTTTGAGGAAATTTCACGTGTGGGCAGATTTTGTTTCATTCGATGCAACACACTAGTGACGCCGCTCACGGTCGCCTTATTCAGCGGGCCCCTAAGATTGCCCTCTGGGGCTTTGACGCAAAGAGCCAATCCGCCAGGTTTATCTAGCGATTCAGATAGTGAGGCAGATGAGAACAACTCGTCACCGGATACAGCAGTCCTTGCATTGGACGATTGGATGGCATTCACTGCGGACGCCTCCGACGCCATAAGCGTTTATTACTTGCGGCAGAAACTGTGCGCGCTAGTTATCCGCCGTATGTCCAACCCTGGTAAACCGATGACGCCACTCGATGAGCAAATCTTAAACGCAGTAGTGCATGTCATGGGAGCCGAAGAGAAAAATGTCGGCTTGAACCAACCCGCCGGTATAGGCCAGCGACCGAAACCGCTGACTGTCGAATCGCCCATGTGGCGGCGGGATGACGAACAATTTAACCGACACGAACCGAAATATTATCCGCAGTATCAAAACGACTTCACGAATAATTTTTATCAGGGCTATGGTTATAGGAATGGCCAAAGACCCGGTTGGAGAAATGACGGAATGTCACAGGGATTCTCGCCTCAGTCGTATAGCGGTCCCAAAAGTCCCATGTCTCCAAATGGAAAGACTCTGCTAGCTAATATAGAGAAATACTCGGAAAATGCTGAGAGCAATTCAAAATACTTTATTGTAAAGGCTGATGACTTGCACAGTGTAGAAATGGCACAAGCGAGTGGCAGCTACCCGTTTACGCAAAACACCATCAAGAAGCTACAAAAAGCGAAACAGGTTAGTTCCGTCCACATATAGATGTGCTCTGCTAGATTTCTATATATTACCTCATTATTTCTATTTATAAATTTATTACAGGAGGGTAGTCGTGTTGTGATGATATTCTCTTGTGCGGGTGCTTCAAAGATAACAGGTGCAGCGGCACTCGGCGAGACGCCCTCGCCTTTGGACTGGATCAGCAATAACCACATACCTTTTCATATGCTCAGGTAATAATTTAATTATTTCAAATTTATTCACGCTAAATCTGTGTTTAATAAATTTCTAATAAATTGCAGGCATATAACGAATGGTTTAGCAGGCGGTGCCCGTATAACAGGCGCCCGTGACGGTACAGAACTGTGCTCGTCGAGCGGACGAGCGTTACTTGCCGCTTTACAAAGTCGTCGGCGGCACAATCCACCGCGGCCAATACAGAAACACCCGAACGATCAATAAGTGAACTCTTGTTCCGTATAGCGGTAAATAAGATAATTGTATAAATGTGCAATTGCCCCATCTATTTATTAGCAGTAATGTAAAAACCAGAGCCAACGGCCGTTATGCTACATGTGACTATGACGCCATCTAGTGTAGCGTTTCAACATTATCAACACACAACGACAATGCGGTTGATGGGATCAAGTTAAGGAGATTATTTCTATAATTCAACAAATAATTGGTACCAACCCCATGGTATTTTTGTTTATGGCCGAAAATAAAGGTTCAATGTTTTAAAAAAAGTATAAATACATTTTTGAGCCAAACCAGCAAACAATATTTTTAACATAGACGATGTACGTCTGACGCGACGTATGACGACGTCTGTTGTTGAGAGGTCGGCTTGATAATAGACGACTTCCCAATGGGTAATATATTAAAAATGTGATTTTGTTTGCATCTTTAAAGTACAGACTGTATTGTTCGTACTATTCGATTAATTTTAAAGATATATATATATATATATATATAATGTTTTAACACGAAATTAATTTTATTTATTAATAGTAGTTACTTATTGACTTCTGAATCTTATTTTTTTTAACCTAATATACTGCGATTCGTTTTATTGTTTTTGGCATCGACTCAGGAAACGAGCTGTCTATCCAGAAAAATTCAAACAGAACGCCTAATAGTTTCATCAATCACTATTTTTTTTAGATTTTTTCTTGTAACTATCAAACAGACCATTTTGTTTAATTGGAAAACAAACAAAAAAAATGTACTTATTATTATTATTCTTATAGAAATTACATCGTAAGCGTAATTTCATTTCATTTAAAGCGAAACATATCCCCGTTTTCCATTATAGATTTTAATATTTTCAAAACCAAATGATATGTTTTAGCTATTAAATTCTGCTGCATTAAATAATATACATTGCATGTTTTATATAGAAGGTTGCCTTCTCTGTTGAAATATATTTTTATAACATTTTAGTATACATTATTGTTGTTTTAAACATTGTCTCGAGCTTGAAGTGAATTCAAATAATAACCTTAAAACTCAAGAGATTGTGCCCGCATAACGCACATTCGATGGCTGAATTCCATAAATGTAATTTAAAGCACTTAATAAAATACATACGTGTGAATAAGATTTTTATTTCTAAAACCCCAAAGTATAAGGTAATTTAAAAACAAGAGCCGTTGTAAATATTTATTGATAAAACACATTACAAATTGGTTTCTACAACAGAAAAAAGCAAATCAAATCTAGGAGCTGCTTAATGTATTCCTATTGGTTAGGTTACTATCGTTCAATATTCTTAATATGCAATCATTTCTTCAGGTGGCCCATGGCCCCACGTTGTGTCCCCTTCATGTCCATATCTCAGTGGGAAACATGTTTCCGACTAAGAATTTAGGTTCATTGTTGAACTGCCGCTTTTTGTATCTTCTCCTGTTGTTCTTTACTCTGTAGTTGCTGAAGAGTTAGCAGAGACACGCCCAGTTGGTCTTCACGTGTAAAGGGTTGTGCCATTTGTCGGAGCCAACGCTTGCAGATCTGTCAAGGACAATTTAATACGTAAGTAGTGATATTTATGGTATTTGACGACTCGATTGAGGTTATGAAGACACCATGAAGGACTGTCGAAAAGCGGGTCCTGGTTTTGATGCGGTCAACAAGTGTTAAAACATGTAAAATACATATATAATACATTTGTTGTGTTAGAACGCAAACGCTATAATTAGCTTACCTTTCGGCTAATAGACCGTGTGTTAAAGGTATTTATTTATATCAAAATAAATTTTGCAAAAAGTCTAAATACACTATTGACAGAGTGACGGAAATAATACCAAATATATATATATTTGGTATATGTATATATATATATTTTTAATGTAGTATTTTTACCTGCACGGCTTCCTCGGTTGAGAGATTAGTAAGGGAGTCCTTAAGATGCTCCTGGATCCATCTTGGCAGTTTAGTGCGCTTGTCCGCCCGACTGAAGCGCTTGTCCGCGAATATCATGACGCCGTAATCTGTTTTACCACTGGAAATATTCACGTCAAACATTACCCTATGAATCAAGTCGAAGCTTTAAAACGTATCGGAACTCTCCTTTTAACTAAACACAACTCTACTTTTTACTCAACCCTTCGTTTAATTCAAGTAATGGTAAAATGTTTAAAAATAACTCTTTTTCACTAACTTAAAAAGTCATATTTGATTAATTAAAAAATAGTAAAATTATATTAACGTCATATTTAAGTATTTATATAGGATCTTGCATTTCAATTGAAATAATGTAAATTTAAAATATGACAAGTCTGTTATTTTAATATACTAGTTTAGTTTAAGATACTCGAGTTGTAAAAAGTAATAATTTTAGGTCTTATAAGTAATGTTTTTCAATGAGAATATCTTAAAGTTTATTAGTATTTTCTAAACTGCAAAAAGTTAATAAACATACCGCAACGCCCGTCCGACACATTGCGCCGCGTGTCGCATCGCGTCAAACGTCAAGAAGTCGTTCTCACGAATCTGTCAAGGGTAAAGTAATATATCATCAAGTTTTTTAATAAAGTACTCATTCAAGGCTCAATAATAACCTAACAAAAGTAAAATTCATAAGTTTGAGGGAGTCAATAAAGTACAGTATTCCTGACTTCTCAGGGCTAATGTACTGGACATTCTACGACAATTCTTACGACGATAGCTCTATAATTGTCGTGATCAAAAATTACCTGAAATTGGTCCCTCAAGTACTCGAGCCGGGCTTTGAGTATCCGACTCTGTGTGAAGACATAAGGAATCCCAAACATAAGTACGGCTCGGCCCAAATGGTGGTCGAAATCAACTCCTTCCGAGACTTTTCCACGAGCCACTGACAATAGCACCGCGCCACGCCCACTTTCACACGCCTATATTTAATTGCATTTGTTAATGTAAAATATAATTTTCGAAACTAAGACTATTAAATCGTTCAGATTGTCAAAAACCTAAGTGGTCAACCATGATGTCCAGTTTTCCATTTTAGAAAAGGGTTAAAATGTTGACTTTTCAACTGCAATGAGGACTAACGTAAATAATTCGTTACCGTTATTTACGATACATAAATTTAGTTCAACGGAGTATGTAAAAAGACCTTGTTTGGGAGAAAGAGTTCTACATCAAGACTCGTAACCATCATCCAGTTTTGTAATAAATCCGTCATTTGACGGATGCAACATTTGGCTTCTTAGGGCAAACTCTTGTATGCGTTTTTGTTACCTTAATATAATTGATGAGAGCAAAACTCGTTTCTGCCGAGTCCTGAGTCTCAATGAAGAGTAATTTATGCCTTTGTAGACTTGCCACAACACCTGCAACAATTATTACAGTATGAATATTTATCTCTTTGTCTTATAGAAAGAGACGTTTATAACTCTCTAAATAGGAAAGCAAAAGTTTGAATGTGTATATATTATTTTTGTAATTGTTGTTAAATAATTATGTTTTTATTATATACCTTGATCATACCAAGCGCCAACAACACTCTCCAGATATAAATACGAAGTGAAGAAGCACACTACACCATCGGGTACACACGTTGATATCTAAAACAAATTGCTTCTTTCTAATTAACATGAAAATTAAAACAAGATATAAGACAACTGTATTTATACTGTAACATAAAAAATGGTATATTTCAGTATAACGAGGCCTTCGTACAAACATTGTGCGAATAGATTTGTATTAAATAGCAAAAAGTGAAATGATCAGTATTGCTATAAATATTACAAGACATTTCTTATCCGTAAACAAAAGAAATCTGTGTTCTCTCGGGTAATTGGCAATTCGGTTCTTTATCAAACCACTCTATTTAATTATCACAAAACATTTACAATATATTGGCGCGAAAATCAGGTTCCAAAATTAAAAGTGATATTTTGTTTATTTTTAATACATTATTTCATAAGCATAATAAGAACAAAATCTTACTTCAACAAGTAGTTGTCCATAGTTTCTGATGACGGCGACATCTTCGCGAGTTTCGTACTTTGAAGATATCGCGACTTGGTCGCTACCCTTCGACACTATCTGAAAATCAATTAGGAATGGTTAATGTTAATAACTGAATTGTATTTGGTTCAGTAATTAACGTCTTTGACGTAGGTTAAAATACATAAATTAAACCTGAAGATTTAACATGTTTTTATTCATAGGAAAAACGGGCGGCCATTTAAAATTGTCAAATGTGATTTAGTATACAAAACTCTGTTATTATTGTTTTTGTATAAAAAATTAAATTAAATTAAAAAAAACATATATATGTGTTACATTATTTAAATAAAGATTAGATATGATTACCATAGGTAGTAAGCAGGGCCGTGCAAGTGTCATTGTGAATGAAGTTATCACTACAGGATTGAAGTCCAAGATCTTGGGGTACATATCTAAGGGGGACAATGTGCCTGAAATATAACCATTAAAATAAAATTCTGTACTTAGTTGTTTTAAAGCGTTCAATCTTATCTTAGGCTTTATAATATTTAATAATCAAGTAAAAAGTACGAATTTCTATACCAAGGAAAATATGTAACAGTGAAAGACAAAAACATTAATAATTATTGAATTAAATTCTACAATTTATTAGTAATAATTGTCATAAATATATTTATTATAAATAATGTCTCACCCGATGTAATGATGACACTTTGAAACCTCGCGAACACGGGCTTCATCGCTATTGAAGAGTCCATACAGCTACAAATAAATAAATTTAATACTTAACAAAAATCGTTTGAAATAGTTATCAAAAATATATAAACTCACGAAAAGTGTAATATCGGATTAGAGACGGTTGGCGTTTTATCATCAAAAGGCTCTATGATGATGACGAAGCCTTTCGTGTATGTGGACACTAAAGTGGCCAAATTCGTCACCAGCGTCAGGGAAGCGAGGTGAGAGGGATCCGACACCTGTAATTTCAAATGTCATTCATTTAAAAATAAATAAAACAAATACATAAATATAAAAGAACTAATAAATAAATGAACAAAAGATATTTACAAATTATATGGTGTCTATCAAACCATTTCTTTAAATAACGGTTGCGAGATATTAAACTGTCACAGATGAATTACGTAGTAGTATTTATTATTATGTTTAAAGGAAATATTATTTTTCTGCTTGACAACTTAACCATACCACGTCTTACAGATATTTTAAGACCACCTCTGGTCAACTGAGGCAATGGTCTCCGAAACGATCAGAATAATCCAGCAAAACTAATTATGGCAGTTCAAAAAACAAGATTTTTTTTGATTATTCCAATATACAAAGTCACTTAAACGAACCTGTAGCGTACGCAATAGTGACTGCAGTCGTGTTGCACAAAACCTCAGAGGCTTTCGCTCAATACATACGCGCGCTGAGACGTCCTTCAGAAAACCTAATCGGTAATAACGGTCATTTTAATAAGAGGCCAAGAGATTTAAAAAATATATTACTCCAATTGTAAATTTATTACCAGCGGGTGATTCCTGTACAACATGTTGTATGCGTAGACGTGTCTTGAGATACTCGATGAACCGCTTCAGAAAGCCCAGAAAGTGTTCAGCGTTGCGAATGTTACCGGGGACCACCTCTACGGTATCATTGTGAGTTTTTATAATAACAATCTCATAAGGCATAGTATACTCTTAAATTAAGATTATACCTTATTTCGAGACATTGGTATTTGTAAAAAAAAAACTACAGTAGAATCCGGATATAAGGACATTTAAGGGACCGGCGATACTATGTCGTACGAACCGTACGTACAAATCCGACAGGTTATATATGAAAAAAAACTTGAGTAAACATTATAGTCGCTAAAACCGGTTATCGTATAAGTTGTTATAAGTGAATTCTACTGTACTTTTATATTGTCTATGCGAAATGTTTAACCGAATAACAAGAGTGAGCGTTTAACGATACAGGTAAATAAAATACTATGTAATAAATTCAATTTTTGGGACCATTTTTAATTAAGACTATTTTATTTTTCTGGTGATATGACGTTATAAATCAATTTATAAATTTACTCTCTAGTCTTTTAATTTAGCTTAAATGAATGGGTTGAAAATCAGTTGTCGGTATCATTACCGTCCAAAATTTCATCCGGTAACACGGGATTTGCGAGTATTGTGTCCGTGTCCCTTGCTTGGGCTGCTTCACGTAATCCTTCAACTAATGCCTCATACTCGGCCGCTAGCCGAGTACTATCATCTGCTTTTATTCTTTAATAATAATAACATCGATATTATCTTACTAAACTTTTAATTTAAAGCAGGTTTAAGTTTTAATAAATTTCGTATCAGAATATATAAATGTAGAATGAAAAGTGACCGTTTCAAACAAGTATACTATTTAAATAATGCAATTGCAAATCATATTTAGCTTATTTTTTGTTTCGGTAATCTTTTATCAAAACAAACAAGTCTGCTAGTTGCCATGACATTTGATGTTAATCAACCTATAAAATATCTATGCCGGAACCATTTCTAACTAAATATTTTTTAAAAAATGTATGAAATAATAAATTACTTACTCAGCTACGGATTTCTCCAAAGATTGTAGAGCTTGTGTGCTTTTATCTATGGTTCGACGAGTGATTTTGACGCTGAGCGCGTCGATACATACATTATCTATATTGTGAGCTTCATCAAATACAACTACAGCCTCTTTATTTAATTCTTTAGATACAACCTCTGCTATCTTCGGATCAAGCAAGTAGTGGTACGAATATACAACTATCTCCGCATGAATTATCTGTGGACAAGGTGGTTTAAATTTTAACAGGATATTTGTACATATCCATCACAACAAATATAGGATATACATAATCGGACCCTGCTTATAGTTCAATAGCAAAGTTATAATAAAAACTACAAACCGCAAATCTAGAGAGAAAATAAGGACACCAATTTCTATCAGCTCCATATTGTTTTAGGTCATCTACATTGTACACCCCGTATGGTAACATTGACTCTCTCCCCTCAGTATTAAAACCTTCATAGAATTGACCTGAAAACAAAAGATGTACGTGTTACCATTTATATATATCGGTGCAACTACAACAATTAGTATTAAATTAATTATAATAATTAAGTTCAGACACCATTTAATTGTCCTGAAATAAGTTTAAAAACACAAGTCCAATACTTTCAGTTTATTACGCTGTGAAATGTAATCCTAACGTGGTTGAGCACTATAAATACGAACGCATTGTAACCGCACAGCACAGGGCACTCCAGGCCCCCGGACCAACTACATCCTTATCCGCGTGAGATTATCCCCGCGGATGAGGAAGAGAACGGCGAATGACCCAGGGTGGTAAATGCGGCCTGCTCGCTGGTCGCCTCGCTAGACGGCGGGGCGAAACCGCGCACCGCACGTACACCCACCAACACCATGACATGATGAACGGGTCCGAATCGAGCAACTCTTCGGCCTTCACCGGACACGACCGCTGCGAGACGCGACTGAGCCATGACGAACGACCATCCTTTACAACGGTCGGCTCGCCGCTCAACGCTCCGCAGCATGACCTGAGGGCCTTAGGCCCGAACCAGATACGGCCCTGTATCAGCAGGGCGCGGCACACTCCGCCAGTAAGGGCATTTGCCCAGGTATGGCAAAGCTCGCGCCTACAAGGTCTACGAATGTCGCACAGCACAGTCGTCCTCAGGACGACAAATAGTGAAAAATAAATCTTGGCAAATATTAGTGAAGTGTTTCGTTAAAAGTGAGTGGTTATTATGACAGACTCAATCGTGATGTTGGCAATGCTGATGCTACGCCTTTCATAAAGAACCATACAGAGGTACTCACTTCGTTATATATATATTGATGGTGTGTTATATTGAGGAGTTTATATAAACTTAACACACCATCAATATGGTGCTAACTTATGCAATACAAATAAAAAATATATACTTACAAATAGGAACACTTCTATCCTGCTCATTTTTCTCTCTAATGTAGGATGCAGTTAAAGAGTGACACTTGCCATCAACTAATTTTCCTTCTCTCTCTTGGGAGACCTAGAAAAAAAGGTATCGAATATGTAGCTGTTAGTTGATAAATAAGAGGTATAGTTTCAAAAACGGCAATGTCCATTGACGGCCAAAATTCAGAAATTGTGATTACATAGTGTAGCATGTTATCACAATTTCCCCTATTTTGAACCTATTTAATAAGGTTTCAGTGTTTTTCGGGAAATTGGTCACTTACGATACATTTTGTACCATATAAGTTTATTTTAAATGTTTTACAAACATATAAAAATATGTGATGGACATTGCTGGTTTTGTTTCGGACACACATGGACATTGCTGATTTTGTTACAACCAATAAGTTGTATACACAGACTAAAAACCGCTATGAAATGTCAAAATTAAAATTTTGTTTTAGTTTTGTGTTTTGTTTTATTTCAAGTTACTTACATTAGTTAGTTTAATATTAAGAATATTTTGTGTTTATTTAATAATTAATTTGGTATTTAATACAAAAATATAATATATAAGATATAGCTATATAAAATAGTTTTTATTTCATGTAAAAAGTGGACATTGCTGTGTTTTGAAACTATACCCCTCAAATATAAATTTTTTTAATTTAATGTTTTAGTTTCAACTTTGTTTCTGTACAAAACGAGCCGAATAACATTCAAAGCTCAGAACTTTTATCGAAATTTCCAACTTCATATTCGTTAATTAAAGTTATAATGAAGTAAGAATGCTCGGTCTAACATTTTAATAACACATAACAGCACCAATAGTAACTAACATGAATAAACTTTGTATTTATAGGTTAACCGTGGATGGCTTACTAGTATACTTTCCATACGATTATATTTATCCAGAGCAAAATGCTTACATGCAGGAACTAAAGCGTGCATTAGATGCTAAGGTAATTTCAAGTTAAATTCGTAAATAATATAATTTTACAGCAAATAAACAAGTAACGCAACTAATGAAATACTTTCCTGTTTGGCACAACAGCAACATAATATAAATCCAATGGCTTTATAACATCAATTTCATTTATCATCATTTTTGTTCATTACAATACAAGAAAAAAGGCTATAAGATGCTGATTTCCTTATTTGAGTATTGTTTCAGCAGATATGACTTCAGATGAGAATTAAATGCAGTTGCAAGTTTCAACTTTTAATAACTTATATGTCAATATAAAAATAATAAAATCTTACCTCTGGATGTATACACATATTTTTTCTAGAACTTAAAACAACTCCGGTAAGATTAGGTTTCTCACCCTGTGACATTTCATAGTACTTAAATAGATTTTTTAATTCTTCTAAAACCTTTTCTATTTCAGGAATAGTCCGTGAACAATATATTAGTTTTCTGTAAAGATGTGTTTCACACTGTAACCCTTGTTATAAGACATAAATGAATGATTTTATAGTGTACTAAAAATAATAATTATGGTAATGAATCAAATAAAATACTCCTATAGCAAACAACATATAAATGAAAACATTTAGACATATTTTAAAATTCCAACCTCACCTTATATGGTGTGGATTTTGTATCATATAAGCAACAATCAGTGACAACAATGACACAGTTTTCCCAGTCCCTGAAGGCATTTCCAACAGTCCATGGCCCTGTTATAGTAGAGGAGTTTAGATATTATTTTCTTGTCTATTGACAGTTGTTTATATGATGTAACTTCTAATCATGGAATAAAAAAATTGAAAACAACAAAAAGGAAATGATCCTGAAAGCTACAAAGCCTTCATTGAAATTTACTATTGCCAAGTTTATTTGCTGTAAAATTATATTATTTACGAATTTAACTTGAAATTACCTTAGCATCTAATGCACGCTTTAGTTCCTGCATGTAAGCATATTGCTCTGGATAAATATAATCGTATGGAAAGTATACTAGTAAGCCATCCACGGTTAACCTATAAATACAAAGTTTATTCATGTTAGTTACTATTGGTGCTGTTATGTGTTATTAAAATGTTAGACCGAGCATTCTTACTTCATTATAACTTTAATTAACGAATATGAAGTTGGAAATTTCGATAAAAGTTCTGAGCTTTGAATGTTATTCGGCTCGTTTTGTACACAAACAAAGTTGAATGTGTATTGTGTACTTTGAAGTTTGTGTTCACTATACCACAGATACTGTATATCTTTACCCTTTTAAACAGAGTATACAATAACTTTGGTGCTGTACACAGTAATGATTATCATGATAGCAATAATTAATTTTTTTTCTTTATGCTTTTGTTTTAAAGTAATGTTTTATTAACCAGTAAAATATGAAATCCTTCGTTACGTCCTTTTAAATAAAATTATATTACTTTGAAACTTTGTTTTAAACCTGTTTCTTTTTAAATCTAATCTATCAATTCACGTTAAAAGTAAATACTTAACTTATCATGAAATATCTCCAAAACGAAGGGCATCGAAAAAAAGGCTGTGCGCGAAAGTGTGGACTTTAATTACAATTATGTTTTTATTCCCTGTGAACTTATAATAAACTAATTATAAGTTTAAATTCGATAAATAAACAAAAAAAATATTGTTAATACTCTATTTATATTTATATATACTCTTATTATTAGTCAGGATTATTTTACATTTCATCATGTAATGGTGAAGATTCAGATAGCGATATTTTTCATAGGTGAATCTTAACTTTGATTTAACCATAATAAATAATAAACGGTTGTTTTAAATACAAAATATTTAAATATTTCTTATGTTCTCTTATTACTACAGTACTGATAAGGCCGAGATATTGTTTGCATACTTCAATCATCGCATAGATAACCTTTTTGTCTGTACTTTTGCTCTTGTCGATATGAAGCTAATAGTGTTAGGAGCTGGTATAAACGGTATAACTTGTGCGTTAAAAATAAAAAAGAAATACCCGCATTATGACGTAAGTTACTTTACACTTCGAAATAAATTCAAAAATACTTTCATAAATTAGCTGTTATTTACCTATATTCTTTTAGGTATAAAAACCTAAGTAAAGTCAAACTCGATTGATAAACCTAGGAAGTAAGTTAAATGTAGGTTAATAAAGGTTTACAAGAAAATTAATATAGTTAGCGTAGGACAAAATATATAAATCTTATTTTAATTTAGTATTAAACTGGTATATTTAATATTATATATATTTTAGGTAGACTTGATAGGGGCCCAATTTAGCCCTAACACTACTGGAGATGGCTCAGGAGGCCTTTGGTACCCGTACTTATGTGGGAAAACACCAGAAGATTTGATTGCGTAAGCTATGTTCAAATAACCACATTGTTTTATTAATTTTATGGTTTACGGACAATTTATAAGGTTGTGTTTTATAGAAAATGGAGTATTGAAACCTACTATCAACTTCTCAATCTTTGGCAGGAAGGTGGTTATGGAATAAGCCTACAACCAGTGTTTGCAATGGATAGAGATGGAACACAATCTTCCCCCAAATGGACTAATCACGTATTTGGTTACATGAAGCTTGATAAGAAACAGTTGCAATACTTTAATAATCTCTTCTCAGTTGAGTATGTGTACGTATCGTCTTTCTGGCCGTCATTAGTCCGTATGTTCTCTACTAAAGCATGAAGGCCAAAGCCTACACGAGATGGTCACTAAAAAAAGGTTCTAAACCCATGTTAAAGAGTGTTGCAAATGAAAAAATGTTTTGTTCGACGAGTCAACAAAAGAAATTTTTTCTAAATAAAACGACTAATTAACACGATGTTTCGATTGATTTGCAGTAATCGACATCAGTGAAAATAAATATATTTTGGTAACAAAATTAAACTTTATGCTCCTCCCTTTTCTTACCTAAATTATATTCAAGAAAAGGGAGGAATTTATATTAACAAAACTTTATAAAAGGTATCTAAAGTTATTATACTATGTTTAATACTAAAAGGACGCTTACGAGCTACCAATTTAAATCCACCTTTCACAATAAGAATTATAAATTTTATAGAGCTGGAAGCACATTTAACACATTTGTTGTTAATCCATCCACTCTTTTAAAACGACTTGAACTACAATTAGACGCTTTGAAAGTGACAAGAAAACATGGTAGTGTAAAATCTTTGACGGATCCTCAACTAAAGGAATATGATGTTATTATAAATTGCACGGGCTTGGGAGCTCGAGAAATTGTTCCCGATAATAAAGTACATGCCATAAGAGGACAAATCCTTAAGGTATGATATGGCAGCTGTGAAGCCATTCATTTTATTAACAAATTATTTTGTACCATCTTTGTGCTTTGGCCTAATCTTAACAAATTCGATTGATAAGAGCGAAGTCGAAAACACGAGTGCTAAAACGTAGACTTCGACTTAATGCTTTAATATATTAAATTTTATAACGGCACAAGTGTTGTTTACCGCGATCATAATTAACAACAGGTCATCAACAGGGTTATAAAAGTTAATTAGTAATCAAATATACACAGGTAGACGCGCCGTGGGTGTTCTTCACGATGCAAGACAAATCTTCAGGCCATTATATAATACCCAAGTAAGGTCACAATATAAGAGTAGGTAGTCGGTTATCTTAATGTGTACAATCAACTTAAAGGTTACATAAGTGCTGACCATGAGTCAGTACGAATTTGTACAGTTGCTTATAACAAAAAGATTTTGATAGCAAATAAATCGGACGAAACAGACCCTTAAAAGAAATTAATGAAACATTACCTATTCAATTTTGGAAGTTCTAAGTTCACTTATTTATAAACTGATGTAATCTTTAAAATGTTACCTGGTGTATATACTTTAATAGGCAATCTTTTATTTTTAATTTTTCAGCGACACATTCTGTGTTATTGGTGGTACTGGTCAAGTAAACAATTATAGTACCGCTGTAAATGACGATGACACGCAGTTCATAAAAAGTGGATGTCACAATTTAATACCGTCATTGAAAGTAAGTTATGATAACGACTATATATTTTATTGAAAATCACTATATTATTTGGTGGGTATTTTATGTGATAATTTGTCGTAATTTATCCTAGACTGCTAACATACAAAAACACTTCGTTGGTTTACGACCCGGGAGAGATGAAATTCGTATAGAAGCTGAGAGTATTAACGGAAAACTGTGTATTCACAACTATGGGCATGGTAAGACTATTTTATTTCTATTTTAAAATTGTCCACTTTTGAGATTAACAATCGCATTTGGTATGTTGTGTATTTTTCACGGAATATATTAATTTGGTTGAGCTGTGTCGGTCGCTGGATCGAATTCCGGCTGATTTTTTATTTTTAAGAGCGAAATTAAACTGCCACTTCATTTAGGTAATGTGCATATGATTTGCAGGTGGAAGCGGATTCACCTTATTCTGGGGATGCGGCAATACAGTTCTACAATTATTTGAGAGGCACGCTTTAAATAAAATATCGAAATTGTAACAATAATATATTTATAAAACGATAGTAAATAAATATTTACATCGAATATATTTGCACCATATTCTTTGGTTGTAAAAACTGTCAATAATCAGATCTGAAATTATATTTTTAATGATTTTATAAACAGCCTTTATTTTTAAACTCGATGTTATTATATAAGAAATTTACACCTTAAATACATATGACATTTATGTTTATGCAAGGTTATTTAATTTTTGTATTTTTGCTTCATCTTATACATTGAAACATCATCCAATATAAATTATTGTTTAAAGATATGGCACTTAAATGCTTTTAATATTTACGCACGGTATCGTAAACATCTGTCCTTCGTTGAACTCTAATGGGAATGGAGCTCCTTACATCTTCAACCGTCGATAAATCTGTAATCATTCACTTGTATCACACATATTGGACAATCAATGAGTACATCTCCAACAACGCCAGAATAAACTGTATAAATATTAATATTGTGGGGTTGTCTCATTCTGGGTACAATTATGTTACTGCAGGGATTAACATCAGTTACTTGTTAAAAATAGTGGTTATAATTTCATGTGATATAATCATTTTTATCATAGTAGGCTTTTACTGGTGTGAAGTACCCAAGTAGTCCAGAACCTTTATGTATTATATAGATTAAAACGGTCAAGTCAACTTTGGTATCGCGAGTAAAGCATATGATTTAATAACACCTACTTTATCTTTGATTTCCTAATAATACCTATATTTCACATTTATTTTTTTATTAAGGAAACATTCAAATACCAAAAAAAATACAAGTTATAAGAATAGATATATTGAGTGGTAAAATGTATCCTAAACTAAGTTTCATTCAATGTTTTAAACATATGTGATAAAAATGTAATTTATTAAAAAAGATACTGAGTTTTGTAAGCACTCACCAACAGTATGTACAAGAGTATCCTCCTTCTCATCAAGCTTAGCAACGACGACGCCCCACGGGTCAATGAGAGTAGTATGACCCCAAGCCACGTAATCCGCTGTTGTATCTCGTGCAGGGCTCACAAGAGCCACCCAGAGTTGCTGGTCTGTTGCTCTTGCCCTCGCAAGCAACTCCCAGTGCTTAGGCCCCGTTGTCATATTGAATGCACCGGGGTAGATTAGTAAGCCACAGCCTTTATGTAAGTTATAGATAATGTGAAAACTTTATTAAGTACCTATTTTGAATTACATTTTAGTTACTATTTGTTAACGGGAGAGCTGTTGCCTACATTCTTGCAAATTATTTTGAACTACATTTTAGCCGTTGCCTACATTCTTGTGAATGAGCAGACACAACAGTGGGAATCCTAGTCTCACAAAAAACAGCAAGCATTGCAATAGGCTTATACTGTTGTTATCGCTTAATTCTGTTTATCTTATACAGTCTCTTTCAAATACTTTCCTTCCATTTTCCATACTGTCCTTAATATTTTAATAAGGGACGGGAAACACACCTACAAGCTTACCGATGTTGCAAGTAACTTTTTTTCTGACGGCTTTTTTAAGTTACTTACTTATATTATAAATATGGATTTGTGAAAAGTAATTATATTTTATAAACACTTCTTTACACATGTTATGTTACAGATGCGTTATAACCTGCTTTTAATAGTTTTGCAAGATTTTTTCTTAAACTGAAAGAAGCTTCATTGGCCTATGCCCAAAATAGGGCCCTAGGACTCTAGTAAGTCATACCTTCATTGGCCATAAGATGTGCCATCTCTGGAAAGCGAAGATCATAACATATTCCCAATCCAACTTTTACACCATTGCAGTCAAACGTTGTTATCTCATTTCCTGGACTTAAAACTTCCGATTCTTTGAAAGTTATTTTGTTTGGGATATCAATATCAAATAAATGCATCTATAAAGAAATGAGAGTTACAAAAATAATGGTTTGATTCATAAAAATAATATGTGATATTATATTATAAAAACTAACTAAAACTACCTTCCTATGTTTAGCAATTAGTTTTCCATTACTATCCCAAACAGTGCAAGTATTATAAAGTTTGTTCCCAGACCTTTCTGGAACAGTTCCACCTACAACACAAACACCTGCCTCAGCAGCTGCTTGGGACAATGCTCGACTCGTCTCACCTAATGGCACTTCTTCTGCATACTCATTGAAATATTCTGAAATAAAATGTAAGGAATATTTTAATTTTAAATCAACATTTATTAAAAACAAACAATTTGTTTTAATAAATAGAGTAATTATGACAAAGCTTACTGGTTCCATAAGGAGAGTTAAAACATTCAGGCAGTGCTACCAGTTGTGCTCCCAGCTTTTTAGCTTGATGAATCTTTTTCACGGCTAAAGCCAAATTCTTACTCTTATCATTGCCAACTGATAACTGCACTAAAGCAATTTTAAGTCCTGGAAAATAGTTTATAAATGATAAAGGTATTTCTTAATTCTACTAAAATAATAAGATTTAGGTTTATTGAAAATTAATAAAAAGTAAATAGAGAAAACAAATTTAAATTTATTAAATAATTCTCATAAAGTGTAAGCGTTATATATACTATAACTATATCACTAATTTTGCCCTAAGGATAATCAAACGTTTTGGTTTAAAACATGTATAAATATAAAAAGTAAATAATTTCGCGCGTCATTGTTGATAAGGAGTCGGAGTTAAACCCATCTCAAATAATATTTTCCTTACATAATATATTATTGTACAACTTAATAATTTATAAAAAAAAGTCTTAATACTCTACCCATACTATAAAACAATGGTTTGTTTACGAAACGTGGGTGAACTGCATCGGTTGCAGTGACTGCCATACCGCTAAAACCCTAGTTATTTCTCTTAACATGAGTTTTTTTACCTCTTTTTAACATTATTAAATATGAAGATTATTTTTTGGAAACAAAGACAACTAATCTAAAATGTTTTCGAGCTTCGTACTGGTGGTGTACTTGTGACTACTCAACTACTCGGATGAGTGGGTGATTAGTGGATACTGAGATTAATTACTGGATAGCGGACACTGGATAGTGGATACAGAACACTGGAATCTGGATAGTGACAATAGTAATGACTATTGACTTACTAGCATGACTAGTTTCCACATATTTCGTAATCATCTGTGCTTTTAGTCAAAAGAATAAATATAAGTCTGTATTATTTTCTTTTCTATGTAATGTAATAGTGAGGCGGCGATAGTCCAAATATAAAAGAAAACACAGTAAACAACTTGTACAATAAAAAAAATAATAAATTCCCAAGAGTTAAAATATTTTATTACAACTGAATGTACATCAGACTTAGCATGTACTACATGTACTGCCTATTTATAAGACGTATTAGGTTGTAATAAAGTAAAAAACTGTACAAACATAAATGGAAAACCTAAAGGTTTGCAGGGTTTGTCTTGCATCTGACATTAAACTTTATGTTATTCACTCAAATTCTTTGGAGTACTACTACGAAATATTAACTGGAACAGATGTAAGTATGGCAGATGTATAAAATACAGAATTAATATGAATTATACTTGTGTAATCAAAGACACTTGATTTTTTAATTAAAGTATCAACACATTTTTTTTTAAATTTCTATTTAATATTACTTTTTAGCCTTTAAATGAATATAAGATGCCAACATATGCTTGTTACTTGTGTGTGGCTTTTTTGAGGAAGTATTTTCTATTTAGGCAAAAATGTCTAGAGGTCCAAAGTGTGCTCCAAAGGATTGTTACTGAAAAAGGACAGGTATACACATTATATTACTTATTATAGGAAAATTGCATTTTTTAAAGAGCTTCAATATAACATGTGTAGTAACAATATGATATATATATGTTTTGTTTTATACAGGTAACAAACGCAGATATAAAAATGATTCAGAAAAATCACACTACTGATATGTGTACAAGTTATCATGTAATGAATACAGAGATGGTAACTTATCCAGTTAAAAGTACAGAGAGAAATAAAAGTGAATGTCACAATCATAAGCTTGCAACATTTATTTTTTGTGAAGATGGCTTGAGTATTAAGAGTGAACCTACCAAGAATCCAATCAAGAATGAAATTATTACAAGTAACACCTGTAATACTATTAATATAGATGGTGTCAAGAGAGAAATTGCCAGTACATCAGTAATAAATAAGCAAGAGCAAGACAATTCAGAAATGGTTAATTATGGTCAATTGAAAATTGAAATCAATTTAAATGATGATGACTTGAAAGCTACAGATGCATCAGATGATGAACAAAAATTAAAAAATAGAAGTAAAGTAAGTATAAATACTCAGGCTCATAACATCATACTATTAAAATAAATTAGCATTACAATAATCAAATTTTATAGACAAATTAATGCAGTCTTGGACTATTTAACTTTATTCCAACTAATATAATTTGCACTTACAATTTTTATTATAGGTAAAAACAAAATCAGTTAGAGTGGTAAAAAGAAAAGAAAGAACCCAAATAAACAAAAAGACTCATACTATTCATGATAAGGACTTGGAGGAATTTGTTATATTTATTTATTTGACAGTAAGTAGCCATCTCTTAGCCAATGGACAATTTAATCATATATTTCCCCATATATATTTACTATATTTTTCCTCTCATTGGTCAATTTAATATTACTACACATAGATTGGGATAATGTGTAAATCACACATGATGAAACAATATTTCTTTTTCATTTATTTAATTTTAAGAAAGAAGAACAGTTAGAAGAGTTGAGAAAGCGTCGTGAATCCGAGGAGTTTCAACAATCTCAACACAAATGTGATAAATGTTGCAAGACATTCCTTAACGAACAATCCGCTTTAAATCATGCAGTTAAACATATAGAGGTAATTATATAAATACAAGCACACAAGCCTGTTTTACCTTGTGTAATGTGTTATGGGCACTAACCAAACTGATTTTTGTTAAACCAATACAATAGTAACCAGATCACAACTAACAGATATATTTATCATACACATGTAGACTGTACCGGGTATTGAACCAGGGACTCTCTGTTCGTCAGTTCGCCAGCATGACCAACTGGTCAAAAATGTGGATTTAATTATTATGATAGCACACTGAAATGCTGAGCGTATGTGTGTATTCAGGAATTAATTAAGTATAATATTGACAAACAAATAATACTAATAAAGTAAACCTTACCAGCAAGCAAAACAATTGGAATTAAAAAAAAAACTGTTTACAAAAATAAATAATTTATTACAGTCGCGGGGTAGTTTGGAGTGTGACATTTGTAAACTGCGTTTCAAGACAAGACGTAAGTTTAGTCAGCATTACTCGATGCATCCTCGACGCTATATCTGCAGAAACTGCCCTCGAGTCCTTAGTTCGCTGTGAGTTTGCGAAAAGATTTATTTGAAAGGCTTTTAACTTTATGAGACTTAGCAAACATTGAACTAGTTTTTAAGTTTGACGTATGGTCTGTTTTATACATTCTGTGTTTTCATCAGGCATTAAATATAATGTCATATAAATAAACAAGATTTTTTTATTGTACACAAAATAACAATAAAAATTGCAAGTTGCAAATGTGTGTTTTCAGATACCAAGCAAAATTACATGTTCGTTACCATCAAGGGGTGAAGTATAAGTGTCCACACTGTGAGGAAGTGCATGTGTAAGTTTCGAGTCATTACGTACTAAATCATTTAGAAAATCGGGAATATTTTTTCTAAAATAAACTTTAATACGCTACTACTAGCTCGCCAATATACACCGCATACATCAAATAATTTATTACAATTTTAAAAAACTTTCGTTTTCATATATATCAGCGGAACTACAACAATTAGTCTTAAATTAGAATAATTAAGTTCAAACATCATTTAATTGTCCTAAAATAAGTTTAAAAACATAAGTTAAATACTTTAAATTTGTTACTACCTCTATGTAAACACGTGCTTGAGCACTATAAATAGGGACGCAGTGTAAGTGAAATAAAAATTTTGGAAAATATCAGCGATGTGTTTCTTAAATAAATAAGTGTTTATTATGACCGACTCAATCGTGATGTTGGCAATGCTACCTACGCCTTTCAAAAATAACCCTACAGTGGGGTCGGCGGTAGTTCTGTAGGGTACTCTCCTCGTTATATACATTACGATAGTATACGAGTATACATATCGAGTGTTTACTGTTCAGCCTGGCAAACAATACATTTGAGGTTCGGACCAAGACCTATTATCGGAATTATTTGATTGACTCTTAATGTTTATATTAAAATCTTTATCTATATGAGATCCTTAGTAGATTCTTTAAAAAATATGATTTATTGCAGTAACAAATCGACGTACCTGAACCATTTGCGATGTAAGCACCCGGCGGATTTCACTTGCGAATTGTGCGGCGCCGCGTTCGTAACGCAACATGGCCTCAATCGGCATAAAAAAGCGAAACATCGAAATGTAAGAGCAATAAACATCATATACATCCTATCCATCATATATTATTTATATAAACTTTTAAAATTTAAGGAAAGTTCGAGCGATGCTGACGTACGGCGCTGCGAACTTTGTAACATTCAGTTCGCGAACGCAAAGGCTTATGAACGACACAAGATTACATCCCAAAAACATGCCGATATCACAAACCAGTAAGTCTCTCGCTTATCAGTCACACTTTTAAGTCGAATTGGTTAGGAAATACTTTGATGTGCTTTAACAAGTTCAGGTGCACTAAGTCACAGGTTCGAAAGTTATTTACCTGTCAGATTTTTGTATAAAAAAAGAAACTGTTAATTGCAGATTCAGTTGCCTTGAATGCGGGGATGTGTTTTCGACGAATGAGGACAGGCGAGATCATGCCCGACTCAAACACAAGCGCGAACTGAAGCTTGGCCCAGATGACTGCACTTGGCCAATACAATGTCCTCATGTGAGTTTACATTGTCATTATATTTTTTGCAGAATTAACTTAACTATTGATAATTGAAATGCTTCATTATTATATATTTTCGAATCAATTTAAATAATGATCAGTGATATATTAAAATACTATACTAAATTGTGGTATTAAAAAAATGCATATTCCTTACTGTATTTTCGTATTAATAACTTCATTCAATGTCCGTATCAATTTTTTTTCTTTATACATACGTTGATGTTGCAAATAAATTATACATGAAAAAGCTTGATAGGTTAATAAACTGTATATTAGAAAAGGCATCTACAGTTTAGATATAACAATTTTTCCAGTGTCCAGAGAAGATACCGAATGCAATGGCGAATTGGTCTCACTACAAAGAACGGCACCCTGATAAGAAGTATCCTGTTAGGGATCACCACGTGTGTCAATATTGCGGAAAGGGATTTGCGGTAAGAAAAATAATTCATTTTTATAAAATAAATGTCTAAGCTAGCAAGCAAAATGTATGGTATCGTATACATTTTGCTTGTTTGAATGCTTTGATTATTTAAGGATTGATTGAATTATATTATCTTTTATTTATAATTTAATTTTAGACAAAAGCTGGTCTAGAGTCACACAAGGCGAGTCACAGTAATGAGTACGCGCACAAATGTAGCGTTTGCGGAAAGGTATGAATTTACTCAAATATATTTTATTAAAAATAATCCAATCTTTCAGTAATATATATACAAGTATATTCTTATATGTTGCTATCTGATTCCAATAATGATTATAACAGTTTATTTCCAGTTTCAAGCTGTGATACTTTTATATAGAAAAATAAATCATAACAATCGTTAAAACCTTAAAAGGGCCATTAGATCTGGTTAAATTCGTATCTGTTAGTCTTTATATAAGAGTTAAAAACTAACTTGTTTTGATATATTGTTTTTTTCATTTAGGGATTTCGTCACCGCGACGGGATGATGAAGCATCAAAAGAGTGTCCATTCAGAGACGAGGCCTCATATGTGTTCGCTTTGTGGAAGGACGTTTAAACTAAATAGCGCTCTTGTCAAACACCAACGGGTCAGAATTCAGTGTTACCAGAATTTAATAATATGACTATGTATAAATTAGTAAATAAACATAAATTATTACGAGCTGGAGTGGCTTACCAATGCGGCTTGTATTCTTGTATTTTAAAGCTAATCTGCTTAAAAAGCAGCACATCACACGTTTCATATATTCAGTGCGTGATATAAGAGAGGTATATTTTGTTCATAATATTTTTTTTATTTTTAGACACATACGGGTGAGCGACCTTACAAGTGCGACGAATGCGGAAAGTCGTTTGGCTTCAGCACAACACGCAATATCCACTACCAAACCGTTCACTTAAAACTACCTAATCCTTATGATCGTTCACGTAGGAAAAAACTAGCAGAAACTAATATAAAATAAGTCTAATAGAATGTATGTAAAAAACACGAATAAATGCTTTTGAGAAAATCTTGTTTTGCTCTGATTACTTATTCATAATCCACACGCATCATCATTCAGAAAAATCGTGTTTAATTTTAAAGGGTTTAACCCGTGAAGGGTTTTACGTTTTAAAACTCGGTTATTTTTCTTGACTAAAACTATGCATTGTGTTTTATATAACATATTCTGTTAGTGCGAAATAAGTGAAGGGAAGTGCAAGATAGCATATACTCCAAATAATTTTAAAATTCTATGTCACAGGCACGTTCATAAATTAAGAAGTATCTTATCAAATATGTTTGTTGGTCCTTTTAAAGGTTCATGATGAAGAGAACGGCGGAGATTTGTTTGCCAATTCTTTACATTCAACATATAATATATTATTAAAAGGTTGTACTTGTAATTATTTTATTGTCAACTCACACTATTGACGTCTTGTGTTTCCAAACTGATAGTTATATTATTTATAGTTGTTAGTAGGGTTTTGTAACTAAGTAGAACTTAGTGTAAAGTGCATAATATAATACGATGCCGTGCCTACAGGTTATCTATGGAATGTATAGTCAGTAGTGTATGGTCTGTCACTTTGGTTGTGCTACGCTTTACTTTTTTTAAGGTTGTGCAATATTTTGTCTAATGTCGAGACTTGGCTGCAGTTTTGAATACCGCACAGACAAGTCACAACTTTTGGATGTACTATTAAGGTACAAAGAAGATCATATAGTACCATAACGCTGAACTTTGTAATAACGCCACATTCATATTTCATTGGGGCATTCACCAAGCGTGATGTTGCCAATGGATACTGAAGTCATTTACTGTTTGTTTTTAATGGTTCAGTTTAAATGATACCTACTATAAATTTGTTTTCAGACTTTTAATGTTATTATGAATGGTGGTGATGGTCGAAATGAAGCCACAATTGCACTAGACAAAATCTAAGGAACCAGTCGCATGTCGAACACAATATGGAATCGCCAAAATGTTGTAGAGTTTGTCTTGATGTGGACGGATTTATGTATAACTTGTCGTCAAATACGTTAGCTTTCTATTATCTGACATTAACTGGAATCAATGTAAGTTTTGTAAACACAACATTAATAGCTATTTAAAACATTTCATTACTCTACATTATTTTATCAGATGCATTAAAAAAGCTAAAACTCAATGAAGAGTTGAGCTTACTAACTTACTAACTGGGTTGTATTAAGGCTGCTGTTTTGTTTATGGAAATATACTTTCTTTGTTTAAGCAAGTTTTTCTTTTGTTTCATTTATATTAGGCTGATTACTCAAACTATTTGTTTTCTTTACAGCCTCTACCAAAACTGATAATACCAATGTATGTATGTTATGAGTGCACAGCTCTTTTAAAAAAATACTTTTTATTTAGACAAAAATGTCTCCGTGGACATGCAGTGCTACAAGCACTTATATCAAATAGTGGAGAGGTAATAAGAACCATTATTTTTGTTTTAATATTTGCATATTAGTCAATTATAATAAGTAAATAGTATAAGAATAATATTTTTTCTAGATTACAGATGAAAACCTAAAGGACATAGGTAGAGAAAGTTTTGGTCTAACTACAAGTCTCAGAATTGTTGAGAATGTCAGTTTCACTTATGATCCAGATGCTGATTCAAAAGAGAAAACTTTTGATCTTAATTGTGTAAAGATTGAAGATGCTGTTAAACTAGATAATGATTACAGTTTAAGTTTTGTACAAGAAGATTCTTATACTGACCCCATTCTCGTAAATAATTCAGAAGAAAATGAACTAATTGAAATACTTGAAGATGATGAAGAGCAAATTGATAATGATCATAATATGGTGCAGGTATTTCATTTTATTTTGTAAACTTCATTTTACCCCTATTTGAGTATTAAATTTAATTAATTTTTTAATTTAAACACATTGGAATTTTTAAAAATAATACGACATATGCACTATTGCTATAAATGTATTTAGAAAATTGGGGTTTTTATTATTTTTTGTTTATTATTGGTTCATATATTAAAAGTTAACAACAGTTTTAAAGTATTAATAAGTAGGTATGCAAAATAAAGGTTTGCACATTATAATATAGTACTCTATTTATCTGTATATCTTTAGTATTAACACATTATAATTTAGCTAATATTTTCAGCAAAGTGTAAGTACCTAACCATTTTACACTTATTTAATTATTTATTTGCAATTTACAGAAATCATTTCAACAATCCTTGCTTCAAGAACGAAAATCATTCAAACTAAATATTAAAAAAAGACTGACAAAGAAGGATACAGCGGATCTACTTAATTTTTTCACAATAAAACCTTTTACGGTAATCTTGCTTTTGGCTAATTGTTAGTAGAATTCTATCATTATATCATATCCAATTCTAGGTACTTGCAATTTGACTTCTGTGTGAACTAGAAGCACAAACAATTTTGACTAAAATTGTTTTATGTTTATAAATTTTTATTATAAATTTTTAAACTACATATTAATATATCCTTGCATAAGATACTCGAAATATGATTGAGATGTAGTTAGTAGGTATATTCTGTACTCGAAACAAAATAAACTCGACATGTTAGATAATGGACTGGTTTAAGACATTGTGCTTTGTCTTCTTCATTACTATATGGAAGCAACAATCACGGTGAAATCATTTTATAAAAAAGACATGAATGTGAATCATTGATATAATAAATAATATTTTAACAATATTATTATAAAAATAAGTTTTTAATATCTTCAGAAACAAGAGTTAATGGATAAAATGGAATTGCGTAAACAATCTATTAAGTACAAAACTGCTGAATACAAATGTGAGGTTTGCTATTCTTTCTTTATTGATATACGCGGGCAAGAGAAACACGCTGGCCAACATGATCATGTAAGACATTTTTCCATCTTTTATTTATAAAAGAAGATTTCATATCGTTTTAAGTAATAGATTTAGTTTTAGTTGACAGTGTCACCATACATTGCAGCCTTTTGTGTACATATTTGTAATGTTGTTAATTAATTTTTAAGTGCCGCGGCGATTATCATTGCAAAGACTGCAAAATGTACTTCAGAACTTCGGACCAATTACAGACACATTTGAAATCGCATCCAAGATGGTTCACGTGCAAGAGTTGTCCTCAGTCGTATTCTGATATGTAAGTACATATTACTTATAAACCAAAATGTCTATTTTATAATGTTATATTTCATCTGAAATACGAACGCCCTAAGTATAATACATTTGAGTATGAAACAGACTAATGCATTTAATATAAATCTTCGTTATATCGACACTTAATCCTTTAAATCCTTACAGATATCGGGCTAGACTTCACCTTCTATACCATCAAGGTCAAAAATATAAATGCGACAAATGTGGCTCAGTTTATACGTAAGTTTGTTTTTTCTATCAACAATATAACTGGGTTCGAATATCTATAAAATAGACACTTCAACAATTTATTTATATAAAGTACAAATAAAGATTTGTATTGTTTAGTAGTGTACAAATGTGATTTATTTACAATTTTCTATCCCCAGAAACCGTATAATTTACCTAAGGCACATCAGAAATCATCACCCCATAGACTTCACGTGTTGCTTCTGCGGTGTCTCACTTGGCTCCCAGATTGCACTCAACGCTCATAAGGCTCGCGAACACGACCACCTTGATGTGAGTTCACGTTATACTGGTTATGTCAAAATCTCTTTTTGTATGAACTTTGATAAAAAATAAAAAAATACGCATATAAAATTTAGTAAAAATCGGTCGAGCCGTTTCGTTGGAGTACGGTAACTAACATTGTTACATGGAATTTTATTATAAAAAAAATATCTATTCATTATTCATTATTATGAGGGTGCATGTTTTTGCATAAAATTTGTCAGTTCATAGATCTACTTTTGTAGGAAGATGCTGAGAAAATGAATATTACGGCAGTTCACTGTGAGGTGTGTGATATCACGTTTACAAATGGTGCCGCGTACAATTTACACAAGGCCACAACTATTAAACACAGTGGCAAGTATAGGTAAGACAAAAATGCTTTGACACATGTCAAAAAATATCTTAACCGTTAAAGCCTTTACCAATATTTTTTCGTATACATTTAAATATTATTTTTGCAGATTCAGCTGTGACAATTGTAATGAAAGGTTTTCAACGAAATCCGAGAGATTACTACATTCATTGAAAGTTCACAAAACGCGTCCGCGACGCATCGAAAAACCGATTATTATGATTAAAGCAACGCCAGATAAACCCAAGGTTAAGGCGCCTCCGGTTAAACGTGTGGCAGTACCACCAAAAGCCCGTGTTAAATTTCTCCAAAATGTTTCTTGGCCGGTAAAATGTCATTATGTAAGTTTATTTATGATACATATATTATTTTCTTTTAAAATAGTTCTCGATTAACAGCTTTGTACGTGATTAAGTTAGAACTAAGGTTATATCTACAAAAATGGTCGAATATCCACCTGTCTATAAATAATTGAATTGATCACAGATACGGATGATAGTCTGTAGCTTTGACACTAATAGTGCTACTCGACTCATTATTCCTTATACTAACGCCGTAAAGTGGTAACACTTTACAGTGTAATACATTTTTTATGACAGGGTTAGGAATGATAGTGGACGAGTATAAGAGGTTGTTAGATTTAAGTTAAAAATCGACCTCGGTGCATATATTTTATATTTTGAGGAACTGACCTAGCAGTGCATTCGTTGGCTACGTCCTACTTGGAATAGCTTTACGGGACTTTGTTACTAAGTTCCGGTAACTCACTAGACTTTGTGTCTATGTGTTTTTGGTTTAGAGGACTAAAACCCCTGCCTTCGTCTTTACTGGAAAAGGTGGTCGGGACTTGTCCTATTGAAATTGTACTAAAGTGTAATAAATCCTTTGTGCTTCTCTTCGTGCTGGCAACGGTGACCGACAACTTTTTACAGCACTTAGTATGATTAAACAGAACTTTTATAAACGATAAATCAAAAGATTATGTCGCAATGTAATTTTTTTTCTCTTGAAGTTATTTTTATTTTCAGTGTCCTCATTTAGTGTACAGCGAACGTGAAAATTGGATACACTATCGTCGTCAGCATCCGGAAAAATGCTATATGAGCGTTAGCAAGAGATACATATGCGAACAATGTGGGAAGGGATATAAAGTAAGATATTTCACGTTAAATTCAATCTGTATTGTAAAAAATATATATTTTTATGTAAATGGTCGATAAACGTATCATACTTTGAATGAAAGAGAATTTACTCCAATTTAAAATTGTATTTTGATATAACAGTTTGTTTCGTTTTGCGGTAATCTCGATTAATACAAGATCCGATTATATTTTATTTTTGCGTTGGATATTATCTATATTATAATATCATGCTACCCAACACGAAAAGTAGAATAAAAAATAATGAAAAGAACATTATAACGAACCGCACCGAGTAGAGAGTACTGGATACTTAATGTCTCATGCCACCTCGAATAATTTAGGTCTCGACATATGACTAAAGTTGTTTTGTGTTTTTCAGAGACGGCACACATTAAATTACCATATGAACCTGCACAATGGTGTTAATCCGTACAAGTGCGAAGTTTGCGGTAAAGCATTTTACTCACAGACTCTTCTCAAAAATCATTTGAGGATTGTTCACTCGGATGAGAGACGCTACGTTTGCGACACTTGTGGATTGGCCCTTAAAACCAAAGGCTCGCTTTTTAAACACAATCGGGTAAATATATTTATTATTAAACTTTTTCTAGTATTTATTTATTTTATTAAAACTGTCCCCAAACATCCCATGTGCTAAATATATTATACAAAAACAACCTTTAAAATAGTAATTTTTAAACCGCCAACACACCAACCGGTTTAAGATACTATAATGTTAACTCAAGTTAGGTTTCGTATCGTATTATATTCATTAATAATCCGTCGGTTTTTGTACGTCACCCGGTTAGCACGACATAGTATCGTCAGTCCCTTGAATGTCTTTATATCCGGATTCTACTTTTTATGGAAACTAACAATTAACTAATGAGACTATATCTAAATAAAGTATTCACTTTATGAACTCGTTTATAATGTTTATCCTCTTTCAGATACATACTGGTGAAAAACCCTTTAAATGTGATGTTTGCGACAAAGCTTTCGCATTCAAGACTTCACGTAGACTTCATTACGAAGGCGTTCACTTACATATAAGGAAAAAGAAAAAAAAGAAGTCAAAGAAACAGGAGGTCGAAAGACAGAAATAATCTTTTTGTCGGCAAATTGGGAATGATTCAATAAAACCGCACGTTTTCTGTAAATATTTTATTAGTAATTAAATTGTAAAAAGTTATGAGTATTAAGGTGTATAAATCTAATTAGTCAATAAAATAGTATATTTACATAATTATCTACCTTTATTGTTGTTACTATAACATATTTAGCCATACCGTATAGACTCTGACTTATATACTTTGTTAGTCTTTTCAATTAGTTTTTCGGTTGGCAAAAGAAAACATACATAAACAATGACAGCCTAGTGGATCATAAGATTATAATTCATGTAGGGATCATTTAGCAGCGCTTCGTGGATGTAAACGGAACTAAACGAAACATGAACATACATTGTTAGCATCGTAAACTATACTAAATGTATGGAAGATTAAGGCAATCTGATATGACTGCATCATAGTGTAGAAAATATTTGTGGAACGGGGTCTTTTTTTTTTTTTTTTTTTTTTTTTTTTTTCCGAGGTGGAAATGCATTTCCGCATTCCCTGGTCCCAAAGGATAAGGGATATGTGGGACTCAACCCACGCTGGTGTCTCTGCTCTTCAGAGACGAGGTGGGCAATACCCACTAAAACCACCTCGGGTAAACCTACAAGACCACATTGAAAGGGCCCTGGGGTCGCTTTCGCACTCAACCAGGCACCCAGCGGCTGCTAATGTAGTTGTCTACATCGGAAGAAGAAGGTTAGCATACCTTCTCCTACGCTCTCCATGTCTCCCAACCCGCAGTGGATTTGTGGTGGAACGCTCTCTCTCCCGTTCCGCCGCCTCCTTCAATAAAATAACCGTCTCGCAGAAGGTTGCCACTGCACTCCACTCCTCCTCACTACTGAGCATCTTTTGGACAACAACAGGCATGTTGAGGTTGTTGCCCACCACACAACATAAATCACTCCGGAGTCGTGACCACCGTGGGCACTCCTCTAGTGTATGCTGCGCTGTGTCGTTTTCAGCACCGCATTCCAAACAACTCGGTGTAGGCTCCCGCTTAACTATTTTGTTCAGGTATTGCCCAAAACAACCATGTCCCGTCAGAATCTGAACCATTCGAAACGTGAGAGCACCACTTTTCCTATCCGCCCAGTCCCTAAGTACCGGACGAATTGCCTCCACCGTTCTACGTCCCGCTAATGGTTCAGCCAACCCGTCATGCCACTTTTGTATTGCACCTCTACGTGCTAGCCTTCTAAAGTTTTCGACTTCCTCAACTGCAGGGTAGACACTTTCAGCCCTCCTCTCCATCCGGTAATGATACACGGAAGCAAGTGTTTCAGCTTCTAACTCCCACGGTGGGGTGCCAGCCAACACACAAGCTGCGGTAAACGACACCGTTCGGTAGCAACGAATTAATCTTCTCACTATTACCCGCTGCGGCCTTTGTAATAGAATCTTATTATTAAGCGTAAGTGCCTCTTGCCACACTGGAGCTCCGTAAAGAGCCATACTACAAATAATACCACAGTAAAGCTTTCTACAACGATGGTCTGGTCCCCTTATGTTTGGAAGTAGCCGTCCCAAAGCTCCTGCAGCTCCTACAAGTCTTAAACTAAGAGCTTTAAAGTGGTCCTCAAACTTCCATCTCCCATCAAGGATTAGACCCAAATACTTCATATTGCGACTCACTGACACTTTAACTCCATTAACACGTATTGAGGCTCTACTTGGTGGACCACCCCGTGGCCCATGGAACAAAAGTGCACTTGTCTTTTCAAGAGCAACCTTAAGTCCAAGTAGACTAATCCTATCAATCACTAATGACGTTCCTACTTCTGCTAAACGTGACACTTCTTGGAAGTCTTTGCCTTGGGTTACAATTAGGGTGTCATCAGCATAGCAGAAAATCTTCATCCTAGGTAACAATGTACCCCTAAGAACCCAGTCAAACCCAATATTCCATAAAAATGGACCCAGTACCGAGCCCTGAGGAATACCGCACCTCATTTTCCATCGAATAAATTCTCGCCTGTCATTTACATATAGTATTTCCCGCTCTTCTAGGTAACTTCTGACAAGGTTTTGTAGATAGAGAGGAATCCTATGAAAACGGAGAGCTTCTAATATGACAACAAATGGTAGGCTATTGAAGGCATTGCAAATATCTAAAGAAACAGCCAGTGCCTTTTTTCCACTTTGGACAGCGTCTGTTGTAAAATCTTTTAAATCTTTTATCGCTACTACTGTTGAAAGCCCTGTCCTAAAACCGTACTGAGCATCAGCTAAATCCGGCCCAACCACCGAGATATGGTGACTCAGTCGCGATACCATTATCCTTTCTAAGAGTTTCCCGGTTTCATTAAGCAAGACTATTGGTCGGTAAGCAGAAGAAGTATCTGGCGGACGACCAGGCTTACGCAATAAGCAAAGACGACCCTCTTTCCAAACTTTCGGAAACTGTCCTGTGCGGAAACAAAGATTAAATAATTCCCGCAATTCACCCTCTAGATGTTCAAAGGCAATCACCAATATTCGGCCATGTATACCGTCCGGGCCTGGAGTTCTCCTACGACTTTTTAGACGACGGACAATATCTGCAACTTCTACGTCACTAACTAAAGGAATATCTCCTTCCTCGTCTGGTATTGCACCGGTAGTCATCGAAGGAGGAACAATATTGGGATCAGCTGGAAATAACTCCGATACAATCCTGGCAACAAAGTCTGACTGGAGTGTTTCAGTTAACGGAGGACCCCCAGCCTGCAACTTATTTCGTACAAGACGGTAGGGCCGTCCCCATGGGTCTTTATTTAAAGTTTCGAGAAACTCATCATGTGCCTTATTCTTCGCTTGACTTATTTCAAGTTGAAGAGCCTTTTTATGTTCCATAAATTGAGCGTGGAGTCGCTGCTCTTCGGCTGTATCACGGACCTGCCTACGACGACTACGAAGATATGCTCTGCGAGCCCTATTGCAAACTTGACGAAAATAAGCGATATTATCGCTCCACCAATAAACCATTTTTTTCGGCGGTTGGCGTCTCCATTTTGGCATGGCAGCGTTCGAAATCTTTACAGTCGCATGACAAAAACGACTAGCACTTTCGTTAACATTACCAGAAGAAGTAGTAGGCTTACACCATGTTTGTACGATTGCCGCCTCCTCTGCAAGGTCTTTGTTGAGACTGCTCAAAACCCAGCGTGGAAAAACCTGTCTATTATAAGGCAAGGCATATCGCCTTTGGGATTCAAAGATATTAAACCTTATATACCGATGATCGGACAGAGTTTCTATATCTTCCATAACTCTCCAATTTTGGAGTGAGGGAACTAAAGATGGTGAAACAAACGTTAAGTCAACTACAGATTGGCCTTGTGAGCGTACACATGTTGGAACGTTCCCTGTATTACGTAATAAGAGTCCCAATTCTGCATACCATTCTTCTAAAGCTCTGCCTCTAGGGTTAGTGATAGTATCACCCCACGCTTGAGATCTGGCGTTGAAATCGCCTAAAACTATTAATGGTAAGTGTGTTTGATGAATAACAGGAGCTAAGGTGTCAAGGAAAGTGACATACTCCGAAATTGGTCTATTAGGAGAAAAATAAACGGCGACTATGATAAGGCTTTTCCACTCAGCCACAACAAAACCTACTCCCCGATCTTTCAAAAATAAAGGGGGACCACCAGGACGGGAAATTATGCTAACCAGACCATTTAAATCTTGCAACCAATGAGATTGTTGAGGTACAAAATACGGCTCTGAAACAACAGCAATATCTATATTCCATTCAGCCCTGGTCTGCAGGAGAAGATCCTGTGCCCTGGCGCAATGGTTTATATTAGCCTGGAGAAAGTTGTTAGGTGTCCGACAATCCATTATTGGGACATAGAATCAGTCTCTCGAGCCACAGCCTGATTCTCAGTGCTGAGTCCGCTGGTCAAAGTATGCATCCTTGCCTTCACCAAAGGAGGATTACATTTTCTTCCCCGCATAATATGGTCTGCCGGCTTACCCGCATCACTACAGACAGCACAATGTGCAGTTATAGCTGTACAAGTTGCAGCCTTATGGCCCTCAATTCCACAACGGAAACATAAGGCACTTCGATCCACATCAGACGGACATTTCAAGCCAATATGACCGACACCTAGACATTTGTAACATCGTAAAGGACCGTCTTCAATTACCTGTATTTGAGCTGAACTCCAACCAACAAGCAATCGACCTTCGTAAAACCTTTTTTGCGGCAGTGACAGGACATTGCACAAAAACTACATTGGACCCACCTCGTCCTTTTAAAAGAGTTCCCGCCTTAATCAAATCTGTGTCACATTCACCTTTTTTAGCGATTGCAGACACAACTTCTTGGATGGTTACAGAATCATCCAGTCCGCCAATGCGAAGAAATGCACGCTTCACAGGCGTTACCACCTTGGCTTCGTTTACCAAAACTTCACGGAGTTTCTCTGCGAGTTGGTTCGCCTTTTCTGCACTTTGATTTCCCGGTAACTCGATCATTCGAGCTCCAGTAGCAGTTTCTCTGATTTTGATGTTACTAACGCCTAAGTCAGACAAAACAATATTATCTCTAGCCTTTTTCAAAATTGTCGCGTACGTAAAACCTTTAACCACTGCTTCTTGCTGCAGTGTAATAACAACCGCCGAAGACCTGGGTGAAGATAGTTTAGCCGTTTTTGGCGCTACCACGACTTGTGTCTCTCGCGTTTGTTTAAGGTTTTGCACCTGTACAGTTTTTTTTTTTACCCTTTCCCTTTCCTTTTACTTTCGTCCAGGCAACACCCTTCTCCAGGGACCCACTAGTTATAGGACAACGCACTTCAGACTGACCTACATCGTCTGCAGACCTTTCTATAATATGTGAAGGTGATTTCGCACTTATGTCCGGCATCACATTCACAGAGGTGCCGAAAGGTCTTGCTATCTCCCTTTCTCTAGAAGCCGCAAGAGGCGGACGAATTATGGGTGCTGGTAAGAGGCGGTCCTTTAGCCCCGCCAGTTTAGCTTCTACCATTTCCCCCACCGAACGCATGACGCCACCTTGAATCTCGTTAATGAGACTTCTCATGAACTCGGGATCCTGGTTTATTGAAGACATATGCGAGGATTTTTCGGAAAAATCCCTACGCACTGCCTTCAAGGAACTTTCAAGTTCAGTTATATGAGCCCGCAAGCGTTTATTATCTGCTTGTAGTCGGTGGGTCTCCTCTGCCGTCGAGCGTGACGCTAAACAATGGATGATGTCCTGCAGGTCATTTGCCGCCATTTGTATGTTGCTAACATGGGGCTCGCCAAGACTTTCTTGCTTTTGAGTAAACTCCAAGACCATCTTTGTTCTCGTCTCCGCTCTCTGACGTATTTGTACTGTACTCAGAGACTCAATAGCCTCATCCAGAAGGGACGAATGTTTATTGGTGGTCTTCTTTCCGGCATCCTTACGAAAGGCTTTATCACTTAGTTGCCTGTTGAAATTTAACTCCTCCGCTTCTTGTTTCGCCTCTTTTAAAGCTTTCTTGGCTTTACATAGTCCCGCAGGATGAGAAGCAGATTTTTTCTTGCCTCTTTGCCTCCTTGATGCTGACGCTTCTGTCTCCGTGTCAGATGCAGAAATCTCATCCACATTATGGGGTACCTTAAATAAGGCCCGCTTTCTCGTCCTTGGTACCCCAGATAGGCTCGATTCGGAGCTAACGTCATCCATTTTGACTCAATAGATTAAAAAATCAACAAAAGAAACATATTACAACAAAATGAAAGACAAAAACAAATATATATACAGCAACAACAACAAATAAAATAACCCAAAATCGATAAATCCAAAAAATAAAATTAAAATTAGATCAACAAAAATAACTAAATGTAGGTAGGTACCTTTGTACCTAATACTACATTTACAAGACTACCGACTACCGTACCGTAATGTACAAGCGTACAAAACAATTAGTACCAATAAGCCAAAATAATTAACTCACAACTTTGAATGATTTAACAAATAAACAAAAAATGCGGAAACAAATCAACGCAGAACACAAGATAAAAAATCTCCAAATACGAAACAAACTGCTCCCTGCACGTATGACGCGTCCGCCTCGGTCGAAAGCCCGACGCGGAATGTGGAACGGGGTCTAGCTGCAACAGAAAATTGTAGACGCCTTTCAAGAGCCGCAGCTTTTGGCACTCGTCCAAATTTTGGAATGTTTTTCATTATAGAATGTTAAAGTAGTGTTAATTGGAGTAGTTATTGCGCGAGACGATCTTGGGAGGTTGTTCGCCATGCACTTTCCTAATGTGGCTCTTGCAACTGTTGGACTGTGTGAACGCGTGGCCGCATATCTCGCACCTGTACGGTTTCTCGCCAGTGTGTGTCTAAAAAATAAATTGCATTGAATATAATTACTTAAATAGAAATTCCCTTACACCAAAGTTCATGTAAATAAAAGTGCGAATTGAATTTAAACTAATTTAACATTGAATCCATTAATAATGGTATCTAACGAATAACGTTTAGTAATTATTTATTTAATAAAATACTGTACCATTCAAAAATAATGATTCAAACTCACCATGAAGTGGCACCTCAACGTGTTCTTCTTTTTAAAAGCCCGATTGCAAACCGAACACACGTAAGGTCGTAGATCGGAATGCACGGAGCCATGGTGCGTTGCAAGATTTCCCGCGCTGTTGAATCCTTTGCCGCATCGCAGGCATTTGAAAGGCTTCTCCTTTAAGTGTGTGTACATGTGGGCTTCTAGGCCTTTTTTATACTGAAATATTGATCAAACTTGAATTACTATATACAACTTGCTTATAAGGCGTTTGTCTTCTTGCTTGGCGGAATGTTTCACGAGACAGGTAAAAATGTCATATACAAATTTGCCGAGTTACATTAACATGACAATATGCATATTTCGTAATGTCATAGTTTTAAAAGCTAATACTATTATTCTATGAGAATTCCAGAGGAATCATTTATAAAATAATCGATGATAGATTTGATAAAAAAAATAATGATACATCTTTCATATGTAGCACACCTCCATATATTAAAATTCGTATTTAATAAATTTCCATACCCGCATTCGCATTCCACACACGTCGCAGATAAAAGGCCTCTCTCGCGGGTAGTCCTCGTATGGATGGTTCATGCGAAAGTGTGCCCACAACGAACGCGCACTAGTTATCACTTCCGAACACTGTAATTTTAAATTATCTTAAACCATAGTAATAAAAATATGAACAAATTTATAAGTTTAAATCAATAATAAAAAAAATCCTTATCATATTTTGATACATTTTTAAAAATTGTCCGACATTTAATAAAACAATTGTGCTATACATAAATAGCGAGGAATGCCCAAAACGAACAATATGTGAATTTGTGCTTTGCTACATTTCGATATACAATTAAATTTGGACATGTGTCAGAGATTAGGTCTTTTACCAACAAAACTGTATGATAATTACATCGTATGAATGCATAGCGAATGTAATATACGATATACGTACAAGGGGACATTTGTCCGGCCATTCGGCAGGTGTGGGTTTCGACACGTGTGTTCGTTTGTGGAAAATTGAGCTGTGTTCACGACGAGCCTTCTTACTCGCGAACGTTTCTCCGCATTCGCGACATCCAATCCTATAAAATCATTCACATTATGGTCTGAAGAAATGGAGATTCATGCCATAATAGAGGTTGCATTTACATACGTATTTTTCGTTGCGTCCTTATGTTTCCGAGCAGTGAGGTGATGCCTTTTAAACGCCTCTTCATTCGCGAATTTCATGTCACATTCATTGCAGTGTGGGGCCTCTGGATTGTCCTCTATCTCTGTTATTTCCTGAAATAAAATTGTCACTTTAAAACACCCCTCTTTAGCAAATTGGTCTTTTGTTTACTGAAACAATAGTAAGAGATATTCAATAAAAACACCACAATATTTTCATAACAGATCAAGTATCCATTAAAATCTATGATGAATAAGGAAATATATTAAAGTGACACAAGTTTTAAGATATTTTTAATAGGCGATAAACACCGTTTTTATAGGCAAGAGAATATGTATTCTAAGCTGTTACGATAAGGGTCTTTAAACTATAACAATAATAAACTTGCATCTCGGTCCCTATGCATAAGCGCCTTATGCCGAATGAGGCCCATCCGTGAGACGAAGGGCAATCCACAAAAACGGCACAGAATATCCGAGGCGTGGCGTTTGCGCACGTGGCCAAGGATTGCGTTTAGATTACTGCAAACGATTTACTAAGATTAATTTTAATCGGTTATGTAATACCTGAACTCGATAATTTCACACTAGTTCATCATGTGTTGGTAGTTAATTATTCCTATTTTCAAAATATAAGTATAAGTAAAATATTCAGAATTCATTTCTAATACAATATTCATGTACTTAAATTTAAAAAAAAAACAATAGCTTTTTCGGAGTTTTCGGATCATTGTTTCATGTTAAAGTGTACTCTATAGTTAGATAGATAGAACTGAATGACAATTTTTACCAGAATGTATGACGTCAAAACGTAAACCTTTTTTGTTTCTTTTTTAAAAATCTGAATTGCTAAAGTACCATAATATACATACTTAGTAACTTCATCACAGTGTGGACACTTGTACTTCACACCTTTGTGTTGTAACATATGCTGCTTAGCACGATTGCTATAAAGAAGTGTGTAAAAATAGCCTCAATATACATACATTTATTTAATTTGATATAATCGTTATATAGATACCATAGTCTATATGCAATGCATGTTATTTAATCGTATTTCCATAATATTACTAAAATAATTATCTTTATTTTCTATAAAGTTGAAACTTGTACAGAGCTGTTCTACAAATTTAGTCAATTATTTATACATTTTCATTGAGTTTCTATTATATACTTTTTTAAGATTGAACAATGTATTCATGAATCCAAAACATATGCCTACAGAAGGATCCCTTATTAGGTATAGATATGATATTTTTGTTAAAAGCACTTACAATGTAGAGGCAATAAAAGGGCACTGTTTACAGAGATATTTCTTGCTATGAACTGAATACATGTGCCGCTTCAGTGCCGCCCGACTGAATCTCAGCTTGCAAATCTCGCACTCAGCCTCTCCTGCTGACTAAACAAACATCAATTTCAAATCAATATATTGCAAAGAAAGCATCTATAGGAATCAATGGAGTCAGGAAAGTTTCTTTACACAATAGAAAAGATATAATACAAGTAAGTATAAAAGCAGCATGGCCACATAGCTGCATAGATTATCTATATTCATTGTATTTTTTATTAAAACAAAAATATATAAACTTACTAGGGCATGCCTTTCGTTGTGCATTTGCCAGAGTTTATTATTGCTGAAGCACTTGTAACACATTTCACATTTAAATTCGGCTTTACGGTAACGTTCCGATTCTTGACGTTTCTTTATTTCGTCAGTTTGTTCTTCTTTCTAAAAAATATATCCTTACTTGTATATATACCAAAATGTATGTGCAGACATAGAAAGGAAAAAGTTACTTACTGTTGTCTCTGCAACTGTAAAGTTATCATCAAACTTTAAATCAATGTCTTTTGGCAAATTAATATCCTCTGGGGTTATAAACCCTTTACCCTTTCTTATTCTTATTTTATGTTGTTTTGATATTGACACAATTGGCTTTTCTTTTTTCAAAGTTTTTTTGATTTTCCTTATGGGAATTTCATTTTTCTGTATCACGGTAGGTTTTGATTCCTTAGAAAAAAAAATTTTAAAGAAAAATTTGGATTATTTCTAATAAAATATATATGTATTTATATATTTAGAGCATGTCGCAGTCAGAAAATACAAATATGTACCTACATACCCCTTTAACAGCTCCAAGCTTACTTAGCACAATCAAATCATCCTCAGAATCATCATTGTTTGGATCAATAAATTCATCATCACTTGGCCAATCTTTATCTGGTTCATTATCAAATGGATCCATATCAAAGAACAAATTATCTAAAGGAACATTAGGGAATGTTTTCATTTCCACCTCATCATTCTGGATACTACTTTTAGTAGGATCAATATCTATGATACATACATTTTTGGAAAGTGTCAAAGATGTATTTAAGAGTATAGCTTCTCTATCAATTTTTAATATATCTATTTCTGTTATCTAAAAACATACAAGTAAACGATATTTGTATATTAAACACAGTCAATCAAATATGATACCATTTAATTTGAGATAAAAACTACCTTTTTTTGGTAATGAAGAATACTTTTTAGAACCAGTAGGGCTCTCATACTTTTTTGCCTAAAGCAATAATATTTTTTCAGTAACACAGCACACTCTTGGCATGCATACATAGGCAGCTTCAGTTGATTTGCCTGAAATTATTGTTTTAACACTATTCATATTATGCATAAATTACCAAACTAAAGCCAGAAATATTTGAAATAATAGTTGTTAGTGTAACAATCTTTTGAAGTTACTTTATATTTTTAGCACTGTTAAAATTAGTAACGGTTTCAAAAATGATTACTTACGCTATGTCCAGTTAATAATTCATAAAATTGATCTAAAGAACCGGAGTGCAATTTTAACAAATTTACACCCATTTGTAAACAAACTCTACACACTTTTGCAGCAGTCATTATAGATTCCTTTTTAATATTTGTTTGTAGTGTTGACTAGAGAATTGCACTACGCTTAGATAAAAATATATAAAAACAAACAATTTAAAATTAAAAGAAACGATACTTTGCCGCACATGATATGTCAGTTGTCAACATATATATTACAAAATGATCAACTTAATTATAAGTCTATATTCTTCAATGTCAATTATCAAATATATATTAGTATGTATAGACCCGACTGGAGAAATTGTTGTGACTTGTTTTGTGATTTATTTACCTTTTTGTATTTTTTTTGATAAAGTACCCAATGAAATAAAATTTTGTTTTATAGAAAAGTTATATAAATGGTTTAAATTATTAATTGATATTTTGTACTGTTTATAACTTTAAAGGATTAGTTTTGATATTGGGCAATGACAACCATCAAATATTGTAGAATTTGCTTACAAATCAATGTTAAAGTTTTTGTTATGGAATCAAATTCGTTAGAGCACTGCTATGAGATAATTACTGGGAACAGTGTAAGTATTTATGAGACTGGCCATTTGTTTTTAGAGCAAAATTATGTTTTGCGTGTTTCCAATATGAATTCTACCATACTAATCCTTCACCTTTTATTATTTGGTTTTATTTAGGTCAACAAGCCAGAATTATCAAAATATGCTTGCTATGAGTGTGCAGCTTTACTTAAAAAAATGTATATATTTAGACATAGAGGACTTCAAAGCCAATGCATTTTGGAAAATATTCTTGAAAATTGTGGTGAGGTGTGTGTTAATTACTAAATTCTTTCACTATAAGATCATAATTTCTTTAAATGTGTGGGCTTTAAAAGCTGATACACTAAGTTATTACATTATTGTTTTTATAAATTGAAATGTACTTCAGATTTCAGAAGATGATATTATTCAACTAGACAGAAAATCCCTTCTGTTAGGCTCAAACCTAAGTGTAAGTGATATTGAATTGAAGTATAGTGATGGCAGCTCAACCTATACAGATGATAAAATAGAAAATAATGTATTAATAGATGAGCAAGACTTTGATTGGCCCAGTGATGAAGAATTACAACAATTTAAGACTGAATTAGATATTCCTATTAAAGATGAAATAAAGCAGGAAGATCCAACAGCATTAAAGGATAAAACACAGAAAAAGAGTAAAGTATGTTTAGTCTGTATAAATAACCATCTTCACCATAATGCTTACCCTTCTTCATCAATAGACTTTAATATAAATTAACTTACAAAGTTATGGTGAAACATATATTGTTACTAAAACTACAATTTCACTCATTAACAAATAATATTATTAGTATTAGTAAAAAAAACATTATTATAATATTCATTAAATTAAAGTTTAAGATACAAAAAGGGAAAGTTAAAAAAAAAATAAGCAAAAGAACTGAGAAGAAAACAGATCCGGTTAAGAAACGAAAGCCTGCTGTAGTGGACTGCATCGATAATGAATGTTTTGCCAAACATTTTGCAACTATCCATTTGACGGTAACCTCTTCACTTCCTTACAAATTATCAATTGTTTTAGTTTCTGTATTTTGTGAACTAAAAAAACTTTTTGTTACAAATTTGAATACACTAATCTATATTAATATTGTATTATAAGATACTGAAAAACTACTAGATTGATTTAAAGAATAATGCATCTATAAGGCTTTGCAAAGCATGTAAGAAAACTGGTTTTAAAATAACGAGAGAAAATCTCTGAAAACAACTAAATTTCTTAAAATATATAAGTTAAATAAGTTAATAAAATGTTTTTATCAAATATACTTACATTTTACCTAGTACAAAAAGTGTAATCTTTAGACAGAAGAGCAATTTGAGGAAGTAAAAAGACGTCAAGAGTCTAAGAACTATCGAAACTCATTCTACAAATGTGACATATGCTACAAAGGTTTTATACATACAAAAGCATGGGAGACACATAATAAGCAACACCAAGAGGTATGAGTTTTGTTAAAAAGTGTTCTTGAAACACACAAACTATTATTTAACAAAATGGTGATAAGAAAATTGTATTCTATAATATTTTATATCTTGTTTATAAGCAGTGTTGAGATTTTTTTATTTTGTTCAAGGGGAAAGTGCAGTGTGATATTTGCAAAATTCGTTTCCGGACTAAGCATAGCTTGCAAGTACACATTCAGTTTCACAGCACAAAGTACCGCTGCAAACACTGTCCCTATCTCACACTTGGCAAGTGAGTAACTAAATTATATGTATTATTTTTATCATAAATTAATAAAAATGCTTTTTAAATGTATATAATATACTTTCATTTACAGCTAGAAACTCCAAAGTACATCCATGTCGTTTTTTTAATCACTCACTTTTATTCATCCTAATGAGTCTATAGTTAATTTAAGTTCAACAATATTCAAAAAAAATATTTGGCATATATATATCGGTGTAAACACACGTCAAGCACGTGTCACACAGAAACGTGCTTGAGCACTATAAATACGCACGGCACGGCTAAGCTAAGCTCGCCAACCAGCCCGAGCTGAACTCCTCGCCCGAGGCCTCCTGGCCAACAGCGAGATCCCCCTCCAAAAAAAAAAACTGCACGGAAATGTCACTCAGACACAAGGTTACCCTGTACAAAGCATATGTCCGTCCATGCGTGACCTTCGCAAGCGTAGTTTTCGCGCATTGCGTCCCCAGCAACATCCACAAACTGCAAGCAATCCAAATGCGGTTCATTAGAATAGCAACTGGAGCGCCCATGTATGTGAGAAACGTAGACCTCTACTACGACCTGGAACTCCCTAGCATAGCCCAATGGATGAAGGAAGCGTCGACCGCCTACTTTGACAAGGCTAAATCCATCCCAAATACACGTCGTACCCGGTACGCAAAACACACTATAAAAATAGACCCGACACGTCTTAATGGATCCGGACGATCCCATTATCCGGCTAAAAAATTTGATAGGAGAGTTAGGGTTAAAAACCGCCTTCGCCGGCGAAGGCGTGGTCCCTTACTTCAAGGGTCGCTCACTCTTCCAGTGAGCTTCCGTCCAGCCCTTCAGGCTAGTCCCCCCCGTGACGGTCCAAGCCGAGGTCTGAGTCTCACAGGAGACGCCCTTGCGCAAGTCACGGCAAACCAAATTTATCACGGCTGAGCTAAGCTCGCCAATAAGCCCAAGCTAAACTGTAAAGGTCTCCTGACCAACAGCAAGATTCCCCTCAAAAAAAAAACACTGCACGGCACAGTCGCGCAGGCCGTTGTACGGAACGGATCTCGTACAACGAAATATAAATTTTGAAAATTATTTGTGAAATGTTTATTAAAATAAATAAGTGGTTATTTTGACCGACCGATCGTGATGCTGATGCTACGCCTTTCATAAAGAACCCTACAGAGGTACTCACTCAAATATTTATTTTTACAGAAATCACGCCAAGCTACATATTCTTTGGCACCGAGGTCATACATACATATGTGACCACTGCGGGGAAAAGTTTAGGTCTGTATATAATTAAAGGAAGTAAACATTTTCTACAAAAGACTAAGAATAATCAAACAATTATATTGCATCAATACAGAAAAATAGCTTCAAGTTTTTAATATTAGTATCGATGATTTATTGTTGCTCTAGTTAGTTTAAGTTAAGTATGTGCATCAATATATACTTAAATCAACAAGAGGTTCGGTGATTGAACGTTGAAAGACGTATGCCGTATTTAAAATAATATACTTGTGTGTTCTGTCAATGAAGCGATTCAGTTTTCTTATCCTGGTCCACTTTCTCTGGAAGACTTACTATTTTATACGTTAGGCGATAGTAAACCTAGGTAACATAGGATTAGATCACTTACCCTAGTTTTAACTCGATGTAAATTTAATAAAGACATTAGTTTTTTTTTGACAGTAACCGAAATGCATACCTAACGCACGTGAGATTGAAACATCGTTCAGACTGGGTGTGCGGTTTCTGCGCATCCACTTTTGTGTCTCAACTTGGTTTGATGCAGCATAAAAGTTATCACCATGCGAGTCACGATGTGAGTATTATTTAATCGGACTAACATTATGTTAACATTGCCAACTTGCTTCCCTCTATTAAATTAAGAGTTAACTTCTCCAGTTATAAAAATCTGTCAGATATTAATGTATGCATATTTATCATAGAATATATTTAGTATAATTTCTTCAGATAGTTCTTATCCGAATTTAAATACATTTAACTGTTTACACCTAAATAAACATTTTATATCAGTGTAACAATGTTAGAACCATTCTAATAAAAGGTGCTCTACTGGTGGTCTACTTTAATTTGTAATTTTAAATGTTAAATTAAGAAATGTATTAGTATGTATTTAATTGTATGCTAACTCAACAGGAAAAAACAGAAATAGATGAAAATCCAGATGCGCCACATTGTGTCGAATGTAAAATGAAGTTTGCGAATACTGAGGCATATAAAAAGCATTTTCTCACTGCAAGAAAACATGAAGAAACGGCGCAAAAAACGTATGTCGTTTTTATACGAATGGTTGCTTTTAATTTGGATTCTGCTTATAAATCTTATATGTATTAACTATAACATACTTGTCAAATCGACAAAATGTAGCGTCTAATAAAACCTAGTTAGTGAAAATGATAAATGTAAAAAATCTTATTAAAATGTCTGTAACAATAACGTATTAAGGTTTGACCATGTAGACTGTTACTAGGTCTTTAATTAGTTAACTATTGGAAATTGTTAATTGTAATGTCAGTTTTATGACAGATAAGCCTTTACAAACCAGTAAGGCGTATAATATTCTGTCTGCGCTTATATATGTCCAAGGATTCTATAAATAAATTAAAACGGTGGTGGTGACACGCAAATACTATCATTTCTTTAATTTGTCTTGGGAGCCAATTGGTTTTAGTGTGTGCCAGTGAGAGCAACTACTCCTCATTACTTTTGCCAATAAACAAGTTCAAATTGTATCTAGTCACACAAAGCTAGATAATTGACAATCGCGGTAAATCCCCAGTATAGGTTGCCGAGAGTGTGGTGAGACATTCGCGAGTAAGGAAGAGCGTCGCCAACACGCCCGTATTCACCAATCGCGGTACGCTGGCGGATATCGGCCGAGCGCGCCACTTGCGCCTGCCCGCTACCCGCGACTGAAGACTGATGATCCAGAACCGGATAACGGGCCCACGGTCTGGCCTAACAAGTGCCCTCTGGTAAATGTCTTTGACTTAGTATCAGAACTAGAATAAAATATGTTGAATTTAATTTAGATTTTACCCTTAAATTCACGTGTTGATAAAATAACAAAAATTCACGATTTTAAAAGATTTATAAAGTCTACAGATACGTTTAAATAAACTAATTATGTCCACTGTTGTGTTGGAATAGACTCATAAATCACCTTTTTTTAACATGTGTGTTTTCCTCTAAATGCTTGCCTCGTTTAAAAATAATAATTAATTTATGAGTGTACCGAACGTTGGCTAACTACTTCAAATAAATTGATTCATTAATGAAATTTCAGTGTTCCGAGATGATAGCAAGTGCCCGCAGTTTGTCCGCGCATTTTCGCACAGCACACCCTCACGACGAATACGTCAAGGAAAAGCCGCACGTGTGTCACGTTTGCGGATCACGGCTACAGGTATCTTGTTTTAATCCTGTGACTAAAATTCAGTTATGAGCTACTAACTTTATCATCACTGCTATAAATGCTACTGAATATTCTTAATGACTTAAATGACTACTTTATATTTTGTATCTATATACATTTAAAACATATTACAGACAAAATACAGCCTCGAAGCTCACATGCTGAGCCATCTGAAAGAAAAACCATTCAAATGCAGTCAATGCGGGCGGGGATTTAATAGTGCGGGATGTCGTGCTAGTCACGAGAAGACAGTGCACTCGGACTTACGACCACACCAATGTACGCTTTGCCATAGGGCTTTTAAGAAGAAGGCAACGTTGAAAGCTCATTTTATGGTAATTAAAATATCTCTATATCTTTACATATGCCATATGAATATCTTAAAATAATTGTGGTACTATTTAATTAGTGCATGAGAAGGAAGCTTTTTGACATGAGAAAATATTTTTAAAATTTTCAGACACACACTGGCGAGAAGCCGTACAGGTGCGAGATATGCGGCCACGCGTTCACACAGTCCAACAGTTGTAAGAGCCACATTAGAAAAGTGCATGGCGAACAACCGCCTCGAATACTTACAAAGACGAGGCATACATATTGATCTCTATGAGCTTTAGTTTAAGGCTTATTTTACAACGAATGAATATTCAGTTAGGTGATAAAGCCGTTACGCAAATATTAATGGAAATCATTCAAAGGAATGGCTTGTCAGAATTTTCACTGTAAACATGGCTAATATTATAAATCTGTTTGTTTGTTGCTAAAATAACCGGAATAGCAACAATAAAAAAAATCTTGTAATAATTTATATACAACAAGTAAATATATTGTTTTGGGGTTAGTATCAAGCATGCAACACCATCCAATGTTTTGTATTTTTAATTATTGTACACCTGTAATGTGACCTTGTTACAATTTTATTTTAAGATTAGATATTATGAATTATTATATATGTATAGTTGGAATAGTAGCAAATAAATATTCGTTAACATTTGTTTTTAATGTTAAGTGTTAGCTATATTTAAAATTTGTTTAAAACATGAATTCTAGAACTAAACTCATTTGTTATTAAACGACATGATTTAATCACAGAAATAAGAGACAAACCATTTTCCCAACTCGTTAGTTGCAACTTAGCATATGAAATTCGGTGCACAACAGTCACATTGTATATTGCATAAAATTATTGTGTTAACTTATTGTTACAACTCTTGAAAGTTGATTTTGCTCTTGACCATTGGGCTTTTGGTTGAGAGGTGGTCTCGCACTGCTATGAAACTATGGTTGTTCTAAGGACTACATCAGGGCTACTGCTTCATGTGATATAATTCTCGACAGCATTTGGACTGGGATTGTCATTGCTCAAAAGTGCCAGCAACTTTCATATAAAATTTAGCCAAGCCCAGTAACTGATACCAAAAATTTAAACGGTTTACATTAACTGTGATACTAAGCAACACCTGTCATCAAGGTATCTTTGACAAGCTTCATAAAGTTATACTCTATGGATTAGTCGTAAAGCTCTACCTAATCTGTAGACTGTATTAAACACAGATAGACAATTGTGTTGTAAACGGAGGAAAGAAATAAGAATTTAGAAAAAGTTAAATTAATTAAATGAATAAAGCTTTCCTTGAGTAATACGTACAATATTGTGGTAAATTAATTAATGAAAGTGTCAGACTGTAGTTTAAATTTTTAGACACTTATGATGATTTCATGTTAAAGCTGTATAGTTAAAGTTAAAATAATAAATATTAATTCATAACGCATATAATATCAGTTTTAGTTAAAGGTTTTCATATAGCTATGGAAGTAAGTTTACAATAGAAATTCAGTCTTGGTTAGGTCCATGTTTATTTTTTTTAACTCTTGATAAATGGTGTCAAAAATGGGAACCGTGAAAGCTTGTCGAATATGCTTAGACATGGATGTAAAGCTTTTAAAAATGCCTTCAAATACTTTAGAACGCTACTACGAATTATTAACTGGAACAAATGTTGTAAGTATACATATATATATTTCGCATTATATTTATAAAAAAATCTATAAACCATATAAGCTAAAGCATTTCGTTGTTTCATATTAGTGTATGTGTAATTGTAGGTGAAGACTCTTGGCCTACCAGAATATGTATGCTATGTGTGTGCCGCACAAATGGTTAAGTTTTACTTATTCAGGCAAAAGAGTTTACGTGGTCAAACAGTGTTGCAAGGCATACTTAGGAGCAGAGGAAAGGTATAAAGTTAAGAAATATGCTTTAATTTGAATAAAGCTGCAATATATTTTGAAGCATAGCCTCTTTTATATCATATTAAGCTAAAAACTTATTTACTATTGTAACTACTATAAATTTCAGATTACTGAAAAGGATTTAAGACAGGTAGATAAAAACAGTCTTATTCTAGCCTCTAATCTAAATATTAAAAATGCCATGTATGTTAACATAAATGCAGACTCTTCAATAGATGAAGATATTTATATGAAGGTTGAGGATAATAGTTTAGACAAATTAGGACACTTTGAAGATGATCAATATTATGACAATGATTTTGATTGGCCAAGCGATGAGGAGAATCACAAAAACAAAGTGAAAAAGGAAATGGTTGACATTTCCCTGATTGTTAAAAAGGAGAAAGAAGAGAAGATTGATGATGTATGTGTATGATAAATCTAATTTACCGTTTGACTATTACGATTGGCCCACAGTTGTCTTACAAGTATTTCATGTAGAAAGAAAGAAAATATAAGAAATACTATAGAAGCTATTAAATTATTTAAGCACTTAGTCATTCAATATCATCAATGTTTCTTATTATCTTCTATTTGGAATTGGCAACTTTATGAATATTATTTTTTATATTTTAGATTCCTCTAGCCAGATTAAAAAAAGCTAAGAAAAGTAAAAGAAAAAAAGTGGAGACTCCAAAGAAGCGTCGCGGGCGACCTATGCACGCTCTTAGACGTAACACAAATCTGCCAGAAGATGCAGTCACACCTGATGACTTCCACAGATATGTGACTGTTGTTAATTTGACGGTATTCATTTTGTCAACATGTATTTCTTGTTACCGATTTGATAGTTTTGTCTGTAATATTTAATTTTAAATAACAATTCAAATTATTGTCGATAGATAGCTGAACAAATGGAGGAAATAAGCAAACGTCGTGAATCAAAGAATTACCAAAATGCAACATTCCGTTGTGAGTTATGCTTTAAGGGGTTCCTAGATTCACGAACATGGCAAAATCATAACAAAAATCATGTTGAGGTGAGTTTTTATGAAATTACCAATTTATATTATAGACCAAATAACTTTTACTAACTAAGTTTTTTACTTTGTCGGTCATTATAGCTGATAATTAACTGATTTTCATCAATAAGAACCTTAGTTTAAAGCAAGGAAGGATCCATAATAAAGTTTGGTATTTCACAGGGTCTTGTGGAGTGTGATATTTGCAAGTTACGTTTCAAAGACAAGTATATAGTAGGAAAACACCTTAGACGGCATGGCACAAAGTACCATTGCAAGCAGTGTCCCTATGTCTCTACTGCTGTGTGAGTTCTAGATTGGTTCATTAAACAATTGATTGTCGTTTAACTTAATGTCTTCCGAGCTTACTTATTGAGGTTTGGCGTAAATATTACAGGCATCAAGCGAAACAGCATATATTATGGCACCGTGGCGTTACTTACAGTTGTGAATATTGCGAAGAAGTATTTACGTAAGTATAAATATATATCATATAAATGGTATATCATTCAGTATCCAGATTAGTACTATTTATTTGATAATAAGACAGAAACAGCCTCGTTTTAATAATAAAATGATACATTATGGCCAATTGAACTTAACTACTTTACGGCGTATTGACTGTGGGTGCAAGTCGCACCCACCCAAGTGCAGTTCTCTACTGAGGTATGCGCTCTTGCGCAACTATCAATTGCTTGACTTAGTTAAGTTGTATTAATAGACCCACTAATTTGAGATTTGCCGTATCCCTTAACAGCAATTCCCACAGTACTCATAAGACTCTTTAATTTAACAGTCAATGGATGTCGTACATGACGCACGTACGTCTGAAGCATCCGTCAGATGTGGTGTGCGGTTTTTGTGGGTTCACCTTCATTTCGAAATTGGGCCTCCATCAGCACAAGTCACTTATGCATCGGGACCAAGATGTGAGTACTCTAAGTTATAACTGTTTCTTTTTTCTAAATTTATCGGACGCGTTGATTGATTTGCAAATTAAACGTTGGAAATGCTACGCATCTTGTAGGATGCGAGATGTGAGAACGCGCTAATTAAAATATTACGAACGTCATAAGTCTGAGTTTCCGTTAGTTAATTAAATAAATTGAAGAATCTGCAATTACATTCACTGCCAGTAATATGATGAAAAACTTTTACGTTGAGAACAACCGCAACACATATTCACGAGATTTCAATATACTTATTCGTTATTTTACTGATACAGGAAAAGAGAGACATAGAAGATAATACAGAGGCCCCATATTGTTCGTTGTGTGGTGTTAAGTTCGCATCGAACGAAGCGTACAGTCGACACATGGTAACTGCACGGAAACATGTGGAGACCAACGAAAACAAGTGAGTATACTTTATGCCTAATCATATTGCCGATAGAAATATATTTTTATACATTATTTATTTTATAACAAAAGTTTTATAGCCTTTTTTTAAAATTACTTAACTAAACTCACTTAAAATCTAATAAGTACTGTATTGTATTAAACACTTGATTTAAAAGCTTAAAACAGCACCACCTGTGGAAATTTAAGAGTATGTTATAGCGATTAAGTTAAGAATGGCGCAAATTTAGGCGGTAAATCCTAATAAATGAGAGATGCGAAAATTTACGTGTGTGACAGGTGTTAATTACAACGGTGGTTTTTATTACACTTATAGAAATGGATGTCGTCACTGTGGCGTGTCATTCAAAACAGCAGAAGAGTTACGTGCACATGTACGCACATCACACGATCGTCGGCCATGGATCCGTTCCGACGGACCCAAGAAAAGTGACTCTAGGAAATATCCGATGCAGTGTCCGCATGTAAGTTTGGTTTTTACCAAAGTCCCCTTTTGTGTAGAAACATAAATTTAGTCATGAGACACATATAAATATAGCATTTGAATGCAAAAAGAAATATGTCTGAAAGAATGCACCGTTAGATTTTGCTATAGATCGCGTTGAGATGACCCTTGTATGTACACAATTCTTGAATATCATCGTTTCATATGGCAACGTTTTAATTACAGTGTCCACAACAAATACCTAACGCACGTGCATTCTTCTGGCACTTTAGAAAAGTGCACCCCGATATTGAATATCCTATAGAAAAGGGACATGTTTGTGAAATATGCGGCAAAGCATTTACGGTAAGGATATTCAAAGAAATAAACTTATTTTTACAGACGACCATTGCAACTAATAGATTAATTTAAAAATAAAAATTTCAGAAAAATGCCCTTCTATCGTACCATAAGTTAACGCACTCGGGCGAACGTGCATTTAAATGCGGACAGTGCGGAAAAGCATTTCACATACGACGCAATCTATTATTGCACGCGGCTGTGCATTCTGAACAGAGGCCTCATGTTTGCACTGTGTGTGGTATGAGGTTTAAAGTCAAGACTGTACTGGATAGACATTACCGGGTGAGTTATTTTGTAATCTATAGCAAGACCTTATGATTGCGATCAAAGAGTATTTATTATACTTGGTAATAAAAATACATAGCAGCTCAAATATACCTACTTAGTGATATTAAAATAATGAACAAGTGATTTACGCTTTAGGTGCACACTGGTGAAAAGCCCTATCAATGCGATGTATGTGGTAAGTCGTTCACTCAATCTAACAGCTGTCAACTACACGTGCGTACTGTACACCTTAAGCAGCCTGCGCCGTACGTCAGTCGCGCACGCAGAGAACGACAAAATAAAACGCTTGCGCAGCCAAATCAAATGCTAATGCCGAATAATATAGTGAATTAATAAAAAGCAGTTACAGTTATAAGGCAGCCAATAAAGCTACATAGTTCCACACAGGAGTCGAACACGTTTTGTAATATTTTAGATAAACAGTTGAATTGTGTTATTTTGTTCATTAAGTCAGCTCAAAAATGTTAAAAAACCGCAATTTATAGCAATTCTAAAATTATTGATTTTTTTTTTATTTCATTTATTGGTTGTTTGTTTAATAAATAGTGGATAAAAATAAATCTATCTGACCCTGTAAAAAAAGTAAATTTAAATAATAAGAGTTTAGAATTTAATCTATACTATTAGTAATAAAACCTGTGACATAATAATTGTATTATATTATTTTTATTCACTGTACAGTATTAAGATATATTAGATACTTATTTTATACTAAAAGTTTTGCTTTAAAATGTATTAATTTTTAAATTAGTGTTATTTCTTCCATTCTTCCACAGATATAATTTATTTATCTCTTCTATGAAAATACCTTTCTGGCCATATATAATTAATATATTATATAAAAATGAAACTGGTTTTTACTTAGTTACAACAACAAAGCCCAACTGTCTATTAACAAATACCTTGCTTTATTTTGTAGTTTTTAGCAAAATGGATGTGTTTATTACAGGCTCTGTGGCTTGGGTTTCAACACATTATCACCATAAGTGAAAAAATCTAATTTAATGAAATCGGAAGCTTTGATTTCGAGAATAGAATGTTGAATTTAATATAAATTTTTAACAACTGTGGACAGCTTTTAATTAAGTTAACTATATTGCAAGCAATGGTGGCCAAGTGGTTTTATTTAATTCTTGAACTCCCTTTCTCATATTAAGAATTCCTATTTTATATAATACTCTCCAATCACAGGTAACATTTAAAAATCATGTTTTTCAACATCAATTTTTTCTTAATACGACCACTTCTGACTTTACCGCTACACACTCGAGTCTTAGTTGTTTTGAGACCCTAGGATAGTTTAACAGCCTCATAATTGTTGTGTCCAGCATGCCATAAACAGAATTTTATTGCAGGAAGACCAACACACCATTTAATTTCAATGGTGTTAAAATTAGAAATCTACCAACGGACCAAACTGCATTCACGAGTTCAATAGGTGGTGGCTGCCCCATGTGCTGCAATTACTGCATCACATCGGGTTTTCATTGATTGTATTAGACCTTCACACAAATCTGTGCCTCTTATTGACTCCCACACACTGTGGCAGTGAGAAACTACTGTTTCTCTTTTTCTTTCATTATTATTATCCCACCGTTGAAGAATTGTTGCCCATATATAATTCAATGGATTTAAATCTGGTGAGTTGACTGGCCATAAATTTATTTTTATTCTAGGCTGATCTGGAAACCAAGATTTTACTGCGGAAGAGGTGTGAAGTGGACTGCTTTCTTGAAATATCATAATTTCTGAGAGTTCTGGGTATACTGTACATATGGTTGGTACTATAGAATCTTTCATTAGATCTGCATAGCTTTCTCCATTTACTGATATCCCATATAGATCAGTAAGTTCCCCAGGCCCAGCAGTACTCATCCACCCACACATATTTGCTACAATATGAGTTAATTTATTTTTGGTATTTATATTGAAAGACTCATATTTGATGTTTTCCGTACGCAAAGGATGTCGACGACCTGGTGAATTTGATAAAAAACTCTTTTCATCAATAAATATTGCATTCACAAAATTATAATCTCTAAATTCCCTGGCAAATTTTAACCTTGCAGCTTTATTAGTTTCCGTCATAATAACTTTTGTTGAGATTTTGCCCTCCCTTTCAAGAGCTCTCCTTACTGTTCTAAGAGAGCAATTAAACTTCTGTGCAAAAAATCTTGTTGGTGTTAATGGTTGTGCTTCATAAATGGCCAACATATTTCTTGTCTCCTCTTCTCCTATCATGTAAGGTTGTTGACGTCTTCTAGGTTTATCCTGTAGGTGCCCTTCTTCTTCATATCGCCGAATCCACAGTCGTACTGTATTTCTCTGAAAAATCAAATGATATTACTACCTTGTATTGTATGTATTCAGTCAAGTCAATATGACTTGTTTTGTATGTATTAATTATTATTTTGAAGTGTTAAGAAAATATGGTGGATATATGAATGTTTACAAGTTCAAGCTATTAAATTGATAATTATAATAAAAGACATACTGTTATACCCAACTTTTCAGATATTTGCCTTATATTAAAGCCTTCTTCGTGATAAACCACAATTTTACTTCGTTGCACAATATCTAAATTACGTGAAGCCATGGCGAGTGTTATAACACACTAAGGCTTTTTATTTACTACACCACAAAATATATAAAATTGTACTAATTTATTAAATAGTAATTTTACAATTTCTTGTAATTAACAGTTATTTCATTGTTTACTCATTCTAATCTATCCTTGCCTTCCTTTTTTGTCAATAAAGATGGCGCATATTTGTTATTGTCATGGCATATGTCAGCTCATATTATTGGGATCAGGGATATATAGATGGATAATTTATTAGACAGGTAATGCAAATTTAAAAAATAAAATATAAATTATGTATGAAACTTCTGTAAAAATTATTTTTTGCCATTACGCTCTGTAACCGAAGCATGTTTCAGGCTTACAACCATTTAGAGAAAAGTTGTAAATTTTTGTTTATATCCCTATAAAAGTTAGACTGTAGTGTTCCTTTACATTAGATATCTTTAGCTTTTTATAAATAGTAATAATTAATTTTTTCACATCACAGATTCATGACTGACATAATCAAGTTTTTAATCCCTTAGGCCTGTATTCTAAGTCGTCAATCAACGCTCAATTGCCTCTTGATTGGAGATTTGAGTCACTGTTGATTGTAGATTTGGCTCGGTTTAACGAACGACACTCAATGGATCAATGATCAAAAAAATCGGCGCTCCACCTTATCCTTAAACGCCAATCAAGTGGAGATCTACGCTTATGAACAGATTCAAATAAGTCTGGTAAGTTGGTGACTTAGGTGCTGATTGTCTGTGCAAAATTGTTGTTTTTATAGTTTTCTCGATTGTTAAGTTTATATTACAAATATCTATTGTTATTACTGTAAATATTTTTTTTGATTAGATTTTAGGATACGTTACTATTAATTACTTATTTTCGCCAGTAGTAATAAATCCACCAAATTCTAAGTTGGATAATGGATATTTTTTATAACATCAATTTTTGACCTGAATATGTCTGAAGACGAGGATAGATTGGATAACATACCGAGAAGGTTTCTGATATGTATTATGAGGCTCAATCTTTTAAAAGAAGATACTAGTTTTTGCAAAACGTTGTTCAAACAGAAGTATACTAATTTAACAATTGGGGACTACTAGTACCACCTGTACTGCTAATTCTGCACTTACTTTCAAGTAAGTTAAGAAAACTATATTATTCCTGAATTGTTTTCTAAAACAATACATAATAAATTCATTGCATCTTTCAAATATTTGATCATAACAAACATAATATCTGATATAATTCTGAATAGAATAAATAGGAATTTGATAAAATCTTCTCTAATACCTCACTTGAAAGTTGAATAACTATTATATTTATTTAACACTTTATCGCACTTAAACACTAGAAGCAAATGACATTAACAGATGTTAGAACATATAAGAGCAACGGGCGGCCTTATCGCTAATAAGCGATCTCTTCCAGACAACCCACACGATAAAAGAATACTTAAAATATAATAAGACAGGTGCAAAGGGTGCGAAGTATACAAAAAAATATTAATAATAATAATACATAAACAGAACACAACATACATTAAAATAAGAAAAACCGAAAAATATGTAATTTAAATCTAGAATTGTACATAATTATATTGAAGACAAGAAATGCTTACGAAGATTATATCTTGTGATCTGAAAATAGATGCTTTTCATACAGTTATTTTATATCTTTAATATTATTTCAGGTTGCTGTTTGACCTACAAGGTATTAAGTTATTTAAGTTAATCACCCTTATCTATTAACTACAATTCACTCTTCATCAAGTGACTCTGAAGAGTAGGACAATATTGTACAAACATTTGACAATCAAAATTGGAAGAATGTCTCAAATGAAATAAAAGAAAAAAAGTTTTGTTGTTTACAAAAAGGCATATATAATAGAGGCATGCTGCAGGATGACAAAATTAGTATTATGGCAGATAATGTGGTAGTACTATAAATAGTTATACTCTTTATTTGAATGCTATTTGCTCCGTTGTCTTATCAATAAATAAAGCCATGTTTATAAATCAAAACTGTTTTATTGTAATTCAAATATAGAATGAATCACTCCTTTATTCAATACTAATAAATCTTAGTTGCTATTCGCTTAAATATGCATATTTATTTCCAAGATTCATTTCAAATACAAAGAATGTATATTATGTTTTTCAATAAATACTAGTACTAAATAGATAAAGATTTCACAAACTGAAGATATCTTTATTAAAAACAAATAAATTTGTCTCCTAAATACTCATATATAGATATTGTGGGGATATAGGGCTGTATGTTCTTCTCTTTACATCTCTATCATTAGCAGCTTACGTGCTTTTTTCGCCTTTGTATGTATATGCTGTATATTTTTAATATAGATGTAACCTTTTCATACTTCTCCACACCATTTCTGAATGGTAGTAGTAGTATTTGTTTGATATAGCTTTGAGAACATGAAATTAAGAACATGAAACTCACTTTCCACAATGTAGTTTAGCAAATAATTATTGCTCCAAAACTAAGCTTATCCTAAAACAAAATATTAGAAAAAGAGAAATAATACTTGTTGTCTTTTTGAAAAATGTGATTGAATAAATGGCCTATTACTTCTTTAAAATATAAATGTTTACTTGCCAATATGTTGAAGTTAATCCAAATACAAAATAATTTGTAACAAATAATAAAATTATGAAGTAAATAGGATTCGTTACTTAAGGCTTAAAAATTCCATTTCACGGTATGTAGCCCTATAGCATTATCTTTTCTTTTGTCATAACAATATTGTTACGGGTGGTTGATTAAAACTCGAAGCGGGATTAACACGTTTCTTTCTTATTTATCAAACGTTAGTGGGTGCCATACAAGTTACACCAGCTTATTCACTTACACAAGATTATTCACTAACGTCCGTCCAGAACGGCTGTGTAAATCTGTTTCATATAACTCAAAAACTTAAACTCTAAAACTACACAATGGTGCCGCGACCCATCGAGCCCGCACCCCACTGACCATTAGCTTCTCGAACATCTGGTTGCCAGCTTCGCCTTTGCCTATTATAAAATACTATGCTCGCTGTCCGTAACAATATATTGTATTTAACATAGTAAATTGAATGAAAACGGTAGTTGAAGTATTTTTTATTACTTCTTTATAAATAAATGCCCATATATAATAAAAATAGGTATTATTTCAATTGGAAAAGTTAATAATTAAAACGTTTTTCAATCATACAGCGCGTAACGAAAAGATTGATTTTTTTATTTATCTTATAAAGCAAACTCGAATCAAACACAGAACAAATCTTTGTTGATTGTAGATCAAATCTCGACTAAAATCTAGAATCAAATTATTGCCACTCAAGTGACGTTTAGAATAAGCCGTTTGTGCGTCAATTTTGATCTCCAATCAAGAATCTGTTGATTTGAGTGACGAATTGAAATACCGGCCATAAAGTTAATTTGACATTTCTGCTAGTGTTTACTATTTAATCATGAATCTGTATTTTTTGCTTCTAAGATACGAGTTCCTTCTCTGAATAGCATACATATTCCATTATTATAAATATTAATCATTTAGATCAAATAAAATGGATGAAATAATATGGAATTTGTGATTATATGTCGTCCCCTATTCTTAAATTTTAATATAAGTGCAGTGCAACAAAATGGAAAATCTAAAAGCCTGTAGAATCTGCTTAAAAATGGATATAAAACTCTCTGTGTTGCACCCAAAAGGTTTAGGGATGTGTTATGAATTGCTGACAGGAACTACTGTAAGCTAGTAAATTTTTCGTCCTAGTTATTATCAAGGTTCAATTTATCAAAGTGCCTGATGATATTTTCCCATAAAAATTGAATAAGAATAGACCTTAATATGCACCATTAATCTAGGTAGTAATATTAGGTGGCTTTGATTTTCATGAGTCTTTGATCTTGGCCTACATGTCAGGCTATATACTATTTTAAAATATGTAACTATGCATATACAACTATGTATATATTATATGTAACTATACATATATTGCTATAAAGCAATCATGTTCATTTTCAGGTGCAGAAAGGTTTAATAAAATATGCATGTTATGAGTGTGCAGCTCTGTTAAAAAAGTATTATTGCTTTCGACAAAAATGTCTTCGCAGTGAATTTGTTTTAGAAAACATAATAGAGAATTGTGGAAAGGTAGATCTTAAATTGTATTTTTTTTTTGATTAATAAAAAAAATTACAATAACATAAGAAAAATATTTTAAATTTTAGATAACACCAACACACATAACTAAGATTGATAGAGAAAGCTTACTTTTAAATTCATATCTAAGCAGAAATGACATTGAAATAAAAGACAACAGATTATTACAACTCGCACCTTCCAATGAAGAAAAGTTTTGTATAGAAAGTAATGATGATGTAGACTTTAATTGGGCATTTTCAAGTGATGAGGAGCTTAAAGTTAAAACAGAAGCATCTATTGTAGTTGAAATACCAGCTATAAAGGAGGTTGAAATTAAGACTAAAACTAGCAAGGTATATTCCACCATTCCAGTAGGCAACTCACTAAAACCATTTTATTTTTACTAACAAACAATATAATAATAAATCTATTATTATTTTTTTAGCCAAAACAAAAGGCCCAGAGATGGATAAGAAAGAAAAAGAATCCGCGAAAGCAAAATGGTGTTAAGAAAGGGGAGCATAAAAAATCTGTTCCTGCCACTTTTAGTAAAACAGTTGCTGATGAGGAGTTATACAAACATGTTGCCATTGTTAATTTGACTGTATGTACTTAAATGTTATCATCTTTATTTTTTACTAAAACAGCTTATGTCTATCAGTTAATTTTGCTTAGTAATAATTTTCCGATACGTAAACACCAACCAAGTTAATTGTTATTTTAGGTGGACGAACAATATGAAGAGGTGCGAAGACGTCAGGAATCCAGTAACTATTTGAACTCATTTTACAAATGCGAAATTTGTTTTAAAGGCTTTATAGATGCACGCGCATGGCAGAATCACAATAAACAACATACAGACGTAAGCCGACAGCATATTTCAATTTTCCATTATTATTGTTTATGGTTTTTTGAGGGATTAAGACATTTTATGTACTTTAATTTAGTAAATCTATCTTTTTTCAGGGGGAAGTCCAGTGTGACGTATGCAAGTTACGTTTCCGTAGTAAAGTAATCCTCAGCAGACATGTGAAGTACCACAGTACGAAGTATCACTGTTTACAGTGTCCCTACATCTCACAGGGCATGTTAGTTCATCCTATTAAATAGTATTTTATATAAAGTTATATATATCAGTGCCTACACAAGCCAAAGTGGCACTTGTTGTGTAGACTTTAAGTTGAATGTTCAGTTACAATGCGAGACAGTGTTGAAAAACGGACGGAAAAAGGACTAAGATATATAAATAGTGTTTGGCCAAATTGTTCATATTTTTCCTTTCAACCGTGAAGTCACAACCAATGGATTTTTCTTTATATGTGTACAATAAATACTTGCTATGGTGAATTTTAATATGAGACAAGCACATAAGCTCCTTTTCTATAAACAATTACAAATGATCAAACCAACGGAAATCCTAAATCAAGACTCATATAGCGTTGAACTGCTTTTATTTTATATCAGCTCTTTATCTATCTGAAGTACTAAGTACTTTATTAAGATTAATAGAAAATAACATACAATTATTAGTCCATTTCTGTGTTTACAGCTCTCAAGCAAAGCTTCACCTGTTATGGCACAGAGGTGTCACCTACGATTGCGATCATTGTGGCGGGAAGTTTAGGTAAGACACTGTCAAACGAACTTTTTCCAATTTCAATTTATATCAAATGTCTGATTTACTTTAAATTTAGTCTTTGATCTATGAACTTTTGGTTTGAAAGCTGAAATGTAAATTTAAAAGTGGTCCCAAACTAAGGTTACTAAAGTTAGTATCTTATATAGTTTCTCTCACTTGGTCACTTAGTATTTCCAGACAATAATTAGTTTAAAAATCGTCTGACTTTATTTTGTAGTTATCAATCTATAAATCGTGAACTTCACATAGTATTTTATTGCATCTAAAAATATTCTATTCCGTTCTTGGTATGGGAGAAAAAACAATTTTGGGAAAAATACAATGAACGAAAAGTACAATCTCAGAAAAAAACAATTGACGAAATCCAATATTTTGTCACACTCATGTTACGTGACTCAGCTCAACTGAGAAATTATTATCAGACAACGCATGTCCTACATAACACACCTGCGAATGAAGCATCCGTCGGACTGGGTGTGTGGAGTCTGCGGCAACACGTTCGTCTCTCAGATGGGCTTGTTGCAGCATAAGAGTCTACGGCACACCCAAGTAGATGTGAGTGAAGTTTTTTTACCGCTTTTTTATAAAAAGGGATTTTAATTTAATCGCAATTTTTTTTTTTTTTTTTAATTCCATAGATGTTATTCTATATCTTCTTTTCTTAATCTTTTTCTATATTTCTTCCGAGTGAAGCCAGTTGTCGCGCTGGTCTAAATTTGGTCCTATTGCTCATTAACCTCACCAGGTTTAGATGGAAAGAAAAGGGGCTAGGATTCTTCTGTATCCGTTTAACGATATTGATAAACGATTTATAATATATTTATTACACACATGAATAATAATTACTGTATAATATAAAGGAAAAGAGTGAAATAGAAGATAACCCTGAAGCACCATTTTGCGAATTATGTGACGTGAAGTTCGCGTCCCCGGAAGCATTTAAGCGCCATCTGGTGCAGGCACGGAAACACGTGGCCACCGCAGAGAACAAGTACGTTCATACAACCCTTTTTACCTAAATTGTTATCTATTGTTTTAATTATATCATAGACTTAATTATTATTGCTTAAAAAACTTTTACAAGAATTTCTTTAGCCTAAACTTTCGTTGTATTTATTTGATAGATATGGTTGTCGGGAGTGCGGGGAATCGTTCAAAACGGCAAAGGAATTGCGGGAACATACCCGGGCGAGGCCCGAGTGTTTGAGAAAGCCCAGTTACTCTACTTCGCCCGCTAAGAACAATGGCGATCCCAGATCATGGCCTATGAACTGTCCACATGTGAGTATATCCTTAATTACCATTTAAACTAATTTTTTCATTATAAAAAAAGTAAAATTCTCGTGGCTATCCAGTTGTGGAGGTAGAAAAGCATTTCATCCGACCGAAAACGGAGAATACTGAAATGGTCCGAAGTTCTAAAGTTCGAGAATTTGTATGTTAAGCGGTCGAGAAAAGGGTTCGTGAGCGTGATTCGGGATAGATGACGTCATATTGTTTGCAACATTAAATCATAGATGTCGCTAAACAGCTTAGGAAATAATGTACTTAACAATCAATAAAATAATGAAACTACTAATCAATTTGATGATTACACAATACTTATATTAAGAGCATGTTATTTGGGCTGAAATCATTTGAGGGCTGAATAATAAATAATTATGGTATACCTATGAGGTTCAGCACATTGCTAGATTGAACATTTACAAATAGCATTATTAGCTCTAAATCAGCCATCAGAGGTTATCAGTGAATGTCATAAAGTATTATTCTTCTATTCGTTTATCACATATGTGAATACTTTCTTATAAGACTTAGACGCAATTGACAATTTCCGGAATTTGGTAGAACTAAACTAAATATTGTGGACTCTGTTTACGCGTGTTTCCTGTATGAGGTCAACGGAAGGTTTGCGGTATTTAGAATTATATAAAGTAGGTAAAAATTATAATTGTTTTTGGTACCATGTATGCGTAAGAGCCGTGTCTCCTTGGCACAGGTATTATATTTACTTAAAAAGGGGATACCGGACACTGTAAAGTTTTGTACTGGGATGACGAAAAAACATTTTTTCATTTTCATTTTTTTTTCTAGGCTTGTCTTTTGATAATTGTTTTGATTTTTCACTATTTTAATGTGATTTTTGTTGTTTGTAGTGTGGTAAAGAGATTGCAAACGCGTACATATACTCGTGGCATTTCCGAACAGCACATCCTGAAAAGGATTATTACGCGGGCTGTGACTCTATATGTGATATTTGTGGGAAGGGATTTCCGGTAAGAATTTTATTTATATTATATCATTATACCTTTGCCTGATGTCTATGAAATATTATCTGTTGATACTCAGCATAGCACTCTCCAATAATTAAAAAAATGTTATTCTATAAAAATATTAAAAAACATTATCGTTGTAACTTAATTTATAAATTATTAAAATTAAAGTTCTCTTAACGGTTCAATCTCGTTGTGAGCGTGATTAGAAAAAGCAATTTTAATAAAGAAAATATTTCTATTAACCACGAATTTTCTAGAAACGTCTCCTAAGCGCTCACATCGCCAAACACTCTGTGGGAGGACCGATTGAGTTAAATGGCGGTGGCAAGTGTGAGACGTGTGGCAAAGTGTGTGTGAGTCGCAGCTCTTTGTACGCACACAGACGCACACATTCGGAAGCTCGTCCGCACGTGTGTTCAGTGTGCGGAATGGGGTTCAAAGCTAAGAGTGTGCTTCAGAGACATGGATTGGTAATTTTTTTACTAATGAATACTAGTAGTCAGTCTTTTTAGCAGTAGTATAGTATACTCTCTCTTAAATGAAGGTAGTAAAATAAATTTCCCGTTTAGGATTTATAGGAAAGAAGCACATCTGATCTGATCAAAACAGATTTAATGATTATATATTTTTCTATTAAACATTACTTTCGTGATCTTAGAATCGTTACCTCGAATACTTATGAACTTACCAAAACAATATTGTAAATCTAAAGTTAACATCAAGAATTGTAGTGCCGCTTACTTTAAATAAGTACGTTTTAACCATTCAATTACATTGATTTTAACTTAAATTTAAAAAAAATCTTACATGAACGGTTTTTGTAACACAGTAAAAACAATGTATCCGTGTCCGATAGGTGCATACAGGCGAGAAGCCTTACACGTGCGAGTTGTGCGGCAAATCTTTCAGTCAATCAAACACTTGCCAACAGCACATACGGACTGTGCACCACAAATTGCCGCCTCTGTATGTGAGCCGCTCCAAACGCGAGCGAATGATGAGGCGTCATACCCTTGCGCAGTAATCACTGGTGAGTTTATGCTTGCGTTGACTTTGACAGTGACAAAAGATTGACAGTTAAATTTCAGAACCACAGATAATCTCATTATTCGATTGATATATCATTCTTCCTTTTGCAATTCTAATACTATTCTAATTAAAAAATCAAACGAACGTTAATAAATAACTATTACATCAATGGAATCTTTTTGATTAAGCTTATGTTAATCTTTTTGATAGTTGGCGATTCGAACATAAGTCTATATATTGGCGCAACTACAACATTTAGTATTAAAATAACTAGAATAATTAAGTTTAGGCTTCATTTAATTGTCCTACAATAAGTTTAAAAACATAAGCTGAATACTTTCAAGTTTATTACGCTATAAAATGTCATCCTGATTATTTCAATACGTAGTCTGAAAGAAAATCAAGTGCAGACATGTCATTATTATAAAAGATGGATGCATTGTAACTTTACGACAGCTAATAGTGAAAGTATAATCTGGCAGATACCAGCGAAGTGTTGTTTTTATAATGAGTGTTAATCGTGAAGTAGGCAATGCTGACGCAAGGCCTTACAAAAACCGTACGGAGGATACTTCTTTCTATATATATTATTTATAAAAGAATTTGTGTCCCCTAAATGATTTATTTTTATTTTCAGATGAATTTGATCAGCTGAGAACGGAAACACAAAATACTCATGAATAATTATAATAAATGTACGTAGTAAAATAAATATTTTATTTTAAATCATAATAAACAGTTAACCTTGGTTGATTAATGTACGTCTTGTAAGAAGTAGTTGTCAATATATTCAGGTCTGTTGCCACCTAAACAAGAAATGTACGCATCACTTTGTGCTGCTCAATAAAGAAGCTCAGCCAATGAAATCTTAGTTCGTTCATCTCTTTATTGGTTAAGAATTTAAGCCACAGTGTAGTTTTCACTTTAATACTTTCCCTAAACTGTCCAATTTATTTGTAGATTTTAAATTGTTATCAAAAAATCTTTAAATTATAAAATTTGTTATTGAATAAATAGATTTTTACACGATTAACGTTTCTTATACTTTTTTCTTTACTTTATTACTTAAAACATTTTTATTGATGCCTAAGTTAGATCATACAAAGCCACAGAACCTAGCACAACACAAAAAACAGGATTAATTTTTTATTTATTTATTCATTTAATAAGGCACACCAACAACACACATACAAACATAAGACGAACAAAATTACAAAAAAAAACACACAAGGCATGTATGTGCATAAATTATAGGGATGCACAGCATTACAGGTATACAATTTTAAAAAACAACCAAACAATCATATATAAAACAAAAAAAACTCTACACACAGAAATATATCAAAAAATTAACGTTCCTAAATTAGAGTCTATTGGCGAAACAAGGTCCGCAACAATTTGCGTCTGAAGACATGGAGACTATTACTAAATGGATCAGCGTCGCATGTCCTCAGAGCACAGTTCATCGATGACAGGCATCTAATAAGTGGACTGTTACATCCTACGTTTGTCCTCGCTATCTGGGTGTAAAAAAGATTACATGGTTTTCTAGTCCTACTATTTATTAAAAAATTAACTTTTTCCAAAATACTTGGCATATCTATGGTACCGTTAATGAGTTTTAATTCAAATAAAATGTCCAACAGGCGACGTCTACTGCGAAAAGTTTGCAGATGAAAGAAGTCCAGTCTTTGTTCATAAGCGGACTTATAGCTAATACTATTATTCAAACTGCACAGATGTTTCGTGAAATGCCGGTTGATTCGCTCTATTCTCTGCTCATGGACAGAATATTTGGGGTTCCAAGCAATACTACCGAATTCCAATATAGAACTAACCAACGAATTAAATAGTATGATTTTAGTCTGGTGCAATTTAAATGATTTAGTAGAACGCTTTATGAAACCAAGCATTCTTAATGCCTTTCCAATTATTTCATTGATGTGGGGTATAAATGTTAAATTACAATCGAGCACAACTCCCAGATCCCTTATCTCTTTGACCTGCCGCAAAGGTCCCCCGTTTAAAGCGTATTTAGAGGGAAAGGGTATTTTTTTTAGTAAATGTGATGTGCGAGCATTTAGTTGCATTCAAAACCATCCCATTGTGACTACACCATCTTTCTATGTTAGAACTGTCGCTTTGCAGCATTTCCACATCTCGCGCGCTATTTATTTCTTTAAAGATTTTCATGTCATCCGCATATAAAGTGTTTAAGAGCCAATCCTACATCATTCATGAACAAGGTAAATAGAACAGGTCCCAGATGAGAACTCCTGAGGTAGATATATATATATATATAGATATATAGGATCGCGATACCGCACCACCAACTGCTACATACTGAGTTCTCTCTGTTAGGTATGAGCCAAGCCATTTCAACAATACCCAACCGATATCGTATATGCGATCTAACTTTTTCAGTAGCACGTTATGATTTACTTTGTCGAAAGCACTAGAAAAGGCCATATAAATGGTGTCGATCTGTTTTTTATTATCCAAGGAATTAGCCTATAAATTTACATACTCAAATATATTGGTAACTGTAGATCTATTGGTACAGAAACCATGCTGAGCAGCATCCATAAAAACTCTACTATGGGATTTCAGTATAGGACACAGAAGTGATTCAAAAATGTTAGAAAAGGTGTTTGAAATAGAAATCGGTCTGTAGTTCGCAACAATATTTTTGTCGCCTTTTATAAATACCGGTATTTTCCTTGCTACTTTCCACGATGTAGGAAATTTGCCTAGTTCTAATGACTTATTAAAAATTAAGCTTAGAGGTACTATTAAAGATGAGAAGCAGCTTTTAATAAAAATAGGTGGCTTTTAATACCATCAGGACCACACCCTTTAGTTATGTCTAACGCTTTGATTTTGTTTTCTATATCTTTTTCAGTAAATCCAACATGGCATAACGGTAAGGCATTATTAAAACTTGCATTTTGACTATCAATTATTCAGCTAATATCACTACCAAAGACTGGCCGTCTCGATACATTTCCTGCGGTATTGTATGTGATTCTTTCCTTTGACGTTTAATGAATTTCCAAAAATATTTTATATTTTTAGTTATATCATTTTCCACACTATTTATGTACGTTTTGTATTTAATGCCGATTAACTTATCGAAACGTGCGCGAAGTAACTTAAACTCAAAATCATCGCGGGGATTCCCAAATTTCCTAAACTTTTTCCGAATTTTATCTTTCTCTTTAAGTAATTTAATGATGGGTTTATCAAACCACGGTGGATAATTTGAATTCGAAGTATTCGTGCGAGGGACGTGAGCTGTAACAATATTATCAATCTCGTTTTAAAACGCTGAAACCATATCATCGATGTCTCCACTAACATGTAGCGTGTTTCGCCAATTGACGCATTGCAAATGATCATTAATTACAGAATAATTTGCTCTATGAAAGTTAAGCTTAGAAGATTTGGCTATTTTTACTGACTTACTAAAAGTATTATGTATACATATTACACAACATATTATACAACGGAGGATGAAATTTATCTTTTTGAATTAGATGATTATCTGATTCTTGAAGAATTAGTGCAACATTTGAAAGAGCCAAATCTAAAATTCTTCCATCACTATTAATAACATAATTGTACCGACTAAGACAACCAAGCGACATAAAGTCCATAAAAGCAACACCAAGTAAATAGTTGGAATCATTCATGGGGTATAAAGTTTTAGGAACATCACTTGGACACCAAGATAAAAAACTAAGATTAAAGTCACCTAAAATTAGGACATCGTCAAGGGAGGATACAGCATGACTAGCCTTTTCAAAATAACATTGCGCTTCCCTTTTGTCGACCGGAGAGGGGAGGTACACCACACAAATACTCAAATTTTGACGACGACCGTTCCTCTGTAACGTTAAGGATATCCACAAATCTTCAATGTCAGAGTCCAAGTGCATCAAACGTTTGCTATCGATATTATTCTTTATTGCTATAAGAACCGCCGCCTCTCAACTTAGTTTTACAATTGCGATCCTTGCGATAGATTGTATATCTGGGGTCTAATAGTTCACCATTACTAATTTCAGGTAGTAACCATGTTTCGGTGAGCACAATAAGCTTAGTCATTACTAAATTACATAAATTTTATAACTGACTGAAGTGGAATTAAAACAAAGTATCTTTTCATAAAGTAAAATTTTATTACTACAGTGATTTTGCTTAAAATAATTTACTAAAGCTTTCGTTGTTGATTATATTTGAAAAATAATATAATTACAAAATTAAAACGAACAATACATTTTTAAAATATAGACAATGTCAAAGTACACCATTTGTATGCGTATAGCGCCATCTAGTGCTTGGATATAAACATTCTGTATACTGTACAAAATAAAATACTACTAACCAAGAGCTTACACAACTCACTAACCACTAGTTATATGAAAATACTTTTTATTGGATTCACTTTCCTTATAAACTATACTTCACATACGCACACATACCAAAAATAACACAAAAAATATTCACGTACAATATAATACAGTCTGTTTGTCAGTTGCTAAATTCTTAACCCTTTTCTGGAGTCTGGCGCGGCTAATGTATGGCGAGGGTTGTTTGAGATGGACTGTGTGTACGTGGACCTTACAACTGTTTGACTGGGCGAAGGCTTTACCGCAAAGTTCGCATTTGTACGGTCTGTCGCCCGTGTGACACTGAAAAAACATCACCAGAGTTATGTATCATATGCTTAGTATGTATTATAAAACTAATCAAAATAATTTTTAACAGTGTATTTTTTAAAAATATAAACATTTATTTCAACTATTTACATAGCAAAATTAACTTTTAATTTTTCTTTCGGTTTGTCCATACTGATATTGGCCTCCTCCGGCTTTTTGCACCTTTTCCCCCCAACCGTTTACACAGTAGTTAGTAAGTACCCGTTTTAACCGACTTCAATAAAATCCGTTTACAAATCGACGTAAAAGTTATTTAACCTTCATTTCTCGAATTCAGTTGAAAACATACCCGGAAATGTCTATCAAGCGCTCCTTTGCTCTTAAAGCCCTTTCCACAAACGCAGCATATATAAGGCCGCTGCTCAGAATGAGTTCTCTCATGCATTAAAAGATTCGTTCGGTTGAAGAAACTTTTATCACATTCCTTGCACTTAAAAGGCTTTTCGCCTGTATGGATACGCTTGTGATATGTCAGAAACGCGTTTCCCTGAAAAACAATTGAATCAGTTTCAAAATCCGTTAACCTTGTGTATTGCGTTCATATCATTTTCTTTCTTTATCACAAAATGAGGAGAATTTCTAAGGCTAAGTCCACGAGGGCATATTAGTTATAACTTTGTAAATAATACTCTTACCCGGAATGACTTGCCACAGATGTCACAAATATATTTCTTCTCTATGGGATAAACTTCATCAGGGTGGTTCCGTCTAAAGTGCGACCAGTATTGACGGGCATTTGCTATTTCCTCAGAGCACTGTAAAAATAAAATACAATCTAAAATATAATTTCAAAGGAGATTAAAACATCGAGGTCCTACAAGTCGTAAGTAATACTAAATAACTACAATTATATTTTAATAGCAGTGTTGGCCAAACGGTTGAAGCGTGCGCTTAAAGGTCACAACCATTTCGTTTAGAATACGCCCACTGAATGACCAAAATATGTAAATTAACAATGGTTAATTTAATTTAGTTCAATTTTATTTTATTAAATTAACTTGTCTATACTTATAATAAGACAGTAAAAATCGAATGTCTGTACATTAAATATTTTTCCAAAAAACTGAAAGGAGGCAATTAAAGAAGAGTCATAGAAACCAAAAAAACTATTTTTGGAATTCTTGTCTGTCTGGTACGTTATAACTTCAAAACTACTGAACGGATTTGAACGCGTTTTCATATAATTGGGAGCGTTGTCAAAACGTTGTTTATTTCGTCAAAATCGGTTAAGGGAAAAAGAAGTTATGGTCAATTGAAAATTTACTTCAATCACTGCTTCAAATTTTTTAAACACTTATATTGTTTGATTAGTTATATATTGTTAAATATGTTCTAATATAAGTTAATCTTAATATTAAAACTTATGAGAGGTAACAAAAATAACAAATAACGCAGTGCGCGCGGGCGCGCTTGAAGTGTTGAACAATGTGCTCGATAGATGGCGCTGATAAAATTCGTCATCAACCTAGATCGCGGTATTAAGATGCCACGTAATGACTTATTATTAGTATAAATATATATAATTTCAACTGTAACAAGATTTGGCCTATGAAAGAAAGCCCTGTCGAGATCATTAAATAACGCTATATACTTAACCAAATTACACGTGGGTTAATAAGTCTAATATACACTCGATTGCAACTTACTTGAATTTTTTATATATAAGTTTTGTGTGAATAATATGTCTTTTACATACATGCGGGCATTTGGTGGGCCAAGTGCGACTATCCGAGTTCCGTTTGTATCGTTGAAGTAATGCTTCACACGCCTTATGCGTGTGCGCAGTACGCGAGTGCGCTCGTAACTCGTCAATACTAGAGAACTTTTCACCGCATTCACGACACCCATTCCTAAAAAAATTGCATAACATAAATACAATGTGAAAATTTAATTATGCGATAATATTTTCATTGTAAATGGATTTACTTCTTCTCAGAGTCCAGTATATGTTTTTTTGCAGTCACCATGTGCCGTTTGTGTGCCTCTTCCGACGCGAACTTCATGTCGCAGGATGAGCAATACGGCAGATCTTTGTTGTCCTCATTCAGTTCCTGATGTGACAAAAACACAATATACAATCGTATGATGTGACGTATTCATTTTGTTTGCGCGAAATAAATAAATAGATGACACGCGGTTCACATCGCGTCTACACTATAGACTACAATGATTAATGCTACATGAATTATACACATACAGCTACACCACGGTGCATTAAGCTCTTGTGCATGTTAAGGCCGTGTTGTGAGACGAAGGAGTAGCCGCAATGAGGACAGATGTAGTCCGAAGGATGCTTTATACGCACGTGGCTGAGGTACGATGTCCATTGTCTGTAATAAAAACAACGTTATATTCTTTCTAATAGTTAACACCTTGAATTCTTGCAAATAAGAAGTTACGTAAGATACTTAACGACGTAATTTAACTAAAATATAGTTAAATTACGTCGGTAAGTTAAAATATGAATTATTTAGAGCATGTTGGCTGGAGCGTATGCCACTTAGCCGAGACGTTGTGTGTTGTACAGTTAAATTATTATTAATTCTTTGATTATTCAAAATAATTATAATTATTTATATAAAGGACTCGACTTATATATTTCAAAGGACTCGACTTAGTGTGACTTCCAAATGCCTAAAATGTATGGGTCTGACATGAAAACACTATGTTTCAAATATACTCTAGTCATTATTACAGAACTTTACAGATAGCAATATAAATTTTAATTTGAATAGTTAAACCAAACTCACGAAAACATTTCATCGCAGTGCGGACACTTATACGTAACCCCTTGATGCCAAAACACGTGATTCCACGCTTGTGTTCTGTAAAAATAAATTTATTATACAATTCCGTGGAATTAAAATTAATTATAATTAAAGCCAATAAGACTGTATAGGTAATGTTAATGTTTTTTTTAATCGAGAGTTTTTAATCAATACTGTGTTTATTTTCGGAAGCTTTTTTTAAAAAGACGATTTTAAAGAAATTTAATATCTATAAAAAAAACTCACGTATTTCGCGAAACGTAGGAACAATATTTGCATTTGTACTTCTTGGCGTGACACATTATGTGTTTGTTAAGACAATGCTGCGACTTAAAACGCAACTTACATATTTCACACTGCACACGGCCCGATGACTAGAAACAAAATATATCATGGCATAACTGCTCCCTGCGGCTTCACTCGCAATAATTAACGTTCACAGAAAGAATGAATTTTTCCCTCAATTCAATATTGCACATCAATTCCCACTTCGCATTTTTAACGTAATATTCGAATGGCGCTGACAACCCTAGATGGATCGTGAATTGAATTGCAAAAGATCCTGCTGGCTTCTGCACCTGAATATTCCCTAAGAAATGCCGACCAAGATGTGTGCTTTTACCGTAAGGGGCAAGTGTTAATTATACACACCAGCTCACGGGTGAGTCTCACGACGAAAGAGCTTGTATTGGTAGTAGTGGAATTTTATATAGCAACGATTATGATATGCAAATGAAAATAAACATACCACGTCGTGTTTCTTCATATGGTGTTGCCATGTTTGAGTATCGAGAAACACTTTAAAACACAAATCGCATTTAAATGGTGCGCTTTGGTAATTTTCTGACTCCTTACGTCGACTTATCTCCTCTTTTTGTTCTTCTTCCTGTACAAAAATAAATTTTTAAATATGAAATGTTAGTGTGATTTTAAATTTATGTCTTAGTGCTTCAAATAACAATCCAACCATAATTTTTATATAAAATAATGATAAAACCAGTACAAAAGTTATTGTTCTCAGCCTCAGCAAAAGTATGTAGCTTGGCCTTAGTAATTTATTACCAATATTTGGTAACACAATTGGCCTTAATATTTTATTATGTAAGTATTCTATATTTGTTTAAATAATGAGGTTTGTAATTTATATTTCATTATTAAGTAAAGACTAAAAAAAATACCGTTAATGTGATGACATCAACATAGTTCTCAAAATTGAAATCTTGTATTTGTTTAGGCTGAATTACATCTTTTCTTAGAAGTTTAACTGGTTTCTTATTCCCTTTTATAGGTTTTTTTAATTTTGAGATTTTTGGTAGCTGAAACAAATGTAACACTGAGATTAAGTTACTAATTTTATAGAGTGTTATGATGTATACATATAAACGGTTAAATAAATTTGCCTAAATTTTTATACAGGTATATTATTATATATAGGTAAATTCAATAAATAGTCGTAAATTTATTAAGTAAGTACTATTATAAATTTTCTTAAGTCATTTTATAAATTTTCTTGTGTTGGCCATAGATTGCTCAAACAACCCTTTTTTCAGTACCCAAATATTACCTGACAAAAGTATGCCATATGACATAACTAAAACAAAGTCCGCAATTCCTATATTTGTAATTTTTGAGTTTTCTTGACTGTGTAAGCTGCAGAACTAAGTCTCTCCAAGTATCATATATATGAGGGCCTCATTAAAGCTTACTGTCCAGAATATATATAAATTATTCTATTTATTTTAAACAACAATATATCACATACTAAATAGTTGTTTAAATGCTATTGACTTCTTACCTCCAATGCTTCTTCCTTTATTTCATCTTTTACTAACTTTTTCTTTTGAATCTTCTTTTTTATACTCTTATGTACTGCAAGAGGTTCATCATCACTTAGCCAATCTTCATAACTTTCATCAATATCACTACTTAGTTTTTCACAAGGCTCTTCTTTAACTAATTCAAACAAATCTAAGGCAGCATCAATATTTTTTAATTCATTGTTGGTTTCCATTGATACACTATCATTTATTATTGTATCTTTATCTCCATCAGGTAAAATATTTATTGAAAACCCATTGAAAATACTCAAGCCAGATTTTGTATAGGAGCTGTTCTTTTCTATTTTAAGCATAGTCTCTTCTGTAATCTAGAATATTTAAACCACTTACAATTCATCACACAACACAAATTATAACTAAAAAAACCTTAATGATATAAGATCAGAGAATACAAAATTATGTATAAAATCAATTATAAACAAATATATTAACAAATATTATATTTAATTATTGTTAATTAAAATAGGAAAATGGGGTAGTACACATATACATATACATACCTTGCCATATGTCTGCAAAACACCCTGTAACACTTCTAAGCCTTTAAGGCTTTTCTGTCTAAATATGTAGAATTTCTTCAACAAAGCTGCACATTCATAACAAAAATAACCGGGTAATCCAGTCTCATTTAGCTAAAAATGACAAACCAAAAAATAAGAAAGTGTTTCGGTATTTTAAATTAAGCTAAACATAATTTGATTCTATAATTTCACATATGATACTGCTACAAATAAAACAGCTTATCTAAGTTTCTGTCTATTTTGTATTTTTATATGAGAAACAAAATTTAAAATAAAATATTAGACTTACGTTTAATCCCGTAATAATTTCGTAATACTGGCCCAAAAAGTTGGATTGTATACTTTTCAGTCTCAGGTCTCTTTGTAAACAAATCCTACAAGCTTTTAATTTTTCCATTATTGTACAATTAATTGTTTATTTAAAATTAGTAACGTCGCGGTATTTACACTGGGAGATAATGTGATAGATCAGACCTATTATTTTTTTAGTTCATAATTACACATTTTAAATTGGCAGCATATACTACTTTGACCCTTAACTACTTATTTTATAATAACTAACGCGAAAAGCAACAGAGATCGAAAATGCTTTAATTTTTCGCAAGGAGAATTTAGAATGTCAACTATTGCTAAAGACTACTAAAGAGTAAAGACGCTAGTTCAGCCTAAATGCCACAGATTAAGAAATAAGTAGGGCGTTACACCAAAAAATAATTTAAAGTAACTATTGCTTATGGCAAAGGTTGATACTCGATAAAAATTGACTCCGCAGAAATTTTTGTTAAAAAAACCGTTTTTATTTGCGTAGGCGATACGCATAACGATTATTTATCTACAGAAACTTGAGAGTCCGAGACGAAATCACTATTCGAGTCTCAATACTGTTTTATAATCCTCCTACCTACCCTACTCTAGTGACTACTCCTATGTATGCTTCAGCTTTAATGTATGTACTGTGACAATTGACAGTACTATAAACAAATGTGACAACACCGCTTCACTACGTTATCTGTATAATGTGATATATTACCCAACTAGCTTTCCGCCCGCGGCTTCGTCGACGTGTAATTTGGTTAAGTATATAGCGTCTTTTAATGATCTCGACAGGGCTTTCTTACACAGGCTAAAATGTATATATATATAGCCTGTGTTACTCAGGGATGATGTAGCTTTACAGGCATCGGATCCTGGGAAATCGATTGCAACTTTCAAATTAACTTACAGGCAATTACTTTTCTGACAGATTTATATTCTGATAGTCATCTTCTTATGTGGATGATCTGATGATGGAAGGTAACACTCCTCAGCGGTTAATAGTTGAAAGAAAATTCTTACGAAGTTATGAGTACGAAATACGTACTTGTGAGGTTATTATTTATTAACTTGACCAAATAATAAAAGGTAAACCTCTTAAACGATAAGGATGTAGGTGGACAAATAGATGCGGACAAACGATAAACGTCTTCACTCGTTTCCTTTAGTTGTTTGTATGGGTAGTATTCTCTCAAAATAACCATAGGATTAATAGTTAATGAAAGTTTGAACTGCATGGTAGTCATTACACAATGGAGCATCTTAATACCGCGATCTAGGTTGATGACGAATTTTATCTACGCCATCTATCGAGCACATTGTTCAACACTTCAACCGCGCCCGCGCGCACTGCGTTATTTGTTATTTTTGTTACCTCTCATAAGTTTTAATATTAAGAATTACTTATATTAGAACACGTTTAACAATATATATATAACTTATCAATCAATATAAGTGTTTAAAAGTTTTGAAGCAGTGGTTGAAGTAAATTTTCAAATACCATAACTTAATTATATAATTTCCCTTAACCGATGACGAAACAAAGTTTTGATAATGCTCCTAATTATATGTAATCCAACTGTGAAAACCACATTCAAATCCGTTCAGTAGTTCTGAAGTTATAACGTACCAGACAGACAGACAAGAATTCCAAAAATTGTTTTTTTTGGTTTCTATGACTCTTATTTAATTGCCTCCTTTCAGTTTTTTGGAAAAATATTTAATGTACAGACATTCGATTTTTACAGTCTTATTATAAGTATAGATTGTAGGTAACTTGTAGATTGAATCTTGTAAATAAGTATGTATATTTATATATAACGATTTTATACATTACGATTGTAATTACTAATATAAAACACAATTCCAATGTCAAAGTAAATTAAGCAAGAAGATAAAAATGTGCTAATGATGAATTATTAAGGATTACATATATTATTATTATTATATGTACATATTAATTACTTTTTGACTATTTTTTACCTGTTTTTAACAAATTGCGATTTCATTAAAAAACAAAATATTATGCAATATTTAAGTAAAAATCCTTATGTCATAGCTACGACGGTACTTAAGTTAAATGCAATAAAACAATTCAATCCTGTCAGCACGGAAACTTTTTACTAAAAATAAGTATGTATGTAACGGCAAGTATGCAATACAATGGCGCCGATTTAACACCGAAAGAAAATAATGGGTCTTAGTTTACGAGTGTTTCATGTTCGACAAAAAATACATTATGATATTGAAAATTTACTTGTTTCCTTTTACTTGTATGTATAGGTAGTGATCACTCTAAATAATTTAATGAAAATTTGAACTGCATGGTAGTGATTACACAATGGAGCATCTTAATACCGCGATCTAGGTTGATGACGAATTTCATCTACGCCATCTATCGAGTTCATTGTTCAACACTTCAACCGCGCCCGCGCGCACTTTGTTATTTGTTATTTTGTTACCTCACGTAAGTTTTAATATTAAGATTAACTTATATTAGAACACATTTAACAATATATAATATATAACTAATCTATATCTATACTTATAATAAGACAGTAAAAATCGAATGTCTGTACATTAAATATTTTTCCAAAAAACTGAAAGAAGGCAATTAAAGAAGAGTCATAGAAACCAAAAAAAACAATTTTTGGAATCCTTGTCTGTCTGTACAGAGATTCGATTTTTAATTACCAATTACCATTCCCATAACCCATTTCCCATTTCTGATTTCACTGTTAAAGCGTATATTTAATAGGTATTACTTAACGCAATATCAATAACGGTTATTGTATTTAATTCTTTAATTTTGTAAGCTACACCTAAAACTAAAACAGTATTCTAACAGAATAAAATTAAAGAAAAAATTATTGAGTTTCTGCACAAGCATAAATTAAATAAGGCACATTTCAAAATAATACAAATTCACAGGGCAACTAAATTTAAGCATTTACATTATTTTATTATGAAAATAGTAATAAATCTCTTATCTATTTAAAATTTAAATCTATTCAATAAAATAAATAATAAAGGTACATTATATGCTTAACTAAAAAAAATATATAAGTAGTTATCTTGTTATTAAGTAGAAATATTCAACAAATAAATCTTGTACTAATTGTTAAATGTTTGGTTTCACTGATTGGGCGGGAGACGAAGCACGTAGCAGTAACTACTAACTAAGCACGCGACATCTTTCAATAGTGCTGTGGCCTGTGGCACGGTTACCGATGACTCTCATTACTGAATAATAAGTACTGATGGGTATCTGGAGAGTAATTTTCTGCCAATTTTTCATTTCATCGCTTTAACGTGATGCTTTCGTGTTAATTTTATGTAGGTATTGCATCCACTTATCATTTAATGCGTTGATAGTGTAGGTTTATCTTGTATTGTAACAATTTTTAAAAATTTAACAATACAAGATAGCTAACACTAGGGAATTCCTGATGATCTTACTTCCGGGCACAGTCTATCAGAATATGCCATCCTTTTAAACTACCCCATAAACTTTAAACTATATATTGATAAAAGTAGTGATAAGAATACTATAAACTAGCAGGTTCTGACAAATAAAACAATTTTTTTCAAGTTTATAATGTTAAGAAAGTAGATCGGCACAATGTAGGTTAAGCTCTAAATAAACCATTAAAAAAGATTCTAATCCGGCTCTGTCTCTAAATTCATTCTTAGAATTGATCTACTAAATAAGTATATAAATAATATATAAATAATTTCAATTTCAAAATTTTTATTGAAGCGATTTAATTAATAAAATAAACGAAAAAAAGTTGAATGGTCTAACTGTTATCAAATTTACTACAATATGACGAAAATGTAGGTTTGAAGACCTTACGTAAGTAGGTAATTGTTAATTTTCTTAGATTAAGAATTGCTCTCCGCCAGCTACGACCGAAAAAACAGAGTCCTGAATGCGGCGTGTGTACAACAATGGGAAAAGGTTGTAGTGTGCGTCGATAACTGTGTTGTCAACTCTTTGACTGGTGCCCAATGAATGGAGAAAATATTTAGTTGCTGTGGTCTTGTAATTTATTAATATCAGTAAATGAATAATCTATTATTATGAAATGTTAGTAATTATTTCTTAAATTATAATATAAACCAATAATTATTAGGAATATTTTTCAGTACTTTTACTTATTTTTTGGTTTAGCATCTTGTCTATACAATTTAATACAAATAATTAAAAAATCAAAACATATTTTAAATTATTATTATTTACATTCCACTGATTTGAACCAGTTTACGTTACATTTGCCTTTTGGACTTTATACAATTCTCTAAATTTTATTTTTTGCTATATAATGAAGTCAAATTTGTAAATACTTCTGAACTACTACCGTTCTTCATTACTTCTTCCTTCAAAGTTTTAATTATACTTCTAAAATAACAATTAGCTCTTTTTAATCGACGAGTCTTTTCACGCAAAGTTTTAATTATTCTCCCATGTCTTTTTTGTAAAGCCGTTTTCCTAAAAAGCTCTTTTTCTAACTTTCTTTCCCTCGGCGTATCAAAAATATAATCAATGTCGGGGAAGTCTTCTAATGGTGGAGTTTTACTCTCAGTTAAAATAGTTTTATCGTTGACTGAAGCCGATGTGCTGGGTTCAACGAGTACTTCACTTTTATTACAATTAACAACAGCTGACGTTGATGTGCTAGGTTGATTACAAATACTAGCTGGTGGGTTTGAAGACAAAAATAACTCATTTTGTGGTACAGCACCCTTGGACAATCTTTTCAAACCACCTTTTGTAAAATAGAATTCACTGTCATTGAAATGAACGGAACATATAATGCTACGTTTTTCTGGTTTCCACCATCTTTCTTCTCGACTTAGTCGTACGATAGCAGCCCAACGGTCACAAATACCAGGATCAGCAGGAAATCTGTAGGTACCAAAGAAACAATAATATGAGATTAATTCTTATTAGTACACTGTTTATTTTATTTATTTACATATTTAAAATTATTCGCGACAAAGAACCATTTTAAAATTAGTGCACATGCATCATATACATGCGTCTAAATACCAGTTAAAGTCAAAAGTCTCAAAGGCAACATAAAGTCAAAATATTCAAAATAAAAAAATCACAACCTCGAAAAATTTGGGAATTTTTTATTTTGAAATAACAACACTGAACATCAAGCAGTACTTCGATCCGATTTTTCAGGATTATATTATTGTACTGTGTTTATGATGATTCATACAATACTCACTGATGGTATGTGATGCCAGTATCTTTCTTGTTTCTTGTAGTATTATTTTTACACAATTTAACAACACACACCGGCATTTTGCTTCGGTTTCAAACTAAAACTTGAAAAGAAATCCAGGACGTCAAACACGCTTAACACATGTGGTGTAACTGGCGCGGGTACGCCGAATTCGGCGTAGGGTTTATTGCCGCATTTTCAAGTACACTGACGGTATACAGTCGTAGCGCGCGGAGACCAATTCTTAACCTAAGGTAATTGTGTACCTACATACGCTTTATAAAATTTTACAGTAAAATACCTAAACATTTGACATCTACTTTTTATGTGTTTTCCTCTCGCTCACTCATGCAGGGGATTATTGTTTCGAGGAATGCGCGCGTCGGCTAGTCTCGCTATACATGTCGATAAGGCGGATATTATTCATACTTATTTCAATGGCTCAACTCTATAGCTTAAGAAATAAAGTTGAATATAAAAATTATTTTATCACAGGGTCTCCTAAGTAACACTGAAACCTTGTCGTGAGACTAAATATAGCTATTATAATATAGCATATATACCATAATATTTCTAATTAAATTAAACTGTAGAACCTATCTATTTAAACTAAAGATTATTTTTATAAAGATTGTATCTATTGTTTGTGATGGGGTACAATATGTTCCAAGTTGTATTTTTAGATGGAAAAAAAAGAAAAAAAGTCCTTGAGAACTAGTCTCGTGGGGAGTACGTTGACGTCACTGATTAACTTTTGTAGGTATGTTTATGCAATAACATGCCTCGATTGGCTAACAAAACCTTGTCGGCAGCCATTTTGACGATGCTGACTCACCAAAGGTGAAAAATTTGATGCGTACTCCCCACGAGACTATACAACGGTATTGGGCATTTCCCTCGTGAACACAAAATTTGGGTTTTATCATTTATGTTCCCTGTTTGCAGCGTGGAAGTAAAAATAGTTTTTTTCATTGAAAATACAGTATTTATCCTCTACAATCAATACAGCTTAGATTGCTTACATCTGAAAATAATATTTTAAAAACTTTGAAGTGTCAAAACGGAAGTTAATGTTTTGAAATCAGTTGTTTGGATGACAGTGTTGGACACGCAGGAGTGCGGTTTTTTTACAAAATTGAACTTATTACTCCTTAAGAATCAGTTTTTCATACATAAAGTGAAACAAGTGTCTGAAAAGAAGAAGACATAAATAGTAAATTGTGTTTTGTGTAACTGTGTTCAAGTTCTTTGGATTAATTGGAAATTTTAGTAATTTACCGGGATAGTGGAGTCAGGATGTAGCCCAAGTTCTAACCTTACAAACTATTTTGTTTTTGTGATAAACTTACTGGTCTGCAAAAATGTCAGAAACAGTATCAGCGGTAAAGATAAAAACCGAGCGGCCAGATGAAGCTGAGATCAGAGAACTGGCTGCAAAGATGGTCGAGGCCAACAAGGCTAAAGCTATGGCAGCATCAGTCGTGGCGGCACGGCCGCCGCCTGGTGCCAGACTTGGCGGATCGACTACAGCAGTAGGCGGACAAATGGGTATTTTAAACTTTCTTACTAGAAATCAGAAGCCCGGCACTTCGTCGACCTCAGAGACACGTGCAGTTAACGATGACAAGAAGACACCAGCTCCAGATGAAGCCAGCTGGAAGGGCCACTTTGGTTGGGATATGCTCGGCAAATGCCACATACCGTACATATTTCGGTCTGGAGAAAAGTATGTAGCAGTACGAATGGTTGAAATCAAACTATTGAACAAGTACCTGAATTATTTACATGCAGATATATACTCTTGTACCTGTATTCGAAGCTATTACATCACAGATGTTGAAGCTTTACTACTAAATGAGATCAATAATAGGCATTGTGATGGTCAGTTTGGGCGGGATCCCTTCACACAGAAGGATTTGGTAGTTAGACTATCAGACGCTTATGAGTTCTATAATTTCCTAGATGTGTGCTATAATAAGTTGTTACGTGGAACAACAAATAATAAGGACAAATGTGGTTTTATTCGTATTAATAAGGAGTCAGTTGTACCATACACAGTTAGAGACAATCAAAAATTTGTACCTTTGTTCTATTTTGAAGGTGAAACAGACAATCTAAAGTTAAAAGCAGACCAGTTAAAAGGCTGGGATTTATCATACCTGAAGTTCTGTTGCAAAGTGCAAGGAATAAGGAATGAACTTTTTGCTAGTGAGACATGTTCAGTGATTAGTTTAACAGATATCAAAAGTTATTTTCCACCTGGTACAGACTTTGAAGAATACTGGCCAAATAAAGTTGTTGATTCCCAGCTCCTGATTTCTGCAAAAGGTAAGATTTATTTTCTATAAGAAACATATTAAATTAAATGTGCTTGTTGTAAAGTAAATTTACTGCATAATTCATTACTAAATTGTAAGGTGATGGTTTTTGCTGTCGTCAAAAACGATAGTATTTGTGAATGCTTTAATTACATATTAGTTCTGGAATTTCTTAGATTTATTAATATGTGCATAGATACCTTAATTACCATTCTAGGCATTAGCAATTAATAGGCATTAGCTAATTCATTGTTTAAATGTGTATTATATTTACCTGACATGTTTAATACATTAGTTTTTTCTTAGTTGCCCTGTTCCTAGTTTTGCTATAAAAACTAGATAGTTTGTTTACTTAACTATATGCCAAAAGCAGACTAATGTTTATTATTTCAAATAAATATGTTGATATGTTTGTAATTATAAATTGTATATATTCAATATTTTAGATATCTAGCAATATTACAAGGGTATTTCTCAACAACAGTCAACAATATGTATATAATATATAAACAAAGAATATATAGGTCATATTATTTGTTCTGCAATAAAAGAATCAGGCTGCCTAAATATTTTGATTTAAAAATGTTACTAAATATTAATCAGTTACAGTATATTGCTATCAAATAATACTTAGTTCTTATTGACACTTGCATAAAACAATGTTATAAAGAAAGGTTATATTTAACCTGTTCAAAATAGTTGTTTGAAATCAAGGTCCAACCTTCAACACAGCCTTGACATGATAAAAATAATTTGCATTATAGTAGTGTATCTACAGAAATGTTTCCTCTCAAAATTTGTATCCTTTGATAATATTGATTGTTAAAATGGGATTAGCAGTATAAAGGTCGCTTTTACTTTAAAGGCCAACATATAATATTTTTAAATCTCCCTGTTGGCCTTTATAGTATAAGCAAATAAAAAAGAAATAATATTTAAAAACCAGGAAACAAATTTGGTAATCAGTAATTTTTTTTCATATACGCTGTCACATTTACTACTACTTTTACTTTATCTTTAACAATGATATATATAATAACAGCCATGACCTTCGCTACAAACTGTAACCCCCTATTTTTATCTTATTTTCATAATAAAAAGTTTCCTTTCCCAAGATTTAGACCATTTCTCTTGACTTATTTTATTAAAATCTGTTCAGTAGGTGAGATGGTTTTAGGATGACACACAGGCATAGTTGTTTTTCTGCATAACAATAAAACTTTCTAATATGATACATACATATAGAGATATGATGGAATTATACTCTTAAGTGCACAAATATATTATAGTATATCTATCTTTTAAGTTTACATACTTAACCTATTATATGTATAGCAAAGATTTATGAAGCAAGTAATTTCTGAACCCGAAAACGCGGTGAAAAAAACTCTTTATAATGGATTTTTTTATTATTATTCCAGGTTCAGTATCTGGTGGTCAGTGGACCCGAGCACCACCGGCACCTCCACCAGGAGTTGTAGGAAGTGTTGGTACTGGTGTTGCGATGAACAACGTGGCTGCTCCATCACGAGGTCGCCGGCCTGCCCAACGCCACACACAAGCAGCAAATGCAGCCATGCAAATGCCGCATGCGGGTCTCTCTGCGGCTGCTGTGCAAGCACTAGCCAACGGCTGGTCAAATCTACCCGCATCTTTAACTCAAGCGCAAACTCAACAAGTTCTGCGATTAGCTCAGGTGGGCAATTTTTTTAATTGTTTTAATTTAACGACTATTATAGGATAGTCGAATATTATAGGATAACGTACAGAAACTGTCGATATATGTCCTGTGTCTATGTAGAATTCAATGTTGGGTCTTAATTTTTCTTCATAGTCAATTCACTTTGTGGACGTTGTTTCCTTGAACAACTAAATATATAACTAACTGAAACCAGTCACCATTTTCTAATAGGCGCAAGTAGCTCAAGCACAAGCTGCTGCACGGTACTCAACTGCGGCAAATGCATTAGCGGCTGCAGCAGCTGGTATGCCTCACCGTTCGCACAACCAGAGAGCTGTGCAGGTAAATTAATTTCATCACTCCGAAGTATGTGTCTTCATACTTCTATATGTATTTCATCCTTGCCTTAGACTTTTCTGCTTTTCCGAAATTATTATTTTTACATTGCTTTCTTCTTTTGCATTATGCACAAATCACTGTTTATTATATTCTGCTCAAAATATTGTATGACACTACAGTTTTTTTGGTATCTTCATCTTCTATTTGATTCCATATATTATCCTGTAGTTAATAATGGCTTTTAGATAAAAAAATAATACTTTCTGTTATTGTTAAAAAGGAACTCAATGCACATATTTTTGATGCAGTAGACATAGCCTGTATGTTTGAATACTGACTGTTTTTAAAAGTATAAGAATAATGAAAGTGTTAAAAACGGTATATTGCTTGTAACTTGGTTTCAACTCATATATTAGGCCATCTATGACAGTTATTATTTATGATTTTCAGTTTCCTAACAGTGCTATAACAATGGCGATGGGCCAACAACCTCCACCGCTGGTGAGGAGCTCAGCCACCTCCAACAATATGAAGTGAGCTTTACAAATTTTAATCTCCTAGAACAAGTTTAGAAAAGCAGCCAGATTTATAAATGAATGAAGAAGCAATTTAATAATTGAATTTGAATAAGGAAAATCCAGTTTACTGCTGAAACTAAAACTTAGTGATTCATTTTTTTCTACCAATAAAAAAGGCTGTCAATTATTATTGATTAAATCCATTAGCCATTGCCTTGACATCGTTATTGCTTTACTTTGTACCTTACTTCTTTCTTGAGTCATTTTTTTATAACCTCAAATTTTGAAATGGAATACCCCAGAAACCTAGAACTTACCTAGAAACCCTACCATCCTTGTGATGATAAACAAACTTTAGTGTGCGTGTATTTCTGATAATAATGGAAGCGAGATAGTGATCCAATTACAACGTATTTAGCTACCACAAATCACTTATGTCTACAATCTAAGTTTTTCGAGCAGCACCTTTCGGCATTGTTAGCCTGGAAGTCAGGGAAAGTGGTAAAATTAACTAATAGCAGTAAGGATGTTTCTGACTACAGTCCAATCTCACTACTATCTGTAATATCGAAAAAACTGAAAGAGATGTAATGAAACTTGCTAGTTTTTTAGAAAAAGCAATCATCTTTCTGAATTCTTGACAACCAATTCAATGTTATAAATCTTGGAAGCTTGTACATATGGTCGCCCAAGAACTAGCTGAAATTATTTTAGAACTAATTGAAATGATTTCAATCTTAAGGGGAAATAATGATCTTTTTTAAGTGAAAGAAAGTCTTCATATGCCGTTGCAAAAAATCAAGTGGAGGGCCTTCTAGATTGTTTGCTGAATAAAGACTCACTGATCGGCTTGAGGCAAATTGCGTATCCAGAAAGAGAAGGCTGGCAAAAAAAAAAGTATTAAAAAACGTCATCTTCGTCTTCCAACCTCACATTATCTTCAGTCTCCTCTTGAAAGGATTTAATTTCAATTACCTCATGTAGGCTGGAAGTCTATTACAGATTTGTATGTTATTACACAATAAACTTCGTCTATAGTTTTACGTTTTTGGAACATTAGTTGTCAGTCTATCCGGATTTCTAACTGGTGGCCTGTTCCATTGTTAATCATTTTTGGGCTAGCATATAAACTACCAAGAAAGAAAAAACAATAATAAATAAACAAAACTCCGACGAAACTAATATTAAAGACTATATATTTGCCTGCCTTGGATAACGAAACTTGAAGAAGTAATCAACATCACAAAACAATTGCTATCACAATTCGACCATGAAGCCACAGAAGAGTATTATCATGACGTAACGGCTAGTTTTATGTAGTAGAAACATATAATTTAGGTAATGCACGCCTGTTCAGTTACAAATAATAAATACACAATGAAACTGATGCGTACGACTTAACATGCTCACTGTGAACCATTGACGGCTGACGCACTAACCTTAAAGTATCAATCCAAATTTTTTGTTCAATGTATAGATTATTTAATTGTTAAGATTCTTTCGTTATTGTGTATAATGATAATATAAAAGTTGTATTTATGTTGCAGTGTTTCGGCACAAGCGAGTGGGACAATGAATGGCCACTCAACCTCTCACTCCGGGGAAACAAGGAAAAGACTCACTGCTATCCCAGACATCAATATCAGTGGAAACCATACGCCGTATAAGGTAAAGAACGGAGGTCTCCGAGTCTTTTCGTTGTGCCTCTTCTCTCTACTATAAATGACAAATTACTATTAAGTTTCTAAAAAGATTTTGCTTGTTTTATTATTAATTCATTTTTATTCTTAAAAAAAAAATTACATATACAGGTGTATAGTACATTTTCAAATGGTTATAAAAGTATTAAGAATATATTTAGTAGTTCCTGTTTATATGCTATATTTTATAGAAACCTTTACAAATTAAAAGTTTATGTTTACATGATTTATGATGTTTTCTAATTACAATATTAAATATAATTTTAGGTGCAGAAAGCTTTGGTGGAAAACATGATGGTTCCATGTATAAATGCAAAGCCCTATCAATACACTGAGCTCCTAATGACATTACCAGACCTTGCTGGGAATTTTTTCCCAAGGATACCCCTTACAACCTGCCGAGCTATGCTTGATGCGCTAGGCCTTTCACTGTACCGACCTAACTCGTAAGTATAATTTTTCAAGGTTTTCACAGTTAAAATGATATGTTAAGTAAAAAGTAAGAATGTTACTATAAATAAATATAATAAACATCTAACTTCTATTTTTATAGATGTGGCCTTTTGTTTACGCATTTTAACAATTGGTATTTGACTCTGTAATAATTTCAATAGGACGCAATTGCAAGTGCTTCGCAACTCGGGCAAATGCAAATCAGCAGCGGCTGGAGAAAACGGGATGGCGCTGGTTCAGATTAGAGACGTCATGCAACACATGCCACAGTTCAAATACATGTTGCGGTCTGGCTTGGCTGCTGACGAGCCACCCCACCAGCCTCCTAGACCAGCCCACGCCCCACAACCATCACATGCAAAGAGAGCGAGGGCCAATTAGTACCATCTCTACGGACAGTGGCTGCAGTTAGATATAAATAAACCCAGTTGAAAATATAGTGCACTGTGAAAGTGTAGCAACACGTAATGTCAATAGTTGCCTGATTAAACATGAGTGTGGAGATAGGGAGTGCAAAAACTGGTTAGAAATTAAATGTTTAGAGCATGTCACAATGAATATACTGTTGCATAATTTCCATAATTAATTGTTGCTGTATGAAAATAACAGCTGACCTAAAATAATTGACCGTAAACAATATTGTTTTCTGTTAAATTTTAGATTTAAAATTAGTTAGATGACCTTTGCTCCTTCTTAATGTATAAAGAAGGATGAGAGTAAGGTAGTGACAGTTGAAGATGTGGATTGACTTTATGCAACACACATTTTTTTACACACATTTCAACAATTGGATGCTTACCTTGTTTATTTCAATGCGTATTGAACAATTATTCAAAAACTCTGGGGTAATGTATAATTGTAAAGTCTTCCACTACATGTTTATACTTCTTTAGTTTCTGTATTATGTTTTTACGTGGATTAGTTTACACAAAAATGTAGTTACTAATTAAAGGTTATTATGAATGGTTTTATGCATGCAGTCTTAGAATTCAAAAAAATAAGCTCCAACAATAAAGGTGTGTCAATTGTCAAATACAGTTATATCAACAAGAAGCTGCTCATATTATACTGCAGCCTTGCAAACTTAATAAAGCAAAAATTAACAAATATACTAAATGTACTGTAAATCGGAGATCTTGATTATACTGATCTATTATCTTAGAAGACTGAGATTTTTAAATTGTTTCATAGATCCATATAATGTTATGTTCGTTGTCTGCAATTGTAGTTTGTAAATATTACTGTAATTAAATATGTCATGTTAAATATATTAGCATTATTTTTAAAATGCTTGTAGTTTAATTATAAAACATAATATATTTATATTTTATTATTATTTTTGTTGTATACGGTGTATAATGCTTTACCATGTATCTTATGCTTTAATTCAAGCATCACAATTTTTACTTTCATTAGAATATTTGTTCTATTAAAATATCATAATTGTAAAACATTAGCTTTACTAAATTGCCTAACATGAAAGATATTGGTGGATAATAAGCATTCAAGTATACATTTTTATATTTCGAATATTACATAAAACTTAATGGTCCAGGCATAATGAGAATGCTAACAATTCCTACATTATTGTTTGTAATATTGCTGTTAAATACATTTATTTATGCTTACATTCCTGCCATTCTCACTTAGTGTATAATTTCAATGTACGAATTACTTTACTCCAAAGCATTTTTATTAGTCTTTAAGTTTGGGGAGTTAAAATATGTAAACACTATAGTATTTGTGAAACAATCTCAAGCTAATTTATATAATTTGAAACAAATATTTATTGAAACCCCCCACCAGTGACAAAGTAAGATTTATTTTAAGCATCTTTGTGTTATGTATTAGGAAAAATTAGACTTTTTGTTCCTCTAGTAGCAAATAAACGAAGATTTTGATTTTGTGTAAAGATCATTCTTGGAAAGGATAACCTTTATCATGTTTTAAATAGAATCCAACATAATTTTTGTGTAATAATTTTGCAGGTACCACCAATATTTTTTATATTTGTCAATTTGTTTCCTTCCCAAAATTGATTTTTGATTGATTTAACAAGTAAATTGTGCAGTGGTTTAAAAAATCGCACACAAGGTAGGGATTATCTTTTCACAAATTTTGATTATAGACATGAAAGTCAACTTGTAACATTTTAATTACACAAGTATTGAATCATATAGGTAGTTACGTAAACGTATTTATTTTTGTTGTAAGACCATAGCTTCGGATGGAAGCAACTTAATAAGCTGTAAAAATTGTAAGCTAAATTATTTATGATATAGTTTAGAAACTATTTGATAAATTTATAGTTACAAATTTTAAATGCTCTTTTGAGAGCTGTTCTGTATTAAATAAATGGGATTTTTATCATATTATTTTTTGGTTTTATTGAAGCGGTGTCTGATTAACCACATTTTTAGCCCAAATATATTTATTTACTTTAAAGAAGCAGACTATAAAATCTTAAAAAAAACTTGGCCTTTACTTATAACTAGCTTTCCGCCCACGGCTTCGCCCACGTGTAATTTGGTTAAGTATATATTTCACGGGCTAAAATCTTGTTACAATTGGAATTATATATAGCCTGTGTTACTCAGGGATGATGTAGCTTTACAGGATCGGATGATTCAGGGAAATCGAGGGCAACTTTCAAATTAACGTAAGGCAATCACTATTCTGACAATCTTTTTATGTAGATGAGCTGATGATGGAAGGTAAAACTCGTCAGCGGTTAAAAGTTGAAAGAAAATTCTTACGAAGATATGAGTACGAAATACGTATTTGTGAGGTTATTACTTATTAGCTTGACCAAATAATAAAAGGTAAACCTCATTAACGTTAAGGATGTAGGTGGAAAAATGGATGCGGACAAACAATAAACGTCTCTTCACGCGTTTCCTTTTATTTGTTTGTATAGGTAGTGTTCACTCAAAATAATCATAGGGTAAAACGTTAAAGTAAAGGTTTAAGAAAAAAAAAAAAAAAATCTAGGTTGATGACGAATTTTATCAGCGCCATCTATCGAGCACATTGTTCAACACTTCAAGCGCGCCCGCGCGCACTGCGTTATTTGTTATTTTTGTTACCTCTCATAAGTTTTAATATTAAGATTAACTTATATTAGAACATATTTAACAATATATAACTAATCAATCAATATAAGTGTTTAAAAATTTTGAAGCAGTGGTTGAAGTAAGTTTTCAATTGACCATAACTTCTTGTTCTCCTAACCGATTTTGACATTTCCAAGTCCAAGTTTGTGGTGTTGCCATCTTAAAAAAAGGGATGAAAACATTTTTTCGCACTCAGAAAATGTGCGTCTTAAAGCAAATTGTTTTGCCTACAAATACGTTTATTTAACTTTTTGCCTTATAAATGATATTCAATCTTAGCTCGTTGTCAAGACTAGATAAGAGGAAAGATCTGTTTCTATTAATAGTAGGAAATTGCATTTAAGGGCATAAAGGATTAGAATTAAGAGCTTGAACCCAATTAAGAGAATCAGAAAATATTATAACAAAACTATTAATGTTATGGGAAACCATAAAACCGTTAACATCTAAAATGAATATATGTTCCTACATCGTGAAAATGTACAGTTGACAGAGTTGACAAATGTCTTGTCCAACTTCAGAATGAAAATTAATTCCAATTTGAAACTTCTTATTCTAGTTCCTAGTCTGTGAGAAAAATGAGAATAGTTTTTAATTTTTCCTTCCAATACTAGAAACTAATTAATTTTGTATCTAAAATTACTAAAGCTTTGTTGCATTGTTGATCAAAGTGAAATAATTACTTCAATATTCGTTTTCTACTAAAATCAGTGATTGGTTTTAACGATAAACAAATTTATTAGCGATGGAAGCTGGCAATGAAAAATACTTTGGTGATAAAATTTACAAATAGACTAATATTTAAAAAAATAATAATTTTCAGAAACATCATTATATTTTTAATAATAACCTTAGTTTTAAGTTTTATTTTCGTAGAGTTAGGTTAGGCAGATTTTTTGCAATGAGTATTCAAGTTTGTAGGGATACCTCAGACGCTGTGGCGTTGTACTTGCCACAACGTTTGTATTTAAAGCCATTTGCCAAAATTAATATCTCTGTCCAGCTTCCCACTCACAAGGTACACGGCAAGTCGATTTCCAATTGGGAGCTTATGGAAAAAATACGAAAAATGATCCAACCTGATAATTTTTCAATGTTAAAAGTGTCCAAGCATAGTTCCGAAGTGATACGGTTTGATGGGGAATTAGAAAATCGACAGAAACTGGAGCGTATAATTGCAAGACTTGAAGATAGGATAATTCAGCTTAATGATTTTCCTGAACCTTTAAAGGTTCGTGTATGTGAGGCAAAATCAGATTTTCCGACTCGTCACGCTTGGGATTCATTTTTTCGAGATGCAACTGATATGGATGAAATGAAACCTGGAGAACGTCCTGATACAATTCATATTGCCAATTTGCCAATACAATGGTTTGTTCATGATCAAGATAAAAATGAAGATTCACCGCCTTCAGAGAAATTGTTTAAAAAAGTTTTTGAAAAGTATGGAGATATAAGGCAAGCAGATGTGCCAGCAGCTGATCCTTTTCGTCTTCAAATGAAGGAATCAATGCGTGGAATACTGACACCTCCACAAGATAGTGCCCTTTATTTTGAAGGCTACATTCAATACAGTGAATATGTAAGTTTTGTTAGATGTATGGATGCACTAAGAGGAAAAAAGCTATTGAGAAAGAATGAAGATTTATCTGAATGGAGCAATATTTTAGTTGACTTTGATAAAACTAAACATATGACTGATGCAGCTGTGAAGCGTAGAGCTATTGTAAGGGAAAGGCTCTCAACCAGGCAAAGGGCTAAGGATGATGAGGAAAAACAGGAAAAGGAGAGAAAAGCCTTAGTTGAGGCTAAAGAGAGGTAATATTTTGGTATTAACAGGTAATATTTATTTAAAAAAAGACTAAAGCATTGAATAATAATCTTAGCAACCATAATTATGACAATATCTCCTAACTTTATAAATGGAGGCTATTCAGGGCCACACAGGTGTAGGATCTCAGTTTTTAATATTAATGTTCACCTATGTTAATTCACCTAACTTAATTAACTTTTTCGGAGTTTACCTTATATCTATATTACATCCCATCTCAATCAAATATTGATTATGAAAAGAATCTGACTTTGTATTTTTCACAATTTAAGACAACAAATGGAAAGAAATGAAAAGGACAAACTTGAAAAGATGAGGGAAAGGGAAGAAAAGCGAAAAAAGAAACAGTTAGCCAAACTTATGGAAAGGGATGATGTGGATCTTAATAAAAAAGTGTCAGAAGAGCAAAAGAAACTACTTAAAGTTCAGAAAAAGTTGCAGGCTATAAGGCTTATCGAGGAACTGTTTAAAAGGATAGAGGTTAAACATTTTGTAATTTTGCTAATCTTACTTAAATTTGCCAGGATTAATATTCTTATGTGCAGACGATTATGTCTCCATAGCCACCTTCATCTCATCATTGGCATTTAATTACATCATCATCTCTTTGCACATTTGAAATCTTTATTAATTATTTTGTTGGATGGTACGGTAAACTTAGAATAATATATGTATGGGAACTACCATAGGGTGTAGAAGCATGTCTACTATATACTCCTAATAATTAGATTTTTACTGTTTGTTATACTGGTTATATTCTAGTTCATTGTGTTTAGCATAAGTCTCTCTGCCAATAAATTGGTCTTATTACTAATTTTGTTAATATATTTTAGTTACGCCCTGAACTCCAGCGTAACGGTTCTCGAGGCGATCGTTATTACCATGCCAGTGAGAGAGTTGCCCGCTCAAGAATCATTGATAAGTTTAAAAGGCAACAGGAGAAGGTTTTGGATGAACAGCAAGACTTACTTCGGCACGCTCGCGATGGTAATTATTTTTTAAACATTTCTCAATATATTTATTTACAGGACTATACACACAGTAACAAAATTGTAATTTTTTACAAGTACAACTTATTTCTTTTTTCAGGTCGTATTTTAATTCGTTCGGCATTGGAAACAAAAAAGCCTAGGAGGGAATCAGCAAGTTCTATATCATCAGATGATCTCGACAGCAAGCGCGTGAAGAAGGAAAAACTAACCACTCCAGAAAGGGATAATGAATACAAAGCTGGTGAGAATACAAATCTATACTTATAATAAGACAGTAAAAATCGAATGTCAGTACATTAAATATTTTTTTCCATTCCAAACAAGTCTGTCTGTCTGTCAGGTACGTTATAACTTCAAAACTACTGAACGGATTGAACGCGGTTTTCAAATTTGGATTACTTATAATTGGGAGCGTTGTCAAAAGTTTTTTTCGTCAAAATCGGTTAAGGGAAAAAGAAGTTATGGTCAATTGAAAATTGACTTCAACCACTGCTTCAAAATTTTTAAACACTTATATTGATTGATTAGTTATATATTGTTAAATATGTTATAATATAAGTTAATCTTAATATTAAAACTTATGAGAGATAACAAAAATAACAAATAACGCAGTGCGCGCGGGCGCGGTTGAAGTGTTGAACAATGTGCTCGATAGATGGCGTTCATTTTTTATAAAATCGTCATCAACCTAGATCGCGGTATTAAGATACTCCATTGTGTAATGACTACCATGCAGTTCAAACTTTCCTTAACGTCTAACCCTATGATTATTTTGAGTTAATAATTAATACTATCCATACAAATAACTAAAAGGAAACGAGTGAAGAGACGTTTGTCGTTTGTTCGCATCCATTTTTCTACATACTATATCCTTAACGTTAATGAGGTTTACCTTTTATTGTTTGGTCAAGCTAATAAGTAATAACCTCACAAGTACGAGTTTCGTACTTATAGCTTCGTAAGAATTATCTTTCAACTCTTAACTGCTGAGGAGTTTTACCCTCGATTTCCCTGAATCATCGGATCCTGTAAAGCTTTATCATCCCTGAGTAACACAGGCTATATAATTCCAATTGTAACAAGATTTTCCCTGTCTGAAAGCCCTGTCGAGAGAACAACGCTATATACTTAACCAAATTACACGTGGGCGAAGCCGCGGGCGGAAAGCTAGTTTATTAATAAAAATGTAACCTGTTACTGAGAGCATCTATTTAATTGTTTTATGAAAAAGATCAAAATATCATATTAACTTAGTTTTTTTCTTTATGAATAATTTGAAGAAAATATTAAAATAGTATACAACCTACGTACAGTTTGAAATATACCTGAATTCAAGTGATTGTAATGTGATTTATTCAGTTCCAGGAATGTACCCGAATCCATACGGTTACGGATATCCGTTTGTGCCTGCACCCGGATACCCCTTCCCGCAAAGTATGAGTATCCGATTTTTTATTTCCTGAGCTGCTGCTGCTTTCTTAACTGTAAATTGCTTATTTTTTCATTATTTCATTTTAATTAAGGTTTGTATAATTTTTGGAAATGTATTCAGCTTCGGTGTATTATCCGGTTCGTGGTGCATATTATCCACCTCCGGAGGGCTACGCGCCGCGACGCGGTTTTCGTGGGCGCGGGAGGGGCAGGGGCCGAGCCAGGTTGCCGCACTTCGACGGACCGCATGCGACGCAGCAGTACTATGAGTAAGTAAAACATGATCGTCGTTTTAATTAAGATGAGTTTCGGTGTACTGTGTGTTTGCGGGTTCTTCTCACTATAACATAAATAGGTGCTCCTGTTTCGTTATAGTTTTATATAGTACTAGCTTTCCGCCCGCGGCTTCGCCCACGTGTAATTTGGTTAAGTATATAGCGATTTTTAATGATCTCGAAAGGGCTTTCTTTCACGGGCTAAAATCTTGTTACAATTGGAATTATATATAGCCTGTGTTACTCAGGGATGATGTAGTTTTACAGGATCGGATGATTCGGGGAAATCGAGGGCAACTTTCAAATTAACGTACAGGCAATTAATATTCTGACAATTTTATATTCTGATAGTCATCTTCTTATGTGGATGAGCTGATGATGGAAGGTAAAACTCCTCAGCGGTTAAGAGTTGAAAGAAAATTCTTACGAAGTTATGAGTACGAAATACGTACTTGTGAGGTTATTACTTATTAGCTTGACCAAATAATAAAAGGTAAACCTCATTAACGTTAAGGTTGAACTGCATGGTAGTCATTACACAATGGAGCATCTTAATACCGCGATGGATATATTTGGCCTAAGTAGAAGTTCTTTAAAAAAAAACTAAGACTCAAAATCGCACACTCACTCACACAGCAACACCATTGCACACACTGATACACACTCACACACTTAAATGTTTGTACTACACATAGTTCCACTTGTTCATATATTTTTCTTTATTTTTTTCTGTTCGTGTTTTTTTATATTCTTTTTTCTGATCTTAGATTCTATTTCCGGTTCTATATTTTAACCTTATTTTGGCTTTATTTTTAATCTATTTTTATTGTGTAAATTGTTTTTGATAAGCTGTATAGGTTTAAGAAATAAAAAAATAAAATAAATCTAGGTTGATGACGAATTTTATCAACGCCATCTATCGAGCACATTGTTCAACACTTCAACCACGCCCGCGCGCACTTCGTTATTTGTTATTTTTGTTACCTCTCATAAGTTTTAATATTAAGATTAACTTATATTATAACATATTTAACAATATATAACTAATCAATCAATATAAGTGTTTAAAAATTTTGAAGCAGTGGTTGAAACCGCGTTCAAATGCGTTCAGTAGTTTTGAAGTTATAACGTACCAGACAGACAGACAGACAAGAATTCCAAAAATTATATTTTTGGTTTCTATGACTCTTCTTTAATTGCTTGCTTTCAGTTTTTTGAAAAATATTTAATGTACAGTTTTTCGATTTTTACTGTCTTATTATTAGTATAGATAGATATTGACCCATTTGCTGGCGCATGGTGTAATGGTTGCAGCTCTTTAACGAGACTTTCTTGCCAGTGCTCCTCGTCCTTTCTGCTCCCTTGATTTGGAAACTGGCAGTAAATGTAGAGAATTTTTATAACTTTTTATTTTGTTGACGATTCCTAAGTGTACTATAGTTACCTTTAAGAATAAAGATATTTTTGATTTGATTTGTATTTGTCGTGGTTTTGATGTTAACACGTTTTGGATGTGTTTTCAGATATTTCAAAAAGTTAAGCGAAGCGGAGGGCCGCAATGAACACGACGACCGCGCACGTTCGCGCTCACGCCGGCGGTCATACTCGCGGTCAAGATCACGGTCGCGGTCACGACGGCGTTCGTATTCGCGGTCACGGTCGCGAAGTCGGCGATCACGCAGGCGATCACGGTCAAGAAGTCGTAGGTCTAGGTGAGTTAAGTTATATGTTACACGTTTTCAGTTCATTGAATGAGTGAACAGACATTTTTTTTTTATAGAAGAGGGGGCAAACGAGCAGGAGGCCCACCATAAAGGTGAAGTCGCCGCCCATGGACACTCATGTGGCTGGGAGCTCATGAGTGCGTTGCCGGCCTTTTAGGGATTTGTATGCTTTTTTCTTGAAGGAGCCTAAGTCGTAGTGGTTCGGAAATACCGTGGCGGGCAGCTTGTTCGCATAACGTGGTGGTGCGTGGTAAGAAATGTCTTAAAAAACGCGCAGTGGTGGAACGACAGGCATCAAGGTGATACGGGAAACAAGACAAGACATTTATTTATTTCCAAATGATGAGTAGACAATAGTTTCATATTTGGTTAATCCAAATTATTAAATTCTATAAAACTCTTGCATTTATTTTAAGTTCAAAATGTTAGTTCTTATGGGAATTTAATTCATAAGTCCGCGTGCGTTAATATCTTCACTGATGTGGCATTTCTTGTAATTCAATTATTCTTCATCCAGGTCTCATCGCAGTCGAACACCGTCAAGATCCAGGCGATCCAGATCTCATTCGCGTCGAAGATCTAAAACTAGATCGAAGACCAAGCATCGCACACCTTCCCCCAAAAAAGACCGGACTCCTGAACGAAAGCTAGTCTCCCCTAGGCGATCTAAAAGTTGGTCTATGCCTAGAGAAGACAAAAATTAATTTACAAGACAGTGAACGATATATTCTAGTTTTCTATAAGGAATAATAATATTAGAACGACTTTTAAAAATTAAACTTATTATTAAATTGTATATTTTTTACTTCCCAATGGCCGCTTACGCTGATCTGTAGCATATGATGTAGCATAATGTATTATTTAAATAATACAATAATAGTAGGTTGCCTGGAAGAGATCGTTTATTACAACAGGGCCGCCCGTTGTTCCTATATGTACTAACATCTATTGACATCATCTACTTTTGCTGTTTAAGTGCCATTAAGTGTGAATAAAAAAATAAACTATAAAAAAGTTTACTAGGGTATAATATTGGTTGTCGTTATTTCGAATCTAAGACGTTATAATTTTTTGTAACGAAACATTCCTAAACTTAAACAATATCAAATTTTCAGACGGCAGTGTTCTAATCTTTCGACTTAATTCTAACTGAATTAACTGTTTTACTGGTCTTTAAACACTGGTAAAAGTCTGCAATTTAATTTATAAAAACTCTTACGCAATTCTAATGAGCTAGTTAGTAGATATTAATTGAAGATATGCGATAAGATTTAATATACATGGGCAAAATGTACTTTTTGAATTAGTTCGGATTGTTTTGAGCAATATGAAAAATCTTGGGGGACTCTTACTCTGTCTATTTGCGTGTATGACAATACAGGTATTTATTCGTGCATATTTACGCGAGTACTAAACAATTAGGTCATTTAACATTTCGTTGATATTTATAACTATCACAATTACATATTGCATAATATTTTGTTTGTAAAGGAAATCGCAATTTGTTATTAAGAAAAGAATTGTCAGAAAGTAATTAATACATTTATGATAATAATAAAATATGTAATTCTCAATAATTTATCATTAGTACATTTTTATCTTCACGCTTAACTTACTTTAACATTGAAATTGTGTTTCATTCTGGCAATTACAAGCCTATCGTATAAAATCGTTGCCTAATTAGAATGAAACCCTAGAGTTCATACAGAGACATCAAAAACTGCATCATTAGGCCCCGTTTTGTGTACGCTAATTACACTGGCACAATATACATGCTTATTTACAAGATTAAATCTACAAGTCACCTACAATATTATGATATGTAGTTATGTTATGATTGTTTTTGTTGCAGGGTTCTATTGCGGAATGTAAGTATTAGAACGATCAGGTATTAAAGGTATATTAATTAGTATTTAAGATAAGATTTAGGATTTATTGTTCCCTAATAAAGAAACATTGTCGCAAAAACCCTCGTAGCCTGAAATTACTGGATGTTTCCTTGATTTTTATTGAGGTGCGAGATTAAATAGGCGATGCGCCTCCTATGTCATACGCTGTTGATTTTTATGTCTTCAAAGTGTTGGTTTCCTCGTATTGTGCCATGTGCGTATTATAATTATATAACATATCTAAAGATAAGACTGGACAATCTGCAATAAGTAATTTAAGGTTTATGTGGCAGGATGTGATAGGTTGGCACACAATATTATCTGAATTATTTTTTAATTATTCATTAAAAGCATAACATCATTTACTTCTACTGTTGAAGTAAAATAAATAAATTGAAGCAGTTTAAAAGTTTTTGCAGCATATGACATAACAATGGCACATTTTTTCAGCACCTGACGAGTCACCGAGTACTGTTAGTGTGCCCTGGTTGGTTCACCTTCGGTTCTCGCGTTTGTCGCTCAGAGGTGGATTAGACACCTGTGTTGGCGCTCTCTATAACAACAGATGGGTGCTTACTGCTGCCAGCTGCTTGATGGAGTAAGTGTACTAAATATTATAAATTGAAGTTTGTCGTCGTTCGTATCGTTACTAGACGTGTTTTAATGTACACAACCCTTCAGATACCCAACTCATCTACAACTCTGTAATTATAAGCTATAGATATTTATTGGGAAATATATTGTTTCAGGGACATTGATGGTTATAATATAACGTAAGTATATTTTACCAAGTAAGAACTGTGCTTTAATTATAATAATGTACACTGATTAAGAACTTATAAATCATACTTTCTATCAATTGAATATTGCTTGAGATATCTAGAGAAACATGATGATAAAATTTAGGTACGGGTACCCTCCCACTCTCTTGGGTGCGCAACTCTGTTCCGCAACATTACCGAAACTGAAGGTCTTTTTGAGCCTGCTCCAACCTACCAACCTAAATTAATTTAACGAAATTGAATTACTATGAGAATCTTTACTATAAAGTAAAAATACAGGTCTCGCTACCTCTGGCTTCGCTTCGACACCAAGCACGTCTATACACCTGGCTTCGTGTTAGAGTCCACAGCCGTAGAAACCCACCCTCAGTACGACCCAGTGACTTTAGAGAATAATATTGGTCTTGTTGACTTAGCCAGGCATATTCAATTCACAGGTAAGACTATTTCATTCCATGCCCATTGTGGATTTGTTCAAACGGAATCACAGTAAAACATGCTTTATATTTACGCCTTATTTTATATTTCATGTTAATATATATACAAGGTAAAATAAAAGTGAAGCAGGCGAAGAACTGTGTGCACTGCTCAAGCGGAGTATTATCATAATTTTATTATGTTACCTTCTAACGATGATTCTTAATGTAATTTTGATTTTTTATGAATACAGAACCTAGATCAAAGCGGGTTCAAAGTGTATTGATTTATGCAAAATGGCTTACGCAAAACGGACAGCCGTTTTGTATAATTGCGTAAAAAGGGACTCCCAGCCCAAGAGGCCAACAGATTGATTTTTGATACAATTAGTGTAATTTGATCTGCACTGCTACTAAGCTAATATAGAAAACAATTTAAATGGAAGAATTAAGGAAGTTAATATACTCGTATATTAGTAAAATTAACATTTATAATTGGTTATATATATTCAAAAGGTTAGTAAATATTAATATTATTTAACTATCAGAAAAGGTCCAACCTATTGCATTGGCTGCGGTCGATGCTAAGCCTCCATCATCTGGCCGGGCTTACGGTTATGGCGAGAAAAATGGAAGTGAGTTTTATTATTAACTTCGGTCTAGAAGGAGAGGTCTAGAACAATAAATGATATAGGTTTTTTTAAATATATCTCCAATAGAGTCGATTTATCTTTTTTATCAATAGAATATGTAGTTTTTGTTACAACTGTAATGATTATTGTTAATCCTATCAGAATTTGGTGAAGATCTATTCTGCGTGGATGTCACAGTGGCTGAGGCTGATGATCTTCTTGTTGCACAGAGCAGTGTCAATGCTTCAAAGGTCACTTTATACTCAGTATTTTTATCATTTCTTAGAATAGCAATTTCTTAAGTTACACGATATCCAAATAAGGGATAATTTTCAATAATGGGTCTGGTGTGATTTTAATTTATTTAATTTCCAGTATGACATTGGAGCTGCTTTAGTGTCAGATGACAAAGTACATGGCATACTGGTGCAATCTGCCGATGATAACTCAGCTGGAGGTGTGTATCGAATAAAAAAACAAAAAAAATAAAATATATAAAGTTAAGGCTTTCATAACCAGTAAGTGATATACATAATTATTGCTTTTCAGCTTTCCTCCGTACCTCCAAATTTGTGTCTTGGATCGAGGAGGTGACAGCCGAGAAGGGACCTGAAAGCGATGAGATTTTGGAAACCGACGACAATGACGTCGTCGTAGTCGAATGATTTATACTTAACAATATATTGTATATATTAAATTTCCATGTCACAATGTTTTAGTTACCGTACCTATTCCTCCGAAACGGCTTGACCGATGACTACCAAATTTTATATACGCATTCATAGAAATAAACATTTTTTTTTCACTTAGTGGAGATAAACACAACCACAACATAAAAAATAGAGAAAAAAATGATGTGTCTGATTCTCGCCTTAGTAAAGTTCATAAATCGTTTGAAGGTATGAGCATACGTTTTTATAACTAAGTCCCAGAACTTATAACCAAATTGACTTCTAACAAATTTAAAACGCGCCTAAAGAGTATTTTGGTTGAAATGGCATAATATACCGTAAACGAATATTTAGAGGACAAAGATCCCTTCAATACGTTGGCAATTGGCTCAGCATCGGGACAGTTCAACTCTTGAGTGCTTACAATGCTTTGTTATTTTAATGGTGAGTAACACAATTTTGTACTAATTGTTTATTTTAAAAGAGCAGCGATCGAGTATCTTGCCGGTTCTTCTCGGTAGATGACTGCCTTCCGAACCGGTGGTAGTGTAATAATTGACGATTCAAAAGTGTCTTTATAAAGACCTACTTGAATAAAGATATTTTGAGTTTGAGTTGTTCACCTTTAAATTTTTTTTTGTTTTTTATTTTTTTATAATGTTTAATTTTTTATAATGTTAAAAAATACGTACAGCCATATCTTTTTTATAACCCAGGGTGGGTTTAAGACGTTAAATCTTTTAATTTTCATCCCCGGTCCATATCAATCATTCATTTTATTAGTTATCTCCGCCAGTTATTTTTTGTCTACACTAGAAATTACTTATAAATAACTTATAAGGCAAAACAACGTTTGCCTTGTCTAGTGTATAATATATAAGTAGCGTAATCATAAATTAAAGAAACTCGAATTATATGATAAAAATACTTAAGCTAAAGATTCAGATAACACTGAATTGAAAACAGTTTAAACTACAAGTACTTATAATAAACATTTGGTTTAAATCAACAAAAAGCTTCATCTGATAGTCCTCCTATTTCCAATATCATAATGCATTTTTTGTCGAACGTGACGAACACTCGTAAACTAAGACGTCATTATTATTTTTCGGTGTAAAATTGGTGTATTGCATACTTGCCGTACATCTATAGTTATTTTTAGTACAAAGTTTCCGTGCTGACAGGATTCAATTGTTTTATTGCGTTTAGCTTAAGTACCGTCGTATCTAGGACATCTACGGATTTTAATGATTTTTTACTTTATATCCGAATAGCTGACCCAAGCAGTTAATTGATTATTAGTAACTGATTTGTTAGAATAATATTTAAATGTAATATTATACAGTCAAGGTACAATATTACGTAATTTCGCAGAATCAGATAATCCGTTGATTGTAGAAGTTAATTACTATATTATCTTCTAAACAGATAGAAATAAATTTAAGATATCATATCAATATACGATATTTCAATATTTAATGAAGTAATTATTCAATTAGTAATTAGTGGAACGAGCAATATGAAGGGCGTTACAATTATTTTATTGTGTGTCTTAGCCGCGGTGCAGGTAATTTTTTTTACATAACTAAATTTTGTTTAAAGTACATCATTTATAATTGTAACACCTATGGTTTATACGCTTAACTTACAATTAAAAACTACTATTTAAACATTTTTGTTAACGGAACTTAAAAATAAAGTAAATCGAAACAGGAAATTGGCAGTAAATGTTAAGTCAGTTTTTTACAAGTTCCTATTTGGACGATTCATAAGAGTAAAAATACTTATGTGAATAAAGATATGTTTGATTGATTGATCAAAATAACGTATTGAAAATCATATTACGTAAAACTTGATTGTAATGTTTATATGATAATTATATAGTGGTGTATATTTATTATATAAGCCCGACAAGAATAATCTCACTCACAACGCGATTGAAAATGTAATATATTTAATCTTAATTCTTGCTCATTTATCATGTCTTAATCCCCGTCCCATATAATCTTATCCTAATTCCTTAATTATTGCAAAATTGGCTTTTGTTTTTGGGTAGGGTAATTAGACAAACAAAACTTTACCTACATTTAATTCATTATTATAGCGATTTTTATGAACTAAAATAAAATTAAGTACGCCACGTTACTTAAATACATTTCTTAGTATTTTGTGTATTTAATAATTTCTTTTTATAAATAAAATTTATTAGGGGGAGTGCAATCAAAAATACTTAGTCTTGCCATAAATATTGTTATAAAGAAAAGCACGATTTTTTTTTTATACGTAACATTTATTCCTTTCATAGTGAGTTAGTTTAATACATCAATATATAACTATTAAAAATATACAATGTTTATTCGAAGTGGTCTCCATTGGCTGCAATACAGTCTTTTAAACGTTGAGGCCAGTTATCAATAGCAGCACGAACTCTTTCTAGAGGAAAATTCTTCACTGCCAACCGAATGGATCGTTTTAGGGACTCCAAATTATCATGGCGTTTAGAGCAAGCCTTACTCTCTAAAACTGACCATAAATCATAATCCAATGGATTTAGGTCAGGACTTGACGACGGCCAGTTTTCAGTGCTGATAAAGTCCGGAACGTTAGTTTTCAACCAAGATTGGGTGGATCGAGCTCTATGACCCGGTGCCGAGTCTTGTTGAAAGCACCATTCTTTGTTATTGAACATGGTGTTAGTTAAAGGCTTAACTACCGTCTCAAGAATGGTATTTTGATAAACTTGTGCCGACGTTTTAATACCTTTTTCACAAAAATATGGCTCAGTCACCCCTTCATAGCTAACACCCCACCAAACCATCACTGAAGTGGGATAATGCCCACGTTGTACTCTGTTTACTAATTGCGAAGCTTCTTTAGAGCTTCCAGCATAAATACGGTCATTTTGTTTATTAAAATACTGCTCAATTGTAAAAATTTTCTCATCCGTAAACAAAATTTTTTTCTGACCTCCCTTTGCGTACCGCTTAAGTAGTTGTTTGGATTTTACCACCCTATTCTTCTTTAAATTATCAGTTAAGAAGTGACCAGTACGTCTCTTATAGGCTGCAAGTCCTAAGTCATCTTTTAATATACGCGACATGGTTCTAGGAGCTATCTTCATCTCCCGAGATAAAATCTTTTGCTTACGGACAGGATTTCTTCGAATTCTTTCCCTAACTGCTTTAATCACCTTTTTCACACGAACGGTACGTGGACGGCCAGATCTTTTTCTGTCACAAACAGAGGAGGTATCATTGTACCTATCAATAGCCCGGTAAACAAACATTTGACTAATACCAAGCGGGTGGAGGGTTTTAAAAATTGCACTTTTCTCCATACCTACTTTATGTAAGGCAATCACAGCGATTCGGTTCTCTTTATCACCCCACTCCATTTTAATATAACAAAATATTTAACAATATAATGGCGCGAAAATAAGAAAACACATCAAGCAATCATATAAAAATGACAGATTCCAAATTCAAACGTAATATTTTCTTTTTTTGAATAGTAACAGTATTTATGGCCAGACTAAGTAAATACTTATCTATTTTATTTATTTTATGATTTTCTGTTACAGGGCCGAGTAGTATGTAAGTGTTAATTTTCTGTTACTATTTTATTCATAAAAACAAAATCAATCGCACTCTTAGAGGACGATGACGTTCCTGCGTTATCTGACAAGTAAATTAAATCCTACTGTTTGTCTCATCAATTATAGTTAATTTGACAGAAATCAAAGATCAATATTTTTGTACGATAAATTGCATGTTAATTCCATGCATTTTCAATTTTTTCTCATGGCATGAGCATGTTTTTATAAAAGTAAACTTTGCAATGTTACGTATTTTAAAAGAGGAAATTATTTTAGAGATTTATAAATACGAATTAAACATTTATTAACATTACTGATTGGAAACCAACAAGCTTTAAATATAATTTCACTTATAAATTTGGAGTTCCGAGATCACACATAGATCACGTGGCTTTATTGAAAAGTTAAATTTTCAAAATATAGTGTTATTCTAATAAGTATCTTTTAGCATCTGACGTCGAGGAAACCAGTCTTAAAGCACCTTGGTTGGTTCATCTTCGTTTCTCACGCTTGTTACTAAGAGGACGTCTCGACACCTGTGTTGGCACTCTCTACAACAACAGATGGGTGATTACTACTGCTACCTGCTTGTCTGAGTAAGTATTCAAATAAAATGTTAAGTAATATTCATTGCTGCATTACTTCATTAGTTCTTATTACATCAGTGAATGTCCGATGTTAGCATTCGTTGATTCATGTGTGCAAAGACCCCAAAGGTTTATCAGAGTACTTCATAGAAATAAAGTTAAACTTAGCAGATTCATTACAATCTTGTCATCTGAATTTTACTGAAAAAAGTCTGAACAAGTTGTCTTGTAATACGATGTTTTTTAAGCCGAGCAAACTCAAAACTATGTAGGATAAATATAACATCAGCAAAATGATAATGCGATTAATGCGCAATATTTTCGGGGAAATGTATTTAATTTCCTCTATAATATTTAAAATTGCTTTTGATTTCAATTTACCCACTGTCTTAATTTGTTACAGATGCAATTATGGCGAGTTTATAAGGTACCTACTTCTATATATATTTTTTACTATACTCTGAAAAAAGAAGGTGGATAATTATAATAATATTAAAAACTATATTGTGAAATAAAAAACAAAAAAAAGAATTACTGATAAAGCAGCTCAAAAGAACTCAAACTTATCAAAATTTCATTTTAATTTTCAGCATTCGTTTCATTTGGCTCCGTTACGACACCCAAAATGTCTTTAGACCTGGTTTCGTGACAGAAAGCACACTGGTTAAAGTCCACCCTGATTACGACATAGATACTGGGGCGAATAACATTGGCCTTATTGACCTTGGCAGAAAAATTGAACTTACAGGTAAAAAATATGAGTTCACAATTCGATCATTAGTCTAATTAGGCATTTCGTTTATCAAAAAGGAGAATGAAAAAATTCTTGCCAAAATTATGATAAGAAGTATATAGACGAACTGTGGTATTCCGCGAAAACAGGATATTAAATTACTTTGTGGTGTACCCAATTACTCGAGGGCTCGTATTGGGTTACGATACACTACATTGCGAATTCCCTTAAATATCATAATTTAAGGTTCACTTCGAGATTTTGTAAAATAAATTTGTCGATCACGTTTCTTAGTGTACAATTTTATTCTAAATTTTAACTTTGAGGAATAAAACGATTCGGACATTTTTCTCTGTATTTCTTAGCATATATGTTTACGACTACTTGTTACTATTGTCAGAACCACAGTGCTGTGGCATGTATTATAAAAAAAATAGCAAAATGAAGTAGTTTGTAAGTTTCCTCTATGTTATTATATGGGAATGCGCACAAAAACTTTTAAGTATGATTATTATTATAACGATAACGCCGACATACAAATTTATTTTAGAAATTACTTTATTTGATTACCAACTAATTAATAATTTACAACAAGACGTTTCTCTCTTTAATAAGGTACACAAAATTGCTACAAAGATTCATCGTATGAAAGAGTCCTATATGTACGAGACCCTATTTTATCCTGAGAGTATTTGTCGCGCGGCAATTAAAACGAGCCCAAGAGAAGCTCTTTTAATTACAGAGCTCTCAAAACTTCGTAAAACTTTTCTCTAGTACTTGGTGTACTTCAAACCAATTTTCATTTTACAGTTCTTCATTTAAGACTTGAATTTTTACATAACAGTCTCTAAATAACATTTGTAATCCGTACAATATGTGGAAAAGTTGCCTGGAAGAAATCGCTTATTAGTGATAAGGCCGACCGTTGATCTTATATATATATATATATATTTATGTATATATATATATTTATATATACAGTATCTACTTCCACTGTGCAACAAAGTGTAAATAAATATCGTTTATGTGCTGGTGAGGTCTTGAAATATATTTTGGATTTCATTAAATTTGTTTCCATGTTTGCATTGTTTGTTACGTCGTTTACATTCGCAATATACAGATCCTTCGGTAAAAAAAAATGATTTTAAGATGAATTCCATTATATTACTCTCGGTTAGAAACCGTATGTGACACCGTATATATAAAATAATATTTACAGACAAGATTCAGCCTATTGCTCTGGCAGCTCCTGATGCTGAAGTACCCACATCTGGCCGAGCATGCGGTTACGGCGAGGAAAAAGGAGGTAAGTGGGTCTAGAAATTGATAGTTACAACTATTTCATGCAGTGCCTTTAATTCTTTTTAAATTTGTTAATACTATTGTTTATCATAATTGAAATATATATAAACATATATAGGCTTATTCACAAAAAATGCCTATACAACTGTCTTATTTCACGTTTTATAAAATTGTGTATTCATAAACGTTATATAACTATAAGTCCGTTTTAGGATCAAATTGTTGCCTTTACAACAAATTCGGCCACCACAATTTTCCCAAAAATAAATATTCAATGTGTCCACAGGTTTTTACTTCTTATTTATAGTCTGTGGTATGTCAATGCAAATATTAGTCATTGTTGTCATTGCATCAAATAATCCGCGTTTTTTTTAAAATTGAGAGTGCAATTTGATTAAATAAACAATAATGTATGCTTTGCCGTTATAATATTAATTAAGGACGTGTTAATTTTTCATAGTTTAATTTATAAAATTCAACTGAAAGTTTTACAAAACACACTTCGGTAAATGTCAAAATATTTCGTCATAATCAGCTGTTCGATGTCAACCATATTTATAACACTCTTAATCTAGTGTCTGGGCCTGTATAACTAACTTTATACAAATTGTTTTGTGCTAAGACGCGTTAATGAATACAATTTTTTTTAAATCATACTTAAAGCGTGCTATAACTTTTTATGAATAAGACCGATATTGTTTAGCTATCAATTGTAGTGCAATTTCAAAAGTAATGTTCAAATAATTGACAGAGCCCGGTGAAGATCTATTTTGTGTGGACGTTACATTGACCGAGGATGACGGTCTCTTAGCCGCAAAGGCCGCTAGAAATGCATCCAAGGTATGCTTATACTTTTTTTATTTTAAAATTATTTTTAAATCTACGAAAAATAAAGTATGTTTTTATTACAAATGATTATGTTTTGTTTTTAAATTGCTCCACTTCTTGAAAGCTTGTGGTAGTCTTTCATTTGTGTTCAATTTTTAGTGCTCAGTGAACAGAATTAATTAAATCCGAGTATTAAAACATTTTATTTCCTATCTATTCCATATTATAATATCGTTAGTTAATTTAATAACGTAATAAAGTTTTCAAAGTTATTTAATGTATATGCAGTACGACTTGGGAGCGGCATTGGTGTCAGACGACAAGGTATATGGTATTCTCGTACGCACGGCTGATGAAAACTCCCAAGGAGGTTAGTATACTTATGTACTTAAAAAAACTTTTTAATAATTAATTACATATATAAAATTATCAATACCGCAAAACAACCTTTTCAAATCGTAGTAAATTCTAAAGGTAATTATAATTTATATTTTATTAACACTTCGATGTTATATTTAAAAATACACACACAAGTTAAATTAAAATTAGGAGACCAACTGGCGACCTTATTGCTCTCAGCAACTTCATCCAGGGAACCATTGTTATTGTTATTTATTTATTTATTTTAAATATTGAATCGTAACAAACAATCGTAAGGAGACGAAGGCGAATCAGGCCTATAAGAGCAACAAGGAAGCTAACAATGTAGTTTTTAGGTAAATGAGATATTTTTTTTGTTTAAGCCTTTCTGCCAACCTCCAAGTACGTAGCCTGGATCGAAGAGGAGACAGCTGAGGAAGAGCCGGAAGATGTGGATGAAAACGATTCAATATTAGGTGGAGACGATATTATCGTTGCGGAACCCTTTCTTACTTTTTAAATGTGAAGTAATAAATTAGTGAGAAAATAATTCTATTATTTCGACATTTTATTTAGTGTGTTTATTTTTTAAAATTTAAAATACTTTTATAGAACTTTTTAACGTATTGGCATAGCATGGCTTAAGCGACATTATTAAGTAATTTTAAGGAAAAAGAACATACAAATTGTTTAGTGTTAGTATTACACTAACTACCAGGAAGTAATTTTTCGATATTTTTACGCAAGTGACACATATAAACCTGAAAATAATAATATTTTTTTAAACATCTTAAAATGAACAATACTCCTATTACAGGGGAATAAGAATTATCAACGCTGGTTGGAATATCTATATCTATAAATAGATTATCTATATATATAATAGTGAAAGTGTCGCGTTTTTAATTGCGAGACAGTATTTTTATTAAGACCAATATTAGCTCACACGGATCATTGCCACTTTCGTAACACTCGGTCTGCACCGGAGTGGGTCACCACTTTCAAGTTTATCTCATATAGACCAAGAGAAGTTTCGAAATAAATGGCGAACCGCAACGCTGTTTGGACAGTTCGCATCCATTTAACAGAAACACTACGTCATGATTTTTGAATACCTTTAAAATCCTAGTATAATGAGTTTCTAAGGTCGTATGGGTTGCTTTCCATAACAGTTTAGCGGGTAGGTATTTCTCATTCGACTCTTAGACTACAGCTTTAGTAATAATTGTTAGTATTAGGTGGATAGCGATGGAATTTTATCTTCGTGATACGAACACTTATTTCAGTGAATTGCCAGGTGACAAATAGAAAGGATGAATTAAGAAATGTCAAATGCCTAATGATAGTTTTGACACTAAAACTAGGAAAGCTGGTTTCACGTATTAATTTTAAACACGTGTAAGAATACCATATAAAGCGCTGGTCGTTCAGTTTTATAGCATAAGATATTGCGAGCAATTTATTGACATTTATCAAATTGCACAATAGTGGTTATATTTTCCGCGGACTATAGTGCTATACTAAGAAGAGATTACAGATAATCTGACATACTTATCCAGTATTTGCATCTGAAATTACATAACAAGCTTCAAAAGCTGTGCTCGTATTAAATGAAAGTAGAATGACGACCTTGAACAAAAACATCAAACTATTATATAAGCACCTAAAGGATTGTATAAGTTATGAATGAATTTTATTGCGATTAACTCGCGGTTACGAAAAACTAAGAATCGTATGATGCTGTGTCGTATGCAGTCTGATACTAACATTTAGTATGAGAATTAGTTACCAAATTATATAACTGTATTGTTATATAATTTGGTAACTAATTCTCATCTCATGCCAAAATTTTTTTGTGCGGATTGTTATCCGGAATGATGTTTATGGGAATTAATAAAATATTTTTTTTTTTAAATTAAAAATTATGTGGTATTCCTAAAAAGTTATACATCTCGTAATAATGATAAAGAAATACTAAATATAAAGGTAATTCAGAACTTTAGCGACTTTATGTTATCTAATTACACAGACTAAAAATTTGGTGAAATGTCTGTATCTGTTTGGCGTTGGTCGAAAAAATAAATAATTGTGCGAATACTTCTACCGATATGGTACATATTTCAAAACTTGTCATTCAGAGTTAAAACAAAGAACAATGATAATAGTTATATCATTGTGATCTAATATATGATGGGAACATTATTTTGCGAACTAAGTCTATTGCAGGTCTATTGATTGTTAATGAGACGTGGGAACGGCTTACAGATATTAAATTCTGAAGTTGCGTGATGAGTTTCTAAAGGAAAATTCATTACACGCGTATAACCCACTTGACTTATAAATTGTATACTTTTATGAGAGTCCTATTTGTATCTACTTACAACTGAACACGGTACGGTGTTTAATGTTATTAGAAATATTCTATAAGAAATTATCAAGTTGAGCGCCACTGCTAGTGCATCCTTACTGCATTTGGGGCAAATTTTGTTGCGGATTTGAGATGTGTTATCGTATATAAATCAAGGATCGTAAATATTACAGATACAATCTCAACGTACAATATCACAGACAGTTTTATTTTCTTTAGAATACTTGCCAAATTGTGCGCATCAATAACATTCCCTACTTTGACTCTCTCTGTTTGGCAAAAGTGGGGAATGTTAAGGCCTAAGGCCTTGGTAAATGTAAAGATTTATTATTAGACTATTGGTTAATTTGTCTCGACGTTATGTGTTTGAAGGGCCGACAAATCTCAGGTTTCGTGAAGAATTGCGTACAAACTTTCTCTATTACAGCATCGCGCGCACGATCTTTTGTTTGTTCATTTTGACGCAGCGCGCGCGCAGTTCAAGCCGAATTCAATTTAAGATATATTAGTCAAAATTTAAAAAATCTTGACAAACAACAAATTTAGGTACAAATTTCCCCTTAACGAAAAAATGCAAAATAACTCAATTATGGTGAAAAGAAGTTAAATTATTTAAAAAATGTTTCGATTAAGAACATTGTCTACAGTGTCTGTGATTTTAATATTAGTGATACAAAATTGTTTGATTAAAAGTGATATACTAAGCTTTTTACTATGGTGTGTTGTCTTAACAAGGTTATTGTTGCATCTGCTAACCTATGATTATGACTATTGGGAAAAACGAGGTATATTTTCACCGCCGACATTGCCTTTCGTAGGCCATATAGCGACTGTGGCCACTATGAAGGAACAAGGGGGCATGTGCTTTAAAAGGATGTATGATCAACATAAAACAAAAAGGATTTTTGGTACGTAGATATACTTTGTATTATAAATGGATAAACTAAGATACAACAGCTTCACACTTGATAAGTCTAGGGTTGCATATTTCCTAAAGAAAAATAATTTACCATTCTCTGCCTAATGCATGGTTCTAGGGCCTGTCGTTTCCAGGTATCCTCATTAAGGTTGTCTGTATTGTAGACGAAAGATCAAGCTTTAATTCACTACTACAAAAATACTTATTTTACAAATATTAATAACCGTAGTAAACTTCTTGTACGGTCATGTTAATGTGGAAAACCACAGCAAGTGATTTTATATACATACATAGAAATTAATTAATCATCTTAAATGTTAGCTAGTTTGAATATATCTCATTTTATCGGAAATATGAGTATTTATATCAAACGATTAACATAATATTGTTTGCGTATCCGAATCCTATTTTGTCTCTTCGAGACCATATAGACACAGAGACACAGTGTTCGCCACTTACCGGTCGCACTTAAATGACCTATCATCCCAATAGGTTTATCAATTATTACTATCATCGTGTATATTTAACGTATATGCCTGAATACATTTCAAAAAACCCACTACCATTGGGAGTTCAAGAGTCGTACAACTAATATAAAGTTAAGTTGGAGTTAGTTAAACATCTCCTGGAGCCCATTTTATTCCCTTTCTCTTCTATCCCTCCTTGTCATTTTTCCATACCATCCCTTCTATTCCTTTAAGGGCTAAGAAAGCTAGTTTTGCGATATTGTGGGTTCATGAACGGCTAACACTTTCATTAAGCAATTAATCTGCCTATCTGTCCCATAAAAAGGTTATAAGATATTGATTAAGTGTTATGGATTTAAAAGTGCCGTCGATATTCTATTAATATAACTTAACTGTACTCCTTACCTTCACCTTATTTGAAAGGAATTTAATTATCACACGAAGGTTAAAGAGTCGGATTATGCTTAATGATAACAATTATCAATCGGATGTTATGCGAGGTAGTTTGTATGAATGTAGGCCGGTCTATTAAAATAAATATTTAATGACCTAAGTTTACCGTAGTTTTAATAATAATTTGTATGGTTATTTTATAGTACTTGTAACATTTTTAAAGTGATGGGTTTTATGTTAGAACGAATTTTGGATCGATTGATATATTTAGGTCGATTAATTGAATTCCCGCACATAACTGTTATCAAAGTTAAATTTAAAGTTGTGCCTTTATTATGGGATTAAATGTAATAATTGTCACAATATAAAAAAAAATATTTCCAGGCACCCATCAGTTCTACCAAAGAACCTTGGTGGTCTGTGACCCTGATATTATCAAACGTATGTGTGTCAACGATTTTTACCACTTCACCGATAGAGGATTCTTTTTCAACAAAGATACGGACCCTCTGGCTGAATCTGTCCTTTTTTTACGAGGAAGCGAATGGAAAAGGCTACGAGCAAAGATATCGCCAATTTTTTCGTAAGTATAAGTGTTGTTCATAAAAAGGTTACATCCTAAACTTACTGTGAGTATTTTTCCTCAAATACCTTAATAGGTTCGTGTACAAGAAACATAGTAAACTACTAACCGTAAGCTTCGATCGTTTATATACTCTATTATAAAATAACATGTCTGATATTCCAGGCCAAATAAGCTCAGAGGAATGTTTCCTATTTTAGAGAATACGGCTAATGAATTCGTTGACAGAGTCAAGAAACTAACTGAGCAAGGACACATTAAAGACACTTTTACGAACACAAGTCTTATAGAGAATTTAATAAGAACCAAAGAAAGAGTTGATGGTAACAATAGTTCAACTGTTGATGAATTTATAAAATTTAGTAAAAATAAAAATAACATAGAAAAGAAAAAGGTAGCAAAGGGAAATTGTTATATTACAAATGAAAATGAATGCAATACAAACTTAAATGCTAAGAAGGACTCAGTAAAAGTGGATGCAGAGAAATTAGTAGGAGGATACACGGCCGACGCGATAGTACCATGTGCATTCGGTCTAAAGAGCAATGTGATGTATAATTCAAAAGATCCTTTTGCCGTGGCCCTGCACGCCTTTTATGAAATGAGCTGGTTTAACATTTTTGAAAAGTGAGTCATAAAAATAATTTAATTTGTTTGAAGTTTGTCTTAAATAAAACTCCGCATTACAGTTAATATCAGGAAAGCGTGGATGGGGAAATACATTTTTGAGTATTTTTTGATACTGCACTAACGTAACGTTACGTTTTTTTTCAATTTCAGAACAATGCGTCACTTCTGGCCAGCGTTTGTGTTGTTTTTTAAAATACGTATAATCCCTAAGAAGACCCATGACTTCTTCTACAACATTGTGGCTAAGGTGCTTAAGGACAGATCCAGCAGAGTTCAGGAGAAAAGAGGAGACTTCATCGACATGATGATGGCGCTTCAGAGCGATGAAAAGTGCGATGATGAAAATGATTATAAAATAAGTAAGTAAATATTATTATAATCATAAGAATACTCATATATGTCTATTGGGACTAGTGATCTAGCAGCGTGCCTATTTGACTGTGATAATGATAAATCATGATGCATTTTTCAATCTTTCAGTACACAGGATAGTTAAGTCAACTAAAGTTAGTTATACTAAATTTGAAAAGCTGTACTTAAATGAATTTGGAGAACTTTGCAACTTACTTATTTGTTAAAGAAATAAAATACGATAGCTCTCCTTTACTTGCCTGTGATAAAATTGTGCTGTTCATAGAAATCTTGGTAATGCTAAGACTTACACGACAGGCATTGTTAGGGCAGGATATTACTGAATGTGAACAAGATAAAATATAGCTGATACATATAAATGCCATTAACGCGTGAAAACTTTTCAATTAATTGTACAAGGCGCTTTTTATGTTGGACTTTTTAGTAGATTTGTTCGTAATTTTTAAAAACATTCTCCGCTAATATTAATGCATTTTTTTATGTCGTATGTGAAGATTATAACGTAAAATGTTTTGTTGTTCAACGTGCATTATTCTGAAGTTAACTTAACTTGTAATAGCTGAACTGAATATATTTGTGTTTTGTATAGGATCAGTTATTAACGATGTTTATTTTTAATTAATGTTACCATGTATTTAATTTTATAAAAACTACTTAACATAATTTAAAAAGATATTAAATACAAAAATTAACATAAAGAGACTTCTTTGTTATGTTTTGTTGCATTGTTAATTTGATCTTACTAAGTACAGTCTTAAGGCACTGAGTCTAGCCTTTTGACCACCGCACTGATTTTCAATAAGGGAATTGACCGTATACGTAGGAAGGCATAAAAAATCACACCTTTAGGCACCAAACCTTTAGGGCCAAAAATGTGCGGCAGCCCATATTTAACTAGACAGTATAAAGTATTCATAGTATGGAATAAATCATAAAAGCACTTTACTGTCCATACCCCGCGATTACTTTTCCGGTGCGCTTTGGTTGTTTGCCTTCTCTGCTATAAAAAACCATTACATAAACCAGTGTCTTATTGAATCATTATTTTTCAGCTGACATGATTATATCAGCTAACGCGTTTATTATTTTCCTGGGTGGTTTCGAAACAACATCTTCGACTCTGGCTTTTCTGTTTCTTGAGCTGGCAGCGCACCCTGAAGTTCAAGAGAAGCTGCGGAATGAGATAAAAGAAGTTTTAGATAATAATGGCGGCCTTACGTATGAGGCGTTGCAAGATTTGACTTACATGGAAATGGTGATTCAAGGTAATGTACAATGTTAAATTGTTTTACAAAAAAATAATCTCAGGCGTGTGTATCCTTGATTCGTGAGTATAAGACTTGCCGGGTTTCAAGAAGTTTGCCTGTACCGAAAAAGCTCTCAGACCCTCAGGTTTCTATATTAGTATTTAGGATCTATAGGTGTAAGTTAACAATTGATCAGCCTTCTGCGGCCCGTGCGGCACAGTTTCTGAATCGATGCATAAACATTAAAAAAATTGTATACAAGTTTCAAATTTCTAAAATCATTTGCTAAAATTAATTAATTTGACCCATATTTTCAATTCATTTATTAAATTTATCAATATTGCAAAAAAATAATATATAACTTTTTGTATTTCCATAAAATGTTAAGTATGAAGAATTTACTTATGTTCGAATAAAAATTTTAGTCTTATTAGCTCAGGACATTGAGTGTCCCGTCAGAAATGGCATCCCATTTTAAACCGCATACAAATACACAAACAAATTTGTTATTTATTAACCTCTTCCAACATTCATGTTTATTAGATGTTTGTTTTTGGAAAGTTACACAATAGTATAATATATGTATATTGTATATAGAAATTAATATGTGTTTGTTTTTTTAAATACATATATGTATTTTCAGAGACATTACGCTTGTATCCACCATTTCCGACTATTCAACGGATGTGTACCAAAAATTATACAATCCCCGATATCAATGCAGTTGTGGAAAAGGGTACCATTGTTTTGTTTCCCACCCTAGGCGTACAGAGAGATGAACAGGTAGTTTTAATGTATATTTTGAAATATTGTCGACATGTTTTATATTTTTTTAGTGTCTTAAACATAACTCAGCATAAAAACCTTATTTAACTACCGATAGATATGATTTTAATTTAATATAACGCTGTGTCCGGGTATATTCCTTTAAAACGTAAAGCACAAGTTCTTAATTATTTCTATTAACTGATCAATAGGTTTAAGATTCGTCAAAAGTTTTCCTAGAGCATTATTATATTTATAAATATTTGTAATGTACGTTTATACGAAGAATTGGTAAACGCCTTTAGAAAAAAGTAAACTTTATTTCTTATACTTAATTTATAATGATTAGTTTCTAGTGATATTGTAAAGACAAGCGAGTTTGTAAGTGGCGAACTTTCACACTAAACAAGCAACAGTCCTACTTAGGACTGTCGCTTGTTTAAGTATCTCATTTATTATAATCCCAAAACATTCATGCGAACATGAGTTTTTTGTGTTCTCATGCGAACATGAGAACACAAAAAAATGCATACCGATCTATATAATATAAAGAACAGTACAGTTTTTACAAATATACCCAACTACATAAGATTTTTTTTATAATTGCGTTATAATTTGTAATTTTAAAATTAGTAGACAATAACTTGTATGAATACATTAACTTTTTATATGCGATTCGTTATCATTTGTATATCGTAACAAAACATCGATTCCAGTACTTCGAAAATGCGTCACAATTCATACCAGAGCGGTGGTCAGAAGGAAAGTGTGCTCCGAGGCCTGGTGTTTATATGCCATTTGGAGACGGTCCACGATATTGCATTGGTAAGCTATGGGACAAAAAATGAAAACGTTTCTCAGCCTATTGCGTATAAGCGTAAAAAGTATTTACTTAGAACTAATTGACATCTGTTTCGTCATGTTGCCTATCAATAACACCGATGCGATGAATCGTTTTGTTATAGCAAATGTAAAAATACAGGTGAATTTATACTTTAACGCTAGGGAGTAAAGTTTAATTTTATGCATATATACAAAGCCATTATACGGTTTAAATAACTGCAGACGTGTTATAATGGGTGTCAAATTTACGAAAACAATTTGATATAGAATTATGCAATTATTCTATTCTATTAATTGTAGGTATTTGAGATAAGCTTTATGCCTCATAGCATTAAGAGCATTAATTGGATTGTTGCTTACAACACACAACGTATAAACATATAGCTAGGCGTTTGGTAAAATAATTTCGACTTTTAAATTAAGCGATAATTTTGAATACAAAATTAAAAATAACTTTTTTTGGATATTTATAAAGGAGGGCTTTAACAAATACAATCAATATTAAATATAGCAACAGGAAAAGTCGTTCGATTTGATTTCTTTATTAACTCAGGTGAAAGATTAAAAAGTAATTTTCACAAAAAAACATATCTAAATAAATATGATTAAAATTATGTGACAATCCTGGTTACTACCTGTACTACTGTAGGTCCATATAATCGTATCGTTTCGCAAAGGTTATTTATTGATTTTAATTTATCTTGATTTCTATTTCAGGAAAAAGATTTGCTATGATTCAAATGAAGTGTTGTCTAGCAAGATTGCTGCCTCATATTCTTATTAAGCCAGTGGGGGGTCAAAACCGTAGCCAGCCGTTTATTGCTGACCCTTTGTGTCCCATGACCCTACATCCCGCAGACGCTAGGGTTATAATTACAACCTTATGACGGCATTATGTTCTAGCTAATATATATACGTTATATTACTATTATATTGTAAATTTCAAATTAAATTTAACTCTAGTATAAATCTGTAATGGCCATTGCACAAATTAATTTCCTATATATAACCATGACGTAACCAATTAGGTTTAAATCTCAGCTTTTGTGTAATGAGCATTAATATTATTTTTCATCCATGGACCATCACAAGATGAATGTAAGGTGCGTTAAATTGTTAAAAATATCTGAAAATACTAAGCTATAATTTGATATATGTAATAATCTACTTGCTGTACAATTTTATAAAAAATGAAGTGATTGTTATATGAATTGTTCTAAATTTATAATTGTTAACATTTTATAAGTACATGTAAGTAGAGATTTTGTATATTGATTACCAAATAAATGTTTTTTATTCATATTCATTCATTACCATGAATCATTTTTTACATTAAAAAATCATAAAAGGTGATTATAGGCTCTTGTTAGTTAGTTCGCCAATTTTAAATTTTAAACTCTAAAAATAAATATTTTTTTTTTTTTAATCTGAATCTTAGATCTAATCTGTAGGTCTTTCGATGAATATGATAAATTTGACAGAGGTAATTTTGTGGCTACAAAAAATTGTTTATAACGTTTCATAAACTATTTTTTTTGTATTATACCAAACGACTTATAACTTATTTGTTAATTAATCATTATGTGATCGTAAACAATAATTTTGTTATAGTAGACCTACAGAAGTAACTTAAGTGACTTCAGACATAAATAACCACCATAAAGTCGAAGGTATATAGTCTTTTAAATGTTCAACAGCCCTGCTTTTAGTGCAGTCAATTGTTTTATTAAGTCTGCCCTTACAACTTATTCATAGCTCATGTTACTTGTGGAGCACATGTGTGTGGTGAATATTGATTCTTGGGTTTCAAGTAAGTACTTTCTATGCATGTTACATATGCACATCATATATAAGCCTCATCATAATTAAATATAAGTCTCATTAAGTTACTAATGTTTATTTGTTTCTATGCTTTCTTTAGTAATTAAATTATCATATTGTTTACTCTCGTCACACAATCCACACAACCCCAAATATATCCTTTAAATACGACATTAATTTCCATTGACTAATTCCAAGAGGATTCCTCATTCAACTTCCAAACTCATAAGTTATGTTTATATTAAGTTTAAATTAAATATATTGTTTTTTTTTTATATCTCATATTTTGTCACTGCCCGTAACAAATTTGGTGCAGTCTGTAGGATTTAAGTCGTCATGTTCGTAACTCTTATTTGACCGACCTGCCTCTTGCAAATTATAAAAGCCTCTTTATACGATAAAGATCAACTCTATGAAAATATTGCGTAATCGATTCATCGGGTTACTTGTTTCAAAAATTGCTATGAGGCCTGTGATAATGTATATATAATATGAATAGGTAGTAATAAAATAATTATTAGTAAACAAACAAATAAAGTTACTTAATGAGACTTATATTTAATTATGATTAGGCTTATATGTAATGTAGATATGTAACATGCAATAATTAACTATACTGTTTTTTGTTTTAGTAAAGTCGATATTTTTTTTATTATCAGTTTATGAAGTATTTAATGCGTATTTCATTTTCTCAAATGTGTAAACATCGAAACACCTTGCTTTTTTCTAAAATATATATGAATTGTTTAAAACAACATTACAACAACTAAACTAAAGACTCTAAAAAAATTTGTCTAATGGTTTCTTGTCTTACATTAAAAATACTGCTTTAATCTTCGCTCACATAAAATTATCAAAGATACCAACTTTCTCTAATAATAGCTTAATATTATATACTCTATACAGCTTTGCTTAATTGCGAATAATATAAATTAATGATGTATTATTGAAATCAGCAAAAATATTTAGTTATTACATTGTATACTAGTCGTTAGATGCAGTTTTACCGTTTTTTTTTATCTATGGTGAAAAATATTTGCAATTTATGATGTATTAAAAACTTAACTCTCCCCAAGATTGTTATATGAACTCGTCTGCAGGTTCTTTGAAGTAGTTGAAAAAATTTAACATTCTTTTGAAAGGACTATCCGAGCCGTTGTCAGTGAAAACTGGGTCTTTCATTCATGTCACAAACACACCGAGTTATCATAATTACCATCTGCGGTATGAAAAGCCCTCTGAGCCCTATGAGCTTGCCACCATTGTATGGTGTTGGAGATACTGTTTGCAGAATGCTATTTAAGGAGTATTTTTTAAAACGGCATTAACTGATTTTCTAGTTTTGATAGTAATAAGCGCGCCATAAACTAAAATGTGTAATAGAATCTTAAAATAATTAGTGAAGTATGCATAGATAATGCGTTTAAGTTATTTTTGTTAGATTGCCTTAGTGTTTACCTGCATCTGCCACTGACAATTTAACTCAAAAAAAAACCAGACAGATATTATTAATGTTATATGATGGAATATTATAATTGCAACACTTTATACAGCGACATCTAGTAAAAAATATTATTACTAAACAAGTTTCACGCCTGTTTTTTTTTATTGCACGAACAATATAGTGCTCCTAAAAAACTTGCTCAAATTGTATTGTTTCTTAATGCTCCACTACAAATTAAGCTATATATTTAGCGTAGTGCAGAGGCTATGAAGTAGTTTCGACTAGTCCATAAAATATATACTGAAAAATCGTCATGCCGACAATTGGATAAGAGATTGTAATCATTCTAAATATTTTGTTACAGATGTGTAATATACATAAACAGAGGAGATTGTACACATAGAAGATATGCAAAGATTGTACAACACAGCTAACGTATGTGGTTGTTCAGATAGTTATATGTTTTCGTATAATACATTATCACGCAATAATCACTATTCCTTTTATCGTAAGCTTAAAAAAAATGATCACTGTTTAAAGAATACTTGTTATTATTATCCATATCAACCTAGTTGTCGTATATTTATACCACCACTACCGCCTTCAGTGCCTTCACTGCCTTCACTGCCTGCACTGCCTGCACCACCTTCCCCACACACGGAACAGTTAAATCCAAGATTGAAACATTCTCTACCTCATAGAAACATTAAAAATAAGTTTGGATATTTAAACGAAAAAAATAAACCTGAATTGAAAAGGATTTGCAGAAGCCCACATATATTAGGGACAAAACGAAAAAAAAATGAAAAGAAGCCATCAATTTACTCCCCTCCTATTCTGCCAATACCAACATATTATGATGATTTTGAATTTTTTGAAAAAAGAATGGAAGTATATTTTAAAATAAAATCTCAAATAAAAGGTAGAGCTTCTGCAGAAGATGATAGAGTGAAATTAAAAGATTAATGTGGGTTCAGTATTTATAGAAAGCAAAGAGAGGTTATATATGTGAATAGTGAAAAAAGAATAGCTACTATGGCTGCGAGTATGCACACAATGACTTAGTAAATTCGCAGATGAGGATAATTTATATGAAAATACATAATATGCTTGGTGTTATTCACTATAGTTTTGTGTGATCAGGTTAAGCAATAACGTCACATGTCTACTGTACTGAACTGCAAACAATGATAGCAAAGCTCGCAGTGACTTATTGATCGATCTTTACTCTTATTGCTCCATAATAACGTGAGACCTCATTCAGCACGAGTAACTGTTTGAGAATTATTCAGGAACTGCAATTATCCATTCTCCACCCTCCGTATAAGTCAGATCTGGCCCCAACGGAACACAATTTTCTTCGTGATTCGGACAATTTTCTACGTGATTAAAAGTTTTCTTGTCAGGAGGCCGTACAAAAAAAATGCTTTCACGCAGTTTTTTGAATCTAGATCACATAGAATTCTTCTATCACAAATGCATAAATGACCTTCCTATTAGATGGCAGCAATGTAAGTATAGATAATTATGCTAAATATTTTGATTAAATCTATTTGTTAAGAGAACTAGTTTAAATTGATCAGTTTTCCGGCAATTTCATACTTTAACCGATAGGATTACTTGGTAGTCACCACTAGTTAACCAAGAGTTGGTGCTTTTTTGGATACATGCTTAGCGATTTAAAGGAGTCGCGGAGAGTTTCTTGCCAGTTCTTCTCATCCACTTTACGCCGTTGATTTGGGAACTGGCAGTTAATGTAGAGTCGAATTTTTTTGTAACTTATTTTGGTGACGATTCATAAGGTACCTTAGTTACCTATATGAATAAAGTTATTTTTTGATTTGATTTTTGATATGCCGCCAGCGTGAAGAGTACTTTGCCACAATCACCAACTATTTAAATTTAATTTTCTTTTAAAGCTTCTATTATAAGTTACATTATTTTAATAATATATAATATAAATAAAATAATATATATAATCTAAAAGATAGATAATAGAAAAATATTTCTAAATATTGCAATAGCAATGTGTTTTTTTTAATAATAATAGAAACAAGTAACTATTAAAATTTGCTTTTTTATTAATATTGAATTAACGAGAACATTCACAAAAAGTTTTAATCGATTAAACTTATAAGCAATTATCCAAAAAACTATTCCAAGACCTTTTTCGGAACAATAAAAGTTTATATCTTTCTATTAACTAGTACATTATAAATGAACAATTAAAAGACTTCACGTATTCTTCATTGGGCTTTGTCACCAGACACCCGTATTTTTTAAAGAGATATGGCATTTTCGTTAAAAAGAAAAATACAATTTCCAATTATTGAAAAAAAGTTAATAAAATTAATTTGTAATGTTATATATCACCTGGGGCTAACAGACTGTTGGTATGAAAAACGAGAAATAAGATATCCTATATTAAACAAAGCCTTCTCTCTACTTGCGAATATGTTTATAGTCACTTTCACAGTCAATGTTCTAGCAGCAAATTTTAGAACTGATTTGACGGTCAAAGAAACAAACGATTTGCTTATATACACTTTTGGTTTGCCAGCGATAATCCTAAAAATTATGATACTTAATGTGAAAAAACATGAAATTCAGGTATTTCTCAAAAAGCTTTTCGAAGTTGATGATACCGGAATAATGGACAAGAAAGCTAGAAGGGTCTCACTCATGGTGTATATAGTTGTTATTAGTTCGCTATTTTCAGCAGTGGGACAAATGGTTGTCGCTATCAAGGATTACTTTGTGGAAGGTATCGTAACAAATTGATTCTGTTTCTCCACTGATGTTTTCAATTACCTATATAGTATAATAGTTTCTTATTCTTGCACATAGAAGCAAAAGATTTATTAAATATTTACTAACTTTATTAATTGAATAAGTATATAATACCATAAGTAATAAAGGCAATAAAAAATGACGCGTTTTCTAATATTTCAGGCATACCAATTAGAATTGAAACACTTTATTACCCCAAGGCACCTGACACCGGGTTTTTTGTTAATGTAATCAGGCTACTAGGAATAGTACACTTCTGGTACGTCGTCTCCGTCATGAACTCCACCGACTATCTATGTTTGTGTACGCTAGTCTTCATTAAAAACAAGTTTATTAGGGTCCGATTGTTTTTTGAGAGTATCGGAAAAAATACCAAGGAAAGTGATGAGTTTGAGAAGAAGTTTCTGGAAGGCGTCACTCTACTCAAGCATGCCCTATGGTATAATTATATTCTTTATTTTTATTTTTTTTTTATGTGAGAGGAGGCAAACAAGCAGGCGGGTCACTTCGAGCGATGTGCCAACCGCCGCCCATGGACACCTGCAACGCCAGGAGGCTTACAAGTGAGTTGCCGGCCTTTAAGGAAGAGGAACGCTCTTTTTTTGAAGGTTCCCAAGTCGTAGCGGATCGGGAATACCTGCGCTGGCAGTTGGTTCCACAAAGAGGTGGTGCGCGGCAGAAACTGCCTTAAATAACGCACAGTCGTGGAGCGCCAGACATCAAGGTGGTACAGATGGAATTTCGTATTCTGCCCTGATGTCCGGTGATGGAATTCCGCTGCAGGTATTAGCCCGAACAATTCATCAGAGCACTCCCCATGATAAATGCGGTAGAAGATGCAGAGGGAGCCTACATCTCTACGCAGAGCCAAAGGATCAAGCCGATTGGAAAGGATGGGGTCGTCGACGATACGAGCCGCTCTGCGTTGGATACGATCAAATGGAAGGAGCTGGTATTGGGGCGCCCCCGCCCAGAGGTGGGAACAGTACTCCATATGAGGCCGAATTTGCGCTTTATAGAGTTGCAAGCGATGGCCTGATGTGAAATACTGACGCGCCCTGCTGAGGACACCAAGCTTTTTAGAAGCTAACTTAGCCTTACCTTCCAAATGATTGCAGAACTTTTTTGATTGAAGGCTGAGGCTTTAAGAGGAGTGTTATCGAATAGTGGAGCCACGACAAAGGGATTCTTTTTAGCGGTAAACGCGCAAACCTGGGTCTTCGAGGGGTTAAATTGGACTAAGTTAAGTCGACCCCAATCCGAGACTCCACGCAGTAGAGTCTCGACTTCAGACACAAGTTTGTCCCGACACTGCTCGACATCAACCCGGGAAATATTATAATTCTACATAGCTAATATGCAGACACATTTATTATACTATTAATATCAATTAATAATGAAACTATAAAAATACTAATTTCCTACTAGGTATAAAACTAAAATAAATAAAGTAAACTAAAATACTACTATATACGGTGCTCTTGGGTCACCGGTACTTACTACCAGGCGCCTCCTTAATTCCATATTTAGCGCCGTTGCACTTGCACCTCAAGATCCAAAAGTCTCCAAAGTTGGAGGAAACACTCTACTTTGACCTTTTTAGTTATTTATTTGTATGCATCCGTATGCGTCCGTATATGCTCAAGTTAATTCACTAATTCAGTGAAATGCAAGGAATGAGCTAACTCGTTGATGATACAAATCACATATTAGCCTATCTCTTTACCTAGCGTATATCGTAATAATACTTATTTGCAGCAAATTTCAACTGACCGATAAACATATTGGTGCTTTTTCTAGTATTCTACTGTCTCTTGTTGCTATAATAATTTGCATTTTGTGGGAATGTTCATCGCCATTTTCATTCACTTAAAATAATTTGTCGCCAGGTGTGCTCACAATGTACAAAACACTATTGGGAGCATTTACAGTGTTCAAATTGTTGAAAGCATTACTTTGTTAGTGGTTTTTCTTCTTAGATTCGTGGTAAGTGGTAACACAACATTAAAATGGAAGATTCCTTCTTATATTAAAATTTGTCTTATGGTAAAATTATGTAAAAGCTTGATACATTTTAGATTTTTTAAAGTACATATGTAAGTGCAAAGTACATACAGATTTGTTACTACATAAAATACAAAGGCAATATGGATTATTTTTAAAACTAATTTGTCTCTTATGAATGGAAGAAATAAGTTATTTACCTTAAAAGTTTTCTTCTTAAAAAAGCGCTTGACTCTTTAATTTAATTTTCTGCATAGAACCTGTAAAGTATGATGTTAATTAATGAAGCAACGGCAACGCTAGTTAGCGTGCATTACCATAATTAAATAGTGTAATGTATGTTAATTTAATGTTTAAATTTATCGTGTTATTTCAGTATGCTGGATCCAATACGGTGTTGTTTCTAGTGTGTTTGGGATCGTATTTTTTCATAGTTATCTTAACCGGACTATATATGACGTATTCAGCTGATATAACGCATGAGGTATGTTTTGATTTTGTGATAAACGAACGTAGATTTATATTAATTTAATATATTAAAGAATATTGTACCGTTTGTAAAACAACAAAAATAGGTACATGCACAATTATGTATAAAATTGTAGTAGTATATTTCTTACAGTTGTATTAATAAACAAAAGAATACGAAAACTATATGTTAAGTCTTTCATAGACTCAGCTTAAATATATAGGTTTAACTTATTAATAAATTAGTTTTGAAGTTTGATGAAACGGAATAAAATATTTCTTTGTAGTGAGACGATTTTCTAAACTACATTCTGATTTAAGTACTGATTATGCAAATAGAATGACGTAAAGAATTACACGGTTACATTTGTTTCTCCAGGCCTTGCAAGTCCCCACAGCTATTTTCCACTGTGGTTGGCAGAAATTTCGACTAAAATCCAGCCTTCGGAAACTTGTAGTCGTTACGCTCCAACAGTCTCAAAAACCCATTTACATGACTGCTTTTGGAGTAATCAATTTGTCATATGAAAACTACTTAATGGTATCGTATTTTATTTAAATTGGTCATATATCAGTAAGTATCTTAAAAGGCTGGCAACGGACACACGAGCTCACAGCCACGTGAGTGTTTATGGGCGGTGACATCACTTTTATGTCGGGAACCTTTTATTACCGTTTTCCCCCATTCTGTAAAAAAATAAAAAATATATAGTCATATTAATAGTTAATATTTTTCCGGCCTGGAAAATAGTATTTCTGCATTTTAATTGCCTTTATTTAACATAAACGAATAGTCAAATTAGTGGAGATTATTGTGTATAGGTGAGCCTTAAAGCATAGCACTCTTTTCCTAAAAGCAATTAGAGGAAAATAATGTACGAGCCATCGTTCGAATGCATGACCTCTGGGTTGTTAATCGCAAATGAAACCACTAAGCTAACACTTAGTATGTTATTTAAGCTTAACAGAGCGTTTCACCCGAACATTGTTTTCAGATTTTACGATGGTCTTATTCATTCTTCGTGGTTATGCGAGACAGCGTAAAAACTAAGGAAAACTAAATATATACATATTTCAATTAAATAAACAAATTCGCGTTGTACGTTTTAATTGGTATTGTAAAATCTGTATTATAAAAAAATATATATTGGAGTTTAATTTATAATTAAGCTATATTATGACGTATACTTATTTATAACTAGCTTTCCGCCCGCGGCTTCGCCCACGTGTAATTTGGTTAAGTATATAGCGTTTTTTAATGATCTGGACAGGGCTTTCTTTCACAGACTAAAATCTTGTTACAATTGGAATTATATAGCCTGTGTTACTCAGGGATGATAAAGCTTTACAGGATCCGATGATTCAGGGAAATCGAGGGCAACTTTCAAATTAACTTACAGGCAATTACTTATTAATTATTTTTCTGACGATTTTATGTTCTGATAGTCATCTTCTTATGTGGATGAGCTGATAATGGAAGGTAAAACTCCTCAGCAGTTAAGAGTTGAAAGAAAATTCTTACGAAGTTATGAGTACGAAACTCGTACTTGTGAGGTTATTACTTATTAGCTTGACCAAACAATAAAAGGTAAACCTCATTAACGTTAAGAATATAGTATATAGAAAAATGGATGCGAACAAACGACAAACGTCTCTTCACCCGTTTCCTTTTACTTGTTTGTATGGATAGTATTAAGTATTAACTCAAAATAATCATAGGGTTAGATGTTAAGGAAAGTTTGAACTGCATGGTAGTCATTACACAATGGAGTATCTTAATACCGCGATCTAGGTTGATGACGATTTTATAAAAAAATTAACGCCATCTATCGAGCACATTGTTCAACACTTCAACCGCGCCCGCGCGCACTGCGTTATTTGTTATTTTTGTTACCTCTCATAAGTTTTAATATTAAGATTAACTTATATTATAACATATTTAACAATATATTCTTCCTTTCAGTTTTTTGGAAAATATATAATGTTCGACTTTTACTGTCTTAGCCGTTACTACGGTTACGGTAATTTTTTTAAATCTTTATTTAATTAATCTATTTTATTTATTAATAAGGCACACCAACAACACACATACAAACAAAAGCAGAACAAAATTACAAAAACACACAAGAAATGTAAATGCATAAATTATAGGAATGTAACAGCATTACATATATTCATACAATAAAAGATTTAAATAAAAAAACAACCAAACAATTATATATAAAACAAAAAAACTATACACACAGAAATGAAACAATAAATAACGGTTTTCAATGGGAGTCTATTGGCGAAACAAGGTCTGTAACATTTTGCGTCTGTAGACTACCAAATGCATCAGCATCGCATGTCCAGTCCCTTATTGATGAAAGGCATCAAATGCTTACCTTTCCTAGAGGCATTTTAAACACCTTAAAAACCTTTAAACCGCATGTATGTTGTATCTTGTTTTATGTTTTATCTCTTAAATGTTTCAAGTTCCCATATAATTGTTTTGTGTATACCTAGTTTAATTATCTTATAAGTTTATTGTTTTTTAAATATATTTAGCACATAAGATGTTTGGGGACATATGTAATAAAATAAAAATGAGAAAGAGGGTTACCTCTTAATTAAATTAGGACTTCTCCTAATAAAGTTGCGAGATGGCACCTCCAAAATCTGACTATAAACAACCTACGAAATTTTATTTTTGTACATTACTTTACGATAATAATATTTCAAATATTTTCTCCGGTAGGCCACTTTTGACTTAAACTTTAATCGCAAACACGATTGAAGTAGATAATTGTTATATTGAGTCATAAATACATGGCTCGTTTGTATTTTAAAAGCGTTGTCCAAGATTTATGTTAACTGCTGTATGTTTGCACTGATTGTGAATTATTTGTTTGAACTTTTCGCTCTGAGTAATTAAATTTAGAACGGAAAATATTTTTAAAACATTTGTCTGTGTAATTTCTTCTATTTACGATGGTAATAATAATTTATCCTAGTCGTAATAATTGTATGGTAGATATTATGTTGTTTTAGTATTAAGGTGGCTTTAACCGAGTTTTACATCCGATTAAATATATAGCAGTCTATATTTATTGGTAATTACAACCATACACTTATTTTAAAATACTTATTCGACAAATAATAAGATCTATTATCTATGGCTATCATTCTATATTTTCTCTTCTATTCAATCTTAATAAAAGTCGAAACTTTGTTCAGGTAAAAACAGTCATACAAGACGAAGAAAGAAATGTGTATCTTTTAGACGTAAGAAGTTGGAAGAACTCCAAAAATTTTGGCCAAATTCTTAGCGAGTGTTCCGTTTAAAAATAATTGTTTTTAAGTTTTTGGAAATTAGAAACAATGGATATGGGGCCATTATTTTCAGATATACATATCGTATACAGGTCGTGATTTACTTTATCACACGGGTAAGAAAGATATAATGAATCATTAGTAAATGTGCTGTTACTTTAATTTATTATCTAAAACATACCTTTATAGAAGATGTTAATTTTATTTGAAAGATTTTTTTTTAATATACGTAATACGGTTTTTTAAAATAATATCTATATTTAAAACAGAATAAAAATAGAAATAAATTAAAACACTAAGTTATTATTATTTTTAAATGGTTGTCATACTGTCTTGTAAATTGTACTAAGCTTATAAGCTTGAAAGAATAGAACTTTTAAAATATGCATTGTGTTACCGAAAGTTAGTGGATTTTGTGTTAACTCGCTAAAATTTGTTATCACACATCGGATATCCGGTTGAGCGCTTCAGTGCCTTCCGGAAGCTGTGTCACAGTTAAATAATAGTTGTAACTCTACTATTTGTTGCTAAATAATGGTTCTACGTTTTTGAACAAACGTGTAGATTGAATTGTTTTTTTTTTGGAACAACACCGGTATTATAGGCGCGTCCTTATTTTATGTCATGCTTATAGCAGGTCGCCATTTTTATTTATCTAGAATGATATATAAATTTACTAAGATCAAAAGTGACTTGACTTGTGATTACACACTAGATGCCGCCCGCGCGGCTAAACAACCAGATAGGAGAGCTAGGGTTAAAAACCGCCTTCGCCGGCGAATGCGCGGTCCCTTATTTCAAGTGTCGCTCACTCCTACAGTGAGCTTCCGTCCAGCCCCTCAGGCTAGTCCCCCCCGTGGCAGCCCAAGCCGAGGTCCGAGTCTCACAGGAGACGCCCTTGCGCAAGTCACGGCAAACCACAATTGTTCTGAGCTAAGCTCGGCAACCAGCCCGAGCTGAGCTGTAAAGGCCTCCTGGCCAACAGCGAGATCCCACTCCAAAAAAAAAAAGAGACTTGTGATTGTATAAGGTGCATCCAAAAATATGGTCGTCCCGTGGGTCGTCTCGGAAATGTATAATAAATAATTGTTTTATTTATTTTCATACATAAGAAAGTACCAACTTCCATACATTTATTAGTAAATATTTATTAGATATCATTTACTACTATATAATTTAGATTAAATTATTGTATATGAAAGTTCAAAACGTTTTAATGCAAGTATTAATTACATTTGAATAAATTATGTTGACATTTGGGGCTTGTGACAAAAAACCTGGGACAATGGGTTTTGACAGTAAAATCCCCGTAATTAATTGTCATAATTACAAGGTTTCATTATAAAAACTACATCATCATATATTTAATAATAATATTATTATAACCACAAAATACTATTCCATTTCTGAGTGAATATTGGTAGTATGAAGATTTAATTGAGCACACACACCATCTAATGAGATTCAGTATCCACTTAGACTAAGTTTGAACGCGTTAAGATCCCTTTCAGCAGAAGTTACGATTCACAAACCTTTATTAAATTGACAACTTTATCCTGGCGATTGTATTCCGTAAGCTTCTTCGCATGCGAGATATTATTTCCTATAATTAGTAGAAATATTGTTTTTTAATAAACATATTCATAGTAATTTTGTTATGAATACATATATTGATAGAAGTATGAAAACAGAAAATTAAACAGTAATGTATTCTCTCAACAGTTGCGATTTAGCAATTGCTGAAGTACTAAAAAGAATGAAGCGAAAAATAACTCGTGTGTAATAGGGCTTTAATGTACTTTACGCTCCGTTGTTATTCCTAAACCTATTTTTCTGGTATTTGTATTACTCCCTTGACATGTGTCTTGATCTTTAGTGTTTTTGTCTAAATTACAAATTGCAGGACCCTTTTAACCCGCTGGACTCTAAGTAAACATTAAGGAAGGACTCTTTAAATTATGGAGTTTATTGCCTTTCTTAAATGAAGGAAAAACGTTTTAAATACACCTTAGTAAAAGAATCATTTTTACGTGTATTGCATTGGCGTAAAACTCATGTAAATGGACACTGGACTTCAAGATTAAACAAAATGTTCCGCTTTCTGCATCTTAAGTCTCCGCTATAATTATGCTTTTGTAGTGTAGTGTTTGTTATATGTTAAAGTAAATAGAAGATTGCACTACAAACTTTATACACATTCTGTCAGAGGTTATAACGTGTATTTTAAATGTTAGCTTTTAGCTTGTCTTTGCATACATAATAAGCCGTAACACAAGAGAATAGAGTTGCAAATTGAACGAGTAGTTATCGTTCCAAAATATAGGGTTGTCGTCTTAAATTTAATTGGAGTTACATGATATTATTTTTTTCAACTAAAAATACGGTTTTTAGCAGTAATAATAACGATGTCTTTTATACCTATTGTTATAACAAAAAGTTGAAAAATCTTATGGTATCTACGTGACTCCCAACCAGGCTAATAAAATAATAGAATGAGTATTATAGCGTTGAATTAGAATTAATAACGTTTTTTTACAAGGACGAGGCGTAGGCTATGCATAATATATCTCCAATGCGTTTGTATTTTCGCAAACGATTGTTATTTCCACGTACTTAAAGATATATAAACAAAAATAATTAAGTCTACCTTCGCAAAGGCCGAAAAGAAACGGGGCATAGGTTACATATTCCGTACATCCCTGTTGTCCCTGTCCTCAGGATATGTTTTAATATTTCTACGGAAGTGTCAACCCTATTACCCACGTGGGCGATTTCAGGAATATAGTCACGTGCGGAATGTTTTATGTTTAATTGTTATTCGTTTTTGTCGAGATGAAACGTTGCTGTTGTAATGTCACTTTGTTTAATTGTACGCGTTTGTATTACATTTTTTCATAAATGACTAATTCGGAGCAAACGCCTTTCGGGGTATAATTTTTTTTTTTAATTTTACAGCCGTGTAATTGGCAGAATGGCAATCTTAATGGAAAAGATAAATTACGTTCTCCAAATTATTATTAAGATTAGTAGAAATATAAGTTGGAAAATCGAATTATAAGCTTGTATTTGTAAAACGAAAAAAATGCCATCTAAACCTGTGATAGTATTTGTAGATTTATTTTAAGTTAGCTGTAAGAGTGAAGACTTCACAAAAAGTGGATTACTGAAGCATCAATTAATTTTGCCAACTACGAGTATATGAAATATTCACTGGATTTCGATGTTCTTGTGGTCAATGTGAAAGGTTGTCTTTAAAGAAAAAGCAAACGATGAAAAGAACTTGTCTCGATGGAAATGGAAGTAGACTAACTTTTTATATTAAAATGAATTTTCTTGGGGAAACGTTACATAGAACAGTTCGAGATAGTCTGGTGGACAGAGTAAAAAGTAGAAGGAATGCCTGCTGGACAGTATTTTTCAAATCTAATTAAAAAAAGAACTAGATGAAAGTTTCAATAATACTTAATGAGGTTTTTATGTATTCTGAAACGGATTTAATTACTACAGATTTAATTAAAGGAACATGGATTCTTTATTCTTCTCTTTCCTATTGTTTGTTAAATGATCTATTTTAAATTTCGCAATTGTCAGGATCCCTGAGAAATTTAAAGAACAATGTTTAAGTGCACCGGACGTAGTATGTAGAACTAATGGTTTCATAATATTTTTAATGGATTTTGCGGTTAGATCTCAAGTAAGGTTATTATTAGTTTTTACCAAAAAAATGTTGGCTAACAAAGCCTGTATGATAAAGATGGTCAGTATACTTAAGAAGATTACTGCTAATGGGATTACTAGTTAATTTAATTTAAACTAATACTGTAATGATCATAGTATTTATTACAGTTATTTATGTACGTAACTAAAACAACTAAGCAACGTTATATCATCGAGAGGCTCTGGTTAATTTATACGTTTTATTTTACGCCGAGAAATTGTGTTTTTCATCTGAATTTAAGAGATGTAGCGGTTAATACTTAAATATCTATATAACTTTAGGCTTTGGTGTTTGCTGATTCGGAGTAGGAAGTATGTGAAGACACTTTGTAAAAGACAGTATATACAGTCTATAATTAATAATATACTATTACTAATACGTATTTTTTTTGGGAAAAAAATTCAATATATTTTATGATAAATTTGTGAGTAATACATGGCAATGACTTTTAGTATTAAGCTTAAACTTGTACTTAATAACAGTACTAAAAACCTTTCGGTTTTTTTTTAAAGAGGGGGCAAAGGAGCAGGAGGCACACCATAAAGGTGAAGTCGTCGCCAATAGACTATGGCGTAAAGAAGAGCGTACTTCTTGTTGTTGAAGCATCCTAAGTCGTATAAAAGTAAACACCTGATTCTTTTTGAAACTTTAAATGATTTTTTAACAAACCCTATTCCAATAATCAGAATATGGATATAGATTTTTCAGCTGATTCACCGATACGAATGAGCAAGGTTAAGAAAAGAGGTAATTAAAACTAAAAGTGAAACCCTGATCGCCTCTATTTTAACCCAAACGCTTAATTAACCTTCTTTATTTTTTACAGTGCTATTAAGCCACCGTAACGAGACGTTTTCTAATTTCCTACACCACCTAATAAAGTGTCCTTGCTACTTTGCCCCTAGCTATCTTGACTATAAAATTAATTGAATGCTCTAGTAGTATTTTAGGCTTAATATTGTCAGAAATTTACTTCAGACTAAATGAAAAAGATAGGTTTATAAACCGAATATTTAGTTGGTTACAAACAAAATTCTTAATTTAAAAATAATAACTTATTTTCATTCCATTTGGCGCAATAACTACCATACTTTTCATACATTACTTATATTCTAGCAGTGCTATCAAATGTGAATCAAGGCAAATTATTGTTCTAGATGCGTTTTACATTGTCACTGACTGATGAAGAATAGTGACTCTAGTAGATAACTCTGCCTACTGTGTATTTCGACAATGTAGACAGGAAACTATTCCTTACTGACGGTGGGCTCGGAATGCTACTGCGGCGGATACCACATAAGTGGTACCAAACAGCCTTAAATATTACAGGAATGTCAGCCACAGTTTAAATATACATATTTTAACGATAAAAATAATTATACTTTCAAGAAACATTTTTTGTTATACGCTTCCTTTTGTTTTTTGTTGATTGATATTATCATCGTAGACAATGTTAATAATTAAAAAGTATTATAATGCAAAAATAATGACATACATTACACCTTATCGGCTACATAATGAGATTTTCACCATTTAACACTAATGCTCGTGTATTGAATACAATTAAGCACAAAAGAATTTTTACACAAAGTACCATCAATCATACTTGAATATTGCATTATGATGTTGTGACTGGTTTTTCATGTTTATGTCGTATTTATCTTTATTAAATTATACAAAAATATCTACATATACAAAAATATCGAACGCTACAAAATATCAATAAATATATCTTACTGCAAGTATATGCTATGTTTTATATTACAACTGATGAACGTAAGATAGATAAAGTTATATAACTACAAAACTGGCAGGAGTAACTAATTAAATGGCGATTGATCATGAAAAATGATTTAATTTCTAAAAAAGTAAAATATAGCTGTGTATGTATTTTTAATGGTACATAATAAAATAAAACAAATTTTTTAAACAAATGCCCCACCTGATACTAGTACCCTTTTTAAACTGCCTTCTTGAAAACTGCACCTTCCCGGCGCAGTGGAAAGAGGAAATTGTGATAGGCATTCACAAACCAGGCAAGCCCCGTAACGTCGTTCAGCAAGCATACTACCGCAGTTCGAAATAAGGCCGCTTTCGTCCTGTCCTGACTCTTCCTTCTCAATAAAGGAGCCAAATGTCGCTCAGACACAAGGTTACACTTGCAAATCACACTATAAAAATAGACAAAAAAAGCCTCGCCACGCCCTAATGGATTCGGACGATCCCATTACTGTAGCTTATAACACACTAGATGCCGCCCGCGCGGCCAAAAAACCAGATAGGAGAGTTAGGGTTAAAAACAGCCTTCGCCGGCGAAAGCGTGGTCCCTTACTTCAAGTGTCACTCTCTCCTTCAGTGAGCTTCCGTCCAGCCCCTCAGGCTAGTCCCCCCCGTGACGGCCAAAGCCAAGGTCGAGTCTCACAGGAGACGCTCTTGCGCAACTCACGGCAAACCACATTTGTCACGGCTGAGCTAAGCTCGCCAACCAGCCCGAGCTGAGCTGTAAAGGCCTTTTGGCTAACAGCGAGATGCCCCTCCTAATAAAAAATAAGAGTGAACAACCCTTATCACTTAGGCGTATGGAAAATAGATGTTGGTCGATTCTCAGTCCTACTGAAACCGCATATGAAATTTGGTAATAATCGGTCAAGCCGTTTCGAAGAAGTACTAGGTAACTAACATTGTGACACGACCATTTTGTATATTAGATTCCACGTCTCAATAATTTGGTTGTAATAAAAACAAAAAATAGTGAATCATATTTTAATAATTATTGAGCTGCGTATTATTCTTGCTTAAATACATCAAACGTGGGGTGGACTTTCTTTAAAATAACTAAATATCATACAATTTAATCCAACCAGGATCACCTAATTTAAATTAAATTATAGTATTTATTACTTGTTATTATATACTTTTAATGGTGCCTTCGGTAAGTAGTTTTCATATTTATATGTATTGCCACAGAAGATGGAGAAATAACTCCCTCTTTTATCTCTGCTGATCTCTATCCCTCCAAAGAAAGATAATTAAGAAAACATTGATATCAGCAAATATCACTGCAATAAGGAATAAATGATAATTTTATTTCAGCCGTCATAGGAGGTGAATATGTAAACAAGTATTTGCCGTTTGTGGCGGCATTGGAAATTAATGACTGTAATCTAACTTGTACGGGTGTCATGATTAATTCAAAGTGGATTTTATCTTCAGGCCGATGTGCATTATACTAGCAAGTATTCCCAATTTTGCTCAGGATCTGATGTATTAGCAACTCATTCCATTTAAGGGGTAATTATTTTTTATATATAGTATTGTCAATGTTTGATATAGTGTTGTTTTACTGTAAGCATTTGTAAAAACGTGAAAGTGAAAACAATTTTTCAATTCGTACTAATTTTTTTAGCGTGGAAGCACCCGAAGACCTTACAGTTGCCGTTGGTCTGCTTTAGCTTTTGGAAAACGGACAGAGATTTCAAGCAAAGAAAGTGATTCTTCACCCAGATTTTTATGCTCCGGGCGTAAATGATTTAAGTTTAATACAAATCAATGGTGAAATCAAGTTTAATGAAAAGACAAAGCCAATGGAGTTCCCCGAAGGGGATACTCCTGCCGGAGCTAAGCTGATCGGCTATGGCTTTGACCCAGAAGATGTAATAATTTCATACATTTCTAGATGACAACGAAATTAATTAAATTTAGGTCTATACGAATAAATACTAGGGATTAATTAGTGAAATTTCTAGATAGAGTTAGAGTAGAATTTGTTACTTCATAATCGGCTCTATATAACGAGTAACATATTTTAACACACAAATTTACAGCCTTACAGCGGAAGACTTATTCAGCTCCAAAGTGTTAATGTAACATCAATATCTTATGAACAATGTAGAGGAATTATTGGTAAAAGGCTTCCCAAGGAAGAAAATTGCACGACGAGCGACAAAAAACTTAGTGGACTTTGTAATGTAAGTTATTTTTCTTGTTAACTAAAATACAATACCTGTTCATTCATTAAACTATTATTATTATTATTACCTACTTTCATAGAGTATCTTCAGTATAAAACAAATGTTTTTTCTACCTTACAGATGGTTTTCATATTACAGATAAAAATAATGACTTAAAAAAAAATACTGATTGACTATTAAGTGTAATTAATATTTTTTATTCAATGACGTTAGATATTTACAGATACGATAATTTCGAAAACATATGTTTAAAAAAAATTGGTATATGAGTATATTTTTTAGCGTGACGCTGGGGGTCCATTAGTGGATAAAAACAATAAAGTTGTCGGAATAACAGTGATGCCACGTTGCTCTGCGCCAACACCCTCCAGATTCATGAGAACCTTTTCCTACAAGAATTGGATTATTAACAATACTAAAGTTTGAGATAACAAACTTAAGCTTTCTTCTAAAAATTGTTTTTAAAATTGTGTAATAGCTTTGAAACAATAAAGCATTTGCAATTTCAGAGCAGATTTTTATTTTATATTTCTTTATATCTTTTCCATATAAAATCGTATCAGCAATAAATTGTGTACGCCAAAGACTTATATATAAGGGTGATTATTAATATATCCATAACAACATTCCCAAGCTTATTTGTCGTTTAAATAGTCAGACACTATAAAACGCCTCAATTCTATCTACAGCAAAGTCGCCATCAAAATCCTATAAATATTATTTCACTTCGTTAAATGTTATATCAATTAGAGAAAAAAGTTCATATAAATATAACAGATATATAATGAACCTATAGTGTCAACTGGTAAGTCGATGTGTTTTATAAGCCATACCACTTGCAGCGATATTGGCTTCCCTTATAATACGCCCAACTTTAGTATATAAATATATATATATATATATATATATATATATATATATATCGGTGCAACTACAACAATTAGTCTTAAATTAACTAGAATAATTAAGTTTAACATCATTTAATTGTCCTAAAATAACTTTAAACACATAAGTTGAATACTTTACCTTTGTTACTCTGTGAAATGTCATCTTTATTATTTCAATACAACGGCTTTGTAAACAAGTGCTAGATCACTATAAATAGGGTCGCTTTGTAACCGCACGACACCACGGCTGAGCTAAGCTCGCCAACCAGCCCGAGCTGAGCTGTAAAGGCCTCCTGGCCAACAGCGAGATCCCCCTCCAAAAAAAAAAAAAAAACCGCACGACACAGTCGCGCTCAGGCCGTTGTACGGAACGGACCTCTCTTCAAATAGTGAAATATAAATCTTGGAAACTATCAGTGAAGTGTTTCTTTAAATAAGTGGTTATTATGACCGACTCAATCGTGATGTTGGCAATGCTGATTCTACCTACGCCTTTTAAAAATAACCCTACAGAGTAGTGAGGTTGGCAGTAGCCATGTAGAGGAACTCTCTCTCTTCGTTATATATATATATATATACTATGTAGTTAGTATATATACAGTTGTGAATGGATTTAGATACGAATGAACTATATTATAAATATATGCAATATTGTATTGTTTTCGACTAATTCAGCAATTTATGTGTATTCTAAGTTTTATTATACAATTAATTATCCTAAGTAAATACTCCAAGTAGAAAGGTTGTTTTATTTAGGCTCGAACATTATTAATATAAGTCAACTTATACAAAACCAAAAAAGTTAAATGATTAATAGCTTCGCATTTATTTGTCTGTGCTGCAGAGAAAATTCGTGTTTACATGAGGGCGGCTTAAAGGCTTGCCTTAACCCCTTTATTGATTGTTTCTATCAAAGTTAACACTGCTTTGAAATATTTGAAGAAACGTTATGTTATAACCGAGGCATGTAATTGACAGAAAAACAATTTCGTGGTTAAACGATTTATTGTGGTAATCTGTTAGGCTACCAAAGCTACAAACGGCTAGCAATTGAATATCACATGGCATAAAAAATAGTAAAAATAATTTTTCATTAAATTTATATATTTGTTTCTACTGTACGCGTTGTTATATTAACTGTTTAAAAGCTTATCGCTCATCGATAATAAAATATTGCTGTTTCTTGCCATAATATGATCGAAAAATATAACGAAATTCATGTGGCCGGGAGCTTGTGAGTGCGTTGCCGGCCTTTTAGGGATTGGTACGCTTTTATCTTGAAGGACCCTAAGTCGTAATGGTTCGGAAATACCTTGGCGGGAAACTGGTTTCATAACGTGGTGGTGCATGGTAAGAAATGTCTTACGAAACGCGCAGTGGTGGACCGACAGGCATCATGGTGATACGGGTGGACCGACAGGCATCATGGTGATACGGGTGGAATTAAGGATTTCTGATAAAAAATATCTTTACAATTCTATTTATTGACTTCAAGGGCCTAGAGCGGACGAGAAGAAATGGTATAAAACTCTCCACGACCCCTTTGAATTGTTGAGTACACAGTTGTAAAGAGCTATATTACACCATTATCCAACGAATTAATAACAAATATCTCATATGTGTATGAGATATTTGTCAATCAATAAAATAAAAACAATTTTTTGTCCTCGTTACAATTATTATAGTTATGGAAGCTACTATTATTTGAGAAAATATCTATGTGTTTCCGTTCATATAAAATATTCTAATAAATTTATTAGTTAGTCAGAGTTAAAATGCATTTTCAGTTTTAGAAAATAATATTTTAAAAGTGGCAAAACAGATTTCTTGTGAATCGTGAAATACTTAAATACTATTGTTTATCACAATACCATTGACAAGATAAATTTAAACATATTTATTTACAAAAGAATAAATGATCGCGTTTAGCCTAATAAATATTCATCCCCGTTAATAATAAATTTTATCAAGAAACGTAAGGTATGAATTGATGAAAACCACATTAAAATATTCGAAATACCAAAAGATTTAATTTAATTTTCAATTATTTCAATTACAAAGTTAACCGTGGTTAAATTTTGATAAGCGTTTGCTCGAACAAATGTTCATTATTTATACAAGGAAATGATACTTTATTATTTAAAATAATTTAAGATGACAGAGAAATCGTCTCCCAATGCTCATTTAAATATTTTTGTGGTGCTACGGCCGCGTTCTCAATTGTAGTAGGCGTTTGGTAGTAAGCCGTAGGTGGGGCTAAATGGCATTAAGGTAATTATATTATATATAGTATATTTGGCAATATCAATATTTTATAGCCAAACAGTGCCAATATAATAAACTTAAAAAAGTGCGGTTTCCCGCACTACGTCATAATTCTTGAGATGCGGCGAGCAATCACATTGCATCGCGACAAACAAATTGTCATTCCACGTTCCGCCGACATATCCAATTCCACAATCCAGCTCTTATACGTGAAATTCAAGGCGCAATATCTAGAATACGAATTTAGCGAGATATTGGCTTAATATGATGCTCTTTGGCAACCGAAAGTACAGACAAATCTTTTGAAGTTCCTCAAGAGACAGTAAAGAGAGGACATTTTTTTTTTTTTTTTTTATAGAAGAGGGGGCAAACGAGCAGGCGGCCCACCATAAAGGTGAAACCGCCGCCCATAGACACTTACGCGGCTGGTAGCTCGTGAGTGCGTTGCCGGCCTTTAAAGGGGAGAGGGACGAGGGAAGGGGTAAAGGATGGGCACCGGAAGATCTCACTCACCGAACGAAACGCGAGTACAAAATGAACAAAGTCCAATTGCATCACTTTACGCCGGTTTTCTGTGAGAGAGTGGTATTTCTCCGGCCGTGCCTGCCCATTCGGCTGAAACTCTAAGTAACAGCATAGCACTCCCACATATTTCCTTTAATACTAATAAAACATCAAAACCTATGTAACAACAATGGTAAGATTGAAAAAGTTTCGTCAAGTCTCACCAAATCACCAAGAAGCATGAGATCTCTTTTAGACCACAGACTATTTAAAAATAAACAAAAATTATAAACCGGTATCACGTAAAGAGGTTTATAAACGGATGTTTGCCGCATTTATCTAAATAGCCCAAAAAAGTGGTCAAAAATGTCGTTGTTGGTGGATAAGAGGATGGCGTTGGCTATCTATATGGTTGAGCTTCCGTACGCTAAAAGGGACATTTTCTTTTCAATGCCTTTAGAATGTTCGCGAAAAATGTGCCGTCACATTTGGATAATGTTTGTAAAGACAGAGATTAGGACAAGGGGTTTTATATGCCAGTATACTTTAACTTATAAAGTTATGCCCGTTTGGTATGCACCATTTTTAACATTTTATGGTATTATCACCATAAAATGTTATATGTTGTATTGTTTAACTTATTTTTCAAAGTTCAACAAATTTTTTAATGGAACTTTTTAACACAGCTTTACAAAAGGATAATTCCAATAACTACACTACGTATCCAATATACTTAATCTCATTATTTAAATATGAAGTGGTTATTAATTCACGAATAGAATGATTGTATAGATAATAATATTTAGTACATACTTTTTTTCCCGAACTTTACGATAAATCAAAACTTTATAAACGCCTCGGTCTGTCATTAAAACTTCTGAGAAATAAAAATGGAAAAAACTTAAAAAAGGGCAAATTAATCAAGGTGGAACTTATAACGGTAAAAGTTGGCAAACGCGCAATATCAAAGACGTTTTGTACAAAACACTTAAGAAGTTGAACTGACCAAATTTTTCCAATTAAAAAGACATAAAAGCGCAAATACAAAGAATTTAAAAACCTTAATCATTAGTATGGCGTGGGAGACGTTTTTAAGTTTCAGGTTTGTTTTTAAAAAATTTCAATTCCTATTGGAAATGTTGGGTATTACCTTGTAAATGTTTTCTAAGATTCAAAACGCTCAACAACCATCCGGCCAAGACGGAAAATACCAGGTGCAAACAAAACTAATGCAACAAATTTACTCAATATAAATATAAAAAAAATATAAAAAACTATCGAAGGACAATATAAAATGAATTATTTAAAAATGTTATATTATTCTAAAAAAGCGTATTCAATGTTTAACGATTATCGGAGCGATATCGATTATCAGACTACCTACATACATTACTATATATGAGTTATTGTTTTTATTTTTAGTAAATAAATGTAAAAATTGCTTTCTTATTTTGTATTCAAATTGCACCTGTTATAGCTGTTAGTTGATCTTTGTACGAGAAATTAAAAAAAACAATATTCTAAATTAGCTATCTTATAAATAGAAGAGTGAGATTGTAAGAAAGATTGGAGAGTGCTGTTTAAATTTGCAATAAATTGAAGTGGTAAGTTGTCGTGTCAGACTGTGTCACTCGTAGAAAGAGAATTTATGTTTGAGAAACCTGACTTGGAAGTAGTTTTCTTTCCTCTTATTTTAAACCGTCTATCCGTTACCTCAACATAACGGAACTTAAGTGTAGTAAAATAAGATTTTTCTGTCTTATCTGATATTTCATTTTTTTTCTATTAAACAAGAACCAAACGAACAGCTTCCTTTTCTATATCCGTAATTTGTAATTATTAGCTAGCAATTACAAGTGTTTTTTGATTGTCAGGTTATTAATCAGCCACCATAATTGATTTTCTATAAAAAGATAAGATCAAATATTATAAGAATAATCAAATCTTCCAAATATAATAAAGAAAAGTAAAAATAAGAAGAGTATTCAAAGACGTCAGGAAATCTTAAGGTGTAAAAATTGAACTTGTTTCATTTATTATTTATCTTAAACTTGCAGGTCAAGTTATAAAAAATAAAAGAGAAAATCAGTAACTAAAGCTATTTCTGTAAAGCAATATAAATGACAATCGGCACATACTATTAAAGCGTAAATAATGTTGGCGACTAATATTTTCAAACGTTCAATTTTTATATACATTGTAATACTTACTACATTCACGAATTGAGATAAGGAGAACAATCTCGCGATCTTGATGAAAGGCAAATAACTATAACTTTGGGTTGCGTTGCCGACATTGAATATTAATCTTGTGTTGGCTCAGCAGCTTGAATACAAATGCTCTCTTAATTTTCACGAGATTTTTGTAATATCACAGTGGCGTGCGACTTCAGTTATAACTGAATGCTTTTTACAATATACAATAACATATCTTGGTCACCGAATGAATTTTTAAGATTTTTTTAAGAATAACAGTTAGCTCCACTGACTATGGTTAATAATTAATTAAAGGATGAAATGGTTTTGGTACTCACAAATGCATACATACTCATACACTCTCTAAAATGTACTCCGTAGTTCCTTGGTTTATAACCTATTTTAATGCTAAATATTTTTTAGTTTAAATATAGTATTTTTTTATTTAAAATATTTCCATAAATAATTCTGCAACCGTCGTTTGACCCAAAGTTTGAAGTTTGCTCTAATTTAACCGATTTGCTATATAATCCCATTGAACTATCAGTATAAATGATTTTAATTACTTTGGAAGTTCAGTTTCGATCAAATATTGTGACTTGGATAACGTCATAACGTTGTCGTTGTTAATGTTATTTAGCAAGTTTTAGTGGATCTACAGTTCTACATTCAAAATTACTTACTTTAAGTTATATTAACATATTTAACACTTTACAAATGGAACTTAAAGAAAATTCGTAATTTTTATGAATACATTTGTAATTGACACTAAGATATAAATATCTAAATATTTTTTATAGATTATAAGCAGAAGATAAGCCAATCTCGTCTCAAGGACGCATTTGGAAATAATTGGAATACAGTATATTCTTGTAACGCTCCAAGCTGTAACAACCGCCTGAAGTTCATGTGTTGTGACATGATTGTCGATAAAGTTTTATAACAATAGTATATCGCTACAATCCTTCTATCAGTTCTACCTCTTTGGCGTTTGTCCATGTAAATTCTAATGGCTTAAGAGCTAGTCTCGTAGCTAAGAAATAGTGATATAATATTTAATTAAATTGTTATTAAATATAAACTTATCACAACTGTAAATTTTATGTTAATATAGGCATGTATTATTGAAGGTATTTTTTTTTAAATCGAAATTAACTTAAAACGATAAAAATATTTTAATACGATTTATAGCATCGACATGTGGCACATCACTCAAAAACCGAGACTTGCCAAATATTTCAGAGTATCAAGCATGTAAGGCGAAACATCAAATAACGTTATCATGGCTTTGTATCAAAATTATTGTCTTTTACTTTGAAGATCAATTGCTTGTGGGAGCTTTTACTACTCACTAGACATTCGCTGATTACTGCAATTCGATATAGCCGTTATATTCGGCTTACCGTCGTTAATTTCCAAGTTTGCATATAGATTTTGAAATATATCACGTTCACGTTAAATTTCATCATTTTACGTTATGTTTTAGTGGATTCATAAACTGTTTTAGTGGACTTGGAAGAAAATATTTGTTAAAAATGATGTAATAAATTACAGAGTTGAGAGTTAATAAAAATTATATATGGTTTTTTTTTTAAATTAACGTATTTTTAGCGTAATTAAAATAATAATTTATTTTATTCAGACAATGAAAAAAATATTTACAAGTAAGCGAATTATTAGAAAAGTCATAATTCAATCATATATTTACTTTATAATATTACTACACTTTTACTATTGTTCAGAATTACGTCTGGTTAAAAAACGTCTAATTCTTGAGATGAAGCTTTTGAATTTTAGTATAACACCTATATTTCCCTAGCCCTAATTAAGCGCTCATCCTTTCCCCGTCTAACGCCTTTAGAAGCCTTTCTATTGTATCTAAAGTCTTTGTATTGTTCCAATGTATTTAAAAACAGAGGCCATTAGTACACAGATTTAAAAGAGTGGGGAGCTTGGTATTTCGTGATAGTATACAATTAAACCAATTGGACGGTATTAAATTACCTTGATTAATAAATAACAAGCAGCCCATTTATGTTTTAATATTTTATCCAAACTAAATATTATTATATAATTAAGGAATAAGGTAGATAACTAACAATTATAGCCATAATATTAGTGATTTAAGGAAACAGAATGATCAAAGGTTCTATTGAAGCGACTAAACGCCATTCATAAAAGTTATCTAAAGTCTTGTCAAATATTTTAGAGTTGACACTTGATAGGCTCTACGCGAAAGTACACATCCTCAATTTATTCTGCTGTCGGAATAGTATCGTATTGTATGTGTGATGAATGTGAACTTGGCACGCCCACTGTATACACGCAAATTTGGCTTTCCATGGACCAACGCGCAACTTTGAAGCAACACAATTTTTTGAAGTTGCTGAATATGTAATCTAAATGATATGCTGATGTATATGAAATAATGTGATAAATAAATTTATTAAATATAACCAAATATGCATGACATTACAAATGGATTATTATGAATGATGAGAACAACATTACATTATAATTTATTAGCTATTCTAAGCCACTTAAGTTATGTTATATGATGTATATAAATCAATTTCTCTTCTGAACTAGTGTTGCCAATTCTTTTAATTTTCATCAAGTTAGAAGGTACCCCTGAGATTTACAACAATGCAAGAAAGTTGAACTTGTTCCGAACTTCCTGAATAAACGGTGCGGTTCTAGAGATTTTTTGAAACTTTACTTCATTAGAAAAGATTCTTTTAAAATAGCACGAGAGTTTATTGAAGCTAAACTACGTGAAAGATTTATTTGTTGTTTACAAAATTGATTTTAAATGTTAATAAAAGTATGTTAGCACCATATGGAAGAGGTTAATAATGTTCAGCGGGCGTGGATTGTGAATTGAGCGTCTTTATGGTAAAAATTGATGGTCCTTATAAAAATCCTCCGTGAAAATAATGTCTAACATATATGAAAATGGCTTTTAGTAAACAAAAAAACTAATCCATGAATTGTGTTAATGCATTGAGGAAAATAATATATTTTTTGTTCCTAGTTTAGTATTGTTTGTTTTGTGTTGGTAAAGATTTGTCATACACGTTTTGGGAAGCAGATTTCCTCAACATTTTTTTCCGACCATGGACTCCCTTCTTACTTTTTCATGTTACACATTTATAAGAAATAAACAAATTTCATTCGATTAATTATATAATATACTTATTGATATTTTAACTTCAAATCATTTTGTGTTTTGTATATATTTATGTAAATCATGTATTGAGTTGTGAAAAAACATTCAATTTTGTTTGTAATTAGTCAAAGTTAGTCAAAAAAACAAACGGGAAGATGGATCGTATTTATTGGACTAGCGACGTTGTTGACCAGTCACAATCATACGAAACAGGCCTTCGTTTCGTGGTTTCACATTGGAATCACTCTGGAACACAATAGATATTTTTAAATTCGCATGACAATTAGATAAAGAAATAGACAATTAGAAAACAAGGATAAAAAAAGAGACATAAATAAATAACCATACCTTAAGAAATAAACCAAACGAAATAATAATAATACGACATATTACATTTAAAGTCAGCCATCTCTAGCCGACAAAATCTTGACAGGGTGTTAAAAAATGTTTCCATCAGTTTTATTTCCAGTACAGACAATACAACGAAGTTACACGTAAAATACTGTGTATTTACGTATTGGAAATCCTGTCAAGTAGTAAGTCCTTATCAGGGTAATTAGATAAAAGCTGTCATTGTCTACCGATAACGTATAGCAGGGATACATTGATTTAGACTGTTTCTAAGATAACGTCCTAATTAGGAAGATATATGAGCTAGCGAATAGGTTTATGTAATTATCTGATACAAATATGTCTTTTAGCGAATTAAAGTAGTGCTTAACTAAATATTAACGTTTAGGTTACCATATTTAAAGAACTGTAAAATATTTCTACTTATCACCGAGACCTAAGGCTATTAATAAATATTTTATATAGGATAGGTGTGTCTTAATGCAACATGCAGTATAATTTTATTAAGATCTTTAAGATTTTAAGCCCTCAGTAAAAGCATAAAGCTATTGTTCCACAATCACTTAAATTATCCATTAGTTAAGATTAATAGTGGAATTAACGCTAAGTTAAGGGCAACCTAAAATTACTTTGAATTATAGTTTAGACATTGTGAGTTATGATACTCAACGAGCCTCCTCTGACCAATAATTTATTTTATTAATTACTCCTTGCAAATGTACCTTTCTTACTTAATTGTAACTTTGAACAGCCTTTACCGCCATCATGGCTTACTTCGTGGCGTGATAGTAATTCAGAGGAGATTAATTATATTATAATTAAGTAACAACATTTATAATCTGTATGGATTATCTATTATTATTATTTGCTCTTGCTATAATAAAAAAAGGAGATAAAGACGACGTGGTAGTTAGGATGCTGTCTCATGGGTACAACATGATTTTTGATATACGCTCTTGTTTCGCAACCGCTAAGGCTAAATGTATATTTTATTAAAATTAACTTGTCATGCGTAAGACATTAAATAAATGGCGGAACTTCATACTTCATTCATTCATACTTTACTGAGCTTAATTATTTTAAATATTTTGTAATATTTCAATTTATGGTTCGTAACAAATTAAGCGGATATTTTTTTGTTATTTTACGTTGTTAATATATTTATTTAATGGAATTAATATTTATTAGTATAAGCGGAATGCCGTTAGGCATCCACCGTAGTAATTAATGTCATCTTGGTAATTGAAACATAATAATTAGTTATATGAACATTGTTAGTATTCAGAAATCAATGTACTGATATACATTTGCTTTTGCTTATTGAAACCTAATTAAAATTGGTAACAAACTTTCTGTACTCCTAACCCACATAGTGAAACTTACTCTGCACATCTTATTATCTAGCATCTGTCTCTAGAAGCCGTAGTAAGCGCGTAGAACATTTTGTATCGCGGGTAATAAGAACAAAACATATAATGTGATTAATAACAATGTATCTTTTTTCTTCCTATCATAGCAAAAGGCAGGAAGCGAAAAGTTGGCTAAGCTTAATTGATTTACACATTTGGCATTTTTCCAAGTCTATTCAAGGCTGCGAGCTTCAGCGTTAGTGTCGTTATTCATTTGAAACATCGCTTTTATAGTCAATCACACGAATCTTGATTCTTGAAATATTTTTTTTTGTGTAGGTTCCATTAAATATTCCAAAATATACATGAGACTTCTTTATGTCAAGAATCTATTCACAAAGGATCTTCGATGTTAATTTGTGTCATTTATAACACCTACATTTACTTGTGGTATTATTCAATTACTCAAAGCAAAAGAAAAATGCTTGAATTGACGCGGAAGCGATTGAACAATTTTTTTTATTAGGTCTCTTGTGATGACTACCATAACTATTAATAATAATCACAACTATCAAAACTTCTATATTTAAAAACACCGCATATTACTTTAATATTAAGAAAAACCATATTCTCTCATAATGTTTAAGCAACGTTTTTATTAATATGATATTTAAAAACAAAGTATGTCTTTGAAAATAAACGTTGTTTAATTAAATATCGGTAGAATCACTAGGAATCCATTGATGGTGTGATCAGTTATTATAAATTCATGTTCATAACCGTTACCGGAGATTTATTTAAATGTGTAATACTTGTATATAGATAATATGTATTAGATGATAGCAATGCTGTATGTGGTCGATAATGTGTAGAAATGTAATAAAAGAGGGAATTAAACCGTTTTAAACATGACTTCTAGATTAAATTTAAAACTAGATACAACGAAATCGATTAATCGAAATTAATTATCACTATCAACCAAGTATAATATACCGGTATTAATTAATCACAAGTGAACGTTTTTAATTATTCTATGGAAATTATGTTGACAATATATTGGAACTTTTTATTTCTATTTATTTTATTTTGTAATTACCTATCGTCTAACTATAATACCTTGCATTATTATGATTCTAAATACACACTACACATATTTTTATTGAAGAGGTTGCTGGATGCTCGTTTAACAATAAGTTCTAAATTAATGTGAGAAAATAAAAAAAAAGTAATTTAGTATTAATTTATATTTTTGTTGGAACGACGTGGATTCTAGAATAATTCAAATAGTAGTAGTGGTTGTAATTGGGTATATATAATAGGGGGATGATAGGGCTTTATGCTTTTTTCCCGGTACTTCGAATTGACACAGAATCTTTATGGTTTGACATTTTACCAATGAGGATCTTTTTAAGACAAATATACAACATTCATTTATCGACTGTCAGTTGTTTACTTCAGTACAAAATTGACAAATCCAGGCCGGTTAGTCGACTGTTCGAGGATCCTTACTTTTCGTATGGAGTAAATGAATACCTTTCTTCCATCACAAATATAATAGAATGGGAATTGAATAAAGTTATTGTAAGTAAAGAATTTAATTAAAAAATATAATATATTCCTTTTGTAAGGGCGACGTAAATAAGTTTTTCTTATCCAGTCTGCGTTTAACAATTGCAGGAAATTTAATTATTTTGTCCTTTTGTTACACCACTTGCTGTTTTACACAATTCTACTCTGAAAACAAAATTATCTCTACAACCGTCAATTGTTTTGTTCACCTACTGAGTTGGGATTTATGGAATAAGTTTGTTTAAACCTTTAAACCAGTTATAAAACACATTAAAGTTACATTATTGATGTTTTAGACTTAACAAAGATTTTTCAAGAAAATGTATTATAAATAAATTTATGATAGGTGAGAATTTGAGGAATATGTTTTTACTACAGTATGGAGTATTTAATGGCGTTATATTCACTCATGTTACTACTGACGTAAGCATAAATATTTTTAGTAAGCCCAATTCATTTCAAAACCGTTAAGAGGGTATACAATTCAAAGGTAAGAGTTATTAACATATATTTGACGTATTCTATAATAGTGAAGTACCCTCGTTCTATAAACGCATGATTAGGCACGTTTCACACATGACGACCCAATGTTACCGCATACTAGTATTACAAGCCATTACACACAGAGGTCAGTAAATAGAGTGTTATTTAAAAATGAAACAAGATTTTATTCTTTATTCTTGTATTAAAATATAACGCAATGGTTTGGAGGAAAAAGCATTTGCGAAAAAAGACACAAAGGATTGCAACAATAATATTATAAAGTCGTGTGGTTTAAAATTTATTGATTTGTGATTTAATTATAGGGCAACAGAGTGTTGTTTATACATTATTTAAATATTTTATGTAAATTCAGCACCCATAGACACTAACGCGGCAGGGAGCTCGTTGCTGACAGTTAAGAAATGGTACATTCTTTTCTTGAAAAAACCAAGAATGTAATAGAAATTAAACAGAAATCCTATTTGTAGATGTCTACGACTTACACATACTTTAAAAAATACGATTTATGGTAATTTTACAAACAAAAAAAAAACTTTATTTTCAACCCGTGACTTATTAATGTAATGGTTTTAACCTTAAATTAACTGAATCAAAACAACAAATGAAATTCAATTGAATCCCTTTGAATCACTTAGTAGATCCGTTCTACCTTCACAAGTGTAAATTTCCTTTACGTAACTTAGCGGAAATTGAACTGGCTCGATGTATTAAGATGCCTTAAATCACAATAAAGTGGTACTCAGTGTTTGGTATCTGAGGCTTCTAAGATAAACTTTTTTACTTTCTTGATTCATAAAAATAATAGTTAAACATAAAATTGTTAGGCTTTAGTTGTGTTAGTTTTTTTTGTTTTAATCTGTATAAAAATAATAGTGTAAACAATGTATGTGGCGCCATCAATTAACTATATTTAGTACTATCGTATTGGATGTATCAAACGTATGTGTCAATGTAAAGTACCAGTCTGTTCGAAACCAAGCTTGCGTTTTAAAAATTTTTGGATCTAATGACAAAACTAAATAGGTATGATTTGAAAATAGCATAAGTCCCAAAATCATGTTTTGAAAATTGAACTCTTTTCTATTAAGTAAACAATCATTTAAATTCAAAAGCTTAATTTTAGTAGTTTAATATATGCTACGTGATACTTAATTTCTCAGCATAGAGGTGGATTTGACCTAGTACTATAGTGGTAAGCCCGGGCGCCATCTGAATACTAATAAACTGTGCTATTTGGCATCCCTCCCACTACAATCGAGAAATCTACATTTCAACCTTTGAAAAACATACGCAGGTATAACTCGCGCATAAAAGTTTAGCAAATTTAAAATTGTTAGTAAAACATCAAACGAATAAAAACTCTTGCCTTTTTAGGTAAATAAATCAGTCTTATTTGATCTATTTATGTCGTGAGTGTCAAAGTTCTAATTATTACACAAATTTTCACTGTACAAATTGCTTACCTGCTGTATATTGCATCGAAGTGCTTCGTCAATTTATCGCATATACGTATCGCATATACGTATCGCATATAATGAAATCATAGATTATAGAAATGCAGGACGGTACTGATCTTCTTTTGTCACTTTTATAAATTCTTAATTAATACCTAAGTATGTAATAAAAATTGGGTTCTAATACCCACCAACGAAAATCAATCTTAGAGTTCAATACCGAAGCCTAGAATAATATCGCGGATAGTATAATAAAAAGCGACATTTTTATTTAAAATAATATTCCGTGTATAACATTCATTTGCTACGATTACTTAACGGAGATGCTATACATTATTTAAATTTTATTGCGAGTACTAGTGACGAATGTGAAATGTTTAATAATACAATTTATGTATCACAATTACTACCGGAGAACTTTAAATATTCTTAAGCACTCATATATATTCATTTTATCGTTTTTTATTTATAATGAAACTTACCTAACATAAAATATCATTTTTTTTAAATAGGGCAGATAGTTTAAATAATATATGATGTTACTAAACCATAATAATACGGACATAATTCCTAGATAAAAGTAATAAAAACATAAATCTGCATTTCGTAGATGTTTTTGTTATAGTTTCGGATTAAATGTAACAGATATAATAAAATATATCACCGTTATTTCTTATTTCCTTATAATATTTTAAGGTTAACATGAGTATTGCGTGGACAATAAATGTAATGGGAAGGAATAAATCTACGGCCTATATGTTACATTTATGCACTTAGTACAGGCACAGACTATCGAGAATAGTAGCACACTCCACAACTATAGATATTTGCATTGAAAATATCCTTCTGATATGCCTTCTGATTTACTTTGTTTCTACCACTTAATTAATATTTTATTGCAAGGTATAGTAAGTTTTTATAGTAACACCAAATGTCGTCTTTCGGCATGTCATTGCTTTTGGTGGTTGTCCATTCGTCGGGTTGTCCGTCTCCCTAAAATGTCGTGAGGAGGATTGTATTGCAGTGATTATATATTTTTTTTAGATTCATCTCGGTGTAATGTGTGCTTGTAGGCTGTTGTTACTATGACGTAAATGTGTGCTCTTATTTCACAATGCCCACCGGTAGTAAAGATTTTCTTTTTAATTGTTCTATATGTACAGAGATTCATGCATTTGTATGGTGTAATGGTCTCAGCTCCGTGTGGAACATGCTTAGCAAATTAAAGGAGTGGCGGAGAGCCCCTAGCTAGTTCTTCTCGTCCATTCTACAATGTTTTTTTTAATAATTTTACGACGATTCATAAGTGCAACAAAGTTACCTACATTAATAAAGTTATTGTTGATTTGATTTTAAAATGTATAAAGTTGACCCACCCTACCATATTGGCTCAATATGTACAGGATAGTCCGTCCGTGTTATATTAGTAGTTGTATAAAATCGCCCAATACTCAATCCAGCATTTGCCCTGTGTTTTCAGCATTTCCATGTGTTTTTAATAGATGCGCTTCATTTTAAAAAAAAAAATTTTTCTCGAAAACGTCATGATGGTTTTTACTAAGTAAAGATTTTTACCAAGCTTTTGATAGAATAGAATCCAAAATATTGCATAGATATTAATGTGTATCAAACATATGTTTATTTAGCACGAAAAATACACGACCAAAAGCAATCTATATTTTTATTTATATACAGTAAGTTAAAATCGCAGAAAAACAACCTTCAAACGTTTTTTGGACGTTGTTTTCTTGTTACTGGTATAACAGTTTAATAGAACAAGGTATAAATTGTGAAAATAGGATCACGTATTACCTTATGTTAATGTTAACACGTTCAGCGGGGCATAACGTAATCTAATAGGCTATCGTGATTCGTGGTCACCAAAGAACACTACATGTCTTATACATATAAAATTAATTTAGGAACTTATTCAATTAGGAATATATTTAATTGATTTATTCGTTGTGCATTATTTCACTGAGAAATTTTCTTAAGCCAATAATTGTATGAATAATAATCAGGTTACATTAAGCATCAATTTCTACAGAATCGGCAGAATTAAAATATTGTACTTACAATACGCAATCAATTTAGTATAAAATTGATAAAACAAAAACCTATCATATAGAGTTGAATTTATATTCCATATATAATAATATTTATGTTTGGAAATCATGAGTTGTTGGCAAGTTTACATTGTGTGATATTGAATTTCGGTTTGAAGCTTTACAGAATAGTGTCAACTATTGTTCAAACATTTTTGTTACAATGTGGTATAGAAAATAATTATGTGTACAATTTGTTGGTTTGTTTTAGATTTAATTGTTTTGTTAATAAGCACTGAAGCAATAAGATTAAGAAAATACCATTTAACGTTTCGGTATCTCTTATTGATTGCCTCATTGCAAATCTAATCACATTAATCTTAAAATAATGAGACTACGGACTATACCTATGCATGTTAATTTTCTTAAGGATTTATTTTTGAGGATTGCGATTATGATAATTTCTTTACATATTTTAGAATCTAAAGATATAAAGTGATTGCATTAAAATGCCTGGTTGAGAAACAGCAATTAGAAGCCTTATTTGTTAGAGTTCTATCTTTGTAAAAGACGAATAATACAAAGGTAAAATTAGTGGGATCCATTTTTGCATATGATTTAACGGTTGCACACATGAGCAGCGGTGTTCTTACGATGTTCTTATCAGCGATGCTAATTGCCTATATGTCAAGGAATTGTAATAATTAAAAGTGGATGATAAAATAATAGATAAGTAACACTTTTCCAAACGTTAAATTATACTATGTGTGTTCTTAATCTTCGACAGCACGGATGGGTCCTTGATTTATGTAAATTGTCACGGTAATGGTATTATGACGTCACACATGACGTGTGACATGGGTCGCTTCATTCAAGTCACGATTCTGCCGCAAATTACTGGCTGAATAGCACTTTGTTGTGTCAAAGTTGAAATTGAGGTACCTACCTAGTGAACGTACGTCTTCCAAAAAATTTAAATGTACGCTTAAGTAGAATTTAGACGAAGTTGCCAAGTTTTTTGTCTGGATATGTTTTATCTAATTTATTAATGTATATTTTTTAATATTATTATTTAATTTTGATTTTCGACGTCAACATAAAATACGAAACGTTATGAGTATATATTTTATTTCAGACAAAAAAGCAACAATTATTACACCTAATGTATAATTCTCACAGCGTTGTAGAATCGTAGAAGCGAAGAACTGCTCGATGATTTGATGAAGAACAATTTGAAGTAAGGAAGTCCGGTAGATGTAAAAAATGCTAATTTCAATTACAAGTTTAGCACCTTCAAAGGCTTCAAAGCTGCGTATTGATCCAAGGAAGGAATGCTGTTACTCGGGTGTATACAGAGGGCGTGCCTAGTTCACATCCATCACCCAGGCCAAAGGATACAACGCCGATCTGAAAAAAAGGCTTTTTAATTGCGTCTATCTTAGAAAAAATCGAAATAAGATTTGGATAACTGTTGCATAATATGCAAAGACAAGATAGTTTTTAATAATTTAATTTTGAAATTAAAGGAATATATTAGTTTTTAATAGAGTAAGCATTTTCATTACATCTTTATTCTTAATATAGAACAACTGCGATACATACCAATATTCGTCTGTTATTAACAAGAGCTGTCAAAGGTCCACCGGAATCTCCCTCGCAGGTACCAACGCGTCTGGAGCCGTCAGTGCATAAGTGACTTTGATGTAAAGGAACGTCTGAGAAGCTTCGTTGACACATAGCGTTGGTAAGAACTCTTAAGCTGACGTGGTATAGACTGGTGGTTTTTGGGAAGCCTTTTTGAGCTAGAAACGAATGTTGGTTTTTACCCGTAATGTGCTTTTGTCTTTTAGACTAGTTCAAACATTTCAATGATAAATAATAGACGTAATTGGTTAATTTTAAGATTACAAACATTTTGCAAAATTGTAAAATGCTTTTGATATAATAAATTAAAAGAACTAGAGCCTTGTTGAGTCTTACAAAGGCGAAAGAGTGTAGAAAAAGGTGTAAAATTTTCTTAAAAACTTACAATCCCTCGTTTTTCCATAACCCGTAGCGATGGCTGTGACTCCGGCGAAAGCATTTTTAGCATCCGATGTAGTAGGAAGTGCTATTGCTTGGATATTATCTAAAATATTATTGTTATGAAATATGTTTCTAAAATAAATATCTATCTTGTAGTAGGACAACACTTTAGGTCTATTATCTGTTTTTAATTTTTGAATGTTTCTATGTTTAAATTTATACTTAAGCTCTAATCTTTAAAAGCTAAGCACTTACTATTAAACTGCACCCTCGAAATCCTAACAACTGCTATATCATTAGTAATATCCTTGTCATTCCAAGATGGATGTACAACCACGTCACTAGTAGTAATTCTCGTTCCCCCAGAGAATATAGTAAGCGAGCCAAGCACAATGACAAAGGACCTGGCCTGGTTCTGCCCGTCCCACCAACAGTGAGCTGCGGTCAGTACTCGAGTGTTTGATACCAAAGCTCCACCACAAACGGATGTTTGACGGCTTGTTAATGTAGCTATAATGCCAGCCTTAGATAAAGACAATAATAAATTAGAATGAGAGTGATATTTAATAAACTTTTTCCTGCATTCCAAATGGAAATTAAAATAGACTATAATAAACAGTCGGAGAAACGAATAAGTCCTCTCTACCAGTCGGTCTGGTCACTAAAAATAAATTGTCTGTGAATCAGTTTCAATTTTGCCTAGATTGTCTGTCTACTTATTTACAATAGAGCAGAATAAATTATTTTTAATTGACAACCGATTTACATTATTACCCGGTATAGTTCTTTTGTAATTGATTTGTTTTGATTAAAATAATATTACCTGATAGGGGTAAGCCGTAATTGTAGGCACTTGATTTCCTCCTATAATTCTCCCTATTTTCTCATTGTTCATTAAATACTCGGCCTGTTGAATGCCCACATCCTGATGATACCGAAATGGTACACAAACACATATCTATACTAATAATAAGACAGTAAAAATCGAAAATCTGTACATTAAATATTTTTCCAAAAAACTGAAAGGAGGCAATTAAAGAAGAGTCATAGACACCAAAAAACCAATTTTTGGAATTCTTGTCTGTCTGTCTGTCTGTCTGTCTGTCTGTCTGTCTGTCTGTCTGTCTGGTACGTTATAACTTGAAAACGACTGAACGGATTTGAACGCGGTTTTCACAGTTGGATTACATATAATTAGGAGCGTTGTCAAAAGTTTATTTTGTCAAAATCGGTTAAGAGAAAAAGAAGTTATGGTCAATTGAAAATTTACTTCAACCACTGCTTTAAAATTTTTAAACACTTATATTGATTGATTAGTTATATATATTGTTAAATATGTTCTAATATAAGTTAATCTTAATATTAAAACTTATGAGAGGTAAAAAAAATAACAAATAACGCAGTGCGCGCGGGCGCGGTTGAAGTGTTGAACAATGTGCTCGATAGATGGCGTTGATAAAATTCGTAGATTTATTTTATTTTTTTATTTCTTAAACCTATACAGCTTATCAAAAACAGTTTACACAATAAAAATAGATTAAAAATAAAGCTAAAATAAGGTTAAAATATAGAATCGGAATTAGAATCTAAGATCAGGAAAAAGAATAACAAAAAAAAACACGAACAGAAAACAAAAATAAAAATATATATACACATGAACAAGTGGAACTATGTGAAGTACGAGCATTTTAGTGTGTGTGTGTGTATCAGTGTGTGCAATGGTGTTTCTGTGTGAGTGAGTGTGCGAGGTTGAGTCTTAGTTTTTTTTTAAAGAACTTCGACTTAGGCTAAATATATCCATCGCGGTATTAAGATGCTCCATTGTGTAATGACTACCATGCACTTCAAACTTTCATTAACGTTTTACCCTATGATTATTTTGAGTGAACACTACCTATACCAACAAGTATAAGGAAACGAGTGAAGAGACGTTTATCGTTTGTCCGCTCCCATTTTTCTATCTACATCCTTAACGTTAATGAGGTTTACCTTTTATTATTTGGTCAAGCTAATAAGTAATAACCTCACAAGTTCGTATTTCGTACTCATAACTTCGTAAGAATTTTCTTTCAACTCTTAGCCGCTGAGGAGTTTTACCTTCCATCATCAGCTCATCCACATAAGAAGATGACTATTAGAATATAAAACTGTCAGAATAGTAACTGCCTGTACGTTAATTTGAAAGTTGCCCTCTATTTCCCTGAATCATCCGATCCTGTAAAGCTACATCATCCCTGAGTAACACAGGCTATATATAATTCCAATTGTAACAAGATTTTAGCCCGTGAAAGAAAGCCCTGTCGAGATCATTAAAAAACGCTATATACTTAACCAAATTACACGTGGGCGAAGCCGCGGGCGGAAAGCTAGTATTAAATAAAGAAAATAATAAAATAATTATCATCGTAGAAACGTTAATAAATCAAGTGATTTAGCAATGAATTGTTAAACATAGGCAGTCGACTGCTTATTTATATTCGATATCGATTTCATGATAAAATTTAACTATTGTATTTCTTAGAAAATAACTAATCTGATTACGTAAATATATTTTAATCTAGTGTATAATCTCTACAATATTTTTCGAAATATAGAATTAAATAAAATAAATATCATTGTCAAATATTATTTAAATACCGACATTAAGATATTGGGGGATTATAGTTCTAACACTTTTTACCATGTACCACGTATTCGAAGTCTTCGAACCAACCACCCTTATAGAAAAGAGCGTAGCATTTCTTAAAAGGTCACAGTCTTCATGGGCGGTGACATGCTTATTATCTTAAAATTTTGGTAATTTAAAGCAGAATAATTGGCTTCATTGTATTAAATCACAGCACCAAGGTCTTTTAAAATCAGAGTCCGATTTCGTTACTGTATAGGAAACCCATCAAAGGACCCTGTGCTCAAATCTATTTATTCAGAATAACACAGTCTATACTAATAATAAGACAGTAAAAATCGAAAATCTGTACATTAAATATTTTTCCAAAAAACTGAAAGGAGGCAATTAAAGAAGAGTCATAGAAACCAAAAAAACAATTTTTGGAATTCTTGTCTGTCTGTCTGTCTGTTTGGTACGTTATTACTTGAAAACTACTGAACGGATTTGAACGCGGTTGTCACAGTTGGATTACATATAATTGGGAGCGTTGTCAAAAGTTTATTATGTCAAAATCGGTTAAGAGAAAAAGAAGTTATGGTCAATTGAAAATTTACTTCAACCACTGCTTCAAAATTTTTAAACACTTATATTGATTGATTATTTATATATTGTTAAATATGTTCTAATATAAGTTAATCTTAATATTAAAACTTATGAGAGGTAAAATAACAAATAACGCAGTGCGCGCGGGCGCGGTGGAACTATGTGTAGTACGAACATTTTATTGTGTGAGCGTGTATCAGTTTGTGCAATGGTGTTGCTGTGTGAGTGAGTGTGCGAGGTTGAGTTTTAGTTTTTTTTTAAAGAACTTCTACTTAGGCCAAATATATCCATCGCGGTATTAAGATGCTTCATTGTGTAATGACTACCATGCAGTTCAAACTTTCATTAACGTTTTACCCTATGATTATTTCAAACTAATAACCTTACAAGTACGTATGTCGTACTCATAACTTCGTAAGAATTTTCTTTTAACGCTGAGGAGTTTTACCTTCTATCATCAGCTCATCCACATAAGAAGATGACTATCAGAATATAAAATTGTCAGGAAAATAATTGCCTGTAAGTTAATTTTAAAGTTGCCTTCGATTTCCCTGAATCATCGGATCCTGACTACGGGACTAAAAAAATAGTCATTATCCCTCCTTTTTTATGTAATTAAAATACATCTTTGTAAAAAAGAAACGTTTTTCAACATTAGTCTATACGATGGCTAAGAAGCAACAAAGTTTTTATATGAACTTAAGCCGACATAGAAACGCTTTAACTTATTACAAGAGACAGATGACAGATGACAGATGACAGATGACAGATGACAGATGACAGATGACAGATGATAGATGACAGATGACAGATGACAGATGACAGATGACAGATGACAGATGACAGATGACAGATGACAGATGACAGATGACAGATGACAGATGACAGATGACAGATGACAGATGACAGATGACAGATGACAGATGACAGGTGACAGATGACAGATGACAGATGACAGATGACAGATGACAGATGACAGATGACAGATGACAGATGACAGATGACAGATGACAGATGACAGATGACAGATGACAGATGACAGATGACAGATGACAGATGACAGATGACAGATGACAGATGACAGATGACAGATGACAGATGACAGATGACAGATGACAGATGACAGATGACAGATGACAGATGACAGATGACAGATGACAGATGACAGATGACAGATGACAGATGACAGATGACAGATGACAGATGACAGATGACAGATGACAGATGACAGATGACAGATGACAGATGACAGATGACAGATGACAGATGACAGATGACAGATGACAGATGACAGATGACAGATGACAGATGACAGATGACAGATGACAGATGACAGATGACAGATGACAGATGACAGATGACAGATGACAGATGACAGATGACAGATGACAGATGACAGATGACAGATGACAGATGACAGATGACAGATGACAGATGACAGATGACAGATGACAGATGACAGATGACAGATGACAGATGACAGATGACAGGTGACAGATGACCGATGACAGATGACAGATGACAGAACGGATTTGAACGCGGTTTTCACTATATGTCAAGGAATTGTAATAATTAAAAGTGGATGATAAAATAATAGATAAGTAACACTTTTCCAAACGTTAAATTATACTATGTGTGTTCTTAATCTTCGACAGCACGGATGGGTCCTTGATTTATGTAAATTGTCACGGTAATGGTATTATGACGTCACACATGACGTGTGACATGGGTCGCTTCATTCAAGTCACGATTCTGCCGCAAATTACTGGCTGAATAGCACTTTGTTGTGTCAAAGTTGAAATTGAGGTACCTACCTAGTGAACGTACGTCTTCCAAAAAATTTAAATGTACGCTTAAGTAGAATTTAGACGAAGTTGCCAAGTTTTTTGTCTGGATATGTTTTATCTAATTTATTAATGTATATTTTTTAATATTATTATTTAATTTTGATTTTCGACGTCAACATAAAATACGAAACGTTATGAGTATATATTTTATTTCAGACAAAAAAGCAACAATTATTACACCTAATGTATAATTCTCACAGCGTTGTAGAATCGTAGAAGCGAAGAACTGCTCGATGATTTGATGAAGAACAATTTGAAGTAAGGAAGTCCGGTAGATGTAAAAAATGCTAATTTCAATTACAAGTTTAAAGCACCTTCAAAGGCTTCAAAGCTGCGTATTGATCCAAGGAAGGAATGCTGTTACTCGGGTGTATACAGAGGGCGTGCCTAGTTCACATCCATCACCCAGGCCAAAGGATACAACGCCGATCTGAAAAAAAGGCTTTTTAATTGCGTCTATCTTAGAAAAAATCGAAATAAGATTTGGATAACTGTTGCATAATATGCAAAGACAAGATAGTTTTTAATAATTTAATTTTGAAATTAAAGGAATATATTAGTTTTTAATAGAGTAAGCATTTTCATTACATCTTTATTCTTAATATAGAACAACTGCGATACATACCAATATTCGTCTGTTATTAACAAGAGCTGTCAAAGGTCCACCGGAATCTCCCTCGCAGGTACCAACGCGTCTGGAGCCGTCAGTGCATAAGTGACTTTGATGTAAAGGAACGTCTGAGAAGCTTCGTTGACACATAGCGTTGGTAAGAACTCTTAAGCTGACGTGGTATAGACTGGTGGTTTTTGGGAAGCCTTTTTGAGCTAGAAACGAATGTTGGTTTTTACCCGTAATGTGCTTTTGTCTTTTAGACTAGTTCAAACATTTCAATGATAAATAATAGACGTTATTGGTTAATTTTAAGATAACAAACATTTTGCAAAATTGTAAAATGCTTTTGATATAATAAATTAAAAGAACTAGAGCCTTGTTTAGTCTTACAAAGGCGAAATAGTGTAGAAAAAGGTGTCAAATTTTCTTAAAAACTTACAATCCCTCGTTTTTCCATAACCCGTAGCGATGGCTGTGACTCCAGCGAAAGCATTTTTAGCATCCGATGTAGTAGGAAGTGCTATTGCTTGGATATTATCTAAAATATTATTGTTATGAAATATTTTTCTAAAATAAATATCTATCTTGTAGTAGGACAACACTTTAGGTCTATTATCTGTTTTTAATTTTTGAATGTTTCTATGTTTAAATTTATACTTAAGCTCTAATCTTTAAAAGCTAAGCACTTACTATTAAACTGCACCCTCGAAATCCTAACAACTGCTATATCATTAGTAATATCCTTGTCATTCCAAGATGGATGTACAACCACGTCACTAGTAGTAATTCTCGTTCCCCCAGAGAATATAGTGAGCGAGCCAAGCACAACGACAAAGGACCTGGCCTGGTTCTGCCCGTCCCACCAACAGTGAGCTGCGGTTAGTACTCGAGTGTTTGATACCAAAGCTCCACCACAAACGGATGTTTGACGGCTTGTTAATGTAGCTATAATGCCAGCCTTAGATAAAGACAATAATAAATTAGGATGAGAGTGATATTTAATAAACTTTTTCCTGCATTCCAAATGGAAATTAAAATAGACTATAATAAACAGTCGGAGAAACGAATAAGTCCTCTCTCCCAGTCGGTCTGGTCACTAAAAATAAATTGTCTGTGAATCAGTTTCAATTTTGCCTAGATTGTCTGTCTACTTATTTACAATAGAGCGGAATAAATTATTTTTAATTGACAACCGATTTACATTATTACCCGGTATAGTTCTTTTGTAATTGATTTGTTTTGATTAAAGTAATATTACCTGATAGGGGTAAGCCGTAATTGTAGGCACTTGATTTCCTCCTATAATTCTCCCTGTTTTCTCATTGTTCATTAAATACTCGGCCTGTTGAATGCCCACATCCTGATGATACCGAAATGGTACACAAACACATATATTAAATAAAGAAAATAATAAAATAATTATCATCATAGAAACGTTAATAAATTAAGTGATTTAGCAATGAATTGTTAAACAAAGGCACTCGACTGCTTATTTATATTCGATATCGATTCCATGATAAAATTTAACTATTGTATTTCTTAGAAAATAACTAATCTGATTACGTAAATATATTTTAATCTAGTGTATAATCTCTACAATATTTTTCGAAATATAGAATTAAATAAAATAAATATCATTGTCAAATATTATTTAAATACCGACATTAAGATATTGGGGGATTATAGTTCTAACACTTTTTACCATGTACCACGTATTCGAAGTCTTCGAACCAACCACCCTTATAGAAAAGAGCGTAGCATTTCTTAAAAGGTCACAGTGTTCATGGGCGGTGACATGCTTATTTGCCCCCTATTATGCTTATTATCTTAAAATTTTGGTAATTTAAAGCAGAATAATTGGCTTCATTGTATTAAATCACAGCACCAAGGTCTTTGAAATCAGAGTCCGATTTCGTTACTGTATAGGAAACCCATCAAAGGACCCTGTGTTCAAATCTATTTACTCAGAATAACACAATCTATACTAATAATAAGACAGTAAAAATCGAAAATCTGTACATTAAATATTTTTCCAAAAAACTGAAAGTAGGCAATTAAAGAAGAGTCATAGAAACAAAAAAAACCATTTTTGGAATTCTTGTCTGTCTGTCCGTCTGTCTGTCTGTCTGTCTGTCTGTCTGGTACGTTATAACTTGAAAACTACTGAACGGATTTGAACGCGGTTCACAGTTGTATTACATATTATTGGGAGCGTTGTCAAAAGTTTATTTTGTCAAAATCGGTTAACAGAAAAAGAAGTTATGGTCAATTGAAAATTTACTTCAACCACTGCTTCAAAATTTTTAAACACTTATATTGATTGATTAGTTATATATTGTTAAATATGTTCTAATATAAGTTAATCTTAATATTAAAACTTATGAGAGGTAACGAAAATAACAAATAACGCAGTGCGCGCGGGCGCGGTTGAAGTGTTGAACAATGTGCTCGATAGATGGCGTTGATAAAATTCGTCATCAACCTAGATTTATTTTATTTTTTTATTTCTTAAACCTATACAGCTTATCAAAAACAGTTTACATAATAAAAATAGATTAAAATAAAGCCAAAATAAGGTTAAAATATAGAACCGGAAATAGAATCTAAGATCAGAAAAAAGAATAACAAAAAAAAACACGAATAGAAAAAAATAAGTAAAAATATATATATATATATACACATGAACAAGTAGAACTATGTGAAGTACGAACATTTAAATGTGTGTGTATCAGTGTGTGCAATGGTGTTGATGTGTGAGTGAGTGTGCGAGGTTGAGTCTTAGTTTTTTTTTAAAGAACTTCTACTTAGGCCAAATATATCCAATAGATCGCGGTATTAAGATGCTCCATTGTGTAATGACTACCATGCAGTTCAAACTTTCATTAACGTTTTACCCTATGATTATTTTGAGTGAACACTACCTATACAAACAAGTAAAAGGAAATGAAAGAGATGTTTCTCCGCGTCCATTTATCCACCTACTTCCTTAACGTTAATGAGGACTATCAGAATTTTAAAATAGTCAGAAAAGTAATTGCCTGTAAGTTAATTTGAAAGTTGCCCTCGATTTCCCTGAATCATCGGATCCTGACTACGGAACCAACTTGAAAGTACCCCCTCCCGAACAAAAAATATTCACGTAAATGGTTAATAAACATCAAGTCTACAGAAACAGAGGATGTTGATAACATTTGTACACGTGAAGCTACATCATCCCTGAATAACACAGGCTATAAAATCTATCTAAAGTAGCCTTCGTAATGACATTACGATGTATTGATATTTTCATGAGAGTCATGTTTGATAAAATTTGCAATTCGTGAAATAAAAAATCAAAATACATATCAGCAAAGTAATAACAATTAACTTTAAATTTGATCACTTGTTTAGCATTACAACTCAGATATAAATCAAATATACTTTAGGTATCTAAATGATAATTGTTTATTTTTGATTAAGATCATTATATCGCTCGCTATACATTTCCTCCTCGCTTTACTTATTTATAACTAGCTTTCCGCCCGCGGCTTCGCCCACGTGTAATTTGGTTAAGTATATAGCGTTTTTTAATGATCTCGACAGGGCTTTCTTTCACGGGCTAAAATCTTGTTACAATTGGAATTATATATAGCCTGTGTTACTCAGGGATGATGTAGCTTTACATGTACAAATGTTATCAACATCCTCTGTTTCTGTGGACTTGATGTTTATTTACCATTTACGTGATTATTTTCTTGTTCGGTAGGGTGTACTTTCAAGTTAGTCCCGTAGTCAGGATCCGATGATTCAGTTTTTTTGGTTTCTATGACTCTTCTTTAATTGCCTCCTTTCAGTTTTTTGAAAAATATTTAATGTACAGACATTCGATTTTTACTGTCTTATTATTAGTATAGTTTAAAATTAGAATTTAGATGAAATTAATTGTGGCTGTCGATGGTGAAGACGATTTCTGTTTATTACGACTTAGATTATCGTATATGATTTTAATTGATAAAATCTTATCATTGTTGATATGAGAAAATAGACTATCAGATTTATTCTTTGTTGAGTATTTATTTAAATGTCTACGGTTCTTTTTTCAGTGACGTTCGTCGCTCCACCATTGAGCGATTTGTTAGAAACGTTTTTCCAAACACCACCACATTATGGAACTAGATGCCTGTCACGGTTTTCCAAACCAATACAACTAGGCTCCTTCTCGAAAATCTTTATAAATGAGATCTATAAGAGTACCGGTATTACATGGACGCGGTTTGGGTTTTAGTATCAGAGTATTAGGATATTAGGAGTCCAACATTCACTGCGCTGATGTTCAGCCCAGGCGCAGTAGTTCTTTTTACCGGTATATCGGTTTTCCCCCCATATAAAAAAATGTAGAATTTTGACAAATGTATCAAGTTTTATTCAGGATAGGGCATATAATCTAATTGTATAAATGTATAAAGTTATTTATATATTTTAATATGATCTAACAATTTTTATAATAAAACATGATGAGTATACGTCTTTATTTCATGCCAAAATATGAAAAAAAACTGTTATTAGACGCAATGTATAATTAATTTATTATTCTTCTAAGGATGAATAAAAATAGTGCATTTTAGAATCAGAGAAGCATAGATCCTGACTGCTCGATGATTTGAGAAAGAGCAAGTTGAAGTCATGAAGTCTGGTAGAAGCAAAAAATACCGTTGCACACCAAACCAGCTAGTAACTCATAAGGATGTGGTGTTTATTAATATACTCTAACCCCACTGTCTAAACAATTAATTAAAAAAATACATCAAATATATATTTAAAAAATGTATAAGCTTATTTAAATTACAAGTATAGCAACTTCAAGGGCTTCACAGTTGAGCATTGATCCATGTAAGGAATGCCGTTACTCGCGTGTATACAGAAGGCGTGCCTAGTTCACATCCATCACCCAGGCCAAAGGATACAATGCCGATCTGAAAAAAAGGCTTTTTAATATATCTATCGATATCGATCTTAGATAAACCTAATAAAAATTTGATTTAATATGGTCTACACATAAAACTGTTAAATAAAATGCAAAAACAAGGTAAATAATAATTATGATTATACTTAATTTTATTACAGAGGAAGCATTGTAGTATATTACACATATTGATTCTCAATATAAATCAACTGCAATACATACCAATATACGTCTATTATTAACAAGAGCTGTCAAAGGTCCACCGGAATCTCCCTCGCAGGTACCAACTCGATTAGACCCGTCACTACATAAATGACTTCCATGTATCGCAACGTCTAAGAAGCTTTGTTGACAAATAGTGTTGGTCAGAACTTTTAAACTAACGTGGTATAGACTGGTGGTTGTTGGAAAACCACTTTGAGCTGGAAAGGAATGTTGGTTTATAGCCGCAATGTGATAATGTCTAAAAGACGTTTAAATGTACTGTACTCATTGAAAAAGAAATTATAGATTGCATAATTAATGCAAATTTACTTTATTGGTTAATTTTAAGATTTCAAGCATTTACCAACATTGTTACATGTTAGTGTCATTAAAAATAATAGCAAAATAAACTAAGCCATACGCTTAATGATATTTATTTATTTATTTACACTTTATTGCACTTAAACAGTAGAAGCATGACGTTGATAGATGTTAGTACGTATAACAGCAACGGGCGGCCTTATCGCTAATAAGCGATCTTATACAACCCACCGAAATTATGTATATATATATATATACATATATATATATAAGTATATAATTATATTAAATATATTTATGTCCCGAAATTACATATAAGATATAATAAATTAATGAAAAAATAGCATTTTAGTGATACAAAGGCGAAACAGCACTAGTGTATGAAAATGTGTCAAATGTTAATTAAGCTTACCATCACTGGTCTTTCCGTAACCCGTAGCGATGGCTGTAACTCCGACGAAAGCATTATTAACCTCGGATATATTAGGCAGTGCTATTGATTGAATATTATCTAAAATATAATATGTTTTTAAAATAAATATGTAAATTTCGGTAAATCAACTGTTTTTGATTTGTTAATAATTAGCAGTTTATATTTTTTTATATATTAACTCGAAGTATGTATGAGTAGGCATTAGCATTTAAGATTCTTTATTTATAAATCCTACTGAAGTAAACTTACTATTAAACTGTACCCTAGAAATCTTAACAACTGCTATATCATTAATAATATCCTTGTCATTCCAAGATGGATGTACAACGACGTCACTAGTAGTAATTCTCGTCCCCCCTGTGAATATAGTCAGGGAGCCAAGCACAACGGTGAAGGACCTGGCCTGGTTCTGCCCGTCCCACCAGCAGTGAGCTGCGGTTAATACTCGAGTGTTTGATACCAAAGCACCACCACAAACTGATGTCCAGCCACTTGTTAATGTAGCTATAATGCCGGCCTAAGACATTAACAATAATATATTGGTTATCAAATAAAAAAATATATAATATTGTATTATTATTATACTATATATTTATCATATAGGTATACTATGTAATAAATATATGGTATATGTTATTTAAAAAAATGTCGGGGAAACGACTGATCAGCCACTGAAAGATAAATTGTCTGATAATTAGACGCTAAGATGTGTCCGTCGTATTCCTTTTTTGCTAGCAATATTATAATAGCCTAGCAATAAATAATACAACACAATAAATAATATTTATGTATAGGTTTTGTATACGCAGATAGTATTTTGTTGTTATATATGTAAATAATCTCACCTGATAAGGATAAGCCGTAATACTAGGGACTTGATTTCCTCCTACAATTCTCCCTATTTTCTCATTAGTCATCAAATATTCGGCCTGTTTAATGCCCACATCCTTATGATACCGAAATGGTACACAAACACATATATTAAATAAAGAAAATAATAATAATAACTTCATTGCACAAACGTCAAATAAAAAACTGAATAAGTACTGAACTATTATTATCTTTTCGATTATTGTTATATCCGATATCAGTTTCAAGATATAATTGAAATACATACCCGAGAACATAAATATTTTTACTAATGTATTTTTTATAAAATAAATAATCTAAATACGTAAATAAACTATATATCTAGAGTACAATCTATACAATAATATTTTTTAAAATATGTAATGAAATATTATTTTAAATAAAGAAATAAACAAATAAAATGGGTTTTTGGCTATATGTTGAAAATGAAAAAAACATTGCCATTATGTTTATTATGATTTATGTCGGTAGGATCGTTTATATAATATTTTATCTGATAAAATCGTATCAATCCTGATATGTGGAAATCAGCTGTCCGATTAATTCTTTGTTTAGTATTTATATAAATGTAAGTTATTTTCTTTCCGACGTTCGCCGCTCCACCACTGCGCGTGAACACATTTTGTACCATGCACCACTGTCATTTTGGAACCAGCTGTCAATTGAACCTTTACGACTTAGGGTCCTTCTAGAAAATAGCGTACCACCCCACTCATGTGAGTGTCTAAGAGCGGCGACTTTACCATTACCGTGTCCACATTTTTCCCTTCTCATATAAAAAAATACTGATATTAGTATGAAATAATAGTTTCGTATTTAATAAAGATTGCTGTTATTTATCAATTGAGGTAATTAAAACCACAATAATTGGCTTCATCGTATTTTATCACGGCGTACCAAGGTCTTTGAAATCAGAGTCCGAATTCGTTGTTCCTTTATAGAAAACCCATCAAAGGATCCTTGCGCTTAAATTAATTCACTCAGACTAAAACAATTACTCGTAACAAGAAATACTTTATCGTGTAGGAAAATACAAGGACTACCATTATTAAGATAATAAGCTAAATAAAATATGCAGTTATTTCAACAATGTCCAATCTTACCTTATTTATTTATTAATTCATTTTAGTTTCATTTCGTTAAATTTATTTCATGTATTTTTAAATTTATATAACACAAACTTGACTAAATTAGCCATAATAGACATCACAATACTTCGTGATGTCGATTAACACTAGATTTTATGTTTGTTTATAATGTCTTAAGATTTGTTACTGATTTTACCACTTTTGGATAATAATCAAGTTGTAGAAGTAATTAGCAAGGTCCGTTAATGATGACGAAGGTTTTGTTTTCAGTCACGTGTGAACTCAAACGACCCCTTGGCGCATGTGTAATAAAATTATAGGCCCATGTCTCACGTGACATGGATTGATTAAAACTGTCCCTTAGTTAAGGGAAAGTGTCTACAAAAGAATGGGCTTACTTAAGTTAAAGCGACGCACTTCTATATAGAAGGATTTGTATTTATTATATTTTAAATAGAATTTAGATAAAAAAATAAATTGTCTGTCAATTTGATGTGGCAGTCACTTGCTGACCAAGACTTCTTAATTTTAAAATGTTGACTTGTATAATTAAATAATTTCGCTTTTATATAAAAGCGAATCTTATGTTTGTTACCACTGACCCAATATTTTTAATTGTAAAAAAATAACTGTTTCCCAATGAACACTAACAATTAACACATTGTTTGTAAAGATGTTCGACCATTATTTTCCACAACACAATATACTGAACTTTACACCGGCCCATTATAATATGTTTTGAGAAATTGACGACATTAATCATCAGAAATTTATTAATAAATCTCTCAAATAATAGGCATATTTTGTGAGATACCAAGTTTCGTAATAATTTTTGGCTTGGCTTGTACGTTATGATGGAATATCAGAAGATGTATGATTATATTGCTTTTAAATTTACACTTTATTCCGCTTTAAACGCTAAGAATTTGCTAAGCTACTTAACAGGAGTGTTCTAACTAGGGCACATGTAAAATGGCCGTATATATTATATACACGGCCATAAGCTGGTCGTATTATAAAATTAATGTCTGGAAAATTGAAAAATTGTTTATTCGTCATCCCAGTACAAAACTTTACAGTGTCCGGTATCCCCTTTTGTGGCTGTCATGTCTTTAGTTGTAGTTATTTTATGTACATCAACTACATGTTAGCTGTAGAATTATGTAATTTGTATTTTTACTTGAATGATTTATAGACGGTGACAGTAAGCCGGACGTCACACGAGATTAAGGTAGACGTGACGCAGGTCGCGATTACCCGCCTTGCTAAAATTTACGACCCTCAGTTTTATGCACATCCACTTCTTAGCTCACAAATATGACAAGAAACGGTACATATTTCATTTAAAGAATTTAAACTATACGTATATACAACTGTTATTTACAAATTCACGTATTAGATAATATGTATTTTGTAATAATATTCTAATGTTTATAAATCCTCCAAACTAAAAAGGCCTATAGTTCGGTATTTCAAACAAATCGGTCATTTTAAATATCGTTATAACTCCTAAAGATTTCAGTTTATAAATTTATTATTTCTTTGTATTTTTTAATTAATTTATTTACTGATTTTCCGCATATTATCGTTCACTATTGCACGTCAATAGTCATCCTAAATCTATAGGAACGAGGGTTCCAAAATAAACCGGTTTGAGAAGATACCCTTATGAAGCAATTTCACAAGTATTACTTTATCTACGTGACATGATGGTAGCTTTTTTTATTTTTAAAAACACACTTCATCGAAACTGTATATTTGTTGTAAAATGAAGCTAGTTTTCGTTAACATAGTCAACGCTATGAGATAGTTCCTAACAATACCCAAAACCATGAGTAGGTCAAGTGCAAACAACCCTTATAAAGCCACTTCACGTGTGCAGTCATTTAAAATTCCACCGGAAGCGTTTATTGCAAATGTTTCGCTCAGCTTAAATATAGTTTATAAAGTTTTTACGAGTTTGGAACACAAACTGCGACTATAATTATACTGGTACAACAAAGCGTTTGAGCTGTAATCAATTTTAAGCATGTTTGTAAGTGTAAAATTACAAAATAATTAATATAAAACTAATGACTATATCAAATGAGTTTCCTTTTAGAGTCTGTTGTGAAAATTTATTGTATCATTAGACATGTTTAGGCTGAACGATCAAAATATATCACCCAAGCCATCGATGACTACAATAAATGACCGGATGCATTGCACCCCCTGCACCATGGTACATGGATCAAGACGGGTTTGGGGATTGATTAAATATATGATAAATTGCGAAGATTATGATTATAATAAGTTTCACACATTTTTTAATTAAAGCTGAACCGAAATTTTATCATTTAGATGTAGGAACTGTGTTATGTATGAAAAAGGCTGCTTTAAAAACTCAGCCAAGATAATATTACAGGTGTACATATATACATTTATAGCAGTTCAATTATATTGGTTACAATTACTGTTTATGTTTAGTGTGTGAAGGTGTGTTTAAAAATAATATAAATTTGTTTTAAGTATCTTAAAATGTTGTTACACTTCTGAAACTGATATTAATATTTTTATATTTTAATTTGACATATAAATTGATAATATTCTTACGATATTGCTCTACCGTTCTGTTAACAAGATTGACCCCGAAAGATACTGCGGTCTGTCCGAAACATAAACTTAACAGTTACCAAGTAATTAACTTAACAAAACAAGATGCTGGGAAAAGTTACCTTTGATAAAAAGTTCTGGTAAATTATCTGGTGAAGTAATTAATCAAAGTGACGTCCACGGCAACGTTAATTGTTAGAAAAAGTTAATTTATTACTTGTCTTGGGTGCTAAAACTATTTATCATAATTTTATATCAGCAAGGTTTTCTTAGGTAAAATGTAACCATTACATCCATAAAAGTATACATCATACAAACATATTTTTTTTTTAGACGTTTTAATTAGTACAGTGGTAATTTTGGAAGCAGTGTGTGGTGGAAGTTTTTTCATCCACCAAAATGTCTAAAAGATTTTATAGACCACCAAAAATATTCGCACAACCACAGAATATGTACATAACGTGTTGCTTTGTTTAGGCAAAGCAAAAACCTTTTATTTACACATAATATTTTTATAGCCGATATGAAATATATCGTTGTATTCTCTGAAGCGATTTAAAAATTGTAATTGTACACTGTTGAGAAAATATTATAGAAAATTTGTATGATGGGGGAAAGTTCTACTATCTGATTCAGGCAGTATTTGTTCTTAAAAAAAACCTTTGAAAATTAAGGCATCTTTAACGATTACAAGTCACTTGATCTTATCGTATTCTTATAGCAGTTTTCAAAGTTTGCTTGTTTTCAATTCCTTATCTAACATTCAACTTTGCACAGAACCAACTGGAGATAGGCCAAAATTGAACGATTATAAAATCTATAAACCGTTTCCAAGTTTGTTTTGCCTCAGGCTATTTGGAAGCCTCCTGCGTAAGGGTGTATCCTGACGGTCGATTATAAATGTCCGAGTACATTCAATTTTAAAATTCGCCATAAGTATCCAAATTGTAGAAAAATTAAAGTTAATTTATTTATTTTCTGCCAAAAAAAAATAATAGTGTATCAGGGTATGTGTGTATTAAGAGATACGTTGTATAAAACAGGGGTTTTGACTTTTAGGAGTCACTATGCATTATACATATAGAACAAACACCACTTCATATCACAGTTTACGCCAAATTACGTAATGGCTAGTAGATTTACATACCATATTAAATAAGCATTCACGAAGAGAAAACATGTTGTCCTTTCAAACGATAAATATATAGAATTAAAACATGACATAGTTTTGCTGTTGCGCAAGCTAGCTGGTCGTGTTTAAAAGCCTTAAGTTCACGTAAACTTTACGTAACTGAACTTTCACGAATTCCTATGCCAAGTACTGTGTTATTGGGTCAGTGGGAATGTATTGTATCATTTTATATATTTTTGAAATATAGTTAATAATTTCAAACACCGATATTCAGATCTAGAAGGACATTAACAATTTTTCTTTGAATTGAACACTTCTTCGTGTTTTTAAAATGAACGCGGCACAACAATAAGTATACCTTATTCAAATATCACGTCTGTAGTTCACTACTTCAAAGTACAGGAAATCTAAATTAACAGTAACAATATATTTCTCATAAGATAAATAAAACATAACTAACTTTATTCACTATTCGTTTTTAAATGATTTATATATTTTTTTATTATACTCTTTATATGTTTTTAAATTTAATTAAAAAATATATTGAAAATCTGTTAAAATGTAATAATATGAGCAATTTTTCTTAAACAGTATTTTATACTAGTTAGTAGCAAAGCGGTTGGCCTCTTATACACACTACACTTCTTATATATAGAGTAGAAATAAGGACATATTTTTATTATGAGGAAGTCTGTTATTGACAAATATTAACTAGTTTTATGCTAGTTTACATTGTAAGGATAAAACAACACTCTCCTTAGATACTAAAATTGTACGAACGTTATTTTATATGTATGTTTCGCGAGTAACTCAAAAGCGTAAAGCGTATCACAACTGGCGCATAATTTAAGATGTGGACTCTGTCTTTGCTTGTATTCTTTATCTCTTGTACAAACAAAACGGACGGCGAGTAGATAAAGTGACATTTTCAGATTTTCTAGATATCCTTGACATAGTTTAAAAATGAATAGTGGTTCAAGAGTTCCTTTTTCAGCATATTCGCCGAAATATGTTCACGTAATATTTTAATGTAAGATTTTGGAGCCGAAACATTTGATATGCATGAATGCCGCATATGTTAATATGGTTAGAATATTGTCAGGTATTTCACGTTTTAAAGTAAAAAGTGTGCCCAGGACAAAATTATGTCAGAAATTATCTGACTGTCCAGTTAGTAAACTGTGACTTTGGCGCAGCGCGGCATACATAAACGTTCGTTAAACATTCATGAGCGGTCTTGTTTTTGCACTGTTTAACTCTGATATTCTTACTTCCTTCCACTTCATTTCTTGTTGCTTCTCATGTTTTAAGCGCTGTAATTTAAAAAATACCTACATTTTATTATAATTTTCCTAACTACGATTGTTAATTTCATAAATGTTAACAGTTGAGCTTAGTGAAGGACAATACCTACTATTGTAGTAAAAATAATAGATAAAAAATAGACTTAACCAAAGTAATTCAAAATATGTTATATGTTTCCTTTGGAGTAAAGACTTTTGGATCTTCGGGTTTATGTGCTTATCAAAGAATTATGTAGGACCCCGGTAGTCATTACCGGTGATCCAAGAGCTGGTGCTTTTCTCGTTCAGCGTATAAGCATTGCGATACAGCGAGGAAATGCCGCCAGCATTATGGGTACTCTACCACAAGGAAAACTTTTTAAATTTGTTTTAGTTTTGTGTTTTTTTTTATTTTAAGTTATTATAGTTTGGTTAATATAAAGAATGTTTATGTTAAATGTCAATCAATTATTAAATGAATCAAAATTAATAAATAAATTATAGTATTAACAATGATATCACAATTTAATGTATGGAACTGTTTTTAAATAATAATTTTTATAACAATTGAAAGTTAGATGTTTTGGTTTATATTAAATTATACTGTTTAGTGTTATGTAATAACATCGCTTACGTAACTTAAAAGCAAGTTGAACCGAAATAAATAAAGATTATGCTTCCTTGATAAAATACGTTCCAATTAGCAGAAACCTTTCTCATCTCTTACACAAATAAAGGATCTAATTATATTTAATAAGATAAAGTGATCTAAAACATTTTTGTTTATTATTTTTTTGTAAAAGTTTGCATCAATTTTTTTGTCTAAATCTAATGTTGCGGTTGTGGGAAACCCTATAGCTTTACGGCCAAGTTCACTCACGATTAGAGGGGCTAAGGACTGAATAACGACTGACTGATCGAAGTATCGTGTCGTTACTTAAAGGTGCTTTAAAAACCTTCAAGCTATTGTGAGGGGCTTCACCCCTCTCTGATGCAGTGTATTATCTAGTTATTGATACTCAATTTTGTACAGAAATGCATATTTCAATACAGGAGGTCTGAGTTTCCGCTTGGATCAAAAATGTTAAGCCCCTTAGATTTTTCTAATGGTAATATTAGAGGTAAAATATTATTATTGTTCATAGCATTACTCCAGTCTAACGAACAAATTATTATTAAGAAAATGTTTAAAAAATCAGTCAAAACTTTTAGGCTTTTTAAATCAAAGTTATTAATACAGCTGGATGAAATTGGGGTTAAGTAGTTTACTCTATTTTATATCTAGTCTGGCTGGATTTTTATTTCAATGTACGCAGATAAGGAATTCATCGGTAAAGGAAAACAAATAGAAATGATCAAAGAAAAAGAAATCCGAGGTCGACCCATCTAAGGGTAAAAACCCTTACTACTAAAGTACAGTGTTGATTCTAAATAATTCGATATTTACCAATAATAGGGGTATAAGTATGACATTGTCGTTTTATTTGAATTTCGAATCGACCTTCATGGAGCTTTTGAGTGAAACTTTTTACACATGGAGTCCATGCGGCATTTAAAAAAACATGTGAATTTGTCATTCGATTATCGTCATTTGGTTAATTTTTTTACTCTGCTTGGAAAAAACCGTACTTTAAAAGTTCGAGTGATTTTTGAACACGAGTTCCGAAACAGAAACAGCTCGCAGTATCAATGTTGCGTTTGAATAGGGTACTGCTAATGAACAGACGGTGAGAGTTTGGCTTTCGTTATGGAAAAATTGATTTGAAATACAAATCACGTCGGAGACCGCCACACACAATATTCACTCATTTGCGTTTAATCAATGAAATAAAAAATATGTGATGTAATAATAGACTCAAACTGTTAAATAAGCTTTAAACAAAACGTACCGTTTACCGACCTACTTATATTTTTAAAGAGATAAATATATAGTTTATCAATGGAAGAATAACTAACATAAAGGGTATTCCAAATCTATTGAATTATTCAGAGATCTCGTCCGTCTTGTTGAAGGCTCGAACCCTATAACCTGTATAGTAGATAAATCACCTTATTTGAATATCTACAAATGATGTATGTATTGAACTATATATAAAGTGTTTTTTCGTTTATGATAGATTACTATGTAGATAAGGGAAATCTTAACTATAACCTAACAGGTCTGAAACCATTCATACGTATTGGTTACTCCGTTGTTTTGTGTGTTTTGTCCATCAGTCAAATTATGTAAATTTTACAAAATTTCCGTTTATCATTTAAAAATAAATTTAATGTCTAGGTGTAATATTTTATCGAGAAATGTTCTTCGACCACTTACTGAAATTAATAAGCATGTTAAATTAAAAATCCCGTGTTATACATTTATTGTACTTAAGTGCACTTTATACAAGTAAATTATGCCAACATTAAAAACACATAACTATAGAAAATGCTTACGCAAATGCACTCAGCATAACGTGCCTTTTTTTAACGGAAATCGTGCCAAAAGCACGAGAACGTATGTGGGAATTTGTATTCTCTTTCTTAATGGAACTGCACAGTAATTGCGAGAAAATCTGAAGAAAATGTATTATAACTATTTCTTAAAAATACAGTAACGATTAGAAAATAAATGCGAATTTCTGAAAGGCTTAAAACATTAAAAATTAAAAAAGGTTAAACATTATTTACATCGTATTCAAGATTCACGGGATACAATTAATTTATTTCTAAATTTAAATGCTTATTCGTATTCCGAAAACGGATTTAACTGCTTTAAATTAACTTTTAATATACTGTTGGGCTCGACATATCAACTGTGCAAATACGAGTTGTTAAACTGATTTTATGAGCAAGGCATGATAAACTAATATACTTCGCTTTCACTCAATATCAAAAAACCCGGCAATCGAGTCCCGTATTATTCATTATAATGTCTGATATTCAGGAAATGATATTCAAAACAACTCGTAAGTGTATTTTTAATTACAAGAAATAAAAAAGATTTGACTGATAATACAGTTACAGGCGTATCTATTATACGATAATCACAAATTTGATAAAAATAATTGTGATATTTTTGTGTGTAATAATAATTGTACATTGAAATGTTCGAACTTTGGAGACTATAACTTAATGGTTGAGTGTCATCTATTTGACTTTCCACTCGGAATATCGAAAAGCTACAAATGATTTTCGGTCAGAAACTGTCACGTATGTTGAGAAAAAATCTTCACACCGTGACGTAACGTTTAAAGGGGAATACACACTATTATTAATCAATTGTCCTAGGAATAAATCATATAATTTCTACTATATGTTGCATTATTATATTATCCAAATATATTTTTTAATATATTGCTTAATTAAGGTGAATTGTAGTAAATTAGATACATATATCAGTTAATATTTAATTTAATTGGCTAATCTGACTTTGGACATATACGAGTAATTTGAGACAAAGCGTCAGCGACAGAAGGACAGAGAACCAAGTCTTTCTTCCAAGAATTTCCAACAGGATGCAAATGGACATTAAAATATATAATATTGATATGACAAAGTTGAACAAATTGGCCAATCAAAGTAATTTAATGGTAATTATTGTAAATAGTTTTAGAATATTGATATTGGTAAATCAAAGTAAAATATAATATTTTGATAAACAAATTGGATTTAAAAAGATATAAAAGAACATTTCAAATTGATATTGATTATTGAAAATTATTTAAAGATATAGATAGGGTTTAAATTTAAGCAATGAATTGCTTGTATTTGGTGAACACGCCTTATCTTATTTTATCATACGTTAAAGTAATAATAATTCCTATTATGATAGGGTAAATCTAAACTTAAGTTATAAATGCGTAAATGTGCAGTGTAGAGGTTCCTTAGCGTAGTACGCTAAAAGCCAAGCACCGGCTTTTGGGACTGCCCCGGGATGATTTATCACTTCACTAAAAACTTTGAGCACCGTCCAAAAAATATACAAACTTTTGAACGGGAAAAAATTCAATCGCACATTTAATTAAGTTTCAATATTAATGTGTGATATATGAACGTTCAATACGTTACACAGACAACGTTGTTCACGTAAAATGTAAACAACAATTCTCTAACAAATTAATCTAACTTCGCTGCAAATATAATTTAGTACTGAATTGTTTTAGGCGCTTCTCTTAGAAACTTGTGGTACCTTTTTAATTAATGCTTTTGTCGGATAGTAAGTTATTATAAGGAATGGTTATAATAATAGACTTTCATTCTCCTATCACATATTTATTTTCAATTGCAAATATTAACGCAAATCTAATTACCGTCAACAAGTAATTTTTAAGTATAAAGGTTATTAGTACATATATCGGTGGTACCGACCGAATATTTTTCTATTTCAGACCTGATAAATAGATAAGCATAGTTTAGGTATTGTATTTTTACTAGATTTTTAATTAAGTAAGTGCCTGACTATGTACTTGGCGATAACTTAACAAGATTTTATTTATTGTTTGTTCCAAAATATTTTACACTTATTTATTGCACGTTAGTCGCTTAAGTGATGTTTTTTTTTAAATTATAGTACTATTGTATTCGTTCGTGTATTCGTTTTGATGAATTATTTATTACTTTAACACATTTGTTAAGAATTAAAATGTATGTTTATTGTCCGATCAGAGCTGATCTAGCTAGTGCTTCAAGTTGGATCTGGACGCCATCTTGCTGTGGTTACAGTGTGTTCGGGATTCTAAGACCAGTCTTTTAAACCATTGTACAGCATGTTTAACCGAGTTGGGTCGTAGACACATCTTTTGACAGTGAGATGGGTGCCCTGAACCGACTGCTCTTTATAATTGTGTACATGATTACTATTGTAATAACCGTGTTTTGGTCGTACATAACGCCCACCAATAATTTTAATTAAAAGTGTGTGAAATATTAAGATTTGTTATATTCTAATATTATTATTAGTGTTTACAATGCCCAAAATCAATTCAGAACATTTATTTATGAATAAATATGTGAGCTGTGATCGGGGTGTTAGAAAATATTCAAGTGTTGATGTAGTTTATCACATATTACGCGCTACAAGCTTACCTAAGGGCTAAGTGACTAAGTGAGAAAAGTGTCCTAATTCTTATAATTAATATCAAAGTTTCTTTCTTCAACTGTTTCTTGGATTTTTTCGTGTTTAAGCAAGTATATTCTTGTACATTTGCGTCTTGAGTCATATGAGGTGTTTGAAAAAGTTTAGAGGGCTGAGACCTTAACCTCTATGCCAATATTGCTGTCATTGTATGTTGGTGTCTATAACTCTTTAGTTGCTATATCGTAGAAATTAATAAAAAATATATTAAAATTCACAACATAAATAAAAGCACATTTCTCATAATCATTTATAACTTGTCGCAACGAACAACCGCTAAGCCCCTGGGTGACTACTTAATGAAAACTTGAGAAAATTACCATTCCACTTTCGTATTTTATTTATGAAGTATCTAATATTTAACACAATGATTTATGTTTCTTAATTGTATTAATTTGTATATTAATTGAATTAATAAAACAATAATACAGTTTAACTCTTGTGTTAACATTAAGAATACTTTTTTAAAATGATATTTTAAAAAATATATTTGTAAAAAGATTTAAGTCTATCGGGGCTGATTTAATCTTTTATTAGTATGTCCAAAGTAAACATAACGCCGTCGTAAAATTAATATTTGATAACCTTTTTTAGATCATCTACTTGTCTTTAAAACTGTCAACAAGATTTTCTCTATTCCATATTTTTATATATACAAAGTTTTGAATATACAATTGGCGTTCGCGACATTTTGCATAAATTTAATGCAACGTATAAGATACTCTGCATTTGCTATGTGGAGACAATTGACTTGGTATTCATTAAATTTGCAATATTTGACTCTTGCAATATAGCTTTTAGGGCAATTTTTTCAGTTAGTCCTCTTAGTATACACATAAGAGCTTTTTCTGTTTGTTATGGAGTAGTGTAGTGTACGAACTTAACACATAACCTTCCCTTGCGACTGTATCGTCCATTTTTCTAGTTAAGGATATTAATTAATGTATATTTACTATTATAACTATTGCCTAATCTTAAACTGTGACTTACTGTTCTCCAGAAGTTGTGATTTGACCTAGTTTTACGATACAACACCTGTTGTTTCCGCCACGCAGGTGAACTATTTCGTACTAATTATAATATAATGCAACTCTGATTTAAGTTTATATCATAATGCAAATCATCTTATATAAACCTACAACTAAATGGCAGGATTTGGGAATGCATTTAAGTTAACTTTTGTTTTTTATTTAATCGTGAGTTTTACTATAGTATATTTACTACTGTTACATCGGTCAAAATGTCTATTCTGTTTATGAACTTTTTAACACATTTCAAATGATTAATCATTAAATTTTTTGATTGCAAAAGTTAATTATTGTATGCCATAGTTGTTGCCGAATTAGCTTAGCTCTTAAGATTTTTGTTTCTATTATACTTGTAAGTACTTAAACTGCACACTACAATAGAAGTGTTCTAACATTAGTACAAACTTAAATATTTGCCAATAACTACAATTCATTAAAATCTTTAAACAAACACTTTCTTTTGACTTATGTAAATTTACGTGAAATCATGCTTTAAAGGATGTTGTAAAACAACCGCATCAATGCAAATTCGTTGTCCAATAAGACAACGATAAACTTTTTACAATCCTCCTTATTTTTACGCGCTCGTAAACTCCAGATGTCCGTGTCTTAAATTGAGATGCTACCTCTTTTGTGTTCTGGATTCTGATTAAGTTTGTTACGGCGGCCAATTGGCACCTTTATAGTTGCCCGCACTGTAAACAACTCCTGTTCCTTTTTGTAGTAGGCCGTAAACCAGCAGGAGGCACACCATAAAGGTGAAGTCGATGCCCCTAGACAATCACAGGGCTGGGACTCGTGAGTGCGGCCTTTTAGGAAATGGAACGTGTGTACTAGGAAAACCATACCTAGGAAATATAGAAAAAAATACTTAAACTTACGAGAACTGTATACACTGTATGTTGAATGATATTTGACTTATTTCATGTACGGAATACCTGGATTGTATACATTGTCGCATATACGAGTACAATATAATATCTTGATATCCGCCACCGTTCTTCGACCTGGTACAAACGAAATGCAACATATTAATGATTTTAAGGTTTACCTTCTTTACTAATTAAATGACAAATGTATTTTCTTTCTTTCCATATTTACAGAGAAGGGAGTCGAAAGAATTAGCAATAATAACTTACAGCCGGGCTATGGTATCCGTTGAACATTAAAACAATTTTATTTAATTTCACCACAGAACAACCGATCGAAACATATAATTTATTAAGCTATGTTCAAGAAAACTGACATAAAGACTGACATTTTCAATTACGCGAATGTGCTTTGTATTTCCAGTTTCTATATTTAATTGCTATATTACAAATAGTTTAATTATATATAGGTTAAAATGATCTCTAAAGCGGACGTGAAACTTTTAATTAACGTTTCTGTACAGTCGTTGTTGGCTAGAGAGTTGCAACATAAAATATTGAGTCCTCTTCCACTTTTCCAAGAGGTATACAAAGAGTGTCCGAATGGTGAATAACTCACAATTCAAAATAATATAATTTAATTAATACGGCATTAGAATTATTTATATATGTTGTATATATAGTCTGCGCCGTATGCATGTTATGAATAAATTATAGTGCAATTTACATTAAGCAAAGAAGACAACACATGGTAACAATCTATTTAACACCTGGAATATAGAAGTTTTGACATAACTTTGTCACAATTATCGTATTTCATACTGACTCTTATAATAGATGTTCAATTATATTAACTATACTCACAATAATTGATATATTGATCTACTGATGAGTCGACAGCAATATAAAAGGTCTTGGATATTATTAACAGATTAATAGTAATAGTAGTAAGCACCATTGCGTTTATATTGACAGTGCCATGCCTCGAAATATTGGAATAAAGTCATTTCTTTCATTGGACTACACTGAAGAGACTGGTCTTCAGTCTTCAGACTGAATTTTATGGTGTTATAGAGACTGGTCGTTTAATGGTGAGAAGGAAAATCAGAAGAATACAAGCTAAACCAATCAAAACCAAGAGAGTTTGTCGTTACATGTCATTTACATTTAAAAAATTAAATAAACACTAAACTAGGCACTATTGTCATGTAGATATCAAAGCTAACAAGACACGTATTGTTTGCAAATCTTAAACTGTTTCGGGAATTTTTTTAAATATTTTGCTTAAAAACATTTAAAATACAAGTGACTATCCGCACATGATTTAGATGATTATTAATGTACATAAATTCGCTTTTGTTTTTATAAATATTTTCAAGTAGAAACCTATTTTCAACTCAGTAGACACTTACCTAATGCAATCTCCAAGACGAATTACCATGCGTTGATTAATCGAAACGCAAATACATTTTACTCTATATTGTATAGAGTTATTATCAGAGATTTATAGTATGTAACTTTGAATTTGCTTAGGGGATTTGGATAACATACGATTAAGTTATGTACCATTATTCATTTTGGTCGTAAAAAGTTTATTCCGTGATCTTTTGAAGATGAGAATATTATGTAAAAAAATAAATCTTTTGAAGCTTTAAAGCCCATATATATATATATGTTAAAGATGATAATTTGTACAAGATACTTAAACCAATGACCTACGTATATCTTTTTGGGTTTATAATTATGCGCTTTTTATGTTGATGATATTTAAAATAGAGATAATAATTACCATGTAACATGTTCAATTTAAATGTTAATAATAATAAGTATTAATTGTTTTTAAATAATTCATAACTGTTGAATGTTGTATTTGTATTCAGTATATTCTATTTTCTTACTGTGTATTTGTAAAATATATACCAAATCACATATCAAATATTTCTTTAATACACATCAGTTACGAAAAACACAGACGTGTTTGTTGTCAAATAAAGGACCCTTAATATGTCGTCGAGACATATAGTTGAGGATCCGGTGATTGAGAATACGTTCTCAGTTCTAGATGCAATTTACTTGCATATTAAGTTGTATTACCCCAAAGAGTGTCATTCTTGTAATGCTTCGTCTAGTATTTCTTGATACAAACTGCACTTATATAGGAAAATTAACGAACCTGCCCTAATTAACCATAACCATACATTATTTAATCGTTAAAAAAGGTATTTACGAATATGAAATCTGAAATATTTGATAAAAAAAAATCATATGTATAAGAAAATTGAGATCTTAGACTTTTCACAATACGATGTCATGAAACTTTAATGTATTTTATATTATTAAGTGTCAGGGTTTGCTATCAAAGGGATATAAAGTAATACTAACACTTTTAATGACATTCTTAGATATCCATCGCACTAGTTCTGCTCCCAGATTTGTCCGTAGCGGAAAACAAAATTGATCATACGGGACAAACGAGAAATATAACTAACTTAAAAATGAAACGTTTTGAGATGAACGGTTATTTGTTTGTCATGTAATCGCATAAACGACGGAAAAATAAATGGTGTTGTCAATCATTTCCCTTTGTCTACGTTTTTCATCAAATTCTGATGAAAATATGAAATCTATTTTTCCACAGAAATGTAAGGAATTCCGTATAATCATTTTATACGCCAAAAGTGTGAAAGAATTTTGGGTAAGGGTACTTGCCCGTATTTTCTTAAGTTCAATCGACACAATTTTCACAGTTCCGATGGACATTCCTTTTTAGTTTAATACTATCAAGAGTTAAGGTATAAAAATAGAATTCAATCTTATAAGTGAAAAGCATTATGTCGGAAAACTTCTAAACAATATTAGTGATAGGACAAAATGAAAAACTTCTTTTTATTATTAATTATGCGATTAAAGTATATGAAACATAAAATGCTCATTTCGTGACAAAGCTCAACCTTATTTATTAATAATTGTTCATCGACCTCATCGTCTTTTGACAGGATACAGTAAATACAAATTCTGCCAAGCTGAGACATGACAACGAAAACACTTAAGAAAAACATTGGTAAAACCATAGCCTCAAGCGAAGTTTATCATAACATGGCATGTTGGCGTTCCCAACAATAATTATGTTTTTCACGTGGACGTAAATATTGATGTAAAGTGAAAACATAATGGACAAGCAATGGACAGCCCTGTCCCAGTTACATAGTATATTAATGAAAACAAAATTCAAATCGATTTGCTTGTTTTAATATACTTAAATATTATGTCATAATATAGACATTAACAGTGTGCGAGTTTTTTTTTCACACTATAGATCTATTAAATCTAATGATCTTGTAAAATGTACTTATCGTTTAGATATAATATATCTAAACGAATAAATAAAATAAGCGAGGTTAACGTAATTAAAATAATCTCATCCAACAAACATTACATTTGAACGTCCCAAGTCTTTTGCTTTTATGAAAACTCTCAAAAAGTAAATTATTTTATAGTCAGACAACTAATATATTTTAATGTTTAGTCATATTCATGTTCATTCTTTATTCATATCGCGCTGTATTAAATCACAGAGAGGAATATACTTAGTCTTGCCATAAATATTGTTATAAAGAAAAGCACGATTTTTTTTTTATACGTAACATTTATTCCTTTCATAGTGAGTTAGTTTAATACATCAATATATAACTATTAAAAATATACAATGTTTATTCGAAGTGGTCTCCATTGGCTGCAATACAGTCTTTTAAACGTTGAGGCCAGTTATCAATAGCAGCACGAACTCTTTCTAGAGGAAAATTCTTCACTGCCAACCGAATGGATCGTTTTAGGGACTCCAAATTATCATGGCGTTTAGAGCAAGCCTCTCTAAAACTGACCATAAATCATAATCCAATGGATTTAGGTCAGGACTTGACGACGGCCAGTTTTCAGTGCTGATAAAGTCCGGAACGTTAGTTTTCAACCAAGATTGGGTGGATCGAGCTCTATGACCCGGTGCCGAGTCTTGTTGAAAGCACCATTCTTTGTTATTGAACATGGTGTTAGTTAAAGGCTTAACTACCGTCTCAAGAATGGTATTTTGATAAACTTGTGCCGACGTTTTAATACCTTTTTCACAAAAATATGGCTCAGTCACCCCTTCATAGCTAACACCCCACCAAACCATCACTGAAGTGGGATAATGCCCACGTTGTACTCTGTTTACTAATTGCGAAGCTTCTTTAGAGCTTCCAGCATAAATACGGTCATTTTGTTTATTAAAATACTGCTCAATTGTAAAAAATTTCTCATCCGTAAACAAAATTTTTTTGTGACCTCCCTTTGCGTACCGCTTAAGTAGTTGTTTGGATTTTACCACCCTATTCTTCTTTAAATTATCAGTTAAGAAGTGACCAGTACGTCTCTTATAGGCTGCAAGTCCTAAGTCATCTTTTAATATACGCGACATGGTTCTAGGAGCTATCTTCATCTCCCGAGATAAAATCTTTTGCTTACGGACAGGATTTCTTCGAATTCTTTCCCTAACTGCTTTAATCACCTTTTTCACACGAACGGTACGTGGACGGCCAGATCTTTTTCTGTCACAAACAGAGGAGGTATCATTGTACCTATCAATAGCCCGGTAAACAAACATTTGACTAATACCAAGCGGGTGGAGGGTTTTAAAAATTGCACTTTTCTCCATACCTACTTTATGTAAGGCAATCACAGCGATTCGGTTCTCTTTATCACCCCACTCCATTTTAATATAACAAAATATTTAACAATATAATGGCGCGAAAATAAGAAAACACATCAAGCAATCATATAAAAATGACAGATTCCAAATTCAAACGTAATATTTTCTTTTTTTGAATAGTAACAGTATTTATGGCCAGACTAAGTATAAGAATAAAACGTAATATTATTAATTAAGATAAAACGTTATTTATTTTTGCATAGACTGTAGAATGTTAGCCGAACAAAGATGTGAGCTGTTAGTATTTGTTAAGTATGGGATATCTGCAATGCGAGCGATGGGAACATTGCCAGTCGAGTTCGCCAACCAACTTTCTTGACAAATTATTTTATTTAACCTCACAATGTTATAAGTAGGTTACAAGTATTCGTTATTGGGAATAGTCTGTTGTAATACTTCATATTAACTAACTTCATAATAACTACTTTAAATATAGTTTTAATGTCACAGAACCATATGGTAAAACAATCTGACAGGTGTCAGAAACACGACAGAAAGCCGACAGGATAGCTTAATATTATAATCTATGACAATTTGAATCAAATTATAAGAATTAGTTATTTCTCAGTATTCGTAGATCAATTGTTAAATAGACGATTTTTTGCTTTCAGAGAGTCAATTACAAGTAATGTAAAATGATTATTCCATCGACTTCAGTATTATCCTCTAATTAATCAAATCAAAACGAAGTTACAGAGAGGCAAATTATTATGAGGGTTTTTGAGAGGTTTTCTTTGAAACCAATTTTATTCCCTAATTGAGGATATTTTAATTGGATTCACATTGTCAAATTATAGGCGTCTGCTGATTGTTATACTATATAAAATTGCACAAATGTTTTTTAGACGGTAGTTGTTATGAGAATGGATTTAGATATTTGTTCTGTTGTTGTTATTTTTATGGATATTGTTAACATAACTTAATCTGAAAAGAACTATTACAAAGTAGAAGGTAAATTTTGAAGAAATATAAAATCATGTCCAAAACATGTGTAATTCAATATAATTATTTTTTGTATCAATTATATATTTATTACAAAAATAATGTAATGTATTCATTAACTTTGTTTACCTGCATCAGAAATACTTTTTTATTAAGATTATTAAACCAATTATCTATATTCACCAGTTTTGTAATTAGATTATTAAATGCGTATGGAGGATAACTAATCTTTTAATATTGAGATTTTCTTCAGCTATAATATAAGTAAAGTTTTAACTATTTAAATAAAACAAGAAAAGAAATCTTTCATCATATTTTATATGAAATATCTGGTCATCATAGCCTTTTGCCGGCTGACGCAGAATGTCAACGCAAGAAACCGGTATAATAGGCCCAATATGTTGTGGTCCGTGTGATGAATATAAATTGCTGGTCTATCGAACCCTGATTACGGGTTGATGTGGTATATCGACTTAGACGAGAAAGGCACTGCATTGAATAACATTTAAAAAGGGTGACTATAAGCATTTCTAACATAAAGTTTTAAATTTTTCACGTATATTGTAAGATAAAGAAATTGGAGTTTGGTAGGGATACAATATATATTATAACAATATATTTTACTCGTATATAAAGCATACACAGAGATTTGTACGTCTGAAGCTTAAGATTCGTACAACTAATTGCATTGCATTTCCGTTTCGTAAAGCAGCAAACAAAAGTAAAACGCGCCAAAGACTACCAAGAAATTGTTAATCCGATTCAGGTGCAAACTTAAGATACGTTGACACCGATAGCCTGCATTAGAGTGATTAAATTCAACCTTTGCAGATTTTATTATAATATATGTAATCAAAATTCAACTCGTTGTATACAATAAAGTTATCTAGTCTCTCACTGTTAATTAATCTAATAGGTTATGTTTATATCATCACAGAGTTGACGGTTGGATCTTAAACTTTAACCAGTTTATAAATTAAGAACTCTTAAGAGCGAACGACTCAACAATTTTCATTATGTTAATGTAATTTGGTTTGTTAAACATGTTATGTAAAAAAATAAAAAGTAGGTCGATTAGATTCAGAGGTGACGATACAGTACTATAGAAGCCTGTAATGGAAGGAAGTTTTGAATGAATTTTCTATATTATCAATTCCAAGGTTAAAAGAACATAAATTGATCACTTCTTAATTTTATCAAATGTGTTTTATCAAACTCTTCGATGATAGATAGCTATTCAAAATTGCAAGGCCTTCATATTAAACCGGTTTTTTATCCGTAAAAGAAGTTTTAATTAAACGTAGAATAGTCAAACCAATCCGTAATACGTCAGGGGTATCTTGATCAAAATGTCAAATTGCACTGTGAATGGCACGGACAAGCGATTCAATCTCAAACTGTACTGGCCTCGCTCCAACCGCGGGTCAAACTTTTAGAAATAACAAGTTTAGCTTAGGATAGTTAGGATAAGTTTAGCTGCCGTTTTGCGACACTTGTGTATTATGAATTATTGAACGACTTCTAATCGCGCCCGAGAATTCGTGAAACAGTTTATACACGTCATATATTATAGTTTTAGAAGCTGTCTCGGAAAATCAAATGTAAAATAAGTATATAAGGTAGGTCTCTCACCATTCTATCGCATATATCACGGAGTTACAGCGGTCCGCTCGTTTCATAACGTGTTAAGATGTGCCTATAATAAGGTGATAAGGGTAAAATTTTGTATACTGCCTCAATGTGCGATGATCAAATTCAGCTGCAGGTATTACAACGAGGTGTTCAGATTAATACCGAAAGCTTTCACCATGTATGCGATAGAAGAGCAACATAGATTTGTTATATTTTTTTATTTGTAACTATGAAGTTAGAACGTTTTGGTACTTACCGTGTGAAACAAGGGAAAAACGATCTTTTGACTTTAATACCCAGCAATCTGACAGAGTTTAGAATTAGAATTAAATGTATGTACCATACTCATAATATGATTTGTATTATGTATATATTAACTTTATTTTAAAATAAAAAAAGTGATAATTAGTTTTCTTAACAGTGTTTTTCCAATTAAAAACGTAAGTATTATAATCGAGTCTCAGAGCCTAAATATTTGTAAATGAATGTATTTATTCCTATAAATATTTTTCCTTATGAATGCCTCCATGAATGCTAATTGAAATTTCGGTAAACAATTATTTTAATAAGTGTATTAAATATGAAATATGTACATTCCATTGAATGGAATTTAAGTAATAAATAATTTACGCGTGGTTTACAATAGTATAGTACATTTAAAATATTTGTCGATCGCCTGATGTCCCCTATTCCTTAATTATAGATTATTATATATAAGATATCTTGGTAATTATAGTTTTTATTACGATTTTTATGTGACATGAAAGTGTTTTTTTAATTTTTATAGTTTGATCGAAACAATAGCTATATGGAAATATAATTTCTTTAATTTCATAACATTGGACAGATATTTGATAATAATTGTAAATAATCCTTAAGGTTTTTTATGTGTACTTATGATTTTACTTATGTGTAAAATCACAAACGGCCTTATTTCCAAGAACTTTAAGGAGAGGCTTCCTAGCAAGACATACGAGCATGAAGATATAGCTTCTAGAGATATTCTGGATTTCCTAAGCGAATGTTTATAAATAGACAATTACGAATTCGGGTTAAATCAAATATTAAACAGGATGTAAGCGGATATAGTGAAAATGTTTTTTTTAGATTTCACGTTGCCTGGATTGCCTGAATGAGTTCACGTATTAACGATATGGTCTACTAACAATGACTGATTACAATAATGTAATTTGTGCAACAAAGTAAATACATGACACTTCAATGTTTCGAGAGTGTCAAGAAACGTCAAGAATGACAATGGCGGGTTGACGTTTCTTCACTCTGACGCAACTCCGCGCTCTCTTGGCGCGCCAACGGCTGCGGTATCTTATTACCGATTCTACGATATTTTTTTCTATACTATGATTATATAGATTCTGTATCTGCAAGTCTTTGTATAAGCATTTTAGTATCGCTGGTTATCAAACAGGTACCTATATCGGATGTGCCTTTGAATAATGACGCCGAAAGTTTTGTAATTTTTCGCGACTGGCTGCGGACTGCGATGTCCCAACCCCCGGGTCTTAGGGATTTCCTACCCCACTTCGCGCTTTGGGATTATTTTACAATTTGTGGCTTTTGATAACTTGTAATAATATTGGATCGTCGCTCTTTATAAATGTTTCAGTATGCTAATGGTTCTTATTAAATAGGAAAAATATTGCAGAACTAATTGTTAAGATGTGATTATCCAATGCGACCGAGTTAACTTACCTGCAAATACAACCAGTTTGTTATTTGGTTGTATTTGCAGGTAGGATGCAACCTTTAGAACGTATTTGGGTTTGATTATATTTATCGAAATAGACCAATGTTGGTTATAAAGAAACGATTACGCGTCTATTATATTACAGTTGCTATTTTAATGGCAACGAAATAGCAAAAAGCAACTGAAATAATTATAAAAAAGTATAATTACTATTTTTCATGGTAATATCGTACTTGTGTAAATATGTAGAATTCGCTTTGCAAAGTTTTGATTGTGATCTAAAAAAAGCAAAAGAGAACTTTAGCCGTAAATTTCTTCCAAAATAGACCTAATACTATTCAGTATGTATGGCGCAAGGAGCGTTAACGACATGAAGCGATCAACCCGCCTTGCTTCCTCTACCCATTCAATTTGTGCGATTGTCTGTATCGAGGACACTTGACTTATAGTCTAAAAGCCAGTAGATTTGCCTAACACTTTACTGTACTATTTAATTTTGAAAAGGTTTACAGTTTAAATCATGCCGAGTGTTTGCGCAACTGAATTTTTATACTTTTATTATTGTATACCGTGCCGTGACTCGATTACCACTGTTCAATTTGTTAGCCATTAGCCATAAATAATAAGGCCAAACATAAAAAAGGATATAAAATAGGACGCTATCACTATTAAAATTAAATTGTCTATTCTTTCACAAGTTTAATTGGTACAATTGAAAATACTGCAAGACCTAATAATATAATATCGTCAGCTCTAGGATGTCAAATCAACGTCCTGAGTTGTAGAAAGGATTCAAGATAGACACTGCCTCTACAAGATCTAATTAGATGAGGTTTATCATTGTTTATAGGATTCACTGCTGGGATATCTGTAATTTGGATTTGGTAATTATTTTGGAAAGTTTGTAAAATTGTAAGGATCTATACACATATGCTACAAGGCTAAAGAAAGCGATTTGTGTCTATATTGGAAATTATTTCGCTAAGATTTGGAGCAAGCTACACGAATATAAATGAAGCGATGTCGTAATAAATTTTTACATAAAACCTTTTACTGCGCACCATGGTTTCAGTGGAATTGAGACGACGTTTTATGGCATTAATATAAAAATTTCAATGATTTATAAAATTTGAATTTAAAGAATAATATTGCTTTTCTCAAATTTATTCAAGGAACGCAAGGTTAACGTCTAGTGATTAATGATAACGGAGATGACCGTATTTTGTTTTACTGTGTGCTCCTCGATTTAGCCGTGTCAAATAAGAACCGTAAACGTTTAAAGAGAGTTTTCCTTTCATAAGAATATAATATCACGTGTACAATTTATGTTCACCACCGAATCATAGAATTATTCGTTATATTTTATCTATTTTTAAGCTGGCCTTTCTTTCACATTTTTGTCTTAAGACGCACTACAGGATTAAGGTAGGTTAATACAATTTATTATACTTCAGATACAAATGCTCTATGATGAAAGATACAAATAATTACACATTCAAAACGGCGAAAATAGATTATACTTAATAGGAAAACGATTCTGAAATTGTAACTAGATCTGTGGATGTTGGCCCTCGTCCAAGTTTTTGGACAAAGCTTATACATAAATTAGAATTGTGCGAATGCAACATCTCAAATGACACACATAAAATGTTTTTTTTATGGTCACAGATAACTTTAGTTGGATTTATCGAGATCTTTTCCGTTGTTTTAGATTAAAAGGGAACTGTACGAAATGGTTCAAACAAGGCTATATAAAGGATTCATCTACTTGTTGCAGAAATATGTTAAATTAGAATTAAATTTTTGGATATAGTTAGGTATACACTGATGTCAACTACCAGATTAGGGTTGGAAACATATTTTCATTTATCAGTCGTTCAAGCTAATAATTTAAAAAAAAGATTTTTTTTATTTACGGCCAAAGCCAAACTACTACTAACATACAAAAGTACCAGAATGTAAATTAACTTAAGTAAACATGGATTTCTTTAAGGGACGGATCTTTAATCTATTTTATTACCTATTAGGGTAATATATGTTAATACTGTTACTAATTATTATGTTTAGTACTTCACAGTTACAAAGTATTCAATACCATTTAATTTAAGTATAAAGAGTACTGGCGTCTAGCCAACGCTTTTTAGTTTTATTGCGTCCAATGTTTTAGAAAATAAGAGTTCATCGCTGTCATAAAAGTAATTATAATACCGAGCTTTAACTATACTGTGCTAATAATGATTAAGATATAAATCCAAAAGATACATGTATAACAATTTTATTAATGCAAATTGTTAATTTTAATTAGAAAAAAGCAATTTAACAAACAACAATCACGCTAGGCATCAAACAAATATTCAAATGATCTTTTATTTTTTTGATGAAATATCTTGTTGCGTAGCAAATGACAAAATGTCCAAGGAATGTCGTGACTCTTTGTGTAATAACTCAATGGTAGTATAATAAAATGCGCTTGATTATTTTTATAAACAGATTTGAAATAAATGACTGAGTTTGTGAGTTTTGTATTCAACCTCGCGAACGTTTGGTATATTTTTGTATCCATTTTATATTCAAGGGAAATTAGGATTAAGATAAAGGATTACTTGAGTAATGCTGTACGGTTTGTGTAGCACTGTATAAAGTAATAAAAATATCCATATCTAAATATAGCTCAGATTGATGATGATAGTAAATGAATTAAGTTTAAGAACAAGATTTCTTCGAAATATCCCAATTACAATTTGATTAAAATATATTGTATACTATAAAGTAAAGTATGGAAGTTGAAAAAGAAAACATATAATGTTGAATTGCTGTTTTAATTAAAGAATTATACCTTATTTAATTAAAAATGTTATGACGTTATAAAATATTTTTGTGACTTGAAACGTCGTAAAATTGAAATGTCCATAACCGCAACTTTACTAATTATTCATTTCTTAAGAGACTTGTTACTTGTTATTAAACTGGAAGAAAATTGCTTTAATACTAAATTATTTTTGTTACATTATGAAGCTTAAGAATAATTTTAAATATATTTTCGTTTAACTACGATTTTAACTAAGAGGATGTATATTAGACTGATAGTTTAGTTTTTATAAATTAATATTGCCTAGCCGGATGAGTTTTTCTTTTCGTACCATCGCATTGCATAAATCTACTATGGCATCTAATTTATGGCTTGCCTATGAATCTGTTCTAGTTTTAAAACACGTGTTAACATAATAATGTTATAATATTTGTTAGGTGCCTGTATTGTAATTACAATATGACTTAAATCGGTCCCAATTTGTTTGATTTGACGGGAACTTTTGATCTTGAAATAGTGATTAGTAGAGTTTCCTCATTTACAGATTTCTGAGATTGACAATTAACATTTTTTTTACTTTTACGATTTTAAATCAGTCCATGATTTATTGTGCCTTGTGTGCGGATGTTTGATAAAAAGATAGGGTATGTTGATGAGGGTAATAAATAAAGATAGATCTATGGCAGAGAAATAGCCTATCGTGTCAAAGGCCTTCTGAGTACCTTTTTAGTTCACTACTGCTGTTCATTATGTGTTTGTGATGGATATGTTTTATGAGATTGATCGAAAAAAATTCATAGAATTATTATAATAATATTCGAAAGATTTAAGGGTAACTCAGCAATAAGGCCTCATAACTAACATATAATCTTAATACTAAGCAAAAATGATGTAACAAGCAAAGTATTAAATCGGTCTTTTATATAAAAATCTGAATATTATTGACATTACAAAGACTGTTTAAACTGTGATTTTGACGTGTTTTAACAGTCTAATTGCAATTGTAATGAAGAAAGTAATGGGTATATTTTGTCTATAAAATCTTTTTAAAATTTTAAAGAAATCGACTTATTTGAAATAAGCAAATATCGTGTCAATATTTACTAGCTAAATTATTGTTTTTTTGGCCTATTTTGTGTCAAAAATGTTGATCCTGCAAGTTTTAAAGTAGGTGATCAAGTAGTAGTTCACATGTAATTTTTACGTATCAAAAAACCATTAAAAGGCCTTTACCCTAACTTTATTATTTTCCATTAATTTATTAAAACTTGTTTTTTTAAATTTGACATATTAATTTTTATTCACTAATCTATATATTATAATTAAATATATTATAATCTCACGAAGTTTTCACCAAACACTTCTTATTTTGCCGTCCCCTATGGAGTAGAGTAGAAGCCTGATATGTATGAAATTGATATTCCCTCTTCCTATTTGGCTGGAGAACGAAAGCAGCAAAGCACTCCAATTTATAAAGTTGTTTATATGTAATGAACTATCAAGGCTCTAAGGGCAACTGCGACTCACAAAAAAATACCAGACTACCATTTTTGATTGTTGACGATTCTTTAATAAGCGAACCTACTCTTATTAACAACATTGTTAATTCCTATGTTTTTTCACTTTCCTTAGATCTAGAATTTCCTCTAGAATTTGGTATCAAAGAACAAGGAGTCTGTGTATTCATTAAATCTTTAAAGATAATATTGGTATAGATTGTTACTTTCCAATACTTTATTAAAAATAAAGTACAAAGTATAAACGTATATTTTCGTAAACAAATCCAATATCTTGTACCATCTGTTGCCTTCTCAGTTAATTAAAGATAAGTTACCCAGCCTATTAAGGAAGCGACTTATTCTAAGTAATTTTGCGGCCTCCAGAATTTAATTGTATTGAACAATTTGATTGGTTATAATATAAAAAAATGAATTATGGATATATTTTGAGAGCAAACAAAAAGCCAATTTGTTGGTGGTATATCTTTAAATAATTTATATTAAATTGAGCGTAATGTAATGAAAAGCGTGTCGGTACGCTTTTCATTACATTACGCTAGACTATTACAAATAAATTAAGTTATTAATATTTAGACAGCATTTGAAACGATGAAATTATTATACTACTTCGTGTGTTTAATTACGTTTTGCGAACGTAGTTAATAAAGTGTAGTAATGAAATTGCCTAGTTTCTTACCCAATTACATTTGAATTCCAATTTTAAATGTCTGAGTCGAAATATTTCCAAATTCATCAAAAGGATTCCAAATATTTCTCTTATACTAGTAGTACATGACACAAAAATTAATGTTTTAGTTTTAATTAAATTGCTTTTCATAATATTTAATTAGTATTAATTTATGACCCGTCTAAAGAGATCCCGATATAACTTAACATTTCTTGTTAGATTTTATCAGCAATATTTTAAAACATATTCTCAATTTCTTTTAATGTTACAAGCGGCCATTTTAAAGCGGGTTATGAAAAATCCATAAACAAATTCAATTAAGTATGCATTTCTTTTGTTTTTGTTGAATGTCTATTGTCTAGATAGAAAAAATAACTATAACTTTGCATAGTTTATTACAAGATTGTTGCTCTCCAGTCTCGAGAGCTTGTTTAAAATATATTTATTCGCTACATGCTAACACGAGACACTGATTGAACTTTTATGAATAGTGAATTGATATGAATGGTTCATTTCTGTTATGTAAATTTCAGTTAAAACAAAGCCAAAATAGAATCGATTCTAAAGGACTTTTACAATAAAAATATATAATAGCGCATGGGTATCAGCCTAATTCAACATAAAAAAAAAGATCAAATAATATCTTTGTGTTGTTTTGTGTGTTTATTACCATAACCCATCCTAAGTGAAATCTTATTATTATAAATGGGAAATTATTCTTAGTTCTATTTTTCTTTTGTAATACATTAAATACTACTATAACAATAATTGTATGTAATTTTTTAATGGAAATATATATTGTATACAATAAATTATATATTATTATGATTAGTTTACTCTTTTTAGGAACCTAACCTCATTGATAGTGTCGTATATATGAATTAATACCTCGTATATTTTTATCTAATTAAGTGGAGTAAATGATATAAGGATAGATCAATTCCTATATTATTCTTTGTAAATCAAAATGTTTGCGATTTTTTAAAATTTCTATATACTACATAAAATGGATAATTAATCGTAATTTGAGTATAAGGTAAGGTCGAGTATATGGTAATTTTAAGTGAGGCACATATTCTTACGAAAGGCTCTATAGCCTGCACATAGATGTAAGAAAGCATTTTTAGAAAATAGTATCCATTTTTTAATAAATCGTTTTCCTTTAATCGCTTAAGCCAGGTTGATAATTGTAACTCAACCTAATCTTTTGGTCTTTAGTTTAAAAACTAGAAAATATTTGCGATAAACCAATCAAGCCGAGTTTTAAGCCTGCTTCTTCTCAGTCTGGTCGCGTACGAACAGGTGTAGAATCACTTAGATTTTAGACGTTTCAAAATAGTCTTATATCCCTTACTGAATAAAGAGATTTTGACTTTACCTGGACGGAAAAATAAAATATTACATGAAGACATGTGTTTAATAAGTTTTTGCTTTGTTGGAAATTGAAATACGATTAATTATAGTACCTATGTTGTAACCAAAATCAACCAAAACATGTGGTTGGCAGCAATGACTGCAGTGTTAACCGTAACCAGGGACCACCCTCGGTTAAAGATCAGCTGAATAGTACAAAAACGAATCATGCTATACATGTGACTCACTCTAGGTGCTTCTCTCTTTTTGGTCTGTCTTTCTATTCTAATATTGGCTGGCTGTTGGCATAAATGTGTCTGTTATATCCCATTACATTACATTAATTATATTATTTGTTACGGAACTGTTATTTACAAAAAAATATCAAAACAGCTTTATTTATACACTTTGTCGAACAATAATGACTGCACATAATTAAAAAGTTAAAAACACGGCCAAGGTGAATAAATCTTAAGCACAATTGCAGCAAAAGCGTACTTATTAATGCGGGTTTTAACAGACAATACCGCCTCCATTATTTACATCTCTATGGCATAGCATCCGGCTGCGCTAGGTAAATGACGTCACATCCTGCTATTGCCCCGCGATTTGCCTTAATAAATCATGTTGCCCACTAGCGCCCGTACTTTGAAATTATTAGTAATAGGTTCGTTCATACTATCCTACGATTTTCTACATACAATGCATTTTACTTAGTGCATATTATACACGTTGGGTCCATACGCGCTTATATCAAAACTAAATTTAGACTTATCTACTTATGTATAAAGTCACTGTTATATTAAAAGTTTTGAAGTATTTCACATTTTCCCTAATTATTGAAGATTTTATAGATTAGAAATTCTTTAAGATTCTACTCAATAGACACCAACTTTAATATTAATGTATATATTTTTTTTAAACTCAAATAATTAAATTATACCCATTACTATACCACACCTCATCAGTGTAAAATAAAACTATTACTACATTTTTTTTTTACTATTACTACATATATATATTATGGTATGAAAGTAAAACTAGATGAGGAAAAAAGCGAAGCAAATGTTTAGAGCAGATTTCTTTATTATTAGATCCCGGTATTTTCATGTCAGATGGACCCAAGAAATTGCTGAATTAAGCGATTAAGTTGAACCCATGTTTGTCGGGAATTGTCTAAATAATTACCCCAAGTTATACCGCTGAAAATAAAACGGGAATTTGACTGAATTTTGGGGATTATTCGAATGTTTTCTTCGCTAATTGCAATAGGATTTTATCATTATCCTGTTTAAGATTAGCATTTAAAACGTGATTTGTTAATAAATATTTTTTACTAATTACAGATATTTTATCAAGTAAAGAAAAAGTAGATATGATAATAATGTAGCATTTATTGTACTTAGCAAATTTGATTGTAGTTATTTAGACATTTCGATAGTATTACACTTTTGAATCATTTTAATGTTTACTTGTATGGCACTATTCCACCGTAAACCAGTAGGGTTCATTACGTGAAGCTCTAAAAATCCTTTTATATGAGTATGCCATGATGACTAATGGACAATAATAAATAAATAATTTATTATACTGCATTTCTAGCCGCCTATAAAGTTTTACGTAAAGCATGTTTATATTTATTTTAAAATAAAAACCTTTAGAAAATTTCAAAACAAAAAGCTCCTTTGAAAACACAAGAGAATATTCTGGAACAGTGGTCCCAACACGGCCATGTGAGTACGATAAACAAGCCGCGAACGAATTCACAGCCTTTGCAATCGCAGCCTTTTTATGGCGCGTCGGAAATAAAGCCACACGAGGGAGGCTCTATGTACCACCTTCACGCTGTGGTGTATTTGATGAGATGACAGATCAAAATGATATATTTATCATCTTCAAACTCAAATTCAAAATATCTTTATTCAAGTAGGTCTTTATAAAGACATATTTGAATCGTCAATTTTTACACTACCACCGGTTCGGAAAGCAGTCATCTACCGAGACGAACCGGCAAGAAACTCGATAGCTGCTCTTTTAAAATAAACAATTAATACAAAATTGTGTTACTTACAATTAAAATAACAAAGCATTGTAAGGCTACTCAAGAATTGAACTGTCTCGATGCTGAGCCAATTGCCGACACATTAAAGGGATCTTTGTCCTTCACCTGTCAACTTATTTAAAACCATAGAATACAAAGATTGTTCCGTTTTGTAATACCATTAATAGTAAAACATGGCTTCATAATAATTTATCGTTTATGACAAATATTATACAGATGCGAGTCTTAAATATTAAACACACTCATTGTTTTTTTAAGACAAATGTTTAATATATATTATTTGTATATTTATAACAATGTAACAAGCCTTTTTAAGGTGCTTTTAGTAGTTTAAATTCCTTGAAAAAATTCATTAACAAGAGAATATTTTTCTATCGTTGATCAAACGAAGTAAAGCAAATTAATTCGTCTGTTCAAAAATGGAAAGAATTGTGTTCATTTCTAGAGCTTCGAGATGTAAAGTGAACTTCGTCAGACGACATAGGCATTTAATCTCCGCATATTTAGCTTTCAATTTAAAGACAGGAGAGTTCTTGAAGAATTTCAGGAGCCTGGTGTAAGTTATGAGAAAATTTAAAGTAGATTTCACAGGCTGAAGATAAATTTGTGATACACATTTAAATACTGATTCTAAAAGATGAACGACCATCAAGAATAATATGTAGTTCAACCCATGAAATCATTTTGATTGTAGTCCTTCAAGAAATGAAGTACCTATGCGCTCATTGTGTACCATACGTGTACGTGTACATTCTCAGAAAACAATACTCAATAAATTAAAAATTTAATAAAATAACCTATAAAATAACCCTCCAAATAAATTGATTTGTTTTAAACCTTATAAAGAATGTATAACGCTACAGCTTACAATATAAGCCAAGCACCCTTGGCACTAGAATCACGAGTCGTTTCCGTGCCTATGCGTAGAGGACATTGTTTGAAACTGATGATATTCACTCAAAACAGGGACGGAGGAGAGAAAACATGCGAGTTTTATTGACAAACAATTGAAAACGATGCCTAGAGGGCTCGTGTGGTATTCGTTAACATTGTTGTTTTACGAATCAACATAGCTAAATAAGTCAACTAGTGGACATAAATATTTCCTGAATTTGTATCAAGAATATTCCACGGTTGCTCTGAGAATTCAATAGTATTGAAATACTACATAATATATATTGGTTGTGACACATAATGTAATACATTAATTTCGTATCAATATCATATGATAATATTAATTTGACTCCATATGTACTAAAACACAAAACAAGATATTTATTTATTATTTTTTTAATATTTACTGCTATGTATATATGAATTTAACTACGTTTTCATATAAAATACGCTATATTAATTATTATTAATTAATCAATATCAATATAATTTTGGTATCAAGATTAAAACTGTTTTTTTTTGCGCAAAAAGTTATCGACAAAAATAATACCCAAAAAAAATGTCATATTAACAGTCAAAGTAATTTCTTTATTTTGTGAAAATCCCTTTATTGGCTTATATGATAAGATTAAAATGTCACTTTAACCTAGTTGTGTGGCCATGAAAGCGAGTGTTTGGCAGAAGAAATCGACATTTCTTCGTGCTACAAATTATATTTGGATGGATGCCTAATATTAATAGGCGCCCTTGCCGCGTGAAAAGTGTAAAAATATTATCTTTATACAGAAAGACATGTTTGCTTTTTAAGTGCAGCAGTGTGTATGTTTAATTAGAGTGACTGCCACTAATAACTGGCAGAAATCAGTATTGTAAACAGTAAAACGTCAAAATAGTGTCTTTATAGGTAAAGTAATGTCTTAACACCCACACGTCATCCCATAAATAATTACTCCAAGAGAAAAAATATTCATACAAAGTGTTAAGTAATCGCAAAAGAGCTCATTAATTATTCGATTCGACTTTTTCCTCTCCTTTTTCTATAATTCACGAGTTTGGCACTCGATGCAAATGAAATTTTTCTTCCTTGTGACAAAATAATATTTTGGAATTATTGAAAGGGATAATAAGCAGGGTAACCTTTTTTTACACGGACTTGTAATAAGTGTTTACATTTTAACAAAAGGTTATTTGTAACACACAGATCTACGATCAGGATTAAAATTACATACCATAACGTCATAGATTAATCGAGCTAACGAAGCTATTTCCTCTACCAAGCATTTAATTATTGACTTTTATCACTTTCAGACCAGCTAATCAGTAGTGCCAACTGTTTAAAGGAAATGTCTACCTTGCTATCTCTACTGACTTAATAATCTGTGTACATTTTAGACGGACCAAACTATATGGCCTAACGATATAGTTATGCAGGTTAAAATGTCATACTATGTGTAAATAAATAAATATATAGTCTGATAAACGGGATATATTGCATATTAATGATTATCATATTGAAATTTAATGTGTTCATTAAATTTAAATAAAAGCAATCAACAAGAAAATCTACAAATAATAAACAAACCTAAAAATGTAATAAGTCAACAGATGGCGTAATTATAGGTAGGTAATATATGGTCTTAACGCATCGAAATTTAAACATGCTTTGGTGTAAAATTACATTTTATGCGTTCATGAGTTCCTTAGTAGCTCTTAACTTCTACAAGAAGGTGTAAGGTGTGCGTGTCACGGTGCCTTAAAAACTTAGCTTCTTAATGATTAATATAAACTTTTTCTTGAATAAACTCATAAATTATTGATCACTTGATGTATACATAAAAAATTGGGATATTATTCGTGTTAACATCGATGTAATACTTTTATTGTATTCATAATTAGTAGTAGGTAGTAGGGAATAGTTTGCTCCCGAAAACAAAGTGCTACCTACCTACATAGAACGGCTATAGAAAAAGATTCTCGCAAATATTATGAATATTTTCGTAATGAAAATTTATTTTCATAGACCTTTCGATGACAAGAAAATGTGCTCAAAACAAAAAAGTTGTGCAGATTCGATAACATTGTCTCAACTTCGAATATAAATAAGAGAAAAGTATTAATAAATTCCTCGGAACACTTCCTAGTGACTGATTGGTTTTTCCTATTACTTCTTATCAATAATATTTAGAATAAAAACGCGGATAATTTCCACTTTCCGTTTTTATCATTTTTCATCATTAAAAACGATGATATCCGAGGCTACTACCGAACTGGAGTTATAGCGCCTCTCAATTATTACTTAGTATTATATAGCATATAAGCACTTTATTATTTCTGCACTCTGTCATAAAAATAAAATAATTTTTAAGTACCCACCGTCGTTATTTTTTTATTACATTAAAATGTCATAAGATACTTTTGGCTTAAGGCTGTGCGCGTTCGTTTTCTAATAATAATAAGAACACATTATACCAGACAGTGGAATAAAGTCAATGGATCAATTCATAACTTACTTCCGAAGGGACCGAGGCCGGGATGTCGTAATCAGAGGGAAACTTGTAAAAACTCGGAGAAAGGAGGACAATTAGGACGGCCCTGTGATTGGAAGTTAACTTCAAAACGCGGACAAATTACTTTTTTTAGTTTAGTTGGAAATTTAATTTGTGAGTGCTGTCTTGTCATATTTCAATATATTTTAGTTCTGTTCGGGTTTGGAAGAGCTAATTTGTTAGCGTTACATTTGACGAGTACAGATGTTGCGACCTAGCCTAGCCAATATTGAATTTGTGATTTGTTACGTTTAAAATTGAATACAAAAAGCTAATTTCATTTGTGCACCAATATAATTTATATTTGGAGAGTTTTACTATAAATAAGTGCATTCTTTTTACATAATCAGCATGAAGATATGAGCGTTCAATAATGGGAAACACTTAAAACACATACATATATGTTACAAAACACTCGAATTGCAAAGTCATATACCTTTTACCACGACATAAAACACTATATATTTTGTGACTCGCTGCAAAGATATTTACCTAAATCATTCTCATATTCCTATGTACCGTCCGTCTTACCTGAAACGACATCCACATGCCAAGACACAACGATTTTATATTACAATTTTACTAAAAACTAGAGTACATAAGACTTAAAAGCTTCACTATATAACTTTCATGTTCCATCTTAAGTTTGGGCGTGCGCTGTCTTACATTACACATCAGTCAGGCCTGAAACTCTGCATAGGACTGACGTGTCGGAGTTGGCAACTTAACTTAGAATCACGAAGTGTGTAGTGTAGTGTTTAGTGACCTTGTGTGTGTTCCCGGATAAAGGGAAAGTGATGACCTTGGGATTTAACAGGTAATTGTGTTTATTTAATTGAAACGGGAACGCTCCCTCGTATTTTTGCATTATAAATAAGAATGGCGGTTATACATTTATTTTGCATGGAATTTATATTGCATATTTGTTTGAAGCGTTAAAGTTTATTATAATGACAAATCTACACGAATATAGTAACAAAATAATTCAAAAAATGGGAACATAAGCCGGTATCCTTAATATTATAATACTATAATTATAATATGATATTTATTGACTATTACTTAATGTGTTGAATTACTTTAATGTAATAACTATTATGAATGGTATATATTAATGAAGTTAAAAATAAAAACACTCGATCAAGTTCTTATTATGGCTATTTCATACTATTTATTTTTATTTTTACTAGGGCGGTATATAATTTTGCAAGTGTTTAATTTCGTTTTGTAAGATAACGACTGATTAGTCCCAAAACCAAACTTTATTTAAAGGTTTTAACCTATAATCTGAGGCACTTAAACCTAAAGCTCTAAGTGTCTTAATCGACTTTGAACATGAAAGGAATTTTCTTTGAATGACCTAATAAAAGATTCGGTCTCTTCGGCTGTTGAGTTCAATTACCGACTCTTTTGTATTATTTATATAATATCTGTAGTCTTCTTTCGTTCGTTTTTTCTCTCTATCTTTAGTCGTGTGAAATATTGGCATATCTACAGTAATTTGTATTATACTTATAGGCTTCTTTAGCTATCGGTCTTGTATGAAATATCATATTATACAAAAATAAAATACAAAAACATTATTGGCTTTTTGGGTTGCAGTTTTAGTTAGTCGTATTAAGTATTATTATAAAATGATAATAAATTTATTTAGTTAATTTGAAAACCTGTATAAATATTGCCTTAATTATGGGCCTCCTTATAAATAAAACACACTAACTACATCATACATTAAATCAATGGAAATTTAAAAGCAAACAAAAATCTGTTATTTATAGTTTACATTAAAAGCCTTAATAAGATGACTTGCTCAACAGTGTAATGGCGAAGTACAGAGCACAATTATGTGCGTAAGTCTGTGTGTAAATTTTCGCGTGGTTAAAGTATAAAATATGTAACAAAATAGTTTTTTGTACTATATTATAAAAATATCAAGAAAGTTTAACGTAGTTGTTGACAAGTCTTGCCATAAAATTATACCAAAACAAACTTTAATCTATGTTATGGTTCTCAGTTCATCTGTTGAATAGTTTTGGTTTTAGTTTTCAGATTCTAGATTCAAACTTTCTGTTTCACGCTCTAACATAACAAAATATTCATATTTTCCATTTGGGCATTCGTGTCTTCTTTGCGTGAGGGATAATTGGCGTAATTAATTGTATTTATCACAGCTATATTTTCAAGCATATCTTTATTGTATTATTACATATCTATAGTAATAAATTATGGTATAGGTACAATCTAATCTCCTCGATATCATAGGCAGTGTATGTCTACAATATACATTGTAAAATGTATTGTTTGTGAAGATAATATTTTAATGCAGAAAACAGTATATATTTGCAGTAGAAAAAACAGTATAATATTTATAGCATAATAAATACAATTCAGGTTGTAATGTTCCCATTCGTTCCTTTACGTCCCTTCTTAAGTTATTATTTAGGTAGCACTAGGGCGAGTCGGTAGTTAAATTTGTACGTTCACAATTATGACGACATTAGTCAATAAGTAGGTCTAGACTAAACGGCTTACAAGACGATTTGTTATTCCCTTTTACCTACTTGGTTTTCTGAATTGATGGAAAATAATTAATTGCTTTATGTCAAACGGCTGTGGTGTCTACCAACAGTATCGGCATGTAAATAAAATAATGAATTTAATTACCCGGAAAAAAAACAAACCAATTTCCTCATTCAAACATCAATTTTATTCGGACATAAAATGAAAGGAAAACGTCCGTGTTTTCTGACTCATTCCATTCTCTTTCATTAGCACGTGTAGCACATGAGCTTATTGTTTGAAGTCCAATTTAATACTCACAAATTGACTTAACACATACATTCATTATGTATCGTTTAGAGGGCAAATATTTGTACCAAGGCTTCAAAATGTTTTGGAAATTATAAAAGTAATATTGGCGATTGTAGGACATTCCTCATTCTACGTGATTTTAGGGTTAGATGAGTTATATTGGTTAGTGCAAGCGATTTCGCCTTAAAATGTATACCAATACACCACTGGGATTTGGCCGGTAGTTCTATTTGAAATACCAAATATTTACCATTCAAACAGTAATGATATCTAATGATTAATTAAAAAGCGAAAAATGGAACATGAATTATTCTCTGGCTCTTAAACTAAAAGGTTCTTCAGCAAACAAGATTGACGTGCAAAGTACCTAACATTTATTTTATGAGCAAACCTTGTGCTTTGATTTAAAACGAATTAATTCAATTTATGCAAAGTACTTTTTCGTTTTGTTTAAACACCTTAAAATTCGTCTTTTTTTGCTCAAGAATGGGACTTTCCTGTATTTAAACATCCTCTTTGCGTTTGTATAGGAATTGCAAAATTATTTTGTGCAAGTGTTTTTTTTAAACAAATTTTCAGTAATTAGTAAAAATTCAAAAAACTCAGACTTTAATGCAGTATCACCGTAAGTACAGCTTGAAATGTAAATAACACACTTCTTAAACGAAATACGGAGGTAAAATTTGTATTCATCGAATTTATGAATCGATGTCCATGACTTACTTTCCGTATAATGATGACATTAAACGCCTGTACATGCAAAACTCCAGACAAAAATAAATACAAGATTAATTATTCTAGAGAAAAGAGTTTTTATTCAACATGTTTTACAACGCGATCGTAATTTCTATAAAGATATCATCAAATAGTGTTGTAATTTTTGCAACGTGTGTTGCTCATCAGAAAAACATTATGCTTCGGGAGCTCACAGATTATACTCGGCTCTAATGTACAGGCTCAATTTTGTCGATGTAAATTTGAAAATGAATTTCAATTTTAAGGACAAAACATTACGGGATTAACAATAATGTAAAGCAAAATGCTGATTAATTAAGTGTTCGATTGGTTCTAGGCTATATTGTAAATTAATTGTGTACTACCCATGCATTTTTACTACTTTTCAAGTTACTAGTGTGAAAATTAATGTCTATTTAATTGTTCTTGTTGACAAGTCCGTAAAATAATGAGCTCACATGTTACAGGTTAACTTATCAGTATATATGTAAATATCATAAACTGAACCACAGATAAGGTAAGGTACCTATATAGCACTACAAACCTTTATGGTTTTATTTTGACATTTCCACAGATAAGAGAAACTTTAGCAATAACGAATGGATAAAAAATGGTTATGTTATATATTAATATATTTTTTTAAATCTATTATAGGCCTATACATAGTATTATAATTGCTGTAACTACGAAACGTCTACTTTAAAAATTAACTTAATTAGTTTTATCCTTGTAAAGTATTCTCATCAAACTGTGTTTACGCTGTGATGAAAATAGTAGGTTAAAAATTATTTATTTAGTAAAACTGAATTTCAGATATAGATAAATGAATAATTATATTTAATAGTCATGAAACCGTAGCAGATTCATACAAACAGTATCTGAAACCATTACACGTAATGTGGCTAGGGGCTAATGTCTAACGACAGCATGGCAATTTGAATAACGGCTGTGTTTATGATAAACGTTTATGTTACAGCTAATAGGGAGGCTATTGTGTGATAAAGATATCGTATCATTTAAAACTCCAGTTATTTCGAAAATTAAGTTTTAAAGCTCTTTTAATTTTAACAAATTGATATAATTTGAACTATAAATTTATTTATTAATAAAATTATTAATTTTAATTTTCATCGACTGAATTGGTCAAAAATGCTTTGTTTCGAACATTTAATATCAGTTGACAGATAGGCGTATATAATACAGCTTCGTTAAGGTTTATACGAAAATTTTCTTACAGTAAGTCCATTTAAAATGGACATCCAACTGAGTAATGCTTTCTAGAGGACGTGCGAGCCGTTAGTGCATTAAAGGCCTGAATAGCATGGTCATTGTGCGCAATGGGTATTCTTTGTGGACTTCGTATTGAAACATACTGCTGAACTAAAGCAAAAGCAAAAACTATTTTACTTATATATATATATTTGAACTCTTGCCTTTTAAAGATACATCATGTATTAGTTACTGTAAATAATATGACTATTTCAAATTTTGTATAAGAGATAACAATTACACAACGAGCATTGAAAAAGCCAATGTTTTTGTTATATACAAATTTGAAAAGTCAAATGAATTGAATACTCAATTCACAAAAGGTATATTTTCCCGTTAATTATTTCTAACTGTATATGAATTGTCACATATTTGCGGAGCTAAAAGCTCTTGCATAACAAAATATGCGTAGCATATGGCAAACATACTTTATAGCTTGATGGTGCTGCAAGATGGCTACAAACTTTGCTTAGCATTTGCTACAAGTGTTTGTTCTACTTGTAGTTTCATACTATATCTTATGCTCATTTAGTTAAGATTTTGTGAGGCCTCACGTGGTGGCCACTTACAATTTGTTGTAATTATAATCTACGACTAATTGAAAGAACGATTTGTGGGAGTATAGTTCGGGGTGGATTGTTGTTGTATTAACTTAACTAATACATTCGAGTCTCATTATTTTAGTACAATACATTCATTCTAAAATAATATGTGATTAAAATAAATATTCACGAATATAAACTTTAAATGTTGTGTTGGTCATAAAAATGACACGAAGATTATCGTCGGAATTTCATGTATTATAATGTCGTTGGAACAAGTGTAACAGGCATCAAAAGGGATGGAAGTTGAACTGCGAGTTTTATTCACAAAGTTTACAATGCTCTGGGATTATACTAAAGCTTAACTTTGTTCCAAGTTAACGATCAAATTTGTTAGTTTCAAGTATTTGTCTGCTATGACTTTTGATTTTATAGTTTGTATGCTATTGATTGTTTTGCGTTAAACTCCTTCACCCAGCACAGATAAAGTTGAGTACTGTATATTCACGTAATCAAAACTTTAACTATAATCAATTAATTATGTAAATACAATAATAAAAACTACATAAAATTCGCTCGTTCTGAAGCACATGGGCGTGTCACCATTTCATGATTTGCATCGCCGTGCCTGGTTGAAACAGCGAAGGTACAGTAGGCAAAGATGCCATCTTTAATTTTAGAGAATACTTGGGCTTTTTCAAGGAATAAATTAATAGGCACCGTCTAAACCCACGTGAGCTTCAATAGGCTATACGTCTATTCAGTTTCTGTTGATTGCGATGATAAAATATGTTTTGAAACTTAAGCCAACATTATGACATTGGAACAATCGTGCGCCTAAAATATTCATATATACTGAGCACATACTTGTTCTCAGAAGTTATAATTAACACAATATTAATTGCAATCATACTAAATATGCATAGATACAAAGTATATTTTCATTATAATTGTTTTATGAAGCTTTCACAAACTTTGTATCTATAAAATACTCGACAGCAATTCTTAAACAAGACCTAATATAAACAAAAGAGAAACCGTTAGCAACATAAAGTTTGCATTGTCAGATTTAATTCGTTTATTCATGACTACTACATAATGGGAAAGACATAACAATCCGACTGTGTTTCAACATTGTATTGAAATATTTGTCTTAAGAGAGATAAATGTGATTGTAAACATTACATTCTTTTGACTTCAGGAAACAACTTAGAAAGGAATGATATTCAAGCTACGAGGTAATTGAAAAATACGTTATGTTTATACAAAGGAGTATAATAAATAGAGAACATTCGTAGGTTAGAGTTTCGGCTACCGATTGCCAACTCTAAGTTCGTGTGGAATTAACACGTGCTTATGTGAAATTTTAAATAGTCTTGTGGCAAACTAAAATACTAAGAAGCTCCAGCATGAATTTGAAAGAGACATAATTAGTGGATTGGACAATGTTAATGTATTACTTTTGCCATTCAATAAAATTTGTAGAAGGTATAAAAATGCTGATGTATATTATATATATATACATACACTTAGTACAAATGAGATTATTTTGATTATCTATTTATTATCACTTTGAGATCAACTGATCGCCCTCAGTGATCTCTTTCAGGTAACAGCAAAATAATATGGAAACTGTAAACCAACAACAAAAATATACAAAATGATAATAGAATGTATCCAAGGTTAAATGTTGTCAATTTAATCAAGAACAAATTTACATTACCAACCAGCACTTTACCAATTCCAGTAACTTTGACACTTGCTGAGTACATAAGATTGTGTCGAGAATAGTTAGTGTGACGTAATCCACTTAAGAGTTATGTGTGATATTTAATTAAATTATTAATTTCGGGCTCTATCAATTTACATTATAAGACCTTCTACACTGTCTTATTAGGATTGGCAGATAGGCTAATAACTTTAGGTGTTGCCTTAAAACCGAAATAAATATAATAAATATTTTAAATGTTGATTTTTTTTTAATAATAGGACATAACTTTTAATATATTTGTGTATAAGTAAGCTATTAAAATTATTTAATTGTAACTTGGTATCTCAGTAGTCTATAGATGTTAACATCTAAGATTCAAAGTTTATTTTCCAAAAAAAATGTATGTACTCTTAGAAACACATTTGGAAACACTTTCAACAACTGATGAAACTGTAAAAGTATTATAATAGCCTTAAATAAATAGACTAATAATAATAAAGAATAAATTATAGACGTTCCTGATCCGTTTATAATCTGAACCCTCTTAAACATTTTGTATGATAATCCTTATAACTGAGAGCTCAGGAATTGGGCACTTTAATAAAAAGAGATCGTAAATAGGTACTCGAGTTTTTTGTTAAAGTCCTTAAAAATATTGTACCAATAAAATCGAAGATTATTTCTTGAACGTATTGTTGGTAATACCGAAAATTTAATTGATTTTTAACAAGCTTAGTCCTCTTTGAGATTTATGAATATCATAAAGTTTTATTTATTTTGTAAGATGTTTAAAAATTGAAACATATTATATTATATTTCCAACTGATATAGATAAAATTGATTAACTAATAGAGTTATTGTATACTAGTGCACATAGAACATTTATATTTTTCGATTTATTTTTAAAATGGTTAGATTTGACAAAGCAATCAAAGCGAGATCTATCCTGCCCAAAGGTTGTCATTATAACAATCTATGTATATTTGTTTGAAAGCAATACCTCAGTTAGTTTTAATGAGGAGCGTTTCCGAGATCTGAGCACAATAAGTCAAACCTCCTAACTGCACTACAAATATTTCTTTCAAACTTGGTGTGTATATCAACGCTATCCTAATTTGGTTATTCAATCAAATTGTTTAATTCTTGGTTAACATCAATCAATTATTTTTTTAAACTATTCGGAACCTTTTTTTTTTTATAAATTAAAATTTTATTATACAATAAAGCAAACAATTCAACGTGTTTTACTAACTAAAACTTTTATTGTGTATAAAATATATAATAAATAAAAAACCTTAATTAAAAATAACATTGTTTCACTTGTAGTATTATTTTAAAATATAAAGTTTCTATGAAATATAACAGTGATATCTATAATAACAGTGAATACTAAGGTTTATTTAATGATAGCTATAAAAAATAGTACTCATAACGTTAAACTGTTTTCATCATCGTATAACATTTAATTTATTTAAGTAGTATCATAGATATTCTAGTTATTTAAGAATATAAAGTGAGGTACAATGGTAATAATTTGAGCCTTTCGTAAAATTGAACTAATGAGGTCTCTCTGTCGGTCGCCCAGTGTGTCACGACCGTTAACTCTTCAATGAAAGGGCCGGCAGTTAATCGAAGTACCACAGGCGGTGCTATTTCAGCGATTATTAATAGCCAAATTGCGCATACATTTGCCAACTTTGCCGATTTATTATTCATACCTTTAAGCAGTGTGTAAAAATTATATTCTTTATATATTCACCTATGTGCTACGTAGATAAAGTTTGCAATGGATAATTGTTCAATGGTGTCATTGGGAATTAAAGTGTAGGGTGATATGTGCTTGCTGAGTAATATAATCAAAATATAGAAAACCAATAAACCACTGCGGTTTATATTAAGTTCATAAATTGCACGTATAATAGCGTTATGAAATTATCTGTCCCAATAATTATCCTGGCACATATTTGTTCAGTGGACTGTTCAATTACGACGAATATATTGTTCGTGAATTCAATTCATTAACGGTGGGATTTGATTGGAAGTTGATTAAACCATCAAATCTAATTTCAATTAGGTACATCAGCCAGATAAAACGGAATAGTTAAAGTCGTGAAATATGTAATTTAAACATGTAAGAATTAATGTACATTATGTTCGATCAAATTGACAAGTTTTATATTTCAAAGAAATGATATTTTATTTACATTACATTTTTTATTATTATAAGACATATTTAATATAATGTTCGTGGGATTATAGTCTATTTTTGTTGTGAAAGCGACGAATACTTTGAGTACTATTAAAGCCTTTGATAAAAAGGTCTTAAACAAAATTGGACCGCTCTTTTGAACTTTAATTATTACCTTTGCGTTGTTTTTTGCCTCAGTCATTTTTGTCTTTTGTCTTTTAGTTCATGATTATACGACGATCGATATAATTTAATTATGGAAATTAGTTTTATTTATTTCTAGTTTTACATCAAAATTTACCACTGTGTGGGTGTTTTTTTTAAATCTTTTTCCTTAAAATAACTTACTTAATATTTTGGCTTGCATCAGTTTGAAATGTGAATATTCGGAAAATGGGTCCAACAAGAAAAGCTATCAAAAAAAAACTCGAAACTGATGGAAATTAAACGCTAAAGATTTTTATGATATGAACAATAAAATACAGCATTTTTAAGGTAATTTTTGTGTTAAAGTTAAAAAAATATTGTGTAGTAGCAATAAATTTGAGTGTTAAAAACAGTGTTTAATCTAGAATGATTTGTAACGACCTTGAATTTAATATAAAAGAGTAATTGTTCAAAAAAGCCGTTTTAATAAAACTTTATTTGAAAATTCATTTTTGGCCAAATTCTTTTGTGTATAAAAGCTAAATTCAGCAAAGTGGTTTCGTCTCCATTCAAGCTGAAACTTCTGCATTGTTTCAGGCTCATACAATGGCATACGTAATTACTGCTACTATGAGACTCACTCGCATATCACCTTTGTTTGGTATCTGGGACAGGACGACGCGTTTTGCCAAATATCTTTACAAACGTTACAATTTTAAAAAAGTAAGGACGGAAATTTAATATTCCAAGGTTTAATTTTTTACATTCACTTTAATGTTTATAAAAAGTGTGTGTGATCATAACATTATTGTACACACCCTACACTTTTGCATATTTCTTAATAATATATCTTAGCTCACGAATGTCGGAAAGATGGCGGGCCATAGTGAAGCGCGTATCGGCCCAGTCCACCGAGATTTCATGATGGTCACTACCGCCATGTCAAGAAGATTACGTAGCAGTAGAACAATAATTTGGCTCCAATATTATAGAAATCGTTATTTTGTTTAATATATTAACTGATATACCTTAGAAGACCAAATATTTTATTGTTATAAAACTTTATAGATTACACCTATGAGTTGTGGCACACAAACTGTTCTCATTTGCTTATCTCTGCGTCAAAGTACAAATGCTGACATTTCAACATGTGTCCCACTACCTTCTCTTGTCTATGCTAACCATCCACTTGCGTTAAGCCTCGTTAACTGAGTAAGTATAAGTATATAAAGTTTGATCACTAAAACATAAATATAGATAAAACCATACTGAAATAAAAGAAGGAACTTGAGACGATATTTAAAAAAGTATGACTCGATATTAAAATTAAAAAATATTCATTGCTTATTTATTTTTATATAACAAAATAAATAAACATTTTAGTAAATAACTACTTGTGTTTGTAGAACACGAACAAGCAATAGAAATATACAAAAGAAAATAAAAACAAATACAATACAAATTATAATACAAAATGCAATGCAATAAATAAGACCAATTTTCTAAAATTATATTAAATATTATATATAAATATCATAATTAAATGGAACTAATTTATGATATTCAGATTCATAAGCCTAAAAGCTTAAACTTTAAAGCTAAACTTGAGTTAAATAGATTTGGGTTCAAAGGAATATTTCGCAAATGTCTTAAGTTGTTGTCAAATTTTAACTGTTATTTCAAAGTGGAAGCTTTAAAAATTTGAATTCCATAAAGAATATTACATTATAATTTGATTTTAAATGTGCATTTTAAATTAATGTGATGCAAAATTTAATATATATAGATTTTTTTAAGTATGCTTTTTGTGGTTCTTATCATATACCAATGTAAACCAATGTAAATATACCATATAACAATGAAGTAGACAATAACTTAGTTTCACAAACACGTATTAGTTTATTCGAAATCCAGTTGATGTATGGGACGTCAGCCGTTCTGATTTAATAGTATTGATTTACTATTTTTAACTTAATAAAATATTGATGTTGCCGAGTAAGTGCTATATATATAGATTTTATGGAGTTGTTATTTTAGATATAATAGATGTTACAAAATTATATTATATGTGTCATATTTTAATGTGCTTGTAACTACTTAAAAAATTGACCTTTTTGTAGGTGACGTTACTGTTCAGTTTAAAATATGTAAATATAATCTATTACCAATTGAAAAAGATTAAGTCGCTTTGTTGGTTTTAGCTGAATAGGAATCACCACTGCAATAGAGATTTGAGATAAGATTAAGCTGTCTGTTTCCCATATAGTTCCTACAATTTCTTTAACGGCCTGCAATCTCGGTTGCAGGTACCCAATGGTAGCTGTCTACATCCTAAAGTGATCAGTTCCCTCCCTGCATCATAATAAAATCATTATTTGAAAACGTTTTTCAATATAATTATATTACAAAGTAATATATGAAAGACCATCTACGACCAAACTTATTTGGTATACAAAATCGTCATTTTAAGCTTGTACGCCATTAGTTAGTATTAACAACTGTCATTTGAATGATGTTTAATTGATGGCAGTAGTTCGCGTGTAGTTTTCTGAGGCCATTAATTTGTCTGGAACTCCAAAGTGATTCTAATTTATATTCCGTTGATAGTACACAATTTCTTTGTGTACTGTGACGTGTCACTAATGAAATATCATTTATTGATTTGGTGGTTGTTTGGAAAAAAATATTGCTTTATTTTATGAATGTTTAATATATTAAATACTGTATATAGATACAATATCTTTAACGGGGTTTGTTTTATTAATTACACTATATATTAAAACAAAAGAAAACGAAAAAAGAAACAAAACTTATACATTTAATGATGGGTACATTAATATCGATATCTATTTGAATTTGGTGTCCTATGTCCTCTCGATGGGGCAGAGGGAGTCTACAGTGATTATCCATAGAGCTCTATCGTAGATGGAACATTTGTTTGGTACACAAAAACTATTAAATAATTATCGATGCAACAGTTCAAGAAGTAGCACAAATGATTTTAGCAACACTTGATTGTACCATTATGAAGTAGAAACCATTAAATATTAAGCGTTCAACAAAAACTTCATACAAAACATAATGAATGGTTGAGGATCGTTTTAATTTGTGCAAAGTCAGGAAAAACTAACAGCTTAACAACTAAAGCGATGAGTCAGCACCGCCTGCTCAGTCTTCTTGCTAATCTTGCCGACATGTCTTAATTTATTACTTTTCTTTGTTGTATTATAATCTTACCTTACACTTAATACAAGGTCATGGTTTGAATGCTTACTAGCGGAATGTACGTTTGAAAACTCGTTTTAAAAAATATTTGCCTGAAATTTGAATTTTTTCAAAGCTTATCTTGGAGGTTTGCAACCATTTTTTTATATTCAGGCAAAATATTTGCTATATATAAACACAAAAGTTAAGAAATACTTTAGATAAATTGTTTTATTTTCGGGTTGACTAATTTCGTATTTTTTAGAATTTTCTATTTGAACTTTCACAAACATTCCGTGCATGAAAATACGGATATAATTATCTAAACCGCCTACGAATATCTAAAAAGGTTACACCTATGAATACGGATTTCATTATTATTCAGAGTCAGTCTATAAGCTTTGGTAAACAATAATAGTGTTCGAAATTTATACATGAATGTGTGTGTATTTATTATCGTACCTCTTTTGTTTAAACATCTTTCTTCTATTGATTCATGTTTTCATTAAATACATTTAAGTTCTACGCCTTTGGTTTACATTCTTTAAAAATAATAATGTGACAAATGAAAATAATAATAACTTAGAGATCAGGCAAATAAATATTGAAGAAATTAAATAAATTTATTTAATATCGATTAAAATTGTATCCAAACAGTACCACTACCATATATATTCCAATAAACAATAGTATAAATAATTAACGGATGAAGACAATTAAAATCGTATTGTTTTAACATGTGGGGTAAATGTTATGGGTAAATATATTTACTGACAGAGAAATATGTAAGCAATGTATCTCAATAGATAGGCACCACCTGATTTATAAATTGGATCTAACAACAATAATCGGATTTCTATTGTAAATATTTTATGAAAACAAAACAAAACCTTACTTTATGGAAAATTGATTAATACTGCTTTTTGATGATCAAAGCCAACAATTGCTAAATCGCATCCACTTGATTGAAGGCAGATTACGCGTCAGTTACATGCTACGGTATTATATCGCATCACTAAACATTTAGATCACACGCACTTTACGCACAGTCATTGAGAGATAATTATGTAATATTCAAGCTTTTTACACAATGAGATCCTATTGGCTGGATATAAACAGTAAAAGAGGTCAAATAGACATTTCAATCTGAAAGCGGATTCTCAAACGTAATATACGTATACTTTTTAATTTTAATACATTCATTATTTGAACTAAAGTCTTAGGCTAGTATACATTTTTTATAATATTTTTACAATTTAGCGGTAGCAAATCAAATCAAAAATATCTTTATATAATCGTCAACAAAATAAGTTTTAAATTTTAGATTTTACATTTACTGCCAGTTCCCAAATCAAGGGCGAAGAGCGGACGAGAAGAACTGGCAAGAAACTCACCGCCACTCCTTTAAATCGCCAAGAATGTTTCACAGCACGTTTTTTAAAGATCTGCAACCATAGCATACTTTGATGTTCTTTCACAGTACATGTTCTTGGATCTTCACGTAAAGAGCCGAACTTGCGTTATGGCTGTACTTCGTGCTCAACACTCGGTTAAAAACAATGCAATAAGGAAATAGTTAAAAGGAATTATTACAATATTTTTATATAATTTTATTGCTTCAGGTAAATAAATAATTGGACCGTATCTCATAATTTTTTTGGGACAAACCACACTACCACTACGGTTTGTGTACTTGTGTTATCGTTGATTGTATAAGAATAAATAAAGTTCATGAGGAGTTGTAAGTATTGATACTGTTTTTATTTTATCGAATGATCGATTGAGCGGAAGCCGATAAAGTTCATCGTAATCTCTCATAATCCATTTATTTGTATCTGATCAATCAACAAAATGCTTTCTAATAAATTAAGGAACATTGACGTTTTGTACGGAAATAATTTCGCACGAAAATGTTAGAGCTCAAATAACAGAAAATACAAAGTTAGAACAGCTTTTTACTCGACACCTTTTTAATATGAAATTTTATTCGTTCACAAAGTTTTCACATTTTTGTAGTTACAACGATGTCGATTTCTAAATAAAACTACAGAAAAACTACGGCACGTATTAATTAGGATTGGTATTTTGAAAACCGATTGCGGTCCTAAAAATGTATTTTATAATTATTGGATGTATAATGTAATGTTTATTGTATACACTCTGGGCTACGACCCTACGATTCTCCCTACAATCACATCTGCAGTATGCAGAATCTTTACATTTTTTTACTTTCTTTGACAGAATGTGAACAATCCTCAGACTTGAACTTGTGAAATTAGAAACACGCAAAATTGTTACATAATAAGAAGTTGGACGAGCATAAGTTTGAGTTTGCCCAGGGCACATAACGTACATGTGAACTTTGTAATCTATCAAAAGTCATCATCATCATATATATAACCTCTTTGTTACCTGTTGTGAAGAAAGGTTATGTATTAATTATAACCATACAGCATAAATGGAATGTTCTTTATTATTATAGAATCAATTACCTTTATTATTATGAAACCATAATAAAAACTATTAAAATCTAAATTGTTTTTAAAATTTTGTAATATTATTTCGCGCATATTCGTAGAAGTTTAATAGCCTAATCGATCTTATAGTTTCAAAGATCAGCGCGTCCAAGCAATTACACTCTTCCGCTATTGAGGACTTATTATATTAACATCCAGACACCTTGCAGACACGATCTGTTAGTCCCAATAGGACAACATTTACTTTATAAATACATATTGTAATACAAACAACAAAAATGTTAATCAATTATTTGTTGACCGTACCAGGGATCGAACCCAGGACACTCTGTTTAATACGCAACAATGATTCTTCGTATAACATATATGAGTATAATTACGTTAATACAATTTCTAATTTATTAAGACCGGGAACGCACTGATTAGCTGCTAGTCACGTGTGTGTGTGTATGGACAGCGACTTGAGTTATATGGTGTGCCTCCTGCTCTTAAAGCTCATCTTCTATATAAAAACCTAATTATTTTTATCAGTATTTGAAGTTTAATTAAAAAGTTGAAAAGTTAAAACCTAATTCTAGTATCTAAAACGTATAACTCTAACGCCGCAAGTGGTTAACAGTTAGGCAAAGTTTAAACCTAATTTACAGTTGAACGAAAGTGGTTCATACCGTAGCGCCACTTGGGAACTTCTCACATAACTTTATTGTATACCTATTTCTTCAGGCGTTTCATTTTACTATTTACTGTTAAGGTCTAATTTGAGTGAAAGATTGAATAAATATATAAGAGGCCAAGTTACATTGGGAAGACGTATTCTAAATTGTAATCCAATCATGTTCATACAGCTAAATGTTCTGTGAACTTTGACAACGCTCGAGAATCAATTAATTTGTCTTACACTCGGAATCCAACTTGAATTGACTTGCTTCAATTTTAATTAATCTAGAAGTATAAATATGGCAAAGGTGGCTGTCAAATGTATTTTGAAAAAGTTGGTTGAGAATAAATATTGTTATTAGAAAGACTGTGTGAAGTAGAAGAAAGTGTGCATCTATGTTTACATGGTAGTCGATTTATAGCTTAGGTTTATTTTATTCTTTGAAGGTTGTGTGAACGGTTTTAGCTATAAATATATATATATATGAATGAAAGAATCGGGAAATGTATGGCGAAATCAAAACGAATGTGAAATCTCATTTAATAATTAGCATCCTAATGATGAGCTTAATCTAAGTAGAAGCAACCTTAGACATTATTCAAAGTTATTTTGAGCCCCGCTTTTCAAAGGCGGGTCTAATTTGCTTACATACGTGTCATATCAAAGAGGCACTTCTTTTGTTTCACGTTTTTCACTAACTCTTTGTAACTCGAGCAGACAAAAATAACACTTTACCGGAATTGAATGTACTACGTGAATTCGCGATGTGGCTGTTTATTTAATAGGCTTTGAGAGTCGTTGAATTTTTATTAAGTACACAAAGGATAAGCCCAATTGGATGTTTCAAAATTCTGTATACATATAATTGTATTTGAAAATATCACCCGTAAAGAAATTTCCTCATAAATTTTCTTTTCAGTGATGAACTCACTGATGAAATGTTTACGAAAACGCCTGATGGTGTAAACCGATGAAGTATTGCTGGAATACTGTAAATAATTACTTTCTGACTGGCCATCAGTCTAGTTTTAGCGAGTAAGGCTCGCTCTTAATGCCATAATAACTTGGAGTCCCTTAATGTAATCTATAATATTAGAAGCATAAAAAATTCCCATAGAAAGATTGCGTGGTAACTTGCCTAAATGTCTGAATAACAGTACTGTTCATTAGAAAACCGTCGAATAAGATTCATAAATTTTAAATGGTGCTAATGTATGAAACTAAAGTACAATAAAAAATATATTGTTTTTCTTTGTTACAATATTTATGACAAGACTAACTGTAGTTTGACACAAAAGCACTAAAACTATGTCTATGAGAACAGTATGAAATTGATTTTGGGAATTATGCTGTAGCATAGCAGTAACACTATTTGAGGCAACAGCTCCTGGGCAAATAGCTCAATTTACTGTTGTACAATCAAAAAGCGGTCTCAATCACGTATCACTTTGTAGTTGTGACTGGTCGAAATTATATTGAACGTACTATCCGAAAAGCGGATATTGTTCCCTTTGACGAAATATTGTATCGACATAGAGACGGATCATTGCCAGGTAGAAATATTTATTTCTAAACTTTAAATAAATATAAAGGGAACGTTTGATAATTGTTAGTATAATTATATTTACGATGTATAGTTGTGATAATTTACAACTAGAAATAGAAACACTGCTACTGCAATCCATCTAAGGCATTTTTTAAGTTTTTGTTTATTGATATAACTGAACCTTAGTTAAGCTTTAGTTAAAAGAGCTGAAGCCCATCTAACATTGTAACAACGAAATGTGCGGAAAGATTTATCTATGTTATCTAATATTGGTAATCTTATATCTATTCCGTGAAGGGTTTTTTTTCCAGCAACTAAGGTTAATGTTTTGTAACATCTTAGCAGATATAGTTCTTAATAATATGGCTTCATGCTTAAGACATTAAATGGCATGGCTACCCACGAAAGCCATTATGAGCAGGCGTTATTCTCGTCATCAAATGTATGAATTTTCCTCTGCTTTATGTAACTTTAATGTTCGCTAATTTATAACGTTTATTTTCTCTTGTTAGTAATAATAATATTTGAATCTAGAAATAATTTATTTCTATCATAATTTATACTATACAATATACAGAGAATAGAATATTTCAAAAGCACTCATACACAATGCATTCAATCGAATTCCATTTAGCTGTTAACGGCTGATGATCAACAAACAGAGAATAAATATAAAAGCCTACGTGTTTTTTGTTCAGTCGGAAAATGCTTGTACTATTGTCAACAGAATCGAATATCGGGTTTGATAAATGATTTATTGGGTTCGAACTATTAACAATATTAAACACACAAGTTTTTGAAATCACTATACTTAAATTTGTAGGTTTGTCTATCTATATTAGAAGGATTTTATCTAAAAAAACATATTTTAATAAAAGAGTTTCTTATTACCTATGTCTTGGATTGAACGGATTTCGGATACATAAAATATGTTTCTACCATTCACTTTGGCTGTCCATATAGTATCGATAACAAATAAAACCGTACGATTTACGAACAGTTTTAAAAATTCATTCATATTGGACTAAAATGCTTTAGCGATTAGAGTAGGCGGCAATAAAAGCGTTCGTATAATTCATGGATACGTATTGTAACCGGGTTTTTTTTTACGATCTATAAAAATGGTGCCATCGAGCGAGGTCCCTGACGACCTCAATGCCGGATTCGAGTCTCTGTCAAGTATATACTAAATCCTAGAAGTGAACCTTATCTATACAAAAACAAAACTTCATATAGGTTCTAAGAATTATGTGTTTTTGATGTTATCATTTTATAGTGTGATGTAAATAACTTGTGTATATTTTCATGTTGATTCGTAATTTAATAAACCATCAAATACATATATAAATTATAAGAACTTAACGTAATGTATAGTAAGATAACTTTAACATAAAACCTTAAAAGACTACAAATAAAACAAAGGAATTACAATGTGCTGTTATTTTCTTATCGTGAATCGACTTTATGAAATAACTTTCTATTAAATCTTTTGTTTTGCTTTGCTTCTTGTAGGTTGCAAATACTAGCAATATAGCGATTTTAAATCTCTTTACTTACCATATTATTTCATCCTGTATGGCTTATAGTGGTAGCCTCCAGAAACAAATGGTCAACTAAGCTTCAGTGGTGGTGGACACATATATCCATAAAAGCAATTGGAATGCCGTTAATACATCGAATATGATAAAGAAAAGTATAAAAAATAATAACATATCTTTAACCGATTTGCAAAATATCGATAAATCTACACAAATGAAAACCGATTGTTATATAATTATTTATATTAAATGCCACCTAATATATAACTTAAGTTTTGCATTCTTATGAAAGTCTTTATAAACACGTAATTTAAGAACAATGGTTGCAAATGGTTATTGGTCTACAAAGTTTTTTAAAATTCATATAAAAAGGAACAACGAGAAAAGTTTCGTAATAATTTCTACAAATTGTTCTAGTATCAATTTGTTTTCCTGTGTGGATGATTTTATTGCAGTTTGTTTAATGCTTTTTGTTTGATTAACTTAAGTGTAACACGGAAATACTTTGAGCAATTAATGAAATTATTTGCGTTCACATTATCTGTTAACTTCATTTTGGCACTACATAGTGTGTAGATTATCGAAATTATATTACGCCCGGTCTTATGTAAATTCTTACATATCCATTTATCAATTTTTTAAAGAGAAAGGTTACGTTCAGCCATAGAAAAGTTTAGTACTGAAAAAAATATATGAATGACTACAAAGTTGGTTATGTAAAATATATAAGCCCCAACGCCAACTCAAGAATCGATTTATAGTAATAGTTTCTGCTGATTGTTAGAAATTAACAATGACTACCCATAGCCCTATTATGCTGATGTCAATATGAAGTCTATTCTTTACTTTATTTGTCCCAGATTATGAGCTATTTATGGCTTTCATGTGCCCGTATTTTACAGATATTCTTTTAATATAAAAGTAAAAGTAACTACAAAGGTGCTTCTAATTATAGTAAAAGCTGGTTTTAATATTCATAAGTGAATTAAGTTTTGTAATGATAATAAATGCTACGTCGAAAGTCTACGGCGTAGCAATTAAGCAAGTGAGAAGAGAAAACGCTTTATTTACAAATTATAGTGACTTAATTCTAATAAACTTTATAATTATTATACCATAAATTGTAGAATTTCAAATATAGTGTTATAGACGAAAGGACTGATGCAATTCCGTGCGCTGAATGTATATTTTTAACAAAGATAATGAATGAAGGACTATTCTGAATTCTGAGGCAAACACTAATAAATTGGTTGTGGTTTGAATTAATGGAAACGTGAGTAAATAAAACTTATTATTACAAAAAGTTACCACTTTTAAGTTTATTCCAGTATTAGAAAATCTAACCCACGTTAGATTTTCGTAAACGCGACTACCGTACTACCCACATTAGTAATGAAGAGTTCAAATCTCTGATTAAGAAAAAGTTTGAACAACATGACAGCTAACGGAATTCTTTGACAAGTTTCTAAAACTTAAGGATTTACAAAGTACAGAATCTCAACGACCTTAAAATGGTTAATACTGTTTCAGTTGAATTTCAACTCGACTAAAAGCTGTAGTCTTATTAACATTTTAGCTACTCGGAATGATTCGGCATTTATGTTAACTTCACAGTAATGTCTGGATGTATGTTTTCTGTGTAATTTATTTGTAAATAAAGTTGGACATATCTAAGCGCAGAGTATTTGCGGTTTCTTTATTACCTGTGGTCTATTAAGAGTTCCAACGTGTAGTTAAACCTGCGGTTAAACAGAGATTATTCTGACCGGCAATCTAGCGGTTACAGCAATGTAGCTTGTCTTATTAGTATCGTTAGTGCTTGGTTTATGACTGGAGGATTTTATTAGATAAAATTCATATATTCATTTCATAGATTCAATATAGTTGGAAGAAAGTATTTAGAAAATATATACCAATTATTAAAATACCATTTTTACCAAGATTATAAATTAAAGTATTATTAGGGTTGTTTGTATATATGAAAACGTAATTCAAGATATTTACGTTTACCGCATTCAATCCTCTACACATAAGATATTTTCTTTCGTTAAATAGCTGATTATCAACCTGCACTAATAAAACAATTTAATTACAAAAGTAACTAATTAAATTTATAACCGATCTAAATACCTTTGATTGAAACCACTCAGAGGTTTTTTGGTGCCTGTAGCTATATTTGTTTTTCCATTTTTTTTAAATAAATAATGTTTAGCTTAAACAAAATAATGCTTTAGTTAAACAAGAGCGAAGCAGAGAATACTGTAATTTTAAATTAGACTTTTAAAACATTTTCAGTTACTTGAAAGTCTTGATTAACTGACAAAGTTTTGCTAATCTCTTGTAATCTTGAAACATGCAGCTGTTTCGTTTGCGGTTAGTGTCGAGTTTGCTGTTATGCAAATTGAGCCTGAGCAGATTACTTGCTACGGAAGGATCATTGTACCTTGCACCAAAATCTCTTACTAGGAGTAAACAGAAATTCTAACAAGAATATATACGACAAAGGGAATTGTATGCTTGGTTAAGAATGTAAAGTCCGGCGTGTTGGGAATACGTAATACAAATAAATATAGACAATACCACGATTCATTTCATTATTTAGTTGTTTAAATTAATATTATTATAATTATTACGAAGTCTTAAGCCCTTACAAATCTGAGAAGGGTATGAATCTAAAATGAGACACGTTTTGTTTGGTTGTAATTTGTCAAAATGATCTCTAGCTCAACAAAGATATATTATATTGTATATAAATGGGAAGGTTTCCAGGTGTTAACGTGAAAATATTTGGAAAATAAATTATCGTATAAAATGATATTGTACTAAAAAACATCAACAATAATTTCCCACAGGGGCAACTAAGTCGAATCAACCTCTGATATGGAAAATCAATACAGCATTTTCCCAGATAGTTAGAGTATCTTTTGAAAGTATTATAATAACTTGCAATTTGTTTAGATTTAAATTATTTATCTGTTATGTACTTGTTTCTCAATTTAATAATTATAATTAAGAGTAACCATTAATTGCTTTTCTTTAGGATTTAGCATTTACCCGTAAGTTATGTATGTATATTACGGGTAAATATTTTTTAAACGACTCTAGTTTGACAACTTAATTTTCTAAGCTATTTTCCCTTACGATGTTTTTGCGGTGAATAGGCACTAAAGAAATTTTGATACAGAATATCCGTATAAAATCCTAATAGTATTAAGCCTTCGAAGTAGACCTAAATATATTTATAAAATATGTTTTGAGCTGTACTGAATATTGAGAAAATTTGATGGGAAACTTAACTTTGATAATATTTTTAATACGTAAGCATACCACGTAGAAAATTTGACGTTGAAAGCGTACATTAGACGTTTGAAGTTTTGTTGCCCCAGAGTTGGGTATAGGGCGGGACTAGCACGATCCGTTTCTTTGATGTTTTATTATAACAGGTTACCAGCATTCTATGCTACTGCTGGAAAGCAACTTACTGGCAAAAAAATACGCTATGGTTGGACTAGATGTTTAATCCACATGAAATTATATATTTATTTAAAATGTTCGTTGTGCATAAGTGAGAAAATTCCAATTTACTTTGTGTTTAAGTACATTTAATATGTATGACATTTTTTATTATAACGATAAAAGTTGGAGGCTCTTGAAATAGTTAAGTTTTCTTCACGTCTTTTCCATTCATAAGTATTGTAATGACAGCACGTTTGCTAAGCTCCACTTTTCAAAGGATCTTTTTTTACCTTCAAGATTTTCCTTCGAGAAAAACTGCGTTACTTGGTCAGGAAATTTAAGCTCGGCTGAGTTTATGATTAATTCTTATGGCAGGATTGACTTTTTAATTAGTCTATATAACCAACGAGTTAATTTTAAAACCTTTTAACCTTGAATAAAATATTATAATAAAAATTAGTGGAAATATTTAAATCTTTATCGTGTTGTTTGAATAGGCTAGAATAAATTGTTTTTTGCCTTTATTGTATAATAAATAATATTCATATAAAGCTTATGCTTTTTTAACAGATGTTATTAGAAAACGTGGGCTTAAAACGTACCGTCGGCTTACGTGCCGTACCGTATCGTAAATGTCATCTATCATGGCTAGCACATCGAATTGAGGGAAATAAAACACAAATCATTCGTCAAAAGATTAATAAATGTATGTATATGAACTTGTAAGAGTAATCGCAGAATTATCACTCCGATTCGGCGAAATATTTGGCATAGCACGCGTTAAGTCAATACCCTAAGAAATTTAATAAAAATTTGACGTGGCGACTATACATACGAACAATACGAGACATTGAGAAACCAGTCACCGAGGGGTTTTTAACTCTAAAAGTATTGATTAGCTAGACCATTGTTTTGTTGTAGATTAGGCAATTTAAATACCAAATTCTTAAAGGTGAACTTTTATTAGTTTAACGTCGCGTCGCAAGTAGCTCGTTCTATAAATTCTCTGTAGATCGTCTATGAATAACAAATATTACCGCGGATAGCAGCCGCTTAGAATTTTAAATCCATTCCTACTTCTCGTTGGAATAAATTTTTATTTTACCAAAAGATTTTGATTTAGCAAGTGAGATGCTTAAGAAAACTCGCGTTATCTTTTGTAATATGGACATGTTTTTTATTACTAAAATGTTCGGTTTCAGGTTCAGTTCTTATCGAATATTTATACATCTATGTCTATATGTTAAAATAAATTAAAAAGCACTTTCTCATCACTTCTTTTAAATTTACGCAATATAATCATCGTAAAATCCTTCTGAAAAAACATTAACCCGCTCATACAGGTAAAATTAATTATGTATGCATATTTATGCAAATTTTCCCCACGGGTAGCTTTTTCGTCATCCCAGGGCCATACTATAAGCTAAATGTTGCCTTGGGATCACGTCTCTAATTGTCTCTGACACTGTGTCAGTTTATTACAGATTATAAAATGCTAACTACAGCCGATATATTTCCTCACAGAACCGCTTATTCGATGTTTTTAATTTTGATATATTCGATTGGATGATAATCGTAAATGATAGCTTTAGTCTTTCAGCGATCAAGTTAATAAATAGTCAAGATTTTCTTGTTTCTTTTTAAAGGGGTTTCCCTTAAAAACACTTACCATTACAATATAACACTCACATTAAAAGAACGAATTGTAACATTAAATAAAAACACAAACAAAAGATCAAGCCTATATTTATTTATATAATCTAAGTTTATAATATGTTTCTTAGTTATTTTTGTATAATATTCGAAGTAATACCCTTACTATACTATACTTTTTAATATAAATTAAATTAAGTTAATGGATAACATGCATTTCCAATGTTGTTATTTATGGTTTAAATTTCCAATGTAACATACTTTTATAATGGTAAATAAAGAAAAATTTGCGCCATCGGCTAGTTATTAAGGTTTAAACAGCTTAATGGGTCTGTTTAAAAATGGATGGATGCTTTAATTAAATTTACAACATAATGAACAATTTTTGTTATTAAAACAAACGAAGAAATTTAAGCAGGATTAATTTTGACAAGATTCTAATTACATAATGTAATTACGTACCGTGTTACAATATTAAGCGAATATCTTGAGTGAAAAAAACATGATATTTTATCATCTAATGTTAATGTGTTAACTCTTAAAATATAAATCATAACAGTTATACCAATGCTTTTTTATGTTATTCACCATTGCAAATTATCTTATTGCTAGATGTTAAAATCATCAAATTTTCTAGGTTAACGTAATGGACGTTATCCATTTCCCTATTTAGATAAAACTTCAGCCATTCATAAAACTTACACGATGACTTGTGTTTTACTTATAAAAATGAACATACAACACTTTTGTGAACATCGTTTCACTGCCCCATTTATAAAAATAACACATACCGTTTTCAATTATTTAAATCGTAAAAAATATTCTTTATGAATACCGAAGGGAATAATAGAACCGAGAGTTGAATAAAGTACTTTAATTATAAGTTATTCACGCCGCTGAGAACGTTTTATGATTTAAAAGGTCAAATAATATTTTTGCCTGAATGTAAATTTGAAAGTCCGAATACGATATTTGCTTATATTGGTGTAGCCGTAAAATTGGAATAGAAGTGGATGCTGCGCTTTAGATTTAGTCACAGGTATATTAAGATTTTGAATTATGTACATATTTAGTTTTATTTCTACTGACATAACAGCTGCGTATAAACCACAATAATACTACTTTAATGGATCAGTAATCTGATATTATTAACAAGAAGGTTGGTTAAATTTTAATTTTATAAATAGAAATACTTCAACGAATCAATTGAGAGGATACTATCAAACTACGATAGGTTAGTTTTTAACCTTGTTAAATTATTATAATTATTACAGTTAGTAAAAGATACAATAAAACAACATTATCTATGTATTTCCAGATCTACAGATCGTAAATCGTTATCTCAGTTCACTGTAGGTTTGACTGACACTTATAACATCTAGCGCTAACAATACCGGTAAAAATTTAAAAATAAAATGTTATTTAAAATTAAACATAAAATAAAAGTACGGTTTTCTTTTTGCACAATTAAATTTCCAAAATATAAAGAATCATTTGCAATTGCAGGCAACCGCGAAAACGCGAGAGCTTTTGATTTCGCTGAATAATTATTGTAAAGCTGTTATCTACACATTTAAAATTTTATAAGTGGGTCGTCATTTAAATTTCAAATAAATTGTATTTGGATAAATTTTTAAAAAGTTGTTTGAGCATCGGAATAACCGTTTCATTTTTTAAAAGAACAACGTCTCTATACTTTTGTGAAGCAATAATTAAATTACATTCATTTCGTTTACTAAATCAGTTAAATTAGTTTTCTTCCTCAAGTTCGTACTCGCGTTAACAAAATATTATGGATAATGCAATTCATGGATTAATAATGCAATAGTCAATGATTAAAAATACCTAGTCGTACAATAGGTTGTGATACTGATATTTTTATCAGATCCCATACTTGTTTTACGATTACTCGGTGCTAATAAATATTTTTTATCTAAACTGGAAAATGCTTGTTTATATGTCTACAATTTCTCAATACTTATAAGTATGGACTTATATTACTTATACACCTTCCTGACTACTCTACTTTTTGTTTCTTATAAAATATTTTTTATTTAATTATTTGTAGTTATATTTATTGAATTTACTTGAGCATTTCGTTTGTTATCATAACCATTGTGACGAACACATTTTATTTATTTGCTGCTAGCTGAATAATTTTGAAAGCACAGTTGATGTACTTGTTGAAAAGAGACTACAGGCATCGGTTTCTGGCACGGTCCATTTGTGCTATAAACATATTTCTTGTACATATATGTATGTAATTTTTCAGTTGTTTAAGCACTAACCAACCATAAGACAAACAATACTTATCATGCGTCAGGTAAGCGAGCGTGTATCAAATGTATCCTGACTAAAATAAAATATTTATGAAAACAGCTTATTTGCCGTAGAGAGCGTAACTTACACAGTTTTATCGTTTACGATATCCTAAGAATCCCAAATTACTACCTCTCATTCGGTATTAACACGCCAAGCACGGACTGCGATTAATAGCTCACATTGCGCATCACTTATCCGTTTAATCGATCATTCACTAACTTCTTGAACTACCCTTCACTAATTATCGGTCCTAATTTAATATCGGTTGATTAGACCCAACGAAATTTTATTAGTACGCTCTATATTCTCTATAGTTATAAAATAAAGTATTATTGGTAATATTGAAAAGCCACGTGAGTAATTATATAGGTGGTAACTTAACCTTCATTATGTGCCTTCGTTTGCCCCCTCTGTTAGAACAATACAAAATTATTTAAATTATTCGTACTCCAAAACCCCGAGAGAATGGTTGCTCGATAACATCCGAAGTAGTTGGCATGTTATGGCCAATAGAAAATGACAACCTCACTGTGTTTCTTGTGGGTTTATCTCACAAACCCATGTAAACAAAGTTTTAGTGACGTTAAAAAGTGGTTGAAAACGATCCTATTTGAAATATAAACTTTTAGCAGAATATAGTAATGAAATGATTTAAAAGCACGCCAGTACGAGCACTATACCGACTAAAGCTTAGCTATACCGTTTCACGTATCAAAAGTACGTTCCCCTGTACGATTGACTATCGGAGGTCTTTGTTCGCTCAGTTGCCGGATAAAACGGCGATATTTTACGTATTGTTAGTCAATTGTTGAGCTGCCTGAACTAAAAGAATAGGCTTAACAACAAAATGATATAATTTTAATTCTCAATTGACGGTAAAATTAAATTATTTTTTTAAACAAAAAAATAGCCATCAGAAAAATTCACGTCAAGCTTTTTATGAAGATCTATGATCAGCGTTTATTTTTTGTAATAATCATTATTTTCATGACTTTTCTAACGTTTGAGAAAGGAATTTAATATTTCCTTTTAAAAAAGTAATTAAAGACCTTAAAGGAATAAATATTTCATTTTCAATAAATTTAAAGTGTAAGTAAATATAAAATATACTGACAAATGCTGTAAAGGCTAACACTATAAAACTTTCTGTTACTAATAATCGACCGATAATAATCGATCAACTAGAATGTAGGAAATATAAAATATACCTTAATAACTATACAAGTCATAAAAGTCGTATGATAAATAAGTTGTTTTTAAATAAAAAAATGATTAAAGAACTAATTCTGTTAGACCACGCAAAGTCGTTTTTGATTGATGGAAATCATTTTCCATCAATGGGAGTTCACTTGTCCTAATCACTTTTGTAAGCAAAGACCCAAGGTTAATTGCGGAATCTTAATTTAATTTATTATTTTACTCCTTATTATGTTAGAATGTAACATGTCATTCTTAAGAGTGTATCTTCTTTATCTAAGTTACACAACCCAGACACATAATACGTTACAGCTTATACATTGTTAAACATATTTTCAGTTGTTTAGTCATAGGCTTGGGTAAAGCTCTAAAAAAAGTTCTTATTAGAATTTTTAAAAAAATGATTGAAATAATACAATTGTTAAGAAATAAATGGCTAATAAATAGTTTATTAAATCACCAATTATATAACAAGACAACCAATAACTCTTGTAATGCGTGAAATGAGTAGTTTGTAATAGCTCCGTTTCATATAAATGGTCAGCTTCATATCTCAGCGTACCCTTGTCAAATATTATATCTTTGTAGGGTCATTGAGAATAGTTACTGGCAGGTTTTTTTTGTGCATACACTCTTTTAGAATACTAAGAGCAATAATATAGGTTATATTGCGGCAACTGGACTAGCAAAATACATACATATCATATTGGAGAGCTGTATTAACGTTCGGCAGCTGAGCGTTTTTACGACAGTTTCCTCAATACCCTTTTGTGGAACCATCTGCCATCGCAGGCATTACCGAACCGTTGTGACTTGCCCTCAAAGGCCGGCAACACACGTGTAAGCCTGCCGACGCAGGTGTCGAAGGGCGCCAGTTAACCCGAAAAAAAATTGCATAGAGAAATTAAATCACTGCACAGCTTTCGTAAGTGTAAACTGTATATATAACATATTCACTAAATTATTATTATTTTCCGTAAACACTGCCTTAGTTGCACGATTTGAAACTTAAATAGTTACAATATTTTGTAGTATAAGTTTTCCAAGAAATTTGGACGAAAATTCTGGTACAATGATAAATTTTTGAGCCATGTATCTTGTGTCATAGTTGTAGAATATAAAGTTTTAAGAACTTTGATACTGGGACAAGTTTAAAGCCTTCTTAATAGTTATCTACTTCTAGAAGTTTTAGAACCTAAGGTATAGTATAGGCGACGCCCATAACAAACTGTTATTTAAAGGGAAAGTAACCCAAAAATTGTATTTTCACCAAGAATCTAACCCAACACCTCCAGGTCTGTTATATTATTAGATCCTAATTAACAAAGTGGCAGCCAAAGTTATGTCAAAGTATTGATGTAATTTGTTACTCAAAGTTGTTTCATTTGAATTTTCACCTTTTTAATTATGTTTTTATAGTACCCTAAAAACTTCATTATTTACCTGTAAACCACCAAAAAAATATATATCTAAGAACTTTCCACAAACAGTCAAACAGGTCCAAATATTATGTTGTTCTGTTATGAAGGAGTTAAAAGAAATAATACGATATAATAATAAAAATTACGGTTGCAGCCTAACAAAAACAGCAAATAATACGAAAATAAAATAGTTTCGTTTATATCACGTACAGCTATTAGAATGTCCATTAGGGCTAGATCTGAGAGTCGAAGTACGGTTACTTGAACGATATAATTCTTAATAAATGTACGAGCAAATTGAGTGTTATTGTTGTATAGCCTTTCCAAATGAGTATTTGTGCGTGATTGTGCATTTTTATAACTTCATTGTTTTTTTTTTAGTTTCAAGAGCGATAGTTATAAGTGTCGTACCACATTCTAATCATGAAAATAAGGGTTCAAAATATACTTAGTCTGGCCATAAATACTGTTACTATTCAAAAAAAGAAAATATTACGTTTGAATTTGGAATCTGTCATTTTTATATGATTGCTTGATGTGTTTTCTTATTTTCGCGCCATTATATTGTTAAATATTTTGTTATATTAAAATGGAGTGGGGTGATAAAGAGAACCGAATCGCTGTGATTGCCTTACATAAAGTAGGTATGGAGAAAAGTGCAATTTTTAAAACCCTCCACCCGCTTGGTATTAGTCAAATGTTTGTTTACCGGGCTATTGATAGGTACAATGATACCTCCTCTGTTTGTGACAGAAAAAGATCTGGCCGTCCACGTACCGTTCGTGTGAAAAAGGTGATTAAAGCAGTTAGGGAAAGAATTCGAAGAAATCCTGTCCGTAAGCAAAAGATTTTATCTCGGGAGATGAAGATAGCTCCTAGAACCATGTCGCGTATATTAAAAGATGACTTAGGACTTGGAGCCTATAAGAGACGTACTGGTCACTTCTTAACTGATAATTTAAAGAAGAATAGGGTGGTAAAATCCAAACAACTACTTAAGCGGTACGCAAAGGGAGGTCACAAAAAAATTTTGTTTACGGATGAGAAATTTTTTACAATTGAGCAGTATTTTAATAAACAAAATGACCGTATTTATGCTGGAAGCTCTAAAGAAGCTTCGCAATTAGTAAACAGAGTACAACGTGGGCATTATCCCACTTCAGTGATGGTTTGGTGGGGTGTTAGCTATGAAGGGGTGACTGAGCCATATTTTTGTGAAAAAGGTATTAAAACGTCGGCACAAGTTTATCAAAATACCATTCTTGAGACGGTAGTTAAGCCTTTAACTAACACCATGTTCAATAACAAAGAATGGTGCTTTCAACAAGACTCGGCACCGGGTCATAGAGCTCGATCCACCCAATCTTGGTTGAAAACTAACGTTCCGGACTTTATCAGCACTGAAAACTGGCCGTCGTCAAGTCCTGACCTAAATCCATTGGATTATGATTTATGGTCAGTTTTAGAGAGTAAGGCTTGCTCTAAACGCCATGATAATTTGGAGTCCCTAAAACGATCCATTCGGTTGGCAGTGAAGAATTTTCCTCTAGAAAGAGTTCGTGCTGCTATTGATAACTGGCCTCAACGTTTAAAAGACTGTATTGCAGCCAATGGAGACCACTTCGAATAAACATTGTATATTTTTAATAGTTATATATTGATGTATTAAACTAACTCACTATGAAAGGAATAAATGTTACGTATAAAAAAAAATCGTGCTTTTCTTTATAACAATATTTATGGCAAGACTAAGTATATATATTTTGAACCTTTATAGGTGTGAAAGGGCATAACATAAACAATGTCAAGGAACAAGGAAGTATATTGCATTATTAACTTATAGCCTTATCGAGGAAATATAACTACATTTAAATTGTTAAAATTAGTATTAGCCTCAATAGTAGCCTTTAAATACTATATAAAATATTTGCCACTCCAAAATATCTTATTAATTAATTGTATGTTTTTTTACATATTATATAAAACTTTATACAGAGCTGTTGACTGTTTATTGCAAATAGTAAGATAACTTAATAGGCATTATAGCTATATTTTGATACTTTCTGAGATACACCCTAGATGATACCGTTAGAGGTTTAGAAGATATTAAAAAACTGATTTGTCAATCATAATAATTATATTGGTAAAGAATTTCGGAATTCTCTTACATTTCACACTCGTACAAGTCCAATTAATATATTATGATTTGGACCCTTATTGAATGAAATGGTTTCATCGCCTAACATGAACACGGCTTTTACGTATGTCATTATGATCTGCCTTTATCCTTAACCTTAATCGGATTATAAGGGTCCACATGCAACTGAGGTGTTGAGGATGAAAGAGCCTTTACATTTTCTCATAAATAAGAGCCTTTTTGTATTACTGACTTAAACCAGTTAAAATTGTACATGGATTTAAGACTTATTTAGATTTGCTTTTACACCTGACTTTATCAGGTAAGTTATCTACAATTAAGAAATTAGAGATTATCTATTATTTGTAACGGTATTAGGTAAGAAGTTGCCTTCAAAACCATAGCAGTTACAGAGAATCGGCCAACATCTATTTTAGAGACATTTTTTTATTTATTTTTTGGCTAAACGACGTTTGTCGGGATCAGCTAGTCAATCTATTAATCTATATTCATGCATGTTTCGTTAGGTGATAAATTTTGTTTGCAATACTTTTAAGGCTGACAGAAAATAATTGCACTGAATTGTAACAGAATTTATGTATTTTTACTTATAAAATTGTGTTTACCATACATATTGTAAAGCTTTTTTTGTGAATTCAGTAATCTCATAAACTATGTATCCAAACGCTATCTCTAACAGATAGTGGAAGACTTTTTTATCGTATGGTTTTATAAATTCACTGAAATTTAACTATTCTTTGTTAAGCTCTCTTAGCTTACGTACAAAGCATAAATCATATCACAGTTAACTACTTATAATATATGCGAGTAAAAATGCATTTTGCAACCTTATATTTGTATATAATGTCGTCCTATTGTTATTAAGCAAAATCTGTTATCATTAAAGATTTACTTTAACATAATCTATTATGGACATTTACTATTTTAATTTAATTGGTTAAATAGAATTCTAATAATAACAATCATTGATCACGATAAAAATATGTTGAAATACTACTTCTTTTAACATTAAAATATACGAAGTAAATCTAAACATAAAAGTTTTTTCTATAAATGTTTATGCGAGGATGCGCCGTAAACATTTATCTAATAGAGACGACTGTGACACAAGGGATTATCACACATCTCGGCTTCTTTACTTTGTACATGTCTCGTATATGAGTTATGGGTCATCTGTTAGTAAAAATTATCATTTTTTAAATATTTTTTAATAAAACTTTCATTTACTAACTATGTATAAACAGTTAATATGTCAATTTTCTATACGTGAGATAAACAACGATATAGAAGTTCCGTATGTTACTAAAAGGATTTATTTCCACTGTGCGCAATTATCATTTGTAAGGAAAAGAAAATCACCATCATAAAAATCACCGAGATCCGATCCTATAATGAAATCAGACTTCATCCTGAATCCCACATTCATATAAAAGAGATGATTTATACAAATGATGATAGCCTTGGTGACTGAAACAAAACAATAGAAGCAAGTAATACCATGATCTGACATGATATATATATCTTCTCCATATATAATCGTAGTATCACTTGGGTAAGTAATTTTCATGTTATATTTGTTATATGAGAGTTCTAAAACGTACCAGTCGGAAAAAATACTCACAACACACTCGGCTGATATAAAGTTATTTATTTAGTTATTTCAGTAAATGTTATAAATTTATTATTGAAAATGCATATTATATAACTTGACCCTCGTCCATATCTGTACTGTGAATTTGTATAGATATTCTAAGAAAACTTGTAAGTTTGTTATTAACGCTCCGAGCGTTTGAAGCGAGGCCATTCAGAAGTTGCTAAAGGCTTTTCAAGAATGTTGCAAGCCGTTTGAAGTGTGACTATTATTATGCAAGGTCGCTGTGAACGCTGAGAGACCAAAGGATCAAAGTTAGTTATAAAAGACACAGAAGCCTTTTCTAATCCTGTATTTTGAAACTGAATTTTGCAATTGATATATAGTAAGAATTTTAACACAAAACTTTTCATGTTGGGGAGTTATATTAATTACTCATACTATTTAAAAAAAGCGCTATTAATGCAATTTCGATTTCTACGCGCTGTATTTCCACAGTACTCGTGGTCAGCAGGATGGCAGTTGGAGCAGTCTACACCGGTTTCTGTCAAACAGACTGCGTTTGCATACCTTAACTTTTCTAGTCTTTTCCCGCCATACAACCTTTCTCCCAAAGGTCCATGGTATCCCGATTCTGTTCAGTCTCTTCGCCAGCTTCCAAAACTCCATATACATGTATTCTTGCAAAATACGTGATGAACGCTCATATATAAAAATCTGTGGTTAAATAAAGGACCCGACTGCAATTCGACGTCTAGGTATTATTATTAAATCGTAATATATTCTATAGTATTTATATCAATAACGTAAAGCTTATCTAGAAAAAAATCAATAGATTTCACTAAAGAGGCTTTTTATAACTTAAATATTTGTTCATTGGTAGTAATTATTTTCATTTGTTCCAGATTATGAGGCCTCGAATGGGGCTCAGCCTCAGACAGGCGCTATGTGGAGTGTCGGTGTTTTCTTTTTCTCCCAGATAGTCGTCTGCCAATTCACAACAGGTGTGACAATAATTAATAAAAAAATCTTTTTAGATGGAATGTTTGTATACGTATATATATAATCAATACATATTTTAATACAAACAATATATATTTTAAGGATTCTCCTTTACAGATAATACAACTAACCAAGACACAACTGTAACGCCTTACTACGCCCTAAGCACCGGCATCGCTCCCGCCCCGATCATGTTACGTCTCGGAAATTCCACCATCGACAGCACAAAGTCCTTCAAAGTTCCGCAACCGATAGACAACACAGTTGCACCACAAGTAGTCGAACAGATTGTACCACAAGTCGTTCAACAAGTTGTACCACATGTGGTCTCGGTAAAGTCTTACTTCGATCACGATAGAAAATATGGCCCGACATTCGAGGATGTTCCAGTTGGTAATGTGACTAAAATTACCGTTCAGCTTGGCGAAGACGCGCATTTGAATTGCAGGATTAGTCTTCTTCAAGATAAAACGGTGAGTGAATACAAATCGGAATTCTAGTTGTAGTAGATATTTTTTACGTTTCAATGCTTACGTATTCATACTTTTTGAGTTTTATGAAATTTTTGATGACGTAGGTGTATACGTTATTTAATTTCGTTTAAAATGTGTAAATAGGTACTACTATATTTAATCTGTAAGCAATTTCTACGTAGCGCCACATCAAAGGTCTTTTAATTACGACATTCTAAATTTTATTTGAAACATAAAATGAACGGGATACGCCTAAAATAATTACTAGTTAATTATAAATTAAACATAAATTCAATTTGAGTTCAAAACTCATAACTTATAAACCTTTAGATCTATTACGAGATTATAATTATAACAATTTACACTCAGTCTGAAATGTCACAAGATTAATTTCTTATCCGTGAAATTGAGCAAGCTTTGCCGAGATTACCCGTAGATTTACGCGGAACCGTATTTTGTGTACAAGACAAGATAAGGCCCTTTATTAATTTTTACCGTCCCCAAACTTAAGGAGCTTAAATTCAGGCCACAATTTACGTAACTTTTGAAAACCCGCCGCTTACTTTGAGAAAATTCAAACATGCAAATTGATGGTTTCGCTACTCATCTGATAGTTATTCATTGTATTGTTTACTGTAGAGTTATATTGACGTCAACTATTCAAAAGCTTCTGAATATAACAGATTTAATTTGTGTTTGAATGTCTAAAATATATACTTTATTTTTTATTACACTTGATATATAATATAAATATACAATCTTAATATTAAACTAAATAATATAACTTTAAAACAAATTTAAAAAGATTAATTTAGTTCTTTTGAATTGTATTGGTTTTAGGGTAGGGTGGGGGGGGGGGGTTATATCAACACCTCGCTACAGCATATGTATATTAATCGATTTCATTACTTACGAAATCTCTCATCATGTATAAATTAAGTTACTAAATCACAACTTGATTGGATCCAAATGTATTGTCAATATTATTATTATGTTTTTCAGTTCTACAAATATTTATATCATTATTACCTGACTATTATGAAATTGAAAAAATATTTCAGTCCATTCATTCATTTAATATAACATTATATTTATACATAAAAGAGTTATTATTTCCTCATCGATTTACTTGTGCATTAATTATATACGAACTAACTTTCTTCTCTAAGTAAAATCTACAAAGCATAAAGTTTCACCAGGTTTTCTTTAACGTGTTATCTCACCTGTCATTAACAGATGCTATGCAATCGACATAATCTTTGTTTGACTCTTTGCCAATTACACTAATAGCCAACTTTGTATTTAACGCTTAAGGCCAATCACAAAGAATATCACTAATATAAAATTATCCTTTATCCTATTTATCCATGGAGTTTCCGACCGAAAATTTGCCTTCGGATAATTTAATAAAACAACTTCAGAAATGTAGAATGGTAAGGAGGGACAATTCCAAGTAACTCTCTTGTCAAGAAGTTTGTACAAAGGTGCAATTTCAAAAATATAATAACTTTAATAACAATATATGTACAAGCTATCTTAGTAAAATTAGTAAGGTAAGACAGAAAAAAGGAATATTGACACTTAAAATATATCATTAACAGGTAAAAAAATCTAATATCCATGTTTTATTCAGAATAAATAATACCTGATAGCAAAAAAAAAAAAATTACCCTACTTTAAATGACGGCAGCAAAAAATGCTCCATAGTAAATGACTTATGTAGCCGATCTTGACATCAATTTAATAGTTCTTGTAAGGGGAGATCGATTTTCTTTACATCACCGATAATACTGTAGATAAGTGTTCGTACTCACGAACGCAAAAAAGATTCTAATCTACATACTGTACTACAGATAAGAAATAAACCTTTCATAGATCTGCTAAAGCCCTTAAAAGCTTAAAGCTTATGTTGAATTTGTTAAAAGAGGTATTTTTTATAAAATATAAAATGGGCTAATTCACTTCATCGACAACAAATAATCTGCATAACGCAATTCACCATTAACTTAACTCTGCACCAAAATTGTGTACTTAAGATGTTGGTTAGTTGTGTAACAATAAATTAGATTTTGTTTCGTTTTTTTAATACAAATAAAGTTGACGAAAGCGTACGTTTTATTATGTATTGCTGAGGCAATTAGCTTAATAGCCACGCACTTAGCATGGATCCCTCGCGGCCAATTACAAAGGATTTTGTTAAATTTTCGCTTTCACTGATAAGATGTTATTTAAGACAATACGGATTCCTCGCCAGGCGAATGCGAACTGAATTATTCGTCGGATTTATTTCGAGGAAAGAAAACATCTAACGTTTTATTGTTAGGCTACTCTGTTTTTGCGTACTTGTAGGCATCGTAAGGACATTATCATACGGAATGTATAAATTGGAATGTCTTTGTTTTGGTGATTTTATGCTTATTATCATGTTTATATATTATATCTAGTTTAATGATCTCTTTTTTCTTTTGACACGACGTTTAAATATAACTATAGAGATAGCTTTGATGAAATTTAACTTTATTAACAGTTACATATATAAAGCTATCGTATTATAAATTAACAATATACGAAATAGGTGAGAAATTGCCAAATAATGCAATTTTAATTATTAGCGGAACATATAAAGTTTTCGATTGAACGGGTGTTTCCTACTCTGTGTACCCTATTGCGCAATAACAATTTAACTTCGCTAGTTAAAACCTAGCTTGTAGCCACTTACAATGTTCGTTGCAAAAAGAACACAACGATAAACTGAACTTTCTATATAGCTTGTATTTTCAGCACATTTGTGACCGAGTTTTGTTACAATTTCTGTATTTGGAACACTTTATTTCAGAATGCTTTTTGCTTCAAACTAAACAAATAAGTTCGAATTTAAAATTAAGATTCATATTGAAAATATGCATAAGATTGGCTCAAAATTTTAATTGCTTTATAGACGAAAATGAAGTAACAATATATATATAAAAGAGTGTTTATCTAATCTTCTTATTATTATACAGATACTAAGACTTAAATAAACAAATTTAATAACTTTAAATAAAAAATGAAATGAATTTTAAAGTTTGGCCCTTGTGGCGCTTTACACGCTGTATCACGATGCTACGTAATATTACATTAGGTTGACGCGAGTACTTCACATTGTAATAAAGCTCACAGTCTCGTTTATACTGTCTTATAAAAACAATTTACACAGTACAAAAATGCATAATATCCTAAATGAATAAAAACATATAAAACTACAGACTTTTCTGAATCGAATTAAAAGTTTATACTTCAATTTCATTCGTCTGTTCTACTGAGAATCAACCATTTTCCAGTGGGAAATAATACAATTATTATCTTAACATTTCCACGATATAACGATACAGCAACTTTAAACTATTGCCGAATCAAAAACAAGAAACACTACAATGTTTACAAGAGGTACTGCAATTTGTGCAAATCCGAGTACGCTTTCTCTTGCAGTAGGAAGTTACTACTTTTCATTCAGTTTTGCGGTAAATTTACGATGTTTCCATTTCGGAGTAGTAAACTATGGAAACGACGCAGTAACAGTATAGTGCAGATTAATTCTGCTAGGAGGCGGACTACTAATAAGGAGCGTTCAAAGGCCGGCATTGCACTTTTTGATGAAATTGGTGACTTTTTTTAAATAAAAGCAATAGTGAAGTGAAGCAACTATAAGTGTAGGCTTATCTATTGGCTTTATCTGTCAGTTTAAATTGCCCTCAAAGTCTATATTAGGCCTTCGTAGGATAATTTTCTAACAATTGGTTCCAAGTGCGTCACTATATTCAGGTTTTATTTACTGTATAAATCGAATGTCTGTACATTAAATATTTTTCCAAAAAACTGAAAGGAGGCAATTAAAGAAGGGTCATAGAAACCAAAAAAACAATTTTTGGAATTCTTGTCTGTCTGGTACGTTATAACTTCAAAACTACTGAAAGGATTTGAACGCGGTTTCAAAGTCGGATTACATACAATTAGGAGCGTTGTCAAAACTTTATTTCGGTAAAATCGGTTAAGGGCAAAAGAAGTTATGGTCAATTGAAAATTTACTTCAATCATTGCTTCGAAACTTTTAAACACTTTTATTGATTGATTAGTTATATATTGTTAAATATGTTCTAATATAAGTTAATCTTAATATTAAAACTTATGAGAGGTAACAAAAATAACAAATAACTCAGTGCGCGCGGGCTCGGTTGAAGTGTTGAACAATGTGCTCGATAGATGACGTTGATAAAATTCGTCATCACCCTAGATTTATTTTAATTTTAATTTTTCTTAAACCTATACAGCTAACCAAAAAAAGTTTACACAATAAAAAAAAATTAAAGCCAAAATAAGGTTAAAATATAGAACCGGAAATAGAATCTAAGATCAGAAGAAATAATAACAAAAAAAAGGAACTAAAAAAAAAAAAAAATATATATATATATGAACAAATGGATTATATTATGTGAAGTACAATCATTTAAGTGTGTGTGTGTATTAGTGTGTGCAATGGTGTTGCTGTGTGAGTGAGTGTGCGAGGTTGAGTCTTAGTTTTTTTTTTAAAGAACTTCTACTTAGGCCAAATATATCCAATAGATCGTGGTATTAAGATGCTTCATTGTGTAATGACTACCATGCAGTTCAAACTTTCATTAACGTTTTACCCTATGATTATTTTGAGTTAATTCTATCCATACAAAGAGACGGTTGTTATTTGTCCGCATCCATTTTTCCACCTACATCCTTAACGTTAATGAGGTGTACCTTTTATTATTTGGTCAAACTAATAACCTCACAAGTACGTATAACTTCGTAAGAATTTTCTTTCAACTCTTAACCGCTGAGGAGTTTTACCTTCCATCATCAGCTCATCAGAATATCAAATTGTCAGAAAAGTAATTTGAAAGTTGCCTTCGATTTCCCTGAATCATCGGATCCTGACTACGGAACCAACTTGAAAGTACCCCCTACCGAACAAAAAATATTCACGTAAATGGTTAATAAACATCAAGTCTACAGAAACAGAGGATGTTGATAACATTTGTACATGTAAAGCTACATCATCCCTGAGTAACACAGGCTATATATAATTCCAATTGTAACAAGATTTTAGCCCGTGAAAGAAAGCCCTGTCGAGATCATTAAAAAACGCTATATACTTAACCAAATTACACGTGGGCGAAGCCGCGGGCGGAAAGCTAGTAAGAAATATGTATGAAATGGAATTTTCATATGTATTTCTAACGTTGTTTATGCACTGATTAATTCAGTACGTTTCGATTCAATTTCCGAGGTTTAACATAAGAAAACATTTAAGTCAGTTTAATGTAAAAGGCTTTTAGTTTAATTAATTGTCAATTTATAAGGGGCTGTATTTATTAGGTATCCTGGGTTCGTCGAAGAGGAAAAGAAGAGATTCCAGAACTGCTCACAGTTGGCGCCGTGACGTATGCAGCCGATAATCGGGTAACTGTGGCCAGAAGGTACCCTGGAAATTGGAAACTACTCGTTAGGGAGGTGAAGCCTGATGATGAAGGAACTTACGAGTGTCAGATATCCACACATCCGCCTAGAGTCAGTCGGACATATCTACATATAAATAGTAAGATTGAAACCCTTAGTAGATTTAAGTATGGTGTAGTATATTAAAAGTTAACAGCTATAAAATGGTAATAGTCGTATTTCAAATGTTATATGCGGTTTTTTTTCTACGAATTTAGTGATTTATTATTTTATTTAATAACTAAGAAGTAAAATAGTTTATTGTTAAGCTAAATGTGTGTTTATGTATTATTAACAATCGAAGTAAACGTAACAAGTAAAATTTTGACCTTAATATTGAATACCGTAAAAACGTTTCAGCTCCCCAAGTCTGGGTCGTGGATGAAGCTGGAGCTCCGCTCCTGGAAAAGTACTATGAAGCAGAGTCTACACTTGCGCTGGTCTGTCGGGCTCGCTACGTGGACACCCCAGCTGTTCTTACATGGTTGCACGAGGGAAAAGCCTTGAATTCCGATACATCTAGGGGTGGCATCAGGTAATTTAATTGATTAAAAATTCAAAAATAAAATAACAAGACTTGAAATATGCAATATCAGCGATTACTAAGATTTATGAAGAGAGGTTAAGGTTTAATTAGGTACCAATGCCAGCCTAACTTAACCACACGCGTATCAAAGGATTGTATTGTTTCTAAAAATATAACTTAGTTTATTTTTTTTAAAAGTCTCTTTGCAGCTAATAATGTATTTTTAAAGTGTCTTTTGTTTGTTAAAACGTTTGACATTTTTCAAAAGGTTTCTTTTACTTTAGTCTCGCTCTATTATTAAATGTGAAATGCAAGGCAGCTCTTTTAAGAAACAAATGACATGGATGGTAATAGGGCAAAGCAATCTTGTAAAAAAGACACATGTTATCGCCATGTTAATAAAATAATATATTAGTCAATTAAATAATATTTCATTCAATTACTTCAAGACAATTGTACGAATCGCTACAATTGAAAAGCGTTCTCACTGTTTGTTTTTAATGTCACACTGAGGACTGAGTTTAATTGAATTTTGTAGACATATATCCTACACGAGAGTTGTAAGTTCCTATTAATTTTAAACGTACATAGAAAAATAATGGATATGTATTTCTTTATGGTTCTTACTAACTAATCTTTACTTACAAATGAATGGATCATCTCAATTACGGTTTTTGATACGAAATTTACTGAAAGATAATACTATAATAATTCAACCTTAATTGAATTACTTACCGAGATATTTTTATATATTTTTAGTCGGTGAAAATAAAAAAACAACATTTTTTGTTCTAGAAGTTACATCGAACATAAACCCGGGTAAAAAGCTAAACCGTGTCTTTTGAAAGTTGATAAACAAAGGGAAAGCCTCGTAAATATATCGTTAAGACTGTAAATAAATATATTCACATACAGAATCCCTTTCAGACATATTGTTTGAACACTTAGTGAATATAATCACGATTCTTTATCACTTTAATTATAGGAGATAAGGATTTGTAGCTGAACCTTCTTTTCTTTATAATTTTCTCAAACTTTTTTTAACAGTTAAAAATCTATGAACAGCAAAAACAACACAGAGATTTATGTATTTAAATAATGGCAGCTTTATGATTTTGCTTAAATAAAATGTTACTTACTTAAAACATTTTAAGTAGATTTCTGTATTTTGCTTTTACCAAATTAAAATAACAGCTTATAACAGGAAATTAAACGTTTCGTATGCTAAATATAATATTTTAACAATCCTATTAAGCCAAAAGACGTCTCTTGAGAAATCAAGCTTAATGTTTTTACTAAATAAATTGTTAATACTTTGTCGAGATTTCCTGAATCCATTTTCTACAAATTTTCGTTTAAATACAGTCTTATAAGGATTGTAATGTTCAATTCTGTACTTGTTCCTGTATACGGCTTTACTTGTGAACTTTCTCCTTTTTTGACGGATACTTTAAAGCATATAAAAATAATGAGATAAATAATCCTATATATATATAGTCTTCCAAAACTACTTCATCATCTAACCATATTACGGGAACGTAGATAAAAGATTATGATTGCCAACTATTCAGTAGTACAAGACTGACAACTAGCACATGGTACTAAAATGAAAAAATAAACCTAATTTTAAAAGATAATTTTTTACTATATACTTAGTCTGGCCATAAATACTGTTACTATTCAAAAAAAGAAAATATTACGTTTGAATTTGGAATCTGTCATTTTTATATGATTGCTTGATGTGTTTTCTTATTTTCGCGCCATTATATTGTTAAATATTTTGTTATATTAAAATGGAGTGGGGTGATAAAGAGAACCGAATCGCTGTGATTGCCTTACATAAAGTAGGTATGGAGAAAAGTGCAATTTTTAAAACCCTCCACCCGCTTGGTATTAGTCAAATGTTTGTTTACCGGGCTATTGATAGGTACAATGATACCTCCTCTGTTTGTGACAGAAAAAGATCTGGCCGTCCACGTACCGTTCGTGTGAAAAAGGTGATTAAAGCAGTTAGGGAAAGAATTCGAAGAAATCCTGTCCGTAAGCAAAAGATTTTATCTCGGGAGATGAAGATAGCTCCTAGAACCATGTCGCGTATATTAAAAGATGACTTAGGACTTGCAGCCTATAAGAGACGTACTGGTCACTTCTTAACTGATAATTTAAAGAAGAATAGGGTGGTAAAATCCAAACAACTACTTAAGCGGTACGCAAAGGGAGGTCACAAAAAAATTTTGTTTACGGATGAGAAATTTTTTACAATTGAGCAGTATTTTAATAAACAAAATGACCGTATTTATGCTGGAAGCTCTAAAGAAGCTTCGCAATTAGTAAACAGAGTACAACGTGGGCATTATCCCACTTCAGTGATGGTTTGGTGGGGTGTTAGCTATGAAGGGGTGACTGAGCCATATTTTTGTGAAAAAGGTATTAAAACGTCGGCACAAGTTTATCAAAATACCATTCTTGAGACGGTAGTTAAGCCTTTAACTAACACCATGTTCAATAACAAAGAATGGTGCTTTCAACAAGACTCGGCACCGGGTCATAGAGCTCGATCCACCCAATCTTGGTTGAAAACTAACGTTCCGGACTTTATCAGCACTGAAAACTGGCCGTCGTCAAGTCCTGACCTAAATCCATTGGATTATGATTTATGGTCAGTTTTAGAGAGTAAGGCTTGCTCTAAACGCCATGATAATTTGGAGTCCCTAAAACGATCCATTCGGTTGGCAGTGAAGAATTTTCCTCTAGAAAGAGTTCGTGCTGCTATTGATAACTGGCCTCAACGTTTAAAAGACTGTATTGCAGCCAATGGAGACCACTTCGAATAAACATTGTATATTTTTAATAGTTATATATTGATGTATTAAACTAACTCACTATGAAAGGAATAAATGTTACGTATAAAAAAAAAATCGTGCTTTTCTTTATAACAATATTTATGGCAAGACTAAGTATATATAGAAGGTTGTACAAAGTCAAAGCGGTTAAATCGGAAATACAACTGTACCTTTCATTTGTTGAAGTTGCGCTCGCAAAGAATGGATGTTAAGCAAATAAAGTTACTATTTGTCTTCGCATGTTCTTGTTTACAAAGGTCTTATGGGAGTCTAGTGTTGGAATTCAGTGTTGTCTCCTGTGCGATGATATATTTAATTAGAATTGTATTTCAATCCAAGTGCGACCTACATGTTATCACGGATCACTTTATATATTCGATTTGTTATCAATATCAATAAATAAAATATCGCTAAATTTAAACTTTTCTGGTTTTTATTTGAATTAAAATCAAAGATGATTGTTCGTCGAATCGTCCCTATCAGAGAAGCTTTACCCTAAGGTCAATTGAACTAAATATTTTTTCAGTGTAAAAACTGAGCAAGTACCAGGTGGTGCGGACAGCGTGTTACGCCTTGCAAGAGTCAACAGTAGCGATGCGGGAAACTACACTTGCGCTGTACGTGGAGCAAAGCCACATAACGTCGCTGTTCATGTTCTGAACGGTAATGTCCACGTTAACAATTCCATAAATTATATGCCTAATGTCTAAGTGTATTTACCATCAGCCAATACAGCAAGCCTTATGTTACAGCGATATTGTTGCAATAAGCTTATTGTATTTTATTCTGTGTGAAGACGATTATCCAAAAATTGAGTTTTGTTGTAAACTGTTAATTTATTTGTGTTTAACCCGTATTAGGTTCAATAAATTAATAGTCTGTGTAATGGAGCAGGAGAGTCGATTTATAATCAATTACTAATGACTTCTTACTTTACTAGCGGATATAATAAATAACTTGGTCCCAAGTAGTCCCTAAACTTTTTGAAGTGACATTCAAAAGTGACAAAGTAATTTAGAGGCTGTAGGTCCCCTAAGCTGCTGTAATTTATACGCGATTAAGTTATTTCATTAAGATTATTTAATTATTACTTGTATATTTGAGTTTCTGTAATTAATAGCTAACATGTTTCTACGTTATTTAACTTTTTTCAGAAATAGCTTAAGGTTACAGACGTTGTTCGATTTTCCATCGAATGTTAATTGTTAAAAAAGATTTCTGTTTAGCTCTCAGATAATTCACTGCTGGCTTAACACTGTAACTGCATATTTTTTTACAGCTGTTTTGTTATTGTTATTAAATACGAAAAGCTTTGTGATATATAAGCAATATACAGGCCCTAATGGTTTAATTTTTTTAACTTTTGTTCTAGCACTGAAAGCTCCAAAATAAACGCACATATATTTAATAATATATGTGTCGCATCACTTATGCATAAGTAGACACAATCACGGGTATATGATAAAAATGAAAGGCAATACGTGGATTTTCCACGTACTAATTGCTACTTGAGGCTGAACAAGAATTTATATTTTCAAAGCAAAACATGGGCCGTTTTATCATCATTACGTTAATATAATCGCATTCAATTTGTATAGAAAATAAACAAGTTCTTGTAAATTGAGGGTTGCTTTATGCTAAAGATCTCGATTTTCTTTAATAAGGTAATTCAAGCGTTTTTGCTGAATTTTTGCATACCTTTTTATAATACTGTTTACTGAAAAGTTGATAAAAGTTCATATTTAGAATCGCACACTTAAGCCTAAGGTTGACACAGCTGAATTAGAAAACAATATTTATATTTGCATATTCCGTATCTATCTTTGTTTAGAGTAAGTTTTTTGCACTTAATAGTTACGTAGCAACTAACGCAACCCTTTGTTTCAGAAGAAAGTCTCGCCGAGTTGCATGCCGGGAACTCCATTCACAAACCAGTAAAAATCACAGTTATAATTTTGCTAATTATAGCAGTTGTTATTTCACAATCACGGTTCATCGCAGTCACAGTGACATTCACTATTCTGGCGTATAATGTATGGGTCCAAGGCCTAATAAGTGAACAGTTCACGGGCATAATACTACCCACGTGATACATATTGTAAATAATATCGTTTTAATATTATAAATAGTTTATTGGAAATTAAATTTCATTGTATAGTTGTTGTTTCATTTCTCTAGAAAATTAAGTGTAGAAGAATTTAAAAAAACCTTATAGTTGCTGAAATAGTAACCCATTGTTTTTTTTATAATTGTAATAATAAATTATAGACATGAAAGAGCGGTCAATACAAAACTACTTAAATGTCTTGGAATACCGGATAGTTAAGTAGTAACAATGCCGTTCGAGAATATTCAAAGTTATTATGTAATATATAAATAAACATTACATTTCCCTAAAGTATTCTATATCTAATTTCTTTGCACGTTTTAATAACCGATGTAATGTTAGTTATAATATTTTTGCAACCCTAATATAAAGTCTGTCCATACACCACTTATCATGTAATCTTGTAAAGGATTTGTTACAAATACGCGGGCTGAATGTTATATTACATCGGCTTATCAGTCATATTTTATGGCGAGGATACCCCTAGCTCGGTATCAGCCGGGCTTACGAAAATATGTCCGTATGATTATTGTACATCAATGTTGAAAGAGAGGTCATGTTGTGAACAAAACACAATTTACATTGGAAGACTTTTTTTTAAATTTTCACAAAGCTTTTGTGATTATTTTATGTTAAATGACATAGTGGTTAATGATTCATATATTAATTATATCTTGTAAAGGATTTGAATGAATTTCTATTGGATTATTTACAACCACATATTAACGTCACTAAAACTATAAACTTAGTTTAAGTGACTGACTTCCCCGCGCCTCAGCTGAGCTCCGAACTGTATGCCGGGCTACTGAACAGAGGCACCCGGGTTTAATTCCAGGAAACAACTGTGCAAACAAACATTAGTCTGTGTATAAATATAAAATTATATATGTGTGTTTATGTTATGTATCAGTTGTGTTAGCAATCCCATAACAGATCGTCGCTTATATTGGGGCTAACGGACATGCTTAAACCTGAAAGCATGCATGGCTAAATACTCGTAAATTGCATTTGCAATAACATATTTCTACTAAACAAACTTAATACTTATGCTTGTTCATACAACGAACACAGTTTATATAAAACGAAGAAATATATAGTATATATAGTATATAGCAACAAATATGGCGCAAATGTATATCAATTAATATACCAATGTCTTATTTAACCTCAATAGTTTCAGCTCCCTTTAGTTGATAACATATTAGTTTGCGCATAGATAATATTAATAGTCAGTAATTATCCTATCTACGCTGTCAGTTGCTATTTATACATCAAATGTATTGATATGTAGGAAAATTTGCATTACCCTAGATTATGTTAAGGTCTCGGGTTTAAATATTGGCACGGTAGGAGGGGTGTAAATATTTTACACCCCTCCTACTGTGCTTTCAGGTAACCTTACTTACCGAGAACTACATTTTATGTGAGAGGAGGCAAACGAGCATAAATTCATCTAATATAATAAGACAAGGTGGCAAGTAGAGACGACATACACATCTTGACTAAGAAATCTTCCACTAATTTGGTCAAAGCCAACCAAATCAAAGCATAGTTTGGAAGCGTTCATAAAAGTAGCAATGATTATCGCCAATGTTTGAGACGACACTTTCCTAAACATAACACTTACTATAAACATAAACAAATAACTTTGAGTCTTGTTCTTTTGTGCTCTGCCTTTATAAAATAATATTAGTTTTGCCCGTACTTGTGTATAAATATAGTATATATAAATCGGTCCAGACGTTGGCCTATTTTAAGCATACACCGATCGACCATCAGGTCACTTTAATTAGAATTTAATCCAGTGTTGGATTCCTCAAACAAAAACAAGCAGGTAAACAACGCAAGTCTTACCCAGTCTCCCAGGGTTTTGGTAAGTAGGAAATGTTCGATATTAAAGTATTTTAAATTTAAAACTGAATTAATTAATTAAATTATTTTTACGGCCGTGCGGCGTATTTTCTATACTAGTTTGATATATATCAATCGGTGTTTATATATCCTTTTGACAATTAACTTATTACTTATGTTTCTAGTGCATATAGCAGAATTTTAAAAAAAAGTTCCTACAAAATATATAAGAAACTACGCCCCTGGGTTATAATAGTATTCTTACTGACGTAAAAAACAGTTAATCAAAATAAATTTTATATTTATTAATTTCTGATGCCTGAACCATTTTAATATATCGTTGCTTTATGACAACTATTTATTTAATCAAGTAGATTGTAAATTAAGTGAGAATGCTCTCTATATCTACCAAAACTAACAAAATAATTGTATAATAAGAATTTAAAGTATAAAATCAAAATATTAAAATACCAATAATAATAATATCCATGCATAAAATGTAGATAGTCAACATCATAGTATTCTAACTCTTCATTTTCTTTCATCAATTATATTTAAGCTAAATTTTCATGTTTTTCCACTATATCCCACAATTTTCTTTGGATTAGGATCTTTTTTCACCTCTTATAAACTTGTTAAAAACGTATAGAGGATGTTTAACGCTAAGCTTTTTATAAAAGGTTTTTGAGATTTTTATGAAAGGTTCACTAGAGATTATATTGGGTGGAGTAAACAGTTTCTACTTCAATAAATTTATGATTTTATTATACATAATTTTGAGCCTAAATATACTGAGATTATTTTAAAGAGAAACTCAGTTTTTTTTTGTCTGGAAGGCGTTACAAAAACCGCCTGAGTACTGCAAGATGTTGAGGCCCGTGGATAAGGCTTTTTTTAAGTTTACTAAAATAAATATACATCCTCTTTGAAAATGGAACCAAAGAGATTCTATATGTTTATGAATATGAGACATAATAAAAAAGAATGATGCCCTTTAGAAACTCTAACTATTAATATAAACCGTATAACGTTGCTTACTTTGGTTTATTTGACGTATTCATAAAAAAATAATAAAACTTGGTTCTTTTCACTAAACAGCAGTAATTTATAACTGTGTCGGAAATATCTGTAAGTGGTATATTTCAAATAATTATTGGGCATAAGGCTCAATATGTATAGACCTATAAACGGAGTAAGTACGGATCAGTGAGTTATATTTTATATTCTTTGGCAACATTCGTCCTATCTTGCCCTCTGAATACGAATGTGCTATAAACGTATCGAGATACGGCACGCAATTCAATTTGTCAGTTTTCTTATAAACCGATCTACTTACGATGAAATTGTTGTTGTTTCCGACAGATTAATAAGGATAATCCTATGGCGCTATAAACTTAGATGGGTCTTGGCTTTGCATGCCCGTTTCTTTGCTTTTACACAAGTAACTTCTGCACGTATGTTCTCGATTCTTTGGCCTAAAACAAAGTTTTATTCGCGATGTTAGCATTCACAGTATAAGCAAGAGTTTGTTGCTCAAATAGAGGGAAATACTTTGGTGTACGGGCGGGATTGTACGCATAAGCTGACATATAAAAAAATCAAAAATATCTCTATTCATATAGGTAACTATAGTGCACTTATGAATCATCAACAAAATAAAGAGTTATACAAATTTTCGACTCTACATTTACTGCTAGGTCCCAAAACAAGGGCGAAGAGCGGACGAGAAGAACAGGCAAGAAACTCTCCGCCATTCCCTTAAAACGCCAAGCATGTTTGTCAGCACGGTTGTAAAGATCTGCAATAATTACACCATGCACTAGCGAATGCGTCAATATCTATATTAAATAAAAACAATAAAATAAAACGCACATTAACGTTATATATAACAACACAACTAAATTATATATCTATGAATGCTAATATGTTGCCACTACTACAGCTACTACTACTACTGTTAAATATATATCTTTATTATAGCGGTTCTTTAAAATAAGGATATGTATTTCTTAGAGGCTTTGCATCAAAATATGACTCAAATACCTTATGTATACAAAAAATCAAATACAATCTGTTATGACTAAGACAGTTTTGTTCCTTTGATTCATTTGGTAATGCATGTTATAAACATTCAATAATTGAATAAAAATTAAACATAAATAAAGTTAAATTAAATTACAGTTACAAAACGTTCTATTTTTACACATGAGATAGCACAATCCGACTAGTTATAACGAGCTAACAATAAGTTAACTAGCGCCAACAACATAGTTGATTCATTCTAACCGTAAAACCACGTTATATTTGCCTACATATAAATTGCTTGGCTCGTTGCAGACCACAACCAGACCGCAATTTGTGAACTGCAATGAAGAATAAATTTTGTTGAAACGGCGGGATTTTTTTTAATTTAAAATTCGTGATTTTCCTATCGGTATAAAACAGTTTTGCTACGGATTAAATGTTTTCACTACACAAATATTACGCATCGGATGTAATTTAAAAGCGTAGTACTGTGACGTTTGATATTTCAAACTATTGATACTATTAATGTATAATATATAATACATTGTGCTTTTCATTTATTTCTTTCAATTTGTTAGTACCATTAAGCATCACCTACGATCTTAAATAATGACTTTTAATAATATTAGGTTAAAGAGTTTATTATAGCGTGAGCTGCACCCGAATGAAAAATTTGTAAAAACTGTATTTTTTGTGCTTTTACGATGTGGAGACGTATATAATACATTTTTAAAAATAGAATATATTAATTAAACACTTTTGTTGAGAGTTCTTTCTGACTTGAACACAACAAAGAATTCGTATACATTCACATACAAAAGTTAAATTAGTTAATCATTCATTATAAATAATTGATTTGGCGTCGAGTGTACTTCTGATTTAATATTGTATAACTTCTTGCCGAAAACTTTTCTTATAAGCAAGTTTTCTTATTTTACCTAAGTAGAGGTAATGTGAGTTGCCGAAACTTGTATATTATATGGTTAACAGTTTCAAATTACACCAATTACCGCTTACATCTTGTGATGTATATAATTGTTTTGTGCGAGAGTGTGAAAATGTTTTATGCTATGTGTTATTTTTATTGTTATTATCAAATATTATGTATTGTAATCGCAAAATGAGATTCTTAAGTATAAAACTCTCGTGTCACAATGTTTGTTCCCGTACTCCTCCGACACAGCATGACCGTTTCTCATGAAACTATGTGAGTGATGACAGTGACAGTCTCCAGTTATTATATTTTAATAATTATTATTTTAATAAAGAAATTTTAATAACTTAAAAATAATGATTGGCATTTGGTATTTTTCTATTCCCTCATCGTTCACAGTGCTCCATACATGTTTCACGCATATAGGACACCATATATATTCGGTTACTATTGTACTGAATTTTACATTATTTTCGCGTATAAATATTTACTCTAAACATTGCATAATGATTATAGTTTTGCGTGTTCGCAACAATTTAAAGACACTAGTCCACAGTACCTACTCGATATTTGACAGTTGTGAAAAATACAAGGAACAATTTTAAGTTTGCACCCTAGCCATATGCATTATAAATTCAAATGGAAACTCCTAGATAAATAGTTGCGTATTTATTTTGTTGCCTGTAGTCTAGCAAGAAACCCTTCCAAACCGGCCTACTTTACTTTACACGATTCGGAAAAGATGACAAATAAATGAATTGTTTTAAATTTTACGTTAATATAAAACAATTGTTTGTTTGTTGTTGTAAAACAAATATTTTTTCCTAGTTGCAATCAGTAATGGAACTTTTTTCAGATGTCTTGGGAATTTTGTCTTTTGAGTGTGCCCTTCTGTGAGGGCAACTATTCCTAATTAAGACTTCCGCAATTAAACACTCGGGTGAGGCAGAATATCTTTTCTGTCTTAACAATATATAAAATTACATGTAGTAAGCTGCTTGCTATGTATATAAAACATTGTTGTTTTATAAAGTTTGTTTAACACTGTGGCTACAGGAATCTATTCACAACAGTCGTTAAGAACATTACCAACAAGGGAAACAACTGTAAAATAAACTCGTTACAAATAGTTATACAAGTGCTCGTTATTTTTCCACGAATAATATTAATTACGAGTTGCAGAATTATTATTGCAATTATAATAGTGCCGATAAATTGATGAAGCATTGTATTGTTTTCATTTTTAGTTGAGTTTTTTTCAGTTTTAATGACTTCAATGTTATGTTCATGGTTAGTTTTATATAATATATATTATATTTAAGATCACAAGATCACACGAGCATAAAATAAAGATATTTCTTTATTGACATTTTATAGATACGTGTAACAATTGGTATACACACTCATCATGCGTAAATTAAAATGTTTAAAGTATATTACCTTAAATACGTTGATTTTGTTCGTTAAAATATTTTTTTTCAAATCATCATACGTAAACAAAAAAATTACCTACCTTTGTGTACCACCCAAGTAGATTTTTTGATTGTACAGTCCCATTTATTTTTCAAATAATGAATTTCGTCTCTTAGGCTGCAAGTCCTGAGCTATCTTTTAAAATACGCGACAAAGTCCTATTTTCATCTACAGAGGGAAAATGTTTTGGACATGTTTTCTTTCACTTACTGCGTCAATCGCCTCTTTCATACGCCCACTACGTAAACGGCTAAATCTTTTTAGTTTAAGTTGTATGTATCAATAGTCCGATATACAAGCAAACTGTATTTGACTCCATACCTACTATAAGTAACGCAATCACAGTGATTCGGTTCCCTTTATCGACCCACTCCATTTTAATATGAAAAAATATTTCACGCCAAAATAACAAAACCCAAAAAGCATTTGTATACAAATGACGGACTCCAAATTTAAAAGTAAAATTTTGTTTATTTTAAATTGTAACAGTATTTATTGCCATAATATGTATGCCCCACCCATGGAATGCATACATTATTATTACCGTCAACTATGAGTCTTTAAAATTACCTATTCAGAATTCCTTTGTGACTTATATTGAATACTAAAGCACCTTTATTTACAACCAAACATCAAACGTAATCTGAAACATATTGTATGAGCGAAGCGCTTGATCCTCGAATTTATGACCCAGTGTTTGTTGAAACCGAAATTTACTGTTTACTTAATAGAATCAATGTGCGAATATTCACATTAACACATACAATAGAAATTATGACTTGCGGTTTTGCGGTCTAATCTGTATTGTGGGACTCGTGGTATGTATGAGTCTAAATAAAAATGATAAAACATCATATTTTGACTTAATACCGACTTGAGTTACTCAGGCACGTGCATGAGTATTCAGTGTGAGGCTTAAACTCAAACTTAAGTTCCAATAATATTAAAATATGCTTATATTAGGGCTTGATGATGTATTATAACTCATTCTTACAAAGAAAAAAGACATTTTTGTATGGTCACCGAAACTTCAACATTACCCTAACAGATTTCGCTTTTTTCTTTCAAACATCTAAATGTTTATGTTACCTGGATGCTTTTATCCCCGAGGCCCTGTTCGAAACATCTGCGGCTATTCTGATCCTTTTTAAAAAAGGCACAAAACTTTTCATGAATTAAAGGTAGAGGAAGTTAGTCACGGAGAAAAATACAGTTAACCAAACACAGACAGTAGTGAAACTATAAATAAGTTTATAATTTGTTATAAATAGATATTTTATATCTTTTGATATATGATAATATTTTTTACCAATAATAAGTTGATCTATTCTTTATACATGACATTTTTATTACTAGGCGCCTTTGTAATAAATATGTTAATAGGACAATTGTGTAATAAATAAATTTTAAATAATTATTCATTAAATATACAATTTATTTACTCTATTATCTTATATATATTCGTCTTGTAAATACACGCCGCATTCATACTGTAGGTATGTGTGTGATATTGTGTATTAAGCGGAAATGGGGTCGTCCCAAACAGACCTGGCGATGTAGGTACTGCATATGAAACGACGAGAGCCGAAGAGACTAAGAGCTAGATAGACGCGATGAAGGCTTACTTCGGGCACCCCTATGCCCTGTCGGGAGACATAGGAGAGTTAGTCAAGTCTACAATAAGTTATATTCTTGAATTAATTATTTTCTGCTCCTCTTTCGTTACTACTTTAATGCTTAGTATACTGTTACCTCAGTGTGTCAATAAAAACCTTGTCCAGGGTAACCGAGTCCATTTTACCGGTAAATCCTTCAATTACAGACGGCTCGCAAGGTGTATATATATTTTTACCTGGATAAAAGTTTAACCTTTTTTAGATGGAGAATTGCAATCTCATTACTTAACGAGTCTAAAATTTAACGCCTGATATAAGTCTGTTTATTCTAAAGTATATTATATAAAGTGCATCGCAAATTGTTTATAAGAATGAATTTAAAAACAACTCATTTTTAAGAAATAAATAACAAAGATTTCTGTGATTATGTATATTATTGCTTAACAATTTTTATCAATGCCCTTTTTATTATACTTTATTGTTTAAACTAATTAATATAATTTCCCCTATATAACGCAGATAATCTAATACAATAATATACTAATAGAAAAAATGCTATTGGAGCTGGTAAGAATCTGAAGAGCTATTAATCCAACACATTATGAATTTATAAAACTTAATAATTATTATGTCATTTACACATTACATAAAGTAAAAACTAAACTTTGTACAGTTTACTATCTTTACTGACACAAATACGTTTACGCGAGTAGGGCCGTAGGCGAAGCTTAATATTTAAGCACCACAGTCAACTAAGCTTTCAGCGAAGCCATACCCACTAGGAGTATTACGAGAAATTTCACAACAAAGGCATAAGGTCGCCTACAAAAGCATATAACTGAACTTTACCACATTCCTCCCGCCTGCACGACTTTGAATACACAGATGATTATTGCGCGCGATTTTTTTTTTTAGAAAATTTAATTTCAGCAAAGAAACCGGGCTTTTATTCTTTGCAATCGTGTTTTCTTTTCTCATTTTGCATTGTTAATGAATTTCACTTGTGGCTAAGAATTACTTTTGGTTTTCATTTTCTTATGTAATTGAGCCATATAAAATGACAAAATTACTTGTTAAAACTAAATCAGACAGATTCAGGCAGTTATTAATGTTTGTTTCAACGCGGTAATCTGATTTTACGGATTATAGGAAGGATTATTTAAATTATTTTGTTAAAACTAACTACCTACTAACTAACTAACTAACTACTTACATCACCAACACCGATATTTAACACTGAATTTCGAATATTTATATTTAACTTTCTGTATATATTTGTTTTGAGATTTTGAGAACAAATTTGAGACAAATTTGAGACTCATAGAGACAACTCACAAATTTGTCATCACGATAAGCCTAAGAACAGAATACGATTTAACTAGTAGTTATGCCTTTTGCGTTTCTCTACACATCCACGCACCGTATCTTACCGAAATATGAAACATTTCGCGTGCCTCACGCGAATATTTAGGTCTATTGGAGTGGCGTAATATCGCACAAGAACACTGTCAGTGGCACTGATGGAAACTGTATATGGTGAATTATTTAACATTACAAAGTCGGACATCATCTAATATAAAACTTTTAATACAACTAGTTACGAAGTCTCTCGGCTTGTGTAGTGTAATCAAGTTATTGGTTGAAGCGCTTGATAAGTATACCCTGTACAAAGATGTATTTATCAGAAATAAGAGACCGCATATTGTAGGCAACGTAAAAGTAATATAGAGTTAATAGTCAGTGCCGTCGAAGCGTTAAATGAGTCGAGGCATGTGCGGAGAATCGAATCTGTGTCAATTGGATTTTGTATTCGAGAACTCGAATTTTTACGTAATTTAACGTCTAGATTTCTATTTAGATAGCATTACGGCTCCAGCTGCTGCAATTTTGTATGGAAAAATTGGTTCTGAAGAGCTACAGGTTTTTGATATTCCTTTATTAAACAATGTTTTGAGTTTTGAAATACCGCGTATTTATTGAGAAAGCTGCATAGCTTCCTTAAGCCACGCAGCATCCGTAATCGCAGTAAAGTGTTCGCTCTCTAGTGTGTTTACTTCGATAACTGTATTGTATACTTCTGGTCTTTGTGACCAGATCTATTGTGCTCTCATATAATTCTTCAAAGGCAATGTCGTTTTCTCGACGCGGTTGGCGCGATGATTACCATCTCGGACTTCAGAACAGGTAGCCCCGGGTTCGATCTACGGTAAATAATTATGTGAGGAGCATATTTATTTGGTAGTGGACTGGGAGGTTCAATATGTTAGTTTATATATTGTCTTAGCGTCCATAACACAAGCTATAAATCGCTTACCTTTGGGTTAACAGTCGGTGTTTAAAATGTTTCTTGTTATTATTATTATGTCCAAAAATAACACTGTTACGTCTTTATATAAAATAATTTAAACTATGAGAATGAAAATATCAAGAAATTAAGCTTATTGTAACCTAAACCAACTATTGATTGATCATTCAAGCCCATACAAAGTTAATGTCGAATAATCCACGAGAATATTATCAGAAATGTTTTCCATCAGCCAGGTGCGCCGTGTGATATATCGCCCCGATTTTATCGCTATTTGTATCTGATACGTATGATACGAACTCTTGTTCGAATTATTTATGCGGTTCTCCCTTAATAACATCCTACAGCTTTATAAATAATGACACGTTCGTTCGGTTATCTGGCAAAAAGATGGCATTAGTTTTTTTAATTACACACTTGTGGCTGTATTATTGGAAGTAATAATAATTCAGACTCAGTTCCATATGAAAGTTACTCACTGTGATAGCATATGTTCTATCACAAATACTCGTAGAACTGATACTATTACTAAAGCGCTGTACCGCTTACATCAGCAGCGCTTTTACGCTTGATCACGTAGAAATTATCACTTGCAGTTTATTCCACACAACAACACAGAGATAACATTAAAAATAATCCTTAGGGCTTATTGCAAAAAGCGGTCCTATAGCATAGAATCTTTCATTATTATATACATTCAGTGATATAATAAACCTCTACTTGGCACAGATGCATATTGATTTCATAAATAGATATGTGAAAAGCGTTCATACAAATATATACTTTTGGGTATAGGACATAGCGGTTCGCCATTTTATTTAAAAAAAGGAACAGTCCATAGAATTGAAAATGATTTCTATTACGATCGAGAAAATATATAATGTTGTAACGGTATAATATTGAGTCAACGACAATACAGCGTAAAATATTAATATATGCAAAATTCAAAATTTAAAAGAATCAACATAATGCCATACAGTAGGAAATAATCACATGAAAACGCTGATATCACTCAACCGCGACACTTTATTCACTTACTCAATCCATTTGTCACTCCTGCCATGTGAAAGGAAATGGGGATTCACAATAATTTGGTTAAAACTGTGAGTTCGGGGCATCCTCATGAAACATCCTTAGTATATCTTATGCATACGCCTCAACAAGAGTCAGTCTTTATATATTTAAAACCATTTTACGCCATAAGGTACCCAGGTACTATAAATTTTTTGAACCGTTATTGGAGTCCCAACGGTGTTTGTTGGTTCTTGAGTCAAATTTCTCTTCAAAAGAGGTGTGAGATTATTAAACAAATTTGTCATGTCTTTATGTCACAGTGTTTTTATTTGCTTCGTTTAATATAATTATGATTAACAGATTGAGTTAAAATCTTGTAGTATAGAAGTTTTCACTAAAACTTGTGTCACAAGTACAAAACTTTTCTTGCAATCACTCGCAAAAGTGGATTGTCTCTGGAAACGTCAAATGCAATAAAGAAAATACGAAATGGTTGAAAATAGTAGTTATTTTTAAAATATTTACGGGATTGCACCAAATTCAGGGCTTTTAGGTAAATTGGTGATGTCCCCAGGTACATCCGACGTTTCTCTAGATACTGAAAGTTATTCTGTAATGGAAACCTAAAATAAACACATTTCTGTAGCATTTTAACGATATTTTATTTTTAAATATATAACGGAAAATGTTGCTAATTACTTCTCTCATTTATTTTTATTCTTGTTTTAAGCCATTCACATTATACTTGTTGTGGAAATTTCACATATATACACGCTCCGTTAGTATCTAGTACTGTGCTATCAAAACGTATAGGTAATATATAAAAACATGTTCCATATTAATATTTACTATAACACCCAGACCACAGCCAAAAATATGTTTGACACACAATTAATGAGAGAATCGGTACGCATGGATATAATACTTAGTTTACTTTGTTAATTAACCAACTGGTTATATACAAGAAATATAGTAAAAATGATATCTTGACATCGGTGCTATATTGACAATATGTATGAAACTAATAGTATATTATATGTTAATGAAGTTCAATGGTAGAAAACATTTGTATAGAACCTCATTATGGTAAAACCTCTTTAATCCGATTAATAGTTGACAGGAGATTAGTCTATAGGTGATGGTCGTATTCAAAACAAATATAAAAAAGTTTTATTTTATTTTTACTCTGAAATTATAACCTTTATATGACATTTATTTTGGAAGTGTGTCCAGCGTGGGGCGCGTAAAGGAGTGCACTTTAAACAGCAACAAACGTATCGGAACTAACACTCCCAAACCTGATCTTGGCCATAGTGAGGGACAGACACGTATGGCAGATGAAGCTTTTGCAAAGACTGTCCTGTCCGCAAAAGAACATGATGAAGGGGCGAGGGAGATTGACCCTGCCGCCCCAACAACAAGGAAAAGACGAATCGGACGACGACGTTGTCGGTACGAGGATTCATATGTGTGTTTTTGTAGTAAAGTAATTTATTTTATTTTAGAAAATTAAGGCGAATGGCCTTGATAAATAAATCAGGAGCATCATAGGTGTATAGTTATTTAATTAATTATCTAAGTAGGATTAGGTTCGTAGGTTTTACTTAGTGTTACTTAGAATAAGGTTCCTTGGAGGAAACCAATAACTTAATTAGGATTATGTTGAATCAATTCTTTGTCAATCAAAACAATCAATTCGCGGCGTGTACTATCACCGCTAATGGAGAACCGCACTCCGTCGTAAGGTGTGCGGAATGCGCGGGCCGGGGATTGCGTAAAGGCCAAAAGGCTGACACAATGACTTGGTCGAATACGCGCTGAGATCCTGGATACGGCTCCCTGGGTTTTTATTGGGTATGAGGCTTTTATTAAACACCCTGACTTCCACACTTCCCGCGCTATTTTTCCTAATGACCTGACGCGGGGGCCCGTAACCGGGTTTCCCCAGGTAAAAAAAAAGGTTAGCCAAGCAGCTGCAAATAGCAAAATTACTCCACAAACAATAAAACACACAAATATATTTACTGAAATAAGAATAAAAGATAATTATTTTACAATAAGACCATATAATGTTCTAGGTGGATTTCTCGTTTAATCCCAGCCGAACATTATAACATTGGATACACCGGGGACCTTATTAATTGAAAACCTAATTGGGCCTTTTTGTAATATAAGACTAACGCTTCTTGATCATATTTTGTATAAATTACTTAAGGTTCCGGAATAATTTATATATTTCACGAGCTTTTTTAAAAAATATAAGGCTTGCCATTAAGAATCACCCATTTATTCAAACTGCATTCAATATTAAAGATATTATTTAATCGCTATTAGTATGCGCTGCTTCATATATTATCTAAAAATGTAGATAAGGACTATATTAAATTTTTTAAATTAGCCTAAAAACGATGAAATAATATATTATTGTTTAAATTTTTAAGGACGTTTGAGGATGTCTTCGCGCATTCGGTATATTTTACTCTTTAAAAAACCAACTCGACCTGACTAAAATCCTATATTGTATAAAAGGGAATGATTAGTTTGAAAATATCCAGACATTTACTTACTTCGAAAACACATAATGTTATATTAGCTTGGTTAGCCAGTTTAAACGCTAAGCCTTTACAAATAGTATATTTACGGATGTATCCCAAAACACTAGTACATTATGTAAATTTATCTTTAAATAACCGTTGGCACATTGTCGTGGCTGGCCGAGGCTTAGGGTTCGCGGATGTATGTGGCACAGTGCTATTGTCCACAGTTGTCAGTAGCATGTTTAAATATATCAGGACAATCTATTCAATAATTCACAAAGTGTATATGCACTTCACTAATACCTGTTTCATAGTTATTTATTTAAAAAAAACAAACCATTACTTCAAATATAATTAATAAAAGAAGTCAATTTTAAAAAATAACATTATTATTGAAACGATAATAAGTCGGGTTTGAAATTTACGCAACTGTTAAAATTTGTCTGGGCTATCGGTATCCACTGTATCCGACTGTATATTGTATTTTATAGGTGGTTCAACCTTATACTGCATATTGGCATCACATTTTGCCGAGCAAATATTCACAGACGTTTTACGGATCCACAAAACCTTTGTTTTATGTTATGTGCCGGTATATTACATGTCGATTTTTAACCATAAGTATCATTTTAATTAACAATACCGTCTCTCTGTCAGACAAAGCGCAAAAATTTCAATGAAAATTATTTTAGCAAATTAATATGTCTTAAATTCAATAATTTTTTTATAAATATCTCTTCGTGATACCTGACAAAATTCATAATACATATTAATATTTAACAAAACACTTTTGATGTATTTGAACCAGTGATTCGAATTGGGAAGTATATCCGTTTGATTACTTTTCAATACAGAACAACCTTCAAACATGAAAGCGATATTTCGACACATAAAATAGTGTTCAAATTTAAGCTCATGTTACAGACGGTAAATAAATTGTTGTTAAAATGTATTTTTATATATTATAATAATATATTTTATTTCAAGGTCAGCATATATTTATGATAGCTTTATATTCTTATATGTATACTAGCTAATCGTCGTTTTCCCAAAAAAATAAAAAAATGACTCTGAAAATAGATGTTGGCCGATTCTCAGAACTACTCAATATGTGCTCAGAAAAGTTCGGGAGAATCGGTCAACCCGTTTCGGAGGAGTAAGGGAACGAAAACTGTGACGTGAGCGTGAAACTATTTTATATATAAGAGTAGCTTAAAATAATACTAAGAGGATTTATTTTGCTCACTTTTTCTGTCTCATGTATTTTTAGATTTAAAACTAGATATATAAAATTAATCATAATTGGCTGAGTTATTTAAACATACAAAGCACAGACAGTTAAAACGAGAACTATATCCTGTTTTGTAGCGAGAGAAGAAAGCATATATAATTTCAAATTCCAGCAAAGTTGCCTCGTCTAAATAGTGAAACTAATTTATTCGTAAATCCTAAGAACTCCGGGCATCTCTTGAACAGAGTGTTCTCCAAGCGTTTAATAAAAACACCGATTCGCCGGAGTCCCGCAACACTCATATAATATTAAATGTAATACAGTGTGGCAACACATAGACAACACAGTTAATTAATTGTGGACCGCGCTAGAATTTAATCTGTTCAATCTAAACTCGTGGAATTATGCATACACTTATTTGTTATTGCTAACAGTTTGTCCATTGGTGCGTTTTAATCCGCATGTTCTGAAATCGTTGATTATTAATATAATCCGATGAATAATTTTATTGAGGGTAGAAAGTGCTATTAAATGATAAAATTACGTTTTAATAAATCTCAAAATTTGAATGTACACGACTTACCAATGTATTCAAATAACCATAGATGATATGAAGGTTATCTAGAGGAGCATCTGATAAAAACATCGGAACGGTTTGCCATTATCGTTACGAGTCTACCCTCTATATTAATAATTAAATAAGATCACTCGATAGCTAAAAATGGTCAACAAATTGATTGCAATAAGCGAGGTATTTGTATGGTACTGTGAATAAAAGGTATATAATATATCTCTACATGTTTCAGAATATCTTATTATATTATTTTAAATTAAATTATATGTTAATGTAAATTCTATGCCTATTGAACATACTCGTACAAGCAACGCCAAGTTTAGCTTTAGAATAAAAAAACTAATTAAACCAGTTTAATTGGAACTTTTTAATTAATATTTTATTAAAGGCGCAAACGTTAAAGTAAAACTCAAATTTTCAAACTAATCGTAGGTAATGTATATTTAATATCAATTCACTTAATTTTCACATCTATCGAAGCAGGCAAACTGTAAATTTAGTTTTACACTAAAGATTACTCTTTAGCCGGCGATGTGTGAACCGTGATGAATAGCTGCTCCTGGGGGACGATGGGATCTAGTTAAACTTATCTTCCTTCAGACGAATTTGTTAATAATACTGGTGTATATATTAGTCGCAGTGGCTTAGTAGTTTATTTATATATTAGACGTATATGCTCTCATAAGTATTTTATCAATTTTTAAACTCTGAATATATCGTATTTTGTAACACACTGTAGTTTAATTATATTATTTTTAAATAATAATAAAAAATACTTCGACCCTTGTTCCTATAACTCAATATGAACTCGATATCATAACGTGTATGTGGAACTAATTTTCAGGTGATAATTAATCAGATAAACGGCCGAAGGTCAGTTGTAACCAACAAATTACAAAATGCATTCTGCACTCTGTATTTTGAACAATAAGGTTATAATGGAGAACTTAAAGTCCTAGGTTCGATTTTGAAACAATACCTTTTTTCTGAGTTTTGCATGAGCTGAGGCTGTGAATAAAAAACGAAAGATAAAAAGTGTAAATTGCGTTCGGTCATATCTCGTAAATACTTGTTAGAATAAAATATGTATTTACAGTAGAACTAACAGTTAAAAAGCCAATATTATACGTAAATTGGTTGGCTTACCCGCGGCGCTTACTTTGACTCTTTGACTTTGCAATTTTGTTAATTTCCGTTTCGTGAAAAATCGCGACTGTGAATATTTGTATGTAAAACCGCGTCATGACTTTTATTTTTGACGTTGAGTTTTTTTTCATCAACACTAGGTAAAGGGTAAGCCACCTTACATATAATCATTTATTTGTTATTTATACATACTATATACAGTATACTAAAGCAACTAAAGCAGTGCATTATTCGTTTTGTAAAACAGTTCATAACTTTTTTATTACTAACTAATGACCAAATCCTATATCAAATGATATGATAATTTTTTTTATTGCTATATCAAAAAATATATTTTATTTATTCAGTGAAACAACGACCGAAAAACATATTTTCAATGCCCCATAATGGCATGGAAATTTCTAGGTATTAACCTCATGACCGTTTCAAATACATACAACAATACAACATTTTAACATATTTAATAAATATATAGATCACATCGATATATAACATTGCTATTAATACAAAGATAACTTTAAAATCTAAAACGGATTTTTTAATTCAACAAGTGTTTAAGATGGGTTTTAATATTTTTTATTGAACAAAAGCAATTATCTCAATGCGATAAAGTCCTTCAGAATTCAGGGCTACATAGCAAGCAATTTTGCATAGAACAGACTCCATTAGTAAAATATGGGAATCATACGACCTGCAGTAATAAGCTATCGTATTTCGCGATATGAAATCTCGTTTCCCGACTACAGTCCCAGTGGGAATGGGAATCCAATATTCTAGTTATGGTTCAAGCTATTGCAATCAACTGTTTTCGTGTCAAGATGTCATAGTTACTTTGACCTATGCTACATACTATCTTTTTGTGTTAATAGTCGATAGCTTTAATCAATTTACGCTTATATCTATCTATAGTCTTATTTAATGTCATTCCTGTGTGGAGCCATTAATTTACGTTACGTAGTTATATGTTAATGACGGGCATTACGTTATGTGCAATTAACGCGCTGACCTGACCTTTTTTAAGTTATACATAGATGGATTTTAAACGTAACGAAACCGTATTTTTCCTTGTTAATTGACAATTTAAAAACATGATAGTGAGATTTCAACGCTGTGGTGATTCTAGGAGACTGATTTTAAGTTCATTTTTGACGTATTTGCAAAAGTAAGTGTTGTTTCAAAAGTAATAGATTATAATTATATTATCCTATAAGTTTTGTTTTTATTTTTTGCCTTTCCGACAATATAAAAAATACATTTAGTGTTTTATGAAAAATATAAATATTTCAATTATTTTTATTTTTATTGAAACGGCGATGCATTTAAAGGTGAGCGTTCATTAAATTTAAAATCATAAATATAAATTTAACACAAAAGGTTTTGGTCATAAAAAAAACATTCTAGGCACTGGACCCCTTAGCTTAGCCGCAACTCAGTTTCCGTATTTTGCGGCTAAGCTAAGTTAATTTTAATAGGCGAGACAAATTACACAATCACGTATAATCAGTGTGTATGTGTCAGTCTGTATGTGCTATATTGGCATATTTTCTACGTATATACTATCAAATATTAGATATAATCCTCAAACACTGCAGCGATAGCTATTCGCGTTCAAATCTTTTACCAATGGACCAAATCTCTACTTACTACTCTATTTTGGTTGTCATACTTAACATTTATAGATACGAAATAACTAAGACAAGTGTAGTATGAGATAAGCATTATATAAATTAACATTGTCTTCATTTGCATAGAAAAATGTAAAGAGTGGCTGACAAAATGATTTAAAACCTGATTTAACTTTACATTTTCATACAATTTAATTTGTATGTTGTAACTTTACATTGTAGTTCCTCCAACGTAGGAACTAGTAATAAGCATCAGAAATTATACCAAATATGATTTTCCTAATGGGATACATAATGTATTGTAGTTTTTTATAAACATATATAACAGTTTCTTATACATAAGAAAGAAACTAGAGAATACCAATAATATTATGATAACATTCAATTCTATTACGTCATATTAGAAATAGCCTTGAACAGTTTAACCGAAAATAACAGTTGTTTAAATGAAAAACAACACAAAATATTAATCGAAGAAACAACAAAACTCATTAACAAAATATATGAACTAAAATACAAAATATATTCTGACAAAAAATAAGCAAAACGATTATATTATATATAAAGACTATAAAAAGCAAAGAATTGGAATATTAACAGATAACCTTAACAAATTTAGAAGCGCAAAAGGAACATTTAATTAAATTTAAGCAATACGAAGATTCTAAAACTAATAAACAGAAGTAAACACAACGCGACAAGAAACCCGACAGACCTGGCAAACCGTCTGAACTTGATACTTTACCGGCTCAAAGTACAATACTAAATAACTGTTGTCCTAAAATAAATCATCCTTTCCAGATAATAATTGCTTATATAAACCACGTTTCTCTTTAAAATTAAATCCTGTATTTCATTCCGTCTCTTAAAATATACTAGCAACAACATCGTTGTTACCAGAAATAACAGGAAAACCCAAGTAGGCACTTCATTAACACGTCACAATGTGAGAGAAAGTAAAACTCGAGACGCAGGTGTAAGTGCTTAAGACACAACCAGGCTCCATTTCGACGCTTCGTAAAGTTAATAGGTTTTCTTAAAAGTATACCGAGAGGCGAGATACTTGGACTTGACTAAGAATGAATATTATATTAAAGGATTTCTTTCTGTGTTCACAAAATACAAATTGCACCTGTTGACAGATTCTGATATTAGCCGTAAGTTCTATATAAACTAAAAATTATGAAGTCTGTTATCAGAATTTAATACATGAATAATCTATTAAATCAAATGAGACAAGCAAGTCAAAAAGTAGTTGGATACCTCTTTCACATAAAAATATTATAAACGGATGTTCTGTAAATATGTACACGAGATTCTACTTATAAGAAGTGACGCTTGGAACAAGAGGATTTATTATATATGAAACGTATGTACAAAATATTATCCCATAATTTCTTAGAGTTCGCCTCAAAGTGAAAAGCGAATATGTGTTTCCAATATTCAAAGTTGTGGCGCAATTAGTTCTCAATACAAACTTCTCTGCCTTTCAGTGATTTGTTTGGCTGGCTGACTTCTGAACATGTAGTAGCTAAAATGTGACAGTGTTGATTAATTAATAAATTGATATATTAATTTGTTAAATATTACTTTTTGTGGAGTTATACTCAATGAAATAGGGAAAGATATAAAGCATAAGTTTTTTAAATATGTTGAGTGGGACTCATATACTTGTACGAGTACACCCGATTATTAGGTGTGGTATCCTAATATCTTAAGTTTTAGAAATACTTATTTACAAATAGTTTAACTTTACAAAAAATGCATTAACAAAAATCATTCTCGTGCAGGTTTTCTATAATATTATTAAAACGACTGTATTGTTCATATTTTAACGTAATTATATCGCCCATATTTGTTTAGTCTCGTCAAGTTGACAAATCTGCTTTTGTAATAAAAATGGTAAATTTCAGGCTTGACCCTTATTGTTTGCATAGGATGATCGGGATTTTATATTAATTTTTTTTTAAATATTTTTTCATAATTATTCTATTATAAAGGCTTTTAAATGTTGTCGAAGTTTCTTATAGTAATTTTCGTATAACATTCTAGTGTCATTCTTATAGTAAAATATTCATCTATATGTTCAATTTTTGTTCGTTGGTTAACAGATTGTAACTTTATAAGAAACGTCTCTATACGTTTTTAACTCAAAAACTTCTTAAAATCATGACATGCAATCCAAATTGGTGACTTATAAAAATAAGCAGCTAGGGTTGGCCTTAAAATTAACATTCTTCATTGGCGATGAAGTAGTGGAGAGGGTAACAAGCTTCACCTATCTTAGTAGTATCGTGTCGGGACCTAGAGGAACAGACTTGGACATAACTTCCCGGATTGTCAAAGCAAAAATGCCTTTGCGTCTCCGTCCAATATGGCAGTCAAAACTCCTCTCTCGTAGAGTGAACCTAAGAATATTTAACTCCAATGTTAAAAGCGTATTGCTGTATGGATGTGAGACTTGGAAAGTTACTAAGCTGATCAACAGCCAGCTCCAAGTATTCGTGAAGCGATGCCTACGGCAAATGCTGAAGATATAAAACTATCGCCAATATATATCTCTGGAGGATGTGCTATGAAGATCCTGTTGATGAGCAGATTCGGGGTTGCAAATGAAGCTGGCTCGGTATGGCGATCTCGCGGAAGCCAAACATATGGGTCTGACTTGGAGTGAGCTTAGACAACAGACCGAGCAGAATGGAGTAGGGTGGGTCATCTGCCCTATGCCCCGACGTGGGGCCTTAGGACTCTAGTAAGTAAGTACTCTTTTCTTTTCTTGTCTGGTTTTTGTTTTTGTAAACTTTTTATAACCCGTCGTCCGCACTCATTCAATTCTAAAGTTTTGTACTTGATGAGCCATAAACTCACCGTTGATCCGAAGTCATATTATTATGATTTTGCGGGTATGTGGGCGTAGATGTAGATAGTGGATATATTTAGGTAATAATCTACCTATTTTAATCGTTTGTTCAAAAATCACAATACAATTTTCTGATTATTTATAGAACAAAACAATCTAGAATCAACTTGATGGCAATAATATTGAGCGGTTCGTCACAAACGTGTTGCCTCGCACCGTTTCGTTCAAAGGGTCGTACAAAATGGCGCATTTGACGACAACTGTCATCTGTCAACCTGATGTTTGACAATATATAAACCCCCTTACTCGTTACTATATTCACCTTCTTTTTTTAAATTCACAGAACTAAGGTCTATAAAAGACAAAGTCAAAATATCTTTATTTATTAAGCTACATAGGGACTATTTTGAATCGTCTTAAATGTAAACGATTCTACGCCTGTACGAACGCGACCAAGCTGAGAAGAAGCAGGCAAGAAGCTCGGCTTTGATTTTTTTTGGTTATTGGGATCGTGTACACTTTTTGAAGCAAGGCTAATCTGGAGCTAATTCATTTCCAAACTTTTTCATCATCCAAACCTTATAAAACCTTAATAAAGATGTTATTTTTTTCTTTATTTAAAATATTTTTAAATATTTTATAGAAGAGGGGGCAAACGAGCAGTTGGCCCACTATAAAGGTGAAGTCGCCGCCCAGAGACACTAACGCGGCTGGGAGCTCGTAAGTGCGTTGCCAGCCTTTCAAGGGCAATTAGGAAATGGGAATATTTTATACACACGATACTAGAAATGTTTTAATTATATTTTCAATAAAAAATATTAATAATTTCCAATTTCCATCGCTTTGTTTAAGGATTTTAATCTTCTGCGCGATTATAAGAAAATATTTTAGGGGCAGTTTCTCCATTTAGCGCTAATGAACTGCTTTAGGCGGTACAATTTTGTGGAATAAAACAATGGGGTTTTTGTTTTTGTTTCCGTGAATTACTTGTAAAGTTCCCTCAACGGCTGTGTAGTCTATTTTCGTACATCTTTAATATTTTTGAAAAGCTTGAATTAAATAAAAGCTTTATAGTTTTTGCATTTTTAAACCACGGACCAACGGAACATTTTTAAGGAAAATAACGGTCTGAAATAATTACTTAGACGATACCTGTACCGGATTTTACCTGTACAGAATTATTTTAAAACATACTTTGAAATGTCCTACCCATAAACTATAAACTTACGAGAATGCTCCAAGTATCCTAATTATTTAATTATGTCTGCCGAAATGTGATAATAGTTATTCTACTCATTTTGATACATACGATAAACTATCTTCCTGTCCATTTGTATCCACCTTATGCATTTAATGAGTATATATGTATATTATACATTTAGATAAATAATAAATAGATAAGATTTGCAATTGCTTCTTTCGCATATTAGATATTTTCAAAGATTACACTGTTTAATAAATAATATTTAAAGCACCCACTCAAGATAAAAATTTGTCCCATTTTTGACTCCGTATTACTGAGCATAAAATTTTACGAACTAAGCAAATGTAGTGATTCTCTTCCGGAATCTTTTAGAAAAGTGTATGTGTAATGTGAGTGTTATGAAAATAGCTTTGCTATGTAAATAACAATAGTGATTTTTTGAAATTCATACATACCTACATTACATAACACGTTATAGTTTTTCGAGCAATATTTACTTCGTTAATAACATTTACAGGTTCATTGTGTTTGTTCAAATTAAAAAGTTTCCTGTCCAAAACAAAAGAGATTTATTTCTTCATTTACATTGTACAATAATTGAAAGAAACCTTTTTCGTTAGTTCACATGGGCCGTGACTAATACATAACTAAATTTAAGACACACGACCGTTTTTATAAACAACTTTGTAAATAATAACATGGGTTTTGCTAATATGGATAAGTTTAAAGTATCCTGAAAGTGAGTTGCAATATTCTGATTGTGTTTGGCCAAACGCATCTCTCGTCCAACACGACATACATAACCGTCTCCTGTTTTAAAAGCGTTGCGCTTTGTTTTGATATTGTCAAAGCGACATGTGCCCTTAACATATATTGATCTTTGGTTCGTGTGTTTCTTCGTATGTCCTCGCGACTTTCTTGCATGGTTTCGATAAATATCTTCGTGGAGTTATACATTTTACTTTACTTTTTTTTGTCGTGTTTAAATGGATCCGGCAAAAGTCAGCCGGCATAAGCCAGTGAGCAATACTCTCAGTCCGAGTTTGTTGAAATATAGACCATATTATGTTGCGGAAAACTAAAAGCAAAGTTTATCGTGAAACTACCCAGCTTACTTTAAAATTTCTAAAATATGAAACTTTCATAATACATCATGCCAATATGGAAATTTAATAGCTGAAAGTTCTCCACATATCATATTTTGATTGAGAGCGGATCTAACGACAGACTATTTTAGAACTCGATAACTAAATGGATGAATTTATATTCATTTTGTTTAGAGTAAGAAAATTATTAGCAATTTTTTTTTATTTGCCTCTAAGAAATTGGATTAGAAACTTAAGAATATAGAATAAATTAAGATAAACAACTGTAAATTAGTAATATCCGAATAAAAGGCTTTTTTTGTAAGTAAATTCTATAGTAGGTACGTTCAAATGACATCTTAGCGAAATAGTTAACAAAGTTTTGTTTCCTTGTTTTCTTATTACTCGTAATTTCTTGTACAATAATTGTTTGGTTAGGAGCTAGTTTCAATAACACAAGAGTTTTACTAGCGAGCCATACGCATTCAAAACATATTGCTTACACATTAATTAAATTGAATTTATTTATCTCTCGACCTCGAATTACTGGTAATTTATATGGATAAATTAACAATTAACAAAAACATACATTAAGTAAACTCAGTTCTTTCGGTGAATTATATATTACGAAAATAGTATATCCATAATGTTTTTATAAGGTGTTACGTCAGCATTGCCGACTTCACGGTTACCACTAATTTTAAATACAACACTTCCATCTTTTATAATAATGACATGTCCGCACTTGTTTTTCTTTCACAGACTACGTATTGAAGTAATAAGGATGATATTTCATAGCGTAATAAACTTGAAAGTATTCAGCTTATGCTATTAAAGTTATTGTAGGACAATTAAATGAAGCCTAAACTTAATTATTGTAGTTATTTTAATACTAATTGCGCCGATATATATCTCTTTGTTTTTTTTTTGTGCAACGTCATTTTTCATGCCACATGTCATCATTATAAGTAATTGAAGTGTAGCCTAGATTACTAAGTTAAATATTGAATAGTTTCAGGTATTCATTACCACAACAGAACAACAACGAAACAGTCTGTTTTTGAATGTAATATTTTGGATGTAAATTTATAAACAACCTTCAAATATAATTAAATGTATCAAATATTATCAAAGCACTTAAAACGCTGCCAGGTCGAGAATAATGAAAAACAAACTCCCACTATCTTACTAATTTAAAAAAATACAAACTTTCATTTTTACAGTATTTCCTCGCAAAAATACGTTTTATTGCGAGTCTTGACTTACGTCGTTATTACACAAAATTATTTTCTTATAAACTCATATTAACATTTTTAAAAATACAATTATAAAATCTTCTAGAACCTTGATGTATAATAAGTTGTATAACATATAACTTATTGAAATTTACTATGTACTTTATTATTTACCGAATACAGGTATATCGTAGGTATGGTATACCCGATTATGTCACGTCCTTATGATTGACATTGGGAAATTACTAAGAATAATTAATACACATACTTTGCAGATGTAACCGCTAGAGGTGCATATAAAATTAAACACAAATTTACTTTAACATAACCCAGTGCATTAAGCAACACTAAGTACACTCTTATAGAAAAGGTAATGTAAAAAATGACTATTGAAAAGTGTCTTTACAAAATTTAAAAACAGGTAGGCCACTCAACGTCGAAGTAGCGCGTTCGAAGCAACTTCATCTTTATCCGCATGCAGGTGTTAATAAGAGAAACTAAGTATGAAATTTCGATATTTACGATTATTATTAATTATTAAATAGTTAATGGTTTTACCTGCTGGGGCTATCACACATAGTTATTAACAATATCCCATGAACAGGTAGCAATGGGGATTATCTATAGGTCTCATAACCTATAGTTGCCCATGTGATTTTTCCTAAGTAACTGACTTGAACTTGAATTAAAATTTAAGTAGTAACAGAACTGAGACCATCAGACAATTAACGCTCGTTTCACACAAAGGGGACTTTAACAATTATGAATATAACGCACACAGTGTTAGAGCCTTATTGGACTTCATACAATATAAAAACTATATAAAAGCAACGATAAAGCCGCGGCGGGTCACTATACAACTTATGTATCGATGCGTTATGACCGTTACTTAGTTCCAAATGATTTCCTGCACTTGTGAATTGCGACCATTGACTTGGAAAACTTCTCAATATAAATGGTTTCTAGTAACGTTTTGATATGAAAATGCTATTTTATAAAACTCAAGCATCAACAAAAAGCTCGGATCGGATACATACCTTAACGGTTTTACCGTAATGCTTATGAAAAATATACTTTCAACAATTTAGTATGATTGAGCATATTCAAAAGCCAGCTAATAATAACCAGCTGAAATAGGAGGATCAACATGTTAAATTATTTAAAATAAATTATTTGGACGACATGGGTTTGAGATTTGAAAACTACTTTGTTCCATACAATCTCATGTTGCATGGGATGAATGGAATGAAGCTGAACTTATTGTGAAATAAAAATAGAAATAAAAGATTTGCTCTTCCGAGTCTAATACAACAATATAAATAGTGAAGTTGTAGATCCAGCTTCGCTGCACTAGTGCACACGTAACTTATAAAATCTCTCTCTCTCAGTGATAGAAAAATAACAAGCTCAACAAATACGTTACACATTGTTTTTATTTTATACGATCTGTTTATTTTGTTCATAAGAGTTTCTCAGACGAGCACGTTAGGCTGTAGAGTTTGCATTGAGTTTATATTTTCATAAAATATTCAGTAGTTCTAATGTTAGAATCTGGACTGTACAACAATAGACTTATGTGTATTGTTTTAAACAATGTTAGAAACATCACGAGGAAATTGACATTCTTCAAACGTCAAACACATAAGCCTGTTCGTCGGAAAATAAGTGCCCAGGAAACACTTACTCTGTAGTCTTTATCACATTATGAAATAATAATATTGTGAAAAAGCTTATCCTATAAGTCAGAAACGAACTTCATTGCATCGCATTTGCATTTAAAAAGCCAGACGACATTTTAAATAGATTATTATACCCTTCAAAATGAAACACAAAAGATGTTTTTATTTTACAAAAAATGCTTTTGTTTCGCTAACATCGTGAACTGATGACTTATAACCCAGTTTTTGAGTGCTTTTTGGTATGGCACTACGAAATCACTCAAGTAGTTTTGTTAAAGCTGTGTTTAAAATACAGGTGACCGGCTTTACCATGAGTAACTTTTTGTAAACTGCTATTTTTTTAAAGGATAGATAGATCTTGAAGGTATTTGAATGCTTACTTAGTGCAAACAACCGACATTATATGTTTTACACATATGTGTTTACAAATATATGTATATTATTTTTATTTATGCATTTTTAAAACGAAAGCTATCGAGTTTATTTCTCCGACTCTTGTCGGTAAGTCTACGAAGCGTTTCTCACCGCTTCGAAAGTTGTGTCAAAAATGACGATTCAAGGCATCTCTATTTTTACCTACTTACCTACTCTCTTTTATACCTAGTTGAATAAATATATTTTGAGTTTGAGTTTATTCGCAATTAAAGAATCAATCCACGATTTATTGTGTGAGTTTGACTATATATAACCTTATAGATCGACGCCCTACTGTTATTTAAAAATTATAGACAGAAGTCTTTTTCAATAAACCCTTATTATCGTATGATGAAGCGTATGATCTGTTTGAAAAAGTAACATCAATTCTGGTTTTATTTTTGCATCTAGCTACACTTTTGTATATATAGTACCCCGATTTTAAACGACAAAAAGTCTTATTCATTACTTCATATTTTTATAAGTGGGATAAAAAGGAGTTATCAAATTCCTCTTATTAAAAATAACGAAGATAAATTGACGTAATGTCAAGGTATCCTGACCCTTGTTATTGACCACTCGATCATCAATCCACAATCGTTTGTTTTGTCATAAATTGCCTAACGATATGTATTTTTATAGTAAGGGTTTTTGTTTGGCATTTTTCTTTTTAAGGCTTAGTCAAAAGAAAAGATGATATTATTTAATTTATATAAACGGGCTTAAACATCATCCCTACACTAAGAGGTCCAACGTTTGAATGCCTTCATCAAATGAGGAATCTCAGGAATCATGGGAATCGCAATATAGTCTTAGTGTGTCGTAAACATAAGCTGATTAAAGATTCCCTAATCATAAGGATCACCACATATCATTTATACAGATGGTATATTATATTATAATTATACGTGATAAACCCAATAAGGCCTAAGGATAATAAAAAGTCAATAAGGCCAAAACATGATCCAAAAATATATATACATTCAAATTTAGAGACTATGCATAAGTTAATAATCGTTTAAAATGTAATTAAAAAACAAAAATATGTGAAAATACAAAGTGGATTAATTAGAACATTAAATTAGGAAAATTCTGATTAGGCATGAAAATAACTATCTGATCGTTCAACTAACACGTGTCCTGTTTAATTTATTATTTTTTATTTAACTTAATGTTCTTCTTTCTTGTGACGCGGTAGAAATGTTTACTTAAAATAATATGCCATTTTTTGTTCACATTAGTCATAAGATACACACACAAATACACAAATTTGTCTTAAATATTGACGCAGGTGTTGAATACCCAACAACGAGTCGTAATCTTCTGAATAAATTACATATTATTATTATTAGTATTATAAACATTTAATACATTAATTTCTCAAACAAAATATAAGTTGGAAATATTAAGTAAATTATCTAGTATTTGAAGATTTTCGCTGTCTGAATCACATATCACAAGTCATTTAATACTACGAGTGAAACTTCATGAAACAGCTAGTAACAAAATAAATTTAAATTAGTCTTTACATTCTGGTTATCAATTTCATGTAAATTATTTTTTTTTCGAAACGAATGACGATTTTTTCTCAAAAATAAAAAAGAACTCTTGTGTGTGTAAAATATTTCACAGTAACAAGTTACTCCGATTAGTTTAGAAGTGTTAAATGTATTTCATGAATTTTAAATTTATTTTCACAGCTGTATATGTCAACGATAAAAACGCTACTTGCCTCATAAAATTACAATTTTGTTAAATGATGGGGACGAGACGGCTTTGGATCTTAAGTGCTATAATTATACCAGCTGTTGTAGTAATTTGGACTAAACTATGTCAAACCAACACGAGACCTTTAGTTCTCACTAAGGATGGATGGGTGAGAGGTCTTGAATCACCAAACGGTGATTATGAAATGTATCTTGGCATTCCTTATGGTAAAGTAAGGGAAGATAATCCTTTTGGGGTAAGTAGATATATTAAATCTATACTTATAATAAATCTGTAGTGACATTCATTCTGTACATAAAATATATTTTCAAAATAATTATCAGGGGATGATCATAAGGGATCAATACTGATGTCAAAAATGCAATCAGTTAAATTTATGTCTGACTGTCTGTCTGGGTTACCGTTATAGAAACAAAAACTACTCGATGGATTTTAATTAAACTTAACAGAAACATTTTTCATACTCCTGAGCTGGTTATAGCATACTTTTCATCACGCTATAACCAATAGGAGCAGAGCAGTGAAGGAAAATGTTGGGAAAACGGAAGAAGTTACACCTCGTCGCGTGTGCAACCTTAATGGTTAAAGCTACATCGTAATCATGTATAATGGAAATGTTTTCTTAAAATTATGTAAAAATTTCAACGACAACATATGTCTATATTTTGGGTTTAAACGAAGTTTGCTTTGCGATGACGATAAATAAGTCGCAACGGCAAACTCTTAAAGTCGCTGGTGTAGATTTAAGAGAAGATTGTTTTCTATATGTTGCTAGCTCGCGTGTCAGCTCTTCTTCTAACCTGTTCATACTGGCAAATAATAACTGAGTCGTTTTCAAACATTCACCATGAGCTAAATAATCCCGGAGTATTACAGGCTATATATAATTCCAATTATAACAACTCTGTAGAGATCATTAAAAAACGCTATAATTAACCAAATTACACAAAGTAGAACTATTTTTTATTAACAGACCGATGCACATTCCGGAATTTCATACATATTACACACACAAACACACATACATATATAAAACCTATTTCAGGCAACGTTCCCACACTACACAACTACATTTCTTGTTGTATACATAAGAAATAAATAAGTATTATAATTAATGTAAAATATTTACAGATTGCAGATCCCTATCCATCATACAATGGCATTTTGGATGCGAATGATGACAATAACACTTGTCCCCAATATGAAGCAGGTTTTAATATGTTCACTGGCACACTAGATTGTCTCCGATTACACGTATATACGCCAAAAAAATCAGAAAAGTTAGCTGTAATGGTTTACATACACGGTGGACAATTTCGTTTTGGACATTCCGGATCGTGTAATGATGAGAAAGATTATGATCCAGTGTACCTAATGCGCCATGACGTTATTTTTGTCAGCTTAACTTATAGACTGGGTGTATATGGTTTTATGTGTTTGGGAATACGAGAGATTCCAGGAAACACTGGCTTCAAAGATATGTTAATGGCATTACGATGGATCAAGAATAATATTGAAGCGTTCGGCGGAGACCCAAACAGAGTAACGATTTTTGGACACAGTAGTGGTTCAATATCAGTAGATTTCCTAGTTCATTATCAACATGATGATTTATTTCAACAAGCTATTCTTCAAAGTGGAACAATTTTAAGTTTACACGCCTTCGGTGAATTCAATACATCATTACCCTTCGATATCGCTAAAAACCTTGGATTTATAACAAGAGATATTGATGCAGCTTTAAGGTTTCTGTCAAAACAAGAGCCATTAGATGTTGTGAAAGCGATTACCCCAATAAACATGCCTAATTTTCATTTTAAACCGTGCGTCGAAAAGGAATTCCATGGAGTTGAAAATGTCATCACAAAAAAGCCCACTCACTTAGTTCCTAAGGTAAAGAATAGAAAATTTCTAATAGGGAATACAAACGGAGAATATAATATAACTATTGGAGGCTACCCTGGTGAATTTTTTGATAACAGTAATGAAATAAGGCACTACTTGAATTATTATTTTAATTTTGATGAGAATGAATTGGACGAGGCAGTACATAAATTAAGAAAATTTTATATAGGCGATAATGAATTTAATAGGAAATACAGGAGCCAAATAACTGATATGTTTTCAGACTTTACACTTATTTATCCCACTTATCAACAAGTCAATAAATATCGCGAAACCGGAGCGGATAAGGTAATTCATAAATGATTTTTCGTTTCACATAAATAATAATCTTATAATATTTAAATTAATGGAATAGAATGAATTTGTTTTCTAACATTTCTAATACGTTTTAGATATATTATTACACCTTCACATATCATGGAGGCCGCAATATGTACTCTCTTCGTAATAATTTAAGCGTTACCACCGCTATTCACGCGGATGAGTTAGGTTACCTATTCCAAGACCGCCACGTTAAGACTACTAATTCAGAAGACCAGCTCATGATTGATAAGATGACTACGATGTGGACAAATTTTGCAAAATACGGGTATGTAAAATGTCATCACAAAATAACTTTCAGTTCGTGGGTAATTTGGCTTTGTGGTCAAATTACTGTGATTTGGATAAGGGTCCATCCATTACGAAGTAGTTTAGGTATTATGTATTCAAAAATTATATTTAGAAAACTCAATAATTAAATTATTTATAGAGATCCGACACCGACGCAATCAGACATACTTCCAACGCGATGGCTACCTTTGTCAGATGACAATAAGGCATACTTTCAAATAGACAGAATAACAAAAATGGATACAGAATTACTAGCAAGAAACGAATTTTGGGATGAATTTATGAAACAATATTCAAAAAATATTCGTTTTTAATCAATTATTTCAACACTTGTTACCAATTAATAATTTTAATTAATAATTTTTTGGAACTCTCGTAGCTTATAAAAGAAGAAAGTTAAACGCTGAAGTACTCAATCAAACCTAATCTGTCATCGAATTAGGCTCTTAAGGCAAGTGCCTGAAAGAAATAAGTGCAACAATGTTATTGACGTTCACAAGTGATCGCTGATACGATTCTATGTGGAAAAGATATAAATAAATAACTAATAATTAAGTTACAGCCTAGTTTTGTGCTCTAGTTTTTCAAGTGATTTAGTCCTCAAAAAATATTTTAATAAATCAATAGCTCGTTACTTAGGAAATATGAGAGTATCATCTTATATATACATTTTCCCTGTCACAGTGTTAGTTACCATACTACTCCGAAATGGCTTGACCGATTTTCACCAAATTTTATATGCATAGTCAGCAGGTATAAGAATCGACCATCATCTATTTTTCATAGCCCTAAGGGTTAAGGGTTGTTCACTCTTAAACATTTTGTTTTTAATTTTTTGATAAAATTTCTTATTTTTAAATCTTTTATAATGTGACATTAAAAATAAATACAACTCTACATTTTCACCTTTTTTATCATCATCCTTTATTTATCATTTTAGTAATGTAATCATTTGTTATCTTCAGCTGATAACTGATCAATCGTCGTTTAATTAGTTATCCCCGCCAGTTATTATTGAGAAGTAATTGCATACAACGTTTGCCGGCTAGTTTCAGTATAAAATTTCAATAATATAACGAATTAAATAATAATATGTCAAGTTATCTGATAATCTGAACGGAACTCAATTTTACAAAAAAATACGTTAGTATAATAAAATAAACATAAATGATAATTGAGTGGACCATTGAGACGAACACGGATAAACAAAAAATATATTTAAAAAACTCCTATTAAAACTTTGTGCGATACATCAAGCTACCCTGACAGCATCGGCTGAAACAGACGTACGGTAAAAATGAACGTATTTGATGTATAGAATTTTATATAAATACTAGCGGACCCGGCAAACGTTGTTACGCCATAAAATTACAAAAAAATATAGAATGGTGATAGGGATTGGTGATAAAAGGGTAAACATTTAGGGTTGTATGTATTTTTTAAGCCACATTATAAACAATTCAAAAACAAATTTTCGTCAAAATTTGTTTTTTAGGTGAACAGCCCTTATCATTTAGGGGATATGGAAAATAGATAATAGCGTATTCTTAGACCTACTCAATACGCATATAAAATTTGGTAGAAATCGGTGCAGCCATTTCGGAGGAGTACGGTAACTAACAAGGTGACATGGAAATTGTATATATAAGATACAATTTTTGTTAACTCTTATTATTTCGAATTTTTATAATAGAACTGTTACTATGTCACGTGGTATGTGATTGAGGTTCTAAAATTTCATTGTTATTTATCCACAAGGCCACATTACGATACCAGCGTTGACGCTATACATAGTATAATATATGTTTTTTTTATCTTATACGTCCCACATAGTTATTACGACGTATTACTAGATTAACGTAGTTAAATTGAATTCTACATAATAACAAATATTTTATTATAAAGTATTTTTCGAAATTAAAATACAATTTGAATACGTCAAGGTTCCAGTCTGGATTTAAAAAAAATCCTTTCATTTAAAATTAAAAAAAAAATACCTTTTATGTACAACAAAATATCCCATAGTTATACAAAATCAAAAATTATATTGAATACATTGTGGGGCAGTTATTTAAAGTAAAAAGATTTTTCTATTAAATTTGTACCTATTTGTCAAGATAAATGATCTTTTTATCAGAGACATATAAAATAGACAATAAAGAATTGTCTTGTAAAATATACGAAGTGTCCGATGATATAGTGTCCTCGTTCATAAGTGAGCCAATGAATCAAGAGAGATTTTACTCCATTGTTATAGTATCTTTTGTATTTTGATATATCTGTAGCTTTTTCTATTCGTATGTACTATTAGGGCCAATGAATAACGGAAGTAGCATTAATAATAAAAGCTTGATTTAAATAAAAAAACATTTGCAAAGACAAAAATTATTTAATCGTATAAGCATTTTATACTTCAAGATATATAAAGTTCGCTTCTCTACCATTCCCTTTGGGTAGTAACGAATGGGATCTAAGGGCGAATTTCTTGATAGGATTGGCCTGGCCCATCAAAACATAATATGACGTCAAAGTATATTACCGTATTGGTATTCACATAACTGTGAGATCAGATCTCTGAAAGCAATATGCAGTTGGTCCCCTAATTATTTAAGATTTCCTTATGTAATTATTATCTTTGTATTCAACGAAGTGTTATGAAACATGAACAACGAATGAACATAATATTTACGACATTATGTTGTGTGCATTACGATACGAATTTAGAAACGCCCCGAGGCAACCTTTTGGCCATTATTTTTCTTTTCAATATGGAAATCATTTCTTTTATCATGTCTTTTGGATCATCAAACAGACTTTGAACTTTAATATTAATAATTTTCTATTGCTTATTTATATTTACAATAATGTATTTAGACCTAAAACATCTATACTACGATGCGATAGAAATAGTGTCAGCAGCTAAAGTGTGTGAGTAAAGTGTGTTTTACTGAAACGTTGTGTGTTACCTGTTAGTTGATTTTACTTATACGACTATCTAATACTACGTCTACTTGATGTTAAATATATTCGAAAATATAAATTTACCCTGACAGAAAAGAGCAGAATTACAAGTTAAATTTACTTCTGATAAAGCTACAATTAGCAGAAAATGCACTTACAGTTACTTTGTATGATCGTAGACTCCCCGAGGTAATTACTCCTAGAGTGGTGTGGTTAAATGTTATCACTTCTAACCAATATAAAAGATATTGCTTTAACACGCAAACATGTCCTATTAATTTAATAATATTATCGAATATTTTAAAAGGTATATTTTTATTTTAGCTGCTCCACATAGTTGCACCTGTGTAAATGAGGGTACCATAAAAAGTGTATTATACTGTATTGTTTCACTTTTTGCGTATATTTATATTTTGCGTGTGTTTATTCATTTTAAAATAGATTAGTATAAATAGAGATAATAAATACATTAGCATAGTTACGGCTCTGTAATCTAAATGAATTAAATTGTGTGATTGTACAAACAATAAATGTTAATGTATACATAACACGAAAAACAGCTAAAAAAGTATTCAATACAAAAACTTATAAATTTTCTAAAAACACAGCCCGCCCCCGGGTGGGCTTGAACCACCAACCTTTCGGTTAACAGCCGAACGCGCTAACCAATTGCGCCACGGAGGCTGTGTGCGTCATTTCATATTATGTATTTATTTTATATATCACACTCGAATAAATGATAAATAATTATTATTTATTAGCCACGCAAGAAAAGGTAAATTTTTCTTGAAATAAATAATTTTCACGAAGTGGTCGACGGATCCATTAAATAACATAAGAGAGCAATTATAGAACGCGTTATAGAGGTAGAAAAATTAACATTCCCACGATTTCATCGTCTGCATAAAAAATTGAATATTTTTTAACGTTCAAATAACTAACAGTGCCCTCTGATTTCTGACGTACTTATTATTATTATATATATTTTTAAATTAATGAACAACTACGTTAAAGAACGGGAATATATTTAAAAAATTGGAAGCAATATATTTGAAAAAAAAATGTTTGGATTTTTCTATATATATTTATTGTATCACTGTTTGTATGTTGTATTTGAGTTTTTAATGTATTTACGATTGGATCTGACTGATATTATCAATTGACAAACAAGGGTGCGAATACCAAGTGCCACGAAAATCATAACATATATGCTCAAGATTTTGTTAACTCACAACCTTGGGGGTGTGCTTGATGTAAAAGTAAAATATTAAAGTTGAGAGTGAAATTAAATTCTGTTATACGAAATACATGAGAGCTACGTAGAAAATGTTTTATTTAATATTATGAGAGAATCTCGAAATTCAGATTTGCATGGACATCACAGTTACACCTATTTAATTTGACGAGACATTTATGATTTTAACTAAATATATAGATTTTCTTATTAAATAAATAAAATACTACATTTGATCGATTTAAAAAATCATAGTGATGGAATAATATGGATAATTAAAAAAAAACAGAGAGCTTATAGCCCGTCTCGTTCGTATCGTTCTGAGGTTTTCGTTTTTGATAACAATTGTCATGAATTTAGAGTCATTTAATTACTACACCTCTCCTACATGATATGAGAAGTCTTTAGACTTTAGAGAATACCGCGTAAGTCTTTTTGATTAAAAAGGACCACAAAATTAGACACAGTTTACATTATGTTAAAACTATTTGATTGACGTACACAAGTCATATCTAATACGATTCTATGTGGAAAATGTATAAATAAATAATAAATAAGTTCTAAAAAATTACCGCACACCTGCAGTTATATCTTCAGCACTTTTTATTCTTAAATTTGAAAGAAGTTAAACTTTCAGTAGTAGATCTATCATTTCAATTTTTGTATCGTCCCAATTATATTTATAGCCTCGTTTATAATAGAATAGCACAATAAGACTATTACTACCACTTAGTGTCCCATTCACGACGAGGGGACAAATAAGGAAAAGCATTGTAACTCGTTTTTCACAAGACAAGAAAGACCCATTTTCTCACAAAGATGATTTCACTCCTGCCATGCATACCTTGTGGCTTTTAAATGTTTTCCTTATGTTCAATTGTTCATTGTTTGTACATAATGGCATTCTAGTTGACAGACATCTGGCTTCACGGACACTGGCATTTGGCCTAAATTTATTTTTATAAATTAACGTAATTGTGGGTTGTCTGGAAGAGATCGCTTATTAGCGATAAGGCCGCCCGTTGCTCTTATATGTTCTAACATCTGTTAATGTCATTTGCTTCTAGTGTTTAAGTGCGATAAAGTGTTAAATACATAAATAAATAAATAATTTTTAAACAATCTACGAAAAATAATATATCATACACAAAATGAAGTAAATAGGCTCTGTTTTATTAATTCCTAAACTGCCGCGACAAGAAAAGACAAGATCTTATTAAGAATAATTTTAACATTGAATTGTTTTATACAGAATAGTATTGCGAACTATGAACCTATGCGTAACTAGTATTAGCGTTACGTTTTGTGGGTAAAAAAAGGCATTTTGACAGCAATAATTTATTACCCCACAAATAACCATGTATATTGTCAAACAATTTTAAAAGTTAGTACTAATTTCTATAGTTTCTAAAACAAATCTTACGTATTGCATATAAATGGTTTGAAGTAAATATTTTTGGCTTCTATTGTTTTAAATATATTTCACACTCGTGTTAGAATATTATCTTTATGCATAGATAAGTAAAATGGGATATGCTGGAATTTCGTCACACAGTTGGCACGGTTAGCAGCTTTCGTATCTAACCCATAACTCTCTACAACTCCATTGCGGACTGCATTTACGTTTGGAAGCAACTCGTCTTTTAAGGCTTCGAATTTTAGTAAATGCTTAAACATCCGTAAAAGAACAATGTTCAATGTTTGAATTATGGTTATTATAAACGCGCGGTGTTAAGTTTGCTTTAAAACTTACAGATATATAATTTTTATGTATATCTATGGATAACTCATACTCTCATACCCAGTAGTATATGAGAACTTTTATGAAAACGCAGTGCTGATATATCAAGGGCTATTCAGATACACGTAGAATGTGGGTGATTGATGTAGGGTGACAATAAGACGGTAGCACAATGGAGCTCGTTTATCAAAATGACTGCGCCTCCCGTATAAAACTGTTACTTCTGACCCTTTCTACCGAGATATTTAAAATTTACGTCAGTAAACAGTCGCCATTATAACACATTTAAAGTTAGTATATAAATTAAACTTGTATAATGTCATAATATACATAATTTTTATTAAAATAGTTACTCAATTTACGATGATTTTCGAATCTTATTTTTTGTATTACTATTGTACACGTACTTAGAGTTCTTAATTTTTGGTATTTGAGAGATTCCAAAACATCAGTCATCTACATTTTGGTAAACAACAAAACTGAAATTCAGTAACCAATCACAAATCAACCATTAATAAAACCATCTAAATTGGAGCCCAGTAAATTAGCGGCGGAATAATCGGGAGATCAAATTGACGGCTCACTAAACCGCGGCGGACTCGTGACGGTATTATCTCGAAACATTGACAGATATAGGGGCCCCATAAATCCTTTTTAGGGCTTTCGATTATAATTTTGCAATCGACATTAATAAACGTAATATTAAATTGAAACTTTATTGACGTGTATAAATAGAAATTGATTATATTATACATTTATGTCGACGTTTTGAGTGCAGTCGTGGTCAGTGAAAGATGAAGTCAAGACGATTCGGACCACTATCACAGTTAGTTCATACATTAATATTTGATGTCTTTGGTCCTAAGTACCTGTAAGTAAATAAGGTACATACTAAACCCACTCTGGATATAGCATATATGAAGTTTTGTATCCGATTTTGATTTTTCTGTGTGCATGTAAAAATTCTCTCTTATCTTCTCTCTATCAAAAAATCAGAAACAAACTTTTCAACAACGTGATGAGAACAACGTTAACAAGAAAGAACAATGTTATATAGCGACAAGACTGCCATGGGTGATATGGTTTATCATTATTTTAAAAAGACATTTATGTTAGCGTTTAATTTCAAAAAACAAGATTTATATTACGAGGTTTATCTATTATTTTTACATGATGTGAAACCTGTGCACTACTACAGTAAACCGAAAACTGAGTAGTAAACTGTAATGGGCCTACTTGTGATTAAATACAGATCAGCCACAACGTTGACAATTCATTTACCAATTACCGCAATAATCACCATTGCAAAATATTTCTCTTTTTTATTACATTTTGTTATACCTAAGTAAACATTTAAGGATATGTGTTTTACTGAACAAAGGGTGAATTTGTTTTTTTAATTATACAAAGAATAACAATAAATAATTATTATGTATCGTTGTTCAAGTATTTAACATTATTAAACAGTAGTATGCCTTCGTTTTTAGAACGACGAGTCACGGCCCATAGTAAAATTTAATAAAGTATTTGATAATGAACGCATTGATTGATTACTGCGCGGATTGATTGATGTTTTGAGGGGTCGGGGCGAGAGTTTTCAGACTTTACATTAGGTTAATCTTCCTAAATTATTTTTAATTCTAGTAAATAGTAACGACCGGCTAGTATAAGTCAGTTGTCGAAGCGAATATGGACCTCCATTTTTACATAATGTGTCATTATATGTACTCGGTAAATAAATGCACCCCAAATGTTTTTTTTAGATCCAACGTTCCCGAAAGCCTTAATACTAATGTTAAAATAAATCTTACTTCTTTTGTTTTATATTGTTTTATCAGACCATGACGGGCGGAAACACAGAGACTGCACAGAACTCCAAGGAAATCTTTTGTGCTAAACAATGTTCAGGAAAATCGTTATTGCAATTATATCTTTAAGCTTTTATAACGATAAGTTTACTTCATTGTGTTGTGTTGGTCTGTTAAATCTGTTATTTTATGTGATAAACCTACAGCTTTTTCATAATTGTTACATTATATCATATAGAATATTGATATCTTCAATATCAATATTTTGATGTATGTTTGACTTGTCTTTAGCTTACACGTAAATTGAAATAGCCTTTATGTAACATAATATATCTGTAATGCATTAAGACATTATTAAACGAACCATTTACCATTAAAGCTGTCTGTATTCAGCAGGTGTTGAACACATACAGGTGTTTACTTTCAAAAAATCATAACTAAATAACAGAAAATATTTTTTGTCACAATGGAGTAATGAGTTTGTTATTTTTACTGTGAAATAAGGCGGTTAATTAATGAATAAATATATAAGTGTATAAGTATCATCCAGTACTATAAAGCAATTTAATTATTACAGTGAAAATGAATTTGTGGAGTAATACGTCGAGACTGGTCCCTCGATCAATGTATCTGGTTCGTAGCTAGACTACATTTCTATAAGATTTATCGCCCACATATACGAATTGGATCCAATCTCGTCTGACAAGTGTGCCCGTATGTATGGTAGTTCCTTTGAGTAAAACAGATCCACAATTTACATTACATATTACATTTATTTACATGTTTCGCCTCTTAACTACGTAACTTTTATCATCTGTCGTTGTAAAAAGAGAAAGTAATAAGAATATTTCAATTTGCTGCTATATGAAGCCTAAGCTTACCTGAAGTAAAGAAGTAAACGATTAAGTCCACCAAATTATTTTCGTGTAAGCAATATAACTCTTCGTCAAATTTAGAATTATATCTTTGTGAGTTTTGTGCTATCTAACTTTGAATTCCCGCTACCTTTTTTTGATATATATTTTTCATTTCACTCTAAGTTTATTTTGTACATTGTTCTGTTTGTTGTGCATTGATCGTTTCCTTTTATTAATTAATATTTCTCATGTAAGTGACATCTGCATTTGTACGAGAAGCCCTGAAGCATCTAGTCGCTATTAAAATAAAGAGAAAATACATAAATAATTTACAAAGTTGGCACCCAGCGTACAAACTTTGTGAAGCAACTCGTGAATAGCTAAAATTTTTAATGAACTCCCACGAATCAAATTTTTTACACGTGCCTGATATACAGATTAAAAGTTCACATTATGAACGATTCAAAAACGAATTTTTAACGGCAACATACATTTTTTAACTGCTATCGGATTGTATTTAAATTTAAAAATGACTCGGCAATCATTTTCCCGTGCAATTATTGTGCTCCTGTTTTTCATTTATTGAAATATTGTGAATTGATTATTATTCGTCCAGATTTTGTTAACCGCGTTTTGGTTTGCTGTGTCTAATTGTGATAATTATTATTGAGTTCGTTACAAATTTTATTATGCCTGTATTATTTATTTTTATATATATACGTTTGTAATAATCGTGACGATGAGTCCATATATTCTCAACTGCTAAATAAGATTTAAAATTTTTGATTTCATTTTTTACATTTTCTACTGAACACTGTATAAAATATAAAAAATCTCATCCGGAAGGTTTCAGGTGGGTTTTTTATATAAATACTCGTTGACCAATATTTTTAAACTCATTATAACATCCGCACCACAAGCAACAAAAATATTCATCAGATAATTTTAACCGTACCGGGAATGTTCCATTATAGTAACCACTGCGCCAACTAAGTCGTCAAAGGTGCTCGTAATAAATGTTTTCAACGTAAGTTAAGATGATGTCTGTTCCGTTATGGGTTCTGTTAAAATGAGACACATTTTTATCACATATAGAATCTAGGTAAATAATCAGACCTGATAATGAGATTGGAAATAAATAGGTTCCTTTCAGAGTGGAAATCTATTCCGTGTGATACTCGATAGCAGGCCCTTGTTTATCTGTTTGATCAGATGATTAGACTACCGAGCACCGGCTATCGAGTTGCTACCTAACAAGCCGATTTAAACGGTTTAAATTAATTATAAGCTTTTAATTATACGTAGATTCAATCGTGTCCGATTTTTGTCCAAAACTTTATCCAAAAAATAATTATATTGTCCAACATTAATGGCCAAAATACATGTTTTATGAAACTAAACGAACAGAAATTAAATGAGTTTAAGCTGATGTCGTGTTTTCCAACTATTGTGTTACATAATTATACGTATAAGACAAAACATGACAGCAATAGTTAGCTATTCCAAAGAAATTGTGATTAGTATGTGGACTAGCACAAGGCGGCAGTCGCGATTTGGTTTTTCCGCCAATACGGACCATCAAACCAAGCTAACACAGCTAAAAATATAAATCTATATAGTTATCATATTCATCTTTTCCTTACTACTAATTACGAAGCCGACATATAGTGTATATAACTTAAAGGTGAATAAACGTTGGACAAATTCCAAGCAATCCCTTTTTTTAATTAAATACATGAAATTGTAATTCGAATGATTCGCTCATTCATCGATTTTGAGATTAAGTTGATTCATCTTCACAAGTCAAACACTGGGGACTAATTAGACAAGTTATTAAGCTTTCGTGTTCATTTGGTTATTCCAATTAAAATTTATCGATTGTAAAACGTACTTAACATTTAAAATATACGGCTTCGATTATATAAAGGATTACACAGAACGATAATAAACGCAATATCGGTCAATTTCTATACCCTAAGGTGGTATTTTCGATCGATGAAATCCCCTAAAATGTTTAAATTCCCTTAGAATCTAGCGAGTCTCGAGTACTTCATAGCGCCATCTCTTGGATAAGTGTTACAATGAATAGTTCTTCTACATATATAATGAGTTATCGTTATTTTCTTTATAAATAAAAGACAATATACATCAGATACGAGACATTTCTCTATGCAGAAAGAACGATAAATATACTGGCTACAGCTCAAGAGTCAAGGGTTGCATGGCCTGATGGCGATGTAGTTGCTGTATACCTGCAAATGGTGTGATCGTAAATACCGAACTATACACATGGCCTGGTATAGAATATTTGTGCAAAATTTGCAGTATTTACACAAATATTCTATGCATTTTTTTTAACAGTATAGTCTTCAACTCTATACACTTATATAGCAAAGGGATGTGACAAAGTTTGTGATAGTTCTACTAGAGTGTTCTACAGATATTATTATGGTTATTATTTCAAAAAATATCTGCGATATATAACATTTTGATAATTGGTATTTAATAACAAATTAAAGACAGTTATTTATTATTATTAAAGCAGGAATTTGTTTATATTTCAACACTTGATTGGCAGAAATAAAAATATGGCCAGAATTTAATTTAGCGTGATTTACGTTGCTATGCTGAATATTTATACTCAAATTAAATTTGTATTGCCTTAATTTCCTTTGTAGGAAAATGTATCTGTATAACCTGTTGGTAATGGCATTATATAAATAATAAACTTGTGATTAACGATCCCAATTTCAAAAAGATTTGCCCGTTTTAGACGAATGCAAACGTCATTAAGTTTTTAAAAGGTAGATATCATTAGCAATCGTTTTGATCAGTTACATCGTTATAAGGTTTTCATTAATCATTTTACATTACAGCTTCTAGAGGATAACAAAATTATACGGCCATATTCGTCTATAATTTTATATTTTAACTCCGCGATAAAGCAGCATCGAGTTTCGGTATCTTTTAATAGAAGCCACAACACACGAACTAGAATGCGAGTATTTACGATATTATACGGGTATTTAAATTATTTTAAGTACGTAGATTTTTTTTGAATTTGTTTACAGCGTTTGATGAGTCAAATGTCAAAAAACTACGTGTAAAATGTCAAACGATCTAATATCGCACACGTTGTCAAAGCGTGTTTGTAGGTATTCATAAATTCCTTGACGTAAAGGGAACCTCCAGTTTACTGATGCATTCCTCAAATTCCTACGACGTATTGAAAATTCATTTGAACGATGTTTGGTTATAACAGAACTATTGGACATTAATAAACACAAATAAGGGATACCTAATATTTCTATGAAGCTTTACTTAGAGCTTATGAATATTTTCTCTATGTAAAATACAACATATTTTCACTATAACTGATTTATTAGTTGTAGTTTTGACCTACTGATCTTTCGAATTTGCTAATCCTTAATAAACTTTTCGGTACTATTGTATTTTTTTTAATACACTTAAAATATTGATGCAACATGTATTATTGATTGTGAGATAAGAAATCCTGTGTCGCACATCAACGCCTTTCAAGAGTGATTCAATTGTTGACATATCAAAGGGAATGTACACTCGCAAATTCCTTTGTCCCTGCACCTACGAACGGAATGCCTGTAATTATTCAAGAGTTGTTGCCTGTGGCCCTATTAAGAATTTCTTTTTATCTCTAAACTAGTTACTAAAGCTGACACTATTCCCTACTTTAATATACAGTGTAATCTCTATATAACGACACGGAAGGGACTATGCATTTTAGGGCGTTATAGAGACTGGTCGTTACATGGAGAGAAAAAAATCATCGTATGGAATACAAGCTACCCAAAACAATGCCTGTTTTCCACGCTTTATGTGGAAAACAGGCGTTACATATAGGCATACGTATAGAGTATTTCGTTAAATCGAGTGATATTTCAGAGATTACCCTGTATATTGATCACATTTTCTAAAGCTTAGTAAATACAAAGGTTAATGCTTCCATTTAAACAGTATTCCCTTTCTTATATAAACACAATTACTAATTAGCGTAATACAATTTGATTAAGTATGTTGTGGTAATTCTCATTTGAGCATAGGCTTAAGTGAGTATTACCACAATATGTGTATGACACTTCATTAAATAATATTGTGTGTGTGTGTGTGTGTGTGTGTGAACTAATTAAAAATTAATTATTAGTGTATTTTCTATTTGTAATTTTTACTGTATAACCACTCTATCTGTAATGGAATTTCAAAGGATGTACATTCACCTCTTTATTTATAATGTTATAAAGGTATACTGTAACAGATAACCTCAATAATAAAAACAATCTGATTTTACTGTAAGCAGAGATAAACCGCATTGCATCACGTAGCAAATAAAACAGTTTTCAAGAACCGCAACGGTCTTTGTAATTGTCTTCTATGCATTTAAAACTGAATAATTATTTTGTTTTATCGTAGAAATTACATCCAAATGCTACCGTATACAAGCTTTAAGCTTTAACTGTGTACACAAACATTGACTGTAAAAAATTTGACATAAGACTGGTTAATTGATATTGTCATAGAAACAATAGATTAATGTTTGTATTATTATATATATTGTATTATGTTTTATCTCTCAAATGTTTCAAGTTTCCACATAATTGTCTTGTGTGTATACCTTGTTTTATTATCTTATAAGTTTATTGTTTTTTAAATATATTTAGCACATAAGATGTTTGGGAACAGATGTAATAACATAAATAAAATGACATAATGTATTAGGTTCCTCTTCCTCAATCTCAATTAAGATTATTGGGTTATCTGTTTTGACATTAAATATGGATAATTTTTCATATTGTTCAATTCAAAAAGCTTTTGACTTTAATTATATGAACGAATGTAATATGCCATACTATTACTTTTCAGATAATACAATTTACACGGGCTCATTACCTCTTTTCATTTAAAATACGATGAAAGGTTGCTTAAATTATTTCAGTGCACTTTTGAATTTATGTTATATGAAAATACGAAAATTATCTTTCAACAAAAAAACAACATATTATAATTGCCAAATAAAAAGTTTAAACTCCAGTTTAGAATATAAGATTGTTATTTCAATACAAATTTGATATTGCCTTAAATACCACTTTTGAGTTTAAATTTTTTTTTTTTTCAAGTCAGTAAATATTTTAAGGTTGCAATGATTTTCTTAACTCTCGGTACTGTAAGTGAGGTAGAGGATGCTATCCTTCACTGCATACTGGCCAACGCACTACTGGTACTCAGAGCTATACATTCTGAAAAATGTAGGATCACTTAATAGGATTTTAACAACGAAACAGTTTAATTTTCGCAAAAGACCATATATCGAAAGAAATAACGACAAGTCAACATGTAAAATGTTCACACGGACTTTAAAAGTCTACAAAAGATGTGGAAATCAGCACCAAGATCCGGTGAAGTTTAGCCTCGTTGCTCACGAGATCACGAACCAGATAATAAAGGTATTGACGCGTCCACAGGAGAAATGCCGATTACGTATAACACAAATAATACCTAAATATATTTTTTAAATTTTTGATGTATTCTTAACTTCTACAAATTTACCAAAAAATAAAAGTTTGATTAAAAACCATTTGATTCTAAATATATCTGTCCTCATATACGGGTTATCTTAAGCACTGTACGTAGAGTGATTTTAAAGCGCGCTGTATTTTTACTTTTACACCACAAAAACAAATCAATATACTACATATTTATTTTCAAAAGAAAAATCACCAAAAAAAATTCGCTGTGCGAACAGATTTTTCAGTGATTTTTCACAGCTGATATAAGACCTAATTTCCTGCTTCGCTCCTCACTATGTGCACATCCAAAGATAACGGCTCGGTGAATTCAGTGACATGTTCTCTCAACAACTTTGCACAAGTTTGCCGAGACAAATTGATCCACTTATTGAGCGTACATCGTGTATCATGTTTTATGTAGCCATTAACACGCTAAAACGAAGACAGATGTGGCCATTGAACAAGCATTACATTTAGGTTATAATTTACATTTGCTTAAATCTGAATGAAATAAACATTTGCCTATGACATTGTTATACATAACATGCGTTTATATCTGCCGTACGTTTATAAACAAGACATACCTACAAACTAAAATTAAACGAACTTTGTACTTTTTGAAACACGTTTCACCTTAACAAGACTAGTCTCTAACTTTACCAATGACGTTAATTATTACTTTTGAATCATTCATATTTAAAAAAAAAAATTGCCGAGTTCTTCATTCCTTGTATTAATTGTAAAATTACGCTTTATAGATTTTAATTTCCATTAGTAAGTTTAGTTAGCCGAAGGTAACAAGGGTCATTCGAATAATATATTTATTATGCGCGTATTAATTTCTTTATTAAGGAAACATATACAGATACATCACAATAAAATAATACAAGTTATAAGAAAGATGAAGAGAAAGATGTATCCTAAAGTAAGCTTCACTGAAAAAAATTCACTTGTAATTAAAAAGTAATTTTTAATTACAAAACACGTCAAATAATAAGTAATTAAACTCAAATGGTATTGCAATTTGTGACCTTAAAATAAAAACATAGCTTGAAGGAACTATCACTGAACCGAGACATTATTAGAAATTATAATGCCATAATTCATCAAACAATTCCCATACGTTTCTGCTTAAGCTTGTTAAGGCTGGCTCATCACATAATACTTCTTTGTTCTCAAATCCTTGTAATAGTTGAGTGATTATTGATCATTCTTAATAAATGACCCAAGTGACAGGGAAAATGACGATAAAGCACCACCAATTAATTGGGTTCTAGATTAATTTGTCATGTAATTGTACAAATTACTTGGTTCTTGATTATAGTTAAGGCTAAAATTGTAATATATACTTAAATCGATATTTTTGGTTAAGATGAAGATTATGAAAATCTCTGTTATTTTATTAAACTCGTTTAATTGGATTCATATGAATCCAAGTAATTAATAAGTGTATTTATAATTCAGAAATATACAGTTTTCATTAGATAAGTGATAAACTAAATAACTTTTCTGTAATATAAAGTACGGAACGAATATATTTGCGACTTATAAAATAACTAAACATAACGTTGGTTGGTATAAGAAACATTTTAAAATAATTTACCCATTTAATGGAGTCACTGGAACAGCAGAGAGCAATAATTCTTTTGTATTTTACTATGAAATGAAAAAGAACAATTTGGTTTTAGTCTTTTTAGTTTATACATTTTGTATGATTGATTTTATTATCTGTTTTTGCCTAATTGCAAATTACTTAAATAAACAAGTCACTAATTAAATAATCTAATCTATAATAAATAGTATTGGCATTTGTCCGTTACTCATTGACCTTTGAACGAGGCTAGTGGTAAACATTTTCATTTTAGTTAAGAGCTTTTCAGCTTTTGTTTGCGGTCCGGAAAAGCCTACGAAACTGTTAAACTGGAAAATTAAAGGTTTATTTTAAAATACATATTATTTTAAAAGGTTGTTTTATTATGTAAACATACATGATATTTAAAAACACTCATGTGTTAATGTACTATTTTTAAGTTTATAATTTAAGATATTTTTAGCAACAACTTATTTCAAACCATTTTCGAAATAAGATTCCACTTTTGTAATACTCGCGTTAAAGAGAATCATAATAAATAACACAAGCCATCAAAAAGGTAAAGTTCCATTGGATGTTCCACTTTCTTTACAGTGTTATAAGGTATTTATGTACTGTATTGTATAATTTATTTAAATCTTTTCCATATAGAAATGTATCAGCGATCACTTGTCTACAATATTTTCTTCTTATAAAGGCACGGTTCCAAAAAACCGGTCTGAGAACCCACAACAAACTCAGCTGGTAATCAGAGCCTATTTATATTGATTGTATGGAATTAATACACAAATGACTAAAATTGTATAGCTTTACTCATGATGGAAAATATATTTTCTATTATTGGTTGATAAATACGTCTTTCAAAATTCGCCTATTCGCTAGACAAAATCTCCGCTTCCGTTTCCTTCCCGGTAACTAATGCTCAGCGATACGGTAAAGGATAGTGTTGTAACGGATATCGGATATATCCGTACAATGGACTTGTGAAATTGTTGAACGGTGAAATATTAGATATGATATTCCCAACTGCTATGGCTTGAAGTAATTTTTTTTTTTTTAATTTGAATGGATCGAAATTCTATAGTATATCATATAGAATATTTTTAAGTACTAAATTGTTGTGTGTAAAGAAATCATATTTTAGGTTAGCATATATAACTTCACATATATTATTAATATAAGATCAGAACACGAACAGTTAGAATTCCATAACCGACTTGCAATAGATGAATAAATGTATCCATGTGACGATTTCTTTGTGACGTGAATGAGCGTGTTCGAGTGTGTATAAATTATACTGAGGAGCGTGTTGATAATGTGTAGAGTAATCGTTTTTAGAAGAGGTACCTTTATTTTATTGAAAATTTCAATGTTTTAACTGGGCGAAAATTATGTTTCTATTACGTGCAATTTATTTTCATTACCTAAAGAGGTATGAAATTATGACAACACCGCCTTAAATTGAATCATACAGTAGATTGATCGGACATAAAACTTCGGTTTCATAAGGAGAATTGTAAAATAGATAAAAGCATCACAATTCAATAGATTCGTGAAATATTAGCGGCATCTATAATCTGTAGCCACAATCAGTACGATGTAATCACATCGCTCAATCAATGATAATAGTAATGCCCATTTGCGGTTAACGTAAAGTTTAGTTCATTAGTTTACTCGGAAACTTGTAATTTCATGTTATCGAATCAATGTCGTTATAGTTACAACATATTTAAACGTACCGATTCATTTATGTGGTGGAAATGAAATTTTTTTAAGAACAAGTAGTCAAAACAGAATTTTTAGCTGAAGCAAATCACGACGCAAACGAAAAGGTTGTGCATAAAATGTGTACAATTAACTGTTACAATTATAAACTTGAAACATTTCGGAGTTTATAATTTTACCTCTAAAGGAAAAACAACGACAATAATCACAGTCGTTATAATCCTAGAGCATCTGGCAAGTGCAATATCTTTTCAACTAAATGAAAATCCCGAACAAAGACTAACTCTGAGTGACTGCACTTCGATGCTAAAGAAAATACAGTGTCGTTCTAGAAAATTTAATGTAAACATTTTATATAGGAAAATTCCACTTTGAATAGTAAAATATTTTATACATTTTATATTATAACATACTCGGTCCTGTATCTCCCTATTTTAACGACATTTGATACGATAACCAGCTTATAATTTTCTTAAAATAGTTGAATTAAATATTGGAAAATAAACTCATACATTACTTTATTAATAATACTTATTTTATTATTACATACGCAAAAGTACTGTGTTTCCTTTCATATAAACATTGACTAAAAACAAATTATACATTTGTACGAAACGAGGGTGATTTATACGGCCCAAAAAAATATGGAATGGTCGAGATTATATTTTTTATCTCTTTGATACCCGAAACCTAACTGTATACATATAAATTATTTATCATAATATAAATAATTTATTTGGATTATTTACTATAAACTAAATTTTTGGTAGGGAATAAATTCTTTAAACATAGTTTAAAAATTGTTCTCTAAAAACTTCGGTATATATCACGCGATCATGCGATATCCCTTACGTAACAAAAGAATACCACTGCTGGGCAGGACCCACCCACTATTGCAGTACTCTACTAATTTAGCAAGATATATATAATTAATAATACGACATATTATTTTGAACATATATTTAAAAATCTTTGATATAAATTTTATTGTTTTTATATTGGAAAGTTCACTTTAAGAATATATGATTTTCTTAATTAATACTTGTTTAGTAATTTAACAAAATGGACTTTCTCTTAACTACTGGCAGCTATTAGGTAGGAGTCATTACTTGAATAAGCTCCGCCTGACCTCTGCCGCAATTGCTACCTAACAAGTTGAGGCTTCGTTTGAGGCTTTTTAATTTTGCAACTAATTGGAATTTGGTATAAAAAAATTAACGAACAAAAGTCTGAACGAAATTTAACAATTTATATGAGACAAGTACGTAAGCACCATTTATATTTATATTATATATTAACAACCCTTAAAATAATAATAATTATTATTATAAACTAGCTTTCCGCCCGCGGCTTCGCCCACGTGTAATTTGGTTAAGTATATAGCGATTTTTAATGATCTCGAAAGGGCTTTCTTTCACAGGCTAAAATCTTGTTACAATTGGAATTATATATAGCCTGTGTTACTCAGGGATGATGTAGCTTTACAGGATCGGATGATTCGGGGAAATCGAGGGCAACTTTCAAATTAACGTACAGGCAATTAATATTCTGAAAATTTTACATTAATTTTATAGTCATCTTCTTATGTGGATGAGCTGATGATGGAAGGTAAAACTCCTCAGCGGTTGAGAGTTGAAAGAAAATTCTTACGAAGTTATGAGTACGAAATACGTACTTGTGAGGTTATTACTTATTAGCTTGACCAAATAATAAAAGGTAAACCTCATTAACGTTAAGGACGTAGGTGGAAAAATGGATGCGGACAAACGATAAACGTCTCTTCACTCGTTTCCTTTTACTTGTTTGTATAGGTAGTGTTCACTCAAAATAATCATAGGGTAAAACGTTAATGAAAGTTTGAACTGCATGGTAGTCATTACACAATGAAGCATCTTAATACCGCGATGGATATATTTGGCCTAAGTAGAAGTTCTTTAAAAAAAAATAAGACTCAACCTCGCACACTCACTCACACAGCAACACCATTGCACACACTGATACACACTAAAATGTTCTTACTACACATAGTTCCACTTGTTCATGTGTATATATATTTTTATTTATTCTTTTCTGTTCGTGTTTTTTTTTGTTATTCTTTTTTCTGATCTTAGATTCTATTTCCGGTTCTATATTTTAACCTTATTTTGGCTTTATTTTTAATATATTATCTATTGTGTAAACTGTTTTTGATAAGCTTAAGCAATAAAAAAATCAAATAAATCTAGGTTGATGACGAATTTTATCAACGCCATCTATCGAGCACATTGTTCAACACTTCAACCGCGCCCGCGCGCACTGCGTTATTTGTTATTTTTGTTACCTCTCATAAGTTTTAATATTAAGATTAACTTATATTAGAACATATTTAACAATATATAACTAATCAATCAATATAAGTGTTTAAAAATTTTGAAGCAGTGGTTGAAGTAAATTTTCAATTGACCATAACTTCTCTTTCTCTTAACCGATTTCGACAAAATAAACTTTTGACAACGCTCCTAATTATATATAATCCAACTGTGAAAACCGCGTTCAAATCCGTTCAGTAGTTTTCAAGTTATAACGTACCAGACAGACAGACAGACAGACAGACAGACAGACAAGAATTCCAAAAATTGTTGTTTTGGTTTCTATGACTCTTCTTTAATTGCCTCCTTTCGGTTTTTTGGAAAAATATTTAATGTACAGATTTTCGATTTTTACTGTCTTATTATTAGTATAGATAAATAATGTTTGAAAAGGCTTTTATGAAAAGTGAACAACTGTATTAAGTGCGATAAAGATAAAGCACTGCATTATATAAAAATGTATGTTTTCAGAAAAGTGGCGTATTTGAAAGACATAAATTATTTAACCTACATAAAATAATTACAAGACCGAACCGGAAGCCTCTCAATTTTAATGATGGCTCCATACCATCAAAATATGAAACAACGAATGTATAATTCAAAACGGTAAGCGAATTAAGTATTCTCTCTACCATAATTACACCTGGCAACATCGGCGTGAAAGGGAAATTATAAAAGTTGGTGGAAAACGTCTGATTGAAAGTTTGACAGATATTGTTGAGGCTCACTGAACCATATTGAACAACGCGAACACATTAAATGTGGTTTTTATTCCTACTTATTTTGATTTGCCTTTTCAGTTTGTTTTCCGCAACCATATTTTTACTCTCTGTTATTATTCCATGTATTTTATTGAAACTTTTGTTTGATTTCTGGGCCTGGAAGAATGCTTTGATTGTGTTAAGTTTATCTATATTTGGTTTTTTCATAATATTCCTTAAAGGTTTTAACTTCTTGGCCAAAATAAAGTTGAGGAAAGCGGTAAAATGGAACAAATAATAGGAAGAAAAATCATAAAAAAAAGATATAGAAATACAAGGAAAACAAAGAAAAACGTTTTGTGTTATACGTCTATCCATCAGCAATAATTAACACTATTAATTATGGGATTATTAACATACAACTTGCTTCTTAGATCAAAATATCTCACATTAGTACCCCAGACATCGGTAAACGAAGCAGAGGATGGCATACAACGAGATTTGCGCGAGACCGAGATCAATAGACAATGACATATGCAGTGAGGCGCGCTGATCTACGTGACTTCTTCCATACCTAGTTAAGTATAAACGGGCTTATCATCATCATCAGCATTGAACTAGCACCTTAGATAACAAATTTTCACATCGCCTCGTACAATTTCGTTTGAGAATAACGCTTAATAACAACCGATTTAAAGGCCCAAATGAGAGCCTATTAACATTCAGTGTTTCCGCAAAGGCACAACTTAATTATTACATTTATGCACATACATACATACTAACTTGACCGGAAGACGCGGCCCCATGAATATTTATGACATTTCTTAGATTTTTGCATTAGATTGCCAAGTAGGTACATTGTATAAAGATATAAATGAATGTGGGCCACATTTCACACACTTCGGCAAGCCCATCTGTAAGCGATCATAAATATTATCCCAGACCACAGAACAAATATGCTAATCCCGAATCGAACCCTGGATTGTCTGTTTGACAGTTTGGCAAGGTCCATTGCGACAACTGTCTCATCAAATATTTATTTCTCACATACTTCAACAGGCTACAAATTTTATGTAACAAAAAATATATACACTTAACGACTTAACTACTATGAAATCTAGTCAAATTCTCTTAATAATTAATTATAATCATACAATTGTTCAAAGATTGAATTCATACAATTTCCAACTTATTACAATGATGTAGATGAGTTCGTCATTCTTATTAGCGGGTCTAAAAGAATTTTTTTCTTCCGTTGCTCCATTTTCTTAATACAACTAAGCACGGCCACAACCAATCTTATCTCGCGAACAGTTTAAACACGTATTTAGTCTATACGACATACGATAATTCAACTACTACGATTTTTATTTGTCACGATGTAATTTTGAGGTGAGTATTGCATTATAATTATTCCAAACAATTACAATTTTTGTATTCTTAATTTCATCAATTTTAAATATCGAATAGAACAAATATTCAAACTTCAAACACTTCGATGTCTTATGAACCACATAATATAAAAAAACTAGCTGATCCCAACAAACGTTGTTTTGCCAAAAAAAAATTGTGTTTATTGTATATATTAGACATCGAATGCACAATGCTAGTTCTAAAAATAACTAAACATCTTCTCTGAAGAAATGAAATAAACAGAAACGGAAGATATTGCTTCCTGTAGCCAGTTTGTCTTTCCAAAACAATATATATATTTTTAAATAACAAAACAATCGTACTATATAAACAGACATAACAGCGCTCTGAAGTGGTTGAGCAATGTACTGCGGTATTCGCATCTAATCCAGTTTATAGGATACCTAAGATTAGGAGAAAATAACTTTAGAGTTCACGACCTCCTTCTTGCCTCTCACATCTTTAAATTATGACCGTTGTTACCTACTGAAAGACAGTTGAGCCTATTTTAATTAATCGACTTGCATTTAATGCTACAGTCGAGAAAACTTATTTAGCGCGTTTCAAGATCGAAGACGTAATGGTATTCATTGTAGCTGCAAATCATCACTACAATATTTTAAAAACCTAAACAAAATAAATGGATTATTTTTTTTATCGTGTTGCACCTCATATTGGCAGCATTATTAGTCGCTGTATCCAATGCTGAGTGAGGCAAACATTAGCTCTGGGTTTACCGGTATTAAAATGTCTAAATCTCAAAATTCTCCGAGGGGTTACGTTAAAAGTTGAAAAATAATGTTAAATTATAAAATAATAAACATGATTTACCTAAGAACGTTTTTCTATTTCTTGCTCATATTTTTATGAAAAGGTACTGAATTTCATATCTTTATCATATGAAATCTCTATAGCATAGCATAAGTTGAAGAGAGTCAATATTTTCTTATCTGTTCACGAAAGACAGGATTCATTCAATAACTGGCATAAATAGTAATCCCATAAAACTAAGAAACCAAGGTAGGGCTGAAGACGAGTTTAAACGAACACTAAAACAGATATCTTCAATATTTGAAACTTTTAAACCTTATGATAAGGTTTTGTGACCATTAAAATATATTTTATAAAATGTATACTAAGTATATATGAACTAAACTGCATTCAAAAAATTGCGCGTGGTTAAAATAATAAACTGCCGACGTTATATTGGTGTTAAAATCTCTTATTAGTAATAAAAAGTAACTATTAGATTATTTAAATTAATGCTTTTTATGAAATAGGGTAACTATAAAGCCTATGTTTTAGCAGCCTCTTAAAGAAGTGTTTTTAATACTATTTCACAATAAGAGACGACCCTATAACCCTACATAAATAGTATGAGCAAATAAATTGTAGTGAGACCGTTTTATCTCCTGATTTGTATCGCGGGCGACGTAAATATTTGCCCCCAAGTAATATCTTACCCACGCGATGTCAATAACTATTCGAATATTATTTACTGATACTTCACTTTGAGATTTTCCTTTTTCTTTGATATTGTTTGTGCTAGTGGTAATTTGACTCGAATGCGGGATGTCCTTTTTCCCGTATCCACTTTTTGTTAAGTGTTTTTCTAACTGGAAATATAGATTAGAAACCAATACATTACAGATTATTAAGACTATTATAACCTCTGACACACAAACACTGGTAATACAAAAACATACTAAAAACAAAAATTATGTTTTGATATAAAAATGAACTTATATAAATCTTTTTAAAATGAATTTTTCCGACTTGAAAATGTTTAGACTAGCTTTCTAAAACTTCACTTTAAATTAATTGCATTTTAACTGGACTATTCATACCTCGTTATATAAAGGATCCGAAACGAGAACTCTTCATACATGCAAAAGGTATAATTTAAAATGTAACGTAACTTCCGAGTATCACAGAAGCCTTTTAAGGAAACAAAAGATGGTAATTTATGTAGGTAAAGCAAAGTATTAGGTAAATTGAATTCTCGCCTTGAGATTTTTTCGTGAACACGTTACGTGTATTAAGGATACACGATTTTTTGAAGGTGGGGGGTTAAATGAAACTCGAAGCAGAGGTTAATACGTTTCTTTCTTATTTATCAGACGTTAGGGTGCTACTCAAATTACTTAAGGTAATTTACTAAAACAAGCTTATTCTCTAACGTCCGTCCGGAACGGCTGCGTAAATCTATCCCTCTTATACAAAACAACACTTAAAACTAATGCTAAATACCTAAACTTAGCTTCAGCAACATCTGGTTTCCAGCTTTGCCAATGCTGTTTCTAAAAGACCTTGCTCGTTGTCCGTACAAAACAGGAATAAATTAATTTTATAAATAATACGTATTTTAGCAACATCATGTTCACTTGCATTAAATTTAAAAGTCTCATATACTATTGGTTTATTTAATATAGGCAAACAACCTTACCAAGCCCTTTCCTGTCTTTACTCACAACTTCCATATTACTGTGTTGTCGACGCAAATTTATTTCATAAAAGCTCCATATATAGGTTTACAATAACAATCCAAATAGACAAACGCCATGCCTTATCCAGATCAACAGAATAGGAGCTTAAGAATATTTCAGTTATCACCTTAAGGAAACGTGATCAAAGCAAATAAAAAACCTTACGAAAGCCTTACTGCATAAAGTTGTATGCGACGAATGTAATAATTTTGCATGCAATATCTCGAGACTTATTTCACGTAATTAAAAATACTCTGGAATCAATATTGTATCAGCGTTTTATTCACTTTTTTAAAAGCAAATGAAGTTGACCCTTGACATATTAATTATAACCAAGAAAGCAATGCAACGAATTTTCACCTCATATAGTATTAAAAGAGTAAATCAAAGCTAAGGTCAGTTTTTGTTTTCATTGGAGTACCATTGCAGACTTTTAGACCTTGGGATACAAGTGCACAGGAGCTAATTAAGAAAATACGTAGGAGCCTGTTAGTTAGAACCGGTGATCCAAGAGCTGGGGCCTTTCTTGTTCAGCGTATGAGTATCGCGATGCAGCGATGCAGCGCCATCATGGCTACAAGGAACAAACTTTTTGAATTTTATAGATTAATTTTAATGTCATGCCATTAACGAGTAAATATGTTATATATTATACATGACTTTAATAAAAGAAATAATTATTGGAAAGTAATTTAAGGTATGGGCAAATCGTATTCAAAATATGGGTTGGTTTATTTCTAATAAAAGTGTATATAAATAAATGAATGGCGCTACAATACTTGGTATTGTGACCTATGTCTATGATATAACAAATAATGATAATTATTTTCTTATTGCGACTAGGTTATCACGATCCTTGAGATTCTCACAAAACGGCCTCTCGGAATACATTGTTTAATAAACGTTTTCATAAAGTGTTTAAGAAAAATAATCTTAAATTTATTTACACTCTATTGCACTAAAACATTAGAAGCAAATTACTAATTAGTATTACTATTATTAATTAGTAGATAAAAGAGCAACGGGCGGCCTTATCGCTAATAAGCGATCTCTTCCAGACAACCCACACAATAAAAGAATACTCAATTAGACTGGTCAAAGGGTGTGAAGCATACAAAAACAAAACACGACATAAATTAAATAAGTAAAACTGGAAAGATATGCTAATTTAAATATATAATAATAATGTTGTAAATTGTTTTGTTTAAGAAAAAATAACGATCAAGTAGATAGATTTCTTTAAAATTGCTAATACGCTCAAGGATCTATTGAGCTTCCGAGTCATTTCATGCCTTCAACGACCCTCATTACTCGACCCGCGGATAGGGACACAACATTAAGTTGTAAATAAAAAAATACCATAGATTATAATTTAGAACTGATATTAAAGATCAGTTTTAAGTTTGGGTTTAAAGTAAAATAAAAACTGCCGAAACAACTAAGATAACACCAAGCTACCTGCAAATCTAAGAAACAAATTATTCTCAAACTAGCTTTCCGCCCGCGGCTTCGCCCACGTGTAATTTGGTTAAGTATATAGCGTTTTTTAATGATCTCGACAGGGCTTTCTTTCACGGGCTAAAACCTTGTTACAATTGGAATTATATATAGCCTGTGTTACTCAGGGATGATGTAGCTTTACAGGATCGGATGATTCAGGGAAATCGAGGGGAACTTTCAAATTAACGTACAGGCAATTACTATTCTGAAAATTTTATATTCTGATAGTCATCTTCTTATGTGGATGAGCTGATGATGGAAGGTAAAACTCCTCAGCGGTTAAGAGTTGAAAGAAAATTCTTACGAAGTTATGAGTACGAAATACGTACTTGTGAGGTTATTACTTATCTTATCTTATCTTGACCAAATAATAAAAGATAAACCTCATTAGCGTTAAGGATGTAGGTGGAAAAATGGATGCGGACAAATGACAAACGTCTCTGCACTCGTTTCCTTTTACTTGTTTGTATAGGTAGTGTTCACTCAAAATAATCATAGGGTAAAACGTTAATGAAAGTTTGAACTGCATGGTAGTCATTACACAATGGAGCATCTTAATACCGCGATGGATATATTTGGCCAAGTAGAAGTTCTTTAAAAAAAAACTAAGACTCAACCTCGCACACTCACTCACACAGCAACACCATTGCACACACTGATACACACACGCACTAAAATGTTCGTACTTCACATAGTTCCACTTGGTGATGTGTATATATATATTTTTGTTATTCGTGTTTTTTTTGTTAGTTTTTTTCTGATCTTAGATTCTATTTCTATATTTTATATTTCTATATTTTATCGGTTCTATATTTTAACCTTATTTTGGCTTTATTTTTAATCTATGCTTATTGTGTAAACTGTTTTTGATAAGCTGTATAGGTTTAAGAAATAAAAAAATAAAATAGATCTAGGTTGATGGATGGTTTTTGTTACCTCTCATAAGTTTTAATATTAAGATTAACTTATATTAGAACATATTTAACAATATATAACTAATCAATCAATGTAAGTGTTTAAAATTTTTGAAGCAGTGGTTGAAGAAAATTTTCAATTAACCATAACTTTTTTTTTTCTAAACCGATTTTGACAAAATAAACTTTTGACAACGCTCCCAATTATATGTAATCCAACTGTGAAAACCGCGTTAAAATGCGTTCAGTAGTTTTGAAGTTATAACGTACCAGACAGACAGACAGACAGACAGACAGACAGACAAGAATTCCAAAAATTGTTTTTTTAGTTTCTATGACTCTTCTTTAATTGCCTGCTTTCAGTTTTTTTGAAAAATATTTAATGTACAGATTTTCGATTTTTACTGTCTTATTATTAGTATAGATAAGGGGAAAAAATGTATATCGATTAATAATTACTTTGACGTTAGACACTTTGATATAAACTAAGTTGTTGCTTCAAAAAAGTTTACAAGTTTGAGGTTTTATAGAATAGTGAGAGAAATCAGTAATACTTAATAAGTAATAACACAATTAGGCAAATCCGGTCCAATTTGACATTTTTTAATTCTGAATGACCTTTAAATCTTATTTATACACTTTGTTCACTATGGTAAAGAGTACTGTACCTAATGTGCCGCCGTATTAAAAAGTAACACAAGGTGTGTTACTTACGATATTACCGGCATATATTTATTTACCTTGTAAAATGATGCATTTAAGCTAGTTATTGCAACTCATTTGAGCTACGCCTTTGTTTAAGTTTAGTTCTGCTGATATAGTTTATCTATGGCCCGCGGGCCAAAGGGATTGCTATTACAGTGGCGGCGTGAAATGGCAAAATTTTCTAGATCACGCAAACGAGTTGAGATAACTAGATGTTTTTTTAAAGTGATGTCTATTCGGTATAGCTTTCAAAATCTTACGTCGGTTAATGGTCAGATATACGTACCAAGACCTACGTAGGTTTTTGTATATGGTATATGTATATATGAATGTACTGGCCAAAAATACCTACGCCTAAGTCTAATACAACATATATTTTTAATCTGTATCTTTTTTCGGAATAGTAGATAAAGCAGTTCGTTGATTTTAATGTCTTTTTAATTTATTCTGTTTAATGTAATTTATCTCGTATAAACGAACGATAGTTGAAAATTTAGTTCTCAAAGACTTTTTATTCAAACAGTTTATTACAAAAGTAGGATCCCATTTTATGATAACAAAACACAAGTATCACTGTAATATGAAGATAATATTACTTTGTCGGAAGCTAGTAAGCGTATAGGAAAATGGATGGTATAAGACAAAATTGTTTGTTTACCGTAACATGATAACATAATTGAATCTCACTTTGGTCAAGAGCCCGGTCACTTGGGGCTAATAAGTGTTCGCGACTACAAATTTTTATTATATTATCTTTCAGTAATTAGGTCATTTTCCCAAACTAACTATATCCTGTGCTATTGTAATCCAATGTAATAAACACTAACCTTCCTTCTTCCCTAATATTTGTAAACCGTTCGGAACAAATTTATAAATAAATATGGTATTACGATACTTTTATGATCGAATGCGATCAATTTCGGACAGGACTTACAATTATACACGCAAATATAATAATAATACTATAAAAACAACTCTGACACACAAGACACACAGAAACATATTAAATACAGACAGGATTATCACAGCACCTTACAATGCTACACTAACTTCTTACTTTTTCTTTTTCTCTTAGAATTCATCAGTCGAAATTGGTGTGTGATTAATTGGTAGTATCTCAGTAGAGATCAGATCTATCCATTAAATACTACATAATGGTTAGAGATCGCCTTCTAGTCGTAGATTCATTGCAGTGCTTAGTGGTAAAATGTCTGCAATTATTTTCCACTAGCTTTATCTTGTTTTATTGTAGGAATAAAAATAGCTTTTAGTATTTATTTTTGAATGACCAGTTTTTGAAAGTAAAGGACGGACTGAGGTGGCAAAGTAGCAAAGTGAATACGACATATTCTTTATTTTTTGGCTGCTAAAGAGTGATTAGAAAAAACGCATGGTTCAATGTGCTTCTCTTATACACTATCAAAAACCATTTTAATGACTAAATAGGTTGGTGATTTTTACAACCCCTCGATGACGCGTCGAAATAATATAAAAATATTCTGGTTCAACGTCAAATCTTTGCTGTTATATGGATATTAAACGTGGGAGGTGACTAAAGCCTTCTCGTTCTGGTTCGAGCTACTTTTGGAGCGCAGTCACGAAACCCCAATAGGCCCAGCAAATAAAACGTTGCAAATGTAACTGGATTGGCAACACTCTTCGAAGATTCCGATCATTTGATTGGGATATCTCTAAGCAAGCGCTTTACTAGAATCCTCAAGAGAAGTTGAAACGGCCGCCTCAAACATACCTGGCGACTAACTGTTGCGATATACGTGACATACTTGACTAAGTCCAGTCTAGTTGAAATTGCGAAACTTTATTTGCTGGTCAATTACGGTTTCGTGACAGATGCACCGCTCCAAAAGTTGCTCGTATTCATGAGGTTATTCAGAAATACTAAGTTAATTGCAATTTTGCCATTGACGCATAACTGTAACAGAAAGAGTTGAATGAGAAGGGAATTAGACGAGAGAATTTATGTAATAAGTATTAACTATACTTGCAATAATATATTTCCAATAAGTAATATTTTACGTCCCTCTTAAGCCTTTGAGTCGCCAAGAGTCCATTTGCAGCTAAACGACACATCATAACGATAAATTCTCTAAGAGCATATCCTTCTCTATGCAGGAAGTAATCCATAAGTAGCTTACGGTTTTAGGAATTGAATTTTGTTTGAGACAAGGAAATTGACTTTTTATGTTATACCTTATGTATATTTCTAAACATAAAGGAAGGCCTATTCCAGTGCAAATTATAAACACAAACCACAGATGCAAAACAATTACAAATGGTCAAAAAAGTCTTTGATGTACACCTTTAATACAACTTTTTACATTAAAACAAACAGAACTTTTAAAATACAAAAGAAAACTATACCTAAAATAATAAAATTTATCCGATCTAGATTTTATGAATAAGGGCTTTATGCTGTCGGAATAGCCGTGATCATATCGGCTACTAAAGTCCATAAGCACATTAAGCTTTTAGTTAGCACACTGAATAGCAGAATAATATTATATATAAACATGAGCATAATAAGAAACAATCCCTCTAAAACCGTAACCACACAACCGGACGAGGTTGAGCCGGGCGACCGGCTCTATAGGTCCAACCAAATCCCGCGAAATGTTTCCGCAAACTTATTTTAAAATCCATTTCCTTTGAATAACTGGTGATGGTCGATTTTTTTATATACATACGACTAAAGTTAGTGCGAAATAAAATTGTGTACATATCGTATTATTTATAATTTAGACTATTTAATTTGTAAAGTCTAAAGTAAAAAAAAACTTTTAACAAAAAGATGTTAAATAACATACGTTTATTAAATTATAATAACTATTGTTTTTTTTTAAGTTTTAGTGTGATACAAATAAGTTTAAACATTTTAACTTTGGCTAGGCAATGATAATATTTGATACATAAGCAAAAATGAAGAATTATTTAAAATGTTTTCTTAACTATAACACTCGCAACAAGGAACAAATTAGTGCACCAACTATAAGGCTACATAAAATGAGTAATTGCAATGGAATACACCTATTTAACAAAATTCCAATGGAAGTGCAATTCTTGTAATGAACGGATTCAATCATACATCTTGCTTCACTTCAGCATAGTTATTGTCTCAAATAACAGTGCTACTTTATCATTTTTATTGTAGGGAACACTTCATATCGTATAATTTCCGTTTTTTTTATCTAACCGTGTTCTCATTTCAAGTAACGTCATCCTCGCTTAAATTGCATTGCTTGTGGGGTTGTCCCTCTCTCTAAAATATGAGGGGGGGGAGGCTGACCATGCGTCGTGCTCGTGAACGGGTGTTACTTGTGGTGACTGGTGAGACTTGAATTTTTGTTGATGTGCTAATCATTTTTTCCTAGATTCATCTCGGCCCACCACGTGTTTGCGAAGTTTGTTCTTCATTCCCACCTATTAAAGATAAATAAAGATTTATTTATTGATGTATTCGCTGGAGCATGGTGTAATGGTTACAGCTCATTTAAGTTAAACTCTAAACTAAAATATAAAACTCACTAGCTAAAGTACAAGTTAAATATTACTCGGTAATATTATTAAGTATATTATGTAACACTAATATAAGGCAATTGTGTTAAGGAACAGCAACAATGAAACAAAAAAGCGGATATGCCATCATCCATCAAGACGTATCAAAAGATATTGAGACAAAAACTATTCAAGTGTCCCCTTTTATTACCCAAGTATAAATGTGTATAAGCTCTATCTTTCGTCGAATTGCCTGTAAAAGTTGAAGTATTCCGTTTTGCAAATATTGCTGAAGACAGAATATTTGCGAAACACAATTCGAGCGAATCATTTTATAATATGAATGTCTTTATGCATTTGCCGCATTTCGGTCTGATATTACGAAAATACACCGTCCCCTTGGCACTTTTGGCAGCCGTGTTCTCGATTTAATCTCTTTCGAAGGAACATTATACTTTTCTCTCGAATTTTGGCTACAGCAAAGCTGTATTAATAAAATTTTAGCAAACTCTGTCATAGGCAAACGCGCCAATCTGACATTGGCACGTAAATCTGTGCCAATCTGACTTAATGCACTCAATAAACTTACTTAAAGCATTAAAGTTACTTCATATAAATAAACATGTTATAGTAATTATTTTCTGTCTATGCGGTTTTAAATTACGTGAAATGAATTCAGAAAGGTCATTTAAAAATTGGTATACTCTCTTCTTAAAAAACCTTCAGTCGTATTGATTCAGAAATACAGTGATCAGGAGCTGATTTCTCAGTTAAACCTTTAAACACATATTTTACTTCAGTACGTTCAAACACTTAATGGTATCTTAATCCCGACTTTAAATCTTACGTAGGTAAAATACATTAAATTATTTCAAGTAAAGGTTCTATCGATAGCTATGAAGTACAATTGTGGAAGGTAGGTATAATAGCACTTGAGTTACAAACAAACGCGACGTCTAGACATTTTGTGGTTTTGTATACTTGTCAGACACTTGTTTTGTTTTAGCGTTCCTATTGCAATTATCACCCATTTCTATTCCTTTTAACATAAGGCTTGGGTTACAGTATAAGAAACTTTATAGTCTTTAATATTGTCGAAATGTCTGCAAACAGACAAATCTTTTATAGAGGTTTAACTAGTATTTGTAGTAGCAACCCACTTCGCACTGCAGGTGCGTTGCAATATGTTGCCAGTAATTACTAATATTAATATGATTAGACTGTAGTACAGAATACCTCTGCATAGCCATTAGTGCTAAATAACATATTTATTGTCGTCCTTATTTAATACATATGAATACTGCTTTCTAATTCTAAGAAATTTCTTGATTTAGAAAGCATTTACTCATACGATCAATATGCTTTTTAAGATTCATAATAAAATAGAAAAAAAAACAGAATATTTTACATAGATTTGTTCCATAAAATTTACTAAGCATATGAAATCACGCACTCGGGAATAAATTGGATCATAAACTTGCGAGCATTGCACTGCTTTTAAATTTATTGTATATTTCTGATTTTACGTAGACATATTAAACATCATTCAATAAATTACGATAGTTTCTATAATTAACAGTAGGTAGTAGTCAAAATCTATTAATATAGAAATATTAAAATGCATATGCGATAAACCACTGATTAAATAGGTCGATATGGGGTCTAGTTGTTTAAAAGACCTACATTGTTAAATCTCCCTCCACATTATATGATATACTGATTTATCATAAGAGAACATTATTTATTACTCCTAGTTACTTTTACAACTCACGTTACTCATTATCTGACCTTATAGAGATTTACAAGTATATATATAAAAGTAATCTGATCTAATTAACATCCCATATACCACCGCGTTTACCCTTCATACTTTCATTCCAACACAGCCCAGATGGCCGTAATATTTCAGTGTCAGCTCGAATCTTCCCCTTAATTACCCACCATTTTTACCTGTCGCTGAATATTAAAAATTAACGGCTCATTTACTCCAAAATCAAAGCCGATAACGATATTTTTAATGAAGTCGTTTTGATTAGACGTATTTATCTTTTGCTCGATTGGTGATCGGTGTAATTGTGTAGGGAAGGTTTGTCTCTGAGGCGTTAGTAATGTTATTTTGAGGAAAATTTCACTGAAAATATAAAGGGAAGGTAACATGAACGACGATATCAATTTTCCTATTAATTGAAATTGCCTAAAAGCTCGCCATATTTGGATCTATAATATTAGTTTTTTTTATTAATATCTTAAAACGCTTCTGAGATGCAGACAGACATGAGAACAGTACTTACACGTTCAACTTTATGTGTGTCAAAACACACTCTTTGACAATTCATTTATAACTCTTAAACAAAATTGTCTATGGTTAGAAGCAGCGTCTACACTAGGTTTTTGAGAAGGAAACTAGCAAGTGGTATAAGTGTGTACTCGTCTTTATCAGGGGTCGTAAGTGGTATTCCGTGAAGGCCACTTACGCTGAGCTTTTCATTGAATTCAAACAACGCTGTAATTGTGTCTAGTGTGCTATTGTCTATGTAGATGACTTTTAATTACTGTAGCCACAAATTACAAGGGCTAATAGGTTTCGGTTCGGTTTCAATTTTCACATTACCTCGAGATACCAGTGCCAAGTTGATAACCGTCCTTCTGTTTTGTATTAAAAATCAATTCGGTCAACTTTGAATTTAATCTGATTTTCACAACGATTTCTAACACAATCATTAATTGTATTTTTATATATTTTTAACTATAAAATACTTATTTTAGAAATATTAATTTTGGCGTCCATTTACTATGTAGCGTATGAGACAGCGTAGTAGTAGTCCATACATTAATTTTAAAAATATTGAACAAATAATTATTAAGCCACGATATGACTAGACCACTGCCATTAGTTTTCTAAATTTAATAGAAATGCTGGTTTCAGATCACATATGTGGTCTTCTGTCATCGATAGCGTAATGTTATGACTTATATCACCGTAATAACACACGACCGCTCATCGATCTCGACATATTGCTTCGATAAATCACGAATATCTTGAGAATAACCCCTATCTTATATAAAATGTTAAACGGTCAGCATTGATTAATAAAAATTATAAGTATGTTGAAAAGAGGTTTCATTCATTTTTAAATACATATGACGTTTTTGAGTATATTTTGTTACGTGTATTGATTAAAATATCTTATTTATTCTAACACATAACAATAAACATAATTAAAATACTCTGTTACTATAACAATTCTCTCTCATTAAAATTATATGAATAATAATGCGAGACTACTATATCATATGATATTATTTATGAAATGTCCTACTGGTAAAACCAGATTTCCAGTTTATCTGAAATAACTTAATATTGCAATTATTGCGAAATTGTTCGAGAAATCACAGGAAACGAATTGGGAAAAATATAGTCTGCACAATAACTTGATTCTCTTTATTGAACACTAAAACTGAACGAGATAGAGTCAGCAGAATTTATAATACAGATTTGATATAGGAAGTAGATTTAGTTATTAAGAAGTAATTTGAATAACAGGCGTGTATTGCAGATTGAAAAAAAATATGTCTGTTCAATACATGTATGGTCTATTTTGATAACAGAATACAAGTTTTCTTCTTCTTCCACTCCAAACTTTAGGGTTGGTCTTAGATTTCTGTATCGGTCAAAATATGCAATACTTATGGCTTTACTGTACCTACTAGCGAAAGTAGTTCTGCACATATAAATGATGGCCAGGTCTCGAACAACCTCTGGCTTGGAAGCTGAACGCTTAAACCACTCAGCTGACAACCTTAAAATAATTAAACATTTTAATACAAACGCGCTGTTGTAAAAATGTTAAAAAAATTTAGTTTGAAATCTCATGATTGGTATGTGGTATCAACCACTTTTTTTTCATTTTCACTCACTTTATTAGATTTGATAAATTCAGCGATCCATTCAAATAAGTAAAATTTATTTTCATTCGAGAGCTAGGTTTTAATTAAATTGAAATGTTTTTAGTGTTATGAAAAATTTCATATATTATATTGAAAAGCTTTTGATGGTTAAACATGTATTGGTAAAAAATCTTTAAATGTTTATTTTTGTACAGAAGTAATAGTATCCCTTCTTTCTTTTTCTTCATTTGTATTTTTAATAAAAGATTAGTCTGAAAATCGTATATAGTATGCCTACATTGTAAAAGGATACACGAGTAATGTAATAATTTAAATACTTGGCAATAAATATGTTAAATATTAAAAATGCACTGTAATAGCTTGTAAAAGGCTAAATAATGTTCTCTTGATTATTCGAAAAGTTTTCTCAATAAATCCATAGTTGGACATTGCTGTAACTGTTTGAACAATGAAATACGCTTACTCTCGCGATCAAACTACAATTAATGGGACCAAATGGTATATTGTGATAGTTATTGTTCTCGAATCAAAACTGATTTATCAAAAATAACGAGGATTTATATTCTGATTATATTTTGTCATTTTGATGTACGCTACAACAAAAAGATACGTTACTTATAGCACTTACCTTAAGCTACGTAACGTAGCTCCAACTAGCACCGTCTTCAAACCTGTCAAGATGTCTACGTAGCAGTAATGAGTCTATCATGACCTTCAAAATGTATATTTTGTGTGTTGTTTACAGTTTAACAAAGTATTATCAAAGCATTGTGTGAAACATTTCTAAACTTCCGTTTAAAACTCTAATACAACGAAGTACTTTGTAACATGTTTTTTCGGATTTCTTTTAAATGTAAAGAATGTCCATTAAGGATTAAAAAATAATAAATTCAACTTCAGAAGTGATAAATCCAGTGATATTTCTTTGCGGCCTTGCCACTTGTCATTCTCAGACATGAAGCGTGATCAAACAAATCAAAGGAAATGGGGCGATGATATTATAATTTATGACTCCCATTTATTTAGTGATGGCTAGAATGACCTTGCTCGATAAATGATTGCTTTTTGTCAATTTGTAGGTATCCATCTTAGTGTCTTTTCCATAAATTTCTAATAAGGTTTTTATAAATTGTATTTTTAGTATTAGTAAAATTAACATCTTCATTTTTTTAATCATCTACTTTTCATTTACTCTTATGTTTTACTGTTTATTTTGACTAATTACTGGGTCACAAATAAAACACATAATACTTTTAAAAAATCTTTATTTCTATTTAATTATCCTACTAATACCTCACTTAATACCTATCATTGGTAATTTTAAGTAAGTAAAAAAAAACTACGTCCTGGTAGAAGAGAAATGTATTGGGTTAAGTTCGGAATAACTCGTAAATCGACAAAAATTGATTAGTATAAAATATCTATGAATCTTTAATCTATATTTCGAGTGTAAGATTTGATTTGTTCAACGTTTTTCGTTCGCATTTAAGTATAATAAAACACTAAATAATAAAATCCTTTACATATTACACTAATTCTACATTACCTTAAAATATCGCTAGGTGTGTTAGTAAAAACTTATATAAATTACAAAAATTACAATTATAAATAACACATTACAATCATAGTTTAGGTTAAAAAATTAAAATATATAAGTGCGTTATTATTCAGATATAATAAAAAATACTTAATTTAAATGATATATGCAGTGCGAAATACATTCAGCAGTATTTTATGGTCGGTATAAATACAACTTACTCTTAGTCAATGTTAAATGCCAAAAAAAAATTTTTAAATTTATTAAGATTACCACTATCGAGGTTTTTTAAATATTGTGAATTAATGTAAAAAGTCGACTTATTTATCCAATTTTAAGTGCTTTTTATACACTAAATTATAACCAATAATGATTGTTTAAAAATAATGAATCTAATGCCATGAATACATCACTCGTAACAAGGGCAATTTTTTAAAAAATCATGCTTTTTATAATAGGATAATAATTCTTATAATCTAACAATAATCATTAAAAAATAAAAACTTATCATACAAACTACATTAAAAATATATCTTAGATCTAATGAAACTAGTGAAAAACCTGAAGCCTTCAGAATTAGATCTATGGACATACAGACTATAGATTAAATAAAAAACTAATTGATAATGAAATTTACATTACTTATATTTAAAATAGTTAATAATGTTTAAAAAGTAAATTTATTATTACAACTATAACTACATTTATAAATCTGTACGTCATGACGTCCAGCGCTGACCATGTTAAATAGTAGAGTTTAATAAAGAATCAAATAAAATCGTGTTTAACCTTAAAGCAATCATATCAATGTGTATAGCATCTGTACAATAGTTATAATAAATCTTAAAGTATTTGTCACATTATATTAACTCATATAGTAAAGAAGACACAAAGGTAGGACACAAGGGAATGGTTAAGAGAAGTAACATTATGAATACTTGTAGAAGCATAAATATATATAAATAAGGGGGGAAAAAGATATAACTTTAGTTTGTTAATAAGACGCGACTTGATTTGGGCTGACGATAATTAAAGAAAAAGATGAGATATTCAAACGAATATCTCATCTTTTTCTCTCTCTCATCATAACTAAACATTTATGATGGGGCAAACATGTATTGAACAAGGAACTGTTTCCCATTATCAGAATAAGAGACAACACAGAGTTTTGATTTAGAGATCGCGAGGTTCTGACAACGGTTTTGTGTGATACAATGAAAGATGAGACAGACATACTCAGAGATATTCCGTATTTTAACCAGGCAAGTTAAACTATTCATATTCATATCCAGTAAAATAAAGGAAAAGAAAAGCAGGAAAATGTAAGGAAATGGAACGCGTAATTTCCAGCTAACCAATAACATCCTGATGTCGAAGCGAATTAGTTCTAGTAAAACGTCTCTGAAATATAATTATACAAAATCTTCAAGCATTTAAACTGTTAAAGCAAAGTTTAAAAAAAACAGCGTTAGCGTAGGCGCGTAATTTTTATCGCTATAAACAAATTTAAGACTCATTTGAAAGTAAAATACTCGTTTTGAGAGCTTTATGTTTCCTGCGGGGCCAATTGAGGACTTTGGACCCGTATCTCATTATTGAGACTATTTCGTAAGTGCTCAAGTTCTGTGAAACCGTGAAAGCGGAAAAAGTACTGTAATAGTATTATATCATTTGACGATATTTTTTATATCATCTGCAGACTTCTCACCGGTGAAACTTTGATTACCATCGGCTTTAATGCACACAGGCCAGACTTCATGTGTACACTAGCTGACCACGTTAGCAAAGGACTCGAAATGTAAAATAAATAATTAATAAAATGGTGTTAATAAAAGTCAATACACTAATTACTTCTGCTTAAAATGTCTAAAGTTCGCGAGGGTGTTATACATTGGAAACTTGTAGCAATCTCAATAGCTCTTATTAAACGCGGATTAGAATGATTTATGTTACCATGGCAACGATTCTTAAAATGAAAATAGCATTGTAACCATGGTAACAAACGTAATCCTCACTGTGTAATAATAAAGTTTATTTATAAACTGAAATGGAAATATAAATAATAAAAGTGTTATAAAAACCTTACCATTCGTATACGATTCAGACAATTCCAAGTTCATGCCCCAACCGCGACGGACTGAAATATTCTGATCACATATTAAGGTTTTAATTAGATAATAATTGTAAGACGTCTAGTGAGCATGAAAACAAATAAAGAATCAAACTCATCGTAAAGAAGATTGATGAATTAAAAAATATATATTTTTTTGTTTCCCCATACCTTTGATATATTTTTGATATTTATTCAGTGCGTACTAATTGGTTCGCGATATCTTTTATTTACTAAGTAATGTAAAAAGGATACGAAAACACATCTGTGCCTGGTAGGGGTTGCTGAACTTCACCATCGCAGAACCAGGCATAGTAAACTCCAATGAGACTACTTGACCAACCTTCGACAGTTTACTACAGAGACTTGCAAATGTTACTTGCGCTGGCAACTACAAACACATAATGATTCAAGTTTTATAGTCTTTGCATTATGCATATATGATGACATATGACTTAGCGTCATGATAATATATGCCAACCCTACTAAAAAAATAAAATAAATATGTACCTGAGAGTGAGAAACTAATAAAAAATTAATGAAGAAAAAAAACCTATTTCATACAAAATCCAATATATAATAACAATATACTTTATATTAACATCGAAATAACTACTCGCCTCAAACCTCTGCGCATGGATCGCGTAGTAAAGTTTAATGTTAAGTCTGGACCCTAAATATTAGCCTAAGGATTACTTACATTTGTAATTTGCAGAGTAACAGGATCTTTTCCCTTGAGCACCATAACTGGTGGTAGGCTATGATCAATTGGTAGCCTGGGCCCACTCGGTCCAGGTGCTGGCATGTGCATATTAGGAGGGGGGACAGGTAAGGGGTTAGGTGCGCCCATTCTTGGTAAGGCATTTCTTGGCATCGACATTTGACCACTTTGCATAAATGGACCTTGAGGCCTCATATTCGGATTGGGTGGGTTTAGAGAGTTTAAACAATAATCCTGCCCGAATTGGCCTCGATTTGGTGAAACTTGAAAACCTGGTTGCCTTTGAAAATTAAAGCCTGGGCGATTTGGACCGGACGGATATAGACCCGTATTTGGCGTAACTGGCCTGAAGTTAGGCCTGTGAAAGTTCTGCATGTTGGTATTAAAGCATCTTGGCCTTTCTGTTAGTGGGCCTATATGAGGTGTACTATTTTGTATCGTCAAAGGATTGTATTTTTGACCACCTACAGACATAGTTGCTAAGGGATTTTGGACCATTGATGAAGACAGTTCTTGCGACGTTGGCTTTGGACTGACCGGTGGACTATTACTATTAGGCCGTTGAACAGGTAACATTTGTCCAATGGCACCAAATTGACCCGACGAACTAGGTTTAGAAGGGGAATATCGCTCAGAGTCTGTAATTTCCTCTTTACCAAACAATGATGAGTTGACGGACGATGGAACACCATTTATAAAACGTTCGTACTCTGCTGCAACATCACATAGAGGTTTTCCCATCTCCCCAAGGCCTAAGCCAAAGTTTTGAAGACCTTTTGGCAATGGTAACGCATTATCTACCGTATGGTCTAAGGACACATTAAGGGACCGTCCATAAAATATTTGTCCATTCAATAGTGATATTGCCTGAAACAAAATTGTCACATCTATATCTATTCAAATATATCTGTGATTATGAAATCTCATTTATTTCACCTGAACAGCTTCAAGAGGATGGCTGTACATGATTTTGGCATTTTTACCAACAGAATTTGTCATAAAGCAAATAACAACGCGTCCCGCCATTTCGAAGAGATCCCGTAGTTCAGACTTATCACAACGGAACTGAAAGTGTATAATATTATATTAGGCAATTATGAGTAGTCATTTGTTTTTACAATAAAAAAATCGATATCAACATACATAAACAAACATATATATATTTTTTTTATTACTAGCTGAACCAGCAAATTATTTTAGTGTAAACAAAAAAAAACCGATGGGGAGAACTATTTAAATGACAATTGGTCAGTTATCGAGCGGGATTAAAAATGATTAAATTACTAAAATGGCCCTAAAAATTTAGGGTATTTTTAATGCCACATAAAAAATATATTTTTAAGGATTAACAACCCTTATCACTTAGGGGTAAAAAAATAGATATTGGCCGATTCTCATATCTACTGCATATAAAAATTTGGTGAAAATCAGTCAAACCGTTTTAAAGGAATATGGTAACTATCATTGTAAAATCGAAATTTTATATATAAGATTTACTCATAGTATTTCCACATAAAATAAAGGCTCAATTTAGTGAACACTCTAAACATAAACTTTCTTCTTATAACTTAAGCTAAGCTATATAGATGCAGATATCGTACTTATTTTTTGAGACATAGAAGACACTTGTCAAGTACTAATTTATTTATAGATATTGAACTATTCACATAAAAATGTAAACAAATAAATAAGAATAATACAAACTCTTACATTTGAAACATTGATCCATTTCACTAATGGTGGTGAAATATTGAGGCTTTTTAAAAATTTTGGATTCAGACCATACATATTGTTCTCTTGATCATCTTCACTTAGCTTGGATTTGCATGAAGGTGGTTCACTTTTAACTTCACTGTAAAAATATTTTCAATAATACCACTTCAATTTTTATACGGTTGTTCAAATGGTTATGATAACAGAATATTGAATTTCTTAACAATAATTCTTTTGAAAGAAATCGTATACCTTTTCCCAATTAAGACTGTTGCATCAGAGTCTTCACTCTCCGCATCACTTTCCCCTATAAAATATACATTGAGGTTGACAAAAGTTTCTGTATAAATATGAATAATTTACATTGACAAGTTATTATGCAGTTCAAAAAAAAATCATTTTATTATTTACTTGCTAATAATTATATTTTAATACACACAATATACTAAATTATTCTGTACTATTTTGGGACAGACTAAAAGTAGCAAATGATTATTCTTGTGAATGCAAACTCTACTGACCTTCAACACTAACATTAAGTTTTCCTTCACTCTCTTTACTTTTGAGTTTACTGAGGACACTTTCATACTGGTTTTTATTAATAAACTTAAGCCGCAGTTGGTACTCTGACTTTTGACATCTTGAATCTATCACGCTCAAAACATTCACACCACACTGAAAACAAGAACTAGGATTATTTTTTGGATTGACTAATTACACTACTATTACAATATTATTGTCTTGCATACCTCATCAACAACATATTGTTTTATCTGGTCATAAGTCCATTGGTCAGGTAAATTTGACAGTGTCAGAGCATATTTCCCTATAAATTTGTCTGAGTTTTGATAATCATCAAGAGAAAAATTACTTGGACTATAAGAGAGCCGGCGTCGTTTTGTTCTGTTTGGTTCTGTTGAGTTTAAAGTACTCTCATCGCTCAGGCCATCAAGATTAAGGTCAGTCTTCCGTTTTGATGCAAGTTTATCGTCATCACCATTGTTATCTTCACCTTCAGCCTTTTTATTGGTCTTAGCAATTTCATGAAGCTTTTTCAATTTTGTATATATTTCACGGCATTCATGAATGTCTGAATTTTCCTGTTTAACCATCGCCATGTTCACGTCACGTTGAGACCAAATAAATACAGTGGGAACAGTTATTGGTTATTACTTATATTGTTATCACACACACACACTATATGTTATCAATAAAATAATAAATACCTAATGAACATTTAAAGCTTAGAGAGTAGTAACATAGACGTTAGAAGTATTTCTGTAGATATTATTATTCGTCAGATAGGCAAACACTAACCAGAATATTATATTTTAATAAACCATTAAAACGACACACGTATGTTATTGTTATTTTTCAACCGAAAAACCTAGAAATGGACATTGACGTGAATTAGGCATGTGTTAAATCTTTTCCTTCAATATACTAGTCTGTGGTATAGAGTTGTTTTGACTTCTGTGGGAAACTGTTTGTTTAAAAATATGTTATAAATAGAAAATTTCAAAAACATTGTAAATTATAAATTTAGGAGTAATTTAGGAGTTACAAACATTTTTCCATCCTTATTTTAACTCGAAGTTTTCGACATCATGTCTTATAACGAAATTCTTTACGTAAAGGGAATGGACATGGATGGGGTAAGAATGTAGTATTCTAGTTATCGGGTTAGATATTAAACATCACAATATCAATAACTTTAGAAGGAATTGACCCTGGTTGCCTGCATTGCGTTGAGGCTTCGTTCAATTCTTCAGAAGGGAAATTTCTCTTCAGGTGGCCTGTCCTTCCCTTCCTTTTACTATCTATTTGTTATGCATTTTAATTTAAAATTCTTAATGACTTAGTAATTACATTTCAAAATATTTAAGTTAGATAGTATTATGGATAATTCTTTACTAGATTCGATTACCTTTAGCTCTTTCCAATGGCTGCTTCATCAATTGAAGTGTAAAAAATACAACATCATTTGCAAACAGCATTTACCAGGAAAATGTACTATATATGTATGTAATAAATACAATCATTTTCAAAACTCTAAATTCTCTCTACAGTCTCAATCTGAAGAAGATGACGGAAATGTCTGGGATGACCGAAAACTTAATGATGCATATGATAAAGCAATTAAAATAGTCAACAGTGAAGTAGCTAAAAGGGTTGCTATGTCCACAAACAGTCGCACAGAAAAGGAATCAAAACCAAGTATGTAAAATTATTTGCAACTTATATTTATTTACAACAATAAAATTAGATAATCAGCAAAGTCATTCTGTTTGAAATACATTAACAAATTCAGTAATAGATAAAACTTGCCTATATGTTACCAATCTCAATAATAATATATGGTTATACCAATAATAATATTTTTTCACTTATCAAAATATTTTAACTTCAAAGTGTGCAATGGCCATCATGGAAGACTACCAATGATAAGGTCTAAGACAGTGTGTTGTAATCAATATGAATACTGAAACACAAAATTGGATATAATCATAGTGATACCTTGTCACTTATAGTTAGTGTTATTAAGTCAACATTGAATAATAAGTACTCATTTACAAAGTTATAATGTTACAGATCCAACTAAACAAAAAAAACAGCAACCTAACAAACCAAAAGGCATAAACTGGAAAGTGGGAACGTCATGCAGAGCTTTGTATGATGAAGATGGATTAGAATATGAAGCAGTCATCATATCTATACTTAATGATAGAGAATGTATAGTCCAATTTACAGGTAAACAATAATCTAGTTAATCTACCATACAAGATATTCACAATTAGTTTTTTTTATTTTAAATAGAGTTAGACAATTTGCATTTAACTTATGTCATTGATTATTCATACCAGTAGTTAATTTTTAGTCACTTAATTATTTTATTATACAACCAGTATTTTATGTTGAGTTTTCTGAAGTATGTTGTAAGGAGTAACCCTGATATTTAGTTATACTCTAACGAAAAGGTTTGAAAAAAGCCTTGAAATTTCATACAAATGTATATGATAAAATGTTAATAAACGAGAGTACTTTTACATTTTGTTTAAATATTTTGATATCAAGAATTGTGCTTATTGTAAGTTATTAATAATACTAATAATAAAATTATAAACAATATTTATATTAAATCACTTTTCCTTTTTTTCAGACTATGACAATATACAGAAAGTAGAACTTAGCTCATTACACCCACCCTTACAAGAACACCAAAAATATCAATATTCAAAGCTGGAAAATGATGATGTTGGGTTTAAAAGTAAGTCTCCATGTGCCGATGATGTGGAATTAGCAGCTAAAGCACATTTAGGTAATGGTAAATTTAATTGAAAATTATTTTGTGCTATGCAGATTTCTATATCAGATCTGAGTCAAAAAATGTATGGCTCAACCAAAAACCATTTATTATAATCATGAATTATTTAAACAATCTTTTTCAATAACATAATTTCTTGGCATTTAGTAGAAAAGTTTGATCTCAATTTTGATGACTGGTTAATTAATTCACTAAATGGTTTAATTGAAACAGCTGTTGCTTGGCTATGTTTACAAATACACAAATTTGTTTCAAATGTGTTTTTAGATTCTGTAAAGCAACTGTATATGGTGACACCCGATAAGAAGAAATATAAACAGAAATCCAGAAATAATTCCTTCACATTACCCGATATACCAATGCCTGATATGTCTATGATAAGAAATGTATGTGTATTTTTTGTTATAAACTGCTTAAAATCAACGGCGCGACCTTCGTTTCTCGTTTAGATTTCTAATTCATCCCTAGACCAAAGCTTGTTTCAGCCACAATTCTTAAGATCCATTCATTTGTTGAAATAACCCGTTACAGGATATGATTAACAAAAATTTAAACCTAATAACTTTTAACATATTATTAAACCATACGAGAAAATAATAATTTATAAGTTTCATTGTTATGAAGTGTTAAATTGATGTTATATACATTTACTCTCTAAAGCGTCGAAATCAATTCGTTTTGGTTGGTTTAGCTTGTATTACATACAATGCTTTTTCTTTTCTTCATTTAACACCCAGTCTCTATAACGCCATATAAAGCGTCGAAATCAATTGACTTTGGTTGGTTTAGTTTGTATTCCATACAATGCTTTTCTTATCTTCAATTAATCACTACTCTCTATAACGTCGTAAAATGCACAGTACTTTAGTGTCGTTATATAGAGTTACCACTGTAGTTGTATCTTTATTTTTAATCATACTTTTAATATTAATTCCTGATTTCAGATGGGTGGTATAGATCTTCCATTTCCTCCCCCACCACCTCAGTTGGACGTAGTTGAGAATGAGCAACAAGCGGTGTCTTCAATGCTTCTCAGTTGGTACATGAGTGGTTACTACACCGGTCTTTACCAGGGTATGAAAAAGTAAGTAAAGACAAAAAAAGTGAATATAAGAACACATTTATCGTTCATTGTATTGAAAATGATTATATTGATAAATTAATAAATATAAAATTAGTTAAAATATTATTAGGTGTTTAAAAGCACTATTGTACTCTTATCGCACCTGTGATTTGTACCAAAAGAAAGAAAATATTTTATCAAAATATTTTTTGACTAGTCTGTGATCCATAACATAATCATTTTATGTAAGATTTAACTATATTAAACATATTATAGAATAATAATAATTTCACACTTGATCAGTTAGCCCCAAGATAGTTATTTATAGCTGGTGTTATAGCTAACACAATTTACAAACTAACTACAAAATACTGATTCATACATTAGTGTAAATTTAGATTAGATTTTTTTTTAATTTAATGTCCAATTCAGAAAAAAGAATACAAAATCTAAATTAATTTCAGAGCCAAAGAAGACAACAGGAAAAGAAAATAACACCTATTCAATAAACACAGTAAACAGTTTATTTTGTGTCTAAAAAATACATAATGTAAATTAATAATAAATTAATTATGCCTCCATGTTTGTCTTTATTTACAAAATATACAAACTCAACTCATTATATTAATATTTCATTCTCAAATTGACATACAATTTCTATTCGTGATATTTAAAAAAAATATCACAATAAAAATTCCAGGATAAAACATATTTGTTTTTATAATTACCACTGGTTTTAGTGCATATTAAGTGAGCTGTCTCTTTAATATAAAATTATTATTGTTCCATTATTTTTTATTGCTCTCAAATGAAAACAATTTTTTTCTAGAAATGGAGCCACTCTATTAAGATTATGTCGTCGCCCATTAACATGGCCAGAGACTGCGTTGCCGGCCTATAAATCCTTATAAAATCGTGATAAACAAAATGTTATTTTTAGTCACATTGCTTAGAGAGATTCTAGACTTTTTGCGGACAATGTGACAAATGTTCTAAATTTTTGATATTTTCAAAAAAAATTAATAATCAGTATGAAGCCATGGACGGATAGGTTTAACACAACAAATAAGATATTTTTGAATAGCAATATCAATGAGCTAGACTATACCATTCATTGGAAAAAATAATATTCCCCGAATTTTCTTGAAAACACACCCAAAAAGTTCAAATAGAAACCACAGCTTTTCATATATTATGCTCAAGAGTAAAATTACTCAAATATTATGATTATTTATACAAAAATATGTGTGAAAGGCACTGTGATACTTAAATAAATAAATTATAAATATCTTAATTTACCTTAATAAAATGGCGAAACAAAATTAGGTGATAATTATGTACACATATAATACAGTTAACCAAATACTTAAAGCAAATGTCACTCCTTTTATCTACCTACTTTCATTAAACACAGCAGGTCAATTTTATATTAAAAAGTCGTTAAAACATCGCACACACTTACAATATCAGTAGCTACCTAAAAGAGGATTTATTTAATTAACTAAGCTTTATAAATTATTATGAAAATCAAATGATAATTGCTCTCAGATTAACATATATTTCTATATACCATATATAGATCACGCATTCAGACTTGGAAACAAGCTGTTGCATTTTCACAGAACATAAATAACAGCGGTTTTAATATTGGTCATAATAGGTTCTAATGATCTTATAATCTGTGGTACATAGTTTAGACGAGTGTGCTTAGTTCATGTGTGTCGTGACTTAAATCAATTGTCGCAGCTGGGACACCAGGGGTTGCTGTACCTTCACCCGGTGGTGTACTCGTTGGTGGCCTGGTGAAATTGAAATTCAAGTAATAAATTAATCGTCTTAGGCTAGGTAGGCTTTGTTTGCTCGTTTTACTCACTGTGCGTAACAAACATTTTTTAACTATATTTTCTTGTGATGTTGGTGATGTTTTAAAAATAATAAATTCTTTACACCGGCAATAAAGAAATTTGAAAGAATTAAATATTATAATAAAACAATTTTTTTATTGAGAATTAAAATGAAAAATTACCTAATAATATAAGGCCCGCCTTGCTGCAAAAGCGTGATGGGATGCGTGTACGGCGCATTCATGCTGTGGAAGCTTACATTGCCGACTCCGGTGTTATTCAAATGCCCATTCATAATAACACCGTTCGATGTATTCATTGCGACTTCAGGTGTACGAAATGCTTTCACTAAATTCGTTTTTTCCTTCTGCCAAACGAACACGTTGTGGACCATAGCGCACCCGCAGAAAATTATACCAACGCCAATAAAGACTGAAGTAACTATTGCGGGTGTTGAGTGGAATTGGATGAACGTATAAAGTATTATACCTGAAATGTAAAATTGTTTTTTATTATTTAGTTGACAGAACGGTAATCTAAATAAAAAAGCTGGACATTAATTTAGTCGCGCCACACTGTTCGTACCTCTAACAGAAAACCGGCATCAAGAGATGCGTTTTGTAGTAATTTTTATTTTCTATCTTATTACAAACTGTTCAACAGTACAGCGGTTCATACCGCTTGTTCATAAAAGTCACACGAATTAAAAATAATTGGTTTTTAATATAAATAAATTTAAAGTTACTGCTTACCTGTTAGAAATACCGGTATAGAAATAAAAAAGCCTCCGACCGCGCAGACTCTTGTAATGGCTGACTTCTGCAAATATTTATTGGACCTGGAAAAATTAAAAGTATGATGAGTTTTTCACAAGTCTTGTCAAATAAAATCTTAGATATAGAGTAAAATAATTTAAAAATTGTAAAATAAGAAAGATAATATTTAAATCCTTTGTTAAAGAAGCCATACCTGACAAAAGCTTATGGCTAGGCTTATGGCCTGTTTGTCAAGAAACTTAATTCTGTTAGCTAAAGGGTTATGAACTCAGCGGCTGTATAGAATTTCTATGTTGAAGGTTCTCTATGAATCTTCTTCGTACACTATTAAATGTGCAATATTTTTTTTTACTATTTAGTAAAGAGAATTTGCAAATTCTTTTTGCTTCATTACAACGATTTTTACAACGGTTAGAGCATATTTTAAACGTGATAATACAAATAACATATTTGCACATGCTTGTGGGTTCAAGCTCATGGTTACACCTGCCTCATGTAGGGTTGGCAAAAACTTTTGACCATATTTGAACAACTAATTGATCTTAAAAAGTAGTGTTTCCGACTGATAAGCTAGCGAATTTGCTTTAGAACGATCCTCAGTTCAACATTTGCTAAATCTTGGCTAAACCTCAATGCAGATACTGCTGTCTTTTTCGAATGTTATTATGTAAATGCCACAATACGCCCCTTTGGAATAGGCACTAAGTAATATCTGGTTTTTATAATCTAACATACGCAGAAGGCTCACAAGCAAAACATTTTCAATTCCCACGTTGTTCAGGGTTATGCAACTGTACAAAAAGCTCCATAAATCCAGTTTCAATTAGTGACCTACAAAAACACGACTCTTGGCAACCCTAATTATAACGCGGATAAATTTAATCGCTACCGGTTCTTACATTTCCATGGAGGTCTTGTAGCTCTTTATTTTTATTGGGTTATACTTGTGTCAATGACATTTCTTTTAATAACTGTCATTAAGTACAAATCTGCGGCGTTTTGTAACGTTCCCTTTTATGTTCGAGATACTGAAAAGACCGGTATGATGGGTAACCAAAAATATTGAGTATGTACCTTCGTTAAGATTTCCACGAAGAAAACCCTTTTTGTTGACTGGTATAATATCTGTGACTAATTAAACCGTTTATAAATAAATGTACTATGATCTAAACGCTACGAGTATGCACCTTATTTAGAATTTTGCCTTAACTACATACAAAAATGTTTTGTATGCTATTTTTAGTACATAATAACTTTGTCCGTTAAATTACTTTATAGCAGTATCTATTCGAAACCAGTTTAACTAGTTTAAACGAATTGGGCCTATTAACATATTTTAATAGAAACTAAACAATTCTTAACTAGATTTTGAATTTCCATATTTAAAGTAGGAAATGTCAATGTCAATTTATATTTAAAATCAAAACAGCCTACGTGATTTATATTCAGAAGTTAATAATTCATCTAAGCATTGTTCAACTATGCTGACATTTCGCAATAGTATTTTTTTCAATAGCACAAGTTATGTTGGCATTTGCCAATTATTATATAGACAAAATTGTGCTATTTCATAGCGATTATGTAAATAATCGACACATGAATTTAATTACTCAGATTTTCCTACAATACAATGTTATTTATTGTCAGCAAGTATTAACTTAATGCACGTGCATATAGTTAATTAGTGGGATATGATAATCTGCACAATAGAATGATCTATGTAAATACTATTTGTTTTAACATACAACTATGGTGTTCTATTCATGTATCTATTACATCATTACGTATATTTTGCAGAATAACCTATTATCGGGATTATAATATGCTACTATAACTACTATAATTATCTACTAATTATAATTATATTCTTTTTTTATATTATAATTTTACATTGTCCATAGTATAAACGGAAAGCCGCGTATCAAGACACGTAAAACGTCGAGTTATGTAAGTGTAATAAATTTGTTTTTATTTTATATGTTCGCGTCAATGTTATATTCTGTTTTGTAACAATATTAAAGATACTTTCTTAGCTATATTTGTTTTGTAGATTTAATTAATTATCTTCATAGCTAGGTATAGAAAAACTCAAGAGTATGACTAAAAGATAAGGCATTCATTTAATTAAGAATAGAAGAATCGTTACGTACTTATAGAAATCGAATCAAAACAAGTTTCAATAGACTCTTATTGATAAATAAAAAATTGTTATGATATTGGATTTATATATAAGTGTGTGTTAAAGTCACATCTTGTTTATATTATGTGAAATGGCATAGTATACATCTTTTTAACGTCATTTGATGAAAAAAAGCACAATATCTTTTTTTGAATTGTTACTTAACTATTTGTTTAAGTATGACAGTTATATACAGTTTCGAATGAGTGATATATTGTGTGACGGCAATTAAGAATGTACCAAACGAATCACCCTTTTAAAACAAATACGCATCTGCGATTATCCGTAACTAAACCATTTATTACATTAAAGGTAAATAATATGAATTTAAATATTTCCAGGATAAGATTGTGTTATCAGTAACACTTGCTGCTTCTCCGCCATTTTTGTTATTCGCTCTCAGCTGACGACCGGTTCGTACAAGAAATTCTTAAGGTATGTATATTACATTAATCGTGAACATTCCACAGTTTGACTCGTGAGATTTTATTTTTGTATAAATGGCGGGAAAGGGTCTTCGTATAAATCCGATTTCTAGCTTTATTATTAATTGAAGTTACATTGATTTAACGCATTATAATATGTATTTCATCGGACAGTTATTCATGTTTGTACGGTCAAATACACAAGTTATCAAGACTCGAAAATTACTTCAACACGGAAATTAAATTTAAAGCAATTTTTATTAAACAATTATTACCGTGACATGAACTAAATTCGCTTAATATAATAACTTCAATGACTAATAAAAGTTTTGCCGTTTTCTTTCAATTTGATTATCTTCGCTACTAATTAATTTATAATTAAAGCAAAGCGTTTGATAAACTTTCTCATCTTAACTGTTTACATTTTTAACTTATTTACGAGGGTGTAGTTTGTACAATAATATTCAGATGTACGTACATAAACATTACAATTGAATCGATATTTCTTATAACTCTTATGTGAACTTTCACAGACTGATTTTTATTAATATTTGGTAGGTACTAAAATACGCAATCCACAAAAAAATATATTTCTCAATTCATAGACTTAGACATTTTACATCTTTAGTATTTAATCCTATAGATAGAAACATAAATTAAATAATAAATATTATACTTTTTTAAATGGTATGTAAAGAAAATTAAATATAGCAACTGATTTAAAAAAATTAATAGTGCTACTTAGTTATCCATTTCGTATATTTAAACTTTTTTAGGTAATTAATAAATATGGAACACATTTCGCACGTTGGTTACCTATAATGTAATTTATACGTTTGTGTTAATTTATATGGCGGCAACATATATTATCTAATATATAAAATTCATGTTATACAATGTTTGTTCCCTTACTCCTCCGAAACGGGTTGACCGAAATTTTATGGCCATATAGAGTGGGACTGAGAATCGGCCAACATCTATTTTGAGAGACTTTTTTAAAAGCAATACGACATTTGTCGGGATCAGCTAGTATTGTTATATATATTTTAAAAGTATTAATCAAGTAAAAAATCATGATTGCAATTAGAATGATTAACAATCACTTTTGAAAGTCACTGTACCTAAGTTAACTCTACATGGGGTCTCAGCTGAGAAGAATCAGTAGGGTTGTATAATATGTCATATAACCAAATATGTTCTTAAAACATCGACTACTCGCTCTTACGCTCGCTCTCGCTCGCTCGTACGTTTATATGTACTTTTAAAAATGTATTAAATTCTACTTACATTTAATAAATTGCATCGGATATCAATGCAGTTATGTATAATAAGCATTTTTGTTTGGAGAAATACTTTGGAATTTAGGTCTCAAAAGGTCGCCCATGCAAATTGCAAAAGATCGCTCCTTATCGCATCAGATTTCCTCACTAAATTCACACAAAAATAAGTTCTCATACTTTGTATTAGGTCACACAATCCATTGTTAACTTCGCAATATCTACATCTACCTGCATCTGAAGGTCGCAAGTATTACTATAATCATGATATAATTGCGAATAAAAGGTTTATTTACACCGTGATAAGTACCTGTCCTTTTGTATAAGCATCTACAGCCTTATAAAATATAGAACCAGGAAAGTATATTTTTATTTTATAGTTACCTTTTTACAGAAAATTACTATGGTAACATATATAGACCCTATACATAATAAAATTATGAAAGACATTGATTAAATCGATATAGGTTCTAGCAAAACACGATAGTCGTGTTTCAATGCCCAAAACTATAGGCCTAAATATACGTACAATTCCAATGATTTGTATAGATATACTTAAAATTAATAATAATAAGCCCAAGTTCAATAAGCTGATAGATGATTTCCATATATCAAACGCTAACGTAAATTTGCAGTTCAAATATTGAAAAGTTTTGTTTGAATGTTTTTGTCTGGTCTAGCCAATTTGAGGTGAGAGCAAAAAGTCGGAATGCTATTGTATCGGCCGCTATGGAATTCGCTCGACAAAACGATTCTTTAAATAACATTGCGTATGGCTTAATTTGTGAGAATATCTAATGAATAGAAGTAGGTTCTAACACGTAAAAGACCTGACGTTTTAATGGCTAGATGGGACTGTTCATTACGCAAAAGTTAAACTATTTAATTAATATTTGTATTTTAAAATGTAATGTCATTTAAAATTTTCCCATTCTATAAATTACGTAATGTAAAAATGAATGTTTCTAACAATAAATTACGTGTTAATATTTAGATGCTACAGATGTAATAATATTAATTTGTTTTTTTCTAAATAACAATAAACATCTATATCCTAATCTGCTTTATTTTAAACGGTTTAAGAATAGCATTTGTATTGCTTCGACAGTCAACGTTAGCAACAAATGAAACAAGTTTCATTGAATATTTTTTCTTAATTTAATATTTGCAGTTGTGTTTTTAAAATAAAATTAACTTCAAAGATTATTCCGAAATTTTATGTATTCATAGTTTATACATTGAAAACTTTTAACATGATCATGATGACAAAATGCATAATATTTTTCTTAGTTTAAAGTTAACTACTAACTCTTAAACATCGATTCTCACGATAACAAAAATAAAATGCCACATGATACAGGAATTCCGCTGCGAAGCCTTAATCGACTCAAGTCAAACCCGTTTCCCGTGTTTCCTCGCCGTACACTTCGAAATTAACTATTCAATCAAAGTAAAACCTTATCCAATCAATCCTTAAAACCATCTGAATACATTTCCTTAGCATATTCAGTGTGTAAAACTTAAGGTCTCTTCTGTTAATTTCTTTCAAATTGTATTTATACTGTAATGAAAAGAGATGAACAGTATGGCTTATATAGTATAGCTTATACTGTTATAAGACCGACTCAATGTTTTCATATATACGACTCAACGTCATGTTTGAAATATAGAAGTTATAACATACGAAACGTATACGTATAATTATACTCATCATAGCACTATAACCTGCGTGGACGTTTCAGAATGTCGTCCAACAAAGTTAGCAGTTAGCAAACAAGCTTACCCACGCATTTCACATTTCTTTACAATAAGTGGAATTTGTAAGCCTTTAGTTACTCTTTACATAAGTGATATATCACTGAACATAGGGGAACAAAGCTGAAAAACGTTTTCAAACTATTATTACTAATATAGGTAAACAAATAAGTCTCAAGTTAAGTAAGTCTCTCTCTTCTGACAGTAAATGTAAAGTCAAAAAATATGTTATTTTTTTAACAATTCATAAGTGTGTTACGTATGTGAATAAATTTTAATATTTTTTGATTTCAAGTGACTGAATTTCGGGGTCGAAAACATGAATTATCAGTTGGTTAATAATATATAAACCACAGGATCTATATTTCGATTCAAACTTGAATACATTTTTGTTCTTGCCAATAATTCATAGTTATATAAAATTGTTAAGAAATTGTATTATTTTTTATTATAAAATATATAAATTGTAAAAAAAAACAAATGCGTACCCTTGGTATGGCTACCAACTCTTTTATAACCTAAATCGGTTAATCCGATTAAAATGAATGAAAAACTTGTTAACCTCGCATTAATAGCCTTCAAATACTATTTACGGCATCGCTTAAAAATAAGCCTACTGTTTCACTTTTAAGATCTACATATTAAGAGGCCTGAATTTGGTTCATTTGTTTTTGAATAACAATATATTTACAATATTCCATTCTATTTTATGTTCATACTGGGGAATAGGATACCTAAACTTGAAACCGGCGTTTTGCTCTAATAACACTAAATGCATCTGTGTATAAAATTACTGTATTGAATATAATGTTTCAGAAGTGTATTTATTACAAGTTTATCTGCAAAGCCTTCTTGAATGGCAACAATGTAACTTAACGCTAAACTATATTCGTGCTAGTGATAAAAGTTATTTTAATATTATTATGATAATTTAATTTAAAATACAAGCATTCCGCATTGGGAACATTTTGAAATACGAAAAATTTAAGAATAGGAATAAGTTTTTTTTATTTAAAATATACAGATTTAACAACCATCAATTGGGCAAAAGGGTAGACACATACATAAATAAATATTAACTCTTTATTATTATTATAGTTCCGAGTAAATGATCACTAGGGAAAAATTTCAACTGTGGACCCTTTAACATCCGTTGAAGGAACCGGTTATCAGAAGATCCTTCGACAAGGTCACAAATTTGATTATTTCCGGTCAAATTCTTAGAATTCAACTCATAAAAATAAATCTTTTTAACGGATGTAAATAAAATTTTATTTAAATTACTTAATTCAACGTTTCCGAGTGCTTTGCGATCGTAGTCAGCGAAATATTGCCATATGTTGATATTATATATATTTAGTTTTATTACAAAATACTAATGTTCTATACTATATTGCCGTGACGTTGCTATTTATGTTGTTGAATAATGCATTAAAATTCCGTATCAATTTAATAACGAAGTTTTATTTTAATCGGTGATAATCTCGTAAAAGAACATATTAGAACATATTAAGACGTATTACTTACGTCTTTAAAGCATATATTTCTAATTCGTTTAACAATGCTCAATGTTTAAAACTCTTTGACTATTATCGGTATATTCTTATGTTAGAAATAACTTGAATTTTGCAGCACATGTAAATAACTTATCTATCCAATGCATAACAAGAGAATCTATTTCTAACACGTAAAAAGACCTTACGTTTTAAATTGAATTTATTACGCTATTTTAATGTGTATGTACGTATACTAAACACTAGCGGAGATTAAGTAATCACGAATGCATTGGTCTTTCGATGTATGAAATAATATCCCGAAAAACACCAAGTCCCATGCATCTGCTGAATCGCATAGTAAATTAAAAAAAAATTGGTTTTGCATATTTTGTAACTTGCAATTAACGCTACCTGTAGACTCAAGTAGTAAGAGTAATGAGAAAGGTAAAAAGAAACTGAACCACATAAAGAGAAATCTGGATATTTCATATAATGTTTTTAATTTACGTAACGGAAACTTTATGAAAGTTTATATTTTTTTTAAAAGTATGCTACTGTTATGCAGTAGATACACAGTTTAAGGAACCAATGGAACTTATGTAATTGGAGACAGTTTTCTACAAAAAATCAAAGGTAGTTTTGTACATTTTGTATAGGCTTTTATGTAAATGAACGCAATCTAATATATTGTAAAATGGTACACTGGCATTCACGCCGTGGTTGACCCAAATTCAACTGATATGGTAAATTTCGTAATCTCTTGTATACTCCTGCAATAAGGAAGTTTTACTTTCATATTTCATGTTGTCCTAATTATATTGTAACATCCGGAGGATATCAATGTTAGTTTTATAAACAGCAGATCCATTAGATGTCTTATATTTCTTTTATTTTTTTTCAAACCTATTTTGCATTTTGTACCAATATGGCTCTTATTAATAATTATCATAGGAAAGCTATTCGCCAAACTGCATTAATAGTATTTATAGCCTACTAATAATATTAAAACTGCATTGATTATGAAGCCTAGATCGTTTTACCTAGTGTAAACTCCAGAGTGCATTGACCTTGAATCCTTTTACATAAGTAGACATGTATACAACTTTTACGCATGTTCTCTTCGATTGCTTTTTATATTCATTACACAGTCGCAATAAATTCTGAAATGTATCTGTTTTAAATTATGTTTTTTTTTAAATAACTATTTAAGAAAATATTTTAGTGGTCAATAATGAATACTTACTTCAAAAGTCTTCTTATGTCATTTTATATGTTTATCAAAGTTGTTTGTTATATATTTATTATTACATTAAATTATTTTGTATCGACCGTTTCTACTCAGGGACTACCTTGAATTACTTAATTAAATACTAAATCCACAAGTGACCTTATGTACGTGTTTTAAATTATAATAAATTTTATTTGACTTTTATGTCTTTTAAATAGTATTATGAAGATATTCACATAAAATGTATTACATATTTACATAAAGCCGAAAAAATAAAAACGCGCTGTCAAAAAAGATACCTCTCAGCCCATGGATTCACTTAACAAGGGGCAGATGATATTTTATACTTACAATTTCCTCCAAAAAGCTCACATATTTAATACAAATTGTTAAGTAGTAACTAAAGCGACCTCTTTCAGTCACCGACTCACTAGTCTCACCGTGACTCTCTCTCTGACTCGCATCCCTAAAGATGCAATACACATATATCCCTAATACTTCAACAAGATAATATCAAACGGGTGCGGCCAAGCACGCTTTACACCTCGGATTTAAGGTCATGATAGTCGGAAGACAGACCGGTTCTCAACCTGTCGGCATTCGCAAACTCGAAAATATTTGATAAATCTATGATCATGTACCGTATCCACCACAGTTGTAAAAGTATCATCTTGATCGGTTTTCATATCGTGTTATTGGATTTTTATTATTTAAAGATAAGCACAAAGTATGTTTTTAGCCTTTTTAATACGTTGAATTATGTTTATTGAAAACAAGGTATTTTTGTTTTAACTCAGTAATTCTATATATTCTGTCGACTTGTTAATGCAACAGTGAATGTAGACTGGATCCAACGGGCTTTGCGGCCACAACACGAATTCCTAAACACGCGGAAGACTGTCTACCGGTACCTATGCGATCTGTACTTAAACCAATTACTAGTTTTTACATACGATATAAATTGAAGCTTGATAGATGTGCGTGGTTTTACGCTAAATTATAATAGAATTTCAACTCTACTAGAATGGCTATTCAATAATTAATACTACTAATAATGTCTCCAAAGTTTTCCCTAAAATATTTATTTGGTTACTTTCGTTATGTAAAATACACAAATTAATTTTTAATATTACAAAATTTTAATTACGAACTCACTTCTAATTAATCAATTCAAACGACAATCGATTCTCGGCCTAATGTAAGCGTTACGCTAATTATAAATATTTGCAGAACAATTACAAATATAGAGCATGTGCGCACGTTTTAACCGTTGAATGCGGAACATTTTTTCATCGCCATTCATAAATAACCGACACAACGACCGTTAACACCTGCGTTGCGACTCCTAACCACAGATAATATCATTTATATAAGATATCGGTATGTAATAATAAATTATCCAAATTGGGACATAATTAATTCCCACATAGCTAATATAAATTCCTTACAGTTACACGATCTGAATTTTTCATTTGAATAATTCCGTAACGATACGTAACTTTGTATCGTAACCTGATCCCAACCGGTTTGTCGTAGTAACGGATGCTGAAAATACCAGCATTTGATTGATTCACTTACCGGCCATTCGGTGCGGACGGGGAATGCACCAGCTTCACCGCGAACAGGAACTGAATAGCACACACCAACAAACAGCAGAGGTTCAATGATAACGTTAAGGCACATAAGGCTAATGTCACTTCATACACCACCGCGAACTCTTCGGGCGCGGTCGTCGCGGGCGCAGAGATTTTGAGAAGGAATAAAAGTGCTAGCAATGCCAGCAGCAAGCTGACGAGGCATAACAACGCCAAGGACGTCAATGCTTCCTCTGTGGCAGCTCTATTGCTTCTATTTCTCGATGATTGTCTCGCTGGGAGGCCCGTTACGTGGCCATTTGCGAGTTTAGGCGGAGATGTCACTGGAATAGGTGCAACAACTGGCACAGGTGGGTTTGTGTTCGGCGGCTGCGCTCCCGGACTGACGCTGGCTGAAGTGCCTCCGACGGAGTGTTTAGATGAATCCAATGTGGAAACATTCAAGGGGATGTGATGGTGCGGCCGCCGCGGCATGTTCTGGTAGCGATGTTCGGCATCGTTTGCCGCCGGCGGCCGCTGAGCATGTTTCAACATAGCGCAGATCTCAATCCGAATCCCGCCATCCCGCCGACTGGTTTTCCAGCATTCCAATTACACGCAACGCGAGCGCTCGCCGCGACCAACGCGATTTAACTGAACTTCCCCCCGCGGCTCTACCTGCCGTAATAATGTCAATCAAACCGGTGCAGGGTGCATACAATACACCTCTACCCCAACAATATACAATGGTTCGCAACAAAAAACATCAAGACAAACAAATGTACTGAATTCACTGATTGTTTGTTTGCCGCGTGTTTGTAAACTGATATTAGAAAGGAATTGCAAAATCTAAGCAATTACGTCACTAAATATTTTCAAGATCACGCACCTATGTATGGAAAATGTTGACTATACATTGCAAATGCCCATTCAGGAAAATGTTTTGTACAATCAACATATTTTGTTAATATACATTGAAATATTGCTACTTAATTTACATATTTTTTAAATATATATTTGTTTAGTAAGATAGCTGTTATTTACATTAGCAACTGGGTATGTTATAAGGACTCGCACCCCTCTACTTATCTCCATGGTAAAGCTGATATAACTTTAGTATAAAATCGATCATATATAGCACACACTTGGTGACCAATAGAAAATGAATCAAAACAAATGCGAATCTGCTATATAAATAACCAGAATTTGATAATGCTTTGTATATCTCCAGGAGCTTCAGTTCCATTATGGGTTTATATACTTTATAATAAACATTTCCTTATAATAATAACCTCCAATCGTAAAAAAAAATACCAACTTTTTGTTTATAAAAAAACCATGTCTTTTAGGGTATAGGACGCGTGCGTCTACCACCTGCGCAACAGCTGCTTTATAAAAACTTGATAGAACAGTGGATAAACTTAGTCTTATTATAAAAAATATCTTAAAGTATCTAAGGATACAAAGATATGCCTTGAACAGATATATGTATTATTTTCAGCAAAACTAAAACTAAAGTTTATTAATTCGTCGCCTCTATGCATAACTACCTCTATGCTAATCAGTAGGTAATCACTTCTGCATAAATTTAATTTACAGCCGGGAATCGAATTCATGTCCACAAGTAATAAATCTTACACATCATTGAAAGGACGTTGTCCGCGGTGATGCGTGTTATTTAGTATAACCATGATTGTAGAAGACCTAAGACATTTTATATTTATCCCCTAAGCTGATTCTGTCATTTATGTGAAATTAGGACAAAACTGTTTTCACATTATAATGTGATCATAACTATCCTGATAACATTCGGCTTTCACTGCATGTTTGTATCCGTATATTCAATGTAAATCTGGACCTCTTTTAGTTTAGGTTTAAATCGACTCATATTAGAAGAAAATTGAAATAGCTAACGAGACACTTTCATTGTATTATACCATAAACATACAAAACCATGGACACTTAATCGTCATGTCGCAGGACATACGAGATATCAAGAATGCTGCATGTCTAGTTCACGCGGTAAACCAAACATTGCTTTATGTAATGGGAATATATTATTTACAGAACATTTTAACACTTTTATCTCTGACGACGAAACTAACTCTACGACGAAAACGAAAGTATGGAAATCAACTAACAAATATTGTTTGACGTACGCGTGTGACGTAAAGGATCTTGTATTAAGATAAGATACATTATGTTTAATCGATTTCCCAACCATATTACGCATTAGAACATGTTCAAATAAATGTTATCTTAATCAAAACGTTATGAGGAACACTTATAGAGGCTCATAGACACATTATGTTTGTACCATAAAGTTTAACTAAACGTAAATAAAAATTATCAATTACCCAACAAAGGTCAAGGAGATAATGATGACTTCACGTTGGAGTTTGTATACATATAAGTTCGCGATGGTCGTGTGAACAATTCGTTCTTGTAAATATACGTTACGGTGTATAATAATAATGACGTGAGTTTAGTATCAATATGTTAATTTTATTTGCTATATTTTATAGGTTATATCGCGTGTAAGAAAAATATTTGTGTATTTAGTAACTAATATTAGTCTTTGAAATTGAAATATGCTGAGGGGCAGGTTGTGTACTTACTGTCACTAGAATGATTCTGCAATACAACGATTGACAACATAAAAATAGAATGTTATTAATTTATATTTTTAAGAAATTACTTGTATGACAAATATCAAGGGTTGATTTTTCTACTTATAAACGTGACAACATCTGATAAATTGTCGAAGTAATGTTTTCTTTGCTAAGACCCTTTAAATTCAAGGGCGTAGAGCAGAACACAGAGTGATTTTAATTTATAATTATTATTATCTGTAACTTCATTACACGCCATGTTATATACTTTCTATACTGAATATATGTATACATATATATGAAAAACAACTTGCGATCATAACATACAGGAATCATCAGTATCTTGATCCCGTAATGAGAATTTAATGGGAATATAATACAACATTGATTTAACTTTACCTATGTGTTAGATGAAACATAAAGGTTCATTAATTAAAACGGTTATATTGTTTTCTAAGCAGCTAAGCTATTTAAACTTATTCTAGTCACCGATCCTGAATCTTCCTAATTAATATAATAATATTAAACTTCGCACCTATTGCATAGGAAGGTAATTATATAGGAGCTTAGGACGGTCCGAGGAATATTGTACAAACTGTCACTCACAGATAAACACATACATACCCTTCTTGTTGCTTCAATTCTTATTCTATCACGCACCTCTGAAGAGACTGGACACCCATGACACAGGGACATCTTCGTATGGGGCTTAGCGTTCGCCTTTTTATGAAACATGTAGCATTGTTTTAATTTAAAATTTAATCTAATATATAAAATTCTCGTGACCGATTCTCCTGAAATTTTCTGAGCATATTGAGTAGGTCAGAGAATCGGCCAACCTCTATTTTAGAGACATTTATTTTTTTGGCAAAACGACGTTTGTCGGGGTCAGCTAGTTATTACATATATATTCAAATCTGATATACTTTACTACTAGCTTAGTAGTCAATAAGCTAAAGCAATCTACTATTTTGTATTATATTACTATTTCAGGCAAATAATGGACGTAATTGTAATCGGTTGCGGTGCGTCGGGCATTGCTGCGTTAAGAAAGCTACACGATGCTGGCATGAAGGTTCTGGGGTTAGAGGCGGATGACAGGATTGGGGGTAGAATCAAGACCGTTCAGTATGGAGACTGCTATTTGGATCTCGGTGCTGCTTGGTAAGAGGAACCTTATTTTTGGTATATTTGTATATATATAAATAACGTAGCGAGGCACGAGCGAAAAATGTAATAGAGATGAACACAACAGAATATCTGTTTGCCATTTTCAGTAAACTATAAGAATTAGTCGTATATAAGACAGTAGGAATAAAGGAGGGATATGTTTTGGGAAAATTATTTATTTTAGAAATCTAATTTTAAATCGCAGAAGACTGATCACAAGCATGGCAACAGTTACAGAACTGTGTCTGCTTCGTTGAGAGGCTACGGGACTTCCAACTTGTTTAACCGTTATCATACTAGTATTACATACCTAGTTTAATTTGTTTTAGGTGTCATGGCGAAAAAGACAACATCGTGTTTGAAATGGCGAATCCTTTAGGCCTTTTGGGACGCCCTAAGCCTGACTCCAAATGTTACGTGTTATCAAACGGGGAAATTCTCAAATCGGATTTGAGTGAATCGATCATTGGCGCTCTGGATGAGGCTGTAGCGAAGGCAGATAAGAATACAAAACAATCCGTTTCTGACTGTGCCAGAAAAGCGTAAGTATACAAAATATTCATTTATATACATGACGATAATTAGATGCACGATGGTAAGGTAAGGTATTTTATTAAGTAAACTACTATTGAAAAACCGTGTTTTATCTTTTTTAGACTCAAAACCAACCCCACTTTGACAAGGGATGCAAAGCTATCCCATTCTTTTCTAGAGTGGTTTGAAAGGAACAACCATGTCGGGGGACAAACTAATCCTGAGCATGGCAAGTCGTTGAAGGGCTTGGAAGAGAATTGGGGTTGTGAAGGCGAATTCATGTTAAACTGGAAAGGTAGAGGGTACAAAACTGTATTGGACTTATTACTGGTGTGTATTTCTACTTGATACGAAGTTTTTTTAACAAAGAAACAAAAAATAAATATTAGCTAATTTATATTTCTAAAATTTCAGAATAAATATCCCGATCCATCCAAGGAATTGCCTATTCAGATCAATTTTAAGAAAGAAGTGGAGACTATAAAATGGCGGTCACCACAGGCTGGCAACCCTTTGGTGCATGTAAAGTGCAAGGATGGAAGTCTGTACTCGGCGAAGAGTGTCATTGTTACTGTATCTTTGGGAGTTCTTAAGGAGAGGTAAACTTACATTGGGAATTGATTAAATTAAAATTTAGCTCAAGACGACTAGTCACATTTTAATATTACGAGCGACGAAATATGCTTTAATTGAATAGTTTTGAAAATTTGTGATTTAAAGATGCTCGAAATTCAAATGATTGATAGTTTCTTAAGGCACACAATATATTTATTTAAGGCTTTAAAATCTACCAAAAAGTATTTGTAGGTAATTGTGCCGTTCTATATTTGTTTCAGACATAATCAACTTTTCAAACCGCAATTACCAGCTGAAAAAATAAACGCAATTAACAACCTACAACTTTGCGTTCTGGACAAAATCTACATTGAATTCACCAAGCCTTGGTGGCCTCAGACACCCGGTTGTTTCACGATCGTATGGAGGGAGGAAGACAAAGTCAAATTCAACAAAAACGAACAGTGGCTTACTGAAATAACCGGTTTTAATACCGTTGAGTACCATCCAAGTGTATTGCTTGCCTGGATTTATGGTTCCGCAGCCGAGAAAATGGAGAAATTGACGGTCGATGAAGTGAAAACTGGGGTCGAAAAGCTTTTGAATGTGTTTTTCAAGAAGAACTTCAATTTTGCCCCTGTGAAATGTGTTACTCGGTTAGTGTTTTACTGTTAAATCGTAAAATTCATAATTAAATATTTTGGGCCATTGAATGGTATGGTCAAACAAAAAACTAATATTAACCATTCATTGATCCGGAATAAGACAGTGAACAAATATTACCGAGCTCTGTATATCTGAAGGCTATATTTATCAGATATACGTACATATCGTATCTGTATAGCAAGCTATTTTAATTTTCAGAACGGAGTGGTCTTCAAATCCTCTTGTACGAGGTTCATATTCCTACCGCAGTGTTGCCAATGAAGAAAAAGGTGGCAGTTCGGTAACCCTAAGCGAGCCTTTGTATTATGGGGAAAATTTCCCAATCGTTTGTTTCGCTGGGGAGGCCACCTCCCATCATAGATTTGCTGCCGTGCACGGGGCTGTGGAAGCAGGTTTTAGGGAGGCTGACAGATTAATTTCCACATTCAAAAAATAATTATAAAGTGTTATATTACTTCCATTGTGTTCAAATTTATTTAATCCATATTTATACTGATGAGACACATATTGAGCTTACAGTGTAATTAGAATGAATTATTAAATCAACTAATTAATTACATTTAAGAATAACTTTTTAGACAATAATTGTATCCCAGTTATACATATTCTGTATTAAAAACCCAACATATAAATTATAAACAGAATATATTATAAATATAATATATTCCGTTGTTAGTTTGGCTAAAATAAGTAGCTTCTAGTTATCTTTTAAAACTTTACATACATTTATAAAAGTTTTTATTAAATTATTTATTACACAGCAATGTTTCATTTAATAAATATTCATAATATTGAAAATTCTAATTTGAACAAATATATGTATAACACGTGACGCAATTTTATGTCTATATTAAAAGTATGTACACAGCTAATACAACATATATTAATGCGAATAAATAATTTCAGACTGTATCACTTGTGTATTCAATACATTCCCGTGATCATCCACATCGCACATCTCAATCTCCACATCATTCGTATCTTCTATTTCTTGCTTTATTTCATTCTCTTTAATGTCCATATTAATATTATTCGACTCGCTCAATGCATTAATTTCATTTGATACATCGTTACAATTAATTACATCCTCTTCTGATTCATAGACAAATAAATCTTTATGTTTGTCAATTGTCACGCCCTTCACATGCTCATTGTCTATATTTTGTGATTTTGTTTCTTGTAATACATTCTCTTTACATTTCTTTTTAACCGTTTGCCGTTTCACCTTAGTTCTTTTCCGCGCGACAATTTTCTTTTTATTCACATCTTTTCTTATCTCCCTGTGCGTATCTATTTTCTTTCCTTCGTCTTGGGATACATTAACAGCATTTTCTTGAGTTTCCGGTGACAAACCATTTTTTATGCTTATTTCGTAACGTGTTGGCGCTGTGGATGTGCAATCTGCTACTTTTTCAATATTAAATTCATATTTATTAGAGAGAGTCGCGTTCGGTCCCCGGCAACCGTCGACAATTTTCTTTGAAACTTCTAACACTTCAAATCTAGTTGTCGTTAATCTAAACATACCATCTTCGCTTTTTTGATATCTAAAAATCAACAATTTGGTGAATTTTTGTCTCTTTATAGTTCAATTTTATTTTACCAACAAATTATAAAAGGTTCCTAATTAGAGGCAAGATACAAAACTAGGTATCATTTGTACATTTCTTTATTAACATGACGTATAAATTGACGATTCAAAAGTGTCCTAATAAATACCTACTCGAATAAAGATATTTTGTGTTTGAACAATAAAAATTATCAATGTATTATTAATAATAATTAATTAGAATCTTAGTAAAGTCAACTTACTTAAACCGACTATGTCCACACGGCCATTGCGCTTCATGAACTTTAACCAGATGCTTAGTCAAATAGGTGCCTCTAGTGAAAATCGTCGGCTTATTTTCGGGACATATATGACAAATGTATTTCTTTTTTATTTTCTCCTTTTTCACTTCGCAATCAGAGTCGGAGTCGGTAGATTTCTTACGTTTACGTTTGTGAATTTTTACATGTGCACGCAGGTCATATATCGTCACGGCGCTGAAAAAAAATAGTTAATATTTATTATAACTGATACATAATTATCTCAAATAAGCTATAGTATGTACTTATAACATGTTGTGTGTATAAGTTATTATCGTACCCCAGCGCTTAGTTTTACATAATGAATAAATGTTTTGGACCCCTTCTTATATGATTTATGTTATCTTTAGACCCGGATCGCAACCATTGTCAACCGAGAAGTCAAATTTAGACAAAAGTATATAAAAACCTAAAAGTTTTTTGTTATTTTATACTAGCTTTTCGCGGTTTCGCCCACGTGTAATTTGGTTAAGTATATAGCGTTTTTAGTGATCTCGACAGAGCTTTCTTTCACAGGCTAAAACCTTGTTACAATTGGAATTATATATAGCCTGTGTTACTCAGGGATGACAAAGCTTTACTTTATCCGATGATTCAGGGGAATCGAGGGCAACTTTCAAATTAACTTACAGGCAATTACTTTTCTGACAATTTTATATTCTGATAGACATTATGTGTATGAGCTGATGATGGAAGGTAAAACTCCTCAGCGGTTAAGAGTTGAAAGAAAATTCTTACGAAGTTATGAGTACGAAATACGTACTTGTGAGGTTATTACTTATTAGCTTGACCAAATAATATAAGGTAAACGACAAAAAAAACGACAAACGTCTCTTCACCCGTTTCCTTTTACTTGTTTGTATGGATAGTATTAAGTATTAACTCAAAATAATCATAGGGTTAGACGTTAAGGAAAGTTTGAACTGCATGGTAGTCATTACACAAAGGAGTATCTTAATACCGCGATCTAGGTTGATGACGATTTTATAAAAAATGAACGCCATCTATCGAGCACATTGTTCAACACTTCAACCGCGCCCGCGCGCACTGCGTTATTTGTTATTTTTGTTACCTCTCATAATTTTTAATATTAATAATAACTTATATTAGAACATATTTAACAATATATTCTTCCTTTCAGTTTTTTGGAAAAATATTTAATGTACAGACATTCGATTTTTACTGTCTTATTATAAGTATAGATTAAATAAGTAATATTTAAATACTCTGTTGATAGAATTGTTCTGCTTTTTTATTATTAAAATAATCTGACAATTCAAATAATCCTATTTCTAAAAGCTTCAGTTTAACTACTTTTTTAAATATTCTTACTGACAAAGTCAACAAATTGTTTGGCCTTTGTTTTAGATGCGTACACATTGCCCTTAAAATGAATTACCAACTTCATGGAACCTAATAGTGGGAACAAGCCAGTAAACTAACGATATGTTTAGTATAACTTACTTATAATCGCAATCCGGACATGAATGCCGTCTCACGTCTTCGCTTGCCATATGTTTATATCTCACGTGATGTGCCAAATCAGCGGGCGTCGGCTGGGACATATCACACAACGAACACGCGTAACACGACACGTGACGACGGACATGTTCGCGTAACAAATAATCGCTCGCGAAATATTCACCGCAAACCAAACACTTGTGGCCCGCTGATGGGTCGACATTCTGAAAAAGCGAAATTAATAATTACAATATTGATTCAAAAATAACTACTTCGCTAATAATAATATATATCAAGCAGATTGTGTGATAGTTAACGTTCTGTGTTTGGAAGTCAGGCATTCCCTATGTCAAATAAACATATGGGAATATATATTTTAGTTCGCCGATTTTACCTTTTGGAGGTCATAACTACTGCTTATGACAAAATGGACACACAAAGTTACTCTACAGATAGAGAACAGGAGGGATTTAGTTGGTTCAAAGTTGTTTTTTAACATACTCACGCTTGTGAAGAAAATAAAGAGCTAAATTTGATTACCAATTTATTACACTTTGGAAAACTTAATAGTTCTGATCAAGATATTAAAACCAATTTTGTTTCCTAAGTTTCACATAGAAAACAGTATTATTTACTCCAAATATTAAAAAATATCCCCTTTCCTACAATACGACTTTATACACCTATTTGCAGGCGCAGAACTTCAAAACACCATCGCGATGAGACAATATTTGTAAGTAAATACAAGTATATCTTAATACAATGGAATTTTGATGTTTCTTTTTATAAATATTTGTCAAAAACTCACCTGTCTCAACAAATGATCCGACAACTTTCTATTAAGCGCAAAATGGGTTCCGCAGTGGTAGCAGGCGATGAGTCGCTCAGCGGTATGAGCCCGAACGTGTCCCTTAAGTTGTCCTCGTTCTACGAACTTGGCTCCACATCCCGCCCATGAGCATATAACTTGTCCCCGCACACATGACTTTATGTGAGTTAGAACATGATCTAAAAAATCCTGCAAGCATTAATGTGCATATAATAAAAATAAGTAGTTAAAAACTAATTTTCTTGTGGTTTCTTCTCAGCTGTGAAGAACTGATATAAACTTAGTTTTAGTGATGTTTAAAAGTCATTGTTAACATTCCTAATGAATAAAGAATGTTTGCCTTTCTACAACTATAACGATTGACACATAATAATTTAAATTTAATTTTATTATATATATATTTTAATTATCTGTGGTTTGAACACTGATTCACATTGCATATTTAATAAAATGCCATAAGACACAATTGAAGACTTGTTTCTCTAAATAATCACTTGTCTAAATAAAATATTCTTACCTGCATAGAATCAAAATACTTTTTACACCCATACCACATACAACAATGGTCACCTAATAACGTTGGTAACTGATTTCGTTTGGTTGAATCTTTTTTACATCTCTCCAACTTCAATGTAGCTCTAGCATTAAAGCCAATGGCAAGTAACTTGGCATGATAAGCATGATAATTTATATGCCGTATTAATTGGTCTTTATCGGTTGTCTTGTGTCCACAAACATCCCAAAGACAGTGGTAGAACACTAAAATAATATTTTCTTATATTTGATTTATTTATATACTGTAAATAATTCAAGTTAATACTTGAATTATTTAATGATCTTCCATTAGTAAAATTTTTTTGTTGTTGATTCTTTAGAAAGGTTTAGAAATTATGTCAATTATAATAATACATCATAGTAATTTAAAATATTCCATACTAGTATCATGAACTGTATAATAGGTGTGAGTGATAAAGTCGCTAGTTACACAGGGTAATTGTCTAGGTTTTCTTTATGTAATTTTTACCTTTTTCTTTTACCAAATGTAAAATGTAATTAAATTTGACACATGTACAGTCAATCAACTTAAATACTCACCTTTTCCATCCATTTTTGTAACGTGTGCATCTGAAATGTGCATTCTAACATGATTTCTAAACATCACATAGTTATTGAAGATTTCTCGACATAAGGGCCATTCACATTCTAAACATAAACTTTCATGTCTTAGCTTTAGGATTGGCTGAAACATATAAAATTTAAAAGCTTGTATTAATAAAAATTATATTTAAGGCCCTATTCACAGCAAATTTTTTGAAAAGACAGATATTCATTCAGAATCATACCACATTTCTTGGCTCCAACTCAACTTCACCAACACCAGCAGGTACTGTTGCATCATCTTCAGCTGTTAGGAAAAACTTCTTCCTGTGAGCATTGGTCTCTATTATAAACTGAATATCATTCTTATTTTGCAAGGATAACTTCTTTGGGTTATTTTGCTCCTTTAACCAATCTAGACATCGAGAAATTCTGTCTTTTGTAGTAAATGATTTTTCAATTGCTTCATTCATTTTTAATTAAGACAACTATTAAATTGTATTATGATTGGTTACTCTTCCAATATTCATATTTCTAGTCAGCCTAAATTACTTTTATTACTTATTTATAATATTGTTTATCAAACACGTTAAGTTTTATAGTATTAACGTCCCATTATTGTAGATTATTTCCCTTTAATATTTAAATAATTGACATATAACACCATAAGGATAATACGTGAAATTTTTTTATTAACACATGTTAGTTGGTACTCTTATTATTTTTAACTTTTAAGTCTTAACTCCAAAGCGCGAAGTACAAACTTGTAAGTACAAAGGAACAAGCGACAAGCAGTAAACTGTAAACAAAGATGGCAGATGATAATTTATTACAGATATCGTGAGAGGGTTTTGAGTTATGAACAATAAATACAGATAAACAATATTACTTTTTATATTATAGGTTTCTTATTTCTATATCAGCTTTAGTCGTTGTAGTCTCCAAAAACGAACCGAAAAACATACTCACTAAACGTATGAAAATGACAACTACTGTCAAGATTGGATTAAAGGAACAATTAACAAGACGCGACAGTGACTGAGTGAAGTATCAACTAGCAACTATTAATTTTTTCATTCATTTAAAAACGTGCGTGCAAGCATTTAAGCACAAGTGGTGTCAGGTCGCAGGGTATTTGTATTAAATCTACCTGCTGACGCCTAGCGTTAGCCACCCGCGTGTCGTGTTATTATTTTAGTTTTCATTAGATATATATTAAGTGAAAGATTTATTCTCGCCGCAGTCACAACTAGCGACGGTTCGAAAGTAATTTCTCTCCGGCGCTGATGAAATCTGTTATAACACTAGAAGAAGTAGTAAATAAATTAGATAATCTCCCCTCACCGTTAAGAACCAGGATGCCGAACATCAAGGTTTTCAGTGGTAGCTCCCACCAAGACTTAGCCCAAAGAATTGTGGATCGTTTAGGAATTGATTTGGGCAAAGTGGTAACCAAAAAATTCAGTAACATGGAAACATGTGTTGAAATTGGCGAATCGGTCCGTGGCGAAGATGTATATATTGTGCAAAGTGGAAGTGGTGAAATCAATGATAATCTTATGGAGTTATTGATTATGATTAATGCGTGCAAAATTGCTTCGGCTTCTCGCGTTACAGCTGTAATACCCTGCTTTCCCTATGCAAGACAGGACAAAAAAGATAAAAGCCGAGCTCCTATCACTGCTAAACTTGTTGCTAATATTTTGTCTGTGTCTGGTGCAGATCATATCATAACAATGGATCTCCATGCATCTCAAATTCAAGGGTTTTTTGACATTCCTGTTGATAACTTATTTGCTGAACCAGCAGTACTGAAGTGGATTAAAGAAAATATCCCTGATTGGAAGACTAGTATTGTAGTATCACCTGATGCTGGCGGAGCTAAAAGAGTAACCTCAATTGCTGACCGTTTGAATGTAGAGTTTGCTCTTATCCACAAGGAGCGTAAAAAAGCTAATGAGGTAGCTTCAATGGTACTTGTAGGTGATGTGAAAGACCGGATTGCTATTTTGGTGGATGATATGGCAGATACTTGTGGAACAATATGCCATGCTGCTGAAAAGTTGATTGAAGCTGGTGCTATTAAAGTATATGCTATTTTAACACATGGAATATTCTCCGGTCCAGCAATTTCAAGGATTAATAATGCTTGTTTAGAAGCAGTTGTTGTCACAAACACTATACCACAAGAGAGGCATATGCAAGACTGTCCAAAAATTCAATGTATTGATGTTTCTATGATGTTAGCAGAGGCTGTCCGCCGCACACACAATGGAGAGTCTGTGTCCTACCTCTTTTCAAATGTTCCATATTAGTAAACTTTTCTTTTTTCCATATTAGATTAAGATTTTTGACATCATTAAGTTTGATGTTAGTTAAGTATTTTAAATTGTGCTTTTGATCACAAATACTTCCAAGAAAATATTGAGTTTTTATCATGAAATATAGCAATAATAAAAATTATGACACACTTTTATATCACTTTATCTACAGTCTAATATGTAAAAACATTGAGTATGTCCAAACTAATATCTGCTATTTAAAGTATATGAATTTATATGCAAGGTTAACATCTAACTTGTTTAGTATATACAAAACATACTGGAGTATTTCATTGGTAAAAAATGGCATTTAGCTACCTCATTTGCTGTTGACCCTGTTGGCAAACAGACCAATTAAAAATAATTTAAAACTTCAATTGCCACATTTGAAATCATGTCCAATTATTGCTATACAACCCAGTAAAATCATCATTTTATTATATTTAGGACTTAAAAACAATTGTTTTAGTTGTAATCTCATTTTTAGTTAAGAAAGCGTTATGGTTATCTTAGCTCTGCATACAAAATTAAATGTAGCATACATAATTTATATTTTGATATGAAATATATTAGATACAGCTTTTTATGACCTAAAGTGAAACGAATAAAATTCTATTATCTTGATTAGGTTTTATATAAATTTGAAGTTAATGATTTTAAAAAAAAATTGGCAATGTTCATTCTTTTATGTTATGAATAAGCAAAAAACAATAGAGATTATTATTCAAACTATTTCATAGTTCAAATGTTATGAATAACATTTTGTAAGATTTATTACACCTTAACTTTAATGATTACTTTGACTTGTTATGGGCTTAAGATTATGAAAGTTAATATTTTCTTTATAAATGTGTAGGATTGAAGACTTTTCACTGTAAATCAATAGTATTTTGACAACTGAATGAATGAAAATAAACAAGTAACATTGCATTATTTAAATATTCAGCTGTAGCAAGACTTCAGTGAACTATGACTCCACCTATGGTTTGTTAAAAATATTAATACAATTAATATTAAGCAATTCTTCCAAAAGAAAAGCATGTATAGTGACAAATGTTATATTTTTTCAGTTGTTATATATCATTTTGGCAAGGAAACATGTATACAATTTATGTTGCCAGATATTTTTTAAATTTATAGATGATATCTGTATATTTGGTCCCAATGACAGCAAAAATAAAACATAAATTTATGAAATTTTTGTATTATTTAATTTTGAATTTTGGCAAGGTTAAAATTATAATATCTTATCAATTAGTCTAATAGTGACTGGTAGGAGATTCATTAAAACTATTCAAGGACAGTTCAGACATTAATCAAGATATTATTCAGTTCAATGTAGTTTATGATCCATTTAACAATGCTGTATACCATTGTTTGATGTTTTTTATTCATTGATTTAACTCTTTAAACACTTATCTGATAAGTACGTGTTTGTATTTAATAATCTATATATTACTTTTGGAGGTACTTTTTTGAACGTTTAAATCACTTTGAACTGATGGTAAAAAATATACCTCTCTACTTACTCTTAAAATCTTAATAATTATATTAAAATAAGTTTGAGTATTAGAAGGACTGATCATATTTGATTTTACGCAATAATTAGTAACAGATACCCAATAAATAGATTAAAAACTATTTTTTGTGGAGCAATAGATTCAAAATTTGGTATAAAGCTTACTAATGTCTGTTGCAAAAATAGCAATTGCAAATTTATCTATTTTCTAATGGGTGTATAATTTCCAGCTATGAGGCACTGTACATGAATATCGCCTTTGAGATCTTGGAAATAACAAATTACTCTTTTCAACTACGTTAAAACTGTATAATATTCTAATCTTAATTAAAAATATTTAACTATTATCGACATCATATAAGACTTACGTACTTATTCTTTATAAACAACTTAATGTATTTTCGTCAAAGTAATCAATTTCGTCATAGCGATATCAGTTTACTTGACCCGAGGTCGGTATCAAATGATGCAAAGTGTATGTTTGTATTTGTACGTTTAACGTTACCCTATCAAAGCAAATGTGTAAATAATATTTTTGCTAAGTACGTTGTTCGTAATAATCGAAGTCATGCCTTTTTGTTAACGAATAGCATAAGTGATTTGAATATTTGCTTGGTACTTGTAGAAGAACTTTAGTTTCATTAAAACAAAAAGTCTTTGACGAATGTAAATTAAAGCATAGTTCTCAACAAATTAAGTTGAACTCATTACCCATTACGGTTCTGAATCTCGAATGTAGTTAGGTATATACAATTAGTTTTTGTAGGTTTACTTTGGCTGCAAAAAAATTGGTCATCAAAATGAGAGGCACCCATCAAATTTGAAGGCGGTAGTCAGTAGTGACAATAAAGCGAACCGCAAGGCCAATAATATTTATAAAGTTACGTCATATTTACGCTTATAAAACGTTTAATTTATTTTGAAATTGTTGACTATATAGATACATAACTTGTTATTAGATTTATTTTATAAAAAGCATTATTTAATGTTTAGTCTTGTTACACCCCATTCATCACGTTTCTCTCGGTTATGGTTATTATAGATAGGACTTGACTAGTGACTAGTCTACACGAGATCGAAGGAGTAGGTATAGATTATACATACAGAATGTAATTTATAGGATCCCTAGGTATAAGCAGGTAGATATTTGTTTAAATTATTCATGTAGACGTAATTTGTGTAAAATTATAGACGAAACACTTTTTACCGTGCAACACAAGGATGTTGATTTCTAATGAGTTTGTAAAAATCTTATTACCTAAACGCCTTGTTTGTCGCTCATAAAGTTAGTAATAATCCAAAGATACTTGAAGGATATTTGTAGGTATCTATCGAGAAAATGTAGTTAATATACTCATATGTAAAGTTATTTTTCCAAGGTGCAGTAATTTAAGACCCAGCGACATCATAACGTTCTTGACTCTTACTTTCTTTAAGAGTGGTCATAAAAATAATACACCCATTTACTAGGTAACAATTTTTATTCAATGTTATATATAGTTTATTAAGTGAGTACGGGCTATGATTAATTATGAATTCATTTACATGAGCAACGTTTTTATTTGGATAACGATTAATACTGTTTTAATTAAAACACTTTCGGAAATTGGTAGATAATGTATTATTTTAACTTAATTGCGATAAAATAAAAACTAGTCAACGTCATTGTTGACGTTATAGTCAAGAGAAGCAGTTCTTTCATAGATACATAAAACTTTTACCGCCTATGCAAGAAATCTCATAAAAAGAATACTTTTCCCAGTTTTCGCTACCATAAAGGGAGGTGTTGATGCTCCGCTCTTGTTTAAACCTTCTTTGATATAACAGGTCGAAACTAGGTCGATCCAACTATACAAGAAATTTAAATAATTGGTTCTGTAAATAACAGCGCTCAACCCAACGCTTCCCTTCTATGATATTAGAACATTTCGATTTTTAGACGGTCTAGCAGAATATAATGTTACAAGACTTGATTTTTTAATTAAGGTCAACATATATACGATAGTTGATTGATGATTTGTACACTTTAATTAAAATACATCGATAACTAGCTATAGATATGCTGAAGCCACATACACTAATACTATACCAACCTCATATGTTCCTTATATATTAAGGTTACCTAGGTACCTAACAATAATCCAACACAGCAACTCTGAAGGTTTTTCAAAAAAAATGTAGAGGGTTATATAGAGGAAAAGCAAGCAAGATTTCTTCACTGAACACAAACAATTTCGAAGTTTCTAAATGAGGGGATTAAAATTTGGACATCTGTGTCATTCCCACCCCTAACATTGATGATTAGCGATTATTGACCTGTGATTTTTTCAAGTTGTTGTAACTACCTAATAACTACAGTCTGTTTGAATGTGGATTATAATGTAAAGAAAAAAGGTGATGGTGATGGTTGGGATGGTTTTTTGGCACTCAAATCTATCTATGAAGAAATAAAATTTATCTATGAAGATACATGTTAATAAATAAAATATTTAATTTCGACAACATTAAACTTATATAAATAATATTCTTTCATTTAAATAGCTCACACACATAATTAGATATAGATTACAATAAATGACTTGAATCCTATAATTACAATAAAACATTTACGCAGTACTAATTGTGCAAATACAAACATAACATTTGCAAAGAGTATATAAAACTGCATTTGTTATTATGACATCTTCATCTAAATAAAAGAGAAAGTTATGCCGTTGCATTAACAATGTCTACAAACTCTGGCTTCAAGCTAGCACCACCAACAAGAAATCCATCAATGTCAGGGCATGCACCAAGCTCCTTGCAAGTGGCACCAGTCACAGAACCTCCATACTGAATACGCACAGCCTGTGCTACTTCAGAAGATACATTCTTTGAAATCCAGTCTCGTAACGAAGCATGTACTTCTTGCGCTTGTGCTGGTGTAGCTGTTTTACCAGTACCAATTGCCCACACTGGTTCATAAGCTAAAACTACTTTATCCCAGTTATTTCCAATAGCTGGCAACAATGCCTTGGTTTGGCGGAACACAACTTCCTCAGTTTTACTTGCTTCTCTTTCTTCTAATGTCTCACCAATACATGCAATTACTTTAAGTCCACATTCCAGAGCATGTGCAACTTTGTCAGCAACTAGATCATCTTTTTCACCAAAAATTGTTCTTCTCTCAGAATGCCCTAGAATCACCCAAGTTGCTCCAACATCCTTAATCATAGCGGGCGAAATTTCACCGGTAAAAGCACCTTTAGCAACTTTCCAACAGTTTTGAGCAGCAACAGAAATATTCTCAGGGGCAATGCTTTTTACATATGCCAAGTAGATAGAAGGAACACCAATTATTACCTCCGCATTTGGATCAAGGGGACCTTTCTTCAAGTTATTGATGATTTCATTTATTTGATTTTTATCACCATTCATTTTCCAGTTACCACCAATAACAAACTTGCGGCCCATCTTTTCTGAGTACCAACTCCTTTATTACTTGTTAAGGCTGGAAAACGATGAGGAACAAATGAAGTTATTAAATTAAAGAAAATACTAAGCACAGGTCATCTAAAAAGTAAGAGAAATGAAACCTCAAATGACCTTGCTATGACCTTTAAGTTTAAACGTTTCGTAATAATAATTCATCAAATACAATTAATTATATTAACAGCCATATTCATAATTACCTACCGAATAAGCTTTGAAGTTTGTGAAATCACAGACTTGAAATTTAAAAAACCCAAGTGTCCTCTTTCTTCAACTTTTCAACAGTGAATTATCAGTGATGCCAACTTCAAAAATAATGTGGTAATCTTGCTTGCCAAAAAAACTCATGTTGAAATAAAGTAATATTTCAAATGATACTTTTGCGGAAGCGACGTTACAATTAAGTTAGTTTTTTAGAAGAACAGCTGCACACATTTTTATAGCAAACACAACTATAATAAATATAAGTGCTGCTGTGGTTGTGTCATGTCAATGGAACACAGACAAGACAAAAACACGAGAACGCTATCCTACTTATAAATTCCATATTTTGCACTCATCTAAATTTTTTTTTTACTGCTATATTTATTATTCCATTTAAGTAGAATACAATCTTATTTTTTTAGAAAACCTAAATTAGGTTTGCAAGGTAGTTAGCTTTCTACTCTTAAGATGAAAAACAAGTTCTTTCCTTCCTTTCAAAAATATTTTATTAAATAAAAGGCGTGTATAACTTAATATTATTTATTAATGGGCATGATGGGCCGCTTTCCTCATTTGTACGAGTACGTTGCTCATTTCTTCACGCTTCCTCTTAGCACGGATGTGAGTGCCTAAGCGTCTCTTTAAGAACTTAAGAGCCCGCTTGTCTTTGGAAACCTAAAAAAATAAGGAAGATCATAAACTTATGCCTAGTGTTCAATAACCCAGAGATAAGTTATAATATATTAAATTCACAGTAGGTGTTTACTTTTAGTACTAAATTTACTGACAATGCAACAAACACTAGACAATATTGTTTCATATATTGAATAAAATAATTTGTACAACTACAATTTCAAAATTAATTGGAATAGTTAAATATCACAGGCCATCTCATTCATTGGTTGAAAATTAAATGTGGCATTTTGTTCACAAGTATGTGTTGCTTAGAAAAAAAAGAAATTATATGAAGCTGTCAAAATTGGTTTATAGTTTAAACTAAGTGTATCAGAGTGGCATATTCTGCATTATTTCTTGTACAAAAATCAGAATGATACAGAAAGATCTGCGATTCAAAGCATTAAAGCCATTCTTTATTAGATGTATATTTATTATATAAAACAAAATTATACTGAATTATCGAAAAATAGGTTCAAATACAAACATGTTTCTTTATATTTGAGACTGGTGTAGTAAATGTCTATACTACTATTTTTATAGAAACAAATAAGTACTTTTAAATGTTAAGTAATATCCCATAATGTGGGAAAATAAATTATTCTTTTTATCAACATGACATGGGTATAGATAACAGACAATTCCCTATTTAAGCTATATAGATTTCATAAACACATAATATGAGCACTTTATAATAGTAAGCAATCTTTATGTGCTGACATATAACATCAATTGTTTCGATAAACAAATAATTGATTAATGTAATATATACCTTAAGCAATTCCATAACTCTTTTTTCATAAGGTGCATGACCAACCACTTCACGAACCAAATCTCTTACAAATTTGGAGTGTTTTGTCTGAAGCTGAAAATTAAAAATGAATTTATTAAATTTTGTTTCCTCTTAGGTATTAAATAAATTGTATGTATGTAATAATAGAAATTTGGCAATTGAAAAATGGTTTAATGTAACTAAATATACCATAAAATTAAGCATAAATATATGTTTACTAAGGACTATATAAGTAGTGGCATTAGATTGTAACACTACAACTTGCAAGTTGTTAACCTAACTTATCAAAAACTTGTATTAGGTAAATACTTTGTAAGAGAAAGGTTTGTTGAAATAAGAAAACAATATATCAACGAACGAATATCAACTGTTTAGTTGGGACATCGATAGTGATTTCAATACATACACCCTTAAGTCTGGCAGGTCTGATTCTGATTGCTTTGTCAGTGATTCCTTTCTTTCCTCCAGAAATCTTGGTAGTTTTATGGCCCTTTTTGAGACCAACAGCGATTTCAAACCTCGGAGCCATGCTGAAATAAACGTATATATGTTATTTTTTCATATAATATAAATGTCAACCGCACTTGAAAAACTGATATATTGTAAATTCACTTCAATTAACACAAATTATCACAAGATTTTATAGATTTTTATAAATTAAAAATATAGAAACATACTTGACTCTTTGACAGGAAAATCGAAAAGAATATGCAACTTTCAAATTGACGTTGACTTCGTTTGTTATTTTAACATATACTACTGTCTTTGTCAAAATTGTCTCTGTCTGACAGATTGAATATAAAGTCAATGATGGATTTCTGAAGAAAATTTCCAAATAACCTGGTGTTTGTACTATGTTATTACATACTTTAATTCAATCATAATTTACTAACCAAAAATAATAATTAAAAATTAACATCAATCAAATTAATCCAAAAAAAAAATTAGCCACTGTACTAGCCTTATGTTAAAATATCTTGCGCAAGTGTACTAGACATCAAATTAAAATTAAAAGGCATTTATTATTATTCTACTCAATATGTACTAGTGTATTCGGTGATTTGCTTATTACGCTTTCTGCTGAAAGAAGTAGTTAAACTATATGGTTTTTATTGTTTTTCGTTGTTACGATTACTTGGTTCAAAATGTCAGAAGAGCATGGTGTAATAATTTATTGTCTTGAGTCAATTCATTAATATTTTATAATTTTTTGCCCCTTTAATTATAAATTATAATGTTACTTATTATTGGTGATTTAATAATAAATTTGTATTTTGAATTAGTTGATCTTCTGTAACTCTTCTCTACTCTTGACTCTTGTCTTAATTATAAACTGTAATGTAGTATGTGCCGTTGACACTTGATACTTGACGTTGAGATAGCGACATAAACAGCTATCATGTAAAGGTTTTAATTCAATATTTTTAACCTAACATCTAAAAAATCCTTTTCTTCTGAAATAATTCTAAGTTACATTTTTTAATTTAAATGAAAGTATAATCATGGAAGTTGGGGCAGTAAAACAGGCCTTTAACAACGAGGTTCGATAAGTTTATTTATTATATCAATTAATTTACTCTTAATACATGGTAGTTAACAAATTTAATTAATACATTTCAGGTTATTCATTTGAAAAAAAACTTAAGTCAAGCTAAAATTCAAACGATTCATAAACTAACCAGAAAAGCGAAAAATTTCACACAACGAACCGCTCCCGAAGCTTTAAAAGATAAACTTAAAAGAAAAGCAGAATCAGCTGTGAAAGAAGTCCTTATAATAAAGGTATTAAATTTATTATAACACACAAAATATTAGAAAAGAAAGAAAGAAAGAAAATATGTTTATTTGGACACACAACATCACAAAAAAATTTAAGTACAAAATTAAAATTAACTAAAAATAAACACATTGTATTGTGGCAAGTGCCTCGGGCGTGCGCCAATGGGGTGCTGCTCAGGATTTGTGTGGAACATAGTATTCCACACCACTGATTTTCAGCACCCCCAGTTGTCGCAAACCGCTGCACAGCGCCAATATTACTCAATATTGGCGCTGTTGGTGGTGTGAAAAGGGAATGTGTTTTGTCATAATAAATCTCTTACACCTATTAAATGTTATTACCATTTGACTAATTAGATATTATGAACATGAATAATTAACTAATTGACAACTATTGACACATTAAAATTGTCATTTTTACTTTTGTGGAGCCGGCTTATTCATGAAACAGTCAGTTGGGAAGTATGGATTGAGTTTATTCTGTTTTAGTGAATTATGATTTGATTTTGTGTTAAAACCCCATTTTTAGTTGTGATATCTAAATTTATTGAATTGATAATGTTCCACAGATTGTATTTATATCTATGAAAATTAATGTAGTTTCTAACAACATATATTTTGTTACTTTATTCGTTCTTATGAACTTAAACTAAACTAATCAAATCTTCCTATATAATAAGCCAGTGATGATTTTTAAAACACTGCAATTTAAGTTTGATTTTATTAAAGGGTTTTTTCATTTATGAACTGTTTTATTAACTTTAAGTATTAAAAAATTAAGATGTCTCATTTCAATGTTTCAAATTAAATAAATATTAAATGATTTCTTTACAGAAAATTAAGCCTCGGGATATAGCAAGATTTACAGTCACCCATACAGGCAAACTCACCGATTATCTTAACAAACCAGAAGTGGATCAAAATAAGGCATGTGCAAGGCTTCTAATTCATAAAGCCTTACAAGTTAAGTATAAATTGATTAGAGAACGTTTTGGAGACACGTCTATTAATGATTTGCTTATGTCAAGACAAGAACGTTTAAAGCTTAAGAAAGACTTACGAGATAAACAAAATGAAAAGAGAAAGTCTAAAGTTAAGAATGAAGCAAAGATGGAGATAGGAGTAGAAGATAAAAATAGTGCCAACATTACCGAACAAAGTTTAGATGTAGAAATGATTAATGGTCACACAAATATAACTTCTGAATGTAACACCAGTGATGATTCTGAAGAAAGTGAAAATGAAAATGATTCTGTGCAATCTAATGATATATTTGAATCAAATTCTAAGTTACTTAGCTCTGATGAAAATGATGTTGATGACCATTTAATTGTAAATGATGTAGGGAAGTCCATACAACCTCTATCCGATGACGAAAAAACTAATGAGAGTTGCCCAAAAGATGACTGTTTAAAAACATCTTTAAAAGTACCAGATAGAAAACCAAAATTAGACAATAAAATTAAGAAATCGGATAAACGAAAGGAGAATAAAAACAAAAATATAAATGAGAAAATTTTAAATAGGAATTTTAAGAAAAAAACTAATGATATGCCTGAAGTAGTCAAAGTTGTTGATCCCTTCTTTGTAACTTCAACAGGAGATAATTATTTATCTCTTGCTGAACCTAGAGCACCTGACGAAGTTAAGGAAGTACATAGACAGGGTAATAGACAATATAGAAGAGCAGTTATGTTTGGTCATGTTCCTAAAATCAAACCTAAAAAGAATTATGAAAAGTTTAATCAAGGCAATAAAAAAACCAATAATAAAGACAACTCTCAATTGAGGCAAAATAATATAAATGTAAGTGAGAGTGACAATAGAAAAGGTAAATTAAATGATAATAAAATAGAAAATAAACCAGAGAAATTACATCCATCGTGGGAGGCAAAGAAAAAACATTCATCAATATTACCATACCAAGGTAAGAAAATTGTTTTTAGTGATAATTAAATAATTTAATAAATGATTTTTTTTAATAATAGACTTTTATTGATTTCGCACTCAAATTATGTTAATATTAAACTCCCATTATTGATGATTTTAGCTCAGTTTTAGAAATAAATATTCTTATTGAGAAAAAAAATCTTATTGATTAATTCATATAGGTATTATTTAACTTTCACTTATGAATCTCTCAGTATAATAAACATGATAAAATATTTACAAAATCTACGATTTGTACGATGGCCTTTGTGAATTTATACTAGGATCGATACCAAAGAAATAATTTGTTAAAATACCTGTGCCTGTGCATAGACACGTATTATAATCCTTAATCGTATTTGAAATAAATGCCTTATAACAGTCTTATAGGATATGCTTGGCAAATTTGCGGTGTACTAAATAACAATATTTTAACTAACTGCGTAAATCATCGACAAATCGTATTATTACTGCGATATTAAAGTCATTTGTCACTCAGCTTGTCAACACACCAATATGGCGACCTTAATCGTTTCAAGACACCTAGAGCATCCAGTGTGTATTCCGCATGCAATTATGCATTTCGGGTTAAATCCACGTCCGAAATTAATAGCAGGTCGCCGAATTGTACTCGCATGCAAATACCACGAATAATCATATTGCAGTGCTGTTGTTTGATAAGGAATGTTATATTTAGTGGCATTATTAAGGTGCATTTGTGACGTAGCAACTGTTTCGAGTTGTATGGTTTAATTTGGTTGTTTAAAGTTATGTATAATGTAAACGTTTGAGAGTAAAAATGTATTTTTATGTTTTCTGAATTCTTCATAAATAGGTATTTCAATTAAGGAATCAAAACTTCCATCCGGTTTATAGTAATATTTTTCAAATATTCTTCCAAGTGAGACAACGGTCATAACAAAACTTGTTTTTGATCTTGTCCAAAATAACACACACTTAGGTTTATTTAGTTTTTAGCAACAATTTGAAAATCTCAGAAAACCAATGCAGTAAGTTTTTATTAATTTGAATAGTTAACCGTCTGGTTATTTATAATATTTTAAGTAACAAATCAAATTGGAGCATCGGTCATAATGATCTGTTAAACTTTTTTTTTTTTCAGTAATGAAACATCAAGTTTAACAATAATAATATTGCTCCAATCATTTTTGAACTATAAACTAAAGTGCACTTTCATCTCTTTCAGCCAAATTGTGTTACAACCAATTTAAAATTATTTACATCTTATGATCTCTTTTGTTAATAAAATTAATTTTAATTTAATTGATTAAACATTTTTTTTAATAACAAAAATAATATGACTAGTGTTGCGATTGCATCGATAAATAGATAACGTAAGGTTCTTTCATTTCCAAGTTTGTCACGTGCCACAAAATGGAGTCACGTTTACACGAATAATTACAGCGATCTCGATTTCACGCGAAACGAAAGATTTAATATCCTAAGTTGGTGTAAACCGTTTTAAATTAAAATTATACGTGACTTTGTATATCACAAAGTTCGCCTTGAATTCATTAGGGTTTTTGTAAAAAGAATAAAATATATAATATATAATTTTTAATAATGTGATATTCGTTAGCTTCATGAGTCAAAGTTTTGCCCTCACAAAATCAAGCATTCAATTATTGTATACTCAAATACATAAAATTTATGCATACGAAGAAGACACTAGGTGTTTACCCACAAGTTGTGATAAATTTACAGTCTACTCAAATAAATCTTATATATCTAACTTAAACAATTTTCGATACCCTTTAATTTTACAAAACAAATATAATATAAATTACACTATTAATACATTATTAATCTATCACACAATTTGTACATAATTACAACTACTAAATTAATTATTATTAATTGTACCTCAACGATTTTCAATAACTCAAATTATCGACAACATATTCACAGCCACAGCACTTAGTACCTGATCCATACTTAAAAACATTACAATCTCGTTTTATTATCTGTGGTTTTCTCATTTTCGTTTTTTCCGTCCTGCGCTCGAGCGTCTTTGAGAGAGTCTGGCAATTTCTGGTTGTTTGTCTCTGGTAGAGTCATCACAATAAGGCCAGATAGGGCTGACATCGCTCCAAAAAGAATTGTTGGCAGGAACTCATATAATTTTGACTGCAAAGGAAAAGTATCAAGTTTATAAGTTGAGACCGTAATTATAATTCATTATATTTTAAAAGTAATTATTGTAATTATATTATACCGTACAAAAATACGTCCAGTACTTTTTTTGTACCTAAGATGTGGGAAGAATTAAGATTTTATTTATTTAACTAATGTAATATTAATAATATAATTTTGCTTACCAATAATGGGGTCTGTGGAGCAAGCGTTGATCCAACCCTACCAATAGTAGAACATAGGGCCAGCAATGTCGTTCTATAGTTTGTGGGAAATACTTCCGCTGCAAAGATGTAGAGTGAATTGTATGCGAGTGTGATGAAGAATTTTCCACCCAGATAGAAGGTAGTTGACCAAGAACCACCTAGAAACAACAAAAAGCATGATTAAAAAATATAACATGGCAAAACAAAAACCATTTTGAAAGATAAGATTTAGAAACATGAAAGTCATTCAGTCTCATTGCCAAAGTTCGTTTCCATAACTGATTTAAAATAAAGTATTTTTATAAACTAATTTACCTGGGATAAATCCATAAGCGATAAGTATAACTCCAGTCAGAACGAAGGCTGTTGCGATCACTTTCTTTCTTCCGAAGCGATCCAGACAAAATAACTTGCATACATTCGCTGGGGCCTCAATCAATATCACCACGATGTAGTTTATATAACTGTTACCTGACAATTCTATCGCATTGATCGAAAGACCATAGTAGACTAGAGTGGAAGATGTCCACAGGAAAGAGCAAATAAATATTCTCTTCCATATTAAACCAGAACAAAATATCTGTTTGAATGAAGATGAATTTGCTTCTAAGGATTCTGATTTTACAGCGTCCCTTTGTTGCATTGCCTGTTTTTCCACTTGATCATAATGCTCCTTCGGAACGAACACTTTATTGAACTTTTCACAGCTTTTAAGTACGTTAATACCATCTTCATAACGTCCTTTACTGAAGAACCAACGAAAGCTTTCGGTGAGTGTCCATACGTAAAGGAAGACTAAAATAGCTGGAGTGTAGATAATCAGAAGGAGTTGTCTCCAACTTTGAAGCCACCAAGACAGTGACGTCACAGTCACTCCGCCAAGAATGAACATTGTATTGAAGAGCAGACTCACGAATACTCTTCCTTTCGGTCCGGCGAGTTCCATTGCTGGAAAAACAAATGTTTTTAATTGTATAATATTTTGTATCTTAATTGATAAATGAGAATGTTGAAATTTACATATTTTCAGTTTTATGTTGTTTGAGTATTAGATTTATTGTGACAGGGTTTTGCATCATCTCTATCAAAAGAGCTGTGTAGACTTTTTAATTCTAACTTATTATATACCAAAACTAAATCAATCACACCTGAACCAGGGACATAGACACGGAAAAGGAGATACGCAAAAAGAGTAATTAGTTCGGCTAATCATGCGTTAAGGTTATTAATTGACCGTGGATGACCACAGGGTGTCATCATAGTTCGACTTCTGTTTGTCAATCATGAATTAATATAATAGCAAAGCTCGCATTAAAATAGCGCACACACACATAAACACAGGAAATATCCTTGTGTGTGATCTGCTATCTAACTATAATTTCTGGTTTTAGAAATAAAGAATTTTGTATATAAAAAAAGTTTGAACTTTAATTATTCTAGAAAGCTGTACAAGATATATAAGCGTTTACAAGATGGTTTTTTATCAAAAATTTTAATATTATTGATAGTTTATTTTCTATAGTTAATACAAGATTTTACATTCTTTAAGAGTGACTGATTTTGAAAGTACATCATTTTTTTATAGATTGTATACAATGATCAAAGTGTTAAAGAATAGTGTTTGAATTTATTTTTATTTTCTATTAAATTGCTCAGTGAAGCGTAATTGTGTTGTACTGTCAAGCTACGTTAATTGTTTTTACCAACTGTTACCCGCTGTTGAAAAGTGAAATCTTTTAATACTGTAATATCAGATAGCAAATTAGTGATAACGTTAAAATATCTGCTCGTATTTTATTGAAACATTTAAATGTATGGTATTTTAATCAATGCGGCTTTATAGTTTTTTAATCACACTAGTCAAAAATATATTATTTAAGAAAATAAACATATTGTTCTATACAGAAATTTTATTTACGTAAACCAGAAATCGTATATTTGTTAGTTTTGTTATAACTCGCTCGTGCGCAAATAAATCACATTATATTTCCTATGTCATATAGGAACTATTAAGTGAACCAATAATAGGAAATGTTGCGAGGTCAGTAACTATTACATTACAGAAAAGATCAACACAGTACATAACTGGTGTACATATTACATTGTTCTTTACAACCTTGACTTATTTATTGTTGAGTTTTTGGACATAATTATAAAGTAGAGCTTTGATTATCTTGACTATATATTATTAGGAAGTATTTAAAATTTATAAGGCTGCATGCCTTATAAATTCCTTATTGTTTGTCCTATCAAGAATATAGGAACTACGTAAATTATGCCTTTAATATTGGAATATTTACCACCTCCAAGGGCATTTGTTACACTGGAGCGTTGAAAATTGTCCCAACAAATATGTATATATCTTAACTGAATTTCGTGACGATTTCACACGAGTCTAAACCAGTACACTCACCTAAAACAAAACATGCAGTATAAACACCTCCACCCAATGCTGGTTCCAGAAACTCCAAGACAATAAACATTTCGTAATTCAGTGAGAATGCACGTATTACGCCGAAAACTCCATTTGCAACGCTCGCGAACACGACAGCGATCCGCCGTCCGAATTTGTCCGACAGGAGACCGGTGAGCGGTATGGATATGAAGAAGCCGGCATTGTGGACCGTTCCTACTAGAGAACGCTTCCAATCTTGACAGCCAAGGTTGAACTGAAATGTTGAACAAAAAATGCATGGAATATTTACTACTGTAATTTATTACACCGATAACACTGCATTTTTCAATTACTTGTACGAGAATTTGTTAGCCATTAATGCTTTTCAGGTACTTTAAATAAAAAAGTGCAAAAATTTATTGTTATTATGTATTATGATTCGATTGTTCGTATGTATAAGCGGATAATACCGTAACGTCGAAATTATTTTCCTAATGAGTTACAATGTATTTATAGTTAATGTATTCATTAACGCGTAGCAGCTATATTTTAAAATAAGCACACAAGTAAAATTAAACTTGGGAGTTAAACAGGGGGCCTTATCGCTTTCAGCGATTTCTTCCAGGCGACCATTATAAGGAGAAATAGCAAGGAAACTTATAAAGCGCAAGAAGTGCGAAAACTATCGTAAATATACAAAACTAAACTCAATGACTACTTTCCCATTAATTTCACACTAATATAATAAGCGAAACCATTAATTGTGTGTATTGTAAAGGCTTTTATAGCATTTTTAAGCCTTACTACTAAGGCTATATATTTTTTTTACTTCTGTATATACTTTTATAGTGTTGCTTTAGAAAATTCATACGATATTGGTCCACATGGCCGTAAATCCCCCTAAGTTTGTACTATCCCTAGAAGTTTGTGGTATATTTAATTAATAAATATCATTATGTGTTACTCCTAGCTCTACAATTATAGGTAAAATTCGTCCCTGTCTGAATGTATGATTAATATTATTTACCAAAGCCAACATATTGATTCAAATGTTTGACTTTGAAGGTACTCTACGTAAGCGGTACTATTATTCTGCTTAACAAGAGACCTATTAAAATTCATTAACTCTGTTGCTTCACTAACGCGTTAAGACAAACAATTTAATTAACGATAATACAATAGATTAATAATAAAAATCTATACGCAATATTTATTAATATATTTCTCAGTGTCATAATCCTATACATATGCATAACATAACAATGCCAAGTTCAAATAGGTAATAACTGATAGAGTAATAAGTTCCGGTGTATAAAACCTTTTTCATTTTATATGTTGGATAAATAAGAAAATTGTTTTAGATGTCTGATATAATCGGTACTTGACTTTCATAGGTACAATTATATTATTCGGTATGTGCGTTAATTTCATTATTTTAATTGTAAGTCAGTAATAAAGAGCATATAAAAAATTACGTTTTCAAATGATCTTTACGACGGCTCGCTCTTAACAGAACCGAGCTGTAACGCAAGTTTGCTTCACATTTGAACAATGGTTTAGATAAGAGGTCCTCAAAATAATTGGTACAGCATATATATGGATAGGCTAGTTAGTAAAATAAATATAGATATAATTAAACACGCTCTGACTTTAAATAAATGAATAAGAATTTTGAATTGAATTTGAATGAAAGAGACCACGCATAGATAAGGCTATTTCTATTCTATTTTGAAATGTTCGTGGCCTTCTTGTAAGCCTAATGGTAAAAGTAAATTTAACATTCTAAAGTTTGTTTAAAATGTTTGAATGTTTGTCAAAAACCTGACGTTTTCGTTACAATTTGTAAATATACGTACATCGATTTATTACATTAGCAATATGCAACGTCGTACGCCCGCTAATATTATTACATTTTAGATATAATCGGATTTTAATTCGTTTTAATTTAAGAACTAATATTGTTCACCGAATGTATAAACATTATTATTTAGTCAATTTAAGAACTAACCAACTAATTTACTAACACATTTTGAACGTACTAGTTTATTATTTATATTACCCCAGTGAGTGACTCTACATTCTCTTAAAGGAAAGACGAGCAAAGAGCCGCTTAATGGTAACTTCCGCTACATGACATCAATCACTTATGCGCCGTTGAACCTTATTTCTTACGCTATTTTTATTGAAGATAAACTATAATAATCTATGCGTGCTATTTTTTTATTATTAAAACAGTTGACAAGCGTTAATAGCAATAATGTTAATTTGTTTGCATAAAGTTAGGTAGGATAAATTAGTGGTGGTATTATTAACGATCTATTACAGGCAAGCTTTAACTAAAAATTAACTTTTATATAATTCAGGACCATTTTATGTTAAGGTAATTATTGAATTTAAAAAAATAAATCCAATTGTAATAAATAAATTTTAATTAAATTGCAAATATGTATTCTAAAGTCTTTAAAGTGCAGGCAAGCTATTATCCTTCATAACCCCCAGCGATTATAATACAATTTGCTTTATAAATATAGTAATTTGTCAAACATTTATGACACTTTAGTAATAACATATAATTGCAATAAACCACAATAGGATGGAGCTCAAATAATACTTAAAATCCTCACTCATTTTGATAAAATTATTACATTTAATGTTATTTAATTCACTAAGCATTGAAGATTACCGTATGACTTCCGTATATGAAATTTTGTATTACGTAGACCTTTTGTTAGATAGACTAGTAGATTATTGTTTTAGCCAATGAATTTTGTCCTATGTATTGTATGTTAATAATAATAAGTTTTGTAGATTTTACAGCAACACTAGTTTTTCATGCATTATACCAATGAAGGAAACTAATACAGCTGAAGTGTATAAATTAAATCAAAAATATCTTTATTCACATAGTTTATATTTATGGATTGTCAAAATAAACACATGACTCCACATTTACAGTGCCAGTTCCCAAATCGAGGGTGTAAAGCAAACGAGAAGAACTGGCAAGAAACTCTCCGCTACTCCTTTATAACTATAATAGTTTAATAAAAAGGTTCTCCGTTGTTGCGGAGGATGACGGTTAAACATGCGTCATAATCATCCATGTCTCGTTCCACGCGACTCGAATTAGTAACGGGCGTAATTGATTAAGTTGGACGGGCATTTTATAATTAGGTCTTATATTTACATTACATACAATTTGAAGAATTTACTATTTAACATAGTAAGAATGTTTATAAAATGTATTTTGATTGGTCAACAGTTGTTAGGACAGTTGATGTAACTTTGGTGTGCTTGTGTGTCTGAATTGGTGTTAATTGTCACACAGCCAGTCTCTCTAAAAGTGACGGATGTGTCACTAGTTCAAAAAAATCGAACCAATTATATATAAATGCATAACTAGGTAAAAGTGTTCGGTCTGTTTATATAACAATGATGCATTGTCTTGCCTTGACATCGACGCGAGATTTAATTATGAGAATTCAATAATATTATCCTTTGTTTTAGAAAATAAGACTAAATTCTCCTTGGTTATTGATAAACTAGATACATTAATTTTGACCGGTAAATCTCATGAAATAATTTTGTACTTATCTAAACCAATAACAATTAAAATCGAACCAGTTTTCGGTATTAAAATATCATCTTTTACGACCATCATGATAGTAGGCTATTATTCATCATCTTCTATTTAGAGTATCGTATTCTAGTCTAAGCCAAAACGGTGATGAGTTTGACGTAAATTGCAAAGATGCCGCAGGCCATTGACATCGGACTCTACATTAACGATATGGCCAAAAGTAAATATAGCCGAATGTGAATGATTGAATGTCAACATTCATTCATTTTGATTAACTTAAAGTGCACAGAGTTAACATATTTGTTTAATTGAACATTTTGATAAGCAGGTTTAGTTCAAGGTGTCAATGATGCACTAATTTCAATATTGCCTTAGAAATGCACGCGAACCCAAACCTTGACATAGCAAACGAGGGTATTAGGACTTCTTTGAAATATTTTTATGTTACAATGTCAACTGTCAGACAATTTAATAAAAACAACGATAAAGGTCATAATGAAATGATTTCTTGTTAGGATTTTGATTATATGTTTGCCGTTTAGAACACTAAAGAGTTAACAAACTATCGGTACCACGGTATAATATGGAGCCACAACTCGGGGAAATTACAAGATATTTTTTTAATTAGTGGCCTAAACTGATAAGAAAGTAATCGATTGCACCTTATTAGCTCTGGAATGTGCAATAGGCTTTATCGAGTCACGTGTGACAAATACAATTGTTATGTAATCTTGTTATAAAGTTATGAAACTTTTATCATTACATAAGTTATTATACTATTAATTATTTTGAAAATGTGTTATGATTTTAAGCTTCTTTTATCGCATTTTTTGTATTTAAAATTGTATAGATACTGTTATAGTTGTGATTGATATGACGGTTACAACGGTTACGGGAAAATTTTACTGATTACGTTTAAATTTATTTGATTTTACACACTTGTTAAATAATTATGATATAGAGAAAAGAAGGCACATATTGATTGTTTAACAATAAAAATGTGTTCGTCTCTTTATTTATATGAGTCAAAAAATTGTCATTGGATTTAAAAATGAGAATCTTCAAACTATATATTTTGGGGTAAAATAATATATAATAAATACCCCAAAATAACCTAAATAAATCTCGAATATTTATTTATTTATTTCTTAAGAGCCGAGATATACGGAACTCTTTAAACTAATAGTTTATTTCAAATCCGCAACTCAGTAAATCGAACCATCTCTTGGACAGCATTCTGAGAAGACACAGTTTTTAATATATTGCAAAAGTCAAGTTCTTTTAACTGATTAAAACTGATTTAACTTACCTCCTTAACAATAGAATGCTGTTCAAAGTACACATAGGAATCACATTTTATTTCAGTTGAAGTGTCATAAAATTGTTGTGAACAGGTGTCATTCGATGTTACGTTGGTAAAGGGTGCATAGCGGTGGCATTTCGATGGTTGTCCATCGACATGTGGTATACTGAAATTCACGACGGACGGGTCCTCGCATTCTGGTACTGTGCATCTGAAATTTATATATTATGAATACTAGATATGTTTACAGCATGAGTGTGTAAATGCAATTTGCTTTTGTTTATTTAACTATTTAAATCTGAACAATAGATTAATGGCTACACCATTGTTATAATTTCAGATATTTTATAGATAAACTTAAGTCACATTTTGTTTTGCTTGCACCATGATTATTACACACAAATACCACTGGTGATACTATTTTTAATTGTCACTACTTTGTAATGTCCGATAACGAATGTTAGTTATAAACGAAGATGGAAGTAATTTTTCGGGATTTTAGAATATTTTTTTTAGACAACAACAGATAACAATAAAATGTATGAATGACTCCAAAGTTCGCAGATAACGCAGCCAACATCACCCGCGCAAAATTGGTGGCTGGCCACAGATAAAAAAAGAATCGAACATGCCATATACTCGTACATAGAACATAATACCAAAAATGGTACCTTATTGGTTATAAAAAAATATAAACACAGCGTAAATACTTTTAAGGAGTTGTTAAGAGCATTGAGAGCTTCCGTGTTGGACCTATCTTAGAATCAAAATAATTAGATAAAAACACCAAAATAAAAAGTGAGCCTTGTTTCAAAAGACTCCTTCGCTGAGCGAGGACAGTACCAGCTGTAAAATGTATTAATTAATACATTTAAATCTTCTTAGTTAAGACTAATAAAGTACATTACATAAATTTTAAAAATATGTATCAATAAAGGAAGCCACTGAACATTCTATGCAACAAATAAGATTTACCTTTCATAAAGATTCATGTACATTTTCAATGTTTTTAATTAAAATGCATTCCTAGTTTTATAACATTCACTTGCTTTTAATAGTACGAACGATTGTATAAACTACGACTATATTGATAAAAGGTTTACTATACATTATACTATTTCCAACAAGTACATACCAAATGAAGGCAGTGTAATCGAACGTACTAAATAAGGCTTTCTTTATATATATATATATATTACAAGTAGTAATAACAATATAACAATAAGATACAGCGAACAGGGTTGTTTGGACAATAATGTTATTTTTGGAGTTTCCTGGAAGATATCGCTTATTAGCCATAAGGCCGCCGCCCTCATATGTACTAACAAATAGTAGAAGTTAACCTACTATTTGTGCAACAAAGTATGAATGAATTATATTTTTTCAATTACAATATGACACCAGCTCCAGTAGAAGAACCCATCTCTCAAGCGAGAAGTATTCATAAGTGATACAGGACGTGATAAATTAGTCAAAGATTTACCTATATTTAAGGTCCATCGCTTCAAAGTTATATACAGAAGAATACATTCCGGCCAATAACACCGGAAATAGTATCAAACAATAATTTAATACATGAAATTTTCCAAACGGCCCGAGATCTAACAAAATATCGTCCACTGTAATTTCTTTTTTCTTTTCAAGATCCATGATGCACGCTCGAACTTTTATAAAGTCAATCGAAATGTAGATTGGTTTAATTAAGCACAAAAAATATTATCTACACACTGTTTATTTTTTTTACGTTATTTTTTTATCGGACGCACAGCCTTTCAGTGACGTACCCGCGTCGCGTCCGCCTCAGTCACCAGGCTATAGTGCGCGCTAAACCGTTTGATACTTACTTTTTATTGTTAGTTTAAGAATAGCTTATCACCTTCAAGAAAATGTTAGTGTTATTCCATTATTCACGTTACGTCAGGAACTGAGTATTACACCTGACGCTAATTAAACACAACACCTGTAGAAATAATAAATACAGCTCAAATAAACTAAAATAAAACAGAGCATAAATTTCCGAAATTTCAGCCGTATTGTTATGTATGAATTTAAGCTATTTTAGATCACTTTATTGCTATTTTTGATTATTAAACGGTAAAATTTCAGAATTGTGTCTGCATTCTCCTGAGTCTTAAACAAATATTTCTGAAATGAAAGTTTATAGAACATTTGTATTAATATTTTATTGTAAAATAACTGTCATGAAATATCTTCAAAAAAAGAGCGTCCCTCTTCCTTAAAGGCCGGCAACTCAATTGTAAGCCTCCTGGTAAGTGTCGATGGGCGGCGGTTGGCACATCACTCGAAGTGACCCGCCTGCTCGTTTGCCTAAAAAATGTAAGGCAATACTCATTGAATATCTACTTATCATTAACTTGAAGTTGTTTAAAACATATTTATAATACACATTCACCTTTTATACTTACGATCGTGATGATTTTCATTAACATATTATCAAAAATATATAACAATTGAAAATTAAAATTTTCCAATAATAATTGTGCAAACCTGTTAACGTAATACCGGCTGTAAATTTAAATATTCAGATTACTGTATAGTAGTAGATTTATTTCATTATCAATACTTAACATTTACATATACCAATAATTATTTAAATAAAAGCAATAAACTTTTGATATTTGGGACACAGTACCAACAATGGAGCTTTTACATGCTGTATTGCGATGCGTATACGCTGAGCAATGAAAGCATCAGCTCTTGGGTAACTAACACTGGCTACAAGACACCTACTTAATTCTAAATTTTTATTTACAAAGCGCCTGTGCACACACCAGTTTTTCAATGGAAACAAAGTGAAACTTGGAAATGAGAATCTTCACATTAATTATTGTAATTTAGAATTTATTTATAAATAAATTTACTATTTTAAGTTTCTGTAACAATGTCAGCTAATTAAGATTAAAACTTGTACATAATGTATAAAAACTATTTTAATAGATAATATATAATAATAATAATATATAATAATAGATCATTAATATTAAGCAACAACTTATTATTTAAAATATTCATTTAGTATTGGAACAATTGAATACACAATTCATTTAAATATGAAAGTCTGTGGCTTGTACCCCTATAAATTGTTTATCTATTTCTTTTATAAACGCCTAGACCGTTTCACTAAATAGATTTTTATCTATGGTCCACAATGACATAACAAATATGGTGTATTGTTAAGGTACAACGTATTATATAAAGGTGGGTATCTTTTAATTTAATTTTGTTTAGTGTGTTATGCCGTACGCGTTATATTAAATTACATTATTATACTGAAACCGAACCGCATAATAGCGAAAATACTAATTCACGTGCCTTTTACCGCAAATACTCGTTGATTCTATACGAATAAATGTTAACCACAGGTTATTACAATTTTGTATATGTAATATGTTTTATATATGGTAGCGATGTGTACTTACGAAACCACTAAGATCAGTGAGATATGGTTGAAGAATCTTCATGTTTTATAAAGCCCATCTATAAAATTTAAGACTTGGTGCGAGATCAAACGCGAAGTGTCGGATAGTGCGCGATGGAGGATTGCTGTGGATGCCCTGTTCCCTATCGAGGGGGATGAAAAAAATGTACATTATCATATTAATATTCCAAATCCATCTCTTCGTGGTTTTGTAATTTGTGATTTAAATGTTAGATTTATTTTATAACTAGGAAGTCGTAGTTGTATTTGTATTAGTAGAATGCAAAATAATTATTATTGAATAAAATATTTATTGAAATGTATTTGCATCGATATTGTTTTATATAAAAACGACTAAGTACAAATTTTACGGACTACCTTATAAGATGTTTTGTTTGAAATTAGATTCAGCGTGGTATCGTCATAAAGCCTAATTTGCTTTAATTCTACGAGCAAGAGTTAAATGTGAACATAGTAGGAACATTAGTGCACTCGAGATTTAAAAGCACAACTTTAGGGTAGAAAGAAAAGCTACTGTACATATTGTACCTTAGTACTGAATACCACATGCAAGTTAAAAGTTGGGGAAAATCGATTTAAATAAAATAGGACTTTAAAAGCAAAGAATCATTTAGAGATTACACGGTGAGAGTCTTTGGCTCAACTTGTGTCGCGGATTTTCGCAATTTTATTCCAATGACGTAACCCTGTATCCGATAGTGCACTTGGTAGTCCATATAGGGACGCTATAATATATCGATGTTTTAAGAAGTATTTTAAATATGTTAATGTGAAGTCTATGGAAATTGAAGTTGGTTGGCTAGTATGTTTTATAGGCTTTATTATATTTTTTTTTTCGAAACACGAGCGTTTACAGAAATAGTTGACTTTTATTAAAAGTAGTTGTCATATAGGCATATGATGTTACAGTCTTTCTAGAATATAATTTTCTGCAAATATATTTCTTATTTCCACAACAATGATGAAATTACAATATTAATAAAAAATACTATTCCATATATTTCCGTTGATTATTCTAAGCGAATAATAATCTTTAAACAAATACAATTTTTCCTTGTCTATTCCGTTTATAAATTAATTATAAATACACCGAGATAAATGCGACATTTTAGTATTTTTTTAATTTCAGAATACTTGAATTGAAAAATATCTGCATCTTATATTTATGTCCATAGGTGCGAATAAACTGATTTTGTTTATTAATATTACCTACGTAAAACAACCAGCCAGCAGTGAATTAAATAACGTATACAAACAAATTAAAGAACTGAAGATGACATTGTTTAGAAACTTTTAAATTAATACAATTTTTTAGTAATTGTATAGAATTTGTATATGAAATTTTAATCGATATAATAAAGACAACACTAAGTTTGCCTATTCTCAAGTAAGCTCTTTGTGTGATTGAAAGTTTTGACTTGCGGAAGATGTGGATTGTTGACAGCAAACTACGACAAACAGCACTATACTAAGATTATTACTTCACAAATATGCGAATTATAACATTATTCGAATTGTTTTACTAGAAATTTATCACCGACACACTGATTTAAGATCAAAGCTTCCGCTTTGTAAATATTTTATTTTATTACTATTTCATGTATATATTATGGTTATGGTACACTAACAAAGTGTTGACACATAAATTTGAGCAGTGGTCTACACTTGAAACTAAACAGGATTGCTCGCTGATACACGAAAATAAATCTTAAAGTAAACTTTACGAATTATACGGAAGCCCCTATGTTGTTCGAATACTCTGAAATATCTATACAATCAATTATTGCTGGTTGTTTGTGAAAAGTGTGCTTACAAATTTTAAAGGTAAAGCAAAATTATTGCATGAAAAGGAGAAATAAATGTACTGCGAAACACGGGCACGCACTTAGCACTACGTACGGTATATTTGTATATTAAAATTCATATAGAGCAGAATTAAATAATTCTTCCTTTAATACAAATATTTTGAACACTCGTAGTAAATGCATTTTCTTACGTTACCAAAAAATGTCTTCTATCCTAAAAAATAAGTTTGTATGATTTAAACAAAAATTGATTCTGATCTTAAACAAAACATAAGCCTATATAAATAAGCCATATGAGGTATGTCTTATTTATTATGTGTTAGTTGATTTGTATTAAGATATGATTCTGGTTTATCCATATAAGTGTAATATTTTTAAGTACTCCATTAATCGTTCAGGATATGTGTAAAAATATAACTTGAAATTTCATATTGATTTATTCTATTTATTATTTTTTACAATATGTAATGACCTAGTAATAAAATAATTTGCATACATTTCTTTAAATATTTAAAAACAGATTTTTCTAAATACATTATAATTAAAACTAACACATTTGATCCAATTAAACCTAATTTAGTTTTTTTGCAAGGACGTGCTTGGAATTAAAACATAATTACAAACTTTAAAAAATGTGAAATCTAAAAAATAATCTACATCCATGTGTAGCCGTCGTGTAGCACGTCGGTTAAGCGTGCTATTTTTAGTAGATTATGTCATTTCTATGACTATGATTGTGTCATAGTCATAGAAAATGTTCTATGACTATGACACCCAATTTACATGGATTTAAATAGAATCCATGAATAAAAACTAGAATCCACAACACTATCATATTTCTGGTGATATTTGAATTACATAACTAAGTATGCGTGTGATAGTCGCATTCATATACTGACATCGTAATTAGAATCCTATATACCTTAATATTTATTTCGAAATGCATCAAATGTCTAATAAATATCTGGAAACCTATCAATCTGCAATCCCTACAAGTTTCATAAAAGCGCAATCTTTTTCTAATATCATCTGATATCGCTTAAGTAACCCGAGACGTAGCTTAGTCTATAGTGCTTATTCTAATATAAGCGATTCTAATATAATCTAAATGATATTTCGTAAGCGACATTTAAAATATTTTAACTAATATTAACTAAATGATAACATAAAAATAATTATTGTGCTGTGTTGGGCCAAAACACAACTTTGTGAAACCGACACATAGATATATATCACATACCTACAGTAGATAACATTCTTATATGGTATTTTTTTGTTGGGTACGGTCACGTGATATATGTATGATAATGTCGCTTTGTAGCGATCAGTTTTCAATAGTGTAAAAGTCATATATGCTGTTTCAAAATATCATATTTTATGTGCTGAATTTATATCACGTGTGTGCGAATAGCCGTCAAGGATGCAGCTTAAACTTTGCTACGTGCCTTGTGAAATTAGAAAAGTAGCACAGCTGTAAACTTCTAAATAATTGGTGTTCGAAACTTTTCTATTATATTAATATGTAATCTTCTCTTTAATGTAATAACTTAGCCGACATTCAAATTTCGAATAATTTGTATATTGTCTATTTCTCTGTTTATTAATGTTTTAGGCTTGAATCCTTCGCAAAATCCTCCAGTCTCATTGCATGGTAACAGTCGCAGACATTAAAAGCATAGCCTCATTTCATGGCAAAATATAAACATTATTTTTAAGGATCCTTTAAGGATTAATAATGTGCTTAACCTTTTCTAGTTAGTCGGCTAATGACGCAATGTGGCTAACCATAACATCTAACGAACTTACAGCCACAGTTTAATATGCAAACAGTTGCACTGTTAATTCTTTGTCTTATACTTTTACGTGTTTCATTATTGAAACGGCTTATAATCAATTTATTGTAGTATCAGACTTGAATTATAATCCTATGACGCCTCGATGGGGCAGAGGGCATCCACATCAATCTTCCATCGCGCTCTGTCCGACGCTTCGCATTTGATCTCGCTCCAAGTCTTACCGGTTCTCTTCGCCTCATCTGCAACAGCACGTCGCCAGGTCTGTTTGGGACGGCCACGCTTCCGCTTCCCTTGAGGATTCCAGTCAAGTGCCTGTTCGGAAATATGATCGGGATCTCTTCGGAGAGTGTGGCGAATCCAGTTCCACTTGCGACGCCTTACTTGGTGGGCAATTGGGATTTCCCGACAGCGTTCCAAAAGCTGCTCGTTGGATATTTTTTCCGGCCATTAAATACCCTCTAGTCCTCTTCAGTGCCTCCTGTCTCAGACACGATACTCCCCGAGATAGGAAAATCTCTGGACGCGCATCTCTCTACATCCTCCAGATCAATCAATCGTATCAGACTTAGCTGCTTAAATTAAAGCTGTGGAAGTTCTGAAAAATATACGATTTAACTCCTAAGTAAAGTTGTATTTATACTTGTCAATTAAAAGATAAATACCACTTCCACTTCACCACCACGGGTTTCCTACCCGAGGGTATAGAGTTTGATAGGATTTTTTAAATGTTAATCGTCTCTTGACCGGGCTTCATTAGACAAAACCACCTACTTGATCCTCCTCAGCGGAAGCTACAGTGTGGTGAAAATAGAAATCAATGGTAGATAATTGCCGAAATTTCCCGTTCCAAATCTACCAGATAATAGATATATGAAAAGTTAAAAACATACTATTTAAAAATCCTACGATGTACAACAGTCTGTGGTTCAGCCCTCCGCAGAGAACTTAACAATTCATGACTCTCCTAATTACAAAGGTAAAACGTTCCGGGAAATTAAATACAAGAATGGCGCAGTATCCGATTGTAAATAACACAAAAGTTTTAGATTCACCAGTACTTTGACCTTAACGAAGATAATAAATAAACGTAATTCTTAATATTGATAAATGTTAAAGATTGTTATTTAATAAATGACAGTTGCGAGAATTCCCCAGAATATGTGAGCTTAACGAATTTAGATGTAATGTGTTTATTTTTAATTTTATATAAACAGAAGTACAGTACAGTTTCAATGTATGAAACGTATAATAAACGTACGCGATAATAGAATGTTCCATAAGACTTGTGTCGGAATAGAATTCGTGTGAAAAAATATTGTGATTTTTCCGTATTTCAATATCATTTAAGCATCGTCTAGCTTTCTCAGTGATTGTAGGAAGAAAGTATCAAGTTTCAACAGAACACTTTTTTGTACTGTGTTCAGGTCGCGGACCCCAAATATTGCACTCTTAAATAACTAGGGATGGGTTACGTTATCGATATTGTGACGGGATGAAGTAGGTACGCAATTTGTAGCGCACATGGTGTACTTCTTGACCTCACGGAGGAGCTAAATAATTTTCCTGCCATCCAGAGAGTAGTAATTCACAAGTAATATTTTATCACAATGCATGTGAAAGTTTTAGTAAATGATTGTGGACATAATTACGTATACATATATGCATTAATACAAGGATATATCGTTATTTAACATAATCCATTTAGCACACAACATTTTAATTTTAATCAGTAAACATTTTTAAATTTATTATCATTTAGCCTTATTGTCATTAAGTTTTTTCTATGACTAAAAATACAATTCTAATTTAATTTATGATGCGATGAAATAGCTAACAGGAGGATACAGTTTATTTAAATAAAATTCGATACATTTTATTTCAATTCCAATGACATAGGTACATCCCTAAACATTAATACACACATAAAAGCTCTTTGTGGGATTGAAGAACAGTTACGGTGCGCGGCACTCATTCCCACATAAATAATGAAAAAATTTCAATTTTTGATTTATACTACTGTTTTCTTTGTGTTACGCCTGGATACCAGCAAACAGATTGACTACTTGGCATATTTCAAATTTTAAACGACTTTGGAATAGTCTAATACAACCAGATGTAATATGAAGACAAGTTATGAAAATTAACATAATAAAAAACAAAATTCAACCAAGCCGAGTTTCTTGCTTCTTCTTCTCAGTTTGGTCGCATACGAACAGGCGTTGAATCATTACAATATAAGACGTGTCAAAAAGTCCTATGTACCTTACCGAATAAGGAGATTTAACTTTTACATTTGTGTTAAATTCTAATTAGATTTCTATAATGCTATCGATCTTTTTGAATTGATATTTACTGAATTTCCCTCTAAATATATTGTCGAAGACTAATTGAAATTTTTATCGAAATATCTGTATTACCGCGAGCTTTAATAGCCTATTGAGGCTACAACAAACATATATTGATATGTTTGTTCACTAATTACTTAGGAACTTAAAGCTATTTGCGGCGAGAATGGTGTGTATTCATGATTTATTTATACGGAAACACTGTTTACTATTGTATGGTATAAATTATTGAGGACACTATTGATTTGTGAATTAAGTAGTCAGGCGTAGGTGGGTTTAGTCGGAGCTGTAGTTATGCTTGAGAATCCACTATTGTACCTTCCAACATGAAATTGAAAGGTCTTCATTCAGTACATTAAAATATATTTTTCAATTTTATGTTTAGACACAAATTTTCAGTAATGTAATTACATTTTTCGTTTCCTTTTCATAATTTTAACAAAAACGTAACTGGTGTATGCAAACCGTGTCACGATTTAAGTATGTCGAGAGTACAGTTAAAAAGACTACAGAGATAATTATATATAGATTCGTAAACCAAGAGACACATACAATATCGAAATATAACTTTTAATTATTAAACTCTCTCCTCGCTGATCGACTTTCTAGTTCTTAAAATATACAAATAATGTACAAAATATTCTGTTTTAGAATCTTTATTGTGTAAATTAAGTATTCAATACAAAATAAATTAATACAACTACATTTATACATACAATTAAATCTCACGTAATTTAATCTAGATATCAAAAGCTGCATATATATTGGTCCCTAATCATACAAACGTTCTACTTGTAATATCTAATAAATTGAAAAGTTATTTTATCTATATACCTTCGTAATGTAAAAACACACACACACATTAAACCAACTTATATATGTAAATACATTGGTTTACTGACGTGATAAACAACTTAGAACTGCATATATTTCGTCTATGGTTCCAGTATAAAAAGTATATAATCTGTGGTATAAATAATTTAATTTTTAAAATAGTGCTTTTTGGTATACGTCTAAGTTATTGTAATAAAATAAATGCTATTGTTATGTATTGCATAAAATCCTTATAAATATAAGTTTGTACGGTTAAAAATAAGTAAAATGTGCTACTATATAATATATTAGAGACGAAATGTCGCTCCAGTACTATTGTATGTAAAAACATTAACTGTGATAGCATCAGAAATCAAAATGCATAAAACGTTAAGGTGTGATAAAAGTTTGTAACGTCAGTAATTCTTTTTCCTGGAAAATTGTTTGGTAGAATAATAGTGTGCCTTTAAGAGTATATAATATTTCGGAGAATCGTACATTGTAGTTGAATTCACTGTGTTATTAAAAAAAAACTGTGATGTTTATCATAAGAACGATTGTGCATTTGTGTGACCTTATTATATTTACTTAGTGATAAATAATATTTTTAACAAAATATTAATGATAGAAAGATAAATTCGCCCATAGACATCGATTATAAGCGCGTTGTCGCCCTTTGAAAAATTGGTACGTATTGTAAGACCTTATTCTCTCTTAGTACGGGATAACCGTGACTAATAAGATTTTCATTTAACAGACTGTCAAGTGTTGCGTTATATCTCGCAGAAATATATACCATCTTTAAACAATACCAATTTATTGTAAATTATTTGACCGTGCCAATTTTGTCGAAGACGCATTAATATTGATGCACTATATGTATTGTGCAGGAGCCGTAAATAATAAAATTGCTTTTAGATTGTTCTGTACAACCACATCATCATATGATTGTTGAATGCAGTAATATCTTTTATTTTTATTATTTACCTTATGAGATATATACGACATACATTTTTGTTGACAATAACTTTGGTACCTAGTTAGTTAAACTAATGTCCATGCTTAAATTGAAACAATGTGATATTATCGATATCCATTTTGAAATTTGGAAAAGAAAATATGCATATTTATGTACAAATCAGTGTTTATAATTTTATTAATTCTTTGGTTATTCATTTTTGTTTTGTATTATATTTTCAATAATGCCCCGGATATTTACTTTGGCAATGATTCGACAGTTAAACACAAAAAATACAATACAATTTGAACAACTTTATCACGTACCATACGAATGTAAATTTTATATTTTCCATATCAAGGCGTCAATTGGCGTGGACTGGACTGGAACTGGCGTCAATTGGAGTTTTGGTAATGCATATCAAATCATTAATATATATATACGTGGTAAGCGTTTACCAACGATGAACATCTTTTATGAGCCAATGCCAGTGCCATTATAATTCGACATCGTAATTTAAATTCACGTGACATATTTGGTAATAAACATTTTTTTCACATATTTACGTTCGAATACAATTCATTTTATGTCAGTCAACGTTTCTTCCTTCTTCGTTTTTCTCGATAACTCCTCTGCTTCCTCTATCGTGTCCGGTAGACGTATGTTTCTTGTCTCGGGAAGAAGAAAAACTAGCATTGTGCATATCAAGCACATGCCGCCGAAGATCACTGTTGGCATAGATTTGTGGTAGTGTGACTGGAATAAGCATGACGACATATTAATACCCTTTCATTTTATACAATTTAAACATATAAAAAAAGCTTTCAGCATTTATTTAGTAGCTTAACCTCGAATATACACTTACCAACAATGGCGTCAGAGGCGCAATAAGAGAACCAATCCTCCCAGAAGTTGAGCAAATGCTAAGCAACATCTGCCGCATATTTGTAGGGAATACTTCAGACACGTAGATATAGACTGAGCTGTATGTGAGAGTCACGCTCCATTTGCCGATCAAGTATAGGACTATTGAGTACCAGTTACCTATAACAAATATATATTACCTTAATTATATAAAACAATCACATGTATTCTTAACTTGCAGGTATATTTTAATCAGTTTTAACTATATAGAAATCATTTGAAGTATATTAAATACTAAATAAAGTTATCAAATAATGTTTAACTCTACTTAGTTATTGTATGTATATTTTTCAAGGTTTAAGTAATGAGCCAATGAATAAGTGATGAATCAATGAAATAATATTTGAAGGCTAATTTTCTTTATCTGTTATTTAATATATATAACAAGGTAGGCCGGTAATCTTAAACCCCTTATTCACGCATTGGTACAGTGGTTAGCATGTTGAATCATTGGGTTTTGGATTCATGAGAGCCGTAATCGTCTGTTACAAAATTGATTATAATGACAGTCACACGGATAGTAAAATAAAATCAATTATTGACGTCAGTTGAACCGATGATCACAATGCTCTGGATCTTCTGTTGTATGTTATAAATATATATTATTATTTAAAGTATAATATGTCGTTTATCTGTAGTGTAGTGGATTACCTTGGGGCTAGCCAACCGTGTGTGAAATGGGTGTCTGATATTGTTATTATGATAAAATATATGCTTACTTATTATATGAATAATTATTTCTTGATTACAAAATATGCGTATAATATATGTAGTTTATTTTTATTTTAGATAAGAAGGGTCAAACTAGTTGGAGGTATAGCATAAATGTGAAGTCGGCGCTTATAGACACTCATGTGGATTGGAGCTCGTAAGTGCGCGATCGGCCTTTGAGGGAGTGGTCTTGAAGGCCCTAAGTTGGTATTGGTCGGAAAATTATTTACTACTATTATGACAAATATGAAAATTACTGCCATCGGGCATGGCTTTTAGTTAAAGGTGTGTGATATTCATTCAAATTATTTTACTTAATCTTGTAAAAAATTAGTCTTAACGTACGACGCTCTTAACTTTTAAACAAAAGATAAATAAATATGGAATAGTTAACTCCAGAAAACCCGGTTAATTATGTTTATACCAATATCGACTACATTGTACTATTTGTCTTCAATATTGAATTACTATTGTCTATGATAAAGAAGCGGAATTATATGCGCTCTGTGGTTTGAACCCAAATATGCGTTTAGGCTTGTATGTCAAAATACCAACAAAATAGATATTTTTGTGTGTTTCGTGCATTTAACTAAAAAAACCTTGTTGTACGATTAAAACGCTTTGAAATATAATCTGTGTAGAATCAACTTTTGAACCATCATAACATCTACAAAAAAACGCTATATATATATCAAACAACTCACCTTTAGGCAAGAAAGCGAACAGCAAACTGGTGACCGCACAAATCATATAATTAACTATCATCGTCTTCTTCCTGCCATATTTGTCCAACACTATCACTACGACTATATAAGCCGGAATTTCCACAACTGTCACTAACATGAAACTTATATATTTATTATCACTCAGCGACACAGAGTTAATCGATAGTCCGTAATACACCAATGAGCATGTTAGCCACAAAAACGAGCACACAATTAGACGCTTCCAAATGATACTGGATCGTATCGCTTTTGAGAACTGTGATTTTTTATCGGGTGTCACTTCGGTTTTTAATAAGGGATCGCCCAGCGCGTCCAAATCTAATCTAGCCGGGTCCATATTGTTCAATTTCGCTGCTCTTTTCAAGGTTTTAATAGCGTCTTCCTTTCTGCCCTTGCTGAGAAGCCATCTAGCGCTCTCGTTCATCAACCATACGTATAATCCGACAATAATTGCTGGGCTGTAGAGAATGAGAATGTATGTCCGCCAATTATTGATGAACCATGCTAAAAGTGCAAGGACGACGACGCCAACAACGAACGCCATATTGCACATGGCTGAGACGATCACGCGTTGCTTGAGGCCCACCAGTTCGACAGCTGGAAAAGGTTTTACAATTAGTTATAGTACACTGTTAACAAATTACATTACGCCGTATGCAATCGTTATTCATGCCTGTCTTCATTTAAATTTTTTGTTATTTAAATGGAGTTGAACTTGTTGTTATAAATTACTTAATAACAATAATTTTTAAACTAGCAAAGTTTCTTATTGTAAGCTGTGTTTTTTTTTTTTAAATTATAAGATTTTTTTTTAACAAAAGTTTTTCCAGTTGAAGCTAGTAAGGTGTGTTGTAGTAATACCAAAGCTGCAAAAAATATATAATAAGTGAGGGGAATTTTTAAAATTTTCTCTTTTTGGTTATACTGTATTGTGATACGCAGAATCGATACATTTATTTTGGGACTGACTATTTTTATACCCTTATTGCGAGGCACAACTGTTTGATATGAATAAAAATCGATTGTGACATAGATAACGCTATCAATTCATATATTAATATATAATAAATGACACGTTCACGAATCATTTATCGCTTATTGACTTTTGTTTCACAATTAATAGTCCATTACCAGACATTACATAATCCATTTCTATGGTACTCACCTAAGATATAAGCAGAAGGGTACAGGCCGCCGCCAAATGCGGCCTCAAAGAAATGCATTGCCATATACATAACGTAATTGGGTGAGAAAGCTCTAAGTATCCCAAAGAGGCAACTCGCTGTTGCTGCAAGGCCCACAGCAGCTTTTCTACCGAACCGGTCCGAGAGGATACCAGTGAAGAGCATAGCAACAAACATTCCGCTATTATGAATAGTTCCTACCAGCGCACGCTTCCATTCTTGACAGCCTAGGTCAAACTGCAAAGGAAATATTAGCTTCAATCTACACAAAGTATGGGAGGAATAACAAAAAAAATGTATTTTTTAAGTAGTTTAAGTGCATTGAAAGGATCTATTAATCTTTTTAAATATAATTTTCAATCTACCTCTTGGACCAAAGAGCCGTTTAGCTCATACACATAACTGTCACATGGTATGGTTTTATTACTGAATTCATCCGGCGTGCAATGTTGAATTGCATTGTATGGGGCATATCTCATACACGATTCGGGCCTATCCTTGTTAATGTCTCTCGGTAAAGCGTACTCCAACCATGAGGTATCGTTAAATGTTTTTTCGCAACCATCTACTTTACACCTGAAAATAAATTTAAATCGACTGTAATTTCCCTTCATAGCCTTTCATTTGTTTATTTACGGCCGAAGCCAAATATCTACACAAAGTTAAAACTTAAATTATTTTAACAACCGCTTATATTCTTCCACTATCATTCTTAACACTGTAAAAAAATGTTACATTCAGGCAGAGTTAACAACAATGATGACAAATAGTACTAACAATAATATTATTAGGGAAGATTAAGCCTCTTTGTGATATATCCCACTAAGAAATATAGAAACTTATATATTATAGTTACTTAATTTTTTATATATTTAATTATTAATATAAAATAGCACAAGAAAACGTAATAAATTAATGGAAATTGTGCCTATCAAATAAAATCAACATAACAAATGTCTGTGGTTTCAACCGCGTAAATTATGAGACACGTGGATATTATCAGTTTGTAATACAAAACGAACAATACTTTCCGGTTGGTTTAACGCTACCGTTCGTATTCAAAGTAGCTGATAAAAAGGTGGATTACATTTTAAAAGAAGCTAATGAATGAGCCATTCTTTTCCAAACAAAATAACTCAGTATAGGATAGATAAATAATAATAATAATATAGATAATTGTATTCGTTAAATGTGTTAACATGTCTTGTAGTATGTATTTTTATTTTATCGATAACATCATTAATATTAACGTCAAGTGGCAGTCCCTGCAGTGTTTATAAAACAGAATCTTTATTTCGGTATGAATCCGTTTTTACATCGGTTATCACGTGACCTAACCGGCACGGCGCAGCGAAGTGCATGAAGTAACCCTAACCATTATCTACAAGTTCCACACGCTATAAAACCTATTTAGATAATATTTATCTCATTTTTTTTTACGTGACATGAGGATGGCTCATGTTTTATCATATTAAGTTCAATATTTCGGTTCTCTTTATAATTGCATGTTTTTTTATCGGAAACCGTATGTATCATTAATTTTTAATCCATACATGTTATAGCTTATGTTGAAAACAAACATTTCTGTAAAGGTTGGACTAGAAACTAGATTAAATTCCGTACTTAGGATAACATACCTACTGGATTGCTTTTTTAAATTGTTGGTTTCCAAAAAATTCAATATGGTTTTCACTTTTTTAAAACACTTCCAATTATTTATGTGAAGACATAAAATAAGTACGCATAGTGTTGTTGAGTTTCATATGTTAGTGACTTCAACTATATTTAAATTCTGTTTCGCCGTTATATACGGAACATACGTTTGCGAGCCTAACGTAAAAATATCAATGAACCTCACTAACCTTCTAATGACATGTAAACATTAATTTATTTCTGTATGTGAATGTTTTTATCATTATCTATTTATATCATTTGTTTTTGTATCATTTATATTTGTTTATATCATTTGTTTTGCAATGCGTCGGAACATAGGTTTGCGAGCCTAACGTAAAAATATCAATGAACCTCACTAACCTTCTAATGACATGTAAACATTAATTTATTTCTGTATGTGAATGTTTTTATCATTATCTATTTATATCATTTGTTTTTGTATCATTTATATTTGTTTATATCATTTGTTTTGCAATGCGTCGGAACATAGGTTTGCGAGCCTAACGTAAAAATATCAATGAACCTCACTAACCTTCTAATGACATGTAAACATTAATTTATTTCTGTATGTGAATGTTTTTATCATTATCTATTTATATCATTTGTTTTTGTATCATTTATATTTGTTTATATCATTTGTTTTGCAATGTATACGAAAACAATAATTGTTTAAAAGACAACATTACCTAAATCCTTTGCAACCAAAGAAGTTATTTATATCAAAAGTCTATTTATTTATTTGTCTATGTAAAGTAGTTAATGTTTAAAATATAAGAAATGTTAAAGACCAATTGATTGGTCACGCTCATATAGGCTACATTATACATTAGTAATATGTAACTAGGTTAGTCCTAAATAACTAGATTTTATTGTCTCAAAGGCTTACCTATAGAGTTGTTCCTGTGCCTCAAATATGAAGCCGCACTCATAGAACGCACTCAGCACTACGGGGAATAGTAAAAGGACGAAATTCAATAGATTGTAACGTCCGTACGGTCCCAGACTCTCCAATACCGAGTCCAAATTGATTTCTTTCTTGTCCATCCTTTAACTGCAAATAGAATGAATATTTTAAACTTTTTAAAACGATTTTAAGTTTGGAACGCTTTTAAGCGAGATTACGATGCATTAAAGAAATTTCTTTAGACAGAGATTGGATGATATTTATAGAGCTGAATTTCGTGCTGGGGTTTTGTGGTTTATTTGCAGTAAACTATAACTTGCTTTTACATTCATTGGGTAGATGGTTTTATTTTTTGTGAATAAGGTCACTGTCGAAGTCATATCATATCTTATATAACACTGTGTAAGTCACTTTTACCAATAACAAAGTAAAAAGTCGTGTGCGTATCGAAAGCATGAGCATGCATCGTTTGAATAGATGTATTTTGTGAGAAAATACACAAAATGTATGGAATATCAATAATTTCAAGCCGTTAAAACTATCATGAAGAAAACAATTACAGTTTAGATTATTAGCTACACGAATTATCGACTTAAGTTTGTGCTTTCGATTCATTCCAACCGGTCGCGGAACACTGCTCAAGCTTCGTTTACAATTCGATCGTTCAACGTACATCGACGATCGACATAGAACAAGGTAATGTTTATTAAAATCTTGACGGTAAATATGTTTATATTTAAATATGATTATATTTAAATTGGAAGTTGTTTGAACTTAGCTTTAAGCAAATCAAAACAAAAGTAGTTCCTTTATGGCAAAGCAAGTCGTAGTAACGCGATGTTATTAACATTGCATGAATCATTATTCCGTAGCCGTAAGCGCCTGGCGCGTAGGTAGTTAAGGGTTTTTATACGCGAACAGTACAATTGTTCCCATTAAATCACTTGAAATACAACTGCAAAGACAACAAATTTACGTATTAACCAATTGTGGTTAAGTTAGTTATAGTATACCTTACTTATACTTACTTTTATTTGAATTATTTTAATATATATTATATGTTGTTACATACGTGATATTAAAAGTTATTTAACAACTAGTTCAGTTTAAGCAAATTATTCCAAACTGCTTAGTCTTGAGTTACAACCAGCCTAACATCTAGTACATTCCATCCACCTATTCACGCTTATGAACTCCAACTAAAATTGGTAGTGCTACAGTGCATGAATGACCAGTTAGTTTTATTAGGTTAATCTACCACTTGACCTAATAAGTCATTATTAATGAGATTTAAGCTGCCTTATCATGAGTATGATAAGTTTACGTTATAGTATACTAAGTTTACGTTATAGTATACTAAGTTGTTGTATCAGGTAAGTATCGATATCAGCGATACTTGCGCCGTTAGTTATTTATTAGTTACCGGCTTTATCGTAATTAAAACATCTTCAAATAAACCTAGTTCCCCTAGTAGAACCCCTGTGCAAACACTCACTGTAGCTCAGATTTTATTTTTATCTCAGTGACTACTTGAGTTTTGTGTCGTAATATCCTAAGGTTACAAGGATACAAGCGCCAGGATAAAAACAGTATCGAAATTAAGTACAAACACTCTATTATGAAAACGAAATCGCTTCCATAAATTACAATGCACCGGCATAGTAATAAGTATTGTAATTCAGAATTGCTTATGTGGTACAGTAATTATGGCTAAGATAATTAACAAAGATTTTTCGTGCGACGTGACTTAATTTTAATCCTTTTAGAATATTAAACAAATTGTTACTTAAATATGTGTCAGTCTATTGTTTTCAGTTTCTAAATGTTTACATAAAAAAATACCATAAAGTTATCTAATTAAAATTAATACAAATGATATGATCACGATATGGCCTTGTGACAAACGACGCTGTCCCAATAAGTCAAGGATTTTTCTTCAATTATGCAAGATTGCCTTCACTATAAATATTAATATTATTATATCGTAGTTTATTTATGCATAGAGAAGTTACAGATAAATCCAACAGTATTCTGTTCTTATATTAAACTGTATAGGTACTTAAATTTTTCAAATTTGTATAAAAAGATCATTACTTTTACACCTGTTTTAACAATGCTCTTGTTATTCTGGTCTCGTGACGTATAAGATGACTATAATCTTAATTTATCCACTTTTGGAGGTTACTGTATATGATGTATATTTATTGAGTATAGCGCAGTTTTAGTAAAATGGCTTTAGCATGAACACCCGTGAAAATCACCGCTGGTTCACCAATGGTATGTTTTTGTAATTATGGCTTGCTCCTACAAGAAGCCCGGCACGTTTAAACCCAAAAATCGAGAAGATGCATCAGCTGAACTATTCCCGTTTAGGACAAAGCGAACGCCTAATTTATAGTTTTGGTTGGACTTTAGTATTTCTATAACGAGATACGGTGTTCATTTCTAAAAAACTGAAAAGGGAGGATTCTCGACCAGTTGACAACTGACCGGCCTCAAAGGCATACTTTATTTCTTTTATAAGTGTGATTTCCATAAATACAATACTTGAGTGAAATGAAACTTTTGTAGTGTCTGACGAGTTTTTAAATGAAAAAAGTAATTCTATTGTTGAAGTAAAGACGTCACGGATATCATTATAATGTTCCTTAGCGCGAATAAAAATGTAGAACGCGGCTGTGCGGTCATGAACAGTTAAATTTTTATTTTCATACTTATCATACATCCTAAGTTACTACTAAGTATATATTTTATCAATTTCCGATACGCATCTCGTGGGCAAAATCTTCAATCGTGTAAATAAAATTATGTTATAAGTAATATAAGAGGTCTATTAAAATGAGAAATATGGCTCTGTCGTCGGTTTCTTGGAATAAATTGCATTTGTATTCTAGGCTAGATAATAATCAAGGCTTTAAGTGTCAGTGATTTTCTCAGAAATTATATTTTAAAATGTTATAGATTATGAGATTATTTTACACGGAAATTTTAAAAATTTAAAAACATTTCAATGGATATGTTTTTTTTTAAAGGACTAAGATTTATTATTCCAGTGTGTTAAGTACATCTAAATAAAAAAATTAAAATATATAAAGCCTATTCGAAGTGGTCTCCAGATCTTTTTCTGTCACAGAGGAGGTTTCATTGTACCTATCAATAGCCCGGAACACAAACATTTGACTAATATGATACGAGGTTTCAAAAAAATTGTATTTGACTCTATACCTGAGTCGTTGCTCTATACTTTATCACATTCGATTCGGTTGTCTTTATAACCCCACTATATTTTAATAACTAGTATCTGAAATAAAAAAAATCTCATAAAACAAAGCATTTTTTTTTGAACTTAGAATTGTCTCCTCTTTATTTTAATTGTATACGGTATACTGTATGCATGACCAGACTAAGTAATTGTATTGCAGTCAGTTTAAACTGGTAATGCCATAATTTGTTATCGACTAATTAATAGCATCAGTTCTATCGACTGGACCGCAATGGTAAAGGGACATGATTCGGTGTGATTTTTCACATTAATTATGTTTATTTATTATTATTATGTAAAGACATATAGAATTACTAAAACAATTGTTTCTTGCTAGGATCAAATGGAGACGCATACATTTCTAAGTTTTAATTATTTTTGTATTAAAAAAAGAGATATTTATTTTGATATATATTTATACAATATGTTATAATATATATTCGCGTATAAAGGCCGGAAGTAGATGTTGCTGTCACAATGGTTTGGAAGTCCCAACAATTGATCAACAACTTTTGTTTGATTAGGGTTGTCAACAAAAATAATCATATTATGCCTTTTCCAGTTGTCTATATCTGAATTTGAATAAATTGAATAAAATGGAAAATTCTACTATTTTGTTAATTGTGTTAAACACGAAACAACTTTAACAATCTAATAGTCATTAATATGATATTTTTATACCGTATGGTTTAAGATATAATTCTCATTAAGAAAAGAAAAAATGCTACAGAATATCTAACATTTAATGTCTTACGTATTCCGATCTTTTTATTAAACATAGCGTAATTTTATTAAAAAAGAAATGCCATCCCTATTTGTCTGCTCTGTCACATTGTTATATTTAGCCGGGTTCAAGAGCCGGTGGTAAGGTGATTTGTAAAGTTATCGGGGCTAATGTAAAAGATAAAATTAAAACGGTTTGTATTTAACATAATTGCGCATATAATACAGCTATTTGTTTTATGTTTGTTTGCATCCGATATTAAAGATTTTATATTATATTTAAACATGATGAAATAAGTCCATTTTAATATTCGATTATTTTCGTCAAACCGATGAGTTTTATACCGTACCCCACACAGTGAGTCAGAATAATGTGGTAACCTTAACACTAAGACAACAAGATAATTCCGGTATTTATTAAATATTTTATGCAAAAGTCTATAATTAGTAACACTATCTTAAAGCCTTTGACCTGTACAAAAGACGCTCAAGGCGGAATAGTTCGAAATCCTTTCGAATTTCAAATCCTTAAATTAACATATTTTTCTCTTTATTAACATATTCGTAACAAAATTCGTGAGAAAAATATTAATATTATATTGAAAATTAAATTAGTATAATTTAACTGTGTACCGAGCCGAATGAGATTTTTTTTTTACACAGTTTTGTGGTCGATGTTTGAAAAAAACTGAAGTTAAAGCATCGCATACTACATTTATAGATTTATGTAATTATACCCAATACTAAATTAAGGGTGAAATAATACTTCGTGTTGGATTTCGTAGTGCCTTTTTGCTTTTTTTTAACAAAATATAACAATCGAAATACCTTCTGCGAGTCATAACTATTTATTTCTCGTTGCTCTTATAAACACTTAGATAATAAGAGACACAAGAGTTACAATTTTATTATGCCTGCTTTAACGATTGAGTTTTAATTATAAATACATATATTTATATTACGTATAGTTTCGCTGCAAGAAAGGTACTTAGCACTTACGAAACTACAACTTAAGTAAGTTTGCGATCACTGCTGGTATTTAAAAATATTAAATATTCAATTGTTTCTTTATAAACATATATTTCATTTACATGCACTAACATTATGGAGGGTGTTTAATACAATTTTTATTGGGATATTTGTTTTTTCGTGTCATGTTAATCATATAATATGAATAGATGTATTTTTTATGTAAACTATTTTACTTAGTAATTTCATATCAATTTTCGCTAAATTAAAGGTATGTCACATTATCGCCGTGTTTATACTTCAAATAAAGAATTACATTACCCAACAATACCGACGTAATATGAGTTTATACCGTGAAAAATATATTTCTTAAAGCAGACACTACATCATCAATATAATAAATACTATTAAACTGTATAATGAGATGTAAGTAACAAATATATTCATTGCGCGTTTATTGGCGAGGTTATTTCAAGCGATTAACAAGCGTACCAGAATTGTTTTAATAAATTAATGCTAGTTTAGTTAAAAATGAACAAAATTCTATTATCATTGTATTAGACAAGGTGCATTTCGACGACATAAACCTCTACTTTTTATTAGATACAGAGGGAGAAAGATCTTTGGTTATGATAAACATAATATACCTCCAGCCTTTTATAGTTTTAAGTATTATTTTTGATGTGTACAATCAGACTAAGGGCAGTCTCGTTAATATCGAATTTATTACTTCCTATTTATTATGAGATAGCTCCTGGTCGATTTCCGATAATAGTAAAAGCTATAATAAATGCAATAATCAGTTTTCCACGTGTTTTTGAACGTCAATAAACGATTAGTATTACTTAAATATCTTAAAAACTTAGAAGAACGTGATTTTTTTCAATCTAATAACGCATGTGATGTAACTCGAAACAATACACTATCAAGGGCATTTTAAACCATAATTTATTCGAGTCCCATTAATCATAATACGTCAATGATAAAACAACTGGTGGCTTTTGCATCGGGTCATTGTCAAAGCGCATATGGTCTGTCAATATAATGACAGCGCTGTGAAAAGGAGCCTTGTTATTGTAGAACATGTGGCAGAAAACTCGCGTTGGGTGTTTTAGTTTTTACTCTATTACTTTATTAATAATTTAATATTGTCTGTAGTTAAATACAACTATTCCAATAGTTATTTTTAATGTCAAAGCCGCAAAATCATTGAAGCACCTCTTTTGAAAATATATTTGTGGAGTTTTACTTATTGTTAAATATTTAGTGTAATGTTAACGACTAGCTGTGACCTACATTTTGCCATATTAGTATTCACACGGTTATCATCGGGATCTATTTCACTATGAACTGGATAGTAAGAACAAGTATTTTTACACAACAGCGCAAGAGATTTAACTTTGTATATTAATTGTAATAAGCTAAGCTTTAAAGACATTGTTTGATTAGGATAGTTATTGGATATAGATAGATGATTGGTATAGCATACAAATGCCGTATGAACATAATTATTTTAAAAAAAATCGGATTAATGTAAGAAAAGCACGTACCATGAAACCGAAAACGTGTACACGCTGCTTGCCTTGAACTAACCTCAAACACTGCACTTAATTATTTTCTTTCATTTATGATTATTTAAATATTGCGAGACAGTTTACACAGCACTCAGTCGAAAGTTAGAAACCGACTGATCATAAACTCAGAGCCGGCCACGGCGCGGCTGGCGGCGCTGATGACGTCATATCGCGCGAGGTGCGAGACGCATACGCAGATATTTCGTAACGGGACTAATTCACGAACACTGTTCCTTACTCTTTTGGCTAATGCTTGCATTAAAAATATTCATAGTTAAGCAGTAATGAATATTATATTCAATTTATTATTTGAGTTATATTTTTGTATTGATTTATGATTTGATATTTTGAACGTTAGTGGGGGTTTGATCGTAATCCGTTTATATAGTAGGTAAATATTCAAAATAAAAAAAACTCTGCTTCTCTGTCTTTGGTTTACGCGAGTATCACATTGGTATAAGTTACAGGTCCCATAGTTTTCCATCGTATATCAGTCACTGTCAAAGTAAGGTCCCTGCTTATAAATTAATATTTTAAGATATGCAGGAGAATATGTATTAGGATAGGATATATGTAATATGTATTAGGAGAAGCATATTGGAATATGCTTCTCCTAATACAAAATGTGTATAATAATATTGAAGTAAGGTATAAGTAATTGATTTACATCTAATAATTTGTTATAATTAGCACACATGTGATTTAATTTAAAAATTTAGCTGTAATAAGGATGTACAATAAAATAGTGATTTCTAAGTTATAAGTCATAATACAGGATTAAATGTAAAATGAAAGTTCAGGTTCAATTGTTCCACGTAAGCATTTCCAAATCATAAGAATTCTTATGTTTTTGACTTGTGGTGTGCCTTCGGTTGAAAGGGTTAAAACATTAGGGCATTTTTATTACATTGAATAATCTCTCGCGTGGGTATATTGTTAACTCTAGCCACCGGATGCCATCACTACTGAGTCATGTAAATCATGGCTTATCGGTAACCTCGTCATCTGTTGATTGCTGTATAATCAAGGAATGTCCATACAAAAAATAGGCTTATTTGTCAAACTATGATTAATAAATAATTAACTATTTTATTTAATTGTTAGCAATCCTGTAATATATGGTAATTTATAACTTTTTACGTTTTATCGTTTACACCGTTCCAGATCGGGGTTTATAATCTAACATATCGAAATTATTGTTTAAAAACGTAAAGGGAAATAGTAAAGGGTTTTTTTTTATTACGTGGTATTGTTATATCATTTGATTAAATTGAAAATTGCAGTGATTGGCAACCTTTTGGTACGCTAAGTAAGGAAATTGTGTAAGTTTTTAATACTAATTATCTATATGTCACAAGTCTAATGACACTCCGCCGGCTGCTTTATTTAACATTCAGATTTATTATTGTAGGGATAGTTCCCGGCAGCGCATCATTAGATTTTTAATACTTTGTGTATAAACGCGTTCTACGTCGAAGGCAAACATCATAAGAAAGCTGGCATATCTTACACTTAAGAATCGAGGAGATCAGGCGCAAATGGCTTAAACTAGAGGACCCATTAAGAGTTGTTGCACGTCTGGATTATTATTAACCTCTATATCAACAGCATACTCCGTATATATCACACATAACTCGAGTCTACCCCCTTTTTATATTAATTTAGACCGGTACAGAACAGTATTGAGTATAGTGGAATTGTTCAACTCTAAAGTACTTCAATTCCAAACACAGATCTATTTTAATCATTTATTCAAATACAGATTTTAAACTCTTGTATGCAGATTTGTATTTTGCCTAATATAAGTTGTATAATTTAGACATTTTCCCTTCTAATTATTAAAAAAAATACTAACTTTAATAACTTGTATAGCTGTTAATTTAAGAAATAAACTATAAAATTTCTTGTATAAACAATATTACTTTACGGTTTAATACTTACCAGTCCTCCCACTATAAGTGTCAAATAAATTAAGGGTAGTGACACCGTTTTAATACATAAAATAAATTGTATAGAACATTTCAACTGACCAGTTCGTGAGGACAATATAATTAGGATTTAATAGAAGCAAAAAATTGCCACATATTTTTGAAAGGCGCATTGTAAAATTTTATATAATAAGTAGTTTCTTACTACTTATTTTATATAATAAGTAGTTTCTTACTACTTAACTTGTATAGCTGTTAATTTAAGAAATAAACTATAAAATTTCTTGTATAAACAATATACCGGCGTTATATGTATACCTAGCTTTTAACCATTTAAAGAAAGAAATACAAGTTATATTAGAATTTTGATAGATACATAATTGAGCCTACTTCTTTTAATCTCTTGAAAATGATGGCAGGGTATTAAATACAGGTTTAATACTTACCAGTCCTCCCACTATGAGTGTCAAATAAATTAAGGGTAGTGACTCCGTTTTAATACATAAAATAAATTGTATAGAACATTTCAACTGACCAGTTCGTGAGGACAATATAATTAGGATTTAATAGAAGCAAAAAATTGCCACATATTTTTGAAAGGCGCATTGTAAAATTTTATATAATAAGTAGTTTCTTACTACTTATTTTATATAATAAGTAGTTTCTTACTACTTAACTTGTATAGCTGTTAATTTAAGAAATAAACTATAAAATTTCTTGTATAAACAATATACCGGCGTTATATGTATACCTAGCTTTTAACCATTTAAAGAAAGAAATACAAGTTATATTAGAATTTTGATAGATACATAATTGAGCCTACTTCTTTTAATCTCTTGAAAATGATGGCAGGGTATTAAATACAGGTTTAATACTTACCAGTCCTCCCACTATGAGTGTCAAATAAATGAAGGGTAGTGACACCGTTTTAATACATAAAATAAATTGTATAGAACATTTCAACTGACCAGTTCGTGAGGACAATATAATTAGGATTTAATAGGAGCAAAAAATTGCCACATATTTTTGAAAGGCGCATTGTAAAATTTTATGTAATAAGTAGTTTCTTACTACTTATTTTATATAATAAGTAGTTTCTTACTACTTATTATGTAAAATAAGTAGTAAGAAAATGTATTACATTATAAATCACCGAAGACTGTTGAAAAGATCTAAGCTAAGCTTAGGCTTCATTAAATTGGGATTCCAAATGTAACTGTAATCTATATTCATATGTCTGTCAAACCACATTTACGGTCGTTAAGTAGCCAGCTTTGTACGCTACAAAAAATAAAGGTTTATATTGTATTACACTATATAGTATAATCATTAACCTTAGTATTTAAATTACTATATTTTTTTATAAAAAGATTGTTACAGCCTTAGTGGCACAGCCAGAAATTAAACTCAAGTTAAAATATTTATAAAGTGTATCAATATATAATCAATGTAGTTTAAAAATTATCAGGCGCAGTACTTGCTTTTTTGAAACAGTATTTCGGCTTCTTCTATAATATCAGGTAGGGCATGATTAATAGTCTATTGAAGAGTGAAGACTAGAACACTGGCAAACAGCGCGACACTCCCGAAAAGCATCGCTGATATAAATATTTTCGTAACTTAGTGCCAGAAGATAAATAGTATTAAATTTTAATTGAATAAGTTCACTTTATAATAAGGCTGCCACTAAACCATTTTATCGTAGTTTACTAGACATAATTTAAAGATGAAGTATATAGCACATAGATAAAGCAAAATATGAAAGTTTGTATTGACTTTCATCGTATTAAAAAAAAAAGATGTGTTATAATTATGAAAATGAAAAGGCATAGAGAAGTACCATATCTTAGTCAAAAATACTGGTGATGCAGATGAAAAAAATCAGCCTCAGTTGAGGGATGGAAACGTCACCTAAAAATAACGCTTATAACACAAGCTTCGATAAATTGACTTATAAAGTTGTAACAACAAAAGTTGGTTTTATCGCTTCATAAACAACGTTTTATAAGACAAGATAAATCGAAAATTACCTTTTGAAATACTTATAACTTCAACGTCTTTTTGGTTTTTGTTGAATTGTTATAGATTTAGTAAAACTGGTTAACATTAAGTTAAAAGCATGATCACAGAACACATACTATTCTAATGACGCATCGTGGCCCTTAAGAGATAACCCTACGTACATTTTTGTTAATACAAAATGTACAAGGATTTACAACTTTTCTGTTGCATTAACGATTTAGGGTAATGGTTGCATTGCATTCTGCATTTAGTTTCCGATACTCTAACGATTTTGGTAATATTGTAGATTATTTCTAACTATACTAGTTTAATATTTAATAATTTAATGTTATTTTATTGATTGTATGGTGAGGTAAAACTAAGCAAAAAATTTTTGGACGTAAAATTCGAATCTAAACTAAGGTTATTATTAGCGAAGCACTAATGGTGATTCGGCAAATACGGAATTTTCCTTTCCATTCTCATCTGAGGGTTTAAGAACTACTGCCTTAACGTAAGATGGTACTTTTATTTCCTAATAAACTCATATATACGTGTAAAACATAATTTTCGTGTTTTCCTTCAAGAATTAATAGATACGATTTGATGAATGTGGTACACCATACATCTTACCAAGGAATAATTCTCTTGGGGGACCGCTTAAGAAACATTGCATGAATAAATGAATGAGCTTGGAAGCGATCTGAGGTATCACGACTTTAAACGACAAAATATACTATTCATAAGAATGAAAATCTCATTTCCAGATCAAGGAAAACGTATAAAATTAATGAAGTCCAAAATGAATTATCACCGCCCATTTTGGTCAAAAGTACATATTTTTTTATATGTTATAGTCTAGGTACAGTGATGAGCCGGGTGAATGTCGGCATCCTCGCAATGTCTGCCTATATTGTTCTTGATTTAAAAAAATTGTATTAAAAAAATAAACTGTCAATCAACTTTGCCTCAAAAATGTATGTCTTATTTATTTATAGCCAAATAATTTTACGTTTTCTTTAAATTTTCTATCGCATTAGTAAATAATGAACATTAAAAATACATAAATAAAATAAACAAGATATTTGTCTGAAAGTATTTTATAATATCAAAACCCATACACATTATTACTGCGAATTATATGACAGGCGTATCTTTTATTTGCTTACATTTTTGTATGAATGACAGAGTGATTCACAATAACGCGCTAAGAAGGTACATCGTTCCCTTCCGAATCTTCCTTCATAACGTCTGTTAGAACGTCTGGAAGAGAACGTTCCGAACTTCTCAGCATAGGCAGACGCCTACGCTGAGAAGCCATCAGACACTTTCATTGAGACTCCAGTAGTATGAAAACATAAAGTGTAGCTGTACTTTGAAGATACCATGAGAGGGTAGCGTCATCAGGCACACACCGCAACTTCGAGCAATTCAAAATAAATAACATTCAAGTTACCTTACGCCCATACATATCAGAGATTATCAGTGTGGAAGTGCCTGTTTAGTAGACATTACGTGTACCTGAAATTGTTAAAAAAAAATACATTTCTATAATAAGTCACCCAATGAACTGTAATGAATTTAACTTTGCCTTTTTTCATACAAATATTGTTAACAATTAGAGTGGTTTTATTTTATTCAATTTATCTTCAACACCATCTTATAGAGAGAAATTTCAATGTGTAACGCTTCATGTAGATCGATTTAATATTTGATATTGCAAGCCTAAAACAAGCAAATACAATTAATATCTCTGTAGATGTTCGTGATTGATTATGCGGTGCAGGAACAGTTGTAAGTGATATCTGTAATAGCACGCTGCAATTTGACGTGATGTTAAACTTCATATCAAAACTACGTATGAGCGTTATATTATTAAAATGTCTAATAAGTGTTTAAAAAAACATACATACAACCTCCGGTCGGTTCGTTCTTGTGTTTTTGCTTTCAGATTTCGAATTCTAGTTTCACCATTTAGCCATAATTACGATCTGTCGCGACTTCTTACTAGTAATGGTATTTCATACGGCGATCTCTGTCCGATCTTGTGTTTTAGATTAAATTCTAACTAACCAATAATTGCTTTTGTAATCCATATATGAACCAGCGTCCCGGTTCCCACTTTGATTGTTTCAAGCACACTACGTGGTAAATGTGAGGTAAAATAGATATAGGATCTATTTAAGCTGGTAATTAGGTACTTTCTCAGAGTGTTAGATTATTTATTAAGTTAATTAAACACATCCGTTTATTGTTAAATTGACATAGACGAAATTATGTTTTTATGATTTTTAGCCAAGATAAGCCACACTAGAGTACTATAGTACCTACCTATTATTATTTATTTGGTATCCAAAAACTATAAAAGAAGCGCTCGCTGGGCTGGGAGGTGAAGGATTAAAAGGGAAGGAATGGGAAAGACCAGGAGAAATTCAATAATGCACTGAAACTCACTGTATCGCCTCTTATGTATTCAATAAAGTATGTACACACACTGATATCGATATTGTCATTCTTGACGTTTCTAGACACTCTCAAAACATTGAAGCGCCTTTATATATATAGGACTATGAACACTTGTTCATTAGCAAATAAAGAACGAATAGACCCGATTTTATTGAATAATGATAAATAAATATAAATAATTATAAAGGCTCAGCTATAGCCTTTATCATTATTATAGGAGGTATACCTCCTTATCTTGGATATATTGTGTTTGCTTTCTACGGTTTAAAAAAAATGTGTCGCATTCTACCGTGTACCGTTATTCCGTTTATATTTTATTTATAAACAAAATTAAGAACTGACGTAATAATTGGAGTATATCTATTGATCCCACTGTGAAATGCTAGATTTAGATTGATACAATTGTTTTTTTTTTTTATTAAAATGGAAAGGCAAGGAAGCTTAAATAAATCCGTCCATGACCTTATTTATTGAATTAACAGGTGGCGGCCTATATTTTAGTGTTTTTTTTAAACCGTTAAAGTGTTATTATTACACCAAAAAAACATTTGCCAAATGATTTTGTGAAATTGTTATGAGTCTTAAGCATTTCTACTTATAAAATGTTTTCTCTCCGTTAGCTAAAATAAACTCTTATATGAAATGGTACGAATATGGTGGATATTTCAATGGAAGTGAAACATAATAAGACCAAGCAAAAAGCATCGTAACAAGTGGGAATCATAAAATCACAAATACAATTTTATTTGTTAACGGTATCGCAGGGGGATAAAAAATAATGATGCGTCTAGCGCAGAGCTTATTAATTCGCCATTCAGCATACAATTCATACAATTCTTTAATCATATTATTTTAAATATTAATTTAGAGTAATGATAAGTGTTTGCTTTACCAGATTATAATTGTATATGTAATTATTATTTTTTTGATGCGACTTGTGACTTGTTCCTTAATTTATCTTACATCAAAACGAAAGCATGAGTAAGTTGAATGTATATCAATAGGATAACTTTTTTCACCATAAAAGTGTGGAGTTTTATTTTTTTAGCGATTTAACTGTTTATGAGATGAGGGAAAACATAATATGTAATTTTATATTTAATTTTAATATTTCCTTTGTGCTTCATACGTGTGCAGATATATGGGCCTAGTATTTTAAGACAATTTTACATAAGACAATTTTTATTTTATACTATCTTAATGGCCTATCAATGAAAACAATTTACATACAATTACTTTTTAAATGTAACTTAAAAATAGAATTATCTACCGAAATTATTCAAATTGAACATATTTAGTCCAGCTCTTTTCTACGAAGTTTCTAATTTCACTACTTTTCAAGGATTTTTTTTTTGGAATTTCAATTACTTACTTCAATGTATACATCGCTTAAGCCACGTCCATTTTCTGTGTCATTTTGAGCAAACTACATTTATACAAGACTTTAGTAAAAAAAGTACAGAAATGTTTTACATTAGTATTTTCTGTGAGTATGACACCCAAAACTAATAAATATATCAGAAGCCCAAATCAAAGTTAAAACGCCATTACAGTGTCTTAAAGCAAAGCTTACCCATAAATTACTTTGGCCTCAGCGTGTTGTTGTTGCCTCACTATAGCTCTCTCTGAACTGGTCGTGCAATAACGGCAGATGTCTGCTGTGCTAATTTTAAGAGGTCCTTATTGGTTTAATTTACGCACTTCCAGCGGACATCGTTGAAACTCCTCCGTTCTCGGGAAAATCATTAAGAGTGTCCTTAATTAAGCTTTATAACTCACATCCTGAGTCTATCCGATGGGTCTACTCATTATCATCAATCATATCTTTTCTCCATAAGATTTGTATGGCTATAAGTCCTATTTCCTGAAGATTATTATATTTTATAATTTTTACTCTTTTTTTTAATTTCGCCTCTTGTAAGGAGTTTAAAAGTTAATGGTTACGTAACAAATGAACATTATCACAAGAGCAGGTACTAATATAGGTTTAATACCAGGAGTGCTCTTACAATGTTTGTCAAATGATTGATGAAGTTTAATGCAATAAGTATATTTGAAATGGTTTCTTAGGAGAATCACCTAAACGTGAAGTTCTTGATGACATTAGAACACACATTTAAAAGGATGAAATTGCCATATTTTTTTTATGAGGCGCATTAGCAGATCGCGTGTGTCGGTTAAAAACGTTCGATTAAGTAAAACAATAAAGGCTTTTCAAAAAGTCATTCACAAGATCAACAGCGAAGAATTAAAGGAGTAAATAAAATCATTCTCTGCAAAAGCAATTTATTATAAAATTTATTGATCATAGTACACTCTGTTAAAAATATTTGTGCTTAGTTTGAGGCTTCTTTAAATTGGGATTCCAAAATTCACTTATATCTAGTTTCATAATCTGTCAAACCACATTTACAGCCATAACGCTTTGTGTGCTACAAAAATGAATATTTTAAGTTCACTTTTATTCTTTTAGTAAACTTAGAAGTTAAATAAGTATATTTAATAAATTAATACAGTCTTTGTGGCACAACCAGGAATTAACTATGTGCTCAAGCATATTTAAAAAAAATATCAAAAAATTGAATGTAGTTGAAAACTGATCAGGCGCAGTCCTTGCTTCTTTTAGACAGTCCTTCGGCTTCCTCTATGGTATCAGGTAGGGGCTGATTAATGGTTTCTGGAAGGGTGAAGACCAGAACACTGGCAATCAGCGCGACACTTCCGAAAAATATCGATGGTAGATTTTCGTAACTTAGTGCCTGTGGATAAGTAGTTATACATATAAGAAAAGAGCAGAAATAAAATACAAGTAATTTACATAAAGATAAAACAACAATTTTTTTAATTCTTTTTTTGTGTGTTTTTAATTATTAGTTTTAGGATTTTTTGGTTTTGGGTTTTGGTTTTAGGAGTTTGTTTTAGGAGTTTGATTAGTTGACAATTGTATCCTTATATATAAACCAATGTTGTGGGTTTTGATTTGATGTTCTTTTTAACCGACTTGACATTTGTCGCTCTCTTTCTTTATTATTATTAACGAGAACTATCTTTAATAGCCGAAGAGTCATTTTAAATATAAAACATGGACCATTTATATCAACGAGCACACTGTAAACAAATTAATTATTATTAAAAAGTTTTAAATTAATATCTCACTAGCAAAGGTGTCAATGGTGCCAAAGCGGATCCAACTCGGCCAAGTGATGAGCACACCGCCAACAACGACTGTCTGACACTCGTAGGAAAGACTTCAGACACATATATGTAGACAGAGCTATAGGCCACGGTAATGGAAAATTTTCCAGAAAGATAGACCACCAGTGACCACCATTTTTGATCTGCAAATATAAAATTAATAATTTATAGTTGAGGTTAATAGATCGCGATATTTGCACATGCTGACATGTTACAAACATCACATCAATAACTTTTCATGCAAAATGAATTTAACAGTTTTCTATTATTAATATTCAAGTCGTTAATAAAAACGTAAAATAAAGTAAAAACCATAATAAAGTATTGTTTGTATTGAGGAATTGAATGATCTACTAATAATTTATTAATAAATAAATTATTTTAACAGTATCTTTGTTATTTGATTGCATCTATTGATCAAAGAAACAGTAACGAAAATCTGAAGGTTTACTAGATACGATTGGATGAAGTTACAAATGTGGTACTTACAAAGTAATAATTCTCTGGGGGTCCCCAAAGGAACATTGCATGAATAAATGAATGAGCTTGGAAACGATCTAAGGTATCACAACGTTTAAACGACAAAATTTACTATTTATAAAAATGGAAATCTAATTTCTAGATCAAGATAAAGGTATAAAATTAACACTGTCAAAAATAGGTTTGGTAAAAGTTATCATTTTTAACTAAAGGTGAGTTTACTACGTCTGTGAGATCGCATTAGTATTAAGTTACTGTTAAAATCGAAAATAAGGTTAAAATATTTTTATTATATAATGAATAGATTTGCGGGGTTAAAGTATAAAATTGCGAATTTGTAATGAAAAATATAAGTTTATATTTAAATTAAAGTGATACAATCAAAATATTTAATCTATACATTGCTGTTTTCTGTTAGGTAATTTATGCCCTTCTATGGTATATTTTGAACAAGGTCTGACGAATACGAATGGTTTTTAATTGCAGTTTCTGTAGAGTTAAAATGGTTTCTTAACAACCACTATGTAGTGGAGATATGAAGTATTAAGATTATTTTCAACACAAAGGCACAATTCTTATCTTTTAATAATTATTATCTTTGCTTACCATTTGGTATGAATGACAGAGTGATGCACAATAAAGCGCTGAGCACGTACATCGTTATCAGCACACGTTTCCTTCCGAATCTGTCTAGTAACAGCAGACATGCGAAATTCGCAGGAATTTCCACAAAAGCCACCAATATAAAGTTCATGTATTTATTTCCAGCTAACGACACTGAATTGATTGAAAGTCCGTGGTACACAAATGTGCACGTGATCCATAAGAACGAACACACTGCCACTCTTTTCCTGATAATACTCGATTTAATAACTTTTAAAAATACAGATTCTTCTGCTACTACCTCCATACACTTTTCATTTTCTGTATTTGCTGATAATTTATCCAATTCATAAATTGGACTTAGAACAGATTCCGACAGATCAACCTTGTTCATTTTCGCTGCTTTTTGCAAGATGGCCGCCGCTTCATGATGTCTACCTTTGCTCAGTAGCCATCGGACACTTTCATTGAGAATCCAGTAGTATGAAAATACGAATGTAGCAGGAAGATATATTATTCGTAGGAGATTACGCCAACTTTGAAGATACCATGAGAGGCTAGCCAACGTCATGAGGCCAAACACGTAGAATATATTGATAAGTGTATTTCCAAACACTCTGCCCTTTGGACCTACGAGTTCCATAGCTGAACATAAAAAAATAATAATATGAGTTCAGCGTATAAGCATCGCGATACAGCGAGGGAATGCCGCCAGCATTGTGGGTACTTAGTCACAGGGACCAAACTTTTCAAATTTGTTTTAGTTTTGTGTTTTGTTTTATTTTAAGTTATATTAGTTAGGTTAATATTACGAATGTTTATTTTAATTAATCATATACATCATCTAAATAATATAGCAAATGCTATTCATTTTTAACAAAAGCTTACCCAGAACAAACGCAGTTGTATAGGCACCAGCACCCAACGCAGCTTCGAGAAATTCAAAAATAAGCAACATTACGTAGCTGGTTGAAAAGGATCTTAGGAAGCCGAAAATGCCATTCATAAGAGAGGCGATGGACAAAGCCACCTTACGCCCATACTTATCAGAGATTATCCCAGTCAAAGGTAGTGCCACAAAAAGCCCAATATTATGAATAGATCCTATTAGAGTCCTCTTCCAATCTTGGCAACCAAGGTCAAACTGTAAAACAAATACATCTTTCTAGGTATATTCTTCTGTTGATAATAAAAATATTTTGGTCTTATTATTAGGGTTTATTTTGCACTTTTTTTAGGGTTGCCTGGAAGACAGCTTGTTAGCGGTAAGTTACACTGTATTATGAATGTGATAATAATGTAAATAAATGCATATTCTATATATATATAATTTACCTTTTTTACAATACTTATCTAGCATGTCTTGTGCGTGGATGATAAGAGGCACACACGTGGTAAGTCATAATATTTTGTTTACGTTGGATATATGTTTACCGAATCAGCAATTCAAATACATAGTAGATGTAATATAACAATGTGATCAATAAAAAATGGAGCATTTTGTTTACAAAATAGTTTGACCTCATATTAATATTGTTATACATGCTGTGTTATTGTTACGACTTTTAACAGTGAAGTCGTATGCTTCGTTAACGAGAACTGCTATTTGATGTTAAAATTATTTTTAGGTAACCGTCTTGGTTGAGAGGAAACGACTATATTAGTAGTTAGAAATGAGATACCAAAGTGTTTATATGATAGGAAAAAGGTCGAAATATAAGATCTAACAGGGTGTAACGGTTCGATGAGAAACAATGCCTTATTATTTCTAGCTGCGCAAAAACAACAACTAAATTTATTTAGTTATTATAAAAACCATAACACAAATTCTAAAATTGTAATGTTAGACGATGTAACACTAAACTTAGTTGATGTTAACAGTGAATAAGTACTACGATACATAGGGGTTCATAAGGCGACGCGACGGCGTGTATACATATATACGAGTATAATATAAATTGCTCTTAGATCATTCTAATGCATGCATAATATGCATATAATGTGCGCAGTTCATATTACAAATATATATCAAAGTCAGTTATTACGAACACACAATAAAATTGTATTAGTCTAAGTACATAATACATTATATTTACTTACATCCCGAACAGCAGAATCCTCATCACTATACACGATATCATCACATTCATTTATTATCGTTATGTTAAACGATTCCTTACTACACGTGGTAGCGTTCTCTACACCACCATATCGTTTACACCGTGAGAAATCATTTTTTTTCCTTGGTATTGCGAATTCTAGCCAAGATGTGTCATTTTGAGAGGTGCATAGGGGAACATTACACCTGAAATAATTTACGGTATAGCACAATAAGCTTTAATTTATGATTTGTACCCTATGTGGAAGTGCCTTTTTAATAGACATTATTTGAATCTGAAATTGTTCTACAGAATGTAACATTATCCAACGTCATCCAAAACTTTCAAACTATGTAATGAGTTAGTTCATGAACAACCCTTTCTTCACACATATATAGTGAGACATAACAAAAATACTGTTTTTTATTTATTTTTAGGTTCAATACTAGCTTGTAACCAAATACCAGAGGAATATCAAAGTGTAACACCTCATATAGAGTGATTTAATATTTGATATTGCAAGTCTAAAACAAGCAAATACAATTAATATCTCTGTAGATGTTCGTGATTGATTATGCGGTGCAGGAACAGTTGTTATTTATGCAATTTGACGTGAGTATCAATTTGAAGTGTCAAGTTAATTTTTAGAGTAGAATCAACACGCTAAAACAGCTCGCCGCTAACGTCCTTCAAGTTATTTCTTTTAATTGTTAATATTATTCGCCTTAACCAAATCTCTCCAAAAGAGTTCTGTCATCTTAGTATCGAATACGGCTTAGCTGTAGGAAAATCGTTTTGTAATAGAGAAATTACTATCAATATTCAAACTAACAAATCTTGTCTTGCTTTAAATTCTTACCAACGATTTATTACTTAAATAATTCGTATATTTAGGTTAAAGGGTCCCCTAATCCCACTTCGATTGTGATAAGCACATTCCTACGTGATAAACGTGTGGTAAAATAGATATAAGATCCATCATCTATTTAAGCTGGTATTTAGTTACACGCGAAAACTAAAAACATTCGTGTGAATGTTTCATTAATTATTAAGTAATTTAAACACAATTTTTAAATTATTTTTTTAGCCAAAATGAATCTTGATTTTGGCTAAATGAATATGATTTTATTTTCTCTTTAAATAATAGTTTTTCTTTGCTCTATTTTTTATGCATTAGCAAACGAGCAGGAGCGGGCACTAAAATTAAAGATATAAGTCATAGTGGTCCATGAACGTCCATGAGACTTACTGGTGTGTTGCCGTACTTTAAGAGAATGGTATAGGAACGGAACGTTCGACAGTATTGCTTCAGATAATTAAACCTATTGACGATTTTCTATGTGAGTGCTATTTCCGTGCTTGCCAAGTTGTAGCTCGATGATAGCGTACCACTCCCACTTAAAACTTTTTACGAAAATGTTAGTCGATAAGTGTGATGACCTGAACGTAGTGAGGCCAAGTTATCGGTGCATTCAGATAATGATGAATTAGGACACAAAGACTTATAGTCAATATTTATTTGTGTAGTTTATATGTTTTTTTGGTCTACTGCGGTAAATATTACAATTTACGTCGATAAAATGTCAGAAATAAAACGAATCTAACAAATAAGTTGGTTATAGGAATAATACGCTATCTTCCAATGAATTAAATTTATCATAAACATTAAACGTGTTATGTATTTATAAATTGTCAATTAAAGCTAGAACTCAGTACATTAGCATAAGTGATAAATGTTAAAATTCTAAATATAACAAGTACGTTGATTATTTATTAGTTTAGGGACCGAATTTATATTAATTTCAATACAGGACGCAATTTTTTTGTAACTTGTGTAGAGGGTCAATAGAAGCTTAACCTCAAGTTTGTGGTGTCGCCATCCTTACCCCCCGGCCACCATCTTGGTAAAAGGGATCAAAACATTTTTTTACCTACCTTTTTACCTACATTTTTAAAAAAAATTTAATTGAGAGTCCGTAAATGTGTGTGGCACTGACTTTAAAAATAAAATTGCGTCCTCTAAGAAATACAAAGCAAACACTTTAATGGACTATATGTCATCTGCAAAATAACCTATTTTCTAATCTTATTTTATGACAGACCCTTTTAAAATGTTGTTTTAGTTAGTTAGTTTCGGTCTTTTTAGTAATAGCTAAGTCCGGGAAGCTACAGTTAGATTACGTATTAGTTTTAATACAAAACTGGTACTCGCAGCTGAGGTAGCTCTTACTTTAAAACCTAATGTTTGAATTAATAAAGTCAAAGTCAAAATGTCTTTATTCATTAAGGTACATAGGACCATTTAGAATCGTCTTAAATCTAGATGATTCGGTTTCCTTGACTTCCTTGCCTTCTTCTTCTCAGTTTGTTTTTTTTTGAGAAGAAGAAGGCAATAAACTCGTCTTGGTTGTACTACACGTAATACACGTAAAGCATTATTATTCCGAAACCGACGCGACCCATTGCGCATGCCCTAAAGATTGGGATGTTACTGACGGACCACATTGATTGAATTTCTAGTTTTAATTAAAGGGACAATTTATCTCAATATTAAATAACACTTTATTATCCGTTAGATTACTTAAATTATCCTTACCTGTAACTTATATCAGGAGCCTCGAACACATACACCGGACTGTACATACCCGCCAAATATATGGGAAATAACAAAAACGCATAATTAATAATATTGTATCTTCTAAATGGTCCTATCTGTTGTAAAATTAAATCTAAACCCACGTTGGTTGCCATTTTATTTAGAATTCTCACGTTATTTTAAATCAATTTAATAATTCCACTGAAAATAAACACGTGTGGTAAGGGAACATTGACATGACTGAATGTTTAACGCGCATGCGCAAATGTCAATGGATATCACGAAAATGATAGATAATTTTTTAACAAGCGATAATTATTCATATGTAACATATTGTTTAAGTATGTACAATTGTATTTTCTTTCTTCTGTTTGAAAACAAAATAGTGTGTTCTACGATATGTTTTCTAAAATTTATTTTTTAATTAAACATAAATGTAATTAATAAAATCATTCATAACCACTGAACAAACAGGTGGTGCCGGCCTTAATTACAATGGATTTTGAAATTCTACATCAGAATAATAGTAAGAAAATAAATGATTTTTGTGATTTTTCTATACTAAATTAAATTTGATTCGTATGTTTAGCGTTTTAATGAGAGATTTCCAATTTTCCATAATCTTTATGATACATCTTGACATTTTTGATGGAATGTTTTCTTTAAACATAAAAATTATGTCAAATGGTACTGATATTCCGGATACATCAAATGAAGTACAATAAGAAACCAGTAACAAGTGGGAATCATAAAATCTCAAATACAATTTTATTTCTAAACGGCTTCGCAAGGGGATAAAAAATAATGATGCCTTTAGCGGAGAGCTATTTAATTCACTACTCGCGTATCTCAGTTTATAGTCAAAGAATTATTTTAGCTTCATTAGTTACTTCATAATTTGTTTCTTCAATTTTGATTGTAAATGAAGTATTTAAAAAGTTTCTTACATTGATAATTTTTAATATTAAGTTCGCGATATTACTTAATATTGAGCGTCTACTAAATTTTCAAACGCCTCTTAAACTTAAACCTCTTAAGCTAAAAATATGAACAGTTTGAACATCTTGCTTACTATATCTTAATTATTTTTTTAGTTAGTCTGTTTTATCACTTATATCGAGGCTCCACACTCTTTTCAATTTAACGAATAATGTGAATTCTACAATTTTAATACTAAACAATTTTAAAAATTGTAAAGGTTTCTGTAATATATCAAAGATGGCGTGATTAACAAGCCATTGTTACAACTCTTATCGGTGGCGCCTTAAGCCTATACCTCTCTTGACTTATTATTACTATAATGACAGGGTAAAGTAAAGTAGGTGCTATACAAGTATATAGTTCTGATATCAGTTTAAACATTTTAATCTGATGGAGTACATTATATGTATATATCATATTGTCAAGTTAAAGAGTGATAGTTACCTGAGTGATATTACAACTAAACTTGTAATAATGACATTGATATGACTAAGATATCAGCTTAATTAATTATATAATATTATATTCCATTATATAGGTATATAAAATATACAATAAAATATGTTTAAATATTAGACTTTCAACATTTGCATCATTGAATTTTTCGAATCCACCCAAAAACTTAGTTGGTATGAATTGTATGTTATCGTTTGAAACCACTAATCGCTTCTTTAAACCGTCGTTAACATGACGGACACAATCTTCGATTAAACCCTCAAAGGTTTCTGGTACATTTGGTAAAGCAAGTTTGATCGAGTTACAAAGTTTGTTCAACGCTACCACGAGTTCCACATCGAGTTTGTCAGTCTGCTCCGCTAACAATGAAATACTATAATATTATACATTTTTAAAGACATTTCAGTAACATTTGTCAAGTATACTAAATACTTATTTAAACAGGCCCCAATTCCTTCTATCCCATTAAAAATAATACCAAATCGTGAAATATCAAATAGTAGTATTTAGTACCAAGAACATAAGCTAGATATTGTCTACCACATATTCGAGACTCTTGCTCATAAGTAGCCTTAAATTACATTGTTGTCGTGGTAAATCAACCTTAGTAGGGGTTTCGAAGTAGCAGATTGCTCTGAAATCCTATCAGTGTTAGCGGACGAGTATTTAACAGGACATCGATTGACTAAGCTATAATATTACAGCGTATTTGAATTAAGTTTATATAATGTGGAACATTTCCATACTTACATTTTTGTACCACTAATCTAGGCTGTCATAGATATTATTCAATTAAAGATCTGTTTTTTTGATAACGTTAAGTAACTCTTATGCGATCTAAGTTCTGTTAAGTAATGTTAAATGGATCTAAAAAATAAAAGATCGTTATTGTTCGCTGTTTAACCTATTTAATCATAAATACTTTTTCTCATCATAATTTTTAATATGCTTTGTACTTTAAATTTATTCTAAAAAATATCCTGTAATGTAATTGTCATACTATGTTTAAGAAGTAAATATTATTATTAATATAGTGGTCAAGACCAGCAAAACGAAAATCAAACGTTAACTCAATTTAAAAGTCTGGAAAATTATTAATTATATATTTGTCGTAGCTCAAAAACAGACTATTATAGACTGCAAAAACTAAGTCAAAACTATTCTACTAGTCTCGTCGCTTAAAAAGGATGACGGAAACGTATCTGGCTGGTCAGCAAAGCCTAGAATAATAGTCGGGCCTTCGCAAGGTGAACAAAGAGGTTCGTTAGCGCACTCCGAACTTTTCCACAATTTTCACCGCCGTCATTTAGAAATTGTACCGCCTTGATCATTCTAACGGTTGCCTGACATTTTGATCTTTTGATTTCGAAGTTAAAAAACTATGTGTAAAATCCCCAGAAGTAATAAAATAAAAAAGTAGTTTTTTTAATAAGTAATTGATATATATATTACCTAGTCGGTAACGACGACAAACAAAAGCATTCAACAAAAAATAAAAATACGGTATATTTACCGCTAACGTTGACATGACATTAGAGTATGACATCTGTCAAGCGTGACAGTCGTTAAATTGACAACTACAAATAGCGATAATCTAGTGAACATAATTTTTCATTAACAAGAGTGCCATCTTTCGCTTGAGTGTGTAAGATTATAATTAACTTAAATAAATCAATGTATCGGCTATTTACGTGGTACTGGAACGCTCCCGTAGATGACGCTTACCGGCTTATATAATGTCAATTCGCATATAAAATATTTTTGTTATCACAAATGTTACGCAGTTCAATGTGCAATCCATCATCGTATGCTTTATATAGATATGAATATTTAAGATTGTCTCGTATGCAGAATATTCTATACGAGTGATGAATCTACATTTATGTACAACTTGTTTTTTCGTAGAAACCAATCTAACTGCTTGGTATTTCGTAGAAGTTTTTGCAGTGGCGTCTTGTGTCTCGTGGCGCTTGCGTTGAGCGCTGAGCGTGAGTTTATGTTGTTCGATATATGGAAAATATCAAGTGTTTTAAGTAAAAAATTAAGGAAATGGGTACTGCTGTAGATGAAATTTGGGCGCAGTTGGGCAGCTTTGGAAAGTTTACGGTTATACATTATACACTTCTTTTAGTACCATGTTATTTATATGGAATGTATGGATCGGTGTATAACTTTGAGGCTATGGATATAAATTACAGGTTTACATTATTTTTTTATTTATTAATAGCACCACACAAAAGTTAACCTATTTTAAACAACATGTTTGAGCTAATATTCGTTGCTGGATAGAAATAGATACTGACCTAATTTATTCAAATTTATTTTAATATATTGCTAGTTGTTGTAAAATTTGATCGAACAAAAACTAGTAAAGATTTTACTATCGTTGGCGGTGTGTAGTCCTGTTAGTCGTTATTCGAATATTTATGTCATTGAAATATTGATTTTGGCAGCAAAAAATAGCCTTGACACTGGCAATAAATCTTTTACAAGTTAGTTAAGATATAGTATAATACAATATCTTCCTTTACTTAAAATATTTTTGACCGTTCTACCGTCAACGTTGAACGTCACCGAATATTTCTTGCTGTTTTATGTCAAGATAATGTGATGCACTAAAGGCCTATCAAAGCATTAGGACAAATATCTTTCAAAGTCTATGAACATTATTGGTTCCTAGTCACACAATACTATAGAAGTGATTTCACAATATGTTTAATTTGTCAATGCTTGTCAAAAATATTTCTTAGTGAAGCTATTGGGTACGTACCTATTCGGTTTAATTCCGTAATAAATAAATCTTGATAGCCCTAAACTTTACATTTTTCAGATGCAAAGTACCTCAATGCGAAGGTACAAATGAAACATTGTGGTTAGAGTATGCTCTACCAAAAGAAAATAATAAGTCATCAAAATGTAAGCGATATTCGTTTTTAAATGAAACGGATCGATGTAATATAAATGAATTTAGTATGGATATTGTTGGATGTGAATCGTATGTATATAGTGAAGAGGATTCAATAGTTAAAGACGTAAGTATGATAACATACATTATTTATTGCACTGATTTGAACTGTCTTTTATATGTTACATTTTAGTACATTTATAATAGACTAGAGGTTGAACGTAAATTAACATAACTAAAATTTTTTTTACGTTTTTAATTAACATTACAATAGTGGGGTATTTTAATTAAATGGAAACTACGTAGGTAACAATTAACGGCCTTCTAAGAAATAATTTAAAATATTTTATGTAATTTGAAGATTATAAGATATTTCCTATATAGATACTCTTTGCGCTAAGGAAGCATTAAAAATTTAATGAAAGTATTAAAACGTAACTAACCTAACCTGATACAATTATAATAGCAACTAATGTTATCTTAGTTGTTGTAATTATGACTAGCCATAATTTGATAATAAAATCTTAAAAATTCATTAAACCTTAACAGTTTGACCTAGGCTGCCAGAATTGGAAGAGAACACTTATAGGAACGATGTATGGCGCTGGCTTTTTCATATCCCTGACTACAACTGGCATTCTTTCGGACAAGTACGGAAGGACCAAAGCAATAGCTGTCGCCTCGTTTTTCTCAGGCGCGTTTGGTGTTATTAGATCGCTCTCAATCAATTATGAAATGTTTATTATTATGGAATTTTTGGAAACTGCATTCGGCGCTGGCGCATATAATGCGGCTTTTGTATTAGGTGAGTTAGTTTCTTTTAAACACAGCCAAGCTGGTTGTTTAAATTTTAGTCTTCGCTTATGATATTTTCTGTGTATTTCTATTTTTACATCAGTTCATTAGTATTTTAGTATATAGTATTTTGTTGTATTGCATTAATTGCAAAAAATATTATAAATACAGTGTAAACCCCATGTAACCAGTCCATTTAACAACCACTTTTTATAACGGAATAAAATGCGCAGTCCCTTCAGTGTCGTTATATAGAGTTTACACTGTATTTGCTTTTCGTTTATTGCTTTGACCGACGAAGTTAATTATTATATGATATAAAAAGTATGAAGTAACTCTAAAATCTAAGTAATGGAAGTTGAATAGGTACTACTATATGAGCCTACGTGATTATTAAACGTGATTGGGTTCGACTTCTGGTTAAACAATGGTTTGTTAACAAACAGTCGTAACAGTAGCTATTGCGCAAATTGGAATAACTTAACTTGGACACGCTTGTTGCGTATTTAAACGAATAGAGTATACCAAATAGTCTCATAAACTAAGCATCGCTGTCAGAAAATGACTATGAAATATTTAGGTTAAGTTACACTAGTAGGTGCATAGTCTCATAGCGACTTATATAATTACTGAACTCCTTGCTGCTAAAAGCTTTATCAATATTTTATGTATACAGGCATGGAACTTGTGCAGCCAAAGGATAGGGTCTTTGGCAACACTTTAATAAACATTGCATATATTACCGGAACGATGACTCTATCACTTTTGGCGTATTCTCTTCAGAACTGGAGATATCTCCTTAGAATTATCTACACACCTGCAATTTTTATCATCAGCTATTTATTTATTTTAAACGAAAATCCTCGATGGCTGATTTCCAAAGGCAGATATGAGGAAGCCCTTGTGGTTATAAAAAAGGCAGAAAAAATGAACAACATCGAAATACGCCCAGAGGTTTTAACCTCTTTGAAATTTGAAAATAACCAGAAACAAAGAGAGGTGCACGAAGGTTTCTTATCTGTTCTTGGGAAAATTATAAGATCAAGAACTATTGCTTTAAGATTACTGCTTTGCTGTTATCTGTGGATGACCTGTTCGTTTACATACTATGGACTGTCAATTAATTCCGTTTTCTTGGCTGGAAATAAATATTTGAACTTTTTGTTAGTGGCCTTTGTAGAAATACCGGCCAATTTAGTATGTTTGTTCATTCTGAATAAATTTGGAAGAAAAAAGGTTTTAGTAACCGTATACCTTTTGAGCGCAATATTTTGTATGACTCTATCTTTTATTCCTGAAGGTGAGTGTATAATATTAAGTAACAAATATGAAAAATAGAAATACAACCACAATTAGCGTATGCATATATAAACGTGTTTAAGACAGAAGAAATTAAAAATAATTATGTACTTTACAGTTTAAAAATTGGCAACTATTTAAAAAAATAATTTACTTTGTAAGAATTTCTCATTGAAACTGTTTAACTGATTTGTTAAATCATTATACAATGAGGATAGCACGTATACGCCTGTAGCCTCACATCGACACTTGTTGTAAGTAAAACCATAAATAATAAAAAAAAGTTATCTGTACCATATTGCGACAAACTTTTCTGTTTAATTTGTTTTTGATAAACCATTCCGAATTTGAAAGCAAGTAAATACACAGGTCAAAACAGGGTATATAAATGGCAACTATTTTTTGTCTCTTTCAGTTCTTTCAATATGGCGGCTGGTATTATACATGGGTGGCAAATTTTCTATTACGATGGCATATAGTACTGTGTATGTAACAGTGTCTGAAGTATTTCCGACCAATGCCAGACAATCACTGTTAGCGATTTGTGCTACTACAGGACGTATTGGATCAACTATAGCCCCACAGACACCGTTATTGGTATATAATATTTTATATATATATGGGTACACTCCATGTAACTCACTCGTCACTGTAACTGGATTTAACGACAAACTCTCTAAAGCGTCGAAATCAATTGGCTTTGGTCGGTTTAGGTTGTAATCCATACAATGATTTTTTCCTATCTCCATTTAACGAACACTCTCTAAAACGTTATAATATGCACAGTGGTCTTCGCCTTCAGTGTCGTTATATAGTGTTTACACTGTTTTTTCATTTGATGCCAAACATTTTCCTCATATTGTTCCCCTTGTCATGAAAAATATACTAACTCATGTTTATAGTACAATTTTATGGATTTTTTTTATTAAAATGTAAATGAATTTCCTATATTTTGTTCATTTACGCACAGACTCATCATACGTTAATTGCATTTCGCGAAAAAAAAAACAATTACCATTATTAAAATTGTTTGAACAACTGAGTAGAACTTTGTTATAATTTATTTTAGTACTAAAATAAAAATGCTTCTTTAATTTAACCTTGCCTTAGTACTCATTATTAGAAAGAGATTATGAGGAATTAATAGTTCGTTTATTTTATTTCAGGCTCTCTACTATGCTAATTTGCCAACGATATTTTTTGGTAGCGTCGCTCTACTTGCAAGTATGGTGTCTTTGATGTTACCTGAAACGATCAACAAAACATTACCAGATAACTTGGAAGAAGCCAAATGTATTTCCCATACGAAAAAGAGTGTTAACTGAATATGATATTTGGTTAAAAACATTATTTATAATTTATGCATTTTTATATTAAGTATGTTAATAAATGTCATTTTTATACCAGTTAAATGTCAATTGTAGACAATGGTTTTTTTTACATAACTTTAGTAAACATATTACCGAAAACTGTACCATACGTAATTAATTATATGTGAACTGTACTTATAATATTAAAAATATATATTGGAAACAACCTGACGACAAGTTTATCTACATGACTTTGTAGACTCGGGATTTTCATATCATTCAATTAAAGATAAAAGCAACTGAGATACTTAACGAATTGTATTATCTTTAATCTTACTAAGACTAAGTAGTTAGTATCTTGTTTGTACTTTTGTTCGCTGTTCTGAAGTTTATTTAAGGTTACAAAAATAATTGGGTGTATGTAGTGTATGAAGTCAACAGTTTTAGTGTATATGTAAGATAAAAAAAGGACAGTGAAGAAATGGCTGAAGGTACCGGTTCAAATTTAGATGAAGTCTGGAGGCTATTAGGGCCTTTCGGGAAATATACGGTTGTGAATTATGCCTTCCTCTTGTTTCCGTGTTACTTAGCCGGAATGTATGGATCTGTGTTTAACTTTGAGGCTATGGATATTAATTATAGGTAATATTTATGTTTGTTATTTATTTACATAAACTTGATTCTCAATTTATAGTCTCTTATTGCAGACTTAATGAATTGTTTATAGCAAAACTACTGACAGGCCAGCCAAAGGCCCCCAGTGGCTGGTCGTTACCGCTATTCAGGAACGATGATGTCTCGTATTGTTTATAGCTGCTGATCATAGATGTCGCTGTTGTGTCATTTTAAAAGATCTCACATATTAATAGTTTTAAATAACTAATTATATAGTAAATAAGTTATTTGAAATATTTTTAAATGTTATTATTTGACAATTAAAAGATTTGGTATCAAAAGCATCTCCTACTATACTTATCTGACCATAATTAATACAGCTAATAATTGAAACTACAATCCTAAATTTCAAATATTATGTCTAAAACTTCACAAGGAACGAAAAAGTGATCGGTTATTTTTGCAATGAGAGGTATTGGTGGTATTAGTTGAAGTATTATAAAACTGTAATGTGTATTTATATATGTTATTAATTAAATGAAAAGTCACTCTAGCTTAATTACATAAATGTGATTAGTTTTGTTCTACTATTAAACTACTGTACTGATATAATGGTGACAATCTTGCAACTTGAAAATTTAAATAAGGCCTTTTTAATTACGGCGGTTCTAAGCAGAAGCAACACTATTATGTTTGAATATAAGGTAATACACGTATATTAATTTTAACTTTCTTAAAAATATACTAAATTTCCAGATGTGCAATTCCCGAATGCGAAAATTTAAATTCAACTTGGTTAGAATTCGCTATACCGCAACAGAACAATAAATTTGAAAAATGCAGAAGATACCAGCGTTTTAACGATAGTGACTCTTGTGATAAATCATCCTTTGATAATTACTCAATTATTCAATGTAATAAATACACATACAGTAATGAAGACTCGGTCGTAAAAGATGTAAGTATTTTCCACGCGAATTTATAACACCATAAGCCGTTATTTAAGCACAAAACAGTCTTGTTATTGTTTTATTAGATTTCTCGTCCTGTCGAGTTAGTTCCATGTTTTGTTAACAAGCAAATATGTCCTTATGAAAATTCAAAATCAGTCTTATTATATAGCTACACTGTACCTTTGTTGTTTAGTTAAATATCCCTCTGTTTTCCTCTCTGAAATAATAATAATATCTGAAAATGTAAGAAGTAATAAAGATAATTTTTTGTTGAATTCTATGGGTTTATATGCATAATTACATATTCCTATGCTTCTATATTACTTTACTATTATTGCTTCTTACATTAGCTTGCATGGCTCTTAGTAATCCATTATCTAATCTATAATCACATTTGATATTCACACACTTTCAGTTTGACCTCGGCTGTCAATATTGGAAGAGGACACTTATAGGAACAATCTCCAGCGCAGGATTCCTTATTGCATTACCGGTAACTGGAGTAATTTCTGATAAATACGGTAGAGTAATAGCTATGTCGATATCGTCTTCCATGTATGCTATATTTGGAATAATAAGATCTTTCTCAACTAGCTACGAAATGCTTATAGCCTTTGAGTTTTTGGAGACAGCAACAGGGGCCGGGACATATAGCACAGCTTTTGTCTTTGGTACGGTTTAAATTTCCATTAAAATTTATTAGTTTTATTCATTTGTATAAAATGTGTTGTGTGTTATAGGAATGGAGTTAGTGCGCCCCAATGGCAGAGTGTTTGGTAATACATTGATCAACTTTTCATTCATTCTCGGGTCAATGTCCCTGTCTCTACTCGCATGGGCCGTGCAGAACTGGCGACTCATGTTAAGAATTGTATACGCACCTGCATTTCTGGTATTATCATACGTAATCATATTAAACGAAAGCCCGCGATGGCTTCTCAGCAAAGGACGATATGATGAAGCCTTATCTATAATTAAACATGCCGAGAAGATGAATAATGTAAAAATTCCCGAACATTTATTGTTATCATTGAAAACAGCCAAGAACGACGAATCAAGTATTGATGAAATTATATTCGGATCTGTCTTCATAAATGTTATCAAGTCGAGAACAATGATGTTGAGGCTTGCGCTTTGTTGTTACTTGTGGATCACCTGCTCTTTTGCATACTACGGCCTATCAATCAATTCTGTATCGTTGGATGGAAATAAATATTTGAATTATATGCTTGTGGCATTTATAGAGATACCAGCGAATGCGGTCTGCTATATAATTCTAACTAAATTTGGAAGAAAACGCGTGTTGGTGACAATGTTCACTCTAGGAGGGATCTTCTGTATTGGTCTGACGATGATATCGCGTAAGTTGTGTTGATAATATGCATAATAGTTATAAAGTAAACGTATACTTTGAAGTGTTAGTCTACAGCGAGCATCCTTATAACTTCTGCAACATTACTTAAAGTATGAAGACTTAAAACTGGTAACAATGTATGAAATATCTACATGAAATATGGGATATTAGAATTTATTAATGTTGAGATAATGCATTTTTTTAGATAATTAGATTTTCCAAGTGTACTCGTACATAATCAATGTTTTTTTACATTCCCTGTTATCAAACAGAACCTTTGTAATTACCAATGTTCTAATATTCCACGTTGGAGCAGGGGGGCGATATGACAATTCTCCGTTCCTCTATGTCGGTTCCCTTTCTGTTAAGTAAGCTGCCTTTGATCTACAGTGATTTAAATAATTGGTAGTAATTATATTGTATATATATTTTTTAACTTTGACAACTTAAAATGTTTCAGGCGACTCCTACTGGTCTTTATTTATTTATTTATCGGGAAAGTTCGCAATAACAGTTGCATATAGTACCGTATATGTCACAGTGTCTGAAATCTTTCCAACAAATGCGAGAAAATCACTACTTGCTGTATGTTCGACAACGGGAAGAGTAGGGGCTTCGATGGCGCCATTAACTCCATTACTAGTAAGTCTAACAAAAATATATTCAAGTCTGTTTTATATGAATCCGCAATTAGGCGTGAATTCGGTGGTGATGGAATTATTAACGAAGCCGTTCTCTAGTCGGTTTTTTTTTATAGAAGAGGGGGCAAACGAGGAGCAGGCCCACCATATAGGTGAAGTCGCCGCCCATAGACACTCACGCGGCTGGTAGCTCGTGAGTGCGTTGCCGGCGTTTAAAGGAAAATTAGGGAATGGGGGGGGGGGAAGATGACGGGGGAGGGGAAAGGATGTGCACCGGAAGATCTCAGTCACCGAACGAAACGCGAGTACAAAATGAACAAAGTCCAATTGTATCACTTTACGCCGGTTTTCTGTGAGAGAGTGGTATTTCTCCGGCCGTGCCTGCACATTCGGCTGAAACTCTAAGTCACAGCATGGCACTCCCACTCAAAAAACCTTTGGAGCAGTTTGCGCCCCAGATAAATAAACATATAGATACGATACTAAATCATTGATACATTTCACTGAGGCCGATAGCCTATCTAACAAAATGCTTATTTAAATTTAAAAATTAAATACATTAAGAAATAGGATAGTGTTGCCACTTACTACCTTGAGCAGAGATAACCTCGCTGATTAAGATCCGTCTTTATTTTTTATTTTTTATTGATTCCGTTATTTATTTTTCAAATTTGAAGGACGCGTATGTTTATTTTATTGTGTTAATCTTTTATATTTAAACTGTATCTAGTTATCTGTAGAATTGTTCAACATATTTGTATTCAATATATAAATACATATTTGTGTTTTCCATGAGAATTTTTTAATTGGTGAAAATAAATCCTTATTTTTCCAGGCGCTGTATAATGATAACCTGCCCACTATAGTCTTCGGTAGTCTGGCATTAGTGGCTAGCCTCCTAGCACTTACTATACCCCAAACAGATCATGTGACTTTACCGGACAGTGTGAAAGAAGCGAAAAATATTGATCAAATAAAGAAGATTACCAGGTTATAAGGAGCGTATAGTCTGTTGCGTATTAGAAAGTAAAGGTTAAGAAAATGTTTTGGTATTACAATAATGAAAACCCTACTTAGAGGTTGTTATACAAGTTTCAAGCTAAGCTCACCGTCTCTGTAATTTGTATAAAAAATAATAAGTTTAGAAACAAAAGTTAAAAAAAATATGTGTGTAAAAAAAAACATTTTTTATAAATATGGGCAGAACTCGGTCTGCGAGCTGCAACAACGGACACCCAGGATTAAATAGGTACGCTACCAAAAAAAATTTAAAATGTTGCATTGTAAACATATAAGCGATATCCATCAATCGTACAAAATTCTCGATAGCATCAACAATTCAATAAAAAATTGAATCTAATAAAAGTATTCCAATTTTTGGGGCTTTTGGCAGCCAGTTTGAAAACACTCTAACGAAATTCATACGACGCCAACATTGGAATTAAATTACATGCGAAGAGTAAACCAATATCGAACATTACTCAATTACGTCCAAATCTTTTGTATGGGCATTCGCGTTTAGGTATTTTTGAATAATTGGTTTACAATACTTGTTAATCCGGTGGATTTGTGGATGTTTTAAAATAAATCACGGTATTAATTTCTAGTAGAAAAATATTAATGAAGTTAGTGTTTATAAAATGATTGAGATACTAAAATCACAGACGTTATTCAAGGAGCCAATAGCAGTAATTAAATAAATACTTTCGTTTGTTTAAACTTCGTGTTTTATGGTATACGCTTTCATTTAGTTTATAGTCCTCGGTTTACAATATAGTATGAGGTTCAATCATGTTAATTGTCAAAGTCAGTGGATGTTCGTTGTCATTTTTTTATATATTGAATCCGAAAGCTCAAAGTGACCCATATTTGCCTTTAGTGCCCACTATACCGATGCGGGTCTGTTTGTATCTCTAAATTTGTAAAGGATCAAACTATTGTAACAGTGTATATATTGTTTGGAAAACTAAGTTAATGTAACTTTAAATTTAAAATCTGTTTTTGATATATTTTATGCGTATATATTTTTTTGTTAGCTCCAACAATTCAAGCTACATACTTTGAGACTAAATGTCTGTGCGTGAAATAGGTGTCCCATATTTATTATTCGCATGGTATATGGGTTCTATTCTTAGCATGAAATGTTATTTAACTATTTGCTTAACTAATAAGATGTACGGCCAGCTAAATATTTATATAAATCGTACACATACTTTGACGTAAATACTATGAACCTACGCTTTTGCTATTTACGCAAAACATAATTTATTAAAGGCGTACCGGTCTCATTTTCTTATTTAGTAAAAGTTCAAAAGATCTCGAGATTTCGCGTGGGTATGACAGAAAAGGCTGTTCGGGCGGATTCTTCGGATTTTAAAGCAACCTTTTCATTTTCCTCGCCAATTATCCGTGAACCCTTTTGAAAATACCCCATTTTTTGTTAAATAACCAAAGAGGACCCTGTTACGTCCATTATGACTTAATCAATGTTTAATCATGTCATTTACATAATAAATTTTACGATAAATGATAGGGGTTACTCTACAAGATTAGATTAGATTCTTTATTATTGGAATGATTAGTACAAATTGCAATGTTAACATAGTTAATCATAATATATCTCTATTATCTACGTATAAGTTTGATTTTTAAGTACTTTGTAATAGGACCGAAGAGATCCCGATCATATTCCCAAACAGGCACTTGACTGGAATCCTCAAGGGAAGCGGATGCGTGGCCGTCGCGAACAGAGCCTGGCGACGTACTGTTGCAGATGAGGCGAAGAGCCGGTAAGACTTCGAGCAAGATCAAATGCGACGCGTTGGACAGAGCGCGATGGAGGATTGCTGTGGATGCCCTCTGCTCCATCGAGGGGACATACGATTATTAGTCAAGTAATCGGACTTAAATGAATATTATTTGATGTTTTTATATTCTTTTTTATTTATTTATTTACACTTTTTTGCACTAAAACAGTATAAGTACATAATGTTCATTATATGTTAGTTAGGGCAACGGGCGGCCTTATCGCTAATAATATATAAGATAACAGACCAATACGATCGTCACTTATATATTGACGTGTCAGAACGGTATTTTAATACACAGATAAGTATCCGTTTAATTTGAATTCATTTCAGTAATGAATTACGCCGCGCTGTTTATGTGTATCTGATGTGCATTACGAAAATTACCATCTGGCTGGTCGCGAAAATGTCTGATTTCGAATAATTGAAACCCTATTTATACGTGGAGAACTCCTACTCACCTATACGTTCGTTAGAAGCTTCATAAACCTTTGGAACTTTAAAGTATTTAATTTCTGAATTTAAGTTTCCTCACATAGATAAATAGGATAATGTTCGGTCCACAATTATCATCCAACATTTTCTTTTCTATTTTATTTCATGAACGGGTGTCGTTATGTATAAAGAAAATATGAAGGGTGTATCCATTATGTATATTGCTATTAATTGAAAAAAGTTAATTAGCACGAGTGATCGGAATCACTAATAAACGGTTACTCTTATAACGTTTCTGCTTTTAATTAATCGTTTTACATAAATTGAAACGCCTGTCATTAAAATAGGACTAGACGGTTGGTGAATTCAAACTTCTTTGAATTCTGAATTTGTAATATGGTTTACTATTTGACTCGTAAAAGGTTTAAAAGATGGTATCGCTACCGAACCTTTCGAGGGTTCCGTAAAAATTTGTATCGCAGTCTTTAGGATGGGACCGATAAGTATTGCCTCAAGTTTGAGCAAACAGGTCTCTAAAGCCCTTGATGTAATCTTGTCAACCCTTTGCCTACTATAAATTTAAAGACATGCGCGACTTTGTCTTTCAATACTGCCTTTGAAATTCTTTAGTTTTACCAAATTATATAAAAGCCTTATACAAATATAATGCAAAGAAATAAGAGAGCGGTTTTGTGTCAGAATGTTTTTGGAAATACATATGTATAATTAGTATGCCAGGTGTAACATGAGCCGTGGCCGAAAGTATAATTAGGGCAAACTTATATAGAAAAAGTTAATGTTAATAATATATAGGTTGTAGAGATCGTCATACGTCATACGCCTTCTAGTTATTTTTAAACTTAAATTTTACAAGAGTTTAAGATTTTTATCCTTGTGAATGACAAATCGTTCTTACGTGATGCGGCAAAAACAAACATGAAAAATATGTTCCAACTATATAATCTTGGGAATGCTGCAAAATTTAATTTTTATCTAAGTAATAAAGTGTTAGAAAATTATGTTATGTTAGAGATTAAATTTGTATTTTTACGCTCCTATTATTCATATATATAATTTTTAAATTGTAACAAAAGAGACTATTTGTCAAATTCATTTAAAAAAAGTTTTCAGTCAGAATCTACCAATCATATTTCCCGTTACAAAAGAATATTTCTTAGGTGCGTATTATTTTTTGAAGACTTAAAAGTACACATAAAAATGGGAAATGTGTTTTCAATTAAATCTAATATGCACATAAATGTGGGTTGTCTGGAAGAGATCGCTTATTAGCGATAAGGCCGCCCGTTGCTCTTATATGTTCTTCATCTGTTAATGTCATTTGCTTCTAGTGTTTAAGTGCGATAAAGTGTTAAATAAATAATAAATAAATAAATGGCACTCAAAAATGTATGAAATGTTTACTTTCACAAACTTTAAACTGTAGTTTTTAGATTGTTTTGTTTTTTTTTAATTTAACCACTTCAAAACTATTTTCGTGGTCTTTATAGCGTCCATAAAGATGAACTCGACAAGAGTCAACTCATATAAAAGGTTTTTAAAATATGTAATCCCTAAACTTGCATATAATACGAATTCGTAGTAGTTCAAACAAAATTACCGGCTCCATTAGCGATCGTTAATTATTAAAGTTTAGCTTTGACTAACTGTTACTATAAATGTGACTAATGATTGATAATATTTAAACAAGTAAATAATCGAAAGTCACTTTTGATAGTACAGTGTTTTTGTAATTGTAACAAAAAAAGTACAAAGCAATAAATACAATTATGACATATTATTTACTTATTTAGTTACCAATGTATTTGGCATTTAAAATTATATTAAACATTGAAGTATTTTAAATTAATACATCCTTATCAGGTGAACTGAGTTCCGGGCCACTAAAGGCTTTTGTTTGGGAACCAGACGTAGAGTTACCGATGTTTATTTTACCGCCGATGAAAAAAGGGGTGTGGGAAGCGGGCTCACGATCAGGATGCACATCATAAAGGTGAAGTCTCCGTTCATAGACACTCACGTGGCTGGGAGCTCCTAAGTGAGTTGCCGGCCTTTTAGGGAGTGGTATGCTTTTTTCTTGAAGAACTTGAAGTCGTTTGGGTTCAGAAAAACCGTGGCAGGCTGCTAGTTCCATTACGTGGTGGTGCGTAGTAAGAAATGTCTCACGAAACGTGCAGTGGTGAAACGACAGACCTCTAGGTGATACGGGTGGAATTTCGTATTCTGCCTAGATTTCGAAAGATGAAATTGAACTGCACATATTAATCCGAACACTCCGCATGCTCGAAAGTATACTAATAATCCCATTTTACACAAACTAAATAAATTAATAAATTAATTAACCGCTTTATCATGCTTATATTATCGATGTTTTCATACATGTTGAAACTAGTTGTGTGAAGAATGTCACGCTGTGTTAATAGTTATCCTGTAAAATAATGATTAATAAGGTCGCAATAATTACGGGTGCTAACAGTGGCCTTGGCTACAGTATCGTAAAGGAACTGTGTAAGCGTGGCGTTAAAACAGTGTATTTGACAGCACGTGATGAAAAAAGAGGCTTAGATTCTGTTAAAACATTATACGAAGAGAACATAAATTGTATGTTTCATCAACTTGATATTACAGATGAAGTAAGTGTACGGAAATTTGCGGATTTTATAAGAACGAAAACAACCGGTATTGATATTCTTATTAATAATGCAGCTGTTATTTGTAAAAACTTAACTGTGATTGATTATGAGGATGCAAAGCGTGTTATTAATGTAAATTTCAATGGTGTTCTCTGTATTGAAAAATATTTGTATGGTTTGTTGAATAACAATGCTCGAGTAATTAATATATGTAGTGATACTGGTCACCTGTCACAGCTAAAGAATAAATTTTGGATAGAGAAATTATCTAAACCAGATCTTACTTTGTATGATATTAAAGATTTTATCCAATGGTTTCTGGATTCAGTAAATAGTAATACTTTGAGAAAAGAAGATTTTAGTTGGAAGTTCTATTTACCTTACGCAGTATCAAAAATGGCACTTTGTGCGTATACAAGGGTCCAGCAAAGGGACATCGGAAAGGGAATTTCAATTAACTCACTACATCCAGGATTTGTAAAAACACCAATGACGAAAGGAACTGGTATGTTAACAGCAGAAGAAGCTGCTGTTGCACCTGTTTATTTAGCTTTAGATGCTGATCAATCGATCAAAGGGAAATATATTTGGTTTGACAAATCCGAAAAAAATTGGGCAGATACATCTTTAGTATTTGACTATATAGATTTTCATGTATTTAATGAATTTCTTATCAAAATGAATGTTTCCAAAGAGTACCAATAGGTGGCGGTATGTACTGTATAAAACTACTTGTTATTGTTCAACAATACGTATATACATGATATGTATTATTAAAATGATTTAGTACAACATATATACCACATACACATAAGACTACATACATTGTTACATAAATGATAATAAGTGAACTTGTGGCTAGTGATAAAGTTATCTTATATAATTATTTACCTTTGCAGTCATTATCTCACCTCTTTACACCGTCTTATATTAATATCGCAATTTTATTTGTCAGTCATTATTTAAGTAAAGCTGTGACAATGACATGTAAAATTGCCTTAGTAACTGGATCGAATCAAGGTATTGGCTTCGGAATTGTGCGAGAATTATGTAGAAGAAATGTTGGAATTGTTTATTTAACCTCAAGAAATACTGAACGTGGTAAAGAAGCTGTAGAAAATTTAGAAAAAGATGGTTTTTATCCAAAGTTTCATCAACTCGACGTAACTGATGAAAAAAGTGTTAAAACTTTTGCTGAATATGTGAAGAATGAACATGGTGGTCTGGACATTCTAATTAATAATGCTGGCGTTCTAGATTCAGATTATTATAAAGTCACTTATGAAGAAGCTAAGAGAATTATAGATGTCAATTTTAATGGAATTATTTTAATGCAAAAATATTTCTTTCCCATTTTAAGAGATAATGCTCGAGTTATCAATATATCTAGTGATTGGGGGCATATTACAAATATTAAGAATCCCTACTGGATACAATCCCTCACGAATACGGATATAAAATTAGAGGATGTGTATCGATTTATAAACTGGTACTTGGATTCTGTGAAAAACAATACTCTTAAAGAAGAAGACTTTAGTGAAAACTCCGTCTTAGCGTACCGAGTCTCAAAAGTAGCTGTGTCTGCTTTGACAAGAGTACAACAAACAGAAGTAAGTAAAGGAATTTCAATCAATTCTCTAAACCCTGGATTTGTCCGAACAAATATGACAAAAGGTGGTGGGGATATGACAGTTATTGAAGCTGGTGTTACTCCTGCTTATTTAGCCCTTGACATTGATCAGTCCGTCAAGGGAAAATATTTTTGGTTTGACAAAACTGAAATCGATTGGGCCGACTCCACTTTGGATGTGGTTGACCCGTTTGATTCCTTTGAAAAGGCTTTGGAAGAAATTAAATAAATTGTTATTATTTTTATAATAAAAAATATTACATACAATTATTTGTTTTAATTTTACCTGCCTGAGTGCAGGAAAAATATAGAAAATTTTCAGCTTAAATTTTGTTTAAACTCGTATTAAAATTTAATGCTAAATACGAGATATCAATGAAGTAATTACTATAGATCTTGTTTTAACATATTGATGCTTTAATTTATGTAATATAACGGTTCAATAAGTTACATTTAAATTAGCTTATTATAATTTCTAACAGGTTACAGTACAGTTACCAATTCTATTGCACATAATGAATCACAAATTTTGTGTATTACCGTTCCATTTGATTTAAATGTATAATTATACATTGACCGTTGACCGTTGACCGTTGACCGTTGACAGTTGACCATGAGTCGAAATTAAAGCTATTAAATTATCGTAAGCTGTTAAAGTGATACGAATTTTTCGCAAACGTTAAATAATGAAACCATTACACAAGCATTGTGTATTCCAATTTTAAAGTATAATATAGTTACTTGAACAATAGTGCCTCGTACTCAATACATTTGCATACAACATACGTTTAATAGAATACAATTTACTAAGACCATTGTACACAAATGTAAAACAAAGAACAAAATTCTTTACGATCATACAGAACAATAACTCTCCATCATTCATAAAAAACAATCGATATCTATTGGTATCGAACCAATTATTTCTAGAGTCTCATTTTCCTGTAAATAAAGAACTAGACGCCGGATACGATGGATTTGATGATAATTGGAATGTCAACTGCGGTAGCGAGCCATTCAACTGTTATAGAAATATTGTTTGTAATCTGACCGGAAACATTGTAAGAAATAAAAATTATTGTGAAATGTTAAAACTAAGCAAATTTGGGTTTTTACTTGCCTTTATTAAGGTTTAATACTGAGGTTACACCGCTACCAAACACGACGAAAGGAATGACAATGTATGGAGGCGTTACGGAATACATTTGCTGGTGCCCGCGACATCATGAATGCAAGAATACTTTCATATATATACACGCGAGCCTACCGCACGAACCTACACGAACCCTTACACCTCCATGGTCCTTATTACTTATTCTTTGTATGAAGAATTTTATAAGAAGCTGTTTTCGAGATGTCGTGAACCTTTCTTTAAACACTAACTTCCCTCATAACTGCTCTGCAGTTAATGTTTGATTGATTTTTGTCAAGCGTTACGCCGTATCTTTGGATCTATTCCAAAAGCACTAAAACAATTTCAATTTGAGTGAAATACAGCCTCATAAATATGTCCAACTAATTCAAAGAAATCAAATGAAATACCACCTTCTATTTTTAAATCGGTTAAAAAGTCGTTAGGTTAGAAAACTGATGCGAAGCTAGAAGAGAGTAATTCAAATAGGGCTATTTCACAAGCAATTTGCCACTTAACAGAATATAGTATAGTCGTTTTACTCAATTTAAAGCATGTGCACATTTAACAAAGTGTTTTATGGGCCATGATTCGTATAATGCAAAAATTTTAACCTTGTTATCTCCATATTATTGTAAATTTGTAAAAGCAGGGTACGCTTTATAAAATTTAAATTGTAGTTTTTTTGTAATTAATGTCCAGCAGATATTTTTCGATTCCCGATTATCAATATTGGTCGTAGTCTGTAATAAAAGTATTAAAATTTAAATTGTGTTAGTATATGTAGATGTTGGTTATTTTGAATAGCAGTATTAGTATTTTAATAATGTGTTTTCAATAAATACGTAAATTAGGTACTGGTTGGGGTTGCTGTTTATTCAATTCTTGGCCCGACTCATGCTCGTTAAATTTTATTTATCTTTACTTTTTAGTGTTTCCAGAGTTGTATCCTAGAAATACATCAAACGGATAAATCAAAACTATACAATATATCAAATTGATACTATCGTCTGATAATAAAAAATTGTGTAAGTAAATTAAAAGTAATTGATCTCGTAATGTACGACTTCTGTATTGTACATAATACACACTATTAATATATAATACAAAAAAAAGAATAAGATTATGAAGAAGGTTTAATTAGATTTAAAAATAAAGTAATGCAAAATGGTCTATGCATTGTCTGGATTCAACTAAATAGGGAAGTTTTTAGTATCATGTGCGCTAGAGTCTACCAGCTAGACAATCCGAGTTCGGCCCTGTACGAAGTTGATCACGAATGAGCGCCGATAGTTGAAAGTTTGCAGCCAAAATGTGAACATTTGCCTTGTGAGTGCCAAAAGATACTGATTTCACTACTTTTTAATAAGAACATAAATATTAGATAAGATTTCTGTGAATGCATATGTATGGAAGTTTTTATCATATTTGGTCGGCAGCATCTACCATCTAATAAAATACTGCGACTGCAATGCTTAAACAGAAACGAATAAATTTGTATTTATGCAGTTAACATCTATTTAACAAGAAATGTTAATTAAATATATAATTATGATCGTAAGCATAATTTTACCATAATTACTTAGAAGAAATATAATTAGGCTAATTATGTTAAGGTAACAGTCATTAAAATTTCCAGTTTATATATATATATATATATATATATATATTAAAAAAAGGACAACTTTTAATGTTGTGGATATGTATGTATTTATTTTGTCTTGTAAGTTGTTGTTTTGGATCTTATATATATATATAATATATAATATATATATATTATATATTATATATAATATATAATATTCGGTTCGGAAAAACAAAACTGTCTTATTAACATTTAAGTACGTAAATGACACGTAGCTTTTAACAATCAAGTTGAAGCGTGTTAAATATGTTTTTATTAAATTGATATGTAACGTTCAAAAGTGGTTAAAAATACATTGAACAAAGAATATTTGAATTTGAACTCGTGTTTACGTTTTATCAATTTCCTTTCAAGAGAACAATATAAAAAAAAGAATTCCCCAAATATTATTGAAAAACATTTTGAAAAATGCCTTTACGTGAAAGATGCTAAAATTGAGTTGTGTTTTGAGATCACTCAAAGACGTCGCCATTGAATGCCGATGCGAAGGGGCTGAGGCTTCGCGCGATAAGGACCGTTTTGTTTTTTTCTATTTCCATGTTACGTTTGCTTTTAGAGATCTTTTGATATTTTTGAAAGTGTATTATTAATTTATTTGGGCAGACATATCTATAGTAATAAAACTTATATGTATAATTGAATATACCTAGACTAAAACCAGGGTAACCGTTGTATATAATCATAGAGTACAGTAAAAAGGGACAGATAAATATTCTATATAACAAACAGAACCTCAACGTATTGTACCTAACCGACGCTTGGCCGTTTCTCTTTTATTTTATTGTACGTCGTTTCATTTCCTTTGTTTTTGCTCTGTGGTGAATATCTTCGGTTTCAGACGCAATTGGAATCGAATAAGATTCAGACGATGTCTGAGTCCTTATGCATGAATTATTTGTATAAGATATAGGAAGAATATTAAAGAAATATTGAACGCGGTACAAGTACGCGCTATTGTCTTTATTCAATGAAATCGTCAATATATGATGAGACATAACATTATTGTTTAAATTTGTTTATGATTTACTTGTATGGATTTAAAAAGCTTTTTTATATAAGATATAGTGAAATATAAAATATATACCGATTTAAAAATAATTGATATATATGACGCAATAAAATATAAACAATAGAAATATGTATTGTAAATATCATTCAATTGTTTACCTGTGTAACTGTCCTCAGGTCATCCATAGTAAATGTTTTAAACTATTCAGTTCTTACAAATTGAGGTAATTTAATTCCATGTATTGGTACATTTGTTTTAAAATATTAAATTTTCTTTCATTTAACAGATAACCCAAGAAAATGTCGTGTATTTTAAAATAATCTAAACAAATACCATAATCACAAAAATTGTTGTTGATTATAAAAATCTCTCTAATATCAGCCAAAATCACTCGACTTAAAACTCTTTTAGGTCAAAGGAAAAGAATCCAATTTTAACTTAATGAAAATTCTTTGATACTTGTATAAGATTTTAGCGTTTATCGCTTGCATTTTGTAAATAACTATCGACTCTCCTCAGTTTTTTATGATTAAATTCATAATGTAAATTATGAATAAATTAGCGTAAATAATAAAAGATGGAGGAAAACTATGTTATTTTAACGACTAATGGGTGCATTAGAGGTTCGTTAATTGAAATTGTAATACTGAAGACGAGTAAATCAAATAAACGGAGTTTGTCTTTTTAAATTGTCTACAAATGCGACTTAATAAGACATAAAACGCCAACCGTCTTTTGTTTTATTGGAATTTCATCGAATACATAATAAATACATTTAATACAAAATGTATCATAAATATTTCAGTTAATAAAAAAGCATATTTTTCCAGTCAATAAACGTAATTGAATAAACTCTATTCAAAACGAGAACTCTATGAACGATTTTATTCAAATATTTGTGACCATACACATTTGGCTCTATTTCACGTGTATGTGTTAGTGAAGAGGGGTCATTTTGGACTGGTTTATGAAGGCAATATTTCATAGTGATGTGTGATTTATATGCCAGACTCCCGGTTAGAATTGTGCAAACAAATTGATTCAATATGTCTTCTTGTCCGGACGACAATTATTTGCATTCCGAACTTGTGCTCAGTTTAAGTGTTATATGTTTTTTTTTTATTATTTTGTGATTAATTATTCATTAATTAACTCAACTTACATACTACTATACTTACAACTTACTATACTTTAAAAAAATTGTACTCAAGATAATCTACAATCATTTATCGGTCTTCAAGTTGGAAGCAATATTTTTATTGGCAATCGAAGCAATGACCAATCAAGACTTGACTAACATAACCAATGTTATATTTAACATATAACCTTTTATACAACCGATGAGACAGGTTTTAATATTCTGTCCAATTGCACTTCGGAAAAATTAGCAAACTAATATTTATAATATTTAATCTGTTATTTCTTAGTAAATCCAGCGAATTCATTGCCTGGGATGTGGTTGTACCTACATATTTTAAGAAATATACATTTATGATTGACCGAATTTTATAGATTCAATACTTAGTTAGTTATGTAATTTATAACTAAGTCATTCGAATAGACTATTTTAAAACAGCTTAAAGCAATATATATTTACAAGACTATGTTATACATTATATATATGTTGCCTCTCTGATATAATAATTTACATTTAAATGAGTTGTATTACTTGCATTGCTTAATCGAGTCAATAAAAATGTTTGCTATTACTCTGAACAAAGGAGACACGCAAGATAAGGATGTTGCAATGATCGACACGTCAATTACAATTTTCAAGTTCATGATCTGTCTATATTACAAATATATACATATTCCAACATCGAAGCCCTTTATTTTTATTACAACTACAAAGAATTGATAACCAACTTAGTTTGTTGTGAATGTCTTTTCAGACCGGCATATTTTGTAGCTCAAAGATTAAGATAAAACTAGATAATTTCGGCAGACGTTGTTTTGCCATAAAATTACATAAAAATATAGGTTGGTGATAAAGGGATAAAAAAAAATTACGTTCAGCGATCGTTGATACGATTCAATGTGGAAAAGATATAAATAAAATAAATAATGTATTTCTTAGTTGACTATTTGTGTCAGAACGGAAAAAAAATAAGACAATGTATAAATTGGTTAAACGTGTGCATGTTTTTTTAGCAATCTAACACTGTTCGACTTCAGATCTCGAACTAAATAAATAATTGTTTAATTAAATCTCTTTGTTATAACTGTTCATTTGAAGCTGTCACTACGGAGCTGAAAATAATCTTTAACGCCATATAAAATCTACAATTGTGTGAATTTGCGTAATGTATTCTTGCTTGCATCCCAGCAGATGTTCCAAATATATGTGCATATTATTTTGCAATCTGCAAAAGAACTGTTACTACACAATTGTTTTATTAAGTGCTTTTCGGAATATGGTCTTATCAGTATAAAGCAGACCAATTTTATAGCAAATTGCAATCTACTGGCCTGTTAATGGTTGTTGTTAATTACAATAATTGTTTGGAAATAGGGTTTAATAGTTTGGATTTTAAAAAACTACAATTCGAAATAAATTTAAGTAAATACTTATTTCTGTTATGAACATAACGAAGCATTGGAGAGAACAGAAATGTTTAAAAATAAATACAGTAAGCCGTATAAAAAAGTTAGGAAAAGATTCACAATTTCTTGACCAAATTCTAGAATTTATACAATCACTCCGAACGACCCGCTTAGTTACAGACCATTATGCATTCGCAACTATAAACTTGACCATTTTCAAATGTGATACGCAAATATACTATCTAAGCCTTTGATATAGAATCTAAAAGACCTTGCATCTACATTTCTAAGTGCACCAATCTATTCTGCTCACAGGACAGCCAATTTCGTTTTCTGAACATTCATTGTAAAGAAGCGTTTATTCTGCGAAAAAATGTGATTTAAGTTGTATTTATTCTATTGCACCAATTACGTTCTGCATAGAAGTCTTTACATGTACATAGTAAAATACAATAAAAGTTGAAAACAAGTTTAATTAGTTGTTACAATAAAACTATTATAACATTGCCATTAATTGTAAAACATAACAATACTATTAAAAAGATTAATTGGTTCACTTTAATTGATTTTCAATTGTATCAAACACACAGTACAATTTAAGCTTTGGATCAGTCCAATCTTGTTCTGTTTTATCGAACCAAAAGTATTTTCCTTTCGCACATTGATCAATGTCCAGTGCCAAATAAACTGGTGTAAGAGCAGCCTCATCTACAGTAAAATTACCACAATCTTTTGTCATATTAGTTTTCACGAACCCAGGATGTAAGGAGTTTATTGATATATTCCTTCCTATATCTTTTTGTTGTATTCTGGTTAATGCGCAAACTGCAATCTTAGAAATTCTATACGCAAGTATCTTATCTTCTACAAAATCATTGTAATCAATTGTATTATTTTTGACTGATTCCAGAAACCAATTAAGGAAAGCATCAATATCGTTGCGTTTCAAATCGTCTTTAGTCAGCCGTTCAATCCAATTCTTATTCTTCAAATTTGATATATGACCACAATCACTTGAAATATTGACTACTCTACCATTTTCATTTATAATAGGGTAAATATATTCTTCAGCTAATACAATACCATTGTAATTAATATCAATGATGTATTTTGAATCTTCATATGTGGTCTTATAGAAATCTTCATTTATGACACCAGCGTTATTAATTAAAATGTCAATTCCGCCGTACGTTTTCTTTAAATATTGGGCAAAATTTTTGACACTTTCCCGGTTATTTACTTCAAGTTGATAAAATTTTGGAAAATAACCTTCTTTATTCAGTTCTTGTACAGCATTCTGACCACGCTTGATGTCTCTGGACGTCAGATACACTGTACCGATTCCTCGTTTACATAGTTCTTTGACAATTCCATATCCAATACCTTTGTTGGAACCCGTGACAACAGCAATCTTGTTTGACATCTTTTATAGGTGTAACACTTGTTGGTTGGTCGACAGTCTGTGCGTTTATGTTGTAAGTTTATTATAAAAAAAACGTCTTAATGCAATTACAATTGCAATCAACTCATATTACATCTATCTGAGATGGTATATTTATACAATTGTAAAAAGGTTAAATGTTATCTGCTCTGTGATGATAAAAACATTTACATACTCGTATCATTAACAAATAATTTTTTATATAGCAAAATAATGTTTTTTATTAATAGGTAATATTTTATTTTATACAGCATTTTATTTGTAGAATCTTGGAAAAAGACCGAAAGTTTTAACCGATTAGTATATTAAAGCAAGCCTATAGTTAACGAATACCTTCTCAGCATTAAGGAAAAGTTCTTAGAACAAAAAAGTGATTATTTTTACATAAAAAGCTGAATGTCCGTTACACCTTCAACCCTTTTTAATTACTCCAGTAAGGATTACAGCTAGATTACAAAACAAATTTATATCCACTCTCTTAACGAATTGTTTCAAGTAACGAATTGCCGGAAGGCTTGCGTGCGTTAAAACTTAAAACAATTTTTACATTTAAACCGTATTTATTGAGAGATAGGATTAAATTTTAATTGTATCGTATTTGTGTTTCGCATTGTTCAATTTAGCCATGCTGTTTACAAACGTTACAAGATTATCAAGCGCTTTGATGAATAATTGCTACCTTTTGACGGCGATCGTACGGGCGATTCGTTTTAAAATTGTTCAAAATTTAATTTCAAATTCAATTACTTGATCGTAATCGTTTACGTGATAGAAATATAAAAACTAACCAGTATTTTATATGCCGCACGCTCTTTCATTTATGGTTTGTAATTAGGATTTGTCTTACAAGTCACACCTAGAAATATAGCGCCTTTTAAAAAATGCTTATATTTTGGTGTTAGGGCTACAGTGCAATGATACGACAAGAACGTTAACAAACTCAATACAATGCATATGATTTATATTTCTAGATTAATTCATTTGACACACCCTCGGTATTATGCCAGCCTTTCAAGAATTTCAGAAGACTTCCAACCAAGAAGCTGAATATATTAAAATCATTATTGTTAATACAACTCTTTGGAGCGGCACTTTGGCTTGATTCCAGGTCTTGTCTGACTAATTTAGTTAAGTGATGAGTTTCCACCATATTTCTCTTTCGGGTTAAATTCATTCATACATTATGAAGGTAAATTGATTCAGGAATGAGTTTTACATTTATTTAGATTTTGTATACTACATACTAGCTTTCCGCCCGCGGCTTTGCCCACGGCTTCGCCCACGTGTAATTTGGTTAAGTATATATACTAAAATTTTTTAATTAAATTTAATTTTTAATGATCTCGACAGGGCTTTCTTTCACATGCTAAAATCTTGTTACAATTGGAATTATATATAGCTTGTGTTACTCAGGGATGATATAGCTTTACAGGATCCGATGATTCAGGGAAATCGAGGGCAACTTTCAAATTAACTTCTTATGTGGATGAGCTGATGATGGAAGGTACCGCTGAGGAGTTTTGCTCAGCGGTTAAGAGTTGAAAGAAAATTCGTACAAAGTTATGAGTACGAAATACGTACTTGTGAGGTACTACTTATTAGCTTGACCAAATTATATAAGGTAAACCTTATTAACGTTAAGGATGTAGGTGGTGGAAGAATGGATGCAGACAAACGTCTTTTCCATCGTTTCCTTTTACTTGTTTGTATGGATAGTGTTAACTCAAAATAATCATAGAATAAAACGATAATGAAAGTTTGAATTGCACGTTAGTCATTACACAATGGAGCATCTTAACACCGCGATCTAGGTTGTTGACGAATTTTATCAACGCCATCTATCGAGCACATTGTTCAACACTTCAACCGCGCCCGCGCGCACTGCTTTATTTGTTATTTTTGTTACCTCTCATAAGTTTTAATATTAAGATTAACTTTATTAGAACATATTTAACAATATTTAACTAATCAATCAATATAAGACGAAATAAACTTTTGACAACGCTCCCGATTATATATAATCCAACTGTGAAAACCGCGTTCAAGTCCGTTCAGTAGTTTTGAAGTTATAACGTACCAGATAGACAGACAGACAGATACGAATTCCAAAAAATATTTTTTTGGTTTCTATGACTCTTCTTTAACTGCCTCCTTTCAGTTTTTTGTAAAAATATTTAATGTACAGACATTCGATTTTTACTGTCTTATTATAAGTATAGATTTAAGTAAGTAATATTGTATATTAATTAACATAATATAAGATGATGAGTTCAAATGTAAAATCATTGTAATCTTTATTTTTGTATTATTGTCATTATTTTCTTATACACTACGAAGTTTATTCAATAATAAACTACTGCTAAAAATAAACATTGTTAATTTAAGAAAAAAATATTTACTTAAATTATGCCATTTAAATGGATTTCATATATGTCCCTTCTTGAAATACTATAATAAAACTGATAAAGAATTTAGATATATTTGGAGACCCTGACTAACATAGTAAGTTTGAAATCACTTAAATTTGTGTATTGTAAAATACACCTAAAGCCAACTCGTATAGAACATTATAATACAACATATACAACATTGCAAGTATGCAAGACTGTTTTATCGTTTGCGTTCAAGTTATTCTAATCAAAAATCAAAAATATGAAAATAGGTCTTACTTACAATAACATAACCTTCAAAATCTTCATTCACGTCCTTACCACAACAACTTATGTTCAAAGGAAACTAACTAACTGAACTAGAAACTTACTGGATATGACGTTATATGTTTGAAGTTTTCCTTTGAAATCGTGCGATCTAAACAGTTATAGACTTTAAGGTAGATGACGCTTCATTGGGAACCAAATTTGAAATGATATTACCTACTGTATAAAAATAATAATTACAAGCTGCAACTGTAAATAGATAATAGAATCGCATGTTTCTTTCGTAGTATTATATTTTTTAAAGTTATTTTTGATTTCATTTTATTTTATAATATCTCTCCCCAAACATCTTATGTGCTAAATGTATTTAAAACAATAAACTTATGAGATAATAAAATGAAGTTTACACATAAAACAATTAAATGGGAACTTGAATCATTATACAATAACAAAATACAATATACATAACAATACGAATAAGATACGACATACATGTGAACTCTACCAGGATTCAAAGGTTTGTTTTTTTTAAGATGTTTAAAATGCCTTTACGAAAGGTAAGTAAAGAGTCGGCAAAAAAAATAAATCGACTCGTCCACATTCACAATACTATTATAAAGTCGACACAATCTGTTTACAGGACCGTTAAATGATTTGCATAGACGAGACGTGGGCGTGTAAAAAGTAAGATTATGAATTATATACTCGTATATCTTATATAAGTTTAGATTGATTATATCGTACTCAATTTGTAATCTATATCATGCCGATCGGAGACATCACTAACTTATAGATAAATGTTAAATTTAAGCACCGTTGTGGTGTATTGTCATAATATTAAACAATAATAATCCTTTAAATCTCTGCTTCGAATTAGCTTATTTTTCCTGATTTACTTAATTTAATGTATGTTGGGTTTTGTTTTTGTATACTTCGCACCCTTTGCACCAGTCAAATCGTATTTAATGTAATCTTTAATTTTGTGTGTTGCCTGGAAGAGATCGCTTATTAGCAATTAGGCCACCCGTTGCTATTATATGTATTAACATCTACTTCTACTGTTTAAGTGCAATAAAGTGTGAATAAATAAATAAATATAAATCACATACGTCTACAATAGTAAACATACCTGTATAAATGTTTACTAATGAAATTCAGGACAGGGAGGAGGTACCAACTAATGGTTTGTGTAATTTACATAGGCGCGTGAATATTATATTGCACGATCTCAATTAATATTAAATAATTGTTAGGCAGGCAGCTGTTGGCAACCTTTGGCCTCTTGCCACTGACGTGTTACAACATTTTGGTTTCATAGGACAATATTTGTAAATCAAGGTGCAGTTGATTTTCATCCATATTAACTATTACGTTTTAGGACGGGACTTATTTCTTATTGTGTGTGTTAAATTATGTAAAAAATTCTACGTTGAGAGAAATTACTTTCGTGTACTATTCGTGAGCCTGATTTCTTTTACGTTTAAAGAAATCAGAAAATTATGCTAGAATAAATGCAATTTGGGGTAGTAGGTATTCTGTAGTGTAATTTAAAGGCAAGATTACAAAATATTCTCTGATATCAAGTGTAAACATAGCAATTATATTAAAAAGATTAATCGGTTCACCTTAATTGATTTTCAAGTATAGCAAACACACAGTACAAATTAAGGTTTTGATCAGTCCAATCTTGTTCTGTTTTATCGAACCAAAAGTACTTTCCTTTTGCGCATTGATCAATGTCCAGTGCCAAATAAACGGGTGTAAGAGCAGCCTCATCTACAGTAAAGTGACCACAATCTTTTGTCATATTAGTTTTCACAAACCCAGGATGTAAGGAGTTTATTGATATATTCCTTCCTATATCTTTTTGTTGTATTCTGGTTAATGCGCAAACTGCAATCTTAGAAATTCTATATGCAAGTATCTTATCTTCTACAAAATCATTGTAATCAATTGTATTATTTTTGACTGATTCCAGAAACCAATCAAGGAAAGCATCAATATCGTTGCGTTTCAAATCGTCTTTAGTAAGCCGTTCAATCCAATTCTTATTCTTTAAATTTGATATATGACCACAATTACTTGAAATATTGACTACTCGACCATTTTCATTTATAATAGGATAAATATATTCTTCAGCTAATACAATACCATTGTAATTAATATCAATGATGTATTTTGAATCTTCATGTGTGGTTTTATAGAAATCTTCATTTATGACACCAGCGTTATTAATTAAAATGTCAATTCCGCCGTACGTTTTCTTTAAATATTGGGCAAAATTTTTGACACTTTCTCTGTTATTTACTTCAAGTAGATAAAAATTTGGGAAATAACCTTCTTTATTTAGTTCTTGTACAGCATTCTGACCACGCTTGATGTCTCTGGACGTCAGATACACTGTACCGATTCCTCGTTTACATAGTTCTTTGACAATTCCATATCCAATACCTTTGTTGGAACCCGTGACAACAGCAATCTTGTTTGACATCTTTTACAGTTAGCACTTGTTGGTAGTACGAAAGTCTGCGTTTATGTTGTAAATTTATTATTAAAAACGTCTAAATTCAATTACAAATGCAATCAACTCACATTACATCTATCTGAGATAGTATATTTATGCAATGGTAAAAAGGTTAAATGTTATCTGCTCAGCGATGACAAAAACATTTCCGTAATCGTATTATTAACATAATTCTTATTTATAGTTTATATAACTTTTTTATTATAGAATCTTGGCAAAAGACCGAAAGTATATTTGGGGTGCCTTAGATTAGTTCTCTTTTGTCGGTCTTACCGACTATTATATTAAAACTAGCCTATAGTGACCAAAAGATTTCACACTTTTTTTAATTATTTCCTTCTCAGCATTAAAGATTAATTCGTAGAACGAAATAGTTGATATTTTCACAGAAAAAGCTAAATGTCCGTTACACTTCAATCCTTTAATCAATCCAGGAAGGATTAGAGCTAGATAACAAAACAAATTTATATCGACTTTCTTAAAGCATCAACATATATCGCTTTCAAAAAATATTAATAAAAAGGTTGTCAGAACAACATCTGTCAGATGATAAACCAAAAACATGACAATAAAAGTTACACAACAAAACTATACAGTTTAATATTCCAGCCAGGGGCATAACAGTTTTCAGTGAGATTTGCATTGTTGAATGTTGATTAGCAGTTAAACACAGAATTCAAATTCTACTATTAAGTATTCGTTAATGACATATTAATGCACAAAACCAGCCGCTGAGCTTTGGCGACATCAAAATTCCTGGGGTTATTAATTTTAACGTTTGTAAATGGTAAAACTTAATAACGACTTCAATTTTAATGAACTTAATGTTTTATGTAATATCTTGAGTGATATTTTCTTTTCATGTTTATTTGACTTAAGAAAATACAAATTTGAGTTATTATTAATAATAACGCATTGATTTTTGTGTTAAGCTACCATTAGGTGGCAAATAGAGAATTGTCTCAATGAAACAAATGTAATCTAAGCTTGATATTATAAGGGCCTTCCTTTGACATTTTATTTAAGTCTACCGAAAAGCCTATAATACTAAAATCAAAGTTTTGACATTTTTGGCACTTGAAAATATTATTTATTTATTTATTTACGGAAACAAAACAGACTCATCACAAAAATACAATAACAGAAAAAGATATATGACAAAAATACAGAGGCATCCTAAAACATGTTTCACAGATAAAATATGTTATATACACAGTCACAAGTACAGAAACAACAAAAACGCCACGGGAAGAAATTAATAATATTATGAAGTAATGTATTAAATTTGAACTAAATATATAAAGATGAAAAGAATGCAACCTATAAAAGTTTACATATCCCGACCGCATATTATTCCCTAACTGCCCGTATTTCAGATATTTAACATAAAAAAAAGTTACAAGTACTCAGCACCCTCTAGTTTGCAGTGTTATTATCTCAACGATGTAATTCCTGTACTTTTTACCTGTTGTCCTAATTAGGGTACGGAAAGACTTAAGACAACGGATATAAAAGACACTTTTAATGAGACAGTACTTTCAAACCCCATTTTCACGTCATTTCAAGGAACGGTTTTAGAACCAACAATTATGCATTCTTTTCACAGTCGACACCGTCTCCCTTACAGGAAGCGGTAGACCCGTTTAATCTAATCGTATGGTGATTTTTTTTACTAATAAATATTCGTATGGTGCGCAGATTATTTTTTTCCGTAACTAACACCTATGATCGATAAATAAAACAAACTGTGATATTGGTATAATAGAAAAATAGGTGGTTCAATGTATATTATTTTTAGCTACACGTGGGTACCATCACATGAAAATATTAAAGGATCTTTGTCTGTGTCATTTCAAATTTGTTGAAAACCAGTTTACTACTGGTGTTATAAATAATGCATTAACCATTAGCATGATCCCGTTACATTACATCAATGATCTCCCTGTATGCAAAACTATCTAAATATTCTATTGGAAGGTTGAGTGAGCTGTTCCGTTGCGTATTTCTTACGTTTCACGTACGCTTGTATCATTCTTGCCATTGTAGGCAGGTGATATACTCAGCTTTTTGTAAGATAATTTTGTATTATTAGGAATATATTGGAAGACATATAATAATCGTCGTAATGATTTTTTGGTTAATAACAAAATACTAAATCTATATTTGTGAGTTGGATTGGACGCCTTATCACGAGTATTTTTAAGCCAATAATTGATTAAGACTATTTATTTACAGGCAAAAGTGTACTTTAAATAACTTATAATCTACCTTAGGATGTAAACTTAAAATTTAAAACTTCTGACAGGCTTCGCTCAGTCTTGTCAATCATAATACTAGTACATTAAACCACTAACCCATCGAAAACAGAATTTAACACAAAATTTATAGTGCAAGTAAATCACTTATAAACTCATACGAACTCGTTACTCCCTAAATAAAGCACAAACATCCAACTAAATCCTGTGTACGCAGTATGACCATGGTCCCGAGCAGGCGTTAAGCACAATGCGAATTTAAAATTCCATTTCCTCGTACGTGATCACGTAACTTCCGCAACGGATTCGCGAAATCCGGCCACTGTTTGAAATTCGCCTACGCTGTGACGCACATTTACGCCCATATTATAGTTGTAATAACCAAAGTTATATCTGTATCGTTTGCTTACGGACCAGAAACAGATTATAATTAATGGATGATTGGCCATTTATCTTATTGACATTCTTGTTACTAGTTTTTATTTTATTTTTCTATATTTAATTGCTCCCCTATTTATAGTTGTTTTTTTTGTATGGTAACTGGTACGAGTTATTTAAATACAGTGTTAAATTACATTTCTCTGCGGTATTGAGTAAATATATATTTTTTTAACGAGCAAGTTATATGAGTTTCGTACTGGCTCAAATTAAAGGCTTAGTTATATTGTACATATAAAATATTAACCGTTATACTTTTCAATAATAAACTTACAAATACAACTCTAACATTGAAAATAGTCCTAAATAAACTCGAACTAATCATTCCGTACATACAAAAATACTTTATATAAAAAAATATTTACGTTTTTTTTTATTGATTTGTTATTCTGTTTTATTGGAAATGCGTTTACATCACATTTTGTACCTTATATTATAGGTAAGATGATCATATAAACTAACTAATTGGTTCAAGATATTGCTATAATAAAATGTAAAATACACTTACTTGATATATTTTAAAATACGCTGTATTTATAAAATAACATATCATAGACGAACGTAGCCCCTTATAAGACTTTATTTGTGTTTATAACTGATTTTGCAAAAAAATGAGAATATAATATGTTATTTATTTAAATAATAACACATTATCTTGTTGGTGAAAAGAAATTTAAGTATGAAATTGCCTGCTTAAATAAGCAAAATATTTACCATTACTATATATACATTTTTGGATTCTGGTGATGTAAATTTGCCAAACTGTATAAAAGCATTTTGTAGTGCCTCCTGGGAAGAAAACTGCTATCAACAAACCGAATTCAGATAATACAGAAATATATCCACTTCGGTTATTTTGAATGGCGTAGCATTAGAGTCGATCCATTGTTACAAATTGATAACTTGATTAATGAAGAGTTTTGAAGTACTAAGAAGCATTCTATTTAAAACCAACCCCGCAAAGGAAAAGTAAACAATAAATATAATTTAAGAGATAAACTTTTCCGCTTTTAATTGTATTAAGTAACTTTTAATAGGGTTTTCGTTTTCGCGGTTTTAAATTTTTCCGAGAAGGGTTTATTTTGAATGTAGCTAATTATTTCTTCAAAGAAACTAAATAAAGTTAAACTAATTGCTATACGATTAATTGTCAAGTGGTTCAGATCTTTGATTCTCGACAGTTCGATCCCAGTAAACACTAAAACATTTTAATTTAATAATTAAAAATTTAAGTTTATTTAAAATAATCGTATTATAGTGATTTTAATTTAGTGAATTGAGAATATCATTTCATAATAAAATAAAAAAGCGAATTCTTGTAGTTTAAACCACTTCTAATAAATGCGAAGCTCGATGAATATTGAGTTAGGATAGGATTAAGGGGTGTTTAAATGGAACTGATGAAAGGCTACCGCACCGTGATTATTCTTAGCATTATAGTTCAGGCTCGATAGTAATTTGGGTCAAAAGCTTTTACAAATTGTATTACGATTTGAGTGTCTGTGTCACAAAGGTTTGTTTTAGGTAAATTTGTTTACGTCACGAATTCTGGTTGTCAATTCTATATTGTCTTATCTAAATAACTAATTATTATATTAAAAGTCACTCACATGGAATTAGAACAATTGTTAAGGATTTATGTTTTTCCATTATTAAAATATACTATTAAGATTTGTAACATTCATTCAATGTCGCATGTAAGATGCAAATAGTATAATTTGCAATTGAGTGGTTAAAGCCTTCAAATATTCACGTCTTGATCAAATAAAGTTTTCAAGAACGTTCAATAACCGTTGTCAAGTAAGTATTTTGACTAAAAGCTTTAGATTGTTAAGCGAAATCCTACTATTTCACATAAAACCAGTGTTAAGAGGTGCAATAGGTTTATAGTGTTGTTCCATGTGTTATTCCTAAAGCCCATCCTATCCTATCACATTCATTTTATTCCTACCTATGCCAGCCTACCAGCAAGCTTCCTAACATCAGTTTTAGTAAGCCATATGTCCGTTTGTTATTATATAAAATACATTAAATCAACGTACTCGTTTACAAAGTTAAGGTGAGTTAGCCGGTCCGAGTGTGAAATGTAAATGAATTAGATTAAGGTTTGCGGTATTGAGGCTCCATCACACTGATTGGTTGATTGAACGAGAATAGATTGCGAATTGAATGTCTGAATAGATTAGTTTGATAATAACGAATGCTGAATTATATCGAATGTAAGATAAAATTAGTTAATCATCTATGTATATTCTACCTTTAGGCGTACTGAAGTAAGAATTTACAAGAATTTTTCAATTTCATTTTGTATTGCAGCAACGTATGTATTTTTGAGTCACACGGCGCTTCTTTGAAATTAAACGTTAGATACAAAGATTCTAATATGATCCGAAGCAGGTGACGTTGAAAATTGAGGATAATTGGGGAAAATTGGAATAGGGGCTTGATACCGATTTTAAAAGTCAGCAACTATACATTTCGCTTTAGGCCAAGCTCACGATAATAATGATTTCAAATCATTTACGTGAACGTTGTCAACTCAGCAAGTTTAAATTAGATTATATTTAATCTAAATACATTTACATGACACATATAAACGATTTAAATGTACTAACCTAGGCTACATGGAGTAGGTTTACTCTGTTCATATAGAGTGATTGGATATCGCATGAGTCATACAAAATGTGTTTTAATTTTAATTTTAAAGGTTCGTAGGTGTACCTAACACAGATGTAATTTTTTAATCATTCAAGTAACTTTATTAATATATTGAGTTATTAAAATAGGAGTACAAGGTATATTCCGGTCAATAGCCACAAGTCAGGATCGTCGTAACGAGTTGACCGCTCGCCAAACCGACAAGACACCGCTTCTCTTGCTACGTCGCATTTTCTATTAGAATTGTAATACTAAATAAACTTGAGATAAATTGTTACGAATTAAATTGAACGTAATTTAAATTTTATATTTATTTCATGTTCTTCTATGAATAAATAGGATCTAGAACGATTTTACAATATTCAGACTTGCTAATTAGGAAAGTTTTGCTTGAAATTGTCGTTACTAATACTTAACTTTGAGCTTTATATTTTTAATGGTATGATTTATGTTAAAGTTAAGATACTAAAGTTGGTATTTAAGTTGTATCGTAAAAAACGTATAGGACATATAAATGGTCGCACTAAGTTATTAAAATTATAAATATTTTTCTTTGTTTAATTTTAAATGGTTATTTTTTAACTGCATTTGTGTTTAATACTAAGAACTAGTTGTAATTCCTATAGAACTTAATTACATGGATTTGTAGGATTGGCAGAAAAGCCTAGGGTCTGTGTACAACTGATGATAGCCAGATAATAAAACTGATCGTTAAACAATAACAAATGCCAGGCCACATTTGTAAGAATTTTAACATACTAGCAACTATACTATCAAATAAATAGCTTTATTCAAGTTAAAATATACTTTGGTATTTGTATGAACGTCTTTTAATCATTTAGTTAAAAGACCAACGGTGGCCGATCAATCTTAGGGTAGTAGACGAATCAATCGACCATCAATCACGGTCCCGAATGTGCCTGCATTCTGGAGCTTGGGACACAGAGTTTAACCACAAATTTATAAAATTACTAGCTCACCCGGCAAACGTTGTTTTGCCACATAAATTATTTCTAGTGTAGACAAAAAAATAACTAATTAAATGGCGATTGACCGAGGATCCGAGGACCGTTATCGACCGGGGATGAAAAATGATTACATTACTAAAAAATAGGGGTTGGTGATAAAAAGTGATGAAAATTTAGTGTTGTATGTATTTTAATGCCACATTTAAAAAGTAAATTCAAACAAAAAAAACTATAAAAAACAATTTAACAAGGCTTATCACTTAGGGCTATAGAGAATATATAGTAGCCTACTGATTCTCAGACCTACTGAATACGCGTATAAAATTTGGTAAAAATCGGTTAAGCCGTTTCGGAGGAGTACGGTAACTAACATTGTGACATGGAAATGTTATATCGATTATTCTAACACTAATTTAGTTTATATTAAGCCTAATTAGAATCGAGACTTATTAATGTCTCTTATATGTAAAAAATCCAACGAACATTTGTACAACTTTCAGTGTCTATCCTAAATCTTACACAAAAGAGTATCAACCAAACTTTCTTTCAATAGTTATGACCACAGAAAAAGACAAACAATATTTAACCTATTCCTTAACTCAAACTACGAACAATAATGATATAATTACAAAAAACATTACAGTATTAAAAACCTTTTCAATCTGGCAATTATCTAAATTAAATCCAAATATTTCCCGCCTTTTGTTAAGTAATTATAATCTCATCCCAAGCGCACTTTGTATGGAAGGTGACAGTTACGTTTTGAGAGGTTATTTGGTTTCAGGTAAAGTATATTTTACTGAATCGTGACATAAAGTGGATTAAATTAATATGAAACCCATGCTAGTGGAAAAATATAACAATGATTTAGGGTCTTTCAGAGCAGAACCTTGAAATACTTATTACGCACGGTCACTTAGTCACTATCATAGGGAGCTATGTTTATTTTTTTTTAACCTCTTATAGTAAACCAAAAAGCCTTCACATAAATATGATAAAATTGAGTAGAGAATAATAAAGAAAAATTGACAAATCAAAATACTTTAAAACATATTATGGCCAATGCGTCTCGTGTAATTCGAACAGTGGATAACAAAATGGATCGGACTCAAATTCTATCTCCTAGGGCGCAGAACACGCTTGAATAGTGCATCAAGCAAATTAGTTATCGTACGTGGCACGGTGCGCCTTGTCGTGTAAGGTTTTTTGGCACCTGTAGACCCTACCGTTCTAACATTTCCAGATTATGCACCTTACCCCTGTTCTTCCTCTTGTTGCGAAGACATGTAGACTACATGAGCTCTTTTAAATTATATATTTTGTATAAAAGCAAATGAATATTTAATTGAGCAAAACTAAATGAGTGCTGCGCAGTGTAAAAATTACATTTTTGCCTCTGTATTTGGTCGGTCTGCAAAGGGTCCAAGTAATTATCCAAGTTAAACAATAAAAGGCCAAACTACGTCCCGTCTAATTTGACCGGGATTGTTTAAACTAACGTTTCCCATCTATCGGTTGTTTTGACACTTTTGCCAGTCATTGTCAACTTTGACTTTAATATGAGCATTGTTTTAGTTTTGTGTCTATAGAGGTATTATATACTCGGAAAATGATATGATATTTGATGATCCGTTAGATCCCGATGGTATATAAAGTTGATCTTTTTATTATTTATTGTGAATTTTCTATTCTTACCATAATCATTAATGTTTTTTTCTCTTTCTGATGGAACATCATGTTTATTTATTCGATTGTAGTTATAGTTTTAAATATTTATTTCTAAACATTGTTCTGCCCTGCGCTAACCTACTATTTTAAGACAGATCAGGCAACGGATTTCCACTATTCAAAGTGGGCGTCTATGCTGATAAGAATTATGTTAGACATTACTATGAGAACAAACATAGTGCGTCCTTTTCTTCAAAATAAACACGTCGCGCCTAACGAGGTAAAGGCATCGTGCAATGTATGTACCAATTTCGTGAAATTTGTTCTAAAATTTATACAGAAATTATTTCTGCTAAGTCCTATCATGCGTTGGTTCAATTAACCGAACCAACGGTTAGGCTCGTTGAACAAAACAAATAAATTAACTCCTACGTACTAATAATATGTATAAAGTTAGTGCAGTAAATGCTGCCATAATTTTGCAATGTTTATATTATCCATGATTAGAGTAACTAATACCCTACAAATTTAATAAGGCCGTAACATAGCGAGGAAAGTCGCAGATAACAACAGGTGTAAAATTAATTTGTATTAATCAATGATGGATTGTATTTGCCATTTGGTATCTTAATTGAAGTTAATAGGTTTAAGTGTATGTTAATACAATATTTGCACTTCGAATGTACATCGTTAGGGGGAAATTCAATTATTATCTAAATTATAATGGAACAAGCAGTATTTGTTGTTTTTTAAGGACTAGCTGTTGATTTCGAGCTTTGCTTGTGTTGTTTGCTGGTAATCATCACAAGTACCATGGGTACGCTCAGCCCGTCTTGTTTCGTCTTGTCCTTATCTCGTTGTTGTCTTATCTTGTCCTTGGAGATATTTTGAAAGAACTATAAACATTACGATATTTGTATAGTATGTATTGTATATGCCAAGGACCACAATGCCCAAGCGAGTGATTTAACCAGTGCCAGGGAACAACTAGTGACATTACATGTGCATACAAATACAAAGTTGTGTGCAATTAAAAAAAATCTCCAATGCGGTAAATGGAAAAGCAATAAGATTTTCTGACGTTAAGCAACTCGTAGTGAAAAGTCGAGTGTTTCCTTTCAACTTGTACAAAACTTCACTTAACGCGTTTTCACGTATTAAATTAATTAAAACTGTTATAACTGAAGCACAATGTGTTTTTGTGTGTACATACTAATTAAAACTTTTCATCCATACGCATTGCCATGCCGTGATATCTATAAATATATAGTAATGTAATAATAGTGTATATATAAATGGAGACGGCGTTCCCAACCTAATGCGTAAAAAGCTATGTGTGAACCACGACAGAATAGGAAAAATAGCACCGCAGCTTTGTTCAGGTTTCTGATAAGCCTACGCAAACCCTTTACGCCGCGTCACAGAACTCGGTGGTTTGGTATACATATGAGGTAAAATAAAGGCAGGGATAATTTTTTTAGGTAACATATCTTGGTTACTACAAATTGCAGTATTGCATGCTTTGGTTATGCTAAGATAAAACACTTCTGATAATACATTCTGACCAGGAGACATCCACTGGTCGCTGACATTTGTTCGCGAGTAAGACTTCGTCACCCGCCAAAAGCCCCAATCCATTGACGATCGTACATATGACTAATTTTCTATACTCTGCACCAATATGTGACATATTTTTGACAGATTTAAGAATAAGGATATTTAATATTGTTAGATATAAGTAGCTTAAGTATTAAATAAGTGTACTTTGTTCATTGTTGCTTGGCTTCAGCCATAAATAAAATACTAGCGTTGGACTTGGTATTTTCGCTTTAATGCTATTTAAATTTGTATTTATTTATATTTTGTATTAATTTGTAATTATATATTACAGTAAAGCAATTTAAAAAGTAAGCCGTACCTAATGAACTGAACGTTGTAGTTTAAATAGTAGTTGACTAAAATAAACATTGGGATAGGTCTATAAAACATAAAACTTCACCTCACGTACGAAGTTCCGAGGGAGAAAAAATTGGAATCACGCTCCACCCAAAATTGATTCGCTGTGCGCTAAGTATTTTATAAACCGACAACATACAATCAGTTGTTTTCATACAAAATGTACAAAAATATTGTGTACAAGTGTTTGCAGGTAATATAAGCAATATTTACTAGTAGTTATTCACTTTGTACAAAATATAAGCATCTTATCTTATCATGAAAACCTAAAATTTGTTTCTTATTAATTGTAATTACCGTAAACGTGAAATCCTATCTAATTTAACATGTATGCTTGTGACGAGCAAATAAAAGTTGCTCGTTTACGAACTTCGAAACAGTTGCATTTAAGCTCAGGATCACGTACAACTTTATTGTGGGAGTAACATTGAAAATAAACCTTTTTTTTGGAATGTTCATTGGGATTTAATTAATTCTCAACAATCAGGTAAATCCTGGAATATTTTTACGATACTGCTTAGTAGCTGCAAAGGTTGTAGAAATCGCATCTCTAGTAATTATGCTTTTATAGTACTGGTACAATACTAGTCTATATTTGATCTTTAACAATTTAAGCGTACCATTATACCAAAAAAAAAACACTACCGCTATATGCAACTAAGTAGATGCAAGTAGATATCAAGAAAAGAGCGTAAAATCTTCTCAAATACCGGCAATTTACGTCTGCTTTCTCGGATACTGGTGCAAGTGTCCGTCTGCACTTGCCTCCTGTCCCATAAAAAAGCGCCATTACATAAAGTAGGTACTGTTTGCTGTGTCTGTGTTTGTCTGTTTGTTTCTCTCCGTCTTATTTCACTATTGGTATAAAAAGAGATAACAATATGCTTTACGGGTTATTTCACTATAATTTAATGTTTTGATTGTTTGTCAGGAAGTATATGAAGATTTTGTTGTTAGATAGTTGTTATTTATTATTACAAATTTTATAGCTAATTTACACATGAAGTGAAGTACTGCCAACGTCGGCAATGTCCACATCATTAGTTCTTAATCAATTGTGCTTATCGTTATTTGTAGGGTAACCTTTAAAATCAATTAAATGATTGTTGTTTGTTCTTGTTAATAACGGAGCTGTTCTTCAAAGTTTCTTCAAATATGGCCACTCATTGAACTTAATTCACTTTCGCGTTTGCTCAAGTCGCATTAATAGTTATTATTAAAACCTGCTACATCGCAAAACCTAAATATTGCTCTATAAAATCCTTCATTATGCCAGCTAATATATTTTTATAGGTCATATAATGTGGACATTAAATAAATCATACTTGACGGGTTATAGTATAATATGGGATAGACATATTTTTATTTCAAGAACGTATACTTGGTGATAGATATTGATACCAAGATAAACTTTCTTTTATAAAATATGTATTGCATTGTTTTAGGGTATAGTATGTTAGGTTAACTAATACTATGGTATATACAAATTTATAGTAAATCACTACTATTGTTTTAGAGATTTGAAAATATCATGGTGTTTAGAGCAAGAGCAAGCCTCTAAAAATATTGTCGCATATAAATTATACAGTGGATTGAGATTTAGGACTAGATGGCGGTCAGTCTTCAGCTCTGCTGAATTTTTATGTTTTATGTCCCGTGTTTTATGACCCGGAGTCTTACTAAAGGAGCATTCTTGGTTATCGAACATGGTTTAACTAACTTCTCAATAGTATTTTGATACCTTTAAAAAAATATGGATCAGTCACTACTTAGCTTACTACCAAACCATAATTGAATGCGGATAATGCCCACGTTGTACTTTTTTGGCTCTTTAGGAAGCTTCGTTATGGTTTGGTAGTTTTTTGTAATAATTGCTCAATTGTAAAAATTTGCTCGTTCGTAAACAAAATTTTCCTAGAAACATTTTAATTATTGTAGCTTTCGCTAATAGTTATGGATGTATTTTTTGTTTTTGTAACTCCTTATTTTTCGTCTATCGTCTGTCAAAAATTTCGTAAACCTATCTCTTTCGTATCTATTCGCACTCATCACATATAATAATAATGTTGTATTGGGGTTTTTTCATTAAAATATTATGTTTGTACTTCTCTATTTCTCTTATTGTAACAACAACAAGAATCACAACAATCAATAGTGTCACTTATTGTATCTATATAACATAAAATAATGTAAATCTTAATATATATCTTTTATATGTAATTTATAAAAAAAGTCGTACATGCAACTTCTATCTTACTTTCCCACACTTTCAGCGTTGCCTAAAAGAGATCGCTGATCAGCGATAAGGCCCGTCTATTTCAGTGCTTATATTATTTTTGTTGATTATTCTAATGTATTGTAGTGTAGCTGTAAACAAAATATTAATAAAAATTCAAACAATAAAATATATGTATGGAGTTTGGACCTTGGGTTGTACTATGAGTATATTGCCTCGCTGTATCGCTATCCTTATCAACTAAACGATGAAAATACCAACAATGAAAATATTTATTTGTACACCTATATTATTGTTAAAGTATTAGCCTAAGTTTCACAGAGTGTAAAAAAATCATCAAGAAAATGTCCCCTTAAAATAATTTCTCTTTAAAAAAAACCCTTCTCATCCCTGAATAAATGCGTAAGATTTTGAACATTTATTACAATACCTTTATCTGGCGACAAAGTGCCCCATCTAAGAGGGGAATTTTGACAGGACTCATTAATTTACCACATAACAGGAAGGGAAAATATTATGACGCGTTACCGCATAAAGTGGATGTAATCTCATAATCTGAGTGTCTACGCATGTGTAATTGTTAGTATTAAATATTTTATTAGCGAGGTGAGCTTGATAGTATTTTGACATAGATACACATGTTTGTGAATAGTTAATAGAGTAAAAATAGTACTTACATGGTGTCTTGTACGTTGTATTTGAAGTATTTATTTCTTTTCCACTTAGAATCGTATGTACGCTGTAGCGATCACTTGTGTACGTCAAAAAAATCTTATGTCTAGATCTACGAGGGTTTCAGAATAAACCGGTCTGAGAAGACACACAACAAACTCAGCTGGTTATATATCAGCTTTTTGAGCAAAGTTTTTAGAAATAAGTCCTAATAAGTTCTAGTTCAAGTTTTTACAGTACTCATGAATGACAAGTTTCGTAGCCTTACGTTAAGTTTTGCTTAAGTATATCTTAAGCGAATGCGATTCGAGTTTATAAAACAATATGTTTACCTTTAATTAGGCACTTTCAAGGATTATTAAAATATATACAGACACAATTTACAGAGGCACCACCAAATTATGACTTTTTTATATTTGACTGAAGAGAAGTAAATTAGTTTATGAGGTATAATAATAACATATTAGGTATACCTAATTTTTGTTTTGAGAACGATACCAGTACCTCATAAACCTGTATTAAAATTAAACTGTTTTATCAATTATTAGCGTGTTTTGTAAATACATAACAAATAAAATCGTGCAATAACAATAAGATCAAATAATATCTTTGTAATATTAAAACAGATTTCAGACACAAAAGGTTCCGTTTCGAGTCTACTCAGGTTTAACCAATCACCCTTACCGATAGATATAATCTGTATCAACAACAAATGACGAATGTAGCACAATAGCGCCTCTTATCTAGACGTAGAATATTCTTAGGCATTAGCCGAAGAGATGCTGATATATTTGAAATTTGTTTTTGGTACAGATATAAAACATATATAATATAAATGTTTTAAACAAACAAAAAATATTGAAATCTTGTTTTTTCGGTTTTAATAAACATGTTAAAGGTACAAGGGTGCGCGTTGGTGAAAAGTTTCGCATAAAGTATTTATTGTAAAAATGGATGTTAAAAGAGAAACTTACAATTATATGTCAATTGATTGATATAACACTATTTTCAACATAAGCAATCTGTTGTATGATTATTAGTGCATACACTTATAAAATGTTCACCACCTCTAAGACTATTGTTTCGTGTACATTTTATTGCTCCATTGTTGGCCCAAGTGAGGGATGAGAGCTTTGTCAGTTTTGTGTACCACCGAGCGCTAAGAAACAAATTCTGACAACTATCATTAATTTGATTCGCAAGGGCCAATTTCTTAGGGTTAGAATAAATGTGCCTGTGCCCTTGATTAATAGATCTCGTTTTGCGCCTTAATGCTCAAGCACCTTTATTACGAATAGATTTTTGGAATGATTTATTAATTTTAATTAGTGAGATGGAAACATCTATCCACGTCCTTTTTGGTATAGTTCATTTTCATACATAACTTTTACATTAGACAGCTTACGAAAATAATATACGAATACCTTTGAATGTTTGTTTTAATTTATGCTTGACTGAACACAATAAGCTATTTGTTCTTTAATATTATTGTTGGCATGTACATTTGAATATATATTTCCACTGTCTTTGTATCTGTGCGTGTTGTATATGTATAATATAATAATCTATCACTTGTGAGAAAAGCAATATAAAAATCTGTAGGAACGAAAAAATTGAAAACAAAATTTAAATTTTGAAAGATTTCGCTTCGTTGTTTAATTGGTGTTTTAATTTATTCACACAAGTGAAAAGATAAATAATGGTTTTATATTGTGGTTATAATATAATTAGGTCTGTAATTTTTTTGCTTTAAACGTAAAATTTTATAGTTTTTAATCAAAGTCAAAGTTAAAGACAAAATATCTTTATTCATTAGGACCACACACAGGGCCATATTGAATCGTCTTAAATCTAAATGATTTTACGCCTGTCCGTAAACGATAAAGCTGAGAAGAAGCAGGCAAGAAACTCGGCTTGGTTAATTTATTTTTGTTTTGAGAACGATCCCAGTACACTTTTTGAAGCAAGACTAAGCTGGAGCTAATTCATTCCCAAACTTTTTTATCGTCAAAATAATCTGACATTTTGTAAAATGCTTTTTCTGAAAGCTTTCGTTTAACTACTTTTTAAAATTTAATTACTGACAATGTCCACAATATTTACCAAATGTACGAATAAATAAATTAAACAGATTAAAATACGATTCTTTTTTCCTGTTTATTATCATATTAGACCGTCGTTTCGTTACGATGCAGAAATCTATTTCTCATTTCATTCAAAAGTTAACTAAGCGAGCTGCGTTTAATAAGTTAATTATATAAAATATGATTTTACCGCTGAAAGACTTTTCATATTTAAATGTCTTGCTGAATTATTTTATATATTTGATTTTCGATAAGAGAATAAATGTCAAATTGTTATCGTAATAAAGGCTATATTTTCAAGCCGATAACAAAAGCCGACTTGAAAAAGAGCTTTCATTAATTTATGTTTAAGTCTAAGACATCCTAAAGCTAAGGTCACAAGAGTAATATTTATATTACTCACTAAAAATAACAATATATCTTTATTACACTTGATATCTAATATAATTATACATTCTTAATATTAAACTAACTAATATAACCTAAAATAAAACAAAACACACAGCTTAAACAAATTTAAAAAGTTTGGTCGCTGTGGCAGATTACGCATAATGCTGGCGGCATTTCCTCGCTGTATCGCGATGCTTATACGCTGAGCGAGGAAAGCACCAGCTCTTGGATCACCGGTACTGACTACCATGCGCCTATTTCATCTATACTAATAATAAGACAGTAAAAATCGAAAAACTGTACATTAAATATTTTTCCAAAAAACTGAAAGGAGGCAATTAAAGAAGAGTCATAGAAACCAAAAAAACAATTTTTGGAATTCTTGTCTGTCTGTCTTTCTGTCTGTCTGTCTGTCTGTCTGTCTGTCTGTCTGGTACGTTATAACTTGAGAACTCCTGAACGGATTTGAACACGGTTTTCACAGTTGGATTACATATAATTGGGAGCGTTGTCAAAAGTTTGTTTTGTCAAAATCGGTTAAGAGAAAGAGAAGTTATGGTCAATTGAAAATTTACTTCAACCACTGCTTCAAAAATTTTAAACACTTATATTGATTGATTAGTTATATATTGTTAAATATGTTCTAATATAAGTTAATCTTAATATTAAAACTTATGAGAGGTAACAAAAATAACAAATAAGGCAGTGCGCGCGGGCGCGGTTGAAGAGTTGAACAATGTGCTCGATAGATGGCGTTGATAAAATTCGTCATTAACCTAGATTTATTGTATTTTTTTATTTCTTAAACCTATACAGCTTATCAAAAACAGTTTACACAATAAAAATAGATTAAAAATAAAGCCAAAATAAGGTTAAAATATAGAACCGGAAATAGAATCGAAGATCAGAAAAAAGAATAACAAAAAAAACACGAACAGAAAAAAATAAGTAAAAATATATATACACATGAACAAGTGGAACTATGTGAAGTGCGAACATTTTAGTGTTAGTGTGTGTATCAGTGTGTGCAATGGTGTTGCTGTGTGAGTGAGTGTGCGAGGTTGAGTCTTAGTTTTTTTAAAACTTCTACTAAGGCCAAATATATCCATCGCGGTATTAAGATGTGTGTAATGACTGTTGTGTAATGACTACCATGCACTTCAAACTTTCATTAACGTTTTACCCTATGATTATTTTGAGTGAACACTACCTATACAAACAAATAAAAGGAAACGAGTGAAGAGACGTTTATCGTTTATCCGCATCCATTTTTCCACCTACATCCTTAACGTTAATGAGGCTTACCTTTTATTATTTGGTCAAGCTAATAAGTAATAACCTCACAAGTACGTATTTCGTACTCATAACTTTGTAAGAATTTTCTTTCAACTTTTAACCGCTGAGGAGTTTTACCTTCCATCATCAGCTCATCCACATAAGAAGATGACTATCAGAATATAAAATTGTCAGAATAGTAATTGTCTGTACGTTAATTTGAAAGTTGCCCTCGATTTCCCTGAATCATCCGATCCTGTAAAGCTACATCATTCCTGAGTAACACAGGCTATATATAATTCCAATTGTAACAAGATTTTAGCCCGTGAAAGAAAGCCCTGTCGAGATCATTAAAAATAGCTATATACATAACCAAATTACACGTGGGCGAAGCCGCGGGCGGAAAGCTAGTTCCTTAATAAACAAGCGTCTGTACACTTGTGCCCCAAGGTCGAAAAGTCTTTAATCCAAAGGGAACAAAATCAAAGTTGGAGTAAATTCAGCTGAGTTTCTTACAGCCTTTTCAATCTACATCTGACAAGCAGGCTACACAGGTACATATATTATACTCTTTAGACATACATAAATAGAAAAGAAACAAAAAAACCTAGTTTCCGCTTTTGCATTGTTTTGTGTATAAAAACTGCCTTTGTAACTACGCCTTAGTTAAAAAGCTAGCGATTTATTGAGCCGGGTGCGCAGAGATAACCCGAAAATGAGGACTACCCTATAATATTTCACGTCTTCCCACTTGAGGTTAAATGTTTTTAATTATTCTTATCATGTCCGTACGAACAGGGTTAGTCTATGGTTAAGTATGATTTTTAACAACCCTATAAACAATTCATACCAACTATAAATTGGATATTTTTTTAAGAACTTACGAAAGGTGATTTTTGGTTTGTATATTTCTTTTGTTTTATTGTTTAGCATAAAATTGTTGATTGGTATTCTGTTTACATAATGTTATTATTTTTTTTTTATAAAAAGTTTTACAGTGTAGGGAGGTGAATTATTAAAAATAACTTAGTTAAAATTCGCATTCTGCCTTAACAACTAATGCCATATAATTTTGACATACATTTAACTTTGTCGCTAGTAAACCTAATCCTTTTTATTAAAACCATATGAAAACAGTAGTAACATCTTATTATTTAATTTTCAATTGTCCCAACTTACCTTGTTTTTAATTAGCTCCTAATTGTTAATTTAATATCAAGATGAGACTGATTAATTGAAGCGACTCTTAATAAATGTAAATATCAAAAAGGTCGTCATAAATTAATATTCGTCATTAATTTTCAGAGGAATTTTACTTCAAATTGTTTGTCCGCAAACATAATTTATTTCAATAGGCGTTATCTATATTGTTATTAATTTCAACATGAAAGGTCAAATTGATTTCCAATTTATATATTAATAATGATATTGTTAATAATCCTAAGTTATATTTTGGTATTGCGAAAAACTTCTGTTTATACGTACATGTCTTAGGGTCGCCTGCAAGGAATCAATTGTTGCAGGGCCGCCCGTTATATATGTATCTGAAAATTATTATATAACTTAAAATTAAATCAAATATATATATTTATAAATAATAGAATATATATATAAAGAATAGAATACGATAGATTTTTAAATATTGGAATAAGAAGTTCTATGATTATGTCTATAATAACGGAGTTTGAACCTTGGTTTACTTCTAATATGAATAAGTACCCTCTCACTACATATCACCGAGGACGAATTCTCTCGCCATAATGCCTACTTATGTCACTTAAAACGAGAAAAAAATAATCGATATTAGACCTGTTACTCACCTGCATTTGATAATAAAAGATTATAAATGTACTTTTGGTAGAAAAACATTATTCTAATTACTCAAAATAAGTATCTGAAATATTAATTGAAAATTGTAAACGATATGTCAAAATCGTTTTGATTAAAAAAAAACACTTATTTAACGAAACATATTCTTAAAATTACTTACAGCTTAAAATTAATTAGTTTTAGGTTCTTTTAAGTTTTCGTTCGTTCAAATTACTTGGAGAAATCACTCTGTATTTTATTTATGAGTCTTATATTTTACATGTATGGGTAGTTCTAAATGAATTTACATTTAAAACGTAGACGCTTCGATTTTAATTACATTAGTACTTAATTATTCATATAAAACTAATGTTAATACAATTTTCACGCCACTTATTTGCAGCTAGAAATTTCCATCCTCTGTAGCGCCGTTGTATTTAATTTGTTCGTCTCAGGAAGTCGGCTTCTTTGAATTTCAAACAGCAGAAATTAAATGTACGTACAGACGAACGAACACCAAAATCGTAGCTTTATTTTTCTTTTTCTTATGTTTATTATCTGAATACTGAAATATTGGGGTATATTTTGTTGCGTATTTTATCACTAACTAGTGATGAAGCATCGAATTTCTTTCGTTTGGTAGTTCGATAAAATCGTAGAAAGATAAAAGTTTAATTTACTTTAATGTTTTATTTTAAGCCCTTCTCAATGTATTATAATTGTAAAAATCCAAAATCTGAACATGTAATGTTACATGTGCAATCTTATATTTTTTTATAAATGACCCTGTATGCATTGTAATTCTATTTGTTAGCTAAGACAACAAATGTTGAAAAAGCCTTAAATAGTGAGTAAGTCGGCACAAGGACGGAAAGGTGTAACGTCAGTGTACTGTAATAACTAATTCATAAAGAAGCAATTTCATAGTCCATATTTAAGTGTAAATAGTCCTTATTTTCAAGGATTACTTACTTACTAGAGTAATAAGGCCTCACGTCGGGCATAGGGCAGATATGACACTAAACGTATACAAGAATTTAAAAGGATAGCCTTGATCTATTTTTGGACCCATCGTGTTTTACATATGTATATGTCCTATTTATATATTTTAGTCATAGGTATATTTTATATAGATTTTGAGTCATATAATAATTTTCTGGGGCGATTTATTTCAGGCAACCCTAATATAAAACTTAAGATATAAAAATTTAATAATCGTAGTAATACATTTGAGTTTGAAAGTCAAATTAATGATTTATTAAATTTAATCGCAAAGATTGTATTATTAAATATAATAAAAAAAAGAAACGTTTTATTTTGATAATGTTGTCAATTGTGTACCGCTACGATAAGTCTTTGCGAAATTGGATTGGTAATATCGAAATAGGTTCTTTACACATTTCTGTACCTAAAATCTAACACGCGCCTGATCTGAGAAGAAACCCTGACAAAACTCAGTGAGTTATTATTCAATATTTATACTCATTTTTTCACAATCATTTTTCATTTTTTTAAAAATAAGCCGTATGATTTTTTTATGTATAACATTATTAAGTAGTAACGTTTGATGTTTGTTTATAGACCCGTCTACGAAATTAAGCCACTTATAGAAAAATAGGTTTATCAAATTATATGTAAAAAGGAATGCCTGAGCTTATTAAGGTTCGGTTCTTTTGAAAACATTCGAAGTACTCAGAATAGAATTTTTATGAAACGAATTAATTTAGTCAAGTAAGCGTATGTATTATATCAATGGTTCTGTATTTGGTTTTACTTTGCAAAGTTAAAAGCTTCCTCTTATGTCTCATACATATAAGTAGATTTTAATTACTACTCTACTTTGCCTGTAATAATAATAATTAATTTTGGTATTAGTATTAAACTTACATTAATGTTAATCAAATTACAATAAGTATTCGACCAGTCATCATTTTTTTCCTGGTAAGACAACCTTACTTTTCCACCCAAAACACATTAACTTTTGTATCAAAAGAATCCTTAAAAGATTTCTACACTATTATTTCACTTGTAATCTATAAGATGATAAAATTGGTGAAATTTAAAACTTCTGTCTGCTTAGGTTAAGATTAAAATTTTATTATATCAGTCAATTGATTGACATTATAACTGAAAGCTGAGATATTGCGAATTGTTTATCCTGATGATAGTCATTGTATGGGCAGTTGTAGTGATATGTTTAAGTTAAAAATTAGGAAACGCACGGAACTTTAAAAATGTACGAAAAATAAATCAATTCGTAAAAGGTAAGGTTATTTCTCCGCGCTATTGAAGGTGAGTTCCAACTTCCATCGTTCCTCGTTCAAATTAGTTGAACTTTTTTTTTGTAAGTTCTGAAGTATGGATTTCAATATTGAATTTCAAGAATGTCCCGCCTGGTACAATAAATTCTTTCGAATACTTATGAGAAAAAATTCGTACCTTTTTTGTAGATGAATAAACCAATAACACCATTTAAATTTGCACGTGCCTACAGTGCACAGAAACTAAAAAGAAGTCAAAATTCGTATACTATAATTATTAATTTTGTTTGTAAACTAAATTCTTACTGTCATAACATATGTTGGTATATATAAATATATATATATATATATACGATAAATAGTAATATTCTATTCAAGATATATTCTACATACAAATTGGTCAGTGGAAAATGAGATTAAATATATGTACAATGGCGGAATGTACGTTATACTTGCGCAATATCAAAGACAATACAACAATATCTCCTTCGTTAAGAACTTCGTAAGACATTTGAAATTTAAGACAATGCGGACGCCCCGGGATACTCATTTGAAATTTAGACTGTACGTTATAATGAAACACTGCTACAGTTGAACATTATACATATCATTAGAAAATTGCTCAATGTTAAGAAATCTAAAAGATTGAAAAACCGTGTAATTAGACACAAGACGAAAGCCATTAATATTACTTCAAAAATCAGAAGACTTAAATGGAGATGGGCAGGGCACATGCTGAGAGGTCATGCCAATATGGAGTAAAAGAGTAACCGTATGGTACCCCAGAGAGGGTAAGCGAACAAAAGGTAGACCTCACAAAAGATGGAATGGAGACATCAGACAAGTGACAGAAGTGACGTGGAGTAGAGTGGCTCAGGAAGGAGCTGAATGGAAAAGGTTGGTAAATGCCTATGCCGACTTTCAAACGGATCTGAAGGGAATTAAGAAGCAAGATTAAATTTTATTAGGTTATATATATATATCACTATATATATATATATAGTGTTCTAATAATAACCTGAAATTATATACGAATCAACAAGAGCTTTTAAGTATTTCAAAAGGGCTCAGTTATAACGGACATAATGTAGATGTTGAAACAAGAAGAAAAATTATAAGATAATCTTGAGACGTAGAAAAGATCTTGAAGGAGGTGGGATATAACTCCGGCTCAATTAGACGATTATTCCTCCCATCTACCTCAGTGCTTGAAGTTTGGTCTAAAATATACGACGAAGCGTAATATTTAAAATCGTTGAATTTAACAGGAACAACTTAGTCAAAGGCAAATTTAATTCGTTGTCAATTTTGTATAAATAATATTTTTCGGTCACCCAACAAGTCTTTTGAGAATGCATGTTATAGCATGCTGTACTATGAACAATTTGTTTTGTATTAGTCTGTGATGCGGCTTAGAGGTATTTCTTCGTTGGTTGCATTATTGATAAAATTATTTAATAAATATTGGCATGAATGATGCTCAGAATGAACTGTGTACTGGGTACTGATTATATTTGGTCGGGAACTTGTTATTACGCGCAATTGGCTTTTGTTTGTGATGGTATGTAGCAAGTTAAAAAGTATAACAGCTTTTTGAAATGATTGTACATTGGAATATCTTAGTAATAACTTTTTTTGATGCGGTCTTACATTTGTGACTTGTGCCATCCAATGTAGTCGTGATAAAGCTGAATTGAGCCGCCTCTTGTAAGCCGTCCTTGCGTATAATTGACTTTTCCCTGTCATTGCACCCCCGATCCCACTCTAGCCATACATTAAGAATATTTAGCCCGCCAATCATAATTCGTACATCTGAACCTGACAGATTCCATATTGTATCCTGAAACCCGTTAGCACTTATCAAAGAAGGTTCTATGTAAATAATATATTTAGTCGGATTTGTAGATTCAATAATATATTTTTGTTTACGAGTTTTATATCCAAATAAAATATAACAATAACTGTAAATATAGTAATATAATAGAAAAGAAACAAATCGTTATATAAAATAATAAAGTCCATGAAAGTATGACAGAGGCACATATCAATCGAGATAAGATGTTAAAATAATAATAACGTCATGGACTTAGAAAATACGATTCTACTTGGTCAACACTAAAATTAACTATTTCGTGTATAAACTAGGTCAAATAATAATATATTGTATATTAGACTAAAACAGAATATCATTACTGGAAGACTTCAAGTAAAATTTCTTTAAGCAATTTAAGAAAATATATTTTCACGAAAGTAATTCCCTTTTTAGAGATAAAAGCTTAGTATTGATCTTAGTGCTCCAGAAAGAAGCCTAGAGAACCGTTCATCCGGCTGTATAGGGAAAGAATTTTCGGTCTGGGCGGTTTGGCGATAAGTGGGGTTGATCCCGGGATATAGGGACTACAATGAGCTGAGAAACTGGGATTTTCGAGGCTACATAACATTTCCTGTTCTCATCATATTTTGCCAAACTGTATTTCGTTTGTGCTGAACTTTTACAAGGCTTATTACATAAAATAATTATATCCTTTTTATATAGCAGTTTTGCAAATATAATAAGACACAATTTTTATTTAGATTTGTCAAGACAAATTTTCGCTAGGCCTTCGCCTCCGTTCTGATTTCGCAAATTTTGCTTTTTGACCGCGTGATTTTATAGTTATACTCAAAATACTGTGTAGTTTAAAGGTTTACAGACAATTTATCAAAAGTTCATGTAATAGCATTAATAGTGTTTGTCTTTCTGGATTTGAAAAACTAACTTTCCCAACACAACCGAGAGAAATTAAAGTACCAGCTCTTTCTCCGCAGTGCTTCCAACACTTTTAATTAGTTTCAGTACAGTTATTTCGTCAAATATAAACACTTAAACAAATAAGGTCTTCCTAATAAATGCATGCATGCCTTGCCTTTTTTATAGAAGAGCCGGAGGTACACCATAAAGGTGAAGTCACCACCCATAGACACTCACGTGCTCGTGAGTGCGTTGCCGACCTTTTAGGAAGCGGTACGCTCTTTTCACGAAGGACCCAAGTTGCATTGTTAAACTATTTTAAAATCTATTATAATGTATTCTGTAATAACTCGACCGAGGTTTGTGTAAAATATTTGAGTTTCATTTGAAATTCTGAATTACGTGAAGTCAAACGGATTAAATAAATTGAACTTTCAATAACTTTCACAATTCCCTTTCAAAAGTTTTTCTATTTGACTGGTGTTTTTATGTTTGGTGTTACAATACAACCACTTGATACGGTTAAGTATTTCTGTTTAAGAATTTAGGTAGTAACAAATAATTAATACACAGTAAACTTTTATGTAGATAACAAGTTTATACTTTTTGTTTTTTATACTTATCGGGCAGGTATAAAGCATTTATGGCCGAAGAAAGTTCTCATATCGATGCTTGCATTAAAGGTATATTTACTTTTACTAAAATATTTTCATTTTATTAAAAATAATCCCAAATAGTACATGTCCTTAATACAATACAACTTATAAAAAAATGTAACAGTTAATCGGGAACTTAACCTTAAATATTTCTTAAATTTTAAATCACTTCTTCGTTGTATTTTCTTGTATTTTTTTAAATTAGCATATTTTTTTTGTTTTACTTAATTTAATGTATGTTGTGTTTTGTTTTTGTATACTTCGCACCAGTCAAATTGTATTTTAAGTTTTGTTTTATTGTGTGGGTTGTCTGGAAGAGACCGCTTATTAGCGATATGGCCGCCCGTAGCTCTTATATATACTAACATCTATTAACGTCATTTACTTATACTGTTTAAGTGCAATAAAGTGTGAAGAAATAAATACATATTATATATAATATATTTTAAGATATAAGTTTTATAAAGCTTATTTGTATTATTGTTTCATATAAGCTAATCGGTATACTAAATTCACATTTCATATAATTACTTTAAGTCCAATTGTAGTCTTATATAAGCATGTATATGTTTGTATGTGCGACGTGCGGTTACATCGGAACCGAGTTACGTAAGCGAAGCACGGCACCCACTGATTTAAATTCGTTCAGTGAACTATGAAAGACCTGCGGTCTGAATATCTTAAGATGAATGAAAATACGAATATACGCTTGTATTTTGTGTATACTAAATGTTAATTAACCGACAACCTAATAACATGAGATTATAGAAAGGTTTTGTTACTATCCATCCAGATACTTCAACAACCTAAAAGGCCGGCAATGCACTCACGAGTGTCCCAACCACGTAAATGTCTATGGCCGGTGACTTCACCTTTAAGATGGGCCTTCTGCTCGTTTGCCCCGTCTTCTTAATAAAAAAAACGTGATTTTTTTGATTAAAATAAAGATTTCTGAGTCGATACTTGGATTATGACTTCTATGTACAAAATCTACGTGATTATAAGTAGATACGAAATTCACACTTAGTGCTAAGTGGCTTGTTTGTGTTGTCGTGAAACACAGTACAGATACTTGTTACTAAAGTAAAGTATCTAAATATATTTTAGATTGCAAAACTCATTACACGACAAATTAATCTTCATAATTAATATGCAATAGTACATAAAAAAAATATGTTCAAAAGATGGAAAAATAAATGAAAATCATGTTAAATAAAACATTATATAGAGACACTTCGCTGATGATTTAATTCTTAAGTAGACCAATAATGCTTTTGTATTTTATATTAGTCATGTAACACTATTGTAGTTGAAATATTTATTTTAAAAGCACATCTATACAGTTTCTTCCCTTTCTTTCTCGGTAAATAACTGTCTTCCGAACCGGTGGTATTGTAACAAATCACGATTCAAAAGTGTTATACAGACCTACTTGAATAAAGATATTTTGAGTTTAATAGCAAGATTATATTGAAGTCGATGCGGTGTATAGAAAATTTGTATTAACACCCATTAAAAATCTACACACAGTATTAAGTGTATATATATGTTATAGCAGGTAGCACGTAACGTCTCATGGGTTGTGTAAAATAAGTAATAAAATGTAAACAACACGTTTAATGTTGTAAGTCGTTTGCGAGTCATCGTAAAAGCGTGTCACTTCGTTACTTAGTTAATCTTACTTTATTGCATTGTAAAGTGCAATTTGCTACACGCTTAATTATTTGTTATGTGTCTACAAACAATATTTTAAGTACAGTTAAGTCCAGTTGCATATATGAATAAAGCTAAGTGTGCAAATGTGCTCGATTACCATAACGTTCGATAGTGTCAGACATAAAAAATTGCGGATGAAACTATGATTTTCTTTTCATGTTAGTCAGTGTATACTTATTTTTCATCTTTTTACGAAAGAAAATGAATGCGTCTCGATAAATAACAAAGTCTACAAGAAACGGTAAGAATATCGGAAACCAAACTTTAGCATTATTGTGCCCGAAGAGGACTAATATGGATCTAGTAGATTTGTTTACAAAGGAAAAATTTATTCATGAAATTTGTTTTCGAAGAGGCTGACGCAAAAATAGTCTCTCTCCAATAACTTTTTCTGTGTATTTCATTTCACCAAATATTTATGTACGACTTCTTGAAATGCGTACGTTTTTTTTGTGTCGGCTTAATATGTGCTACATACATACTGGCTGTAGATTACGTAGAGTACGATATATAGTATGATTTTCAACACTAAATTTGAACAACATCAACGCATTTTCAATGTGAACTTAGCAAGTGAACAACACACGATTCAACCACTATATAGGCGTATTAGGAATATCAACTGTTTGTTTAAAAAATATCCATATACTATGCAAGGGTATGGGTGAAAATTGTATTTTGTAAGGGATTTGTAACTAAGTACATACAAACAATTCTTCTTATTATGTAACGAATTTTGGTTGCTGCGTTTCTGAACAAGGCCTATTTGCTTTGACCATACCATCGCTAAAGGTTCTTTAGCCAAGAACCTTAGTTTCTACAATCAGGTCTCTTTCTTACCAAATTCGTTGTAATATAGACTTGAATGAGTTTTTAGTATGAGATCGCCTATTAAAATGGGACCTGTATTAAATACATTAATAACATAACGTCACTCTTTTGTCTTTAAAATCATTCTTTAAATCTTTTCATCTTAATTCTAACCACCAAAGTGTTAAGGTATTTTGTATAATATATTATAACACCTCATACGCAATAAGCAAGCGTGGTCTCGAAAATATATATATAAAATTTTATAACGTTCCGTACGTATTCAAAACATGTATACGATTTACCCACAGTGCAGTTTTGTAGTTTTACAAAACTATGCATGTTGATACTCTTTTTTACTGTAGGCGTACTTCTTAACCGTTCATACAAAAATAAATGGCCATTCTTCTGTATCACTATGCACACCGCAGTGTGAATGCCTTGTGTCAAAAAAAAAAATTATGATAGGTTAAATGATTGTAATCGCACAGATTATATTAAGAAAGATGCTAGTCGGGTCTGAATAAACACTAGTACAACTGTAATAATTTTTTAATAACATATAATAAATTGTTATTTTGTACCGAAAATATCACAAAACATTAAAATGCCGAGAGAACTTTTCCCAAGGAACCCAAACAACTCAACATTTCATTTCATAACAAGGGAAATTTATGAAAGTCTTTATACTCTTGAATAGAAATACTATGTGAAAAACGAGGTTACTTTTGTAAATCGTCTTTGTTTCATCTTATACTTTGGCTTACGATGACAATATTAAATTGTTTCTTTTCCAAATGAAGAAATAAAGAAAAAATGTTTCTGTTACTGTCTCGATAAACATTAATGATGAATGTTTGTTTTTTTTAAGATAACATTTGTATTAATTATAATAAATAGAGCGACATGTTTGTTTAACTGATACTCGTATCACACTTAACCTATGAGACATGCCTTTGAATACCATCTGTGGGATTTTCTTATTTCATCAAAGTGCATCTTCCGTCATTTTTTTTAACTAACACATATATTGCCCTTATTTTAACAGGCATTTAAACCGCGCAACGGTTTACTTATGTCGTGGTTCACTCGTTGTGCCAGTTTTACCCTTAAACCTAAACCTGAAGTGAGAATTCAAAAGCTGGATTTCCGGACATCGGCAAAAATGGTCAATGTTTGAAAGCTGAAAAATAACACAAGCTTAATAAGCCTATTGACTATAATGGGCTAACAAATAAAGCTTTAAGCTTAAAGTCCAAAGCTATTATCCGGCGGTCATTACCGCCCGTCACATAATATCGCAATTTGGTTCAAATTGTCGCGTTTCGTATTGGCCGTAATATCCTGTTCTCTCGTATTTAACAACGCAATAAAGGAACTCATGTTTAACACTATTTTTACGGCTTTGATATTGGACGTATGCATTGCACACTTATTTAATATGGTCTATGTACAACAAAAAAACTGTGAAATCGGAAATCAAATTCTATTTTTTGTATTCCCGATATATATACGATTTATAACCTCTTTAGAACACCATTAAAACTAAGTTTATATGGGTTCACTGCGCAACCTCAGTTGTTCTTCTAAATATCAAGATCTTCTCAACTCATAAGAATTTCATTGGGGTTGCCATTTTTACAATTATCTCACTTACCAAAAAAATAGACGGAAAGCACTGCTATCCGTGATATAATTATTTTTATCTTAGGAAACTATTTCGAATCAATCAGAATAATTACAAGTAACTAATGCTATTCAAATTTGCATTAAAAACATGGGTATATTGCTTAGCTCTGTTTGTTGTATTCTATGTAAATAAGGATGTATTGTTATGTGCTACCTGCTTATTTTTATTAACAGTTGCTTATACAGTAAATAAATAATAGTCGTCATCAGTCAATTCTGTATGTATCATGGGTGCCGAGCTATCGCGGGTAGGCGGGCGAGGAGATATAAACCATGTGTTGAAGATTAATTAATTTGGACACAGTGACACTTCACCGAACAAGTCTTGCTTGGGCGCGATGCGGCCAGATCTAAAAACCTCCGATGATCGTGGATCCCCTCCGTCCCAACACTGCCCGCCAAGAGAGCCCGTAGTCGCGTCAGAGTGAAGAAACTTCAACCCGCCAATGTTATTCTTGGCGTTTCTTGACACCCTCAAAACATTGAAGCGCCATTAAATATATGAACTGAAACAATATAACGAAGTATGGCTTAAACCCAAAAATCGTTTGTGTGTACTTTTGTTCTGTTTGGCGCATTCAATGGTTCCAAAATAACTAAAGCAGTAATTTTGTACATTTACAATACCCAATCGTTATAAACAATCTAGTATGATTAATATATGTACATTAGCTATTAATATGGGTTTAAATCAGTAGGCTGTAAGTTCAATGAACTGTAACAGGCAATTGCATTAATTGCTAATGCTTGACTTAAGTACTAACATGTGACTACTGATTGAAGAAATGGCTTGGATTTATAATTGAATCAATGTTATAAAACCTTGTTATGAAAATAATGTAAAACTAAATATCTTGTATCGTATAATATCGAAGATGAAAATTGTATTGGAGTTGGTGCAGTTGTATGACCAACTGAAAGGGATGGATTCTCGACCAGTCGAAACCAATAATTGGTCTGAGAGTCTGATTAGCTCCAGTGTCTAAGGACGAAAGAATTTTGTTAGCGCGATTAAGAGTCTTTGACGTCATCGGACTAATTGTAGTTCTAGTTTCTATATTTCGCTAGAACACATTAAATAGCAACTCTGAGGAGTTCAATGAAAATAAAAACGATAATCGTCAGCACGGCTTCTTAATTGAAATTTAGAAAATCACGAAAATTTAGGATATATATATAATCATTGATGTATTAATAACAATAAGCATATTTTTTAAAATAAATAGAAGCATTAACTAACTCGTTAACTCGTAACACTCACGCTAAACTGTTGTCTGCACCCGGCAACACAAAGCAGATTTTGAAAGGAATCTATGTAATGCAACCTGGGGATAACACGGGATAATGTGAGTGTCCTCTCACTTCAGGTTTGGGTTTGAGGGTAAAACTGGAACGAGTGAACACGGCATGGGCAAACCGCTGCGCGGTTTAAATGCCGGTTGAAATATGTGATATTTTTTTGTGAAATTTGAAAATAAATGAAAAAAAAAACAAATAAAGAACTTCATTTTCACATTAAGGTACATTTTTTTTTGTCTAAATTCACACATATTTTCATACTTACCTTACTTACACAATTTTACATAGTGATCTTTATCATTAACTGATAACCATCATAAAAATATTACCATCCAATATCATGAAATTAAATATTTGTAACAAATCAGCACATTATTTTTATAAAGGTTATATTAATATTTAAGCTTAACAATACGATTAAATTAAAAGCCAAATTACCGCAATGCTGACACTCGTACGTAATTAACTTAAAATTTTAGCCCAGAGTGTATGAGAAAGGTCTTCAATGTGTCTTTATCGTGTTATGTAAACTGTATGGGCGAGACCCAAGCCGTTTCCCTTGAGCAATATCCATTAGCGTATTAAATCCGTTTACTTAAAAATTAATTTCGAATACACTGCCTTGATTTTATATTAACTTAAATATTTCCATATAAACATATAGATATATATTATTTCCATATAAACAACATATTGACTTTCTGCTTAGATATTAACGGACCATCTTTTTAAGAAAAAACCAATAAATCAATTCTAGTTATGTCACAACAATTAAAGAATCTATTTGTGACCAGCGACCACCAGAGACGAGCTTACGCTACGTTAAAGTAATTAACCACACATGCTCTAGAAAAATTGCCAATAATAAGAAACAAAATAAATATTGTATATTTTGGATATAGACATAAATATACATATATACAAAAATTATATTTAATTTGAAGATATAGGAAATAGGTTATAGTAATATGTGGATTTCAATAACAACCAAACTATATTACAACTCGACCGCACCTTTTTTTAATAAAACCAGTTAAGGGTGTGTTCACATACGTGTGTTTTTAATCGCTTTAAAAGAAATTATACTTTTACAAAGATAATTTTATATCATCTACTTGTTCACCAACGATTCCGACTTGAGTATAATCTGATAAATATTTTTACGTTACTTCAAAAAAGGTGAGTATTTTTGGAACATTCAGGATTGGAATGACATATTAATTTGTACGGAACACTACAACTTAACAATATGAACCAATAAGAAAGCTTAATATGAATTCAAATGTTATAATAGTATATTACCACTACCTAAAATTGGTTTCCAGTATAACAATAGTAGTTGAAATAATGCTAAGTTGGTAATGAACGAGAAAGTCACGTAATATTTAGACTCGTAGCTCCGCGACTAAGTATAAACATTACATTATTATTTACATTTATTTATCCATATTTACAATTAATATTTTTAGTTGAACTTTTGGTCAAACATCACTTTATGCACCCGCCTCCGCCTGTTAACAGAAAAATCCTTATCTTTGAGTACAACTTGTTCAATACTTTTTCGTTTTCTTGTTTCGCAGTCGAATAAGTTTCGTTGGTTGAAAGAGTATGAAAGCATGCGAGGTCTTTTCACACCAGAATGTAATTGCATTCTAGAGTTATAAAAGGTAAATATGTCATTACTTTATTGAAAATCAGTTGTTTTGTTGTACCCAAACTTGCAGTGTTGACTCTTAATAGACCAGTGGATTTAACCAGAACAAGATGGACATCAGAGTATCCAACCACCTGCTTAGATATAAAATGTGTGGGGGTTCAAAGTTGTGACCTCCCTGTGGACAGGTCTATTGTTCGAAGGTTTATTTTATTAATTATTTATGCTATACACAACTAGGTCAGACTTCTAAAAAATCAATGTTTCTTTAAAGACAAGATTACCTTGGCAACGGTGATAGACCTAATGTATATTTATATAACAACTGAGAATACGGTGTAATAAATATCCAACCGAAAAAACAGGCCCTGCCTTTCACGTGTATCTTTCGCTTGCTGTAGAAAATCTTACTTTACTTTTTAAAGGCCGTCTCGAATAGCCTACGAATTATTCAGTAACGCCAAAAAGGACTGAAGGAATGCTTATAGTTCTGTGTAATAAAAGAATTAATATTTATCATAATATATTAATCTAAATTAATAATGATCACAAATTCAATGTTATTATACGTATACAATAATAATGCCGTACCTTCACTAAAAAATAACATAGTATGATTGAAGTATAGAACAGAAATCTTTAGCGGCCGAGAAGTGATTCCTTTTAGACAACGACAAACCCCGATGTATACAATATTTCCGACACGATAGTTATGCAAAGTACTGTATTAAATATTTGTGTTAGTTTTGAACAAATTCGTCATATCGGCTTAATTTTTTTGTTTTCATCCTTCCTACTGGCTTATAGAAAAGTACTAAAGTGGTGAAATAACCGTAAAAAGCTTTTCGAAGTTCATAAACGGTAAAAACTTTTCGCAATAAGTTCTCTTAAACAGTGGCTTTGCCAAAACAATTGTTCGAGATTTTTAAAGAGACAATCGTTTTAAAAAATTCAAAACGTTTCCGGCGACATCGCCAGTGGATTGGGGAATTTTGCCGGAGCTTGCAAAATTCTCATACACGACTTGTTCTTTGAGATTGAATATTTCGCTCGTTCGAGTACTTTTATAGCTCGGTGTTATTTAAATTTTTACATAATCTTTAAACATAAGAAACTTAGTACAAAATTTTAATGGAACTTTAAAAATATTAAAGTGACTGAATTTCGTTAATATATTGACTTATCTTTTCCACAAGTAGTGCTATTAGCGTTCACTTGTGTACGTCAATAATTTCTTATATCTAGTGCTACGAGGGTTCTAAAATAAATTAATAAGAGACCCACAACCAACTCAGCTTTACAGGTTAGGCAGGCAGGTTACCTATCAGTTTATTCAAGTATGATCACTGTTTTATATTTAGGGTCACTCATTCCCAAGCTTTTTTATCGTTTAACTAGTTATTTACACTATAATAGGACTTGCTCGACAATTTCCGAGAGCACTCAATTTAAAAACAGTAGTCATTTTCGCCACTTTGAAGCCTAGAAATGTGAAATAATATTTAATCAATATCCTAGTCGGAGTATTTCACACGCCAGCGCGCATTTTATTATCTAAACTCTACAGTCACGACCTATTTCTGATATTATTAACACCTGTGGAGGCTTTCACGGAATTAAGTGACGGCGAACGATAAACGCTTTTAGCGCGACACGCAATTTGGTTAGCGTCAACGCGTCAAGAACGTTTTGACTATACTAATGGCTAGTAGTTAAATATTTTTTTATATTTCTAGCAAAACTAATACTCTCTTAAATACCACGTTTGATGCGAAATTCATTATTATTTTTTAATGAAAATAATCCCGTGACCTGTGAGTTTCTGAATTTGAGTAGGTACTTCAACATGCCTGATTGCCTTTACTGACTTAAAGTAGGTGTATAGATAAAACACACATTGGGGCATTTCACAGATCGGTTAAAGGTGTTAATCTTAGGAGAAACTATTTGATTAAAGGATCGATGTTGGATAGTCCATAGGTTGCAGAATGCAACATGTATGTCACATCATTATCAAATCCACATATAAAATACAAGATCACATCAAATATTTAATCTAGAATCTCGCTTGGGGTTCAAAGACATTTGTATCTCAAAAGAAAGCAAAACACTTAAAATTCCTCTTCCGACGACGGAGATCGTTATCACGATACTCCTTGTAATTGTTTTCTATCCGAGTTTTTTTTTCGGCAGTATTTTTGAAGGACAAGTATAAGTGTAAAAATCTAAATAAATTAACATCTTGGTGTGTCTTATCTATTGAATTTACAAAGTGCGTTCGGCTTTTTATTAACACATTCTACGGAAAAGTTTTTGTAACAATTTCAAAAACGACTTAACACTAGTTTAATATGTACAAAACGAATTAAAAAAATAAACAAATGGTTTTAAAATTAAGGTTAAGTTTTTTTTTGTTGACTGTCGACAAACAACACCAGACGGGGTAATAAAAGGTTTGCCAGGTGTGATGTGGTCAAGAAGAGCTTATATGATTCATAATGATCTTACATAACATGACTTCTTATATATATAATCTTTTATACTAATTAAACTGTTTAAAAATGCTTAAGACGAAGATGTATGTGTGGTTATTTGTTTACAAAAATCACTATTTATAACTCAAATATATTTTTTGAAATAAAATACTGATGAAAATGGGAATAGGAAAACTCTGACGTGGGAAACGGTCGGGCATTAATAACAAAAACAGTTATGTTCGCGTAATAAAATTAATTATAATGGTAACTTTGATTTATTTTGTTGAAATCATTGTTACTTTATGAGCTTTGAGAATAATCATAAGCTCGTTAATGAGTTGAACCATACATTTTGTGTGTAAGGTACTCGTAGTTTTGTGTTTCATGAAAAGTAGACTTGCACATCTATCTCATATTCAATAATTATATAGTAATTCAGTCAGCTGACTGCGGTGAAGCAATCATAGTATAAAATTATTTTTAAAATAGGTAATATTTCGCTCAGATTCTAATCGTATTTCAGTAAGATTAAATTAATGCCTTAAAATTTCACACTGACTGCTATAGTAAACATATTTCAAGCAATTTGAGATTAAATAAAACCTCGTTGAACTGACTGATAGAGTTGACGCCTGTGCGTGCCTTCGGTATAAATTTAATTATAGCTTTTCCTAGAATTCAGTTTTAACAGAAGTCGTATTTAATTTTGGGATAGATTAAAGTATGCATAGAATTTCGAAGGTAAGTAAGGTAAGTTTTATACTTACCATGACATGAAGTAGTTTTTTATCTATCCGAAATATTATGTAACAAATCATTTTCTTCGTCTTTTATTAGCTGAATTTATTGCGGCGCAGCGAAGTTATGCAGGTGATAATTACTCCGCAACTATACACCCTCGTAAATTGGTCTGAACTACAAGTTACAAGATGTAAAAACGTGAGTTGTTTAGAAGGCTTGTGAATAAAACCCACTCAGTGAAAGAAAGTGTTATATGTACGTGTTATGAATACATCAAATTGTCAAACTAGTGGGCTAAAATAAAAGTGACGATTTTTTATACCGTGATCAGTGTAAGTACTGTGTATCGGGAAAAGCTCAATATAAGCTATTTGTAGGTGGGTCACGTATTTGAGAAACATAGTCTCGCACTACGCCGCACTAAATCTACGCGGAGAAAAGTACAGACTTCTGAAGTGTTGCTATGCAATGATTAGGAACTTCTACATTTATCAAATATTATTAAATAATATATTATAATTTATGTTATTAGACATTGATTTTTGTTTCTAAATTCGAAATGTTAAACTTTTTCTAAATTTAAAATACACGGTTTTAAATATATTGTTAGATATTAGTTTGGAGGCGCAGCTGGTTGGCTGAGTGGAAGAGGCGAGGCGGGGGACGGCCGGGCTAATCGTCGTGATAGTCACCTTCTTTTTTTTAGGATGGGAACATTTTTTGAGCTAGCCTCGGACGCTTCGGCCATATTTTTTTCGCTGATAGTTTGATTATTGATAATTTAAATCTCTCGCTTCTGATTTCTAAGAATATGTTTTTTTTTGTTTAGTTGCCCTGTGTTCAACTTGATGTTCTAAGTTTTGCAAATAAAAATTGAAATTGTTATCTGAAAAAAATCTGGTTTGCTGCTGGCAGCGACATTATAGTGCCAATACTTCACGGTAACAATTTACAATGTAATGCTAATAATGCAACAATGTTAAGAACTAATACTATCAAATGTTTCACAGGACTGAAATTGAAACGTCAAAGCGACACTAAATGAAATCAAACAGTCAAGTTATTTACTTGACTCACAAGATTTATTATGTACACGTCGTACGACTTTCTTTGTGTCACACAGTACTTCCTACTTTTTAAACTTGTAAGGGTACAAGTTATGAGCGGATCGATATACCGGTAATGATATAAACTTATGCTGTGCTCCCATAACTTTTATATGGATATATAGTATTTTGATTTCCTACGTAGTCTAAAATAAAGTCTAAAACAAAAAAATATATTTCCCATTTTGTTTTCCATAAACTAAAAATGTATGTTATATTCATGTTTTTATTTTATTTGTATAGGTTCATTACATTTGTTTCATTATAAAAAAAAACTAAGTGCCTCCTTGCCTTGTCTAAGGATAAAATACACGTAAAAATATGTTTGTTTTACTGTGTTACAGGGCTATAAATGAAATAAAATTATGCCACAGCATCTAGACTTTGTCGAGCTTATACTTTGCACCAACATGTTACTGTAGAACAGTTTAAATTGCTTTTTCAGACAGCGTCTATTCCAGCACTAACAACAGTTTCTTCGCAATATTAGTCCGGGATCAAGTTAAAACGGTTTTTACAAAAACAAAGAAAAACTCAACTTATTTGCATAAGCTATGGAATCGGTAGCAAATTTTCTAAAACTACATTGTCCAATTTATATGCTGATTTACAAATAAATCGATAGAATAAATCTCTTAAGTATCTCTAGTTTATTATAATTTCCGTTACACACACAAAATTATTTCAAATGTATGTTACATTATTTTATAAGACCATTCATAGGCATCACATACCATCCGATGAGATTCTCTTTTATATCTATGTGTATATATCAACATATCTGTTAGTGTTTGAGATTTAAACACTAACACTAACTAAACACTAACTATTAGTAATAATAAATTTATAACTTGGTAGTGAAAAAAGAGCTATTCCTTAGTTATATTAGTTATATGCTTGACACTGAACCAAAAATAATAGTTTAAAATGTTTTGTCTGTTTGATTTTTTTTGTATTACGTATGTAGCGTTTCAATTAAATGTCAAAGGTTTTGAAGAGGATATATATTATATATATAAATCTCCTGTCACGATGTTTGTCCCCGATGAATTCCTATGCTACATAACCGATTTTAAATTAAATTGGCACACCGTGAGCAGTCTGGTCCAACTTGAGATATAGGATAGCTTAGATCTTTAATTATAGTCGCAATTTTATTTTATTGCAAATTATTTGTCTATATAATTAATTGACAGTCACAATTATCTGTTAACTCTAAAATATTCTAACAGATGTCGATACTTTTCGACTGGATTGAGTAAGTAATCATAAGATGGCACTGCTATGGTAAACCGACAAACGTGTCATATAAGATACAATTCAATAGCAATACTACCACGTGTTATTGAGGCTAAAGTAGAAATTAAATTTATTTTGTAGTAAACGAAATACCGTGAAATTCAATTATTTCTACTTTTTTAATAATTTATATGGCAAAACAATGTTTGCCGGTTCAGCTAGTAGCTATATATAAATAATGAATAATACACACTGTATATCATACTCTTGCAATTATTGTTTCATATCTCTGTTTCCTTAGGTATTCATAATCACTAAATTAATTTATTTTTAATTTATATGTAATTGTCTTCTGTATCTGGTAATTGGGTTGAAGAAATAATAAATGATTAAATGCGATATGTATATGATATGGTGTAATTAAAAATCGAAATCTACGAGAATACACATCTGTGCAAGAAATGTATGCATTTCCTTCAATGAAAAAGGCAGGTTCCTCGACGAGTCAAAAGAAAAATAACCGATTCGAAAATCCCAGTGGCTACGGGCAGGAATTTCTATGACTACCGGTCGAGAGAATTTCTTTAGCGTGATTCATGATTGATGATATCATCTTATTGATTAAAGCTGCAGGTGTAGATGTCGCCACATATGGAATGATCACAGAGAAAACATTTATAACATAATGTTTAAAAATATTGAGTTTTCAAATTGATTAAACGCTAAACGTGGGGGATATATTTTTACTAAATACACAAACTAGTTAGACCATAGAGAAAAGTTACCGGAGGATTATCCTAGATTAATGAAAACTATCAAAGCCTTTGCGGCTATTCTCTGTAGCTGCCATTAATTAGTTTTAAATCCTAATAGTTAGTAGTAGTTGACTCAGTGATAGTTTCAAAATATCAATAATCGCTTGACATAAAACGCATAAAAGCTTAGTTTTAAAGGCGCTCTTGTAAGCCTCCTGGCGTGGGCGTGTGAGGTGTCCGTGGGCGGCGGTTAGCATCACTTAAAATTACCCGCCTGCTCGTTTGCCTAACATAAAAAAAATAGAACAAATTAGAATGATTATTCACGTCTTAAATAACCTTAAGGACGTGAATATTGATATTCTTATACGCCACTGATATTAACTTATTTATTTTCCAGCCGAGGAGGCATCCATTTCTAAAAAAAATTCGCGAAACAGCCTCCTTATCACAACTATTAGCGAATAACGACAGGTTGACACTCGGAAAAAAGACGATCTCACAATAGAGTGTATCCATGAAACATTTTAAAAGTGATTTGTGTATAGTATTTTTAATCAATCTTTATCATTTTCGTGTTGCGGTGTTTGTTGCTAAACGCTATGAAGTCTGAGAATCGGTCAACACCTATTTTTTGTACCTGTAAATGTTAAGAGGTGGACTATCATTTTTGTTTTTAATTGTTTTTGAACCAGCATTCATAACTATTTAATTAGTTTAAAATATAAGTTTATGAACGATTTTGGCAAGTTTTGTATATTTCTTTTTATGACTTAAACGACTAAAAACAATTATATAACTTTCAATTTCTCACCTTTCTACGATTAACACCTATTTTTTTATAGGGATTATTTTTTATTTCTGGCAAAACAACAATAATTGAAAACATCCGAACAATACATCTAACCATTTGAAAAACAAACAAATTGTTTAAGGAAAAGACTCCCTTAAACAATAACGATGAAAAGAAACGTCGAGGGGAGATAGATTCTTGTAAATGCAAAGACATTTCAGAGAGATGTTGAATACCAATTCATGGCTGACGCAGCAAGTTAATTATATATTTTTTAAAAAAAGTATAATTAATTAAGTAATTAAAAAACTGAATTGTGTGATAGGAGTAGTATAGTAATAGTTTATTGCGGATGCCCTCTGCCCCATCGAGGGGACTTAGGATCATATGTCAAGTCAAGGCAGTGATACGCATAGTCTTTTTGTCGTAATTTTATATGCCATACAAATTTGTATATTAAAATGAACAAAGGTACTCGATACTAAAAATAATTATTTCTATAATTCGGCGGAGTGCCAGTCACCCAATCGCAGCTGTCAGGAAGATTAATGCTCTCCGTCTAATTAGAAAAGTTTCAGCACTTTAACGACCTCTGGCGGAACAAGCAACGCGACACAACTTTGTGCTAATCTGTTACAAGTTTTTTGTGTGGAAATAGTTAAACATTTAACGTACTGTTAAAGATTTTCCGGGTACCACTTAGTTGAGAGGAAAACCAAACTAGTATGGAATAAAAAATATAGTTCAGTAATCTATTATTTTCATATGATGAAAGGTAGAATGTAAATTAATAATTGTATATTTAAAGGGTGTCAAAGAATATATTACCACTGAACTCCGATTCAGTTTTTATAAATTGTCGCGTGACTGAGACGATTTAATAGCCTAGCATTACGTTTTTATAAAGTTTTCTGACTTACCAGTGTAGGGTTAGTTTAGTTTGTGCCGCGACTTAAGCATTGGCTTTTTGTTCAAATTTAACAAACACCAAGTTGCTGATTTAATTAAGCTGCGTCTGTATTAACGAATCGGTTTATTATTCAAATGCGGCAGTTGGCTGCAGGCTCTCATTTTGCACCTCGGAATTCCGTTTGCAAATGGGTTATTACTACCACTCTCTAGACACTCAACTGTCTGGTCTCGTAATGAAAACACTGAGATTTCTGTGATTTATGAAGCGATCGTGCTCCACATATCAATGAGGAATGCTAATGCATGAGTGATGAGCGTTAGAAACATTCGGTCTTCAATTCGGATGTATTGACATTGCTTTGGGGGAACGATTAAGGGGATTTTTTGCTTTATGGAAGTGTGTTAAGACATCAGTCTTTTTTAAATAATATAAAATAGGCAGAGTAGTATACCTACATATTGCCTGGTGCTCCTTATAAAGCCTCTCACACTATAGGTATATACATAATATTTTAGTTTTATTTCAGATTACAATAGCGTTTGATAAGTTTAGCTTAGTTAGCTTAATACAATAAGCAGAGCGTTTTCTTTACTGTGATTTTATATTCATATTTACTTAATTACACGCTCATGCTAACCGATTGCTAACATAACAGTTTGAAGTTGTTTTTTAAAAATATATAACACTCCAAGTTAGTCAATCTATCTATCTATATATATATAAAACTCTTCCGATACTGAGTGACTGACAGACAACTCATAGCCGAAACTACTGGTTGTAAAAAGATGAAATTTGGCATGTAGGTTCCTTGAGATGTGTGATGGAGCACTAAGAAAGGATTTTTAGAAATTCAACCTCTAAAGGAGCAAAAAAGGGGCAAAAACTTTTATATAAAAATTTTTATTCCTTGGGTTTATTTACTTGGTATAGTAATATATACTAAAATGTCGATTGTATTGAAGTGTATAACAGTAGCGTAAGTATGAGAGTAAAAGTATGATAACAACTTGAACATTAATAAAAAGTTCTTATAATCACTTTAACATAACAATACAGAAAAATAAATAAAACCTCCGAGTAATAACTTTCACGATTACATTTGAACGATTCTTAGGTAAGAAAATATTTAACTTCCTTCGATAATATTATTTTCATTGTAAGAGGAAAACGTTTGTAAATATTAAAATATAATTTATATTTGATCGAATGAATAATATAAATAATGGAATTGTTTATTTTAGTGTTTGTCTAAATAATAATGTCATTATTAATTGAAACTTTTCAAACTTAAAATATCTTTATTTCGGAAACATGATTTAATACCGGCTCGGAAGGCAGTTAGTTATCTAACGAGAAAGGCCGGCAAGTAACTCGATACTTTTTAAATAAATATTTCAAATACATACAAATATAAATGTTACAATGTTACATGTTATAATGTTACCATTCATACAAATTACATAAACATATTGTTAGGCAATTCAAGAATTAAACTGTCCGGATGCTGAGCTATTGCCGACCGATTCTAAGGATTGTCCTCTAAATATTCGTTAGTCTAACAAACGTACGAAGCTAACAAGACATTGCCCTTCATTTGCAAACTACACACGATAATATCGCTCCACACGCCTCACTTTTTATTATAAAAAAGGTGGGGCAAACCAGAAGTAGGCTCACCGTTTATATGTTGCCCCCCATGCGCTTTCGATGCCAGATTGCTCCTTTTTAGATATTGAATCTGTCCCCAACTCTTTTTGGTTTGGAATTACCGTGATAGCTAGTTATTAAAAACACGGCGTTTGATCTTTTATTTGTTTCTTTTATATGAGTCAATAATAAAAGCAAAATAGTAAAGTATTTTTTTTTATAAATACGGAAATATGTGTTTTAATATTATAATAATGAATTATATTATTTTAATTTATATTCATAGTATGTTTCTGGTAACCTCAGGGTAAGTCAGACATAATACAATCATAACATCTTGCTAAACTCTCCCAACCTTCTTATTTAGTAGAGTAAAATATAAGTATAAAATTCTTTGAAGATGTCAAAGATAATGTCTTAGTAAAATGAGAGTATAATGGAAATTGTAACACACATTTTAAGATAATACAATAATATTGTTATTTACGGGACTGGCCGTAATAAGTTCTTGTTTCCGATGAAATGTTGCGAGGTCTGAATCGTATGGGACAAGTGATGGATTTTTAAACATTTAAAATATATCTTAAATAATTAAAGCATTAAATCCTTTTTTCCTACATCTCTAACAACACCAAGAAATTCTAATAATCATTGTTACCGCAGTGTTATAACCCATATCTCAATTTAGATAAAATCCCACATAACATCAAAATCATACCAGTAAAAATATAATCTATGGATGTATTTAATACAATATCAATTTATTTAAAAATAAAAAAACATATTCCTATTTTCAATACAAAAAATAATAATATATATGTATGCATTACAGAAAATAATAATAATGTTTATTTTGAGATACACAATTTTTGTTTAAATGCCTTCTTACGTGCACGACCCGCTGTCGCTCATGCTTTAAAGCAAATACTGGGGATAAAATTTATTCATAGAATTCAATTTACTCCAGGTGTGCCTTGACCCTTAACGGGGAATAAACGAGCCTTATTATAAGTGACTTTTACTTATGTTTCTACCTTTGGGAATTAGGAAAAACGTTTTTCATGTCACTGGTATCTGAAATTCACTGTAATTTTATAAATTTGTGTTGCACATACAAAACCAAAGAACAAAATACTCACGCACATAATATGACAGAACAAGTCAAAAGTAAGTTTTGTTTAACCAAAAAGTAACAGTGTACTAAGAATATTTAAACTTAAACAGAGAAACAACTGAACTAGCCGTATGGAAAAATCAGTATTGAATTATTAAATATATCAAATGGTATAGATATTCTATCTATCCTATTACACTCTGTATACTTCTTTTAACCACTTCGCAGAAGGCAGCGTCCAACGAATAGAAAATTGTTTTTTTTTTGAAGAGGGGGCAAACTAGCAGGAGGCCCACCATAAAGGTGAAGTCACCGCCCATGGACACTCATGTGGCTAGGAGCTCGTGAGTGCGTTGCCGGCCTCTTAGGGATTTGTACGCTTTTTTCTTGATGGACCCTAAGTCGTAGTGGTTCGGAAATACCGTGGCGGGAAGCTTGTTCCATAACGTGGTGGTGCGTGGTAAGAAATGTCTTACGAAACGCGCAGTGGTATTTCAAATTGTATTTCAAAACCTGTGATATTTTTGTCTTTAAAATGTGAACCAAGCAGTTGTCTGTTTAAATTCACGAAACTATTTCAAAATACGTTGCCTCATCTATAGCATTGATCTTCTATTTTTAGACAAATATAAGACTTGATTTCGAATGCCCTGAGACGGGCAAGTATAGAATACCGTGAAGGTAAGTCGATATGTCAGTTTTAAAAGTTTACGCTAAGCGCTACCTTAAATGAAGAAATGCGAAGCCTACGCGTCCAGACGATCGAATGCGGTTTTTAAAGAAATTATTTCAATTACGGAATTACAGATAAAAATCAATTAATAAAATTCCAAAATGTATAGTACAAATTAATAAAATAAAGTATATTATATTAATGTAATAAATATTAATAGATTTGATTGTTTCTTTTCAAACAGTAAAAACGAGTAAGTTGAGTTATAAACAGAATGTAATTTTGGATATATTGTAAAAATATAATACATTACAATATATTTAATTAGGTATATACTATAAGGTACAATGCTTCTTGCCTATTACATCAGGGTTAATAAAAAATATTAACAACTATTTAATTTAGAAGAGTCAAATTTCAGCTCCATTTCGTTCAATTCCTCAAAAGCCAATAAATAATTAACTATTATTTCGAAAACCAATCAGATTACGAAGACCGTTTTAATATTTTATATACTAAGTCGATTGCAAATAAATTGTCTCAAATCCGATTACTAAATGATTTTTGCCCACTCAGCATAATGAGAGATTATATTTGGAACGTTTCTGTATTTTTGTAATGTTTTTACATTGTCATGTGCGTCATGAGTGTATTATTATTTGTCAATTTCTTGAATATAGAAATACTTCATCTAAAACAGACATACAGAAGTTTCTATAGTCTTCATTTTTTACAGAAAGAGGGGACAAACGAGCAGGCACACCATAAAGGTGAAGGCTACCCATAGCCACTCACGCGGCTGACTACGCTGCCGGCCAAAACTGGTACGCTCTTTACTTGAGGCACCCTAAGTTGGAAATACCATGCCAGGTAGCTGGTATCATAACGTCATGATGCGTGGTAAGAAATGTCTCACAAAGCGCTCAGTGATGGAAGGTCGGACAATGACGTGATACGGGGGAATTTCGTCTTCTGCCTAGATGTCCGAAGATGAATTTCACCTACAAGTATTAAATCGAACAACACCTCTGAACAGTCCCCATGTTAAATGTGATAGGAGATGCTGAGATACCCAACATCTTTACGCAGCGCCAAAGGATCAAGCCGGATAAATTATAAATACATAATTCGATTCTTTAATCTATTCCAAGTTTTACTGTTCCGTTGTGAGTACGTACAGTCGAACAAGTGAAAAATTAAAAGCCAACCCTTTAAAATACGAAAAAGGCAATTTCCCAACACAGTTCTATACACTTATAAATCAGCCTGCTCAATAAACACCGGAAAAGTTTAATACGAAATTTTCTTAGTACGCCTTGCTATTTTTCAATTTGGATACTTCCGTTAAGTGACGATTACAACAGCGCTAAACTTTTTTATTACTACGGAACTTTATCTTTTTTTTGTTTTTTATTCGCAATCGATTTATTTCATTCAAAAGTTTTGTTACGCTACATTAATGTTCTATTTCAAGTATAAAGAAAAGAAAGAAAAAAAAGATTTTCCGAAAGATTTAACAGGCCATTATCGTGATCTTTGAGACTTGGAAATTGACTGAAATATATTTAAGATATTAACGATATAATAATGATTATTATTCTTGGCTTTAAAATTAAAAATATTTATTATAGTAAAGCTCTACTCCAAATAAGTAGATAATTTTGCTACTATACATATATTATGTTATGAATTGTCATACGCCTTTGTATGTCATTTGACACTTTTTTTTCCTCTTCTACTGCTATCAGTTGACGTCGATTACTATCAGTTAGGCTGGGATATTAAAGACATTTAGGCTTCGAAGGCCATCGCTTCAACCAGCCCAGGTGGTGCCCAGCCTTAAACGATTCCTCTCGATTTCAGACGCGACGAGGCAGACTTGAAGAGTAAATTATTGGCTAAGTAGTTAGGGTGGTACGAAAGCCGTTGGATATAGCCACTTGTATGCTTCCCAATTTCCTCCTTCACGGTGGGCATGTCGAGGCAATTCAGAATTTCAGAATGTTGCGGGCGAAACTTTCAAGAAACTTTCAATGCACATTAAAAACTACTGTACTAAATAATTATGTTCTATTGGGTATAAGATACGCATGGGCAGTTCATGTATTCTTAAAACATAAATATTAAGTATGTGTGTGTAAATAATAATATATTTTCTATAAAAAATACCTTTAAACTGCTACAATAAAATAATATTTAATTACAATTGTACACTTTAATAAAACGGAATAAAGCAATCACTAGCAATCCCTAGCAAAGGTTTCTTTATGGCGTGTTAAATTTTTATGTTTCCGAAATGGAGGTGTAAAGAAGCTGAGTTTTACTGGTTATAAATTTAAATTTATGAGCTTTAAACGGTACTCTTTGATATTTTATCGATCGTCGTTATAAAACAAGTAGTTTTTTGAGATCTAATCAAAATTCAGGCACATGGACCTGAGCTCTCACTTCCATGTATCTATTAAATTTTGAAAGACTATTTAACTGCGGGGTTTATTTAGCTTTCACAAAAAATCGGATCGATTCGATCGGCCTAAAATAAACAGTTGTAAAGTATCTAAATATGAGATATAGGTGTCTGCAGGCTCTAGTTCGTACTCTGAACCAATCCAAGAAAGCCAAGTATTTGAACACTTCATCCTTGTTCGATCGTGATTTTATTAATTAATACCATCCTTAATTTGTTATTCAGTTTTCACGATAGGTTCTCACCACTACAACATACTGAACAGATATAATATAAATAATTCGTTGGGTGCGAATGGAGTTTATAGTAATACTTATTTGATCAAAAATCAAATGATATATGATATATTTGATCATAGCATGGAGAATTTTGAATTTATCTTTATATTCTTTGAGAATACGAAAGCACAAATCTTATAGTAGCGTAGTAGCATCGTACGGAAATGAGACGTCAAATCGAAACTCCGCAGTGATTGAGTCGACTTCCCGAGACTGATTGGTGCGCCCCGAGCTCTATTTACTTGGATATTACTTGTACATTAGCATAATATTATTTTCTAGCAAACCTTTCATCTAATGGCAAAACATCTATGGCTTTAGTTGTAAAGGTTATTTTATATTAAATTCAAGGTCATATTGTCACTCAAGTGATGAAACCTGAGCCTGTAATGTTTTCGATTACTATTCTTATCGTTGATGTAAGTTTTTATTATTTTTTGTGACAATAGTTTTATAATTATTTTCGCGCATCTTAAAATTATGTTTACGATACGCATAATTCAAATATCGGTTAAAAAGCGGAACAAAAGAAATGGAACTCAAACAAAAAAATCCATGAAATATTAATGAAAATACTTTAAAGCGAGACAATAAAATTTTAGCGAAACCGAGCTGTAGCTTAAGCGAAACTTATTTCATTTAGCGGGACTTAACTTTATTTTAAAGCTTAGTACGTGGGCACACAGCGTGGGACTTAATGAAGCATTCACGGTTTAACTTAAACATAAGCCCTATGAGACGAAAATCGATCGGATCGAGGCATTTCGTATGGAACATTGATAGTATTCAAATCACATGAATAGACTTCATAAAGCAAGAGAAGAGCTCACGTAATCATATAACAAGTTAATTCATTGTCCAGAGACAAGTTATTTAAAAAAAGGTAACGCCTTTTGCTTTATTCTTTTCGAAATCTATAAGTAGTACTAAAAAATTATTAATTTAAGTAATATATGTCATACAAATAATAGAATATATAACGTCAATTGAAAAAAATAATTAGTATTGATAATAATTTTCATCTAACTGATATAATGTCTTTATGATGAACTAAGACCTAGTAAAAGTAGGTTGGTATGTTGTCTGTGGTAAAGCATAAAGTAAAGTAACACGCCTTGCCACAGACTAGCCAAGAAGATGTTTATGGAAGCTTGTTGGTCGCATAAGACCATAGTTTATTGTCGAGACTATAGTAGTGATAAACGTGTCACTATAAAGACTACAAATACAGAACTTTAGAAGAAACATTCACAAGTGAAGTTTAGTTCATTATATATATTATGTATGTTCCCAAATAGATAAATATATGCATACATAAAACAGACGTCATACTCTTCTCCTAGAAATAGTTCTAAACGAAAAGGGTATCCAATTTTCTGATAAGAGTCCAAACTGAAATTACGTACTAGTAACACCTTTTGTCCTACAGTGTTGCTTTTTTAAAAAGTCCAATAACGCGATGTAATAGCCCATGAATCATAAAAATTACCCCGAACATTGCAATATTTCCCCCGTGTTTCGTATCTTCAATAGATTTAAATGGCTATATTATGATACATTGCGCGTTTGCTTAATAACTCCGCACTGCGAGTATTTTTTGTGTCTTTTACACTGTTTATTACGAGTAATATGCTATAATTCTCCAGCTTTTATCGCTTTGCTTCTTTTATTATTGAAGAGCTTTTATAATCATACCCACCTACACGAATCCAAACTAATTTTATACATCCAGTGATTTGGACAAAAAACGAGTATTTACAGTAAACAATATTCTAAAAAACACATTTTCACAATTCAATTAACATATCAAATATCATTTTTTATGACTTTGTAATACAGTATTGTCGGTCGATTATGTAAGTTAATTATTAAATAAATATATCAGATCACACGCATAATGCGCGATATATCAAGTCAAAACTAAAATCACTATAGCTTATATATTGTATTTAAAAATGGTACATTTTAAGTCAAGAATATTCTTTAAACTTAGAGCTGGCTAGAGATTTCTCAATAAATCTTACAAGCAAAGCGTGACGAATTACACTTAGACACGCGACTTAGTTTTCAGTCGTAACATTTTTTTTATTTTTTAAGTTTTTGATTAAATTTGTCCTAGAAAATTGTAAATTCAGTTTATTGAAATTGTTTTAATGACATTCTATAGCACAACAAATTCTAGTGCAGAAACCTAGTTGCAATAAGATATCTAAAAAGTGTAGCTTCAGAGATGTACGCTGCGTTATATCATTATCACTCTCTGGAGTTTTAATAATTCCATTACCACGATTTGCGTCTTATACCAATTTTAACCACTATCTTAAATTGAACAAGTAATATAATAGAATATATCATTGTTAAACTATTTCGCCTGTTCACATGTTTTTTTATAGCTTGACATTGTCACAGAATAGTCGTGACTCGTTTCTTTGATATTTGATTACACATTATGAACATAATTCTAAGGAATTAAAATTTGTTAAAAATTTAAGTATAAAGAAACCCTATTGATTTAAAACAAAATTAAACCGATAAACTACTGAAAAGTTCGAAATTTGAATGCACTTACTTTCAATAGTAACGTTTCCAGATAGATAAGAACTTCTAAATTATTCATTCTAATTTATATTCCTAGTTCACAGTTCGGTATCAAAATAACACGATATCAGAATTAGCTGAGTGATAAATGATAGTTTGGAATAACGGAGTCGAACATTAATTATTTCCTATGATATCACAAATAACAATATTGAGTTTATAGTTGTGATAATTTGCTAATAATTATTTTATATTTAAACACTTTAGATTCGAAAACGTTTTAAAATTGTATTCCTTGCGGCCAAAATCTATTGGTTAATCATTTTTTTAAATGGTGCCTTTTGATTTTCATTATGCTAATATATATATATATATATATATATATATATATATATATTCCTGTAACTCAATTTTATCACAGTCACTACAATTGCCTTCTTGTGCTGATCTGCGATTGTGCTAAATGAAAGTCGGGGATATCTGTGACTGTCACACTATTAGTTATCAGCAACCTCCTCTAGAAACACGTTAACCAGAGGTTATAAAATTGTAAAAAAAATAATAATATCACTACTAAGTAAGTAAAATTAAGAAAAAAGTATAAAGTTGAGGAAAAGGGACGGCGAAAACCCTTCTTCTTCAGTCATCAGTTGAATTGGTTTAAAAAGCCGAGATAAGCTCATTATTAAAACGTGTTATGTTTATTTTGCTTATCATTATATGTGTTAATAATATAATTCATACGTCAATATTGTTATTTAGAAACTAGATGCACAAACTTTGTTAGGCTGATGATGGAGTATTCCAAAGTTCGACAATGTTTCAAAATCAAACCAATAAATGAAGCATATGATATTGAGCTTACGGCGTGATGTATGAGCCGATATGCAAATGTATTTAAATGCATGATTTATTGCCGAATTTAAGGCAATGCATATACTTTGTTCATTATGCATAGAATACTAAAATATTGTTTGACAATGGAGGCCGTTTATACGTCAATCATACGAAACGAATTTGTCATAAAAAGAAAAATTTATTGTTTCGAAAGTTTAATTCGCGCGCAATTCAAATAATGAAACTTTTTCGTGTGAGTAATAACAAAACACATATTTTGTTGTCGGTTTAAAGTTGGATAACTAACGCTTAAAATTCTTGCCTCAATAATTATAATTATGGTTTGTGAAGAAAAACATCTCTACGAAAATGAATTAACCAAAATTAACTCCTAAATTTAGTTTAATAATAAATATATGCACAGCAAAACATGATTTGTTTTTTAAATTACTTCTATCGCTTATAACACCATCCAGAAATCCAGAAAACCGTTTTAGTAAAATATCCACTAACACCATTTAATGCGACCAATTCCCGGCCAACTAGTGCAAGTCGCCAATTACGTAATCCCTGATTAAAAGATATCTTCCTATTACCAAAGACTTATAGTGGAAGAGCTGGGTAATATTTCTATAAGTTATTTATAATGTAAGGTTTTGCTAAAATTGAAAAAAGATCGGCATAGCAGTATTAACACTAACGTGGGAATTAACCACAAAAGAATTTTAGCCCATTAAAAAAAAGCGAGGTACTCAAAATAGTTTAATATTTGGGTGCCTCAAAATGAACTTTAGTACAACCATTATTATAATGTATAAATAAAAGTCGTGGTTGCTCAGTCATTTGTTATTTTCTATACAATAGTAGTCTAACTATGTCCTGTTATAAATTAAGATTATAAATTAAGAACACTGCTATTTAAAACGTAATTAAAGTTTTACGAATGAGAGAGATGGCTCTTGGGCTATAAGGTTTTAATGGGCATCTTTTAAAGACTGGTAACGAGCCTGTTAATTAATCCACACTGAGGTACGCCTTAGAGGTTCATTACATTTAGTTCTGAATACAAATTATGACATGATTAAAAAGACAGTTATGCACCAATCTAGCTAGATATTCTATTTAAAAAATGGTGGAAATGTTTGGAGCTTTATAAAAGTGCAGCCAGCCACTTTTTTATTTTTGTAATATTTTTAAATTGACGTTTTGTTTTACTGTTTTTATAAGGTTTACTTTTGGTTACTCTCATGAATAACAATACTTTAGAAAACAATTGAATCGTTTTTATAGTATATATAATATGTTTTTTTATTAATTAACTAAGGAAACAATTAAATACGTAATATAAGGAGTACACAATTTATTAATAACAGAAAATAAACCAACATCACAAAAAAAACAATTAACTTAATAATTAACACAACAATCAAAAATAAGTCAGCAAATTGTATTGTATTTATTTAAACGGTTATATTAAAAACTCAACACTTTCATTATCAAATCTCAGAGGTATTAACAAAAGTGCATTTTATTATTTTGAAGTTTAACTTTAAACACATAGAAATACAAAACAATTTTTTAAGGCCCATTTGACAGCTCCAAAGACTGATCACAATACTCGGTTTATCCTTTAATCCCCAAAGAATATTTGTGAAATATGACGTCATATGTCACGGCCCTGTCTTACGATATACGACGGTGGGTGATTCTGTAGGGCCAATTTATTGCGTGTTTTGAGCATGATATCATTTTCATAAAAATAATCAGTCGTATAAAACCGCCTCGTTCATTTGAAGTGCATACTTATTTTGCCTGAGACAATTTTCATAATCGTTTTAACATCATACTTAATTCTCAATTTCACATTCGGACATCTAGGCAGAATACACAACTGCGCATTTCGTGAGACATTTTTTACCACTCTCCACCACCACCACGTTATGGGACAAGAGCGTATCACTCCCTAAAAGGTCAGCAAGGCACTTAAGAGCTCCGAGCCATGTGAGTGTCTATGGGCGGTGACTTCACCTTTTTGGTGGTCGTTTGCCCCTCTTCTTTAAAGATTACAGCTATAATGGCACAATCATTAAAATTTTAATCAGACTGGAAGAAAAAATCGTCATCACAATTGTCGTGAACAATCCAATTGTTGGATGAGTCCATAGTAGCATTACTGGAAAAATATGTCTTTCAGCATCCACGAAAATTCCGTTGCTATATAAAGTGATACAGGTCAAAAAGTCTTTAATAGATGGAAACATAGTTACTCGCTATAATTACAGGAAATTGTCTTCTTAATATTTTCGAGACAAATGAATAAATTCATTAAAATACAGACATTTCATTAAATTTATTGGAATACACCAGTCATAGTAACTATATTTCACGCAAAACTCAATCAGAGAGTCATCGATAATGTTAATTCATGTCACGTTAAAAATTAGGTCACACGCAGTTCTTTTATATGCATTTATATCGAATGTTTAAAACTTGTTAATTGTTTATATACAAATTGCATAGAGGGCAAAATTACTTCGAAATGTGATCTTTTAAAAGAACTCCCCCCACTCCATTCCTTCGCGATCCGAAACATATAACATGACAAAACATGGGAATATTTAATTGGTGAAATCAGACAAAAATGAATACTCACGTTTCTAAAAAAACCATTACGAACAAGAAAAGAGTGATTTCTCGGGCTAATTACAGCAATAATTCTTTAATATTAGTCGGCTTACCGCGTCGAGAAATTAGGCAACTTTCCTCATAGCCGATTACGAGGCATTATATTTTTGAGCCTCTTATTTTCCTCATTTTTCATAATCTTATTATAGATTTTACATTGTATGAGGTCTATTAATTAACCCACTCATTGACCAAACGGTAGAACATTGTATGTTATTTATAAAATTATAAATATCATTTTCAGTTAAGTTGAGTCACTATTTTTTTATGTTTCAAAAAAAAAACTTCTCTTACTATTCTAACACCCAAAATATGAAAGTTATAATGTATTCGGGAACAGCCGTTTAATTTCAAACTACTATTAACATATATTTTTCGCTCTTAACTCCTTTTTCAACTTAGTTTTCTGAGCAATTCGTTTACCCTCTTTTTAAGATTGTTTTCATATCATAGGTCAGATATAAATTTCGAATAAAATATACCTATAAAATAAATTGTTATAAATGAGTTGCCTGAAAGAGATCGCGTATTAACGGTTATTAAGGCCGCCATAAATGTACTAACATTTATTTAGTGCCACTATTTTGAGCAACAAATAAATAATGAATTACATCATTATTATTAAAAATTTATTAAATGTATAACTTACGGTATAAACACTCGCTGACCAAGAACTTAACTTAAAATTAATAAAGTCTACAGCCCAAGATTACGACAGTTTCTTTGATCATTTAATGTTTTGAACAAACAGGTGACCGTCCGATTAGTCTGAACACAGATAACAAATTTCTATATGTTATATGGATATATGTATATTTAACAAAAATTGACTTGTCAGGTATCATTTAAAAATAAAAATGTCAATAAGTAGTCAGACGATTTCACGGTGTTATAGAAAATAAAGTATACTAACTAAGATAAGAGTTTATATTTATTTGTAAGGCTTGGATTCCGACCGAAAACGATGAGTTATATACTATGATTAAAAAGATTACAGAAATTATTTTCTATATCTGCATTCAAGTATAGCAGACACTGTGTGTAGTCCGAATCCCCAAAGGTAGGATTCGGTTCACGACTTCAGTTCCGGCGTCACAGCGCGCAGCTACGCCTCACTGCGGTACATAAATCTGCGCAAGACAAGTTGTAAGCTTTTAGAAAAGTATTAGCCATGGCCAAATAAAAACTGTCGGTAAACTTTCCTTTGGCTATTCATTTGAACCCTACTGGGTGACTGTCTGACATTACTTTCACGTATTTAAATTTATCGAATTTTGTATTTAGTTGTAGGTAATATGTAAACGATATGTATGTTATTTGAATCAAAAAAGTATAAACATTGGTGTCTCATGATTTGACAGCATGTTGAAAGTTGTGTTGCCTTGCCATTATAACTTTCTGCGATTTGATCAAGCAATAACGGCAGATTTTTACTGCGCCGAAATCCAAAATTATAGCAAAACTAGTAGTAAAACAGCCCCGACTCATGAATCCACCTTCAGACCTCAGAGACCTCATACCGAGCATGAAACTCTACAGGAACTGCAATTACAAACCATTTGCCAGACCTTGCACCAATGGAGTACCAAGTTTTTCGTGACTTGGACTATTTATTGTCTACGTAATGAAAAGTTTTCCTCCCAGGAGGCAGTCCTAAATGCTTTTACACAGTTTGTCGAATCTAGATCACCAGAACTCTACTGCAAAGCCATAAATGACCTTCTTATTAGCAATAGTTAATATTTTAATTTAATAAATATGTTGTTATAAAATCAAAATAATTTAAAAAAGTCAATTTAGGTTGACAATATTATTATGTCAAAGAAATAATATTTTTTGTTTAAATATAATTTAAATAACTTATACAAAGTAGCGTTTATTTCTATATAAAACCGTAATACATATTTTAAGGTTGACATTTATAACGCTCTGACGTTTTCAGTCTGTTAGCTCGTTAGAATCATTAACATACATACTGTGTTGTTCAGCCAATGCTTGAAGCAGGAGTATAATTTCCGGAATGACGCGGTGTATGTCGTGACCAGATCGTAAATTCGGTCATATTATATTAAATTATTTCAAAAATGGTTATATACATGCATTTATGTAGCTCAAGGTTGATGTTTAGAATTTTTTAATAGACGGAACAGAACACTACAGGCGAGATATGAAACATGAAATTATTTTACAAACAATAAGTTTATGTCCGGTTCTACAATTTGCTATCTATCTATACGCAAAGAATTACCTAAAAGATTAGCAATTTCACCGAAGGGTATCTTATAACTTGATTGTATCCAGTGAATGAGATTAATAATTAACAAATAACATAAACATATTTTTTACGTTATTAACGCAGCAAATGATGAATATTGAACAAAATTACTAGCAGCAAATTGTAAATAAAGTAATATATAGAAACAATACGATTTTAGAAATATTTACAAAAACAACACAATATACATTTTAAAGTAGTTTTTTTTAATTTAATTCTACAATAATACAGCCTCTTGTACTCGCTTCAAAATTAACATAACAAAGCAACGGTCAATTGTGCATTTATTTTTATTCGCATAAGTACGTAGAGGCAATAAAAACAAAGTACTTAGGAAGAATGCAGGTTATCTGCAATGCAATTTTCAGTGAAGCTAGTTAGGTTAATGCTTTTGTACCTTGCAAAAACCACGCCTGCATTCATTTACATTCCGGATAACCCATTTAACGAAGTCATCGTGTTATTGTGGTAATTAAATTGATGTTAATAGGAATATTACATTATTATCCCAGCCACGTGAGTGTCTATGGCGACTTCACCATTATGATGGGCCTCCTGCTCGTTTGCCCCCTCTTCTATAAAAAAAAATCACAATAAACTAGCAATCTGTAAATAAATCAATTAATACCGATAAACCATATATGTACACAATCGTCCAGCTTATAAGCAAATATATAATATTTGGACTGTATTAGAATTGAAATAGATTTTGGCAGAAAGTGATCTACGGACGGATTTTACGACAGGGCTGGATTATGAAAGTTAAAGGGCTCTCGCAAGTTTGTATAAAAATTGCGTTTTGATGCAACAAATTTAAAATTGATCTAATGTTACAGTGAGCTATTGCTGAACTGATAAACACAAAATATGTGCAAACAACAGAAATATATGTCAAATACATTTTAGCAGTCGTTAATTGAATTAAGTTTTTTGCTTATTATTAGAACATGGCGCGTTATAATCCGACAAAACGTTTTTGAATACAGAAGTTTAGTTTAGTTTAGTTAAGTTTATTTATTATTACAAATAATATTATGTTTTAGTTACCATACATTATTTTAATACGCTTAAAAAGAATTTTTAAAAATTTATAACTTTAGTGATTAATTATTCTAATCTAAAAAGCTGAACAAAGTTTTCCTTTCCACATTAATGGGATGTAATGGTGGCGTCTCTAAATGTGGCAAGTGCCATCACTCCAGCCACTTAAGGGCCCGAATGGGGCACACGAGGGCCATTATCTTGCACAGACCGTTGGTTTGTATCACTCAAATGTCATGGAATTTATACCTTCCACGTTTTAGTGATAATATGTATAACTAAGCACTACAATCTTGGGTATTATAGCTTCAAATTTTGTCCACGTTCAAGATTTAATTAAAAAAAAAATAAAATTACTTTTCATTTAGAAATACAATGTAATCATAATGTCAAGCAATTTAACGACAAACTCTGTAAAGCGTCGAAATCAATTGGTTTAGCTTGTTCTGTACAATGATTTTATCTTGTCTCCATTTAACGATTCTCTATAACGCCATAAAATGCATAGTCCCTTCAGTGACATTATATAGATATATACTGTATATATAAAATATAGTATGATTTATTATTATTCTTATTACAATACAGAGAAACAACGTCAAAAGATATACGTATATTGAAACCAAATGACGATTTCGTTCTATGAAACAGTATCTTCAAATTGAAAGATTTAAAAAATATTGTTATTTCGAATGAAACCTAACCTTTCTTTTTTATGTAAGAGAAGGCAAACGAGTACGCTGGTCACATCGAGTGATGTGCCGACCGCCGCCCATGGACACCTGCAACGCCAGGAGGCTTAAAAGTGAGTTGCCGGCCTTTAAGGAAGAGGAACGCTCTCTTTTTGAAGGCCCCCAAGTCGTAGCGGAACAACGTTAACCTAACCTAACACAAAACACTGTAAAAGTTAAGGTAGTTTTAGACTTGAAATTGTTTACCAATTAAAATCGAATTGGCATTTAATAATGTCTACAAATAAGTAGTACCACATGTTTCAAAGGGAAATATGTTTTTAAATTACGTAAATAAAATCACTTTTTTGCTGTCGGCACTCTGTGGGGTTTGTTTGACGTGCAACCGGCGTGAAACGTTAAAAATTGAAAGGACTAAGCTAGGTCGTTGGCCTTTTAGGCCCTGTTTTGGATTGCTATATTACTATATTAGCCAAAGACACCTAACTCATAATTTTTTGTATCTTAGGATTTAGTATATTAAATGTGTCTTAACCACAATTTGTTATTTATGCTTAGCCGGGTCATAAACATATGTAAGTGTAAGCACAAGTAGATTTTCATTTATGTTGTGTATTAATCTAAATTTCTATAATCTGTCACTTTTTGAATGAAGAATTAAACACGTACATGATTATGAATACCAAATAGCATTAAGAAGTGTGCAGTGTTACTTTTTTAATCTAATAAGCCTTTATATGACGCAGGCTACGTCTTACATAGCACAGTTAGACTTGTATATTCTATTTATTAAAGTAACACTTTGAAACATTATTATGTATACAAAACCGCTAAAAAATAACGTAATAAAAACGAGGCAAAGAAGTATATTCTCTTATTGTTACAATTTAAAGTTCGTTAATTTTAAAATAACAAAAATGTAGATTGAATAAACAAAGAAACTTTTTCACAACAATTTTCCATTATAACCTTATATGCAAGAACGAAAACTAAGAATATTACACGCAATTTAATTTGTCTAAGAGCCGATTAATATTTTATTCCTATTTGGAAACAGACAGAACTGAATATGGGAGAGAAAGCTCATCTCATGTAAAAGCCCTCGATATACGATAGCTCAATCGCTTTACCAGCCAAATTTCAGTTTTATTAAGAACCCCAAGTCGTATTGATGCGCTGTATATGGCTCGATATTGATTTGTTTCTCTTTTAGTTACAAATTAAAGATATCGGAAATTAATAACGTTAAGTCCTATTTAAAAATTGTAGGTACTCTTTCATCTCTTTCTGTCAAATTGTGATGTGCAAAAAGAGACAGATGAGCTCTTTAGCTAAAACGTGATGTGCCTATTTAATTTAAAATATTTAGTTTACACGACTTGAAAATAATTATTCCCGAAATAAATATTTCTCTATGGGCTTATAAGTGATTTTTACAATTATAGAACCGAAATAATATACTTTCATGCACTTAATATTATAACGGTTTAAAGGTAAGATTAGACAGAGAATATTTAGATGATACTTATAGAATACTTGGCTCTTAAGCTAAACGGTAATATTTCTTAGTAGCTGATCGCATGTGGCAGTTAAAATCAGTCCTCGATCACAACCGCGTCATAAATTACTTATATCAGTACGTATATCGCACTTAAAGCGGTTCATAAACAATTAAACATTAATTTAATATATTAGCTTTTTCATAATTTGATTAATGATTGCGTAGGACTGCAACATTCTTGATTATATAAGCCAATAATGCGATTCAACTAAATATTCAGTCAGTACCGGTGATCCAAGAGCTGGTTTTCGTTGCTCAGCGTATCAGCGAGGAAATGCCGCCAGCATTATGGGTACCATACTTTTTAAATTTGTTTTAGTTTTGTGAATTGTTTTATTTATATTAGCTATATTAGTTAGGTTAGGTTAGGTAAGGAATGTTTAGAATAATTTAAGTTTTAATTTTGTGTTTTTTTTGGCTTTGGCAGTAAATGGCAACTTAATATTTGACGTAACAGTTTAAGGATGAAAAGAGCGTGGCTTTGGGGGTTGTTTGCCATGATTAACACTATAGTTTGTTTTATTAAGCTTATATAATGGAATAGTATAACTAGAAATATTATTTAATTTAGTTAGCATTTAATCAACTGAATATTATTGTTTTGCTATGTTTACAAATCATATACCTTTTAAGGTTGATTTCTTCACAATTCATTTGAGTCTAGTGTTTTCATACAAAATAAAAGTCATCCATATGAGGCGAGTACTGCAATTTCCGGGCTTGTATTACATTTCACGTTAATTTTACACATTTTGCTTTCACGTATCAGGTTATTTTGGTATTAAATGTTGCGAAATGCTAACATAAATATTAGATTTTTGAATATACTTAACATTAATATACTTAAATATTTAATTAAGTTATTTACAAAAATAAACAGTTAATATACGTTTGGTTTAGAACAAAGAAATCACCCAATTCACCGATTACAACTCAATTATATTTTATATGTTAAGAATCATTCGTAGGGCATATATAATCTAATATATATACTGTCATGTGAAGACCCGTGAGTACAGGCATCTGTTAAATTTAACATTTTTATAAAAAAGGTGTGAAAGTATGCTTAGAAGCCTGGTTTGCCTATTTAAAATACTTTATTACAATCGACGTGAGTAGAAAATTTATTAGATTCGATTTATGTAACTAAAATAGTAAGTTTAATTAAAACGTTCATTTTTGCAGGGTGTTCCAAACAAGCCTGTCCAGCGAAGACTTAAGTAATAACTTCGTTCTTTTAGAACAGAAATTGTGATACCACTAGTTCAATTTCAACATCAAAACGTTATTTAGAAAATGACCATTAGGTCATTTTCTAAATAAATATATTAATATTACTATTACTTATAATAAAGTAAATAATAATATATTAATATTACTTAAGCTCCTATGTCACTTGTTGCAGAGGACATCTAGGATAATTGTCCATCACGATCGACGCTTCACGTTTTACCTTGCTCCAGGTCTTACCGGCACCATTCACCTCATCAGTAACAGTACGTCGCCGGGTTTGTTTTGGGACGGCCCCGAATCCGCTTCCCTAGAGGTTTCCAATCAAATCCATGCTTGCCATCCCAATACATATTGTATTGATATTTATTATTTGCATTTTAATTAACGATTTATAAAAAGAATTGCGTGTCCAAATAATTCATATGCTTCGTAAATGAAGGTTTTGTAGTAGTATAGTACTGTCGTGTCTGTAATTGAACTAAGGACTCATCTCAATGAACCTTTATCGGTTAATTCGTTACCGTTAATCGTTAACTTTATTTTTACTAATAAACTATCAAATTGCCTTATTAGAATAATTATGCCATATTATGCTTTATACAATTTGCCTCTCTTCTATATATAAAAGAATTGTTTAGTATCTATATTAGTTTTTTTTATTATTTCAAATATTATATAGATAGAGGATGACTGTATATATAAACTCCTGCTTATGACTCGAATTAAAATATATATATCATTTGTATTATTTGCATTTAATGTGAGTTGAGTTGAAATCAAATTTTCAACATTAGCTTAATATTTATGTCGTGACTGTATTACTCACTTAACCGCACAATGGAAACATTTATTTTAATACCAACCTTTGGATCGCGTGATTCTTTGCTGTTTACATACTTGTTGTTAAGTAGAATATACTTATATCAGAAAAAGACGCGGAACAACCCCGCTCCGCCCCCTCGACCCCATGAAATTCCTATACTACCGAATTAAAATAGAAGAGGCCTATTTATGAATAAAATTTGACCGTATTGGTTCAAATCTAGTCTATTATTAATATATATTTGTGATCTTTCCCTTTTGCGTATTGATTTCAATATAATTTATTGAATTGAATATTTTATGAAATAGTCTAGTGATTAATGAAGCAATTTAAGAAAAAATTAAGTGATTGATTTTATATACTTAAATTACTTTTATTAATATACGTCGATAATAATTTTATAATATTATCGACTAGCTTTCCGCCCGCGGCTTCGCCCACGTGTAATTTGGTAAAGTATATAGCGTTTTTTAATGATCTCGACAGGGCTTTCTTTCACGGCCTAAAATCTTGTTACAATTGGAATTATATATAGCCTGTGTTACTCAGGGATGATGTAGCTTTACAGGATCGGATGATTCGGGGAAATCGAGGGCAACTTTCAAATTCACGTACAGGCAATTACTATTCTGACAATTTTATATTCTGATAGTCATCTTCTTATGTGGATGAGCTGATGATGGAAGGTAAAACTCCTCAGCGGTTAAGAGTTGAAAGAAAATTCTTACGAAGTTATGAGTACGAAATACGTACTTGTGAGGTTATTACTTATTAGCTTGACCAAATAATAAAAGGTAAACCTCATTAACGTTAAGGACGTAGATGGAAAAATGGATGCGGACAAACGATAAACGTCTCTTCACTCGTTTCCGTTCCGTTTGTATAGGTAGTGTTCACTCAAAATAATCATAGGGTAAAACGTTAATGAAAGTTTGAACTGCATGGAAGTCATTACACAATGAAGCATCTTAATACCGCGATGGATATATATTTGGCCTAATTAGAAGTTCTTTAAAAAAAAACTAAGACTCAACCTCGCACACTCACTCACACAGCAACACCATTGCACACACTGATACACACGACACACTAAAATGTTCGTACTTCACATAGTTCCACTTGTTCATGAGTATATATATTTTTATTAATTTTTTTCTGTTCGTGTTTTTTTTTGTTATTCTTTTTTCTGATCTTAGATTCTATTTCCGGTTCTATATTTTAACCTTATTTTGGCTTTACTTTTTAATCTATTTTTATTGTGTAAACTGTTTTTGATAAGCTGTATAGGTTTAAGGAATAAAAAAATAAAATAAATCTAGGTTGATGACGAATTTTATCAACGCCATCTATCGAGCATATTGTTCAACACTTCAACCGCGCCCACGCGCACTGCGTTATTTGTTATATTAGAACATATTTAACAATATATAACTAATCAATCAATATAAGGCTTTAAAAATTTTAAGCAGTGGTTGAAGTAAATTTTTAATTGACCATAACTTCTCTTTCTCTTAACCGATTTTGACAAAATAAACTTTTGACAACGCTCCCAATTATATGTAATCCAACAGTGAAAACCGTGTTCAAATCCCTTCAGTAGTTTTCAAGTTATAACGTACCAGACAGACAGACAGACAGACAAGAATTCCAAAAATTGTTTTTTTGGTTTCTATGACTCTTCTTTAATTGCCTCCTTTCAGTTTTTTGGAAAAATATTTAATGTACAGATTTTCGATTTTTACTGTCTTATTATTAGTATAGATATGAAGGTGAATAATTATTATTCAAATATCTGTGTTTTAAAATTGAAGGTCGTGAGAATATCTTGAAAAAATAATAAAGAAAAGGTTGCTTGCGGGTTTGATTCATTAAGTTGAATTAATAATGTATTGAATAACACACAATAATGTTGCAGTAAATTTTTGCGGTAACTGAAAGTGAGCTACATCTTTTCCACACAAAATATTATCAGTAACCACATTGAGATGGGGTATATGGGGCTACGGCTAGGAAGGATCCAAACTAGACAGATGTGCGAAGATACTCACAGCAAACAATTACAATCCGTTCGCGTAAGCCTATTTAACTTGTTAAATAAGCTCAAATAAATTGTGTCATAATAACCAATGTTATTTGCTACATCGAGCCATTGTGTGCATAAATTCAATAACTTTGATTTATATCATGAGACCGAATTAGATTATACGATATACCTACACATGTTCACAAATGCCACATATCGGAAACGTGTTTATTTTGTAAAAACGATATGATTTAAAATTTACATAGACATTAGATTTGAAAAGCTAGGTTGATTTAATTAAAAATGTTGATTGGGAATTAATTTATATGGAAAGTATTCTTATATTGAAGTAACCCGAAACGTTGTAACTAATGTATTTCTCAAACGTGTATCAATCATTTCTATTGATTATTTAAGCCTCCTTATCTGCTATACCAATAAGTATATTTGTTTTTGATCGGTATATTTATTGAACTGTTGTGTTGTCGAAGTTGGATAATTCTCTTCTTTCTATGGGCAGAAATATTGTGTTTATTCGTATATATTGAGAATCAGACGTTTAAACCTAAATTCATGTGAGCGCTTCGTTTGAGCTAATATACAACTTATTATATAATCTTATGTAAAGAAATAGGATCATATTGAAATATTTTCAATACGTATTCAGAATTTCAGCTGTAAAATATAACTTGAATGTCTACAAAAGATTACTTTGATTTCCAGCTTTGGTTCGAGATATATATTTTATTCATACGTGATATTAGAAAAAATCGTGATTGTAAATTTTTAAAAATGGGCAATAAAATATAAACATTTTTTAAATATCAATCTCACCGTATACTTCTCGGCGGATCGACGCTTCCAACCGGACACTTGGAGCTCAATGTACATAGATACTTTTAATGAAGTAGAATGTTAATTGGTTGCTCGGTGAACAAGTGAACAAGTTTCGGTGTGCTGAGACTATACACCGGGATGCTAAGAATGCCGAGAGAGATGCTATGTCTGTGCACACAACTTTGTAACGCCAGATATGTTAGCATCGCTTTTATGTTAGTACCTGGGGGGGGGGGGGGGTTTATAAAAACAAAGAACAATTACAGTACCAATTTATTTGTTGTAAACAGTCTTATAATCGAGCGTTGTTTACATAATGTAAACGATACTTTTGGCGACTCTAAGCGAAACTTTTAATATACCTTAATTTATCACACTACGGCAGGGTTATTTCTATGTAGATCTAATTGTGTGGTAAATATTGCCGGCCTAAGACAATTTCATAACACGATATTATTATAATTAATTATCGGTTTAAGAAATTCGTATCTATTCGTACCCAGGTCTCTGTTTAAGCACATTTAAATGTTGATGTACTTCATGATTTACATAGGCCCATGCCGATAATTATATACATAAGCTGAGATCTATAATATGTACGAAGCATTTTAGTTCAATAAACCTTTACATACAAAACGTTGAAGTCAGAGTTTTATAACTTCCGTACAATTTTTATACAGTTAGATAAAAATTTAGTTTTCCACACAATTTAATAATAATAACCATTTTTCAGACTCAGCTCCATACTATACATTAAAAGGGTGTCAGTATAATACTAGTATTATTAGCGCATCCTAATTGTTTATGGCCAACATCAATGCTTCAACGATAGGAGTATATCCTATATATATAAATACTCCTTAGAACTAGGCCTATGCTTTCGGATGTAACAACACAGAATTAAGCCGAAATGAATGTGACAACGAATGTCGTTGTTGAATTGAAATGTTGTTGGCCAATCACCATCGAAATTCTCGCCTTTTTACATTCTCATTCACCAGAACGTTGATCGCACAATACGATTGCTTGCCACCGTTTGTATGATATTACGCATTTCAGTGAACTGACTCGTAGTGAAAATATTAAAACATACATTATAGACCCCAGCAATATAACAATAATGACCTAACATATATTTACAATTCGAAACAATGTAATTGGATTACTTTAAAGCATAAATGTTCGCGTTCATTTACATCACAATCTCTACAGTACGTACAAATATACAGAACTAATAATTAATATTAACAATGTCCTTTTTATATGCAACCTTTCCTGGGAATTCGCTTTGGCTGCTTCTGTTAAACCTGAAGAAAAAAAAAATATTTTTTTTTAAACATTTATTTGAATGTACACTTAAACTCTTTTGTCTGTTTTTGTTAATGTGTTAGAATTTTTTTAACTAACTACATTTACATATTAGTATATTGAATTGAATACAAAAATGTCAACCGATTGGCCACTGTGGCCATACATTCTTTTAAACCCCTTTTAATCAAAATAGATTACAAAGAAAAAACAATCACGGCAGATTTTTGTAGGACTTAAATATAAATTGAATTCTTAGTTGCAGTTTCACTTTGAAATATCGGCTCATCCCTAATGGATTGATGTGACGGTTTCCGAGTAAAAAAATTCGTTTGCTTTATAATTTCGAAAAATTTAGAGTTCAAAATATTTAGTTCAAACAGTTTTGAAGCTGAAATTCAAATGGAAATGCTAAAAAAATGATAAGTTTAAAGAAAAAATGTGTACGAACCTCCCGCCACGCTTATTTGATTGCTGAAGTCCTCTGGCGAGTTGAGTTTAATTTCTGAAATGACAAGGTCTGGATTAAAAATTGTCGCTCAAAATCTCTTTTATTTTTGTCTGCGTTATTCTAGATAACAGGATATCAAAGGTACACATAAAATGTGTCTTGTTTACGGAAATGACTGATATGACATCATAAAAAAATCATTCTATTCTCGGGAAGCGATTATTTAAAACATAAAGAAATTAAATTTTTTAAACTACTTCCTTACATATAGACTAAATAAATATACTTTAAAGAAGGAAAACTAGCAGAAAAGATGGATTTTAAAAATAAACTATTAAATTAAATAACTTGTGTTTCCCAAACTATGTATATGCTTTTATAAAGACTACAGCTAAAATAGTATTATATTTTGTGTAGAGCGTCTTAAAATTTATGTTATCTTGAACAATAAACTTGATATTAGTAGATATGGGCAGTTTGCCAGCGAAAGGCCGCTAAGCGAAGATCCTTTGCCAATTGTATAAGATTTTTCCACGATACTTTCATATCGGCATACTCTCGCAGACTCGATATTTGCTTTTAATTTTATTGCTGGCTTTGATACAACCTCTATTCGTACGAGCTTTTTTGAACACATTTTTATTGTTTGTAAAGCGCATTGATACAGGTGTATTTGCGATTTCTAGGAAAATATGATCGTATGCTGGTGATGTAAAAAAATCTACAGCAAGCTTTTTTATTAATACAAAAATTAAAATAGACCGATTTTTCCCTTTCATTATGGTTTGTTAAATATTTTACCTCATTTTCATTGCAATTAAATTTTCGTATTTATTTCTGATTCGCTGAGTTAAACTCATAATATACTTGTATAAATTTTATTGTTTGGTTATTTGATTGATTTATTTATACATCTGACATTTCTGTGTAAAATTAAATCATTTTGTGTGTGCAACTAGTCCAGAGATATCGAATTGGGTCAGCTCGCGTTAATTTTGATTATTATATTCTTTTCATAGCAAAAAAACATATTTCATAGATAACGTAAGAAATATGTGCATAAAACATTCATCTTTATGGTCCTCGAAAACTGTTATGTAACATTCTCACGCACATAATTTACACGCACGGGTTGATTGAAATTGATATTTTATAACATTCATTATTTATTAAAATTGATTAAATATATGTATATTTCATTGCCGAGTTTACGCTCGTTGCTCGTTTGCCCCCTCTTCTATAAAAAAAACGTATTGTTATTCAGAATTTGGGTTTTTTTATCAGTTTAGAATTTCTGGTATTTTGCTATCAAAGAACTTGATGTAAAGAAAATGATATCCACGTCTCGGAGTCTCTGTCGTACTAAATGTACGGAATATATATAAAATATCCCACTTAATTCTAACAAAACAAAATGTGTTTAATCGTACTTACCATACAGGCGCAAAGTTCCTTCACTTTTCCCCAATGAATTGGTACTTACACAGTTGTATGTACCAATATCACTCTTCACGAATTGCCTAATGGTCAGCCACATCGACACTTTGTAGGATGACTTTTCTTCTCGTATTGTATACTTTGGGCTAAAACATAAATGTAACCTTAGATTATTATAAATAATTATGAAAGGTTCTATAAATAATTGATAAAAAGGAATTATAAACAGTGTTTTATGAAAGTTTTGTTATATAAATATTAATGATATATTTTAATAATAATTATCATATTTTACTACAGTTAAAAACAGAATTCAAATATTCAGTCTAAATTTGAATATAAAATATTGTTGCTTTATCGTCGTGTTTTTAATTATTATTAAACTTAAATTAATAAATTTAAATTTATAAATACAATTTCACAGACATTCATATTGTGTGTGAATTTCTTATTTTGACACTTACTTATAAATTATCTAATATATAACATTAAACAATGTGTACTTTACACATATCAAGTAATACATAAAAAAAGATATTTTCCCTTAAAAACCCAAGTTTAGCTGAGTTCTCAGTCTGGTTTGACATCAAGGCAGTAAGTTTCCGATGATGACATATGAAAGGCGTAATTTGTTTTACAATACATACATAAATTGTTTAAATTACCTTAGGCTTACTATTTCAAATGAAACCTAATAAATATTTTATTTTAACTATAAATAAACTAAAATCTCTTTCCCGTATAATATTGATTAAATGTAAAACATTTTTTCAATTAGCGCCATCAATCAAATAAGAAGGAAGTAATTAAATCGAGACCTTCCAAGACCAAAGTTAATAATTATATTCGAGACTTTGAAGTTTCTCTACACTATTATAAAAACTAATTACGAGCCTAATTATAGCAATACATCTTTATTTTTAAAATCATTTAAAAACGTATCATGTTTCTATATGAAATACTTTTTTAATAGTGTTATATTAGCTTATTAAGTGTGAGCTTTTAATTTGATAAAGTCTAAAGTATTTGTGAATATAATATGTGTTTAGCATAGTACTTAACAGGCAGAATTTTTGAAATATTAAATAAAACTAAAAATAATAATAAAGATAGGAATAGTGCCCAGAGCCTTTGTATCAAAATGTCGGAAAGTTTTAATAGAACAATGCCAAAATACGAAAGATACAACTGAAACTTTAGCGAAATTTGGCACAAAACTCACTTTTAACGAATCATTAAGAATAGCGGTACATTAACCTACGAACTGACGTGCGCTGAATTATATTGTTTTAAAACTCCATTATTTATACGTATATAGTTTGTAGTATTTTTGTATTTTGTCATTCATATATGAATTACATCACACATATCGCATTAAGCAGGAAGCTGTATAGGATAATTTGCAATCATAAAATCCACCTGTTGAGACCACTAAAAATATAGCGGTTTGGTTAAATGTCATAAATACTCGTTTACAAAGTTCATGAATATTCTTATACAATATTAATATATTGGCGTATTATTAATTATTATTACGTTCGTACTAACGTACGGGCTTTCAGTGTCTGTATAACATTATTATCCTTATAAACTATTATTTCTTTAAAATAATATTTATGAATTTAGTTTTGGGCTCAAAACAGATTCGCTAGAGTAGATTACCAAGAAACGATCAAAAACAAAATATGTAAAAACTGGCAAAATGTTTCAAAAGCAAATTGGAAATGTAAACATTTTATTTCAAAGTATTTGGGTTTACGAAAATTTGCTGTCTCGCAGTGAATACATTTTAATTTTCGCATAACAACCATTTTGATTCATAAATATGAAATAATATTTATATCACAAATAAACAATCTATGATACTGAACATTACTTTGTTCAACAAGTAAATCTGAAATTGTGTTTTAATTATCTTACTGAGTACGATTTAAAATCTGAGAAGTAACGATGTAGTGAGAAATTATCACATATCTAAATTAAATACAAAAATCATCTATATCTCAAGTATAATTAGTTATTAATAATGCTAGTACCGCTGGCTTACTGACTGAGTTTCAGTGTAGTGGGCTTATCAACAATTATAAACTATTCTCGATAATATTATCGATTATGTAATGATGTAATTGATGTTTTTGCTTACCCATCTAGTAGCATTTCTCCTCTATTTTTGATCCAATAGTTAATTGTGTTTGGATATGCCTCAACGTAACACTTAAGTTTGACATCCGTCCCCAAGGGTGCTCCTAGCAGTTGATTTGGTACTTTCACGGTTGGGGCAACTGATAAAATAGAAAAGTATCATTAAAATTGCAAAATAGTAAGAGAGAGAGAACTTGAAAATGTTCTTAATATAAATTATGAAAATGCAATATACTACGCAGTCGTAGCCGCGTGCTCGTAACATGCTACGGTAGTGACAACATAACACTTTTCATAGTAACTGTGGGGGTTGTTCTTCAAGTTATACGGCTCGAAGGACCATATAAAGGGGTTGATCGAAACTTGAGACTGAGGTTAATACGTTCGTTTCTTATTTATCAGACGTTAGGGTGCTACACAAATTACACAAGCTTATTCACTAACGTCCGCCCGGAACGGCTACGTAAAGCTATCTATTTTATATAAAACAGTACTTAATACTAATGCTCTATAACTAACCAATGATGCTGCGACCCACCCTCGCACCCCGCTCACCATTAGATTCAGAAACATCTGGTCGCCAGCATATGCCGTTTCTAAAAGACCATGCTCGTTGTCCGTAACAGTAACTGTTTAGTAAATTGTCAGATTACGTAACATATATTTCCAACGATGTGATTCCATACACATACATGATTTATACGAATTAAAATAAACGTTACGAGCATACAAGTGCATTCTTATCGGGAGATTTATTTGACGTATGTATAGTGCAATAATTTCCAGTTATAGAACGGTCTTTATCCCAAGAGCGTCGTGCGAAGTGACTGATGCAGTCCACGTCATTGGCATAACGCCAGTGGCGCTACCTACATTTTTCACTACACGAAATAGTCTTGAAGTTTGTATTATAACACGGATGGCAATATAATCGATACGAAGTATGTATGATTTGATAACATTATATTTGATAACGATGAGTTACAGAGTTAAAAATAAAGAGAAATCAAATTTATTTAAGACAATTATTGGCTATTATTATTATTTATCAACAAGATATTATTTCATAATATAGCATCATTTATTGATTGAAGAACGTTAAACGCGATAAATTTAAATAAACCAAACTGAACAGGAATGTTGTAAACTAAATTTAACCGGCAAAACAGATTTTTCAATCACAAATTGGAAGCGGAAAATTGCATAATATACGAGACAGTAGAGGTCAATCCCTGGATAGGTTCCAAGCCTGACATCGGAGCTGCCTACACGGATTACATTGTAACTCGTTAACCCTTCCCAAAGGTATTGGCAGACCGAAGCCTAAGATCAGGTGAGCTTTACAATAAAAATATTCAAAAATGTAGCAATTTATTGACGTATTTCGTTTTCGAAATTAAATTTTAAATATTAAAGCTCGAGTCACTTTTTATCGCATTCAATGGAAACGAAGACGCAGACGATCTTGTTTTGAAGACTATCCAATTAATCCATATCATATAGTCTCATTAATATTCAGTTTTATGTACTCCCATAAAAATACAAACATAAAAATCTAACTATATCTTAATAAACCAGTTTTCTATAAACTAATTAGCCGCGTACATTTATAAAATATTTGACTAATTATTGAAATATTAACTTGAAAATACTTTAGCGGACAAATCGTATTGCGGTGCCCCGCGGCCTCGCTCGCAACTTCGCGCGTATGATTAATTTCGAAATCTGGCGAACTAACCACTTTCCAATTTAATGACCGTGCATAACTATTTCAACGATTTCCGGTATTTCGCTTTCAGGATATTGAAAGGTTTATTATACGCAAATGATGTTTGGCCATTAATGGTATTCGCAGTATATATTCTCGAATTGGAAAATAAATCTGCAGAATGGAAGTAAAACGGAATGTAGAAAAAGCGTATCTCTACCCCCCCGTCCGGTCGCTGTCCAGTATGACGGCCCCGAAGTATCTAAGTAGGAGTTGCCTTGAGTAGGATTTAAAATATTTTTACCCAACAATGAAACCAATGTTTTTAATCTAAGCTATATTGACAAAAAAGTAATTACATTTTCAGGCTGTATAGAAGTTATTGTATAAACATATATTAATATAATGAATTTTTTACACTTATTACACTACTAAATCACTGAATCCATACTTTATCCATACTTACTAAAAACTTAGATCAGCATCTAAAATTAGGATATCGTTCACTTTTAATATGTGTATTATATTTAGTTAATTAATTAATCACTTTAACTCACAGTTAACATTAAGGGTGATTCGCTTGCTAACAGCGGGTGGAACATCATTTGATGCTATACAGAGGAAGGCACCCATCTGCCGCCGATCAACTCTCCAAAGTGGCATTGAGCTGCCTACGTAACTCTCCACTGTAAGAAAAAAATGTTAATAAAAAAACAAATGCACGTGAGAAACGCTCAGTGGAAGGACGGACATCGAGGTGAAACGGGAAGAATTTCGTATTTTGAGTAGATGTCTGATGATGAAATTCAGCTTCAGATTATTAATCCATACAATATCGGCGTGCGACGATTTGAACCGCTCTACTCCGAATACGATCAAGAGGAAGGAGCTGTTTAGTTTTTTCATAACCGGGTAATTATATCCATTCAAAATATTCAAAAACTCATTACTATATGAATTTCACTTAAACTGTGACGTAGTAATGCTCTGTGTAACAATTTACGATCCATTTGTACCACCATTTATATTACATTTTAATGTAAACATAGATTATAATGTAATGTATTTACTTTAGTAAAACATTACGTACAAACATGCCATTTGTCTATGAGCATGCGATTCGCAGACCTGAGTTATGTCAGAGTGAAGTTTTTCGAAAGTGTTTCGATTACATTGTATGGAAACTGGCATGAATGGCACTTAAAACTTAACAGACACGCTGATACACTCCCAAACAGAATTAATAATTACAGACATAATAGGACGGGATGTTGTGTGACCTTGCACAATTCAATATCTAATACAAAAATGATAATATAATTCTTTTGTTACATTGTATTTCTCATAACGATGTTTTTTTATTGATTTAAGTCATTATTAACTTTTAATAGCCAACCCATCAGTAATCTATATTTTGATACTGATGGATTGACAAAGTTATAAATTAACTCGACCATTTTCATATAAATGTTTTATACGCGATTACTCTGATACGAAATACATTAAAAGTGTAATTAGAGTAGGCGCGAGTAAGATAATGGTTTAACCTTATAGAAGAATATTGAAAACCACAGGCGTGGGTAGAAAAGTAATTATTTATTAACAAAGCCCGATTTATTCTGTAGCAAATGTTAAGTATTTTCATATAAACAATGTATCGTTCATTTTTAATGACGTAAATTCTGTCTATTAAGTGACGGTGACAGGATTTAAAATTTATATAAACCATAAAGTTTTTTTTAATTAAATTCATTGTATTTTAACTATAATGTTTTTATTGTCTCTTTCTCTATTTTTCTTTAACTATTATTATGTATTTATGTAGATCACTATTTATTTAGGTTTTATTATGCAATTTACTTTTTAGCGATAAGCCTTCTAGTCCACTGTTTCTCTATTCTGCCTAATTTCAATTTAAATATAAGTGTAAATTATTCAGTTATTTCTGTTTTCTATGTAATAGCAGACGTATTTTATTATATTCATTAAAAAGTATCTTTAGATGTTGCTCTCATGTATTGAGGGCATGTCTTATTCGATTTCGTTTAGAAAAATTCAATGGAAATTAGGAAACTGGATTTAAAATACGAATCTAAAATGATGAAAACCAACCGAAAGGTCACGTTAGTTATTTTTTTATAGAATCGCAATTTAATTTAGGTTTGTTATGATGTGATAAGCTTGCATAAACAATTTTCTTATTGATCCTCATTTTATTTTTCGATTTCAAGAGTCAAAAAATTAGGTGAAGCGAGTGATTACATTTTTTGATAACAAAGATTGGAATTTTAACTATAAACTTACTCTATATCTAATTCAGTACTGAATATCATTCAAATTATGTTTTGATTAACTGCTATATCAAGTTTCAATCATTAAATCCTGTTTGATTACGATATTATTGTTGTTTCTATTATTACAATGTTTCATGACACAGACATTACAGTATTTATTTATAAGTTTCATACTCTATGGCTCTTTCAACTGGCGCTTGTAGAATTCTGTTTTATTTTCTTTCAATTTGTAGCGGTAGTTGAAAATCTTAATGTGAAAATGTCTGACCTCATAAAAAATGAATACTTTCATATTAGTATTGTAATAAAAGGAAATGTTGGTGACTTTCGGCTGTAGAACTCAATGACATATAAAAAAAATCGATGTATTATTGCGAATAATATCAATAATTATATCATCGTCGTTCCGTAGTACTACATGTTCTAGTTCACAATTATTTATAAGGATGTGTAAACATCTTAAAACATTTTACTTGTGAGCGAAGACTCCTCAGACTTTGAGAGCAATTTACGAACACACCTGCGCCCGTTAAGGCTTAAGGCACAATATATCTTCACATTTTCGCACATGACACGGTTTACTTTAAGGATTCGACGCTTAATTTTAACGATGTTTAATAACATGGAATACTCTGGTTTTGATTGTGCTTTATCAAATTTTTCCATTGTATCTCTTATATAAAGAATAAGTCATTTTTGTTTCCTTAACTCGTACAGCAGGATATCGTAGATTACATAAATATATAAATGGAAAGCGAGGCGAAAATAAGCTCAAAACATTAAATATAACAGGTATCTAAAATATATAAGAATAAAATCAAAGCGAGGGATTCCATGTGAGGTGTGTGGCCATGCCATTTAATGTGAGTGTGTATTATTGTGTGTAATGGTTTTGCTATGGGTGTGATTGTGTTGAGTTTGCTCTTGATGTTTCTCTTTTTTGACTAAATGTCCAAGGGCGTAAAGGATTTATTATAATAGGTCCCGGCGCGAAACAAAATTTGAGTATAAAATATATGATTTTAAATTTTGTATATATTTATACGATGACAAATGTGTCTTGAATACTGTACTGTACTTCTTATATCTTTGTAAAAAATCAGTGGACTATTCCATACATGAACTTCGTTTTAATAGATGTGTTTAATATTTAATTATAATTGTTAAATATCACTACGTTTTCTGAGTTATTAAAATAAATAGTAATTAATCGAAATAATAAAATTATTTTTGGGTTAATTTTCAAAAAAAATATACAAGACGCTAATAAACAAAATAAAAGGTAATTTTTGTGATAATAAAAATATCATAAATATTGTAATACAAATGTTGATATCAATTGGACTTTTTAACATAATACTTCAAAGTAATTCATTAAAATACCCTTTGTTCAACATTCACAAAGCAGTTTTTTATTATATAAAATATAAAATGTCTTAACTGTTATTTTGTGAGTTAGGCTTATCCATAGGACATTAATTTATAATGTAATCGTTCGATGTTCAGAGAGTTGTCCCGCGTAAATCGTTGTGATATTTATTTAGAATTCATTTTAGATTCTCTTTTTTGTCCCATATAAAATATAGTTAAAATAAGATATATAAGCGTGATGGCAAGAATTTATATTCACATTTCACTTACAAATTAATTTAAGAAGAAAGATTTCTATGAGGTACCTATGGGAAATCGCTCTGCTATTCAAAGGGTACGACTGCAAAATCGATCGAAACCTGTATCGAGAACACTCGTGGTTTTGCGGATATTACTCACGCGACTGAGACAACGCCTTAGGTTACGTCCTGTTATCACAAGTGGAACGTTCACCTCTGGTAAACATTCCAAATTCAAAACTCGTAATTACATTCGTCACAGACCTCACAGTACGTTACATTTTCATAAATTCGTCGCGGATATCCGGCTGGTCGATTTAAATTGGGAATTTAAAAAAAATCCAAATAGTGCATCTATTAAGGAACTAGTCTTTGACAAACCACATTATCTCACAAAAGAAGTAATTTAACATAGTTCATAGAAATCGTATGAAAGAACGATTTTCAAAGTTCTAGCATAATGCAGACACGTAAAGAATTTTCACAATGTAAAATAATCGCGCGTGACACGAAATGACGATGCTTTCGTAATACAAAGGTGTGTGCACATTGAATTTATTTTGTATTCACTGTTCGACTTGATTATGCATGCATTGTAATTAAATCAGTCGATATTGCTTTTTATAGTTTTTTAAGTTATAGTTACGACGCACTATCATTAAATGATGTATTGTATTTGTGAGGTTTTTGTAAATAACATGTAACTCATTACACGTTAGTCGCTTAATTCAAAGACTGATTGCATAGTTTAAATGTGAGTTCCGACTCTTTTCATCAAAGCGTAACCACTATTATATTATGTCTAGTGTTAGGCGATAGAATTTAAGTGTTCATAACTAAGGAGTTAAGAATGTAATTAAAATGTGTTTAAAGTGATATATATTCTTACAGTACATACCTTGAAAACTTCATGTATGTTAACTAAAATTTTACTATGTTTGAAAAATATAGCGATTACCATAACTTCAAGACGAGAAATAAGGATAAGCTTGCTGTTCCCATTAATAGGCTTCATAAAGTTGGTAATTTAAAGGGCAATGTGTACGCCTCTATAACAAAATCCCAAACAATTTGTTCTGTACTGAATGTGTCAGTAAAGAAATTTAAAAAGGAAGTTATACAGAACCTTTTAGAAAAAGAATTTTACAAATTGTCAGATAATGTTGATGATGAATTAGCTCCAGCTCAGCCATGCTTCGCCGAGTTTCGTGCCTGCTTCTTCTTAGATTGGACGCGTACGAACAGGCGCAGAATTACTTAGATTTAAGACGCTTCAAAATTTGTACCTTAGTGAATAAAGATATTTTGACTTTGTATATACAACGTAATAAAAATGATACAAGCAATGGATCTATAAATAAAGATTATCACTATATTCATAAAACATACCACACCACACTCTAATCTTATTTTGAATATTAAAAAGTTAATGCTAAAAGATTCGATTCCCAATTGTCAAATATGCACAAAGTTTAAGCCATTATGAATGTTACCTTATATCGCGACTTGAACGTTAGCGTTACGCTAAACTTTGGCAACTTGGCTAATAAAATTTTATTTTATTTGGCCCGTATGGAAATTATCAAGGATTTCATACACTCTGACTCCGAACTAAACTTGAATAAAACGATTTTCAACACGCATTTCTTTTATATTGCCTTTAAGCCTTTGATAAAATAGCATCATTAGTCGTTAAAATCCTCTTCAGTTAAGAGCGTGCCCTGTTTGATCTTAATAGTCTGAACTAAGCAAATTCTTTTGTATTAATTAAAAGTATATATTCATTTAATTTTATTATGTACAGAAAAATCAAAATGGTTACGTAAGATAAATTTCTTAACTGAATTTTCTATAAGAGGCCTGCATAATTATTAGATTTGAAATATAAGTATTAAATCTTTAACTAAACATCAAGTTAACAATAAAAACATTTTTACCTTTTTCAAAGTCCCGAGAGTTAGGTTTCTTAAGCAATATAGGCTCATGGTCTTCCCTCCGCCAAGTAATTTTGGGGGGAGGATGGCCAGTTGCTTTACAGGTGAGGGTCGCATTCTCCAACTCTTGCACCGAAACATCTCCTGATGTATCATCACTCAGTATGTCAGGAGGCACTGCGAACAAATATAGAACTGAAAAAAATACTTTTCCTTCTTCCGATATATATAACCTCCAATTTGACATTTCATCCTGACATACAGATTAATCACGCTAATGACATTATGTGAATATCTTGTTACACAATATATTACTGGTAACACGCGCAATGTTTTTTTCTATACGCATTCAAAACATTAATTCGTAAGTTATCATTACTTAACAATATTAATATCATAGTCATATTTAGAAAGCTAATAACTTACAGTAAACGCCGGTATGTGGCATAATTTTGGTTGTCACAAAAAGAAATATTATGCCAATTTGACGACACTTCATTACATTCGAAATTCAAAATGAATGTTTTGCCCTTACATCCTGAATATTCAATGTCTAGGACCGGGACTAAGCGAAATTGAAACTCAAAATTTATTCTACACCAAATGAAATGGGACAGAAAAGACCATAAAAAATCGTTCAATGCAAATGTCGGCGCAAGTAAAACATTTAAATCAACAAAAAGATTTCATGTTACTCCGTAAGATGATATAAATCACGAAGCCATTTTGGAAATTTGCCTTTTTTCCCGCGCGGAGTGAGAAAACTTTTTGGGAAATTCTGGCCGAGAGATTCTTCTTTCTCACCGAGTCCACATATATTATTATTAATTATTTTAATATAGTATTAATAAAAATGTATCATTGTAAATTGAGTGATATTGAAGCTCCATGTTATGAAAAGGAAATTTGTTGAGAATATTTCACAAACATTTCGTATAGCTGACGCTTAAAAGCAAATATCAAAGGATAAGCTTTTTACGACCAAACATACTAATATCGTTACGTTCATACATCAATCATGTGGGATTTAACTATACGGAGAAAGAAATTAAGCCGCTATGACACATTATTGACACAACGCAATTTGTTTATGCTGGTTATTGAAAAATTTGAATATAGAACGTCCATTTCCAGAGTTTTAGTTGTAGATTTATTTTTATCGTCAATATGACAATGGTTATTCTCCTAAGCGCCTTTTGACAGTCCAATTTTAGAACGAATATTTTGTATTCAGGCTTGGATTTTAAAGTGCAATACGTTTTCATATTTTCATGAAACCCTTGTAAATGTAATGCAATACTAACCAAAGCAAAAAAAAGGTACATTCATAAGCCACAGACTAAATTCGGTTTGCCTTAAACAAAGTCACTGGCTGAAATATATTTAAAAAAGGAACAGTCATAATACCGTCCAAAATCAAAATTCTATAGAAACGCTTTTAGAGAAAAAAAGAGCAAATTGGCATTCAAAATACTAAATTTGTACCACTATAGCCCATTTTTATTCATCCACCATATATTTTTCAGATGAGAAAATGAACTCTCACAGACAACGAACGACACTGGGACTGTAAGGCTGAGACTTCGATCAAATCGAGACCTTAACTAATATAAACCTCAGCTCTAAACACGCCCCTAAGATATACGACATTCGCCAAAGCATTCAACTTAAGAACCGTACGTTCCCTTCACCTATTTATTTCGATTTCCAAATCAAGTTGACTCTCTAATACTTTTAAACTAGAATTGTTCTTCGGAAAAAATTTGTGTTAGGTGCAAGCGCTCTCTCTGAATAATAATATATTAATGCGGGTATAGTAATTGAATTGTTTAAATTAAAGGGGTCATAAAATGTAGGTTACATTCAATGAAAGAATTTCTTAATCAGCTTAGTTGAACTGTAACTTGTCCGTTTGTTTTCAAATGCCCTAATTATTGTTGGTTTTACAAACGTATGCTTTATAATTTATAAAATTTAAATAAAACTAATGGTTTAGTTTCACGTTTATAATCTGGTATGATTTTATTTTTAAAAACCGCTTCTTAGATATGATAGGAAATACAATTTATAATCTTAAACAAATTTAAATAATAAAACATTTAATATACAATATAAAAATAATTAACATCATCACGCAAACACTTTCAATAATATAAATCATTCTATTCATAATTCAATACGTATGTACTTAAATAATGGTTTATTCATTGGCTTTGATTTTAAGCACAATATCCTATAAATTATTCATTGTTTTTCAATTATGACAAATGATTATTCATCTAGCTAAATCAACGGTTTAATATTATTATAAATTTTGTCATATGAACTAATTAGATACTATATAAGTTTACTACATAACATTAATTTGAGATTTTTGCCTGGAATATTATCGGATTTAATTCTCGTTGGGTTAAATTTTGTACTTAATTTTCCTTTCTCTGATAGATTTTGAGATTCATATCAAACGGTCGACCTTATTCATGTGAGTACAGTTTTCACTATTAAATTTAGATCAAAGTAAATATGTCTAAGATTGAACGGGCTAATCGTAAAAAAGTAGTCTATGTCCTTGCTCACAGTACAGTGGTTATTATGTAACAGACAGATTAACTTTCGTATTTTAGTAGGGAAATATAACATATTAATCTACAATACTGTTGAGAATACCATAATACGGAACCGCACAAAATTATTGTTAATAGCTGTGCCCGCGATTCCGTCAGTGTATTACTCCTTGTGTGTTATTAACGTAAATTAGCCAAAACACCTATCGGTCTAAAAATCTATACGTACCTATACTATTTTACAAAAGTACTTTTAAGGAATATACGTCTTACTCGTTCGCCAATCGCACCCAAAAGAGCCGCTTACCACAGATATGACAGAACCATCGAACATTATTCAAAAATGCCTCTAATAAACTCTTTGAGCCAAAAAAAGGTTTTATTGAATTTATTTTTCAAAATAGGTTTTAATGGATTTATTTCACAAAATAGGTTTTAACAAATTCCGGTATAATCATATCATTTAAAGATATGAATATACATTATATAAGATCGTCTTACTATATGTAACATATTAATTTACTGATGCCTGTGCGTTCGCGACCTTATAAAAAAATAATTCTTCGTAGTGTTCACGCGCGTTGGTTTATTATTAGCGTATTTATGACTTTGGTGTTTTTTTATCGATTTTAATGAATCTTTTTTATGAAATCGTTAATACTGTTAACTTTTTTAATTAGGGATGACTGAGAGTGTTATAAACGTAAGAGTAGACAAATATAATCAGAAACCTTGGAACTGCTAATTTATCGGGAGTTACACGTGTTATTGTGAGTCAACCGTAAAATATAGACATATGCTATTATGAGAAATGTTTTACAAAATTTTAAGCAGAACATTTCCGTCATACATGATTTCTATATAGAAGCTTTAACCATTAAGGTTGCACACGCGACGGAAGCTTAAATAATGGAGTAACTTCTCCCGTTTTTCTAACATTTTTCTTCACTGCTCTGCTCCTATTAATTGCAGCGTGATGAAGAATTCCAGATCAGGAGTATGAAGAATGTTGTGTTAAGTTTCGTTAAAATCCGTCGAGTAGTTTTTGTTTCTATAACGGTTACCCAGACAGACAGACAGAGATACAAAAATTTTACTGATTGCAGTTTTGGCATCAGTATCGATCTCTTATCAAATCCCGATAATTATTTTGAAAATATATTTCAAGTACAGAATTGACCTCTCTACAAGATTGTTATAAGTATAGATATATAAATAAAAATTTCAAGTTGCGTAAAACAGAATGAAATCTAAATGTTAGACGAAAGAGTTTTAGTGCTCATAGCAACTTAGTTAAGAATATGATTAAATTATATTTCTTAATACAGCCAGATAAAATATTAGATTCTAGCAATAGGTCTATTAATAAGAAATATTTTTATACACATTATATATAAAAATGGAATCTTGAGTTCATTTTCATCTCAGGTAATTTCAGGATAGTGCTATTTTTTTTTGAAAATTAAGTAATTTTCAAAAAAAAATAGCACTATCATACATACTTATGAATCCTTCATCATTTTTCGAAACCGGAAAAACCGCTGGTAATCACGCTTAAGTGTCTTTCTGATTCAACACACCCATGCCTAATACTTTATGATTGTGCTATTAAACAGTAGGGGTCAGAATCCAATTCAAGAACCATAAAGATAACTGTAGTTTATAGCCTAATGGAGTGTTTAAGCTCAATCAAATTTCACCTTTATGGTTTTAATTAAAGGAATAACAATCCTTAATTAGTTACCTTACTTCCGACAAATGTTAATAGGGTATAATTAATGCGTATTAGGAAAAAAATATTTAATTACTAATAATAATTATTTAGAAGAATTTATTATGTAGGTTTTGTTTTGCTTTTATTAGATTTATATAGAAATATTGCTCAAAGTAGTTTTTAGTTGTGATTTGTCAGTAATAATAAATATATATTTCAATACCCAGACAATACAAGATAAATAAATCACTATACAGTTCATAAAACTTATGAAAACTAAAGTTCCACTCACATCCAAAGATTTATATCTAAGATTTTTTAAACTCTTAAGAGCATTCTTCCACTAAGTGTACAAACGTTACATCAAAACTCCATCCGTTCAGATTCACAGATAGAGTTACAACAACTTTATTCAGAACTTCCGCGGAAAATATTTAATGTTCAACATTTTATTTTGCTTTGAAGACATCATATGAAAAATTTCATTGCAAAATGCAATATGTTTGCTGCGATGTCACGCGTTGATGAAATATCTTTATTTCTCGCGATATGAATGTGGAAAATAAATGCTTTTATAGTGTCGAGATTATGAAATTTGAAGTTTCATTCACAAAATTTTATACACGCTTACATTATTACAGAAATAAGTAGAGCTACGTACTAAAAGCAGCAGGCAAAGTAGCTTACTAACTAAAATGGATTTTACAATACGTACTTTTCACGGTAACTGGTAAGGATTCAAAAATCAAGAATCAGGACACAAAGGAATGGTTAAATGAAGTTACGTAATTACTAAATACTTACATAATGATAACAAGATAATAACCAAACGTAGTCGATACTTATGTCATTTGGATAGAACTTAATATCGGCTAAAAATAAAACCCATATTCAAATACGTGAGATTTGAAGAATCGAAAACTTTGCAATAAATGAGCATACCAAAAAGATTTCATCAAAAATAATTCTTGGATGCCATGTCCCACCGCGTGACACTCGCTCCAATAAAGTAGGGAACAAGTTCGAATTGAATAAGAAATCGCGAACGCCGCATGCAAATGTGACAATATTGCTGAACTACGGCTGCCACAATGATATTATTGTGAGTGACCATGTTTTTGATATTTTTGAGATATTCGTTCTACAATACATAAGCAGAGATGATTGATTGATGAGGTTTGGATTGATTTTTTCAATAGTTGTAAGCTTGTAAAATCAAGATCATCATTCGTTTTAAACCGGGAACTTAAGTTAGTATGGTTCTTGTTCACATGGAAACTATTCATTTTATATTGAAATATTATTTATTAATTAAAAACAAATATAGTAGGTTCGTTCTTTTAAGTTAGCACTACAAACTCTTATTTTACGTAATCCGATAAATCTTGTATCGAGCCAACAGTTCCCAATTCTAGTTTACTGGATACAAGCTATATTTGAATAATATAAAATAGTTAAATATAATAAAAACATGACACATTTCAATACATATTGTATTCGATTTTAAACATTTATAAACGGTAGTACATTTCTGGAAGTTCATTAATTATATCGTTTGTAATGTAAGCTTCTTATTACGCCGTTAACATTCACGAGCATTGTAGGGCCTTCGGCTATTTGCCCGCGGTATAAAATTATGGTTACACAGATACATCAAGGTGTATGTATATTAATTAAGCTATGTTGACAGAACGTATATATACCAGCTCTGCTCATGCATTATGCTTATGTAGTCACGTTGCGTTCCTCCATAAATTAACTAGGCAATACAAAATATGTGAATACCAATAAATCATGGTAACCCTACAGAAACTGAACCTCTTTCATCTAAGCTCCAGTGACAAACTTTATTTTTATCCGAAATTGTATCCTGAAATGTCGGTTTAATACGTTTCGATAGTTCCGTAGTTCTTTGAGAATAATCAAATTCGTTTTGGATAAACGAGTGTTGTTTGTGACGGGTTTCTTATTCACTTGCATAATCCTTTTATATATTTTATCATACATTTTGTTCCATTTTCACGTAACATTTCCATGATTGTGAAAATATTTGGCAGATATTTAATAAGAAAACATCTTATGTATGTATCTATTTTACTTTAAATTGTGTATAAATTAAATACAACAATACTTCCAATGCCGATTGAACTAAAAAAATCCCTTAAACACATACGAATATATTGAATGATAAACTATACACATATATTAGACTCCATGTCCAATATAAAAGAAAATGTAATAAAAGTTTTTCATAAAAATAATTGGTTTCGTCAACAAGAAATAATAATGATTCATTATTCGGTTTGGAAATTTGAAAGAAACAAATATTTTTAACAATGAGGATTAAATTGGAGAGGCTATGTATTTAGTTACAAAGAGAATATAGTAAACGTCTAGACTGCTGGACAATCTAGAGATGAATAATTATGTGGAAAACTTAATTTCCACTAGTACATGTAATAAGCTCTGTAATATTATACAGAAGTAATCCTTTGCAGGCACGAACAAATCGCATTAGAATCTATGCCGGGCTATATTTTATACTAAGGAATATGGAAGCCTGTAAGATAAAGATTGTACCAGTAGGTAGCAAAACGACGATAGAAGGACATTGGGTCCTTAAATTATAATAAATAAAAAAGTTTATTAAAGTCATGTTTAAAGTTTTTTTTTTAATTTTGACGATATATATAACTTTTAATCAGGGGGAAACTTTTGGAATGTACCACGCTAGTATGCTTAACATACCGCAACCAATGTGCAATACCGATTGTCACACAGTTGAAAATGTGTTTGGAATAATATGTAAAATACTCTTATAATATTTGTACGGTAATGATCCTTAAAGAAAACACGTGAAACCCTTAATAGACTTTTGACAGAACAGAGTGCCTTTAGGTTTAACGTCTGATATGCAATGCTAAAGTACCATAGATTATATTACACTATTCTCGATTGGCCGAAATAACTTCTGAAATTACAGCACAAAAGACGGCCACATTTATGGCCAAATAACTGATTATTAAAATATTCTTTACTGTCAAATATATTTAGTTTAGCCAGTAAAGTTGGTGATCAAAGGGAAATCAACTACAAACTAAACTGGAAATGAACGCGAAAATTATAAAGCATATTTTGTACCTGACCTAAATTCAAGCTAACATTTTATACCGAAATTCCGAGGTAATTTGATGTATTTTAAATTTTATATTATTATTTAGTTGTTCAACTTTTATTATTATTTTGAGATTATACTTCGACACACTTGAATACAGTTAGTACCAAACCTAGGGGATTCCGTTTTTCTCGCATATCAGCATCACATTACAGCGTGAAAATGGTGCCAGCATAGAGGCATTCTGCTATGTAGAATCTAAAGTTTCAGCCCAGTGTATTATAATTAAAGTTTAAATATGTTTTTATTAATATTCTACATTTATTATTTAACATATCTAATATATTAAAATAATTTTAAAATAATACTTCTGAAATAGATATCATGTTTAGACATCGATAGTCCTAACATTTCCTAACCCTTATTCTATTTTGACAACATGGAATACGTTATACGAGTTAGTTATTGTTTTGTAGCACATAGTAATACCGATAATATATGCTTGAAATCACAGACCATTTGTGTCATAGAAACTGTGCTTTATGGTTAACAAAACAATAACGGAAAGGAGTTCTTTTTAATTTTGACGAAAATTTGTGAATTCAATAAGTTATTCGTAACATAACTTGACGTGTATTAAACATTTTCTTATATCATTGACAAATATTGTGAGGATTCGCAAAAGAGTGGTCGACTTTAAAACAATTATTGATTATACTTAACTCTGCTATAGGTAAATAAGTAGTTAAAGCTTGTATCGTTTAAAAAGAAATAACCCTATAAGCCGGTATTGTATAAGAGCAATCGGTCGTTGAGCCGGTCACGGGGTGAACACTGAACACGCTATCACTACATAACCTATAGTTTACTTTAGCTGTATTGAATTTATAACGATTTTTAACACGGAACTAATTTGTACACGTCAAGGTAATCGTACCGTCAATTATTAAATCGAAAATTATTTATGGAAAATGTTTAAACATTTATATTATTTTAAATTTATTTTAATGTAAAAGCAAATACTAGCATTCATTTAAATCAGTAGACTTTATAATGAAACTATAGCAGTGATGTGGACGTCGGAAGGCTATAATTCAAGACAGCTACAGTGAGCCTTTAATTTCTGTTACCAAATGTCGTTTTTTTTAAATATTGTCGTCGTTTGCTAGTATAATGAAGGAGACCTTGAAGTTACAATAATAAGATATGAGCGTAATAAATAAAAATACCATAAAAAACAATTTACTTAAGGACAACATAAAACGTCTAAATCAACAATGCGTTCAATCAACAATAAACCAATGGCAATATAATTTTAAAATATATTTCCTTTCCCGCGGGCATCCGTGTCATTTCATACAATATTTATAGCCGTTGAATACTTAACGAATAAGTGTCGATCCTTCGAGAATAAAACGCCACTGGGACAATATTTCCACTTTTTATATAAAATATTTCACACCCATTTCTGTTGCTTGCTTCAAATTGTTTATTCTAACGTATAACCATAAATCTATAGTTTTATTATTAACATTTTTTCTATCTTATAAGTTTTATAACCTAAATCTGCTACAAAAAAACATTAAAAACTGTAAGCTAAATTTGTGTTAAAGCACAAATAATAAAAATATAGTATAGAATTAGCTCCTTAAAATATGATTTTTAATAAGTAAATGTAATAAAATTACAAATGGATGAGTAGCTTTGATAACGACCTTTGCGAATATGCAAGGGGTGCTAGACCCACTGGGAAATTAAAAAAACAAACAGTCTATTACAATTGCCATAGAACTGACCAGAGACAGATAATAAATTTAAAAGCTCAACTAATCAAATCGTCACCATGTACGTCTACGAATCAACAGCACCATCAGCATATACAAATCTAATATAATTTGAATTCATTGTCTTAAAGAATCGATGTCTTCATCAATTTTCTGAAGTAAAACAAGGGCGGGGTGAATATATGAGTGTACATAAGAACGTTTAATCCATCCCGCCGTAATGGGACGTTATTTATCGCGAGGGGAAGCCAAATTATTATCCTTCGTCTTACAGAATATTTTACAACATGGATATTTTATTTTTGAAGCGACTTTTCTTCGTTTAAATCGGCTTAAATTTGACATAAGCTGACGAAGGCCGCGTTATCGGTATAACTTATAATTAATAGTGAATTTAAAACTATAATATTTTTAATTGCAGAAAGAATGTCTTATGTTTATAATGTTTCCGGTAGTTTTTGGATATAGAGGACCTTGTATAGGTCTTGTAACAAAACAAGTTGTTTTAAATATACGTAATTTTAACCAACACTACGCTACGTAAAAAAATTGGAAAATGAATTAATTTAGCAAAATATACCATTACTGAACTGAGCAGTATTATACTTAAAAAATACACTACGTGGGACCAGTAACTTGTTTATCTAAAAAAATCTCAAGGAGATCAAAAAAAAAACAAAATAAATCCGAATAAATGTTTGTGCTATTCTAATGAGAATTCCGTGACTCGTAAAAAATCGTAATAAGTTAAATATTATTTCTATAAGTCAACATCTGTTACGAAACACTGAAAACTAGACTTTATATCCCACGGTCTAAAAAGTATTAAGTAGTATAAAGTACTACTTGATTTTTGTTTTCTGAACTAATATAAGTTAGCGGAAAGTTCCAAGAAGGTAAAATAAAAGAAACAAATCTCCCGAGAATCGTTCAGAAATCGTTTCAAACAAGTGTATTTTAGTATTTATTGCTTTGGAGCCGAGGGTTTCCAAATTAGGGGGTTTAAATTAAAGTGAAGTTGGAAATTATTCTATTAATATAGCTAGGTATACTAATAAAAGTAGATTATTCCCGACGGTTTTACTGTCTTGCCCAATAGGACAAGTGTTTTTTATTCTGAGCGCAAAGCGAAAGGGGAGAAACATCGCTACCGAATTTGGGTTGTTCCTAACAATATGTAAATATGACTTCAAGTAATTTTATATCACTAGGAAATATTTTTTACATCTAGAAAATTATTATAGCTACAAGCTATAAATACAGCTTTAAATATATTAATAATTGTACATTATTGCTTGCGGGCATAGCGAGGGATAAGGTAAGCGACTAGATGGGATGTCTTTGATCCCTTGGAGCATGGGACGGGCTTTGGTTTGGGATGTCAATTGTGTGAAAGAGAGAGAGAGATAGGATTATTAAATAAAGTACGCGCCTGGTAGCCGTACGTTTAAGCATCGCAATACAGCGAGAAAATGCCAGCATAGATACACTGCTACAAGGTTCTTATATTCATTTTAGTATTGTAGTTTTTAATTTAAGTTATTTAATGTAATAAAATTATTTGTTCGTAAAAAATATATAACATATTAGAATATATTTGTACAATGTTGCCGCCCCTAACGTCGGCATTTTATATTAAATTCCACTTACCAAAAACATCGATACATCCAATCTGCCAAGTCATAGTTGGCTGAGTATTAATCTGGCACATATAGCACCCCCGATCTTCAGCCCTTAATGGCCTAATTCGTAGCTGCCAGGTCCTTGGAGGGTCCAGGGTAACAGCATACCGAGACCCGAGAACCGCACGCTCGTGCATTGTCAGCACTGTTTGATCCTCAGCACGGAGCCATCCTACCTAAAAAAGGATTTTTTATCTACAATTGCATACACATTAACAAAATCTCTCTCTAGAATGTCCAATCCTTAAAAAAAGTCAGTATACATAAATTAAACGAATTAACATTTTACTATTACAGTTCAATAAAAAAAAACCAGCTAAGTAAAAAAACAATTATAAGGAAAATAACAATAAATATATAAATAATCAAATAAAGAAAGCACAATAATATAATTTATGTTCAATTGAAACTACAGATAAAAATACAAGTACATTCACGTCGCCTTTCAATGTAGTGTACTTGAGCTGAGTTCATTACCCAGCAAATACAACAGAAGCGACAAGAATGCTTGTAATATTGTGGGAACAAACAGTTGTGTGCTGTGTATATTGCTTTATACCTAGTGACACTAATAAAACACGGTTTCCGTTTTGTTTAGAGGGGCTTTGTCAGTAAACTGGTTAAATGGGAATCCATTTTTAAATACATGCGGGGGACTATTAAAACGATAAGAAACTTAGGAATTAATCGCCTTAAATGCTGAGATAAGGACATTATTATAACATGCATCACGCTTCACAAAATTTAGTTAACCAAATGTGTTAGTTGTATTTATCTTCACAGACTTTAGAAGCCTCGTACTCTTGTGAACCCTTATAAGAAGAAAATTATTCACGTACCGAAGAGATAGCCGATACGATCATATTATATAAATAAAATAAAGCGAGCCCGCCGCATGAGCATACCAACTTGACTTCGACACAAAGTCAATCCTAAAAAAAATAAAACAAAAATATAAATATGTCTGACCAAATTACGACTTTATCAAGTGTGTAAGACCGCAAATTTCATATTCACCTGTTTTTCCTATGACAGCGTCGCTCATTCCAAGTTTAATAATTCGAAAACACCAACTTTTTACTATATCATTGTTTATAACGCGTTAACAGTTGTCATGTTGCCCATAACGGTGATCGAACCATAAGTCAGCTTTTGCGGTTCGGCATGATAATCTTTGCGCCAACCGAATCGTTATTCAATTTATAAAAATAAAAACATGAACATATTTAGAATGTTTTCCGCCTCGTACATGACTTTTTTTGGGATGGTTCGATCTTCTGTAAACTACAAAACATTTGTCGTATGTGTACCTACGAGTATATATAGTTTCGTTACAGACAAATATGTCCAATTTTTTTCTTGATGTTTTAAAGTTATCTAAACTCTTACGTAGTCTTACACATATGTACGTAGAAGATTAAACCATTGTTCAAGTTGTGTTGATGAAACTATTTCATATAGTACGTAAAGATAGATAGGTTCGTAAATCTATATCTCGTATATGTATAGCAAGCTATATGTCGTGTTAGTAACCGTAGGATTATACTACCGCATGCGATCACTTCACCAATCGTGGTATAATCTGTGACTGATATGTATATTCCATTGTTGAGCGACACACCCAAATTGTATTGTATCAAATATCAAACGTTTGACAGACTGTGTACTTTAGATTACATGTAAATTAACTAGCTAAGCATTTAAATATAAAATTACATGAATACGTTATAAGGAAATCTTATCTTCGTAATCAAATAAGTTACTATTGCATTGTACTTAAATCTACTATTTTTCATATGAATTTCGATTTGGATTGTAACTATAAAGGGGCAGTGTAATAAAATATGCAATTAAGATTATTGTATTTAAATTCAATACATTATATACTGATAATAATAAAACGACTATACGACCATATATATGTATGTATGTATTTATATATATGTGTATATATTTATATATACGGCATAGACAGCACAGCTAACTTACCTATTTATTAAGAGACATTATTTACAACAGATACTTAGAAATGTGTCCCATGAACAAAAGTTAATAAATGTTTGTAAAATTATTCTAATAGATTAACAATTTTTCTATTTTACATTATAAAAAGAATATCTTAAGATTTACACTTCAAAATGAATGACAAAGTAGGTTTAAACTTAAGTCAAGTTAAGTGTTGAACTTTATGCCGATAGACTATGAAAACTCCTTATAAGCTCCCAAATCTTTTTAAGTTCTACGATTTAATAGCGACTAATCTGATCGAGTAAAGCATTATGAAAGTTTTATGAATATATGTAACATTCCGTCTGTTACTTACGAAGAACTTAAGTAGATACAGAAATTGATCTAGGATTACTACTAAGATTTGTGGATAATGAAATAAAATATATAATGTTAATGCAGAGTAGTCAATATAATATTTGGACTATTAACAAAAGCGCAACAAATAAAACAGGCACTTATAATGTTCTAAAAAAGTAATGTTGAACTATACTTTTGACAGTACGGCTTTTACATGTACGTATAATACAAAAGTTTCTTACTTTATGCTTAGCGAGGTGAAGAACAGAGCACCCAAGTACTGCTTCCCTGCCCAAGAAAAATGTGTGGTTGCCAATAGGATATTCAAATTCAGGCTCTTCGGAAAATTTCTTTGTTGTATGGGAATCTGAGAACAATAAATAATTATTTAAAAGTTTGACGGAAACTTTCTCTTCGTATTCCCCGTAGTATAAAGTTTTATACTCAATAGGATTTCTCGATCAAATGACTTTTTGATACATCAATATAAATCTAAGCAGTAGAAACCGATCTTATAATTGAATATAATTACATATGTAGGTATAATGATGACGAATTTGACGCTAGTGAACAACTGTATTGTTTTTTGTATTTAACAATCTTGACAATTTAAGCCCTTAGTACAGTCAGTATAACCACACCCTAACCTTGCCCGAACCAGTAATACCTTACACTCGAGTGATTATGGAAATATTAAAGATATTTATTCTAAGAGCGTAATTTTTTTGCTAAATCCATTTATAAATGGGACATATTTAGCCCCAAGGAGAATAATATATAGCTTATACTGATGCTAACACTGATTAATATTACCCTGACCACAGTCTGAAATTATGATCATGACAATGATGCTGACCATATAGGGGATCGAACCACGAGCCAGCTTTCGCGGTTCGGCATGTTAACTTTTGCGCCAACCGAGTCGTTATTCAATTTTTGAAAAAAAACTTGAACAGATCTAAACAAAACATTTGTCATATGTGTACCTCGTTGTTGGACAGACATTTATTTTTTGTGTTGATTTTTGTGGACCTTTGCTTTATTACTGTCAATTGTCTTAAATTAGTACGACATAACAACATTAATATAGTAAAATAAACGTTAATTACACTTTAAACAAAGGCTATTATTACCAGATTCGTAGAATGGAGAAATACATTTTTACTAAGCAAATTATCGTTTGCCACTTTCTCATTTCATTAATAAACCCAAAAATTAAAGTCAAAACTATCTCAAAATTAAACCAAGCTAATACGCTATAATCTAGCAAACTACATTAACTTCGAAGAAACTATTTAAGCTTTGCAATTAAGGCCTTTATTAACTGGTAAATAGGAGTCAAACTCGCGTTAATTTGGTTCTACCCCTTTGATACCGGGAAGTTTTAGTTTGAGACTTAAGTTTGTGCTATATTAAAATATACTTATTTCAAGACGCTTTGTGTTTCGGCTTAGGTAGATAGATGAGAGATTGGTAATATAACAGTGTAATAAGTTTTGGCTGGCGCACTGGTTAAACCGGACTGCCGAACGGAAGGTCGATCGAGGTTCGCACCCCGGTACGGTTTTGATATGTATATATTTAAATTATAATATGTAATAACACTAGCTGTATTTCTTGTACCTTGAAGTTAACCTACCATGTGTGAAATTGGTCCTGATATAATTATTATAATACGCAAAAATTAATACGTACTATGTGTAAATATTAAGTATATTAGGTAAGTATTACATATTATTAAAACAAGATTAAGTTATAATAACTATCAATGAATGTTGTATATTTTAACTATTATGTACAGTCTCTGATTTCTCGCAGTCACAGGAAAAATGTTTCCTTAAAGTAAAAATAATCCTTTGTATTTCATATTCAAAATTCTTCCTTATATTATATGTAACGACTTAGGGAAAAAGATATTTATAATAATATTAAAATGTAACGCTATCGAAAGCAATACTAAACTGTAACAATCAAATATAATACAATTTATTTTAAACTTTTAATTAAATGACATCATTCACAATGTATAATGTAACGGCCATGTCGCTAACGAGCGATCTCTTCCAGGCATATTCTACGTACTAGCTTAGTAGTGACAAAGACAAAACATACCATAATTATTTGAATTTATTGCAGGTGTAAAGGTAAAAATATTCTTAAACAAAATATCCATAATAGCTCAAAAAAATCAAATTATGTTAGTTTCGATTGTAATTGCTTCGCGTTTAGAATATTAACAAAATATCCAAATTCAAAACATTTCAAAAGCTAAAAGAAAAACGAAAAAATCATATTTTTCCACGGCTTTGCAGACTTTACAAGGATTCTTAAAGGCTTGAGGATTTAGATGATTAAGGCTCTTTCATTATTCTTTTTTTTTTCATTCTATTATGGACTATGGTTGGTGACAGTAGGTATATGTAGAGTTATACGTTTCGTTCATATGTCGTATCATTTATTGTTTACTTAAGTTTTATAATACTAACTAAATATATATAGTGAAAAATCTGAACAGTCTTGCTGTTACCAGACTTCACTAGTATCCCGACCAATGGGTTTTAGAAGTATTGGGGTTATACACCACACTCCGATTTTACCACTTGTCTTGACATGAGGCTCTGTAAATGGATTTTCTATAGTTTAAGGCCTTCCCAGAATGTATGAATATGATTATTAGCATCGATATGATATCACAGACCATGTCTGACCAACAGAATTAAGATGTATATACACTTCAAGTTAACTTTAAAACACTAATATAAATTTTATTAAGTTCTAAGTACAAGTTAGTTAGTACTGTATCCTAGCTGTATCGCCATGCTTCATAGCTTTAATTAATTTTTGTACAAAAAGTATTGCAAATACGTATAATTAAAGTAAATTATACAATCTAAACTGACAGATGGCCTTAAATTTAGCACGACGTAGAAAACGGGTCAAGTTAACATAATCGTGAAAGTTTTACCACAATTTCCACTCCAAAGGGGACGCAAAACGTTCTAGAACTTATTTAATGAAAAACCTTATTTAGGAAAATGAGATTTTTCTGTTTAATCTGGCAACTTGTCGCATAAACACTTCGCTTATTCAATTCTGTTTCGGTTTATAAGAGTGTAAAGTTACTATAACTTTTAATATAACTTGCTAAATAGAGACTCTTATATTTCGTTAGTAGTATACAATACCATCCCATTTTCCAATACCTATTCTTAAAAAAAACACCTTGCATTATGAATATGTTTTCGCACAATACAAAAGAAATCTTAGTGTTTAACTTCAAAGTTGTCTAAGACTGGCCTTATTATGATAAAACTGTCCTACAGTAAACAGCATTTTTTTGTCCACGAGAACCAAACAATACTATCGCGGTGATAAAACTAAAACATATCATTACCGTTGAACTTATTAGCGTTAGACAAATTTGATTCTCTGAAATCTGAAATTTTCTCGAAAAATTAATTACAAGATATATTTTTATGATTGCTATAATTTTTAAATAATATTTTCAATCGATAAGACGCGTTAGTATTAGTATTATATATATAGTTTAATATCTTCTATTACTGCGCGTATGTAAAAAAGAGACATTAGTCTATAGTAAAAGAATGAAATATTTGAAATCGATTTGTGACCATTTCGAATAGTAGATTCGCATTAGCATTCCGTGGCAGGTGCGAGCCGCCCCAAACTCGTATATTGCGTTTTTCATCGAGGCCGCTTTCAAATTATTGAGGAAAACGTGTGAAAAGTGTTTTATCGCGAAGGCTGTGACCGGTCGACCGGGTAAAGATGTTGTGTTTTGTTTTTAAGTAATGTTACGTAAAAACAAGTTCGTGCGGTCGTTTGAGCTTTAAATTTGTGGCATTCTGTTTAAGAAAATCAAAGGAAAATGCAATGATGCTTCATTTCACAATTTTATGATCATGTATAATTAATTAAGTATATTAAAATATTAAAAACAAAACGTTTATAGCAAAAATACTTATTTAAAAAACAAGTTTTACCCCTTTTTTGCAGCGTCCAATTAATATAAACATTATAGAGCATAAACAAACCTTAGTAAATGAAGAACACTAGAACAAACTCAGAATCCACTTCTAGATCATTACAAAGCTCACACATTTATCGGTTCTCCAATAACGTGGTACATTACGGTTCTGACCATAACTTGTATTAACAGTGGCTTACAGAGCTACCAATGTACTTCGATAAAGTGGATTGCCTCTCAATAAAAACACCTCGTTTTATACCATCGAAGAAAAAGATAGTATAGGAAAGTCAGAAATGATGGACAATCTCCATAGCATATACCCGGCTAGCTCTTAGGTTCCCAGGAATAAAAATTGTTTTTTTCTGAGCACACAAACACGTATCTGCTATATTATATAATTTATTGAAAAAACTATAAAAATAACTATTAAAATTATGATTGCTATACAAAAGGCGTACACCCAATAAGTTATATAAAAAACAATATACATATCAATCGCAATCAACTTTATTCAAAAAGCGATATTTCCCACACAGCCAAAACATCTCTCTAATATCATGAAAGATTTCTTTGGAAATGTTATTTCTATTCTATTGTTACTTCCATATTTCCATATCAAAACGGGTATTGGGGCGGATACATTGGAATACCTTGAATGTGAGCCACAATAAGACTTTCATCTTAGAGTGCGCATTGCCTTTTCATCTTGATACCCACACCATTTTTTTACTCACCAATTACAAAGCATTATTACTCGGTAATAATAGCGGAACACCCAAAGATTTAACATGCTCCATGCATTTTATCCGGTTCTACGAAACTTTTTTTTAAAAGTAGCCATTTTTATGTTATATCCTTGATTTTTTTAACTCGTCAGTTTCCTTGTGATATGTGCCTTCATATTTAGAATAAGTTAATTGTGCACTATTGAAAAGTGCGGTACTGCTTAAACGGCCTGCCTGAGTTACTAAATGTAGTACTAAACATTCCGTTCTGATACTTCTATAACCAGCACGCTCATAACACAACATATCCTAGTTTAAGCCACGGGGTTTTCAAATCTAATTAAATATAAATTAAAAAAAGCTTTTTTAACAGTTTCTTGTCAGTAATTAATCGATCTGTTAACAATTCGTTCTATATAAGGCGTCACAGCTAAGCCACACAAAGGGAAGGTACCTTAAATATTGTTAGAATTGACGGAACAAGAAAGAAGACTTTATTTTCATATAAAAGAAAAATTAAACTGAATTTATAGGTTAAATAGTAGAAATTTAAGACTGAAAGTCGAACCGAATAAAGGAGGAACCCCCTGTTATATGCATAAAGTAAATGATGTTATTAATGTAGATATTCTTTAACAATGATATATTAGATAGACCAGTATTAAAATAAGACAAATTGTTATTAAGATCTGTAACAAATTTATGCAACAATTTATTTAAATATTCTAATTCATTTAAAGTTTAATTCGACACTCGAGTTTGAATAATTTAAGACATTCATTAGATCTGAATAAGTGCAATTGTAAATAATATATAAAATTTGTCAGAGCTTGGTGTTTTAGTGCGTTATTTATTACATAAACTCTGTTGTAAATGTATACCTAGGTATACAGAATTATTTTATTACGAGATATATAAACAATTACAACCAAAAGTACATTTACAACTATAACTTATATAGTATAAAACTTCTGTAATTTGAAGAATATGCCTTTAAAGTTTAGTTTTCAGCATTTTCATAACGACACGAGGAGGCGTTGCGTGGTGATATTGATCAATCAAATACTTCTTTTTAAGTTATTACTGTATGAATAAGCTAGAACCATAACGATCATTTAAGTTTATATAACAATCGTATTATATTTTATTTTACAATAGTTGCTACTTACGACATCGACCGTGTTACTTTAAAATAATGACAAATGACCCTAAAGGGGATCCAATTCTGTATTATCTTAACAATAATTATCGTATAATCTTCGCTACTTTAGTTTTATCATTTAATTGATCTGTCAATGATAATCCCCAATTAGTCGTTAAACTGTCGCAACCGATTCTCATATGTATTACCCAGGCCTAGTTGTAATTACATTGGCCCAAGATAAATTATTCTTAATATTTTACCCACAATCAGGAATCGTATTTTATAATTAAAACCCTTTGTGCACTGTTTCTACACATATTTGTCTGTTTTAACTAAGTCTACTGTAACTACAAAACATAAACGAACTGTATATAAATAAACCTATGTTTTGTACATGCCAATAAATTAATGACAAAATCGACCTCGAACCACTTATATGTAATGTTCGTGACACTTAATAATTGGATAATAAAAGTAAACACAATATATATCAACTGCCTACAAAGATGACAGGTGTTATATTTGATATATAATATAAACTGCGTAAATTTTTCAATAATTTTCGTTGTACTTAAAAATTTATATTAATGGCCAATTACGTCTCAATATTTCTCAAGCACCTCCTGCCTTTTAAATACCCTCATTATAAGCCTTTTCTGTAAACAATATAATGGGATAAATTGTACGACGGAACCCCAAATGCCCTAATTTGAAAGAATTTGACTTCCGAAATGAAGATTTACACAGCGTATTTTCATTTCTTATTCGTGGAAACATTTAAGAATGTATATAAGGGCTATAAGTTTGGCAACGTCGCTTTCCAATACAAGTACATATAGAAGCCTTAACTTATGTGACGTAACTAGTTACTATACTGCTGAGTGTATTTTTTTATAAGGACCAATAGACGAATTTGCAATACTTTTAGTACGCAATGTTATTTATTATTTACTACTTAGTTAAAATCGTACATGAATTGTAACAAAAATATTTGTAAATCAAAAAAAATGATTATTCCCCTCAAATAAATTCATTTAAATCCTACATCAAAGCCAATACACGTTGGCACACATAACGCCGTCCATATTTTAATACAATTTCACATGACCCGACGACCCTTTCTAATATTAATTTTATTGGTAATGGAACAAAAAAGTGTTTACCCACATCATGAATTGGATTACACAGCTATTGTGTTAGAAGGATGTTATACGATAATCTATGCGGTTAACACCTGTCCATTATAAAGTACTTTCTATTATGGCTTATTTTAATCCAGATGTATATGTCCATATTATTCGAACACGTTTTATGAAGTCATTAATAGTTCCTTTTTTAAATTAAAAAGTACTACAACAATAGACCGACCCCTTCGCGTGGTGATGAAAATGTCTTTGACCCAAAAGCGGCGATGAGTGTCAAGCACAAAGGGCTGATAACCTTCATCACTTGCCATAAAAAATATAGTGAAACAGATGCAGGGATATATCAACATCAAACAATTGGGACGGTAGATTAATTTCATTCAATATTAACGATGTTTTTAATGGTCACTTTTTGTTGAAGTACCTACTGTGGTAGATTCATATCATATATATTATGATATGAATCTGGTTTTTTTTCTAATGTCCTGATATTATTCTCTATTGAAGACAAAAATTGTGAAGAAACCGAGTGTTGGCTCTACCAAAAAACTATGACATGCGTCAGGCACAGAAAGATGAAACTGTAGTAAAAATCCGAGGCCAAAACCAATATAAGGTTGTAGCGCCATTTGTTTATTATAATTGGAATCAATCATATTGTACTTAAAATAGATAATAATTTTATGAATTGATACCGGGATAACAGTACGCTTCACCGCTGGCCATGTTTATTTTTTACTAGTACGACATTGTTTGGCGATGCTAAATGAAAAAGTACTGATATTTAAAAAAAAAAATTCACTTCAAACAAATTATATTTATATTTCTACTATTAGACATTTTATCGTTGACTGGCCTTGGTCAATCTTCATAGGTTAGTTATTGTCACGCTTAATCATATCGATTACACAGCAATCGATTGCGAAAATGTCGTGGTATGTAAATAATTATTCATTAGCTTTTGTGTTCGCAAAAGATGTTTTCTTTTAACATAATAAAATTTAAGTGCATCACAATTAAGAGTTGGCAAAAACTTCGAAAGAAAATAATTTTATGATTGTTTAATCGTAATAAATACATTAAAACAACTTCTACTATTAAAAAATTCTTAACTCAATCATATATACATACTAAAATATAATAGTTAAGTACCTTTTAAAGCCATGGTTGGCAAAAAAGCCAATGCTTGGAGCATCGAGCAAAACCAGGATCTTTCTGACCTCATTCCGCAAATTATTCACTCATCACCTTAACACAGTACATTTCCGGTTCATTTGTTACACTATTCGTTTATTTGCTACACTAAGTGTTCATTTGTAACACTTATAAATGGTGCACAAACATTTTTTATATAAAAATAGATACCTATATATAAGAAATCAAATATTGTTGTGATGCTTTTCTTTTTCTTTTAATACAAAAGAATAACGTCTTGTATTATATTAATGTTTAATTATAAACACAATACTAATTACAAGACATTGAAATGGTGTCTCATTTTGTGAGCCAATTTCACTTCAATCAATGTTAAAATTTTGATGAAATCTCGCCCAATTAGTTTGAAATGCTCTTTGTTATATGATTGCCTGTATCAATATTATTAATTTAAAAGAGACGGTTTGATGAAATAGTTGATATTATTCCATTTCAACCAATTCAATTAGTGACTTATTCATTTTTGTTAAGGATTAATTTTGACATATTAATTTCATAAGACAACAAGAGAAAATTATTTATAACCGCTTATTTATGACACATGACTCACGCTACTGAATAATCTATTCGTTTTAAGTGTACTTCAATGTTTTGTAGGATTAACGTATTCTTAAAACACCGGAAACATCGGAACGTGGGAAATCTTTGGTGTCGACGCGACTGCCCCGTAGCAGATTTCGTAGCACACTGATCGGGCGTAGCACACAACTACACCGCCTACGTAACATTGCATGAAAAGGTTAGTACTCCAACGTTTAAGCCTTGCGCCTTTTTTCATGAATATGAGTGTCTTGTTTTCTGTTCGCTGTGGTTTGTTTTAGAAACGAGCCTTTGTGAGTGTAATATCTTCTAATGGTGGCACAACTGCTTACGTCTTTATTATTCATACTTCATAAATCCTTGAGCCATTGTAAGTAGCCTACGTCGCAAAGTTTAATTTTCTTTTTGTAAAACTTTGTATCACAATTTGCACTGTAAAATCAATATAATACCCAGATTATAAATTCGTGTTTTACATTATTATCGTAACTTATAGGATTTTAACACGATCTTAACACTTAGTTATAAGCCTATTACAAATTTGACCTTGTTTATTAGTTAATACTGCGAGTGTTCATGAAAATTCGTATATTTTCACTTAAGCCACTTAAGTTATGACACGTTATAAAAAGATTAGTTGTGAAGAAGCCGGCGACCTAAGTGTTTTCTCACTGCTTATTACACTAAACCAGGGATGATGAACATTTTTACACGTCTGAGTAAAATTTTACGTCTTAATATTGTCAGTTTAAAATTGAAAGCAACTTTTAGCTATTTAGGCACTATTTAACTTTACTATATTTATTATTATTTACGATAATATATTTTTCTTAGTAACGATTTGTAATTACGATTTACGTCTCTTGCTTGCACGATTGGAAACGAAGCAACAAGTTAATTTATAATAGTGTTATATTTGTTAAAGAAGATTGAGTTAAAAGTTAAACATCCCTGATAAACTCTAACAAATTTCTAAGGTTTCCGCTAAGAAACGAACCATATAAATGAAATCGCTTTTATACACGTTCCACGAGAATTGTTTAATATTCTTAAAACTAGTCTATTTTAAAGACTCGGTTGGCACAATGGCTCAGAGTTCTGGGTTCGAACCCATGCACGGGTAAGAATTATGTGATGAACATTTTTGTTGGCTATAGTCCGTGTTATACTATGTATATATTTAAAGTATAACAGATTAGATTAAATTACTTACATTGTAACATTACTTAAATGAAATTTTTTAACGAAAGCAATATTACATTATTGTCTTAAATATTGGTGTGATGGCTATTCTATTATTTAAAAAAAATGTTTGTTTATGATTATCCACATCATAATTTTTGTATTTAGTTATTATGTATCTACTATGTAAGTACGTTATTCGTAAGTAGTATGTAGTTAATACCTTGTTGATCCAAACGAAAATTGTAAATTAAATAAAAATATTCAAGATTTTCAAAAAGCATATAAGTAATGCGAGCTCCTTAAATACTACGAAACGGCAGGTGAAGGAAATCTGACCGCAGACGTACCTAAAATGTTTGCCAATGATTTAATCAAAGAACCAAATTATTATTAAGAACCAACGTATTCAAAAGAGTTACCATGGTTGACGCTTTTTAAAAGAGACGGAATCATAAAGAAAATATACTCGCGTTGATCCTTCACGTTTGTGAACGGGAAACTTTCTTATATAAAAAGGATATATTTAAAAATATACGAAATGCATAATCGTTGGCTTTTTATGATCTGATATAAATGGAAATTTATTCATTACGAACATCGTATCATGCTGTACATGTTTTATTGTGGCTGTCAATTAGTTTTGAAAACAAAAACTGTAATGCATAATAATTTAAGGTTTATTTTATATATCAGTATGAACAAACAAATTTTAAAGTTCGTGAATTGCATTGATATCACCGTAAATATTGTTAACACCGCAGAATAGGGAAATATTTTTTTCCAAATAACCAACAATTAATTAAAGTTATTTGGATCACTTCTATTGTTTACAAATAATTATGTTTAATAGTGATTATAAAAAAAAACAGTTAAATATACACTGCGGTACAAACTTATATGTAAATTGTGTACGTTCTGATTTGTGAAGAAACACATAAATAATACTTGAACAACCTGCTTGTATTCCGTTAGTTAAGTAAATACAAACACAAACCTTGGGCTGGTACCTTTAAACATTGTCAACACAACCTCTCTTATGAAATTATAACTTTACGACCAATAAAAGCGGCAACGGAGCCATGAATTTTTTATCTCTGTTGAATAGAGACATTCGCAATTAATTATTTTACAACGAATTACATCACTTTGTTTGTTCTTATAATGGATGGGGGAAACATTATCACCACGCAATTTAAACAAGATCATGAATATCTCGTAATTTATTACGATATTCTAAAAAGGTTTTACATAAAACAAGTTTTTATTGTGTTTTGTAATCATAGTTTAAATATTCGGCTGGAAATTTTTACAAACTTTATCTGAAAGTGCTTGTCACATACGATTATTGTTTAAAAAGTTTTTATTGAGCTAGTGCACTTGTTTTATATTGACTTTTTTTTAACAATGTATATATAATCAAAATAAGTAAAAAAAAAATTTTGTGTTTTGTTCTTGTATTGTATTTTTGTATACTCATATTATTTGTTTCTTTTGAAATGTTATCCTGTTGCCTCTTCGATTGTAAATAAATAAATATTTTAAGTTGGCTTTGGCATTTGAGCTTGGTTTACAACCTCTAGCGGGTAAGATTAATATGTATTAATAATGGTAACCGATACCATTCCACTATATCCATGGCAAACAGTTGTCAACAAACTATCAATCACTAACTCGTTGGGCTAAAGCTGACTTTTGTGGGCGGGCTGTGACGTCTTTATTGGATAAATATTTTTATATTGATCTAATATTTCCTAATAATGGGATTGGGTTATTTTCTATTTTTATGTTGACATGTTTTGTATGGCGGTCCATGCTTGAATTAAATATCGGTATCGAATTACAGTGTAAACTCCATGTAGCGTCATTCGTTTTGACCAAAAACTTTTTAAAGATTTGAAATCAATTGGCTTTGGTTGTTTTAGCGTGTATTCCATTCAATCATAGCCCCTTCAGTGTCGTTATATAGAGATTGCACAGTATATAAAAAACAATAAGTATAAACTATTTATAAGCACTAAAAAATCATGTTTATTGAACCTTTCATAATAATATATAACTACTTATCTAAAACAATATTTATTTTCTAAAACGGTATTAAAAAAAACATCAATATAAAAAGCCGAACATATGCATTATAGTTCTATAATTATTTCTTATATTAGACACATAATAAAATTAAGAAACATAAGATATTAGAAATTACAAAACAATACGTTTAAAATTAGTCATTTCAATTATTAATAATAACCTTAGCCCATTACCGTAGCATACTCATGCTAATGTTCATGCCCCTGCTCATGCTCATTCATGCTAATTCATGCTCATGCCCCTGCTCATGCTCATGCCCCTGCTCATGCTCATGCCTCTGCTCATGCTCATGCCCCTGCTCATGCTCATGTCCCTGCTCATGCTCATGCCCCTGCTCATGCTCATTCATGCTCATGCCCCTGCTCATGCTCATGCTCATTCATGCTCATGCTCATATCCTGCTCATGCTCATGCCCCTTCTCATGCTCATGCCCCTGCTCATGCTCATGTTCCTGCTCATGCTTATGCCCCTGCTTATACTCATGCTCATGCTAATGCTCAAGCCCCTGATCATGCTCACGCCCTTGCTCATGCTTATTTATGCTCATGCCCCTGATTATGCTCATGTTCCTGCTCATGCCCCTGCTCATGCTCATGCTAGTTCATGCTTATGCCCCTGCTCATGATCATGTTTCTGCTCATGCTCATGTTTCTGCTCATGCTCATGTTCCTGCTTATGATCCTGATCATGCTTAAGTTCCTGCTTATGCCCCTGCTCATGCTTATTCCCCTGCTCATGCTTATGCCCCTGCTCATGCTTATGCCCCTGCTCATGCTTATGCCCCTGCTCATATTTATGCTCATGTCCCTGCTCATGCTCATGCTCATGCCCCTGCTCATGCTCATGTTCATACCCCTGCTCATGCTCATGCTCATGCTCATGCTCATGCTCATGCTCATGCTCATGCTCATGCTCATGCTCATGCTCATGCTCATGCTCATGCTCATGCTCATGCTCATGCTCATGCTCATGCTCATGCTCATGCTCATGCTCATGCTCATGCTCATGCTTATGCCCCTGTTCATGCTCATACCCCTGCTCATGCTCATGTTACCTGCTCATGATCCTGCTCATGCTCATGCCCTGCTCATGCTAATGCTCATGCCCCTGATCATGCTCATGTTCCTGCTCATGCCCCTGCTCATGCTCATGTTCATTCATGCTCATACCCCTGCTCATGCTCATGTTACCTGCTCACGCCCCTGATCATTCTCATGTTCCTGCTCATGCCCCTGCTCATGTTCATGCTAGTTCATGCTTATGCCCCTGCTCATGCTCATGTTCATTCATGCTCATACCCCTGCTCATGCTCATGTTCCTACTCGTGCTCGTGCTCGTGCTCATGCTCATGCTCATGCCCCTGATCATGCTCATGTTCCTGCTCATGCTCATGCTCCTGCTCATGCTCATATTCCTGCTCATGATCCTGCTTATGCTCATGCCCTGCTCATGCTAATGCTCATGCCCCTGATCATGCTCATGTTCCTGCTCATGCTCATGTTCCTGCTCATGCCCCTGCTCATGCTAATGCTCATGCCCCTGATCATGCTCATGCCCCTGAACATGCTCATGTTCCTGATCATGCCGCTGCTTATGCTCATGTCCCTGCTCATGATCCTGCTCATGCTCATGCCCCTGCTCATGCTCATGTTCCTACTCGTGCGTATGCCCCTGCTCATGCTTATGCCCCTGCTCATGCTCATGTTTCTGCTCATGCTCATGCTAGTTCATGCTTATGCCCCTGCTCATGCTCATGTTTCTGCTCATGCTCATGTTCCTGCTTATGATCCTGATCATGCTCATGTTCCTGCTCATGCCCCTGAACATGCTCATGTTCCTGATCATGCCGCTGCTTATGCTCATGTTCCTGCTCATGATCCTGCTTATGCTCATGCTCATGCTCATGCTCATGCTCATGCTAGTTCATGCTTATGCCCCTGCTCATGCTCATGTTTCTGCTCATGCTCATGTTTCTGCTCATGCTCATGTTCCTGCTTATGATCCTGATCATGCTCATGTTCCTGCTTATGCCCCTGCTCATGCTTATGCCCCTGCTGATGCTCATGCCCCTGAACATGCTCATGTTCCTGATCATGCCCCTGCTCATGCTCATGTTCCTGCTCATGATCCTGCTCATGCTCATGCCCCTGCTCATGCTCATGTTCCTACTCGTGATTATGCCCCTGCTCATGCTTATGCCCCTGCTCATGCTCATGTTTCTGCTCATGCTCATGTTCCTGCTTATGATCCTGATCATGCTCATGCTAATGCTCATGCCCCTGATCATGCTCATGTTCCTGCTCATGCCTCTGCTCATGCTCATGCTAGTTCATGCTTATGCCCCTGCTGATGCTCATGCCCCTGAACATGCTCATGTTCCTGATCATGCCGCTGCTTATGCTCATGTCCCTGCTCATGATCCTGCTCATGCTCATGCTCCTGCTCATGCTCATGTTCCTACTCGTGCGTATGCCCCTGCTCATGCTTATGCCCCTGCTCATGCTCATGTTTCTGCTCATGCTCATGCTAGTTCATGCTTATGCCCCTGCTCATGCTCATGTTTCTGCTCATGCTCATGTTCCTGCTTATGATCCTGATCATGCTCATGTTCCTGCTTATGCCCCTGCTCATGCTTATGCCCCTGCTCATGTTTATGCTTATGCCCCTGCTAATGCTCATGCCCCTGCTTATACTCATGCTCATGCCCCTGCTCATGCCCCTGCTCATGTCCCTGCTCATGCTCATGCTCATGCCCCTGCTCATGCTCATGTTCATACCCCTGCTCATGCTCATGCTCATGCTCATGCTCATGCTCATGCTCATGCTCATGCTCATGCTCATGCTCATGCTCATGCTCATGCTCATGCTCATGCTCATGCTCATGCTCATGCTCATGCCCCTGCTCATGCTCATACCCCTGCTCATGCTCATGTTACCTGCTCATGATCCTGCTCATGCTCATGCCCTGCTCATGCTAATGCTCATGCCCCTGATCATGCTCATGTTCCTGCTCATGCCCCTGCTCATGCTCATGTTCATTCATGCTCATACCCCTGCTCATGCTCATGTTACCTGCTCACGCCCCTGATCATTCTCATGTTCCTGCTCATGCCCCTGCTCATGTTCATGCTAGTTCATGCTTATGCCCCTGCTCATGCTCATGTTCATTCATGCTCATACCCCTGCTCATGCTCATGTTCCTACTCGTGCTCGTGCTCGTGCTCATGTTCCTACTCGTGCTCGTGCTCGTGCTCGTGCTCATGCTCATGCTCATGCCCCTGATCATGCTCATGTTCCTGCTCATGCTCATGCTCCTGCTCATGCTCATGTTCCTGCTCATGATCCTGCTTATGCTCATGCCCTGCTCATGCTAATGCTCATGCCCCTGATCATGCTCATGTTCCTGCTCATGCCCCTGCTCATGCTTATGCCCCTGCTCATGCTCATTCCCCTGCTCATGCTTATGCCCCTGCTCATGCTCATGCTCATGCTCATGCTCATGCTCATGCTCATGCTCATGCTCATGCTCATGCTCATGCTCATGCTCATGCTCATGCTCATGCTCATGCTCATGCTCATGCTCATGCTCATGCCGCTGCTTATGCTCATGTCCCTGCTCATGATCCTGCTCATGCTCATGCCCCTGCTCATGCTCATGTTCCTACTCGTGCGTATGCCCCTGCTCATGCTTATGCCCCTGCTCATGCTCATGCTCATGCTCATGCTCATGCTCATGCTCATGCTCATGCTCATGCTCATGCTCATGCTCATTATCATGCTCATGCTCATGCTCATGCTCATGCTCATGCTCATGCTCATGCTTATGCCCCTGCTCATGCTCATACCCCTGCTCATGCTCATGTTACCTGCTCATGATCCTGCTCATGCTCATGCCCTGCTCATGCTAATGCTCATGCCCCTGATCATGCTCATGTTCCTGCTCATGCCCCTGCTCATGCTCATGTTCATTCATGCTCATACCCCTGCTCATGCTCATGTTACCTGCTCACGCCCCTGATCATTCTCATGTTCCTGCTCATGTCCCTGCTCATGTTCATGCTAGTTCATGCTTATGCCCCTGCTCATGCTCATGTTCATTCATGCTCATACCCCTGCTCATGCTCATGTTCCTACTCGTGCTCGTGCTCGTGCTCATGTTCCTACTCGTGCTCATGCTCCTGCTCATGCTCATGTTCCTGCTCATGATCCTGCTTATGCTCATGCCCTGCTCATGCTAATGCTCATGCCCCTGATCATGCTCATGTTCCTGCTCATGCCCCTGCTCATGCTCATGCTAGTTCATGCTTATGCCCCTGCTGATGCTCATGCCCCTGAACATGCTCATGTTCCTGATCATGCCGCTGCTTATGCTCATGTCCCTGCTCATGCTCATGTTCCTACTCGTGCGTATGCCCCTGCTCATGCTTATGCCCCTGCTCATGCTCATGTTTCTGCTCATGCTCATGCTAGTTCATGCTTATGCCCCTGCTCATGCTCATGTTCCTGCTTATGATCCTGATCATGCTCATGTTCCTGCTTATGCCCCTGCTCATGCTTATGCCCCTGCTGATGCTCATGCCCCTGAACATGCTCATGTTCCTGATCATGCCCCTGCTCATGCTCATGTTCCTGCTCATGATCCTGCTCATGCTCATGCCCCTGCTCATGCTCATGTTCCTACTCGTGCTTATGCCCCTGCTCATGCTTATGCCCCTGCTCATGCTCATGTTTCTGCTCATGCTCATGTTCCTGCTTATAATCCTGATCATGCTCATGCTAATGCTCATGCCCCTGATCATGCTTATGCCCCTGCTCATGCTTATGCCCCTGCTCATGTTTATGCTTATGCCCCTGCTAATGCTCATGCTCATGCTCATGCTCATGCTCATGCTCATGTTTATGCTCATGCTCATGTTCCTGCTTATGATCCTGATCATGCTCATGTTCCTGATTATGCCCCTGCTCATGCTTATGCCCCTGCTCATGCTCATTCCCCTGCTCATGCTTATGCCCCTGCTAATGCTCATGCTCATGCTCATGCTCATGCTCATGCTTATGCTCATGCTCATGCTCATGCTCATGCTCATGCTCATGCTCATGCTCATGCACATGCTCATGCCCCTGCTCATGCTTATGCCCCTGCTCATGCTCATTCCCCTGCTCATGCTTATGCCCCTGCTCATGCTTATGCCCCTGCTTATGATCCTGATCATGCTCATGCTAATGCTCATGCCCCTGATCATGCTCATGTTCCTGCTCATGTTCCTACTCGTGCTTATGCCCCTGCTCATGCTTATGCCCCTGCTCATGCTCATGATTCTGCTCATGCTCATGTTCCTGCTTATGATCCTGATCATGCTCATGCTAATGCTCATGCCCCTGATCATGCTCATGTTCCTGCTCATGCCCCTGCTCATGCTCATGCTAGTTCATGCTTATGCCCCTGCTCATGTTCCTGCTTATGATCCTGATCATGCTCATGTTCCTGCTCATGCTCATGTTCCTGCTCAAGCTTATGTTACCTGCTCATGCCCCTGCTCATGCCCCTGCTCATGCTCATGCCCCTGATCATGCTCATGTTCCTGCTCATGCCCCTGCTCATGCTCATGTTCATTCATGCTCATACCCCTGCTCATGCTCATGTTACCTGCTCACGCCCCTGATCATTCTCATGTTCCTGCTCATGCCCCTGCTCATGCTCATGCTAGTTCATGCTTATGCCCCTGCTCATGCTCATGTTTCTGCTCATGCTCATGTTTATGCTCATGCTCATGTTCCTGCTTATGATCCTGATCATGCTCATGTTCCTGATTATGCCCCTGCTCATGCTTATGCCCCTGCTCATGCTTATGCCCCTGCTCATGCTCATTCCCCTGCTCATGCTTATGCCCCTGCTAATGCTCATGCTCATGCTCATGCTCATGCTTATGCTCATGCTCATGCTCATGCTCATGCTCATGCTCATGCTCATGCTCATGCTCATGCTCATGCTCATGCCCCTGCTCATGCTTATGCCCCTGCTCATGCTCATTCCCCTGCTCATGCTTATGCCCCTGCTCATGCTTATGCCCCTGCTTATGATCCTGATCATGCTCATGCTAATGCTCATGCCCCTGATCATGCTCATGTTCCTGCTCATGCCCCTGCTCATGCTCATGCTAGTTCATGCTCATGTTCCTGCTCATGCTCATATTCCTGCTCAAGCTTATGTTACCTGCTCATGCCCCTGCTCATGCCCCTGCTCATGCTCATGCCCCTGCTTATACTCATGCTTATGCCCCTGCTCATGCTCATGTTCATGCTCAAGCTCATGTTACCTGCTCATGCCCCTGCTCATGCTCATGCCCCTGCTTATACTCATGCTCATGCCCCTGCTCATGCTCATGTTCATGCTCATGCTCATGCTCATGCTCATGCTCATGCTCCTGCTCATGTTACCTGCTCATGCCCCTGCTCATTCCCCTGCTCATGCTCATGCCCCTGCTTATACTCATGCTCATGCCCCTGCTCATGCCCCTGCTCATGCCCCTGCTCATGCCTCTGCTCATGCCCCTGCTCATGTCCCTTCTCATGCTCATGCTCATGCCCCTGCTCATGTTTCTGCTCATGCTCATGTTCCTGCTTATGATCCTGATCATGCTCATGCTCATGCTCATGCTCATGCTCATGCTCATGCTCATGCTCATGCTCATGCTCATGCTCATGCTCATGCTCATGCTCATGCTCATGCTCATGCTCATGCTCATGCTTATGCCCCTGCTCATGCTCATACCCCTGCTCATGCTCATGTTACCTGCTCATGATCCTGCCCATGCTCATGCCCTGCTCATGCTAATGCTCATGCCCCTGATCATGCTCATGTTCCTGCTCATGCCCCTGCTCATGCTCATGTTCATTCATGCTCATACCCCTGCTCATGCTCATGTTCCTGCTCATGCCCCTGCTCATGCTCATGCTAGTTCATGCTCATACCCCTGCTCATGCTCATGTTACCTGCTCACGCCCCTGATCATTCTCATGTTCCTGCTCATGCCCCTGCTCATGCTCATGCTAGTTCATGCTTATGCCCCTGCTCATGCTCATGTTTCTGCTCATGCTGATGTTTCTGCTCATGCTCATGTTCCTGCTTATGATCCTGATCATGCTCATGTTCCTGCTTATGCCCCTGCTCATGCTTATGCTTATGCTCATGCTCATGCTCATGCTCATGCTCATGCTCATGCTCATGCTCATGCTCATGCTCATGCTCATGCTCATGCTCATGCTCATGCTCATGCTCATGCTCATGCTCATGCTCATGCTCATGCTCATGCTCATGCTCATGCTCATGCTCATGCTCATGCTCATGCTCATGCTCATGCTCATGCTCATGCTCATGCTCATGCTTATGCTCATGCTCATGCTAATGCTCATGCCCCTGCTAATGCTCATGCCCCTGCTCATGCTCATGTTCCTACTCGTGCTTATGCCCCTGCTCATGCTTATGCCCCTGCTCATGCTCATGATTCTGCTCATGCTCATGTTCCTGCTTATGATCCTGATCATGCTCATGCTAATGCTCATGCCCCTGATCATGCTCATGTTCCTGCTCATGCCCCTGCTCATGCTCATGCTAGTTTATGCTTATGCCCCTGCTCATGCTCATGTTTCTGCTCATGCTCATGTTCCTGCTTATGATCCTGATCATGCTCATGTTCCTGCTCATGCCTTGATCATGCTTATGCCCCTGCTCATGCTCATACTCATGCTCATGCTCATGCTCATGCTCATGCTCATGCTCATGCTCATGCTCATGCTCATGCTCATGCTCATGCTCATGCTCATGCTCATGCTCATGCTCATGCTCATGCTCATGCTCATGCTCATGCTCATGCTCATGCTCATGCTCATGCTCATGCTCATGCTCATGCTCATGCTCATGCTCATGCTCATGCTCATGCTCATGCTCATGCTCATGCTCATGCTCATGCTCATGCTCATGCTCATGCTCATGCTCATGCTCATGCTTTTTTATGCTCATGCTCATGTTCATGCTCATGCTCATGATCATGCTCATGCCCCTGCTCATGCCCCTGCTCATGCTCATGCCCCTGCTTATACTCATGCTCATGCCCCTGCTCATGTTTCTGCTCATGCTCATGTTCCTGCTTATGATCCTGATCATGCTCATGTTCCTGCTCATGCCCTGCTTATGCTCATGCTCATGCTCATGCTCATTCTCATGCTCATGCTCATGCTCATGCTCATGCTCATGTTCCTGCTCAAGCTTATGTTACCTGCTCATGCCCCTGCTCATGCCCCTGCTCATGCTCATGCCCCTGCTAATACTCATGCTCATGCCCCTGCTCATGCTCATGTTCATGCTCAAGCTCATGTTACCTGCTCATGCCCCTGCTCATGCCCCTGCTCATGCTCATGCCCCTGCTTATACTCATGCTCATGCCCCTGCTCATGCTCATGTTCATGCTCATGCTCATGCCCCTGCTCATGCTCATGTTCCTGCTCAAGCTTATGTTACCTGCTCATGCCCCTGCTCATGCCCCTGCTCGTGCTCATGCCCCTGCTCGTGCTCATGCCCCTGCTTATACTCATGCTCATGCCCCTGCTCATGCTCATGTTCATGCTCATGCTCATGCCCCTGCTCATGCTCATGTTCCTGCTCAAGCTTATGTTACCTGCTCATGCCCCTGCTCATGCCCCTGCTCATGCTCATGCCCCTGCTCATGTCCCTTCTCATGCTCATGCTCATGCCCCTGCTCATGTTTCTGCTCATGCTCATGTTCCTGCTTATGATCCTGATCATGCTCATGTTCCTGCTCATGCCCTGCTTATGCTCATGCTCATGCTCATGCTCATGCTCATGCTCATGCTCATTTTCATGCTCATGCTCATGCTCATGCTCATGCTCATGCTCATGCTCATGCTCATGCTCATGCTCATGCTCATGCTCATGCTCATGCTCATGCTCATGCTCATGCTCATGCTCATGCTCATGCTCATGCTCATGCTTATGCCCCTGCTCATGCTTATGCCCCTGCTCATGCTTATGCCCCTGCTCATGCTCATGTTCCTGCTCAAGCTCATGTTACCTGCTCATGCTAATGCTTATGCCCCTGATCATGCCCATGCCCCTGCTCATGCTTATGCCCCTGCTCATGCTCATGTTCCTGCTCATGCTCATGTTTCTGCTCATGCTTATGCTCATGCCCCTGATCATGCTCATGTTCCTGATCATGCCCCTGCTCATGCTCATGTTCCTGCTCATGATCCTGCTCATGCTCATGCCCCTGCTCATGCTCATGTTCCTGCTCATAATATTGCTTATGCTCATGCCCCTATTCATGCTAATGCTCATGCCCCTTATCATGCCCCTGCTCATGCCCCTGCTCATGTCCCTGCTCATGCTAATGCTCATGCCCCTGCCCATGCTCATGCTCATGCTCATGCTCATGCTCAAGCCCCTGTATTTCTACTTAGGCCAAATATATCCAATAGATCGCGGTATTAAGATTCTCCATTGTGTAATGACCATTCAGTTCAAACTTTCATTAACGTTTTACCTTATGATTATTTTGAGTGAACACTACCTATACAAACAAGTAAAAGGAAACGAGTGAAGAGACGTTTATCGTTTGTCCGCATCTATTTTTCCACCTACGTCCTTAACGTTAATGAATAACCTTTTATGATTTGGTCAAGCTAATAAGTAATAACCTCACAAGTACGTATTTGGTACTCATAACTTCGTAAGAATTTTCTTTCAACTCTTAACCGCTGAGGAGTTTTACCTTCCATCACCAGCTCATCCACATAAGAAGATGAGTATCAGAATAAAAAATTGTCAGAAAAGTAATTGCCTGTAAGTTAATTTCAAAGTTGCCCTCCATTTCCCTGAACCATCGGATCCTGTAAAGCTACATCATCCCTGAGTAACACAGGCTATATATAATTCCAATTGTAACAAGATTTTAGCCCGTGAAAGAAAGCCCTGTCGAGATCATTAAAAAACGCTATATACTTAACCAAATTACACGTGGGCGAAGCCGCGGGAGGGAAGCTAGTATAATATGTAACTAATCAATCAATTTAAGTGTTTAAAAGTTTTGAAACAGTGATTGAAGTAAATTTTCAATTGACCATAACTTCTTTTTCCCTTAACCGATTTTGACGAAATAAAGTTTTGACAACGCTCCTAATTGTATGTAATCCAAATGTAAAAACGGCCGTGCAGTAGTTTTCAAGTTATCACGTACCAGACAGACAGACAGACAAACAGACAAGAATTCCAAAAATTGTTTTTTTGGTTTCTATGACTCTTCTTTAATTGCCTCCTTTCAGTTTTTTGGAAAAATATTTAATGTACAGACATTCGATTTTTACTGTCTTATTATTAGTATAGATATCAGACACATAATAAAATAAAGAAACATAAGATAAGCTTTAAATATCTGATAGTTAAAGTTACTTTGCTTAACGGCTTATAAGTTAGTATCTAAGAACGTTGTAATATTAAAAACTACAAAACGATTCGTTTAAAATGATTCATTTCAATTATTTCGATTGCTATAAACATTTTTAATATGACAATATAGAGCTGATATAACCCAATTGTATTATCCTCAGTTTCTTTGATCAGTTTCTTTTATCGACACAAGACGCTCATCGGTCTGTGTCTGACGTATTATATCCAGGTTTTGGATTAAAACATGCCGGTTTCGTCGCGTTTTATTGATTTAACGCACAGAGTTGAGTCACTTGTACACTGAACTAATTCATTCTAACAATACAAAGTGAATATACTTATAGTTTTTTATTTTAACAAATCGATAACCACTAATACACTCACGTATCTCACATAACAATATTGTATCATAAATGTTAGGGTAATTACGCATATAAAGTTGGGAAAACTTTGATCATTAGGTAGGACCATACTAAGTGGGGAGTACCCGTTATATCCACCAAACGACCCAGGTACTACCCAATTTATTTAATTTAAGTCATAGGAGTCTAGTTTATTGCTGTCGATATAGAAAATAAAATTGAAAAATCTAATAGATATAATGGTAGTAAGTAAAAAATAACGAGAAGATTATCTAGAAGAAATATAATCATTGTATCTAGTATAATCATATGAAAAGTACATTTATGTTACAATAATCGTACAAAACAATCTCACTTAAATTATTACAGAGAAAACCGCCGAGTTTATAGCTAATAAGCGATCTCTCATCAGCCCAAGTAAGTAAATATACCTTGTAGAAAGAGAAGTTAACAAATATCATCAAATAGAATTGTTTAAAATAAAACAAGCGTATCTAAACGAATTCAAAGTAGATATGAAATATTAAAAGGATTCAAAAAATACATGAATAAACAAAATCATGATTTGCTCCGGGATTCGAAACACGGGTTCTATTTATTTTAGTAACTATCACTAATGAAATATTAACTTTGTTTATATTATCATTGAATTGTAGATCACTGTAAATTAATAATATTAATATTTAAGTGAATATTAACCTATTTTTCGATGTAACCAAATATCAATGAATACGAATGTAACCTTCTTGGTGAATTCAATCACAAACATCCAACTAAAGCTTAGACCACACTCAAAATGTCTAGGCGTGCTAACTGCCGAACTTCTAGCTATTATATCAAAACAAGTTTCAGGAGCTTTCGTTACGTGTATTTCATGTGGAGCTCTGTAAGCTTTGCCTCTGTGTTTTACAAACAATTGAAATAGCATTGTTACTATTCTTGACAAATATTAACAGGCGTATATCAATAATGTTTGATTAATTTATTTTGGCAGATAACATATGTTGTATATATTGTGTATGGTAACAACGTGAATGTATGTTGGTTTTTGACAATCTTGGGTTTGATTGCTTAGCTCGAAAAATTGTCGTTTGTCTTTTTCTTATGTTGGCATAAAGTTTCAGCCCCTAGTAGTTTTTGGTGACAGTATTATTTTTTTAATAAAAAAAAAAATTAAAATATTAATATCGAGAACAAAAAATCCTAAAAGACCGGCAAGGCACTCAAGAGTTCTCAGCAACATGAGTGTCTACGGGCGACGACTTCGCCTTTATGGTGGCTCCTGCTCCTCTGCCCCCTCTTCTATATTAAAACAATAACTTTTTGCTGTCAAAAATGTTTAAGTGTAATAAAAAGTTTTTTTATAATATGTATTTAATAAACAGATATGCATCCAATTTCAGAATAATAATTCTAAAATTGAATTGTTAAAAAAAACTCGACCAAACTGCTTAGTAAATGAAGCCAATTTCGAAATGGGTCTAACTTTGGCCCAAACCGTCATCTCATTTTAAGCGCAAATGAGATCACATCTTGGTGTAGCTGAGTGGATCTTCCACTTAGTTTTTCGCTAATAAATGATCTCATAAAAGTGGCGAAGAAACTTCCAATATCATATATAATTCATTATAGATTTTATATATATAGTTTAAGTATTAATGGGGTTATCCGTTACGTATAAATTTTTCATTGTTTTTGATGGAGCTATTGGTTATTGATAAAGCTCACAGGTTCGTATAAGTACAATGGTACAATTGTATGTACAATTTTCTTTATTTATAGTTCGGACATTACTACGTAAAATTAATAAAATCTATCATGTAATTCATCATTAACTCGTAGTAATCCCACAGATTGATGAATATATTATTTAAGTAAACACAATAATAAACAATATAAATCACTTTTATAATTCTCATACGCTATATGGAATCTGTATTACATTTAAAACATATTACGCAATCGTCTGCAGCTGTCATGCTCAAGTCCGTAAACCCTTTCAATAGAAAATCTAATTCTCTATACACAGAATATTTACAGTATAGTTGACAGTTGCAGGCTTCCTCACACTCCCAAAACAATCGCTTACACCCCCAATACCAACGTAGTCCCCAAGGAAATATAAATACAGCATTGAAATCTCTAATATGTATCGAGTCTCGGGGAATTGCACCCATACCATTATAACGCAACCTCCCCCATCCCCCAATTCCTTTATAATTCGAACGTAATTGAACGCTTTGAAAGCCTTCCTGGGGATCAAGGAATATTGGCTAAGTCTAAACGTTCGATACGCGAGCTACTTATAACTATGAATATTTATAACATATTAGTGCTCACTCCTAAGGCTATGTTAAGAATTTTTTTATCGATTTCATAGGTTCACTTTAAATATTGTGATTTGTATTATAAATATTAATAAAGTAAAATTTTGAGCGCAACTTTTCAATCGTATATACTTTCAAATTTACTGTTTAAGCAACAATCAAACATAACAATAAATTTCAGATCAACTTAAGTCAAGGTACGTTCAGCATTCTATCCCCAATACAATTCATACTAAAATAAAATTATCCCCTATAAAATTCATACTCAATACAATCTATAAATGCTTGGAGATATTTTTGTTATATAGATTAGATATTTATTTCAAGCTCTAGAGGCATCTATTTCTGGTTGAGGTTCGCTTCCGAACAAGCCTCCACCAGCAAAGCTCCATTCCGCGTATGATCAGCCTAATTAATCAGTTTCTTTTAACTCTGCACCAGAATATGACATTTTTATAACAGGATTAGGAATGATAGCAGACAATAATAAGCATTTTATAGACCTGGGTATAATTGATGTATATTTTGTATGTGTTTTTGGTTTCAGCCGTAAATAAAATAATTAATTATTACTTGTGTATACTATTTAATATCACTTATTTTATTCAATTAAAGGGTCTACGGTAAATGTGAATGTGTGTTAATATTGATATTAAAATGCCAATGTGAATGTAGCCTTAGATGCAAATTATGAGTGTTTGTATAAAGAGTTCAATTTATATTCTAATGCAATGACTTCCCGCTAGGGGGCGTTCTCTCCGCTAACTGAATAGAGCTGATACGTTTCCGCTTATTTTAAATCGCAGATCGTCAACATACAACAACATACAATTTAGATTTGTATACAATAATCCTTTACTACTAATGAACAACAAAATATACGTTAAGTTTTATTAAAGCAATAATAATTGTGATCGATCATGACGTCTTGCTTCAAACACGCGACATCCAAATCTTTGGTGAATAGATCCGAAGATGCCAAATCAGGTAGGTTTCATACGATTTTTAATGAGTTAAACAAATTACTATATTAAAGAAAACTACAAAAAAATACTTTTTTTTGTTATAGTATTTTCATTTATTATATATGTAGAAATTAGTATTTACACTTATTCAAACCAACACATCATACACATTTATTAAAATCCAAAACACTTATATTAACATTTCCATTGCCTCTCAAGCAGTTTGAGCAATGAATTTATCTTCGCTTCGGATAAGCGTTCCATTAGTATTATCACCACCACCGCCACCAGCTTCTCCACCACCACCAGTATCGGGTTCGGTGGTGGTTGTTTCATTACCAGCTCCATCACCACCTTCTCCACCATCACCAGTATCGGGTTCGGTGGTGGTTGTTTCATTACCAGCTTCACCACCAGATTCGGGGGTGGTTGATTCACCTCCATCATTACCACTATCCGTCTCGTTTTTCGGTGGATCCGTAGGCTTGAGTGTAGTTGTAGTTAATAGACTGTTTTTCAGATCATTTAGTTCTGTATTCAGCCGATTTCTTTGTCCAGCAAGCGCCAACGTTGAGACAAATAGACAAAATGAGAACAATGATAGAAATACAATTATCTTGTTATCCAACATCCATGCTTTTGTTCTTTCCCAATAATAATGGCTTGCCATGTTTAAGCACCGAAATAACTTCGATTCAACTGTATTACTCTAACTATAGTAGGATATTGGAATTAAATCTACCCATAAGTATTATCGCTTTATCTATGACTTTTGAAATTGCTATGATAAAATATGATATGAGTTATCATTTATCGAGGACGATGATAAAAAAATAGTTTTTAGTATAACTTAGTCATAAAAAATAATTAATTTCAATAAGTTATTTTATCATATGTTTTAAATAATTATATCGGCCTTCATCACTTATTTTACTTATATTAAAATTGGACTAATGCTGTTAAAGTCAATAGAAAATGGATTGGAATCGCTGTGTAAGTTACAGATATTATGTCAGCAATATGTATATGTCGTGGCAACAAAATGGCCAGTTCCGTATAGCTAACTCGTGTTCATGTCTTATCTAGAGGAGTAATTTCTTACATCGGTACGACGACCTCAATGCATTTCTCTTCAATGCTGTGTTCGTACTTAAGTGTGTTTGTATTTACAATATATAATAATAATTTTTAATGTAAATAATATTATATTGTATTCATTGCATATGCTCGAAATTTTTAGTCCATAGAAAATAAAATAACATTAAATTTATACAACTGCAATCCAAATGCGTATTTTAAACGTAATTTAAATTGAAAAAAAAGATATAAATTAACTAATTTCATATTGTATATTAACTTTTACATATTGGACATTCGATAATGTTATATATTAATATCATAATGTAGTATGTGAATAATATATTACGCTGAGTAATAGACAATTTGGTAACCGCATTGAGAATGGAATTAGGTTCTGCAATATCACAATATTAATGTGTGTACAATGTTAAGTTATAAACTGTTAGCCATAATTTGTCGTGTGACTAATGTTAACACGGTTGCGTAACTATCTTAAGTATTTTGAATTAGATTAAAAAGTTTTACAAGAAAGACGACAGGTGGCGTTCGAATATGCTTTGACAATTAACCTAACATTTGAACATGGCTTGATTCCTTATCCGTTTAATACACGCTGTATGGGTCATAATGTGGTCTCTGTGGATTCAGAGAGACACATATCAGTATGTAAGCTACGTCACCATGGTTACTGGTGACATACAAAGTATCTAAAGATATTCAAATGTAGAATGCTATAAGTAATCGAAATTAAGGATATCCCAATAAATATATTTACTGGCGACATGTGAAATCAGGTGTGACGCGTTTCAGTGCTGATTTCCCAAAGGGTGGCGCTGCGATAGAAATTTGATTACATTTCATGTTTGCTTTTTAAAAGTTTTATTGTTTTTTTATGCGATTTGTGAGCAATGCGATATTGTTTGATGGTCATTGAAAATAACATTTCTCTCCCTTACTTTTATTTTAACGTCATAATGGTGATACATTATGCAACAACATCTAGAATAGTGTAGAACATTTCCCTAAACCAGCAACTCCTATGTTAATTGATTGATGACGTTGCTTATTTATACCTAATAAATTTTAAGTTGTATTACGTCTTATATAATAATTGATTCGTAGTAATTATCAAATTTACTTATGTTTTGAGTGCGTACCTTCTAATCCTTAGATCTGTTGATTCAGACGTACGAAGTTGGCGTTCATTCAACAGATTATATCCAAAGCTATCTTCATTTCACAGACGGAGCGTTGAAATGGGTTTTGAAATTGTGTTCAGCCTTCACATAATTTCAGTTGGAGGCTAATTGTAATGAACTGTACGATTGGCTTAACAATTAACATTACATGCTTCTTCACATTTAGATAATGATTTTATGATAACACGTCATTCATAGGTTATATTCTAAACTTTATTCATTTGGTTCTTACAATTATGAATCTTTAAATTATTAAAAAAAAACTGCAATTTCATTTACTGCAGTTTCCAAATCAAGGGCGTACAGCGTACGAAAATAAGTAGAAAGAAATTATCCGCAACTCCTTTAAATCGCTAAGTATATTCTACGTTAGGGTTGTTAATAGCTAATGGTTGCACATTACACCATGCTCCATCGAATCCATCAATATCTATACATAAAAAAATAAAAAATCTTTTTATAGTGAGAACAACCCGCAAACACACTACACCTAGATGAACCAAGAAAAATATTATTTGATCAGTCAATATAAAACATTAGTGAAATTGTATGACACTTGTTAAGAAAACAAAAACTATGCATTTAAGTATATATATAACTTAACAATAATAAAAATGAAATGTGTCAATTGATTCAATATGTAATTCAAAATTGATTTGACATTACAGTTGATTTACACCGTAATTTTAATTAGGTTCGTAAAATTGACATCATCCATAAACAAATATAAAGACAGCAACATAATTAAATCTACATATGTAATTATTAATCGTTTAGTTGTGTTAAGGTTAGTAGCTATTAAGGTAAAGAGGTTATTCGTTAAGACTAATCAAGCTTACTCTATTTTTTTGGTATTCAATTACAATCGATTTATAGTAATCATCAATAACGTACAAAATACATAACATTCACAGAGCGGAAAAGTTTTCCCTCACAACCAAAACTATATTACCTAAATCTCCAATCATTACGTACAGAGCAAAAAACATTCCAACTTTGCTGTTATAGTTTGAGAGACAAAATTTCTAATTTTACACTCGAAGAGAAATACATATATACACAATTCTAAATGCTATATCTAAAAGCGGCTTCTTATAGTTATTACAACAATACAAACTTCACATGCATAATATTTTTTGAATTAAGAATGCCATTTTACAATTACGGTCGTAAAGCGGTTTTATGGTATTGTTTATTTAAATTGAAAAACATTAGATAGTAAAGTAATCCAAGTCATAGATAATACGGATTGTTTTTCGAATAATTTAAATTCAGTATGATGTTGAGTGAAACTCACGCTCAGCTCTTAGTCTATACCGTCGCGTCGTTTAGAACCGTAAAAAGGAGTTGTGACTAATGTCGCGCGGCGGTTGCAGTGACGTGAGAAATGGTCCTCTTAGATAAGGGCTCTGCGATTGTAACGAATACTGTACGAATGACCCCCGTGTTATTTTCGAGTTTGAAATAGTACTGAAAATTTTTTCTTTATATACGACATAGTCAAGTCTGTTTTAACTTGATCAATCAAAGGTATTCAGGCTCGTATATTAACAGTAATTAATTATTAACGTAAAACAAAAAAAATACTATTTTTAGAAGTAATAATTGTAAACTCGATCGCTAATAGTTTTTGTTTCTATCTTACGAATGATATTCTTATCTTCTATTGATATTCTATTTGTAGATTATGTAATCTATTGTATAATAAGTCTTATATAAAGAGACATAGGAATATCTCAACTAACATTTATATATTTTTTCGCGTAAGTTACCTAATATTACGTTAATGTCACATCGCGGATTGATGTCAGATTATATTGGCTATTAGCGATATATGATATACTTCTAAATACACAATCTTTTTTCCTTAACCCTATTTATTTTGCTAACATTATATCCGACATAAAAATATTAAATTGTCCTTTTCTGTTAAATTGTATTTACTTGACTGAAAGTGACAGTGTTAATTTTAAAGATTGCTTTGATAAATGTGATTCAATTTCAAACTTTTTTAGTATGATAACACCGAATCTTGTTAATTAATCACATATGAATTTAATATCCAAATAGCAAGATATAATCAGCAAATGGATCATAATTTTTGATTTTATTAAAATTTACGAACATCTCCCGCGTCTTTTACGATTATGGTAATTCATTAAAAGGCTTCGCGTGTACAAATTCAGATTCACAGATTATTCATAATCAAAAGGGATTTTGATATGCAATTTTATTTTAATTTATTATGTTTTTATCCGCGTTTCGTGGATATGAAAACTCTTGGAAAATTAATGACCAAAATTTCAATTGTTTCTTATCTTACAGTCAGATTTTCATTAGTAATGGTAATTTTCAGTTTTTAAAAATTTCTATTGAAAAAACGATTCGGTGCTATCTTATATGTGCCAGCCCTTAAAAAGTACTAAACTAGACTAATAACTATACTAATAACTTTCAACTACTTTTAATATTTTTAATAAAATCGTGGGATATATATATATATCAAAAATCTCTTTATTCTTAATATAGATTTTTGATATATATATATATATATATATATATATATATATATATATATATATATATATCAAAAATCTCTTTATTCACAAAGGTAACTTTTTAAGAATCGTAAGACCTTTTTTTAATCTACAATTACATTTACTCCCAGTTTTAAGGGAGTAAAGCGGAACAGGAAAACTGGCGATAAACTCTATGCCACTCCTTTAAATTGCCAAGCATATTGTTTTGAGTATCGTATAAGGCCAGTATCGATTATATGTGACCGAGTGTTAGCAATCATAACATTATTTAATAATTAATTTATTAATTAATTAATTTAATAATTAGATTTTGTCAAATCATCAAATAAATTAGAAGTACAATGTAATCACTTGCAATTATTTTCCCTATATCTTAAATCTAAGGCTCGGTCGCTTCATTTCAAGCGGAAATAAATTCGTCGCATTATTGCGGCTATCCCGGAGTCTACTTGCCGAGCAGTTATAGTATTTCAGAGTTGGATTCAATTTGTGCCATCAACGTGAGTGTATATATTTAGACGTTAATATTTTAAGGATATCAATTTCTAAAGAGTCTAGTCTACTTTTATACGAGAAAAATTGTTACTCGATAGCCGGATAACATAACATACGCTATTTAAAATTGGTACGAAATAAACAAAATAAAAAACACAATATGGTTTGCAATGGTGAAGCTATATGACAGACTCTATAAGCAAAGGACATCCACACAAAGATTTCTTCACTTTTTTTTCAAATAATATGTGTAGTTATAAAACTTTGTTAATTCCAAAGATAAAATGCAATATAGATAAATAAAATCTTCATATTACCCTCTCAACATCCAAGCTTATAAGTTATAAAATTTCTTTGATCATAATATTTCTTTAAACATACACAACGTTATTAAAACTTAAATCATTATGTGGTATACTTTCTTGTACAATATGAACTGATAAACGCAATAAAAATATACGATGTTTTACTTAGATTACTCACTTTTTTAATATTTGTTTTTATATATATATTACCATTAAAAATCAATTTAAATTTATGGGAACAACTATGACTACAACCTGCGCTCTTTCATCAGACATATCCTCGAAATTTGTCCCCACCATTCCTCCTTTTACCGAAACTCGTTTAGAGTGTCCGCTTTACAGCTTTGGAACTCCCTTCCCGATCCTATCCGATCAGCCTCCTCACTATCATCTTTTAAATCTCTCCTTCGATAGCATTTGTTGTCCATAATGTAATTATTTATAATTTTAGATTTAAATTAGCGTTTATTTTCCTGATTTACTTAACTTAATGTATGTTGTGTTTTGTTTTTGTATACTTAGCACCGATTGCACGTCTCAAAGTGTATTTTATGTATTCTTTTATTTTGTGGGTTGCCTGGAAGAGATCGCTTATTAGCGATAAGGCTACTTGTTGCTCTTATACATATTAACATCTTCTACTTCTACTGTTTAAGTGCAATAAAGTGTAAATAAATAAATATATAAAAGTTATATTAATGTTAAACTGAATCTTTACGCAATGCCAAACATTTAATTATTTAGTCTACGGAAATATTCAAAAGCTCTCAACTATCGGCAGAAGATGACAATCCAAAGAGGTCTGATGCAGATTCCATTTGATAATACTGGTCACGAATACTTGAAATATTTGATCGGAAATAGTTTTATAAGAATACCATTTATTGAAAAATAATCTTTTACATTTACAGATCATAGAGATTTTATTGCACGCATTAGACATTTATGTCATTGAGATTAAAATTTGTGTACAAAATGTACTTTTTGTAGTGGCACTAAAAGTCATAGATCTAAATGAAAATCTGTCAAAAGAAAACTATAGAGCCCTTATAACAAAAGTTGACATTATCTCTATGGGTATACAGATAATCAAACACCTATCTCCTTTAATCACAGCGTAAATAAAAGTTTGCAGAGAGGGACCAATTAATAGACATATTATAATAACATCTTAGAGCTACACACTAATCTCCACATATATAATTTCAAAAGTTTTGCTTCATAGATTTCCACCGTTGTTCTCTTTTTGCGCAGGCGGTATTCATTAAACGAACCTGTAAAGAACTTTCACAGAATAATACCGAGCAAATCGTAAATGTTTCATTTTTATTTTATTTCAAAGCAAAAGAAAACTTGATGACTTCTCGTTTCATACTAAAGCTGACTCTAAACTACAGCTTTAATTAACGAAATAATTTAAAATGAAAAGAAGTAATCTAATGATTTTTTTTAACATTAATTCACATAACGATAAGTTTATTTATGTAACAGAATACGATGATTGTTAATTTGATTATCATAATTCCAATTAAGACATATATATGGGAAACATGTGTGGTTAGCCCCAAGTTAGCGATTTAAAGCTTGTGTTACAGATGCAGATAACTGATCAACTGTATATATAGACATATATATTTGACATAACGCGAAAACAATTAAAATAAATAATACATGATTTCTATCTCAGAACCATCACACTTTATAACTACATTGGCTATTGCAAAGTTTTGAACTGATATATTTGGTAATTAGAAAACCCATTATTAAATTCCGAAATCCCCACAGATTCATCAAGAATTTAGTTTTATTAAGTTATTTGTAAATAACGTATAGACTACGTATAGATAGGTATACATAAATTTAGCGTAAAACTTTAACGTAGACTAAAAAAATAACATCTTCATAAGCTGCGTAGGATTATACTTGTGATTTTGAAATTTAACTAAATAAAAATATATAGAGAGATCCTAATAATTGTATATAATAGGTATATCTGAATCAGTAGTCGCTACCAAGGAACCTGACGTAACCGGCAGATTGTTTTGTAAAGATTTAAATAAACTCATTTTAAAAAGGTCAAAGCATATAAACTTGCTAAAAATCACAATACAGCACAATCAGATTTAATGCTTAAACCCGAATAAAGAATTTAATTTCCCGGAAAAAACCGGCCAGTCTCGCTTACACTGTATAATTTGCGTATCCAACGAAAATAAAACGCACGATAAAATAAAAATAATTAGTGCCCTCTCTCTCTAAATCTCACGGCCCGTAGAGAACAACAAAACTAATTAAAAATGTGCGCAAAACAAAAAAAAGGGCAACAACAAAGATAAATTACTAAGTTTTTTTACTAAAAACAAACACATTTTTTATTTAGAGCTCCCCGCGTTTGCGGGTTTTATATACGAACCGTTTAGACGCACGGAAATCGTTGACTCGTTCGGCATTTACTTTTGAAATTATCCGCTTCTACTAATTTATTTCAATCGTAACTTGTATCTTAGTATACATTTCAGTACATAAAATTACAGTGTAAATAGGGTACAAATATGTAATCTATATATCAATTTGATGAAACATCTCTTCTTTAGTCACGTGTGTGTCACGGATAGACTTTATACCATTTACTCGGAACAACCTAGCGTTAACCAAAACTATCCACTCAAACTCGAGCTCAAAATATATTTATTCAAGTAGGTATTTATAAAGTCGGCAGACACAAGACAAAGATACTACCACCGGTTCGGAAGGTAGTTATCTACCGAGAAGAACCGGCACTAAAAATGCATCTTGTTCATGTCCCTAAAAGAGGCTGTGGTGGTTCTTCTTGGATTACCCTAAGGAGCATAGTTGTTAATAAGTTATTTTTCATATCCGGCTAAACATTATGAGCGATAACTTGCATATCAAAGTGTGAACCTAAGCTTTATCCAGGAAACAAACACTTGATTTTTGATTTATTTAGTTTAACCAAAATTCTACTACTAATTAAGTCGATTAACGTGTAGTGTATAGAAACCTTAATTTTTCAAGGATAAGATCCACGTTGAACTATGGTTAAACGGTTTCATTAATTATTTTTATTACGCAATTAGGTGTTTTGTACAAAAATAAGCTCCAATTAGCACAATAGGTAATAAAGATTTTTTTACTTACAATTTTATTTTGTTTTTACAGTGTATAAACAATAAATAAATAAGGCCGTAGTATAAGCCTTTAAATTTCTATAGTTTTATTTCTATCATTTTGTGCCAAAATATTAAATAGATAATGAGCAACAGATAGCTTTAGAATTAGTTTGTTAATCCATATATACCTTGAAGCCTGAATTAGTTGAAATCCGTAATGTATTTGGAATCAATTAGTGTAACCGCAGAAAGACCCCCAAATGCCTACAACAGTGTAATTAAATCTAAACACGACTCACTCCCATAATTGGTTGATCTAGTTTGCAGTTGTGTGCATACTAGAGTTACAAAAATGAAACCATACATACATGTCGAATTTATCCTTTCACGGTTTTAAGTCGAATTATAAAATTTTCACGTACTACGCACACAGACTATCATTAATTATAGAAATAATATACACTTACGATATGTATTGGAGTTGCGATGATATTTAAAATATATTAGTTAGTGATGTGCGGGATATATATAAATATGTTACAGGTCGGTAGAGGGATATATTATTATAAATGCAACTAAATCCATATGTAATACAAGTTTGTATTACATATGTAATACAGTATAGACGCTTATCATCAATAATGATCACTTAAGCGGTTAAGTGAAGATCTAATTATGTTTATCATATATCCAATCCCAAGGTAAAAAGGTCTTTCGTCCGTGAGATAAGGAAAAACGTTTGTATTAGAAATGTTTCGTGTGTTTTATGGTAATAAATTGATCTTTGGAAATCTTGAGATCAGAAGGGCCAGTCTATTGTTCGACTCGACCCTTTAGTTGAAGAAAGCACATCTGCTTATAGAGTTTTTTTTTTCAACAATGTTATTCCTCCATAATAAAACTCGAAAACAAATAAACTAAGTGCGTATCTAATGAGATAAGTGTAAGCTGTTAAATTATTCACTGTATTTGCACCTTTCCTTACAATCCTGTCTCAGTCAAATTGGAACATGTATCAGGCGGTCAAAATAGCCCACCCGAAGGGATTCCAAATCGAATTTTGTAGTGCTGATCAAGGGTCCACTGATATTGAAACGATTTTCCAGTTCAATACAAGATTGAAGGCTGGAGAATGGACTGAACTGACCTCTATTTTACATACGATGACCTACTTGCTTATATTTGCTAATATTTATATATGACACAGTTAAAATAAGAAAAAAAAATAGTGTCTCTAATACACAGCATCTCTATATGAAAGTCAAATTAACAAACATTTCGGAATATATGTTCGTACAAGATCCTACAACTACAAGCCTTTATGGGCTCGATATATGTTGTCAGCCTTAAGACTTTTAACTTTTGCATGGCTATAAATGGCAGGGTGTCTTTTTTGCCTATAATCTGACGCAAACGCGTTTTAGATTTTACCTACTTAGATCATTACTTTGTAGGCCATGTACCATACACATTTCTGAATCATGTCAAACCTAATAAAAGCATTAAAATGAAAATGATTGCAAAACAGAAAGAAGAAGTGATCGGGAGTAGCAAAGACTTGATTGATAAGACCTTGTTATGTATAACTTTTGTATTCTCTGAAGCATCCTTTTAATATAAGAAATATTTTAAATTATACAGAAACCCTTCTATATTATACTAAGGTTCTTAAAAAAATAGTTACAAATATAGCAAACATCACTCGGTTAGAAACACATATTCATAGACGACAGACACGAAATAAAAATTATATCCATTAATAGGAATATTTTAGATTACCATTATTAGGGAATGGAAAAATGACAATTCAAAAGTAAAATTACCTTTTGTTTTTAAATTTCACAAAAAATTATCAACTTTATTAACCAGCACCGCGCAACGGTTTGCCCATGCCGTGGTTCACTCGTTCCAGTTTTACCCTCAAACCCAAACCTGAAGTGAGAGGACACTCACGCTATCCCGCGTCATCCCCACGTTGCATTAAATAGATTCCTTTCGAAATCTGAATTTATAACCTACTTGAAAAAGTTTTAATTTATACGAGAGAAGACTTGCAGATTGTACATATTTTGTTTTTCTGTTAAAAATAAAGAATTGTATTATTATATTACTTAGTATGACATTATCACAATAGATTTTATCTACAAAATAAACCTTAAGTTTATTGCGTAAATTGTATCTTAGTTCACAAAGCTTTTAATTAATTGTTAAGATCGATTAGGCATACAATTTTAGGCTGCCTCAAACAAAACGGCAGCTAACGAAACTCATTATAATTGCTAATTCCGTAACTTTTCAATCTATGATATTATTATGAGCCAAAGTTACTTTAATGAAATATTTCATTTCAAAGTTAGTGTCCTAAATTCATTTAAAATTTGTATAATATTAATTTGACCGTTTTTTTAAATTCTTTTATTATAAATAGATTAACGAATAAGTGTTATATATAAATGGCACGCATATTTTATGTATTGGAAAAAACTAACTAAGTCTAGTTTACTAATCTATCCATCATCTATTTTTGTGTCTCATAGATGGCGGTTCCGTATGATAGTATTTTACCGAGTAAGTATTAATTATCTATGGAACGAAATATTACTATTACCTAAAACATGAAAACCGTCATGAATCATCAAGACCGTACCGAATAACATTTAGAAATTATCTTTCGTTGTCCAAATAAACTAAAAAAAATATACGCGTCCACTCAACGGGCTCAATAGTAATAAGATTTAATTTGATGTGTCGTATATTTTCAGGATATCGTGTCCTGAAGCAATGAATGATATTTATTAGGGGACGGCGTTCTATACGATTGCTAGTAGAGATTTGTCGTCGACCGCAGATTTCCCCTGGGCGATCTCTTACTGTTATTGTTTTTACCTGTGTTCAATCAATCAACGCTTAATGGCAGCAAGTCGATTATAGTCAAATGTTTACAATTGGCTATGTTTTTTTTATCGACTCGTTTCACATAAGGGCCTATAACAAAAAGTATTGATGTGTTCGAAAGAGCACTTTGTAATCCTTGATATTCTCATAAGCATTGGAATTCTATAGTTTATACCAACGTAAGTAAAGTAATAAAAGGTCGTATATGAAAATAAAAAGTAACTAAAACCAAAAATGTATAAAACAAAGTTAGCGTTCTTGAAAATATAATAATTATAAATTCATTACAAAATCATAACAATACATAATTAGCTTTGACTAGATGAGCGCTACGTTGCATTTGAAGACCTCTCTGCATTTGAGTGTTTGTGGATGGCATAAGCTCGCTCATTATGTGAAGCGATTTGCTATGTAATTTTATGTAAGTTACCAATAAGATTTTTAGCCCAACAACCATAATGTATTAATATACATAATAAAATAATTAGGAATAATCTCCTTACAAGAATAAAATTAGTTAGATCCTTTTTACAAGGAAACAAAAGACATTGCAAAATAAACTTTGTTTTGAAATTATAAAGGAATTAAATTTACTTCAAACAAATACCAATACGACTTATCTTATCTTTACGAAGAACCTAAAAAGCAAGGTACCTAAATGGGCGGCGATTTCACTGCCTCCTATTCGTTTGCCCCCTCCTCTACAAAAAAACCTAAGTTTAAAACAAAGTGAGTGCGCATCAATACATATTGATAAATGTATTTATATTAAATAATCCGACACTCTTGGTCTCGGTTTTGGCCTCAGATTGCATCTATTTATTTTACCTTATTTTCCCTTTTGTGTAACTAAGCTCGGTTTGCTCATGATGTGCCTTCACTACAAGGAAAAGCGTCTCACTGTTATGAGTCACTTCTTAAAACAGTGCTACTGTTCATTTTATTTGGTTATCTTGTTGTAAATGCAAGTATGCGTTAAACATATAAATGTGCCCGTAAATATATTTCCGTGTCAAAATGAAGAGTTATTTCATTAAAAATATTTATTATCGTGTAAACTCGGTGCATATTTTTCACATAACACGAGACATAAGTACAATTTAAAATTATAAAACTGGCCGGATTTTCTTTAAAACGAATATAATAATGTCATTTACATGTGGAACCCGATATATTTTAAATGTAGACTGAATTTGCTTTTAAATATTTTATGAAAATAACGGAATTTATTAGTTTCACAGCTTCTATAAAACACGAAACAAAATTCATATTTATTTAAAGGACAATTAAGTAAATTTAGTAAGCTAAGTAATCGAACCCAGAAACATTTGTGTGGCCTAAAACGTCGTAACATACTCAGTTAATATACCGTATTTTTACCCAATAGCAAAGAAAAAAATACAAATTTCAAAATCGAAAACCATTCACGATCTAATGCTTAATGCCATAATGCTGCATAGCACTTCAACTAGAATGTAAAATGATGAATTATACGCGCGCTCTCTGTGTAAAGTGCCAGAAACTCTTCTGTATTGTCCAATATTTCATATTCTATTATGTATTTAGTTACTTTGATATCTGTATATTCTACTGTTCTTTACTATTGCAACAGCGTCGGTTTTAAAATGCAAAATGCGTGTGAATATTTGGGTTATATTGTAAATCAAGTGATGAGAATTGACGGGCGCAATTCGCAGCTGCCTTTATGAACTAAACGCCGCTGCGGTATTTCGACTATAAATTTCATTGTCCATCTCTGTGTGGCAATTCTCATAATTTAATGCCTTCAACCGGAAGGGGCAATGTATGGCCAGTGATTAGTGTATGCGGATTTGGATCTATTTTTCGTTTTATCTAATATTTGAGCTTTGAATTGTTTTGAGGCCCAAATGCGCAGTATTTTAAATGATAATTTTATATAAAATGGTAACACAAAAAGCATATAATAAGTTTATTTTTGAACCTAAACTGCGTTAATACACGCGCGGATGATTTTGTTAAACAAGTGTATTGTTTATTTAGTATTGTTATCCCGAATTAATGTAAGAATACTTTCAGGAATGACATAATATTGATCACCAAAAAGACGAGTCAAGACAATGGTGACAAAAACAGTTGATTGATAGAAGTCTTGGCGATGACGGCTGATAATGATTGATCAAATTCCCAGTTCAAAGGGTTCTTTGTCTTCCATTTTCAAATCAATACTGGAAATACATACATTATTAAAGGGAATATTTGAATCTCTAAGAAAAAGAACTTAGTTTCGGAACATCAGATTTATAAAATATCATAACCAATACTCATATATTGTTTGTTGTGAAGATTTATATTAAATAAAATGTATAATGTGTAATAATGTAAATAAAATTTTGTAAATAGATAAAATCTCTTGCGTTTACAAAGATTTAAATTCTTTTCGAATACCAGTTGTGTAAACTAACCATTATTAATACTTTATATAAATAACTGCTTTGTGATATTACAACAACAAGAGGAAATAAACAACACGTAGTGTTAATAAAATTTTATTAATCAGACGTTTTATATTCGTCTGCTGAACACGTCTTGGTTTTCCCGGGAGATTTAATTCTCGTGTCTTGCTCCGGGCTGAGCTGAAAAATATAAGAAGCTTATTTCTAGCAGCGCGGAATTAGATTAAATTAAAAAATGAAGGAAACATTCCTCGCTTAACTATTTGCATTCAACGGACTTTTCCATTGGTTACAGATGTGACAACTCTTGCTACTTTTTATCGAGTAACGTGACTACGCTGTAAATCGACTTCTGTTGTGATACTATTTCTACCTTTCATTGTATGTGCGAGGACTGCCGAAGTATTATTTTTTACTATTACTTTCAGATTCATCGAACATAAGTTCGTTTTTATAACAAAAATCAAAAAACTTCTAATCCCTTTGTATGTAAAATAAAAGTGTAAGTGTAAAAAAATGAAACGAATATTATTAAAACTGGAACTTAAAAGGAGGTTAAAGTATAAAGTTGCCGAATTGTACTAAAAAAATAAATTTTCTCGTACTGTATAAGGTTTCGCGTTATTATAGAGGACTACTGGTGAAGATCGATTGATCACTGCGAGTTTTGCTATCATTGTTTAAAAATCATCTGTAGAAAATTAACCATTCAGAGACTACCAAAATATTATGTTAATTTATTTTTACCTCATTTTTTTATTATAATTTCATTGTATAGGTGATATAATGTTGTGCTATTTTATGCAAATAATTTTTGCCCTGGGGGTCAGCTATTGCATTTTTCGCTTACGGTTATCATGAAGATATGAGTCAATGTTGTTGGCAAAAAACGGCATACATAAACCAGTATTCAGTACAAATTGCCAAAATTCTCAAACTTCTATGTTGTTTTTGTCTTACACACACATTTTACGTCCCTTGTTATATTAAAAGCATTAAAGCGATTCAAATTAAGCGAATAAACAAACCCTCTCAAGTTTGTTCAGGCGGTAGAGTAATAGCATATAACTCTAACGGAATGAATGGCCGGCAGGTGAGCGACATCTTTATGGCAAGTTTTAAATAAGGCTACATTGAACTTTACAGGATTTGCACTTCGTTTCATTGAGGTATAAAGTAAGACGGTTAAGATAGGACAATTTTTTTTTTGATTTACCAAGGTATACACAACACAGAATAACTTCTTTGGCCAATCAACTTGTCCTTACATATCTAAGTCCCGAGTTTGAGCATCGGTACATATTTATGGGATGACCATATTTGTTGCCCGTGGTCTGAGAGATATATTTTCAGGTTAAGCCTAATGAGCATAGCCAAGCCATGACGCAAGTATAGCTCTATATATTACATGTATGTATATACATATATGGAGAAGTATATATACGTTTGCCTCCTTATAAATAAAAAAGTATATACTGCCGCGGCTAATAAAAGGCCTGCTTGATTTGCTAGATCATGGAGTCACCAATTAAAAAGTCTCTAAACCAATCTAATTGATAACATAAAACGCCAGGACTGGCAAATATATTATCAAACCAAGGTAGTTTTAAAAATACAATTTTGAACTAGTCTAAGTCTTAGTTTTTAAGATATATATTTCAATATATAAGTATATTTATCAGTTGTATACACAAGCTGTAAATCGTTCAGCTTGGGGCTAACAGATCATGCGTGAAATGAGTTCTATACTTATTTATAAACATCAGATCTATACAGATCTATATCTATACGATATTTGATGTGTCTGTAAAAATAAACTTGTGAAGAATCATAAAATGGTTGTTACTGAGTTAAATCCACTCGAGTTAAATTTCTAAGCCACAAGCTTGATGAAAGCCTGGATCTTTTATTTACCATAGTTCCCGCAAAGTGCGCATAAAGTCAGCAGACGTACCGTACCATAACTTTTTAATTATTCGCATAAATTATGTAATTTTCTCGAACCTTACGCTTGCTATCATTAATGCGGTGGCCACTTTAAGGATTAAAAAAATGAAAGCCGTGTGCTATATTAATAAGAACCTTTAAATCATGAAATAACATTTCATAATTTTTAATGAAGAACTTATCATTGTGTACTTTTAATTACGATTTTAACTTTTAATTAATATAATAGTAAGATGAAAACACAAACACTGTGTCTAACGACATGTAAGAAAACTTAATAATAATACTCACTCTTGTCTTCAAATTATCGAATTTACTTACAACTTGATTGATGAAAAAGATATTTGATATACAGCTTAATAAAGAACTTTCTAAAAGTGCAATTCACAACACGATCATACCTTAAAAAGTTAAGAGACTCGAATTAGAAATCTTAAATATTTTCCTCGCCATAAATAAACGCAAACTTTACTGAGTGAAACGGTGGAAATTTAATTATTCTTGCGAAGGGCCGCCGCCAAGTAAATATTTAGGGAAACTGTTTATTTTGAAAAGTGATCAACGTAGAATTATTTACATTACATTTTTCAAAGCATTTTGTGATCCGGAAATTTGATAACCTCTCCGAGGGCTTAATAACATTGACTAAATAAAAGCTAGTTTATTTCCTGTAAATAAGAGAAGTAATTTATATAGTATTAGCTGAACCCGCAAACGTTACTTTGCCATAGTAATTATCTCTAGTGTAGACAAAAAATAACTGGTGGGGATAACTAATTAAATGACGATTGATCAGTTATCAAACGGAATAAAAAAATTATAGAATTACTAAAATGGCCATAAAATAATAGGGTTTGTTGAGAAAAATTTAGGGTTGTATGTATTTTTGAAATTAATTTTTTTTTAAGGTTGATCAACCCTTATCTTATTACTTAGGGGTATGATGATGAAAATAGATGTTAACCGTCTCTCATACTGCTGAATACTGAAATCGCTGAAGCTGTTTCGGAGGAGTACGGTAACTAACACTGTGACAGGAAAATGTTATACATATGTGTATGCATATCATTAGTAATTATTTTAATCAGTAAAGATATCACGAAAATTTATTGAAAATGTTACTACAAAAAATATGGCCAAATAATAAATAAAAGACATATAAGGACTACAAAGAAAAATGATCAAAGAAATGGAGATCCGAGCACAAAGCCAATTTAGTGTTGTAAGACAACTGAATTATTATTATTTTTTTCGTCTATCCTCGATTTGTTTCCATTGGAATAGAAACATGGATCTAAGGGTAGAATAGCACAGGCGTTTTAATAATTAAGAACCGCACGTACTAACAACAACATGAATCTGAAGCATATCACGATAATAAATCGTCGTTTGATTAATCGTTAAAATAATGTTGAGATGATTTTCTTTTCAACTCATGCCACTTTCCCCGTTGTTAAATACAAAACATCTGTATACAGAAGGTGCAACAATACCAAGTACTTGTAGTCTCAACTCTCAAACAGCAAAATAAATAGGGGTGGAACACAAACGAAACACAGCGCAACGATTTACCATTTGTGCATCAATAAGGATGTTTATACACTTCCATGAATATATAACCACCCAATAAATATCCATTAAAACATGTAGAAATAGTTAACTGAAACTTTTATCGATACATTAGTAAAGATTCTTGTGTTCGGTTATATTAATACATTATTATGGCGTTGTGGAATTCAACTCGAAGCAGAGCTTAATACGTTCCTTTCTTATCTATCAGACACAACTTTATGCTTATTCACTAACGTTCGTACAATACGGATGCGTAAATATATCGCTTTACACAATACAATACTTAATACTAATGCTCTAAAACTACACAATGATTCTTTTCTTTCTTGAAGACCATGCTCGTTAACTCGCTAACTAATAATTTAATAGAAATACTGTTTGATAAATTTAAAGATAAACTGTTTAAATATGAAATACGATGTGACTTAACTATTAAACTTGTTAACTGTTTCTTCTTGTGTATAAAAATGTTTCTTAAAGAAGTAATATAAAGTATCCTAACAACATGGAACGGTACTCAGCTCTTATAATAGAATTTTGTTTTCTCACAGACCCTCGTATCAATAATTCAGACAAAAACTTTTCGAATCAATGCAAGTTCTAGCAAATACTTAAAAATTGAGGTGTTTCTGTTATTTTTCGTTTTACGTTTGCATACTAATAAATTCCGGATGAGAAAGTACGAAACGGTTTGCTTACGGTCTGTTTAACAAAGATATTTCGGCGAAATGATAAAATTTAATAACGCTACGAGGTTTTGATACATAGTCTATGTGTTATCAGTTGGAATGCTCCAAAACCGCGGCATACATTTATACTACATGTGTATTCAAACATTTGTGTAACTATCTTATTAAAAATTGACTATCACTGAATTGGTGGTATATTTATTGTCTATAGTTCTACGTTACTGGTATGACATATACAGAAAAATATAGTATTTTATTATAAATAGAGCAGATTTCAATGTTCTTTAAAGTAAACGTGTATTGTTATGATGAAATTTTTGATTTGCATTTATTTTTGTAGTTTATTACTATTGTAATACAATTTGTATATTATTTGTGCCTTCTATCGCTTATGTGGTTGCAACTGTAAAAAGTATCCTGTGGCAAGGTCACCCTCGTAATTTTTATCTGATACTGGTTTCACGAGTATTATTGGATCTTTGATATTAATGAGATTATTGTGAATACTTTTCAGAAAGGTCCACATAAAATTGTTTTTATTGATAATCTAATAAAAAATATAGGGATATTAAAAACTCTTATTTTTTATAGATAAACAGTTAATTTAATTACCAGTTGTTTGATAAGCTTAATTTGAATTTAAAAAAAAAACATTTATACTGAATAACCATCAAACTACTAAAACTATTCCGTCATACAATTCTACGTAATATACATATATTAATTTTGATCCATTATTGATAAATAAATATATAACTTTAAATAATAAATGCCTTCATTCGGATCATAATCATAATAATTTACATTACATAATCTAACTCACGCAATTGCTGCTTATTCACTTATCGCAGATTAGTTTGCCCATTTAATAAATAAATTAGTAAAAAAAGCTAAACCCATGATTAAATTCAACAACAGACATTTACGAACACTATGACAATAATTTTACCATAGACACCAAATTTTTCGACGACACTGTCCGCAAATGGAGACGTACAAATGAGAATGTATGTGAGAGCATTAGCCAATGTAATTACGTTCACTATCTGTTGACACAGAGCAACTTAGCGTTTATTATCGTTACCTCTAATTTTATTATTGCGTGTGTAACCTCCTCTAGGATATTACTGAAGCAACTTCGTATTTTAGACACTGTTATTCATAAAAGGAACAGTTTTATTTTATTTCTTTCTTTCTAATAAGCTTCAAACTTGAGTTAATTGTTACCATATCCCAATGTAGTGGTGATAAAATGTATTTATTTTTATAAAAAATATAGCTTAAACAAAATAAAGCACAAAACTAAAATAAATCTAAAAAAATTGTTTCTTGTGGCAGACTATAATACATAACGCTGGCGGCATTGCCTCGTAGTGTCGCGATGCTTATACGCTGAGCGAGAAAAGCACCAGCACTTGGATCACCGGTACCGACAGATGACTGCTAAAATTCCTTTATAAGCGCCAGTACACTTATACCCCAAGGTCCAAAAGTCTTCTCCTCACTTATATTTTTTTCTGCCTGAAATATATCATAACGAATGTAATCTTAAAACGTTGGGCCATTTGAACCATTTTGTTAATTATACTAACGATAAAACCCTATATAGAACTCCATTTAAATGGATTAATACCCAGTTAGCCGTGAATTATCAGGTACTATGTTATTTGTTAGTACTTGTATGCAATGAAATTGGCGCTTAGAGTTAAGCCGCCGATTTATGAATCGGACATTTGCAATCGTTCCATTTCAAATCAAAGATTGAATAAGCGGCTTACAATGATAGTTTAACCGGTATTTCGAAATCAGCCCACATCAGTACCATAGATTTGATATTGCATATTAAAAATAAATAACGATAATAAATAAACGATCTCATATGTCACTTGAAGTGTACGACCTGCAATATGAAAGTACCATCTATGACAGAACATGGCACTAATTCAGTGATTATTATTTGAAGCGCATATGATTATTTTTAAACGAAAAATAACTTTTATGACTTAAAAGCTTGGGTGGCGATCTATTTCAATAATTCCATTTACGTGGTAGGTTAAGAAAGTGTTTATGGAGCTTTCTGTTATTGTAAGTACGGCATAGAAAGGATACTGAATGTAAAAACAATTCAATTATGATTTGCCATATGATACGTAGCAATTGCGAAAGATTTAAAAAAAACCTAGCAAGTGCGTGACACCACTAAGGCGGTGATAGGAGCAATACATAATCGATAAAGGCAGGGTTAAGTGCGAGTCAACTAAGCGCTCGCTGCGGTTGGGTCAACCCGAGTAATTACCTAGGCTTAGTGCAGCCGCAATGCAGCCTCAAACATTCTCTTGATACTAATGTACTGATTTACTCTGTGCGTTGTTATATTTTAATAAGAAAAAACACTTTGACACAACTTCAACAAGATAAAAAATAAACAGAGGACAAAAGCCAGCCTTATCGCTCAAAAGCGATCTCTTCTAAGCAACCGGAAAATAGGAATTTGAAATAACATAAATTAATTAGTTGATTAATAAGTGTTTAAACACATTTTGTATTAAGATCCGAATAAAGGGCTATATTATTATTTTTCTACACAATGGTGCCGCGACCCGTCGAGCCTGCGCCCCGCTGACCATTAGGCTCTCAAACATCTGGTTGCCAGCTTTGCCTTTGCCTGTTATAAAATACCAAGCTCGCTGTCTGTAACAGATATGTAAAAAAGCCTTATTAATTAATATTGGAATTACTTGAATATTTACAGCACATGAATCATGATCCGTTTTGTTCTAATTGGCTATACATTACGTAAGGGACATACATATAACTCAAAAATTCAGATATGAGAGGAGTGCAAAATTGTATCTAAAGTTGCATCATAATTGAATATTATTCGTCGAGGTACATACTCGAGTTTTATTCAAATAAGCATTCCTATCAAAATTGAAATATTGATTGATGTTTGCTTTAATCATTGATGTATACAATATAATATATAAATACCGCTCAAAATATTCGATGCTAAAAACATATATTTTTATTTTAAATTTATTTGTACATCATGTCAGTTTTGAATAACATAACTTCTATTACATACCCCATAAAAATACAATTTATTAAATTGTAAATATTAATATGTAAGTAGCTGTTTGGTATCAAAAAATATATGTTTTCTAGTGCTCCTAGTTATAATATTATCAAACATTAAGACAAATTAAACAATTAAATAAGTTAATAAAAAAGTCGTCGTATCATTCGTCGGCATTAACACACCCAAAAAGTTTAAATTAAAGCTTAAAAAAGTAACGTAAAAATATTTTAATTAAATTTAAAAAAAGAGCAGCAAACTTCTAACAGATTAAATTTCTGATTAATTAAAAACATATCAAAAAAACTTGCATCGAACCAAAACAATGATTTCCCTTGAGATACAAATATGTTATTTAACGTGATATTTGCTGTGGTCGCGTTACCTTGTTACACTTGACATACCGGGGTTGCCAGTTATAAATCTATTATTAGTCTGTGGTCAGAGTGTAGATTTTCCCCTTGTTTGTTTATTAGAATTATTTCATGGGTTTCATTCTAATAAACAAACAATATAAAGCAGCTAATACATATATTACATTAAGTTTTCTTTCATTAGTTAATATAATTTATGTTTCTTTAACACAAACAATGCACAAAACATATTGTATTTATTTCCGAATCCATTTGTATTTACAAAAAAATTTAAACTTAAGTAACTTTTAAATCTAACAACCGATTTTATTCGTCCACTATCATTCCTTACCCTGTCATAAAATTGTCACATTCTGGTATCAAAATTGTATTAATTAGCGCATTATATAGCTATATAGTCTTTCGTGGTGAAAATGCAAATGCATTTCCGCATTACCTGGTCGCAAAGGAGCAAGGATGTGTGAGAGCCCACACTGACGTATTTGATTTCTGAGACGGGGTGGGTAATACCTACTGAAACCATCTCGGATAGACCTATCAGACATTGAAAAGGCCCTGGGGTCGCGAGGATCATAACCCTACAAAAACATCAACATTTGGTTTAAACTGATGTAACTAAAACGCATGAGTTATTTATCATCTTGTAATGGTACTAAGAAAAAGATAAGATTAGGTAATACGATTGTTAAAAAGGCATTTTAATATTGTAAAGAGAATAAATACCGAGCAAATACTGATACAGTTGTTAATGGCTAAATATAAAAGACATTACCTCTAATAACATTTAAATAATATTCAAAAAGAATTCAGAGCTGCAATATCCCTTCATTTGTATGCACATCTACTTTATAGTATTTAAATCCCACGTGAAAATTACAATGCTAATGAGTAAATTCAAGCGAGGTATATCTTATAACCGTTAATATGTAAGCTTGCTTACGTAGACATAACAGTAATTCAATCCTGAAGCTCTTTTTATATCTCTTTAACTCTATATGTGAATTTAAAATTAACATAAAATTAAATTGGTCTATAGATTTTCGGTAAGTCATCTATATTTGCAGTAATAGTTTGAAAGGTCATAGGATTAATGCATAAAGGCTTCAACTGATATCATTAGACCAGTTCCATCGCATTGCTATTATGAACGAGAGCCTTACATTGACAGCAAGTAAGGCCAACGCCACACGATACGTTTTCTCTGTCGAAAATACGACAAAATACAAACGGTATTATTATCTATATGCCTTCATTCTTTATATGTTTGGTTTATGGTTATATGTTTTACAAACCTTGAAAAATATCAATTAGTTCATTGAACCAGACAGTACGAGTATGTTTCTCATTGTAGCGGTTATCTATTATAATATATATATATATATAAATATTATATATATAATATTGTGCGTTCATTCATGATACACTATACAAATGCACTTCAACTAAAAGTGCCTCTGCAACAAGGGAAGTTAGCAATCAGCCTCCTGGTAGCCTCACTAATCCACGAAAGACTTAAATACATAAATATGGCACAGTTGAATATAATTACACTGAATAAATCGTTAAATCGAATAGTTAAAGTTTGAAAAAATGCATTTTTGTAAGCTGTAGTTGAGAGTTGCAAGAACGAAGCAGTACACGAACATAGTTTTTTTATAACTTAACTATGCAAATTCATTTAAAACATGCTAAACATGTATCTACATATACAAACAGATCCCAGCGAAAACCTTTTATTATATCCAGCCAAAAAGCACAAAAACGCTCTAAAATCGCCTCATTCATTGTTCACCTTACATCCCCATTAACGTTTTGGAGGATCAAGCGATTTTCTGTCGAGTCAGCGGCTCTACGTTTCTGTCATCTCACGTCCACTAACGCCAGCGCATGAGTGTAAATGATGTGCCGATAGATGGTTCTGTCAATATGTCTGAGAGAGAGAGAGCAATCTTCTAATGTCAGAATTGATTTTTGAACGACCAGTGATTCAGCGCTGGATTTGTGTGAAAGGAACTTATTTTTGTTAATCACTATTTAAATCCTATAAAATCAGGAAATTTACAGTATGGTTCGCAATGTAGAGTGGGCATTACGACCGTGTTTTCTTTATTTCTACCATTTCGCTACTTTAATATATAAAATATATAATTTACCAAGAGTCAAGTAGTTTTTTGGAATAAGTTTAACAGACGAACTTGTTAATATGAAGTCGATATTAAGGTTAGCGCAAACCGGCCTAATCTGTTTTAGGGAAGTCTTAAGTCTTCTTAAGTCTCATCTAATCCGGCCTTCCATAGCAATTAGCTGTAGCCACAGCTTACAAACCGATAGTGAAATACAGTCTACACAAACAATTTAATAACAATATCGTGTACAATTAAATATGCACGAATAACTCAGATAACTTATCGCTAGACTGAATTGTTTTTTCCGTCTTTTGTTATGTAGCGTATAACATAACTACAAGATTTTTTTTTAAATAATTTAATTAAACTTAAATAATGGCATTATATTATAATGTTTTCTCAATTAAAAAATGTTATATTACTGTTTCTATTCAAACTGTGGTTAGGGCTTTGTAAATGGACTGTCCATGTTCAAGGTAAATCCAAATGGAAATGCATTAAAATATGGCGATTTCTACTTAAATTAGAGCTTTTTAACTTTGCGATTAAAACGAGCTTTGAGTAATTTTTCAGCTTTCACTGAATATTAATTGAAGTTTCACTGTCGCGTTTTTTGAATGGATAGTTATTTTTAAGAAGTTTAGTTCAAGGCTAAAATGTATATTTTAACGTGTTCTGTGACTATTTAAAATGTATGAATACAGATATTTTTATACATTCTATGAATGCTTTTTTTTAGGAAAAAGGAATAGTATTTATAAAGAAGTGTAACATTGTCAATTTATATTCAGATTTCTGCTTTTAAGAAATCCTTGTTTAGTGGTTGAGGTGCAGAATAACTATTAATAATAATTTGACTTATTATGAATAATGCCTTATAAAAAACAATGTCAATATGACAGCCGAAAAATTAATTTAATATTATTAAATTTGATAGGCATAGATTTAACTTCATAATTTTTGCATACCTATGTGTTTATTAAACTTTGAAAGCTTGTCAAGATACGTATATTTATAGTCAGTGGTTGTATATGATTGGCGATATATGTTCATCACGACTCACACAAAGCAGAAATCGCGCCGTTTGTAAATTTACCACGTTTCGTACAAAGGTAAAACTATTAATGAAGCTTTTAAATATGAATATAAATTCTATATAAAGCCTAATATATAGACATCCCTGAGCAAGTAAGTCCAAAGTACAGACTATACCAAATATTTATATATTTTGTATAGTTTCAAAAACAGTCCATGTTAGTAATATTTTATTTCATTAATTAATCTATCTTTCTTCGCATAACTAATATTTATTCGATGTAACCTAACACAGCTATTTTCAATAGAAATTTCAGTTTAAAGGTGGGCAGTAAAATTCAAAATCTCTAGAGATTGGTGGTTAACTAACTTTGGTTAGTTAATTAAAACTTTGATACAAATTTTTTCTTAAATTCCTTTTTTCAAAATAAAAAATTTTGACTTTATCTTTTTCTGTATAACTAAATAAGCTTCATCGCATTGTTTACTGTGTACAGCATATTGAGTATCGCGTCACGCGCCGTGCAATAGTAAATAATAACGTTCATATCTGGCCCTGCGATGTTTTGTTCGTAAACATGCCGTAATGAAGTTATTTACGTTCAGTTCGTCAAAACAATATTCAAACAGAGGATGTCCTGAAATATATTTTATGCGTAAAATATCTAATAATTACTTGGTATAGAATGGACCATGATAGAAACAAGAAATGAAGGTATTGTTTAATTACAAAATACCTACGTTACGCTCTTGGCAAAGCGGTCGTGTTCTTCATGAAGTCTCGGCGGATTGGGTAGCTAAAGTTACCGCCTCACTATGGCCCACCACCCTTATCGGCTCGCTTAATATTTATAATGTGTATAAAACAGCCTACACAATCCATCTGTTTCGCCTGAAAAAGAACCGATAAATCCATTTGTTTTATTCAAATTTAACGATAATTAACTAAGTAACAATTCGTTTATGTATTGTGTTTACAGTGTTACACTTACTATATAGCAAAAGTCGTGTCTTATTTGTCTAAATGTGTTTAATATTATGAAAAATATTGCCCTTCTTAATTTGAATCAATATAACGTAGTAAAAGCATAACTTTCCGTCTTGAAATTGAGTTTTCCTGTGGAACGTTTGACTTCCAATTTTTAATGAGTTACCATTAAATTACTTTGACAACCACATTAACTAATTTTAAATGTTTTGCCGGTATGTGACGTATGTAATAAGTTGTTTATTAAATTCTATATGCTAAAAACATGTCAGTTGTCAGAAAGTTTAACAATTTCGAAATGTTGTGACATTACATGTGGTAAGCCATCAAAAATATGTTGAGCTTAAACAAGTAATGTTTAAGTTAAGGCATTATAGTCGTGAAACCTAAGCCTGGTTGGAAAAATCTTTCATATACAAACTATATAATTTATCTAAGTTAAACATTTTAATGATAACTAATTAAATATAAACAAATAAACTATATTGTATAATTTTTTATTTGGGTTTATATAACAAAATTAATGTACACAGTATTTTTGATTAACGGACCATTAAAAATAATATAAAAGTGAATTAAATCTGTAGCGAGATCAAAAGAAGTCATTAAAATGTCAAGTGATATTTTAACTTTTATGAGAGCTTTTATTGAAAAGAAAAGTTTGACAAGATAGGATTGAATGCTTCCTTTAAGTGAGCTTTAAAAGTTTTTGCTTGAAGTAACAGAAACTTTATTATTGAATTGTGCGCTTGATGTGCATCTGGACAACTATCGAAATCTCTGAAAGCGTTATTTACTTAATGTTATGTATGATATTATTGATATCTTGTATTTGCGTTTAAATTTGAACAAAAAAATTGATATTTGAAACAAGTTAAATTGCAATATTATTTATAAAACTTGAACCAACTGGTTAGTGAACTAAATCAATACAGTTTAACATTTTGAACCACTATTGTTAATTATTTTATACACATATATACGTCTAAATCTACTTATACGTTTTTTATTTAAAAACAATATTCAATATACTCTATGTTGTGGGATAGCTAAATCGCAGATGTCTTTTGAATCCAGAGCAAAACAAACAATCCTTAAGTAGAATCGCGAGGACATAGACAGCATTTATATTTTTTATTACGTATGGCTCGTAAATAGTGTGGATGTTCTCATGAAAATAATTCTACATCGCAAATAACATAAACAACAAAAGAAAAATATATGGCGAATAAAAGATTATTTATTTGTTCATTACGTCTAAATACGCGAACGTACTGCGATAGCTTATAAGGGCAATAACAGGGTCCAATAAAGCGAGCTCTTGATTTACTATTCACCCACGATACAATTGTTTATGTGGACCTCATGTTTTATGAACGTGAAATAACTTTGTGGGCCCGTAATAACAAAATTCCAGCCGCAAGTTATTTGTAAGTGAAAAAATCTTGAAATATCGAGTTTTAATACTGAAAGTTTAATCAATTTTGAGAAAATATCAATAGACATGTATAGGACAGTGTAGGTTACTTAAACCACAGGCATTATCCTAGACCACACTCATAATATACTGTACTTGAAAGAACAGACGTAAAAAAATCATAGGAAACAAAAGAACAAAATGTTTCATCAGATTTTATAGCTAAATTCAGAAATATAAAAAAGTATATATTGATATCAAGTTTTACTTAAGAAATAACAAAATGAGAATTTAAGCTACAAATCACTTTTATCATTCATCATATCAAATCACACATTATCTACCTTTATAATACAGGTATAACAGTAAGCACTGGAGTATTTTGTATTTAACCTTATATATTCAAAAGCATTCGACTATTGTTCTTGTGACGGCGTTCCACAAACTCGCGCTTTTAGTTGCACTCAGTACTGCGCACCTCTTATTGGAACCAGCCAACATATGTGCGGTGGTTAGCACTTTATCCTATGTTACCTCAATACTCGTTTCCCCCCTGTCCCATGAAAACAAAGTAATATGAGTATTTTGTTCATCTATATTTACAAAGTGGCATCAATAAGGCATATAATACTTAGTTTAATTAATAATTTATGTATTAAATGAAAATTTAAAAAGTTGGGCCTCGTGCCAGAATACCTATAATGCTGGCGGCATTTCCTTGTTGTATACACATAGATTGAGCGAGAAAAGCAGCAGCTCTTCAGGTCACCTGTACTGACTACCAGACACCTACTTAAGATAAGTACCTGTACAATTATAATAAAATGTGTTACAGTAAAAAATATCTTGTAACAAATTGAATGTTCTTACATATTGCGTTCATTATACATTTAAATAATATAACGGTAAACAAGAGCGAATCAAGACAAAAATGGTTATCAATACTAATGGTCCATTCCATTGAAATCTTATTAAAACACTAAATTCAACTTCTAATCAAATATGCATGACGTCACCCAAAAAAAAACAAATGAAAATGTTGTCCGATTTGTGATTCTGTCCGGCTAGTCGTTGTTTGTAAATGATTTACGTATTCAGCCGACTCAGCCTTTTAATTTTTCCACAAAATTGTGTTTTCAAATATGCATGAATATGTGAACTAGCTACCTTATTTTGTCGTGAATAGAATGCTATAATAAACTCTTTTAAATTAAACGTATACTTTTAAATTTATATGAATTCATATTTTAACATTAGTTTAAGCTTGCCTCTAAAAAGCTTGGTGTGCTCAGCTATGCGAGACGGGACTTTGTTCTGGGCCAACGTTTACAACTTTATAAAACACAAATTCGGCCCTCACTTCTGGGTGGAAGCCCCACAGTACTTCCACTTGTTTGCATTGAACGTAGAACAATTCGCCGACTAGTCACTTTCTGATCAGCTTAATCCTTTGGCGCCGCGTAGATATATAAATAGTTATATTGGGTCTCTTGGCATCTTCTATCGCAGGTTATGGCCAGCTGCCGGCTACGGTATTTCCGAACCAATACGACAAATGATAATTCAAAGAAAAAGCGTACCATTTCTTAAAAGGCCGGCAAAATACTCACATCGGTATCGCTCGTCTGTATATTCGTAACGAAATATTAACGATGAAGCCGGGGCGTTTGTCGTCATGCGAGACGCGTAACACCTACGCTAATAAAAAATACCTTGGACATTATGACTTGGGAGCATGCGTTCGAGTATATTTATTTTAAAAAAGTTAAAATTAATAAGATAATGGTTAAGTTAAACTATTGAAAGACAAGATTTTCTCGAATTATCCGGTCTGTATTTATTACATTTGACGTTATATTCACAATGTTAATATAATTATAGAATAGTTTAAAGAATATAATTTATTGTTTTGTATGCAATACACATAAACTATTTCGCTTGTGTGTTCACATAAAAACAATTAACGGTAACAAGTATTTAAATTGTTTTAAAAAGTTTCGATTAATTAAAAAAATGATTTATGCATTGAACAAAATTCTTGCAACTGATCTTATTTATTTACAAAGTACACCAACACACGTACAGACGGTAACTTTAACCACAAACTTTATGTGCATATATAACAGATATAACAAATAAAACAAACATAGTCAGAAAACACAAATAAAGCAAAGTTACTGATTGGTATCGATAAAAAGACGAGATTGCATATATTATATGATAATTATAGTTAAGACTCATAAAACAAGGCATATGGTAAGGGTGTGGTAATAAATTTAGATTACGATGCGGGAAATAGAAACCTGTACATCCCTATCTTTATAAAAGTGATTTATTATGAAAAAAAGCGTGTAATTTTTGCTTAGGTAAGGTAAGGGTACATAAAAAACTAGTCATGGAATAATAGTCACTTATTCTACAAAATTTATCTTAGCATTATTAATTTAAACTTAAGTTTTTTAATCAATATTTGTTTTTTTATTAAAATATTGGTTTCTATGACTCTTCTTTAATTGCCTCCTTTCAGTTTTTTGAAAAAATATTTAATGTACAGATTTTCGATTTTTACTGTCTTATTATTAGTATAGATATCTAATGTAGTTAAAATCATTTAAGATAGACTGTATTTAACGATACTGATGCTACAGTCTATGACTATGACACATAACATAACATAGAAGAATATATGTAAAAGAATTTCCTTGAATATTTTATATTTTGCCAAGTCAAAGTAAAGTTAAAAACCATATACTAATATCGAACAAAATATCTAACTATTGACTGTTGTGTTAAAACTCTAATACACCATAGACACCATAGATAGATGAAATTGCACAGATAATAAATATTTCAAATACTCCGAACTAAACTTATCTACAACTTTACAACGAAATAAATTTCCGGCGACTCTTTCCTTGGAGTTATTTATGCGGCAATCTCCGCTAAACGCTGCTTAGTTTTAAATTCATTAAACTGCCTTTTTGGGAATCTTGTTTTTATTTAACTTTCGGATAATTTATTTTTGTCAGCTACTTCTCATCAAAGGGTTGTTGTTATCTTTTTGTCCTACGTTTTAATTAATTTAGGAAAAATTGTATTTATTTGTAAGGCCTTTATATTGTGAATACATTATTAGGCATTCGAATTCCATTCAAAAAATGTATTAAGGAAAGAATTTGTCTGACTGGTACAGAAAATCTATCAATAATATATAGACTGAACGAATCAAATGACAAAGGTAATGAAACATGTTTAGCAATATATTTTACAATGTTTTTATATTTCTTGTTTGAATGAAACCAAGACATAGATTCAATTTAGTGCAACCGAGCTTTATACCCGAAGTGAAGTGTACCAGCGTTAATTTTATTTCAGTCCATGTTGGTCTTATTTATGTGTCTAGACATAGACAACGCTAAATACGGAAACATAAACACTTATGTAATGACAATATAACGTTTCTTTTATTTTAAATTTGGTTTTGGTGAAACTTTGCATCTAATAAAATTATCTTTAATAATTGTAAAAACGTCATAAAACACTATAAACCTAGATAAAATCCTACATATTTAAGGTTGCCTTAGACACAAGCATCACAATGCGAAAAACAATCGCTCAGTTTTTGTAACACCACACAAAGGTTTGCTGCAGGCGGTATCATTCTTCAGTATCATGCTTTATACACCAGTTCAAGATGATCCTTTCATTTGTCTTTTGCATGCACTTGGTATGTGACAAGTCGACAAAAATATCACTTTCGAAAATAATAACAACATTGAAATATTTAAGTGAGAAAACATATAATATTTGGAGGACAATATGTCTTCTCAATTCCCCAATTATTTGTGGGAAACCGTAATAATATAATTTATCAAATAATTTAACTAAATGAATTTTAAATGATAGGACAGATATAAGATATCTCCATTATTTATTTTATCCAAGTCAGACCAATGTCATGGCTTCCGCGATGATAGAACGCCACCAGGTCTGCTTGGCTGACCCTTGTTTGCGCCGTCCCTGAGGGTGTATAATAACATAAATATCATTTGGTATTTTCCATCAATTCGATATATTTTTCTTTAAATGGGACAGACAGTGTTGGGTTTTGCAGAGCTCTCTCTACACTGGACACTTAACACATGTCTTGTTGTGAGAAAAATATGAGTGTGTTTTCAAAGACTGTGGCATGTCATGTATCCATCTACAGTTGGCGGGTCTTTGATCGTATATTCGTTGGTCTTTCTGTGAAATTTTCATTTGTCACGACAAATGAAAGTGTTAGGCGCGGTTTCAAATTATGACTCATTTAAGAAATACGTCGAGCTTTTTTGTGTTTTACAAATGTGTCTAAGTAAATCAAAATTATTTTTGGTCAAATATTTTTCACTCACGAATGAAAGTATTCAAATTATGAATCATTTAAGAAAAACACTTCTGTCTAATTAAATCATCATTATTTTTGGATAAAGTTTTTAAACGGATAGAATCAAAGTGCAACTACTTAGTAATATAATTAGAGTAGTAGAAACTACTATTGAACTATTGTGCTATTGAAATAACATAATGGTTGCCTATAAAATATCGCAGAAATCAATTTTAAAAAAAATCAAATATCATGAAATCAAGTTACTCTTCTATTTGTCTTTACTTATTAAGGAAACATACAGGTACATCACAACTTTACTTATGTATATATTTTAAAATATAGCAACAAAGTGTGAATAAATATATCACTAGCTGTTTTGAAATAGTTCTAGAGTTAAATTAAAAAAATATATTTTGATTTGAAAGTAAGCTCACTGTCTGTTAAAAAGCTGCTATCAAAACTTACGCCATCTGTCGGCGATAGTACACCGTCGCTCGTTTGATTTATAAATGTACTAAAAGCAACGTTTTCAGTTAAGCACAAACTATATAAGTTAGAAGCTTATTACTAAATGTTAGCTTACATAAATATTTAAGTTACTCTCGATGTGTTCAAAAACCACTCTCAAAAAGTAAGGATTGTTTAATATTGATGTAATGGAATTTTATATTTTTATATATACATACCTATTTATCTTGCGAATGGACAACACACAATCGTTAATTTTTATATACATTGAGAGAATTGTGTATCGATAATGTTAAAGGTCAAATCAAAGTCTCTTTATTCAGTAAGGTGCAAAGGTAAGGGTACTATGCCTGTTTGTACGCAACCAAGCTGATAATAAGCAGGTAAGAAATTCAGATGATTTTTTTGATAATGATAAGACACTTTTTGAAGTAAGGCTAACCTATGGCATCAAATAATATCGGAGAGAACTCTTTAGTCATGTTTTGGTATTAAAGTGAAAATTATTTTACATTCGCTGTTATCTTATATCTTACATCGTCTTAGATGTAGCGTACCACTTACTGAGCAACTGACGAGAAGTGAGCCACACTTTGTAATTTAAAACTCTCCCACATGAAAACGTTTCATATATTTTATTCTGTATGTAGTAACTTGCATATAATTTTACTTAAAACTAAGACTACGTTTTATGTTATTTCTTCACGTCACTCACAAGCCACGTGAGTGTCTATAGGCGGCGACTTCACCTTTATCGTTTGCACCCTCCTCAAAAAAAATATGTTAAAATTTGTTTAATAATAACATATAATTAAATACGTATGTATATAACAATATATTAAAAGGCAATCTATATTGACTTTAATAAGAGAAAATATCTATTAATAATCGATCATTAGTCTATGTGACATTATTAAAAGCAGACACCGAATAATGATTATTATGTAATACATTTAGCCACTATAACAATCAAGAATGTTAGTAAGGTAATGGTATGTTAATTTAAAATTAATATGACAACGGAATGTTTAATATTTCTTCTGAATAATAGCTAACTCTATTATACGGACATTTTTATATAAGATATTTAAAACAAACAGTCTTTATCCTCAATTATCTTGGCGCAGTTCTTTCTCTTAACTCCTCTCGCCCGGTAAATATGCAAATTACGAGGAAAATTTAAATTATACTTAAATGCGATAGTTAGTATAATTATCTCTGAAATTATTTGTTAAAGGCTTAATTAAAGGTTTAATATATTCTTTTTATACTCCAATTTTACTGACAGTAAGCTATGAAAAATAACTAATAATTATTTCGGGGGTTTCAAGTCAAATTGATAACTCTAATAAATTATTTAGACAAGTTAAGATACAATGACGAAGTATGTAAAATGTCAAAACTACTGAAGAAATGTAAAGCCTGCAAAAAGTTTTTGGAATATGTGATATATTTTACTATCAAACGATACTCGTACGTGTTAAAAACACATTAAACTTCGGATAAATAAAAACTATAAGCGTAACTGAAAACTAACTTACACGTAGGGTTGTCAGTATTTTTTTTATAAATAATCTCTTTATTAATCTATTTCATTTTTCTGATTTTGTATCTCCAATTTCAACAGACATTAAAAGAGGTAATACATTATTATGTATGTATATATATCCACTAATAGATATATTTTAATTTTCAATTATTGTAACAGGTAACAGGGAATATAGACTGATTCATCAACTATCAATATTTGTTTTAAATTAACATATAAGTCATTATAAATTCTCTGTGTTGTAAATCATAATCGGTTCATTTAAAAACTGTAATGAAACGAAGGCTTATAGGCTATTTAGTAGCTAAATAGCTTTTCTTGAGCTATAATTATGTATATATATTTATTTTATAAGTGTACCTGTACTGGTAAGTCTTATTTTATATAAAGCAGGATGAATAAAAGAGAGAGTTAACCGCCCCTATATACCTGCAACGCCGAAAAGTGTGGGTGCGTTCCCCGTTCCTAAGGGAATGGTATGATAAAGGGAGATTGAGGATTTATAAGAGATAAGAAAGGATCGGCTCCGGCAATCTCACTCCCCGCACAAAACGCGAGCTCAACGGGATATATCTATTACAGCACTAGACGCCGCTTTTCTATGAGAGAGTGGTATTTACTCAATGGTTATTGCCCGTTTTGCTAAACCATAGGCATAGCACAACAATAAGTTTTTGTTTTGTAATAATATAGCATAAACTGTGCGATGCTACTGCTTATAAAGTTGAGTGAGAAGAAACTAGTAATGCTGCGCTTTCTGAGATTTTTTTATTAAACATGTATCACCCCTAGCATATAGGTCGAAAGCTAAGCGTTAGGTACAAAAAGCTGCACTAATGCCAAGGGTTCTTAATGTAATGGACGTTAGAAGTTTTAATATATAGCCACTAATAGAACAGGGTGAACTTTTGCACGCCGCATTTGGGACACACTGCCCGTTAGAAAAGGTTTTAGTAGAAACGAAATGTTAATATTGATTTTAAAAAATATTTAATTAATTTCATTGAGTTAAAGTCCGAACTTTTCGGGACGAAGAACGAAGCCACGGGCTTATTACAATCGATCAGATTACGTCTGTAGACTATAGACCGTTGACTTAGATGTGCCTAATATAATAATATAAAAAAATAGACTAAAAAATCCAAGCAATTCTAATAAGCCCACACAATGATTCTCTAAAATTTATGTTTATTCATTGCATTTGAACATGAGAAAAACATTTCCACATTAGATAGGACCTCAAAACAACATAAAAATTACATTCTTTAAAAATCTATAAAGCCTACTCTCGCCAGTTCCTTTTACATTTTGGCGTTTATATTTATAATATTTTATTTGAGTTTAATTTTGTTTTTTGATACATATTTAATTAAATAAATATTAAAAAGAAATAAAATATTTTGCATTAAAAAGTTGTGACAAGTGTGTATCGTTTGTTTAGGCGCTTCCACGCCACGTGTTCACTCGTTCGGAAATTAAAAACATGGCTTTGGAGTTTAAAGAGAAAACTTTGCCGCTAAACTCGATGTCTGGTGAACAACTTTTTTTCATTGTACACAATTTACAATCGTATTTATGGGATTATGGAATTGAATAGTGGAAATAATATAATGTTGTTTGTAAAGACATTACGATGACATAATGATGTTTATATTTAACCAAAAAGTTTTTAATAAATACAATCGTGTTTCGACAATAACGATTAACTATTGCTGAGGAAATTTTCAAGTTTATTGTTTAACGTATTTTGTAATACAGTTATGATAAAACATTGTCAAACAACCAAACGTGTATTTACTTAACTTAACAATTCCTCCTATTTAATATCATATGTAATTATTTTTGAAAAAACTATTTCATATCAACCGGTGAGAGAAACAAAACAGATTAATAGCTAGCTTTTGTCAAAGGCTTGTTGTTAATCAAATTATTTAATACGAAACAGTTGGAAACTATGTTTAGTATACACTATAGCAATACAATAATTCTTTGTAGAAATAATTTTGCTCTAAATAGTCGTTGTTGAGTGTGAAATTATAAGTTAATTGCATTCCCTTCACACTCGACACCTTTTCTAACTTACTTTGTGTAAAACTTGCAAGCTGCTTTTTCCCAGCAACCTATTTAGGTGTTATCTACCTCAAAGGTTACACGAGTTATAAATAGTCCAAATTTAGCTCCTTTAATATAATATAATATAATATAATATAATATAATATAATATAATATAATATAATATAATATAATATAATATAATATAATATAATATAATATAATATAATATAATATAATATAATATAATATAATATAATATAATATAATATAATATAATATAATATAATATAATATAATATATCGCATCGCATCGTATCGCATCGCAAAAATACTTCTCGGCTACGTCGAAAAATTCGAGTGATTTTTGAATACTGATGAGTCCCGACGCAGAACTAAGGCGGAAGATACATCTAGCAATATTAATGGTTGGAGGGGAGATTGCTAATTAAAGCGCTGTGTGATTTTGGATTTAACGCTTGCGTTATGGAAACCCTGAATTCATTATTTGAACACCATTATTGCTCATACACCTCGAGATACCGTTTTAACTCTACAGGAACCATTTTCCCTTCCGTATTTGCTAGACCTTGCCTAGATTTGAACAATATTCAGTATCATAAAAGCTTCCTTCTAAGGAGGTAATACAAAATGCTTTTACACTGTCGAATATAGATCACCAGAATTCTATCGCAAAGGCATAAATGATTTTCCTATTATATGACAGCAATGAATAGCTGTCCTAAATATTTTGATTAAATAGATAAGTTTTAATTTTAAAAAAACCTTTTTAAAAATTAAATAACTACAATTCATTACTTTTCCATGCTAAATTAATTAACTTCGATTGGAATGTTATTATAAATGAAACAAACCTCTCTGAAACAGTAGCAAATTGAAAGTAATTGTGGATTGTTGGTAATTCATATCAGGCAAATCTAGAAAACATTTTTTACTTAATTATAAGAATATATACAATAATCCGAAATTAATAAGAAGTAGAACGTATAAAAATTACATAACCGTAATCTGTACAGTTTTACAACTTCACTGTAATGTAACATGTTACTTTGCCTCAATCTAATAAATCTTATTTGTGAGGTCCAACTAGGTATATAAAAAGAACATAATCCAGACTTGTTGGACCTACAATGTATACGGTTATATTAAAGGGGCGTAAAACCCTTTCCGTAATCTGTAGACGACACTCACACGCCCAGAAGACCCGGCGCATACAATATTTATATATTGACTATTAAGGAAATGCACGCGACTCATTTTATCACATCCGTGCTAAGCTCACCAACAAGCCCGAGCTGAGCTGTACAGGCCTCCTGGCCAACAGCGAGATCCCCATCCAAAAAACAAAAGCACGCGTCTCTCTTGCATCTTGCATGAGTTAAGTGGTGCACCTTTTTATGAAATTAAGGGAAATGAAAGGAATGACAAAACTAAAATACTATACTACTACTAGAACAATTATATAACTCAATTTAGACATTTTGTTGTCTTTTAAAAGGTCTTATACAATGCCGACGCAGAACCCATATTCTTGTGCTGTGGGTGTCCAGACTCTTGGGAGCTCTTACACAATATAAAGGAGAAACGAAATAAAAACGTTAAAAGAAACCGAACAGAAATTATGAACCGGTAGGAGTGTACCAACAATCGTCAATCGATATTTAAAAGAAAATGTTTGATAACATAAAAAATTGGTCTATAATATTTTATTATATCATTTGAGGTAGCTACTTAGAAGAAGTAGTAGAAGTTATAACCATGTTTAGCATTATATAATATTTTTTTGAAGAATATTTGTTTTGCCCACGTTTCTCGTGTGTACGAGGTCTTCACAGCTTGACATACATTTACGTCCGGCGTGCGATGCTCAGTTATTCTATTATCTAATTTAAGTTGTGGACTTTTTGGCCTCACATAATATGACAGCGTTTTATGGTGTTAGTTATTAAAGTTAAATTAACAACATTTTGAGGGTTTTATGTGTGTCTGTATGTTCTAACCTCGGATACTGTTCTGACAATCTATTTCATTAAGGGCACATGGAATTGTAGCATTATATATTGCACAGAACATATTTTAGTGTAACGAGCATAACGCCTGAAAATGGGACGTAAAAATGTATACAGAAAATAGATATAACAAATAAATATTAAAAATAACATCATTATAGTAAACTAAAAATATCTGTAAGAGAAATAAGAGAATGGAGTTTTTTTTTCATAAAAAACTATGGATCTTACGTGAACAAGACATCATACAACCTCATTATATATGATAAGTTCATATATATATTTGAAAATAATTCAAACGAAGTGATTAAATGCAGAATACTTTAATTTATTTAATACATATTTGATTTTTGGAACAGATTTTAGCTCGATACAAAAATAGTGTTAAATAAAATAGCTAAAACAGATAACTTTTACAATTTCAATAGCTATAACTTACCTCGCATTATCTTGAAAATACTAGTGAAATGTGAAAGGATAATAAAATCGCGGCGAGCCATCCCATGAGATTGTTTCGACAAATTGCTTGCAAGGAATTTAATATAAATCCGACTGAAAAGGGGTCTGACAGACCCATGATTTATATATTTATATATTTATTTATATATTTTCAGTGTCTAATATAACAATATTAGACACTGAAAATTCTATATTCCCGGGTTTAGTAAACCCATGCAGTTAGAGGTACTAATTTAAAAAAATGGTCCAATGAAACTATATTTCTGTTAAAACTACCCAAGTATATTTCTTATTGTCAAAAGAAATCCTGACGTTGACAATTTGCGTTAGGGGAGAATTGTGTGAGTTTAAGTTCTGGACTGGATAATTATAATTTTTTTTGACAATTACTTTATTATTAACCATTATTAACTTAATTTTCAAATAACAAAGTACAAATTAAAAAATAATTATTAATTGTTATATATTTCGGATTATATATTACTAGACTAGCTTTCCGCCCGCGGCTTCGCCCACGTGTAATTTGGTTAAGTATATAGCGTTTTTAATGATCTCGGCCGGGCTTTCTTTCACAGGCTAAAATCTTGTTACAATTGGAATTATATATAGCCGGTGTTACTCAGGGATTATATAGATTTAGGGAAATAGAGAGCAACTTTCAAATTACAGGCAATTACTTTTCTGAGAATTTGTTATTTTTGTTACCTCTCATAAGTTTTAATATTAAGGTTAACTTATATTAGAACATATTTAACAATATATAACTAATTAATCAATATAAGTGTTTAAAAATTTTGTGTGCACTGGTTGAAGTAAATTTTCAATTGACCATAACTTCTTTTTCCCTTAAAAGATTTTGACGAAATAAAGTTTTGACAACGCTCCCAGTTATATGTAATCCAACTGTGAAAACTGCGTTCAAATGCGTTCAGTAGTTTTGAAGTTATAACGTACCAGACAGACAGACAGACAAGAATTCCAATTAATGTTTTTTTGGTTTCTATGACTCTTCTTTAATCGCGTCCTTTCAGTTTTTTGTAAAAATATTTAATCTACAGACATTCGATTTTTACTGTCTTATAAGTATAGATATAGATGACCCAGCGTACCGCATAACAGTCAATGAATGTCCTGTTACCTTTGAGCTGAACTAATTTAGGCTTTGATAAAGGTAATACAATCAATCAATAAGTATTAATATATGTAGATAAAAATGTTTTTTTACAATGGCAGTTGACAGCGACAGTGACAGTATAGTTTTGGCAATATCTTTTAGATTAACATCGGTAAAAAAACCAAAAAAAGAACCACTGACACCCAAAAAAATCTTGAATAGAGTCCAATTAAAAAAGTGTTATAGTAAATAATAATTTAGGTTAAGTAATGCTTTAAATAATTTATTTTATCGAATAGAGTACTGGATCCGCAAACGACAGTCAATATAGCCCATCGTTATCACAAGTGCAGTTTTACCAAAAATAATAAGTATATTCAATTAAAATTTTAATCAAAATCTTCCAGAGTTATTTGCATAGCACTCAAAATATCGTGAAAACCCCGAATTTGCATTGAAATGAGCGCGAAATGACCGCGACCCCTCATTAGGAGGCGAGTCTCCACAACTCAGTACTTACGGCTTTGTATATTACAATAAAATATGGTGTGACGATAAACTCGAAATACAAGTGGACAGATATTTTTTAATTTACTTAATTTTTAGGTAACTGTCGAGTCGTCTTATTAATGTTATTGGTTGTATAGGTTCCTACTGATGAAAAAATTAACCAAATCCTTACCTAATGAATCACCAAGTAATTTTAGTTCTTAATAAACGCATACCATATAATACTGACAAGCTTACTAAGCTCACCCATTGTAACAAGAAAGTTATATTTTATGAAAAACATGCATTGTCCTGCTATGAAATGTGGTGACGTACAGAATTCATAATTTACATACTTTCCTCGGTCCCACGATAAATTAAAAGAAAGAAAAATCATTTATTTTCGCTTGAAAAATTACATTTTAATTAAATCTGTACACCAACGACATTAATTATTTTAGTTCTGTGATATATTATGTGTTAAATATACACTGTCTTTTTATAATTATTTACTTACTAACGCCAAAAGTACTATTAATATACTAAATAGACTTTAATATGCTAGTATCATTAATACGTTTTTTATATCGCATATACTTAAAATGTATCTAACACTTGAAATTTAAATAGCGTGTAAAAATCTTATTATATCACGCCAAAATCAGTTCGGATTATACCAATAAGATTAAAACGAACTATTATTATTAACCTTTAATCCAATAACCCACTACTAGCGGAGCAAGAAGTTTTGCTTCTGTTATTACTTACAAAGCTCGCCAGTAAGCAAGTAAGCCCTTAACATAATATTCACTTCTGTTCACCCGATTATTACACTTTGAAATAAACGAAATTTAGTACTTTACCGCAAACTTGTTTAGCGAGAAGTTTGATTTGTAACTAAAAAACAATGATAGAAAACGCTATCTCAAGTATTTTCTTGATATTAGTTAATATTTAATAACAGACTATACCATCGTTCTAAAACTTATATAATACAGTAGTGACGATTAGTGTAAAATTCAAGCGAATTTTTCAACATTTTCTGTTCAGTCTACAGGGACATCGGAATGCGTCCTCTTGCTTTATTACGCCATGCGCTAAGTTAAAAGCTATCGGTGGAAAAATACCTACAAAAGCCAAATATATTTTCACAAATAAAAAAAATGTGAAAATTTATTACTTCCAAAGTATTAATTTTTCACTAATTCACTTTGTCTTCGTAACATATGGTAACTTTAAAGATTTTTACTACATTTATTTAGAATTACAAGACATGCTATGAAACCTGTCAAATGTATGAATTCAATTTATAAATATAACTCAGCATTGATAGTATTTTATTAAAGCTTACACTTATAGTGACGATAGTTTAAACCGACGTATGTTAGCCACGGGCACCCTCAATATATTCCACATAGTGTTATAGTTAATACTCGGTATTACTTGGGTATTATCAGAGTCTTACTCAGAAACATATTCTCCCTACAAATTGTTGAATCTCCATTGCACGTTTGATATATCTTGGTAATAGAACAAGGCGACAAATTTATCCTACAATTGAAAACATAAATACAAAAAAATACGATATTCAATACGTACGTTACACATATTTTCGTTATTAAATTCTATTGAATATTCTTTTGAATGCGAAACGGGCCACATATGAAAAGCATTAAAAGCTTCTATACGAATTCACGACCGATAAACTAGGACTTAACTCCGTGTGTGGACGAGCGATCGATAATTTAACGACACTTACACTTGGTATGTGATGTATTCCAATAATAAATAATACATACACCGGGATACTATACGATCGTTTTTCGGCAAAGGATTTCAATTTGGTACGCACACTAAAAACTTTAATTAAATTATTAAAGTATAATCCATTTATCTCTTGTACTTCATAATACATATATTATGTTTCTATTAAAATTGTATTTGTATTGCAAACATTTAAAAATATGATAACAGTCACTGATTAATTATGAAATAACTCTTCACGAGTACTTAGTTGTGGTATTGAAATGATTGTATTTGAATGTACCTGGCTGAGCATCAATGAATAGATCTCTGAATACACGCCTTGTTAGCCCTACTGTAATAGGGCTGTATGTATTTACTAATTGGATTATATTATATGAAGAAATAAAAACTATGCATATTTATTAACTTTGTAAAGAAACTGATGAGTTGGGTCGCTATCAAATATTTTTGGAAAAATAATTTCGAGTGGCTACATCTATATGGCCTATGGTCTGAATTCCGGATGCGGCATCACTAGATTGACTCGATTAACTATATCTAATATTTGAAATTAAAATAATCCAAGTAATTTAGAATGTAAATGTTAGGATACTTTTTATGTACAATTGTACAATTTTCTCATTATTTTGATCACAGTATTAAATATTGCGAGCGTCGTGGTTAGTTTATGTTGTTAATTAGAAAGGCTTATGTAATATTCCAAGTAAATATATATGTTAAAGATTTAGACAAGATTTTATAATTTTAATCTTAACTCTTGCGTTTTATAATAAAAAACATTTATTTTCGAGACAAATACCCAAATAATTGGTTAAAATGGGTAATAAATTTTCTTAAAAAAACAAAGTTTTGACTATTGCATATTATCAATTATTATTTAAATGCAGCACGCCGTTCTCAAGAGTAATGGATTAATAAACATTACTAGAAATTAATTTATGTGGTGGTACCATTCGCCATCCATAAAAAAAAACTTTTAAATTATTCTTTTGACAGCCCTAACACCCAAACCAGTCCAATTAGTTGTACTTAAGCCCTATTAATTTATTAAACAAACATTCACTGAATGTTTAATGCCTTTAAGATTTATTCCATAAACAATAAGCTACATATAAATAAATAATAATAATAAGATGTTCTTTTTTGTTTATACACATAATTCTGTACAAAAAAGTATTCTACATTTACTTGTTGGTAGTGCTCTTAAAATATGCTCCTTCCTAACCTTTAAATAACAACAACACATTTTTCATAGTTTCATTTTGTAACAGAAGATGTATTTGTGGAGAGTCATGCCTTGTACCCATGGCCATGCCTGAATAGGTGACTGCAGTAAAGCTTCCTATAAAGGACTGTTACTATATTGGAATATATTTTTTATTCCACTATATACTGGCCAATTCCAAAAGGTATTTTTTTAATAATTACCATAAATTAATTACCACCGCGTAATTGGCTTAAAATATTGTGTTTGCAACGATATATTCAAAAACTTTACGTTTTAAATGGGCACATTAAAATTATATCAATAAGGTTCGGATTTAAAAGTAAGGTTCTTTAAAAATGGCATAAAGTGACTTTTCTTAAAAGTATATTTCGCTACCCCTCGGTATCAATTTATCGTTTTTTTTTATTTTATTATTTCTGCCTCAAACATCTTATGTGCTAAATATATTTAAAAATGAAACAATAAAACTAGGTTTCCACATAAAACAATTAAATGGGAACTTGAAACAAAAAAAAAATATTCGATTCAAGATCCAAATCGGCTGTAGACTTAATCTACACAGATGTAAGGGGTTTTATAAAAATCAGTGCCCAGTACAATAGTTAGGACTATATACAAATGAGCATCAAAGTGAGCGATCATTCAATGTACCGGACGTAATTGGCGGTCGTGTGTGATCGAGAGTTTCAATGCAACCATTCAGGTCTCTCAGACCATTCAATACGTCATAGATATTCATTCTCTTACGTCAGTTAGTATTCACCTTCTATGTATTAGGGGTTAAAGTATGAATATATATGTACAGGAAGTTAAATTAGTTTTTTTTCAATTTAACATAATATTTATTTAATCAAAATAATCACCATGATTATCATCTGTGTTGCCTTTAACGATCTGGATTGGTCAAACTTTTTACTACTTTTTATTACTTATTAAGAACATTTTCATAATTTCATCACATTTTTACCATTTTCCATCACACGCCAATATATATACACTATTCATTGTTATTCACCTGCGTAGGCGTGGTTTCAATTTTCAAATCAAATTTCCCATATGAAAGCCTTTAAACCAAAATCATACAGGTCGATAATTAGCATCTCCTCTTCAAACGCAACATTGATTGAGCTGTTTTAACAATGATTCGACTCGTATTTAAAATTGACTGATTTTAGAAGTATCAATATTTATTGTCTAAGCTAAATTTAAAAAGACAACTGGAAGTTGACAATCGAGTTTTGCATTTCTTAAAAGCTAAAGTATATATTTTACTCTAAGTTCTTAGTTTTACTCATAAATCTCAAACCACGAAGATTAATAATTAAAAAGGTTTTGAATTCCAAAAAAATATTATGAAAATAATCACATTTTTTTTAAATTAATTTCTTATATGATTATCATTTTAGGGTAAAACAATGTAATTATCATTTCCTTCAATTGAATTATAAAACGGTACTGAAATATTTGTAACTGATTATTCATATTCATTCTTTTTACATTACAAACATAATTACCAACTTATTGTTTTCCTTTAAAAACTTCCCTTTGTATATTGTTCACGAATATTTTTATAATAATTATCTGAGATAATATGATTTATGTGTTGTGAATATGTAGGCATCCTCTTTTTTAGCCAAAGCAGTCAGCCAATAAAGATGAAAGAAAAAAAATAACTGAAAAAGCATGTTCGTACAAAGACAGTACAGAATGAGCTAATTAACTTCAACGAGGGTTTGGTTGCGTTATGTCAAGTTTATTTGCACAAAAATCACTATAATGTGTAGCTTCATCAAAATTCCACGCCTTCGTTAAGTTTCTACGGAACAATTTCATTTCTAGACATTCCTTGGATATTCTGCGTATTGCTTTTCTGTGAATAATTTACAATCTATTTGTAAAAAAGCCACCCATCACTAAATAATGTAAAACCCTTGATTTGCAGAGTTTAAGTAGTTTATTCCTTCACAAGGAACGGATTTTCAAACAGTACAAATTAGAAAGAAGGTTTGTGATTATTATCGTTTGTACGCGATAAGATAGCCACAATACGATGGCTGGTAAATAAGATCACATATATATCTACTTAAGACAGAGCTTTTTACTACTATTTTTTATTAAGCTCATGTGCTGTCGTTGGCTCTTTTTGTTCTATTAATTGACGATACATAACATAATACTTCGTATAATAATTTTTTTTAGTTACAAATGCGATGTGATTACCCCGTATTTTCCCTAAAGAAACAACAATGAAGTCTTTACGAGTGCTAACAAAGGCGGAAAACGCGAGTGCCGCTGTTTCAAATTATAATCGTGACGTCACTATGTCATCACGCAATCATACGATAAAATTAGCATTTTGCATACATTTACAATTTTCCATTCGCAACAAACGAAGATGTTTCAATTGAAAGTACCGACCAAAGAATTCTACATTAAAGTCTATGCAAGTAAACCAATATAATTTGGTAATACAATGTTGTAAAAACCAGTTTTTGTATTACAAACATAATTAACGACTAATCGTTTGTTGAAGGTTTAAAAAAACCTGTCCTTTGTGGTTTACAAATGATTTTATAATTATTCGTTAGACATATTTGTTTAATAAGTTACTTACACTACTGTTATATACTTTCCTGTTAATTCCTAAATATTCCAAGATTTCCCTCTATGCATGCGTCTGAATTATTAAAACATCGTAATTATAGTACCCCACTGTAGCCGCACTAATTGCACAAAGTTTTCTCCTTTCCCTCATTAAGACTGTTCAAATTCCCGCCGAGATGTGTCAGCCCTTTCCTAGATAGTTCTATTTAATACAGTGTAAAGTGTGAATGAGAATTAATTTAGCTCAAAAAGTTTTAAGCGTTAAAGTTATATGTTTTGTTGAAAATCTGTTTCTATATGTGTTTTGATTTTGCTTTGAATATTGTTATGAGACATCACCAAACATAAATATCGCTGAATATAATCTGATTTCAATATTTTGTATACAAGTGATGAACAATCGATTTACTGCTCAGAGGCCAGACTAATATTTATTACACACTTTTATACTGTTTCTAATTAATTAAGTTCTTAATTACTTCTTTGTTTATTCCATCAAAAGACGTTTCCAATTGAGTTTTGCTTAGAGAGATAAATTCATTGGGTCTGGCCATTTGTTCATATGGTTCTTCTTCTATATATACTAACTGTAAATTACATCACTTTAAAGCGAATAAATTCATTACTCCAATTATCATTTTTCATTACATTAATATACACAATTAACGTTTTAAGCGTTTGCGCAAGATATCTTATTGTTTTATAACAAATATTTCTTGTTCCCTCGACAACTGGTCATCAATCTTGTGCAAATCTTTTTTACCAAATGCCTTTCTGATCACATACAGTGCCAGGGCGGAATATATTTGAAAATAGAATCCGCTGAAAACGAGTGGGTAAGGAGTTGTGTTGTGTGACTTATATAAGAATTTTTGAGGGAATTCTAATGCTTGAACTTAAATTTTTAAGTACAAGATTACCTATCACAAAAAATTAAAATAGTATGATAATTTTTAACCCAATGGGTTAAGATGTAGTTTATGTATGCAAATAATGGTCAAAGGTCATCTGATAAGCCTTGCGTATTGCTTTAATATACCTTTCGTTATAGTTTTAACTATTAGTAATAAACAGTCCTTGATTAAATCATTATAAGATTTATAATACGTTTTTATAAAACTTAATGATATTTAATTCTTAATATCAGCAATTATGATAAATGAGCTTAAAATAATAATATCCATTAACGCTTAATTGAATTATGTCTTATTTCATCCGTATAATGAAGCTTATTTATTTACAGCTCTGAAGGCATTTATTATGTAAATCCGTGCTCTATCCAAATTGCCCTGTACCACGGAATGTAAAACAACATGTTGTGTGCAATTGGAAACATAGTTGTAACATAATACGAGTATGTGTTTCATCATATAAACAATGAAAAATTACTTTGAATGTAGAATGTTTGTGCTTATGGGTAGAAGTTTATTAATTTCTAGACAGCCACCGGGACCGCGGCGCCTTTTAATAAACTTAAACTTTGGTTATTTTTTTTTATCGAAATTAACGTGTTTTGAACACCGAAAATCGTATATTTCAATGAAACATATTTAAATCAAATTAAAACACATTTAATCCTAATCCTATGAAAAATGCTAAATAATAAGTTAAGCAAAGTACCCATAGCACTGGGCGTATTTCCCCGCTATATAATATATATAAAATAGACATATACTGTAACAAAAAAATGGTCCTATTACAGAGGTAAGCACATTTGTGATTCGTGTTACGCAATTTAAACTATTTACAGATAATTATTATTAATATATTTGGAAATCTTCTTAATAATTTTAAGTAATAATGTATTATATATATATAGAAAATCACTAACCAAAAATAAAATATATTACTCATCAACATCGCTTCATAGTACGGGGCCTGAACCTAATTATGGCCGCTTATTTTGCCGTGAAAATGTGACAGTTCGTTAGTCCGAATCTTACTGAATACAATGCTTTATTACGTTGTTCTTGCTAGCGACGCAAACATTTTTATTATTCTTAAGACACGACAACAACAAGACAAGTAATTACATAAGCGTCTTTTATTCCTAAGATCCTTCTTAGTTACATATACGATACATGAATACTCATTAATTTTATAGAGATAGAGAGATTATTATCCTGGTTGGTTTTATATGTGAGCTTGATGCTTACATACGTGATTACAAGGACTAATATCAAGATTTGTACAGCAATATACAAGTCTCTAAAGAATAGGTTAACATTATATTGAACAAATTGTTTCAATTCAATTCAAACAATTACAATAACCTATTTTCATAGACAAATATATGATTTTAATCTTAAAATACGGCTTCGAATAATTATACAACTATATTGGATTAGTTAATGAATATTGAATAATTCTATTGAGTTTAGAAATTCGTGACATATCTAAAATGTTAGGTATATAGTTTAATATGATACTCCAACAGAACAACACACTCCCGCAAGCTAAATATCTAAGCATGCTTTTTAGACAATTGTCTTGCTTAAAATTATATTTAGTACGCCACATATCTTAAGCTGTTCACGTTGCTAAAAAGAACGGGTAAGTACAACTTTATAAATCACACACGATTCTGTAACTTATCTATATGGCTTTAGGATTAAATTTCGCGTGTAATATTGTGTTGCTTAGGCTGTTTTTCAATTATGTTAAATACACTTTATTCACGGCAGCGTCACATTAGTTTCAGAGCCTCACCTGCGTTTCTTAGTCTGCAAACATATTTTACATTGCTTTTGATTTGGGAAATGCCATATAAAGCCAGTAACTGCGTTGCCAGATATGTATGAGTTATATTCAGATGGTGCACTCTCTCGTCTGTTTTACGACTTTGAGAAAATTTGTCATACTGTTGCGAGTTTATTTGTAAACTCTAAAATTGTTGTAGTTACGGATATATAAATTCAACAACTGAGCAAAGCAAAGTAGATTGTCAGGAAACAATTATTGCTGTCAATTGGCAAGACAAAATGATTCACCATTTCTACGTTTACAATTTTATAAAAGAAGACGCAAAATTGGTTCTCCATTGAACTCCGTTGAACGTGAAATAATAAAAATCCCCAAAAATTATTATATTTATATATACATATATAAAAGAAATCGAAATATGTTGCTTAGTTTGGTTTAACAAAATACAAGACTTAATTTAAGTAAAGAACTACTTGTTTGGAGTACACACTTTCTAAATCTATCTAATGAATATACAAATTACAAAAAAAAATTACAAATTTGTATTTTAATTTCTTATCCTTTACGTATATTATCTATAAATTATTAAGTCTATACTTTAAGTTTAACATTAAAACTATAGATAACCAAAGCATTGGGTATATCAGAATATCAGAAACATGTGACATTTCACTTTATATGTTTCAAGTAGCCCAATAGCCGAATGAGAACAACAAAAATCGACTGTAACATCATCAAAAGCAAAACAATGCACGTTGTGCCTGGCATGGCCAATCAATTCCGTGAATCACCTCACGTCCTGGCATTGTCCTGGCACCCCACTACAATGAGTACCTTCACATTTACTGGAAAATAGTTCGAATAAACATTGTGTATGTACAATACACTTTTGTTTGTGCCGGTTTTCATTGGGAATTCAGTCATTGGGAGTTTAAATTAGTGGAATACTAGACGTGTTTTTTTTTAAATACAATGTGACATACAGTGTAAACTCTATACGATACTGAAGGGACTGTGCATTCTATGGCGTAATAGAGAGTCGGTAAATGGAGAGAAGACAAATCATTTTACGGAATACAAGTTAAACCAACCGAAGCCAATTTTTAGCCAAGGTTTCGACGATTAAGACAGTTTGTCGTTAAATCGAGTGACGTTACATGCTGTATACACTATATATTGTAAAAAATGTGTTATAAACAAGGATAATACCATTTTGCACGATACTGAAAGTTATTTGAATTTGGAAGACGTACTTCATTAGTAATGTTTGTTACACCACGGATCGAACATTCTATAAAAGCGTTATTGCTTGTGAGATGAACCGAAAAGTGTGTACTTGTGCTAGTAAAAACACACGAAACAAAAAGTGATTTAAATCACGTATACAAGAATCTAACTAACGGAATTTACATAAATATCCGTTATTATATTTAATTAATACGTGAAAATACTTATTTTCAAACGATAAAATAGCGTTTGTTACCTTGTATTGAATTTAGAAAATAGATTTCAAATTGAGATTTTAATACTGCAGATAGCATTGGAATTGCTGCAAGCAATAAAATCCTTATAAAATAAATCAATTTTGATGATCCTTAAAATTGGTGTGAATTTAACTAAGTTTTCTGTTTAGAAAATTGGATGCGTCAGTAAATCCGACACGACCATTTTAATTTTTCAAAAGGTCCAAATTATGACGCCAACTTTTGTTTTCGGTTAACGAAGCCAATTTTCGCAGTAACTAAGTTTGTTCAGATTTATGAACTCCACGTTAATTATATTAACTGAATGTTATTACTAGTTTTCGTAATCATGTTAAACAATACATACATTTATTACATAATTTATATTTATTCAAAGTGGTTTTTATAGCTTTATTTTTTAAAAGGACTCTGAATGATTAATGTCTTGAGTACGTTGAATATATGATGATACATTACTTTAATAGCTTTTAAAAAGTACTTTTAAACCTTTTAATGCATAACATGGACTATAAACACAAAGTTATTGTGTCTAGACAAAAGAAATGCTTAAAATTTTAAAACATCACTTGATTTGATCGAACAACGTAACATTAGTTTTATTTTATTCTTTTTGTCTGTTTCACTGGTAGTTTATTCCATAGATAATCAGCATTCCGCGTGAGTTTTAGCCATCTCATAATATCCCTAATATACTGCCTTTGTTTTTCTCTTTGTGTTTCCTTATTAATTAAGTTTAATTAAGAAATATATAGTATAATATATAAATAAAAACGATTGAGACTATCGGGATATAGTAAACAGCAAATAGGTTTGATCACATAAATCCCATATAATTTTATCGTTTATGAGAAATATATTTCTTTGTTTCCGGTAATAAAAGTCATGTTGCTTGGGGCTTACTAATAAGATTATGAACAGCTTCGACCCCCGTCTTCGATTGCAGATAATAATTATAGCTGCTTTCACGATTCTTTCTTGCCTCTTCGATTTGCAATTATGTAATTACAATAATACGGTATGGACACGTTTATATAAAATATGCTTAGCTTGCAATGACTGATAACCGACCCATCCATTTTTATTTTTTATAGAAGAGGGGGCAAACGAGCAGGTGGCCCAGCATAAAGGTGTAGGTGCTGCCCATAGACACTCACGCGGCTGGTAGCTCGTGAGTGCATTGCAGCCTTTAAAAGAAAATTGAAAAATGTAGGGGTAGGGGAAGAGGACGGGGGAGAGGAAAGGATGGGCACCGGAAGATCTCACCGAACGAAACGCGAGTACAAAATGAACAAATTTCAATTGTATCACTTTACGCCGGTTTTCTGTGAGAGAGTGGTATTTCTCCGGCCGTGCCTGCCCATTCGGCTGAAACTCTAAGTAACAGCATGACACTCCCACTCAAAAGTAACAGCATGGCACTCCTACTAAAATTCGTTCATTCAACTCCATTGCTGGCTGAGGTGCCTGCGTCTGCAAAGCCAATGCGCGCATGATTACCCTAATTAATCGTTTTCTTAAATCTGCATTAGAATGAGACATTTTTAAGAAAGGGCTAGGAATGATAGTGAAAGAATATAAGCGGTTGTTAGATTAACTTTCGTTCCGGCCGTAAATAAATAAATAAAATCCAGCTTAAAAACCCGTAGCGTGAGGTAAAATTTTGACGATTCTTTATTGAACATGTACATAGCTCATCCGTTGACCGATTCTAATGATTGAGGTATCAAATGTTTGGAACCCGTTTGGTTATCATAGAGAGGATATTGCAAACTCGTGCATACTTTTAAGGATGGCATCTAAAAGTATGGTAGCGATAAGCGATTTATTTAAACGATTTTAACTCAATATTCACATTGATGATTTTCTAGAAAACTGTTGAAAATATAGTTTTCAATACATTTGAACTTTGAAATGTTTCTTCAATTAAAACAACTCGCATTTTCCGATTTTTTTTTCTCACTTCAAACATCAGTCGACATCGACTACTATAAATTAGGCTTGGATATTTAGGATATATATAAAAATCATTTTCACATATAAAAATCTATTCTTTACAATTTATTAAGTCCCTTTATAAATATTTCTAATAAAAAAAAACCCCGCACGGTTAAAGTAAAGCCTACTTTAATATCCACACAAATAGAAATGTCACGTGGAGGAATTTCATATTTGACAATCGTGTAAATATAATATTTCGTGAGCGCGATTTGATGAAATATGTATAAAGCCGTTCTGGAAGGATCAATGCTCAATACTTGTATGGAATATGCAATTTCTACTTGTAAATCAGTAAGGACAGTATTAAATAATGCTATGATATTTTGTACTTACATACACATATTCAACGGCACTTCAACATAGCTTTGCATAACATATAAAAGATATACCGGAGATGATCATGTGAACTAGCAGAGTAGGAGTGTAAAACAAAAGACGAAATAATAGCACATTCGTTCGATTGTGTTTGGTCAAGCGAAACAACAGCACGTGTCTATAATTGGACTGAAGATGTTGTTAATGTTACATAACAGACTCAATCGTAAGAAGAGACAACTGTAAGGAAACTCGTTCGGTTTTAATGTTTTTATTAAGCATACATGATTTATTTTTATTGAACAACAACATTAACAAATTAAGACTTAAATTTTTGTTTGAGTATTTTTTATCCGCCATTTTTATTTAATATACAGAAATAACCACAAATATATATATATACGCAAAATGCTGACTATTAATGATACCAATGCTCTTTTGGGAACGACTCCTGACGAAACTGACACCTCCATAACGAATAAGCATACCTTCTGTTAAGGGAAATTAAGAAAATTGATCTGATTACCTCATACTTTGGCTATTAAATTATCACATGAATAAATTGTTAAAGGAATTTCCATCAAGAAACAATCAACATGGAAAAGTTTGAGTTATCTGGTATTAACAGACGTTCTAAAGCGTTCCGAAGTTAATCCAATCCAGTAAGTTGGCGAGTTGGCAACTAACACAATAGAAAGATTAGGGGAACTCTTCAGAACCGGCAAATACATTGTCCGACTTAACAATTTTCGAAGTAGAAAAGTCAACGCTACGGGTTTGCGTATATTACGGTAGATTTGCTTGTCTCATCTGTAATTATAAACTTGAAACAAGCTTAAGTATTAAGTTTTATTTCACGTTTTGTGACGCGACAAGTTATCGATTGAGACCTTAAGAAAAATATTAACCGATATGAATGTTACGTGACAATTAATAGTAATACATACGCATTACGTAGATAATACAAAGCTGATTTGACGGATTGACTAAATACATTTTAATTTTGCAGAAGGACAGATGAAAGTTGAAGTTTTCGCCCATAGACACTTATAATGTCAGAGTTCTCAGTTGCCGATCTTATAAGAATTGAATTTTTTTTACTACAAGAATCGTATCAGCGATCAAATAGGTACGTCAATAATTTTCTTATATCTAGTGATGTATTTACGTTATTTTTAAATGGTATATATCATGCTATAAACTGGCATATAAGTCAGCCGGCGTTGTTAACTCTAGAACATCCTTTAAGCAGTGAACAAAACGCAAATATCACACTAAAACCGGAAATAACTTACAAGACAAGCTCAAATATCACAAAGTAAAATAGAAATAACTGTATACAAATTAAAAATGACCGCAACAATTTTAAGTGCACAATAAATATCTCGAAACAGAATTACGTAACAGCAAATCTACAAGCCATTACTAGAAATTAAGTTAAAAGGGTGCAAGAAATTTGGCACGTTTCGCTTGATAGCCATCTAATGCGCTCTTGCGATGCACTGTAATTGTTTTTGTTAATGGCTTCGTGGTTTTTGCTTTTATATAAACTTTAATGCTTTTAATTAAAATTGTGCAACAAATATGAAATGTGTCATAAAGTCTATTTTTATTAACTGATTTTATTTATAATATTCTGTAGCGTTAGACTTATAGATAGGTCTGATAGGTCTTGGAATCAAATTTCCCTTTCTTTTTTTAAATATTGATCTTTTGTTTTATGTACTCATAGACAAGTAGGTGTTCAGCCTTTTTCATCTTAGAATGAATATACGAGAGTAGCATGCCTAAACTTATAGGGCAACACAAAAAAATATATATTTTACTCGTAGGTTTTGCCCGCGACTTCGTCCGCGTGGTTTTAATACATAATGAATTTTGAAAATCGGTTTATAAATGTCAGAGTTCTGGTGAATTCTCCATACCAAATTTCATCGAAATCGGTTCAGTAGTTTCAGCGTAACATACATACCTACGCATTTATAATATTTAGGGTGGTATGCATTTTTTAATGCGACATAATAATAAAAAAGTCTCTAATAATAGATGTTGTCCGATTCTCAGAACTACTCAATATTCACACAAAATTTCAAGAGAATCGGTCAAGCCATTTTGGAGGAGTACGAGAACGAACATTGTGACACGAGAATTTTATATATAAAATTAAATATAATATATATAATAAACTTACCAAAAGTGACTGTTGAACGGTAAATAAATGCGCAAAAAGTTTTTTGTGAAGTTTAGACATAGTACATGCTTTCAACAATTTTTTTTAAAATTAATTATAATGCATTTTAAGACATATTTTTTATAGTTGTTTTTAATACGTTATGAATAATATTATCAACCATTTCCCATATACTCCACATGTTAAGCAAACTGTATGAGCGAGAAGCAATTAGTGCCAATATCAGAACGGTGTTTGTCTTGTATGAACTTAGTGTAAGTTAGCTTTAACTTGGAAATACAAGTTGAAAATGATATTCAGTTTCACTTACAATATTTTAATTATTGATATTTCATGAAAAGAACGTATCCCAGTCCTATAGTTAAAGAGTTACAGAATTCATGACAACATTCAATTCTTTAAGTAAAATTACTATGTTAAATATATATGAATAAGTTATATCAGACTTTACAATTAGAACTGTAGCGACATCAGAAATCACAGCTACTATATGATGACGTCACCCTCGTTCTAACGAAGTTCTCTCGACCGCTGAGTATTTCTTTATGTTTATGGAACAGAAGGCAAACAAGCCGGTCGCTTAGACTAAAGTGCTACCAATTGATACCTGGAAGTTTACAGGTGAGTTGGCCGCATTTGAGGGACCATTTTTTTCTTGAAGCCAATTTATTTGAGTATGTAATAAACTCGTAAATTTTCGGGTCGGTCAGTCGGCAGTCATTCGAGGAAGCAAACCCTATGTCCACATTGGTTGCCCGAATATTTTAAGTATTTAATATGTTAAAGATTCTAATACAGTACCTATATGCAATTAGACATGTAAAAATGACTTGTGAATATTTAATAAGTGTAAAAACATTTCCTATTGTATTTATGCATGACGAATTTCTTTGTTTTAACATAAATAGTAATGGCACAAATAAAACCTGATAACGTTTATTACGTGCACAGTAAAACCGAAACACAAAGCATTTCTTGAAAACGTAGGTTGAATCTTACAAACAGTTATTGCACTGATAAATAAAGTATCTAAGATATATCTGTTCCACCATATATATGTGGTTTGAATAGACCCGTTAGTAATGAACAATACTGTTAAATTTGTTGTGTAAAATCTGCTATAAATTGTGAAATGTCAACATTGAAACTTTGTACAGTTAAACTTGTTACAGTACAGGAACGTCAAGAGTGGCAGTATTCGCATTAACAATTCGAGAGTTCCAAAAATAAAATCTATAAATAAATTAAATTAAAGATATAAATTGAGAAGTTGATGTAAGTTGGCTCTGTAAAATCTCGAGTAATGGTTTTTCAATAAACTTTTTTATAATGTTCCAAATTTGCCTCTTAATAAATTGACAAAAAACTTTAATGAGCAAAAATTTGTTGGGCGAATCCTGTTATAGTGTAAAGGACTATTTAAACGATTGAAAAGCATAGTAATGAATCGTCCTTGCTATGATAAGGACTTTTGTTTTGCAGTGATTGCGCTTAAAAAACTGATTCCACAAAATTTGACATTTGATGACACAAAAAGTTTGTTGTGGGCTCCTAAGATTTAGATCGGGTAGCTACTTTTAGATATAAGAAAATTATTGACGTTTAAGAGATAAATATATAGATTATTATTATTTTAAGCAATACATGATATGATAAATATTATATGTTCGTACCTTTACCGTGTGGCTACAGAACTGAAGTCAATTTAAAGTTTGCGAGTTAATTTATGTTAGTTGCGATAGTGTTCACATGTTTATATATGAACGAACATATTTGGGAAGTTTATATGCTTTTGTATTGTAAATATGGGATAAATTGGTTTAATATTTATCTCATACAAGCTAAAGGTATGAAGGCTTTTACGATGCCAAATTTAATTGTAATTTAGAAATTACAGCTTTCAATGTTTTGAGAATTTCTTATGTAGGTATTGTTAAAAGTTTTTTACTGTTCTCCTTTAATATGTAGTAAGATACGATACCCGATACGATACCATTACATGTTTTAATAAATATATATATTTTATATATTTATTAAAACATGTAATGGCCAACTAGTAGGTTTATAAAACATATGTTCGCCGAACCGGAAATCATTAAATTAAAAACACAACAAGGAAAATACTTTAACTATATTATCTAATAACGAACTCCGCTCATACAATTATTTATCTTGCAAAAAGTAAGCTATGACACGGAATTGCGGTTGTGCAGCTTGCATTTTGATTAACGTTGGCCGCAGAATGTGAAATATTCTAAAAACCAACTTTTGGCTGGATTCTATTTCGGAAGCTCCTGCGGCGATGCAGCGTTCGCCTGCAAAATGACATGTGGGCCGCACTTACACCGAAAATTTTATTAAATTACTGTCCTGTTACAGGTATTGTCGCCGATTTCTTTCAGACAGACATTTGTGGAGGAACCAAAAGGTAGAACCGACCTGTTAACCGACCGGCTGGAAGATTGTTGAAGGTGGTGAAAGAAGCAGATTCCAGATATTATACTTCGTTAACAAAGGTTAACAACCAACTTTTCAAAAACAATCGCTATTACTTATTTTTAAGTCATCTAATCTAATAAAAAAGTTAAACGTGAGACTGACGCCCTTCGATTCTATCTATTCTAATACTAACACTAGATCCATACTTAGTTCGAAAAGCCTTAGTTATGGAAAATTGTATATAATCTACATTATTATTAAGGCTTACTTGACTTTAATACGTCCGCTCATGCATCTATATCTTTATTTTTAGAAACGACTATTTGACTGTTGTAGTTTAGATTAAATACATATTTAAATGAATAGAGAGTAGTAATACTTATTATTTTATGTAGTAATAGTCAAATAAGCTTATTCAAAAGTCTTAATTCAAATGACGAATAAAATTGTTACCTTCCGTATACATATTAATTTGAAACATTTAACAAAAAATATTTTTTTTAATATTTTGATTCAGTACGGTGTAACAACGGTACGTTACGTCTGTCAGTCTGTCACATGCTATCTACGAAGTTGGTTTTTTGCTATTTGTTTATTGTAAAGATGGAGTTAGGTAACCACCGACGATTTTATACGTTCACTATTATTTAAGCAATGTATATACTGTTTATTTTCCGGTGTATATGTGTGTGATGTTTTGTAACATATAAAAAATAATACACTGGTTTTAATAATTCTTGATATATCGACGATTTATAAATAAAACCATATGTTTGTCTTAATTGTTTTAATACTTAGCCATAAATACAAGTAAGTTAGAATAGGAAAAAGATAATAAAATTACAAGGCTTTAAGTTAAAACATGTCGGACTTCTAACCGTTTAAACCAAACCGGGTATTACCTTTATATAGTCATCGAAAAAAAAACATAATATGTTTTTAGATCTTTTCAAAATATGTCACGTCACTTGTATGGCAGAAGCTGACAACCCCTATAAACACTCAAAATTTAATTAATTAATTGTCAAACAATTGAATTTTAGAAAATTCTAATCTATATGCGTTTAAACTTTCATTTAAATATGAAGGACACGTGGTAATAGACAATACTAGTATTGTCTTGATTTGTCGTAGCTAAGCAATAGAATATTAACAAACTTTTTGACACATTTTCAAATTCAATAATTAAATAAACGCGATTTAAATTAATTGACTGTATATTTATTTATTGATGATACATTAACCATAGATATAGATGTCATAATTAATTTCCCGATTTTTATCACTCTTCATTCGTAGCGTTACAAATTGGAAGCCTATGCCTCCCTGAGTTACGTTGGCTGTTGCGCTCGAGTTCGTCAAATCATACGCCAATATTCCCTGTAAACAAGATTTATTTTATAGCAGGTACATAATTCTCACTAATTTTTTTTTATAGAATAGGGGGCAAACGAGCAGGAGGCCCACCATAAAGTTAAAGTCGCCGCCCGTAGACACTCACGAGGCTGGGAGCTCGTGAGTGCGTTGCCAGCCTTTAAAGGAAAATTAGGAAATGGAGGGATAGGGGAAGAGGACGGGGGAGGGTAGAGGATGGACACCGGAAGATCTCACTCACCGAACGAAACGCGAGTACAAAGTGAACAAAGTCAAATTGTACCACTTTACGCCGGTTTTCTGTAAGAGAGTGGTATTTCTCCGGCCGTGACCATTCGTCTGAAACTATAAGTAACAGCATGGCACTCCCACTCAAATTATTATCAGCCATTTTAACATTGCTTTTTGTATACTAGATACTTGAACTTCTTGACGGGATAACCGAAAAACATACATTCAAAGTTTTTATCGTAACATTTAAATTATATATGAGTCACACACAGTACCCGAAGTTGGTGTTAGCATTAAATTATATAAAATAATTGTTTTTCCTATATTTCTGTAATCACGCAGTAAATTACGTCATCAGTCAATATTCAAGGTTTAGTCATAAGTAAAATTGTAAAAATATAATAGAACTTAATGATTTGGCTTAGTTAAATAACGATGAATTTTAAATTTTTATTTCTTTTGTTCAAATTTTTCATGTCATACAAATATAAATACGCTAAATACTCAAAGATTTTGTTATTTTTGAAAAATTATTATATGACATATATATATTATTTTAGCACAGCACACTTTAACTTAGACTCAGGCTTTCGACAACTTTTATCCATATTGAGCACGGTAGGTACAAAAATATAGTTAAGTTAATAATCTAAATTTACCTGAATTGTTGGCCTATAGTACGGATACGAGCTAGAAGGTACTGTGTAAGTGAAATTTTCCACGCGTTTTCTCCACAAGTTCGAGGAATACCGAACATTCCGATGAAATAACAGTGGTCGTAACACATTTGAACCCATAAATGTATGGTTACATTCCACAAACACAACAACCGCAATCACAAATAAATACACTAAAACCTTCATTGTATTAAAATAAAAACAATTTCAAATTAAGAATATTCGAACGTTTGTCACAATATGCCGACGGACGTCAATTAACTTTTTGAAAAGAAAATGAGGTTATATATCTAGTAAAGTCGTTAAGTTAAAGCGGGAAATTAGGTGTTTTTTTTCTCAAAGACGATCGAGTTTGTAATTAAATACTTTTTAATTGAACAATGGAGTTATCTTCCGATAATAAAAAAGTACCGTAACTGTAATAAATTGGAAATTAATTAATGTGTAATCATGGTAATAGCAATATAATAACTACAATTAGAAAATTAAAATTGGTCTAAAATTATGTTTGCATTTCATTTTTATAACGTATAGTAAAATATAATGACTTTTTAAATTATTTTATCTTCATGAAAATGTAATAACTATGTTTATTAACTGTTCGTTTAAATACCAAGAGTTTATTCGATGTCTACGGAATAATTCGCAATTTTCGTATCCTTAGTATTCAAAGGGACAATCGTTTTATTGCATTGAAAAATGTATTCTGTCCGTGTCAAAAAGGTTTTCATGTTTGTTAAAAAGGCAAGGGTGATTTTTCTTGCTTTTTTAGCAAAGAGGCATGTCTGGAGGGGTGTTTTCAACAAAAGAAAAGGTTTGACCGTCTGTATACTAATATTATAAAGCTGAGTTTTTCATCGGAACGCTAATCTCAGGAAAAAATGGTTTGAGTTACAAATTCTATTTGTATTCAAGACTCTTAAGTAAAGGCTTTTTGAATTTCTCGTAACACCGAACATATCTTATATATTAAAACTATAGGATTTTAATAAATAAAGTGTATAAAGGGGTATTTTTTTTATTAATAAGTCATCTCTTTTATAGTCTAACTAATATAAAAAGAATCAACTTTTGAATATCCATATTACAAAACATATGTATACTATTTTATATAATAAATCAAATAAAAGAAAGTGTGTAAATAATATTTATATCCTTCGCATTATGTGTTTCGTTTATCGTTGTTTATCTGTATCGCAATTTTTCAATTTTCGCGCCATATGCGTTGTGATACAAGACGTGCAAATCAAGATGGATGGAAGGAGATGTTATGTATCACTCGAGATGGTTTTTGGTTGGATATAACTGTTTATTTGTAAGAACAGGGTTTAAAATACGACTGTATTGTTAACCAGTATTTATATGCGTTATATGAAAATGTTATATATTTATATACACGATCATATACTAACGGACACTAGAGTTAACAAATTTATAAATTTGTTATTGCTAATTTACGTTACGGATTTTGTTGTTTTAAGTTATTTATTAAATCAACAGAATCCTACTGTTGTATTGTATGTACTGTTTTTGTCTATCCATGGTTATTTTATAGTTATTATACAATTTATCAATTTAAGCTTTGTCGATTACCGTCACTGAAGACCCACTAGATGTAAGTATTTAATTTTTCTACTATTGAATCTAGGTGACATACAAATCGCTTGAAAAAATATTAAAGTGCCATAACAATTTGTTACTTTATGTAAGAAATTAATTCTTAATAGTTTTCGTTTAAATTAAATTATAAGAATGTCGTAGTACACTAATTATTGAAAATGTCGCTTGGAAATGTTTAATAAGCAGAGTGTAATTATAAATTTTCAATTATCTTAAAAGCCATCTGTTCTTAATAAGTTTCTATAATGGAATTATGTTAGGTCCGTTGACCACTTTAATTGAAGGTAAGAACCATTTCAAAATGGATGCTTGCCTTTTAGTTTTCCCGTTAATCGTCAAACAATAAATACTATCCAAAAATATTTAAAAAAATGAAATCTTTTCCAAACTTATTATTGTGTTATCTGCACACAGTCCATTATAACAATAATAATTATTTTTTATGATTATCATCTATTTCTTAAGTATTTACAGTTAATCGGCTTATAGAAACTACGCCAACGACACGGGTAAATATTTCTCCTCAAAACCTATAGAATAAAATCTACGAGGTCAAGAGGTATTGATCAAGGCTTTCGAGATAAGAGCCCAAAATTGTAACATCCTCCTTTGAGCTGAGAGTCCTTGAACATCTGACACCACTGCATCCTGTTTCCGGATTTCCACACAATGCTTTATCATATAATATCATTAAGGGGTCCATATAGGTCATATTTGTATAATAAAACTGTGTCTTGAATTGTGAAAATCATGGATACATTTGATTTTTGTTATTGAATTTAGTAGTACTTCCTGAGATCCGTCATGTCACTTACACTAAATATTAAAGTAGTTTACATGTATCATACATTACTTTTCACTGGCAATAAAATAGTGCTTAAAAGATTTCAAACATATGTATTAAAAATATATTGCGATAGTAGTTTTCACCCAGAAAGCCTTATTTATCATCTTGAAATAAAACAAACACACGTTAGAGGTTATATAATATACACTATCACTTACATCCATATAATATACAGACAGATTAAAACAACCTGTACCGTTTGGTACAGACAAATAAGTCGTCACCACCTCGTTTTGATGAGTTCATTGTCGGTGTTGATGAGCTCACTGAAAGAAAACAATGTAAATTAATTGCTTTTTTTACAACTATTGTTATCAGTAGGTACAATTTAACATGTAACTATGTTTATTAAAATACAGACGTATATTATGTATTTTTCTATATGTCAAACATACGTAAAAAAGCAGATTCCACTGAACTTATGTATATATGATGATCGAAATTAAATTATCACGTGATTAAAAATGTGAAATAAGCCGCTATGCAGATGGAGTCTCCATTTGATTACCAAACTATCGACTTGTCTCATATGTTTAAAATACTAATTTCAAAACCCGTATAATCTACTTAGAAATGGACTTAAAGTACTTTAAATAAATCCTAAAATCACTAGCCTAAATTTATATATATATATATATATATATCCATACAGAGTCACAATTCAGTTTACCAATACACACCTTTACATTTATTCAGCTCAAGAAAATTTTTCTTCTTCCCAATTTTTCTATTCGCCTTGTAAAACTTCGCTCGCTTGTCGGAGCCAAACTTTATAGCTAATTCAAAATGATTTAAACGTGTTTTAAAATTTTTATTCGATAATATTATCCGCTTCCATACTTTACACGTTCGACAGACAATGCATAGCCGTCGGTCATCTAAGTAACTGAAATTGGTAAATTTTCTGTATTTTAGAGGTAATATATTGTTAATTAAAAACGTAGCCACATATGGCTTCACTTATTGTTCCTTAATCTTAATTCCCCCTTTGCACGGAGCAAAGGGAGTCCCACAGTGTAATGATATCTTTTTCTAAATGGCCGCACAGTCAATGCATCAACGCAACAATTGTTGACAATTTTAACTTAAATTAGGTATAGGACACGTAGGTAGGCAAGCAAACATAGCAATATAGGAAATACATATAAGTATTTAATTGTAACCATTGTAAATTCCACCATTGTAACAATGGTTACAATTAACTGGTTACTTATATTACTTATAATATATTTAATATACATTACTATACTAAAACTTCCAATTCAATCTATAAATATATACCTGCACCACACAAAATCCTATACTACCTACTTACCTAAGGAACAGTAAATAAAACAAAGTACTCACGAAAATATTTTCCAAGATAATTCTAGCGGCAAGGAAGAAATAGCGTCACATTTCGTCTCCGGAAATATTTTAGTGCCAAAAACAAAAACTGACTCGTACATTATTTCATAATATTTTACGTGATGTTATTCAAGGACCAACTTAGTGGGTATAATGTAAACTTCCTGTTAATTTAATAAACCTATTAACTTATGTATATATCTCTATATTAACATTAATTTAATTGCAAATTAGATCATTTAAAGAAACAGTGAGTAGGTTAAATTTAATAAAATATGTGAAATGTCTACTACTATAAAATTATTCAAAGCGCCACCTAGTGTACTATTTTATTATAACGTGTTTAATTTTCCTCAGATTGTTAATCGAGAAAACATAAGAATATTGCCCTCTATCGACAGTTTATAAACTGCAAAAACTACATTATTATTGCACTTTAAAACAAAATATACAACATTAAAATTAATATAACTTACATTACATTTAATTTTAGCACTTCATCGGTGACCGTAGCTTTCATTGACTGATTTTATTGCTGCTAATTGTACCTTGTCCTTTTTAAATTCTTATTTGTACATCTACTGTGGCAGTTCTTACTTGCTAGTAGAAAAAATTAAGCTGTCAAGAATTTTTGACAGTGACTTGCAACACTGCCCAATCAACAAGCGGCGGAACGTTTGTTACCTTTACATTGCAATTTTTGAAATAAAAATTACTTTAATATAAGTTTCATATTTAATTTCTTAAATCTATGCGGAAATGGAAGTTTATAGTAATTATCGTTTTCTTTTTTAATCCATTTTTTAAATGTACATTATAGATATCTTGTGATAGTGACAGATGCTACAGTGATAATACGCGCCAGTTCAGCAATTTACGTCTAAGATACATGATATCACAGCAATAAAAACCTAAAATCTTATTGCAATGGCCTTTTCCCCTAACAAAGAAGGTAATGACAATACATGTATTAGACATACGTTAATTTGTTTCGGCTTAAAGAAACATGACAAAACATGACCAAAATTGGAAGAATATTGGTTTCACATTTTCTTAGTTGATTTCAATATTTAATGATGTGACTTCGAATTATTGCATGCACAAATATAGCATACAGTTTTTAATATAAGTATTTATATGAGAATCTTGTTCCTAAACCATAAAATCATGTCATACAAATTGGTTAAGTGTATAAAAACATCAAATTTTTTATTACATTATAGATACTATTGAAATAAGTGTACAGTATCTATCAGTGTCGGATACGCTATCAGAAATACAAAATTAATAAATTATGCTAGGGATAACTGTTAAGGAGCAACAACTTAAAAGTTCAATAATCAATGTCACAGTTTGTTTATTTTGAGGTTATGCAATGTAGTGACAGAAGTGCATTTTTTGTTGCTAACTTCAACACAATCAGATTAATCAATAACTTGAAAAGCTTATCTCACATTACACATTTTTCAGCATTCCCTTAATTTATTTGCATGACACTCAAAAATTAAATATTACTATTTATGAAGTATTATTATTGTTTTACTATGTAAATGCAAATAAAAATCACATTTTTTTTATATATGCAATAAGCTAGATAAAGTCCTAAAATGCTAAAAAAAATAGTAACGGCAAGGATTAATTAATCCATAAACTTGACACTACCTATATATAATGTATTTTATGTAAAACAATACATGTTTGAGTTTGATACTATAAAAGGGTTGTCTGGAAGAAGTTTCATGATTAGCGATAAGGCCGTCCCTACCACCACATATTATGTTGTCATTGTTTTTGTTAATTTTGTGTAATGAACAAATATGCAGTCATTTATATATTTCTTAGCACAACAAATTATCCATGTCTTCAACCCTTTAAAGTTTAACACCTCCCTTATGCTTATAATACAAAAACATTAAGTATTAAAAATCCTAGTATTAATATGAAATCTGTATTATTTGTAACTTAGTTACAATTATAATGTTTATTGATTGATATGAGATTGATATGAGATTGATATGATTCAGTGACTTAGGAACTCATTGCAATGTCAAAGTTGCTACTATTAATAAAAATATATGGTTCAGACGAATTTGTGTCTGTTTTTATTTAAATAAAAATAAACATAAAAAACAGGTGCCTACTATGTGTCTGATTTATTAAACTTTTTAATAACATTGACAAATTTTTGGTAATTCTTAAATAATAATATAAAACTTGACAGTATGTTATAAAAAAACATATAGTTTCTTAATTAAAGTGTTATTCATATTATGTTTGCTTTTGTCAAGAATTCTTGATACAAAAACATATCTGTGTATGTGTATAAAAAGAACTTCATTTTAAATTTACATATTCTTTTTTTTTAGAAAACGAAGTAAAAGAAGTTACTACAGGAACTGATACATCACAAAATCTGTTCTCTGAGAGCCCAGTGTATGAACCAGATGATGTTGTTGTTGTTAATGAGAGTGTGACTGAGGTGTGTGTTTATATTTTTTTATTATTCTGACAATTACATAAAATGGTGGCATGTATGATTTTTATTGCAAAATATTGTAAAATAAATATGATATTATTTTACAATACTGTGATGCAAAAACCATGCATACAAATAACATCCTTGGGCTTCCACAATAACTATATTAAATAAAATGTGAAAAAAGGACAATTTAGGTAATAATAATAACTTTATTATTTATTAATTATCTACAATTTAAACAATTTCATTGTTAATTTTGTTTTAATTTTTTAGATAAAAGAGCCAACACCTATAGATCCCATAACTCAAGGTATGTGATATCTTTTATTACAATTTAACATATGCACAACACATGTTACACCCATTGTTAAATTTGCAGATACTTCAATTGCTCCACCAAAAAGAAAACACTCTGAGGAATTCACTGATGATAGTGCTAAAATATTAAAGTTAGATCCAGATGTCATAGAAACGAAGGAAGAAGTCATAGTACGAGAAAATGAAATTGACTCATCACCTTGGTGTAATACCCAATCGTTGGATAATGAAGTTATGGAAATAACTAATGTAGCAAAGAGAAACCTCGAAGATGTATTACCATCAACATCTCGAGTTCGTACTCCTGTTCGATCCAGCCCAAGAAAAATAACTAAAAGAAGTAACAGTGCTGACGTTTCCACACCAAAAACTCCCAAAACGCCAAAGTCACGTTCTGCAAGTGTTGATATAAGCAAAAACAGAAAGACATCGAAAAAACAAACAGACTTCAAAGATCAATCTAAAGAATTTACAAAAGAAATTCTAAGCCGGCCCAGTGTTGAGTTTGTTAAAGAAATACCACCTCCAGTGATCCCGGAGACAATTCCTGAAGAGACCATCCCAAATGATTTGAATGACTCACAAAATTTACGTCTGGTTCTAACGCCATCACCTGAAACTATTGATGACGAAAAATGTCTTAACTATAACAGTGACCCAGTATCTGTAAATCATCGAAATGAAATACTTTCGCCAAATGTAATTAAAAAGGCAAAGAGTGAAGGTTACGATTGTTCAGACAATTTATCAAATTCAATAAGCAAAGAATACAACAAAGGAAAAACAACTGACCAAGAGAGCACTGATAGCATAGGGTCAATAGTGCTAGATAGTCCCGAGCAACATCCTTCAGCAAAATCAAAGTTGATTTCGAAACTATCTAATGGCAATTCCTCAACTCCAAGTGATACTATTGCAATAAAAAACACGTCGATCGATAACATCACTCCAGACACTTCTAAACTAAATGGAAACAAGGGGAAACGGGGGAAAATCGAATCATTCCGTACTAGCAACACAACGACACCATCTACCATATCACCATTACAAAACGGACACTCCATACCCATTAGTACCCCTCAAATACCAGTATTTGATATTCACGTGTCGCATAATGAGGACTGCGAGTTCTTATCGTTGTATGTTGTGAGAACTGACAATGATGTAGGCATTGACATGTACAAAGAGTATCAACGTATGTCAAAACGCTTCACGATCGATCCATATTTGGGTGATATTTCAAATAGTACATCGCCATCGAGTGTTACTAGTGGGGGTATAATGAACCTACCTAATAGATCGTCATTTGTTTCAACTGTCAGTTCAACATCGACGTCAAGCAATCGGACCAGCGATGGGGCGTTCGTTGTACCACAACCACCTAGAAAGTCCGTCTCGAACCCATCCACATCTGTCAAAGGGTATGATGGTTTGATGAAAAAACTTCAAGAAATTTTTGCCCACATTAGAGAAGCGAACGATAGCTCTATGCATGAAGATAAGATTTCTATAGGAATACAAACTTCAGATCCTTTAAGCAACGGAATTGCCAGTCCCGAAGAAATAGGAAAATTGGATAAGGCAACACCTAAGAGCTCACTAAAGAAATCGAGAATGCGAGGTCGAAGACCGATTGTGGGAAAAACTAAACGAGCTTTATTACCAACACAGCATGAAGAAGCTGAACTTGCTGAAATACACTCTCCAGAGCCACCGACCAATGGCGATGGCAAGATGTCACCAAAATCGCCTAGGGACTCAAAAGACGAGAAACCACTGGCCAGTTTAGTTGGTACCCCTAAGTCCATTTCAAAACTGAAGAAACAACGGAGACCCACTTCACCGAGACCAGCTACGCCTGTGGAAAAAGTTGTTCCGAAACAGGAATATCCAGGGTTTGCACCCGACACGGTGGTCTTAGCCAAATGGGTGGATAAGCGATACTACTCCGGCAAGGTTCTAGAAATAACGGAACCCAATAAGTATCTTATCAAATTTGACGACGGACAGAGTAAAGTACTATTGGATGACTTTATAATATTTGGGGATATGAAGAAGTTGCCATTACAAGGCCAGTCGGTGTATGCGTTAGTTGATGAAGAGCAAAATTATGAGCCCGGATTGGTCCTCGACGTTGAAGAGAATAGCAGTGGTACAGTTACTTACAGGTGTACTACAGATGGGTAAGCATTTTTTATAGCATATTATGATGGGTGTTTTTCAAAATTATAAAAATAACTTATTAGAAACACAACTTATTATCTCAATTTAGATCGGCCTTTAAATTTTTACAGCGACACAATAGTTATAGTAACGGCAAGTGAGCTGTACCTAACGGAGGACCAAGCCAAATCCCTGAAGGACTCAGGCCGGCCGCGATCTCCGTTCAGCCCCTCGACTCCAAGACGACGACACAATCGCGAACTAGACTTGGATAATATTATCCAGGTAACATTTACATGTAATTTCCAACCACAATTACACTTTTTATACAGATATGTGGTCTTACTTTTACTTTCTTACTTACTAGAGTCCTAAGGCCCCACGTCGGCATAGGGCGGATATGACCCTACTCCATTCTGCTGCTCCATCCACTTTTACTTTACCTTACTTAAGTAAGGGACAAACTTTATAAATGTGTTTATGCATTGCTCTTGTCCTATTGATAAGACAAATATCCTAGATTATTTTGAGCTTAATATAAATTGTTTAAACTTGTGTTTTACCCATATTGTATAAGCATCGATAACTTGTTCAGGGGCCACGGAGTGCTCGCAGTCGAGACAAAGCTGGCAATACGAGTGCAAGGAAACGTGTCGCTTCACCTAAAAGTCCCAAAGCATCTACTTCGGGTAAACAGTCATACACATTAATTTAAAATAATAATTTATTATTATTTGGGAATGGAAATGTATATTGTAGTTGGACCAGACCATAAGGTAGACCTTATAGTCTGGTCCAATTACACACATTAATTTTCTGATAAAATACATATGTTTGACCCAAATTCTAACTATTTCAGTATTAATTCTCTACCACTACCATACTTAGAACATTTTTTAATAACAAGTGTCGCTTGTAGTACAAACTATGTGTGATAAATTGTTCAATTATATCTTGGTTCAATAAAACACTTGGAGAAAGACTCCAATTTCTTTTTTGATATTTCAATAAATCTAAATTCTACGATTGACATATTTTGTTGTAAATTTGAATATAAAATTATTATCTCTTTCAACGTGATGTCTTCACTTTCATGAATTAATAACATTGTCAGGTGTGAAACCAAAAAGCGCGTCAGCACCCGGCCGTAAACGTCTCGCTAGTGAGAGCAGCGAAATGAGTGAAAGCAGCAACTCGGCGCCACCCATCAGGTTGGAGGAAGTGGCTGGTGTTGAACCTGAAGTTCAGAAGACGCCGAGGAAAATTGATGGTGTCAAAGGTACTGTAATTAGTCGATCAGCTTGGTATAGATTGCAGTATACACAATTTAATGTTTACACTGTGCCGTTAGGTGGCGGTATTAAATTATTTATTTAAAAATACATAAATATATGCGTTATATAATAATATACTTTTCGTGTGTGTGTGTGTGTGTGTGCTTGTGTGTGTTGTTTAAATTACAGTAGTGGGTAGTTCGTACTCTCAACTCATAGTCATATAGCAATACTAGACCAGCAGGTTCTCTGTCTCGACATATTTGAGGATTCTGAGTGCCATTGCAACCCTCATTTTACAGTCATAAATATTCAATTTATAAATATTATGAAGCTTAATATTGCAGGCATTGTAATCGGCAAGGGATCTTTCAAGGGGAGAGATTGTGCTCTATACGTATAATGTTCTGATATATTGTGAAATATTATTATCAGCCGGACCATTACAACTGAAAGGCGCGGCGAAGCAGAATATAGGCAAGAAGAATTCCAAGTTAACCAAATTTGAAAACGACGAAGACACCGTATCGACCTTAGGGCCCATACCCACTGCGGGGAGCACGATATTCGCTGGTCTCCACTTCTTACTCACATGTACTGATCAGCCTCGACCTATAAGAGGGAAAATACCTGAAACAGACGCCGAAAGGGTAAGTCCACATGGTATCTAAAAAGATTTACTATGTGTACATTATACCTCCTTCAACAAAGGAAGGGGGGGTATGGGAAAAATAGAGGGGATGGTATAGGATGTAAAGTGATCTTTTTCCAGTCATACCTGCCTATTTGGCCAAATCACTTGCTCTCAAGAAATGTTTTAACTATGATCTATAGACTAAAGACAATTTATCTCTATTAGTGGAACAGCATATGTAAGAAGCTTCATCAGTTTTGCTGATAAGGTTCTTAGGGCAAGTAACTGATTACATTTTTAAACCATACAATTATTTTATTTAATAAAGCGATTTGTTCTTAACCATTAGTTAGCATAGATAAAATTTGCATTCAAGATTTAAAAGAGGCATTATCGATATATTTAAATATTTTAGAACCAAGAGACACGTCACTATTCATCAGAAGAAGATGGCGAGACTTCATCCTCTATGATTGGTACGGACACTGAAGACTTGGTGTTCTGCAACCGGCCTTTTAATAAGGAGAGGCTGAAGGAACAGTTGGAAGCTGGTGGTGGAACTGTATACAGGTGATTTAAAAATTAATAATATTCTTATCTATATTTTATATTATTTATACAAAAATACTGTTTACCTTTATTATTCATAAACTCTAGTAGCGTATAGACTAATAATATATTATTGTCTTATAATAGGAGAATAAAAACAGATCCTCTGTTTAATTTAATACTGTATATACAGTAGAATTCACTTATAACGACTAACCGGTCTTAGCGACTGTTTACTCAAGTTTAGTATCGCATCATATATAATCCGTCCGTTTCGTACGTCACCCGGTTAGTACGACATAGTAACGTCGGTCCCTTGAATGTCATTATATCCGGATTCTATAAGAATTTGTCTATATATTTCAGTGACTTTGAAGACGTGCCAAAGAACAAATATCCCGTGTGCAAACTGATAGCACCCCGGCCGTGTCTAACGATGAAGTACATACTGTGCCTCGCCGCGGACATACACGCCGTATCGCACGGGTGGGTGATAATGAGCTGCGGCGCGGGCAGCCTGTTGGACGTAGACGCGTACGCCCTCCCTACGGGCCTGGCGCTTAATAAGAACGCGTTTATTAACTGGGTGAGTTACCATAGACAATAATGCAGATTTTAATATGGTTTATGTTCTTTCATACTTTATTATTAATAATACATAACTATATATTTATTTATTTACACTTTATTGCACTTAAACACTAGAAGCAAATGATTTTAATAGATGTTAATAGATATAAGAGCAACGGGCGGCCTTACAGACAACCACCACACAACAACCAACACACAATAAAAGAATACTTAAAATACAAATAGACTTTTGCAAAGGAATTATATATAGCCTGTGTTACTCAGGGATGATGTAGCTTTACAGGATCGGATGATTCAGGGAAATCGAGGGCAACTTTCAAATTAACGTACAGGCAATTACTATTCTGATAGTCATCTTCTTATGTGGATGAGCTGATGATGGAAGATAACACTCCTCAGCGGTTAAGAGTTGACAAAATTCTTACGAAGTTATGAGTACGAAATACGTACTTGTGAGGTTATTACTTATTAGCTTGGCAAAATAATAAAAGGTAAACCTCATTAACGTTAAGGACGTAGGTGGAAAAATGGATGCACTAACTATACTTGTTTGTATAGGTAGTGTTCACTCAAAATAATCATAGGGTAAAACGTTAATGAAAGTTTGAACTGCATGGTAGTCATTACACAATGGAGCATCTTAATACCGCGATGGATATATTTGGTCTAAGTAGAAGTTCTTTAAAAAAAACTAAGACTCAACCTTGGTAACTCACTCACACATCAACACCATTACACACAATAAAATGTTCGTACTTCACATAGTTCCACTTGTTCATGTGTATATATATTATTTTTTTCTGTTCGTTTTTTTTTGTTATTCTTTTTTCTGATCTTAGATTCTATTTCCGGTTCTATATTTTAACCTTATTTTGGCTTTATTTTTAATCTATTTTTATTGTGTAAACTGTTTTTGATAAGCTGTATAGGTTTAAGAAATAAAAAAATAAAATAAATCTAGGTTGATGACGAATTTTATCAACGCCATCTATCGAGCACATTGTTCAACACTTCAACCGCGCCCGCGCGCACTGCGTTATTTGTTATTTTTGTTACCTCTCATAAGTTTTAATATTAAGATTAACTTATATTAGAACATATTTAACAATATATAACTAATCAATCAATATAAGTGTTTAAAATTTTTGAAGCAGTGGTTGAAGTAAATTTTCAATTGACCATAACTTTCTTTCTCTTAACCGATTTTGACAAAATAAACTTTTGACAACGCTCCCAATTATATGTAATCCAACCGCGTTCAAATCGGTTCAGTAGTTTTCAAGTTATAACGTACCAGACAGACAGACAAGAATTCCAAAAAAAATTTTTTGGTTTCTATGACGCTTCTTTAATTGCCTCCTTTCAGTTTTTTGGAAAAATATTTAATGTACAGATTTTCGATTTTTACTGTCTTATTATTAGTATAGATATATGTTAGGAATACAATGAAATCGATAAAGGTACGGCCTCATGCAATTGAGGTGTGGGTTGATTTCAAATGGGATCACGTGACCAGATTTGTTGTTGAAGCGCGTCGAGCGGCATACCTTAAATGCTGATCTGTGGTCATATGTATTTTTTTTTACATGAAACAAAGTGATCCGCCTTTTATGGCTGATGCATGCTAAGAGGTTTCCCCGCCATGTTTGCCTTCACCGTAGAAGCAATGTTAACTGCCCAATTTAAAGAACAATCCATCGATCGAGTCTCATTCTTGACATATCTTGATAAAAATTTGTTTTTTTTTAATGAATTTTTATAAATGGTTCTTCTCTTGTATAAATTTCAGGTCCCTCAATCCGGTAAACGAAACACGACGTTCTTCAAGGACAAGCTGATACTCATATGTGGGGATCAGGATACATTTGTTAAATTCTGGGACCGCGTCTGTAGCCTTGCCGGAGCATCAACACGAGTTGTCAATGAAGAGGATTTGAATATGTCTGGAGCATACGCATTGGTCACCGACTGGGATTGTCCACATGAGGTAATTCTAATAGATATTTATTTTTCAAATCAATTCTTATTTATGCAAAAAAAATGGTATATAGTGATGGATAATTAATAAATTAATACGACCCATGTCCACATATGAGGTAACGGTTATACCAAAGCGTTATCAAAATAAATAATTTTGTTAACACATAAAAATGATACTTTGTCAACATACTATACTAGAGTCCTTATGGGGCCTAAGGGCAGATATGACCCTACTCCATTCTGGTCTGTCGTCTCGGCTCACTCCAAGTCAGAACCATATGTTTGGATTCCGCGATGATTGATCGCCGCCAGGTCTGCTTGGGTCGGCCTCGTTTGCGCTGTCCCTGAGGATCAACATGCATCGCTATCACATATATTTTTTTTTAATTAATACAATCATTTTTTATTATAAGTTGAAGTGAACGAGACAGTAAGATTTTCATTAACTTGATTATGAGCTACATACACAAAAAAAATTTTCAAGAGTTTTCAAGAAAACTGTCTTGAGTGTTAAATATTGCGTACTAGTTTTTTTTACCCTATTTTTTTTAAATTTCAGGTGCAAAACAAGGCAAATCTAGACAACATTCCACTTGTCTCCACAACGTGGGTGAAGCAGTGTCTCATAGAAGGCAAAGTGCTGCCACCCACCAGCCACGATCGGTTCTCATTCATGTACACTGAGCCCGAATGATCCTGGGACTTTAAAAAGGTGCTCATTATACGTGAATTTTGACACTTATGAGTGCTTCTGACATTGTCACGGTGTTAGTGACTTGTGTGTTAAGTGGTTTAGTGACATCTTTAAATACAGGGCGGTTCTAAACGCCATCTGGTGGAGGTGCTTTAAAGTTTTCTTTAACAAAATTGTATTAATATTTTTTTTAAGTATATTACAACTGAAACATCTTTATGAATGTATAGCAGTGATAAATTATTATAACAAAATAACTGAATTATTATCGATATAAAAGTAGTTAATTCAATCATGTTTCTATGTAGTGTTTATTTGTTTCGTATTTAAAATGAAAGTTATATGTGACCCCCAGATGGTGTTACATTAACACCTGTATACACTACTGTGGTATTGTGGGTAGTTGTGTAAGCTTTGGTTATAGTTTTGTGTAATATATACAATTAAAAAAATACACATCTCAACGCAAACTGATCTCATATTTTCGAAAGTTAAATAACTTCCATTCCGTTTCGTCTACATTTCATTCTTGTAAATATAACAAATAAATAAATTAAAAAAAAAACTCATACATACATTTGATTAAATTGTAAAATTATGTAAATTGTCACTTGTAAAATATCAAATTTGACTTAAGAATCTATAAGTGGTAGCGTTAATATGATTGTATTCATAAGGTCGTGTAATACTAACATTTTTGATACCATAAGTGATTTTCTGTATTGTATAAAACAGTAACATCATCTTATTATATCTACCCGCTTAATTGATCGATATAATAAATTAATATATCACGTTATAAGAATCAAATCAAAAATATCTTTATTCATATAGGTAACTAAGGTACACTTATGAATCGTCAACAAAATAAATTAGACTCTACATTTACTGCCAGTTCCTAAATCAAGCGCGTATAGGGGACGAGAAGAACTGGCAAACACTCCACCACTCCTTTAAATCACCAAGAATGTTTCACAGTAGGTACGGTTAGATAGGGGTTTATAACAAAATAATTCACGAAACCGTTTGTTTCATTTTTATTTGACGAAATCGTTAACGGGACGTCAAATTCCAAGCGTTTCGTCTGTCATTTTGACATTTGTACTTTACAAGACGAAAGGCGAAAATATAGGCACGATCCTATATTATTCACACCAAAGTTCAGGATTCAGGCTTAAATTATTTATTTAACTCGTATAAAGTACAAACTTTACGAATAGTTTTCAACTGTATTCAATGACCGAAATAATGGTTTCTACTTTCAGAAGCTATGAATTTTGGGTGTGGTAACAGCGTGTCACGTGACCGCTTCACAAAGGCTTTTTTCAAACACTTATGGAATATCTCTCTAATTTTTCATTCGGGTTTACCTGTGTCAGTTTATGTATACATACCGTGCGCCCTGTAACTTAATAATTGTGATCGGCCTTTGTCTATTAAACTATGTAAGAATCAGTGTACGTCGTGCATTTATATTATTTTATATGTGAAATCAAATTTGATTTTTTTTTAATATGATTAAGACATTGCATAGTTGTATTTGTGTATTGTATGATAAAATGGTACTAAGATAATGTTCGTGTAAACTAAACTATAAATTGTAAAAAAATGTGTAAAACCTTTTTATTTATCGATTTGTCGTCGGTTCGGTCACGAGAATTATGCCAATATTGACTATATTGCATTTCGTCATAGTCGTAGAACAATGTCGTATCTAACAAATGCCAATCTTTACAGGGCAGCCATTTTTAATTATTCAAGCGTCATTTTACTATGAGAGCATTTTAAATCCGTCGTTATACCGACTGATTAATTTGAAAACTAAATTACATATTTGTTTTTTTATAATGCAGTAATATTTAGACAATATGGTATCGAAATATAGTGAAAAGTGAATTTCGCATTTTTATCAAAACCGTTCTACGACTATGACGATTTATTTGTAAACTATATACAACAGGTGATAAATATATCGAAAACATTTATTATATATAATTATTAACGTTATCGTTTTGACTGCCCCCAGATGCTTAAAACCTTAAGGACCGCCGTGACGGAATAATATTGAAATTTATTATCCCTAAATCTATCTTGACGCGATCTGATTGTAAATAATATAGTTGTAAGCTAATTTACATACAAATTGTGATTGTAATAAAGAATTGTCGATTAATGACTTCCCGTTTGCCTTCATCGGCCAAGCGTTTTCTTGGCTATCTTTTTTCTGACTACTCATTGTAGATTGTGGTCGTCAAATAGACCGTTCTTCTATAGAACACGGTCACGTGACCATTCCCATACAAATTCTGCCCTGTCGCAAATTTGTATAGTCGATAGTTTTAAGACCCCCAGGAATAACTATTAATTTATTGTATTGTTTTATTGCTTTTTTTTAAATATAGAAATAAACGTAGATGTCCAATGTATGTTGCCAGTGTTAAAATTTTTGTTGCATTTCATTTTTTTTTTTTTGAGTATACTCATTGCGGGAATTCAGTGTAATGTCTAAACTATTAATAAATTGTAAGAAACACAAATTGTTTTATGTTCCTGTTATTCAGAAAATATTATTTGAAAAGTCATAAGTTAATTTCATTGTAAGTAAGAAAAATACACAGACTCGGGGAGTTCTAATAAACTGGTAAATTCGATGATGTATCTTATTCTTGATTAAATGATTGTGCCGTAGTGTAATATTCAGAAAACCACCATCTTGTAGAAAGTATGAGCTGCTACTGTTTTCCACAGTTCGAGAGTTGGTAATAAAATAAAAATACCGTGGTGTCTAAGAGATGGCGTTGTATTCAAAAGAATTATTTTCGATCTTACGAATAGCCGTCATCTAATTTTATTGTGTTAAGTAGTAGTATTGTAAGCAGCCTTGGTATATGATAATATGCAGGCACAATTATAGATGTTCCTACATTACCTATTAATCCTGAATCTTACTAACCAAGTTCTCTCAACCGCTAAGCAGTTGTATCTAAACTTCTAGTGCTTCAACTACCAGTTAGTGATCTCGACTGACCGATGATCCAACCTTTTGGTTTGGAGAAAAAGCCTTCCTCTGGCAAACGTAACATCTAATTAATGATTCTTCAAAATGCGCTTATGATTGTTATTTGATAATAGTAGTTGAAATTTTAATCAAGCTTTAAAAGTACATACGCGTAAGAAATTGTATGCATGTTTTATAATATAAGCTCTGTTGATAGAAGTAACTTCTCGCAACAGTATAGTAAATATTATTCAAATGATTTCGTAATTTCTCTAAATAGTATTTAAGCATACGAAATTTACATACAATCGTCTTGAATATAAAAACACCTACATAATTATTTATCGTAAGAACAATGCTGGTCGTTTTGACCCCTGGGGTTGATATGATGACTCCTCCAGAGTGTATCGTTTAACCCTAAATGCTTTTAGGGCCAAACTTAAGGTTACACATATAAAAGCGACAACTATACCAGACTAACAACAGTTCGAGGCTAGCTTTTGAGGGGTTTTTTAATTTGAAATTGTCCTGGATTACGTTATCAGGCTGAGATGTATTACTGGTATGACGATCTTGCAGTGGCTATTTATGTGCGTAGAGAGAGAGTATTAGTGATTGGTGTGTGTTTCAAATACATATGGGCATAGAGCACAGAATTGGAATATTGATATGGTGAAGAAAGAATTTGTATTGTTTTGTATTTATTAGTAAGATTTGTTGTAGTGACAGCTCGTTTTGATTACATATCTTTAAGATTTATATGAACCGCCTCCGTGTCTGAATGACACAAAGTCTGGTCGACGGTTTTTCACACAAAATTAAAATCGGGTAATGGTAAATAAACTTATTCCGTAGATAAATAGAGCTCTAAAAAATTCCGTTTGCAAATATTTTAAAAACTTTTTGCTAACTTAGATTGTTGAACACTGCTCACATTATCTCGTTTAACGTCAAAGTTTATCGAGTTAACCTCAACATGATAGCTATAATTTCAATAAAATTAAAGAAACAAAATAGTATATATCAATTAAATAACCATGTATGTCTGTATATTTATTTATGCAATTCGATAAATTTTAACAATAAATATTAACAATAAATTTTAATAATAAACATAGGTAAGACCATATAAACAAAGTACCTAAGTATTAATATTCGATCGCTTTCGGCTTAAATGGGTAATTTGATTTCATACAAATTGTACAAATTGATTTCATACACATTTGTCTCAAGTTCCCATTTAATTGTCTTATGTGTAAACCTAGTTTTATTATCTAATAAGTTTTAAATGTATTTACCACATAATATGTCTGGGGACAGATATAATAAAACAAATAAATAAATACACAAACCTACCCACTAGTCATTACCTCTTCATTACAGTCCTCTCAGTCCAATTAATTACCATAGAAATTATTCTTATAAGGCTTAGATTTTAACAAAACGGCGAGTTATTTTTTTAGCTTGGGCCTTTAATTTATATTTACAAGGAGTTATATATTATTTATTACATAGGCAACACAAGGCACGCCAAGTAGTTATCATTAACAGATAAAGTAATTTAATATTTATCTTGCGTCATCGTGACGACTTCAATCGTTATATAATCTTATCTTAACTTAGACTCTGAAACTGCCAAAACAATGCTGAGTTTCTTTTTATTGTTTCATTTATATTAATATACTTTCTACCCATAATGCTGGCGGCCAAAACCAAAGCCTGCGTTACTTGTACTGACTACCAGATCCCTACTAATTCTTTCCAAAAGTCTCTACTCCAGTAGGAAAGAAATTTGAAGTTGGAGGAAATACTTTTGTACTCTTGATTCTAGACACTCGTGGAAAGCCTACTCTCAACATTTTTTAAAAATAATTATTAATATAAGATAGATGTAACAATGCCAGATGTACTAATGTATTCTTGCACATTTATTTGTATATGTATAAATATTATTGTAAGAAGTGACTATATATTACGGTGGCTGTTATAAATTAATGGTTAACACAAGTATCTACTGACTGTACTAATTCGTTTTTATATATTCTCTCCCACTTTGGAAATAATTTCCAAGGAATTAACTCACAAGTCATAAATAGTAGTTAGATTTTAATTAATTATCATCATCAAGTAATTGTATTTACTAACATTTATGAGACTTAGTTACTCTTAATAAATGGATATTATTATTAAGGTAACGTTCATAATATACAAAAAAACATTAACTTTTATACGATATTTACATAATAATGTATAACTTATATAAATCGTGTTTATTATATTAATATTTATAATTGATTATTAAAACGACGTTCTTGACTATATCATATAATGGACCATCGCTATTTATTTTAATTACTAAGGTTTTAGTTCAAACATACTAATTATTGTCGCTAGTAAAGGTTCGTTTGGGAACGTTATTTCTCACAGTTTGATTAAAAGGTTAAATAATAGTTTTCTGCAAAAATAAATCAATAAGGTACATGTTCTTTTTACGATAAGCTTTATGATTGTCAGTAATAATATACGCCTTGTTTACTGTCCCCTTATCGAAGTGATAAATATTCTGAGATCATTCCTTTATATGACTTCTGTTGAACGGTTTATGTGCTATAAGAACGGCTCTTCACGTGTATTAATACATTAATCATAATTTATAAAGAAAATATCTAATGAGATATATATGCGTTACATGCGAACTGTTTTCTGAATTCATTACTTAATGTTACTATCAAGTCCAAGTCAAAAAAGTTAAATTGAGTTTTAATTGATGAATTAAGACACAATAATGTAGAAACACATTCAATAAACGGTCTGTAAATGAATAAACAAACCGTCATCTATCGATTATAATAAATCTTAACCATATATCTGTCAATAAATGATGTTTATCTGTATATTTTTTGAGCTACAAAAACAAGGAAAGCTCTCTCAAGAGGCCACTTCTCGTTATCTTTAAAGATAGCGCGAATGTGTCGAGAAAAAATATTGTGGTTATGATAATAGTCCGCTTTTTATAACTACTGATACGTCCAGTACCTATATAAAATATTATCAGGGTTTTATAGCTTTTGTGTGGGATGATTATTATAACATTATAGGACGTACCGGGACGTAGCTTTAGCCTTGGTAGTCACAACAGGATAGCTATTTTCCTTAAAAAAATATGTATGAAATCCTATATGCAAGGAACTTGTATTATAATATATATCATTAAGTTAAGACTTTCCACATACTTAGAAATGTCGTGGAACTGTGTTTCCTAGACCGAAGTATGACTATAATATTATTAGAAGTATGCCATCATTGTCTATAATGCATAACGTATATTCGAAATAAGACTGACTACGTACGATAATAACATATATAAGCGTTTTATCATAGCTTTTTATACGTGAACAGGAAGGCTTTAGAGTTCAATAAGATATAATAAGTGGGAGTGCCAACCAATGGGAGTACGTCGCGGGGTCACGACCTCACCAATCAGACAGGGCACCGCCCTTCATAATTGTTCATATCACTGAAATACTGTAAAATATTGTGAAGATTATATAACATAGGACGTAACAGATGTTAATATTATGTGCCTACGGAATTTTTCCGACTACTTTATAGGCATAGAAAATTCTGTAGTCGTATCTGGCGTCGTAGCTGCACAATTTCATTCACAAATAAAATTAATACTTTACATTGTATTGAGATACGTTGTATTAGATCGTGAAACTCCACCACTCCAATATACGAGACAAATAAATGTATTATTGAATGTGTTAATGTTACACTAATGAATACAAAAAAACACATTTTATTATTTCTATTTTTAGATCATTTTACTTAAGTATGTATTAGTTGTACTTTAAAAAGTATGTTTTTTTAAAAGAAGAACTTAAAACTGTGTGTCATACATATACGCTACTAATCATTAGTATCAGTAATATAAGAGAAATGGAAACGGACACTCTTTTCTCATTTTTTGTATTCTCAGTACAGACCAATACTTATGTTATTACATAGACGAATCAGACAGTCTTTAAAGGCTATAAAAAATTAAATTTTTAATACAGAAGATTAGGTTCCAAGTGAAAGGTAGAAAATGGTACACAAGCTGAATAGCAAGGGCGCGGCGAAGTGCGGGCGGGTGAGTTATTGATTTTCAGCCGAGACGTTTCCGAGCGTTTCTTACTGTCCACAGTTCACAGGTACTGAATCATGTCGTAGTGTGTGCTTCATTAAGATACTTTCCAGGCTTATTACTTTACTAAGACTACTTTAGAGACATATTCTGCTATAGAACAGAACAAACTACAAACATCGGAGTGATTCTACATACTATTATTTAAACAATTCTGCAAATCCTTACACCATAATTACCTCTAATTAACACAAATGACTTTATAATATTAACAACGTTACTTTACTTAATGAAAGCTCTTTGATTTTATTTAAACAACGTATGTTTTGTTTCCTAATAAAATCCTCACGTTCAAACTTGCTTTATCAGCTTCAAATGTGTATTTTGTTATATACGAGAGGGAAAGCCTATTCGCAATCCGCTGGTGAACAACAAATCAGAATATTCAGCATTAAACTGTAAACATTAATATTCGCGTTCTAAAATAACCGCATGCTTTGTGTTAGATCAAACGAAACGAAACAAAACGACCAAACAGCGCAGGGTGAACAAAAACTAGCACCCTCATTACAGACTGAAAAATTACTTTGATCATACCGACTATGGGGAAGCTTTTGAAGCCTGAAATACGTAAAATATATGGCAAATATTTACCGTCAATTAAATAAATTGAAAGGGAAACACGCCACTCTTTACGGTGAAAAATATTGCGCCAGGCATATTTTAAGTAGACATTTTATTTCTTTTACTTATTCGATGACCTTTTATTATACAGAGAACAAATCCAACATCTACCTTGCAACCCGGGAGCAAGTCAGTGACTAAATTACCTAATTTGTTTACCATAGATACGGATAATAATCAGTTACATAAACGCCATAGTCAATCAATAATTAATCCCCAATTAACTAAAACCAGTCGGTGTGCTAATCAATCCGTTAGGGCGGGGTTCTAATCAGCATAAACTGGTAAACACGTCGTGTTCAATTTGCACTCCACTATTGATGATATAGTTCTATAATCATGGTTTGCATTTATCGTGTGACATTAACCTCTTTGAAGGTTTTTTTCTGCATGGCTACAAATCGAAATAGTTCTTGAGTTTTCGAACATTTTACAGACACATGATATTTTGAGTTTAAGACATTCGGTTTCTTCGCGATGAATGCTTTCAACAAGTTCTAATTGAACACAGAAATAATGTAAAAAAGAATGTTAAGCGTGCTCATTTAATTAGATTAGGGTTTGGTACACTATATTTCTGAAATTCGCGTGCTGAACCTTACCCTAGGGCCGTGTATTAAAAACATAGTTACACTCTGGTATACTAAAGCTTTTTCTATATTTGCAATGATTGATGAATGATCTTATAATTCCTCATATTATAGTTGCTTAAAACTGGCAACGCAATCTGAATACTTTTTTAGTCAGCGATATCACTTTTCCAGTATGACTCCTGCTAAGTGGGGCCTGTCTAAGAACTAAAATTCGATATGTACCTTCTTGTGTTAGGCACTAATTTATGGGACTGTTATATGCAGGCTATTCATACGTAATAAGTTTATCCACTTAACATTCAGTAAACAGTGTATCGTTTAAGAAAGCTCAAATCGCATCACACTAATACGCTTATACATGTGCAAACATTAAAAACCCGATCAGAACGGGGTGTGGTGTCACAATACTTATCCCCGACCATTCTATGTAGATCCCCGCAAAAAAACATTTCAGAGAGTATTTGTGGCATAGCAAATTATTTTAACTGTTTTTCAATGTATTCTGTAGGCCTCCAGAAAATTTTAATCATTTTAATATTTATTTTTTATCTACAGCTAATTGTATATATATAATAGCTGCAAAGAAATTCTAACTTGTTTTAGTGCTGACTGATACATTTACAACACACAGACCACAGCCAGCAAATGTGGTTCACAACTATTATGTCATTCCTATCTATTCTTAACCATAATTAGTGTAATTCTAATTTTTTTTATTTCATTTAGGGTTTTTTATGTAAATTATTAAGACTCTAAAGATATGTGTTTATAAAATAATTAAATACTCAATTGTTGACTGTACCTGAAATAGAACCAGGAACCCACTCGGGATTGTCACATTGTAACTATACGCCTATGAACAGCGTTGTCGTTATAGTTTATTAAAATGGCAGAGTCAATGTAATATTAACTATAAACAAGCTAGGACTTTAGTATATTTAGTAATCCTAGTGCAATTAAGTGTAAACATCTTTATTACGATTCTGTATCTGTCATAGTATAAATTTTTATGCAAATATTTAACGCCAAACGTCTGTATCAAGCTTGGCGAGGGGTCTTTTAGAACGGCTTTCGATTACGATGCGAGCTTTCGACTCGTCAAGTGGTAGAAAATCGTATCTGGGAGGGTTTCAACTCGATAGGTTTAATGCTATGCTCGAATTAACAAATTGTATTGGGTTGTACTATGGGTTTGTTCGCATTTTAAAATAAGTTGTGTACAAAGCCCGCAATCAAACATTCTCTATACAGTAACAATAAATTATTGTCTTTATTAAGCGAATATTTTTCAAACAAGGAACAAAATATGTTATGTTCTCGAACATTATTGTAACGAGAGTTATATTAACAAAAAGATCACTTGCCTTGTACATACGCTCTCAGGTTTGTTCAAACTGTAATTTACCAGAACCAGAGTTTAGTTCAAACAAGCTACAATTAGTCTTCTGTTACCCACTAAACCAGCCAGTGATAATTTAGGAGGGTACTTATTAATTATATCTGTAAATAAAATCCATTTTCTCTATTTAATTAAATTGGAACAGATATATTTTAAGTTATTGTTTATAAACATAATAGTAAATCTAACATCTCTACAAATTTGAGTGTCAAATAGAATCGACTTACTTAATTTTGACGTTTATTTATACAGAATGATCTATATCATTACTAAAATATTGAAATAGGAAATGAACCCGTGACCTCTCAATGTGCACATGGATTGTTCCCGATGGTATGCCTCAGAACGCACAAAAACCACGGAATCCCGAGGGGCGGAACCACCTGTGAATTCCGCATATTTCCAATCACGACACATTTTGTTATTTCATTGTATAGGGTGATAAAAAAATAAGCATTTGGCCAACTTAATTCTAATTATATTTTAAAAATCGAAGTCGATTTCTCTATAATTGTACGAATCTTGTGAAATTATTTGTGCATATATTTTTTTATAATAAATCACGTGTTATTATTCTTATACGAATAGAAAGTAGAAATGTGTATTTAAATATCTACTTAGCCTTATTTTCCTATTAAACCAAATCTAAATAAATATTTTTCTTTAATTAAGTAAATAATGTATTTGAGAAGTGTTTTCATACAAAATCGGTTCTCATAGAGTTATTTAAAAATGAACACCATGTAGATATGACCCCGTGAGAATTCGCTTCGGACGGCTTCTCCATAATACACAATTTTAACCAGGAAGCGTTTTTTGCTCACTGCACAACATCTAAGAAAATATATTTCTTACAGTGAAAGTATATATTTATTCTAACAGGTTTATTGAGGTACGCTGTCATTTAAAAAATCGCTATTTTTTATGCAGTAATGGCATTCACAAAATTAGATTCATATATTTAAACATCATGTATTTTTGTCACAAATATAAAATAAAGTACAACTACCATTCTAATAAAGCGGAGTTAATTGGATTTTATAACAATGTGTTTGTGGTTAGAATATCCTTCAATTAAATTAATTACCATACAGATTCTAGTTAGAATAACACGAATGGCGGGAATTGGCGCGGGATTTTTTATATCCTGTGGTGATTTGCCACCTGTGTGCGCTTTCCCACGCATGGCAACACGTGGGGTTATACTGTTAATTTTGGGAATTGTCAATGGACACCTGTGACGGGGCTCAGATTTTTTATCTGTATTTGATTTTGTAAACAGGTGCATGACAGCGAATATCAAATATGCAGCTTGTGGGTTTCATTATAAGGCCATAAAATATTTAAAAAATGCAGTTTTGCTGTCATCCATAGATAATCAATGATCACGTACATTTGAATTATTAAAACTAATAACATTTGAGTAGAGACTTTTGGACCATGTGGTGCAAGTGCACAGGCGCTTATTAAGGAATTAAGTAGGCACCTGGTAGTCAGTACCGGTCGTACAAGAGCTAGTGCTTTCCTTGCTCAGCATATAAGCATCGCGATACAGCGAGGAGATAACGCCAGCATTATGGGTACTCTGCCACAGGGACCAAAGTTTTCATATTTGTTTTAGTTTTGTGTTATTTTAAGTTATATTAGTTATAAAGAATATTAAGAATGTTTATGTTAAATGTCCCTATTTTAATAAAGTTATATGATATATGATCGAACTAATTATAATTATTACATATATAATGTTATATATGACGTAATTTATTGCACCTAACTGTTAATTGTGTTTTAATTATTATTTCAAAGCAATAATAATGATGTACGGTAATTTTTACACAATGCTATTTTGTAATGGAATCAAAAATATTTTGTTTCATTTTATAATTATATTATCATTAAGCCAAATATAACTTATAGACATTTAAAAAAAATGTTACATACTTAATTGATAATAAATACAAATTGTCGAAACGTACATCGTACGAATTAATTAAAACCACACTAAATCCATTATACTATTTAGAAAAATTACCGTCTTACGCCCCCATTACATTTTTCCACGACAATTACACACTAAACGAATACTAATTGACAATCTTACACCGTGTCGTCGGACATATTATTACCGTGAACACCGCTTAATGACCATTGTATGGCCGTAATCGTTTACCAAAGCCCTTTCGTAATTTCTAAGGAAAATAAAACCTTATTACTGATGTGTTACGAATTTTAATCGAAACATTTGCCGGTTTTATATCATTGTCGAAAATGACAACTCAATTGACAGCTGCGAGCGGCCATATTGATTTGGCGGCAAATTTATGACGTCCACCCACGGCTTGTTTGAGAATGGACATCCGAAACTCATTAATAGGACATTTGCGGTGTATACCTCTAAAGTCGAACAGCGTCAAGTTTTTGCATGTTTTTGAACAAAGCAATTAGCAGTACCGGTAAATTGTAGGCGGTATAGATAAATGGCACGTGTCTTTTGACAAATTTCATACGTTTTTGCAGAGGACAAAACTATAATAGTTTAGTAAATTATGTCTTCTAGCTTTCTTGTCCTTTATAATAAAGTTGCGTAAAGAATTGGCTTACACATAATTTATGTATAAATTGTTGTGTGTTTTCGAAATAAAGAAAAACACCGAGCTCAATACAGATAATTGAAATATCTATAAAATTATTCGTCATAAAGCATAATCGGATTACAATGATAAGGTTAATTTAGTGAAATCTCGGAAACCATACAAATGTACTGGGAGTTGGGACGTATGTGGGTCGGTAAAGGAAAGAAATGGTTTTCCGTCTTTATTTCTAGACTTCCGTTTCCTTGTTGGCTTCGATAAGGGTGACCATGAACAAATTATTATTTCATTAATGTCATTATTTGATGCACACATTTCGTGGGTTTGGAGATACTCCAGGAACGATTTTGGGACAATTAGAGGGTAAAAATAAAAACTCAAAGCCGAAATAATGGCACTTATTTGGTTGACAGGAAATATTACTGATTAGATCACAGTTATTAAATAATTAAAGGGTTTACGGTGTACGGTGTAGTTACAAAGACTTATACTCAGTTGAGGAAGTAGGCCAATTACTAAATTCTTAGAAATCATGGTGTGCCTACAAAACCTGCCACAATAGCATTAGTAAGAAAGACAATCCTCTTTGTTCCGCGCTTTCTTACCGCAGTTGGTATGGCTTCCCTCATTCAATTGCAGGATCCTGACAGTCATATATTATTTGGCCAATCTTAATAGGTAAATATACTATATTACATTATGAAATATTAACAAGCGCCCGAATTTCTTTAGTCTATTCGTGAGTTTGACATGTATATGTATCTGTGGCTGCTATGTCACAAAATATCCTTACGTATAATCTTTAACAATATAAATGCTTAAATTACATTAATTTACCAACCAAAAGATCATTAAAGATGACTTCAAACCCCTCAATATTTTTCAAAATACCCAAAACAAACAATTTTAATGGCGGAACTCACCTTCACCTTCCGTTTCCTATACATCACAGACGTCTATGATAAGCGACTTCAGCTCATATGACAATAAATATACAGATCATTATTATGTTTTATACATTTAGTTAAATTTAAACCGCACTTAATTAGAAAACGCAAAAACTTTGTAAATTTAAATTTAAAGGGTAAACTACTCATATATAACCTATTTATACGACAGCAACGTATAACGATTGCCCCAAGGAATTGTAAAAAATGTTATACACCTAGCACTATAAGAATGCTTGGCTATGTTTTTAAAACATCCAACTTGTTATAAGTAGCAAAACAAATTTTGTTCGAATTTTTCTTATTCTTATTCTCATATTGAATATTTGAAAATTGTAACCAATTACGTTTATTAAGTATGAACTTTAAATAATATAGGACATTATTAAGAGAGGAAACGATTATTGAGTGACCACTAACTGAAAGGTGATATCATAAGGGGAGGTCACACGTGCAACTTCCTTCCACCTTTGACAATTCATTTAATATTATGTTTCAAGCAATCGTTACAGACTTAATGGTGGCATATTAAATGCACAAAAAATGTCGATAAGTTGTAAAAAATGAATATATCTATTAAACAACAATGCAACACGACCAAATAAATAAAGATAGATATCAAGCGTTTTACCTAGAATCAAACCCGGTACGTTGGGGTAAAAAACGCGAACGTTGTAACATGTAAAATTATGCACTAATTATAACAAATACTTTAAAAATATATAATATACTAAACATTATAGTCTTAATTAAAAAGAATATAAACATAACAAAACATGAACAGCTTATTGGAATCAACGCTAATAAAACCGAAAAGGGAAACAATCACAATAAATTGGAATAATAGCACGATTAAAATTCATCGGTTATCAAAACATCTTTTCTTTGCCCACATTTTAAAAAGACAATTTCTAAGCAACTTCCCGCCGTAATATTTCCATATTTTAGGCCGGAATAAGGTTTAATTTACATATATATTCTTTAAATTTTTAATCAATTTAGAGTCTTGTACCTACGTAATAGGGGACATATTGAATATAGCAAAATAAAGTTTGTTAAGGTGTACATCATATCGAGTATTCGCAAAACTATGGGGTTGTTGAAGAAATGTGTCAGCTTTATGCCCATAGATTTGAATGATACGTTATTTTTATTCATAGCTTATAATATTATTGCTTCAAATGGTGGTCAACAAATTTTTACTGTATTGTTTTTAATTTGTGCCATCTAATTTTAAGTATAATAAATTGTTTCGTTTCTATTAATTAGTAATTTTAGGAAATCTAAGTTTTTATTTAAGTTAAAATCAAAACGAAGTAAATGACCTATTTTGTCTACATATTATTATGAAAAACTGGTCTCTTCTTAGCACTGGCTAGTCTCTTATATTATCATAGAAAGTAACGACTTAAGATATTTCAGAAATTTATGGCTACTTAAAACACCTTTTAACTTAAAATTATAAAATGTGTAAAACTTGTTTTGCAGGCCATCTTTTAACTTTATTTAGAAAGCTTTAAATAAAAAGCTGCATTAGTTTCATGCACAATATCGCCGAACACGCTCAATGTACTGGAACACATTGAATCCTGAACATTCATTCTTATGTTTTAAAAAAATATTCTCGATTTATTGCTATATCGAAAATGTCCCCAGCCGTGGCGAATATGCTCAATTTTTATTTCACCCCAATTCACATAAATTGTATATTCAATAAAATGGACAATACATATCCGCAACTGATCGTTAATAATAGAAATTACGTACTTTTAAACTGTTGTTTTTACTATTCATAACATCATTTACAAATGAACTAATAAATGTTCATAGAATCGTATCATTGACGCGTCATTCTATTTAGTTATGCTATAAAAAATATGAATTGAGATTAGCTTAGAGTTTTTAAACAGCATCTGTAAACTATATATGTTTTATGAAATTAACGTGGATGCAAAAAAAATATGAACTTCTAGTGACCCAAATATCTCCTCGCTTAACATACATCGCCATACTAGAAAATGTTAATTTCAATTAAATGTATTAGTTTGAAATTATATGAAACATTTGCTACATTCAATTAAATATTAATCTACGCCAATGAATTGCATAAGTTCTGTTATTCATAATGTAACTTTACACCGATCTCTAATGACGATAACATAAGAATGTTATAATTTTCATTGTTAGTATAAATTTGAGCATAGAAAACGGCATAACTTCCCAATACCATTAGCGTGCATTATTTTAAGAGATAAGAGCATTAAACCAGGAATGGGCACTATCTGAAACTGAAATGGATCTTACAGTTTAATGGGTGATATTTTTTGGGCAGGGACAAAGGTTAAGAGCGACCAATCGTGGCCATGCCGGAGATAAGTAGTTTGTGAGATGAAAGATTCTATTCCTGGTGTGTCTGGAGTTTTCGTACTCGGTAATGTGATTTCTTAAGCACGGGCTTATATGAAAAAACATAAGTGTAACAAAGTTAAACAAAATATTGTATATTTAAAAATACATTTCTTTTCTTCATATGTTTTATTATTTATTACTATTTTATAAACTGAAAGTAAATCGATATATGACTGTAAAATGGTTATGTTTAAATAATTATAACACAATGAAAAATTTAAAATGTTTTACTTTTATTTTATATAATATTCCTTAATTTATTATTGTTTCAAATGCAGTATGAACGTATTAAATTCACACTGGAATTGCGTTTTGGATTATCCGATTTTAATTGTGTTTTTGAGAAACTCAAGCGCAATAAATGTCTATGCAAATAACCATTAAATCGTTACTAAGTTAATTAATTCCTTAAAATAGTCATTGATCTATGGCTTGATTGACTTTGCCAATTTGTTATTTTAAATCAATTATATGATCTTCAAACTTCACTTTCGAAACTTGTTCTTACCTTCCTAACCGGGAGGTAATGTAAAAAATGACGATTTAAAATTTTACCACGAACTGGAATATAATTTTCTTTAAGTTCTGACAGCAAAGTGTAGATTAACTATACGTATATTCGAAAGAGAACGATTATGATTTAAGATGATGATAGCCATTGTATATTATGTATTGATTGTGCTTAAGGCCTTTGACACAGTACAGTAATTTATGACTTTAATAACGAACTTATTTATTAATAATCTGTATATCATCACTTAACAATAATTTCAGTATTGTTTCTTGTACTATTTGTTATTTAATATATAATCTAAGAATTTAATTAATAAAAATAGCTTTACGCAACCATAAAGTAAATTTGATTGTGTATCTTAAGCCGCGCATAAAACAGTTATTTAAAATCCAAATAAGTGTATCCCTAAACAAACCGTTCCATAAATCTAAAACTAGACAAAATAAATTTGACAAAAACTGTTCCCTTGCGTCACTAAAATGAGCCGAAGTGATGTGTATACGACACTTCATTTGCTTCACATCAGCCGAACTAATATCGAACATCGCGACTCAACGGACCACGAAAATAAATAAATTCCATAAAAAAAAACATTCCCCACAATTAAAAAAAGTCCAAAGTTATTTCGATTTCCATAAATATTCGTGGTGCCACCGTTTTTTGAGATATATCTTCCTGACTTTTTTCAAGATGCCAGTGATGCAATTAAATATCGATAGAGTCGATATTTGTGAACTTATTTAGGTAAATTGCATTGTTTAATCAATACCCTCATAAGTCACCAAAATTTGACAAAATTGACATATTGTAAGGCAAATGATTCCCTTCGTCCGTTCTCTGTTATACGAAAAGATACTAAATATCAATTTGTGTTTATAAACACTACACATTATAATTTCCTCATAACCTTCCGTGCCTTTCAACTGTAAATAAGTATTACGTAGGATCGTCATATCACTTCATCATTAAAAATACATAGATATCGATGTAACAACAACACTATCAGAATGCTTTACAGCGCACACATTGTATTTGGTTTTCAAATCCACACGCGCGTTACTGTCTACATAAATTGTAAACACTTCCGACCTAAATTATTGTTTTACTAATTATGTTTTGTTCAAATTTAGGTAATATTAAACTTTTTATAGTTAATTGACTCTCTAATAGAGAAAAAACGAAATGAATAATAGACAACTGAATAATTTGACACTGCTAAAGTGATTAAAAAATGCTGTTTGAAATTAGATATAAATTTGTTTTTTTTTTAAATTCATGATTTTCGAGATTTTTATGTTACGTTCTGATTGTCGTTGATTTAAATGCAAATTGAAATATACACGAATTGAACAATTCGTTCAATCCAGGGTTTGAATACGATTTAAGGGTTGCTGACTTAATATTATGAATTAAAAATTTGTTACAAATTGTACGTGAAACAGGTTTACTCCATTTGGTCATCTCAATGAGATGCATGATGAATTTTGAATGAGGCACGTGACAAAGTGTGTCGGATGCTGTAATATATTCTTTTGATATTAAATGGGTTAAGAATGTTTATTAATGAAATAGAATATTTATTTTGTGATTATCATGTTAAAGTTCACAACTACAATGGTGCATGTAAAACTTCCATGTGACAACAAAGGTCAAAGTCAAAGATAAATGACCTAACAAGTGAGTTTGGTTCTCAAGAGCCCCAACGGTCGTCATTCATCAATATTCAAGAAATTCCACTTTCTACGCAACTAGAGCCATTCATACGCATAAATCGTGGCCAAAAATTTCGCGCTATTATCCGCGAATTCTCACAATGCACGGGATACAAGCATTAATTATAAATTCTCGACGTATTGTCCGGCAAAGGTCAGCGCTTGACCCGTGAGAATAGAAAAAAGATTTAAAATCGCGACCCTTAAATTTGAATATCCCCTTGGTATCCGTTAAGAAAACAGTTTTATTGTTAGCGGTCCGGTCAGTCGGCTTTTGTGTGCAAATAATTTATTCTGTCGCATGTACAGTGCTGTGTCATCGTATTATTATTCAAATGGGGCAGGTGCGCGGACACAAACAGAACTGACCTTCGCTACCGTTTCTTAATTACTTAATGATAACCGTGTAGTCAAACGCTTTATCGGGTAAATAATATTCTTAGAAATAAGCGTTTTTTAAACATACTTATAAAACTTAATGTGCTACAAATATAATAGTATGATACGTTTCTTGTGTGTTAGTCCATAATACGTGTTGCCCTAGTGAATGAACAACTTGGCTGATATCATAAGAAATTGATATTTTCTTCTTAAAATAAACATAGATGATTAATAAAGGAATTTTACGTAATAGTTTAATTGTACCAATATAAAGTTTTTGTTCATTAGTTCGTCCTTTATCAATTCAGACTTCCAAAGAATACTTTAACATTTAGTTATACTAACAAGTGGATATATATAAAAAAAATATTTATTTTAAAACAATTTAAAAAAAATGTATCTCTATTTATTATTTTGATTATTTTTTGACAGCAGTCACTGGCTATTAAAGAACGAACAGAGTTTATTAGATTGTAAAAGACTCGTGTATGGGAAAAGCATATTAATGTTTAATTCCAAGCAAACCCATCTGCATTCGTTCTACTTCGGTTATATAGTTTATAAAATCCTATGCACCATATTGTGTAAGTAATGTATCTTTAACGATTTCAAATTGCATATAAATGAAACAAACTCATAGACCTCGGTCGACATGTAATATTTAATACAGTCTTATATCCCAATAAATGCGTTTATTATTTATTATATATAATATATTTATTTATTTACGCTAGGGCAATATCAGTCAACACTTTACTATATTATTTTATTTGGGCTTTTCCAGAAAAAGGGAAATTTACTCAGAGGGCGGTCATCAATCAGTGCCGTGGATTATGGCCTTCAGATTTTTATTCATCGGTACATTAGCATTATTTTATTTTTACTAAAGGTATTTAGTTATTTCCAACTTTTCGAAGTTCTTAATAGTACAAATGTGTTAACTCAAATTTCCGTTGGTTGTACTAAATACATTAACATTATAACAGTAAGTTAGTAAATATTTTTTTTTATTTCCAATTAATATTATCTTTTACACATTTAAACAATTTTGTTAGCGGAGCTTCAAAGTAATAACAAGATACGTGTGTTGGGAATACCCCGCGCTTTCCCTAATTACAATAACCATAAGGAAAAAATATATATTTCGAGGATTACTTGTATGTGAGTGAATCGAGTAAACAATATATTGTGAGAGATAAATTAAACAAATCAGTAATTATACACAATACACGTAGTTTTAAATTTTTACATACTTTATGTCGTATATTGGTAATATATTAATGAATTCAATGATAAGCCATTTAAAGAATGGCCAAGATTGAGGAACGATCTCTCGATAAAACTTTACGGGTTTTTGGGGTAAAGGGTAGAAATCTGTCTGCACTACACTGTTTCCATTGTATGGCGTCATAATCGTCATATCATATAAAAAGTAGTTTATTATTACCTGATATTAGGTACCATTCAAAGATTTTCTAATCCCAACAATAAAGATAAAGAGTTTTATCTTTTTTTAAACAATTATTAACTATTTTGTATTACAATTATTAAATATTTAGATCAAGGTAATTTTGTTTAGACGTTTTAGCATTAATTTCTCATTACTCAGGTCATACAGCGCATACTGTGTGCATACACAAAAGCCAATGGCTAACCCGTGGTTCAATGGACACCTCCATCAATGAAATGTGTAAAGGGTTGGCCTGATCCGCATAAGCTCACTCTAAACCACGCCACATCCACGCCCAAGGCTTTACTAACCCTGGATTATGGTGATTTCCATCCATACGGAGACGCTCGTTTGTTTTTATGACTAGATTAGACTGAACATCGTTATCACTTTTTTTTCATTTCTTCCTCGAAGATGATTTAAACCCTTCTTTTACCCAAATACTAACATTACTGTATTTGTTACTTTTGTTTTGAAGTTGAACATTTTAAAATCTATATTTAATAATAATTTAAAATTGTTTAATAAAGAAACCTGTGGTTTCCGTGCATAGTTCGTAATTAAAAAGTGGATCGAATTTCTCATATGTTCTAATTCTAGCAATGTCGCATACTGGGTTATTATTCACCCCGTATGTTGATTACATTAAATAAATGGATGTATAAAGATGAAACGTATTCTGCAAAATATATCCAAAACAAAGTCTGGCCATATTAAATCCTATTCTGTTTGATAAAATGCAGTTTGATACGAGTGCTTGTTATTTATAGCGAAATTATACAGTGCGCGTGAGAATAGCAACTTGCTAAGGGACGCTGGACTTTCCGGGTTTATATATTATACTAACCGTTATATTTAAATGAAACTGGCCAGACAAATCTCTCGTTTCATTGAAAAGCATTTTTTTGTGAAAGTATATTTTGTACTGCGTTTGAATTTGAGAATTTCAAACGCGTGTAATGTTTTAAATTAAACTTGAATGCAATATTCGCCATAAAATTTGTCTTGTTTCATTATTACTAGAAAGACTGAAAGTTTCTGTACGACCCGAATGTATACCATAAAATAAACTTTCTAATAACAGTTTGGTAAAGTTATTGGGGGCTTTGTAAATATTAATCTCGTAAATTTTTGTCAACATCCCTCAGACCCGTGGAGGGCAAACTTTGATCGATGGCTGCAATATTTACGTAATATCTTACGTTATTTTACTATGAGTTTTGTATTATATCTTGTGTTACAAAAATATCTATTTTAAATTGAATATTATATATTTTAACGCAAAAAAGCAGGACCCATAAATTGTGTTGGGTTCTTTCCTTTGAGTTTTGATTAAGTCTATTTATTGAATAAACAAAAGGTACTTCAATTCAAATTTAAAATCGAATAATTATTACTAACCAGCTATGTTTATAATTTTAATATAAAATAGTAAACATTTGTTCAAAAAAAGATAAAACTCTTTATCTTTATTGTTTTGATTAGAAAATCTTTGATTGGTGCCTAATGTCAGGTAATAATAGACTACTTTTTATATGATATCTCTCTTTTTCTCCTTAAAAGGAAGAGAGAATCAAAAAAGTGTATTTTTGAATACTGACTGGCTGTTATGTCAGCCAAAAATGCTGTGAATACGCGCGAGCTTCTAGTCAGTCGACAGGAGAGTCATAACAAAAAATCGGCGAAGGTGGCATTATCTTGTGTTTTGGCCTAATTTTACTAATTCTTAAAAAACTGGATCCTTACGGCAGCAGATTAAATATGATAATTGTATTCTTAAAGAATTTATTAATAGTGGTCGTATTTTTAAAACGCAATTAAAAATTACGTATCAAATTCACATAGAAGTGGACAGATGTGTTTAAAAAAAAGTTCTATTTACGTAAAAGGCGTGAGAGTTGCCCGTTACAAAAATAGAGCTTGTTAGTGGTCATTCGGTTTTTTTTCTTTGTAACAAAGGCCCAGCAAATTTGTATAACACTCCGCGAGTGGTTGAGAAAACAGTTTTTTTTGCTTTTTACGAGATTAAATATTTATGGCACGACACAATAGCTTCTGGGGAAAAAAAGATGTCACTGTTGGGGGTATTGGCCAGTGGATTATAAAATTAGTTCACTTGTAGAATTTCTATACCTTATTTAAAGACTAAAAATATGTTTAGGTAAGATTGTTTAATTGTATGGTTTATCAGTGAAATAATACAAAAGTGACAATCCATATTTTTACAAAATAATGAGGATATGAGCATTCAATTTAAAAGCTAATGGCTGAAACAACAACTTTTTTGAAAATTATCATGTTAAACACAAACATCCCTGGCATAAGTAAAATAAAGATATGCTTTAAAACTTAACAATATACATCTGCAAAATCCCTTTTCGATGTAGACATTCTGGAAAGCTAGTTTGCCCAACAAAAGGTACCGATGGGATCGAATTTTCTAAGCAAACGCACACGGCCTATATCCATTGTCCATCCTCCTTGCTTATAAACTTCATTCACCGGCTCAAAACATAATTGCCTCGTTCAAAAAAAAAATAATGTTATTCCGTATTCAAAACACATGTCACTTATCGATTTATCGCGTCACGAATCGGAATGTCCTTTTCGGACGAATTTTTAGTTAACCGTGAAGATGGTGACAGTTCCCATGACGGGTGAATTAAATTTTTAGACGTTTCAAAAGATTCTTGGACATTTTATTGTCGCAATTTCGGAAGTAATACGGATTAGTTCCGTTCATGTTCCGTTAGGTCTGGACATTTTATTACGATTTACATAAAAGCTTATTTCTTTCTGTAGATCCTATGAAATGTAGGTCAGGATGTTATGTATAATTTAAATTATTCCGTTTTAAGTAAATTCATTTTTTTTTAAATTTATCATAATTTTAGTAATTTGTTTATGTTATTTTGTTAAATGAGCATTTATCACGAGGTTATTAAAACGCGTTTATGTATCATTATTGTAACTGTCACTATTTTAAAAGGTGTATTTATATTTACGTATTATTACATAAAATTAGGAACATAGTAAAAAATAAGTTTATTTGTAAAAAATAGATCAACAAGACAGAAAAATTAATCCTTACGAATTTATAAAGATACAACAGTGTTATTTTGAATTTATAAAGCTAATAAAATAAAATAAACAATACGTTAACCAATAATATACGTATTTTATATTAATAGTATTTTTTTGTATATCAGATATGGAGATTAGTTAGCATTGTGAGAAATGGACCCCAATAATACCGGATGGGGTGGTCTCTGATTACGACGGTAACAAAAGTCTAGATGTGATGATAACCTAGCCACAATACATTGGTACTTTACACCCTCCAGCGGTTTTAGGGTTGCCACAAAATCACTTATTTAATAGGCCAAAATTTGAAGTCGTCATAATAATTATCTTTAGAAAAAAAGTAATATTATTATTTATTAATTATGAACTTTAAGATGCCATTGAAATTAACATTCACTTGGCCTGCGTTAAGGTCATTAATTTTGTTTATATAGTAAACATACGTGTTGCAATGACAACCCTAGTTGAACTCAATAGAAGCCCACGCAATGATTGGCATAATAACGGACGACCTGATCATAGATAAACTATTAATTTCGCTGGAGTATGGTGAACCGAAAGTTCAAAATACCCTGTTATTACTCTATGGTTTGTAAATTAGGGCATACCTACATATTCGTTTGTACGATTTCTATAGATTAGCTCGAGTTTTTCTGTGGTCATTTATAAATGTAAATGTTATTGACATTAAACGTAATAAAATATACTGTTAATCCATATTAAAATTTGTGAAGAATAAATGCAACGATATTTTTAAATATAATTGTATATGTGACGCATTATGACGCATAAATACTTATCTATTTTATTAGGGTTACCTCTATAAATATTGTACTTTACAACTTGAGAGCCTTTTCACTCTTATATATCAAAAAATAAATATTAAATTTCAACAAGTCGATCGTATGTAACCTGCCTAAAACATACAAATATTGTTTTGTATTTAATAGTATGCCACTGATTGGGGTAGAGTGCCCTTGAGGTTTGGCTTGATTGATTAATATTCAAATCTGCCCGACTTTATATCAACTTTTCCCTTTTAATAAGAATAATTAGTTCTACTTTTGGGTTTTTAAATAACTGTTAATCAAAAAACATACACTTTAATAGATTATTAATAAAATCGCAATGCCGTTGGATTTTTGAGGTTATGAGTTTTATCTATGGGTTAACCATACAGCACATAACCACAGATTAGCAATGTATTGTAATACTTGTCACTTAGGTCAGCTGATTGCAAGCAAATTATTTCGCATAATGGCGGGTCAGGATCTCTTAATAGGTACAATACATACGCGCTCCTCATACTAATAATATAAAATGTTCTTTGATACTTTGTCTTATAGGGTATTCAGGTCAAATTATAATCACGGTAATAGCATTAAGAGGTTAGTGCTGTGAGTCTGGGTCCAATTCCTGGCAAATTATTTTGTCTGCTCTAAGATGAATTTCTTTGACATATTGGATTGATGGTTTCGCCGTATAGGTATTATTATGGCAGGCTTAGTTATCGTCATGAATTGAGATGTATAAACATTAAAATTTCAAATAAGCGTGATCTTAATATTTATTCCAAATCACAACTGAACAGCACGAAAAAATTGTTTAAAATCACAATTAATAACAATTTTAATTACTTATTTTCTTGTGATTTGTTAGTTCGTTGTAAGTTTACAAACTTTAATTAATCTATACCAGATGTCATTTGTCAGATATATATTCACTTAACACCTTATGATAAAATATTGGTCATAGAAAACAAAAAATGCTGTTGCGGGAAGTGTGAATGAAAAATAATGCAAAAACGGTGATAAATTTGTCAAGACGATGCCGCCTCCTCAGCAATGTTTTTTTTTGTTTGTGGATAGACCTAGGTTTTTTCTTGGGATTAAACAATTTGACAACCAGTCAAGAAGTGGCTTTATTCACGTAAACCAGGGCATTTTAGTTAACGAATGTCATACATTTACGCTACATTTTCATACAAATATATCAAGGTAGAATTTTGTGTTATATGCAGACAACAAGAGCATATGACATTATGTATTATATATAAAATGAATGTATATAAGTAGTTTTTTTTGTTTAACTGTCACCCGCGCACAAATCTTTAATTACATTTTTAATATTATGCGTATAAGGAAACCCTCAAATCGACTTGCCCACTTGTTAATACCGACTAACCACATTTGCATACAATCGTTTTAAATTATGCAAATAGCTTTGCATTAATTAATTAAAGGTACATTTGTGCCATGTTTATGTTTAAATATATAAATTTAATTTAATATTTTTCAGCAATGTATCATTCTGTTCTTTCACATTAACGTCTCTTTAGGGCTATATTGGAGCATCTAGAAAAACGAAAGGATCGAATCGAAGAATCGATCTAGAATCGAAAGTCGAAAAACCTCTATGAAAAAAAGCCAATTAATTAATATCTTAGAGGTCAATATATTAATACTAGTGTCATACCTTTTATTTTATATTCAGTCGGTTAGAATTGAAACTACTATGCACAGTCGAGTATAATATACCTTAACGAGAAAAAACATAATCCATTTAAAGCCATCAATTTACATAAGCCTTTTATATCAACCCTATTAAGCGTTGACATCTTAAATATCCTTAAAACCTGTAAATAGCACAGACGTCGCGTGCCTATGCGCAGCATCCAACCCTTATCTTAACCCTTAAACGTGTGCCGGGATCACCTACCTTCGATCCCTCGTTTATCTCAATCCCTTTATCCTTTTACTAAAGGGTACATTGGCAAGATGTACCACGTGCCTTTTGTAAAGATAAAATGGTCCTTTTCATATACCTATATTTTATATGAATTGGAGTAGTATATAACTTTGAATGCTAAATTTTACATAGATTCATAATAAAATCTCAAATACTGTGCCGACCTTATTATACTTGTATGATTTTGTAACGGAACAAAACAATCTACTGTTATAGAATGTTAAAAAAAATCTATATATATGAACAAAAGTATGTAGATATCCCGTTGAAAGGAATCGAAATTTTATAGCGTATTTGGTGCGGATAGCATGTAACACGTGAATCGAAAACCGTGAGACCACACATGGTATGAATTAAACCAGACGATTCCGAAAACCAGATTTCTTTCTTCATCAATATTCACAATATTAGACGAAGCCCCTTATTCGAAATGATTTTTTTTGTACAGGTTTAACGACTTTTTTTCTTTAGTAAAAGACGCTTGTGACCCCTGACCCAAGAAGGGTCTTCTTTGAACGGTTGAATCTAGTTTGTATGAAAAAAGTATGTATAATAGTGGAGTGACGGTTTGGATGAAATTGTATGTGGTTTGGCCAGTTAATACCTTGAACGGAACAACCGTGTTAAATAGCGTGACTATGTAACGTTCATCATATAAAGATAAATACTAACAACGGTAAGGATGGAATCAATACGTTTTACTGCCCAACGAAGCTTATAGCGCGTACGCTACCTACGCTTATTACAATCAAATCACTTTAGTGTCTGATTACTATTCTCAAAGCAGTACTTCTATTATTCTATATTTTAATTTTAATACTGTGTTATATGGAATTCCATGTTTCGTCATTCGTTAAACATTATTTAATAAGTAAACATTGTATAATAATTTCCTTGATGTCTAACATAGGTTTCGAGTCCCAGTGGAATATTATTCTCGACAAATTTACAAATAATAAATTATATAATTACTAACCTTTGTTATTATCATTAATAACAAACACTTATGAATTCATCAATAACCGTTAATCTCGATACAACTTTGAACTTTTTACATGAAAATTTTACAATACAGAACGCGCCCGTTAAGTAACCCAATTTTTACACCATAAATAATAGAAAAAAAAATAACAAAAGCACGATCTTACGTAAAAATGTCCGAATTAATTTGTATAACGCCCCGATGCTTACACACAACGTGCATTGAGATCGAAAATTAGTCTACATTCATCTTTTTATGCTCTTTTTTTTAATTCTAATACTTTGACATTGACAGCTCGAGATAGGAATCCGGGATAAATAATCTCATTGAAAATTAATACTATTCTGAAGAAGTTTTGCGTCGCCTGATTGGGTTTATTGTTAAAGTTTTTTAGAAACTGGAAGCTTCTGTAAACAGTTGGCGTACATGAAATGAATAATAATTTAATACTCACGTTATGTACGTTTGAAAGTTTAACGTTAAAAGCTGGTCTATCTCACGTTGAAGTTGTCAAAGAATTGAAACGCGTGATCTTAACCCGTTTAATCTAAGCTTTGCACTAATTGCATTTTCAATTCGCATTTTCCCGGTGTAAACATCATATGTAATCTCATGTTAGTCCAAATATCGTTTGTAAATTGTACAGACATAGAGATGTATCATTACACTAGATAGATAGATAGGTATATATTCTATCACTATTTAAAATAAAGGAAGGTGCTCTAGGTTACGATAATATAATTAAGCAATTTAGATATATTAAACATTATGATGTACTTACATTGACACAAATTTATAATAAAACTTAATAATTAACATTAGGAAGATATCCTATTTAAAATCATATAAAATTAAGAAAGAGAGGACAATAGGCGTGTTTATAATGTAAACTTGATAAGTGTCATAATGTCATACAATTTGTACATAACTTGTACTCCTGTTATAAGATCTTTGACACAGCATCACAAGGGTTAACAACTAACCCCTTAACACGTGCCATTACGGGGTTAATCCTTAAGAAAATATTGTACAATACAGTATATCGTAAACATCATTTTGGTTCGATTATTTTATTATGAGATAAACTCTCTTTATTTAAGTACAATGAATATGTGGTTTAATTTGTAAGTATATTGTAACTATTACATTGTTTAAAGGTGTAAGGAAAAAAGTACTTAGAAATTGACTTTTCGTAATTGTTAATTTCGATATTTTTATAAAATATCGCGTTGTTGATTTTGATTAATTTGAAAACAATAATAATATTTTTATTTATTTTCCTTTAAATTTTGTAAATATACAGATAAAGATTATATCTATATTGGTAAAATGAGATAGGTCTAACCGGGTCGGTAAGGTCCAGTGATTAAATATTGATCACTTCTCCTAAGGGAAATATCAGGGATCGCTCATCGATCTCAGCTTATCTCTTTCCAATTATTTATTATTCTGTACGATTGTGTAAGGCGCATGTACGTGTAAGCTTTACGTTATTTTCCAAACCGTGGAGGCCTAATTTGAATTTACAACGAAAATATTCACTCAACACTTTCAGTTTGACTTTTTTCGCGTCGATTCTAAGGCTCCAAAAATAATTTACAAAGTTCCGAAGGCTCTGAAACGCTGATAAAAGCCTGTTTTATATTGAAACCCGTTATTAGTATCGTCAAAGGGAAGCTTAAATCCCATAACACCCACTCTTTGTGATGAAACCACGCGTGACGCAACCTTGCGCTTCCCTAGCTTAATCGCTCCGACTAAGTAGCATTAAACGCTGCCATACAATCCTATCACTTGCCAACAAATCTGATTTTCACTGCACTTTAATCCGATATCAACGGATCTCTTTTATTACCTCTAGTGTGCACATTTTCCTCCCGTGTAATATACATCGATGCATTCGCTACGCAACGTATCGTGCGATGCTTATAAAACCTTCAATGGTTGTGTTATGGAGAAAATATTCGCATAGATACATGATGATTACCGAAAAGCTCTCACCGTGTAGTCAATTAAGTGATCAGCCAGGGGTTCGCACAATTGGTCGCCTCCGCACAAAGAGACGTGAGTGGTACGCGATATTGCGAACGATGTTTTATTAGACAGATTAGGGTAAATTTTTAATAAACGCTCTTTACCACGGGAATATAATGTTTAAGTTTTATGTATAAAATGTTAGAATACTGTATGAAATAATAAATGTTATACAAAATATTACGCAACAGAAATAGGAATAAAAATCGGAATGTTTTACAGAGGAGCGCTCCGAAGCGTATTTTCGGTCAATCAATGAATTTCGGTGGCAAAATCGACGACAGCGTTGATGCGTGAAATCGTATCAGGGTTTATTCGAGCGCGACCATTGGTTGCCCGCCTCTGACCGTATTGAGGGCCAGTTTTGATCTGATTTTAACATACGACATAATTATATTTTCCGTTCGGATATTTTTAGACTCGGTTTTACAGTAAAATACATTCATAAAGCATATCTCACTTGAAAATTTTGTTTCAACTGTTGATTACTAATTCCTTTATGAAATTATGCAAATATTAAGCTTAAGGAATTACATTGTATTAGTAATAATACAAGTATAAGACATTACGGTACTACATGTACAAAATATTAACATAAAATTATCGTTTTATTGGACTAGAACGTATTTCATTGTATTTTTAACCGATTTAAAACGAGGTTATTTCTCATGTACATACCAATAGATGGTCTATAATGATTCAGGCTCTTCAGCATGCTTTTCATAATTTGTACGTAAACGTAAGGAATATAAGAGATCAGGAATGTAATTTATACTAATATCTTAATGTCATAAAAATAGGCTTAGTAGTTTTTCAGACTATGGCTATGTGAAAGTTGGTGTAATAAAGTAGGTAATAGTACACATATTACAACTATTTATTAATAAAAAACTTTACAAAATATATAAAATGCTGGGTTGTCTCGAAGAGATTGCTTATTAGCGATAAGGCCGCCCGTTGCTAATATATTTAATTAATAGATGTAAGTACATATAAGAATATGTACTTACTAATATGTGTTTAAGTGCAATAAAGTAAAAACACTAACATTAATTATAAAATTATCTAAAACTAGCTTTCCGCCCGCGGCTTCGCCCACGTGTAATTTGGTTAAGTATATAGCGATTTTTAATGATCTCGAAAGGGCTTTCTTTCATGGGCTAAAATCTTGTTACAATTGGAATTATATATAGCCTGTGTTACTCAGGGATAATGTAGCTTTACAGGATCGAATGATTCAGGGAAATCGAGGGCAACTTTCAAATTAACGTACAGGCAATTACTATTCTGACAATTTTATATTCTGATAGTCATCTTCTTATGTGTATGGGCTGATGATGGAAGGTAAAACTCCTCAGCGGTTAAGAGTTGAAAGAAAATTCTTACGAAGTTATGAGTACGAAATACGTACTTGTGAGGTTATTACTTATTAGCTTGACCAAATAATAAAAGGTAAGCCTCATTAATGTTAAGGATGTAGGTGGAAAAATGGATGCGGACAAACGATAAACGTCTCTTCACTTGTTTCCTTTTACTTGTTTGTATAGGTAGTGTTCACTTAAAATAATCATAGGGTTAAACTTTAATGAAAGTTTGAACTGCACGGTAGTCATTACACAATGGAGCATCTAATACCGCGATGGATATATTTGGCCTAAGTAGAAGTTCTTTAAAAAAAAACTAAGACTCAACCTCGCACACTTACTCACACAGCAACACCCATTGCACACACTGACACACACACACATACTAAAATGTTCGTACTTCACATAGTTCCACTTGTTCATGTGTATATATATTTTTATATATTTTTTTCTGTTCGTGTTTTTTTTGTTATTCTTTTTCCTGATCTTAGATTCTATTTCCGGTTCTATATTTTAACCTTATTTTGGCTTTATTTTTATTGTGTAAACTGTTTTTGATAAGCTGTATCGGTTTAAGAAATAAAAAAATAAAATAAATCTAGGTTGATGACGAATTTTATCAACGCCATCTATCGAGCACATTGTTCAACACTTCAACCGCGCCCGCGCGCACTGCGTTATTTGTTATTTTTGTTACCTCTCATAAATTTTAATATTAAAATTAGCTTATATTAGAACATATTTAACAATATATAACTAATCAATCAATATAAGTGTTTAAAAATTTTGAAGCAGTGGTTGAAGTAAATTTTCAATTGACTATAACTTCTTTTTCTCTTAACCGATTTTGACAAAATAAACTTTTGACAACGCTCCCAATTATATGTAATCCAACTGTGAAAACCGCGTTCAAATCCGTTTAGTAGTTTTCAAGTTATAACGTACCAGACAGACAGACAGACAGACAGACAGACAGACAGACAAGAATTCCAAAAATTGTTTTTTTGGTTTCTATGACTCTTTTTTAATTGACTACTTTCAGTTTTTTGGAAAAATATTTAATGTACAGATTTTCGATTTTTACTGTCTTATTATTAGTATAGATAGATAAGTACTTTGTAATAGTATAAAATGCATTAATGATTTTTACACAAAAAAATAGGAATCGAATATTTAAAAATATTGTCACCATCTATTAACATGCGTCGGACACAGATAAATAATATTACTTTAAAAAAGATTAAGAAACGAACAAATACAAAATATCGTTTTAGGTCGTTTGTAATCTACGCCCATAAACATATATGTGTATAACTACTAAGTATTTGTGTTATGAAGACATCGGGAAGAAGATATCACATATAGAGCAGCGAGCTGATAACCCATAACCCCGTTATCTTGAGGAAAATAGGTTATAACTGCAATAATGCTCTTTGAACGACGCATTTTGTCATCATTCCAATCGGTTGCCTCCTAAAAACCTAGGGATTTAAGACGTGTGCATATTAGTATAAATGTTATAAAAAAACTTTGATTCCGTGCTCCAATAGCATATACCGAGAAAATTATCGGACAGAATGAACATTTATACAAATACCATAGTACCTTCAAACGGTATAAATACCTAAATGTATTAAATTATATACATTAAAAGTCTGAGTTTCGTATAAATAAATAGCCTCTCGATTTATGATTATTATTATGTAATTTACGAATAAACGTTACAATAGGCGACTCAGATTCACAATGGGGAATATTTTAATTTTTAGATACGTATCTGGATTTTTTTTAACACTGTGTATTAATTAATTTATTAAGAAAAGGAAACATATACAGATACATCGCAATACAAAAATCGAGTTATAAGAATATGATAAGATGTATCCTAAAGTAATGATTGAAGTCCAGTATTCACTGAGTCAACCAAACGTCATTAGAAACTCGAAATTTAGAAAATACTTTGTTCGAAATATACGGAATCGTAAATTGAAATTGTGTGGTAAGCCAGCAAGTGGGTGGTGGGTTTTATTACATTTTAGTCACTTCTAAAGTCCATTTCAGTACTGAATGCCTCGCGTCGGAATAAATCAATCAGTTCGAATTAAAACAAATGCTATCGATCTTAATAAGAACAAGTATATGTCGGGTTTAAATCACTCGTTTGTGCCTTGCTGTTTATTTGTTTGTCTCCTCAGGATAATTTAGGAACACAAATGCAAAAAGGAGTTAAGTGATGTTTAAATTGTATACCACGATATAGGGTAATTTCGTAGTTCTTAATATGCATAGTTATGGCGGTCATACATGAAATATGGCCTATTACAAAAAAAATACCAGTTTTTAAACCAAAATTTATGACTTGAAACATATAGTAACAACATTACATGTAGGTATATTATACAAAAAATATCTTCTACAATTCTGCACAAGTATAATAACGCATTGCATTTGAGAATAGGCGAGACCTTTCCTAAATATTGAGGTCTACAATTCAGCAAAGTAGTCAATTAGTCTGTTAGGTCATATAACGGGTCACCCGTATTTTAGCTACCTGCATCCAAATAGTCAACCCGCCGAGGGTAGAGGGAGGTGGGTTGACACGATCAATGAGAAGCAGATCCTATTACTTCACTTATGACTTGAAGCTTATTATAATCCAGTCACTAAATAATTTTACCATAATTTTCTGTTTTTATCCGGTACTGGAATCAATATATTTTTCAAATAAAAGGGTATAATTTGAAAGTGATTAATAATAACTTCGCATTCGGATACTCATGTATTAGTTGTTACCTTATTAACTCATTAATATCAATCAATGTTATGGATTCCTTGTAAAGAAGTAATCCCTATTTATATGAGCTCATAGTATTTTATTGTAATAATAGAGTATATGCAAATCTCTTCTAAACTGCCTACATGTTCAGAAACACCTCAGTGTCTACAAAGATCAAATGACGCGATTTTATGCTAAATGTCCAGTGTACAAAATTTTTTGAACGTAAATAGAACACTTTTTGGAGTTTCTCCTACAATATATATTTATAAGGGTGGTGGGCGGGTCGACCTTTGACCCGCCTCACCGCCCTTTCAACCTCATTCCTTATTAAAACTCCAACAGCCTCAAGATACCTAGCTTTTGTAAAATAATAATTAGCGTGGCCTTGTGAAGTACAAGCAACATCCGTTTTACCCAATTAATAAATATCTCTAAGCAGAATATTGATTTAAGAAATAAGATCTTGAATATTGAGTATCTGAACCTTATAATTTATATTATTCAGTGTAGCCGATTTAGTTTAAAGATTACAAAATATAATTAGATTAAAAATACAAAGACTTACAAAAACTTGTTTTGTGACATTAATTTATAATTGTATAAAATGTAATCGAATTTCCATGGCAGTGATATACCTACATCTGCAAAGGTTCCTATAAGTGTTGTTATATTTTTGAAATGAACTGTTATGCCATAAAAACTCGGTACAATTGTACAAAAACATAGTAATTTAAACCTGACAAGTTTTAAAGCGTAAAAATAAAAACACATTCCGTTAGACAATAATACTAAAAAAAGCAGATTTCAGTGACATTGACGGACGTGATGCGCACGCGCCGCGCGCTTGACGAGTGCGCAGGAGTGGCGCGATATGCCCCGCCCACTGACGCCCCGTAATCTAGATGGATCTAGATCACTGCGGATCAATCATTTTTGTAGATCACGCAAGTTTAATTGTTCAATTGCATGATTTTTAAATACAATATTGTAAAATTCTATTATATTGAGTATGATGTTGGTAAATAATTATAGAAATAGTTAATTGTTAAGCTTGAATAGTACTACCTATTTGTTAAAAAAAATTAATGGAACGTAGAACACGTTTCAAAAAGTCTTCTACGTAAATTTTTACATACCTCTCGTCTTATCTATGTAAAAATATTCAGCGTAGTAATTCACGTTGCGGGGCGAATGCAAAAACTAGTTGAGTGAAACATCTGTCTGAAGGCTGAAGGAACTAGGTATAATAGGGAGCTATAGGTACGCCCGCAGAAATATGGACGTCGGAAAGTTGATACAAAGTAGGATTTTCATGTACGGTCTGCAAATAAACACTTTTTTCTTATCATGATATTTTTTTGCATTGAGTCCATTGTAATATGCCATGGTAAATTTGGTAGAGTGATGAATAAATTACGTAGGATTTTAGTCTGTTATGTCGTAATCTGAAAAAAAATATGGATTCTGTGCTAATTGTGAATTGAATTTGGGTAATCTACAAGAGCTTTATTATTTGTACTTAGAATTATATTATCAAAAAATATTTTATTATTTTATTGTTAAAATAAAGCGTAAATAATAATAACTATATTTCTTGTTTCCGTCCGACCGTACCGACTGAAAGATTTTCCCCCCGAGTGGGGGTTCGGAGGTGGCGGGGCCTTCGCTCTGCCCCCGGGCCACCGGGCCAATGGCGGAGCGGCGCGGCCTGCACCGTGCCACGACCCGACTCAGTCGCGACTCAGCCGCGACCCTTGACACACGTTTGACGCGCGCGGCCGCGTCCTACTCGTTGCCCGCTACCGGCATCATCACGCACGGAGCGCTAGTATACGGCGGGGTCGGTGGCCCGGGCCTTTGCCCTCCGAGAGCCTCCGACCACCCGCCTCTCGAACTCGGCTTCCGCGGCAGCTGGCGCGATGATGAACTGCTGCCCTCGACGCCCGCCAGCCAGGCTGCGTCGACGCAGAGCGGCTCCTCCGTCACGGATAAAGGCCAAAACGTGGAGTGCGTCGTTTGCGGAGACAAGTCTTCGGGAAAGCACTATGGCCAGTTCACTTGTGAGGGTATGTAGGCAGTGAGTGATGTGTTAAAGTGCTGTGACGTGACGTGCTTTTAACCTGTCGGTAACGCTTTGAACTTTGACCCCAAATTCGCGCAGTCTTAAAAATTTGTTGACGGTTTTCTTGTTATGTAACTTCGCCGATAACTAAGGTCGCGAAACCTTAACTATTACTACTATATAAAAAATAAAAACAAAAGTTGATTTACAATATATTCGTAAAAGTTAATATAAAGAAAGCTTACGGTTCAATTTGTTATTATATTATCTATGCAATTATCAAATTATCGCGGTATAAGATTACCTTTATATTGATGAGGGCATTGAGGGTAATTAATAAGCTTTTTTGTTTCGTTACTTGAGGTACTATGTACCGTATATATAATTACTTATTAATATTCAAAATTTGCTCGTTTCAATTTCAATAACTACATAGGCTTCGTCATAAATCACATCATCGCTTATATAAAATATCATATTTCTACATCAAAGATAGCAATAGATTAAAAACAAAGTTTCAAATACTGCTGTTTGAGATAAGGGGTGCTCAACTTTTATGCAAATAAGTCAATTAAGGAATTTGATCATAAATGAAGAATTTATCCCATTATAAATATAAATTATTAGCTTATACCTCCGTACAATGTACCGTAAATCAAGATTTGCAAATATATTTTAAGTGTTAATCTTGGTGATATATTGTTTCATTCGTCGTCTAAGTTTCTATAATTTATTAATGGGAGCTTTCTAACATAACTTATACTAGTTCTGACCCTCGGCTTCGTCTTGTCGTTTAAGTACGTCGTCATTCGCGCGTTAATTCATTTGTCAAAATCATCACTCTATATATTACATATATTTCTGCGCTATTTATTCTATTTCGGAGAGATTTTATTAATTCATTTATATTATCTTATCGCTATAAATAGATTTAAAGTTATTTAAACACTTAAGCCTAGGTATTAGTTGCACTAACCTCAATTTTAGAATTTACTATAATTTTAAATAGTAACGATATTGAGAAAGTATTTAAAGGTATAGTTAATTATCCTCTACCATAAAATATAACTCGAAGGTTTTAAGTCAATTATACGCGACAACGACCACCTTAATTTATAATCTATTGTCACTCGAACAAATTACGATCTCAATTTAGCGTAACTATATTATGACCTAACTTGGAAGTGATTCTATTTGACCATAACATTATTTTTCTAGCATTTAGTTACATTAATTCATCAACTTTGTCCAATTCACTTACAGCAACCAGGATTTTATTATTTTATTAGTATTGATTGAATATGCCTCTTTATGTACAGAAATAAACCTTTTATTGAGATTTAATATTAATATAATATTTTATTAACTTTTATAATTTCCTAATAATACGTAATTATCTATTGAAACTTTCGTAATAAGCATAATATTTTTTTAATACGCATTGTTAGTGACTGTGCCTACTAAATTGACCTAAATGCTTTGAATAAAAGTCTCTTAGCGGAAAATGTCTAGAATTACAGTAATAATAAGTAATAACTGTCACGCTAGGTATATTTTAATAATAGTGTTGCCAACTTATTATTCAAGGTATAACCTCTCAATATCCTAATAAAGCCAGTCTCACTATTTTCTATTTTATTGTTTATATTTTATTTCTGTCTATCTAAAAGAATAGTTTTTTTTATTTGGACTTAGATGTGTTCTAGTATTCGACCCCTATTAAAATATTTTTAATTTCATTAGTTAGCAGCCTATAAAATCACTTATTTTTATTTACTAATACGGGCGTTTAAATAATATAGGTAGTGCTAAGATAATGCTTTTATTATATATATATATATATATATATATATATATATATATTATCAACACGAAAAATAAAATACTTGAAGTGAAAGTTGCGATTTATTGATCATGAATCCTCGTAGGAGACAAAGTGTTATTAAGATTGGCCGTTAGTGCGATGCAGGTAATCACCGGTTAGGTTTAAACATAATTATCTAAGTGACTAAGATAGCCTTACAGATAAAAAATTGAATGAATCTTGGGAACCTCTTTCACTCGCCACTAACTATGTACATCTAATGACAGTTGCTTTTAAATATACATCTTATTTGTCTCGATATATCTTTAATGTCGGATCAAGCTTCCCTTACTTAATCTTTCGAGCGCCATCTATTGGGACGTATTTGGAACATAAACACAATTAAATCTTCTATGCAAAAGTAAAAGGAATAACTTTTCGTAATTTTGTTTCTTCTAAAATAAACTATTTTATAATTAAATAAATGCCTTAGCTTTTTAAAATAGCAATATGAAATTTACATTGTGAGCGAAATAATTCGCTTATTACAGTGCATCGGGCCCAAAGACCAGCCTTGACCCGTTTTGAACCCAACGACCCCATCGGCTAAAAATTTTTGTGGTCATTGCTTTGAAAATTTGATCCTTAGCAATCCGACAACAGACGATAGGATTGTCAATTGCCTCTATAATCAAGAATTTTTTTTTTCGAGTATACAAAATTTTCTCATTTCTATCAAATGCAATTACAAAACACAATTTTGGACCGTCCATTCAATATGTCATATTTTATCATTCATTCAACTAATATTCCGTAAGCTTTTACAATTAAATTTTCCAAGCGTATTTTTCTTAATAAAGATAAATGTCAACACTATTTTATAGCTTGTAAAACCCAGACAATATTTTATTAAACAACTTATTTTTAATAATACTATCTTGTCCATAAAAAATCGGTTTTGATTTAGGCTTGCTTTTATACAAAACCACTTTATCAAATAACACGTATAATCTGGGTTGTGATACCAATCTCGGTAAAATATTAAACTCTAGGCAAATTCTTTTACTGGGGCCCGTATGGGTCTGAACCCTGTTTAAATAAGCAGAAGGCAATTAGATAAAAGAAAAAATTGTAAATTTTGTATTAAACAGCTCCTTTTAAGTATTTAACAGAGCTTTTCCCTCCACTGAGCATTGGCACATTCAAACCTTGTCATGACTATACTCGTATAACATGTATATAAAAGATATGTCAATTTCAAATATGTCAATTGTCAACAGAATCACCCGTTAGCTGACTTTACGTCAAAGCAATAGTTCTGCATTCTCTTTGGGTGTGGGTTAGCTTTCACTGATATGCAAACAATTCGGCATTAACAATACTGTTTTTATATTTCGTAACCTAAAGCCAGACGCCTGCTTATCTAAAATGGCGGCATGTTCTTAAGCTGGCGAATAAAATCGTTCGTATTAATAAATTAGAGTGAATTTTACATTCTTATCACGCATGGCGCCGCATGGGTCGTGAACTTGGCTATCTTTTCAGTAATATCGGAAACCATTTGATATTTTTGAATAAATTTGTTAGATTCGGTCAATATAATTCCATTGTAATTTATTATTGGAAAGTTTATTATAACTTGAATAATGCATAGTTTAAGTGGTTTTAAGACACGATAAGTTTACTAAAATAATTTTATAATATGCTTTATGAACTGTAAATCTTTTCAGAATATACTGTTCTTTAATTTTAGAAATTGTTCATTCAAAATTTGTCTTTATACATGGCGCGCTGCATTAGTGTTGGCCATAAATTGCTATTTTGATGTCGACAAATCCACTTTATTAACAGGTGGACCTCCCGCTGTTCCACTTGGAACCTTGTCAATGTATACGCCTATGAATCATTACGAGAAATGCCCTATTACCTTTATGGTGTTGCTTCGACAAAGTTCTTTATACGGGCTCCTTTTGACTTAAATGCTTGCGTCCGTGAGCGACACTACATATTTGACACCTAAGTTTAGTGATGTAGCGTGACGATACATAATTATTCATTTAATTCTGTTTGTTGAAGTAAATAATTTATATCAATTTTGATTCTTTTTCCTTTATTTAAACATATTCAGATTGACGTCATAACATAGTTCCTCAAATGTATTTCAATAGTAGGTCGTCTCAAACTAGTAGGTATATAAATTAAACTAAATAGCTTTATATATTTGTGTATTAGATACTTAACTTTCTACAATATATAATTTACAAGTAGATCGTTATCAGTGTTCTAAATTGCTGTTCTACCACGTTTACATTTTATAAAACAAATTAAATCATGCAAGATAAGGATCAAACGTTAGGCGAAACTATTCTAACGTTCCATTAATTTAAACATTTTAAAATTGGAATGTGCTGTTCACATTATTTCCACATCATGGAAAATACAATATATGAATGCTAAATAAAAAATGTGTAATTGTTACGACCGAAACGAAAATCGAAAGCGATAAAATTTTCAAGTATCGATATATAGCACAACACTATAACCGGTCACTTTATGGTATGTTTTGTCCCGCAATACCGTGGCAGTTAACCCTATCTTTACGAGCGACTCTAAACATAAGTGTCTTCCTCGACTTATTTATTTTTATCTCATTTGACTTTTTAAATTGAATCCACTATCGGCTCGTGTGTGGCTCTCTCTCCGGCCACTAAACCTGTCAATAAACTTAAATTGTATGAATTAGTGACCTGTTTTAATGAAATCGATGATTCCAATGTTATTTATGTACAACATCAGTATATAGGTACAAATGTTATTTATTTGCACAAAAATATCACAAGTCATCTCTTCAATTTTGATTTATGTGCAAAACATTATTTATTTTATTATTTCACAATAAATAAATTATTGTTTAGCTTAAAAATAACAAAATTACCTCAGAAGATTTCCAAAAAGGCGACCCCTAATTGAGTCTAGCTATGAGTAACAAAGTATTACGTTTTGTATATAGTGGTGTTTTAACAGGTAACGCGAGGTACTTTGCGATCTTGCTATGTCAATATCCGTCTTAAATTTAGTCGTTTGAGTCTTAAAATGTTGATAAATATAATCTATGGGTGATTTTTTTAAACTTTTTCACATTTTTTAATTATATATTCGTAATTGAGTATTGTCGTCTAACTATGAATAAATAATGTGTAGGTAATGTATACTTCGCTATGCCAACTGTATAGATACCTTATACTGTACTAAGAATAAATCCATAATGAATCAAAGGTCAACGTTCGATACATATAGCAGAGAATTATTAGAAATGAAATTTTAAATTGAATTAGATTGGAATCAATTGAGCGAGATTATTACTGCAGTCATCAATCATTTCACTGAAAATCATTAGGCTTTGAGGCCATAGAGGCGGTAATTATTTTAGTAATTAACATTTTATTGTTATGGATACAACGCAAATTTAATATGGAGAATGTTTAATTTAGCCAAAGTCAAGATAAAATGCTTTACGTCAAGTTGACGTGAACGTCTTTAATCATAACTGAAGCTGTAGACCAGAGTCGTGTCATTCGAAAGAGAAATGACAGATCACAGCTTACTCTGTGAATAAAATAGAATATCTTCTATAAATATTTTTATTTCATATTGAGTAGCTAAAAATATTATAATGAATGGCAGATATGCGATGACTCATAAAATTGGGTTTCCCAAAAGTAATGTTAAAATAGTTTTTGTCTATTTCTTAAATTTATGATCTATTTACATGTATAATCATTACAAATTAAAATAAATTATAATTATTACTAAATAAATGTACAATGTCTGTTATCTAAACATTCCTTCAAAATAGATAAAAGAAAGTGGTAATTACATACCCATATGTAGGCTATAAGTTTAATTCTCCCTGTCTCTAACTTCCGGGGCTATAATAAAAACATATATATTTATCTCAACGTTTTAGCAAACACGCCGATAGCAAAACGAAAAAGAGCTTTTGATAGTGCATTCTATTTTATCGCAATTAATTTTAGAGTTGTTCACTATGTAGAATTAATTTACAGAATATAAATGAAAGCGTGTTAGTATTAAGCTTGTTTCCACAAATCGCAATGTCAATGCACCGACTATCATGCAATTTGTGAGATATTTCCCAACGATAGCGGTAATTGGAGGCGAGTGCACACCGCACATCTTACATTGAAACATGTATCGTATTTATACAAATCCATAGACATTTTGAGACTCTATAGAAAAAGACAAAAAGTTTGACCAATTAAAGTCACTTGGAATAAGTAAACCACAGATAAACAAATTATTTCGGCCGTAATACTTAATTCGATGTGTTCATCATGTATGGGAATAGAAAATATTGTCTTTTATATACTCAAAGCCAGGGAAGCTGTCTTATCACTTATCAGTTGTGAACGTGCGCGTCGCCTAACGGTGTATTGCATCCGAAATGTGGAACCAGCTATTCACAGCTTCTTAGAATTATACAGAATGTGCTATCTATTTCCAGCATTCATACAGGCTCTGAGAAATGCTTTAAATGCCAGTTTTGTTTAAACAATTGTTTATATTGATTTTTATAGCATTTATAGTACTATGAGGTAATTATTTAATAGTAAAGGGAGGTTGGTCAGTTTAAAGCTGTTAAAACTATATTCCGTATTAGGCTTTATCCGGCCTATAACTATATGTTACGTGTCATATAAAAATTTAATATGGATTATGATGTAATTTAAATATTTTAATAAGAAAGTCTCGTGTTCACACTTGCGTGCCATAATGTCATTAATCGTAGTCTTATTAAGTGTAATAGCTTTATTTGAAATATTATTAAAATATTTGATATCGTGTTAATCGGATCGTTTAACGAAACGATTAATCGTACAATAAGTTGTTCCAACTGTTGACTTCTTGAATTTTAAAATCAGAATATGAATGTTGTTGGGACGTTCTATTTTTAAAATAAGCTGCAATATGTATGGGTAGTACCTACAGTTGATGACACTGCCAAAAACAAAACAAAAACTTTCGTAGTTTAAACTGTATGTACCTACTTAAAATTGTATAGATTATATGAAATGTACATAAGATTGCTCTATTAATAATTTGAAGTGTTGTTATCGTTAAAAATACAAAAGTTTAAATAAATTATGCAAGTATGACAAAAATTAATAGCGTAAAAAATCATAAAGACTGACTATCACAGTGCAATTAAATTATACAGTTTGTTTTATTTGACAGATCTCTTTTGTATAGGAAATATAAATAACAGTTTTATCTCAATTTTAATAAGATCGAACTAATGTTTGATTTAGAAAGTAAAAATCGATATTTGTCAATATTAACTATAATCGCGTATAAATTTAAATCCATTCATATGAATGGATATCAATACAATATTGTAAAATAAATAATGATTTCTGATGGATTTTATTTGTCGATATATATCAAAACTCTTACTAATTAATAATGATAGTAAATTTAAATAATGTTGATTTATGGAGCTTTCGAGATGGTTGGAGAGTATGGGAAAAGTAGTTAGTTCCGTCAACATTATTCAGGGTTTAGTATTAAATCTATTCAAATCATTCATTACGAAAGATATTACGTACTGTGATATATTTTTGAAGCGGCAAATAAATATGATGTTTAATTGTTATAGATAATTAACCTAACCTACACAGAAAATACAAATGTTTTTTTTTTAATTTATAACAAAATTAAAGTCAACAAACGAAAAAAAAGTTTGGCGAAATTCGACAAAGCTCAAAGTTCGAAATAAAATAAATTGACAAAACATGAATTGTTAGACGAAACTAATTAGGAAACATCTGCATATCTCGATTTAAATAAAAAAACTATCAACGTCAATAAAAAAACAATTAATTCTACACTTATATCAATAAATAGTTAATTTAGCTCATTTCACTATCTCTTACATACATTTCACTGGCGCCATAGTTATTTGTATTTCCACAATGTATCTAAAAACCCAATAATATATTCATGAGAGGCCAAAACTATATATTTAAAATAGTGTATTGGTCTCCAATCGTTAGTATGGTACCTCCATATAAATGGACGAATTATCGATTTTGGGTAGCCATGATTTATAGGATTATGTTAATATAATTAAATAGCTCTAAAGATAAGCACGCTATCATGTTGGAACTACTGATTTTAAACGCCTACGTTATTATTTAACGTTGTACAAGACTGTATGTTTAATAAATGCTCTGTGTCAATGAGTTAATAATTTAGTAATAAAACCTCTTTCGGTGTGGACGATTTTGTTGATTTTATTGATTTTCTTGTCTTAATAATTCTTTTGATTTCAGGTTGTAAATCATTCTTCAAGCGGTCAGTGAGAAGAAATCTAACATACTCGTGTAGAGGTAATAGAAACTGTCCCATCGACCAACACCATAGAAATCAGTGCCAGTACTGCCGTTTAAGAAAATGCCTCAAAATGGGTATGAGGAGAGAAGGTTAGTAGTTTCAAGCTTCCTCAATGATTTCTTTTATAATATAAAGATATCTTTTTTAAGAATACAAGTTTAATACAAGCATATTAGTATCATTCAAATGATTTGATTATTGAAATAATGTAAAGTGTTTTTAACGTTGTCTTGAATGAAATTCAGACCTTCGTCCATGGTAAAACTAACCAAGCTACTAACATCACTCATAAGACATTTATGTTATTAAAGTTTTTCTCTTTGTCCCCCGGTACATAACGTTACTATGTAAGTACTATGTAATAAGTTATTATGGTCTTACTCAGTAAATAAAACAGCTTTAATTGCGCCTTGAAAATTTAAGTGTCCATAGCAATCTTTATTACGCTCTGAATTATATAGAACGACAGTTCTAATGTACAACTGTTCAGTCTAGTATACACTCTTTTATATAATTATATACTACTTGTATATATTTACTAAAGCTATTTACGGCTAATTGTACAATTATCTTAGTATATAGAGTGGATAAGCGTTCACTGGATATTTTTAAAATTATTCTGTAAAAATAAGATCAGGCACATAACATAGGTAATCTATATTTGAAGGCTGCTAATCCAAATTTTCTTAAATTATTATATTTTAAATTGTCTGTTGACTATGAAAAATACTCTGCCATTGTTTCGGCAATACCTATAATGTTTCAATTAAAAAATGACTGCGTACTATTTTTTATCGCTGGCAATATTAAATGAACACATTAGCCTCTAGCTGCCTGTTAGCTTGGGTTGATGTCTGCTATAAAAAAACCCTATTTACTATTGAAGCTTGATATCATTATTAGATGCAGATACAGAGCTGTATCTTACCTTCTATGAATCAATATAAACTTATTTAGCATAAATTAGATTCCTTTATACTTAACAAAAACCCATTGATTGTCACAAGTGTAATTAGTAAAATCATTAATCTTACCTGGCTATTAGTCGGACAAGAGCCCAAGGGCACTCTCAATACTTGGCTGTAGGATTAAGCTCACCCAACATACGTTACCTTTACAATTGCGGTCAAGATTGATGCAAAATTTTGAATATGGTATGAGATTTTGAGATATGAATTTATTTTTTAAATACAATTTAAGTATATATAGTTGTTTAAAAAATTAATAATAAAAAATACAATCTGGAGTCATAGTTATACGTGTGTATGACAGAGAACAATTTCTATACACATCTCGAAGGTTTACACCTACACAAGTTAAGTTACATGTGTGTAAATCTTTTGTGTGTATAAATACTACATTTTACGACTAAATTAGGTAGGCTACAATGTTTTAGTTAAATTTATACTTAATGTTATATAAATTACGCAGAATAAAACACGTACACAGCAGTACAATACTAAAGTTTTAAATTCATTTGTGTCGTGTGAACGGTGACCTACACAATGTTATGTAGCATAATAGGTTATTAGTATGGAATTAATATGGATGGTTATTGTTTTAAAGACAGGACCTTGATTAATGATATTAATAATAGGTAATCAATGTTTTCAAATTGTTTTACGTTTAATTGAATTTCTTTAGTGTGGATTTATTGCGTGTGATCTTAAAGTAAATATTGTGTAGTGTTGTCGTTTAAGAGTTGTTAAGATGTTTCTCTGGTTCTCATAATAACCGGTATTCCCTCTTTGGGTAGAATTAAGTAATATTTATTGATTTAGAAAAATATTATTAAACAATCAAATAAAAAATTAGTTTTTTACATAGAATAAAGTACTTCATGAATTACTCATCATAAACATAGTAACATTTAAAGTGTTATAAGGAATATGAAAAAAGTGTTTAATCAAAACCTTATATTATCATTTTGTAAAAACATTTAAAATAAACTTAATTATAGACGTTAATAAAACAATAATTTAAATATAAACCAAAATGAGAAACGATTGTAATATTTTTTATTCATACATTTAAAAAGTATTTGAGCAAATCTTTTTTGAATATCAAAATTAAATCACGTTTATAAGTAATTACATATTTTCTAAAGGTAAAAAAGAGTATACAGTTGGTAACATTTACATAAACTAAAAAAGTAGATAGCAATAAATAAATTTGTAATGAATTTATATAGATACAAATAGAAACTTAGCCATAATAGCTTGTCCACTCTTAACGACCGTTACTTCACACCTCAACAAGATAAGAGTACAGGAAAGTGGGACCCACTGTTCAACCCTTAAGCACCCCATTAACCCACCGGCCCCTATATCGTCCAACAAACAATTTGTTTATGTCACCGAACAATACAAAGGTGCAAACGTAAGATTAAAAAAGTAAAAAAAAGCGTGTTGCTTTGTCGCTTGATCGTATTAGATGTCGAGATTTTTTTTTCGTTGCGGTCCAAAGGATCCATTCAGGAAATGTCGATAAAACACGATTTGTTAGTGATATGGATGCGATAAGCTATCTGATTTATTCCGTAGGGAGATTTATTTGAAACGTTAAGATACGTATTAATGAGACTTGAACAAGTTATTGCGGAGTACCTACTACTGTAGCTTCTATTCAGTAGATAATAATGAAATTTTTAAATTACTAGATTTTTATGAAAGTATCAAATATTATATACAAAAGGGTTTAAATTACATTAACCATTAGATTGATAAATTTAAAAACATTAAAAACCAGTTCATTAAAAGTGCATAACGTTGCTTTACAATAGACCGCGAGTCCGCCCGTCATTTTAACGGACGCCTTTTGTTTAAGCGCATCAATCAAGCACATTGTTTGTGATATCTTAATAAGTTTTGTATCGGACCGGTCATTTAGAAAGATTCTTTTAACGAGGGTTCGCGGTGAATATTAATCGCAATTGATTTTATGTTAATGAGGTTCGGAAAAAATGGCATTTATTTTGGCGGTAAAACGTATTATGTCAACACATAATAATCGATCACAACTTTATAATAATAAAAGTTTTATGTAAAAAATGGTACATTCAGAATAATATAGGTGATGCCAATACCAGTCCAGCAGGAAAGCAATCTTAAATATAATGTCATAACAAATAATTAGTATCAACTTATTAAAATAACTATTTTATGTCAGATGAATTTGATAAAATAAATAGAAATGTACGTTTATCGTATATTTAAATTAATATTTTTCAACAAAACATAATCCAATTCGGTGGAACCTCATGTCATTTTACGCTTTTATGTCAAATCAATCGCGACATATAACGTCTTCCTTTAAATTAAATAATTCTAGCGCAAAAATCCTTTATGCAAAATTTAGGACAATAGCTTCCCTTACTTGCCCACAAGACATGTCAAAAACATCATTCTATTCCCAGGGGCAAATTATGGCAATGTTTGCTTCAACTATTATTTTTTTTTCAAAAAGACGCCTCGCTTACGCCTATTTGTACAAAGAGCATGTCAAAAGAATCGAAGTCGGGTCTTAAAGAGGGTGTAAATTTGCGTCTGCCACCAGGTGTGGTCATTGTTGGCCAACTGACCGTAAGAATGCATGTTTGGATTAGTCCAGTCACTACCGTGAGAACACTGACCACTAAAATGTCTAAGTGACCTAATCAGACTTTGGAAATACCAACGCAATTGTTTGACGATTACGGTGAACGTCCACTAAAAATACCAGAATACCTCGAGGCACCGCGTCACAGTCAAAAAGATATTATCATGTAATAACTGTGACATGTCTCATATGACGCTCTCGCTCGGTAATGGTCCAAATTCTTGGAAACCATCTCTCACTACCTAACATAAAGATGTAATCGCGTTACGTGCCGGCTCGTTCCCACGAATGCGAAATCCCTAGCCAACCCTTGCACTGGTCAGTACCGAAAACATTAATTAAAGGCAAGACAACATAGACCGGTTCGCCACGGTCAAGGTGCCTGACCCTACCTGTTCTTTACTGGTTCCGGGCGTCATTCCGTTTTGCATTTGAATTTAGAACCATCAAATCTAAACACGTCGATTGATACCTGATAACTTTCCTCAAACATTAGCCTTGCAATAGTACAATGGTAGATAAATATTGAATTTCACATGATGAAAGGTGATTGTATCGTATGCGGTGCGCGAGTCGTATAATTACGATTCAACTACATAATATCTCAAAGGCAATTAAATGCTGTTGCATCAAACTAAAAGCTCTTTCCGTGTTTATTATCTATCGTATAGCATTGAAACAGATAAACGTTAAAATAAACTCGGTATGTATTTAATAATAATTGGCCTCCCATAAAATAACAAATGCTGGATTATACACAAGACAACATAGAAGCTTTCATTTGTAATCTACCGTTAACGTTTTTAACAAGCCATATCTGTCGAATTGTGTTAACGTTTTGATGAAAAGAGGCAAAGTACTTCAGTTATGAAGTTAGACTGATAAAAATAACATATATAAATAAAAATATCCTACATTACCCTTTATTATAAAAACTAGCTTTTAAATTATGAAAGCTAGTAATTGAAGTAGACATCAAAATACAATTTGATCGTCACTAGAAAATTTTGTAAATTTGAAGCTAATATAAGTTGTATATTAAAGATTGAATACAAAAACAACGAACAAAACTCATTTGAACATAAAATCCGAGGCGAAATGGACGAAGGCGAAGTGTAAAATCATTTGTGTTCGGATTAAAAAAGGATCTAGCGTGAGATATAGCCAACTATCAATCACTGTGTGATTTATCTCCTGTATGATGTATCGTCGGACCCCGACTGGTAAAAGTATTCGATAATTAACTTTTTAAAATTTGACAGACACCTTCATTTGAGGGTTTGGCCCTAATTGATATTGTTTAATGAATTGTGCGTTTTTAAACTTAGCAAGCAGGACTATGTGCTAATGCTGCATCATATTTAAATACAAATTTTAGAATATACAAAATAAATAGTAAATTTATGTGGAATCGGTAGTTACTCATTAAACAGAACTCTTTATTAGTATAGATTTCAGACGGTATTTAACTAAAAATCAATGGCTATATATGACTGCAGATAACAAAGTTTTGAATTACCTACAAGTACAAAATTAGTTGGTTTAATACTTTTCATTGATTCGTCTTTCAAATACCGCAAACATCAATGAGCACCATTCATCACGAAGAACACGACGTGCTAGCATATAGCACGTCAAAATATTCACCTACAGGGGGTTAGCTCAATGATGTTCCACTTGCCACGCCGGGAATCGAAGGTGGACCCCTGCTGTGCGGCCGGCGTACGCCTAACAAAGTAAAAATTTGATTTATTTGAGCGGTCTCGATAAACTCTGCTACATTTTTCTAATTTATGTCATAAGTGCAATTATAGTGAGCTCAGTACTTACTATTTACCAATTAGGGTCCTTAGTCGAAGATAATAAAACATTGAAATGTTATTTAAGGCTTAGTTTTATTTACTTTTTTTACTCATAGGTAATAAATAATTATTACCATTGTTCGGAATACATAGTAAAATTCCAATAAGTGTAAGTTTTCTGTTGAAGGCTTTCTCTAGCCTTTTCTTACGTCTACTCTCTGATGTCACTATACTTGCCCAGGTTTTGCAAGCGCCCTAAATTTTTATTGTGTTAAGTAATACACACCGTTATGCTCAGTTATATATTACGTATAGAAAATGCAAATGAATTTATACAAGAAAAGTTGTAAACATTCAATTATTATATAATCAAATACATCGAAATGCCTTGATGACATGTTATCGTACATCGATTTCTTAATAAAACCTAATAAATATTTAAACTATTCATTTTATAATTATCACCATGGGGATTCCCGACTAATGAGATATGGTTGAATCTTGTTAGTTGAATATTATATACGCCTTTGTGTTAATATATAATTATATTAATTACATTCTGATAATTAAAACAAGTTATAATATCTCTATTTAGATAAAATTTATGTATCAAATGGAAAAGCTTACGTAAAATGATTTTTGGAAAAAAAAAACTTCACCAGCAGACCTCACCTACATATAGTGTACTTGAAGTGCTAAGTATGTGCTGATTTTCATCTCAGCCTCCATATAAATAATATCTTTGCACAAAGACAATATTGATGGATAGAAGTGTGTACTGTAAAACTAAAATTACCTTTCGTCCATACGAATGATAGTTTCCTGTTGGTGAAATTTTCTCAGGCTCCGCCGTATAATCGAGCAAGTAATGCACTGTATATTGGTTACTACGCTAGTAGAGAACCGGTTGTGATCGTGCACTTTGTACTGACTCGAAATTATATTTGTATTCGAATTTAGAAACATTGGAACTGCGAGCTTTTAAAGCTTACAAGTCATGAGGAGCGTTATTTTATGGTAACTGTGCATAGATATTCTGCTTTTGTTATTTTGATTTAACGTTTTATGTATTTGAAAACTAAATCTCAATTATAACAAAAAATTACTTATACAAAATACGAAAGTTCTCAATCTATGATATTAATATCTCAAACATTATTAAAATTAAATTTATCCTATGGGTATATATGTATACGTTTCGCTATTTGGCACATTAATCAGTTTCATGATTTTAATTACTTTTGCTTAAAATTAATTATGTATGATCTCTCGTGACTAATTAAATCCGACTCATTCACAAAAATATTTACCATAGATAATTAATCATAGGCAAATTCTTAGTATACAGAATGTATAACCATAACTTGATATATCCCTTAAGCCTTAAGGTTTTAATATATTTAGTACATAATTCAAATAAAAATTCTTAAAAATAACTAATACTCTACTAACTAATTATATTGCAACTACGAGGGAAAGCACGCGGCCGTTTGGAATTCATCTAACGTCCGCATCTATATGTCAGTCTGTCTGTCCGTCATTAAATGTGAATCATAGCCGGTATCGTGCAAGAGAATTTCGTGAGGTCACAGTTTAGTATAGCGGTTTAGGCGCCCTGCGGTCGTTCGGAAGAGGAGCTTCTATTAGATAATTCTCAAGTGCAAGGAGTGTAGCGGTCGGCCTCTCTCTCTGGCACCGACCGTTCCGTGACCCCAGAGCTAATCACATATCTGCAAGCATATTATGATTATCACAAGCCTTGCTTGTACACTATTGTGGTCAACTGCACGTTCTCGCCAGTGTATAGCCAATATAAGTCGTTGCTCTTTAAGGACCTTGTTAACGCTATCTAGGGCAGTGTCTATATCATTTACATCACCATCGTTAATCATTGTAAAAACTATACCTGTTACCGACCGTGACATAAATCTTGAGCCGCTTAATAAGTCGATAATTACCAAAGCTCCGACGCCAACGAGGAATGCGCCGCACGCGCTCGATCACTTCATTATTCAAATTTCTTACATATTTCCTAAGAATTTTATCGTCATCGATAAATTTAATTAGGATCTGGTACTGTTTTGATGTCTTCCGTATCCGGTTTTCGTAATTCAAATATTTAATGTGGGCGGCGCTTTTAGCTTTCTTTCGGATTGTTCCACTGTGTTTGAATAACGAATCACGCGCCGATGGAATTCGGTAAAGCGTCGACTGTCGATTGTTCTATCATTCATCAAGACATCGGATTTCTAAAACTTTCTACGTAAAACACAGTACTAATCTGTGTATTGGAGGCGATATTTTAGCCTGTCCAAAAGCGAGAATCTTAATGATATCACAACACAACCGTTAGATCGACAAAAGAGACGTTGTCCATTTTGTGGGCGACACGTAGTCGCGTGCTAGTCTCTTTTGACAAATTATAAACATAAATAAGGGATTATCGAGTTGTATCGAACGCAACGGCTAACGAGACGGTACAACAAACTAACGGCCACTAAATTAAGATGTGACGTACTGAGGAAGATTCGGAATTAAGATCCAGTGATAAAAAATATTTCATAAATTTTAACTACGCGTCAAGTGGTTAAAATTAGTTAATAGTCATATTGATAATTACTTTTTGTGTTACGCTACGCAATTTATGTATAACTATTTTGGCATTATTATGTTATCATTTATATTAATGTAATCTATTGACAAAAAATTATTACATAATTTACATATTAAATTCGCTTGCTTCTATTCTAGCGCCCTGGATATATATGACCGTAACCTGTCAATATCAAACTGATATAATTTAATTTTATTTAGGTATATTCATAAATAATGTTGTTTCCTCGATTTGTTTATTTTGTAATTCGCACATGTCACAATTCTTGGTAAGAAATTAATCAAATTGTCATACTTTACCGACTAATTACTCAAACAATTTGCATTTAAACATACATATATAAAGAATTCAAGATATTACAATATGCCGCGGTTTTTACCCTGTGTTTTATATGTAGACTGTATAAATTAAAATCTAGAATGTTGTCTTTGGTTTCAACGTGATTAATGAAACTTTATAGACCCTATAAAATGTAAATCAGCATTCGCTTTTGATCAGTTAAAATCATAATGAGGTTTTATTGTATGTACTTCGTACAGTACCACGTACAGAATTTCGTTATTGCTATCTATCTATCGTTATTCTATGAATTATGTCTATTTATATGGTCGATTCTAAGAACGAAATCATATCTTTTAGTTACGGAAAACCGGTACATATTAATAAATAACATTAATTGCACAGTAAAATTATAATGTACTAGAAAAATTGCAAAATATTGTGTAAGTTTAAAAGCTTAGGATTACACGTGTATGTTAAGATTAACAAAACAAGTAAACTTTTTATAATATTAAAAACAAATCATGTTTCATTTGTGTACGTTTGTAATCAGTTTGTAGTGAATTAATAATAAATAATATTATTAAAAAATAGGGATATCTTTTGCATGTTTTTGTGAAAGCCCAATAAAGAATACATTGAAAATGCAATTACACTAAATTTTGGTCGTAAACATTTAATTCTATAAAATACTAAACCTATATTTTTTATATGTTATGTGTTTCATGTATGGCGGTTATAAAACCCATACAAAATAGCGATTGCTTCGTTTAATTGGCATCCTAGTATTTTACGACCGATATTTTATTAGGTTATAATAACAGAAATATAAAATTAGCATTTATACGCATATTCTGACTTAATCCTAATATTGAAATTGCAAGGAGTGACGGTGCATAAATCTCTGTCAAAGTAATTAGTACCTCAAGGATATAATATTTAATGTGCTTGTGACAATTATTATAACCGGAGATCAATAGACAATGATTTATGACAATATTTTGTAGACTTAAAACCTATGTATCTACCACTACCTCTATACGTTATTTTAACGTTATACCATTTTATTTTTATACCGTATTAACCATCTTTAGCCACATAAGTTGTTGCTTAAACACAAAATATATAACTTCTGAACTATATAACGTTGGTTAACCATAGTTTGATGAAAATAAAAAGCTTGTTTTCAGTTTGAATTAATTACATATCTATAGCTCACAATTAATTAGTACTTGTATGTTGTGTTTTTATAATTAGTACTTGTATATATATTAAAAAAATACTGTACTATTTGAGGCTTTGTTTGTATTCAGCATATACTTTTATCTTCTAGAATTTATAATTCTATATATATTTTTTTTATAATTCGTGGTCATAACTCCGTTGGTCCATCTTGAAATGACAATAGAAAATCTGTGTCAAGAACACCTTACGCCACACAAAAATATAACATACACCAACAACTTATAATACAAATTGCAATGATAATTTTGTTTTATTGTACGTGTGTGGAATTAAATACATCTCACGTATATAGGCTAAGCGTGGTTAGATTCTAAATAACATTTGGCAATTTAATAGAAATTACTTGTTATTACTTATACGTCCATATTAAATCTACATAAGTGCTTTGGGAACTTGATGACACAAACAGAAATTTCCACAGCGATTTATGTGATGAGCATATTTGTGAGCTTTCGCCTATATATTTAACGTCAGCTCTATGCCTTAGGGCAAAAAATACAAAGCACATAGAATATTTACAATGTTGCAATATAAATAAGAAATTAAAAAACATAACGAAATAACACTATTTTACAGTCAGAAGCATTCCAATTAACTTTTATACATCGATATTTTATTGGTTTAAAAATTAGATTATTCATATTTCTATTACATATTAATGACATATAATCACGTATACCGTATCCAATTATAAAATCAACAAATACGTCCAATCATGAATATCAACAAAACCTTAATAAGAATTAATTTTCATTTAATCCGTAAAAGAATGCGCTTGAATATTATTGGAGAAACTTTTATTGGATATATGTAAATTATATAGTTATACAATGTTGACTTAAAAACTATTAGTTCACCGGGTCCGGCTTCGAACCTAAATAATCTATTTCCGTCTTGTAAGATCGAAACAGGCATTTAAAGTATATAGGTATCAGACAAGTAGGTAAAATCTATGAACTGTAAGAAAAATCCCTTCACAATCTGGGGCTTACATCTAAGGTTGTAGAGCCACTGAGTTGTTATTACAACTAAAAATAGTCATATCTAAACAAAACAAAATATATTGCTCATGGAAACTAAAATGTCAAGATTGAAAATACCATAGATATATTAATATAGTGTTTAAAAATACTATCGCTTAGCTATTAGCGTATCTTGACCCGTATATCCATATTTGAGGCTTAGCGACGCGAACAATTTCAATGATTTACATGAAATCATTCATATATTTTGTCCCAATACAAAATCAATTTTGCCGCAATAAAATAACGATAAATATAGTGATCTCTGTCTATGTAAAGTTTATTTAGCTTAAAAAATCTTATGTTTCATCCATGCCTACATTTATAATAGAATTTTGACAAATAAAGATCATTTAGATGATAAATTTAGATTTAGCTTTGGTTTATAATGTTTATATTACAGTTAATAAGTTAATACAATACAATAAAACAACAAAACAACAAAAACAGCTAAATACAAACTGTACACAACATTTTTAAGATACCATCGTAATATCTCTTGAATGTCCGCTATCACACAACTAAAAGTATAATTAGTCAAGCTTGCTAAGCAATCCATCGATTAGATAGTGATGTTCCGATGTATCGACAGATAATAATGACGTGCTATTAGACTAGGTGTCGACGCAGCGTGGGAGAATCGACCATAGATTATACTCAGCCTACATTCGAAACCGGATAATCGCACCAACAATTACTCTAATTCAAGCGGAATTACATCCACTCTTTAATTGAATTGTTTATGTAACACTTAAAATATTCGATTGTACGTTATGAATCGTGTGAGAAGTATTCTTAATTTGTTTTTAATTTTTTTTATATGTTGAATCAATCATTGACGTCGCGAAAGTGGTATCAAACTTTGTACTAACATAAGAAATTATACAAAATATTTAACAAATAAATAGTAGATACAGAAGCAAGAAATCCAAAAATAACGTTACCTTAGAAAAGGCAGCACGCGCGCATTCGAGTTCCAAAAAAAAAAAACGCGCGCACCGCATTCCAAGCGCACTTGACATTTCAAATTTTAACGCCGTATTTCGGAACCAATGCTCAATTGAGCGACGGTTTCCACGACTAATCGTCAGAATAGTCGCTATCACGATTGTATATCACGATTACCTTTTTTACGATCTACGAGTAATTCTATGAAATATTTTAATTTGGAAAAAATGGGCCCAAAATTTAAATCTACGCTGGTTTAAAGTTCTTGGCATACTTGAATTGCATTTTTATGTTTAGTTATATTCTAAGGTCTACTAGCATTCATTAGAAACTCTTCATGCTAGTTGTAAAACCTAGCGGTATGTTTATAAACTGGTTATATTTAAAATTGTACCACTGACGAATTACACAAATAATTGAACCAATTGCGCTGTAATTGATTATCGGAGGTTAAATTGAGATGTAATATTTAGCTCATAAAATTGCATTTAAAACAGAAAGTAATACAACCTGTTACGAGGTCACAGGGTCGGATATTGCTTCACGACAATTTAAAACGCATTACTCGGTTATATATAACCCGTAACAAGTATCATCACGACATTTTGACGTAAGATCTATTTTACCAAATTTGGATTAAATGTTCTCATGATATAGAGATAATATCACGCTTTGAATAGGATTTAAGACGCTACTTTATTTTTTTTAAATAATGAATTATAATAATATTATTTTATCTATTTTAACAAACGTTAAACGTAGTTACTCTAGGTGATGTATTAATACGTAGAAATATAAATTTATGCGCCAAACTCAGACAGTTGTTAGTGAAGCCATAAACTAAGCTATTACGGCTACATCTTGTGGTTACATGCTAATTGCCATCTACTGTTAAATAGCTGTCTTTATATCTATTTTATTTCATAATTCTATTGCTATATTAATGTTTTTGCATTAACTACCACACGCGCCTTATGTAATCTGCTAGTCGTTATACCACATCGGAAATATGTTTCGTAATATTTATATATTTTGTTTCTTTTGTTACAGCTGTCCAAAGAGGGAGGGTGCCACCTACCCAGCCCGCGGGCTTATCTTTGCCAGGTCAATTCGCTTTAACAAATGGCGACCCAGCCGCTGGACTGAACCATCCCTACCTCTCCTCATACATCTCTTTACTTCTTAGAGCAGAACCCTACCCAACCTCAAGATATGGACAATGCGTTCAAACTACTAATGTCATGGGAATAGATAACATTTGCGAATTAGCAGCTAGGTTACTTTTCTCAGCAGTAGAATGGGCGAGAAATATTCCCTTCTTTCCTGAACTCCAAGTGACCGACCAAGTCGCGTTATTGAGGCTAGTCTGGTCGGAGTTATTCGTCCTTAATGCATCACAGTGTTCAATGCCCCTCCATGTAGCACCCTTACTCGCCGCTGCGGGACTCCATGCGTCACCAATGGCAGCGGACCGAGTGGTGGCGTTTATGGACCACATACGAATCTTCCAAGAGCAAGTGGAGAAGCTGAAAGCACTCCACGTTGACTCGGCGGAATACTCCTGTCTGAAGGCCATCGTCCTCTTCACGACAGGTAAAATTTTGGACAGTTTATTTGGAGAAGCGAGGTTGCTACTGTATAGAGTGGCGGGTGCTGGTACTACAGTAACGAATTATGGAGAGCTTGTAACTCTTGTTAGAACACATTTAGACGCGTACGCTGAAGCGAGTAGAGTTCAGCAGCCAGTCCCGCCACAATCAGCAGCTTCCTCTGGGTATTATTCGACACTTGATACGTCCCTTGGCGTCAACTCCTCATTATCATACGGTAGTTTTCTATCACCTTCAAGGTTACAGCCAAATTATACGAGTAGTCCACGCGTTCCTGACCAGAGTGCGTCATTTAAAGTATGGGAGGGTAAGAACTACAAAAATGAACAAGGGAGTTGACGCCGATTGACGAGCGAGTGCTTTTGGGATGCATTTTGAGGTGTCGGGTGGCTTTGTCACTTGGCATTGGGTCGGTTACCGCGTTCAATTTGCGGCGATGCGTATATTATGATGTTTATTGTATTATGGGGATAATAACTCACGCTCTTCGGACCCGATTGCATGGGGAGACGGCGACTTATTGTTCTCGATGTCCGATACGTTGTGATATGTATATTGGATTCCAAAGTTTTTACCAAATTAACATTGTTAGGCGGTCGTTAAACCGTTTTAGTTAAGTTATTTATTTCGTGTAAATAGTTGATAGTTAATTTATGATGAATACACGCGCGATGTTTTTTAAAATATAATATTTTGTTTCATTTTTTAACTATTAATATAGTTGATGTTATCATTTCATAATCCCCTTCACTTTGATTAGATTTAATAGAGACTGGATTTCGCTCTCACGGTATAACATTAAGACTGCAAATTAGCATTTTAGAATATTTAAGATGAAACGTTTTTCTTTTCTTTTACTGGAAGTAGAAAAAAGCATTAGAGTTTTTAACATCATTAATCCCTTACCAAAATGGATTATAAGCTGAACAAAATCTAGCGCACTGTAAACCAGAACGGTAAATATTAGTAAAATAAACCCACTATTGCATCGCAAAAGGAGTAGTCAACTACTCAATAAAGAGCCTTCATCGCTTACATGCTTAGCACAATGTCTAGTCATGTGAATGTTAGGTGGGGTTCATGTTAAACTGGTCGCTAGTGCCTTAGGGTAATATGAATATGCAATAGTAATAAATGTTTTATCCGTCGGCTAACTTTCTCTAACCATGACTACATGGATCGATTGCTATGTGTTAGGCATTTAACGGGAAGTGTTGAATCTATGTGGCACAGACTATCTCCTTAAATCACAGCCTGCGTTTAATAAAATCTACATCTTTGACGCATACGATTCAAAATTAAATATACGTATCACTTTCGTTGCTAACTGGCGGTAAAGCCTGAGGTCCAAGCTTCTATTAGTAGTAAAACAATTCATCCATTTAATGTCTATTACGTCTCATATGGGAACCTCAAACATAGTACTCATCATCCTCATCATACTCTTAGCAAATAAACTAGTGCACAAAAAAGCTTTTTTAAACTTTATTCATTTAATTTAAATAGGGTACACACATAGTTCAGATCCACATAAGACTATGAGGACGTTCTAAATAATACTTCCAAGTATAGTTCTTACCTTTATATTTATATTTTGCAATAATTATTGGCATCTTGAATTTGGAAGTATTAAATGTTTTAATACAAACAACTTAGCGAATAATTAATAATGAGTTAACGGTTGATATCAAAAAGCTATAAATAATAGTATTCCGTTTGTGTTGCATTTATCCCTTTGTTAATTTTCAGCATATAATTTTAATAGGTAATAGAAATTAAAGCAAGAATAATGTCTCCCTTTCTATACACATCGGTAAGCAAGTAGAGCGAGCGGGATGCACATATGTTTATAACGGAACCACTTCGTGACTATGGTCACGATTTTGAAAAAGTGTTGGGCTGAACCTTCCCTTGCATTCTGGACGCTTGGTGTTTGGGACAAAATTCTTGCTTGGGAATTTGTATGGTATTTTATCGCGTTCACGTTGAATAAATTCTGACAGTTTCGTTTAATACAATTCAATTTCGTTTATAAAAACGATATGATTGAAACTCATATCATTTAGATATAACTACAAATAATACCTAGCTTTGTGTCTGTAATAATACACTATCAGCAAAAAATTACCTTAAGCTCATCTTAAGCATATTTGGAACTATTCAGGAACAGGTATAGAGCAAATTATTTAAATTATGGCAATCTGTCAAAAAAATTGACTTTGACGTTTTGAATACGAACACTTGACAACGTTAAGTTCTTGCCAAGTCATGTTTTTATTTCAATTGCTCATAACTTACACCGGTACAAAATGTTGTGCGATGCCGTTCATACGAAACTTTATTTCAAAGGGAAGTGCATTGTTCTCTTGCATAAACCTATAAAACTAGTATAAATCAGTTGCAATATTAATTCCTTTTATTTCTTATTTAAAAAAAAAACACAACTTTACAAAATTTCGAGCTGTGGCCGCGGTTAAACTTTCAGCACTCTTAATAGTTACTAAATTAATAACTGGATTAGCGAATTCAACTCAAGTTTTGTTTTACGCTATAATATTTTTTTATACAAAAGTACATCGATTCGGTTGTCTCTAAAAGTGATATAAACACATTAAAGTATCTGTCCCAATCCCCAAATTCACATAAATGTGTACGTCGTCTTATGGATTTCAACAACACTTAGTCATATATAGAAAAATATTACAAAATGTGTTAATTCGCTTTATTGTAATTTTACACCCGCCTCCAACGACAATCATGATACTATTGTGCTAACATTACTTGCAAATTTAATAGAGAATATACAGCCTACATATATCAAACGTCTTGTCCGTTTTATATACTGAAAACGTAATTTGAACAAGTTTTTGTTTTGCAAATGTCAGCTGTCAGCTGTCAGATGTCGCAAAGTTTGTAGAAAATTGAACTTTTGCATTAAAACATAAGAATTTCCCAGATAAGGTAATTTAGGATAAATTCGTTTTCACGTAATATGTTTTGTGGTCAAGTACAGCGATGACTATGTAATTTTGGAAACTGATTGAAATGTCCGTTACACTTTATGATTTACAAATAGATTTTTGCTCAAACCTTCGTCAATTCGATTATTTTCGATTTTACGCCTTACCGCAAAATCGAACAATGACTCTACATTTTATGATAAATGATACACATAATTTAACAACGATTTTTTTTTTGTAATACGTCTTTAAGATGCCATTTTAAACGACATACGTTTCGCCGTATTCCTTTAAATTATTGTTTTGCGATCGATGTTAGTAACATTTTATTCTATTGTCAAACGATTTTAATTTGACCAAAAAGTCAAAAAATAAATAAAAAAAACCTTTGCTCTTTTCAAATGTGCTCATGACGTTTCCAAGAAAACGAAATTACACAAAACAGCCGCAAAAATTGCAATAAACAACACAGATGCGTAACAAATCCCCTTTGAGGTCACACTGTGACACAATATTAATAAAAAAAACAAATGTGGCGAAAATTAAAACCACCCTCGACTACTCAAAACATACACAAATCTATACTTTCTCGCAATTATATTAAAACTTATATTTCTTTCACAAACCACATCGTCCACTTGTGTCCTAATATTATTAATTAACAAAATTAAACTCTAACATTGAGTCATTAAAGTTTATTTTATATTAAAATGTGATTCTTTGAGGGTTTATTTGCATTCCTTATCTATCAATGAAGGGTTGAAATATAGCACTTATGATAACATGCTTGATTTAAAATAAGCAGATTATTTTCAGAAGCAATTGTTGTATTAAAATTGCATCATTTATGAGCAAAGACAGTCAACTGACTAATGTTAATTAAAATATTCTTGAAACATATTATACGCGACAGTAGGAATTTATATCTTAACACATATTACCTCGTCGTATACTTGTAGCTATTCATTATTATGTATAACGTCGAATTCAATTCGATACAGCAGGCAAGCGTAAAATAAATATTTCACGTATTATAGGGCATTGTTTTACAAACTTGTTAAACTTTACGACATTAATATTCAAGCTCTCGGAACGGTAATGTTTTGCGTTATTTACTCTTAAAACATCCACATCTTAAATATACACTATACAGTAACACAAATACCTCAATATAATAACATATCTTTGGAAAATTTTATGAAATTTAAATTTTCAAGCTTAAATATTTTTTTTAATAAGTTTTAGTTTAGGCACTGTTTTATAAATATACATTACATACTTTGGCTCTGTGGTCAAATACAAAACAATAATCTAAAGGTACAAATGATATTAATAAGTGCAAAGTAAAATGTATGTTGTTATCGCTTTTTAACTTTTTATGCACTCAAAACAAAAGTACTGTTTTAATTAACTTGATTGTATGGAAAATAGCATTGAAGTTTTATCAGTCCTACATCCCTTGTCATGAGGAGTGAAATCAAAAAAGCAAGGGTTGATCGTTCCCGGGTCGGATAGACCGAACAATGGAGGCTTGAGGTCTGGGCTGTGGCCACAGATGTTGTTAGACGCTTCCTAATCTTTAACCCTCCTCACCCTATTTTACGACGATATCGTTTATCGAGGGCCTAAATAACCATGACTTTAATTATAATAATTATTAACTACACATTCTAACAAATTTATTACATATTATTTCAACAAACTAAATAAATGTAATTTTATTAATAAAGTCGTGATTTCCACTTAACTATAGATTTCAATATATTTTATGGATTGGAGAAGTTCAGATTTATAATACTTCTTATGAAAAACGAGGAAAAACTTATGTTTTTCCTTTTTTTACAAGTGAAGTATAAACAAAGTAACACCAATGTTACATATTATACTCGTTGGAGGATATATTTTTAAAATATAGAGTCAAACGAAGACATTGTTATATATAATACAAAGTAAAAGCTCATTTATTTATACTAGACATTTATTGAGTTAGAACAATACGGGTCAGAAGGCGGCTAAATTACGTTCAATCATTAAAATGTTACATGTCATAATATTTGCTTAAACGTCAATTATTTTGCTTTTAACGTCTGCACTTTATGACTATATTGAAAAGTACACTCAAATGGACATTTAAAAAGGGAAATACAAATATTTTGTGTATATTATAACAGATTATATATCGTAACACTAATAACTCGGCATAATCCATTTCACAATATTCTAACATTATTGTCACAGATTAAATATCTTCTTGATTTGTGTGTTTTCTTGGCGAGTTTGTTGTTAGGCTTGTTGATCTTAATCCTGTTCATACCCAGCGTCCGGTTAATGAAATTGTAATTAAATGGTCACTGGTATTTAGTTATATCTAACAATCTCGTTTTATACAATAATTATAAATTACAAAATAAATAAATCGGAGTCTATTTTAGATATCATCATTAAGATTTAAATATCATTTATAGACTATCATAGATGTCTATGCCCAGATTTTCGATTAAGCACACGTCACATTTCGTTCGTTGTTGATAACAGCCTGTCAGACGGATTGCAAATGGCTATTCTTCAAAGTTCGCGATAAGGCACAATAGCCAGAAGTTTGTGTCATCTGAAAGGCGGCGGAACTAAGACTATGCATTTGAGCACATCTGTAATACGATTCCCTTAAATGGTATAGCAAAACCAATCAATGTTGTTTGAAGTTCTTATATTCATATAATCTTTTCTCATATAACGCATATACGTCACGCTTTAAACTCAAAATATTTTTTTAAGTAGTTCTTTATAAAGACACTTTTGAATCGTCATTTTTTACACAACCCCGCTTCGAAAGGCAGTTATCTGAAGAGAAGAACCGACAAGAAACACGATAGCTGCTCTTTCAAAATAAACATTTATATAAAATTAAAAATACTTTAACCATCTGAGATTAGCTTTTACAACGAATTAAGGTATTTCGTCCACAAGGGACAACTAAATCCCATTACGTAAAAATAAGTGTGTATTAAAATGTTTGTCCCTCAACTGTTATAATGAATATCAACACCTCATCAGCCTTAAAGGTGAAATATTAAATGGGTAACAAGTATGATGACAACGCTGTAGGGGGTTCGTGTTATCTCATAAAGTATTATTACTACTCTGGATAATACAGTACAAAATTCGAACTAAAACATAATAAAATTACTGTATTTGAATGACGTATTAACAAAATAACTTACAATTATATTAATTGAAAACAATTAAAAATAAAAAGTAATAAAATAAAAAAATGTTATTTTGCCGTAATGCGATAAATCTAGCTTTATTATTTACATTGTTTGCTTTGTTTTATGAATTATTCATAATTATATTTAAAACATATCGATGTACAAAATAGACGTCCATGTGTTTCCATAGACATTAAACAAACCCGAGTACATTAGACAAAACGACCAATTCCTTGTGACCCACTCTTCGATTATAATATCCTTCAAATATAACGCTCACTTAAGGGTTCAGGGTTCAAACTGTGCCGGTTAATTATTGTACACGTAAGCACAATTGTTTATTGTTTACGGAGGTCGATAGTGTTGACCCTTTGCCTTAAAACTATTATGATAATGAAATAACGCGAAATCAGGTGAAAACTCTCATCACCTATACTATGTTTAATTACGTCTATTTTCCGCATAATCGTAAATATCCTAATAGCCGTAACCATGGAAACCGTAATAATAACTCTTTGAATAGAGAATGGAATGTTAAACGAGTTGAACGTCATAATTGTTATTGTTCTTAATTTGAAATCGTTCCTATATAAATCAATCAATCGATGTTTTAATAATGTTAGTAGCAAAATAAAAAAGGTCTTGTCTCTGGCTTTATCTATAAATAGTCCAGCTATATTCTAGATCGTTTTGAACAACCGTATTATTTACTATGTTGTGAAAACTAAACACGGGTAACATCTTATCTGGTAAGCGATACGGAAGGGTTCCTTGCAAATTAAGGGACTAATGGTTATCGTTGGACGATGTTAACCCACGACGGATGAATTTTAATGTGTATTAGTAAAACGATTGGTAATACGTGAGAGCCGAACGGTAGGATTTTTAATATAACTTCAATTACGCGTATATACTTATATTATAGCTGGATGGTGTGTTCGAATACTCATTTTTATATTATAAAAGTGTTGCTGTATAAAAGCATCAAGTGATTTGACTAAGGTATATCTGTGATATATCCGATATTTAAAAAAGCTGGTTTTAACTGTAAGCGTTTTTCATAAATTAATAATGGTTATCCAGATGTTAGCCTCAAGAAACTCAAAGGAATTAATATAAGTTATTGAATAACATTTACTTAGATTGAATATTATAGAAATTGAATACACGCCGTCGTCCAGTGCTTTCATGTCTCATCAATATGCTATCAACCAGGCAGTACTAACAAATTACTACCTCTGACCTCATAGTTATAAGTCACATTCAGGAGCCAAGATATCGATCTAATCCATCGATCCACGTTTATCGATTCGTGTATCGATATTAGCTTATCTATATTCCATTTGTCACGAATACATATTACAAATCGAGTTGTCCGATTTAATTTTTCGATTCGACCTAAGAATTTAGGTGCCACAGAGTGTTTGAGTATTTGATGTAGAGCGCTTATAACTGTACCGTCTTGTATATTCGAATTTAAAACTTGCAGTACATACACTTGTCTTATTTTTCTGTTGAGTATAAAATCTTCTTTTTTTTTTCTTTATAAACTGTCACATTGTATTTTTTTATAGTAACCTTTTTAATTTAGGTCCGTCGTAGGTACCGGGTTCGATTCCCGGTACAGTTAAAATATATATAACGAGCATATTTGCTTTGATCTGATCGCTGAATATTAGATATATTAATAATTAAAATATTTATATGAAATGTATTCTGGTATCATTTAACTAATTATTAACATCTTAATACTATTTATAATGAGATATGTCTTATAGATTTCATAATTACTTGATGATTTGATGAATTATCGTATAGAACTTAATTATAATGAAAATTTTAACATTTATAAATCAAAGCCAGATTTAAAAGAGACAGTAGTGTTTATTATTTGTTTTTTAGTAGTAGTGTTTTTTATTAACTAGACGTGAACCGGCGTTATTAGTGTAAAATTATAAATTTATATTCAAACTCAATATGATATAAACAAGATATAAATTAAAATTAGTTAAAAGGAGGGGTCGTAAGAAACTGCCTGGTCGTGATAAGAAAGTAATTTGAATAATTACTCCTGAGTAAGACATGCTAAGATGAATGTCTCTTTCCGCAGAAAAACAAAACATAATTAAAGAAAAACATTTGTAAATTTCCTTATGGAATTTTGCCTACGAATTTTAATAAGATCGTTTTGTCTGTATATACAAATATGCCATATATCTTGGATGTGACATGTCTACGCGTAAATTCAATTATATATAAAATCATTAAATTTCATATAAGTATAAACACTTGGTATAATTATCTTTTTTGTTTACGGGAATATCACCGAATTTGCAAGATATTTTAAAAATTAAAATAAAGAATTAAATATATTAAAATCGTCACTATGTGTAGTGTTTCCCGCTTTGGGGAACTTAAATGTTCACATAGGAAATATGATAAAGTTACCTCACATTTCACCGTTCGCAAAGACAAACAAACGATTCCAACTCGTGTATCGAGATATGCAATCGATTTCTATTGTTCCATACAATCGATTTATACGGCTAGATCTTAGATTAATAACGCGTGAGGATATCTATAGGATATTATGTTTCGGATTTCGAAACTTCTGTTCTATGGAGTGGACATTCTGCACATAATTTAGACTTAGTCTTTTTTATAGCTCTTATTTTCTCTTTTTTATATATTAATGGTCACTGTTATACTGAAGGTATTTCTCCTAATATGATCTTATTGATGAATCAACTCACTGTTCCACCCTGGCCTTAAAGCGATGAAGAAAACTATGCAGATTTTTATATACAATTTTCTCAACCTTGAGTGTGATTGCTTAGCTCCTGAATTGTGAATGTCACTTTGTTATATCTTAGTTTTAATTAAAAAGTCCTGGCACCAAGTTGTATTCCGTTATTTTTAATGATAAATATTTTTTTAAATAATTCGAGTAAAACCTAAATAAAATTTAAATTTAAACAAAATCCCGTTTAGTATTTCAAATCTCATTTCGTCACATAAGTTGTTTTGGTCACATGGTACATCGCCGTTATATGAAAGAAAGAAAGTAACATAATCTAATAATCAATACATCCCAAATTACCGCAAACAATTCGTGTAAGCCTATTTCAAAATTTAAATTTACAAAATATAGACGACACCGTACATAATAGAATATGCCATAGCATGCGCTGTCAGTGAGATGTTGACAGGTGTTAAATCGAAGGAGAAATGAGCGCAGGCGCAGCGCAATTAGTTGAGTCATGCCTATTAAGTAATGTCCAAACTGACCGTTTCTTATGTTTGATCAGATAAGATACGAAACACGATTGTGAATTGTCATTGTCGTCACTTGTAGCGTTGTTTTAATTTTAACTTAGGACTGTATTGAATCTTGGACTTTTACTAAAATAAACTGTTTAGTTGATCTTTCAAACACGATCATATTTTGATAACACATCTCGCAAGATAGATAGACTAAGTAATACTTTTTTATGACAAAAGGATGATACTAGTTTATATTTTACCTATCGAAAAGTGGGTACATACATTCTTTTAGTGAACATTCATACTGTTAATCAATTAAATTTGTGGAAGGCTCTATTGCCAATAACCCAACCCTTTCACTAACGGTTCAAAGCATGCATCTTTACATGGAACATCCATTCACGGTGATTGCCGTAAATCAATGTCTACCATATAAGTGGTTAGCAGTGACAGTCTTGTTGCATTTGGTTTTGTCACGAAAACAAAACTAATTATTTAAAATTAATTTAGCATATCTTCTGTTAGTCAGATAAGATTGTTCTATGAAAATGTTCGTATACATAAACAAATATTCGAATATTTATCTCCAGCACAAAACGTTAAGAGCTGGAATTACTAAACTTATAACAACGTACGTAATAAAATAAAATAATAGAGAATGAAAATGTACAATCACGCTTATCATCAATTAATCGAATAAAACATCGTAAAAACAATAAGCTATAAGTGCATCAATAAAGCTTTTTATTTTATTTGATTAGCACAATCATAATAGCCAACGCTTAGAACAAAAGGCGTGACTTGATGCCATAAATTCACATAAAAATATTAGATACCGCACGCCCCACAACTTCATCATAACATTGTTATACAACCAATTAAAAAAGACATCAATTGAACTCTTTTAATACACCTGACGCGACATTTCTCTATAGCAGGTTAATCTAAGTTCACACGTGAACTAAGGTGAGAGCGATCCACCGGCGGCAAGGCCGAAAATGTCTTTTGTACTAAAATAAACTTTATTGTAAAGAAAATAAGGCTTACTATCAGAATTACAACTGGTCATACAATTAAGAAAGTATCCGATAATGCTCAGCTTATAGTTTTTGAATAAGGACCATAGCAGAAAGGACTAGAGCTGTTTTTGAAGTGGGCGGTTCATGATAACCGGTTCGGCGAACTTTTACCTATAAATTTGTGTCGGCAAGCGTGCTGTCTAGAAGCGGCAACGCGAATACCATTGCGATGCCATAATATATCCTAGTATGCTAATAGCTTTATGTTTACAACTGAGGTCACTGGATTCAAATATTTTAAACAAATTACAGATATTGTCCCTCATACTTCTAACAAGTACCACGTAACGATGTGTTACACGTATAAAAATATCTGTAAAAGCCTTCGGTGTACGAGATGTAAGAATCACTTCGCGCGTCGAAAATGTTTCTTGAAATCAATGTCCATTGCAAATAGTGATTTATATGTTTGTATTTTTTTATGTACGAAGTGTGAAAACGCACTTACATCTAAAAGCTTATTTTTTATGCACCCTCAGACACGTTGTGTGAAGTGTGGTATTGCTAATATAAACGAACAGACTTGTCGTGTCCCAAATAAAATAAATTTCCTACTACCAACATTTACACTTGCTTTTACAATAAATAAATAGCTAATTTTCATTATACCTTGTAGTATTTCTATTCATAAACTGTGTTTGATCAATTGTTTTGATGTTATTCGAGGTTTTCCCCAAATTTTAACAACTTTGTAACTCCTAAATTACCGTTTTAATTAGGAATTCGTGTTACTTCATAATACATTGTATATGCGTCAAAGTTAAAACTCCCACAAAGTTAAAAACCAACTAATAATCGCTTTCCTGTTGTAAATCGCTAACGCTTATGACGCACACGCTTTATTCACATAAAATCAAGACACGTTTTACTTATACGAAGTGCAGCCAATATTTTTGAACAATTTATAAAAGTGTATGTGTCGGTCTTACTATAATATTTTGTAACTCAGTACTCGAAATGAAATATACTTAGATTTTCTTTGATAGAATCAATCTAAATGATAAAATATGAATTAACTAATATTTATCACGATTAACATTAAGTCAATTACCGTTATGATATATCGTTATATTACGTAAAATTAATTTATGTAAAAGGTGTTGAACGATAGTTTTAACACCTCGGTATCAAATTTCATTTAAATCTACTGATTAATTAACCAATTAAATCTAATGTTTAATTTATGAGTTGTAATTGTATGTATTCAATCTTATTTAATATAGATATCTGTTTCTCGGACAAGACAGACGAAAATAAAAATTCTTTTACATTATCTATCTATCTCTTACATAGAACAATGATATTCTATTTAATCTGTTTAACTACAGATATGTTTTGATTTGGTTTTAAATTCATTTTTGGGCCTCAAAGCTGTCTAACAAACTGTCATCATCCATAAAATTGAATAAGAACAAAGGTTTAGCCTTACGTCTCTGTATATTAAATCTATAGATTTAAAGGCCAAATATATTTGTAGCCCCTACATCAGTGTGGATTACAATGCACCATTAAAACATAAATATCCCTTACATACCGATATATCCTGCAAGAAAACTATTTCCGTCTTACAAAAAAACGTTTCCGCCAAAAGATTTATCGAGTGCCTCTCAGGGCCCTTCGAATAAAATGCGTGAAATGAGGTGTTGCCAGCCTCCCTTTTTCTTTATGCCCTGATTTTTTATTGCTCAATTAGACCAATGAATTGTGACCATTTTGCGGTTGCCTAGAAATTCGCAAATTTTAAAGGCAAGGTATGCTAGTACAGCCCATGGCCACTGAAATTCTCTGATTCAGTTTATTTTGATTCGGAAAAAGTAATTGTTGTGTATTGTTAAGGAATTTTATTTGAAATATAAGATCGAAATTTTTAAGCAGAGTTCACGATTATTAATAAATGGATCATAGTGAATTCTATAAACAGTAAACAGACATTAAAGTAATACAGTCGATGGTCACTCAATAATAATAAAAAAAGGCCAATACATTCACAACACGTACGCCACGATGTCGCCGCGGCCATTCTGAAATTGATACGCATTACATATTTACAAGTACTTAAATTCACCCTGCCTAACCTTTATTGGAATGGCATAAGGTTCAATGTTCCATTACATAACTGAATACAATATATTCTATAGGTATCGAACGACCAGTGTAAAATGAGCTCTACTTTAGCAAATAAAGAATACTTTCTAGTATAAGTTCTGCGTAACTTTGAGGGGTGAGGAGGTCTTGTTCGAGTGGTAATTTAAAAGCTTTTTGCTTCTTGACCATTGAGCTTCTGAAGGTTTCTGATGTCCTGCTACCAATTGCTTGAAATATTGAGTGTGATATGGGCGGGGAGAAGTTTTGTTTACTCCGATATAAGCATTGGTTATTAGAAAAAATATATAAAAGTTTTGGACATTGATAGAGATAAGTGCATTAATCTAATTAATTTTAAACAAAAAAATAGATAGTTAAAACCTTGTAGTCATTTCCTAATGTTTAATGTATATGTAATAAAAACTTTCTTGCTTTTGTGTTTCAAAAAAAATCCATATTAATTTTTACTTCGGTGATGGTGTATTTTATTTTTTAAACATAACGTAACTTACGTAACGTAAGCTTTACTTCATAGTTTGTGTAATTACCATTAAATTATATTTGGGCATGCATTTGGTGGTGGTAACAATGCATTAACCACATTTTCTTTAAGCACATAGTCAGGTCACTTAACAACTAACTCCGGTGGACTGTCCTTCAACTCACTTACAAGTAAAACCATGTAAGTATGTCACTAGAACACTTTTTATTAGCTTAGGCTTGCTCAATTTTAAATGCTTCTAGTTTAATATTTTTTCCATTCTATAGGAATAGCAAAGTTTATATACAAACTTATTCTACTTATTCTAAATATATATTCAGCATTTAACAAATAACACATTAATTTAGGTTTACAAAAAAATTATATTACGATTCTATATAAATTTCATTATAATATTTATATATAACAATTTCCTTACATTTGTCACATGAAAATTTTTATTGATAAATTTACAAACAGGCATCAAATCGTAACCCTGTCATGCCGCACGGTTCGGGGCGACCCGAACAGGGGAAAAGCAGCTAATAAGTGAAACAGAGATTTATGAGTGCACAGATATGCAAATAGAAATTTGCGGTCCCTCGCCGATAAAAAGACGTCGGTCCCCGCGGGCCTATGTTTGTCCAACTGTCGAGGGATCATAATTATTTTGTACATAAGACCGTAATATAGGAATTAGTGCCCTAACGACGTCCAGCTATAACTGATTTTTACACACAATATAGAACATTCGATTCTCGGCATTCAAGTACGTATATATCTTGCTATGTTGTTATTAAACAAAATATTAATTAGGAGATTGGAGGCATAACAGAAACAAACCTACCTCGGAGTGGGAGTATCCTTTCTTTTGATTTGACACTTACAGTTGTCAACGAAAATAATATTTTTGGTTGTTAATTCCAAGCATTTAATATTAAATCCATCACGACATTTTATCTATCCTTTATCGCGAGGGTTATGTTCTAATTCGTAAAACTTGTTAAACAGATTCAGTTATCTCGTTTTACGCTTTCCCCGGATTTGTAAGGGAACCGCTAATTATTCGCACCGGTGCAGGGGAGGTGACAGTATGTTTCGTTTATATATCCGTATATTTTATCTTCTAAATTAAACTAAGAGATATTACTGTAAGTAAATATTTGTATGTACAGATTTATCGTAATATCGTCTCGTTATATCAAAGTGACGAACAACCAGACCGTGAAGACGGGCGTGTGTGTTGAAATTGTTTGCTCATTATGTAGGAGGGAGTCTTAGCTTTGACTATATATCGTTGCAATATACATATTTCTAATATCTTAATTTAATAACAAAAATAGTATTATAAAGGTTGACAAAATCATCTCATGTACATATTTTAAAATCTGATATGTAAAATTCTCGTGTTCGTTTCCGTACTCCTCCGAAGTGACTTGACCGATTCTCATTCCTCTTTTATCACCAACTCCTATTTTTTATTGTTTAATTTTTTTTCATCCCCGGTCGATAACTGATCAATCGTCATTTAATTAGTTACCTCCAGTTATTTTTATCTACACTAGAAATTACTTATAATAATTTATATGGCAAAACGTTTGCTGGGTCAGGAGTATTATAAAACATTTAGAAATTCAATTAAATAACTAAAACAGAAAAACATAACCACACCTCCATATAGAATTAGCTATTGACGAGCAGCGGTCTCTGATTTCAACCCTTCACCGACAGATTGTTAATACTGACCGCCGACGACCTAACGAGCTGTGACCACATGAATATTCACGTGTCCCCACTGATACAAGGAATTAATTAATATCTGACACTGCTACTGTTACAAAACTTTTAGCTAACGAGAAATAATTTAAAAATCTAACTGCGAACGTCAATTATGACATTACCGATTCATACAATTGAGAATTATTATGTTAACCTTTTTGTAATATAATTATTGGCCAATGGTTGTAATTTTCATAGCGCGTGGCGTGTAGGATTACTGATGAATAGTTTTTGTTGTGGCTATATATTTCATTGTTGCATTTTTTAAATATATTATATTAACGTATAATTACGCTTTGCACCGGTGGGCAGGGGTGTTATAGACGCAAGTGACGTATAACATGATTATTTGCACACTCGGGGGTTAAGAATTACTGACGCGTCATAAAAATTGGTTTTGATTCAATATATTACTTTGAAGTTATTATATATTTTACATTACCTAATGAGACCGACACATAAATATTATTTATTAATACATATTCAACAAAATATATAAAAGAGGCAACGGGTTCTATTATGGCTGATAAGTTATCTCATGTAGACTATATAGTTTTATAGCGGATTTATCACAAAGCATTTATATGGTTTATTATTTTTCAAAATTTATTTTAATTTTAAATATCATTGTTTTTATGTTTGATTTTCTTAAGAAGCCAAAACAAATAAAGTTTGATCTTGATTGAAACTAAAACTAACATAAATATATTAAATAGCTTAAAAGTACAATAAAGAAAGAGAAAGCTAGAAAAGAAGAATAGCTTTTGATACTAGGGTCGTCACTTACCTTAATAGAGAAATCCCAATAATAAACGATCAGTTTTTGACATATCTTTGAGTGAACAATCAATTAATAAAAAAGTCAGAGTGCTTTATCGAGGTTGACGCTATAAGAGATTGCGGCCTAAAAGACCGGGTGTAGGGCTCGGGGGTCGAACCCCGCATTTGAGGGTTAACACAAACCGCTACTTTAGGGGTTGTTTTGCTGTGGTTTACTGTGATCTGGTGATCTGTAAACGTTCTCAATTGTCTCATACCACATTCCTAAAATGGTTTTATAAAGATGCTTATTTTAAAATATGCATGTTATTATATAAACACTGGATATTTTAGAGGGTCGTAATTCATTCTAATTTTAAAATAAGCCAAGTAACATTCAGAATAATAAAATACCTACTAAATCCATAGATTGTAATTGAAAAACTGTTTAAATTTCTATAAAGAACAGTTATTATCGTAACAGTATTTTGTTGGTAAAAGAATTAGCGTCCGAGAGTAAAATTAAAATTGCCCATATAAAAGGACAGTTTGGTTTTAAAGCTCATTAAAAACTTGTTGGAATCGTTAATTTCAACGAGTCGTGATTTCCCGTTGGCTCGGGGACAAAGTTTTTCTTTTGTGCCTGTTTAATTGAGGATCTCTGTGGTACAGAGGCTGAATTAACCAAATGAGGGCGACACACCTTGTCTCCCTATACCTTAGTACACTCACATGCAAATTAACTTTCATATTCTTTAGAAAACAGAAATAATTTTATTTTAAACGTAAAAGTGAACTTTTAAACGGATTACGTGAATATTTCATTTCAAAAAAATCTTAATCTTTTATTGGAATATAAATAAATAGAAAATTAATTAATATTTAACACACACAGCTAACAAATAATAGGCAAAGTGGTACCAATTATTTAATTTAGATATATATTTACTATAGTACACAAATTCTAAGTTATTTAATTTTCTTAAAGAACCCAATCCACTCTATTCATTCTACATTTCGTATTTTACAGTTACAAAATACGTTTACCTAATAAGTGTACATAGAACAATCCGGGAACGCACGACGCCATTAGTGGGACGTGGGCGTAATTAAAGAGCTACAGTACACTCCTGCTGAATTAAAAACAATTAACCGGCCGAAATGAGCACAATGGACGCGGGCTCACGACTCGCGCAGACACTGATCTTGTTAGCGAATGTTTGTCTTAGTTTATTATATTGAAGTTATCCAAATCGTAATTGTCATATATGAATATATACGTATTAAGTGCAATAGACATTGAGATGAAGTTTTACGCTGAGTTCTGTGCTGATTGCAACAAGTTTCCATTTTTAGGTTATATTTTATTAATATATATACGCGGGTCAATTCGATCTCAAACAAATATATAATATCGTCAGTGCGTAATTTTGATAAAAATTCATTTTTTTAACTATAGTGGGTGTTGCCATTTATAAAATCAATCACCGTCAAGCGAGCGTGTTAATCGGTCCGTCAAATTAGGTTTACATCGAGTCTCAAAACCGCTGAGCTGGCACCCACGCCGAGGGTGTAACACCATTTACTTTTTTTTACATTTTTTTCACGCTTCGCGCTTTCTATTAACGTTTTCTCAGTCAGATACGCTTTACAAAAACGAATAAAAATCAAATATTGATATTTAAGAATTTTTATCATTTCGATTTTCACGTAAAGTTTGTATTAATTCATAAATGTGGTCAAATTAAAAAAAAAAGCAACAGCATTTATTTAAAAAAAAATACTTTTTATTAATAACAATAGGGGTTACTTAATTACATGAGTGTCAGATTACGCCACGCGACACATAAAGGGACTTTTGTCCCACACAATTATTGATCATTATCGATTTACACCGGATTATCAGCTTAACAGATTGTTAAAATACAGTATTATTAGATTGTAAATATAAGTTTGAAGTATCTCACAATTAAAACCGCGTATACGAAATGATTGTAAACTGAACTTTTTAAATAATAATTCAATCATAAACAATATTTTGTATAAAATTTGACTTATAATCTTTACATAAACTCTTGATAGTATATTTGTACTATGACCAAAAAAGTCACGTTTTAAAATATATACATACATATAAATTAAAATATAAACAAAGAGGAAAAAACGCTTTCAAATCAGTAAGTAAGCAACAATGGAAGGACGTACCCACGATCTGTGGCTTTTGATCTAAAAACTCACTCCATCCGCCCGCACTGGCCATTATTTTACCCCGACAACGTTTTAGGGTTGATGGACGTTGATTTTTTGTTTTAGCTGGACTAGTGAGTTGAAAAAATAATAATCATTATTTCTGTCAAATTCCTTGACAACACTAAACAACTTCCGTAACAATAATACGATTGTTCCAAATTCTTAACGTCAATAATGTCTCATATCAACAAAATTCGAATTTTTAAATCGTAACCTCACATTCTGCAAATATACTTGACCGAACAGATCTCTAAAACCTTGCCATCAGCAGATCAAGACAATACATTGTCGAGTGTCATCAGTGTCAAGTTGGCTGTGATCTGGCCTGACGCCACGGCTTTATGACGCGATTAGCCTGCCATGTCAAAGTGCAAAGTGCCTATTGTGTTGTGCTCTATATTCTGAGGGCCTTTAAGGGCTTAAGTAATGTATTGTTTTATAGTAGATTTTTTTTATTATTTAACACACGCAGCATAATTAACATAATTAGTTTAATTAATCACTCTGTTAGCCCTAAAAGCATTATTTTAAATTTTACTGTCAACTTAGTTAATAAAGATTTTAATTTCAAGTTAGAACAGTAGCTAAAACTGGCAAAGATTTGATCACCTGTTAGAGAATCGACCCCTGAGCTTTAAAGTCAAAGTGCTTGGAGCGCAGCCTGTCATCGCTCAATGCTCTTTGCGGAGATGTGTTCATTCATCAAAAAGTTGCTGAAGGCGTTTGTCGTGAAATTAAAACTAGAATCTTGTATTGTTTTATATGTTTTGTACTCTAAGATAATATCACGTCTGTACTCTGAAACATATAAATGTTTTTATTATCTTTAATATTATATGTAATACTAGATGGTAAATAATATTAATACTTTTCCGTTGCTTTTTCATTTCGTAAGCCGTAGCAAAGTTATTAAAGTTAAATTAAAGCCTAGATTTTGCACATTTTTTATATTTATATACAATAAAATAACTTTACCAAGGGTGGTACGAGAGTCTGATATTTAACATATAAAATGAAACATAAGTTTTTCGTGCACTAAATAATTGTATAGTTTATAAAATATAGTATATATAAGATATGTTCTGTTTAGAAGTTTTATATTTATTAAATTAAGCTTTCCTAAGGCTATTAATATGAGCCCGACATGTATATATAATTCTTGTAGTATCGATGACAGTTTTGATGCTTAATTTCCCGAAAGAAAGAATTAATAAAAGTTTATAATTCTCCATCTCTAGATTTATAACAAGCATGTAGGCAGCTTTACGCCTTTTCATGATGCTATAATGCATCGATTAGGTTTTACTTAGTGTCTGATAGGACTTGGTGTGAGATTAAACGCGTCTAAGTGCTAAGTGCTTGTTTATGTACTAGATTATTTTGTTCTTATTCATTAATTATGATTATGGTACGGATGGTCTGTATACATGTTATTTTATGAGATAATATAAGTAAAATTAACATTCTTTAAAGTGAATTTGTAATTGTACAATATCAGTGTTGTCACGGTACACAACAGAAGCCGTCGTAACTGAACTTTGGACATTATCTATGACACAGTTGACACTAGCCGACACACCGGCTGACACCGGTCGACATCGTTGACACTAGGCTGACATTGAGGGCACTATGGCATACAGACTCATATTATACAATAGATAATATTTGTTATGATATTTAATTTTCCCAACTGGTAATAATTGAGTGTAGGTGTTTATTATTAATTAGTAAGCTTATTACGTGGACGGAAGATTAAACCAATTAATAAGGAAATAATTTGATTCTATACTACATCTCGCGTTCGTAGAATAATAACATAAATATTATTTTATGAATAAACATCCTAGATTATATTGTTGCGAATTTTTGAAATTAGGATTAAGATGTAAAATCGGTAGCCATAGGTGACGTCGTAAACCAGACAGTATCGTTGTTTATGCCACCCTGTCGCGTCTGATCGTGGTGTGATAGTTCGCTTTTGCCTTTACTTATGCATCGATGGTAAATCTTATATCGATGGAAAATATTCAGTGTGTACAAATTATATTAGTAAAAGGCCCATGTGACATATTGGGGGACAATTAAAAAGGCACAACTGAATCGCAGAATTTAATTCAATAAAATCTTCACAAGGCAAGAATGCAAAAAAAGTCAAAGGCACGTGTCATTTTTGACGTTAACACCCCGAAGAGACCCGCGGTCAGATCACAAAAAACCATTGTGATAACAAAAACCTATTTACAAATACTCGCCAGCCCGCCCACTCAAAAGGTGTTTATTTAAAATTTTTGCAACACAATACAGATGCTATATTTTTTTTCATTTCGCGCCATTTAATGCTATTTGGAACCATTAGAATGTAATGCTTTCTTTGTAACTGTCAGTGTCGTAACTGACAAAAGTAAACTCTGTGTATATGGTGATAATGTGCGACATTCTTCCATTCAATTTTTTATGATACATTTTTTCACAGCACGTGTTTATGGGCTGCAATTTGAGACTATTGATTTTTTTTAATTTTATACAGTTTATTGCTTTACAATATTATCTACGTCCATAGTCATTTTAGTATCAAACTATATAATCGTCACGTAAGTTTTTAGCGGGAAAATAAATCAATTAAAAGAAAGTTATCAATTGTCACTGCCTAAGCGTATCCAAAAATTTTAAATACAGATGTACTTATTTATGTTATGGATATTTTCTATAGATGTTTTAAAAAACGGTTGCAAAATATATGCTTTGAACTAATTCAAAAACATTTCTCGTATATTAAATTATTAATTTTTTTCCACATTAGCAAAGGATTCTTATGTTCATATAATACGCTGGTCCCTGCGATAGTGAAAACCCTGTCCCAAAACCAGTCTTACTCAAAAAGCGTGATTTTCAAGTAGTTGATATATTAAGAAAATATTACGCGTTGTAAAAATAGTTCGTATGACTTATTGTTTACGTTACCAACAAACAGAAGTGAACTGTGAACATCTCAGATCCTGATAAGGAAGGGTGCAGATTGGAATCGCGGTGACAAACACCCAGAGCATTGTGGGTGCGAAATTTGTTTCACCATTTCCGATCTCCTCACAAGATTATTTTACAGAAAAGGCGCATTGTTAGAAACCGGGACTGTTTATTGTGTCCTAAATTCATTGTTAAGTAATTTTGCCAAACGTCTAGAGTAACGTAATGTTATGGATACGGACTAAGATATACGAAATAAGATAAATCTATTATTTATTGAACCCTTATCAGCTTAAATGTATTTAATTTGAATTTAAAGTATCTATATTACATGAGTTTTATGTGAAAAAGCATTTGTAAGTGGTTTACAGACATAATTCAATGTTTGAGAACAAGTTTTATTTTAAAATCCTACAAATATATGTACACAAGTTTAATAAGATCGAATCCAAAAAGGTCTATTATGTCCACAGACTATTGTTCGGTAATGTTCTATTCTCTATGATCCGACTACGCAAACATCTGCTCTGCGCCTACGATACCTTTGTAAAACCTCTGTATACTTTTGTTTACACTATTTGTTGTTATCTATGAAGAGATTGGTGATTTATTATCTATGAAATAGAAGTATATATATTTGCATTTATTTTACATGTTAATAACAGTTTCAACCACTTTAATTTTAAATCCATATTTCATATAAGAATTACCTAACGTGTGTTAAAACAGTGATATCCCCTGAGATATAAAATTAAAATGATATAATAAGCAATTTTGTTTCATATAAAACACATTCTTTATTTTTACTAAATTCAATTTTTTTGTAATACCATGAATAAGTGTTCATTATTTAAAGATATTTTTGAAATGTCACTGCGTGTACATTCGTTTTTATACTTCTGACATACAAAACGTATTAAAATAATTATTAACATACAAAAATTGTATTTTGCTACTTTTAAATTATCTGTGGAAACGTTACTACGTCAAAGATAATACTAGTATGACTTCTTAATACATTTAATTTGTAATGCATTCGATTTTATAGACACCTAAACCCGCATAAATCGTTTAATAAACGTAGATTATTTTATTTTTATATAAATTAAATGAACATTAAACGAATGCGGGCACCAAATGAACACGATTATCACCCTTTCGCTATTATTTAGTGAACTATACGACACGCTTAATCTCTGGGAAAAGTGGTATCAATTATCAATGTGGAATAACATCAATAGAATTGTTGTTAAACCACTACCACATAATATTACTCAAAAATAAGTGTATATAGATGTTTGGTGTGTATTCGATCTTTTAAATTAAGTATATGAACGTTCCAATATTCTTAGTAACGGACGTAATGGCGCCCAGCGTGCGCGCATCATGAGCGTTCATTACTGCAATGGAACATTGATTTACCGGGTCAAATCTGTTGACACTACCATCAATACTATTTAAGCCACTAAAATGTTACCCAAACCTAACTGATTCATTATCGACCTATGTATAGACCTCCTCCTCCTCATAGAAATAAAATAAGTAGTAAACACGCGGGATTTAAGAATTTAGTGTTCCATTCAACTCTTTATTAATTATATATACAGTTTAGGGTTCTCTACAAAGCTTCTAAGTAATTCAATGACTTACTTATTTTATGTTTCAATCTTACGTAACATTTTCAATCATTGAATGAAATGAATTTCATTCAACCCGTCTTACTCATTACGGGTCATCGAGGCCCGTGTTTACCGAGCAACCGCTGGGTCGTATCAATTAAACTATATTACATTGTTACAATGACGATCGCTGGGTTAATTGCTATTGGGATGTCTCCTTGTGATCTTTGAGACCAAAGATCAGGATTATTTATCGTACACCTTTTCATTCCTTTCTTAAATGATAATTACTGGGCAATGCAAGCATATTTGTCAAGTGACAGCCAATACTAAAATTTCAAATATTTTTTTATTTCTACATTTGAATGCGTAGTTTTGCTATTTAATTACATTTCTTAAGTCAAACATTAAAAATAACATAAGATGTTTTCGTAAATTTCTATAGATATTTTATTGATGTTTGTGGAACAAGATACTCAAAAATATATCGCATCTTACTTAAAGGTTTCTCTCGTGTACGTTTTATTAAAAGTAATCAGTAGGTATCATACGTATTGTAATCTTAATGCAGTACTTCCTGGCTGGGTTGTGTAAGTTCAAACTGCGTAATACGCATCAATTACAAACATTTTATCACGGACATCTGTCGCTGAGAACGAACAATTAGTGGAAGTTAGTACAATTGGCCTTACGTCACCCACCAAGGAGGCGGGACAGGAATTAAAATTGATAGCGGTCATCTAGTTAAAAAACATCTAGGACACCTTAATTGTGACGTGAAATTTTTAATTATGAATTAAACCACAATTATTAAGGCTGGAATTAACATTTCTTATAATCTTAGTTACATATGCTTTATAAACCATAAAACGAATCATTGTTCTATTCGATAATTATAAATATGATTTTTAAAACAATATAAGCACTTTAAAGCAATATATTATTAAGTAGTAAGAAATTCAAACGAAATAATATCCGACATACCGATGCAAGATGGACCGACATTAAGAAGTTCCAGTATCGTAATTAATATATGTGTCGAAAACGCTTGTCTACAAGTGGGTTAAATTTTTTAATAACAACTCTGTCACTAAACCGTCATTTATAATTTTTAAATTGGTCACTTCATTGCGCGTGCATGCACGAATAACATTAATTCTAATTCTCAAACAGCAATTATTCAACATATAAAACGCTATCACGTTTAATCTAGTTTAATGTAAATTATCTATTATTCAGCTTTGGACAACGCCGCTTTATTTTGTCCCAAACTGCGCTTATGTCATCTTTATTATTGATCAAATATTTATACATCAACTGACAATTAGCACTGTCAAGTTACAGCAAGGATTTTTAAGGAATCGATTCGCTTGACCAACTTCGCTACGAAGTCCAAAACTGTTAAGTAGAAACGGACTCATATCACAATCAAATTCCAAGCAATTCTCATCAACTTTAGCAGACATCTGCTCGGTATCGTAATGACCCTTTTGTTTACCGCGTCATTTCTTCCTTCTGTATAACAATAAAAAAATATTAATGTGCTGTACCGTCGGCCAAATGTACCGCGCTGGGGTCCTAATCGCATTAAGACGGCCTGCGACCGTTCACGGGTTATTATCTTTATACGTTTTTATTTCGGGGGCTGAATAACGGAAAGGATTAATGTTGAATAACATTTCCTTGAGATGATGAAAAGTTGGCTTCTTTTTTAAAATACACAACGACATTTTTTTTTGTACAATATTTTAGTATTTAATTTAAAAACGTCGTAATCACATACAAAACTAAATTAACTTTATATACCCAGTATAGTTACTTCTTTTTATTATTGCAAGTACATTTGAATGAAGATGTTTGTATCATATGAGAGTAACTGAACTAAAAAAAAACGAACTAGCTGTCATAAACTACTAGCAAATTTATGTGAATTACATACGTAACATTATTTACGATGTTGGAGGCGTTATTGGTACACGTTGTTTACTTGGCACATTGCTGCTAATTAGTCATTAAGCTGACGCTACAATAACTTACACGTTTCTATATTTTATGGGCCCATAACATTGTCTATGACATATTTGTTGGATAATACAATAATAGATCCATTCTTACGTTAGCGAACGAAGTAATGTTATATTTAAAAAAACGAACGATTTCTTGTATTATTTATGGTATCATGTAATTTGTATTAAAAATATTAATTATGAATAGTGAATGTATCTTTGTAAATAAATTTACTATTGTATACAAAATGTCAATTATATATTATGTCTCTGCATTATTCTCATTTCTACGACCATAACGTTTTAAAGTACAAATAAACAGTACTTAATGTACTGTAAATTGTTATCTACCTTCCTTTATGATTCTGAAATGTTGTCCTTAATGTTCTATACAATATACCGGTATTCTAATATCTAAGAAGTTCTACATTACGGACTATTCGGTCTATATACAGATTTTGATAATTTGCATAATTTTAAAATAAGCCCTTCTTTCTTTTCAGATGCCTGCGGTCTCTCCGATGTCCCACACATAGAGAGCTTACAAGAAAAGTCCCAGTGCGCGCTTGAAGAGTACTGCAGGAGTCAATACCCAAATCAGCCTACGAGATTCGGTAAACTACTACTAAGGCTGCCTTCTCTACGAACTGTCAGCTCTCAAGTAATAGAACAGCTATTCTTCGTCAGACTAGTAGGAAAAACGCCTATAGAAACTCTAATTCGGGATATGCTACTATCAGGCAGCTCTTTCTCGTGGCCATACATGGCGACCATGTGACATACAATGTGGCGCCAGCTAGCGGCGGCATGATCCACGCCCTACGGCTTCCCGCCGTATCTGCCCAGCCAGCGACTCGACTTTCGGTACCGCGACGCGTCCGAAGATGCCGTGACGTCATCCAGTGAGGTGCAAGAAGAGCCGAACGCTGGCGAAGAATACTTCGGGAGGAGCAGAGACAGCGACAGAGCCGATCCTTGTCCCACATTCGATCCTTCAGCATTCTATCCGCCGAAACTTGATGAAGCCAGTGATACGCAAAAAGCTCAAAAGACTCTAATGATTGACAATTTGTTAAATATTCAAAGCGACTCGTGTTCCCAAACCGATTTGAAGTAGATTCCGGGGTCAGTAGTAACTTAGTTGGAGTTTTGTTCCTCTGTATTATATTTAGGTTAGATATTTAATGTAAATAAAATTCTATTATTGTAAATGTATGTATATTTAATACTTTAAGATAAAAGAGGCGTTTTCTACGGTGTTCACTGATTTATAAATCAAAGAAATTAATTCGAAAATTGTTTATGGTTAGGTTTTGAAGAAAGGCAATATTTGTGCAATGTGAGAATGTATATAGTTAAAAATAGGATAATGGGTGAACCTTTAAATCATTTTCTATATTATCGCATACATTTATGTTCACTTTTATAATTTAATATATTGTTTAACAAACAGCGAATTATATTTATTTATTCAACTTTATGTTACAGATTGTTTATTGGTGCTGTCTTTAATTTACATAATATATCAACTTCCGAAATTCCGAAATGCATTTACAACATTTATACGAGGTCCTATGATATCTTCTTATTTACAAAAGACGTATTGGTAGTGCAATATTTGGATTGCTTAATTTCATACACTTATTTAAAATAAGTATGATTGCACTGTTTTAACTTTACTATTTTGTCTATAGCCAACAAATTATACTTACACTGTAATGGAAAGAGACAGAAAGGTCCTCTTGTACTGTGTAATTGGACTGATCTAGCTTTTATAAGGATACTTACATTCTTAGGCTCAGTGTACCATTTTTCGATGCGATAAAATTTGTGCGCGTTTTGCATTGTCAGGTCTTTCCTTCCCAAATTTAAAAATGTATTTCAAATAAGTAGTAATTCAAATAGTCAAATCAGATTTCGAAGTAATTCGGTTCTAATACTATTAACGTCTTCACATGAAATTACATAGTAACTACTGTGTCAAAATATCGTCTCCATAGTAAAGAAGACGGAACTATATTTAGTCCCCGTTTTAGTTGATGACTTTAACATATGTAAATTATGACATATGTCATAATTAATAATAATATATATTAAGATTATTTTTTCATTTGAGATTTTTGTATAATTTGCGTTTAATGCGTTAGTTCGAAGATATCTTAGGAGTTTTCTGAAAACAACTTGTGATTCAGAACGAACACTTTTCTTATATTGTTTTATATTTTTGTACGTTTGATAGTGTTTTAGAATCATTTTTATTGAGAAATACAATAGTCGCGCACATAAAACAAATGAATCCCAAACAAAATCTGACACAAAAAAAATGTATTTGAAACAATGATGCGTTTTGTGGTTATTCTTAGTTAATCGAATATTGCGAATACTACATATTTTGTACGAGACAATATATGATCGATTATCATCTAACTACTTGTGAACCGTTACTTTTTTATGTCAAGAATCTATAATAATCTTTTATTTATTTCAATATTCTACATCTATCCTGCCAAATTAAAGAATTGAAGAGCAATGTAATTAATGCAATAATAAATGTACAGTTATGTAATGTATGTATGTGTGAGTCTCTGGAGTTGTAAAGACATATTGAGATATTAAATAATGTCTTTCTGGAGTATTTTCTTTAATTTCCTTAAAATACATTTTCCATCTTTAATACAATAAAATAAAAAAAAATACTATTGGAATAATTTATTTCTAAATAATTAAGCATTTCATTAAAGTATAGAAAAACATAGGTTTACAATTAAACGTCAGTGTTATTATATAAGTTTCGTGTACACATTGATACCAACCAATGATAACACTAAACTAAACCATGCAATTAATATTTCTAATAACGTATATGTCACCAAGATAACGTAACTTAAAAATAATCACAATTGTTTTGGGTTCCACAAAGAGGTACATAAATATTCCAAAAAAGTAAACAATATAACAAATCAGCAAGCCTTTTAACGGACATCAGATCTATACGATTACAACGACTTGATTTAACATCGAGTTAACGAGCGGGTATCGATTTCAGGTAGCTTCCATGTAAACTCACGCGATGCAATTCGATACATCGCTACTGTGATTTTAAATATCGATTCTGAATCGATAAAATCATATATTTGAATAATATGGGAAGTGACACACTCTTGTTATTTTTTTAATTTAAAAAAGTCAACTAATACTACGAAACAAATGAAAATAGACATGATGTTCTATTATCTATATAACTACCGATTTGCGCGTATGAAAAATGTTCTTTTTGCGTCTTTATGATGAGCATTCGGTGACTAAATTATAAGGGTGTCAACACAATACCAACCTGTATATATAACGATCATTGTCTATGTACATACTATTACAGATATAACTTATGTTACAGATTATCAGCATTATGTTAGGGTCGTATTAAACGAACTAATCTTCAACTTTAACGTCACTTAGTCGTGTGGTTTTAACTAACGAACTGATGACTTAGACAGTGAAATACTCAGTCATTTTTTCCTGTGGCTGAAGCTAACCGTCTTTTCATATTCCAAGTTTATAAAGGTAATATAAATTAGAACTTGTTGTCCAGCAATAATTTGACAGGAATACGATTTTATTCATCGCAGGTGTGGAGAAGTCACCAACTGCTGGTCACGGGGAGTGCGCCTTTTGTTTAGAAACAATTACATGGCGGAAGTCAGTCGGGGTGGAAATACAAATGTGGTTTGATTTACTAACTATGTCTAAATATACTAAAACATATCGATGGATATTTTAAGCCCGGTGGGTGTTTCATAAAATTTTGTTACTACGTACGTTTCATTATTTTTACTAACAATAACATTTGTCTAACCTAACCTAACCAAATAAGCTCTCTTTCTTCAAATATTTTAGACCTACCTAAACCTACTAAGGAAGTACCATTTTGAAATACTTAACCTACTAAGGTTAAGTACATCAAAGGTTTAAGATTCAATCATCATAAGGTTATTATTTTGTTTGTAACTAATAAAAAAATACGAGATACTTACTGTAATTTAATATATAAACAATATTTTGACTTAATACTAACCTAAACCAATTTAATATTAGTTAGTAAACTATTCATTACATCGGAATGGACATAAAGAGGACTTGTAGTATTCTATATTTGGTATGGCTTATGTAAAGGCCGTCGTTTATCTTTTGTATAAGTTTTATTATTATAACTTATAAAGCCAACTGAAAACCTGTAACTTCAGAGGGCGGTGGGCGTGGCAAAGGTCGCCCAATGAGGTCGGGGTCGCGACCCCAAAGCCTAATGATAACTCATACTATACAATGTATACTGTAACACTTACGCGCAAACTCAGCTTATTACTCTATCTCAATTCAACAATGCCTGATACTGAAGCGAATGTTCGGAGGGTAAGCTTATCTACAAGTAGAAAGTCTAATACTTCTTCTTGATCTAACTTGGTCGAAGACTCGACGTTCTCATAGTTCTACTGTGAGAGAGGAGTTAGACAGAAACTAGTGGTGCAGATGTTAGAATGTGCTATCGACGCAAGATGCAGAGTCTTTTAACTAATATAGTAAGAGTGAAACAATTCGAATCTCACTTTTGGGATATGTCATTCCAGTAATAAAATATTTTATATAGTAAACGTTAGAATATTTGTTAGGTTATAAACGACCATCTTACACATAATAAATAGAGAAGCGATTTAATTTTATTCATTTAACTCCCATCAACCCTACGTCTCGAACAATAGACATATTGACACAAACACTTTCGACGCAACATGATGAAAAAGGTAAAAATTAGGAGCTATACGTGTGCATTGTGATGTTTGGAGATGTGACCGATAAGACAGACAGACAGACGTCTTCTAAACGGCAACGCTTACAAATGTTCTAGGACAGCAAAACTATGGAGCGCGAGGTTTTACCTCCGATTTTTCTACTTTTCATTTTATTTTTTACAGAAGAGGGGGCGAATGAGCTGGAGGCCCACCATAAATCGTGAGTGCGTTCACGGCATTTTAGGGATTGGTACGCTTTGTTCTCATTTGAACAGAATGTAATTCTGAATACCGTGTTTAATGTTTTGGTCTTGGTAGTTATACTTAGACCTATGGTTGTCAGACAATAGTTAAGGTATTAGACTTAAATCTTTTGCGCGTGTCATATTTTAATTATTAAAACCGTTTAGTAAATGTTCCGTATTCATTAGGACTTAAAAAATTCATTTCAATAACTACTTAAATAGCTTCAAGCGTCTGTCATGTATATTCCATGTGTGTATTATACGGATTTTATATACAAACTAACTCCATACATTTGCTGTTCTCCTTACACCTAATCGCGCGGGTGGTCGAGCTTGATTGTGATTGACAGAGACGCGTCACACCAATACATTCGTCACTATACATCACTACTTAATTCAACAGCATACAATACATTACTCGATACTATATAATTTCACACGCAACACCTAGAGAAACTTTAATATAGCTGTAATATAAATATCTGTATATCTATAACATAACTGTAATGAAAAATAAAGTTATTTTAAATACATATATAAAAATATAAAATAATTCTGTAACCAGAAATGAATATCAAAGTTAACGACGATCTTCTTAAATGCCTGTCGTTTGTGATCAGGGTAGCAGCATAGTTAACTAGACTTGGGTGTAAGGCTTTCAAAGGCTATAGAAATGCGATAGTAATGTATGAAGTGACAGCCCCGTGAATGTTTGATATATCAAAATAATTCATATACATAAGGATGTGGAAGATTCTCATTTAAAAACTATTTGCGTGCATTCAGCTGTTTAGTATACAATTTAGTTTTATTATTTTCATAATATTTTTGCTATACGGGGCTTTCTCTCTATTCCTTTACTCTGTAATTAATAGATCTGACTCAATTAGTACATGGGTTTAATTACTGATGTATTTCTTGTGATAATGGGAGACAATCTATCGTTTAGTATATAAGATTTAATTGCTATGTTATAGGTATCCTAGGGATTAGATGGCTTTGCAAAAATATATATTGTATTGGTATTTCAGTCGGATAAAAATATTTTTTGCATGTTTGTTTTATGCCATATACAATATACCAGTGATAAGATGACTATTTGCTGATATGCGAGTTTTTAAAAGATTTGAAAGTTAGAAATATTTCTTTGGCCAATTTTGAAAAAGATGAAGAAAAGTGTTCAACTTTTACTAGGCAGTCGGACTTTTTATCTTTATCAATAAAAAGATAATCCTGCTTCCCGCACTATCACAAGTGACGATAATTTATCTGACTAGACTCGCCTCCACATTGTTTTAGCAACCGAATTCCGACCCTAATGAAATTTATTACCGTCGAGTGCACACTGCATACTTTACTCGGGATTTATCTGAAGATATTCTATGTAATGAAATCTTATGGACATGTAGCAATATTACAAAAGTTAATCAATTATTACGAATGCTTACAGTTATATGAAACAAAAAAAGGAAACGTTGAAGTTAATGATAAAATAACTACTGAAACCTTAATTAATTAATATAATAATAAATTGTCATAGATTAAATTACACAGGAAAAGGGTTATTTTTATAAATATATTTGGAACGTGTTAGATCTGAAGATATTTCTATATATATCCGTGTGAGTTGTATGTTGAATTGGCGACGTGTAAAAAACAAAAGTTTCGTCCCCCTTACGGCCTCGCTCTCCGCTCATTCGCACTTTTTCCGGACATCATGTCACCCACTTATCTTCAAAGTAATTTCATCTGTAATTTTCCGTTACTGAGAAAAAGAAAAATGAAGAAAACCCATGTTACGAAGATGTTAGGTTTTGTTTCGTTACTCTCAGTAAAATTGCAAACATGGACTTTCTTCCAAGACATTTTTTTATGAATATTTCTTAATTCATCTCATATGTTAAACTCAAAAAATAAGTTAACATCTCCTTAAATCCAAAGAATTGAACCAATTTCCATAGTCATAAATACATTTCTAACCCTCGCCACCTTAAGATTTTCCGTGGGGTAAAAATCACCCACGGGGCTTTTTTACCCCAAAGATAAGACTTGTCACAAGTTGACAGATGTCGTGACATTTACAAGCCAAGTAAAACAAGAAAACGTTAAAATGCCTCCCCATTGAACTTTTATGCCAATTTTCCGTTTCTCTATTTTCAACAGTTCATTTTACTTATGTTTTGTTTTGATTCCGTAAAAATACTTTTTTATACGAAATAATTATAAAACTTAATAAGAAATTAATAAATAACACTTACGGTATATTCTCGTAAACCTTTCTCACAACTTTCACGAAATAATAAAATCGTACGAATTCCCGATATACATCGATCCCACACTCGCACATCATTTATAACATCAGTAAAAGCTTGACATCAATTCCAGCATACACACAATGAATCCACATTCCCATATTTGCTTACCGTTAATCAAAAATTTTTGTCAAGATTCTGTCTAAATTCTACCTTCTGATTAATGGATATCAACCCGGCAGTGGTCGGGAATGGTCCAAACGACCCGTGATTTTAAGAAAACAAATACAGCGGTGTCGCTAATGATATATCTAATGGTGCAGAATGATTGTCACCAAACCATTAGCCGATGAATACCGTTAAGATCCCTTCTGCTTACAGAATGACCTGTTTACGGACGGTAAGTTAAACGGACAGTTGAACAAACACATGGAACTGTCAAGATATCATTAATTATCAAGATTAATACCTGCAAATGTCGCAAAGAATTACAAAATTGCTTTGATTGTTTTCTTCATGGACTGCTTTGTTATATGCAGGTAATTAATATTTTGTTAAAAGATATATATACGCGACTAGAAACAAATATACTAAAATGAAGCTAAATTATCAGTGATTTATTACTGCTGAATGGTGTTCTGTATGAAGAAAAATACTAAGGCCGCGAGCGGTGACAATTTAATTTGCCAGAACCCTCTCAACGCCCTAGTCTGAAAAGTCACACACGCCCAATATGTCTAACATGGCACCTGAGTTTTTAATAAGACACTTTCTTTTCCTATACAAAAAAACAACAGTATGTTTACAGATACAATATGGGTAAAGAGATTAAGTGCAAAGACCACGTGCTGACTTTTCCCGTCAAAAGCGTCAAAATTTGTCATCAAATACACATCCTTCGAGGGCGGGAATCAGTTTTAAAAGCCATTAGAGCGGGTGGGGTGGATCGAGGTTGTAATTAGACTGCGTTAATATTTAACAAGTGCGACGCCGTACAGATTAACGTAATACTAGGCCAGCTGTGCGCGGACACCTTCTGGCTTTCCTTTTAAAAAAGCCACTCTGTCAACGGGATCGTCAAAAATTAATTACGACTTGAAAAAGAAGGTTTTAACGGCTAACAGCTTCGTAATATCAAATAGATATTATGTATATGATTCTTTCATAACGATTTTCATGTGTTTTACGAACTTAACGTAAGAACAAAGTTGTGAGAATTTGTCAGAATAATCCTTTCATCCCTTTTCGAATAATTTGAATCTCGAAGATGGCCGTGTCTGTGGGTTAACTAATGGCAAATGCATTATTAAAGCCCCGCGGCCGGGTTCACTGTAAAGGGTTGAGGACAGATTATGGTATTACTAATTTTAGATTTGAGAGTGAAATTTGGCATTGATGTGTGCGGCTTGTTAATTATATATTACACGATAAGTCATTCAATGACCTTAGAGTTGATGTTAGTATGTTTGGCACATTAAATTTTTAATGTTATTATTACGATTGTACTAACAATATCATATATATTTGTGACTTTGTGTTATACTTACTTCTTGCTAATATCACCCAACTTACAATCACAACAAAGAAAATAAAACAGCATCATTAATCATAGAAATCCGTTATTTTTTTCAAAAGTTACTGTCAGTACGAAAAATCGCTTACGTAATATGCAAATCTCTATCCAGGTACCAAATGACCGTGGGTAAGAGAAACTTTTTCGAACCAATCAGTCACAGTCCGGAATATCCGGGACAAAGATTAGCATAGCCAAAAATCACAATAGCAAACTCAAGAAGTTAATGGACACGCATAATTTGACGCGGCACAAAAGGGTTAAACAAAGGTGGCGTAATAAAAAGGTATATTAATGACAGATAGTCGGTCCGTTAGACCGGCTACGGCCAGCAGGTTTGGTTTGTCAGTTTATTAAAGTGTTAGATTATGTTGATTTACTAGTTTACGGTCATTATTATGAATGAATTTTTTTACTTGTTAAAATGCGTTTCGTAATAACTTGTATTTTATTGCAATAATATTTATTATTTATTCACAAAACACACAAGAAATGCTATTTTTCACAACATTGCCCACCGTTTAAAAAACTGTTATATCTGTAATACAAACATAACTAAAAACATAAAGAAATTATAACGTATAAGTAAGGTAGTATTTATTTTTAAACAGGACGTATACTAAGACGTATCATTGATTGTTTGGTAGGTTGCTTGTATGCTAATTCTAATTTTAAAAAATTACCTCCATAAAAGGCAAATGCATACTAATAATGAAATAGTAACAGAATCCCCCTTTGTTCGACCGTTTAGCTCATTAATACCGCAACACACGATAATATAACACCTGAACTACTCCGATTACGAATAATGAGAACAAAACCCTTTGTAACCATTCAGCCACTGATATTAATAAAAAGGGATAGTGACTAGGGCCTTTTGTGGGTACTTGTTTACTCTATGGAATGACATGAATGTTTAGAGGCAAAAAACTGAAGCAAGCAGACGGAACGGTGCTGTTGAATTTGGTGATGGTAATTTCACCTTTATGGTTATGTAATAAGTGTTAAGTTGGATTAATTATAATACTCTCGTAGAATTAGACAATGGTTATAGTAATAGACGATGATCGGTGACCTCTAGCATCTAGCTGTGTGGTTTGTTTGATTGACGTCTGTTTGATATGCGGGAGAATATATTGGTACTGTGAAATCAATTCCAAAAGTTAACTTGCGAGGCTATGATGAAACAAAAGAGATTAAACAAACAGAAAATAGCCATAATAATAATTTTAACGTTTTGATAATGATTTTTTTATGAAGGTAATGACGTTTAGTTCTGGATTTAACTTTAAACAAAAAAGTCATTAACAATCATTATAAACGAGTGAAGCAGCCGGACAGTTGGCGGAACGTCTTCAAATGAAAAAAAAAACATTGTCTTTTGAAAGGGCACAAAGGTGACAATCCAAACAATGGTTTCTATGGGAAATATACAAAAGTCGCTTATATTTATGCATTGTTTGTTTAGCTACTAAGAGGTGACGGCAGAAAACAAATAGCTTTTATACCACAACCCCATCTTTATCGCCAACGTAATGGGACCCGTAGCGCTACTGAAATTCTTAAGTTCTAATCTAAATAACAAAGTTAGAAGGGGTCTTGTTAAAACGGTCGTTCGGTTGTTTTTCACAGTTCTAATTGCCTATTATAATGATACCTGATATGTCTAGGTTGCTCGCCGTGAGTTTGTTTCTAAGATAGGATTACAGTACCTTTGTAGTCAGTCGACAATCAGATAAGTTGCCAGCTTATTTTGTGCCTTTGGAGTTTCTCATTTTAGCATTACGATAGTGTTCGCGTACGAATAGCGTGGAGAGATCATTTGCCTACTTGTTTTATTTTGGAAGCACAGTTATTCACGTAGATTTCAACACAACTCGTGTAACATATTTGGATTATGCAAAGATTTAACTTACAACATGAAAACAATAATATTTTGTATCTACTTAATTTAAGATTTCCTGTGATATAGAGAAAAGGGCTGTTTACCTTATTTACACACAAAATAAGGTAAACAGTTATAAACATAAAAATTAAAGAATAAAGTAGGCGCCTGGTAGTCAGTACCGGTGACCCAAGAACTGGTCATTTTTTCGCTCACAAATTAATAAAAGGTTGTGTTTAACAGAGCTGAAAAGATCGATTGTAATTAGCCATAAAATAATGATCTGTTTTTAAGTTTATTTCACATTCTTTGAAGTCATTCCAATTCAAATATTCATAACCATTACGAGAATAACCCATACAGTTTCAATAGTAACCCGGCCAACAACCAACAACCTTTAAATAAATCAGTTAAACAGCTTGAGCGCTACTTGAATCTATTTAGGAATATATGAGACAACATCTGACATACAAGAACATTTTAAAAAGTAAAATCCACTCAGTTTGTCCACAAATCAAATATTTATTATATACAGTTAAAATATTATATTGTCAGTTATGACTCTGATAGTGAACTCTGCGTTGTTAAAAAAAATATATTTCAGTCACTAGTGCTTATAGACTATGGTAGAGTTCTTGTAAGAGAGCCTCTCAAACAAGTGAAGGTTGGTAAACAGCTTCCCAGCAGCCTCTCTATTCTTAGTTCTGCAGCCAGGCTATTCCAGTCCATTCCCGAATATTACGCAACCACGACTACTTCCTTTGCGAACCTTCCTTCTACCGGCGACCTTTCCTATCATTATCAACTGCATATTTTGATTAATAAGATACTTTATATTACATCTAAATTTGTCTATGGTTACTATAGACGGCCAAACACGGGTACTATTTGATAGTATTTTCAAAACTGCGGGTGCGCGCTTCACGCTGGTTGCTTGCTTTTGTTCGTTCAATTATGTTAATAAATTGATCGTTTAATTTATTTAAATTACAGATAAGTTCAATAGTTGATGCTTCTGGAGCTTTTGGTTTCCGAATTACCATCTGAATTAAGGCTATCGTAATAAAGAGCTTAATGTAAGTATTAAATAAACCGAGATTTATTGCTAAAAAAGTTTCATGTGTAAAAAATACAGAATTTGGTATATATAGGTCCTAAAAGGAATTACCTCTTGAATTTAAAATGGAATTTAGCCTTACCGTTTGGATAATGTCAATCTCATGTTATAAACGCCTTATAAAAATATGAACCCTGTGACATCTTAAGTAAAATCTTATGGGGCATCTCCCCAAAAAATATAAAACATTATTAAATCTCACAAAACCACAAAAGATTAACAACTTAATAAAAAAGTGAACGCGTGTTAAACTCGTGCGCAGACTGACCCTTAGCTGACCTTAAGGGATGCTGTGATCATTCAATATTAAAAAAAACACAAAGAAACACACTTTTTATAAAACTAGTTTCACATGTGATTTTGTTTAAAATCATACGGATTCAATGTTATGAAGTTGTAATAATGTTTAAATCTAATAAAGGTATGAAAGCTATATTTATATTTTTTTAATAATCAATCAGCCTAAGTGATGTTGCGTTCACTGCACGGAAATTTATGTTGCCTATATCCACATTACGTAATTAACTCTTTTATACTCATCCTTCTCATTAAAAACCAGTTTCTACTGTGTAAAATGTAATAAATATGTATAAAAATGATACAATTTAATTCAACACAACCAGATGATGTAAAGAATTTTAATGATAAATAAAAGACGACGTAAGTGACCCCTGGGTGTAAGGGAAGCTGCGGTCATCTCATTTAAATAATACAAATTACCCAGAACGTGTCAGGTTAAGTGATTGTAACGCCTTTTTATTTTCGATAAAACCTGTTATACACCGGCTTCAATATTACTCAGCGCTGATAAACATGACGTCAATATTTCACTTTAGTTGACTCTTTACGTCAGGTTTATGTAGAATTTAAAAAAAAGAACACTAAACTTCAAGTATACATTAATAACACCTTTGACCCCCGAAATATGGGAACCGCTATCTAATAATTCATAAACAGCAACGGACTTTGTCCACTCAAAATCAATAGTGAAAACCAGTCGGCGAATCCGCTATTAATCCCAATATATACCGGCTAACAATACTCGCCCTTTCACTAAAAACTACAAGGATAATAGACGATATTCTACTCGTTTAAGAATGATAAATTACCGAAATGGAAGTCGGTATGTCCATTCCCACAGATATTAAAATCCGGGGACAAAGAAAGGGTCCGCGCCTGCAAGGACTCATGCGGCGTTATAGAAAATATCATAAAGATGCTTTGTTTGCATGCAAATCCTTCAGAGGATGGAAATTGGAAAAGTTTTAGACTTTGATGTTTTACGCTTATTGCCAGCTAATCGGTTGTGAGTATTCACTTCAAAGGATGTATCTGGGGATTTAGGATTGCCGCGTTTAATTATCCCGCTGCAGTTTTTTTTATCGGCAATCATTAGTAGTATCCCTGGTATCAACCGAAGAAGTATTCATATTGTGCAGGTTCACACTGACCATTTGAGGCTGACTGCGTTTTGCTACGTAAAAAACGAACATTAAAGAAACATAAGTCAAACATGACATCGTAAGTTGGTATAGGTTTAAATAGTATTTGTTCCTCTTTAAATATAACAATTTATAAAGATGTTTAATTAAAATAACGTACATGAAAATATATAAAGTTCAAAAAAAAATATGAAGTAATGTTTTCATAAGACAATTGTTGTTTGTCTGTATTTCATCTTAAGATTAAAGCGAAGAGCACGATCAGACAAGATATTTATGCAAAGCCCATCGTTAACGATGTCAGGTTATCAGCTTGTTGTATCAAGGGGGCGATAGTAGATTTGTTAGTATTGCCACCATAGAAATACTCAATTTGTTTTGATAAGCTTTGTTATACCTTTTTGGGAGGAATTAACGTAAAAAAAAACAATTTTTTTATTTAATTGAAATTTTCACTACTACTAATAATATAATAAATTAAAAGAAAACATTAAATGTTGTCGATTCCAATTAGTTTTTTTTAATTAACTGATAATTAACGCAATAATTTAATTAAACAATAAGATATATCACAAATTGGAATAATAAAAATATCATGATTCGTAATAAATATGACTTCCCCATCCATCGCCAAACCAATTGCGCCAATTAAAAAACAAAACGAACAATTACAAACAACAAAGAAAACAAAAACAGCTCTCAAGGAGTTTCAAACAATTAGCAACTCAGCAAGGGTAAAAAAGTAAAAATTGTCTCAAAATTTGTTCGTTGACTATCTCAATCAATCTTTCGTCCCTGAGGACTAACCCTTCCCTCCGTAACCCAATTAATAAGAGGGTAGTGTTACATAGGGACCGCAAAAAATTAGATTGAAATGTTTAATTCAATCATGACTCTTGATATGTAATTTATGGCTTTTTATCACGTATAGACTAAGTCGTCAAAGGCGTCATGTTAATAATGCTATATTCGACACAACCATTAGTAAATAGTTATTATTTAGTAAGGCACCAGTCAACCTTATTCGTAACAAACCATCCGGACAAGCCCAAATGAATAAAAGGCAAAGTAAGAAGAAATTGTAAAAATAAACTGAATTCCGTTTTGAAACACAATTAATTACGTTTAAACAAATTATTGAAGATATAAACAATAATTTTAATATAATCGTTGTAAATTTAATAGATTAATTTAAATACATATCTGTAATGCTATTAAAGTCACAATCAGTTATTTAAATTACTTAGCTCACCCACCTGGGCAAAGTAAAGTATGTTTCTTGGACTTAACTTACAATTCGCTCGTAGGTGTTTAAGATTAGAACTATCTATTAAGTATGAAACTAGTGCTTATCAGAACGTTGGTAACACTTTTATTGATGTACAAAATACAATGTATTAATATTAATTGAATCAGACTTATTTGCCGTATAGAAACACTCTGTGAAGCTTAGTTTGATATGATTATATTAATATAAGGACAAACTCTTTTGAGGTATAGGACTAACAAAATCTTATTATTTGTTGGTGTCTATTCCCATTTAATGCTATCATAGTTTAATTGTATATGAAATAAATATGCCAAGCTATAGATAATCCATTTTGTAAACGTCAAATTCTTCATCTTAGAATAACTCAGCGCTAACAATGTTGTGTAACAAGATGGAGTTTTTCGTCCGACGACACACTTGGAATAATTAATATCTCGAAGGGTCACTTCAATCATTGCTAATCAAGTCCCATTGAAACTTAAATTCTTCAGTTGATTCATATCAAAAGTTTAAATTAAATTTTATTTTAATAATCTTTTTCTTTAATATCGACATTTGGATTATACCATGTTTAATTATAGTATTTTAGTGTAATCGTTAAGTGAAAATCTATTATTATAATAATGAACACATTTTTTCATTTAGTTCAGGTCTAGTCTGGGATCTTAGACAAAATCCTTACCCGGACACCTCAAAGAAGCCCATATTAAAATTTCCTTGTAAAATAATCCGAGCACAGCACAATATCAAAATTTAATATCATTTTAATCTTAATTCTTCTTATTAATGTTACCAAGGAGGGTTTTGTGAGAGTTGTATATCGTTCATGCTATAATAAATTTTATTGCAACACATTAAAGTTTATATTTCAACGTCGGCTCGGTTTATTTTGCTTGGAAAATGTGTGGGATGAAGAAAATCCGCTCAATGCAGGTAAGTTCAAAGCCACCTTCTTTTGAAAGTGAGATATAATTAGGTCGATTTTCGTATAAACTCAAAAAGGTTTTATTCATGTTTTGAAAGCTTATTAAAACCAAATATTTGTTGAATAATTTACTTTATCTTTTAATGACTTTCACAACAAATGTAAAATGATTTTAAGAAAACAAAATCCATAACAATATATTAATATTTCATAATTAATCGAAAAAATTGTATATTGCATATATATTATATTGGTGTAATATCTATTACTAGACTGTAAAACGTTAATAAATGTTCATATAAATAATTAGTATGCATCAACACACTTTTAAATCTGATTTCGGTAGCAAGGTCCCGTCATTGTTAAATTTAATTAAAACGTAAAAAACCGACTGATGGATCACACCCGAGCTCTTAATTAATGGCTTTGTTTGTTGACACAGTATAGTTGAGTGTCGAATGTAAAATTATCCTTTAAAAAATTCAACCAAAAATGCTATAGAATGTATGTAAAATCATAAACGTCAAATTGTAACCTTCCCTTATTGATTTGTTTTAAATAAACGTAGAACAATATAACAAGTTTGATAAAAACAAAATAATTTATTTTAAATAGGTTCATTTTCAAGCCACTTTTGAACGTTACTAAAATTAAGTTTACATGGGTTCAATAGCACTCGCGTAAGTAAGAAAACTTAGACTTTTAACGAATCATTTATTGGAGCCTGCTATTGGTTTATCAACAAAAGTGTTTTATTTATCAAATTTAGACAATACATTTCAGTTCCTTTTAAATTAATTATTTTTATATTTTATGAGTAAAAATAAAAAAAAATCGGTTTATTCTTTATTTACCTCTTCGGCAATAATTACCATTTATTAAAAAACATTTTTATTAATGCGACCATAAAACTTACTTATAACGCATTCTAGAAATCACATTAAGCTATTCCAGATACATAGCTTTATTATTTGAAATAAATTATATAAAAAATTGCCAACACACTAAATATTGTTTGAACCCTTGATTTATTAAAGTAGGTGCAACATGTGAAGGTACTCCAAGAAACATTAAAGATTCATAAAAAACTAAGAAAATCTTAAACCGAAATTTAAGTATCAGGTGCTATTTGAACTAGGAATTTACCTTTTGGTGCAAGAGGCCAATAACTTTATAAGGATTCTGACTTTGTCTTCATTTAAGATATTCAACTGTATTTTGTATAACATGTTTAATTACAAATGTAATATTAAAAGCGCGAAACAAAAGCACGATGACAAAAGTCTACTCATTCGTAATCACGGGGAAAACTTTATTTTGTGATATATTTACGATAACGTAAGTGCATTTGATACTACTGCCATAATTATTTATTAGAGTAAACAATTGTTATGAAAATTATATTGTGGAAATATATCTATATTTTAAACAAAATATATGGAAAAAGAAGGAAAAGTTAGTTACATGTACAAACACAAATTAATTATGATTTTTTTAACAAAAAAAACATACAAAATCTCGAAAAATTCCGTACACTAACATAAATCTTGAATAACTAAAAATTACAATATTTCTTATTCATGAACTGTAAATTTATGTATTGAATTATTTCTAAATGTTTGACTCGAATGCGATGTCATCAATGGACTTATAATGCGGTGCGGTTAGAAGACAAAAGCAAGGTTCGATGAGGGGTAGGTAATGAAAAACATGGCCGTCACGATTACCCCTCCCGACATTTGTGCAATTGTTCTGATTCATCAAACTTGTGCTTTCAATCATAACAGATAAAACATACTTTATTTTCTGATTTTATAATATTATTACGTAAAAATTGTCTCAAGTTCGCATTTAATTGTCTTATGTGTAAACCTTGTTGTGTTATCCCATAAGTTTATTGTTTTAAATGTATTTAGCACATAAGATGTCTGGGGACAAATATAATAAAAATAAATAAAAACAACATACCGCATATTTATCGGATTGGCCCGTCATATAATACTTGAATAATCTAATTGTTAATTTATAAATTTCATTAAAACTTTAACATTTAATAATACGTATTTAAACGATATATTCAATGTCTTTTGTTGCACTCTAGGTAACAGCATGATATCTTGTAGGAACAATAATTGTAGTGTAACACTAGTCAATATGTCAAAGGACGATGGACAATAGTAACTTCCCAGCCGGCGCCCGCGCAAAATACATGGATCTACACAGTGTGATACTTTATACTTTGTTAACTTCTATAGAACTCTTTTACTCTATACATTCATTCTATTGAAGTTAACAAGTAACAAGAATTCTGCGTGTACTTTCATGTGCTAGATTGATTTAAAATACTTTTTGTTTAATCCAATAGTGCCTTTTACGTAGAAATATTTTGTCATCATTTTTGGTTAGATGTGTTGTCAAATGTTGCTTTATCATAGATTTTCGGGTTTAACATATGCAAATAATATAATTATGGTTGCCTGCATATGATGAATAAAGAATAGTCGCCAATTGCTCTCCTAATTAATTTTACTTGTATATGTATTTTAAAATATGTCAATGAATTGTTATTAATGCATAAAGTATCAATCTCGTCCGTCTACCTACACACTAAACACTCTATAATAAAGTGACCGACACGTTTTGCGGTCAATAAAATTTTGATACATTCCCACACTGTTATGGCAAACTCTTTCAAACTAAAGCTTTCAATATTTTGGTTTTCTGGGGTTCTTATTGTCTCCGAAGCCAAATATCCGAAATCGTATTATTTCAGGATTTGGGGTCAATCTATTATTCGTTTAGAATTATTAGGACGTGGGTGAGTCAGATTAAAGTTTGATGGATATGCTTTACGTGGGAATAGTTCACTTTGAAATAAGAAAAGATGAATCAAGGTAGGCACCATATGTTGTGTTGCTGTTCGTTTAAATAATTATATCTATATCTCTCTTAATTATATCTATATAACATTATTCTACAATCGAGTAATTAGCAGTAAATGTAGTGTCATTTTTTTCATCTTTGTTGACGATTCATAGGTGTACAATGAACCTATGAACAAGATATTTTTGATTTTGAAAAAAAACGTATTATATATTAGGTTACATTACTCACTGTAAGGTAAGTTAGTAGTTCGTTTGCTCTAAATATGCAAAGATGCATTTTAATGGTAAAGTACAATAATACGCAAGTATAAATGTACTTTAATTCTAACCAAAGCTTTTCATCTCATAATCTTTACATCTTCGCGGCAAAATAATGATATGATGTTACAATAAGGTATTTTAATGGCTAGATACAAATTTAAAATTGATTTTTTTATTTTGATACCCGAAACCAGGTGTATGTCAACTGTCAAATTAATATTTGAACAGTAAATCCTGGCACGCGGCGGTTGTTCGCTCTATTGGTGTGAGAAATTAGCTAATTATCATGAATTAATAAATACATACAAAAATTGCTTTTTTTGCAGTTTACATTTGTTTTAAATATGCTATAAAATATATATACTATAAAATAAGCTATATAACGTGGGAAGGTGTGGGTAGCCTGGAAGATATCAATGTCATATCTATTAACATTATGTACTTCTACTGTAATTGTGGAGAAAAATGTGAATAAATGAAATAAATAAAAGTCTACTTAACTCCATGCATGCGATACCTGTGAATTTATCTTGCGAATACTTTCAATATTTTAATTCTGCATAAATATATTTCTTTTTTAAATAAACAAATTTTATAACTATAACACGTTCATCATACAATTGTTGACAGGGAATCGAACCTGGAACACTATACTCAGTCCGGCATGATAATAGGGCTCAACAGAGTCTATTGATAAATTGTCAACAAAAACTCTGGTCTATACATAGAATACAAAAAGAAAACGCTAATATTCTGTTAGAAACGTAGATATAAAACATGCACTGTCTGACCTTTTATAAGTAAATTATGGAACACCCTATACACTCGAAGTTAGTAGGCAATAATTGATTTTGTTTGCCCCTCTTTAATTGTGTCGAGTGATGCACGAGTTTTTGAATTATTCATTTGTTTTATATGAATATTCACATGAGCCATTTTGTACTAACGACATTTAACTTGTCCATTTAATTTGACCTCCTCAAAAAGGACCGACAGTTTAATGATATTTATTTTTTATTTAAGTTTGTATATCCTGTATTTCATTGTACGCGCGTATGTATTATTTAATAACGCACATTTTATTTAACAAATAAACGACTTTATCCAAACACTTATGAATCACCAAATAATAAAAAAAAATTGTTGACTCGAAAATTACATAGCCAGTATCCATATCAAAGGCGTAGAGCGGACAAGAAGAACTGGCGAGAAACTCTCCGCCCCTCCTTGAACGCTAAGTATCTTCTACAGAACAGTTATGAAGAGAAACCATTAAACCATGCATTACGGAAAAGATATTATAATAAAATTACATATTATGGAAGATTTTGAAAGTTTTCCCATTAGACTCTATTCAAATGTGAATTGTATAAGATTCTGTTTTCTCCTTACATTATACGAAACTATAAATTATAACAGAGAAATGTTTAAAAAACGATAGAAGACCAAAATTTCCCCTTCGCGTGCCGCAATCATATTCAACTAAAACTATGCGGAAACATTTTTGTTATTACTGTCATTTATCGCAAAATCATGATGATCTTAAACAATGCTGCTTTTTGTTACATTCTTATAAGAATGTATTGTAAAAACCGAGCAGTGTACGCGTTCAAAGCGATATTAAAGCGTGCCAGCGTTAATAGAGGAACAGTAAAAAAATTGATATTTTATTGCGTCCCGGGTCCACTTTTCTGCAATATTTTATTCTCTTTTTCGTCGTTTTCCATTTCTAGTTGCATATTTATATGGTTACGGGATTTTCAACCTTGTGAGCTTAGTTTTTTGAATGTTTTTGGTGGTTATTTGTATGTTTGTAAATGATACGTGTCGTCATACGCACGACTGGGTCGTATATCATTTTCGTTGAACAAATGGCCTTTTCTTGTCTTTGGTTACGGCGTAATCCAGTTGCGAATAACAAGCCTTACATAAATCTGTTTTGCCAAAATAAGTTTACAAGAAATTGTTTAAAGAAAGCTTGGTATCATTCAAGTTTGACATTTAATTTGTGCAACACAAAGTTTAAGTTAACTAGCTCATTACAATAAATAGAACTTAAATTTATTGAAAATTAATTCTAAATTTTATAACAAGAAAGCTAAAACCATTAAGTGCAAAAAGCAACTGTTATCTGAAACCAGTTGGTAATAAAATTTCTTATTGTAATGCAAGTGGTAATTTTATCCGGAGCGAAACCGTAGATTCATAAATCATAATGTCAATTGGCTTACACCAAATTTCACGCGTCGTTTCACTTCATAATATACCCCAAATAGATTTAAAAACTATAAAACTTCTTTATATTGGATTATTAGTCAGAAGAACATTTTTTATTGTTCTGTTTAAGGGCTACAATAACTGTTAAATTAAAATATATTTTTACTTCATATACACAAATAAGCTAAAGGAGATTTCATTAAAATAATCGCGTAATCAATTATTAGAAGTAAAATAAAATATTCAAGCCAACTGGCAACACAATATGCACCAAAAAGTTTTTATTAAAATGACGACTGCTCAAAAACTAAAGAACTTCCGTACTATAAATCTGGCAATAAAATCCAACTAGAAGCAAGTCCTGGGTGTATTTTGAATGTATGTAAATGTGGTAAGATCGGGCGAACTTACCGAACAGGTAACGTTCTGCTTAAAATTCGAACTACCTACAATAATTTAATGAAGCAAAATAGTTTACATTTCCTTCAAATTGAATGTATTTTCTCTTTTTATTTTTATAATATAAGAAAATCTTATTTCTTAGTTCTTATATTATAAAAATAAAAAGAACATTTCTTATAAAAACATTCTCAAAGTTATCTAAGAGCTATTTTAAAATAAAAAGTAGTATCAATACTTTCACACAGATTTTCATTATGCTAATATATATCACAGCCGTTAAATATATGTTATAGTTAAGAATACAAAACTAGCGCCAAATTTCCGTGAATTAGCGTATCATATAACCAATGCAATTCTGAAGATTCCAGACTCTATATGATCAGATCGTGCCCGACCGAAAAAGGAACAGATGTATATGTATTTGAACGAGTGTAAGAGAGACGGGGATACGATGACCAGTTAGGGGTCAGGGGTGAACGCTCTTGTGACGTATACTGGTTCCGAATAAGGTACTTCACCAACAAACCGCTATGTACTGAAGACGATACTTTCTCCTAGGATCTATATTAAAATTTTAGTAATAGTCGCATTTCTTTGTAGGCGTGTAATATTAAGATCACATTATTCAATACACAAAAAGTTGTATCTTAAGTAATAAATACAACTCTTTATAATTACAAGTTCAGTATATTTTTATATCTTACTAGTTTCGCGATCAAAAATATTTTGCACTCCCATATGACTGAGCATACATAGATTTGCTCATTGTTTACTTCAGTGTTTAATTCATACCACTTCATGTCTATCACCCCCACTACAAATGGCATACTACCCACAAAGTACACTGCTACTTTTTAACCAACTTCAAAATAGATGATTTTAATAATATTTGGGACTTCTACCTGTATGTTTAATATAAAGATTTATTTTGGTTAAAACTTTTGGACGACTATTTGATTTTGGATAATTAAATAGTTGTTTCAACGCTGAGTGTTAGCTTTATGTGACAGATACACTTGATATAAATAGATATATGTTAGAGAAAAGTCTACTAGCGTCTTTGCCGATAGGGAATAACTGTGAGGCTATATTTAATGGGTCATTGTGCAAGATATTCCTCAGATCCACTAACCTTAAAGATAACTTAATTTACTTTGTATCACTAAAGCTTTAATTTTAGTATCATTTCATATTTTTTCAACTTGTATCAATCTTAAATTGATAATGATTAAACCCAAAAATAGTAAATTTTGTATAATCATTGATGCCAATGTAGTCAATCAAAGATTTCTACTATTTGAATGGAAGAACGGTAGTAGCATCTACTCATTCATCTATTTAGCACAGTGTAATGATTACAAAATTATAGATAATGATGCTGTCGGTACCTTCTAACACCGGTCTACCTAATATGTTAGTCGTAGCAATAATAAGAATGTTGAATTCTGGAAAGCTCTAGATACTTTATATCAAATTGGGTTCTTCACCTTATACGAATCTATGTGGAAAATTTAAATAACAATTACTTGTAATAAATGTAAAGAATGTATGTCATTGAAACCGAAAACAAAATCAGTAAATAAGAGAAACATAATAAAACAAGAAGTGTGGATAAAAACACAATCGGCACTCGTGATCAATTCTTAAACATGTAATTCACTTAAACCAATACCGTATAAAATGTATCACCCGCATCACTAAATATAGGGTTTAAAACCTCATATTACACTAGAAGTCAATACAAAAATTCAGCTAGGTCAGAATATATTATCGACTAGGGTTCCGCAGCGTTTTGGATATTTAAGATAACATTTTAAGACCCTAAATCTGCTTTATGGTAATTGAAACAAGGAACTTCGCTCGTGTGAACTTATTACAACAAACATTTTTTAATACTTCATGATTTTGTAAATCTAGTATATAAAATTCTCGTGTCACTGTTTTCGTTCCCTTACTCCTCCGAAACGGGTTGACCGATTCTCCTGAAATTTGAGCATATTGAGTAGGTTTAAGAATCGGCCAACATTTTTAGAGACTTTTTTTGGCAATACGACGTTTGTCGGGATCAGCTAGTATATTCTATATTGATTGATATCATTTGATTTTGATTGATTTTTTTTATAAACGCAAAAAGATTAACGGACTAGGTCCTAGGCCAAGATAAATTGAAGACAGACACATATGAGATTTAAACCGCGTAGATACATGCGTTTCCATGGAGGGACCCCAAAGCGCTAAACCGCATCGACGTTCACGGCAAATAATTATAGAGTGGCGTCGTAACAAGGGGTTGATAGAGGGTGCCGCACAATGCACTGATGTAATGATTTTTATGTGATTTTCACGCAACATCGCCCACCAACTGCACCGGTTTAAATTAAAATTTATTTTTTTATTACAAATTTTACTTATAAACTAGATAAGCTTACATATATTCGTATATATGTAAGCTATAATATAATATAGGTATAATATCTATTCAGGAAAAGAAACAAAATATATTTTGTAAGTGAAAATGAAAACGTTTTTAATTTAATTACTATTATACTAGTTGATCCCAAAAAACGTTTTGCCAAAAAAAAGTCTCTAGAAATAGATTTTTACCGATTCTCAGTCCTAGTCAACTTTTAGGAGAATCGGTCAACATGTTTCGGAGGAGTAAAGGAACAAACATTGTGATACGAGAATTTTATATATTAGATATAATGCATCCGTTGTTTTTTCATATTGCATAACCAAAATAATATAAAAAGAAAAGTTACCTAATTAGACAAATCTCACATGCCAATATCTATAATAAATAATATAAGTTCAAATGATGAGCTTTTTGATGAAGATATATGTTAATTTATCGTGATAAAGCTTGATGCTATTGACGTTTGCCTTTATCGCAGAAGCAACTACACGTAAAAATCCATTGGAAGCCGGTTTATGAAAACTACCGGTATATTATTAAATAGTTTTAATCGAGCATCCAAACAAATATGCGGCATTTACTCATTGTGCCTTAAATTTTAATTAAAAAGGGTGCAACTGAAAAAACAGATATCTTATCTCGTGTTAACAGTTGCTTTATCATTAATTTGGTTCGGTGCTGTTGGATTACGGAAAAGTTGTTATTATCAAATTTTTAAATACTAGTTATCATGGGAGCTTTTTATTTTGATTGGAATTTAAAGAAAGCTGTTCACGTTCCAACGTGAAAGCTTTTGGTTATATTCGCTTAAATTCATGAACTTTATTGTACATGTATCGGTACCTTTAAAAAATGTTAGATAGTGGGATAATTGGAAATTTTTGTATAATTGTATTTGCATTTGCTTCAATAGTTACTTTTTATTATTTAGTTTTAGATATTTTATAAAGTTATCTGATTTTCTTGTTACTTTAGCTATAAAACATATACCTACGGCCATTACTCTGTTAAGGTACAACAGGTAGTTCCGTAGACAGCCTAAAGACTGCTGTTTCTAAAATCGTTTCAAAAAGCAAAATCCAGCACTTTCAAATGAGTAATTTCAGTTTTATCGTGTGTTCAATAAAAAAATAACTTAATTTCACTTTGGTTAGTGATATCAAAATTAAATCTACGTTATACTTGACAGAAATATATATATACGTTAATTTTTATTTATTTATATCTTATCCACATAGAATCGTATTAGCTATAACTTATGTACGTTAATAATTTTCTTTTATCTAGATTCTAGAGCTACGAGCGTTGGAAAATAAACCGGTCTGAGAAGATACCCATAACAAACTGAGCTGGTGACTCGGCTTTTTTATCGTTTAAATAGTCCTTTACACTATAACAGGACTTTCCCAACAACTTTTGTGATTGTTAAGTTAGATATGATTAACGCATAGACAACCCCGGATTTTAACAATACAACATCAATTCCAAAGCTATCAATAGTTAAGTTCAGACTCAAATGTCATGACGTAAATGGAATTATAAACGAGGAAAAAAGTCACGGGCACTCACTTCATTATTATTTCATTCTAAATACGGGCGGAAATGAAAAGTTCAAAATTTGATTATTGTAAATATAAAATTTAATATCTAAAAATTAAAGCAAACTAATACCACAATATTATTGCTATATAAAAAAAAATAAGATACGCACGTCAAGGTAGAATCGAAAATGTTATCGTTTCGTTCAGGAAATTGCGTCGAGAATCAATTTCCAATTTAATCCGAACGGATATCTACTCCTGCTGTATTCGTTAAAGTCTAAAACTTTATTTGAAGTACTTTATAAATCGTTAAGCTACCTTTGTACGTGAATCAGCTAATGTCAACAATCATCTGCATACATACAGTATATTTATTCTTATTCGTTTTAACACCAGTTAACGAATTTACATTAACCAAAAACATGGCATAAATAATATTTAACAATTAACTCGTGGCTATGTATACCTACAAGCGGAGAAGATGTATAATTTTAAAGAGTCAAAAAACACCTGTAGACTGAAAGTAGCTTTAAGCTTTAAGGCTTACGCGATTATTAAAGACAATCTGTTTTATATTTTCAAATGTCAATAACATATAATAATACGTAGTCGATATTATAAATGAATTTTCTATATGACATATAATTTAACTACGTTTAAGTTACTACGTACACTCTACACTGTAACATTAACGTACTTTGGTTTTTTTTTTAAATTTAAAAATCCGCATTTCTCTATGATTTGCGGGGTGCATGATTGTTAGTGTGATTGACAGCTAATAAGCACAGATTTCCCATGGGTTTGTGTGTCCCCTTAGCCGAATGACGTGCCGATATAACTATTACTTTCATTATCTTTTATTTCTTAAAGCGACTGGAATTAGAATTGTAGTCTACGTTTACAACAAAAATATAACCTTATTTTTATGAACATGTGTATTTGCCACATAAATAAAAACATATTAAGTAAACATGTTTTGTACATTGCAGAAACAAAAGTTATTGAATTCTATATTTCTATAAAAGATAAATTTGAATCAAAAGCATCGTACACTGTTAAGTATTAATTACGGTTACCAATCTGTCTTTCATAGAAATTGAACCCTTCCCTAATGACGCATGTAACTCAATAGTATTGTGTGCAAATTGTTATTGATTAGAATATACCTGGAAGTTGATATAATTGTACCGTACAATTTATGAATTCCATTCTCAACCAAGCCTCATTTAAGCTTACCACAGTTTTGTGACATTAACCATAGTGACACAAAGGGGTTACTGTTAGCTTAAAAACTTAGGTTTTTTTTAAATATAGTATTTGTATAAACAGACATTTTAATACATACCATAGGACCATTCCCCGGCAAAACACGCAGAATCAATATATTTATGTTATTTTTTTTAAATCTATGCAATTTTCAATCCCTAATATTTTTAAATAGCTAAATAGCTTTTAAATTGTTTATTAGGAGCAAACTATAATTCTTATTTTCATATATTTTAGTTTAAGATTGAAAGTTTTAATGTGTTTCTCAATAATGTGGTATACATTTTTATCATACCGTGGTTTTCATAGAAATTTAGTAATAAAAATATGTTACCCGAATGTACTTAAAGATATAATTAGGGATGTATGAAGAATACATCTGCTCTAAGAGGGCTTGCAGAGGGTGAGTAATTAGGGCATCACAAGTGTAAGTTATTACCCTGTACAGATTTATTGCCTTTTACTTGATAGCTACCTTGTAATCACTCTCAGATACTATTATCTACTGTAATAATTATTTTGTTAAATTTATTGTGTGGCAATAAATCAGAATTTTGTAGACTAGTGTAGACTTGTACACTACTTAAATAATTTGACTTTTCTAGCTCATCGCAGAAGTAGCTTGTTGAATCCCTGAAAAGCAACAAAATAAATAAAATAATAAACCACAAATATTTTTTTTAAATTGCCATTATCATTTTACAAAACAATAAATATTATTACAGTTGGGGGTTTTGGTTTAAACATACTTTATATGTCTATTGCAATTCCCGCCTAAAAACTTGCGTCAAAGCGTCATCCACAGATGTAGTGTTCTATGTTTAGCAGATAATCGTAATCTGTTCAACACAGTACACACAAATTCTCCCAAAGTATCTCTCTACATTACAGATAAACTTAATATTACAAAATTGCGAAAAAGCATTGTGTCACAATAAAACCTTCCTGACTACCGAATAGACATCAATGGAGCCTTGACAAGAAATTGAAAAGAGACTCGTACAAGTACAAGTGATTAAGAAGTAAATTTATTTGATTTATATCACTTCTTCCACCTGCCGCTATGTGACGTCAACAAATGACACGCATGATTATCAGTTGGTAGTGTGAAATCAATGAGCTGGCTAGTATGGAATACACCTTTTTTAATTTTATTGAATTTATCAATCTTCGTTGCTATTTCTTATTGTTGAATAAAACCAATTTTTAATTATGTATCAATTATGTAGTTACTAGATTTAAAGTTCAAAACAGGTTGTGTGAACAATTATTTATAGTGGATATATATTATTAACTGTCAAAATAATAATTACAATTTTAATACACATTTGTCAATAATCTGTAGCCTCACAATAATTATATTATCTATATTAAGTTCAGAAGGTTTCAAAATGACACGTATGACATTATGTCAATGGAAAAATATGTTATCTTTTGTAAGAGTTTATTTTATAAGAATTTACTATGATATTCTTAGCGAAGTTTGTTATAATTCTTGAAACTTTCCATATTTGCCATTCCATATGTGACCAGAACGTTGGTTCCGTACTTTTTTCATCAAATGATTTACTTTTACATCGATGGACTCAAAGCGAACTGGCTTCACTACGTGCTCGAAGACATTTTCAAAACCTATTACCACCTCCCAAGCTTACCCATACTATATCTGATGAATACCTGTCATATCTTTTGAACTACGTTGATAACTGTTTCAGCACAGTTATTAAAGAAGCAGACAATCCAACAGAAAAAGATCTTTTGTATAATGCACTATCTGACGTTGTTGGTGGATATTTAAAGGTTTGGGTTCTACCTATCACAAAATATGCCTATTATGGAGGAACAATAAGCCCCATTAATGCCTTAAAACTGTTTCAAATGTACGAAGACATCAAACAAACTTTAAAAACAGATGGTGGGACATGGAGAAATCCAAATGAGAACTCGCTTAAAACAGTCTCCATTAATATTGCCTCCAATCCGCATGACTGGTTTACCAGGAGTACCCGTGAATCGTGTGATAGGCTCTCGTATTATGAAAAATCTGATATGGGCCTAACCATACCACTACCTCATATAAATTGGGAACTTTATCCACAAACAATGTTTATACCATTAAAGGATCAGTCATTAATACAATTGAAATCTCCTAATTCTACAAATGCACTGTTGGATTACTATAATGTAGCTACAAGTTGTATACATTCTTCAAATTTGGGTACTATTGATGACTTTGGATCCAGATTTCAGATATGGTTATCGACCGACGTGGTACCACATTTAAAAGATGATGATTTGTATGTTGCATTTGGCAGTTGTCTATCGCTCTTGAACAAAACAAAGGGTCTATACAATAATGTAATAAATCTATGTGATAACGCCTACTCAAATTTACGTTACAAGGCTGCATCGTCAGCTTATCCATTTCCGCTAACGAAAAAGAGTGTGTTTGTAGCAATTATATTATTGATAGAAGTAATTTGGTGTATACCAGTTTTGTACTATTTATTGTGCGGGAAAAAATCTAAAAAGAAACGTGGAGTAAAACGTTTCTTTACATATTTTAGAAAGGATCCACCTACATTACATGGAGTTAAATTATTTGTAAAACCAAGGACTAGAAATTTGGAGCTTGATGTCGAGTTTCCCACTTACGATCACAAGTATTACATGAAAACCACATCTACAAATGTATCTCAAAATAATGTTTTTAATAACGTATCTCATATTAATGAGTCGATTAAACAATGTTCACAAAACGTTGAACACAACCATATAATAAATAATAAAGAGTGCTCCAAACCCATGAGTAATATGAATATCACGAAAACGACTAGTAAACATATATGTAATTGCAAGTCTATATGCGATAATAGAACATCATGTTATTTTACAAGTAGCCAAACGATTAATAGTAGCTCTAATGGTAATTCTGCACCATCCTATATAGTGTTAGAAGAAAATGAAATAAAAAACTTATCCTATACTCATGCTACTTTATCAGTGTCAAAAAGTACACTCAAAGGTGGGTCTGATATAAAGCTTTCAAATCTGAAATCTGACAAAGGGTGTGCTAAATGTCCGTGCACAAGTTGCATTAAAAATGATACAGGCAAAGAACAGATTTGTCAGTGTATCAAAAATATAGAGAAAACAAATATCAAAGTTAAAAAACCTATTGTAATGAAAGTAATCAATGAGAATAGAAGAGAAGGTAACTCGAGTTGTGTAAAACAAATAACACAAAAAGTGGAACGTATTAAAACTAATTCAACTAAAGGCAATGTGCTAGAAAAAGAATTGGATAGAAATACAAAAAAAGAAAATATCTCAAGGAAAAAAGAAGGTGACGCTTGTGATAAAAGTGGCAAAACGTTACCAGACGTTGCAAAGAATAGTTCATTTCTGCGTGTGAAATTAACAAAGATTTGCAAAGATAAAATAGCAAATGTAAGATCGCTTAAATGCGATAATATAAAACCGATGCCTGTCCGAAATAATAAACAACAGGACAAGCCACAAAACAACGTACAAAATAACAAAATTGAAATGCATTCAACATTCATTAAAACTAACACGGTAGTGTCAACAAGAGACGAATCCGCCATAGCAGAAGTTCCAAAAGAAAATAAAAATACAGAGAACAACATAGCAGATAACAGTACACAACAAAATGTTAAAAAAGTTATTAAACCAGCCACGCCCAAAGAAGATTCTAAAACTCCCAAAGGAATTGAAACATCTAAAAACCGTTCGGCTATACCTAAGCTTAGTCATTTACCTCGTAAAATTATTATATCCGCAGATCCAGGTATAAAATCTTCAACACCAAAGCCATGTAAAATACCAAAAAGAATACTCACAACGCCAATCAGAAATCTTAAAGGGCCAATAACAAATACTTCTACTAAAACTAGCAATAAACGCAATAAAACACAAGACGATAGCGCCATTAAGAAAACAAATGAAAAAAATAAATTAAATACCACATTTTAGAGCATAAGGGATTTTTTACTCCTTTATAATAATTTGTTTCATTTAAATTTTATTTATTTAATATTAAATGAAAATATATTTCTTCCCCTTTTTATTATGATAGTGTATCATATCACATAATAAATTTCAAACAATAACTGATTTATCAATAAGAACTGCATTTAAATTTTAAGAACCTCAGTGATATACGAAATCTTTCCATAGTTTTCTAACTTGCTACACTAATCACTCTGACAAATTTATTGCCGCGATCCGGGTATATTACCCGGGTGGCGGATGCCCGGGTTCGGGTGAATTATTGCATATTTTGCCCGGGCCGCTCAGGTGCCGTAGAGGCCGCTAATCTGTCATTACAAAGTCCACTTAGCAAATTGGACGTCGACTAACGAAAAATGTTTGACCATTGTTATGACGATATTAGTATAAATTATTTGGACATAATAAATTTTGTATGAAAATATTCATAAAATTACTGTTTAATAGATTAAATTTACCTTTGTATTGTATTATTTATAATTAATATTACCTGAATTTACCCTCTTTTAATTTTTCTTGGTTATGGCATAACCTATAAGAAAAGGAGTCATACTTGAGACATTTTAGTCAAACAGATGTAGAGCCCAAATTAAAACCACTGACCATAAATTTGCTCGATTTGTCCACAAATCCCATGTCAATCGGGGATTATCCGCTACAATTGTACGTAATCCCACAACATTCAGTCCAGTATTTATTGCGGTGTGGTCACCCCACTCGATTAGTCTTAGGAGTCGACTAATTAATTTGTTTATGGTACTTTATAAATAGCTTTGAAAACTTAAATTTTGTAATTTCACCGTATTAAAGAAGTTTGAAGTTGAAAAGGTGATTATAGATGATGATATTTGAATGTTCTGATATGCTAATGAAAAAAATAACACATTAAGCCATGATGAGTTCTGGTTGTTTCACAATCAATTTGAAATACTGAGCTATGAATAATACGTCTATAACAATACGTAAAATTTTTAATTCAGCTTATATATGGTACAGGTCGATCAAAATTTCGAATATTCAATTCAAAATCGTGTTGCAACAGCGGCTGAAAACAAAAATATCAAACGTTATCAGCGCTGAGTGGAGGATAAGCAACTCCGTAAATAACCCGTTGACAAGGATTCCTTAAAATGAAAACGCAAACTCGTAGCAGCTATAATTTAAACAATCTCGCTCCCTTGTTTGCACAGAAACTTGATTTCCTTTAAAAACACTTACGACCTTATTATACTACATCTTTGGCGAGGGATGTTGGTTTATTTACAATTTTGACATTTATATTGATATCTTAATAATTAAACCGTGTGATGTAACTTGCTAAACCAACAATTGCTTAAACTTAAATTATTATTAAAGGTTACTTAATCGTATAAAAATTAATACACCATTACAATAATAAAAGTAAAATCTTAGTATTGTCTTAAGCATAACATTTGTTTGCCTAAGATTTGATGTTGCTTAAAACATAGTTATTTCAGGACATTTCACAACCCTATCTCTAAGCATAGATAGACGCTATCTCAGAGGAAAAAGGTTGTAAGCCCAAGCAAAATATACAAGTAATTCTGGTAGGTGCATTTAATTAAGGGCTGGTAACGAGGTCCCATGGGACGTGGTCGCGATAACAATATCTTGGCCAAGATGTCGTGTGAAAAATGACGAGGATCTTTGATAATTAGCAGAGTAATTACTGTTGATATTTTAACACTTACGAAAAAGAAGGTGTTTTTCATGAATTTGTAATACAGATACACTATTTTTCTTTTTATGAATATGTGTGTAATTCTTAATCTTTTTATACGTCATGAGAATCGCTTATTAATGTAACATTTTCTGTTTGGCTCGATAATATTAGGTATTTTTAATGATTAAGGTAAGGTATAAATTAGAAAGCATAATTGACATGTTTTTATATTTAATTTAAGTTTAGTTATACTTGGCTATAGTAAGTCAGATTAAACAATCCTTTACCAACATCTTCATATCTATTTATTGAGCGCTAATGTCAACTAACCCGCTAAACCAAGGATCTCGTCACCAATCTATCTTGACCTTTCTAATTCTACCCAAATCCTCTCATCCATACAGATTTGTCGAAGGGTAAAGCGGCTGGGTAGGTCATTGTAATTTGCTAGAAACAAATTGCATACAAGGGGACTTAAACAAATTAATCACGCGGTCCAATTTTGCGGAAACAATTCGGGGTGGAATTAAATAGTGGTTGTTATTGGTAGGTATGTGGCTTGACAAATTGTGACATGCTACAGGATCCGAAATAGTATTTAAGCGGCTCAGTGCCTGACACTCACGAACATTTACTTGTGGTACTTTGCCAAAGCAATTTCGTATATATAGAAACACTTTAGAAGGTCCTGGGTGTATCGTGAAAGAATTACTGTTTTGACTTGTAAGAATCTCTGTTGGACGGTTACAGGACTACATATCAATGGCCTGACCACACGGTATCTAAAACTTAGGTTTCAGTATCTGTTTGATGTTTTTGTTCAAGTCAATGTTAAATCGACATAAAAATAAACTTGAGTCACAGACCACCAAACTTCACGACAAGACAAGTTCTTTTTATTAATCTATATTGTTAGAAGTGCGTACAAACAAATATTTATTTAAACTCATACAATAAGATACATCCGCCAAGAAGATTCATTATTACGCGTAATTTGTATTTCCTTTACATTTAAGTGTTTATTAGGATCTAAGTGGTCTTTAATATTACACTGTTAATATTGTATAAATATTTTTATTCTTGCAAAATAAAAACAAATGATTACTGAAGTAAATATATTATGTATATGAAAGAAATAGAATGTAAATTCAACTCTCTCAAAACACGTGCGTAAAAATAGAGTACCGCTAGTCATAATTTTATATTATCAAATTTTTTATGTTGAATTATAAAATTAAATGTAACATCGTATAAATTAAATATAAATATTTTAATATTGGTAACAATCACCTGTTTACAGTAGACCATACAAAATTAAATATCGGAAGTTGACTTCCCCCGCGTCCGGTTGCTATTGGTTGACATGACCTTTGATCCCACCCCACCTGCACACTCCCTTATGTATTACCTGTACACCCTTTACATACTAACGGTCTGATTGGTAGCGATCGATTAGCGATTCTTTAATCTACGCGGAATAAAAACCTAAGACTTAAAACTGATACTCGGGCTGGTTTGGCAATGTTAAGCAGTTCGTGGTCAACCGGTTATAGGATCTTTCTTGATCAAGAAAGATCCTTTCTTGATTAAGAAAGATCCTATAACCAGAAGTCAAACTGTGTACGGGGTTTACATTTTTGTATTATGTAGTCATATACCGTAGAATTCGGATATACAGACATTCCATGAACAGTCTATAGTCTATACTATGACGTGCAATACGACAGGATTTTTTTTTAAGTTGGTGCATACATAACTTACGTATTAACTTACGAATATTATATACATACATATATATTACAATGACAGTTTAGTTTCGTTCACAATCGAGCGCTTTTACGCTTACTGCGTACTGGGTACACAATATCTAATTAATATAATACAGACAGAAAATAAATCTCTGTATTACGTGTACGGTCTCCATACGTATAGGTTAAAATCGAACCTAATACCAAAGGCGCTAACAATTTAGCTTTGGATATAAAAAACTAAGGATTGATTTTCTGTAATTGAGTTTTCGTAATTGAGTTTAAAACAACATTGAATTTCTTTACTTTTTTGTCATTTAGTATTGGTTCGAAAACATTTAAGTATTGTTTTTGTCTTAATACGCTTCAAGTACATACGAGTGTATGTATGGACTCGTAAGTATCTCGTATTCGTAGATTTTATTATTTATTTTTAACTTTTAAGTTACCGCATACCATAAATTGGGCCACTTGAATGATAAACAAATTAGAAGTCATAATCTTTAGTATTCGTATAAATCACTGAAGATAACACACTTTGAACTAAAAACAGAGTTCTGAAAAGTACCAGAACCATTAGCTATGGATTTATAATTATTATTCTCCATTATGATTTACTGATCTTCACTTTTTACAGGCTGACTGACGTAGCGTACTACCCGGAGGTGCCATGTTCGATTTCCGGTTAATATTTGTTTATCAACCAAACCAGAACTTAACAAATATTGTGTGGTACATTTTAAAAAGCATACTTTAACTTTCTAATTTAATAGTCAGTCAATGACAAAATTAGTAAGTTTATCAGTGCATATTATATGAATTATAACTATTAAATATTTTACTTTTAATACATTCCCAAGATTTAATATTCTATTAAAGTTGTAAATGCCAAAACCATTAACAATTCCTTACAACTGAGCGCATATTTCAAACAATTAGACGACCAATCGCACCAATTTACCTCTAGCCACCATCTTGTTGCTGTCATACATTCGTTTTGATCTATTTCCAGAGAGCCTAGTTTTTTTATAATAATGTAAAAATAATAATGTATTTTATAAGTTTTATATATATATATTTTTAAGGTATGGTTTATCTGCAAGACAATAATTGTTTTAAGTAGCATTCAAAATATCATACAAATCAATTATCCGGCAACCAATGAAGTTTATTTTCGTTCACACATATTATTATAAGACTATAAGGGACGAGACGTTTACTAAAAGTATTAATTTGACTTCTAACTACTGCATCTATTACACCAATAGCGTCCAACACATAATTCAATGAACAATGGCCTGGACATTCTAATCCAGGCCTGGCCTGGGCATAATGAAATTCCGGGTTATATTATCCCGGCAATGATACGTCATCAGGACAATTAACATTGTACACAACACGTTTCAATTTGTTATACCCATATTTATAGTGGACCATTGTCTATGCGTAGAAATTAGCTTTTGATTTAATCTGTGATTCGACTTTAAATTGGATTATTTTAGTTCAATTTGAAATAACACGATGTGATTAGAGTCGTCCTTTATAAAGTTTTCATTGAAATAATATTAAATTAATATTCGTTTACTAATATTTGTTAGAAAAAATATGGAAAATAGACATTTAAACTTGTATTTAATTTCCTATTTTCTTTCATAAATTAATTAACAAACCCTTTAATTCTAGAATCTAACAATACAATACGTGCGTGATTAAGAAGATAAGTGCAAAAGTAACCCCATTTTGTCGTAAAACGCATAAGAATGTATGAAGGGTGATATTAAGTGATGCATTCACAATGGCAGGTGTAGTCAGACAGGGATCTGCATACTGACTTTAAGTAATTGGCCTAGCCTCAGGGCTGAGACGAAGTCAAAAGATCTAGTTTTAACAACTGATTATAAACCTAGGTGCTTCGCTTAAATACGTCGGCTTCTGTATTTAAAAATATTTAATTCCAAGTTGAAGGATGTATTATTATACTGAATATTACCCTGTGTAGGGTAAGTGAATAACATTTTTATGAAAAGCTTTTCCTTATAGTAATAATTAATGTAAGTCTATTAAATAATTAAAATTAAGAATACAGTATTGCATACGTAATAATCGATAGCATACTAGAAACTCAAACTTAATAAGAAATAATAATGACAGAATAATTAAAAGAAAAATTTAGCATGCAGGACATAAAATAATAATTCTAATTTTCTAAAAAGTTAATATCGTTAATAAATATATAATAAATAAATCGAAAAATAGTAGTTTTTCGCACGGTGATTTTAAATATTTAAGCGCTAGGACGTTTATTAACTCTGGTTTATAATTAGACAACTGAAAGAAACAGATAATAAAGAAAAGGGCACAGATGATAAAATCTTTGGATCCCAACCCTAAGTCGGTGGTAGGTCGCCCACAATGGAACTCTATCACAATGAGTGGCGCCTTCATTATTTACAAATGAGCGTATAAATCTCTCGCGAACGACTCTAACAGTAATACAAATTGCTACAGTACATGTCCCTTTCACACAACGGTAAATCTTGTTGAAACAGACAGGGAGATAAATAGTTGTCTTGATTATTAATTGTACAGTTACAAGTGTTCGAAATTTATGAAGACGAAATAATAGCTCAATCACTAATGTTCACATGTTGATAATCTGTGGTTATGACAATGTAGACATTATGTCATATTGTGATCAACCATTTAATACCAGCCAATTGTTACAGCTATGCAAGTTGCATTTTATATTACGAAGCAATTCTCATTCTAATATTTATACAAAGTAGTTACATAATTGTATTCGTATATTGTTTTAATACAATACAAAATTATTTGTGTTGTGAACACACGCAGTTACACAGATTTGGATTTTTAATATATCGTAGTAAGTATTATATGTTCTTAGTTTATATTCGGTCTCTTAATAGAATTAATAACTCTTATATTAACTATCCCTTATAACGATGATGGTGTGCTCGGGGTTGCTAATTTCATAATATAACAAAATAAATAAATATCATAACTTTATGATTACAAAACTATTGAAATCTGCGATATATTTCAAAGATTGGCGTTATTATTAAAACATATATACAACATAAAAATGTTTCAAGAAAAGGTACTTTTAAAAGTCCCATAAAACCCACAACAGCAATAGTCGTGTCAACGTCTTAAAACGATTAGACAGTCGTCAAGGTGTGAGGGAGTGAAACACGTAAATCGCATTAGATATGTTAAATCGTGGTTCTCGGGGGGTTGGAGACATTTTTTTCGCGACGTTTTTATGCGTATCGCTTACTTTGCAGATTATTGTACTGGCAACATTTGCATACATTGATGTCTAGCGCGAGCGTAGCATTTTGATAGTAGAAAATGAAAAGCTCGTACTGAAACTATTAAAGTCTTAACTTTCTTTCCAACTATGATCTATTATTGACTATAATACTAATATTTAAATAAAATATTTAAGTGCCCAAAAATACTCACGAACGAACCCTGTGACATTCCTAATGCAACAAACGTAAAGCGAGATAATTTCACTTTTTAAAGATATTTACACTTGGTTTAGCGATAACTTCACAAGTCTCTAACCCCTTTGTGTACAATCGGATAAATGTCACCCCGCTCCGCAAATATCTCTCGGCTCGTAATCGTATCATGTTATTTTTGCGGGTTAATTTTATATTCGAGTTTAACATTTAGTTTTCTTTGCTGCGCGTGCCTCTCTAACCCAAGGTAGTAGCTTGGAATCTTTGGAGGGCAAAAAATATTTCTATTGCACAATTTATATTTGCTGAACACACGAGTAGTATCCCAAGAAACTAACACGACTTATGTCTATTAATACTTTTTTTAAACGTATGTAATAAAAACCAGAAGTTAAAAGACAAGATTTACCAGACAGACAGACAGACAAAATTTTTATTGATTGCAGTTTTGGCATCAGTATCGATCCCTAATCAAATCCTGATAATTATTTTGGAAATATATTTCATGTACAGAATTGACCTCTCTACAGATTTATTATAAGTATAGATTGTATTGTACACCTAATCAACCGGTCAATTGTCAAATCCCAAAACGCTCTAAAACCTAAGAACTGTACCTATTACATACGCTGACCAGCGCGTTTTTCGAATGCATACAAACATATTTATCAAATAATCATTAATTTACCAAAGATTTTAGTGGTTCATTTCATTTTCAATAGCACGTGCTAATAATGATCAAGCAAAAATGTCTCCCCTCAAACGTTAACTCTTTCACGATAAGATGTTCCTAATAAAACCTCACACCAGCTTGAGATGATCTCTCCCGTGGAACAATATGCGAGTAATTTGAACTGTTTTCGCTTATAAATTACAAATTAAGAGATCAAGGATTATTGGTTATGATTTACAGCTTTTATTTAAATTTCAGTTAATGTTCTGAAATTATTACTTCGTCGAAGAAATGTTAAGATAATTCGTATTTTATTTGTACTGTTTAATTACCTTGAGTTAGAGTAGATTTAAATAAAATCGTTGTATCAGTTATAATGTAAGTTTCACTACATTTTTTATTAACGGCATTAAGTACGACATTTATATTTCAAACCATAATAATTCACTTAACCTAAACTTAAAAATAAAACCTCCTTACAGGCTTAACATATATATAATATAAGGCAATATCTATATAGTAAATTATAAGTGATAGTCTCCACCAAAAAATATTGTTATTTTTAGTTGATAAAATGTCACGCAAACCACAATTTTTATGATCTAGATGGCCTTTTCATTGTAACAGCAAATCGTCTCCAAAGGCCGTGCCCTTCCGACCAAATGTCATGGCCTTTGAGCTTTAATACCTTTGGGAGTGAACAATTACTCCCAGTTCTTACTAAGCATAATCAATGTCGTGTTAAATACGTAAGACTAGGAGCTAAAAGCATACATGTTTGAAACTAATAACATAAAATAGAATATAAAATATAGGTAACTTTTCTGGTTAAACACATATTAAGGCACTGCTGCTTAACAGTATTCGAAATGGTAAGAATTAAAACAACAGTATTTTAAATATTCTATACCTTTGAAATAATTACTGGTTATTTAATTTACTACAAGAGCGAGTTGGTCAAGGGTTCTGTTACACAAAATGGATGACTTGTTCGAAATTTAAAATGCGTCCTCATAAATGACAGATTATACTCGCGGGAGTGATCAACTATTAATGTCGGCCTACTCTATGGTCTTAGTAACCCTCTGCCTATATTTCAAAGGGCAAATTTTGTTTTAACAATTAAATTTATAAATAAATATGAATTTCAGATCACTTTGTATCCTCAATTGGGTATCTGTGCGTGAAAAATCATTTTTCATGTTAATAAATATTTTAAAAGTTGATCTGTCTACTTGCAAGGACCTTTTGTGAATTCGATATTAAGTGCTAACGATTGTTATTAAAATAGAATAGAAAAATATATAAAACAATATTTTAATTAACTACATTTTAAAAAACCTTAAACTTGGATCCTAGCCAAAATTGTGACCACCCGTTTTGCTATTAGCTTTACACAGGCGTTTTCCTATACTGATAATAATGGTCATCTATGGTCTAGAAATAATTTGACTTAGTGTTCAATGAAGCATTATGGAATGTGTTGTACTAAATAATACTTTACTTAATTACCATTAGCGAAGATAATTAAATTATTAATTATCCACAGAACTCATGTAATTTGTAGTAACCGAACGAAAAGAACAATAACAAAATTTTCGAAATTGTGGAAGTGACATCATATTTGTCTAGAAATAGCCCTTTAACTAGACCACAAATTGATTGTAGCTACATCTAGAACCATAATGACATCGTAGGTTTATGATCGCGCCAACACCTACTACTCAACCTGACACCGGCTAGTAATGGTTTCGACACATCGAGGATCCTCCTTTTCCAGTTAAAGTAAATACACACCGTTGCTCTTCCTTCATACTATAATTAAACTTGCATTGGCACAACTAAACAATAAGTAACGTAGCTAAATTTAAAAGGTACACTTTTTACCTATGTAAGTTAACTACCTAAACCGGTATTACCGAGCTAGTATTAAGTAAATTGCTTTTGCATTAACGCAGTATAATATTGTACATTTATATCATGTGTAAATTCAACGCGATCCATCATATTGTATTATTGAATTACAACCCCTATATCGCGACCCATCCAATTATGAGGTAATTATAATTACCTTCTGCACTTTCTTCCTCGTTATTGCATCATATGCTCTCAGCCATGCATCACTCGTGACATCATTCAATTAGTAATTTAAAATGAGCCATATTTTTTTACACTAAGTGTCTAATGCAAATTACAGAAACCAATTATGGACATATTTTCAAAATGTTCGTACAACTTTTTTTCATAAATCACACTTTTCAATGAACGCTAGTGCAAACTTTTCATGAGGCGGGGTTCCGTTTCCTGCGATGTCAAATTTTTAAAACGATAAAACGTGTATGTACCAATGTATAGCCCATTGTCCTCACACGTGACACTGAAGGGGTTTCGAGTGTGCTTTTTCAATTTACCGCCGCTAATGTGGAACAGTTACGGGGAGTAGTGCAATATTATAATGACAAAAAAATATATTTCAGATATAAATATACCAATAGACTGATGAAATGCTCATGTGCGGTTGAAAACCAATTTTTATCAAATAGAAAAGCTATTTTCACTTACACTTTGTAATTAAATTTTCTTTTTGAACGTTAACGTTTTGCCATGGTACCATAATCGGTATTGACTTTAAATATCGTAATAATTATAATCCATAAAACAAACGCTTTTTGCCTCCACAGCTCTCACTGTTCTCAGCCAAATCAAGTTTGTGTAATAGTGGAACATTTTTTCAATAGTCTGTTCAAAAACCTTCGCGGACAAAGTGCAGCGGAAATGAAACGGAGCATGTGTCGATTGAATCCCTCCGAAATTGTGGTGGAAAAAATATGCTACAGATACAAAACGAACCTCGTCATACGTGGCTTGAATTTTGAGTCTGTATTTTATTAAACACCTGTTCTTTATGGAAAGTATAAAAGAGGACAAGAATTTAATAAAGTTTTCTTCCCTACAAAGTTTAAAGGCATTTAGGTATTTAATAATATAGATAAAATACTGGTAATATAATATATGTTGTAAGTAATGTTGTTGAATCTATACTTTTGTTAATTTAGATTTGTAAAGTTATATAAGTTTATTTTATGTAGGACAAACTGTAATGAGAAATTAGCAAAAAAAATTGAAATCGCAGAGCGTAAATGAAAAATTAAAAAGCCCCGGCGGAAACGGCAGTACAGCCATCTTTCATTTGAAACATAACGACCTTAATTACCAGATGCAAAAATTTTGCAGACAATGTTTATTAATAACTTAGTAGCATATAGATATTTTATTCTTACTGTTTTATTATTCCATAACTATATTATAGTGTTTTCTATATTGAAGCCATGTTCCATTTCCTCAGAAAAATCTTCTTAATCAGTAACGACTGAAGTAGTCATATGGTTCTGCAGCTTAGAAAAAAAAACATTTCATTAAAGAGTTTTATACATACGAGGACGTAAAACAAGGAAAGCCTTATATGATACAACTCTCATCTTAAACTCAATAGGATAAGCAAAACTTAATTACCATTATTCAAATAATTCTGTAGTTAAGTTGTAGTAACAATAATTGTGTGACTAATGACTTTAAATTTAATCAGTGTATCAGTGAAGGTATACTGAAAGGATATCTTATCTCTTTCAAATGATTTCCACAGCACTTAGTGTAAAAAGTGAACACGTTCCGCAACCCTATTTCGAAATATCACTTTAGTAATGGATGTCACGGGCTCCAAGTGCTCTAGAAAGCAATGGAAACCTCGCTGCCACGGATAGTTTAATATCTCATTTAATATGGGAAAATCGGGTTTAAATTCGTCATAATAAAGGCTATATTTCTGTGGCAAGTATATTCAAAGATGGCTTGATGCAACATCCGCGAGAGAGCAACACATTAGCGACATCTCTCGACAGGAGTGTGAAAATTGCGCTGAAATTAAAATGTTGAGTTCGCGTCTCGACACTTGTAACAAAATATTGACAGCAGACAGATTAAAAAATACTTCTTTCGACAAATAATCGGGTGGATGGCGTGTACGTGTACAAACAATATAAAAAAATCCTTCCGTCTGACAAATTAGATTGGATGTTCACGTTCAAAAAGATTCTGTTCAAACATTTTCACTCAATACATTAATCTAATGTATATATATTGCTTTGGTAATAGTCGGAATGATAAATCTATCGTGTCAATCACTTGTCGAATAAATCCTTACTAATCGCATGTTAATTAACAACACATGACTGAAATATATTAGATAAATAAATATATTGTGACCTTACCTACAATTTATATAACGATAAATGCCGCATTTGTTTTATAATCAAACAATAATATTTTTATAATAAAAAATATTATTGTTGGGTCGTTGATAGCGTTGTACACACAAAGGTCACAAAGTAATAACCTAATAGAGACGTAATTGTTACATAAATCAAAACTTCTAGATCGTATCTATTATTTTATCATATATGTTATACATATTTGTTAAATTCAAAGTCAAAAAATCTTTATTGATTAAGGTACATAGGACCTTTTTGAATCGTCATAAGTCTAAGTAATTCTATGCCTGTTCGTACGCGACCAAGCTGAGAAGAAGCAGTCAAGAAACTCGGCTTGGTTGAATTTTTTTTGGAAATGATCCCAATACTCTTTTTGAAGCAATGCTAAACTGGAGATAATTCATTCCCAAACATTTTCATCATCAAATTAATCAGACAATTTATAAAATGCTTTTTCTAAAAGCTTAAATTTAACGCATTTTTTTAAAGTACTTAGTGACAATCTCAACAAAATGTATGGGATTTAGTTATAGAGGCATACACATTGCCCTTGAGATGAATTACCAACTTTATAGCGGCTTATAGCGGGAACAGCAAGCTTATCCTTATTTCTCGTATTGAGGCTATGATAATCACAATTTTTTTTCACGTAACAATATTTTTGTGAAACAAATAACGACGTCATTTAGAAGACAAAATAAGTTATCTTTTTTTGATAAATACAAATAAGGCGAGAGAAAATACAACACAACGTTTCGAGCATCTAATCGACCTTCAAATCATCATTCCTTACTTTATAATGTTTGTTTTAATTTATTAAAAAAAAAGTCTATTTTTGCCTAATTTATTTACAAGAATCATTCTAAATTCATTTTTTACATATAACAATTCAATTAAATAACAATTAATGATTGAACCAAACTTTTTAAATTTGTTTTAGTTTTGTGTTTTGTTTTAATTTTAAGTTATGTTAATATATTAAAACTGTTTTATTAATGATTTAAATATCAATAAAGGTTATTCAAACAAGAATTTATATTTATACATAGATAGTTAATCTATCTACTTGATTGCTGGAATTGTTGATTCACTCATTAACAAGTGATTTAATTAACCCACGGTAGAGGTACTTTGTTATTTGACTACGCAGTTATTGTTGGAGTTAAGGAAAATGTTGTATAATAATTAATAATGAAAATATATAGGTTTATATATTATGTAGGTAGAGCACAAGAACCAGTTATTAACAGTTAGAACTCAAATTGAAATGCATTTAAAGCTAAAAGCACTAATGTTATTGACTACCTATTTTGTGCCAGTTACGTAGCCAGAGGTATAAATTCAAAATGGTTTCCATGTTATTAGTTCCCTAATAAATCAACTTACATTTACGCAAAGTTTTAGTCAAAAATAGAATGATATAATTTATGTAGTTTATACTTACCATACTAAATAATATACAAAATTGAATAATATATGATAGAATATATATATATATATATATATATATATAACATTAAATTTAGTTTTGTGTTTTGTCTTTTTTAGTTATTTTTTAGTTAGGTTAATATTAAGAATGTTTATAAATGATACAATTTATTATGATTTTTATTTTGTACATATTTCAAAGACATTTAATTTAAAAATAACAATATAACTTGATAAAACATTTTATATAAAAAAAGCTTTGTTACTCAGAATCAAAAAATTATTCCTTCTCTTTGCATTTGTCATTCTCGTGAACAACTTGCGGCTTGTAATCCAATTCCAAGACCCTGCTCAGACTATTTACGTACATATCGAGACGTTGTGTCATGTAATAACAGCGACGATCCCTGATCTGCCGATTCAAGTTCAGGTCCATCACGGAGATTAACAGCCCATCCTTGTTGCGCGACAGACCTGGGCATCTTACACCATTGGGAGCTGTGAAGTAACTGGACCCATAGAACAGTCCTATGTCTTTGTGTGCGGGCTTTCCATCAGCTGAGGTGAACTCATTTGGAAATTCTTCGTAGCCAACCCTGTTTATCGCAGCTGTGTAGTAACAATTTGTTATAGCAGCATTTCTGGCTTCAATATTCCACATATATTCACTACCAGCCTCAGCTGCTATTGTAGCTGATGGGTTGAAGACTATTTCAGCGCCGTTCTGCCCGAACATCATCCAGTTTAGGACATGGTGACGGCCGAAACAAATGTTAACAGCGATTTTACCGTACCTAGTGGCAAACACTGGATGCCCAGTGTTACCTTCCATATAGTAGTTTGACTCGTTAAAATCGCCTACGCGGGGAATGTGGTTTTTGCGGTGTTTCCCAATCACATTACCACTGTCGCTTATTACAACGGCCGTGTTCCAGAGGATATCAGCGTGTTTCTCGTCTCTCTCGAGAATTGACGATACAATGACCATTGAGTACTTAATAGCCAATTCCCGTAAGAATCGTGTTGTTGGTCCCTCTTCGGCAGATTCCGCGAATTCACACCAAGGCTGCTTTTCTCGTGTACAAAAGGCAAATGGCATGTTCCATAGCTCTTGAAAACATATTATGTTGACACCCTCTTGTCCAGCTACATCAATGATTCTTTTAACTTTTGCAAAGATCGCGTTCTTCTGTTCGTTAACTGGACGATCAGTAGGTATAGCAATAGAATGTTGAATAACTCCTACCTTGACAATACGAGATGGTCTGGTGTGTTCTTTTTTGGCTGGGAAGGCGTATGCTGCAATTTCAAAGTCATGTTCCCTGGCAGCGGCTAGTGAAGTATCCTTTTAAGGGACTTCGTGGTGGTTCTTACGACCGTAATAAATTCTATTAAACTCTTCTAAGTCATGGCCACTAAGGTTGTTGTCGATAATTGATTCTAGACTCTTAGTTTCTCCGTCCATATTTACAACGTCCGGTCTGGTATACGAATGTCGTATGACTGGCTTTTCTCGATCAATCGCGGCTTTAAATAACTTAGACGGTGGTAGTTAGTGTGTTGTACATTTAATGAGATGGACGCAGTTTATCACCATAGGTTGGTGACTGGAGCGCGATGACCTTAACCCATACTTAATGATGCGGTTACCACAATATCTGAACGAAAATATGTATTTTCTCCGTTTCGTAAACTAATTTCGATAATCACATCTAAATAGATATCTTTTGCAAATATCCAATTACGAATATTTCTATACTCTGGTAATTTTAATATCTATTTTGCACATGTAGATGGTTATTTAACACTATTTATGATTAATCATTGCATATAGTTCTATAATTTTACTTATGTTTGAATACTGAATGCAGCCTACGTGATCAGGTTTAAGCTCAAGAATATTCCATCTATAAATATTCTAACTGCGATTCAAAACAAGTTAATAGTCAATCAACTTATCAAGTATGCAGTATGTTATGTTTACGTATAGACTTCTAGTAGGTATGCGGTATAAAGTATTACGTTATTTATCGCTCACTTATCTCAAAACTATTCAGAGACATTTGTACATTTAAGTAACATGGATCGTTGGCTTGACAAGACATTAAAAGAGAAATTAACTGATCTTGAATTAAAAGAGTTTGACAGAATATATTACGGAAGTGAGAATTGTAAACTGAAACTGAAAAGTTCAACAAAAAATACAAGCGAAATATATAACTTTGAAACAGATGGATACTCGTTTGTAGCAGCCAGAGAGGAAGGTACAGAATCACGAATGATAAGAATTGGTTTAATACAACATTCTATTGTTTTGCCGACTGATAAATGTATCAATGAACAGAGGCTTGCAATATTTGATAAAGTGCGTAATATAATAGAAGCCGCAGCATCGGAAGGGGTACGTATATTGTGCCTCCAAGAAACCTGGTCTATGCCATTCTTTTTATGCACTCAGCAAAAAGAAGCATGGTCTCAATTCGCAGAATCAGCAAAGGACGGCCCTAGTACAACATTTTTAAGCGTATTTTCTAAAAAGTACGAAATGGTCATTATTTCCCCTATCTTGGAAGTAGATGAAAATGGCGTATGGTGGAATACAGCTGTAGTAATTAATGAAAAGGGTGAATATTTGGGTAAACATCGCAAAAATCATTTGCCTAGTGTGGGCAGTTTTAACGAAACGACCTATTATACACCTGGTAACACCGGCCATCCTGTATTTGTGACGAAATATGCCAGAATTGCTGTAAATATCTGCTATGGTCGACATCATGCCCTTAATTGGCTCATGTTTAGCTTAAATGGTGCTGAAATAGTTTTCAACCCTTGCGCAACTGTTTCAGAGTTTGGAGAACCATTTTGGGGTATAGAAGCTAGAAATGCAGCTATCGCCAATATTTTTTTTACTTGCAGTATTAACAGGGTTGGCACAGAGGTGTTCTTTGTAGATGACAAAAAAATAACAAGGTCATATTATGGATCAAGTTACGTTACAGCACCAGATGGGTCTAGAACTCGAATGCTATCTAGAAGTAAAGATGGATTACTTATAACAGAAATTGATTTAAATATCTTTAAACAAGATAAAAAAATATGGGAATCTGATATGACTCTTCGTTTAAAAATTGATGTGAAATCTATAAAAAATGCTGCTGAAAACGCAATTCAAAAGAATACTACACTTTAAAGATGATATTAGGTTATCTTGCATAAAATGTATTTTTTTAATTAATTTAATTGTAGAAGTCGAAAAATAAATTATAATTTCTAACAAACATTACACAAATAATGTTGTTGTAAAGCAAAACAACACCCACCATCCAATACTACTAGCACCAACTTACTATAATTTAACTTTCCCGATATTATTTAATTATTTTTTAAATTGTTAACATGAATGAGTTATATTTTCGTCGATAATTCTTCAAAGATTACTTTTTTACCTTAATCATTTTCATTATTCACAGTCTGTGATTAACAAGCAAGTTCTGTCTTCGTATTGTCTGTAGAAAAGTGCGCTGTGAGGATGATATGTCAATTTTCGATTTTGTAAATCACAGAAATTCGAAATAAAAGTTCTTAAATATTGTTAAATTGTCTATCGGCTAAACATTTCAAATCTGTTTAATAACATCAAAACCCGACATTATGGTAAGTTTAACCGAATATTATTGAATGCTATTGTTTTTATATATTAAAACCGGCGTTTGGTTAGGTGTTCTCGATATATTTGAGAAATGTTTTTGAAATTCTTCAAATGTACTTCTTTCTGTTCCAACAACACTTGTGTTATTCTTTATTTGGGTGTTTTTCGATAACAATATCGTTTATCTTTCAGTCGATATTAGCTTACAATGGTGGTGCTGTGGTCGCAATGAAAGGTCAGGACTGCGTTGCTATTGCAACTGATAAACGATATGGTATTCAGGCCCAAACTGTTTCAACAAATTTCCCTAAAGTGTTTCAAATGGGACCAACATTGTTTGTTGGTTTGCCAGGACTTGCTACAGACACGCAAACAGTATTTCAAAGGCTTAAATTCAGGTCTGTACTATTTAAAATACACTTACATTCATATAGTATATACAATTTTTCTGTACCTTTTTTATTTACAGAATGAACTTATATGAGCTTAAAGAAAACAGAATGATGAAACCCAAGACATTCTCTGCAATGCTATCTAACCTCTTGTATGAAAAGAGGTTTGGGCCATACTTTATTGAGCCTGTCATTGCAGGCATAGACCCATACACATGTGAACCTTACGTCTGTAATATGGATCTGGTAAGTAATCCTTTTGGATATTTTAAAAAGCAGTACTAACATTTTTGTAAAGTATGTATTTTGGCGAGCATTGCGAAATAGGAGCAAACATTTACATTATAGTGAGAACAACCTGCTAACATACAGTACAGAAAAAATAATTAGGCCATATGCCCTTATTATTTTTAATGTAACTTATTTATATTTGTACCATTAAATAAGTTACATTTAGTTTTTTGTATTGTTAAAAATTAGTTTGAAAAGCATATTAAAATTCTTATCCAATGTATTCTTTCAAAGATTGGATGTCCAAATGAACCAGAAGACTTTGTAGTATCAGGAACTTGCTCAGAGCAGCTGTACGGTATGTGTGAAGCCCTTTGGGAACCAAACTTGAAACCAGATGAATTGTTTGAAACAATCTCACAGGTATGACTTTTGTCAAGTATTTAAGGTAGATGATGTTTCTTGAAGCTTACTGTAATACAATACTTATCATAATTTTATAACCTTCAGGCACTTGTAAATGCAGCTGATCGTGATGCAATCTCTGGTTGGGGAGCAGTTGTATACATTGTCGAGAAAGACAAAATCACTGAGAAGCATGTAAAGACTAGGATGGATTAATTTAGTTTATGGTTTTTACTAATAAATTTTTAAAAGTATTTTTATTTTTCATTTCTATTTCAAACTGAATGCAGAAGGATATTAAGTACAAGGCTGTTAATTATAAATCTGGACAAAAATTATTCATTGTTATTTTGTAAAGGAGGTAATAAATAAAACAAAAATTGACAGAAACTTTATAAACCGAATGGTAAAAAAATTAAATTCTTTAATTTTCATACATTGTCTTTATAAGATTGAGACTAGAGGATAAACATTACAATAATTAAACAGTAGCAAAGCTATTTTATACAATACTTCTCTCCTGACACCTTACAGTTTGCACACATGTAAACGAAAAAATAAAACAATAGAAAACTTTCTAAGTCAAACAAATATTCAGCTCTATTGCATAATGTTACAAATGTACTTTTGATTGATTACTTTTAATATAAAACTTAAATGTCAATGCTGGACTAAACAAACAAATCACCACTACAATTGTTTATAGCATACATAATAGAGCTGATTGTGTGTTTTAATTTAAATTGTGCATTTTTGACGTCTTTCCTTTATTAAATTAAAATTGCCAACGTTTAAAACGCGTCAAATATTATCAGCCCAAAAATAATGAAGTATATTTTTCTTTTGATAAATGAAAATACGCGAATACAACATATTAATACTAACATCAATGCCTAGAAAGTGGGAAATAACAAATCTTAATACTTGACTTATAATTTCCTCTACAATAAATATTCACGTAGATGATCATAACAATCCAAGTCTTCCCATTAGAATAATAAATAACAAAAACCTTACATTAATTTAGACTACAATAGAGAAGAACTAAGCTAATAATATTGGCAAAGTTACATATAGCGTTTAATTACCGTACATATAATTCAAATTTACACAACTTTTCACTACAATGAAATGCTTAATTTTTTTTTTTACTTTTCCACCAATCGCACAGTTTAGTGTTTGCTGTATTCCACAGTACTGCGCTCCACAGCTACCCACCAATAACACGAATTTAACAATTATAAATTTCTCAGCGTCCATCCTATAGTGGTACATTACAAAAGCTAGCAACGAGTAAGGAAAACATTGCAAATGTGCTTAAGATCAGTATGTGTTAAAACAACGTCCGTCACAATGAAATGTTCATCAATATCTGCTGGTGATTTTAACACACAAATAAACATACAACAAACTGGCACAGTCAGTTCAAGAATTCCTTTCGATGTGATCATATCAAAATTTATAAACACACATCAGTTAACGTGTTACACCCTTATGGCACAATCCAATGTATTTTGAGATAACCGGTCTCTACCGGCTTAACATCGAGACACGTATACCGAATGAAACTTATAACCTCTGTTCGAGGATAGTAGAACTTCCTAATTGAAACCTTGAAAATGTGACATTACATTAAATTGACATTGACACTTGATTTTGTATCCTAAATATTTATATCTTACTAGGATCGGGTGACATGCGCTTTAACATTGTCTCAATTACATTAGTATTAATGTAGTGTCTTTCCAACGAAAATTACTTCCTCACTAGAAGTTAGAAATTAGTTACAAATCTCAACATTTCCTAATTCCAGTACAGATATTTGGTTAAAAAAAAGTTACCCCTTTTAGTGCTCAGTCAGAAACCTACACCCCGATAACTACATTATCATTACAATCCTATGTAAACTCTAGCAAAACTAAAATGTTGAAAACCATACAAAAATATCTGTAAAAGTTGGTATTGAAGTTCTAATACAAATATCCGGCACAATTGCCAATCTCTTTAACTACTCAATCCCGTTATAGAAGTATGTTTTTGACATTGATTTGTTTTTTTTTTGTATTATAAAATGAAACTTAACATACAGCGTATCACAATTTATACAGTTATCAAACTTTAAAATGTTTTGGAATTGAGATTTGCCCTACTGAAAGATACTCGTGGCACTAAAAGAGGCATAATATACCAACTCAGTACTTAGTTCCCCTCAATGGCCTTCGCTACAAACTCAATGAACCGTTTCCCATACTGTTCAGGATCACATGTCGATATCCCGTCAACATTGCTGCCGTATTTAACGGTTTTCGCCGCTTTTGCCGCCTAAAAAAAAACAATTCATAGTTTTAGAGTCTGAATAAAATATATTTATTTGTGCACACTTTATTGCACTTAAAAAGTAGATCGTGTTAATGCAGTCATATAAGAGCAATGGGGGCCTTATCGCTGATATGCGATCTCTTCCAGGCGACCCACAAAATAATAAGAATACTTATACTACAATTTGACTGGTGCAAGAGGTGCGAAGAACACAAAAACAAAACACACATACAATTAATTAAGTAAAACAGGAAAAAAGCTAATTTGTTGTAAAATGTTATATAGACAATCAACATAATCAAAGTTATATAAAATAAATATGTTTAGTTTGGTCTATGGTTTGGACAAAGGTCACTACTTGCGTTAAGCGATCATTGGAGCCCTCTATTCCAATTAAATTAATAAAGAAAAACCTACCTGTTTCTTAACACCATAATGCGTCAGAACATCGATCAGCGCCACGAAGTAAATTTCTCTCTTTGGAGCTCCTAAAACAATAAAAAAAATTGAACACGTGCTCAAACTATTAACTACCAGTATATATCAATTATTATTAGGTCATATACAGTATGTCAAATAACTTCGACCTAACTAATATTTTTTTTTATTTACATTAAATTAGTATATGGTAATCCTAAGGATAAAAAATACTTGTATTAAGAGACTCCGGTCATAGACCATTTTAATGCACATAGTAAGTAACAGCAAAATGTAAAATAGTCCTTCGTTGTGATTATATGCATTCAATTTTATTTACCAAAACACTGACAGACAGAAATGTTACCTTTTAATATATTTTTAAACATTATTATACCTTCTTGGCTGGGTATGGCGTAGATATCGAGTTCCGGAATGATGCCCTCATATCGCAGTGAGGATTGACGACCGAAGCCCCGCGGACTATCCGGCGGCGTGTTGAAGCCCCATCTGAAATTTTTTTCATCTATGTGTGATTGTTTGATAATAACAATTTGAATCGTTCAGTTGACAATGATCGTCTTTAGCTTTTCTATTAAAAATTTTAATAAATTCTGATAGTCTGAATGATTTATATCATATCCAAAAGTATCATCGATTGCGTAGTATTATATAATTTCGTCTAGGGGTCATCTTACTTGGTCGCAAGGCTTGTTTGTCCGATTTATTATCATTGCCTTCGTCTTACCTGTCATGACGATTGTCAGTATCGCTGTCTGTATCGGTGTCATTCTCCGTATCGTTTTCGGCCTCCCTCTGCCTCGCCGCTTCGGCCTCGGCTTCGCCACGACCGCACTCGTGTACTCCAAGTAGAAGGGAATAGTCCATCAGATGGAGTTTTGTGAGGAACTAAAATTCATATACTATTTACACGCACATATTTATACTAGATTTATCAAAGGTTATGTAAATAACGTACTAGGGAATCTATTGTATAAAAAATGGCGTTCATACCTCAACATCAGCCGTGAGCGTCTCCAGCAATTTCTCTTTTGCAGCGTCGCCGATATCGATCCTAACACCTTGCTTTATAAAATCGTTGTCTTTCAACGTTGGCAACTCTTTCTCCAACTCCTTTTCTGATGCCTCACGATCTACTGTCGACCCTTTCAGATCATATTTCCTGTAATGTTACAAAATTTTGATAAAGTATAAAAAATGCCAAATAATATAATAAATATTAATTACTCTAAAAAGTAAAGTAGTTTACTTTCCAGCAGTTTTCTACTACGTTTGTACACTCAAGATATAATTATTAAATTTTCAGTCCAAATAAGTTAAAGATAGTTTTAGTTACACGTTAACTTTATGTATGGTTCACTGGTGGTTGATTCTAACAACTTCAACCCCAAAGGTTGGGTTCGATTCCTGGTGTATTGATTTCGGGTAGATTTAAAGAATTTAAAAGAACACAAGCCGACTTATGGCTAACAAAACCTCAAACAAACGTTCGACTTATACCTACTTGTGAATATTTAGGTGGTTAGAGAAAACATTCCTGGTGGCGACTAGATAGTGTTCAATACCGTCGACTGTCAACCGGTACATGCCAAGGTACTGGGGCAGTAGGGTCTTGCCGTGACGCTCTACTATATACTGAAAATAATATACAGATATTTCACACTTCGAGGATTTTAAAATACAAAATCTTTAAAATGAAACACGTCTAAACTATAAATCGTCATTGAAACAAAACACATAAACTAAAGCTCTTTTCAGACTACCCTATAATGTTGTGCAATATAGCACATAAGGATCAAAATCTAATATATAAAATTCTATGTCACAGTTTTCGTTACCTTACTCCTCCGAAACGGGTTGACCGATTCTCCTGAAAATTTCTGAGCTTATTGAGTAGGTCTGCGAATCGGCCAACATCTATTTTTAGGGACATTTTTTTTATTTTATTTTTTTTGGCAAAAGTTACACTATATCGTTTGTTCCCATTACGTGATATAATTATTTTTTATCACACTACCAATTATTATTGTAACAAAATAAGAGCCGAGCCTTTAAGTAACCCTCGAGTTGGTGTTATGCAAATTTCGAATAATCCTTAATTGCATATGTTTTATCTTGTATTACATTTTGTATAGCTATACAAATAATACATCCAATATTAAATCTGAACGTACGCCAAATCTATACTAATAATAAGACAGTAAAAATCGAATGTCTGTACATTAAATATTTTTCCAAAAAACTGAAAGGAGGCAATTAAAGAGGAGTCATAGAAACCAAAAAAACAATTTTTGGAATTCTTGTCTGTCTGTCTGTCTGGTACGTTATAATTTCAGAACTACTGAACGGATTTGAACGCGGTTTTCACAGTTGGATTACATAAAATTGGGAGCGTCAAAAGTTTATTTCGTCAAAATCTGTTAAGGGAAAAATAAGTTATGGTCAATTGAAAATTTACTTCAATCACTGCTTCAAAACTTTTAAACACTTATATTGATTGATTAGTTATATATTTAACAATATCTATATATTAAGATTAACTTATATTTATCTAATATAAGTTAATCTTAATATTAAAACTTATGAGAGGTAACAAAAATAACAAATAACGCAGTGCGCGCGGGCGCAGTTGAATTTTTGAACAATGTGCTCGATAGATGGCGTTGATAAAATTCTTCATCAACCTAGATTTATTTTATTTTTTTATTTCTTAAACCTATACAGCTTATAAAAAAAAGTTTACACAATAAAAATAGATTAAAAATAGAGCCAAAATAAGGTTAAAATATAGAACCGGAAATAGAATCTAAGATCAGAAAAAAGAATAACAAAAAAAACACGAACAGAAAATAATAAATAAATAAATATGTGTATATAACACATGAACAAGTGGAGTATATTATGTGAAGTACGAGCATTTAAGTGTGAGTGTGTGTATTTGTGTGTGCAATGGTGTTGCTGTGTAAGTGAGTGTGCGAGGTTGAGTCTTAGTTTTTTTTAAAGAACTTCTACTTAGGCCAAATATATCCAATATATCGCGGTTTTATGATGCTCCATTGTGTAATGACTACCATGCAGTTCAAACTTTCATTACGTTTTACCCTATGATTATTTTGAGTTAACACTACCCATACAAACAAGTAAAAGGAAACGAGTGAAGAGACGTTTGTCATTTGTCCGCCTCCATTTTTCCACCTACATCCTTAATGTAATGAGGTTTACATTTTATTATTTGGTCCAACTAATAACCTCACAAGTACGTATAACTTCGTAAGAATTTTCCTTCAACTCTTAACCGCTGAGGAGGTTTACCTTCCATCATCAGCTCATCCACATAAAAAGATGACTATCAGAATATAAAATTTGTAGAAAAGTAATTGCCTGTAAGTTAATTTGAAATTTATCTCGATTTCCCTGAATCATCGGATCCTGTAAAGCTACATCATCCCTGACTAACACATAATTATATATAATTCCAATTGTAACAAGTTTTAGCCCGTGAAAGAAAGCCCTGTCGAGATCATTAAGAAACGCTATATACTTAACCAAATCACACGTGGGCGAAGCCGCGGGCGGAAAGCTAGTGTACTATAAAGTATAAATTCACCATATTTCATCTTCAACTGTCAATTTCCAATTTATCATATAAAATATGAAATACTTAACAAGTCACCGAGTCAAGTATTAATTTATCTTTTTAACTAGATTAGATAACACGATTCTCTGAAAAATGACGTCACATACATGTAGAAATATATATTTTCTTGATATAATTTAACACCCATTGTCTCTGGATGTATTAAATAAGGAAAACGTTTAATATAAATATATATCTTAATCGAAGATCGGTTTCCAACGATAATTATTGTGTTCTAATTGACGTCAGTATCATTTGATTGTTTGATGCTATTCCAACTTTTAACGATCTCTATATGCAACACTAGTTTTCCTAAATATTTATAAGTTTAAACACTTTATTGTAGGTATCAATAGGCGCAAATAATGCCTCAAACACTTTAGTCGAATAAACTTGCAGGAAAACTTACATTTTACTATTTTCTTCATTATAAAGATAAAAATGTCGTAATTAACTCGTATCATTTCGTTTCATATTATATACCTACGTTACTTAATTAGATTTTCGTTAAATACATATAAAAGAGTAGGAAATATCATATTAGAAAATTAAAAGCGAGCCAGTCGGCCTTTCTAATTTCGTAATTAAAATTGTAGTTCCTGTTGCATGCAATATACCCATTAAAATAATCACTAGTTTAATATCTTAAATGTATATAAATACTTTAAGGATTTTAATTGATCTGCTCTATTTTTTGTAGACTTGTAAACGTTAGGGAAACTTTTTATGCTTTTGTGTATATAGACAGTAATATATAAACAGTAGTACGTAATATCTACTTGTTTATTCATTTGATATTTCGTTTCCTATAGTTTTCTCATAAAGCTTACAAACGTACTGACGTAACTGATTCTTAAAATTAAATGTACTTCAGATAAATGAATTAATTTATTGAGTAACCTTTAATAAGTAGTGTTTGCTCCCAAAGTAAATAATTTCAGAGAAACCTGCGAAATACATTTATAGTTGGACATTATTATTATTATAGCTCTAAAATTATGTCAACTACAAGGCATATCTATGTAAAAAATCGTTCGATTGATTTACTTGTGAAATATAACAATTAACAATTCCCTAATTTCTTTGCCCGTTCATAAAATTATAACTCACCGGGTGATAATGCTTGAGAAATGAATGCATACGTTCAACCTCCTCCGAAGTCAGGGTTTTCAGGATAAAAAGCCTGTCATAACTCTGATAAAACTTGGCGCCGGACTTTCCCGACGAATCGTCCGGTATGGGCTGCGACCTGTCGACAATATCATCTCTATGTAACAAAAACTACATAGAACAATATCCTGTTAAAGGCAATAAATATCAAATAATATACAGACGACATAAATCTATGAATTTTTATATAAATACTTAAAAATTAATCACTGATCCATACGCAAAATCAGTAGACACTTCTGTGAGATTGTTTACACTGTAAAGAATCACATAAATTATCATTCTCGTGTGTATAATTCGTTCGCCGATCTTCTAAGCCTTCTCATATTTCAATGCGTAATACAATTGTCAGAAACAATCCGTGTCATCGGTCTTAATTTGTATAAAAAAGACAATTTGAAAGATTGTAATCGTGCGATAAATGTTTTACCATTGACACAATCCCTAATACCCTAGATCTATATAAATAAAATTATTTCAAGAAAGATTCCCATAGGCTCAAAGCGAAACATATTCCAAGCGACAACAACACTGTTTAGGTGAAATTAAATTCCCTTCAAACAAAACATATATTTATATACATCAAGAAAGTGTTTCAATTTATATAAGATATCAACATGAACACTCCAAGGAACAATATTCTTCTTATAGCTAAAGCTACGAGTCTTCTGAGGTATACCGTTCTGAGTAAAAAAACCCACAAAAAACTCAGGTCCTTACATATTAATGATTTTACAATGTACATGTCATTTTAGTATCATAGTATCTTTGCCGTATGAATTTGTTTTATTACGTGCAGCCATTGGACCAAGTCAATTTACTTATTGATAAACGTCTAAGATTTTCTCAAGTGATGGGAGTACAGTCAGGCGGTTAAACAAATTTCGTGGCAATCATTTTACCAAATTGAATGAAGTACTCCTTGGCTTTGTATTGATTTTGGACGTTATAGGGACACACCATGCTTTGGAAGTTAACAATAATAATTAATCGTAGAACATATTCTTAACGTTTTGAGGTTATGTGTTTTGAAAAGGACTCGGTTATTTTTAAAGAAATGTAACGATACCGATCGCTCAACCAAAATAATATTATTATAATATAAATAATATTATAAATTATAGTATCTAGTAAGACAAGTTCTGTTTATTGTTTGAAATACTTGAAGAAAAAATAGTTACAGTCGCTCCAACTCCGGCTGTCTAATTGGCATTAATTTGTATTGCAATTTTAAACGTACAGATGAGCTATTAACCCAAAGCGACCTTTTGTAACTTTGTTGAGAATTGTTAGAAATTTATATCCTAGTTACGCCGTACGTAATGACATTTCAATTTGCTATTATAAAAAATTGTTAATATCGAATTATCGATCAGATCAGTATTAACCCGATTTACCTACAAACATTTATAATTCTAAAGTCTTGGTACTTAACATTATTTATTTCCTTACAATTAAAAATGCCGTTGTGTTAGTGCTTTGCTTTTGTGATATAAAATTGAAATTTTCTGTGTCCAAACCGCGTGTTTACTGTGATAAAGTCGGATGTACAACGCACGAAATGTTTATCTCAGGATTGACAATGCATGACAAACCGGTATACAAAAAAGCAATCATTTTCTCCCAAAACAAAATACAAAACACGGTGATCGTGAATGTGATGATATGCTGTGTCAATCAAAGGCACACTACATTCTGTTAAAGAAAACCGTTACAAATCAAACTGCTGACCTCAGCCGTTTCATACTCAGGCCATATTTGATCAGGTCGCAAGCGTCTCGGAGGCCCTCTTGTCCATTCCTTATCTCTGTAACACCAGAAGGCGCTGTGGCGGAACGTCGCAGCTTATTAATAAACTTCTGCCTGGCCCTCGAGCGGAGGTAGTTATCTGGTTTTCTAAACCTATAGGATATGACGGGAAGTAGGAACCGGACGAGAAAATATAAAGGAAATAAAAATATAAATAAATACAGCATCTATAGCATAACACACGTGGATTGCTATTGAGAAATAATGTTCGCTAAGGCTTACCTAGTTAATGACTCCTTATAATCCAGGTCATCTATTCCAAATCTCTCACGCAGATTCCTAAAGACGAGAGGGCAGTACTCCTTTACCTTGAAGTGTGATGGCATATTTTCTCTGAAAGAAATAGAAATATTACAATAACAATTTCAAGTCATTTACATAATATGCATATACATTACATCTCATAAATGCTTAATTTATTAAACTGTTACTTATTTTGTAAGTGTAAATAGTTAGGTACTCCATTAAACATAATTAGTGGTAGTATAAAGGATAACTCATAAAATAAACACAGCCATATACTTATTTTTTAAATATAAAAGGCAGTAAAGCAACTCCGTATTTAAGACAATCATGAATTTTTCAAATAGAAAAGACTTTTGCCTAGTATTGACTAGTAGTATTTACTTGAAATTGAACATGTTTTTGTAAAATAAATGCATTAATATCCATTACTTTTTATATTACAGAATGGTTATATATATACTTACTTATTAAATAAATGATTATCAACTTTAAGTTTGGAATATGCCCTAAAATCATCCGGAAGTAACATCACAGGAATCGACACATGGCTCAGTTCATTAATCTGAAAAAAAACATTGTGTGTCACTAATAGTCAATGTTAAGTTTTTGTAAATCATAAATAAAAATCATAAAAATAATTTCAGTGAATTGAAACTGTCATCTGCACACAACAAATGTGGAACATTAGTTAATCATTTATATAATTTGTGTGTTAGTTAATGATTTTTCATGTTTTACTTAATGTTAACAAGTCATTTATCTGTTGAGTTTTATTTCACTACCATTGAATTAACATGCAGGGTGTAAATTCCAAATAGCTGAAGAAAAGAGATTATACATTCACAGTAAACTATGACATTCTCTCAAAATATATTAAAGCATAAAATTAACATAGAAAAATCTAACGTTTTTATAAATTACATATACTTTTTCCATCAAGAATTTATGAATTGATAAATTTAGCTCTTACTTTTTAAAGACAGAGTGTAAATAATTTCACGACACATTTATTGCAAATGATAAATATTTGGCACCAGTGTATACTGTATTGGCCTAGGATTTTATACAAGTTATATTTATATACTATATGTTATATATAACTACCAATTCATTATTGACCATTTGCCAGATAAAAAGTACATCACAAAATATTTTATTGCATGCTAGTAAGTACCTTATCAACTACAAAACTATATAAAATCAAAAATGATATGCAAATTAAAATAGAAGGATAGTTAAATCTAAAAATATTACCGTATGGTTAACACCCCACATAAAAACAGAGAGTAACGGTTCATTAGCACGAAATAATTTCACTTTCTGATGTTTCACACGAATATGTTTCTTTTTCAATTTACTCAATCCTGTTGTAGGAACGGACATTTTGGATTTGTTTACGCGGAGACGTACACGGCTTGGAAGTATTAGCTATGTCACACAGAAGCTAGTCTAGACCATTTTACAACACATCAAATTAAAGAATTTAGAATTATTTTAAACTTAGACAATTTATTTAAATTTCAAAGAAACTCGACACCCATCAATACACGGCCAAACTATTTTTTGACAGCGTTTTTTGTGTTGCTATTTATTTATTTTAAGTAACTTCATAAACAATAAATCTTGCAAGTTAAAATTATGAATATTATTAATTACTAAAACATAGGACTATGTAAAACAATATCGTTACTAATACAACTGGTTTTATACTTTTAGGATACTAATATTATATTATATCAAACTTTGTTATAATAAAATGTAAGACTTTTTATTACGACAGAATTCTGTGGCTCGTGACAATAAGAACTGCCAACCTAAGATGCCAACCGTGCCGTGCCATCTAGTGTTGGCTTTAAGACTTTTAGCTCACAGAATACAAATGAGTAATAGTAATAACACCCGGAAGGAAATCTGAAATATTAATATTAAATTATCTACTACCTAAAAGATATTGAGTGCTCCTAAGAACTAGGACACTAATGTAGGGTACTGTCTACACGAACTATATTTTCATATTTACAACGTAATTGTTTTTTTTTAACATATCAATTGTGTCTAGTGTCAACTGGACAATCTTTCAAACACTTGTTTGACTTTGCGAGGTTTATTTATTATCGACTTGTGAATAATTTGCAAATTGCTAATTCACTTGGGATATTTTGTATCGATAACATTAGTTTTTTAGGATCATTAGTTAAACTCAAAATGGTAATACCTAGTCCTTTTGTATATTGGGCGCAAACGTCAAAAAATATTTCTCTAAAAGTTGATTTGCGAAACGCTGCAATTCCAAACATTGAAGTCAAAGAAAATAAAATAAAATTCTCTGCTGAAGGTGTAGGTGCTCATGGAGTTTCCAATTATGTATTCAATTTAGATCTGTTTGCCCCCATCAGATTAGTAAGTATTTTCAGTAATTGATATACATATAGTGGTATGTATATTATTATTAATATATTACTTCAGTTTTATATATCTCTGTTCAGTGTCTCTCTATTATAGAGAATTAAGTTTTGATATAAGATTGTTGATAATTTTAGAATAAAGATGAACAACAAACAACAGTCAAGGTATATGAAAACCGAATTGAAGTTATTTTAGAAAAGAGTGAGGCAGAATGGTGGCCGAGGTTAACAGCACAACCACAAAAACCTGCATGGCTTAAGGTAAAAATAGTGCTTTAATAAAATTTATAATTAAATACCTTCTAAATAGAAGGTCTCTTAAAACCTTCTATTATGATGTTAAGGCTGAAAAGGAAGGATGTGATCTAGAAAGGCAGATGGGACATTGGTCTCTTTGCCTACAAGTCATCGCTATTCAACACATCCTGCCTATAGTCTTGTGACTGAAAGCAGATGTATTTAAGGGGAAAGGAAAATACCTTCTGAATGAAATCAAATATTAATTATTGGACAATAATTTTGTGTGTTAATTACACATTTGTGGAAAGCTATATATATATTTACTTAAGTAATACTGTAGGGCCCAGCTACCAATCTATCCTCAACAACATAAAACACTTTTAATCTTAAATTGGCAATTGTTATACATCGTAAATATATTATAATTACATAAATAATTTGATTTGTTTTCTTTTGAAGGCAGGTATAACCAATTATTTTAAATTTCAGATTAATTTTGACCAATGGAAGTCTGAAGAAGATGGGGGTAGTGAAGAGGAAACTCGAGATGTGCTAAAAGATTATCCAGGCATGTACGACAAACTACATAAAGAGGAATTTGGCTATATTAAAGGTAAGTTATAATATGTTGGAATTCTTCTGTTGGCATTGCAATGATAAGTAATGATTGCAAACACAACATTACTCTGATAATCAACATATCTGTATAAAAAATCCATGACATCATTATATGAGACTATTATGTTAATAGCCTGAATTACATCACATATATGCAAAGATTTTGGCTAGCACTCTCCATTTTTGAAACAGGTGTGATTTAATTTAACCTTTGTACTCTGTTTTATATAATATAATCTGTTGTTGAAAAATTCTAATTAGCTTTATCACATTCAACTCTTAGATAACCAATGTATTATTAATATATTTTTATAATTATCTAGTAAAATGTTTACCTAAAGATAAATTGATTATTGAGCTTGACTGGAAATGTGTGTTTTCCTATGAACTTAAATGCAGATAGGTGGACTTAACCTCTTATAAAAAACTACTCAAAAACCTTAAAGCAGAGGCTATTTTGATTATAATTCCTTTTTAACTACATACCTCTCACTGACCCACAACTTCTACAAATCTTTTTGAAATGTATACTCTTATATTACAGAACAGTTTAAAAAATAAAATCTTTCATTTTTCAGAAGAGCTGAAAAAAGTGTACCTTATAATATACAACTTGTTTCAATTTGTCGGGTTCACATATGTATTATCCGTAATGATAGTGCGTTACGTGAAACTTGATTTCGCGTCTATAGAGGACACCTATGAGCATGTTGGAGGTGCTATTAAATTTCTTCAATTAATGATGTTCCTTGAAGTCATGCACCCATTATTTGGTTATACCAAGGTAGAATTTTCATGAATAAAATAAGTACTTAACTTAGGTTTTCCATGTAAGGCCTTTTCTTTTAATAAATAATTTACAGGGAAGTCCACTGGTAGCATTATTGCAAGTGGGTGGTCGGACATTTGTTTTATTTGCAATGTTGGAATCGGAGCCACGAATGCAGACAAAGCCTGTAGTATTCTACCTATTTAGTATTTGGACCCTTATTGAAGTTGTCAGGTAACATCCACATAAGCATTATAAAAGTTAGAAAGGCAACTATTTTTCTTGATAGTTACTATTCAAATTAAATTCAGTTGTTAGTTATAGAAAATCCTGTGACGCCTTAAAATGAAGTAAACAGACTTCTGCTTGATGTAAAAACATCTATGAAATACTTTCTATTTTCTTTGGCACAATAAACACTATCCCTGTGCCTTTATTACATCTGTTTATATTATAGAAATAGGTTGTCAGTCTTTGTTGTTATGAAAACATGTTATACAAGAATTATGTTATTTCAGATATCCCTTCTACATAGCACAACTATACAAAAAGGAAATTTATGTCCTAACATGGCTTCGTTATACCTTGTGGATCCCACTCTACCCCTTAGGAATCCTCTGTGAAGCAATTGTCATACTTAGAAATATCCCTTACTTTGAAGAAACGGGCAAGTTCACCATTTCCCTGCCCAATGAGTGGAACTTTGCTTTCCATTTGCCCAACTTTCTCAGGGTATATCTTCTGATCCTTGCCTTTCCCGGTATGTTCTTTGTTATGAAACACATGCATAAATTACGTATGGTCAAACTCAAACCCAAAATCATAATTAAAAAGTGTAAGTAAGTATACTATGTAGTTATAGTCAATACTATTACACTGTAATTACCTTCAGTCATGTTATTATAGATAAGGTATTCATTCTGATGTGACTATGCTAAACTAAATCTAGTCACATCCAATTAAAGTTTAAACATTAGGTTTCAGGGGTTTTAAGGTTGTATTGTGATTATTTTATAATTAGTTCATAAATGCTGTATGTACCATTATTATGTACATGATTTCTTTGCATTAAACTATTACTAAATTCAATCTTTAAAGAACAACTTTTATTTTGAGTTAAGTTATGTTCTTTGTGAAGTTTTACATAACATATGCTAAACTAATATTTATTTAGTTATTTCACTACTCATCTTAATGTAAATACAGTAGATATTTTCGAGTTTACCAGTACAGCAATTATTTTTGTGATCTAAATAATATAACATGTAGGTAGATTTAACTGTTATTGGTGTGTTCAACTTATTGTGATGGGTATTATTACAAGTTACATAACATTTGCTTTAATTAAGTTAAGTTTTTAAACCTCTGCAATGTTAGAAAACAAAGACATTATGATTATTAAATTATATTATAAGTTTATCTTTTACAAATGGTATGGATTTTTTGTTACTACTTTTTTTTTAATAAATGTCATTGAACATGTTATTGTTTGATTTATATAACCAGTCAAATATATGTATTGTAAGTATATCAGGTATAATAAAAATATTTAAGTACTAATATCACCTTTATTAACTACAATAAATATGCAGATGTTGATAAACTGTGTCATATAGTGAAAGCAAAGTTTTATGCTTACTAGTTTGTTTACTCACAATAGATTTAATGTTTGCACTAAATAAAGAAACAACATTTAAGACCAAAGTTTCAATTCAGTTCTGTCAGCCCAGTCAGATGGGTCTGCGTGAGCATAGAATTCATGAAATATGGGCTCAATGAGTGCATCTGGTGGCACTAACTTATACACACGTTCACCAAAGTAAGTTCCAACCTGCAAAATAAAATAATTGAAACACAATCAATTTACAAAATGATTTTTGGTTTGAATTCAAAATAATGCAAACAATGTAGCAGTATTACCTCCCATCCTGGTACATCACGCATGAGTTCAGCTTCAGCGTCACGGTTTCTACGTAATTGCTTCATGTATTCGCGGTCCCTTTCCGCAAGTAACATTGGATATATTGCCATCTTTGCAGATCTCATTTCGATTTTATCCTTCTTAACCTTTTTGCAGTTCAAATAATAAAGATACGCGGACACCGTGGTTACACCAATATACCCAGCGATCCATGTTAATCCTGAAATCATTGCCTCATAATTTTTTAACTTTACTTGAATAACGTATGTTTAGGAATACTCGAAGAAAGCATTTCTATTGTGATAAGAGACGTTTTAAATTTGATGGTAAATATTTATAAATATGTGAGGTTACACATGATTATATAATAATCGATTTATTTTGTGTTACAGTTGCTTACCACTAAAATATGATTTTGCGGGAATTCTTTTAAAGGGAATTGATTTGTATCCTCCAGGAGGAGGTAAATCTTGTTTTCGAGCTATTTGACAAGCCTCAGCCATTTTAAGGCTTTAAACTTCGTTTATGTAAAATCTGAATATTTTTATTTATTGACAGTGACAACAACCTTTCTTGAAGGATTATGTCCATTGTCAGTATTACGATCGAAATTGAACGTACTATTTGCAGATAATATTAGATAATTAGCAGAAGATTTAATTCATAATTTCCAAGACAACGAGCAAACAAATCCGTCTTTACTTTTGAATACAACTTTATGTGGACATCTTTATTTCTTTTGATCTGTAATAATGGAATTAAACTCAGTTAATGAAGAAGTTCAAGCAAATTTACCTGACCCACCAGATGAAGAAACTGAAATAAAACTAAGACCGCTTGATAGAATTAAATTACACCCAAAAGTGCCCCCTGAGCCATCAGCTTATGGGAAGGGTAAAAATTTTAGCCGTCCATGGATATTACAGGATGGTCGACAGGTTCCAAAATTAGGAAGTGAAATGCGAGAAAGTTTTTGTATTCCAAGAAAACCACCCAATCAAGAAGGTTATAATAAGCAGCCATTAATATTACCTAGGAACCCCTAGGATTTTTTAAAAATATGAACTATTTTTAAAGGTATTCGTAAGCGAATGTTAAAGGATTTCTTTTGGGAGCAAATGTTGGATGAAGTAATTGAAGAATTGGCGACCTCTCAACCAGTCGCTGATTATTGCACAGAGTACGAGTCAAACTATATCAAAGAGCATTTTGAACCACGAAACCTGGAAATTACTGCAGATAAAAATGTAATTTAAGACATTATTTTATTTTTAAGCTTTGAGATTTTGACATTTATTTTTAAAAATTACAGATGCATCTGAAATATCCTCTGTATGGCACTGGTTCTAGCGCAGTTACATTTTATAGTGAAAATGTTAAGAAGACAGGGCCCGTAAGTTAAAATACTATTTACTAGATATATAGTAGTAACATTTACATAATACTCTGCTCTCTGAGAATATCCCAAATTGTGCGTCACGGAAACGTCTATTGAAAGTCTTCCCCAATAAACATATTTATCACTTAATACTATTTATAGTAACATTAATATACGTCAAGTTTTAACTTTTCTTCAGGGCGAAATTCTTGAGAAGTTTCGTAGATGTCAATACTTCACAAAACCTATGGAAGAGAGACTGGACAACGGCTGGGTCTTGTAATACAATTAAAAACATTAATAGTTATCATTTTATTTTATTTCATATCCAATTACAATAAGTTAAGGGGAACTTTTCCATAGGCGTAAATTTATTGCGTTCATTTTTATTAAACAAACCTGTAAAAATTTATAACCCAATTATATTGATGATTTTGAAAATACAGATTAAAATAATAAGTCCTCGTCCTCCCAGAAATGTGGAAGGCAAACTGGTTTAAAATCTCCTGCGGACACAGATGCAGTGGAAATTAAATTCACAGGCTTCACTTCTAAAGTTTCGATCACATTGGTATCTGTATACAAAAGACAAAACTATTTCAGTGCAATAGAACTTACACTATTTGTTCACAGCATTAAAATTTGTGGGTTACACGAAAACAGCAAACACATAGAACTACCTATGTGTTATCTGTTTTCCCACAGCCATAAGTAAACTTTGTCACGTGTCTTTTAAACATATAGCTATCCCGATTGATCTACGTCTAATATACTATTAAGTAATAAGTAAAGACAACTATGTGTGATAATAATATGTACCTAATGAAATATGTATAACAATTTTGTCCAAGCATCTTATACAGAAAAGAAAGCACAATAAATCAACTACTACTGATGCTATGAGGATAATCATAACCATACCAACAGAAACATCAGTGTCGCCTTTCCTCTCGGCGCGATTAGGCAGAAGTGGTCCGAAACTTTTCTTGGCCTTAACCATTTTCAAACGATGATATTCTTCACGTTCCTAATCCAATAAGATAATTGACATATTGTTTAATTTCTGAACAAGTCGTTACCGTTTGTGGTTAATAAATTAATAGTGATTTATTTATGACGCTGTATTAAAATCTAAATGTCGACCTCTGTACACATTGTATTAAACATATATATCTAATATTCTAAACATTTATTAGAATTTGAGACTCACCCTTTCGTCCATTTCATTTAAAATATAAATTTCAGTGTGACGAAGTTTAGGCAGGATTACTTTTTCTATACCATTCACCTTTCTGAAAGTGCTCAATGAATGACTAACATAAATGTATTTTTCATTCGAACCAGGTTTGGGCCTGACAAAATCTCCTAACAAAGTCATCTATAAAAAAAATAACCATGTACTAGGTACAATGTTACCAACATTTAATTTACTGCTTTTGTAATTATGCCGCCTCGCATTGGAATGTTTTTTTTATATTATCCAAAATCCCAAATTATGTTTAAAGGTATATTATTACTTATGATATCATATTCTAAAAAAATCCCGCGGTGTTCTAGTATCCCCATTATAGGTACGTCGTACACACACACTGCAGAAGTTAAGGGAATATGTAGGTAAAATGTGTTCGACTCATTCCTTAATGTTTTAACTAAACATGAATGGCCGTATGTGCAAAATATCCTTAATACCGAACCTGAGGGTCGTTCTCACGGCGTCATCCAACAAAAGGCAAATATTTCTCGACGAAGCAAATTTTATAAGTAGTCTCACGACCTCTCTGAATGCCTGTTTAGCTTCACTCGTGCGATGACCTCCAGCACCCAATCCCGCGTATCGGAAAGAATCACCAGCAGTGTGATCTTCAAGGGCTTGTAAAGACACCGTTGGTACACCGGATATATTTTCCGCGGTGCGCAGTACACGGATTTGAGCCTAAGTTAATGATACAGATGAAGTAGTATTTCATTACAATATTTTTTTTTACAAAATAATAAATACCTGCCCAACATTCTCTAGTACTAAAGCATTGGACTCCCCGTTAGTGAATTTGATTGCAGCTAATGATATGTAAGCTTCTTTCAAAGAGTGCCCTACTAAAGCCTCAACAGTTGCTAACTCAGCAGTTTCCTTCCGACCGCGGAGACGTAACGCCTCAGCCTTCCTCTTAAGAAGCTGGTAACCCCGATCTACTTTTTCTTTGCGTTGTTTTATCTCATGTAACATATAAAGTGATGCAGTAACTGAATAACGGTTCTCGGAATTCATTTTGTTTCTTGACACTTGACTTAAATCGTTACTAAATGCTCAACGACATAAATGACAGAAGATATCATAAACAACCATCAATTTATAGTTCGGATTTTAAAAGAAATACCATTTATGTATATACATATATATTTAATTACAATGATATTTTTCTTCTATAATACAATTAAATTTATACATTTTTAAAATGTAATTCAATCTAATTTTAATAAAGCAGTCTCTGTATATCTTTATACGATATATTTACGTTGGAACATAACTAATCGCTATGTTCACCTAAAGGTTATTACCAACAAAATATCTCGATTAATAGTTAGGATCCCGTTCATTATAATACAGTCCATCGATTGGATAGGTCATCGGGCCCAAGTAGACTAGATCACTGGAGCCTACTAACATGTTGTCCGGTTGCGGTAATTGCTATGAATCCGGAATGATGTCCGCTGCGTTATCCAAATCTCAACTGTCCTGCCAGTAGTTATAGTTATTAGGGGGTGGTGGAACCGGCAGAGGTGGGCCGTTTGGAGGCGGAAGGGCACTAGCACTGTAAGGAGAACCCTGCGGAGATCCATATCTCGGTCTAAACCAGGGTCTACTTGTGTATTGATATTGATTTCCAGCGTATGCCGCTAAATTTTGGCCCGTCGCATTTGGGTAAGGATTCTGAGTCGGTGGATATCCGGGCATATTAGGAATGTTCGGTGTTGGATAGTTCTGATTTGGTACCGGGGTGGTTGAAGGTGAAAAGTTAGTTTGAGTTGTGTTTTGTGATATAGGAGTGGTTGTTGCTTGGTAGGACGTGTTTGTTTGGGAACCATTTGCGGGATAGCTTGGAGGTGGCTGTGTGCTAGTTTGATTTCCATTATAATTCTGGTTTGCTGAACCATTTGTGTATGTTTGCTGAGGTCCGCTCGAGTTTGTCGATGTGAAAGATGGGGTTGGTGTAGTGGAACCTTCCGAGGTAAACGTTTGTGTTTGATTTTGTGTAGGTACATATCCTTCCTGTGACGAGGATATATAATTTTGATTATTTGAAATGCTAGAGTCCGTTGTATCCGTTGACGCAGATTGACCATTTCCATTAGTTGGTGCAGCTGGTGGTTCTTGGTTTGGGGGCATTGTGTATTGGACGTTTGGGTTTGTTGGCATCGTTATCGTCCCAGAATTCCCCTGCATAATGTAGTGTGGTGGGATACCGGGATATTGCGAGGTTGGTGTTATGAATGTAGAGTTCTGAGGGAGCATCTGTTGAATTTGTTGGGGCTGAGATACCGGTACAGTTTGAGTATTAGGTAGGGGTGAAGATGTAGGTTGAGCTGTCTGTACAATGGGTATACCACCAGTAACATTTAAATTTGAATTGGCTAATTGCTGTCCTGCCAGTGCTGCGTTTAATTGCTGAGCAGATAGTTGGGCATTGAGGTTTATGCCTGCTGGCATGAACTGTGAATTAGGAGGCATATTCATTGGCATTAAAGGCATGTTGTATTGAACACCACCAGGCATACCCAACTGATTCGGTTGTACCACAGTTACGTTCTGGCCCGGTTGAAGAAGCTGTTGGTTATTGAAAAGACCGGGCGGTAAGGCATTCTGTACCAAATTTTGGGCATTGGGTATCATATAAACTTGGCTATTCGGTTGTCCTAGCATCGTAGGCATTTGACTAATGTTTATCGGATTTTGGAGAACCATCCCTTGTGGCACAGTTATCATTTGTACATTCTGTGATGTATTTTGAATTTTATTTAACTCTTGTTTATTGTCTTTGCTGGCTTGTATTTGTATAGAATTTCTGTCTATCTGTTTTATGTACATTCCATCTTGAGTCATACTCGAAGCTGATACACTATAAATAGATAAATTATATTTGAATCGGATTTGTCTTTCGGTTTCACCTTCAGTTAAATGTGCTTAAAGTATAAAATTATTGAACAGTAGGTAAAGAAAGCAAAACTTACTTAGTCTGCTGTCCCGAGGAGACATGTATAATGGTGCCGTGGGGAGGGTTAATTTTCATTCCCATACTGACCACCGTGTTATCTTTAGCTGAGAGGAAATATTACTGATTAGAGTTATATATATTCGTTCTGTCTTAGTTCTAAGTCGATTATTAGCTAACGGAAAACATCTACGCTGACGCAAATGCACGCTCTATAAAAAAAAATAAAGACATCAAAATACTGATGTCTCATGGCTGACGGATCCGAGTGATTCGCTGATGCATCACTGCGCTATATTTTCCCAGAGCATTTTTAAACTGTTGAAGTTGACGTGACTGAAACGAAAAATACAATAAAATAACCACTTTAGATAAAAAAAATTGATAAAAATCAAATTCAATTTATATATAACTGTTCATCGATGCACCTTAGCCCTGGGAAAACTTAAAATTATGTGAAGCCACGCGACGAAGCTGCAAGTAAATTTTCGCAATTGAAGGAAATTCTGTTACAACACTTAACTTGTAAAAATCAATAATTCAACGCTTCAGTATAATTGAGTTTAAAAATAATTAAATCATAAGTAGGCCTCAGGATACAGCTGCATATCTGTTTTAAATCTATATCCAAATATAAAGCGCTATAAAGGGAATTTGCCGTTTTGATTTAGCATACATTACGCGGGTATTGTAAATTATATGAAATAAAAAAATGTACGCTCTACCGCTTTGCTTTGAAGTCTTACTGCGTGGTCTTTGTTGTCACCCAAGGAATAGTCACCAGGCTCGCTGAAAGAAAACATTTGACAAAGTGCGCCTTGCACAAAAGAACTCTGTAGACAAAACGTGATAACGCCAAATCTATAATCCGACTGCCGCTTTCTAATCTCAAGTCAAAGATTCCTATTAAGTAATTTCGCATGGATGTCACCTAAATGGTTCATCAGCCACTTTACTGATTTTGTATTTTTTACATAAAAATATATACAAAATATTTGCAAAATCCCAGAGACGAATCTGAAAGTATTAGGGATGGTGAAGTGCGAATATACTAAAATGTTTTCCACTAATTATTTTAGCAACGCCAAAAAGCTAAAAAATATGAATTGAAATTTACACATCGTCATTAACCTATTGAAATGTTCTTCGTTGAGCTTTGCATAATAAACAAGAATCGCAAGTGCTTTATGTTACGCCTACGCAAGGAATTCATTAAATTCTGAATCAACACAGTACTCATACTAGTTAAATTACGCTGTTTTCCTATTGCCATAAATGCATATAACTTATCAGTTGTTATCTTCAATGTACCTGAAACTGGAGTCCAGGAGCGCCCGTCCCTGGACGAGGACTTGTCTTGACTATGTGACCTGTGTCAACACACATACACAACATTCACTATAAGTCAACATTCATTACATTTCGTATACATAGTATACTTTTTGGGTATAATGCTAGAGTTTTAGTTTTACATATCACGTTATTACTCTACTTGACAAATATGTGACCACACAACGTTAATATAAACATTAGATGAGTTAAAAGGACTACAGTACTATGTTAATTTAATGACTCTATGAAGGGACAAACAACGGGCTGATTAAGTGAAAAAATTGTAACAATTACAAAACACGCATAACGTGCAGTGTGAATATAGGCACGTAGCTATGAGGGCTCCAATCATACGTTATTCGTTACTATCTTCACACCTATGTATCATGGGATCTAAAATGTTTACTGCTCAGCGAGTGTAAATTGACAACACATTAAATTAGTCTTCTCATTATATGTAACAGAGCTTTATATGTGGAAGCTAATATGTCAATGCGTTCCAAGGAAACGGTGCCTGAGGATGTCCAGCCATAACACCGGTTTATCTACATGCAATTTGAAATACAACCATGGTCCACCTGCTACGAATATGTATTGTTAAATTGCATGCATAATTTTGAAAGTGCCTATAATATGTTGCTGCATATATCCAATATGTAAGTCCTCACTGTTAATATGTATTTATATTTAATAGAAAATTTGATTCTCACCCAGCAGGTGCTATGGGACGAAGCTGCAATTGACTTGGAGTCCCGTCAGACAATCTTTTCTGACCTCGAGACTCTTGTGAAATAATTTTGCTGGATGACGTCTGAAATTTAAAGAGAATTTAATAACAATAAATATATCACAACAATCATGCATGTGAAATTATATGGAATTTTTGTTAGTGCAACTATGAACTAAAGGATACATTTTGTGTATTTATTTAACCTATTAGAACCCATACAACCAGTGGAAAGGATGTAATAGTTTATGGGGTTTCAAAAAGAAAAATGTTCAGATTAATTTTCTAAAGCTATGTATTAATAAATATAATCGGAAAAACATAATAAAAATGTCTTTTCATTTACTAAAAACATAAACAATTATTTAAATGTTAGGAACAATATATATTGTAACAGAATATGCTTCACATACTTATGTAAAGTAAAAGGCATAAGACAATACGTAACAAGAATTATGTTTTAACTTTCCGGAATAAAACGAAACAGACAGTTACATGTTATATATAGTTAATCAGAAAATTAATTTAAGCAAGGATAAAAAGAAAAATTAGTGTGTGGAAATGCTAATATCAAAAATATTGCATTTGCTCACTGAAATTATTTGAGGTGATGACGCTTGTCCTGTTGATATTATGTTTATAAGAGGAGCACTGCTTGCTAATGGCTGTTGAAAAACATATTTAATTTAATGAAAAATTCTACATCTGCCGTAATCAAACAATATTTATTGATGGTCAGACTTCTTTTTAGTTCAAGATGAGTTTTTATACATCATGTTTTAACTAGTACCCACAAACTACTATTTTTAATTAAGTCAATATTTATTAATTTATAAATTTGATTTGCTACAAAAACAGTAACAAAATATAGCTAAATAAATAACAAAATGAGAACTAAACCTTTTGATTGAGCTGCATTATGGTGCCAGATGCCTGTAACTGTTGAAACTGAGCAGCAGATAGTGGTAATGTTTGCTGAAAACTGTTAGCTGGAGCAATCTGTAAATCAAAATATATAATTTTATATGCTAAATATATTTTAAACATTACAAAATTACTAAAATAAATAAATATGGTATAAACAACTGTTATATATGGAAATTACTGAGTACTTACAGAAACAAATTGTTGTGGTTGCAGATTAGTTAAACCAGTTTGATTGGCTGTGAGATCTTGCAACTGCTGATATGGTATTATCATAGTCTGTGATCCTGGTACAGTCCATTGCATATCTGATCCTTGTAAATGATATCTTATGTCTTTATCACCCTTGTCAGTACTGTAGAATATCTTTTGAGAAGAACTGGTGCTTTGAGCTGCACAAACAACTGGAGTAGCTGTTGCTGAGCAAAGTGTGGTATCAGCTCCATTCAATTGTGTTTGCGGAAATGAAAAACCATTAGGCAATATCATTGACATTGAAGATGGCACTCCACTCAATCGTAACTGTGTTACATTAACCGGCTGTACATTAGATATATCAACAAGCTGTGTTTGGCCAAAATTATGTTGTTGTAAAGCTCCTAAATGCTGACCAATTGGTAATGATGTAAAATTAGTATTAGATACTTGAACACCTGGTTGTACTATAGGGATAAGCTGACCATTTTCCTGATTAAGAACATATTGCTGCTGAGGAAGAAGCTGTAAAACAGTAGGGGGGCGAACTGTCATTAATGGAGTTGATGTTGGAGCAACACTCACTGCTGGGGGGATAACCGAAGGATTTGTTGTGTTTAAGGTGGACGTAGATGACAGTGCTACGGAAGCTGCAGGCGGGGGTACTGGAGGTGGCGCAGTAGTTGTTAAGGTCGGAGGGGGTACGTTAAGAGCAGGTGGTGGCCCTCCTGCTTGCGCAGCACTCCACTGTGCCAGCTCAGCTCGTATAGTTTCAATTAGATTCTGTGCCAAGGATCGCGCTGCCGCTAAAGCTTCAGATCGTGTGTGATGCAAAGCCAGATGCAAAGGTTCAAATTTATCACTTTTCAGGACTGCTACAACTCCTGTCTCAGATCTAATGTATTCTAAATTTGTTCCATTCTAAAAAAAATATCATAATTGGTAGATGAAGCTGTAAATACGTTATAAACGCAAAAACCTAAAAATATACTTACGGGTCCTAAAATCCGAGATTTTATGTCAAATGCAGCCGGCGCATTATCCAGGCCTATATAAACCTTATCAATTAGACCTCCAGACATTATTCATACAATTAATTATTTAATCCTTTACAATATTTAATCTAATAGCTAAATGCATCTTTTGCAAAGTACTGTGTACTATTTTGACATTTTTGAAACTATTGTCTATTGACATTTCAGTTTTGACATATAACTCCATAGATAAACAAATACATATTGCAGTCACACGACATGAAAGACCAAAATTGAGATATAATTATTTACCAAAGGATTGCAATTATTAATAATTACAAGTTTTTTTAAATATTTGTTTTATTATATGACTGTGCTATGTCATATAAATGTTATCATGTCTACTCATACATCTTGTAAAATTTTGTTGATTAAAACCATTGTTATCATAAAGTTTTATCTTATTTAATAATTTAATCGACGAAATATTATTTAATTCTCGGTTTTATTTAAAATATATTGTATAATGTAATTATGCAAAATGACCATTACAAAGCTCAAGAGAATCCACGGAAAGGCAAAGGCATCCTGAGTTAAATACTAACCGTAGTCTCTGCGTTACACACACAAACTTTCGCATTCATAATATTGGTAAAAAATATGATCTCAAAATAAAACTCGAAAAATGCGTAACGATTTATATTTCTAGAAAACATGATATGCAAACTCTAATCTATATATTTATATGTAGTTAAACACTTGCAAAAATATAACATTTTATGTATACAATTTATTTTGTCATGTTATCTTTATTTATATTAGAGTTTGAAGTTCACAGATCTATTATGAATATACATTGATTAAATCACTATGTTTTAAACATTACATGAGGTGGGTATTAAGACCAAATTTAAAATAAGAATATCGCCAGTAAAAGGATAATAAACATTTTAAGTATTTGGCCATGACATATGGGTTAAATGAATCATTTATCAAAGTTATTAAAATTACAACTTAGAACACCTTAAAATAATATAAGACTAGATTAGAAAATAGAAATTGCATTTACCTAAAAGCCGTTTGAATAGACAAATTTTTTGGTCTATTCACAATAGAGGCTCTTAAGTATTTGAAGTACCTTTTTGGTTAAAACACAGTTAACAATTTTGGGGCCGACATTTTGATTTACTGTAACAAACTTACATATCTATTGTATATGATGTATATATATATATACAAAGTACTACTTTTTTTTATAATTTCGTACCCTTTTACTTATGTAATGTCTAGTGAAACAAAATTGGTAGTGCATATTAAACATTATTTACTTATATAGATGTGATTGCTACTATTTAGTTAGAGGTAGTATGAAGTGTAAAGGTTTAATTCAGAAAATATTGAATGTATATAGGAACTTATTAAATTGATATTATTGTCTATGTGAATGACAGTTTATACAAGTTACATCTTAAATACTAAGAAGCTCACGAATTTCGCAATAACATCATTATAAACTAGGCGATAATAAAATGTGGAGACATTTATTGTTGCAACATTAATAGAAAAGAGTGAGTGTGAGTAATATCTAATAAATTTTATAATACTGCGTTTTTCAAACCAAGAATAACACAAGTTATTTGTCACCAATACCATCAAATATTCGTATTTATAAATTACCCACAGTTTTATTCATATACTTAAAAACCAATTACTCCAATTTACCCTGGCACAGACCGAACTCATAACTTTCGCATTTCTGTTCTCATTTTGCTTCCAAAAATAATATATGTATTGAGATGTATGAAATCAGTATTTTAAATTTGGATGAAAATTTTAATAGTAGCAAAAGACGGTATGATTTTAATTTTGAAATAGAGTCGACCATAAGTTGAAGTGGTTCTCAAAATACCGCTTGTAGTACAAAAAAATAACATTAAGTATGTTATTTTGTCTGAGTTTTTCAATTTGACAAAGGTTAAAGTGTAAAAATATGTATGTGTTGCTAAATATAATATTCAATGAATTTAGACACGTGACCACTTAATAATAAATTTATGTAGTCAGTTTTCAGTAATGGAAGGCGCCCTCTTTCGGCTAAAACGGAAGTATAGTAGACTTTTGGCACTTAGTACTAGTGCTTATTAAAACAAAACTATAACAAAAATAAACAAGTAACTCTTAAAAATAAGTTAATACTTTCAACAAAGGTTAAGTCCTTAAAGCCTGTTTTATATAGAAAAATATTTCTATTAAATTTAACCAGTTAAAATGATTAAATTATCAACTTTCAGTTACCATAGACTAGTATCTGTTATACCATACACATATTTCAATCTGACATGTTTTAATCTCTTTTCATTTTCAGGTTAAAACGCTTGGGTTTAGTAATGTTATATAATTAACACATTTTTAAAACTACACATTAAAATAAATTGAGTAACAAACTTAATTAAGAGGTGTTTTTTTAACCCATGAAAAATCTTTATAAAATGATTTCATGTTTTTTTAATTTTTTATTTACTTGAAGTGTTTTTGTAAATTAACCTTGAGTTCAGTAAAAAATTTTTTACTAAGGCATTAGTATTGCCTTTGATAATTTAAAGTGCATTCATGCTTTCGTGCACATAATAGATGTATAAAAAGAATTTATTTTCCATAGGCAATTTTTAAAATCTGTATTTTTGCCATCTTTAATTAAAAAAATTCTTGACGAATGCAATGAATACCACCACATCAGAAATTGCATAGGTTAGTTTAGTAAATTTTACCAACAAATCAATAATATATTAGAAGTCACACCTAACCTAAACCTAACCTAACCTATGCAACCCTAACCTTTAATATATAAGTATACATATACTGTAATTGTGTCCATGTAATAGTCTCTGAATATATAATCTGAGTAAATAATTAAGAGCATAGATTACATAACATATCCAAAATGGTTTGCCAGTTACTGAAGTTGGGCGCATCGGGAACAGTAGTCGTTGTAGGCGGGGCTCCCGTAGTACATGCAGAGAGGAGCCCTACAGGGCTTCGGGGAGGGGGGCCGATCGTCGTAAAATGTCGATTTAGAGAGGTACAGAGTTCTATCCTGAAATATGTTGTTTATATTAGACACTGTGATTAAAGTATATCCTAAATTAGGACCGATGTCAAAGTAATAGCTTGAGTTGGTTAGGTTAATTTTGTAATGTAATGTTTTTAATATACAAATTAAGATTTTAGTATAATATTCGTCTGTTTCGGCTGTTATCCAAACTAGAACTCCATTTTTTCTAGCACTCGTGTCTATATTCATTATTCTCGGGCGTTATCCTCTTTTTTTACAATTTATTTATTACATTCGATCTATTATTGTATATTATACCTTCATTACTTTAAGTTAATTGTTTTGCAAGCTGTATTTTAGGACTATTCAAAATTAATAGAGTTTTTCAATTCTTATTTACTTGTGAAGCAGTTCAATATATGTTTTATGTGCAATATTGAGTTAAATAAAGAAATGAATATACTATTGTATATACCTGTGCCGGTTTGACAGATCGCGGTGTGAGTGTATTCGCGGTATTGTGCGACGCTCTGTCCGCTTCGGTGTAAAACTGCGAACGTCCAGTCTCATATCTCGGTGCGGCGATTTGCGGCTCCTCTCTACTACTTTTCTCAGATGTATAACTAAAATGCATAAAAAGTCAAAGTATTTTAGTACATAGGACCATTTTGACACGTCTTGAATCTAAATAATTGCACGCGACCCACCTAAGGCGAAGCATCTCAGTATATCAGATATTTGACGATTTATGAGTTGAGAAAATGACCTGTATTAATATTTTTTTATAAACTATTAAAACATGAAATATGAATTTCTTTATAAATATATAGTTTAATAGCGTTATTTTTTTAATGTAATATTAATGTGCATAAAAAAACTTACCCAATCCAGGCTTCATTTAAGTAATTCTTGACCATTTCCTCCTGCACCGGTGCCCTCGCTGCTAAAACTCTGCAGCAAAGGACCTCACAAGTCTGCCTTTCCACCAGATGTTCTGGATTGCTCTGACTTCCACTCAGTTTGCCCGTCAGTTTCGCCATCGACCCGAAGTTCTTTTTCAATTTGCTACTCATTGACCTATAATGAATATGTATTTCTGTATAATTTCGAAATAAAAATCATTAGGGTTTATTTGCAGTCTAATTCGTTTAACCAGTTGACCTGAGAATTTACCAATATATATATATATATCCCTCAGCAAATTTGTCAATACAGCATTACCTTTACTTTACTAATATAATTATGTAAAGATTTTAGTATTATTTTTACTTTGTGTAAGGACAAGCGTTTTTAAAAACTTGACCATAGACAAGCAAGTGATTGATTACCTGCCAATACTCCCAAACTGTTTCACAACAGAGTTCATCTGCTTGGTACTTTTAGTTGAGAGGGCATCCAATGATCGCCTCAACTCTTCTGGAGGATGACTTTGTAAACACTCTACTCTCTCAAGATCCAAATACGCTTCCAACATGGCGGACCGTTGAAATTCATCCGGCAGAAGGTTGTTTATTGTCTTTTGTTCGGGTTCTATATCCCAACGGAAATCCTCTCCAGGGTCAACACTGAACCTGAAAATTTCAATAATTTTATACAATTTTCAATACACTTAGCAGCATACAACTGGCATGAACAAAACACTGGATCTGCCAAACCACAGATAATACATCTGCTTATAGTGTCATTGATTGCAGATATAAAATAGAAAAAAAATCAAAGGTTTATTTCATGGGTAAATTTGCAACTCATTGTTATTTGATAATATGTTATTTTGATAGGAGAGTTGACACTTAGGATTTTTAATTTACATTTTTAATACGAACAAAACTAATAATATCTTATCAACTACCTTAACCTAAGCTTAAAAGTAAGAACTCTTTACATGCTTAGCTAAGTCCGTTAGACATTTTGATGTATTTTAATGAAATATTATATGGTTTATCTTTACCTGATAGGTAGAGGAATCTGCGAAGGATCTTCTAAGGGAACCCTGGCTCCATCACTTGGTAAAGGCTCACAGGGCACCAAAGCCGAGAAATGCCCCGCGTCATACGCCAGCAATATTGGTGCTTTACTGCATGATGCCGGTTCTAGTTCAAGTGGTAAGTAGATACCACCGAATGGAATTGGAGCTATGGGATCGCCACGGAAGTCCTACAGTAAAACAAATTAAAACATTTATAGTAAATAATATATCCGGTAAGGTTTAAAGGTTCACAAAGGTTCAAAGGTTTTTCCATTATAGCTGTTAAATTGTGGTTTTGGAAACCATGATTGAATAAATCGCTAGTTTTATTACGAGTTAAAAACCTACCCTCAAAGCAACATCAGCGAAAACAATGACCGGCCGTCTCATCACATGGGCCAGCGCAAACACGTGCAGTTGTTCCAGGCCCGAATAGTGGGGTGCGGCGCTCGGCTGATGTTTCGGTCGCGGTTCCGTTGACGCCATTTTAACCGATTCAGCCCATTCCCTCTCCCATTCCGCTTCGGATAATGTTAGACCGGCCGATTTCAGCGAGAGACTTTCCGACCAACGCCAACGACGTCGAATTGCATCTGAAATATAAACTCAATCTCAAAATATCTTTATTCAAGTAAGTCTTTATAGAGACACTTTTGAATCGTCAATTTTTACACTACCACCGGTTCGGAAGGCAGTCTATCTACCGAGAAGAACCGGCAAGAAACTCGATAGCTTTATGGGAAACTATTTTTCCAATTGGATTATCTGAATTTGTAGAGTGCTAAGTGGCTCTAATCCGTGAGGTCGGGAGTTCGAACTCCGGCTGTGCACAAATTATTTATATGTGAAATCGGCACATCTTAACCCCAAAAAAACGAGTAACTGATCAGACAGATAGGACAATGCAAATCGGATGATATAAGAAAAGAATAATACTAGGGACAATGGCGCCAATTGATTTTTTTATTCCAATATGCAAAAATGTTTTCATAATATAATCAAATTAATGTTTTAATACAAAAATGTCATGTCAATTGTACATCTGTCGCATTTAAAGCAACTCATAAAATAGTACAAAAACACGGTCGGAACTTCACCAGAGAAAAAATGTTGAGAATTTGATTGGACCTTGTTTAAACAAGTCAGTACGAAGACAGACAGGCACCATAAGAAATACTTTTTACTATTTAGTTGTTTGTTTGTTGGAAAGGATCTAAAGAGTTGCATTAATGTTTCTCTAATAAACAAAGCACTTACCAGTAAGACCCTGTCCTTCCTCCCCGGACAAAAGAGTTTGTACTTTGGTTCTCAATGCTAACAATCTGTCATGGAAGCCGTACGCCGCCAATGATGCTGCATGTGGAAGACAGTTTCCATCACCAGATGTCGCCAGCGGTAGCAGTCTGGGGGCACCCGGTACTCGACCACGCCACCAGTTGAGTATACTGGCGGACTCTAAGGTCACCAATGTTGCTGTCTCGAGGAGATCCTTCTCAATAAATATCCTGTCAAAGATTTTATCTTATATATAAAATTTCGATGTCAAAGTGTTAGCAACCGTACTCCTCCGAAACGGCTTGACCAATTTTCTCCCACAGTATGTATGAGAATCGGCCATCATCAATTTTTCATTTCCCTAAATTTTAATATTTTCCTATGTATATGGCAAAACAACGTTTGTCGGGTCATCTAGTAATAATATATATACATCACCGTTTAGAATGTACATTTTTATATATTATTAATATATTTTAGCTATCTAACTCATAAATTAAATTACTAACTACTACTAGCCCCAAAAGCTAACTAATGAAATAACTGTTAAGCTATAAAAATAATGGCTGAAGTTTGACCTTTATTACAACCTTGGTCAACCCACCCTTTGTATAAAAGCTTTAACAGAGATATTTTTTGTGTACTTCTAAAAGGTTAAAGTGGACTGACCAAAAACTGAAGGTGAAAATAAAATCCACCGCATAGACGACATTTTAACATATTTCTTTTAATTACTTTTTACTTAATATATTTCCTAATACCAATGTTTATTAGAATTCAAACTCAAAATATTTTCATTCAAGTAGCTACGGAGAAGAACCGGCAAGAAACTCGATAGCTGTTATAAAATAAAAATTTCATACAAAATTATGTAAATAACATGCTTAATTCAAAAACCTTAAGCATTGTTAGGCTAGCAATAATTAAACTATCGGGACAGTTTAGCTAATTGTCGACAAATTAATGCGGGATTATAAATCAACTTCTGTGTTTTCATATTTAACGGTATTTATTTCAATTTGTTAAAACCTTTTTAATTATTCTTATATACGATGGGTTATAAGGCATATGTATACATAGCTAATCAAAACAGTTCTCAACAGGTCAATAGTGATTTCTAAAAGTGTCGTGTATGCGAACGTCCTACAGGTCAGACGTAGCGTTCTGTTGGCCAATTGCCAATCACATGCGAATGGATAACGCGATGACTTCACAATATGAGTTATAGACACGAAATTTTACTTAAAGTGAATGTTGAAAGTTATTTACGATCTGACTCACGACGACTTATCCAGTGCACCAATCTGGATTGTCTAATATTGTAATGAGACTCAATATTACAAAATCCAGAATGTTTCATTGTTTTTTTATTTATATTGCGAATTCAATATGAAGTGTCTATAGATAATAAACATTTTTTTTTGTTCGGTGATGTTGTTGGGTATTTGTGAAAGTCACTCATTCACTCAATCAGTCATTAAAATCTAACATTCGATTGAACTGACTGACCGAATAATACATATAAACTGAATGCATTAGTGACGTTTACGGATATGACATACTGCATATAGATGTTTCTCTGGGCTGTTTCTTAATTATGTACCCATAATCAAAACAAAAATAGCTTGTATGAATCAGGGCATCGGAACCGCATTTGCATCTAAGCTATATACATTGAATAGTATGAGAACACAGAACCAATCTCAAAAACAACAGGTGAATTCAAAAAAATGCATTATTAAACTTATTTTTACCTGAAATCCGTGGGATATACAGAGATATCCGGCAACAGGAGTATATGATCTGAGCTCAGTGTGTTCAATTCTGGTTCTGTGTTACTACGTAACGCCCAGACCAGTCCTTCGTTATCTGTGGCCCGTGATATGCCCCGGGAGAGTTTGCGACCTGAAATTTTTAACAAATAATAAGTTTTCACAAACATACAACCGACCACAACTATGAACCTTATGGGTTTCAGTTTAAGAATCTTTATTTGTTTTTGTAAGAAAAAAAAATATTTCATAGGCACGTTTTACCGAAAGGTACTTACATTCGGGAGCCGGTGTAAGCACTAGATTAGACGGTGCTGAGTAGGACATAGCGAGATCCAGAGTGCTGACTGATCGTTCTGGGGTCATCACGTCACCGCCCGCTCTAGGCCGTAACTTTACACGATCTACAAAATAGTATGGGTAATGATATCCTATTATATGTTACAATTACAGAGGATAAACGAATTTAATTTTAGTTTTCAAAATGTTGGCTTATTTCCAGTCTTTGAAGAACATTGATTCATCGAAGCAGTTAATCATTTCAAAGTATTGCTGCAACCACTTTTTTAAGTTACTAAAAAATATACATAAATAACTCCTCTTTCTATTTTAGTAATATGCATAGAGGTTCTGGACGAAGGAAGTATTCATTAGTCTTAGTAATTATTAATAGTAGTAATTATTATTACCAGTGGCGCCTATGTGGCCTATATTTAGATTGTTTTATAATCAAACAGGAGATCAAGAATATATATTGTTTTGTGTCTAAGCATACGAGTTTTCTTAAGTTTACTTGCAACAAAAGAGTCAACAAGACTAGTTAATTAAAGGTAACTTATACCGTATTTAAATCGTAAGTGCTTAACTGTTCATGCAATAATAAATCCCACTCGAAAAGCCTTCAAAAATGAAGTTTAATATATATTTATAATCCCAGGGGCTGTAGAATTGAAGAGCGATCGATATCCGTGAATAAGTATTTGATTGAGGCCAAGATCAGATAAAGACTAAGATTTTCAAGGACAAGGCTGTCCTTGTCTGTTTTGTTGAAAATATATTTTCCGCATAGTTTCATTTACATGTTTTGGTACTTCCTTGTATATCTTTTGTATATTAATGTACGGCTTATCGTTCTTATATAACCTATAGCGAATTACAAGAGTTTGAGTTCATTAAGTTCTGGTTTCAATTTATAATATTTATTTATTTACATTTCGTTGCAAAAGTACAGAAAGCTTAAATTTAGAGAGCTTTTTTATCGCCTATCGAATATCGAATAGTCCATGTATTGACGAAGGTAGAATTGTTTAGTAGCCAAAAAATAATTTATTGAAACTATTCAATGCACTTACAAAAAACTTGTGAAATTAAAATATATATATATATATATAATATATATATATATATAAAATATATATATATATATATATATATATATATATATATATCTATCATCATCGTCATTTATGGGTATGATCTTTGGTATGTGGTTTTAATAATAATAAGCTAAAAAAAGTCAAACATAATGAAGATTTTATAAGTAGGTAGGTGTTAGCTATACGACAACGCCAGCCAGCAACATACAGCCAGATGAACCAACGATTTACGTGTAAGTGAAATTAAACTTTACTTCTGCCAAATACATTGTACAAAAAAATCACGTGTTTTTGGGTCAGCGCGATGTGTGCTAATCTAATTTTAAATTTTAAAACGATTACTCACTGTATGTTTATCAATTAATGTTAAATTTATACAACAAACCATATTATTTCAGTGTTATACAATGCACACGTTTGTGTTAATGTAACTATGTTCAATGAGTTAAATAAGAATTTTGCTATTTAACAGACATGCGGCGTGTCGACGAATTATTAGAATTACTTAGGATTATTGGGTCTTGATAATCAATTTTTATTTTTTAAGTTTATCTTTCTATAATAAAAATATAAACATATTTGCCATCGATCTAATCTATATATATATATCTATATATATATATATATATATATATATATATATATATAAAACTTCCGTTACTGATGGAGCACTAAGAAAGGATTTTTAGAAATTCAACCCCTAAAGGGGCAAAAACTTTTCTATGAAAATATTTATTCCTTGGGTTTATTTACTTGAAATTTGGAACTAACACGTACATAGGCAAATATATAAGGTTGACATAATAATTTTTTTCATCACAGCCGAAACCGCAGGAGCCTGTGATTATGAACAACGGTTCTTTAGTCACATATGTAAAGAAGAGATGTTTGGAATATCAAGCCAAGGAGGTGGGGAGGGGATAAACTGATACTTCTTATTTAGTAAAAAGTATAAGGTTAACTAAAAACGACTGATTCGACGGCTGGTATATTTTAAACCAGTCTTCTATAAATAGGAAATGTTGAACATCCTCCCATTGATGATATATTTGACATCCCTGAAGATATGTGTACATTAGTATATACCATGGACTTCCCACAAACAAGACAAGCCTATAGAGTTTTATAAGAAAGAGAAACAATAACATAAGAATAACAATATCGTTTTCAAACATTCACCATTAGAATTCACCATCCCTGAGTTTTTTAGCCTGTGAAAGAAAACCTTGCCGAGATCATTAAAAACTCTATATACTTAAACAAATTACACGTGGGTGTAGCCGCGGGGGGGAAAGCTAGTATATAATATATAAACACCCAAAAATATAGCATAATAATCTAAATCAATGAGTCATCTATAGAATGATTGTTTTAAACTGTAAATAAGGAGAAAATTTGGACTACAGCTAGACACGTATCGTGAAATGATAATGCCGCTTAAAAAAAATATAAGGCCAGGAAACATAAGCAACTCTAGTTATTTGTGGATATTTTCTCACATCGGTCTACTTATACGATTCTATGTGGAAAAGATATGAAAGGCAGAATTATGTTGTACATAGGAAAGAATGCTATAATATTTGTTCGTTAGAGCAAATATTACCCACGTCAAATACTACCAACACGGGTTTGCAGAGTTGAATATTAATCGTCAGTAGTCATGAATGGCTGTAATTCCATTCCCAAAAGACCGCTATTGGCTTGAATAGTGTTTTCACTATTCCAATGTGCATTTCAAAATATATAAATGAATTATAATTAATCGTATCGCATATTGCCCTTATATGTTAAAACTCATCAATATACGCCTTATATAGAATAGCAAAGTTCACTAGGTCTCACAAAGGGACCAACAATGGATCCAATGGAGCGTGGAAAGGATGCTATTGCAATACAGTCATGGTATATTTGTTTGATTGTACAGCAGATTTGGTATACCAACTACGGCAGAGCATCAATAATAAACATCTAAAGCACCATGCTTTAGATGTTTATTATTAAAGACTTTTAATTATTATCAAATACATTTTTAAAAAGTTTAAATATAATTTCTGTAGAATTAGGACAAAAACATATTGGTATTTATCAAGGTACTATTGATAACAGCATGTAGATTAACCATATAATTACAATTGAAACGTTATTATTATGGGTTGCATGAATAAACTAACTAAACAGACTTAACTTTACAACTTACTTGTATCATTAGTACATACTAATATAATATCTGTCCATAAAATGTTTTACATAATACTTTTATTTGTATAGCAACATTGGAATAAGTAAGTTCTCATTGTAGCCCCACAATAAGAGAATAAGTTGCATGTGTAATATACTAAAAGTGAAATCTTACCATCTGTATGTTTATCAGTAGCAGCTTCCATCACCATTGTATTAAACTCTGTGTCCCTAGAACAAAATGATAATGTTAGTCTTCAACTAATTAGATTTTGACCAACAAAATTACTAATTGTATGGTAGTGCAAACCTAATTTTCAAATTGGATAATACTTAGTGTACTAGAATTTATTTAAAGTATGAAATCAAGAAATAAACATGTTATGGCTACCACCCACACTACATTCAAAATAGGTATCATAGTCTATAAATACATGACCAGCATAGAATAACAAACCGTGTGACTTTTAAGATTTTTATATGCACTAACAATGATTAAAACCAGGGCAGGGATCTTGCTTTACTGGACTGCAACCATATTTTTAGATCTACACTCATGGACAGCTCATAAAAACATGATTCGAGTCATGTTCATTTCGTAATATGCTCTACCATTTCCTTTTATGTATCACTTAAATTATTATTAGAAATATTATCAACAAGCAATTTTGTGCATTGGTATGAATACATAAGATTTTATAGAAACAAACACTAGATTTAGTTTTAATTATTACTAAACCTTCTTTTTTATTATATACCGTAATTATTTACTAAGGATAATGTAAATAAAAAATGTGAAAGTAAAGTAGTTAAGAATTCCATCTATGTAATCCTAATATGTATCTAAAGTGAAAGTATTCAATAGTGACTTCTATGTTTGATGCAAGGCATTTTAAGTGAATAATTGTCATACAAATGTTATTAAATAAAGGTATATAATTTTGATAGCACAAATTAACTATTTCCTTCTTAGCAAAAATAAATCAACAACATTGTCTATCACAAATATTAACACATATGTTTAAATAACACCAGACAAAAATAAAACAAAAAATACAGTTTTATTGGTTAATTTTACTACTGAAGAGAAACTTGGAATAACTATCAGATATAAGAGTTTACTATGGTTATTGGGGTTCATATCACTATCAGGAGTTAGCAGAATCAAATTTCAAAAATCAAACCAGATGTCAAATTTGTATGGTAATGATATTAGCTCATACCAGTTTTGTTATAATTGGTGCAAACTGTGCAAAAGTAATTTCGCCCTAGGCTAGAGTTAAGTGTTTGCTGTGACACTTGCTATAAGACTTATATTTTTATAATAATAAAATTTAGTTCTCAAGCATAACCATACATGACTCATTAAGTGTGATATTGTAAAAGTTAAAAATTGTAACACTGACTGATTAGATCTTATCAGGTGAAACATTTTATATAAATAACTGAAGTATTTAGTTATATAGTAGTTATTTAATTAAAATTATATTAAGTTAAAAACACATTAAATTATTTTTTTTAATAATTTTATTTTTTATAAATGTAAGTTACACAAGCTAGCTGGGTTGGAGTTTGAATTTTTATAGTAGAAACTTTTTAAAGAAGAAGAGGCATAAACATGAGAACTAAAACAACTAATATGGTTCCAATATTGAAGTTAATTCTCTTTTCGTTATGAATATGGCTGTTTAAATCTTAAATGATGCAGATTTTTCTTATTTTAAGAGAGCTAACTTTATTTCTACCTTCATTATTTGTACACTTTTTTAACAATGACTAATGTTTACTATCCATTAACTCCAAGGTTACAATAATGTAAATTTGTAAATGTCTACAAGCGTAGCTTTACCATTTCCGAAAAGTATAATATCAGACCAATCATTGAAAATAACTTTACGGGGCTTAAATAATAAGTATTGGTACGGTTCAGTGATATAATACAATTAGCAACCTTCGGCTATAAAAACTTATAAGTACAACATACAATCTACGCATAAAATAAATAATAAAGTACCTGTATGGGCAAGAGAAGGTCTATAGCACTTTATCCATATAGTTTATTACCACGTTTAGAAATAAAAACTTGTTAAAATAACAATAGTTATTGTAAGAATATTCTTGTTTTTATTTTTAATCTTTGATAAATATTTACAAGATGACCACTATTTCCACAAGAAAGAAACCATTGCAATTTGAAAGAGTATTGACAACTGTCGGATGTCAACCCATATGAAATCTAACATAATTTTAGTAGTTCCCTTCGTTGGACATTGACAATTACCACAGATATTAGTAATATGTCTTCTTTTTAGGTCCTTAAGTACGAAGGTTGAGACAAAACGTATGTGTGGCAATATTTTTTTATGGTAAATAAAGAAATTATTAGTTAAGAGTGTTCTGCTGCTGACTGCTTGACTGACTGGCACAGGACTGGACTGACTTAACAAAATGACTTTAAAAAACACTTTAAAATGCTGAGTACTTATAGTAGTAGTAGATAGTAACTATTGTCACAGCGTATTGTCATTGCGAAATTTCCACTAATGTTTAAGTCATGTGATCTTTTCCCTTAATTAATTGGTAATGAAACCTAACCGACTAGATAGCCGTTTGAACAATAGTTTCTATGGTCTAAGAAAGTAGGGTAAATCTGTGTAACAGGTACTTTTCATCTTTCGACTTTTCGAATTTACCTCTACCTGACACACGTCTAATGTTTGTGCACTTTCTCTCAGCCCCCAGACATTTATGACACATTTCTTATATATCAAACTTTTAAATGACTTATACTGACTGACGAACTGTCAATGTCAGTTATCAGCTAGAGACCACACGTCACGCTGAGCTTAAATTTCAGTGTGCTTGCGTTGAGTGATTGTATTATGTACTCTTGTCACTACTACAAGAATATTGTAGTATTTTCTAATTAATCGTGAACTAACGTGGGTGGTATCAAAACAATGGCATTGTAAAGCAAAAATAAATTTTATTTATTTAGACTATTAAATAATTCTAATTCATTTTATTGTGAATTTATTCGAGAAAAATATAAAAATATTATCAAATTAAATTGGTGTAAAGCTCGTTAAATTAAGCTTAGAGTATGACAGCCTCTACTATGATTGAACTGGAGTCCTGGATAATTTACCAGTGTGTGTTAAATGAGTGTCATGTGTCCAGTTCATGTAAGTATATTATTTTATTTCCGTATTTTATTTTGTTTACAGAAAATTTTCCATAATAATTAATTAACTAAATTCCCTTAATGTTAATTTTTTTAATAATGTTTTGTTTTATATTAGCGGACATGGAGTCTAAATATTTAGAACCTCAGTCTGGTAATTTTTAAATTTGGCGCGTTAACAATCACATACTTAATTTTTAAGAAGAACACCTTAAAATATTTATAATTATTTTATATTAAACTAAAAAATATTGACGAAAATAGTTTCACAGTAGCGACTACGAATGTACGCACTCAGAGAAGACCTTATATGCCCACCACGCACTACATATATATACAGTTAAACCTTATTAAACCTGATAAAATATTCTTTGGCGGGATATCTTTAATTATATTCGTCTGAGAATATGACTGAACCAGAGATCTGAACTTAAATAATAATTTTGAGAATTCGCATTTTAATTCATAATACATAAATAAGAATACAAGCCTATAATACTTTTTTTATTTGTGTTCTAAAATAGACTTTTAGAAACTATGCTATGCTTGTAGCTATGCTTTCTTGTACTTTCGCTCGCAAATTGTTGGATAAAATTAATAAAAACGTAAATAATGAGGATTCCGCCATTACGTATTTTTATTTGCAGGATATGAGATTTTTTGATATCTCAACTACTTATGACATGCTATAAATATGTTTCAAATTGTATTTTGTATTAATGATACGCGCTATAAAATTATAAATTCGTGACACTTACTCAAATGTATTTTTTAATAAAACAAACATTATTCATTTCTGTTTATATTCAACGAGCATGAGACTATAACGAGGTAATTGTAAAAACTTAAATCAAATAAAACAAAACGTTTTCATTATTTAAACGTGTCGATTTACATATCACACAAAATAAACGAGTTTTTTAATTCAATGTGCACATGTAATGCAATATCGCATCTTCAATGCTTAGCTAATTGAGTTTCATTGATACTTCATTCATTCGCCGCTTCAAAGGATATTATTTGCAGTCTACTATGGTTCTTCGGTTACTTGCCTGGGGTAGAGGACAAAATATATAGTGAGTTCCATAACAGAATGTCGTTTTTCAAATAACTTTTCTTCAGTAGGAAAGACATTGCTTGTTAGTAATTAACCCATCAGTTGTGTACCAATAAGTAATATATTTACACTTGCTTCACAATTACTTTGTAAACTCAAATCATCATTTTTTCAAGTAGGTCGTCATAAAGACACTTTTGAATCGTCAATTTTTACTCTACCGAGAAGAACCGGCAAGAAACTCGACAGCTGCTCTTTTAAAATAATCAATTAATACAACATTATTGTGTGTACCTACATGATTCGAAAATGAATTTTCTTTATAAATAATATTAACGAAAGGTAATATGATAAACCTATAAAACCTATTATATATTTGCCTAATAGAATAAAAATAAATTAAAAGTCCTTCAGTCTGTTTTGTTCTTCTTTAAAAATAAAGTACTATTAACAAAATTAAGGATTTGTATATTTTATTTCTATTACTTTCGTTATATTTAAATAAAGGAGTATTAAATTCTTTAGCAAATTCTCTTCATTTTCGGGGTCTTCGCAGTTCGTTGACTCGTGAAATTTTGTTCTCACAACATTTTAATAAGGGATCAGATCTTATATCCAAGTAATATTTTATTTCCCTAACTATATATACATAAATAAATAATGAACAAGATTATATATAATACTAATAATATTTGTTGGACATTCAGTCTTTTTGTAATAACAAACTTTGTGAGAATTATAAAGTTTCAAAGCACTTTGTCATACAGATGTATTACATTGTACATAGTGTTTCTCATTCAAACTGCGTTTAAAATTTCAGTATTGTTTCCTTTCATGGAACTTACGCGAAAGATGTATTGTTCGATTGAAAACTTTCACGGAATTAAGATTAAGCTTAATTTTTAATATTACGTTTTTCCACTAATAATATAAATAACGTTTTATTGCATTTGAAAAGCTTACGTCAGCGATAAGTCATGTATCCCTTAGGTGTTATATAAGAGCTTCTTTAGTAAATAAAAAAAATACTTTTGAATTTTGACTTTAAAGTGACATTGTAAACAATACAAATTTTGCAAGCAATTAATATTTTTTATTACGATATTCGTAAAACATTTTAGAATAAAGCCAACATATATTACATATACACAATATAAATTATATCCTTAAGTAATTTCTTCGTTTGTAAAGCACTTGGCATAACATGAATATAAGGTCGGGGTCGCGACGACCCCACATTCCGGTGCGTTTGAGAGGTCTCATTGACGAGTAATAATGCCCACTTTATCTTATACAATGTTATTTTTATAAGAATTATTAATTATACGTCTTACGTAGTTCGTTATAACAAAAGAGCACACATATGTGGACTTATATAAGTTTTTAAGTTAATGTTTGTAATATTTAAAACATCAGGAATAAATGACTTTATTATTATTATTATTATTATAAGCAGCTCTTAATAACCTATACCTTTCTTGTAAAGTTTTTTCTCTTTCCTCATTAAAACTTTGAAGGAAAAGAAACACGGTTTAGTTTATATATATTTCAATTAATATCATACAAAATGCGATCTATATAAATAACCGATATGTAGATTGACAATTGACATTATACAGAGCCCGTCAATATTAATAAGGCGTCTTCATTGTTATATTCCTATATTCACATGATAATTACGTATTTTATTCCCCTTCAAAGAAAAAAAGTTCCCTGCAGCCGGCGGCAGGTGTGCAAACAGCTGCTCAACGGTTACTGCTATCGACAGCTTGTAAAGGAATTTGTCTAAGAATAGCCTTGGAAATTTTCATAATACAAAGGACTTTCTTGCTAAATATACAAATAATATTCAAATTTACTTTCCTAGTTAAAAAATTATATATAACATAAAGTTTTTTGTTTTCTTGTCATCTTCTATCATGTAATATTTATTTATTTACACTTTATGGCACTTGAACAGTAGAAGTAAAAGACGTTAATAGATGTTAGTAAATATAAGAGCAACGGGCAGCCTTATCGCTAATACGCGATCTCTTCCAGACCAATTATATATCATGTCTTCTTTTTAATCAAGCATCTAAGTAAAATTCGTCCACTTGAAAGCCTCAGATGGTAAGGTTATATTACTTAACAATTGCAAAGCCTTTTCAGAAATCGAGGGCGTAGCGTAGCTGAGGAGAAAAACCGCCACCTCTTCCTTTTAATTTAATCGATAACATATATAACATATACAATTATAATTATTTTATAAAGAAGTAATTGTTAAGGTTTATTTCACATATACCAACTTGATACATGTTCTAAGCATTTATTATCACAATTTAATTTGACTGTTACTTCGAAATAAGTTATATTCACGATAAACGAACTATTTATTAAACATAAAATTCATATTTTTTAATATAATATATCAATCTATTATCCTAAAAGACATATTTTAGATAAAACAAACATATGTTCGTCAAACTTTTCCTAACATTTTATTTGGTTTATTAAAATTTGTTAATTTACGTTTGGTAGAGTCATTTAAGGAAATGTTTATCTTAAATAATAAGTTTTCATACAAACATTGAGTCATGCCATTATGCATTCATCAGACTATTATACAATATGTATTAATAAGCTCTGTGCGTCAATTATAAATTCATATACACATCTTTATTAAAACAATTAAGGCTTTGTATTGTTGTATATTACGCATAATTAGGTTCCTATAGATTTGCTGGTTCACGCGTATTTAATTAAACATTGTAAGATTTATGGCAACGTATTCAATAAAGAGAATTATTTTCGTTCAATTATTAACAAAGCAAGGATGTCATTAGAAATAACGTACGGAAACAAGTTTTTTCATGATTCATAGTCTGCGGAGGGGAACGAAGCGTGTTTTGTCCTTGGTGTTATACCATTGTCACGTTTCTTCTTATGTTTTGTAGCTTCCAGAATTATGTTGTTTGACGTCTGAAAACTTATTCATTGTTACATTTGAGTTCGTTATATAGGCATGGGGATATTATTGATATAAATTATCGTGCTAAACTACATTCTAAGTATTGCAAGACCTAACAGTATTTTCTGAACTAAATGTTTAATTGATTATCAATGCATTATCAGTTCCTGTCTCAAGGAATTTTGAAAACCAGTTTCGAGGTCGTTCACCTTTGTACAAAAACCTAACGTTTTTGCAATGCAATTTGATTGTCAACGAATAAGGAATACTAATTATGATAGTATTATAATGTTTTAAGGATATATATTTTTTGATTAAAATAAGTTTTAATATTATTATCATCTATAAAGACGCGAGAGGTTTACATTTCAAAGTATTTCCGAACAATAATACTCTGCGGATATCCACCGCCAGTTAAGCGTTCTAACCTTTTATGCCTTGTTCGAGTTAATCTTTTAAAACGCTTCGAAGGTTTTTTTTGAAATCCTCGTTAGGTTTATTAATAGCCTTTCGTAAGATAAGAGCAATTTAAGGGATGATTTTAAGTACTAAGTAAGAAACTTTGGCATTGTATTGCCATGGCCGGTTTCAGCTCGTAAGTAAGCTCTATCGTTTTAAGTAGAATAGTCAAGCCAGTGATTCACAACAGTATGTAAATGTAATAACAAAACACGCTCGCTTCGGATGATTATCGCAATTTTCGAAATACTGACTTGCTTTTGGAATGATACGTATAGTTTCTTAGTAATTCCCATGTAAATTATGTAATATTTTTCTATTGCTTTGCTTATATTTTTCGAATTGACGACTTTATAATTCTGTGTTCAATGGTTCAAGCGTGCGACTCTCAATCAGAAAAAAATGTACGTTTAATTTTTCTACTGGATAAATATTATTGCTATTATCGGGAGAAAACTACGTATATAAATTATTTTGGTACTTCCACACATCTCAACATCTCATATTATTGTTGTTATCTCTCACGGTTTTACTTGCCGCGAAAGTAAGGTGAAATGATTCATATTTTCTTACACTTCCTATTGTTTTCATGTTGATCATATACGATTATTTCTGTCAATCACGGTTCTATGTTATTTCCGACGGATAAAATACTTTTTCGATCTTGGTTATATGACAATTTATTTATTCAATAAAAGCACTTAATGTAATAAAGACTTTTAATAAGAAAGATAATAAGTAAATAAATCGTTGTATACTACTATTTTAACTAGGTTGAGTTTTCGTCTTAGATGCTAGTACGCTTCCATTGATACAAGAAAACGTCATAAGTCTTTATTAGTCATATTTGTTAAAGTACTATTATGATAAATTATTAAGTAAAATGATTTGAGTGTTTATTAGGATACATATATAAACACACAAAACAATAACAAATTAGAATCACCATTAACATGTAGATGATACATTTTGAAAAGTTGTGATAATAAAGACGTATTTTACTTATCTTAAAATATCTGGTATATTTTATTATTTATGGTTATATGTCCTCTTGGTACATAACTGCTCTTAGTAAAATCCTCGCAAAGATAATGTGCATAAAACATGACCGCTATCATGTATAGTCAGAAACCGGAACAATTACGATGCAAGGAAATTGAATTTTCTCACGCACTTTTAAAACAGTATAAATCACGTTATGACTAATCGTTTGATTCAACTGTTATAAATAGGTAGAGGACTGTATTCATTGTGACATGAAATTTACATATTTCTCCAATTTTAATGATATCAAACCGCACGATATGTTCGTGCATAGTTTTGAATAAACTGAGGACTTCTTCAGGGTTGTTGAACTTGCTGAATTATCTTTTTTCACACACATTAACTTAATAAGAGACATTCTTTTTCATAATATATGCCAGAATTGAACAACCAAGGAAATGCTTTTGTCACTATATAAGGTACGCAAACTAACCTTCAACGGATCTTTAAAGACCTTTGGTTAAAAATAAATGTTCAGAAATTCAAAAATTTATGTTAACATAATAACACACACACACTTATCCAATATTAAAATGCGATTGGATGTTTATATTCTAGTAAGATTATATTAGTTCGTAAAGTTATTATACTTAACCTAAATATTAATGTAATCTACACTTGATTCATAAATTGACTTCTTTTTATATGATTCATACAATAATTTAATAACTTATCACTTCACTTCAGTGTTTTTCAATCCACTGTCTGCATACACTGTTTGTATACAGATGTATGTAGCTTAGGTAATTTCGACCATATCTTAATACCTTCAGGATAAGAGCGACTAAAGCCTTTAAAGGCACGTACCTAAGGCCCTTGCTGGCGTTTCTGGTTATGACCGCCTCATTTGCGACTTCTCCTCCAAAATAGCTTGTAAAACTAAGTTCTCTATGTTAAAATGGCAAACTACGACCACTTTGAAAAATTAAAGCCCAACGGATGCAAATGAACTCAAAAGCTCAAGAAATAAATATTAAACAAAATAGTTTACATTAAACAATTCACATATGAAACGGTCAACGTTCTGTTTTGTATCAACTTTTATCCTGTTAATGATTCATCTGAATGTTATATGCGGTATTTTTAGTAACAAATACAAACTCGCTCCCATAAAATATTAGTGTCAGTGAAGTTTTAATATTCTGGAACGGATGAATAATCTTATTGTAAGTGTATATGTGGGTATGAGTTTTCATGATTCCTGTGTTTGTTTTCATTTAATTTAGTAGTGGCTATAAATCTCATACGTAGATATCATAACCTTTAGCTTGATGAACAGATCTTATCACCCATACGCTTGTTTACCAATGCTATTACTTGCAATTCTATTTTTTTTTTGTTTGAAAATATATAAAAACTTTATGCGTGTGTATAGTAGTAAAATTTATAACTTTGAATTGTTCTTTTTAATTAATCGAAGAAAGCTATTTTTAAATACATGCCAGATAACACTGCAGTTATCATATACCAAATATAGTAATAATACATTTATTTATGTCTCATTTTATTTTTCTGTGGATTGTACAAGTTATTGGTAAATCCGTAGTAATACCACATATGGACTTTCAAGGGTTATAATACAATTATAAGAATGTTTCCTTCCGCCAACATAACGAGTTTAAATACTTCATATTTTTGTTGTCGCAAACTTATACTTAGCTAAATCAGTAATTGGTAATTTCCTAATTTGTACATCAAGAACGCGGAATTCGGTTTTTTTTAGTTACAATATGGAAAAGATTATCTATTTTCTTAACATAGTATCGTTGATCTAGTGTAGGCGTGAGACTCTCCTTTATACCAATTCATACGTAAACATTGTCGGAACTGCCTTGAAACAAAAAAAAATCCTCGGCGTTTAGTCCAAAAGAAAAACTATACTATATTAAAAATAAATGGCCACTGTTGTAGCCACTTGCATAATAGTCTCATTATATATAATATGTAATTACAAGTAACATATAAAACGCTTCATTGTACTGGAAAGTTCAGCACGTAGTTCAGTTTAGTTGTAAGAGAGAATAATGTTGGACATATTTTATTAACTACATAATTGCCTTTTAACTACTTTAAATAACAAACACATATATTTAATGTGTTAAAAACACAATAATTTCAAAATCGAATTTCTAGTTTATTCCATTAAAAGTATTAATCCATAATTATTTTTACACTATGACTAACTTTTAAGGACTTCCCTAACTAAAAATAACGTACATAGTAATTGTTTAAGTGTTCTTAAGTGTCTGTTTTATTAATAGTACGTTGATAACTACAGTTTAATTGTAACCACTTAAGTCATTGTTGCAACAATCATGTCATTAATTGTTAGTCGTACGCTACAGGCTGTGATATATACGCTACAGGCAAGATATGAATAGTAACTATATAGGGTAATCTCTTTAATAAAGTAATATTTTGTCTCTGTCTGTCCAATTGTCTTTATTCTGTGTTGAAAAGAGATGGATGATTGTGTGGCAGTATTATTAGTGATTGTATTATTTATTTTCATAATATTGCTGACAAACACTTCTTTACGAAGTCAAAAGTGCTAAGGTCAGCAAGTGTCAGCTTCTATAGATCCCAATTCTTATAAACTTGAGACATGGTCTGTTACATAAGTCGATAATTTAAACGGGCATATTTTATTACAGTGCCACTACGAACCCATAATTGGAAATCGTAATTTACAAAGCAACTTTTCTGATCTTTAGAATGCAATTATTTTACGCAATTCCAAGATTAGTTCTAAATTAAAATCTACGTTATCCATAATAAAATTATGCTGATGCGGTTTTTTCTTAGGGATAATATCTTTAGGTGAGGAAACTATACAAGTGCATTTAATCTGATGTGGGTGGATATAGAAATCTGTACGACATTTTGTAAGATTGCTCTCAAGATATATTAAAATAGAAGATCGTGATTAATTTAAATTTAAATTACTAGAAGAGAGAGAGAGATTTATTTAAATTACATGCTAAATTTAAGATAATGCTTAATGTAACGGATGAATTACTATTGACAATAATGCCGTGTCTTTTATGTTACAAAAAAAACACAATTTCCGTTTACTCAATAAATAAAAGTATTAATATTAGAGCGTGCAGCAAATTTTTCCAGCATCCGCCAGTCTCGTATAAAAGGATTTAAATATAGAATGAGGAAACGATCGTTAACTTTATTATCCTTACACGGTAATGCTGTTATGCGTCCGTGTTACTTGCCAGCTTTATTTGTTGTGGAAACAATATTCTCAATGGTATACTTGAATTAATTAAATTAAGTTATCAAGTAACGATTTCGTTCTTATATACTAATCTACACGAAATTTCATTGTTTTAGTGTTACGATATATATTTACAATATTATTTACATAGATACATTGACTGACTCTTCTTGGTACAGTATAACCTTCTTGCTCCAGCTTGTGCCGACAGAACACAGAACGCTGGCTGTATTTCTTGAAAAATCTGCAAAACGTATTGGAATAAAAAAGTGCAATATTAATATTATTAAAAGCAGTATAGTATTATTAAAAGAAAGACAGAGTTCTATATAGACTTTTTTCGCTTGAGGTTTTATATACTATACTATATATATGAGATATCAAAGACAATTATATATTTAATTAAAAAAGGCAGCGTTACTCAGTTCTTCATATTCGTATTTTTATTTTTAAATATTTTCATACGACAACACTATTATTGTAATATCGATTTATTTATTAGTGTTTTATTTTTTGTTCTAATTTTTATTATTTATTTTGTTTACAGGAGCTGAAAATTTAGTCGTCGATTTTTCTTGCCTCGAGTGTTTTTAAGTTTTCTTCATGGTAGCCACTTGTAAGTTTTTTATTTTATGTTCTTTTTATTTCATTAAGTTTATTTTAAAATATTATGTACTGTGTATAAAACTGTTTACATGTAAAACTGGTAAATTGTGTGGAATAATAATAAAACAATACATAGAAAATATTTATTGCAATATACATATGACTAAAATGAAAAGTAAATAAGTTACTAAAGTTATGTATTTTCAGTACCATGTACAACGATTTTTTTGTTTTAAAATTTAATAGAACGCGAATCATCTACATAATAAGACGTAGACCTTAAGGAATTTTTGACGGCGCAAAATAAATTCTTGAGATATTTGAATCTTACGTGCCGATCAATTTTATCTTATTTTCTGCTTGTCCACTTGTACTTCCAATCTAATTTCGATTTTCATTAATTCTATATAAACTTGTTTGAACTATTAATTACATGTTGCAATGGTACGAGTTTAGAGATTAGATATTATAAAACTGTAATGTATCTATTACAAGCTTTGATTATATTACTATAATTATATGCAAACAAAAATGGACGGTATAATGCGATTAGTAAAATTGCTAAACCTACGTACCTACGTACGTTTCGTAGACGTACGTAGGTACGTCAATTAATATGGGCGTTCGTTCAATTCTACATATCTATTAGAATTGGTTCTAAATACAATATTCTACTTTATTAGGTAAAAAAGTCGAGTAGGCGTTGTCCTGATTTCGTTAGGCGGTCAAGGCTCAGGTGTGCGTCCTCTAAACATCTAACATTTATTAAATAAGAATGGGCACTTTGTATTGCGTACCTTATATAATTATTAATATATTTTTATTATATAGTTGTACTAATGTTGGTGACGCCTTTTTTAATTTTGTCCTGGGGGTGATTTATCAAATTTTACAAAATATTATCAATTAGGTTAAATATAGTTTTAAACCCATCAATTATATATATAACAGCTAATTTATTACCGAAGACCCATCAAAGGAGTAACAATAAATAAAATGTGTTTTGAACAGGTGGTTGTCTAGCAACGCTTCCGAGAAGACCAAGGCCAAATGTGCTGCGTAGTTCGATATTGTTCGATTGATGTTAATGGATCTCATTCAGGCTCTTATTAAACTTCAAAGATATTTTAATATACAATTTGATTATAATAATTGAATGTTGATTGAATTTTCAAGTTACAGGTCGGGTTTCATTGGTAAAATCGTAGTGTATAATCGAAAACAAAATATTCCAGTGTTTTAAGTAATCATTGGAATATGTTATTTTGATTTTTTATAAATACAAGTTTATAAAAAATCTGAGTTTTATAACCAATGTTATATTTGTTTTTAATCCTTTAAAAGGGTTCTTAGGTGGCAGCTTTAATCTGTCAAAATTGACTTAATAATTCTTGTTAATTCTTATTTTCTTCACCTTCATCCCGTTTTATATATTTCACTTCACATTATAAGGTGAAATTGCTTTTCCGCCCACCTAAATATTTTGACCTAAATATTTAGCCCGAGTTGATATTTTAAATATTTGGATAAAAAATATATTAACCATTATTGTACTTATAACTTTGAAATTTACCGTTTACACGAAAACAATAATTTTTCTCCAAAACTCACGAACGACAAAACATTTTTTTTGTTCCATATAAAATATGCTTTTCTAAGTAATTTCAAAAATCTAGACAATAAGTAACCAACGAGAGTAACTAATTAAATGTCGATTGATCAATTATCGACCGGGGATCAAAAATGATTTAATTACTAAAACGGCCATAAAAAATAGGGTTGGTGATAAAAAAAATTGAAATTTAGGGTTGTATGTATATTTATTTGCCACATTAAAAAAAATTTAAAGGGTCAACTACCGTTACCACTTAGGGGTATAAAAATTAAATGTTGACCGATTCTCAGACCTACTGAATATGTATATAAAATTTAGTAAAAATCGGTCAAGCCGTTTCAGAGGAGTACGGTAATTAACACGGTTGTGACACGGAAATTGTATATATAAGATTATATACGATTTGCCTAAGTTAACAAATCCAAAGAATATCAGCCAATTACGACTCGGCATTGCGTATATATCTTCCTATAATGAAATGGACCATTTGGAATCCCAAAGAAGGGAATTGACCTCTAATGATGTCTTGTGAGTTTTATTTTATTAAGGTACTGTTAGGTCAGATATTTTTATATAAATTAAATAACGAGAGGAACAGTCTTTAAAAGAAAATTAATACTAAACGATACGTTTAGTATTTGTTGTGAGTAATGAGTACACATTAATCAACTCGAGAAACTTTTAAATTAAATTTCTCCGTACTCAAATTTTTAAATCGATGTCGGTGTGCAAGATGTGTTAAAAGTGTACATTTAGCATTGATATAACATCTAACAGGAAATGTTAATTATTAATTCACGTCCAGGGTGTAATGGGTGTATGGGCAGGAATGAATTATTTCGATGTTCAATCGATCCAATATTAGACTGATGACTAATATTCTAGATCATTATAATACACATGGCGCTACCCTGTATCGGTTTTGTTTCTTATACTGACCTTCTCCACTCGCAAAGTTTCCAATCAATAATATATCTACAAAATTTTCACGTGTCATTCCTTTTCTTTGTTGAATAAGCATTTTTATAACTAAATATTTTGCAACTGTTTTTGTTACATGTATAAAAACACATCCCAATAAATTGCATGTTACTTACACAGTTATCGTCTCGCTCTTTCAAAAGCATCGCTGCGCTCAACGGACCTATGCGATTTTCTTTACTACGAGAGCAGCAGGGCCGGTCTGCTAAAATTGCTAAAATTTTATCCACATAGCGTAACTTAACCTATAAGTTTCTATATAATTGTTACTGCCATCTTTGGGACATGTTAATTTACTTAAATAATGTTTACGCTTATATAAAACTACTGTTAATAGTGTTATTGACTTAATTATTTTGTAAAACATACATTGTTATAGGGGAAATGCTTACTTGCGATAACAATACCCAATCTATCAAAATAAAACCTATGCACTAAATTAATAGTTTTTTTTTAAATAAATTGATAGTTTTAAATATATATATATATAATGTGGCGACTGCAAAATTGTTGTTATTTCGTCTATGATGACATACTGTTTAAATTTCATGAAGTAATTAATTTGAATGTTTTATGACTCACCTTGATAGTTGAAACAGTAACCTAGATTCAACAAATAAAAAATACACTTTCAGTTTTATGCCTTACGGTTCGTCTCACCGTATGTACTACTTCAAACTTTATGTACCTGATAAATTAGTTTGTAGTTTTATTTCAAAGGTTTTCTAGGATTTATTTTTGCTTTATGTTCCAAATATATACAACAATGCGATGGTGTGAGAAGGAAAATGCCCTTTATCCCACCAGGGAGGTATTAAGTTATCCTTTAAAAAGTAAAAGTGGGTAAATTATTGTCGCAACAAAAATGACTTTGGCTTAAATGACATTGCCTACTACATTGAATAGACTACTTCTACTATTTCTGGACTAAAAAATGCAAAATTCTCTGTTTAGTTCACCATAAATGAATTAATCCAAGTAACCTCCTAACTATTAAGGAAACTACCATATTTAATTAAGCTAATTCACGGTTTGTGTGTGCATTACGCTTCCTTCTATAAGGATAAGTAGAAGACTTTGTTTGAAAATCACCTCTGAAAGAATAAAGTATTACCGAGTCCTGTTTTGCCCTAACAAAATCGATCCTTATTCTTCCGAGGCCTTAAACGGAAACTAAACTAGATCAGTTAAACTTTTAAACCTTGCGTGTCATAAACACGACTAAATATTGTTTTAAATAATTCAAGCCTTACAATTATAATTGTAAATAAGGTCATACGATTATGATATTATTTACGATGTACCCAAAAGTGTTTGATTTTATATTAGATTAATAGGTTTAATTGTTTACTTTTAAAGTACGAGGTCAAAAAATACAGATTACAAGGAACCCCCTTGTTAATAACTCAGTTTAAATGCACAGTTATTCATTTCGTCCTAGGGCTTCTTGTTATGTGGTAAACTATGGGATAAATTTCAGGTTTAAAGACGTTTAGACTGTATGTTTTAATGCAAAACAGAAGACACGCGACGAATTGTTTGGGTGAATAAACGTAAGCGTATAAATAATTTAAGTATTAACGGTACATACAAGCATTAAGGTTACGGGTGACTGACAAATAAAAGTCGATGGTTTTCTTAGCGAAATACGAGTTCCTGAATGTGTATTTTGTATGGAGTGTAGCTTTTCGTGTATCGCCAATTTGGCAATCTTCAATAAAACGTATCTTGGATTACTGTGTACTTTAATGTATCAAACATTTCCACTTTACACACATTATTTTTTTTTGAACTCGATAACAATTCTTTTCCGTATAGTGATGTGATTTTTTCTAAAGGAATTTGAGTTAACTTAGTTATATCACCCGTCAACTAAGCATAGTTGACACAGGACGGAGTTTAATGGCCATCTTCCTCGTTATACACTCTCAATATTAATTAAGTTCATGTTAAGGATATTAAATTTGAGTTAGATATAACTACTACAGATATTGTTTTTCACTCTATTTATATTAACGGATTTTTGTTTTTGTAACCAGCATTTTCATGAATAAACTCTATTGAGATCCACTCATAAACGCTTTTTACTAAAAATATCTATTCTCTTTAGTCCATATAAAAATGTGTTCCTCATAACCTTAATATTCGACCACAATAGAATATATTTTTAAAATACTTTAACATAAATAATGTAATCCGAAATTTTAAGAGAACTAGGTAACTTCTGTGTTTTTACGCGTTGTATAGCCGACGGATCGATGGCTCGGTTGACACGCAATCCTTCGTACTTTCATATTTTATGACATCGGTATAGTTTACACTACAATGCCTAAAAGAAAACCCTCACCAACCTGAGAAGCGTATATAGCAAAGATAGCATAGGTATGTAAAGATATATATAGAACAACTGTATATCATTCTCTAAAAATTGTAGATTATATTGGGCGAGTAAAAAAGCTAATTACGAGCTTTAGAGATTCCATTAGAGAATAATAGGAATATATTTAAAACATGCCTCGGAGTATGATTAAATGATAAATAAAATTCTGAATCTATTTTAAGTGGTTACGAAATAAATAATTTCATCTCTAAGGTTTTTTAGTTAATAAAAGTATTTCTTGTATCCATTTTAAAAAATCTGTGTTCATTGTCATCTTGATTACGTCGGCCCGTCGTAATTATTGTCAATTGCTGAGCCTCAAATGTTACAATATTTAATTAAACCACATCTATTTTAAAATGGCCCCAATGTTATTGAGTTTGTTCGTCGCTTTCCTTATACGAATCTTCATATCTTACAATTTAAAACAAATTTACAATTACATTGTTAATCATTATTTAACACAATATCAATCCAAGACGATATTCATTGTTAATATATAATCAGTTAACAAGCATTATTTAGGAAGACCTTTTTCGTATAAACATTTAACCGCTACAAATTTTTCAAATATATTTGTACAATACAAATACAATTGTGAAATAGAAGCTTTTAAGCGATATCTCGGATATCTCAGTAGGTAATTAATTTGACCCATAAGATTATATGGAGCGTGTACTTTCTAGAAAATGCTATATTATTTTTTTAATATCAAATAGTTTATTAAATTTAAACTTATATTTCAGATTATTAATATATGTGCATATAAGATAGAATCACATTTAATATGAAAATGTTTTAATTATAACTAAATTCCATTTTACGTGGACTTATAAGCTTCTGACGTAAATTAGGAACAGCTAGAGATGCTCGCTCTAGTCCTGTTAACTAAATGAACTAATTTCAACTAATATGTACACTCCTATCATAGTTGCACCTTGGAAGTTTCTGACCACGGCTCTATATATTTTAGGCAAGTAACTTAACGAAAAATGTTTATGACGAAACTTTAATGACGAATGAACAAAGCAGCAAATTTGTTAATAATTTAAATCATAAATCTTTTAATCATTTTTATGTAACACAAATAAATTAATTCAAGCTTTTAAAACCCGTGAACCGAAGATAATAAAATAATGGAAATCTAACCGATTTCCGATAATTAAAACATCCAGATAAAAACGAGTCGGCAAACTTAATTAACTTAGTCACCGACTGATAAAATATTCAACAGGTTGACAAAACGAGCGGTTCAATGGTAAATTAATTAAATCGTTCAGCTTCGACGATCTCACTTATTCATAAGTAGATCGTCTGTGTAAAAGAGATGGCATTTTTTTTCAGCCAGTGAACATTTTTAACCAAAACGAAGATACCCTCATGAAAGCTCACAAGGTGTTCATGGGCGGTTAGCTCTTAATTCTATGTCACCTGCTAGTTGGTTTACTGTCACAGATAAAACATTTACTTAACTAAACTCGAGTACAGATTTTTCCCTTTTTATATTATGTACATAATTTTCAGATTAAAATTGTGATTGGATGAGGAATGTATGTGCTGAGTATGAAGTAAAGATAAACAAATAAATAACAAATTATTAAACCGATAAGATTTATTTTTTATGATTCAATAATTCACCTCTGTATAATTCGAATTTCAAAATACATCGCGCGTTTATTAAATGCAATTTTTCTACGTTAACTGTGACAGTTTGGAAATGGCGCTGTAAAATTATTGCAGTATGCCTTCGGTTGTGATATTATTACCAACAAAGCACCCATTTAAATCATAGTTTAATGTTTAAAACTGAAATTTACTTCATATATTGACATTTTCAAGTTGTTTTATGATATTACACAATATTATTGTAAAATAGTATTTTTAGCTTACTATTAAGTACCCCATTAGGGTTATGGGATTGTGACCTGTACAATATATGATCTATGTAATATCGTAATACAATAAAGTTACATATCAGAAATATTAGAAAGAAGCATAACATCAGCTAGTCAAATTTACTATACTTACAAATGAAGAAAGACATTTCAAGTTTTTAGCGGGTTTCCTGGGTTCTTTACGTACCTACAGTTGTATCCTGTATTTGAACACTTTAATCTAGTATTTTGTTTCGAAATATTCTAATCAGTATTTATTATATATTATAACACGTCGTTTAATTCTTAATAAACGCGATTTTATCACAGATCGCCTATTGTTGGAGGCGGCCCCGGAAATTACACTCGGGGCGGTTACCCCACATAATAACCATAGATAGTAAAATGCCGGAAAAGTTTTTTTTGCTAAGTCATGCTGCAGTTTTTAATATAACTAAGTAAAAGTTAATGCGCCATTGTTGAAATAACGTAAAACATATATATACATATTTAATTTTTTTTGTGATTTAAAATACTATCATACTGTAAATGTAAAGGGAAATTAAAAACATACTATTCATAACTTTATAGTTTTTATTGGTATATATGATAACGTAATACATTATATATTGCCCGTGTATATTGCTTCCAATATTTCATAGAAAATTTTACATGTACTGTTGTGTAATAGTCCCAACCTAATGTGATTTACATTTTTGTGAAAGTGCAGTTTAAATCACGGCAAATATTTCTGTAGGTAAATCCATTATGAGTAAGCGTTAAGTTAAAGTTTCGGTCGTCTAGCCTTGTAAGTGGAAATTGCTAATTAGACTCCAACTTGGCTCCTACATATCATCTCAAACAACCGTTCAAAATTTCGAGAACTCGCAAATATCGAATTTGCTTATTGGACAAAGCCGACTATTTGTTTTCATTATTTGGAATTTCTTTTAGTTTGCGGTCAAATATCTACTAAAAGTACACAAAGGCCATTCTCAAGAAAAATGTGTATCGTAAGTTAAAAGGCACCTTTTGTTAAAGTTGGAAAGGTAAGGATTTTCGAACGACCTTCTCACGAAATACCCATGCTCCTAATTTAATAGCGATCTCTTATCGGAATTAGTACTTTCAGTTTATGTGGTATTACTTTAAAAATATTTAAAAAAATAAGAATATGGTTACAATGGTTAAATCGCCTTATTGCTTCAACCATGCACGCTAACATTAGGTAATAAATAATACGTTTATTTAAAGGCGAATCAGGAGTGCATATTTATGAAACAATTCTAGCCATTAGATAAATCGAAAAATATTCTGAAACTGAATCGTCTGAATGTTTATATCGTGAATGATTATAATAAATTTAAATGAACAAAAGAAAAAGGCCGACCTTAATATAGAATTTTGGTCGACGACGCGTCGGGTTGGATTCAATTAAGTCTCCCGGCCGATATCATAAAACGCCTGCCATTCGTTTGAATTGTCAGTAATATCTGATAACTTCGTTCAGCTCAAGCCCTTCCAAGTTCTTGACATTGACGTCTATACGCCTACCAAGGCCGTTTTGGCACGCGATATAGCAATTTTAGACTATCAACGGATGTATGCGGAACTTGGTACTGATGAGTCATCCAGGGTAGGGCACATTTCTTGGCACATATGTAATGATAAGGGTTCCTTCGCTAACTAACGACTTCGAAAATTTTACATTGAAAAAAAGTATTGCATATTTTGGTCAATTCTCGTCAGTTTTTCGTAAGGAATCAAAGTTTTTAAGTAGGCAATCAGACATTTTAAATAAAACCAATTAGCTAAAGATATATTAAGTTTTATTCGTGTTCTAATTATACTCAGTCGTTATCTGTAAGTTCCTGTTAAAATGATTCATCGTATAAACCTTTGTCATTTGTTTTCTAATTAATATCAATTGCCACAGTTAAGCTATATTGCGCTAATTATCCTCGACTTTATATGTTTCATTTGTCGGTCATATCATACATTATAAGAAATATATTTTAATTAATGGCTAACATCTTCTGAGCGATAAAACATCAAAATAATTTATTTATTAAATATAAACACACTGTGTACTGTGCATGTTGTATAATGATTTATTTACTAAATTCCTACAAAGAGGAAACTTCTGAACAGGCAATATTACGTTTCAGCTATGGAGGGCGGTGCGTGGTGCGCCCGCGATATATCACTGCGCGCGCAGAAGAAATTCCTATCGCGTGTCGGTGGCGCCGCCAGCGCACGCGCACTTGTTCTTGACGAGCACGCTGCTAAACTTCTCGATCAGGTAACTATTTAACAAATATGAAAACACATAAAACTAATACTTTATTCAAATAAGCAGAATTATGTGATCTGTATTGTGACGACGCCATTGTCTCTTGATCAAATTTAAAAGATTTTAATTGAGAATGATGGACAAAATATTATATGTCGAAATTGTAAATCCATATTATTAATATATACACACTATATACTTTACATTGACACCACAGATTGAACTCAATTTCAGTTTCTAACCGTTCTCCGCGCGCGAATAGAGAAGCGGGAGGCTGAGAAGTTGGTGAAGCACGTGATCAAGGCGGCTGTGAAATTGGGTGTGTTGCGTCGTCATGGACAATTGTCGCCAGCCGATGACCGCGCTTTGGATGCCTTCAGATCAAAGTTCCATGTATGTTATTTATAATATCTGGGTTCTATACAACAAGTACTAGTTACAAGCTACTTTCCCATTTGACATTTTCAACGACCACAGATCTACTTAAATTCGAATCGAACTTAGGAATATGTGTTATTGAAACTTTTCTTGATTAATAATACGTTTTTATACTCATAATAAAGAATAAATAATAAAAGATAATAAATTTATATTAATTATTAATATTTCAGACGGTGTTAATGGCTGTTGTGTCATTTTCGGAGGTAGAGTTTTCCTACGATCGCGGCTTTCTACAAGATGCGCTCCGTGACTCACACCAGTCTCTCAAGTAAGTAAATTAATAAAGGTATAAGTTATGTAGCTTAATATAGCCTCATTAGAGCGTCTATATGAGCAGGAGTATGTAGTTTGCCTATACGATAAGTCCATATTTTATCCAAGCCATACCTATGAATCTAATAAGGAACATGCATAGTATACCTGTAGGAACTAGGAACCACTTCCGACTTCCACACTTCCATTTTATTTAAAGCTTTAAAAGTTTCCTTTGTATATGAAATAGTTTCAGTTTTTGTAGGAACTATGTGTTTTTATTTTGAACAGGACATTAGTGGTACGAAATATTAGAAATTTCCCTTGGATTTTTTTTCTGTTTTTGTGTTTTTAGTTTTACGTGTCATTTTTGTGTTAGTAAACATTAAATTAACGTTTTCAGATCAGTAGTGGAGCGCCACCTATCAGATAAGTCCGTGTCGCGCTTAGCTGGAATCTTCGCACTTGCCTCTCGCGAGGATTTATTAGACTCCCTCTTTGCTGGACAAATCGATGAGGGAGTACTCAAACTGACCAGAATGCTCCGAAAAGAACTGGATAAAGGCTGGCTTTAAATGTTTTTTTCTAATGAAACCCTGTGCCGTCCTTTTGGCTTCGAAAGCTCAATGGAAATGTTTTATTGGCAATGACTAGGGGATATACCTGCACGTATGCATCGTCTTCTGGAATTTATGGTTTAGACATGGTGAAAAAGAGACAGACGGTCTTTAACTCTATGTCAGAACAACAAATTATTGAGCATTATCATAGCATTGACCGCGAAGCTCATTCAAATAATCTAAAGATACCAATGATCGTGTCTATAACCGTGGTCTATCCTCTATGGTTTGACTATTGAAGGAGGTTAATATTAAGAGAAAACATATCTCTAACCCTTAAACTTATTAGTATTGCCAGGCACGTGTTTGTTCACTTTTTTTTATCGCACTCGCAATAATATTGCTTGCTAAGTTGGTCATGACATTTATTCATTTTTAATTGCCAAAGCATAGTCAAGTATAACTATTGCGTTAAGTTAATTTTCTGTTTCCGTGTATTTTAATTATGTTTTATCGTTTGCTTTTTATGCGTAAGAATTTACATATTATAATTGCAAGCTCTCTATTAAGACAAATACTCAATATTTAAGTGTTATTTAATTAGCCATGATAAGTGTTTAAATTTATGAATTTTAGTTCAATTTATGTATTGTGTTAGGTACCAAGTGATGAATTTAGGTATCCGACTAACATTCAGTAAGGAAGTTCAGGGTCATTATAACCAAAAAATTGACTTATGTAAAAATCATTATACATTTGAATCCTTACATGATATGATAATTAATAAACTTTAATAATTTAACCGTTCTGACCTACTAAAAATTTATTGTAACTTTTTTACGCATCTTGCCTATAGTTTTTGCAATACTGGCCTCAGTACCTAATGTTTGCGGTATTTTTTTTTACAAAACGTTGCCTTATTTGTTAATTTATTATATAAGTATTGTAAATATAGATGTTAAGCGCTTTGAAATATAATGACAATATGTAAATTATGATTAATTTAAGGTTATACCAAAAAAAGGCAGATTCGTTATTCGAAGCAATGCGCACTTGAAATTTTTAAAATTTTTAAAAAATTTCGACACTTTCTACACAAATCTAGATCATTATTTTTGGACTATAATCACACATAACAGATTTTTGTGTGATTTATTTCTATTGATAATAATCAACACGCGTACGTAACTTTATCACAGTGTTGTGATCACAAATTTTCGGTAATAAATCTAGTTTGCACCTACAGTTTCTTAAATTTCTTACTTCAAAACGAAAAATAGTCTTAATGGATAATTCTTTAACTTTCCCTGGTGTTACTGTGAGACCTTCAACTTTCATTCCTCAAACAATTGTTTCCTATAAGAAAAACTAACGCGTCTATAATACATCTGATGAACTTCAAATTAACTCAGTAAACATTCATCCATCCATCTCACACAAACATTCTACTGTATTCAGATATTTTCATACTCTTGAGTATTATCACGACCTCAGTGACAGGCGCCTAAACAAGTATTAACGTTATGTAGAATTGAATAAGATCAAAATGCATGAGAATTTGTGAAGTAAATCTGATAGCACTTATATTTTGTATATGTTCTGTTCTGCGTAACGTTGTGATTCTGTGTCTATGAGACTATATCTTACTCGGATTGGCGTGGTCTGGTCACGTGACCACTTACATGTAAGGCCGGAGTAGATAATAAACTGCTCGTCATTTAAGGCTTGAAGGCTGTGGTTACGAACACTTGCGTGGAGCCTCATTAATGTAACAAGACTACTTAGTTAGAAGTTAAAAGAAAATATCAAAAAAATATCTTTGGACCAAAGTTTTATAAACATATCTCTATGGTTTATCGATTCATATCTTGTCTAGCAATAATGTTAGTATACACAGCACAAAACTTGCCACTTAGTTTGCGTTATAAAAATGTTAAGAATAAAAATAGTAATGTTATAACCTCTTAAGTCATCTTGTGTCATCCATTCTCCAAGTTCCAAACTTCCTTGTGGTTTTTTTAAAATAATTTTACCTCAAAACGTTTAACCAATATTAATATATATCCAAAAGTTAATATCTATATAAATTAGATTGTTCACAAAGCTCATTTTATCAACGTAGTCTTATGTTAGGGTATATAAAATGTCCATTGTGTAATTGAGTGTTTATATGTGCTGAATGCTTTTGTAATAATTTTTAAACGTACCGTTACACTATGTAATGTGCTGACAAACGCCTGTAAAATATATGTTAAATATATAATAGTTATATGTTATTGGACGTTTAAGATCGTCGCTGTTTGATGTGACGTTTGGTGGTTTTTGAATATTGTGGCTAGATATATCAAAGTCCCCGTTTTGTGTTTTTGTTCCTTGTTTTTTTGTGTTAAAACGTGGTACGAATATTAAAACATTTTTGGTATGATTTTATTCTGAAATATTGATGGAATGTTTCAATTAATGATATTTCCAATTTAAATTAGATTTTCACTTTCCAACCGCAAAGTGGTTGACACAATATTGTTTACAATTAATAATCAATTTATGTACAAATATAAGCAACTCGTTTAAGTTGGTTCGGTTTGTTGCTGTAATTGCATTTTATGATATAACATTTTATAACCAGTGGCTGTTAACACTTAGTTTTTCAACTCATAATAAACATTTTATGCTTTTTTTTTTAAATTTTGAACAGTATTATTTTAAAATATATTAAACAACACATATTACGAATCTCATATGTACGGTACCATTGCCATTTTATACTAAAAAAGAGATTCTAATAATTTCAAAAACGGTTGGGATTAAGAAAACGAAAGAGTGGAAAATAAGTTTTCATTATGTGTTATCACATGAATTATACACAATTAAATGAAAAATAAAACCTTTTAAAATGAAATGTATGAAAAGCGATGATTTTGTAAGACAGATTAATGAGATCTCAGTGAATGATTAGTTAACTCGGACTTACTTAATAAGTAATCTGTAAGGTTTGATATCAAATAATATACACTTGATAAATATTTGATTTTAATTTTACAACTCCTCCTAAACAGACATATAGTAACGAAGTTTTTCGACGGTGTGTAGTTATTATCAATAAATAAGTTTAAAATATTAAGCCTTATGTCAATGATTTTCTAAATGTTCTTAGTGCTTGCTGGACTGGAGCAAGTATATAACTTGCAAGTATATAGCATAGTTATGTCGGAAAGCATTAAATAGCTCTGCTGCTTTTCAGTATAAATTACTGTTTTATTCGATCAATATCACATCGACTACGTCTTTTTAACGAACCGGGTTCACAAAAATTGGCGATTTGATCTAAAATCGTTGAACCAAACTCCCTTGGATCGATCTGTCAATTTGTTTTGAACATCCTTTGTCCTTTTTTATACCTCCTTATTCATATAAAGCGAATGCTGTTTAGCCTTTTTTTGACTTTATTATTATTATTTATTACGAATATTAATAAGATTTGAAAATGAAAACACAACGAGACGATCGTCTTCATTTATAGTTCTATTATATTGTATATTTCAAATGTTTTATACTTATGGTACTTGGTAGTCGTTTAAAGTAAAAAAATTAAATGACAATTATCATTTAAAACCACCACTAAATTTAATTACATAATTATGACGGTAAAAGGTTAAAATAAAACGAACAATTATTGTGAAAGCACCAGTCAATAATTTATTTACTAAAATTTCTTAGTATACAAAAACTGATTCCGGACTGCTGGCTTAAAACTTTAGGTTTTATCACAAAAAAAAAACTGTTTTGTCAAAAAAATATCTATAATTCAATTAACGGATATAGAAATTTAAAAGTAATTATCGAAATTAAAATTAGGAACTTTGTAAATAAGATACAACAATACAACTTAAACTCACTATAAAAACATTGCTTTGTTAAGAAATACTTGTGATTTGCCATGAGATTAAGAAATTTCTCAATACAATAGAAAACAAAAACATAACATGTATAACGGTTTTTTATGATTTTTAATATCTTGGCATATCGTAGATCCAAAACTATAATTACATCTACCACGATACAACAAAAAATAATACTATATGTACTACGATTACTATGTAAGTATTGAGATCGTACCTATTATGTACAAATTGGAATGTGTCAGTATAGATTAGACAATATATACACATGTTTAAAACAAAACATCTCCGAAAATAAATACGAAAATATTGTTAAAATCAAAGAGACCATAATACATTTCAACTAACAAGGCAGAAAATCAATCTATTTATTGAGGTACTGTTAAAACAAGCAAATCTTAATATATCTTTGTTAAAAATCGTATATATTTTTATGATTTTTATTGGTTAAATTATGGTGGGTAATTGGAAATCGTTATTTTTCTTTATCTTAACGTATGATTTACATTAATATGAATTATATCTAGTTGGCTATGCAAATTTTGTTGAATGTATACTCATCGTTATACTTAAAATTGTAATCTGATGGTAGAACTCCCACGATTACATATAGTTAACGAGAGTTTTAATGCAATCTGTAAAACTTAAAATTATTAATACGACTGAATAAATCCTTTCCTCAAGTTTACACCTCAAATTATATCCACATTTTCATAATAAATATAAAATTATTTTTTTACACCAACAACATTTGCACAGACCATTCAAAATGATTTAATGTGTTCAGGGGCAAAGCGATCTATTGTGATTTTCTAGACATTAAGGTACACGTGACCAAAAACTCTTACGAGGTTACTTAACCTAACATTAATATCTGTATAAGTATAAAATAGATTTGTCTATTCTTTTACCTGAGTATTACTAGACTTCAAGATGATTTAGAACTTATCAACGGTGAAGTTACGATGTATTAATGTTTCTTTTGCTTGAACCAACTACGGGCGATGCTAAAGGAAATGAAATGTGCGCTTAAAAAAAACTAGCCGAAATCCTGTTAATATGATTTCTTTCATATATCGTTATTAACATAAACGTACCTCTGTTTTCGTTGCAATAATGATAAGGTTTTGGCCGAATTAATACTAAGTGATAATTTCGTATAAACATCAATAATTTCTATTAACTACATTTTTTATTAAAAAAGGAAATATAGAAGAATTTAAGCTTTTAAAAAGCATAAATCACGTAGCAACTATTTACAAAGACTTTTTTTTGAAATTAATATAAATTAATCGAATCAATATTAGCGCTTGTTTTTTTTTTAATTAGTTTAATTCACATTTCATTCTAATAACTAAGGGCTAAAAGGCAAAAGTTGTAATTTAAAGTAAAAATGTATATATCTCGGTGAAGTAGTATAATTCTCATCGGGCTACTGCAGCGTCGATACCGGTTGAAAACACTGGTATAACAATGGTAATTAAGTACAAAATTATAATGAGCTACAGGTTTAGGGCACCGATCTCACTGTCGACTGATGTTTCTACGATGCAACTCAGTCAAACGTGGTACGTGCGGTAGCGGTACGTGGTTTAAGACTAGCCTTAGAATACCGAACGCACTGTCACGACAAGATGGCGCCCCCTCAAAGCTAGTGCTGCTCTGATTGGCCAATACAATAAACGTACCTTTAAATTCTTAACAAATGTTTTATACTAACAAATAATTAAGTAAATGCTTAGAAAATAGAATGAAATATATATTATAAATATTTGAAATCTTCTCGTTGAAAAGAAATATATTTCATAATACTGTTGTTTGTTAATTACAAGTTCGAATCGATAAAAACAGTCGTTTTATGCTAAAATTTGTATCATAATTATTGCAGTAATTACAATGAAAATATTACAATCAGAACACCCAGAATAAATGTAATAAAGAGTATACAGCTTTTGCGATTTAACCCTTCAAGCCTTTTCTGAAATAAATGGTATATTAACATTTACCTTTTTTTACGATTTAACACATAAATACACTTTTACCATATTAAACGCGTCTAATGTTACGTCAATGGAATATTGTATAATAATAGTATCGTATGATGGCAATATTCAGGGATACGTTACTCGTCTTAATCTTGAAAATGTATTTTTGTGTTTATCTTTAATCCCGTTTTAAGTTTGTTCTGAACAAATTAAATAGTTACATTACGAAGGATTTTTTTTATTAATAGAGCGCCCTTCACTCCTTAAGCTTGTGCCAGTCAGCGATTTGACGCCGAGGTGCGGCCTGCACTTCGCGCCAGTGGTGTCGGGCACTGCCCGTCCCGTTAGCACCAAGTTCTATGCGACCGATCACCTAAAACGGAAATTATTAATGAAGATACCGTTGGATAGTAATCTAACAGTACCGGTACAGCCTAAACAAAAGTTATTAAAATCATAATGAGTTGGACTTTTTTATTTACTCGAATAGTTAAAATATCATATTATCAGATATCGCTCAAAGAATGCTTTAATACTGTATGAGAAAACATGAAAATTAGTGGGTTTTATGGTGTTCTTACCTCGTTCTTAGTGACCCGGTCCCAATCCAAGACAAGCAGTTCCAGTGAAACATGGTCCAATGTTGCGTTCGGTGCAGCGGGTACTTCAAACACGAACGACTCATTGAATACGGGGTTCAAGGTTCGCTTCTTGACGTGTGTCTTCTTCTTCGCGATACGCTGTCCGTTGTATAGCAGGTACATTTTTACATATCTAGAATGAATAATTAATTATATATAGTACAACCGTGTCATGGCTAATAACTCAGGCAACCTTTATCTGTCAGTTTAGTAAAAAACTCAATCCTGTAATAAATATATATATATATATATATTAATAATATATAATATATATGTATAGAAATATAGAATAATTACGGATCAGCAAGTCCAGTGACGTCCATCTTAGGTAGGTTGCGTGCCTTCAGCAGTACTACAGTGAGTCTTGCAGCAGCGGGTTGCCAGCACAGTGATACCAACACTTCGCCACGTCCCACGCTCCGCATCTAAGTGCAAATATAGCTTTTGAAGTGACAAGTACCGAACAGAGGAGTCCCGGGATCGTTTCTTGATACGTGTTATGATAATATTTGTTTGTCTCGGTGTTATATAGCGTTCAATGAACACCAAGTAAGATAATACAATATGATTTTATATATAACCGATCTAACGTTGTAAAAGTCTTGTTATCTTGCTGTTGGCTCGTGCAGACCAGCTCTTCTCCCTCTTTTGAGTTTTTAATTTTGACTTCAGTAGACCGTGGGAAAGTTTCTTAGTTGTTGAATATTTTTCGAGAATCTCCGTTTGGAGATACTACAGGCCTAATATTACTAACGCTATACGTGCAGTTTTTGAAATGACCTTACCTTAAGACTGCGCGGTTGGATCTCTCGGCATAACGCCATTGCTTCACCACTTTGCAGCTGGAGGCTGGACAATGGAGAGACCACCTCGCCTATTATCTCGTCGCGGGAATATCTATAAAGAATAATATTCAAAATTAAAATTTACAACAAAGTTTGTAGAAATTAAGATAAAAAATAAAAATATACTTTGAAAATGTGATCGGTGTTGTAACTCACACAAACATGGTAGTGATATAGGTATAAAATAGCAGTTATTTTATACCTATATTAATATAAGGTATTTCATTTATTTGAAATAATAGGCAAATAAATAAGAATAGAATAAATATAGCATATGAATCATATTTATGAATATAATCTGTGATTATGGGATAACGATGTACCTGTCAAAGCTAAGAACAACAAAGTGCAAAGTGATGCCAGTAAGCTGATGCGGAGCGATGCCGTAGAACGTGAAGTCCTCGTCGTACACTGGACAGCGGGTTTTGCGAACAACTCTATAAACAACAAAATTACCTTTTATCATAAAACACTAGAATACAAAAAATGTGGGTAATAAAATAGGAAGTACTATCATTAAGGGATTTTACATTTATTTTTTCTTAATATATTGTAAGTTTTGTTTTTACTAATAATCCTTATTAGTAACCTTTCACTAACTGCTAGATCAAAGTATTTTATTGTATCCTCACTTTTTAACGAGAATACGTAACAAATAATTAGCCCCAGATATCTATGTAGCTTTATTTATATAATTTTCAATTACCTTGTTTTAACCTTGTGCTGTTTGTCAGGAAGGAGTTGTAACTTGACATAGGGGTCGGGCCCGGCTGGTTCACGACCTGGCAAATTCTGGCAGGAAACCACCGACACCACCAAAGCGCTCTTAACATTTTCATACCTGAAATAATCATTACCTTAAATCTTTTAATGCCTCATAACTAGGAATTTACGCCAATATGTCGGCCGTAAGAAGATGACGACATGATTGTAGCTATAGTGTAATATTATGTTCTTTGAAAAAAAACACAACAAAATATATGTATTACAGTATTATTTTTTTTTGTCACAATATAAAACAAACTATAAATAAGAATTGCTATCGTCGGGTTAGTATCGTAAATGGCCATAAAGGATATTAATGATCTATAGGAAGGTCTGTCGTAAACCGTGTTACGATCTTGACTTTGAACATAATGATGATCGCCACGTAAACGTAAATTATTCTATACAAAGCTATCTGCTTGAACAATGCGAAAGATAGTTTTTTAATCGATAATATTAAATTTGAATACATTCTAATGTTTTCTTATATATTTATAAATTGCCGAAAGTTTCTATCCCTTCCCGTCCCGTCAGTACACTGAAATACATCAAATCTTCCGAGCGTTGCAGGTGTCTATAGGCGGCGGCAAACGCTTTCATTAAGTGTTATCTGCTGGTTGTGTAAAAATTCCACATAGTTTCTAATGATTCTCCAATTACATGTTACTATTACATATTACTTTATGTTAACATAACATGATAACGTATTGAAAATCCTGCCGTGAAAGGCTGAAATCAGTTAGACTAAAGCTCTACAAGATTTTTTTGCCTACTTGTGAAGACAAAATTAAAATAGTTTGCTTATTCGTTGACGTAGGTTGCTTTCAGTTCAATATAAATTAACAATCTATTTCGAAATTTGATACGTCTACCTGGACGGGTGTGGGGTGGTTAAATATTGATTTTCCGTTAAGTCGTCGTACTTTTATAGTCACTATACGCTATGTTAGAGTTTTAATTGCTTTTTATAATATCTTGTACGTTGTAAGTTTAATATTCGTTGTGGAAGTTCTAATATGATCTAGGTCACTATGTTTTATCAAAAGATAAATTAATGCAGTGCCGTAATAGAGTTTGTAGATAAAACAATGAAACCAAGAAGTGATGTATTTTTGTTAGATCTTTAAAATAAGCCCGCACAAAATATAAAACTGACTAAATATATGCCAAACGATGAGGACTCACGTGGCTCGGATCTCGTGAGTGCACTGCCGTCGTTTTAGGAAGGGACACGCTCTTTTTCGGTAGGACTCTAATAAACAATAGATTACATACCACAATTTGAAGTGTAGATCTCCAAGTTTGCCATCATTGGTTTCAGGCTCTACAGGTTTAATTTTTTCTGTGGCGTGAACATCAGCCAGTTCCTTGCTGAGGGGCGTCGGCTCATTGGGGGCTGTCGGAGTGTGAGGAGTTGTGGCCACCGACGGCTATGGCAAAATTAATGAATGTAACATACATATTCAAATAATTATCGCTGTGTGTATTTGACAGTATGGCCTTCAAAGAATAATATAAAATTTGTACAATAATATATAATTATGAATATTACATAATGCTATATACATTTTTACGTTGTTGCAAAGTTTGTCTTGCTGTGTACGTTGGCATAAATACAAATTATTCAAGAAAAAAAGATATAATCAGTCAACGAAATACATATAAAAATATTTTACTTTAATATAATTATTTAAATACCGGGTTAGGTGTATGCGGGCGTGGTGGTGACGTGGGTTGTGGTGGTGCAGCGGCGGTGGGCGAAGGCGACTTGCGTAAGTAGTGTGTAGCCGAGCCAGGGGATCGCACCGCGGTCGCGCGACGTGGCGGTTGGAACACCAGAGCCTTATCCGGACCTCGCTTTCCACCTACGTACACCATCGTTTTTAACATCTGAACAATTACAATCACATTTTATATATTACATATATGTAATTAAAATTCCTTACCAAGTTTGTGTGCAAGGGAAGACCTCCTACGAGCAACCCAGCAGGCAACAGCGGCTAAAATCACCGCGAGCAATGCCGCGCCTACCACAAGAACCCAAAATGTTGCACTGTGCCATTCGCCGGCTGAAACAATTTAATACATATGTAATTAGCTGATTATCACGTCATGTTTTAATATAAAGCCAAGATAATAACCAAATCTAATTAATAGTTCGCTGTTGGCTTTGTAAAAGCGCCTCTTGCTGAGGTCGTGCGTTCAAATCAAGGCTGTGTGACAATGGAATTTCATTAATTCTTTATTACATTTAAATTAAGCTTAACATAAATAGAAACAGTTATAATTAGTTTATCCGTGCCCCGGAACGTACAAATTTATTTATTGACACTTTGTTGTTAACGTAATTACAAAAGTAAAACTGAGAATTTGGTGAACATATGGTGAACTTATCGCTCTCAGCGATGTCTCCCAGGCAACTTTAAAAGGAAACATGTAAAGCGCAAAAACTGCAAAAGCTACCACAAATACATTTTACTCCTTATGTACTAAAGAGGCCACAAAACAGTTAATTAAAAATTTCTATATGACATCAAAAATGTTTTCAATAAAACATGGCTTGTCTGTCACGTCTTTTCTTATGCTTTGTATGTATGACCGGTGTCTTTAAATCTTTTGTTCTATAGATACTTTGATAAAAAATTGACATAATATGTGGATTTCATAATTATGAATCTAAATTGGTATATGATCCAAACTACAAGGAGTGTTGGCCACATGGTTACAGCGTGCGTCTCTCAATCGTGAGGTTTAAAAAATTCCACCAATAGAGTTTTCTTAATATGTGACGATCATATATAGGTGAAATAGTAGTATGGTAGGTAGGTAGTAGCATTTATGGTGAAATTATATCGTAGGCAAACGGGCACATGCGTCACGCAACATAATACCCTTCATACTTGTCCATAAACAAAAGATCAAATAAACAGAAATACAACACCAAAATACAACTAAGTTGAAACAAAAGATCAAATAAACAGAAATACAACACCAAAAAACAACTAAGTTGTATTGCCTTTATCATTATTATTAATCAAAACTATTCCATACACCAATAAAGTATCCGTATCATAGTTCATCTCATTGTTTTTATAAGGCGACCTACATTTGCTCGAAATAACCGAAGGCATTGCAACATAAACGTAAATACAAATGTGCTTTCATTACATGAAATGTCGCGAGACGAGTTTCAATAAACAAGCCAATGTCACGTCCTTTGAGCCTCTGATACCTTGGTACTTTGTTAAAATCAGTCAGGGTCTTTGTTTAAAATTGACATTTTATGTAGTCAAATGATACTTTATAAATATAGTATAATATCTATTTATCGTTAAAGAGTTAAATATATCAAAAGTAATAGAGAAAACAAAGAAAATACCCGAAATAAATGAGATAAATAAGTTGCCTTACTCAATTGCCTGAATTAAAAAGAAAATTTCTTTCGCTTGAATTATGTTTTTAAAGTAATAAATTGTTCGTAGTTTTATTACATAACCGGTTATATTATTAAACCGTATTATTAACCCAGTATTATGAAGTTGGCAATATAACGATATGATAAAACATTACTTAAATTGAATTGTCAAAGTCAAAATCTCTTCAGTAGGACATGGGACTATTATGAACGGCTTAATCAAAATGATTCTCCGCTAGTTCATACGCGACCAAGCTGATAAGAAGGCAAGGAACTCGTCTTGGTTATTTTTTGTAAAATATATATCAAAATAGTTTTCTTAACATTTTTAGCAAAGCTGTAAAACCGTATGAAAGTTATAAAATTGAGTTATATTGTATCCAGTAAGAAAAATACAAAGTACTTGCGACAGTGGCTTATCCCACACTAAAAATACGGGCGGCTTGGAAACAATGCGAATTGTGGAATGAAATTGAATTCATAACCTAAATGTTGGAGGCTTTGGAGAATAAATAGGATTTTGAAAAGGTCGCATGAATACGTTGACTAATATTTAAGAATTCATTTGGCATATCTCAATTGAATAATATACGTAAGTCTTTTATAACTGTATTAGAACTACAGTTATGAATTGTGTCACCGAATGTTGAAAGCGAATTATAAAAAAAGCATTTCTTTATTAATATAAATAATTAGGATTAACCTATGTTTCAATATTGTAAGGAGTTTAGAACAAATTGGCATACATTTATGCTATTTAAAACTAACTTCGTCGTACAAAACTAAAGTCACTAGTTTACACTTATGTATATATAACACTACATACTCCCAAACTCAAAACCCGTATTTTAAGGAAAATAGAGACATGGACTTTATAAAATAATATCCTGATCTCCTTTAAAATACTTATCCTTTCGTAGCAAGTCTAATATGTCGTAGATGGTATCTACGTAACTATTAATAGTGAATTAAATAAAGATAAACACAGAAATAAACTATAACATGTTAGATACATTAAAAAAGCTATTAATAATTTGGTTTGGTTTGGAAAATTTGACGCGTACAAAAATCTAAGATATACTTTTTTACAATTATCGAAACGGTACGCACAAAATATACATATCGTCTTCAAAATACTGTGAGTTTTTTTTTCCATTCATTAAAAAATATCAGATTACAATATGAATTAACATACCTACCTTAGTTAACGACATACAAACTTCAAAAGCAGTATATATATATATAGAAAGAGGTAAGTCTAGTAGAACTGTGGAAGTTGGAATTCTGTAACGCGAAAAGCCTGGGCAAATGGTGGTACTTAAATGCAAATAGTGAAACAGCAAATATTTTCAAATAATTAAAGCTAACTCATCTACATGCAAAATTTTTATCTTCCCATGCTTAGAAATATACTAGAATTTTAGTCTCCATCGCGTGTTTTTAAAAAGAAGCTCCGCGCACCAAATACGAACGATGCTAAAAATAATTCAACACTGTAGACAACGGGGCTGAGCGTAATTTTACTTGTATCAATTACAATTTTATAATCTCATATTCACTAACTACATTTAGATTATTTTAAATCTACTTTATTCATGACATCTCATTGCAACATAACAAAGGTAACATTATCATAACAAGAAATACCTTTTTTGTCCAGTTAATACTGAATTATTGTTTTTGAGAATATTAATTATTATAATATTTTGATATTTCAATAACGTATTTCTTCTAATTTATAAAATTCATTACGCTACATTGCTTAGTATTTTGGCTAAAGCTGCGAAAAATAAGTTTTATTAGTAAAAATTGTTTTGACTATTTTGGAATCAGTACTCAGTATCTTGATCTTCTTACAATGTTGGTATAATTATATATTGATTCTTATATGATATACAGATTGTTAAATTTGAACATAAAGAGTCCTGTCCGTTGCAACAAGACGACTTGAAATCGATAAGACTGCGGCCGATAAATTATTCTTTAGTCAGTGACCCCTTTTAACCAGCTCTATACTTCAAAGAGATGTTATATTAATAAGTTAGAAACTCTTGCTGTAAAAGTCTTCAACATTTAAAACGAAATGGAATCCCTAATCCTGCCAAAAGTAAGTTATTATATTTAATAATATAATTTTGACTTAAGTATTAATAAATGGAATGAAAAACTTACATACATATCTATTTATTAAATAAGTATCAAGTTATAACTTGAACACAAAAGAAAAAAAACAAAATTGGAAATTTCTGCGCCAATTTCATTGCAAAGTTGTATAAAGATATTGGTCGTCACAAAATGATTTTCACGTATTGATTAATGTCATAAAATATATTATAACCTCCCACGAGATTCTAAAGTTCAAGAGGCTGGAGGGTGTATTAATATAACCTTTTCTAGACGATTTAAATAATGATAATGCCTTGGGAAATAAGATGCCACAATTCTTTGTGTTTCATTGCAATGTGTGACACTAAGTAGAAATTGTTAATGAGCTTTTTCAGCATTTTTATAATTATACTTTGAAGTATGATACAACAAGGATCTTGTAATATTGGAAAATTGACACAAAATTGATTAATCAATCGTATGTAAATAAGGTTATATGTCAGAATCATGATTCGCTGGTATTACAATTCTTGTACATCTCCGTCAAAAAAGGATACGTGATAATATTCTAGCAACACAGTGCAGAAGATTAAGAATTATTCATAAGCGTTTACTAACATGTGTTAAAATCCTTAATATGTTTATTTTTCTACTTTATTAGCCTTGATTATAATAAATAACAATTATCAAAGGTAGGGATATCAAAAGAAATTCTCTAGTATATAGTAAGTAATATAATATTCTATTTCATATTTATAGCTAACTACGCAAGTGTATCATATTAGCAATTTTTTTGTAAAAATAAATGCGTCCCACTTGTTTCTTTTTAATGCCAGAATACGAGAAGGATGAAGTGGGTTATCCTGCACTTTATTTTACTTAAATAGCACTAGGGTTGGGGTTGTCTATGAAAAAAAAAGGTTTTATATTCACAAGAGCAGCAAGTGACAATAAGTTACCTTTTTTTATGGTTAATCGATTTTTTTTAAATGTTACAATGCAGCTAAAATATAATCGCGTTGAGTAAGTTTTTTTATATCTTAAGGACGTCTAGACGTATCTTCAATAAAAAATAAATTGAAACTCGAAATTCGATTCATCTAACTCATACTCATTCAACTGGTACTTTTGAAAAACATATTATTTTTGCAATAGCATACAAGTGGCTCGCTTTAATAGTTAGAAAAATACTGTCATCTGTCTATCTAGACAGAAGCCAAAGTACAAGAAATGGCTATGTTTTGAAATTAAAAAAGTTTTCCAAATTAAATAAATTACTCAACAGGTGAAACTCAACAAATGTATTCACAAGTTAAATGAACCGTGTTATAAAGTTTTTTTTTCATTACGACTATAATAAAAGCCGTTTTTTATTAAATCATTTTTATATATAATGTAAAAAGATAAATTGTTATATTAATAAATTAAATTTAAAACCGCAGTGGTATGAATAACGTAAAGAGGTTGCGTGTGACAAATGTAGTTAAGAAATATTCAGACAATATATGCGTGTTTCCAGAATCGTTATACAACATAAAAATTGACAATAAGGTATGAAATATTGATATATGCCTTGTAGTCATTTGTCTTGACAACTAGAATTTAAATATGTATATTCAGAATGTATACTTTGGCCTACTCCATATAAAGTTATTGATATTCTTGAACACTCTAATATATGTGTTGTTTGTTTAAAAGTAAAACTCTGTAACTCCAATACTGAACAAAACTCGTATCATTTTCATCTATTTATAACTAAGTTATACATTCGAATTTTCTGAATTCGAACAAAGTGGTTTGAAATGTTCACAAAAGGTATGAATTTAAACCAACTGGTTTGGAATGATTAAATGTTTAAATGTTCACATATATTCGCAAGTTTTATATATAAAAAATAATGTAAAGACATATAAACTAGATGATATAACTTGAACACTCTGATGCTTTGCTAAACTTGACAGTATCTATAAAATCATGTAACATGACATTGATAAAACCATACAAGTTTGTTGATATACCGAGCGGTCAAGCAATAGCAAGGTACTCGTTTCAAGTTCTTTAATAATATTCCCATCTATCTATCTAAAATCAATTTAATTAATATATTACGTTGTAATATTTCAATATTAAAACCATTCGTGCAGAATAATGCTAATTACGAATGAAATAATAAACCTATTACAGAATGGAGGCTGTTGTAAAATATTATAAAGTTGTTTCATCATATAAAATACAGAGTGAGCGTAAAATTTAAAGAGCTTGCGGCCTCAAAAGCTCGTTACTGAAGAGTTTATCCTACTTTAAGTATTAAGTAAATGCGCCTCAGACAAACATTACAATACATATTAAAGTGAAAGAATATAAAAACAAAAAGATATTTCTTTTTGATATATTTCTATAGGGTCTTTTAAATATGATTAACTTAGCTCGACTTTTCGAATGCTTTTCAGTAATGTTTGTTACTTTTTTTTCATTTATGGCTGTACACAGCTGTCGACAGAACTCGAAATATAAGTTTAGTAAAATATTTAATATATTCTAGTTCATGTTGAATAAGATGAATCTTATACAAAATCTCCGTAGATCATGGTTATTATACAAATAAAAAATAAATCATAATATAATCCATTGATAATCATCATTACATGGCATCATTATGACATGTATCTTTTGATATCTCAGTATATTATTGGATTCCTGTATTATTGGATTCCTGTACTATGTTACCACAAGGGTTTATTCAACGTTATAAATGATATACTTTTTAATATTGTATTGCAATTACTGTATTCGTGAGAACGTCTTAAAATCTAAATACACAAGCCAAAATGTCTAGATAATCAGAAATCAAAATTAAAAGGCGAAAAATGTAATTGTAATAAGTGGATTCAATTATCGGTAAATCTCGAAAGCAAGAATTCGACGTAGAAAGTGATTAAAATCTATTATATCCAATGCTACGTAATTAAAATTTTCAATAATATAGAGGCATGTAGCCTATTAAAGTTTTAAATTTGACTAATTGCGTAGTTATTTAAAAACAGCCATCTCCTCTCAACAAACAAAGAAACTTCTGTAATATCCTATAACGATTATTTATATTCTAAGTCTGTATAAAAGTCATATAATATGGTTTTATATGACTTTTCTCATGGACGTTGTCAGATATTGATCTGAACACTACATAACATTGTCAAATTAGCTGGTATTTTATGTGTACGAATTTATTTATTTCATTAAATTATACTTTGTAATAAGCGAGCACCAGACTCGCAAAGTCCTGAGCTGCGTATTGCGTGTCATCCTTATACCTATTATAACTTACAAGATTCTATAGGAGTGATGTCTGGACCCTCAGCTGCCAAAATCTTCATGGTTATGGCACCCGGTAGGACACTACTTGAAACCGACACCTTGGATAGTTTAAGCAACGAATATAAGAAAAATATTCCTCTATCATACGCGATAATAACTACGACCCAACAGGCTGTTATTGCACTATTGATTGTAAAAGCGGTGGGTAGTACCTTCTACGCACGCGTAGTACCTTCTGTATAACGCATGCGTCATGTTCATACCAATGTTACCTTAAAGTAACGGCGCATAGTCTAAATAATTTATAAATTTTCGTACGCTCATTACATATGAATTTTCTTAGTTATATGCATAACATACGCATATGCATTTTATTAAAATATTGGCGTATCGTATCGTATAATCTGTTCGACTTAAAAAAAAACTTTATATATTGGCAACCCTGATCAAAGCGGATTTACGTCATAATGTGATATGTTATGCGGAGCTTCCGTTTCGTTAGCAACGTGCGCTTTTAAAAGTCTTACGTCTTGACGTTTTAAGCAGATATACCATAATTTTATTACATAACAAAGACCGTAACTATATAAATAATATTTTGTATTATTAAGAGCCATCCGACACCTGCAACGAGGGTATGATTACAGGTGAACAGCCTTTAAGGTGATGGCACACTCTCTTCTTGAAGGCCATGTCATATCAGATTAGAGATTATGCGAGTGAACGCTAGGAGCAAAAGAAATCGAATTGAATAGATGTTACAAATAGTTTTATTGAAAATCGTAAATAAATTTACATAAATTAATAAATTAGATCACGTGTAGTGTTGGTGCGTTGCTTTGTTTAGTATCCAGCCAACTCGGCGAATGTGGAGTCCATCTCATCAGCCAGGCTCTTGTATCTGTCCTTGTTGATGCCGAGCTCGTCTGTAGAACACAATATGTGAAATAAAATATCAGATGGTCTAAAAATGAGGTTTTACTTTGTTTATATGCAAGTCTGGTAATGTACAGGAATTTGCTCTCCTGTCCGTCTCCTAAAAGTCATTGTCTCCTTTTGTTACCTAGCTTTAAAAATAGATATATTATTATGACGTCACAATCCAATTGAACTTCTGAAACAAGCTTTATAAAAAAACAAAGAAACTAGGCATTGAGCATTAATTTTGTTATTTTTTAAAGTTTATTTAAAGATTTTTTTAATATATGAAAATGCATTTATAGATTTTATTTATAATTTAAATCAATATATTAAACCATTGAGTACCTTAGAAGCATTGGTCCACCTCGGTAGCAGTAAAGCATAAGACATTAGTTACAACACAAAAAGCAGGATTACAAATGAATGTCATAGGAATGTCATAGACAAAAAAAATGTGTATGACAAACCTAAGAAATTTGAAAGGGTTACGATTAAGGAATATAGTTTAAGCGTTAGCATGAAGAATCAGAAAATTGGAAGGTTATAGTATGTAGAAATCTACGACGACTTGGTCTAAAACCAATGACGACTTTCCGGAAACTAAAAAACATTCAAGTAGAAATTTTGATATGGGTAGTCTATTCTAATGGTGACAGTGGTTCTATGTGGACGGTACTGTCTTATACTAAATGCTAAGGGAAGTTAGTATCCTGTCAGCTCTGCGAATGTGCCGTCCAGGTCATCGCATATCGCCTTGTATTTCTCCTTCTCGTTGAACAAAGAGTCTGCAAAATGTTGTTATTTAACAGCTTTTGAAGAAGAGTTTTGAAATGTGAAGATCGTATGACGACGTATCTTATCTTCAAAATGGTATTAATATTTCAATACATTTTGAAGTATGCTATGTCATCATTTTAAGAAAAGATTTGTTTTGTTATAATTTTTGCTTGTTGTTAGCTATTTAAAGATTTTTTTATAAGAATGATATAAGATATAATTAGGTTCCATTGTTTTAATATTTATTCGTGTTTTAGTTTGTTTGCAAATACCTTCGAGCCTGTCGACCTCCTTCTGCAGTTTCTTGACAGTCTTTTCGGCGTATTCAGCGCGAGCCTCGGCCTCCTTCAGCTTGATGGTGAGGGTCTTCAATTGTTTTTTGAATTCTTCTACACGCTGGTTGGCCTTTTCTTCTGAGACCTCCAGTGATTTAAGGGAGTTACCTACGACCTGTCGGAACAATAGTATGTAGTTTATAACACTTTTTATATTTTTACTTGGCGTTAATAACATTTTTAAATGCATTTTAATACTTTCTGATACAGATAATTATTTTGTCATAAGAAAATAGTAAACTTAACTACGACCCCTTTTTAATAATGTGTGATGGTTTTTAATCAGATTTTAATACATTGTGCTAACCTTTAATTCTTCTTCAAGTTCTGAGATTTTGGCGTCACCAGACTTGACACGGTCCTCAGCTACCTCAAGCTCGTCTTCAACGAAGGCCAGCTTACGAGATACCTGTAAATCCATATTATGTGTTATACACAACAGTTTAGCATTCTTGAATATATTATAACGTTTACATATAACTAATTAGCAAATATAAGATTTAGATTATGTACGACCGCGCGATAACCTAGCTGCATTTAAGCAAAATATTAAATTTTGGCTTTTTATTCGGTACCTCATCGGATTTGCCGTCAGCATCTTCAGCCAGGAGACGGGCCTCCTTCAGTTGGTTGGTAAGTTGGTCCATACGCTCCTCATCCTGCTGTGATCTGTTCTCCAATACTTTGCACATACTGTAATAAATGGATGATTGTAAATATTAATATATATATATATATTTTTATGGGGGAAACAAGTTAAAATGTGTACTCGTGAATTTTAAAGAACACGTCTTAAAAGTTAGTATTCCTAGTAATAATAAAATTTCATTCTGATAAAGTCCTGAAACTTTAATACGATAACGATGGTCTTTAACAAATAATCAGCGTGTCCTAAAGTCTCCGCAAGTTTATCTAGATGGAACCATAGTACTATTGCATACTGCGTAATATGAATGTTGAATATACAGCAGTTTAAAAAAAATCATTGCTTACCGGTTGTTCTCATCAGCGGACTGCTGTGCTTCTAACAGTTTCTGTTGGGCGGTGCCAGACCTCTCCTCAGATTTCTCCAAGTCCTCCTCAATCTGTTGAACCTTCCTGTTAAGTGATGCAACCTCCGCCTCTGTCGCGGTAAGTAGCTTTTCTTTCTCTTCGAGGTCCTTGTTTGCCTGCTCCAATTTGTTCTTGTTGAGGGACAGGTCCTCTTCAACTTGGGTGAGCTTCTTTTGAAGTTCACGGACTTCTTCGTTAACCTGGAGTATTTAATTTAATACAAATCTAGTTTTAAAACAATAAAAAATTTGGCTGCCGCTGGGACCGCGATATTTTGATATAATGCAATGGGCCATGCTTTACGCTTTTAGGCATCTGTGCAATTTTTGGCACTGTCTTAACACCCGTAGAACAGATCAAAATAAATACTCAGGGTCCCTTTTTTTATAAACCTACTTTTTCCGCGCGGAGGTTAGCGTCCCTGGCCTGCTGTTCGCAGGTATCTGCCTTGTCCATGGCATTGTCTTTCTCCAGCTTCATCGCCTGCATCTTCTTCTTGATCGCGTCCATGGTGGCTGTTTTGTTTTTTTACGGTCCGGGGAAGAAAATACGCCAGTTATAGACCTGAAATGGAATAAACTAAGTAGTTGAAGCAATTTAACAAATATGTTTTATCGTGTTGGTTCGGTGCTCTTGTTATTTGTATAGCTTTGCTGAGAAAACTAAATGTATGTATACCTATTAATTGAAACCTATAGTGTCTTAAGTATTTGCGTTTAAATAATCGCATTTAACACTATAATAATAATCCTAATTAATTCCAAGCCACATTAGGATCCCACGTATTGTGGGGCTTAATCTCCATTATGACATACAAAAGAAAACAAAATAAATTAGAATATATTTATTAGATAATGTATTTTTTTTTAATGAAATCAAATTATTGATTCGTTAAGTGTATGGATGCGTATCTTGTATTTCCATTAACAGATTTCTGTCATACAAAACCCATTCAACCAAAAATATATTTTAGATACTACTTCTATTTTCTACAAGTCCTATACCTGAACCGCCCACGTAACTAATGTAAAGAAAAATGTTAGTTTCTAGTTCGTACGATCGTAGGAGTGGATTTAATTTTATCTATTCGTTCACAGTTGGCTGCGATCCAAACAGACACATGCAGAACTGCAGATTTAATAGTCTAGTGGTGATTTTATCGTATTTTTTAGATATTACCACATTGGTTTTTCAATATAGTTTCATCGGTTTATAGTTAAACTTTGTCACCAACGAACCTGAACTGGGCTTAAGGCTAATCAGATATTATTTTGCATAAAAAATTAGTGCTAGTACACATCAATAGTACTTCTGTTGTGTATTTGGTTGTTTTTTTCTTATTTGAACTAATAAACATGTAATAACTGAAATACTTTTTATGTTACAGACAGACCTACAACATACTAACCTACTAACCGAACCCAATATTTGATAAATATAATAATTATAAATTAAACCTGAGTTTTAATCGATGTTCTATAGGTTAAATGTACTGTGTATGACTCGTTTAAACTCGTGTCATAATTTGCTTTGTGGCACAAAGCGCGCGCGCCCCTCTCGCCTCTATTGGCAAAATACCGTACACCGAAAAGGCAGGAATAATTATTTTATTTTTGACGCTAAACGTGACCCCCAAACCCGGTTCTTTGCTTTAACATAATCTGGATTTTATCAATAACATTACAGTGTAACATAGTTTTCATTTAGAAGTTTATATTTTAAATATTTTTATTAAAACATCGCTACATAAAGTCGGCTGTTGAAATGTTTATTCAATTCTCAATTATTAAATTGGTTCATTAATGTCTTGGCCGACCATTGGGTATAAAAATTAAAATTTCAAATTAAATATAACCTGTCGAACGTAACACCCATTAAACCGTTTAAAAACGCCTGGAAACTGCGAAAATAACGGTTGAGTGACGCGGAGTTATTTTTGGAAAGATATTTCGGAATTTTGCTCGTTAGATTTTTTTTTAGATGACTTAAGATATTATATATCTTACTCTTTTAGGTTTAAGAAGCAAGATCAGTGTCCTCGTGTCTCTTTTTTTTCGATAAGATTTCATGGTCATATCAGAATATTTGGCAGTTTGAGTTAAGGTAACTTTTAACGTGTATCTAATAAATATTTAATATTTAATAAATAATATATATTTGTGTGTTAAAAAACCCAGGATAACGGAGGATATTTTAATGAATAACAAATTAATGTGAGGGTCCTAATCGTCACAACCATTTAGTTTTTTTTTATTTACATGATTTATTTGTATCAATGATATAGCAGTTATATGTTGGCGTTATACGTAATATTGGGAAGTCTATATAGTGGTTTGTAAAAAAATATAATATTCTCAAACTAAAGACACTGACAATATCACAATGCGGTGTGATAGAAACATAAAGTATCACCTGATCCGTTCTAAATAAGCAGAAAAGTGTGTTACGATTAAAAAATACGAGGCCAGTTTCCCCATATCGCTAAATAAATACATTCGCCACAAATAGGTCGACGTCGCGCACTATTTTCAGTAAGACGCCCGCGCATTGTAATCCGAGAAGCGGCACTCTCACATTTCTTAACACTAATCGTGGATACGCCACTGCACTGCACTTTCACCCTTAACTCCTAAGATCCTGGGTCCTGGGTTGTGGGATCAAGTCGTCCTGTGGGTATCCACGGTCTGGGACTCACCTACGGGCGGTTAACACGGCGGAGCGGCACGCACTAAGCGTCGGCCGCCCTACAGACCAATCCGCCGCCCGCCCAGCTATTTTCGGTGCCAAAAATTCAGGATTCCGATCCGCGAGACAAGCTACATCATGTATGGATGCTCGCATATCGAATTTATTGCAATAAACATGCAGTTTTTATCGGAAGTTACTGAATATTATACATAATTTTATTATTTAAATGCAATTTAGCTTTATGATGGTTTTGGTTACTGGGTGTTTTCATTATTAAGAATTGAAACATATGTTAATTGGCTAATAAATAAAGAGTTATTTCTATTTAGTATTCGATATATGTATTTAAAAATAGATTATTTCTATAAAAATATAGTAAAAATACTGATATTAATAAAGAATATAACGCTTTAGTATTTACTTATAATACTTAAAATATTAAAATTCAGCGGCATGTATCGCTCATTATCTATTATATTCAAAGTTTAATAATTATAAATAAAGTTTATCATTGCGTAGAGCTACAGTCAACAGTCTATTATTAGTAGTCATTGAGATCATCGGTCTTTCATCTAGTTAACACTAAATAAAGAATACAAAACAAACTTTTGAACTTCATCTCATTATTTATAACTAGTCGACATCAGATTACATTTACATACATATTTGTATTAATCATTCAACAGGAAGCGCATGTGTGCATTTATTCCGTTAAGCCGCTTTTAAAAAAGAATACGGGGGTAATGTAAAAAATGAGGATTCAAAAGTGTCTTTATAGAGACATGCTTGCAAGATATTTTAGGTTTAAGTGAGTTTGAATACATATTGTATTGCTGAGATTCATACCTCAAATTTCCGAGTCAAAGCAACACGATGCTGACTATTAACCATCCAAGCAACAAGTTTAAGCCTCCCATTTTTAGGTATTTATTTTTTATCATTTAAAAAAAATCTTGTAACGTTATATTGTTGAATTGGCTGGATGCCAGGGCAAAGGCTAATTACCTACTTTAAAGATTGAAAAACAAAATGCACAAATGCGGTTGCCCCACGAGATGTTACAAGACCTCAAGTAACAACAGCTGCATAGAGATTCTTTCTTATCTCTATTAATGAAATAAATTAAATCCGATAGTATGTGTTTATTGTTGGAAACAGCCGAATTATTTTAAGATACCTACTAAATTATAATGATATATATGAATTGGCTTTTGCCTGCATTTTACATATGGTAAATTACATCTCCCTTAAAAGTGCATATTTACCGCTCAGACACAAGGTTACCCTGTACAAAGCATGTGTCCGTCCATGCATGACCTACGCAAGCGTAGTTTTCGCGCATTGCGCCCCCACCAACATCCACAAACTGTAAGCAATCCGAATGCGGTTCATCAGAATAGCAACTGGAGCGCCCATGTATGTGAGAAACGTAGACCTCCACTACGACCTAGAACTCCCTACCATAGCCCAAAGGATGAAGGAAGCGTCGACCCGCTACTTTGACAAGGCTAAAAATCATCCCAACCCCTTAGTGCGCAAATACACGTCGTACCCGGTACGCAAGACACAGTATAAAAATAGACAAAAAAGGCCTCGACACGCCCTATTGGATCCGGACGATCCCATTACTGTAGCTAACAACACACTAGATGCCGCCCGCGCAGCCAAACAACCAGATAGGAGAGCTAGGGTTAAAAACCGCCTTCGCCGGCGAAGGCGTGGTCCCTTGTTTCAAGTGTCGCTCACTCCTACAGTGAGCTTCCGTCCAGCCCCTCAGGCTAGTCCCCCCCGTGACAGCCCAAGCCGAGGTCCAAGTCTCACAGGAGACGCGCTTGCGCAAGTCACGGCACACCACAATTATCACGGCTGAGCTAAGCTCGCCAACCGGCCCGAGCTGAGCTGTAAAGGCCTCCTGGCCAACAGCGAGATCCCACTCCAAAAAAAAAAAAAGTGCATATTTACTCTTTTCATAAAAAGTGCTAAGTTACAAGAGTCTAACACAAAAGTGCTTTGTAGCGAGTGCGAGTCCATCTGTACTTTAGACAGAATTAATTGTCAGCGGCTTGAGACGTGTTAACAGCTCTCCTATCCTTGTTCATCTATAAAACGATGAATGCTCAAGTAGATTTAATGATACCTATATTTTATAACAGATCAGGGCTAACGTCATCTACTGTTCTGGATACCCTAAGAAGTTTAAAAATGGACCTATTTTCGGAAAAAGAAAACAATTTTCTTCTGCAATCTATGCCTGGCAAAATAATTGCGATACAGAATTGTTTGTTCAGTATTCTGTAGACGGATTTTTGATAGGTAATATTTATAACATTGGTATTGTTCATGTGTCTTCAAATATTATTAGGGTTACCGGAATAACATTATTTTTACAACTGTTATATACACAGTACTTATATCTGGTAAATGAAGGTAACTAAGACTACAAAGCTAAACTTTAAAGAGATATTTTCTAAAATGTGATATCTGGTGTCTATCAGCGATCTCGAAAACTATTTAACACCCTAAGAAATAAAATAAAAGTCACATATATTGGAAAAAGTATATATTTATTCAATCAATTTTTTACGAAGCTTTATGTAAACGTCATTATTAAAAGCTACAAAAACTAAGCATGAGTATTTCATATAGAAAACGGGTAATACGAAGAACAGTAAATTATTCTATTGACCGTTAATGGTTTCCGTGACAACAAAACCACGACAGCCTCGTTTTACAAATATTATATAATCCTGCAATAATTCATACACTATATAAAAAATCATCAAGTTTCCTCTTGTATTATATACATAAAGCGCAGGCTGCGGAGTTCCTATCATCAAAACTTATTGCATATCTATTATCAACTAAATAAATAAGCCAACCTTGAGATTCGGCAGTGCTAGAAAAAACTGATTATACATATAAAACCTGATATTACATCTTAATTAGTTAAACAACTTTAGCGAGAAGATAATATAAGATTAACCTTACAAAGTTTCAGTACTAAGTGACTTTTAAAAAATGACTCGTGTACCTTTTTCAATAAGTATTCGTACTTAAAAACGAAAAAAAATACCTACAATCACAGTCACATGCCAATTTAAAACACTTCATGTGCTACAAGCTTCTAATTGCCCACACATTTTTGCATTTCAAAATGGCGGATTTCAAGCACCATTAGTATCCGGAGAGATCAGCAAACGTTTGGTCCACCTCTTCAGCGATCGCCTTATATTTACTTCTTTCTTCAATAACCTCGTCTGTGGAGTTGTTAGTTTTGTTAGTTATTGTTATCACGTTTATGATATGAAAAATGTATTAGGTTGTTAGAAGTATTAGTAGAAGTACTGAAAGACGAGTTTTACGAGTCCTCCAAACAGCCTTTAAAGATTTACCATTAAACGTAAAATGTATTGCTTTAACAATAAAACGAATACCGTGCTAATATTACACACCAAAAAAAAGGTACTTTCGAGAGGATAGCCCAAAACCTGCCGAAAGGATAAAAAATTTTTTTATTAAATTCATACACACAAAATTGAGCACACGTGCTTAAACCAGCCTTAAAAGTCTAATTGATAACTTGAAAATATTTTTTTAACAAAATAGTAATAAAACTTTAAGCTCAAATACTTCTACATAAAAATATAAGCAAAAGCTAAGTGACCATGCATTGCCATACATATTTAATGAGGTAATTGTTTAGAAATAAAACAAATTGGATATATAATAATATATTTATTGTTCATAGTTGAAAAATAAATACCACCATAAATATATGCGTATAAATTAATATAAAATAAATCTATACAAGTATGGGCGGTCGCTTGCCCGATATTGACCGACGGAAAGTGGAATCGCAGTCGAGTCCCCCTTTATTCCTTAAGGATAAGCTCCACGAAAGCAGTGTCCAGATCGTCACCGATGTCCTTGTACTTCTCTTTCTCAGCCACGAGCTCGTCTAAATATTGTTCACAGTATTAAAAATACTAACCAAACCACAGGCCTAACATTATCTACTCCCTATTAACAATGGAAAACCTTATACAATAAACTCCTGGAAGTCAAGTTTGGTAATTAGTTGAGCGAAATATACATAAGCAAGAGAAAGTGTAATGCTTACATGTCGTCCTTGTTATGGAAGCCATGCGTTCGACTGGTATCGTCTTTATTCCATGCGTGGGGATTCGAATTTATAAGAGTGTGTGAGTGAAATGTTTTACTGGTTTAAATGCACATGAAAAGCGGAAGGTAAGCGCCGATCAATGGTAGCAGGGGCAGCGGTCGCAGGCGCGCCAGGCGGTCGCCGGCAGCCCGAGCTCCAGACAGGCCAGCTCCAGTTCCACACCCATGTCGGACATCACCTCCTTGCTCGTGATCAAGTCGTCTGCGAATACCGACCCGCCGTCAAATGCGATTTTTTTTCCACTTATGCATTACCACACGCATGCTTAGATCAAAGGTAGGTACTATTCCATCAGCTATTTATTTAAAATTTTGAAACAAGATAAATGTATTATTCGGCTGGAGCTTCTGCGGGTGCATCAGCGGGTGCATCAGCAGGGGCTTCGGCGGGAGTTTCAGCGGGGGTTTCGGCGGGCGCTTCGGCTGGTGCAGGCTCAGCCGTAGCAGGCTCAGCGGGAGCAGGCTCAGCGGGAGTGGGTTCCGCGGGAGTGGGTTCCGCGGGTGGTGGTGTGGGTTCCTTAGGTGGTGGTGGCGTGGGCTCTTTGGGCGGCGGAGTGGACGCCTTAGGAGGAGGCGTGGGTTCCTTAGGCGGGGGCTGAGGTGCCTGCTGTTGAGGCTTCTTGAGACGCTCCTCCCTGGCTCTAGCGGCTGCTTCGATCTGTCTGTCGGTCATTTCGACTCCAGGAATCAGTTCGACGGCTGTGTCGTCGATATCGTTGCCCATGACGTTGAACTGCTCCTTGGCGTTGATCAGGTCATCTGCGGCATTCGGACGCGTTGAGCTCGCGTGTCGCGTGACTTTCATGCGTTAACGGTGCCATGCCGACTTCGGGATCTTCGAGGCCGTGTCCGCACCGCACGGCATATGCAACCATGCTACCGGAAAGGGGGCAACGCGTGTGCCATGCTCTCTGTACTATACTCGCAGTGTCTTTGCCGACGGTTTCTTTTGGTTTCTAAGGGCATGCGTTAACACTGTCTGGATGTCGTTATGGTACGCTCACTCTTTTCATGCCCCGTGCTCCACATATAGATGACTGGCGATGAAAAATTCATCGTCTTTTCGTAAATGATTAAGATTTATTCACAAATGAAATGAAAAACAAAAAAGTAACCTGATAGCTGATGGAACAAAATAAAAAAAATGTGGATGTGGAGGTTAGGAGGATATATTAGTAAAAAAACAAACTAAAAATAATAATATAATATATTTTATAAACACTTGTGTTAGAATACTCATAGTCATTTACTTCTCACATAGTTACTTAAGATCTATGAATTCAAAAATTGAAAGAAAAATATGACGCAACCGTCGATTGTTCGTTGAATGTAAATTTCTTGGATATAGCAATAACTCATTAACGCCGGGTGCCCTCACGGGTGTAATTGCGCACACTCATTTATAACTCATAAATAAGATATTCAAAATGATACAAGAAAACCTCTTGAAACTGAAAATTCATCAAGCAATTCATATACTTATTTCCATCACTCATAAATAATAATAAAAAAAACATCTAATCTCTCTGCTATTTAAGTAAATAATTATAGTAAAGTGCTCTGAGCCAACCTCGATGTTTGCTTTTTAAGGGGAATTTCAATACAAAGATCGCGTGCAAAGGAAAATTGTGCTTAACATTAAGACGTAAATAACGAATTGGTCCACGAAATGGAATGTAATTTAACTTAAAAAAAATAGAAAAGCCGTCGCGCAACTCGCCTACAATACCCTAACGGACTTTATTGTTAAAGACAAACGAAGATACAACTACAATAGTGTACGCAAATTGCATGGCAGTGGTGTAATAGCGAACACTCGATCATGAAGTCAAAAGCGGCTGGCAATTAATCTACTCCTATTAACAGCAAGTCACCCCGCCCGCCTCTCAATATTCACCAAATCGTACAAAAACCTTAGCAAATGCAATAAATAAGAAAATTAATTTACAAGATTTTTTTCCCGCCCAAGAGCCTTAAATTTTCGCATCAACCTCGATTTGACAAGTGACATGACGTTAGTGAAGAGGATGCTATTTATCGATAGTGAGTCGGGCGGGTGAGGCGAGGTGTTCACATGTTCTGAATATCGTGGAGGGTGGCCTCCATTTCCTCCTGCAGGAGTTTGCTCTTTCCGCGCTCGGCCACCAGGTCGTCTGCAATATCCCATGTGGACACGGTGAGACACAACATTAGTCACTCGATGAAACAATACGCAATGAGAACGCCTCAAGTGCAAAATTTGCATATAATTTCATCAAGACAGGCAAAAACAACGTTAAAACATCCATGCAAAATAAACATTGGAAACTATAAAACGAGCAACTAGTTGGGACAACATTAAAACTCCATGCTAACGCAATAAAGAAATTATATTGAAAAAGCGTTGGTCATAGACAACAAAATAATTAATCTATGGTCCGTCAAACCATCGCCCTTTCGTAATGTTTATAATATTAAGTTACTATGAAAATTAAAAGCTAAATCGTAGCGAAATGAGAGTAAAATAAGCTTTCAAATCTGTAGTACAGCTTTAACAGCACGAATGATGGCTGATATGGTTCAAAGCTTTGGTTATTTTTCAAACGATTGTTATAACTTGACTTCAGAGATATTTTTTTCTACTTAACCAACTGCTGTACTCGTGTCTCTATTAATCTGTGAATCTTCAAAACTAACAAATTATATTTAACTTTCTTGGATCGATATCTGGTAACTTTAACTGCAAGATATATTTTTTTAATATTCTTAATATCTTATTCAAATGTGTGCTAAGATAAATATTACCTTCGAGCCTGTCGACCTCCTTCTGTAGTTTTTGGACAGAGCGCTCAGCAAATTCAGCGCGAGCTTCAGCCTGAAAACATTATATAGCCGATGTTAAAACCTAAACATTTAAGTAAATAGCCTTTTTTCTGCATTTATATAAAAACTTTAGGATTTTTTTTATTAAATAACTTTAAAATAATACATTTAAAAAAATACACACGACTGTATGTATTGGAGCAGAAAAGAGACTATTTCATACGAATTTACAGAAACCCCATGCAAACATTTGATATTTTTTAAGCATATGATCATTTTGAATTAATAAAACATTTACAAGAAAAATAAAACTCAAACAAACAAAAATCTTTTTACAATAAAGCTACACTAACACCATGCAAGTACCTTCACCATTAGCAGTTATGCGCTGTGCTGTCGCTACGTAGTAAAAATTTACATATAATATACCATTACCCCATATAGTGAACAAATTGAAATGATAATGTTAGGGACATGATGAGTGGGTGTACTTTGGCCTTGTTTTAAGTCAGACGGTGCTCAATAATCCATTTACCAATTACAATCAGTTAGTTATATTTATAAATAGTAGTCAAGTTCAAATGAAATTGTCAGGGACTGGCTGAGTTTGATTTTGATCTATGCCACCTGTGAATTATCATAAATGTTGACCAAGGTACGCCCCGCTTATCAAGCGACTTACTTGCGTCAATTTCTGCGAGAGGTTGTGGATCTTATCCTCGACGTGATCACGTGACGCCATCGCCTAGCCACATACGATGTATTGCATTAAATACTCACAGCAAGCATGCCACCGCCCATGTTGTGATTGCCCAATCGCTATACTGCTTAATACAATAGTACGGAAGCAGAATAACATTTACAAAATCGCACAATCACAACACAAGCGGTAAGGGTATACATAGATAAAGAAATAAATTAAATACACAGTAGATAGACCGAGAGGATACATGGACGAAGCACCAACCGTTCAGCCACTGGATTCACGAGCCTACACCCACAGTAAGAGCCACATAGAACAGGTTTAAATAAGAAATTCGTAGCCATCACGGTTGATTAGAATAAGAATGCAATGCGTGTCAGCACGCGTTGCATCGAAAGTTCATGTGGCTATTACGACAAACACAAAATGGCGATGAGCATGAACCGACACTACAACCGTAACCAGAACTATCTACGTCCTCGGTCGCCGGTTACCTCTTTAAGGGACGCGTCCAACGATTTCACTTGTCCCTCGAACGTTTCTTCCCTTTGCGTCGCCTGTATTAGTTAACGATATAAAAACTCCATGCAGTATCATTTAAAACTAAACGGCATACTGTTAAGTACAACAACTAAAATCGGAAAGGGATTATCTCACTACACACAATTGATTTACCATAAGGCAAATGATGAATATGTAGAAAAAGTGTCATTTTTGCACCGGAGTATGGTAAATCATTCGTTAATGCTACACTAAGTGTGCGGCATGATGCAGTTAGGCAAGCGAAAACACTCGCAAAGAATCATTCCACATCACACCTCCTTTAGGCGGGTGGTGAGGGTTTTGATTTGGTTTTTGTACTCCTCCTCTCGTTGGTTTGCCTGTATGGAATGGACATTATTACTTTCTTGTATTAAAACTTTACGGTTCATAAGACATCTTATTGGTTGGTGCTCTATTATTATCTTTATAGCTTAGGTAGTTCTAGCTTAAACTAGCTTATCTAAGAGGGAGAGACACATACCTTCTCCTCAGAGACCTCGAGAGACTTCAGGTTGTTACCAACCACGCGAAGTTCCTCCTCAAGCTCGACGATTTTGCTGAAAATTAAGTGATCAATATTCAATTTCTTTGATTAGAATGCAAATGATTTTTTTGTAAAAAAGAAATAAATGGTTTTAAAATTGTCAAATTTATAATGAAATTGTATCAGTAAGGGTTTGTGAGGTCGTGCGTTCCCGTCTATGTACTGGTCTGTACACCAATAGATTTTTTTATCTGTATTTAACAATTAACATTTTCGTCTTCGGTGAAGCCAATGATAGTTGTCTTTAAATGATCAAAGAAACAGAAGTCCGAAGCTAGACACGGTCGGTCGGAATTGTTGGGCTCATAGCGCCAATAAAGTAAATTGAGCAGTGATTCATCAATAATCGACAAATATAAAATAATAATTTTCTATGAACTATACTTGAACTAAATACTTAACAATAATAAAAATAGGTCAGGCGTTAGGTGATGAAAGGGCGATATTGGCAATAATTAGTTATTACTTCCACATGCTTCGGCCCGCGTGGTTTATTTTCATCATCGATTAGCGTTGTATGGTTCAAATGGTGAAAATCAACCAACTTATAATTATACACGTTTTAAAATCGGAATTTTATGTCAATTATCAATTTTACAGTTACGTAAGTCTTCTTATCTCAATCTCCGATAAAAAACGTGTATTCGAGCATTGCACAAAAACATTTTGTGCACTATACTTAATGTTGATTACAAGATATTAACAGTTACTCCGTTATTATATTATCATTTAGGCAAGTAGACTTGATAAGTTTTCTTCTTATTTAAATTAACTAATAACATTGAAGGAATATAAGTTAAAATGTGCATAATTACATAATGCAGTTTTTGTATTTAATAAAAACCGTCTATAAATTGGGAAAAACACAGTGTAGTCGAATGTTTTTGTGCAATGAAAGTACCGTTACGTAAGCATACTTACCATTCACTCTGTTCGGATCGCTCCTCGGCCCTTTCTAGATCCTGCTCCATGAGGACGAGCTTGCGCGCCACCTACCGCCGGCCGAGCGTTAGTATACGCCCACGCACACACACACACAACACACACTAACTACAAGTGTTGCCAGACCTTATGTTATATGAAAAGGGAAAGGACAGAGGGGTAGGGTACTTATGGTTATTATTTGGTTCACAAAAACGTGTTAATAGTAATAAATGAAATAAAATTCGACCTGGCAACACTACCTACGCTCCGGCGCCATTCTCGACTTCGCAGTCACGGTGCAGTGCATTGAAGCATCGGTATCGTCTCGCTGATAACATCTCTATGGCCTTCTAAATGACGGTGCAGGGAAAGTTGGATTGCGAGGAATTATTCGCCTTGTCAAGTAGAAATTTGTGACAGGGCATTAAATTGTTGTGTTTAAGGAAACAAAGCGGCAATCGAGAATGGCGCCAGCACTCAAAAAATAAAAACGAGGGTTGTCCCATTATATTAAGTTTTAAAAATTTCAAATATTAAAAGAAAATCTATGTGCTATCTAGTGCGTTATCATATTCGTTATGTGATGTGTGCGCTATATGTGCGGCACGCATACGGCCAGTAATTCTGGTGTATTGCGGCGCATATCTGAAAACGAAAATTGCCCTATACCACACATATTTCCTGATAGCCTAACACTTAAACACACATTGAACATAAGTTTAGACACATGGACATGATAGTTACATTACATAAGAAATATCCATGAGATGGGGCAACCCTTGTTTTTTATTTCAAAAAGTGATGCACGCAAACGTCTGCAAACATCACCAAACATTAATACTACAGACTACATCATCACTAACAATCAATAGTGACATGGCCCAGTTAATGGTTCATGTAAATATAAAAAAACTGCAGCAGCTTCTCGTTCGCAACCTAAAGGACATGCACGTGAAATTAGAAGTCAATGTTGGCAGTTATTGTGCAGATTAAAAATGAACAACCATGCAAACGGTGTCAACTAGCAAACTAGCCCAGTTGAGGGCAATACCACAGAAAACATGTCGCATTGCACCTTTCCCTGGGCAACTAAATCAATGGAAACCTACGATTCACCAGTCTCGGCACGCTCCTCAGCGCGCTCCAAATCAGCCTCAACCATAGCCAGCTTACGAGCGACCTGGACACATCATTCCACATAAGCATTTTCTATTAAATAAATTCCTTGCTATATTTGGTACGATCTTGAGCGCCCGTCATATATGGCATCACCTTATGTAACATATATACGAACATGTTCTCCCATTTAAGGGCAAGAAAAGAACGATCACACACGACACAGTACCATTTTGGGCGTGACATTTTAAGACTGCCTTCACCGAGCAGGGTCAAGTCAGGGGATCTAGGGCAATTATGACCATCTGGTACTAACACATGTCGGCAAGATTTGTAAAAGACATACAAAAATATTGTCGTAATATGTATTCTTTCGACAATATTGTCGAAACTTTCGATAAATTCATTTGACACACAAATATTTACTAAATAGCATCATGCTGTAATTTCTCTGTTACATAATGTAACGTTAGGCAAAGTGTTAAAAATTTAAAAAAACTTCACAAAAATACATATTAGTTGGGAGTTTGTTAGAAAGGTTTCTTTATATCTCTATTTGAGTAAATGGAGAGATAACAACAAATATGTTAAATATTATACACGCAACGTCGACAACACAGATTGTTATTTCCGACGTCTGATGGAATGCTTTAAAATCACAGCTTGCAATAATAAAAACAAGCAAACCAAACTAAACAACACGAAAAAACAAAGACCTCATCGTATTTCTTGTCGGCTTCCTCAGCAAGGAACCTGGCTTCTTTGAGCTGGTTCTCCAGAGCATCCATACGCTCTTCATCAGCCAATGATCTGTTCTCCAGAATCTTGCGGGCGCTGTCGCCAATAACAAAAAACTTCAGTATGGATGGGAAAGAAAATGAAGAGCAACCCAGAAGTTAGAAGACATGCAAACGAACACACGAGAAAAACGCTCAAAGCTACCTGAAAACTGTGGAGGAAAACAATAAGAACCAGGATCATACAGTAAGTAATTTCGTATCTTGGTTCTCATAACTTACAACTAAACAAAATGGAACAACGCGTTTCATTCTGTATGCACTTATTTACTAAATGGAATCTTTAAATATATATTATTGATAACGTAAGTTTTTATACGTGCTCAGAAACAATTTGCCCTTCTTTTCACGAGAGGGACAAAGTTTCGGTCACTGGTGTTACCATACGCACAGTCATACGTGAAAATAGAAACGATAAAATAGTTCGAAACAAATCTTGCGTAACGCGAATAAAATGGCATTATACAGAGTGTAAAAAAACCGGCAATTTCATAATTATATACACAAAACTGATAATTAAAATTAGCTATAGCCTGTTTTTATGACTAGGAAACGAGTTAAAATTCTGCTAAAGTTAACGGGCTTTTTACACTATATGCTGTTTTATGATATACGTATGGTAACAGGTAATCAAAAACATCATTATCAAGCGTTCACCTCTTCGTATTTCTTGTCGGACTCTTCCGCTATGAGTTTCGCCTGGGAAAGCTGTGCTTCTAAGATGGCGACGCGGTCATCCTCCATGTTCGTTCGGTTCTCCAACGCCTTGCGTATTCTGATTAGTGCGGTCAAACACATGCGTGTTAAAACATCGATAAAACTTAACAACACTAGTTTAAAAAAGAATCGGTGATATACGTGAAAATATCTATACAAAGTTCATGAATATCACCGATTACAGAGAGGATGTATTACGTATAAAGGTTGGCTTAAACTCAAAGAAAACAATTACTTTTACAGATATCAGGTAATATGGTGGTTAAAACAAAAAAAAAAGTAAAAAGAAACATGCACACAAATATAAATAAAATTATAAAAATCTTTGGTAGCACCAATGATTAAAATTGAGATATTATTGATGTTATTTAAATATGAGATCGAATCAATAGTTGAATTACTTTCAACATTTCAAACTTACAAAAGTCCATTGTTTTTACTAGTAATCAATAGGTATTTAGGTAATTTGATATCATTAGTAAACCGCCTTATGGCGTAATTCTTAGATTTCTATTTACTAGAGTTTTAAATTGGAACCTACTACATTTTTAGAAGTGGTAATCATTATGTAATAATGAATTCGTGAAATAAAACAAACTGACCGTTCAGACTCATCGGCAGCTTGGCTGGCCTCGGCGAGCTTAGCTGTGGCTGTTGCTAGCCTCTCCTCAGACCTCTCAAGGTCCTCCTCCAACAGTTGGATACGACGGTTGAGTGCAGCCACTTCGGATTCGGCCTAAAAATATTTATACCATTAATTTGATATTCTAACGCACTTAATCAAATTATATATGTATTTAATACAGTATTAAATCATCCTGGACGAGCGATGTTTTTTTTTTTTACTTTTAACACGGCTATGTTTAGAAATAGTAAGATCAATTTAAGATCACGCCGAATTAATGATGGTACTAATAGTAGTACGATCTATTCTATAGAGGTTTGTAATAATAATAAAATACGGAATAATACACATGCAGAAAACGCGTTGCAACTATAAATTACAATTTAAAGAAATCACCAACAAATTTATGTTATTGCTTTAATTTTTAAAAGCTTAAAAATTAACGCAATTAAATTAAATTGACAGTTGCAGTCAAACTGTTTAATTAATAAACATTTTAAAAGTAGTGTTGTACGCAATCAATAAGTATCGATAATTAACATTCCCGAAAACGTCGATTGACAAGGTAATGTTCTCAACGTTTACGGGCAAAAGCAACATTGTTAACAACTGCGTACGCGTTGGGAATTAACAATTGAAATATTTCACTAGCTATTTATATTCAGTGAGCTGCACATGTCTATGACATCACGCGTCCTTGCTGTGAGGAAGCCCGAACGAGTCCCTGTTTCTCCATCTATCCTGTATCGTCACTAATGCGTGATAATAATTTGCAAACGTTTTATGACTCAAACTTAAAAGGCAAGCAAGATAAGCTCTCAAATATCGACTATCGCTTTTTTAGGCTAAAATTCATTTAGAGACGCTGTTAGAGTTAGAGGTACGCAAGAAATTTTAACCTCAAGTATCACGATGATTTAGGTGATAATAATTGTGATTCACAGATATTTTTTGTCGACCTTGAACCAACGATCTGTTTATTTTATGTCTATGGCAGGCGTAAAAATTAACCTTGTGAGTCAACAACCTTTGGAGTAAAAAGTTTTCCAAATGTAACATGATATTATGAATATAATATGGCCTCTTTAAACAACACTTGAATGCTCTGTTGAATTCCCTATAGGAGGGTCCCAATTTGTTATGGGATCTTTTTGGGCGTGATCGTACCCATTGACGATTGTCATAATCAATACAATAGTAATTGTAATACAAAACAGTCATGCAGGCAATGGTGAAATTCCCTATTTGTATTGCTAGACAATGACTGAACCGTTAGTTTACTGTGTAGTTAAGATATTTTTCAACTACTTACAAAGGTTAAAAGCATTGGAAAGGCTTTATGGCTTAAGTGATTAGTATCATCCGGTTTCATTTAAAATGCTCGTTAGTTCTTATTAACAATTTGAGACAAACTTTCGCAATTAAATTCTAACAGATTTAAAGTGTAAAAGTGTCACCACGAAAATCCAAAAATATTGTTTAAAAATGCTATGAATAGTTCGTTATTTAAAATTGTAAGTATATCTTTAAAAAATTACTTGTCTTTAATAGAAAAATCTTATCGATATCATATGTGAAGACTGCGATAAGACCCAAAACGGTACATAACCATGAATGTCGACAGGTACAATTCATTTTATTCCGCATAAGATAACGGATAACAAATTAAAATCGTTTCGAAAAAAAAGTGGAAAGCTCGGAATGAGAATAATTGTAGTAGGGCAGACGAATAAATTACGTCATGTCGATAAACTCGAGTTGGACACGCCTTTCGAGCGCCGGCGCGATCCTTCGGAGGACGTCCGAACCTTAGCGAACATGAGGAATGTATCAAAGGAATCACGGTAGAGACCGGCTCCACATCATGTGTTTCAAGTCTGGCACACGACCTCAGTCGCGACCAAACCTGTTAGCAACATAAAACTGGCACACCGCGCACACCGTTAAATTCGATATAAATTTCCTAATAGCCCTAACCAGAAACTGAATCTCGAAACGTCTGCATCGGTATTATTTAGAAACATTGCGGACTGCTCGAATATAAGAATAATAATGGTATGTCACAAAAAAACATAAATCCGCCATCTCATTCCTATGGTTCCAACGGAGTCATAAAAGAAAGAGAGGTGAATATGCGTACGTCGCCGGCACACCTAAGTATGGCCGGACATTACTCACTATAGGTAGATAGTATTGTAACATTACGGAGACTGATAACTCATGTACATTTTGTAAATCTTAACACAATTTACACATTTTTGGATCATTATTTCACATATCACATGACACATATAAAAACGTTATCTTACTTCTTCTCTTCGCATTATTTCCACTTGTAATCGTTTGTGATATTCTTCACACTCGTCCTTATATTTTTCCATTTCCTCTTTTGTTTGACGCATTTTCTTCTTCAATACATCGAGAATTGTACCTTGCTGCATATTTGTCGTCATTTTATTCACTTTTGTCGTAAAATAATTGATATTTAACTATCTAAAAACAAGATACACCTTCGCCCTTGTCGCGAAAATGCTAACTGACTGGGTAGTGGGTCGTACGTTATTGCTCCGTATCGCTGAGATACGAATGAATACAGCCGGCGAATAAAATGGCCGCCAGCAACTTAAACTCTCTTAACACTCGTTCACTCAAAGATAAACACTTAGGAAGAATACTTTAATACTATCGTAATGATTAAAAACTATATTTTATTAATATGCAATTTAATAACGATGCCACGCGTTAACACATTATACTCTGATCAAGCGAGAACTGTCGACTGACAGCAAGCCACATACATAAATGGTAAACGTCACAATGGAAGGCGCCGTCGGAACACACTAACTCCACCTGCTGTAAACTTTAGAAGCTACATCCTGTAGGGTCAAATTGAACCTTTTAAAATTCATATTAGTAATTAAACCGGGATGGGCGCAATGGTACAATAAACAAGCACAATATATATGCGGAAGCGAGGCTCCAGTATCGACAATAGTCATTCTATTATCACTATCAAACAGAAATCGTTTGAATGAAACAAATGTTGCCGTATTTAGGTATGTATTGTCTCATGAAAAAGAACTTTTAATCCAAGTAAAAAAAATAATATAAAAAGTTAAATAAAAAACTTAAAATTAAATTTCTATAATAATTATCATGGCTCGTGTAAGGAATGCCAATGGATGCTAACGCCATCTAGTAGAGTATTACTAAGATGCATATAGTTTTGGGCGTGATGCGTGTGACGACAATATGTCGGTAACATTAAATATGCGGTATTATTCACTTAATTTATAATTATTTTGGACATACATATTCACCAAAAATAAAATTTTGTAATTAAAAATAAGTGCAAATAACATAGTTTTTTATTATGTAGGAATAAAAAACTAAAATACATTTGCCTAGATAACCTAATCAATTTCGTTTACTGTCTGAATTACTATGTAGAACATAATTAGAGTTTATGAAATTTACCTTTGAGCAGTTATTATTAGGACAGTAATGTTAAAATCCATATATTTAGGGAGGCTAAAAATTGTACATTAAGAATTAAAATCTCAAATGTTTTAATAGACAAAAACCTTACTCTCATATAATTTGTTATAGTAAAATATTTGAATTCGTAGTACGAGTTTCTTTCATCATTTTGTTCTTAAACTACACTGCTTGCTTATTTGTGCTTTATAATAAAACTTAACAAACTCTGATATATATTAGTTTTCTTTTAAAATTTCTTATAAGCCTTAATTTGTTTTAAGCTAAAGAATGTATATGTATATTTAAATATTCATGTTCAACATTGTTGGATTTGCCAAGAAAATGTAGGGACAAGTTTTGTAAATTGTCCATTGTATCGACTGTCCAATTATATACCAGAAAGTAATACCTTCTGTATGGGAAATACCATCCCATTTTTATATGTTATTATTTATATTTATTTAAATAGTTCTAAAAACACACTAAAAGTACATTTGTTGAGTTTGTACAATATTCATATGAATGTAATATTTCCTGTCTAGCTGCTTTATTATAATTTATAATGAATGTTTGCATGTAGGAATTTAGTGATATAACATTAACTTATGAGGGCTTTGTGGTAGTGATAAGGGTAATTTATGAGTTTTTCTGAAAATTTGGATATTTTTTTTTATTTGGTAAGCCCCTAATCAAATTTGTAAAGGAAAAATTCTTTACTTCTTAATTAAAGAGGCAAGAGTACATTTTGAGATGTTGTCACATTTAAAATAGTCATAATAAAAAGAACCTAGTCATATAAGTGACTGGATTCTAAAAATTAGTAAAAAAATCTTTATTTATTAGTTTTAGAGCGACATCTATCGCAGAAATGAACAACTTCTCGCGTAAACAACAAAGTTAAATGTCATATTGCTCAGCTGATCGCAATTCACCGAGCGCAACCTGCTTAATAATCTCTGACGAAATGAGATTAAAAATAGTTTAAACACATCTGCCCACGTCTGCATGGTTAATAGTTTAAGCAAAATACAATAAAATAGGATATTACCCTTTTTAATGCCGTATTCTTTATATTCTGCAACTCATTCTTGATAATGGAAAATTTCATTATTGTGTCAGATGAGAAAATTGAACTACCAAATGCCAGACCGGGATAATCTGCGCATCTTCTATTTCTACGATTTTCCCTAGCTGCTAATACTTCAGTACATTCACTGGGACATCTTAGTTTAGCAAGTTCTGCTGTCTCAGGGTCGTCATCTGTTATGGTATCAGAGACTGGAGGCAACATCTCCGCTCCATCACCCAATGACCTTTCTTCTTTAAAAGAGAAATCATCGTCGGATAAATCAAAGGTTTCCGATTGGGGAAAAGTTGTGTCAAAGTTAATGTTATCGACGTTATTCGAGTTCTCGACCGTATTTCGATTTGAAAGTGCATCGTCACTACTCGTCCTTGTCATTTCTTGAGATTCACTAACACTATTGACACAAGACACAACATCGTCTGTTTCTAAGGCCACATCTTTGGACGGACTTTTGTTTACAGATGACCCGGAGGAGGGAAGGCGGTCACCTCTCAATCGCGGGTGGTGTTGATGCCCCCTGCGCCGCACGGGGGTGCGCCCGTGGGCGTGGGGCGCGGACGCGGACATCACTGCACACCGCGCGATCGGACTAGCCGCGCAGTGCGCGCCGCCATGTTGACTGAATGTATGAAAGTTTGAAGTTGCAACATGGCGCTGCCGTCGCCTTTCATTCGTTTATTTTCCTATTATCTGTCATTGTCATTTGTCAATTAGAAATACTGCTTTACCGGCAATTGTAATGGCGGTAAGTTTTAAAATTTTCAGTAAGATGTGCGAATGTAAAACATGACAAACATTTAAAATTCAAATTTCAATAACGAATGTAATTTGAATTTGAATACAATATGTTTTATAATTATTATAGATATATACTAAAATTATTTAGTAATTAAAACTTACTAAACGACTTTAAACGTCTTGTTTAAAGAATGTATTTTGTGTTGCCTCGCGTCTAATTTTACTGAAACATCGGACACCGGGGCCATATTAGGTGTGGGATGCCAAAAATAGCTGCCTGGTGCGCCCGAGACGTTAAATACAAACAACCTCATATTTTCATATAAATACATACGTACTCGTTCAAGTAAACAACGATTCTATGTATTTATATATTCCATGAAAGTATAAAAACACAGTTTCGGAGGTAATAGTTCCCTTATGGTGTGGTACAAAAATGCCGCTAGCCATTTTAAGGAAATATAGTAAAATAAGATTATATTTCATAAAGCTAAATAATATTAAGATAAAACTATTAAACGCAATAAATTCATAGACATAGTCGCATAACCATGATAACAATACGAAAAACGTTTGCATAATTACTTTTTTACGTACTAATTTACATAATGGTCATGTATTTATATTTTGGTAATAGCGAAAAATTTTAACAAAACTTGGTAGACAAATTATTAAAAGTCTCAAGTTCCCATTTAATTGTCTTATGTGTAAACCTAGTTGTGTTATCTCATAAGTTTATTGTTCTAAATGTATTTAGCACATAAGGTGTCTGGGGACAGATATAATAAAATAAAATATTTAAAGAAAACTTACGGTCTGTAATGACTTCTCCTTCTCCTCAAGTTTGCCGTTGACCTGCATGAGGGCCTCTTGTGTCTGGTCGAGGTCATTTTCAATTGTCTGGATCTTCTTCTGAAGCTGTCTAGCCTCTTCTTCTGCCTGTGCGAAAGTATGGAAATTAAACATTTTCAGATAGAAGGGTATACGAATAAATATATTTTTAAGAATATACATAAGATAAGTTTTTTTAAGTTCAACTATTTTCATTTATATCTATTTCAAAGGAAATATCACTTTTAAAGTGATTTTAAATTCATTTTAGTGTTTTAGTTTTTATTTTATATTTATTTAAGTGTTATTACTATAATAGAAACTCTCCTTAAAATTTAGATATGCTAGATGTGTGATTTCAACCTATAATCGACTTTAAAACGCACTTAAACGTATTAAATAATATTATTTCGTATATTATTGATTGGCTTTGACAATAACAAAATAAAGTTAATGTTAATAGAATTTGTAAATATAAAATAAAATGAATGAATTGCTGCGTGTATGTGATCCCAAAACAATAGTTAAAAATCCTTTTAAGAAGAACCTTATTTAAAAATAATAATCTACTTGAATGAAATCGCTTTCCTCACGAATGTAGCCGCGGGAAAAGGTGTGAAATATAAACAATAGAGTTCAATAACAACAGATTCAACTCTCTTCAAAAGTCGCTAAACATTTACGATGCGTTAGTACCTATGGCTACACGGCCGGCAGGATCGCATAAGTTACAATGATACCGAGATATAGGTGCATTAGACGCGCATAAATGTCCTTGGTCTGCTTCATCCACATTGCACTGCGGTCAAGACCCTATACTACATTTTACTCTTTTAGAAAGGGAATTCAAACCCTCTAGAGATTCATGCAGATCATTGTGGTTAATTTGTCTGTTTTTGGTCGTAAATCTTTAACTTATAAAGTGCAATTTGTAAATTTAACTTTTGTTTTTATAACTCTTTACAATGAAATGTTGTTACGTAAAGCTTTTGGATATTGATTTAATGTATCATTTAACAACCTATAATCATAAAAATAGAGCGTATAAATGAGGTAATCTATATTGTTAATTGGGTATGAAAATAATTCTATTTCGTTAAACGTTGTAAATTTATTTTTAAACTATGAAAAATAATAATATAACGTAATATTAGAAAATACTTAAGATTGTAATATTAATAACATAGATTTTTTTTTAAATAAATCTGATGTCATCTCAAAGTTTACTTACAAAAACTACTTTTTTTGCGAAATAATTTTGCATAAAATACGTAATGTACAAAGTTCAACACTTATGTTAAACTCTTTCTTAATGTGGGGCAAGTTTTGGTAACTGTTTATGCCGTACTTCTGTCAAATTAGTAAAAGTACCTTCTCAGCACGAAGGTTGGCATCCTTGGCCTCCTGTTCGCACATGACAGCGCGGTCAAGTGCGTTGTCCTTCTCCAGCTTCATCGCCTGCATCTTCTTTTTGATCGCGTCCATTTTGGTGTGGTTTTTGTTTGTTCTCTCCTAGACGAAAAGCTGTAAAATAAAAATGTATAAGTTTCTATTTATTTCAAGTATATATATATATGTGTAATTAATCTTAAGATTTTCTACATTATACATTTAATACGTTTTTGTTCGTTGTCGTCGTTTGCACAAGAAGGTTAATTGTTTAAAAAACATCTTAGTAAAGATATCTCAATGTGTATTTATTATCAAGGAAAAATATATTCTACGGAGTTAGTTCTCCTTCCTTTCGTGCTAAATACGCACTTGTAATCTTATAAAATACATAAATGGCATTGTGAAAAATCTACAAACTTTAGGAATTATATGGGAAATCTTTATTAAATTACTTTAGTGTTATTATTTCTATACAAGTTATAGATTACAAAAATAAATAATTTCTGTGCTTTAAACACCAATAACAATAACTGCATTTATGCATTCACTTCGGTTACATAAAACAGTTCAATGATCTGAACATGCCTAAAACAAGAGAATGTGATTCTGGTAAAGCGAGAATTATTTTCATGCTCATTTAGGATATTTATTCTGACATTAAGGATATTTGAATTTTCATCGTAAAGTTTTCGAATATTGGAAATGGCAAAAGAGTCCTGGGTTCGAAAACTGATCTGACCCACTGATCTAATCTGACTGAACTGGTGATCTGAACTTGATTTCGTGCAGTTCACCTACTTTGCTTAAAAAAACGTTTTAATGCCGACATGTTTCTACCTGGGGTAATTTTGTAGTTTTTATAAAATCTACACAAATCAATATACAAAAGTTACGTTAGCCAAGTAAACATTGCGTATGATATACACAATTTATCCTGTGTTTAAATAAAACATTTGAATAAACATAAAAAGTAAATTCTCGTGCCAAAGGCTTTATCGATGAATCAAAGGGAAAATATTTCTTTGTGAGTCACAACTCAATGCAAAAATGTGGATGCTGCGAGCAACGGGATCTTATATACTGTATAACGTCTATGTATTTATCAGCGATGACGTATAACAAAATTTGAGACAGTTAAAAATGTTTAGTTTATAAAAACAAGGTATATTAAATTTTGAGAGAATTTTGATCAGTACCTACAAATGAATGTGTTTTAGTTACATCAATTATTTAAGTACGTTTTGGGTCAATAGTAATTCCCTAGTAATATATAACAGTGGTACTAGTCTGAGAGAAATGTTCATAGTTTTCATACCCGACTTCAATAGTAAATTAACAGAATTGCATATTCTGTCTAATACAATCACAGTAGTTTCTGAGATACTTGTAGTTGGATTTAAAATAAATGATTTAAAATCAGCAAACATGGTTTCATGGTCCAATTTTTTAACAGAACGTGATTACAGACTTAACCCAGCAGGTTTGAATCCTATTCAAACCTTTTATACCTTGAACCGATGGATTATTATTTCTAGGATTCTGCTAGGATACGCACTTTACAGTAAAACATAATAAGGAAATTGGCTGCCTTACTGCGTGTGTCAGTCACAAAAGTCTGATCACCTACTGGCCCAATAAGCAATATATTGAAACGGATTCAGAAATCTTAGGCCAAGACCAAAAGTTCTAGCGCAAGTGATTAACCACTTTTCATCCGCTATGTATCTATCATACGAGACGACGGTAATGTAACTGATATATATTCTACTTATTTACAAAATAAATTGTCGTAAATGCTAAATGTCGTTTAAGGTGTGACCTATTTTTATGTGACATTGAATTTAATTGTTCATAAAAACGAATATCAGTACGTTGTTAAATTAAGCATATTTAATGCTATCAGAAAACTCAAGGGCATACAATAAATTTCAACATTCGTAAATGTTAAAAATAATTTGTATTTTAAATAATTTGTGTATTTGTGCAAGATTTCCAGTAATTATGCGTGACGTTAATCATTACTGATAACTTATTTATTCATTATTGGTCACGTTCTTGTATTAAGCAAGTTTTATAATTATTAACCAATTCTATTGGAAGGGTTATAGCATGCAAACACTTGAAATAATTTTTCTTGCGATATGATTAATATTACTAAATCACCGAGCAACTTCCATGCCTACTTTTATTTTCGGTGGCGGTGGAATGTTACATTCCGGTACAAATATTCTGGAGCAATACGCAGGCGCACAATCGCCCCCGCTTCCCGCGCTCTATCGCCATTGGTCAGAAGTTGGCTAAGTGCCAAAACCGCGGGAAACGTCAGACGATGGTGGATTTCTATTGGCCACCAGGAGTGAAATTGAGCACCGAGATTTTACCGCGATATTTAAAAATAGAATTCGAGCGATGTTACAAAATATAGACCGCTCGATCCAGGTCAATAAAATAATGTGTTTAAAATAAACTATATATAATATAAAAATTGGATTAAACCGTTTGCTTTTCTTATTATTCATTTAATTATTGTTTTAATCTTATTTTAGATTGTACGCATATGAAAAACGTAGGCCTTCCAAAGCCTGCATACAATTTTGTTACCTAAATGTTACGCTTTTTTTTATTTTATCAATGTTGACTCGAACACTTGACAATATCACTGTCACTTACCGTACCACTTAAAATATTTAAAAAAAACACAAATTCACTATAACACTACACAGGCTACTTACATCTCGAGTCGACGCGTGCTGTGGTGCGACTGGCCTGCGAAGCTGCGTCTCGCCCGGTGTCGCCTTACCGCCACGAAAGGAGCTGACAACCCCGCCCCAAGAATACAGCGAGGCTTATTTCATTGCTTTTTCAAAAAATATTGCATCTGATATGAAATACAAGGATTCAATTAAAAATAATTAAGCATATGTAATTATGTTACAATCTACAAACAAGGTTTCGGTTAAGTAAAAAAAATAGCTTTTTAATTTCTCATTACCGATAATAATTATGATAATTTATATGCCAAGTTTATCTTATAATATATGAACTTGACCATCACATTTTTTTTAAATTATGCAAACATTTATTATTTCACGTAAGAAGCCTAGGCATTCTAAACACATATTAATTGTAAACAACCTTGCTAATGTATATTTATTTATATAATACTAGTGTGTAACCATAAAGTTCTTAGCGGGAACAACTAGTGCTTGGTTAGGGATGTACTGGAAAAACTTATCAAAAGAAAGAAGATTTAGTCCTAGTAAAACTGCTAGTGAAACTGCTTATTTAAGGCCGGTATTCCAGTCAGTTAATTAAAAGTTATTTTAAGACCTAAACATACATTCTATTTGAATTATTACATACTTAACACATTAAAATGTTACTTGAGGTCGCTATTGTGTTGTACGACTAAATATGCTTACATTTGCCAACGTACCATAAACCAAAAATATAGAACTTACTCTCTTTATTAATTTTAAAAATAAAACACTAAACCAATTCATTAATAACTGATATGCTTTAATTTCATTTATTAATACTATTAGTACCACCAGTGAGTTGTACAATTTTAGTTTAGGCTCATACATACATTTAGATTGGATTTTTTTTGAAAAACAGTACTTTGGGGAAAGTAAGGTTTGGAAACATAATATAAACTTTTAAAAAGCCCAACCGAGTTAAAGTTAAAATCATGTCATTTCGAAACGCATCATTGTGAGTCATTCGCCGTATGGCTGACCCAGATGGTTCTGTAAGGTCTCACCTTGAGGACCATGGGCAAGAGTCACTTGATCTGATAATAAAAGGAAATATTCTCTACAAGCGAGCAACTCATTTCTCGTTAATACAATTTAGTAGTCATCATTAAATTAATATTATGATTCAATCTTTATTACGATAATGTTAAAACAATCTTAGTAATTTAATTCATAATTTAGAACAATAACTCAAAATATGGGCAAATTGCTCTGCCACATATCTCTAATTATATATCCCAAATTAGTCTATGCCACACTCTGTTCTTTCCAGGTCATCTCACCATAACCTTTAATTATCTTTCCTCAAATTCGCCTTCACATTTTATGTCTGCCATTAAATAGTCGTTCTTGTCTACTTCTTGCTTGAACATGGAGAATAAAATCGATTGATGCTTGGAAAATCACACATTAGGCTCTCCTTCTTATTTATATTTAAATAATCTCATTTTTGCACATATTACGGATCGCTTATCTCGACAAAGATAAGACCTATTACACCTAAAGGCTTCTATATTAACATTATGTCTATGCCAAACACCATTTTAATCTTTGTTTCGTTTGATTCATTGACTGCATTTTCAACTATCCTATATAAATATTTGCCCGCAAATATGTATAATGATTTTTAAAAAATCTTTAACCACTGTAAGTTTAACCACGCATTAAAAAAAATCCTACGAGAATACGACTAATTCTCACGATGACATAATATTTCTCGCATTGATTGAGTTAATCACGTAAGTCTACGGTTTAGTTATTTACACCTTTAACACTGTTAAAGACTATGTAATACTGTTATTACATTATATAAGGTGTATTATTTACAGTCTTAGGCTTACTTGGGAATATTAAGTAATGTATTCATCAGTTTTATATTTCTGCTAACATACACTACCATATATTAACAAATATTTAGTGTCGTGTCCGAGGACACGTGTGTCCAATTGTCTCATCTTCATCCCGGGCAAGTCTTTTGTTACCGGAAGGTATCCAGATGATATTTATATTTCACGCACAGACAGTTTATACCAACGTGATATTTTTTGTTTTGCTTCTCTGGTTCTTGCAAACAATATTTCTAATTGTTTAACAAAAATACTCCATACATACAACAACTATTTGCCATCAGTTTTGCGTTTTACCAGTAAAAGGTTATACATTACTTCCGCATTCGTGACATGGATTAAAAGAATATTTTACTCATAAGAAAAGTTACATGAATCATCTTAAACAGTGACCAAGAAATCTGACTCACAGCATTTTCCAAAAAATTTCAAGATTGTGGTGGTCCTATTGTAATGACTTTTCAAAGCCTATTACATTATTTTTAGGCTTAAAACTACTTAATTTACGCTACTAACGTGTTATAAAGTATAGTATGCTTACTTATTTGGTTGTTATCCCGCTAATCTAAGAATAATCTGGTTTAAAATTAATTTTAATGTTTCAAAATCAGGAAAAAAAGTTTTTTATGTTTTCATTTTGCAAAATTCTTATATAACTTTTGATGCTTCAAAAAAATAGTATCTTCAAACATCAACTCACTATAACCTCCTTTTAAGGTAAAATGTTACTTCTTTTTAAACCATGTACCCAATCATTGTTAGTAATTGCTAATATGTATTATATCCATTCTAAAATTATATATTATTCAGTTATCTTCCCTAAGCTCTGTATCCCACTTCAAACTATCCCGAACACATGGTGAGCTGTGTATTTTCGTTGAAGCCAAGAATAGAAACGCTGTCGTCACACGAATCTTCAGTTGCTTTACGTTCTATATAAATCGTTGCAAAACATATTATTGGACTATAATTATATCCGCTTTAATATTTAAACATTCTAACTAACGAATGCTTTTTGATAAAAGACATATGTATGCACGCAGATGCATTCAATTAAAAAGCAAAGCAAACGCTAAATTACCAGTAGTTTCCCTACTACAAGTGATAGTTTTACAGGTAAAGTAAATAACACGTAAAGACAAATATGTTATAAAACAAAAGATGACCGTAAAATTTTCACAATCTATATTATGAAATGATAATGGAAAACCTTTTATCGGGCCGGGTTTAATAATTTTTATTGAAAATCCCTCCTTATTTATTTTGCGAATTTTCTGTTTCTTTTTTCTAGTTTAGAGGTTTAAAGTAACATTTTATTTAAAAGTCTATAACCGAATAATCTCTATTTAGATATAGTGAGGTAGAATTGTATGTAACTTCAGCATTGAGCACACCTCTTCGACTAATACATTGAAGTTTTTAACATCGTTAAGTGCATAGAGGCACTTATGAAACAAAAATTAAAATGCAGGAGTACGCGGCGGTGTACGCAGGCGACATCTATTATCTGCATCTACAATCAATACTACGACGTCCTGATGCTGAAACGCGCTGACGAATCTCTCAACTGCTAAGCAAATATACCTGTCTGTGATTATACAATATTATACTAATGGTCAAACAATTCATTTCAAAAAAAAAATTAGGACGTGTCATATTACAAAATCTTTTTTTAATAAGTAGTAAATTACTTTGAGTGTAAATAAATATATAAATGTGGAGTAGTTGGAGCATTAATTAGACGCAAGACGCAGCTCCCAGGTTGCTGGTTTAAAGTGGTAGCATTGTCGCCACTTACCGTCAAGTAGCGCCAGCAAGGCGCGCCAGTGGCCTTGCCTTAACAGACTTACCATTAAAGGCTCTCGTAAACCCTGATATCAGTTGTTGCGGAAAACTACACTGCATTTTAATATGCACATATATCACATAACTCTCACTCTGTGAGAGTGAGAGTTACCTGATATTTTTAATACGAAGCTTGGTATGGGATCCTATTTTTACACTATAACGCATCCATATAATTTTGATGAAACAGAGTAATCTCCGTGTAACGTTATTCGATTTAACGACAAACTGTCTAAAGCGTCGAAATCAATTGGCTTCGCTTGGTTTAGCTTGTATTCAATATACAATGATTTTTTTCTGCATTTAACGACCACTCTCTATAACTCCTTAAAATGTATACTGAAAACGTGCATACGTTAAAATTACATTTTTTAAACTAGATATGGGAGTAGAATGTGATTCATAAGAGTTGGAATGGATAAATAAATTTTGAAGTTTTTTTTCGTATGCTCCTGTTCATGTATTTTTTTATTAGATTTATGTACGCCGACCATATAAGGCACAGTAGAATACGACAATATTTGCAATAATGAATCAAGCGTATACCATCTGGTGGAATACCTTGTAGTTTCCATACATACACAGTTTAGGTCACATTGTACAAGCACTATCGTTAATCATACCTGCCTTAATTGGTATTGAATAGATATTGGTTTAGAAATATTATTTACTGCTACCGAAAATCAATTTCCTATGTACGTAATAATTAAAGTACAATATAAGAAGAATAATTTCTTTATTTCAGACAAAAAAAGTCCATACACTTATGTTAGTTTCAATAATTTCTTAATAAAGCAACAATTTTTTTTAAATAAATAAACTATTTTTAATGTGCATGCCGGAACGTAGACGAAGAACAAATGAATATACTATTATTTTCAGGACGCTATTAGGGCTGGTCCGCACTCTGCAAAGCAAGGAGGCCGATCTTTTTCGCATGGTTGCATAAAAGCAGTCTAGGCCTGCCTCCGCAAACATGCCAAATATATAATTAGATAGATAGATATAATATAAAAAAGTTCATTACAATCAAACGTTAGAGGTTTTAAGTCAAAAAATGTCACTTTTATTTGCTTAATTTAAACCGTTCACACATTGAACCATATCGGCAATACGTTAACAATATGCGTGAAGACCTCAATTTGTATCAAAATTCAATTTTCTTCTTATTGCTAAAGGTACGAGGGTCCCAATGTATATTGTTATGACAATATGCCAACAACAAACTCGGCCGTTTACCTATTATATTCAGTAATATGAAATCTAAAGAAAAACAGCTCTGCCATAATAAAATCGAATTATCTTTCTAGTTAACCTTTTATCGTAGCAAACAGGTTTGAACGACCTCAGGCGTTAAAATTATTTAAGAATCGCGCCACGCCGGTAATCAATGCGTTTTTAAGCGTGAGTCACCAGCTGTTTAAACTCGGTCATGAAACATATTGGTAGCGACCTCTAGTTGAAGATATTAGCACTTTAAATGGTAATTAAAAAGGTTCCATTAAATTGCAGTAAATGCACGGTGAGATTATAATTTTATCAATGTTTTTGAGTTTGATGTATTAATAATATATTAATAATTTTAGTAATATTTAAAAAAAAGTAACTAAAAAAAATTAACTTTTAAGCTTTAAAACAGCAGAATGCGATATCTGAGTGAAGATATGGCTAGATGGACTTTGTGTGTGTGGCTTGTTATGTATGAGGTTAATGTAATATACTTGAATACATTACTAATCCAACAAATATATATATATGTATATATATATGGTGGACGGATTTATGAATCATATTATGTATTGTATTACAAAATAGACAATTCTTAATACTAGAGACGATATCATGATTTAAAGCAACCTTTTTTGAAAAATCTAACCATTATGGAATTTATTGCTGCGTATATGAAATTGTCAAGGAACTAAATAAATAATGAAACCTTTTATAGTAAAAATTTATTACTTAATCTACTGTACTTTTCTGTGATATTCGGGTGTCGCATTCCCATAGTCTTGTAAGTTGAACAATGTTGAGCGGTTATTAACCATATATTTAAGAAAGTCTTGTATATGTGTTAATATATGTTGTAAAGATTTTTCATCGAGGGCCGTGTATGCCAGCATTGGCCCTATTTTGTTAAACAGTCTCAATAAATGTATGGACCCATATATTTGGGACATTGGGGTATCAGGATATTCAGTCAAAATCTCACTGTACTGCGGCCTTTCGAATTTGTATAGAAGCTGCGATCCCAGTGTTGCATTAAAATATTCCTTAATGCCCTCCGTTATGTCGTTCAGTACAGATTCTTTTGCTTGGTTGTGCAATTTGCTGGATTTTTTGAATGTCAAGTAGTTGTCAACTATCTGTGAGACTGTCAGTTTGGCAGGGAGAATAGCCAGTTTCTGTTGTCGGGTGATGACATCCCAATCGTCAACAAGCCATACTTTCAGCTCCTCAGGTATTTTAATTTTCACTTCAACTTTAGCTAGATATTGCTCTTCAGTCTCTATTGAAAGGTCTAGTCGTCCACGTTTTTTCCTGGAAAGTAATGTATAATTAGACGACATATATTAAGATGTGTTAAACTATTGAAGTTCACATTGATAACCTATGATATTAAAGTTTCAAGATATTTAATAGGGTTTTATGTACAAATAGGGAGAGGGGGGGTGGGCAAACAATGCTTTAAGCAATAAAAGAAACAATTAGCTAATTACATGCTCTGTACTTTGTGTCTTATAATAATTTATTTTAATTTGTTATAGGAGTGTAAAAAGTATTTTAGCTATTCTACAGATTAAATCCTAGGTTAAAGTATAATATTTGCTTTATACTTCTAGTACTTTTTAAGTACTTACTTAGGCTGATCTGATCCAGAATCGGCTGGAGTCTCTTTGCTCTGATTCTTCGTTGTTTTTGTTGACGTAGAGGTAGTCTCAACTTCTTTTCCTAGAAATTGCACAAACATTTTCATATTTAATATTTTGATGAGTAATTTGCTTTAGTACATAATATGTTGCAGTTTTTAAGGATTATTTTAATAAATTATAATCAGAAATTATTTTTTACAAATACTGCAGCTTCACATAAATATCATCAATCAAAATATTAGAAGTGAATAGTATATTTCGATTTTGTCATAAATACATATAGTTACAGGTTAAAGTTAAACAATTAGAAGTATTTGTGCTAGCTATGTATTGCATTAAATGTAGCACTCTAACACAAAATAAAATAAGTCTAAGAAACAAAATTACTGTAAATTAAGAAACGGTATTTCTTTAAAACAATTTTGTGGCATTAACAATGATGATTCCAAATACTTTATGTTTACTATATTACTTATAACTATTAAATTACAACTTGCCTGCTGGAGTAGAAGCCCTAGATTCTTCTCTCGCAGGTGTTGAGCTGGCGGCAGCTTCTGATTTACGACCTTTAGCAGGAGCTGAAATTCAGAACGAATAGTGTTAACCGCCTATCATAATATTTTGAGCCTGTATGTTCTTAAGAAGACATTGCTACATGCACTGTTTATGAAAATATTGTCTTAAAATACTTACTCTTTTTAGTCTTAGCAGGTTGGGCGGAATGGGCTTTCTGAACTTCCTTTTGACGTTGGACATTAGCTTCGTTATATTTCAACACTCTGCTTTCTGGGACCCATTCATCCCAACTGGAATTCCAAATTATTAATAACTAAAAATGAAGGAGATGGGTGGACTGAGCTCACCTCAGCATGTGGGGTTACTTATTTGAAGTATTAGGTGAAACATCAAAGGAAATGAACGCAAAAAAAACATTTAACGACTTATCAAAAGCATACATACTTTTTATTCCATCCAGCATAATGAATTAAATACCGAACATGTTTATCCTTCGTTACAGAGCTTTTCAGACATTTGGCTTCGTAAATAAGTGGCCCATGAAAACACAATACCTTTTCACCTGTAAAAATTGTAAATTAACCTGACTTTATAATCTAAACTGCCAAATAAATTCTTGAATATTATGATGTTAAGTATACCTTCAGCAAACTTTAGTTTAGGAGCCATAACTTTAAACTTCGTCAAAAATTGAATACGGCTTAAATCACAATTTATAATAAATAACTTATTTGTAGAAAATCATAATTTTGATTAAATAATGTTTAAACAATAACATTAAAATCAAAGTCGCGATATTAATCGGCATTAGGCGTTCGATTTGACAATTGACATTTTAATGTTGTGTATTGTCAAATATGTTTTGAGTAATGACAGAATCAATCGTATGAGTGACGTTTGCCGTAGCAAACGTAGCATCGTATCGTAACTTTATTTATTAATAAGAATATTGTTTTATATGGACATATGAGCATAATGTTATAAATCTTCTCTCTTTTCAACTTTGATTGCGATGACGAATGATGCAACACAGGTTCTTAAATCTAGATTATTATTTTAAAACTATATCAAGATTCTTACATATTCTTGAAACAAAAATATTACGCATTTACAAAAATATTTGAATATTTTTATAAATGCGTATTCCAAAAAGCATATGTCAAAACCTCATTTTACGAAAACGCTGATAATGCAATTATTTGAGGCCACTATTTTATACTTCATTAAAATAAAATGTGATTCTAATTACATATTTGTTTAATAATATAATTTTTCCTCTTTAAATATTATAAGGTTTAAAAAATGTTTTTTTTGTTGGCAAAAACAGTACTTCAAATTGCGTCATCAGTCATGTTATTCGGACACGGGACACACCTCCTTGTTGGAGATTATGCAATTGTAGCTCTTATGTACTTTCAAGAAGATATAAAATACTTTTTAAATCCAAACAGATAACGTAACATGATTTTGACAATATATCTATATAAGTTACGTTTATATAGTTATATAAACTATGAGCATTGCTGATAAAATCTGCACTACGTCAATGTTTGAAACATAAATAATAAATGTTTCAGGATGAGTGAACCGGTTATAAAATTATTCGTTATTTTTTTTATAGTCTCTTAAAAAAGTTTAATCGTGTGGATAAATAAGTGCAACCACGATGTATACTTTCATTAAATTATCATAGTTCATCAACAACATTCAAGTTTTAACTTTCAGAATTCAGTCGGCCGGTGAGCGTGCGCCGCGTCTCGTGTCTCGTGTTTGTTAACATTTAAATTATAAAAAATGTCTCAACAAGGACCCGCATTTGATGTGAACGCAATGACTTTGACCCGATGGGTCTTAGCTCAGCAAAGAACAGTTCCAGGGGCCACCGGTGATTTGACACAACTTCTAAATTCAATACAAACCGCTGTCAAGGCTATACAGTCAGCTGTGAGAAAGGCCGGTATCGCTAAGCTGTAAGTATATTGTTCTATTGTACGTTCTATTTACGTATTGTAAATAATATGTAAATGCTATGTGGGTGTCTTTTGTTTTCAGGAGGTAATTGATAAATAGTTAAGGCAACAAAGTTAATAAAAAAATATTTTTAGCTTTGGCATTTTTTGCTAACATACCTACATATTTTCTCTAAATAAATTGTTTTAGCGGTAGCCACGATCAGACGGTTGTTGATCCCAACGCATCCAGTAAAATATTAGTAGCTAGAGCATTGTTTTAATACAGATAATATTATTTTTATATGCGATATATTTTTTTAATTACGTTATTATTATTTCGATTACAAAATTATTTAATTTAAATACATGCCTACTGGTAAGTATCTGTTGTTTCAATTAAATAAGGCAATTAACTTAAGTATTTAATACGAAATGTGCAAAACTATCGTAATATAGAGTAGGTATCTAAAGTAAAAGTAAAATCAAGTTCAACTTGTGAAGTATAGAAAAAATGCACACAATTTCATAACGACATGGGCCGGCTCAAACCAGTTTCTAACAAGTAGATGTAAACTTTCTTCAACATAGATCTATCATAAACATCGAGAATAATATGGAGCATTACAGTTAGGTACTGCAAAAAAAAGTTCTATATGAAAACCATCAACGGACAACAGACCAACCATTAAAATGGCGCTTTTGACTTGACTTTTGACTTGACTAAATTATTTGACTTTTGAGCGCTTTAGCGCTTTTAAAACATTTCAGAATATTGCTTATGTATAAAAAGAAAAATGTCACTTTCAGTCATGGCATATCTGGCAACACAAATGTTCAGGGTGAAGAGGTGAAAAAGCTGGACGTCCTCTCAAATGACCTCTTCATTAACATGCTCACATCTTCCTTCACCACCTGCCTGCTTGTGTCCGAGGAAAACTCAACTGTTATAGAGGCAAGTAAAACACATCGATGGCACATTTACTACGTCATGACGTATAGAACCCTTTCTGTATTTAGTTATAAGGAATCCCTTATTAGGGAGTTATAAGTTACGAAGTTACAACAACACACCCACAAACACAATAATATACTTATTAGTACATAGATGTTACGTCAGAAAAGGGGGTGTGGCTTTAAACATTACAATTCAATTTTATTCAAATTAATGTTTACGACCGGATTATTAGTGAAATAAAAAATATTATTCAAACGTAGACAACGGAGTGACCCTGACTAAATAAAATGCCATATTACTAAATAATATGGTGTTATTTCTGAATTTTAATATTCTATAATTTACTTTAGTTAATTACTTGTGTTATAATATTAGATATTTTTTATCAGAAGTTCACGAACTGTAGTGATAGGTACATGATGCAAGATAAGTATTTGTCATTGGAGGTATTTCGATATGTTATCTATTAAACCTTTTTAAAAACAAGATTTTGTGGTTATTTTTATGATCGGTTTTCAAATACGAATACAGACCTAAACATAGTCTGTCACCACAATTGATAGATATACTAGCTTTTTGATGTTCATAATCATACGAAATCTATGAATATAATTTATTTATTTGTAAATATGTACTTAATCTTTTTGTTTCGGTAATGTAAATTTAATTACTTCTGTAATTTAAATTAGAAATGTAACTGACGGCCTTATTGCCCTCAGCGAACCCTTCTCGACAACCAATATAAGGAGAAATATACAAGGAACCTGATATACGAAATGTAGTAGGTACTACTTAATAATATATAAAAACACAAGAAAAGAATAAAATAAATTTAAGTAATTTTTTTAGTAAGTAGTTATAGACGATAGACAGATTATATTATTGCATTAATAAAGTGATTGAAAACAATTACGTATTGTCTCTGCCCTTCAGTAACATATATGGTTTTTTCTCGTTTTCAGGTTGAAACAGAAAGGCGAGGGAAATATGTGGTCTGCTTCGATCCACTAGATGGCTCTTCTAACATTGACTGTTTAGTATCTGTGGGCTCTATATTCGCTATTTACAAGTAAAACAATATTTAATTTTAATATGACATATCGTCACTACCAAATCGAATTCTCGTCTGGTCACCAATAGCATCAATCATTAATTATGTATATTTCTATTAAAATAACCTTAAAACATGTTTTATTGTAGAAAGACATCCGATGGCGAGCCTAATGAATCGGACGCTCTACGCCCCGGACGGGAGTTGGTTGCCGCCGGTTATGCCCTATACGGGTCGGCTACCATGATGGTATTAGCCATAGGAAAGGGCAAGGGTGTGAATGGTTTCATGTATGATCCATCTATAGGAGAATTTATATTGACAGACCCCAATATGAGGGTACCGGAGAAGGGGAAAATATATTCCATTAATGAAGGTTAATTTATTTTTGATATTATTTATAAGTTTAAAAACTTATTAGAATCTTATTCATTACGGTCGGGACGATTTTATAGTTACCATTTGTTTTCTCCTATATAAAATAGGTTATAGGGGCAAAGAAATATAGATTCATATCGTGTGATTGACATATATGATATAGGAATACCTATATGTCAAAGATATGATGTTCTTGTCGTTTTGAAATTAAATAAATTTAACTCTTTAATATATAAAAATCAATCGAACGTCCTATGAAATGACATCAGAATTTCTTAAAATTAATATAATTTTAACACACCAGAAATTAATTTAAATAATATAAAATAGTGCTATTAAATTATTTTCATTAATTTATAGGTTATGCGGCAGAATGGGGGGATGGTTTAAAAAAATATATTGAAGACAGAAAAAACCCACCAAGTGGTAAAGCGTATGGGGCTCGATACGTGGGATCCATGGTGGCTGACGTACACCGGACAATCAAATATGGTGGTGTTTTTATATACCCTGCTACTAAGTCAGCTCCGAATGGCAAGGTAAATAAAGCAAAATATAAACAAGACATAAACAGTCACGCAATTACGTAGGAAACATTAATTTGTTTTCGAAGATACAAGGTATTATGTTAATAAAGGTTTATATTTTAACAAAATCTGTCCTCAATATCGAATGTATGCTTTATAAAAGTGTATTAGAAATAGTTGTTAGGTACAAATGGTTGTATATTTTGTTACCATTAATTGCCAACGTCCATACCACGTTGAATACACCGGTTCTCGTCCGATCACCGAAGTTAAGCAACGTCGGGCGAGGTCAGTACTTGGATGGGTGACCGCCTGGGAACACCTCGTGATGTTGGCCCTTTCATTTTTAAGTTTTATCAATTTAAATTACAACGCATCAACGACTCACGATAAATGAACATCTTTTATTTTCAGTTACGCCTACTATACGAATGCAATCCAATGTCATTCATAGTAACAGAGGCAGGTGGACTGGCAACAAATGGTGAAATACCGATTCTAGATATACAACCTTCCTCAATTCATCAGCGAGCGCCATGCTACCTCGGCTCCAAGAAAGACATAGAGGAACTAATGAGCTATTTGCAATTAACTATTTACTAATAAAAATGATTCGCTTTTCATGATTTTTTTAAAGTTAGTATTAAATAATCTTAAACGTGGGATACTTTAATGAAACAATAATTGTCCAAAATATATATTCATAACATAGCATGCCTCCATCAATCGAAATACATTCAAGGCAACATTTACAGTCTTGAAACTATTGTTCTAAAATCAAATACATTCCATGGTTAATAAGACACTGTCTATGGTCGCTTATTGTCAATTGTCAAAAGATAAAATTATAACAAATAACTTTATCTGTTAAGAATGAACTGGCTGATTCGAAAGATTATATTAATCTTGCAGGTTGTTACAGTTTAACTCTATTCTAAATTTGCAGATAGCAACTACAAATTTGACAACTAACATGCCGCTTATATTGTTCATCTATCTGTGGGAATCTTTAACCAAAAAACTTGTATTATGAATGTCATTATAACTAATAAACCACACAATAAAGCTTACGATGTAAGCGCGAGGAACTGGTGAAACACGTCAAGTATATGCGGATCCAAGTCTTGAGTGAAGAGTAGGGTCTCAAGGGTACTACTGTACTTTTGAACTTGCTCGTGATGCTGAAAATAATATATCATTACAGATCCGTATGTATATGTATGTGTTGTTGGTGTGCCTTGTATATATGTATAATAATGGGCGGCGTCTACCCACACGTACTTTCTTTTTATTACATCTTCTGTGGTAGAGTATAGAAAAATATATATTCCATATCTATATGAAATAAAGTGTTTGTCGCGGAATAGGTTAAAAAAATACGAAAAGCCAATGAAATATTAAAAAACCGCGTGATTTCCAGCATAAAAACATACCAATAAAAACACTTGTGTCAGTCGTCCAATGGTACTTGTATACCAATGTGTGAGTGGATCTCTCGCATCTGTATCTGCTCTCACCAGATGTTCCGAGAGGATCATAATGAAACGCTGGAAAACGATCAGGAAAAGCCTCTTCTGATCCGTGTGACCCATTTCTAGTCTTTCTTCCATACGTTCCACAGCCTGAAAGAAATTACATTACAACAAAATTGTACCAGGTTCTCAGTTTCAAGCTGTGTTTGGCACAAATTATGAAAACATATTTTATGGGTTTTAGATCGAATATGGGTTCGAGTCAAGTATATATAAGAAAGGATGGCATATTTTGAATATTGGCATTCAGTGCATAATAAGATTGAAATAAAATAATCCACACCTCCTCTGTTGGTTTATCCTGGTCCTTTTTCTTCTTGCTTCCACTTTCGTCTTCCGAATCTGAACTACTAGAATCAGCCCTTGCTAACGCTTCCCTCGCCTCTTGGAGCTCCTTACCTGAAAACAAATAGGGTCACATATCATAACGTATCCTCCTTGTATGCAGAACGATAAAAAATAATGATTTGACACATTCAAAAAAATCAATATGTTTTTAATGCGTAATCAAGATAATATTTTTTTTTTGTATTAAGAATTGTTTCCATCCTAATTGGCATTAAATGCTGTATTTCCCCCAAAAAAAATTTTAAACCTAAATTCACCACTTAATTGAGGATTTCAAATCTATCTAAAAAAATAGTTAAATTAATAACGAAACGTTAAACAAGAGCGTACATAATATTGAATGTTTGTACTTACTCAATTTCGAGACATGCTTGTTCATTTTATCAATGGTCAAATGCAACACCTCCCAGAGGGAGCAATGGATAAAGTGCGGCGACATTTCCTTCGAGAACAGCCAAGTGGCCACCGCACTGCACTCGACGATTTGGGTCTTCAACATTTTGTCCACGAGCACGCACACCATTTGCGGATGCTTCTGCCACAGCTCCCAAACATTTCGGAGCACGCAGATCTGAGCTTCCTCCGATTCCGCAAGTATCTGTAACAAATTTTAAGAATATATGTGATTATCTTATACCTGTAAAACAATGAATGCATGTTTTACTTATTTGAGGTACTATAAATAACTTATAAGGCATAATTATTATAAATTTTATAAGTAATATACTAAATTTTGATTATGTATGGATGTATGGGTAATTTGATGGCATTAGTAATTTTTAGCATTTTATAAAACAGACTATTAAAGTTTTTTAAGGAGTAATCGAGTCATTTTTTCTTCTTTGAAAATGACAACTATTGTATCAATTCGCTCACCTTAAAAACATAATGAAACTTGGAGATCGCAGCAAAACTGTGCGAGATACTTTTGCTGCCAAGATTAAGGAGTGTTTGCACAAACACGTCTATCTTCAATGGATTGTACTGGGACGCGTGTGTTGACGCCGCTTCGCCTTCCCTCAGAGGATTTGGGAGTTCCCGGAGGACGTTTAGGGCCTCCTCGGGTGTACACTTGTTACGAACACATACAACTAGCTGATGAGCTGCCTCCGTCCCGGGTAAAGATGCTGAAATAATAATATTTAAGTGTCGTTATTAAAAGTGTATTCTAGGATGTATCCAAAAATTCTTATCATTTCGCAGGAATCGTATTTCAGACTGAAATTTCGGAGCTGACTGCTCTCGTCATAGATGTTAAGAATAAAGTACTGTACCGATTTTAAGTGCGAGTCCGAGATCTATAGAAAAGTTCTGTTGGACTTGTTTTTCAAAATTCAATAATAACTTGAATAGATGTTATAAATATTTTTTATAATGTATTCCATTACTTATTACTAGAAGCTATCTATGTACTAGACAAGTAGTAAAGATGAAGATTGACGATTATGTATTTTTAAACGTCCGAGTAATCTTTACAACATATAATGTAAATGTACGACTAATGGTAATTAATAATGAAAAACGCTCATTAACAGTAAATTACAATATCATAGGTAAACTACCTACAGTTAAATTATGAATATTGACGTTCCGCGTTGTTCGGCGCGCGTTAAAAAAAACAGCGAACAGACCACGAGATGGAAAGTACGCACGCGACGCTTTTCACTCGACGCTCGCGATTTTCAGCAGACATTATCACTCAATTATTAAAGCGATATTAATACTCCTTTTACAGTCTGTTATTAATAGGAAACATTACTATCTTTGTAACATTTATATTACAATTCAATTATCTCTGTTAATAGAATCGGATAGGCTATATTTTAAAATGCAGATATGTGTTTTACACATAATAATAAGTATAAATGCACATAGAAACCACTCTCACTCCAATTACTTGTATCAAAGATACTAACTATTAGGTTATTACTATAAAAAAAACACAAATTACTCGTAAATTTTGGAATTTAAAACAATATTTTATTATTTAAATTTGATTTCCGGTATTTTACAGTTCGCAAAATTAAATTAACAATCGTAATAATATGTCAACGACCGCTATCTTCCGATAAAGATTTAAACGACATTATGAAAATTGCGCGGAAACGTTTCAACATACGCATTGTATTAGATGTTATCTGGGCATAACAAAGTGCTAATTATGTACAGAGATCATCACTCTATCCTATTGCGTTCTCGAATAACGCAACCGATAGAAAAACTTCTTTAGCTTTATACTTTATGCCCTATTGTTATAGGTAGAGTGAAATATTAGTAATATGTAAGCTGTGCAAAAATTCTTTTATACTCAAACATTTGCACTCTTTAAAGCGCCGGTCAAAATAGAATTTGGAAAATATTAAAGTTTTATCAATATTTCTATATTAGTCATCAAATACTATATCGCCTCAACGTCAAGTTAAGCAAGCACAATTGTAATCAAAATAACTAGCCCCGACACCAAACTAATAAAAAACCCCTATATCATTAATATAAATTCATATAAAACACGCGGGCATGCTCATGGAGCGTGCAAAAGAGGAACAGTCTCTATACTGAAATTACTGTAGATTTCCTATAATTTGCAATATTTAACTAAAAACTATAAGAAATCGTATAAAGAAACATGACAAGCGACAAAATAACAATAAAACGTGTGGTCGTCTTTAAATTAATTACATTATTATCAAAATCAAAATTTTGAATAAGCAAAGCTGTTATACTGTTTTAGTAAATCTACTGTAATCTAATCTACTGTAATTTATTGCCTGCAGCGCTGTTTGCTTTCGCGTTCTGGAAACACTGAAGAGGGGTGGTGTTTAGCTTTTCGCGCCAGTCCGCAGTAGGGTGCGATCGCTGCGCACGCGCAGAGTTAAACATTAGTGGCAAAGCGAAGCCGATCGTGCAGTGAACCAGTGATCAAAGATGCGATCCGCGTTGCTTTGCGTTTTCTTTACACTAATTGTAAGTATAATTTTGCCGCTTTCCTCACATATTCCAAGAGATATTTTCATTAAGCAGTGATTTATATTTAAAATAATTGTTTTACACAATGGAATTATCACTAGAGGCAACCTCGTAAAAGCAGTTACTATGTATTTTCAAGTGAAAGACATCTATACTAATAATAAGACAGTAAAAATCGAAAAACTGTACATTAAATATTTTTCCAAAAAACTGAAAGGAGGCAATTAAAGAAGAGTCATAGAAACCAAAAAACCAATTTTTGGAATTCTTGTCTGTCTGTCTGTCTGTCTGTCTGTCTGTCTGGTACTTTATAACTTGAAAACTACTGAACGGATTTGAACGCGGTTTTCACAGTTGGATTATATATAATTAGGAGCGTTGTCAAAAGTTTATTTTGTCAAAATCGGTTAAGAGAAAAAGAAGTTATGGTCAATTGAAAATTTACTTCAACCACTGCTTCAAATTTTTTAAACACTTATATTGATTGATTAGTTATATATTGTTAAATATGTTCTAATATAAGTTAATCTTAATATTAAAACTTATGAGAGGTAACAAAAATAACAAATAACGCAGTGCGCGCGGGCGCGGTTGAAGTGTTGAACAATGTGCTCGATAGATGGCGTTGATAAAATTCGTAGATTTATTTTATTTTTTTATTTCTTAAACCTATACAGCTTATCAAAAACAGTTTACACAATAAAAATAGATTAAAAATAAAGCCAAAATGAGGTTAAAATATAGAATCGGAAATATAATCTAAGATCAGGAAAAAGAATAACAAAAAAAAACACGAACAGAAAAAAAAAAAATATATATATACACATGAACAAGTGGAACTATGTGAAGTACGAGCATTTTAGTGTGTGCAATGGTGTTGCTGTGTGAGTGAGTGTGCGAGGGTGAGTCTTACTTTTTTTTTAAAGAACTTCTACTTAGGCCAAATATATCCATCGCGGTGTTAAGATGCTCCATTGTGTAATGACTACCATGCACTTCAAACTTTCATTAACGTTTTACCCTATGATTATTTTGAGTGAACACTACCTATACCAACAAGTAAAAGGAAACGAGTGAAAAGACGTTTATCGTTTGTCCGCTCCCATTTTTCCATCTACATCCTTAACGTTAATGAGGTTTACCTTTTATTATTTGGCCAAGCTAATAAGTAATAACCTCACAAGTACGTATTTCGTACTCAAAACTTCCTAAGAATTTTCTTTCAACTCTTAACCGCTGAGGAGTTTTACCTTCCATCATCAGCTCATCCACATAAGAAGATGACTATCAGAATATAAAATTGTCAGAATAGTAATTGCCTGTACGTTAATTTGAAAGTTGCCCTCGATTTCCCTGAATCATCCGATCCTGTAAAGCTACATCATCCCTGAGTAACACAGGCTATATATAATTCTAATTGTAACAAGATTTTAGCCCGTGAAAGAAAGCCCTGTCGAGATCATTAAAAAACGCTATATACTTAACCAAATTACACGTGGGCGAAGCCGCGGGCGGAAAGCTAGTCTACAAATAAAAAAATATACAAATTTATAATGTCGATATTTTAGTTAACACAGATTTAGATGTAGGCATTAAAAACAATGCTAACAAAAAAGGCTTAAATATCACACAATTCAAGCTTTTAGATTGAAAAAAAATACTGGTACGAATTACCTCTGAAAAAACATATTTGCTATAACAATTCCTATAAATAAACATCATATAATAAATAGCTAACAACGATAATCATAATCTGAAAAAAAAATTCAAACGCTTTGATGTACATTTCAATTCGATCAAACATGAACCGGTTAATTCTTCTGGTTACAACATACGTTATCACCATCATAGATCACCTCTCGATAAAAAGTGAAATAATAGCAAATCACACGGCAATGCTCAATGGTGTATGGAAAAAGATAAAGCAGTGACCTCCACTGGCATTGTTCAAAATTCACACGTTATATGGAGCAATATTTATTATCTAGAGGTACATCTCTAGTTTTTCCTTTAAGAATTATAAATGCGTATTTTAACATTGTGAAATTGTAAATGTATTGATTTTATCATTGAAACAAATGGTCTAATAGCTAATACCGCTGTAACTAGAAAATATTTGTAAACAATTTAAATTAAATACATATAAGGTATTATATAATTTAGAGATGCTAAGAGCCCAAATGGGTCTTGGACTCGGTTAGTATAGTTTATTTTTAATTACACTAGTTTTTGGTTAGATAATGGAACTAAATCCATTTGGCTAACGTTGTTCTTCTCATATCCGGTATTACATATGTTGTTAAAGATTGTTGAAATTGAAGATTATAGTTTATGATTTAATGCGAAAATGTCTCCTGAAATCAATTTAAAGCCATATGAATTTGTGATTGGAAACTAGCCAGGGTTGCATCTCACTGCACGCAACAACTGCACGCCATCCGACGTGCACTTTCCCAACTACATTTTACTTTCAAACGCATCCACGTTCTTACCGAACGATAATTAATAATTTATGCGGTGTAATTTCAATATTAATTACATTCACCAACAAATTTCCAGATTCATAAAGAAGGAACTGTGCGAGGCGATGACTTCAGACCGACACCGATACCTCTAGACGAGTGGCATCCCACGAAACGAGATGCTGGCACATTGCAGGAAATAATAAAAACAGAGTCGCCACCCTCCGTAACTGCTGTACCAGCTCACTACTGGGAGGATGCATTGAGACACAGCGTTTATCTCACATTAGTAAGAGACAAAATTGATCAACTCATCACCAAAGGCGACGTCATTGCGCCCAGTAGTATCGATCAAGCTACGTCAAAAGGAATTGACGACCACGACTTATGGGAGAAAATTAAGAAGGCACCCTTCGATAGACGACAATACGAAGAGGGTAATTCTTCAGACGTTGCCATAGTAGCGAAGGGTCGGCTTCTAGAAAATAAGGAAGGATACCAATTCGCGGAAGACGATAAATCCCAAAACAATTGCAGCGAAGATAGGTGCGCGGAAGGTGTTAAAGCGTTTTGGTCAGTTAAACGTGTCCGACAAAGAGAACAAGAAACAAATGGTAAATATCACTACGAGTTAACCTTCTCGGTTGTATCGCAAATTCCGAAAAGGCAACCAAAGCCGTATGAAAACTCAATAAGGACGTTCACGGTCCGAGAGACGTCTCCCGAAAAAACAGTGGATTATCCACAAGAAAACAGAAAACATGAAACATATGCAAGACCGCAAAGAGCTATTTGGTTTCATAAAAACATAGTCCCGATTCCACCTCACACCAGACGACAACCTACCAAAGGCCTAGACAGAATATTTTCATCTATCTTCTCTGATAGCGATGACTCATCGCACGATCAACCTCAACCGAAATACAGAAGTAATTCTGCTCCTTTTCAAGCATACCAACTGTCAAAGGTTGGACATGCCGGGCCTCCTGTAGATTATCATCAGCCAACAAAATCATTCCCGTATCCATATAAACAGTCTCAACCGTATAAATATATTCGGCCACCTCTTCAGGCTCCGCCGGCAGGACCCTTACAACACCATTACTTGGACTATGAGTCAAGTCCTATTATAAATGGAAATCCTTATCCACATGATTCTCGAGTTTCACCCACGCAAGCTGTTAAAACAACAAGGCCAGCTGTTTTGCCCACACCTGTTCCTTTAACCTCACCACAAAAGGAACAAACATTTAACTTAGGAACACCAATGTTTATCGATAGTGCGGAAAGCTCTGAAAATATAACGAGATATGAGATTAACAATTCTTATAAAAGTCCCACAAGAGTTAAGTCAACCTCGTCTAAAGTGAACTACTTTCCAGAACATATAAGACCGCCAGTTTATAACGCTCCGCCCGGAGTATTTGTAACAATGGACAAAAAGCCTTTTAAACCGTTGCCGCCTTTAAAACACGTTCAGCACAACTCCAAACCCCATAGAGTCAATAAACCAGCCGATTTTAGACCGAGTCCACAAGTTCACGACTCACAATCACCAGACTCCGACCCATTATTTGAAACTGCATTTAGACCAATAGCTATGAATTATGCTGATAGCAGCACTACAGAAGCAATCGCACTGGTTCACATTAAAAAAGGTAACAATAAACAACGAAAAACCAGCTCTAATCCTAAGAAACCAATGAAAAAGCACCACAACGTCAAGGCCAGCAAACCCGTAACCACTGCAACTCCAGACATTATAACAGCTCAAACTATACCCGACGGTGATGAAGACACTTTGGACTGGGCTAACGTATTAGGGGCTTTTACAAAAACCACACCGATGGTGATACAAACGGAGAGGCTAATACCCGTCGAAACCACAACTAGCTACTTGCTAAATACCAGTGCAACATTGATATGGAAAAATCCCTCTACTGTTACAGTACCCACAGAAACAACAACTCCTACAACAACGACTACTACAACAGTAAGACCTAAGAAACGCACACGTCCACCTCCAAAATTTACTAAACAAGACAAGTTTAAAAAACACAAGAGAGTTACAACAACTTCCACAACCGAAATGACTGAGCATCTAGAGAAAACCGTAAGAAAACCGACAACAGAATCCACACCTGTAAGCCCAACCACAAAAAGTGTTAAATCATTATGGGATTCTAAAAATAAAACACATGCAACATCTACTACAACAACAACAACACGACCAACAACCATGTCAACAACTCGACCAACAACCACGAAAATAGTAATTCCAATAAAACAGGCCAGTACTGCATACACAACAACATTCGCCCCGCAAATGTCTACAACGCCGAAGATAGAAATAAAACAACCTCCCACGCATATACCAAGAAATATCAATCGTTTTAGGCAATCAACATTATTTTATAAAGGAACCTCGGTCAAACACGACAAGTGGTCATTTAGAAGTAACAGTTCTTCACAGCCTCAAAACTACAGAAGAACGTCAAATTTCCAGGGATACGTTACATCTACTACACATGCTACGACACCAAAAGAACAGCAACTCAAGCAAGACAACATAAGTCACATAGATATTTCTAGTACAACTGAGAAAATTGGTTCAAGCAAAAAAGGAGAAAATTTTTCCAATAACAGTGTACACTTTTCTGAAGAAAATGCGGATAATGAAACCGAAAATAGCCAAGAAGAGTCAGAGTTTATCTTTGAACAGTCCACAATCGCCACTGATACAAACAATGAGGTTTTAAATACTTCAACAATTGAAACTACAACACAATTTGATTCCAAAATCAAAACTAAATGCAAGAAGAAAAAACTTACAACTACCACTATTGAAACACCAACAGAAACGTTCACTGAACAATCAACACCCAAATCTACCACAGAAGACTCGACCGACGACATTTTCGAACAACTTTTCGGATTCAATTTCAACTCGGAGACAACTACCACAAAGGATACATCCCCAGAATTATTAGAAGGAGAAAGTTCACACCACGCCAGTTTTTTAAAAGCAGATGATGGCCTGACTGATTTTATGGCTGACTTCAATAAAAAACACAATCATTCAGATCCGACAAATGACGATTATGATGAGGACGAAGACGACTATGATGACGATGATGACATTCCAAATACTGATGACGAATCCAGTGAAGACGAGAATGAAGACCCTCAAACAGAGGACAATGATAAGGAATCCAGTAGGGACTCGCGGTATGAAAGCTATGACATGGGACGTCCCTATAGTTTCCTAGAGCTAATGGCTATGGAATAGAACATCCCATTATTTTTAATGCATCACAAAATCTTGCAATAAAGTCAAAGGCATTTAGACATTGTCAGAATCATACTTAAAAACGATTGATTATAGTTGTTGTAGTATTGTAAATATATAGTAAGTTTAGCTTTAGTTATCTTATTTAAATTAAAGAGTAAATTATTATGATTATTTTATTTTTCTTACCAGCTCCTTCCATAGAGTATTTATATATTGGTTCGGCTTTTAAAGGTACAAAAGCAGCCAGTGTTTCCGGGACCATGTCCTTAATTCTCTGATTATATGATAACCTGAAATTTATTTGACTTTGAATTAAATATGCATTCACTTTACTACAATGGAGGGGTGATGTCATTAAATCCAAATCAATTTTGGACACCTAGATTAGAAGAACAGAGAATCTATATTTGTTCTCGGAACTGCGTGGCATTTGGCCAAAGATATAAGTCAGAAGCCAAATTGTATGTTCCTATAGCTTATTGAATCTAAGCTTAAGTCTCATTTATTTAAGTTAAATAAATATATGTAAGCAACACAAGTAAAAACTAAAAATTTTTTTTTTAAATTATACCCTGAATAGACAAATCAGGTCAAATAAAGATTTAAATCATTATTTTTGTAATACCTCTGACATTTGCTTAGCACCTCCTTAATAAAACGAGGTTTGGGATGATCAGGATCAAGCTGGGCACACCCCTCCCAATCTTCCCAGGACCATCTGAATTGAAAGTTACTCAAGTGATATGAGAACCAATGCACCAACCTTAAAAAACCACACTGTTAAATAATAACATTATAACAAATATATCTTAAAAACATTAAACATTATCAAGAGAAAAAAATATTTTTTTAAATAAAATAAAAGCATCTTGTATAAAATACACTTGATAATGAGGGTAAGAAAAAGTTTCTTAATTTTTAATTCTGTTTAAATTGTAATAATTACTTAATGTTATGTTAGTGTTGTGTTGACATTGTATTGATAAGAGCGTGTTATTGAGATAAGACGATTCAAAAAACCTAAAGAGCTTAGTAATATTAGTATAGTACTCCTCACTTTCTGATAGTGACGGCACTTAAACTCCAAATAAACAAGATTATTTTTCTAAATGATTGTTAGATTGAATGATCGAAACATACCGATCAAAACAGGCTACGTTCATGCTATCAATCCGCATGAAAAGTATCTCCGTGGCTTGTGCCAGCACCTGTGGCATTGTTGCTGGCTGAAGTTTACACAGCTCAATTAATATAGATCCATAACAAATCTGTAAATATCTTGGCCTGGGTAAGTTAAACAGCTCTGCAAATATGACTTCCACAATACAGTATTCCAAGGGTATTTTAGCTTTGTACGGAAAGCAGAGTAACTGGGCTGCACATTCTTTCCTCTCCAGATGGTAGGCTTCAATAATATTGTGCAAGTGCTCCTCAATAAGAAAACGTTCAATTGAATGGACTCCTGGCAATACTGGCCCATCTGGACAGTCAGTATAATCAAACATACGGAATACCACACGAGGCATAGGATATGAGTCTCCATCATTGTGAAGAGGTGGCTGAAAAATTAATTTTAATATCAAAGCACAAATGGATACTGAATTTTAAAAGATCAATATTATGCAATTACAACTAATGCTTTTCAACATCTTTTTAAATGTCTTTATAAGACTAAAGCTTAGACTCAAAGGTATGTAATTAATATATTATTAATATGGTGTTCATACTCTCAACTAATTCTCCACTGTCTATGAAGTTGTGATATGTCCAGTGATATGAAGTTATGTTTTGTTGTTTTAGATTGTCTATATTCAAATATGTTATGTACATTTAACATATTTATTATAATTTACAAGTATATTATTATACCTCTGTATATGATTACCTGAATAGCTGGTAGAGTATGTTGTAACGCCTCGCACAGAATAGAGTCAAAGGCAAGGTATGGTCGTGGAATATGTTTTTCTGACCAATTGTCCTGTCTCAACTTCTTTATCTGAGCCCATAAACAATCTAAATACTCTTCTTGTAAGTGTGGTGTGTCTACAGACCATACTTTAAGAGCTGACCAGTGTTTCTTGCTACGCTTGTTCAAAAACACTTCTATAGTAACAAGAAGGTGATCAAGCTGAGACTCTTTTTTTTCATACAGCTCTCTCCCTACCCATGGCAATGTTGATAGGACTGCAAACACAAACCAATCTCTTCTGACTTGTGGCACTGAATCGTCATTGGCACAATCAACCAATGTCTCCAATAAGGTAAGCAATGATGAAGCAGCCAACACATGACAGTTTACTAAATCCGATATGAATCTCAAACAATATCTGGCTGCATTCCATTTTCCACACTTTAAATTTTCCTTAAAAGTTTTTACTATGTAATCAACAAATTCACCACCAAAATTGTAATTTTTAGCATTAAGTAGACCGACTAGCGTAGCATAAATCGTACACTTCTCGGGCATTCGGATAGCACATTCTGTAAGAATACGCAAAATTTTTACTCTAAATGTGCTCAGGTCAGCTTCCAAGACACTGGCTAAACCTTCAAGATTACTTTCCAAGCTTGAACTACTTTTTTCCCCAACTCTTAGAATGAGCGACTCGAGCCTATCTTCAATCTCTTGATTTTCCGATACGCGGCGGCGTTTTCTATGAAGACGTTCTGTAAAGAATAGGTCACCACGGTTATGAAAATAAAATTTTATAACCTTAAACTAAATAAAATATTCGTGGCAAACTACCGTATCCATCTTCTTCTTCGTGAGGTCTACGACGATTCATAACGGCTCCTTGTTTTCTTTATAAATCAGTAGCGTACACAATTTACGTGTGTTTTTAAAGTGTACGCAAATAGAACCAAAACATCATTAATTGCAAATTGCTAAATCATAAATTCTTGTTTTCTTTTTGGTTTTTTAATTGTCTATGCAAAGCACTTTAAAAGAAATGTAAAAGTGGTATTGGGAGGACAAAAACAACGAAAACCAAGTGCGAATGTCACTACTAAACTACCAATTAATGGTGTGCGGAATCGAATATCAATAATCGATTATGAACATAATCACGGTAATCGATTATCGATTACCGTTTACGTAATCGATTTAGAAAAATCATATTTCTGCCGGCCTCTAATATTTGAACCTGTGGTGTTCCAGCAACTTTAGTTCCCTCAGAAAGGATATTTTCTAAAACTGGTCAGATAACTAATTTGAGCAGCTGGTTGCTCCCAAAGCACCTGGATTATATTATATTTTTAAATGCAAACTGGAAACTGCTTGAAAATACGATAATGTAAATTATCATTAAGAATCTTTATCTTTTAGAAGTAGAACAGTGAATCAAAAATAAACATTGCTTTGTCTTGATTGATTTGATTTATTTTAATAGCCTTTGTTTTTATAACTTATTTGTTAAATTTCTTACCTTGCAAAAAGCAAATTGTAATGACTAATAAATCTTAAAAGTACTTTAAATAGTTTTTTTCTGTTCAGACTTAACATATAAAAATAATATTAGGATGTCTTCAGCTACATATTTTAATGTGTAATCCTTACTTTATAAAAAGTATAGATTTATTTTAATAAATGCAAAAGTGTGTTTGTTTGTCTTTCTTTCGCATCTCAACTACTGGCCGATTTGGATGATATTTGATATGCACATAGTTGGAGGAGGGTGAGTGCCATAGGCTCGTCTTTATCTCGAAAAATTTAAGAGTTCCTGTGGTATATTTTGAATATCATATTCCGCGCGAGCGAAGCCGCAGGCGTTCCCTAGTAGTTCCAACTTACAAGTAATCAAGCATAATCGATTAATGATCGATCATTATTTTTAGGATAATCGATTAGTCGATTATCATAATAATCGAATCAGCACATCACTATCCAATATGATACACATTTGTCCTTCAAAGAACAGACAAAAGCGAAGCGTGTTCACGCATCACGTGGTGTATTGTGTATGTGTACTATGTAGACTTCAACTACTGTAATGTATAAAAAATCATCTATGGTATCCAGAATACACTGTACATATCTCATATTTCACCGGCACTTCACGTAGCAGTCAGCAGTATGTCAATTGTCAATTATGTTTTCACTAGTTGTTTTTATTAAGTTTGCCTGATTCATTTGAAGAAAATTTAATAACATATTAAAAAACATTAACATTTTACAATATGTGTATACAAAAATATATAAATATATAATTAATAATAAAATATTTTACAATGATTGAATACACTTTACGAATTTTGCCAAAATCTTTTACAATTCAATATGAAACCTTGGTAGCACCATTAAATTTGAACATCACGCACAATGTTCAGGAAGGAGGTCTTAAAACGAGGTGACCATTGACAAATCCTCGACATTTTTGAAATAACTAAGCCACACAATTGTTATTTTAAAGTATTAATGTTTATAGACCATCACAAAGCAATGGACTGTGGTGCCAATTTTTACTGCCGTTGGTGCTATGCATGTATTATATCTTGGAAGAGGTGACACTATTATACAAGATTAGCACTTTTCTATCTTTGGGCTTGTTGACTTACTGCTCTCTATTTATTCTTTTCCTCTCCTTATCAAGTCTTGTTGTGAAAGAGCCTGTGTATGGTGGGTGTCTAGCTTCAAGTCTCATACCTACCTTACTTCTATATGGTGTTTTGAGGCAGAGTAAGTGTTATTAATATACCATAACATTTTCAAGATATATAAAATAAATTAGTCTTTTTATAAAATATATGTAATATTTTTGAACAAACGGGTGTCCTAGTATTGTATATTTTTTAAAAATTATTATAATAAATCTAAGATAAAAATTAGACAAGAGGAGATGTAATAAAATGTGTCGAAATACTTTTTCAGATTTGCTGTTTTCCTTCATTGTTTCATCAGCAACTGTAGTATCATTTGTTTGGTTCCTCCGTTATTCCTTGGTTATGCTACCAAAAACATTTACAATAGGGGAAAGCATTATAGCTAACCAGAGTGTTGTACTCTTTGTTATTATATCGATTTTAAATTGGATGTTTGAGTCACCAGAACTGGATGATGAATTTTTTTTTATTCATGCCATTGTTTTTGTAAGTTATCTTTGGTTTTTTATGCTCTGTCATATTCTTTTTAATACTTAAGATCTTGAAATGTAATTAAATTTGTTCAATTGTCCTATAACATAAGTATTTTTGTTGATTTTATTTCTAGATAGACTTTTTAAACTAATATGTTTTTATTTTTGTTACAGACAGTATTGGTGGCAGTAGGGCTAATGATTGTGGCTTTATATTATCTAAATGATACACTGCGGAATATGCGTACTTTGATACAAATAATTGCAACTGGAGCAACATTAGTATTGATCACGCTCCATTTTGTCATTGGAGTAGACTTTGTAAATAAAATTGTGAAGTTTATTTTTTTTACAGGGTATAGAGTGAGTTTTTTGAATTTGTAGTAGTATATTAAAGGTAAAAAACCATGTTTAATTGCTTGACGAAAATCACTTGTCATGATTTGTCTGAATTTTGAAGAATATCACTTACCAAAACAAGCAAATCATTGCTGTTTTTATTTCAATTATAAACACAATTATTTTGCTGCTGTTTTGATTAAAGAAATTGTCATGTCATTGAATTGAGAAGTTTCGAAATCATTAAGCATTAGTAGCATTCTGGTCTACACTAAAGAAACCTAAATAACTTTTTAACAATGAGCCATAAAGGTTCATCTTACTAACATTTACATTGTTCTTGTGAAAAAGCAACATAATAAAATAAACATTATTTTGCAGAAAGAAATTATAACCTTCTGGATGATATTAGTCGCTTTATCAATAACTGCCTTGTTGATACGTACCAAATTGGCAATTAAAGCAACCACAGTAACCAGAAAGACTTTTCATGTATTGGCTTCTTTAGTATTTATGTCTGGAATACTTTTTGATCTGCAATTAATGCTTTTAGCATCTGGGATAGGCTTGGGAGTTATTATTTTTGTTGAAGTAAGTTTACTTGCTGTCTGGTATTCACAATACAAATGGAAACCCAATATTTATATTGTGTTTCCAGATATCTTCATCTAAACAATATTTATCTTCAAGGGCTTTAATATTTTTTTATTATACAACAGGCTTTGAGAAAAAGTAAAATAGAACCAGTTGCATCTGCATTACAGGCCGCTTTTCTAACATACAGCGATGAAAAGGTATTTCAATAACTCTGTTATTATATGAAATTTGTGAGAACGGGAACACTTAATAAATAGTTTATGTGATTTTTCAGGACTGCGGGACGTTTGCGATGACACCTCTATATTTGTATGTGGGACTGGCATGTCCCTTGCTATTAGTGCCATCTTATAATGAGGATCATAAACTGGAACTACTAAGCGGAGTATTGTCCATTGGAATTGGAGACACAGCAGCTAGCTGGTTTGGTTCTCGGTTTGGCTTTAATAAGTGGTCAGGTTAGTATATCTTTTTGACTTTTGCCTAGACGTGTCATGTTGATGACAAATTCGAATTATAGAGTATAAATGTTTTTAAGACATGTTTTTTTATTCATATGAAAATGTATTTTTTGTTTAGATAGTAACAGAACAATGGAAGGGACTGCATTCAATATTTTATCCCAAATAGGAACTGTTTATACCCTTATTATATTTGGTATGTAGAGTGAAAGATAAGATAAAAAAAATTAACCTAAATGTATAGTTTTATGTTGTACTTTTAATAAACAAATAATAGCCCTATATTGTGATTTCTATCCAATGTAAGTATAAAGCAACTTTGAGTGCCTTATAAATCTTTAGAAGACTGTACCAAACATATTTTGTTATAACAGGATTTGTTTGTACTTTGTTAAACATGTTTTTTTAAAAGCTTATTTACATAAGACAGTATTTGGTTTTTTACAGACTTAATCAACTCTAAAAACGCCTTGGCACGTACTACATTTGTGGCTACTGTCACAAGTCTAGTGGAAGCCCAAACTGATCAAGTTGATAACCTGATTCTACCTTTAATTAGTATTGCTGCCTTTCAAATAACTAGATTTGTTTTATAATGTTCTATCGAAAATTTTATAAATGGACACGAAATTACTAGATGAAATATTTTTGTATAGACATGATATTAAATTGTCTGTTTAGTTTTGTGTTGTTTTAATAATCTGTAAGGTAAATTGTCTTTAAGACTGAAACATGACATTCCCAATTGTGATACCAAATATATATATTTTATTTTAAAAAATGCCTTTAAATTAAAAAAACTGTTAAGTGATACAATTTATTATTTATTTAATTTATCATTTTTCAGATTTAACTTCGTCCTTAATTTCTAACTTAATTATTTTAATCTTGTCCTCAGAGTTGCCATTGCTTTTATTTTTAATTAGGATGCGTTTCTTCTTAACCCCTTTACATTTTGCTTTATATATTTTTTCTAGAGCCATTATATCTTTCCTATTTATGGTCCAGTTAACTATGGAATGTTCTGCTAATTTGATAAAATTTTCTTCTTCATTATAAATGGGGATTTCAATATTTAACATTTTCATAACACTCTCTAACACTTCATCCACATAGTAATTAATAACTAAATCAGCTTTGTTATCCTAAAAATCAGAAAAATAATTTAAAAAAATCAATTAAATTGTGAGTCAACTAGAGCTACCAATGGTGTTTTTTGGTTATTTATGTCATGTTTATAGTGAAGGAAACCATTGTAGGAATATATGTGTGTGTTATGTACAAAAATTTGATCACCTACATATTAAAAAACTAGTTTAATATTATTTACTTACATGTTTTGTTGGCTGTAGATTACAAATAACTAGCTTTCCTCCATACTTCACAGTCTCTAATGGCAAGTTACCACTGGGAACTATCTGTAGTGTTGTTCCCAAACAAATGCTTAAATCTGCAATACTGTTCACAAAAAGCAGATTTTTGATAAATCTTTACAAATTTTTTTTATTTGGATTTACCCTAAAATTAGATTTTACATTATTCTATTCAGCGCAATAGCAAATATAATAACCTGGAGTGCAATTCTGCAGATATGAGATCATTTTCAGGTAAACTGTGCTCCCAGTCCAACACAGCATCATACAATTGTCCACGACATGGCCGACCCCCAATGTGTACTCCACCACATGGCACCCCACTACACTTTTTGCCCACAGTTTCCACTGGGCTGCTACGTACAAACTGTCTGTAATCCAAAGTAAAATAAATAGTGTGTCAAAGAGCGACTATTTTGTAGTTTTGAGTTGTTTTATTGATTGGCAACAGCTTAAAATAAATATTTGCTGTATTCGTTTATAAATGTAACTGAGGTGTGTAAGAATCACAGGTGGCAATGTTTAAGGCAAACATTTTGAGGAAACTGGAATGTGTCAACCAAAAGTTAAAAAATGTCTGTCACAAAAAGACTGATCACTAACTTGTTTGTGAAAGATCAAAATTACAAAAAAAAACAATCAATTTAAGAGCCAAGACTCATACCAAAACTGTAAAATGTACTAAAACCTAAAAGGGTTATAGTGACTCCGATTTATTACTATTCTTCAATATGTCAGGGACAATACACTTGGATAATGGCTAATGACTAAAATAGTTTAGTAAATTTATTTTATTGATATGCTTACTTTTTACAAAGATTACACTCATCCACAAACATATTTCCATGCAGTTCAGCTAAATATTTTCTAGATAATCCTGACTTTAAATGCAAACCATCTATGTTCTGACTTACAATGTACTGTACTTTATTGCATTCAACTAATTTCTTCAACATCATGTGGGTCTTAGTTGGTTTTGCATCAGCAAATGATACATTAATATTTGGTCTTTTCCCTTCTCTCTCTAGAGTCCATACCCCATTTGGGCCTCTAAACATTTATAAATAAAAATATCACATCACATTACTATACTATAAAAACAAATACCTTTGGTAAGATTTTGGTTTAAAAATACAGTACTCACCTAAAATCAGGTATGCCTGCTGATGTACTTATTCCAGCACCCGTGTGAACAACTATATGTTTGCTTTCCTTTATTAAATCAGCCAAAATCAGACTCTTTTCTTTGAACTTCTCAGCAGATTCAAATTTCTGTAATAAATAGTCTTTTTAGACATTTAAGCAGTTAATATTCACAATTAAGTAAGTGTTTTAGGAATGTTATGGTATATAGTTTATACATAGTATATATTTTTGAGAATAAAACGGGGAACTGTACCTCTGGGACCCCAAGTATTCCCTTGTCTTCATATGGCGATAAACCTTCAGCATAATTGCAGGACATTTTAAAATTAATTTCTGTTTTTATTATAATTTGCTTTTATTTATCACATGCCACTCATTCGTATATTTTCATTCATATATATTGAGGAGGTAAAACTTTTAATTTATTACTTGTCTTTTATATTTTTTGAAATCTATTTTCAAATTTGAAAAACAGTAAAAACAACTGCCATTGCAGGAATTTTACAATTGCCCACAGCCGACGGTACGCACACGCCAATGATCAATCTCGAGACTCGAACTGCCATTCAATGACATGTCAACTGTCAACTGTGAACTGACATTTCATTAATCTTTCATACCTATTTCGTCACTAGTGATTACGATAATATCAAAGTTATCGATTATTTTACTATACAAATTACAATCTTGCATTACATATCATATTTCATGTTACCTATGGCCTTTACCCTCACACTCTGTGATGATGATACACATTTGACACTATTTATGTTAGTGGTCGGCGCTCGCTAGATTCTTTACTCGCTAGTCGCCCCGCGGCCGTTACTCGTTAGAGTATATTTGTCCAAATTTATATTTTTGTTTCTGTCCTAATTTGAAAATGTTTCGTCATATTAGCAAAACAGTAAAGTTACAAAAAGCACAATTTGCGACAGCAGCAGCGCCCGCGCCGCATACCAGCCCTGATATTTTGTACACTGGAGTAAGTACATTTTGTTCACTAGTTTTAGTTACTTAAAATAATTGTACATTGTTTATAATCTCTCTTCTGATCTTCTCTATTAATTTTTATAATCACCAAATAAAAATTTGCCTAAACTCGCACATATATAATATATTCAAGAATTGTCCTTGTTCAGTTTAAAGCGTTAATCGCCGGTACTACTGGTTCGACGGTAGGTTTGGGTTCGTTAGTCTGTTTGTCGAGAAGGTTATAGGACAAATTATATTAATTAATTAAAAAAATCACTTCTTATTCTTATTTTTATTAATGAGAAGATCTAAATTGTTTATATGATTTAGTACTTTTAAGAATTAGATCTTGCAACAAATATACTACACTAACTCAAAAGTTCTAGAAGTCTAGAATGTCTAGAAGCCCTCATGATGGTAGCCATTTCAAGACTTTAACAAATCATTGACAATGCCACTTAGTAATTCGATTTAGAAGAATTGTATAATCTGAATGTTGCTCTTGTTGGTACACCTCATAAAACTTCTAAACTAATTATTTAACATATTAATAATTGGTTGACATAATAACACATACTGAATTAAAAATAAAGACCTAAACCGAGAGGGTGTTTAATAATGAAAATTATATAAAAATATTTTTTTACAGCTATTTATAAACAATGAGTGGGTGAAGTCTTCTGATGGCAAAACTTTTCCAACTGTGAATCCAGCTAATGAGAAAGTTATTGCTGACATTCAGCATGGTGGACCAGCCGATATTGAAAAGGCTGTCCAAGCAGCAAAAGATGCCTTCAAGTAAGATTTTAATAAGAATATAATACAGTTTAAATCTAATGGCTTGGGATCTATTCACTGTTAAACTAAATAGAAAACATATGTCATATCATTAATATATTTTCCTTCCCAAAAGAACTTGCTTGGTGATAGAAAATATAATTACAATGTGAGCACCCACAACATACTCAAATCTTTCCATCAATTTTGTAATATATTGTTTTTTTTTAAAGGTTGGGTTCACCATGGAGGACAATGGACGCATCCAATCGGGGCCACCTAATAAACAAACTTGCTGATCTTATTGAGAGAGACCGGGCTTATATAGCAGTAAGTTTAAAAACTTTATAACAACAAGATATTGTGCATATGGTGTAGGAAACTAAATGTGATAAAAATTACTTAAATCTTGTATAAAAAAAATACATCAAAAATATCTTTATTTATCACATAGGTAGAAAATTTTACTAAAATTACCTTTACTTTTCTTTTAAAAGATTTAAAATGAAAACCTAAACAAAAACAAATTAAATTACTTAAAATAAAAACTAAAACGCTAAAATAAATTTAAAAAGTTTGGTTCTTGTGGCAGAGTACCTATAATGCTGGTGGCTTTTCCTCGAATTATTGCAATAAAGGAAAACACCAGCTTTTGGGTGACCAGTAGATACTGAAAACCCGCAGTCTACATAATTCTTTAATAAGCACCTGTGCATTTGCATATGCAATGGGATATCCCAAGCTATGTTTTGTGTTGTTTTGCCTGCTCTGAAATGAATAAACAATATAATATAAGATAATTATATAAATATGAGATATAGTATCATTTCAGGATGACTAGCTTAATTAGTGCCTGAAGGCAAAAGGTTATCTTCAATGGCATAGCTTCTGAAAAACAATTATCTAGCAATGACTTTGCTTTAGTAGATAGTTGGTTCTCTTTTGGAAAAAAAATATCATGTTCCTATCAGTGTTAACACAATTATTTTGTATTAAATTATATTAAAAAATAATTTTCAATACATAAATGCATTGTCATAATGTTTATATTTAAAAGTCAGAAATATCAATTTAACGGCCGTTAAACAAATGCTTATCAATATTATGTAGCACAATGGCACGTTACGCAATCCTGTATTTCGCGTTTCATGCTAAAGTGACAATATTCTAAATAATATAAATATAGCCTTTATTTTAAAAGCTATGACGTACGTGACTCTTAAGCGATTATATTCTGTAGCTGAAATTGAGCTTTCATTCATACTATGATAACCTTGCAAATAAGTTTTTGAGAGCGCTTCATAAGCATACATGTTATTTGTTCGGACATAGCTTCAAGGCCGTTTAATATAGCAATTCGTGAAGCGGAGTGAACAGGTGACGTTTGATAAATTAAATTTTATTGTATTTTTAAAATTTAAATGAAATGTTGATTTGAGATGTGTTTGTTATTATTAATTACCACTGACCGGAGAATTTAACTACGTAGTATACAAATACCAAAGATATTAATTTATATATTACACATACAATATATTATATAAATAAATTTGGAAAACTAAAATCCATACATTAACATAATTAAAACAAGGAAAAATAACGAAAGGTTAATCAAAGTTTAAAAATAATTAAAACATTAGGAATAGACCAAAATGCTATGAAGTAATGATTTAAATGATAATAATAAAGGCCTATCGAGTAGGAAGTGAGTGAGATTAAGGCTAACAAAAAATATAGTTTAGAACATTGCCCTTGATCCGATCTGACATACTCCCCGATCATTAATGCGTCCTTCACTAAAATACATGGCGAGTAGTAGTTGCATTGTCATTTTCTGAGATAAAAATATTGATAAGTTTTTACGAAACATTAATTGTTGATCAAATTTAGTATTGAAAAGCGAAATACAACTTGCATCTCATCTCGCTTTCATTTATATCTGTTTTCACAGAAACTGCAAATAAATTAATCACATATTATAATTTAAAAATACTTCTTTAAAACGAATTTCACATTTAGAAAAGTATAAATTCTATAATTTATACTAATACGAAATCAACATATTTATTAGATGGCCGGTATTGTTTTATGTTTTGAAACATAGCAGGGTTATTTCTTTTAATCTCAAAATATATACCTATATATTTTGAGATGAAACTACCTAGTTTCGAACACTATTTGATAAGTTTACACTGAAGCTACCTCAAATGCAGTGCATCACAGCACAGAGGAGGATCTAGAGAACTTTTGCAAACTTCGAAACCACGATCATATTGGTATGGAGGGCCAATGGTTACAGAATACCTGCGATTAGTAACGATATACATCATCGAAGTCGGTTCTTTATTTTCTAGAGCTTGGAGACATTGGACAACGGTAAACCATTCTTGGCAGCGTATTACGGAGATGTTGCGGGCACAATAAAAAATCTGCGATACTACGCTGGTTGGGCCGACAAGAACCATGGCAAAGTATTGCCTATGGACGGCAAATACTTTGCGTACACACGTCATGAGCCTGTTGGTACGTTACTTACGGCTCGCTTCATAATTATATTTTTTTAAATTTTTGAACTGTTTTGAACAACTGTTTTCTGTTTTCATGTATATACTTGTTTTTTTTGTCTCTCAAAATTTTATATTCTAATGTAATAGGTGTATTGTCTTTTGTCCCATAGCATTAGCATACATTCTGTTATAGAATTCGATTAGAACTTTTTTTGTGTACGAAATCCCTGACAAGACACCTTAAATTGATGTTTATTTCTCAACATCAATGTGTATAACTGTTAACGTGTGTGTTTGACAGGTGTTTGCGGTCAAATAATACCATGGAACTTCCCATTGATGATGGCAGCGTGGAAATTGGGTCCTGCTCTTGCGACGGGCAATACTTTAGTGTTAAAACCAGCCGAACAGACACCACTTACAGCTTTGTATGTCGCACAACTTGTTAAGGTATCACTTTTTCTTAAGATTTTTTTATAATTTAAAAAATAACAATACAAAAAAATTATAATTATTAAGTGTATAGTGTTATTCAAATGGTTTACTTAAATATATACATAACACATTTATATATAACAGGAAAACCAGTTTGTGCTTATGGAAATATGTATGAGTAATTTTTATTAAGAATTAACATCGTGAATGCATTTAATTAAAACACTTTTTTATATAGAGTAGATATATAATCAGATAGATTATACTAGCATCATTTAAAATAATATTCTCAAACCACAGCTAGTAAGGATTATCATCAAATTTTGACGGTACCATCGAATCGTCTACTACTCATAATAAATTACAAGTTAATTGTTAATTAAAGTTTTGTTATATTTAGCCCGTGTTAAAGCTCTTATTTTGATTATACGTGACTATGGTCGTAATATGAATATGTATAATCGGTAAAAATCGGTTATAGGAAGCTGGTTTCCCCGAGGGTGTTGTGAACGTAGTGCCTGGCTTCGGCGATGCGGGCGCAGCTCTAGTTGACCACCCCGATGTCGATAAGATTGCTTTCACTGGTAAGTTTTGTTTAGCATACAAAATCGCATTATTATAACCTGTCTAACTTTTGTATTTAAACATGCCAGATCTGAAGTAAAATATATTTATCAAACCGTAAACAACATAAAAGGCAAAATAGCACCTTATTTAGTTCAAAGTGATCCGATTGCAGTTTAAAAAAAGTGATTTTATCTGTAAAAGTTAAGCAAATTGGCAGTGAATAAAACAATTAAAAAATTTATTTACGTATTGTATTAAGTATGTGTATTATATATTAAGTTTAATCTAAAAGGTCGTTATTATATCATATATACATATATATATGTATATTATATAATATAAACATTAAAGGAGTGGCGGAGTGTTTCTTGCCAGTTCTTCTCGTCCGCTATACGCCCTTGATTTGGGAACTGGCAGTGAATGTAGAGTCTAATTTATTTTGTTGACGATTCATAAGTGTACCTTAGTTATTTATATTTGATTTGACGACACACATAGGAACATATGTTTCTGTTTAATTTTCCACGTTATACAAGTCACATATTCCAATGTATGTTCCCAGGTTCCACAGAAGTCGGCAAAATAATCCAACGTGGTGCTGCGGGTACCGTCAAAAGGATCACATTGGAATTGGGTGGCAAATCACCGAACATTGTATTAAACGATTGCGATCTACCTTACGCGGTTGAACAATCGCATATGGCGTTATTCTACAATATGGGCCAGTGTTGCTGTGCTGGTAAGTGATATATCCCATCAACGGTTATGTCATGACTGTTTTTTTTATGAAACACGCAAATTGGGAGTAATGTTCACGCCCTGCATTGGCTTACTTGTAATATGTATTCTGTAAATTTTTCTAAATATTTATTTTTTTAAATTCAAACACAGTGTATGGTAAATAACATTGGAAAGTATTATCGTTTAAAAAACTAGAAGAAGTGAACAATTATGAAAGCGGAAAGATATGCTCGACTTGTGACAGGAATGCTTCGGTTTGAAAGGAAACGGCTTGATTTATACCCAAATAGGAAATTCAAACTATATTATATATATATATATATGAATTTGATTTTATCTTATTATTGAATGATGATTTTTTGGCCTTACTTTTCTTTATATATATAATATACGTAAACATATGTTTAATACACTTTTATTTTGCGCTTTTTATAAATAAGAATAATTGGTGGGCCTCCTGCTCGTTTGCCCTCTCTTCTATATAAAGAAAAGTAAGGCCAGAAAATCATCATTCAAATTTAAAATGAAATTCAATATAAATGTGAAAATCTAAGAGTGCATGCATTAATTAATTTGCGTCTCCGCTATTTACACTTTCAAAAGGTATACGTCAAATGAAAATGCACAATGCTAATATTTATCTGTATATTAATAGGATTCTCATTGATATTACATAATGAGTGATATTTCCATGCCACACAGTTATTGTTATCTTCATGTAAACTGATAAAAACTGTTTGCATATGACATTTATCTGCATGGCAATTATCGATGTATTGTTTATCAATTCGGGCTGAATCTTTCTTAATAAAAAAAATATAATTTAACCATGACTTGTAGTAATATACGTTCAGATATTAATCTTTGTATATTTAAATATATGTATGTTTTTAACGGTTTAGTGATATTACTTATGTAATAAAAAAGTATGTTACGTATTTACGTACGTAAATGTACGTTCAGACAATTGATCGTCGCAGCAAAATGTGTTTTTTTTAATGTTAAACACGATTTTTATCTTCCTTTTAGGATCGCGTACATTTGTACAAGACAAAATCTATGATAAGTTTGTTGAAATGTCTGCGGAGCGTGCTAAAAAGAGGGTGGTGGGAAATCCCTTCGATCCCAAAACTGAACAGGGACCCCAAGTATGTGATATGTGTATATAACTTAAATATTATATTGCATGATTGTCAAGTTCTTTTTCTTGAAACACAAAGTGTTTTTTAAAATTAGTAATGCTGTGATTGATCGTCAGTGTGCATAATTTTTATCTTTGTATTTATTCTGTTTTCCCTATTATATAACTTTTTGTTTCAATTAATCGAAGAGAAGATGTGAAATTTGACAGTTGTTTAACGATATTTTTGTCAATAGTCTTCATGATATAAGATAACATTAAAAAATGATTCTCACTGGATATGAATTAACATTTCTTAGATTTTATATAATTTGTCTTACACTTATTATTAAACAAAACGTTAATTATTTTATGGCTAACGTTACTTTTAGGTTGACAGCGAACAGCACACCAAAATCCTGAGTCTGATCGAGACCGGTAAGAAGCAGGGCGCCACTTTGGTGACCGGTGGCAAACGTCAAGGCGATTCTGGATATTTTGTCGAACCCACCGTCTTCGCTGATGTCAAGGACGACATGGATATTGCCAAGATTGAGGTATTTGTGCGCTTTCAAATAATATTTGATTTTTAATTCGTACGGTTTATCTTATATAAAAAAAATCCCTGTCACAGCTGTGTCAGTTACCGTACATCTCCGAAACGGCTTGACCTATTTTTACTTAATTTTATGTGCATATCGTACCCCTAAGTGATTGTTAACCCTTTTAATTTTGTTATAATTTGGCATACAAAGATTTTTCACCCGTTTATCAACAACCCCTATTATTTTATGGCCATTTTAGTAATTCAATAATTTTTCATTCCGCTCGATAACTGATCAATCGTTATTTAAATAGTTATACATATGATTTGCAGATCTTCGGTCCAGTGCAACAGATCATCAAATTCTCCGATTTGGACGAAGTGATCGCACGTGGCAACAACTCGGAGTACGGCCTCGCAGCCGGCATCTTCACTAAGGACATGGACAAGGCCAATTACCTCATACAGGTGATTAGTTAATTATACTCGATTTGTATAATCTCAATATAACCTAGCTTTGTCTAAGCAAATATATGGTCTAGGAAATATTGCAAATATAATTTTTAGCATTTTTAATAGAGTTAATGTCACCAACAAATATCTAATTCTCATATCTTTTTGTATTTTGAATATCTTTAAATGTATAATTGATTTATTATACAGTATAAACTCCATGGGACGTCACTTGGTTTAAACGACACACTATAATATAAATCGATTGGCTATGGTCGGTTTAGCTTGTATTCCATACAATGAATTACCAGTCTCTATAAAGCACAGTCCCTTCGTTATACAGAGTTTACACTGCGTCTTCGACGGCAGGACGTCCTTATTAAAAAAAATGTCTTTCAGGGCCTCCGCGCTGGTACAATTTGGGTGAACGATTACAATGTATTCGGACACCAAGTGCCGTTCGGTGGGTTCAAACAATCCGGTTTGGGAAGGGAGAATGGGCCCTACGGCATCAACAACTACACGGAGGTCAAATCTGTGGTTGTTAAATTGACGGAGAAGAACTCGTAAACGATATGATTTTTTAAAATTTGTCCTAACAATATATATATATATATATATAACGAAAGAAGTCTCCGTGGGGTTTTCTAAGACGTGGCGTCAGCATTGCCTACTTCACGATTATCACTCATTATAAAAACAACACTTCGCTGATATTTGCCAGGTTTTATTTTCACAATTAGCTGTCGTGCACCGCAATGCATCCATCTTTTATTAATAATTATATGTCCGCACTTGTTTTTCTTGCACAGACTACGTATTGAAATAATAAGGATGACATTTCACAGCGTAATAGACTTGAAAGTTATGTTTTTAAACTTTAGGACAATTTAATGATGCCCGAACTTAATTATTCTAGTTATTTTAATACTAATTGTTGTAATTGGGCCGATATATAATTATTTCATTTGTCCTAATACTATTACCATTGTATGAGTTTTTTTTAACATGTGCGTACGTTCGTGACCTTATGAAACGGAATGTGGCAATCTGTCAATCGATTGTTATAGTCATCGTTACCATGGTAACGACGGTGCTTTTAACCTTATTTAGTGGAATTATTTACTGATTTAAATGAAATAAGATAATTGTGAAGCGCTGTAACCAAATAAGCGAGTTGTTTTTGTGCCAATTTAATTCTAAATATCTTACATATGTATAATTTTATGAAAATGTTTTACAAGTCTTCCAATCCCAGTGCCAAGACATGCATTTATTTTTATGTCGCTGAAATTCAATTAAATATATTTTCATATGAAACATTTTTTTATTATTTTCGTGGAGTCGGTTTATCTCAATATGGCGAGTATTCCTATATATATTAATTTGTAATTCAATGGATTGCGATATTTACAATCGTGAAAAAACAATTTTATGGGACAATCCAAGCTCCTTCCTCTTGATCGCATTAAACGCAGAGCGGTTCGAATTGTCGCTGACCAGTCACTCTCCCACCGGCGTAATCCTTTGGCGCTGCGTAGAGATGTTGGATCTCTCAGCATCTTCTATCGCATTTACTATGGGGAGAGTTCGGAGGATTTGTTCGGAGTAATAACTGCATCATAATTTCATCTGCGAACATCTAGGCAGAATACGAAATTCCACCCGTATCCACCTTGATGTCTGTCGTTCCACCACTGCGCGTTTCGTAAGACATTTATTACAGTACCACCACGTTATGGAACCAGCTGCCCGCCACGGTATTTCCGAACCATTACGACTTAGGGTCCTCAAGACAACAGCGTACCACTCCCTAAAAGGCCAGCAACACAGTTACGAACTCCCAGCCACGTGAGTGTCTATGGGCCAACGCTCATTTCACCTTTCTGGTGGGGACTCCTGCTCGTTTGCCCCCTCTTCTATAAAACAAAAGGCAATCTTTCGTCCGCTACGGCCTCCATTTGGGTACTTAACTTTGGGATTTGGTTTTGACATAAATTATGTATGACCAATGTTTATATTTTAGAACTAGCTTTTGCCCGCGACTTTGTCAAACTGAAACTCAAAATATCTTTATTCAACTAGGTCTTTATAAAGACACTTTTAAATCGTCAATTTTTACACTACCACAGGTTCGGAAGGCCGTCATCTACCGACAAGAACCGGCAAGAAACTCGATAGCTGCTCTTTTAAAATAAACAATTAATACAAAATTGTGCTACTGACAATTCAAATAACAAAGCATTGTAAGGCTACTCAAGAATTGAACTGTCCCGATGCTGAGCCAATTGCCGACACATTAAAGAGATCTTTGTCCTCTAAATATTCCTTTACGGTATAGTATGCCTTTTCAAACAAAATACCCTTTACGCGCGTTTTAAATTTGTCGGAAGGCAATTTGGTTATAAGTGATGGGACTTTGTTATAAAAACGTATGCTCATACCTACAAACGATTTATGAACTTTACTAAGGCGAGAATCAGGCACATCAATTTTTTCTCATTTCTTGTGTTGTGGTCGTGTTTATCTCCACTAAGTGATAAAAAGTGTTTATTTTTATGTACGAACATTATATTGCATAAGTCCGCGCTTCAGTCGTTAATCGTAAAAACGTAGCCTATGTCCATCCTCACAGTACAGTGGTTATTATGTAACAGACAGATTAACTTACGTATTTTAGTAGGGAAATATAATGTTGAGTAGTGTGTCTATATAATGTTCATTCATAGAGAATAAAAGATAGCCCAATCAACACGGTTATTTCCTTTAACTGATATGGTACACTACTAACTAATATATACTTATAATAACACAACGCTTCTAATTATATGTAATCAAAACCTACATCCTTAACGTGAATGAGGTTTACCTTTTATTATTTGGTCAAGCTAATAAGTAATAACCTCACAAGTACGTATTTCGAACTCCTAACTTTGTAAGAATTTTCTTTCAACTCTTAACCGCTGAGGAGTTTAACCTTCCATCATCAGCTCATCCACATAAGAAGATGACTATCAGAATATAAAATTGTCAAAAAAGTAATTGCCTGTAAGTTAATTTGAAAGTTGCCCTCGATTCCCCTGAATCATCGGATCCTGTTAAGCTACATCATCTCAGAATGACACAGGCTATATATAATTCCAATTGTAACAAGATTTTAGCTTGTGAAAGAACGCTCTGTCGAGATCATTAAAAAACGCTATTTTCTTAAGCAAATTACACGTGGGCGATTAGATCCTCCTTATTAGTTATAACGTACCAGATAGACAGACAAGAATCCCAAAAATGTTTATTTGGTTTCTATGACTCTTCTTTAATTGCCTCCTTTCCGTTTTTTGGAAAAATATTTAATGTACAGATATTCGATTTTGACTATCTTATTATTAGTATAGATTATGGGAATTCTAGGAATAAAGACGGTTTCTCCTGCACCGCAACCTCTCAAAATTTGAGCTTGGATTATATTTTGTTGCAACTGGGTTACATTTAGCCGAGTTCCATTGCAAAGTTGTGGTGGTCTTAAATTTCGGAAAGCAGAATAATGGGAATGCCAATTTTTAAACAAATTTCATGAGAAGTAAGTCCGGGCATATTGAAAGAATTTAAAAATTATATCGGGTAATTAGCGGCTTCTTGTTCATCGACCATTCAATTTATTGAACTATAAATTTTGCTTTCCCCCTGTGTGTTCGAAAGTATTATTTTATAAATCTCAAATGCCTGGTCATTGCGAGGAGTTAAAATTGATCTTTCACATAGCCAACAATTGTCCCTATTTAATATATTTGTTACGTCACCGTAAACCGACGATATAAGATGTGGTTGAGATTGTACTATACAACATAACTAAGGCGTCAGAATAAGTTTTCCTTGGTGTAGTTGTGCATAGGTCCAATCCAATCTTTAATAATGTATCAGAAAATTGACGATCATCCGGGTTATCTCAGTTCTCACTCACCTGTTTATAGTCATATGCACCGATTTTATATCACGCCTCAAATAAGAGCTTTTCAGGCAAGCCCTAACCTCATGAGCTCGGGTTCACCTCGGGTAAGGTTTGTCGGAAATCACCACAAAATAAAACTTATCCTTCATAGTATTCACGCGCGATGGCTTATTATTAGCGTATTTATAACTTTGGCGTTTTTTTATCGATTTTAATGAATCTTTTTTAATTAGGGATGACTGAGAGTGTTATAAACGTAAGAGTAGACAAATATAATCAGAAAGCTTCGAACTGCTAAGTTATCGGGAGTTACACGTGTTATTGTGAGTCAACCATTAAAGATAGACATATGCAATTGTGAGAAATGTGTTACATAATTTTAAGCAGAACATTTCCGTCATACACGAATTCTGTGTAGCTTTAACCATTAAGGTTGCACACGCGATGGAAGCTCAAATAATCGAGTAACTTCTCCCGTTTTCCCAACATTTTCCTTCACTGCTCGGCTCCTATTTATTGCAGCGTGATGAAAAGTATGCTATAACCAGTTCAGGACTATGAAATTTTTTTGTGTTAAGTTTCGTTAAAATCCGTCGAGTAGTTTTTGTTTCTGTAACGGTTACCCAGACAGACAGACAAAAATTTTACTGATTGCAGTTTTGGCATCAGTATCGACCCCTAATCAAATCGTGATAATAATTTTGAAAATAGATTTCATGTACAGAATTGAGATCTCTACAGATTTATTATAAGTATAGATAATTCAGGTAGATATTTAAGTACTTATTTTTAAACCAAATGTTAAAAAATGTTAAAATATAAGCAAATAAGCGATATAAATAATTTATTAAAAATGAGTAGGCACTTCCATAATCAAATACAAAACCATATTAACCATCTCAGAAAATATTGTTTTTTAGTAACCTCGATTGAAAAACTATTCTAACAAACAACCTTTGGTTCATAAATTTTATAAAAAAAAATCTAAAATATACTAGCAAAAGTGGAATGCGTCTTAATATTAAATCACAATCGCGCTAAAGCACAAACAAAAATCTTCTTTGGGTTTCAGATTTATAAATAAGCCAGCTTAGTTATTTGTACTTCAAGGGCCGTATCATTTAAAAATGGCGTTAAATTAAAATTTTCACCGATTAAAAAATTAATAATTTTCATCCTCATTGATCGTGGAGAGGTTTTCCTCGGAAATCTTTCCCAAGCATTTGCACGTCAGTGCGTTAGAAAACTGTTCCTCTATCTCTCGTTCAATAATCTCGAACTCATCATTTTCTGCCGAGCACTTCAGACACTCGTCTGAAGAGGAGTCTTGGTAGGCCATCACGTTTTCAATGTTCACCTCCACTTCCTTGGAGTACAGGGCCGGACTGCTGTTGCTCAATGTGCGAGTTTCGTTATTAATTGTTGGGAAAACATCTGATTTCGGACGAGATTTGAGCTTGTCACTGAGCTTTTTGAGTGCAGCCACGGGGTTTTGCTTGTCCCTGGGGAAGCGTTGGATTCGCTCTTCTACCAGGGAGAAGCTCCGTTTGAATACAACTCTGTCTCGTCCGTCAGATCCATCGGTAACGTCAGTGTCAGTGTCGCATTTGAAGAAAATTGCGTCGCAGCCGTTCTCCTGCTTAACCTTGTAGACGCAGCAGTCGTCCGCCCTTTCGCAAATCAGCTCGTGCAGAGAGCCGTGCAGGGGTATCAACTTCAATTTACCACCGAAATTCTCTTGCAGGTGCGTGGATATGTCGTCGTCTATGTATAAATCTTCGGTGCTTCTAGCTTCCTGTAAAAAAATGCTCCCGTTAGTTTTATTCAATTTCAAAAAATATAAAAAGGGCCAACATCACGAGGTGTTCCCAGGCGGTCACCCATCCAAGTACTGACCTCGCCCGACGTTGCTTAACTTCGGTGATCGGACGAGAACCGGTGTATTCAACGTGGTATGGACGTTGGCAACATTTGTATCGAAAGACATCAAGACGTAACAAAATGTCTGCACAAAACGTAGCTCAATTGTTTGTTACGTTTTCGGATTACAAATCGCCAACGTCCATACCACGTTGAATACACCGGTTCTCGTCCGATCACCGAAGTTAAGCAACGTCGGGCGAGGTCAGTACTTGGATGGGTGACCGCCTGGGAACACCTCGTGATGTTGGCCCTTTTTGCTCACTTTTTTACTAGCAAGGAATTTTAGTTCAATTATTTTAGTTAATCAATCGAAATGTATATTTTAAATCATGTTCCCAACAAATGATTCATAAAATAAAAAAATACGTCAAGAAAGTGCCACTGATTCAAGGCGACGAACCAGAAGGAGTCTGAATTAAAACAACTAAAACATGAATTACGAAATGTGCCACTCAATACTTTATGATAAATTATATTTCCTATCACCTACGTAGGGCAAACAAAAAATCTTATTCAAACTATTTCTCCGGTTCGATACGAAAGCAATTTTAGGAAACGATGAAATACAAGAATCATCAGTATCAATAGAATTAACACTGTTTCAGGACTTAATAGTGTAGCTGGTATTCGTTTTAACATTACATAATAATAAAATTCAGTGAGACCTACAGTAGAATCCGGATATAACGACATTCAAGGGACCGGCGGTACTATGTCGTACTAACCGGGTGACCTACAAATCGAATGGAATACATATGAATACTAGCTATGAACCGGCAATCGTTACTATGTCATACAAATTATCTGCAGTGTAGACAAAAAAAAACTATCGGGGATAACTAATTAAATGACGATTGATCAGTTATCGAGCAGGATGAAAAGTGATGAATTACTAAAATTGCCATAAAGTGAAAATTTAGGGTTGCATGTATTTTAATGCCAGATTATAAAAAAATAAAAAACAAACAATTTCGTTAATTTAAATATTTTTTAAGGGTGAACGACCCTTATCACTTAGGGGTACGAAAAAAAGATGTTAATCGATTCTCATACCTACTGAATACGCATACAAAATTGAGTAAACATCGGTCAAGCCGTTTCGGAGGAGTAGCGCAACTAACACTGTATGACAGGGGAATACGCAACCAAATTTAAATAAACATTACAGTCGCTAAAACCGATTAGTCCGTTATAAGTAGAATACTACTGTAATAATAAAATGACCGTTTACGATCAAAATAAAACTTACCTGAATCGCATTGAAAGCCTGACATCTCTTCAGCTGATTGACACGTACCTCATCAGTCGGAGTCTCATCGATAGTCAGATTCAATTTCTCCTTAGAATTTCCCCCAACCAGCACATTCACACTTTTATCCAACACTTGTAAACTACGCTCGTTATTATTGAACGTGATTTCAATCAACGGCTTATTATTCCCGCACACCGTCACTTTGGAAAATGTTTTTATCGTCTGCTTGTCATCTTTGAGGCCTTCGAGCACGTTGGCCACGCCCTTGTTGAGAAAATCCTCCGTTTTCTTACTGGAGCACTCGGAAACGTCCAAATCGCAGAGGCTCTGCAATTCACTGCGGATCAAATCCCTTATATACTCCTCCAAATTTTTCGTCTCAGTCGCTTGATCCACTTTCTCAATGCGTTCCAAGATGTCCGTGCTGGCGCTGTAATACATATGATCATTCATTAAAAAAATATTCATTAAATTCTTAGTTATTTAAGCAAAAATATATTTCTTTACATCAATCCATTTCATAATACGCAAAACTATGGCGTTTAATGCGAGCCAGTCTTAATATAGGCGCGGCACATTAACTGTAAGTACATACCAATTATCAACTTTCAGATGTTTGTGATCATTTTCCCGAATTGGAAAATTGACACTCCTGGTCATACTGTCACGGGAGTGGAAAAATTGCTCTAACGTACCTAAATAAAAAAACATCGTGTTAAACAATTATACATTTGAACATATATATTAACATGTATTATGTTAAATACAAACAATCTATCATCACGTACGCTTAGGACTGATTTTTTTTGACAAATTTATTTGATAAACAATAAAAAAAACCGTAAGTATACCTTCTGTGAGCACATTTTCATGAAGCTGCTTTGTTAGAAACTCTTAAAAAACATCCACAAGTTAAAAACATGACGAATATTTGATATCAAAATATATGTTAAATTGTTTGTAACCCGCTTAATATAGAAAAAATAGGAATTGTAAGAACTGGATTAGAACTTCATAAATGTATCTATCCATATAATATTATAACAGTTAACAGAGATTCACATGCAAATAAAAAGATGTCTGTTCAATGATCATTTATTAATCACACACTAACTACAAACAATCAAATACAAAAACATGCACTGTACTTTAATCTAAAACATAGTTAATTCATGCATTGTTCAGAAGTTCTTCAATACTCTTTAAATATTAATCATAGTCCGTCCCTGGAAAATATTTGCTACTACTACGAATATTAATGTCCCGCAATAGTAAAACTACAAGCATTTGAGAATTGTTTAAAAAGGCATGCAAGTATCAAATCGACTGACCACTCTTCCAGCTGGCTGCTGGAGATACGGGCGAAGCCCTATACGGCCTATAAGTGGGTGTCTTAAAGAACAACTGTGGGAGAGACTTTTGCATTGTATCTACGGAGTGGGACGCTGGCTTTACGGCTCTTCCGGTTGATCTTCTAAAAAGTGTTAAATATAAAAAATACAAAAAAAGGGCCAACATCACGAGGTGTTCCCAGGCGGTCACCCATCCAAGTACTGACCTCGCCCGACGTTGCTTAACTTCGGTGATCGGACGAGAACCGGTGTATTCAACGTGGTATGGACGTTGGCGATTATTAATTTCAAAACGTAACAAGCAATTGTTCTACGTTTTGTGCAGACAATTTGTTACCTCTCGATCTCTTTCGATTCAGATGTTGCCAACGTCCATACCACGTTGAATACACCGGTTCTCGTCCGATCACCGAAGTTAAGCAACGTCGGGCGAGGTCAGTACTTGGATGGGTGACCGCCTGGGAACACCTCGTGATGTTGGCCTTTTTGCTCACTTTAGCTACTAAGTAACTTTTATTATTGGTATTTGTAATCAATTATGTTAGTCACCACCGGGGGTCGCAATAAAAAAACTGTGACAAGAAATTTTCACGATCTACCTTTCATCCATCGAAGCAGACCGTACACTCTTCTTGTTAGCATCATTTATCCACTTCTCGTGAATCGCAACTAATGGCTTCACATTCACACTGGCGAGTACGTCTTCTTCCACTTTGTACATGCTTGATTGAATAGACCGCGTAGACCAAGATGGCCTCGCTTCAACCTCGGTGAACGAGAAGTCCAGAGGTGGATCCGGAATTCTGTAAGACCATAATATTAATAAATTATGTTACAAATTAAAACTACCAGGACACATTTCACACAACCCAAACTAATTCGAGCTCGTGTATTCTAACAAAATAATACCCAGTTTATAAATTTCTATTTTACGAGAATTGAACCCGGGAAACTGTCTGGTAGTCTATCTGTAAAGTTTGAAGAAACGAATCACAGATGGCGCGACAAGTGAAAAATTTGTATTGAAACATTTTTGACAGCTTTCAAAATGATTGCAGGACAACATAATGCGGATATTATAAAGAGTTTTATTGATTAATAAAACATGCATGTTAATATTATTATCGATATATAGGAATAAGTCTCCCAAACACGTTGGAAGAAGGTTTGGCTGACTTATTCAAAAAATAAGGCCGCCCGTATATAGATTAACTTAACGTTAAAATTCCATTTGTAAAGTTTAGTACTATCTAGTAGCATTTGTAACTAATATATTAGCTTTACCGTTTCAAACCCGTGTAGCTATCTCGTTCTATTTTTTCGAGCAGCGTTTCCGATTTCTTCGGTTCTGTATCTAGAACACTAAGGTTAGAATGTTCTTTAGAGACATTGGTCTTTTCCTTTTCTTCAATTTCAGGGTCCAGTTCCAATTTAGCATTCTGATCTGTAAAAGTTACACATTTGTTAAAATTAAAAAAAAAAAAACAAAACAAAAAAGGCCAACATCACGAGGTGTTCCCAGGCGGTCACCCATCCAAGTACTGACCTCGCCCGACGTTGCTTAACTTCGGTGATCGGACGAGAACCGGTGTATTCAACGTGGTATGGACGTTGGCAACACCCAATTCAAAACAGATCAAGACGTAACAAAATGACTTAGATGAGTTATCGAAGTTGAGGAGTGTTACTCATAATTTTTTAATAAAAGGACACACTGAAAATGAAGGAGATGCTGCTCACTCTCTAATTCAACGCAACATTTCGAATGCTTCAAAATCTTCTTCCGTACATGTGCCGGATCAGTATATAACCCTTATTAAAACTGCAAAGAAGAAAGGAAGACCTTTCGTTGTTCACGAATTTACGCATGAGAGCTTTTTCGATTTAAAATCTCTGGCTGTCGGCAATTACACTACTACAGAAGATGGACAAAAAGTCAAATGGGCTAATATAAAAACTAATAAAGTCTATCGTGATTATGAGAACAAATTTTTCTTCAAGACTTCTTACGTAACTGAAGAGTTTGCCTCGGTAGCCACGCTGACAAAAAGACAAATATCAAATATCATTCATAACTATTACCAAAGCTTTTACGAAAATTTGTAATTTTAATTATAGTTACCTAATTGGGATAATATTTAGAATAATTAATTTTAAAAGTTCCTTTTGATAATAAAGACTTATAAATTTCATACAAACATTTACATAACAATAATAAATAACGATTATAAATTACGAAAAAGTGTCTTAAAATGTTTACAACTGTGTATTTTGTAAGACTACTTAGATTGTTATTGTGCAATAAATAGTATTTTTACATAATATAAGCTATAATATTTTGCTAGTGAATTAGGTGCCTAGAACTGATCGCGTATTTTATTTTGTTTTAATTATAATTGTTAAAGAGAGACAAATTAGTGTCGTCAGTTGATTACTATTGAGTTTTTTAGAGAATTTATTAATGAATAATAATATGGTTATTTTTTGTATATTTTTATAATGATTATTACAGTTTTATCTCTTTTTTTCTATAATTCTTACAAATATAATTGTTTTAGAGAGATGTTAAATTTTATTGAATAATCGTTACGTAAAGTTGATCTCAATTGTAATACTTAATAATAACTTAATATTTTTTAGTTTATATTTTTAATACTAATTTTCCTGGTGTCCATTCACGTATGTTTTACTTAGTAAAAAGATTAAAACTTTTTGATGCGATTTTTTTACCGATAAGGTACAATAAATCATTTTTATTTGTAAAGCTGTGTTTAATTTATGACATATTTTTTATAATATTGGATAAAATTTTGAATGCAAAAGGGACTTTTTTTTTAAATTAGAAATAGCTGTTAAAAAGACGCATATAATAATATATTAACATCTTATATTTAATTAATAAATATATAAAATATTATAAAAAAACAGTTTCAAAATTTTGTTTTGGCTCTCCTGTAAAATTTATGGATTTCGATTTGTGTCCCTTTTGTATTCAAGGAGCGATGTCTGCACAAAACGTAGCTCTATTGTTTGTGACATTTTGAAGTTATATATCGCCAACGTCCATACCACGTTGAATACACCGGTTCTCGTCCGATCACCGAAGTTAAGCAACGTCGGGCGAGGTCAGTACTTGGATGGGTGACCGCCTGGGAACACCTCGTGATGTTGGCTCTTTTTGCTCACTTTAGCTGCTAAGTAACTTTTATTATTAGTATTATTTCTTTTTTAAAAACATTGGTTTTTTTGTCAAAAAAAATATCAACAAAAAGGAATACATAGTAATTCCGCTGCGTACCAAGAAATCAGACTTTAAGTAATTCTATTGGTATTCTTTGTTTTGTTAACATTCGCAAAGAGTATGGCTGATTGTTTTAAAATGTAAGTGGCACCGATTCAAAAAGATTTTATATTACCTTAATTATTTCCTGTTAAAACCACGGCTTGTTAGAATATTATTGAAAGTATTTTAACAAATAAAAGAAGTGAGCAAAAAGAGCCAACATCACGAGGTGTTCCCAGGCGGTCACCCATCCAAGTACTGACCTCGCCCGACGTTGCTTAACTTCGGTGATCGGACGAGAACCGGTGTATTCAACGTGGTATGGACGTTGGCGACATATCAACAAAATATCTCCAACACAAACTTACCTTCCTCTTTGCGACCTTCGAATCTATTCTCTTTCCAAATATTCTCCAATTTCTCCTTAAAGTTCCACTCTTGAACCTTCCCCGACATCTTTTCTTTAACATCCAACTCGCCCGATAGCCAGGCATTCTTTCTTAATTTAGTATTCCTGGCGATGGGCGTATTCGGCAAGCTGTAATTCTTTATATCAAAGTTATAAGACGCCCGTTCGCCATTTTGATTCTTAACAACATCTCTAAATGAGTCTAAATTAAAATCAGGAACTTTTATTTTCAACGGCGTGTAGGACTTTGGTGCAAGGCTCCGACTTAGTTTAGCGTTGGCCGGTTCTGCACTTTGATCTTTAATGCTTGAATCATTGGGTTCAATATTGTTTGGGCTTAAGATACTGCAGTATTGCGTAGAATCGCTTCGATGCAAATCAGGTGTCGCCTCTTTCGTTCGCTCACGGAACTTAGACACCGGTGTCGAACAATTGCTGGCATAGCCCTGAAAAAATATATATTTTGGTCTTGTTATATTTGTAAGACAATATTGTTTTCTATATGATGTTATAAATACTCCTCTTTTTAAATACTTAACGATAGGAAAAGTGGTCAGTTAATAACAGAAATAAAATTAATCTTCAAGAAAACATTTAATGAACTCCTTTGTCACATTTATGCTATCAAAAAAAATGATTTCTAAATAAGACTTTTTAGTATTTTTTTAAAAAATTAAATGATTTTTAAAAATGGGTAATCTTATATAAAAAAATATTCCTTGCCAGAACTGTAAGTTAACTATTAGTTACCGAATGTTCACCTAATTTTATATGAAAATTTCTATTTTTTATACTCTAAGCGATAAGGATTGTTCACTCTTAATATTTTAGTAATTTTTTTGTTTTTATAATAACTAACTTATACATACAACACCAACCCCTATAATTAAGTAATTTTAAGGCAAAACAACGTTTTATATAATTACTAGCTGACCCAGCTAGTACCATATATAAGTAACGCGGAGGGTGTGAGGAAGAAATACGCTTCAACAAGTATATTATATTATCTTGGTGGTTTAAAAATATATGATATCACCTTTTTAAAAATAAAACAAGATAGGTAGTTGAGCGCTTCTGTAAGCCGAAAAACAGAAAGTATCTATATCCTAATGATCTGTGGTGCGAAAAGGAAGTTTTAAGACCGGAAATATAATGTTGTAGACGTTTAAAGACAGGCTCTGCGTTAGTGCTTATACGAATAAAGAAGTTCTTTGGAGATTACAAGGAACGAAAACTCTAGGAGGCATTTGTCGACGGGGGTCAATAATTAAGCTATATGTAAAATCTAATATTGCGACTTGCGTCACCTTTTCCAAATTATCGTATTTAGCTGGACGTAACTCTTCATCAGATAAATAGCATTTGTCAACTTGGTCGGGTTTCTGTATGGTGTGGTAGATGGGACTGCTGTCTGTTGAACTATGGAGGTGGACCATTGCGTTGTGCTGAATGGTCTTGGGACTTTGGCAATCAGACTCATTGGGGCTTGTGGAGTCCCATCGAGAACTAAAGTCGGATTTTTTGGTACGCAGCGGTATAACTAAGTACTCCATTTTGTTAAGATTTTCCTTGAAAAAAAAACCAATTTTATGTTATGATATGTTTACAAAACATAAATAATACCGATAATAAAAGTTACTAAGCAAAAATATAAAAAGGCCAACATCACGAGGTGTTCCCAGGCGGTCACCCATCCAAGTACTGACCTCGCCCGACGTTGCTTAACTTCGGTGATCGGACGAGAACCGGTGTATTCAACGTGGTATGGACGTTGGCGACATACGAAACGAAAGAGATCGAGACGTAACAAAATGTCTGCACAAAACGTATCTCAATTGTTTGTTACGTTTTCGAGTTATTAATCGCCAACGTCCATACCACGTTGAATACACCGGTTCTCGTCCGATCACCGAAGTTAAGCAACGTCGGGCGAGGTCAGTACTTGGATGGGTGACCGCCTGGGAACACCTCGTGATGTTGGCCTATTTGCTTATATTCAGTCACAACTTATTAAATTAATTCCTTTATAGAAAATTCACAGCAGAAGTGAAAACAAAAATTGTATTTTATCAGATCAAATTGAACAACTTTCAAACAGAAGTAGATAGTCGTGGTTCTGCTTTAACAAAAGACCAAACTGCTAGTCTTATTCAAGAGCTGGTAAATATAAATTCGTTAAATATAACTATATAATAACACAGTGTTATAGCATATGCATGTGATGTTTTTAAAGGCATATACTTGCCTTTACACTTAGCAGCATAGATTGGAGCATAGTCAGATCTATTCTTTGATCCCTGCAAACTCTAAGCCCTTTTTGTAAAAGATCTAAGAGGCATCCCGGGTAAGCGCCATCCAATGGTAGACGCATTCCCACTTTCCATACAATATACATCTCCTTTAATTTCTCATATGTATGAGGCTCCCATGGAATTTTTGCTAAAAATATATAAAAAAATAATAATTTTAGTCCCATTAAAATATTTTAAATAAAATGTCAAAAACATTTTCGTATATTAATAACTGTATTTATTTCAACATTAAACACACAGTATTGCGATACCAATCATATTCAAAGATTTTTTTTCTGTGTATGTTTTGTCTTGCCAAACAATCAAAGTTGAGTCTTAGGCAAGTCAATGTATGAATCTGATATATTATTTATATAAAAACTAGCTGACCAGGCAAACGTTGTTTTGCCATAAAATTACTAAAAAAATAGCCGTCGTTCATGAAAGGGTAAAAATTAAGGATGTTTTTAATGTAACATAATAAAAAAATATCTCTAAAAATAGATGTTGGCCCCTCAAACCTACTCAATGTGCTCAAATTTTCTTATGAGAATCGGTCAAACCGTTTCGGAGGAGTACGGGCTAACTAACATTGTGTCATGGAAATTTTATACATATATAAAAATATATTTACCATTACAGCACTCCCAAAGCACAAGACACAAGGAATACACATCGCTCTTACAGCAAGGGTACACAAATCCTTCTTCATCTGGATTATATAACTCCGGAGCCTGCCATCTATAAAACTCCGATTCACTATAGGCTTTGTAATTTTTTTTAACGCCTTCCCTTAGGTACAACTCTGATGAACGAGTCGATATTAGTGGCTCTGATTCTGGAGTCATCGTCTTTTGTGTGTCTGGAAGGTCATAACAGTAAAATAATTTACATAAATGTATACTTTTTAAATAAACTCCGAATAGATGTTAAAATTTATATATTATATTAAGCAAAAACTGTTGAGCAAGTCCTATAATACATATAGTGTAAAGGAGTATGAATAATTGAAAATTAGAAATTAATCATCAATGCATATTTTGATATGCATATATGTAAAAAAATAATAATATAAAAATGGATCAAATGAGTTAGTGTCGAATAATATAAATATTTATTACTATTAATATTTTTTCTCTCAAGTTTAAACATAAAATGTCTTTTGTCTATGAATATATTTCTTTATTTTTTTTATTGTGCCAATTATAAATACCATACCTTGAATATTAACATACACAGGTTCAGAAGAATAATCATCATAATTCTTAATGACACTAGTTTGTTTCGGAGCCTTCATACAAGGGCCCAGGTCTGATAATTTAGCAGTGTCCTGTGCGGTGACCACTATACATGAGCTGTGTAGGTCAGTATGCATGTATCCATGCATTTTGAGGAAAGCCAGGGCATTGGCTATGTCTAGAGCGTAATGGACGGCGGTTTGCGCACTGAGAGTTCGTCCCTTAAAATTCAATTCAATTAATAACTCACAGAAAGTATGCCAATTAGTTAATAGTTCATTGTTCGCAAAGAGTATTGTGATGGTTGTTTTTAAATGTAAGAGAAGAGAATTCAATTTTAAAAATCTTTTTAGATTACCTTAATTGTTTCCTGTTAAAATTACGGTTTGTTAGCAAATTATTAAAAGTATTTTAACAAATAAAAAAAAACGAAAAAAAGGGCCAACATCACGAGGTGTTCCCAGGCGGTCACCCATCCAAGTACTGACCTCGCCCGACGTTGCTTAACTTCGGTGATCGGACGAGAACCGGTGTATTCAACGTGGTATGGACGTTGGCAAGCATGATCTTATAAATAACAATAATTATATATATTTATACCTGTTCATACAGTATTCCGTAGAGCGAGTCTACGAATCGTTCACACACGATGTTAACATCGTTATTCGGGCCTGGATATAACCCCATCAAGAGGATCACGTTCGGGTGGCGACATTTCCTGCAATAAACTAAATACCTGAGAACTTGTTTACTTAGATTGTATTGGTAAAAGATTATTATGAAAATTAGCAATACACGAGTCACACTTGAAGCGAGTTTCTGGTGTTATTGGTTTAGTCTCAATTTGATGTCCTAGAGGCATATGTGGATTTTTATTACGTAAAAAGGTGCTTCTGCACAGAGATGATTACATAGCATTTTATTGTAATCAATGCGTTACTGTAATAATGTAAATTAATAATACCTAAGTATATTAATCTCCATATTGAGTTTCTTTTTGACCTGCTCCATAGTGACGCCGTCCAGTTTTTTAATTTGCACTGGGACAACACCCCACTTGCCCTGACTCCAACATTTGTACTTGTCGATTGCTACATTAATATTACAGGAACTAGCAATTGGCAAACCGAGTGTGCTGGCATCACTCTAAAACAAATAACAAAAAAATATATATTAAATAATTGCCATAAACATAATACTTGAAGAAATACAAAAAGGGCCAACATCACGAGGTGTTCCCAGGCGGTCACCCATCCAAGTACTGACCTCGCCCGACGTTGCTTAACTTCGGTGATCGGACGAGAACCGGTGTATTCAACGTGGTATGGACGTTGGCGATATAAAACTTCAAAACGTCACAAACAATTGAGCTACGTTTTGTGCAGACATTTTGTTACGTCTTGATCTCTTTCGATTCAAATGTTATATATATAATTTAAAACATGAAATAGTCGTAAGTCAAAAGAAATTAGAATACCTTTGTATCATCCGTCCTGCTCGTACTTGTCGTATTGTCGTTCAACTGTTCATCGGCCCACTGATCCAAGTCTTTCAACTCACTCATGACTTCCCAAAGCTTATCATCCGAGATATTTTTATCCTGCTCTTTAATAAACCCATCAACTTGTTCAGTCCCTTTCGTATTGAGAAATTCGTTTGCGTCATACTGCAATGCATTATTCTTAAAGAACAATGGCGGTTCATTGTTGAACTCTATACGTCTCTGTTTTAAGATGTCTGCTGGCTGTCTACGACTAGTCCTCCTTGGCTCGGAATAGGACGCTTTGTGAAATATATCACCAGGCATAAAAACTTGATTTTGAAAAAGAAACTGTATGTTTGGCACACCATTGTAAGCTTTCTCCTCTGAATACGCTTTCGTATAATGTTTGTTTTTCTTATATTTCTTCTCGTAGTTGAAGCTGGGTTCTCCGGCGCAGTCAGTGCAAGATGCTGGTAGAGAGTGCCGGCCAGAGTGCCTTTTGGGTGTTTCCTGATCCGCACCGGCTGAAGATCGCCGTGCCTGGAACTCTGCTAGATCCCGTTTGTATTGTTCAGTTCTGATCGTTCCAACTTCCGTAGGCGTCTCATTATCAGTTCCACCATCTATGTGACTAGTTGTTACTGTTACACGTTCTCTGTAAGGAATAGTTACTATCAAATATTCATATACCAGCTCATAACATTAAGATATTTAATGCCATAAATAAATATCGCTAGTTCTGCATTTACTTTTTACACATTATATTTATTATTTATTAATTTAGGTATACCTATTACCGAATTTGTGTAAATCAGTAAGACGTTTTAATATTACACATAAAACGTATGTTTACATTAAAGGCACAAACCTTTAAATCCTGATGGTGTTCGAATGTATGTTGTATCTTGTTTGTATTATTATATATATTGTATTATGTTTTATCTCTATATAATTGTTTTGTGTGTAGTATACCTTGTTTTATTATCTTATAAGTTTATTGTTTTTTTAAATATATTTAGCACATAAGATGTTTGGGGACAGATGTAATAAAATAAAGGCAATAAAATTAGGGTACATTGTAGAATTAGACTTATGGCATTTGAATCAAAAATATTGTCCTTCAATTTGTTACCACTATTATAATGTACCGTATACCTATCATGTTAAGTAACGATAATTTAAGTGGAAATTGAATTTAAATGTTCATATGAAAATCTTAGACCATTTTACATTAGAACAGTTAAAGCCGGTCTTTGTCTAGTGTCATCGAACGGGACCGTTGGATCTACCTAATTACACTTCTAACGGAAATAACTACTGCATCCGAACTCATTGTTAAGGCAAATTTACTTTGACAAGTAACAAAATACTTATAACTTTATTACGCCTATAATTGATGTAGCAAACTATTGTCATGTTGACTAAATCTGAAATAGTTCAATAGCTTCAAATTCAATACATTGAATTACGGAGGTCGAATCTCTATTGTCCTGATTACCCAGTGCAACATAACAAAGCGGTATAACGTATATTGTATCATTTCAGTGCAATTTAATTACAGTATACTTCAAGGTTGGTAATGTTATCCATGCTTTTTAATATATTTTACGTAAGTATAATCTATATACTATACAATATTACTCCTCATATTTTAATTTCCTCTATTCATATTTTCAATTTTCTTATTAGAATGCACTTATTATCGTAAAATAGTGAGGAATATGAACGTTTCCAACGTATGCATCAACAATTCCATCTAAGATCCAAAAAACTAATCGAAATATTCAAACAACAACGCCGCACGCGCCCATTTAAAATAGTCGCCAAAGTCGCTCATTTCTCATTCATACACTTCTTACTGGTCTTATTGTGCATTTTTGCAATGATTACCATAGTAATGAGATTCATTTAACATTCATCTAAAGCACGTCTCACGCGCAATTCTGCACAAGTGAAACTCCTTTGTTAATTTTCTTTGACAAAAGTTTCTATGAGTCCCTGCGTCTGCCGTTTGATGATCAGGTTCACACTTAAAGTAGAAAGCGCAAGTGAATTATAATAGTGTAACTTTGCAACGGTATGTCGACCGTTTTATTTTGAATCGTTTTTTGCGATAATTTCCTAACCTAGTTTTTATACTTTCACACCTAGACGGAAACCGTTTAAAATTTAGACATTTAAATAATATTAAATTTCCTTCGTGAGAATGTGATTCTGATCGAAAAATTAAGATATTGAGATACAGCCTTAAAGTATGAAGCACTTATAATAATTATTAAACATTCGGATTGTTATGACGAATTACATCATCCAATATTTTAGATGTCGGTAACAAACATAATAGATAGGTCCGATAATCATAATAGATTCACGATTATTCACTGAAATCTCAAAACATCGTGATCGATACGTCCATTAATAGCTTCGATCCAATTTATCTATTGTTTAAAACACTTTCACCAGTATTTACCGATACGCTCGAATTTTCTGACCGAATTGACGGCTGACGGTTCGACGTTCGATTTATTTCTTATACTGAGATTTAGATTATCTCTGACAACAAAATTAGGTGAAGCTTTCTATTATATCAAAGTTGCATAAGTTACGTAGATTAATTCCAATTTATATTGTTATCAGTTATTTATCAGAAGCCTTTCTCTTATCTAATCGGAATGCTGTTGAAAATCCGTTAAGTGCTTTTTGCGTTTTGGGAGCAACCTATACTGCCAGCACTGAAATCATATTAGATTATTCTCCCTTATTTAATTGAATAGTGACACGACTATAATATATTTTAAATTAATAATAGCTCGTGAAGCGCCCTGGTGCTATAACATTAAATATGTTAAATAAGTTTGATTTTAAGTTAAACAAAACGTACGAAAAAGAAGCCGCTTATAGGGCGCTCTCGTTTGATAATTGCCGCCAGCGCGATTGTTGGCCGCTTCTGTCATGTCACATTATTGTTGTAACATGGTGATCCAAGACGATCCGCTTACGCTAATCCGCCCCTGACAATAAGTATATATTCTTACACAATATATGCGTTCAAACTAATAAATATTTTGTATCGAAATTTGAGATCTCTCGCCTTCACGAACTTTTACGTTAATACCGACCTTCGTCACTTAATATCATGTTACCTTAATAACTTGTTTAAGCTAAAAATCACTTGATTGTAAACCTACACACAAGACCACGTGTACCTACTCTAAATTGCACATTATACATCAACAAGGCTTTGCATATGGCTTCTTTTCTTTGAAAACAAACCACATTATTACTTTACTAATTATATATTATAGTTATACATATATCTTATACTAGAAATGACCCATGTATTCAACCGCGTTTGATTAGGTATATAGTAATTTATTTAATGCAAAAGTGAATTGTATTGTGTTCTTAAAATTTAACTTCGTCGATACTGGATACATGCACATACATAATTAGGTACCAAGCCCATTGTGGTATGGTCCAGGTAATCTTGAAGACAGGTCTTAATGATGAGCGAATGGTTTAAAAACTATGCGTCAACAGGTAAAACTGTAGCTTTGTAAAAGCGATTAAATTTATTAAATAGAACTTAATGAAAGTTGTAATATAATAATTATGAACATCATTGAATCGTTATATGCATGTTGTGAAGATGTGTATTTAAAAAAAGTCTTAATTGCACGTTTTTAAGCATTGTTTATTCTAAACTTAAATTAAACGCAAGTTACCAAATACATTTGGAAACCACATTTGACTGTCCGGCGTAATTAAACAATAGTGCTATTTCGTACTTCTCTTATACATACATCTCTTTCAATTGTATTTACAATGTAATACCACCGATTATTTTTATACGAATAAAAACATTACAATCGTTCTTGGCGAGCGTCCGACATTGTTTACAATTAGCATGAATAGTATACAATTCATATATTGAATACGTTTTACGAATTTGTTATTTCACCTAAACTAAAATTTCATAAGTATACCCATCTCACTTTCGAAAAGTATATTAAAATTAAATCTCTTAACGCAATTGAAAGCACTAAAAGTACTTTCGATAGATTCCGATCGAATCGTGACTAGTACAGTCATAGCAGAGGTCGTTATTGAAGATTAATTTGTGTTGTGATATTCGACAAGTGAAACGGGCAGACATGTGCAGGTATGCAGTAAACGGGCAGGTATGTGGTTCATCAAATGACAATCTCCACTGGCTAGTTGCTATGGCCCTTGCATAACTCTTTCGCTTCCTCTACTCACATAATGTTATGTTTAGACTTGCGCTTTTTCAAGGTCAATTTGAATTTCATCAACAAAAATACAGGCCGGTGTGCTAGCCCCGCCCTAATCATGTGTGTCTATCATCTACCGCTGAAGTTTAGTTATAGAAACCAGGGTAGGTTTTTTATTTAATAAAAATGTTACTTTATTAAGATTTTTATGCATTTTTGAGCTTTACATTTTTATTTAAGAATATTTATTTTGGTATGTAAGTGTATTACGACGGACACCCCGTTCCTACGTATGATAATCTGATTTGTACCTGTCGAGTATGTTTAGGCGAATAAGGCGAATGCATTAATTTGGATTCAGAATACTTTTGATACTACAAGAGCATTAACAATGTCTAATCTAAATTAGTTTATGTAATGTGAACCTACACTACCTACCTACATATAAATATTCTCTCTATAAACCTTCACTATTAATTTATCCCGTAATTCTAATTTATCAATTTGATATATGTTTATTGGTTACCAATACAAAGCATGCAATAATTACCAAAACAATATAGGAAAATAAATTTATTGACAGAAACTTACCGACGCAACCATTTGAAAACACCCATTTCCTCCAGACTTTAAATGGATATTTTATTATTACTGATGCAATTATTTGCCACTGACATTTAAAATTTGTTAAACTGGAGAAATAGGCGAACACACCGATAATTAACGGTCACCGGCTTATTACTTATTAAAAATAAGACACTAACAATGACCGGCTTTAAATTATTGTTTATGCAGTCACATAAAACATGATGAACAACTTGGATGGTTCGGATTGCCAATCGTAATGAACTGAATTTAGTTTTTGTTCAAATTACTTTTCGTCGCGCTCCGTTGGACCACTACAGCCACGCGGGAATACGTAAATCATCACTTCTCACTTTGTGGTCTCACTTGAGCCGACAGCGGTACTTTAAACTTTTGTAACAAGTTCAAACGCTCGCCGGTTTATTGATAGAATATGAAAAGTCAACCGGTCAACTTTTACAGGTTAGTTAATTTGCAGATATAGGGTAGAAATATATTATGGTTAAATTACCTTGTTTCTTCGGTGGATTCTTTCTTCGTACAACTTTTTAACACTTTATACTCAAATAAAAACTTCTTCATCGTGACTTAAAGCATTTTAGTTAAAACTTTAGTTATAATCTAAATTGAATTACCTATTAATTAAAATAATGAACAATTCAATCGTAAACAAAATTAATAACAGATCACCCAAATATGACAAATATGTCGAAACGCGTAGGTAAATATAGTTCTTTACGAATTAAAAAGTAAAAAAATATTTCCGGTTAATTACCTATAATTTTTTATTTTTGTGTAACGATATAACACCCACTAAACTTAATCTTATATAATTAAAACATTTAATACACTATTTTAGAACCTGACACACTTTCCTTATGACTAAAATATTTAATCTAATTAAAAACTCTTTATGCACAAATTTTTAACTAAAGTCAAAACTTTTAATAAAAGGAAAAGTTTTTCGCTTCCGTTAATGCACTATGACACAAAATGACGTTGTCAAAACTTTATAATCGAATACCTATAGACAATTTTTAAATTTCGAAACGAAACTGTTTGTATATGTTTGGATTAAATTTTCAGATATAACATTCTACAGGAATATTTTTCTTATATCAGTTATTATTTAGTGTGTATTTTTTATTTATTCATATTTTTTGATGGATGAACTACGAGGACCCACAATTCAAATTGTTCTTCACGTAAAGGAAGGTATATATCGTAGCGGTTTAATATAATTCTTATGATGTCAAAAAATATACCTAAAAGATAATATTACAGGTTTAGGTTTCGGATTTTTAAGAGCCCCATTCATTGTAAGTGGGTCCCTCAATGGATACATGTTAGAAACCGACCCAACAGTGCCAGTTCATGCGCCAGTATTTGATGCAGAACTTGTTTGGGAAGCTGATAAAAGAAGGTTTCGAAGGTAAGGATAAATAGGACCCCACAAGTACCCTTTGTGTCCTAATTAATATTATTTATTATACTGTTTACTTAATATAAAAAAAACTAATCTAGTAATTATGGAGGGATAGATATGGAAGGATTCATCATAATCATAAAAGTTTATTTCACTCATCATTTGTGGGTTAGCTTCCTATGTTTTTTAAACTCAGTTTCTATGTCCCTTGTGTTGTTAACAGAGTATAAATTAAATTACATGGTTTGCTTATAATCCATTGAAAGTCTCCATTATGAAATTATTATAAATAAATTTACTAGTATTAATAATTTACTTATTTACTAGCACGGACATATTTTACTACTTCATTTTATTTATTTATAATTATATCCTTACAGCTTAAGAGTACAAAATGTACCTGTTAAAGTGGAGGTATATTCAACTGGCTCTCAAGGGAGAAAAGATAAAATTGGCTATTTGTTGTTAAGTCTTCTAGGCGCACAGCCCTGTCCATCCAACAAATTTGTTAGTGTAAGTTAAATAAATTAATACAATAAACACAAGAACAAATGTAATTTTATATATACAAAATATTTGTTGTGCAGAAATATTATTATTAGTTACCTAATTGTGTATGGTTTTTTTATGGTGAGTTAACTTAAATTATAAATTTAATTTTTTTAAAATTACCTTAGCTTGAAATACAATTTAAGTTCAACTGTGTTATTATATATACATATATATGAATAAAAAGGTGGTTATTCTTTATCCCTCTTCATTTTCACATTTCAGGTGAAACATTCATGGCATAAACTTTTGGGAGTTAAGTCTGAAGGCAAGTGTTGTCACCCACAACTCTTGATGAGTCTCACCGTTGAGGACAGAGTCAGTACACCCACACCTGTGAGTATATAAAAAAAAACAATTTAGAATTCCTGACTGGATTATTATTATTATTCCTGTTTATTAGAATAGAATAAGTATATTCTATTATCTTATCTTTTGTATTAAAGTTACAACTTTAATACAAAAGAAAAGACATATTGGTAGTATAAAATTAGAAAAATTGAAATTGTGAAAATCTGATATTTATTTAATAATTCAAATTATCCTTACAGCGGAATGAGTTAAGAATGTTCCACAGCAATGAAGTAGCATATCCGAATGAAGTAGGATATGCGGGCAAGACCACAACATTTGCTAAATCTGTCTTATTGAAAGTCGGTATGTTTTAATTAAAAATTATATTCAGAGTTAAGTATTTTAATTTGTTTTGTGATTAAGATCTTTGGTTTTAAAGTGGTGAGTAAATTGTGTCTGCAACAAGATTTATGTTAGGTAATAAAAGATAAATATATCTTGTTAATATTAAATAATATAATTTCACACACACAAGTTTACATCCAGAATTAAAAAGTTGTTATTGCCTCTACAACAAAAAATAATATTAACATGTCCTTTTTCAGAGGAATATGTAGCAGAGAGCAAGAAAGTTGCATCATCACTGGATCTTCAACCAATATTAGTTTGTGAGGAAGGTCTTATTCAGATTGGTGATGGCAATCAATTGTTTCTGCTAAGTCTGGTGATTGGTTCGGTGGAAAATTTAGATCTGGTTTGTAGATTAACCTTTCATCAATAATATTTCATAAGGTTAATATTATCTGTCTTATAAATAGGTAGAATGGTATGAAAGGCATAAATATTTGGCGAAACATATTTTAATCTTTTGATGTTTTTATTTTTTTAGTTACTTCCTAGTTCATTGAAAGAGACTGTCTTCAGCTACGTGACTTACTCTGTGTTTACACACAATATTATGACAGATAGGTAAGTAATTCTTGTTTTTAATATTTAACATATATTGGGATACAACTAGTTTTGTCCTACTATAAGAAAAAATACTGTTTTAAAATTACCAAAATATATTTAAACCGGTTAAATAACAGACTAGTTAGCTTAATAGCTAGTGCAATTCTCAGTCCGACGTTTCAGAAAATAATAGTGACTATGCCGTGTGCATTTAAACACCTACTTGGCTATAAGAAATACAGGATTGGACATTGATAACTGTTTAAAATAAACAGGCATGAAAAGTAATATCAATATTTTTTTTGTGTTTCAGAGTGTGTGCGACGTCGTCCGGTAACTCGAGCCGTGCTCATTTCAATCAACGTACATCGTTGCGTTTGCGCACGAGTTTGTCTTCTTTGGGAAGATACTTTTCAGAATGTCCACATTTAGTTACCAAAATAGGAATGGGAGAGAAGGATATTGGTAATTTACTCTTAATTATTGAATATACATATTAAAATTATAAATGTGAAAGACTATTACTTGAGCTTATCGCACTTGTGTTGTGTTTGGTTCAACACAAATAAAATTACTTATGAGTGTACAGTCCAGGTAAAGCACGGTACGTGCTCAGAATTGGCATGGTTGGGTTGGATTGTGTCATAATAGGGTGTTATACATTTTATCATTTGTTTTTGTTGAGTTAATGGAACACACAATTTACTAGGCATTTATTAGGTTCTTAATACGAAATATTTTGAATTCTAAATAAACCCAAAGAATTATATGTAATTAAAATTAAAAATATTTGATAAAGAGACTTTTATTTAATCTATGTTGCATAAAAAATAGATTTTGCCATAGTAGAAAACTTTTCAATTATTTAACTAAAACGTTATTTTCGATATAAATATTTTTTTAATATGCTATACGTAGTTAATTTTTGCAGGCATCTGTAGCATGGATCTTCGTAAGCTCGTTCCTACAGACAATATAGAACAATTCCTTTCGAGCTTTTGCAATACTGAGAAAGCTTTAACAATACATGAGCGTTGTTTTATACTAAGTTGTGATGACATCACCAGGAATGAACCCAGGCGACCATACATGGATGTTGAACTTAGTTTGAAGTACCAGGGTATAAGAAATATTCAGGTAAACTATTTTATTTTCTCATACACATAATGTAAAAGAATATTGTGAAGATAGCACAGCAAATGTGCACTTGCAGAAACCACTTTTAACAGCCCGAAGTGCGACTCAACTGAAGGTGAATGATGGTGAGAAGGTGGAGAGTGAGGATATTCTCTCACTTGGCTATCGAGCTGGTAGCTGTACCGATTTACAAGGGGGTGTGGGCGCTGGATATAGTTCTATGGCGCCTTCCAACACTGGCCGGTTAGTAGATAAATTAAGGTTAGCAGTTTGGTTTTAATGTTAAACTATAAGTACTATTTCTTTTTAAATGTTATTCAATTTATTTAAAAAATAATAATAATTTACGTGAAAAAAGTATGAAAAGGCCAACATCACGAGGTGTTCCCAGGCGGTCACCCATCCAAGTACTGACCTCGCCCGACGTTGCTTAACTTCGGTGATCGGACGAGAACCGGTGTATTCAACGTGGTATGGACGTTGGCGATAATTAAATCGAAACGGATCGAGACGTAACAAAATGTCTGCACAAAACGTAGCTCAATTGTTTGTGACGTTTTCGAGTTATTAATCGCCAACGTCCATACCACGTTGAATACACCGGTTCTCGTCCGATCACCGAAGTTAAGCAACGTCGGGCGAGGTCAGTACTTGGATGGGTGACCGCCTGGGAACACCTCGTGATGTTGGCCTTTTTATACTTTTTTCACGTAAATTATTCGACATTTCAGTTACACGAATGCGTCAGGTGAAGCCATGTTGCCAACAAATGAAATAGCTGACTTGATCAAGAAAATGTGCGATTCATTAGCGACCAGTCAAGTAATATTGTCAAAACGACCGAGTACTTGTGATATGCAGGTGCAATGTGACGTTCAAGATAACCAAATTTGTGAAGAAAAGGAATGTCATAAGTAAGATTTTTATCGAAGGATTTTATCTTACGTCTGGAGGAGAGGACATTTACTATGGTTGCTAAAACCTAAAGCGTAAGGCTTCCATATGGGCCGGCAGCACACCTGTTAAATACTGGGTGACCGTGGGCGGCGTGTTGTATCTTTTGGCTGCACGCATGCTCGTTTGTATCTTACAAAAATGTTGCTATTTACAAATATTTTTTAACGATAGTTGTTGAATTTTAATTTTCATATTTGGCTTTGAAAAAGTCACACATGTAACGTTTGTTTTTTTTTAATTTTAAGATGAATGTTTTTTTTAGAAATGATAAATTAGATGATTCTAAAAGTGATACATGTGCCTTGAATGCAAATAAGGGGACACGTGATCGAGGTAAGTCAATTTTTATTCAGTTTAATTTTTTTTAAATTTGCTTTTACTAATAAACTAATAATAATTTGACCCCTTTTATCTTATGTTAATGTAAATAATGTATGCGAAACGTTTTATATATTTAAATAAATAAAATGAAATATAATATTGTCTTTTTAGATGTTGTAAATATGTTAATACCGACCCTGGACCGAGATGCGATAATGCAGAGATTCGTAAACGAGTTGGAAGATTGGAAAGAAAAGCAACAGGAGTTATATAAAATACAAGTAAATATACATGTCAAATGTCATATATATAGACATTCACTGTCAAGTTTAATGTCAAATCCATTCTAGTTATTAGTTGATTAGGCGAAAACAAATATTCTCATAGTTTAAACATTTTAGCATTTTTTAAATAAAAAATAATTAGTTTACTTGGATGGTTTAATTTTGATAAGTTAAATGAGTAGATTTACAAACATGATATTAATTAGGCTTATATAGTATAGTATAGAATATAGTATTTAATATAGAGCTTTAATTTTTTACTGGAATACATCTTATATATGAATTTCCCTGTCACAGTGTTAGTTGTACGCTAACTACGAAACGGCTTGACCGATTTACACGAAATTTTATATGAAAACATTTATTTTCCATACCCCTAAGTGATAAGGATTGTTCACCCTTAATTTTTGGACAAAATTTTTATGGCAATTTAGTAATTCAATAATTTTTCATTCCCGCTCGACAACTGATCAATCGTCTTTTAATTAGTTATGCCCGCTAGTTATTTTTTGTCTACACGAGAAATAATTTATATGGCACAGCAACGTTTGCCGGTTCAGCTAGTTTTAAATAATTATTTCCCGATCTGTTGCTAAGAACTAGCAATAAAAAAACAATAATCTCACGGTAAATTCAAGAGTTTTTTTTTCAGCTCAAGCGCAAAGAGGAATACCATTTAGAATTGTTAGCCAAAGAGTGGGCTAAACGCAGAGTAGAATTGGAGTCTAAACTCAGTAAGGGAATAGACCAATGTCGCCATCTAGCGGCGGATTTGAGTCGAGCGACCGAGGACTTTGCGTTGAGAGGACACAGAAATACGCAAAGGGAGAAGAAGGTGAATTCGATCAATAAAATAAATTTAATTTTTAATGATTTTTTTTCCCTATACATTTACAAAGATAGACGGTAGTCAGATTTATACAATTAATCTTAATATATATAAATCTCCTGTAACGATGTTTGTCCCCGATGGATTTCTAAACTACATAACCGATTTTAAATTAAATTGGCACACCGTGAGCAGTCTGGTCCAACTTGAGATATAGGATAGCTTAGATCTTTAATTATAGTCGCAATTTTATTTTATTGCAAATTATTTGTCTATTTTAATTTTAATTAATTGACAGTCATAATTATCTGTTAACTCCAAAAGATTCTAACAGATGTCGATACTTTTCGACCGGATTGAGTAAGTAATAGATAGCCAATAGATTACCACAGCAGTGCAATAGATGGCACTGCTATGGTATACCGACAAACGTGTCATATAAGCTACAATTTAATAGCATTACTACCACGTGTTATTGAGGCTAAAGTATAAATTAAATTTATTTTGTAGTAAACGAGAAATCGTGAAATTCAATTATTTCTACTTTTTTAATAATTTACATAGCAAAACAACGTTTGCCGGTGCAGCTAGTTAGTTTTATATTTTACTGTTTTACTTAATATTTTTATTGTTATGCCATGTCCTTAAAGTATTTGTTTGCGGTTTTTTCTATATCTCTATGTCAGCATATTATAAACTTATTATTTCTTAATATTGAAAAGGATTTATTCCGTCAAGTAATAACCGTAAAACGCTAGAACGAGTTTTTGTTTTAGAGTTTATTTAAATCAATTGATACTAATAATGAGTTCACTAACTAGAAAATAAAGGTGTGGAATTGGGTTTCATATGTTGTAAATGTTTACATTAATTCGCTTATTAAAACCTTTTTAATTGCATTTTCAGCTTCTGGAGGCGAAAAAAGCCCTAGAATCCCACTATACAGCAAAATACCAAGAGCTGAGAGAAGCTTCCCAAAAAATGGAAGACGACATGAATCATCAGTTGAAGTTAAAAGATATGAAAATTGAAGAATTGCAACATACTGTACAACATTCAGAAAAAAACATAGACGGTTTAAAGGTATAAAAGCAAAGGCATGATTTTTATAAGCAAAAAGGCCAACATCACGAGGTGTTCCCAGGCGGTCACCCATCCAAGTACTGACCTCGCCCGACGTTGCTTAACTTCGGTGATCGGACGAGAACCGGTGTATTCAACGTGGTATGGACGTTGGCGATTAATAACTCGAAAACGTCACAAACAATTGAGCTACGTTTTGTGCAGACATTTTGTTACGTCTCGATCCGTTTCGATTTGATTATCGCCAACGTCCATACCACGTTGAATACACCGGTTCTCGTCCGATCACCGAAGTTAAGCAACGTCGGGCGAGGTCAGTACTTGGATGGGTGACCGCCTGGGAACACCTCGTGATGTTGGCCTTTTTTGCTTATATTCAGTCACAATTCCATTTAAATAATTCCTTTATAGTAGAATCACGGCAGAAGTAAAAACAAAAATTATATATTTTCAGATAAAATTGAACAACATTCAAACAGAAGTAGATAGTCGTTGTTCGGGTTTAACAAAAGACCAAACTGCTAGTCTTATTCAAGAGCTGGTAAATATAAATTTGTTAAATATTTGTAATATATGACTACACATTGTAGTCGCTTATGTACGTGAGATTTTCAAAAAAGTATGTCAACTAAACCAAAAACTCAAACCTAATTACCTCTCGTACTGGGAACCAAACCCATTACCTCAGTCACCATGGCCCTTTTAAAATAGTTCAATAATTGCTTTTTAAATTTATTTTTAACTTTAATATTGAAATTAATTAACCAAAACATACATCATATTAATACATGTATAACAACATCAAGCATCATAGTGTATTATTTATTGAAAGGGCATTTTCCACCCTTGACGCAGCAAAAGTATCTCTGGTATAGTTAGATATAATATAATTATTCATAGATATTATGGTGTTAGTTAAATATTTTAGCGTAATTTAATCTAAAGTTATGTTTTTATTATTAAAAATCGATTGCATATGCAATATCTATAGTTTAAGCTAGTTTATAATGAGAATCATTTGGCAGTATACTATAAAAAATCTATTTAAACTAGAAATTATTCGTCTGTAATTTCTGCTGTGTAAATCAACCCGCGGTTAGACATAAAGCACATTACTTAAGAATAAGGGTTGTATGTATTTTGTAATCCCACATAAAAAATATAAACAATTTTTCTAAAGTGTCAACAGCCCTTATCACTAACGGTTGGGGATACTAATAGTTAGTAGCCGATGCTCAGAACTACTCAATATGCTCATAAAATTTCATGAGAATCGGCCGAGGCATTTGGAGGAGTACGGTAACTAACATTGTGACATGGAAATTTTATATATAAAGATAAGATTTTATTTGCAGCGATGTCTTGAAGAGAAACTAGAAAGTGCGGTACAGTCGAAAGCGTTTTTCAAAGAGCAATGGGGACGAGCAGTTCGCGAGCTTCATTTAGTAAAGTTGTCAACTCGAAGGCAGATGCTGACACAGCTCAGAAATGAGCGGCGGCAGCTTGCAGATGTTACGTGAGTGTAATGCAATATTTATAAAATGTTAATCATGCTCTTCCATACTAACGTTGAATCCCCGTATTAATAAATTTAGTTTTATATTTTCGTGTTGGTGATCGCCAACGTCCATACCACGTTGAATACACCGGTTCTCGTCCGATCACCGAAGTTAAGCAACGTCGGGCGAGGTCAGTACTTGGATGGGTGACCGCCTGGGAACACCTCGTGATGTTGGCCTTTTTGCTTACTCTTTTAGTATTTGAAAGAAAGAAAGAAAGAAACAAAATACGTTTATTTGGACACACACACACGGTACACACAACATCACAATAAATTATAAGTACAATAGTATTTTAGTTTTGTTATTTTAGTATTAACTAAAAAATAAACACATTGCATTGTTGCAAGTGCCGCGGGCGTGCGCCAAATGCGGTGCTGCTCAGGATTTGTGTCGAATATAGCATTCCACACCACTGATTTTTAGCAGCCCCCAGTTGTCGCAAACCGCTGCACAGCGCCAAGTGTTAACAATTTAAGTGTAAAAAAAGTTAAATGGAAAATTTAAATGGAACAAAAAGCAATAATTAAATAATAAAAGGAAGGGAGATAATAAAAATAAAAATAGTGGGATTAATGTGGTTAAACAAGATAAAAACGCGACAAGAGAATTTGGACGTGCCTAGCTAGGCGCCAACGAAAAACACGGATCAATCTGTTTTGATAATAAAAGCCTTTCAACCTCCGTCGGAAGGTTGGCACAGTTTCACAGTTCCGCAGGGGCGGCGGCAGATTGTATCGAAAACTACCCTTAAAGGCAGTTGTATGATGCTTAGGCACATCCAATAACCTACGATATGCCCTCGTCGCATATTGGCTCCCATCACCCAGCCACAATAATTTCTTATACAAATAGGGTGGATAATAGTGCCTCACCACCCCAAAAAGTAAGACAGCAAAGTGGGCCTGCCGTCGACCTTCCATGTTCAAAATACCTGCACTGTTTAGATAAGGTGAGACGTGAGCCCTTGGGGGTATGTCCCAGCAATATCTAGCACAAGCATTTTGAACACGCTGTATGGCCTGCCTCGTACGTTTTAGCAGTCGGTTCCCAAACACGGAGTCTCCGTAATTTAGTATGGAGAGAACCAGCGCTTCACAAAGTCGCACGCCGTAGCCCCTCCGACAAATAATTCCGAATTTTATACAAGACTTTTAGGCGATAGAAGCAGTTGGATAAGGCATTGTTGATATGTTTTTCAAACCTCATTCCTTCGTCCATAACCAGCCCTAAATTAGTTGTTTCAGAAACACGGTTAATTATCTTGGTCCCCACTTTAATAACACATTGTCCCAAGCATGGATTTTTGATTACAGATGGCGATCCTAATACCATATATTTAGTCTTGTCTGTGTTTAACGAGAGTGTGTTATGAACCGACCATTCCTCAATGCGACTAAGGTCCTCATTCAGCTGGCAGATGGCAGCAGCTGCCTGTCCCGGCTTGAAGGAGATATACAGCTGAATGTCGTCAGCAAACATGTGATATTTGCAATGACGAAACTTGTAAATTATGTCAGCTGTATATAGAACAAAAAGCAGGGGCCCAAGTATTGACCCTTGAGGCACTCCACGTACTATGGGTTTGTACTGTGAGCGTTGTGTTATGCCATTATCATCCATCACTTCGACCGCTTGATACCTACTCGTGAAGTAGCTCGTAAACCATGATATGACACGGTCACTGAAGCCATACACTTTGAGTTTAGCGAGCAGACGACCAATATCCAAAGTGTCAAAGGCTCGCGAATAGTCTAAAAGGACCAACCCTGTAATCTCCCCCTGATCTTGTGACTCTAAGATATTGTCAACAACGTCTAAGAGTGCAGTCGTGGTGCTTCTCCCCCTTCGGAAACCTGATTGTAATTCAGGCAGAAGATTATTGGCTTCAAGAAAAGAAGTGATTTGACCGTGGAGGACCCTTTCCAAAACCTTTGACATACATGGCAAAATACTTATTGGGCGTAGATCCTTGAAATCAAGCGGTTTCGGCACTTTCTTTAATGGACGCACAACTGCTAAACGCCACTGTCTTGGGAATTCGCTTGACGACAAAGAGGAATTAATAATATTCGTTAATAATGGATTGATAAGTGGTTGCAGCATGCGTATCATATCAAGCGAAATCCCATCGCAACCCATTGCATGTGACTTTAGGTCACGTATTATTCCTGTAACAGTGGCCTCACTTATTAGGTTAAAATCAAAATTATTTATATTATTGGTTATCTCAGTTAATTGGTCTATACCAGTACAAACATGGTCCACAATGACAGAACTGAGGAAATGGGAATTATTTTTTTCCAGATCGTTAAGATGCAAGGGCAACACATTGTCCTTACTTGATTTAATGTGAATTTGAGACTTAAAGTGTTTCCAAAGGTGTTGGGGATTATGCGAAAATGCGTTAATATGCGGGTTAAGTATGCTGTCTTCTCTAGTTCTATAGAAGCCTTAACATATTTTTTCAATTTCACAAAGTAGGCCCTGTGCTGTGAGCTGCGCCTGCTGAGTATCTGTGCTTCATTTCGTTTTTTCATCATCATCTTTATATTATACGTTATCCATGGATAGGACCTCTGCCTAACATAAACCGTTTTAGTGGGAGCAAGAATATCATAAATGTTTAATATTGATTGGTTTAAAAATTCAACCTTTTCATGAACACAGTTTAGCTGGTAAATGTATTCTAAGTTATAGTTTTTGAAACCAAGATGCAGTTGATTCAAGTCAATGTCCTTAATAGATCTATAGGCGAACAGACGGGTATTGGTTTATCTTTAAAAACTTTGACAGTAACCGATATGAAAGCATGATGCCCGAGTACTTCAGAATACTACACATTAGTGTGACACACTGGAGCATCAGTACATACAAGGTCAATAAGTGTTTGAGAGTTTTCGGTGAAATTGGTTGGCTCGGTTATGTGTTGGGTGAGGTTTGTGCGTCGAAGAAAATTTTCAAGGTTGATCGTGTTCCTGTCAAGAGAATTAAGTAGATTAATGTTGAAATCACCCATAAGTACCACATAATCACTCCACGCAAAAGACCCTAGTGACTCACAAAGGGCATTGAGTAGAACTTCTTTGTTTGCGTTGGGTGGTGAATAAGCGGTACCCACAACTATCACCTTTCTCAGTATTGTCAACTTAAGCCACATTTGCTCAACCTGCGGACTAGGTGGATGAGTAAGCACGCGCGTCCTTAGTCCTTTTCTAATGTAAAATCCTACCCCTCCGCCCCGACTAGCGATAAAGAGCGGGCGGGGTTTGTGTAATAATCTGTAACCAGCCACTCCTGGCGCCCGACCATGCTCTCCCTCCCGCAGCCATGTCTCATTCACAGCCAAAACGTCAACGTTCCAGAGCCGCAACAAATTCATCATGCCCAGTACCCAACGACCCTGCATTATGGAGGCCCACCCTCAAAAACTTTATCTTGAGCTCAGGCATTGCAAATTATATAAATAAATAAATTTGTATACAGTACACATATTATAATTTTACAGAATATAAATTTGTATCCATTAATTATTTGTTAAAATACTTCAGTCTTATTATTTTATTGATAGAATTGGATTATAATTTGTTAGCAAGCCGTGATTTTAGAAGGAAAAATATAGCCTAATCTAAAAAGTTTTTTTTAATTAAATCTCTCTTTGCGAATAATAAAGTAAAAAAATTAAAATAACTTATTTTCATAGTTTTTGGTCATTACTAATTAAATTTAGCTATAGGTAAAATCGTATATTGGGACTGCGTCACCTTTGCCAAATTATCGAATTTAGCTGGACGTAACTCTTCATCAGATAAATAGCATTTGTCAACTTGGTCGGGTTTCTGTATGGTGTGGTAGATGGGACTGCTGTCTGTAGAACTATGGGGGTGGACCATTACGTTGTGCTGAATGGTCTTGGGACTTTGGCAATCAGACTCATTGGGGCTTGTGGAGTCCCATCGAGAACTAAACTCGGATTTTTTGGTACGCAGCGGTATAACTAAGTACTCCATTTTATTGAGATTTTCCTTGAAAAAAAAACCAATGTTTACAAAACAATAATACCAATAAAAAAAATTACTTAGCAAAAGGCTTTATTTAAGCAAAAAGGCCAACATCACGAGGTGTTCCCAGGCGGTCACCCATCCAAGTACTGACCTCGCCCGACGTTGCTTAACTACGGTGATCGGACGAGAACCGGTGTATTCAACGTGGTATGGACGTTGGCGACAATTAATTCGAAACGGATCGAGACGTAACAAAATGTCTGCACAAAACGTAGCTCAATTGTTTGTGACGTTTTGAAGTTTTATATCGCCAACGTCCATACCACGTTGAATACACCGGTTCTCGTCCGATCACCGAATATTCGTATTTACGAAATAGATGCGAATTTATGCGAAATTAGAGGATTTAAAGTCATCGCTTGAATAGCAATGTCGAGGCTATTTTGTTTAATGAAATACGTCACTATTTCTTAAGGACTATGAAGGAATTGTTGAGACAATGAAGGCGATGCTAAAATCAGTCAGCGATAAAAGTTTTAGTAAGCTTTCTCTTCACATTACGTTTATAAGACCAACGAGGCTATCGTTCACATTGGCCAATTGTTATGCCCATCTATTGCTGCCAGTTCAACCACCTGAAATCCGAACGCATTGCTAGAAAGCTTCTCGAAAATTCCTTTTTTCCGTGAACTTCCATAAAATGAGCTAATTGATGGGTATACTCACTTTCATAGGTTAATTCTTCGCTCTAATATAAATGAAACCCCTAATGTAAAGGACATATTGCTGGCTGTCAAATGCAACTTTCTGTCTTTTTCTGAAGCAGCATTACAGAGTATTTGGAGTCCAACCAACAGCGTAGACGCTGAACGCATCTTTAGCAATATACAATCGACCGGAGTCTGACGCTTAAAGGCGTCGAAGGTTCAAAATTTCTACAAGTTATCTTTAAATTCATTATAATTGTTTAATGTTAAGAATTGTACTTCGAAGTTTTTTATTTTGTTTAACTTTACGTTCATATTTAGTAATAAAATAACTAAACAAGTATTTTTTTTGGACTAAAAGCCAATAATGTACGCAACATTTTATAATTTCAAAAACATTAATGGGAAATTTTGAAAAATGTAAAATGCGAAATTCGTGATTTTTATTAGCGAAAATTCCGTGCCAATGAAAATTAAATTAGTTAATTTCGTTTTCTATAATTATGATTATGAAGACTTATTTTCCCATAAATCATAAGGTTGTACAAAAATCCAATTACATCTTTTAAATTTACCAAGTTGTGACATTCTCATTACACCAAATCTACGATAAGTTATTAAACAACACGAAGAATAATATAAATTATCGGATTTCATTAATAAAAGTGTCTAGACTAGGTTCAATTTCCTTAAAAATCTTTGTTAATTATTGTTTATATTAAATTGTTAGTTTTAAATATTAAAATATATGTATACATGTTTGGATAGCACCATGGTGTGCAATTTAAAGCTTGTTATGGGTGCTCATGAAAAGGATAAATGTTCTTGTATATTTGTTTTTTTTTTTAAATACATTATATGGGTGATTCTTTAAATAATGATGCTTTAATTTCAGTTTGGAACCAATTCTGGATGAGGAAGTATCTGATGTTAAATGTCAAGAAGATATAAATAAATTGAAGGATGATTGTTATGTGAACATCCTTGCTAGTTCACCGCCCATCGATTCTGGGTCGCTTTTGAGTAAGTGTCAGTTGGATAATGTAATTATTTCTATGGGGTCACAATTTTTATTATTCACCGGTCGCCTTTATTACGAAATTTTATCCGAGTTTGCGCAATGCATTTTGAAAAGGGTTTTTTTCGCAACTAATAAAATTTGTTTTTTTTAAGGTAATTCGGACCAGATTTGTTTAGAATCATGCGAAGATGTAATGTAAGTAATTACAAATTATATTTATACACAAAAAAGCCAACATCACGAGGTGTTCCCAGGCGGTCACCCATCCAAGTACTGACCTCGCCCGACGTTGCTTAACTTCGGTGATCGGACGAGAACCGGTGTATTCGACGTGGTATGGACGTTGGCGATTAATAACTCGAAAACGAAACAAACAATTGACCTACGTTTTGTGCAGACATTTTGTTACGTGTCGATCCGTTTCGAATTAATTGTCGCTAACGTCCATACCACGTTGAATACACCGGTTCTCGTCCGATCACCGTAGTTAAGCAACGTCGGGCGAGGTCAGTACTTGGATGGGTGACCGCCTGGGAACACCTCGTGATGTTAGCTTTTTTATTTACTTTTTTACTAGGAGGGAATTTTAATTTAGTTTTAGTTAAGATATTCGTCGATTACAATTGCGAGATATAATTTTTTTTTTAAACGGGTTACCAATAAATGATGCATAACATTAATTATATATTTCAGGAAGGTGCAACGATATTCTGCAGTGAATTCAAAACTTAGCGAATTAATATCACAACGTGAACAACTGATTCAAAGCGACGAACCAGACGAGACTGAATTAAAACAACTCAATCATGATATACGAAATATGCTCATTAATTGTGCTACTTAATACTTTGTTTCATTATATCTCCACATATTAAAAATTTCCCTGCTTAATAAATAAGATAAAATATAATATTTATAAGGATTAAGATGCGGTCCATGGCCTTCTGGACAGGAGAAAGTATACAACTAAAATATGTATGCCCAACTTGTCAAAATCATATTCCTATGTTAAAAGTATCCTTGAAAATTATATTTTTATTTAAACTTAATTGAAGAAAAGGTCTTAACTAAAATAATTTGAAGTAAGAATAAACGCAGGTTGATAGTGGCTAAATGCCTCGTATTTGACTGACTGGGTTCTTAGAGGAAAAACTTTGAGAGTCACTATATGTGACTAATTGGCTAATGAAAATATTGGACATCGAATTTAGTTATAGTACGCTCTACGCCCTTGAATCGGGAACTGGCAGTAAATGTAGCGTCGAAAATATTTATAACTTATTTTGTTGACGATTCATAAGTGCACCCTGGTGGCCTATATGAATAAAGTTATTTTTGATTATTTTTTTTAACCAAGGAGCATTGGTGATTGTGCACAAGATGGCGTTCTGCGCTCTTTGCAGGCTCATCACTTTGCTTTGACTGGCAACCCTCCGACATAATGGGATGCCATAGTTCTTAGATTGGTTTTATGTTCAAGTTGTACAACAGCAATTTATTGTCCTGGGAGATAACTGAGTTTCGTCCCATAACCCATTAGTCAGACTAGACGCTTATATTTCAGGTTCACTTCATAGTGTTTGTGCTTTATGTGCATCTTTCAAGTGAGGCGACGATCCAAGTGAAAACCAAGGTAGTATTAAATATTCACGATGTGGCAAGATATCACTGCCCAGTCGAATCGAGGGGCAAAGTCCTCTTTTCAGTAGGCCCTTGTCGTTAGGATGCAGTCTCATTTGCGGGCTTGCCAGGCTTGTGGAATAACACAACCGTCACATGGCGGGAAAGCCAGAAATGTAATTCTTTTTTTATTTTTCATATCTGCAGTTCTTTGATAAATGTTGTCAACGTCGGACATAATTTATTCTATTCAGCCGAATACCATAAAAAATAATTATAAAATGTAATTAATTCTCCTGCGTACTACATAATACCTTTAATACTAAACTCGTACTTGTACTCGATATTATTATGGTGTTGCCGTATGAAAAAAATAGTTTCAACTGTCACCACGTCAAACTCTTTTTGCCAAGCTATACCATTATTACTAAATCCAAGTAATAATATACTCTTTATCGTGAAAAGTGGAAATAATAAAAAATGTCTATTACCTAGGTATTACCAATATCAGTTTATTTCTTCTTTATAGAATGTATATTACATTATAATTTTAATTCTATTATTGAAATCAGATTGATATTGAAAAACAAGTTGTTGCGTGTAATTTTTATGTTGAGGTAAATAATAAAATATATTGATGACCAATATATTTAAATAATGGCAAAAACCAAGGTGACTGGAGCAACGAGTAGGCTGAAACAAGATTATTTGAGGCTGAAGAACGATCCTGTGCCATATGTGACTGCAGAACCAGTGCCTTCGAATATATTAGAGTGGCATTATGTCGTTAAAGGACCAGAGAAGAGCCCCTATGAAGGAGGATATTATCACGGCAAAATTATGTTTCCAAGAGAATTTCCTTTCAAACCCCCATCAATTTATATGATAACACCAAATGGACGATTTAAGACTAATACAAAACTTTGTCTGAGCATTACAGACTTTCATCCGGACACTTGGAATCCAGCCTGGTCAATTTCAACAATTCTGACAGGTTTACTAAGTTTCATGTTGGAAAAAACACCAACTCTCGGTTCTATTGAAACATCAGATTACCAGAAAAGATGTTTGGCTGCTGAATCTTTAGAAATTAATCTAAAAAATAAGATGTTTTGTGAGTTATTTCCAGAATATGTAAATGAGATTGAAGAGCTGCTCAAACAGCGACAGCAGGCATTGCTTCAAACTGAAAATGATAGCCACAACAGTGGGAGTGAAGTGACAAATGAACAACAATCAAATATGCATTATATAATAACAAACTTGTTTGTATTAGTAGGCTTTGTGTTTCTAGCATTTATGGTGAAACATGTTTTGGTGTCGGTTTCTATTGACTGAGCAGTGCTGATACATTAATAGTGTAAATATTAATTTATTATGTACAGAGCATTTGTGCAGTGATGATTTTGGTATATGGTACTTTTCACTTATAGCAATATAGAAAGTTCAAGAATCTAAGTACCTTAGATGTTTCTTTTTTGTATGTATATACAGGAAAATATGCATTAGAATATGCACATAGTCACCTAGGATTATGGTTGATAATTGGAAGTTCTTTAGCTGCACAGAAAATCAATTTGAGTATAACAATTTATATTGTCTGATAGTGTTATAAATCTGTGATGTAAAAGTCATTTATGAAAGTTGTTACATTTTAGTTATAATTAATGTTTCCATGAAATATAATACATTTTTATTTTGCATTATCACAATGTTAATGTAATAACTGTCTAAATAAACTGTTTGCATTCTATGCTTTATATTGGTAAAATATTAAACAGTATTTTTATATTATCATGATTTTTATTGACATTGAGGTTAAAGTGAAAGAATATTTTATTTAAAAACATTTAATATTGATTAAAAGATACACTATATATTGTGATATATGTCACATTCAAAAGGAATATGATCTGACATTCTAAGCTAAAATACACATTAAAATCCAAATTATATGTAGTATGCTCTTGAGTTTATTAAACTAAATATTTGATTTTGTCCAATGACAAATATTCTTACTAGTTAAATTATTCTCTTAAAACATGCATTATTTACAAATCAATATTTCATAAAGAAAACCTAATTGTAATATTATTTATTAATTAAATAGGTACTAGGTTTACTTTACAATTGGACCATATAATGTTTCCAAAGTCCTGTGACACCTAAACAAACAAAGCAATTTAAGAAATACATAATTCTATGTATAGTTTATGAACAGTGGAGTTTATGGCTAGAATAGCATATTTTTATATTGGGTATATTTGTTATTAAAATCTCTTAAGCTGTATAATAGGCAGGAAAATATTAAGATAGGTTTTAAATTTTACTTTCCTCTTCAGCATCATCATCCCAATCCCTTACCAATTTTCTTATGTCTGGCTCTTTCTGACCCTCTGGAGGCTCAACTTTCTCTGTGGTCAGACTGTCGCTAATGACATCTGATGTATTTTGTATTACCTCTGTTGCAATCGCAGTCACAGGATTAGTAACTGTTTCTTCTTGAGAGTTATCTTCCCAATCATTCAGTAAAGAGGAAATTTTTTCTTTTGGTGGGTTTTCTATGTTTTTGTTATTTTCTATAAAACAAGCAGATTTGTCTTCATTTACTTCTGCTTGAGTTAACTCAGGAGATGCTTCTTTAACTTCTTCCCCGTCATCATCTGACCATTCTGATGTTAAATTATCAATATCCTTGTTAATGGGCTTTATACTATTTTCATACACTTTTTCAACAATTTTTACACCCATAACTTCAGGAACTACTCCAATATCTCTAGCTATGTTTTCAATTGTTTCTTCGTCGTCAGTTTTAATACATTCAATTTCCATTTTAAATAATGCAGGTTCAATTTTTTTCTGTTCCTCAGTATCAGTAATTAGATCACCTTTTTGTGTTATATTATGTTCAGTTAACATATTTTCTATATCAGAAATTTTAACATCACTTGTATCTGTAATCGAGGTATGGGTTAAAACACTATTTGTTTCAACTGGTCTTGAATCAACAATTGATTTTGTTTCAACAACCATGTTAGAATTAGCCATACATGTTTGATCAAATTTATCATCTTGTTCCATTAAAACACTAGGATCTTGTTGATGGTCAGAATTATTAAAAGATTGTTGATCAATGTGTGTATTTGTTTTAGTGGAATCAGCTGGACATTCCACTATATTTGATGGTACCTCTTCACTTTCAAGGGTTTCTAGTCGTTCACAAGTTACAAAAGTATCCAGTTTTTCATTATCTTGTTGTTCATTTGGTATGGTAGGTTCTTGTTCTGTTTCAATATTAGTAGCAGATTCCTGGAGCAATTCAGTACACTCTTCTTCAGAAACAACCCTTGAATAAGATTCAATCTCTTCTGGTTGATCTGTCATTGAGTTAGTTTCTGTATTGAAGCCAGCTTGATCCTCCTTAATACAATCAGGTGGTGTTTCAACAGCTTGTTCTAAAATGGATTCAGGTTGTTCCACAATAGATTCAGGTTTTAACTGCACATCTACCATTGTAGATGGTTCAATAACATTTTCTTCGACGGCTTGATGTTGTTCTCCAGTTTCTTCAAGACTGTCAACAGTTTGCTCCTGAACAACAAGTTTTTTTTCTGGTTGTATAATATTTTGTCCTACTTCAGGTATAGAGTCATCAACCATAGTTTGGTTAAGAGAACTTAAAGATGGCAATTTGCCAAGAGGAATAATTGTTGGATTTTGAAATATAACTTTGCCAGAATTTGAAGATTTAACTATAGTGTCCATATTTGTATTTAAAAAGCTATTGTTCAATGAAATAGCAGTTTCATGCATGTTTGGCAATGATTGGGGAAGAGGAACCTCAGCTTCTGGTTGCATAATCTCAATTTGAGGCATACTAGTAGCAGAATTTCCAGCAGGCACTTCCGAAGTTATAATTTGCATTTCTGTAGTAGTAATTGGCAAATCATTCTGCCACGAATTACCAATAGTAGCATTATTTACCACTATCTGTCCAGCAATTACTGGAGCCGTTGTTGTCACAGTTTCAAAATTCTGAGTAAAAATAGCCGAAGATTGTATAAATGGATTCTCTATACCTTGAGAAGTTATTAATTGAAAATGTTTGTTTTGATCACTAACTGGGTGACTATACACAACAACTATATTGGAGTTGTCTGTAGAATTGGGTGTTGTAATATTTATTGGAAAGTTTTCGGGGATAATCATCACATCATTTGACTGTGAATTATTTAAATTAATAGTATTTCCAACACCAGAATTTGATGTTGTCAAAACTGTTAAGGGTTTATCAGAAATTCTGTCATCAAATATGATAGGGTGGTTGGAGGAAAGTAAAGCTTTGTATTCCTCTTCATTAGAAACCACAATTTGTATGGGCTGACCCATATTAGGTTTTGATAATGTAAGTTTCGATGTTCCAGTATTACTTTGAGATGGATTAGAATATTCACATTGTGTAGATTCTGAAGTCATTATTTCTTCAGTATTTGCCTGATAGTTTTCTGTGAAAAAAAATTCATTATTGTCTAGGACAACAATACTATCTTCTTTTTTTGCTGGTTCAGATGATTCTACAAATTCTGATTTAGTCAAAACTTCTTGAATAATTTTTACTTTTTGAGGAGTACCCGAAGATAATGTTTTGCTTAAGCCAGCATTTAAAATTTTCTTTTTGGAAATTGGTGTTATATTTAATGGTGGTTTCTTTGTAACAATCTCAATATTTCCATCTGATCGTTGCTGCACATTGTAGGAAGTTTCATCATATTGATTGTCAAATGGTCCAGGGACATTAACCTCTATGTATTTTGTTGGTGTACCATCCCTATTAGTGTCCAAATGAATCTTGGATTCTTTTTCATCATCAGAATCTTCAATTATTCCATCATTTTTGGCAGACTCATAATGGTTTGATTTCAAGTGGGCATAAAGGTTTGAATCACGTGTAAACATTTTATAACAATATATGCATTGCGGGCTTGGCTTTTTTTCAGCTGAAAATTTGTGACCAGTTTTCTGAATATGTTTTAATAATAAAGTTGAATTATGAAATGAAGATGCACAAATAGCACAGCGGAATTTGTGGTTATCAGAATGAGACATTTTATGCTTTATTAAGAATGCCTCTGTCAAGGCAACATAGCTGCATATATTACATTTAGGAAAGTGGAAAGCTTGTGGAGGTTCAACACCATGCTTAGTATACAAATGGTGAACCAAGTAATTTCTCTTTGGTGATTTCAAACCGCAATATTCACACATATTTGACACTGGCTTTTCATTATGGAACTCAACTAGATGGCGGCGATAGTTATAATAACTTGTAAAATGTAATGCTCTGCCTGGAGTTCCACATATGAGACATATCCAAGGACCCTTCACATTTTCTGCACCCATCGCTATAAGGCGAGCAGCTTCTTGAGAGTCTACTACATCTGTTTCATAAGTAAATTCAGGGACTTCTGTCTTCGGCTTTAGTAATTTAATTTCTTGTTTCTTTTGATTATTAGAGTTGTTCAGTATTTTTAGTTTAATATTCTTATTGCTTTTCACCAAATGAGGATATTTTTTAAGTACCTCACTTATAATTTTAGCATGATCTAAATGGCTTTTTTCCTTTTTATCTTTTTTTTCTATAGACATTTTAGAATCTTTAATTAAAATTTGATCAAAAAGTTGACTGGAATCTTTCTTTTCTTGAATATTTTGTTGTAAGAAAAATTCTGAATCATCAGGGCTTCCTTCTGCCATATCTTCGAAAATGTCATTTGGTGTCAGTTTTCTACATTCTACAATATCCATTGTTGTAGTTCCAGACAGAAACTTTTTTGAATTCAAGGGTTCGTCAAAAATTCTGGCTTTCTTAGGAGTGTAATATTTAGTTGTTTCCGGGTGCACCATTAAGGGCTTGGATTCATAAGAGAGACTAGTGAAGGAGTTGTCATAGACATTATCATCATCTAATTCTGCAGGCAACTCATAACGTGTTGGCTTTGGATCCTTATTCATATTCCTTTTCTCAATTGATCTTGAACTGGTTTCTAAGCTATAGGAACCATTACCACATACTAGAGAATCAGATCCAGAACTAGCATATTTTTTTTTTGAAGACGATTGTTGATCATTTGGAAAAGCCTTAATAAAACTACGCTTTTTGACATGTGTAGTAGTAGTAGCAGCAGCAGCAGGTGTAGAGACTCTTGGTTCAACATTTCGGCTATACCGTTTACCATATAAATTAGGTTTGACTCTGTGTGCATTTAAAAGTTTAGTCAAAACAGGCATATTCATAATCAATGATGTTTGGTATAGTTTTTCAAGTAAATCCATTTTAAATTCTAGTTGTCCAGTGTACATAAAGTTGACAATAGGGACAACTACATCTGCCTGTAGATCATCTGGCATAACCAAGCAATCTGAATACATCTCGCAAGTTCTTTCTAATATTTCAAAATATTCAGTGCATGAATTAAGAACCAACCTGTGTACTTTAAGTTGTGCATTATCTTGAAACTGAAGTGTAAGATCACAGTAGTCAGTTCGGTTAAAGAAATGTTTTAACCTCTGAAGGAAATATATTCCCCAGTTATCCACTTTCACTTGCTTTACGTCACTCATTTTGGTGGGTTTTAATACATATCAGAAGGATTCTCATACTGTAAAAGAAAAGGAATGATTAAATATTACATTTATAGAACTTTAATAAGAAACCGTGATCTTTTAATACATTTTTACAAGCATAGCATCATATCGATCGTTCCTGACGCCACGGCTTGAAAATTAATGTGAATGCAGGAAAACATTTTTTCGAATTCCCAACATAGCTTAAGCTTAAATTTTGCGCCATTTGATGTAATTGTTTATTTCCTTGAACTTACCTATATCGTACAATTACTACTACGATTTCAATATTATTTCACATCGCTAAACAACAAAATTTCTAGACACCAAATTCGTTCTTACTTGACACTACGATCACAAGATGGCGGTATATAACTGTATAGTAGAAGTATAAAGTGACGTCAACGGTCAACAAGTGATGTAGATACACAATGAAAACGTCAAACGACTCCTGTTATTAAATCGATCGTAACATTTATTTTGATCATTTTTGTTGCATTAGTTACTAATGGTAATTATTTAAAATGATTTCCTTTGTTTTAGAAATTATAATAATATTACTTTAACACATCTGATTTAAAACAGTGTTTTGATATTTATTATTGAAATGAGGCACTCAAACGATACCACTCGGCTAGTGCCTCCCTCTTTGTTAAAATTATATTTATATTTGATTAAAGCGACGTCCATACAATATGAAAAGATGTGTGTCTAATATTTTTATCGAAAACAATTTGGTTGTCATTTCTAGCTTCATAATCGAATAATAAACTGCGATAGATGGCACTTTATAAGGTATATATATATTTAATTAAATAAAAACACCATTACTTCTGGAAGTTTCATTATGTCTCCATTAATAGGGACCCTATCAATAAAATCTTATTAGGCTGCCATGGAAATATTTACTTGGGTAAATCCAAAAGTAATTCATAGCATCATATTTATGCTATGAATTACTTTTGGATTTACACAGGGTAATAGATCCACCATCCGTAAACTGCGCCCGCAAGTCAAGATTATTTACATAAAAGTTATCTATATCGATACAGTTAATCAAATTTATATTGACTAACATAATTATTATGAGATATTAATATAGGTAATATATGTTGATAAGAACAACTAATTAAAAAAATATTAACCAAGCCCGAAATGAATTTTTGATTGATTGATATTCTTAAATTTAAAGTCTTACAGTTATTACTTAAAAACAAAGATAATATGAATTTTGATAGTTACTATTCCCCAATTAAAAGATTTACTAATATCCAAAAACTTGCCATCTAGTCTTCCTACCCCTTGTTATAAATTTAACAACCATATCGTAAGAAAAATACTTTGTATTCTATTATTTCATTATGTATGTTATTTTGGTATCGATTATATATACATATAAATTTTACAGCACAGGGGCACAGAAGAGAAAGAGACAACACGCCGATGTTTTAAATACACTTTTTAAATGTTAGATTCAAATCTAGACCATAACATCTACCTGCCTGTGCTTTATTATTGCATGGACATATTTTCTAATATAGCATACCGAAAAGCAAGGGACAACTAAACGTAATAGGCCATAAACGAATTTTTCTTCTCTATAACATGTTAGGCCCTATAAATATTATACCCTGTCCTATTGTCTCTTTCATGTCATTGGTAAGATGGCTTTCGCAATGAAATAAAATAACGAGAGGAAAGCATGACTGATATTATGATTAAATTATGATAGTTTTAACTGTGCAAAACATTCTTGTATGTAACACCTTTTGCCTTGATTTTATTCTAATTTAGCTATAAACCTTAAGACTAGCGGCGTACTGTATGTAGTAATAGTTTATGCTTACAGTTATGAATTATATCTTGATATATACAATTGTTGAAGACAGCGAGGTCAAGATAAAGGAACAGACGACCCTGAGTATGCTATCCTTGGCTTAAAATATACTTATAAAAAACGAGTAGCCTTCATTTTGTATTACAAAGAAAACGAGGCGTGTTAAAACCCTTTTACAATAAGACCACTCATCTTATATTGCAATTATAACTGTTCCACATACAATCGAATCGATCGCTAGTGTAAAAGTGCCTGCCTATTAACCATTTCATTTTAATGACATGATGATTGTTTAGTATTGCAACACAATGTTGCTATGCAAAAAAATGATTTAAATCATCATATTTCAAGAACTAAAAAACATTCAAGTCACATTGTGTTGCCATTACTTACCTGTTATGTGTATAGAAATTTATAAGTTAACGTTAGTGAAAAGCTAAATGTACTTTTAAGGAATGTTTCTTTCTAATTTTTATTTTTAATTAGTATTTTTTTAATGTTTGCAGTTTTTATTACTCGATTTCCTACTTACTGTTATGTAAGACTTAGCTTAGAAATTGAAATTCAAATGCTCATGTCTTGTTCATATCCATGTGTATAACCTTGGAATTGTATGGTAAAAGTTTCTTGTACGCTTACCAACTTTAGTTCGAAACCACCTACAAAGCTTCAAAAGCTTAATACGTTCTTGTAGTAAATTAAGTAATGGACATTTATTTCATTCAACTATCTTTGTCATAAAATCATCCATAATTTGCGTTACATTTTGCAATAAGTGTTATTTAGCTGTTTTAATGACACCTTTCTAGTTTTATTATTTACAAGAATTCCAAAAATTGTTTTTTTGGTTTCTATGACTCTTCTTTAATTGCCTCCTTTCAGTTTTTTGGAAAAATATTTAATGTACAGATTTTCGATTTTTACTGTCTTATTATTAGTATAGATATATATTAATTACATGATAATTAACATGATAGTGAAACCTTTTACATATTTAATAAATTATAAGGCCTTCTTCAACAGTATATTCCCATCTAACCATCTATCTATCTTGTTTGTGGTTTGGCTATCTTTCTATTTCCTTTTCGAAGGTACCATCTCATCATACTCCCCTTGTACTCGCCTTCTTCCCACGCTATGTATATATATTATGTTAACAACAGGGTTACATTACAAGTGTAGCTAATAATTTAATCATGGTACCTCTTAAATCTAAAGTTCGAATCCAAAAATTAACACCACAGAGTTGTCCACCTCTGAATCGTGTTAAAGCTACTAAGCACTAAGCTACTGAGCACGAAGCCAGTAAGATGCTAAAACAAAAGATAAAAAGCCTGTAAGTACGTTGTGACTATGAGTTGTTATATCGATATATCTTATTCAGGATAACTGGGGCAACTTGGCTTCGGCTTGCCATTAATCTCAGATGACCACTCTGCTTCTTGATAATCTTGACTAGTTCTAAAAAGAAGTATGCAGCATGACATGATTGGATCAGATTTGGTAACCACGCCCATATAAAATCCCGCCCACAGCGCTGGGCGGGCGATAAAGTTTGTATTACAGTCAGTGTGCACGCAGCTTTAGAGGTGATAACAGTGCGTGTATAGAGTTGCAGTTCTGTGTCTCGTAAGGTAATATATTTCCATTTGATTTAAAAGCAGTAATTTGAAACTATATACGCGGAGTTAATGAATTGCCTAAATAAAAACAGTATTACAATTTTGAATTGAATATCCCATAGTAAATGGGATTATACACATTTTTTTCATAAAAACATCTACGATTTTACTTGAACTTCTAAATCTGTATTTAAAAAATATCATTAGTTTCAACTATATGAACTAGGTTGATGAAGTTTTCTACATTTAAATGAAATTATTGTTTATTTATTTAAATTAGAATATACGATATAATAATAGACATTCCTATATTTTGTACATTATAAATTGATATTATAACATGTATATGTTTTTTTAAGTATTATTAACGTTGCCAACCTGATAAAATACCTTTTTTAATGAATTACATAAATCTATTAGACAAACGAACATTTCCTCTATTTTGATGAGGAAATGTTCTTCTTATTATCATGATATATATACAGTATACAGTAGGGTGAATACTTTACTTTGTGAACGCTAATGGACGGCCAACTTTTACCGCGAAAGAACTGTGAAAAAGGGAGAGAAATTCACAATTAAATTATTAAGCGACAGCTGCCACGGGCTTTTTAGTTGCGGCTCTGTTCGAAATGTAAATTTTATTGTCAAACATTTTTTTTCTGTGTCTTAAAGCTATTCGCTATTTAACAATAACTAATACACATATAGAATAACTAAAAACTAACTCTTTTATTAGATGATATTTCCTTTTTTACACAATATAAATGTCAAAAGAAAACACGAACGCTAAGCAGAAATCACACAAAGTTTAGCTTCATATTTTGATGATGACTGTACATTGTTTGTGTGATGTGGCCTTAATGAGTTTTAATACCGTGACGCGGTTTCCATGCTCTTGCTTGCATACGCAATCGGAAAAATATATGAGGAAAATATTTAGTTTCTTGTGAAAACAGTTGGACACATAACTATATGATATACTTACTGCACATTATTGATTTAGTAATTATAAAATATTAGAATTGTTATGCTGAAAATGTATGTAGGTACACTTTAATTAGAAAAATCAAAAAGATGATCTGAAATGCAAATTTAACGCTGGGAGTAAAATGCTAATTTCCGTGGGAGAGACTCGTCAAACTTTTTAATCTCATGTGACGTCGCCCACCCACCCCTCTCACCACTTGTCAGGAGGATGATTGAAAGCAGCTCATTTGTATTTTTATTACTTTTTAATTTTCTTCCAATTTTCCCGAGTAGCCATGTTTGTCATTTTTCAGAGTTTCGTTTTGATGAGCTTTTTATACATTTCGCGTGGATTGCATTGCTATTTAGCTGATATAATATTTGTAAGCTGACTTTGGACATTATATCGTTATTCATATAAAAATTCATTAAGTAACTCGAAATATCCATTTCAATGGTATAATCCCATGAACAGTATCCGGTTTTGAGCTATAAGGCAAACAAAGACACACACATAAACCGTATGGTTTGTGTGTGAATATTTGTGGCTTATAGCATTTTCATTTTCCATAACCAACACAGTCTATCAAAATTAAGTTCTTAGCCCATAGAGTGATAAAGCTCGTTACTGTTAAAAAAAAATATTGATTGAAGGTTCCATACAAATTGACACGGCCGTATTTTACGTTTGCTTATGCTTTTTCAACTGAGGGCTGATATTACTTCGATATCACCCTATTTGTGTTATACAGTATCGTCATAGCGTATTCAATGAAATGAAACTTAATACTTTGTACAGATGTTAGATGTGTCAAGACTAAAACTTGTTTGATTGAGAACTCACAGAATAAATTGTAACATAATAAGAATTAAATTTCGTAACAGCAATCGACAAAGAATCAAAATTTAAAATATTCTTTATAGTTTTGAATATAGATTATTAGGAAAAAAATATATTATTCCTACATACATTATTTATTGGATAAAGTGATTGTTGTTAAAATTCGATAAAATGTAGTTAATGTAATATTATATTAAAGTTTTTTTTGTCAAAGGTCTATTAATGTAGTCTTGACATTTGTAATAACGCCCCAAACCGCAACTAATCGCAGCCATTTCTGAATACGCCATGACTGTGACATTTGCTTGCCCCTCGCACTGCTTCTAGATGTCTTAGGTTCGTGTCTATTATCCATTTACATAACAATACGTTAAGTTTTTAATTTATTTGAGTCAAGAGTAAACCAAATAATTATTGACTTATCACTGTATATTCACTACACGTGTTAACTGTTATTCTATTGAAAGCCCGTTTTTAATTTAAAACTGAAATTTATATAACTCAATATGGTGCAAAAGCTCTTCAAAATCTCACCTGACAAGAGAACAAAAAGCTAAGTAGAATACAGAGATATATGTATGTATATGTTGTACTTGTATGGCATGTGAAGTATTATACTACCAAAGTTTAGCTAAACAGCGTCGATACAGTCATTATCACCCTAAAATGATTAAGAACTAAATCAATGATCACCATCAGCCCCTTTACAAATAGGTTGTTACGTACTATAATTATGCCGTGAGGGTGTAACCCCAGATTTTTACCGGTTTTGTTCTCTACCACTAATTTCATTTGATAAATACGTGTCGGCTGTCTACGCGACATGATTACACGCTTAGGTGACGTGTCCAATTCTTAACAATATTACGAACCTAGTTATTTTGTAGTCTAATAATAGTATTTTTGGTTTCCTGATTATGATAAGGTTGTTAAAGTATAGCTTTAAAGCTATACTACCGTTAAATAGTATTATATTACGGTACGCAATTGCATGGAATATGCTAACTTCAAAACATCTAATTACAATTAATTCTTGCAATATTAAAGTTCGCCACAAGTCGACACAAACGACAAATTAACAAGGATCTCTTTAAAAACAATTAGACATTGAAAGATATCCAACGAAGTTGGGTATTAATTAGTATCGGAACAGCAGGGAGTTTAATCCATTCCATGATTCCACCACCCTTCTTTAAAACAAATCAAGTATTATGGCAAGGATTATTTTAAAGATATTATGACGTATACAAAACAATAATTGTTTTTTTTTCACATGTATGATGTAACTAGTGATGGTTGTGCTGAATGGTGTATAGAACTTGCATTTACTTTATATTTAATTATAATATCAATGTAATAACTTAACTCGTTATTGGAAAGTCCATTGTTCAATAATTCTTCTTAAGTTTTATATATATTTTGTATTTTGAACTGATGCCTGCCTGTATAAACTGTGAAGTAAATTCAATAGCTGTAATCCGATATTCTAATAAAAGAAATAAGTTACCGCCGCCATGTTGTTTTCGGATTAGCCGCGCGACGCTGTCTCAGGGTGGAAAGAATAGCGCTAATTAATCAAAAGTCGCCATCCGCTGATTTCCATGGAGATCCATAGACTATAGACTTACCGCCCGCGAACTTCGCCTAATGGTTTCTTTTGTAGAACGACAATCATAGCGGATTGAATTTTTGTTTGCTCGCATTTCGGTTTTACTAATCTCCCCAGTTTGCGGTTAGCGTAATCCCTCTGAGATTAATGTTTGCTGGGCTATTGAAGCAGCGAACGTTTTGTTCTTTTCAACTTTTAAGTGAACGGATTATGAGGATTTTATTGGCAATGTAAAATTAAGATATGTATGTTTGAAGTGTACTTTTACGAATTCAAAGTTTTTTTATTCTACATTTTTTATTTATTGAAATTCGACAATAAATATAAAGTACATTACAGTAATTACATTTTTTTTAAATATGCTTTTCTGTATATTGATGTAATCCGCTATAGACCGGCTGTGTTAAATGACTTAAGTTTAAAATGTATTTTTCTTATTAAGTAATGCATACAATATTATTTGTAAAATGTATATAAAAAAAAATTCAATGGAAACAAGACGAATTATTTCCTAATAACTTGATATTTTGGATGTTTTGCTAACCACGTGTTCATAAATTCACCGTAAATATGTTTAAGATGTTACTGGAACCAATGTCGACAATCATGTAAAAATAATGAATCATAAATGTTATGAAAATCGCTGAAAGATGGCGGTGCACGCAAAAGTTTATCTTTAATATTTTATACATAGACCTACCTGTCATATTATTTTTATTGTTGAAAAAGCAATATAACGCCATATGTTTAAAAGGTAATATTAAAAGTCGTGATTTATGCTCGAAAAGTTTTTAATATTTATGGGCGCGCAATAAATTCTTCGCGACGAGTTTTCGTGGGGAAGGGTTTATTATTTCCTTGTTGGGGGAGAATCAACAAGTTTCGAATTGTTTTTACTCACGGATTTTGATTTGAAATTATAATACCGTAATCACGAAAAACTTGAGATAACAGAACTTTAAACTACACATACTACATTTAATTATCGTATTAAATATCGTATATTTTAATATCTAAATGATCATTATTCAAGTTTCCCCTTGCCAAAATCAATTTACCATGACATGTGCCGTTTTCAGAATAGCCAGAAGCTTCAGCATTCCATTACAATTCCGTCTGTGGGTGACTTTCAATCGTTATTAGCTAACAAAGGGAAGGATTAAGATGGGAGATATCTTAGGGAGGTATTCGAGATCCGCCGTCTATCATTGTTCACTATTGTTTTTGTGTCCAGGGCACAATTTATCAAACGCCCATATTCTATTAAACATCTAATTTGTGCATAAACAATCATATTTCCTGTGTGGAGATGTCTCCTGGCATTGCACCTGTCCATGGGCGGCGGTTTGCGCTCAAAGTGACACCACACCTGCTCGTTTGAATAAAAACATATCATATTTCATATTTTTAATCAAACTTTTATAGATTAACACATAAAAAAAACAATTTCGCACCAGTTAAATGTTTTGTGCTTTCTTTGAAAGGACATTTTAACAGATTTTTTTTTAGAACAGCTTTTAATAATGCCTTCAATGTACTTAGAGTCGATGTTTTACACATATACAATTAATGGTGAATATAAAAGAGTCACAATACTCATATTAATGACGGTACATTAAAATCTTGCCCGTTACATGTTCTCTCAAACACTTGTGTATTGTTTCAGGGGTGACAAGTGGGTACATTAATTCAAACCACCATTGCTTCTAACTTACTGAATAGTGATTTATCAACTTATTCATAAGTAGTAAAGTTATGGTGTGATGTATTCAATTATTATAGTTATACCGGTTTTAAGTACCTTACTATATGTATTTACATGACATCATTTTATTATCTATTATATATATAATTTATTTATAATTTTATATATAAAATTTCCCTGACACAGTGTTAGTTACCGTACTCCTCCGAAACGTCTTGACCGATATTTACCAAATTTAGAGTATCCCCTATTTTAGTAATTTAATTTTTTTTTTCACCCCGCTCTCATCAATCGTCTTTTAAATAGTACATTTTTTTATACGGCAAAGCAACGTTTGCCGGTTCGGCTATATAAAACTAAATTTAAAATTTCAGCTTAAATAATCTATGCCCTTTACTTTAATATTGTCAAAATTTAATTTTAAAAATATTCAAACTCTATCGCGAAGGTTTTAATTCATTCTACATTTTCTGTTGACTGACACGGTCCGTGTGTACTTGTAGCATATTATATGTACATGTGAAGCCATGTCCACACATCGTCGGGATAAACAATGGCTTTCAGACTCGGTCCCAGTCTCTATTGTCACGGGATCTGCTGGGTTTCATTGTAGTGTTTTGGGGTACTTTTTAATTTTATGAAACATGAGTAATACTAGTTTTAAATGTAGATAAAGCGACACGATTACTTTAATTTTTCATTAAAATACATATCTATCGCTATGTAATAAAAATATAATATTTTTTTTTGTTATAATTTGAACTCATTTAAATGTTTTAACTGGTTATATCTATACCATTTGAAAAATTTATTCGGATGGTCTGACAAAATACTACATTTTGTATTGACAAGACATTTTAGAAACTGTTTTTTTTTATGATTTTACAATTATATAGGTCCACAGTACACATACTTTAGTGGATTTTAACAAAGATTTACCTAGATTAGTTAGTTTGTTATACTCTATGGATATCGTATGCAATTCACGAGCAGACATGTTAAACGTTAAGTGTCAGAGCAAACACAAGATTTAATTTAGTCGTCGTCATGTTTGTGTATCACATTTGTATGACTTAACCAAAGTCTGGGGATTTCATATAACAATATATCTATAGTTTTAGTTTCTATTGTCTACGCATTGCTACGGAATTAATTTAATGATTTAGACTGAAGTTTTAATCAAATTACAAGTATATATTGGATACGTATTTATATGTTTCATACATACGTAAAATGTAAATAAAATTTCTCGAAGATTTTTAATACGCAACGTTTGTCGCGAAAACGTAAATAATTTTGTTGCTTTATTTTTTATTTGTGGCATAAATATAAAGTTTTATTAAATGTAGAACGAATGAATAAATAAATAGCTAAAAGTAATACCCCAAAATGTAAATCTCATTTTGCCTTACCGTCTATTGCATATAAATTTTTATTCACAACAAACATTTCGAACGGAATATTCTAATCCCTTGTATTTTAAACCATTCCACGTAGATGCAACCAGTATGTTGTATGTTTTGCATCACTCAGTGGGAGTATCGAGTTAGCGTGATGGAATGGTACAAGCAAACACACTCAGAGCTTCGCTTCTCGTTACTTTACCGACTTAAAAAAGAACGTTTATCGTTGTAGAATGTTTCAATAAAATCGTAATCTTAAAAAAACTTTTGATGTTACTGTAATGATAACAAAAAACTTAAGTTACGGCCATTTAAAAAAAAATGTGCGTTTATTATAAAAATATAATATTTTATGAAAAAATGTACAATTTAGTATTCTGCTGTATTATATCACTCGACTTAAAAAACCTTTGTTTGCTCATTTCCCTAATGGAGACTGGCACTGTCCATTTAGAAGATGAAAGGAACAATGGTATTTAAAAAGTTTGAATTAATATGTTCTCCAATTGTGTGTTGTCTCGTAACCCATTAGGACTACGAGCTTCGCAATTCGGACCTAAGACAAAAATGGAATATTTTTCATTGGTAAGCGATTCATAGTTTTTTACATAACCGAAGACAGTTTACAGAAACATTTCACTTAAACGTATTTTTAATGTATAGTGTACAAAGTATATAAATCTGTAAAACCTATATCCCTTTAGTTGACATTTTGAAGCAAAAAGAAAATCGCGTAATTTTAAAACCATTACAGCGCTACGCCGTAGCTACCTGTGTTACGAGGCTACGACACAAAGACTGCGTCGGCTGAATACTGAAACATTCAACTATAAAATGTATACATAATGGATGTGATATTATACAATTATGTTATCATGCGAAAAACAATTTGCATTTGCTGTTTTAATTATGGAAAAACGTGCAGTGGCAAATGAGTCACTTACAGGTAAAGGAGTAAAAGCCTTGTTCACATGTAAACGAAGTAATGCATTTTTGCGTATTATAAGCAAACAAGTACAAAGATTTTAAATAACTGTTTAAAAGCTAGCTTTAGCTAGCTTTATATATATATTCCGGGCTAAGACCTATAAAAAATAAGGACGTTACACTTTGGTTTACAAAATGAACTTTAATCGATAATAATTAAGCTTATAATTGTGCTTGGTTAAATTTAAACTGTTTAGGTTTTGAAATATGATTCGATTGTCAGTATTCGTACATCAGTGTCGTTACTTTGATGGAACATAGACGACAGTTTGCCTTTGTATAGAGATACGATAACGCTTTTATTAGGCCCCACGCCGCCGCACAAAATAAAATAAAAGTGGGACGCGCGAATCTACCTCGTAAAGCATTGAGGTAGCATTGTGAAACAGAAAGCGTTATGCTGTATTCTTTATATTCATGATTTTATATGTTAGGAAAAAAAGTATTTATCTTTAACGAAATGTCTATTGAGAATACGATTATTAAAGCCACTAAGTTGTTTCAATACCAACGATCAAGTCTGCTTCAAAATTAACCACCAATAAATACATTAAAATGAAAAAAATACTTAATAAGAAACCATTATTTATAAATTCATATTTAGTTATTGTTTCGTCATAAATCGTTAAGAAACCTAGCCAAAAGACTAAATAGATTATTTTTAGTTAAGCTTCAATACTATATTGAAGTGTACGTAATAAACATAATTATATTAATATTATGCATACTAAGTTAATGAAGACATCACCAAATGAAGCATTCCACCAATTTATAAAGGGTGTATTAATTAATTAGAAGCCATAACTTGTTAGTGCGTCTTTGATTAAACCGACGTCTGCGAGATTTACAAAGTATACATAATTAAGAGATTTGTTTGCTGAAGGTATTATTATAAAACGTATCATTTGTTAAATCAAAGTAAAACTGTAATGCTTAAGTTGTAAAGCAGTAATATGAAATAGGTGACTATGCAATTCTCTCCTTCTATAAAATAACATTTTACTTTTTCTATAAAATAATGATCACATTTCAAAATAACTCATTTCACCCAATCATTCATTCAAGCATCATTACATTCGTTCATTCATTTTGGTGTTATTCCTAATCACACTCGAGATCTGTTAAGGAAATTGGATGCAGCATTTTCCCTTCAATGATAGGATCTAACAGATTTAATAAAGCGTACTTTTTCCATATATTTCTGTATGTTTCAGCTATTGTAATGTATAAAATTATTCTTTATACATATACATCATTTAATTTTAAGGTACCTAATAACGAATTTATTTATTTATTTTATTTTATTACATCTGTCCCCAAACATCTTATGTGCTAAATATATTTAAAAAACAATAAACTAATAAGATAATAAAACAAGGTATACACACAAAACAATTATATGGGAACTTGAAACATTTAATAGATAAAACAAAATACAGTATATATAATAATACAAACAAGATACAACATACATGCGAACACCATCAGGTTTTAAAGGTTTTTTAAGTTGTTTAAAATATTATTTAATTAAATTAAAAAAGGCAAGGCATTACGTTTTTGGGTGATAAAATTACATTACATGTCTTAAATTATATTTCAGTAAGTCATTAGTAAATCATAAACTTCGAAAATTAATTTCCATATCATTATTATGCTGAAATATATTATTATTCTATCATAATTATGAATCGCAATAATGTTATGTTAAAAAGAAATGAATATTTGTAAAAAATCGATACATAATATAGAATAGAGTAAAAATAATTTAAATCTTAACATTACGTAACTGCGTTCCTTGTAGTAAGCAGTTACATTTGATTGTTAATCGTTATAATGATAAGATAACAAATGATAAGATATGACAGCATCTAAAATCTTCAGACAATTGTAACTTTAAGCTATAAATCATAATGTTTCAACCGTCTGTCTGGTAAGTACACTCAGTCAGATAATCGGGTACGTTTAAAAGCTGTCACCGGCTTAGCCCCTCCTCGCGAAGGGGGGCTGGGGGGGGGGGCACTTCACGTGCGTTTTGACGCGATTATCATACCCCGACGGTATCTGAGCGCAATATTGTTTGTAGGGATCGGATGTATGAAAGTATTAAAGTGGCACTTCAATTTTTATAAAGTTATATTAGGACACTGTTTGCATTCGATACATCACATATAGTGACGTCAAATGAAAATCTAATTTTAAGTAAACAAATGGTATATATAATTGTAATTATCTTTAAAAAAGATTTCTACGTCTTTGAAATAATAACTTTGAATCATATTCGTTTTCACTTTTAAAGGTGATTTTTATAGCTGCTTATTAAATTTAGTTTTTTTTAAACCCTTTAAATATAACTTAGAGTACAAAGGGACTCGCCTCTTTGTATCTCGCAACTCGGTAATTGGATTATTATTATTTGCCTCTTCCAAAATTCGTAGCTTCCATAATGCTGAACCACCCAGCCGCGAGCGACGTTTTTGAATCTGCTTCCTTTGTGACGGTTTTAATATGGAAATTAACGTTCGCTGCCGTGTGACAGAACACCTCCACAATAATTTATCCGTAAAAAGTCTCCTTTCACTTAAATACCTTTGAAATAATAATAACGCAATATGTTTGTGTCACAAAACGAAAATCCATCACATCCGGATGAAATTTTCTTTTGTATATATATATAGGTTACTTCTATGAGAATATGCGTATTAAAGGTATATAATAATCGTTATAAAAACATACTGAGAAATCATTAGTCTTGAAAGATAAAAAAATCGTCTTTCGCTATGAATACATGTTTATTCCAACTAGTAAAAGACAAATCTACTCTATACACTGTAATAATCATGAGAGTGAAAGCTCTGCCGTACAGTGTTTCTAGTATAACAATTAACAAACGCATGTAACGTTATTAAAATACATTTGTTTTTTATTGAGGGTGGGACATATTTGCTCATCGTCGCGTACGTAAGATTTCATCACGCTTCCACTGTTTGAATAGATACATTGTACTCCCCTACCTCCGCAACTCCCCAGCACCCTCCACCCCATTGTCATACAAATCCGATATTGTATCGTTTTCACTTGAAAATCGTTCAATGATATGGTAATGTGACATTTAATTCCTATTTGAGGGTTTATTAGTATGTGTGTGTGTCTTTATTACCACCCACGCAGAACTGGGGCGTTGGAAGTCTCCACAAAGGTTGTCATGTGAAATTTTTGAATATAGTCAACGTTCAAATAATATCATGGCATATATTTAATTTTTTTGTATGTATGGCTAATATTTCCTCTCAATTTCTGCCGACAGGTATACGTTCACTTTTATTCATATCTGGATTTGAATTAAAAATAAAGAAGCAACTCAATCCGAGGCTCTGTACGGATGTATGACATTCATCCGAATATTGGCAATAAAACGCCATCGAACTGAAAAATCGATGCCGACAGACGAATGAGTTCATCACCATGTATATGAGTATAACAGTGAATCTGGTATACATCGAATGATATATATTAAAATAACGTATAAACTACAAAAAATACACTGTTTTAGTGATAATTAGAGCTTATATTAGACAGAGATTTATTAACGTTGAAAAATGTGTTTTTAATAGTTTATAAATAATTCTGCAGTATGCAGTAGTTTCATATATATCGGTTCTAATGAACATTGTGGCCTATTCGATTTATTTAAATTTTCATATTTAAATTGATTATTTGATATCTATAAATACATGTTCTTTTTTTCAGAGATGAGTTCAGTACAAGGAGAGAAGCTTCCAGAAGACACTCAAAAAACTCACGTCCGTGAGCTTCGCAACACAGAGTTGGTCTCTCGACTATTGGCTGCAACACCACCATATCTCTACAGTGCTCTTCCCTTGCAACCTCATGCATTCTTCTTCAGTGAAATGCTTCGGTCGTTCGTCAACGCTCGCCAGGGTTGTCGACCACCGCACTACCATCGGCGCTTTAAGCGCCGATCACACAAGTACTTCGCAGAAAACGAAAATGACTGGAGACGTGACTGGGCAAAACAGGAAGAAGAAAAAAAGGAAGAAACAAGGCCAGAAGTTCCCCTAGAACTGACAGTAGATAAGCAACCTAGGGTTTGTGATCCCTTGCCTAGAAGACTTTCCCCTAAGCCGGAACCGTCAAAGTCGAGTGTTAGTCCTGGACCGCTTGGACGACAATCAACATTCGTCGACGTGGGTACAGAAGAGCTACCAAAACCATCTCCATGTACACCAAGAAATATCGAATCCTCTATCCCCCAACCCAATCTTATCCTCCCACCACCACCTCCAATGTGGTATCCCCCGATTTATAACCCCCAATTCGGCGTTGACCCTCTTAATTTTTTCATAGATCTGCGTGTATCAGGACATATATATGATAGAAAGAGAGCCGTGGAAGATCCTAATACTTCCGAAGTCCGGCAAGAGGAGCCGGTAGAAAAACGTTTGGGCAAAGATTTTGGACAAAGACCTAGACATGTATCCGCTTTTTCAGTTCCAGTGCGCGGTGTGAATACTGAGGAGTATTGTGAGAGAAACAGTGAATTTAATAAAACTGGCGCGTCATATGTTATGAAGAATTTAAAACGCGTTTATAATGATCTGTATAGTCACGAACATAGAGAGGCTAAAGTTGCCAAAACTGACGAAAAGGATTCAGATGGTGATGAAGAACCTACGTTAACAGATTAAATAACAAAAGGAGATTTTTTTATTTTGCCCGAAGCGTGAGGTGGAAATATTATAAGCTTTATTGATAAATTATATATCTAGTCGTAATTTAATGATCTCTTAAATCAAGCCATATTAATATAGGTAACTAAATTTATCCTGTAATTTATTGGTTAAGGTTGACGCAGCGCATACGCATTAACTATTTTGTAAGTCCCACAGATATTAATTATGATAGATTGATACATATTTGTCATGTAGAAAAAAATAGGGCATTGTATTGTAATTGCTATTTTTTTAAATAGGAGCTGTACCGTTTCGATGCATCTTCGAAGTTGTTCTTAGATCATTATTTTTGAGTTGAATATAAGTAATTAACACTAGATTAACGTGTATCTCAACAATATTTTAATATTTCTCTATTGGTTGTTAGGAAGTTCACTGCACAGCTTCACAGCATTGTGATTTATTGGACCTTCTGTACGTAATCGTAGTGTATAATTTATTAGATTTAAAACTATTGACTGTATAAAATTCATCAATAATCGGTCTCAATAAATAAAATAATATTAACCTGAAAAGAATAATCACAATCGTGAATTTCGAAATTGTGTTATTCTCCTACGTAATGATTATTATAAAAAATATTTTATAACTCTTGATTAACTATGACATATTATGTAAGGTTATGTAAAACAATGCTAAGATTAAATTACATATATTATATTCCTGTTGATTACCGATGAGATTTTTATTTACTTATTTTTCGGAAATGGACATCAAATTTACGAGTATTTTATATGTATAAAATTACCGAGTGGTAAAATTGTCCAAATAATGAAAAAAATGGTAGCCCGTTGGAGCAAAATCTGGTGAATACGGAGGTGGCGGATTGTTTCTAATTGCTGTACAGTTAAAACGGTTTGTATGGGTTTTGAGTCCTCGCGTTATTATGGAGCAATGGTGGATACCGATTTATCAGTCGGGGCTGTTTCACTCTTTATTTTTGCCATTGTTATTCGGAGTTCGGGACGGTGGACCTGCCGTTATTGCTTGACCACATAAAAGCCATAGTGTTGCCATCCTTACGGTTGTGGCACAGAATCCTGTGAAATGTCATATGCCACAATTCGATCAAATATTCCGAATTCAAACTGAAAGTGGATAATCCAATGTTGCACAATTTTAAAAGAATAGCCTCTTAAGTGTGAAAATGTTTCCATCGAGAATTTCACACCATAGTTCTATTTATATTCGAAGTACGTATTACAAATAAACAGGTAATTTCATACTTAAACCACTATTATTCATACATATCAACTACTTCAGCATTGCAATAGTTTCAGGTATTCAGAGACACATAGTCGCCAAATAAATCATATAATTATAATATTTTATTTCCAACAATCATACATTCATTCAAAACATCAATTCATTTTTAATTTTAATAGCTATCAGTGGCTATCCTTGAGTTACTAAATATTGCACAAATTACGTGGTTATTAATGTACTAGTTGACAATTACCTATATAGAATAAATATACTCTATGGTTACATATTTATTTTTAGCACTGGCAAGAAGCACCTCGCGCAGCACTGAAGTTCCCCACGCGAGTGAAAAGTTAATGTTAAATTTATTTTTTAAATAAATTTCTCAAATCTCAAAACAAAATGTACGGACAACAACCAATTTTAGTTTTGAGTAAGTAACGTTAATAACATGTATCTTTTTATTGTAGATAATATGGCATTTTATATATAACTAAAAATTACAGGCCAAAACACAAAACGTGACTCCGGCCGGAAAGTTCAACTTGAAAATATAAGCGCTGGAAAGGTGAAGCCCTTAATAAATACGTATAAATGTTAATTTTCTATATTAGGTTTCGGTTTTAGTTATAACTTTTGATATGTGTTGTTTATTTTAGACTATAGCGGACGTTATAAGAACATGCCTTGGTCCGCAAGCAATGTTGAAAATGTTAATGGACCCTATGGGTGGGATTGTAATGACTAATGATGGCAATGCTATACTCCGAGAAATCACAGTACAACATCCAGCTGCCAAATCTATGATCGAAATTGCTAGAACTCAAGATGAAGAGGTTAGAATATCAATATTTGAGTATTAAAACCATTAAGTTAATTGTTTTGTGTTAGTGCTTTATTCAATTTATTTTTATTGATATAGTTACTACATTAATTTTAATTGTAGGTTGGTGATGGAACAACATCAGTAATTGTGCTAGCTGGAGAAATCTTAGCAGTTGCTGAACCATTCCTAGCTCAAAATATTCACCCGACAGTGATTATTAGGGAATACAGACAAGCCCTTGAAGATGCAGTTAAATTGCTCCAGGAGAAAATATCTATACCTGTTGATTTAAATGATAGGGATAAGATAAAAGAAGTGGTAAGTTTAGGTATTAAATTTTTATATCAGTTATTATTGTTAAATGTCCATTAAGGCATTACTCAAAACTATGATTTCTATCATATGTTCATGTAAGGTTGCTTAATACAATACTTGGATATAACTAACAAGTTTGTGCATTTAATCATATATTTTATTACTTAACTTATTTTAAAACAATTAACAGAGTATGTTATTGCTCAAATTCCTTAAATATTGTGTTTATGATAAGAACAAATTTACATTTGTGTTGTATGTGTTTCTAGTTATATATCATGTTATAGATACGGTCATGTGTGGGCACCAAGTATATTGGTCGCTGGGCTGATCTTGCGGTAGATATAGCACTTGATGCAGTCAACACTGTCACAGTCAATGACAATGGACGAGTAGAGGTTGATATTAAAAAGTAAGTAGGTTGTGTTTGCTATATATAAAAATGCTATGTTCATGTCTACATATGTAAATAAAATTATTTTTCAGCTACGCTAAAGTAGAAAAGATTCCTGGTGGAACTGTTGAAGAGTCAAAGGTCCTTAATGGTATTATGATTAACAAGGATGTGACACATCCCAAAATGAAGAGATTTATCGAAAACCCCAAAATTATTTTATTGGATTGTCCACTGGAGTACAAGAAGGGAGAAAGTCAGACCAATATTGAAATTGTTGGTGAGCAGGTAATGCACATTTTACAGCTATTTGTTTATTATTATAACAGATTTAATGTCAACTTATTGTTACAGATATAATGTCAACATTATCTTTACTATTAAAAAGTTTATTAAGATATAATTTATTATAAAATGGTACATGTAAATAAAAACATTAGTCAATTTAGCTCTACAACATTTACATTATAATTAAAATGAAACTTTCTTAACATGTAACTTTTAAAATTTATTGTTTACCTAATATTTTTACTGCACATGTTTGCATTTAAGCAGTTAAAGTGTTAACATAGTGTATTATCGTATGATACTTGCACATATTCAATCCATATGTCATGAAAAGTCAATTTATTTTGTAAACTAAAGTAAATAAAATTATTGTTGTAAGTTATGTGCGAACAATAGTTGATGTAATTATCTAGAAAAATCCTTTTTTTCTGTTTTTTTTACATAAAATAAGCTACAATATAGAAAAGTTCTTCTCTAATATTCTACATTTAAAAATTGTCACTTCCAGGATTTCACAAAACTGCTGCAACTGGAAGAGGAGCATGTTCAACGTCAGTGTGCTGATATCATTGCTCTCAAGCCAGACATTGTCTTCACTGAGAAGGGAGTTTCAGATCTCGCACAGCATTACCTTGTTAAGGCTGGCATCACTGCTATTCGCAGGTAATTTTAAATGCCAACTAAAGATACTTTTTAAATATAATATAATTTTTAATTTGTAACTCTAATAAAAGAGTTTTTTTTTGACAGACTCCGCAAAACAGACAACAATCGTCTGGCCCGTGCGTGCGGTGCTACAATCGTTAACCGCACTGAAGAGCTGAAGGAGAGTGACATCGGTACTCAGGCTGGACGATTCGAGGTCAAGAAGATTGGTGATGAGTACTTCACTTTTGTCACCGAATGCAAGAACCCTAAGGTATGTTTTAAATCATATTAATTCACCTTCAACAAAAATATTTTTCAGTTATTAAGATAAACATGTCCACTACAATAAATATATATGTACTACATTTATTAGCACTAATATATAAATGTAAATTATATCAAACACCATTTGGTATAACATAAAAACTGTATATGGTACTTGGGTATTAAAACTGGTTAAATGATTCCAGGCTTGCACTATCCTCCTACGTGGAGCCTCCAAGGACGTGTTGAACGAGATCGAAAGGAATCTTCAGGATGCTTTGCACGTCGCCAAAAACTTGGTAGGTATTTCCACTAAGTTGTGTTGCGCACATATTTGAGTCTATAGTTTTGAACCCACGTTGGTGAGAGAGTGGTAGCGCTAGATCTATTTCCTTCATTGTGTAATCGAAGCTTACATTGTCTCGTAACTATAAATCAACTGTAACTAAAATACTCATAATAACTAATTATAAAAAGAAATTCGCTTTCATTGTACTCTGAATTATATAGGGTACGATGCACGGCAATTGATATATTTTAAGGCTTTGTCAGACAGGACGTTAATTTGACGCCATCGTAAAATACCGGCAAACAGAACACCTACCACAGAGCAAGTACGCAACACTCTGTCGCGGCGTTCGGACGCTTTGACAGTCGGGTGTTGTATTTGTTTTGGGTGTAAAATAATAATAAAATACTGCATAATGTCCGAAATTTTGATAGAATTGGTTAGAAAATATCCATGCTTATATAATGCGAAGGATAGTTCGTTTAAAAACATATCAATGAAGGCAAAATTGTTGGCACAAATCGGATGCAAGCTCACGACACAAACGATAATATTCTCCTAAATACTTTTGATTAATGTCGTGCCCCCTACTCTTTCTCTGCGACCATCATGTATGATAAAAGCATATAAAAGTAATAGTTCTTGCACATCTAAATCACTCGACATCTCCAAAACGAACAAACCTGTTTGACGAAGCCTCGCGCGATGTATAACGGGGCGCTATAACGCTACTACGCAACGCATAATTACGCGTCCTGTCTGACAATGCCTTTATTCTTTGTCATAAACTTATTCTTAACGGATTTTTTTTCCAGGTTCTGAACCCGCGTCTCGTGGCCGGTGGTGGTGCAGTGGAAATGGCAGTGTCTCAGGCCTTATCCGCGAACTCCTCACACAATACACCCTACAGGGCTATTGCAACCGCACTTGGTAAATAATCGATTCCTCCATACAACATAGTCATTGACGGACGTCATATATATAAACACTTCCATATTTTTGTTAGTTAATAATTTATTTATTTACGGCCGAAGCCAAAAAAACACATACACAAAATTAAAACTTATATTATTCTTAAATAATCATGTCTAAGCATAGTAAGCAAGTGAGCATCATTTGTCCCAATTGACGTTCTGTATGAGAGAATTAAGTATTGAAAAGTTATCATTATTGAAATTCCATTCTGAGGGTATAATCTAATAATATAGAATAGACTTCTTTTTGTAAACATTAAATGTTATATGAGTTATTAAGGGGTGATGTGATCATCAACTCGAGACAATTCCTAACCGGGAGGACAGTCACAGCAGTATAGTTCTCATCTAACTCTGCACCAGCAAGAACATTATCCAAAGCCCTTTAATTCTTATTTATTATTATACTGCCTTAAGGTACATTCTACTAAGAAACTATTAAAATCCATCATTATAGATAAAATATGCGATTGTGATTCCCATACAAACTATGCGCTAAGGCCTTTATATATGGCAAGCATAGAAACTTTTTTTCTTATATAAGATGTAATAATGTAACCAATATATCGTTTCCGTAAACGTCAAATGATTTTTTTTATTTGTAACACCAGAAATAATTCCACGTACGCTCGCCCAAAACTGCGGCGCAAACACGATCCGTACGCTGACCGCGTTACGTGCTCGTCACGCGGCAGGCGCCAGCGCCGCCAGCACTGCGGGCATCGACGGGGAGACGGGAGAGATCGTCGACATGGCCACCAAGGGCATTTGGGAACCTCTGGCTGTCAAATTGCAAGTACGTACACCGGTACCTTATTCATTTTCATTGCACGAGGCTGTTGGTTTGTAATTTAATATCATTTCAGGTGTACAAAACGGCTATCGAGACTGCGATATTGTTGCTGAGAATTGATGACATTGTATCGGGATCTAAGAAGAGGGACGGAAAAGAACCAACTGCGCCGGCGCAGATGGCCCAACAGGAATAAGAACTTTGCATTTGTATTACATAACCGCTATAATTCTTCTAAATATTCTGAAGTATTGTTTTCAATTTAGTTTTTTTTACAATTTTTGGTATTACCACACTTGATGATATTTTTAACAAATATTGGATATGTTCTGTTTAATTTGAATTTGATTTAATTTGAATATTTTCATTGTAATGAGTATTATAGTGGTATGTAATACCCCGATAATGTAGTAATAATTATCCACTATAGTTTTTTACGCTAGATAACACTCATAACTGGAAGAGTTCAGATATGCTTTTTGCTTCTATTTTTAAGGTTGACACTAAATTTTAGACAAAGATGCAAAATAAAAACTGATTTTTTTGAAGATTATGCCTCAAATCAATACTGTAGGATGTGAATTGAGATTTGTCCTTGTCACACAACTAACTTTAATAACAACTTAATAGTTTTAGCTTTATTTAATAACATTTTCGTTATTTATCTGTGGTCAGTTTACTTGTGAGATCGCGTTTATGTTACATGCTGTTTCATTTGAAACAATTATAGTATTAAACTTCTAAAATAAATGTTTTATTTATAGTCCATATTAACAATTTATAGGTAAAGAAACTATACATACACCAAGAAAATAAAACAGAAATCGGCCAAGTTTAATGTTTTGCTATCTATGGTTGACCCTAGATCAAAATGCTACCAGTTAAATATAATTTATGTTGATTTACAAATAATGATGTAAGTGATAGTAAATAATAGTGTTGTTTAATGCCACAATATTTTTAATGAAAATTTTACAAGAAAATATCTTATATCGAAAATAAAATGAAATGGCAAAAGCATACTTGTGTCTCATCTATCAGTGTACAATGCAAATTAGTATTTATATTAAAAAAAGGATAACAGAAGTTTAATGTATGCAAAATTTACAATTTCCAAACAGATAACAATATTTGTCGAGATTTTTTGAATTTATCACAGCCAAAGTTGCTTTTACTTAAATATCTCTTTACATATGTTGTAGTGGTATAATAATTAATTTCGAATAAAATTAAACAACTGATTAACAGAGTATGTCGCTTTATCAGCTACTATGACATTGTTTTCAGTATAACTTATAGCTTGAGACGGGTCACACAGGCTTCTTATTAAATAGCCACCGGCCTGTATTCTATATTCTATCATCCAATAGTTTCTCAGATTCCCAGCATCCGGTCCACCAATATTATCTAATATAACTAAACCGTTATTAAATACCCATCCAAGGTTTTCATGTTTCACTGAATATATGGTGTATGCCCTTTTTGTTGTATTGTAATGAATTTTCCATTCGCTTGTAACAAGATTCAGATTGTCGATAATGAACAGTTTCGATTCTTGATTTGAATTTATCACCTTCTTGAAATTTGATTTAATTGCAATTTTAAATTTGCCATTCGGTATAGGCGGTTTGCCTATTTTTTGTAAAATCCAAGTGTTCGAAAGTCCAATGCTGTCACTCACTGTTAGTTGTTTTCCTCCATATGCGTTATCCTTGTCGATTACAGTGATCAATTTTTCTGTATTCTCCACATTCCTTAGTCTGTATGATCCGTTATTAATGTTTTCAATGCGCCAGTATTGATTCTTACAACTGCTCTCGCTATATGCTCTTAGAAACATTTCATTGGATGTAACGTTACTGTCCCAACACAGCAAACGCCCAGAGTTTATATTCTTAATTTTATATGCCTTTCTATCTTTGTTATAGACAAAACTCCACGTTTGATTGTCATTTGCTTCGTAGCCTTGACCATGAACCAAGGAGTCCTCTTGATTACTATAGTCTATGACTATATTTGGCAAATTACTATTAAAAACATTGTAATCGCCATCCGGTATGGACTGATAAGAGACAGATTTAATTGTCCAATTTGAATGTATATTGGCATCGTCACCTAAATCTTTCTGATCTTTTAGTTTCAACTCGCCCACTAAATTATCAGACAATGTAGCATTTAAGATTAAAGTTAAGTTCAAATTCTCCAAATTCCTAAGCCTGTAAGATCCATCAGCGGTCCGTTCGATACGCCAATATTGGTTTTCATTATCGGTGTCTTTATATGCTTTAAGAGCAATTTCTTTTGTAGCAGCATTGCAATCCCCAGTTAGTAATAAATCCAAATTGAGTGCGCTTTTAATTTTATATGCTTCCTTGTCAGTGTTGTAACTAAATTGCCACTCTTGATTTTCATTGACGGAATAGTTTTGGGCATGTACCTGTTGGTCCTCTGGGTTACTGAAGCCTACAACTACATCTAACAAGTCACTATTGAATATGTTGTAATTGCCGTTTGGGACAGTCTCAAAGTAGACAGGATTAACCATCCATTTTTGATTATTTTCTTTATCGGAAGAATTCTCTGTATCCACTATGACCTGTTTTCCGCCAAGTGAACTGAACATATCCTGAACTGTTATAAGCATATGTAAATTATCCAGATTCCTAAACACAAAATATCCGTCTTCGGTCTGTTCGATACGCCAGTAATGGTTTCTGCTATCGCTCTTAGTGTATCCACGAAGAAAGTTTTCTTTAGACGCATTACTATTCCAGCTTATTAATAAATTAGTATTTTTTTTATTCTTTATTTTATAACCTTCTTTGTCGGCATCATAGTTAAGCAACCATGTTTGAGTATCTCCACTATTGTATTGGTAACTATGAATAATACCACCATCAACGTCTTGGGACAAATCCAGCACAAAGTTATTAAATTTTTTACTCTTAATGGTAAATTCACCATCTGGAAATGGTTGAAGGTTGTCAATCTCATCACCAAATGTATCCTCTAATACATCACCATCTTGGCCACACATTAAGTCATCATTCAAATCCATTTTCCCAATAAGTGTCAGTGATTTTGCTGAAAAATTAGAATCAGTACAGAACTTGGTAAGATTTCGGACTGGTGGATGATAGATAGCGGATAAAGTTAATTTACTAACAAACAAAACTGTATTAAGACTTCTGCGCATTTGACGCCTCTTGTCGACTGTTGTATGTATGATTAAATATTGAATAACTCAAAGAATTATAATTTATTTTAAGTGGAAATTCATAACATTCTTTACCACTGTTGCAGCGTAGACGTAAGACGACAGGTCGTGGATGGTCTATGAGTATCTGGAAAACAAGTGACGGTCTGTTTAATTGAAGTTCAAATAAAAATATTTAAATTATCGCTAGATTTGTATTAGTATCAACTGTGGCTTACTTCTATATTTATTATAGTTAGTTTTTAAGGCAGTGTTAAAAACCTATAAAAGTATATTGACAAGTAAGGCCATATGTGATAGCAAGATATATGTTTTAAGATTTTTTAGCTCAACACCTACTCATTTATGATGTATATGATCTCATCCTATATATTTCAAGATATGCCTTCAATTACTTCTAAGAATATTTAAGATTTTAAATAATATTTAAGTTATGATTAGCATTTTTTTTTTATAAAAAAATATTTATTTAGTTTCAGTCAAGGTGGTCCTCTTCTCAACGACACAGACGAAAAAATTTGCGGCGTCCGAAAAATCCTTATATTATTCTATTACACAATTTGGTATTTTAATAAGCTAACACGTTTTGCCTAATTTGATACTATGGACTGATTTTTTATTAATAAAATTAGTAATACTCTAACCAAACTAAGATTAAATGAGATGTTGCTTATCATCCCTTAACGCCTCATATGATTAACCCCATAAGTGTGCCATAATTTTAAGTGTATGTATATAGTAGGTACATAAAACAGAGATTATTACCGTGTGTTCACAAGAATATACTTACAAATTTAGTTTAGTTCTAATTTAAATTTATATCAGACTTTGTGATAGGTAAGTAATACATATATGATTAGCAATAAATATTTCATTATATTAGATTAATAATATGTAAAACAACTTAATCGATACAAATTGAAAGTCGAATTGTTCTAGTTCCTTCTCAAAGTTTGCAAAATAAAATATTGCATGCTGCAATGATTCATTCATCAGTCAACTCAGTATTTTTCTCTCAAATGCCTAGAACTAGATGTCGCTGAAGAATATTGAATATATTATATTTATTTGTAAAATAAATTATACCTTTGTTTATTTTGTTTCAGATGGAAGTGAAGTTGTCCGAAATAAAATTGGTATTCGAAATTATTATTTTTAATCAAACCGTATTATAAAATTATTCAGCTCGTACTAGTATTGAGGATATGCCTTACCTATTTGTAATAGCCCGTAAGCTAAGCACCGTACTCTACACACAAACTTGATAATAAGTAGTTACGATAAAGTGTGCTGATAGATGACCGCTCGTAGTTTTAGCCGAGCAATACTAAATATATTTATATGTTATGACGTAGACCACGTCTCCATTCTGTCTCACCACAACTGTCAAGTTGACATTTGACAACATTTATCATATAGAAGCTTACGATAAGTTGGGGTTACCAATTTTTGATTACAAAAGTACACTTTTCGTGCGTTTCAGAATCTTCTACATTCCTCTCAAAATTCGCCAACCTATGAACTGAAATGCCTTCTTCTTGAAATAATTGTTATTTCATTTCATTTGCTTTTAATATTTACATTACATATTTGATTTTTTCTATAAAATATCAATCTTTAACAAATATACAATGCGTTTATTTCAATTTTATTTAAATGTTAATCCAACTTTTATTTTTAAACATATAGAAGTCTTGTTTATCAACTATAACATATTTTGTGTTAGTGTTAGTAGTTAAAAGGCACTAAATAACAAACTAAATTATTAATTTCATTTACCATCTTGAGTTGTAATTTTATTGTATGGTAATATTAAAAACAACAAACAGGTGGCGTAGGCGTGAGAATTAGAGATTAGATAATTTTAGATTTTATTGTCATCTTTCCGAAACAATCGGACTGCTGATAAGGCTGCTAATACATTTGAACACTAAATATTAGATATTTTAAATATATTATATATTTTCATCACATAATTGTAGACGGTACCGGGGATCGAACCCAGGACTATTAACCATTGCGCCTACCGAGTCGTCGTCTGACATATTGTTAACGTCAACGTTTAACATGTATATTTGTATGTTTCAAAAAACATCAATAAATATATATTTTTTTTGCAATTTGGGATAATCCTATGACCTTATAATATGTAAATATCATTATGATTATCGGTAACGATGTTTACTTAACCTGGTAAATTTACTTATCTCCTTGTTTTTTGGTATTTATTTTAGATAGTAATATATTGTTTATATTATGCAGGTTTATAATAGATAACCGAATGTCACTTAATTTCACGATAATATGTTCATTACTTTTTTCATACGAAGTCTAATTTAGGTATATATATATAAAACTTACATTGTATGAAATATTTTTCATGTAGACATTATCCAGAGGATATACCATTTAGAAGTTTAACGATATTTTAATCAACGTTGCCCAGATAGAGAGATTAGCTGTATAGTCATAACAATTTGTTTAATATTATTATTTTATTAACTTATTTGATTTCGGTACCAAAAATAATCCAAGTCGGCCACAGTATTTAAATGGTATATTGTTACATACTAAATTCCGGGCACTCATTACTAGTTCTCAGAAGCATAAACGAAGCTAACAAACTAATGTCAAGATATATAAAACGTTCGTAGCTTGTAATTGTCTTGAACTACAAGTGACGTTTAGGTTTAGCTCATTAGCCCTTTTCATCTGTATTTGGTTTCTACCAAATCTAGCAAACATTTTAGAGCAAAGTATTATTCTGCTTAGACTAATAATATGATTTTTTGCCAAGAATAATTTTTCAGTAATTAAATTACTAAATAAATATTATGCACATCGTACATCTTCATGTAATTTAGTCAAATTAGTTTTATTTATTTTAGAATTATTCATATTTTTAAGGACACTGTTGTCACATCAGTTGTGACCTTGAACAATTCAATGTGGATACTTATATTATCTTCTATCTACTTATATTGGTTAGAATCAAGATCATTGTATGTTTTCTATGCATCTCAAAAACTCTGTTTGGAAAAAAGTTTCGAACAAGAAAAGTTTAAGTTAAAATTCATATTAATATAAATATTAAACTCAATAATATTTTTTTTATAATAGTAATCCGCAGGTCAGCGCGCTTTTTCAAACATATATGCAGATTAAGTTTATCTCCCTGGTTTTAGAACAAATAAAAGCCAGTGTTCGTACCAAACTATTCATTCCACTTGTTGGTATCCGAACCGCCCGTACTGGTTCGAAACTGTTTTTTTTAAATCCGATAAATTTGTTATTGCAATGGCCGGTGAGTATTTTTAAATAATAATCATAATACACAATAATACCTCAAACTTTCATCAGCATTTACCAATCAAATTTAGTAAGTAACTTGTAACTTTTCCTGACATTTTCAAGTCACATTTTCACAACATTTTGCTTGACTCTCATCATTGCTAGTAATAATCCGACTTTATGGTTATAATAGTATCATTACGTTTCTATAAACAGCAAATTTGGCTACACCTTTAAACTCAAGCGTATATGTTTAATTTGTAAAAGTTAAATGAAGTCCTGGCTGTGTAAACCCCGACCAAAGCGAGATATTTAATCTCATATATGTGATATGGTTACCTTATTTAATTATACATGGTCATGCCATAACAATATACAAAGAAAATATTATTTACTATTAATTATGAAATTATAAAATGTATTTAATATTTAAATAGATGATAATCTATAATAATAATGCAAAAAAAGGTTCACTGCCAGACGTCTGGATTGTTTTAGTTGTAAATTATCATGGCATTGAGATCATCTTAAGAGCTTAGGTACTGCATAAATACAGTCACTTAGTTTGTTTAAATATTGATCAAATGTAAAAATATTTACATACAAAAAATTCGCCACTTATTGGCTGATGGCTTATAGGTGATTTATATTTTGCTTTCGGACAGGAGTTTTCGAATTACTGATCAGATCGCTTTCTTCGTACGAAAAGTTACCCACCAATAGCCCGGTACTGAATAATTTGTATAGAAACAAGTGTATGCAAGATTTTAAAATTTTTTACCATGGTACGAAAGTAAAAAGAACATAATTGAAGAATTGTATAAAAATTACAGATTCGAAATTCAACGTAATACTTTGCTTAATTTTAACAGGTTCATGGCCAGCCATAATATGTAGGTACACTACTCAACACTAAGAAAATAGTTTCTATAATTAGGGTTCACTAAACAAAATCAAAAGCTTATGTATTTATATCTTTGTCGATCGTTGTGTATCTTTATAGCTCACAATATGTCGCAGAGACACTATAATAAAGACACGTTTAAAAATAATAAAAGGTGCGTTTGTTACAGACCGAGTACCACCCTACATGACTAACGGTATACAGGCAGCAGTGCTCGATTGGATTCGATCATTGGACTTAGCCATTGTAACCTTTTTACTATCAAGAAGTTGGCCAACATCGTTATTAGGAGTTACCGAACCACGTTGGAGACCGATTGAAGTAACGGACACTGATAATGTTGTAAGGTTGGACCGACGGCAAAGATTGGTCAGGTGGGATAGAAGACCACCAAATGAGATATTTTTAAATGGGTTTATTCCGATCGTAATTAGTGAGGAGCCCGATTGGGAGGAAACAGACTTGTATGGGTTTGCGAGAAGTAATCATCCTTCCATTTTCGTGTCTACGACAAAAACTCAAAGGAATAAAAAAAAGTATGTCTGGACACCGAGATCTGCAAGCCGCGGTATAGTTTACCAATACGAAATTTATGCTCCTGGAGGAATTGATGTTAACGAATCATTATTACACGAATCGCCATGGCCCAATCAAATGGAGGTTGCATTTCCTGGAGGTATACAAAATATATATATTCGATCAGCAAGAGAGCTTCACAACGGAAGGGTGCAAAGAATCTGGATAAATCCCAACTTTTTGGATCCCCAGGATTTGGAACCTATTGCTTCTTCTTCAAGGACACCCAATGTTGTATGGAGAGTAAACCACCCTGACGGTGGTAACAAAGATCCTAATGTACGTTCTGAGAAATCAGTAAGCAATGATTTGATGTTTGGTGGTGCAGGTTCCGTACAAGAAGATACATTTGGTAATGAGACGAATAATCCAAGACTATTACCAGATGGCGAATTCATGATCGAGAGTGTAAAAGATAAAAACTTCTTTTTGGATTTATCTAAAAATATGAATGGTGGTATTGTCCACAGCCACGTATATAATGGCAAAGATAACCAAATATGGGTACTAAAGTATGATGAAAGTAAACAGTGCTATAAAATACACAGTAAACAAAATTCTACACTGTTTTTGAGTTGGGATAGTAATGCTTCGAATAAAGAAGTAGTTCTTCGAGGTTACACAAATAGCGGAAGCAACAACCAATACTGGAGAACTGAACAATCTGGCGACAATTATAAACTTAGGAATCTTCTGAATTTAAATATGTTCATAACAGTTGGCAATAAATCTAGCGGACTCGGTGGATCAGCAGTTGAAGTGAATTCTCAAATAACTTCCAATGAGAAAACCTCTCAAGAATGGAAAATTAAGCTTCTCTCGTTTCAAACGATCGCAGATGGATTTTATAATATTTTCAATGTTAACCAACCAAATATTGCTATCGACTTTAGTAATCAACCCGATTCATTGGTGCATGGTCATAGCTTTGGTGACAATGACAATCAAAAGTGGAAAATTGTTTATGATAGTAACAAGCAAGCTTATAAAATATGGAGTGGTCGAAAATCGAATCTGTTGTTAAGCTGGGATAGTAACGCTTCTTCTAAAGAAATTGTCATTCGCGCATACCAAGAAAGTGGAAGCAACAACCAATATTGGCGCATTGAACAGATTGGCGATGAGTCTTACAGACTGAGAAATCTGGAAAATTTAACTTTGAACATAACGTTAACTAATGCCCACACTGCACATGGTGGTTTAAATTTAGTAGTTCAAAATTATTCTGATGCCAATTCTAATTCAAATTGGAACATTAAACCTATCTTCTATCAGGTCATTCCAGATGGTGATTATAATATATTCAACTACAATGCCCAAAATATAGTCGTTGACTTTAGTAACCAAAACGGTTCTTTGGTACATGGACATAACTTCTGTGCCAACAATAACCAAAAGTGGACATTTATCTTTGATGGTAAAAGGCAGGCCTATAAATTGAGATGTGGTACAAAACCAAATCTTTTCTTATGCTGGGATAGCAATGCAGCATCTCCAGAAGAGGTACTTCGAGCATACACGGACAGTGGACACTCCAACCAGTTTTGGCGGCTTGACGAAACCAGTAACGGATCATTCAAACTCAGGAATCTACATTGCTATGAAAAGGTGATTGCTTTGACTGATAAAAGCAGTCCTTTTGGAGGCAGGGAACTTATTGTATCAGAGGATAAGGAAAGCGGAAACACATGGTATCTTAAACTAATAGGGGTGGAAGCTATAAAAAATGGGAAATTTAGAATTGCAACTAAACTTGATTACAAAAAAGTAATTGATTCAAATCGACTTTACAATTTGATTATTACACATGATCTAAATTTCGTTTCTAGCATATGGGAACTTAAATACGATACAGCTAAAAAGGCCTACAATATATATTCTTCAGACATCCATAACTTAGGATGGATATATCAAAATAACAACTTTGAGGTGAAGCTGGGTAACATAGATGGTCCCGATCATGGAGATCTGAGATATTTTTGGATGATAGAATATTGTATGCAGAACGGTTGCTATTTAATTAGAAGCTTGTATGACCCAGCTCATGCTGTGGGTTATATTAAGGACACTGTTATAACCGAAACATCTACATACAACGATAATCAATTGTTCCATTTCATTCAAATGTGAGAAATGTGTGTGAATGGCATTATTATAAGTCGATCACAAAATATTTCTTAACAATACTACATAATACACGGGGCTAGTTTTATCCAATTCATGTTATATGCATATCATTCTTGGAAACATTTGTATGTTTTGAAAATCATGGTATCATTTTAATTAAGTCGGGAAATATACTGTTCATTTACACATCGAATTAAAATAGTTCAATCAAAATTGTAATGTTCTTTATTGTGGTGATGTTTGTTTGCGGCTCTTGAGAGTAGTTTAACATTATATTTATATATAATGTATTCGTTTCAATTACATGTAAAAATTTTATTCAAATAAATAATCTTGGTAACTTAACATCACCCAATATCATGTTTTTATCAAATGGTAGATAATAAATAACTTACATACAAACTATAATCTCTTATTTCAATCCTCTCTAGGCTGTTAAAGGTCACTTTTCCCAAAGTCAACTCTTTCTTTCCTAATGGCAAATGTTGTTATAAGTTCAAACATGTATTAGTAACTATTACTAGTTAGTACTTACTTTGGCATTTATATTAGAGCGACTTTATCTATCTTTGGGGAAACTATATAGTTTAGTCTAAACAAAATTACATCATTTGTTTGCAATGTTTTATAGTTCCTTTCAGTATGGTACAAATATATATTTTTTCAAATAGGCATGGCAACCGCGAATTCACTTTTAAGCTATTCTAAACAACTATTTATCGGAAGTTAGGGTTCCTTCATTGGATTACAAAAAAACTCAAAAACAGCCTTGACTAGGGAATATTTTAGTTTTTTCATTCTACTCAAAGTTTACTCAAAGTACTAAGATGCCAATCAAATTAAGGCTGATGTAAGTTACCTTAGAAGCATTTAATAATTTGTATCAGTTTTATTTAATTGATGTTTTAGTTATTAATGTTTAGGGCGGATTCTTCTAGAATTCACTGCAGCTTTGGCACCGTGATGAACAGGAATATGAAATCCTACTGGTTAAGGTTTGATACATGAATAATGTTGGCGAATTTCGTTTAAATAAAAACATACTATACTATACTTCCATAATTATTCTATAATTTATAAACCCTAAATACATAATGTACCTTGATTAAATTATAAGTTTTTATCTGTAGCAACATTATAAACAAATTGAGTTTGCGGATTTGACCTTGATCGGGCAGGCGCTATCTACTTGCGGCGTGAGGTGATACAATTCTATATTAATGCGCTGTGTGAGTCATTCGCCAATCCGCCAAATCTATGGAACGCGACCGACGCGAGTCAGTCTTCAATCTACAAATCTGAGACTAAGTGATCTATTCTCGACTGATATTTTTTGACACCTCAACCTCGAATTATTAAGCCTCTCCTTTGAGGTACGACGCATAAAAGACCACCTCCTTTATAATCATCGGAATTAAATTTGATCTTAAACAGTTACATAGTAAAATAAATAAGTAAAGAATCAATAATAAACAACAACGAAGTCTCACTGTGAAAATTTTCAAAATCTAATCACCAACTTCCAGGAAAGGAACAATATCAATGCCATTACCGCAAAAAAAACCACATACCCTTGTGATTTTAATTTCCAAAAATATTTCGCTAGATTCCTACATTATATCTATACCTATTTTATTTTAGTATTTCATTTAGCACTATTTTGTATCAAATTAACATAGTATTTGAGTAACTATCGGGATAGTCAGTTTTTGTACTTGCTTAAGAAGATTTGTGATAAATAACTTGATCAATTTGTCAGTTGTTTTGTTTTAGAATGCAATCATATGTATTTGTTTCACAAGATGCAAGCTTATAGGTAATTGTCATTTGCTATCTGAAATTACACACAATTTTTTTTGTTCTAATTATCTTACACAAAACATGATCACCTGAACATGGCCCAGGAGAAATTAATTTTCCATTTCTTATTCCAATTAATAATTTTCTTAACTCTAATAATATATTGTTAGATGTATGTTATTTGGTTTCGGTCGTAAATCATATCATTTTGGTATATATGTAATATAATTTGTATGACCTATGGACCGCCTGATTTTTGTTGATAAAAAAGTTTAGGCTTCATCACCAAAACAAACAACCAAGCTGAGTTTCATGCTTCTTCTTGGTTGAGCACGAATAGGCGTTATAGTCTTTTAAATTTAAAACATTTCAAAATTGTCCTATTGCACATAGACTATTTATTTTATTGAATGTAATATTACGAATATGATATGAATACAGCCCTAACCAACTATAGTACAATTCTTGGTAAAAAGCTGCATGCAAATCAAAAGCAAAACGAACCAAATCCATAAATGTATTAAAATTTTAGATAATCATAAAGCGCTTCTTTCAAAGCTTCCAGCGTATGGCCTTTCCTAGAAATTGTGCAATTGGATCTCCAGCTTCCTGGCTGATCGGAGCATTAAGGTCGTTATGCATCGGTGCATGTTCCGACATCAAACCCGTGAATGCCTGGGTCCTACAAGGCTGTGTCCTATCTCCAATCCTCTTTCTTCTACATATCAATGATCTACTGCATCATAGCAGTATTCATTGCTATGCGGACGATAGTACTGGAGATGCATTATACACAGGCCGCGCAAATGTTTCTCGGGCTGATGTCGTTCAGTTCCGGAACAAACTTGCCACCGCTTGCAACTTTATAAAGCACAAATTCGGCCCCACATGGAATATTGTTCTCACCTCTGGGCGGAAGCCCCCCAATACCAGCTACTTCCTCTTGATCGCATTCAACTCAGAGCGGTTCGAATCGTCGCTGACCAGTCAGTCTCCGACCGGCGTAATCCTTTGGCACTGCGTAGAGATGTTAGGTCTCTCCCTCTGCCCGCCATGGTATTTCCGAACCATTACGACTAAGAGGACCCTATCCTTCAAAAGCAAAAAGCGTACCAATCCCTAATAGGCCCGCAACGCACTCACGAGCTCCCAGCCACGTGAGATTTAATGGGCGGCGACTTCACCTTTATGGTGGGCCTCCTGCTAGTTTACCCCCTCTTCTATAAGAAAAAAAATCATATCATTATAAATAATATGTTTACAGAAAACTGCGTAAATTTAGTGCCTATTTTTCATTTAGTCATTTTACTTTAGTTATGTATATAAGAAAACTCCGTATTCACCTGTATCTTTCTTTCAGTCAATAACAGACGGACAATTACCACAATACACATGTATAATGTATATGTATAGATATGGTATATCGAACCGACTGAAATAAAAAGCGTGCGCATGCAGCGATTTTTTCATTCCACTTCGAAGTTTGGAAAACGTGCTTTTGTGCTTCAGTATTATCAGAACAACGTTTTGATATCGCGATGTCTAGTGAGTATATTTATTAACATCGATTCAAACAAAAATACAGTTTTATATTGAAAAATAAGTAGCGCTGGCTTTTTTATTTTTTTATTTAAAATCATACATATAACAAATAGGAAATTTTGTATCGTTTATTTTTTTCTAATCACAGCCTATAAATCCAGGAATAGGTCTGGGTACAAGAGATGTACGTTCTACCTGGAGACAGTAAAGAAATACCATTATTTTTTGCTTGTATATAATTCTGGTCAACACAGTCAACATTGAACGTTTTTCGAAAAACAATTTAAATGTCGTTTCTAGAATAAACAAGTTTCAGCTTCAGTATTTGATAATAATTAGTAAAAAATATATCTAAATATTTGCAACAATCGTGATAAACGAGATAACACATTTTCACAATTTAGTGCATTGTGTAAATTGTTATCAAACACAACATACACAGCACATTTCAACGTAATATCCTACATCCGGAATATTTTTCTTATCCCTGTTTGCTATATTTATATTTTTTTTATTTTGCTAGATTATATATTTCTTTGGTTTTGAAATCGATTGTAGTATATAATACTAATACATATTACTTTAAAGATATGTTATATATAAGATACTTAATTATTTCCATAGTAACGAGGTACATTTTTTACAGAACGCGGACCACCAAATATTATTACCAATGGTATTCAAGCAGCAGTGCTCGAATGGATTCGTCTTATGGACTTAGAATTCATAAGCCTATTATTGAGCAGGAGTTGGCCAGTATCCATTTTAGATATTAGTGAACCTCGATGGAGACCGACTGAGGTGACTGATACCGATAATGTAGTAAGGATGGACAGAAGGCAAAGATTGCTTAGATGGGATAGGAGACCACCTAATGAGATATTTCTAGACGGGTTTGTTCCAATTGTTACTAGGGAGAATCCTGATTGGGAGGAGACCGACTTGTATGGCTTTGCGAAAAATAATCACCCTTCCGTATTTGTTTCAACAACAAAAACACAGAGAAACAAAAAGAAATATGTTTGGACCCCAAGATCTGCTAATCGCGGTATTGTTTATCAATACGAGATTTATGCTCCTGGAGGAGTGGATGTGAACGAGTCTTTCTTAAACGAATCTCCTTGGCCGAATCAAATGGAGGTCACATTTCCTGGAGGTATACAAAATATATATATTCGATCAGCAAGAGAGCTCCATGACGGAAGGATTCAAAGAATTTGGATAAATCCCAACTTTTTAGACCCCAACGAATTGGAGCCTATTGCTTCGTCCTCAAGAACCCCCAATGTTATTTGGAGAAGCAATCATCCCGATGGTGATCATAAGGACCCTGGGCGGTCTAAGAGAGCGCTTGGTGATGTCTCTGACGATGACTTAATGTTTGGCGGCGCAGGTCATGTTGAAGAAGATACTTTTGGAGACGAGACTAATAATACAAAACCATTGCCAAATGGTGAATATATGATTGAAAGTATAAATTATAAAAACTTCTTGTTGGATTTAACAGAAAATAACAGCGGTGGAGTAATTCACAACCACGTATATCATGGCGGAGATAACCAAATATGGGTACTTAGTTTTGATGAAAGTAAAAATGCTTACAAAATAAAGAGTAAACAAAATTCCAGTCTATTGTTGAGTTGGAATAGTAATGCTTCAAATAAAGAAGTTATTCTTCGAGGATATACTGAGAGCGGAAGCAATAACCAATACTGGCGAATTGAACAGACGAAAGACTCATATAGACTTAGAAATCTTCTAAATCTAGATATGATAATAACAGCTGAAAGTCAATCTAATATATTTGGTGGAAAAGAAGTCTTTGTAAAAAGTAAAATATTTTCAAACACCTCTCAAGAATGGAAAATCAATCCCATATCGTTTCAGACGATTGCAGATGGCAATTATAATATATTTAATGTTGACCTGCCCGATAAAGTTGTTGACTTTACTAATCACTACGATGTCATGATTGATGGTCAAACATATTTGGACAATGACAACCAAACGTGGAAGTTTATTTACGACGGTGGCAAGCAAGCTTATAAAATATGGAGTGGTCTAACTTCAAATCTTCTGTTGAGCTGGAATAGTAATGCTGCATCTAAAGAAATGGTTCTTCGAGCATATACCGAGAGCGGAAGCAAGAACCAATATTGGCGTATCGTACGGAACGACGACGAGACTTTTAAGCTAAGGAATCTGGAGAATTTGAGTTTGATTTTGATGCTAAGTAGCGAAATCTATCCATATGGTGGATTAAAATTAATAGTTCATAACGATTCTGATAGACATGAAAATTTGTTCTCAAATTGGAAAATTAAACGTGTCATTCAACAACACATCCCTGATGGTGATTATCATATATTTAATGATAACTACCCAAATATGGTTGTTGACTTCACCAAACAAAATGATTCCTTGATTCATGCACATGCCTACTTGGGCAACAATAATCAAAAATGGGCATTTGTATATGATGGAAACAAAAAAGCTTATAAAATTAAGAGCGGAGATCGTTCAGATCTTTTGTTGAGCTGGAATAGCAATGCTGCAACTCCTGAAAACATTCTTCGAGCGTACACCGAGAGTGGAAGTACGAACCAATATTGGCGACTCGAACAAGTCGATGACGGATCATACAAACTTAGAAATCTTCTTAACTTATCACGATTAATAGCTTTAACAGATATAAATAGTCCGTATGGTGGACTAAAACTTATAGTGTCCACTAGCCGAGAAATCGGAAATACTTGGTATTTAAAAAAAATTGATGATATTCCTCTACCAAATGGCAAATTTAGAATTGCCACTAAACTGAATTACAAAAAGGTAATTGATACAAATAGAGATAATAATTTAATTATCACTAACAATTTTAATCTTGTCACAAGCGAATGGAATCTCAAATACGATTCAACTAGAAAAGCATACAATATATATTCTTCTGACGTCAACAACCTGGGATGGGTATATCAAAATAAAAACTATTTTGTTAAGCTGGATAATATAGATGGTCCGGATCATGGAGATTCGAGATATTTTTGGAACATCGAATATAGCATGCAGAATGGTTGCTATATAATAAGAAGTCTACATGACCCAGCACATGCTGTGGTTTATTCTGACAATGACTCGGTAATTACCGACTCATCCACATACTCCAACAATCAATTGTTTCATTTTATTCCAATTTAAGAATTTGAAGGAAATCTATAATCTTATTCTTGATTGTTTACAAAATATTAAGGCTAATGACTTCATTAGCCTCATTAGTAATCGCATCGCATAAAATAAAATATTGTAAAAAAATAGGTTAGCAAATACTAATGTGTGTATGGGGTTATTATTGGATGTTTATTGTAATCATATTTTTGTTACACAATCGTAAGTTGTCTCCCAATATCAACAGATGTGTCAAACAATACGAACACAAACGGCTGTGGTCTTGAGTAATTGAATGTGGATTATTTATTATATTATATGGATTTGATTTTAATTAGATTCAAGATCATATTGCTTTTATGTATTAAAATTCTCTGTTTGTAAAAATGTTTCGAACTAGAAAAGTTTAAGTTACTTGAAAGTGATGCTATATAACTATATACTGAGTTATAGGTAGCGCTAACTGAGCTGGTGAAGGAAAAAACAGTGGATAATATTAGTACTAAAATCGTAAAAACTCGAACCAAATGTTTTTCGAACCACCTACAAATTGTTGATATCCAGGCCTTCTGAGATCATTCGTTTTTTTTCATATATAATTCACATACCGAAGAAGTCTTAAATGAAGAAAAATAAACTTATTGTAAGAATTTTGAAGAAAACATAATTGAATGGATTCAGCAAAGAGCAATACTTCTCTATAAAAATGAGTTCCAACGACATCCAGGGAATAAAAGACTGGGAAAGAAAGAAAAGAGATCACGTCCAACTATTGTAACCTTCATTAAATAAATGGCTACACTAAAGGACAACAAACTGATAATATCAAAGGAAGAAAGAAAAAGACAAATCCGGCTATCAGCTGAAAATACCACACAAACTAAAACAGATAAACATACTGAGGCTACTTAGAAAAACAAGACACAGCATCCTGTCAAAACTAGGACAAACAGCATTTTAGAAAGAGTCATAAAACCCAACATGTAAAATTTACAACCAAAACTAATAATAACCAAGAAAGTAACAGCGAGAATATATAGCAACTAAGCCCCTCCTACCAATCAGACACTTGTAAATCAACATCTCCCGATATCATGCTCATATAAGATCTATTTATCAAATGGTAGACAATAAAAGCCTTACATACGAATGATAATCTTTTATTTAAACCCTCTTTTCGATGTGAAAAGTAACTTTTCCCAAAATCAACTCCTTCCTCATGCCAAATGATGTTATAAGATCAAACTTTACAAAACTAATACCTAACTATTAATAACTTTGGTCAAACTATATATTTTAGTCAAAACAAAATTACATCATTTGTTTGCAATATTTCATAGTTCCTTTCAGTATGGTACAAATATTTTTTTTTAAATAAGTATGGCAACCGCGAATTTCACTTATAAGCCGAGTTTAGGGTTCCATCATTGGATTACAAAAAAACTCAAAAACAGCCTTGACTATGGAATATTTTAGTTTTTTCTTTCAACTCAAAGTTTAGAAGTACTAAGTTGCCAATCAAATTAGGACTAATGTAAGTTACTTCAAAAGCATTTAATAATTTGAATCAGTTTTATTTGATTTATGTTTTAGTCATTAATGTTTAGGGCGGATTGTTCTAGAATTCACTGCAGCTCTGACACCGTGATGAACAGGAATATGAATTCCTACTGGTTACGGTTTGATAGATGAATACTGTTGGCTATACTATACTATATTTCCATAATTATTGTACCCTGATGATTATAAGTTCATATCTGTAACAACAATAAAAACAAAACAAGTTGGCGGATTAGACCTTGATCGGGCAGGCGCTATCTGCTTGCGGCGTGAGGTGATACAATTATATATTAATGCGCTGTGTGAGTCATCCAATCCGCCAAATCTATGGAACGCGACCGACGCGAGTCAGTCAGTCTTCACACAAATCTGAGTGATCTATTCTCGACTAAAATTTTTTGACACCTCAACCTCGAATCATTAAGCCTCTCCTTTGAGGTACGACGCATAAAAGACCACCTCCTTTATAAACATCGGAATTAAATTTGATCTTAAACAGTTACATAATAAAATAAATAAGTAAACAATCAATAATAAACAACAACGAAGTCTCTCACTGTGAAACCGGTGAACGTCACTATTGAGATGGGTTGTTGGTGAAAAATGTATGAGTTAAATGATTAAAACCCATTTTATTTTACATTTTATTTTTATTACCCAGTTGATTCATCTAGGTGTGTTTGCCAGTTGTTTTTTTTACTATAATGTGTGAAAACCCTCCTCCTCCTCACCATGCCAGCCTGGGATTTAAAGGAGTGGCGGAGAGTTTGTTGAAAGTTCTTCTCGTCCGGTTTAGGCTATTAAGAATTGGCAGTAAATGTAATAGAAGAGAAATTGTTTGACAATCCAAAGTGACCATGTTATTAGCTTATTTTGATTTGAGATACAAATGCTCGATACAAGACGCCTGATTTCAAAATCAAGATTACGCTATTTATAGATTTCTTGTATGTGAATTTTATTATATATTTTCAGTTAATTAGAATGTTCTATTTTCAAAATCTAATCACCAACATCCAGGAAAGGAACGATATCAATGCCATGACCGAAAAAAAAACCACATTCCCTAGTGATTTTAATTTCCAAAAATATTTCTCTAGATTCCTACATACATTATATCATTATACTAGCTTTCCGCCCGCGGCTTCGCCCACGTGTAATTTGGTTAAGTATATAGCGTTTTTTAATGATCTCGACAGGGCTTTCTTTTACGGGCTAAAATCTTGTTACAATTGGAATTATATATAGCCCGTGTTACTCAGGGATGATGTAGCTTTACAGGATCGGATGATTCAGGGAAATCGAGGGCAACTTTCAAATTAACGTACAGGCAATTACTATTCTGACGATTTTATATTCTGATAGTCATCTTTTTATGTGGATGAGCTGATGATCGAAGGTAAATCTCCTCAGCGGTTAAGTGTTGAAAGAAAATTCTTACGAAGTTATGAGTACGAAATACGTACTTGTGAGGTTATTACTTATTAGCTTGACCAAATAATAAAAGGTAAACCTCATTAACGTTAAGGTTGAACTGCATGGTAGTCATTACACAATGGAGCATCTTAATACCGCGATGGATATATTTGGCCTAAGTAGAAGTTCTTTAAAAAAAAACTAAGACTCAACCTCGCACACTCACTCACACAGCAACACCATTGCACACACTGATACACACTCACACACTAAAATGTTCGTACTACACATAGTTCCACTTGTTCATGTCTATATATATTTTTATTTAATCTTTTCTGTACGTGTTTTTTTTGTTATTCTTTTTTCTGATCTTAGATTCTATTTCCGGTTCTATATTTTAACCTTATTTTGGCTTTATTTTTAATCTATTTTTATTGTGTAAACTGTTTCTGATAAGCTGTATAGGTTTAAGAAATAAAAAAATAAAATAAACCTAGGTTGATGACGAATTTTATCAACGCCATCTATCGAGCACATTGTTCAACACTTCAACCGCGCCCGCGCGCACTGCGTTATTTGTTATTTTTGTTACCTCTCATAAGTTTTAATATTAAGATTAACTTATATTAGAACATATTTAACAATATATAACTAATCAATCAATATAAGTGTTTAAAAATTTTGAAGCAGTGGTTGAAGTAAATTTTCAATTGACCATAACTTCTTTTTCTCTTAACCGATTTTGACAAAATAAACTTTTGACAACGCTCCCAATTATATGTAATCCAACTGTGAAAACCGCGTTCAAATCCGTTCAGTAGTTCTGAAGTTATAACGTACCAGACAGACAGACAAGAATTCCAAAAATTGTTTTTTTGGTTTCTATGACTCTTCTTTAATTGCATCCTTTCAGTTTTTTGGAAAAATATTAAATGTACAGATTTTCGATTTTTACTGTCTTATTATTAGTATAGATGTATGGTTATGGGTATGGGCTTGGTGACGGTCATGGGCATGGTGACGGTCATGGGGACGGTCATGGTGACGGTCAAGTTGACGGTCATGGTCATGGGGACGGTCATGGGGACGGTCAAGGTGACGGTCATGGTCATGGGGACGGTCAAGGTGACGATCATGGGGGTGGTCATGGTCAAGGTGACGGTCATGGTGACGGTCAAGGGAACGGTCAAGGTAACGGTCATGGTCTTGGTGACGGCCATGGGGGCGGTAAGGGTCATGGGGACGGTCACGGTGACGGTCATGGGGGCGGTCATGGTCATGGTGACGGTCATGGGTACGGTCATGGGGACGGTCATGGGAACGGTCATGGGGACGGTTATGGTCATGGTGACGGTCATGGGAACGGTCAAGGTGACGATCATGGGGGCAGTCATGGCCAAGGTGACGGTCATGGTGACGGTCATGGTGACGGTCAAGGTGACGGTCATGGTCAAGGTGACGGTCATGGTGACGGTCAAGGTGACGGTCATGGTCATGGGGACGGTTAAGGGGACGGTCATGGGGACGGTCATGGTGAAAGTCATGGGGACGGTCATGGGAACGGTCAAGGTGACGATCATGGGGACGGTCATGGTGAAAGTCATGGGGACGGTCATGGGAACGGTCAAGGTGACGATCATGGGGGCGGTCATGGTCAAGGTGACGGTCATGGAGACGGTCAAGGTCATGGTGACGGTTATGGGGACGGTCATGGGAACGGTCAAGGTGACGATCATGGGGGCGGGCATGGTCAAGGTGACGGTCATGGGAACGGTCAAGGTGACGGTCATGGGCATGGGCATGGGCATGGGCATGGGCATGGGCATGGGCATGGGCATGGGCATGGGCATGGGCATGGGCATGGGCATGGGCATGGGCATGGGCATGGGCTTGGGCATGGGCTTGGGCATGGGCATGGGCATGGGCATGGGCATGGGCATGGGCATGGGCATGGGCATGGGCATGGGCATGGGCATGGGCATGGGCATGGGCATGGGCATGGGCATGGGCATGGGCATGGGCATGGGCATGGGCATGGGCATGGGCATGGGCATGGGCATGGGCATGGGCATGGGCATGGGCATGGGCATGGGCATGGGCATGGGCATGGGCATGGGCATGGGCATGGGCATGGGCATGGGCATGGGCATGGGCATGGGCATGGGCATGGGCATGGGCATGGGCATGGGCATGGGCATGGGCATGGGCATGGGCATGGGCATGGGCATGGGCATGGGCATGGGCATGGGCATGGGCATGGGCATGGGCTTGGGCATGGGCATGGGCATGACCATGACCTTGACCGTTCCCATGACCGTCACCTTGACCATGACCGCCCCCATGATCGTCACCTTGACCGTCACCTTGCCGTTCCCATGACCGTCCCCTTGACCGTCACCATGACCTTGACCGTCACCATGACCGTCACCTTCACCATGACCGCCCCCATGATCGTCACCTTGACCGTTCCCATGACCGTCCCCATGACTTTCACAACTTCATTTGATAAAAAGGTTGAAAATGTCAATATGTGAAATCAAATTAGTATATTGAGGATAGCTTTCCGCCCGCGGCTTCGCCCACGTGTAATTTTGTTAAGTATATAGCGTTTTTTAATGATCTCGACAGGGCTTTCTATCACGGGCTAAAATCTTGTTACAATTGGAATTATATATAGCCCGTGTTACTCAGGGATGATGTAGCTTTACAGGATCGGATGATTCAGGGAAATCGAGGGCAACTTTCAAATTAACGTACAGGCAATTACTATTCTAACAATTTTATATTCTGATAGTCATCTTCTTATGTGGATGAGCTGATGATGGAAGGTAAAACTCCTCAGCGGTTAAGAGTTGAAAGAAAATTCTTACGAAGTTATGAGTACGAAATACGTACTTGTGAGGTTATTATTTATTAGCTTGACCAAATAATAAAAGGTAAACCTCATTAACGTTAAGGTTGAATTGCATGGTAGTCATTACACAATGGAGCATCTTAATACCGCGATGGATATATTTGGCCTAAGTAGAAGTTCTTTAAAAAAAACTAAGACTCAACCTCGCACACTCACTCACACAGCAACACCATTGCACACACTGATACACACTCACACACTAAAATGTTCGTACTACACATAGTTCCACTTGTTCATGTCTATATATATTTTTATTTAATCTTTTCTGTACGTGTTTTTTTTGTTATTCTTTTTTCTGATCTTAGATTCTATATCCGGTTCTATATTTTAACCTTATTTTGGCTTTATTTTTAATCTATTTTTATTGTGTAAACTGTTTTTGATAAGCTGTATAGGTTTAAGAAATAAAAAAATAAAATAAACCTAGGTTGATGACGAATTTTATCAACGCCATCTATCGAGCACATTGTTCAACACTTCAAACGCGCCCGCGCGCACTGCGTTATTTGTTATTTTTGTTACCTCTCATAAGTTTTAATATTAAGATTAACTTATATTAGAACATATTTAACAATATATAACTAATCAATCAATATAAGTGTTTAAAAATTTTGAAGCAGTGATTGAAGTAAATTTTCAATTGACCATAACTTCTTTTTCTCTTAACCGATTTTGACAAAATAAACTTTTGACAACGCTCCTAATTATATGTAATCCAACTGTGAAAACCGCGTTCAAATGCGTTCAGTAGTTTTGAAGTTATAACGTACCAGACAGACAGACAGACAGACAGACAGACAGACAGACAGACAGACAGACAAGAATTCCAAAAATTATATTTTTGGTTTCTATGCCTCTTCTTTAATTGCCTGCTTTCAGTTTTTTTGAAAAATATTTAATGTACAGTTTTTCGATTTTTACTGTCTTATTATTAGTATAGATATAGATATACATTACATCTATACCAATTTTATGTTAGTATTTCATTTAGCACTATTTTGTATCAAATTAACATAGTATTTGAGTAACTATCGGGATAGTCGGTTTTTGTACTTGCTTAAGAAGATCTGTGATAAATAACTTGATCAATTTGTCAGTTGTTTTGTTTTAGAATGCAATCATATGTATTTGTTTCACAAGTTGCAAGCTTATCGGTAATTGTCATTTGCTATCTGAAATTCTTTTGATAGAAAATTGTGAAAATTACACATTTTAAAGTGTGATTCACGTCTTATAGCATTTTTTTATTCTAATTATCTTATACAAAATATCGTCACCGTAACATTAACATTTATGACTCATAAGTAGGTACGGTCAGAGATAAAAATAATCACTCTTAAAAATATTTTTATCGCTGTCTTTAACTGTGTTAATCGAAAAAAATTAAGACATTCATGAATATACACCTACTGCGTTGCTTGCTATATACATGTTATAAGCCCCTGATAGTTTTCCGGGCCCGGTAGAAATCCATTTTAGCGATACACGCAATACGTACTTCGCGAACCAGCCTCCGTCAGCAAAACCCCATTCCAATTAATCATTTTCTTAACTCTAATAAGAGATTGTTAGATGTATGTTATTTGGCGTCGGCCGTAAATCATAATATCAATTTCGGTGTAATGGCAAATTATGGTTCTCAACAAAGCTGAGCATGCGCGGACGCATCGTTTAGGCACTGATTGAATGACAAAAAATCTTCGTAAAGATTATTTGTATGACCTATTGACCGCCTGGATCTAATCGAGGTAGCTTTTCATTCTATACTAAGTGTAACCTGTATAGGTCTATTAAGAAAGCTATAACTCTGCAGTAACAATATTGTATTAAATTAATCGATATACAATATTTGTAGCTTTAAAGGCATTAATTTCGATAATCGATAATCATTCGATAATCATCTATCCAGGAATACTGTGCCAATAACAGATTGAAAACAATCCTTCAATTGAAATCTTGCCACCGAAATGGGTGGCAAAGACATGATATTTGTGATATTTTTAACTTAGGTTATAAACGTCATAATAACTTTAGTTTAATTATGTCGAGTAATTTGGTTTCAGTTTATTGCATCATCAACTTTTTGAATCTTAGCTATTCACATTATACTATAAGCTCATATATGTTATTTTTTATTGATTTGAACTGAAAAAATAATTCGAGCCATATAAAATCAATGTGAGTGGAATAAAAAATTCACAATTCAGTAGGTCAATAGTGAGCAAACCACATAATTATTATTGTTGTTGGAGAAGACAGCAAAAAAAGTAGTTAAACGAAAGCTTTTGGGAAAAGCGTCTTATAAAATATCTGATTTTTGTTGGTAAAATAATTTGGGCTCCAGCTTGGCCATCTTTCAAAAACATTGTAATACAAGTATTGCCATAAAAAGCAACTAAGCTGAGTTTCATGCTGCTTCTCAGCTTGGTTGAATACGAACAGGCGTAGAGTCATTTAAATTTAAATCGTTTTAAAATTCTTCTATTGTACATAGGACTATTTATTTTTATTTTATTGAATAAGAAGATTTGACTGACAATCCTGTTTCAGATAAATACAGCCGTAAATAACAATGGTGAAATGCTTGTTAAAAAGCTGTCTGCAAATGAAAAGTAACACGAACCAAATTAATAAATGTTTTAAAATAATAGATAATCTCGACTTTTTTTAACATTATAAATAACATGTTTACAGAAAACTTAGTATATTTAGTACCAGTTTATTAATTTAGTCATTTTCCTTTAGTTATGCATTAATCCGTATCTTTCTTTCAGTCAATAACAGACGGTTAATCACACACATGTTTACCACAGTACACATGTATATATTATATACATTATACATGTGTATTGTGGTGTAGATTTGGCATATCGACCCGACTGAAATAAAAAGGGTGCGCATGCAGCGATTTACTCATTCCACTTCGAAGTTTGGGGACAGTGCGGTTGGCTCACCTTCTGTGCTTCAGTGTATTTTTTTATTATCAAAACAACGTTTTGCTATCGCGATGTCTAGTGAGTAGATTTATTTACATAATTTTTAACAAGAAATATAGCTACTTATTTTAAAAAATAAGTAGCGCGGTATTTTTTATTTTTTTTTAATTTTAAATCAAACATATGACAAATACATATGTATATAGGAAAATTTGTATCGTTTAATTTTTACTATCCCATCTATTAAATCCACGTATGGGTCTGGGTTTGTACCCAGATGTGCGTACTGTACCTACCTTAGGGTAGAGAATTTTTTTTCTTTAGCTATAATACGTTTTTAGTATTTGACAGTGAATATTGACCGTTTTTCGAAACAAACGGGATTCAGCTTCAGTTATTGATAATAATTGGTAAAAAATATATCTAAATATTTGCAACAATCGTGATAAACGAGATAACACATTTTCAGAATTTAGTGCATTGTGTAAATTGATATCAAATACAACATGCACACAGCACATGCTAACGAAATATACAACCGGAATATTTTTCTTATCCCTGTTTACTCTTTTGCCTGCCTGTCAAATAGCCTTCCTCAATATATAATCTAAGTATAGAACACAACGTAATAATCGAATCAAGGCAACTGCGCGAATAACAAAGGAACAAACCTTTCAGCATTATTATATTAGGTATCTTAAAAGAAAGTTTGTATTGTTTGGTAAGCTCATTTTATTATAGATATCAATAATACAAACCGTAAATGTACTTAAATGTAATAATTCTTCTGCTTACTTTAAATGTGAAATTTCGTATAAAAATGTTCATTATATTAAGTACTAGTGACTTTTGCCCGCGACTTCGTCCGCGTGGCTTAAATGCATAAGGAATTTGGAAATCGGTTTATTAATGGCAGAGTTCTGGTGAAATTTTTATATAAACATTCATTACCTATTTCAATCTCTTCAACACTTAACATACATCTAAACTTACCTTCGCATTTATATAATATGATTTTTTTTCACAAAATAGGTTTTAAATAATTCATGTATAATAATATCATTTAAAGATATGAATATACATTATATAAGATCGTCTTACTATATGTACCATATTAATTCACTGATAAATGCACTTGCCTGTGCGTTCCCGACCTTATAAAAAATTATCCTTCACGCGCGATGGCTTATTATTAGCGTATTTATAACTTCGGTGTTTCTTTATCGATTTTAATGAATATTTTTTATGAAATCGTTAATACTTTTAACTTTTTTAATTACTGATGACTGAGAGTGTTATAACCGTAGGCAAATATGACCAGAAAGCTTCGAACTGCTAAGCTATCAGGAGTTACACGTGTTATTGTGAGTCAACTATAAAATATAGACATATGCTTTTGAAAGAAATGTTTTACATCATTTTAAGCAGAACATTTCCGTCATACACGATTTCTGTGTAGCTTTAACCATTAAGGTTGCACGCGAGACAGCTGCTTTAATAATGGAGTAACTTCTCCCGTTTTCCCAACATTTTCCTTCACTGCTCCTATTAATTGCAGCGTGATGAAAAGTATGCTATAACCAGATCAGGAGTATGAAAAATGTTTGTGTTAAGTATCGTTAAAATCCGTCGAGTAGTTTTTGTTTCTATAACGGTTACGCAGACAGACAATAGAGAGACAGACAGACAATATTTTTACTGATTGCAGTTTTGGCATCTGTATCGATCCCTAATCAAATCCTGATAATTATTTTGAAAATATATTTCATGTACAGAATTGACCCCTCTACAGATTTATTATAAGTATAGATTATATATTTGTTTGGTTTTGAAATCGATTGTAGTATATAATACTAATACATAATAATTTAAAGATATGTTATATATAAGATACTTAATTATTTCCATAGTAACGAGGTGCATTTTTTACAGAACGCGGACCACCAAATATTATTACCAATGGTATTCAAGCAGCAGTGCTCGAATGGATTCGTCTTATGGACTTAGAATTCATAAGCCTATTATTGAGCAGGAGTTGGCCAGTATCCATTTTAGATATTAGTGAACCTCGATGGAGACCGACTGAGGTGACTGATACCGATAATGTAGTAAGGATGGACAGAAGGCAAAGATTGCTTAGATGGGATAGGAGACCACCTAATGAGATATTTCTAGACGGGTTTGTTCCAATTGTTACTAGGGAGAATCCTGATTGGGAGGAGACCGACTTGTATGGCTTTGCGAAAAATAATCACCCTTCCGTATTTGTTTCAACAACAAAAACACAGAGAAACAAAAAGAAATATGTTTGGACCCCAAGATCTGCTAACCGTGGCATTGTTTATCAATACGAGATTTATGCTCCTGGAGGAGTGGATGTGAACGAGTCTTTCTTAAACGAATCACCTTGGCCGAATCAAATGGAGGTCACTTTTCCTGGAGGTATACAAAATATATATATTCGATCAGCAAGAGAGCTCCATGACGGAAGGATTCAAAGAATCTGGATAAATCCCAACTTTTTAGACCCCAACGAATTGGAACCTATTGCTTCGTCCTCAAGAACCCCCAATGTTATTTGGAGAAGCAATCATCCCGATGGTGATCATAAGGACCCTGGGCGGTCTAAGAGAGCGCTTGGTGATGTCTCTGACGATGACTTAATGTTTGGCGGCGCAGGTCATGTTGAAGAAGATACTTTTGGAGACGAGACTAATAATACAAAACCATTGCCAAATGGTGAATATATGATTGAAAGTATAAATTATAAAAACTTCTTGTTGGATTTAACAGAAAATAACAGCGGTGGAGTAATTCACAACCATGTATATCATGGCGGAGATAACCAAATATGGGTACTTAGTTTTGATGAAAGTAAAAATGCTTACAAAATAAAGAGTAAACAAAATTCCAGTCTATTGTTGAGTTGGAATAGTAATGCTTCAAATAAAGAAGTTATTCTTCGAGGATATACTGAGAGCGGAAGCAATAACCAATACTGGCGAATTGAACAGACGAAAGACTCATATAGACTTAGAAATCTTCTAAATCTAGATATGATAATAACAGCTGAAAGTCAATCTAGTACATTTGGTGGAAAAAAAGTCTTTGTAAAAAGTGAAATATCCTCAAACACCTCTCAAGAATGGAAAATCAATCCCATATCTTTTCAGACGATTGCAGATGGCAATTATAATATATTTAATGTTGACCTGCCCGATAAAGTTGTTGACTTTACTAATAATAACGATGTCTTGATTCATGGTAATTCCTTTCTGGACAATGAAAACCAAACGTGGAAGTTTATTTACGACGGTGGCAAGCAAGCTTATAAAATATGGAGTGGTCTAACTTCAAATCTTCTGTTGAGCTGGAATAGTAATGCTGCATCTAAAGAAATGGTTCTTCGAGCATATACCGAGAGCGGAAGCAAGAACCAATATTGGCGTATCGTACGGAACGACGACGAGACTTTTAAGCTAAGGAATCTGGAGAATTTGAGTTTGATTTTGATGCTAAGTAGCGAAATCTATCCATATGGTGGATTAAAATTAATAGTTCATAACGATTCTGATAGACATGAAAATTTGTTCTCAAATTGGAAAATTAAACGTGTCATTCAACAACACATCCCTGATGGTGATTATCATATATTTAATGATAACTACCCAAATATGGTTGTTGACTTCACCAAACAAAATGATTCCTTGATTCATGCACATGCCTACTTGGGCAACAATAATCAAAAATGGGCATTTGTATATGATGGAAACAAAAAAGCTTATAAAATTAAGAGCGGAGATCGTTCAGATCTTTTGTTGAGCTGGAATAGCAATGCTGCAACTCCTGAAAACATTCTTCGAGCGTACACCGAGAGTGGAAGTACGAACCAATATTGGCGACTCGAACAAGTCGATGACGGATCATACAAACTTAGAAATCTTCTTAACTTATCACGATTAATAGCTTTAACAGATATAAATAGTCCGTATGGTGGACTAAAACTTATAGTGTCCACTAGCCGAGAAATCGGAAATACTTGGTATTTAAAAAAAATTGATGATATTCCTCTACCAAATGGCAAATTTAGAATTGCCACTAAACTGAATTACAAAAAGGTAATTGATACAAATAGAGATAATAATTTAATTATCACTAATAATTTTAATCTTGCCACAAGCGAATGGAATCTCAAATACGATTCAACTAGAAAAGCATACAATATATATTCTTCTGACGTCAACAACCTGGGATGGGTATATCAAAATAAAAACTATTTTGTTAAGCTGGATAATATAGATGGTCCGGATCATGGAGATTCGAGATATTTTTGGAACATCGAATATAGCATGCAGAATGGTTGCTATATAATAAGAAGTCTACATGACCCAGCACATGCTGTGGCTTATTCTGACAATGACTCGGTCATTACCGACACATCCACATACTCCAACAATCAACTGTTTCATTTTATTCCAATTTAAGAATTTGAAGGAAATCTATAATCTTATTTTTGATTGTTTACAAAATATTAAGGCTAATGAAGTGTAATCGCATCGCATAAAATAAAATATTGTAAAAAAATAGGTTAGCAAATACTAATGTGTGTGTAGGATAGGGCTTATTATTGAATGTTTATTGTAATCATATTTTTGTTACACAATCATAAGTTGTCTGCCAATATCAACAGATGTGTCAAACAATACAAACACGTAAGAGTATTGTAAGCTCTATGTAGCTCTAACTTAAGAAAAATAAAGTTAATTTTAATAATTAGTTAATTAGTAAAATTAATTTTATTTATATCATTATTCATATATTTTAAAGACATTGTTGTTACAACGGCTGTGGTTTTGAATAATTGAATGTGAATTCTTCAATTACCGATTAGGTTTTAGTTACAATCAAGATCATATTGTTTTTTATGCGTTTAAATCCTCTTGTTGGAAAAATGTTTCGAACAAGAAAAGTTTATGTTGCAATTTTCACAATAATCATTGTTTATAATTTTTTAAATATAGCAATCCCAGGGCAGCACACTCTTTCAAACATATATGCAGAGTATTATATTGATTATTATATAAAGGGGGGCGCCAACGTGGCAAGATAAACATCAAACCCGATGAAAATAACGAAATAAAATAGAAAAAGTGAATTTTAAGTTTATAACCTTGTACTTATATATAGTGCTAAGTGAGCTGGAAACATTAATGCTAAAATCGTTAAATCTCAAACCAAATGTTTTTTTAACTCCAACTACAAATTGTTGATATCCACGTCTACTGAGATCATTCCTTTTTTTTAATGTTATTCACATACGCAGAGCTAGAGGACACCACTTAAACCACAACAAACCAATATGATGGAAGAAGATTTTAATGAAGAAAAATAAACTTCTTGTAAGTTTTTGAAGAAAACATAATTGAAAAGATTCAGCTACACTTCTCTATAAAGCTGAGCTCTAACGACATCCAGGGATGAAAATGACTGGAATAGAAAGGAGAGAGATCGGGTCCAACTGTTGTATCATTCGCTACACTAGGAATAAGAAAGAAAGGAGCGCTGATGGTTAGGCAATACTATATGAAAGAAGACTTCCCTAAATATGTGCTTGAAAAATGGAAGGAGTTATAGGAGCAACTGAAATAAGAGAGGGAAAAGGGAATTATGCTATACTAACATACAGCAAACTGATTATAATAAAGCAAGAAAGGAAAAGAAAAATCCGGCTATCACCTAAAAATTAGTCATAATGCTAAATTTCTTGACTAACAAAATTACAACGAAAACTAATAATGACCAAAAATTTATAGCGAGAATATATAGCAACTAAGCCCCTCCTACCAAACAGACACCATAACTGAACAAAAAAAGTAAAAAAAACAACATATTAGAATATTGGTAACTTAACATCACCCAATATCATGTTTTTATCAAATGCTAGACAATAAAAATCTTACATACGAACGATAATCTTTTATTCAAATCCTCTTTTGGCTGTAACATTAGCTGAAATAGTTGATTTTAAGTTACTTTTCCCAAAATCAACTATTTCCTCATGCCAAATAATGTTAAGTACAAACATGGATTAGTAACCATCAATAATTAGTACTTATTTTGACAAGCCTTTACTAGGCAATATTTAAATTATTTTATTTTTATTTAATTCAAAGTTTAGAAGTACTAAGATGCCAATCATGTTAGGGCTAACGAAAGTTTGAATATAATAATTTGAACCTTTTTTATTTAATCGATGTTTTAGTTATTAATTTTAAGGGCGGATTCTTCTAGAATTCACTCCAGCTCTGACTCCGTGGTGAATAGCAGTATTAAATCCTACTGGTTACGGTTTGATAGATGAATAGTGTTGGCTATACTATAGTATAGTATAGTATACTATGTACCTTGATTAAATTATAAGTTTTTATCTGTAGCAACATTATAAACAAATTGAGTTTGCGGATTTGACCTTGATCGGGCAGGCGCTATCTGCTTGCGGCGTGAGGTGATACAATTATATATTAATGCGCTGTGTGAGTCATTAAATAAAGTCTAGAGAACGCGACCGACGTAAGTCAGTCCTCACCGAAATCATTAAGCGTAACCCCCTGTCGAGATTTTAGAAGTGGCTTAAAAAGAGCCCGAAGCCCATCCTTTAAGGTTTGACTCATAAAAAGGTACAGAAGCAATATTTTTAATTATCCCAATAGTTACTCAAATACTTTGTTGATTTGGTACAAAATAGTGCTAAAGCAAATACTAACATAAACTAGGTATATCTGTGGGAATCTAGGAGCGAAATATTTTTGGAAGTTAGTCTTGTGGAAATGTGATTTTTCTGCATTGGTATTGTTAATTTCATGGAAGTTAGTGATTAGATTTTTAAAATAGAACATTCTAATTAGATGAAAATATATTTTAAAATTCACATACCTACAAGAAATCTATAAATAGCGTAATCTTGATTCAGTATTATATGTAGCGGTAATTGTCATTTGCTTTGATTTTGAAATTTGAAACTCTTTCGATAGAAAATTGTGAAAATGACACATTCAAAACTGTGACTCATCTTTCATTGTATTTCTTTGCTCTAATTATTTTATACAAAATATCGTCACCGTAAAATTTACACTTATGACTCATATTTTTTAAAAACTGTCTGACATCAAAATACTTATTTTCAAACATTTTTAAACGCTGTATTTATCTATGTTAATCCAAAAAAACAAGAGAATCAAACATTTTCTTAACTCTAATAAGATATTGCTAACAATCTAAATCTACATCTAAATGTATGTTATTTGGCGTCGGCCGTAAATCATAATATCATTTCGGTAAATTGGAAATTATGGTTCTCAACGAAGCTGAGCAAGCGTTTAGGCACTGATTGAATGACAACAACTTTCGTAAAGATTATTTGTATGACCTATTGACCGCTTGGATGATCTAATCGAGGTAGCTTTTCACTCTATACTAAGTGTAACCTGTATAGGTCTATTAAGAAAGCTATAACTCCGCAGCTACAATATTATATTAAATTGAGCGATTTACGATACTTGTAGCTTTAAAGACATTAAAATGTGAATTTATAATATGAAACGAAACTATGCAAGCGCCCACTAAAATCATAGCCCCCTTAAATATTCGATAAAGCATTTATCTAGGAATACTATGCTAATAACAGATTGTTAAAATATCCTTCAATTGAATGTGATGAGGGAGCCACGTAAAATTGATATAAGTGGAATAAAAAATTCATCATATTGTAAATACGTACTGTAAGTACGTAAATGGTGCGTGCGAAAACCACAAAATTATTATTGTTATTGATAGGGATAGCGACGTTTAAAAATAGATCCGACAATAATTGTCCAGCACTTTGTGAGTTATAAAATTAAAAAAAAAGTAGTTAAACGAAAGCTTTTGGGAAAAACGTCTTATAATATCTGATTTTTGTTGCTAAAAAAGTTTGGAGTCCAGCTTGGCCATCCTCCAAAAACGTTGTAATTGTAGCATCACCAAAACAAACAACCTAGCTGAGCTTCATGCTTCTTCTTGGTTGAATACGAATGGGTGTATAATCTTTTAAATTGAAAACATTTCAAAATTGTCCTATTGTAGGTACATAGACTGTTTATTTTATTGAATAAAAATATTACGAATATTAATTTTATATGAATACAACCTTAACCAAAAATGTGGTCCAAACCAACTTGCTAAAAAGCTGCCTGCATATAAAAAGCAAAACGTACGTAACGTACCAAATCAATAAATGTATTAAAATTTTAGATAATCATATCGACTTTTGTAAACATCGTTATAAATAACATGTTTACAGAATGTATTCCCATTTTTATAATTTAGTAATTTTACTTCAGTTATGCATTCTTTCAGTCAAAAACAGAGGGACAATTACCACAATACACGTGTAAAATGTACACGTATAGATTTTACTTATATATATTTAATCAACACGACTGAAATAAAAAGCGTGCGCATGCAGCGATTTTCTCATTCCACTTCGAAGTTTCGGAACCGTGCGGTTTGAACACCTGTGCCTCATTATTTTTTTTATCAAAACAACGTTTTGGTATCGCGATGCCTAGTGAGTATATTTACTTACCTAATTTTAAACAAAAAAATTAAAGGTGTGCGGAATCGATTATCAATAATCGATTATGAACATAATCAGTTATAATCGATTACCGTTTACGTAATCGATTTAAAAAAAACATATTTCTGCCGGCCTCTCATATTTAAACCTGTGGTGTTCCAGCAACCTCAGTTCCCTCAGAAAGGATATTTTATAAAACTGGTCAGATAACTAATTTGAGATGTAACCAGCTGCTCCCAAAGCACCTGGATTATATTATATTTTTAAATGCAAACTGGAAAATAAATTATCATTAAGTACCTATCTTTTAGAAGTAGAACAGTGAAACAAAAATGAACATTGCTTTGTCTTGATTGATTTGACTTATTTTAATAGCCTTTGTTTTAATAACTTATTTAGTTTCTTACCTTGCAAAAAGGAAATTGTAATGACCAATAAATCTTAAAAGTACTTTAAGTAGTTTTTTTCTCTTCAGACTTAACATATGAAAATAATATTAGGATATCTTCAGCTACATATTTTAATGTGTAATCCTTACTTTATAAAAAGTATAAATTTTTTTTAATAAATGCGAAATTGTGTTTGTTTGTCTTTCTTTTCTACTGGACCGATTTGGATGATATTTGATATGCACATAGTTGGAAGAGGGAGAGTCGTCTTTATCTCGAAAAATTTAAGAGTTCTTGTGGTATATTTTGAAAACCATATTCCGCGCGAGCGAAGCTTAGTAGTTACAACTTACAAGTAACCAAGCATAATCGATTAGTAGATTATCATAATAATCGAATCAGCACATCACTAAAAAAATACTGTTTTATTTTTTTTTAAATTTTAAATCATACATATAACAAAAACATATGTATATAGGTTAAAATGTAATTTTTACCAATCCCATATATTAAATTCACGTATGGGTCCGGGTACAAGAGATCTACGTTCTACCTTGAGACAGTAAAGAAAACCCATTATTTTTTTGCTTGGATATAATACTGGTATTTGACACAGTCAATTTGATTTTAATCTCGTGCTTTAAAAAAAACGAATTCTACTTCAGTAGGTATTTAGCTACAGTAAAAATAAAAATAAGGCGACAATAGTGATAAACGAGATATTACGTAAACAAAACACATTGTAATAATTTTGGTGCATTGTGTAAATTCATGATATCAAACAAAACATGCACAACACGTTCCAACGAAATATACATCCGGAATATATTTCTTATCCCTGTTTGCTACCTGGCCTGCCATCAAATAGCCTTATTCAATTTATATATATATATATATATATAAATAAATTGAATAAGTATATATATATATATATATATATAAATAATAATAATCAACCAAGCCGAGTTTCTTGCCTGCTTCTTCTCAGCTTGCAGGCGTAGAATCACTTAGATTTAAGTCGATTCAAAATGGTCCTATGTGTTAATGTATAAAGATATTTTCACTTTGACTAATCTATGTATATATTAGTAGAATGTGTTCATTCTAATAATTGCATGAAGGTAACTGCGCCATAACAAAAGAACAAACCTTTCAGCATTATTATTAGGTGTCTTAAAAGAAGCTTTGTATTGTTTGGACAGCTCATTTCTAATAAAGATATCAATAATACAAGCGTAGCTAATGCTTCTAGTTGCTTTAAAATTAAATTTATCTAAATGTATAGGTATATTCAGTGTTCATTATCGTATCTAGGTCATGATTTATTTTTGTTTTTGAAATCGATTGAAGTATAAAATATTTTAAAAGATTATATAGACTTTTAGATATATGCTTAATTTTTTCTTTAGTGACGAGGTACATTTTTTACAGACGGCGGACCACCAAACATTATTACCAATGGTATTCAAGCAGCAGTGCTAGAATGGATTCGTCGTATGGACTTAGAATTCATAAGCACCTTATTGTGCAGGGGTTTTCCAATGACGATTTCCGATATTGAACCTCGATGGAGACCGACTGAGGTAACTGACACCGACAATATTGTAAGGATGGACAGAAGGCAAAGATTGCTTAGATGGGATAGGAGACCACCAAATGAGATATTTCTGGAAGGGTTTGTTCCAATTATTACTAGAGAGAATCTTGATTGGGATGCGACCGACTTGTATGGTTTTACAAAAAAAAAACACCCTTCCGTATTTGTTTCAACAACAAAAACACAGATCAAGAAAAAGAAGTATGTATGGACCCCAAGATCTGCAAACCACGGTATAATTTATCAATACGAGATTTATGCTCCTGGAGGAGTTGATATAAACGAGTCTTTATTACATGAATCTCCATATCCTAATCAAATGGAGGTATCATTTCCTGGAGGAATACAAAATATATATATCCGATCTGCAAGAGAGCTCCATGACGGCAGAATTCAAAGAATATGGATAAATCCCAACTTTTTGGACCCCAACGAATTGGAACCTATTGCTTCGTCCTCAAGAACCCCTAATGTTATTTGGAGAAACAATCATCCCGATGGTGATCATAAGGACCCTGGGCGGTCTAAGAGAGCGCTTGGTGATGTCTCTGACGATGACTTAATGTTTGGCGGCGCAGGTCATGTAGAAGAAGATACTTTTGGAGACGAGACTAATAATTCAAAACCATTGGCAAATGGTGAATTTATGATTGAAAGTATAAATTATAAAAACTTCTTGTTGGATTTAACAGAAAATAACAGCGGTGGAGTTATTCACAGCCACGTATATCATGGCGGAGATAACCAAATATGGGTTCTTAGTTTTGATGAAAGTAAAAATGCTTATAAAATAAAGAGTAAACAAAACTCCAGTCTATTGTTGAGTTGGAATAGTAATGCTTCAAATAAAGAAATTATTCTTAGAGGATATACTGAGAGCGGAAGCAATAACCAATACTGGCGAATTGAACGGACAAAAGACTCATATAGAATTAGAAATCTTCTAAATCTAGATATGATAATAACAGCTGAAAGTCAATCTAGTACATTTGGTGGAAAAAAAGTCTTTGTAAAAAGTGAAATATCCTCAAACACCTCTCAAGAATGGAAAATCAATCCCATATCTTTTCAGACGATTGCAGATGGCAATTATAATATATTTAATGTTGACCTGCCCGATAAAGTTGTTGACTTTACTAATCACTACGATGTCTTGGTTGATGGTCAAACGTATATGAACAATGACAAACAAACGTGGAAGTTTATTTACGACGGTGGCAAGCAAGCTTATAAAATATGGAGCGGTCTAACCTCAAATCTTCTGTTGAGCTGGAATAGTAAAGGTGTTCCTGATGATATGTATCTTCGGGCCTTTCCCGACAGCAGAAACAAGAACCAATATTGGCGTATCGTACGGAACGACGACGAGACTTATAAGCTAAGGAATCTGGAGAATTTGAGTTTGATTTTGATGTTAAGTAGTGAAAGCAATCCACATGGTGGATTAAAATTAATAGTTCATAACGATTCTGATATCGCAAATTTGCACTCAAATTGGAAAATTAATCGTGTCATTCAACAACACATCCCTGATGGTGATTATCATATATTTAGTGATAACTTTCCAAATATCGTTGTTGACTTCACCAATCAAAATGATTTCTTGATTCATGCCCATAATTATTTCGGCAACAATAATCAAAAATGGGCTTTTGTCTATGATGGCAAAAAAGAAGCTTATAAAATTAAGAGCGGACAGCGTTCAGATCTTTTGTTGAGCTGGAATAGCAATGCTACAACTCCCGAAAACCTCATTCGAGCGTACACAGAGAGTGGAAGTACGAACCAATATTGGCGTCTCGAACAAACCGGTAATGGATCATACAAACTTAGAAATCTTCTTAATTTATCACAGCTAATAGCTTTAACAGGTAAAAATAGTGCGTATGGAGGACAAGAACTTATAGTGTCCACTAGCCGAGAAATCGGAAATACTTGGTATTTAAAAAAAATTGATGATATTCCTCTACCAAATGGCAAATTTAGAATTGCCACTAAACTGAATCACAAAAAGGTAATTGATACAAATAGAGATAATAATTTAATTATCACTAATAATTTTAATCTTGTCACAAGTGAATGGAATCTCAAATACGATTCAACTAGAAAAGCATACAATATATATTCTTCTGACGTCAACAACCTGGGATGGGTATATCAAAATAAAAACTATTTTGTTAAGCTGGATAATATAGATGGTCCGGATCATGGAGATTGGAGATATTTTTGGAACATAGAATATAGCATGCAGAATGGTTGCTATATAATAAGAAGTCTACATGACCCAGCACATGCTGTAGGTAATTCTGACAATGACTCGGTAATTACCGACACATCCACATACTCCAACAATCAATTGTTTCATTTTATTCCAATTTAAGAATTTGAAGGAAATCTATAATCTTATTTTTGACTAGCTTTCCGCCCGCGGCTTCGCTCACGTGTAATTTGGTTAAGTATAAAGCGTTTTTTAATGATCTCGATAGGGCTTACTTTCACAGGCTAAAATCTTGTTACAATCGAAATTATTTATAGCCCGTGTTACTCAGGGATGATATAGCTTTACAGGATCCGATGATTCAGGGAAATCGAGGGCAACTTTCAAATTAACTTACAGGCAATTACTTATCTGACAATTTTGTATTCTGATAGTCATCTTCTTATGTGGATGAGCTGATGATGGAAGGTAAAACTCCTCAACGGTTAAGAGTTGAAAGAGAATTCTTACGAAGTTATTAGTGCGAAATAGGTACTTGTGAGGTTATTACTTAATCAAATAATAAAAGGTAAACCTCATTAACGTTAAGGATGTAATAGGTGAAAAAATGGATGCGGTCAAACGATAAACGTCTCTTCACTAGTTTCCTTTTACTTGTTTGTATTGGTAGTGTTCTCTCAAAATAATCATAGGATATAACGTTAATGAAAGTTTGAACTGCATGGTAGTCTCGACACAATGGAGCATCTTAATACCGCGATCTAGGTTTATGACGAATTTTATCAACGCTATCTATCGAGCACATTGTTTAACACTTCAACCGCGCCCGCGCGCACTGCGTTATTTGTTATTTTTGTTACCTCTCATAAGTTTTAATATTAAGATTAACTTATATTAGAACATATTTAACAATATATAATATAACTAATTAATCAATATAAGTGTTTAAAAGTTTTGAAGCAGGGGTTGAAGTAAATTTTCAATTGACTTCTTAATAACTTAACTTAGCTTCTTTTTCCCTTAACCGATTTTGATGAAATAAACTTTTGACAACGCTCCCAATTATATGTAATCCAACTGTGAACCCCGCGTTCAAATCCGTTCAGTAGTTTTGAAGTTATAACGTACCAGACAGACAGACAGACAGAATTTTTTTTTTGGTTTCTATGACCCTTCTTTAATTGCCTCCTTTTAGGTTTTTTGGAAAAATATTTAATGTACAGACCTTAGATTTTTACTGTCTTATTATAAGTATAGATTGTTTACAAGTTAGAAATTACGCTAAGTAACGCCAATAAGGAGCGTTACTTACTTAATTACTAAGTACTAGTTTTAGCACGTTAAGATGTGGTACACTGTAATAACTCGCTACAAGTGTCTTTAGAAATGTCTCGCGGTAAATAATTTTGTAATTTGCATATCTGAATTTTTTAAAATCTTTTTATATATTAATTGTAACATAACACAGGCACAACAATTCGGTATTTGCACAGAACCCTATAAAACTCCGTGTTATATCCAAATGGATTTCCATAACACGTGACTATTTGATTTGCGCTTTCTTGGTGAATTCAGAATCTAGGTTCACAAATTAAATAAATACCTTATGAACAATTATCGTAAATCTAGACTCAATGACACGCGAATTTTATCAATTCAAAAGAATGTTCTATTTTCGAAATCTAATCACCTACTTCCTCGAAACAACTGGCTGATGATGTTGTTTAAGATTTTTTTAGACAAATATTTATTACCGTTCTAAATTTTTTCGCAAGTTTATCGGTCTAAATCTAAAACTATTAATAGCAATTGCGAAAATGAGACCGGATGATTATTTTCTCAGTATGTCTCACATGTAATTGCATTTCTTTGTTTTAAATATTTTTTTACATTATATCGTCATCGTATTTAAATTTATATTAATACCATGACTCATATGTGCCGTGTGATATTATACCAAATCATTGTTCGCAACTGAGCTAAGTAAACGCGAAGGCAATGTTTCGGGCACTGCTTGTATGACCTCAATCTAAATATAGACTATTGCTAGTTGAACCGGCAAACGTTGATTAGCCATACAAATTATTTATATAAAAACAAAATTGGGTTTGGTGATAAAAGGATAAAAAATAGGGTTGTATGTATTTTTCTATGGCTCATTATAAAAAAATAAAAACAAAAAATTTCGTCAAAAGAAATATATTTAAAAGTGAAACATATTTATCACTTATGGGTATGAAAAATAGATGTTGGCCGATTCTCATACCTGCTGAATAAGTATATAAAAATTGGTAAAAATCGTTCTAGCCGTTTTGGAGGAGTAGGGTAACATATTATAAGATTATATAATTGTGTAAATTTATGACATTATTTAATACAGTACTCCGTAAACGAGTCTTTATAGGTCTATTATATATAATTGAACGATATAAGATATTTTTCGCTTTTTAAACCGATTCAAATGTAAATCTGTATAAATACATATTTATTTACATTTTATTGCACTTAAACAGTAGAAGTAGAAGATGTTATTCGATGTTAATCCATAGATAGATATAGTACTTCCATTAGAGATGTAGGAAGGAAGTAGGAAGTAGATAGGCAACCCGCCTGTCAGACCGCCCTCGTTTAATGCTTAATTGTGTAATGTCTTAGGGTTGACGTCTTAATCAAGTCTAGCTAGTGAGAACATAGGGCATCCAAGCAGGCAGTGCACGACATTCTCAAAGCTTTGTCAGTCACATAGACACGTCGGCTCCTCTTGCACTTGAAGTAGTGGCGATACTCGGAGCTGATCGGAGTTAGGTTTCCCGTGATCAACGCAACGCGAGTGGAGCAGAAATGACCTGACCAATAAAAAGGAAAAATTGGTACCATTTTACTTCAAATACGTTATTAATTGTAAATACAGAGTGCGTATAACAAACTATTTCTTAAGTTATCAAAATTAGTTCCTCAGACACACCAATTCCGGAGATGACTATGTTTCAAAATAAACAAAATAAATAAATCCAATTAAAACCATGGTTATTTATTTATTATTCAATTCAACAAATGTTTTTTTAAATTTCATATCTCGTGACCTTTGTAAAAAAAATAATATATTTATCAACACCGTGTTTACATTTCAATCCGATAATAGTTTATCTCTTATTAGCTGTTACCAGCAATTTTGTAAAAAGATGACAATACAATGATGTATATATGTGTATGCACATTTGGCAAACCTGGTTAAAACAAACTAATAAAAAGCAAGCATTTGCAACGAATTACCCATCCTACTCCGTGGTATTGGAAACGATCAGTTGGTTTGCACCTGAGCCTTGAATATTTTTTTATTACGAAAACCGAACGCTTTGTCATCGCGATTTCTAGTGAGTGTATGGGTGTAATCTATACTAATAATAAGACAGTAAAAATCGAAAATCTGTACATTCAATATTTTTCCAAAAAACTGAAAGGAGGCAATTAAAGAGGAGTCATAAAAACCAAAAAAACAATTTTTGGAATTCTTGTCTGTCTGTCTATCTGTCTGTCTGTCTGGTACGTTATAACTTGAAAACTACTGAACGGATTTGAACGCGGTTTCACAGTTGGATTACATATAATTGGGAGCGTTGTCAAAAGTTTATTTTGTCAAAATCGGTTAAGAGAAAAAAAAGTTATGGTCAATTGAAAATTTACTTCAACCACTGCTTCAAAATTTTTAAACACTTATATTGATTGATTAGTTATATATTGTTAAATATGTTCTAATATAAGTTAATCTTAATATTAAAACTTATGAGAGGTAACAAAAATAACAAATAACGCAGTGCGCGCGGGCGCGGTTGAAGTGTTGTACAATGTGCTCGATAGATGGCGTTGATAAAATTCGTCATCAACCTAGATTTATTTTATATTTCTTATACGTATTTCTTAAACCTATACAGCTTATCAAAAACAGTTTACACAATAAAAATAGATTAAAAACAAAGCCAAAATAAATATATTTTAAAATATAGAACCGGAAATAGAATCTAAGATCAGGAAAAAGAATAACAAAAAAAAACACATGAATAAGTGGAACTATGTGAAGTACGAGCATTTTAGTGTGTGTGTGTATCAGTGTGTACAATGGTGTTGCTGTGTGAGTGAGTGTGCGAGGTTGAGTCTTAGTTTTTTTTTAAAGAACTTCTACTTAGGCCAAATATATCCAATAGATCGCGGTATTAAGATGCTCCATTGTGTAATGACTATCATGCAGTTCAAACTTTCATTAACGTTTTACCCTATGATTAGTAGATCTAGAGACTGAACAGGAAAGTTTAAATTTGTAAAGTATTACTCCTTTTTATCATGCTAAAACGTTAGTATAAATCTGAATACGCAAACAAGTTGTAGACATCTTGTCTACTATTATATACTTAGCAAGAGTTATATATACATAAACGAAAAATATTAATAAAATCATTAGAAGAGTATTTTTTTTATTTATATAAAAAAACATACCTATTTATAGTATAATCTGTAAAAATTGTCAACGATAATCCCTAATTTTCAATTATGTACTAATTTGTCAGACTCAATGTATCTTTTACTTAGACTAAACATTGCTTCTTCTAAAATAATAAAATAAAGTAATTGTATAAACTTCAATTGTTTCTGAATAAGTAACACACGCTCAAATATAGGTCTTTACGACCCCTGAAAAGAATAATGAGAAGCTACGTTTATTTCTGTACTACGCTAAGTTGCAGGCATGTGATAATCTAGATATGTTCTCTGGCTGCCCTCAGGAAAAGCATTTCCCTAGCTTTAAGTAGAGTATCTACGTCTCGTTTATAAGTTTTCTTTTTTGTGTTTGTAAATTTAGTTACAATGTTTGGTTTTGTGCACGCTGTCCGCTACAGGCAGCTAATTAAAAACTTCGTTTTAAGGAAATTATTCTGTGACAGTATAAAATGTATGCAATAAATTATATTCTTGTGAATATTTTATTTCTGATTAAATCTATACTAATAATAAGACAGTAAAAATCGAATGTCTGTACATTAAATATTTTTCCAAAACACTGAAAGGAGTCAATTAAAGAAGAGTCATAGAAACCAAAAAAACAATTTTTGGAATTCTTGTCTGTCTATCTGTCTGGTACGTTATAACTTCAAAACTACTGAACGCATTTGAACGCGGTTTTCACAGTTGGATTACATATAACTGGGAAAGTTGTCAAAAGTTTATTTCGTCAAAATCGGTTAAGAAAAAAAGAAGTTATGGACAATTGAAAATTTACTTCAACACTTATATTGATTGATTAGTTATATATTGTTAAATATGTTCTAATATAAGTTAATATTAATATTAACACTTATGAGAGGTAACAAAAATCTATACTAATAATAAGACAGTAAAAATCGAAAATCTGTACATTAAATATTTTTCCAAAAAACTGAAAGGAGGCAATTAAAGAAGAGTCATAGAAACCAAAAAAACAATTTTTGGAATTCTTGTCTGTCTGTCTGTCTGTCTGTCTGTCTGTCTGTCTGTCTGTCTGGTACGTTATAACTTGAAAACTACTGAACGGATTTGAACGCGGTTTTCACAGTTAGATTACATATAATTGGGAGCGTTGTCAAAAGTTTATTTTGTCAAAATCGGTTAAGAGAAAGAGAAGTTATGGTCAATTGAAAATTTACTTCAACCACTGCTTCAAAATTTTTAAACACTTATATTGATTGATTAGTTATATATTGTTAGATATGTTCTAATACAAGTTAATCTTAATATTAAAACTTGTGAGAGGTAAGAAAAATAACAAATAACGCAGTGCGCGCGGGCGCGGTTGAAGTGTTGAACAATGTGCTCGATAGATGGCGTTGATAAAATTCGTCATCAACCTAGATTTATTTTATTTTTTTATTTCTTAAACCTATACAGCTTATCAAAAACAGTTTACACAATAAAAATAGATTAAAAATAAAGCCAAAATAAGGTTAAAATATAGAACCGGAAATAGAATCTAAGATCAGAAAAAATAATAACAAAAAAAAACACGAAAATAATAACAGAAAAAAAAAAAAAAAATATATATACACATGAACAAGTGGAACTATGTGAAGTACGAACATTTTAGTGTGTGTGTGTGTGTCAATGTGTGCAATGGTGTTGCTGTTTGAGTGTGCGAGGTTGAGTCTTAGTTTTTTTTTAAAGAACTTCTACTTAGGCCAAATATATCCATCGCGGTATTAAGATGCTCCATTGTGTAATGACTACCGTGCAGTTCAAACTTTCATTAACGTTTTACCCTATGATTATTTTGAGTGAACACTACCTATACAAACAAGTAAAAGGAAACGTTTATCGTTTGTCCGCATCCATTTTTCCACCTACGTCCTTAACGTTAATGAGGTTTACCTTTTATTATTTGGTCAAGCTAATAAGTAATAACCTCACAAGTACGTATTTCGTACTCATAACTTCGTAAGAATTTTCTTTCAACTCTTAACCGCTGAGGAGTTTTACCTTCCATCATCAGCTCATCCACATAAGAAGATGACTATCAGAATATAAAATTGTCAGAATATTAATTGCCTGTACGTTAATTTGAAAGTTGCCCTCGATTTCCCCGAATCATCCGATCCTGTAAAGCTACATCATCTCTGAGTAACACAGGCTATATATAATTCCAATTCCATTCCATTCCATTCCAATTCCAAAAAGAAAGCCCTTTCGAGATCATTAAAAATCGCTATATACTTAAGCAAATTACACGTGGGCGAAGCCGCGGGCGGAAAGCTAGTAACAAATAACGCAGTGCGCGCGGTGGCCGCGACTGCATTCGCGTTGAATTCGATTTTTTTATTTGCAGTTTTACTTGCAGTGTTGCAAATTTTTTGTCAACCAATTAAAACTAAAACACATCTCCACACCCAGTTTCTTGGGACATTAGGGTCACACTATGCTAAATTCTATTATATTGACATGATCCCATAAAATTCGCATATGTTGTTCCTACATACACGTGTTCTCATAGAGATGTTTTGAGGTGGTATGGCAAAACTAAATATCTATATATAAAGGAAAGTCTGTTAGTTACAGTATAAATAACTCAAAAACCGCTGAATCGGTTTGGCTGAAAATTGATGGAGAGGTAGCTTAGGAGTGGCGTTTTTTACATTTTTTGACAAAATGCATCAAGTGACCGACACGACATCACAGCACGTGTATTCAGACAAAACTGATGGATTGGTGGATGGGCTTTGTGGTCGCGTATCTCAACATATATGATATCATCGATGTTGCAATGCCCACAGGCTCCATGATTAACTGTACACTTCTATAACACCTTTATTACTTTATAATAAACATTCTGAATACTGAAATAATTGCTTAATGAAAACATTGATGTAATATAATTGATAATCTGCGTATTGATTGTCTCAAAGGCGGAACAAAGTTCGCCGACTCAGTTAGTATTATGTAATTTTGTTAATCGTACTATAATTTTAATATCGAGTGCAAAACGGTAGTATGACGCGACCCAAACTGTAAAATAATATAAATCGTATACTATACTATAGATATAAATACTATATTTCACATCAGATTGTAATATATAAATACTATGGAGGGGCGGGTACTCCTAACGCAAGTGCCCAAGGCAAAGGAGCGCTCAATAATTGTTTGTTACCCATAAGACACTGAATAAAGATTTTTTTTAAAGACAACAAAATAGCAGGCAATATTACGTTCACACCACAACGGCGATTTGGATTAAATTCGGAATGAAAATAGTGGAGACCCAGGGTCCAAACAAAAGCCAAAAAGAGGGGGTACAGGGGTTGCTACATATTAGTTAGTAATGTTATTGCTAGATATCAGTTCGGAGGCGAAGCCTCTTTGGCTGAGTGGAAGAGGGTGGCGGAGGACAGCGGGGCAAGCCATCGGTATAGCGTCCCTTTTTAAAGATGCCAACAGCCTTTTCACTTTTGGCTAGCATTTATACGCGTCGGCCATATTTTGTACGCTGATAGTTGGTTTATTGATAATTTAAACCTCTCGCTTTTAAATTCTAAGATTATTTATTGAAATCGATAAATGATAGTTTTGTTCTTAAATATATTATTTAATAAGATCTAGGAAAAATTTGTTTGTTTCTAAGAAAAACACATTAAATTTAGGTACCTGTAGTATTAAGTGAAACAATAAAAATATTTTTATAATTACAGTATCCTAAAAACGTTTTCAACTCAACTTTTTATTTTTAATTAATAGCCCTATACATTTTGACGTTTATCGCATAAGATATAACAGTTCAAAAATAATAATACTTATCTACTTGGGTAAATAATAATGAATTCACGTGTTTTTTTTCTAATCAAAAGCTAACGCAGCTGGTACGTATCAAAGTTTATCGAGGGTTATCATTACTATGCGGATTCAAAAACCATAATTTATTATCTAGTAAAATTGTCAAAAAATATTGTTTTAATTGGATTTAAGAAGAATAACATAACTTTTTTGGCAAAGTTATACCTTCTTTAGACTTAAACATTCTATTAAGTTTCTTGTTAATTGCGTAAAACGTTATCTTAAAAATAAATTTTGATAAAATTTAACATTTCAAATGCAATTATATGTCTGATTTTATCATGTTTTCAAATTCAATTACTGACAAAGTTGCCAGTAAGAAAATCATAACACACACAATATACCTATATAAATACTACAACAATTCAATCTATCTCTATATATATAAACATTAAATTATTTATTCGTTTAATTAAAACATAAGTTTAATTTCATCTATTGTCCATTTGATTGCCATAAGGAAAGTAAAGGAAAGATTTAAAATTGTCTTTAGTTATTTTTTTATAAACTATAAACTAGCGTCCTCTGTTTCGCGATACCAACCTGTCGAAAAATTATATATAAAAGGCACAAATCTCTCAACTTATTTAGTCGCTCCCAAACTGTTCAGTTGGTTTCTTGGTAATAACTAATAAGTGATCTTAATCAAGTTAAAGTTAACATTTTTAGGTTGCGATGACTCGTAAGTATAATTTTTACTTACAATACATATATAAATATGTGTATGGGTGTTATATATGTGTTTATTAAATAATTTCTACTATTTCAATATTGCCTCATAATTAAACTACCGGACATAAGACACGCGTTGGACAATTTTAATACAAAATATATTAAATATTCCTACAGTTAACGGCTGAATTAACGAACACAATTTACGATGACTTATTACACTGAATTATCGTTCTGATTGTGTTTTTGAATGCTTATTATATCAGACTTGTTGATTTATTTATTTAGTTTTATTTATTATATTATATATTATAGGTACAAAAATAGACAATAGAACGCGTTTTTATTTATTTACAAAATTTTCGTCATTTATAGACATACTTTTGAATTATTTAAGCATATTCCGGCCGTGTGTAATATAAGTTAGTTAAGTATGTCGTAAGACAATACAAAAACAGATAATTTTCAATTTATTTTATATTCTTGTACACCGAAATGTACTTCTTAAGTACATAACTATATAGTATAGATTGTTTTGAATTTTATTGTTATTTTATGTTTATTTTGTTTAATTAAACAAAATCTAAACTAATTAGTTTATATAGGTTTTATACTAATTATTTATTTAACTATATTTTTTTCAAATTATCTTAAAGTGGTATTCAAGTTTTTAATTATCTATTGAAAATATTTTGATATTTTACAGCTTTAGTGAAACTGGTTCTAAGATATATTATAACTAAGTAGTTATACAAGTGTATATCATGTTTTTGTTACAGATCAGGGGCCACCTCACACTAATGGCATTCAGGCAGCGGTTCTAACATGGATTCGATCTATGGACATAGAATTTATAAGTCTCTTATTGAGCAGGAGTTGGCCGATGTCGATTTTAGACGTTAGCGAACCCCAATGGAGGCCTACTGAAGTAACTGATACCGATAATGTTGTAAGGATGGACAGAAGGCAAAGATTGCTTAGATGGGATAGGAGACCACCAAATGAGATATTTCTAGAAGGGTTTATTCCAATTGTTACTAGAGAGGATCCTGATTGGGAGGAAACAGACTTGTATGGCTTTGCGAAAAATAATCATCCTTCCGTATTTGTTTCAACAACAAAAACACAGAGAAACAAAAAGAAGTATGTATGGACCCCGAGAACTGCCAATCGGGGTATAGTTTATCAATATGAAATATACGCTCCTGGAGGAGTTGATGTGAACGAATCTTTATTACACGAATCTCCATGGCCTAATCAAATGGAGGTAGCATTTCCCGGTGGAATACAAAATATATATATTCGATCAGCAAGGGAGCTCCATGACGGGAGGATTCAAAGAATCTGGATAAATCCCAACTTTTTGGATCCCAACGAATTGGAACCCATTGCTTCTTCATCGAGAACACCCAATGTTATTTGGAGAATGGACCACCCTGACGGTGGTCATAAAGATGAACGTTCTAAGAGATCAGCCAGCTCAGATGATGACTTGATGTTTGGTGGTGCAGGTGATCTAGAAGAGGATACGTTTGGAGATGAGAGTGATAACCCAAAACCATTTCCAGATGGGGAGTTTGCTATTGAAAGCGTTAGAGACAGTAATTACTTTGTAGATCTAACCAAAAATACCGACGGGGGAACTGTTCACAGTCACATTTATACTGGTGGTGAAAATCAAAGATGGTTACTTAGTTATGATCAAAATAAGAAGGCTTATAAAATAAAGTGTAAACAAAATTCCAGTCTATTGTTGACCTGGAACAGTAATTCTTCGAATCAAGAAATGGTTCTTCGAGGATATACAGAGAGTGGCGACAAGAACCAATACTGGAGAATTGAACAAAATAATGACTTATTTAGATTTAGAAATCTTGAAAATTTATTAAGGCTTTTAACAGTTGAGGTTATATCTAATGGTCTCGGTGGAAAAAATGTCTTTGTGAAATCTGAACTAACTACTCCTCATGAAAAAATCTCTCAGCAATGGAAAATTAATCCTGTTTCTTTTCAGCCGATTGCTGATGGTGATTATCATATATTCAATAGTGACCTATCCGATAAGGTTGTCGACTTTAGTAATCGAGACGATGCCTTGGTGCATGGTCATTCCTTCATGGACAATGAAAATCAGAAGTGGAACTTTACCTACGATAGCAGCAAGCAAGCTTACAAAATAAGAAGTGGTCGCAAATCAAATCTTTTTTTGAGCTGGAATTCTTCTTCATCAGAAATGGTTCTTCGAGCATATACAGAAAGTGGGAATGAAGACCAATATTGGCGCATTGAACGGACCGATAATGATTCTTTTATATTGAGAAATCGAAAGAATTTAAATTTGATTATTACGTTAAGTAATGAAAACAGTCCATATGGTGGATTAAGTTTAATAGTAAATGATTATGATAGTGATAATGTATATTCAAATTGGAAAGTTAAACCCATCTTTTATCAAGTAATTCCAAACGGTGACTATTTTTTGTTCAATTACAGCTTCCAGAATGTAGTGATTGATTTCACCAATCAAGAGGGTGCTTTGGTTCATGGTCATGACTTCTTTGGAAATGATAATCAGAAATGGTCATTTGTCTTTGATGGAGATAAAAAAGCTTATAAAATAAAGAGCGTGAAAAAATCAAACCTTTTCTTAAGCTGGAATACCAATGCATCGTCTCCAGAAGACGTTCTTAGAGCATATACAGAAAGTGGCAGTACAAACCAATATTGGCGCCTAGACCAAGCCAGCAACGGATCATACAGACTCACGAATCTACAAAACTTTGACAAGTCCATAGCTGTAACAGAAAATAATAGCCCTTATGGAGGCTTGGAACTTAAAGTGTCCGAAGCCTTAGAAAATAAAAATAATTGGTACCTTAAAAGAGTAGGAGAAGTAGTTTTGCCAAATGGGAAGTATAGAATTGGGAAAAAATCCAACTTCAAAAAAGTGATAGATTATAATCGAGAAAATAATTTGATTATAACTGATAATCTAAATCTGGTTACTAGTGAATGGAATCTCAAATACGATGCAAGTAAACAAGCATACAATATATATTCAGCGAGGATCAATAATTTAGGATGGATATATCAAAATAAAAACTTTTATGTCAAGTTGGGTAATATAGATGGTCCTGATCATGGAGAGCGGAGATATTATTGGACGATTGAATATAGCGTGCAGAATGGTTGCTTCTTAATCAGAAGCTTAAGTGATCTATCTCATGCAGTAGGAGTTTCCGATAATAACTCAGTTACCACTGACACATCAACATACTCCGAAAATCAATTGTTTCATTTTATTCCAATCAAATAATATTCATAAACCTTTATATTACTTTATGTTCTACAAAGTTACTTTTTTGAATATTTTTTGGGAAAATTATAATTGTTTTAGTTTTTCATTTATCATTGTTTTTTAACTTTCTTTTATGTTAGCTTTAAGATATTTTTTTTAAAAGTAAAATCAATGTAGCTTCCATTTTTGTCAATAAACTAATTTTTTCAATTGTCTTTTTCCTTACTGTTCAATAATCTTGACATCCATAATTTTAACACAATTTTAATCTATACTTATAATATATCTGTAGTAAATTCTTTACATTAAATATATTTCCAAAATAATTATCAGGATTTGATTAGGGATCGATACTGATGCCAAAAATGCAATCAGTAAATTTTTGTCTGTCTGTCTGGATAACTGTTATAGAAACAAAATAAATAATTGTCGATGGATTTTAACGAAACTTAACACAAATATTTTTTACACTCCTGAGGTGGTCAAAGCATACTTTCATTTATATTTTTATTTGTATTTTTTTATTTGCAAGTTTATTTTATGGTCAATTCATATGTGGAAGTTGATATACATTATTCTCACAATCCAGCAGTGAAGAGAGCATTTATCTAAGAATTACAAACGTTTTTTATCAGAACAAGGACTTAATGGAAATGTTAACAGTATCTTAACTGTGTGTGTAAAAATATCAATTTAAAACCGCTTAAAATGCCAGTATCATAAGCATTTTTTAAAATTTATTTATTCAAACGCGGTACGAAGTTTGCCGGGTCGGCTATTATTGAAATATTAAGATAAAATACATTAATCATTAATACCATTGCTATATTCTTAAAGTATAAAATAAACTAATTCTATAAAAAGTATTTCATACTCAAACTCAAAATATCTTTATTCAAGTAGTTCTTTATAAAGGCACTTTTGAATCGTCAATTTTTACACTACCACCTACATTATTAATTATTATAATAATCAATAAATACATATTAAACGATAAGGTTATTAAATATATATAATTATGTTATTTAATCTATATACTGAAAAAATATATAAAGTAGGCAGTACTGGTGACCAAATGGCTGGTGCTTTTTATGCTTAACTAGCGAGGAGTAGCCTCCAGCATTATGGGTTTCTTGTGTTGTAGTTTAATTTGTTTATTTATTAATGCTATCTTTAGTATTGTTATTCTGTTTTTATAGTTATGTATTATTTCTGAACTACATTTCTTTTGTATATACTAATTGATTCTAATCCGAATATTTATTTATTTTATCTTTGTCCTAACATAAAACATCAGAAAATCATTTAAGTTTTAGATTAGATTTATCCAAGGGTCATAAACGTTAATATCATAAGATGATTCTACTACAACCGAGAAACATACTTGTCTTAGAAAATAATTTTAATAGCCGTCTTTGACAAAGTTTATTACTATTTAGTTTATACTATTATCCAAATATCTCAAAAATAATTAAAATTGTATGCGTCTTATTGATAAGATAATATCAAATCAATAAGACGTTTAATAATACGGTTAATAGATAATTTGTGCTGTTAAATTTTTATACATTAAAAATAGGTTTATCGAAAAGATGTTGCCACGTGAAAGTTTATCAATTACTTGAATAAAATAGTGTGAACTAAATTGATATTTCAATAGGTTAGAACTAACGAAATATTATAGGCACTTTATTACCTATCTACCTTCATGGTAGCAACGCATCATTTAGAGACTTTTATAAAGAAATCACAGATTTAAGTAATGTAACAGAAGAATATTAAAACCAGTGTTATAAGTTACACAATTATCCTACTAAGTAATAATATGAATAATTACGTATTGTTATCACTACTAGTACCTACAACTTTTATATATTTTTTATTTATTGGTAACTTTTCTTCTTTATATGAAACCATCTTTTCAGTACGCTTAGCTACTAGTAATGAAATCGATAACGGATCTACCCTAGTATCACCGTGTTTACATATTATACATAGTTTATATATTCTACTAGTTTCTAGAACATTACGTAAAATCTACCTACACTTCTTCCGGGTCGTATTTTTTCGTGAATGTTAAAATTATATTTATTTCTGCATCAAATAAGTTTATATAGTTTTTTATATAGAATATTTTTAAAATCGTAACCTGATTATAGTACTAAACTATTATTGAGCGAATCTAAAAAAAAATGCATGAATTTATTTATCCTTTGTATGACATGAAAGCGGATGCGAATACGCCAGTCTCAAGTACCTGATTTATGCAACAATTATTGGACAATTTGTTATTTGTCCACGTCGAGGTCAAAATCCGTAGGTTGGTACCTCTATATAATTATTTCATGTATTTTATTTATTGGGCAGATGGGCAAACGAACAGTTAAAGTATAAGGTGATACATACAGCATCGTAAGACTTAGAGATTAGGACGTAGTAGTAGTAGTAGATGTCAAATATAATGAACACTAGATTTAGATTCAGAATTTGAGAAAACAGGTCCATTACTCATTATTATACTGAGGAATAATTAGGTAGAAGTCTAGGTATAGGACAATCCGCAATACATAATAGCGCTTTCTGAGATTTTTTTTAAACGGCAATCAATTATGAGATAAAACTACACCCACGTTCTCAACACAATTTTCAATTTCTTTTACACGCACGTTTTGTGTTTATTGGTTGGATATAAAAAACTAATATCTTTACAATTTCCTAGAATTGTTTAACTAATCTGCAAATTAAATAATTTTTCTTTTTTTAATTTTGTATAAAGCTGATTGATTTATTGGTAACTTGACGAATGTTTATAAAAATTGAAAATGTGTTAACTGCCAGCCCGGCAGTAAAAATATGGTATTTTCTAGAAGTAAAGAAGATTATATGAACTTTAATTGAATTATTAACGGTACAATATATATGATCCAATCCTATAGAATATAGGAAATATTCTACTATAACTATAGGTATAGTGGAAATTCTTTCTTAAATGTTTAAGAGGAGCAATTTTGTGGAATATCTTTTGATTGACAATCTTCCTATCACGATAATTTTCTCTCAGGGACATCATTGCATTATATATCATTAATTTTCTGACGCTATTAGTAGTGCATACAAAATATATTTTTTAAAATTATTCTTAAAAAAGACTCTTCTGAATTGTACTTTTTTTAGTTTAGTTTTATTGAAATACAATTCTGTTTGTATTGTATCTACTTGTTTAAAATAAATATAAGATCTCAGTTTCTTAAATTTTATCGAATTCGTATGGATGTCCGGTGCAAAATAAAACTGCTTCATATTTCCTATGAAATATATATACTTAGTCTTGCCATAAATATTGTTATAAAGAAAAGCACGATTTTTTTTTTATACGTAACATTTATTCCTTTCATAGTGAGTTAGTTTAATACATCAATATATAACTATTAAAAATATACAATGTTTATTCGAAGTGGTCTCCATTGGCTGCAATACAGTCTTTTAAACGTTGAGGCCAGTTATCAATAGCAGCACGAACTCTTTCTAGAGGAAAATTCTTCACTGCCAACCGAATGGATCGTTTTAGGGACTCCAAATTATCATGGCGTTTAGAGCAAGCCTTACTCTCTAAAACTGACCATAAATCATAATCCAATGGATTTAGGTCAGGACTTGACGACGGCCAGTTTTCAGTGCTGATAAAGTCCGGAACGTTAGTTTTCAACCAAGATTGGGTGGATCGAGCTCTATGACCCGGTGCCGAGTCTTGTTGAAAGCACCATTCTTTGTTATTGAACATGGTGTTAGTTAAAGGCTTAACTACCGTCTCAAGAATGGTATTTTGATAAACTTGTGCCGACGTTTTAATACCTTTTTCACAAAAATATGGCTCAGTCACCCCTTCATAGCTAACACCCCACCAAACCATCACTGAAGTGGGATAATGCCCACGTTGTACTCTGTTTACTAATTGCGAAGCTTCTTTAGAGCTTCCAGCATAAATACGGTCATTTTGTTTATTAAAATACTGCTCAATTGTAAAAATTTTCTCATCCGTAAACAAAATTTTTTTGTGACCTCCCTTTGCGTACCGCTTAAGTAGTTGTTTGGATTTTACCACCCTATTCTTCTTTAAATTATCAGTTAAGAAGTGACCAGTACGTCTCTTATAGGCTGCAAGTCCTAAGTCATCTTTTAATATACGCGACATGGTTCTAGGAGCTATCTTCATCTCCCGAGATAAAATCTTTTGCTTACGGACAGGATTTCTTCGAATTCTTTCCCTAACTGCTTTAATCACCTTTTTCACACGAACGGTACGTGGACGGCCAGATCTTTTTCTGTCACAAACAGAGGAGGTATCATTGTACCTATCAATAGCCCGGTAAACAAACATTTGACTAATACCAAGCGGGTGGAGGGTTTTAAAAATTGCACTTTTCTCCATACCTACTTTATGTAAGGCAATCACAGCGATTCGGTTCTCTTTATCACCCCACTCCATTTTAATATAACAAAATATTTAACAATATAATGGCGCGAAAATAAGAAAACACATCAAGCAATCATATAAAAATGACAGATTCCAAATTCAAACGTAATATTTTCTTTTTTTGAATAGTAACAGTATTTATGGCCAGACTAAGTATATAATATAATATATAATAATTCAATGTACGAATACACTTATCAGCAATCCTAAAAAGAAAGCTTAGGCTATTATAAGTACAAACATTTACAAACTATCATGCGAGAAATGTGATGAAAAAAGTATCCATGAGATCAATACTTCAAGAAGTTTTTTTTTCCACTTCACGCGTCTTTATTTTCATGTGTCTCACAAGCCTAACTAGTGAGGATTTAGTACCTGAATAATATAATTTCTTACTAAAAATAAAAATATGTTGATTTCATTATATAGGTCTGACATCAATCTGACTCGATGACTAGAATGTCTCGATGGTAAGTACGTATTACAATATGAATTAGCAAATCCATAACTTACCTTACAAAAAGTAGTAAGTAAGTACCTAGTAAAAATGTATAACGTAAAGTATGTGTATGAGTATCGAACAAGTACATTTTTATCTATACATATATGTCGGTGTTTAGTTACTTGGACACTTGCGTTTGGTAAACAAGATGGCGATTCTAAGAACACGTGCAAGACGCACCTGCATAAAAACGATGCTTTGAAACCGAATGATTTTTTCCTCCTGAAGTCAGAAGCGCTGTCGTCGTGAAGGACGAAACGCGCCTGCGTCATTAAAACGCTCTGAATTAATATTTATATATAAACTTGTAATATAAATACGACTACTTTATTATGAAATCGAAGAACGATCTTACATATATTTTTTACAAGTTCATATTATATCGATACATATAACCACTAATGTATTCAACATACATCAATGAACATTATTAGCTACATGTTAATACATATGTCTCTGTCCAGACAGAGATAGGCACCCAAGGTCATCACAGTCAGTTCGTCCCAAGGGCACAACAGGTATAGTAAATATAATACGCTCATGAATAGACCGCCCATTTAATTGATTTTGAATACTTAAATTAGGTCAATTTGTAATTGTAAAATAAAGATTATTTAATAGCGAAAACTTATGAAGAAATTTCTACTCTAAAATCTAAGGTAGTTTATAAGTATTATTTGTAATGCGTAAACTAACAATTTCCAGTTGAGATCAGATTGTTATGTGCCTCACTTTTCCAGCTGGAGAGTAGCCGGCTTAGATAAGGAATTGTTTGTTTTGCTGGTAGTGTAAGTCAACAAATAAAAAATGTTGATTCTGATCTTTAGTCAGATATATATTTAGTTATGTAAATTGTAATACTTTAAGAGTAGTGAGGGTAGTGAGAATATTTCGTCACTATTATAAAAAAGACCGTTATAAGACAATATCAGTTTTTAATAATTTCGATTCTAGTGAAATGACAAAATGTATTTACTATTACATTATATTGTAAGTATTTTCATTTTGCATCTGGGAATCCGAATCTGTTAATCAATATAAAGTAGTAAGCTGTTATTTTATAAACTGTTTCACAAAGCTCCACATACATTATTGTAATATGATAGCAGCATTTAATTTATAAGTGACGCCATCTAGTGTTATGCCTACTAAACTATTTTAGTATCAATTAGGATATTTATAAACCCTATTATTTGCGTTTCATACAAATGCAAATAATTGTCTGATTTTGGCATGTTATCAATAATGTTTGCTTTTTTACGTATTCTAATTTGATAATGTTAGCAGTAAAAATATTACAATATTTATCGGTGGACATTAATTTTCTAAGGAGCTGGGATTGGCCATTTCTCAAATAACATAAGAAAATTTACTGTGTAACCAATCCAATTCAGATAGTGCAAGGTTGATAGTAGCATGGAGCAAGATAAATTGCGAAGCGTCGAATAGAGCGCCATGGGCTAATGCTGTGGATGCCTCCTGCCCCATCAATGGGACAGGATTATAAGTCAAGGCAAACCGGGCTATGCTATGCTTATCCTTTACCTAATACTAGTACCATTTTGGACCCGGAAACACTTTGTTACAAGTGTCCTTGGGCTTTGGTGATAATTATCAAGAAGTCAATAATGTTTTTGTGTTGCGCTATGGCTAGTGAGTATAATTTTATTTCTTATTAACGACTTTATAAACTTTATAATATATGATAATTCAATATTTAGACCCTTATAAAATTTTCTTCTGTATGCATTCAATAAGCGTCACATATGATTCCTAAATTACTTACCGGTCGCAATAATTATGTATATTTTGTAATTCATAATATAAATTTACAAAGTGCTTTTAAATACTATTCCTGTACATTGCTAATGCGTTGGATTCCTGGTTAGGATGACGTCATGCGAAAAAAATATGGCCAGCAACAAAATCAGTAGTTTATTTGAATAATATTTATTTTTCTCTATGGAGGAGGACTATGCTACTCTGACTTTTATAAAACGAAATAATGTATGACTTTCACGTGTACGGCTATTAAATACTTTATATATATTATTACATACAACTCATTTATGATAAATAGAAAACAACAACAAAAAAACGTGACGACGACAACAGATTACAAGCCAACTTAATAACAATAACATTTTGAGAGAATTCGCTTATTCGATATACTAGCTTTCCGTCCGCGGCTTCGCCCACGTGTAATTTGGTTAAGTATATAGCGTTTTTTAATGATCTCGACAGGGCTTTCTTTCACGGGCTAAAATCTTGTTACAATTGGAATTATATATAGCCTGTGTTACTCAGGGATGATGTAGCTTTACATGTACAAATGCTATCAACATCCTCTGTTTCTGTGGACTTGATGTTTATTTACCATTTACGTGATTATTTTTTTGTTCGGTAGGGGGTACTTTCAAGTTGGTTCCGTAGTCAGGACCCGATGATTCAGAAAAATCGAAGGCAACTTTCAAATTAACTTACAGACATTTACTTTTCTGACAATTTTATATTCTGATAGTCATCTTATGTGGATGAACTGATGATGGAAGGTAAAACTCCTCAGCGGTTAAGAGTTGAAAGAAAATTCTTACGAAGTTATGAGTACGAAATACGTACTTGTGAGGTTATTACTTATTAGCTTGACCAAATAATAAAAGGTAAACCTCATTAACGTTAAGGATGTAGGTGGAAAAATGAATGTGGACAAATGACAAACGTCTCTTCACTCGTTTCCTTTTACTTGTTTGTATAGGTAGTGTTCACTCGAACTGCATGGTAGTCACAATGGTAATCAAATAACACAATGGAGCATCTTAATACCGCGATGGATATGTTTGGCCTAAGTAGAAGTTCTTTGAAAAAAACTAAGACTCAACCTCGCACACTCACTCACACAGCAACACCATTACACACACTGATACACACACACACACTAAAATGTTCGTACTTCACATAGTTCCACTTGTTCGTGTGTATATATATTTTTACTTATTTTTTTCTGTTCGTGTTTTTTTTGTTATTCTTTTTTCTGATATTAGGTTTTATTTCCGGTTCTATATTTTAACCTCATTTTGGCTTTATTTTTAATCTATTTTTATTGTGTAAACTTTTTTTGATAAGCTGTATAGGTTTTAGAAATAAAAAAATAAAATAAATCTAGGTTGATGACGAATTTTATCAACGCCATCTATCGAGCACATTATTCAACACTTCAACCGCGCCCGCGCGCACTGCGTTATTTGTTATTTTTATTACCTCTCATAAGTTTTAATGTTAAGATTAACTTATATTAGAACATATTTAACAATATATAACTAATCAATCAAAATAAGTGTTTAAAAGTTTTGAAGCAGTGATTGGAGTAAATTTTCAATTGACCATAACTTCTTTTGCCTTTAACCGATTTTGACAAAATAAAGTTTTGACAACGCTCCTAATTGTATGTAATCCAACTGTGAACCGCGTTCAAATCCGTTCAGTAGTTTTCAGTAGGTTTCAGTAGTTATAACGTACCAGACAGACATACAGACAGACAAGAATTCCAAAAATTGTTTTTTTTTTGGTTTCTATGACTCTTATTTAATTGCCTCCTTTCAGTTTTTTGGAAAAAAAATTAATGTAAAGACATTCGATTTTTACTGTCTTATTATTAGTTTAGAAGATAATGTATGGCAAATGGTACTGATTGTTGGGAGAGTTTCATGTACAAAAGTACGACCTCATTCACGCCGCTCGATTCCGTATTTTTTATAAATTAAAGAAGTATTCATCAATATAGCTGTAATGCTTTAGAAATGTATGTAAGTTCATAAGTATTTAATGTCAAAGATTAGTTACTTTAATGTTACGAATTGGACGTTATGGTACTGTTAACTACTTTACCTATAAGTTGATTATTTGTATTAAACCTGTAGCTGTTTCGTACATATAAAATTTTATTGAAATAAATACCTTTAAATGATACCATCTATTTTAATTTACAGCCAAGTATAATTCTTTAAAATTGGTATAAGGGGATTTGAAACAATTTGAGTTGTAATGGTTAAGTTGATTTTCACCATAAAATTAACCGCTTTATGTTTCTTTTTTTTAGTCATTCGCAAGTGTAAAGAATGACTTATCGATTGGTACTAATATCAATACGATTTCGGTGTATGGTATTTCATATATGAAACAAAATATCAAAATTTATTCAACTCCCCTACACACACAACTATACATGTTAGAGCGTCCTTTGGCTCCATAATGAAGTAGACGTATGTTATATCACATGTTTATTATTTTATGAACTCAGGGCGTTATAACAACGTAATAATATCTACCTACTTAGTAAATAAAATTGAAGTCACTTGTTTTTTTTCTAATCAAAAACTAACGCAGTTGGTACGTATCAAAGTTTATCGAGGGTTATCATTACTAGGCGGATTCAAATAATTTATTATCTAGTAAAATTGTCAAAAAATATTGTTTTAATTGGATTTAAGAAGAATAACATAACTTTTTTGGCAAAGTTATACCTTCTTTAGACTTAAACATTCTATTAAGTTTCTTGTTAATTGCGTAAAACGTTATCTTAAAAATAAATTTTGATAAAATTTAACATTTCAAATGCAATTATATGACTGATGTTTAATTATATCATGTTTTCAAATTCAATTACTGATAATGTTGCCAGTAAGAAAATCATAGCACCAATATATAAATACTACAAAAAATTAATCTTTCTCTAAATAAACATTTAATTATTTATTCTAAGTTTAATTTAATCTTTGGTCCATTTCATTGCCATAAGTAAAGTAAGGTAAGGATTTAAAATTGTCTTTGGTTAAAGTATTATAAACTATAAACTAGCGTCCTCTGTTTCGAGATACCAACCTGTCGAAAAATTATATATAAAAGACACAAATCACTCAATTTATTTAGTCGCTACCAAACTGTTCAGTTGGTGTCTTGGTAATAACTATAAGTGATTTTAATCAAGTTAAAGTTAACATTTTTAGGTTGCGATGGCTCGTGAGTATATTTTTACTTACAATACATTTATAAATATGTGTGTGTGTTATATATGTGTATATAAAATAATTTCCACTATTTCAATTTTGCCACATAATTAAACTACCGACATGCGGCACGTGTTGGACAATTTAATACAAAATATATTAAATATTCCTACAATTAACGGCTACTTTGAATTAACGAATACAATTTAGGATGACTCATTACAGTGAATTATTGTTCCGATTGTGTTTTTGAATGCTTATTATATCATACTTGTTAATTAATTGATTTTGTTTTACTTATAGGTACAAAAATAGACAATAGAACGCGTTTTTATTCATTTACAAAAATTTCTTCATTTATAAAATTACTTTTGAATTATTTAAGCATATTCCGGCCGTGTGTAAGTTAGTTAAGTATGTCGTAAGACAATACAAAAACAGATAATTTTCAATTTTTTTTTTATTCTTGTACACCGAAATGTACTTCTTAAGTACATAATTATATAGTATAGATTGTTTTGAATTTTATTGTTATTTTATGTTTATTTTGTTTAATTAAACAAAATCTAAACGAATTAGTTTATATAGGTTTTATACTAATTATTTATTTAACTATATTTTTTCAAATTATATTAAAGTGTTCAAGTTTTTGATTATCTATTGAAAAACTATTTTGATATTTTACAGCTTTAGTGAAACTGGTCCTAAGGTATATCATAACTACTTGCATCTAATAAACATATGAAATTATATTATTATTTAATTTGTATATTTTTGTACTCAAGGTTCTGCAACTGCAAGGAACAGCTAGAAAATCCATGATGTCATGTTTTTGTTACAGATCAAGGGCCACCTCACACTAATGGCATTCAGGCAGCCGTTCTAACATGGATTCGATCCATGGACATAGAATTTATAAGTCTCTTACTCGCCAGGAGCTGGCCAATGTCGATTTTAGACGTTAGCGAACCCCAATGGAGGCCTACTGAAGTAACTGATACCGATAATGTTGTAAGGATGGACAGAAGGCAAAGATTGCTTAGATGGGATAGGAGACCACCAAATGAGATATTTCTAGAAGGGTTTATTCCAATTGTGACTAGAGAGGATCCTGATTGGGAGGAAACAGACTTGTATGGCTTTGCCAAAAATAATCATCCTTCCGTATTTGTTTCAACAACAAAAACACAGAGAAACAAAAAGAAGTATGTATGGACCCCGAGAACTGCTAATCGGGGTATAGTTTATCAATATGAAATATACGCTCCTGGAGGAGTTGATGTGAACGAATCTTTATTACACGAATCTCCATGGCCTAATCAAATGGAGGTAGCATTTCCCGGTGGAATACAAAATATATATATTCGATCAGCAAGGGAGCTCCATGACGGGAGGATTCAAAGAATCTGGATAAATCCCAACTTTTTGGATCCCAACGAATTGGAACCCATTGCTTCTTCATCGAGAACACCCAATGTTATTTGGAGAATGGACCACCCTGACGGTGGTCATAAAGATGAACGTTCTAAGAGATCAGCTAGCTCAGACGATGACTTGATGTTCGGTGGTGCAGGTGATCAAGAAGAGGATACGTTTGGAGATGAGAGTGATAACCCAAAACCATTTCCAGATGGGGAGTTTGCTATTGAAAGCGTTAGAGACAGTAGCTTCTTCGTAGATTTAACCAAAAATACCAACGGGGGAACTGTTCACAGTCATCTTTATAATGGCGGTGAAAACCAAAGATGGTTACTTAGTTATAATGAAGATAAAAAGGCTTATATAATAAAAAGTAAAATAAATTCCAGTCTGTTGCTGAGCTGGAATAGTAATGCTTCGAATAAAGAAATGGTTCTTAGAGGATATACAGAGAGCGGTGACATGAACCAATACTGGCGCATTGATGTAAGGGATGATTATTTCAGATTAAGAAATCTTAAGAACTTGGATATGATTATAACCGTTCAGAATAAATCGAATGATTACGGCGGCAAAGAACTTGTTGTGAATTCTGAATTACCCAATGATAAAATCTCTCAGCAATGGAAAATTTATCCTGTTTCTTTTCAGCCGTTTGCTGATGGTGATTATCATATATTCAATAGTGACCTGTCCGATAAGGTTGTCGACTTTAGTAATCAAGACGATGCCTTGGTGCATGGTCATTCCTTCATGGACAATGAAAATCAGAAGTGGAACTTCACCTACGATAGCAGCAAGCAAGCTTACAAAATAAGAAGTGGTCGCAAATCAAATCTTTTTTTGGGCTGGAATTCTTCTTCATCAGAAATGGTTCTTCGAGCATATACAGAAAGCGGGAATGAAGATCAATATTGGCGCATTGAGCGGACCGATAATGATTCTTTTATATTGAGAAATCGAAAGAATTTAAATTTGATTATTACGTTAAGTAATGAAAACAGTCCTTACGGTGGATTAAATTTAATAGTAAATGATAATGATAATTTATATTCAAATTGGAAAATTAAACCCATCTTTTATCAAGTAATTCCAAACGGTGACTATTTTTTGTTCAATTACAGCTTCCAGAATGTAGTGGTTGATTTCACCAATCAAGAGGGTGCTTTGGTTCATGGTCATGACTTCTTTGGAAATGATAATCAGAAATGGTCATTTGTCTTTGATGGAGATAAAAAAGCTTATAAAATAAAGAGCGTGAAAAAATCAAACCTTTTCTTAAGCTGGAATACCAATGCATCGTCTCCCGAAGACGTTCTTAGAGCATATACAGAAAGTGGCAGTACAAACCAATATTGGCGCCTAGACCAGGCCAGCAACGGATCATACAGACTCACAAATCTACAAAACTTTGACAAGTCCATAGCTGTAACAAAAAATGATAGTCCTTATGGAGGCTTGGAACTTAAAGTGTCCGACGCTTTGGAAAATGAAAATTATTGGTACCTTAAAAGAGTAGGAGAAATAGTTTTGCCAAATGGGAAGTATAGAATTGGAAAAAAATCCAATTTCAAAAAAGTGATAGATAATAATCGAGAAAATAATTTGATTATAACTGATAATCTAAATCTTGTTACTAGTGAATGGAATCTCAAATACGATTCAAGTAAACAAGCATACAATATATATTCAGCTAGCATCAGTAATTTAGGATGGATATATCAAAATAAAAAGTTTTATGTCAAGTTGGGTAATATAGATGGTCCTGATCATGGAGAGCGGAGATATTATTGGACGATTGAATATAGCGTGCAAAATGGTTGCTTCTTAATCAGAAGCCTAAGTGATCTATCTCATGCAGTAGGAGTTTCCGATAATAACTCAGTTACCACTGACACATCAACATACTCCGAAAATCAATTGTTTCATTTTATTCCAATCAAATAATAATCATAAACCTTTATGTTACTTGTTCAACAAAGTTACTTTTTTGATTATTTTTTGGGAAATTTTTAATTGTTTTAGTTTTTCATTTATCAGTGTTTTTTAACTTTCTTTTTATGTAAGCTTTAAGATATATTTTTTTTAAATAATCAATGTGGCTTCCATTTTTGTTAATAAAATAATTTTTTTCAATTGTCTTTTTCCTTACTGTTCAATAATCTTTACATCCATAATTTTAACACAATTTTAATCTATACTAATAATATATCTGTAGTAAATTCTGTACATTAAATATATTTCCAAAGTAATTATCAGGATCGATACTGATACCAAAAATGCAATAAGTAAATTTTTGTCTGTGTGTCTGGGTAACCGTTATAGAAATAAAAAAAATAATTGTCGATAGATTTTAACGAAACTGAGCTGGTTAAAGCATACTTTTCATCACGCTATATTTTTATTTGTATTTTTTTATTTGCAAGTTTATTTTATGGTTCTTTTATAATTTTAGTTTAGTTTATAATTCATATGTGGAAGTTGATATACATTATTCTCACAATCCAGCAGTGAAGAGAGCATTTATCTAAGATATACAAACGTTTTTTATCAGAACAAGGACTTAATGGAAATGTTAACAGTATCTTAACTGTTTGTGTAAAAATAAAAATTTAAAACCGCTTAAATTGCCAGTATCATAAGCATTTTTTAAAATTTATTGATTCAAACGCGGAACGAAGTTTGCCGGGTCGGCTAGTATTGAAATATTGAGATAAAATACATAAATCATTAATGCCATTGCTATATTCTTAAAGTATAAAATAAACTAATTCTATAAAAAGTATTTCATACTCAAACTCAAAATATCTTTATTCAAGTAGTTCTTTATAAAGGCACTTTTGAATCGTCAATTTTTACACTACCACCTACATTATTAATTATTATAATAATCAATAAATACATATTAAACGATAAGGTTATTAAATATATATAATTATGTTATTTAATCTATATACTGAAAAAATATATAAAGTAGGCACCTGGTATTCAGTACTGGTGACCAAATAGCTGGTGCTTTTTATGCTTAACTAGCGAGGAGTAGCCTCCAGCATTATGGGTTTCTTGTGTTGTAGTTTAATTTGTTTATTTATTAATGCTATCTTTAGTATTGTTATTCTGTTTTTATAGTTATGTATTATTTCTGAACTACATTTCTTTTGTATATACTAATTGATTCTAATCCGAATATTTATTTTTCATCTTTGTCCTAACAAAAAACATCCGAAAATCATTTAAATCATGTAAACGTAAATATCTTAGATGATTTAAAAAAATAACACGATGCAAAGCAAAATAATTTAACTGTTCGTTTGCCCATCTGTCCAATATATTTTTTTTAGATTTGCTCAATAAAAGTTTAGTACTATATTCTTATATCTATAATCTTACGATTTTAAAAATATTTTATAAAAAACAAAATAATATAAAGTTATTTGTTGCGGAAATAAATATAATTTTAACATTAACGAAAAAATACGACCCTGAAGAAGTGTAGGTAGATTTTACGTAATGTTCTAGAAACTAGTAGAATATATAAACTATGTATAATATGTAAACACGGTGATACTGGGGTAGATCCGTTATCGATTTCATTACTAGTAGCTATGCGTACTGAAATGATGGATTCATATTAAGAAGAAAAGTTACTAATACATAAAAAATATATAGACTGTAGGTACTAGTAGTGATAGCATTACGTAATTATTCATATTATTATTTGAATATGTACTTAGTGGAATAATTGTGTAATTTATAACACTGAGTTTTAACATTCTTCTGTTACATTACTTAAATCTGTGAATTCGTTATAAAAGTCTCTAAATGATGCGTTGCTACCATGAAGGTAGGTAGGTAATAGAAAGTGCCTATAACGTTTCGTTAGTTCTAACCTATTGAAATATTCATTTGCGTTGATTTTTTTATTAATTTGGTTCACACTATTTTATTCAAGTAAATGATAAACCTTGAAAACGATAAACGTGGCAACATCTTTTCGTTAAACCTATTTTTGTTGTATAATAATTTAACAGCACAAATTATGTATAAACAGTATTATTTAACGTCTTATTGATTTGATATAAACTTTAAAAGCATACAATTTAATTATTAATTATTTTTGAGATATTTGGATAATATTATAAACTAAATAGTAATAAACTTTCTCAAATACAACTATTAAAATTATTTTCTAAAACAAGTATTTTTCTAGGTTGTAGTAATGAAAGATCTTTGCAAAAATGTATTATCTTATCGTTTGTAAAGTATAAGGTGATACATACAACACTGGAAAGCTTTAGGGTGTAAAGAAATTGTAAGGAAGGTTTTGATAGGGGAAGGATTTAAAAGTAGTTCATTGGTATATTGGTAAGACTTATGAGTAGGAGATGTCAAATATAATGAACACTAGATTTAGATCCAGATTTTTAGAATACAGGTCCAGTTGTAGATTAATTAGGTAGAAGTCTAGGTATACGACAATCCGCAATATACTATAGCGCTTTCTGAGAATTTTTTTTAAACGGCATACAATTATGAGATAAAACTACACCCACGTACAAAAACAGTATTTTTAGAGTCGGGCAATGTAAAGAATTTTTTAATTTGTTTTACACGTATTTTAAGTGTTTATTGGTTGCATAAAAAATATTTTCTTTACAATTTCCTAGAATTGTTTAACTAATCTGCAAATTAAAGTATTTTTCTTTGTAAAAAGCTGATTGATTTTTTGGTAAATTGTCGAATAAAACTAAACTAAATTAAAACTGAATAATTTAAATAAATTTTTCAGCCCTGGTCGATAACTCATCGTCATTTAATTGGTTATCTCCGCCAGTTTTCTATAGGTGTCACTTCTGACCCAGTAAACGCAGTAGAGATTACAACGAAGCCGGTCTCCTGTTTCTCTCACACAGTTGTCGGCCATCATTATTGTTTATGTATCAAGTGTAGTAACGTTGGCAATTATCATTTTGCTATCTCAGCGTAACGCCCATATTAACTAATATATTAGGTCCTTACATATGAAATTGGCGTTTTGTATTCCCATACAAAAAAGTCGAATATTTTTAATATAATTAATATTTAATTAATTAAAGTATGAACCATTGATTTCTATGCACTTTTGCCATCTCATAGGTAGTTCATTGCTCCATTTACTAAAAAAAACCAACCGGATGGGAATCAGTAAAATCTTTGAAGGCGATTCGGACTGCCCCATCGGAGTTGAATTTTAGACGTTATCCAAATTTTGACAAAAAAATGTTAATCTGTTACGGTACGGAGGATGTCTTAGACATTCCAATTGAAGCTCTTCTAATTTGGTAGCCGTCTGTTATGCAGTGTGTGGTCTGGCGTTGTCGTGAAGCAGGAGTAGCGTGGAGCGAGACCAGCCTAGGTTGTTTAGCCGCTAACTTTCCCATCATAGTTTACAATTGCTGACAATAGACATCAGCCGTAATAGTCTGGCCAGATTTGAGAAAACTGTAATGAACAATACCCGCACTAGTCCACCAAACGCTTACAAGTATTTTTTTTTTGGGATTAATTTTCGCTTGGGGCAGGATTTGGCTGGCTGTCTAGGATCCAACCATTGCGCTGAGCGCTTCCGATTATCGTAAAAAATACATCTTTCATCACAGGTTGTGATTTAGTTTGAAATACCCTCATTATTGTGCCGGTTCAGTAATGTAACTCAGAAGTCGACGCGCGTTTGCCGGTTTGCTTCAGTCAATTCGTGAGGTACGTACCTACCTTTCAAGCTTTTTAATCTTCCCAATTTGCTTCGAGTGAATTAAAACAGTTTTATCACTAACATCGCAGCCTGCAGCTAACTCGGACTTGGTTTGCGATGGATCCGCTTCCACAATAGCCTTCAATTATTCATTATCAACTTGGGGTCGAAGAACAAAAACGTTGCAACCAAAAACAAACAGTGTTTTCTTTTGCAACACTATTTCCATACATATCATTCACCCTTGGAGTCGTTTCCGCAGTGCCACGGTGGAACTCATACTCGTAAATAATGCGATATTTTATGTTTTCCATTTTGTAAACTGGGTGAAACAAATGAATAACTGTCATCGAAACACAAATACATGAGTAAATAGCTGTACACATTTGATTTTTTTAATTCTTTACCAAAGAGTAGAAATTCATGATTAAAGTGGGCAGTAGGAAAAACCACAATTTCATATGTAAGGACCTAACATATAAAAGAAAGTCTGTTAGTCCGAAACTTCGATTTGACTAAAAATTGGTGTGGATATTCGAATTTTAGAACCTGGAGACAAACCTATTAAGTAATTACAATCCCGATATATTTGAAGATATTTTTTTTATCGAATTATAAAATCAAAAATCTGCTTATTTATTGCCTCATAAGTACAAATGTTTGGAACAAAGTTTGACAGGTTAGCTAGTATTAATATAATTGAATGTGTAATTTATGTGTTTATTTACGCAAACACAAATATATATAGGTATTTAATGTTTTAACTATTACCATGTCTACTTCAGTCTTACTGAACAGATATATACAAGTATAGTATTATAAACACAAAAAGTGCACTTTCCTGATTTTTCTTCATTTGTTGAACAAATGTGATTGCTTTTTGAAGGTAGGGACACTCTTACGTCACTGCGGACTTCTAGAAGTGGCTCATCGATCTACCTACCTAATATATGTTAACAACACAATATTGACTTTATATCATTGATAAGTATTTTTTTTTTAAATGTTATTATTATGTTATATATTTTTAATACCAAGAGGTATCCTAATTCGATTTTTAAAAAAGATCAACTGGGGGACCTAATAAAGTAAGTTATGCGAACATACATATGAATATTACCTCTGTACTATTTATTATTTATCTAGTTACATATATAACTGTGTAGGTATATAGGTATAGGTATAGGTATAGGTATATAGGTGGATAAATATGGGCTGCCACATTAGCCATCAATTGGCATTCAATGTATTATTAGTCAAATATGTTATAACATACTCAAGTCCACATTTGAGGAAACAGATAATTACTTAATTATCTGTTAAGTATCCATCACAATCATGAGTATCCATCACTGTATACAAACATTTTAGCAATAAATATGATAAGATTTGACTTGAAATATCTATATGGATCCAACAATTCCAAATTATGGGACAATTTGTTATTTGTCATCGTCAAGGTCAAGTCTGTAGTGTTGTGGCACTACATTTTTATTTTTATTTAACTTTGTTTTTTTGATTGGACGTACAAACTGGGACTGTACCTACTGTGCACAAGGACACATCCAACGACGGAAAGATTGCGGGAGGGTATGACGTATGCAAATCGATTCAAAAGTATTTCACTTAAATTAATTTAAAAAAAAAAAATTAAATTTAGATTAAGTATTTTTTTAAATCTCCTATAAAACCACCATCTCAATTGAGAGAAAAAAATCTTTTTAATTTTAAAAAGTTTAATTAAAGAGCTGTAATCGGGTTTGCGGTTATGAACTATATTTATATGGATTATTAATAATTAATCTCCACTGTAAATAAGCTGTAGGGTCTACCAATAAAATAAACATGCTTTAACAAATAATATTTTACACAATTTTAAATGGTTTTTTCTAGATTTATTTAAACGTATGTTTATGCCTAGACTTTTAAAGTCAAAGTTTGCCACATATACAAATTTAACTATTCCAAGAGATTTAACTAAAAATAACTAAAATTTAAAAATTAACTAAAACACCCACACGCCGATTTGTTACTATTTTGCAGTTGGTAAACCACATTATACAAACTAAGAGTGCGGCAGCTATGTCGGATTATATATTACTGATATTCAAAGAAACTTAACAATTTAGTTGTTCTGTAAATATTCAGTCACTAACGTACTGATTTACCAGGGTTTCTTAACTAAGAAATATTAGCATTCAAGAAATGTTCATATTTGTAAAATATTTTTTATAAAGGCTGTAGCATGATTTTGCCTTTTTCTTTGAACGAGATTATAAAAATAAATATTCTACATTTTGTTGTAAATATTTTTCATATTTTTAGAGACGAAAGTTTCAAATATACAAGAATACAATTTTATATACAGACTTGGCTTTCTTTGTATTATGGTTAAGAAGAACGTGAAATATAATTTTGACGTAACTTTCACTGTTTGCACAATCTCACGCAATGGAACCTCAATGAGCTTTTTTGCGTAATTTATAATTTATGTTATGGCCCTATTTGTGTGTACATAAATCATATCATAAACAAGAGTATACTACACATATACCTACTTGCCAATATAAAGGCCATCAATATTGTATTTTACAACGAGTAACAGGTTCATAACATTGTTAAAAAATATTGCTTTTCACATTATATTTTCAAGAATAATATGTAAATAAGTCAAATTTAGATTAGAGACTCAGCAATTGGAAGGCTTTGATCGATTTTTCCCATCGCTTGGAAAATGTTTGAAAATTAATTTTTTATTTGTTGATTCTGATGTTTCCGTAAGTCATATATATTGTATGGTGATACTGTAAGAGCGGGTGTGTTAAACAAGAGCATTATAATAAGTCAATTCAAAAAATCAAATCAATGATATGTCAATCATTATCAAATAGTAATTATGTTTAATATAGCTCGTTTCATACATTAATGTACTACGGTAGCGTGTTTTAATTTGCAAGAGACGCCATCTTGTTTTCTGCGTACTAATCTATTTTAGTAACAATGTTTTTGTTTTGGATTCATATGGATCAACGTCAACGAATTCATACGTTCAAAAGTGTTTTTATATTATTTTACGTACGAGTGTTCTTCTATTAACATATTGTTGTATCATTTAATTATAATTTAAGTGTTTTTAATAATTCGTAAGTCGGGCCGACTGTAATTTTAAATGGGATATTAATATATATAGCATTTAAAATCATCTGTTCAAGATACGTGAGTCTACAAATGTCCAGTGAAGTTCATAATTAAAAGTACGTACAGTATGTATACATTTATCACAGTAATGGTTCAACCGTTATTGATGTATTAAAAACTGGAATTTTTATGACTCACACATGATAACACCACAAGTCGGACAACACAACCTCAAGTATATTTAAAAAACAACGATAACAGGAATATTATATATTTATATTTTTTAAATTATGTATTTATTATTTATTCCGTACTTTTAAAATTAAATTATTTTTCGTACGTCTGTATTACGTAGTATAGGATCCCTCATAAATTTTGATGAAATTCTAAACGATAGATATTCTTTAAACACTGCCATAACTATATATCAATGATTTTAAGGGAAATATTTTTTTTTATAAACTACCTTCCTATACTTTATTACGCTTACATGATCAATCATGTAAAGATAAAGATAATTCGTTATTTTTATATGTTTCAAAAAAGGTTATCTTATATATTTATGATAGATGATGATGATGATTTGATCTTGAATAAATGTATTTTTTGTGTTAATACGATGTTTTTATAATACTATACTATACGAATAAACGTTTTTTTCATAAATGTACGTGCATTTATAAGTTTATTATTACTTAATAAGTTTTTTTACATATTTTTCCTCAAAATATTACTATCTCGCCATTTAAGTGTAAAAAGAACGAGACAGCGCTAGTTGTTAAATACAGTATTCTTAAAAATTACGATGAAATTTCGCATATCATGCAAATGCAAATAATTGTCTGATGTCTGGCATTTTACCAAGAATGTTTGCTTTTTTTACGTAAATTTAATAATTTTACCAGACAAAATAACTATATTTCAATGCTTAAAAATGTATCTATTTATAAATATATATATTATATGTATTCTTAGTTTATTAAATCCCATAAAGAAAACTCGAAAAATATTTTTAAATACTCAATCACTCCAATGTCTGGTGCAGTGAACGGATTCGTCATACGAAAGCCGCCGAATCTTGCCGAAACATTACAAATAAAAAGGTGCACCCATTATTCAATTTATTAGTCGCTTGCGAACAGTTGGCTTGCATATTGGTGATAACTCTCAAGTAAAGACAGTAAATTTATTGTGTTACGATGTCTAGTAAGTACATTTTTATTATTAACATGCATTTATAAAAACTTTAGAACTGTTAGTGCGGGGAAAATAGGGTCTATAAAAAACTATAGAAAACTATAGGTTGGATACAAGGATATTTTAATCCAAGAAGATCTCCACGGCCCGGGGATCCGTTCCGATATCTTTCTTGTACGCATTAAATAATTGTCGCATATAATTTCCAATTTAATTACCGACGCAATATAGGCATAATATTTTTAAAACATTACATACAAAATACTTTTAGATAGTAAATAAACCATTTGCGGTTTTAATACGATGACTCATCGCACTAAATTATTCTACAACTTTTGTTTAAATGTGTTATCATTTGTGATTCTTAAATCTCATCTTAAAATGTCTTAACCTAATAAATTAAAACTTCCAATAAATTAACAGTGACACTGAGACTTGCTTATTACTTCATTTCATTTAGGAAGTACTTGTAAATTATATTTATTTTCAACAATGTATGCGTTATAGGTACGAAAATAGTTTATTGAACGCATATTTTGATCATTTACAAGATTTTCAAAATATTGAACCTTATTTATTATATGATATTGCTGATTTGTACAAAAAATAAAATTAATTTCTTTTTAAATTCAACATACAATTTAAATCAAAATATTTACCATTTTTATCTATATTAGGCTGCCATCTAATAGGAAGGTTATTTATGCTTTTGAGATAGAATTCTGGTGATCAAGTTACGATAGACTGTGTGAAAACATTTGGATTTTTTTATCACGTAAGAAATTGTTAATACAATACAAAATTAATACAGTACAAATCAAGGTATGATTTGTACTGTTCAAGAAGGTAACATAAGTTTTATCACGCGTTTTCTGTATATCAGTCAAATCTTTTTTATCATATTGATTTATTTGCGTCAAATCCTATACCGCTAACTCCAGGGCTGTTAGGCTCAGTTGATTATTCTCCTCAGCGCTCTTTCACGTACTTCGTTCTTTGTATCGAAGTTTCCATCACGAAAGCGTTTAAACCAAAACTGCACGAGCTTTGTCTGCTTAGTAGAATAATAAAAAGTCAATATTTGAATGATGCACTTGTTTTTAATGTATAAGAAGTTTCAATGAAAAATATCAAATCGTGAAAGTCTATTAGATCAGTCCCGTGAAATTTCATACTTAAACTCCTATTATCTAAGAGCAACACATATGGCAATTTAAAAATACAACAATTATTACAGAAAATGTTAGATAGAATACAAAAAAAAATCATTAAAACCAAGGTCCTTAGACTATATATGGATGTGGATTTATTTTACAATGGGGTATCCCCCATTGAAAAATAAATTTACTAGTATCTAATAAAATTACATAATGTAAATTTAAAATAAAATAAAAAAAACATGCTATGTGCAACTGCAGCCACAGCTAAAAAAGCTTATGATATCATGTTTTTGTTACAGATCGCGGACCGCCAAATATTATCACCAATGGTATTCAAGCAGCAGTGATAGAATGGATTCGTCGTATGGACTTAGAATTCATAAGTCTCTTATTGAGCAGGAGTTGGCCAATGTCCATTTTAGATATTAGTGAACCTCGATGGAGACCGACTGAGGTAACTGACACCGATAATGTTGTAAGGATGGACAGAAGGCAAAGATTGCTTAGATGGGATAGGAGACCACCTAATGAGATATTTCTGGAAGGGTTTGTTCCAATTGTTACCAGAGAGGATCCTGATTGGGAGGAGACAGACTTGTATGGCTTTGCGAAAAATAATCATCCTTCCGTGTTTGTTTCAACAACAAAAACACAGAGAAACAAAAAGAAGTATGTATGGACCCCAAGAACTGCTAACCGCGGTATAGTTTACCAATACGAGATTTATGCTCCTGGAGGAGTTGATGTGAACGAATCTTTATTGCAAGAATCTCCATGGCCTAATCAAATGGAGGTAGCATTTCCCGGAGGAATACAAAATATATATATCCGATCAGCAAGGGAGCTCCAGGACGGGAGAATTCAAAGAATCTGGATAAACCCCAACTTTTTGGATCCCAACGAATTGGAACCCATTGCTTCTTCATCGAGAACACCCAATGTTATTTGGAGAATGGACCACCCTGACGGTGGTCATAAAGATGAACGTTCTAAGAGATCAGCCAGCTCAGATGATGACTTGATGTTTGGTGGCGCAGGTGATGTAGAAGAGGATACATTTGGAGACGATAGTGATAACCCACAACCATTTCCAGATGGTGAATTTGCCATTGAAAGCGTTAAAGACACTAACTTCTTTATAGATTTAACCAAAAATACCGATGGTGGAATAGTTCACAGTCACATTTTTAACGGTGGCGATGAAAATCAAAGATGGTTACTTAGTTATGATGAAGATAAGAAGGCTTATAAAATAAAGAGTAAACAAAATTCGAGTCTGTTATTGAGCTGGAATAGTAATGCTTCGAATAAAGAAATGGTTCTTCGAGGATATACAGAGAGCGGTGACATGAACCAATACTGGCGAATAGAACGAAAGGACGACTATTTCAGATTTAGAAATCTTAAGAATTTAGATATGATTATAACAGTTCAGAATAAATCTAATGATTTTAGCGGAAAAGAACTTATTGTGAATCCTGAATTACCCAATGATAAAATCTCTCAGCAATGGAAAGTAAATCCTGTTTCTTTTCAGCCGATCGCTGATGGTGATTATCATATATTCAACAGTGACCTGTCCGATAAGGTTATTGACTTTAGTAACCAAGACGATGCCTTGGTGCATGGTCATTCCTTCATGGATAATGAAAATCAGAAGTGGAACTTCACCTACGATAGCAGCAAGCAAGCTTACAAAATAAGAAGTGGTCGCAAATCAAATCTTCTATTGGGTTGGAATTCTTCTTCATCAGAAATGGTTCTTCGAGCATATTCAGAAAGCGGTAATGAAGACCAATATTGGCGCATTGAACGGACCGATAATGATTCTTTTATATTGAGAAATCGAAAGAATTTGAATTTGATTATAACGTTAATTAATGATATCAGTCCATATGGTGGATTGAATTTAATTTTACATGAATCTAGCAATGAAACTAATTTACATTCAAATTGGAAAATTAAAACGATCATTCATCGCGTAATTCCAGATGGCGACTATCACATATTCAATTACAGACACCCGGATGTAGTGGTTGACTTTACCAATCAAGAGGGTGCTTTGGTTCATGGTCATAGCTACTTAGGCAATGATAATCAGAAATGGACATTTGTCTTTGATGGGAATAGAAACGCCTATAAAATAAAAAGCGTGAAAAATTCAAACCTTTTCTTGAGCTGGGATAGCAATGCTCCGTCTCCTGAAGACCTGCTTCATGCATATACAGAGAGTGGAGCTGAGAACCAATATTGGCGCCCAGAACCAGCGAGTAACGGATCGTACAGACTCACGAATCTACAAAACTTTGCAAAGGCAATATCTGTAACAGAAAATAATAGTCCTTACGGAGGCATGGAACTTAAAGTGTCAGATGGTTTGGGAAACGAAAATAATTGGTATATTAAAAGAGTAGGAGAAGTACTTTTGCCAAACGGGAAGTATAGGATTGGAACAAAATCCAACTACAAAAAAGTAATTGATTATAATCACGAAAATAATTTAATTATAACTGACAATCTAAATCTTGTTACTAGTGAATGGGAACTTAAATACGATTCAAGTAAACAGGCATATAATATATATTCCGCTGACGTCAATAACTATGGATGGATATATCAAAACAAAAATTACTTTGTCAAGTTGGATAACATAGATGGTCCGGACCATGGAGAGCCGAGATATTATTGGACGATTGAATATAGCGTGCAGATTGGTTGCTTTTTAATAAGAAGTTTATTTGATCCATCTCATGTTGTGGGAGTTTCCGATAATAACTCTGTTACCACTGACACATCCACATACGCCGACAATCAACTGTTTCATTTTATTCCTATCAAATAATTATACATAAACTTTTTACAGTACTTAATGTACTTCAAATTTATTATTTTTTAATAATCTTACATGGATTTCTATCGTTAAGTTAATATATGATTTATTCGTGCTTTTATTTAGCTTTACGAGTTTTATTTAGTAAATCTCTGTAACTTTTATTTGTATTAAACAAATAAACTTAACTCTGTTTTTTCATTGTGTTTTTTCTTCTTGGTTACTAGTCTTGATTGTATATTTATTTATTTACACCTTGTTGCACAAATAGTAAGAGTTAGTTAGTACGAGATCAACGGGCGGCCTTATCGCTAATAAGCGACCTCTAACAGGTAACCCACAAACATTTCATTTATAAAAGTAAAACAAGGAATAAATGCTTCTTAAAACCTAATTGTTTATTTTAACATATTTTCACCACAGGAATTATTTTGTTAGCAAATACTATCATTAGAATTTACAAAACCTTTGTATTCGTTCGTTGTACAGAGATTCTAATCCTTTAATTGTCTGGTCCTATTTGTTTTAATATAGGAACACCGAAATATTTCAGATCAGACAGAAAGATCAGAAATTTTCAGAAGATATTTTTTAAGGCTTTATAACAGAAGTCGCAGATTTATTTAGTATGTATATCAACATATAGGTCTGACTTGGAGTGAGCTTAAACGAACGGTCACAGACAGAGCAGAATGGAGAGGGTCATATCTGCCCTATGCCCCAACGCGGGGCCTTAGGACTCTAGTTAGTAAGTTAGTATATCAATCTTCTAATAATTACCAATTCATTTTATTATAAAATTTAAATACATGTTGCTACGGTTACTATTGAAACAATAATAATTATTCGGAACGTACTGTACATAATTAATTACTCCAGAATAATTGTAAACATCATTATAATTATCATTAGGATTTTCCGTATGATTAACAAAATAATTATATACCGAGGTTTACAATATAATAATTGAAATTTAAAAGTAATTTATTGCCCTAGTTTAATCAGTTCTCTTTATAATTTAGTCTTATCTCCTAGATTTTTTCGATACCGCTTGATTTATCTACAGCGATTTTTATTTTCTTAAGAAGAGGTGACCTGTTTTTTGATTAATTTACTACAAGTAACGAATGCCGTTAGTAGGCTCCATATTAGTAGCGTACACCTAACCTTAAACATACAGCGAAATTAAAATATATTTGTATGATTAAGAGTAATTATTTTTGTAACATTTTTTGGCGATTCAAAGTTATATTTAAGTGAATAAAGATACTTTTGATTTAAATTTTTTGAGTATTTTGTAATACAATCTAGTGTTTTTAATAATACATATTTATATACCTAAATTTACATGTTTGTTTTCGCAAACACACATATATATATATATATTTTGTTTAAACTATTATCATTTCTACTTCAGTTTTACTATACAGATATATACAACTATAGTGTTATATTTATCTTTTAATAAATAAACACAAAAAATCGCACAGACATGTTTTTTCATCAATTGCTGAAAAAAGTTGAAGTTCAAGGTTGTAATGTCCTTACGGTACGACGGAACACAATAAGTGACTCATGGATCAAGTGTGTTATATGTAAAGGACACAATATATTGACATAATATCATTATAAGTATATTTTTATACAAAAATATAAACTATATAATAATAATTATTCTATAGTTTATATATTTTTAATACCAAAAGGTATCCTAACTCGATTGTAAATAAAATATCAGCTTAATAAAGTAAATTATTCCAACATACATATGTATGTGATATACTTATATTTGTTTAATGTTTCTTTTTACATATATATCTCAAATGTGGGCTTGAGCTTTTTAAAACTTATTGGACCAATACCTTACATTGCAATATCAATTGATGGCTATATTTATCCAAGACTGTATACAAACATTTTATCAATAAATAAGATGAAATAAGTATATTACATATCCAACAATTTTAAATTATTCGACAATTTGTTATTTGTCATCGTAGAGGTCAAGTCTGTAGAGGTTAAGTCTGTATTATACATTTAACGGTGCCCAAGAACACATGCAACGCCGGAAAGATTGCGGGAGGGTTGCTAGTGTCTGAGAAAGCGACGTATGGAAACCGATTTAAAAGTAGTTTTTTTTTATATTAATTTTGATTTAAAAGAAAAAGGCACGTTAATTATTTCAATATTATTGTTATCGGGTTTGTGGTTATGAACTATAGTTATTTGTGTGAGTATTAGATTTCTTGGCTAATTAATATTTATTGTAAATAAGCTGCAGGGTCTACCAATAAAAGAAATATGTTTTTATAAATTATATTTTACACAGTTTTAAACCGCTTTTCTTGATTGATTTAAACGTATGTCTAGAGTTAATAAATCAAATTTTGACACATATATTAATATAACTATTCGAAAAGATTTAACTAAAAACAATTTAAAAAAAAAAATAAAATTTAAACAAAAATACGCACTGATTTGTTAATATTTTACGCTGAAAAGCGATTTATATATTACTGAACTGAAAAAAGAAATGTGTTTCTGTATCTGATCTTGCTCGTATATGTAGTCAAAATTCATAGTAAATATATTATTATAATTAAAAATTTTATCGCATTATTTTATTTACTTAATTATTACAATATTGTAGAGCTAATAGGTTTACAGAGTACCACCGCAGTTTCATGATGTCACGCTGAAACTAGAAATATAAGGGTACGCCTAGACCTTACTATTCATTGTATTTTATGGTTTGCGAACCGTTTCTTCCGGCTTCCAACTTTATACACTATTGTCAAAAAGTGACAATTATTACTGCAATGGCTAGTGAGTATATTACATTTGTTTCAATAAAATACTGTACAATTCTAAGAAACTAACAATTCAGTTGTTCTATAACTTTTCATTCACCAAATTGCTAATTTTCCGGCGTTTATTAATTAAAAAATAATATCATTCAAGAGATTTTCACATGTTTGAAATTATGTATAAAAAGGCTGTAGTGTGATTTTGCTTATTAGTTTTAACAAGAATATTATTAAATCTTTTCAATATTTTCAAAAACGAAAAAAAGTTTCAAATATACTTACAATTTCGTATATATATTTACAACAATATTATTAATATTAATTAAGTGCACTGCATATTCGATAATTTTACTTTTTAACATACGTGTAATCAAAACAGTTGATTTGTTGGTTTGTTTATATGTAAATTTAAAAATTGTAATTCAGTTGTATTACGACCCTAGATTGTCGGGTGATTGTACATATAAAAATTTATATTGTCCACTCAATAAGGGTTGTCAGAAGTTATTACTAATATACTATTTATTAAAACAAGTTTACTATATGTTTATGTAATTTATTGTGTTATTTTAAAACAATGTTATTTACTTAAACTAAAGATGATATGATGTATAATTAAACGGATTTATTTGACCGTAAATGTTTATAGTAAGGGGACCATGCGCTGTCTTTGTAATATGGTTAAGAGGAACAGTTATTTGGAAAATAATTTTGACGTAGCTTTCACTGTTTGTGCAATCTCACGCCCAAATAAGCTTGTTTACGTTATTTATAAGTTATGTTTTGGCACTTTTTGTATGTACAAAAATCATTATTGAAAAAAAGTATACTATATAAATGCCTTCAGTCTAGACTCTAGACTATGTGAAATATAACTTAGTTATTTCAAATTAATACAATATGTGAAGCAATAATAAAGTGGGATAAATTTAGGCACCACGTTTAATTGCAAGACACTTTTTATAATATTACGAATCAATGTGTTGCAGGTTTATAACTTTGTAAAAAAATCTGTTGCTTTTCATATCATATTTTCAAAAATGATAATAATATGTCGTTACAGGTTTTTTATATATACATATATATGTATAGTTTACAACTTCTGTATAGAACAAGACAAAGCAAAAACGATTAGATTTTCTGTTAAGAAAATTCTCTAATTATATTATTCGATAAAACAAGTGCATTTTGTATTACAGATCGCGTTCCACCCGACCTCATCACTAATGGTGTACAGGCCGCTGTTTTAGAATGGATAAGATCTTTGGACTTAGAACTTATCAGCATCTTACTGGCAAGGAGTTGGCCAATCTCAATATTAACCACGAGCGAACCTAGATGGCGACCGACGGAGTTAATAGATACTGATAATGTTTTACGAATGGACAGGAGGCAAAGATTGATTAGATGGGATAGACGACCACCTAATGAGATATTTTTGAATGGATTTGTTCCAATCGTTACGAGGGAATTTCCTGATTGGGAAGAGACGGACTTGTATGGGTTTGCAAAAAATAATCAACCTTCCTTCTTTGTTTCTACAACAAAAACGCAAAGAAACAAAAAAAAGTATGTCTGGACACCGAGAAGTGCAAATCGCGGTATAGTTTACCAATATGAAATATATGCTCCTGGAGGAGTGTATGTAAATGAATCTTTATTAGATGAATCTCCATGGCCTAATCAAATGGAGGTTGCATTTCCTGGTGGAATACAAAATATATATATCCGTTCAGCAAGAGAACTCCTTAACGGACGAATTCAAAGAATTTGGATAAATCCCAACTTCTTGGATCCCGGTGAATTGGAACCTATTGCTTCTTCATCGAGAACACCTAATGAATTATGGAGAATAAACCACCCAGATGGTGATCACAAAGATTCTGATGGACGATCTAAAAGATCAGCAAATTCTGATGATGACTTAATGTATGGTGGCGCTGGTGGTGTAGAAGAAGATGTATTTAGCAACGAGTCTAATATCCTAAAAATATTTCCTGATGGTGAATTTACTATTGAAAGTAAGGATATTGATGACTTCTTTTTAGATTTGACTGAAAATAAGAATGGTGGAGTTATTCACAGTCATGCTTATACTGGTGCAGAAAATCAAATATGGATTTTTAGATATGATGAAGTTAAAAAGGCATACAAAATAATGAGTAAACAAAATTCCAGTCTGCTGTTGAGCTGGGATAGTAGTGTTTCGACTAAAGAAGTTATCAACCGAGGATATACAGAAAGGAGTAACTTGAACCAATACTGGCGAATTGAAAAAATAAATACTTATTTTAGATTTAGAAACTTTGAGAATTCTGCTAAGATTTTAACAACTGAACATACATTCAATACATTTGGCGGAAAATATGTTTTCGTAAATGATGAAATAGGAACTCCTGATGGCAAAAACTTTCAGGAATGGAAAATAAAGCTTATCTCTAATCAACCAATCGCAGATGGTGATTATTATATATTTAATCGCGACATGTACGACATAGTTGTTGACTTTAGTAATCAAGGGGATTTGGTACACGGTCACAGCTTCTTGGACAATGAGAATCAAAAATGGAACTTTACTTACGATAGTAGTATGCAAGCTTATAGAATAAGGAGCCACCTTAAATCAAATCTTTTCTTAAGCTACAATTCTTCGTCGACAGATATGAATCTTCGAGCATATACTGAAAGCGGTAAAAAAGAACAATTTTGGCGTATCGAGCGGATTGATATTGAGTCTTTTAAATTAAGGAGTCTAGAGAATCTTGGTTTAATTTTGATGTTAAGTAAAGAAAACAATTCATTTGGTGGATTGAATTTAATAGTACATTACTCTGAGGATACCTCTAATTTATTTTCAAACTGGAAAATTAAACCCATCTGTTATCAGTCTATTGCAGACGGTGATTATCACATATTTAATTCCAAGTTTCCAAATACGCTTGTTGATTTTAGTAATCAAGAGGATGCTTTGGTTCATGGTCATAACTTCTTTGGCAATAATAATCAAAAATGGACATTTGTCTTCGATGGAGGTAAACAAGCTTATAAAATAAAAAGCCAAAAACGCTCAGATCACCTGTTAACTTGGAATACCAATGCTACCTCTAAAGAAATGGTCCTTCGAGCAAACACTGAGAGCGGAAGTACGAACCAGTACTGGCGCACTGAACAATTAAGTGACGGGTCATATAGACTAAAAAATCTGAGTGATTATGAAAAGGTTGTAACTTTAACGTCGTATGATAGTCCGTATGGAGGAAGACAAATATTAATGTCAGGTACTAAGGAAAACGAAAATAATAATTGGTATATTAAAAGAATAAGTGAAGTTGCTTTACCAAATGGTAAATATAGAATTGCAACTAAACTTAATTACAAAAAAGTTATTGATTCAAATCGGGATAGAAATTTGATTATTATTGATAATATGAATCTTGTAACAAGCGAATGGCAAATTAATTACGATTCAAGTTATAATGCATACAATATATATTCTGCAGACATCAACAACATAGGGTGGATTTATCAAAATAAAAACTTTTTCGTTAAGCTGGATAATATAGATGGACCTGATCATGGCGATTCAAGATATTTTTGGACAATAGAGTATAGCATACAAAATGGATGCTATCTTATAAGAAGTTTACGTGACCTATCTCATGCAGTTTATTATACTGATAATAATTCCGTTTTCACCGATACATCAACATACGCCGCAAATCAACTGTTTCATTTTATTCCTATTTAAGAAGAGAATAATAATGAAAAAGAAATAAGACGGAGGCTAAGATAAAATCTTAGTTACAACTAGATTACAAAATAAAAGTGTATTTTAACTTATCAAAAATATGTTCATTCATTCATGTTCATGTTGATACTGCGATGGCTTTTAGGCGATGTTTCGAAGGCTCACATGGTTCGGTTTTGTGTAAATTTTTCGTTACTAATCCTTGTATTTTATATTAATACTGTAATACTAAATTCAATTTAATAAACTTTTAAAAATACAATCGTGTGGTTTTTCTTTGACAGTTTGTAATTAACATATTTTTTCCTTATATCATAATTATAATTGAAACAAATATAACCCTTAATCTTAAAGTAAATCATTATAAAACAGTCCAAAGGCTGGGTCTTAAGCAAATATATTATTTTATTTTTAATCCTACGAGAATTTATTTAAACATATGCCTTTTCCATAAGTTTATTCGTACTTAAAGATAGTCTGTGATTGTTATTTAGTTTACTCTGTGACCGAAAATATAAATCATGTACTCAGTATTTTGAGTTTAATAATTTTGTTTAATATTAAATTTGAAACGGTTTGTATAGCCAAATGTTATGTACGCATTTACGTTTCACTTTTAAAGGCTTTGGAGTATGGAGCACTGCCAATTGCCATTCTTCTTTGTCTTCAAACTTAATTTTGTATTTGTCATATACTTAGTAGAATTTAGTTGATACTTGATAGCGATGAGCTTTTATGAGGTTCTATAGCAAAGATGTCTATGTAATGTTTGAAAATGTAAAGTCATTTTAATTAACATTTGGGCAAAATGTAAACCAAGTAAGTAAAGACTTAATACTTAAGTTATATTCAACCATTAACTACAAAACGAGAATCTTCGATTCTAATTCCTATGATATATAGTTCTTCTATTTCATGAGACTTTCATATCAAAAGTCTAATTCAAACTAAAGAGGCCCAATATTTAATTTTCAACAGCCTGGAAGAGATTGCTTATCGGTTGAAGTTGCTTTTATATAGTCTTATGCAATGTATTTGTTTATGACTTCAATAGTTAACTTAAAATTGTTAAGGTAACGAAAAAAAGTAGAAGAAAACATATATGCAAGTGATTGTTAAATGTTTAAAATTTTAGATTCTTAACACAGTCTTAGGAAAGACTTGTTGAAAACATGAAGACAATTAGAAGGGACTATCACAATACTAAAATGTTTAGACGGCACACTGAAGTTCTGGTTAGTAAGAAAGAGAGATGTCATAAGAATTATGAAATGTTTACAAAGTACAGATAGTTGTTACAATATTTCGTAGTCTAAACTTCCTCGATATCTTACAATTACAATATTCTTATTCCAGTTAAGAACAATACACTGCAATAAATAACACTAAATGTGCACAAGAATAGCAACAGTCATTATCAATTCAGCTCAACAAGGTAATCTTTCATTTCAAATATCTTTTATAAACTTTTTTTTGAATATGTTATAAATACATATTTTGCTTTTAATGTTTTGAGCTTATAGAGTCAGTATACTACTACTAAGTCCTAAGGCCAGGTGTCGGGGCATAGGGCAGATATGACCCTACTCCATTCTGCTATGTCTGTGTCCTTTAGTCTAAGCAATCAGTGAAGCAAAGTCAGTATAGTGTACATTTAAAAATTTGATTTTGAAGAAACATTTCTTGTTTATATTTGAAATTAACCTAACACAACATAATTTGCTATATATTGAAAGCTTGCTTTTTAACCTTTAAACTATATATTTCTAATAAAACAGACGTATAAAAAAATTCCAGGTCAAGTCAACACACTGCAAATTCAGTGCCAATCAAGATAAGCAGTGACGTCATCGGGTGACAACTGAATCCTACACCAAACCTATTCTACATTGGACAGTTTGTATAACCACAATTACCACTGCGTGTACGCAGGTGCTTAACACAATGGGTAGCATATTACTATATTTGTTTGGCTTCATTTCTATCATCTGTTAAAAGTCTTCTATATATGCACTACAAATTCATTCTCTCTCACACCACAGTTAGTATTCATCTCTTTTTATCTGTCATTGTAATAACAGCCTCAATATTCTCTTTTTGCCACTGTCTCTTTAAGTTTTCCCTGGGTGACATCGCGGTTTAGCAATAAAGCCCATTACACTAACTATTTTTGTTTTGTTGTAGTTTCATGTATATGTTTCAATGTATTAAAGCGTGACAATAAGGGTTAAATTATGTTTTAAAATGTATAGCTCATGCTGAGATGTGAGATTAATAGTAATTAATCTCCCCACAAGTATGCACTGTATAGGTGATGTTATTATCAAAAAAAGAGTTTTCATAAATGAGGTTTTAGTGTTGCATTTAGACACGTAACAACGAGTCGTTGTTAGTATTCTTTGTGTTTTAACTATCTTGGAGCAAAAATATTATAAAAAATCTGAATTAAGATATACATAAAATCGGGTGGCTTTAATAATTTCAAATATGTATTCATAATGCCAATGTTTCGTTTCAGGTGATACAAGGATGAAGGCAATAGAGATTAATGGATAAACACTAGACAGCTAATGCTAATGAAGCTTTAAAGCCGGAAAAGTAGGAACGGCATTTTAACGTCGTCTACGTCGCAAGGTGCATGCAATAAGTTAATATATTGAGAAACATGGACTTCTGTGCGAAAGGCTTGCCGGACTTTGTACTGACGGCCTCTGCCAAGGCCTGGTTCTCGCTCTGGTCTTGCAGTATTCTTGCAAAACACTCCCGGATTTCACTGTGGCTCTTTAAAGCAGCTATAAAAGTAGTTTAATAAAACAGTTGTGTTCTTACATGAACTCTGAATACGAAACTCTGCTTTTCCACACAGAAAGAAAATACAGCATATTAGGATTGCTGGCGAGGTTGTACGAACTAAGAGAGGCAATTAAAATATTCTTAACTAACAAGGAAAACAAAGAGTTGCTAGATAAGTTCTGTGAGCCCAACTATAAAATAAGTTTTGCTTTTTTTGCAAGGATCAGGATATTTTTAGTTGCGAGTCATGAGCGACATATTTCCATATCAAGATTAAAGTGAAAGCGTTTATTTCTCAAATCGAGCTCTGGACCAATAAGGTCGAAAAAGAAGACTTTTCAATCAAATCATAAACCGACAAGAAATTCAGAAGAACAATATGCTAGAATTTAAAAAATGATTGCGAGGTCAAGAGTATTCAGAAACCAGAGTGATCCGAAATCCTTTTATTGTTAACGTTTCCGAAGTAGAAATTCAAGAACAGGTGATTAAATTGCAACACACTTACTTGAAAGACACCTTCGAATAGGAGTAAATCTTGGATGTTTTTGGAGCCAAAAAGTAATATCTTTCCCGAAGGTTCGAGACATTGCAAGACGTTACCTAACTTTATTTTAATCAACGTATCTGAACCAGCAGGGGTTTTCGGAGAATACAGAAGTTAGTTAAGAGTATGCAGGCAAAAAAATCTCATTAAATTAAAATCTTTAACTTTTTGCAAAACTCTGCAAAACTGTTTATGAAATTGTATTTCTTTTCATTTTCACACAACCATTAATTAAGGTATTTTATGTTCACCAGCTGGGTGGTCCCCGACCTCCCCCCGTCCCCGTCCCCGAAAATTAGGTATATACCAACCTTGTATACCTAATTTTCGTTGTTAAGCATCACTGGTCGCTGTCAATATATGGATGATGCGTTCTTATTTTTAATAATTTTAATGACTCAGGTATGTATTAATTATACAATTCAAATGATCATTTACTAATAATGTGTTATTAAACTTTTTTATTTGTGGTATGTGCTACTAGCTTTTTATTTCTGAATGATAAGACATTCCTTTTGTCTGGTATATACACTTTTGGGGTTTAAGTTATTATTGCAAGTGTTTTTATAATATTGCACTGTTTATTATTATTACTTAGTGTCTTAAGGCCCACGTCAGGGCAGATATGATCTCTCTCCATTCCAAAAATAAAATTCAATTTAAAAATTAAACAAGAATGACCTCAAAGTTAGCATTTTGCTCAAGCAATGTTGTTCTGAATTCTGATAAGATGTATTAAGGGAGTTATTCAAATGATTGTATTAATACACTATTATAAGTAAAAAACTTTGTGTCAACCCAAAAATACTAATAAGTTTAATTTTGTATATTTAAATGAACTGACTCTTAACGGCTCTTACTAAACTTATGTTTCTTTTATTAGGCAAATTGTAGACTGATTTAATATCAACTCGATGTCAAGATATTGAAAAATATAATTGTTTATATGATACTTAAGATAAACACCTGTTCCCTTATAGTGTTCTTAGCTACACTACACATATTCTATCCTCTATAATAGAATATTGCGGCCTTGCTTTGGTTTACTTAGTTTTTATTTGATATCAAACTGAATGGAAAAATGTACTTAAAACTTAATGACGTCATAACGTGTCTCGTTATTACATATTTTCCACATAAATTCGTATCAGCGATCACATGTGTACGTATAATCAATTTTTTTTAGTATGGAATTTTTATTTCGAATGAAACTAATTTAAGGAAGAGAGAAAACATATTGATTGGCACACGGGGCGAATTAAAACAACACAGTAGGAAAAAAATAATATTCAAAGTTAAAAGAGGTTTTTGACTTAAATTTGTTGTAAGCCATATATAGCCTACATATATCCATAGGACCCACATATATATAGGCCATAGGGCCTTCATATAGCCCAAGTATATTCTGCGGCAGCTATTAAATAGTCCGCCAGATCATATTTCTGGGGATCTTACTGTCACAAAAAAAAACTAAATGAAATTTTACGTGCAGTTATTGCTCTCCAGGGTGGACTGCCAATTACAATATATTGTAATATACAAACCTTGGTGGTTTCAAAAGGTACAATTGTATTTAGAATAAGACTTTTTTTGATATAATATATATATATATATATATTTACAGATACTAAACATTGTTAGGACCGTGACGAAAATTTAACATATTATTGATAATACATGATTATGTTGCATACAGATAATGTGGTTTTAGGAAGTGTGGGGTGCGACATGTGAACCGATCTGATAAGTGACACGGCTGTGCGTCTTTTGTGTTGCCAATTCGGAAATGTGGACACCGTTAGTCACCGTTTCCATTTTAATAAATGTATTTTTTTATATATTTCGCCCAATTGACATGTCGCACAGGAAATCCCGGGTTTTACGTGGGGAATATGATTTGTTCTATAAATGAAATTCACAAAAAACATTTTATTATTTGTATTATTAATTTGCATCGTTATCAAATATTGATTTGCTCAGCAAAGTTTAAAACGTAAGTAATTCACGCAACTTTATTTAACGCTTTATTATTAGTGTTATATAATTAATCATTTTGTTAAAATTGGTAATTGGGTTAAGTCTACTAAGTTTTGTGTTATCTTGAATTGTATGCATGTTATCAGAGAATATTTCCTTCAAAGCTATGTTTAATTAACTAAGCCATCGCAAAAGTGATAGCCAGTTGCGTGTTCACAACTAAACAAATTCTAATGAGATTTTGTACTGTTAAAAATGCGGCCAAAACCCATATTTACAGCGTGCAATAATTCGCGGATAACTAAATACAATGGAAACACGATGTTAAACAAAAAGTTCACAGTCCATGACGGATGATTGAACGTTTGTGAACTTGTGGACCACCACAGGATACCATTTTGTGTTTGACACTACAACTGCTGACAGGATTATGTGCAGGTAAATATTACTATAAATAAATTATATCAGTCTTCACTTATGTTTCTTGAGCCTTTATAGGAATATATTTACCTACCTACCATTATAGATATATATATATACATATAATTATATGTACATATGTTTTTACTTCTATTATATACCCATTATCAATTTTATTTTGTTAATGTCTACTCCTTAAAGGATTAAAAGCTCGTATCAGTTGTTATTAGTTCCTAAATTATAAATAATTAAAAATAAATGGTTTCGTATGTAAACTCGTACGTCTAGTTACGTCACTTTTGTGTTTCAGGCGTTTCACTAATTGTTGTGAACGTGTAGCAATGTGAATTACACAATTTTATACGCATTATTCCTTTGTTAGATTTAGTTGGCTGATTATATTTTTTTTATTGCGTCAATCAAATACAAAATTACCTTTATTAAACGATGTAGGAAAGGGCGTATCAATTTTTAATTAGTTTGTTCATAGTTGTTTAAAGACCTTTTTATGTTTAATGAGAACAAGTCATTTAAGATAACCCGTGCGCTTCGCGTGGAAGTCGATATTTAAACTTATCTTATTTAAGTGCCAAACAGTGGTATAAGGTGATGGGAAATTGCCCATAACTACAAACACATGTTTTCAAATTATTATAACTAAATAGATCCCCAATCAAAAGAAGCTCCGCGCGATAAATACGTCGCAAAGTTAAAAATATATAAAAAAAACATCTATACAAAGTTGTCAGTACTCAAAATGTATCACTTAACTATTGGATTTAGGCTGTCGATAACTTTTCTGGTGACTCCTTACTAAAGATTATAGCGTGCTACAATATATTCATAATTTAATAATATTGGTTAAAACTATGAAAAAATCGGTTCAATAGTTTTCGATTGATGGGAACGAATAATGCAAAAACTCTTTTTTTCTTTTTAATTACAATTTTAGAAGTGTACATTTGAATTTTGTTAATTTATAGTGAGATCTGTGGATTTACAAGGTTCGTTTTCAATACTTAACAAAACACTTTGTTGATCTACATTTGTAATTAAAATATTAATTACGTGTTTTCAATGTCTATAGATGTTTCATAGCATTATAGTAAACTGTAATGTAGGTCAATCAAGCCAGACAATACCATAACGGGTCGATAGTGAATAGGTCTCATCAATGAACGGTTGTGATTAATAGAACGTAAAAAATTGCCTATGTCGGACTACCATTTGCTACTAATATACCTACATGAGGCAAATGGTCTAGTTATTCTTTCATACAAGTTTATTTACTAGTATTTTAGTTAGTCGTTTTATTGTAGGGTCTATAGATGATGACAGATTAGTGACGAAAGTAGAAAAGTTATTATGTTGATCTCATTATAAAGTTCAAATACTAAATTTAAATAAGCTTTAAATAAGCAAGAAAATTGTTAAGTTGTCTTCTGTAACTTACAATTTATTCTGTTGTTTTAATTGACATTCAATAGCCTATAAGATATTTTTAGAATAAGCGGCACAACCTATCTGACCATCGGCACAAATCGCCCCTTGAAGAGGTATATTGTGCCCTTCTGACTTTTTGTATAAATTACCTATAAATGATTTGTTTTGAATATAAATCAAAATATATTCAATACTTTAGGTATTGAAACTACATTAAATGTCCTTTTAAATACTTTATAAAAACAAATTGATAATATTTTTAGTATAGGTGGTATATAGCCTTTTAGTAGAATCGGCATGTTACACCCTGCTCTCCCCTATGTCATAATTAAGGCCGATTCGGAATCAACCTTCATAATGTTACTTTTCGATGTTTCCTTCTTGCGAGCTTTGATTAATCCGATAGGAACTTCATGATGTAAATGCAAGGCAAAATATTTTGCATTGTCAGTTCTGTGATACATTTGCGAGACAAAGGTTAGAACGATTAGAGTAAATAAAATAATTTAGGTGGACATCATGGTCAGTGGCTCGTGATGCCATTTCCGTTATTTCGCTATTCGCATCCGTCTCTCACTTTGATAGTTTATTTTTGTATGAAAAACTTACTGAGGCCTATTCTAGAATAAATATACCCAGGTTGCTTAATTGATACCAACATAATACATGGACTTGATATTCTAAAAATATACAATTATCGGAATTTTGCCGAGAAGCATCTAATTATTATTAAGAGTAATAATTCTAATTCTTCGCTAATAAGTCTGTAATTTTGAAAAAATCGCCTTCACTAGATGGGTTTTGAATGATTATGCATATACCTATATATTTTGAGGTCGACAACATCGTTACTACTCGACATACACGTGAAGAGTACTCTGTGTCTGAGATAATTCTTAAATAATAATAACTGTATTATAATTCACATTTTATTCAATTTATAGACATACGAGTGTCATGATTTGAAGTTGAATCTAAAACTACTGGTAAATTTTTTAATCATTTAAATATACATAAGAAATATATTTAAATGGGATGTAGATAAATAAGCTTATTATTTTGATTACCCACATTTTTAACGACCTTTTTTCATTTCAGTTGTTACAAGAATGAAGACTGCAGCTTTAATTGTCGTTTTTGTGCACGCTGCCTTATCATTTGATATTCAGCCATCAGTCGATGATACTACTCAGGTTAATATGTACAATTGAAATAAATCAAACTTGTGTAATCAGCATGATTATTAAAAATGCAATAAAACACCATTCATAACAGAAATACCTTAAATGCACCAGTCTTTTGTCGTAGTAAGTTATCATCTATACATGGATGGTGACATTCTATAAAATTATGTATATATAGTTATAATTCCTCACATGTGTGTTTGTATTCAAAAGTAACATTATTTTTTATAGACGATAGAAGAAACACAACGAGGCCGTCGTGATGTTATAGAAGAGGAAAAGTATTACAATATTCGCACTGAGAGCCGAAGGGATATAAATCATCAGCCATGGCTACCCGCGCCTCTGCCACCTGAAGATCCCACCACAAAAGTTTCCATCACCAGCCGCGCCCCGGAACCATACTATCAGACAACAGAAGCTATCACAGACAAACCAACCGGGCGGGGTGCGAGAGCGTCAAATGACAATTGGGTACAACTTCCCTACCCTAACCAAAACGACGTCCACAGAGAGGACATACTCACACCTCCTAAACCTCCAACCGAACTGATCAACTCTCGAATGCCCAGAGTCAATTTCGTAACCCAAAACAAACAGTTAGAAGCTTCCGAATCGAGAAATGATAAAGAGGCCATTCAAAGAACACGCACCGATGATTTAAGGACCGAGTTCGTTCGTCCCGATGAAGACAGAACGCAGTACAAGCCAGTGTATCCACGACAAGCCGTTTATTACCCGGAAGACAACAGACGCCAGTATTACGATGATCGATATTACGCACCTGACGATTTATATAGACGCGACCCGTATGATCTATACGACCGCAAGAGGTATTATCCCGGCGCGTCCAGGGCGGACAGATACGATGAAACTTACGACAACTATGTGCCGAGGAAGCCGAAGCGGATAATATACTACGCGCATCTACCTGAAGTTGTACGCACACCGCCAAGCGTTGATTTAAGATATCGCTACTCTGTTGACCCCTACAGGCGATATGACGATGATAGCGCGAGAACCGGTCGGTACGATTATAGATTTCGAAATAGGTATCCCTATGCTCCAGTAAGGAAAGACGAACGTCGATTCGGATATAGAGATTCAGCCGGCGCTGGCACTGCCAATAAAGACAAGAAGATTGTGGATAAAGTAACCCCTACGCCCGTCCTACCTCAAAAGGATGATAAGTATAAGCCGAGCATGAATAGGAATAAAAACACGATAAACAGCCATCAGTACCACGACACTGGTGACCATTTGGCTCATAAAGGTTTTAAGGAACCCGGACGTACGGATGACAGTTACCTTAGATTCGATGAGCCATTTTTCCATAGCGCAGATAATTCGTATCAAAGGAAATATTGAATACTTGATTTGGAAATGATTATAGTTGTTACTTGTAATTCACCCCGAATAAATGGTAATAAGTAACGTTTGTTTTAATTATATCGAGAGAAGAGTTCGCGACAAATTGTACAAGTAATAAATCGAGCATTTAAATTAAAACGCGGGAGGGTGAAGATGAATTTCATTAAGAATTAATTAATGTCATTCTTGGACCGTTTTGTTTTTCCGGGCGAATAAAAAACATCTGTCGGGATGTACGAGTAGCGACGCGTTTTCTTGAGGTAATTAAGCAATAAATTTTGTGGCTGGCAACATCGCGAGGTGGGGGCCAATTACGTTGCGCATTTAATAAAATGAATGTTCACCACTTGAGGACGCGGTCTTATTCTCAGTACTGGCGCGTATTTACTAAACAGACAACAACATTTTGTTAAGCCGTTGTATACGATATTAAAATTACAAAATAGGCATTATTTTGTAATAATAATCGCTTACCTACTTATAACTTAGTAGATATATATAAGTTTAATTAGTACTATGTTTCAATTCGAAAACACAATAAATTCACGGATATCTTTCACAAAAAAATCCGCTCAGAATAAGTCCGAAGTAAAGTTTTAAAGCCATCTTGACTAATTACAATTGTGGGCTTAGAAAAAATCCTACGACATGACAGCTTGTAATCAAGGAAATAGATTTAGTATTTTTTTTTCTACATTTTAAACGTTATGGCCAGGCGTTCGCGGATTAATGCGACCACGATAAATTACACGTAATTAAATGGGGTCTCTGTGAGGGATGAAACATTTGAAACGATTAAGATTTTGACAGATTGTGTCATCACTGTTAGTTAAGCTGCGTAGAGTAAACTGTGCAGTTTACAAATGACACTTGATTTCTAACGTCAGTATAATATTTTTAATTTAAAACTGCATCAACTACAGAATTCCGGTGTTTTTAAAATTTACATGTAAATTCAAATTCAAAATTTATCCATTTAATTAAGCTTAAGAATGACTTTTGAACGTCATTAAACCGTTACGTTAATTTTTTTATGATCCACCTAATATGACACTTAAAACATATTTTTGTTCAGATCGTATTTATAATCGAAGCTCTCTGTTCGGTACCAGATAGTAGTATTTTATTAGAAAATATATTCTTTTTATTGACAAGTAAATAGTGTTTAATAACAACATAAGAACTCCTAGTATATAAAATCCTGACATCTATAACCACAAAAATTCTAAATTAAGTTATTGAATATAAAACTGTTTTAATTTTTTATATTAATTCCCTTCGAATTAGTTTCAGTTAGCTTTGTAATCTCAAGTATATGCTATTTACTATTTCATTCAGTTATTATATCAATTAACAAACGTAACACATAAAATAACAAACAATAGACCAAGATGGTTCTCATAATAAAATCATAGTTACGGAAAGGGTTGACAGATGCGACCCCGGGGCGTACCGCATTACATAATTTGCCAAACAGAGGCTGTCTTGAGGCAAAATTCATTACGGTACCATCACAGGTACGGACAGCAACATCCATATATAAAATTTATACAAATATAACATTGATACATATAAAGTTAATAATCATTATTGAACATACGAACTATAAACCACATTCATCAAGGCTGAGCTAAGCTCGTCAACAAACCCGTGCTGAGATTTAATAATCCAGGCCAAAAGCGACATACAACTTCAAAACAAAAATGAAGGTACGCAGCCTGCGTAGCCTTTACACCAAGCAATCGATATCTCTTAAATATGTGATTATTAATATGATAACATTTCCTCAGGACCGTTTAATTATTTTGCTAAGTTCATTTCACATCTTATTTAATGTCTACAAGATTCTGTTCTCTTCTGACGTTCCACATTTGATTCTGAATGTAATCCTGACCAAAACTGTTTAGCTAATTGGGTTACTTGTTTGATAAAGGGTAAGATATAAGGTATCTGTCTATAACGATCCAATATTCCCTGAGCGTAAAATGTTTACCGTATCAATAATCTAAACTTCTTTTTTATGACATTATATTTATTTAATAAATAAATATTAGTATTGTAATAACGCGCACAATTAACGCTATAGCATTAAAAGCATGCTTAAATTTAATATAATAAAATTATAGCATTAAAAATACACTTACATTAACAAATTATTGATTGGTTTGAAATATTTATTTTACATTTTATTTAAATAATTTGCATAAAACTTTTAATTGTCCTAATTTATAGTACGCATATAAATTCGTATACAACTAAAACATTAAAATATTAACCTAACTAATATAAGTTACTTAAAATAAAACAATAACCAAAACTAAAACAACTTTAAAAAGTTTGGTCCCTGTTACAGGGTACCCACAATGTTGGCGGCATTATAATTATAACGCAGCACTAGTTAAAGAATCAGCCACTGTTAGAAGATACATTGTTATACCAAAATTTTATTACTACCCATGCTCAGTTTGATGATTTTCTTTACATCATCAGAATCCACGATATAAAAATACTTCAGTTTAATTATACTTATTTGAGAATCTACCAAAGATTGTTTAATCGTCTTCAACCATCTTGTTTACAAATATAGTTTGCCCATGTGCACTATCCACTCGATTTCGTCCCCTAAACTATGACAATAACTATATAAATTTAATTATATGATAGTCATACGCCAATGACATGCCGATAACAATTTGCTAAATTGCTCTTATGTTACAGTTACAAGAACGGGGTGATGTTAGGGTTGACAATATTTTGTGATAAATAATATTTTATATTAAATCTGTAATTTAAAATTAGCAATAAGACAAAAGCATGCCTCAAGGACGTGGTTCAGTCAAGTTAGATATTGTGGGATTCCCTGAACTACTGGATTCCCGAAATAACAATACATGTGTAGCACTGATGAGCTACCTTTGTAATACGGAAACTACAAGACTTTAATCATAAAAAGAAAAAAGTCAAAGTTATTTCGTGTCATTGTTTTGTACAGTTTATGTTATTAATTCAAAATCACAGTCTACGCGACCTAATACATTTTAGGATAGTCATTCATTTATTAAGTCACTTTGTTATTGAATTCATTGGAGTGGGAGTGCCATGCTGTTACCTTAGGGTTTCAGCCGAATGGGCAGGCACGGCCGGATAAATACCACTCTCTCACAGAAAACCGGCGTGAAGTGATGCAATTGGACTTTGTTCATTTTGTACTCGCGTTTCGTTCGGTGAGTGAGATCTTCCGGTGCCCATCCTTTCCCCTTCCCCGCCTCTTCCTTAAAGGCCGGCAACTCACTTGTAAGCCTCCTGGCGTTGCAGGTGTCTATGGGCGGCGGTTGGCACATCACTCGAAGTGACCCGCCTGCTCGTTTGCCTCCTCTCACATAAAAAAAAAAAAATTACGTATAACGAATTTTGCAAGATATTTGTAGCAACCCTAGCTTTTAGAACTTTAAACATCGTGGTTAAAGGTCCCAAGATTCGTGAAATTGATAATTTAGCCCCACACACTAACCGTTAAATTATTTATTCATTAATTCCGGACATCGTTAATATTTACACTCATTGTCCCTTGTCCCGGTCCAATTAACTCCGAAATGGATATGTCCGATTATCTAGGATTAATCTTAAATAATACAAAAGGGTTTTATTAAAACCTGATTAGTTGCAAATTCAATAATAACTTTAAAATTCATATAATTTAATACGAAATTTGGTAGATATACTTTGGTTTTGATTTTTTGCTAGGGTAATAATTGGATTAGTTATTAAATTTAATTGAAAACAGGTATGATATATAAGTATTTAATACATATACTTACGTGAGAATAAGAGATAAGGTAAAAAATACAGAGATGGAGTTATTCTTGAAATCGTATAGTTTTTACTATCGAATGGTTTTGTATAAGAACTATTCACTTATTCATACGAAGAGTGTAAAGATACTGCTAGGGTGTCTGTTGGGTTTAACAAATATCAACAAAATTATTTTTTTAATACATTTAATACTTCTTGGCGGACTAAAAAGTATTGTCTACTAGCCTTTAAAAATCTGGCATTGGAGCTGTAACATACATCACATGTTTTACACAATTTATTGAAATGAAGTCACGTGTTCACTAAGCTGCTTTTATTATTCACCCAAATTAGTGTTTAGTCATATTTTAGTAATAAACAATGGCATTATTTAAAAGATATAATCGGATGTGTCACCGGCCTCTGTCTCCATAAATTATACACAGTTATGTCCGCGACAATGTTTCGTGAGCATTTCTTAGAAAGAGCTCACCATAGGCTTTTAAGGACGAACGTTTTTCTGTATATAATCAGTTTAATTTAGTCTTTTACTAGGACCTAATGAGACAAGAGGATACGTCCCATACAATATTATTAATGGCAAATTGATTATCTGTATGTTTTATTCACTACCACTTTAAATACAATACGACCTTATGTTAACAATATTTGTTAACTAGCCAACCTTCCTTGAATATATGGTGTATTATAAAAATTCAATATTTCAACTGAAAATTTACATGCTTGCGATAATAATTTAAAAAAAACACGTCTCATTATGTCAAGCCTTACGCTCACCCATATCTCATATACACCGAAGTTGCTCATTTTACTTTATGAGACACTTTATTAGATACTTTATAAGGCTCGCGAAGGTGTTATTCGCATTCTGAGAAGAATTTTGTCGTCAAGAACGTGTATTAAAATAAATATCGGTGTTATGAGATTTACGGCGCCTGCGCAGTTGTTAAGAGCATTGAAACTAACAATAATCGCATACTTTGTTGTCGGTGAGTTGTCTGAATGTTTACTGATAGGTGTATGAAGCCTGATAACAGGATAAAAAAGCTTAACCGTATTTAAATAACTATTATTAAATAAAAGCTACTTATCACTGTAAAGCACACACAAGTTATAATTTGATTAACTGTGCTTTTAAATGTAAGATTTATTGATTGAATAATAACATACGCAAATAAATATGACCATGTAACAGCCTGTAATAAAAAGTTTTTGGATCGGACATTATAATGGATATTATAATGGATTTTGACAAATTTAATGTTTTGTATCAGTAAAGGAAACATTTTAAATCGCCTGATTGAGACTTCATTAAAAATGAAGCGGGTGGTATGGGCAGTGACAACACTTGAGCTTTTACATAAACACTTTATTAGGAAGTTGGATCAGGAATGCTTGTTGAGTGGATAAGGATGACGTATTTAAAGGATATATTTAGGCTAGGGGTTGTGTGACGGGGACAAACAATACAGACTTATATCTAATTATAATTAGGCTTATATCTAATGTGGGTATGTAACACGGGCAATAAAGTCAATTGCTTTTCTTTTCTAATTATCCTATTGACGAGAGCATGTTTAAGCTAAATCCCAAACTTTATAATAATCTGTTATTTTGGAAATATATAATCACATAATTAATAGAACTATTATAATTTGTTAACCAACACAGTTTGGTATTTCGTTACAAAATTCTGCATTTGGTGCCTAAAGCAATTAATAGTATATTTATAATTTGCAGGCAAGGGTGTGTTCAGTCGATAAAATATACAAACGGTTTCGACACGACCCGTCCGGCTTGACAAGATAATATCGTGCATAAATAATCCCGGTACCAGCTATAAAAGACAATTGATACGTTATGAGTGGCGGGCAGTATTTATTGTTAGTAGTCCCATCGACACGAGAGTGGCCGCGGCTATATAATGCCCACTGATCGTTCGTAATGTGTGTATGAAAATGTTTTAAGTAAGTATGCTCTACTTTATGTATTATTAAATTAGATAGGTCACAGGGCAAATGACGGAAGACTTTAAATATATTGATACCGATAAGAATAGATTATAGGGTAACCAGTTATTACTAAAAGAGCGGTGTAATGAATACTGGCATAAAAAATCAAAGTAAAGCAACATTCAGATCGCAATGTCCTGGTCCCACGGGTCGGTTGTTTTATAGTCTTGTCATATCGTTTAATGGCGGCGCGCTCTTTGTCGCGGCTGGCCCACTATATCTGTCGTGCGACAACGCGCCACCTTGCGGGGAGCCCTGTATAAGAATATTTATTTAATATAGATAATAAAAGTTTGCATAGCCAATAACAATTTCACACCGGGAATAGAATTTCAGTTTTTATCTATTTTATATAGTTAAAGGTATACAAAATTCGGTACTTAATTGCATTGATTTTTTATATTGAGTTTAATTAGGTACCTTATGTTACCTTATATATGTATGTATTTTAATGTATGTTGTCAAAGAGAATTATCTAATTTATAAAATTCTCGTGTCACAATTTTCGTTCCCTTACTCCTCCGAAACGGGTTGACCGATTCTCCTGAACTTTTCTGAGCATATTAAGTAGGTCTCAGAATCGGCCAACATCTATTTTTAGAGACATTTTTTTTAATCTACTTTTTTTTAAAGATTTTAAGAATAAAGCACCTTTAAAGCTTTATATACGTAAAATTAACTTTGCAAAAGTTCGCGTCACCGCAAAGATGTCGGTCTTAGGCGTATGTAAAGTTTTGTAAAGAGTAACTTCTATATAGACATCATACTTCATACGTAAATAATAAAAAAAGTAGTCATTCTTGAAACGTATATACATAATACAAACCAATTAACACTTACTTAGGCACATACTACATACGAACTCAGAATATCTCTAAAGATTTAACTTTCATTTCCGTTATAAAATTTAAAGAATTTGTCTATATCCTTTTAACGAGGTGTTAACAGAACAGAAGAGAATAAAAAATAATTAAAGTATCTGTCAAAAAGTACTCTCTGGTACGAGTTGGAAAAGTTGTCAGGTGTGAGGTTTTCTGTTACATAAGATGGTGGAAAACGGATATCCCTTGTGTGCCTTTCCTCAAGATATATAATTTTAACATTAAATAACCCATTCCACCAATGGGATTACAGTTTATTTGACATTTGATTTTTTAAACCAATAATAAAGTTGCGAAACAAGCTTAAATGTGTTTGTGAAATTACATACATTGTTTCGTTATTTCTTTTTGGCACTGAAATATGTATTTTATTTTAGAGAATATATTGCCTTGACAATTAATTGTGCATTCTTCGTAATTTTTATTCTTAACAAACAGTTCACACAGAACTTTTCATACGGAAAATTCACGTATTAATGTTTGTAGCTTTGTGTAATAGGGCTGAAAATAGCTCACCAAAAAAAAAACAGTAGGGTGGCAATAAATTACGTGTCGGAATCTAGAAGTGTACGTATCGGTCGCGACTGATAAAACTTCCTTACACTTCACCGACCGAGATCACTGGCTAGTGTTGATCTCAATTATAGTTGTCGATAATTTTCGAAACAATGTTTTAATATTAAATTGTTGAAATTTGATAATTATTCAATTAGGATTTAAAATAACATCAACTAATAATAAAATTAATTGATAAATAGTACTAGTTTGTACAATACTTAACTGTGTTTCCATGGCAACTGGCAGCTTCTACTTTTCTAACTATTAGTAACTTAGTATTAGAATTAATTCAATATTAGTCTGCGCAGGGACAGTTGGTACGGATAACCGGTTTTAGAGAAACATTTTAATTGACTGCACTCAAATACTTTGATTAATAAAATCTTTAAGTGCCTTTAATAATAGAAATATCTTTGATGTTGTTGTATTTTTATGCCGATGCCAAAGTTGGAATTCAGTCTCTTTTGCTGAACGAACTAATTCGACTTTGTTGAAAGTTAATTTGACTTTCCAAATTCTATCGGGTTTCTATCGACAATCCTGTCACAACACTACTCTCTTAGTGTTCTCTGCACGTTCTGATCAGCTGCGGGCCTTTTGTCTGTTTTCTTTTTAATTACCTCCAATAAATAGCCACTCGGGGGCCTGCTATTAAGTTGGGGTCACTGCGACTTAGTGGTCATGATCGATTCTGTGCAAATGTTTTGGACTTAAATTGAAAGAAAATCGCTTTGTTTTGTAAATCAAAGAATTAAAACTAATGAGGTATGAAAGAGATCTTAAATTGTAATTAATGATTACATAGTTTATTTAATAATACTTGAAAATAATATATTATGTTCGAAAAACTGATACAACACCTTTTGTTTGGCAAATAAATATATAGCTTTTTAAATTTATTTCATGTATACATGAGTTACCTTTATGAACAAAAAAATGAATTACGTAACAAGTTTTCCAAGGAAGTAGTAGGTCTTCCTGTACCTGACACCAGGAATCAAATCATCGGCTTTGTCCCTCAAACTTTTAAGTTAACTACAAAAGCATTAAAAAAATAAGAATGTCGATTCATAAGTGAAGTTCGTTAATAAATCTGTTTTGACTTTTATTTAGTTTTTGGTCTGAGAATTACCATAATGTTATAATTTTTATATAACATTCACAGCCCCGCTTTTTTTATTGAACTCTTCTTATCCCTCAGCTAATAGTAATTAATTTAATGTTGTATGTATTTGTTTTAATTACCTTTCTTAGTTTGCTTTCATATGACAGCAAACTAAAGAAGTGTACGTCAGAAGTTAAATGCAAATCCAATAAAACACTGAGCTATTTTGAAGAGTCGTTTGCGGGAACAAAATGTCCCATCAAAGGGCAAAGCCACATTAGTAATTCGGAAACGATCGAGCCCGATGTAACGCGTTTGTGTTTTATTGATATTTTAACGTTGGAATGATTTCGGAGCTGTACGACTCTCAAGGGGCAAGTTCCGTCAGAGACGGACTTGGAATTTAGTAAGAGATGTATTAAACTGAGCTTTGATAGGAGAATAACCTTAAGGCTGGACGCGTATCATTACCTTAAGCCGGCTTTCCGTCATGCCCCAATGCAAAGCAAATACATACTTACTAACAAACCCTAAAATCAGGTAACTTACAAATACGAGTTGTAGAATCGTAGAAGTAATTGTAGAAGTTAAGATCTTTGTAGCGTTATGGTAACTGTATAAAATAGATACTAATTAAAGATATAGGTTTGTAGTTTTATTTCATTTAACTTTTACATTATGTTATTGATAATTTTAACTATACATTGAAGTTTACATTAATAAGTATATCAGATTTGTGAAACTTAATAATTTTCAAGAATCAAAACTCGCGTCTAGTCCATACAACTATGTTTTTGCAAGTTCGTCTCTGCATCTTACAGGACATGTATGTGCCAGTGATTGAGGAGGGCCATATCGCCTGATCACCGGTAGATATTATACGTCGGGAATTTTTACGATAACGGACCACTCACGGTCGCTGCCTTTACTATTTATGAGATAAGATGTGCCGATTTATTACTATTTCTGTAAGAGCAAGGAATAATGTTATATATTATTTAGTCGATTTATAATACTCACCTGACACAAATCTTAAAGTTTATATTACCAAAATATGAATTTATACTATCCGATAATCTATTTAATTTATATATTAAAAATTGTACTTTTATATTTTTAAAACGCTGAGCATTATACGTCAGAAAATGATTTGCAATTTAACGTGACAAACAATATCAGATGAATCGAATGTATTGTATCAAAGAGCGATATTTAACACGACAATACTTTATGTCGATAAAAAGTAAAAATATCAGCGACATGGCGATACCGGTCCCGCGTAAATCGTAATTCGATAAAGCTCACCTTTTGTTTGTCACCCGCTAAGAGATAACCTTCCATTTAACACTTGTTTCTGTTGTACCCGTATTAAATATCGTAATGTTACTAACTCTTGGGTTCACATTTCAAATGTACGTCACATATTTTCATTCACACGCTTTTATTTTTTAAATATCTGGATTAAAGGGAATATTGTGTCATGAAAATGGAATCAGCTGATTTGTGAAGTGCATGTTTTAAATTCATTCAGTAGTTATTCAATACAATATTTCATTAAAACACTACACGTTTTAGTAATGTCACTATATGAGAAATTTTATTTAATTATTATGTTAGACAACAAGTGTCTAAAAGTCCCTTAACGTATGTATGTAAGCATTAGTCCGGCTGTCGCCTTATACGTTAACTTTCCCGGGAAGTAATTTACTGGCAAAAGATCCCGATTTTCAATTTTAAATAGAATATAAAAGGTATGGTACCTCTTAAACAATTTTATGCTTACTTAATTTTTATAAATTAATTGTCGTGGTAATAGATTTTTTTTATAACAAAAGAAACGAACTTAAGATTAATTTATCGACCACCATATATTATAAATGCAGTAGAAAGCGTATATTCTATCAGCTTATCAGAAATCGCGAGTGTTGTGTTTTTGTCACCGGCATAGATAAGGAACTATCGCGCTCTGAGTGGGCATCCTTGTACGACACCAAGTGCTTTACCTCGCCCGCTTCGATTTATAGCGCCTCCGATACCTTGATAGATGTTAGCCAGCTATTATTGGGATTTAATTTTAAGAGAACAATGGTCTGGTTGATTCATTCAATACAATATGCGAACAATTTCAAGTCTCTTTAATGAGTAGCTAAGAATTGTAAAATTATAGTTGATAAGTGATTGCTGACGTAATTAAAATATACTGATTGGTTAATATTATATCAGGATTCACACGATTGATTTTTCCCAAGGTAGATTTATAGCTGTTATGTGTTTATAACTAATAAGCTAGATATAAATAACAGCCTTAAAATATGCTCATCACAAAAAATGTTATCTGTACCGGAAATACAACCTGGGACTCCGTGAACAGTCCACTGACGATTGCGCTAATGTGGTCGTAAAAGGAAAATATAAAATTTTGGTATTAATAACATTATTTTACCATGTTGCGGAAGCATTGAAACATTAGAATAATAACTATACAGTCTGATCGTTTTGCAAAATAACAAGATGGCGCTGACCATTTCTGAGAAAACAAAGGATCGCAATTAGTCAATAGGGGAGGTGTATAACAAGTTATTTGGCAGTGCCATTCTGTTGCCGTGTTTATTATCCCTTGTGTCCCCAACTAATTTATTGGGCCCTTAGCGCCCTCTAGATGGATCACCTAATTTAACATTAAGGCCTTCGTGCTGCGATGGACACTCATAATTTTTCGACCACCTTTTGTTTTTCCAATATGTTTTTGTTTTTCTATGAAACACCTGTTCATAATAAGTACACAGATGTCGAAAAATACGTTAACAAATTCAAGTTTTGCTGATTGGCAATGGATACACCATCGTTAGGTATGGTTAGGGCTGTTCTCTGCTCTCTTATCACCTAGTTAATAACACTATAAATGCAATTTTCTAAGTAAAATCATATAATATATTTCTATAAATCTTACAAATAATAATTAAAATAATAATTTTAAAATGAATAATTTCATACGAGACGTAGTTTATTTTCATTGTTTTGCTTAACATATGAGTAATATGATGCAGTGACATAAACATCGTTTTGTTTGCGATTGTCTGGTCTTCCCTCGGAGTAATTACTTGGAAGGACAATCGGCGCCCCGGGGTTGAGTGGGCGACCAACAAGATTTAAGATCAACACAAAATTTCGTACTAAGAAAAATCATAATCCTAATACTAAATGCGACAGTTATATATTAATATAAAAAAAAATCTATTCCATAGGTATTTTAATCTAATAAATTATATAAATATTGTATTTTATAATTGTTTAGCGGGTTTTTTATTTATTTGTACATCCCACTGTATCAACAAGTAAATTAAAATCTGTGATAACACATGAAAGGAACATGCATGGAGAAGACAACTTTTGATTTATATAGCAAAGTACGTAACTAGAGTCAGTCAGGGTTTATAACGTTTTTACCATTATTTTCCTGATTAATTAGAAAGCCTAGATAATAAAATGCATAGTACACAAAAAACTCAGTTTGGAACGCTTTGGAGTCGACTTTGGAGAATTAAGAATACCACAATTTCTATAAAATAAATAAAAATGTTCCTAAGTGTCTTCTGTTACTTCATAAAAAGATAAATGGCTACGGTCACCTCGTAGCTCGACCAAACATTTAAATATTTGATGTATTCGTACTGTCAAGAGTGACTGTCCGTAAATTATTTTCGGGTCAATAAATAATTGTGCCAATGAGCAAGAGCCTTTGTATTGTCATAGAGTTAAGACAAATTACGGAATTGGAAGAGCGTTTAGGGGTCTTTATAAATTGGCGGTCCGTTAATATTGGTCAGTGTACAGTATATAAAAATATGGTATGATTCAGGATAAAATTAGTAGATAAACAATTGTCTCATCTAATATTTTTCTTTAATAATTCGATTCTTAATGATGACTCAATATAAATGAAGAAGGTAATACTATTTTTTAATAGGCTATTTAAATTTAACACTATAATGTTTGAATTCCATTTAGTTAATACGGTAAAAGCTTTTCCTATATTTTATGACGTAAGCGGGTAATACTCAAAATATTGTAAAGTGGTCATTTTAAACAAAACGATCCCCATACCTTATATTATTAGACTATGCCTGCGTCCAGCGAGTGACAAATGTTTATGAGTTTGTCACTGCAACGAGGGACACACTTTTGCGCCCGCCTCGGCCTAAATGAGTTTCGAAGAGTTTAATGACCTCCTGTAGATTAATGTTCTCCGTATTGATTGCGAATTGGTTGTATTGTTTTTGTTACCGTTCGAAAGCGTGCCACAAGTTATGTATACAGTAATACTTCCATGAACTTTAGAGCGGTTATGGACGAATATACTATAACACACTACAAAGGTGATATCAAACCCTTTTTTTTATTTTATTTTTTATAGAAGAGGGGGCAAACGAGCAGGAGGCCCACCATAAAGGTGGACACTCATGTGGCTGGGAGCTCGTGAGTGCGTTGCCGGCCTTTTAGGGATTTGCAAGCTTGTTCCATAACGTGGTGGTGCGTGGTAAGAAATGTCTTACGAAACGCGCAGTGGTGGAACGACAGACATCAAGGTGATAGGGGTGGAATTTCGCATTCTGTCTAGATGTCCGAAGATGAATTTTAGCTGCAGGTAATTCGAACAACTCCTCCGAACACTCCCCATGGTAAATGCGGTAGAAGATGCTGAGAGATCCAACATTTCTACGCAGCGCCAAAGGATCAAGCCGGTCGGAGAGTGCTCATTCTATTAATTTTAAATTGTCTACAATTATGACTTTTTATGTTTGCAAAATTGTCTAAAGAAGTGTATTGAATACTTGTAATTTATTGATTTGATGTTAAACAGTAGAATAACACGTAATAATACTTACAAGTAGTGTAAAAATTGTTTGGAAATCGATTCGTTTCGGTTGTTACAGCGACAATTTTTCATATTGACATATATTTTGTCGTAAAGGTGCTTAGCTCTTAAAAACACTGTTTTTAGTTTTAAATACAATTTGTTTCTTAATATTGATAGCCTTTTTTGATTAATTGTGACGGATTTTACTTTCGAGAAAATATTTAATACAAAATTGATTCGGGTTAACTTTCCGCCATTGTCACATGACAATGACAAACTTAACATTAAATGATTCTAAATATTAGTACAACAATGTCGAGATCTGGCTTCTTCTTAATTTAGCTCGCAGCTGTATAGAGTATAAAATAATTAAGAACAGACAAGAAACTCGTTAGCCACAACCGTTCAGAATAACAAAAGTATTGATGTGTTGTCGTAAGAACGCAATAAACCACGCAATGACATTACTGCCTACGTGCTACTAGTTTGGGGCCACTAGATCACTCCAAAATTGTGTTTTGTTGATAGTACTTCCATGTTTGTTTTGGTCATATTATCAGAAGCATGTACTAAAAAAAACAACGCAGTATCTTAAATTATAATACAATATATCAAATTGTGTGTATACTACAATCATACGAGCTCGTATATAAATAAGGATTCAAAATTATGATCATGACACATATGACGTGAGTTTTCTTATTCGCCTAAAAAGTAATGCCCCTTGTCACACATGTATTACACATTACATAATTTTTTTTTGTAGTTTGTACTACAAAAAATCCGAGAAGTTTTATATAGATTTTCATGGCTCCAATAGTCAGTAGCGTCGTTACCGTCCTGCAATCATTCTCTCGTGAGTTGCTCACAACTATCGCACGTAATTAACCGATGTCCACCGCATTGATATATAAAACTAGATCTGATTAGTCGAATACTTTTTTTATTCAATTTTTTTTGAAATCTATAATAAACGGTTTTCTATAATGGATTCGCAAATCTTGACAATTGTTTATCAATAAGTCTGATCGTTTTTATGGGATACGGCCTTTAATTATCCAGAACGCACGTTTTGAAACTAAACAGCAAGACATACAATACAATCCGAACTATGGATATCGAATTACCTCTTAAAAAATCTTATTTAATTCTGGAATATGATCCAAAACTAGAGAAAAAATAAGGTTTTTTAATTATTACACACTCTAAAATGATATAACAGATAATAAAATAAGTTATCTGTATTAATTATATAATGATATATTTATTTTGGAAGGGTAGTCTTATACAGCTACCTAGGATAATCTAGGATTCTATACAGCACCTCGCAAGTTGGTCGCGCCCTGCCAATATGCGCACTTCATTAGTCGGTCGCAAACGAGCCGGGTTCACAAGACAGGGGTCATTCGCCATTTTGTACCAAACGATCTGCTGAGTGGAATTTGACGATTGACGTAATTTAGATTGTGTTTGTGTTATTACGTTTTTATTTTGTTTTGTTACGGTATACCGTATTTAATCTGTGTGAAATATACATTTTATTCATCAAGAACATAAATCAGTTCAATAACATTTATTTTATATTTAATTTACGTATAAATAATGTGTAAAATGTAAGCATGAGTCGAAATACCAAGAAGCTTGTCGGCAGTGTAATAAACTGTCATTTACAAACATGTGACTGAAATCAAAACAGCAACTATAAACATTCTATTTTCAAATAGTTTTCAGCTAATCCACGCGACATCCGGCGGGGATGGCCACGTCATTTCCTGTTCCGTGGCGGATGGGGGGAAACCGAGCGTGGGTCACACATTGCGTGGGATAAATGGACTGGCTAATACGCCTAGATTTATTTATCTTACGCTTCGGTACGCGGTTGTCACAGAGTAAACATTTTAAGACGTCATTACTGTCAGAATACTAAGTCAGCTAAATAAAACATGGACATTCGTATCGTGTTTGTTACGCTGCATAATATTGTTACCATGGAAACCATAGAGAAAACAACTAGTTTTTAAATTTACCAATTGCAATACGCTCACAGCGTTTTGGGAAATATGTTAATTAATTTACGTCATGAAATGAGACAACGACAAAGAAAATAGGGTGAAATATTGTATAGGAGAAAGTTTGAAACATTCCTTTGAAACTCTACATTTGCGGCATACCACCTTTGACAGGGGGAAAGTCCTGTTATGCAAGAAATACGCGTTAAAAAACAAATAATTGAATTATATTTATAATATCTTTCTCGTTAAACCTCTTACAGTATTAAATCTATGTAAGCTCAAAATAAATTCGGCTAATGAAATAATATAAAAGTCGTGTACGCTGTCGAAGTACCAGCGCAACTCCCTTCTCAGACAAAGTTGGAGGCTGTATGAAAAAACCAATATTGAATATTAAATACCAGAAACAAGACCGCCTGTCGTGTAAATGAATCCATAGAACAACGTGATACTGAATCCGACATCGCATCTCAACTTTCCTCAAATATACGACGTAAAAACAACCTTATTTTAATAATAATAAGAGTTATTCGTTCTATTAAATCTGATATATCGTTTGTGATGGTGTTTTATGAATTTATGGTTTTAATATTCTTAGTGTAAATTATACTGATGAATATTGTTTGTTTTATGAATGTATATAACAGTGGCGTAACTTAAAATGACACTGGGCCAAGGCATCTGTTTATTATATATTTAGAAAAATATCTATCACAGGAGAATAAAACAGTTATGTTATGTATACTTAATACATCCTGTTCCATGAAAAGTATGATTTGTATTTGTCTACATTTACCTTAATATTTGTATTAATGTTCGGAAAATTGAGCAAACGAGCATTGAGAAGATGTTGTCTGCCCAAATAGACTTTCAACACAAACAAACGCAAGTGCGCTTCCAAATTTGGTACCAACCAATCTCTTCTTAAAGAACCCGGAACTTTAATTGACGTTCAGCTCGTTCCAGTGCGTGGTACTTTGAAATATGTATTAACAGAAAAGGTATGTTTCTAAGTGTATACCAATTCGTGTAGACCATATACAATTATTTATACATATATAAGTCATATACGTATAAAAAACACTTTATCAATCAATAAGCCGATGACCGATGTCCCCTAGGGTAAGTGATATCGTTTCACACGATTTATTTCACGTAAACACGAGTTTTCCTCGTTAAATCTACCATGTGACGTCCCTTCGTAAAATTCGATTGAAAACACACATTTTCTCCACGAGTGCCTTAAGTAATGTTTTTTAAGGACTTCCACTGACGATAAAAGTTAAGGGACGTGTACACTGTACAAAAAATTGTTCACCCGAAAACACACATTTAAACAATTTTTACTCTCTTTTTTTTTCTATGATTTTATGTTCTAATTGATGTGTGTGTAATATTTGCGTTTAAAAGTCTAATAATATTAATGATAGCACACATTTTATATTAAAGCTAATAAAATAAAGAGAAGAGAGGATAAAAAAAAGCCTACTATTTCCTAATGAGCCGGCAACGCAACCCGGTGCTAGAATGGATGTCCATGGGAGTGAATTTCTGGGAATCTACTTTCTACAGTATTCTATTCTATATACATTAATACATAATTTGTGGGTTGTCTGGAAGAGATCGCTTATTAGCGATAAGGCTGCCCGTTGCTCTTATATGTACTAACATCTATTAACGTCATTTATTTCAATGAATAAATATTTTTTTGTATTAAACTAATACAAAAATTTTACCTAACCAAAAAGACTTTAAAATATTGTGTGTATAATCCTTAACCGTTTTCTCAATAAAACGATTAGGATGTGTGTCACGGTCTCAGAGGCCACATTTCAAGAAAAGCATGCAGGAGGGTTGCGAGCACTGATATCAACCTTTAACTGCCGCGAGGTTATTTGTGGCCACTCACCGCGCCAAATCTAATTGAATTCCTTTGATCTGAGCGACATTTTTAAGTATTTGTGGGTCATTAATTTATTTACACTTTATTGCACTTAAACAGTAGAAGTAGATGATGTTAAAAGATGTTAATACATATTCGTAATATAAACACGCTTCATAATAATTATTATACATTAAACGTTTTTTACAATAATTATTTAGATATTTTAGTGTCACAATTATTCTTCAGGATTCTACCTCACGATTGCAAAACCTATCTGCTTTTCTTATTTACAATTATAATAATAATTATAGCAAAATACCTTTGATGTTTTCATTATTTTATGTAATAACAAAAACCAACTATTAATTATGCAAGTTATGTATCGCACACGACATGTCCAGTGGATTCACGAATCGATAAACAGACACAAATGCAATGTGAAAAGAGCAATTTTGATTTGGGTAAAAAGGCAAAAAGCACATACTCATTTCACTGAGAGCCCTCACAAAAGATCAGCCACGTTAACTATGAATGGCCAAAAACAACTCCGCAATGGACACGAATGGAAATTAAAAAGAAAATTCTAGAACGGAAATCCGAATTGAATTTAAGTACATTTAAAATTTCGGACCCCTGGCTTTGACTGGACAAAATAAAAGGATTCCTATTTCACGTGTTTCGCGGGGTAATGCGGGGTTGATGAATAAATGGATCATTTTCCTTATTTTGTTTTTCATGTCACAAGGACTAATTACTAATATGCGTAAAGTTTATTCTTGAATGAACAATGATTTAGTCGTGGCGGTCTTTTGTATAGCCAATATTAATAGAGGTTTATGAAAGCTATAAGTCTAGGTGGAAGATGGCTCATTGTATTGTGGTAGGGAGAGAAACAAAAGGTTGACAAGAAATGATTGGATTATGGAGGGTTGATTTTACAGTGCAATTTGTAAATTGACTTCCGCCATCTGTTTATGTGGTAAGCTTATTTTGTTTACTTTGAGTGTCAGTGTTTCTTTTTTCATCGCATTTGGGTTTGCATTTGCGGATTAGAAAACAAAATGCATGAGTGGCAATAAAAAGAGGGTTATTTTATATAAAACGAATGGGTGACTAATATCTACTACTAATTAGTGCATTGTATTAATGTTATAGTTATAAATTTTTTCTTACTTGCTTTAGTGCAACCAGCAACAGTAGATAATGTTAATAGATGTTAGTACACATAAGAGTGACGGCGGCCTTATCGCTAATAAGTGCGTAATGCATTATCTCTTACAGACAATCCACAAAATAAAAGAATGAAAAAATAAAAATCTAAATATTAACATTACGGACAATGAATGCTTTCGGAAAAGAGATTCGAAAGATTTATTTTGCACAATTATTTTTTTTGCTAAAGCGCCGAAGGTTTTTTGTCCTATTGATTCACCGTGTGAGTGTGCTAATAAACGCGTGTTCTTTCTTTCTTTTTTAAACTGTGTCGCGTTATGAGAAAGCATTACAGTTTGTTACATAAGACAAAAACGAAAAAGTAAATACCAGAGAATATTATCATCATTTAAAAAAACTAGAAGCAAGAAAATCGAATTTAGTGCAAGGTCGTATTTAGAAATCAAATTCCAAGTGGCTCAAAGCTATCATTCAAATGAAAATTGAAAAGTCATTCACATACTCCCTAATGATACAATGATAATATCTGGGGTCCACAGAGACGCGAAGTTCACATTAAAAATGGTAAGTTTGTATGTCTGCGAGCATTAGCACAAGAAAGAGAGCTCGATCCGTCATCGAATGACTACTGATTTATTTTAATGGAGATATACTTTTGATCGGACATATTCAAGGTAAGAATATGGTATTTGTGATAAATGTATTTATTTAAATTAGAAACCAACGTTAAATCTATGTTTGTGGATATTATAAAGAATAGATGATAACGAGCCCAAATTGTACATAAAAGCATTTATTTATTTATTAACTCTTAGTTACTATATTTAGATTTTACAAACAAACAAACTCTTTTGATAAATACATATTACATGAACCAGAAAATTTGATTATTTAATACTTTCATCAAGTATCGCGTATCTGTAACCCCCTATGAACTTTAAAAATAGGAATGTATCAAATGCGCAAACATTTCGCGGAATTCCACCAGCGGCCTCTATCAATCACTTATGGAAACCTATCAGGGCATATCCATTATGCAAGAGATAAGTTTGTACAATACTTGTGGAAACTTATCGGACCCTTGGAATACTTTAACGACAATATGAGGTATACTCACGATTGCTTCATTTTTCTTTCTAACGCATTGTTAATTATAAAACTGAGTAATAAAAGACTACCTTATATATCTTAAAACCTTTGTCAAATATATATTTCGACAAAGATATGCACATCTAAAGCGCTTTAAATAATACTTAAAACCTTTTTAATAACAATAAGACTTAAATAACTTAAAATAAAATATGAAACACTAAAATTAATTTCAAAAGTTTGGTGCCGTTTGGCAGAGTACCCAAAATGCCAGCGGCAATACCTGTATCGCGATGTTTATACTCGGTAAATAGTTTTAGATACTATTAGACCACTATAAACTATTGCATTCCCCGATTATGGCTAAACATCTGTTACAACCCATCTACATGACCTTTAAGGGTAGAATAATATCCCGGGATCAATTCCACCCCAGCAAGTCCCGCTGTGATGAAATGCGACAATCTAAATGACGTGTGACAACCACGTGACACTTTGTCTTTCGAGGGACTACATACAGCACTTGTGTTTAGTTCAATTTTTAATGTTCCTTTTGTAAATAACATAAAATTCAATAGAACAAGAACCTTAATGCAACATCTTTTCAGCTATTCCTTATGTCCATAAAGTGGATACGTTAAACCAATATGATTTAAAAATATGTGAAATTTGAATTCGAACATTCAAAAATATCCAATCGATATATCTATGACATTTCTAAATGGTATTGTGTTCTTAACGGGATGTCTTCAAGGGTTATTTTAAATTGTTGTGAATGCGTACTTTTTGAGCCTGCGTACTGTGAAACGTTGTGTCACATACAAGGGGCTACCGTCCCTTAACAAGGGATGTCAGATGCGTCTGGGATTTAGGGAATTCGCCCCGTCTTCCGCTACTCGCTTTAAGATTGCGATACTGTGAGTCGCTTGACACAAAAATCTTGTCGATTTACTGTAATGCAGATAGCATAAAAATTTACCGTAGTAATCCCTAGCTCTGAATTCGTACATTCGCTGGATGTGCGCTTATACAGTTTTTTTTATATATGCTATTGGGAGAAAGCTTATTTCTGCCCTATGCCCCGACGTGGGGCTTCAGAAATCTAGTAGTATTAGGAGAAAACTAAAAACTTATCACTTGTATCAGCTTGTCCGCGAATTTACATACATATTTCCTGTTTTTTTGAATTAATATGAATTATTCATCGATAAAATTTGAAACACAATGATAGTTGTAAGAACGGTTTCATGATAATTTTTAATATAAAGGATTCGAATAAAATGCAGTTTTATAATTTATATGAACCTCCATTTCCTTCGGAGCCTTAACTAGTCGTTACCCTAAATGTGCACTACTACCCATAATTTTGTTTTCGTATCGCACAGAATAACAAAATTAGCATACGAAATTAGCTCCTCCTAGCTAATTAGCGTTTCGCCGTCCGAAAATTCACAAATCATATTATTATTCTAATGTTCCAAGTGTTCTTGGCTTTCGTGTTGCTATTATTCAAACCTCGACATTTGGACCGGATGTCCTATTAAAATAATTGGCGAATTTCAATAAACGTCTATTATATTGTTGCCAGTAATGTTTTGGAGAAATTTTGTGCGATTGTGTAATTTTGAGACTTTTAAGATATAACAATAACTTTTGTATTAACTACGGATATACACAAGAAACAAAACAAAGCAATGGTTTGATTTTCAGCATTTACAATATAAGGTAAGCACCAAAGCACCAAATCAAAGTGTCAACAATTGAGCGAACATATTTGTTGTCTGTGGTCTGGGTGTTATAATATATATGTAATATATTAATTGTTTTAGCACCAATAACACAAGCTATTAATTACATTCGATCTAAACAACCGTGTCGTGATATTTATTATTAAAAACAAGCATATCATAATATCCCTTATATAATACATGTTTTAGGAAAATTGTTCTTTGTGAACTTGTTCATAATCTAAAACACTTCATTAGTATTAAATATAAATTCACAAGAGTTTAAGTATCAAACTCTATCAATCGAAGTAGGTATCACATAAGTCTGGGCTACCTGTATTACGCCTGCAGGTTACGTTTTGTTGTGTCTGGCTGTGGGTTGCATGCTAAATTACCCTAAGATCAGCGGAGATGAAGGGTGAGGTGACGTCTTTGCTTTTAATCTTTGTATACATTGAGGTTCTTAATACATAGGTAAGTTACTATCACTACATACACATACATATAGGTAAGTTACTATAAGATAGTAACTTAGAGAGAACAAAAATATTATTATTAATGTGTGAAAAAGTGTGAAAAATCTAAATTACCTAGGTAACTGTTGTACTTCACCGATTTTTGTTTCAAAACAATTAAATGATACGTGATACCATAATAAATAATTTTGAAGCCGTGCGCTAACCTTAACCAATTTGAAAATTAATGACATTTGACAAACACTTGGACAATAAAAAAACAAATATACATTTTTAAATCATAAAAGAAAAACTTTCAATCTTAAATGAGAAGGATCTTCTAAAAAACTACAATAAATACGATCGAAATCTTAGGATCTCGAATTTGGTCTTTCTGTCACATACCCTTTGGAGAGGTCAGCAATACCCATTTATTCCCCTGAGGGACGTTTAGCAATTGGTATACTGTATTCCACCCCTGACTGACACGGACAAAGGGGTGTCATTTTTTTAAAGCTACTTGCTATAAGTAAAGAATGTGACAATAAAGGAATTACTATTTAGTTATGAACAGGATTGCTGTAATGGAGTTGAAACGATATTTAATTATTCGTTGCGTCAATATAATATTGTTTAATATTATATTGACATAAGTATAGGGTTAATCGCATTGTTTATATGTTTCCAAATAAAATAGTTATAATAATTCTTAACGCCTACTATTTTTTAAAAGCAATGGCTTATACTATATTTTCCCGCTCACAATGTATATGAAGTAAATATCGACGGATGATAGATATAAGTGTATCTAAGTATGCTGATCTGTGATAACAAAATACGTAAACATTCGCACACACATAATCAATTGTAACGCGAATGATTTTTTTATTATGAAATTAGGAGTAATTCTGGAAAAAAAGTTCTTCCCAATAAATATGACATCATACACCAAACGAATGCGTTATTTATATGATTGATTGGGTTTGATATACATTAGCAAATACAATAACTCTTTATTAAGAAAAGAATACATTTCTACAAGATGATTGTCGAATATATTATCATGTTATAAGCAAACGATGGCTACATAAAAATTCTAAATAAATTGTTCTGTATACTTTGACCGAATGTTTCTTTACCCTTGTTTAAAGAATGTCTTATTATATCTTTGAGATTAACTTTGTAGAATAAATTGAGATCAAAGAGAATCCCCAATCAGAATGTATTGTCGTAAGTCATAACGAATTACTCTCGAGCAAGTGTTTTGTTTCAAAAATAGAACACTTTATAGTTCATATTTCGTCGAATTTATTATGTTGTGAAATTTTGTGTGTGAATCGCTTATAATAAGTGGGTAGTATGTTTTGAAACCGGGAGAATTATAATATTGTGATATTTTCAATAAGGTTAACATGTACTTGGTGAAAGGCTTGATTTATTAAATGCAAAATACTCCTGAGTTTTTTGAAGTGCTAATATTAAAACCCTTATATTAATTGTGTATAACTTAAATTCTAATTAAATGAGGTGTAATTTACATAACGTAATTAGACTCGACTAATTTTAACCCCACTTCAAATAAATAAAAACAAATGAACGCAACGTTGTAAAACAATAACAATACAATAGAAAATTCAAATACAAAACAAAGGTAAAAACAGCGATACCCCAGCAATCGTCTCGGTCTCGGACGAGTTGCTTTTCAAATATTAAAATTTAATCGGCCCAATGTCGCGAGTCGAATTAGCCTCTCTTGAGAGACAGCCATAGAGTATACAGAAAACAGATAATGCATTATTTGTCTGTCAATTGTTACATTAACATTGAAGTAAACAAAAGCCCCTTAAGATTGGTGACAGACCAATCTTAAGGGGCTTTTGTTTACTTCAATGTTCATAATACGTCTGCGCTAACTATAACATTTAGTAAAAACCAGTAAGTATCCATTCAAATATTCGTTTTAATAAAAATAATTATAAAACAGTTGTCCATACTGGTATATTTTGAAACGCCTTTAGTTTCTTTGGTTTTAATATTGTATAGTTTTACCAGATAAAAATCTATGCGAGACTAAAATAATGATAAGGCACAAACGAGCCTGCAACCTACCAATGTACTCAACACGTTGCACGTAGTAGTTAACGGATGCTGTCCGGAAATGGAAGAAAATCTTTTTTTAAAATATAATCATGTCGTATCTATATTACTCTATGCCCCAATCGTAGCAGTGATATTGTAATTGCGAAGATGAAGAAAAGATATTAATTCTGTTAGAAAGTTACTGAATGATTTACGCGTCGTTTGTTTACGGTGTGAAGCCCAATTTTGACTTAATATCCCTTGTTTCCCTTCGCAGGGGAGACCTGCTATTTGTTATTAACAGCTGTTTACGAGCTTAAAAAGCTTTACTGTGACATTATTCGCTGGAAGACACTTTGATGTTCAATATTAAAAATTGTTATTTTCATTGTGAATTTTGAAGGTACTAAGAAAATATCACGGCAATTTTCTTTAACCAAAACTTTTTACGTATAAATTAACAATACGTGATATCTGTTCTTATCATAGCAATAGCTATACATTTGAATTATATTTCTTGTGTAGCGTGATAAACGATAATGAATCATCAATGCTATCAACTTATTTATATGTGTTTCTAGAAAGATATTTGTAAATTCAATATATGTTTCTAACCATGTTAACAACCGAATTGAACGTAATATTTGTTTTTATTTTAAATTAATATTGCCTCAGATAAAATGTGGCTCTATAGATTCGCTATCACTTTTCTATACATTACACCCGGCTGCAGATTTGACCCAGCCGTGTCGCCGGTCACCGTGCGATCGATACAGCCTCACTTGAGCTTGTCCCCCCTCTACCACCGCCACCCCCCCACCCGCGGGGGGATTTACCCATTTTTACGTTTTACGTGGACCTTAAAGCCTTTATAGTGTTTGCGCATTGATTGGAGAGTGCTTTTATAGTTATTGTTGCTGGGGTCTGGGACCCGCCCCGGCAATGTATAATTATTTAGAGGCGTTCGAATTAGTTAGTTCTGTGTTAAACAAGTGTCTAGTTTTAAGATATAACCATAATGCCTGAATATTATTGTGACAACATGCTAGTAAGATTTTTATATGAGTTAACAAAGAAGCACATAGAAGTTGTTAGATGTATAGTTTTATGTTTACAAAAAATTCAGTCGTAATCGTATTATTTAATTTTTAGGTTAAGATAGAAAAAAATGGCGTGCTTAGAAAACAACGCTTAAATATCTAATAACTAGACACAAATAAAAACGGCAACTTCTTAGGTAAACTGTACCACGAAATGATAACTAACAATAAAAAACAAACAGGCGTGCCATTGGTGGAAAATGTCGCATTGGGCGTGGCTAAAGGCTTTGTCGCCAATAGGCGTGGCATACGATGTCGCCGCTTTGTCACTGTGTCACTTTAAAAAGCCTTCGAAGGCTGTGTTGGGCGGACGTAACCTCCCCTACTATAACTTACTTGTTAGAAAGAAATCGGTCTATTATTATGATGTTTAAGTATTATAGTGTCTATAGCTTGTGAGAATAATATTTAAACTTAAATAAGCATTCAGATGGGAACTGCCCTAGATGTGAGTTTATATAATTGTAATTGGTTGTTCTCGATAATCAACACTAAACTCTTGTCTCTTGAGTTTCTTTAAGTATAGTAATTACTTTTAAAATAAATTTCTGAAATTTATAATCTACAATTATGTAGTTTTATCTGGTTAGTAAAATTAGGTTATTTTATTTAATTGATACTCAACATAAATATCTTTTAAAAACACTCCTAAATATAGTGGTTTTCAATTGAATACTTGGGAAACTAAAAGATCCTTAAGAAACTTAGAGTTTTTATAGTAAATAATAAAATTATCAACAAAGATTTCCTTTTAAGGAATCACTGGAAATGACTTTTCTTAATGGTACACAGACAGTTCACCGTACCTCCCTCAGAGTTTGGGTGGGGGTGGGGGTTCAAGCTTTCCACTCTTTATACAGCCTTTGTTCTCGAAGGAAAAGAAAAAACCGCTTGCAATTTATCGATTCTTACGTGAAAAGCATTTAGGTCAGATCTCAGCTAACTTATTGCGGAAAAATTCTAGATTTTTCTGTTACCGAGAAACGAATGAACGTTTAAAAATGTTTTTGTTTGAGAAAACAAATAATTGTAAGTACATTTTTAAACTCTATTGGTTTCATGATAACTATTATTCCAATCATTTTAAACACTTTGCATGGATATAATGTCTGATAAAAGCCCTGAATCTCGTCACCGTCAGAGACTTGAGCTCTGACTAAATATAGAATTATTGTCAATTGACACTCTCAATTTGATGAGGATCCTTCCCTTTAGGTTGGAGTGTCTCAAAAATATCTAAGATCAACTGAGCATCTCAATTCAATATACACTTAACCCTTAAAAGTAAGCAGGCGCGCCCATTCATTTATATCCGTCGGATCTATTCAGCCACCTACACTTAAATTGTATATTTTTACATTATGTAAGCAACGAGTAAGTATTTCTTTTATAAAAGCACCTATTCACTGACGATACATTTATTAAAGTGTAAATGTTACAGGGCAAGCAATAAAGATAGACGTTTTTAATAATGACTAGCTGGATTCTAACAGGTCACAACTTTATTAGTTTTTATAATTTAGAATGAACAATCATACAAGTCTTAAATCAGATTTCATTTAAAATCTAGTAGACACTGACATAGGCTACAATATTATAAAAAGTACTTCATAGGTTGATGCTTATGTAATTTGAATTTATCATGTAAGTAACATTGTATTTGAAATCTTTATTTTAATAGTACAGCTATAGAGTTTCCTATTTCGTTCGTTCTCGTTGGATAACTTCCGAACCGTAAAGGTAATGGAAAAATATTTTTATGTATGGCCACAACCTTTCATGTGTCAAATGTAATAACTAATCAGTAAGAAAATTGCTATCTTAACCGCTTTGACTACAACATATACATGTCCAGACGTTATTCAGTGAGTGGGTCGTAGACGTATCTCAATTACACTGAGTTGATGCGCCTCCAAAGGGCCTTTCACTGAAATTTCAAACAAAATTTGTATACCCGGAATAAAAATTAAGACACGTTTCCATTTGGTTACGTCTTTCATTCGTGGAATTTGAACTAAATTCATATAAATCTATTTGTTAATATTATTTCATTATGAGTGCAGAGATTTGAAATATACGTAAACAATTCTAAGCTGCACAGTCATTATTTATACTTCTTTGTTATCCTTTTTCCCGTATCACCTCAATGTCTGTTGTTCTCTTGTTTTACCACGCACCACATCGTTATGGAACCAGTTGCCCACCACTGTATTTCCGTACCAAAATGAGGTATGGCCTTTAAAGAAAAGAGCGTACCACTCCCTAAAAGGCCGTCAACACATTCACGATCTTCCAGCCACGTGAGTGTCTATGTCCACTTCACGTTTATGTTGTGCCATCTGTTCGTTTGCCCCTCATCTATAAAAAATCTTGTCACTCAGCACCATCTTGCACATTGTAGTTGTCTAGTTTCATAAATATCTTCAAAGATTATTCACGGTTATAACTTAATAAGCAATGGCAAGGCAGGTAACCATACAGTTTATAATACTGTGGTTATCTTAAGCGTGACAAATCTCACAAACACATTTCCTTATGCGCTTTCACTTGTTGGATAATACATTATTAAGCGGATAAGTGATGTTTAGTGTAATGCTTGTTAGTAATTGTATCCTTGTGTTTTCATGTATATATATTGAAATACTTTACTAAAAATGTCTCACTAACTCATAATTTATGTGACATATTTTTAAGGTTTTTTTGATAATCGAGAAGGAAATGCTTTACGCATTGCAACCGCAACCTAAAGGTCACGGGGATATGTGGGACTCAACTCAATAACCAGGAAACCTCTGCCCAGTTTTCTCTCTCAGAGGACCGGTGTGCCATACCCACTAAAACACTCCTCGGGTGTAACCCACGATTGCTTATGGAGACTACTGGGGTCACGTTTGCATTTTACTAAAGAATTTATAAGGTCTTGCTAAACGGTTAGCGGACCGAAAAACCTCAGCCTGGTTTAAATTTATTTAAACCTTCATTCAAATATTTGTTACTATAGTTACAACTTAATTATAATTATGTTAATTTATTTAGTTCGTCGATATTTAAAAAGAAACCTGTCTAGTACGATGTTTACTATGTTTTCCTTATGTGGTGCCTAAATGCAATACCCATTTGCTGAATTTGATATATTAAAGAAAGGACTGTTCAAATTTATAAAGAAACGGGTCAACACTTGAACAATTTTATAACGAATGCAGATCAATAGAGTGAACATTGTTCGCTAATTGGCTAAGAAAAATTAATTCGACAAAAGGGTTCTAACGATCCCCAACGGGCCTTTAAGAGGAAGACGAAAGAGCTGTTACCTACACTCAAATAATTGAACATTGTACACGAAAATATGTAAATGAGCTTTTGCACCGTGAAAATTAACTTTTTCATCATGAATTATATCCTCGATGTTGTCTTGGTTCGTCTTCGGGGAGTTTTTTTCGAGATTTTACTGAAGGGTATAAAAAGGGTTGGATGTTTTTAAGTTTTCATTGAATTTTGTTTTATGGACATTTATAGGCGAGATGTTTACGAATGTAAATTTTCAAAAGAAAACAGTATATTATAATTTAGTATATTTTTATTGTATACTCGAAAAAAATCAGGGATCTTCATTTGAGTTATTTGGAACTGCATACTATAAAAATCGAAAAATACACAATTCAATTTTGCTAATTCAAAAGGGACCGAGCATGAATAAGTTCTACCTTCTCTTTCTAAATAAACTAAACAACAATATATTTCGTTAAGGCAGAGTTTCTAATATCTAATATCTATCTATCTCTTTCTAAAATGTAAGAATACGAGATTTAATGCAATAAAAATTGCACTTATAAAATGTCAAATAATGTATTAATAAGAGGTATGTATAAAATATCTGTTATAAATTACAAATACTTAAGAAACAAATGTGTATCAAACTATGAAATTATTTTATAGAAAATAATGTCTCTGATACAAACGATTTTCATTTAAACATTCACGTTTAATTATAATCAATTAGTTATTACGATTTTATATATAGCGTAGTACTTACTTTGCAATAATGGTTTACCCTTTTTTCCATTACTTCCCATGGACCTTCAAGTTTATATTTATCAAACATTATAATAGTTTTCGCATGAAGGACCAAAGCTCTCTTTGCCTCTGAGCAGAATATATTTAAAAGCTATAGAGTTTATAGACTTTATAGAGTTAAACTGAAAAGTGGTTTTTGAAAGTTTTGGGTCAATTCTACCTCAATACATTCGACCTCAATTTATATTCCTGTTAACATAAAACAACGAAATGTATTAATATAGTGCTATATAAGTTTCTCGGTTATATCTCTTTGTTTCTGATGCGATAAAAATGTAGTATTTTTGTATGTGATAGATTTCATAATAGCAGGTAATGAACATCGAATAGCCGCTCATGGACATCAGTACAGCTCGCAGGTGTGTTGTCCGCCTTTAAGGGTGTGGTTGAGAAGGTTAAGTATAAGGAGTCGAAAGATTTAAATCTCTTTTTTCATTCGAATCATAACGAGCTATATTATTTTATATGTACTTTGTTAGGTATACAATACTAGGTTTCAAATGGTTTACATTGGGGATAATTTTGTTAAAACAGTCGATTTAGCTTTGTTTTTTTATTTTTCTCAATAAATTCGATTATCTTGTATTCATTTACTTGACAATTATGGTGTTATTTAATGATTTTAGTAATAATATAATTGAAATAAAATAGCATCTTATTTAAAAATGCTAGTTAACGACAGACGAAATAAAACCCAAGGGACAGCCGAAACTTGAATATTTCCGGATCAAGCGATTTTAGTCTTAGAGATATCTAGAGCTATGGATTTCTCTCTGGTTTACATCAAATACGTTAATAGCTTTGTCTTGAAATAAAATATAGAGTGTAAACCAGATTAAACTAAAGCTTATAAAATTGCAGAATCGTAAAACCTGATATAAATGAATGGAATAGATACCATAAAACTACTGGAGAAATATAAATTTAAATTCGCAACTCTATGAAACTGAAATTCCTATAGTGGGGCTAATAGTTTTGGCATTAAGTTCAGCAACCGGATATAATCACTATTCACTAAAGGGATGTTTTATTTTTCGGGATTTAAACTTTCCCGAGGCTGTAATATCTGTAATGGAAACAAATATTAAAGGCTTTTTGGCAAATAAAAGAGTGAACGTTTATAATGGAAAATTATTTATTACCTTTGATTTTATGTAATCGATATTTGGTACTTTCCTGTTCTACTTCTATACATGTATGAAAACAATTCTGAAGTACCTATTTCTCACATGGAATATGGTTAAAAATTGCGTATGGACCATGAGTTTTCACTCAAGTTACTGTTATGATAACAATTTTCAGACCTGTATTATTTCTCTAAATATATATGTATATAACTCAGCCCCAGTAACAGTGCAAATTTATTTCGAGCCAAACATATTTAGCTGGTGACAGTAAACAATGTAGCTAACACGGAGCAAAAATAGTTGCTAATAGGAAAAGTGTCGGTGGTCGTTAAGCACGCGCGCCCTTTGGGAAGCAGTCATATGTTTTATTCAGGCCCTCCGTGTGTGGCACTTTATTTTAGTTAGTTGTCACTATATATGTTTTGTCTCAAAATGAGAGTATAAGTAACTAGCTATTAACCGTTATTTTTCTAGTAAGTTTGGCATTTTACAATTAATAATGTCAATCTATGGCTTTAAACCACCTGAATACCAGAGGTTGTATCTCAGACCAGTCTATTTTGGATTCCTCGTAAAAATTTAAGTCTTTGATACCTCGCATCAAGTGATAGATATGTGGAAAAGATATTAATAAATAAAATGTCACATACCATTAAGAACAAGAAGACAAGAAGATACAATGCCGCTGTTTAGAAAAAAAGCGCGTCTCTTCCATGCTCTTTTTCAGGTTTTAGAAATTAAAAAAAAATATGAAAACAACCAAAAGTCAATTTGACAATTTGCTCAATGTGACCAAATTATTTGGCTTTTGTTTCTTATTGATTAGGGAATTGAAATTTGATTTAAATTTACTTTGCTTATACGAAAATTTAGGTATAATACAGTAAATTATAAATGATGTTACGTTCACAATAATCGTACCAAATGTCTATGGGCGGTTATATTTTAATAGTGCAATTTGTAAATCCATCACGTAGTCATTAAACTGGACAAACAGTGTCCGACTCCAATCAACCTTTGACAGCGATCCAGTAAACAGAGATTAATTGCGATCCAATCCTTTCTTGATTATCTTTGATGTTATGATTACCTTTTGCACTGTTTATTTTTAATAAACATTTTTTTTTATTTACATTCAAACGTCACAGCTCAATTACAGATTATAAAAAAAGTTATTTACTAGTACTGTGCTTATTTGAAATTAATTTGATAAAATAATAACTTAGGTACACATTTATTATCGCTATAATTCACACATAATAGTCACAATTTATCCTTGGGATGGCATAAAAAGCCAATTTCCTACGCAAAAACCAAAAGTAAAACCTTTGTAATATCAATTTGGCTCTCATGCATTTATTCATAAGGCATCAGGTCATATAATTTATATGTGAAAGGAGGAATCGTATATTCACGGGCGATTTCTTCGTTTTGCGCGTTTGCCCAAGTTATGTGGAATATGCCACTCTGGGGGGCACTTACTTATGGCTACGTCTTTTAGCTGAATATATTGGGAGAGGGTTGCTAAATATTTATTACGTAAATTTCAAAGAGTTCTAATTTATTATAATTGTATAATGTAAACAATATCAATCCAAAAGATTTCATAAAAGTAAGTATATTGTAATTTAAAATAAGCAAAATGCTTATTACCTAATTTAATCGTTGAACAAGCAAAAAACCACAGCCGACATAATTTCTGTCACACCATAAACTTCAATTGAGACTCATTAGTTAGGTTAAATGAGTATAGTACATTTTATTGCCGTTTTAGTAACACTTTGTTTTGTATTCATTGATTTTTGCCAGCCCTACGCGTGGCGTAGATTTTTGGTGTTATTACGCGTCAACTATTGTAATGTATAGGGCGCAGTGCGACAAAAATAAAAATTGCCACTAACCCCTTCGCTTTTAGCGCGAAATATTTATGGCGTGATTATAATATCTCAAGTGGTTTTTCCCACTTTGTATGCTAGAATGGCTTTCTTAAAACATTGTTTTCATCTTATTTAGACAGTGCTTTTGACTTAAACGTTGTACCGTACAAGGTAGGTATAAAAATGTGGAGTTTATTCAACTTAAAGCACTTCAAAGGAAACTTTATACAAATATGAAACTTTTTTTACAAGAGTCATATTTATCTATATTACAAAATCATGATAGAACACTCTATTTTTCAAGTAAGCCTTTGTAATTTGAATCGATCGTTTTAAGTGATCGCATAGTAAATAGCTTTGCTTTTCAGCTATTATAATTTTATCTTGAAAATAAACTTAGTCGTGTTATGTTAAAAGGTAAGATCCCCCGTGTAAGTTGGGTTGGCCATGCGTCTTGTCTCTGCTGCCCTGGTCAGTGCCTTTCCGATTACTCATGTGAATGAACAGTTTTGATAGTTGAACTTTTGACTTATTGTAATTTTAAAAGGTTACACGTTTTGTAAATATTTCTCAAAATTCAAAGTTGAAATTCTATTAATGTGTTCATTCGTTTTAATACTTAATTTAAAATTAATCGCTGGGACTGGGGGGAACAAGTATGATACAATATTGTTACAATTGAAGCCCTGTATTGTTGTTTCCAAAAATATCGTTATATGTAATACTTTATAATCAACAGAAGGTTTGAACTCATGAGTTGATGAATGTTATGAACAGTGAACTATTAATTACTATTTCACTAAATTAAACCGCAATACCTAAAGTAAATATTGGTGGTGTTTTATTTAAGAATTTGGGTTCAAAATATTTATGGGCCAGATTTGTTTATAGTCGTCTTCTCAATATGAAAAAATGCGACATTGTTCTCTTGTTATTGTTTGAAAAAGTTGGTAAACGATCAAATTGCAACAGTCCCTCTACAATGACCATTAGGGAAATCTGCACACTAGTGTTGTTTAATTTATTTGCTCGAATATTCTTAAACTATCGGTTCTGTGGTGAGCGATACGCTTATTTATGTCTTAGCTAGGAATTAGGTTGAGTTCCCGCGGGATGACCGAACAAATTTATGTAGATTCGAGGAACTTGAACGCTATGTATTAGTTGCCATGGATTTTAGCTAATTTTCTGGATGTGGTTATGGAAAGAAGAGTTTTATACTATATAGTCAATGTATTGAATGAAAGTTAAGGGTGCACAAAAGTAAATACAGCATTAACGTATAATAGATTATAAAGATATTATTTAAAAATACGAATTGTTAATTAATTGCAATTCAAAAATTAAACCTACAATCATACCACAAGTTCAGTTGTATTACTTTTTTAGTTAAATAATTTATCACTTAACTTAATTGATTTGACTTATAATCGTATGTCCACTCCATGGGGCATCCACAGAAATCCTCTATCGCGATTTGTCCGACGATTCGCATTTGATCTCGCTCCAAGTCTTACCGGCTCTCTTCACCTCAACTGCAACAGTACGTCGCCAGGTCTGTTTAGGACGGCCACGCTTCCGCTTCCCTTGAGGATTCCAGTCAAGTGCGTATTTGGGTATATGATTGGGATCTCTCCGGAGAGTGTGGCCAATCCAGTTCCACTTGCGACACTTTACATGCTGGGCAATTGGCATTTCCCGCCGTTGAATAATTTATGGACAATATTTATTAATGATTTTTACTTACACTGAAATAAATAAAAATGTCTATTTAAGCCTTTACTATTTATTATATTTTTTGTTACAATCAAAACAAAGATTTTGTTTGTACATATTTTTTATCAATTGTTTTCCCCATCTAGTCAAAACGAAGCTTAATAATATTTTACAAAATAATTTATTAATAGTTTTAACTTGAATTGTTTTTGTGATCAATAATATTAAAGTGAATATCAAAACTCTGAAATGGTGATAAAAAAAAACGAAAGTGTTTAATTACTAGCCACGGTAATTACATTTTTCCATAAAAAAATAATAAGGAAATATCACCCTTGTAGACATTATCCATTTAGCAAATTGAGTGAAATACGTCCCTCGCGAGGGACATTAAAAATACGCCTTAAAACTTTTAATATTCTTTTAAGACTTTGATTTTCCCTTTATCATTATTTATGTAAGAATAAACGGTAAAAGGCGATAAGTCCGCGTTATTATATTTTCCTAACTTTTTTCTCCCCCAAATATAACAGGCCACAGAGTACACGAATGATTATGTTTGCAGTAGTTTCATCTGTATTTCTGTCTGTGACATGTAATTCATAATCGACACCCATGTAACTAAGTATTACAATTTAAGAATTTCTTATATAAGACCTATTTTCCGAGGTGGAGATTCGCATTTCCTGGTCTTTGTATCCCCTGGCCATGTATTCCAGGGATATGTCACCCACGCTTCTTATATAAAACTTAAAAATCTTGTTTTTATTAATTTTCTAGGAAAAATTGTTGATTTGAAAGTTATTTATTGATTAAACGCGCATAATAAAAACTAAATTAAGAACCTTCCTTTTTGAAATTGGGCAATGGGTGGCTGATTTTATTGCACTACAATAGTGATTCTTTTCTATTTTGACGTATTGTTGACATTTCCAATGGTGTGTAATGTGAGGGTTGATACTTGTTGAGTTTTTATTAATGCGATGTATCCGGCCTTTCTACGATTGACGTTTTATTGGTACAACCATTTTTATCGGTTGATCATTTAACAGTCTTTGTTTGTCTTGTGGCGAATACAGAACAGGAAGGAAGAACGGGCGATTAACGACTCATTCGTTCTTTTATAACAATATTGATTTTGATGGCAAAAAGATGGAACGTGCTATGCTTTTGATTAAAAATTTGCTTTATTAAGCAACGGATGCTTATCTTTAGATTTGTCTGAACGAATCTGTATTGTTTCGTTCCTTACTCTTACATTCTCTTCTCTCCGATATCTCTGGAGTGGATTATATTAAGTTCCGTTCACTGCGATGCAAAACTTGGTATAAATATTTGTTATAGGTAAAATTAGTATTTTTTAACATATTTTTACAATTACGTCACGCCATTTGGTCGCAAGATTTAAGTGAAGGTATACGATCGCATTATGCAAATAGAAATTATTAAAAAAAATATGGCGCAATTTTATAAGCGCAACGATTAATAATTGAATAAAATAAACAATCATATTTATGAATAAATTTGTTTAGCTTCGTTGGTGGTACTTGGATAGAAATCATCTTTGGTAAAATAATAACTTCACAGTAAATATGAAATCTATTTTTTTTTATAGAAGAGAGGGCATACGAGCAGGAGGCCCACCATAAAGGTGAAGTCGCCGCCCATAGACACTCACGCGGCTAGGAGCTCGTGAGTGCGTTGCCGGCCTTTAAAGGAAAATTGGGAAATGGAGGGATTAGGGGAAGAGGACGGGGGAGGAGGATGGGCACCGGAAGATCTCACTCACCGAACGAAACGCGAGTACAGAATGAACAAAGTCCAATTGCATCACTTTACGCCGGTTTTCCGTGAGAGAGTGGTATTTCTCCGGCCGTGCCTGCCCATTCGGCTGAAACTCTATGTAACAGCATGGCACTCCCACTCAAAGAAACCACGATTTACTGGATTGTTATGTTCAAAGTAACATAATCTTTTAAATCAAACCTTCTTATACAAATAAAAATATACCAATATATTAATATAAATTGTATACCTGATACAGAAGTAAAAACCACTGCAATAAGATTCCCTGGTAAAAATGTAATTCCAATTCATACATCAAGATTGATTAAGTTCTCGAAACATCATGTTATGTTAATATTGTAATTAATACTCTAACCGTTCAAAAATGTTTAAATACTCATTGTTAAACCATATATGAATAGTTTGATTCGCTTTAAAGAATTTCTCTTATAAATTGTACCCATAATCCAGGCGAATCCCCTTAATGTGTTTGCATAATGGTTACCATTAAAGCATTATAACGATCCGTTGGTTACCCCTAAGACATTTAAAACTAGATTTAGTGCTTCTATACAAGACCTGGAATCAAACATTATTAAAGAAATCATAGTTTCTTAGTTTCTTAGTCTTTTTAATTCTTCGAATATGCTTCTTGAGTTTATTATCACATTACAGTTAACGGTATTATTAATTGTTTTACAGTTCCTCTAAGATGTAAATTAATCACGTTAAGTCAAAAAAATAATGTGCAAACACAAATTCGGAACAGACTAAAATTTAATTCAAGAAATTAAAAATATTTCTTGCTTATTTGGTTTGGTTTGACAGTCACAATTCAGATCTCCATTATAAGTATAGTGTAACTTGTGTTTGTTGAGCACGCTCTCTCTTATTCCATGTTATCACTACAGTGATTTTGTATACAAAATACAAAAAAGCAATGAAATATACTTAAGAAAAGATTTTTTTTTCAATTTGTTAAAAATAAATATATGCTCTTTGTCTCCTGCATTGTGAAAAATTACAATCTTGCCTATTTACTTGACAAATATGTAATTTCAGTCTAAGCCTACTATTTTTAACATTTAACAGTACCAAGTATTCATTTACACTACCTACAGTCTATATTAAGTAAAGTTTAATAAAAATGTATCTTTTAATTTTCGATGGTAGTGCATCGGCCACAATCAATCATTTTAGTTTCAAAGGGTTCTTGTATACTTGACTTATATAAAAGTAGTTCATATTTAGTACTAGAGCGTGTGATGTACATCGCGTGCTGAGTTGCGCAAGCGCAGGCCGCAGTGGTTGGGTGCGCAAGCAGGCCGCGCCTGAATCACTTCCCGTGTGCACACATGTCCTCGTAGATAGATTTCTTCTCTTTGGATCTGTAAAGGACATCCAAAATTTCAGTAAACTATTAATCGATCTCACAAAAAGAAAATAATATTTTAAGTACATTTGAGACGTATGACGTATGTTATCCGATTTTCAATATGGCAAAAATTCTGACCATATTTAATTCATAGTACGTTAAATATAACTTAGCCAATGGTTTGATAAAATTAAGGTTTTGCCATTTAATTACGCTGTATTATTATTGTTGGTTTCAGGCTATTTTCATAGACGTCATTTCTTGTCGGGGTATAACAAATATATGTACTTAGAGCACATAAAAATAGCCAAGTGGAACAAATCAAACGCGACGAAAATCGCGATGTATCATTGCTTTTACTTGTAGCGTCCGCAGGGGCTCTCCACGCTTCAGCTCCGCGCGAATTACTTAATAAATTACAAGTCTTCGCTAGTCCATTTGTTTCGTTCATGCAATATTCACACTAAATATGTTCATTTAAAGATCAAGTTGCAATACATGTAATGTATTAAATGAATTTTTATTTGGCTTACGTTTGTCCTGTCATTATTTTTGGAGGTCGATGGCAGAGGATGCGTTTTCCATTCGACACAGATATCCGCTTGGGCAATTAGACAATTTTGCGGGTTTTATGATAGGACTGAAGGTTAATTAATTATGTAATATGGCTATATTTTTTTCCGGTTTAAAGTTACCGAAGTAAGAGTCGTCATATTAAGAACGACGCTCAACGAAGCTCAAAGAATCGGATTCTGAGGACTATAGGGTTGTCATGCCGGTGGATTTTTATTATAAATATTGAACAAATGTTCAAGTTGCAAATCGCCAACTAATTAGTTTTGATATTCACTTCGTATATTTTCATACAAGACCTTGTGAAAACAAAGTCATTGTTACATTTGAGTGATTCAATATTTCGTGATACACCGAGGCCGCACGCCAACCGGAGATTCTGTGTTAAGGATATACTCGTATGGCCTGATTTATATTATAAACATTAATAATTAAATCACTTTATATGTAACAAATTAAGGTATTGTCCTATTAGTAGTAGTAACTTGTAATTAACTCCATATTGAGTTATAGGAAAGAAGGATTTTTTATTTCAAGTCCTTTTTACGAATTATTATTTCGCCAGGAGCAAATGTGTTACTAAACAAAGGGTACAAAGACTATTGTAGTTTTATTGATTTATGATTGACTGTGGAATATAAAGGCAAGGTAGATTTATACCAATTTCAAACTAGGTGAGTCACATTCCGCGACATGGCAAAATAACAATTTGTTTATACGGTACACAGTTTTTGGAAGCATGTGGCTATTTTATATCAACGACCAAGAGGGCGATACTTTGTGTCGTGTGCAAGTGAGCCAGAAATATTTTTAATCTAAACAAATATGCGCCGCTTCAAAATAAATATCGCGGTCGATTAGGCGGTATCTACGAAGTTTGTTTGATATTTGACTGACTGCGTAAAATGTAAGGGTAAGGTGTTTTGTTGTTTCTGATCTAAACAGATTACTATATCTAAACAAAACAGATACTTGATTATGTCCGTATGTATATCTGAAGACAGTTCTTGTATATTTAGGTAAAAAAAAAATGTTTTAAATCGACTTGTATTTTGATTTATAAGTCAAAGAATCCAGTTGTAAAAATTGTAAATCTGTGGATAAACTGCAAACCGATTTATTAAGCTGTAAACACATGTGTTACGATGTTGGTTTCGTGGAAAACACGAAAATAACTAGTGTAAACTACACCTAATTGAATGTAAAAAATCAACGTTGACCAGAGCCGGATCACTTAGGACAAAAAGAGCACAATATGTTTACGTTACGCAAACGGCGAAACGGACAGTATTTTATGGGTGTATTGTTTGGTCTAAGTTATACACGAATTGAGTTTTAGAGATTAATAAATATATCTATCGCTATTTAGTTAGCTTTTGACAATATCAGTATAGTGCCTAAGGAAACCTTTACTTAATCTTGTTAATCGAACTTCGTGTTCTAATTTCTTGAATAGTATTTAGTATTATTGTTTCCCATCTATTATGCATAAGTGCTTTACAAAATTCAATTAATTTATTAAAAGTCTATGACGCTTTTAGTCAAAAGACTTGACTTAAACTTTTTAATTTATCAAGTCGGTTGGTTTGGTATATTGATTTAATACACACCTAATATGTATTTTTCCGTTGTGTTAGCAACCACACAAGCTATAAATCGCTTTTATTGGGGCTAACTTTTGTGAGAAGTGTACCTATACTCAGCATTAACAATATTTCTTAATGAAACTTGGACCAAACTGTAAAAATGTGTTGTTTACGTGGCGTGGAGCGATAGTTGAGTATGTAACTGTTTCCAACTATTTGAAATAATCCGTTTATAGAGTGTGATATGATATTAAACACCCGTAAAATTCTTTAACAGTCTGGGCCTAGGTATATCAGGATGTTTGGGTAAGTAGTACCCATAAGTACACAATATAGTGTAGGTTTTACACATAATATAGACACTTGTAAATCAATGCAATTAGATCAGGGGTAGAACTGATTGCAGTATTCTGCATGCATTGCTAAAGTTATACAATTATTTATAATTCTAGATTTAAATTAGCATATCTTTCCGGTTTTACTTAATTTAATGTATGTGTTTTGTATTTTTTTTTTGTATACTTCGCACCCTTTTCACCAGTCTAATTGTATTTTAAGTATTATTTTATTGTGTTGTCTGATAGAGATCGCTTATTAGCGATAAGGCCGGTCGTTGCTCTTATATGTTCTAACATCTATTAACGTCATTTACCTCTACTGTTTAAGTGCAATAAATTGTAAATAAATAAATATTGTCCGCCTCTGTCCCCCTTTATAATTCTTTCGGTCTAGGATGCACCCATTGCTGAGTTTCGTTTCGAACTGGACTTCGTCAGCGTAGCCCAATTCCACGCATAATTACCCAAATCAATCATTTTCTTAACTCTGCAACAGCATGTAACATTTTTTGACATGGTTGTGTCAAGCTTAAGAATAATTTAAGTGAATCAATGCTTTTTGGCTTCGGTCGTAAATAAATAAAGTTTTAGACAGGCAGATCATATAAAGTGCCGTTTTGTTAAAAAATTGAAATAATACAAAATGCAAGTTTCCTAAAAAATATTTCTTATATTAGATTTGTATTATCAATTTTATATCGTACAGGACATTTCAGTCATCTGAGTCATTTCATTTAAAGCAAACATTGTATGTTGAAAGGTTCATAGTAACAAAAGACTTGAGATATTCTTTGACAGTCTCTGTCTGTACGTTTGTTGTTTCCTTCCACTTAAAATAAACATTACACGAGTGAATTTGTACGAATGCATTGAGAGGAGGCAAGCGAGCAGGCGGGTCACTTCGAGTGATGTGCCAACCGCCGCCCATGGACACCTGCAACGCCAGGAGGCTTACAAGTGAGTTGCCGGCCTTTAAGCTCCGTTCCTCTTCAGGAACGCTCTTTTCTTTGTATTTTAAATCGTTATAAGAGAAAAAAATAAACTTAAAATAATGATTTTATGATATATAGCAATGTTAATTAGACTTCGCTCAGCTCAATGACCACTGGTTTTCAGCATGGCCACTTACAGGCACGAATGCATAGACAACATATAAAAATATATAAACGCAAAAAAAGTCATAAAACACAAAACTTAAATAATATTACTTACTTACTTACATCTATTGAAAAAAGAATCTAGAATAACAACAAAAATAAATTCAATATATATATTATAATAGAAACATTATTATTACGATTTAGGATTCATTAATAAATAAGCGTACAATTTGTTAAAAGATCAGCAACGCACTCTTGATCTCACAGCCACCTATACAAAATGAATTCAATATAGTGAGATTCTTCTGAAGATTGAAATAACATCTCTCTGTTTAATTTGTTTTACTTTATTAAATTCGCATTGTATCAAAAAAAAATCATTAAAAACTAGTCCAAGGAGACCATATATTTTTATCTCTATTTTGGTCTGCTACACTGTTATGGCTGCCTTAATTCGATCATGATTAAAAAATACCAATAAATATCATTGATACAACGTATATAGAAAACATAATATCTGTGTAATATTTCTTGTACACTGAATATGATATATAATTAGAATCAACAATGTCTAAAAAGTTTCTATTTGGGTGTTCCATAAAAAACCTTGTTGAAAACCAAAGAAAACCATTATACAGTTCAAATTCCAAATGTTGTGGTTATCTACAAAAAGCTATTACAATGAAATAACGCTTCAATATGTTGTCTTTAACAACATGTTTTAATTTTGATGAGTTTAGGAGCTTTCAAAGCTGTGGTGGTTGAGCTTAGACCAGCGTTTGTGTAATAAAAATAATACTTTCGTGAGCTTCCGCTTGTTCGATGGTGATAATAGTAATAGACATTTTTTAGGATGTAATGTTGTAGGGGTAGAAAGCTCACCTTCTTGCCTGACATCTAATGTATGATTACAAGACACACATAGAATCAAGAATTTAATTTAGAATTTTATTAAAAATATTTATCTATAGTAAAATACCATTTCATACGAGTACCATTAATTAAAGGGCCGGCAACGCACTCACGAGCTCCCAGTCACGTTTGTATATGGGCGACTTATTTATTTTACTGAAAAAAAACAGACACATCACAAAAATACAATATCAGAAAACTACAGAGGCATCTAGAAAAATGTTTCACAGATAAGATAAGTACAGAAACAACAAAAAACCCACGGGAAGAAAAGCAAAACAAAACTATTCTATAAATTAAAAGTTCTTCACCTATTCTATAAAAAGTACTAAATAGGTTAACATCAGTTTCGCATTACAAGAAAATATTATTTTCTATGCAATCAAGCATAAGACCGTCGAGCTAACGCACTGCATACAAACATGAAAGTTTACATCAACTGCAGACCGAATTTTATAAATTTATTTTACAGTTATCCATTAGACATATTATAGAGAAGCGATCGGTTTCGCTAACGTTTCGCACATTGGATTATCATCAGTATATAAAAAATATAAATCATAGATAGACAAACATTAAATATCGTTAACTTGTTCGTTTTAGTGCCTCCGTTGCAACAGAGATGGCGTTAGTGGTTTCATATAACATACTGTGACTTAAATCGCGTATCATTTAAAAAAACATATTGTTTAAAATAACCAAAGTGAAGCAAAATAACCATTTATAATGGTTTTTTATTAATCATTTAATGAATATAAAATTATTTTGTATTATTAGTAGTAGATATGTACCCTTTGGTAATAATTAAGTAGTAGTCTTTTTCACGCACGACCTTAAGAAAGTAAATAATAACTGTAAAATGTTAGTGAAACAGTGTTATGAAAAAAAAATGTATAGACAGCAGAAAAAATATTTAGGTTTTTAAGTTACTTCAAATGCAGACGTCACTAAATGATTATTTTTAAGTAGAATTGTTAATTTTATAGAATATTTCATTTGAAAAAAAACACAAGTTTTGCCAATTTATGCGGTCATAATAAAAGAAACATACGTAGCTCTATAATCTATGTCAAGATCGTACACGTCTATTAAAATTCATGATTTTACAGATGATTATTATCCGGTGGTTCGTGAGCACGGTATAATTACAATTATAATTATTCATATGAAATCGTGTTTTCGATTGTCTAATTTATATTTTTGTACACACGTATCTACTTTGTTCGAATTTTTTATTTGAAATTTGTTTTGACCAGATTGTCTGCTGTGTTTATTATTTGATGCTGCAAATCGTTGAACAAATAAAGCATATTTAAACAATTTAATAAAAACACAAGCGTCAAATATATATTCGCGTTGTTTAAAAGTTCATTCGTTAAATATATTATCTCAATAAGTTATATTATTTACCGAAAGGACCGATGATGATTTAAGTTTGTCGTATAAATAAGGAATATAATTAAGTTGCCGAATACAGATAATTATTTTTAATTGTTTGTCAATGGATAACATTAAATATCTTTTAGTTTATGTATTTTTAAAAATACACTAAGTTACGTTATAACAAACAATTTGTTATTTATATAGAATGAAAGTATGACTGCGTATAATCAACGCTCGGACTTAATCATATATCATTCGCGTTCGGTTTTCAAATGGGTAGCTTATGAAACATCGGGATTCCAATTATGAACGCAATTTGAAAGAGAAATAGACTATAGAGCGTAGAGTGTACGGTAAGCCGTCGCAGGTATGTGGTATGTGTTACGTAACGAGCGACATAGGATGCTTTAGTTCTCTCGTGTTTACAGTGGCCGAGAGCAGTGTCGCTTGTCCCCACTGCGCATCGATCCGCTCCGCCCAGCACTCGCTCCTCCCAGCCGCCGCCCGAACTGACTCCCCCCCCGCCCCTCGCAACACCCTCTCACTCCTGCACTCACCTCCCGGCCTTTGTCGCGCTGCCGCCCGCCCGCGCGGTCACCTGTGTCGCACGTCCTCAGTCGCTAAGCGGCCGCCACGCGCGACACCCGCTTACTGCGCGCTATACTATTATGAAAGTGACGTGATGGACAGCAAAGAGTTCGGTGCCGTTCCCGGCTTGCCGGCTGGATTGGACTATTTTATGATGCCTCGAGTCACGCAACAGACTCCGCATTTCGACTTTAGAAAACTTGGAGCGAGCTTTAGCGGTCGTGATGATGAAAAAATAGAAGACAGACGCACCCCGGATTATCCGACGGAGCGAAGAGATGCGCCTGCACCCTGGCCCCTCGGACTAGGTGTTCAGTTCGTCAACCCAGCCACAGGGAAAAAACGAGTGCAGTGCAATGTTTGTTTAAAAACTTTTTGCGACAAAGGCGCCTTAAAAATTCATTTTTCGGCTGTGCATCTACGAGAAATGCATAAGTGTACGGTCGAAGGTTGTACAATGATGTTTAGTTCGCGCCGTTCGCGTAATCGACACAGTGCTAACCCCAACCCTAAGCTACATTCGCCACACGTAAGGCGCAAGATATCAGCGCATGATGGACGGTCAGCTCAACCCTTCCCATTGTTACCGGCATTGGCGCGATTACCTCTTCCATCACCAGCTCTGTTACCACCTGAGTTAGCAGCACGATTACCTCCGTCGCTATCAGGAACTCATGGACCGACACCATTGCCTCCTCGCGTGCCCCTTGAAGATCTTCGTAACTTTAGTGAAATTGAAAAGATGTACAGGAGGATTCCCACCCCTGATGAGGCTTCACGTCATGCTTTGGACCTGGTTAAGACTCAAGTGAGCTCAGATTGTGAATCTTTTACTTTCAATGATAGTAGTTCTGAAGTTTTAGATGTTGAAAAACAAGAACATAATGATTATCAATTATCTCCAGCGACAGACAGACAGGGCTACGATGACCAGCCGGAAGATTTAAGTGTAAATAAAAGGAGCGGAGACATAAAGCCTACAGATGATAAGCTTACTGAAATAAGTAATACAAACGATATCACTATATCTGAAGCTAAATCATTACTAATTCCGAACAAACGTAAGAGGAAAAGTGGTAATCCAACAAGGTGTTCACAAAATAATGAATATAGTGTATCGGATGAAGAATGCAACAGTGATTTATTCAAAAACTTATCAGTGGCTGGAACAAGTCAACAGAATGAAGAACCTCTATCTCTAAAAAAGCAAAAGCCTGAAAAGTGGGAGCCGTTTCGGAAAAGCGATGAAACAAATGTGGAAGCGGAACAAATGAGCCGTGTAAAAGCGGAAAGTGAATCTGATGATGAATCAAGTGCTCCGAGTGTAGTAAGAGAGGGTTTACGATTACGTTCCGACCTTTACACGCCGAGTGACAGTGGCAGTGACTTACATACATTAGAAGAGCGGCTTGCGCGAGTGAGATCGCCTTCAGGGAGTAGTGACAGAACTGATGATAGAGCTGACATAAACGACATCGAAATACCAATAGACGAAGAAAATCCTGATAGATGTACTGCGTGTGGGAAAATATTTCAAAACCATTTTACTCTACGGATACACTACAGAAATGATCACCTGAAGCTACATCACCCTTGCGAAGTGAGTGGCTGTGATGCTGCATTTCCTTCACGACGTAGTCGAGACAGACACAGCTCCAACATAGACTTACATAGAAGATTATTGTGTACTTCATCACCAGACAATCGAGAGCGTCCCCCGTTTGAAGTCAACGCGGAATTATTAAATAAGTTATACGCAGACATTAAAGGCCTCGCGTCAACGCTAGAAAGCCTTCGATATAGCGGTGAGGAAGCGTCACAAATGCCTAATTACGTATCTGAAACAATGAAATTCTATAGCCGAAACCTAAGTGCATTGCAAGCTGGCTTATTCCCCCAGCTTGGGGATCGGTTTTTTCCAGCCCAATTTCTAATGAACAATGGGGCTTCACAACCAGGAAGACTTTACGGGGCCCCAGCGGGCGCTCAATCAGCTAGGGAGTCGTTGTCGCCATTATCAGCATCGTCTCCTCCAGGTATTTCACCCGGACGCCTGGATGCAGCGCACGCGCGCCCCCGCGACGATCCGAAGCTGCTTTTTCGTGAGACTTCTGAATCATTTAAGAAAATGACCTCCTTATGTGAGCGACAGGAGCAATTGTACCAACACCACGTCCCCGTGTCATGACGCTACCCTTACAACACTCGCGCATCATGGTGATTAACTCCATAAACCGCGAAAGACTATGTAAATATATCTAATTGTTAATAATATTAATTGTGTTAATTCTATCATAATTCGTTTTGTATTTTTCTTGTGATATTTAGACAAATATATTGTAATCCCAGGAACTGTAAGTTAGGGATAGTCCCGCTTATTAATGTTGAAGCGGTGTGCAATAAGTTCATTATGGAAATTATTTCGTGTAGAATATTCGTAATTGATGTTGAAAGTAAACGTTATCTGATCAGCTTCATTTATTGTTCTGGCGCAATAAACTCATTGAGGAAAAGTTAATTGTTTTTATTTCCAATAGTGCGAGCGTGCGGATCGAAGAGGTAACCATGTAACGCCTTATTAATAACATTGTTTACAGCAAATGCACTTTGTGAGCTCGCTCAGGTGTAACAAGTGCCTTAGCTTTTTTCATTGTGTCATGCTTGGTGACCATTACGACTATCCCTTATAAGTATTTAGAAACATTTAAATATATATATCAACAAGCAATGACAAATACGATTATGTAAAGTGGGAACGAAAACACGCAGTCAGCTCAGTTATTAGTAATAATTAATATTTTATGAGTGGGTTAAATGAATTTTTACTTCCGTATAAAAACGAACACGCATTTGTCACATTTTAATAGTTATTTAAATTATGGATTAAAAAAAATACAAGATCAATTATTTATGGAGATTAATCAGAGGGTTCATTATCGATTTGTTTGATAGATTATTTTTTTATTAAACATAATGTGGCATTAATATCTAATCAGTTAAGAACCTAATATATATGGACAAGGTTCTACTAAAAGTTTAAAGATTATTTAGGTTTATATGGTAAGTGTAAGATATAGAGGTAAAACATTATAAATTAAGCAATCATAGAAAAATAAACTTATTTCAGTACTAAACTCCAACAAAGACCCTAAGAATATATCAGTGGAAATTACGCTTTACGCGCAAAAATATAATATCTACGACATATAAGGTATAATACAATAATATATATAGATATAATCCTATACCTACAACCTTAATAATAATTAATTAAACAATTTAAACGAGCATTAACTATTTGCTAGTTTTCTCTTATCGCGATGTCGCTAACTTTATAAGATATACACAAAATAATTTGTTCAGCGTGGGCTGAACGAAAAATGCATTAGAAACGTATTTAAATTTGAGATTATATCCGATAAAGAGTTTTACGTTAACAAAAAACTGATTCGACACTATTATAATTTTTAATACATAAACGTCAATTTGTATTTTTACATACGTTGTAATTTAGCTATCTGTCGTGAGAATTGGCGTGTCTACGGATAACCTTAAGTTTAATAATAGGTTAGTGATCAAACGCTAGACATAACTCATGATTCCAAACAAAAAATAATCCATGTTTTTGTGTTTTTACACGCATACGACTAGTTTTTGTTAGACTTTTTTTTTGTCTTTTATCTCAATGTATCCGATGCAAATTGCAGTTAATGCTTTGGGATAGGAAAATATATGTTGCGATATGTGCAGACAATTATTTTGTTTTTAAAAATTTACACTTTTTCAAAGAGGTTGTATTAGATTAGAAAACCTTTTTTTGGGATTGAGGACTTCTTTCTTATTTTAAAAAGATGCGAGCGAGTTTTTATTACATTCAATAATATTATGATTCTAGCTATTGCATATAAATATATATAAATGAAAAGGTATCTAATATCGAAAGTCAACCACAACATCACCGAGATACGAACCCAAGAGGATTTAAAAACATATTTGACATACTCATTCTGTTTAGCCCAACTTAGCTAAGATGACCTGGACAAAAAAATCTTTTAGACTGGAAGTTAGAAGGAACACTAAATTATTATTATTACCTTTCAAGTAGTATGAAATCTTTGAGTCCTATTACCACATACTAATTGGCTAACCTAATTTAATGACACGTAACATAAACGAAGTCTTATTAACATAGGAGCTAAATTTTAGTAAGACACATAAAAATCGTAAATTTCACACACGTTTGGCTAGTCAATGGAAAGATTTTGCCTTGTGTTATGTAATAAATATACTACGTATGTATGAATTTAATAAAAAATACACACGCAGACTACAGTGTTGTGAGACAGACTAAATATTGTACTGAACTACCCGGTCACTATATTGACAGAACTGGGTACTACGTGATTACCATAATTTTGCACATTGAATAGTTGACCAAATAAAATTCTTAGGTTAAGTTATAAATCCTATATAAAATTTATATTTTTATTATACTTAAACTAAATAAAACAATTATGTTGAATCACAAAAAAATATGGTAAAATCGATTTGGTAACTGGTACAAAAAAAAACTCTTGTTAAGCATAAACATGATAAATAGCGCTAATTTTAAATAATAATATTTTCGAATTAGACTAATGTTCTATTACTTTAAATTGCTGACAATTATGTCTATCAAGGTTTGACTTTGACAAAACGATTTAAAAATAAAGCCATTTGTTGTCGTGAAGGTTGCGGTAATATTAAACGATACTCTGTGAGTGGTTTAATGTTAATCGTTCGAGCCCCGTAAAAATAGTAATTTATAAGCACAATATTTGAAGCTATAAGCCATGCTTTTGGGTGCACAAGTCTGCTACAAATGTTAAAGATTTTATACAGCGAAATCAAACGAAAAGTAAAATCTTGTGTTTTAAAATGTGTCTGTACACTGCATTATATCGAAACAAAATTTTAAGGATTCTATTTGTTAAATATAAATGTATTAATTAGCTAATTCAATAGACAACTCTAAGTGTGGACTTTTTATAGAAGAGGGGGCAAACGAGCAGGAGGCCCACCATAAAGGTGAAGCCGCCGCCCACAGACACTCACGCGGTTGAGAGCTCGTGAGTGCGTTGCCGGCCTTTAAAGGAAAATTGGGAAATGGAGGGGTAGGGGTAAGGGGAGGGGAAAGGATGGGCACCGGAAGATCTCACTCACCGAACGAAACGCGAGTACAAAATGAACAGAGTCCAATTGCATCACTTTACGCCGGTTTTTTGTGAGAGAGTGGTATTTCTCCGGCCGTGCCTGCCCAGTCGGCTGAAACTCTAAGTAACAGCATGGCACTCCCACTCCAAAAAATGTAATAGGTTAAACGTTTTTGCATACACTTGTTAATCTGAAAAGTTTGCGTGTAAGGACACCACTACCAGACACTAATTATCTGTTAATATTGGTTGTATCCAAATCACTACGTTTTAACGCACAAAACCGCGGGCGCTTTAACTATTTATACACATTAACCCAGGGATAGAAATGGGAAACTTAAGTTTATACAACACACAGCCCCAGGGTCTACTATTAATTACGTTTGTCAATCTTCGGTCACTAACACCCATCTAACATTTAAGTATAAATTAATATACCTACAGTAGTTGAATTGATGTGTAGTATGTTATACCTACATTGTTACTACAAATAGGTTTTAGTATCATATATTTAAAGAGGATGCAAAATGTTATCTGTAAATGTTTACAGAGTAGAAGAAGCATATAAAACTTGTGCTTGTGCACTTAGACATATGATATTCGCCGCGTTAGAAATGTAAGGTAAAGCCCTGAAAAAATTAATTTGTGTAAGCCATAGACTGTTACTTTTAATTTAGCTAAGGTAATTACAAACGTTATATTGAAAGTGGTTGACAATTTGATAATTATCTTTTAGCAGCTTCTCATTTACCAAGGACAAAATGAACAAAGGCCCCGTCGCCGCCATGTCTCAAGACGCTCGCGGCCGTAAAAAATTATAATATTATCAAGATTAAATGGCGGCGGATGTTGGTAATATAATTTGGTCCCCTTCGGTTACACTTAGGCACATATTTAGTGGAGCACAACACTGATTAACCTGTTAAGTAATACGGTGTCGAAATTAATGCTAGTTGTAGGTAAATTATTTCTTTAAAATTACTTTTGTAGGGTGACATTTAACAGACAATGCAACGGGGAATAGAGACGTTGGAACACAGTAAATTGTTGCTAATTATTTTAGCAATAATAGCACTGTGTATTACATCATTTGGAGATTCTACGAACTAAATAAAAAAGCAAATAAACAATATATTATATGTTTACCATTTCTCTTGCCTATATCCTTTATTTGTAAATCCTTTCATTTTAAAGTTAATTGCAAATGATATTTGAAGCCAAACTTTATCTTTTACAATTATCAAATCCTAATATACCTAATTTTTAATTAAAAATACGGTAGGGGTTAAATTTTTGGGCCTATGTACATCCGTGTATTAATGCTGTTAATTTCAAAGACAAAGATGCTAAGCTACATAAGAAAATCTCAAGGAGTTAGTGCCTCAGGATACACTTTAATCTTTCTGTCTCCACAATCCACCTTCACTTGACTGAGAATGCCTAATGACTCCTTTAATCTCTTTAAAAATTCTTAAAGGAGTTCAAAAGGTTGGTAATATTTTTTGTAATTTAGCTTAGTGGTATTTGTTTTTAATTTTGTTACACGCCCCGGCCTACGTAGTTATTATCGCATACAAATATAAACAAATCAAATCTCAAATAAAAAAAAATATAATCTAGACATATTTCAAACCATCTTTTATTCGTAATACGTTTATATTTTCGTATAACCTAACTGTCAGAAAAAATCTCAATAAATGGCTTACACAAATATATGTATATTATAAAGCTTTTAATTTGAAGTCAAAAAATTGAATTCGAGTTTCACTCTTATTCAATAAACACAGTATGATAAATACATCACCCATAATAATAGATATCATACACCCCTACACCTCTTGTCATGCAAATATCGTCTGTGGCATGACAAGTGGGGAGCTTACTTATGAATATTTCATACGTGATCTGTGATCAAAGACTGTGACGTCGTATGTGACGTCACTTCACTCGTCAAATAGATTTACGTTCCCGCGTTAAGTGAGACAGAAATTTTAAAAAGAGAATTCCGAATTGATAGCCTGATGTCATTCATTAGTTCACTTGTGTGACTGAAAAATTGTAATTACACTTTTAGACGATATTATCATTTGGATTGGAAAACTTTTTATATATTATACTATATACAATACTATATAGAACCAATGGGAATTTGACGAGTCTGAAAATGTATGTATGGGATACCTTTATATAAGCAGTGCCTCAGCATGTTTTATGACAATTGATATGTATGTATTTGAAATTTGTTGAACCATAGGTTAACTTTCTTACAACTAGGTTCTTTTGATAGAGATAAACATAACTGTCTTATAGGGCTATCACTTGTCACATTAGTGGCGTGAAGCTCGAATGCAAAATTCACTGGATCGTGACAGCCCTGACGTCCGGAACTGATGGTTTTGACAAGCGTCTATGTTGCGGCTTGACACATGACATTGACTTTTTACATTTAAACGCAAAGTTGACTTTGAATGCCATGCGTGAAAGTAACATGTTCCCTTATTTGATTATGAAACAAAAATTAAATTAAAAAGTATGTTTTTTAACTGATCATTCATAAATTTATGGTTTATTTCTAGTCAACAAAAACATACTTTGATGCCGATGATCATATTGAACTAAGGTGGTACTCATGAAAATTGTTGGTTTGCATTATATTAGTATTTTTTATCTTGGCTACTTAAATATTGTTGCAATAATTTTTTTCTGACTTCTTAACAATTTGCCTGCCTGGGTATTTGGTCTGTCCACACATACTTTAAAAAAAAGCCATAAACATAAGTCTTATTTGGGTTGCCTAGAAGAGTTTGCTTACTAGCGATAAGACCGCCCGTTGCTCTTATATGTACTAACATCTATTAAAATTATCTACTTCTAATGTTTTAATGCAACAACGTCTGATTAAATAAATAAAATGAATTAAGAAACAAATTTTAAAATCTGATTAGCATTGGTTAATTACGAGGGAAGCTCTGTAAGTTGGTATATATGCAGACAGCATAGGGTTTGCATGAGAAAATAAAATCCTACAACTCTCAGAAAATAATCTCGCCTAGTATGAGCCATTATGTTGTACCCCTGCATTTTTATTACCATACGAATTTTATTGGCGACATTTGCTTCCTCAATATTGAACATAAACGCTTTTTTATGGCCGGGATGGCTTCTTAATGCATTGATGTTTCGTGAGTGGATTGGAAAGGTTTTTGGTTTAAGGTTACCTAACTTAGTTTTAGTATAGAGGAAAATTGTACGATTCTTAACAGCCTCCGATGTCTCGGTTTTATTGTGAATATTTAACTGGCGGTTCTTTAAAATCGTATTGGCGCTTTTCGTGTGGAAATATCAGAAGTATTTTCTAGATGATTCTTTATACTATTTAGGAGACATTATCTATCTATCTAGTCTGTATATGACACAATTTCTTAATATTACAAATCATAAATCCTTCTCTGTGGATTTCATGTTTAAAATAATATTCTTATTCGAGTTTTAAGTAATATGGTTACCATGGTAACAAAGCCATAGTAAACCAAAAACAAACAATAACGAATTGACTAATACCGAAAGAACATTCTTAAGTCACCCTATTTTAAAATGATTACAACGACCGTGTGCGCAGCATATATCGATAAGATTTTGACAGTGTTATGAGTAGGTACATTATCCAGATGTGAGGGGGGTAAGGAGGATTGGGTACACCGCACTATAACAGAAATAGCGTTTGACGTTTGTATCCGCGGTGGCGCCTGTTCACTGTCAACTTTACAGACTAGATGAGTACAGAGGCGGACTTTTACATATTTGTACCAGTATATAATCTAACATAAAAATCATCACTAAGTACGTTTAATTGCTATATATATCGTAGAAAATAGATCGTATGTGTATAAACAAAAATATCTTCTTTATTTTGCGGAATAAATTTAAATATTATTAAAATTTTGAGGATTTTTACTATTATTATTGAGACACACTAGCAGCAGACGCTGATGCGCGTGTTATTTAGGATATATAGAGATCGTCCAAATGTTTCTTAAGGAATTCAGTGAAGCCGAAAGCACAACACTTTCAGGAACTCCATGTGTTTGGGAAGAAATTCATTAACATATTGCAGTTACTTTTAACAGAGCTTAGCTTAAGAGCGGGTCCCCGGAGATGCTTGTTGTTATTAAAATAAAATAAGATTTTAATGAAAGAGGATGCCTAAAGTTGTGTAGTGCCTCAAGACTAGGTACCTACTACACTTTGTGTAGAAGTCCCTTTTTTCCTACTTAGAGTAAATATAAAACATTATTATGTTTTTAATCTGAATGCGTTCAGTTAGCAAATTACTGATGTTAAGAGATTGATGGTAATTGAGTAATATTATGGACTGCATCTTAAAATACATTACCACTGTTTTAATATATGATAATTTTCGGGTGAAAATTTTCAAGTAAAAAAATAATGCACTTACGTAAAATCTCTACACACAACTACTCTGTGATCTTAAAGAGGGCGCGTTAAAATTGAAAATAAATCCAATATCAATTTGAGCGCGCGCCAAGTGTTGTATCGGCCGATGTCGATACGTGACGCTACCACTCGACGTCCACAAATAATAAAGAATTTTACAGTCTTCTGTTTTATCGCGTTCGAATTTCAAATTGCGGTTTGCATGTAATCGTTATAGTTTTGAAAATAGAATCATAAATGCCTTCGGATAGCTGTCACTTGACGTCGAATGAATATTTAAACACAGATTTAAAAAATTATAAGTAGTCGGTAAACGAAATGAGCATACTAATATGTCAGGTTTTAATAGTTTACGTGGGTAGATACACCCACTGTTCATTAATCTTAGTGAAAGTTTTGCATACATTATATTTTACAAGTTTAACACAAACAAGGGTTAAATAGTGATTCAATATGAAAGAAGAACAAATCTGAAGTAGAGCCCAGTAGTACAGCATTTGTCGGGTACATACCTACCTGCTTGTATAACAGATATGTAGGAACCTTGAATAATTATCATAAATATAAACGTACTTAAAGTACGTACAGGTGATTCTCACTAATAGCTGAACATTTCATATTCAGTGACGCACTTATAAGTGCGATGGCGAACTATTTTTGTGTGGCTAATGGATACGAAAACAAATGTGGTATGTATCGATACCGTCTCGTTCGTATGATTGACGATAATCTGTGCTCTGTTCGTTATAGAGTACTGTGCGCAGAGAAGAGTCTCACGTAAAGAATACAAGTCATTTAGGTTAAGTTATTTCATAAAAACAAACGGATCACAAACAAAAGTTTCATTTATTTTATGCGTCAAATTATGATTATATATGTACACGTATACAAAATCTATAATATAAAGGAGTATATTTTTCATTAGCCCCTACATACGTGATAACGTCAAAAATACATACGATACAAGTAAGCATTGATAACAATGTAACATATGAAATAACATAGTTCAGTTGACACCTTTACATCCAAACGATTTGCATAATGCAGTCTATAAAATTTGTCGGATTATACAGCAATGTCTTAAGATCCCTGAACTAGTTTCCATAAAAAATATAATGTAGGATCTACCCGAACCACAATATATTCTACATATTATGTCAAATGTTATATTTACAATTAAATACAAATATTAAATGTACTATTAAAATACTAGATTACCTAATCGCAATCTCTGTATTCTTTCTACTCTTTGTTTTTATAGCTTACTAATTTAGCTTCTCGATCAAGTATGTAACGTTATTCGGGGAACGATTTACAACAGCTTATGTAGCAAAGGCTTAGAGCATTTTGGTTCCTTGTTGTCTCATCTCCTTAGAAAATAAATATTTAATAAAATTAATTAGTGAGGTCCCAGTTTTCTTAAAATACTTTAATGTGAATGGAAAACTTAACTGGAAATGTTTCCTTAGTTTAAATTTAATGATTTCATTTATTTTAAACGTAACGAAGACTTTATTATTTTGTATTTTTTTTATCTATAATGCAGTGTTATATAGCAATATTATTATAGTAATAATAGTTGTTTAAAAATTAATGTGTGTAATGTATGAATAAAATTAAAAATCTTTCCGAGATCCGTCGAAACGAGTTTGACAAATTAAGCGCAACACACCGGTAAATCTTATAAAATCGTGTCAAAACATTTTCAATCGAATACATCAACCCGGATGTTAATTAACTCACTCTTAAAGATTGTTATCTATTACCTTTTCACTCGGCCTCGCTCGTATAACATACATACAAAATGTATTACTCTATTTATTGCAACTCCTTTTAATTTTTTTTTTATGTGAGAGGAAGCAAACGAGCAGGCGGGTCACTTCGAGTGATGTGCCAACCGCCGCCATGGACAGGAGGCTTACAAGTGAGTTGCCGGCCTTTAAGGAAGAGGAACGCTCTTTTTTTGAAGGTCCCAAAGTCGTAGCGGATCGGGAATACCTGCGCTGGCAGTTGGTTCCACAAAGAGGTTTAAAAAAGAGATTTATTTCACTTAATTGAATTGTTAAATGAACTAACCCGACACAGCTAATATAATTTATAATTGAATAATATTAATAAAATTTTATTGATTTGACAATTGACATATAATCATTTTCATATGATTTCCAATAGCTACCCACTTCATTACTTTACTATACATTAAGTGAAAAGTTTTGAAGATCAATGTTGGCAAGTTAGTATTTAAAGAAGTTAACAATGTACCACACCTAATACCTATTATTATTTTGTTATTCACGCCGGAGATTGAAACCGGGAACCTTGGCTGTCCAGCAAAGTAACCGTTGCGCCAACGAAATTAGTGTTTTAGTAGCATGGATTTTATTAATTAAAAGTCTGTTTAGACTGATTCTGAAAGAAAGAATGAAAACACACAGAAAAATACAACACAATAAGTATAAAAAATTATAAAAATTACGTTAACTTACTGCTTAAATTATACCCTAAGAATAACAAAAAAAGATGAATAATATATACATAGATAAATTTTGCATATTTGCATATACTAATTTAAATTTGAAGCTGTCTGTCACATATGTTTTGTCTATTATTTGTTCTGTTGTTTTCATCTGTGTCAAAAGTGCACAGTGCACGTTAATAATAAATTGGCGTTAAATGTCAAATTCACTTTTCATTTGGGCAAAAGGTCTCATTTATTATGTAAAGGGACATTCCCGGAGGTTCCGTTTATAAATTATACAGATTTAGAAGATTTACGCTTTATACGAAATCCTTATAGCAAACTTTTCTATATTTCCGTGTTTATTAATACGAATTGTTAATCCGTTTACGCGAGTTATTGGTACAAATATGAACGAATAGTTGGTTAGGTACGTGACATCGGAATATAAATTTTAGGATGACATTTAAAAAATAACAAAACTCTAACGAGTTTTTTTTATGTAATAGGCAAACGAGCAGGAGGGTTCCTTCGAATGATGTGCTAACCGCCGGACACCTGCAACGCCAGGAGGTTTACAAGTGATTTGCCGGCCTTTAAGAAAGAGAAACGCTCTATTTGAAGGTGCCCAAATCGTAGCGTTTCGGGAATACCTGCGCTGGCAGTTGGTTCCACAAAGAGGTGGTGCGCGGCAGAAACTGCCAATTGTGTATGTGATGTGATTCAGAAGCTGATCATCTAGTCTATGTTAAGTGATCGCGAATATTCAAAATTCATTGAATGTTTTGAAGATTCAAACCAGCAAAATGTTAATACTTTGATATTATCTGTATGTATAGTATCACCCACGTAGGCGTGAGCTTTTAGATATTTTAACTTATTTTTTATAAAATACGAGAAACTACAAACTCATATTACATACATATAAAGAAATTGACTGATATACTTTAATAAATCGTGTATTTATCACAATCTTGATAACATCAATACTCGTGTCTTAAGCTATTTAAGTTACATACGTATTATAATTTGTATAAGTATCTATGTTTCTATGAACTAAATAGCAAAATTATTAATAAGAAAACCTTAAATAATATCAAAAGCAACACGAGGACTTATCGCTCTCAGAGATCTCTTGGCAAGCATTAAATATATATTTAACACATCAACTAGTCATTTTCGACCTTTCTTACTCAGTCTAGTCTCTCTCCCATTACAGCCTAACCCCGTTTTGCACATATTTTAAATCTCCATTTTTATCTTAGAATAATAAGGCGTACTTATAAGAAATATTTATAAGTAAGGTTTATTAATATAATATTTTTAAAATGACTTGATTATTATGTAAGTAAAATATCGTACGTGCAAAGCTTAATTCACATTATCTGTACTGGACACTTTATAGACAATAATCTTGACTATTTGTGGGATTTATAAGGAGTCGCTCAATTAGCGACAAGAGCTTCGTGACATTCACTTGTTTAGTAACTTAACGGACACATTCAATTGTTTTTTCATTATTTAAAATTCTTGTGGCATTATGTTAGGCATACAGTACATAAATTGAAATTATTGATACGGTAAAGCCGGTATTTGCATACATAATAACAGTGAAAGTTTCATATGATCGCTGTAAATTTAAGTAGGTTTAATATTTTTTTGTTAATTTAAGGCTTTAAACAATAGTTGTGGTTTGGTTTTCAGGACAACTATCTTTAGTGCTAACGATGTATTCAACCAGAAATGTGTGTTGCCTATTGTGCATAACAACATAAATAACTAGAATTAAGATGATTATATTCTCAGAACCAAGGAATTACGTTTAGATCATGTCGTCATCAAATTTTCCTCATGACGTGACCATTTATATGGAAATAATGCGCGCGTGACAATATTGCATCTGATACAACTCACGCGCAGTTAATTAACCACCTGATTATGTATAACACAGGAAACGCGCAATACCATTTACGATACATGTATTTCTATTTGCTAAATCTCAGTTCGTATATAATGATGTCATACAATTTTTAATGTAGGTCCACAATCTTCAATATAACTTCGTACAGAATCGAACTACAGGCGTTACAGTGGTGCAAAATGTGGTTAGTTCTAAGTAAATCTCGCGAGGCATTCCTTTTCTGTATTATCCATGATATAGATGATATAGATAGATATGATATATCCATCTTAGAACATGGAGAAATAAAAGAGCGGACGAGCTATCACGGTACACGACAGTGAATGAAAAATTAAAAATTCAGTATGATGCCTATTTAATATCAAAAATAATGCGATAAAAAGTCGTAGGTATATTTGGGCTACACATGTTTTTTTTTAATAAAAGTGAAGTCACCCATTGACACTCAAATTGGAAGCTCGTGAGTCTATTGCCGGCCTTTTAAGAAAGAATTCTGGTACAGGATTCGTTCTTCTCTGTCATCATCGACGGTCGCTAATAACAATTTATAACTATCTTCTACACTTAAAAGTTCATAATACTTTTAAAGTTAGTCTAATTTCACTATTTAACTGTAACACACTATATAGAAACAATCAGTTACAGAGTTCAGTTAGGCTGATTTAAAAAATATAACCAAATTAGCTTAAATAATGGCCAACAACGGACGCGCTTATTATATGAAATGTTTGATTGCAATTTAAGCCTTTAGTCACGGCTTAGACGTCCTAGACCTCTAGGTGTTTGATTCTCACGCTTCGATAATAATATTCTTAATCAGACAATTACAGGAATGTTAGTCACTTTTCGTGATTATATCAATGACGTAAATCACAGTCGTGCTGAGCTTTAAATGATTTTTACGTGAATGACTAAGCTTATCATTTTAAATCATGATTAATTATGCACTTGTAACATATAAGTTTATGACAGTCACTGCATCCCGTTTCTAAAACTAAGTAGTAACTTATCCATTACGTCATAATTATAAACACATATATCAAAGATTTTATTTACTTTATAATCTCCGTTATATTCTGGATACGTACCACTGCTCGGTAATTGTCGTTTGAAGAAGGCTACGTCGTGAGTCTCAGTCAGCTATAGATCCATCCTGGACCTGCAATTGCTAAGCCGATTAAGATCATATATGACATTTAACCTAAACTATAATTATATGACAAGTTATCTATAATGTCATATTAACTTGGCCTAAGTCAACTCTCACTTGCATCAAAATGCCTGAGTTAACTGTAACTAGAGGTCAGGACCGAATACTGTAATTGTGGTGTTAAAATTAAATACTGCATATAAAGAGACTTCATTTCGTCCTCAAAAACTGATCCATTTATCAGACCATTACTAAACAGTTGAAAGCGTTAACAAGTTCTACACAAAGAGCATAAAAAGCGAATTAAACGGACTTCCAGGAACTACAAATAGTTGAAAATCATTTAACCGATCGGTGTCAGATCATTCCCGAATCGTGCATGTCTAAATCGGGACTATTATCCCGTTTTGTTACATTCAATCACTCTTTTGGTTTCCTGGAAAAATGCTAATGTCTCCTAGGAGAATAGTCAAAGCTTGTACGCGAAAGTATGCCTGATTTGGGCTCGTGACAAGAAGGAATTTTTTTAACGGACTGAACATGTAAATAAATCAAAGCATTTTATAGACTTCAGTGTAATAGTTTTTACAAAATTGATGACAATTTTTGAAACAATTGTTTATTTAGGTTGGCGAGTTTTCTTAATAAAAAGGTTGGGCTACACTTACTACTATGCGGAGATGAAATAGTATTTTTATTTAAAAATATTCATATACTTGCGAATTGTCCTCCTACTTCGGCGATCTTCAAAAGCATCGGATGAATAGGATCGATTGACTGCATCGTATCGTCAAGTCATTTTATCGTTTCGAGATTGAGTCACGTATTATATCGGACTCTTTCTAATTACCTGAGATATGTCAAATAAAATCGTACCAACTGGTTTAAGATATTGGAGTTAGCGGGAAGAGGATTCAAATATAATGTATTAAAGTATTGAGTTCCATTTTCACGTACAATATTTATTGATAATTTTTAAATTATTTCTTTATTTAAGCGTATTAATAGTAAGTGTTTTGTTTAATGACTTTACAAGACTTTCTTGACAAATTTTTATATGACTTATATTTTGATACTGTTGTATCCTATGACTTGTTACACACCGAGACTATATTCTGGCGCCTTCATGTCACAACGCAACTCATCCGCCCTAGTTCCCACACTTGGGATTTGTCGCATTGTTTACAATCAAAAACTAGTTTTTTAACATATTTAATTGGCAATAAATGCGACATTTAGCAATCACGTTTTATGAATTGTCGCAAGGATGTTATAATGTAAAAAGATAAATGTGCTAATCTCTTATATAAAATGATATTATTTATTTTAAAAAGTCGTCTGTTTTTAATTAGGTATCAAATATCAACTCAACATAAAGTTTCTAAGGACACCGAATCTAAGACACTATTATGAGATATCAAAAGTTGTCGACAACTTTCTTGTCCATTTCTCTAAACCTTTCCCCAAAATATCAAGTTACCTATGATATTTATATAGTTTTCTAAGATTGCAAATTAAAAACAGGTTTTATATGGTTACTTTGAGATATACAATTATTTATACAACCATTTAATAATTCAGTTTACACATGTATATATTTTAATCGGTTATTTCCTCTGCAGCGATGACAAGTGTTTAGAAATCACTTCTAGTTTACCTCGTGTGTCTTTAATCGTAAATCTACATCTTGGATAAATACATATTACATCAGATATACAATCTTATGCGAGTATTCTCAATTTAAAAAAAATCATTTCTCTATGATTTGGTTTATATAAGGTTGTTTAAATTGATAGTAGTGGTATACAATCAAAAGTACAATTATCGGAACTAACAATTCAGTCTATATATATATATATATATATATATATATATATATATATATATATACAGTATATGATCAATGAAGTAATTAAAGGTTTCTATCGAATTTTATTAATAAGAAATATTTATAATCCATGCGTGCAATCGTTGTCAGCGACTGCGACGCTAAGTAAATAAAACAAAAGAGATGCCTTCCGAACCGGTGGTAGTGTAAAAGTTGACAATTCAAAAGTGTATTTATAAACCTACTTAAATAGAAGATATTTTGAGTTTGAGTTTGATTCTATGTGAAAAATAAAATAGGAAAAATTATAAAAAGAAGAATATATATTAATTAACCAAATAATGACAGATACTAAAATTAAATAAATGCGAATTGAAGAATAATTTATTGATATGAAATATTAAAGTTAGTTGATGTTTATTCTTATAGGTTACTAGGAACAGAGGCTAGGTAAGTTGGAGAACCCGAAGCGAATATAACCACGTCACTTGACCGATATTTAATAATTGTATGCAAATGATGCAGTGTCATTGTTCATAAGATACTTATGTAAATCATGGCGTGCACCTGATGACAATTAAATGCAAATCATTTATATTATCCACGACAAAAATGTGGTTGTTTTAAAAAAAAGTCATGAATGATTAATTTGAAATATTCTTACAACCGCAGCGATATCTAAAGATTAGTGGTGCTTACGGTAAAGGAAACTTGTAACAAATCTTTAGTACAGCATGAACGTACAGTAAAAAAAATATAAAGAGTAATTGGGACATGGATTGAGTTTTCAAACACCCAACTACACGCCGCCTATGATTTTTTGACTTACGATCCCTTCATTTCTTCTGAAACAGTACGTCGCCAAGTCTCTTTGGGACGGCGCCGCTTCCACTTCCCTTGAGGATTCCAAACTAGCTGCTGCTAAGAAATATGTTTGAGATCTCTCCGGAGAGTGTAGCCAATCCACTTTCGACGCTTTACTTGCTGGGCAATTGGGATTTACGGACAGCGTTCCAAAAGGTATATTTAATTATAGTATCTTAAAAATATAGTACATTTTCTAGAGAACTGTTACATATTATTAACCTAAACCTAACATTTTATATTAAAAGGTGTGCTCACTATATAAAAGTTATAGAAATCAAAAATAAATCTTAATTATTCATCACCTGTTCAATGACACCTGCTTTGACAGTATTAATTAATTAGTAATTAATTTGGTAGCAATATGTAACTGACATTTTTTCTTTACATAAGCCTATAAGTTTTAGTCGCCTGGGGCGCTCACATTACTTATAATTTCGATTTAATTTATCTTGAAGTATTTATTAGAATTTCAAAAATATTCTATGGGAATACAGTATTCTGAATTGCATGAACTCTGTTACATTTGTTTAATATTTTTTGACAATCTCAAAATCGAGGTTGCGTCGCGGATTTTTAATAATAAAATATAATATATTGTATATAATGCAAGGAAAGAGCGAGATCGCAAAACAGTGTAATATATTTTATGCAAAAGGAGATTTATTATCTTTAAATTACTATAGAGCTAATCATATTAATAAGGAATAATGTATTTTTTTAAAAATCGTTGGATAATTTAATAATCATAAAATATAACTAAACTTAACGAGTAATGTAAGTCAAATGCCGCGAGCATTATATACAGTTTACTTACGTGCCAGTAGTGAAATAGTTTTTTTTATATCTGTACACATTTCACACGGTTGGTTATCTCCAAAGTATATAATTTTTCTTTATGTTATGTGTGCTAACAGAACTTATAAACATCATATACTTATATATAGGGTATCGTATGCTTTAAATATATACATATTATAACAACACCCAGGCCACAGACCAACAATACTTCTAACCCGGGAAGGTTTGTTCGGTTCATTTTTATAACTTATTTTTTGACGATACATAAGTGTACCTTAGTTATCTATATGGATAAAGATTTTTTAGATTTTTTTTTGATAACCATTGCGCTGAGTTGCAATTTATCATTGATTACAAAGATAAATATCAAGTTAAAGTAAATTATTAAATGTTAATTAATAATTATTTTACTGCCATACGACGGAACGAATATTTCTAATTGACAATTTTTTTTTTCACATTTGAATTTCGAATGATATTGATTAGGACATTTCACCACTGTTTAATCTGTGGTGACTCTAAATAGTATTAACATTTCTAAAAGGCCGCGACTATAAATAAGTCTGTACCTGTTTTGGTGATATTACTTTGAGTTATTTATGAGTTTTATTTATTCCTTGTTAGTCGGTAGCGGTCTTCAGCGTTCTTTAATGTCATCAAATTGATTAAAACGTTTTAATTTTATAAGTTGCGTTTTATTATACAGTTTTATGTTTAGAATAGTTCAGTTTATATTTGTCAGCTAACTTAAAAAAATACTGCTTCAAATTATTGTATTAAAGAGTGTCACTGATTTAACTATTGCATAACGTATGTACCATATGTTTTCACTAGAAACTGTGTCGTGTATAATGTCGTCAGAACCTTAGATCTGATTACGTAGGAGTTTTGCAAGAATAAACGATTTGACGTATTTCTGTATAAACGCTGTGGACAATATAAAACAAAAGACATGCGAACGCTTTTATTTTGAACTTTATTGTATAAGAGTTGAGATGAAAGCCATTACATCGGTCTGTCTTCTAAACATGCTGATACAACAGAAAGGAACGAAAAAGAACTATGGTCCACTTATATGGGAATTACCAACGTATTTTTGATGAATCACTGCATTTTAAATAAAAATAAAAATGTACTATGGATAGTAAGTATTGAACATAACTTAGATTCTAGTTTACAAAATTAAAAAAAAATCGTATTAACAAAAAGGCCATTAAATTAAGCACAAACGGACAGGACAATTTTTATTAATACACTGAATATCCGCGTCCGCGTCCCATTCGATGAATAGAAACTGTGGTTAATTTATTTTCAAAATCAATTAGTTTTGACCTCGGGTATACATTAATTAATTTTTTAATAAGATATTAATCTAGTTTAATAGCATCCCCATTGAAAACCGTTTTAAAGGTTTTCTAGTGTACTTTAGTATAAGTAATAACTGTTATAAGAAACATTTGAGTAGCGCTCATATTTTGCACTGAACACCAACTAAATTAACGATTCTGTTTAAAGTATTCGTATGCTTGATTATGTCTTTCAAATATACACAATCTTGCGTATGAAAATATAATATATATAATGTCCACCTCCTAAACGGATTCAGCGATTTTTAACAAATTTTATATGCGTGTTTAGTAGGTTGTATGGATGTACAACCGATACTCAGTATCGGCCAACATCTATTTTCCATACGTATTTTAATTTTTAATAACCTTAATTTTTGTTTTAATTTTGGTACGAAATTTTTTGTTTTTATTTTTTTATAATGTGGTTTAAAATACATACAACCCTCAAATTTTTTATCACCAAATCATAAACAAAACTAAGGGGTTTTCAGCTAGTAGTTTATATAAAAGTAAGGTTTACGTCATATATAATGTTTTTTTTAAATATTTTAAATATAATAGCAGCAATCACTGTGTTGTTAATTAAATTCCTAAAAAAAATAAGTGCATTTTTTTCATTTTCAAAAGAAGTACCAAAGTTTAATAAATCCAAAGGAATAAGTTGCGTAAATAAATGTGTTTTATGGAATAATTAACGCCAAATCACCTAATTAAAAGCTGAATATAAAAATGTCACCGTAATTGGTGCCGATGCAAAAATTAAACACCGGTAGCAAAATATTTTATAACTAAAGATTCAGTTAGTCCTGCCACAGTGTGTTTGGGACAGTTGGTTATATTTAAAAAAAAACGTCAGTGATTAAATCGCAGAAGATATTAAACAAAATATATCTACATTGTATTTATTTATTGCAAAATTACTGTGACTATTCTGTATAATTGTAACAATTACTACTTAAATACATATAAATATAAATAATAACATAATAAACACACCAACAAACATGGCTTACAAATAAACATTGTTTGACACGACACTACAATGCAGTGTCATTTTCTCTTAAAGTTTTAAAATGGACCACGAAAATTGAAAACGAGCCAAGCAATCATAGCCAAGATCATCCAAAAATACCTTTTTGCAGTTTCCAGACGTTAGTTTCCTCCCAGGTGTCTATTATAGAACCAGCCTCCCTCCAAATCTTAGCCTAACCTGAGAACATCTAATATTTATTAAATTTTACTACGCAAAATGCAAATGAAGCGTTTTTTTGTGGCCTTCCTACTACCGCATCTATGACAAGATGCAGTAATAAAACGTGTAACGAGACACGATCGCTTCCATAAATATTAAGTAACTAATTCCGTTTTAATAGTCAGATATAAATAAGTGACTGTGGCGTCAGTATTAATTGATCATGTTGTTACCGGCATGTCGTGATAAATATCTAATTATAGACATATTATTAAAGACTGACCGATTATAAATGCATATGTACATTTCCTATAAAAAATAAATAGACAAATATGAACATTCACTTGAAAATCTAACGAATATGTAAGATTTCAAGGCTACAGGAAGTATACATTTTTTTATTTGTCCATAACGCAATCTGTGACCTCAATAACACGTAATAAATCATAAACGACCGCAAACGTGACAAGATGTGGACAAAATGAAGCAACAGAGTTTGTCTCATTTATAACCGACTTGGATTAAAAATGTTACGATACATAAAGTTAAATAAATTGTCTGTGGTTTACGTATTGCCAATATTTTTTTATATTAGGAATATAATCTCGTGTAGTCTCTTGCTAAACCAACACACTTTGCAAAAAATCCTTTAAAAACCACTTCAATCCTTTAAAAGCTTGATATAACAAATATAACAGCTATTTAGCTTTCAACTCATTAGTACAAATGTGTCTTAAATATCGACCGATTTAATATATGTCTTCATTTATAGTAATTTACTGAAACCTTTCCTAATTAAGTTATACGTCTGTTAGACATAATAAGAACGCACAATCATATGTTCAATGCCACTGCAATTTAGACCAATTGTAATGGTTTAAGCCGTGAAGGTTAAATTTAATGTTATATTTTTGTATTAAGTTGTTGTTGTAATGCTTACAACTCTTAAATAATATATCATTCCCCCCCCCTAATCCTTATTAATATTGTATTATTATGTTAGTAGTTGCTATTCGGCAGTCTACCCTTAATTGTATAGAATTTTATCAACGACGAAGTAGAATTTCAGGTGTTCATATGAGCAAAATAACAGAAAAGTCAGATGAGGAGGACTTGTATTGTAAATATTTAGAATAATAGAATCTTGCAATTAACCAGACGGATCCCCGTTAATAGGAATAAAAGTGCAGTGATTTCGATAAATTAAAAATTCCGATACTACTATTGATAAACGGTTTTGGTATAATGAGATGAGTTTAAACCCAGTATAACTGACCACACTTGTTTTTTAACATAGTATTTGTTGTACACACCCATATTGCCTGAAAATGTGAGATTCACATAGAAGAAATAGACTAGACAAAGAGATTGGCTTCTCGTTTCATTGACAATATTGTACATTCCATTATAACAAACAATGCGTTATGATTCAGTATTACTTTTTCGTGTTTGGAGTACACATTAGTGTAAATTAACATGGAAAGATACGATAGTGTATTGAACTTTTTACTTCACTTGAAAAGCATCTCGCAAAGCATAATGAAATGCATATTCAACATTTGTAGAAAAACCAATAATTTTTGGAATAACGGACAGTGGTAATTTAGACATTCCACTAGCCTTGTAAAGGTGTTGCATGCATTTACAATGCAATTTTAGGATGAAATCGATTTATTTATAACTAAAGGTTATGATTGTAACACTTTTTTTATACCTAGTAGTAAATATCGCGTAAAATTTTCCTAACTACAAATATTTGTATACTCTGGTCTGAGTTAATGAAAAATAAACAAACGTTTCGAAAAAATCGTAACCAAACCAGAGACAATGAACGTTATGAATCATAGTTTAGCAACACTCACTAAATAGGACAAAATGTCGAGGTGTAATTTAAAAATCCAATCAAAATCGTGCTCTGTTACAATGGATTAAGACCATTAATGCCATGAGCCGTAATAATTGCATTGCAGAATTGTTTTTTAAATGATATCCATCGATCAAAAGTTGGTATTACGTAAACGATGTGTCGCCTATTCTTTTGTTTTTTTTGTAAAGGTGCTTCATACCGGATATTTCAATTTAAAATTATAAGACGCTGTCGACGCTCACCTACTACGGTACGGTAGACCCTATCTTATATAGGTCTCAGATGATTTCTGACAAGGATTCAAATTGTTTGACCGTGTTTGAGAGTTCTAATAAACTCGGTTTGTACTGTTTTATTCGTATAGTGTTGCATTTAATCAATTATCGGTGATAACTGGAAATAGTTAATTTATTATAATATAGTAAACTAAGAAGACTAAATTGTCTTCACATGAAAGAAACTACATATATAATTTTACGCAGTTATATTTAAACCATAAATAATCTGTTAAGTGAAGGTTAGTAAAAAGCTAAGGTTATTTATAATGTAGTGTGAAGTCGTCTTTACTCGGCCTTGGTTGTATTCAAAAGGTCGGTAATATCAGGTAATATTGGAACAAATCTACAAGGTACTTAGGGGCAATAAAACGATGGTTTGATAATAAAGGTACGTGACCACTGACCGCAGCTATAATTTAAAATGTTGCCTGTGCTAATTCAATGTTGTATCTGTAACATAAACATATATAGTACTGTTTTAGTATTAAATATAAATAAAAACCGACTTAACGGTGGCACGTTTTGATACTGCGATACTAATATATTTTTCTTCTCTATTCAAAATCAGTTAAGTTTGAACGTCTCTTAATATTAAGTATTTGCGATATTAGGTATTTTTTATTTAAAAAAAGAATTATTTCTACACTGATTTAAATATATAAATAATAATTATGTTTAATAATTCGATCGTGTTTTGTTTTATATAAATTTAATGACATTATATATTAGCATCTGTTATATTTAAGGCACAGATAACCTTCGGTGATATAAAATGTGTTATAATGTTGCGAGTATAAAACTCTGCATTAAAACAATTATGACCTGTATTACGTATTAAATAGCGTTACACCCCGCATTATTTTAATTATGACATTATATAAGCATTTGAATTCGGAGCGCTTTGTATTCACAGTAGTGCCGCGGTATAGCAATGCAGTATAGCATCAAGTGGTACTTAGTTCCAACAAAAACATTTCCATGGATTAGCTCCACGCGTTACAAAAATATCTATTGTCGTGATTGTTCGTATTGCGGTGGACTGTCTATATTTTACGACGCATTCATTCCTTAAATAAAAACTTTACGATAGTTATTTTGAGTTGTGAGCGTGATCGGTTATTGAAAGATGCCTTAATGGTTTTCATATGACTTTAAGAAAAATGTACAAAAACTAAATGAAAAATAAAAAGCGATGTAGGGTATAATTATAATCCTGATTACGATATTCCGTACAATTATTTTATGAGCATTGTTGTTGGGTGTGGTCAAGATGAAGAAATATATTTGTCAGTTGGATCACCCATAGCAAAATATAGATCGCACTACAGATCGCTTACAATAGTAACCGACCTGTGAAATATGTTCTGATATTTGTTTATAAAAATTACCACTATTTTTTAACGAAGTATCAACTTAAACGTCCTGCGATTTAAAGAATACCGTATTGTAGTCAGAAATTAAGTACATTAATTGTTTGTTTTGTAAATCCCTATTTATATATTTTATTTACAGCAAAGTGCAAATACTCCGTTTGAGAAATAGCAGTGCGAGGAAGGCTGTTAATTTTGTCACTCCCACACAGAGTGTTTACTTTAAATGACGACCATAACTCCTTATAACAGCTTAGTTAGTTATTAATTATTTAAAACTTAATTTGGTTTTTGGTTTAATCAAAATGTCTTGAATAGCATATTTCACATTACCACCGGTACGCAGTTATCTACCAATACGAACCGGAAAAACTCTCTGCTTTACACTGCTCTTTAAAAGTAAAGATTTAAAAAACGTAAAGAGTTCTTCTTTAAAAATAACAAGGTAGATATCGATAGCCGATTTTTCATTGTCATATTATTTAAGCACCTCTAGGTTTGACATAGTCAAACCTAAATAAACTTATAATTATAAATTAAATCATCGGGGATGCCTTAATATTTTTAATAATCATTTTAATCATAGCAATAATAAGTAATACTTCTGCTTACTACTCGATAAGAAGTCTCAATTATATTTGTAATAATAAACACGATTTATTTAAAGCAAATAGCACTTTATATTGAAACAAAAAAACACATGTCATTGAATTATTGAAAGCAATTCAATACATAATTTGCATAGATAAAAAACGATACAAACATTAGATCGGTTGATCGAAGTTCCCACACCTTGTGCTGAGTCAGCGGGTGTCGAAATTGTAAAGTGTCGCCCACTGCATCAGATAGGGTTAGGAATTGATAGACTTAGAAGGGTATACACTTGTTTGTTTTTCGAATATTTTCAAAAAAATCCCATATTTGGAAAACTATAAAGAATTATCGTATGTTATGCCATAAAATGTAACATTACGTACTAATAAACAAAGCTTATTCAACTAGTATTACTAGTATTAGCTTCAGCAGTAGGTCGAGTACTATTCATAAAAATCATAAAAGTATATTTAACTCTTCGTTTAGAAGTAGTAATGCAGATGCCTGAGGTGATACTGATGCATGACCTTTTGTCTTAAATGACTTCTTGCGAAGTAAAGAAGCAAACGAGCAGAAGGCTCTCCATAAAGGTGAGGTCGCTGCCCACAGACCCATGTGGCTGGTAGCTCGTGAGTACATTTCGGGCTTTTTAAGAAATTATATGCTGTATTCTTAATCTCTAAGTCGTATTGGATAGGGAATTAATTATAAAAAATAACAAAAAATTTTCCTCAGGTCAGCATTTGTCTCAGAGAGAGTTGCGTACAAAACAAATAAACACTTTTGCGCTTAAAAGTTCAATATGTTGAACTTATTAATGCTTAGCCGCTAAGTACAGCGTAATATAAGTCGTGATCGTGTTGACATTCAATATTGTCATTATTGTTTAATGTCACTCACGCGAAGTGGCTTTAATAATGATGTAAAAATGTATAACGCAATAACAATTTTAGAGTTATCTTTGCCCACGGCTATATTATGACTGTCATGTTGTTAGTGCTTTAGAATTATTTAATTCGTCTATGAAAATAATTTCGTTATATAATATATATTTTTTATTATACTACCTTTATATATGCTGCCAATGTTACGGATTTTATAAAAATTGGGTTGCGATGTAAAATCACTTGTAGCGTTTTTTATATATGTATTTATGTAACATATGCTATGATGATAAAACACTAGACTATTTCTAAGAGATTTTTTTTAAATACTTACTTAATATTAATTAGATTTAAGCAATCAAACGGTTTAAGACGAATTATATGTAATAGTTTTATAAACAGAATAATAACTCATAAAACAAAATATTCATTTCGCGCATTAATATATAATTAAATAATTTTGTATAGAGAAATGTCATAGTTATTACGTCCATTAGATGGTAATGACAGTGTCGTTTTTTTGGCGCCAAAGTTCAAGGTAATTTTGTTTGGGTACTTGATTACCGAAAATAATTTTGACTTTCAACAGTGATTTAATCGTTCAAAGTCTAACCATTGGCCAACATATTACAAATACGACGGTATAAAAAAACGAAAATCAAAAAGAATGGAATCTTTAATGGTTTTATAAAATCATACATACATTTACGAATTATTATTTCAGCAGGTTGGTTCGGACTGACGTAAGATTCTTCACTTGCTCGTGTTTGCAATATTTTCTTAAAATGACAATATCAAAATTTTTATTAACAGGTTAATGACACCATAACTTTCAATCTTAAATTCTTTTAATCTCCTTATCTGAGCTTTTATGGTCTACTGAATGACGTTATTTACGACTAACGGATCATATATGAAATTTTTTTAGAAATTGCGTGTCAGCACATTTAAAATAAAATAGGGTGAAACAAAAAAATCACATTTTTTTAAATTAAAATTATGCTCTATAGCCCATCGGGGGGACATAGCACATTAAGTCAAAGACAATAATATATATCGAGTATTAGTAATATTATAAGGATAATAGTACTAATTGCGAAACCAGCAGTTCGGCACTTAATAATTTCTCTCTGATCTTCTGAACAGTGAAATGTGAAATCAAATTTGAATCTAAAATGTCTATATTAAAAAAAAAGTCTAAAATTGCTAACAAGTTCCAGTTCTAAACTGTCACTTTACAAATCAAAGGCGTAGAGCGTACGACAATAACTGGCTAGAAACTCCCCACACCTGTAAATCATCAAGTTCGCTCTACAGAACGTTTGCAGCTATCATTCGGCATACTGCCACAAATGCGCTGCAAATATATATAAAACAGTAATATAAAAAAAAACCTTTACTACCCGTGGGCAAGGTGATATAGGGACATTCTATTCCTGAGCTGTCTGTTCAAAGGGCAACTTTCTCTATTCCGGTCTAGCTTAAAAACATATCTAATTCATACAATATGAATATATGCATTTATTATTAATTATAAATTGTAAACGCATTTTTTAACACGTACGTCAGTTCAGTGGGAGTGTAATTTACGAAATATTAGATGATGCCTTACAACTCAAAGGATTACGCTTGTCTTAAGCTCTCCATAGTTCAATATCGATTTGACATTAAATTTTAGCACCAAACACCTACATGTCGGTAATCTCACTTAGGTGACTAAGTGTATTTTGAAATAGCCTTATAACAGAGAACGCCCAGGCGCAGGCCCACGGCAATGACATTTTCATTACTACAATTAGAGACCGATTTTCGGACGGTTTAACATAGATTTAACTTAATTGAGAAATATGTACATACATTCATTCATGATTGTAGATAAATGCAGGTTAGACTCGGAAAAGTTAAAACTTACGACCTAAGTTGAGCTTTCTTTGAATTTGGATCATATCAAAGTATAAGTTTATACACCATAAACTACAGAGACAGTGACTAAGATGCAAAGAAAATAAGCGGTGTTATCAAAACCATGACCTAGTGCACTTACTATAAATTGTAAATAGATCACATAATATATTTACCCGCGATAAATTTAATCTGTGCACATCGATGTCACGATACCGGTTCCGTAGTGAGGGCGGCAATTTATCGATATTTATTACAATGTAAATTTATAAGGATTGAATATACATCATGTTGTAATTGTTTCTAACTGCTGTTAAAATTAATGGTGATGTGTTGATGGTAAAATATCGATACGTCATTGAACACGCAGCATTTCATTTTATGTATTTATACATCGATTAATTATTATGTTTTTTAGGACTACGCAAGAACGAGATAATTAATTGAAAGGTTTAAGTTTAAACATAGCGTTGGATTACTTTGTCAATGTTAGTTCTTAACGTTGACAACAATAAACACTTAAATAAACTAATTAAATGACTGAAAATATAAACTGAAATAAATGTAAAAAGTTTGGTCCTTGTGGCAGAGTACCACCTCGTTGTATTGCAAAACTTATACGTTGAGAGAGAAAAGCAATACTACAAAGAAATAATACAACACACAGGTGTGTTTAAAATAACTTATGATTTTGGCGTATGTAATTTTGGTGGTAGTCTTTAAAATATTGAAACTAATAAACCAATCAAAATAACTGCCATATCAAAGAGTTATAACAATAAAATTGTCTTCACATTGTAATGGGCAAAACACGAAACCGATGTCGTTACGAAACATCGATTAAATCGATGGTCCATCACTAATCGAATTGCGTCCTCCGAAGGAAGGAATGGTTGTGACAAATTACTAATAGTGGAATCGGGTGTGTGTGAGAAATTCGCCTGGCCTCCAAACCATAACGGTAATCACGAACATTAATATTACCGAGATTACTAAGATTTGACACGAATCAGGCTCTCCGTAGAATGCGGAGATTGCTCATAGCCTTATAGTAAGCCTCATAGTAAAATAAGATAAAATAGTTTTTGGAAAATTACCCATTTATTGTACTAAACACAATCACAAATCTACTTACCCAATCCGCTTATAAAAAAAGTAATATTTGCATTGATTTCCTTTATAGCCCACATACTTTTTTTGATGTTATTCAAAATGACTTTATAGACTCATGTCAAGCGACGCACTCTATGACCAACACGGAGACACGAAGTCTTGGCGATTACTAACATTATGATACGACATGCTCTAAGCGGCTTAAGTCACAAGATATCGATAACTTTATCGGCTTTACAGCTTCATTAATTTATTTTCTATACAAATAATTGGATTTTAATTTATCAGCGTTTAATATTTTGTCCAATGTCATTTACATATAAATCATTACTGATCAATTGATTTAAGGGGTCAATTTTTTATGGTTTTTGGGGGCAATGCGTTAGAGGTCGTGAGATTATTTTATTTTGAAATATTAGAAAATAGGATACTACTTTTTTAAATAAACAATTTTCATTCTGTACTATGATAAAGTACGGTACATTGGTACTAAGTGTCGATTTTTAATAGACCCTTATAAACCTGAAATAAACACAACTTAATAAAACTTATACACAAAGTGAGGGCAATAAGTTAGATTTTTTAATGTAATTAAAACGCGTTTATAACCTAAGAAGAAGTTTGAAATAAAACTTCTAGGCGTTAATCGCGTAAAGAAATACAAAACCCATTAAACCTTTTCTTGATAGTACGTAAGGGGAAAACTTCATGATTTGTTTTAGTCCAGAGAAAAATAACCTTTTTTTATTCAAACAATTAATATATCGGCGAACACAGTAAATGACTATATGCGAACTCGTATAAATCCTTCCATTTTTAAGCTTTTACTTATTTTAAGCTTTCTATATTCATCCTATCGATTTCGCAATTAGGAACAATGGCTCATCAAAAACACATCCAGTTTAAAGATAGTGACAAAAATTGTATGAATAAACCTAACTAATACTCCGTGGTTCTACTAACAGAGAAAGCGTTCATAATTAATGAAAATCAAATCTGTAGCAAAACATTATAAACAATTTGGCTAATTGAAAATAGTTGATAATATATGTAGTTGTAAAAAAAATAGAGTTGGCCGTTAGCAATTAAAAGTAAAATTAAAACTTGAAATACATTTTAAGCTACAGCTAAAAAAAGGTCAAAGTACAAAAGTTTTTCCACAAACTATGTTTTTTTTCCTTTTGGGGTAGAGACTTTTGAACCATGGGGTGCACAGCCGCTTATTAAAGAATTAAGTAGGCGCCTGGTAGTCAGTACCGGTGATCCAAGATCTGGTGCTTTCCTTGCTCAGCGTGTAAGCATCGCCATACAGCGAGGAAATGCCGCCAGCATGGTGGGTACTCTGCCACAGGGACCAAACTTTTTAAATTTGTTTTAGTTGTTTGTTGAATTTTTAAGTTATATTAACTTATATTAGTTAGGTAATTATTAAGAATATTTTGTATTTATTTAATAATTAATTTTGTATAAAATATGTAGCTTCAAACTTATCTAATAAAGCTTGATGTGATTTCTATAAAATGTTCGTATCTCATCGCCAAAGCTTTGGTGGACAAATGAACAAAGCTCTCGCATAGCGCGTGAGTAATACAATGTTGCAAGACGCTATCACCTATAATTTAATTCATTTATACAAACTCCCACGGTCATTATGTCTGCATATCGGTGATAATTGTACAATTCAGCTTTTTGTTCACTTGTTAAATTAAGGAAATCAATCGAATTGCTTAATGTACAGGAAATATTTACCAAAATTGTACGCGTGTTACAATTTAAAGTATTATAAAGGTTGTATACAAAGCTACATTAGTATATAAGAAACATTTTTATAGTGTTTAAAATAGTACGAGAGGATGAACAATTTAATTTATTTAAATGTGTCATAAATGTAGATTTTTAATAGTGTGTGACGTAATCCATAATAAGACTTTTGGAGAGCATATTTCTTATTCTTATTACATATACTATAGTAACAGTAAGTCGATTGATTTGTTTGTAAAATAATTAATTATTTACAATCAATATTCGAAATGCGAATCCATAAGTAAATCACTAGATATATAAAAATAGTCATACAACTTGTAACATTACGGTTTTAGGATTCTCAAAAGTTTACCGCACCCCTTTAGAAAATTTTGTAGATAAAATTTCCATCTGAAAACCAACAAAGCTTTATCGCAAACATCGTGACACTTCCGAATCCCTTTATGTTTTCAAAGCATACTTGATCCGGTCTGTTAAATAAATTGTACCGTTATCGCAAGGAAAAACGTAAATCTATGGGAAAGCTGAAAGCAAATATTTGAAAAGTTTCTCCAAAGTCCACCTGTGGTCAGCCTTGGGATGTCCGAACTTGTATCTATATAGAGCTGGTTGGTATTATTCAACTAAGCAGTCACCAGCCATAAATTACTTAACTGAAGTTGATATTTCTACATAACATGCTGCATTTTGACCTTTATTTTGTCTGTAGATTAAGAAAATGAAAACATTATTTTTAAAAAAAGACAATATTGATTTTAATCTCAATTTGTTTCCCGTGTGCCAAAAATGTTTCGTATACCATAAAACAAATTTAGATCTTCATATTACAAATGTATTAACAGCTCTGTATGGATCCCAAGGATTTCCACATTCTTTCAACCCTTATTTTGTTTCGCGACTCAATACATTCTCTATTTTAGTCGTGAGTGTTTGCTCTTTCCCTTTGTGGTATCGAGGGTCGGTGGGAAGAATACTGAGTGGCCCTTTGCCTGTGACGACTGGCTTTTCTATTTATTAGTACGTGCTCTGTAATTGTATTGCCTTTTCAAATTTGTTATACCTTCGTAACAATGAGATTCATAATATAATATTGCATATGAACTACTTAATTGGTGAGATATACTATCGTTATACACAGCGGAGTCAACCATATAGAGGTCAAGGCAATCGCATATTGAAAAACAGGCCTTTAAAGTCGCTCGAACAAATTAAGCCCTAAATTCTTTTAAGCGTAAATGGATTACCATTACAGTAAATATGTCGTGTTATGACATCTGTGCCGACCTACGCCTAACACGAAATCCAAGTTACTTATCTAATGTTTAAGACAATGCCGCTGCTAAATACAATCTTTAGAGTAAATTATATGTTATGCATAATCGCTTTGTAATAAGTTCTTAAAAGCAATATATATTGTCACTTTAACTCCAATCCTCGGAGTAACGCTCCTACAAGTGAAAAAATCTAACAAATTTTAACAAGTATTGTCTCTCAACCATGGCATGTATGTACGAATCGCATTATTAATAATAACAAAGTATATTTATGAATTATATGTTATAGTATAAAATACCGTTAATTATTTTATTTTTCAATAACATAGCAAATCAAATATACATTTAATACTTCCATACTTCAACTATCTGTTAACAAAACATGTTCTTCCTCTTTTGTTTTAAAAAGCTTGCGACCTGAAGCCCTGCACCGATAAGTGAAATAATAAGCATATAATTGCAATAACTAGACTCTAGAGTACAGTTAAATAGTTGGTTGGATTACAATCTGAGCGCAATATTGTACAAAACAATAATTCTGCTTAAAGCGCATGACATTAAGAAATTATTAGGTTGGGCCTTCGCTAACGGCAATAGACTGTTTATACACGGGCCGTTAACGTCCAAAGAAACTACAAAAAAAATCGCTTAAAACGTTGTTAAATGTCAAATTTCAATTATAGGCTGGACAAACATGGAATATTTCGTAATAAGTTACATATCATATGCTAATGACACGTATTTTTCTAAATATAAAATGATATAATATTATTTTTTATCCATTTCGTAAGTTTACGCCAAAATGATCAATAAATGCGCTTATTGAAATTAATTTGTAATTTATACCTAAGATCGATTTTTTAACTTAGTGCATAGTCCGCCTAAGCCGCGTTGTAAACTAGACAGGAGACATTGTGTGTAGGTGGAACCTGCGGGCTTGCTTATGATGTGAGATACATTAGGCAAATTTGAAAGTAATTAGACGGAAATATACTCTAGGCTTTACTAAACACCTTTCAAGACAGAATCATGTTAGATCGGAGAATACCTATGTCATCTCATAATAAATAAAAAATATCTGCTTCCAGGATATACTTTATTATGGCTTAACAATAATAATAAAGATGATTAGGACCCAACTGCTATTTTAAGAACTAAAGCCGTTTCAAATAAATCAGTAGAAGGAAGTATGAAAATACCCGAATTGAGAAAGTGCTTTAAGTTGAGTACTCTCGAATATTTTTTAATGATTATATAAAATATAATATCTAACTATCTAACTTATTAGTATAAAACCTAAATTAACAAATAAAGAAGATTCTGTTAGTTTACACATAATCAAATTTAAAAAGTTTGGTACTTGTGTTCTCTTGGGCTCTCTGTATACGTTGAACGAGAAAAGCACCAGCTTTTTTGTCACTGTAGACTACCAGGCGCTTACTTAATTCTTTATGAGCTGTAATTCAAACAGCTGGACATGGTTACAAGTGCAAAATCTTTTGATTTTGATTAAATCATCAGTTTAACACAGAATATTTATTGTTAATATAATTAATACTTATACGTATCGAATATCTATAAAAGGGTCGGTCTGTCTATCACAACCGCTTGTAATTACCTTTCTCAAGAGCGGCGAAATTCCCGATGTCACGCCATATGTCTTTGAAGTGACGTGAGGACGGACTAAATCCAATTTATATTTTATTTTTATTTACCGTGTCTTCTCTTAAATATAGTTTTGCATGCGTGTAAACCTATAGATAATACACAGAAATATTTTTACATATTGATGTATTAAAGGTGGTGTAGTGTAGTTATTTTGTTGGGGGTACAGTCAAAAGTCAAGTTTTAAGGTTAAACTACTATCAAATATATTTTTGGTTAAAAAGTAGTTCAATACATAGTATACTTATTACTATAAGACAACTACTATACATGATGAGATAAAGTAAGTTATTCCAGGATTTTTTTTTAAATGGAACATTAACCCATAATTGGCCAAGTACAAACACGTACTGTCAAATGGCCACTTATTTCCACGTAAACACGTTAATATATCAAAGACAATTGTCTGTCTGTGAGTCACGTAGAACGATGCCGGGGTAATTCATATAATTTATATTGTAATACGTCATCACGTAATCCGGCCCTGTGACCTCGCCACCCCATCACTTAATGTCCAAAGGACAGCTTGAGTTTCTTTAGGGTGTGAACACAGATAAAAACGTGATTCTCTTAAAAATATTATTTACGTAGTAAATTAAATCAATAATCGATATAAAAAAAATTAAATAAACGAATGAAACAACACAAAAATAAATTCAAAAAGTTTATGGTTTCTGACAGAGTAACCATAATGATGCCGGCAAAATTAGTACATAATAACCATTTAATACATAGCATTTTAAAACAAAATTTAAAAATTTCGACAAAGGTTTGTTAAAAAAACAAAATTACACGTTGTTGATTTATGTACGTTATAAGTTAATGAGAGAAAATATTAAAAAATATTCACCCGCTCCGCTTATCGCTCGTCCATGATGTTGTCTTACCCTAATCTCAAGTGCAAGAACGTGTTCCACCTGAGTCGATTTGCTCAGTGACAGAAAATGGCAGAGTTTTTCTTTCCTTACATTCGCTAAATTGCCTGAAAGAGAGTAAGTGAAAACATCTCGAGATTGTGGTTTCTTGTCATAGAAATTTATTGTAAGGGGTTGAAATAATTAAAAAAGTCGATTCGATTTCTAAATATGTTTCAAAGATCTATCCGCTTAAGCTTTTTTTGTATGGATGCTATATATAGTTTCATAATCCCATTTGAGTGCCTAACAAGTGTTTAGGACTTATGAATATTCAATAATTGAAAAATTGGTAAATTGATAGTTTTGTGATGCATATTTAAAAAAATATATAGTTTCATTATGAATTACGCTATCCAACGGGTAAATTACATAGCGAGAAAGGTAATCATATATTAGAATATCGTGTGCCGTGCCGGAAGTGAGTGTTGGAATGAGAAGCGTTTCCGGTGTCTCTGGCATTCGTTTCCGTCACTCAACCACTCGAAAACCATCTCAAGTATGTTTGTACACAGATTTGTAATAGATATCTCAAATTTAAAAAAAATACACATTGACTGCATTTAGGTACAACCTGCAGCTGATGATAACTTATGATTATAAAAATCAAAATCAAAATCAAAAATGTCTTTATTCACATAGGTAACTATGGGAGACTTATGATACGTTAAAGAAAGAAAAAGTTTTGTCTGTACTGACATTACCTTACCCCTGATTTTTTCTTACCTTTGTCTAGCATCAGAATAATACAAAATCGCATTTGGATTACAAAAAGAAATAATTACCCCAATTATGCTACATAATAAAACAATCTATTGTATCGGAGTTATAATAGTATTGTTTGGGAATGTTTACATCGATCGATGCCCACTTGTTTTAATTGTGGTGCGATGGACCGTGCTTAATCCCCCGAAGTTTGCTCCCTCCCATAACAAACTTACTGACCCCTTAATTGACAACCTTAGACGAAGTCAGAACATAAGACAAAAGAGCTTCGTTATTTACGAACTGTGAGATCAAATGTTTTGTCTTTGGATTTTCTATACGAGTATCACAAACAAAAGTCTAAAAATCGTTACATGCCAAATTTTTTTATGCAATTATGTATCAAAAGTAATGCAATTAAGCATATTTGTGTAATAAAAATGTATACTTTACTTACTTGAACTTGAACTAGAAAATGATTTTATAAAAAAAATAAAATGAGACATTTATAATATATTCAAACAACATAATCCAGTGGTACAGTAATGATAGCAATCTATTTGCGATAAATTGTTAATAGCCTATCGCCTGTCCATTGGTGACATCCTTATTCTGAGCGCTGATACCAAAAAGATAACTTGTCATCGGACGATATTCATTTATTTTTTTAGGGCAGACAAACTTCTGTGTCTAATAGTTACTGTAACAAAGTAACTATCAATTTTAAAAAAAAGGTGTTTAACATCATTTAATAACGAATATATACTAAAATATATATAAATATTAATAAATACTAAAATGAAAAGACTACACCTATTTTATTGATTTAAACTTTTTTAAAGACGGCAAACGCGAGATGACGTCGCCACCTATAGACACTTGTACTAGTAAGCTCTCTTCATAGTGATAACTAAGTACCCTTTTGACTGTAATGTATTGTACGTATGCATTCGTCTCTCGCATATTCAAGCTTTACAGTAATAACACTGCTGGTGTAGGCCGTTTTAGCCTCAAGCGTCTAGGCGCAGGCGTTTAGCAGGTAACTTTCGCCATGTGCCTGCGAATTGTGATAACGATAGATTTATTTCTAGTAAAGGCCTAATTTATGTCAGTTAACAGTCCATTAATCTTTGACTGTAAATACTTGATATATGTCAATTATCAACACACTGCTCATTGTGACTCGTATTAGTGATATTTAATACAAATTGTATTATATAATTTAGTTAATTTATGTGTAAAGACAACTATATTGTGTGTCCAGAGGATCCTGTGTTCGTTGCTGTGATTTAAAGAATGGAAGAAATTCTTTTTTTTCATTGCATTAAGCAAGCTTTTTATACTAGAAAAGAAATAAATTTACCGATCAAGTGATTCCCTTCACTTCAAATACCCTTTAGAGTATATATAACATGATCATAACATGTCGTACAAACAGGTCGTAAACACCGGCGAAGCCTCAACCAGCCGGCGGCAGCCTCCACAATGCCGATTGTTCCCTGATCAGATACCAGCACTGTATTTATTACAATTATTTGCTATTCAATGCGTTTGGATAACCGGAACGCTGAAGGGGAGATGACATACTTATGATTTTGAATTACAAAGAACAATTTAATAACTCCATTTTATACAATTAGTTATTATAATAAAAACAAATCAGTTGCGGTGAATTAATTCCGATTTAAAAAATATATTATTATTTTCAGTATTATTTGTAATTCAGAATTGTTGGCATTGTTTGACATTAGAATTTAATTGTTTGCAAAATAAAAAACAAATTCTTGAAAATATTAACGTGTAAACCTTCCTTTTATAAACCTAAATTACAAATAAAAAAGAATACAATAAGTCTTTTTAAAAAGGTTTATATTATATATATATATATATATATATATATATATTGTACAGGCAGATTCCATTGATGAATACATCCGGGTGTCAATCAAAATTATTTTGTCGCGTCAAGGCGTCTTGATACGAAACAAGAAATCATGCCATTCAAACAAAATCAAGCTTGAAGGACATCAGACAATTATACAATATTAATGACACCATGATCTTTGACATTGAGAGATAAAATATGACAAAAAATGATCATGACCATCCATTCTTAGAGTTATTACATATGATTACTACTCTTCGATAATACTGATTTTACCAGCGTAACTTGATCCGTATTTACACAACATTATAAGGGACGGCGATGAAAGTGGGGATGTATCGGGGTTCTCACAAATTGGTTATGTCTTGAATCAAGCAAAATACATCTGACAATTTTTGATGGCACTACAAAAGGCTACCTTGGGTGTCAGACGCGTCACGTTTTGATGATTGTCTATAATTAGAGAGGCAAATTAAATAAATTAAAAGTTATGCCTTTGGTAGCGTCGGTATGTCAATGTCATTATGATTATATTGATTTTGTGGTTCTCGAGGGAATCATGCGCAATTATTTGTAATTTCAAGCAATAAAAGTGTGACTAAAGTTTGCGTTGTTTTGTCAGTGTCAGTCACATTGAATTAAAGTGATTCAAATGTTGTTTTTTAATTTTACGTTAACTTTTTCAATTCGTTTTCATTATTTCCATATAACGTTATGGGTTAAGTGTCTTGGTTAATGATGCAATATGCCTCTTTTAAATATTCATATTTTGTCTGTTTTCTATTCTTGTAAATCTCATAGCGATCGTCTTGGCGATGAAAAAATGCAATTTTTCGTCAGTGAAACATAGTTTATGATACATACTTATCTCTTAACATATTTATTCTTATAACTTGTACTTTTATTGTATGTTTCCTTAATTAATAAATAAATTTACAGTAACCTATTGTAAGCTTTATCCTAAGACCGGGTATGATTAGGTATTTCTTTACATATGTGAAATTAATTTAATTATTTCCGTAATTAATATCATGAATAAAGCAATCACTGATAAATTGTTAAATTATCTACTTGAAATGACCACAACGATAATCGATTCTAGACGCTTAATCGTTCGTCGAAATCGGACATAACATTTTTTTTTTTCCTAAACGTAATTCGCCATGTGAGCAATAAACGCATATATGAGCCATAAATTTTTACGTCCCAAATCAGCGACACTTCAATTTACATCGGCCTATGTATCGAGACAAGCAATTCGATTCACAATTAAAAGATCGATTTTAAAATCGACTAATTACACAGTTTCCGATAGTGTTAAGACATTCGTAGACATGATAATTCTAATTATACACGACCGTGTTAAGGTATTAACAACATTTTTACAAAGTAATTTGGAAAATAATTCTATTAAATTATAAAATGTTCAATAATATTAAACAGACGGTCAATGACGTGTATCGAAGATTAGTTTTATTTCCAAATGTGTGCTTTCAGGTTTGGTAAACAATATATTCTATAAAATTATCCTTAAATTAAAGCGATATACAGTAATATCTGAAATTCTAGAATTGTCGTGTCTGCGGCGAGCCTCAGTGAAATTGACACAAGAATCACGATCAAAGTCGGCGTCGGGATATTTCAATAAAATAGATTTACTTATAATGAACACGACGGCAGTGATCTGTCGTGAGAACTGAGAGCAGTTAACTACGACTTTTACAACTCTTCTAGAGAGGCCATAAAACTGGATGTTTTACTCACCGCTGCTGCGTCTAAAGAAATATATATATTGCACATACTTGTAGCATTATTGCCACTATTAGCAATCGTACTTTCCTATCTATATCGTAATTATTTTATTATTATTAAATTATGTGGGGTTTATATATTTTTGTAGATATGTATAAAAAGCTCATTGTGCCGGTTTTTAGGTTAAAGTTATTAGCTAATGATTGTATTGTCCTTATAGCCTTTTGACCAGAATAATATCAATATTAAGTTTAATAACTATCTACGACGTATTCATTAATTCTAACATTAGTTCTATACCAGATTCTTTCATCGCTATCAGTAAAGCAAACACAACCGCTGTTTCCCCGGCCCGACACGAAAACGCGTCTAGAACAGCTGATACACAACATATCCCCGATTTTGGATTCGTCACGCAATTTGTCAATCAATTAACCGTCAACCATACATCGTCCGGACTCCATTAAATGTCAATTCTGATAAAAAAAATAACTCTTTGCGTTCGCCGCTCGCATATTAATTCCTATAAAATTAATAGCGATGACAAATCCATTAAATTGAATTGCTTTAACTGGTTCCTGAGGTTGTTGATCGTAACGGCCCTTTTGTGTTAATTTCTAGTTCGTTACTACACTTTAATTATTGGAGGTACATTTTTTTTAATAAATTTCGATTTGTAATTAACATCCGTCAAATGTTAATAAAAACAATTAAATCGTGTTTGTGTCTGTGTGTGTATGGCCTAGGATTATTCGCTGTGGTTTGAAAGACTACCTACAGCTAAAATATTGAGCCAGCCTATTTAACACTTCGCACTTTTTTAAATGTTTTTTTTTGTATTCTTCGTTTTAAAGTATGTATGGGTTAATAAATATGTCTCTCTCCTATCAAATATTTTAGATCTGTATTATTACAATTTACTTATTTCTGTATGTGTTATTTTGTAAAGGTAAATGATATGACACATAAAATCTATGTATCTGGTTGGCTCATAGCAGTTCACAATTCTTCACACTTTCTAGTTTGTTTTTATCGTTGTGAGCATATGTTTAATAATTACGAAAAGTATCATTTAAGTCAAAACTTAAAATGATACAAAAATAATAAATGAAATAAAAACATTACAATTAATATACGAATTGTAATAGATCTCCGGGTCACCTTTATCAGGTTGTTTACAAATTTCATTTTAAAAAAACATGTCGACGATTGTATTGATTTCCATGAGTTATTAAAACTCGGCAATAATAAAAATTCTATAAATATTGTGCGTGAATAAAGCATTTATCTCAGTCGTAACATTAATATTTATATCTATTGCTAAAACTAGTGACCTGCAAGTTCAGTTATATACAAACTAGCTGATCACCGCGACTTCGCTTGACTAATAATAATCAATTTAACTATGTAATTTTGATGATACAAAATCCTAATGACTCAAAGCTTCTATTCAACGTAAAACAATAAAAATCCTTCATAGATTAAAAGTTCATTACGAGATAATCCAACGTATCAAGACAATGCGTGCCCATACCGTTTGCATTGTGACCACCTACCGGAAAATTACAAAGAAAACTACATTATATACTCACACAAGCCATTGTCTCACGAGCCCATTGGTTTGAATGACCGCATCTAGCGTGACAGTGTTCAAAAAATCACCGCTCTATGTATTCATTTATATACTATATTATGTATATTGCGGTTGCAGTTATCATAAGTTTTTGAAAGTGAGAATTTTTCTTTTGTTATTTTTACTTACGTTTGTATTGTCTATATAATAAATGCCTTTCTAGATAAGTTATATATTGGAATTTCTGTGGTGAGATATATCTACTTATTCTGATTCATAACGGGATAAAATAAGCGTAGAATCGTTGACAATGTGTGAAAACTATTGTCGGAATATGTACTCCTAATAAATGAGAAACCAATATAAAGCAAATTAAACTGTAACCTAATTTCTACATTCAACGCATCTCGTAAATGATATGAAATTCGTCCGTGGTTTATCCGTCGCAAAGACAAATGACTGGTGTGTCACGCAAAATTAGTTTTTACGCCTTTGTATTAAGGATGGCTGTGATATTGTTTTTTGTGAGTGTCAGTCGTCACGGTGTGATTACATGTTGGCTCACCGGTGGAGGTTGCAAAAGCTGTCGTTGGCCAATAAGGCTGTGTACACGATGTATTGAAAATATTGTAATTGTAATAAAGTACGGACGAGTTCATTCATTTGAACAATACAAATATATTAATTCTAAATAAATAATAACACAAATATTATAAAACAATCGATTTAGTTAAATTTTGTAGCGAAAGTGTTATTACTACGCAGTAATAGAATGTATTTTTGTTATTTTGACACGACATTAAATACTTAGAAGATAGATCACATACCTCTTGAGTTCTCTTCTACTGCCCTTGTAGTCTTTCGTTTCCACGTTCATAATAAACCATTCAGGTACTAGCATTTCTACCAGCGAATACAGTAATTCTAAATTTGAAATATCAAATTTCTAAATAAGGTTATATACTTTGTCTATTACACATGTATCTATGCTTTACAGTAACGGTGTATCTTGATGGACCGATGGGACTGACGGTTTTTATTGTGTTATTAAGTCATTACATTGCCTCGCTACATTTCTGTCAATCTAAGACTGTATGACCATTAACAGTAGACAATTTCACAAGCGTCCATTAATGCGAGATCTTAATCACGTCACGCGAAAATCCCTTGATTCTAGATGTGAGACTATAGATTGTGCGTAGCCAAATTAAAAGCGAAATCTTATTTTTTATACTTATTCTTGCTGGCTTTATACTGTGGTTAGTAGTTATACTAAAATATCTCGAAATGGACTGGACATCTACACACAGGAAATATCCTAGTGTGGGGACCAGCATCCGCCTTATTTGCAACTTTCCATTTTGTTTTTAAAATAAAGAACGAGAAAACTTGAATTAAGTATCCAATAATTTCGTATTAATTTAATATCTGTTTATCTGCATAAGTCTTTTCTGTGCCCTAGAATATTTTTATGTAATCTGTGGGTTGGAACTAAGTCGCGTTAGTTAGCTAGAAAGCAATTAGTAAAATTTCAAATTTAAAAAAATATTTTTATTTGGACACGTGAAATGTCCATTTTACGTAACGTAACGTATGTTACGTAACGTTTGTATTACGTAAGTAGGTGTGACGTATTTGTGTCACAAATACTCTGTGCCATCAATTTGAAATGCACTTGGAAAGTAGAATATTTTTATTATTCTATTATGTATATCATACTTAATATATTTAAGTGTAAGTGCTTAAAAGGTAAGTTGTATTATTTGTATAAGTAAATGTATAGTGTTATGTACTATCATACATACAAGTACAATTCTTTAACGCATTGTAAAAAATATATTTTTATATTTTTACAGAATTAAGAATGATAGTCAACCATCTGAGTTTGTTATAGGTATCTTCTCAGACCGTAGTAGCTCTTAATATAAAAAAATAAATAAAAAGTTGAAAATATGTTAATAAAAGCAATAAATTATTTTAATTTTAATTTATGAATAAGTGAGCGAGATACCACAATTCTTATTAACCACAAAGGAATAGTCGAAATATGAATTTTAAACCAAAAATTTCCTTTGAACCTAATATTTAAATCCCATAGCTGAAAGTGTCGTTTCTAATTTTATTTCTAATAACATTCCCGTCGAAATCCGCAAAATGTTCAAGTAATCCTCAAAGAATGGAATTTGACAAAAAAAGTTGACGAATTCGCCCCCAAGGCGACCCTGCCATGTTATTATGCAAATCCATACAGGGGCCACGCTTGGACCTCTACTATAGGGATGTGACAGTTCCTTTTAGCTTTTCAGGTAATGTTTAAGGCTTATATTGATTGGCTAAAAAATACAATACATATTTGGCTAAATTTGTTATTTTTAACAATATATTTTTATCATGTAGGGAAAATCTTCGCGGTATTAAGTGACACTTATTATTTCAAATAAAAAGTTTATTGAAAATAAATATTTTTATCTCATAACGCTAACAAAAGGACTCAATGTTCTCTTGTAAGATTTTAAGTCAGTTTTTAAGTTGTTATTATTATATTTTTGTTTTTATTATTATCCTAACTAGCCTGATGCATATTATTACATCATTTCGTTATTGCACACTTGGACAAGAGAATTATTTATCTGTGGAAGTAATTTTAAAACAGATATAAAAACTAAATTGGAAAGCCATGTGTTCCAACCTTAATAACTGGGGCGGTGACGGAATGTCAAAAATTTTGCTCTGAGATGTGAATGCCGAGCGAGCCTCGGGACAAATTTGATTCGTCAAAATGTTTTATTCTTCTAAAATATACGTGTTAAATTAATAAGTTGTTTTACTTGTTAATATGTTATATCACTATAATATACACCTGTATAAAATATACTTAAAAGGTTAACAATATTTGAATAATGTATGTCTAATAAGACATGATCAGGAACTATTTTGGATTTACCAGTACAGTGTATAAATCTTTGTGACTCATCTAGTACCTACTAACGGACTAAAAAGGGACATCTAATAATAATAATATAACGACACCTCTAACATACGGTCGGTTAGGCTCAATATGATTTATAGGCACAGCTTGTGTAATCGATACTATATTGATGTATACTTGTAAATAAATACTCATTTTGACCGCACTGGAGATCGAACCCGCTCTATTCGTCAGGTAAGCAACCATTGCGCAAACCCAGTAATAAGAGTATAACAACACACGCAGCGAAGCAAAGCGGTCTTATACTCCTAGTCTCATAAAAATGGCCACATAATTTGAAATCTTGTATGTCGACCGCTAGTCGCAACTCGGTGTGACCGTTCCGGCGCGCGCGCATCTGAATTATTCATCAGTGGACGTAATTAAATGTCTTGCGGTGTAAAAACCATTGACACCTTCCTGTGGGATTTGTTTTGTATGTGAAAGTTGTAAGGGCTGAGTGAGGATTAAATCGTTGTAAATACCTTTGCCTAAGATGTACACCGCTGTATAACTTAACGTCATATCTGAGTTATCGTGTCTTGTTGTTTTTTCCTCATCCATAAGTACAATTATATTAATTTATAATCTGTGGAAGCGTGCGCTTGTTTGTTTGACTCACACCAATGTATTAAACTAAACTTTTTAAATGCGTACTTTACACTAGATTTAAATGCAATACGCAAGATTTCAGCTAATTATAAATAATAATCTCTGTATATTTTCTGTTTTTTATAGTGTTCATTTGTTTTTAAGAAATGTAACAAGCATTTTACAAGAAATACAGGTATAATAAGGTTGAAAAAGGCGAGTTGTTTCGCGACACATTCCACAGACAAATCGTAAGAAACAAAACAAATTTGGAAGGTAAACGTTTATAAGGATAATATACAATTATATACACAAACAGTTAGATGTTGAATTTTTTGATATGTCTTCCAGTAGGAAGACGTTACACCCGAACGATAACGAATTTCTGTAAACTGCAACATGTACCACTTGTCGACTTCAGAAACTAGGGCTTTCATATTTGGGCAGACATTTTCGTTTTGGTTCGGTTCTGCAAGTTTGTTTTAGCTTAAAAGACACATTTATACTTTTAAAAGTATCCATGAGAAAGTCTTTTCTTTATGAAAAATACACATATTACGTAAAAGTGATTTAGAAAATAATATAACAGTTTTATGCAAAAATATTTTAATTAATAAAAATATATATTTAAGTACAGCGTTAAAAATCTAAAATTCAGTGACTAAAACAGGTAATAATTATTAAATTGATTTATTATTGTAAATAATAACTTCGGATAAAGTGAAACACAATAATAATATAATTTATGACGATAGAAGAATAAGACTTAATATATATTTTTTTTCTTCACATATATAGTAGTTAGTTATTTAGTAGTAATTTATTATAATAACAAATTATTTTTCTACATTTTGAGTCTTAGTGAAGGCAAGGTCTGGGGGTAGGAACATGCTGTTTCGCTCAATACTCGAATACCGATGTAATGTAACTAATTTATTGAAATATTTGTCAATTAAAAAGGCTTTTTGTATTGTATATTGAAAGAAAAGTATACGTAGGGTATTATTATTAGTCGGTGTAAATTAAAAGTCAAGTAGTTCCTTTTTTTCCAAGAATTTTTTCAGTAGAAAGTCAGATATCACGCTTCGTTGATTAAGCTATTAATACTGCTTAGTTTACATAAAACTAAATAACTCCTTACTTAGAATTTGGATTGGATGGAATCTTGGACTACTCCACATCCAATTTCAGGATCTGAAAATAAATTTTGCCTATAAATAATAAGAAACTCTTTTAAGTTTCTTCTTACGCGCATTAAGACCTTAAAGTGTTATAAATAGGCTAATTTAGGATTAATTAATTTGCAAAGCTTTGATTTTTTTTATCACTTCTTCGTAATTTGGTGTTTCGAAATAGATGGATTTGTCCATCCAATAATGCTGGAACTTTTGAATGTTCAAATTTTCGCGTCCAGTAGAGCTTTTATTAATACCCCTTAATAAAAACGGGTTTATGTTATTTTGGGTTTTAATCGCTATTTCGAGACATTTGGACGTATGTGATAATGCTAGGGCGAATGAAAGAAATTTGATAATTCACGGTTACGAAACGAATACGTTTTAATAATAAGTTAACTCGCATAGAAGACGAAAACTATGGAGTAAGTTTTGAAACCCGATGTCGCAATCAACAATTTAATGACTTTTAATATAGAATAAAATATCAATTTCAAATAAAATGCAATACGAGCCTACACAAATATGCCAATACATGAAAAACATATCTTCAATACAGTTTTAATATTTTCCTTATTTATAATCGACTCCAACGATTTTTGTCCCGACTAAGATGACCATTTATCACAGACCCGTCAAAATCTAATTGTCCCACATCGCTAACCACGCCATTGTGACTGTAATTATGCCCTTATTTTTTTTTCACCAAGAATAAAATCGACTTATAAAACTGTTTTTTTTTTGTGGCATTTTTCAAAAGCAATTTCACAAAAATTTCAAACGTTTTAATATTTCCGACCGCAATATTTTTTTTGTCGATTGTCTACAAATTGTATGTTTTGTATTTGTGGAAGTTATATGTCCTTTGGGGAATTGTTATAAATAATTGTATTAGTATTGTATATAACAAAGAAAAATTATATGGGAAAGATAAAATAAGAAACTACAAAAAATAGACAATGTATTTTTTAACCCTAATATATATCTACTTAAATCTCAACTGTAGTCTGGCATCCAAGCCTCGGTTGTACAAACATACATTTAATAAATAGTGTTTTAAGTTCCCATATAATTGTTTTGTGTGTGTAATTTATTATCTTATATGTTTATTATTTGTTAATATATTTAGCACATAAGATGTTTGGGGACAGATTTAATAAAATAAAATAGGTAATATACTTATAACTACTAATAAATATACTTATAATATACTAATAACCGTAGGCACAATGGTAAAGCCTTAAATGTTTGGCAACTACCTAATCCTTAAAAATAATATAAGGCTAATCAGTCTCGGTAATTCACTTAGGAAGAAAACAGTTAGACTCTCGACCCATATTTATTTGTATATTTTGTGTTTGGTTTTGTGAACTTTTTAAAACATTAATGATAGTTAGTATTTTGTTTAGGTGCCTGACTTTTGTGTTGGTCTGGCAATTTGTATGACAAACTGTTTGTGATAAAACTTAATAAATGCTGTAGATATAAGTTAATTTCCAAGCGAATCATAATAAAAAGCGAAAAATTAATTTAGAAAACAGGAGGAGAAATGTCTCAGCTTCGAAAATATCCTTAATGGTTGTACACAGTTAAAAAAAGCCAATCGCAGGTAAAAACTCAATTTCATAGATAAATTGAGGGGTTTCGTAAAATTACATAGGTTAAACGTACGTAGGCGTTGGTTTATTTGGGGGTTGGACTGGCAACCGCAGAAGCAAAACTGTAATTATTCTGTTTATATTTTAGTAGTAGTTCCTCATTAAAATATAAGAAATGTATGTAAATGTGCAATACCATATTTTGTTTTTCTTCTCTCGTGAATATCATAGTCGTTTTTTAATTTTGTTTATTGATAAGATGGATTAAGAGAGAGTGCGTGTTCCTAACACAAGTAATTCTTAGCCAAAATGTATCCATACTGGTATTTTTTCAAACCAAAACAATAAGCAGTATTTATTTTTGTTATAGTTTTTAAACTATCTACATACATAAAGAAGTAATTAATTTTCTCTATATGTATACGTTTGATTATGGGTTAGAAGTAAGTTTTTTACCCAAGAAAAATATGTTATATTTTTAAGTTTCTCATAATAGTGTATATTTATACTACTATAATATAAATACAACCGTAAACCGAAATCGAGATTTGACATACTTTTTTTTCGGTAATATAATGATACATATACTGGTCATATATATCTAGTCTAGAAACAAATTTGGCAAGGAATTTCTGTAAATTAACAGAACTATCTTTGCCAGGTTGTTACAGGACAAGATTGTAATAGATTGGTTAAAGCTGATCAGAATTCCATTTGACGGTGCGTTGTTCTTCTACTATCAATCACGCGCTGGGACGACTCTAATTATAGGGATTAGGGGCGCGGTTTTGGTCCCAGGTAATGGGTTCTATGCCGGCCTTTTTAATAGTTAAAAAATGTTATTCACTAAATTGAACAGATTTTAATCATTGTGATCTGTTGATTCCGTAGAAAAAACACAAGTCACGTTTTGACAATTGTTATCGGTTTAATTTAAACTTCATAATGAGCTTTTTTAATGTTAATTAAAAAAAAAGAGTTATATATTATATAAAATAACCTACTCAATAATTGACAATGAAGCTGGTTACACACATTTTGCAGTACAAACTTATATAAAGCCGCACGATCACTAAATTAAAATCACAGCGGAACATAATCGAAGGCACGAGAAAGCTATTATTTTGCGGTCACTATAGTTAGGAACGCACCTTGACGGGAGTTAGTTAATTAAACATAATGTATCCAGTGCAACCTTCTAAACCTACCCTACAGCGTGTCATTATACGATTATTAATTGGGCGTAAACTCCGAGGGATACACCGCCAGATTGCTGGCCAATTTCGTTGATTACTCCTCTTTTACAAATGTATAATTTTTCGGAGTGCTCTCTACTATATTTTTTTACCTGTTTTGAAAGGGTTCCAACGAAGCTTAACAACGTATTGAAACAATCTGTCACGCTAATAAATCGTAGAACAACTATCGACAAAGACAAATGTTATTACAGCCAAAATTAGAATTTGAATGTTAAAACATTAAAGCGCCCTCACTAATTGCTTCAACGTTGTCAAAACCGATTAAAAACTACTAAAAATAATAATGATTGAATATTATTAGTGCGCCGAAAGCTTTCACAGCCAACACAGAAATAGAAGGCAAATTGACAGATGACAAATATGAACGTTAACATTGGGGCACGGAGGCAGAATGGACTATTATAACTTGATCCATTGGATCTAATAAATATAATGGAAATGTGGGCCGAATTTAAAATAGTAAAAGTTCATTAACATTGGTTTTTGTTAGTAAATATTTCTACCAATGTTAAATGTGATAAAATACATCAAGACATTGTCCTTATAACAAGATAGATGGCGGCTAATGTCCGACGGATCCCTTTGAACAACAAAATTAGAACATTAGAATGCTTTGTGTACAAACATTGTCCGATGTTTCTTAAATAATCTCTTGTTATTGAAATGTAAAGAAAATTCGGTGAAGGTGAGGTCTACTAATGAAATAAATGTACACAAATTGTGTTTTGACGGTCATAAAACGAAGCAACATTAATCATTACGTGTTTGATAGACAATTCTCATGACAATTTCTTATTGGCTAGAGATATCTTAAATTATTTTCATCTGTATACTAAAGGACTTTTAAATGTGTAGTACACTGTTAATTCCGTTTTGACATTTGACATCAGTTGGGGAGGAAAGAACAATTGAGACAAAGGGCATTAAGGTCGTTCTGGAGTGCATGGGTGTGGCGCACTTAAATTTTGCGCATTGACAGCCGAAATGGCCCCCAGGGACCTTCGAGGCTTTAGTGCCTTTATTCGTTATGGTTAATGCGGGAACTAGTTTACGAGGCATACAGTTATTTGCGACCTCAGAGGGCTACATTACAACTCGTATAAGATGGGTGAGTTTCGCGATTTATTCCTTGATTTATAAAGAGCTAATTTCAAAGACGCATTAATGTGTCCGGAGTTACTTAATAATATTATAAACCTTACATATTATAATTACACAAAATATAAGTGTTTGATTGTTTCATTAAATACGCGACATTAGCTCAGCTTCTACTAGCTTTTCTTCCTTGAAGAATCGATTTATTCTATGTAAGGTTACCTAAAATATATTTGTAATTCCCGACCAAATTGAACCGTAATAGAGAATAGTACTAGAAACAAGTTGCCACAATCCTCTAACACCTTTCCACGCTTTTCATAATGATTCGTTTTTGTTAGTAAATATCACGCCCCGAAATACTCATAGATTATTCCTCAGCAACCAGTACAAAGCCGTGATTCAAACGCACGACCGCAGGGTTCGTGTTGTATAGCTTACTCAGTCCAAAAATATATATCATAACAATTACATAACGTAATCGTTACATATGAAGCTTGGTGAAATTTTGAAATGCATTACTCAATCGGTGATTAACCAGTCACCTAATTGGGTGACACACGGCACAGCTACGCACCGGTGGATATATGGATTAATAACACTATTATAAGTTATAAAAGTAATCTGTTCATGTTTGACACGTCTGACGAAATGGGCTATCAATCAATCTATGAAAATTAGACGCATTGTTCGGTTATAAATGAGTATGGAACTGTTTTGATTTTTTTTATACACGTTTTATATACAATGTCAATTTTATTGATATTTATTACCTAATGTCCATAAGTACTTTGAAATCTATCCAGTAACCTTGGTAAAGCATATAAAAGAGATTCCATTTTTCATTCCACGTGAGTCTATGGGCGGCTGTGTCACTATTTTTGTGTATCGTTTGTCTTATAAAGATTTTTTTAAAATGTTCTTCAATAATATAATAAAGCATACAAAATATACAAGTTTATATTTGAATTGAATTTTGTCTGTTAATATGTAAATAAGTTTGACGTGCTGGAAAGACTAAATACAGTTGTCTGTGTTTACCAGTAAGCCGCGAAAACTGTGCCTAAGTGTTTTACTCTAAACACGTTTTATACTCCCACATCGTGCTAGTATAATGAGGCGAATAGAAATAAGAAATCAAACAGCAAATGAAGGCTTTTCTTGGTAATAAATCGATTTATCACGTGGCATTACGTGTGTCCCTCACTAAGCAATATTGACACCATCATTAGAGGCATTGTCTTACGAATGGGGGAGTGGTCGATCAATATGGCAAAGTTATACTGTATAGTTAGTTTTGTATCAGTAAATATTTGACCGGACTTCCAATCTATCTGGTATGTCGGTTTTCGGGTTTGAGACATTTTGGTTGCTTCACGATTATGTGTAGTGTGTACGAATAGGTGTACAATTATGAGTACGACTATGTTTACGACTATGAGTACGAGTATGTGTACGAGTATATGTACGAGTTTGTATTCGAGTGTGCGTACGAGTATGTTCAGTGCTCGATAACAGAGAGATAAAGACGTCCTTTCTTTAAACATAGGAAGAATTGAAATTAATGAATGATATAATAAAAATATAATTTAACACGTTGTTTCTGGTAACGTTGTAAGGCGCTAGCCTCCACGCTAGGGAAACCTTGTGTTGTGTGTGGAGTTCATAGCTGTTCCTATATTATCATTGATAATGGGTGTGCGTGAGTGTGTAATTTGTGTGCGTGGCCATGAGAGACACGGACGGCGGGCGCTATGAGGCGCCGTTTTGCCATTTTAAGCCTTGGAACCACGTCACGACATATACAAAAGTTTGTAGTGAACGTGTCGTCTAGTCTCTCTTGTAATGTTTACCCATTTCTATAGCTAATTAACTGAAAGCATAAATCCTTCATATCAGCAGAGCTTTTCTTTTGATTTACGACTCCAATTTGGCCCCCATGGCATTTCTTAGCGTGGACAGTGGCCACTATCTGATCGAAACACTCATAAATAATATTGAACTATATTTATCATGGAGCAGCTAAATAATACTATAATTTATAGGCATTTCTAGTTTGGTGATACTTTAATTGGAGAACAGAGGTAGAAAAATACTGTACCTCTGAAATATTACTATTATATAATAAGACTGAAGGTAACGGTGACATTTTTAAAATTTTTAAACATTTTTTTTCACAAACAAAATATTTGTGTTAATTAAATTCAAAAGTTCAAATTTGACCATAACCAATTCGTTACAATGAGATAAGATCGGCAATCAAATGATAAGTTAATTAGCATGAAGTGGTCAGTGACAAGGGGTTCCCAAGTAAACGGTTCGCTGGTTCTAGTCCCGGGATGGGACATTTACATTTTTATGCATCTAAGGGAGCCGGTTGTATATTAAACACCAACGTTACCGACGTGTTTACGTAAATATTATTTTCATTGCCAGTTTAACAATTCAGTAATTCCAATATTTTGTACTATTAGTCAATTTTAACAAATCTTTGTAAAATTTAACTTAACTCTTTAATTTATTCGTTAATAAGACGTTCAATAGTTGGCTAAATTTTCATTTTATTTTATGTTTTTATTTCTTAAACCTATACAGCTTATCAAAACAAGTTTACACAATAAAAATAGATGAAAAATAAAGCCAAAATAAGGTTAAGACATAGAACAGAAACAACAATAACAAAAAAAACACCAACAGAAAGAAATAAATAAAAATATATATAACCATATGAACAAGTGGAGTATATTATGTGAAGAAGGAGCATTTAAGTGTTCGTGTGTGTATTAGTGTGTGCAATGGTGTTGCTGTGTGAGTGAGTGTGCGAGGTTGAGTCTTAGTTTTTTTTTAAGAATTTCTACTTAGGCCAAATATATATATATATATATATATATATATAAATAGTAATAAAACAATGGTTTAATATCATTTAAGCAAAAAAACTTAGTAGGTTAAGTCGCACTAAACTTAAATTTCTCAAATACTAGTAAATCTAAATTCAAAATATACATATAAATAATTTTAACCGCAGGTCAAATTTGTCGTTAAACTCAGTTTAATTGAACAGAATCAGGTGAGCTGAACTAATGAATTCAGTATACGAGACACTAATCACGATATTGTGTGACCGTTTTAATGCTAATATTCCGTTTTTATTCCTTTGCACTATCTTTATATACTACAGGTGTTGTTTATCCTTTAATAATAAAATATTATTATAATAACAAGAGTTTTTTTTCACATACATATATATTTATTCAAACTCAAACTCAAAATATCATTATTCAAGTAGGTCTGTATAAAGACACTTTTGAATCGTCAATTTTTACACTACCACCGGTTCGGAAGGCAGTCTTAAAAGCAGTATTAAAAAGATTACAATATTTATCGGTTTCTGATCTCTGGTTGTTTCTTCCTTGTTAAATCCTATTACATTCAAAAGTTCTAACAAAAGTTTAACACAAATGCATCTTATACATCACACGTAACCTTAATTTCTGGTGTCATTAGCATTAAATGTCAAAATGCCTTTGGCGCAGCGGTGGTAATTTAATCGTGGAGCTTTCGGACCTCAGGTTCGACGTCTGACAGGTGCAGAGGTCATGTGAATGGGTTAAGAATTAAAACGTTACTTGAAATCATGTTTATGTATAGAGTTGTATTTCTTTTGACCCATTAAATAACTTAAATACTATTTTTACCTATATTAAAATATTTAACATACATGTAGTAATGTGTTCGGTTATAAGATTGAAGATATTTAATAAAGCTTATATTTTAACTGCTGTTATTTTAAATATTTTCCCGTAGCGTATTTTAAAAAACAGTGTATTCATATATTATATATCTGATAAAACGTGTTTAATGCGAAAATTATTAAAATGTTCATACAGTATTTAAATTGATTAAATAATCTTATTTTACTGGTTTTAAACCACTGTTCCTTTTTTCATACAGCGTAGACGCAGGAAAGAAAGATTTATTAATTTGAATAATGTAAGGGCTTAGATTATAGTTCCGACTTAATCCTGCTGTGTGGTGCTTACTTCCTCTTTCCTTCCGTAGATATTTATACGTTGCGTGACTTTATTGGGCAATACTAAATATACACAAGAATATCAGCAGTTCTTATATAAAAAAAATTGTAGCAGTTCGGCCTGTGGCTTTGTTTTCATGGCTATGCGCCGATGTATCTATGTGTTCCTAAGATTTGTTTTACATTGAATATTATGTAATAGCGGCATAAATCTAAAAGACGGTAGTGGCGCTAATACCTAGGAAATGTAAATAAAAAAGTAATATCTCACGAAAAATTAATACCTCAAAACAACAGCTTCTTTTTTGTGTCGGTAAAAAATAAGACACTGTTCATTTTAAAAACAGAACAATGACAGTTTATTTGCGGTATGAACATCTAAGAAAAACCTTAATAAAGCCACCACATACAACCATTTCTCATATTTACTGAATGGCTGTAGTTTAAGCGATTTTCGCATTTATAGTTATGTAATAAAAAGTTGATAATAGTATACGGTATTCATTTGCGGTAAGTTAAGACAAAGGGTTAGGGTGTATGATAAGAATGTATTGCGGTATGCCGCGTATCACTTTTTCTATTACGCGTCGCGTCATTTCTGTACTTCAATATTACTAGAACAACGGTGGTACTAGGTACATTTTAAAATTTGAATATTAGAAAATATAAATAATAAAGTTATGAGAAAAGAGTTTTAAAAGTTGTAAGTCCTAAAAGTTGGTAGGTTAAAATAGTATTCTACGTTGTTAACCTGAGTAATTCGAAAAATGAGTATTCTAACCTAAAATCTTTTAGGTGGAACGGTGTACTAGAGGTAGATTATAAAACTGGAATATTATAAGAAAATAGAAATAATAAAGTTATGAGAAAAGAGGTTTTAATTCGGTTCGGTTTTTATAAATGTAAGCAATACCGAATCGTAAGTCCTAAAAGTTTTTAGGTTAAAATAGTATTCTACGTTGTTAACCTGAATAGTATCTTAATAGCAGAAACTAGTGTAAACTCGTATGCTGTCATTAACTTAATGTGTATACAATTATATTATATTCTAGTATAAGTCATATTTGCTTCTTGCGTAAACAATCGCCACTCCTATCTTTTCGTGTCCATCGCGGGCCATCCGCACACACATTGTGCAACGCTCTGTGACCACAGACCGAGACACATACATATTTATGAGTTTTAATATACAATTTCTATGTATTATCTCTTCGTGTAATGCAGGAAGTGCTTGATTGTCTTAACGGTCACCTGAGCCACGATTGTGACATTAACTAAGGTAACTTTTTACAATGAATTTAATGAAAATTGTATGAACGTTTTTTATGGACTTCAAGATGGGTTTGTGAGTGTATTATATTTATAGAGTTACGTATAAGTAATTTGATCGAGTGTGGGATCTATGACGTCATTTTTTGTGAACATTAGTGTGCCAGCACACTGTCCGACGATATTTGAATAGAATTGATACCTAATTAAACTATCTATTTGTCTGAATCTTCTTAAATGACGGACGTTGGCAAGCTGCCAAGCTGATCCATGAAATGGAGCAATGACAACGCAAAGCTTGTAAGCTGTAAATGGTTGTAAAAGGCGCCGCTGAGCCATCGAGTCCTAGAATGCCTTTGTTCAAAAATTTGTGGATGATTAGGATGATGGGGATTCTACATAACACTGCTGTTGATTGAGGCTGGAATCTCGTGGCTACGACTCATGATTGTTCATGAGTTTAGTCCAAAATTGTAGTAAAGATACATTTCTTATAGAAACACCTTTGTCAAGTTCGAATAGCAAGTCATTGTGATTTCACTGCCGAAACTAAAGTGACAGAACCTAAGTGACGTCTGATTACACATCATCATAGTACATTTTGCCGACAAAGTGTTTCATTTGACAGCTCTATGTGTTCCCTGAAGCCAATTAATAAGCAGATACAACCACTTAAGATAAGTAAAAATATTTTCATCCCGAAACCGCACCGGATATTGATTGTATCGACATGTCAGAGGCGCCACAGTATATTTACAGTGGGATTTTAGACCTTATTGCAATGCAACTGTATCTATAATCGCGCGTATAGAAATTCGATTCGAGATCAATTTTGCCGATTCACATTAAACCTCATTACAGAAGTGATAAATCATAAATTACAATACAACATTTGTATGCATTTATTTAAAATATGTTTAGTCAATAATATACTTTATATGTATAGGATAAGACATGAAATTGTATAGACAAAGTTTTGTTCAGTTTCAGTTCAAGTGCAGGTATGATTTGTCTCCAAAAATAAATGAATTGGTCACTTAGTTGAGTGCCCTAGGGACTTGTGGTACTTGTAGATAACTCGAGTGTTACTTTGAACCTGCGCTTAATCATGAATTATTTTTTAGCTTCCGTGTACCATTGAGTCATCTTTGAAATCTGTATGAATATGACACGAAGACATTATTTAAGTTATCTATTCTAGTCGACATAATGCCATCCCTGTTATAGTGGGTCGAGTTGAAAAGTGATCTCAATGTATCGCACGCTTAACTATTGAATCACAATTCAACTTAAGTAATAGTGGCAATAATATTATTCTTTTATCCGTAAGTTTCGGAATGAGAGTGTAATTAACTGATACGACCCTTGACAAGGTGTCAGGTACCCGGATTATGGTATAGAGCTTATACGTGTAAGCTTAGGAAATGGACTGACAAGACGGGAAAGTAATAAGTATATTAAATGAAATAGTGTTAATTCAAACAAGTATAATTGTTTTTTTTTAATCTTCCTCAGGTTTATATGTAAAAATGTTTGTTCATTTTGTGATATTTTGTAGGTAAACATATTATATTTTTTATAAATGGAGAGTAAAGGCTCATAACCCATGTTACAGCCAATCAAGAGGACGCGTAGGTTGTAAGAATTTGTATGCTCTTATGCGTCAATTCTTAAGCTATTTCCGACTATGTAGCAAATATTTTCCAGCGCGTCCCAATTTCAAAGTTTTTAAGTATATCAACTATTTTACTGTCTTGTCTAAATGAATTAAAAACAGAGGTTCGTTCTTAAAAAGGTATTAAGAGTTGACGTATTCTTTTATTTTGTGGGTTGCCTGGAAGAGATCGCTTATTATCGGTAAGGCCGCCCGTTGATTATATGTATTAACATCTATAAACATCATCTTCTCCTTCTATTTAAGTTTAATAAAGTGTGAATAAATCAATAATAATTTAGCTTTTTTAGCTGTAAGTAGATATATGTGTATTCGGTTATTTGATTTATTATAGATTGAGTTGTTGTCTGTTGTTGTTTTTTGTATGTGTGCTTTGTGAAATGAAAACATGGCATTCTAATGAACTTTTTTAAGTAAATAAAAGTTATGAAAAATGTATTGTTTGTTTAAATGCTCGTTTCCTATCTCCCCCGTTTCATTTACAATATTAATTCCGCGTGTCAACAGAAACACTTTCTGAAACGGAAGGACTATTGTTTTGTGGTACAAGTTAAAAGCTTTTATATAAATTAGCAACATACTCGCCCTTTCTGTCTTGTGCAATATTGGTTATACGAGTTGCGCTTTGGATTAGTCCTACGTACCTCTTGTGATATTACAACTATAATTTATATATTATAGCTTAATATAACTTTAAAAAATGTCACGGCTAATCTTTGTAAACATACATACTATCAAAAGTCGTAGGATACACAAGTATACTGAGTACCTAAATTTAATGAGGTTTGTGAGGCCAAACATTTACTGGACACATTTACACATAATATATATTAATAAAATTAAGAGTATTTCCCACTACAATAGCTGCTGACGTCCGGACGGACATGCTTTGTAATAGTAGTGAGTTGTTAGCTACTAGACTACTAGAAGTAAAAACTTCTACTCCTCCCTACAAGCATCTTGTATAACCAACAAATATTTATATATTATTGTCGTTTTTCAAAATCGGTTATTTCCCGTGACTTAAGCAGGCATACGATTTTCCGTAGGGTGCGATTATTAACTGTCGTCTAGCGCTGCGAACAACTGATCAATCACACATAAGACAACAGGGAACTAAATCATTTATCCTCATTTTCCTTTTAGATAACAGGAAAATATTTGTTGAATGTTATAAAATTTTATTACATGGATTATTTTATATGTATTTCTCAAGTCGGTTGCAAATAATAAAATCTTTGTTGACTCTACTGCCAATTTCCAAATCAAAGGCGTAGAGCGGATGAAAAAGAACTGACAAGTAACTCTCCGCCACACCTTTAAATCGGCTCTACAGAACGGTTGTAAAGTAAAACGTTTGGTTGCTATGGTAACAATCAACGATAAATTATTTATTGTCGTAATAGGTTAGTTTAATTTAACTGGTTAAAGAGAGATTGTTTCATGATTTATGTGAACCTACCCACATGGTTACACTTGACACTGATATCGGCATATTGAGTGACACACGCACCAACTTCATGATAAGAGCCATAATAACAGAGATTATGTCATATTAAAAAGGACAAATACCACGTAATTACATATTGTTGAACATAGAAAATCAATTTCTAATTATTTTATAAGAATGCTTAGTAGTAGCATAACTGGACATAATATTTCTATGATCGTAAAGTCTTTATTGTTGTATGTAAGCTTACACTATCCACATAAATTACAAGTATTTTGTATCAGTACTGCTTTTTTGCATCCACTCTAATGCCACAGATAAGGTATTTCTTCTCGCAAATAGCTCACTTATATGTAACACGCAAGGTACATATTCTATATTCAAATTTAGCAGTACTGAAACACCGTTTTTTAAGTATATACTCGTATCTTTTGTTTGGTCGATGTCATTTTGTGGTTAATTGAATTGTGTTCGATTTTTAAAATTACTCATTCTTATATATATCACGAGCTGACGTAAATAAAACCATTGGAAACATTGTCTCGACTGTCGGCGATTGGCAAAGCCTCTGTTACCGAAGCCACTGCCATTTGTGGTTTGAGAAAATTGCTTCGCCATCATCTAACACCATAAGCTATTAAGGCTTCAAGTTTCAATAAAGGAAATGTATAGAATATACTACTTGTACATATGAAGTAACTTAACGACAAAATATGTTTAGAAAATGAATAGGCAATGGCCTAAAGGTCACGGGGATATGTGGGACTCAACTCGCTAACCAGGAAACCTCTGCTACTCAGAGGACAGGTGAGCCATACCCACTAAAACACTCCTCGGGTGTAACCCACGATTCCGCATATGAAGACTACTGAGGTCGCGTTTGCATTCTACCAGAGATGGTTCGAGGCTAATAACAGAGAACTATTATTACTTATTTGTATTACCGCTGATTGTATTTATATGTAATGAGAAATTAAAAGATATTATATCTGTGTAACTTAAAACGTTAATTTATCTTTCTCGTGACAGATAAGAATATAACAAATGATCTTTAATCGATTGATTTGATCACCTTTGTATGGTATGTGACTCACAGAATAGTTTTAAACCGTTGCAACGAACGCTTATGAGAGAAGACTACGTCCTTAATAAATAGCATATCTATTGTTACACGTATTTTGCTTCATTGAATATTTTGTTCATTCTGTGTTAATTATCAATGTCGATTAAATGATACAACATATTAGATTAACTATTAGACAGCTTTCAGGACAAATATTTAATGATATAAAACAACTTAATTATGATAAATTGTTATAGCTTATGTATGATGTATCAAACCAGAATGAAATAGCCAATGTTGGTCTTGAATTACACCCGACCCATACACATCTTAACTCTATTGTGATGAATAATTTACGCTACCTGTTTTTTAATACATGTACTTAACGTACGACTGTTTGTTTTAAAACTGTGGCCATATTCGTGAGAACTTGTCATGTGTTCACTTCATCAAATATTTGATTTACTTCCTCAACTGGAGTTTTTTTTTTTTAATCTGATTGTATTAATATTACACATAGGATGATGTCATTATATGCAGGTAATTTGTAATTGTATTTTATTACAATTTACAATTGATACTGCTTGAAATAACTATTCTAGTCGATGTTGCACTTAAAGATGTATGTATTATGCTATACAATTAATAGTTTTGATATTTATATTGTTTCTCAAAAGCTTTTGTTAAATATTTTTAATTACAAAAACATACCTAAACAATTATATTGTTTTAAGTAATTTTATTATTACATTATAATTTTTCTGTAGACATTGTAATACTTGCAAAATAAAGTGTTTTATGTACAAGATCGTTGCTGCTTTACGTAATGAAAATTATTAAAAGACTAGGAGTTGAAGAAACTCCTTTATTTAATTTTACAAATTTTCAAATAAGTTAAAGAATAGATGAAAAGCTCATGTTGTAATATATACTATATTATATCTTATGTTATATGTTTATTACTTTTTAATAAAAAAACACAAAATGGTTTATAAAAATTAGGTATCATTCCTCCCTATACTTGAAACTTGAAACAAATAGACATCGATCTCTAAGCGTGAAGAAGCCTCCAAAGCCCTGATATAAAGCTCTTTGGCTATACGATCAGAAATTTGCAGATTTGCATATCGTAAAGACAATGCGATAATAATCGATCGTTTTTAATACACCTACTTCACATAATGTCGCATCCGTGGGAAATGCAAGTTTTCCCTTGTGACTGATATTTTAATATCTGTTTTTCATTTCAGATCTGTCAAAAACATTTATAGAGGTTTATTAAAATATCTGGTAGCAAAATTTCGTAAAGTTTTCCATTTGATCTCTAAAATATTAATTAAAAAAAATTAAAAGTACATCGCAGCTCAAGCTAAACTTTTGCAATAACTAAACGAGGTTAAAACCGCTTGAAACCATCTTTAAAGTCTTCAAACATATTTGAATATAGAATGTTATTGTACTTGTTGAGTTGTCAAAACAAATACAGCTCATAGACTGCAATCAATCATTGACTTTGATACATGATTTGATGTTACATGGTATCATTGTGCAACAATTCAGTGTCAAGAAACTAAAAATGCCACCCGTTAAAATATTCTTTTGAGTTTTCTTGTATTAATAATAATAATAAATACAAATGAATAAATTTTATACTTTTTAGTGTTTAGTATGTTATTTTACTATATTAATTATTTAATTCATATATCAATGATAAGATGCACGAGGCAAATTTTGTAAAGTCGTTCAATCTTTTCAATCATTGTATTTAATTCCACATGTCGATAATGTTAGGTGCTATTTGATGGTTTCTTTTCGCCCTTTAAATTGGCATTTCAACAAACCCATTTTCACCAACTTTGTTAACAAGGGTGATAAATACAAAGTGTGTCTGGTATGGAACTTGTCATTTTTTTTAATGAACATGGAGTGCAAACGAAGGGATACCTGCCGCCCACCTGTACCTGTTCACCTGTAAAGCCAAGACCTGCAGGACTTTTAAATTTCATCATACTTATATACATACATCATTCAAATCATACTGAAGACTGCTATGATCAAGAATGATGTGTTATAACTATGAATCTGGCCAAGTTAATGAACTCAAGTGTTGATTTAGTACAATTCATGTATTTTTTATTTTAAATATAAATCCTTGTATGAGAGCTACAACTGACCTATAAATATAATTCAATACGTTCATGTTAGATCTGTTGATCTGATTGATTATATATATATTAGCAAGTAAATTTTAACGAGCATCACGGCCATTACAAATCAAGATAACATTGAATCAATGAAGCAAAGGTTATTTACGCAAACATTTTCGAAAGCGTAAGTCAAAACAAGACCAAATTAATGAAACCTACATTTTTGGTGTCAAAGGTTTACGGGGATTTTTTGACCCCGTCAAGAATTTTCGTCAAGATCTTATCGTTTGGATTTCGGACATGACATTCTATTACCTGTAACTGTGGCACTGTGTTACCCCACACACAAACACAATATGCAATAGTGTGTTTTAAGTTTGGTAAGACTTTAAAATGAGTTGTACCTGGAGATCGCTTATTAGCGATAAGGCCGCCCGTTGATCTTATATGTACTAACATTATCTACTTCTACTGTTTAAGTGTGAATAAATAAATAAGTATAAGGGGTAAATCTTATTATTTATTAGATTATAAAATATTCCTTATTGACTCATTGATACATGCCTAAAATTATAGAAAATATTGGAACATGTTATTATGTATAGATATTATCTTTCATATTTTGCGGTATAGTAGCTATGTTAGGGAATTATAAAAAGTCGAAATATGATTAATAGGCCGCCGCTATACGACGCAGGCCGTGTGTGATTCTTTCCATTTTGACAGATTGTCTCGCCTCCCTGACCCGAGCGCCCCGTGGCGACACTAATGATGTTGTCATGGCTGTGGGAATGTCGATATCGATATCGATGAATATTTAATTCTGTTGAAATTAGCAAAAACAGAATAACAAAAGAAACTAATGTGATTCGTTTAAAATAGTAAATACTAGTCATATGGGTCTATAAAATTAAATTACATGTATTTTGCTGATATTAAGAAAATGTTACACATCTATTTATAATTATTGTCCTTCATGAAAACACTCAAAGATACGACCAAATATACCCACTAAAAGTACATTTTTTTTTAGGAATGTTATATAAGATGACCAGATATGTTTACATCGACATTTAATTAGATGAATACAACACTAGCCGCGAGTTTGACTGAGATTGCTCTCAGCACGAGACTGTCCCGCGTCGGCGCTCGTTCGCGACGCTTTGACATCCCGACATTCACCATAACAAACTAACTATATCGACAATGTAAACATACACATCCCTATCCCCTTAAAATAGAGTTCATACTCCAATATCCCATGTTTATTCAAGTGTAAAATGACAAATTAAATTGATCGCCGGCTTAAATACTTAAATGCACGTAGTGTGTAGATAATAAGGGTTATAATTGAATAGCAGTTAATTTTCTTAGTACTTGATGTCTGATAGACGGCTCATGAGTCTTTTTCTTCAAGTTTGAACTTTGAAAGGCTGATCGTATTGATTAGTATCTTGAGGTATTTAGCCATTAAATTACTCTTATGTTAAGTTTCGCGTAAATTTATTAAGTATCTCAAATTGCGTTCAAATACATCAATTATTAGATTTTATTGTCATTCCAATGGACTACGGGATAGATGCGGCTGTATGTTTCATAATTTTGACTGGTCCATCATTGATAATTCACCATTTCGATTCGGTTTCCTCGCGATCTTTTCCCTCAACTCACAAACAAATAACAATACTAGAAACCAACACAAGTGCGAATTTTTTTTTGGTCTGGTTACAAATGCAACCTACATAAAAATAGCTTTTTAACCATTTTCGTTGTTTATATAAAAAATCATGAATATAGATTCTCTATGGTCATTAAAAGTGAAGAATAATGTGTCGTAGAGTAACGAAGTGTTTGGCTGATATGTAGATTACTCTGATGTGTGGCAGGCCTTTAATGATGCGATTGACAGTACAGAGGGACGGCAACGTCAACTATGCAATTGTTTTGTAGAACTCTTAATGTGGCTGTGAAGCAAGCGTTTTATACATTTCTAAAACCTCAATGTCATACAACGTTAAGCAGCTACTATACAGAATTTTTCGTTTTAAAAAAATCGTAGTTCAATATTAAAAAAGAAGGTATTTTTATCAAACGATTCATTGACTTTAAAACCAGAACTTACATTTTAGTATTATTTATTTGCTTAATGAGTATTTCTAGGCTAGATGAATACTTAATTTCACAGTTTCATAAAACCTAAACTTCCCACACTGAAGCTTATAAGAATAAAGAAATATGTAAAATCAAATGACGTAAATACAGATACGCGTTTTTTGCAGCCCCAATATAAACCGAGGTGTATTAAAATCAACGTGAAGGATGCGAAGACTTTAATATAGAGCCTTTCAGAAGGTGTCACAGTGAGTGCTAGTGTCCAGAGAAACGAGCTCCATAATAAAGGGTTATTGTCTTGATTGAAAGTTTAAATATGTCTTTAGCAACGGACAAGTATCGTCGGACTTAAAAAAACATTTTCAAGTGATTTTGTAAGCTATATTTATGAATATCTTGTTTCTGGTAACATTACTTTTTCCCATATTTATAAACCAATAAAACAAGTAAACACTGTGATTTATACGGAAGTCATATAATTGTATTTATTAAATAGTGTCAGAACTATCAACGAAGCTTAACAAAGCTAAGTGATAACTGATTTATAATCAGTATCTGCTTTTAAAACAAAGTCTTTATTTTCGGCCCCAACACAAATGTTGTTCTGTAACCTGCGTAACTGATAAAAATTAAAAAAAAGAAATATATTATTGATAATGGCCACAAATCAATTGAAAATACTTGCAAATCATCCGTTATGTAATATCAGATTAACGTCAAAATAAATCAAGCGTTTGTCAAGATATCTAATGGATATCAATCTGATAGTGAATCGATCTTGCATAAATCGCATTGTTTGATATCGACGACAAACTGAGATAAATTATATCTTGCTTCTCTAATGTATGCTAAGATCAGAATTATCTCTACTTTATCATTCACCGATTTTATACATAGAAAAACAGTTAATTAACTTAAAGTGTGAATATTTTACTGAATATAATTAAATGCAGCCTTTGACGGGTAACACACCCGTCCCGTTCACGATATTTTAGTGTCCTCCATTCCTATCATCGTGTCCACATAAAGCCTGTTTGATTTTTACATTTTTTAAATATTTAGTAAAAATACATTTTATGGCATTCGTGTATGTAATAGCTCCTTACAACCACTTCGTGAAACACTTGACAATTTAAATGTATGGTGAAGCGCGGTGAAGCGGTGACACTCTATACAGTGTATTTTTCTGTGTCTGATCTTTTTTCCTGGTCGTGTATATTTCTGTTTTAGTTTTTTTTATATAAGCTGTAGGAGTAAGTGTTTTAACAATGCTTTAGTTATTTTAATTGGTCATGTAAGTAACATAATTTTGTTAAATGTGTTTTTTTAAAAGAGGAGCTATCAAGTTTCTTGCCGATTCTTCTCGGTAGATGCCTGATTACTGCCTTCCAAAGCGGTGATAGTGTAAAAATTGAAGATTCAAAAGTGTGTTTATACAGATACTACTTGAATAAATATATTCCAAGTTTAAGTTTTGAGTTTGAATACGAAATAAAATTATACCCATACCATGAGCCAATTTTTTTAAATGTTAATTTTAGCCAATCCAGTTTACCAAACAGCCAATTTCAGACCAATTTGATGACCGCGCTCAATGTGATTTGTCAAATCCAATCAAAAGATAAACTTCGAAGAACTATAACGGTGTTTTGCTATTTTTTTTATAATCATCCAATTTAAAAACTAATTATGTCTAGAAGAGAATCGCCCTGCAAATGTTAATTTCGTCATGTTATCACGACTTGACAAAAAGCATGATTAATGATTGGAAGATATGAATTGGGTTGTAAGAAGTTATGAATTTTTTGAACGAAATTGTGTACATTTTTATTGTCTTATGAGACGGTATAATTACGAATCTATATTAAGTTAATTACAAGTACTTTCTATATCCAGACACCAAGTTTACACCCGTAGCGGTTTTTCGGTGAAGGCGTGTTTGTATTCTTTTATGTGCACAGGCGCTTATTAAGGAATTAAGTAGGCGCCTGGTAGTCAGTACCGGTGTCTAAGAGCTGGTGCTATCCTTGATCAGCTTATAAGAATCGCGATAGAGCGAGGAAATGCCGCCAGCATTGTAGGTACTCTGCCACAGGGACCAAACTTTTTAAATTTATTTTAGTTTTGTGTTTTGTTTTATTTCAAGTTATATTAGTTAGTTTAATATTAAGAATGTTTAGAATAATTTCAGTTTTTATTTATGGAAAAATATACACTATTTGTAAATAAATAAATAGTATTCTATATTGCTATTTAATGTGTCCATTAGAACTTCAGATTAACGAATATAAATGTTTAAAATAACTTTTACCTAAGCTTTAATCTATGCAACATTTTTAATATTCTCTTTTTTAAAAATATTTTCATAATATTTTTTTTAAATTGGTTTTGGTGACTTCTTTCATGAAATTCTCATGTTTGGAATTTTTAATAGATTGTGTTTCTGTGTATATTGTATAAAGCTTTGGCTTTTTTGCTGTGAATAGATCAATTAACGAATTAAAACAATTTGATTTGAAAAAAATAATTTATAATTTAATTATAACTTAATGTCTATGCATGTCAATTGTGTGAGACAAAGGCTCTATTATAATGTAATCATTTTAATCAAAGAAAAAAAACTCGCGTACAAACTAATACGTCAAAATCATAACTTAGCTCGTTGTTGTTTGTGATCAAATCAAATTCTGTACAGTTAAAAAGCTAAAAATATTTTTATCCAGAAATGTATTAAGCCAGAAATCGAACATATAATTTTTAACTTTATTTTTTTTTTATGTGAGGGGAGGCAAACGAGCAGGCGGGTCACTTCGAGTGATGTGCCAACCGCCGCCCATGGACACATGCATTACTTAGAGACTTGTAGTTGTATTTTACACAGAAGTAAATATTATACTGTTATTCCGTGTACCTAACCTATATCTTTAAAACGAAGGCATTTGAAGGGATGACAATCTGCCGGAAGACAATTATCTCAATACCAAATTACCATTTGAAACCTACGTGCTTTATATTTATTTTCCGGAAATAGTCATGTACTTTAATTGGTACGTCTTTTACACCCATATTAAACAGGATTTTTTCAATTAAAATCTATGGGAAAACAACAGAGGTCGCTCAATTCACCTTGACTTTATCCAGTCATGGTTTGTCAATTACAGTCCATTGTTAGCTGATCGACGCGTCCTAAGATTTTATCGATGTGACAATACCACGCCGCTGATATTAAATCAGATGTTTTTTTGTCGTTTTGAACTAGGTTTTTCCCGTGACTTTGTCTTCAATAGTGCCATTGTATTGTCGAATATTGTGTCGTGTAAAAAGGTTATTGATGAAAACAATAAATGTTTAATTATTAGCAAGAATCGTAAACGCATTTAAGGAACATAACTACTACGACGTCACTGGACACGAAGACATTTTTAACCTTACCTCGATCACTTTCTGCTTTCCATCGGCAATTTAAACTTCCATTGATTAGACTTTCTTTAAATATTTCTGATGTTTTTTTTTTGTATTATTAAAGAAAGAAAAAAAATTCAATTAAAGCTAACAAGTTTTTATTGATTGTATAGGATTGATATCTTAATAAAGATTTAATGTTATTAAAAAATTTTAATTGCATATTTAAATAAATTGACGAAAACAAGACGAAATTGCCAAATAACCAGTATCATGTTATGTTTAGATAAAACTTTCAGGTTTTAATAATATTCATCAGGAATTAAAAAAACCTCCAACGTTTAGTGTCGTAGGTACATCAATCATCAAACCAGGATTATACATGTAATTATTACTTGACAGCTAAATTCATCGAATTTGACGTCATCTGCCATGATAATATGGGTATTTCAAAGGACAAGGAAATGGCTTCAAAATGTAATTCATCAATTGTCAAGTCATTCTAATAATCATTTTGATGATGGTATTATATGATGATGATCGTGGTGAGAAAGTTGTTAAATAAGAAAATATTATTCGAGCTCAGTGAGACAGAGAGCTCTTGAGTATATTGCCGGCCATTTATAATTAGAAACAATATATTTTAAAAAGGCACACATTAAATGTTATATTTATCAGTACATATTTCAGAATTATTTTATTATTAACATTTTGTAAGGCAATATATATCGTGCTGTATTGCGTTTAGTAGAATTTGATAATATCGAAGAGATTAAAAGAATCATTACTTACTTACTAACTACAATATCTTACGTACCGCAAACAATCATAAAATGATCGGACATAACATACATCTGACCCGACTACATTAGGGCATCGATAAAATAAAAAGAGTGACCGCATCACTATCGCTCCTAAGATCTCGATACAGGCTATAATTCAAAACAACTGTCACTGTACGGCTCTGATTAAATTGCTTTGCAGTAGAATCGTGACCTGACGTCACCTTTGTGTCTAGTGATGGGGTAGTATCGATAATAGCAATTGATAAGTGTCACTAACTGTTAGGATTTGGACAATGACTTAAACTGGAATATTCAATTGGCAAAATATAATAATTAACTAATAAATATATATATTTAATAATATTAACGGTACATAAATAAAATTACAAGTCTAATGGGACAGAGTAAAAGTTACGCGATATGCCATCTTTTGTTATATATTTTTCGTGAACTTATAAATCATAAATAACTGATTCATAATAGTTTTAGAAATGCCAATATTTCATTTGAATGTTAAATAGAAAGTTATATGCACGACAAGTGATATAAAAGCTTAAACTCAACACACTTAAATCCCACACATTATTGAGTACAATAAAAACTAATCGATAAAGGTCAGCGTGGCAACACTATTGACGTCTACCGGCATGTACGTGTCGCCAATTACCTTACAACGTATTGACTCAGCCGAAACCAGGCTCTCATCATTTGCATAATAACACCTTGTATGGTGTACACCTTAAGGCATGAGTTATAGCGAGTTATTTCATACGACGCAAACGTCAACGTTCGACTTATCATTCAATTGACAACTCTGTAATTGACATTAATACATTTAAATGTTGTATGTACATGTTATAAGACAAAAAATATGTAATATATATATATATATATATATGACAGCTCTGCACTCATGTAAACAGGTGCAACGGGCAACCCTACTACCAAGAGATCTATATAATGCGACGTATGTTGTTATATGTTGTGGCAAATGTGATTAAAATAAATCAAATGTAATGTCTTCTAGAGAATTCCGGCCCCTTTTCCGCATACATACGCTGTTAAAACACTCTTAGAAGAGTATCATCTTATTAAAAATTAGTTGGCCTTTTGCTCTATATAATTAATTTTACGTAATTTTATTTTTTTTATAATTATTTCTAATCGTAATGTGTCAGTCCTATTTAGAGTGAGCCAATTTTGAATTCGATATTTTACAACACTAAATTCTGACGCTGACGCGTTTCACTTGTACCACGGACAAATTCTAATTTCGATCGTAGTTTCCCTTTAAAATGTTTGACCGAAAATATTCGACATTACACTAGATTTCTATACAGATAACACCGACCATTGTTTCCTCTGTGTTATTACAGACATCTTGTTTTATATTCAATGGGTCATTGTTTGCGTTTCGGTAATAGTTACTCGGCCTATGATAAATGTGTTATAGAAAGTTGTAATATTAAAAAAAGTCTATAAATATTAAATTTATTTAAGTGTAAAAGTAGTTTACTAAAGATGTACGATGTGTCTGTTGAGGAGCTTAAGTTATCATTTCAAAATAATCCTTACATCCAAATACTAATGCTATAGGCACAGACAGCTGCATCCTACATACAATTTATTTATTTAATTTATTTATACCTAAGGTAAGTTTTTAAGTAGGTATTAGGTAAGTTTAAGGTAAACCTTAGTTTTAGGTAAGTTTAAGGAAAATTTTAGGTAGGTTAAACCTACCTTCTGTTGTTTTTTTTCATAATAATAATATTGTTGAAGTGATTTCAACCTCAAGAGAATCGCAGGCATTATCACAAAACCTTAAATAATTAAAGTATATAATTGTATGTATATCAGTATCTGATTTCAACTTATATCTTCTAGATGAACCGGCGAACTTTGTTCCGCCTTAGAGGCATAAAATAAGATATTTTGATATTATTAAGTATTTTATTTATTAATCAGTTGTTTGCAATATTTATTGCTTCCATAAAGTAATACAAGTGTTAAAGAAGTGTACAGTAAAGCCTGTTGGGATAAAGAAACGGGCTAAAACAATAGTATATTTTTAAAAGTAAAATTAATTATGAATTCCGCTAAAATATTTCCTTGAAGCGTATTTTTCCATGTTGCACACATATGACGAAACGACAACGCAATGGCGGCTCGTTAAATCTTGCCGCTCTGTTAGTTTGTCCAACTACTGTGTCCACTAGCGGCACCTGTAACTGGACTGTGAATGAGGGCCATTTGTCTTGGGTTTACACGACTTATTTCGGTACGTTATTAAATAAGAATTACATTACACACTTAAATGGGTTGTTCTTAATGTTGTGAATAGTTATGAAATAAATACGAAATCATAAAATAAGCATGGTATTTCTAAATTAAGGCGGTGCCAAAATTTAATTACCACACAGTGTGTGTGCTATTTTAATACAAAATTAAATCTCATACAAATATTTTTTGTATTAATTCTTTTGATTTACCATGCGTATATATTGGTAGGTTACCATTATAAAGAAACAAATAAGTACTTCAATTACGGTAGTGTAATAATATTAGTTAATTACGGTTCTTTCGTGAAATTACGTGTACGTGTTTTAAACCGTGTTACTTGTATTTTTAAACATTTAACGTTAATATTATAGTAACAATAATCAACACATATTATTAAAAACCAAACGTTCAATGTTCGCTGAATAGAATGTTGACCTTCCATACTGTCCACAAGCAAGCCCCAACAAAATCCTTGTCCATCAAAGATACGATACATCTATTCTCACGCGCAATACTCACCTAACAATAGTACCGGGTCGTGACGTATAAAACAATATCTGTAATTAGAGTCGTTTAGATAAGCGCGTGCTCATGACTCCACAAATCGCAGGATCAGTAATGAATTTGTTCCCATTGCGAGGTGTTACTGTGTTCAAAGCTTGGATTTAATTGAGCTTTTAATTTACGGTTTACAAGTCACTTTTAATAGTCAAGGATTTGAGTATACGTTTCTTACTACTAACTTATTTATCGAGATTAAATGAAGTTAAAATAGGGATAGTAAATGTTTTCATTAATAAGGATAAAAGTAGTAATAAACAAATTAAATGTCTTTAAATATAAGCTAAAGGTTTGGTGTGGCAGAGTAGGTACTCATAATACTGGCGGCATCTCCTCGCTGTATGTGATACTTATACGTTGTGCAAGAAAAGCACCAGCTGTATAACCGGGTGTGTCACTTGTACTGTATAACAGATATGTCGGTGTATTATAATTTATTAGTTTGTAAGTTTTTCTATTAATAGAATAACGTCTTATTTCAAATTCCTTGCATTGGATAAAATTACTATCAAGACACAAATGTTAATTCAATAATTATTACAGAAGTATTACGCTTTAACATTTAAAACAAATTCCCCTGCACGTATCAATAGCCGTGTTTAACGTGGTGACATTTAGTTTTTGTCGACAATCGCGCGGCACGTTTGATCGGCCACCATCTTGTATTGCGCAAAGGATGCCGCAATAATTAAATTCGTACGAACAACTATGTCACATGGCACATTGTCTAGCGGTATAACCTTAAGGAAGCTTAATAACACTTTTAATGACCGATCCAATTTACGGATGTTTGCCGCTTATTGCTAAATTTAGGGAACATTTTATAGATTTTAATTGATTTCTGTTTTGCGTTTATTGTGAGCCGATAAAATTCTGATTACCTTCAAATTGGACGGTTATTATCAGAACAGGTATATATTTTTGAGATCAATGTTAAGCGTCAAATTAATTCCCCCCTCATCTATGTTAAATAGGGCCAAGGGGTGACGATGTTGTTATAGCTGAATAATTTAAAGTAGATAGACAGTAGACTATTACGTTATAGTTTCAAGATAAACTTAATTAAGGGTCCCATGAGTGACAATCTTGACATTTAACTTCCTATAGTTACTCGTTCAAATAAGAAAAATATCATAAATCAATTGTCAGTTTATTGTATTATTGTACAATAAGTTTACTTCTACCCTTATTATTCTTCGTTTGCTATTTACAAAATTGTTTGTAATAACGAAATAAATAAAATCTTTAATAATTTTGAAGATTTGACCTCAAAGGACCTTTCACATAAATTACTCAATGCATTTTCCCTTTAAACTAGGCCAATAACAAATTGTTATTTCATAAATTAAGTGTATTTTTCTACTACACAACAACAAAAAAAAACTCGTGCGTCTATTATTGTCATCCTTGAAACTGCCGAGCAAAAACCCACTCGTAAAAACGTCAATTCGGTTTGTGAATAACAACAATTATTTTAATTTAATCTGTGATCTGAGTACAGATAATAATCGCGTATAGTGTCATCCTTGGAATGGCCGCGTAAAAACTCAATTAAAGTAATTACGATGTTACGCCGGCAGGTGGACGTGACGACGACGATATCTTACGATTTTTTTTTCATTTAAAGGTTACATTCTAATCGAACGTATCTAGCTGCTTTCCTCATGCTGTAAATTGTTAGAAGAATAAATGTTTTTAAGTAAATACACTTTTCAAAAGGGTTTCAGTTTCACTTGTTAAATATGTGTAACCAACCATATTATAGTTTATCAAGATGATTAATGAAGGGGATTATTTTTGTGCCTTGTAAATTTGTATGTGTAATCTTTTGTATTTGGCTACAGTGTCCACAAATTGTTTCAATATTATAGATAAAGATTATAAGCTCAAGTATAATTCGAAATATGACACCTACTTTGTTTTTTAGTAACTAAAGCAGCACTTTGCCGTACTTTAAGGTATTGGATGTATTATTGTTCAAATATTTCGTTAGTTATGTTCGAGTGTTACATCTTCTTCTGTGACTTCAGTGACATCAATACAAATTATTTCATTTTTACATTTTTTCAATTAGGAAATCTGTTATCGTAAAATAAATTGTCTAGCTGAACATAGAACTATATTGTTTCTTTCGGAATTAATATTAAATGTAGTTTCTCAGTAGAACGTTTATTAACTTCCGTCCTGACCACACGCGACATTTACTGAATTCGTGTTATTTAAGATGGCCACGCCTAGACGTTTACTGAGAAAATTGACAAAGCTAGAAATGTATTTTATAGTCTATAATTTATTATTGGATAATGTCTGTGCTAAATTATTTCGATAGATATTAATTATAGATTACTAGTTTGGTTTGAAATAGTTGTTAAACGGTTGGTTATATGTCGTTGAAGTGTTATTTCTATAGAAAATAATTGTTGAATAAAATATTAGACGATTCTGATGATTGACAGGATTTAGTAGAGATAAAGCTCGGCCTCTAATACGTTTAAGTATATTTTTTAATTACATATAGATAACAAACAATATATTATAAGTATCATAAGACCTATGATATTTTTTTGATTATTTCTTGTTCTATTATATTTGTAGTTATTTTGAAATCGTGATGTTCTCCGTAGAGAAATGAATTTATACGCAATTTCATAAATGATTCGCTTTTTTCGAACGATGACGCACTATTTTAATTAAAACCAATTTTTTTATATCTGAGATTAATGTTTCATGCAAGTTGTCTACAAGTGAGTGTATCTCTCTGTGAGTCAGTCTATCTGTGAGTGTGTCTGTCTGTGAGTCTGTACGCAATGTCTAGTGTTATAAACCAGTACTTATACTTCAACGTCAATGACCCCACGTAAGAAAAAAACGTATCTAAAATTAGCTAAGCTCTCGCTCTGGTTTCTGTCGCGGCTGCTGTAAAAATTAATGTAAACAAATAATCTCTCACGCCCGGGTGGGCCTTAACCGACCGTTTTCTGATGACCTTTTCATAGAGCGATTACTTAAGAGACACGGGCCAATAAATTTGGCCGGCCTCCATGAAATTTGTCGTATGTTTCTTTGTTTATGCGTGGGAGATGTGGACAGCTAAAAATAATTGTAAATCAATGAGCCAATGACGCGGTGACAGGCCACCCAAGTTGTTTAACTGATGGCTGTAAAACTAATTTTGCTTAATACAAATTAAGTCACATACAATTTATTAACTCGAGTTCCTTACTGAGATAAGTTATTATAAATTATGTTATCAAAGCGAGATTACGGCTGCCACTGTTTATTCGCTACAAGAGACGCAGCGGCAAAAATATAAACATGTTTTATTTTTTTCTTTAATTGGCACTTATTTCGGATCCGTTTTGGAGCTCTTTGATGATATTTTGAAAAGCATTGAATAGAAAATAAAATATCCTTTAACAGCCGTGGATAATCGTAACCATGGTAACAGTTTTTTGCGTTTTACAGTAGCATGAACTGCTGTACGGATGACTGACAATGGCGACTCGGAACTGACTTAAAATGTTATGAAGTATTGGTTCGTAATTACTTTCCTTAGCACAAAGCGGAACGCTTCCGAATTGCATTTCCGTTATATATCGGATTCGTAATCGTTCGGTACTAAAACAATTTTTATTCGCATTTATAACATGTTCTTAAATCGAATACTTAAAAATCCTACCTTCAATTTTTGAAGCGATTCAATGTCATAACTCCCAAATGAGGTAGTAAATATTCATCAGTTGGTTTTATTGGTAATTTTATAACTATAGCTCATGACCGAGCTTAAAATAAATCTTTTAAAAGTTGAACTTATGTCACGCAGCATACACTTCACAGACGTGAAGCTTAAAGTCCCCGCGATACGCATGAAAAAGAAAACACCGCAAACTTGTCTTTAAAAATAATTTTCTCTAAAACTATACTATTACGCATATAATACAAGGTGGCATGTCAATTGTCAATTATAATAACACAAAACCATAAACAAAAATCAAATCTATTAACATTTCAATTTTATCGTCACTTCCTCAAAGATGTCGTTAACCTAATCGCTCGTGACATTTACAAATCAAGGGATTAGTTAAATAGGCGATTACACGCTCAAACAGATTTAAAAGCCACTAATTGACTACAACCGTGTCTGCGGTGACACGAATAGGACAAAAACGGTATCGTAATTAGTTCGTTTTTAATTAGTCTTTAGGACTATATTTTTTATGGGCAAATTAGTGGTGACGAAATGGCTCAGTTAGTTTAGATTAAATTTATAGATACACTGAAGTATGACATCCATTTGTATCTTATTGGTTCTTTTGAATGACTTTTAATAAATAAAAACTCTATATACAATTACCAAAGTTTATTGTTTATTGATTATACTGAAATTAATTTACACAATAGTTAATAATTATCATTATTAATAGTTAAACATTTCGCTATTTAAAAATCGAACAAATTTAAACTGTTAAATAAAGAATACCGGGAATTGACAGTAGCAATGACCAAACGTGTAAAATGTCGATTCATTGTCGTTCCAGACCGTCATTAAACTGAAAATAGCTACTGTAAACAATGTTTTACACCTACACATGTTACTGTCACCACTTTTACATTGGGTGTCATCAATTTGTTGTTTGTGAGTGGGAGTGCCATGCTGTTACCTTAGGGTTTCAGCCGAATGGGCAGGCACGGCCGGAGAAATACCACTCTCTCACAGAAAACCGGCGTGATGTGTGAAGTGATGCAATTGGACTTTGTTCATTTTGTACTCGCGTTTCGTTCGGTGAGTGAGATCTTCCGGTGCCCATCCTTTCCCCTTCCCCGCCCTCTTGTAACCCTCCATTTCCTTTTTTTTCCTTTCCTCCTCATTCCCTCTCCTTCCCTGTCCCCCCAAACAAATACTTGAATGATGGTGCAAAATAAAAAGAAATTACCCCAGGGGGGTACCACCTGTCGTGGAGAATCCCCTCCTGCGTGTCCACCTAACTGTTTTGTTGTTGGGCCCCCAGGCTGCCCTTCGTATTCTGGGGGGGGCAATTTTGCGCTCATATCTAAAAACACATCTCATAAATGTCGGGGCAAACAGAGTAAGCATCACTTGGCACCTTCCTCACCGCTTACTGTGGACTTCTGCAATGTGAGGGGGCTTGTTTCGAACTTAAACGCTGTTCACCACCACCTTGAAACAGCTTTGCCGGCCTTACTCTTTCTTACCGAGACACAGATTTCTTCTCCTGGCGACACCTCTTTCCTCTCCTACCCTGGTTATAAATTAGAACATAGATTCTTGCCAAGGGCTGGAGTGTGTGTCTATGTCCGGGATGACATTTGCTCTCGTCGCCTCATGTTTCCTGAAGGAAAAGACCTATCGATTCTTTGGCTCCGCGTAGACTGCGATGACCATCCGCGATTCTACGCATGCCTTTATAGGTCTCATAGCGGTAATGCCGAAATTGACCGACTTGTGGAGCACATACAATCGGCTACAGACTCCTTGATTGCAAATGTTCCTACCGCTGAAGTCGTAGTTCTTGGCGATTTTAACGCCCACCATACCGACTGGCTCGGCTCTACTACCACCGACTATGCGGGAAGAATATTTCACGACTTTGCCTTGGCCTACGACCTGACTCAAATGGTGCCCTCGATCACGAGAATCCCAGATGTCGAAGGTCAAAATCCTTCACTGTTGGACCTGCTGCTGACTTCTCACCCGGACGGGTATCATGTATCAGTTGATTCCCCATTAGGATCTTCAGATCACTGCCTTGTTCGGAGTACTATAAGAACAACGCGACTCACTCGACCTCGTTTTGCAGGTTGTCGTCGCGTCTGGCACTATAGGTCAGCAGACTGGGATGGAATGCGCTCCTTTTTTGCTTCCTACCCGTGGGGGCCGATTTGTTTTTCGTCGGATGATCCGAATGCTGCCGCCGACTCTGTCGCTGATGTGGTGCTGCAGGGAATGGAGCTTTTTATTCCTTTCTCTGCTGTGCCCATCGGTGGCAAGTCCCAACCTTGGTTCAGACAGTCTTGCAAAATGGCGGCGCGCCGAAAGCTTGAATGTTATCGTACCTGGGCTCAAGCGGCAGCATCACGTGATGTAAATACCAGCGTTCTTAAAAAAGCATACAACTCGGCCTCTAGGTCCCTCAAAAGTGCCATTGCTAAGGCAAAGTCTATTCACATCAGCAGAATTGGTGATAGGCTGGCTCGGCTCCCTTCTGGGACACGTGCATTCTGGTCTCTTGCCAAGGCTGTTCAAGGAAACTTCTGTAAGCCTTCTCTTCCACCACTACTTGGGGCGAACAACCTGATGGCCAACACCCCGAAAGAGAAAGCCGATCTTTTAGGCTCTCTTTTCGGGTCCAACTCGACGATTGATGACCACGGAAATACTCCACCGACGTTATTGCGGTGTGATACCTCGATGCCCGAAATTGTTTTTCGGCTTCGTGCTGTACGCAAAGTCCTTACTTCCCTGGATATTCATAAGTCGAGTGGACCGGATGGTATTCCTCCAATAGTGCTGCGCACTTGTGCTCCTGAGTTGGCTCCGGTCCTGACGCGTCTTTTCCGGCACTCTTATTCACTCGGCATTGTCCCGAACGCTTGGAAGACCGCCTTGGTTCACCCGATTCCTAAAAAAGGCGAACGCTCTGATCCCTCAAACTACCGCCCAATAGCTGTTACCCCTTTATTTTCTAAGATAATGGAGACTATTATCAACAGCCAGCTCCTTCGTTACCTAGAGGAGTGCCAGCTGATTAGTGACCGTCAATACGGTTTCCGCCGTGGCCGCTCAGCTGGTGATCTTCTAGTTTTCCTAACTCATAAATGGGCAGAAGCTGTTGAGTCTAAAGGGGAAGCACTGGCGGTTAGTCTGGACATAGCAAAGGCCTTTGATCGGGTATGGCACAAGGCGCTTCTCTCAAAACTTCCAGCATATGGGCTTCCCGTGAAGTTATGCGACTGGATCTCCAGTTTTTTGGCCGATCGGAACATCAAGGTCGCTGTCGACGGTGCATGTTCCGACCTCAAATCCATAAACGCTGGAGTTCCCCAAGGCTGTGTACTCTCTCCTACGCTGTTCCTCTTGCATATCAATGATATGTTGCACTTAAGCAGCCTTCATTGTTATGCGGATGACAGTACTGGAGATGCTCTATATCACGGCCGTGCAAATATTTCCCGGGTTGATGTCGAGCAGTGTCGGGACAAACTTGTGTCTGAAGTCGAGACTCTACTGCGTGGAGTCTCGGATTGGGGTCGACTTAACTTAGTCCAATTTAACCCCTCGAAGACCCAGGTTTGCGCGTTTACCGCTAAAAAGAATCCCTTTGTCGTGGCCCCACTATTCGATAACACTCCTCTTAAAGCCTCAGCCAATATTGGAATTCTTGGTGTCGATATATCGAGCGATGTCCAGTTCTGCAATCATTTGGAAGGTAAGGCTAAGTTAGCCTCTAAAAAGCTTGGTGTTCTCAGCAGGGCGCGTCAGTATTTCACATCAGGCCATCGCTTGCAACTCTATAAAGCGCAAATTCGGCCTCATATGGAGTACTGTTCCCACCTCTGGGCGGGGGCGCCCCAATACCAGCTCCTTCCATTTGATCGCATCCAACGCAGAGCGGCTCGTATCGTCGACGACCCCATCCTTTCCAATCGGCTTGATCCTTTGGCTCTGCGTAGAGATGTAGGCTCCCTCTGCATCTTCTACCGCATTTATCATGGGGAGTGCTCTGATGAATTGTTCGGGCTAATACCTGCAGCGGAATTCCATCACCGGACATCAAGGCAGAATACGAAATTCCATCCGTACCACCTTGATGTCTGGCGTTCCACGACTGTGCGTTTTTTAAGGCAGTTTCTGCCGCGCACCACCTCTTTGTGGAACCAACTGCCAGCGCAGGTATTCCCGATCCGCTACGACTTGGGGACCTTCAAAAAAAGAGCGTTCCTCTTCCTTAAAGGCCGGCAACTCACTTGTAAGCCTCCTGGCGTTGCAGGTGTCCATGGGCGGCGGTTGGCACATCACTCGAAGTGACCCGCCTGCTCGTTTGCCTCCTCTCACATAAAAAAAAAAAAAAACCTAAAAACAAAATAGTTGTACATTATTAATGTCTGTGGGTTGTCTAGAAGAGATCGCTTATTAGCGATAAGGCCGACCGTTGCTCTTATATTTATTAACACCTACTGCTACTGTTTAACTGCAATAATGTGTGAATAAATAATAAATAAATGTTATAATGTTTTTCAGATCTCATATCGTCTAGAAAATAATTTGTCTGTTGTCTGAAAACTGCGTGTTTTTTTTACTATTGTTATATATAAATAAGGGTTTGTATGAAGGTGTTGTGGAAATGAGAAAATAAAATATTTCTATTGTAATATTAAATTCTTAACAAATATATTTCTAAACATTAAGAATTCATTATAAATACATACAAAGTAGACATAGTTAAGAATTATATAAAAAAATACCATAAAAATATTATAACGAAATTATAAGTGGGGGGGATACAACATTGGGATAGTCAACATTTTCGAAGAGAAGTTTTGTGTTTATTTAAACTGGTTACGAACTCGGGAATACATTCTCATACCACTGAACTTGTCTCGTAAATATGATTAATAATATGATTTATTATTTAAAGCATTGTGGGTGTTTACGAGTTTAAATGTTTGTCTTGATTTATCATATGTTATTTATATCAATGTACTAAAATATAAAGATAATTTCACAGTGTTGATCTTCTTTAAAACGGTTTAATTGTTATTCGATTATTATCTAAATTAATATATTGATCCGAAACTACGAAGTTGATGAAGTTTTCAATTCACAAATATGACACACAATTTGCATTATTAGATGGATTTGAATTTAGTTTGGATCTAAATTATCCTTAAAGCGTTCAGGTACCGATTTAACAGCACATGAGAATTATTGTAATAGACAGTTTTATATTTACCTTCATATTATTAAAAAAAAAACAAATTACACCCTGACAACAAGTAAAGTAAAACATGAATATTTAAAAATCGTACAGCGCACCTCCAAAGGTGAGCTAATTCTATTCATTGAGTGTAGGGTACAATCGCCCTAATCTAATCTGTCAACGCGCCAACTATCCCAATCTGTCACTAGACTAGTTTGTTTACTAATTGCCCGATAGGTTGGTATTAATGGACTTTGTCAATGGAATCACTCTCCCGTTTGATGTGGCTAATTCCGTGTTTACTTAACACAAGACAAATCGCTTTTCAGCGGGCCTATTTTTAAAATGTGACGCCGGTGCTGGCCGATATGGCACTTAGGAATTCATGACGTCAAATAGTATGAGAAAATTGATCTTCCGAACGTAACCGGAAATGGGTTTTGTGTTAATATTTGTAAATCTGAAAAGATTATTGGATGATTTAATAATAGCCTGTTGGCACTGTAGATATGTCCGCATCGGATTCTTATCAGAGTTTAACAAATTATACCCGTATAATCGGGTATATTTTAATTAAATATGACATCGAACAGTACCTACCACCTGTTACCTGTTAACAATAAATCAAGTGATAAGGATTTGATTGGTCTATGTATACTGTTCGAATCACCGATTGTATGCTCAGAATAACCTTTTGTGTCGCGCTAATCCAAATGCATTAAGTTTTAATTTAAACTCCGCTGAATCTAGCTAGGAAAGCGCTTATTTGGTATGTATGGTTTGAAAGATGCTTTTAAAAAAACCAAGAAACAGACATGGCTTTAAGTAAGTCTATTTTCGTGAGCAATTTACCGGCGCGCACCTCAGTGACATCTGCGCGCGCGCATAAACAAATCTGTCCTCGATATTCTTCTGAGAAACTTTTATGTTGTTTGAATCTTTTTTTCTCTTTTTAAGAGACATCAAATGTTGTATGTAACTTTTTAATATTTCGGGATATATTAAAAATTTTAATGTAGGCATTAATAGAAAATTATTCAAAAATATCAATTAATCAATTGCTAAATATGTATAATGTAAAAAACAATGTATTTACTTAGCGTTATTTAAAAAAAAATCTAATCACACCCAATACCAGTGATTATTTTATTATTAAGATTTATGTTTTGTTTAAATAGTATTGTTTTTTTCGAATGATTTGTGAACTTAAAAAAAGTGAATCACTAAGCATTTGTAAACACAAACTTTTGTATTCGCGATAATTATTTACATTGTATCGCAAACATCCAGGAATTATCAACGATTACAAAACTGGAATTCCATTTTCAAGAATTCAGTTCCTTTACACAATATGCTATAATTAGAGGTGCAAGTGCTAAGCATCCTTCCTCGATATGCTTCGTCGGCTTGCTCGTCGCCATCGCCGCCTATACGATTTACAATCACAATAAAATCCAATGAAAATAGCTCTTCAATGCATATACGTAAAGCACAAATTCGATTGGATTGTTATCTAAAAAGCAGTACGTAAAGCGCCAGAAAATAGCAGAGACAACTCAAGCAATGTAGACTCTGTTGACTCTGTGACAAAAGAGAAAATCCATTGTTCGAAATTCAAAATCAGTCACAGATGGATGAACTCCAATAGGGCAGTTTAACTTCTGTCTCCTACGCATTATTGTTTAGGAAACGTTGACATGAGGAAATTCGTCAGTACCACATTTAGGACGGAGCATAAATCCCGGGTGAGTGACAAGTGAGCTTTATTGCACTATAAATTTGTAGATGTATGGGGACAGATGTGGAACGGATGTTCGGACCTGCTAGTAAAGTGCTGTCGCAAAATAGTTGAAAATAACTGAAGCCTATTTTTTCTAAATTTCACCGCTGGTAAAAACTGATCGTATTGCGGGTACCAAAATATGTGAAGACGTTTTCGTTCTGAATTAGAACGACTGTTTATACTTTGAAAACTTGATTATATTTTCAAAATACATTTAATCAAATCTAGTTAGATTGCAATGGCAATTACACAAATTTACTTTAATAAGGTTTTAATTAATTAAGCCTTTTTCATATCCTAAAGTGATACGCAAATAAACTTCTTAGTATATTTATTAGAGATAAATAAATATATAAAGAAACCGTACCACTATCTACAATATGTTATATCTACATTATCTATGTGTAAATGAGCGCGATATTTAACCTCAAATATTTTAAAAATGGTACAGTTTTATCAAAGTTCAAATAGAATAAGGGGCTCAATAAGTCTTCGAATTATATAGTGCACAGGCAGACTATATATATCTCAAATTATATAATATTATATAGTAACTACAATGAGTAAATGCCGCCAACATTATGAGATGCTATAAGGATCAAACTTTTTAATTGTTTTTTTATGTTTTTATTTTGAGTTATTTATTTAAATCTTATTATCTGTATATGATAAATTGAAGAGGAAGTAGGAAGAGGCCTATGCCGACTGGCAAACGGATGTGCGGGGAATTAAGAAGCAACAATTATTAGAGTAACTAGACTAATATAACTATGTTATAAGTACTTTCTTTAAGTTTAAACACGTTTTGTATTAAGATCCGAATAAAGGGCTATATTATTATTTTATTATATGTATATTAAAATAAAATAAAGTACCTAAAAGTGACTTAAATCTCGTAAAATTTGATGTAGGTCAAATCCTAATTATCTACTTGTACCGTGTAACAATAATTCGTGACACAAAAAGTTTAATGTTTTCTATTTCTAAAAGCCGGTAGTGTGTTCGTTTCATGAGTTTTTCGCCGTTGACAACGGTCGTTATATTTTTATTATCGCTTTTTTGTCAAAGCCCAAACATTTTACGCCCAACGTTAAATTAATATAAATGATACATTACATTTTGAATGTCATAACATAATCTAGCATTACATATGTTCACTGTGAAAAAAAAAGTGTGAAAAACATGCAAAGATCGTAAAATAGTCACAAATAATTTGAAACACGACAATTTGCTATGTATAGAAAATTAGACTTTATATACCAGATACTTAGGTTAAAGCTTACTTAATACGTTGTAAATTAAGTTTGTTTTCGCATAGCTTGGTATTTATTAAAAGATTAATAGCCTGTCGTCAGATGTCTCTGAAATCGTAATTTACATAGTGACTGACGAACAGAAATATCACAAATCCTGTTTATTGACTTAGTCACTGCCAACATTGGGGTTATGCATTTGACAAATTTAGATTTTTATTTCTCAATCAATTTAATTGCCCCTTAATATGTTTTTATATGTTGTTCAAAGATATTCAATGTTCTTTTGTTACGTTTTTTCAACGAAACATCAATTTTTTTTTTTTTTAGAATTCATAGCAATATGGCAATATTTATAACTACCTAGATAGAAAATAGAACATGTGTATCCTTGATTAAATAAAGTGCTTTGGTTTGTTATATTTTTATTTAAAAGACTTTCTACGTTGCCTATTTTAAGTATATATTTAAACAACATATATCAGATAACTAAAATATATTATAACAACAATTTTGTTTCATCGTTTCTTAAATTAGAAACATAATTCTATAGTCAGTCAGGATTACCAAAGGAGTTTTTATTGTAAATAATATAAACATCCAACATAACTTTTAATATCATTTTTTAGCTTATAACTAAATAAGTTAAATATTTTTATAAAAAAACACATAGTGATTGTTGCCACCTAGGCAGATCTACATAATAATAGAATGTTGTATGAAGCTTAATAATTGAAACCCTAAAAATGATTAAGATATGTCAAATCTTAAACCACATTTATGGACTTTTTAATGATCGACAATTGAAACTTGGGAGGTCTCATCAAATATTGGGTCTAGTTTAAATTGTTTTACGACTACATACATAATAACGCTTACTGGTTAGTTAAATCACAACACTTCGACATTCAAAAATCGAATGGAATTTCAAATCCGTAGGGGAATTAAGGCTACGCTTATAAATGTTGTATTGGGAAATTCAATCAAACATTGCAACTATTTAAATAATATAATAAATTCTTAAATAAAAATAAGTTTTTATGAGAACCATAATAAATGCATATGGTTATATAGTATATAGAGCTCCATTTCAGTATTTGACGATCGAACGAGACGAACTTGAAAGTTGTAATAACAAACACAGCATTTAAGGACAATGGCCAGAATTAAAATGTTCATTAAGAGCCTGTAATATATTTTTAACGCTATTATATTAGACACGTGATAACAGTAAAAAATGGGCAAACAATTATATGAAAAAAAATCTATTTCCTCTATTACAAGTACTCAATCCTATCATCACTCGGATAGAGTAATCGTAATCAAAAATAACGTACATTGCAGGATGAGACGAATTTAGATCACCGGTCATCGAACCTGGCACATACACGTGCTTGTTAATTGTAGTTACAATTCTTACAGTTATCATCACATACAATTTTGTGTTACCAATCTTGTTTCAAACATCAAAAATTTCTACAATTAGATTTACTGCCAGTTCTTTAATCAAGAGCTAAGGTCGTACGAGAAGAACTGGCAAGAAACTGTATCACGCGTTTAAATTGACAGTAGGTTTAGAACGGTTGTAAAGAGGTGCAACCATTACACCATGCTCCAGGGAATGCATCAATATACCTTTAAAAAACCTTTACTTCTCGTTATCTTAAATATTGTACACTTTAATGAGCTTTTACATATTATACGATGTTCTCAAATTCTTATTGAAAAAAAATGATGGTCATAAATTAAGAAGAGCTTCTTCTTTATTCTTGTTATGTAAACCTATGAAGTACTAATAATTTAAATGACCAGAAGTCCCGGCAAGACGAGTGAGGAAATATATTCGTAATATGTTATCAAAGATTCAATAAGTTAAAAAAAATCACAATACAATAAATGTATATAAAAAACGAGCCACTAGTGGACTTTATAAATCTTTGTATTATTATAAAATTGTCTCCGAAAATATTACTTGTATTTCATGCAAGCGAGGATCAAAGGTAGTGTTTATGAGGGTAAGTCCATGGAATGTTAAATTAACAATTCTTTGAAACAATGTATAAATAGGGGCCTTTTAATTTTGTTTGTCTTTGTTCGTTCTTAGGTGAATTTTTTATTAAATACTCTTTGTGACTATAACACAATTTTCATTCTTTATACTTTAATATACATATGTTATACTTTGTAATTAGAGGTAAACTTCTTCAATATACAAGAGTTAATTGAATGTAAAATCAGTCTAAATATATTTAAAATAAAGTTTTTATTTAAAGTTTTTATAAATATAAGAACATAACAATTCGGTATGTTTTCTTATAGGGGACGGAGAAAACGTGCAAGAGAGTCCGAATCAAGAGTTTGTGCCAGCTCTTCTTTAAAAACCTTTATCATATTGGTTCAGAAATACAGTAACAGGCATCTAGTTCACATACGAAAACTTGCATATACAACTTATGAAGGTTAAACGATGGAACGATGTCTACAATGTCCTTGCTTCTTGCTATTGTTATATTTTTCGTTTACAAGCTACTAAAACATAAAATTTATATTTGTAATCTAATATCTATAAGTTAGAAAGCCTGTCGGTGAATTAAAGGCATATTAATGTGTCCTTCGGGAAATGCAGCCGAGAGGAAAATGTGTGCGACGCCGTAATATAATTATAAGCTAGATTTACACGCGGGTTTTGATGTATGAATAATTTTCAATGGGGATAAAAAAGGTTTTACTTTTAAAGGTTTTCCCAATATGTTTTTAAAGTTATTATAAATTTAGTGTTATATTTTCTTCACGTGGTCAATTGCGACAAACGCGCGAGGCTTTCGAAGTCTTGATGAATAAGCTCTGTCATTTTATTTCGTTACACCAGCGTAGTTAGTCAATATTTTCTTAATTTGCTGTAGTAGCATCTCATAACTAAGAGTTAGCTATAAAAAATATTTTATGTGAAAAGAGCACCAAGGAACCCAAAACGAGTTCAAGTGTACGACCACAGAAGTTGACATTTGACAAAAAAAAAGTTCCGCAATCATACCGACATCAAAATTGTCCAATCTACCGTTTTGCCGACCTTACTGCGAACTGTCAAAGCCGTTTACGACAAAACGACTCTCGAAAGTACACTTAAAACAACTTTGTCATAGCAGTTTGATTCTTATCCCCCTCAACATAGAGATACAATAAGATTTAGAATCTGTCCATAAATTTGCGATAGAATATATCACCAGAACAGAATTTAGTGAAATATGAAATTGTTTCTGGCGTTTTTATCATATCGTTATTTTAATATTTTTCTCGGTAATGGGATAAATGGCGGTGATTGACACTTAAGATGTTCAATTATATTTTTAAATACGTATGTCTTATATGTCACTTACTAAAGAGGTACTTAGTTATTGTTTACATAGTAGAAAATCTTTGAAAAAAGGATTTTAGTATTATTTCTTTATATGATCAACCAGTATAGGCATCGTGAACTTGCAAACTACTCTTCGAGAACTTACCTTACGATAAATGTAAATGTATAATTAATAAATAAATATATAATTGTATGATGTATGACCATATTGCTTGCTTGCTTATATGAAATAACTTCAGCGTGCCTGAAGGCATAGGCGCTCCAGCATTTTCCATTGGCCATAATAATGATATTTTCTCTAGAGGATCACATATATAGATACTTCACAGACATGAACAGCTTGGGTTAAAACACAATATAGCACACGCTAGACAGACTTAATTTTATATGACTTTTTATTAGTTCTAGTTGTATTAACATATCACTAAGAGCTTATCGACCAAAGCTTGTTTGCTCTGATAGATAGGTAATGCCCAGATGAGTGGTGCACACATTTTACAGTGACCCAATATGTCTGGTTACCAATTTAAATCTGACAGATAAATAAGAAAATTAACACATATGCTTACAAAAGTCTCCCGGTTACTTGGTCTCGTAATTTGTCTCTTTTTCTTGATTATGCCATTATTACTATAACTATAACTATAACCTTACTAGGTTAAATCGGTTTTTATGGTGAAATTTCTAGACACATTTGCAAACATCATTAGCGTGTGACGTAATCAAATTATCTTGTTAAAATTATCTTTAGTATAGGTTAAAAAAAGTAATAGCACTGCATCAACCCACTTTGTCTACCAAGACCCTTCATATTAATCTTTTACCATTTTTCTTCTAATAAATACTACTTAATTTCTACTTACAAAGGTAGATAAATGTCTATAGTGTTTATATCTGTATAGTATGGGTCATCTTGAATCTTAAAGGAAAAAAAGCAATACACGAAGCGAAACGAATACATTCAAAAGTCCATTGGTGTGCGACGGTCACACCGAGCTGACGGTAATTATTTCATTACCCAGCACGCGATATTACGGATGTTGACTTATGTAATATGTTGGTAAACAAAAACATAATATTTCGATCGTTGCCCATAAAAGCTGAGGACGAACATCGTCAACCTTACGCAAAACATAATTAAAATTTTCGAAATTCGAACGCTGCCAAAGTGTCACTTAGTGTATTTGCAAACACTATTGCTATTGAATTTCTTAGTTTAAAAAATTAAAAGTATCTGTATCTACTCCAACCGACAACTTCACTAGGAAATTACTGCGTAAGTATGACTGTCTTAAGATCCTATGTACCCTCGATGGTGCAGAGAACATCTGCAAAAATTCACCAATGCGATCTATCCGTCGCCTCGCGTTTTACCTCGCTCCAACCCTTACCGGTTTCCTTTGCCTCATCTGCAACAGTACGTCGCCAGGTCTGTTTGGTATGACCCCACTTCTGCTTTCCTTTAAGATTTCAGTCTGCTTGGGAATGTGCACGAAGTTAAAGGGTTAAAAATACCTATGAAAAAATCCGAAAAAAATGAATCAAAAGTGTCTTCATAAAAACCTGCTTGAATATAGATACTTTGAGTTCAAACATAAATATTATATGTTTTCATAGCAAAGAATAGATACTATTCGCCAACAGCGGCAATACGGAAGTCTTATTACGGGGTCGTTGATGTTAATGACATTAATTTCTTTGTGAAGCGTGTAAAATCCGGTGCGCACGCGCCACCGCGCACCCTGACTATTACAGTTTCTGGTAATCATATAAATTAAACATGCCCAAGTAACAAACTACTTTATTATTGTTTATGCTACATATACCTACTGAGCAAATTAAAGATTTAAATTACTCATTAGTCGTAATTAACGCTAGATCGTAATTATGATATGTCTGCGTCAAGTTATCTTATAAGAATAAAGTTGGTAATGGATATAGAAGGTGGGAAAAGTACTAAAAAGCCGCTCTCCTACAAGCGATACTAACTCAAATCTTGAAAACCTTGTATCGAAATTCATCCTATTTGTTAATAATCCCGCATATTTGCGTTGAAAAATATACATAAAAACAACATAAATAAAATTCTAGAGGAGGACTCACTTAGGAGAAAAACTGTTAGCGATTTCATCTTAAAATATAGAACCAGATATATATAGAAGTAGATATACTTCTATCACTTTTGGACCATGGGATGCAAGTGCACAGGTACTTATTAAAGAATTCAGTAGGCGTCTGCTAGTCAGTACCGGTGATCGAAGAGCTGGTGCTTTCCTTGCTCAGCGTGTAAGCATCGCGAGGAAATGCCGCCAGCATTGTGGGTACTCTGGCACAGGGACCAAACTTTTTAAATTTGTTTTAGTTTTGTATTTTGTTTTATTCTAAGCTACTTATATTAGTTTATATTATATTGTTTTTAAATTAATTCTTTATTTAATAGTTCTCAATTAATTTATATATCACTTATCACATTACCTCTTCTCTGTCTATATAGCGAATATACGTGGTAAATAATTGAATACACTGTGTAATAAATAAAATCCCATTTCCCCAATTGATATACTTCCATGTAGCAAAAACCGATATCGCGTGATCGATAACGTCACGTAATCGACTCACCTACTGACAGACTGCTCTAATTCGCGTTAATTATAAGACATTTGATACACGTTTTCTATCGCAAACCGTTTAAAATATTAGACATAGGAAGTGGGGCATTTATAGACAAAAAAACTAGTTTCGTTTAGTCCCTTCATGGATACTTTATACCTAATGTTTACAGAGCCATATCGCCAATTTATTAGACTAAAAGTGGCATTTTAATTATCAGAATCAGAATATTTTTTAATACACTTAAGAATAGGGTAGTTGGGAGAATTTATATTTAATTTTCTCGCCATTCCTTTGATATAACGTAGCTGTAATGATAATAAAACAAGAAAATGATTAAAACAAAACATTTTAAATTATTTTTTACTTATATTTCCTTATGAGTGATGTCGATATACAGTTTTATAAGAATACATACTTTATTCTAGTATAAAGCATATAGTCATAGCGACGTACAAAGTAAAATATAAGTATAAATGCAGGTGTCAAAAACCTTTGTCTTGAACAAAAAATTGTGTTAATTATTAATTCGAAGATTAAGTACAAATGAATCTGATCCAATATTTCATATTGTGGGAGGACAATAACGTATGATTTTACATTGAAAGTAAAGTCCCTTAAGAGCATAAACCACTTCACAAATTGATCTCAAAAATAAAAGGAATCTTTGATCTTTACGCGTGCCACGCCCCCCCTTTTGAACTGACATCGGAGAGCCGACCAGTGTACGAAGAGCCATGTGGTTAAAAAAAGTCGAGTCCCTCATTATAGCACTTGGGGGTTAAACGGGTCTTTATTAACTGGCGCAGAGGTCATAATTGGAAGGGCTCGTTAAAAAATTTTTAATCAGCCACGAAAGTTTTATGAGCAATGGAGGCTTCTTTGTATCGGTAATTACTCGATCCCTATGTTGCTAATTTTGTTGGGAATGTTATTAAAGCGACATCTTTAAGCAATAAAGTAACTTAGTTTTTTTATAAGGAGGCTGATAAGAAAGTCGGTCGTTAAATACCTAAAACGTTCAATAATTATTTATTTTAAATAAGTATTTGAATATAAAAGTTAAAACTTTTGGCTATATAAAACAAAAAGGTCTTATATATTTTATTTGAACTATGAGTACAGTTGTACAATCCAAAAACTTTTTTATCCTATGTAATTGTTTTATTGAAATCTTTTTAAGACGCAATACAAAGCAACACAAAAGTACCAATATTGTTGAGTGGCCCTTTGACCGCGGAAAGGTCAATTGTCCAAATGTGTTTTCAATAAATTCCCTTTGATCTCTGATGTTATTAGCTATATTAGCTTTTTATTAATAGCAAAATATATGCCAGAGATTCGAAGAGTGACTTTGAATGATCTATACAGCAGAACAAATCCATTAGTTCTTTTACACTGTTCGCTAACATTTCAAATGATTTAAAATTAAATATAATTTAACTTTTAAATTAAAAACTTATAAATAGACGTCTCATACAGATAACACACTTGTCTTTTTAAACAGGTTTCGATAGTCTTAGCTCGCAACCCAACCCTGAGATCGTGGTTTTCAATCCTGGCTGTAAAATGTTTAATTTGCTCATAAATACTTAGTAATATTGGATACATTATAAGAAAACTGGTATTTGTCCCAAAAATACCATAGTTACACCCAATTTTCTACTATGTTGACGAAGGAACTTTGCTTTGTCCATTTAACCCCATTTATCCGAGTTGAAAATACATTTCCGCTTTACCTGGCCCCAAAGGAAAAGGTATATGTGGGACTCAACCCACGCTGGTGTCTGTGCTTTTCAGAGACGAGTTGGGCAAAGCCCACTAGGGTAACCACCTACAAGACCGCATTGAATGGGCTCTGAGGTCGCCTTCGCACTCGCAGAGACTAGTGGGGAATAAAAATTCCTGATATACATCTATAGCCTACATTTCATGTAAATAAGTATGACTTTATAAATAACATAATCACAGTCCTTGATCGCAAGTGGTAGACGTGCTATTTGCTTGTGACAAAGCCGGAAATTGTCTGCAGTCGGTCGCACGCGATTTCACTGCAACGATGCACCAACGATGGATTAAAGCTTGAATTAATTTTGTCCTATATACCTGTAATGCAAAATAATATATAACAATATTCATAAAAATATATATTTGAACTGTTACATGGTAGCAAAAAAAGTATACCTTATAATTAACACGAAATCTGGACGTCGTATGCATAAATTTACCAATGCATCTTGCATTTTTATTCGTACAATAAAATACCTTAAAAAGTTGCTCCGTGATATTATCGTACACTGGTCGTTAGATCGAGAAGCTTATATTTTACAACATTGAAATATCACACCCTCATTTGTATAGAATATTGGACCATGGCGTGACCCCTTCACTAATAAATAGTCAAAGATTTATAAAAGGAAGGAGTGACCATAAAAACGAACGGAATTACCGCCCTAAGCAGTGGCATTGCGTTTTGTTATTCATAAAAGTGGAATATTTATGTTTTATCGTCAAAATATTTATTATTTTGTCCGCCAACGTTCAGCCCTTTGTGCGAATACAAAAAAATTCGGGGTGTAAACGGGTTAGTGATGCATCTATGTATCGATGAATAACGTAATTAAAGTCAGAACCAAACTATAGTTGTATTATAGCAACTTCTTTAACGGATATAAAAACGAGCTTCTCCCTACGATGTACTCGTATGTATAAGGCCTAAGTCTAAGGCCTATTTAAAATTCAGTGATCAGTGAACCAAAAAACTATTATGTGTTTCTTCTAAGCTTATCGTAAAAACTATTTCGGGAATGCATAGGTGTCCTAATGCAATTTTTTTTTGTATCTGCATCTACAAATCAATTTCAATTATGCTTTAACACCCACGTAAAATTCTTATTAGCATATATTGTTATCATATTATCGATACTCACCGCATCACTATTCGAAAGGGCGTTTATGAAATATGCGATTCTTCATACAAGTGAAGTCCTTTATGTATCCCTTGAGAGGAACTGGTCAAGGAGGTTATCACAAGTGGCCACGGGCGAAATGAAAAATTTATGTCTCAATATACTGCTTGAATCGTGGATTGCATTATCTCTAGGGATACTTGATATACGATTTATATTTAAGAACTTACTTAATGATAAGACAATATTCTATTAATTGTATCGATGGTGTGTCATTTTAAGGTGAGCTATTTTATATAATACTAGCTGACCCGGCAAACGTTGTTTTGCGATAAAATAACTAAAAAAATAGGGGTGATAAATGAGTAAAAAATTAGGGTTGTAAGTATTATTTAAAGCGACATAATAAAAATGGGTTGGTCGTTTCTCATAACCACTCAGTATGCTCACAAAATTTCATTAGAATCGATTAAGCCGTTTCCAAGCAGTACGGTAAGTAACATTGTGACAAGAAAATTTTATATAATATATTAGACATTAGAATAGTACTGTGTCAATATTTTTTACTATACGATCTTTGATATTCAAAGAATATATCATATATTTAATGCTGTTTCCACTTATAAGACTGCTATTAAAACTCAAATAATATTCTTCACAAGTGCACACTTAGACACATAAAATCAGCAAAAGGTTCGCGAATCAAAATATTGTAAAGACGACAATCGTTCAAAAATGCTTTCCAAGATAACATTAATATTATCATTAGAGATAAGTGGGTAGGCGACACTAAAACGACCAGTCATGATACGACCATTTCACAAGATCCCTGTCGCGTTGATCATCACAAGAGTCTGTTAGGTAAAATATGAGAGTCATGTATCTTAAGGGGTCAGCATACACTGTTCGAATGGTAAAAGACGACGCCAAGGGGCCAAATTGACATTTGACGTTGATTCACTATTGTCCCTTTTGCTGACGTCAGTTTTTCATCGGGACTTAAATTGAAATGTAATGAAAGAAGTTAATTAAAATAAATATAATGTATACTCCCGCTTGGGTTATAGATCACAATTTTAATGGAAAATATTTAAGATACCTGAAATTAAACAGCCTGATTATAAGTACTTTATAATACGGTTGCCATGGTAACCAATACAACTGTAATAGATAATGACAAAAAGACTTGTCAAAATAGTCTATGACATAACCGTAAGGTTATGAAATGAGGCAGATCTGTGTAACAGAGTAGTATTAGAACTCATACCAGTACCTAACAAGTCGAAGTTATTGGGTTCAATATTCAACTGTCACCTTCGAAGACTAAATAACATGTCATATTGGGTGGTCTTTACACTTGCATTAAAGAAATATATCGATGATATTTTTGATATCAAAATCAAGTCGACAATAGAAATTGTCGCGTCATCCTTGCTCGAAATAGTCGTAATGACATTCAAATGAAATGAAAACATAACGGCCTACCAATAACATTCATGTCTGAAGTTTGAAAATCACTTTTTGCTTTAGAATTTACTATGTATTTTTTTATACGCATAATTATTTTTACTAATATTATTATATATATTATATAATATTATTAGTCGTATAGTAGTATATAATAATAATATATTCTAATGAAGTTTATTTTGAACCGAGCTAATTTAAACAAACTTTTATTTATATCCAATTAGTTAAATCAATATATATTATATATATATTGGTTAAGTTATGCATAATTCCAATATGAAAGAATAGGTTATATATTTTAAAAAATAAATTATAAATTGATCTACAAAACAGATGTAAAAAATAATAGCATCATATAACTCTTTTTAGTGATTTTAAAGAAAGTGATGAAGTAGCGGAGAAGGGTTGCAGGCGGCAGGTGTGTCCATCGATCAACGTCCTTCACTCGTGACAATTTGACGTATGAGACAATCCCATGCAAAACGGTTGAATGACGGGACTTGATTAAGCGGAGTTTATATGGAGCGAAATTTGTATATCGGTTTTTCTTATTCGTTCTTTAGTACTTATTTTCGAGTGAAACCATTATAATGAAAACGAATTCTTTATTTAAATATTAAAATAAATAGTTGATTGGTTCTTACTGTACATTTACAGAATTTTTGAATTTTGAAAGTCAAATATGACCATCGATTAACATCGTTTAAGTTAGTCTTAAACTTAGGGCGACCATTTTATCTTATTTATAGTAAGTTGATGCAATTCTTTAAAAACATTGACTAAATTCTTCTCTCTGTTAAAAAATTAGAAAATAAGTTTCACGTATCCCATACGTCATGTAATGCGAGTTTCACATCACTTTGACAATTTACATCGTAAATTGATGTGAGGTGTCAAGTTTAGGGTCGATCAAAATTTCAAATAGACTTGCAAAGTGGATTTTTGGGGGTAACTGTTCACAACCGGAGGAAATTGATGGTGTCAAAGAAGGCTTATTCAATTTTCGGATTATTAATCAACGCCGGGGTGTAAATTGCGACGAATAAATGATATTTTAAATCAACTTTGAATTTCAAATATACTTCGTGAATACATATATAGAGTTACAATAATTGTTTCCAGTTACCAGTTAGTGTTAAAATAAATAAACCTTAATTGCCTTAAATAATTTTATTTGAACTAATTATTAATATTTCATTCGACGCGAGATCACAAAAGGTCGTTGAAAAAACAATAAATGTTTCTGAATGTTTGTCAAATGGAAACAGCTGCCCACCACGGTATTTCCGAACAAACATGCATTAGGGTCCTTTAAGAAGCCAGCCCCAGCCATGTGAGTGTCTATAGGCGGCGACTTCAGCTTTATGGTGTGCCTACCGCTCGTCTGCCACCTATAAAAAACAAAAAAAATGGTAATCACCAGTAATTCGCCTGTCATCAAGCCGCAACGAAACCAATCTATATGGGGGGCTATTACGATAATCTCTACGAATTGTCATCGTGCCGAATTGTGCAACCAATTCGATATTCGATTATTCGATTACTGCGACAGATGTCCCGAACGTGACGAATTTCGATAAATTCAAAAATTGAATTTTCAACTTTGAAACGTGCGTTTTAGAGGCGGTTTTCGATTATTTTTTCGATAATCAGACGGTGACCGCAAATTGTTGTCCCTCGATCAGTTGCCAGGAAATTACAATTTCGATTTTTGTTTAACGTAACGATAGTATATGGATAATAAGAAGAAGCTGACTTGGTATTCGAATAAAATAATTGTTCTTTTGATTTGTTACTAAGACATAATAGTTATAAGTCAGTTAACTAAGAGCGTATATTATTTTGATGTACATTTACATAAAAAAAATATAACGAATCTTCTCAAATTTATTTTTAATATAATCAAAATTAGTATAATAAAAATAAATGTATCGATTCGTCTGTTTTAGTAAAACTGCTAAAGATTAAGTAGGTCCATTTAACTTGCTAAATAATACTAACAATATATCTTAAAATTAAAATGGAAAGTTTTATCTGTTTATTCGTAAAAAAATTCATATACTATATGTATGTGTATTGTTTTTCTATATGTCATCGTGAGCAATGAAGGCCGAGCCGCAAACGATCGCGGTTCCCTTTGTATTTAGCCGTTATTGGGTTGGCGCAATTCACAGCCTTACGTGACAAACGTATACAAAATAGTCACCATATCATAATTATATTACAGATTTAAATAATATTAAAGTTGAAAAGTAAATTTCCTTTTGTAGAAAATTATTTTTGGTTTAAAATATATTATGCCGCAGCACAGGTGCTTGCACCAAATGCAGCATATCTGGTAATCCTCTCAGTTTGTAACTCTGACGTTTTTTGATATCACTTAAAAAACCAAGAAAACCATTAAAATGTAATAACATCCTTGACTATATTATATTAGTAATAAATGTTAAAAAAATAAGAGTTTACAATGAAAAATTAAATACTATTTTAATGAAGATTACAATTAATATATAACTACAACAATACTAATTAACGTTGACAAAGAAGACTTAATAGACAATATTTTTTACACACTCCAAGACAGATTGTCTTTGTCTAATACAATGTAACAATAAAATAACTTCGCAAATCGTGATCAATAAATAGGAAAAATATTAACGAAAATTTTTACACTCAGAAACAGCTTAAGTCCATGCTTTGGGCCAAAAATATCACCTTTGATGTCTCGTCATCGTGTGACATTGTTTACAATTGGCAATGACAGTGATAGGTAAAAACTATCGAGACAGAAATTATTTTTTGTTAATATTTCATTGTTTACATAGAGAATTAACAGAAGTATGTAGGATTTTAAGCAAACGTGACGGGTAATATCATTCAAAATATAACGTAACTTTCTTCAAAAATATTTTATTATTATTATTCGTTTAAAGAATGTCTAGCATATCTTTAACATTAAAAACTATCCAGTATCATTATAAGAATGATATTCAATTTCTTTGAATATATCAATCTAAAAAATACCCTTGCGATGACATGCAGTAGCCATGTAAAAAATGTATTCTTAAGCCCTAGTACAATTGTCAATCTATGACTATAACTCATCGACATATTGTCGACCGGATGTCACATCACTAATATGACACCGGCCGTTGTTGGAGAAAAGAATTTAAAATGGAACACAATTCGTATTTGAAATATCATCGGCGGATATTTCATCTTGTCATAACAGTGTGGGTCAAAGGAACGGATCCTGATAAATTACATTTGGAATTTGGAATAATGTCTTTTTCACTATTCACCGCGGTGATGACGTAACATCTTATGCCGACATCTATTAAACTCTAGTTACATTTTTATTTGGGGCTTGAATTTCGGATGGACGGGTCCATATTCAAATGAGCATTGATATTTGTTAAAGTTTACTTGGTTTATCAACGATTTTTTGTCTACATTGAAAGTGGATGGTTGCTTGTGTTTCCTTTAATTTTTTAGCGTAGTTTTTTTCGTCTTTATATATATCAGTCTTGCTCATTCGTCTTCTATTTCTATTTATACGATGTCATGTAAGTCTTGTATAAGATAGATAGTCCTGTTTTATTGTCAAAATCTTTCTAAAAAGTTAAATAAAAAAAGGATTAATTAAAATCCATGTATAAAGCCACCCAGGAACTCGATTTTAGAACTGATCGTTAGCCGGTATCCATTTGTCAACCGCATCATTAGTGGTCCATCCGGCAGGGATGACAAATCATAGCAAATTAACTGTATATTTCTTTACTATAAATTGAAACTCATAGGTTTCAATACGCGAGAAACATTTGAAGGTTTATACCGAAATCATTGCACCGGGACTCGAACTCGGACCTGTACGTTTTTAAGCGCTGAAACTCCGAAGGACCAATGCCAAAATATACTCTTTTACACCTAAACATAATTTTCATATATATATAATAGATTTAGAGCCTTCTTAGATAATATGAATAGTTCTGGTAATTTATTGGTATTTCCTTCATTAAAATCAAATCAAAGATATCTTTATTGACGTAGGTAACTATGGTACACTTATGAATCGTCAAAAAAAAAAACAAAACCTTTAAAAAAATTGACTTTTCATTTACTGCCTGTTCCATATACGAAATCAAAGACAGAACAACACCTGTAACTGTACTTTTCAAATTCGAATTATGAATTGCAAATAAAATAGAAGCCAAACAACGAGCATTCGTCAATGACGTAAAGTTTCCCCCGAAATTGTCAAGTTTTCTAGTATTTGTTCTCATTACGACTGAACATACATCATCGTCAACCCACTGCAAGTCATTGAACAGGATTTCTAGGCTAACTTAGTGTGGAGAAGCTTTAAATACTTTTATAGACTTTTTTTACTTTAACCAAGCATCGCACTGAAAACACTTTGACACCGTTCCCCAAAGAGATGGATTTAGTAATAAATCGCCGAGTTGTTATATTATATTCTATGTACAATTGAATTATGTAAATGTTATAAATGTATACAATTAGGAAATATGAAGCATTATTCGTCCTATTTACAAAATAATACATAACACGTATATAATAACATTGTTTTACATAATTAAAGTAATTTCATTCAATAAAACAGTTCCGTCTCCATATAAAAACAGCACAATGACAAAAGAAAAACGCAGTGACTTTTACACTAATTATCATAAGTGGGGGTCGTGATCCTACACAATTAAAAGGTTTTCCTGTTTATTTCCATCTTAAAGTGAATATAGTGAATATGTGCGGATAATAATATTAAAAAAACAAATCAAATTTCTTTTAAAAATAAGTTACCAACGATAATTTTTTTTTATTTGATGAAGAAAGAATTAGCTTGATAATCAATGCCTTGCATCATATGGTTAAATACCCATTCTTAGCCTATACCTATGGGTTAGTGAGCTTTATGAAAACCATATTTTGACAGTATTATATAAAATGTATGTATATAATACAAGACTGATAACCTTTTTGTATCATTCATATTTTTAATCGTCCATTGAAATGGCCAGTGCCGACTCCTAGTTCACACCTTTTATCTTTCCGTCCATTGTAGGAGCATCAACAGTGTTGCTACCATTAAAATCTCTTGATGCTCTCGATAAATAAAAATCTGATTGGCATTGATACGAGCAGCTTCCATTTGGAAGTTCATTAGGGTGCCCTGACGTTAGATAGATAGAACGGATTGAATGGAGTAGCCATTATTACTAAAAATGTTATGAACCATTATATAAATAAAACAATTTATTTGTGAGGTAATGTTTGTCTAAAAGCTATCTTTATTGTTCTATTTTGTCTGTAAAATTTGAAATTATATTAAAATATCGTGAGAACATCCATAAAAAGCTGAGGTAAAGTATTATTTGACAGATGTCTAGTTAAACATATATAAATTATATTACTTAGTAGTCGTACAAATTATAATTACATTTTTATTCTTTTCCAACACTTCAATGCATAGTCTTCGAAATTTAACCGACACAAATATTTATCAATTTATTTATTGTCTTCCGCGTCTCCTCGCCACTTGTAATCCCAGCAATTCCCCATTAGTAGCCAACATCCTCGCGATTAACGATTCACCCGGCTTTTGTGGTCAGTATTTTTTCTTACTGTTAATGGATATTCTGAGCTGGTGTCAAACGCATATACTGTCAACTCATGCTGATCAAACATGCCGGCTTGTCAATACGTAAGTGAAAATTGATTGTAACATTTTTTTATTTTTAACTATTTAATAGAAGTGATGTCAAACTTTTATATGTGAAAGATATTTGAAAGCTAAGACTTAAATTTAAAAACAGGACTTTCAGAATCGGAAAAGTAAAAATATCGTAATTAATTTTAATACTGAAATATATATGATATACGTTTAGCGTAAAAAAAATTCACTGCACTAATCTACCTGTATTCAAAATAATAAATTATACTATAGAATTTTTCTGTGGGTGATATAAAATGCTGTGCTCTCTTTATATATTTCGTTACATTCAGAAATTGTCATTGATCTGCGGTTTCTACGAGACCTCGTTTCGTTTTATGGAAAGCGAAATATTAGTCGTCATTTGCTTATAAGAACTGTAATCCAATGTAAACATAGACACCGGACATAAACAAAATGTTAAATTATCTCTGACATTTGAAAACCGGATCGAATCAATGACATAGATAATTTCACCAAATACTAACTAACTCGGGTCAATTGAGGTGAAAATATGATATTTAAGAGGTTTTGGAAAGGATGAAATTAAATTAAATGCTTTCACAGATTACATAGTATAGACTAAATTTATCTATATTGGTTTTATTCCACAGATCTTAATCTTTATGTTTGCGTGAAATATTTTAAGTTAGAGAACACATATATTAACTTCAAATACCATATGACTAAAGAAAACTTGAAATTTCAAATTAATGAAAAATTCATGAAAGATTGTAAAATTATTTCAAAACATTTATATATGTAAATGCTTATTTCTACTATTTAAGACATTATGTGTTAATTTAATTATTGAACTTCATGTAATATGATCTTGACCACTTTAAACTGGTGGGAAGCATAGAGTAGGTACACTGAAGTGTGACACTTTCGTGGTGTGCTCTGCAACCCAACAACAAAATTAGGCTAGGAATTTCTGATAAATATGAATACCTATTAATATTATTTTCATTAAATAACGATTCATAATGCATCCAATTCGCAGTCAAATAAAACGGTAATAAACCAGTTCGCAAAGCAATTCATTTATCGCAACATGTCAACACTTCGCCCCATGAATAAAATAGCTTGCAATCAACCCTGAAGCTATTAGTTGCATCTAGATTCTGCTTTGTACACTGTTAGACAGGTTTTTTCAAACAAATCATGGAAAAAAATTGTAAGACATACGAGGTTTGAATGAAAACTTCTTTAACGGAGTTAAACGAAAATATTATAACTTAATATAACAAACAATAATAAAAATTAGGTATTAAAAAAATTGCTTTATTAACAATTGACACATTTATATTTAATTAATTTTCTATTTACTTTAAAATTAATAAATTCTGTGCTAAGCATATATTAGTTTAGATTATGGTTATGATTCTTTTTTATTATATCACTACTTGAAATTTCAAAAAACTAAATAAATTCGTTTTAACCGTCAAAACTTAACAAATTAACACAAACATTCTAACAACTCTAACGTCATTTGCATCTAGTGTTTAAGTGCAATAAAGTGTAAATAAAGAAAAAATAAATTCTTAATGTAAATATAGCTTAAAATAAAACAAACCACAAAACTAAAACAAACTTAAAAAGTTCTGTCCTGTCATTATTATTTTCGTTGTTAGTCTTTATTTGTCTGTTAGTACATTTATAGACTAGTTGCTTTCCATGGCTTGACACTCATTCGCATTAATATGCACCCCAACTATTCACAGCTTGTTTTATGGGAATTTTTAAAGCTACAATTGTCAATTGTCACGGTCAAGGTGTTTTATGAGTAATCCGAATAGGAAAATACTTAGGAATACATTTCCTGTTCATAAGTGCGTTGTGAGATTTTTTTCAATTTATAATTTTATTAGAATAATATTGTTTTTTGACGGTCTTATTATTTTTTTTAGTCAAACTTAGTTTAGGTTACATCATCGACTTTTTTGAGTGGGAGTGCCAAGCTGTTACTTAGAGTTTCAGCTGAATGGGCCGGCACGGCCGGAGAAAAACCACTTTCTCACAGAAAACCGGCGTAAAGTTCGGTGAGTGAGATCTTCCGGTGCCCATCCTTTCCCCTCCCCCGTCCTCTTCCCTATCCCTCCATTTCATAATTTTCCTTTAAAGGCCGGCAACGCACTCACGAGCGGCGACTTCACCTTTATGGTGGGCCTCCTGCTCGTTTGCCCCCTCTACTATAAAAAAAAAACATCTTAAGATTATTGTTATAACGTGTATTTTTTTATTATTGTGATGTATCTGTTTGTTTCCATAATAAATAAAGATAGTTTTTTAAATAAAACGATTTCTTGTTAAGGATAACTTTATTCATAGGAAGCTTTCAAACTTCACTTTTACAAGTTAATATTTTACATCTGTTTTACTGACTATGTGTGTTGTTAAATAAACTGTCGTTAAACTTTAGTTACATACGTATTTAGCCGGTACCTCAAGGCATGCGTGATTGATGCGATTATAATTACAACCGGGTTTGCTTGTGAAATATTGTAACGCCCACTTTACGCGTTACATATATATATATTACATAAAATATAGTTATGAATAATGATTATGTATCTTTATATGCTTCTGTGAGGTTAAAAACCACGACTTTAACACAGTATCATTTCATATTATGTATCTAGTTCGTAATGGTCATAGACAATGACCATTACGAACCATTATGAAACATCTAGTAGGAGTGGATGCTGACGGTAATAGACAAATAGAAGATAGAGGTGAACGATAATTTCTTATATAAATTCTCCATATTTTTGTACTTAAATGTATAGTAGACGTGGATTAAATAAAAAAACTATTATTATTAAACAGTTTTTGAATTAAAAATAAAAGTTAGTCACGTCATGATATTTGTAGTATAAGCTTTAAGCACAGGTATGGCTTTTAAAGGGAGACCTCATGGTATTACACAAAAGAATAGCAGTTTCCTATTGCCATTTGATGTTAGAAAGTGATTTAGATGATTGGTAGCTCCAGTAGCGTCAAGCCATAGACAATAGCATTGCACACAGGGCGTGGCGGTGGCAAAATGTCAAAGCAATTTCATCGATTTCCTGTCACTTGCCAAGTATTGCGTAGTTATGTGTCGAGGTAATATTATGAGGTAAAACTACTTCGAATTGTAATTACGATAATACAGAACTATTATACGGGTATGAGATACCCGCTATAGTCTACCTATTATTTAGACAGATGATCGACTACCATCTGGGATAATTTAGACCCCAGTAACATTGTCACTTTAGACAATTTTTCCTTAAGGTACGAAGTAAGATAATGTTTATTTATATCGAAGCTTTCTAAGATTAAATGCACCGTGCTTATAATATAATAACTATGTTACAGTTTAAGATTTACACAATCATGTATTATTATCCAAAAGGAAGGGGAAGTTACCAAGCCACCTAAATCCATCAGATTTTTATATCTATATTTTATAACCGTTACGACTCCAATCTAGATGTATGCATATTAATAGGTATTTAATCGCACTGTAAATTGCTCTCCCATCCTTGTTAACTCTTAAGTCATTCAACCCAAAACGAGACGTCCATCTGTAGACAACCAGCGATTACAGAAGCACTCGCTGAGAACGACACCAAAGACAAAAGAACCATTACATTGCACAATTTGGTGTTTCACGCTATGTGCGCTAGATAATGACATGTAAGACTGTAATGGCAACCAAATTGCCTACTCCAATCCAATTCACGTACCATCAAGGTAATTTTCAACCTAACTATTAAGGCTGTAGAAACAAATGTTGTGCGACAAATAGGGACATTTTTTTAAAATATATACTCATTAGAGAGTATTGTACTGTATTGCCGGTGATTATGGTGTATTTTTGAATAAAAATTGTGTTGGGATTAAGACGTGAATGAGTTATCTTTGTTTTTGAACTATAATTTGTGGATTGGAGATAGTGGCTAACGGTTTATTGGCGTATGTAAATTTTAGGGCTTCCGTGAGAGATCAACGCGTAGGAATGCAGAAAGCATTTGTTGAACTTCAGCGTACTGAAACAATCGTAACCATTTGAAAATAGAACAATCATATTTCAAATCATTCAAGAAACTTTCGAACTTACAAACTTTAACTAAATATTGTTATTACATTTTAAATTAACACATGAATGGAAATTACAACACTAAAATAAATTCAAAAAGTTTGGTCCTTATGGCAGAGCACCCAAAACTCTGGCACATGTATCGCGATGCTTATTCGTTGAGCGAGAAAAGCACCAGCTCTTGGGTTACCGGTACTGACTATCAAATGCCTACTTAATTCCTTAATAAGCGTCTGTGCAGAATAAAGGCAGAACAATATGAAGTAGAATACAAAAAGACGTGCATTAACTCATGTAATCTTAAACCTGGCGGTATCAATTTGGATAATGCATCACCATCCTTTAAAACCATCAAGTGTTTTGTCCGCTGTCCGCTATGTGAGTTATATTATAGTCAATAATTACTTGTTATTAGCTATGGTCCCGTTATTTTATTACTTAACTACCTCCCATAGACACAATACACTGAAAGTGCTTTACTTTACAATAGCAACGAAAACAATTTCCACGGTACCTTTAGGGGATAGTAATGATAGGAATTATTATAATTGTGTAAGCGGCGCGTAGGGGCGTGGCCAAATGACAATCACGCGCCGCGACCTAATGAACGGGTGCGTGTGCGCATACAGGTGTTATCTAGGGATGGATGGAGTCGATGATCTAATAAATAGACTGGGATATTGGGGTCACGGTTGAAAAATCATATTATTGTGATTATGTTGATGGTTGAATTTTAAAGCGGTTAATTGATTCGGCTCGCGTAATTAGTAAGATGATTTAATTTTGCATTTATTATTACTGTTAAAATGCTTTCGTTTCGTGAAGCCTAGTCTGTTATATATATAATATAAAAAAATATCTATAACTACGTAAGACGTATTTTTAATACGTCTTACCAAAATTTTTTGCCTTTGAGTAGTTCAGTCAACTTTTTGTAGTTATACAACATAAAAAATATGTTGTCGTTTTGGTATAACTAATTTAACAATTCATTTTATAATTGTTATCAAAATTATCGATATTCTAGCACACCACTATATGACATACACGTATTGTCTCTATCCATAGGCATGTGCTCATTAAACGCAGTTATTTTCTTACGTTGTTATGTACGTATAAGGTGTGAATGAAAATTTCTAAATAAACAATAAATTAAGTAAAATTGGTAACTACTTTTTTTTTAAATTTTTAGTCAACAAATACCATTTAAGGGTATAAAGGCTTGCTTGTTTCACGTATTATGTTAATCTTACAAGAACTATCAATATGCCTAATATATAGAATCGATCATAACGATATAAACTATCGAAATCCATCCATCCATGCGTAATCCAGCTAACCAAAATACACAACAATCATGTGTTTCTTTAGATAAACCTGGTAAACAAATACTGGCAACAAAAGAGCAATTAGAGCAGCCTTTTTCTTTACAACAAGACAGCTAGCTTAAAATTGATTTAAGTTCTATATTTTCTGTAGTAAATGGCTTAGAAACTTACAGTCGTGATCAGCTGACATTATCGAGCAATATAATATTGCTCGATAATAATCTAATAATAAGAAAAGTGTCATTTCAAACATGTAATATTGGTAAACTGAAAAAAATGTCTTCTAATTTGTCGCAGCGCCAAGGCCAGGCCCAAATAAGACAGTCAAAGTTATTTATGGTTTTGTCTGAACACTTATAATTATCGACGGGAATCGAACCGGCAGTTATGGTCAATAATTGGGAGGGAACAGTGTTTAAGTATAGAGTGAAGATCGTAATATTGTTTTATGAGGTCCTTAAAAATAATGAATGTCATTTCGCGTAGGACGTCCAAGTTTTAATGACATACGTCAATTTTAGTCTAGACCAGTGGCACTCAAACGTAGTGTTTATCTACACTTTTGTAATAGTTATAAATTGGAGTTTATGTATGCGTGTTGCATACATAAACTCCAATTGTTACATAATGAATCAGATCCGATAATATTTATTGCTAAAATCTTTGTATACAGAGATGGATAAATACATAATATACGCACCAACATATCCTTTGTCCAAATTTCAAAATCAAAAACTAACAAATTCACATATTCATCGCACAAAAAGATTTGATAACTTTACCGATACACTGTTTAGCAAACATTCAAACATATCGCTTATTAAATTAAGTATCTTTATCCCAAAGCCTTGTCAAATATTTGAGTACCACTGTCCTCTAAAAGTAATTTGCGTTATAATTGTAAATCTTAACGGCGGTTGTCGTTTTTCGTCATTAGAGCTGTGGGTGGTTAGTTAAGACTTCTGTTCAATAATGCGCAATTGTATTGAATCATTGCAAACTTCACGTTATTAAAAAGGCCATAATTTGTCTTTTGTAGCGTAGAGTTAGAATAAATAGCTTTTTATACTAAAAAAATGTCGGCGTTAAGTTCACAACTCACACAATCTTATTAAAGTTTTGATACAATTTGACTACTAATCAGTATAAAACTTACATAAATTCTTCAGCTTTTACGGAAACTCGTTTAGATTGTCAGCTGTAAAGCTTTGGAACTCACTTCCCGATTCTATCCGATCGGCCTTCTCACTATTATCTTTTAAATCTCAACTATAAATAAATTGAACTAATCACATATAAAAACAAACATAAAAAAATACTATAAAAGCGTCGAATTTCGGTCAAATGCTTATGACAGACACAGTCACAGCCGTGATCACACAATCGTTCAAAGATGTCAAAGCCAAAAGCGGTTTAATTGCCAAAAGTAAGTATAAACAACTCTTTACTAAAAATAAATTATAAAATTTATGACCACGTTCATATAACGAATGTCAAAGTAATTTTCAAAGCCATGTAATTATTTTTAAGTTACACCATTAGCTGTAATGATGAGAGAATTACAAACCATTATAAATAATGTATTGTACAAGGTATTTCCTGTAAATAGCTTTTGATTATAAGCCGTTTTTTGAAATATTTGAATTAACACCTGTTTATGTCACCGCAAAAAAAGTTTAACGGTTTCATATCAAGCCTTTGTATATAGAACAGGATATCTAGTCTTGAGCATTCTTATAACAAACTTTAATAAGTATTCTATAGACTGTATTTTGATAAATTCTAAGAACATAGTTTAAGTCGTGGTAATTAACCAAAATGGCGGTATAGCTAACTATAGACTCGCTCTTAGTATACATTACATATAAGATTACAGTAGTTCTCATTGTGACAATATGAAATATAGTTTATGTAAATATTCATATACATACCGAATTGTTAATGATTTTTTTTTAAATTACGCTTTACGTACTTTTGCATTGTAATGTGTATATGATAGATTGTGTACAAAAGTTTCGTAGGTAAGTGTTAGGTTATCGCATCGGCAATCGAAGAACTCGTCGAACTTTGTAATTGACTTGCGGCAACTTTGCAGGGAGAGCTGTCCCTGCAAGGTCTATTTGTCACAGATATTACAATCTATAGACTTCTATAGCTCATAATATATGTTGGTATAAGACGAGTACGATACATCTATATAACTTATTTAAGGAAATACCCCATGCGTGGACAATAATTATTCATATACATAATAATTAATGTAAAATAAAGTTTTAACTTAACTAATGTATGCACTTTTATTGCCTTAAAAAGGAATGAACGAATGTAATGTATCATACTTGTGTGGTGTTTTGTATTATAATCATTATATATGTACCAAGACTTCGTTTCCTGTATCTCTTTTTTCACCAGTTGAATGTAAAAACATGCATACAGTCAAAATGGGTGTGTTAAAAGTATTCACTCAAATTGCACTGAATCTTAAGTCTAGTCTAAAATTCCTAGGTCTATAACACAAAGTTGTGTGTAGTGTCGTGCCAGGCACCACACAACACTAATTAACCCTCAACTTTTTAATTTTATTGAACGCAGTCTTATCGCTCGTATCAAGGACGGGGCTGTTAATAGAAAATTAAAACTAATGGGGACACTTTGAAAACTTTACGCTTAATCAATTTCAAAAAAAACTGAATATTTTAGAATTGTTCTTTATTCATTAGGTCACACGAAGTTGCTTTTGTTTGTACCATATAATTTTTGTAGAACAAAACACAATGCTAAGACAAATTTAATAAGTTTGGTGCCTGTGGCAGAGTACCCACAATGCTGGCGGCGTTTCCTCGCTGTATCGCGATGCTTATACGCTGAGCAAGGAAAGCACCAGCTCTTGGATGACCGGTACTGACTACCAGACGCCTACTTAACTCCTTATTAAGCGCTTGTGCACTGGCAGCCAACCCCATAGTCCACAAGTCTCTACTTTATCTTTGTAGTATATAAAGCAGATACAAAAAAGTCTTACAAAATCTCTAAGCCCGAAACAAGGAAATGGTCACAGCATATTATAGACTGCTTGCTAAAACTACCCACTTACAAGCGCCCCCCCAAACTCATGACTAAATTACTAAGGGACGTTAGAAAATTATGCGTGTCATACATTGTTTGTCATGTCCCAATATCGAACCCCGATCCCCTCGGCAGCAAGCATTTGTCTTCATTTTGCTGCTTAGTCTTGAAGGGATGTAATCAGGTCGATAAGGCATAATTTTATAAAAATATAAAAAAACAGAAATTGGCATTTAATGACACCTGTTGATAATTATTCAAATATTAATCTAATATGTTTTCGCTTGTTGTTTATTTACAGTATTTATATTATTAGCTTACCTGTTAAGTACAAATAAACCTACAAAGTATTCATTGTTATAGTTAAAAACATTCTAGCCATAACTATATAATTTATCGATAAAATATTCGAAATATCACTGTGTCACAACACTACCATAAAACAAAGAACATTGATATTAATTTAGTCTTCCCGTACGAAATCACGTCGCTATCTAATTATCCGATATCTCGCAACCCGGTAAATATTATATTATGAAATTTTCCCTCCCCAGGGAAATAATAGGCTCGTTTTTAAATGAAATAAGGCGATTCCGGAGTTCAGGTTCTGGCCAATTACTGGAATCAGTTGTTTTTCAATTAGACTACGACGATTTTATTGTATCGTGAACGGTATAGATTTTTATGAACATTTCAAACATAATTATACTTTTTTTAGTCCACTCTTTATTAAATGTCTTGTCTATACTTTTACGAAAAAGGTATTGTATAAATACCATTTTCGTATTTTGCATTAAAGAGTCATGTTATTTATTTATTAATAGTTCTCAAGTTCCCATTTAAATGTCTTATATGTAAACCTAGTTTTATTATCTCATAAGTTTATTGTTTTAAATGTATTTAGCATATAAGATGTCTGGGGACAGATATAATAAAATAAATAAAAAGTAGAATCATGGCTGGTTTATACCTTAACAACATCTATTTTAGCCAAGTCTGGAACATCGTAAACAGGGAATCTAACGATAAACTGGCTAGTGGCTATAGTGACTTTAAAATTTATGATTGAATATCATGAACTTTACAATAATGTGAAGTATAAATACGAGACGATAATCACACTTTTTGACAGCTGAAACGCTTTGATATTCATTTATTATTTATTTGATTTATTACACAATTCAGAAGAGCTTTTGCAGAGATTCGATTTTGTAAACAGTGTTTATATTTTTTTTAATAATTGTAAGGAAGTACAATACCTATAAAGAATAAAGATATGTTTGATTTGTTATTAAGTATATTCGATTATAGCTATAAATAACAAATAATTGTTTAAAAAAGGTTATCTACTTCAATATTGAATGTATAATTTATGCACACCATGACCTTAGCCAAAGGTAATTAATTTACTCACCCACCAATCAAGATCAAAGGGCCAATCAAGAGACCAATTATACGTTAAAAGTGACGCTTCAGGCCAACTATGGGAATTTGAAGCAATTTAGCTTAGGTGCAGGCGACAGATACCAAAACGCAGAACTGATCAAAATTTATAGTATAGGATTAATCGGCAGATGCCTTCTAATACAGAGTCAAACAAAAAACGTTTTATAAGAACCAAGTTAAACTAAGATTAAAATGAAATATCTAGTTGAATTAAATAAGTAATAAAATAAATTGTGAGAGACTATTGAATAAATGAAGCTATTAATTATGTTAAGAATTACATGTTGTTTTTATTAAAATATGTATTGCAGAGAATTAATTGAATTGTATTTTGTTTATTGAGTTTTACATTAGCTTGGGTGACATTTAAAGTCTATTAAAGAATAACTTAGTAATTAAATACGGTTAATAATAAATGTAAACTTATAAGTTTTTAATCAATAATTTGAATGTCGCATTCATCCAGTTTTTGTGTACTACACGAGAGTCACAATATTAATATCGGGTCGCGTCGCGCCTCTCCCGAGGGGTTTCTAAATCATCCGTCCCTGTCGCTCCCTTGCGCCGTTGCCTCAGACAAAAACATACGGATACGCATACATATTAACAAAATGTATTTTATACTTATTTAAATATACTTACACATGGCAACTTTTGGACTAGAACCGCGCATCGGGCGCAAACCAGGCCGACCCAAGCAGACCTGATGGCGATCTGTCATCGCGGAAGCCAATAACCTGGTCTTACTTGGACTGAACCTAGGCGAAAGACAGAATAGAACGGAGAATTGTTATATCTGCCCTCTGCCCCGATGTGGACACTAGTAGAAAAGTATTAAAAACATAAAAAAGACCTTATAAGTAATCTTTCTTCAAAAGCTATTCCTAGCACCACGCTTTTCAAAAGATCAGTCGTGATAACAAACATTCCAATATTATTAATGTACGAAAAATTAGCCTTTAATCCAAACGACGTATCTACTCTATTCCAGCTCTGTCGTAGCGCCTCCGGTAACATTCGTTTTACGGCGTAATTTTTCTTATGTTATTTATTTATTTATTACGGAGTGAGTGATCTATATCACGTCATATCTTACACTCTTGTAAATGGGCTCGCATTTATTTTGAACGTTGCGGCTTTGTGCCATTGTTTCGGTGTGTTCAATTTCGGTTAAGATTGATCGTTTTTTTGCATATACTAATCTATAGTATAAAGCAGATTAAAAAAACTAATAAAGCACTTAGGCTAGACTGAACATTCTAAGCTTGTAGTTTTGTTATAATTAAAATCTACTTTCATTTAAGGCTATTACTTATTTTGAAGACTTGTATGGGCTAATAAATCTTGGGAGTACGTAGCCTTCAAATATTTTTTCCAACATTCCAAAAGATATTGGTTAACCATTAGAATATATATTAGCACTAAATAGTTATGTTTACACTTAAAAATAATTATCTTAATTACAATGAAAAACCATTATGCACCTGGGTAATTATTTTTAAACCTCGCTACTGTACGACCATCGAGACATTATGTCACATCACTATCAGTGTGACAGTGACGTAGTTACTTCGATAGCTCAAGTGATTTAAATAGCCCGATAGTGACACGCGAGTTGTCGATAAAACTTATCGACATATTTTATTTGCTGTTAATTAGTATTTCTTGTTTATGTTTACGATTACATATCGTACGTGGTAGGTTGATCGAGTCGTGACTTGATCGTTTAAATTCTTTTTAAATGGATAAACGTATTTGGTACTTAAATGCCACTTGCTACTCATTTTTTGAACAAATAAATTAGTTTGGTGTTCAAACGTGTATACAAAATTGACAGAAAAAAAATATTTAAATTGGGATAGTTAAGAACATAATGCCTACATTATTACGTGAAGTAATTTACTAGATTCCCATAAGACTGATCGTAATATTTCAACATAAAAATATATGTAACCATTGTGGGTTTCTATAATATTCAAGTTTGAAAATCAAATTAAAAAACATACCTTCAGAAATTAAGAAAGAAACATACCACATACATTTTTTACTCATGCTTTCATTCTCTTGTGGCGCATTGTAATCTGTCATTAGATTAAATAAAAACATATTAGAGGAGTACAAATAGCTCTGTCCCTCTCTTGTTGATTACTTCGCAGGAAAGAATGGAACGAGAAGCCTATAATTATCTAAAGCGGACCGTTTTGGGTGAAACGATGTTTTAGTTAAATGTTCTCGAACGCTTGTTTTGATTTGTTGCCAAAACAGTGCGAGACATACTGGTTTTGAATTAGTCAAAAAATAATTGATTTTTAATTCAATTCCATTAACTTATAGAACACGTATACCTTCTGCAGATTTTGATTTCTTTGTGTGTCACGTGTATGTGTGTACATTTATAATATATGTAATGGTTTGTATATAACTTTTTTGAGGATCGCATTCAAATCTGAAATAAACTGAAACTCCACGAAAGTAGTTTATAACGAGTCAAAAAAGTTATATTAACACTTATGGATACTTAAACAATCATATTTTTTGTCCTTAGGATACTACTACTTAAACAATAGACTCACCATTCTCATAAACAGTGTGTATCGTTGTGGTTGCAGTGAAATTGTCTGTTCCCCTGTCAAGTTACAATAGGGACTAATTAAGAACAGTCTCAGATAATTACTACACCCGAGATCACAGTCTGCAACATTGAATTGTCCTTTTTTATTGTTCAAATCATGAAACGCAAATTTTCCCATTTAATTTAGGAGACTTTTATAAAAATTATGTCATATTGAAATGATTATGATTATTTTTATAACTATATAACATTTAAAAGGTAATTATGAAACAAAAACAAATTACAACACTAAAACAAATTCACAAGTTGGGTCCATGTGGCAGAGTACCAATAATGCTGGCGGCATTTCCTCACTGTATCGCGATTCTACGCTGAGCGAGAAAAGCGCCAGCTCTTAGGTCACCGGTACTGACTACGAGGCGCCTACTTAACTTCTCAATAAGCACCTGTGCACTTGTACCTCAAAGTCCAAAAGTATCTACTCCAAAGGAAACGAAATCAAAGTTGGAGGAAGAACTCTTGTACGTTGACCAAATTAAAATTAATATTTAGGAAATAAGTATTTTTTTATAACAATGGATAGTTCGATAAAGACTTGGTATTTGTTTCAGTGGTAAAGTTCAAAGGTACAAGTGTAAGAACGTCCTTAATTTGACTATTTATACTTGATAGGGACCTCTAAATGTTGTGTCAAAGGTCAATCCAATGTTTTACAATAGCAAACACGGAAATAGAGACAAAGATTACAATTACCTTTGACGTGGCCTACTGGATGCGGCCGTGTTTACCAAAATATACTTGATTTAAAAACATAGTATATTAAAATAACTTTTTTATATGTGAATACATCCGCGTGTTGAAACAATTGTGGGATAAATGCGTGGGTAGTTTTGGAGACATTGTTGATGTATTATCTGTGTTTAGATGTCGTAATTAGTTTGATGGACTCGAGCTGTTACTATATTTTACTAACGGATAGATCTATTGTTAAAAATTTACATACATCTGGTTATGTTTTTATATCGAAATCATTTTAATATTAAATTATTTTAACTATATTTAAATAAATCAACTTAAAGACTCTAAAACTATTAACAAGTACATCTTGGTAATAATTACATACGTATAATATGTACATAGATATATATTTTGTTTGTTTTAAGGGTTACACGCAAGTATGGTTGGAATTCTCAATGTTTCTTAAAGATATCTCGAATTCAATAAACAGCGAAATATCTCTCATCATCAATAGATAATAAATGCTACTTTACATAACAAATTTCACATAGAACTAGGGCAGGGCAATTTGTATAACAAAATACACGGCAATAAAAACTGTTACACGAAAACCAATTATGGGTAGTGACATCTGTCTGTATTATATGCAAATTAGTTGCAAGTTCATTATCTTTTATGGCAACAAGTCTGTGAGAAACATTATATAATTTTTAAACTCATTGTCATGTAGCAATTTATATGAAGTTTCTGATTTTATTACAAGTTCCGCAATCAACTGGCCAGTGGTTCACAAAAAAACAACTTATTTATAAAAACAATAACTTAGAATTATTACTAAGAGAATAATATAGCTAACTGATATATTTAAAGGGCTAGTATTAATTTAAATTCATGTTCAAATAACAAAATACGAAACATTCTCTCTCCAACTGTTGGGCCTTGAAAAATGTTGCAGAGGAAATGTAATACAAACAAAATATCTATTTTAAGTGCGGCAACATTGTCACTGCTCACGGCGACAGGGTTTTGGCGCCAACGCGCGTGCCACAGATGTAAACACCAATCACGGGACGTTCGAATTTCAAAAACAATCGCGCCGACGTGACGCAGTTTCCTGTGATACAATTTAGACTTGAGAAATTCCGCTTTTCATTGCAACGTCCGTTGTAATTTATAAGGATAACTTTATTTATTGTAGTATAATCTCAACTGTGGCATGTGATTTTAATAATTGTATTTCGTTTATTATCTTATTATTAAGATATCAATGCAACAAGAACAGAAATACATATTTATCTCTCTCTTTTTACTTTATAAAAACGATTCCAATTTCAAAAAATGTATTTGAATTTCTAATTCGAATTTTAAAATAGTGGGGACTATTATAACTTTAAGGGCGTTCCACCAGAGATAATGAAATGTCTCAAAGTTGAAACATTAAAATGCAGACCGTTATTAAAAAGTTAATAACTTGAAAAAGGAACAAAATAGATTCCCTGAAGTCTGGACCCAAAGGCGGGGACATTGCGTTTTGTATTTTTTTACGTCTGGCGTCCAAATTTTGTAGCAGAAAAAAAAGTATCGCTGATTCGTTTTAATGTCATCAAGTGTCTTTTTATGCATATAAAAAGTATGTATGTACATAATTTTAATTCAAATATAGTTTATCATTTGTATACCATAAACTTTAATACAAATAAATATAAAATATCCATAATTATATTATAAATTTGAAAGTAAGGTATGTTACGCTTTCACACTTAAACAACTGAACCGATTTCAATGAAATTTGGTATAGCTATTTTCGCTTTGTACCGCGAAAAAAAGCGTTGATTGGGATGAAAGATTGTATGAAAATTTCACGAGAACTCTGCCATTTATGAACCAATTTTCCAAATTCCAAATTTTGTATAAAAAAAAGCTACTATTAATTGTATAAATAACAAATATAATGTTACACATCCCAATTTTAGGATCAAATACGAAGGTTCGATTCGTGGTATTTATACCAAGTATAAGTAATAAGTATAATTTTTTACTTAAAAACCAGTGTTGCCTTTAGAGCATAGCTAGTTTCTATTAAAAAATATAATAATCATTTTGCTTATCCTCAAGATATAGAAATTACACAATAGTTTACGGAACTCTAAAATTACCATACTAATAAAATAATTGAAATCCAAGGACTATGGTGGCATGCAAATGAGTTAAAACAATGGTAAATATTGTCGTGTTAAATTAATAGCAATTATACAATGACAAAAGACAATTGCAATATTTAATTGCGCTAATTAGTTATAAATATCTACTTTACATTTGCATGTCCGAATAACGTATTGAAAGGTTGTTAAGCGACTCGTGTAACTGACGAGAAATGGTTGGAATTGTACTTTAAATGATTCAAATAAAGGTTTTCTTATACGTGAAAGTGTTTTAATACAATACATATTAAGGTAAACAATCAGTTGACGCTGTAAAAATCTGTTAACCCGACTGTTTTTCGTCGGACTCAAACCCACACATAACAATGTATTGACAATTAAATGCCTCAGGGTCGAGAGTCATTCAATAATACGTATACATTTTTTAGCATTATTTTAAAAATATCATTACGCGTTCATAATCATTAGGGTGTCTCATTTTACGTTAAATTGCGGACAGTCCCCCAAACCAGGGATCAGGCAGTTAAAATATCTTTGGGACTCGGTAATCGAATGCGCTGTTGGTGACGCCCAGTCTTATACCGGCTTCTTTGTTGTAACCATGATTTTTACATATAATGGATGAAACAAGTAACAACATGTATAATCTGAAAAATATCATACAGCGAACTATTTTCTCTATAACTCTGTATACTCCTTTCTAACTAATAAAAAGTTTGTAATACAAGGATATAATGGTTTATAATTCTGTTTAGTATCTATCTACACAATAGGAGTATCACACATTCATTTGTGTGTTATATTTTTTAGACATATTCTATTGACACTATATAAGAGAAGTTGATAATAATACTTTTTTTTATTGTAAATGTGCCTTAATAAAGCAACATTTAAATATTCCGTTTAATATGTATGTATGGGTAATGTATGTTATATGTACAAACTGGAAATATAAAATCCCAGACAATTCGAAAAATTGGTCACACCACATAAACGTGGGAACCGTATGCGCGTACGCAGCCAAATTGCTAGAGGCGGAGCGAACACAGCACTTTACAGGCCATTTCCGGACGAGGAAATTTGTATTTTCTTTAAAAACTGATTTATACTTTTAACTAACGATGTATCTAGTAGAAGACATATTAAAATAATAATAATTCCAATGTTTTCAGATAAAATGGCCACTTTAACGCCGACCCAGAAAAAAAGCCATTGGTCAAAACTAATTAAAACAGACTGGAGATTTTATAGTGATTAAATAGCACGTTTAATTCCTGTATAAGTTACTTTAAGAGGCATATAATTATTACTTAACACTTGTCTGTGGTGGGTCTTCTGATCTGTCCAATTAAATACTTATTATGTCAACTATATGACAAAATTTCAAATGTCACATTGACATTTAAAAAATCAGTCGCAGTTACACCTGTCGACTACAAAGGTGCCGACACAAAAGGGCAAATCGATTAAGTGTATCGATTAAAAACTCGATTACAACACGAGTCGATTATTCGAATGGCTGTCACCCGCGACTAATCGTTAACAATGGTGGTTCGACGACGACAAAAACGGTCAATGTGCCGGCAAAATATGAGATTATAGATTATGAGGCTATTCATCACCTATGGTGTATACAGGATGTCTAATACCACTATCGTATTATCGTTTATATGCCTAGTATAGATTTTAAATGCAATTATTTCTAAATTAAAAATATTATATTTATTGATTGACGGGAAGGATATCTACGAGTATTTGGTTTATTAAAATAATTTAATTAAAATAAATCACCTAATAGAGTATTTTTATTTTATTCACTAGTCTAGCATGAGAGAGGGGGAAATGAGAATTTTTTGAACGATTTAGATTAAAAAAAATATTTTCAGTATCAATAAAAATCTGGAAAAAATTAATCTAACATTAGTCAATTAAGTCATACAAGTGAACCATACAAAAGCTTCTGTTACAAATTTCCAAATATCGTAGTGAACATCCTGTACACAGTTGTCCATTCTCGTATCAGCGGGGGAGGGCATTTATAGAGTTCAGCGGGACGCGGGCGCCGGCGCACCTTTGTGTCTTTTATTCTTTAATTTAATTCTTTTTTGTCTATGTCTAAGGCCAGATGGATCAAAGGAGGTTACAGTTCTTAATTTGTTTTTTAAACGCTTGTAGTGTGAACGTTAAAATGTACCTAAAATAAATGTCTCTATGCAGACAATACTTTAGTTAGACCAGTAGCTGTTCAATTTGTTGTCTATATCTTAGTAGGATTAGCCTCGCGACGTGGTTTAAGGAAGTACTGTAGTTACCAAACTTACGGTCTTATATACCAAGTAAACAGAATGGTAGTCATGGCAACAAGTATTGAAGTCTATGACTTAATATGTAGGGTCATTAAACTTATAAAAGCATTGTACTATTAAACTACCTTTAATTGGATAAATTAAAAATAGATGTTTTTAGTATTTTTTAGTATTAACGATTTTCCAAATTTGAATTACCTAATGAAGTTTTAATTTTAAGAATAAAAAGAAAAGTCAATCTCCGGTCACCGAACACCGGGCGTAAGCATGCTTTTAGCGTGACATTGACGCGTTGACACTTGACATCAGCGTCCGTCGTCTGAAACGGTTAATTTGGACTGTAAACTTGGATGATTTACACTGCAATTCGCACGGTCAAAGACCTTTATATAATTTAATAAGCCTTTTACGGTTCACAATTTAATATAGGAAATATATTTCTTGATTTGTTTCTGTTATTACACAAATACACTTAAAACTCTGTTTTTTAATATGGATGTAGCTTCTTCTACATACTTCTATCTTTAACTAAAGAAATTCATAGAAAACTTGATAAAACGTCATTAAGTCGTTTATGCATTTTCATATTTATTAAATATGTCATGTATCATGTATGTGTAACTTATAAAAAAGTTAAATTTCTAGGTAGGATACACATACAGTAACAGTTAAGAACAGAACTTATAAGCTGAAGCTGGGCTTGTGTTATACAAAACCATGCATGGCAGCGAAGGTACAAACACTATCAATGGAAGGAGGACAAAGTACAGAAAACACTTAACATGAACAAAATAATAATATCTATAAACCTTACCAACTAAAACTTATTGAACCGGGGTATAACTAGGCAGCTTAAAAAAATAGTTGTCTAGATAGTCTACGTAGTGATTTACTAACCTATGGACTTATTCAAGAAATACTCAAGTACCTTAAAACGTAATATAATTGTGTCTGACGACAGATTGACTTAAGCTGGAGCCTTAAAACATGAGTATACCATCCACATCAAACATTAATTATGGAGCCAGTGTCAATCCGCCGACAAAGTCGTCTCATCAGTGAGCGTGATGCAACAAATTTTTTTTTTGTCAGCCTTTGTCGCCCTCACGCAATTATATATTTCATTAGTAAAGGGCCTGATTGCTTTTTCATTTCTCATGTGATTTTTAATCATATCGTATGACTGTGATATATTTTTGTAACATCGACGTCATGTGTCAGGATATTAGGACGGGACTAACACATGCGTTAGCCCAAGATAAGTGTATAGGTTAAGTAATACTATAGTTTTTAAATTTAAGTGTATTACGAAAGGCATACTATACCATAAACGAATATTTAGAGGACAAAGATCCCTTTAATGTGTCGGCAATTGGCTCAGCAGCGGGACAGTTCCAATCTTGATAACCTTACATTGCTTTGTTATTTTAATTGTGAGTAACACAATTTTGTATTAACTGTTTATTAAAAAAAAAGCTATCCTGTTTCTTGCCGGTTCTTCTAGGTAGATGACTGCCTTCCGAACCGGTGGTAGTGTAAAAATTAACGATTCAAAAGTGTCTTTATGAAGACCCACTTGAATAAAGATATTTTGAGTTTGAGTTTATAGCACAGTTAAAGCGATAAAAAAAGCTTGTAAGAATGTGTGACATTTGTGAAATCACGCTCAAAAGATAACCAGATGTCTGTTGTGGGTATATAAAACCGGTAATTGGAACCCTCGAAGCCTTACAGATGAAAATTATTGACGTATGATACGATTATGTGTGGAAAAGTTATATATGAACGTGATACTACCCTATATAGAGAATGATCAAAAATATTTTTTATCGCACCAATATATCCCTTTTATATACATCAAAAAATATCCCTTTCCTATAATAAAAAAAACCTTCAATATAAATTGAAAAAATAAATAGACTGATATTTTCTGTTATATATATTATATACAATTTATATAACATTTTTTTTTATTCGGGAAATTATCTAGTAAACAAAACCTTACTCACACTATTTAAAATGTGATTTATACTACGGTAACATATGTTTAGCAAAAAAACATCTCAATAGTGACTCAGCACGTTTGCCCACTTCACAAGTTCGTATTCATGAAATGTCGCATCTGATGACATCAGCAAAAAAATAAACAAAGAACTTCACACGTCTCTAACGATACCTTTTTATTTTTGCATGAAATTACTTTTTGATTTTTTTTTTGTACAAATTTGAAACCAAATTTGACAAAAACTACTTTTTTAAGTTACGATGTTACCAATATTCTTCTCGCTATTGGAAGTTTTTCTAAGGCGTAGAACGGAGACAGCACCAGCCCCATCCAATTTGTTCGTAAATCCAAATTATAAAAACCGGTAGAATGTGGTTCGTACCAATGTTTGATAAATCTGAAATGAATTTTTTTGTTCAAATCAAAAAAAGTCTTTATTCACATATATATTTTACATTTATGAATCGTCAAAATAAAACTCATAAAGATTTTCACTCTACATTTCTATTGACTGCCTTAGTTAGTTCTCTAATCAATGGCGTGGTGCGGACGAGGAGAACTGGCTAGAAATTTAAACCACTGCTTTAAATCGACAAGCATGCTTACATACGGTTGTAATGAACTGCAACCATTACACCATACGCCAGCGAATGTATTTATATTACATAAAACAAAAAAAAAATTACCTTTAATATCTTCGGTGGGCATAGCAAAATAGATGCACACATTTACGTTATACTGAGAACAACCCGCAAACACACAGTACATTGCATATTGTGTAGTGTGTGTTTGATACTATCATTCTATTATTCTACTTTAACATTCCATATTATCAGAAATTCCTGATATATTTTTATTAAAGGGAAAATGTCCATGAGGGGTGTTAAAATAAATAGTTTGTGTCAAAATCATAGCCATCTTGCAAACAGCTGAATCATTGTATCGCAATTTGGCAACAGAAGGATCGTTCTACCATCGGCAAACCTACTGTTTATTAATATTTCAATTCGTATTATGAAACGATAGCATAAAGAGCTTTCTCTATTAAAAACATGGTTCTATATCTATATCGACCTTTCAAACTAGATATTTCTAATAAGACATTGACGGTCAATACCTCTTGTTAGAAGTAATCTTAATTCTAATGCCTATTAGAATACTACAATATTATCAAACGCCCTTTGAAAATGAAAACTGCTTACCTTATTACAAAACATGTAATTTATTAATTAATATGGGCTTTACAATAACCATTACACAAAAAAAATCAAACATAAGAACTTAAATGCAGCATCCTTTATGTGCGGACGGCGTGCATTAAGCATTGAAACGAAATAACAAAAAAAAACAAAAGAAGTATTAAAAAAGAGTATTAAAAATAAAGGAAATACATATGCATACTGGCATATGTATTTCCATATATGGTATAATAATAATTTGATGAATGTATATAAACACAATAAATAAAAAATACTACTGCGTCCTTATCACTACTGTAATTTTACAAGTGTATAGGATAAACATTTTATTTAAATTTTGATATTTCACTATCTTTGAGCTTTGTTTCATTACATTCTATAATTTTGATTGCAAGCATTATTTACCATATCCTTAAGAGCTTAGAGGAAAAACAACGCGAATTGATATTAATGGCGTGGAAATTCTTTGGAAATGCTGAAGCTGCGATTGAATGCAGAATAAAGTACACAATTTTGAACGAAATATATTTGATTCACAGGTATATTTGGAAATAATTTTCGACTCAAAATTTTCGTCTTGTCGTCTACTCATCTAGATAACCAGTTACGGAATCACAAAAGGTCATTTAATATAACTGATTGTAGTGACGATGTAATAACTAATAAAAAGAAAAAAAAAGTTTATTTTATTAAGGTCACGCCTGATTGTGTTTTGTTTTAACAATACGTCTCGCAAAAAGTCTGTCAATTAAAATATATTCAATTTGAGAGTTAAGTTCGGCCAACCAAGTGTCGGGCGTTGAACTTTTTACAAATGTCACCAAATGTCATTGGGCGCCGCGACGCGTGCCATTGGCTGGCGGTGTCGCGGGCGGCCCGGCGACATCTGACATTGGTCGCATTTGTCATTTGGGGCGGAGCTTATTACATCTGTGACACACTCTATTTTTGTTACATTTTCCTGGGACAAAATACGAATTTACGATCGAAAGTTTGTTATTTTTATTATATAAAATGTACACTTTTTAAAGTTGATACTTTGAAGCCTTTTGACACAAATAGGTGTAATATATTTTATAGACATTACATATATGGGTTATTGTTTATTACACACGGCATATGACCTAGTTTCGGCTCACACACTCACCTCTATTTACAAAGGTTACCGGAGTGTTTAAATCTAGAGTTCCTCTAATTAACTATCTCATATAATGTAAAAGATAAATATTTGCTTTATGAGTGTACCAAGCCGTATTTGGGGGTTAAGGGACTTAACACTATACGTAATTATTCCTCTCAAAGACAGAGGGCGCAGCGGGTCACGCGATCAATAGCGCACTCCCCCTCACCCCTCCAGCTCACCCATCTCATCCCCGCAGTGACCTCCCAAGCGACAATTACATCCGGAGTATGTAACGAATGTTTACAGTGTTTTAAACAGTACATATATAGTACGATAAAAAAGTTTGCAAACTGATTTTGATAGTAGCCTACACACAGTAGGTACAAGAAAATAGAGAATGGGAACTAATTATTACAGTATTTAATCATATATTCTCTACATATATATCTATGAGATTTAGTTTAATTACGGTCGAGACAGAAATTTATATTCCACTATTTTTTTTTGCCATTTTGTACGTGACAAAAAAAGAATTGTATTATATATCTATACTAATAATAAGACAGTAAAAATCGAAAAACTGTACATTAAATATTTTTCCAAAAAACTGAAAGGAGGCAATTAAAGAAGAGTCATAGAAACCAAAAAACCAATTTTTGGAATTCTTGTCTGTCTGTCTGTCTGTCTGTCTGTCTGTCTGTCTGTCTGTCTGTCTGGTACTTTATAACTTGAAAACTACTGAACGGATTTGAACGCGGTTTTCACAGTTGGATTATATATAATTAGGAGCGTTGTCAAAAGTTTATTTTGTCAAAATCGGTTAAGAGAAAAAGAAGTTATGGTCAATTGAAAATTTACTTCAACCACTGCTTCAAATTTTTTATTGATTGATTAGTTATATATTGTTAAATATGTTCTAATATAAGTTAATCTTAATATTAAAACTTATGAGAGGTAATAAAAATAACAAATAAAGCAGTGCGCGCGGGCGCGGTTGAAGTGTTGAACAATGTGCTCGATAGATGGCGTTGATAAAATTCGTAGATTTATTTTATTTTTTTATTTCTTAAACCTATACAGCTTATCAAAAACAGTTTACACAATAAAAATAGATTAAAAATAAAGCCAAAATAAGGTTAAAATATAGAATCGGAAACAGAATCTAATATCAGAAAAAGAATAACAAAAAAAAACAGGAACAGAAAAAAAAAAAATATATATATATACACATGAACAAGTGGAACTATGTGAAGTACGAGCATTTTAGTGTGTGTGTGTGTATCAGTGTGTGCAATGGTGTTGCTGTGTGAGTGAGTGTGCGAGGTTGAGTCTTACTTTTTTTTAAAGAACTTCTACTTAGGCCAAATATATCCATCGCGGTATTAAGATGCTCCATTGTGTAATGACTACCATGCAGTTCAAACTTTCATTAACGTTTTACCCTATGATTATTTTGAGTGAACACTACCTATACTAACAAGTAAAAGGAAACGAGTGAAAAGACGTTTATCGTTTGTCCGCACCCATTTTTCCATCTACATCCTTAACGTTAATGAGGTTTACCTTTTATTATTTGGCCAAGCTAATAAGTAATAACCTCACAAGTACGTATTTCGTACTCATAACTTCGTAAGAATTTTCTTTCAACTCTTAACCGCTGAGGAGTTTGACCTTCCATCATCAGCTCATCCACATAAGAAGATGACTATCAGAATATAAAATTGTCAGAAAAGTAATTGCCTGTAAGTAAATCTGAAAGTTGTCTCGATTTCCCTGAATCATCCGATCCTGTAAAGCTACATCATCCCTGAGTAACACAGGCTATATATGATTCCAATTGTAACAAGATTTTAGCCCGTGAAAGAAAGCCCTGTCGAGATCATTAAAAAACGCTATATACTTAACCAAAATACACGTGGGCGAAGCCGCGGGCGGAAAGCTAGTACGTAATATATAATACATTCCGTTTTACGCATGATCGTTATATATAAATCACAAAGTAATTACAGTCGACAATGTTTTTTTTTAAAACAACACATCTGTCCGTCGTGATGTATGGACATATTTGTAACAATGGGTTATTAATATGAGCAGATGGATGCGCACCTGAGACTTGGGGTTATATATTCCAGGTGTTTTGGATTAAATATTATATATATAGCAACATTGTTATAGAAACTTTACTGTCATTGTACTAAAAGATCGGTTGTGGATGTTATTTCGGTGCAATCGCGAACAAATTAGTCACTTTATTATTTATAACACTTCTTTGCATATAACAGTAATCCAGGCAACCATAAAGACGGGACTGTCTAGAGACTCTTGTCTATGAACACCCGGTTATGGTACGTTTTTAAATCGTCTCTCCTATCTATCTAAATATGACTTAATTACTAATAACCTTTACTACAAGGGTTAAACTATATTTTGATTCGAAAGATTGGTATTTCATCTGGTAACATGAAAAAATATTGGGATAAAAAAAATCAATAGATCGATACCTGATTTAAATCAAATTTTAAAAATAGCTTCAATATAGTATTCTTAGATACAGATACTGATTAGATCGTGTAAAAACAGCAGGATTTGAAAAATCTGAAAAACCCAATTATTGCAAGAATATGTCTGACAGAAGCTTACCTACTTTCCTATAAAACACAAAGAAACGCTCGTAATCTGTCCAGACACGGTTATAGTGCCATTGATTTAATATTATTTATCTTTAGCAAGTACTTTTTAATTGTTCGTGCAGACTTTAATTAAATAAATATGTAGATAACAACAGCAGCATTATCACATCGTTACATCATAAATAACATCCCTTCAAGGCCCGTTATTAAACTCCCCTTGTATCATCTGTGGTATTTTTTGTGCTGGCAACACTGATTTTGAAATGTCACGCCTCGTTCGATTGAATGGGGGAAGTTTTAAATGGACGTGATTGAAAAGAGGTTTTTAGTTCCGTTAGAAACTTTTTACTTTGAAATATGATTAAGCATTGCCAATATGTACACACTTGATGTGTTATTAATTGTTTTTTTTATTTATACAATTTAAGTTCAATCGACATTTCCAAAGTACTGTTAGATTTGTGCTGAAACAATTATTATTTCATTGACGATTTCTTTAACAACAACTACAAAGAGCGGCCTTATTGCTAATAAGCGACCTCTTCTAGGCAACCCACAAAATGTCTATTAAATTAATGTCATTTTAAACCTACTTTTGAATCCAACATAACAAAATATCTTATCAGACTTTCATTTAAGAATAAAAGGTATTGACTTGTACCTTATCTTTTCAAGTCAATTTCTGTCTCAAGTTACCATTTAATTGTCTTACGTGTAAACCTAGTTGTGTTATCTCATAAGTTTATTGTTTTAAATGTATTTAGCACATAAGATGTCTGGGGACAGATATAAAAATAAAATTATCGATTCGTAATTACATAACATGATGAATGAGTGTTAGTGTTAGACAGTAACGTTTAGTTCACATTCATATAATGATTAAGGAACTCATTATTTCTATAGTTATATTAGTATAGTTCACAACGTATTGGCATCATGATATGGGTAATACGCGCACCAAAACAAGGATATTACAATAACAGTAATCAAGTTCACAAATATGACGAGCATCAGGTTCCAAGGCACCGATCTGTCAACAGATGTGTCTACGACCTAACTCGGTCAAACGTGTACAATCATTTTCCAAAGAATGGCATTAGAACGAACACAATGTCACTACAAGATGGCGCCCAGAATCCACTAAAAGCACTTTGTTTGGTTATTACAATATAACATACTTTTGCATTCTTAACAAATGTTTTAAGCTATTACGTAATTATGAGGCTAGATCTAGAGTAGAGGCTACTCAAACATAAAAAACACTTCAAAATACTTCTTGCTTAATAAGCTATATCTAAATAAAGTGTGAGAATACGCTCTCTCTATTATTCCACTTTATTAATATACAAAATACAAATAAAGATACGTAAATATAAAATAAAATAAAAACAAAATACACAACAAAAATATTATGCTTTTTAAACAAATCAAAAGTGTAATATATTTACTTCAGAAATTAATGTACAGTCAACCCATCGATTGATTTCCTCCAACATATACGCTATAATACATATAGTAACATAATATTATTTAAAGCTTTCGAGCTTGTCTTGTAACATTGAATTAACAATGAAAATCTAATGACACGGTTGTTTTGTGTCGCGTATAATCGAATCTTGTCAAACAATATGGGATGAAATTGGTTGTCTTATCGATCCTCCTTTTATGGTGAGAGTAAATTATTGAGTATAGCCCGCGATGTATTTAGAAATTAATTTTGTTGTTCGTCAGTTTTGTCTTGAGAAACTTTTTACTAAATATGTTTAATCATTTTCAAGACTTTCTATAAACTATACTAATATTATAAATGCGAAAGTAACTATGGCTCTATATTACGCTTTCACGCTTGAACTACTAAACCGATTACGATGAAATTTAGATAGACTATGACGTTAAGAAAGAACACCGGTTACTTTTTATCGCGAAAAAAAGGTTCAAAGGATGAAAGGTTCATCAGAACCGATTTTCCAAGTTCCTTTTGTATTTAATGTAAGATAAATAAAAATCTTACGTGACTGATGGAATGTATCGGGAAATGGGCTACTACATACTACGTATAGGACATTTAAACATTTTCTAACGAAAGCATAAATACGTTAATTTAGTCCTTTTTTAATTGTTTAAGAATTAAAAACAAACAGTATAAATTATATATAAAAAACAATGAACTTAATCCGGTAGTATCATAAAAGTATACATCCCTATCAAATGCACATGGCAACATAGCGTACATCTGTCATGCGCCCGCCGCGATTCGAAAAAAGAACGATTATTCGCTGATACACATTTAAAACATCGACCAGCGTAAGTTGGTCCCTGTTTCTTGAATTTTACATAAGTCAGCTGTTTGTTAGCAATTTCCTTGTCCATATTAACTCTATCCACTGTATTTGCTTATGAAAAAAAAAACATAAATTACTAATAATAATATAACAATAAACATTCCTGGTTTAAATGACAGTATAATTCTGATAGGCATTAAATTGTAGGTTTATCGAATTTCAACGTATACTATCAACTCTGCTTACCTTTCGAGGCATTTTAAACACCTTAAAAAAACAAACCTTTAACTCCTGATGGTGTTCACATGTATGTTGTGTATCTTGTTTGTATTATTATATATATTGTATTTTGTTTTATCTCTTAAATGTTTCAAGTTCCCATATAATTGTTTTGTGTGTATACCTTGTTTTAATATCTTATAAGTTTATTGTTTTAATAAAATATTAATAGTTTGTAATAAAATAATAAATGAATATACTATACTGTTTTATATTTATTATTTTACTATATTATAGGTACTAGTTTATAATAAACTAGATAAATTTGTTGTTATTAATTAATATTTTTTTGAATTTTAATACTTTTTTTTCACATTTTTCTCATTGCATAGCAGACGCTTGGAGGCGTTCGATACGTTATAATATAGGGTTGAAGTTATATTGGACGGAGGTGCTGTGTCGGCAGCGCCGCGGGCGGCAGATGACCGCAACATGATTAATGGCAAGCAACTCGACGCATTTACATTCGTAAATGTGATCCCCGTAATTATCCGTCTTGTTTTGGCCTCTACGAAAATATGACACGTATATTGTTTAGATATTTCGGCTGTTCTGTGCGTTGTTAATAATCAAACTAGAAGGTTTATACTTCGCATAGTCAGGAGTTTCGTCCTTTTGATTTTGATAACACCAAGTACTGCACTGCATATTTGGAATGTTCTTAATTTAAACAGAATCCATAGAATGCATAGGTTTTTTTTAAACTTTTGGGCGTCACTAAATTGGGGTTTTTTATTAGGAATGTACTTATTTTTTAGCTTTTGTCTCGCATACTAAAGAAGCTTTTTATGACATTATTGTTAATAAGCTAGTAATTTTAAAAACACCCACAACATGAAGACTAGTTTCCATATCGTATTAATGTTGAGTTGTATTTGTCACAAAACACTATATCGAAATTCGCTCTGTACGAATCTTCAGTCCGTCCCGACAAACGAAAATAAAATAAATCATATCAATAATTTACAGTTGATTCACTCATTTCTCGTTACTGTCAACGCCAAAATGGAGTCGTGATTCCAAGAAGCTGTATCGCTATTGCGAATCAGTGATAAAGATCAGTTTGATTGTACGGTGTCAAAATATTATTTGTTATTGAATTTGAGAGGTAGAAACTCGTTATCATGGGGACCAGTACGAAAGGCTGAGGTCAGCTTTGTACATTGCAACAGAGCGAGAAACAATTGTCTCAAATTAGTAAGGAAACTGTTATTCTATTTAATATGAAAATATTTATTTGTAAATGTCTGGTCGTATAGTCAAAAGAAACTAAATAATAACTAGTCAAATGTTAATAAATCTAAGAAGGTAATAACTGACAAAACAAAATCAATTGTTTTCAAATTGTCAAAATAAAAACCTTTGTTCAAACGCATAAAATCATAGTTTAATTATTAAGTATTTTTTTTAGTCTCTCCACCTCAAGGTGGTCGTCAAGGGCTGACTGAAAATCAGCGCCGACGCAACGAAGCGTTTGCCTGTAAGAAGCTGAAGCTTTTGGCGTTCTAAACTTGTATTATTCAATATTTTATTTATTTTAACGCAAGGTCTCAGCGATATTAATATAATAAATTTCTCTGTTACCGACACAAGAGGTCCATGTAACTATATATTAACTGTTCTGGGAACAATGGAGTGGGAGGCTGTACCTCAACGATGGTAAGATAAACGTCGTTTGTCGCTTCTGCCGGCGGCGGTCGCGCCATATAATTACATTTATTGGAATATGATTTAAATCTCGTTTTGTCTTTGATGGATTTTGATAACGACCGTCTCAAATGGTACATAGAGGTTTATGTCATGCTTTTAAATGCGGCATCGCGACTCGATCCTACCATAATGATGGCGACTTATTATAGTGTGTTTCTTTTTATTTGTGTTGTAGCTTGATTATTAATTTTGTATATACAATTTCCCTGTCACAGTGATAAATACCGTACTCCTCCAAAACGGCTTGACCGATTTTCATCAAATTTTATATGTGTATTCAGTAGGTATAAGAATCAGCCAAAATCACCAACTCCTATTTTGGTATGGCCATTTTAGTAATTTAATCATTTTTCATCCCGCTGAACAACTGATCAATCTTTATTTAAATAGTTATATAAATAATTCGTATGGCAAAGCAACGTTTGCCCAGTCAGTTAATATATATAGAATCTTAATAGAAACTTAGTATTGATAACAACGTGTTTGTTTTTCAAAATCTTTTCGATAAGATATTTGCGTGTGTAATAATTACTATACAATAATTATATCTACCATAAGGCTCCGTTCACACGTGCGTCCTGGCACGGAGGGCGCGACAACGCGACACCGACTCGGCTATTAATCACTGTCGCTTCAATGTTCTTTGTCGCACAAATTGCTTATTGTACCAGCAAATTGCTGCAATTTAACGATTATTTAAACAGATCTATGTGATTTAATGGTATGGTTTTAAAGAGTCACCGCACACATGGGACAAGGGCGACACATCAGACTTAAAGATAGTGTTGGAATGCCTGGAAGCTGCTGTGTATTTACTGATGTAAAAGGGATTGTAAGTAATTAGATTAATAAATTCTGTTTTTAAAATTGTTGCATGTATACTTAAGAGCAATAGTCTGTCTAGTCTGACTGTCTGTAACTTGGTTCGATACCATGCCGGACTGCCATAAGGAGGTTCAGTCCTAGATTCGAACCCGGTGTGATGAATATATTTGTATGTATTTATTTAAAATACATAATATGTATGTATATATACTTCACCTGAGTGTGCACTATAAGCTATAAATTTCTTACATAAAGGCTTATCCGTCACGTGTATTAAAGGTATCCTGGTATTATTATACCTATATATTAAGTTGATATAGTTCGGAATAGCCTATTCCGTAGAACTAAGGATAGAGAGGCTGCCGGGAAGCTGATTTTTATTTTTTTTATTTCTTAAACCTATACAGCTTATCACAAAAAGTTTACACAATAAAAATAGATTAAAAACAAAGCCAAAATAAGGTTAAAACATACAACCGAAAATAGATTCCAAGATCAGAAAAAAATAATACAACAAAACAAAAACACGAACAAAAAAAAATAAATAAAAATATATATATATACATATGAACAAGTGCAGTATATTATGTGAAGGACGAGTATTTAAGTGTGTGTGTGTTATTAATGTGTGCAATGGTGTTGAGTCTTAGTTTTGATTGCCGACCTGCTTTTGTTGGAGAGGCACTCCTAAAAGAAGAAGATAGTAGCTTATATAGAATTTACTTCTGTATACGATATCTATGTTATATATGAGTTAGAAGTCCAACTTAACCATATACAGTCCGTAAGACTTACTACGACATCTCTATAGCCATAACGATAGTGTTCAAAGTGTTGTTATATTTTCAATCTGTAGATACAGACGTATGGACCAGTTCAACTCCTTAATTATTATTTATATTTTATAATAGAGCTTGGCTGGAACTATGACATGCGTGCGAAAGAGATAGCTGTGAATAGACAGTCTAGCTCCCAAGACCGATGAGCAATCAACGTAGACTAATTGTACTTCCGTTTTCAATAGTCGAGTGAGTCACGTGACCAAACATTCAGCCGCTCCACTCGAGAATTTAATTTGAGCAAACGAAAAAGAAAAGGGGTTGTATGCAAAATTGCTGACTTTATTAGCGGACCCGATCAAAGGGTTGCGTCAAGGATCAATAAATACTGGAAGCAACAAAATACTTGTCGATATTACTTGGTTGGCAACTAATACGAAGGGATTTATTAGAAATAAATTTGTGCTTATATTAATTAGCTTTTAAGCTTTCATCCCCTATTTTTATTCGCTTTAAAAGCTCATGTCCTTCCCTAAACTTTGGGGTAAACCAACATACCAAATTTCATCGAGATTGCTTCAGCAGTTTAAGCATAAAATCGTTTAATTATCATGGATGAGAATACCTGTAATTGATTAATCTTTCTTGTTGCACTTGACATATTGAAGCTTTCTGTTGTAAAAAGCCTTTTAAATTTGTCTTAAATAGTTCCAATAACTATATACAACCTTACTATCTGCTTCGTTAATATACCAATGTTAATGCGGTATAAAATTTTCATCGACTCATCGACTCGGGCTTTAAATCAATATTCACTGCGATACTATCAATTCACATCTAGCTCACTATATCAAATGTTTAATATCGACAAGCGAACAGTAAACAGACGCTTAGCTATGATAGGACGAGAAATATTTTAAGCTCGTAGACTTATTTATCCCAATACTTATACATTATTCATGTTGTAATTATATATTCTTATAAAAAATATTATAGGAAAATCAAATAAAAAGGAAAGAAAGTGAAAAGCTGACCCTTTTTTAATGTTGTTAGAACTACTCGAAGAAAAATTGAATATTTTTATATCACAATAAATTCGACAGAATTTAAAAGTTAACGGTCTTATAGAACATGGTTACCCGTAATGTGGTAAACATGGTTACCATATTAGTTTCATATAATGGTAGCAGGTATTATGTATTTGTTATGAGATTGTTTATGCCCAGAACATGTCATGACAATGTTTAAAACGTTTAATGATAACTTTCCTAATTTAGACATTTTTTCGTGCCCCTCTGCTGCGTTCAGGTGTGATATAGAATCGAGATTGAGGTCAATGTTATAGAATTTTTTTTATATCTATATATCATATATCTTATAGTTTACGTCTCTTATTGTGTGTTTAGGTATGTAACTTTTAATTTATAGTTTAATTTTGTTTTGTTTTTTCTTCCTGTGGATTTTGTTTGTTTTCTGTACTTGTGACTGTTTATATAACATATGTTATCTGCGAAACATATTTTAGGATGCCTCTGTACTTTTGTTCATATATCTTCTTCTTTTATTGTATTTTTGTGATGTGTCTGTTTTGTTTCCATGAAATAAATAAATAAACACGAAAAACTCAAAACCTTTAAACATGATCGCTCAAAGGCGGTACAAGAGGGGTTAAAAACTATTAACGAATATTAAAAGGGTTGCGTAAAAAAAATATATTCATAGGATGATCATGCTGTGACAAAGCAGGCAAGAAAATCAGATTGGTTGTTTTGTCGGTGATAATCCAAATTGCAATGTTTTTGACAAGGACAAGCTAGAGTAAATTTATTCCCAAACATTTTTTATCATCAGAAAACTTTTTACTAAAAGCCTTTTCTAAATGATTCTTTGACATTTTTATAATTTTCTTAGGCACTCACAAGGAAGGCTATTAAACGTCTATATCTGTAATCTAAACTTAAATTCATTATTCACAGCGAATTACGTCGTAAAGTGAAATAATGGCAAAATTGTACGTCACAATTACTCGCGAAAAGCGGCAAATGACCGATAAATTTGCATAATGGAACCCGCGGGCGATGTGACAATCATTATTATCACCTGTAATGTGTTTACATTTTCAATTATTGGAAATATCGATAAACCGGTTACACTCCGGTTTTTACTCTTGCGTCAACTTAGGTTAACACTTTAATATTATTCAATTTTCATTGATTTATTTGAATAACACATTGAAAACTGCTTTAACGAAATTAAAAACCCGATACTAAAAGACGAGTTAAACATTAAAAGATAAAAAAATTAAAACAAAAGATAAGGACTTTACTGTTATGAAAAATAGATGTTAGGCGATGCTCACACCTAGCCCTATATGAACACAAAATTTCATGAAAATTGATCAAGCCGTTTCGGAGGGGTACGGTAATGAACATTTTATATATAACATGCTTTACATGAATAGTCTGACGTAGGCAAAGTTTTTGGTACTTAATAGCTTTTGTAATAAAAAAAATGCGACTTCAAGAATTTCCTTTTTCATAATTCGTATGCGAACTTATATATAAATATTTGAATAGAATCAAACCCGGTATCGTCAGGAACGCATTAACATACCTACGTGTTTTAAATGTATTACTGTATGACTCAAACTTTCGCGTTTATAATATTATTGGACGCGCTACAATATTATACGGTAACAGATGACATGCGCATGATCAACCGCAGATCGAACTGTCGCTCGCGGTTAACGAAAATTGCCGACAAATGCCGAGCTTTTACCACAGCGTACAATTAACTGATTACGTCACGCTATTGTCATTACAGGGAAAATATAATGCCTTATGGGACTTATGTTAAGCCTCTTTTATTACATTGTATCTATTTCTTAGGTAAGTACAAGTGTGACATTATAAGATACAGTTTGAGTGTTAAAATTCAGGGAAGCAACCTTCCTTAGGCTGCTTCCCCTAAAATTCTTATAGGTACTTATGTCAACAACATAAAATGACATTAAACCGTATAATTAATTGAGTATCTATTGCTAAAAAAATTAAAGCATTTTAGAGAAATATAAAATTAATGCATACAATTCAGTCACATTTAAATGACAATATACTTAAATCAATTACGAACAATATATTAAAACCTGCATTGGTTTTCAATATTGCACAGACCTATTTTATAAATGAAATTTACATTAAAATATTTAAATAAATTGAGCGGCCATTTTGCTTTTTTGTTGACCGTGCATAGCAATTAACCCTTCGGAAGCCTGTCAACGGAACCCTTTCATACTATTGTCAATTGTCAACCATGACATTAAAAGTGGGTGTATTTTTACCGCCTATTCACTGAAAAGGGGTGAGTGGGTAATATTATTTATGCATATTTAGTAAGAGTGTGTGCGTTCTATAGAAGATTCTTCTGAACTTATTTAAAAAAAAATGTATTCTTTATTCTTAACTTAGTTTGAGTGCCAAATTTTACAAATTTATAGTATATTAAAAAAATATCAAAACTTAACAACCTTGTTTATCTCTGCTATTCATAGGACTGGTTGAGCCATACCCACTAAAACACTCTTCAGGTGTAACCCGCGCATCAGCATATGGCTATAAAATATTACTAGGGTCGCGTTCGTATTCTACTTTCTACCGCGAGTTTCCGCGGTTTTAGCTTTTGGCAACCTTAACTTAGCTTAAGCAATAAAGTATGAATAATGAATAAAACGGACTATTAAATTGCTCTTATGCTATATTTTAAAATTCAAATAGTCCAATTAAAATGTATTTTATTTCAAATAATAAACTTAATCAAAACATTCTACAAAGTAAAACATATTTTTGTTTTGTGAAATGTTTTTAAATTCAACTGGTATCCACTCCATTCGATCGGAAATTACGACGGTTTTTATATAACGCAAAATAGTTTGAAATAACAAATGACGTGACTTAGTTTCTACATTGATACGCGAAACGGTCACTTGTAATGATTTAATGCGCGCAAATAAAGCTCGGTACACAAGGATGTCGCAGCTGACAGCTTGAAGAGTCACGCGATGTTTATAATGCGCGTGTGTACTCGCCTTAAATGTACAGTCAGCATAATTTTACTAGTTCCCTATAATCTGTACAACCTTGACGTTTAGGGAACCAGCTTCCAGTACCGGTTCTTCCGAATCTATACGACTAGCAAGCCGAAAGGTGTGTGCCAAAGGCCAGCAACTCACCTGTGCGCCATTGCGTTGCAGTCCATTGAAATTCATTCCAAGTGACCAACTTGCTCGTGGCAGAATTAATTAAAAATTCTACTCAAATATATGCCAATTTTTTTAAACCTTTTCTCACTTATGAATACGTATTCATACAACTTTGAATATAAACAATAGAGAAACAGTTTCATTGATGGAGATAAAATATTTAAAACATTTGCATTAACATATTGAATTGTGAGTCATAAATGCATACTCGCTTAACTAATTAAATTATAAATCAACCATAACTATAGATAAATGCAAACGTAATAGGAGTCAATTTTTTTTCGCCTTAGCTAAATAACTTTAATATTAACTGTTGATTTTAAATGATTTCATTCAATAAAAAATATTATTATGTAATCAATATTAATATCAGGTGTTGTTAAATTTCTAGAAATACTCCAAATGGTCTTCGGGCATATGCATATAATTTAACAATTAAAAAAGAGATTCTTAACGCCTTCTTACCTGTTGTATTTTCTATAGATATTGTATAAAATGTTGACAATAAAATAAATATAGGCCGGCAACGCACTTTGGGCGGCGACTACACCTTTATAGTTTGCCTCCTCGTTTGCTCACTGTTCACACACTTGGTTAGCTCTAAGGATCTTTCCTTTATATTATATATATAGATTTATTGCTTTGTGTTATGGGTGCAAATACAACTGAGAAATATGCTTACAAAGTTTTATAACTATATCTCAGACTGTCAACAAATAAGTTTTACGTATTTGTTAACCGTACAGGAATCAAACCCGGGACTCGTTCTTCGGCAGTCCCGCATAATGCCGTCCAACTAAGTCATCTAATTTAATGTCTATTGCAAAAATATATCAATATATTCGGCAAGTAATAAATCACTAATATGCTATCCCTACCAGATATTGGCAGTGTATAATTGAATGTACAATTTATATTTATTAAATAAAACATAGATTTACGTTTATTGCCACTCGGGCCTGTTCAGGTGTTAACACCTAAGATTTACAAGTTGTAATTACACAACAGTTTTTGTAATTATTTATGTTGACCGTACTTTGTTAATTATAGTTCCGTTCGTAATCGATTTTATCGCGGTAATTGTTTTGATATATTTGTGATTAATTTCAAATATTACGCTATGTATTTTATATCAAATACGGATCAAAACGGTAATGTGGTTAGATAGATACTCCGACTACTCACATAACAGTGAGAAGTGAGTCATTTTATTTTATCAGATCTGTCCCTTAGCATCTTATGTGCTAAATATATTTAAATAAAAAAACAATAAACTTATAAGATAATAAAACTAGGTATACACATAAAACAAATATATACTTGAAAGATTATACAATAACAAAATACAATATACATAATAATACGAATAAGATTTTTTTTTCTCCATTCATTGGTGATATGTCTCCAGACGCAAAATGTTGCAGACCTTATTTCGCCAATAGACGCTAATAGCAAAATTTTTTTTTATTATTTTTTTATTATTCATAGTTGATTTAATAGTATTGTACGAGTATGTTTGTTGTTATTATGCCTTATTAAATAAATTATTAATTTTGGGTTGCCTGGAAGTGATCGCTTATTAACGATAACGACAATCTTTTATATGACTTTCAGTACATAACATATACTATATGTTCATCATACATTTTTTTACCGAATCGAAGCTGGTACAAAGTGTATTATGTAATACTTTCGTATCACCCCAAATTTGACTGATTATCAAATATCGTCTCAGCGTTTTGGTTTTATGGGGGCACGGGGTTTTCGGGGGTTTGAGGGGTGTTGCGGGGGTTGTGGGTGTTATGGGGGTATGCAAACATCTCAATTACCGCAGTTATTAATTCAGAGGGTGATTGTTGATCAAGCTTTGTCTCTAAACATAAGATCATGTCACGCGGAAGAAGATACTGAGATTGGTTTTGCAATCAGGGAATTATTTAGAACCAATATTTCAAAAGTCAAAAAGAGTAAGATGTTTAATTAAGTAGGTTACTTTTTAGAGACTTTTATATTTACATAAAACTTTGACCTTTTATTAAAGATTTATCTGTTTTTAAAATACTTATAATTTCTTCAATTCAAAATTATCAATATTCAAATTAACATAAATCTACTAACCTAACAAGTGAATAATAAACTAGACAACTATTATTAACTGACATGAAAATACCTGAATTTAGTAGAAGGTAGTGTAAAAGTAACGAGAGGGATTTTTAAAATGATTTTCAATTTGAATTTAGAATTCAAAATGTATAAACTATTTCGTGGGTATCACACCGGTTCAGTTACCTATTAGTACTGCTTGTTAAGCCTTAACTAATGACCATACGGGGATATAATGGTCCTTATTGTACCCGAGTATCGTATTCAACATAACTGCTATCGAATTATATTCCAATGTACGATTGGAATGAAATACGAATGGAATAAACATTAAAATACTAGTATTAATGGTTTGATACTTTGGCGCTGCGTAGAGATGTTGGGTCTCTCAGCATCTTCTATCGCATTTAACATGGGGAGTGTTCAGAGGAGTTGTTTGAATTAATACCTGCAGCTGAATTTCATCTTCGGACATCTAGGCAGAATAGAAAATTCCACCCGTATCACCTTGATGTCTGTCGTTCCACCACTGCGCGTTTTGTAAGACATTTCCTACCAAGCACCACCACGTTATGGAACCAGCAGCCCGTCACGGTATTTACGAACTATTACAACTTAGGGTCCTTCAAGACAACAGCGTAACACTCCCTAAAAGGCGGGCAATAAGCTCCCAGCCATGTGAGTGTCTATAAAAAAAAATTATGCGTTATTTTTTCTTAGAATTTTCTAAGAAAAAATAACGTGTGTTTCATTACCGAGTTTACTGACCATAATCGTCTGCCGTACGATCATAATACATTAGGACATTTTTATAAATACTACATTTTTACATTGAAGATTTTTTTCAAACTAAGTATCCATTTACTTAAGACAAGTTCAACATTACACTGAAAATTTAAATATTAATATCCTTTCATTCTTACCATAATTATTTACCATAAATTTGTAAATACAGGCCCCAAACAAGCCTTCTAAGTCCCCGCAAAATGTTTAAAATACATAATTTGCAAATCAACCCCTTTGCTACGTCACCCCCAATTTGCAAAACAAATTAACGCTCCTTGACAACCATCGCTTATATATAGTCTTCATAATTGAGTAAAATTAGCTACGGAGTTATATATTTTTAAAATATAACCGTAGCATGTATTTGTTGAAAAAGTATTCGATTTTTAAAAAAAATGTGTTCGATTCGGGTATCTATTAATCGATACTTTTAAAAATGAGGGTATTTTGACATTTACTTTACATTCCTAATATTAACATTTCTGACTTCCTGGTACAAAATAGTCATCAATCAAAAGCTTAATTTCAATTCTAAGATAAGTTTATATTCTTTCAATTATAATAAAACAAAAAAAATACTGATATGAAAAGTGATAGTTTAGCATCATTGAATACAATTTAATAAGAATTTTTTAATTACAGCTATTTAATAATTCGTCTCACAGTTTAAAATTACTTTCGCTGCAATTCGAGCCATTAATAGGAAGACGTTGCTATCTTGAACCCCATAAGATACCATAATTCACCTATCGCGTGTAAAAAGACCATACAATCACGACCAGGTCACTTGACCTCCAGTCTTGCTCCTGGTACCTACGTAAGTTAGTATCCAGTATAGGTCAAGTACTTGGTCGTGGATTGTCATTATCTTATAGGGCGTGGCGGAAGAATTATGGTCCTTCTTACAAAATACGCTCAAGTTTTAATACTGATTTTATTTTAGGGACACGATTCCTTTTTAGATGCGATTACAATTTTTACTTTTACACGTGAATATAATTATTTCAACGTAGATACTATATACCTATATACAATTGTATATATATAGTTTATCTTTATTATTAGTTTGTGAAATTGCAAGGTGAAAATACTCAGTTTTGCAATGAAGTGATGCCGTCAAAATTGAGAAAAAAAACACTTTTCTTGCATTTTTTTATTATTCGAGGTTGGCTTTATGAATCGCGTATGTACACAAAACAATAAAATGCGGCTTAGCATTAAAATACTATATAATAATTGAACGGCGAAAATTACGGGTTCAAAGCATTCATAACAATAACGGCCGTGTCGGTCCCTTAGACCGGATAAAAACTGTTTTAACCCAGAATGGGTTAAGTGTCCAATTAGCATGGTTGTGTCAAAACGACCGCGGCGACACTGCAACCTGACTTTACACCCTCGCTGGACAAAGACGCATTGATGTATTTGTCATAGATATAAAATTATGTAGACAGAGTTTTTAAATTCCAGCAAACCATAGAGTTTGAATTTACGTGGAATGGAATGGAATGCGTCTATACGTCTGAAATCTTTAACGTAATGTAAGTTTATATTGATACCTAGACCTAGACAATAGACTATGACGTAAAAGACGCACTTTTTTCACCTTTGTATTATTATCTATTTATTTAAAATAATAATGTATTTTTTTAATTAGTAATGGCTTCAATTATTTACATTTTATCTTCGATTACATTTGGGACCTGGCAGTAAATGAGTCAAATTTTTATATATTTTCTTGTCGATTCATAAGTATAAGTCCTATGCGAATAAAGATATTTTTGATTTTTGTAAGAGAGTTTGAGAGTTTTGTAAGATTGTTGTTAGAAAAATTGATGGAAGTATTAAAAAAATTTAATAAAAAAAATATTACAAGTCTATTTGTTCTCAGCTCACGAGCGGCATCTCAAGGAATATTGTCGCAGTACAATGCAAAAGGATATCTTTGTCCAATGTTGTCTTTTTTAATTCGATACATTTAGTTGAAATGAATCATTGCGTTCACTCAACGGAAGAACTTTAATGTTTGCATGTAATGTAATGTTTACATTTGTTTTTAGCTTTTACGCCTTGGCGCAATGGTTACTGGAATGCCGAAGAGTGTCCTGGTGGCAATGCCCGGTCTTATGTGGCCTGGGTATACCGTGGCCTGTAAGAGATGGCAGAAACCGATAAGGCCACCAGTTGTTCTCCTATTTTAAATTTTACTTGTATGTTCTTTTTTCTTAAATATAACAAATGTTCATTATAATATATTTTTTATTAAAAGTTGGTACTTATATACCAATCGCTGGGTTCTTAACGATCGAATCGATCCTTTAAAACAATTCTCTTTGCAAATATTATTTGTGTATATAATAACCTAGTTCAGGGTAAATGACCTGTGCTTAGAAACTATTTATTACAATTTATTTAAGCAATATACCATAGAAATCCTAATCTCACTCATTTTGATTGTATGTTGTTCACACGGTCTTAATAGACAGCTGTACAAATTGTATTACATATGAATTAAAACTAATTAAAAGGAGCAATTTGTCAATGTTAGCAGATTAGATTTAATATTAGATAGACATAATTCAGATGTATCGTTTTTTGAAAGGCTTATTAAAAAAAACTTGCGTTTGAACATTAAAACTAATCTATTATTATATAATTCTAATGCATTTAAGTTTATTCTACTAAAAAAAACCATTTGACTATATTATGTATTGAATTTAATTTGTCACCATGTCCCAGTGGACCTCCCAGTCTACCAGTGTAGAATGTATGTTTTTAATTTGATTTGAATTACTCTTAAGAATATTTACCATTTTTGATACATTTTCACAATCGAAGAGTAGAATGTATTTTTAATTTGATTTGAATTACTCTTAAGAATATTTACCATTTTTGATACATTTTCACAATCGATATTTCATATCGATACTTACATTTGATACAATCTATAGAGAAACTTAATGATTGTATTTTAAAGTCCACATTAATTAAGTTACCAAATCTGACGTTACATTAAACTAATATCATAAACAAGCAAAAAATTTACAGGCTAATAGACTAAATACTTACAAACATTCAAACAAGACCGAGCTTAAGTCTTAGATCCCTACCTTTCTTTTGGTACAAGACATACCGTCACATAAGAAATATTAATTCAATAAGAAATTCAATGTCAGTAAGAATCGAGGTGAATATTATCTCATAATACATACTCTTGGATAATCCCAAGAGTAAAAAACACAATAAGTCAAAACTTAAACGAATTATCAATAAAATAATAACAATTATCACTCGTTACTAATAAGATCTTCCCACGTAAAAGACAAATTCGCATTCTCACATTATTTGTGATGCCTTTAACACCTTTAAGGGACAGACTCCTTGTCTCGCCCTGGCGGCATGTGGCTATTAGCATGATCTGAACAAACTGTGAGCTACCGGACTTGCCCAAGTCAATGTTTACTGTAGACTCAGGGATATGCATACAGCGTGAGTGATTTTTTTCATAGGACGCGAGCGGTGTTTTTGATCTTATATTCAATTGCAGCTGAAATGTATTCGAGGTTACCAAAGTCAAATGTAACATATTCAAATTTAAAGAATCATATAAGAAGTATATGAATTATTTTATATTTTTTATAGCTTGCTTTTCAACCTTAGAAATTGCTTAGTATATTAGGAATGAAAAGTCAAATTATTTTAAAGATATAAACGATTTGTAGAAACTTTAAAAGTATTATAGCTGTATCAATCTGTGATTATTAAACAAAAATGTAGCATATTTGGGGTTTGAATTATAGATACAATATTTTGATACCTTAAGCAAGTGTGTGTGCATTTTTAAACAGAAAAATGTCTAAAATAATACATATTTTTGTAAGATACAAGTCTCCTAGTTAGATACAGATTTATATTTAATGAAAACCAATCCTAGCCTGTCTAAGTGACAAAGTTGTTAACGATCCATTAGTGAATTAGTATCCATAGCGCCACGCAGTGGAGGTCTCTCCGTGTTAATAATTACTTACACAAACCATGACTTCGATGCGTAAATCCTTTACAGTGTTGATATAGAACGTCTTAAGTTATTTGAACACTGCAAGCTCTTACGCCTTTTCGTGTCTGTACACAAAAACTAATGCAATGTTTAAAATAACTAGTGGTCACTGTCAGAGGAGCAGAATGTCGTATGTTATGACAATTTACTTTGCACTTACGACGTTTTCAATTTACGACCTGATGCGCAGGACCACCGTCAGATGTTTGCTTTAGCTGTGTTGCTTTTTACAATGAACTTAATGTGTGGACATAAACGAATAGGTAATAATCTGTGAACTTACCAATGTAAACCTAAGTACATTATAGGAAGTATTTTAAAAATAGAATTTAATTCGAGTTCGATATTTGAAAATATAGATTATGTAATAGGGACGATTTAGTTACCTACTAAAGAAATTTAACAGAGTATAGAATTTATTTGAGCTACAATAAAAGGAGGTTTAGTTCAAAGGGAACCTTTTTTGCACTAGAGTTGATTTGACCAATATGTAGCTTCTTGTTATTTGGCAGAGTGTTTTGCTTAAAATTAAGGTTGTGTTGTTAATAACACTTGTATAGCTGCTAAGTGTCATATGTATTAAAATTGAAAGAGACACCAAATATCCTAAACAAAAACAGAAAGTCAAAATCATTTCGTAACTACCTACGAACAGAAAATTCAATTTAATAATTTACAAAAAAGACCCCATATATTATGTAATATCAAGTCCGTATGGGACAAAAATCCGTCCCACCCTTTTAATCAGCGCCCCTAATGAAATCTGGGACCATTAAGGGATTAAAAATAATATCTACCCTCATAGGGCGGGCTATGGTCACGTGGGCCCTCACGATTATTGACAATTTGCGTAACCACTGGACTGTGATGTTTTTCTATTCGAAATTCGAATTATAAGTACCTACGTGAATTAAAATTCGAATGGGATAATATTGTCCTCAATCAAGATTATACTTATTTATTCTCCGATCATTAATTTATCTCATATAAGGTGTATATATACACCAATAAAATCCTCAGAACATATACGTACAGAAGTTAGGACAAACTGACTTGACGATTCACTTTCTATTTACAGCTTGCTTGTATCCTGGTATGTGTTTGTATGAATTATGAAAATACAAATTTTGATTTCTCCTAGAATCCATTCCTATTCCAGGTTATATTGCTTATGTCTTTTAATTTTTTTAATATATATTTCAAATTGCTATCGTCCAAACCACGTTGAATGAACTGGTTTTCCACGAAGTTGTAAGCAATGTAATGGCTGTAACATTATTGACATAAAGATTGCTCATATTTGTGGGTTTTATAATAAGTTCAGACGTATTGTGAAAATTTACCTCTAAAGATAAATATGACGTGTTGTTCCCCAGTGGGTCTGGTGAATTAAAACGCTGGTTTAGGGTTGCAAACAAAAAAATACATAATTGGCAAATAAGGGGACCACAGTATTCTGATACGTATATACGCTTTGATTACGTTTGTCAGATGTCTGTCATCAGAGATCTATATTAAAAAGTACTAACATCTAACATTAGCTACTTCTACTGTTTTAGTGCACCAAAGTGTAAATAAATAAATAAACTAACTTTCAAGTTTAATAAAAATTTCATTTTTATCAATTATTATATATAAATCAGAATAACTAAAATTGGAAATATTTACTTAAGTATCAATAACAGTTATTATATATAAGATTTAAGTATACTTATGATTCATATTTATTACAAGCATACCAGATAATAATTATTACTTGGTTTACGCAAGTATTACGCATATAAAGCCTTATCTATGTATGCATATATCACATCAAACACGATTGCAATATACTTTGAAAACTGCATATAACGTCACCTCTCAAACAAACTCTCTAAACCGTCGATAAATTGGCTTTGGTTGGTTTAGCTTGTATTCCATACAGTCACTTTTCTTCTCTCCATTTAACGGCCATAAAATGCACAGTCCCTTCAGTGTCGTTATATAGGGTTTACACTGTATTTTTTGATTATATATTTTAGAGATAGACATCTGATCATGTCTATTGTTACGATTTGCTTTTTGCCTAATCATTTCGGTAAAATGAGCCTCCAGATGTAAATGCACTTCAGCAATAAACAATAAATTCCTGTTACATATCATAACCCAATCTCTGAATGCGTGACAAGATGGCGCCGGTCGGGATATGGTGGGTTATATTTAACTGAGTTAAGTCACAGACAACGTCACGCAGTAATCCCGTTCACGTCAATTGATTGATGGATTTATAAAGAGCTGTTACCTTTCAGTGAATATATAAGACAAAATACGAAATTTTTTTTATTTTAAATTCAATCAATGTTCAAACACTGAGCTTTTAAGATATATATTTCCACGTTAAGGTACCAGCTAACGGTCGTGGTGTTTCAGAAACTAGGTAGGTTACCTACCTACGTAATTCAAGAAAAAAGCGAACCATTTTCTTAAAGGACTACTACTTATAAACGGTGATTTCACCATGCGTGCCTCGTGCTCGATTTTCCCATCTTGTATAAAAATACGTTATAAAAGTCTATATAACTGAGACCTTGTGATAAAGTAAAGAGCTTTAGACGTTCGTTAATTATCTTGATTATCTAATATATTAAATTCTCGTGTCACAGTTTTCGCTCCCTTACTCCTCCGAAACGGGTTGACCGATTCTCCTGAAATTTTCTGAGCATATTGAGTAGGTCTGAGAACCGGCCTACATCTTTTTTTAGAGACATTTTTTTTATTTTCTTTTGGCAAAATGACGTCTGTCGGGATCAGAAGTTTCTATTGATTTTTTGCTATTATTAATTGCAAGATTAAAAATAAAAAATGAACTTCATTGTTTTCATAAATCAAATGTATTATTTAATTACTAAACCCTTTTAATTTCATATACACATTTTTTTTGCCTATCGTTAACCGTATTATGTAAACTATTGAAAAAATTAACAGCTCTGTAAATATTTTCTATCTTGTATCCAAAGTGGGATCAAAATCTCGAGAAAGCAATGCCCAATGTCTCAAGTGATCCCGGATTACACAACACACGTCTTGTAAGACAGTTCTCTATATATTATATTATATTATATATACTAGTAACTTATATGTTGTTATAGACTTTCTTGACTATATAGTAGTAGTAGTACTTAGTCTGGCCATAAATACTGTTACTATTCAAAAAAAGAAAATATTACGTTTGAATTTGGAATCTGTCATTTTTATATGATTGCTTGATGTGTTTTCTTATTTTCGCGCCATTATATTGTTAAATATTTTGTTATATTAAAATGCAGTGGGGTGATAAAGAGAACCGAATCGCTGTGATTGCCTTACATAAAGTAGGTATGGAGAAAAGTGCAATTTTTAAAACCCTCCACCCGCTTGGTATTAGTCAAATGTTTGTTTACCGGGCTATTGATAGGTACAATGATACCTCCTCTGTTTGTGACAGAAAAAGATCTGGCCGTCCACGTACCGTTCGTGTGAAAAAGGTGATTAAAGCAGTTAGGGAAAGAATTCGAAGAAATCCTGTCCGTAAGCAAAAGATTTTATCTCGGGAGATGAAGATAGCTCCTAGAACCATGTCGCGTATATTAAAAGGTGACTTAGGACTTGCAGCCTATAAGAGACGTACTGGTCACTTCTTAACTGATAATTTAAAGAAGAATAGGGTGGTAAAATCCAAACAACTACTTAAGCGGTACGCAAAGGGAGGTCACAAAAAAATTTTGTTTACGGATGAGAAAATTTTTACAATTGAGCAGTATTTTAATAAACAAAATGACCGTATTTATGCTGGAAGCTCTAAAGAAGCTTCGCAATAAGTAAACAGAGTACAACGTGGGCATTATCCCACTTCAGTGATGGTTTGGTGGGGTGTTAGCTATGAAGGGGTGACTGAGCCATATTTTTGTGAAAAAGGTATTAAAACGTCGGCACAAGTTTATCAAAATACCATTCTTGAGACGGTAGTTAAGCCTTTAACTAACACCATGTTCAATAACAAAGAATGGTGCTTTCAACAAGACTCGGCACCGGGTCATAGAGCTCGATCCACCCAATCTTGGTTGAAAACTAACGTTCCGGACTTTATCAGCACTGAAAACTGGCCGTCGTCAAGTCCTGACCTAAATCCATTGGATTATGATTTATGGTCAGTTTTAGAGAGTAAGGCTTGCTCTAAACGCCATGATAATTTGGAGTCCCTAAAACGATCCATTCGGTTGGCAGTGAAGAATTTTCCTCTAGAAAGAGTTCGTGCTGCTATTGATAACTGGCCTCAACGTTTATAAGACTGTATTGCAGCCAATGGAGACCACTTCGAATAAACATTGTATATTTTTAATAGTTATATATTGATGTATTAAACTAACTCACTATGAAAGGAATAAATGTTACGTATAAAAAAAATCGTGCTTTTCTTTATAACAATATTTATGGCAAGACTAAGTATATATACTTTAAATAATTATTTAACTGACTGCTGGTGATTTTCTATATCATTTTATTTTAATCATCTTATAGTTCTAGTTTATATTATACATTTTAACTATACTGTTTTATTGTTTTTATTTTGTTAGTGAAATGAATTTCTACTGTAACTTAGGTGACTTCGATGTATGTTTTTTTAAGAATAAGTACTTTAATAGAGATTCTCCTTTATATAGAATATACATTATGTATTTTTTATATTATTCTTACGAACGTTCTGAGTATTTAAGAGCGATTTTCTTAAATGATTAAACTTGTATTCATCATTTCTCCTTACTTAGAAGTCAGCACATTACCCAGCGCGAAGTCTGATTTTATAACTAGAGTAAAAATAAAGTAATTTATTTATATTATTGTGATTAGACTAGGATTTAATTTTCAGCTTTGTGTGAATACATTTTTTTCTAATACGTCACATTGGCGATCACATAGGGCCGTAATCCGTTCATCGCTTGTCAATAAGCTGACGATGCAGAACTAAACCGTTCATACTTCAATACAATAAGGTTCAAAATCGTTTGTGAAATTGCATGTAGTTTGATACTGATCCCAGCCATTTTGTAAGCACTAAAGTGCACTTTGTCAATAGGGGTGATTAGAGAGGGGTTGACGTTCCGATCAATATTGTATCTATGTGCCAAACTTATCTATGCCTAAATTAAAAAAAATATATACACATTAATAATGATTCTAATCAGCACTATAGTCACTACGACCTAGCAAGAAGAGAGCGTACATTTCAAAGGACGGCAACTCACCTGTAAATCTCCTGGCGTTATGGGCCATGGGCGGTTAGTTAGGACTTTATTCCTGCGTGTGTCTTATAATAAAATAATATAACTATAATGGTGTTACATGCTTATAAGGTGTAGAAGTTACTCCTATTAAGTATTTACTACACAAAGGAACTTCTAATCGTAATTACATAATTTATTTTTTTACAAAAATGCTAACATACCGTCGAGTTTATTCCAATCTTGTTTATTTAAATATCTCATACTAGATGAACTCTCAGATGTTTTTAGGTTTAATAGGTAAAACCGGGACTGAATGATTTGATATGTGCCTGACGATCTGTATAAAGATGTTATTTTGGCAGTCGATAGCAATTCTCGATCGGAATCTATTTCTATCGATCCTGATAGATCGCTAGGACGCTAATTTTACACAACTTCCGCGTTTGCGCACGACTCCATTTCAAGTCTTATCCTTACGATTGCATATTTCCTTGTAGATGTTTATATATATCTCAATAAGTCAATACAAAAATAAAAACCATAATGATTCATAACCAGTCATACTGGAATAACTTTTCAATTTCTATTATATAAAAACCATTATATAATAAAAAAATTGAGTATTTCCAATAGATAACACCGGAAAAAGCGCTTTAATAATAAAACGACTTAAAGTTATAATTATACCGTACTAGGAAGTTTGTTCAGCCATTAGCCGTGTTTGAGAAGCCAGAGACCAAATTAAATGCCAATCGATTTCAAGTGCCCGATTGGGGAAGTGAGTGAATTCCCGATAATAAAACCACATTGGCCTTATTTAATAGTAAACAAGTAACCAAAAAATCAGATTAATAATATTTTTAAATACGTTAAAACCAAGATTATTTTGAATTGTTATATATAATTAATATACCAATCCAAAATAATCTTGGTTTTTGTATAGAATAAAATCACGATGTCCGTAACGGATATGTAATTTTAAAAAAAATGGAGATAAAAGTCGGTCTAATCTCATATTTTAGCCATCTATTCCAGGTGACCGGAGAAATTGGAATCTAAAATTACATAAATAAAATAAGGTTAGTAATAATTGTTATATTCAATAAAATAGGTACAAATACGACGCCATCAACTGGAAATCAAATTTTCTCGAAGAAAATATCCTAATTAAATATGGATGCAGCATAATGAGTAATGCAAATATTGTAGACGGCTAACGATTTGCCCGGGAGGGGCCCAAGGGGATGCACAGACACTTAAAATGTAAAGAGGAATTTTGAACGAAATCTGAAGGGGTTCATAGGAGTTTGCATTTGTTGCATAAATATATTGTTTGTAAAGTTAATGATCAAATTGTGAAATCTCCTCTTGGTTTTTTCTCTTGACAGATTGGTTGTGGTTTCCCGTTGGTGATTGATGCTTCACAAACTGTCACAGTTCCTTTTTTTAGTACACTACAGTACACATTTTCCCAACCTCAAAGCCCAATTTTATAAAATTCCAGGGCTCAAAGTAGATCCGCGGAGAAAAAAAAAATACTCAATAAAAATAATGCAAAAATATTCACAATACTCTAAGCTATCTATATTTTTTTTCGTTCACTATGTTCCGAATGTACCTATTGCAATATAGCCTGCAAGTCTATAAGTCAAAATCCAATGAATGGTTTTAGTCCAACCAACTTTAGTTAATCAAATAAATATCTATGACGGCTGTTTACTTCCAGTAACTGAATGTAGTAATACTAGTTACAAAAATAATAATAAAGCTAGACATTTGATGTCTTGTATATCCTATTTTTTTATATGAATATTAACTCACGTATTCTAGTTAAATATTATGAGATTTTGTGTAGTGTGAGTATAGTGTGTGGCTAAAAGACAAAAAAGCTTTAGCTTTCCTATTAAAACCTGAGGAGCGAATCGAAAGAAAATAATCAAACATTAATTGCACTTTAAGCACCTTAAAAAAACCTTTAAATCGTGATGGTGTTCGCATGTATGTTGTATCTTCTTTGCATTAATATATATATTGTATTATGTTTTATCTCTTAAATGTTTCAAGTTCCCATATAATTATTTTGTGTGTATACCTTGTTTTATTATCTTATAAGTTTATTGTTTTTCTAATATATTTATATATTTAGCACATAAGATGTTTGGGGTAGAGATGTAATAAAATAAAATCCATTAAACATTCTAAATTTGAATCTATAACGTGATATATCAGCACCTCCTTTTAGTTAATGTTACAATGGTCGTTAACATAATGCGAGTTTAAGAAAAAAGCCTCAGTCTGCAAAGTCATTATTATAATTTCTTACGCCAGATGGCCGTTTAGAAGTTTCTCGTTGTATCAAATAAATTAGGTACATACGAATTTTTGGTGAAATTATACTTAATGTAAACATAAGGAAGTTATTTTGTTAGGTCCTAACATATATATAATTGACCATCCTTCACATATTAAAGTACCATTTTTGCAAAGATATTTTCTTTATACAAATACGCATTTTTTTTTCAAATTACTAGTACTTTTCTTAGCATTTATAACTAGTATTGAAAGTTTAAATCGGATTCAATGACCTTCACATAGAACGAAGTTAGTTAATAAGCACAAAACGTATACTTAGTTTAATAAAGTACAATAAAGGCTTATTAAAAAATGATGTGGTAATCAGTACCGGTGACCGAAGAGCTAGTGCTTTTCTCGCTCAACGTATCGCGATACAGCGAAGAAATGCCAGCATGAAAAGAAACCGTGCCTCAAGGAGCAAACATTTAAAATTTATTTTAGTGCTTTAGTTTTTTATATTATTTAATTTTATCTTTGTATTATATATACCAGTGTCTATGACGGACTAACTAACCCAGTATTTAAACCTATCGTATGTGTATCATTTTACATAACGTCAACCAACCGGATTACACAGACATCTAAATAATTAAACCGTAACCCCACGCAACATTTTAATAAAATTCTTCAGCAAACATTAATGAACCGGGGGCCAAATGCCCCCATTGTACCCCAACATCCCACCATTATGATTTTAACCGAGATAATGCACGGGAAATGACGGCAAAAGAAATTTAATTCGCGTAACATAAAGGGTTATGGGTCGGCTTTTATAAATAAAGCCTCAGGTCTTTTTTGCTCATATTGATATTAATGTTGAAATTTTGACAAATATGCGCATGGATGGTTTTATGCATGTGTTAGCGTTACATATATTTTGTGTAATAGTTGTACTATTCTCTATATTAATCAACTATTTAGTACTTATATATCTCATTGCATCATTATATATTATCTATTGTCAGGATTATAATACATATATAATAAGCAATATCAACCAAACACAGTAATCATTGTCATAACAGTTATATTTACTAAAAGTAACTGTTTAATAATAATTTTACAAAAGTACAATCAAGGAATAACACTTACGTATATCTTCTTTGCCAATCGGACCCAGAATGGCCACTTACTACCAAAATGACAAAAGCTATCGAACATTATTCAAAAATGCTTCTAATCAATTCATTTAACCAAAAAGAGGTTCTAATGAATTTATTTCACAAAAGAGGTTTTAACAAATTCATGTATAATCATATTTAAATATATGATTATACATTATATAACATCGTCTTACTATATGTAACATCAGTACTAACCATATATGTTATATGTATATTAATATGTACCATATATTATACATATAACACATGCAAAATACAATATAAGTATGAAACAATGTGGGTCAAATATCTAATAGATGTTATATCAGATAAATTGTTGAGTGCAAACATAGGCAACTAGACACAGATTGTAACTTAAACTTAAAACCATTGATATTTTGTATTTGTGACTGAGTATCTAATATATGTGAAACATGTATTAGGATGCCTCTTTATTTTTGTGATGTGTCTATTTTGTTTTCGTGAAATAAATAAAGGCTATGTATGCATGGATAGGTTTTGTTTCAATAACGAACATGAGCAAACTAAAATGAACAAACATATTCACATGAGTAATAATTTAAACTTAAAATTGATCTCAGGGCTGATTACGAAAATACGATAATGAAAGAAAACGATGAAAATGCTTATGATACCAATTTTCCATTTACCTCAATTAAAAGACACGAAAAGCGGATGTATCTACCCTAATCCCCACGTGTCGGATACAGATTCTTCATTAATATTTGGCGTATTATCTTTCGTATATATAAGATATAAAGTATCATTTAACCCTGTCATACCGATACCCATAAAATGTTTTTAGACAATCGGAATCTAATAAGTCATATAAATATTTTTTTATTGTTATCACATTATTAGAAATATGTTTAGATATTTCTTTTAAATCTCTTCTTCCAAAACATTTATTGTCCGTTATGTATATTTTTAGATATAAATTACAAGTAGCTTGTAATATATGTTGTGATTTAGTTTTGTATTCTTCGCACCTCTTGCACCAGTCAAATTGTATTCTAAGTGTTATTTTATTTTGTGGGTTGCCTGGAAGAGATCGCTTATTAGCGATAAGGCCGCTTATTATCTACTTTTATACTATTTAAGTGCAATAAAGTGAATAAATAAATGTTATGATAGATCTAATTCTATCTACTTCTATTGGAATAGTATTATTTATTGTTTCTGTAATTATATTCTTGATGATTATTTCATGTATGTACGAGACATATATGAAATTCGGTGTTACATGTTATATTAATTTAAAAGCTTATATTAATTGGGCCTTCATACCAACACTATATTTAATATACATAGAGCATGTATATTTTAATTGCTTCTCGTTAAATACTCGTTAAGTCTTATATTCATAATTTGTTTACTATGAAAATCACTATTAAATTTATTATCCACTGACATCTAACAAATCTAATTTTCAAATTTGGAACATGAATTAAAATTAACGCGAGTGCTGACACCTCCACGTAATTTTGAACTGATTTCGTTATTTTTGTTTTCGTGAGTAGAAAGTAGCACTCAAAGTATCATTAGCATAATTAAAGCACCGGCCACACGAATGTGACCTCTATACGGTAGGATTAGTTCATCACTGCATCAACGAAATTTCGGCAGCTAGGTAACGACAGAAAAATATATTACATAAATATTTTAACTTAATTTATTAGGTAATAGTTTATTATGTATTATATATATATATATATATGTATACTTTTAAGATATTATATATATTTTTATGACATATCGATGCTCTTGACAAACACGAATATATTTATTTTAAATTTGATTAAACATCCGAAAATAAAACAATACAAATAACTTATAAAATAATTAAAATACTTACTGAATTTACAAGCTAAGCTAACAAAAGAAATCTAAGCTAAAAACGACCCGAACTTATGTAGGGAATAAAGTTGCATGATTTCGCTAAACGCAGCGAAGGTGAGTCAAAGTACACTCATGAGATAAAATAATATATACATATATAAACCTTACCAACAACCTTATGACCAATCTTTTCACATGGCCATTTTTCATAAGATAGTTTAATATCTTCTATTTTTAATACGGTTTTAACTGTTTTTACTTAAATAGGCCACACCTAGCTTGCTGATACGTATAAACAACGATTTTAAATAGGTCCACTCTATATATATAGGAGCATTAAATAAATACAAATGTATCTTTTTTGCAAACGTTACCAAATCGGTAGTTATAGAATTGAAAACGTTATTTCACTATCAAATTCACACGATCGCATCTGAGCATCTGTCACGACTTTTCATATACGAAACTTGAACGTGTGTGGCTATTAAACGAACGAGAACGACGCCATAAATCAATATATATTAAGTGATAATTAAAAGATCTTTTGTATCTTGATTGAGTTCATTGATATTTTTAAAGTAAGTTTGCTGAACTCTGATAATAGCGTCTTAATGTTGAACTAAATATAACAAAACAGTATTATTTTTTTAAGCAATGGTGTGAGCGATGTTTGAACAACATCACGTATGGTATCGGGTCTATGACCTGCTTAATACTGTTATATACTTCTGTGTTAACGGTTTTAGTATATAGAACAATACCAAATCGACTTGGAGAAGACTAGCTTATTAAATCGCAAGTTTCTTAGCCGCACCGACAAACAAGCTTCACTTGTTTTAAGCTCATCATTTTTTATGTCCATCTTTACTATCACCGAACATAGATTGATTATTACTTATTTGATACTCGCTTAATAATATATAACTGGTTATCAAATTTGCGTATGACATAAGTTCAATCTAAAAAGTCGAATCTCCTTTACTAAAGTAAAGTAGTGTTTCCTATTTCACCATGGCCATCGATAGTAAAGGTTTTTTTTATGGTTTTATACACATATATTGATTCGAGTATGGTGTAATGATTGCAGCTGTTTTCAACGGTTCTGTAGAACATACATGGTGATTTAAAGAAGTAATAGACAGTTTCTGCGACGCTCCACATCCTTGATTTTCGAACTGACAATAACATAATTTCTATTATGACAATCTAGTTTTGGTTATAATAAGTTAATTGAATCAGTTTCTACTATTAAATCTTACAGTGCCGGTACTCCCACATCTCCCAACAGTGACACAATTCCGAATCAAAAGTCATAAATTTTCAATGGCTTTTATACCACTTATTGGGATATTAGTGCAATTAATATTAACATAAATAGGTGTCATAAATAACTATATAAAAATTGGTTATAAAACTTACGTTCTTGGTCGGGGCATATCTCTGTTAACATCTGTATATTATTAATAATAGAAAAAAAATTCTTTAAAAACTTTTTTACGCGACAGTTTTCTATGTGACAGGAAGTGCTTTCATATCATTCGAAGTTTAATAAGCAATAAAAGAAAACGATCGTCTTTTTTTTCATTGTCCATTCTAAGCCTTGTAATCTTAGTTAAAACGCAAGGCTTTACAATCATATACAATCATTTCTCGAAGTGTTTATCACACTTCGAGTTATATGACGCGTAAAGATTATAATTAAGGACGAAAATCACAAGCAGACCCATATTAAAATGGAAACGCAAGAAAACTAGTGAACGGTCGTGCTCCACCATTATCATAATTGTAATCAGTGCACACATAACGTGTTGTAATCATCAACAATTACAACAGAACGTGGGTACAATCGATATTACGATCCGTTCGTTGCGTTAAGGTTAAAACAAGTTATCAACTTAAAGCGGTGTGTTTTATGGTACTGTTTCACGGAATTCAAACCCGAAACGTACAGTTACTCAAAGAAAATGAAGCAATTGTTTTATTTGTACATATTTTATTTCCCTTAAGATTAATAAATCAGTACATAAGTAAAGATTTACTGATAAATAAATACATGATTGTCCATATAACATTTATATCATGATTCTAAATATACTTTAGAAACGTTTCGAAATTTATTTGTATGTAACAGGAGGAAAACGAGCAGGCGGGTCACTTCGAGTGAAGTTAACCGCCGCTCATGGACACCTACAACGCCACATTAATACAAGTGAGTTGCCGGCCTATGAGGGAGAGGTACGCTCTTTTATTGATAAATGAATGTTACAAAATATTATGATTACGTTCCATTTATGGTACATCAAAACATCCCTTGCAGTTAATTCGCTTACGCCTATACGTAACACCAAACCGTCTAAAATCTCAAAACACCTAATATCATTAATGATAACGCGTAATTCCTAATGATTAATGATAGGTTGATTGTCTTTAACGAGATATCGTTCGCGATTTCTTAATTCCGTAATTAGATATAGCAAGATGACTGATGGTTTATGATTGTTCTAGTTTAATTAATCGTCAATTCGATAATTTATTTTTATAATTTGATATATTTGTTTGTTTTAAAAGAGCAGCTATCGAGTTTCTTGCCGGTTCTTATTGGTAGATAACTGCCTTCCAAAACGTTGGTAGTGTAAAAATTGATTCAAAAGTGTCTTTATAAAGACATACTTGAATAAAGATATTTTCAGTTTGAGTTGGATATTTTGATCGTAGAGACAAATGGAAATCAAATAAATATCGAAACAATTAATTCAAACAATACAATAAATGTCATATATTGATTTCCTTTATAATTTGTAACAATATAGAATGGTTTTCCTGTAACCTGTGTTTTTTGGTTAGGTATCTTGTGTGTAATAAATTGTTTTATTTGAATAAAATGTAAACTTAATGTTGTTGTTTTCACGAAATCGAAGTGGCACGAATAATAATACCTTATATATAACGCCAAGTATATATATATAACAACAAAAATCATTCGTAGGGTTGGTGAGCACCCACATCAAACTTTCAGCTGGCAGTGTTCGGACATAAATCAGGGTGGGTGTCAACCCTGGAGCGGTCGACATGACAGTTGGAAAGAAAAATGTTTTCATATTAATATTTTGATAATAACGAAATTAATATTCAAAATAATGTAGGTTCTAACATTAAAAATAAAATCCGCCAATGTCATGTATGTCATTCAGCGTTGAATTTTTTAAATACATTTTTATTTGTTAAAAGTCTACATATAATTAAGTCATAGTAACATTTGTCATGGATTAAATCTTTTAACTGACTCTTTGAGATATTTTATTTAAACCTTATTATATTTCTGTGCACGTCTGTACCTTGCAAAGAGGATCATGCAAAAAGGTTTTACATATGTGTGCTGCAGATCAACATGTGTGCGACCTAGTCCGTTATGAAATGTGACCCATATAGCATTTACCCTTAGCCAAAATAGTTAGGTATATTTTTCACTTATCTATTATCTACAACTAAAATCAGTTTATAAGAAGCGGATATTGAAGTCAAAGTATATATATAATTATATATTTTATTAGGTTTGTTATATCAGGTCAATATTCTTGATATACAAATGTGTATTTTGTTTACACAGATCAAAACAAAAATTCGATGCGAATTAGGAACTTATTATTTTATATGTATGGTAGAATATTACATATGTATGGTACTTCTTTTAAAAATGCATTTGTAAATCACCTATAAGAGTCACATTGTTAAATCTATAAATTGAGTTGTATAGAATCAAAGGCGGTAATCTTTTCTGGGAGTTACTATCGTCAATAAAAAAAGGTTTATAGTAGCTTATTCTTAAGTTTTGTCACATTACTCGCTTGTAACCATGGAAACCAAATACCCATAGATTACTATACCATAATTTTTGTTCATATATTAATTATCAGTTGCACATTTTAGGAGAAAAGCCGCTTTTGATTCTATACGACTCAATTGTATAACAATATTGTTTGCTTACCTGAATCGTAAAGTCCAAATTATATGTTAATACACTCACTCCAATAAATTATGTCAAAACCAATTATCAATGTATGGAATCCAATTATATATAGAATTATTGTTTAAGCAGATGTTGATTAACTAACTGGACTGTTAATCCATTATAAACCTTAACCAAACACTTAACAAGAAGAGGTTCTTTGGACATCTGTCGTAAAAGCTTACCTTAAAAAAGACATTTCAAAATGGCGAAAAGCAAGATGGCGGCTTGGGTGCTTATTATTAAAATTGAATGAACCCCTTTACATTTCAATAGATGTCCTCTTCTTATTTGAAGGGGACATAATATTAATAATAGAGTCTAAAGTGGTACGATGAATGGCAGTGAATTGGAAATTAAAATAAAAAGTATGACTGCATGCACCCATGCACTCTAAGACAAAAGAATGATTGACTGTAGAGTTTTTGATCAAACAGAAAAATAGCTGAACTTAAAATCACAAAGGTGACATAGAAATCGTAACGACAAAAAAGACTACATATAGAATACGAGATAAAGTTATGGTAATGATACCATGATGATCTTAAATACCAGCTTCAAACAGCTGATAAGTTTTGGCCGAATGGGGATCAAATTATAGTTCTATTATCGAAAAGGTGTATTTACTATTGACGGATATTCTCACACCAATAGGTACTAATACTACTTCACAAATGATCTATAAGATATTTTTTATGATGAATAAACAATATAATAATTACATCCCATTTTTAATATCATATAAACAATTACATTTCGTTTTATATAGCTCACCTTAGAACTATGATGACCATATTTATAAAAAGTTCTCAATTCAACCAAAACGCTATCTATCTATATTACAATATTATCATAACATCTTTACGAACATTGTTTCTAAACACATTGTATGAAGCAGGCCGTCCCGGTGACCGCTAAAAGGCTATAAAAAACAAAACATCTTTTTTTAACCCTCGGGAAGAGAACAGCTGCACTTTAACAATGATACCTTCCAACCTGGGGCAATTGGCACATAATCCGGACAAATAAAAAGAGCATCTATCCCACAGATGATTACGGGAATGAGGCCTCTTGAAAATGGTGGGATTAAGCGCACGTTATTACACCCTTTTGTTGAATGTCACGCTTGATTTGGGGCGAAATTGTGTCGTTTTTGTTGTTTCATTCCCGATGATGAGTGGAACAATTATTCATTGTTGTTCAGAATCACGTTTTAACGGAGATATTTGTGTTTTCATAATGTTATTCACGGCTGTCATACTTTACATTTAGCGCCTTTACGAGTTGTGCATATTATTTTTTGCTTTATGGACGGAAGAAGGTTTTCCTATACTTAATTTTTAGAATTTTTCCTTTGTATCTTTTGTCTCAAGTAGGTTATTAACAGACAGTCAGTTTTATATGTTCTAAAATAATAAATCAATCACTTGTGAGTGAATACCAGACCTTAAAGTAAAAAATCTCACAATTGGAAAAAACAAAAATGTGCGAATCTATATCTTATATTATTAAAACTTTGTATTAAATATGAAAACGTTTATACATGTCAATTGTCATAAATATAATTCGTACCCACATTTCATAAATGGAACGCACAATACAACACAGTACATAGGCGACATCAAATGACACTTTCGTTCCATTCTTGAATAGTCGACGCTGATTGGCTGAAGTTTGGTGACAAATGGGTGACACAGCGTTGAGTTCAACCAATCGGAGACGAGTAACTGTTGTATTAGTTGTCACATAATTTTCCTCGGTGCAGGTAATTTCTTTTGTTGCTTCATGTTCTTTTAATGTTATTGTGTAGTTATATAAGGCTGTACCTGTAGTAAATTGGCTCCGTAATTGGCTTATCTGATAATGGTATAGAACTTAAGATCGTTAAAAAAATATATTTGTACACAATTTTTTTTATATGGATTATAGGTATGTTATATAAGAGTAAATTCTCCCAGAATCAAAATCACTGTTGGCTATAATAACGTCATTAGCATCTTTTCCCAAAACACCCATAATAAACATTAATCACACTTACACTCCATGTTTTGACCGAGTAACGTCGCGAATGGTATCTTAACAACGATCGCCACGAGTAATGAACGATAATAACCTGTGACCGATATCATTCACGCGAAGTTCGCCGGTCGTTAGCGGTTTGACCGTTGGTTTTATTACTTAAATTGGATTGGATAAGAATTTATTTATTGTTTTGTGTACTTAAATATATATCCGGTAACTTTTCAATATTAAACAGTTAATCCTTTCTGGAAACTAATTTTAGGTAATTATTATGTGAACAGGCATAACTGTTCAGTGACAAATGAAATATTGATAACAGGATGTTCTAAAGAAATGTTTATTTTATTTTTTTTATAGTAGAGAGGGCAAAGGAGCAGGACGTCCACCATAAAGGTGAAGTTGCCGGCCATAGACTCTCACGTGGCTGGGAGCTGCCGGCCTTTTAGTGTTCTATTATTTATTGGTGTTCCTGCCGCATTTTTGTTTTAAATAAATTACACACATTTATTTAAAACAAAAACTTAACACCGTTAAGTTAGCTTAAACCGCACCAATAAATACCAATATTTTATTGTTTTTTAACAATAAAAAAAAACTCTAATAAAATCTATACTCTATGGGATATATACATGTACAATTTATAAAAAAAAACAATAAATTCTGTTGTGTAAAAAAACCCCAAACATTGGTGAATTGAAAGAAATAAACTTATTTTTAGGGTTTTTGAAATCATATATTTCACGTAATTTAAAACGCAATAAGATCATACGATAACAAATGACATAGTGTTGTGTTGACACGAAAATTGATAAGATTAATTTAACGCGTTATAATTTGGGGTTGGCTTGAGTTAACACAGTAGTTTTTTTTTTTCACTTATTATCGCACTCTGTGTTTGTCTTAGCCGGGATTAAGTGTACTCTAAATTTATTTATTTTTTATAGAAGAGGAGGCATATGAGCAGATGGCACACCATGAAGGTGACACCATAAACTGTGAGCTCGTACGTTACCGGTATTTTACGACAAAGAAAGAAGAACCCTAAGTCGTATTGGAACGAAGATACCGTAGCGGGCAGCTGGTTATATTAATATGTTTTTTCTTTCTTTCAAAATATATAAATAGTTTATTTTCCAAAGAGCTATAATAAATAGGATTTAAAGGCCATACATAAGTTAAATTTTTCTTACCAAATCTTCTAGATAAACACTTTTTCTTGACTTTTATGTATATGTAACTACTTAGACATTTACTAGTTAAGGACGCCACACGCCATTTTATCTAATTATACCATAGGTGGATAACTGTACATAAAACTACAGCATGTGGTTGATGTGAATACAGCTTTATTTACAGAGCAAACAAATGGGTTCCACATGTCGCGACAGGCAGTGACAAGGACCTACGTCGACCAGTATAACTTGATACTTTACACTTGGTACAAAAGTGTTTATAGCAGATAACCACTATTGATTAAGGGGCGTAAGAGCTCAACCGAAACTGGCCGGTGGTGGATAATTTTGTGACACAATAAACATGGTGTATTTATTTATTTACGCTAATTATACATAGCAGATGTTGATGAATTGTTACAGGCGTGTTTTAGTTTACGTTTTGTGGGAATTCATTTTTAACGCGTCAAACCGTTAGATTTTTATATCTTTATGCATAAGCGGTTAAATAATGAACAATAAGTAATTTGATTCAACTCCGTTCAACTAACTTTGCGGACTGTCAGCGATGATTATAACCAGTTTACACGAGAAATGTCAATTAAAAGCGCTAAAAGCTTAGAAAGCTTTTAGTCACGTTTATTAATTTTGCTTAGAAGCATAAGATTTATTAAGAGAGAGCGTGTTCTCATAATAGCGCGTGCTTAAATGGAGACACAATCCTTGTATTTACAAACCTTAACGAAAAGCAATTTTTTTTAAATTATTAAGCACATATATTCACACTTCAAGGTATCGACCTCGAGCAGCCAATTTGTTATGAGATATCAAACTGAGCACTGCAGGAATCAATTATATTCTTCAAGCTGGCCATTGCATGTAAAGTAAAGAATAATTAAGAAATAGATGATTGAAAATAGAACTACTTTTGCATACATTCAAGATGCATCAAAAAAACAAAATAATAGAGACAGAACAAATATAACTATTACATTAATATAATATTTTTTTAAATAAAAACGGTGAATAATTATGGTGAATATTGAATTTTACATATCTCAGATGTAATTTAATTTGCCTAAATATTTAATTTGGTATGTCTTTGTATTTTATGCTAATACAACAAGTGATATAAAAAATATGAAACAATTGTAATTGAGATAAATTTTCTTTATCCTATAAAAATTGTTTAATTCCAACAGAATTAACCTTTGATTTTCTGACACGCCTGGAAGAGATCTTATTAGCGATACGGCTGCTCGTTGCTCTTATATGTATTAACATCATCTACTTCTACTGTTGAAGTGTAAAAATAAATAAATAGCATATAAATTTTTAAACTATTAAAACTCTTTGTAAATTCACACACGGCCTTTTCAGAAACACACTAATTACACATACAAACCAGACAAAACTCTAACTGGACGATAACGATAGATCATGTGCGTACTAACTCGGAAATATTGCTTGTATCAACATCATGACACTCTCACGGAAGTTCTCGATGTTTGATCAATCGATTTATCGTGTGAACTGGTCTTAAATCGATTTTGGATCGATTAGATCATTTCTATTCAGTGGAAGGATATACTCACATTTTAAATACGGTGATATAAATATTGATTCGTCAAGCTTATTTCAAAGCTTAGTTTTATTTGGAATGTTTTTAGAAATGGAACTTGTAATAAAATCTTTTATAAGTTGGATTTTATAATTGTCTGTTTTTGGATGCTTTTCTTTGATTTAAATGTACTCTGTGAGACGTTGAGGGAGCAACTCCAATTATTTCTATTTTATTCAGATGTTATGTTGTTATGTTAGCTGTATTCTGTGTGTTCTCTAAAGAAATAAACAAAAGCACTACATGTATGGTACTTATTAATGTTAAGAAAAGAGGAAATATCACCAGCATTATGCCACAAGGACTATAGTTTTTAAATTTATGTTATTGTTTTAGTTATTTCAAAGTAGTATTATATAATTATGTTTGTATTAAGAAATAAAAATATCTACTTACAGCTTTAAAAGGATATTATTTTGTATTAAATAAAAAAAATCGTTGGCGCACAGTCGTGATGTTTAGGAACTCTGTTAATGGTTCTTACTTCTTCATTTTAAGAAGTTTTGGCGTGTTGGGGTCAACAAAATAATAATCAATTCAGACAAGTGTCTGACGTCTGCAAAAATATTTTCACATTTACGCACGTGTTTAATTAATGTTAGCAAATACATGACAATTACACACCAATTATTATAATTAAAATATAATCACCGTGAAACGGCAATTAGTCGTCGCCTTCGGAGTATAGATAATTACAATAATTGAAAAATAATTTTGCAATTTTGTATAAACGAAAGTTATTAATTACTAAAAAGCACATTTCTTTGACAAATCGACGCTGTTCAATGTTATATCTACAATCTCTACGGTTTGTATACAGTGGTATGAAACATTTGGTTTCAATAAAATTTATATAGTGATTAGCTTAAGATTAGACTTAAGTGCATGTATGGTGTAGTGACGACGCCTTTTTAATATATGTAATTTTGTATATAAAGTTTGATTTGTTAAAAGTCAATATCTACTAATTACATAGTAATATATGATTTATTTATTATTAATCATATTCTTAATAATATTATTATTCTACATGTATGATAAAATTTGTGTAATATGTTAGAATGTGGCATTAAACCACGACGTTTCCATCGTTAGATGTCCTAATAAATACTTATTTTTTTTGTATAGTTTGTGAATACTGCCTTAAGCCGTTAAAGCTATATAATTACAACAATTTGTTGCACGATAGTAATAAATTTCACGTAATCACAACAGGTACTTAAGGTGACATAAGGCTAGAACGGCACACTTCCGGTCAGTGACGTCACCGGAAGTAGAGCGCCGCCGGAAGTTGTATACAAAGTGAAGGCTTCGCGTGATACCTTCGTGGGCGGGAAATTCAGACGCAACATAATGTAAGGTTTGAAATGTTGATAACAACTGTAATAGATCTTTATTTCATATTTTCCTTTATTTGAATATTTTTTACGTATAATTCGATTCTATAAGATTAAATTGAATTAATAATTAAGAGGTATTGCGGTTATATGTGGGCAGTTAACCCATCGTTATCTTTGAAGAAAATTAAAGTTAAATCATATATGTGATGCGTATGTACCTCCATGGTTTAGCGGTTAATATATTAGATCTAACATGCATACAACGCGGTATAAAAGCAGCGTCTTCTGCGATTCTTATTGTGAAACATTTAATGACATTTAAAGCTACGTTTTTGGAAATGTTATTCAAAAGTAATCATAGAGTCACCTATACGATCGTCAAAGCGTATACAATTATTGTTAATCTAAACGGAATAAGGTAATTGTCAAAATACGATGTGATAAAGGCACTTCACACGAGTTTCAGCGATGTTATCGTCGGTCGCGTGTCGCTAAGTGCCGTCAACTGTGGGCGGGACAAAATTAACATTGTTATTGTAATACTCTTTTATTAACTTGTGGAGTAATCACCTTGTTATGGTTTGTAAGTGACAATGTATAAGGTGTATCTTTTGTATTAAAATATAACGAAAATTTAACTTCGATTTCTGTTTTAAAGAAAAAGACAATTGGGCTGATCTCTGAAATAATCAGCGACCGAAACCAAAAGTCTCCTTATTTAAAGTAGTTGTAATAATTGTTATATCTATGATATTACCTATTTGATTTATGAAATAGAGGTCAAAATATTGAATTTGATTTATTTTTTATTTCATATTGACCCTCCCTGTTTTTAAAACTAAAACTACAGATCATAGATAAATAAATATATAATTGTTTGATAACAAAACACAGTATTATAATCGACATTTATTTTTATACTCAATGGTTACGTCAACTTGTCAATGACAAATGACAATTGACTATCCAACAACACTTGACAGATAAAACATTGTGTACAATTGTTTATGTTTTCTCTATGAAGCCCACGTATGTCGCAATGTACCTATTCGTGGGTGGTCGATCACTATCAGTTAATTAAACTACTCACGGGGTTAACAGATGGATTTAAAAGGTGCAGTAAGCGATCACGTCAGTGGGTCCTGAATGCAAAATGGTAAGGGAAACATCTTGAGAAAAGTATAAAATAAACACGGTAGCAAAAAAGGAATGATATTATTTAATTCAAACTCAAACTCAAAATATCTTTATTCAAGTAGGTCTTTATAAAGACACTTTTGAATCGTCAATTATTACACTACCACTAGTTCGGAAGGCAGTTATCTACCGAGAAGTACCGGCAAGAAACTCGATAGCTGCTCGGTTAAACAGGTAATAAAGGTAACAAAAGTTAATATAAGTTTTATTTAAAGGTTGAGGTAAATTCTTAATCATAGGTCCCAAGAAGGTTTTATATTTATATCAAACTGAAGACCTGCAGCTCGTAACATATGTGTTACGCACTATGCTACGAGAAGGCTAATATAAGAGTGGTTTACGTTGAAAAGATGTTTCTGTTTTTCCTTCAAGGACCACCCACACTGCACCAATAAACGTGGCGTTTTATGGCATCGATAATAAACGCGCAAACAGAATGTTATTGTCAACGAAACATGAGGGGGCTATTTTCAGTGTGTTTACATAATGTATCGTCTTATTTAAAACCCTCAATAAATGGTGCGGTTTTTGGTTGCGCCACCCAGATTGTTTTTAAATAGTTCACTTTTCAATTCAAAACAAATATTAGGGTATTTCTACACGATATTACTTTATTATTATACAAGTGGGAACAGAAAACATTATCAGATCCCTAATCGGAGAATTGAACTAGATATATGTATCTACCATATAAAGCTCAGCTGAGAGTTGTTTGGGTTGTATAGACTGTATTAACCGTCTGTTAATGAATTTCTGTTAATGCCCAATTTACAAGGGCACTGCGGGTGACAGGTATCAGATCCGGGACATTCACCCGCGGGCCACATCGCCACAATGACAGTTCGACTAACATGCAAACCTCTTTTTTGGATTTAATAGATAGATACTTTTTAATGCTACGTTTTGTTATCACTCAAACTCAGTGTTGGCGGTTCGTTTCTCGTTTTGCGAATGTTACGTACACAATTGTGACTGTGTTTTATATAGATTTTATTTTGTATAGAAATTGATAAAATACACATGCAGTATCACTTAGAACAGATCAGTTCTGGTGTTTGATCACACAAATTCATAAAAAGCCATCAGGTAACTCAAACTCAAACTCAAAAAATTTATTCAAGTAGGTATTTATAAAGACACTTTTGAATCGTAAATTTTTACACTACCACCGGTTCGGAAGGCAGTCATCTACCGAAAAGAACCGGCAAGAAACTAGGTATCAGAGGAAAGAGACTAATTTAATTATCAGTAGGGTATAGTAATCGAATGTTACTTAATTAATTTTATACGCAATAAAACCTGTAACCTCAAGATATATTAGAAAAACGATACCAATTTTGATAAAAACTAACAATAAACTCTTTTTTTAAATATCTCATTAATCCATACCAAATAAAAAAAGAACTGTGGTTTGTACTGTATAACAAAAAAGTCTGCCAGTAACGCGACAAATAAGTAAAACTTATGAATTCGTTGACGGGTCATAATAAATATAAAGCGTAAGATAGAAGTTTATATTCCTTATTCGAATTGATAAACCCTTTAATCGTACGCGTTTCAACCCGATGAAGCAGTATCCTAATTAGGCCGTCTGTCTCAGCTTTACAGCGACAATAAGGCTTTACGGCATAACGATATCGTAAATATCTCATTAGCTACCTCGTTACAGTCGTCCGGTGGGTTTACACACCATAATCACTTCCCAGAAGAGATGACAATATACCGATGGGGCTATAAACATGACAGGTGCCAGAATTTATTATAAAAATTTAATTGTTAAAGTAAACTAAAAAATAAAATGCTTGCTTAGAATGTTGTCAAAATTGAAATGCCGAGAGAGTTTCATGATTCAAAGTTTGAAAAATGTGTAGTTAGGTCTTCAAAAAAACGTAAAATAATTAGGCAACGTCTTTAAATTGATTGTCCAGTCGTATTAGTGATTAATCGAAGCTTTGAGGTCGCAGCTACCGACAGAGGTCGTCTGTGGCGCGGGAAAAACATGTTACTAGATACAAACTTTGAATAATTTTCAAATTGCGAACATAATAGTACTAAAAAATCAGTAATACTTTGAATGTAGTGAAAAAAAATTTCAAAATATTGTTGTTTTTTATCGTTTCACAGTTTATTTTGTAATTTTTAAAACACTTTAATTTGACCTTTACTTACATAATTATAGTTACTTACACTGTCGCCCGAAGATTTAACCAAACTGCCCTTAGGATAAACATGATCTTTACCGTTAATTTGTTAAAGCATCTTTAACAGATTAATAACTGACATATGAATTATATACAATGCTTAATTATGATAATTAATATTACTTTTTATATATGAGGTTAAAAAGGAATGTGAAAATTGAAAAATCACATACGTTAACATCAAAATAAACTCAAAAAGAAAATTTCAATCATTTCCATTTTCTATCTTATAGGAATGCTAGATTATAAAGCGATTAATACTTGATACACAAAAAAATTAAGTCATCATCTTAAGGACCACAATACTAATACAACAAGCCATGCGCCCACGCACAGTCAAAACGCTTCATCAATACTATTTCAAAATGTATTTAATGATTTTTTTGTTTGCTAATTTAGCTTTAGGCTCTCATTTGCTTAATTTGTTCACTAACACATTAGATAGATAATCAGGTTTCTTTATATATCCAATGTTAAACTATTGCCTATATATTCGGTAATATAATACTTGAAAATTTGATACAAGTTTACAGACTGTTTCAAAAATAATTATTAAATACAATCGTATATGTAGATATATCGAAGCCTATTTGGGACTCGTAAGATTAGATTTTCGTCGGAAAACAATTCTATTCATTCGAGAAATATTAAATAATCATATTTATAAATACGTATGGTTTAATAAAATTCGATTGTAATTGATCATTTACATAGCCTTTTAAATAAAATAAATAATTTTATATTTGTTTATAGACAGCCTTCTGGCGTATGTCCTCTTTTCTTGGGTAAACCAATTAGTTTTCTCACTATGTTTGCTTTCACTATAGAAGCAAGCGTTAATTGCAATTGAAAATCTATAAGTATACTCGTACATTGCCGGAATCGAACGCACGGCCTCACTAATAATAGTCGCACGGCTAAACCATTTCTTCAACACGCCTTCATTACCTTAAAAGACGAAGATTAAGCTTCTAGTTTTTGGTGCCTGTGGCCATGTTGATTTCACTTATGTTAGTGATAATATAAAAAAGGTGTTTTTTAAACAATTTGTAACGCAATTCACGTAAGATTTCCCTCTGATCCAATAAACAGTGACGAACAATATTTCAAGTGGAAAAACTCGGAAAGTATCAATTTGGGGGAATTACCTGTTAATCTGTCACAGACGCCCGGGGTAAAAAAAACGACTCCCCAATTTTTTTTTCAATCCCGGGAGATGTTGCAACAAGTAGGGTACGTCTTAATTTATCAATTGTTTGACTAAGTGGATCAGAATTCAGATTTATTAAGGCCGTAACGTCTTTCATATGAAATTAGGCATCTATGCGAAACTTAATTGTGTATTATCGATTAATAGAAAAATGGTACACACAACAATTTTATTTTAAAAATACGGATTTTTACACAATTTAACCTGTCTACAATCCTCTAAACTCCAGTTGAAATTTGTTGAATTACTTGTATATATTAACTATTGTTTTACTGTATATATTAAAACTATAAAATATTTTAATGTAATTGCAAAATTTGGAATAACGTACTGCGTTTTAAAAAATCGTATCACCTTTTAGGTTTCTCCCAAAAACACACTAAAAGCTAATTACTTAGAATATATATGATTTGTACACAATATTCGCAACGAAAATGATACATCTGCTGGCTGCTGGTCGTATTAAATTTAAAAACATCCCAAAGTCGTCCCCTCGCGTTAAAATCTTTGCCGTTTCCCGAGGGATTGTTCTTTTTATTACTTCTCCCCTTCGGATGCTAGACATTAATTAGTTCATTGTTTTACGTGAACGGTTGTACTAATTTCGATGCTCTTTTTGCCAAGTTTGATCTGTTATTTTTTCTCGTATTGTTTGTTCTTTGTTATCTACTTAAGTTGTTTTGTTCATGAGCTGAAGATACAATATTATTTCGTATAACGAATGTGACTTACGAAAATAAGAAAAGCCATTACCTATATCAAATTTATGTAAATATTGATTTTAATCATGTGAGATTCTTGTTTATTATTCACATACTAAAATAATACATGAGAAATTGATTGTGAGAGGTGGTGCTTTTCTCTGCTCTTTAGCTAGCATCGCGATACAGAGATCTAGCATTAAGCAAAGTCTGCTACAAGAACCAAACTATTAAATTTTAGTATATCAGTTTTTAATTTTTAAGTTGTCAATATTGTATTGTTAAACCAACACCTTTTCCGGATATGTGTATTAAAAATCGTATTAATAACGCCCTAGATTAGAAGCCGTATCTTGATTTAGAGATGATACATTCAAAATATTAACATTTATTTATTGCAATCTGCAACAGAGCTATCGCGACGCTAAGGATAGAGAAAGGTGGCTGTCGTTATGGCAGCGGTTCCAGGTCATGAAGACCCATCACACCACCAACGACTCTGTATACAGTGTAGGAAGAATGTGTGATAGGCAAAATGCAAAATACCCAAAAAAATATCCTGTTTGTTTCAAAAAAACCAAACAACGTAGGTATAACATAGCAACTAAATCCCACGAAATAGCTAGTGTAACATATAATAGTTGTGTACGTGCGTCAATCACAGCAGACGTGGACAAATACGAGTGCCAAGCGAAATGAGCGCGGCCATTACCGTCCCTTATTATGGTTGGAATTAGGTTCTTGCGACTTGGAACATCAATATTTGAGCACGTGACGGTTTAAATTGTCTTGCACAAGTGTACGTTGGTGAATTATTGTAGTCTATGTTATAGATCAAGTTGTGAACCATTTAACGATCGTTTTATGTGATCTCAGATTTGGATTAAGTTTAGATTATTATAAAATCAAAAAAATTCTTGTTGCATAGGAACCGACGCAAAAGCACTAAGATTTATGAAGTATTGTCATAGTTTTAATTTATTTGTAGTATTTAGCGAAATTGAAGTGCCAGCGTTTTGTGTCTCCGTTCGCATAAAATAGAACAGTTAAACGAAGTAATTAGCCGATAAATTGTATGTTTCCAATACTAAAAACGAAATCATTACTCCATTGGTTTTCTTACAAGTAAGTTATTATTCCATTCAATACAGAGTTTTTAACGAAAAAATTACTAATTATTATTTGAGTTCCTTGGGGAGCATAATGCAATAATTCGCGATAATTCAATCACTTGTAAACGAATTCTTTAGACTTTGCTAAGTGGCTTATTCAGATATAGAAACAGTGACAAACGTGCCTAACCACGCGTGAACAATAGCTGAGCCAGTGGCTTAATACAATTGCACAAACGCACTGAACCGGTTAAATATTTGCTGACTGATTAAAAGTCAAAGTCCTACCCCGGGCCACGGAATATTAGCTTAAAGGATTTCACGCGTCGCCGATCAGAGGGCGCCACAGATGACAATATGGAAATTGTTTCGGCAGGGAATAGTTATGAAGCATGTTGATAAGGGTGAGGTCTCTTTAATAAAATACCACAAGACTAAAGAGAATCGAAATCCACTGGGGCATAATGTTGCAATGCAAACGTGTTTTATGAGTGATACTATCAAAAACTATATACGGTAGAGAATTAATAATAACAAACCTGTATTGCTGTTCACACTTTTAGGCTCCATAAAGTTGGTAATTCATTTAAAGGGCGATGTTAACGCCTCTATAATAAAATCCCAAAGTAATTAAACGGAAGCTTGTAGAGAAAGCATTTTATAAATTGTTGAATTTGGTGATGAAAAAAATTTGGGAATGAATGAGCTTAGTATTGCTTCAAAAAGTGTACTGGGATCATTGGCAAAAAAATATCAACCGAGCCGAGTTTCTTGCCACCTTCTCAGCTTGGTCGCGTACGTACAGGCGTTCATTCACTACGATTGAAAATGTTAATAAGTACCTTAATTAATAAAGATATCGTGAGTTTGTGACTCCGGTAGGTACTACCTTTTCATGTGTGTTAATTAGCTGAATGTAAGAACAAAACAACTTGACAATATAATTTTGTACATTATAAGAGTATGAGAGAAATGCAAGTAATTATTTTCATATATATAGACAACATTTTTGTATTATCTCAAAGCAATACAGTAAGCAATAAATATTTTTAATTTTAATTTGTTATATGAATATGATTTATTTAAAAAAACACCAATACAATACGCTACGCATTATTGTTGCAAGTACTATCAAGATGAGTATTAACCGGTAATGTACAATCGCACAGAAATTGTTATCCTGATTGCATTGTACGGTGGCACGTCACGATGACGTCATTGCGACACGTACGAAACGTCATTATGTCGTGATTGCGGAATACAGTTGCGTGAAAAAGTGATTTTCTTAGTACTTGTAAGCAAATTGAAATGTGATTCTGCTATTCGATTATATACAGTATTAGTAGTTGGAATTGAGTTAAGTAGAATTACGTATAATAGATACAATCATTTGGAATCTTTTTATAAATAATATACGTTTACGTATACGCTTCTAAGATATCATAATTCGTATAATTTTGATAGTTTTCACATTAGGGGGATTATAGAAATCTTTGTTTTGCTTTTTTCGCAATAGACGTTTTTTGGTTTAGTTAAATTTCAATGTTTTATTACGAAAAGATGATAATTAATAGATTCACAATTTAAATCATTATCAACATATTTAACTATTAAAAGTATTATAATTTATTTAAGTTTTAAAACTTCAGTAATCACTATGCGATTATAGGAATATGTTTATTCAAAGAAGAGCTTCAAGGTCACAGAGGTTTGGCCCCTAGGTTTATATGTACAATTATTTTTAAACAAAAAAGTATAATTGTTATATATGAGTACCTACACTAAATTTAAATCTTCATAATCTTCAAAAAAGGATGCGTACTTATTGTAAATTTTCCTTCAAAAACATATTATTATCGTCTATCTAAATTTCCATCAGCACTTTCGATGCTCGCAACAAGTAATAGCATTCTGTGGTTGAGTTAATTTTTTAGAAAAATCACAGAAATTGTACATCCACGTGAAGAATCTAATCGCACAGTGAATTACTTCAATCGACAAAGGAATTCCAGTGGAACAGTGGTGAGTGAGAATTTTTCAATCTAGCATCTCAATACAATTTCTAATTTGGAACGTTACTTTTCAAACAGAACAAATATTTTAAACTATACGTTCACTACGTATTTACAAACGCATTTATGGCTCAACAGAAACCTCTTTGACTAAAACTTCTTGGTTTAAAACTTCCGTTACTAACTTATTCCTTTTATAAAATTAGCATGGCCATTTTTTTAAATTAGGAACAAATATCTTCGAATGAAATTACTCCGCATAAGTATACAAATGATAACAAGCTAGTAACCGGTGATTTCGATTCGTGTGAACCGATAATTTGACGGAATGTCAAACCTAACACGATGTAACGACTCTATGATTTATGGCCAAGAGTCGTGCTTGTGTATGGTGATTATTTTTTACTGTGTGTACGGTATTGAGGAAATTAATACGCTGTTCAATAATGCCCACCAAATCTTTTAGCTACAACAAAAACTGTAACTATTATAATTCGCAGCGTTAATTAATCTTGTAAACTTACAGCCGAAATATATCTATACTAATAATAATTAGAAATATGCTTTTAAATTAAAGAAAATATATCAATAAATCATATATTAAAAATGCAACCTATCCCACACTCGATGATGCGGCGTCACACATCACACGTCAAACTGACAAAGAGCTCAGACCATTATCTGTGACAGAACACTTGCTAACAAGAAGTCATTACACTTGACCGATTTGAAACATTTTGACGCCAGTTCTGAGAAGACCTCCCGACAAAGGGCTTCAGATAAGGATTGTTGTTCCTTATATTAATATTTAATAATTATAAAAATGTTATTTCAATATACGTTTGGTAAACATGGCAACAATATTTTAACATTGCATAAACAAGTCAGAACTATTGCCATACTTTTTTACATACTTCGTTATTTCGACTAAATAAATCAATGTAATTAAATATATATAATCTACTTAAATATTGCAAATTAATTTACATTAGTGTCGTATATCTACATATAAATTCTTGACACCAAAAAATCGTTTCAATCAAATTTCAACTTCAATACGTTGAGATTAGGTGAATTCTCGAATGGACTAAACATTTATTTAGAACTTTTTGGTATATTCATAAAGATGTCAAACAAATGACACACAGACAGATATTTGAATATATCGTGCTGAGACGAAATTTTACTATTCGTGACAGTTGACGTGATCCCTGTGGTCTCGGGACATGACATTTGACGTTGTTTGACGTTTCTATGTTCCGCTTTCAAATTGTTGAATTGACGTGATACTTTAAATTTGAAAAATGATTAATTTAATCATCTTTTTATATACGGTACCGTACAATAAACATTATGGTTATAAAATAGTTTGGTATAGGGAAATTCTGATAAAGATGCGTAAAAATATTGCAGTTAATATTTTATTATATAAATGTCGGTTACCATGGTTACGCTGTCTCTGAACAATAATTGAACGCGGCATCTGTTTTATATGCAATCTTTATTTAATGTTGTTCTAAGCGACACTCGGAATTGACCATTAAATTATTACTATAAATATGGCTGCTGATATATCTTATGCCCAATTAAATATTATAAACTGATTTAATCAAATAGAAAGAGTTTAACCTTATTGAATCTCTGGTGAACATATAATAGCTCTCAATGTAAGAATATGACTGATGATTTTGTTTTTTTTTAAATTTAAATCTAGTTATAACTTTCACAAAGATATTTTGTATATTGATGTACATTGAACGTCAGGTGCTGGGGACTATCCGGTCACGACTCTTTGCCCAATGTCTATTTGAAATTACTTATTCTATTTAATTAATTATCGACTTTATTTCCAATGATACAAGTACTTTATTCCCCTGACTTATGTAGTATTATGTAGATATAAAATAGTGAGAATTGATGTTTATTATAAAGTACTAAGGTTGATTTTTGAATACAATAAATGTTAGTTAATACTACGCCTAAGATTGTAATAAGTAGATGGTGTGTTGAAAAATTATCGCTACGATCGGAGGTGCAATGGTCGTAGCACTTTTTTGCCTATTTATATTGATTTATAGATATTGGATGTGTCTTAGGAATAAAATAAATAATTAATATGTGAGAGGATATGAGCCAAATGTATGCTGTATTACAATACAATGTTGGTAACTCGTGTAGGTACTGTTTAATTAAATTTGAATATGTTTAAGAATGAGGCAATCATATTACATTATTAACATAATAATTAGCTTATTTAACTTTAATATTTTAAAAAAAAGTGCAGAAAATTTCCCTATATTAAGTATTTTTTTAATATATATTTCGGTTAAACATTTTTAGGAACTTTATAACCGAACACATCGAGATGAAGTTAAGAAATCTTAATAAGTTTTATTATAAGTACTTATATATTTGTTAACTTTTACATGTGGCGGCGCTCTTATATGTACTAATCTATAACATTTCTACTCCTACTGTTTAAGTGCAATTAAGTATTAATACATAAATAAATATAAAAGCCATATCCAGTAGTATACATTAATACTGAGTGGCGTTACCTGCTGCGAAGCAATAAGTGTACACAACTTTGAACCGCATCAAAATGTCATCAGTGTTTTCGGTAACTAAGTGGACCATGCTACATGTATAACTTTCATAACAAAAAGAGAATTCCGATTTGAATCTGTTATATCAAACTGTCCGTTACATTATGGCCAAGATGCACGTCTTATATTAAATCGACCCACCGATTGACAACCTGCAATGAATTGTAACGTGTTTAGAACACGATAATACTATAACAAGTGTTATAGTATTACCCTAATACCCTAATGGCTAAGTTTAATATAGTAAAAGTCAGGATCAATGACCTCATCTTACTAATTATGATATATACTTAGTCTTGCCATAAATATTGTTATAAAGAAAAGCACAATTTTTTTTTTATACGTAACATTTATTCCTTTCATAGTGAGCTAGTTTAATACATCAATATATAACTATTAAAAATATACAATGTTTATTCGAAGTGGTCTCCATTGGCTGCAATACAGTCTTTTAAACGTTGAGGCCAGTTATCAATAGCAGCACGAACTCTTTCTAGAGGAAAATTCTTCACTGCCAACCGAATGGATCGTTTTAGGGACTCCAAATTATCATGGCGTTTAGAGCAAGCCTTACTCTCTAAAACTGACCATAAATCATAATCCAATGGATTTAGGTCAGGACTTGACGACGGCCAGTTTTCAGTGCTGATAAAGTCCGGAACGTTAGTTTTCAACCAAGATTGGGTGGATCGAGCTCTATGGTGCCGAGTCTTGTTGAAAGCACCATTCTTTGTTATTGAACATGGTGTTAGTTAAAGGCTTAACTACCGTCTCAAGAATGGTATTTTGATAAACTTGTGCCGACGTTTTAATACCTTTTTCACAAAAATATGGCTCAGTCACCCCTTCATAGCTAACACCCCACCAAACCATCACTGAAGTGGGATAATGCCCACGTTGTACTCTGTTTACTAATTGCGAAGCTTCTTTAGAGCTTCCAGCATAAATACGGTCATTTTGTTTATTAAAATACTGCTCAATTGTAAAAATTTTCTCATCCGTAAACAAAATTTTTTTGTGACCTCCCTTTGCGTACCGCTTAAGTAGTTGTTTGGATTTTACCACCCTATTCTTCTTTAAATTATCAGTTAAGAAGTGACCAGTACGTCTCTTATAGGCTGCAAGTCCTAAGTCATCTTTTAATATACGCGACATGGTTCTAGGAGCTATCTTCATCTCCCGAGATAAAATCTTTTGCTTACGGACAGGATTTCTTCGAATTCTTTCCCTAACTGCTTTAATCACCTTTTTCACACGAACGGTACGTGGACGGCCAGATCTTTTTCTGTCACAAACAGAGGAGGTATCATTGTACCTATCAATAGCCCGGTAAACAAACATTTGACTAATACCAAGCGGGTGGAGGGTTTTAAAAATTGCACTTTTCTCCATACCTACTTTATGTAAGGCAATCACAGCGATTCGGTTCTCTTTATCACCCCACTCCATTTTAATATAACAAAATATTTAACAATATAATGGCGCGAAAATAAGAAAACACATCAAGCAATCATATAAAAATGACAGATTCCAAATTCAAACGTAATATTTTCTTTTTTTGAATAGTAACAGTATTTATGGCCAGACTAAGTATAGTCTCTACATAAATAATAAAAATCGGCAGACATTTAAATAGCTGAGACGACACTCATTGGGTTGTCATTTCTGGTTTTTATCTAACTACAGTAAACAATTAGTAAACAAATTAAACAAGAAGAATTCATTTCAAAGCAGCATTAATTGTTTATCATATTCATCTTTTCAATTAATTATACAGATTTCAATTTACTATAGAGTTAAAAACGCTGACTTTTAAATGAATAACTTATAGAGCCTCTAATTACAAGTTTATTTTTATTTCCTACATATTAGTCTAAATAGTGTACATCACATTTTTTTTTAATGAATTAATATTATAATGAAAAAGTAAATTCTCATATTTACTGTCGTTGTTATAAATAAATAAAACTTTGTAAAATCTATAACTATCGATGTATGCAACATAATTATGGTACAAATAAGGTGCAGTGTCTCACATCCCACGGTGTGCTCGTGACTTAGCTGACAGCTACTTTTTTTACTCCTCGTTTTGCCTGCTCTCTTTGTCTACTCTTATTCTAGTTTTGTGTGCATAGATTAATGTAGATGTGTTAAGACATATACTAACCTAGCTTACATTAAAAGAAAATTGTTTCATTCTTAACTGTTGTTTGCACTTCTTATTTATTTTCATTAGTTCAAAACCAGAATGTATGTCCAAAATACACAGAAAAAAATGAATAACAGAAATGATTTCACATCAATTACATAAAAATGAAATATAACAATGAAAATTTCAAATAAATAGTTAAAATTAAAAATTTATAGACACAAACATAAGTATGTATGATTAACGCAAACCGTATTCCTTATTTATTCTATGCAACGTGGGGATGACGGGATAGAGGGAATGTCCTCTCATTTTAAGTTTAAGCTTAAGTACTTCTACATAGTACAACGAATGAACCGCTCCATAAGCATACCAGTTGCGCGGTTTAAAAAAGTTTAAATAATAAATTTAATAATAAAAAGTGCTTTTGGATATACGGAAACTGAGATATATTTTGGGTTAATGTAAATTTATATAAACTTTCTTATACTTAAGAATCAAAACTACTCTAGTTACTCTATATTGGGCTGAAAAAACATGCTGCATTGTGCATAAAATATCGAGTGGCATATCTATTATTTTTATTCTTTGATAAGAGACGTTGTCTTGACTATGGTAGCGTGCTATTGAGTACTATTGCGTTATTATTGCTGTGTTTCGTCCAGGAATGCTGCTCGGATGATGTATGGAAATTTTCGCTTTGCGGAATGATAATTATGGAAATATGGCCTATTTGAAAATGAGAGTCTCGTTTTATTTCTTATTTATGTAATTCTAGTTTGCTGTGATTTAATGGTTTTATTTCGAGGCCCAAACATTGCATGGAGATACCTACTCGAAATTATAAAACTATTATGAATGCTTAACCACTATGCAAGGGCGCATATGATGCATTCATTAAGTATATATTAATCTAAGATTTTTTTTTTAAATAGCAGAGGGGGCAAACGAGCAGGCTGCCCACAATAAAGGTGAGGCCGCCGTCCATAGACACTCACGCGGCTGGTAGCTCGTGAGTGCGTTGCCGGCCTTTAAAGGAAAGGGGAGAGGGACGAGGGAAGGGGAAAAGGATGGGCACCGGAAGATCTCACTCACCGAACGAAACGCGAGGACAAAATAAACAAAGTCCAATTGCATCACTTTACGTCGGTTTTCTGTGAGAGAGTGGTATTTCTCCGGCCGTGCCTGCCCATTCGGCTGAAACTCTAAGTAACAGCATGGCACTCCCACTTAAAAAGATATTAATTTTTTGCTATTTGTTTGATTATTTTTTGATTTTTTATTTATTTATCAATTACAAACAAATTGTTACAGATAAAATACACTACAGAACCATTTAATGGTTTTGGTTGTAATGTACGACTATTACATACACAGAATCTTCAAAAAATATTTTTTCAGTTTTTTTTAATGTTACTCCAGTCGTGCCTTCGACCACATTTGGAGGCATCGCATTAATAAGCCGGGGTTTTATATTGATCATCAATATAATTCCTTTTATATTGATAGTCAATATAAAAGGAAAACCGTTTACTAACGATGATTTTGATCGATATTTTATTAGTATTTATAATTTGAAGTATATAAAAGAACTGCAATGCTTCAGAGGAGCGTAGGCTAAAGCGTGACACATTGAGGAAGTGCAGACCGCAGCGCAGGCGAAGGGACAGCGGCACGTGAAAGTGATTAGCGGCGGACAAAGCTGCCTTGTCGCGCACAACGACTCCTTGTGCATGAAGGAGAATCGGTATGGATGGTACATTAATAATATAAAATAATTACCTATAGTGGAAAAATAAGTTTGACTTAATGCGAAACAGTAGTTAAAATCTTTTAAAAAATCTTATTGTTCGGACTTAGCTTAGTATATGCTTATATAAGCTTCACAACATTTCAAATCAAGTAAATTACTTGTATGAAAATATAAGAGACAACACACAACGATAACCTTCCATCTTACCAAAAATAAATATAACCGTAAAAAGTCGAGTGTTATTTATGTATTAACTTATGGAAGTAAAACCCTGTTAAGTCCTATCTCCCGAAGCGGCGATGTCGCGTGTGATTGAATTTCACCACCCACAAGGCACCCTTTGTTCACCAACAGAGGCAAAAACAAAACACCATGTATTAGCACCACTTCGCATAATATCAACATACTAATTGTCCACCAGTTTGCATGAGCCGTGTCTAATTGTCGAGCGAAGGAACAATGTGATTGTCGTTCAAAATGAGGGGTCATCGTTGAGTGGTTGCCGAATTTTTGTGAAACATGGTAATTGCAAGACAATGCATGAACGTTTGACGGTACGCTAAGGGATCGAGGCCACTGTCTAGATAAGTTTTGCAATTGCTCTGTAAGATTGTACAATACGAGTCTTTTCATTGGTACCTAGTCTCTGCCTATTACCTTCTATTAGTTTCAAAGAGAACTTTGCGCTACTTTAATGAAGTAAGCTTTTAACTGATTACATTCACTAGTTGGCGAGGCACACCTAGAAGTTTTTAATCAGCAGGTCCACCACCAACAACCTTATCTTTAAACAAATAAGTCGAAGACTCTTAATAAGTGTCATTTTAATTTTAAAAAGTGGCCGTAAAAGAGTTTTTTTTTCGCGAGCGTGTCTTGTTGCATTGATGTATTTATTTATTAGTATTGTATTAGTGTACAGAATTAAACGGAATCGAAATTAAATTCTCAAATTGTTATATTTAATGTTTGAATAGAACCCACTTGTATCGTTTTTGAAGTGATACTGGAACCTCGCATTATTAAGCTTTCAAATAATAACCACATTCGCAAAATTGTACAATTAAATAGATAAACGCAAAGGAAATGTTACGCGTACCATAAAAACATCAATTATAATCGATCCTTTACAAATGCAAGCGTAAAAAAAACAACCAGCGCAAGTACATTCAATACCGTCATAAAAATATGATTGACATGTTTGTTAATATGACATCTTTTCGAGCGGTGATATTTTTTTCATCCCACTATCAATCTATGAATATTATTGCAAGTGAATTTTATTTTTAACACACTATTATAGAGTTTAGTTTTGCATGGTCTTCGGTGTACAATTTTAAGGGTTTTTCGGAGGTATTAAACGCTGGTAATCCAATTAGGTGCTTTGTCAAAGGATGTGTATTATGTTTCTATTCAGCCATCATGTTTTCCGTTCATGTACAATAGTTCTATACAACTTCTCGATGACACGGATGAGATATTTGGGTCTTTGTGCAATATATACATCCTCTACCTATATATATAGCATTGTTAACATTTCAAAAGCCATCAATATATAATCAATTGATTGATTTTAGAGGAAAATTATTAAAGTACATAGAACAATTTTGAATCTTAAATCTAAGTAATTGTACGCCTGTTACGTACGCGACCAAGCTGAGAAGCAAGGCAATCAAGAAACTCGGCTTGGTTGTTTTGTTTTTTTGTTCTTAACATTGAAGATATCGTCATAATTTGGCATTGTTTTAAAACTAGATCACAGTCGGCAAATTAGCAAAGCATCTGTCAAATGATAATGTCAGTTCTAAGAAGCGTGATTAGATACACGTTGACATGCGTCACTGTGTCTTTAGGGCATTCGCAGATCACTGACGTGGGTCACCGACAGATAGTATCCGATGACAGCTCGGAAATACGTTCAAATTATATAATACGATGTCATGTGGCGTACTTTTATAATGCTATTGTAAAATGATTTGCTTTAATTGTGTGATTGTCTGTCAAGTATTCCGTTTTATTATTAATCATATCTAAATAACGTTTAATATGTGGAAAACGTTGTGGGTTTCACATAAAAGAATTCTTTGTATTAGTTTATAACAATGTAAGTATGTAACTGTGTGTTTTTAGTATGTTTCTCTCAAGGTTATGAAAGGATAAGTATATCTACAAAAATAAATGTTTATTTACATTAAAAATTGGTTTATATGTGGGTAGGTACTGCCTACAATTACATGCACTAATAAGAGTCGAACATTTATCTAAATGCTAAGAAATATTCACACTATGATCCATAAAGTAATTTAAAAACTTTTAAGCTACACTGTACGGAGGTTGACCATTGACCTATAATAGCTTAATATTAGACTTGACGGGCGTAACCTAAATCAAATTTCTTTACTTTAAAATCAAATCGTCTTAACGTAATCTGTAAAGTAATAAAATCGATCCTCTCGTAAAATTTTATTATGATTACTATCGATTGTCATTTATGTGAATCGTATAATTAGCTAATTGGTCACAGGCCAATTTACGACACCGATATTTCACAGTATATTTAAAACAGTAGTAGGGTTTCAAATTCATCATAATAAATTGTAACGTAAGTAACGTTAATATATAGCAGATTCCGACGTTTAAATAAATATATAGAAATATTACTGTTATTTTACCTATTAAAGTGACAACATAGGACTTTAATGAATCATCAAAGGCATTATATAAACACAAAATATCATTAATATTAACCTAACTAATATAAGTAACATAAAATAAAACAAAACACAAAACTAAAACAAATTTAAAAAGTTCGGTCCCTGTGGCAGAGTACCCACAATGCTGGCGGCATTTCCTCGCTGTATGGCGATGCTTACGCGCTGAGCAAGGAAAGCACCAGCTCTTGGATCACCGGTACATAATATATAGGCATTATATTAGATTTTATTATGGTACATAACAATTTTCATGCAGGGAACGTACGCAGACTTACCCTGGATGTAACGGTCACTAATGGAATGGTTGTAATATTCAAAATATTCTACCTCACGAAATGTGTTAAGGACTACTAATCAGGGCGAGTCAAACCCTGATTCAAGAGTGAGCTTAACTGATATATTTAAACTGTATATCTATTAATTTTCCATCAGTTAAACAGCGACGATCGGTTTTGTTTCACAATTTAAAAACCACAATTTTACATTTATATTAAAAACATAACCCATTTTTTGCCTACTACTAATATCTGGCGAAAAAATACAGTTAACTATAGAGTAATCTTGTATATATAAACACTATGTTTGTCTCCGATGGATTCCTAAACTACATAACCGATTTTAAATTAAATTGGCACACCGTGCGCAGTCTGGTCCAACTTAAGATATGGGATAGCTTAGATCTTTAATTATAGTCGCAATTTTATTTTATTGCAAATTGACAGTCACAATTATCTGTTAACTCTAAAAGATTCTAACAGATGTCGATACTTTTCCGACAAACGTGGCATATAAGCTACAATTCAATAGCATGACTACCACGTGTTATTGAGGCTAAAGTATAAAATAAATTTATTTTGTAGTAAACGAAATACCGCGAAATTCAATTATTTCTACTTTTTTAATAATTTATATGGCAAAACAACGTTTGCCGGTTCAGCTAATATTATTATAAATAAAATTCCCAATTTACATAACAACCGTCCCATTGTCAACTTCCCAGAACTAATCTGTACATTAATCAAAACGAAACTTAATTATTAGAGGTGATTTTATTTAATTTATTTTAAAACGAAATAGCCGGGTCGTCCCAAAACATTTGCCCACGCCCCCAATTACCGTCCCTCATATATCATGTCCAGGAAATTACTATAGCACTTAGCTTAACACACTAATTTCAGTCTCGGTATGACTAGGTTTTTATCCGAATGAAACTATACTTACCGGTACCTATAGGATATGTGTTTATATAAAAAAACCTTTTTTTGGACTAAAATATATTTTATTATGGAAAAGTATTATGTTAACATTTTAACAGGTATTTGAAATAGTACTGTAGACAAAATCTAACAATGTTTATATTTAATATATAAAATTCTCGTGTCGCAGTTTTCGATCCCTTACTCCTCCGAAACGGGTTGACCGATTCAAAACAACGTTTGTCGGGATCAGCTAATAATATACGAGTATATATAGGGACCGTTATGGCATAAACATGATGCAATACGAAGTTGGCTTCACGAGCCCAGTAATTCGACGTGTCCTGGGATCGTCTGGAATTACATCCGCAGTAGGAGGCGGGCAAAAGGCTTTAATGTTGCTCGCGACATTTAGCGATGGGGCAGAAGGGTTTTACTTCAGGTAAGATCAGACACACACTGCGTCATTGCACAACCCAGACGCAGTATTACCCATATAGGCCACAAATAGATCACCCCTCAAAAAATTGCACAAACATATACTAGTCACTTAACGACATATATTTCATTGATGAATGCGCTAAATAGTTTAATATTGAATATTTAAATCACTTCATCCAGCTGCCCGGATTTTCAATTTAATTCACATTCATATATAAATGACATGAACCGAATCCCATACAATTTAATGAGTATCCGATCTTTACAATCCCGATCCACGCACGATCATTATTCAATCGTACTCCCCGAACAATTAATAATACGTAAAAATCATTAACGGTGAGACAAGAGCGTCGCGATCCTTTGTGCCGGATGAAAAAAAAACAATAAAAGGTATAAAAGATGCGACCGGAATCCCCGCTGGGCGGAGGTTCATCGCTAAACCAACACTGTGTGTCGACACGGAATACACCTTTAATATCCTTTTAATGTGCACTAGTTATGCACTGTAGCTTTGTCTGTCAACAAAAACGCTTAATGACCTTGTGGTGAACTTTAAAAGCTTAAACCACACAGTTTCTGATTACTGAGATATCGTTTTGGTATAATGGAATTGAGTTAACAAATGACTTATATATATTTTCAGCGGTTATCTGGTAATGTTATTTTAGAACAAATTTATCCAAATTCTGATAAGGTAATAAAATAAATCATATTAGCATATGGAACAGTAATAAGGTTCATATATATTTTATTAATGTTATCGGTGCCAAAGAACTCGATGACCACCCGGGGTACGACATGGCCGTGGTGACAACCACTGTGACTGACATTGTTCGGGTATTTTATACCATTGATGTCGGGAATATTAATTATTACTTGATGATTTATTAAATTTAATTGAAATATTTAATTATACTTAGATGCGGCCGTATTCAAGCTTTTTGATTTTTTCTTTCTTATAATTACCCATTACAACCTAAATAATAAAGTTAAATTAGTACCGGTGATCCAAGAGCTGTGGCTTTCCTTGCTCAGCGTAGCATCGCGATACAGCGAGGAAATGCCGCCAGCATTGTGGATCCACAGGCACCAAACTTTTTAAATTTGTTTTATTTTTGTGTTTTCTTTTATTTTAAGTTACTAATATTAGTTAGTTTAATATTAAGAATATTTTGAGTTTATTTAATAATTAATTTTGTTATTTAATTAATTAAATATATCGTATTACCGACATTACCTTTTACCTATCATAAATGATTTGTGAAGTTTACAATTCTAAATACATTGTAACATCGCGGGACCCTTCAAGGCTCCCATTCAGTCCCTGCATGTCTCTTTGTCTATAAAAGTGGCTAAATTTATACGCGTTTGTCACGACACAGGCCAATAATTGGATGTCCCGGTAATTTACGGCGACAACATTTACCTTAAGGAACTGTAATAAAGTTTTATTAATCAATAAAATGAGTATTGACATGTTGTTTTTTTATTTTGGAGATGTCAAACGTTTGTCTTTGTACCGCTACCATATATTACTACCTCTAGAATATCTATGCTTTTTTTTTTATTTTTAAACAAGAGTAGAACTTTTGGATGATTCATCTTTGTAAAAACATCTCTTAGATAAGGCTCTCACAACAGTAAAAGGTTAAAAATTACAAATATGAAATACCAAATTAATAGTAGAATGTAGGCTGAACATGATATCTCCTTGAGACATTCGTGATAATTCAATAATTCGATACAATCATGTTCGCAAGTCGAAATTAATAAATAACACTTGTCTATCTAATTGTACTGATAAGGCCACTCACAATAGAACGTTTAGATAAACTCCACAATTGAATTGAGCTGACGTATCAATTAAATAACACTTTTCTTAATAACATTTAATTGCTCTAAAAGCTTTTTAAGTATTGCCCGATAAAATAATTAATATTGATTGTGTCGTAATGTCAGTAGCGAACGAATTTATATATATTTATACTAGTGTTAGACAACGAAGTATTAGTTAGTATAGTTCAAGTATTTTCTGGTATAAATCGAACTGAACATAATAGTTGATGATACACAGACAAGTATTACTTAATTATCGTTTTTATAATAGACAATTTAATTAGTTATATTAATTAAAAGCGATTTGACATTATTTTAATGTAGCAGCCTCGTCTCTATCTGATTGTGATAAAAAGGGATAAATTAGTATTTTACTAGATAGATAAGAAATAATAAGAAAATAGATAAAAAGAAAATAGAAATAAAATTTCATATTACTAGTGTGTAGTAGGTTTTTGTCATGCCTCTTCTAAGCAGGTATTAATTCAGAAGGTATCATCAAAGGGACGGGCCTATTATTAATAATGCGAAACGTTTTCAACAAAAACAACTAATGAAGTCCAACCAGAGTTTTATATCTAGTAAAATATCACATCGTAAATATCCGTCAGTCAAAACGATTAGTTGAAAAAACTGTCCTTCAATTAAACTAGTAAGCGAAAACCGATCTTATACCAATTGAATGATAGATGAAAGTAGCGTGCACATTAATGTTGATGTAAAAATAACATGATACAACGCGGGTCACTTTTGCGGCGATGCCTATTTTTTTCTAATTTCGTGTTTTCTTTGTCGGTGCGTTTATTGGGACCGAATGACACGACAGGTGACGATCGATTTTTTTCTATCGAGGGGCGGTTCAAAAGAATTGTCAGACATTTTATTGCGTGTCCGTATGTCTGCTAGCTAATTTGACCGTTTTTAATTTTACGCACATGTTACGTCTTCGTTGGAAATATTACAAATTTAATAACTATTTCGAACAGATCATCATAATTGTACTTCCAGTAAGTTAGACCATGATTTTTTATCTGGCACGAGTAAGTGCAACGAGTCAGTTATCTTTGGAGAGCTGATTTGAAAGCTGTTTCTAAAAAAACAACAACTCGCGTATGTTTTTAAGAATTCTCTTAGATAACTATGATAATATGACATGTAATAAGACATAGACAATAACTAATGACGACTAAAGACTATTAAGAACTATTCCTATAAAGCAGAGAAGAGCCGCCATCCACCGCTTGATAATCATAAAAAACGATGATTATAATCCAGTTGCGAGTCATCACCGTTGTGGGGCAAATCTAGGAGTTACGTTTCTGGGTTCAATACATACCGGTTTAATTATTAAAACAAAGTCTTCGGTTCATAGCCGGTAATTGAACGCACGACCTGAGCAAAACCAGTGCAACAAAGATGTGAAATCATACAATTATTACATAAATATCTTCTATTGGTTATGAAAGACGTAATGCTGTTAGCCTTAATAGCTCTCCGAAGACTAAAATCTGCATATTGCTAAATTTAAATTTGGAACACAATTGAATTCAATCCAACGATCCATAGACAATCCTATTACGGCTCCCGTCTTCGTTGGTGGCCAGTGACAAAAAGTAATGGAAGATTAAAATTCACTTTACCGACAATCGTACACAATACAAATGTCACCATTTCATTGTCAAACGATTTTGCGGTGGCGCTACTTGATTCAAAGTCAATTTTTTCCGAATTTTTTGCCGAGCCCATATTTTAGGGTCTACTGACTTATAATTATTAGTGACATGGGTTTATGAAAAATGGCCTCAATAGAATTAAACGTTTTTGTTATAATCATAATAATAATAATATCTTTATTTCGGACAACAAAAAGTTCATACACATGTTTGTGTTAGTATCAATAATTTCTTAATGAAGCAATATTTTTTTTTAAATAAATAAACTATTTTTAATGTGACAATTTGTACAGTGACGAAGAAGAAATGAATCCACTCTATCTGAGATCATTTTCAGGACGCTGTTAGGGCTGGCCCGCGCCCTACGAAGCAAGGAGGCCGATCTTTTAAGCATGGTTGCATAAAAGCAGTCTAGGCCTGCCTCCATGACATATGTACTGCAGAAGCGGGGCAGTCTTATGAAAATTATTAAATTCATTATCTCATTGTGGTAATGGAGTACTTATCAGATGAGTTTTTTTGGCCATTCGCTAATATTTTTTTAAAGTGTCTAGAATGTGGAAGGAGATGACCGATGTCTTTTTTAAAAGATTTAAATAAATATGAATATGTAATTTTGTTGTAACACGTTATTTCAAAGAGAAAATGTCTTGTATGGAAAGTGATGCCCGTCAATGACAGATTTACAATGAAAGCTCAATAATAAAAGTCGGTTAAAACAGAGAAAGTATCAATCAATATTATCTATATCTCAATTTGATTCGGTATCTGATAAACTGAAATATTTTTAGTACATAGTATTAGCTCAGACTAATCAAAGACATTGTAGCTTTCTAATGTACTAAATTAACTTTTACAATATTAAATAAATTTTAGTTTGTACAACTCGGGTGCATAGACAAGCGTACTAAATAAAGCATCTCTTTAGAAATTGTCACTCCATCACTTAATATATAAATTAAGAATGTATTATTTTTTCTATATCTTCGGTTGCCTGGATCTCCGGATCCCTGGACCTCCGGTTCGCTTCGATTCGCGAAGAGATCAGTCCCTTGTTTCTTAATTTACGTTTTTTTTATTATTATATGTTCTTAGTGTTTTTTTATTAGATAGTTTTTTTTGTCACAAATAATGTTTTATTATTAATGTGTCTTTCGTTGTAATTGTGAGTAAATTAGTTCTAATATGAGTGTATCATATTCAATTGCAGTCTGGTTGTGACGTATACTGCCACTACAAATAATCCGTACATCCAAATCCCTAAAAAGCTCGGTGACACCTCATCTCCTCTACCCCTCCCTTTTATGCACCCGGTGTACCATCTCGCTCGCACAAAACGCCAACTCAGCAAATCAGCGCTGAGCTGTATGCCATTTAAGACTAGCTATACAATTTAATTTCCTACGAAAGTATACTGCAATTGTGTATTTTAATTAAAGACTCAAAAATTTAAAATAATAATTAAATAATTGAAACACCGTGATTCAATAATTCATAAATTTTAGTTGTCGTAGAAAATGTTCAGGGAAAACTTAAAGCGCTCTATGGCTTTTCTATTTAATTGTTAGCACTGCCCACAACGCAGCGACACAATGCGACAAACGCGAAGCTAACTAAACAGGCGTAAACGACTTTATATGCCACTCAAATCTCGCCTCTAATACATAGTATTAAAGACCATGCTCCACATTGTGCGACACATTAGAGGACATCTCGTAATAGAATCGAGAACAGCCTAACTCCCTGTTGGGCAATAGTGAACCTTATCACCTTGGAATAACAAAGTGTATAAAAGAGACACGGTTTTTAAATGTCACGAATGTAGTCGTCTCTTTTCTGTGAGATCCTGTCGCATCTGCCCAACTCCTTTGGCATCCTTCACATAGCCTGGCATCTTTTATCCCGCTCTTTAGCCAGTGTCCGGTCGCCCTGGGAGTTAGACGGTCGTGTTGTGTCCAAATAATATTTAGTGCTTACGAAGAACTGTTTGTGAGATGTACTGTGTGGATTGTTTTCAATTGTGAATAGAAAAACGTATTCATGATTCAGGTTTGTTACATTTTACCGATAAGAATTCCAACGAAATTTAAACAATAAATAAAATGTACATGAGCTTCATTAATTGGTATTCTTCTTATAAATAAGAATTGTGTACAATTCGTTCTATTATTGAAAGATGTTTGTTTAAATTTTGTAATTTAAAATATGTTATGTTAAGACAAATAACTATAAAAAACATATCTAATAAGACACTACCTATGTACGCCTGCTACTACCTACTTTCATGTTTAAACTGTGCGTCGGCAAATTATATTACTGCTATTTCAAACATTACCAATCTACAAACTCATTCCCATTAATTTAATTCAAAATCCACCAAACAGAAACCTTTATGTTTTTTTTATATTGGTTAATGTAATTTAAACTTTTCGTATTTAATTAATTACTTACACATATGTACTTAATACATATATTAACAGATTTTTTCAATATAATCAATAATTCACTGATCATATCTTATAAAGGATTTGCTGGTTAAAAAGATCAATTTACTAACCGAAGAATAGGGATGAAAATTATAACATAGACATACATAGACAATACAATACACTAAATCTGTACCATAAGTTCTTTATCGTATGAATATAAATTATGTTCTCTTAGATTTTTTTCTATATATCATATATCAATTGTCTATTTACGTTATGTTCGTGGTACAATGTTGAATGATACGTGTCATTAATAATAAAAAAGTGTTCGACAGAGTGGCGCAGTTTGCGATTAGTTTATTTTTTCAATCTATTTTAAAGTGAATGAGTCCGGTGTGAGGCGAAACAGACGTTGAGGTGTGTAAAGTAAACATCGGTGATCTATCGAGTTATTTTAGAGAATTGACCATAGCTATCCATAGAACAGTATGTGATTGGTTTCTATCGTCTATACAGTCCACTTTCAGACATTTTTGAAAACATTTTACCAAAACATTAATTATATATCAGAAATATAGTATTAACTATCACTATTCAACTGTATTCAAAGCTCGAAACTTGAACTTATAAGTTTTGATAATGGTAGTGCTTTTGATTGAGCGCGTCCAATCTGTGCATCTAGCGCCACCTAACGGTTAATGACGTAGTCATAGTAAAAAATTGTTTTGTAGGTATACCAATATTAACTGAAGACTATAAGTGAATTGTAGTGATCAAAAGAGTTTTTGAGCTTCCCAAAATGAATGCTTGCGTTTAAACATCCGTTCAACAACAGATCAATCGATTGTTATTAAAATAATTGACGTATATTAATTGAATATCTGCGTCTTTCGTGGTCTCTTGAAGGCCAGGGTCAAGGTAACGTGCTAAAAGGTCAACTGTTTATGTACAGGCGTTATACAATTACATCTCAGGAGTTCGCGGACTTGGCAGACATCTCTCGTCTTAACCATTGAACCATTTAAAGATAGAGAGAAAGAGAAAAAACTAATACAGTTTTGCAAAGCTTTTCTTTGTTATTTAACATTGCGTACACATACGAAGGAATAGGATGAAAGTATTTACTTAAATTTTTCATACCTAGGTACTGATTTATATATTTTTATTAAGAAGGTATCTGACGTTGCAGACCAATATCCAACGTTTGTTTTCTATGGTGTCTAACGTTTGTCTTTTATATAGAATTACAAAAGCTAAACTTAAGCTTTATGCTTAACCTGACACATATAAGGTATAGAAGTTATTTTAGCATAGTACAACTACTTTTACGTACGGAAATTTATGTTAATTATTATAAAGTAGATAATGCCTCAAATTGAGAATTGAGAAACTAGTTAGCGGCAAAAGCTTATTATTTACTTTCATTCCTGGCTTAAATATTGATTTATCGTAACCTATGCATGTTATGGAGTACTGACACTTTGTTATGTATATGAAAATGTTTTATTATTTACATTTAATAATGTTTTATATATAATGTATTCTAGGTACTAATAGGTACATTATAAGAGAATACTTCATTTTTTATAGAATACATTTCAAACAAATATGTTTTAGGTTTTACGACCCTAAACATATACTTTAAATAAATACATATTATAATACCTAAGCCGATTAATATATTTATTTAAAAAGCTGTACCTTCGCAGAGGACTGTTCGCCACGGTACGGCTCCTATTATTTTGTATTTATTATGATTAATAATAGTTCTATGATTAAGAATGAGTAGACCCAAAATATATTTTGAGTAGGTACCTATGTCCTTATTTTACCAATTACTAGAACTTCTATATATAGGTTAACTTATCTTTCTTTAAAATTCTATTGTCTTTTAATAAAAATGTGACTAATGGAAAGAAATAATTATATTTTTACTTGTCGTCAAGCGTCGCTAACCGTCAAAAAAGCAGGTTCGATCCCGGCCGCGTCGCCGGCCCTTTCTTCCTATGCGCAAAATTAACACTTGTTTTTTCAGTAAATGCCAACATTACGATGAAACTGGCATATCTTAAACCGAACAATTTACGGCATGAGGCCAAGCCATTTATCACAAGTGGATTGTCGTTTGTAGATTAATGAAATTCTTTAAATAATTTAGCGTTGTACAAGACAGAAATAAACGCCAAACAGAATTATAAGGTGCAAAGTAATTTTATAGGTTCGGCCCGGGGCTGAGATGTGCCGAGTGATACAACTCGTCTGAAAGGTTTTAATTTTCGCATTGTGATGAATATTATAAACATACTGAATATTTTGCAAGGAATGTTAGATCTACGGCAACATTACTATAACTTTTCTTAATACGTTGTTGTTGTTAAATTTATTATATAAAACCCAGATATTTCCATCCAGTTATGATTTGGAAAATCTTCATGGTTCGCTTTCTTTACGTTTCACGTTGGCGGATCGGTTACCAACTCTTCTCTTTAGAAATCCAGCAGTCTAGTAGATAAAATCCTCAGGTTTTTTCCTACAATCAACGAGATTGCGGATTTCACACATACTCAAACTCAAAATATCTTTATTTAAGTAGGTAGGTAAAAATTGACGGTTCAAAAGTGTCTTTCTCTTTAGAATTTAGTAAATTTTTACACTACCACAAGCCATAAATATGTGGTTGACTTTTAGCCTAGGCTTAAACATACCGGTCAACCTATTCTTATGTTTGTTAACATGCCTTCGGCTAAATATGCCTTCACCCAATACTGCCACCATTAAAGACCCGGAAACACTCAGATTCGTGGTCAGTTTTGCTTCTCCATATATTCTCTCTGCGAATCCCTTTCCCCCGATTTAAGTCAATAGTCTTGAACACCACCTCACTGCTAAAAGAGTGAAGTTCGTTATTCTCACCACTGTCAAGGTTCCGGCAATTCTGCCTACAGGCATAGTGAGGGATGGAATGCCTAGGAATTAATAATCACCTGGAGTATGTGATGGGTGCATTGATTTGGGAGGCCACTTGAGTCTAGACACTAGAAAAAAGTTTTTAATAAAAATATACCAACTGGTCAAGATTAATTTTTATATGAATTTCTTTCTGTTATTCATTTATAGATATGTATAGTTTTAATACGTTGAACAGTATAACACTATGAAAGTTTATTTATGAATAACCCAAAAATCAATTAACTTTGGTATTACTCGGTAATAGACTGTATGTCGACAGTTTTCTATGAATTTGTATTTTTTTTCAATAATTATTTTTTATTTTAAAACGCCGACCTCTTTATAGTTTCACTCAATGCGTGAATTGTTCTCTTATCAGTAAGGTAATTGTCTCTATTGTTGTCGTCGCGCAATTCAGCAAGATTTTAATTCAATTGTCTCACATACGGCATTTTTCAAAGTAAGCGGCTGTTTTTGGAAGCTCATTGTCTCTTTAGGGTGCTATAAAAGTTTGCTAATATTTTTGTTTGTAACTCCATCTTATCGCTGTGTTCAAAGAAACGTTTATGATTTCCCGCTTAACATATGCGAAATACACCTGGTATTTTAAAACATTATTATTAAAACTTGAAATACATATTTGGATAACTTCAATATGAGATGTTTTTAGAAGTAGGTATACATATTTTAATATTTTTTCTTTGCACATTTCACTCTTTTATAACTGAAAGTCCCTTTTTATTTGACAGTTTATATTATATAGATAACATAGTGCAGTATTTTACAAAGCCCTGGAGACGTAAACAAATGTACCGTTGAGTTGACTTTAGGTATATACCTAAAGTCAACTCAACTTTGGTTACAATAAAAAAAATCTAAGAGTAAAAATAAATCATCGCAGTATGGTATATGTAACCGATACTACGAAAAGAATCTAAAAAATGCTACATGAATAGTTTCATAAAAATATAATGTATAAATTCAAATACCTCATACCTCAATACCTCAAATTAACAATGACACTTTTCTAAAACATAAGTTGTTAGAACTTTACCGACTTCATTTCGAAATTATACAAAAGGTCATAAACCACTAATCCTTAGCAAGTGGCACGGGTTGAGTCTATTGTTTCGTTATCAGTAAACCCAGGTAATATCCTCATCCCCACCATTTTGACAGTATATACTTTAATTAAGCATTTGCAAGGTCAGTCCTGTGACAGTCGTCGAATAGTGCAGTTTAGCCAGATTTTGTAAATTCTGTGATGAGTGACAATTTAGACAAACTCACCCAGTTCGTTAAGCGGTGGTGGGAGGATGATTACGACAAGGTAAATATCTATAAGAACTATTTCATTTTATCAAGTATTTTTACTTGGTATTCCAATATTTTTATTCATTCTTCTTATAAGATAAACCAAACATTTCTAGTCTACATTTTTATTGTATTTTTTATTAATTTTAATGTTGGATACACACAATTTTTTGTATGAATAATGAACTTATTTAAACTAATTATAGAAATAGTTAACAAAGTCACTTTTTGACGTTTGCTCCTAGTATATTGACAACTCAGTTAGTGGTATTTCAATGCCGACAGTGCCTCGGGTTCGATCCATGGTCAATACTTATATTATGTTAAAGTAATGTAATACATATAAACTATCAATTATGTTAACCGTTAGATAACCCTGTAAATTGGATCCAAGGGACTAACCTTAAATATTATAATATTTATTCATCTATAAAAATATAGAGTACGTCTAGATTAGTAAAAGCTACATTCAGCTTATTCGTCAACAAAATACCATAAAAATCAGCCAATTTCATTATTTATATCCAAGATTGACAATGAACATTATCCATAATAAGCTAAAAAACTAAAGAAAATTACCTTCCAAATCGATATTTGACCTCTGGCTTATCCAATTATTATTAATAGCCATAACGACGCCATGAGGTGCCCTAAGCCGAGATTAAGATAAGCCACAATTCTTGTCCACACTATATCATTACTACGTATTAAACTTGGTATGAACAATTTTGTATGGCATCTAAATTGACAATATGTTATATACCTACATGATAAACTCAGATATTATATATGGGAATGTAACTGAAAATGTACGTAAAACTCTCTTTACGAACTTTTAAATATATCTACATAATTATTAATTTTCAACTGTAATGGCGTTATTTTACTAATTAAATAATCAAAATAATTTCGGTCAACTTGATGTTTTAAGTACTAAACAGGTTTGAGTAATTGCGCAAAATACGTTTATTTAAAAAATCATTTATAGAACAACTATCATAGAACGCATTTGAATCGTTTTAATTTTAATCTCTACGCGTTTTCGTACGCGACCAAGCTAAGAAGAAGCAGGTATGAAAGTCAGCTTGCTAAGTTTTATGTAAATAAGTATTATTGTGTCAATACATATTTGAAACATGAAAATTTCGTTAGAGAACTTAACTAAATGTAATATAGTTTTATTGAGCTACCTGCTACTTGCGGTCATATATCTCTCGTTCTTCAAAAGCGGCAACCTTAAGGCTATATACTATGGTGACAATAAATACTCAAAATGAAAACCGAAATATTCTATATAAATACTAGTATTGTAATGTAATAAATTTATTATGGCCAAGGTATAGTTTAAAAAAGTACTTTGTTTTAAAGTTTTATCAATTCTACGAATAGGAACTGTATGAAACTCTGTCTCAAGTTAGGCAACTTTAAAAGAGTCGTATTTGTTATAGCCTTATATCTAAAGTCTTAATCTGTTCCATAATCAAGTTTGGACAAATCAAAATTACTGAACATAATATAATTATTGTGTGTAAACCTTAACTTTTACGGTGTGTGTAGGCCTATAAATAAAAGAAAAAAACATTAAACGAATATAAATATCGGTACATTTAAATTGAATTAAAGTTTGTTTTTATTTTTAAGCTGCATTCATTTTATATTTATCCAAAAAGCTTATTATAAAAATAGTTTTTCTTTTATGTACAAAAATATTATCAGATAATACGCATTGCCATGTCATTGCGTGTGACCCGAGTCATAGAGGCGATGTAAGCTTTACCTCATACGACAATCTGTCAAATGATTTTGCGATTCAATTATATTAAATGTATACATGACAATTTAGGCTGTAATCGTATGTAATTATGGTTATTGTTGTGTGTACAGAAATTGTGATATATGCGTACAAGGAGGCGTGGGTGTATTATTTTTGAGCTTGTTAAGGAAAAATGATGTTTATTACAAGGTGATAAGGTGTAACCGTGTCACTGACCTTACATTGAGTTTACTGCGTTTTTGCATGTTTTTTGTAAGAACGTCAAATACAAGTTTGTAAATATGTCTTGTGTTCATATTTTTGCGATTGACGTTTTAAAATCTTTATTTATGGAATGCATTTTAACTGGAATGTTGTATAAATCGATGATAATTACCAAACATTAGTGCTTTTTTAAGCTTTTCATATGTGCAGGTTGTGCAACAAAACTATTAGTTATACGAAACATCCAATTATTTATTTCTAACTATTAAAACGATCCTAATAAGATAATACCTAATAATCTTCCTAAACTTTCAAAACCCTTTCGTAAGTACTAGTTATTATAATAGATCCAAGCGTCATTTATACATCATAATAATGACAAAACCACACGAAAATACAAATTCTAAACATTAAAAACCCTATCATTTCATGCAGATCAAAGGTATACTTATAATAAACGACAATTTATTATGTAATTTGTGAGATTAGAAAGAAAATTTAAAAGTCTTGAAATTGACTGACGCGTCGGCCAAATGACTATTTAATTTTCCTCAAGGACATAATAATATGGCTGCACCGTTGTATTACATGCTATAATCGAGTGACAAACGGTTTTAAATTTCGAATGGGGGTGGCATTTTTTAATAAATAGAGGTTTTATACCTTTTGAGAAGCAGAGACAACAGAGAAAAAAATTATCGTATGATATCATACAAAGAATGTTTTTTTAGGTTGTAAGATATTTGTTTTAAGTATTTATTCGACAGTCATAGAAATACATAGTTTATGGGTGTGGTAAAAAATAATATCGTCGTTAAACTGTATAGATAGTTAAGTAAGACTAATATCATATTTCAAAAGATCACAGCTATAAATTAGCTACGGTTAAATATAGAATAAAATCAATCAGTCATTTATTACCAAGTTCCGAAATGTAGGTGCGGCAAACAAAAAGATTTTGACAACAGCACCAGCCCTAAATACTCAACAAATTAATAGTAATTTAGTTTTTTGATTAAATCGTTTCAAACACGCGACACAAACCACTTTTCTATTCTTCGCATCGACTCGAAACCTTCATTTTACACAATTTTACCCAATTGCTCTTGGTTCTTGGAATTAATTTGATATTAGGTTGAACGCAAGGTGTGGACTCGATTGTTAGAATCGCTAACGTTCAATTATATTTAAAACCCTTACGTGAATTACTTTTGAATTACGGGAAATGAGAAAACTTTAGAAATGTATGCAGCTGATTAGGTTTCTAGATGCAACATGATCGCCTTTAAAATTTACCGTTTTGAATTCTTGTATAATATACCTAATTATAAAGAATTGCATTATTAATGTACTGCTAAGATTTTATATTCATATTAGTTATCATTATTAAAATGTGGTTTTCCACTTTTCAGGAAACGCAATCAAGTACCTCAGAACGATGGAGTGGTCGAGGGCCAGAACACAATATGGCCCTGCAACAGATACTTAAACTTCAGGAAGCCAGAGCCTTGCATAAAACTTCATTGCTCCCCATCTACAAGAAGAATGATATGCCATCACCTCCTCCTAGTCAAGATTATGAAGAAATGAGAAACAAAAGTGTGGAACCCTCTGATGCACGACCATTTGAACAATTAAATTTAGAAGCTGAATTCCGTAAACTCATAGAGAGAACCGGCCATGATGTAAGAAATGAAGAATCACTCAAATACTTTCAGCATATGCTGGAAATGAAGCAGAATCTGGACTACTTAAACAACATACAGAGGAAGGAACTATGTTTTATCGAAAACAATTCGGTCAGTGTAAAGAAAGAGACTCTGTCCCCAGAATACCACTGCAACAGCTCTGAGCAAGACTCTCTCCAAAGAAGGTCTCCGACTGAATCCTCCGATGCTGCTCGTCAATCTACCTCATCCAGCCCTAAATCTGTAATAAGTCCTGTTACTTCAACTCCATTGAACCACCTTCAAAACATGCAACCTTTTGACTTCCGCAAGCATAAACACCATAACCCAGCTCACAATGCGCAAGATGTAACGCCAACCAATGAAACACATAGTCACCAAGAAGCATCGGACCTTATCAGGAATCAGTTTTTTAACTTCCAACTACCATCAAACTTACCAATTCCTAATATGTCAATGCCATCTTCATTTTCGCATTCAGCAGCTATGGTAGCAGCACTGAGTCAAAATCCTATGGGTTTAGCGTCGTTACAGGCTCTTTTGCCTCAAATGTCTTCAAAACCAAGTGACCACACCGAAAGCAAATCGAACTCAACCAAAGATCGGTCTGATGATGAAAATGTTTTAAATCTTAGCAAAGATGCATATACCGAAGCCCAACAAACTAGAGATATGATAAATAAATGCTTAAGCCCTCCTAAACGTCAATGGAATTCATCACACTTACCTTTAAACTTAGGGACTCAGTTTATCAATCCAACTACGGGGAAGAAAAGGGTTCAATGCAACGTCTGTCTCAAAACCTTTTGTGACAAGGGCGCTCTTAAAATACACTTCTCGGCCGTTCATCTCCGCGAAATGCATAAATGTACTGTTGAGGGTTGCAGCATGATGTTTAGTTCTAGAAGGTCAAGAAACAGACACAGTGCCAACCCTAATCCAAAATTGCACTCACCGCATTTGAGAAGAAAAATTTCACCACATGACGGTAGAAGTTCACAGTCTCATTCGGTTTTATTATCACCACATGCTGCGGGTTTGAATATACCACCTGTCATGAATCCTATGCATGCATTTAACTCTTATCCACTTCTTAATTCCTCACAAAATATGAGGCAGTATCCGCATCATATGCAAATGGATTATAAAAACAACTTATGTATGAACTTTCCTACAATGGAACATACTCATATTTCAAGGAGAGAATCAAGCTCAGTTGAAACTAAAGACCACGAAATGCAAGGAGAATCTGATGAAGATGATGGAATTGTGGTCGTAGCAGGTGATGATGATGAGTACGATAATGAAAACAATTTGAACCAGGACGGATATTATTCACATTTGAATAAAACAAATAAAACCCTTGATGAATCAGAAACAGATTATGATCATGGTAGTATTAGTGATAACAATGATAGTTTTGAGAATAGAGATGGAAAGAAAGATGAAAATACAAACCCTGAAGTTATGAAGAGAAAGAGGAAAAATTTCAATCCTATCCGCTTACCCAATAACTTTTCGTCCGATGACCTTTTAAAAAATGCTTCAATCTCTGATGAGAAGAATGAAAATGAAGCTCTCAACTTGAAGAAAGTAAAATACGACGACTCAGAAAGCGGTAAAAATGAAACACATAGTTCTCTAGACCGTGGTACCCCGTCGCGAGGTCATAAAAATATCAAACAGGAACCAATTGAAAGTGATTCTTTGACTGATAATGTCTCTATCAAAAAAGAACCTGTTGATGTCGAAACTAAGGACAGCATTTCCTATTCATCTAACCATTTTTCATCTGAAAATTCATTGAAACGACTAGAAAGTTTATCCAAAGGCAATTTTCCCAACACCCCAAAGAAAAGTGACTCACAGAATCCAGTCGGTCCTTACAACCTGTGTGTGAACGACTTCACAGAGTTCTCTGATAGATCACCATCCTCTTCTGTCTCAAGTTACGATTACAACACCGATGATAATCAAGGCCAAATCTACGGCCATTTTGATGATGGCTTTTTCATCACAACAACAGATATACCCATCGACACAGAAAATCCATTGAAATGTAAAGTGTGTGATAAATTATTTCAAAACATCGTCATTATCAAAACGCACTACCAAAATGCTCACTTAAAGGTTATGTATAAGTGTAATAACGACAAATGCAAAGCTGCGTTCACAACGCGACGAAGCAGAGACAGGCACAGTTCAAATATCAATTTGCATAAACGAATTCTATCTGACATAAGAGCTGATGACCACAACATTGTAGAAAACACTCGCGAACAAATGGAACTCCTGACGAAATACACAGATGACGAGCGACCTATACCCTATATAGAGTCTTCGAAATATTACAGAGTGAAAGATATGAAACCAAAAAATTTGAATCATGTACCTCTGAGTGCCGCTTACCCACCACTGCTACCAGAAGCGTATTTAAATCGTGATATGTTCAATCAAAATCCGTTTCTGTTCACACCATTTGGCATTTTACCAAATTTCGCTCCTATGCCATTTAGTTTCTTGCCACCTAACATTAATGCGTTCGGTCATGCTCACAATTACTCACCACCGCCAAAATTGAATTATCTCATAGACGAGGAAGCACCACGACCGAACAGAGACGGTTATTATCCATGTCGCAGTTGTAGAGAGTGCTTCAAAGATTTGATCGGTTTAAAAGCGCATTGTGAGTCGGCCCATGCGCATTTATTGCATCGTTGTTCAATTAATGGTTGCAATGCGGCTTTCTTTTCAAGAACAAAAAGAAACTCCCATACAGAGTCGCACTATACACAGAGATCTGAAAAGAATAATACATTGTGATTCATGTATTTTTTTGACTCAATACATTTGTGATGATATTATAAGTTTAACTATGTAAAAATGTGTTTTAAATTCAATAACCGTTAATAAAGTTGTCATGTAATGTACTTACATTCCATACTGTGCAATAAATTTGTAAATATAGTAAATAAATTGAATTATATAAAAATTTCATCTATTTATCTTTAAGTGTTGGTGCTAATGTGTATTATCCAGTAAAATCATCGTAAAACCTGTATTGTGAAGCTTTTATGTAATTTTGTTAATTTTAAGAACCAAAAAGTATTATTAATTGTGAGGTTATTGTGTATAATAAAACATCTTTTTGCCAAATAGTGCATAATAAATAATTTCAAGTTTCCTATGTTGTCGTTTTATTGTAAATTTATTTAAAATAAAACTCATATATATATCAATAAATTTATCAAGTTATCTTGAGATATACTAGTTAATAATGTTTTAGTTACGCCATATTTGTAATAATAATGACAGTAAAAACTTGTCACACAAAAAAAAACAAAAAAAAACGTAACACTAACAAGATATAAATATTATTTTTAAGCATACAAGTATTAGGGAATAAATCTATAAATAAAAATAATATAAATAAAAATACTTGACTCAATAATAAAGAAGTACTTTATATGCAAAAACTAAATAATCAATATCAAGTTTGGTGATAGGTCTAATTACGTATGAGATACATTCAGACTAAGTTTTAGTCTATTTTAATTATTAACTATGAGATATTTGATTTAGTTTAAGAGATATAAACGCTGTCAAACAACCTCTGCAACTTACATTTAAATATCAATAAACAAAGAGATTACAAAGTTATTTTATTAAAATGTAGTCAATACTTAGAATATATATTAGCCTTTGATTAAATTAAGTCGAAAAAATTTACCTTACAGTAAAGGTAATAGGTATTAGTCAAAGTTGAGTCAACACTTAATTAAAGCCCAAGTTCGATAATAGGATGTTTAAAAATGGAACACGCACGCGACGTCACAAGAAGCGACAGCGAAATGTCACGTCGCCCTCACGTGACACCTGACACTTGATACATAATCGATATTATGAATTAAATATCGAAGGTATATTGTTGAGAGTAGTGTTGGCGTTGTTGTTAAGCGATTGTCAAAAGGTCGTTCAAATACAACTAACTACCTTCATCAATTAGGTAGGTAACTAATTTACATTATTAGATTTTCCCGATCATACGGTCAGATTGCATACTTATAGAAGTTCATTAATTTTTTAAACATTAAAATAGAACCGATTTTGTATCATCATTTAAACCATTGAATATGTTAATGTCAACTACAAATAAATGACTGTGAAGATCTATAAAATCTATTAACATAATAGGCCCATATTGGCCCTTTATTGGGCACGTACTTACTCTATAAAGTATACAGAACTGAATATAAATTTGTTATAAAAATTATCTGCCTTCGTAATTCCGACATTTGAAAAGCGGTAGGCAGAGCAAAATCGCTCGAATGTTCATAAAGCGTCAGTCCTTTCATTTACATAATACACTCTCATCAAACACATTTTGAATTTGGAACGTTACACAATTTTAATAATAAGGCCCTCTATACACGTGCGACGAGAGGTTGTGCTACTTGAATTCGAAAACATTTTACGATAGACTTCGTCGTTCATTATTTTTATACATACATAATATTGAATTATACTAAACCTGAAATAGGTAGTTATTTATTTAATTGTTAAATAGAAAGCGTTTGTTACACTACGTACATTTAATTACCAAGTAATTATAGCACAAAGTTGGCACCGACCGAAATTTCAACATTTAAATCTGACAATGTAGCCGAACCCCTAATTTGCTGCCAAAATACTGGTGGAAAATGTTGCGATTATAGTGCAAACCAATTTCGTTCCTATTTTAAATAGTTAGGGCTTATTTTATTAGTGGCCAATCGAATTCGATATTCAAATTCAAAATAACAATTCAAACGAACTTGTCAGCAATTTGTTCTGAAGACGCTCTTCTAACTCACAAAGAACGCTCCTATGTATTAGTGTGCCGTCACGCGATTTTTCAAGGGTCTATTTATAATGTAAAACAGGTATATTCATTTATCATTATTATTGAAGTTAAGTTAAATAATACAAATATTTCTTACTCAGTTCGTATAACCTTCTTCTTTATATTTATAATTATATAGAGGTACCTAACGATTTTTATATGTTATGCAGTGACGTTACCTAAATACAACTACTATATTAACACAAAACTACTGTTAGGAGGTACTTAGAACCTTGTCTAAAGTTACCTACTTAGTATAAATGAAAAACTCCCTGAAAAGTAATTCCTTAAAAATATTATCTAGATATAGATTTGAAGACATGTCAACATTTGAAAATATCCACGTGTAAGACATCCCTTCTGATCGCGCCTTTAGCACATTTGAATAAAGAAGTCTGACTTTCTAAATCTATATAGGCCGTTATTTGTGACCCATTATTAGGGCCCTGGGGAAATGGTCCTAAATAACTAGGACCTACTAATAACTGTCTCGTTTTAGATATAATAAATGCCTACAAAATATATTTTACCTTTAGGTATTATTGAGTATGCTAATCCAAAATATAGATTTCCATATAGCTTATAAGAAAATCATCGCGTCATCCAAATACCTACGTTTAGACCAAACAACGGTATTTGCTTTTATTAATAATAGCTATCTATGTATGTAACTTATAATTATTAAGACATTGCATGTCATTGAACATTTATAAAAATAGGCCACTACAACAAAAAAGTAATCATTCAAATTTCGAACTCTTAAGAACCATAAAGCACGGGCCACTTTTGGCACAGGCTATATCACGCAAACTTCGCCTGAGGGCTTAAAAAAGGAACAATCCAATTCAGACAACTCGACTTTTGAATTTGGAAGCGTCACCGCGAGCGGTGCCGCCATATTGCACGCGACGCGTACAGAAATTGAAATAGTAATTAATTTTAATCATACAAGTTTTGTATGTTAAATATTAATTGGCATATTTTTTTTAATTGTTTATGGTGTTTTCAAGAGTATCAAAGTTATAATATAATCACTCCTACATTCCCTGAAAAGAAGTATTTCTAATTACTCAGTAATGTAATATTAATTGGATTATTAAGATGTATGAGCGATTAAGAATTTAATAAAATTATTGCTTAAGAATACTTAAAGATTTATTTGTCTTAACACTACAATAATATAAAACCTAATAACGATTATATTAAATAGTTATGTATTCAAAAAGAAATATTTAAAAAATGCTTAATTTTATATATTTAAATATTGTATCACGGCATTTCACTCTCACGGTTTGTCACGAAGGAATTTAAAACTCGAACTATTTTAAATATGGAATGATTTTTTTTGAATAAATGCATACCAAATTCACGATTGGCACGTTAATCCGAATAATGACAATTTGCTTGAAGCTATTATTACATTTGCTAAATTCAGTTGCGTTCCATTGAAATTTGAAAATTTAAAATTCGGTAGGAATTCTGAAAATTTAAATAGAAAGTCACGTCATTTGATTCCCACGCTTTTGGAATTCCAATGCTCGCAAATCTCCTGAATATAAAAACTCTGTAGATACGACATTGACAAATTGATCTATATACCTACTGTTTTTTAAATCTTAAATAGGGAATAGATTAATGCATAATAATATTACGTATTGTTTACCTATTCATTGTTAGATTTCTCAAAGAGAAGGTAAATAACAATTATTGTCTCGTAAGTAATAAAACTCCAAGTGTTACGTCAGATAATATATTTGCGCGAATTTAACATTCTTTGACAGTATAAAAAATTAGCTTAACTTAGGTTACGCAAGGTATATTTCTATTTTAATGGGTAATTAACCACCCGGAAGATATGACCTTAAACAAAGTTCTAGAAATAACGTAACCCATACTTAACAATAATTCGTGCACAATCAAAATTTCAAAAGCTATTATAAATATTAAAGGCTAAGCCGGGAATCGAATCACGCGAAATTCTCACACGGAAGCCGAAGCTGACGATCGATAGCCACCAGGGATCATTTAAACAACGCGTGCGCAGATTCCGAATTTGAATAACACGCTCCTGTTTCACGCGAGCTTTTGGTAACGAACATTTTCCTTAAAAATAACTTTTAAACTTTACTTTAACATTAATGAATTTTACCATAAAGACTATATACCGGTTTAACCATGTTTTTAAATATAATAAGTCTCCTCTTACACTAGCCAAGATAGGTGTATATCTCAGATAATAATATCGCCAAAAATGTCTGTCAGATTCCAAACAAATAATACATCAAAGTAATAAGAAAATTCATTCTTAATGAATAGAACGCTCTGTCCAATCCCAGTGAAAAGTATTCTAAATTTAAACCATTAAGTGTGGGCGGGAAATGTGATTGGCTTAAAGTGTCACCGCAATACACCCTTCCCATTGGCTGAAATTGTCACAGCGTCGCTACGCGTGACATCATTAACCAATGGAAAATACTCTGGTACGCCCACTTACGTGTTCTAATTTTAATTTTTTGTCGTTTGAAGGCGAATTGTTTTATATTGTTTAAAAGCGGTTTTAGGTTGCATTAATTGTTTTATGTAAGATTTAAAAATAAAATTAATGAACCATATAGATTTCACGGTTTGATATGGAATATGTAGATCCTGGCCGATTCGATCGATTACGATTATCGATTGAAATTAAAATAATGAAGTTACGACAAGCAATAGCTGAGTAAAAATAAACACTACTTTTATTACTGTAAATGTGTCCAACTATGAAGTAACCAGGTACCTACTGGACCTACAGAAAGAAGTATACCTAACCTAGTACTTCTAAATATGACTGTAAGTAACCATTAAATAAAAGGAACCCAAGGGATTCGTACAATTTTGTATACGTTAGATTTAATAAAAGTTAAAGGAAGTGATAATGAGACGTCTCCCACAGACTTGCGCGGAAGTATTGATCGTACGCTTGACAAATGACACGCAGATCTAATTACGCTACTATGTGACCGGGTTTATGTATAAACCTTTTGTATACTATATAACTAGCTGAGCCAGCAAACGGTGCTTTTAAATTACTTAACAATAGGGCTTGGTAATAAAACGGTAAAAAAATGGTTTGATGCGACATAATATAACAAATAAAAATGTCTGAAAATTAAAAAAAGGGAACTGGATGACAACCCCTATCACTAAGAGGTATTAAAAGAAGGTTGGCCGGTTCACAGACCTACTCAATATGCTCACAAAATTTGGTAAAAATCGGTCAAGTCGTTTCGGAGGAGTACGGTAACTTACATTGTAATTTTAAAAAAATATTTTTATATTTTATATAAGATTATGAAGTAATATTAAGGTATTGAGAGCGCAGTTGTCCTTCTCTTGTGTATCCTCATAAATTTGTCCTTTAGATATTTTTGCTATTGAATTTGAAACCTTGGTAAGCATAGTTGGTCCGTATTGCTTTTTTTCACAAAGGTCTTCCGACACAGGCAGATAATATAGTTACAGAGCTATCTGGATACTGTTTTCAGCCATATTTATTACGTGGTTAAACTAAAATCAGACCACTGCCACTCTATCAAAAAGTTTATTGAGTCGTTGAAAAAGCACTAGTGATTCGTACCGGCACCACTCGGTGAACTTGTTCATTCGATTTCCCAACTTTTTCGCTAATGGCCCAATGTTTTTTTCCACGTTTCCCTGTTTGCTTAATTGGAGTTTTCGAGTTACAATTGGGAATTATGAGGGGTGTTTTCCCGAAGTTAAAACTATGTGGGAAAATAAGAAAAATAATGTAATTGCTGATATTTTTAGAAGAGTTCAAAATTTATATCATATAATCTGTTTAATACATACTTAGTGTCTAGTATCGACATCATCTATTAAGAGTGAAAAAACTTATATAACAATTTTGTCTTATAAGCCCTATGGCACTATTCTGTCTTTTTTTTATAGAAGAGGGGGCAAACGAGCAGGAGGCCCACCATAAAGGTAAAGTCGCCGCCCATGGACGTTGTCCGCCCGCGTTGCCGGCCTTTTAGGGATTTGTACGCTTTTTTCTTGAAGGACCCTATGTCGTAGTGGTTATTATGTAAAAATCCTTTGTTCTCCACCTAAAATCAAAAAACTCACATTCAATATTCAGAATATCTCGGTGTGTACATGATTTTGAAAATCAAGAAATTAATTATAATAAATGAGAATATATGTATAGCGATACATATATCTCAATGGATATACATATATGTTTATCCCAATCGTTTTTATCTTTTAGTTTATTTATCAGTGAAACTATTTAGGATATATTAATAACAACTTAAGTTAAATGAATTAATATATTCGTACCAAACGTGGATGTGTACCAAAAAAAATGTACCAACCAAGCCGAGTTTCTTGCCTGCTTCTTCTCATCTTGGTCGCGTACGTTAAGACGTTAAAAATTGGTACATATACCTTAGTAAATAAAAAGATTTTGAGTTAAGTAGGTAAGTTCTTATGACTAAGTTTGTCCTATGGTCACCAATATTCCGTTCGATCTTAAAGACCCCTTACATCTGAAGTAACCCTCTCACATTTGCATTCCATTTCATTTGCTCACCGGTACTTTCCACGGCTTTATTGTCCCTTTATTTTTATTGAGGGTTAACTTGGGGTTGTTTTTTTTTCTGGTTTTATTAGTGTACTTGAGTCAATGAAATGTTGAGATTGAATAAAGTGAAGTGCTTAGGTGTAGTTATTTTCCCGGTTTTCTTTAACCTTTAGTTATATCACCATATGAGCCGAAAGTAGCTTTATAGGTACCTACACTTGTCTGTAAATGAACGCGTTTTTAGTACAGATGAGGCCCAAACATCGAAGTCACTGCCCATAGACACTCACGTCGGAAATCGTGGGTGGGTTGGCGGCCTTTTCTCCCCCCCAACCCCAACCCCAATATTATTATAATTCAATTGATTCGACCGTCATCATAGGCAGATTTTTCGCACGAGAGTCCTGGGTTCGATTCCCAGTATGATCACATAATTGTTGGCTGTGCTCTGGGTAATATAATATTTATTGATTTAAAGCAATTTATCCAAATATATAGTTTATTTTATAAGTAGTTTATTAGTTGTATGAGATTCAATACAAAAGCTATATCGCTGATATTGGGGCTACCCCGCGTTTGGTAATGCCAGGATGATGTCTCCTGTTTCTATCACAAAGTATTTTTTTTAATACGGGGATTTATGTTAGTGACTTCAAATGTTATATTATCAACGTTGAAAAAACTAAATCTTCCGAAACTCGTGCTGTAACTGTAGTCTAGTGCTTGTAAATTTTATAGCCGTCTAGATGTGTCTGCGAATAAATTAAACTGTCTTGCTAAATTCCAATTTCATTACAGTGATTCTAATTTTAAACTTAAACCCGCTAGTCAAGTGGTTAAGCGTGCTATTATCAACCTTAAGAACCGAAGTCATGAATTCAAATCCCTGTTAATGTTACGTTAAAACTTGTATCATGTAGAAAAACAGTGTGAAAATTGCAATTTTTTAATATAAAGTGAATCTAAAAGGATTTTCATTATTTAATATTGTGAAAGGCATTTCGTAATTTAAAGGCGCATTTGTTAATACAAAACATTGATTTCAAACGATGCGTGCAAATCTTAAGTCACTGGCAGCTACAGAACGCTTCCATAAACAATGCCATTAGCTCAGCGTTACGCGGCAAATTTTAAATTTGGAACGCTCGAACACGACCGCCATTCGTCATGTCGCCGCGACACTCCGCCGCCAAAACTGCTTATAGTGCGCCCTTGAGCCTTTGCTACTTTAACATATAATATTATTCAGATAAAATAAAATTGTTATTATTTATCAAAAAATAACGTAATAATAAAATGACTTTATTGCAACACCAAACAATGAGAGTGTAACGCACGTTATCGTGATCCTTTCTAGACAACAACGTGCATTCATAAACTATTGTGCAACTATGTCAGAGTCGAGTTCGCTGAGCTAAATTTGTCTTAAAACAACAGTTCTAATTAGGTTTTAGTATTTATAATACGTAATGGTGTTTTATGAAAATTTACTATTGCCCAATGCAAATTAATTGATAATATGTGCTATTAAATAATACAAATATTTATTGAGTATTTATAGATAGTATCAAAGTAACACAAGCACAGATTAATACTTGACTAATGACGTCATGTGTCCCGCGCAGAGCGATCGCGAACCACGACAGCAAATGACTCGAATGAATTTAAAATTTGAACTTGGAACACTAACGAGGGAGGTGGCACTGGCAATGAGTTATTATCTGTCAAAGTTGAATATTGCTGACTTATTGACGCGTTCGAAATACGAAAAGAAAATTAATCACCACGTTTCCACTTAGATTTTATGAATTAGACGCACAGTAGAATACGTGTTACTCTTATGGGAATAACTGTTAGGTGACTGATGTGTACTATAAATTTTAAATATATCTGAATGGTATCAGCTGTATGTATATATAATAATTCAATGAATGTTTCTATAAATATATCTTTGGTTACTAACTTATAAAGTAGACAACCCTGACTCTATGCACAGTTTATGAACAAACTAACGGACGTGGTCATCGTTGTTAAATATACATACGACGCGGGTGGCCGGTACGTTGAGATCAATTATTGGCGATTAGCACTTACCATACACCATACAGTGAACGATACATAGGTAGTTTATAGACTTTCGTCAAGGTGTTTAGCCAAAGAGTTTCGAACGTTGAACAGGCTCTAGGAGAACTAGAGGAGTCAATTTGAGTAATAGTACTGTTTTTTTTTGTATTTTAATCCATTACTTCAGTATTTTAATGTTACATTCCCTCTTATTGAGCAGGGATCAACACCTGTTTTATTGTTAACCCAGATCATCCAGGCTATAGGTACGCTAACCAATAAGCCCTTGACTATTCTGTATGATTGTATTTAGTACCTACGATAGAATATTGAACATAATCCTGTGAACCCTTTTAGATTTACAGTTATTAATTTTCAACAGAAACAAAATCCTAAATTTTGTTTAAATTTAGAACACGGCCACGCGCGCAAGATGGCTGCCGTGTTAGCACATCAACACTTTACTAAACTGATTGGCGTGCAATGAGTGCTATTAGCGGGAAATTGCCATATTTGGGCCACAGTGACTCAACGTGACATACCAACGCCAAGATGTAAAACCTTCTTATTCAAACATAACATAAAACTCTACAGTTCTTTGTATTTTGGACGTATGTTGCCAGCGCAATTAAAATTCATTAGCAATGGTATGACGACGTATTGGTTTTGTTTCGATTTGATGACCTTTAGTGGACTGAGGTAATAAGTTGTTTTTTCATTGTTCATTGTTTTGTCTTTGATTTTTACGTTAGCAGTGTCGTAAAATAAATGAACGGGAATATAAAAGTTCTTTTGAACCAGGTACTCGCCTACTTTGAACACGATAAAGTACCTTTTTTTTGACATAGAAATGCGCTGAATTTAGTGTAGTGTAATTAAATAATAGCTAATATTAAGCTTTTTTTCTTTCTCTGTATACGCAACACCTCTTTCTACGGTAAAAGAAAATACGTCACGTATAAATCTACAAACCAAAGATCTGTTTAAATGTGAATTGAAATTTGTATCGTTCATTGAGTGAATGAGTGAATTAAAAATATAATCATGCATCTAGTCGTTATTAAAACTCGTATGCCCTTGTTAAGACAAAGAGTTGCCTAATACATATTCCCAAGAAGCAAATAGCCAATAATTAAAGCAATTACACAAAACTAAGCGTCGTTTAAATGCCGGATGCGATGAATAATGATTTTTGTGCGTGACACGATCTGTGTTTATATTTAATTTTGATTTAATGTGTTCAATCATACGTACCCCATTCGTATTTTTGAATTAATAAGTATTTAGATACATACGAACTGTTTTTGAAAATAAGACAGGCATATTCATTCATAAAAGTTACAATTGTCTAGATATATAGCAACGAAGACATGTTTACAGGTTTAAAGACATTTGAAGTAAATACATATGTCTTATAATATGAAGGTATAACATGGAAAAATTAAAACAAAAAATCTAATTTTAAAATCCGTTCCGTCGTTTTAAACGCACTTTGACAACAAACATACAATTATATGTTGACATAGTGATTGATATTCCTCGCGGCTACAGATTTTTTTTCTTTGAAATTCTCTTGAATGCCAAGGGCGCTGCCATACTGTATATTAATTATTATTATAAAATCACGTGTCATAGATGTTACATTAGGAGATTCAGTACTAACATTATGAAGCCTAGTATATTTTAACAATATTAACTTATGATCATAGTTCACTCTAAAACTACAGATAATTAACATTTTACAAATTGTACATACAAAATTACTATGTAGATCCTAATATTACAGTCCAAATTCATCGTCGGACTTACTCGGATCATACACATTTTTTTAAGGTACGTATTATCTTATTAAGTAGTAATTATTTTATATATTTCTCATAAAACCTATAGGTACACCTAATAAATAATGTACCTATAAATGAACCTTATTCACTTGATTCCTGAAGCGATAAATGTTAAGTTCATTGTTTTATTGAAATAAAGTAGACTTTATTGTCGACAAGTATACATCTTGTCTTGACTTACTTATAATCCTCTGTTCCCTCGATGGGGCAGAGGCCATCCACAGCAATCCTCCATAGCACTCTGTACGACGCTTCGCATTTAAGCTCGCTCCAAGTCTTACCAGCTCTCTTCGCTTCATCTGCTGTTGCAGACTGTTATACGTCGCCAGGTCTGTTTGGGACGGCCACTCTTCCGCTTCCCTTGAGGATTCCAGTCAAGTGCCTGTTTGGGAATATGATCGGAATCTCTTCGGAGAGTGCACATCTTGTCTAGAGATCTTTATTTGTTTATCTATTTTAAACACAATATTCAAATAATTCATACGTTAGAAATACAACAGCCGCTCATCAGTAACCGTTTTAAAATCTATTTTCCTAACAAAACATAGGTTATGTTTACAGAAAATGAATACAATAACCTTTTCTTTGTCATTTTATCCCAAAAAAAATCTAATACAATCTTTATTCACTTATGAATCGTCAAATAGAACTTATAATTTTTTTTGACTCTAGCGGAGGCAAATAACTGGCAAAAAAACTCTCCGCCACTCCTTTAAATCGCCAAGCATGTCAGTCTTAAATAACTAGACAGTTACATTGAAAAAAAAAATAATCATTTCAATTCTAATTAATATCTATAACATGATCTTAAACTACGTATTTATTGTATTATCACATAATCTTTAGCCTTAATAAATGATTGCAATAAACAATCTCACAAGCAAGCGACAAGAGACGTCCGCTTCATACAATTGCCGCGGGGCAAGTGACTTTTTTATGGTTTATTTTTGTTCGACTTTCGCGGGTAGTGCGAGACTGTGACCGAGTATGCGACATGAACTGCCCGGAGGGTACACTTTATGCGAAACAAAGCGTCTATAAAAGGAATGTTTGGTATGTTTGATATTCTCATACAATGCAAGTAGTCCCTGTGAATAATTCTTAACCAATATAAAACCTATTGTTCTTTATATAAACTCATTTACATAAAAGTATAAAAGAAACGCTTAGGAAGATATATATATAATCCATAATTCTGACCGTTACACTCAGACTCCAGGGAGTTTGTATTGAGTTATATTTATATTTTCTTATCTCTTCTACCTCTTCTTCTATCTCTTCTACCGTTTCATTATAATTCGCCGGTAGTTTTAAAATGTTAAACTTTTTAACTGCAAGTATATTTTGATTTATTTTGCAGTAGCCATTATCCAATACGTCAGTCAGACTCGAGAATTTCGAGACGCATACAACTTACATCTAAGAAATGTATGGGCCATTTTTTACAAGCTCAAAGTAAACTTTCTGCGTGACTTTAAGAGACGAAAAACGTACAAAAAGTGCATTGTAATCGCAATACTGTGACATGCGTGTGCACTTAATCTCGCCGGAGCGTGGGAACATGAAAGTAGTCATTATCCGAGTACAAGTTTAGTAAGCCTCTTTTGTAATTGGCCTCCTTGATAGCATGGTTCTAAAGTCAATTTGAAATTGGCATGTCAATTGTCAAAAAATAATTCGATATAATAATTATGAAATGATTTCATTCGCAGAGGTTATAAACTACTTAATATTTCTAAAACAGTCTTACTCGGGTCATTAGCTTTTGAGGTATCTTTTAAAGTAATAATATATATATTTCACATATTTCATTATACATACATTATAAAGGAACGTTATATAATTACGTAGGATTCTCGTTAATTCATCGTCATAATTACATTGGTATATGGATTATGATTAAACATTGCGGCAACCAACCTTCTGCAACATAGGTATCTATGGTACTTTTTTACTAAGTACTCAATGCAGTATATAATAATAAGTTACTGAATATGTCGTACACATATGATTAATTTAACTGGAGGTTAACGATGGTCTTAAAGGGTAGGTTATATCATAAATACTTATTAAAATTATATTATTCTAATTTAATTAAATTGCCACACTACCATTCTATATAAGGCTACCTATTTTTTAAATCATTTTGTATTTCGAACAACCGTACGTACGCCCCCACCTGTTCCCAATTAGGTATCTCCCAGACAAGACAATGCTCACCCGAAATAGCAACCGCTTAACTTTTTACACTAAATTACGTACCTTATTACATATCTTGATAGCCACTGAATGTTGTTACACACCGACGAAGCCGTTATGATATTTAAGTTGAATGGATCTTTTATTTGAATTATTATTTAATACATACTAAATATGACCAAGTACACGGCGGTATACGTATGTATATTGATAGATTTGACGTTAATTAGATTTTAAGTCTAGAACTATACGTACTTTGTTGTATTGTTTTGATATTCCATTATTATTAAGAGATCTTTAAGGCAGAAATTAACCCATCATCTCCATAGTGCAACCTTGCACTATTGTTATATCACTTTCTATCAAATTATATTTACTCTATAATGAGAGACGAGTATATTTTTATTTTTTTATAAATAGGTCATACTAAGGTTGTATATCTTTATCATCTAGTAACATATAAGTAATAGGCCCCAACAGACAGTTGCGTGACTTGTCGGATTCTGAAAACGATTACATTGAAATCACAATCCAGGCTCTTAGACTTCAATAATAAAGGATCTCAGGGAAAATCTTTTTGAAGACGATTCTGCTTTACTCATAAAAATAAATTAACCGACTGGCAAAGATATATAGGTAGAATCAAAAAAAAAGAATGAGAAACAAGACTGATTTGGTTTACTTACTTTTAAGTAAACCAAATCAGTCTCTTCGTAGTAAAGACTTCGGACTTATTTAGGCTCCAGCGATTAACTAAAAAATACATTAAAAATATCTTATATTTGGCACATGACAATGCTTCGTTATTTGAATTGTAACCTAATATTGTATTAATTGTTTATTTTAAAAGAGCAGCGACCGTGTTTCTTGACCGGCAAGAAACACCTTCCGATTCAGTGATAGTGTAAAAATTGACGATTCAAAAGTGTATATAAAAGTTTAAGACCTTTTTGAAGAAAGATATGTTGTGTTTGAGTTTGAGAAGTACAAGCACCAAGCTTTTTTTTTATATCAAATAGGTGGAAAATTTAACCTGACTTCAAATAAGAACTATGATTTTTGTATTTGGCAATAATATGATTGTAAAATTTTAAATACATTTTTAGTTATTTATTTCAGTTGTTGGGTTTCTAACGCAAATATATTCCTAGCCAGCATTCTACATACTTAACTGGGTCTTATTATTTTTCTTGAGCCCGTATATTTTAGTGAATCAGCCATTAAGCCACTGTAGCCAATATACAATGTCACTGGAGCCTGGGAAAGTGTATAAATGTAGCCAGAGTTTTTGTAAACAGCCGGTGGGCAATTTGCGTACCTGCCCGTTGCGATGCGCACTCTACTTACCAGCTAATTACGTACAGACAACTTAAAACTGCACAATTAAACTTAACTGATATTAAACAATGTTGTATTGTTTAAACAATTACCATATTAATAAATTCGGGTTTTAATCCGTTCTAGTTTCAATTTTATGTGTATCATACAGTCTACAACAATAATAAATTTTCTGTATATCTGTATATTTGCTGGCTTTTTTCATTATGAAAAATATCCTTCAATGTCATGTGAACGCATGAGTCGCAACTAGGCAACTTTACTAATAAAAACAATTAAACAAATTATGAACAATAGATTATTATTATAAATTAAAATGATTTCTTTTATCTAAAGGACAAACGCAGGCAATAACCTGGTATGAAGAGTACAGTTATTTATTAATTGGTTTTAAATGTAATTATTTTGCTCACTGTACCCATGCTAATTAGAGTCAAAATTCGTTCGCTCAAACACATTTTCAGTTTAATGAATGACCGTGGAATGACCTAAATGATACCTTATTAAAAGTATTGCCAAAACTTTATGCCGAGTCAACAACCTATGTTTTTTACTCAGCGATGCCCTTAGCATGAACTTTATAGATCTCGTGTAATAAAAAAAAGATCGATTTTCTTTACAATCCTATATTACGTAGTATCCATTCTAACAATTAATTTTTATATTCCTATTTCCTCGGGTGCCTTGAAGATATTGCTTTCCGATAGGACCGCCTCTTTCTCTCTTTCTATATAGCATCATTATTTATGGAAAAGAAAATGGGAATTAGTAAATAAACAAAGGAAAATGTAAACATATGTGATTTGGAAAATTTTCAGGGTGAATCTCCGCAGTTTTCTACTACAGTAACCAATGTCGGACTTATATTATATGTCGTTAATATTATGTTATTATAAAAAGAGATAAAAAATTGTTTTAATTCATATCATTATTAATTATTTTATATACGTAATACAAAAATAACACCACCATTTCGTTCCAAATACACATACCCCTAAACCCATATATCGTCACGTTTCAAAGCTATTGCAATTTACAGATGATTTTTAATATCTTCAATACGTATTAGAAAATATCGTGTTGAGTTTTTGAATATTTAAGTATTAATTAATTAATCAATATCGTTCTATCATCATATGCGACACAATTCAGTCCACCAAAAAAGGCTTCGGATGGTATCTATTGCTTGTTAAAGATACCCAAAAGTTACCAAAAGATATCTACTTAATTACCAGTAATTCTACCAGTTAAATATAACTTAATGATAACGAAAAAAACATCAATTTGGTCGATTTTATGTTCGTGAGTGATCAAAGATATTAAAGAAATGGAATAAAACATTTGCCAACACGATTCATACCGATGTGAACTTGACTATCTTGATTAAAGATAAGTTACTTAACACGTGCTTGAGACTGCAAAAAGCAAAAGCTTTTTGATTTAACATATGTATATATAAAAGAAACCTTAGTTATGTGACAATTATTTTCCCAAAATTTAAACATTATACTTTTACAGATTTAAAAATGAACTGATAATAAAGATTCTTACTGAAGTATTTGTTGTTAGTCTTAATATCTAATCATATATTTATATCTTCACAAAACCTAGGTTCTATTTATATAGGGTATAATAATTATATTAATTAAATACAGTGTGGGAATGCCGCCAACATTATGGGTACTCTTGTCACAAGGACCAAACTTTTAAAATTTGTTTTAGTTATGTGTTTTGTTTTATTTCAAGTTATATCTACATTAGATTAATAAAGAATGTTTATGTTAATTTGTTAACTGATGTGAATAATAAAATATAAATTAAAAACAATATATAAAAACCCATTCAAATATCAAGATCACAGAAATTATTGAACATCGTATGCCCAATTACAATAATACCGCATTATTTTTTTTTACAAAATAAATAACAATACAAAATGATCATTTCGCATCACTTATATCCCATTATTGACAATTGTAATGCAATTATTCTTTTCTACTAGATGAACAATGTCGTTATTGTTACAATAGAAATATGACAGGCAATGACGACTGGACCTCCCGGGACCAAAAACATTTAGGCGTTAGGCGAAAAAAAACCTTTTTAATATAGCAAGAAAGATTATAATGGTGTGACAGTTTAGAATCTGGCGCTAAGGATTTTTTATACAACAATTTTACGCCTCAGTCTATTTAGGCTCCTGTAATTTTGTATAAATTTAGTTATAGAACATCAAACAAAATAAGGACTTTACTATAGGATTTAATTACAATGAACACGATACTAAATCAGTTTAATTACATTATTTTACTAAACTCACTGTCATTATTCAAGTAGGGTTTTAAACAGACACACTTGAATCGTCATTTTTAAATTACCACCGTTTCGGAAGGCAGTTCAATCCATGAGAAAGATCGCCAAGAAACTCGATAGCTGCTCTAAAAATCATAATTTAAGGCTGTGTTAGGTCAGAGTTGTAGGGTTGAAACCTTGTTATGACTTATGTATATATAAATAAGTTACACCACAAATTTGATACTTAAAAAAACTAATAGTAGACCTAATAGTATGAACCTTGGGGTACAAGTGAACAGGCGCATATTAAGGAATTAAATAGGCGCCTGGTAGACCGTACCGGTCATCCAATAGCTGGTACTTTTCTCGATCAGATTATAAAATTAAGAAACAGAAGAGGAAATGCAACATTATACTTTGCCACATTTAAATTTGTTTTCGTTTTGCGGTTTGTTTTATTCAATAGTAAAATAATTTAGACAATAGTTGTTTATAATAATAATATTCATTTATTAAGTAACCACGTCTCATAGGTGTTAGTAGGTACAAGAAAACTATGTTAGTAACATTAAGTTACTTAGATCGCAATTTATAATTATATAATGAATAATGTTATATGACAGTTATAGCAAGTTATATACGCTTTATAACCAAACAACAACTGTTTGGTTATAAAAACGTAACTATGGAAAAGTGCATGTATTATCTACCTGCAAGCAAGATAGCGTAGCATCCACAGATAACAGCGACTACACTGTTTATAGGGTGTTAACACGCAACGCACGTAAAGCTTGTATATAGAAATATAGCCTCAAAATACCTTTGTCTCCTCCTTAATTTAACTTTAGAACAAACGAGTATGATCTGCTGGATGTTATTATAGTAAAAAATGGCTTTCGCACTGTGTGCAAGCCATAACTACTTATTATAATCTAACATAAAGTAATTTACCGAGAGTACTTATATTTATACTCCGGTCAAGTCACCATAGAGCATTGCGACTAGAGAATCCCGGGTTCGATTCCCGGTACGAGACCAATTATGATAAACATATTTATTGGCTGTTGTAATATCTATTTATTTAAAGTATAACATATGTAGTTTATCGATTGTTGTTAAAACACAACTAAAAAATCGTTAACATTCAACCGTTAATGGTGTCCTCATATTGGTTTAAATACACTTAGATTCACATTTATTATTACTATTTCATGTGTCTTAAAGAATTAGACCCGAGTGGTAAAAATGTAATGAGCCATAGTCTTGCAATGGTGTGACCCGCTGATATTAATTATCTGGTTCAGCCAATAGATCGCGACTGCTGTACGACCTACCGAGACTCCAATCGAACAAAGAAACCAGTAGAGTCAAGCTTATTAATATTTCAAAACATAACAAGAAGATATAAGAGCTGGTCCTGCAATAGTTATTAAAAAAGACGACTCTTTATTTGATAAGTTAATATGATATATTCTTTGGACTATGAGGATATAATTTAGGTGCTTTCTACCTCTCCCTTAAAGGCCGGCAACACTCTTAAAATCTCCTGGTAAATCTCCTGGTTAAAGTGACCCACCTGCTCGTTTGCCTCCTGTTTCATAAAACAGTTGTTCACATTGCTGTATCGGTTAATTGGTATAAATAAAATTATCATAACGCCATCTCTATACATTTGTTCGAATCTCGAAGATCGTCTTTCACAGTAACGCAGTCCGCGCGAACGTAAATTGAAAAACCTCGTGACCAGCCGTGTTGGGATCCAATGCGAGATAATGGACACTGTTTACTGAGAACTTATAGATACAACGATTTATATGCCCGAGACACGTACTTGAGCTTTGTCTGCCAACCGAAAAATGCTTTTAATAAGTTCCTATTAGACTAAATAAACAAATTAACGTTAGAGTGATATGAATCGTATATTATTCCAATTATATTTCTCAAATCTTGATAAATTTAAAACATTTCATAATAATTCTGGCCACATTTAAATAACTTAAAATGTGTGTTTTGGCAAACATGATAATAACCAGAAGAGGAACACAAAAAAAAGTATATAAAAACAAATTATAACTTAACTTAATTTACGTTAGTTTACGTTTACTTAAATTATTGGGTGAAAATCCCAGTAAGACTTCAAAGCTTAGAATAAAAAGTATCTGCCCTAGCACTCATATGCGCATATGAGTTGATGACTTGATTCTACATAGAAAATCAAGCCACAACACGTCGCCTGTCTATTGTTTTTACGTTGGGTTTTGTTGTTAAGCTTTTGCTAGTGTATTACGATAGTAAAGTATAATATATGTAAGATGTATTATTTCGCTTTTATACGAAATTATCACGTGTAAATTACATATCGCTTCGCAGTGATAGTTTGACAGTTGACAGTGCTGAAGTCGTGTTGCGGAAGGCACCAGATGTAGGTACTTTGATTCCAGAAAATAGAAAGTACAATATGTTATATATGGTATATATTAGAAAATACATATTATTTATATAACAAATGAGCCAGTTAGTTGAATAGACTTTATTTCATATAATACTTAGTTTCATGTAAGTGTAAAGGAAATGAATATATTATCATAATATAATATGAGAAACCCATGAAAATTTAATTAATAGTTCAATTTAATTGACTTACAAACAAATGCTTAATTGACATTAATTCATAAATTTACATCCATCATACTGATGTAAACAATTATCTAAGCGCAATAAAATAATTAAAAAATTAATGCCTTTTTCGGTAGAGCCACTGTCAAAGTCAAACTTCAATGGGGAATGAAATTCTTTCAGAGATCTCGAATTAAATATGCAATTTCTAGAGCCTTTGTTTTTATGTCTCATTTCAAAATTCTAATCTAAAACCGTAAGGTTAAATGTTAACAAGTGCTCAGATGTTTGATCACGACTGTTTTGACTTAACCACCTGCCACTGTTCAATTAAAATAAGACATTTTAATAAAGTCGTGAAACGTCATATCAACTTGATCTATAATTAACAAAATTTTGATTAATATATTTGGCGCTTAACACAATCGGCGCAATCAAGGTCGAGCCGAGTAGACCTGGTGGCGATCTATCATCGCGGAAGCCAAAGCCATTGGTCTGATTCAGCAAAAGGCAGAAGACAGAGAGCTATATCACACGTGCCCTCTGCCTTAACATGGGGTGTTAGGTCTCTAATCCAACTTTACTGAAAAAAAATCCTGAAGTGAAGTGTTACGGCGCAATTAAAATAACTGGTGTAACCAAAAAAATCAGTTTAATAGATACAGAAGGCTAATTTTGTCAATAGTTCCCTGATACGGCTACCAAGAATGTAAGATATTTATGAATATTTTGCATTGTACAGCAGTGATGAGATCAATAATAGTAAGTACTCGGTAATGTCAGACTGAAAGGGGCGTGGTCCGCTCACGATGACTGCTGGCCGCCGAGGACACACGGGGTCATTCTTCAAATCATTTTTCACATACACATTAAAAAAGTACTGTTTCAATATAGTTTATCGGTTAAGTAGTTGTATTTAGTGTGTTAGTTACATTTATTAGAGCTGGTTTATTAAATATAAGTCAAGAAATTCAATTTATCTCAACCAATAAACGACTATTTAGAGGACAAAGATCCCTTTAATGTGTCGGCAATTGGCTCAGCATCGGGACAGTTCAATTCTTGAGTAGCCTTTCAATGCTTTGTTATTTTAATTGTCAGTAGCACAATTTTGTATTAATTGTCTATTTTAAAAGAGCAGCTATCGAGTTTCTTGCCGGTTCTTCTCAGTAGACTGCCTTCCGAACCGGTGTTAGTGTAAAAATTGACGATTCAAAAGTGTCTTTATAAACCTACTTGAATAAAGATATTGTAAGTTTGAATAAAAGTCAGCTCAGCTGATCGTGAAGGCACCTATCAGACCAACCCAACGATAATCTTTAAAAATGTAATCCACCCGTGTGATTGTATTCCGTTGGACGCACTGTGCGTTATTGTGCGAATTAAAAAGGGCATCGCGGTAAGGCATCGGGCACTGCGCAGAGACGGGTCACGACGCGTTCGTTGTGTGTGTATTGTGTTATTAGCGTGTGTAATAACAGTGTCCTGTGTACGTTGGTACGGCAGGTTCTATGGACAACAATATATACTTAAGTATCGAAACTAAGAGATCCCCGGACGGGGGAAGGATATTTCTGTTTTATGGCATTATTGTTTTTTTTATTATTTAGCGTGTTTTAATTTCTTATGTCCAAAAAATATGAGCGCATTTTTTTTTTATATATAAGAGGGGGGCAAACGAGCAGGCGGCACACCATAAAGGTGAAGCCGCCGCCCATAGACACTCACGCGGCTGGTAGCTCGTGAGTGCGTTGCCGGCCTTTAAAAAAAAAGGGGAGAGGGACGAGGGAAGGGGAAAAGGATGGGCATCGGAAGATCTCAGTCACCGAACGAAACGCGAGTACAAAATGAACAAAGTAATTTTGATTAAGATAAGTGATAATTTGATTAAACGTAAGATTTTGTTTTTCATTTATCGGTAATGAAAGAAATAGAGATTTGCTTAAAACTAATGCTTAAATACTTTTTTCCGTTGTCATCACAATAGCTGTAGTAGCTTTTTGTATTATTTTTTGTTTTTGTTTTTGAGTGGGAGTGCCATACTGTTACTTAGAGTTTCAGCCAAATGGGCAGGCACGGCCGGAGAAATACCACTCTCTCACAGAAAACCGGCGTAGTGATGCAATTGGACTTTGTTCATTTTGTACTCGCGTTTCGTTCGGTTAGTGAGATTTTCCGGTGCCCATCCTTTCCCCTCCCCTCAACTTCCTAATTTTCCTTTAGAGGCCGGCAACGCACTCACGAGCTCCCGTGAGCGTCTATGGGCGGCGACTTCACCTTTATAGTGGGCCTCCTGCTCGATTGCCTCTTCTTCTATAAAAAAAAAACTTGTATATTATTATTCCCTTCTTAGTAGAGTAGAATGAAAAGATCGCTTGTAAGCTAATAAGTCCATAATTATTTAGTTTCATTATATTTACGTTTTGTGAACAGTTTTTAAAATATAAAAAACGTCGTGCCTATACCATGAACTAATTCCATTATTGTATAGCGACATCTATGATTTGCAACTTAAATCAATGCGATCGAATACAGTGATCGATGACATCGTTGCAAGTCGCACAACATAGATGTCGCTGATAACAATTACTAAGGATCATTTGTCGAAGCGCCGACGCCATCTATACTTCACTAGAGGAACTATTTAGACCGATAGTTAGATTTGACAGTTACACATTTAGGAACGTCAAGTAATGACTTGTGGATGATGGTGTGACGTCATCTGGAAGTGTCAAGCTATTTGACATCGAAAGGGTAGGGGGGACATCGTTACGTTTGACGATTGGAGCGGACACTTGTGCATTGGACAGTGCTGAGGACGGTCGACACTCCGATATAATCCCGCCATATCTTTGCCATCCTGGATTATTTTGTAATCAAACAAATAACGAAGGTTTTGTGACTGATCATTCCGTTGTCACGACCCCACTGAAGACGATTCCCGGTTACATAAAACCTTGCTTTAAGTCATACAGTGGTAATTTATAGGAAAAGTCAAAAACCATTCAGGACTAGGCATGAAAATAAAACAAATTTTCATTTACAACTCTTTTTATGTCTCAATATTTGAACAGGCGTCATATACAACGTCTGTTTACAATTATCGCACTTATATTCATTGCCGTTGGGTTTAATTTCCTTTACTGGTGTTATCTTCTCTTCTTTCACGGAACACGTGAATGTTGTATGCTGCAATCGTTCCAACGGCGACAGGCATACAGTAATACCGCAACGCGGACAATTCCACGGCACAGAATACGTTTCTTGGTAAGAGTTGTAACTCCAATCCGAATCGACGACACTGAAAAGTATACGACTACTGGTTTGAAACGCGTAAAATTGATTTTTATTGAAATGTTTGTTCTTTTAACTATTTAAAATCTTATAGACATAGAACTGTCTAAGTAAGAAGATCACATAATATACGACTTGCTCAAGAATATTTGGTTAATAGAGGGTTTGGATTTAAGGCTCTGTCAGACAGGACGCGTACTTTATCGTTGCGTAGTAGCGTTATAGCGCCCCGTTATACATCGTGCGAGGCTTCGTCAAACAGGTAGCAGTGTGAAAGGTTTGTTCGTTATGAAGAACTCGAGCGATTCGTAATGTAAGAATTATATTACATACTTTTATCTGCTTTTATCATATATCATGGTCACAGAGGAAGAAAATGGATGCACAAGAGAAATGATTTAGGAGAATATAATCGTTTGTGTCGTGAGTTTGCATCACACGACAGATTCTTACATACTTTTATATGGCTCAAGATTTATTCGAAGAACCACATTTCTGAACTACATACAATTTTGCCTTCATGGATATTTTTTTTATACAAACTATCCTTCGTATTATATAAACATGGATATTTTCTAACCAATTCTATCAAACTTTCGGTCATTATGCGATATTAGTACAACACACCTTAGCGTCATAGCGCGGCGTCAACTCAACGATCTGACGCGCGCTAAGTACGCTTCCTGTCTGACAATGCCTTTAGTGAGGCAAACATGAGACATTTATTTATAAGGAAGAAACACATACAGACACAATAATACAATTTATAAGAATAAATATATAAGACGTGTCCTAACCTAAGTTTCACTGAAAATAATCGGAGTTTATTGAATACAATATCCCGACACGAACAACAGATTCACGTACAACGAAATACGAGCGAACCAGAAAAGAGCGTTCCACTCACCACCGCCACGTGCCTATGGACGACGACTCTTTTGTGCCACGTGCTCGTTTATAAAAACAAATCGTCATTTTTTTTTTTAAATTCCGCCCACATTTCACACGATGATACATACATATAAACGAGAGTTGTATAGAATAACAAACATCACTCACCAATTAAAAACGACATTATCTGTGACGTAGACACCACCCTTCTTGTCGTGCGGCCGACAATTGAACTCGCCAAACGGATTGGGATCAACACTCGCGCCCTCACAGGTGTACAGAGCCTTCAAATCCGCCGGCAAAAGCCTCTTTATCGTATAATATACGTCGCTGTTGAGATACGAGCTCATCTCTTTCGACAATTCATACTGGACATCGTCGTATGACATCTTCGATTTTGACAACTCACTTTCCACGGATTTATTTGGGTTTGCATCTGAAAAATTGGCAAAACGTACGAGTTTTAGAAAAAACTCATTCATTACACATTACATAATTTATGTATGTTTATTATTATTTATACAGAAAATATTTGTATGGTTTCGTCTAGTTCCATAAAAACCCCAATTTATTCATACAAAGTTTATATAAATATGACTGATGGCTGGCTAATAAAACTTTACCTCTATCAGATCTAACAGGTTGAATGAAAGAGGTAAAAAAAGAGTTAAAGATATCAAGAGGAGTTTTATTGCTACAGATTCGACCCTAACATTGTCTCTGGTTTTCACAGGAAAAAAACTTATACTTGTAAATTCCGAGGTTCATATGTAATGCGAGTCTATCTACGTACGTTTACGTTACGTACGGTTACGTTTAGCGAAATTTAAATACACCTTAATTGAAACTCACCCGATATCCGTCTATTTATTAATGCGTCCCACCTTTGTCTCAATTTACAGGCTTTGTATAACAAACTCAAGCCTGTCTCGGGATACGGAAACTCCAATAGCAACCACGAATCGCATATTATTCTGAAAACAGCAGCTCAACACGAATAGAACATAGAATAACAACAAAGTAGGAGAAACAGCTTAAAAGAAACGAGAAAAGACAGTAAAATACTTAATACTTTATCATTAATGGCAAACAAAAGAATTTTTGGTTATTTGTCCAAATGTTTGACTAAATTTTCGACCAAAAGTTTCACCCAATATTTGACCATATTTGACCTAATATATGACTAGATGTTTGACCTAATATTTGACCTAATATATAAGCAGATATTTGACCTAATATTTGACCAAATATATGACTAGATGTTTGACCTAATATTTGACCTAAAATAATACCAGATATTTGACCTAATATATGACTACATGTTTGACCTAATATTTGACCAAATATATGACTAGATGTTTGACCTAATATTTGACCAAATGTTCGTTCAATAAATCGAGTGTGTCCTTAAAGGGACCTCTTATGAATTCCTATGGAACGATTCCCTTACAAAGTCAATTTAGACCATAAAAAGCCTCGCGTATGCGTCGCCGATTTTTAATATAATAATGCCATAATGTAGGGAATATATTTTAATTTGCAAGGAAATGCGACAAATTAATTAATAAATTCAGTAAGGCAACATTTTTCAGTACCTTGTAAAACCGTAATTGGTATCAATACTATGTGCTAGCAAAAGCAGCGTCTGCGCAGCCGGCATCCGCATCGAATTCACTATATATGGCTTAGTAGTTTCTAGTAAGGATCTGAAATTTTAAAACATTGTCCGAAGTTCATTCCTCTCAACAGATGGCGCTGATACTAAAAATAAATATTTATATCACTATTTGAATTCGGTGAAATCGTAGCTCAGTACTAAAGAGAATAAACATATAAATTGTGATATACTATATTAATGGTTTTTTTTTAAAGATATCCCTTCGAATATTGTCTTTGGTTGACCATACATAAATACGCATCTCAATTGTACTTGTGTTGAGCATAAATATTATAAAAATTAAAAAAAAACTCACAAATAACACAATATCTGATGGCGTGATGAAACTGGTAGTTTGCTTTTAAAACCATGTATGTCTGTTTGTATGTCGTCCTCGACTAGTTGCAACACCCGGCCTTGCTTACCAAAGTATGATGTTGGATGAAGAAATACAAACGGCTTACTCCACGTGTGGTACAGTTGGTCAGAAACTGACTGAAAAATATTAGAATATTTTTGTTACAAAAATAGATGGCGCCACACGTCTCGGGGTGATTTGAACATATGACGCTAAAAACAGCCAAAGTCAATTAAATAAATATATGTTATATGAACAGATTATGTAAAATAGTGTCAGTTATTTAATGAATAAATTTAAATTTTTGATCCCAAATGTCATACCTTACAATGATTAAATTCATCAGCCACAGCTATTTGTGGGTACAGGGCGCGGCATAGCACTATCTGAAAAAAAAATCTCAAATCTGAAGACATAAAAAATGGAATAAAACAAGTATTTGTAGCGTTACAATGCGTTACCGGCCTTTAAGTTAAGATTAAGATTTAAAATAACTGAGTATTACACGCAAGAGATTCTTCATTTTTTTTTCTTGTACGTACCTTTAACATGGCCAAGTCCCTCCCGCTGGATGTGCTCGAACCGTTGATCAACGATTGTATTCTGTTCGCGTCATTACTTAAACGGAACTCAATGTCCCTTATGTCCATAGTGTTGTCATCTTTGTCGTCGATAATTTCCCAAGAGTCCACTTTCAAGCGCTTTCGCTTCTTCGAGTCGTCCGACGCTTTTTGCTTGTACTGCCTGAAAATAATTCAAAAAGCTTTATAAGCTGATTCATCTAGGTTAAAATTGTCAGTTAGAAAAAAATAAATTGAGAATTAACTCAATCAATGTATATGGCAATTGATAAATAGTGGACGCGGCAACTGATATGCCATAGACTATAGATGTATGGCGATAAAATTAACACATTGTTTATGACTAAAGAGGTTATATTATTCATTTGAAATTTGAATAGAGAACGTTCGTGTTTTATGTTTTTCTATGAGGTATAAGGTATAAAAACTGAGTTAAATATAACCGAAAAATAATAAATATATATATCTATTTCTGGTCAAACCAGAGTAATATACAATTACAATTGAGAATTAAATGTGATTTTTGTTAATTTTTGTACCTCCTCATATCTTTTAACTGCTTCATCTGTCCGTGTCGCCTCGCCCTCTCGGCGGACGTCATCGACTCCGTCTCGGGCGCCTCCATTAGATTGTTATCCTGTAATTTTAAAAAGAAAACAATTATATAAATAATAAAAACGGCCCAAAGTAAATTCATAGAAAATAGAATCACACGATAAATCTAATCGGGAATCCGAGACGAAGAAAATAAGTTTACGTTTATTTTAAAAAATAAAAAGCGTAAATTTAAACTGTATATATAATATGCATCTATAATATAGTCTGGCAATCAAAGTCGTATAGACTTGTGAACTATGATTGTATTTATTTATTTATTTTACACTTTATTGCACTTAATCTAGAATTATAAATACAGAGCACACAGACACACACCTGCAGCAACGCTTTGAGCTGAGCAGCCAGTTTAGTCAATTCGTACAGTCTCTGCTCCTCTATGCCCCGACGCCTGCACCAAGCTCGCCCTCCGCCCTTGCACTTCTCTTTCAACCAAGCACAGTACAACGATACCAGGGTTATTGGATCGCCATGGTCTGATTCGTCTGGTTTCCTCGAATTCTGTAAAAATCCATAAGTACTCCGATATGTGAAATATTCAAAGTAGACCAAAGAAAATTATTGATACAACGTATCATTTTATTTGTCAAACCCAAAGAATAACATAATAAACAAAAATAAACATACTAATATCAAAGTTAGTTTTTATTATTTATACCTATACCTATATATATTATTAGTTTATTTATACCTTTCATAAACAACCCTACGGAGGTATTCACCTCGTTATATATATAAATACAAACAAGAACCACAAGAATATGACTAAGTGAAGTGTTTTAAGTGAAAAACGAGCATTTCACGTGTATTAGTGTGTGTTTTTGGTGTTTTAATAAAACTCACCTCGCACTCAAAGTCCCGATGCGCACGCGTCGTATAAATGGAGCGTATCCCCAAAGCTGCAGTCAAAGCAAGCGCAGAGTCCAATTTATTCGGTGGCAAGGTAGCACTTCCTATGACCAAAGCTTTGGCCAGGGACACCTCTACTGGTAAATTGGCCAAAGCTTTGCCTAAGGGAGTCAGTTTCTCATTTGAGGTTAGGGAACCCTGTAATGATAAGTCAAATCATTAACCCATGGTATCCATTCTCAACGTAAATAAATTATGTCCCGATAGAATCATGTTATAAAGGTATTTTTTCAGCAATTTAAAAAAAACATCTCATCGGATATAAAAACACCAGCTCTTGGGTCACCAGTACTGACTGCCGGGCATATACGCCCGTACACTTGTACCCCAAGTTCCAAGAGTCTACTCCAATGGGAACCAATTTAATGTTGGAGGAAAAAATATTGTACCATTTATAAGTATATAGTATACTTTTATATGACATACAAATCTTATTTTACTGTTAATTGATGTTCCAATAGAAATAATATATGAACTCACATGCTGCTTCAACTCCAACAAAGCATTTTCAATTGCGTCTTCCGGGGGCGTGTCAATAAATGGGAATCGCCTTACATCGTTGACACCGAGCGAGCTCATGAGGAGCAGAAGGGAGGCTAGAGGTACCCGGGATACTTCGGGTGTACTGAACGCGTCCATGTCGGAGTACTGCTGTTCAGCATATATACGGTAGCAGACGCCAGGACCTACCCGATGTTATTTATTAAAGTATTGATATAAACATAATTAAATGTCATGTTGGGAACATAAGTGAAAGGAGAGAGCGGAAAATGGTCAAATATAAAAAAAAAAACACTTTTGCCTATAGGTTCATTTTGTTGCGTTTTCATATAAATTTATTAACATATAAATAATTGTAATGTCGCAAATAAGAAATCACTCAAAAAAAATGAATAGAAATAGGTAATCGGTGGTAATCGGAATGTAAAAACGAAAAATTGATTTATTATTTAAATAAGATGAACTTTATAGATCTCATACAGGCAACCCTATATAAATACGGAATGATCATCAAATAGTGTAATTATTTATTATAAGAAATTAAAAAAAACAACCAATACCTGTTCTTCCTGCTCTGCCTTTCCTCTGATCGGCGCTCGCTTGAGAAATCCAAAACTCTTTCAACCTCTGCATTTTCGTTGACGAGTCATAACTCATCTCTTTCACCTGTTGTGATCAAATTAAAAAGTACTCCTCATCATACATAATTATAGAGGTGATAGATATTCTAAACGTATGAATTATCTAACGAATAATTAATTAAATTTACATTTACATAACGAAATATGTAGTCCGCCAAAATAACACAGAAAAATACTGTATATACTTTAAATCAGGGGTTCCCAAAGTGTGCCTTAGCGTGTGTCTACACATTAATTTATAATCATTTCTAATTTAATATAATATAATAACTAGCAATACGTAAATAATTTTAACCGCATTTTTTGTTAACTTTTAAAGTAACGTTACTACTAATGTAGGTACCTACATATTTATTTCGACTGTGTATATATCAATGAGGTGAGGGCGTGGGGCTAAAAAATATTGGGAACCGCTGCTTTTTATAGTAGTGTTGTAATATGCAGATTTATTATCTATGCCTGTGACGTCATCTTGTTTGGTATCCTGTCAATGTTTTGCTTTGGAAGGATGCACTTGTCAAAATGTCAAAACACCTAGCGGGTGGCCCAAGCGGGAATCTTACCCGGGATACCTTTTTGCTTGGATTGTGGGGGGAGGGGGAGATATTAATAATGTTATGGTTTGTAGGAACTTACTTTTCCGGAATCAACCACGAAACGTATACCGTCTATAGTGACTGACGTCTCAGCTATGTTCGTAGATACAATGCATTTTCTCACTCCTTCCGGTGGATAGTCGAATACCTTAAAATCAAAGACTAAATTAGTAGAAAATACGTGTGTTATGTGATAATATTTCAGATTATTTTTTTTAAATAAACTAACTGAAAATCAATAAAGAATCTCACCTTATCCTGTTCGCTCAATGAGAGTCCACTATGCAAAGGCAGAACTATCCAATTTTTATTCTTCTCCGCGTACTGTTGTGCCGCGTCACAAATAGACGTAATCTCTTGTACTCCAGACATAAATATTAAAAGATCACCACGTTCGTCACCTGGAAAATAATAAAAAAAAATTACACTTTTTTTGTCCATATCTAATATAAAATATTGATAACTACAGAAAAATCAATTTTTCGCGCTTACATAAAAAAATATATACGTTTAGCCGTCCAGAGAGCTGTTAGTTCGATTCAGAAGCAGCGTTATCAAAAATATACTATTCACAACTAAATCGAGCAAATTGTATTTCGTCTCTTTCTAACAAATCTGATATGAAAGTGACAGTACGATGATCAGCTGTTACATTACCACAAATAAACTAGACATAACTTTAATAAAGATTTTTAAAATTCTCTTACACAACTGAACTGATTTCAATGAAAATTGGTATGGAGATAGACTTAACTTACTTTATCTAGAAAAAAGGCTTAAAAGTTTGTTTAAAAAATTACAAGAGAAGTCTTTAAAAAACGCGTTTTTTCAAATTCCCTTTGTAATTAAATCAGACGAAGTAGCGGGAGATAGCTAATATAAACAAAAAGTAATTAAAATGTATGTTATATGTCAAAAATACATACGTACTTGGATATTTGGTGTCGATCAAATGCATTATTTGAACGTAGGGCTGTGGGTCGAGGCGATCGTCCCTAGTTGGTTTATCTTCGATTAATATCGGCTTATAATGTAGCTCTATTGGGAATAATCTTCCCGGCACCTAAACGTATTAAGGGTTAATTAGTGTCTGATAATCTAGATTTTTTTGTGGGTTTTTGACATTAAAAAAAAAATAGATATTGATATATATCGTATTAGGCAACTTTTTAATGTTACACGTTTAAAATGAGTTAAACATGGCAAATGTAATGTATAAAAATTTGTATTTTGTACACTTTATTAAATCAAGTATTAAACTATTTATTTTTAAATGTTACTTATAGACTTAAAACTACTTGTTATAAAATTGCAACAATATAAATTAACTTTCATTTTCTGTTTTTCACTTTTTTCTGTTATTTGTTTTAGTTATGTGTAATAGTGTTGGAACATTTTAAATTAATAATAACTTAGTTACATACGAAATTAAAAAAAATACCGTTGATGGTACTTACTTGTATGACAACAGCCGATTCCGCGCTAAAATAATCTTCAAACAATTTAATGTTTATCGTAGCTGACATAAGAACAAGTTTAATATCATTCCGTGTATGTATAAGACATTTCAATACACCTAAAAGAAAGTCACCCATCAAATGACGTTCGTGTATTTCGTCCAGTATTATAACATCGTAGCTCGGTAAGTTCTCTGATGACATCTGGAACAAGGGTCTTCATCATATACAAATGCAAAATAGCTTATTTCCAAAAAAATATTTATTGTAACAAGACCCCACACTAAGATATTTCCTGTGTTGTGAGTGTCCAGTCTCTTCCTTTGTCATGTGTTTGTGACTGTGTATTAATGTGTGTGTGTCTATGGGTATATGTTGATATAAGCCTCAATAAAATAAATATCCATCACTGTGATAGGATGGACAGGAGATTCTCCATTAACCGAAAGTCGAACTGTCGCAATAAAGTACTTACAGTTCTGTTAAACTTGTATCGTGACAATTTTGTTACCCTGATTCCAGCCATTTGGATTATTCTATTATAGAGGAAATGCCTATATCTATCCTAATAATAAGACAGTAAAAATCGAAAATCTGTACATTAAATATTTTTCCAAAAAACTGAAAGGAATTCTTGTCTGTCTGTCTGGTACGTTATAACTTTATAACGCTACTGAACGCGTTTTTTTGTTTAGACAGTTAGATTACACAGTTAGATTACATATAATTGGGAGCGTTGTCAAAAGTTTATTTTGTCAAAATCGGTTAAGAGAAAAAGAAGTTATGGTCAATTGAAAATTTACTTCAACCACTGCTTCAAAATTTTTAAACACTTATATTGATTGATTAGTTATATATTGTTAAATATGTTCTAATATAAGTTAATCTTAATATTAAAACTTATGAGAGGTAACAAAAATAACAAATAACGCAGTTGAAGTGTTGAACAATGTGCTCGATAGATGGCGTTGATAAAATTCGTCATCAACCTAGATTTATTTTATTTTTTTATTTCTTAAACCTAAAAATAGATTAAAAATAAAGCCAAAATAAGGTTAAAATAGAAATAGAATCTAAGATCAGAAAAAAGAATAACAAAAAAAACACGAACAAAAAAAATTTAATAAAAATATATATACACATGAACAAGTGGAACTATGTGAAGTACGGACTTTTTAGTGTGTGTGTGTATCAGTGTGTGCAATGGTGTTGCCGTGTGAGTGAGTGTGCGAGGTTGAGTCTTAGTTTTTTTTTAAAGAACTTCTACTTAGGCCAAATATATCCATCGCGGTATTAACGTTTTACTCTATGATTATTTTGAGTGAACAATATACAAACAAGTAAAAGGAAACGAGTGAAGAGACGTTTATCGTTTGTCCGCATCCATTTTTTCACCTACGTCCTTAACGTTAATGAGGTTAACCTTTTATTATTTGGTCAAGCTAATAAGTAATAACCTCACAAGTAAGTATTTCGTGCTCATAACTTCGTAAGAATTTTCTTTCAACTCTTAACCGCTGAGGAGTTTTACCTTCCATCATCAGCTCATCCACATAAGAAGATGACTATCAGAATATAACATTGTCAGAATAGTAATTGCCTGTACGTTAATTTGAAAGTTGCCCTCGATTTCCCTGAATCATACGATCCTGTAAAGCTACATCATCCCTGAGTAACACAGGCTATATATAATTCCAATTGTAACAAGATTTTAGCCCGTGAAAGAAAGCCCTGTCGAGATCATTAAAAATTAACTATTTATGTAAACCACATAATATATTAAAGTTACAATTTACATGTAAATATAATATCTCTTGTACAAGTTATCAAATCTATTTTTTGATAATGGGGCATTCAAATACATACAATGCTAAATTTTTACTAGTAATTTAATAATATTAAATCCCGCTCGATAACTGATCAATCGTCATTTAATTAGTTACATTAACTAGCCGGTCAGCTAGTTAATATATAACAATTAATTTCAAAGTGTAATAACAATATACTGAAGGGTCGAATAGTTATTCCATGGACTACCATTAAAAATAATGAGACTTGGTGAATATAAATTAGAATAACTTAAGAGGGGGACGGCGCGTACGCAGTCCCCACTACCAAAAATTACGCGTCCGAGTTATCCACATTAGGGATAATCGCAGAGGTCAACTTCACCGCAGTGCAATGGTGAAGTCTCGCTCTGGGGGAACCGCCTTAATGATCACGGTATCCCCTACGCCAGGTAAGTATGATTACACAATGTTACTTAGAGATTATATACGAAAAGCTGGACACAACGATAGCGCGATTTAGAAATAGCACAACGCCATCTGTATAGAATATAAAACGAATACAGAGCGCCATCTATTAGGAATCATAGGAAATACTTAAGAGTTGAGCTTTCGTCACAAAGTACCATCTATGAAGTTACATATGAACCTCATGGAATAAATAATTTGACGATAAAATAACTAATATAAAACTAAACTATTGTTAGTGTTTAAAGATACCCTAGATCTAATGTAAAAATTGACTGTTTTGTCTCTAATGAATTATAAATACCTGTCGCAATAAAAGACCCTCTGTTATAAAACAAATGTTTGTATCGGCAGTTTTACTCTTCTCAAATCTTATTTGATATCCAACTTTTGTTTCGTATTGAGTAAGCATCTCATAGGCAACTCTCTTCGATAAGGAAATACATGCAATCCTTCTGGGTTGTGTACACGCTGAAATAGAAATTAGATCAAATCAAATTACTTTTATCAAGTATACTTTTGTTTTTTAAATATTATCAATATCACATATCATATTAATATTTAGTACTGTAAATAATAACAACTTTTGTACCAATGTTTTGAAAACCAGCATCATGTAGATATTGTGGTACTTGTGTTGATTTACCACAACCTGTATCTCCAGCGACAACAACAACTTTTTCATTCTGCACTGCCATTACAATATCATTTCTAAAATGAAAACTTGTTCTTAAAAAGTGTATCAAACATTATCCTAATTAAAAGTTAACACTAGAAAATCTAAATGTCTGATACATTATTTATTTTTAATGTCAAGGGTTCTCTTGAGGAAGGGGAATCTTGGACTACCAGAAACAATGTTTTATTTATTAGAGGCATAGGTGCTGCCGGCCCTACATAAAGACTAATATTATAATAAGTATATCAGTTTAAAAATTAAACCAATTGCCAATATCATACCTATATTTAGCAACTGGCAACTCACTCTGAGCTTTCCTCAACTTTTTAAGTTTTTCAAATTTCTCCTTATTTTTAAAATCAATGTAAATTGAAATTATGTTAAGAAAAACTTGAAATTTTCTGTCATCAAGTTTGTTTTTATCCACTTCATCATAAACAGAATCCATAAATTTTATTTTTGATGTAAAATTAATACAGTCACTTTTTGAAAAAGTTTCTGATATCCCATGTTCATTGACTTTCTTGCAGTTGGATTCATAAGACAAAATTGGTTTGTTAACCTTTCTTAAGGTAGCTTCATATTTTTTGACAAACACCCAAAAATCATCAATACTATTTGCAACACTGTTTGTGTCATTATTATATAGAATTATTTTATTCAAATTCCGCTTATAGTTTAAAAAGCTAAAAGCTTCTGGGTCACTCAAAGTTACTCTTGTTGGGCTATTTCTAGACGACTTTCTTTTACTGTACTCAAGGGATTCTCTTTCATAGGATTCTGATCTTTTTCGTTTTGACCTTGAATCCCAGGATTTACGGTTCATGATTCAAATCTAGTTTAGCAATAAAACGTTTAAATTGATGGTATTAGAATTGATTTTCTGAAATTTAAGTTTACTTATTTAAACAATTTTTTAATAATTATAATATATAGATAGTTGCTTAATAGTATATTATATTTTATATTTTACTGTCTTATATAAAATAAAAATTAAAGCGAAATGCTTTTTCATAATGTAAATATTTTGAAATAGAATATAATTTTTGATTGCAAAAAAAATCACAGATTAGGCATAGTAATATTACCGCAGATTACGGCATAGTGCACAGAAAACATATCACATCTATCCTCGAAGTATAATATTTAATATTATTATATAATAAAACTATAGTATATTAGGCCTAGGTATATTAGGCCTTCTAATCTAAGACAATTCCCACTAGTAACAATTTACTAACTTTTACTGTCTATAGATTCTATAAAGCTGTAAACCATGTTTAATAGACTTTTTTTTAGTTATTTTATCCGTTACGATTACAATAGAAGCTGTAGAATAATATACAATAAGCCTTTTTAAATAATTGTTCTATTGCTAGATATACTCGTCCTTACACTATGTAAAAAGTTATTAAATTATAATTATTAAGGAAATTTTACACGAATCAAAATATTGTTTGTTTTTAGCCAAACAGCCAAATAATTTTACACGCCACTCCACAGAGTGTAAACCGAAAAACTTTGTTACAAAATAATTATTTGGTAGGAATAATCAAGCATAGCCGCCCTCTAACGTCAATACCTTGATTCTTGGGTTTCCTAAAGATATCGCAGCCGCCATTTTGCTTGATGGAGTGAACGTAAAGCAGCTCCCATGTATTCAAAAGTGGTGACTTGTTATTTATTTTAAAAACTTAGTGTATATATACACTAATGGCTTGCTTAAATACACTTAAGTTAGAAATAAAAACGTTAGAGCAAGTGTTTCCCAAAAATCATGAGCGGTTTCAGATAATGTCAGCTAGTGTCGACGAATTGACTTGCAGATTCGTTGGCAAAAATGGAAAAAAATATGAAATACACGCAAATATTACAGTGAGTATACTATAATCTACATGAAATCATATTATACAGGTGGCAGTAATATTTTGTTATTAATGAATGTGTTTATTGATTATCTTTATGACAAAGGGTCGTTGTTTATGAGGGCAGGGCTGTCAACAAAAAGATTTACGGAAGTGATTGTTTTCTAGACGTATGCATGATTTCATCTGTCGTGGTAGAATAAACAGATCTCGAAGGTTTAATCAGCAAATGTGCTTATTGTAGGCTAGTGATGCAAGTTTGGTGCAATGCGCGCAAGTTTCGATCGCCTCACTTGTATTAAGTGATAACCCGAAACTGTTTCACGGGCCCATGACGAATCATTGTATTGATCATTTAAATTTCTGTACGCATTTCAATTTTTTTTACTAGTTATGGCTACGTTTATCGAGAGTAGGCTATGTTTTGTTTAATAACGGTAAAGATGCGAATTTTAGGACAAAGAGTCTTAGTCATGTTTTCTACCTGGTTTTTTTGTTAAGTTTATGAAAAGTCTATTGAATTCTGTTCAGTTATACTGTTTAACTTTAGATGTAGGGTTTTTATCAATAGAACCACATAATTGTTGTTGCTGGGCTGCTTTAAAATAAAATTATTGCAATTATTAGTATTTTGATATTAATGCAAATTATTTTAACAGTTTATCAAACAATTATTAATATTCATTTATTAAATATTGTACCCATCTCTGTCAAAACACAAATTTTGAATTGAATTCTATAAATATATTATTTGTATACAATATTAATGTAAATCATTGACTTTTATACTTTTAGGAAACATACCCCACCTCACCACCCGTTTGGTTTGCAGAAAGTGAAGATCCCATAGTGACTAATGCTGTTCAAATTTTAACTCACACACAGGGAAGAGACAATCATGTTATAAATCAGGTACTATTCTGTTATAAGAACTCTTGTTCGTACTACTTAGTTTTGAATTGTCAAAAAATCTCTGTGGGAGAATAATATCTTGGAGATAATAAATTCAAGGTTTTTGTAATAAACAAATATTTAGCAAATAAACACGCCTGTTTATTGCTTAAACATTTTTAGTAATACAGAATTATTTCTTGTTCAATGTATATGCATACCATGTACTTAATTTCTATGATTTGCTAGACAATTCTGCGAATAAATCAAATTATTTGTAAAACCTTTAGCATTAATGATTAGGTAAATTTTCCTCTTACACACACAGGTTATAGAAACAACCAAAACAATATCTTAAGTTAAACTATGAGTATCCATCAACAACTTTATTTATAATAGCAATTAAATGGAATCTCTAATGTTACAAAATAATAAGTTAATATGAAGAGGACACTCTTATCGCCCCACTTTACAATAAAATTCCAAAAAAAACTTATATTTGTTTTGGTAAAAATAAGAGTAATTATGTGTATATAGCTTGATAAACATAAATACAAAAATATAAATTGTTTTTAGGTTGGCATATTATTGAGAGAATTGTGCAAGATACATGGTATACCTGAGCCACCAGACCTGGATTCACTCTCGCTGCCCGTCCATCCCGCACCACAACAAAGGTTTGATACCTATCAGTAAGGAACTAATAAAAATTAATCATTAATTATATTGTTGGACACCTGAGACCTTAGTACAATCAATAAATAAATGTGTGCTATTTTTATAACACACAATTTTATTTATAATACAATTTTCAAAATTATTTAATAAACAATTTATAATTTCTTTTCTTTTGAATATAAATTATGAATTGTTTAATAAGAAAGTTTGAAACACTTCAGTATGAATTAAATAAACACAGACAACAAAATCAACATACTATAAATAGTCTTTATTGTTTTCCACAACACATTTGTGAGTGTTTTAGTTTGTGTATCTTTATGAATATAATTTGCAATATGTAATAATTTTAAATCACAGTTCTTAGTACTTCATTGTATGTTTTAAATGACTCTAAACTACAGCCATTTTGTAAATAAAGATTACGTTTCGTCAACATTCGATAACACTCGATGATTCTTAATTGTTTTACGTACGTACGTACGATGAAGTTTGTATACATTAGAAGTAAAATGTAAGTAATTATATTAGTTTTATGTTATAATCATTTTAGTGTTGATTCTAAACAGACATACACTTCATCACAGTAAACTGATTCATTTGAAAATATGATTACAATTTATAACTATTAAAGTGTATATATCGGCGCAACTTCAACAATTAGTCTTAAATTAACTAGAATAATTAAGTTCAACATCATTTAATTGTCCTAAAATAAGTTTAAACACATAAGTTGAATACTTTACGTTTGTTACTCTGTGAAATGTCATCTTTATTATTTCAATACGACGTCTTTGTAAACAAGTGCTAGATCACTATAAATAGGGTCGCATTGTACCCGCACGACACAGTCGCGCTCAGGCCGTTGTACGGAACGGACCTCTCTTCAAAAAGTGAAATATAAATCTTGGAAACTATCAGTGAAGTGTTAAATAAGTGGTTATTATGACCAACTCAATCGTGATGTTGGCAATGCTGATGCTACCTACGCCTTTCAAAAATAACCCTACAGAGTAGTGAGGTTGGCGGTAGCCCTAGGAACTCTCTCTCTCCTCGTTATATATAATATTAGCACATATTTATGAGTAAATATTATTATTGAAAATATTGGTTAGGTTTGATTAACATTCTTCTACTGTCAAGTCTGTGTGAAAAGAGACCTAGTTTGGGGATCATGCAAAAAAATATTTTGCATAGAGTCCATAATTAAAATAAGTGAATTACAAAGAATGCCATGTGGTACATACAATGTATGTATACATCAAGTATGAGGCCACAAATACTGTGTGAATTTTTCAAAATTGTTAGATGTTTTACACAAAGATTTAATGTTTCCAGAGTACCTAGTGTAACGTCTAACGGCGCTGAATCCGGAACAGAGGAAGATGAAGATATGGCTGCTGAGGAAGACGATTCAGAGGGAGAGGATGACTTGCCATTAGAGATGGTTGAAGACGCTGCCAGAAGCAACAAAGTAAAATTATTTTTTTAAAACAAAGTTGAATGTTTTACTCTTTTTTTATTTATATATTTTCTATTATTGACACGAAATACACACGTCAACAAAAAAGTAATTTGTTAAAGCTTGTGGTGTACGCCCATCATACATCAAAAACAATGGTGTTTTTGATACAACTATGGACTTGTGATAAATGGTTGAAATTATGAATCAAATTATTTTTTTGTTTACCAATATGATTAATATAAAATCCCAATAGTCTACGGATTGAATTATTCTCTATTGCTCGCCATTAAAAGGAAATAAAATGCTATTTCATTTGGTTATTGAAATATGTACTTTACAGGACGATATGGAAACAGAACACTTAGCAACTCTAGAACGGCTCAGACAAAATCAGCGACAAGACTACCTGTCAGGCAGTGTATCAGGCAGCCTGCAGGCCACAGACAGACTTATGAAGGAACTGCGAGATATATACCGCTCACACTCATTCAAGAGCAATATGTACTCTATAGGTATGTTCTACCAGCTTTTTGACTCACCAACTAGTATTACATTTTATATATCGGCGCAACTACAACAATTAGTCTTAAATTAACTAGAATAATTTAGTACAAACATCATTTAATTGTCCATCATGTAATTGTTGTTGTTGTAAAATAAATTTAAAAACATAAATTGAATACTTTAAGTTTGTTGCTCTGTGAAATGTCATCTTTATTATTTCAATACGACGTCTGTGTAAACACCTGCTTGAGCACTATAAATAGGGTCGCATTGTAACCGCTCAGGCCGTTGTACGGAACGGACCTCTCTTCAAATAGTGAAATCTTGGATTTAAATCTTGGAAAATATCAGTGAGGTGTTTCTTTAAATAAATAAGTGGTTATTATGACAATCTCAAAGTTATTCATATTAAGTCCAATTGTGATTTTGGCAATGCTGATGCTACCTAAGCCTTTCAAAAATAACCCTACCTATAATGGGGTCGGCGGGGTTGCCCTGTAGAAAAACTATCCTCGTTATGTACAATGAAATAAATGAACGTGTTATGTATTATTTAAGTGTAAAATTTTTTATTAAGTTAATATTTTGGTGCTGAGCTGATAAATTTTCTGAGAGTTGTAATTAAATGTATATAAAATCTAATGTATAGTCAGTATTATTTAGACTTATACATTAGTAATTTGTCAAATTGATGGGTCTTTAAAATGCCTGCAAAATTATTAAAGTAATTGTATCTTAAAATTATAACAAAAAATAGTTTTCAATAACTCAACTTTTATACTTCCAGAACTGGTAAATGATTCCCTATATGAATGGAATATAAGGTTGCGGTCTGTCGACCCTGACAGTCCGCTACACAATGATCTGCTAGTGTTAAAAGAGAAAGAGGGCAAGGATTCCATACTACTCAATATCATGTTTAAGGAGACATATCCCTTTGAGCCGCCCTTTGTTAGGGTGGTTTATCCTATTATTTCTGGTAAGTTTCCTTTTCTTCCCAGATATGTCTATTCAGACAACAATAATTAATTTAAGTTTGTCGTGTATTTAAAAAAAAAACTTAAATAAAAATGTAATACATCATAATTCACAATTATTTAATATTTTTTTCCTTAGCGTCATAATGTTGTTTACAGGAGGTTATGTCCTAGTGGGTGGTGCAATATGTATGGAACTACTCACAAAGCAGGGCTGGTCATCAGCGTACACGGTGGAGGCGGTTATAATGCAGATCGCGGCTACCCTAGTAAAGGGTAAAGCGCGGATACAGTTTGGCGCGACAAAAGTTGTATCACAATCGCAATACAGTCTTGCGCGTGCGCAACAGAGTTTCAAGTGCCTCGTGCAGATACATGAGAAGAATGGTTTGTACTCTTTGGACTTTGTTTGCGAGCAAACGAATTCGCACTGACATTTTATGTGTACGAATCATAAACTGTTTAACAAATATTACAAATGATTATTTGGTACTTTTCAGTATTTGTTAACTTTTTAAGCGATTTATAGGGGTTAGGGGTGTCAAGAGAATGATAAACTTTAAATAAATCTATACTAATAATAAGACAGTAAAAATCGAAAATCTGTACATTAAATATTTTTCCAAAAAACTGAAAGGAGGCAATTAAAGAAGAATCATAGAATCCAAAAAAACAATTTTTGGAATTCTTGTACATAATATAAGTCCTCTAGCATAGTTAAACTTAAGTATGCAAATAAACTTAACTCAAACATTATAAATCAAGGTGATTCATTACTTCAAATTTAATATGTGCCATAGCTTAAAAGCTGAGTTGTTCATGTTCATACATTTGCTTTAGTGGTAACTCTACGGCACCAGGTGTATGAGGGTTGCAGTGCAAACTAATATCCTAATATATATATTTCTTTATTATTATCTTTTTTTACAGGATGGTTCACACCGCCTAAGGAGGATGGCTAATCGTGTCGCGTTAAACTAAGACTAATGTGTAAACTAGCACTGAATGAGAGAAGTGAAGTAATCGATTCCATTACGTTTTGAGCGCAGTTTGTATTGTGTTGTGCATGACTGACTGAATGAAACCCGTATCTATGTGTAAGTGCTATCGAGTGCAAAAGACTTATAAGACTTATAGAGAATGTAATGTGTAACGTTTTTTTGTAATCATTAATTTTCTCTCGTCAAGTTATCCATACGTGTAGATTCTAGATGTTAAACGGAGTGTAAAGTTGAAAAGACCTTTGCATTTCATTTTAGTTACGGAATAAAAAAAAAACTGTGATTCGTAATTTTTGTCTTTCACTTTTATCATGCCTCGAGCTCTTATGAAGGTGGTCAGATGTGATGATTTGCACTGTTTGATAGAATGGTGAATTTATTTTTTTTCAAAATAAAGGAAATAATTGACAATTGCAGTTTGCAAATTTTAATTCAGCTTTTTATTGATTAAAACAAACTTGGGGATAAACTGACTGTCGTGAACGTTATTATAATGACTTTATATTTATTATTGCCTATTGCATTAGTTGGAATGTTTTTAATTTACTCTCAGAGACTACTTGCCACTAAACTAGCAACCATATTGATTATTTGATTCTAGACTACTTTTTTTTTACACATAGAATCCTGGTTTGTTTTACATTTTGAGGTATAATCTAAATTAACTATTCACTCTCCAGTCTTCAGCTTTTTTTATGTAATAATTTTAAATTATGATACATTTCTGTAAACATACATGGTGATAAAGGAGTGGCTGAGTTTCATCTTGCCTGCACTATGTCCGTTACACAAGCACTACAACCATTCATTAGTGTAGAAACGCTACCAACAGGAATAAAACCTATCTATATTGACATTAAAATCGAAATTTAAGTTAGCTTTGACTTAGTTTTATATATATTTTATTGAATTTTGAAGATAAATCATTGCACCAATTTTATAATGGAGTATTATGAATCTTTACCTAAATTTAACGTCAACTAAAGTTTAGATTTATTTAAATTGTTTTTCATAAAGGCTAAAAGTCCCTCCACATGTTCTTTAGCTCCTGGTTCATTTAATTTTTTACTGAAGTCTTCTGCATACATAGTATCGAACCATCTTTTTAATTTTGGGTGTCTGAAAATATATCATTTCAATTTAAACCTTGATTACTCAACTTTTGTATCTGAATATTAAATTAAATACATTTCATTACCTAAATAATTCTTAAATCTGTAAATTATAAGACAATACAAAAACTAGTTTAAACTAAAACAGATTTTACATAGAATGTTTAGTCAAAAAGGCTAAATACTAACAGCATTGGAGAAGTAATTACCTGATACTGTTAATAGGATACAATCCATTAAGAGTAGATATAGTTGTTAATATGCATATATCAGCTAATGTCATAGCATTGTCAGCTAAGTATATGGTGTTATCCAGGTATTTTTCCAACATTCTATATGCATTCTCTAGATTCCTTTTCATTGATTTTGATAGCTCTGTTAATTTTCCAGTATATGTTGGTGCCTTAAATTATAGCCCATAAAAATACATTTATTTTAATCTATCAATACATAATCTCGGCACTTTATAACTAAGGATGCTGTAAACTAACTATATAATTAAATGTTTACTTACCATTATAGATCTTAATCTAGAAAATAAAATGCCACAATCAAAGAATAATCTATGGTTAATAGTAGCTCTTATTCTTTTGTCTTTAGGATATAGGTAATCATGCTCTGGCTTAGCATATTTATCAAACAAGTAGAGAATTATAGCATGGCTGAAAGAAATGGTTATATATATTAAGATGCAAAACATGACAATGAATAATCTATAAATTTCCTTCTTTATATGACAAAAAGAAAGTGCAAATTTAAAAGGAATAAAGTTAGTAGTAAAGAATGTTCTATCTTATACAAAATATTTTTTAATCATCATATCATATGGACACTTAATACTTTTATGACTAAAAACCTCAGCGATACTTGCCTATCTGCCAAAGAGAAATTATCTTCTTCCCACATAGGTATAGTCTTCATAGGGTTTTTCTGTAAAGCATGATTATAATAATATAAAGTCATGGACTTTAAATAATACAGAATCCTTTACCTTGACCATTTCTGGTGTGTCTTGTTCACGTAATAGTGGATTCAATTCTAGCTGTTCGTAAGGAATTCCTAATATATAAGCAACAATCATAACCGTTCTAGCTGGTGGGCTTGCATCTTTCTTGTATAGTTTTAGCATCATCAGTAATTGTTATAAAGTTACTAAAGTGATATATGAATGTACAATAATAATAACGTTACGGCAAAATGTATTATGGCTATCACAATTCACAATAAATAAGTTTATTATCAATAATCAGTCAATGTAAATATTAAATTCTAATACTTTAAAATTTGTGTAGCCAACTTCAAAAAAAATATTTCCTCTTTAACCAAAATTTGTTGTTGCCTTGTCAGAAATGGCAACTAAAACTTCTCAAAAAAAATGGATTCTAATCTATTCTAATGGGTTGATTAATAGGGAAATTGGGTAATTTTAGATCACAGATGATCACGATATCGTAATATAACTTGGGGCGAACACTGCTTGTTTAGCTGTACCTATAGGTGTTGCTCAGAATTTAAAATAGCAGCATATTTTAAAATTAAAATTTAAGAACATACGTATATTGCTAAATGGTGTTTTTGCGTTAATTACCGTGCTATACATAGATAAACATGGAAACTATAAGATATAAATTCACTCCCTTTTTTACTGAGATAATATTATTAAAAAAATCAAATTATTCGAATTAGAATGATAATATGATTAAAATTATTAAAATACTCGAAACATCTATATAAAAATATAATATATTATTTTGTTGTCTTTAGGATAACTAAATAATTAAAAAGGAACAAAATGGGGGCTGCCATGTTAAAAATTCTACCTTTCTAGAGATCTGCTAAGCAATTTTTTTAACAGCCGTTTAATTTGTCATTATTTTTAAATAGCGAACTAACAGGCCCTTAGATCGAATTTCAATAACATAAACAACATGTTGTTCCGAGTTATGACTTTTCTACGAATCGAGAAGATAGGAGAATTAGAAATAATATCTTGAAATTTCCATAAATGATAAAAAAAAATATCTTTTTCCTAAATACTTATTACCGTATATAGCCTGTGTTATGCTTCTGGCAAAGCTAAATATTGGTAAAAAAATCAGTTAAGTATTTTTTATTGATACTCGCACAAACACAATTTTGTTAGCTATTGTTTTAACTTTACTATTTTATTGTGTTTTTTCCTAGTCTAATATAAAACGGAAAGACTATAAATTACTTTATTGAACCAAACGGATGATACATATTTAATATTCTGAATGTCTTTGTCTTCATCTGAATAGTTTCTTCTAAGGCAAGAGAATTCTATGAAACAATACAGAGCGATAGAAGCAAGAAAACCTAGAGTAATTAGTGGGCTTTTATGTCTATCCACTTAACTCTGAAGAATGAGGAAAAGGTTTCATTGGTTTATTAAATTAAGTAATCTCTAAACAGAAAATATCATAATATACTTAAGAAGCATAAAAAATAATCGATTTAAGATTCAAATTTAAAATCTTTGTAATAATGAATTGAATATTAATTGAATATATATGACATCATTCTATATTGCAGATAATGCTGCCAACATTCATCATACGATATAAATTGTGTAGTATATATACTGGGGATAAAAATGTTTGTTATTAAATTAAAATCAATTATTTTCTTATGGCAACAAATATTTTATAAACACACACGGATGCAATAATAATAATTTTCGACGACATTGACACCACAATATGTAGCGCATAGAGAATGGTATGTGCATATTGTCAGGATTAATCAAACTTTGCGACCAGTTAATATAATATAAAAAAATAAAATAGTACAGAAACGACTTTATTCAGACCTGAACAATAAACATATGTAATGTTTACTGTTCCGCATTGTTTATGATATTACTTATCTAGTCTCGGCTTAAGATATTATCGAACCTAACGTAATTTATGGAACCGATCACCTGCTATTGATATTTTAGGATACAATGAATGTTTTATTACTTCCATTGAATTATTCACATTTTCTGTAAAAGACGTTTCCACAGAGAGGCATAACAAACAAAGCTTTAAATGGGATCTTAATTAAGAACCGCTGAAGTGTTTTGATGACGGCACATTAATTTCATCTTGTTTTTCTGCTTTCAGGAGCAGTTAACTTATAAGGATGTTTGAATATCTTTAATAGAAAATTAATGTTTTATGTATCTCTAGATCTTAAAGCAATACAGATAAAGTTTACTAAGAAAGATGAGTTCAACGCATTTTTATTATATAAATATTTTTTACAAATATTTTTTATTGTGCATATTGGAGATGTGATTACTCTTAACCGTATCTTTTTCTGTTTACGAAGCTATGAAGCGGAATAAAACGAAGCCAACATGTCTATACTTCCGAAATGCAGTATTACTTGTTCTATGGAATTTAAAAAAGTCGTTCTTTTGGTGAATTGTTGAGAAATGTGCTTTTTGCAGATAACAAGCAGTAAGTAAAAGTCACAAAGTTTCAGGTGAATCGCTGAGTTGAAGTAATTTGATTTTCTGGAGTGCACGTAAGTTCTGCAATCAGGTGAAACTTTCGGAGCTTTTGTTTTAATTAGATATTATGAAATTACAGTCGGACTTGATGTCTGTTTAAAAAAGTATACAGTTAGAAAAAATAGAATTTCACCGTTTTACGTCATGATCAGTGTTCGAATTATACAAATGAAGTTGTACTGGACTTATTTAAAAAAATGGTAAATTCGAAATTGAAAACATAACATTGCTCCAAAAAATGTTTTATTTGTTCATGCATACAGTCCGCTTTTATGAATTTTGTATCACCAGCAAGTTTTCTCGCAATTTCTATAGTCAATGACATATTGCAATTTTCACTGGCCTGCCGATTCATACGATTTTTCATAGTCGCTTATTAACTATTATTATTTTATGTGATATTGGAAAAACTGTTGTACAAAACTGACTATTTGAAGGCAAATAATCGGTTATTAAACAGAATCTAAACATAAACTCTTTAACAATTTCAAGAAGACATAATAGAAATGTATTACGTATTTGTATTACTTAGATGGTAACATACGAAAGTTATTAAATTTTCAAATTCCTCGCTGAACCGCCCGGCCCGTTGGATTCCAATGTCACTCAACTTGAATGGGGTACTAATGGTGAGAAAATTTCACCCGCGCAATTGTAAAGCTTTTAAAATCTCACAAATTGAAGGAGGGGTTTTTCTTTTCAACGATTTCAGAGGGATTTTATAGATTGCCAGATTGCGGCATGAAATTAATAAGTTTGAATATTTTCATGTTTCCAAGTAAATGAGTGAGAAGCTTATGGGTACCTATTGGATACTTTAAAGTAAGTTTAATAGATTATTTATGTAATATTACATTATACTGCGCACTTTTTGACTACAGGCGAATGAGTGCAATATGTTTCTGTACACCCGTTAACCCGATAACGATAAATACACTTCTCTATAAGTCACCAACGGAGTCAAGAGTCCAGACTTGTAAAACTTTATAAGCAGTTATAAAGCTCACTTCATGAACGTTTCAATGAAGTCAGCTGAGTCTAATCAAGCTCTATTCTGATTCAAATTCGGAAGCTGAAACTTTGACGGCAGGTGTTCTCAATTCAGACCACAGGTTGCGAGGGCTCGTGTCAATTGTGCTTCCATTCTGTTTTCAAAAGATAATATTAAGATTTGTTTTTAAAAATGGTTTATTTTTTTGTTAAAATTGAAATTGGTAACATTATTTCTTTGGTGTAATATTATTGCAATGAAGTTATATAGAAAGAAAATAAGTTTTCACGATTAAATTTACATACAGAATAATAACGTTGGATCTATCAAAGAAAATGTATGAGTCTGTCGTCTGCTTTTATCGTAAAATGGAAAGTATATAGCCTGTGGGAATTAAACTTTCAAACAGATGTCTCAATATATTACAATTTTACTTTATAGAAATTCCTGCGGTATGACGTTATGATGAAAAATAGCATTGGATCCGTCATGTTACCGTTTATCACAGTGTTATCAATATCTTCCAAAAAAGCTTGGAAATTTTTATATGTTCGAGCAGGCGATTTTTAATTGCAGTAAATGAACAGTTGTATGTTGCAAAAAATATCCTAATATACTTAATAAGTTAAACATAATAATTATAAAGCTGATATTTACTGACCAAAAGTAACAATGAGTTATGAATGAATCAATCAACAAATCAATTTTCAGGTTGTCCGTCGACATAGACATAGATAATCTTTTTGAAAAAAAAAATCATCTCAATATTTTTATTTTATTTCTTAAACCCATACAGCATATGAAAAAGTTTACACAATAAAGTATATAGAAAAAACAAACCCAAAATAAGGTTAAAACATAGAACAAGAAATTAAATCTAAGATCAAAAACAACAATAATTAAAAAATACAACCAAAAAAACTATATATACATATAGTGAGGAACGAGCATTTAAGTGTGTGTTTGTGTGTATTGGTGTGTGCAATTGTGTTGCTTTGTGAGTGATAATGCGAGGTTTCATATAAATCGAGATAGTTATCTAATAGAATTATGCTGTTAGTGAACCAGTGGAGTGGATAAATCATTAATCTTAAAATCTCAAGAAGTAAATAAAGCGACGAGAGTATCCCAAGTGTACAAAGCTCCAAAAGTATTTTTATAAGAGTATCCGAAAAGTTCAGAATGTCAAACTAAAAGTTTCAATATTGGATTCCGCTCAAGTTGAAATGACCAATTTTGTCTGTTTTCGACGGGCAAAAAGGGCCGCTGGTTCGGCTGGATTTTATCGTAAGCTTATTAAGACATAACATATATTTGAAAATAATATATTTTATGAATGTGATTCTTGACAAAATATTTTAATGGCTGTGAATAGTTCTTTTTTATTTATTAAGGAATGGCACCCAAAATCTAACAGGTTAATATTCAAGGCTAATTTTTAATAAAAATTATATAAATAATTCTGGCGAAAACATAATTATGGTCATAAACTTCGATAAGATTAATTTAAGAAATATAAATTTTAAAACTCGTTTGCATCAGATATTTCATTGTTACATAGTGTTAGCAGCAAGGAAAAACAACATGATTTTTTCATAATAAAACTACTTTAATAATTTGTATATTTTATTAACTTGTTAATACCTATTGATGAACAACTCTTGAGCCTTTAAATTTTTAAAAGTTACCCCCGTTGTATATAAAAAGTAAATTTAATTTACCATAAATTAAAGTACATTATTTTTAACTGGCCACATTGTCTAGCTCCGACGTTGTGGCCGCTTCACAATGTATTAATATTATATTTGGCAATTAAGAGGACTTGATAATATAAAATATTTCTACATGACAGATGTATATAACTAGAAATTATTCGAGTATTTTTTACAAAACTTGATATACCTTTGGAGATCATATAACAAATTTTGACTTTACCTGCGGCAATATTGTTTTTATCTCCAAAAGTGTACTTGATATGCGATATAGAGGTGAGTTTACTTCAATTTGTCCAGTAATACAGTGCCTCAGGGTAGTTGTCAACAGGGACACTGTGAAATGTTTAAGATACGAGATATAGCGTTACGTTTACGGCCTCTGTTGTAAGGAAAGTGTGAAAATTATAATTTTCCATTCCATTTTCCGTTTCCAAATTTTTGTAATGTAAGGTGTGCTTATAATATAAATTATGCTAATGATAATAGTTATCGTATTATATTGCATGGATACATATTTATGACATTAAGTTGTGTAACTGGCAGTTAATACAATTGTATTTGCAACCTTTTATGGCGATCAAAACAAAAGTTAACTAAAATTATTTGAAAAATCTCTGTTTGTAACCAGAGACCTTTTATAATTGAGGTTTTTATAGAAACTCAACTCATACCTGATCAATAGATTTATAAAATGTCTTATCCTCGTCTATTTGATAACGTTAATCTGTCTAATTATGTTTCATATTTACAGAAATAATAAATTACAGATGTACCATAAATAATCCAATATAAATTATCCACTCAAGATTTTTTGAAGGAAATTTCTGAAAGCACCGCTCTCACCTCTACATTGCCAAACATTAAGCTACTCCAAGCTTGAAATTAAATCGGCCGTGTGATTTACATTTTAATATGGTGAGGGACTTACCTGTAGTAGAAACAAATTTATGGTATTGACGCCTTTAAATTAACGTAGATTCCAATTCGATATGCATTTTATCAGATCAAATTAGTTTTGTCTTGGATTGATTGCGCTTTAGGTTTTTAATAAGTTTTATGTTACCTTTTATGCAGAGGGGTCAGTAACCGACAACTTCAATACACAATACAAAGTATTAATTCACATACAAGAATAAAGAATGATGACCGGTTTATAAAGGCTATTTTATCATAGCTATCTTTTCAGTTATTTATTGTCTATCATTACGTTAACGACAGTTTAAGTCTGCATCGAATGCCCTGCGCAAGCAAAACCATTCTGCATTACTCGGGAGTATAATTTTATTATTTAACTCTTGCCTTATCAAATGTTTAAGTTATGTGAGCAATAATTTAACTTAACCGTCGTAAAAACTCGTAGTTCATTTGTTTAGTATATAATAATAGCACAGGACAGATCACAGATGTAATTGATTAACAATCGGTGATTGTCAATCGGGGAACCTGTAAACTTCGCGGTTTTTTATGTGAAAAATTCTTTGTACTAAACAACCAAAGGTTTTAATTTTACAAACATAAAACTATTTACCTCGTTTGTGTCGTTATATTGTTATAAAATAAGTGAAAACCATTAACTAAATTATGCTCGACATTTCATTTTAAATTTTCATCAAAGCGAGTTCGTCATTTTACCTATTTATTTTTTCGACAAAATTAAAAAAGGGCTTTAATATTAAAACTCGGTATCCTTTCATTTATTCAAATTCATTTTCCATTTCGTAATTCGGCAGAGACATTTTTAAATTATTTATGATAATGTTATCTTTTAATGAATTTTTTATTGAATCGAGTGAAAAATTATCTGGCTTAATTGATACTGCGAGATATTAAACTTTTATTCGTATAATTCTTAATAAAAAATACGATTACTTAAGATTATGGAATAGGTACGTACCTAAAGCGCGGGTTAACTCAAGCAAATCGCCTTGCATTTTAAACCAAGACCAAACCTAAGCCAAATGGCCAAAAGCTTTATATATTATATACAGTAAACTGTTATATAATACGAATGAAACCTAAATACGCATCGTTATACCAATCATATTTATCTTTATCGAATGTATACGTGAATTTACAATCATTTAACCAGTCCCGCCGCAACGTGCCAACAGCATGTTATCTGTATGTAAGTAGATATACGAAATAACATTGAAGTATATACCATCATATTGTTAATTTGTAATCTTTGAAAGCGGTAAATATAATATCTAGTAATATCTTGGAGAAGCATAATTCTCAACGGGCTTAGTGGGCGTCATTATAAAGGTTATGTGCACAAAAAACAGGTATTACAATAGAAATGAAGTACATAATTATGAAGAGCAGCAGGTGCTGGGCCCAGATCTCACTGTCAACAGATGTGTCTATGACCCAACTAGGTTAAACGTGCCATGCTGTCTTCCCAAAGACTGGTATTAGAATCACGAACACACTTTCATCACAACAAGATGGCGCCCCAACCCCACTAGCTCTGCTTTCATTGGTCAATACAATGAACGTTCTTTTAAATTCGTATTAAATGTTTTAAGCAAATGAATAATTAAATAGAGACTAATCAAATATAATGAAATCGTATACATAAGCAATGAATGTACAATCAACCAATCGGAAATGCTTTCCGACATATATTTGTGCAAATAAATTTATTTATTTCGAATATTGCGTTAAATAAGTTTGAAAGTAATTTACTTAAACCACAGACACTGTTATACGTAAAATTTAAAATCCAATTAACGTTTATTTAGAATAGAATTAAATAAGATATCAAGTATTCCTGCAATCGACAGCTGAATGCAGCTCGCATTAGCTATTTACTTGTCTTAATTGCATTAACTCGTGACTTAATTATCGTAGTCGTGAGTGAATTTAATTTTACAAGCTACTGAAGCTGTGGCGCCACTGTAATTATACAAGTGCTATTTCTAGTGTAAAGGAGTTGAATAAGAGAATACATATTAAATTATTTGAAACAAGATTTTGACTGTGACTTTACCCATTACAAGATGCTTTTTTTTAAAACAGTTCTTCAGTGGTTTGTTACATGTATATTATACAATAGAAAGAGATATCTTTAATAAAAATGGTTTTCTAATATTTTATACATTCAATATTCAACAGTATTTCGTAAAATGTTGTTTTCCCATTCCATTATGTGGGAATAACATAGTGCGAACTGGCCTTTGTAGTGTCGTAATAAAATCAGTCGTGGTTATCCTTCACTAGGCTGCCCATGTTTTCCGACTTCTAACAGATATGTAGGGTAAAACATAATTATTGTTAATTTAATCATAACAGACATTTCTCCTACATACAATTAAAAATATAACTGTTATAAAGCTGCTTTCTAAACGCAATTTAGCACAATAACGTCACTACTTAAAGCAGTAACATGGCGCTTTAAAGGAGTGGCAAAGAGTTTCTTGCCAATTCTTCTCATCCTCTCTACGCCCTTGATTTGGGAACTGGCAGTAAATGTAGAGTCACAATTTTCTATAATTTTTTGTTTTTTAACGATTCGTTTACCAAAAATTTACCATAGTTACTTATGTGAATGAAGATATTTTTCATTTTAGTATTATATTCTTATAGTATAGATTATGTAAGGATACTGCAATGTTAAAAGTTATCTGATAATTAATATTTAATAGTTCATTAGTGCATAGTTAATAAAATACAAAACACACATGTAAAACATTCTACTATAGACTACATCATGCACACCCTACTTCTTTATCTTACCCATGGTCCCTTTAGGATCCGTAACTTTTATTCTTCGTCGCCAATATTTTTCTCATCATTTATTGGGTAGGTCAAAGACGAATATTTTTAAATATTTAGCGTAGAGCGCCCTTCACGAGACTGATTAGAAAGCCTTTGATGTAAGTACACGAGAGTACTTGTTTTAATTTAAGTAAATAGGTCAAGGTAAAAGCACTGAACAAGTTCAAGGCTCCGAAAATCGGGTTATGCATAATGCTCTTCAGTCTTTCTAAAGATTCAATATACTCGTATATCGTGTGGGATTCCGGGACTGGTGATTGTAGACTGGGGATGGTGGTTGTAGTGTGGAACCAGGATCCTGGACCCCACACAAGAAAATATGATCTGGTATATAATCTATTTCACACTGAGTATCCAATCTCAGAATAGAAATAAATCAACAGATAAACCGTAACAATATTATTTATCTTTCCCCTTTGGTGAGCCACATTTACTTTAAATAAGAATAAAGTATCGTTAAGGGACTGTGTTTCAATATATGCAGAGTAACTAAACTACTGAAGTATAAATCTCTTGAGACATAGTGATTCTTGAATTTTGGTGTTCCTTAAGGTTTTGAGCACGTAGACGTAATTAATTTGGGTTAAAGTTATGATTTATTTGACGTGTTGATCTCAGCGGTATATCTGGTGTGACATTTCGTGCGACATTTTTCATATAGACGATAAAGCTTAATCTTCACACTTGAATTAACTTTAATAATTTGTTTTGTTAACCAGAAATAATGTCGAGAATTGATAAGGTTTTCATGACTGTAATCACTTATAAATAGGTTTGTTCTCGTAAAGTAGAAATTTGAAATATATATTTTAGAAAAATGGTTACCCAATAGCTGGTATTTCTCTCGCTCAATGTCGATATCGCGATTCAGCGAGGAAATGCCGCAAGCATTATGGGTACTCTGCTACAAGGACCAAACCTTATTTTTTTTAACTTAATAATTTTAGCTAGTTAAGTTATTATACTATATTATATTATAAGTTATTGTACTTGTTTATTTAAGTCATATTATTATGTAATTAGTAGAAGTTCTTATACATTGTTTAGCAAGGAATAACTCTTTATTAAATAAAAGCAAAATATTTTCACATTAACATAAGTAACGAGTAGGTAACGCCCATGAACTGCTTCGACGTGTAACATTAAAGAAAATTGAAATAATGCACGAGTAAATAACAAGCGTTGTGAAATTATATTACCATCTAATCCCCAACTGGCGGGTTTTAAGGAAATTTAATTAACTTTACCCAAGTTCAATTTATTATCGGCCATAAAATCTAAAGTGTTGGCGATAAAGCGTTGTGACACGTCGCAGAGCGGTCTGCGGCGGCAATGAATTTAACTTGTGGCGAATAAAATAACGATAATAATCCATCATCTTACCGTAAACATATCAATTTAATTAATACCTATGAACGAGTTGAGTTTCCGTTGTCTGTTCTTTCACGTTCGCGTTTAATATATCGTTTCGGTGGGCCTCATACTTACTGTGCCCAACAGTTTCACACGCATATTTAATCTATCTTTGACCTCACCAACAAGAGTATTGTCCATTTGAACCAATTAGCGATTGAATCGAACAAATACATTACATCAGGTTTGTTAAATTGATACATTTTGTAAGTTCTATGCTATTTATTATTTTATTTCAACACATGTTTTGTTATATTAAAATATACATCAAACAATGGATAATAACCGGACCAGTATCCTTCCGTCTAGCATTCTATTTAATTAGTTATTCAATTTTAGCTAGCTGAAATTGAATGGCTAAAATTGAAGAAAATAAACTTTTTTTTCATTGGACGAATCTAGATGTTGCTAGCGTAGACTGTAGGGATTTATTAGTCAGTCGTAAAACGGTATCTTATTTTATTGTACCATAAACAATAATCTCATTAAGTTGCCTAATAATGTTTACAAAATTTGCATTATTTCAGTAATAAATTCTACCTGTGTTCCGCTGCGCCGTTAACTTGTCTAGTAAATATAATTTGTTTTCTTTGGTTATTCGTTACTACTATATACATGTTCGATAGTAAGGGTTTAGATTCAAATTATTTTTCAAATATTACTGTTTTAAAAATGTGTTCAAATAATACCAAAAAGTTTGGTGGTCAATTTATTTTATTCAAATTCAATTCAATTTCGTTTGATTAATTATGTTCTATCGAATATAATCCTATGATACCTTTGTACCTAAGATACTGTTTTGGCTCTAGGAAATCTAATTAAAACTTTTGCTTGTAAAAGTTATGTAAAAGTTGGTAATTGACATTTTGGATAAACCCTGATTTTGTTTTAACTTTTTTTTACATCTAATGAAACGAAGTGAAAAGAACAAAAGAACATTATTTTATTATACCTGTACCATAGATGAATATCGTAAATAAATTTGATTGTGTGTCCATCTTACAATATTATAATAGTAATGTTAAGGATTATTTTTATAATAATAGAAATTTGTATAAATCTGAAAAAAATATAGTTAAAGTCAAAATATCTTTATTCATTAAGGTACAAAGGACCGTTTTGAATCGCCTCAAAATCTATGATTCTACGCCTATACGAACGCGACCAAGGTAAATAGGATATTAAATAGACCATTAAAAATGTAGCTCCTACAATTTATATATAATAATTATTAAATTGTAATTGCTTTGCGTGGAATTGACAGCCTTTTATCTACTCTTCGTATCAATTACGACACGTATGTACTTAGTTCTTAATTGGATATACAATTTAATAAAATAATTGTTTCATAAGTATCATATTTCCAATTAGATTATATCATTAAAACAGGTCAGATGTTAAGTGAAATTATTTTTAATCGTTCTCATTACAAAAGTTTTCTCATAAAAACTATGTTGCCCTACTTAATACGTCGGCCACAGATTAATGGCTGCCTTGTTCGAACAAAAACGCTGGAGCAACTTTGTCTCTTAAATAATTTATTGTATCTTGCCCTGCCTTCTTATGTCGTATGTAGGAAATTAAAGTGGAAAAAAATGTTCGAGAAGACTTATTAGAAAACTAGGCTGCCTACTAACTACCTTATGTTAATTGCTGGTAGATGAAAACAAATGAAGTAACGTAACGTCAGGACTAGACACTTTGTAATACTGATTCCCAATAATTGGCATAATTATGACTCAACTTGCGTATTCAATGTAGTTCAATCCGTGTTTGATGTCTCGAGCTTATTATTACGCAATGAAAATTATTATATTTATAGTTAACTAATATAATTTTATTATTATATATTTCTTATATTATATAATTTTTGACGGGACTTTGTAGGCGTGGAGATAAGAAATAGAATTTAACCCCTCGAAGGTTTGCAAGTTTACCGCTTAAATAAATCCCTTTGTCGTAGCCCCACTATTCGATGACACACCTCTTAAAGCCTCAGCCAGTATTGGAATTCTTGGTGTCGATATATCGAGCGATGGCCAGTTCTGCAATCATTTGGAAGGCGTCAGCGCGTCAGAATTTCACATCGAGCTGTCGCTTATATAGCCCAACTCTATAAAGCGCAAATTCGGCCTCATATGGAGTACTGTTCCCACCTCTGGGCGGGGGCACCCCAATACCAGCTCCTTCCACTTGATTGCATCCAACGCAGAACGGCTCGTATCGTCGACGACCCAGATCTTTCCAATCGGCTTGATCCTCTGGCTCTGCGTAGAGATGTAGGTTTCTTCTGCTCTAATTAATTGTTTGGACTAATACCTGCAGCTGAATTCCATCACTGGAATCTTCTATTCCAATATATCCCATATAGCCATGCGATAATTGAAGGTATGTTACTTCTATTATATACACGTTCTAACTAATTTTAGCAGCAAGATTTAATGTCACGATTAGATTCGAACAATCTCCAGATTAATTTTTTTTTAAAAATATAAATAAAATTCTATTAGTTAGCCATTTATATTTTGGTGGCATTAAATTATAACACTTTAATATATTTTCAATTCTAATAAAACTTTTATTGAGTACATCATCTGTCAGCAAGCCCGCACGTACAAAGTTGCTTTTAAACTTCTTTTAAGCCAAGTTCTACAAATTTACCAAGCCAGAATAGATTCTATTCCTTTCAGTTAAACATTAATATTCCGTATAGCGTTTTAATGTATTAATTCAAGTAATAAACTATACATGTCATATTTTGCGAGCTTGTTTATAAGTTTGAAGACTGTCTTGCGTATGTAAGCTGATATTAATAACTTATTTAAGCATGAATTTGAATTGGAATTCTTTAAGCATTTTATATAAATTGTAACAATTTACATTAGGGTTAAAAGTGAGTTGATTACAACAAACAAAACTTAATCTATTTAAGAGCCTTAATCGTACAAAACATTGGGGAAATAAATCATTTTACAACGAACGATCTACGACGCTTCGTTTGGCCACAAGAATACAGAGTTATGGTGGGATAACAGTCCAACGCGTCTGAATACACTTTATTTTAATCTGCGAACAATTTATGCCAGCCGTATGGAAATTTTGCAACATTACACTGCAATTTTCGGGATTAATGTACCGTATAATAAAAGATATACGCGATTAGATTCGTTAAATTCAATTCAGCGATAAGATGACTTTAATGTAATGGATCTTGTTAGTTTTGACACAATAAAAAATAAACTAATGTGAAATTGGACAGTTTTGTTGAACAGCTACAAATGGAAGACTTTATGGATCCTTGAATCGAAACGCTGATGCATTAGTGACTAACTGGGAAGACTAAGAGAGGCCTGGTATATATTTATATATTTCACGGTAACAAAACAGACACATAACAAAAACACAATAGAAGATAAAAATATAGACGCATCCTAATCTCACAGAGTAGATATATTTTATTCACAGAAACAAAGAACAATATAGAACGAAATAGAACACGTGAAGAAAAATAAACAAACTTAATTAATTAATTTTTCGATAGGATTTTAGTTTAGATTCTAAATCATCTGACTGCAGTAGAGGGACACGAAAATATATCTCCAAGATATTGAGCGTTCAACGTATTGTTACATAATATAAACGCAAAAAAAAAATTCTTAACTAATAAAAAAAAAAGATTTTAATCTCAGGTAATTTTCTTGAAATATGTAAGTAAACAAAAAGAACTCAAATGTACCAACCAAGTTAAAACACAATATATAAACCGATATGTTTACATTATTTTTTAGTAGATTAGTTATGTAAATATTTGCTGCAAGCTTCCGTTATTCAATATCTTATGCCAGAATCCGATGAATGCTTGTGTAATATGAGTCTGGCTAGAACGTGTAGCACTTAGCGGTTTTCAGATTTAAGGGTTGTCTTAATTGAGAAACAATTCAGTCATGCTTGTATAACGCTTGTTTAATGCTTGTATTTTGTTTCAACCCAAAAATTACACAGACCTTGAGTCAACCGTGTAAAGAATGTACAATTGTAGGCTCTGATTTCCAACTTATAATTGTTTCTAAGGAAAAGTCCGAATGAAATACGCAATACGTTAAAGATAAAAAAATTCTAACATGTTCTAACCTGAAAATTAAATATCAGTTCCAAAGTCTTAAACGGGACTTACACCTTACAATTAAAAATTGATGTTATAATGAGGCTATAATTTCATTCGTCTTAAGTACATTAGAATATAAATCATATAATCGCAAATATTTTGCATGATGTAATACTATTGTAATGGCGGCAACCCACAGAGGATATCTACCGGGGAAACAATAGACAAGATAAGTCTAATAATTAAGACTTGTCTTGTCTATGGTTTGGTGTATGTGAGTCAAGATTCAATACGTCGCGCGTACTACATAATGCTCGAATGAATATTGTAAATAATAATATTATTAAAACGCTGATCCATCACATTATTAGCCTCATCCAAACATGTTGTCGTTGTCCCACAATTTACCGTGTTAATGCGTTTGCAGGGTAAACACTGGCCGATATTAAACGACCGGATAAAATAACAGATGGGCACCGGACAAAAGTACAATAACTGTGGAATTATTTGTTATATACTTTTGTATTGGCACCTGTTTTAATTACGTAGTTATTAAAGCTTTTAAAACCACCAATGTGAATAAAGTATGCATAATTAAAAATCGTGCGAGACCCTCATTCAATCATTCTAGCTACAATTTTTCAATATCTTGATTTTAGCTTTGACCGTTGTCTGAATAATACCACAGTCTAAAGGTTTATTATTAATTACGAGAATAGAAATTATTTAATGCAAACATATCTATAGTGACCCAATAGCCCAATAGAATGCACTTCAGAGCCACATACCAACATAACACAGTTCTAGGCTAATATTAATAACACATGCGAAATTACATTGCAATTCCAAGAGTCGCGTCAAAATAATAAAATTGAATGAACAAGATTGCGAAACCCAGTTCAACGGACGCATAAGAATCCCCCGGGAATGTTAACTAGGTGGATGCTTTGAAAAACCGCTTCCAATAGATGGCGTAATAAGTAAAATGAGTTATTTTTCGCCAGCTGCATCTTTCAAATTTAAATGTGGAATCGAATTGCTATTCATAAGGATACGGCTTTCCGCCTTTAGACATTTAAATGGAATTATGATGGAATTGTGTTCTATTATAATTACACTTTGTGATGGTTATTTAAAAACACGAGTAATACTTGTTTTTCAAAATATAATTCATTAAAACTCACCTATTGTTATTGTAATGTCACTTTGCCTGGAAAACATACATGTCTACCTAGATTTTAGGTACATAAAAGTGTTATATATTTATATTAATTAATTTCTACAGTATTTACATACATAAATTAATATAGGCATGGTCACCATTGGATAAACGAAGTTGTTCTTTAATCTGAAGTAAAATCTTTATATAAAAACACAATAAATCTAACGAATTTAAGGGCCTTATAAAATCTATAAATATAACAATACAGACACAGCCTAATATGCTAGCGTAAACTACCTCTAGAGAGCTCAATTGCTATGGCAATAATATTAATTGATTACAATTCAACACACCTGTTCTCTCTGTGGGTACATTACACTGAATTAATAAATGGTTGGTTTATATTGGATTTATGTTTGCTCTATAGTTTCAGCAATTGTTTACTATTAATTAAATGGATTTATTGTTAAGCATTTTCTATTAATAAGTGATCTATATAAAACTATATCGTCGTATGGAACGGCTATATTTTATCATCTATGGTATCGATGTATTTTCGGTGATACGGTAACCATGGTAACTAATACTGTATTTTAAGCACGGTACGTGATTGTGATTTTAATATTACTTAAATAAATCAAATGTTTTAATAAAATTTATTGGCTAAATTATATTTAGAAAATTGTTTTTTATAGAATACAATTTATGAGGTGCGCGTAATAATTGAGTTGAAACCTATTAAGAAGAAATTGTTAGGTTAGTTTCGCGTATATTGAAGTTACAGTGGATGAACGTATAGTAGCACACATAGCAAACAAACAGACAGATATGTGTGCAAAATTTATTACTTTTTAATTTGCTCTTTATACTCGTTACTCGTTAATTTAACTATAAAATATATTATATATTATTTTTCTGTTTTCGTCAGTCAAATATGACTAGTTATTATCTATTCATAAACAAGACATTCCTGTCTTGTTTATCAAAAACTCTTGAATTTACAATCATACTAAATAAACATTTTATTATTATTTGTTAGTTAACTGTGGTACTGCGGAAACCTTAAGATCACTTTTAATTAAACCAGAAAGGAAAGGCCTTAACGTAAGGCTTTTTAGCGATATTGAAAAGGTAGTATTTTTATTCGCACGCCCAATGATTACTTTGTTGTATTAGCTTTTTACTGTTACATGTACTATTTACTTAAACATTTAGTGTTTGATCCAATTTAATTATTTTTTATATTTCTTTTTAGCTTTTTGTGAGGTAAACATTTGAAATGGAAACCTATTCTATATCTAAATCTAATTATGCGTAAAAATATCGTTTTCGTAATCAACATTAAGGACTTAATGACGTTCAAGAATGTGTGAAACCCTAGTACTTTATTATTTGACTCTGTGTATTCTAGAATGTACTAACCTAAATTTATTATAACGATTTCAATGCTGATATTCGTTGTACAGAAGATTACCTCTTGGTCATCTGCATATGCAGGTACTAAACAACCCGGTGTCAGTTTCCAAGAGGCCGGTATCAAATTCTAAGGCGCCGGTGCCTAAATGCAAGAGGCTGGTGTTAGTTTCCAAGAGGCCGGTATCGGATTCCAAAAGGTTGGTGTCGAAGTCCACGACTTCCAAACCGAAAACGGGGTTCAGCTTAGTACATTGCCACACAGGATTCCAAAGTATTTTACGCGTCGTAAAGGAAACTATTGATATTCACTGTTTATTACTTAACAGGAAATATAATTTTGATTTCACTGAAATCACGCAATGTAATTGTGCACGTGCGAGTGTGCAAGTACATTATTATGCATTAATATTATCCCAATATATATTGACATAATCATACTCTATAAATGAACTCAATCAAATTAATCTCAGAATTGTAACAGTCATTTATCTAATTGTTTGCGTGATTAATAGTGCATTGAAATGTTACATTCGCTTTGTATTTTTTAGAGGAAGTCATTTTATTCTTGGGACATGTGTGGAGGGTCAATAGAAGATTAACATTAAGTTTGTGGGGTCGCCACCTTTGTCCCCCGGTCACCAGCTTGGAAAAAGTGGTTAAAAAATTATTTTTGCAATATTCCAGAAACTACTACTTAGGACAAAAAGTGAAGTAAACATATTTGTAGGCAAAACAAATTTTTACAAATTATGACCTAACAATTTTTTTGTGAGACGCACAGTGCATGAGATATTGCAAAAACAATGTTTTCACCTTTTTCCAAAATGGCGGTCGAGGGAGAAGGGTGGCGATCCCACAAGCTTGAAGTTAAGCTTGTATTGACCCGTCAAACATGTCCCAATAATAAAATTGCGTCCCCTAATAAATACCTAAATCGGTTCTTAAATTATAATATTTCAATGGACAATGCATCTTAGCCCTTTTAATGAGTCTTCGATCGAAGTCTAGTATATGTTAGTTCCTGGCAAATTTTGGTGTATTTGAGTCTTTGATTAATTTTTTTAAGGATACGTAAGCCTAACATTTATATACTCAAGTTAATAAACAGTTTTTTTTCTGGGTAGTTTGGGGTTATAATTGTAATAACCTTTTAATAATATCATTAATATTTTGAAAATATACATAATTGTATTGGCAATAAACAAAAGACGATGATGTGTACATAGACTAAAGAATCTTCAATGTCTAATCATTTATTTTGAAGTTTGCATGTCACGTAAACTTTACGTGTCTGTTGAATATACGGGACATGGCATAACGGTATCGGGGATACAAAATTATCAAAAACGTCTAACATTAAGAACAGACAAAAATGAATTTGTAATCAGGTCAAGCTAATCCAGTCTAATACATAATATACGTACTCCTTATATTTATTTGTGGACCTGGTTCGTTTGCCCTATCTATTATAAAAGCTTAATGTATAGTTAATAGTTTTGAAGTATAAAGATTACCATAATTCACGCAGGTAAAGAGACAATCTAAAAGTTCTATCGAAGCTACATACAGTATGTTTTGTATTAGAGAAATATTGATATGCTTGAGATTTCAAAACGTCTATAGTTATTAATTCTCAATTCTTTATTATTAGCATACAATATAATTTTACTATTCCATACATTTTTCATAAGAAATTAGCATGTCAATAGATTGTCACACGGCAATCAGCAATCCGAGGGTTCAAAGTTTCCTACCCAAGTGTTGCGTCTTTAATGATGTTAACTGAAACACTAACTTTTGTTTGACACATACTTAATGAGTCGTATCTAACTTGAGATTTCTATTATCCGTTATAACGATTGCTTGAACACTTTTGTCGGCACACAAAGCGTTATCTCACAAAGTTTTAGGCTATTCGGTCATAGTTGGGTTTCTCATTTAAATGTTTAATACAATCAAGTTTGCAAATCATTAAGTCATTGTATATACACATATATATATTTTATTATTAACAATTTACTTCAATCAAGTTGTATGCGATAGTTAGTTGTTTTTAATAGACATTACGTTGTATCTACTATTTTAACTAGCATTTTTATCAAAATAAACTTGGCTTGGTTCTTTATAGCCGAAAGATACATCAAAGGGAATAAAAGTCAGTAAATATCTCAACAAACGGACGGATAAAGTAACACAAGGGTCTAACAATCGGTTATAAAACTGTTCTCGAAAGATAACGACCCCTTTTAACTTTACTTGTTAGCGTTAGTATAGTTGTCCTATAAAGGATTGAACCTCGTTTTATTAACATTGTTATAGGAGTGTCGTCTTCTTGGTTCTGCTTGGCGATGCCACAATGGTCCAGTGGTGATTGTCAGGTATAGTCGCAATTAACAGAATAGTGTTAATGCAAGTTTTTAACGCTCTTATGTCAAGAAGCAATAAACTAAGGAAGTTCACGATGCAAAAGTTGCCAGTGTGTGCACGTATACAATTGAGCTTAAACGTGTTTCATCATTTTCAAGGCATTTTCGTGTTATCTTTTGAAATCATTTCACATTTGTGTATGGATGGCTGTTTGTTAATTGAGTACATTATTTTAAAAGAAATTCTCTAAACTTTTATTTTAAAGGGGATCTATCTGTTTTTGAGATGAGAGCTTCTTTTTTTGATCTGATTATACACAAAGTTTCTTTAATCCTAAGTAAGACATATCTGGAATGTGTATGACCAGTAATTGATACAGACATGATCCCAGACCGTTATTGGTGGGGTAGATAATTTCATAACGCGCGGAACGCGTCAACGTCGCGGTAAATTTGCATAACAGCCAATAAGCGATTTGCCCCCCCCTCAATTCATGGGTTACGCCTGAAGGTAAAAATTAGCTGCCTCGGTTGTAACTATAAACATGCAAATGTTTATGTGAGTTGAATGAACTATAATTAAGAATTATTAAGATAAATTTTCGAATCGAAAGTTTCGGGTATTCATTGTGACTTGATGTTTGCACATAACTGTGTGACATAATATAACAGTCATCTACTTGAAGTATTGGGCAGAGTCGTAAATAAATTTTTCGTACTATCGAATGTCCGATGTGAGTTAAGACAAATTCATCCAAATATAAGTTGAAATGTTTCAGAACGTCGTGATATTTTTTGGTCCACATTAGAAATAGTGGACTTAACGTCATTATGTCCCTTATGCGACTTGCGAAAAGATAATAATGACATAAACAAGAAATAACATATTTTCATTATTCGATTGGTTTTTTCTATAAAAAAAACAAAACGGTAACGAAAAATCCACACACTACAAAACCATAACAACAATCGAACCATGAAAATAACACCAAAAAGAACTCTAGAGAACTCTCTTCTTTTTGGTGTAATTTTGTTCAGACAGAGGTCCCCACGAAAAGGAATCAATTAATCATTGCAGACCATAAACCCGTTAAATTCTATTTAAAGAACACTTAAATGGATTGGGATACCTGACGAATAAAACCTTTTTAAATTTGGATAGAAGCCCCAGACTGCATTTACTAATCACGTAGCTTCGGAGTGCAATAAAAGTAACAAGCGGCACTTACGTATAAGTTAACCGTTACAGGTGAAGATGTATTGCACTATTAAACTGAATTACGCCCCTAAGAGGTCTATAAACTTAGGTCGGTTTATCTCGTTTGCGGTGAGATGGTAATTAAGAGGTCACTAACCTTTTTCATATCTGAATGTTTTTGAGACAGAGCTATAGAAGTCCTAATTGATAAAGTTATTCACCTTTTAATAAGTTGCAAGATGCTTGGATCTTTTGATGCTGGGTTTTTTAAGACAGCATATTTTAATTTGTATTAATAAGCAAATTACGATAATAGTTAAGATAACATGTTTATTATAAAACTTACTTTACTTACATTACAACAGTTTTTTTTAAAGAAAATGAAATACAGCTATGTACCTCGTGAAACCCTATGAAAATGGGCAAGAAGAATCTAGAACCTGATCTATAGCTATACTGACCTTTGTTATAGGTGCACAGTATTCGAGAAAAAGTTGCTTGAATACTGTTCGTCTTAACAGATAAGTTTTGTTTTATCTGGGGAACGATAGGTTTGTAAGTTGTAATGGATGAAATAAATGACGTCTTAACAACTTGGAAGCCTTCAATAAAAGAGCTTTTCCCTTAAAGACCGGCAACACGCTTGTAATCCGTGTCCATGGGCGCGGCACTTTACTCAAAATAAGACGTCTTCTCTTTGGCCTCTTGTTTAAAGAAAATGTTATTATAAACCTATAGGTTTCGAAAATAACCTTTTTTAATAATACACACATATATATGTAAATTTGACATTATTAAAAAAAGGTCGAAACGATGTTGTCAGTGCACAGATTAAATAGAGGCAGACCAAGATTAAATGACTTTACAAACATTTATGTTGTTTGAATGTCCTATGAGGACAAACTTCACTATGACAATTCCAATTCCATTCCATTTGACAATTCTCAAAATGAGATTGCAGTCGAGTACTGTTCTAAAGTAATAACATTACTGCAATCTGTGTACAGTTTAAAGTTAACTTCCGGGAGTTTGAAGTGCCGAAAACATATAACAGCGGTTAAGTTCTACTTCCGGTTTCCATAGACATCTTATGAAGGGCGTTTAGAATCTACTCGTTCTATATTGTTAATATGAAATAACACGTCCTAAGCACGCACTAAGATACTTAACATACTTAGTTTCAAATATAGCAGTAAACCTAAATAAAGTACACTATAGCCAATATTTCATAGCCAGTTAAAATATTGTTTATATCACATATAATCTTACTAAACACAGCACACAGTTAAATAAAATAAAGCGTTTTGAATTTAGAACACCAATGGGTATAATTACGAACATTTCACAAAACATGCAATGTATTGTAAATAACAAAAAAGCGACACGGTAAATAATGTAGCCCAAATCAATGTTGCAATATTCGAACTCCTCTGAAGACTTTTTATCCAAGCTCTAATAACACTTAATCCCGGAAGGTATTGGAACGATTCCTAATATATCCTGGGGTCACGAAGGTTTAAAGGGTCAAATGTGATTTAGCGGAAGGCTCGCAGGTTTTTAGCAAGGAGCAAACCCATGTCATCGGGATTTAGTGGATTTTGTATGCACTGACTCTAAAGAGAAATGGTTTGATTCAATTGTAACAAATTTTATTTGAGTTGGAATGTCGACATGTCTTGAGGGTATGTTTTATTTACTTTATGTTACTACTGCTTCGTTCACATTTTATACTTATATTTTCAGATATGAAATCTTACCTTATAGAAAACAAATAAAAATAATTCAGTTAAATTTTCAGATTTATATATTAGAATGCGTGTCTCGGTCAGTCAAGTCTAATATGTCAGATTATATATTAAACTTAAATAACATTAAATGGGTTTTTATATATTAAATAATAGTAACAGCTCCATATATATATACAGTGTCGTTTATCTACAATGCAATAATGTCCATACATTTATACTGTTGCAACAATTCATTTTATTAAATGCATACTCTTATATTTATTAAGTTAGGTTATATTACCAATAATCATGTATTGTATAATAGAAAAGTATTGGCGAAATGGTTCAAGCGTGCGGCTTTCAACTGAGAATCGATTCTGGCTGACCAATGGATTTTTCTTGACAAACTGAAAGGACAGTACCGTCATGTAATCACGAATCGGGAATCATAGGCCACGTTACATAAGGCTACATACTTGTGTATTTTCTAAGAGTGCAACTAGTGAAGGTTGGCAATTCTCTATTCAGGTAGCCTCTCTCTTACTTCTCCCGAGTACTGCGTAAGCACGACTTCTTAGTTTTACCAACCTTTCCTTAAACCGGCGATCTTTTGCATGATAATCAAATACATCAAACTGTTGCGTTCATGACGAATTTGTGTATAAACAAATATAAAATGATCAAAGAAATGTCGAAATGTCCAGAAAAAAAATGTTACGTATATTTTCATAATATAGAGGTTACCCCTTTTGAACCATTCATCAAAATCTCTTCAAATTCAAATTCTCGCACTTTAAAATTTAAATATCTGGAAGTGAAACTTGGACATTGTGGAAGGTGGAAACAGCTTTAAAATATACTGAAGTTTGTAGAAGTTGACTTTTAATACTTACAAGAGTTTAAGTGGCTTGAAGCTTCAGTTTCAGCAAAATAAACTATTACAGGTTTGGGTTTTAATCGTTTTTAATATGTTTATTATAAACGGAGGTATAGTAAAAATTCTATTTGTAATAAATATTACGCGTTACCTCCCTGGTCACCTATCCATGTTGACACCGCACCCGATATAGCTTAACTCTGTGATACACAAAATTTGGTGTTCCAACCTGATATAGATGTTAGTTTAAATAATATTAGAATTTATAATGTATCTATTTTGTAATATTATTATTTCATATACATTCGCAAATTTAAATTTAGAATAGACTAAAGATAAAGTATTATTCGCGATGGTTGAAAAAAAATGTTTTAGTGTAAGCGGATTTTACTCTTGTGATATCAAAATTGACCTCAAAAGTGCGATTCACGCCAGAGTGCGATTGGCTATTACAAGAATTGGAAAATAACGAGCTGGCCATCCCATCAGTTATTTTGCCAATTCATAGAATACATGAATATTTTTTATCTGTGGCAGTTTGCGTTGTTTATGGATTTCGATGTCAAAATTTAAGTTTGGAACGCTTAAAAGGGATGTTAAATCAATGTAAAGAATTTATTGCTGACATGGGTTTTATTTTAAAATTTAAAAATTAATATTATTTTTGGTTTTATGGAAACCTGATTTTACTAGTAAATTTAATAACCTAATATCTAATTAACAATTAAAACTACAGGGCGTTAATTAAAGAGGTGAAAATCATCTCAGTTGTTGTTATTATGACACGCCAAATATTTAATGCAGTAGCTAAAGTCTAAATATTTTTAGAATAATCTGGGCCTCAATTATACTGAGAAATCACATTATTTTTTTTTCGATAGTGTTTCATAAAAGTGGACAATAATAACGCCAAGTCTGCGACATCGTGGCATACCCTCCGATACAGTAAACATCAAAACGCTATTACGAAAACTGGTTACCCCAACGTAGTTAGCCGTCCCCTCTCGGCCCAATAAAATACGATGAAATTGAATTTTCCCAGGATCAACCCACCGACCTGTCGCTCGTTGATTGGCTGGTATTCAAATTTTCTACTGAGGTGTTGCGTTATGATGTTATTCTGTGGCTAATATTTTGCATGTCCCCAGGCTAAACGGTACGTAATGGTGTGTGAAATTGAGCGATTTATTGGTAGGGTGTGGTTGTATGCAAATAGAGGGAGATTTGTAAGATTTAAGAGGTTTCCACTATCCTGTCATCACATAGCTGGTAGATATGGTAATTAAACTGTGCCTTGTGAATTTGTTTTTAATGGAATAATCTATATTTATTGAAGTACTAAATCCAACAAACACTTAAGTGAAATCTATTGTTAGAAGGTTTGCAATGTTCGGGGCTGTAAAACTTCTCGTAAAATTAGTATGAGTTCAATTGAAATTGATTAGATCTCGAAAGATTTCGACTGATCGTAGATGTTAAAAAACACAATTTCAGGCTATGGTTCAAGAATAAGGTTTTAATTAAATGCGAAAGAACATTGTGACTTATTACTAACGACTTTATAATGCACTAAGGAGTATAATACTATTAACAGTATTATATAGTATAATGCTACTAATATAACATTGTAATTCTAATACTATAATATTCTTTGGTTTTGTTTTAAAATACTAGGAGAATTTCATGTAAGAATAAGTTCATGTAAGTAGCCAAATCTGGAAATGAGTTATTTTACATACTTTCGAAACAGCTGTATTACTAGCGAGTACATTATATTGTATGAATTTTAATAATATTTTCATATTCCGTTCCGTATTGTTTCAAAACAAAAAAATCGTTATCAGAAACAAAGAAATCCGGTAGTTAAAAATATCAACCGTAAACTTTTCTTGTTTCCCTGTGTACAGCCTCATCTAGTCAATTTAAGCTCGGTCCGACGTTTTGACGGCTGGATTTTTATACGTTTTTTATTATACAATAAAGTTCCCTTGGAGCAAGATAGTTAATCTAGAGTTCACGGTATCCGAACTGTTTGAAGGAAACGTCAATTTAATTAAACGCTCCTTTGTAACGTTTGTAATTAGTGTTAAAGGGGCTTTTCGATTTTGGAAATTTTAATGTTGTGTACCTTAGAAACGAAGAGGCTGACAAACGATTACTATGTAAAATTAAATTTAAAAGACTGGTTTTTAGTTGAAAAAAAATATTCTAAAATTACATTCACTGTAAGCTGCCAAATCAAGGGCGTAGAGAGTACGAGAAGAAATAGCAAGATACACTCCGCCACTTTATTAAATCGGCAATTATAATCTACAGAACGATTGTATTAAGGGACCATTATGCATCATGCTCCAGCGAATGCATTAATTATTAAAGAAATAAAAAAAACCTTTACTATCGGTAGAGATGGTAAAATAGGCACACATTTAATATTCTGAAATCATTGCTAAGATTACATAAAAAAGCGTATAAATCCCTAAAAGGCCGGCAACGCACTCATGAGCTCCCAGCCACTTGAGTGTCCATGGGCGGCGACTTCACCTTTATGGTGGGCCTCCTGCTCGTTTGCCCCCTCTTCTATAAAAAAAAAACAAAAAAACATGCCCCTGATAATTTTTACCGGCTCAGGAGGCATCCATTGCTGGCTGAGGTACGGTTTCGAACAAGCCTCCGCTAGCAAAGCCCAATTCCGCGTATGATCGCGCTAATGAATCGTTTCATTAGCTCTGCACCAGAATGTGACATTTTTATGACAGGGTTAGGAATGATAGTGGACGAATATGAGAGGTTGTTAGATTTAAATTAAAAACTATATGTGTTTTTTGGCTTCGGCCGTAAATAAATAAATTTACGACATAGTGAGAACAAACAGCAAACACACAGTACACTGGGACGAATAGAAAAAAACCTAGAAAAAAAGATTAGTACTGCAACAATTCAAGTCCGACCAGTCACCACAAGTAGCACCCGCATGGCCAGCTCGCCATACTATAGTATAATCCTGTTTCTTAGAAGTATCCGGTACGGAATATTAATGTCTCGTGTTCAATAATATGTTTTTGTAAAAACTATGCAATTTTAAACTAAGTTGCGATGAAACCATTTTGCTACCACAACATGATAAACCTTAAATAAAAAAATGTCTATTGTCAGAGAATTGTGTATTTGTGTTTATACAAAACACAAAACAAAGTAATCATATTTCTCCATGCCTCATAATTAACAAAATGGCCTATATTAAAAATACCTTTATTTAAAAATATAGGTCACGATACATAAATGTTACAAGCAACAGAAATAATCATGGTTCTCGCAGTATTCAATTAACTGGTTCACTGTTGAAGGCTTGCTTTTTTCGTTAAAACGAAAACGTTCGTCAGAGGAGTTCGCTTTCTCATTCAATGCAACCAATTTACTGTCAGTGCGATACGGTTAACGGGTTTTAGTGTTTTTTACTGTTTATGAGTAGAACTGGTAATTCCATTGAATTGCCAGTTCTACTTAGATTTTCAACCCAGATATCGATATACGATATCGTGTGTTTGATATAAGGTTGTGCAAAGATGTTTGCTTTGATTGCTCGCAGCGGAATGTCATTTGAGGACATCTAATATAAATAAAAATATACAGCTACATATCTATCGTACAAGGATGTTACAACCTAAGAAAATATTAACTGTTTAACGAACACTGACAAATGTGTCCCTATGATTAGAGTAAATTACATTTTAGAACAGCCTTAATTAAGCCAGCCGTTAAATCTTAACTTATAATATATTATTGATATTAATGGATTCCTAAATCAGATAGATATATTCAACAAAGGATTCAATCGAGAATCATGTTCGATAGTCAGAAGTAATCTTTAATATGTTCAATCCTGACTAGATATTTCTGGAAATGTATTTCTTCATCAAATTTCAAATCGTAGATCTAAAAATTCTTAACATTGTATGTTATTATTGGACCAATAGTTCTAATAATCAGAGTCAGTTCAAATTATTGATTTGTATACTAATTCATAATTACATGTTTTAAATGTCAGACGTGTCAATATTTTCTTGATTACTTTGTGATTTAAATTTTAAATGACAGATTTCTAAAAACTATTGATATTGCTTATATATATATATATAGTTATATGCAGCAACGTACATATTTAGAAGTAACACTTGCTTCTATGTTATTAAACGTTATATAAGCAGTATAATACACATGTGAAAAGATCAATAGCCCTTTAATGTGCTAGATACTAGTATATAGTTATAGTAGATTGAAATAGTAGAAAATATTTGTTTTAAAACTCTGGACAGCACCTATAATAAATTCCACTATTTAGCCTTAACTTTTTAGCTATAAAACAAAATAAATACCTTCTGTATATAAAAACAAAATCCTAGTTACGGCAACTGTAATAATTTACAGACAATTTGTTTATAAAAATATACTACTAAAATTGTATACTTTTTATCAAAAACATCTGAAACTCTAACCTTTCTAGAGCAGTTAAATTAAATTTTCCTGAAAGCGATCATTAAGCGTTGAAAAGACTGTATCAAGAACTAAATATGACTTGAGACTATAATGAATAGAGCCGTACCTCACAAAACATTTCTAAAGGTCTATTCGGCTTTCAAGGATTCATGGAAACCGAGAAAGGATCTATCACAATTCATTATAATATGAATTTCTATTGTGAACCTCTATAATACTCTCATTTGGTTTAGATCAAACGTCGATTTACAATACCGTATTCCATTTGAAATCGATTAAGATAAGCCATTGATATAAGTATTCGTTAGTAAAACGACTTTTTAAATAATAAAAATAGAAGCGTCTCTCTTGGCGTAACGCGGGCTCGTTGGTGTCCGTATCTTAAAAAAAACATTCGCTTCAAATAAAAGCTAGTTCTAAATAGCTTTATTACTAGCTGCGTCTCATGGAATCAGCTAAATGATTAATTAACATATAAGCTTAACCGTAAGTTAAGCGTTCGAATCAAGTGTCCAGCAATTTTTTATAAGAATATTTCATTAAAAATGCTGTGGAATGGGAGGTCAACAGACGAATAAAACTGCAACATGTAGACGATAGGCAGACGTCACGTTATCTTTGCATACTGCACTATGTTGTTAAACATACTTTTGGCACGGACTGATTTTGTTCGAAGCCCTGTGTATTAGAAATGGGATGTGAATTTCTAAACGGGAATGGCTTAAAATTAAGAACCAAAGATACCAAATGAAACATAAATATTTTATTATTTATATAGAGATATAAATGTAATCGATGTAATGCTATTAAAATTTTATAAAACTTTTTATCCTTATTATTACCCTATTAGTTTTAATGTATCTAAGTTTTTCATTCTTTCTTCTATTGCATCAATTTTTTTAAATATAACGATTGTTATGTTAACGCAAAGCATCATAAAATGGGATTCCTGATGCTTTGCGTTAATAAATATGTAATAATCAATTGCATATATGATAATTAAAGGACACTTTTAAGTTCGTCCCTGGACTTTTAGTATTCGAATACTGAAGCTCATCTAGAGAACTTTAGTCTCATCCGTACTTAAAGTTGAGAAGTTCTCGCTTAAACAAATAACGTATTTGAATATCCAGCCCAGTTTGAATTGAATAGCTCGAATACTTGCCAGTTTTCCACTTGAAAACTTAAGTTCGTGGTTAAAAATTGCCTCGTACGTTACAAGATGTTGAAAGCAAGCTAAATGTTGAACGGAGGCTTTAATTTCTGAAGAATGTTATTAAAATAAATAGAGAATACTTTTTTAATTTATCTTGCGACGGCAACTTTTTGCTGATGAAAAGATGCTGTACACAGTTTTAATGAATTAAAGTTTATGTATAATGAGAATTATTTAAAATTAAAAAAAAAACGTAGGTTATGGCGTTAATTAAGAACTTTCGCTTAAAACTTAATTTAACAAATATGCTACGCCTTAGTTGCGTAGTCTATGTATCGGAGATATGGTAATGCCATATAAGTTTTGTATAATCAAAATAATTTATATTTTAATATAGCAAGCACAATTTTCATGAATGCATACAAAAATATGCACTACGTCGTGTTTTGTGTTTTTATCGTGGATTTAAGTTTTAATTATTATCTTTGTTAAGTAATTTTCCATGTATTTAACCTTACATGAGTGTATTTAAGTTCTTTTTATTATATATGCATCATATATATATATATATATTATTTATATGATATCTATATAATTATAGCTATAGTGTAAGATTAACTTTACTGAAGTGTAGTAACAATATTAAGTTAACGCGTAGTAATAGTTAACTTAAGATGTAAATAGAGAAACTTGTAGAATATTTGTGTGTAATCAGATACACGAAATGTACCGTCTTATGAACTATGTAAATTTACAACAGTCACATTTGAATTTTTAATACATAGCTTATAAATTGAAAAGGTATTAAAATTTGTAATACGATTATATGTATTATTAAATGATGTAAATAAGGAAATGATTGATACCAATCTAATTCTAGCAATTTGGTAAATCATACAATTTGAAAAATAAATACGCAGTAATTGGTAAGACATTTTCGCATGACGGTATGTTTTATAATTTCATTTGAAATATAAAATGTTTTCCCTTAACACATTTGAGCATATAGAATCGATAGCGATGTACGAAAATGTAGATATATTTATCACATTTAAAATCTGGGTTAAATTTTAGGCCGTACAAATGTGAATTTCATGTGCACATATCAACCCGTAGATCGGCATATCACACAATAAGACCTCGAATATATAAGGCCGTGGCGTTGATCCAATTAAGAATACCTGTCAATTGATGCTATGCATACAATACAATTTTGATAGGAAGATGAAGAAAACGGCGGCAATTAGGGCGCATGCGCGAATACATACAGAGGGTAGAACTTCAGTCAAACGAGACCAGTTGACGAAGGCACGCCGTCCTATAAGCACGCGCTTTGTGCGGTCAAATATTACGTAAGTGATATAATGAAAGTACGTAAACGGTAGCGTGCAATGCGCGACGTGAGTTATGCCACCGCTTCCTGTGGTTGTGCTTTTAGCAGTTCTGAACTTGTGTGAACCTCTATACCATGATCAGTTCGCGATACATATGCCTAGTGGGAATGCAGATACATTGGCGATACGACATGGTTTTATTAACCACGGACAGGTAATGCTGAAGAATTTATTGTGATTTAAGACAAATAGTTTATAATGGTTGGGTTAGGTTCGAAATTTTTTGTGACGTCACGTAATTAAATTCAATCAATTCAAGCTATTTCTGTAGAAATCAATGATCTAATTGTTATACAAATAACCACAAGATATTATATAAATTTTATACTTTAAAGTATAAAAGTAATAGTAATACTATATTGCGTTTTAATGGAATATTGTTATAATTATGTTTTAATAAGGATCACAAATTTAAATAATTACTGACAGGTTTCATTGAATTATTGTTTTCGTTAATTTACTATTGGGATGACATGTTTTAACGATTTTTATTTTAATTTTCTAAACTGGTTAAATGTTTAGAATATTTGTTTTTTAAACCGAATTGTATTTACACAATTTTAAGAAGTAATTTGGTATCAAAAATATGGCTTTGAAACTGTAAGCCGCTTTTATTTAATAGATGAATGTTACATCAAATTATTGTGGTAAACATAAAGAAAAAATATGATTGGACTTAAAAATATTTTTTTGACTTTGAAGATTCTAAAGACAACATAATATTTTTTGGTATAAATGAAAATTTGCCACTGTGTAAGTAAATAATAAAAAGCCGATAGATAGATATTATTTATTGGCTCTTTAATGATTTGTTTACTAAAATTGTCTGTTACTGTCCTTTCATAGTGTCGACCTGCATTTCAAAACATCCAATCTTCTCTCGAGCACTGTCTAAAGTTTACTTCTCCAAGTAACAAGTCTCAAAACTTAGTACACTACAAACCGCTATATACTTCTTGTCATTAAGCAATCGATCAACAACTAACAAATCTTAGATTTATTGCTCGGTGTAAAGTCTTAATATATTTTAAATTGAATTATATATTTTTCTAAATGTTATATTTGACATTGATAAAGATCTCAAAAAAAAATCATTTTAATGTTAAAGCGAATTAAATTCAGTATATGACTTTTAAATAACTATCGAAATATATATCATACGAGAAGAATCTTGACCAGTTAATAAAATGAACACAAATATTACTTTCAATGTCAAAAAGGTATTTGTAAACAACATTTAAGTATAAACACAATGTTTTAAACAAAACAGTTAATTTGTTATATCTGTTCTATATAAAGCTGTAAATTAATTTTTAATTTTACCAGATCGTTTCGTAACAGAATAAAATTGTTTACGTGTAATAAACTGTCTCGAAGTTTAGCGTGTTTTTATATAGCACTACATAGTCGTAATTAAAATATTGAATGTCATAAATTAAGGTTACATTTAATGAGCAAAAAATATGCTAAAAAGTTAAAGTTTTAAAATTTTAATCCAATTTCATTAATCATAATTACAATAAAGTGTAAACTCTATATAATGAAACTGTGAATTTTATGGTGTTATAGAAAGTGGTCTTTTAATGGAGAGTTGATAAATCTTTGTATGGAATTCAAGCTAAACCAACCAAGTCAATTGATTACGTTTTAGAGAGTTTGTCGTTAAATCGAATGATTTTACATGGTGAAGATACACTGATATATTCTAGAATTAAAAGTAAAAGAAAACCATACAGCTAAATTTAATAATACTTATGCGTAAAAAATCTTACTGTACATTCTGTAGTACAAATAACCTTTGAGAAATGTACTAAAGATATTTTTAAGGAGATAAACCCAAGTTATAATACGATTAGTCGGCTCTCCGCATCGGGTTTTGCTAAACATTTCAAACTCAATCTTAGAAATTACGAAACTTTACCAATGGGATTATTCTAGTTTATTACCGGCCTTGTGTTTAAACAATATTATATAATTGTTTGTGTAAAGATAAAAAAAAAATCAAACGCTTTATAAGATGCTGATGATGTCTGTAAGTTTTCCGTTGTTGACACATAACGTGATCTGTGATATATGGAAAGAAGCTCTACTATTTTTACTAACCTTCTACTTACGTTCGGATCAAAATACTAATTTAAAAAATATATATTATAGTATATATAGTAATAATAAGGCATAGTAAGGCATTTAATATGCCAGGTTAGATTTTTTAAAAGTGGGAGGAGGACGAAAAACACTTCGACGCCCAGGCCTTAAGTGATTTTATATCCAAAAAAAGAAGGACGTTAATATTCTTATTAACTTCGATGCGAAAGATAATGAACCTAAAATTAGAATTTGGCTTATCTAAGTGGACGTATCTGCCCAATACTTCTTCGTTAGTCGATTATTAATTCAGTGTAGATAATTCCAAAGTTGTTTCAAAGACATTCTCAAATATTCAACGGGAGAGGGAAGCTGGACTGCAAAATAAACTTTGCAAATCTAATATAACCCGCAAGAAATAATCTCACATTTAGATTTGTGTCGTTCTGGATATATGTTATCTCATTACCTGACAAATAGCATTACCTAGCTTGTCCTTAGCTTTGTTAATAACACGTTATGAACTTATATTGAAAGTTTACATAAGTTTTTAGTAATACGTTAGCCGTGCATTGTATTTTTTTATTAAGAGCGTACCTCTCCCTCAAAGGCCGGCAACTCACTTGTAAGTCCTGGCGTTGCTGGTGTCCATGGGCGGTTAGCACTTCACTCAAAGTAGGTCACTCGTTTGCCTCCTGTTTCATAAAAAATAATAATTACGTACATAATTTAAATCCTTCAGAGAGTAAACCGTTGCCTTGTAACAAAATAACGCTATAAATATATTGGTAATAAAAACGCACTGTGTGTGAACATTATTTTGCTTACCTTCATTATGAGTATTACAGTTAAATAAGGTGACTATATACCCAAAAATACAATTAATATAACAAACATCTCCGAAGTAGTATTTATATTCCCAGTTGATCAATGGCCTACAGTTAACTTAATATAAAGTTGTGATTAACTTAGGGACTAGACCCAAATTCATTTCTTGATTTTCAGCCCAGTTTAGTTGGCACACTGTATAAAATCTCTATTAACCATTTATCTCAGTTCCTTAGAGTTGTCGGAATCGTTCGTTTATTAGCGATAAGGATATATATTTTGTGATGTTATTTATTTCTTGAAATGTATGTAAACATATTGAAAGTATTAATTCTTTTTAAAAAAAATTAAAATAGTTCAGTCTCATTGATTGTATTGAAAAGAGAATGTCGATTGTCATATTCCACCATATCATTTCAATCATTTATACTAACAACATCAATAATTTCCGTTTGGAGAAGTGGGATCGGGCTTATAAGAATAATATCGAGTGCCCTTAATGCCTCTTGCAAGTATAAATCAAAATATTTACAAAGAAAGCGATTGCTCGTTCAGTGAGTTGCCTTTAACAACATCTTGAGATATTCTTGTTTATTCAATTGGTGAATTGGTTTTTCTAGATTTCCTTTGGAAACTTGTAAAGTATCTTTCCTTTTGATTTTTAACGTTTAAGACGGAACTTTCAACTTACTAGTTAAACTTTTGTCACAGTTACAAATGTTACAATTTACCAGTATTAGCTAAATAGTGAATAGACACATTCTTTTTTTGTTAAAGTTAAAGTTATTTAGTGTAAACTTACTTGTCTGGCCATGCGTTGTGCTCGTGTCGGTCGCACTTCAATTTGTATTCGGTCTGTGTGTTTACGGGTTCTCACTATAACCTAAATGTGTACTATATCACTATACCCACCGGTAGTAAAGGAGTGATTTATCGTTTTATATATATCACATGAGATATATGTAATGCAGGGATCATGGTATAATGGTGCCAGCTCTTTACAACCGCTTTGTAGATGATAGTTATTTAATAAAGTGGCGGAGAGTTTCTTGTCGCCCTTGATATGGGAATTAGCATTTTTTTCAAATGTTTTAATGTCGTATAAGTAGGAAACTTATCTATTTGAATAAAGGTAATATTATTTTTTTCAGTGTAAATGTTTTTAAAAATTCGTGTAAATAAAATACAAAGAAACCTGCATTCAATTTAAATTTAGAATCGTTGTGATTAACTATTGTTAAAAATTGCAACAAAATTGTATTTCACATACACAATGAACGTATTATATGTTATTAATAATATAAAATTCCACGTCATTATTTCGCGACGGAAATAATTATATAAATTTAACTAATAAGAGCCGCTTGAATCAATTTAATTTAATGGTTTTTGTGAATACGACTACGTTAATACACGTTGTTTCAGAAAGCTGGCAAATTATACGTTTTGTTGAGCGAATTCACAACTGCAATAGTATTTAGTCTGATATGTAATATACAGGTGTTGAAACTAAGTCTTCTTAAGTATAATATGATTGATATATGTAAAAAATAAACAGAGAGATGGTCAACAAACGCTTTCTGTCATAAAACGCGGGCGAAACTGCGGAGTATTTCATACAATTATAATTTATACAAATTACTAAGTAACTTTTAATAATTAAAAGATTACTAAAAAAATCCCGTGATATTTTCTTTAAAAAACACGCTCAACACTCTTGCTTAAAACAATAATGATTATACGTAACATTAAAACATGTAATGATCTGATTTATTTTACAGATTCTGCTTAAATTTAATATTAAAAAAATCATTATTCTGAAAGGACCATAGATAAAAAAACTTTAGTCACTATGCTTAAAACATATAAACCGGGTGCAATTAAAATTATTGTCTATGTCTATTTTAATGACGTGTACATGTAGTACAGTACAGTACATAGATGTGGAATGAATCACTGAGATCCGTGATTCGGATCGTTATAACGTAATTAATTGTGTGCTTGTATATGGTTCAGTTGAATGCGGAATAGTGAGATATTTTTTGTATGTGGAATTGAGAGTCTGTATGGTATATGAATGTATATTGTATATTATATATGAAAATACTGATATTTTCGAATCAAATATCACGTGAATATTGATACTTTATTTGTTCTACAGAAGAGGGCTGTTCGACTTATCTCTAATATTGCCAAGAGTTAACGGAAATTAAAATTACGTAATATAATTATTAATTATATTACGAGTGGGAGTTACCTTAGGGTTTCAGCTGAATGGGCAGGCACGGCCGGAGAAATACCACTCTCTCACAGAAAACCGGCGTGAAGTGATGCAATTGGACTTTGTTCATTTTGTACTCGCGTTTCGTTCGGTGAGTGAGATCTTCCGGTGCCCATCCTTTCCCCTTCCCCGCCCTCTTGTACCCCTCCCTTCCTTAAAGGCCGGCAACTCACTTGTAAGCCTCCTGGCGTTGCAGGTGTCCATGGGCGGCGGTTGGCACATCACTCGAAGTGACCCGCCTGCTCGTTTGCCTCCTCTCACATAAAAAAAAAAAATTAACAGTCAAATCTATGAATTTATAAAAACTTACGTACGTATAAATTTTTAAAAATGCTTATGTGGATTCATAATAGTAGGAATAAGTATAAACACGCTACACTCCTTGAGGAACAAAAAATAAGCAATTCATTCGCGGGATATATGTACACGCTTTATCAAACAATTCGATGTTTCAAATTGGTCTGTGTCCTATTATAGTGTAAAGCTATTTAAATGGTAAAACATTTTGGAAATTAAATACAGTGACAGTTACAGCTATCACGCCTAAATGGAGGTAACCAGCTGATAATGTAGTGGGTACCTAGGACCGGTTTATTTTGAAACCCTCGTAGCGTTAGATATAAGAATAATGTTATTGACGTGCATAATCTTAATAAATAAAAAATATCAAAAATCTTGTTTTCCCTTATTACTTTTAGAAAAACTCTTTAAGTTTTACATGTTTGTTGCTATTATTGAAATATTGAACAATTATTACTTTGACCGCAGTGCTACAATCGCCAAGTGCCATAAAATATGTAGATAAATATATTTTGACAGTTGAAGTTATTTTGACATTTGTATAAAAAAACCCCAAGCGAAACGATTACTCACCAATGTGGCACAAATGTAATTACCCATAATCTCTAAAATTGGTCGTTACTTAGCATACCTACGAAACTTAATTTTGTACTGTCACGAAAAGCCTTCTAAGAAGCCCATAATTTTATTGAGTATTCGACATTTCTTTCTAAATAGCATTGTTAATCGTCACACTAAACAAGTTTTAAACTTTTAAATATTCAACTTATTATATCCAGTTCAAAACAACATACATCGTAAACTCCATGTAATGTAATGTCACTCGATTTAACGAACTACCAAAAGCACCGAAATCAATTGGCTTCGGTTGGCTTAGCTAGCATTGCATACTATGATTTTTATTAACTCCATTTAACAACCATTCTCTATAACGCAATAAAATGCACAGTCCGTTCAGTGTCGTTATATAGAGTTTACACTGTCATTCTAATTTAAATGTAATGTCTGACAATAAAATTAATAATACATTTTACGTTTTATAGCCTGTATGGTAACAGGCGGTAAAGCAATAAAGATAATGTGTAGTCTAAAAAGAGAAACACGCAAAATGTTAAATGAATTTTAACAAGTAGGTTTTGCTTCTATGTCGTGAAAGTAAGACCTTAGGAACAGAAAACTTCGTAAGGCGCAAGGTTAAACAAATCTTTAGCCGCAATAGAAATACACGACACCACACTTGATAGTCGCTAAGACACTGCCAACACTTTTTAAACAAGAACATGAATGTTATAATTTCGCCATCTATATTTTTCGAGAAATCGCTATAAGACCACGGCGAATATATTAAAATGTAAAGTATCTCAAACTAAGCCTCTAAGTAAAGAAGCTTAGAGGGACAGAATATTGCATAAAAAATTCTTTAATTTGATAAAAACCCAACTTTGATCCAATTTTAAAGTTCTCACAGTGAATATATACAGGTGGATTTTTTTTTATTTCACTGCGCATTTAGTAGTTATAACTAGTTTAATTAAACATGCGAATAATTTTTACATTATAGGTAATAAATAATAAAACGTATAATGTATAGTTCTAAAATCATACAAAATTTTATTTATAGTGTATTGAGTACGTCTATATACTCTATAATATATCTAAGCTCTAGTCTTTATGGCCATACATCTGTATGGCCAAGTATTTAGATGATTAAAAAAATTACTTTTTTTTGGTTGTCGTTTCTCTCTAGTTAATTGAGTCGGGTTGTTTGCAGTCTTTGTTCAAATCTAAGATAAAACAACCCTTTAAAGGTCCTGGGATTAATCTGTTTAATCGAACAATATGAAAATATGAAAAACGTGTGGTGTGAAAACTTTTCGCACATCCATAGAAGTTTTCCAGTAAGCGCACAGCCACGGTCCAATTAAACAATGTAAAATGTTGCAGTAATATATAAACCAAAGTACAAAGTTTTTATTCAAACAAATAATTAATAATAATTTAATTAATACTATATTTGGTGACATTGTATAGTTCGTGTATAATAAATTTATATCATTAAAACTCGAAACTATTTATATATAAAATAATGTTACAAAAACTAAATAAGTAATGTAGTTTCAGTAAAATATTTAATGAATGAATTGTTCGCTTTAAATAAATGGCTTGCTGAACAGTTTGAAATAACTCAAACTCCGTTCAGTGTTGCTAACTAAAAACTCTAATTTTCACGAAAAATTCGAGGCATGTCTTTGGAATTTTAAGCTTTTGCGTTCCCTGAATTCTACTAAAATTGTTTTTATCCGAGCGTTTGACATAATCGCTTAAGTTATCTTATTAATTTAAACTACCTCTAAACATTCATAAAATCATATTAGTTATAGCCTATAGCCATTTTTGATTATTTTTTTTTGATCACTTCACTTATTGTTATTACAAATAAGTTGCTGACTTAGTAAGTTTAGTAGAATAGTAGTAGCAATAACAGTATAATGTCGATAACCATAGTTACGATATTTCGCTGTAATGAAAATGGTTACCATAGCAACAAACTTTACGCTACAACTCTTACGTGAGAAGAATCAATCGTTAATAATTTTGCCTTACTTTGTAACAATGAGGAAAATTATTAATGAACAATAAATGAACACGAAAACGAATTACTGAGGAAATCTGTTCAACATTAGAAGACCTGATATGATTTTTAAGCAATAAATTTCTAAGAACAGCCTGTATATTGAATATTCTTTATCGCTAAAGAAAAAATGGTCATGAATAATGTAGAAGGGAAGCCGAAAGAAAGTCTCGACAAACAACATTACAATTAAATTTCTATCAAAGCTGTTTACCTATTCAGCGGACGCCTTTGTATAATACAAAATATTTAATATATAATATAAACAATTATTTTAGGGATTTTCCTTTTGAAATTAATTTATGAACACCTACATTACAAAGCTCTTAACGTGTCCAATTAATATATATATTCCCAATGTAAAGAATAAGTCGGTATTTACTGTAATTAACTAAAGTACTTTTTCGTCTTTTTCTATTTCAATTGATTACGTTGTTTGAAAACAGCAGCAGAAACCTGCTTAATTATGTATGTATTTATTAGGTATTATCTTAAATATGATTTCTATTAAAGTTCCAGCCATTCTGTAGTATTTTTATCAGGCGGCGTGACAAAAAGTTATTTAATGAAATAACGGTACAGGCATAGGAATGTATGAATTAGCTTTATTTTTGCTTCTTCGGAATTTATTCGACTAAAATTAAGCGTTGCTATGGTAACGAGCATAGAAAATGAGAACCTATATGCTTATCATGCAGTGTATAATCTAGTAGATGGCGCTGCAGAGCTGTGAGGCTTTACATAGGGAATTCGAGCCGAAACCACACAACTGGGTGGCAAACCACATTCCGACGGGCATAGTGGAATTAATTCTTGCCAGATATTGCTATATTATGAAACATTTTCAGAATTAGGCACCGGTATTATTAATAATACTAATTTAATCAAAAATGTAGATTCCTTCATCTGTATACTTTTAAGTTGGTCTTTATTTTTGATAATACAATAAATTGTGTTAAAGAAACTTCTGTAAATACTTAACTGGTTGAGTCCAACATATCTCAGCTCCTCTGGGACAAAGGAACACAGAAATGCCACAGCAAAAATATTTACGAAATTTCACTCTGAAAATTAACATTTGAATATTATTCCCAAAGATCCTCGATATAGTTTTAATCTACATTATCCTTTAGTAAAGATAAAAACATAAGGATCGTATTTATCGAGCGTTAAATGCGAATTGGTTACTGTCCAATAAAAATATCCATTGTTTTCCCAACATTCTACGGAAAAGGAAAATAAAGGAATGGAAATCAAATATTTATCGTCGCAGGACTCGTTATGTTGTACGGATTATTTTTCATTTGTACAACGTGAAATTGTTTGCATGTGTATGAATATATTAGTTAATGCTTAGGGCATGAAATGCAAACTCTAGAGTAATACAATTTTGACATTGACATTTAAGGTTAATAGAGAATGTCTAATGTAGTCTGTGTTAAGGCATAAACACAATAAAAATAAAACTGTCTCATCACTCTGTCAAGCAGTGAATAGTGTGTGGGTAGTGTTTTTGTAATGGTACGTTTAGATTTTTATTAGTCAAATCATTCGTTAACTTAAATGGGTAGTTCATATTTCGTTAATAGCATCTTTGATAAAACAAATCTAGTTTGAGAACAAGATGTCAAAGAAAGCCCCAGAGCTTTTAATGATTTCGAATTGACAAAAATTAATAATATAATATATAATAATAAACTAATTATACATAATATTTGTTTAAAACTTGTTTCTTTTTATTTATAGCTTGACTTTAAAGACCGTGTTAATATGTGGCACTGACTGTTAACAGCATGATAATTAGACATTTTTTAGTTTAATCAAGTACCTACGTTTTTGTACTTGTAATATTGTATGCTATGCACTGTATGTAAAAAATATACACTTATGAGTAATTACTTAAATGGTTTAAACGCTCTCTACGGGCCAATGAGGCTATGGAGGTTTTTCAAACTTCGAATACAATGAGTGAAAACATGATGATAAAGATTTTCCTAAGGCACAGTTGGAGCAGCACTAAAGGCAAGAATTTTAAACGCGAGCGGCGTGCCAGAACGTTCCCTATAATTCGTTCACGATAAAACTTGAATTAAAACGTCTAAAATGAAACGAATGGCCGGTTATTAAGCGTCACGAATTGACTTTTATATAAAATATGTGGAGTTTTTCATTTTAATGAACATAGTGTGATTGAGAGGCGAACGGAAAATTCCGCACATTATGAAATTTATTCATTAAAATGATGTAGTTTTGTGCATATGTTATTTAAACTTTTATGAATGAATTTCATATTAATTAGGAATTTCTTTTGATTATATGTGAAACGTTTAAGCATATTTAGCATAGATAGTATACAGATGAATAATCTATGCCATACGTATGTCTCTATGAAAATATTAAAGTTGTTAAACATAAGACACAATTTCATGATGTGTAATTCTGTTCTGTGTAACTTACGTATCATAACGTTTTAATGTATTATTACTGTTGCTACTTAACTTTATTAATAGCTACATTATATTTTTATATCCATAAGAATTCAAAAGATTATATTTATTGCGAATACGATTTAAGACGTTATATAATCTACATGGACAATTTAAAATGCCTTAAATTGTATTTGTATACCTTTTTCTGTCTCTTATAAAATCGTTTTCATAATATTTTTTTGTTCCAGATCGGTAACCTGAAACACTTCTATCTCTTTTCACATCCACATGTGAGAAAGAGATCTGTAAACTCAAGTCTAGGATACGTTAATACATTAAAGAATGAACCCCAGGTAAGCACATACAACACACTATAAAATAATATAAATTGATCTCATCGAGAATAAAGCCGATTTTATACATAAGTACTTTTCAAACAAAAATCGCTCTTAAATTATCTGTGTAAAAGGATAAGCGAATGAAAATTCAACTCGTAAAATAAGGAACAGCTGGATAGCGTTTACCAAGAAATTGAAGTAATACAGTATTCCAAGTTTACACTTATTGATTCGATACCTATTGAATATTTATGCGCATTCGTAGTAATTGGCAGACCCAGCCCAGTTGAAGTGCAACACTCGCGAAATATATTTTACTGTTGGTTTTTTTATTTCAACTACTTTACATACAGTTAAAATACGGTTTAGTTTCAGGTAAATTCAGTGGTTTTCAGTTTGTATAAGTTTCGTAGTTTTATTTCAATGTTAGTTAGCACTAAATATTTGTAATTTGTTCGTATTCTACTCATATTTATCATCCAAAGTATAATACTGTGACAGAAAACCTGTGACGAATGAAATTGAGGATTTAAAGTTGACTGTTATAAGTTTGGTTGATAACTTACTGGTAACATTTTTTGCACCACGTGATTTAAAGATGTTTTAATATTGATCAAATATGTGTGATGTTCAAAAATAAGTTCATCTTCTTGACTATGAAAATAAATATGCTTGAAAAATTTTTTTTTTAGGCAATACCGAATCCTCTTCATAAAACTAAGAAACGAATAAATAGTCGCACAAATAAATAAAGTTATATCTCTATTTTAGCAAAGCTCAATAATTCTCAATATTAATAATATTTTTGACAATATTTACATAGTAAACAATTTTTTTTATATACGTAATAACACAATAAACAATAAAGCTCGTCCTTTCAATTTCTCTTTTCCTCAATATATTACTTACTAAAACTAAATTTAATTTTGCCCAAAATTATATTTGTGACAAGAAATATTTTCAATATCTTCTTTCGGTATGAAGATATTAAATCTATATTGAAATTCTCCAATTCATTGTTGAATAAAAAAAAGTTATATATTAAATATAACTATACTTCTAATAATGAATTAGTAATATTTGTGTAAATTATACAAAACAATACGTCTTTTAAGAAAATAAAATTACATATTTTTATTAAAATGTATCAGGTACGATGGGTTATACAGCAAAGAGAGTTACGGAGAACAAAACGTGATCATTCCTCGCGCCCTGTGATGCGGCAATCAAATTTAATATCATTTCCTGACCCTTTGTTTAAGGAGCAATGGTATTTGGTGAGTACATAATAAATATTTTACGCGATATCAAAATAACATAATATTGTGATGAAGTGACCATCAACCTCACAATTACATATATATGTCCTTCGTTGTTTTGCTATGAATAGCATTAGGTTATACGCTTCTGTGTAACGGTTTTTAAATCTTCTTGTTTCGACCTTTTTCGTCAACGTATGAGCCATGTCTCTATTGTTCTCAAAACAGTGTATTTGTATGTATAAACAAAAGTTGGTAAAACTTTGATGCACTTGTCAAGTTTAAGTAAATCACTAAAATGATTAAAGTATAGCAGTAGCAGCTACAATTATGATGATTGTAGGCTATAAAATCTATGTTGCCGTTAAATTATATAAAAAGACGTTTAACGAAACTCGTTTTATCCACCATCTTGTCTTCAAGGGGCTTAAGCAAGGGTCCGGGTATCTCTCTCAACGATAAATACAAACGTACTGTTTATACTGTTCAGTGTTGTTCCATAACTGTTAATATTATTTTAAGTAATTTAAACAACATTTTACAAAAATCCTTTGTATAAAACAGGATGTTTCTCGCATAAAAATATTATGTTGTGTGTGAAATATTTAATATTGTAAACTAAGGCGACTGATATTTAGCTCACCAACTTTACATTTCAGTGATTAACTTAAACACGAAGTTGGATCTTATAACATTCTTGTATGAGACGGTTAAAGCTAAAAAATAATTATATGTAGCAAGATTATAGTAAATATCTTTTCAGAATGGCGGTGCGGCAGATGGGTTAGACATGAATGTTGGGTACGCCTGGCGGAAGGGTTACACCGGTAAGGGTGTTGTTATCACAATATTGGACGACGGAATTCAACCTAACCACCCTGATCTGGCGCAGAATTATGTAATTATAACATTGTTCTCCTACCTTTATTTGTAATAACGTTGTGGTGAGGTGTACATACCCTTATGCGTTCAAATAAAGGTTTAGGGGAAGGTTGATAGGGCAAAAAGAGTTGAATAAAACCATCCTTTTTGGTCGCAGGCATTTATAACAACCAGTTATATTTACTTAATACTTGACGTAACTCGAACGTAATTAATATATAAATACTATGCTATTTTATTTAAAATTTTCTATTAAAAAATAGTTTTTTTGGGATGATATTTATAATTTGATTCAGGGTGTAAGAAAGATAATGAGTAAAATGCCAATTATGCATGTGTATGTAGAAAAATCTAAGATGTAACATAAAATAATGGTGTTGTAATATAATTTTCAATGCACTATGTGTAAGCTTATTACCTGATATAGCTAAGAATAAATCATGTTGAATTCAAGATGAGGTAACAAAGTCTCGCGTTCGACCGCGTGACCCAAAAACTTTGGAAATTTTTAGAATGTATACCAAATCGTGTGGCCCAGAAATATAATATGTAGATTTTCACTACGAATCTGCTCCTGAATATGAATGTAATACTGATTTGGCAATTTCTACATTGAGGCGTTCTTATTTAAATTGAATTTATTCTTGTACTACAATAAAACTTAAAAATTAGGACCCGGCGGCATCGACTGACATAAATGGAAACGACACAGACCCGACACCACAAGACAACGGCGATAATAAACATGGCACTCGGTGTGCGGGGGAGGTGGCGGCGGTGGCCTACAATCGTTATTGCGGTGTCGGCATCGCATACAATGCCAGCATTGGGGGAGTCAGAATGTTAGACGGGCTTGTTAACGACGCAGTGGAAGCGCAGGCATTAAGTTTCAACACTCATCACATAGACATCTACAGCGCTTCCTGGGGACCGGAAGACGACGGAAAAACGGTCGACGGACCGGGCCCTTTAGCAAGAAGGTATTGTCTAATTATCTTTGAATGAGATTTCTGCGAGCGAGCTCATTAAAACACTTTTTTTTTGTTTCAGAGCTTTTATAAATGGGGTAACAAATGGGAGAGGTGGTAAAGGCTCCATTTTTATATGGGCGTCAGGAAATGGTGGCCGGCATACCGACTCGTGTAACTGTGATGGTTATGCAAATAGTATATTTACGATTTCTATATCGAGTGCCACTCAAGGCGGATATAAACCTTGGTACTTAGAGGAATGTTCGTCCACTTTAGCATCGACATACAGCTCTGGAACACCCGGCCGCGATAAAAGCGTTACGACTGCGGACATGGATGTGCAATTACGACCCGATCATTTATGCACCGTCGATCACACGGGCACTTCTGCGTCCGCCCCACTCGCCGCAGGAATTTGTGCTTTGGCTTTAGAGGCAAATACAGTGCTCAATTGGCGAGATATGCAGCATTTAGTAATAATGACCTCTCGACCGCAGCCACTAGAGAAGGAAGATGGGTGGATCGTAAACGGGGTAAAGCGGAAGGTGAGCCATAAGTTCGGTTACGGGTTAATGGATGCAGGTCAAATGGTTTCCCTAGCGGAACAATGGATAAGTGTACCGCCACAACATATTTGCAAGTCACAGGAAATAAACGAGGACAGGTCCATTGAAACTTCTTTCGGATACACAATTTCCGTACACATGGACGTGAATGGTTGTAGTGGCACTATGAATGAGGTCAGATTTCTGGAACATGTTCAATGTAAAATTTCACTCAGCTTTTTTCCCAGAGGAAATTTACGGATATTACTCACATCGCCAATGGGGACTACGTCGACACTTTTGTTCGAGCGGACGCACGACGCGACCAGTTCGAATTTCGACGATTGGCCATTCCTGAGTGTACATTTTTGGGGCGAAAATGCCGAAGGACGATGGACGCTGCAGATAATAAACGCTGGAAATAATCACGTTACACAGCCAGGAGTGTTGAAAAAATGGCAGCTTATTTTCTACGGGACTGCGACGAATCCGATTAGATTAAGAAATAAAAACTATTTCGATTCGAATAACGCTCAACAGGAGGAAAAAACCTATCACATTAACGACGTATATGACGCGTCCGAATATTCCCAGTTCCTAAACGAAATCGAGCTCGGGATATCAGATCGTCACAGCTACCCTAAAAATATACCGTCTTCGCAGAGGAAAAATGTGCTCGCAGATGCAAACGATAAACAAGTCCAGAGAATGTGTGATCCGGAGTGTGACTCCCAAGGTTGTTATGGAAAGGGGCCAACTCAATGTGTCGCATGTAAACATTATCGTTTAGATAACTCTTGTGTATCAAGATGTCCGCCGAGAAGCTTCGTAAATCAGGGCGGTGTGTGCTGGCCTTGTCATGAGTCATGCGAAACTTGTGCGGGGGCGGGGCAGGATTCGTGTCTGACATGTGCCCCCGCACATCTCCTAGTTATTGACTTGGCTGTATGCTTACAACAATGCCCTGACGGTTATTACGAAGATCCAGACGCAAACGCTTGTTTTCCATGTGCCGAGCACTGTGATACTTGCACAGAAAAGGCTGATCTATGCTCCTCATGTGCACACAGCTATGTATTATACAATGGGTCTTGTTTGGCGACTTGCCCACCTGGGACATTTCAAAAGGATGACTTTGGTTGCATGCCATGTCATGAGTTATGTGAATCATGTAGGGGCCCCGGTGAAATAGAATGCATTTCGTGTAGAATTGGATACTACGCTTTGGAGAGCCGATGTTTATCTAAATGTCCGGAAGGATTTTATGCTGACGTTCAGAAAAGAGAATGCATAAAGTAAGTTTATAATAAGTAGATATTATATTTGGATATATATTTAAATTTTACATAAAATAAATATCAACATGACCCGGTTAGTTTAGGTACTACAGTAACTAAACTGTTGTTTTAATCCGGTCCTATTGTTTTGAAAAAGCTTTTTGTTTTAGATGTCCAATTGGTTGCTCACTTTGTTCGAACGGTGTTTGTTCTGTTTGCAAGTCAAAATGGTCACTCGCAAAAGGTGGTCATTGCTTTCCAGAGGGCAATGGAAAATGTGATACAAGTAAGATTTTAAAATCGATTTCTTTCAATACTAAGACGAACATTTTATTGGAAAATTTTACGTTAAATAAGGTACTGCTCTGCGTTAATTATTTGAGACTAATTAGCAGCTTAATCGATTAATAAGATATTGAGCCACTGTAAAGATAAACAAATGCAGATTTACTTACCATTCAAAAAAGTAAATATACATGACACAAACGACAAAGCCGCACAAAGCATTTCTATATGAGCACGTACAACTGAAAAATGTTAATTTAACGAATACCAAAGCTTTTGCGCCGCTTTGCTACTAGCGTTCTTTGTTTAAAAGGTTTTTTCTTCACAGACGAATATTATGAAGGAGGACGTTGCAAAAACTGTCATTCCACTTGCGAGAAATGTAGCGGACCAAACGAATGGGATTGTTTATCTTGTTCGAGCCCCTTGTTATTGCAAGGATCAAGGTGAGTTGGATTATGTTCATCGTTTGATCGGTTGTCAAGTTATACATCACAATAACTAGTGATCCAATTCACGTGTACATTAGATAAAAATACTTAGACACAGTTGCAATATTGTAAATAGTGTTGTAATAATGCCAAATTATCGATATGTATCATTATGTCTATTTTAACTCAATATCATATTTTCGTAAATAAACTTAACTTAAGAACTGCTATAAAATGAAAAGATCAAAATGCCGTATGTTAAATATTTAATTACAATTATGAAATTTTATTATGATCGTAACCATTACTTGCTTTAGAATAATTTCATAATTTAATTTTTAGATCTTATTAGATTATGCCGTAATGGACGTTAATGAACGTCAGTCAAAATAGAGCTTAAGCATATTGATATAAATCATTTATCATACTAAGGTTAGAAAATGTTAATCTGCCTGGAAAACACGGGAAGTACAAAAGGGCGTACAGTCTGCACATTGTTACGGGACATATATATTTATGCAATTTTAGGTGTGTTGCGGAATGCGGACAAGGTTTCTACCAGCGTGCCGGCAGTTGCTCTCCATGTCCGTTAACTTGTACGAACTGCGTCTCTAGATTGAACTGTACATCTTGTGCGGGTACATTACGCTTGCAATCCGGTACATGCCGAGCGACATGCGCCCCCGGGTATTACCCGGATGAAGCGATATGTTCGAAATGCTACTTGTCTTGTGAAACATGTACGGGGCCGAGACGAAATCAATGCGCATCATGCCCGCCCGAATGGAGATTAGCGGCGGGTGAGTGTCGGCCCGAATGTCCGCAGAACTTTTTTTCGTGGGGCGATAGTTGTAGGCGATGCCACCATTACTGTCAGGATTGCTATGGCGCTGGACCACAGAGATGTACTTCGTGCCCACCGCACTTTTCACTAGAGAATGGATTGTGTGTGGAGTGCCTTAGCTCACAATACTACGAGCCTAGAACTAGGACATGTCGCCCTTGTCATGATTCGTGCAGGTCCTGCTCTGGCTCTGGGCCCACGAGTTGCGTTACTTGCGCACATCCTTTACGTTTAGATAGGTGAGTTTATTTTTCAAATAATTCAGTGGAATATCCTTTCTATTTTATTTATTTCTATTTATATTCAATATGTATGTAATAAGTTCAGTTTATACTTAGTCTGGCCATAAATACTGTTACTATTCAAAAAAAGAAAATATTACGTTTGAATTTGGAATCTGTCATTTTTATATGATTGCTTGATGTGTTTTCTTATTTTCGCGCCATTATATTGTTAAATATTTTGTTATATTAAAATGGAGTGGGGTGATAAAGAGAACCGAATCGCTGTGATTGCCTTACATAAAGTAGGTATGGAGAAAAGTGCAATTTTTAAAACACTCCACCCGCTTGGTATTACTCAAATGTTTGTTTACCGGGCTATTGATAGGTACAATGATACCTCCTCTGTTTGTGACAGAAAAAGATCTGGCCGTCCACGTACCGTTCGTGTGAAAAAGGTGATTAAAGCAGTTAGGGAAAGAATTCGAAGAAATCCTGTCCGTAAGCAAAAGATTTTATCTCGGGAGATGAAGATAGCTCCTAGAACCATGTCGCGTATATTAAAAGATGACTTAGGACTTGAAGCCTATAAGAGACGTACTGGTCACTTCTTAACTGATAATTTAAAGAAGAATAGGGTGGTAAAATCCAAACAACTACTTAAGCGGTACGCAAAGGGAGGTCACAAAAAAATTTTGTTTACGGATGAGAAAATTTTTACAATTGAGCAGTATTTTAATAAACAAAATGACCGTATTTATGCTGGAAGCTCTAAAGAAGCTTCGCAATTAGTAAACAGAGTACAACGTGGGCATTATCCCACTTCAGTGATGGTTTGGTGGGATGTTAGCTATGAAGGGGTGACTGAGCCATATTTTTGTGAAAAAGGTATTAAAACGTCGGCACAAGTTTATCAAAATACCATTCTTGAGACGGTAGTTAAGCCTTTAACTAACACCATGTTCAATAACAAAGAATGGTGCTTTCAACAAGACTCGGCACCGGGTCATAGAGCTCGATCCACCCAATCTTGGTTGAAAACTAACGTTCTGGACTTTATCAGCACTGAAAACTGGCCGTCGTCAAGTCCTGACCTAAATCCATTGGATTATGATTTATGGTCAGTTTTAGAGAGTAAGGCTTGCTCTAAACGCCATGATAATTTGGAGTCCCTAAAACGATCCATTCGGTTGGCAGTGAAGAATTTTCCTCTAGAAAGAGTTCGTGCTGCTATTGATAACTGGCCTCAACGTTTAAAAGACTGTATTGCAGCCAATGGAGACCACTTCGAATAAACATTGTATATTTTTAATAGTTATATATTGATGTATTAAACTAACTCACTATGAAAGGAATAAATGTTACGTATAAAAAAAAATCGTGCTTTTCTTTATAACAATATTTATGGCAAGACTAAGTATATAAGCATCAACAAAGACATATGTCAAAAACTTAATCCTTAACACACATTAACAACACTCTTGGTATTTCAAAATTAGAATAATTGGCCTCACAAACAAACACATAAAAGTATTTTATGCGAAATGAAGGAATAAACTTTTCATACGGCATAATTTGAAACTTTTATAAACAGTAACAAATTGTGGAGCAATGCCGACGTCTAATGTCCCACATTTCCAACTTTAGCAGTCATAAAATTTTCAACTTTGTCCTCGAGAAGATTTATAAAGAAGTATTTTTGTTTGTAGAGTTAACCACAAATGCTTGCCGTGCTGCTCTGAGAATGCAGTGTCTTCGAGTGGCAATCAATCTTACGATTGCTGTCACTGTGACAGAGACATTGGTAAGTTCATGAGTTATGTTGTGAAGATGTTATAGTCAGATAAAACATAAAAATGTATTTAAAAAATAGTCTAAAAAGCTCCTACAATTCGTTGAGTGTCTGAATCAGTATCGAACAGGAAAATATCTGCAAACATTCCAAACAAAGAAATGAAAATTTTCCGAGAGCATTCTAAATTCAAAAAACCAGAATCTACCCAGTAGCACACGTCTATCACAGTTATCGAGATGGAATAAATAGGTATAATCCATTTTAGGGGGCTGTTTAAATGGTTCATCTGCGGGAAAGAGGCGCATTGCAGAGAACATTGGATCACATATGACCGCCTCGTTTTTTGTTGGCGACGCAAAAACCAAGCCAAATTTCTTTGACCGTGATATATTGATAGTGTGGAGCGGTGTCGCTACCGCACTTTTGATTATAACCCTTGTGATTGTGATAAGGGTGAGTCTCTTGACTATTTAAGGTTACATAACACTTCCCTGTCTGTCTAGAATTTAATATTACCTTAAGGTATATATAATACATATAAAAGGGGTTCACAGAGGTCTTATCATTCTACCTCTGTACCAAATTGCTTATTAAATCAAAACTAGTAATTAACGACTTTTTCTATAATTCTATTATTTTAAACACTTGTGTGCCTTTGCTAGTAATCGGCATCCGGCCTGGATTTTATCGTCTAAAATGGTAATAAAACAATGTAAATTTGTTGTTCGAGAAATTATAAACTTAATAAAGCTAAAGGATATTTTATAAAGAAGTTTTCTTTCAGATTAATATAAAACGCCGCAATCATCTTACTTTATACCCTAAAGCGGTATATTCTCAGCTTACCACCGTTGATGAAGACCTAACAAATCTGTCGCTGTCCAACACTAGTAAATTGAAAGTGACAGAGTGTGCTATGAGTGCCCTAGAAGAACAGACTTAGTAAAAACTCAATTAACATGAAGGCCTGATCTTTTGAACCGTAGTTAACGATTTATATCAACATAATCTAATAAAATACGTTTTGTTGACAACAGTTAATTTAATAGTGAGTTAAGATATGGAACAAAAAATCAGGCTCACACTACAGACTGACATGTAGAAAGTTTATATAGACGTATAACTCTAGTGTACTTGGCTTGTAAAACGACCAATTCATATTGTTTCTTATGTATTTAAAATTATATAGAAAGTTTCATTTTAATATGCGATGAATTTGCTATGATTGTTTAATTTTAGATTTTAAGTTTCATTAAAAATAAATAATTATTGTAAAAAGAGATTTTTTTTAATACATCTGTTTCATCGATTTAAACAAAATACGTCAAGTATTTACAATTAGTATGGAAGTACCTAACCTGAAATATATACATTTTGGTATTATAATTTTTAATACATGTTTTATTTAATACTTTTTTTTCAAATCTTGCCTAAACATTATTACGTCACATTTTGTATTGTTCTATTAGATCGCGCTAAAACCTATATAAGCATGTATGTATAATTATGCCGATGTACATAGGAATAAATTGATCAATTATCATTATATACTTAGCTATTGTTATGTAAATATGTACATAATATGTAAATATATTGATGGTTTTTATTACGGAACTTTGTTGTTTCATTTTTCAAGGTATCTAAATATTTGACAGACATCCATAAGGAGTAACTGTTTACAATTTATTACATACTGATCACATAATCAAATATAAAAAGGTTAATTAGGAGAAATATTAGAAGCTTATTATTGAGTATTCCCCTATTCGCCATGTTTAATGCTAAATCTGTTACAATTATGTCATATAATAATTAGTTAATTTACTAGGAGAGAGTTGACAATGGATTATTATTAACTAAACATTGAATCAATAATATTAAAAAGATGTTATATAAAATAAATTGAAGGGTCCACTTTTTCTTAAGTGAAAATGACTATACATATACCTAATATACCTTACCTTACCCTTACCGGTACTTATCAAAGTCAAAATATCTTTATTCATTTAGGTAAATAGGACCATTTTGAAACGTCTGAAATTTTAGTGATTCGGCAAAAAACACGGCTTGCTTGATTTATTTTGAAAATGATCCCAAGGCTAGGCTAATTCATTCCCAAACTTTTTCATCATCAAAATAATCAGATAATTTATAAAATGCTTTTTCTGAAAGCTTCTGTCACTACTTTTTTAAATTTCCTTACTGACAGAGTAAATAATCAACTATGAGAAAGGTAAATTCTATTTTTCGTGGTATTGGCCGTAGTCTCTCATTGAATATATATCCACAACTGAGTGTGTGGTAGGCCCTACATACAACATCAATTATTATTTTACAGTAGAATACAGTAGAATCCGGATATAACGACTTTCAAAGGACCGGCGATACTATGTCGTACTTACCGTACTGACGTACAAAACGGACGGACTATCTATACTAATAATAAGACAGTAAAAATCGAAAAACTGTACATTAAATATTTTTCCAAAAAACTGAAAGGAGGCAATTAAAGAAGAGTCATAGAAACCAAAAAACCAATTTTTGGAATTCTTGTCTGTCTGTCTGTCTGTCTGTCTGTCTGTCTGTCTGTCTGGTACTTTATAACTTGAAAACTACTGAACGGATTTGAACGCGGTTTTCACAGTTGGATTATATATAATTAGGAGCGTTGTCAAAAGTTTATTTTGTCAAAATCGGTTAAGAGAAAAAGAAGTTATGGTCAATTGAAAATTTACTTCAACCACTGCTTCAAATTTTTTAAACACTTATATTGATTGATTAGTTATATATTGTTAAATATGTTCTAATATAAGTTAATCTTAATATTAAAACTTATGAGAGGTAACAAAAATAACAAATAACGCAGTGCGCGCGGGCGCGGTTGAAGTGTTGAACAATGTGCTCGATAGATGGCGTTGATAAAATTCGTAGATTTATTTTATTTTTTTATTTCTTAAACCTATACAGCTTATCAAAAACAGTTTACACAATAAAAATAGATTAAAAATAAAGCCAAAATGAGGTTAAAATATAGAATCGGAAATATAATCTAAGATCAGGAAAAAGAATAACAAAAAAAAACACGAACAGAAAAAAAAAATATATATATATACAAATGAACAAGTGGAACTATGTGAAGTACGAGCATTTTAGTGTGTGCAATGGTGTTGCTGTGTGAGTGAGTGTGCGAGGGTGAGTCTTACTTTTTTTTTAAAGAACTTCTACTTAGGCCAAATATATCCATCGCGGTGTTAAGATGCTCCATTGTGTAATGACTACCATGCACTTCAAACTTTCATTAACGTTTTACCCTATGATTATTTTGAGTGAACACTACCTATACCAACAAGTAAAAGGAAACGAGTGAAAAGACGTTTATCGTTTGTCCGCTCCCATTTTTCCATCTACATCCTTAACGTTAATGAGGTTTACCTTTTATTATTTGGCCAAGCTAATAAGTAATAACCTCACAAGTACGTATTTCGTACTCAAAACTTCCTAAGAATTTTCTTTCAACTCTTAACCGCTGAGGAGTTTTACCTTCCATCATCAGCTCATCCACATAAGAAGATGACTATCAGAATATAAAATTGTCAGAATAGTAATTGCCTGTACGTTAATTTGAAAGTTGCCCTCGATTTCCCTGAATCATCCGATCCTGTAAAGCTACATCATCCCTGAGTAACACAGGCTATATATAATTCTAATTGTAACAAGATTTTAGCCCGTGAAAGAAAGCCCTGTCGAGATCATTAAAAAACGCTATATACTTAACCAAATTACACGTGGGCGAAGCCGCGGGCGGAAAGCTAGTATATTAATATAATGCGATACAAAACCTTGAATAAGCACTATAGTCGCTAAAACCCGTTAATCGTTACAAGCGAAGTCATTATAAGTTAATTCTAGTGTATTTTCTTATTAAGTATGAATATTAATACAAACATAGTAATAAGAATCAGTCAAGATTATTTTTACGTTTGATACAAGTGGCCGACATGGTTAAATGTCAAACAAAGATTAAATATTACAGCAATTTTTTATTTCGTTTCATAACATTTATTAAGAGTTATATTAGGTGACGTTAGAATGACGTCATTAGGGGTGCGATGTTGTAATCATTACACGCACAAAGCTACAATTTGATACACTCAAATCGCTTATATAAAATATTAGTACAGACAGAATCTGTATAATACATTCCATATTTATTTATCCGCTATTTACTATACCGTAAGCTGTTTCGCCTAAATCAACAATTGTATAATATAATTTTAGATATTGAATTATTAGTCGTATGTAAGCGTAGATTACAAGCATAAGCCGAGCAAGATTTAAGTACGAGAAAACATCCATACATATGTAACATTTTGACAATAAATTTCTATTCTTAATAAATGCATAGCATTAGAGTCAAATGAGATAGACAGTACAGCTCATTTCCAACTCTTGAGATAAACGTGACGTGATCTTTTGGAAGGAAACAAATGCCGTGAGAAAATGAGGCTGTTTCCAACTGAATGAATGTAGCATATTTGGTGTCAGATTTCGAGTTTATAATACCAGTATTAAGATTTATTTAATGGATGTTGTTTTCATTTGAATATTTTTGTGTAAGCGTTTGTTAGCAAAATTATAACGAAAAAAATCTATTCACTTTTATCTGAAAAGAGCAAACGAATCACAAAGTAATTTTCTAGAATGCAGCGAATATTTTAATTTTTTTAGGTTATATAAGATGGATGGAAAAGCAACATTGGCTAACTGACTGACTTTATACTGTGGGATCGTGTGTTTGATACTTACTGGCTGGTCGTTAATGGATTTTTCTTTCTATATGTACAACTAATTCTACACCTTTTTGGGTGTTCTTTGGTTTAAACAAAATTTGTCAGTGTGACGGCATATCTTAGACTCAAGAGTTAATGTGTCAGGAGACTCATAACTTTTAAAAAGATCCAAATTAATTTGGTTATTAAAGTACACTTATGTAAATCCAAAATTATAGCATGGCCTAGAACCGAATTAAAAACAAATCGCTATATTTAAGGCTGATGTGTTTAGTGTAAAATATATAACTACAGTGCACTTTGTTATGCGTACAACAGGATACTAACCAGCTAAAATAATTAAAAATAAATGTGTATCGATTAATAAATATATTTTAGCCGCAAAGTTATTAAAATAAACTCAGCTACTCAATTCTACGACAAGAGTATATATTTGAAAGGCGTGCTTTAACAAAGCAAAGGCTTTAAAAAGCCTCAAGAGTCTACGAGGCGTCTACGGTTTCGCAGAGCATCTACATGCGCTACGTTGAGCTACGAACGTGATTTAATATAGCAAATTCATACCGCATTTTCTTATTTATAAAGAAAATTTTAAACTTGAAACATTAAAATAAAATAAGTTTTAAGGAAATGATGAATGAATATTTATATACCAACTAGCTGAAACGGCAAACGTTTTTTGGCCATATAAATTTTGTATTTCTAAGTAATTTTTAGTGTAGACAAAAAAATGACCGACGTCATTTAATTAGATAATTGACCAATCGTCATTTAATTACTTATCTAATTACCGGGCCTTAAGATCTGGCCATAAAATAATAGGTAACTAAGAGTGTGACAGGGACATGTTATATCTATACTAATAATAAGACAGTAAAAATCGAAAATCTGTACATTAAATATTTTTCCAAAAAACTGAAAGGAGGCAATTAAAGAAGAGTCATAGAAACCAAAAAAACAATTTTTGGAATTCTTGTCTGTCTGTCTGTCTGTCTGGTACGTTATAACTTGAAAACTACTGAACGGATTTCACAGTTGGATTACATATAATTGGGAGCGTTGTCAAAAGTTTATTTTGTCAAAATCGGTTAAGAGAAAAAGAAGTTATGGTCAATTGAAAATTTACTTCAACCACTGCTTCAAAATTTTTAAACACTTATATTGATTGATTAGTTATATATTGTTAAATATGTTCTAATATAAGTTAATCTTAATATTAAAACTTATGAGAGGTAAAATAACAAATAACGCAGTGCGCGCGGGCGCGGTTGAAGTGTTTAACAATGTGCTCGATAGATGGCGTTGATAAAGTTCGTCATCAACCTAGATTTATTTAATTTTTTTATTTCTCAAACCTATATAGCTTATCAAAAAAAGTTTACACAATAAAAATAGATTAAAAATAAAGCCAAAATAAGGTTAAATTATAGAACCGGAAATAGAATCTAAGGTCAGAATAAACAATAACAAAAAAAAACACGAACAGAAAAAAATAAATAAAAATATATATACACATGAACAAGTGGAACTATGTGTAGTACGAACATTTTAGTGTGTGAGTGTGTATCAGTTTGTGCAATGGTGTTGCTGTGTGAGTGAGTGTGCGAGGTTGAGTCTTAGTTTTTTTTAAAGAACTTCTACTTAGGCCAAATATATCCATCGCGGTATTAAGATGCTTCATTGTGTAATGACTACCATGCAGTTCAAACTTTCATTAACGTTTTACCCTATGATTATTTCAAACTAATAACCTTACAAGTACGTATGTCGTACTCATAACTTCGTAAGAATTTTCTTTTAACGCTGAGGAGTTTTACCTTCTATCATCAGCTCATCCACATAAGAAGATGACTATCAGAATATAAAATTGTCAGGAAAATAATTGCCTGTAAGTTAATTTTAAAGTTGCCTTCGATTTCCCTGAATCATCGGATCCTGACTACGGGACTAAAAAAATAGTCATTATCCCTCCTTTTTTATGTAATTAAAATACATCTTTGTAAAAAAGAAACGTTTTTCAACATTAGTCTATACGATGGCTAAGAAGCAACAAAGTTTTTATATGAACTTAAGCCGACTTAGAAACGCTTTAACTTATTACAAGAGACAGATGACAGATGACAGATGACAGATGACAGATGACAGATGACAGATGACAGATGACAGATGACAGATGACAGATGACAGATGACAGATGACAGATGACAGATGACAGATGACAGATGACAGATGACAGATGACAGATGACAGATGACAGATGACAGATGACAGATGACAGATGACAGATGACAGATGACAGATGACAGATGACAGATGACAGATGACAGATGACAGATGACAGATGACAGATGACAGATGACAGATGACAGATGACAGATGACAGGTGACAGATGACAGATGACAGATGACAGATGACAGATGACAGATGACAGATGACAGATGACAGATGACAGATGACAGATGACAGATGACAGATGACAGATGACAGATGACAGATGACAGATGACAGATGACAGATGACAGATGACAGATGACAGATGACAGATGACAGATGACAGATGACAGATGACAGATGACAGATGACAGATGACAGATGACAGATGACAGATGACAGATGACAGATGACAGATGACAGATGACAGATGACAGATGACAGATGACAGATGACAGATGACAGATGACAGATGACAGATGACAGATGACAGATGACAGATGACAGATGACAGATGACAGATGACAGATGACAGATGACAGATGACAGATGACAGATGACAGGTGACAGATGACAGGTGACAGGTGACAGATGACATGTGACAGGTGACAGGTGACAGGTGACAGGTGACAGGTGACAGGTGACAGGTGACAGGTGACAGGTGACAGGTGACAGGTGACAGGTGACAGGTGACAGGTGACAGGTGACAGGTGACAGGTGACAGGTGACAGATGACAGGTGACAGGTGACAGGTGACAGGTGACAGGTGACAGGTGACAGGTGACAGGTGACAGGTGACAGGTGACAGGTGACAGGTGACAGGTGACAGGTGACAGGTGACAGGTGACAGGTGACAGATGACAGGTGACAGGTGACAGATGACAGGTGACAGGTGACAGGTGACAGGTGACAGGTGACAGGTGACAGGTGACAGGTGACAGGTGACAGGTGACAGGTGACAGGTGACAGGCACTGCTTCAAAATTTTTAAACACTTATATTGATTGATTAGTTATATATTGTTAAATATGATCTAATATAAGTTAATCTTAATATTAAAACTTATGAGAGGTAACAAAAATAACAAATAACGCAGTGCGCACGGGCGCGGTGTTGTACAATGTGCTCCATAGATGGCGTTGCTAAAATTCGTCATCAACCTACATTTATTTTATTTTTTTATTTCTTAAACCTAAAAAAGTTTACACAATAAAAATAAAGCCAAAATATGGTTAAACATAGAACCGGAAATATAATCTAAGATCAGAATAAACAATAACAAAAAAAAAAACACGAACAGAAAAAAAAAATAAAAATATATATATACACATGAACAAGTGGAGTATATTATGTGAAGTACGAGCATTTAAGTGTGAGTGTGTGTATTTGTGTGTGCAATGGTGTTGCTGTGTAAATGAGTGTGCGAGGTTGAGTCTTAGTTTTTTTTTAAAAGAATTTCTACTTAGGCCAAATATAGTCAATAGATCGCGGTATTTCGATGCTCCATTGTGTAATGACTACCATGCAGTTCAAACTTTCATTAACGTTTTACCCTATGATTATTTTGAGTTAACACTACCCATACAAACAAGTAAAAGGAAACGAGTGAAAAGACGTTTGTCATTTGTCCGCATCCATTTTTCTACCTACATCCTTAATCTAATGAGGTTTACCTTTTATTATTCGGTCAAACTAATAACCTTACAAGTACGTATGTCGTACTCATAACTTCGTAAGAATTTTCTTTTAACGCTGAGGAGTTTTACCTTCTATCGTCAGCTCATCCACATAAGAAGATCACTATCAGAATATAAAATTTGCAGAAAAGTAATTGCCTGTAAGTTAATTTGAAATTTATCTCGATTTCCCTGAATCATCGGATCCTGTAAAGCTACATCATCCCTGAGTAACACATAATTATATATAATTCCAATTGTAACAAGTTTTAGCCCGTGAAAGAAAGTCGAGATCATTAAGAAACGCTATATACTTAACCAAATCACACGTGGGCGAAGCCGCGGGCGGAAAGCTAGTATAAGATAATTATTATGGTTCGACAAGTCTCATAAGATTATAAGTCACATTATAACATTGCTGGTTATTGCTTTACGCTGTTTTAGTAAGTCCTGAATATAAATTCGGATGAAAGCAGTCGATGACCGTATTCAAGGACGATGCTTTTTACTATTTTGAAAACATAACATCTTAGATTATTTTATATACACTAAATATGTTACTTACGAATTCAAGTAATAATGAATAATTACATTGTTAAATTATTATCTTGATATCAACTTGCGTTCTTAGTTTCACTTACAATAAATTGGCAAGAATAATTATTCTACGAAGAGCTAAAGCGTTATTTCAATAATACCAGATCTAGAAGAAGGCTGTCCAAGATTTTTAGGGTATGATTGTTGTTCTTTAATATTTTAAAATTCGTTTGTTTTCGAAATTCTGTATATACGTTCTGTGTTTTAATCTCTAATACTGTAAAGCTAAATACTACTTTAAAGTGATTCGTAGCTGACCCAGCAAACCTTTGGGCATATAAATTATTTGTATGTTATTTCTAGTGTAGACAAAACATAACTAACTTATTGTAAGGATGTGGTTGATGTGAAGGGTGGATAACCTTATCACTAAGAGTATTAAAAATTAATGTTGGCTGATTCTCAGACCTACTCAATATGCTCACAAAATTTCATGAGAATTCGTCAAGCCATCTCGGATTGCCATACATTTTTTTTAAATAATATATCACAGTGGCCTCAAGAGCTGTTTGTTGGTTAAATATCGTCAGGGTTTCCAGCTCTTGCACAATAAATTTACAATATACAATATAAATTCAGTAGAAAGGCCTATTTCCTGACGGGGGAAATAATATATATTATTCGACCAAGCTAATATATCTCATTTTGCTACAGCGTAAACAGAACGATAGATAATAAGAAAAAAAGAGAAATGTAAAAATTCTAGGTCTAGAAGTTTTGAATTTTACCAATTATCCTTCCAGTTAAAGTAAACGTAGTACGAACAAAATTCTCTAAAGCTATATTTCGTTTTAACAAAGTGCAATGCTTGAAATGTATGTAATTAAGCGAAGAAAATTCCGCCCGAGATTTGCTTAAAGACTTGCTTGTTAACGTGAAACTTTGGTCTAAATGTGTAGATGTTGAAGATGAATTAATTTGTCGGATATTCCGCAATAATTGAATTTCTTAAAATTTTTTAGCGTTTGGTATTTTTAACCGTTTAAAATTTAAGGAAAACAAATGATACCTTTTCGTTCTACTTTCATTTCTTTAATAATATTAAAAGCGTTTTGTCTGGCACCTGTTTAAAGACCGATTTGGATGTAATACCAACATAATCATGCCTTTCCAAATACAGGAAAGTCATTTTCCTAGCTTTCTATGACTTCTTAGTGAGTATTCTTTTTGTATTACAAAATTAACTTTTATAGTTCTTATTTTTTTTAGGTGTAGCCTTATTGGCGCGGCTAAAATAAATATATATTTTATAAAAATACACACACACGCCCGGGTACTCGGTTGCATCTCCCATCTTTATACTATGATTATATTATGTGCTCCCTTAGACGTAAAATGTATATGATATTACATACTTAGATGTATAAATTTTAGTAACCAACAAAATTGTAAAATATATTAGTATATACAATATACATAATATTCATTTACATGACGAACTCATTAGAGGGATGAAAGTTTTTATATATTGCAACAGGCAGTGTTTCAACTAGACTGTCATTTTCAAGCAAAGTTACTTAGCACCGAACCTAAATAAATAATTTGTACAGAAAAGTTACGAACACTGAAATAGGAATGGAATATATATTTCACACTTTTTGACTCTCGACACTAAAGCATTTTTCTTTAACATCTTTACAAACAACAAAACAAAACTAAAGCTCGCTTTGCTAACAACTAAACAGTTCTTTTTTATTTATGTTAATAACTTACTGTGTTTATTTCAAAAAATAACTTGATAATAGACAATTGAAATTATATAAATACTTCTTGTTTCAATCTATTATCCTCATGCTAATAAAAAATAATACGTGCTAACAAAAGTATAGAAAGAGTGAATTTAAAAAAAAAATTTTTTTGGACATACAAAAGACACGAAAAGTCTGATAGCAAGTGTCGACATATAAGTGGTATGGTGTAACTCTATGTTTAAAACAATTTTGTGGTTAATATTAATGTACTTGAAATATACAATTTTAATTTTCACTTTCACCTTTATTTAACCTTTAAATACATCTAGCATCCAAATTAAGAGTTTGAGAGGCTAAAAGTAGGTTAAAATTTATATATTTTCATAATTAACAGTCGAACTGATTTTAACCCAGATTTATACAAGATCAGATGCTTCAGTCGGCTTCAGAATCGTAGAATTTTTTTCGTTTTTTTAAATTAAATTTTCGTTCTTTAATAAATTCGATGTCAAATTAAAAAAGTGGGTCAAGTTCGTAAGTTAAGTGTTTTTTGGACGTAATGCGTTAAATATGATTAAGTACACTATAGTAGCAAGTAAAATTTATTTCTAAAGCTTTTTTGTATCCGATAGAATAACCGATAGAGCCTTTTTAGCCAAAATTGGTATGACGGGCTACTGGTGACAAAAAACTAGTTTTCATTATCATTAGTCCACAACAGAATGTTTTTAAATGGCTCCTTAGAAGGGAATACAGACGAGAAACACGACAGAATGGTGTGTCGAGACCCTAATACTGTCAGGGCTCATGAGTGCGTTATTCAAATGAATATTTATCCTGTTTAAAAGGCGGGAGAAATTATTCTCACAAATAGGGTTGCTTACAAAGAATGTCGGAATATTTTGGACAAACGAGTTTTTTTCAAAGATAAGTAAAGGATTCCGTGAATTTTTTGTAAAACCTTTTAGCCTTTACGGACTAGCCTTTGTCATAAATATTATGTCTCGAAGATTCTTGTATCGTTTTGGGAATACTGATTTAGCTTAATCCTTTTATCTCCAATCTTCTATGTTCAAAGGGTATAGGGAATTTAATTAAATATAAACCTTCATTATAAAAAAAAATAAGGTATATTTTATTACTATAGTATTAAAAGTTATTTATTTAACAACACATTGCAATATTTACAAATAGTGTCAAAATCAAATAATTATATTTTATTACCTACATTTATATAAATATTTTTACTATAGAAGATTCACTGAAAGTTATATAAACGTAATGTAATATACTTTTATTGAATATTAGTACGCATAGTGTGTACGCATATGTGTTAAAAAGATTATTGTCCGTTAATCTTTAAAAATAAATTGAAAACTAGGAATACTATAAAACGTAAGTTGTGTAAGGTTTTAGTAATACTTTATTTCTATTCATTCAACCATTGGACGCCAAATTTGAACTTTCTAGGTCACCTGGAAGTGGGTTAGAGTTTTAATCTACAGATGAGTCAGTCAGCGATGGACCTAAAAATCTGAACAACCGTTCGACCGCTCATGAGTTTTGTAACGTGCTATTAGCCGGTAGATACGATTATTTGTGAGCTTTAATGAAGCATTATGGCCCTGCCAGTTCGCTTTACTTGGCTCAACAAGCTCACAACGTGTCAATATATCAAACTGAAATATAACATTGTCTTAAGGCTAAACCTTCACTAAAACAAATTGAAATAAAATCTCTTCCGACAACTGATAAGAGCAACCGAGCTATTTGTCTTCCTGACAAATTCCGGGGTCGAATATTGTCCTTTGTTTCAACATTCCAATCATTAATCATTTTTATGTTTGTAATTAATATAACCGTAACGACTGCTTTTATATTGATGTGGAAATATCATTTTTCTATTACATTTGTTCGGTTATTGTCTCGTTTTTCTTTGTTGTTTGAATTTTCCGTTTATTGGTTTTTGGTTGCAAATAACAATAGCACTAAGAGATGGAGTGTAATTTACATCACCATTATCACTTCTGATACTACGGAAGTGTAATTCACTTGTCCCAGGCTGAACTAATTATTATTCAACCGGAAATTAAAGTCTTCAGGTTTATATACACTGTAGCCAATTGAGCCTCGGGATGTGGTTATGAGGAACAAAACTCAATTAACATTTAAGATAATTAATTAATTATTGTTATTTACATTAAGACAATTTGAAGAATTTAAAAGTAATACACTTTTAAAATACTTGCATCATATTTCAGTCTCTACATATTTTAGAAATCCGCGTTCATTTTAAAATGAATTTGCGGAGAAAGGTTACTTGTGTGTATATAATATAGTAACTTCAGCGACGTCCTTGGGTGCAGAAAATTGAGAAATGGATTAGGCAAATCACTTTTCATTCCATCTCGCACCCAACGAAGTTTGCAGTTTAAAATTTTCTTTGGAATGTGACCACAGGAAGAGCGAGAGAGATATTACGTCTCTATACGCAAAAATGGTAAATGCCGAGTAACATTTCTGGTGTTACGATTTTTTTTTATGTAACAGAAGGTAAATGAGCAGGCAGGTCGTGTGATGTGCCGGTCTTTACGGGAGAGAAATGCTTTTTTTTTTTAAGGTTCCCAAGTCGTAGTAGTTCGGTAATACCTGCGATGGCAGTTGGTTACACAATGGGCAGAAAAATGCCTTAAAAAACGCACAGTTGTAGAGCGCCAGACGTCAAGGTGATACTTTTGTATTGGGCTCTTGTATATTGCAAAACTTAATCATCACAGTTTTTTTAGTTGAAATTAGTCCCGTTATAGTAAAAAATGATAAATCGCTATCGCTTATTAACGTGATAATATCTATCACGTCGCAACGATTATAGAGTCTCGGCAAGCGGACGTCTACTGAGGGCCATTAGTTTATTTTTCAAGACAATATTTAGTATTTACAGTCACGGTCAGATGTTCTTATCACCGGAATTAATATCAATAATTATGTATATAGCTTTATTGTAATATTTAAACTAAGGTAAAATGTAAACGGATTTGAACTTTTCAAAAAGTAAATGATAATAAACCATGTATCGGGATCGCATTTAACAGATCCTAATACAATAAGAAATCATGATGTCACTATATAATGTTGGTAGGCTGATGGTAAAACTGTGCAGTTTTAATCCTCTATCCTAAGTTTAGGTGGTTAAATTTCTTCTGAATTAAGATTGGATAAAATATAAAAACAAATAGATTAACGCTAGTTGTTAATTAATCTAATCAATTCATTAATATTCGCTTAATAAGTTTAATTGTATGATACTCGAAAAAACCAAAATAATTTATGAACTGAATAGACAATTATGAAACTGAAACCGCATATTATTTAACAAATAAGTTCTATACATGTCTTTTTTCATGAGTTTTATTAATATCGAAACACAAAGTTGATAATATAAGTTTGAGCCGGGTCCCATGCAAATTCTCTATTTATTCACAAATAACATCGTCCGTCCCTTTGACATGGGTCAAATACCGACGTTCCATATTTTCACACAATTTTTTTGTCAAGTGGACAGTTCCACCTCCATATATTACGAAATGTATTCGCAAAGGGTTCATTTGTATAATGAACTACAAGTATGATGGATTGACATAGATCTTAGGCGTCCCTTTTTAACTGCTATTTGCATCAATAAGAAGTTTCTATGCCAATATTACCAGATACGGTAAACTTAGCAGAGTATGACAGTCCACAAGATGTAGACGACGTTAAATAAACTACTTGCCACCACTTAAAAAGAGTAGCGTGGGGCAAACATTACTACCAGGCTAACTATATGATAAAAAATTTTTTAAGCCAAGTGTCTTGTCTGCTTTCTTCTAAGCTTGGTCGCGTACGAATAGGCATAGAATTATTTAGAGTAAAAACGTTTTAAAATGGTACTAGTACGTTACTGAATTATGAGATTTTGACTTTGATAATACTAATAATATCAACAAACATATATAAACAGCTCACGCAGTCCAGTATAAACGAACATCATAAGATTTAACTAAATTTCAGTGAAGTTTACTAAAATTGTCAAAAAAAATTACTTATTATTAATTTGCTAGCTGCTTGATCCTTGCTTTATGTATGATTTCTAGATTAAAATAATATTATTAAGTCAGTCCCAGTGACTCAAGCGCTGGTGCTTTTCCAGCTCATTACATATCCATCATTATGGGTACTTTGCCATAAGGACCAAGCTTTTTAAAATTATTTGAATGTTTGAGTTTTTATTTTACGGTTTTTAATTTGTATATGTTTCAAATGACTTATATATGTATTATTAACATACATTTTTTAAATTTTAGAAACAGAAATTAAACTTATCATTCTAAATTAAAAAAGTATCTCGTAAAGTAGAACTTATCTTGAAGTATTAAGTAAAGTGTAACAATTAGGCATTGTGTCGGAGGATAAAGGGAAAATTCTTTCAGACATTTTATTTTATCTGTTGAAATTGAATAGCAATTCGAGTCTTTTCTTTGAAATCCTTTGATATTTGTGCCACGACCTATCGTTCTATCTTAATTGAAATCGTAAAGTTATGTAAAGCCATGTCTTCCTCTCTCTGAAAAATCACCAGGTCCTATACAATAAATAACTCCCATATTCTTTTTCGTACAAAATTCGAGTTATTTTGGGGTCTATTTGTAAATGTTTGTACGTCTAAGTTGAATTTGTCTTACACCTGTTTTTTCTTTAATTTTGTTTATTATTATTAACTTATTTTTACGGTTTATCTATATAGTAATTATAATATAAATTAAATAAAACTAATTGTTTATATGTTATTAAAAACCCAACCAAGATTAGACACAACATAGAAATACATAAAATTCCCCCTTAGAGGCTAAAATGTCGTGAAAAAAAGAAGGCGTAGTAGTAAAAAAATACTTGGTGATAACGAAAGAGTTACTTAATAAAACTCTCGAAACTGGAAATAAATAAAAAAAAAGTTTTATTTCAACTGTAGGTTTTTTTCTTAATAATTTAGTGGATAGTAGTAACGTTCCTTTAAAGTGTTTTAAAATAATTGTTCTTAACAATAATAAAGATCTATCAGTTGTATACAAGATATTTCACTCAATCAAAAGTGTTAGCATAATATTTGTAATTGTGATAAATAAATCTTGAGTGAGATTGTCATCCAACTGCATTAAACAAATCACTATGCATCTGATAAATGAGCAAGATTACTAATTTTCATTCGTCCCTGTATATCGAAAATTGCTTAGCCCATGAATAGAACGGATACATATGTATGTATTCGACTTATCACGTGAACATATCACGTTATAAAACAGCATAAAACACGAAGCTATGCTGTCGAATAAAGACAACAAAATGGCTTGTTTTGTTTGAGAACAACGTTATTCTTGATGAAGGCCATTGTTTTAGGAGTGCGGAGTCAAAATGGGAAGGATTATTAATTTGTCTCGGCATCAAAAGGCTGCTTTTAAAATTCGGAAAACCCTTGATGATTCTTGAAATACTCTTAATTAATGCTGATTGACATTGCAAATAATTATAGATATATAGATAAGTGTAAGAATCTGTAATACCCTGTTATAACTAAAAGATGTTGGATATAAAAAAGTATTTCAAATTTCAATTTTTTTTTATTTACATACAAAACATTTAATACTGTATTCTTAACATATAGCAGGCATGTAGACGCTTTTTTTGTCGCCCAAAGCAATAGTTACGTTGAATTTTACACGAATACGTGTGAACACGGTATAAAAAAGGTTTTACGACTCACACCTGTAAAATGTTGGTTTTTAACACCCTTTTTGTGTAACATTGGAAAATAATTGAGTTTAGGTTAAAAGTTCGTAAAACATCAAGTTCGGTTCTTTGATTAACGCATCACACAATTTCGTGCGTTTATGTGGTAAAACAAATATTGTTTTACTGGGAAATAATCCTGTGACTTATGCGCTTACATATTATGGCTAACTACACAGTGAATCTATAACTTAATTAAATTAGTATATATATATAATTTAATAATATTGTAGAGAATTCAGAACTACATACGAGCTTCAGTATAGAAAAATACCGTTCGGTCTGGGTTGTCAAGCAATGCAAGAAAAAGCACTATGCTTCCTTAAAAAAGTGCTTATGTGTTTTCTATTTCGAATGACATAATAAGCTCTTTGGCTTTGTCAGAATCTATAAATTTTATCGAAAGCGTGACTGGATCATATTGACAAGGAAAAACGAACAATGCCCAAAGAATGTCAAGCTGAGGGGTGCCCTCTAGATGAAGGTGATTAATGGCGGGAAACCGCGGGATAACCGACCTCTTTCAATTCAAAAATTTAACCAAGATTACTCTAAATACTTAATTCGTAAAGTGGCGGTTTGAGAGATTATTCGGAATAATTGAAATTTAATATCTTTAAGTTATTAATAATTAAAATAAAGTAAAGCTTTTTATTATAAAAGACTTTGATATGCACATGTTATAACAGTGTACAGAGAATAATTACGTTTTCACCCTTCAATGTTTTCGGCTTTTGTGTTGTCTAACAAATAGATTATTAATCAACTGTAATGAAAAGATTGAGGAAACGAGCGTGGTAAATAAACGGAGCTTAATATGCCTTGTGCCTGACACGATTTTGGGGTAAGTATAAGTAATGTATAATAAAGTGTTGCTCACGTAAAATAGTGAAGCAGTTCTCACGAAAACATACCGACGACGTAAAACAAATATGGACATTGCAGTCAGATGTTAGAACTGGATAACTGTTAATCTTTTTGAGCCATCAGCTACCAATTACATATTAGCCGTTGATGTGAAAATCTAATCCGACTCAATCCGAGCAAATGTCAAGCTTTGTGATGTGAACTCTACTGGTCCTGTCACTGGCTCTTGATGGAAATTAGACGTTGTATGGGCTTAGTTTAGGAGTAAATTTTTCTTTTGATATTATATTATTGATCTTACTTAATGGTCAACTTACAAAATTTAGTTCCTGTATTTGTTTTAAGTATTTTGATAACCTGTAAGTTTTAGTATTTTATTTATCTTCTATGAATCTGTTTACAAATTAACATTCATACATTATATTCACATTTTGACGCATTCAGATTTTTTAGAGTTATCAGGGGCCGAGTTTACTCAAAACTACTCTATAGGGAGACGCCTTAAATATTACCAGAATTTAAAGCCATTGGGATCGCTTAGAAAATTCTCAAATCATATATTTAGTGCATGTATAAAATAATATAGTCTCCTAGTCTATTTTGCGAATTTCCAAATATCATAGGAGGGATCTGACGGTTGTCGACACGCAGACCACAAATAATCCAACAGCGACCAATGTTTAAAAACATTACTTTGATAAATTAAATTATTTCCTTAATAAGTTAAATGAAGACCAATAGGGCCGACCGTTAATGAGATGGACTGATGACATCACAAAGCTCGAAGGCTGTAAATGGTTGCAAAAGGCTCGTTGTCGGTTGAGTTGGAGGATGTCATACAAACATTGGTAGCTTTTTTATTTAACTTTTGACAAAATCATTTATCGCATTTGAAACAACTTAAGTAAACTTAATATTTGAATCAGAATTAGAATTTCTATTGAAGTTATGGTATAAGTTATTATTCACTAACGAATTCATCTCACTTTGAAATTCAAGACCAATGCCAAGGCAGCGTAAAATTGTCTGTGAATTCCGTGATTTTAGTTAAGATAAGATTACACATTAACTGACTAAATTTAAAATCTATATTTTTAATTCATCAAGGAAATATTATATCAGAACCCTGTAGGTTGAATCGCTAATCGTTCTTTAAACTATGAATGTTTCATTTAAAATTAGAATTTGTAATCTTTTAACGTATTAATTTAATAACTACATTAAAATTACCGTTTACTTAAGGCAAAACGTGGTAACATCAACCAATGCTTATAACTTAAATATTTGTCAATCGCGGGCATAAGATAAAGATTTAAGTGAACACCCCACTATTTTGAGTGGGAGTGACATGCTGTTACTTAGTTTCAGCCGAATGGGCTGCACTATCTCACAGAAAACTGGCGTAAAGTGATGCAATTGGACTTTGTTCGTTTTGTCCTCGCGTTTCGTTCGGTGAGTGAGATCTTCCGGTGCCCATCCTTTACCCCTTCCCTCGTCCCTCTCCCCTTTCCTTTAAAGGCCGGCAACGCACTCACGAGCTACCAGCCGCGTGAGTGTCTATGGGCGGCGGTTTCACCTTTATGGTGGGCCGCCTGCTCGTTTGCCCCCTCTTCTAAAAAAAAAAAACTTTATGCAGTAGCTATATCACGAGGTTTTACTATAATTACCTTATTTTGTTTTTAAACCCCTTGTTAAAAATGTAGCAGCTGAAAAGGCACAAAGGATCGACCCTTCATCTCTAAGAACAATGGCTTACTAACAATAGCACAACAGCCATTGTATGGACATCGCAAAACCTCAACTAACTACAGAAATTACTTGTTATACTTAAACGTCTTAAGCTTTCATTATATACTAATGTGATTTACAATAACTTTTATTAACTTTTTCTAACGGATAGTTCTAATGTACAATTGTAAACAAAAAAATAAAAAATCCATTTTTGTTCTAACAAAATGTATGAAGACGAAAAAAGTTATCTAGAAACCGAGTATTTATGTGATATGAAAATGTTCTCAGTACTACAACTCGTTGGCTTACAGCCAGTCATGCGAATATGCAAATACTAGATATACCTACTGTCCACAACTCAGCGGTCCTCTCGCTAACTTCTACCATATATTTCTCTATTACTCTCTAAATAAACACAAGTGAATTGCCTTATTTGAACATAACAATTTTACGTCCAAAATATTTAATATAATATAAAATACGAAATTGATATTAATTTCGTTTTAACACTCGTACTTTTGTTTAAATTTCTGGTAATAGGTTCATATATTACTCATATTATTGCTATATTTAACTAAAAAACCGTATAGACAATCAATAATTTTAAAACAAAGAGGTTTAAGATGATAATATGATTGATGAAAATTTTAATATATCTATAGATTTATATATCATGGTATAAGAAAAAATATTAAGAATAATATGTGTAAAATAACATATATATTTAGTAACTATTTGTAGAGAGGTATTGAACAACATAAATAACGATATACAGCAAAATAAACAGAAAAATAACGTATTTCACAAGACATCCCAGTGCGCAGTTAAAATATTTTAATTGGGCATCGCGTAAAAAAATATACGAATAACTGGGAATAATTGAAAAATGTTTATACCCATGGGAAATATCGATTGAATTTCTTTATTCTTTAGAGACAAAAACTTATGAAAAATAATTTTACACACGTATTGGTGAAAAGCCAAATAATAATTAAAGTATTAATTGCTATAAACTTTTAAACGTTTCCCGTATTGGGGGTTTTAAAAATATCCTACGGACTTCTGAATTCGTTGTTCTTCCTTTATTTCACATGGTAAACTGGCGGTCAGTCTGTGCTCAAGGGAAATCTATCCGACTGTTGATTCAATAGAATTTTTGTTTTTCACTTGCCAGCCTTGTATACTCGTTCAATTGCTGCGAACCTTTATAAATCTTAAAATAATGATTACATACCTATTTCTAATCGGTAATATTTATTTAACCCGTTATTTATGCCATGACTTGAAGTTCGATACTGCAAACAAATTTACGAATAATTAAATAGTGAAAGTACACTAAATAATTTAAAAATCACCTTCAATCCTTTAATAAATCCGTTTTTCTGGTGCAAATGTTCCGCAGTATTTAAACATTTTCGGACTGAAACAGGGTTCTTTTTGTATTCAGTACCTAAATAAAAACTATATATATAGTCGTTGTCAAAATATAAAAAAAATACTAAAAAGTATTTAATAAGTATGTCATAATTAATACTATATATGGTATGCGCTCATTCATGCTCTCGTTCACCCATAGTCCATACAGACAATCTCTGTCTCGTTCGCACCACGTCAGTTAAACGAGACATACTGGCAAGAATTGGCGTGATGGTAGTCTGTCCATTGAGTGCGTATACGAGCCTGTGGAATAATTCACAATGGGATTGGTATCACAAATACTAATAGAATAAAGATTGTTGATCGATTTGACATCTCGATAAACATCGAAAATTAACCAAAAATATATTGACTTAAACTTAACCTTTGGGTTAACTATTACACTTGTTAAAACAATTACTTTATGTATGTTTTTAAATAATTACATTATTTGCAAATAAACGTTACGTTACGTTAAAGCAAAAATAATTATTCTACAAGGCGGACCAACTACCCATCAAGTTTCCGTTGTTCAGTACACACTTTACGATTCCCTACAAACACCTGCAATTTATATTTCAAGACTTGTGAATGGACTAAGTTAATTGCCGTCCTTGACCTGCTTACTTACTTACTTCGTACAAGCGTACTACCCAACTTCTACGCTATTATTCTTTGAGGTATGTAAAAGTGACGTTTTCAAAAATTCCCTAGTATTTTAAAACCAATGTGTGACTAAGAGTGTTATATATTTATGAGTGGAATCACGTATTCTCCGGAAAGCACATTTTGACGTGTCTTATTATTTTCTTCTGACATGTGCCGCACACATCTGCGTCTTCGTGTCTTATATCCCATTCAGAAACATTTGTATTCATTCTAGAGTTAACCCTTAGAACAATCGTATACAAATCTATTTTAAGTCGTTATTTTGTACAAAAAAATCTAGATCTAAAGATATATAAAGAGAAATTACAATACAAAGAAACATATATTAAATGTGAAAATAAATACTCTTAAGCTATACCTTCCTGAGATCAGCTGGTCCTATGACGCGGTCTTTTCCGCAACTTTAATTTATTTGTCTCTGGTTTCCATAAACAGTACATGTTTCAACAACATCAACTTTCTTTATGTCAGTGAAAAATTTAAAGCAAGGGAAAGGAATAAGGATAATGAAAGCGAGAAGCCATAACACGCTTTACAATAGTGTATATATATGTAGTCTATTCAAAAACTATGTTATGTACGGTGAACGCAATATAGCTTAACGTCAAAACGTATATGACGTAAACCTGGTAGACGTCAATTCCAATTCCTGGTGAAACAATAGGCGTTAGTGTTGACAGGCATAGAAGGTGATTGCTCTAAAGCACAGGCCCTCAAACATAGTTGAAAACTTAATCATTTCAATAAAAAATAAACCGTCTTACTGTAAGGTGCAAGGCTAACTCCATGTAAAACAAAAGCATTCGGTATGCAGTAATTAATTAATTTTAAAGCGAGCGCGACAGAATTAACCGTGATCCTCACAACTGATAAAGTCTGATGATATTCTCGAGCTTTATGAAATTACAATTAACGAATAATAAGAAATTTAACAACTCCTGTTTGTGTAAAATTGACAACAAATTTGTGATAGACCTTTTACATTCTTAGCGGGTCGTCCTCATCATTGGCGCTGCTTAGAGATGTCTCTCAGGGTCTTCGATCGCATTTACTATTGAGAGTGTTCGGAGGAATTGGTCGGATTATTACTTTTATTATTAATCCGTGAAGGTTTTCTTAAGTTAAACCTTAAAAGAGGGGTCTGTCAAAATTATATTTGTTTCAAAAAGAGATCTGTATATTGTTTAAATAGTGGTAATAAAAAAGTGAATAAGTTTAGTTTAATAAATAAAACTGTAAGCTATCTTAACATCCTTGAAAATAACCGACAGTAATCATTTGAATAATAATAATTATTTCATTAAAACATTAAAACTTTATATGTATAAACCATAAGGTTCTAAGAGATGGACCGATGTATTTACCCGTTAAACACACACAAGAAAGTCCCGAAATAACTTCGCAACTGACAAATCTGTGAACATCCAAAGCTCTGTTGTAATAAAGAATCCTCAGTTTCCAATCCATCCTGCGAACTTAATATTCCACTCACCTTACTGAGTTCGATTTTCATTAAACACGATAGCTTAAACACCTAACTTACCGCTGAATGCCGTCAAACATTTTAATATCGTCTTAAAATCCAAAATATCCCGGTAAAGGTGTAATATCACTCAGCTGACGCAGTGTTGATTAAAATGGGTTTTTAATAAATTTAAAGTTTATAGCACTTAGCTGTAAAACATGTGTATTATCTCTTAGAAATATATTTGAATGTCGATTTTGAATATAGATGCCCGCGGCTTCGTCTGCCTACGACGTAGGAGACATGTAATGTACGTAATTTTCTAACCCTGACACGAGATTGACATCACAAATCTCCCAAAAAGTAATTACTGCACGTGAATTTGAAAGTGTTATCTAAAGTTACAAACGCGAATATATAGCCTCAACTAAAATTGCGAAGCCTAAATACAAACGCGAAATTTTTTTGAGTATTTTATGCCTCAATAAATAATGAAAGTAGACGGAATTAAATTTTATAATATTCTGAATATGATACGCTAGCGTTTCGTTGAAAAGGAATGAACCCATAATTTTATACGATTTTGAATACAAAATTACGTACTTTGGATTTCTTGAAACAGAATAGCAGTGAGAAATTTATGGACTGGAAATGATGACGGTTATAAGGAATATTGTAAATTTGATTTTAAAATAATTTATTGTGTATACTAAATAACCAGCAAAATCGATAAATTTGTCGTAAATTGAGCGTAATTGATTTTGGAATATTCATAAAAGCGGCTTAATTTCACAACAATTATCTCAACGTTACAGGGTAAAAAACGTTAAACTATGCTAACGGAAGAAATTATTCACCACAAACGGCCAATTTGCCGCGATTTGGCAAATATAATTGGCGTAAGTTGGCGTTATATTTTTACTCTGGAGTAATTTGGCTGATTAATTTGCGACGAGTTATTCTCGTTTCGCCAAAGTTAAGAGTTGTATGTAGTTTTAATTAACTCTAGATTTATATGATGGGTGGTAGAGTTATAATATTTTCTATGTTAAATTAAATATTAAGTACTTATATTTATTATTACAGCATATCAGGAATATAATATGTGACTTGGAGAACACAGCAATAATAATAATAATAATTGTATTTAATAAAGATAGCTGGTTAAGAAGAATTTTACAAAAGTATAATTAAGGAATAATACTTACGTCTATCCTGTTCGCAATCGGACACAGAAGAGTCTCTTACCACAGACATGACAGAATATCGAACGTTTTTATAAAAAGCCTTCAAAAATTCATTTAAAGAGGTAACAATGAATTATTTTTCAAAAGAGGTTTTAATAGATTCATGTTCCATTATAATTTAATGATGTAATTATACTTTTTATAAGATCGCCTTTAATTTGTGTATCATATTAAAATACTGCGAGGTTCAATGTAGCACACATGTTCACTTTGTCTGACTTATTTTTTGTGTGTTTGTCCTTTCATTGTTCAATAGGATAAATATACACAAGAAGTTCAAATTATATATTTTTGATCTACTTTATAAACAAAAAGGTTTTACTATTCACACAAAATATTTTTTAGCGCAAGAATATTCAACACCCAACAAGTTACACGAAAATTATAACCAAGCAAATTAACATCGCAAAGTTATTAATTTAGAACTCATCCAATTTGTATCTTCAGAAGACAATTATACAAGCTATAATTAAAGAAGAATCGGGGTAACAATTTATTGGAGGAACATAGGAATATCGATATTTGATCTCAATTAAAGTGCAATCAAAGTTCAACTTAATTAGTGAGGTATCGTTGTTCAATGACGCTCACACTTCTTGAAATATCTCGTTAGTATAATGAGAATGTTTTGTGCCAAAATAGTTTTTTTTTAACATCGTGTTAATTATAACAAATGCTTATATGGCATCATGTGACCACAACACACGACAGAGTCAGTCTCTGCGTTACACATTTTTTTTATCGAACACTCGAATTTAGGTGTTACGAGACTCGCAAGACGGAAGACGCCCCGGCTTTATCGTTAATATTTCATTACGAATATTAATAGCCGGCAGGCGATCGCCCCTTTCAAATACTTAACAATTTTCAATGCAATACTTTACCATTTGCGACACCAACAGAATGTCCGGTATATAAGACTAGAATAGTCAAGCGTCGTTCGTGCCTGATGCTGAAGGTCGGACCTGGATGCAAATATAGAGCATACTATTAATATGTGCAAATGTTTACGAGGGTATGCTTTTTGTCTCAGTAAAAGTATTATACATAAATCTTTTGTAGATACGTTATAATATATGTTCATATTACAACAGAATCCCAGCGCGTATAAACAAATTAATTTTCGACAAATTAAAACCTATTAGGATTATTCTGGTTGGAAAAGTATACTATACAGTTATAGAAGATCCTTGGTATGTAATAGCTCAGCTGTTTAATTCGTGAGTAGCCAAACAAAAAGTATTTTAATTAACATTTACTGGAATAAAGATATTTTGAGTTTGAGTTTAAAATCACAATAACACATGGGGTTGTCTTGCAAATAATACGTTACACCATTACAGTCATATTGACAACACACAATCTCTCATACACACAGACACATTCTTACACACAAACATGGAAGTCCTTAAATTATTATTGTTTCGTTATGACAATGAAATGAAATTTAATTTACAACTCATATATAATTTCGGGAAGTTCAATTGAATAATGGTAGCCGAATAAAATCAGAACAAACTTTGAAACGTGAAGTCTGTTTTAACGACATTGCGGTAACTTTTATTGCGTTTACAGTTTACTAGTTAATTTCGAGTTCTTCTTAGATAAAGTTTATGAATAATTTTGGGACTAGCGGACATTTAAATATACAATGAATATTAATCTATACTAATAATAAGGCAGTAAAAATCGAAAATCTGTACATTAAATATTTTTCCAAAAAACTGAAAGGAGGCAATTAAAGAAGAGTCATAGAAACCAAAAAAACAATTTTTGGAATTCTTGTCTGTCTGTCTGTCTGTCGCGGTTTTCACAGTTGGATTACATATAATTGGGAGCGTTGTCAAAAGTTTATTTTGTCAAAATCGGTTAAGAGAAAAAGAAGTTATGGTCAATTGAAAATTTACTTCAACCACTGCTTTAAAATTTTTAAACACTTATATTGATTGATTAGTTATATATTGATAAATATGTTCTAATATAAGTTAATCTTAATATTAAAACTTATGAGAGGTAAAATAACAAATAACGCGGTGCGCGCGGGCGCGGTTGAAGTGTTTAACAATGTGCTCGATAGATGGCGTTGATAAAGTTCGTCATCAACCTAGATTTATTTAATTTTTTTATTTCTCAAACCTATACAGCTTATCAAAAAAAGTTTACACAATAAAAATAGATTAAAAATAAAGCCAAAATAAGGTTAAATTATAGAACCGGAAATAGAATCTAAGGTCAGAATAAACAATAACAAAAAAAAACACGAACAGAAAAAAATAAATAAAAATATATATACACATGAACAAGTGGAACTATGTGTAGTACGAACATTTTAGTGTGTGAGTGTGTATCAGTTTGTGCAATGGTGTTGCTGTGTGAGTGAGTGTGCGAGGTTGAGTTTTAGTTTTTTTTTAAAGAACTTCTACTTAGGCCAAATATATCCATCGCGGTATTAAGATGCTTCATTGTGTAATGACTACCATGCAGTTCAAACTTTCATTAACGTTTTACCCTATGATTATTTCAAACTAATAACCTTACAAGTACGTATGTCGTACTCATAACTTCGTAAGAATTTTCTTTTAACGCTGAGGAGTTTTACCTTCTATCATCAGCTCATCCACATAAGAAGATGACTATCAGAATATAAAATTGTCAGGAAAATAATTGCCTGTAAGTTAATTTTAAAGTTGCCTTCGATTTCCCTGAATCATCGGATCCTGACTACGGGACTAAAAAAATAGTCATTATCCCTCCTTTTTTATGTAATTAAAATACATCTTTGTAAAAAAGAAACGTTTTTCAACATTAGTCTATACGATGGCTAAGAAGCAACAAAGTTTTTATATGAACTTAAGCCGACTTAGAAACGCTTTAACTTATTACAAGAGACAGATGACAGATGACAGATGACAGATGACAGATGACAGATGACAGATGACGGATGACAGATGACAGATGACAGATGACAGATGACAGATGACAGATGACAGATGACAGATGACAGATGACAGATGACAGATGACAGATGACAGATGACAGATGACAGATGACAGATGACAGATGACGGATGACAGATGACAGATGACAGATGACAGATGACAGATGACAGATGACAGATGACAGATGACAGATGACAGATGACAGATGACAGATGACAGATGACAGATGACAGATGACAGATGACAGATGACAGATGACAGATGACAGATGACAGATGACAGATGACAGATGACAGATGACAGATGACAGATGACAGATGACAGATGACAGATGACAGATGACAGATGACAGATGACAGATGACAGATGACAGATGACAGATGACAGATGACAGATGACAGATGACAGATGACAGATGACAGATGACAGATGACAGATGACAGATGACAGATGACAGATGACAGATGACAGATGACAGATGACAGATGACAGATGACAGATGACAGATGACAGATGACAGATGACAGATGACAGATGACAGATGACAGATGACAGATGACAGATGACAGATGACAGATGACAGATGACAGATGACAGATGACAGATGACAGATGACAGATGACAGATGACAGATGACAGGTGACAGGTGACAGGTGACAGATGACAGATGACAGATGACAGATGACAGATGACAGGTGACAGGTGACAGGTGACAGGTGACAGGTGACAGGTGACAGGTGACAGGTGACAGGTGACAGGTGACAGGTGACAGGTGACAGGTGACAGGTGACAGGTGACAGGTGACAGGTGACAGGTGACAGGTGACAGGTGACAGGTGACAGATGACAGATGACAGATGACAGATGACAGATGACAGATGACAGATGACAGATGACAGATGACAGATGACAGATGACAGATGACAGATGACAGATGACAGATGACAGATGACAGATGACAGATGACAGATGACAGATGACAGATGACAGATGACAGATGACAGATGACAGATGACAGATGACAGATGACAGATGACAGATGACAGATGACAGATGACAACCAAAAGGAGACAGATGACAGCCAACAGGAGACAGGTATACAAACAAGTAAAAGGAAACGAGTGAAAAGACGTTTGTCATTTGTCCGCATCCATTTTTCTACCTACATCCTTAATCTAATGAGGTTTACCTTTTTTTATTCGGTCAAACTAATAACCTTACAAGTACGTATGTCGTACTCATAACTTCGTAAGAATTTTCTTTTAACGCTGAGGAGTTTTACCTTCTATCGTCAGCTCATCCACATAAGAAGATCACTATCAGAATATAAAATTGTCAGAAAAGTAATTGCCTGTAAGTTAATTTGAAATTTATCTCGATTTCCCTGAATCATCGGATCCTGTAAAGCTACATAATCCCTGAGTAACACATAATTTTATATAATTCCAATTGTAACAAGTTTTAGCCCGTGACAGAAAGTCGAGATCATTAAGAAACGCTATATACTTAACCAAATCACACGTGGGCGAAGCCGCGGGCGGAAAGCTAGTTATTAATATAATAAAATCTTGAAATGTCAGCATTACTTCCACAAGGTCCAGATTGTACGTTTACATTATTTTATTTATATAGGATTTATATATTTTTTGTTATACATGTACTCAGCAAAATAAATATATTTAAATTGATATAAATTACGCGTTCATAATTAAGGCTAGATCGTAATTTTCAATTGATTTGTCTGTGCATAGGGAAGTAAAATAGAAAATATTATATATGTTTCAACATTTATTTATTTATTTAATAAGGCACACCAACAACACACATACATACAAACACAACCGGAACAAAATTACAAAAAAACACACAAGACACGTATGTGCATAAATTATAGGGATGCACAGCATTACAGGTATACAATGCATACAATGAACAATTTTAAAAAACATTAAACAATCAATTTACAATACATATTATGAAGTACAAGATCTGGGGTACCCCGTTGTCGGCTACTTTTCAATTATGTGTATATCATTATGTAGATCGTGGATTTCATAAGTTGTAAGTATTCTTAGTAATATAGATCGACTCGTATATGTCAAGTGCTGTTTTTCGCCATATGAAAAACAAGGCTTGAACCCTTCATGTCAATAACTCCTTAGTAACTTCCAACTTGAGCACGTGACTAATCTCTTGATCTATTTTAACCTATTTAAAGAGCACCTAGCTTAATTGCATGCAGTTTGGCTTTTTTTAAATTAATTTCTAGCTGGGCGATTGTTTATACAAATTATTGCCACATCAAAAATTGTCATATCGGATTAATATTTGGTTATCTTTAAAGAGTGTCATTTGTTTAAAAATGATTTAAGCTTAGCTCACATTTATACCAAAGACTCAATTTTCTTTAGCGTTCTTTTAATCATTTCCTAACGTTCCATATTTCCGTTGTTATATAGCTTTTAAATTGATCTAAAAATATTTCTATCTATATAAATATTGCGATCTAAACAGCAAACAAGCAATTTCTGAGATAAGCGTTAAACAGAGGTTTTAACTTTAATACATAAAATAATTTACATTAAATTTTCTGATCTCCGTTTGTATATATATGTACTAAGCTATCGAAAATTGTAATTGACACGACTTCCGTTATGAATAAAAGTATTCTTCGCGGATATCCGTTTTGATTGATAGGTCTTTGGGAATAAGTATAAAATTCTATTACAAGCTATCTGAAAGGCTTGAGGCAGAATGATTAATCGATAAAAATGTTCGTTGAATACGAGAAAATTTATGGCAATTTGTGCTTGACAAATTATTTTTATAAAATAAAACGATTTTGCATGGCTAAAGAAAGATAAATTGTGTGTAATGGGATTGTTTAGTTTTTAAATAGATGATGATGTTAACACGTACTTACCACAGATGTAACTTTCTGTAAAATTTTATCAATAGAAGATAAGATTTGAAGAACTTACTTACATATAATTCTACTTAATTGAACAATATAAGATATTTAAAGTGGTCTTTACTATTATGTCCCCACACTTCTGAAACTCTATTAGTAATACAGTCTATAGTCTAAAATGATTGTATGGAACACAAGCTAAACAAACCAAAGCCAATTGATTTCAACGCTTTAGAGACTTAGATAGTCGAGTGACGTTACATGGGGTCTATATTTTACTTTCACTATATTTTAATTTTTATGAGGATTTTTTATAATTAAGTTTAGATAAGAGAGAGCGTGTTTTTCAAACACAAGGAATTCAATGCTTAAATGAAGACACGAAACCTCAGCGAAAATCAATTTTTTTTATATGCGTGTTGCAAGTCATAGAACATCGATACTATAATAGTATCTATCGTTAAAATGGATTAGTCTCTAACGCGACTAATCCATTTTAACAAAATATCATATTTTGATAATAGAACCAAGCATTAGCCTCACGTCTTCGTGACCCTGTCAAGCGTACTCGTGGTTGCTATTCAATTTGACGTTCATTCGTCTAAGCGAAGGGCTGCTTAAGGGCGTACAATAACACTCTTGTTTTTGAAATGGGTATTCAGCAAAGGTTGCTCTGGGATTATTTGACTAACGTAAGTTCCCGTTCTGTATTACTAATAAATAGCTGAGCCTTTTGCAACAACTGATTATGCTTCATTATTTAAATTATCGGGCTTGATACATATACACAACAAAAAACAAATGTTGGAGACTGTTACAGTTGTAACATCAGTTACAACAAATCAGTTAACACAGTGTAACACCAGTGGCGAATTTACATAACACATTTGACATGGCACATTTGAGCCCCTACTGGAAGTGTCCATAGTCGATCGCTTACGACATGTGAGATGCCCTATTAAGAATACTACTACAATATTAGAAGAGGGTTTAGTTTGGATTTGATAACTAAATAGATATTGATCTATTAGAGTCAAGTTATATTTAATATATATAGGAAAATACTTAGATTAATTATAGATTATTTAACAATTTAGACTTATTTAACTTTAGATCTATATTAAACAATATAGATTATGTAAAAAAAATATGCACACATATTTTATTACATAGAAACATTACTGGAGACTGTAATCACTTGTGTACGGGAATAATTTTCTTATATGCTAGATATATATATATATATATATATATATATATATATCTAGCTATGTTAAGAGGGTTCCTATTCGAGTATTTACTTGTTATTTTAAATATAATTATAGCAAGCCATTATGGACAAGATCAGACACAGATTTTTAATATAATTCTCACGAACAATTTGACTCGAAATTAATTTAGTTTAAAATAGAAGAGTGATAATAATACAGATTTTGTGACAATAATACAGATTTTATTTATTTATTATACAAATAACGACAAGTGGATTGGCGTAACGAAATAGTTTTCGCTCAGGAAATGGAAAATTTTATTTGGCATCGTTTCGCATCAACACAATTTTCTTGTTTGAGTACAAATTTGATAGCTCTACGCATTCGGAGGCTTATTACTATAACATAAATGTAACCGCTATTACCTTAATTGGTTTGAACCCACAATTTTTTTATTTTATCTGGTAATTGTTACGTATTATGTATAAACAACAATGCATCAAAAGGTCTAAACTATAAATATATAGATATATATTTACTGTAAATCATGTGTTAGGATGCATATATTACTATCTTATATCTTTCTCTTATATTGTTTTGTTATATGTTTGTAAATAAATAAATACTATTTAAACGGTTTTTAACATTCACGATGGAAACAATACGTAAGAGTACTTATCCCAAGCTCAAATATATAGAGGCTTTTAGCCAATTAAAACATGTTTGTGCTATACTATAGTGACTTTAGCACATACTTTTGTATGTTTTAGCATATAGTAATACAATGCGTTGCTTGTATGATTATTGGCTTATCCTGTCACATATCACCAGTTTTTCATCATCAAATATCTCTTTTTCGCCTCAATTAAATAAATGAAATCACGTCTTATAATATCAAAAATTTAAAACGATTTCGTGAATAAACCCCAAATATATATTACGGCTTACATAATATTCTTTTGAGAAACCCCCGTTTTATGCTACATCACGTCGATGTGATGTATTCTATATTGGATAAATAAACTAATATTAGCATAGACGTGTCTAACGAATTCACGCAGGCGATGTATGTGAATAATGCTTAATCGCAAATATGAAAATTTGACTATGACTTTATATTACAGACTTCAAATAACCCCATACCTCCATAGAACACGTGTTTAGAGTAGCAAGAAACTAAAACCCCGGAGGCTCTGGTAGAATGCAAACGCGACCCCAGTAGTCTCCATACGCAGAATCGTGGATTACACCCGAGGAGTGTTTAGTGGGTGCTACTCAGGGAGCTACTCAGAGGACCGGTTGACTGTGATCTTTTTCCTCCTCGGTTATCAAAAAAAAACCCCATAACAATTCTAATTCAACGTCTCGTGGCATGTACATTTTCTTTGAGAATCAGTGGGAATTGGCGGCCTAAAATCAACATTATAAATCCATTTCATAAACTTTCTGAACCGCGGCATAAACAAACCGTTATTTGGTTTCTAAGCCCGCGAAGTTCGTTGTTAAATTAACTTTTTTGTTAAATTTGAAAATAAATTTAAAAATCCTCCAATCAACGTAAATATAATGGTGTCAGTTGATTTTGTTAAATACAAAATTTTCTCATTCGGTTCCTTTCAACATTTCATGTGACTTATTTTCAAGCGAAAAGGGCAAAACATTGACCCTTTGTCGTCGCATGATGAACACATCAAAACAACAATCCCGAGACATAAATTTATCATATGAATGTGACATATCACGTCCGCGCTGATGTGCGATGTAACGTCGGTAACAACTTTACGATATACCTTGCTTCGTAAAAGTTTTAATGTGACTTAATTTACAAGCTTTTAGCTAAAATTTGTTTATAATTGTATAGTAAGATTTGTTTTTCTTTAAAAAAAAAATATTTGAGATTACATAGAAGGCATTCTATGGATAAAAAGATATTCGTATTTTACATACAGTACAATATGTGTTTAAGGACTTCAAATGATCGTTACTTGATTAATTTAATGATAGACTATTTTAAAAAAGGTCTTTTATATGTACTTAGTGTAAAAAAATCACAAAAAAACGCAATGTCAAAATAAATAGTTACATAACTTATTAATCAAAGTTTACAAAGGTTCATATTAACTGCCTTGCCTATTGAGAATCAAACAAACTTTATTATATATTGGACCGAATTTGCCCGTTACGAGCAAATTAGAATTTAACCTAATCAGGACTTAGTTAAATAGAATTAAGCCCCTTTAACTTGAACCCTTATTGTAAATCCGCCAACGACGCAGAACGAGGGACCTTATGCGATCTCACGTTTGTCGTATGTTTTTGACGAAATATCTTACTTACGACCAGCCATTGTGGCGAATGTGCTTTTTGTTCCTAGCGTTTGCCTTATTTACATTGTAAAAAACTAGGATACGAGCCAAGTTAGATTAGGCTATCATCGTGTGCCATGTCTTTGTGGCTGAAATATTATTCAAGATAAAATGTAATGCCTTTTTAGCGTTGTAAATGTTTTTGAAGAACTTTAATACACAGAAGCTTCTCGGCTGTGCTTCTTAAGTATTTACGTGAATTAACAATTTAATAATTGTACATGTACTGAGAGATAGTTGGTAGAGAGAACTATATATCAAAGAAATATCTATTACAATTAGTGTGTTTATGTATCATTGGTATTCAAAAAATGAAATTTAACAAATAAATTAAGTAGTTCGGTCCTTGTGGGTGAGTACCCGCTGTACTTACGTTGAGGGAAAAATACACCAGCTGTTGTAGCACCACCATTGACTGCCTAGGCAGTAGTAGGCACCTACTTAATTATATGTGCCAGTGCAATTCTAACACTACTAAGCTTAACAAAACATCACACATTTAAGGAAACTTTTTGAATTGATATCTTACATTTCTATAATCTAATAGTAGATTATTTTTTATAATAATATTAAAAATAGAACACGAAAAACAAAGGCTTTCAGACCTCACTTAGATATTTTGTTTACCCCACGTTTTCAATTAGCTGGAAAAAAAAACGTATAACCCAATTTGAAATATTGAAACGGGGGATTGTGTATATCAATTAATAATCGAATCGCTAGGGGCTCGAAAGACTGATTTCACTGATTGCGATGGTCTTCACACACCGATGGATACGGAAATATGATCAATCTACGATAATTTTGGCGGAAATGTTTGCACATGCCCCCCTTTGAATGTGATTATAATACAGTTTCTATTAGCTTTCAACCCCTTTTCTATTTTGACTAGAGGCGTTTTATTTGTGGAAAATATAATTGTATTCATTAAAAGAAGATTTTATGCTATCGAGGCTCGGATGAAAAGAGACTACATACTATCAATTTGATAAAAAGATTAAGTTAAATTACGATGTGAAATAGTTAATATATATATAAAGGTTATATTTCAAACTAAAGTGAAAACTGAGTAAAATGTTAGTCCATTGAAACATAGGGACACTGTTTACGGCACCTCATATGCCCTGTGACATCAAAAACCGCTTAGCGAGCCCCTCTATACGGCCTTTGGGACCCGTTTACCGCATGTTGTTAAACATTACAACCTCTGAGTAGTTTAATATTGATGCCCTGTGTGACTAACAATGGCTTACAGTAACGAGAGGTTGTTGTCCTTGAGAAAACTAAGATAAACTATCACTTAGATTTCTAAATGTATCCTGTAACCTAACATAACATAAAATATCGTTTTATTAAATTAAATGATGCGATATTTTTTTGAGGGGTATGTATTCTAATTACTTAAGTCTGATGCACCACAGAGAATCTAGAATGAAGTGAAACGCCAAAGCTAACGATAAAAGAATACAACGTGGTATGTTAACGCTTTTACAAACTTCAACTGTGTGATAAGTTACCCATAGTTTATAGAGCTGTAACTCAATATCTTATACGTTTTATAAAGGGCTCGAATATATTTAACGAGTGGATGCGCACAAATGTTGTCGAGTAAATGCTTATTTTAATAGCAATCATACTGCATACTCGAGGGAAATTCACCACTAAGTGAGAACTCTAGTCTCTGTGTACAATATTACGATTGCCAATTTTTGTTATGACAAAATTGTCAGAAAATCGAAAAATAACCAATTCGCACTCATAGTTTGCAAATAATGTTTACAATGCAGGAATAAGTTTTCTTTTTTCTTGAACTCGTCTGAAAACAGAGCAAATAAGATGTTTTTATTTTTAAATAAGGAATAGTTAGCATTAAAACTAACATAACCTCATTCGTGATTGAAATTACTTGTGTTCATATGTTTCAACTATGGTTGACAGCAGCAAACAGCAATGAAATCGTCCATCTTGAATCGTGCTAATGCAATTCTCTCAAACTCTCTCTTCCACTAGCGACTAGGGCATTCATATCGAGTATCAGTGGTTTCGATTGATCGAGAACTCTCCCATTTCGGTTGCAGAAAATGAAAGAAGCATAAGGTTTTTGACTTAATTACATAGTCGTTGCCGTTGGATATTCTATTATATATATCGGCGCAACCACAACAATTAGTCTTAAATTAACTAGAATAATTAAGTTCAACATCATTTAATTGTCCTAAAATAAGTTTAAACACATAAGTTGAATACTTTAAGTTTGTTACTCTGTGAAATGTCATCTTTATTATTTCAATACGACGTCTTTGTAAACAAGTGCTAGATCACTATAAATAGGGTCGCATTGTACCCGCACGACACAGTCGCGCTCAGGCCGTTGTACGGAACGGACCTCTCTTCAAATAGTGAAATATAAGCCTTGGAAACTATCAGTGAAGTGTTTCTTTAAATAAGTGGTTATTATGACCGACTCAATCGTGATGTTGGCAATGCTGATGCTACCTACGCCTTTCAAAAATAACCCTACAGAGTAGTGAGGTTGACGGTAGCCCTATAGAGGATCTCTCTCCCCTCGTTATATATAATTATTATATCAAATTGTTATCTGTTCATATGTATTCACAGTATGCATATATGAAATTTACAATTTTGTTTTCCTTATTACGAGTATATGACATAGGTCAGTAATAGAAGTAAAATCCAAGTCAACTTTCCGTAAAGAAATGATTACTTCTAAAGGTTTAACTCTTCTAAGGTCTTATCTAACTTGTTGCCATTACAGAAGGAATTAAACGATACTTACAACCTTCGCTACGAATTTGGTTTATCTTCATCTTAATGTCTTATTTGTTACGTGCTAAGTCTTGATGTTCGTTTTACTTTGCTTGTTTATTTTAGTACGATCGTTTGGTTAAACATTTCGAGCGTGAAATCATAACTCTTTTTTACCATTCAAGTAACTTTCGGAACAACGTCAAAGTCAAGTAATTCGAAAAAAATACATAATAAATCTGCTTCTGAGTTGAAACAAAGTTCGCCGGGCCAGGTAGTTTAATACATTTTAGTGAATCAGTGGTACAATAAATGATAACAATCTATATGTATTGTTATTAATATATAACGTATATTTCTCCCACTGATTATATATTTATTTATAGTTTTTCAACATATAATCGTATCAGCGATCACTCGGATACATCAAAAATTTTTTTATATCTAAATCTATGAGGGTTTCAAAATAAACCGGTCCGAGAAGACAGCGACAACTCAGGTGGCTATCTATCAGTTTTTTAAGCGTGATCACTGTTTTACAAAATATCACATCACATTCTCAAGCTTTTTCATAGTCCTTCACAATATACTGTTGATTAGAATAAGAAGCTTTAAGCGAAAAATAAAAGCTTCAAGTTTACAATGGTCAAGCAATTTATTGAGTCAAGATAAATTACATTAAGGAAAGTCATTAGTGACCAATCTAGGAGAAAGCCACTGTCCAGTGTCCACTGAAGTATGTCCACATGAAAAAGTATTTCTGTCTCGTTCCCGTTGTGTTAATTTCCCAAGAGCTGATGACTGTACATCTATCAATCAATGTCGATTTTAGTGCTTTTGTCTTTTATTTATACAGATCGTATTATTTCATTTGAAAGAGAAAAAGAGTATATAATAAATTTAAGTCTAAATATGATTGTTGTGAAGGGTTGAATAAAAGTTTTAATACGTTTCATTATACTTAGTCTTGCCATAAATATTGTTATAAAGAAAAGCACGATTTTTTTTTTATACGTAACATTTATTCCTTTCATAGTGAGTTAGTTTAATACATCAATATATAACTATTAAAAATATACAATGTTTATTCGAAGTGGTCTCCATTGGCTGCAATACAGTCTTTTAAACGTTGAGGCCAGTTATCAATAGCAGCACGAACTCTTTCTAGAGGAAAATTCTTCACTGCCAACCGAATGGATCGTTTTAGGGACTCCAAATTATCATGGCGTTTAGAGCAAGCCTTACTCTCTAAAACTGACCATAAATCATAATCCAATGGATTTAGGTCAGGACTTGACGACGGCCAGTTTTCAGTGCTGATAAAGTCCGGAACGTTAGTTTTCAACCAAGATTGGGTGGATCGAGCTCTATGACCCGGTGCCGAGTCTTGTTGAAAGCACCATTCTTTGTTATTGAACATGGTGTTAGTTAAAGGCTTAACTACCGTCTCAAGAATGGTATTTTGATAAACTTGTGCCGACGTTTTAATACCTTTTTCACAAAAATATGGCTCAGTCACCCCTTCATAGCTAACACCCCACCAAACCATCACTGAAGTGGGATAATGCCCACGTTGTACTCTGTTTACTAATTGCGAAGCTTCTTTAGAGCTTCCAGCATAAATACGGTCATTTTGTTTATTAAAATACTGCTCAATTGTAAAAATTTTCTCATCCGTAAACAAAATTTTTTTGTGACCTCCCTTTGCGTACCGCTTAAGTAGTTGTTTGGATTTTACCACCCTATTCTTCTTTAAATTATCAGTTAAGAAGTGACCAGTACGTCTCTTATAGGCTGCAAGTCCTAAGTCATCTTTTAATATACGCGACATGGTTCTAGGAGCTATCTTCATCTCCCGAGATAAAATCTTTTGCTTACGGACAGGATTTCTTCGAATTCTTTCCCTAACTGCTTTAATCACCTTTTTCACACGAACGGTACGTGGACGGCCAGATCTTTTTCTGTCACAAACAGAGGAGGTATCATTGTACCTATCAATAGCCCGGTAAACAAACATTTGACTAATACCAAGCGGGTGGAGGGTTTTAAAAATTGCACTTTTCTCCATACCTACTTTATGTAAGGCAATCACAGCGATTCGGTTCTCTTTATCACCCCACTCCATTTAAATATAACAAAATATTTAACAATATAATGGCGCGAAAATAAGAAAACACATCAAGCAATCATATAAAAATGACAGATTCCAAATTCAAACGTAATATTTTCTTTTTTTGAATAGTAACAGTATTTATGGCCAGACTAAGTATATTTAAGGGATATTGATTACATCGGACTAAAAGCGATTTTATTCAATTATAACTACATTTTAATTTTAAATTAAAATTTTTCATGTTTTATTTTAAAATAACGACATCTAGACATACCTAGCGTTAATTAATAATCAATTCTCATCAATTCAGTATTTAACTTTCAACTCAATCTGTTTGATCATCCATGGTTTATTAATTAATCTAATAAAAATTCCAATATTCAATATTGATTTAATTATGAATTTTAAATTATACATGTTAATTTTATTTCGATTGTACTGGTTGTCAGCTACGGAAAATGTCTTAAATTAACTATTAGAAGCAATATTGAAATTGGCTCGCAGTTGGACTAACACGCGACTAACGTCATATATATACATATGTATATTCTCTGTGGTAAACATATCAAGAGCATACAAATAGAAAAATTGTGTAAGATTTACAAAGTGATTTAATCGCTTTACGTTTTTACATTCATTACACTGTGCACGTGTTATTTTTAGCTAAAAACATTCGTAGCAAAATTTACGGACATGCAAAAACTTTTGAGCAATTACAATCAAACGTATTTTCTTACATTTGAAATGTATTCAATAGAGTACGACTGAAAAATATGACAAATTTGCTTTTGAAAAAACGATTTGTGGGACTTTTTAACTGAAAGGTAACATAATATTCTGTTTTGGAATTAATTCATTTATTTCGTTTTAAAAAATTAATAAACATTTTATGAACTTGATACGATTATGAGGCTAAAAACTATCCCTACTACTACGTATTAATAATTTACTTATAATTCCAAATAAAATCGTTCAAATTCGAGGGTTTACCAAGTTTATATGAAAAACGAAATAATCTGCGATGCGGGCTGCATTTAGTTCTGTTACACATCAGCTACACTTGTATATGAAAATAAGTTAAGTTTGCACTAGTGATGTTTAAACACGGACGGACGAAAATTTATTTCTTAGACAGCAAGCCTATTTCATTATTAAAATGTACCATATATGAAGTAACTAAATCACAAATTTTAAATGTCTGATCACAAATGAATGATCACTTTTTTTAGAAGTTGTGTATTTACAAACGTGATTCCTAATTTTTTTTTAAAATTTAAATTAATGATTACAGATGTTAAGACACTTTTTAGTACATTTGAATTGTGTTGCTCGTGTGCGAAGTAACTTACGCGAGGATAACGTCAAAACGAACGGGCGAGATAAGCGACGAGCACGCCATCTATCTTCTTTCGAACGACGTATGTGATACTCGTGGTAATCGAATCTCGTTCACTGCGATCCCTTTACATACATACACTGCGTATGGATTAGCTTGTATGGAATTTATCTTTGTATTTTTTTAGGAAAACAGGAATTGCATATAAACATATCTCAACAATCATACAGTGCAGTTATTTAACTCTTAAACAACTTCCACCCAACAACCTATATTCATGGCAGATTAACATGTATTTCTGGTGGAGACTTAAGTAAACTATGGATTAGCTTGACGCGGAACAGAGCTTTGCTGAAGGAGTGGAGTGGTTCGTGAAAGAATATCAGCCATGAATGAAAACCTCCTGGTTCGGAAAAAAAAACGGGAGTCTATATCACATCAATGCATAGAAAATGATACTGTCATCATTTGTAACCAGTAGTACAAAGAAAGTCTATATAAAATTTCGATTGTTGAAATAAATCCTTCTTTGCAATATAATTCGCCTGCAAATTGAATGCCATTTCGGTATTACCAATTTGAATATTAATTCACCATAATATTAGCAAATAAACTACCATGATTTATCGGCAACGTTTAAATATGCGCACTAATTCACAAACTATTTATTTATTCAGCCGCTGTAAATATCAAATGGTAATGATGATATATGCATACACAATAATGTTATATTATGCAGATTTATGCATAGAAATTCGATCTTTGTAAATGAAATACTTAGATATAATAATTCAGTTTTAGGAGAATAAAACATACATTACTAAGAAATTTGAAACACATTTGATAATTAATGCACCATTGAAACTGATTCTGATTGAAAAGTCTAACAACGATATCCCACTGCGATGTTTATAAGTCTATATGAGTCCTTATAGATATATAAAAAAAAATTAAAGTCAGAAAATCATATTACAAGCCTTTTTTTTGATAACCGAGGAGGAAATGCTTTACGCATTGCCCGCGACCTAAAGATCACGGGGATATGTGGGACTCAACTCACTGAACAGGAAACCTATGCTACTCAGAGAACCGGTGAGAAGACTACTGGGGTTGCGTTTGCATTCTACCAGAGACTCCGCAGTTTTTAATTTCTTGCGGCCCTAAATGTTCTATGGAACTGGGAGGAGAAGATTAACTGCTTTATAGACACTACACTTTCACAATAAGACACTACTGAGTTCCACAATTCACTACTGTGTAATATTTTCTCAACGACACTGTACGGTAGGCTAAGGTCATGCCTAATAGCCGAGGTTAAATCACACCTATGCTGTCTCGGATATAACAAGCCTATAGCTTATATACTTTTATTTTATTAATATTTAGTCATATATGGTACCATATTTTTTCGAATCTAATTTTAATTTGTATAGAATACTTTGTGATTTTGGTTAATCCTTTTCTTGTATTATTATATTATTCTCATTACCAATGCTAGCATGTGTAATTTTTACAAATAAATTAATCAAAAGCTTGTATTCAAACAATTTTAAAACTATAAATTTCAAAATATTTAAGATTGAGGGAAGATAATTGACTTGGAACTATGGAAACATGATTTATTAATCTTTCGTCCCAGAGAGAGGTCAATGTTTGTATACAATACGTAAGTATCTGTTTTTGGTCAGTGCTTTTAAACGTGCTTATACTTGTCATTAATCTTTTTTGGACATAGCTGTTTTATTTTTAAAGCTTTGTGTACCAAGCTCTAACAGCGCCATGTGTGCCTGAGCGTTGTGACACTTGTGAAAGCTTAGATTGACGTATTCATTTAACAAAAGTAAAAAGATAGAACGCAGAATAGCAATAGGACGAATTTGGTAAACTTCAATACACAATAACAATATTTTTGTAATATTTTAATAAAACAATTTTAATAAACCACTGATTCTCTTGAGTGTGAGAATGTTAAGTCATATAAGTATGACTAGGATTTTGATATTTAAGGATATATATGTCGACATACTGATTTCCCAGGAAAGCGGTGTTTGCCTTCACCGTTACAGCAAATGTTAATAGAAAAAAACCCTTTAACTTGGAGTCAAACTTTGGGTAACGTAAAATTTTCATTTGGATGTGAAAAAATATTGCCATCTTAGTATCATAATGAAAAAAACAATCGTTAACTTAATAAAAAATACTTTATTTAACAAGTAATCAATTTTGCTTTGGTTTGTATTCTAAAACGGATAAGGTCTAAATTGACATTCACTGGGGATGTTTGAATTGTCTATGATTTAGGCGAGTACTCTATATTAAGGTAAAACTTCTCTACCGGAAATAAAGGCGAATCGGGAGAGTTTCAGTAATCGCTAGCGAGAATATAACAGTGCTACGCTTTTTATATTGTTATAAATATTAAAGTCTTTTAGTGACAAAATTCTATTTTTAAATATACAGTTTTATCACTGTTGGAAGTACCTTAATTTCTTACATAGTTATTACTTACAACAATTTAAAACTTAATAAACCGATAGCATAGTCTTTGGAGTATATTGCTAAAGCTATGGTAATAAATTAATATAGCTCTTGAGTTGGGCATTTCATCCATACGACAAAGAGAGCAAAATACCACTATCCCCTCTGGGTTCAACAACACTTCATAAATAACCTACAATTTCTAACTTAATACGTTCTATGTAAGTAAAGCAAAGGAAAATAGTAAATCTGTAGAATAAAATCAAACTGGAGATCTCCTAACGTCTTAAAATAACCTTATCTTAGAGCACGTCTTGAGATATATTTTTATTTCCAATGTTCGGTAAATTAAAATAGACTATTCTGGAGAGCTTGCGGTGTTTGTCTATGAATTAATACATTAGATACTTCGATTTTCAAATAAAATATATTTCAACTTTTACTACAGTTGAACTCGAGAAATTGTAAGAACAACGAATCTCTTTAACCAGCATAATACTTGTTGTAATTTTATATTAAGTTAAAAACATTGTGGTTTTGCAACATGCTGATATTTCAATTTCATTTCTGTTCTGTCAAAACATGACAGAATAGGAAGGAAAGAAGGAAAGGTTTAAGCCTACCTGGTGTTATGATAAAAACGTCACAATTTTTTTTTAATGGAATATTCAAACGAGCTGTCACTATAACAAAGTGATAACCGCCGTGAGTGAAGTGGGATAGGTTAAATAACTCTGGATCTGAACTCTAATGTCACTCCAACTAAAAAATCTTCTGTTAAATGAATGATTCGCCTGTACTTTTTAGTATTTTTTAAACAATAATTACTCCCAACTCTAGTTGGGATTTTTATAAACGTTTCTAATGAATCGAAATAGAACTTTACTGCGGCAACCATTCGCTAACAGTGAGTCGATGCCGAACCCTTTCAGTTTTACGAGACAATACTAAATTATTTCGTAATTAGAATTTTCCTCTTTAATTTTTCAACATAGTAGCTACAGTTTAGTAATTTGCAAAACAAAAATAGAACAAAACACTTGTAAACAGTTACGAGAACTCAATCTAACTTTAGAATAGTTCCATTGTTCGCAGAAATGCGACAAAAACATACAAACTAAATTATTAACGGTATAACATTTCACCCGTGTATTGTGTAAGTTTGTAATATTTCCGTTTTTCTTTTCGTCTATACGTAGCTTGACAGTTGCGAGAATTATTCAGTATTTAGCAACAATGTTTACCCGTTTCTAAAACTATTAGGGAAGTGTTGGTTTCGTATTTTGCATATGCGTTTGCAGTGCAGGCGTTTTAATCGTTCAGAATAACCTTACGCTTTCCGAAGTTATGGTCAACGATGGTAGAATGAAATATAAACATTTTCTGTAACAGGTTCAGACAATCGTGAGATACATTCCAATTTAAATTTGGAAATTTGACGTTTTATCTACGAGTATATCTATGAATATCGCAAGGAGAAGTACGGGTTCTGTAACGGGTATTGTGGCTATTTGGTTGCAGGACAAATTGTATGAAAAATGTAAAAATAATATAAATGTAATAATAATGTAAATTAAATCCGATAATTATCTACGCTCACTGCGTTTGTGTGTATACGACGACATCCAGTGGGACGTATTGGGATAATTGTATCCCAATACAATTATCCCAAAAATTAGAAGTACATTGGTACTTCTAATTTAATATTCTATCGCAGCACATAAGACCTTATCATCTATTATTATATTCCCATAAATATAAATGTTTAAAGAAATTAAAGCCCAAATCTGTTGTTTATTACTTATAAAGTCCATAGCAGCTTAGAGTATAATTAATTTTGCCAAATGTGAGTTCATAATTTGTCAAGCGTTATTAATGAAAACCAAATCATGGGCTAAGGATAACGTCACCTCACTAATGGAAAACATCAGAAACTCAGACATTTGTACCCGAGAGCTTTATCCACATGATATGAAAAACATTGAGTTTGGTAAGGGAATTTTAATGGCATCCCCGGACGTTATTATATTATTTTCCTTTAATATAAACCCGAAACAAACTTTTTGATCCTTTATCCGTACAACTCTCAAACCGACAAGTATAATGTAACATTCGCGTTGATGTCGATCACATGAATGAATTGTGACTGTAAGCTAAGTCTTGAGAGCCTTAATTAATTTAATGGCGTCTCTATGAGTACTTTTAAATGATAAAGATACAACAAAAAAAACGCAAAATATAAATATTTATTAAGTACATATATACTTTATTGTTAGTTAAGTAGTTGTTAAGTTAAGTAGTGTAGTTAAGTAATTGTTTTTTTTATTATTTGTATAATAATAAAAAAATATTGAAACATGAACAAAGATTTAATTGTGAAAATACCACTTAATTAATAACGAAATGGCGTTAATTAATGGCGAAGACGAAAACTATAACGTTTTTTGTGGTTTGTTTATGTATTTAAAAATCACTTACACCGAACTTGTCAAAATTCGTTAACAGACGGTATAAACACAAAGTATTTTAAATTAAGCTCACACCCGCGAGCCAAATTATTTAAAAGCGAAGAAAATTATATTTTTTCTCGCGGAAAATATTTAGCGGTGCGGCGTCGAATGCCCTGAGCGCTGTCTGTTTCATACATTATGCAATGTTACAATTGTCTGTGCGCGGTCACATTTAAAATTTATCCCGGACTATACACCGCTAACCTTGCCTTTTTAGTGTACACTTTAGGACTTACATGACCTTGGCTAACTAAAGAAATAACATAATCCGCTTTAATAACCTCTTAACCATCTTAAGGTTAAATGACATTTAGCCACAAACTTTTAAAGTTAATTATTAAAAACGACTAAACCTGGTTACGTTGGCTATCTCAAACGCTGTTTTGCTTGTGACTGTGACTGTGACTGTGACTGTGACTGTGATTCACTGATTTTTTGCGAAAGATTGGCACATCACTTGACCGACCTTGGACAACCGCCGCCCATGGACACCTGCAACGTCAGGAGGCTTACAAGTGAGTTGCCGGCCTTTAAGGAAGAGGAACGCTTTTTTTAAGGTCCCTAAGACGTAGCACCTCGGAAATACCTGCGCTGGCAGTTGGTTCCACGAAGAGGTGGTGCGCGACCGAAATTACCTTAAAAACGCAAGGTTGCGGAGCGAAAAGCTATCACAGAGTGTTGATCAACAAAAAATATTAATACAATATTCATACATCATACTTGAACTCATTGAAGGTACGACGTATGAGCTTTCAAGAGGTAATACTTACACGTGCTAGTCATTCTTAAATAATTAAAGACGCCCACTGAAAACTCTAAAACTTTCTTCAAAGGACAAAAGAGGATATTCTATATCACTTCGCATTTAACAAGCTTGTTACCTGACTCAACGCAAACAGCCCGTGTTGGCTTTTATTAAAGGAAGATACAAGGCAATTTGCTAGAATGCTGCAAGTTGTATACACTGTGATTTAATAATTACCATTCTTGACTTATGGCAAACTAAAAAGTACTATTACTAACTTTTGTTTAAAACCTATTGAGTATTTCTAGTGGATGATATTTTAATAGTTACTTTAGTCTTTCTTTAGACTTTTTTGAGTGGGAGTGCCATGCTGTTACTTAGAGTTTCAGCCGAATGGGCAGGCACGGCCGGAGAAATACCACTCTCTCACAGAAAACCGGCGTAAAGTGATACAATTGGACTTTGTTCATTTTGTACTCGCGTTTCGTTCGGTGAGTGAGATCTTCCGGTGCCCATCCTTTCCCCTCCCCGTCCTCTTCCCCTACCCCTACATTTCCAATTTTTTCCTTAAAGGCCGGCAACGCACTCACGAGCTCTCAGCCGCGTGAGTGTCAGTGGGCGGCGGTTTCACCTTTATAACGGGCCTCCTGCTCGTTTGCCCCCTCTTCTATAAAAAAAAAAGTCTTTCTCAAATGTTCTCTATTGGTTAAATACCTGCTTGTTTCGTCACAATATTTGTCTACGCCGTAGAAGCGGAAATATATTAGTGTACATCCAGGACCAAATGCACGACCAGATTAGATGAGTTTGCAAGATTTGAAACACTTAAAATTGAATTTAATTTAGTGTTTAATAAACCTAAATAGATGTTATTTGTATTGTCAAAGCGCAAATTTTGAATTCAAAGCATGTATAAGATTTTTTAAGAATGAAATAGAGGCAGAAAAATATTTAGTGAAAAACATTTTTATTTTTTGTGCTTATTTTATAAGCTAATTTTATATATGTCAGTTGTAATATTTATATTACTTAAAAGGAGTACAGGTTAAATGTCAAGAATAACTAATACAATGCAAACAATGTTATCATGTGTGGAAAGTAGACGATTTGATGCATCGTATCCTAACCGCCTGAAGGCATCCACTTTTCAATCGCCCAAGATAACTTTACGTTTATACAAACAATACACAACCTTACGTGTACGTAATAAGAGCCATCGAAAAAATCTAAACAATTTTGCAAACAGCATACTTGAATCTAATGCAAATTCATGGGCTTCAAAGAATAGAGTCAACTCGATTCCTTTACGAATAGCAATTTCTTTCGATATCAATCGGATAGCATAAGTGGGGCGGTTCGGCCCTATTCATATCTCGATTCGTACATCAATACATAAAAAGATACATCATTATACGGGAATGCGTAATGGAGTATCGATTGGCGTAAATATTCTAGCACTCGGTGATTTTATTGCTTGAATACGTTTATTAGGGTTTTTTCAATTTCCCTTTTGCGTTTGAGAATTGGAAAGTTGTTATCTAAATGAGCTCTATAGAATTGTCAATACATGGTCTAGATAAATCGGAATGGATTTGGGACATTTGGAATTAAGGGACCAGTGTCCGTTGGATGAAACGAGTTCATAACACACGAGGAAACATACCATATCTATAAAAAATAGTAGGCTTTACAGATTTAAATAAACACATAAAAATATCCCGATAATCGAACGCGGGACCCTCTGTTCTGCAGTCCGGCATAATCAAAAGGCAGCGAGGCGACGCCGTCTGAAAATGACAGAAAAGAAATCAAGTTACAAATTACTTTATTGACATATAGAGTGACATTAATACAGGAATGATAAATATACCTTGAGAAAATAATGATTTTTTTGTTCATTTGTATATTATTAGGCGGGTCAAGATATAAGATACCAGAAATGTATTGTCCCATCCCGAAGATACTCCCAAGGCGGGGGCTCGAGACTGTATAGTCGGCCTATTAATAATTGGTACGCTCTCGAAGGACCCTTTTTTTTTACCGAGGTGGAAATGCATTTCCGCATTCCCTGGTCCCAAAGGATAAGGGATATGTGGGACTCAACCCACGCTGGTGTCTCTGCTCTTCAGAGACGAGGTGGGCAATACCCACTAAACAGCACTCGCACTCAACCAGGCACCCAGCGGCTGCTAATGTAGTTGTCTACATCGGAAGAAGAAGGTTAGCATACCTTCTCCTACGCTCTCCATGTCTCCCAACCCGCAGTGGATTTGTGGTGGAACGCTCTCTCTCCCGTTCCGCCGCCTCCTTCAATAAAATAACCGTCTCGCAGAAGGTTGCCACTGCACTCCACTCCTCCTCACTACTGAGCATCTTTTGGACAACAACAGGCATGTTGAGGTTGTTGCCCACCACACAACATAAATCCCTCCGGAGTCGTGACCACCGTGGGCACTCCTCTAGTGTATGCTGCGCTGTGTCGTTTTCAGCACCGCATTCCAAACAACTCGGTGTAGGCTCCCGCTTAACTATTTTGTTCAGGTATTGCCCAAAACAACCATGACCCGTCAGAATCTGAACCATTCGAAACGTGAGAGCACCACTTTTCCTATCCGCCCAGTCCCTAAGTACCGGACGAATTGCCTCCACCGTTCTACGTCCCGCTAATGGTTCAGCCAACCCGTCATGCCACTTTTGTATTGCACCTCTACGTGCTAGCCTTCTAAAGTTTTTCGACTTCCTCAACTGCAGGGTAGACACTTTCAGCCCTCCTCTCCATCCGGTAATGATACACGGAAGCAAGTGTTTCAGCTTCTAACTCCCACGGACGCTCTCGAAGGACCCAAGTGTGGTTCGGAAATAAAAAAAAACTATATTTTTGCAAAAGGGCATTAGCTATTATTTGCCAACCCACATGTTAACAGTTTTAACCTTAATCACCCCAAAACAATATTTCCATTGAACTGTAGACAAAGCATATGACTAATTGAAATTACAATATTTACGTATTAAATCGCTTAAGGGTGACACGGAAGCGGCTAATTGTCCATTTGCGGGCATTCGCGCGTGTTGGGCGAAAAACAGAGGATTTTAGCGACGCCATTTTTAATTCAATTCGCCCCACAAAGCTGCTGTTGCATTTTTCCGTGCACGCTACGTGTTTTGTCGGATAGCGAAAATGTCTAAATAAAACCCGTACAAAAGGCATCTTAATTTCTAAAGTATTTAACTGCAGTGTCTTTAACTAGGTATTTTCGGTATTCTCCGTCTGCGGTGACCCAGTTATCTTTGGAAGTTAGTGGCAGACAAACAAAAGACGACATTCTTTACTGGAGTAAAACGTAAACATCATGTTGTGATGTTATTTTTCTTTGTAATATCAATTAATTATTTTTTATTATCTATTTGTATTATACGTTGAACCTTGTTTATTCTTTTATATAACCTATTCTAGCATATAGATAATAAAGGTAATCATCACTTTCTCAGATCTATATATGTGTATGTAAAAACACATACAAAAACAAACATACACAAACATGGACAAGCTAAACATAATAAATTATTTCACTTACTAATTTATCTTAAAGTTGCCACTTTACAATTCCCATAATTAAAAGACGCCGTTAAACTGAAGCAAAATGTCAGTTTAAACAATGAATTTTTCGAAATGCTTTTAACAAAATTAGCCCGCCCGTATATCAAGTTTATTAGGCCATAGTTTCAATTTAATAATTTATTGGGACACCGATTTTATGGTCCTTTCATTTGGCAAACTTGTTTACAGAACGGAAGGCGGATGTGTAATGTCTCTTGGCAATTTCATTAAAGTATTTTAAAAAACTCATGGATTTTATATAAAATTTAAATATATGCATAAATTATTGAATTATTTCTAATACGTAATCAAATACTGCTCACGTTACGGGCTTAATTCGATTTACACGTTAGTTTATTTTAAAAGTTTCACTTTGACGCTTCTGTATCACATTTATGAGCACTGCTCTGCTGTGATAACACATAAATATTTGTAGTTAAAACTCTGCAATAAGACTGAATATCATGAATAACAGAATAGTTCTTCATCGTTTTAATATACACACATTACATCACAGGTATGTGTGCGTTTTGTTTGACCACCAAATAATTAACGGTTAATAAAAATTAAGCAGTTCATTCAGCGCATCAAATACAGTGAATACTGAAATCTTAAATTAGCAGAATTCTAAGCTGTCCGAAAACAATTCTAATTACATTCCATCCACCGCACCGAAATGTTCGAGGAATTCGCAAAGTTTGCATCTTCAATTAATATTCAACCAAGAAGTTGTTACTTCTATTCTATAAACAACCAGATGTGTTATATATATTGCTTATTTGCTCTGTGCATTACAGGCATTGAATTTTTGAACGTTCTTTTCGCTATGTTGCTCTGTGCGTAACAGATAAAAAAGGTTTTTTGTAATGATGGTCACGTCGCCCGCTACTAGTTACCTTACTTAAGTAAGTCATACGCGTTAAGTTAACAAGTAACAGTCACTGGCCTCCATAAAAACAGCGCTGAGTGCGATCGTAGAGATATTACACCTTGAAGTCCTTCTAAAAAATAAAACAGAGACTATAAAGCTTGTGCTATATTTAACATTTAATCGTAATAACGATTCAACTAGCTTCTGTCAAATTGTGACTAACGTAAACACAATATGACAAACATAAAGTCTAACGTTAAAACACTAATAAAACTATTTAAAATCACGGTTTTAGTTCAAATGAGGATATGGTGCTTGCGTTGTTCCAGTCGACTGGTTTTGTGGCTTTCATGTATACCTGATACACATGAATATGTGAGTATGTTCCTCTCGATATAATGATCGTTATTGCTAGATATTGAAAATGTCGGTATGTCCAATTCTATTTCTTTGTTAATTTAATATATTAAAGATATATTTTCTTTAACTGTTTATTGATGTTAAGAAAACTAAAAGAATTAATGAAAAATAAGCTTATCTAATATGTAAATGGGTTTCATATAATTCTTTGTATATTAGCATCTAAGCTGGGCCGAGACTGTATTTTCCTTACGTTGGTAAATGGTAAGCGTCTTAAGAAGTATTCATACAAATAATTTTATATTCAAATAAAGAGTGAGATAATTAAATATAATAGAATAATTTTATTATATCTGCATTATTACCTTAAATATATTTGATTATTATTAAGTAAAACTATATGCGTTTTATAACCTTTAAACTATGTTACTACTTAATCAAATATTTATATTGCCCTCTATAATTGCCTGGGTCGTTTAAAGAAGATATGAGGTTGCAAATAGTCTACTTTTGTAAATAAATAATCTAGTTATCGTCATTAGTACGACGGGTTTTCCATACATTTGTGACAAAATACGATTACTATTCAAAAGTTAGCTGTTCCATTTAGTTTCGAATATTCGCTGTAAATGTATGGCTATGTAGGAACTACTATTTGATGTCGTCTGCTCAATACAGGATTCATGGTTGAAGTGAATCCAGTTAATATGCAATTGCTCCTGATGCCACGCTTCAGTTGACTTGCTGTAAATTATTCAATAATAATGTCAATAATGCTTGCTTGAAGTAAACGTATGTTGGTAATAGCATTGATATTAATCAAAAGTTCTAAACCTTTTATATACAACATTATTGATAAATATCTGATAAAATTTTTAAAATCTCTCTTTGTTTCAAACATATTCTCACTTTTATAAATGAGTTTGAAACATTACTGTGTTTTTGTTTTTCATTTAGTTGTCACATGATTCATACGTTTGTTTAAGGTGTTTAAAAATACGTCAGAGCTTTCAAATATATTTCAAATGTTGGTTCGCTTATTACCTATTTAATATCAGGATTTGTCTTATTATAAAGCTTTTAATTATACCGTTTAACCTGGATTTAATTATTTTGCGTATAAAAAATTACAAAACAATTTCAAACTAGATTTGTTATTTTGGAAATTCTTTCGGAATCATTTCAACTAATTGTGCAACAAGTTGGTTTTCAATTTATAATGACTTAAAAAGTTTAGTATAAAAAGTACCCTTTTTATACTAAACTGAATGCAGGACAATCATATGTACAAACCTAGGTGGTTTCAAAATATATATGATAGTACTAGCCTAAGACCAATTTTTAATAAACAAAATGTTATACAAGATGCGGAACATTAGAAAGTCATATTTAGGTCATATTTACCTTTATGTGTACTGTGAAGTGTACTCATATCATTGGTATAAAGGCTGCAAAATGACATTAATATTGGAGGAAAATAAATAGGCATTTAAAAATCAGTAGCAGACCGGCAATTTTTTATAGAGGCAACGTAATGTAACGCATTTTGTTGATAAATTATTTGGTTGGCACTCGAATCCTCATTCAATTTGCCGAATAAATAGCACACGTCACCCGCAATCGGCGAATTATTTATCTCACCTACTCGTAATGATAGCACAGTACTTTTGTAAATCGATAGTGTGGCTTTACAAAACCCGGAAAAAAATCATTATTTAGTTTGAGTTCAAATTTGTTCTATATACATTTAGATACGATAATCTTTAAAATGGTTTGTGGACAAATAACTTAGAAGCATTTAAAAGTTAGTGTTAAATTAATACGTACACTTTGGACTGATTATCATTTGACAGACACAATTCCATTTTCGTAAATAAAATAACAAACCATTACCCACCATTAACACCAGGGATATTCAAAGTCTGTTATATTGTAAGGTCAGCAGACGCAGTAAGATAGTCGCGCCAATTATACGACAACATACAGTGAAGATCTAGAATATATTTTCACATAAATTTTCAGGGCAACTGCAATAGTGTTGCTGCTTTATTTAAACAGAGTTGTTGGTTGCAATGAATTGACTCAAAACGTGTAAGGAAAACAATAACAAATATCATATTATTTCTTTATAATTATTAGTTTCCCATAGGTTAGAGAATCTAGGACCTTAGCGTACAAGAACACATCTACTTGTTAAAGAATTAAGTAGGTTCTTGGTAGTCGGTCCTTTTGTCGCTCAGCGTATAAGCATCGCGATACACCGAGGAAATGTCTACACCATTATGCAAACTAAGCCACAAAGACCGACATTTTAAAATTTATTTCAATGCATTTAAGTTATTTAATTTGTACATTCATACATTTATTTTTATAATATACGTAACATATGTTACTAAACAATATATATACTTTTATTTAAACACACTAATTATTAAATAAACACAAAATATTCTTAACCTTAACCTAACTTATATAAGTAACTTAAAATAAAACAAAACACAAAACTAAAACTGTACTGACTACCAGGCGCCTACTTAATTCTTTAATTTATACATTTACGTGTTATTTTTTCATTTGAATAAATTAAAAACATACAATAAAATTATTTCTGCATAAATTTTAAAACGTATTTTATACTCTTCCTGACGGCTGATCATGTTAAACTATAAGCAGAGCGGAAAATATAAAACTCACTGAATCGCAAATCCACTACAAACTTTACAAAAATAATATTAATTTTAAAATATCTTTAAAAATCATATTAATGCGGACTATTTTTAATAGTATCAATGATAATATTTCTGCCCTATGCCCCGACGTGGGGCCTTAGGACGCTAGTAAGTGGTATGTAATGATAATACAGTAAAACCACATCTCAGTTTTCCATAGTAATAACGAGATACTAAATGTGTACGTACGATAATATTTATTTTAAAGTAATGTCTTAATAACTAGGCAAATTGAATTTTGTCAAAATGCGTGACGTATGAATTACAAGCGAGAGGCAGTTATGGCTTGTAATTATATTATTGTTACGCTGACTTAATAAATTGTTGTACACGTGTTTATATATGATTTATTTGCAATATTTAATATACGCCATTTTTACTGTAATATTTGACTCTAATTTGATAGTTTTTAAACAGTATTTGAATCTGGAATTTTGGGAATATGCCTATAAACCACTATGTCGCATGTTTATTATCTAATTAAAAATCAATAAATATACAAACAGCATTTCTAACCCGCTGTTTGGTCTAACCCCCATTATGTCGCCAATTGATAAAGGTGTGGGTCAATTTTGAAATTTTATTTCATTTTGTTGAAAAAAAAGTTTGTCATCAATACCATAATAATGAGTTTATTAAGTACTGCCAAATTCGTTCCTGTATCACCAAAAACCTGGTAAGAAAACCTTCCATATTAATTGATGGGTATTTAATTTTTATGCTCAAAAATATATTAGAAATAAAATACAAAAAAAAAACAAAACCCGTAACATTTTATAAGAATAATTCCATATCAGATGGCAACGTCACAAAAATAAATGCCACCAACTAATTGCTCAGAGACTGAGGGACTGCAACCAGTGTCTACTCTAGCGACAAATTATATTTAGGCTCTAGAACTTGAAATGATAACATTCATAAAACAACTCTAAACCTATAGCTATAAAGATTATTTTTCATTATATGTAATAAAGTGAGCCTTTAGTTGTATTTATTCTTAATGTTTTTATACTTTTATTCAAGTGCTTTACCGCTTGACTCGAAATTTATAATGATTTCACTGGTACAATATAAGAGCCCACAAAACGTCGCACAATCTTAAACCTTTAAAAGTACATTTCTTCACGAAAAAAATCGTACCACTCCCTAAAAGGCCGGCAAGGCACTCACGAGCTCCCAGCCACTTGAGTGTCTATGGACGACTTCACCTTTATGGTGTACCTCCAGCTTGTAACCATTTACAACCCTATTGACGTTTATACCTTTTGATCTTATTATAACATTTTCTACAAACTATATACGCGCAGTAACGGGTTAAGTCATAATACCTGGACCAAGCTGGCTGTCCGGTTTGGCATTGTGGTAACCATAACTCCAACTGGGGCATCGACTGAGACATTTTATAATGTTTAGAAGGTAACGCAATATAATGTTCAAATATTCTAAAAAGTTCAATTAGTACAATTTGACAAATATAATATTGACGACCGTGATTTTACTTGGCATACTGAAATTAAAATAAGCTAATACCTAGATTTACGAGTGTCATTTATATTATCTTTCGTCTTTTTTTAAGGAATTTAATTTAAGTTTCCGAGAAATACATTGTCAATATGTACATTATTTATTAAAAATGGATTCTATTAAGTTAATTTTTGTTCGGGTCATATTACAGAGGTAATAATCATGTACTGTAGGTGAACTAAAACCACTGACGGCGAAGTTGTTGAAGCTCGTTTAGTTTTAAAGTCAACGAGTTGTTCATAAAAGATATTATTAAATAATTCCGTATTAGTGATACATAACAACAAAATGAAACTCGAAGGGAGACTTTCGGACGTATTCGGAAAGTTCCCTTATTTTCTCAAAGGCTTTAGTTTTATTGTTTTTACTTGGCTTCAGGCCAAATGGCTTTACTATTTCTTTGAAGATTGATGTCTTAATATAGGAAAAACTGCGATGGTAAAATTCTTAATGTTGCTGTAATTGGTAAAAAAGTGCCGGACAAAAGTAGGACAGTCGTGTTTTTCGCGAATCTGGTGTTTCTGTTTTAAAATAAACGAGATATTAAACTGACAAGAGAAACTGCTTGTATAACGACTTAATTATAGCTGAAATTTTCCATTCACAAGTATTTATGGTATAATTTTTTATTAAGTAATCTCTGTAGATATTTAGCAAAAAATATATCCTATTACATACAACTACCCGATGACATATATGACGGTTGGACTTACTTCACATAATAATGTCATATCTTATTTATTATTGGATATTATAAAATGATAATAAGAAGCCATGCTCTAATATCTTTGTGTTAAGGCCATCACTAAAATAAAACCAAGCTGAGTTCTTGCCTGCTCCGTGCTTGCGTAATTTAGATTAAACTATTCAAAACGGTTTGACTTTGATAGAGTTACGTATTTAAGTATTATAAGAAGCTCTGTTTATGTGCACCATAACCATTACTTCCGTAAATTATACTAACTTCTAGTTATTGAGAAAACATCGCGAACAAACCAAAATAAAATAAAACCAGCGCTTGTGTGAAGAAATAAAAAGACTCAATACTTGTATTTAATGTATAAAATAAAACCAGTTAAGAATTAATGCACGTATGAATAAAAGTAGTTATAATTATGAAACAATATAAACTATTTAAATTAAATTTAGTTTATACTGAACATTTAATAAAGTGACATCCATTAGACTGAGTTAAATCGCGATAGTTTCGACCGACTGCACATCAATAAGGGCCTATCGAAGGGTCCCAGGTTTGAGTCTATTAGTCAGAAGGGTAATATGAAAGACTTAATTTCTAATACGTTGGACAGGCCTGATTGCGAACCCTAATAACTTTCGGATTAAAGTGACGTTAAGTGAGGTTTACGAATAGTGATAATCCTGTCTATTGAATAGATAGGCTTTGAAATTGTTTAATTTTCATATGCAAAAAGTGTCTGGCATTGGTTAAAATATAAATTGTTTTAAAATAGGTTATTGCTTTATGTACTTATGCTTATTTGTTGTGAAATGATAACGAAAATTGCATTTTTTATTTTCATAAATGAAATTCTTTTAATCTTAACACGAATCGTTTTTGATACATAACAATACCTTAACACAGGGTGTGTTGTATTATAGAATGGGTGAGAGTGAGTGTGTAATTTGTGTGTTGTTGAGTTTGTCTGTGTATGTATGCTATAAGCTATTGCTATAAAGCTGATATTGCCTCTTCAGCCTCAGAACTACGTCATCACATGTAGATGTTCTCTTGTGGCAAAATCAAGACGTTGTAGCGAATTCCATTTTTTTGTTTGTTTTCAGGTTGTATCTGGACAGCTTCATCACTTCAAAGTTTAAGTCCCCTTTTATCCTTCTGTGTCTTATATTCCTTATCAAACGAAGAGATGCCGATTTTTTAACATTGTTTTGCTTCACTTTATGAGTAAGTATTAAATAAGTAGCAAAAAATCCATGCGCATCCTATAAACAAAAGATTAAGAGTCACACATTTAATACAATCTTAGAAAAGTTAAAAATGTACGTAACTTATTTTATTACGTGTGTTTTATGTTTATTTACTTTTTTCAACATGCTCAACGTAAATATTCCCATAAATAACTTATACATAAACGTTTCTAAACTCTGCTATGTTTCTGTGTTAAATTCTGAGTAGTCGACGCAATTAGTGTAAAGACCGACCTACTGCGTCAAGAGTTTCCACTTTGTCGTGAAATACTTCTATATTTTGTTCGTATACCGTATATTATATAACTTTCATTAATTAAAACAGAAGGTTGCGTTAGTGTAAACATTAGAAGTATATATTTTTAGGTAAATGGCAGATGACACGCCAAAATTGTAAGTAATTCTAGTTGAACTAATAATCGTAAGTTCAACTTATGAACATAGCTTAGTATGTTGCTTTTACAAAACGTCAAGTATATATATTATTTATGTATATACTCGTGTATATATATATAATATAAAGTTTAAACCACTTGCTACAACACTCGTCTAAAAGCAAGACAATGTCTAATATACAATTTTCATTCAATTTAATGCATAGATTTCAATATGCTATTGTTCGCAGCGAGATCATGAGCATCCGAGCTTTTAATTCAACAAAATATAAAAGGCATTATCTGAAGGAACAAGAGAATAAGATATTAAAGAGAATTATGAAAGACGCACTTAAAGGACTTGTCAGGTGACAACCGCAAACTTAGCTGCAGAATATTTACAGCTAAAAGAATTCAGACAAACGCGGTTTGCGTAAAAATTTATTAAAGAACGTAATTATTATGCCTATATAGACTTTGAGACGCCTTTGTTTACTTAGTATATAAATTATATGACATGTTCGTATAGGGAAAATATTGTGAGGACACAGACAAGTGCGAAGATCGAAACTTTACGATATAATCAAAAATAATGATATTCCGAAGATATGATGGGAATTAACGCCTATATTACTGCATGTATAACTTCATTGATTTCATTAAAGTTTTTTCAGAAACTCGATAAGGCGTGAATATATATAGAATATATATAGGTATGATATACTCTTAAAAGTAACTGTATTTGCAATTTCACTAGTAACTTTATATAATAATATCAAACAAAGCCGACAGTTTGTTTCTAGCTTAAAAAGCAAAACAACTGTACAATTGTATACAATATTATGTAAATATCATGCTACAAAATACGGTAAATGGTCAAAATAATGCAAAAGCCGAGTCCACAATAATCATTTGAATAGGAATTGGTCCGTTTTGCGGACATAAAAATACATGTTGTATATACTAATCACAAGTAGTGCGATGTTTTTAAAAAATGCTCCGAAATCTTTATACACTTATTGGTAAGGTATTAATGAAGTAATGTTCCTGTTCCATGTTCTTTCAATATACCAACCCCCAGAACCAATATTTAGTTTCGCGCTTCTACAGAGAATGTGTTATTAATTCTCACCCTTGTATCGAGCTGTTTTTGCACTCCACCACTGCTTTGTTTAACACTTTGAAAAGGAACATTTTAAGAGGTGGAAATTTTTAAATTTTCAGATAATACTAGCTGACCTGGCAAACGTTGTTTTGCTATAAAATGACAAAAAATAGGAGTTGGTGATGAAAGAGTAAAAATTTAGGGTTGCATGTATTTTTAAATTGGCACAATAAAAAAGTCTCTGAAAAGATGTTGGCCGAATCTCAGACCTAATTAATATGCTCACAAAAATTTGATGACAATCGGTCAAGCCGTTTCGGAGGAGTACGGGAACGAACAACAAGATGTCTTGTTTTATTTTATTTTATTACATCTGTCCCTAAACATCTTATGTGCTAAATATATTTAAAAAAAACAATAAACTTATGAGATAATAAATCTAGGTATACACATAAAACAAATGGGAACTTAAAACATTATACAATATACATAATAATACGAACAAGATACGACATACATGTGAACTCTACCAGGATTCAAAGGTTTGTTTTTTTTAAGGTGTTTCAATGCCTATGGTGTTTAAAAGTCGACACAATATGTTTACAGGACCGTTAAACGATTTGCATAGTCGAGACGTGGGCGTGTAAAAAGTAAGATTAAGTCTCGTGTGTGTGCTGCAGTGAAAAGGAATTCTGTGGAGGAGTTTCGTGTTGACGGAGTGGTTGACAATTTTATATAAATAAACTAAATCTAATAGGTCTCGCCGGGACCTGGTCTTATAGTCTATATCAATATTAAATATGTATGAAGCTTATCTTATTCTCATATGTTTATTGTATATTTTAATGTATGCAAACTGTTAACATTAATTATGCACGTGCGAATTCGCTCTAATGTATAAAACGTAAGAACGCATGGAAAGGATAACGTACAATCTGCGACTTTGTGTCATAAAACATCGAAGATTTTAGCCTAAATCTATGGGTTGGAATGACCGAATAAAAATATAATTAAACACAAATAAACCCATTTTGTACAAACATATTATAGCCTTATTAACGTTAAGTATTTAACAAATACGTATCTACACGTGCAAATAGCCTTGGACAAGTTCAAACCTTAATGTTATGTTAAAAAGCAAAGTGTTTATGAGTAAAAATACGTCGTAGATACGGATAGATGTTTTTTTAAAAGTTTGCTCTGACGTATTACAAGACGCGGCTATCTTAAGCGATAACCCAATCGTAAATGACCCTAAAAATTTGACAATACAACGCATTAATTCTGTAAGTTTCCGTGGAACAAAACATTCATACCGTTCAAAGATCATATAATTATACAGATTTCATTATTATTAATTAAAAATAAAAAAACATTGGACTAAGTGGAAGTTGCCACACGAAATGAATGGTTTACCCATTCATAGTTTTGTGTATTTCTATCTAGAAATTAAAATGTCAATGAACTGCCCTTTTGTTCACTGCCAGTTTAATTTTATCAGCGAACATCCCGTCAATTCTGTACAGAATTCCTTGGCAAGAGATAGGGTTTTGGGAAATTTTTCACAATTGTTACGTAGATCGTAAACTAGCCTCAAATTATGTCTGTTCTCTGTACTAACGCTGATGTACGAAAAATATATTATAGCAAGTTTAAACCTAATAACTATATTCTTATTTATATAAGGTTAATTTGGATTAAAGTATATAAACCCTTATATATTAGATGACGATTATCCGGCTGTACGGACGAAGATATCATACCGTATTCAATACCCGATTCGGTCATTTATGTGATTAATATATTTCTTGGCTGTGGTCTGCCTAAAAATAATGTTTAATACACAATATAGAATACTATTTTTTCTTAATTAAATGTGAATGTGTTATGTCAAAGATCAGATCTGTAAGGTTAAGTTATACACAATGACTGGACTGTACAAAAGTTATTCCCTGTCTGACAGTGTCCTCGAAAAATGCTTAAAATGTATTTAATTCGCTTTTATGTCAATTAAAAAGTTTTACTCTGATTTTTACATTAAATATTTTATTTTTACACGTCTATCAAGTTCTAAACATATGGTGTAATATTAAAAGGTGCCTCCTATAAATATACCTACATCAATGTTATTTATTGTGAGTTACTTCTTGATTCCACAGAGGCCGTATTCATGAGGGGCAGGTAGCAGTTTTAAACTAAGTAGTTTTGGCCTGGCTATATTCCAACACTGTAAACTGTGTACCTATTTATGCTGGTTATGCGGGTAAATTGGACCTCCAGGAATATTTGTCTTAAGCGATATAATTTTTTATATATTTTTATATAATAATCTGAAACGCCTATTAAATTATTTTATTCTTAATATAGTTTTTGTATATAAAAATATATATGATTACTTACAATGGCAACCGACTGGTACTACTTAAATTCACCACAAACTCAATTTTAATAAAAATTGAAGTCAAGTTTTTAGTTAAGATTAAGTCAAACAAATTCTGGACACACAAAATATTTTTTTTAATTAATTGTTTCATTCAATTTATTAACACTTTATTACTAATGTAAATTATTTACGGAAAAGTGTTTGGAGCTGCTGTCATAAAATTATAAAATACACTAATTATATGCATATACTTCTTGCGTACTATAACAGGAAAAGTTGTACAGTTCTAAGTCAGAGATAAGCAACCGCGCTGTGGTGAATCGGTCCTTGGCACTTTATCACAAGCAACAAAATGGCCTGATATATTAAAATTTACTAATAGAATAACCATCTAATGTCGATCGATAGCTTTTGATGCTACAATTAAATTTCCGGAAATATTTTTATATTTTATACATTTATATGTATTTGGTTTTACAATTGCCATTCATAAATTAGAATAAGTCTTTGCTATAGGCTCCATAGACAGAGAATATGAAAAAGATTTACAAGCAGAAAACAAAGATGAAATTCTAGATTATTATTATTGCACCTAAAAAGTAAGAATATAATTTTTGAATGTGACAAAGCCTATAAAAATAGATCTACTACTTACATATTTTAAAAAAAATATGGGCCAAAATAGAGTTGAAACAATGTATATATATAATAAATACATATATTTAGACTAGTGACCAATTTGTTGTGTGTTAGTGTATAAACTAGGGGAAGATGGCGGTTTTGTCATTATAAAATTAATTAACATATAACCTTGCTACCCTCTACACACATAAATTTATATTCCAATTAATTGTGCGAACCTTCTAGTTATGTTATGGGAGATCCCATTCAAACTTATCAATATTTATATAGCGATATTGTATATATAAAGTTTGTGAAATGTTAAGAACCCGTAATTAAAGTCCGTTGAAGTTTATAATCACGGCGTACCTCAATACTGGGCACTACTACAATAAATTTTACCGAACATCAAACTTATCTCAGCTCACCATTGAAAGTTGTTATCTTAGGGAAAACACCCAGCTTCTGACATGTACCCGTTTTGCATCCCACGTCGATCCCTCATCAAGAACAGGCTTAGCTTAATCGTTGATACGAGGTATTTTATCAAAGTTTTATATATTTCTGAAAAAAATCCGCGTGTTTTAAGCGTTTATTAAAAATGTGTACAATCGTGATTTCGTGGAAACTTTTATATATTTGATCGTATTTTAAGTTATATTCTAAGTGATTTAGCATCAACCGTATACTAGGTTTGAGCAATAAAACATAACAGACAAGCCATAAACGAGGAGGCCAAGCTTTTTATGATTGACAATTTATGTAAGCATTCAATGCCCTAAACTGGAGACCACAAAGAAGTCTAACTACTTAGCCTTAACGCTTAATACGACTACTTTACAGTTTACATTTAATAATTTTAATTAGTATTATGATATTGAAAATGGTTTCATCAAAAGCTCTTCACTACATAAAAATACAAGAAATTGTGACAGAATTGCAGCCTTATAAAAAGTTGTATTTAATTTTTTTTTTGCAAGTTACAACAATTTGAGATAAAATGTAGTTTTATCTGGAATTTTTTTTAAATTAAAATTAAACAGCCAGCCGAAGCAACCGCGAAGAGTAATAAAATTTAATAATAGTATTAAACTAGTTCATTCGGCATAGTTTTATGTTGCGGTCCGTTGGTGGACCGAATTTAATTAACCGTTGTGCAGTTGGTCGGTACTCGCCTCGTCTGTCCGTCGGGACTTAATCTGCGGTACAAGTCATGAGCTATCTGGAAAAATCTCACTTAGCACATTTCCAAAAAAAATAATAAAAACTTAAAACTTTATAAAATTAACGGTACATAATATCCTTATGAATAAACCTAGGTAAGATTGTAAACATTTTTTTTCAAATGTTTATTAAATTAACATCATTATTTTAAATTATTAGATTTATTCTCATTATTTTAATGTTTAAAAACCAGTAGCAGTACTTGCCATAGAGTTCCGAAGAACTAACATTTAGTTTTTAATAACGACTCGTCCTAAAATCACTACGCAACTTCGAATGAAAACAAATTTTCTATAACTTGAACCACTAAGGCTCCATACAATTCTCTACTACTCACTCACCCTACATAACTTATAACCCCACAGCTGGGCTGTAACTTAGATTGTGGGTCAGCATCTTGCAGATAAATATTCGTTGAATAATGTTTTATTGTTTATCTTTATGACCTCCCACCTAATTACTTAACAGCCTGTGAGGAATTTAATCGAAATTAGAACGGGTAGAAAGATAGCTAATAGTACTGTTGGCATAAACAGACTCACGACTTGGCGTAGGCTGTATAAAACCAAGAATTTGTTCGTTTATTGAAATCAATATAGGCCTAAACCTATGAAACTAATCGGATTTCTGAAATAGACTGTTTTTTATAAATATACAAAAAAGACATACCAGTTTAAGATCTATTATAGACTGATAATAAACTGAGCAACAAACAAACCTTCAAACAGCAGCTTTTGAAGCTAAAAGTTTTACTATCTAAGCCAGTGAGTTAAGAAAATCATTAATATCTTAAAATAAAGCCGAAATATTATTTTCATTTTATTACTTACTCGTCCAGTGGTGTCTAAACTGTTAGTTCTTTTAAGATAATGAGGAGATGTCGTCTTAAACAATCATTGTTTCAACGAATCGTACATCCACACATACTACGCCCCAGCGGTATTCGTATAGTATTATATGTGAACTGTCAATTGAATTCCATACCGATGGACATCTAACGCTAACAAAAGCCGATTTAATTGGATGGGTTGAAGTGTTGGAATCAAATATCCGAGTTCAACGAATGGATGACATTACCGCGGCATTGTTTTGAACGTTTTATGCTTTGTCATTAAGTACAGTGGTTTTGTTTCTATACATAATAGCTTTTGAATATACCTTTTGGGTTTATAATTAATGTGCTATTCATAATAATAAAATGTGTTGTAAAATTGCTATATTTATTGGTTAGTGACAAAAACCTGTTAATTTAATACGATATTTTTTGTCTTGATTCGTTTCGAAGATTGGCAAATAAATGCTTATTTTTGTTTTTATTACGCTTTTGATCAATTAATCAATGCTTTGACCAAACTATTACGGTAGATGCCTTGATTAGGACGTACGTCTGCGGGTCTCCTATGTCACATTGCTTAGAATAAGTTGAAGAAGCTCGTTTCTTCGGTGTTCCATTTTATCAAATATTTGAGTTACGTCTACCGTATAATTTGCAATTATTAAAAAAAAATATTGTCAAACCATATTTCTTTGTTTCTTTGATAGGCGAGGTGATCTGTGCCTGACATGCGTCTAATACATTCATTCAGATATCGGTAATGTTTTCTCCAAGTAATTTCTAATCTTCCTCTAAATTGTAAGTATAAAGACAATCAAAATTAAATTACAATTTAACTTAGAGTATTGGCTTTCACGATCCTCTAGTCGGTGATGTAATTGAATCTGCTCGCAAAGGGCTCGGCTATAATTTCTTGAGGGACCGCTGTGTGGCAACAATATTGTTTTATTTAAGGAATGTTTTTATTTCGTAACAATGTTATATGGCTTTTTTATTTTTATATCTTGAAGAGGAATACTCTTTTGTTGTTGACTTTTGTTCAAATTGTGACAAAAGGATGTATAAAACATAGCCCAAATATATGATATGATTTGGCTTTAGACAAATTTGGTTAAATATAATATCATTCAAAACAATCTTAAGGAAGAGGACTTTAAGTTTATTTTGTGATAGTATATGTTTAATTACATTTTTTTTTTAGAATTGTATAAATTTAATTAATCTCAGAGTCATTGAAGACTATCTTCACGGTATTCTTGAGTGGGAGTGCCATGCTGTTACTTAGAGTTTCAGCCGAATGGGCAGGCACGGCCGGAGAAATACCACTTTCTCACAGAAAACCAGCGTAAAGTGATACAATTGGACTTTCTTCATTTTGTACTCGCGTTTCGTTCGGTGAGTGAGATCTTCCGGTGCCCATCCTTTCCCCTCCCCCGTCCTCTTCCCCTACCCCTCCATTTACCAATTTTCCTTTAAAGGCCGGCAACGCACTCACGAGCTCTCAGCCGCGTGAGTGACTGTGGGCGGCGGCTTTACCTTTATGGTGGGCCTCCTGCTCGTTTGCCCCCTCTTCTATAAAAAAAAAAAATGAGACGTTTCTTATGTTCCTTCAGTACCATTTAGTACTACGGTCAGCCCGGAGAATCATTGAATATGCGGCAGTATATCTAAACAGTTTTAAATTTTCCTCCTGTTTTATAACAAAGTTCGTTAACCTCTTATTGAAGCATATACGAACGCGATACAGTACTACATTAAATACAGTGCTCTATTTCACAGGAATTTATAATAGTATTAAAAGAGTTCCTTTATTTCCACTTAAACGTATTACTGAAAGCTTCTTACATCACGCAATAATTGAATTATGTCTCAGGAGTCACAGGGCTTCATTCTAAATGATCTAGGCACGCGAACTGCGCTCTACTTGTTATAAAAACAGATTTATTGTGTGTTCTACTTGTGCAAATATAAAGAGGTTTTATTGGATTACACAGTAATAATTATTCAAATCATAATAGGTCGCGTGTTCATTATTACAAATATAAGCTGAAAAATTCTGACGGGGATTTGTCAATTGATATTCTGATATCATATGAAGCTGTTTTTAAAATGGTATGTGTTAACAAGAATGTATTTTACGTCCATGACTTGACAAATAAGCTTAGCTAAGCAACGAGTATACAATAAACATAGTGACACGAGAGCTATAAAGCGTCTACTTATCTCATTATTCACAATAAAAATTCTTTATCCCATATAGGAAATTACAAAAGAGGTTTATAGGTCACGTACAACAAATAAACATCGTTTAACGGCCTCACGAGGTCCCTTAACGCGTCAAGACCACGTTTATTATCCTTTAGTAAGCTACATTCCCGGCTTTTACTATGAACGTAGTTATAATACTTTTAAAACGAGTTTAATTACCTGGAAATGAAGATTGCATTGGTAACTATAAAAAATATTTTTAATTACGAAAATTCCATTTCAACAGAATATTCAGAGTAAATAAATAAAATACCCATGGATGATATCGAAAAACTTAATGTATCTGCCATTGTGTAAATATTATATAAAATCCCAACAGACAAGTATAAAAAGCCGTCGTTAGTGGTCGCATACGCCAAGAGATGCCGATACATCCCCAAGTAGGCGCTTGACTGGAAGCGTAAGCGGACATCTTCCAAGCAGTCTTTGCAGACGAAAAGAGCAACGCTGAACATAGAACGCTATGGAAGACCACTATAGACGCACTATGACGCCCCTTGGAGGGCATTTAATGCTCAGGAATAAAATGGCAGTATATTTGAGTTGTATGTTTTGTCTGTGTGTTTAAGAAACTTCTACGTAGGCGTAGACAAAGAACTATGCGCTAAATGTCGTCGTTGATTAGGTCGTTGAAACTCGACTTTTCTGTATCACTAAAATCGCTTTAAAAAACTTTATTCAATATAAATTAGCAAAAACAGACAAGTAGTTTGCGCAGTTGTCTCGGCCAGACACCGACAAAGTAATTCATTTAAACTTTTTGCTTTGACAAACTCGCGGCTTTGTACATGGCATAATTCATATTCGTCTTTAACTATTACTAATTCAAAAAATACTAGTAATTGAATAAACTGTATATATTAAATTAATTAATTAAAAAAATAATTAAACAGTCGATAATTCGAGTACATGAATTCCGCTTTTATTATGGATTTGGTTAAATGATGAATTTAAAATGGAATAAATATTTAACATACATATAGTAGTGATTCTTTCACAGACTACATAATTTATTTGCAGCGTTAAAATTTTATTACACATTATCCTGTATTTTGTGTACTTTAAGGCATTTTTAAATGTAGTTAAATTCTATTTATCAAGCAAAAACGCACGGACATAAAAAAACAACTTTTTTTACTCTCCAATAAATACTTCATAACCATAATTCTATATAAAAATGTTCAAATGAAAGTTTAATAATATTCTCTTGAAGATAAAAACAATTTGTTCGTTGTATTTAACTTTGATGAGAATTTTGTTCCGGATCGGCGGACAATGAATATTTTTTGAACTTCCTCTGACTATTTTGTTTCACACACGAGACCTTTGACTAGAATTGACAAAAGGTTATTCTATACAATAAGTGGAGCCACTGTTCACAGTTAGTTTAAGTGAACAACATTTTCATCGTAAATCAAAGTATTCCTGAATATCGGTAATACGTGTACAAAATGTTCTTATTATATGTATATAAATTAGTTGCGTTCGTTGAAATTGGATCGTTGCATTGATCATTATATCCCGTGTGTCTTATATCCAAAGATTGGTATCTCAATTGTCTTTATGTTTTTTTATATAAGAGGATGCAAACGAGCAGGCGAGTCACGAGTGATGTGCTAACCGCCGCCTATGGACACATGCAACGCCAGGAGGCTTACAATTGCCGGCCTTTAAGGAAGAGGGAATAAAAATTCAATTTAAATAAAGAATAAAGTACCTTAGAAACCTTTTAAGACTCTATAACGCAATCTTATTATTATGATTTATTGTTATCCCTATAAACCTGACGAGACACCTGCTATCGTATTTTCGTCATATCTTTTATTCATTGTGGCCTTTTATTGCCCTTTCCAATAATGTATTATTAAAATATCGTCAAGGTACTTATCTGATCTATGAGATACGAAGTAATTAATATATGAGATTATATCATATTTTATGTAACTAAGTTATTTATTAGATTGCTACTGCTTATATGAATAATATTATCTATAAATTTGACATTTATTTATAATTTGCGTGAATATTAATATTAATAATCAAGTTTAATTATTTATTTGTAAAAAGTTAAATACTCTTCATTTTGTTTAATTATGGTTTCCATTCGTTTACATTTGAATGTTTGCCTTGAAATGTTTATTTAATTACATTGAATATCTGCTATAAAGTAAATGCTTGTATCATTAGTTTTATCAAAAAACTTTAGTTTAAAATTGGAGATTTAAAACACAGACAAACATATTTTTATACATCCTTAGTGCTAGAACAGCTGTAAAAGAAGTGCGCAATGTGCACAAGTGTTTAATGCTACTTACTAATCAAATTTCGTCAATTTTTAAAGTGTATTAAATCTTGGGTGTAACATATACAACCTTCTTTCAAGTGATGAAAATGTGTTCGTCGCACTCCGACGCAGACGACGCAGGCATATAATCCCTCTGTTAAAGCCAGAGGGGCACTAAGATACCAACTAAGCTTGGATAAACGGCCGCGACGCATATGAGTGGCCATGGGCGGCATTAAAAAGTATATATGTATATATACGAGATTTTTATTACATAACGTATTTATTGTACAGAATTCGTTCTTAAATCCTTATATACCTTATATACTTCGGTGATGTACTATTTCAAATGTCTAAAGTAATTGCTATGCAATTCCAATACACTATGCCCAAGTAAATCAATACAGCACTGAGTAAATAAGCGCTGTATCACACGAGCGATTACGATTAGCTAATTAATTTTCATCAATGATTGATGACCGCTTTGACGAGCGATATTGCATTACGAGTATGCTCGTTTATTCATTCGAATCATCGAGTGTCATTCAACTTAATGGTATAGGAACATTACAAATGTGTAGCACTGTGTGTATTGCATAATTATAGATTCACATACGTATCACCACTGAATAAAGCATAGATAAATCGCATTTTATCGTCTGAATGCGCTGTGAACTAAGATAAAACACAGATAAAAGCTTTTGAATAAAGTGAATGAACTTTTACATTTTATATGAAATAATACGAACACCTTCATTAATTACATTATTTATAATTATAGTGAAATATGCTTAATAAAACATAATGTCGGATTTGTAGTGTTTAAGTAAGATCAGTGAAATGTAAGCGATTGACCGAAGACAAAAAAAAACATATATTACATTAACACAAGACGCATAATGAGTTCTTAAGCTACATCGAACAATCTGCCCATGTCAAAAATATGTCACATTCTGGTGTATAGTTAAGAAAATGATTAATTTAGGTGATCGTGCGCAGAGCGCAGCTGCTGATGGAGTTTATTTTGCGAACCAACCTCTGCCAGCATTGCTTCCTCAGCCATAAAAAAATATCATAAGCATTTATATAACAATACTAAAATAAAATAACACATATAATGTATTTGTATAATGACAATCTTCGTAACTTTAGTGTAACATACAAATAAAATGTATTTCGCAAAATTTTTATAACTTTATTATGAAATCAAATGGGTTATCTGTAATGTTATTTTGACAGTCTCGGTAAGCACGATTCATGCAAAGCACTAGAAACGTCGTGCTATAATGTAACAAATTCGCGGTTATATCGTCTACTATGATTTGTATGTATTATTAAATGTAACACCCATTTTATATTTATTTTCCTTAGCACCACCGTTGTTAATTACATTTTAACTGTGTAGAAATGAAATAGTAAACTTTAAATTGTATATTTATACAGTCCTTTCAAGAAGGGAACGTACCTCCCCCTTAAAGGTCTGCATCTCTCTTGTAAGCATCCTGGCGTTACTGGTGTCTATGGGCGGCGGTGAGCACTTCACTCAAAGTGATCCACCTGCTTGTTTGCCTCCTGTTACATAAAAAAAACATATAAACAGTTATGTAAACGCTACTCTATCTATGATTCTAAAACTTTACTCGAAAAAAGTACTATTGAATAGGTAATGAATGAATGTTAGAAATGACGTATTTTTTTCAAAACACATCTTTAGTACAGTCCTGTATTTAGGTTGACAATAGGCAGGTACTTAGTTAAATGACGATTACACAAATAATCTAAGTGCTGTTGACATCCGCTCTGATTGGCCCTGTATGCCTCCTTGAGCTCACTGAATATCACCACAGTACATAATACAAATCATAAATTAATTACACAGTTGTTGTATTGTAAATTTGCATCATTTGATTATCATTTTTGGATGTTAGCAGTTAAATTTATTTAATATTGTACAAGTAAATAGTGATATATAATTTAAAAGTTATTTTACTTCTTAAACGTGTAACTCAGTTTAAAAAGTACATATTTTATGTACATTGTTTCAGTAAAAAACTATTTGATATATATTAACGAATGTAATTTTGGAGTGATTCCAATAACTTTACTAAATCATAAAAAAATATATATTAAAGAAAATTCACACAAAAACTTTTCACTGCCAGTTAACACACTGTGAAAACTTTATCGTTGGTACCACGGACCGTTTGGTATGCGAATACAAAAGGCACATTCTATTTTTAAAATCAAATGAGCTTCAATTTTCGGAATTTCCTATAAAAAATCAATTTCACAAAAACATCCTGCTTTTCTGTAAAGGACTTTTATGACTTATTAAGCTGCTTAATTTTATAATAATTGTTTTTTTTTTGAAAAATCTTTTAATCTAGCGCAAATAAAAATATTACGGCTGCATTAGCTAAAAGGTTTTGCGTGTTCTACAATTGATTGGGCACGTTCGAATCGGTTACATTGTCGCTACTCCAGTTTCAATTCAATTTATAACGTCCATTGACGTGTCCAGCACATAATGGAAATAAACCAAAAGTGAATTTCGAAACACTTTTAACCGCCTCAGTTCACCATTGACTTATTGATATTGCGGAAAATAGTCTACATGTCCATTAAAACTGAAACTAATTTGATATTTTTGTTTAATTTAAACCTTCTGTTGCGAATGCATTTTGTAGTGCATGGACAATGTGTGCGAAGGCGCGAATTGATGGTTTTGAATCCCCATGGTGCAAAAATTAGTTACCATAAAGACTCGAGCTGGTAGCAATAATGAGAGAATCTTGCTAAGATATATATTGGTCCTTAGTTCTTTCATTTCATTAGTTTTGCATTTTTGAACTAGCATAGTTGTTTGTAATAACAACAGTGGTCGTAGCTGATTGATGACTTAAATAACATAAATAAATTCCTATATCTACTTGATCTTTAAGTTAAGTTCTTTTGAGTCAGACCTTTTCAAGTGGATTTGTATTATTAAGGCTATATGAAAGAACGAGTGACATAGGCTTAGGAGGGTCGCTAACTGACACTTTTCAACATATAGAAATATAAAATATAACATTCATATACATTAGGTTTTTATGTGCAAATAGTGAAATAAGTAAATACACTATGAGCCTCCTAATCAAATATCCCAATATGTTTATCGTGACCCTCAAATTTTGCTGAGCTCCACAACTGTGGGTGTATGCATAATGCATGTATCTGATTGTGTCGCACGAATCTTTGTATCTCAGACGTATTGCTGACTATCTGATTTATTCCGAATCAATTATGATAATCGCTTAGTTTTCTCTGATATTTCATATTTTCTGGAAAATGTGTTTTTCGTTTGTATTGCATGTTGCACGTTTAGATTCAGTTCTGACAAGATATTTATTGTATTTGATGTTAGGTGAACGTTTGCAATTATTGTTTCTTTTATACCATTGCAAACACTCGCGTTCACGCTTTAACCCATAATTATGTCGTAAAATATGCAGATCTATTTTTTTAAAACCGGTACACACCACACAACATAGATGTTGGTATCTGTGTATTTAAAAAAAAACCTTTTTTAGTATGAACCCAATGTCTCAAATAAAAAAAAATGCAAACATTACAAATGAAGATATTTAATTTAGGCAACGGTTTTAACAAGGTTAGTCCTAACATAGCTACTTCCCAAATGAATGGTGTGTCAACAGGCGGACGGACAATTCTGAAATTAAATCCTCAGTTCAGTAGAGTAACGATTAATTATTCATGAGACTCGTTACATTTCGTATAATACCTATATCCACTATTCCTATTGTGACAGTATAGTTATGAAAACTATGGACGGCGACACCTTTATGGTGTGCCTCTTCTTTTATAAAAGTTTTAATATATAAAACGTGTAAACGATTTTTTCAAATTAGTTCTTCGTCGTCGTTGTCTTCCAATAGTTAATCCGCTAAGAAATTAACGAAATTTAAAAACGTTTTCACATAGGTGATAAATACATAATAGTACTTTAGTGCTTACAACACCTCGGTAGAGATACTTTATACAACGCGAGCGACGTACATTGAATTCCTTGTTGCGCTCAGGATTCTAATCCAGAATCCTTCGTTCCTCTAAGGATTCTTTGAATAATCTATTATTAAATCCTTACATCGTAACCATGGCAACGTGTAAATGATGTATAAGCTGAAATTGGGTAAAATTTAAATGTAGATTTCGCGTTTTGTTTACTCTTATACAATATTTATGGATAATTAATTTTTGCTTGCTTTAGTTGTATGACAAGAGGATTCGAGTTGCCAAGTACCAAATAATAGCTGAAAAATGGCAAAGTATTTTGGTTGCCCAATTGAACAATACGTTTTAGTCAAACCCTTTTGTATTCAAACAAATCCGAAAGCTATTTACAAAGGCTTAGACTGGGCAACTCCTTCAGGAAGGTCAAGTATAATCGTATTTTTCTTATATAGTTGTTTTTTACTTAATTTTACATATTATTATTTTTTATTCTTGGGCAATATGGAGAGCAATAAACTGCTGTTATTTATTTATTTTCAAACTTAACCGAACAGAACTCACAATTAACATAACTAAAGGAATAACGCATAATAAGCGATTTCTTATAGACAATCCCAAACAACAGAATTCTCAAAACTTATACTTTATTATTATAAATTTGATTTGTTTTATATCTCTTATATATATAAATCTCTACATAACCGATTTTAAATTAAATTGGCACACCGTGGGCAGTCTGGTCCAACTTGAGATATAGGACAGCTTAGATCTTTAATTATAGTCGCAATTTTATTTTATTGCAAATTATTTGTTTATATAATTAATTGACAGTCACAATTATCTGTTAACTCCAAAAGATTCTAACAGATGTCAATACTTTTAGACTGGATTGAGTAAGTAATCAATAGATGGCACTGTTATGGTAAACCGACAAACGTGTCATATAAGCTACGAGTACAATTCAATAGCATGACTACCACGTGTTATTGAGGCTAAAGTATAAATTAAATTTATTTTGTCGTAAACGAAATACCGTGAAATTCAATTATTTCTACTTCTTTAATAATTTATATGGCAAAATAACTTTTGCCAATTCAGCTAGTATTATATATGTTTTGATTCCTAGAAAAGATAAAACGTATTACCGCCGTGATCTAGATTATTCTCTATGTAATTAGACATTTCTTGTTTAACTTAAGAGCTTGTCAATATCATCATGAAGTCCACTCCCAATCTGATTAAGTATTAAATAACACTCAAACTCCTCAAAGTGTTGCGCTATTAATTTATTATACTTTAAGAAACAACTGTCGAATTTTACGACAGGGCTGGACTTTGGTGTAATTGGCCCCCAGCAGTTTATTTATCTTTCATATTTTATCTCGTAGACTTAATTTTACGGCAGGGTCGGATTACTTAGCCATTATAACTCTCTAGATAGTGTATGCTTAGTTTACCTAAGGAATAATTTTGTTTAGGACTGAAAGCCTCATATGTACTTGAGAGTAAGGTCAAGTTCATTTGAAGCTTTAGTTGTCTAGCTACAAAGATATAATTAATATGTTTAAGTATCATTACTAGTTTCTACATGGTAGTCACGTCGGACATACGTTTAAATTATAGGGTTTTTGCTACTTTATGACTGCATGGTGCAACAACTACGCCACGAAAATTTTTTTTACCAGCTGACGGCGCTCGCGTCTGACATCCAATGAGTTAAAATTGAGAGCACTTTATAGAAAGTTGGTTGGATAAAAGTGTGTATAATATCCGATTATTAATCCTATTTGAATTGTCAAAAAACAATTGTTTTAGTTTAATTTGTAAATTAAAGTAACAACACAGTCGTCCTTACGGCGCAGATGAAGTCACGTGACCATTTAAAAAATAATAACTGAAGTAATAATGTAAAATAAATACTATAGAAATGGATTAAAACTTAGCAGCTTCATTGTGGCGAAACTTTAAAGTCGGTCATAGCTTTTAATTTCTAATAACATTCTCTACGTGAAGTACTTCAGACGTCGTTAATCTTCTTGAGAAGTCGATCGGACGATCTAATACACGAGAAGGCTCTCTCAACCTTTCTTAGCGCTAACCTGACAATTAACTGACGGACTTAACTTATTTTCGAACTATGACAGCAAAGACTGTATATATGTTTTAAAAGCTAGGTGCTAAAACTTAAACTTAAGCTTCTCTAGAGCCTGATCGTAAGAATCAGATTTGTCCTTTAATTGGAAGTATTGGGGTCATAAAATACACTTTAAAGTATTATTTTAATTCGTTTAAATAACATATTTTTCATTTTCGGTCTATTTTTTTATTAACATTATCTATTCAACTTAAACCCCGTTCTTTCAATGTTCTTGGAATCATACGTTTTGAATGTTTTGTTAAAACAAAATTACACATTTTGAATTATGTATATCATGATAACTGCTGAGTTATTAAAATCCAAAAAGTAGGTATTTTACACTTAAAGTTAAGATCCTTTTACGAACAAGGCTACATTTATAAATTTTGGTTTCTAGTCCGACTCATTAAATATATCAAAGGCGGGTCGGCATTAAACGTTTATATAAATCGATAGACTATCAACCTGCATAGGTTTTGATATTTTAAATCATAGTGATGTAGTGATATAACAAAAATAGTTTTTAAATAAATATTTGACATATTTCACGATCTCGCAATAGTTTTATAAAGCACGTGGGTATTTATTTAAAGTATATATGTGCCATGTTATTACACCCAGAGCGCCGCCAACAAATTTTCTAATCATTAAGTTGACCTTACCGGGGATTACCCTGGGCCGTCTGTTCGGCATTGCCTTAACAGTTGGCCTGATTATGTAAATAGATGGTTTATTCGTAATAAATTTAAAAGTCACAAAAACAGTATTGTACTAGATTTAATATCGTAGAATCAATATAACATTGAGTATGTTGCATATATGAAAGAAGAAAACGCATATTCATACTTGCTTACTGCTTACGAAAAATCCCCAACTACACATTCAAGATACCGACGCCTGCCAAAACCGAGCATAACCATACAATTACAAGGAAAATGTCCTTTACCGAAGACATTAGGAATCCGATAGTACTTGGCAACAGTCATAACCCGAACATTGTTCATATGACAACAGTTTATATGTTATGCAATTAACGTAGTTTAATTAGAGTGAAGCTTGAGAAATCTTGGCATGCTTCCGACTTGTGACTTAATTGTGAACCGTATCAAACTAATTTCTTTGTGTTTAATGTTTTATTTTTATTTATTTATCTTTCTAAACAGAATCGTGTCAGGGATCAAGTGTGTACGTCAATAATATTCTTTTAAACAAAGGCTTCCAGTAAACAACTGAGATAAATTTGTAGTGTGGGTATCTCCCACACTACAAACTCAGTTGGTAGCTATAATTCTTCTATTTGTACCATTATGTTGAATTTTTTTATGATCAAACTGTCGTTACTTACACTTGTAATAAAATTATTTCATAAATCATTGAATATTTTTGTATTCAACTGATAGCAAAGCAACCAGACTAAATATTGATTAATGCATTTCCAAACACTCTAGCAATTAATTTTATTCATATAAAAATGTTTTATATAAACACAAATAAAATAATTATTTGTATATTGTTAACAGTTTTAAGCTATATACAACCAGTAAATTCGAATATTAAAAGTTATAAAACTTGTTCAACATTTGTCGACTTAAACTTTTATTCCATTCCTCCTGTCAAGCTAAGTAGTTCGAACTTTTGTCATACAAGTTTTATTCTGATAAATATCTTATTTCTATCTATAAAGGAATCTATGGAGCGTTGCATATCTTATTTACTTGCATAACCTTAAAGCCTTTTTAGAAAGAAAATTCTTGAAGAAGATTATAATCTATATCTATACTTAAAATAAGACAGTAAAAATCGAATGTACATTAAATATTTTTCCAATAAACTAAAAGGAGGCAATTAAAGAAGAGTCATAGAAACCAAAAAGACATTTTTTGGAATTCTTGTCTGTCTGTCTGTCTGGCACTCACTTCAACGCTATATACTTAACCAAATTACACGTGGGCGAAGCCGCGGGCGGAAAGCTAGTCCAAAATATTAAAAAAAACACTTAAAGTAGGTATATTCTTTGGCGATTTATAAGTGTACGAAACATTTACGACGATTGAAAGAATTCAAAAAATTGTTGATCACTTAATATAACCAAAAATATTATAAGAAAACTCCGCAAGAAATAAGCGGATATAAAGCAAACACATATATTTTGGACAGAAATCAGGATGGCATAAATAATAAGTTACTTTGGCATCCTTTACGGCGTCCGGTCAAAATGGCGACGGTGTAAATCTTACATTAGTCGGGGAGCTTTTAATTATTTTTGCCGTTTGTATTTAGAATACTCTTATACCGGATTAAAAATATATATTACAAATATTATTCAAGCCTCGTGTCCGATTATGTCCGAAAAAAAATCCGCCGTGTTAGGTTATAGTTCTAGACGATTCTAAACTATTTTACTCATATCGATAATAAGGTAGAGATACCTATAAATTGCAGTAACAAAGTTTTTCGTGAAATATATATACAATTTCATGGTTAACGATCGGGACTTTCGGGCCTGCATTGGTTTCTAATGGTCAAAGAGTCTGCTTCCTTACCTTTCAAAAATAAATTAACAGCTTCCTTGTATCTGCGTTGATTTCCAAAAAAAAAAACAGAAAAGATTTTTGCTAAATCTGTTAGGCACGTCATATTTTTTTATTGCGTCACATGTTTTTCCATCAAGTTTTATATTTAAGTTGTTGTCATAAGAGATAACACTTTTTTGTCGTATTTATAGTTACATTGTTATCATTGTGGACCGAAAAATTTCCCGTTATATTTCCAGCTTGTTATCGTGGTCGTGTGGATGCGATAATGGGGCCTATCGAGAATTATTTCGTAACGAATTTGTCAAAGAAATACTGTACAATTCACCCATCACTATAAATGAAAGCTAAGCTATTTAAAGATCAACAACTATTAATAAAGAATGTGGTCTATTAAAATTGTCAAGTTTCACTTCCATTTACTATTATTTATGAAACGAACTAAATATTCTCTAGTTATCAGGTCCACATAACTTAAAAAAAAATAAAAATAGTAACATTTAATGGAAGCCTCCCCAGAGCTACGCCTTAAAACATCAAATTCTGATTTTTTTTGAATAAAATGGTTCTTTCTGTTCCCACATTTTCATTCGGCGCAGTTTCAAAAGTCCTAACAAAAAATACTGATTTAAAATCAGAAAAACTTTTCACTGACTGTATAATACTGAGATGAATTTTATAAAAATGTTTTTAATATTAAAATATTTATTAATTAATATAATATAATATATAATATTTTATATAATACATAATTTTGTATATGTTAATTTGATTAAATTTAAATATTTTACAACTGCTACTTTATATCTGGAAGCCAGTAGAAGGTCCGGAATATTCCGCAGAATGAAACCTAGAGAGGCTGGGGACGAGCTGGCGAGCTAAAAAAATGGCGGAGAGTTTCTTGCCAGTTCTGGCCCGCTTTACGCCCTTGATTTGGGAACTAGCAGTAAATGTAAAGTCGAAAATTTTTATGTTATTTTGTTGACGATTCATAACTGTATCTTAGTTACCTATATGAAGATATTTTTGATTTACTTTTTTGCTGACTGCCAATCCTCACTTGTTGGCCAGGCACTCTTAGATGAAGAAGACTTTACATCTGAATAAATAACAATAAATAATCTCAAGTGTATCTGGTACATGTGTATAAAATAAAAAAAATCTTTTTTTGTAGTTAAGATGCGTAACCATTATCAGAGAGGTCACTCAGTATACAGATAAAATTTGCTTAATCTTATGCTATTCTTCACACTCAAGAGTCTAAGGTTAACATTTCTCGAATCGAATAACTTCTAGAAGCGAATATCTGTTGTTGATGTTTTTATAGCACAGGGGGCAAACGAGCATGAAGCACACCATAAAGGTGAAGAAGCCGCCCATAGACATTCATGTCGCTGGTAGCTCATGAATTCGTTGCCGGCCATCTAAGAAGTGGTACGCTCTTTTATCGAAGCAATCGAAGTCGTATTGGTTCATTAGTTTGTATTCAACCAAAATATATCCGATGATCGTAAACACATGTCGGCAAAGTCTTTTAATCGACATAAAAGCATATCGAAAGATTGAAAAAACATCAGCAACAACGACGTTCAGTATTTTTCGAATCAAAAATACTGAATTATTTGATCAAGCGGAGTTTACAAAGTGTAAACAAAAACAGTATTAAACCTTTGCGAAAAGTTGTTGAAGTGAATGTAATTCGTTACGAGTACATTCACGAATGAATGGGCATTCATTCGTTCGTTCATTAAATCTGGTTTCATATCCACGCTGCGCCAGCTGATCAATTAGTTAAAACAGGTTTTCGTCGAACGTAAAATTAGAATAATTCATCATAGCTCATTAGAGGCAGAATTATTAAATACAATCACTTACATTAACAGAATGACGACATTCTGCGTATTTTATAGTCGACTCAATCACGTGTTTTTGTGTATTTGTGAACTAAGGAAAACTTTATTTGATATTATTTTTACAATATTTATTCATATATTTCACATATGTTTTTCATTGCAAAAACCAATTATTGCAACTTTCCTTCAGTCATTCACTTGCTCTCATAGTTTTTATCAAACATGCTCGGTGGTTTAGGGAGACTTACTCTCCCTTCACATTCGCCTAATGAGTTCATTCTCATTCATTCATCATCAGATCACAGCATTCTCTTATACACATCATTGCTTTTATAGTTTGTAAACAGACAACAAGAATTATAAGAATACCACTTCATTAAAACAAACTTATAACAATAATAATGGCTTAACCAAATTCTAAAAGAAAAATCGTTCCAGTTTTTCTTTAAAGTAAAACATACGACGTATAGCGGAAATTAAATTTTCAAAGTTATCTAGATTAAAAATTTAATATCATTCCATTTCTCGCCTATTCGATTCGGATTAAACCATTTCTAGTTACGTAATATTCACGAGATGTATGTAATGGATTTAATATGAACGTTTGAATACCTAAGTTAAAATACATAGCAACGCAATGTTGTTGATTTATAATCATTTTAAAACCTGAACAAGACTTTTTGAAGAATATGGCATTTATATTTCGCCAATAGTGCTACCCTTTATAAAAATATAATACAATTAAATAAAAAAACAAGATACAAACCTTTTAATAGGCGGGTATAATGTCTTAACGATTTCCTTCCATATAAATATAAAAATAAATAATCAAGATCCAATACTCGTGGGAAAGCACTGTACTGTATGTACTGTGTTTATTAATGAACACACTACAAATATTTCAAAGTCTAACATTCAAGAGATATAAATGTCCATATTGGTATTCTAAGTCTGGTTAGGGCAGTGGCATATCGGTTAGCCAAGATTGAATAGACGGTTTGTAGGCTCGATACGAAAGCATCTAGTTTACCTGAAATCCTTATTGATTTTACCGGAATAGGATATTCTCGTTGTTTCACCGCATATATTTTATGTATCGATGTGGTTGGATACATTGAACTGGTATTAGACATCTCCAGTTAAACTTATCGTTTTCGATGTCTTCAGTAATTTAATTTAATAATAAACATATATTCGCAAGATCCTATTGTCAAGATCATATTGTCCCAAGATCCGTTGCTTATTTTCATTACCAATTCCCTCATACCGTGCTTTGCTGCCTAATAATCGGTCACCACTATATGACTTTTCTTTCCTGCGAATTCTGTGGATCTCAGCAGGTTGCTATTTCAGCCTTAAAACTCGAATTTTCTTATTTCCAAATAAAATTACTTAATTAATTAAGAAATAACAATCAAGTTTAACAGTTATGAAACTAAAAAGCTTTTCATTATATAAGTACGATTATATTTTTTTGTATATTATAAATAATAAACACTTTCTTCATATAATGAAATAGGGCAACAGTATTTCATGAAGTAGTGAACAATTGTAAAAGGCTCAGAGAAATAACCTTTGCGTGTCTGAACTCGGAATATTGTAGTACACGAAATTGCTTTTGACTATCAATAAAATATTATGATACCCTCATGATAACCTTTCAGGTAATAAGAGGCTACTTTATCTTTATAACACTATTAAAAGACAAGTATTATAAATATAGATGTTTGTATGGTACAATTAATACGAGAAACATTTCTAAATAGTTTTTAATCAACATTAAATGAATCCAAATTTTATTATATTACATATAATTAATATTTAATTACATATAGTTAATAAATAAAAGCCAAACTGTCTTAATTCAAGAGGCAATTTTACATGAAATAACAAATGAAACTAATTTATCAATTTAATATAATTGTGTCTAAGGAGTTCAAGAATGGAGGCCATAATAGCCTTACTTAAACACCTAAGAAAGTGAATTGTGTATTTTTCTACCGTTTTTTACATAGGTACAGAATGTGTACCCATTATTTCACAAAATATATAGAAAATGTTTCAAAATCGGGGCACCAATATACTAGCTAATACTAGTGCAATTATCGTATGATCTCAAAAGTATCCCGAAATATTTAGCTTGCATTTTGACGTGCGGTTTTATCCATAAAATGTCACGTACAATGTGGTTTCACAAAAGTTAAATTCCCAGAAATTACGCCGAAAATGGAATTGTAACAGTCAACTGTGTGAAATATCAAATTGTTAATCTATACCCGAGGCTATTTTTTCAGAGCATGTTATGCTTATAACACAGATTATAAATGTTAATACTTTAGTTTGTCCACAGAGTAAACATTTGTTATATAAAACGCTACAAATAAAGGTTACAATACAATTTGTATTAATAGTGAAGCGATACTTTAAAATTTCAATAAAAAACACATCGAATTTTGTATTTATATTATTACTTTAAATAGACTGAAGCGTGAAGTTATCGGTGATAGAATTAAAAATAAACACTCTTTGATCTGAACATAGCAAGAGCTTAACAAGCACTTCATAAAAAAACTTCAGAAGTCACTAATTAAGAAAACTTGGAAGAGACAAAAAAAATTGTTAAAGTTGATGGTTCAATTAATAGAATTCCCTTTTTTTCATTGCTTTATCAAGTTACTTCAATTCTGAACTTACTAATGTTTTTGATCGTTGGATCATATTAATTGGATCCTGAAAAATGTGATCAAAAGAATTTTTTACCTTCGAAAAATGATTAAAGATGCAAATTTAAAAGGAATTTTAATCAATAATAATCATAATTTTTATATCTATCATTACTGGTGTTGTTGATAAATTAAATAGGCAACTAAAAATAATTTGATATATTATTTTATACATAAAACATTTATTAGCTATTGAATATGTTACCCAAAAAATAATTGCAAATTAATACTCTACGTTCACATTCAAACTTAACTATTTTGTGAAGTAAACGTATTCATAAACTGAAAAGTGTCGAGTTTCCACACAATTTGTGTATTCATACAGCTATTCTATTCAAAAGATCCACGTCTGTCCGTTTCCCTTCACTCGTCAAGGCCACGGATTGATTTAATCAACCTGAAAGATCTGACATATCATCGAATATGTATCGTTACTTTTCGCCAACGTATTTAAATAGCCCTCAAATATTTGTAATATATTTCGAAATATATCACACTTAATATATTTAAGTAAATATTACTATATATCCTCGTGGGGTATCTTACGTAGACAACTATTTTAACAAGCAACCGTAGTGTATTATAATTCAATTAATAAGACAATATCATCCTTGACGATCGAATAAAAATAAAACTGCTATTTAACAATATTTAAAATATATTACGAATTTATGAGAGCTAGAAAATAGAAAATTTAAAAGCATAAACGAGACTACTCTATTGGTCCGCTGAGTAAGCGTTCAGTTCCCAAAAGATCCTGCACTGAAAAATAGAGCATTTATTACTTCATGGGCGGATGACATTAAAAACCGCTTAGTAGTGCGCTGCGAAATATCGCCGACTACGCTAGTGACCACGAGGTTTATGCTAGAAATGATATCACATTATTTTTCCATAGAATTTAATTACTTGGACAGTTTGAAAAATAAGACATACTTGATTTGAGATATAATAACCAGACAAATTTAAAAATACTCAAATATTACTGTGATAAGCAGTTGTAATAGATCAAATTCTTATTCATCTTAATTCTTCGACAATTGTTTAATATATAAAATGGGTTACCATGAGCAAGAAACAGAACGGAATTTGACTAAAGAAGTACTTACTATAAAGAAAAATATGTTTTTAATTGAGTTCAAACAATATTATACCTACATAGAATACTCTATGTTACTATCTTTTAGCTTAGCCGCGTTATTTTATTCGTCACAACCTTCAACCAGCCTCAGTAAAAAAAGTATAAAAAATGTAATTAAATTTGTAGGATCAAAGTCTGCGGCGGCTGGCTTCAACGTGCTTTGCCGTTGCAAATCTCATTAATTTCACTAACTAGTAAGAATAAAAACAAGTTTCGCATGTTTATGCAATTTTTTTAAATACGGCTCACTCAGTTGGATTACAAGTAATTCTGTGAAAGTTTCCGGGCTCTTAATCCACTTCTTTAGGCCATAGTTGAGTAACAAAATTAACCAAAACGATTTTACAAAAATTTGCAAAACCATATCCCCATAATTAGTTGGGATGTAGGAGACTGTCAAGACTTAAGCCAAGTCATCTCTGATCTAGTAAAAAAAATGTAATCGATCTAGAGAATGACCCTAGCTTATTATTATTATATAAGACTATCTGTTTAAATGAAAACATTACTAAATAGTGACATAACATGAACAGGAATTAAATTATCTGTTAGTTCAAAGTTTAACTAGGAAGAATTATAAATCTTAACAATCGTGTAGGTAACTAATTAAATTGATCTTGAAAATGGCTAGCAATTTCGTTAAAAACTATGTACCTAATTTTTTTGCGTGTGCGTCCTTGGATTTAAAAGTAAGAAATTCTATCATTCGAACTGCTTACTGCTGGTATGAGCGATGTAGGTTTGTGACGTCATCACACGGAATGCAGCCGCAGTTTGAACTTGTCTCTATAAACAATCTTAAGGTAATAAAGTATCATACGGTCATTTACATTTAAAAGGCCCCCAGTCAAGTGGGAAACAATATAATAAGTAATAAAATTATCAATAAAATAACATAGGCGCGGCTGTGACGTCTAAAGTATGATAACGGATAGTTCAATGTCTTACTGTTCACAAGTGTATGCAATAAAAACATAATCTTTGTATATGATATACCTCACGGCAATCTTATAAAGCAGCGTTTATAGTATTTATTTATTCTACTATGTATAATAAAACTACTATATAATAATAATACTATGCACAGAGAATTTATTAAAATCCTCACCGCGGATGTTGCAAGAACAAGATTTGTAATTTTAAAATGCAATAATTGTAAAACGAAATTACGAAAACATGAAAACTATCAAATTAATAATTTCATCATAAGCAGGTATTTTATAGGTTTCCCTATTTAATGCCGCGCGTCGGCCAAATGGAAAACAGATAACGTATTTATATTTTATAATACTCAAACAAAAATTACATTCCTAATCTTTATTCAAGTACCCAATTATACATATTAATATTATATTACATTAATATTATATTACATAGGTATATTTGTGAATTAAGTGTCGAAACTTGCAATAGATATGAAATAAAATTTGACTGCGTTTTTCTAATTTGTAAAGATATCAAGGTTTTATCATTATTAATAATCGCAAGGAATAAACATCCAAATGCAAACATCAAAATTGTAAAACATTCAATTACCTGTAGACTTCGTAGAACGGAACGTAAAATAATTTGTCAATGTCATCGGAATACAATTCACGTTTCACAAATTATATGGGAAGGTATGCAACTTGCAAATGTCATTCAGTGTCTCCGGTCTCGGCTGTCGGTTGAAAAGTTGATAACAAAAAGAAAGTTTGCAAGTACTTGTAGGTACTATTAAAAGTGATTTCATTTCAGTAAACAACTAGAGGTAGTGTTTTCTGTGTTACATTATCAAACCTTACAAATAACAGATGTGAGTAATTCCGTGATCTAAATTAAACGTGTATGTATTGTATAGGTTATTTAGGTCAATTATTATCTTGTAGTCATGTAAGGAGGAATATTAGTTATAGGGTATCGTACAGTTTTTAAATCTTAGTAAATATTATGTTTTAATGTTAGACAAGAATCTGCTTTTCAAAAACAGTGAAATTTGAATTGTGCTTATATATTACCACTGTCCTTGTAAAGTTATGAATACATAGAATGTTTTCACTTATTGCATCAATATTATATGTTATGCTAGATGGGTAAGTGTAGGTTATACCTACACAAAGTATTAAAGATATTGAATTGTGACAGATAATTACATGATGTGCATTATAATTATTTGTAGATTAAACTAAAAAAATGGTCTCATGATTTATTGACACTGATTAAACCAGTTTTTGGGAGATTATTTTATCGAGGTTTTATTTCTGGTTTACCATTCCCACATGTTAAAGTATTGACCTTTGCATTTAAATAAGAATGAGCAATCTGTAACTGCTTAAATCTGAAAATACTGGTTCTGTTTCTGTTCTTTTTTCATCATAATTTTCTTTATCAAGTGACTGACCTAATGACCTATGTACGTCAACAGTAAGTGATGAGGCTAACATTATGTTTACGCATAATCAGTACAAATTTGAAATCGACAATGAGAAGTCACACATACATTGATTCGTTGGGTTTTCCCAGGTAAATCAAAAACATTTTTACCTGTTGTGTGCTTCTTTGTTTTTGGTTGAACTGTATCAAGCTTAATTTTTTGTAACTGCACTATCTCTTACTTTTGTATATTTGACACAAACCTTGGAAGATAACTTATAGCTATATGTGTTATGTAGGTAGTGATGCACCAGATTGTTAATATTGTGGAGTGTATTAGGATGTTCTCCAAAAGATTTTGTAAAAGTAGTTTTCTTCAGGCTGCAATCTACTGTAGTTTTACTTAACATTGGTTTTTTTCAGCATTATGGCCCGTATTCTAGATGGTAAGGGCCTTGCAAGTGATATTAAAGAAGAATTGAAAGTTAAAATAGAGAACTGGGTAAATCTTGGTAATAGAGCACCGTCTTTGCGCTGTATAATTGTTGGTGATGATCCAGCTAGCAAAACATATGTTCGAAACAAAATTCAAGCAGCATTAGCTGTGGGCATTGATGCAGAAACAATCAAGTATGATGACACATTAACTCAAGTAGACCTGCTGGAAAAAATTGATTCACTGAATAAAGATGAGTCTGTGGATGGTATTCTAGTCCAACTACCTTTGCCTGGCACAATCAATGAAAGGAAAATTTGCAACGCTGTGACACCAGAAAAAGATGTTGATGGTTTTCATATAATAAATGTTGGACAGCTCTGTTCAGATATGCCCACTATGGTTCCAGCTACTGCCTTAGCTGTTATTGAGATGTTAAAACGGTAAGTGTTTTAATATGACAAAGCACTGAAAACAAATGAAATTTAATTGACTGTAAAATAAAATGTCATTTCAATACACAAGTTAATACTCTGTAATGAAATGTTGGTTAAGTTTTTTTTATATTTGATTGTAATATTACACATATGTCTTGAATTAATGATTCAATCAAATGAGATTTCATTGTATAACATTATTATTGGATTAACAGCAAAGGCAAATTGTTGATGTTTTACAAAAAAAAGGCAGGGTATACATATCCCCTGATAAACATTTTTTTATATGCATTTGTCAAATAGAAAACCGTTTTAAACTGCTAGACAGTGCCCAATTACGAGAATATTTAATACTACTAAATCATTTGTAAGTAATGCATAGTTGGTTCAAAAAAAATTGAATGTAACACTTGATAATCTTTTAGGTTCAAAATCGATACGTTAGGGCGTAACGCTGTCGTTGTAGGGCGCTCAAAGAATGTTGGAATGCCGATAGCTATGATGTTGCATAGTGACAAAAACCATGACAGCGGCCTCGGTATGGACGCAACAGTGACAATTTGCCACCGATACACGCCCCGCGAACAATTAGCTACATTTTGTAGAAACGCTGATATAGTGATCACCGCAACGGGTAAGAAATTCATCATTTTTTAACTACAATATTGTATTATTTGCCTAAAATTAAATTGAGCTGAATTGAACACACATTGAGATTGCCTGAGGTGTTTATATTTAAATGGAATTGATAAACATTAAAATATTTATATTTTTCAAATTAGGCGTACCAAAACTAATTCAAGCAGATATGATAAAGCCAGGTGCAACTGTGATTGATGTTGGTATTACGAGAGTATCTGACGAACAGGGAAAGACGAGACTTGTCGGCGATGTCGACTATGACGGTAAGTCATTCTAAATTATTGTACAGTTTTGAAATATGTTATATGTATTTTATAACTATATGTTTTAAGTTTAAAAATGTCAATATAGAAATGTCATACTCTCACAGAGGTAGTCAAAATCGCTGGTGCAATTACACCAGTGCCGGGAGGAGTGGGTCCCATGACAGTCGCAATGCTTATGCATAACACATTCCTAGCAGCACAGAAGATTCAAGAAGCCAAAACCTTGAATTGAAAATTGCCTCTCAGAGGTTGTCCTCGAATAGGCATTAAAGCGTTTACTGTTTGCTACTTAATGTTTGGCATCTTTATTATGGTCTTCCAAACGTAACTAATATATTTTCATTTACACTACTTTATTTAAATGAATTGTTTTTGAATTTTTTGACAAAATGATATGACAATATTATTTAACAGCGGTGCCTTATTAGTTTTAAGTTTTAAAAGTATTATGTTATTTATAATATGGTGTAGGAAGCATCTGAGTCTCAGATATATTGTTAATTTACATCACCTATAGAGTAAGTATTGATAAAATCTTGTTTGTCCTTGTAAAAAAACATACATTCCAATACAGTGTGGAAAATTTCGATGTTATTTACTATGCCCCACCTTGTACTTGTATGACATGTATAATTGATATTAATTTAACTATTTTTTAGGACACTTGTTTTTGACTATTTTCTTAAGACACAAATGTAAAATAAAGTTACATATTTAAAATGTCTTTTATTCATACAAATATATTACACATACGTCTGGAAGTGGATATTAATAACATTTGTGTATTTAATTACAATCGTTTAAGATAATAATTACACAAGGTCGATTTATAACGTAAACAAGTGTTTCGATTGAAATCAATTCAAATGTAAAGTTAGTAAGTGTTAGTTAAATGGTTTTTAAACATTCGGTTAATTTATTTGGCAATTAATCTATTTAGGGTTGTTATTATATATTTTTTTATATTGTTATACTCGGATTTATTGTACAGACAACAAAACGATCACAGTATTTCAAACACATATAAAGATGCAATATAAAAAAATATAAAAAAAGAAATTAAATCTTACAAATAACAAAGAGCGAAAAATTAATCAAATACCAACTGTAAGTTAAGTGAGTCATGCATGGTGAATATATGAAATCGAGACAGCCTACATATTAAAACAGTATTCACCAAGTGTTTTAATTAAACAGACGTACACACTTTTATTGTTAATCAATTTTTTGTTAAAACGTTGGTACATTACCGGAAGATTTACATTTAACAAAACCACTATTGTAAAAAGACATACAAACAAACCAATTATATATATATATATTATATATATAAACAAAACAAGTATTTACGGTAAATAAAAAACCAACCAATATATATTATACAAACAAACCAAGTATATATGTATACGGTATATAGGGATTTCGTGAATTCAATTGTCCACCTAGATCAAAGTATACAATCTTATAAGGCTGACCTTTTGTGCGATGTAAACCATGGGTCTCTACGTGAACAAATTACTTACTGACCATAATTGTCTTATTGTCCCTTCCGAATTGGGCTTTAAGGTTTTTATAAAAGCTACGTATATTATATTCGCAATATGTTGAAATTATTAACCATTGGATTTATTAAATGTTAGTGCTCACTTGTTAATCTTATCGTTAATACAGAATGTGGTTTCAGACAGAGTTTGCTCTTATGTGCGATCAGGATAATCTTCGATATATAGGCTTTGAAGATGTATCAACAGCTGCACTATTATATAATATATGTATATACTAAGTGGGATTGTTACCACGCATATTGATAAGACACCATACATTTTGAGTTATTAACCAAAAATGTGTTTGGTTTAACACGTGGAACTTTTGGTACGAATCGAAAAATACTTTCGGGTCGTATAATTCATTTATAGCCGTTGTATGACCGACTCTTTAGGGAAGATAAAATATATTTAAAAATACTCTAAATACCAGGAAAGGCCTTTGGTAGAATTATTTTAAGCGTATTTTCGTTTTATACCACACACACATGTCTATATTTCACTACCTACATTAGTGCGGGAATTATATAGAGATTTAAGTGTTGTGCAGTCTTTTAGGCATTTGGACTACAAATTTGGAGTGCATTTAAAATCGAATCAAAATATACCTTTTGGTAGGTTGGTGAGCGACAAGAAAGCGTACGGAAAATATGATTAGTTAATTCTAAATATAACGATGGTGTCATATAAAGTACTAGTGAAGTACCAAAAAGGTTTCCAAGACACTTCGTTCAATTTCTAACCTGAAATCTACCGAAAATCCAAGAAGTTATCACTCAACAGGGCTATTAGTGTAATTCACTGTAACGTATCCGCCAAAGTAACTCTTACATTATAAAGTGTACTTATTCAGACTACGCAAACATGTAGGGACCCTCTGTAACTAATTATGAGGGATGTCTCTACAAATGAAACGTAGTGCAAAAATAAATCGTCGTACAGAATGCGACCTTAATAAAGTTTCGTCATTACCCTTTAAATATATCAAGCGAATGTGACTCTTAATTTCATAGATATAAATAATAAATTACTGTAATTTAACTAGACTGGTTGGAAAGTATGATTTAAATGTATGAAAACTGTTTAATGTATCCCTTTGTTATAATTAGTCCATTTAGGTGAGTGGTGGCAAGTAGCGAAATAACATGATATACCAATTTTTTTAGAGTACATTATCATGTATGTGTTCAACATTAATTGCTACAGAGTGTTTTCACGGTAATATAAAGTTTTACTTATAAAATGTGGGACATAGATAAATTATTGATAAGTGAAACTTAGTTTGTTGCCTTAATATATTTTTTTATATAACTTGTATTTTTTATTGTGATGAGTCAAGTTTATTTTTAAATCAACATATTTCTTGAATGAAAATATTTACCATCATTGCTTACACTGCTTTCATCTAATCGGAAAGCCATTTATGCATTTGCGATATAATTATTTATATGAAAGCATTTTATATTGTCCAAATTGAGAATGGTAGTCCGTTGGAGCAAAGTCTAGCGAATTGGACAGTGGCAAAAGATTTCTAATTGCAGTCCTGTACATTTAAAAGAGTTGCTAGTGCAAAATCAAAATAACCTTATTCATATAGGTAGGTGGCTCGCTTTTACTAAAGAATCGTCGAATTATAATAAAACAAATTGACTCTACAAATACATTTACTGCCAGTACACATAGCAAGGGCGTAGAGCAGACGAGAAGAAATTATAAGAAACTCAACGCCACTCCTTCAAATCGTCAATTATGTTCCACTGAAGGGTTGTATAGATTTGCAACCAGATCATGCTCCATCGATTATTGATTGATAATCAAATCTTGTTCAGAGAAAAAAAATATTACCAGTAATACTAATTTCACTAAAAAGTTCTTAAACCATAAATGTTCTATGTCAATTCGATACTCCGGACAATTTCATGCTGAACACACACTATTTATTTTAGCACTTCGTTTAACGAAGTCCATTTTGTTTTATAAATATTGAATTATCTTAATTTAAATACATTAATACCGTTTATGTTGGCAGAACACTCTTTTGTATTAATGTCGGTACTTTGAAACAAAAGTACACGTTTTTGTATCTGCATTCTCGTATGGTAGCTTATTGCGTTGGTAATGCTTGTTATATATTGATGTCGTATGTATTAATGTTCTTAATGTTATAAGCAGAAGCGTTTTTATATATGTCCAATTTTTTGAATTCCCCATATCATCACTCTGTTTTTGTTTTGTTTGATAAAAAAATGTATTATACACCTTGATCAGTTTTCAAATATATAAATATGTGTGGCCATCGTTATTGTTATTTGTAAAAGTGAATAGAATTTAAATCTGCATTTAATTTCGGGTATAATAATTGTTTTGGCTGTAGAACACTGACTTGAAGAGTGCCGCTCCAACTAGTGAAGGTTGGCAAAATCTAAGACTCCCCCTTAAAATCTAGGTACCAAGTTTTTATGCAAAATTCTAATCGCTAATAGTATCTAACTTGTGCCCAACATCACTATATTCCCCGGGCAGCAATACTATACAAGTGAGCTTCGTATTGGGTTTTCCTGCATTTACCAGTTTCAGCAACTGTCGCTACTTTTCGCAATATCACTCACTCGCTTAATGTATGCTTTATTTAATAAATGGCCTGCCAATTTTCATTGTTTTCAAAAGCAATTTCGTTACGTATGAAAGCTTTATATAGAGTTAAATTCGTCTTCTTTGATGTTACGTGGAATTGAGTTTTGAATAATAATGTTACGCCATAATTATTTATAGTTATACTCACAAAGGGGACTATTCATGAAATTTTACACTCATACAGGCAATGTTTTCACAAAATTACTAGTTTTGATATTCGTTCTACAGTAGTCATAGTAAATATTTTGTATTTCACAACTCTATCAGTTTCATTCATCATTAGGGCGCTTTATGCTTAAATTATTCTTCCTAATGATGGGGATATTACGCTGCTCGTAAAGTACACTTGAAAAATTCGTAATAATCGCATAGTCATTAATGAATAAAATAAAGTGTTATATGAATTTAGTTTCAAGGGTGCAAAGTTTAGCTACATTGAACAGAATATTTAACCATAGGTAAAGTCAAAAGTCTGGTTTCTTCATTTCGTTAAAAGATATTAATACCATCTAATAAACTTGTTTCAGATTTATTAGAATTTTCAACGAAATTAAATATTGAGCTACCAAGTTAAAATTATGTGTAAAAAATGGCTGCAATGTTTCAGATTACTGTATCTGTTATGTTAATCGTAAAAGATATAATTATGAATCCCTCGTTTATCTTACCGTGTAAGGTATGTGACATCTTCATATTATCATCATACTATATATTATTTTCTGCTTTAAACATTGTATCACTAATAAGAAGTGTTCCTATCCCTGATCCTTGCAAAATCCAATATACACTGTGTAAAAAACACTGCTTGATAAATAAAACGTTATCGGATAAATAAGTAACTACAAGTATGTGGCAATGAGAATACGTTACGCCTACTCTTCTATAGAGTAAAAGGCTTATAACTGGCTAACGATAGTTCGAGAAAATATAGTGGCACAATTGACATGTAGTTCGTAAGTTGAGCCAGGGAGTCAATATCTCAAAGGGCACGTACCGTGTAACACATTTGTGCGAAATTACACGCTTCGCTGCGTAATATTGGGTTAATATTATATCCTCAAATAAGGGTAATTCCATATTTGTAAGGATACATTCACTAATAAGGAAATTGACTATAAGAAATACCCATCTTAGACCGGGAGTTGGTGATTGAATTGCTTGATAAATCATGCTTATAGCATGCTTATAGCTTATAGCTTTAGTGTTATGGCAACCATAAGGAAGGTATATTTACAAATTTTACACATGATTCATTCATTTTACTTAATGTGTAGGTATTGGTATGAGGTGTGTCTGTGTAGGCTTCAAACAATGACCTCAATTTTGGTCACTATCTCCCGGTCTATCTGTATCTATTAATAGACAAGAGTGTATTGAGTCAAGCTACTAGACTATATACTGTAGTATAGATATAGCCTTAATTTATATGGAATTAAATTATATTACAACATTATCTAATATATAACTCATATCTTAAATCTATATAACTAAAATCTCAAGGCTGAACATTATATACATGACCGTTAGGTATTATTTGTATTGTAATAAAACATCTCCATAACAAAAACCAAACACAACTGAACAAATTAAACAAAAGCATTGAATAAAAACAATATATTTTCCATCAAGTCATAACATTTTATTTTATACTTGCAATTGTATGAAAATATTTTTTACTGCCTCGTGTTTGCGACTTCCGATCACTAAATCTGTGTTTTATGAATTTGGGTGAAAGTCATGCGGATTTTTGAAAACAATAATTATCCATTATTTCCAAGTGTAACCTATTAGTTGGTCATTATATTATCATTAAGAATGCAATGTATATTTAAAAATATATATTTTTTTATTCTTAAATACTTGACACAACTTTCTATGACATATAAATAAAGAAATAAAATGGCCGATAGGGGTAAGACTTGGCAGTCGTTGTAAAAATTTCATGTTACTAATAAAATCCTTGAGACAGTATTCGCTCGTCAAAAAGATAATTTTCAAGAATAAAAGCCTTCTGGAGTGGAATCGTAAAGAAGCTTTTACGTTAAAATAAAACTGTTTCTGAAGAACTGTGCCACTTTTATTATTGTTTTAGATGTGCGCTACTTTATAGAGAAAAGTTAAACGCAATTCACAATTGCTATTTTATTATTGTGAGATGTTTAATCACATAACTAATACGTTTAAATAATTTTAGACAAACTTAACAGGTTACAAAATAACTCTTTAAAAATAGACGATCAAATATATTTTGACATCACATGAGTGAAAATCTACACTGTATAATATATACTGAAAATATATTTGCAAAGCTCGTATTAGTGAGACGCTTTAAGAGCTTTTGGCTTTCAAAATGCATCAACTTTCAGCATTTTAACCCAACACCAGAAATTTACGTTCTAAGTGCATTTCTACAGCAGATGTTTATTATTCCTGTAATGCGTCATGTCACTCAGATGTAAAAGGTACTTTTAAAATATTTATCTAGAGCTGGGAGTGAAGATATATTCCATAAAGAGAATTCGTTTGTATGGTAATTATTTTAGTAAAATATCTGAGATATGTTTAAGTCTTTTTTTGTGCGTATGTATGTCCAAATACAAGATCTAAAAATCCAATGATCCACGCCCAGAAGGCTTATAGTATACAAGTCACCTTCCGGACGTGAAGAATACTTAACTTACTAAGTTTTATAAAACACATATTTCTATGCTTATAAAATCAAATAGAAGGAGGCAGACAAAAAATCTAATATAATATTGAATGTTAAAAAAAAATGTTTTTTGACATAGGTAAAGACCGTGACAATATAAACACTTTAATAACCGCAATACTTGATAATTGATATAACATATTGCCTTACCTTCAATTTGCCACAATCTGTATAAGCTAACTGTCAATAATTATTATGTCACTTGTACCATAGATTACATTGGCCCCGCTCAAAGCGTCGTTTCATGTGACAGCATCCCAATTATTATCGATGGTGGCAATTATTACTTAATTTATCATGTGTAACATAATAATTTGACAGGAATTATCAGGATCTGAAAGTTTCATGTTACGTTTTGTGTCAACTACGTATTAAAGATAAATTTTATATTATACTCCATTGTCAATTGGCGTCTTTGAAAATAAGGGTACTTTAACAATGGCTTTTCAAACTAGGGGAAAACAGACGGAAGGCGTACCATCACATAAACCTAGAATTGAGCTAACATAAAAAAATGGTCAAGCCGCTTCAGAGGAGTTAAATAATAATAAATAAAATGTATCTAACATTTAGTCACGGTTTTATGACACATTTAAAATTTATTATATGACATTTATAAATTCTCAATTTCGTTACACACACAATATCTAACAGAAACTGAGATGAATTATATCAATCAAATATACATTTCACTTCAGACGTATTAGCTTTGACGTCACATGAAAGGTATTTGATATGAATCACTATCTAAGGAACATATATTTAATTACTATACAATCAAGCAACAACGCACGTCTAAAAACATTAACATTTGTTCCAATAAATTTACTCATTTTCCGACTTCTAAAAGAGAAATAAGGATTATGAATGTTCACGTATGTTTATTATATTCGTATACACCAAACGCTTTATAGCTCGACTTGGCGAGTTTAGATATACAATTGAAATATTAATTAGTATAATTAAAGTAGCTTTCGTCCATGAAATCAATTGACTAATATAAGTTTATGTTATTCGTATTCTCCAAAAGCTTTAATGTCGAGTTGACGAGTATATAGAATTAAAGTAGTTTTAGTCGATGAAAACAACTATCTAATAGTAGTCCTATGTGACTGTAACATCGATCAATTATCACATGATATCTATGCCCAAAACGAAGTATTAATGGATTTCCCATGTCCATCCGCTCAGGTATTTGAATATCCCAAATTAGGTGCCACGGTTTAATTGATCAGTACAGTGTGTGCACAGTCCAATTCCTATTAGAATACCGATTGGCTCTTAGACTATTTGATAAACCGGCATTAGTCTAAGGACGCGGTGAATGCATTAATATGCATGGACTCTGAATTAAAGTAAATGTTCAGGCATTCATTATAAAGTTTTAGTAGAATCTGTATCGAACGACGTTATGTTTGGTTTTATATTTTCTAGTTTTGTATATCTGTATTAGCGTTTGCAATTTTTGTTCTTTATCAGTTTCCTTATCATTGCTCCTTATTAAGATTGCCTGCCGATTGCTGAGAGCGATAAGGCCGCCAGATGCTATCCTAATTTAAATTTTATGTATGTACGTATTCTTTATATACATAAATGAATTGTAAAGAATAAAATAGCTCACCATATTTTGCATATGTTGATTTCAGAATAACAAAATGGGGCGACAAAATATTGTCTACACAGTTATACAATACTTAGAATACGTCATATAACTGCTTCAAACAAAATAACATCCGATAAAGCAGTATGATTAAAACTTTTTATTGTTGTGTGTTCTTGTATCGCTCCTGATATTAAAAAACAGCTTCACGAAAATTAAAACGAAATTCACGAGCACTTCGCTTGATAGTCTGAAAACACAATTTCATTTCCCTGAAGAACAAACTTCAACAAGTTTGAAGTGTTCTAAACTTTGTGACGGCTTCTTATCATTTCGAGTCATTGTGAAGGCTCTATTTCTGAGCCATTTAATTGCTCTTTACGAAGTGATTTATTTCTTTGTGCTGATAACAGCTTGACACCTGTCTACATCGCCTCGTGATTGCCACTTGTTAGGCTAATTTCGCTTTGTATTATTTAAAGTTAATGTAACTTTTATTTACTATTACAAGGATTTATTATTCTGTGCTCTTTGTATTTTTGTACCTACTCGTTGAATATATCTAATCTACATTGTAAAGGCGAGAGACAATATTAATTATCAATTTACTTAAGTTTTCCTGTTTATATAACTAAACAGAAAAACACCTTGCGAAAAGTAAGGTTTCATTACTACAGATCAAGCTGCCATAAATCAGTATTTGAATGGAGTAATTAATAAAATCGTTTTTATGACAATATCTAAAAAGAAGTATAAAAAAAATATTAACAAGAATAACACTGCATATTCAACAACAACTAAGTATATCCTTATAAAAATATTACAACAATAAAAGATATTCATAACATTCGTTCCGTTTTATTTTTCTTATATTACGTAACACAGAAAAGCAATATTCAAGTAAATATTATCACAGCAGGTGGCTCCTACTAAGTTGTGGCAATGCTTCGAGTTGGGAGTATCCAGCTGAGATAGCTATAAGTAGTTTCACGGGTTACTAAATTTACAAAAATAAATCATGTGTATGTTTCATATAAATCATAGCTAGGCGATTGTTTTAGAGCTTTTTATATTTATACGAAGTATTATAACACAGTATTCTTTCAATTGTAATTTTATGAGTTCAAATCTAATTCCAAATTTACAAATAGTTTTATCAAACTTTCGTGATTACTTGAGTTACTACGGTAATTTTGCGAACACTAAACTAGTATTAAATGTAACTGACAACAGCCGTGTTATAATACTATAGGTTATTGGTTCCTAGCGTATATTAAAGCATTAATCATTCGTAATTGGGATCGCGTGGTACAAAAACTGAACATCGATGTTCCGATAGGAATCGCCATCCGTAATGGACGGTCCATCCTACCAGCGTCGCACCGAAGTACCACCCTAAAGTATAATCGATAGTGTTAAATTGACTTAATCATTTAAATGAATAGAAGTAAAAATTAAAGGCGATATAAAAATTTTAATACCGCATTAAACAGTATTATTAAAAAAACGAAGACTTAATGGCACGATAAAACCTCGTCCACATTATAGTGTTTATTGCTGGATGTAAAAACTTACGGCAATAAAGAACATTCACACGAAAACTTTACAATAGGAAATATTTCTGTTTAAGTAGTGTGTTAAGGATTTGTGCACGCAATAGAAAATATTATATAAATAGCTTTTAAGTCATCATCGCTGTGAAGAAACTTCTAAGTGTTTTAGATGCGTCATATGTTTCTGTTCAACCTGTCGGGACATGTCCGTTCCGAAATAGGTAGAATAATAAATAAACATTTTAATTAAATCGGATTTCACTTCAGTCAAATGTTAAAACAATTTGACTATAAACGAACAGTGACATTTATACAAATACGACTAAACAAATTAGAAATTCTTCGTAACGCAAAACGATACGTAACGATTTTAACATTTGATTTGAAACGCGAGTTCACTGTTGAGAGAAAAATAACGAATTAACTTTGTCGTTTAAACTAATTCGTAACTTAATATATAATATAATAAGCCCTATCCTAAAATGAACACGAACACAAATTTCGCGAACATCAAGTATATACGGTAAATTGCGTTCAAAATTACACCAGTTAAACTGAGGTATAACCGTTAATGTAACTGAAAACGGCGAAAACTTTTAAATACCAGCCATGAGAGCAAGCTGTTTCTTAATTTGCGTAATTTGGCACAATTTTTGCGAAACGGCTCAACCACAGCAATAGCTTATTATTATTTTGAAAGACTTTAAATGCCGTTATTATGGCCATTCCGGGGTATTGTAAAATTTTCGTATGTAATTACAATGTATGAATTGGACTGCGTTATAATAGGTAAGGATTTTTATTTAAAAATGTGTTTACAATCCTCAGATTGTTGTCCTATATTATTGTTGTGTAAGGAAAATGGTATTCAACTTGACTGAAAAATAATCAAAAACAAAATAATGTATTTTTATTTTTTAGTTTTCATTTATTATCTAAACTCCTTCGATTTAAATATCTATACGATGTTTTGACATTGAATAACACCATATTGTATTTAATCGTTCAATTGTTATGATAATTAATACCGGTTTAATGAAAAATATTATCAGTATTTGTTTTAAATAAATTACTTATATTTAAATAATTTGTCGACATGTTAAGTGTTATTTAATGATAACATTTTATGTAAAATTTAGCATTCTCTCATAAAGGTTCATTAAATATTTTTCTTATTGAATAAGAATTTGAAGTTCCCTAAAACGGTTTAGTAAAAGAGCAAGTTACGATTTGAATAACTTTAAAAAGCAATCTTCAAAATATCCATATAATAATTAAATGAACGAGGCCCTCATTTTCGTTAGAGTTGGTTGTATGAAATCGTTCCCAGTTTCCAGTACGATGAAGTTTCAATGAGATTGTATTGGCTGGTACCCAAGTTTAAGGACTAAATCCGAGTATAACTTTTATTTTAGTTCTCAAATAGGCAAGCGATTGGTGCCAATAGACCTTTTGCTTTCATTTAAAAATTTGCTTTAACTCAATTGCCTTTTTTTTATTTAAACTTCCTATTGAAATTTTATATAACTATTTCCAAAGCTCTCTGTGAATAATACATACATTTTATTGAACATTCAGATTTCTGAATACAGTTTATATTAGCTAATGTGATTGTTCTCACGCTATGAAAATTTTGTAACAAACTAAAATTCTTAGAGGAAGCATTTGAAAGCTTCCAAAAAAAAGTTTCGAAATCGGAGGGAGTTCTGTTATTGTAGACATAAAGCCCCGGGCCTCATCAGCGCGTTGCCGGCATTTTAGGAATTGTTACGTTTTTATATTTTGTTTTTGGTTGAGTATTGACTGTCAGTAAGATTATAAAAATGTATACGGTGTAATATCTAAGGTAGGATACCTTTTTCTCTAGTAACGTATAAATGAGTAAAATATAAATATAAAAGATCGTTACATGTCAATGTTTCCGATAGGTTTGTACCTGACATGTGATAGGCGTTTGTAGCGAGTTTATTTTTGTATTATTCGCAATAAATAGAACAGAAATTTCTGAATCGCTACACCGTTAAATATAATCCCGATTTTTATGCTACATTTCTGTGAGTATTTTCGATGTGTAAGTTCAGTATCTGTCATAACATGAAGAATTTTCGAAACAGTGCTTACGGCAGGTATATTATTGTTTAATTCAATAATAATGAAAATGCATAATATGCTTGTATTGAAAATCTTCTGCTCTATTGATAACGAGTTTATCTATTTGTTTATATTATATATTCTTTTGTTTCATTATTGTTATATTCGTGAATATTGTATATAATTTCCTACTGTAATTTAATTTTTATTCCATATTTATTATTTTTTCTTAGTTAAAAAAATCGCAGAATACAAACACATACTAAAGAAGTATTTTAAGGACAAAGCTAATTAGTTTCAATTTCTATTTACTTCTACTGTAGCGGAAAATGAAAAAAAAGATTAACAAAAGTAACCTTTCTAAATCCATATTAAACATATTAAGCATATTAAACATATTTAACATATTAAACATATTAAACATATTAAACATATTGAAGATATTAAACATATTAAACATATTAAACATATTAAACATATTAAACATATTAAACATATTAAACATATTAAACATATTAAACATATTAAACATATTAAACATATTAAACATATTAAACATATTAAACATATTAAACATATTAAACATATTAAACATATTAAACATATTAAACATATTAAACATATTAAACATATTAAACATATTAAACATATTAAACATATTAAACATATTAAACATATTAAACATATTAAACATATTAAACATATTAAACATATTAAACATATTAAACATATTAAACATATTAAACATATTAAACATATTAAACATATTAAACATATTAAACATACTAAACATATTAAACATATTAAACATATTAAACATATTAAACATATTAAACATATTAAACATATTAAACATATTAAACATATTAAACATATTAAACATATTAAACATATTAAACATATTAAACATATTAAACATATTAAACATATTAAACATATTAAACATATTAAACATATTAAACATATTAAACATATTAAACATATTAAACATATTAAACATATTAAACATATTAAACATATTAAACATATTAAACATATTAAACATATTAAACATATTAAACATATTAAACATATTAAACATTAAACATTGACAAGATTGTAACAATTATTAATGGTTTTAGTTCTCTCACCCTTTCAAACATTTCAATAGACATTCTTAACAATATACTCAAAAGCGTTTGGTTGCAAATTTAATAAGTGTGTCAAAAGTCACAATTTTTTATTCAATTAGGATTGTTAACAACCACTATTCAACGTCACTAAAACTAAGTTTACATGGATTCACTGTGCCATCATCGGAGAAGAACCCACAAGACATTCCGTCATCAGTCTCATTGAGTTGTCATGTTCACTGGAATGTTGATGAAATTTAGTCTTCAACGCCTAACAACTCAATTTTCACTAAACCAACTCTTTATTGGTAAATATGTATTGAGCGGCTTTTATGAAATTAATAATCTATTCCTATATTGGTTTACTAGGGTTTAAGCTCTCTGTGTTTAACAGACAACTCAGATTTGCAATTGTCTTGAAAAACCTCTTACTCGTAGTTGGACAAGGTATGTTCTAACTTTTAACATTTTAAAATTCTTCAACGTTCCGAACAAGTCAATCACAACGTATGTTGAATTGAAGAAAGTCATAAAATATTCGTATAAGGTAGTTGAAATGCTGAAATCGAATAAGCTCGAGTGAGCTTTAAAATCATTTGCATCGCCCGTCGGCGTTACAAGGCTCACTCAATCCTAGTAACGAACCTAGTCAATTTATTCATTGCTTTGCAATACATTATGTATATTTTTACAAAATGACTAATGAGTTTATTTAATTCGTTATTGCCATTATTAATAGTTTTTTGTACCTAGTTACTTATTAACAGTTACTATCTACTTGCTAACAGTTTTGATAAAACTGAGAAATTATTGGTGCACGACAAATCATTTCAATTTTAGCGGAAAATGACTACACACAGAAAATTACTAATCACAGAAAACGCGATAAAACGTATTGAGAAAAACCGAGAGACTTTTAAAGTAATTAAACCTATAAATGAAAATTGTAAATTACCAAATAAATCTGCATTTTTTTGATTATATTATTTAAATTTTACATAACATTAACTGTAATATTAATCTGAACTTGTGAAAATTACTGTACTATTTTTTTACATATTGATTTGACTATGGTTATGATTTGTGTTATTATTCCCCCCTGGTCCGTGACTTGAGTACGCCCATGAATGTAGTTTTATACCCTTTTATTATTTAGTTAAAAGTTTACGTGAGTACAAAGGTTTGAATATTTTAACAAAAGTTACATTTAATATTCATTCAAAGCCTTTATTTAAACCTAACCTTTTATTTTCGTAGTTAGAAACCACTACAAGGTTGAGAATCACATAAAGATTCTACACTTGTCGTTCACATAAAAACAATGCTGTTGAACGGTATATGTTGAACAATGCATGCCTATGTTTTATATTAATTCCTACTTAAATGATCCTATTACAGCAGCAAAAACATTAGGGTAAGGCGAGGGACCTTAGCTATTGAGTAGAACAAAAGAAGAGGAAATGACCATTAAACTCCCCTCGTAGCAAGGTGTGACCGTAATTATTCAAAAAGACGAACGCTGTTTAAGATAATTCATCTCACGTAGAGTTTTATCTCGGTGACAAATTGCAGCAAACGTTCCGCAATAACTCAGGTATTTTAATGAACAGCCCACTAAGTTTTAAAGATAAAAATCTTAAGACAATCTTGAGGGAATCGATTTTTTAAAGTTCTTTTAAGCTTTCAAAGAGATTTATATTATAATAGAACAGTCTTTGTGATGCATGCGGTGGAACCAAGTAAATATACGTAATGGTATGTGTAGATATTAAATAGCCTACGGCGTAGCTGCTACGATGTGAGGATTATGAACAGTAGTTTCAGAGTTATGTTTTTATTTTCTTTTATGTTGAACAAACTTCTTTAAAATAAATCAGTTAACGCTGTTTTAGTTAATAAATGATTCGTAAATTATGACAGTATGATATATATCTTTTATTTATTTGGTAGTTTGAAACAAGAGGACTGCTTTGAGAAACATGAGATTGAATAAGTAGTAAGTAAGAGCGGAATATCATAAATTTAGGAGAATAATATATCACGTGTAAAACTTCCTTCCACGTACCTTAAATCACTACCTGTAAAGCGGAAATCAACTATTTATAGGTACTTAAGTAATTAAAATTGTTCTAATAATATATTGTTTGTTAAATTTTCTTTTTATGTCGAAATCATGCATTATTTAAAAAAACACGATTGTCTCTAAAGTATTTTCTCATATCCACGTCAGCTATTATTCTGCAAGTCTTTTGTTGGTCTGTTGAAAGAAAAACGTCTGTGCCAGATATCCACCCTAAACATAATTCTAAAATGAATTTAATGTACAGTTCTTACTGAAGCATGTATACATCTCTTTATTGTATAGAATTCATACATTTATGAAAAGGAAATAAAAGAATTAGATTAATAAGTTCTTATGAAGTCTGTCAAACGGAATATTGTACTTTTTTGTATTGTTGCGTATTTCCTATGAAGAGAAATTGAATATGAAATATATTCAAAAATAAATGTACAAGAACAAACCAAAATAATAGGAGGAGAACGTATCAGATAATCTTTAACTGTACTGATTTAAACAAATCCGAAAAATAAAAAATATTAAGCTCATATATTTTTTGAGTTGACGTTCGGTAACGTTTTTCGTTTTCCTTCAGATTTTGTCAAGCTCAGAAGTTTGACGGCAACGTGCTTTTAGGGAGTAAACTCTTGGCAATCCGTTGTCTAAATACACATTAAGGTGATATATAAGGTCCCCAAATTTTGAGTAACTATTAAACTAACGTCACGGTTGTTTCTTCGATTGTTAGTTAATTAATTGAACATAGGTCCACTTATAAAGTCATTTAGTCATTATTAATTAATAACCATTAGTTATATTACGAAACACTTAAAGCGTATATGATAAATGTACTATGAATAAAATATTTTAAATACATTTAATTGTACTAAATTATACATAATTTTAAATATGGTTGCCACAATCATGTTAATGTAATAAGCGGTACGTGCGTCTATGGAACATCTAATAAAAACCATTTAATTATCTAACTCCACGTAACTAATGAGAAATCATTCTATTCATTTATGCCAAGGACATTGTTAAGCTTTATTTAATTTTAAAAAAGCTACTGCTATACATATTAAATTGTAACGATTTTTTCATAAGGCAGTTTTATTGTAACACCCAAGAAGACATTTAAAATATTTTGATCAACATATGTAAATTTTTAACTTGGCCAAAATAACGTTAAAAATAGGGAAATTATTGTTAAAAATAGTATAACATAACATTCAGTACGTCAATATATTATATTATGGTACGCGCAGACGTCACAGGTCAAAATATTAGTCCATTTTATAAAAAAAATACAATTGAATGTAGTGTGATTTATATTGAAAATAGTCCTGATTTCATGAGAGACATTGTAATAAAATAACAAAGATAAATTAAATGTTGCGAGATTTTTTACAGTAGGAATCTTAATGTCAAAAATTTTAAACATACTTCGCAACTATAAAATTACCAATCGTTAACATTTATTGCGCTTCCGGCGGGACAATTACATGTAAAAGCAATGTGGGTTTAAAAAATTAAATTGCAAACTAGCCTAAATTGTTAAATTAAAAAAAAATCGAAACAGTTATTGAAAGGGGAACTTAAGATATTTAAGAATTGTATGGATGCTGTTTTTTGCACACCGTATCTCAGTGAAAATGTTGCTGAATTTGTATGCAGTGATTTTAAAATATAGTATTAATTGCATAGAACAAAAGAAATGTGGTTTGATAAGGGTTGATTATTTTTGTTCGAAATTATAAAATCGTTTCATTTTGTTACCAAAGCTGCTAATTAACTGTAAAATTAATGACATTTTAACATTGGACTTTCTGAATAATATTATTTTAAGCTAATTATGGATTGAAAGGATTAAAAAGTAATTAGCAATGACGCTAATGACTCAGACAATTTTTTCATGTCTGCTGAATTTACTTTCAAATTCTTTGAAAGTTACAAAATGCAAAAGATATAAGCAAATATAACTGTGAATTAAATTTTGTGTTATGTATACCATAATAGCATTATTCTGATATTTTTGTAAATTATCTAAAGTAAGTGTATGCTTTAGGGATTCTGTCAAAAGTATTAATTTTTTCTCATGAAAAAATGTTTCTTTATTTAATTAAAAATAATAAAAAAAAATATAGCATAAATATGGGACTAAATGTTTAAGCAAATAATGTTATGAAAGCGTATGTGTATGATAAAGGAGAAATATTTAAAAACCTTTATGAACTTGATTACGGCGGCGTAGGTAACCTAATTTGATATCCTCACGTACAAAGCTCGAGCCGCCATAAAGAATGTATCGGAGTAAAACAAGCTAATATTAAATCTAAGGAATAAACGTATTTAAGAAGAAAAATATCTTATTTAAGTTATATATATTGTCGCCAAGGGGTATAAACAATGTAAGATTTACAACGCACTTTCAGTCGAGGCCGAGTGGTCTAGCTTGATAACCACTACTATTTCACAGCTTTAGGCTGGTACGGAAAACCTATTTTAGTAATATTTCGGCGTCTTTCGACAATTTTTGTTAAGCAGGCCTTGTATTTATGAAATAAGATACTACTATGAAATGGCTATTGAAATACAATTTTCACTTTTTTTAACGTATACATATTTTTGATATACAGAATGATATTAATTTAATATGGATTTCATGTATTCGCGTATATCTATGTAAGTTTGGTTTATTTTAGTAGAACTACATTATACTATATAACAAATACTTTATAATAAAAATGCATCGTTGCTCATTAATATTAGCAATCTAAAACTGTGCTTAGACAAGACCTAGACTGCTAGATTTACGATCAATTATAATCTCAAATTAAGTTCTCCCACAATCTGACAAGCTGTCAAAGAATATTCCTCTGATATATGAAACTTTGAAGGGTGTTGACTCCGCGGTGTATCTATTCGCCTCGACTCTATTATCTATATTGTATTAGTTACTTAGTTAATTAATATGTACAATTTGATATTGTTCAAATCTATTCTCGAATTTTAATCCTACTTTGTTATATTAAGTGTATAATATACATGTGTGTGCCTGTTTATATTGAATAGGCATATAGAACTCGGATAATGTCATTTCGTCTCGACGAGCGAAACGTCCATAATTTAAATCCAAATCTTGACAGTCGCCATGAAAGATTACCGTTAAGCACACCGCCACAGATTCAATACTCTCTAAGTTATGGGATACGGTATTTTTTAAAATAGATGTTATTTAAATAAAAAAGTTTCAATATGTTGACTATGTTTTAATTGCTGAAAGTTAAATATGATTACATCTATTTTTTTTATTTATTCTACAGTATAAACATAGTTTAGTTTTATAAGACTCATATCATCTCATCATGTCATGTCTCATGTATTTTAAGGCTACATAAAATATGGTTTTTAATTATAAAGGTATGGAAATGGAATTGTTTATTTAATAATCTCTATGATAAACAGTGAATTAAAATCAGATCAACATTATTAAGGTGGGTAGAAAATAAAACATTTTTTTTTATATGTTTTCACTTATCGCTGCAGCGTTCAACTTACACTCAAGAGATGAGAAACTGTTCAATTCACAGAACACATGTGCGTGTCAAACTGAATATGATAGATGAAAGCCCCTACCCACTCTTCATTTCGTTCAACACCTGCGAAAATTGACTGCGTGCTTGTCGAACGAAATAAAAATACTGTATGGTGAATGTGACGTTTAGAAGATTACAATAACTTACGCTATAACTGAATAACCGAACTAATAAAAATATAAACTAATAATAATTATGTTTATATTTTCTACTACATTTATTCTAAGCTTACTTAAATGTATCTTTGTAATTCATAACCCTTTCTAAAATACACATGTCACATTTTGTAGCAGAGTTAAATAGCCGCCATTTTGTACGTTTATATGATAATAACAAAAAAATACACTGATCTCGAAATAAGAATGTAAAAAAGCCTTCACCGAATCTCCTTTTCCTCAACCTTAAAGCTCAAAGTTTGAGTTAAGTTCAACAAAGTTCTAACATATATAGTAGTACAAAACTTGTACGATACAAAACTCACCCTTAATTAAAATATCATCCAGGCTCAAAAGATAGAAGTTTCCTCGTAAAAAGACGAAAGCTTTTATGTTGACTTCATAATTTAAGCTTAGCTTACTTACATTAGGCGCAAAATTCTAAACATGGATACTTTTTAGTTTATATTTTCCTCCAAAGTTTAAAACCCACAAAGAAATGAAAGAAGACGAATTTATTGTTTTAAGAGCATAATTTTATTTATTTATTTATTTACACTTTATTACACTCAAACACTAGAAGCAAATGACGTTAACAGATGTTAGTACATAATACATATAAGAGCAACGGGCGGCCTTATCGCTAATAAGCGATCTCTACCAGGCAACCCTCATCTCACCTAATTGTTATAAAATATAATAATTTTACATATTTGTTGTCTGTGGTCTTTATTTATGGAATAGGTGCCACATATAACTTTAAAATAGATTAACGTCTGTCTGAAGTACCACAAATATAATCTGGAATATTCTGACAATTAGGATCGAATTGTGTGCGATTTCCGTAATGACATGTCCATTTTCAACACGAAACCGATGGTTCGTGGGCAGTACTGAATTCCATTTTACATGTCAATAATAGATTTCTATGATTAACCTACATATTATGGTGGGAAACACTTAAATTTTAATTGATTTTAAGTTTTATATAAGAAGGGGAAAACCAGCAGGAAGTACACCATAAAGTTGAAGTCGCCACCTATAGACTCGCTAGACGGAGTTCGTGTGTGCGTTGCCAGCCTTTTAACAACCGAAGTAGTCTTGTCTTTAAAGACCCCATGTCGTATTGGGTAAGTTTTATATAAGAAGCTGAAAACCAGCAGGAAGTACACCATAAAGTTGAAGTCGCCGCCTATAGACTCGCTCGACAGAGTTCGTGTGTGCGTTGCCAGCCTTTTAAGAACCTAGAAGAAGAAAGTAGTCTTGTCTTTAAGGACCCCATGTCGAATTGGTTTGGAAATACACTGGAAGGTAGGTCCATAAGTTTTTATATTCTTATTATTCAAATTTTTTCGGTTGCCTGATTAAATACGTTTTTCCCGATAAGGCCGCCTTTTGTCTTACGGTTCCTTGTTTTGCTTTTATGATAAGTGTTTTAATTTTTTTATTGTTTCTGCTTTAGGTATTTTACTAGTGTCAATAAAGAGGTATTACTTTTACTGTAACTACTAACTTGAATCATCACCATAATGGAATGGTTTTAGATTTTACGAAATCTATGCAAGTCAAATAAAGTATAGGCTTTGAAGGTATAAAAATATAATATGTAGGTGTTATATAAGTTTTATTAACACATATCATAATTCTAAACATCACCTGAAAACGCAGTATTTTTTCTTTATCAGAAATTCAGGCCTGTTTTTTCATTCGTGACACGTAAACATAATTTTCACAAGTCTAGCGCGTTTCAACAAACCGACGCGGACGCGACGATCCTTACTCGTGTTTATCAATCGAAGATCCCTTACTTTTCTTTACTTATTTAATACCGAATCAACGTCAAGTTTAGTGACCGGAATATTAAAAAGCTAAAGGTTTCAAAGAATGAGATATTGCAGTATTTTTTTATTTATCATGATACATTTGGATAACACAGATCCATTTGTTAGCATAAACAAAATGCTAATGTTAGTAGGTACTTAAATTTTAAATTAATTAATGTTCAAAAACGACAAAACAAGATAAAAATCAAAAATATCTTTATTCACATAGGTACACTTATGAATCGTCAAAAAACTCAAAGTTATAAAAAAATTGACCCTATATTCAATGACAGGTCCCAAATCTAGAGCGTAGAGCGGTCGAGAATAACTGGCAAAAAACTCTTCGCAACTCCTTTACATCGCCAAGCATGTATCACAGCACGGTTGTAAAGATCTGCAATCATTACACCACGCACGAGTAAATGCTTCAATATTCATATTATACAAAAACAATTAAAAATAACCTTAACTATCATCGGTGGGCATAGCAAAATATGAGCACACATTTACGTTAACTATTTATTTATTACATTTATTTACATCTTAAGACACTCTAAGGGTAAATAAGTCGTTTTGACACGACATGTGTACGCATCGTACGCCCCGTGATGGGCACCTCAGCAATGACTGTGACTTGTCGCTTCGACAGTGATGATATTTTATTGCGAACTATAGCAATAAAATCACATGTTTGGCCTTTAAAAAAAAAACTCGGAGGCGTTGCAGAAGCACGGCAGTTTCAACAGCTTTCTGAATTATTGTAGAGGACCAGGTAACGATCGAAAATTTAGCAAATAGGCTTTTGTGTATGACCATACAGATAAATAAAGACATAAATTAAGTGTTTTTAAACGTTTTTATAAAAAATACAGTTCTTTACATTCTGATGGATTTATTTGCACGTGTAACTTACTGACTTACTCATCATTTCAGTAATGATCCTATTTTTTTTATCGCATGTGCTAGTAAGTATCAAAATTCAATATTTATTAGTGACAACCAAAAAAGAATCCGTTAGGTAGTTCACAGGCTCGGCGTTCTATAATTACATTTTCACATCTCAAAATCAAAACTGACAATCGTCACCCTGACTGTTACGGGTTTAACATTATTTATTAAATATCTTTAGTATAACAAAAACATAGTGTTGGTAGAAAATTAAACTTGCAAATTAATAAATTACAAAGTTAGTAGATACCTTAAAACTTTCGTGAAGTTAGGAAAGTTTTGTGGAAGCGATTAGTAACATCCATCTTCAAACACGCCGCTTAATAAATCATACCGTTATTAAATAATGTATCTAGTTTAATATTGCAACTCAGAGTTCTATTTAGTCTAGGAGCTATCTATTGGTTATGGTTAGTGATTATAAATTAATTTTACACGTTATTTTCCACGGAAATGTAATACTAATATTCATTAAAGGTAAGGAAGTTATAGCAGAACAATGAACAAAACTGCTAACTGTAAAACGAGACCATAAAGTGGTTAATTTTTTTGTATCCAAAATGTTTACACTTCCTTTTTGCAAACTTTAAAAACCATTTCAGCGTAAATTAAGGAAAACATTTTGTAACCAAGTTATTTAATAAATTCTCATTATTGACTCTTATTCTAAAATATGTCATCGTAATTTCACCAAGGCTAGCATCGTGTTTAATTTTCTAACTTTTGGTGCCTTAATTACATTACAGAGCGAGGAATTATGGAGGCAAATAATTTTTTATTATACACTTCTCATAATGGAAATTTAGCTGTTTGCATAATTCCCTCATTTACGAAACGCTTATTAAGTAAACCTTAGTTTGGGCTTTCGATTAAGTGGGAGTTTAGAAAAAAGTGTTTTCCTGTCACAACTCCAGGCTTTATCATCGTGAAATTATTTATTTTCTATATAAGATAAGATTGTCTTGGTAACCTGACTTTTTTAGTATATCTGATCAAGGAAAATACGACAAGTCCATCATGAATTCATCGTCTTTTATTTCATAGCCATTATTCTAGAAAATAGCGCGTTCACACACTATATATATATTCTTAACACATATTGAAAAAAAAAGACAATTTTCTTTATGCACCTTATGTGTCCTTGCTATTTTCATTCACTGAATGAGTGTATTAATACATAGATCGTTTAGTTCACTTAAAATCATTGACATGATTGTTATACTGTTATTTTAAATGTACTCTTTAGTCTTTAGTCTATAAATGAAAATAATTTTCAATATGTCCTAACATAATGTTCAAAAGGAACGGTCGTTAAAGAAAAGTGCAAATTTTGCAATCTTTATGTAAAACGTTGGATCCGGTGTAATCTAGTGGACGTTTTCGTAATCCGAGCAAATTTAATTCAAATTAGCGGGGATCTACTCAGCTGTTATCTATAGTCACTTTGGGAACACCTATCTAGAGTATTCCCGCGAGGCTAGAATTTGTTTTTTTGCAGAGGCAAGCTCTAAAACACAAATTTTACAACAAGATTTAATTTAATATCAGTGTATAAATTTTTAAGTATATTCAAGTAGTTCATTTATTTTTATATATTATATATATCTACATATCTATACCTCAGAAATTATACTATACATAATATATTATAAACGTTGGCGACAGAGGTCGCACGGAATTATCTTTGAAGGCTACACACAAAATATGATTTCATAGACGTAACAAACCTACATTTAAATAAAATTGAGACCACTTATTTCAGTCTTAAGAAAACTTTCGATTACAATTTTAATTGGAGAAAACAAGGCTTTAAGATATTAACGGTATATTAATCAAAACAAAACAAAACTAATTGTGAAGCACCTGTTCTGTTTAACGGCAAATTGGCCGAGTTGGAGCTTAATTACTGAAGTCGCGCTGACCCTGGATACCTCAGGTACGCTCCCTTATTAACTTAGATTTAACTGTTTCTACCATATAACGTTATATTAATTTAACTTTAATACCGTCTTTGACCGTTTATTAAATTTTGAGGTTATTTCAGTTATCAGTTACATTACGAGTAAGTTCGCAATCAACAAATAGACAGTTTTCTTAAAGACACTGTTTGCTTTTTACTTATCTATAGTAAGGTTATGCATTCAATCCCAGCATATGTCCTATCCATTTCCATATGTCCGTAATTACGACTCCATTAATGCATGGTTACCATACTGGACTGCCGAACAAAGAAGTCTCGAGGTCCCGGTACGGTCTATAATTAAATTACACATACATCATACTTGTTGGTTGTGGTCTTAGACCCTTTGACTTAGACTTAGACCGATACTTGATCGAGAACATGTAGTGGGTGATCACCTGCTTGAATATAAAAGAAATCCAATGAAAATTTATATTATTAATGTATTTTGTACAAGCTGTTACCCATTTTAAATATCAACTCTTTTTGATACAAAACACTTATTAAATATGGTTGCTAATTTTGTAAATTAGAATAAATAAGGATTTTATTTAAAATCTTTATATTGAATGACAACCTATTATTATACGCCCCTTTGATGGCACAAGGTAAATTAGAACTCTGGACCACTGTTGTATTGCATCGACAGATTAATCAAACGCAGCAAAATTAAGTTTTGCTAACTATTACTTTGGTAAACTCTATTAAATTTAATCTCGTATCCAAAAACGAAATGCATACCCTTGTTTTGGCGTTTCGTTTTAAATGTGCCGCGTTTTAGTATGCCTTTGAAAAATATATAGCTGCATAGATGAAAGGAGCGGCGGGAATTGAATGATAAATATTTGAAAAAGCGGCATTGTACCCCACAAGTCGGCCATTGTGTAGTCGGGCGATACTATTCGTTAACCCGTAACGAAAAATGGGTTTACTAAAATATTTGGAGAATGACCCAGGAATAGCTTTTTATATTTGCTATGCCATTTTTACTAGACCCGATTATAATGTTATACTTATACAGGCAGCTGTAATTGTAATATCAATGATGTACCGTTGGCGGTTTCTCCTTAACTATCTTAAACCTTACACGGTCACACAAACGCTCTTTTTTTATTGTCTTTCAATAAAAGCGTCTACCACACCCTAAAAGGCCGGCAACGCCGAGTGCGTTGCTCTCAGCCACGTGAGTGTCTATGGGCGGCGACTTTACCTTTACGGCTATACAACTTTACCTTTAAAAGAATCTAAGAAAAATCAAATCATATACTTAACATACTTAGTTTTGCAATAAATATTGATACAAACAAACACTTTTTATTAATTTATTCGACCAATCATATAAAACGGATTCCAAATTCAAAAGTAATAATTTGTTTCCTCTTATTATTTATGTATTTATGGGCAGAATAAGTAAATTGGAGTTTTAATGTAAAGAAATATTTTACCCCAGTGGTTTTAAATTCGAAATAAAATTCCAAACAAGGCGTAATTGCGTTGATTTAATCATTTAACTAAGTTTGCAAAATGATATTTAAAACTCGGCGTCCCATCTTTCTTTTGTTATTTGAAAGTAATTATACAGAAGGTTTTTTTATATTTTTATCAGTTAAATTGTTAAGCAACTTACTGTGTAATTCAAAAGTTATTAAGTTATATACATAATATCGTAACATATATTTTACACTTTTAACATACAGGGAGCTCAGACTTGTGATGACTGAATTTAATTATAAATCAGCAATTGGGACAAGTCCGATGGAAGAATTATTTCATTCAAATTTGGACTAAATTTACAAAATAAATCACTTAAATCAGGACAAATTTCTCAGCCTATCACATAATTGACGCTTCGATTGAATAACTAGCTGCTTACTCTATTGATAACTAAACATCAATCAATCTAATTATCGTAGTACATATTCATTCAATTGAAATTTAATCAAAAATCAATCATGACATAATAATTCGCTTGTATTATAAGCGCTAATTAATTATACACTTTGATGTTAGCACTAATTAAGTCGTTGTAACAGCTACAATCGTGAACAAAAGATGTCCGTTGCCATAGTTACGGTGTGTTATGAAGCACGATTAAAGTCCGTTAGTGCAAAAGTTATCTTTTGCTAATCGTTTTACATCATGAAAATTTTCCAAAGTATAAATTGTAGCAGTGAAAAATATAATGCGTCCATCGCAGTACGGAGAAGTATGAAGTTAAAAGTTGGCGCCTTTTGTAACACCGTCTGCACTAGTGCAGTTATTATTGGTCGAACTCGGAATTTAATGTTTGTACAGTTTTACAAGTTAATAAAACTTCTCTAGGAATTTAATATTTAGTTACCTTTCAAACTGTGTGTCATTAAGGATTATATAATATGATATTAAACGCGATATTCTGAGTCAGTTACGTAAGACATTTCTTACCACCGCGTTTTTGAACAGTTGCCTGTCCGAACCTAAACGACTTAGAGTCCTTTAAGAAAAGAGCATACCACTTAGTAATAGGTCGGCAACGCACACTCGATCTCCCAGCCACGTGAGTCTCTATAGGCGGCAAATACAATGTGCTACATGCATTTTTAGAAAAATTACACCGTAAACATTTTATTGTAATCATATGTTACTTCAAAGTTCAATTTAATTCTATAGTTCTAAGGCACCCTTAAAATTTAAATTCCATGACAATAATTAAGGTATACAGAATAACATGTGTTAGACCATGGCACAGAGAGGCTAACCCAAGTATTATCTCTTAGTAGAACACGTCACATACAAGAGAGGTATTCATCTTCCCAGAGCCTCTATTGTTTTACTACCTTATAAAGACAATGAATAGTTTATCTTACTGCGCGGTTTTCCCACTAACTTTGAATGCGGGTTTCATCTCTACCATATTTCACACCTGTCATCACCATACTGTAAATGTACTGTACGCAAAAATGTTTTTTCATATGACTATTGGTAACGTTGCTTTAAAATATTGAAAGGAATATTGTTACCGCTACATCGCATATGCACTACATCCTATAATTTAGAAAAATATTGTCAATGATATTTAAATAAAATAATACTAAAGTAAATAAATAAAGCGTTGATATTCTTAATATGGTAAAAAATAATTAAACAATCTACTCCGCAACCCAAATGAGTTTTCACGAGAATGTCATAATAAACGAAAACTTATATATTTGCGTCAAAGCAATAATATCTTATGGTTCTAATAGTTATGTCAGTTAAGCATTTGACACAGTTTCATTCGTCTGGCCGTTCAACCCAAGTAAAAGACACGTCGACCTTAGTCGTTGATTATTAAAACTATGACGCTACAATGATATATAAAAATATATGAAATTAACGACCTTATAAATATTATATCTGCATTTTTTCATTAAATTTACTAAAGTTATCTTTAGGTAAAATCCCTGTTCAGTTTTGTATATTTGTTAGGTTTTCGCACTGTAAGTTTCCTAGCTATTTCTTCTGTGATTGCCTGGCAGATAAGGCCGCCAGTTGTTATCCTAATTGGAAGTTTACTTGTGGGTGTATTTTTTACATATAACAAGGATGTGTAAGAAAATAAATAAGATAACCAATTAATATTATTACAATATAAGTACACAGATTTGTATAAATTTGTGTATGGGTGAAGTCATATTCAACTCTTTGGATTGTATCGCCAATGTTAATTCAGTACTTGTCTGTACGAGTTTAGCTTTGAATTTATTTCGACGTAATTATATTCAGTTTTCATGTTCATCAAGGCTTTGTTTAAAAGTAGAACATTCACTCAAACTAAACTATGAGCGTACATTAAGCTAATGAATGTATATTAAAAAAAATGGTTTTATAACAATACGTGAATGCGCTTTTATATACAATACAAAGAGCCAACTGACATATACAATACCAAGGAATGAAGAACACCTGTTTATTCTCTCCTCTTAATATGCAAAAGCTTGATTTTAATTTGTATTCAGCTTAAGATACCTGTGGGATTCATAAAAACGAAGCGACGTTCAAAAGAATAGGCAAAACAGAACGCGACTCACTGAATATGTTCAAGAAAACGCGTTTAAATTCCTTTCGCAGTCCTTATTGCTTCGAAAATAAGGTTCAAAATTTAAACAAATAGTTTAATCGGTAAGACGGCAGACATGCAGTGAAAGAGCAAACGTTCTTAAGCTGTATTAAGTCCGTATCCAACTAATACCCGTTGCAACATTTTTGCATTTTCTGAAAATCCTCAGAATTATCGTATAGTAAATAATATGTTAATTCGTTTGAGGAAATTTTTAAATTAAAATATAACAAAATTATTGTTTATTGCTTAACTGAATTTGAGTGTCTGAATATTGAGAAACTTTATCGAAGTCATAATTGTGTTAAAAAGTAATTTTAGACATCTGCGCTACACTCAACTTTTAAAGTTATAATTTTATTTGTTAACAGAAATTTTAATAGGCTATAATTATTATTAATGAAAAAACTTAAACATATTACCTGTTCCATGTGGTTTTACCCGCTTTTATAAAATGATCTTAACGTGGACCTTATTAACAAACATGAACCTTAAGTGCTGTTAATTCTGGAATCAAAGACGGTTAAAATTTGTCAAAACCGCAAAATATTTTGTCGTAACAGTTGTAATAAAACTTTTATATATCTACAATCTGCCTTGAAAACAAATTATTGTTTGAAATACAGAAAATAGTATTAGATAAGAGAAAATTTAAAGAGATCTTCGTGTTTGATTTGAGAATCATTCGTATCACCGTTTCACGCTCAGAAAAACAAATATATTTCCATCTTCCGTTCTTAAGTATATAAGCTTTTCAAAAAATGCACTACAAACTTATACATGGAACAAATAGCTCATGTGTTGTCCAAATAATTAAAACATCAAATATTAAGTATAGATCCTTCACTCTGGGTCATGCGTCTAATTTAAATTGATATTTTCTAATATCGCGTAGTTCAAGCTTACATAATAAGATTCTGATTTTTCAACTTATCTGTGAAATTGGTCTTAGACCACATAATCATAACTAAAACATGAAGGTGCAATCTACCCACCGCACCTCAGCGGTTGTCTATTGAATTTATTAACTATATAATATATAATCTAAAAGAAAATTGAATGGATAAAAGGCAAAATAATAGGAGTGCGTCCAATAGATTTGAAGCACCCTTATCACTGTCAGGGGTAGCGTCTGTAATTATAAGTCTTTATATAGACTGTATTTTATTTACCAAAGTTGAAATTAAAATAATATACAACAGTAAAAGTTATTCATTTAGATAACGTTTCATTTCTTACAAAAATAGTATTTATAATATTAAAATCGGCTCTTATATATACAAGTAGTACATTAGGTGTATTGAGTTATAAAATATATATTTCCTTATATCGTTATTTAATAGTGAACACTGAGGAGCCATATAGTGATATATGGGTACTTAAATATGTAAATAAATTCAATAAGTTAGTCCCTGGACGGGGCTTGTCAAACGATGCCGATACATAATTTAATTTATGTGACCCAAGTGATACATTCGGATAAACTCATGGTAAAAAATAGAACTTTTTTATTTCCGTATTACCTGCAGAATATAAAATCGTAACAATATTGTCAAAATTTAACCCTATTCACAATTATTCTCATAACATGCAATTTTTTTATAGAAGAGGGGGCAAACGAGCAGGAGGCCAACCATAAAGGTGAAGTCGCCGCTCATAGACACTCACGCGGCTGGAAGACCGTGAGTGCGTTGCCGGCCCTTAAAGGAAACTTAGGAAATGGAGGGGTAGGGTAAGAGGACGCGGGAGGGGAAAGGATTGGCACCAGAATATTAATATTAATAGTTCTTAGTAATATTAAAAAGTAGATTTCATTCGTCACAGGTACTTTTGTTTTTGAACGCGGTTTTCAATTAAAATGAAAGCTTGAACACGCAATTGTATTTCCTCTCCAATAGCGTTGAATTCGATTTTGTAGCACGCCAACAATAAATTAAGATGTGAATTAACATTAACGTGCCAGTGTGAATTAATAGTCAAACAATTAATAGTCGTTAAATTAACATATTGGTTATAACGATTGGTACAGTTATCGCTTTTGTTCTATTAAGTGTTACCAAGCAAAATTTTGCGGAAAACTCAAATGGAAATTAAATATTTTATCTTAACATTTTCAGAGGTGAAAAAGGACTACACCGTTGACATTTATTTTTCTTTGCACTATTAAAATAAAATATCACTACTTTTCAACATTCACTAATTAAAATTTTAATTAGAAATCTTACATAAAGAAAATAAATGTTGAGTGTAAACGAAAAAATATTTTTTTTCAGTGGCCATTTAGCCACAAAAAGCACAAAGCGTCCAACATTTTAATTTAGGTAATTAACCTGTGAGAATGAATTGAAAACATTTCAGAATTATTCTTTTTGTTTACTTGTGCGAAGGTTGCCTGCTAGGCGAACCTCTAAGGAAAGCTCAGAACGTAGCGGCTCCTTAACTGGAAAACTGGGTTAATTAGTACATTAGTTTTGCACCCTTCAAATACACACAGTTTCATATTTTATTTACTTTGTTATTTACATTCGCACAACATAACGAAATGTGAAGTGGCCCACATGATGTTGAGTGGAACGTATGCTAAATATAAATAAAGTTAAAGAGCCTGCAGTCGATTTTTTACACAAGCCTTTTTAGAACAAGCCTAGGCTAGCTTAAGCATTTTACATATTGACATAATATATATATATGTATGTTAACCACTTTCTTTAACCACTTCATATCTCTGACTCGTATTTATTTGTACATGTGATACAAGTAAAGATTTTATTGATATTCCTAATAAAAAATATTATGAATTAACATTTGACGTTCGTTTATAGAAAACCTTACTAAAAATTTACCGCTCTGGTGGTTAGAGAACGCCAGAGCCCCTAATTTATGTTTTTAAACGAGAGGGACAGTAAATAAAGGAGTAATTCGTTCATTATTTGAATAACGTATTCTCTATAATTTATAATGTATACAGAAAAAAAAGGAAAATATTAAAAACAATTTAAAAAATCGTTTAATAGCGTTGTCAAATTATAGAACGAAGGGAATTATGTTATCAAACAAATTTCAAATAAAAATAAGATTTTCGATAAACCGATATCCATCATGGAAAGAAAAATACAGTTGTTTGAGGCTTTACGGCTTTGATTGAAAGAATAATAGAACAATGAATTTAGCAAATTGGATTCACCGGTCGCTTGTTTTATATCGGAACATTTTAAGAGTTGGGAATTTACAACTTCAAATTATTACTTCAACGTTACATACAATCTGTAAATTTAATAGACTAAAAATATATATCGTTTATACCATTAACATTACTGTGTATGTTTAGTTCTTTCTTAAAAATACGATCAATAAAGGAATCATGTGTTATTTTAAATTAATCACAGACATTAAATCAATATTTTTTAAGACATTTCACGGTAAACAAACAGTTATAGCGACGGGTGACGTAGTCAAAATTCTGCGTAGCGTGAAGGCAAAAAATATTTAATGCTATTATTTCTTAATTCTACTATTTTTCTTAACATACAGTAACTAATTGTTGAGACCCTTTTAGCAAAATAACAGTTGTGATGGAATGGCCCGCCAAATTCTGTTCGAAGATCTAAAACAAAATACATTATGTACATAAAACATTAAATACACATTTCTTAACTTTTAGATGTAAAGGTTTGTCATAAGTGAGTCAGAGTGAAGAACTCAAATGGCATCTTCGTGGAACATCAAAACCTCATGCAAATTAAATTAAAAAATAACTAAGACAACAACCGCACTTATCTTTTATTCTAAATATATTTAAATGTTATTTAAAACAAAAGCGTAAAGTTGTAAGACTCAGTTATTTACATACACGGCGCAATAATTCCTCAGGAGCACTTAAAACTTCTTAAGAAACCGAGAAAGTTAGGGCAACTTACAAGTGCATTCATTGCTACACTCGGCTAATTTATATTAAGGTATATGCACTACTTAAAAATTATAGGTAAAACTATGTAATTGTGTCTCAATACATTCAATGAGAAAATAAGGTATGAGAATGGAAAACGAGACCCCTAATAACTTTACATTCGATTATTATATGGTAAAATAGGTAGAAAAGAAAAGTAGGTAACGTAAAAATATATATAATTCATTGGCGCTACAAACTTAGTTCTGTCGTGTGTGTTGTCTTCAGATTTTCGTAGATCAGCTATCTATGTAAACTTGACGAATTGTCCTTGATTCTTCGCTATAAAACAATCATGTCTTAGTCTCGGTGTACTGTGTGTTTGCGGGTTGTTCTCACTATAACGTAAATGTGTGCTCCTATTTCGCTATGCCCACCGATGATAGTAAAGGTTATTATTATTTTTTAATTGTTTCTATTTAATATACATTCTGACGCAATAGCTGGTCTATGATGTAATGGTTGCATATCTTTACAGACGTGCTGTGAAACATTCTTGGCGATTTAAAGGAGTGTCGGAGAGTTTCTTGCCGGTTCTTCTCGTCCGCTCTACGCCCTTGATTTGGGAACTGGCAGTAAATGTAGAATTGAAAATTTAAAACCTATTTTGTTGACGATTGATGTACCTTGGTGACCTATATGAATAAAGATATTATTGATTTTTGATTTTTTTTAACCTCAAGGCATTCATTTACGCTAACGCAATATTATTCAACAGTAATTTTCACATTTGTGACTATGTGTGTCAAAAAAAGTCAAATTTATTAAAACATATTTGTTATGCAATCTTAGAATTACAAATACAAAACTGACTATTATAATAAAGTTATAGACTTTATCTATGGTTCTAATTTATTTACAGGACCTTAGGAGCTTAGTCTCTCATTTATTAAAGATGGCTGTATTTGAATCAACAGCTCCCAATATAAATCTTACCCCATATATTGATTTTTTTTAAATATATTCTCCACATATAATCGTATTAGTGATCAGGTGTATGCGACAATGACTTTCTTCCTATATCTAAAGCTACAAGGTTGACAAAATACCGATTCAGCTGGTTAAATATTATTTTCTTAAATGTCCCCGGCCATTTGATCGTTTAAATAAGCTTTTACACTATAATGGTATATACTTGATGAACAATTTTTACTCAACATGTTATTATTCCTGATATTAATGTTTAATTATTTAAAAAATATTAATAAAATCGCTCGGCTGGAAGGAGTGTCAATGTTCTGATCAACTGACATAACCGTTTACTTGTAACTCAAATTTATACAAGTAGAGTTGATAGGACTCAACATAATCATTTAATAATAAACTCTGTTAAAGGGAAGGTAAAAGAAACGAGAGCGCTTTGACGTAGTTTTTATTATAAATACAAATTCCAAGTAACATTTCATACAAAAATACAATTTAATTAAAAATAACCACTAAAACATACTAAAAAACATACACATAAAAATAAAATGGAAAATTGATATGAAATCTTCAAACAAACTTTTGTAAAAAAAAAAGTATACACCAGATGTCAAGATTTCCGATTATTATATAGCCCATACAAGAAAAAAAAGTCCTAAACATAAAGTTTATCGATCCTTTATCTATATAATTCATTAATCTATCTAATTTATTTGTGATAATGGTAACAATACCTGGTAGAAAAGGCTTAACTAAATTTTAAGACAGTGACCCTAATAATTTCACTGAATCGTCTAAGCGAAATTGCACACTAGACTTGTGTGTTACTAACACAACGGGATAATGAATGTAAAAGTTTTTTTTTATAAGCTGAAAATATTTCTTAATGTATTAATATTGTACGGTATGGTAACTATTGGTCCTATCTCCTATGAATCCTTATAATTATTATAATTGCGTCGCTGAGCGTGATACGTACCTGGCATCGAAATGGCTGTTATTGTTATTAATAAAGCATCAGATATCGTGTTTAATTAATATTCATTCTGCATCATTAAAATGTCAACGGTATTATTTTCATAAATTTCCATGATTGGTGACACAATCGCATAATTGTAATCTCTCATACATTTATACGTGTGTATTATGTTAAAACGTGAGAGGCTGTTTTGTTTTCAACTATTGGCTGTGGCAAAAGTTATAAAATAGAATTCCTTTATGTGAAATATATTCGTCACTTATCTTGACAACACAAAGTTTAAACTCTAGGGTCACTGTTACACGAGCTGTAATACTCTTGCGTGAACTATGCTTAAGTTATCAAGTGTCGAGGCGACCCTTCATTAATTTAGGGGCCCGATTGTAGACATATTGACCTATATAGGGTTCATTTAAATATTCTACTGTACATTGAAACTCTAAAGTAACTTAGATAGTTTACGATTGCTTAACAATTCACTTGTAGTATTGTTTATGTAAGATTTATTTGTCAATTCCACAATTTGTATATGAAAATACAGATGTATGAAAATATTTTCAAGATTTGATGACAATACTGGGGCCCCAAAAGCACCCAGTCCGTCCACTTTAAAATCTTGCCTAACAAAGTTGCGTTGGTGTTTAACTATTGACTTGAGGGTACAAGACACAGTAAGCAGATTCGGGCCATAATTTAAATTTACTGCCCCCAAAGTTTGACCGCAAGCGAATTTTCGTATCTGCAATGTTTGACACCGTTTTGTGTGCGAGTTGGGAACTTATGTTTGTGACTTGTTTGTTCACCGTTCAACCTATATTATATTCAGTGTGTTTGCTTTAGAAAAGCTATTTAAGTTAAAGTAATGCTTACTTTACAAACATTTTTAACAATAACACCAATGTTTATACGTATCCCGCTCCTTAAGCGCTTATATCACATTGTAGACGCCAGAGACCAGTGTCCTGTCGTTAAGAACATTTGTTCAAGAACAATTTACACCTAATTACAAATAAAATACTTTCATTATATTTGTGTCGTTATCACTCAGTGCAATATGAAAATATTAATTTTTTAATAATCTGTACACAATTTTCATCCTACCTTTATGCTTTAGTATTTTATTGGCCTAATTAGTATTTATACTCTATTAAGATTCAAACTTTTTAATGAAGACATATAAATATTCGAATGACATTTCAATGTCAATTGTCTAATCTCTGACGTTTAGTATTCACCGCGCGCTGACACACAGCACAAAATATAACCACATTACGCGAAACAACTGGCTTCACATGAAAATTGTAAAACTATATGTTTACAGATATATTAACATTTAAAGAATGTAGCGGAACCAGGTGTATACATACAATTTAAGAAATGATTTATTTACTTATAGTTTTTGAACTTTTTAATTGGTAGCACAAATAAATGTTGAAAGCCAGCTGTTTCAGAAATAAACTTACAGCTTATCACAGCGTTATGTGGAATGTTCTAGGAGCGATTCGTGTTCGTGATCGAGACATTCGCTATCCCGTTCGCACACTGGGACTGCAGTGCGGGAGGCAAATACCGTGACGTCACCGTCGTCACTGCAAGCGAGCGGCGAATAAATCGCACCCTGCTTGTTATCGCGTCGTTGCCGCTTCGTGTACTGTAACTAAAACATTATTATTATTAAGACCAATTTCAATGATATAAACAAGACATGATTTGGGTAACTTTATTTCTAAAATCTAAATTTTTTTTTATTAAAGTTTTAATTCAAAGGTTTAACAGAGAAACATTGTCCTTAGACATTTCTTGGATTAAGATGTTATTCACTAACAGACTGCACAATTTGGGTTGCCAAATCGAAAATAAAGAATAATAAATTTGAATGAAGAAACACTTTTGTAGATGTATCTAAATGCAAACATATTTTATCAAAAGAAATGTGAAGTTATGTCAAAAAGGTACAAAAAGACGTGTATCCCTTTGAGACCAGGGAGAGTTGTAATCACATAATGAGATGGAGAGCAAGAAATCACAATCACGCAAACGGAGATAAATGCGTTATAATCTACTCTGGGGATTTTCAATTTTGAAACCTGAAGCTTTATGGGAGCATATTATGAAGCTTTCGTTTTTGCACTAGGTTTATGTTTCCGCGAATTTTGTGTATAATCAAACATTAAAAAAAATTAAATAACGAAATCAATACTGATGAATTTTAAAACGCTCTTGTGAAACAACACCTGTTATAGGGAAGGAAGTTCTCAATAAGACAACTATGTTAACTTCTAATAAGGCACTGAATATTAATAATTTTAGAAGTGGCTTCTATAATTGTTATTTTTTATAGCATCGATACTGAAAATTTATGCTTAGATTCTAGGCTAAAGCTATACCTTAAATCTAAGGTTCCGATATAAATAACACATAATCTGGGATATAATAACACATAAATCATAAGTTCATAGTCACCTGCACAGCCATGAGCCCGACTACAATAGTTCCAGCAGCGATAAATACTAGCACCATAGCCGCTGGACTAAGGGACGATTTCGCTGGAGTGTCAGTAGAACTTTGAAGTGCACCCCACTCTGCTATACGCCGCTTTCCCGCCACAGATGAGTTTATACAGTCGCCTTAAGTGATTACAATTTAATAAAATATCTGAGGCAATGGAGTTTTTTTCGTATATTGTTGTTATATAAAACCTAAGTTGAACTATTGTATGTAAATGAAATACCATATTGTTTTTTGAATTTCTTTTCTTTTGTACATTTGATTGCTTTTTTTTTCTGTATATTGATAAGATGGAATAAGAGAGAGAGCGTGTTCTCCAAACACAAGTAGTTCTTTATTTAAATGGAGAAACCATCCTGGTATTTTGTCAACCCAAACCAATAAATATTTTCAATTTTTCAACTAAGAAGTTAATACACAATTTGATTAAGACATTTATTGATTATTTTACATTTCCTTACCAGTGTCAGGATGACAATGGCAACAGTCGGGTGTCGTTGCAGGTGTTGAGCCAGCAGCCTGATTAGATTCGGAACAGCACGGTACGCACTGGTTGTTTAATCTATAATAAATTGTAATAAATAATTAAAATAAAATAATAATTAAATATATGCCGATTAATTTAATTATCTTTATTCTGTGGGAACTAAATTCAAGATTAATTATTTCGTAGAAATAATTAAAATATTTGTTTTTATTTATAAAATCATGTTCTATGCTCTTTACGAGTGTTAAATATTATAGGTTGATCACTTGTATGTGTCATACTTGTAGAATAAATAAAATACAATGAGAATGCTGACCTATCAAACCTCAATGGCCGAGAGCACCCGGAACAACTGAATTGTCCCTGACCAGAGCACGTCCTACACGAGTCGTGACAACTATGGCATGTTCCACTGCTTTTGTCGTAATACTGAGAGCCGAGACACTCCATACAAAGCCCGCCATCTAACATAAACCCAGGTGGACACGATTTGCAATGGAGAGGTCCGGAGCCGTCACATTCACGGCAATAGTGGTGGCAGTGGCGGCAGCCGTCTTCTGTTTTGTAGAAACCTGGTAATAAACACATGGAATCAAAAATTATTAATATAAAACACAATAATTAAATTAAAAATGAAAATATATATAAAAATACATTCTAATACGATTAAGATAATAGAACGATTAAAGAACTATATTTGTATAAAACCATTATTCCGATTGGTTTGGCAGAACATATTATTGTTATAACACAATTTAATAAGCGCAACATGTTCTGAATTTTAATATTAATAGCACAGAGTAGTTTTGAATGAGTCGATACTCCATTGAGTATATTTCTACTGTGGCCGCTGGCAGATTCTAGAAAATTTTAAATTGCTACATTTTATGAACACTTCAATTATTTTTAAGGCTCAAAATGAAATTTATAAAATAATCCGTAGGTATGCAATTCGTTTTGAGTTATAAAATATATATTTTTTAGTTTTATTTAAATGAAATTTTGTTTCTGCAACCAGTTTATTAAATTTTATATACAATTAAGTCGTGTAAAATGAAATATTAATTTTAAATGTCAGAATGTTATGAGTGGAAGTAGTGAAGTATCCATATTAATATTATTAATGCAAAAGTATGTAAGTATGTAACGCTTTCACGCTGAAACTACATTTCGCGAAAAAAAGGGTTTAAGGGGGTTGAAATAGGGGATGACAGTATTTTATAAAAAATTCACCAGAACTATGGCATTTATAAACCGATTTTCCTAATTCCTTTTTGTATTCAAACCACGCGAACGAAGTCGCGGGCAAAAGCTACTAGTTAGTAGATATACCTTGTGGGCATTCAGGGTAGCATTCTCCTGCAGCTAGCCTCCAACCAGTGGGACACGAGGCGCACTGATCCCTTCTTGGACCGCTGCAGGTCCGACATGACAGGTAGCACTTAGAGCATATTCCACGGTCCGCGTAGTATCTGCCACAAAAGTACGTTTTTAAATTCTCTATAAAATTTCTCAATGTAATTAATATTTTGGCTTCGGTCTATTCAGTTTTAATATTTTTTTTCATTACTTACTGTTTGATTTTAATAATAAATGTTAAACATTATTGCTTTTCTCTATGTGCGTAATAGAGAAAAACAATAATGCAGGGCCGGAATTCAAACACGTAAACTAAGAATTACTTCTTTTAGAAGTTTAAACACAACAATTAAATCAGGAAAAATGTATCATTTGTGTTTATTATTTGATTGTATTGTAGCAATGTCTAGATGTGTGTCCTTAAACAATATTTAACATAATCATGTTGTTCTTACCCATCAGCACACGTAGTTCTACAAGCGCCTGATTGTAATCGCAAAGATCCTTCGCAGCTAGTACAGTTAAGCCTTGAAGCACACTGGGAGCATCCATGAACACATTTTGCACATCTACCAGCTTCTGGATAGTATCCATGTCCGCATTCAGAAACACATCTTTAAACACATAACAATAGTTTAATACACAGTAGTTTTAATGCTTGAAACAGTCTCAGATTCAGAGTAGACTCACTTGTAATTCTGCAGGAAGTTAGGAGCTGGACATGTCAAGCAATTTTTATCGTCTTCGCCATAGCAGGTGTCACATGCGTGATTACAGTTTTGACAAGTGTTGCTAAATGAAAATTCGCCAGCATTGCATCGCTCATTGCCAACAGGGAGACATTTACCCTTTTTATTTAATTCCCAATTTGTGTCGCAGCTTAAGCAGAAAGAACTTAAACAGTTGGAGCAACCAACGGGGCATCTAAAAGAAAAAGTGCGTGTATTATTATTTGGAAAAGATAAATCTCACATTTAAATAACGCCATTGATACAATTTGTTAAACTCACATTAAACATTCTTTCCGTTTTTTATCCGCGTAATATCCACTCGGGCATGAGGTAACACAGCGTCCGTCAAGGATGTAATTTGACGGATGGCAAGTAATGCACTGTACTGGTCCAGGTCCCATACATGTGTCGCACGATGTATGACAATTAGAGCAAGAATAATCCTCATTTTCGTATGTTGAAGGGGGACAGGACGCAACACAAGTGCCATTGTATAAAACAAGGTGATGTTCACATGAGTTACAAGCGTCGGCTCGATCAGAACATGTCGAACAATGCATAGCACACGCTCGACAAACAGACGCATCACTATCTTCATAGTATCCGTCAGGACATTGTTGCAAACATACAGCTAAGTCAGCGACTAATAAATGTGCCGGCGCACAGGTCAAACAAGAATCTTGCCCAGGTCCGATGCAAGTCTCACAAGATTCGTGACAAGGCCAGCACACTCCACCTTGATTAGCAAAACTTCTCGGAGGGCATCGAGAAACACAAGCATCGTCAAGTCTATAGTGCTTGCAGGCAATGCATTGTGTAGGTCCTTTTCCATAGCATCCCTGGGCATCGCATTCAGGATCACATTCATGTATGACACGTTTATCATTACTATCAGCGAGAACGCTCTCTCCATGAGTGGAAGGGATATTGTGGCCATCGAGACGGGCTACTGCTTTTTCGGGATCGGACCCAGCAGCAAATAATGAGGGGAAGTTCTGGTAATTCGTAAACGAGTCAGTGTTATAAAAAGAATCTCCGACTGTATCGTAGCCATCTACTCCAGTTGGAAAACCGAATGGAGGAGCCAAGGGCGACGGTCGCTTTGACTGTAATCGTACAGGGTCAACATTAGTTCCATAAAAGATTAACTGCCATTTCTTCAAAACACCAGGCTGGTTGACGTGTCGATTACCAGCATTTACAATTTGAAGGGTCCACCTACCTTCAGCTCGTTCACCCCAGAAATGAACACTCAAGAAAGGCCAGTCATCAAAGTTAGAGCTCACAACATCTCTAGGTCGTTCAAATAATAATGTCGATGTTGTTCCCATAGGAGATGTTAGGAGTATACGTAAGTTACCTCTTGGGAAAAATCTTAATGAAATCTTGCACTGCACATGTTCTAAGAATCGAACTTCATTTACAGTGCCACTGCACCCCGTCACATCCATATGTGCTTTTAAAGTATATCCATAGGAAGAGTCTATAGATTTATCTTCGTTAATTTCTTGTGATTTACAAATATGTTGTGGTGGGACCGATATCCACTGTTCTGCTAAGTTTACCATTTCAGCAGCATCCATTAAGCCGTAACCAAATTTGTGACTAACTTTTTTTTTTATTCCATTAACAATCCAACCACTTTCTTTCTCCAGTGGTTGAGGCCTAGAGGTCATAACTACTAGATACTGCATATCTCTCCATGTCAGATCTGGGTTCGCTTCTAATGCTAAAGCACATATACCAGCTGCTAATGGCGCTGAAGCGGATGTTCCTGTATGCTCTACGGTGCAGATCCGATCAGGCCTTAATCTGGCGTCCATGTCGACTGTAGCAACACTTTTATCATGTCCAGGTGTCCCTGAACTATATGTACTAGCTAATGTAGATGAACACTCTTCTAAATACCACGGTTTGTAACCACCTTGAGTAGCACTAGATATCGATAGAGTAAATATACTGTTTGTATATCCATCACAGTTACACGAATCTGTATGACGGCCTCCGTTGCCGGATGCCCAAACAAATATGCTACCCTTGCCTCTTCTACCGCTTGTCACACCATATATAAATGCTCTGAAAAACATAGGTTACATATTAAATATGGAATAGTTATAAAATTTATATATAATATTTAAACATTTTGTTTATATTAAAAAATACCTTCTTGCGAGAGGCCCCGGCCCATCCACAGTTTTTCCATCATCCTCGGGTCCCCACGAAGCACTATAAATATCGATATGATCAGGATTTAAACCTAGGGCTCTGGCTTCAACTGCGTCATTGACAATGCCGTCTAACATTCTGACACCTCCTATGCTTGCATTGTACGCAATCCCGACACCACAGTATTGGTTATAGGCAACAGCTGCTACTTCCCCGGCACATCGAGTACCGTGTTTATTATCTCCATTATCTTGAGGCATAGGGTCATCATCATTACCGTTAATATCAGTAGATGCAAGAGCGTCCTAAAATATCTCAAATTATTTAGTAAATATAAAAACCATATGTCCTGAACAAAATAAGCAAATTTAATAAGAAACTTACATAATTTTGTTTAAGGTCTGGATGATTAGTTTGAATTCCATCGTCCAGAATGGAGACAACTACGCCTTTCCCCGTATAACCTTTCTGCCACGCCGGCGCTACATTCATGTCTAATCCATCCTTTGCTCCGCCATTCTAAAGACATACTTTCAATTTAGAAAATATTGCACGTTGCAATGGATATTAAAACTCCGGCTTTCATTTTAAATATTTCGAAATTCGTTTTACTAAGAGATGCTTTTGTATTAATTAATAAACAGACCTCTAATCAAGTATGATGCTTTTTGAATATGAATAAACCAAAAAAGTATACTTAAAAAATTTACCAAATACCACTGTTCCTTGAACAATGGGTCAGGATATAGAGTTGGTGTGATAGCACGATGTCGCGTACGATGTGATGCTGGTCGCCTTGCTAACTGAGACCATAGTGATCCTTCATAGGGTTTATAGTCTCTTTTAACTCTTCGTCTCTCGCGTTGTTGCTCAAACCACCGTACCTAAGAATAACAAGTGTAAATAATAAAGTTAAAGAACTACTTAGCTTAATCGTTATCAAAGTTAAAAAATATCGATTCACATTACCTAAATAGTGTGTATTACAAATACAAATAAGGAAGTAAAAATAACTGTAATTTTACATTTACTGCTAGTTCGTAAATTAACCGTCAATTGCACAAGAAATAGTATTGAACGTATTAAGAATTGCAAACACTTCATGCTCCTTGTGACATCTTATAGGGCTACACTATGTCGTAGTAATAAGAACATTATAACTATCATAGTCACTATCAACAAAAAACGTGGCCAAGTTTCCGTTATAGTGGAAACAACAGGAAATACAAGCCGTATATTAATTAAATACCTAATTAATAGTTATCAACGCAGACGAGAATTCAAATGCGATCAGTCCCCAATAAACTCAAAGATCATTTATACATAAGGATCAGAAATTTTTACAAGTCAATGAAATGTATAAAAACCGTCATCTATCTGTAGATACGTGTACGTAGCGATTTTATTGACCAATAAACGTTAAGTACTTTGTACGTATATCAACACATCATTTGCGTTAATAACTCTTCACTCTGTTCGGTTGAATATGCACAGCTATAAAATTGAAAAACTTATTTAAATAAGAGTGATTTATAATTGCATACTTAGACTCGTCGCTAGAAGAAGAGCTGGGTAAAATGGAACAATTCTTTACGCTCTCGCTAAACAAGACATTTATGTACGGTTCGGACGGAGCAATTTCACAGTTGTTGGAAAGCAACAGACAGCGAGAAAATAGCACGAACTTGTATTAGCATGAGAAAGGCCGCCATGCTGACTATTGCGAGGGAAAATAAATTTTAAGCAACGAGGTACGTTGCTAACATTTTGTCCTTGGCAACTTTTATCTGCTCAAACGTCAAAAGTAGGTAAAAATTTCTATTAATTGCATATTAAGTTCTAATCAAAAGCGTATTTTTTTTAAATCTGTCTTTTTTGCCTTAATTTTTGAGAATTTTTAATATTTAATTTCCACGCTGGCTTAATAGATAAATATTAAAGGAACCGGGTACCGCATTTCGGGCAAATTCAAACAATATACGAAAATATAGTATTTATTACGACTACGTGTATACTGCGTATTCCCCGTTTAGTCTTTGACCTCTTGGTAATTTCAGAGAATAAATAATAATACAGTAAATTAATAAAATCCCTCGTCTCGCGTTTATTCCAATTTCGTTTCGCTTTATTCGCAATAAGGTAAATCTGCACCAACGACCCATCTTAAAATAAAACATATATTTATGTTAATTATTTATATTTTTATTACACTATAATTAGTCTATTATTCAAAAGTGTTGAGGTAATTAACACTCTATTACCTAGCACATAGGTTTAGATAAACCTAGATAAACCTTATCTAGCACAGGTCTTTTATACATATGTGCTAAACAAAATTAACCTTCCACTGAATATAGCAAATAAACCTATACCCACGTTTTAATTTTCTAAAAAATCTTTAAATTCTGATTAACGTATGTGGTGTTTGAAAAACAGACTATTCAGCTTTCGAGTTAATTTTCAATGAACTCTGTAATTACAATTCAATTGTTCTAATAGACTGGTGTGCTCAAAGACGATTTATCTCATTTAACATGTATGAAATTCCGTAACCTACTATTGAACTACACCCACATTTGTCCGACGGGGATAGGGTAAATATAAAAATATACATTTATTCGTCTCCAATTTTATTTTTTTAAGGTCAGAATTAGGCCTCTCAGCCCCGTTCCGCGAACTACACTGGGACTGTAGTTGTGAGCTTCACTCAAATTCTCTTGAAAATCAATGGGGTAGCGATAAGTAACTAAATTAAGTCACTTTTCAAGGCCTTCTAAATGGGAAGTTGTGATTGAAATACATGACCTAGGGGGTTATCAGCCGCACGATTGATAATTGTACTTCGACAATACTCTTAATAAAGGGTAAGAATGTTACTGCCTTTTTTCGTAGAATATATTAACTTGATATGGGTACGTATTCTTAACGGAGCGCGCCGTCATAACATTTTTTTAAATAAAACTGTCAGTCGTTTAAGCTTGTAATCGCATCACATCAGCAACTCGCATATGTAATGGTTTGTTACCATTATTATTTAAATTCGACACAATCGGATTAATCAACACAGTTGCAAAAGACACAATTGTAAATAATCTGTTAAATTTTCATTTTACAAACAATTTTGTTTCAAGGAACTATTTATGCCTCAGAGACTTCCGTATACACAAATCGCCAGTTTCCAACTAAAATAAAACTTTAAATGCAAATATTTTAGATTTTCCAACTAAAACGTGCGCCGATTTATCTTTTCCAGATAAACTTTTTGCATAAACAAAACCCGGGCATATTGTTTTGCCGTCGCTTGTTAGCGCGTCCAGCTGAGCAAACGCCGGGGTCAAACATAGTTAATATTTATGTATGAAAAACGGCGAATAACGAACGAGATTTGTTAAATCCTTATCATCCTTATCATCCTAATTATATACCGCGTTCGTTACCAAGGTAACACATTCATGTAACCATATCAAACCCAGTATTATTTAAGTATACTTGTAACGATTAGTTACACGTATTATCAATGATATCAAATAAAAAATAAAGGGATAAAAAAATAAAAGTGCCATTCTGCCTTAGGCTGCCTGTGACAGGGGAAATATCAACTGTTCTGAATTTTTGGTAAAACATTATATTTTGTCACTGGAACAATAATTTATATTTTATATATATAAAAAAATATATAATTTTTTTGGACTTATTGTTTAATCTTAATGCATATTTCTTCCTTTCTTTCATAAGTGATGGGATGTCTTATGTCTACGTTAAATAGATTTAAAACTCAATATCCATTGTTTAACCATAGCCTAAACAAATATTATCCTAACTAAACTGTAACATGTTTTCTTTAAAAGTGTGTAAAAATGTGTCCATAATTTTAAATGACTGTTGTCCTAAACTAATATGAGTTACTAACACCCGAAAAGAAAAGGTTTGAGGGAGCAGGGACAATGGTAACCACAATGGGTCGTTTACCCTGCTATATAAATAATGAAAGCAAAAACGCCTTTATTTAAATTTCGTAAATAACAGGGTTTTTGTACTGTAATGCGTTTAACCTCTTCAGTTAACATTTTCGGAATTCCCGTCTTTAACTATTACGTAATTAGTTTAAGACACGGTTGCATTTAGTGCTTTGTAAAATTAAAATATAGCCATTCCGGATGACAGTCGTGTATAACTTATAATTATAAAAAAGTTAACACAAATAATTTGTGTTAACTTTTTTATAACATTACTTATAATCTTTTGGTTGGTTAACTGATTTTTGTTTTTACGTGTGCTTGTTTGGCCACACCTTTATATTAATAAGCACTTATATTTAACGTTATAAAACCATTTTATTCTAAAGGATAATTTATGTTTATATTAAACACTGAAAAACTCTGGCTTTTGGCTAACGTTGGCTTCGAATGAGGTTGTGAATTTTACTAATCCTTAATAAAAACCGGTGAAAACTGGTCTCAAAGCAGGATGAGGCATGTATATGATGTAGTTAGGGTGATCCTAATCAACATGAGAAAGGCTGGCAACGGAACGCCCCTTCGTTTTATTAGTCGGTTGGCATAGCCAACTCGGTAAAGATGCTTTCATGCTGTACTTCAATCAAAACTTTTTTTTATATAAAATGCGTATGATACCAATATAATGAATTTAATATTAATGATATACAAATAAGGATGATCGAATTCCAAGTGATATGTTCTCGGTATGAACCTCGACCTATTTCTGTTTATTTGTTGGTTTTATATGTACTAAAAAGCAAATAAAATAAAACTTACCGTTCATATCGGCCATATCAATGTGGTTAAAGTTATATCAGGATTCGGTTGTTATATTATAAAAAACTCGTGTAATTTACATAACACAATATAAGTTTCACCTTCTTAACTTTAATATTAATTGATGTACGTATTCAAAAACAAAGCATATTCATATCTTAAGAAACTATCCAAATGTTCATAGTCGTAGTTCATAAAAGTACAATGGAAGAACAGAACTGAGTTCGACATTTAAAAAGTGCAGCGGAAACGAAGCGTTAGTCAACATTGTCGGTTCGCACAAAGGTTTACAAAGTTATCGGACAAAAGAGAATCGGTATGGCGCGGGCCGAACTTTTCGTCTTTGCCATCCGATCGCTATTGTAAGTGGACGTTTTATATCCAACACGTCATTGATAGACATTCGCAACTAGAAGTTTCCTTCTAATAATGTTCTCTCCTTTGCCAACTTACTCTGGCTCAGAAATTGGTTCTATTTGGTTTTATTGATACTACGATATATATATTTATGTCAAAAAAGAAGTTGTTAGGCAGGTCCTTGAATGACTGAAACAATATTTCTAGTTATATATAATAATCCACCCGCACTTAGCAACAGACGTAAAGCTCATTTGGCGGTCAGGTCGCGGTATTATCCTTGTAGCCTTAATTGAAGGCAATGCACTGCGTAATGCCATTTGCTACTCCATCACGCCGTAATTGCTTTGAATTACACTTAGATTCGACCTGTCCCGCTATAGTTATAGCTCAATATTAATCTCTACAAAGTTATTAAGTCTGTGATAAGTGATATGAAAGATTATTATATGTACCAGGTGAAATTCACTTCACTTATTTCAGGAACAAAGTTTTAGTAATATTCTTGATAAAACTTCGCAGTGTTTTGCGGCGAACATTCATTAGGAAACAAACGCTTATACTAACGCGGGGTCAAATCTAGAATTGCAAAATGTTAGAATAGGAATCGTCACTTTGATGTCGTGAAAGTTTGATATTATGATTTTATTCGATTCTAAGGCATTTCTGTTTCGAAGTATCATCTCATAAATGTTTATTACTATCGGGCCCAATAATATCTGAGCTGAAATGAGATACCGAACGATATTTGTTTTACATATATGCCACATACTGGCATTAAGCTTTTCCTTTTCAAAAAATGAATATTGGTCGATTACCGATAAGCCTTGATGTTTACATTACTTTAATGATTTTTGTACCTACCATTGAACATGCCAAAATTTAAGTCATGTATGTATATACCTGTGGTTCGTCGTTAAGTTTCTTATGATGTTCATGACTGGGCTCCAAAGACCTCTTGTTCACCTTGTGATGTGATAGTAGATAATATCCCTTCAAGGATCCAATCTGAAACAAAACGAATTAATTAATAATCTTAAAGTTATCTAGAACCATAAATTAAATAACCTTACAGTCACTGACACGTATTATTTTGAATTCATTAAGGACTTTCTTTCTCAAGGTATTATAATTAAAGCAAAACAAGTTTTCTTGCATTCTCTTAGAAGGTATTGTACTCATTTCTATCGTAATGAAAAACGCCTGAACGCCTGAGTTCATTGGAAAAGTGGAAATTCAATAGAGGAGAACAATTGGCTACGATATCCACCAATCATTGGGAACAACATCGAGGCGCATCGGACTATTTTACGAAGCTTTTATTTGCTATTAATAAATTAGATTGCACTCTATCCCGTTCTTTCAGACCGAGCTCTGGGCGTCGACTTATTGACTTAATATCGTTAAACAACAATTGAAGCTTTTCAGAAATAGATTTTTGTACTTAAAAATATGCAGAAACTGTTACAATATTTTTTATAACTTTATGTTATATGGGGCCGATATACTTAGAGATTTCTCATATCACTAAATTAACGCTATGTACTATTGAATTATGAAATATACTTTACATCAACATTTAATGTTGGCTATAGGCTAAAACTTTTGGCCTACGTGAATAGTACTCTTTCTTATAACGTGCGATACCTGTGACGATCTAAATGTAATTATAACTAGAGACATATCAAAGTATAAGGATTTATGACGCCAATGTCTTTATTCAGATACGGATGAATGAAAGGAATAAACTAGCGCATTGTTCGTTGACCTGAGAATTTACGCGGCACTGGTCTATATTTTACTATCCTATCATAGACTGGCCAGAACTGCTATGAAACTGCTATGAAATTTGGATTGTATATACAAATCTATTTAAAGTAAGTACCATATTAAACAATTAAGTTGATATTATTCATCATATGGATCACAGCATTTCTTTGTTTAGTTTAGTTTCTTTCTATTGAAAATGAGTATTTGCTGTAACAGGAATTATATGATTATTGAGATAACCTAGTTAAGTTAAAAGTCTGGAGTCACCGCGATAAACTTAAGTTTATCTTAAGCTTCTTAAGCTTAAGATAAACGCGATTAAACCTTAAACGCCAGTTATTATAAGAGTATACAGTATATATAATGACACTTTTATTCATTATCTTTTATTTTCATTATCTAAAAAAATATAACCTTTTTAAAATCCAAAATAATGATATAATGCAGGTTTATGCAATTAGGCCATGGAATTTTTAAACGATGTTCTAAAATGACAACGTAATAAATGCTGTGTTAGAAATTAGTGCCGAAAACATCACCCATATTTATTATCTAATGTATAAACTAATCTATAAATAATAATTATAACTTTTATTATCCAAAATAAAGTTACCGGTTATATTGTTATTCAATATGAAATACGCAACAATCACTTCATCAACGTTATTTCGAATTGTTTTCAACTGGAATAGCGGTCTACTCAAAATTCCAATTTCAAATATACATTTTCAAATCATAGTGCATAGACACAGCAATTAACCTTTTTTTTTTAAAGCAGCGGACACACGTACAGCTAATCCTGGGTATTACTTTAATCTGGGCACACGGTACCCGGCCTCAAATGATTGCTTGCCGGCCTTACAAATTACCCTGGGTAACTCGGTTGCCTACTAACTCACGACGGTTAATTTACAACGCACCCTACAAATTAATATCTCTGATTTGGACCCTTGTCAGCAAGCGAACTTTGTTCATATTATCCGCAAGAGCGATGTACTAAAAATGATTACAAGAAAATTGCACGAATATCTAAAGAATTTTAATGTTTAATTTTTAGGTACAAAGCATTGGTTTAAAAATTGTTATATTTCTAAGTATTATGGACTATAGATAATTCTGTTTTAAAAGATATATAGACTTAACGTTTATATATCTTTTAAAGCAAATTTTCACAGACAAATAAACAACTCAACATTCGTATGTCAAGAAAGTAAATACATGTAGAATCTGGTTTTCCCAAACCCCCCTTTTTTATTTTTCGCGTGGTTAATTTGGTCTTAAAAATTAATGTATAAAAGTTTACGTACAAAAATTTGTAATGCATACACTTAATACTGCGTAGTGAAAGCAGGTGCATACCATCTCACTCATTCGAACGATCGCAATTCGTAATAGTTACTCGACTAGTCCAACAGTAACTAAGCGGAATTATTTGTTACCTGCCTCACAAACCGAGCTGAATTAAATGCTCTTTGTATTTAGTTTAGACAAAACCCTCTTGTTATGAGCCTCGCTTTACTTAATTGCAACTGCATATTCTGCTGATTACATACTTGTTATGTCGACCGTACTTCGCATTATATTCTGCTGACCCTGATTTGGCTATAGCCAACATTTTCAAATTAACTTGCCGCTACATACTGTGTATAGTTCTGTGTTGATGTCCTAGCTATATTAACCTTACATGTCAGATTGTCTCACATGTGTTTTAGCTTATGAATAGTTTTTTAGTTTGAATAGGCTGATTTCAAGAACTATTTATTTTAGTTTTTGTTTTAGATATTAAATTTTCTCTGAGATTTGAGGAAACTAAAATTAAAATATTGATTTTATTGATTACAAACTAATTACATTATAAACGAAATGAGGACTACAATTTCTACCGTCCAATTCCGCATAGCTTTTAAACATAGCTTTTAGTGGTTCGTCTAGGATGAAAACACCGACACAATTTTCATACAACTTTTGTGTACGGTATATTGCAACTTAATACGAAATTCGGTCTATAAAAAATTCCCAACCTGAAAACAAAACAAGGCTCCAACCAAGCTCGAAAAGCAAACAAAAACGATGTATTCCACTTCGTAGATTTGATTTTTGCAAATATTTGACAAATAAATAGTGACGCTCGAATTTATATTTCTAAATAAATAGGTTATCCTACAAGCGTACGTCGAGTTAAAAATTGAAAAGCTGAAATCATGAAACTATATTTTTGTTTTGTACCCAAGGCCTTTGAATTTGATTTGATTAGGTTTCAAGTGAAACGAAATGTTTTTCCTAGAATTGTTAGCTAATTACAAGTGATGTAGACGTCTACGCCTACAATGCTACGTCGTAGCCTAGCTACGTCTTATTTTGTTTTGTTTTATATATGATTGTTTGGTTGTTTTTTTTTTAAATTGTATACCTGTAATGCTGTGCATCCCTATAATTTATGCACATACATGCCTTGTGTGTTTTTTTTTTTGTAATTTTGTTCGGGTTATGTTTGTATGTGTGTTGTTGGTGTGCCTTATGAAACAAATAAATAAATAAATTTATGTTGTGCGGTCAATATGGGTCGCATCTAGTATTAATTAATAATAATAAATGTTTGAGTGCTAAGTAATGAATATTTTAAGCATTTGATAAATTTAAATGTTTTAGGGTCTCGGAACGAAGTGTAGCACTATATGCCCCAACTAGTTCTTGGAAAGCTCTCAATGTTGTGCTCGTTGGACGGATTAAAATGAAGGGTACAATTTCAGTTTATGTTACCACCGAGTTCTTTTGAAGTACCTGTGGTGTTGTATATTCTTACATTACACCTGGGTAAAATTTCCCACGGCAACTACTTGTTAGAGGGTACTCAACAAAGAATCATAAAAACAAATACCATAGTGTTGTTACATAGAAGACACTATTACTATTGGTCTATATAGTATCTTTATTCAAGTACATAGGCCATCAAAATCTAAACAATGTTTAACCAAATTGCACCTTTTCAGAGTCAATAACGTAACATTGCGTCATACGTATATTAATGTATGAAAAATATGTTAAAAGTCGCAGTTTTCTTAAAAACTACCAAATAAAAGTATAAATAAAATAACGCGAAAGTGTTTCACAGTAATATATTCAAATGCTCGTAGTATTAACCATGAATAACGAAAGCCATAGAAAAAAGTGGCGCAGGTGCAACGAACGCTCAGCAAATTCCTAGTATTGTAAAAGTACCAAATCCGATCAAAGTCCGAATGGACAGAAATAAAAGTGCAATTTACGAATACAAATGAAAATGTTTGAATTTTAAAAGTGTTTTAGCTGCAATTTATCATTCAAAGCTTTGAGGATTTTAAGCAATAAATAACACAATTTGCAACTGCTAACCAAAGTTTCTAATGAAGGCAAGAATTTTCCAATATTCAATTAATAAAAAACATACTGTACCAACTAATGTTACGAGCCAAATAGGGTTATATACTATTTTTATATAAGTTTTGAAATGTAGATTTGGTCAAGTTTAAAATCTATAATCTATGGCTAAAGATTCTATCTCCTCTGTTCGTTCTATCTTAATTGCTACTTGCTACCGATGTATAAATAGCGTACAATTGAAACTATTCGAGCGCATTACGGCTTAGACTTCGATAATCCGAGCATAATGCTCCGAGGCATTAGTGGCAAGGAATATTGAAATATTATGTAACGTTTGTCCAAATAGCTTCATACACACGCGACTTGGAAATTAGCTTTATTGTTTCATCAACAAAAACAATTGAAATTTAACCGATAAGCATATTCTATTATTACTTTTAGTAGAAATTTTTGCCTCAAAAATTGCATTTCAAGTGTGTAGCTTTTTACCCGCCACACAAATGTCGATTATTTTTGTGTACGCCTGCAGGCTGACGCTATATCTCTACTATAAATTATCCTTAAGTAATTCGTATTTAATATTAAATATTCCATCAATGTAATACCATACAAGTAATTAACTGTTCATGTATTATTCGATTGCTTCAAGTTTTAATGAATAACGAATATTTATAAAGAGTAAAGCAATTTTAATTTGAACATGTCACTGTTGAAACAATAGACAATAAACTAAATAGCCACGTCAACGCGAAACTAATTTTAAACTCCATCCACATGTATTCATTTATTAACAGAGCGAGTCGGGAGCAGTTAGCGTACTTAGCGAAATGAAAACGATTACACCATTAAATATTTCCAAAATAATGTGAATTTCATACAAAGCAAATATTACGAATTTATTTACGTTCGGTTTGATGATTCACCTTCAGACAGTTACTTGGACAGTTCACCTTTGGCCAAATGGTAACTTTTTCATAATCGGTACGGGATTAGTGTGTATGTGCATAACATATGGCTTAAGTATATGTAGTTACGTATACGTGCATATATTGTGTTTGTTGTGTGACCCAAGCTCTTAATTGCTTAACCTGAGGTTAACTGACCATGCGGGAAAATGACCATAGTTATTTATTCTACTCAATTATAATATTCAATTGGTATCCAATAATAATTAATTATCTATTTATTGTTTACAAATTAAATTCGTTAATTTAAAGTATATTGTTCACTACAATAGTTTGTAATTTCTAATACACATAATTAAATACAGTGATTCAAACATTACGTTTTTTAATATTGATTAATAAAGTTGTCTTCGAAATAATTAACACTATGACACTAAAATTTGAAAAGCCATTAAGAAAAGTGACAAAGATAAAACTTCATTGTTTCATTGTTCATTATCCCTGCACCTTTTTATAGTGTCTTCGCTTTCTTATATAGAAGCTTAAAAGCAAACTCTAGTTTAATTAGGAAAATGCTGAGTTTTGATAATAGGTTTTTAAAGGCATAACGTCCTTAGGTGCACAGTACGTGTACAGCACGCAAGATTGTTTCAAAAGATTTGCTTATAACCATTCGAGTTTGTATTATTTTTGGTAATCAGTTGTACAACTTTCTAAGAATTTCATTTTTAATTTTTTTGATCAAAGAAATTGTTGTAGCAGGTAACTATGTATTTTAACTATATATTTCATATATGTATTTAACTATATATTGTATATTAAATATTGTTTTTACCATTTACCATTCATTTTCAAGTACCCTCATTTCATACTTGTATTTTTTCAATAAATTAATGTAAAGATTAAAAATTAGAAAACATAATGATACACAAGTTTAATGAAATGAGGGTATTTAAAACTCAATTAATGAATACAAATCTTCTACAGCATAATTTTTCGTACATTAAAACCCTATACGAGTAGCCATCTGTCGTATATTTACTATAGCTTACGTCATCAAACCCTTACATAAAAACGGAGAGAATGTGCGTGAACAAATAGTGCGATTCAAACGCAAACTACGTCCATACATCAGCACACGTTTCGCCGACAACCGTAAATATTTTCCCAGTCCCAACACGTCTTTATAATAAAAACATCATGTGACATTCGCAAAACGTAACATTAGACACAAATTCACCAAATGTAAATAAACATAAAAGGATCTTTTGTTACAATAATACCAGGCACACATGGTTTCTCAGTGAATGGTCTTAATTTGTATATATAAAGTTGTATGAACACGTTTATTTTTCGGCAACATGTTAAACTGATTCCGATCCAGCGGGATAGAGGACATCGTGTCAACAAACAAATTTATCCACAAATTAGTTTAATTAGATTTCATAATAATATAGATGAATATAGGAAATATTGTCATTAGCAGGCTAATATTTATATATGTCTTATTAAATTGTGCAACTAAAATTCGGTAATATAATAACCTGACTCATATCACAGTGAATACCTTTTACGGCGGTTTTCAGCGTTGTTAAATATGTGTTAACAGTAATCCATTAAATTATACTGCTCTTAAAATATTATCATTTATTAACAAACGTATAATAATATATTGTTTTTCCTAAGTGTTCGAAGTTTTGAAACGAGCCCTTAGACAAATAAGAATGTACAAAAGGATATTATGTGGCTTTCCCTTCGGAGGACAATAAATATTGAGAAGTACCAGGTGTGCCGAACCCGAGTCCGCGAGACACGTGAAAAACTCGTGTGTAATACTCTAAGAGCTAACAAAATATTTGATAGACACAAAAAGGGAAATATGGAACCATACTTTTTGTTAGAATAAAATGAATATTAGAACACTTATGGACATAAGCACGGTACTAAGCAATGATTTTTACATTAAAATAAATGTTTGATGTCTCCTGGTCTTCTAGAATTAATATAATAAGGCATATTTCATACTTATTTTATTTATTTTACGTTTTATCCTAAAATAAGGAAAACATATAACTCTTAGCCTTTTGGGCCATAATTCAAGGGTAGGCAGGTGTTGAGACGAGATAAAACTCAGGCGTCATACGCGCAGTGATTTAGATAACGTATTCTACACAATCTGAATTAGCTTTAACAACATAAATATTACGTTCTTAGTTCGTTCGCTTTCTTTTTCTTTGTTCGTTTATGCTTAATAATTTTTCTCTATTACCCGATTAACGCGATAAAACAGAAAACTCCTGAATAAGTTTGTATTTATATGTTTAATTTCACCAATATATTTCGTTTTACTCGTTTAGTTAATACGAACTAACAGTAAGATAACTTCAGTCTCCTATAGACAATTAAAGAACCGCTCAACTTTATCTAGAAATAGTTAGGACAAAACGGTCAAAAAGACCCATATGAAAGGCAGTAATAGGGGCGTACTTTAACACATTAAGTGCCCGTATGCGGCTTTTCAGACCCAGCCCGAGTTTTATCGGTGGAATGTGGCACATAAACGCCCACATGCTAATACGGACGCCGTAAAAACTTTTCATAGAAAAACTTTTGGGGACGGTCGATTTCGTTTAGAAAGTAGATTTAACGGTCTTTAAGCTTGTTTGCGGATAGTGTGGTACGTTTTCCTTATAGCGATAATAAAACTTTAATTTGACTTTGTCACTGTGCGTCATTGCTGTGTTTACCGTATCTACGTTAGATTATCCATTATATAGGCTTAAAGGGAAACAGATGCATATTAGCATACACAACATATTGCCTTTATTATATTTAATTTTATCTATGTAACAAAGACACCACATTATTCGCAAAAAAACATACATTTACCAATATAGTTATAAGAAAAGCGAATTCGATATTTAAAGCACTTAAACTCCACCATACTTAATCGTCAAGTATTTACGCAAATAATTATCGATTCAGTTTGCCGTCACGTCATGACCGTTTACCGCGTCGAATAGCATGAGTCTGATTGGCCTCTCATTTGGGTCCGATTGTGCCTCACGAATACATAATTCGTGTTCAACACCGCTGCCATTAAGATAATCTCGCCGGCTATAGGGGCCTGTCATTGATTGCTAACCGCTTGAATGTGCTCGACGAGCGTACGAATACGTGATGTTATCTTAAATTATAATATGTTGAACACTGTAAATAGCCGTTGCAACATCCATATTGTCGTTATCTTTTGTATTGATATGCGTTTGTTCCTGTTTCATCAGTTTGCAAAACAATTTTTTTGACTTTGTCTGTTTACGTTTACTGCAGACTGATTTTACAACCTTTATTATTATTTTTCATTACAATCGACTACTAAAACAATACATATTTTCCTTTCTCCGTTTAGACAAGTATATATAACAGAACTATATTCGATTGATATTATGAGCATAGTTGAGTATTTAAGTAACGTCCAATTGAGGTTAGAGAAGACTATGAGTACACGTAAAGAGTTCATTTTGAGCTAAAGTTATGCTGTTCCAAAAATTTTACTGTAAAGTTTCTTAAAAAGAAAGTCTTGGACTAAGAATAAATATAATTATTTTTAGTTTGTATTGCGTAATATCAAGAATAAATTATGACACACTTTTTAAATTTTGAACTGAGAGATAAGTATGCGATACGTGAAAAAGAATGAATTAGGATTAAAGCTAATAAAATCCAGTTAACAAAAATTTTATAAAGCTTAGTTACTGAAAGTAGTAAGTAAATAAGAAAACCCAATTACAAGCTTCCAAAATACAAAAACCGAACGCTTTTTAAAGTACGCAAGTCCTTTACAGTAAGTGACGTCCCTTCAACAATAATAAGATGGACTTTTTATCTCGGAAAATGAATATTTTAAATTGATGAAGGCGCAATTCGTGTAAAAATTACCTTGAAATCTAGCATTTTTGATAACAATACGTTCTTTGTAAATATGTTTAAAGCCAATAAGGCAAAACTGTCATCAAATGAAATCTTTATATTTTAAAGCATTTATTTTGTATATCACTTCTCAAATAATACTACTCACTTCGTAATAGATACAAACACATCACCATAATAAGTTTATTTTTGAGTTTTGAGATACTGTTTTATTAAATTTAACACAAGAGGAGAACATACTTAATAGTTATTGCAAGATTTTACAGGATTGAACAGCAGCTTTTTGCTATGACCACACCCAGTTACATTTTACTATGTACGGAACTCTTGAATATTACATACATTTCTTTAGAATATGAATGAGGCATGGAAAGAAAAACGCAAATTTCATTAGCTAAGCAATGCGATTTCAATTCCTTTGTTCGATGAAAAATTCAAACATATAAAGTTCTCACCCACGATCTTTTGTTTTAAAAACGAAATATTACCTAGATACTATTATGAATTGTGTGCCAAATAATCCCATAACATATAATAAAACATATAGTACATTCACTTCAATCTATTAGAATACTTAAATTAACTAAGCTTAACTAAAACAATAATATTTACTAGGCTAAAATAATACATACAAAAATACACAGATTGTGGAAATTACGTAATTCAGTATGATAAAATGACTTTCAGAATACATTTAAAACGAAAACAAACCGGTCATAGGTATTATAATATTGTCAACAAAGTATTTAAATACTAAGAAAGATTGCTTAAATAAATGTCTTATAGCTGTCATAATAGTTACCAGTAGTTGGGCGAACATTTATCAGTCCAGAATGCTGTTATTTAACTAAGGTGATAACTCATTTCCTTTTAAAAAAAAAGAAGAACAAATTACGGCGTATTGTTAAAATCCACATATTTTAAGAGCTATTTTCCTAAGAACCTCAACCTCCAAACGCAACCAGTTTTTATATAATACGCGGGTAAACAACAAACAAGATATTCTTTAAGAAAATACGTCAAAAATTTTCGCCGTCAGGTTACGCGAGCCCGCCTAATAAATATGCATTGTGTCAAATTGCATGAATTATTCTCAACGAAAAGATTCCAAGAAAGGAGGCCAATAAACATTTTGCCTGTCAAATACACTCGGGGGCGCTAAATCGACGCCGGGCTAGTTCCCTCCGAGCTTAAATAAGGCGTTTATACGCCAGCGATTTATGAGATCCTAAATATGTTGACGAAATTCAGGGCATCGTACCTCATCGAAGTCAAAACTACTGGTGATCTATGTTCCCATATATTACGCCAGTACAGAATTAATTTCATTATTAAACGATTTATGAATTAGATTATACGAAATATAGTATGAAGGTCTTGAATCTCAATTAAACCATTATCTCAAAATATAGAGTAACTGAACAAGATCTGTTTGTTTAAGACGATAAAAGCGTGTACAAACAATCCACGCGTCACATCCCCAAGCTGCCGCTATATCTCGGAAATGGCTTTGTTTCCTGCGAGCGTGCCCGGCGCGCTCATCCGGCGGGAAATAAAATAAATGAATATCACATTATGGGGGGCTAAAACAAAAATAACCTCTAATGTTAAACACAGTGAACTGGGGACTCTCTACATTGTTCCGCCTGGCTCCGCACCGATACGGGTTAATATTCACATTTAATTATTAGACTATTTTAACTACAGGTAACTGAGTATAGTCCTTCCTAAATTTAGGGTATTAAATGATATTTCTTAATTGTATTACTGAGAAAGTTAAGTATCAATTAATGTACATACTCGGTGTATGATCTTCATAGCAAAGGGTAAACATTATTTCATAATGATTTTTATTAATCACTGAAATTTACAAAAGAACTGATTCCTGTAAGCTATAAATAAGCCTTACATTAGTATATATTGAAATCTCTTTGAATACGTAATTAAAAACGTATGTAAAATTTGATTACATACCACGAAAATATACGAAGAGTCTCTAAAAGGCAGTCCGCCTAAATTAAATTGAAGAAAATTTTGTTTCTCGACAGCGATGTAGCGTAATGACTCGCGTTGTTTGAAGAGCTTTAGCGGGATTGTATAAGCGAATCTTTTACGTTCATTGTGTTTACTATGTATTTTAAGTGGTATTAACATAATCAGAGCTTGAATCGTTTCGGAGTACTTTCAGCCATAAACACAATAAAACTCTTTTTTGTGGAACTCCATTTAATAATGAGAACGTTTAAATTTTGTATATTCGAACAAAATATTTTTAAGTAGAAATCTTGCGTCGAAGATGGAATGAGAATGTAAAACTATTTTCTGTTTTATGTTTATAAGCGAAAGGATTTTTTTGCATGCCGGTATAAATAAGTGTAAATTAAAACTGCAGCAAAAGTTTTAATACGAGAAATTAACAAGTGAAAGATGGACCTCATTATAGAATCACCGGCATATAACACGAAACACTGAAGTTGTCTGAGTGTTTTAATTCCTTTTCTTCTTGTACTGTCTATGAGTTTTAAATTTTACCAAGCGGTGTTGGCAATGATAATTTTAACATAATTAACTACATGAAAAAATACTTCATAAGGAACGTACAACGGTCATAAATTTCCTTTTATCGTATCAATGAATCAAATTAACTCCGACAGAACATTACAATAATTGACACAGTAGCCTAGATACAATCAAATTGTTATCGTTATTATAATTAAAACTTGCAGATAATTTTCAAAACAACGTTGACGAGACCACAATTATAATTGACGTGTTACACGCAATGCATGTTCCGGTCGTATACTCGAAGGCGATAAAAACTAATTACACTATAAACACGTAATGCTCCTACTTACATATAATATTTACATAATCATTTCTGCATGAGGACCGGTCACGTCCCAATAACATATCTGCGTCTGTTTTGTTCATTTTTAAAGACAAGATACACAGCACAGCCTGAGTACAAAAACAACTACAGATTCCAAAGTGATTTATTTTATATATAAAACAATTGGTCATTATCTGTCTAAACTATTACTTTTAATTAAATGTTACGTAGTCGACATATAAGCGTTGTGTTATAATTGACATAACAAATTATTATACTTTCCTCATACTAAAACGCAAAATTACCGTAATTTCGAGTTATATGCCTATACTTATTTTATATAACATTTCAATTGAATATATAAAGAGCATACGAACACATTGTTGCATATCACGTTACGATGTATCAGTCGCGTGTACGCGTATGAAGCTAAGCATCTGTTGTTTCAGATAATATGATAGTACGTAGGGTTACTACTTAAGTTGTAGAAAAAAATAAAAATAGATTAAAAATATTATCTTACCTTATTTTGAAATAAAAATTATGTGTAAAAGTTGCGCGCAACAGTTGATATTTACAGTCAATATTTGCATAACATACAATACCAACCTTAGGCTGACATATTAATACTTTAATAGCCACGGCCATGACTATGATACGGAGTATAAGTAAAATTACTTTATAAAGTTCATTTAACTAAATAATTATAATAATAACTATAAAATTATTTAATTATGGTTGGTATTGGTATAATATTTCATCTACCTTGTATGAGGAACCAGAGCTAGATAAAAAATATATAATCTGCATAACTTATAAAATATATTCCACTCGCATGAAACAACACATGGTTTCCCTATACAAACGTGTGAATAAATAAAGCTGAAGATTCAGTGGTCGGTTTTATCATGGGGGTGAAATTATGGTGAGCAATTTGAATTAACACATATTCTGACGTCCCCCATCTCAAGAATTTACCTCGACACGCTAAGCATTATCTTAATATATTTTATCTAACGGTATTATCTTAACCCTTGAATTAATATTAGGAGGGTGGATCGTTTATCTTATACCCGAGGTGTAATAATCAAGAATTATTATAAACATAAAAACATTATATTAGTGGAACCAATACTCCACTTCTCGAGATCCTCGATTTGATTCGCTGATTCGAATCAACTTCAAATATTCCATTCGAAATTATTTTAAAAAATAATAGTAGTACGAAAAAAAATTACAATTAGTTAAATTATTATAGTTATCCACATACACAAATTAACGCTTAATAAAAACACAAGCACGGTTTAAACATTGCATTAGTTTTTTTTATTAATCGACATTATTTGTTTTAAAAACGATCAAATAGTAAGGACAGATGCATGCACGAAAGCGAAGTATCCCATCTGCCTGAGGGACAGCAAAAGGTGTAACAACAAATGACAGTCTCGTACGAAAAAAATTACGGTGCCCGGGTTGAGCCTAAACTCAATTCAATTAGGCAAAACTTCTGAACGCCAAGTGGCTTGGAAGATGGGACACTTATATCTTTAGGGGACCTCGATTAATTTTCTTCAAGCGTGAGCTCTACAGCCTACGCCTACGCCGAATTAAATAGTTACTTACAAAAGGTTCACTGCCTTCTAGTTCAACGCCGATATGTGTTTTTGTCTCGTAAGAGAATGATTGGAAATTTTTGAAGCAGAAATTTAAAAGGAACGACTGATTGGTTTGAATATAATTCGTCGCACCGTTATCACATCACACCCATAAACCTATTGTAAAGCTTAACGCCAGTTTTTGGTGACAGAGTTCTATTTACCTCGTCGCCGTCCATTTGGCCGAATCCTCAAGGCAACACACAAGCACTTCGACTTAAATAAAATAAGACAAATAAACTTATTCATAGATCAAGGATATTCATTAAATCAAATTAACTAATTGGTATTTTAACGGATGAATGCGTTTTGAATAATATATTTTTTTAGTGAAGTGGAAAATTACTATAGCCCTAATTAATTGCCTAAAATAACGAGTTTAGACTTAAATAAAGTAAAAATTTGAGTAATGAAACATTGTTAACAAAATATTATTTTTTAAATTTATAAGTATCCCTTTAATAAAACAAAAGGTTTTGTGCTGCCGCAACAAAAGTAATAGCTATGAATAAAATCGTTGCCATTCAATAGATCACATCGCTGAAAAGCAATTCTAAAACACTACAAATGCAGTACACGAATAAACCTAGTTCAAATCCGGAACAAACAAGCACTACAAATAAGAGTCTCATTCCGGGCGACATTTCCGTCCGTCACCAGTTACGGAACACTGCAGTGACGTGGAAACTGGCGGACCAATACAACATTCCGCAAATCCGATTAATTAGACGACGCTCCGACATTATAACCGCCGCCGCCCGAGGCTTTGTTTAGTTCAGACGCGGCTAATCAGATTTCATACTTTGTTATAATGTGCCCCGGGCTGGTACGTGTTCTTATCACGTATAATTTCATGCGTTTCGCGTCGCTTAGACGTGCCTAACGGATTTGGGAGTGGCGAGGTCTTTTCGTCTAACATTATTTTTAGGGACAAGGAATAGCAGGCGAAGCGACACACATACCAAGAATGTGTAAATAATATTTTAGCACACAAAATTTTACAGCGAAAATTTTCTCTGCTAAAGAGTATAAAAGATTATCTTTCGTGGTTCAACCAAGCAATCATGTAAATTGCAAAGCCAGGGATACTGCTTGTTATAAAATGTAAATAAGCTTCATTAAACCTATATCTCAGCAAATATATGAGCTTTTAAAGTTTGCCGCTTATAACCCTAAAACGTCGTTGTTTAATTAAATAAAAGTTTAATTGCAAAATACCTATTTCACTTCACCCACCTTTACCATAAAGCGACACAAGTTTATTTCAAAGCCCCAACATACTTCTGTCCCCAAAGTTTGTAATTAAAAATTGTAGACAGTTTTGAACTTTGCGACCCGCAAAATTATCCGGTCCATCTCATATTATCATCGCAATCTCATATTGTGCGGGGAACAAAGCTTTCACCGCATTAAAAACGTATTTTTGAATAAGCGGTTTTAACCATTAGTTCGGTTCATTCGTAGCTCAATTAGCATCGGTATCTTTTATAAAATCTTTGCACATTTGTCCCCTCGGGATAGGAAAGGTCCGCTCTTCCTGCCTCCCCGACATTTATGTCGCGACTTTATTTACTACAATTTAAATGAATCATAAATTTTTCTACATTTTCTATGAGAGGCTTTCAGTACACAGATAATCCGATATTTTACAGGTATATTACTCGGCGAGGTTTTGAAACATAGGTTCTACGAATTAGATTAATATTGTTAGACGCATTTTTAAATTACAGTATTTCCTTCTGTAAATTATTGAATAATTGGAATAAAAACTTTGTGTTTGAATAAAATATGGGAATGTCATTTTTTATTCGTAGTTCCACTTAAATATTTTAGAATCATTGAAAAAATTTATATTGTAAATAAGGATTGATTGTAAAATTTATTACCAACCTATACATATTTAGCGCGTCAGACCTTTTAGGTTATATTGTACGTGTGAGTCTTAAATGGACTATTGTTTCAACATGTAAACATCATCGATAGAACAATACGTGTAGTCAGTTTTGTTCCTACAAACGTAAGCTATAGGCGATGCTACACGAGTTTCATCAAGCTGTCAAAAATGAGCGCTCATATGAAAGCATTTTTAAAAGTTAAAAATTGTTCAAACATCAATTTATTCTAATCCCAATTTTTCAAAGTAGTCGTTTGAAAACAATGAACAATTTATTTTGCTTATTTGAGTGATTATTAGTAATTATTCCTTTGACGTGCTACTTCAGTTTATTGCATAATTATTTCGAAAATGGCCGTCCCGCAGTAAATTAGGGCGACGCGAGTTCTTTATCGCATAGAAATGGTTAGGTACCTCCTGTTACAAATAACATACTATTGAAACTAACATTTTGCTTGCTCATTTATAAACACGTTTAAACTTTACAAAACTTTCAATATATCTTACTTAATATAAAGTAAAATAGTAAAATCGTAGACTTTATATTACATTTTTAATCTCCCGTAGCCAATGTAAAGCTTTCAGCTCAAGCTACTCAATTATTAAATCAAACAACGATAAAGTTTTGTTTCTCGAATACAAATTATTAAAGTTCATATATTTTACGGGTTTTAGTGCCACCCCCTATGAGCAAGGAGCTAATTAAATTTCGCTTCAATATGTCAATTTGAACACGGTGTACAAAGAATTTATCAGAATATTAATGTAAGAGCAAATAAATCGTACTAAAATTGTTGATGATGTTATTTTTATTACGAAATGTAAACATCTCAGATATTTTGCTTTATTAACCTGTACGTTTCCTTATATGCATATTTTTACCGCGATTAAATAATATAAATGATTTCCGACATTCTATATGCTTGTATTCTAAAAGACTCAAGAAACGCTTTCTTATTTACATATAATGTACAACTTTTAAAGTTCAAAATTATGTTTATACGTGGATTGTAATTATTTTATACATATCGATTCTAAAGTCGTATTTTAAGTGAATTATATATATATATATATAACTTTCGATATATATATATATATATATATATATATATATATCGAAAGTTTAAAAAAATGTGTGAATAAATCAAAAATTTAAAAAAATGAGTCGAGTAAGGTAAACTTTTTAAACGATTATCAACAATCAATTATGACAATGTACATAATTTAAAGAAAATGTGTACCACAAAGGAAGATTAATCCAAAGAAACAACAGCAGTCTGGAGTATGAGACGTGGGTAACAAGTATAACATCCAATAAGCCGGTCGCATGTGACGAGCGATAAACTGCCTGTTATCCGCTCCCAGTCGCCTTTACGGTCGTTTGCAATAGGCGAAGAAGTAACAAAGAAATTTACCTATTCTGTATAATGTCATTAAAACATGTATTTTTTATTTATACCAAGATGTTTTACTATGACAGGCTGCTCTTGAAAATTCAAGAATAAATTTTATAGCTGTCAAAAATATTCTCTCGTTTGAAATATGATTTTTTGTTATCAAGCACATTGTCATGAATTTTACTACCCATTCCGACTTTGGAATTTATTAGTGTGTACGTAATATTGTGAAAAATTATATGTGTTTACTAAAAGCCAATTGTTTGTATGTCGACATCTCTTAGTCTAAGTGCTAAGATCCCTCTGTCCCACAACATAGCACTTGCAAAGCGTTCAAACAGAACCTCCTTAGAGAGGCATCGGGCGTACGTGAGACGAAACGAAAATTGCAGGAAACGCGCAATATTGCAATGTTGTACTATGACAATTTCCGTCTTCGCCAATAAGTAGAAAAATAAAACTTATATACACAAATAGACATGTTTCAAAATGTCGCTTTATTTAACTGATATTTTTATGTATTAGCTCAATAGGGCATGAGACAATCTATAATAATTTAATCATAAATTATCGTAGAAACAGCGTATTACATTAGAATATTGTAAAGGAAAACAATAAGCACCTCAAACTGTATAACAAGCGAATCCTCTTTACATAATCACTTAGCGCTTAAGCAAACAGTGCTGACGCGAGATGTTAATCAACGTACCTGTACACCAACAAGCGAAACAGCTCAAGAAGGCTAATACAGCCAAAATCAACACTCAAGCAACACAGAGGTGGGGAATCTCTCAGAATCTAGAAGCTCGGTTCGAAAGATCAATGTTTGATATGGAAGTGGTGACACGTCACTTTATTGGACGTCTAAGACTCATTAATAAATAAATTATAAATTGCGCTGTGATGAAAAGAGATGGATCGTGTTCAGCTAAAAGTGGTGATGAATGACCGTTTTAGTTGTTATACAAACAATGTTAGTTAATATTAAAACTCTGTATGTATTTCAAATTTTCAGTTAATCGTAACAAAACGGAAACGATGTGCCGTTAAACATGAAGGAACCAGTGCTCAATGATACAGTGTGCTCGGAGAAATTACAACAAAAAGAGAATGCGACTACGACAAACGTGTCACGTACTTTAAAAGTCTGTATTGAAGACGTAGTATCAGGTATTAAATGGATTCAGATAAAGTTAACAGTCGAACTATTCAGCGTTTCAACTTTCAAAGACTTCTAACGGTCAAAAGCGAGATCTAGTAGAAAGATGCACATAATGCTACTCTCGAAATGTAATCTGAAAATCTTTTGCAAATGTACGATGGATCTTCTTGCAGCTCGTATTTTGTTATATTTTTCATCTTACACTGATCATTTTTACTTATTGGATTAGTTAAAGTAAATACTTCACTCTTAAAGAGAAATGTTTATATATTGAATTTATTCGATAAGCCTGAATTTTTAAAAATGATTAAATAAGTAAACTAGTAAAATATACGTCTACAATACTGGATATATAACGTTAAAAGAAAGAGAACGTTATATTCATATAATGATATATGATCGCTGATTAAACATAAAAAAACTTTAGCACAATATTATTAGCTCCTAATAGAAACATTCCCATATATATAAGACAAGAATCTACATTAATAACTTAGTATAAAAAACAATTCTTGTTATACAATAACATTGTATCCTTAGCTAATTTGGTTAGTACAATTGATTGTTTTGGAATGTTTTAAGCACACATGTACTAAATACAAAAATACTTGCGTGCGCTTCGTCCGTGTGGATTAAAGTCGCCGATTTTAAATATAAACACTTAGTTAATTTCTAAAAACCTTTAAAGGATTTAGTGAAAGCGTTGAATGAGCAAGTCGTCGTGAAATATTAATATTGTAACTTCAATCAATATTTTTAAACTAACACTGAACATCTGAAAGCTGGCGTCTCTCTATTCATACGGTTTAATATTTCACTTTAAAGAGCAGTAGATAATACGACAGGAAATGTTTCAAATGTGATTCATGGAATCCTTCGGTTTATTCCCAGTTCGAGCTCCTTTTAGTTTAGACTGCGATCATGATACCGATGCCTTGAAGTGTCCCAAATATATTTGCGAGACGGGAACGATGTTGTCTTTATCGTTCAACTTTGTTTATTCCCAATACTATAAAACATATATTTTTTTAAGAAAATTGTATACAAGTCTAGATTAAACAAGTGTTCTGTGTGAAACAGTTTAGACTAATATCATCTTTAAGATAAAGACCAGTATTTATACCAAGAAAAACTTTAGAATTTACTTTAGTTTGTGATAGACTCTTTAACACGGCTTCCGATATTATCCATGAAAGTTTTTATTTATAAAGTAAGGCTTCGATGGATTAGGTAAGGTAATCTATTTCATTTATCGTCTTATTCGAAAATCGAACTCTTCATGTCAAGCATGTGGAGTAAACCATGATCGCGTGTGTGTTTTTAAATAGTTTAAATATGCTAATCGACCTTTAAATATTGTAAGTAATGTTTTCTCAATGGTTCAGGCGTGCTATTGAGTGAGACAGTCGATTCCGCCTGTATACCAATTATTTTTTTCTTTCAGTGTGCGTAATTATCACTTACTTTTAAGGCCGAGAAATCTCGTGATGAAATGGTTGTCTTAGAAAATCGAAAACAATGATCCAGCACAAAAGGCTTTTCACCCACTTAACTATAAAAAAATATAAAACAAACGGGAATCAACTACCATTAAATTATTAAATGTCTTTAAATGTACCTAAAACAACGCTAAATAAATACAAATATGATTAATCAGGTACCAGGCTGTGCAACTAAACATCATTAATATGTTAAACGAGGAGTAACTATGCATAGGCCTGAACGATCAAAGGCTAAATACTGAGTTTCCGTAATCAATACTAAAACACGGCAAATTTGACCTATTCGATCATTTACTATAAATTTTAATCATATACTTATTGTAATTAATAGTTAGATTTTTGATGATGCAGATTTTTTTTACACGGCATTCGAAATAATATAAATTTATTTCTAGTATTCAATGAAATTTAAACCACATAGAATGTTTTACATCACAAGATCGTAATATGATTAGAATTAATTTAAATATAACTTATTAATTAAGTATTATAATTTAATAATAAAATGATTTGGTATTCACAAACATTAATAGCATATGTGACACATTTAATATGCTTATCAAAATCAATAGAGATTATTTAGAGACGAAATTATATCAACAATAAGAGTATAAGATTGTTTGATAAACGACTGAAGGTTTTTGAAAATTTTCTACAACCCGCCAAGAACAGTTTATGTCGGAGATACGTTTTAATATGATTAGTACTTGTTGGCAATATATTGGATAGAAGTGGGCCTTTTTACGTTCTGTTTTTGAAAATCGATAAGTTTTATCGGTTCGAAAATACCTTACAACTTAGCGATAAGAAAATAGGTAAAAATTCTATTATATTATATAATAGAATTTTACCTATTATTTTTGTTGCTATTAACTTAACTTGAAATCAAGTTAGTTGATTACGGTCGCACTAGTACGTTTTAAATAAAACCGATTTTTATAGTTAAACAAGTAACACAGGGCATTATAAATGTATACAAAAACAAATCTTGACTCCCTCAGGTGTTATTCTGAATGCAGGCACTGATCCTTCCGCCAACACCATTTAAAATTAATGATCGCGTTCTATATTTCTTTCAAGTTATTACTTATGCATGCCGAGATTTTCAGAGTGAAAAGGCGTAGTTGAAAAGTAAACCTTTGCGAGTAATGGCCATTAATCAACTAGAAGGCTTAATTGGACGCCGCCTTCCAACAGACACGAGAAATAAGCTACATTAACTGATATTAAGCAATATCACTTCGTTTCTCACAAAATTTGTGCTTTGCATACAAATATCTTTTAAAAAGTATATTTTACAAAAAAAACTTAAGATTAAATTTTCTATATTTTTTAACAGTTTTCAATAACAAAGATTACTGCAATTTTTAATACGATAACGATACTGACGGGACTATATATTTTATGGCGTTATAGAGAATGATGTTACATGGGGTTTACACTGTATATACGCCACACCACAAAACAGTCTAGCTTTAGTAATTAATCATATTTTATTTGAGTTTCCTCACCTGGCCATGATTTTCAAAGCCGTGCCTCCGCGCGATGTCATCTACATGTTCCGGTCCGTCCAGGACTTGAATTGCGAAATGGTTGTGGTAGTATGTTTCGGGAAGTGACCAGCTTGAACCAAGCGCGGCTATGAGAGCCAGCCAGCGCCATGTCATCATCATTGTAACGCGATCACATCAGCCGCTGCCGCGACCACAGAACACTTGTTATTTCAACAATGTGTCATTACTAGTTCTCATTCCATAAAACACCTGCAAAAAGAAAATTCAGAGTTAATAATTTACCAAAAACATAAAAGAAACAGAAAATGTGTGGAATTCGATTTGATTAACTTTTCCTATAACTATAGTAACTTAGATACCATATAACTTTAGATTAAAATAGAAAGAAAGAAAATATGTTTATTTGGACACACACACACACGGCACACACAACATCACAATAAATTACAAGTACAAAATTAAAATTAACTAGAAATAAACACATTGCATTGTAGCAAGTGCCGCGGGCGTGCGCCAAATGGGGTGCTGCTCAGGATTTGTGTGGAATATAGTATTCCTCACCACTGATTTTCAGCAGCCCCCAGTTGTCGCAAACCGCTGCACAGCTTCAAGTGTTAACAATTGAAGTGTACAAAATTTAAATGGAAACAAAAAGTAATAATTAAATAATAAAAGAAATAAAAGGAAGGGAGACAATAAAAATATGGGATTAATGTGGTTAAACAGGATAGGAACGGGACAATAGAATTTGGATGTGCCTAGCTAGGTGCCAACGAAAAACACGGATATATGTGCTGTGATAATAAAATCTTTTTCAACCTCCTTCGGAAGGTTGGCACAGTTTCACGGTTTCGCAAGGGCGGCGGCAGATTGTTCCAGCACCTCGTTGCGCTGTATCGAAAACTACCCCTAAACGCAGTTGTATGATGCACATCCAATAACCTACGATATGCCATAGCATGTTAGAACAGAACTAAGCTATAGTTAAAGTTAAATACATACATTTAAGTTCATTAAAAACTATTTAAATAAAAAGGTATTTACTAAGAAATATATCTTCAACAACAATAACACACTGAACTAATTTATATTAATAGAAAGCAATTTATATATTTAAAGCAAACCCCTATTATGCGTTTCTATGTTTTTTCATTTTTTTTTAATCAATCTGTTCGAGTATCCCTTGTTTAATTATAGCGTCTCGCGTTACGCAAAAGGTGATAACAAAATTTAGATTTTGGGTCACGTGTCACAAGCATATTTACAGTGGCCTGACGTACGTCAGGCAATAAGCGGATGCGAAAAAAATCTGCGGAAGTCCCGAGATTATCCAGATAAGCCACGCTAGCAATGTATACAAGACCTGACCTGGAATAAATAAATCAAAAATATTGTACCATGTATAAATAACTCCAATAAATTGTGGTGATTGTGTTTTTTTTTTAATTTGGTAACGACACCAAAATATTTCCTAAGTTATTTTGTTTCATTGTTTATTACGTCTTACGTAATTTAAACTTTAATAAAAGATCGTAGCGCCACTGAATTTATTTTCTAAATTATTTCAAAAACTACATACTGTTAACTATTGTGTGTATGCACAGTGAATTCATTATATTCACCGATGCAAAGATATAAAACTTATATCCCGTACGTTCCAATGCCACAGTGAAATAATGTTGAAAATATTTCCGGAATTTAATATCAAGCTAAGAATTAACAAATATGAGGACGTAAATATTGTACATAAGCTTGCCTTGAATGCTGTCTGCTTGCTGAAGTACTGGGAAATATTACTTCAAGTTTTAAGGTTACGTTACGTCAAAGAGCTTCAACGTAATAGACAAGGAATGCCCGCTTCTTCATCAACAATACTACTTTAGCGTCTCCCAAACCCTGCATGTAATAAGATATTTAATATTCGTTAAGATTAAATGTATTTCATATTTTATTATTAAGAAACAGCAAAGCCGTATTAAAGATATTTATTTTAAAATAAATCACTTTACTGGTTAAATAATTTATAAGGACATGAAAATAGCGAAGCGTATATGTATAAATCATTTATTATCTGTGCTTTATTTAATGAAGTAACCACAATCTAAAAGGGTAGTGAAATTAATTAAAAGCGATCGAAGGTATAAATCCATTAGGCTGGGTCGAGGAGTCGAAATGTTTATGACATAATAACGGCCCGAATTTCGTTAACAGTAAAAATTCCATTCCCATACGTACATAAATTTCAATTGGAAATTCAAAGGCTTTTTATACGGTTTTATTGATATTATATTTGATACACGCGTAGGTACATCTTAAATCATATTCTTGTGGGAAACATTAACTTGCAAAAAATACATTTTAATAAAAATCAAGACAAGACAAACCGCACTTATATGTTAAGCTTAGGCCACTGATATCTTCGAAATTAAAAACAAAAGCTCTTTTCAAAATAATAATATACCAACTTTTCCAGAAATGCATTATTGTAGTATAGTTATTCTTGTTAAGTCAAGCACAATAGCTTTTTAAATAATACCATACACGTTTTACGCTTAGTGTGACAAAATCAGCATTATAAAAGGTAAGATATTAAGAAGTCGCATAACTGTTTAGTAATTCACTTATATTGTTTGTAACATTATAAATTTTAATAACGGATTCCCGTTTTCCAAGTTCCAAAGCTTTTAGACAGAGGTAGAGTTAAATCAAAGCGATGCTCAGGCATTGTCCGAAGTTACAGTCGAACATATTCGAACAGCCGGGCTAAATTGTTGTTTAATCTGAGACCGGACTCATATGGTGAATTGAGCAATTTACCATATGAGTCCGGAGGTCCTACTTAACGAAAAATCCTTTATTTTATAGTTTTAGTTAAATAAGGTTATTGAAAATACTTAATTACACTTAATAAACTTTAAATATTTCGTACCAAGACCTTTAGGTCTTTGCACAATACAGTGACTCAACGCTGAATTATCTCGCAGTATGGCATTGAAATATAAGTTTTGTTACGATACTAGTGAATTAGTCAACTTGAAGTTTAAGTTATACGAGTGGTCCACGCGTTAGTCACATATTGTTTAAACGTGAGTCGGTGTAATGTGCTTTAAGCAGCTAAAACAACAAGCAGTTCTCCCGTGACCGACAAATAATTAGCAGATCTTTACAATTTCGTATATTAAAATCCTAAGGCCTATTACATGATATTTTTATTAAACATAACTTCTAATTACAGCGTTATTTTTAGAACATTCTTTGAGAAAGAAAGTTTTTCCAAGAAAAACCTTCTTTTTTCTTGGAAATAACTTACCAAATGTATTAAATAAATTTTGAACAATTGCATGCACGATGTTCAACATAAACGTGGCATATACAATTTTTATCAGATTTATATCTAATAGAGATAAAATATTTCTTGATTTCTTCGTTCATAAGCTGCCTAAACTCTACTTAAACACCACTTCCAAATCCGGATAATTCAGAGTCCAAAATCAACTGGTAAGTAAACCAATTACTATAATTTATTCAACGATATCCGAAGACGGGATGTTTAATAGAAAGGCTAAGGCTTTGGAGTTGAGTTATATTAAGCTGACAGCCAAGTGGCGTTTTCGTGGAGATAACAAATTGCACTAAATGAAGGGTTACTAAACTAACTTGGTAGTAGGGTTGATTAATTTTAATACAAAAAGGAGATCCTTGGGGAGGCTACTTTAGATTACTTGCTACCTTTGTCCTGGAGACTCCTGGAGCAACCTGAATTTCTCAATTGATGCAAAGTAGGCATAGTTAAAATGGTACATAATAAACTATTTCTTGACTGAAATGGTACATCCTCTTTAAAACGATTACTATAAAAAAATCTCCAACGTAAAATTATATTATACCATTGAGACATAATTTACTTTATATATAAGGGAAATAATACCAAATCACATTTTAGATAAACACTCTTTTTTTTAGTTTAAGAGAGCCACTTTTTACCGTCACTAAACTAAGTTTACATGGGTTCACTGCGCACACTCAGCTGAGAAGAACCCACAAGAAACTCAATAGGGTTGTCATTTTCTCGTGTGTGGTTGTTTTTATAATTATTTCTCTATGAGATTATCATTTTTAAGTACCTTAAAGTAGACTTTAAATAAACAATATATAATAGTACAGAACCTTCTTTAAGTTTACCTACCTTTTTTTCGGGCAGTAACATTTTCATTCAATTATCGACCATTATTTTCACTAACAATTATGTCTCCTAATACAAAAAAAGTCATTTTATTATAACAAAAAGTTTTGCAAGCAAAAAATTTAAAATAAGGAATCAATAATATCCTAAATATACAGTTCAAAGTAATGGTCAACTGATATTAATAAATATATTTACCCAACTGTTAATAATTCTCCTTTTTGATAACGTACCATAAATAATACTTTTATAATAAATCAGAGCTACGATAAATGTAAATATGAAACTGTGATCAACTTGGAAAGCATCCGAGAATTCCCTAGCGGCTAAATCTCACCGTATAGCTTAATAATTACAAGCCGGTGAGCCGTCGCGGCATGAATAAAACATGCTTCAGAGAATTGGAGCTGTATCGACATCTCTAGACCGCTTGATCCCAGAATATCTCTCAATACGTAACGTGCCAGTCACCGATCAAAGATTATAAATGTCGGGGTAAGGTCAAACAAAACATAGTATCAATTTACCACGCAATCATTATGAACTTTCCATTCCAAATTCAAATTTTGATAAATACTTAGTTCAAGTCAACTTACTACAAACATCAATCAATAAATTTTGTAAGAAATATTCGAATTTATACCCGTTATTTACGTTATTTACGGTACAATGGGTTTCATTTTGAACTTTATTCACTAGTTTGGTATAAATTCTGGATTAAGCGGCGCGGGTTGTTACTCTGTAACTTCAGACTGCATGACACTCTTCAAATAAGACGCAGACGTTGACACGACAATAGTCGAGCGCTAATAATAGGATTAATTACAGTTTTGGTAGCAACGGCGGTTTAATTAATTATACAAGTGCATGCTCTGTATAATCGAGTTGCAATTAAATGAACAGTTTCGAGTGGAGCTCTGAATAAATATTTGCACTTCATTATTAAAATCGAATGCTACTTTGAGTGGGTATTGTTTGAGAATGGGTTAGAATAACATGATACATTCTAAGTGCTTTAGCTAAGGTAATCCAGTTAAAAAGATTATATCATTTGTTTTATATATACGATATAGCGTAACAATCTATTTATCAATTTGAATTCCATCTTAAAAATATGATGCAATCAATATATCAAAATGATAAGCAAATGTATGTTTTATATTCTCACGGATGATTACTAAAAATATCCGACCGACTGTCATGTCAGATAATAGAAAATGTTAGTTCCGAATAAGAGAAATGTGTCACATATCAAATCTGAAAGCGAGTCTTTATAACAATATCCGTATGAAGTAAGAAAACGTCTCCAGGCGGACTCAATATTGCGATGTCAACCACGTAGCTAGCGACGTTCAGGTAAGTGCTCGGAATGGCAGCGATCATAAAATAACAATAGGAAAATACGTTTAAAGGAACCTCCATTACTATGTGTTCATTGGCCCAGAACTTTGTATTGACGACAGAACGTTGGCACGATCGACCCCGTTGGGCAATGAAATGTGCGCGCGGTCTATTTCACACTTTTACACCGTCAAGTATTAGCGTTGTGCTCTTGTTAGGATTGTAATCAACTCATATAGCATTTTTAGTTTCCTATAAAGTATATATGTCGCCTTTGAAATTCAAGTAAATAAATACCGCAGAATTTGGTGTCTATCTGTCAGCGATGAAAGACGACCGGGAATATCAGTAAAAGATTTAAGCAGCAGGTTGAAATGTTATTTATTACACATATAATACATTTCTTCGTTTGCTTTATAATTTTGCAATAGTTACATGTCTATAATATTGGGCAATTACTTTAGCGTTATTCGCCGATTTTGTAGCGTCAAAATCACTGAGAGATAAAATAATTCGTTTCCGATGAGAGCAAGAGAACTTGTGCAAAAGTTTCGCAAAAAAACAAACAGAAAACATTCGGACTGGCAGTTAGCACTCTTTGTATCCGTTACATACTCTTACGACTATTGTTTGTCCCTTTATAAATGTCATTAGGGGCCCATTAATCACGTCCGAGTTGTTATTATGTGCCTAAGCGAGCCTTGGTAACATAGGGACTCGTTTGACGCAATTATTATAAAAAAGCCTAATGGATAATGGAATGACAAAATACCTCTTATTATCAACCATTTACAAACGTAAAAAAGGACAATCTGCGTTTAGCATCTCAATAATTAATAAACAAAATCTATATTTATTTCAATAGTGAAAAATTGAATTCTTTAAATCGGATAATGTATCTGTGTACCTATGTAAAGTGCAATATTATTTGCTTAAAATGTACACCAAGTTGATTTCTATAGTAAAACACCCGCGTATGTATAAAATATATTTTAAAATGTCCATTTAAACGAGCAGCATTTAAAAACAAAAGGAATTAATAAGAAGGCTTATTATGCTGTAACACGACCACGTCTCGGCGACGCTATTGTACTAGTCCTTGTCCACTAGACACACTTCGCTGCTAAAGGAAAAACGACCTTAAACATTTAGAAAAATGTCATAAAGGAAGCGAGATTTTTACAAGGGCATGTTCGTGGCATCAAGTGATTTTACTTTGCCATCCCGCCGCGTGATAAGAAGTGCCGGGAAAATTAAAAATATAAGTTTAATTAACATTAAAAGTCCCGCCAAATTATAAATTACATTTGCATTTTATAGTAAATTACACATCAGTATCAAGTGAATTAAATAAAAACTGAAACAGCTTACATACAACAACTTATATATTCATACGCTAGAATAATTTTATACCTTGCTTTTATTTCAGATCCACAAAGAACACTTAGGAGTTTTTGTATCAAGCACTCGTATTGTTTTAATTTGTATTTCAATTTCCGGAATAAATATAAATTATTCTTGATATTTCCAATTTAACGTTAAACAAATATACGATAATCCATCGCAATGCGTATCACTTATTTAATTATGCTCAACTGAAAAATATGATAAGGACCTTAAAGAGTATCAATATATCCCGATTTAATATATTGGTAAATAATATATTAAATACATCATGAAAATTTAGCATAGGTAGTGTGAATTTCCATAAAATGTAATTATGCTAATTACTAAATAGCTTAAGCACCAAATCTCACGACCCGCGACAATCATAAAAAGTAAAAAATTGCAGAGAATTATTATCTATAATACAATGTTGATGTCTTTATTTAGAGAAAGGTCATAGACGGGCTCTCACACCGCCTACCGGACTCCCCACCTTTGTCTCGGGCGTGCAAATAAAAAACCCAATATCGCCACCATATTGAACTTATTTCTATTAAACGATGCCTAATATTGCTTTTTATTAGCTTCAGCACAATATACGCTCTTTATAAAAAAAACTCACGTATAGTATATATAATTGAAACGCTTGTATTGAATCAAACAATAATTCAATAAATCTCTCAAATAATTGTCTCGTATATATATAAAAGTATGTTGCGTCTTCGATTGTGCAGAACATTTAGTGCTAAAGTACTTTCCGAACTTAATCATATAACAAAGTTATTGATTAAAACTCAAGCGGAGTGACCTAATGAACTGCAGGCGATTACAAGAGCGGCAAACTTCCAGTTGCAAAACTCCTTGAAAGCTTTTAAAAGTCAATTTAATTTCTAATCGAACGTAAAAATTATTCAGTCACGTTTTTTTGTGATACGACTATGCGGCCATATTTTACAAGGTAAAAAGTGTAGTTGTTCGTGGTTAAGTAAAAATTTAAGCCTCTATATTTCAATTGAAATTAGTATGAAATATATTTAATCCTTTGCTACCCGATTTCTGTATTTCTATTGTCAATATTTCAGTGCATATTATAGACCTTCACAGCAAACAGACACGGCACATACATAAAATTCCATAGTGCATCGTTGTTTTTAAAACGATCGCGCCAGAAATCGAATGTTCAATAATCCCCCTGTAAATAACAGGTATGTTGTAATATCAAGACCTCCATCAATAACTGTCTTAATTTTGTATTTTACTCATGAAAATATCTTAATTTTTTATACAGTTTGGTTACTCTACACCAAAGCAACTGTTTTTACATCCAATGATTTAATACACTTTTTCGAGGCTCAAGTTTTAATTAGTGGAGGAAGTTTGTGCAGCTCTTTTAAGCAATCACAACTTAGCCAAGCTTTGCATACAACTCGGAAGTATGAAGTTATCTAAACAATCTTTAACCTCCCGTTTTTCTGATCATCATTATAAGTTTATATTTTAACAGATATGATACTAAACTAGCTTATTTTACTTTGATACATAAAAATATTCTGTATAGATATTCAAAGTCAACACTCATTAATCTTTTTATAAATGCAGTAAATATTATTTTAAATAAATCAATTTGATGTGATTGTGATTTTAGGACTTTCTGGAGATACTCGCTTTCAGTGCTGTGTTGATCATGCCTAAGTCGTTTGCAACCATTCAATCAAACTTACAAAATTATTGATAACATAGAAAATATCTTGAGACAAACGATTTCTTGTAACACGTAGTGACTTTATAGTGGCAATATAATTGCAAGCGTAGCGGTTCGAAGTACATTGTCTGTATAAGTGAAGCTATACACGTCGCGTTGTATCGGAGTAACGTAATGTATGCAAAACGAGCTAATAAAAGCGAGCTGGGTGGCGCAGTAAATTCAAGTACGGTTGACATTTATCCAAAGTTACATCCGTTACAATAACAGTCGCAGTAACGATATCCGAGCGTCTCCCATTTGTTCTAGTTTGTGAACTGCACTCTCCTTTTAACTGTCTTACCACACACGAAGCTATAATATATCCGACATATTTTTTTATACAAAATGTTCGCGATTGCATTATCGTCCGAATAAAATTGACCACCTCGTAGCTGGTAGCTCCAGCTGGTGTCCACACCATCAACACTTTATTTGTGAAATAAACATCGTTCATTGTCGTCACTAGGCGGACAAAAAAAACACATCAAAATAAACATTTAATCACCAATTTGAATAACAAAAGGGAACGCGCGTGTTTGTTTTAATATTTGCATACACGTTAAGAGAACATTAAAAAAAGTGTCAACTATCGTAGCCCAATAAGTGGAATAGAAGCCTCCAATAATGGAAAACTTTACACAAAGTGTCGAGGCGGCGGGATTAGACGGGCGGGAAGCTTTAAGCGTTGTTAAAATTCAACGCGCAACTACTGGCTATAAACAATGGTCACTTGTGATATGCAACTCACTAACTTTGGCATACATTAAGATTAAGCTTTTTTGCAACATTTCTCGTGTAGTAACTTGACAAATATAAAGCTCATTTGCCACATGCATTAATGTTCTAACTTATATTAAATAGTCACAGTAAACTTAAACTTTCAAACAACACCTATCGCATTAGCTACATTTGTATTCTCTGAAATAAACTTTTTCATGTAGCTAATATCGTTTTCAAATTAACTGTAAAAAAAAAAGCAAATTAAATGATCAAACTGGTTTGTGTTGGTCCTACTCTACTCAACCTAATTAATAAAATAACTGTAAGATCAAATATACAATCGTACTTATTTGTATTATTATTAATAATAATAATAGATATACAGTACATATATGATGTACTTGCCTTGTAAAATTGATCTTTGCAGCCTCCATCACCCCGAGTAATTAATTATGAACCTAGTATACTTCGCGGCAGTTTCGCAGCATACGATACAAGGTGGATTATCAAGGATTTTCGTCTCCCGCTTTAAGCTAGGATTAAATTTTCTTTGTCTACGTACGAGGCCTTTTATTACGTAAATGTCGGCGTAATTTGGTTCAGATAGGCTCAGTCGTAACAAGCGCTTTCATGATTAAAGGCGCAACATAATTATTGAAGATTGAGTGATGAAATATTATCATAAATTGTCCCTGGGGCTTTAACGTGCAATGATTATGTTACATAGTTTTATACCCGCGGCTATGTTGTTATTAATTAGTAAATAAGTTTGATATATTTTTGTGGAAATAAAGTTTATTATTACAGTGAGTTCAAAAGCTTCATACAGTTTAATTGACTCAAAAAGGCGTTCTAACAAAGCGTCCGTGTTATTAAATTCGAGGTAAGTTAAATATTAATGTGTTTACGTGTATATAACAGGTGTATGTAAGATATAAAATTCTCATGTCACAATGTTTGTTCCTTTACTCCTCCGAAACGGGTTGAGCGATTCTTCTGAAATTTTGTGGCCATATAGAGTAGGACTGAGAATCGGCCAACATCTATTTTTAAAGACTTTTTTTTTTGGCAAAACGACGTTTATCGGGATCAGCTAGTTATCTTATAAAGTAAAATTGTTTTAAGTATTTCTCAAACCCTCCATTACATACCTACTTATGGACTGATAGTTAAATCAGACGCTTAAAACTCGATTTTACTACCGACAAAAAACAGTAGGTAAGATAGGAATATAGAGGCCGCGCAACCCTTTGCAATTAACATGGTTATTTGGAAAGATTGTGCTCCTACAAATACCAAATATCGTATTAACTTGACTGGGTCGTAAGTGCAACGTCTTGTTTATCACATGCTGCGGTAAAACTGTTTAATCCGAAACACATTAAAGTGCCAAGTCTGGCAAGCGCTTCGGGCATTCCTTCGGGCACTTGTGATTTCCTATTCGAAACAGCAACAATTTAACAATTAATATAACCCTGCGGTTTACTTTTGTTTGATTGTTTCTTTAAATTTTATTGTATATATGAGAAATATAGCTATTATATTTTAAGCAAGAATAATAATTTATTGACAAATTCTTTCCTGTTATTTACCCAAAAGCAGTCTCGCTTACCGAATACATTTAAACCCAACCACATACCTGAAATGAAATAGCAAGCACATTAATACAACATTGACATAAATATATTAATTTAAATTAAAACACAATAAAAATAATTGGAAACCGGGCCGAGCTAATAAATGTTTAAGTAGATGTCAGGTAAAAGATTGATGGTTCAATCGTACCGCGACCTGGAGCGTGTCACCAGAGACACGGCTTTATATATGTGTAATCAGACTCACTCACTCCACGAAATTACATTTTATTATATACCTATTACTGTATTTCCGATTTACAAATATACTACATTGGATAATAATTAGTTATTTTAACCGTTATTAATACGTATTTGAATTAGCCATAGACAATATACTGTTAGGGTAAGAATATCATGACAAAGAGTGAAATGATTTGCCCGACGATTATTTCAATGATACGACCGCTTATCAATGGTGGTCAGCAAATTGGTCAAATTATTTTTATTATTATAAATTAAATGTTCTTTAAGAGATACCTATTAAATAGACAAAAGCTTAAAAAGAAAAAAAAGTATAGTGAATAAATCCAGCGTAACAACCACAAACAAAACCTAGCATATCAAGCTCCTAGAAGCAGACAGCTAACAGGACGTTCTAACCAGGATTATGGGACGGTGTCCTGTCCGTTGCCCGAAGGAAATGAGAAAGTTATCGCCATCTAAATCCTCGCCCGAGCCCCTGAACGCTCCTCTAATAGATATAAAATCCGTGTAGGTGTAATTCAATTTCTTCCCAATATACACGGTAAAAGCGTATAGATGTCTCATTCATTGTTTCGAAAAAAGTTCAACAAAAATGTATCACGAAAAAAACCTGTTTAGTTTTCTATTTCTTAAAGTAGGTAATGATAGTAATAATAAATTATTAGTAAGATCTTGGCGTTTTTTAACCCGAGCATTGTAACTATCCAATGTCCACCTCTTTATTACGATTCCCCTTATATTTTTTTAAGAAACTATTAACGTGTATATTCCATTTGCAACGACAAGATTTATAAATTCCTACTCTTTCATAAGGCACTTTTGCTGTATTTTCAGTTTGGATGACAGCTGACAGCTGTTGGTCCACGCGGTTACTGCAAGTGATGTGTAGGCCAAATATGTAACGCGTGAGATTTTGACATTGTTACAGCCTATTTTTTATTTAATGTTTTTTTTTAATAAATAAGACTTTCATAAATTATGTAGTACAATACATATGTATTGTACTGGCACAGAGGTGGAAGTTGTCCGTCGTGTTCAAATATTTAACGATATATTTTATAGTAATAGTTGTATTATTTACTGAAAGAAAAATCGTAATTTATTTTTCTATTAATAAAATAAAATTTCTAACAACACAATAAGCGGGGCTGATTTCTACATTTGCGATCCGGAGAAGGCCCGCGGGTCGTATTGTCCCCATGCCTACTGACCTAGCTTCTTTTTATACATTATCTTATTCCAAATGCTACACAATTAAGAAATGTTTAACTATCTAATCAGTTCTCGCACGATATTCTATCATCTTTGATTTTCGCTGGTTTAATTAAGACGCAAATCACGAATATACCAATTAGCTAGAATCACCACCCAAAAGCTTACCGCTAACATAATCGATTGATTTAATTTGCATGTACTTTTCACAGCTGATAAAGATTTTTTTAAAGGATCATTTGAATATCGGCGTAAATCAATTTGTCGAGAGGAAATTTCGGTTATAATTTAATACCTTATACAAAGCGATGCGCGTTGACTTGTGCTCCTGGTTTGAAAGCTTTACGTCAATCTCACAATTCTGTGTTTGACGGGGAATTATGGTGTTCGCACTTCATTATAATACCTTTGTTCTCATTCTATGTTATGATCCAAAAGCTAAGAGACACAAAAGCGATTTTTGAAGAATACACAATTTTGCTGAAAGCAAGATTATAATTAATAATGTCTTTTGTATGAGGATAAAACAATGCAGACTGCCAGATGAAAACGGGCTAAAATATAAGATTTACAGTTTGACTAATTAAATGCAAAATATAATTGAAAATATTTATAAACAACATATAATATAAAATTTAAATTAATAATTTTCACTTCAATTATTTTAAATAAGCTCTGCGGAACTAAAACCAAACTTTTATGAACAACCATAACGATGCCTTCTAGTTTTGACAACAGGTACCCAAAGTTCCTAACGAGTAGTTCTCAAACAAGCAAACTAGTGTGGACCCCACACAATTATTGTTTTCCACTACACACCGGAATTCTAGTTTCAACTGCTTCGACCCGAAATAATTTGTTTGCACATTTCCAAGAATTTATCAAATACCAAATATTTTTAGTAAGATCATTATTTTGGGGCTCTCAGTCAATGAATTTTTAACAAAGCTCCGGTCAGATAGTGTGAAATTAATACGGTTTTAACAATTTATTTTTATGAATTGTTTATTTAAAAAAAACAAACTTTTACAATTAATTTGACTTGTATTTTTTGATTACTTGCTTTACTTTAATGTCGTTTATTTGTAATTACTGTATAAGCCATAGTGATATTAAAATTGCTCTTCCGCAGTAACCTATCGTAATATAAATTAAATAATAAATAAAATAATTATTTTGAGTATTTAACCGTTTGTACTGTATTATTTTTATCATCAATATATATGATGTACAGTATAATGAAGAGGCAAGTATGTTAGCATATATTTGCATACAATACGAGTCTGCGGAAATCCCTCCCAAATCCGGGATAAATAACTCAAATTAATCATAGTGAAAACCATTTTCTTCTAGTATTCCACCGACTAGATTACAATATGAAAAATAAGATAGAAGCTTCGACACTCGTAATAAAATGAAAAAGTTTTGATTTTAATAAGCACTGGAAAAAAACTTAAATGCTCTAACATAATTATACAGACAATTAATATAATATAAAATCATTAATGTACTATTATATTGTATCGCATACATTATAGTTTTAGTGACATGAAAATTCAACAGTAACAAGATTCAACCTGTCCAATCCTTGTCAATCGAGAGTTTATTAGCGAGAAATACTGTAACGTGTCATTCTCAGTAACAACACATACATGACAAAAGATAAGGGTGTTACTTGTTACACAGGCAATCCTGAAAAATTAAGACATGAATCATATTACATATCATTTGTGCTTAGTGTAGTAAATTAAAGAGGAGACGAAAGATTTTATGTCTATTAAAATATCTCGCAAACTCTTAAGTTAAATCTTGATTTGATCATATTCAATTAAATATATATTCAATACATCAATTGTATGATAAAAACCACTTGCACACGATTTGGATTACAACATCACCCCACTTCGGGATAATAACATAAATTACTGATCTACGCGACCATAGGTCATAGCTTTTACATAAATGTTATCGCTGCCTGCGCCCCGGGCGGCAGTTACCATTTGTCGGGATAGCTGTCTAACATATATAGCATACATATGGATTATTAGAAGCATTTTATTGGTATTAAACATTGATTATAAATTTAAATATTTAGTGAAACACTATTAACAATAGAACACAATTACATAGTAATGTTAAACTTTTCTTTCCATTTGTCGATATAGATTATAGACAAAAGCCTTATCCAGCTATTTTCATTTCCTACTATCCTTGACCGGTTTATATACTTAAAACTAAAATATTTTAACTTATGTAGTGTGAAATTGGGAAATGTACTAATTTACATTTTTATAAAGTTTATTCTATATAAACATTTTGATAGGAACAGTGACCAGCATTATTTCCTACAAATGTTTTTCATTTTCACCGATTTGGCAAAAGATAAGAATTTCCTCAATCGATACTTTATCAAAATAAATTCATTTTCAAGGCAAACTCATTACTGCCAACGGACATACCCTAAATGTTATGTTTGTCAAAGACCACAACAAAATGTATCAATCCTTTACAAAACCATTATTATCAAATAGAAACACAAAATCGATCAGTCATAATACATTACCATAATTAGCTAGTCACGTTATAAGCACTTAAGCCATTCCACATCAAGCTAAAACGCTTCACCACTAAGCCGAATTAGCTTAGCATAAAAGCCCATACAAGCGATCTGCGTAATGACGCCGAGGTCATTGGTCAACCAATCAACCTAATGTAACTTATATATATATATATACACACAATAACGTCTGTGTCGTATAGACGACACATACATGCATGACATTGATTTGTCACAATAATCCCAGGTCAGTGAGTGCAAATAATAACGAATATACAAAAATATAATTGAATTTAAATTATAACACCGAACGAAAATATTGATTAACTCAACAGTCAATAACTGACTGGGCAATAACAAAGCCTGACAACGCCATGTACAAAACTCAATAATTATGTAGAATGTCCGCAGCGCTGATGCGTTCAGTGAAATACTGCAAAAACCCAATACGGAATATGAATTGAGATCTTATGAAGGGGAAGGTTATATGGTAAATGAAGTGAAATAATGCTGCAGAGCATTATTATTAAAATAAAGTTTTACTATGAAGTTGAAACAGGCATGTGAAGCAGAGCTACTGGTATTACTTATTAATATTTCCTAGAAACATTACAAAAAATTAATCCAAAACTTGTACCGCATACAGATCGTCGGATAACTCTTTGTTTTTCCCTGCCACTTGGTAAATGTGGAAGGCGACATCATATGTCACAAGGAAAGAAGCATTTCTCATTTACTACGAAGAAAAACAACGTTTCAAGGTTTTTCCTTTTGCACCAAGGGACTTTCTATTAGGTGTCTAACAAGGAAAACAAAAGTGATTTATTCATAATAGGATCTGTTCATTACCTAATAATTGTAATTTTATTAATATTTTAAGAATATTAGCTAACGTTAGATAATATACTTAAAGCTACGCCACTTTTATGGCGACAGCACAGAGAAGAGCACAGCAAGAGAAAGCAACAAACTACACTTCAGCATCTTCTTCAAAACCGTCAACTTAGCAATCAGCGCAATACTAAATATATCCCCATATTTCCATATCTTTGTAAATACAAGATTTGCGGGTGCTCGGCGCCAAGCTCAGTCCAATAATTTTTGTCATCTAAGTAGGCATCGTCTATATAATACGCCTTCTCACAAAGGACTTTCTTAAAAACCATTTAATTTTCTGTCTGAACACGGTATCCTAGAAGATATATATTTACTATAATCCTAAAACTGCATTATCGCTGATAAAACCTTTTCTAGGGCTCATAAACACAAGACCTCTAACAAGATTTCAATCGCATGTTTCACACATGGCTTACACTTCAAAATATTATACCATTTAACAGAAACTAAAGCTACGTGACTTCTAATGCCTCATTCATCATTGTAGGTTTAAACTTAACATTCAATACGTGTTAACCAGGATTTGTAAGGGCTCACACACAAGACACATAAAAGCCAACGTGCAAAAAAATCAAGTTATAGATTATTTTATTACCATCATTCATAAAGCACCTTCATGCAAACATTAGAAGTTCACATGTAGATGTCTAAATCTCTAAATGAAGATATATAAATCTCAAACAATACAGAGGCCATTCTTTAATATTCCAAGTCGAATAAAATATTGTAAAACGTATTGATAACTAAACCAATTGCTTGATAATTAATTTTTGAAATTCGAAGACTATTACATCATTGTAGAAACCGCCTTACTCAGTAAACTCGTATCAGCAAGTCCGAAATATTATCCGAACGCAGAGGACGTGAAGTGAAAACTTTGACACATGAAACACTTGTGTTACGTTACGTGTTCCAACAGTTCCCATTCATTGAGTTTATATTAGGAAATCTAGTTATTAAGAATGTATGTGCAATAAGTTACCTGTCGTTTAGGCTAACGACACATAGCTATGTTATGCTACAGCTTCTAATACAGGTGAAACAAACTACTGTTATATACAATGGTTTTTCATTTTAAAAAAATAAAGAACCTGCGAAGTATTTAGTCCAAACATAAGGCGTAGAAATGTAGATTTGAAACAAATAAGACACACAATGAATAATATCTACATACATGCTTAAAAACACTGGTTATTTATTTTAAGTAGGATAAATTGTGAAATGTGAATGGTTTAAAGGAAACATTTCAGAAATTATAAATAGAGAACATTAACTGTTTTCATTAGGTCTATATTGAGCTGAATAGTCCATTAGTTCAGACATTACTAAAAGCAAACTACTCTGCGATAATGGTTGGCATATTTGAACGCGATATCACTCTGCCACATTTGGACAAATTGTATATTTTGAATGCTGCGAGAACTCATATTAAAACCGAATGCATTTAGAATTATCGTATAAATCTAGAGATTTTTATAATAAATGCCTATATATATAGTTCTCAAGTTTTCAAAACCAAGTCTAGAATTGCAAAACGAAGATATTAACACTCTTGAGAGTTATATAAAGTAATAAGACATTTTACTTTACTTCAATGATAATTTTCAAGTAGGTATGTGATTAACATTTGTGTCGCAGACAACTGGACCCAGATACCTTTCGGTAAAACTCAAGAATCTGTCGAACAAATATCACCCACACGCCTATCAAAACTCAGATACGTGATGGAACCCAGTTATGTAGTACCAATTAAGCTGCCGGATGTCCGTTCTAATTAGACGCCGCGTAAAAATTCACGCCCCTTTTCAAATCCGAGAACTTTAAATCAAAATGTAACGCAATATCCCTCGCGTGGGACTTTTAATTGCGGAACGGGCTATACATTCTGTGGTCCAAGCCAAATTTTGTTATGAGTTTAATGAATACAACTTTGTGGTGCTTATATTTGTGCAGACTAGTGTTTATATGTTTGATCCCCAAAGGATTATATCATGCCTTCATTAAGATATAAGAAGGCTTAGAAATATTAGAGAGGTAGACATAACTAGTTCTGTCACAATATAATAAGGCTAAAAATAAACAATATTCCTTATCAGTCCAATCGCGATCAGCGGTTCAATCGTTTAGATTTCGGCTTCAACGCGTACCATAGTTTACAACTAGTGCCAAAATGAAAATTCTCGAACATTTCATTGCTGTTAGCTCGGTACTAGAATATTCCGCATACTTACGAGCTGACGTTTAAAATTGAATCGCTTTAGCCCGACTAAAATGCCCGATGTAAGCCGGTGACAGTGGCATTCTACTTTTTTGTCGTACGTAATTAGTTTATTTTCTTGAGCGTAGGTTACTTAGTTCTAAAATATTGTTTTAAGCTTTTATATTTTTAGGTCCTTAAATAGTACTGACCCCCAAATGAGACTTAGTGGAATATGGCTACAATCATTATTTACCCAATTAACAATGTAGGCTAATAAGGCGTTTCCCTGTAAGTTATTTATGGAATAAAGTAAATTTTTTCCCACCTCATGAACGAATATTTTACGTAAAGTTATAACAAAGAATATGAAAAAACCAACAAGAAAACAATTGGGCAAAAATATTTTATTAAAAACCACAAATAATACAAGACAACCACAAGACACCGGCTAAACTAACCAAATTTATCAAGACCATTAAAGTTTAATAAACATTTGCGGTCAACGTAATGCAGTAACGACCTAAATTTATCTTAATTAAAAAACCACGCGTAACGAGCCAACGTTACTGGCTCAAGTTCAAATTGCAAACGTAATCACACTACAATAGCCAAACAGTGTGCTTAGTACGTGATCAATTTGAACTAGGCTCCAATTAGAAGTCCCTCGACTGCTAAGGCTTGGTTTGTTAGACAAAATGCAAACAATAGTCACCGTCTCAAAGGTAAAGTCATCGTTTGATTGTGCTAAAATACTTGTTTGGCACATATTTAAAGCAAACAAGTCGACGGGTTTCATAGATTTTATTTACAATGCCACACCGCGTCGTTACGAAACACATTTTTCTAAAAAGATCATAATCCATATGACCAATCCTTAAAGATACGTATTATATAACCGTAGCTATAACCTTTCTGAATATTACTTACAAATAACTTCTGTATTTTGAACTAAGTCTACAAAAAGTCAAGTTTTAGTAGTAACTATCCAGTTTAATTTTCACGCAATTAAATGATAAATCAAAAGGGGTTCAAAGGAAAATTTGTACGTAAAACCTTTGATATAACGCTGGAAAACATCGTGCAATACGAACACATTCGTTTGCTTAGTGACATATGACTATAGCAATTTCTGGATCGTTACTGCATCTGTATGTGAGAGCCATCCGCGTCGGTTATAATTTATCACCAGGCGTTATTGGGGCAAAGATTAAAGACAGATGCTTTACTGTGTGGTATTTACTGACTCACAAATTACGTAGGAATAAGCCTGAATCTAGCCGGGAACTGAATAAAATATATTTTCTGCCAAAATTCATGAGACTAAAAACATTACATAAAAATAATGGTGAAAAGTTTTATTGTATATAAAAAAAGAATAAACATTTTAATAGTTTTCACAATACAAACACCTTTTATTAATAAATTAGAATATTTACGTACCATCGGCAATAGAAATAGCTTAAAAACCACATCTTCTTGTGAATCTTATAAATTGCGTTAATTTAATTTAATTTTATTAAATCTGTTCCCAAACATCTCATGTGCTAAATGTATTTATAAACAATAAATATATAAGATAATAAAACAAGGTACACAAACAAAACAATTAAAGGGAACTTCAAACATTTAAGAGATAAAACAAAATACAATAATACAAACAAGATACAAATACGAACACAATCAGGATTTAAAGGTTTTTTTTTTTTTAATGATATTAGATATTTATTATATCGCTTCGGCCTATGGGTTCGTAACTAGGCTCGCATCCCTTTAATCAATAGTAATGCCATTAGAATCGTTAGAGCATAACGTAAACTAGGAAGAGGTGCAATGAATCAGTGCGACGCTCAGAAGCATACCAATGCAATTAGATACGACAAACGGCTAATTACGCGACATTAATGCGATACTCAATTACTGTCATTGCACTCGTTAGTGTAACTAGACATTGTCGGCAACTTTAATACAGCACATCGACAAAACACTGGTAAGTATATAACCTCTCTAGAGCCTAGCCTATATTCACAATTTTGCCTTTATTACAAAAAAGTTCTAGGAGATATAATGCTGAATCTTTATAAAAAAATAAAAATGAACAAGCACTGCAAGCAAAAGTGAAATAAACGTAAGAGAAGATAATTTTAAAAAACGCTCAAGAGACTAGACTTTAAAACTAAACAGTTTTAAGAACTACTCCACTAGGTCGTATTTATTTAACAAAGTGTGAGCTTGGGAACAAAAAGCATCTTTTCTTTGAAAATTAAATACCAAAGTGAACGTAAAATATAAACTTTGATATTGTCGTTATATTATGGTTAATTTTATCAATATCGGTATGCCGTAAATATGTTATTTCATATTGACATCTCATTACGTACGTTAGCTGAATTATTTCGATAATGTTAATGTCTTGACAGCAAAGATACTTATCTTTTTTGATAACCGCAAGTACCGTATACAGTCCCCAAAAACATACGGAAATATGTGGGGCTCACACCGGACAACCTCTGCTACTCAGAGGACCGAATGAGCCACTGAAATACTCCTCGAGTGTAAACTACTAAACATATGGTACTCCATAAGCATCCATATGTGGAGACTACTGAGGTCGCCTTTGGCATTCTACCAAAGTAAAAAAGAAAGACACGACTGCCATCTGTTAGTATATTACAGCAAAATAAATGCTCAGGCTAGTTTTTTATTATTTTTAAAAGAAACTTATTTTAAACATTTTAACCTCACATTAAATAACGCCCAACCACTTCACATTTACGGTTTTCAAGTTACTTGAGCTAAAAGGTGACAAAGTCACCCTTTACCAGCGTTTCTCCGGCTTTACGGTTATAGTCGAGATCTAATGGCGGTCCTCGTTCTTTTCACGCCTTTCGAGATAATAATAGCAAAAGTACACCGTCATCCAACATTAATGACTGTCGTACAACGAGCGACCGTTGCCTTACGAGCCAAAGTGTACCTTAACGTCACCTCGTCTATACGTACAGTGTCTGGGAGATATTCCATGTTTATTGTTATGCAAGTTGTCACAAGCATAACAATATTAGGATTAGAGCAAATTTAATTTAAGTTCCTGATACACCTATGAATAGAAATAATATATTTTTAAGCGCAATGTAAATAAAAATCAGTATATATTACATAATCTTTTCACAAAGAGGTTAAGTGCAAAATTAAAGGAAACATATAAGATACCCTAGACATAATGCCATAGTTAATCAGAATGTATAGTCCTCGTGAGTAAAAAAATTAAGAGCTGCAATTTCATACACTTTAAATCGTGGCTGTGACGAGCTAAGTATACAATATATGATTTTCGAAAACTAAAGTAATACAGGATATACAGAAATTTAAATAGTATTACTGTACAGTATAGTGTTTGTTTTTTGTTTGCTGTAAATTCTTTTTTTGTTGTTGTATTATCATCAATTAGTTCCTAAGTAATTATTACATATATATATATGTAATAATTTTCGTAAATTTCCTATGTACGTCACATGTTTCGGAATACATATTTCTTAAATAAATATATCGTTTATCTGATATGAAAAACATAGCAAGACGATGAATCAAATAAATTAAAAGTACCATTTAAGTAATACAAATAAAGAGTATGATGATAAACAAATAAGAATGTATGTCAAGTCGTACATTTATTGTATTAAATCATTACAGTTGTGAAACTTTAAATATTTAACTTCAATATCATATATAATCTATGATATATATCATAATCATACGTAATGTACATGGGAAGATTTAGAAACAGTTTAACTACACATTATTCGTATCTATTTGAATCTGATAACTCAAAATTGTCAATCGTTTACGAGTGTTCGTTAAATAAGTTTTTATTATAACAGTAAGCATGTTTCGAAGCTTGGGACAATTATATTCAACTTGCTAGTTAGGACAAATTAAAAAGTATTTAAAAAAATTTCATACATTTTTGATACATTAAACGGTTATTACAGACAGAAACACGTTATAAATACGAAATTGTAGTGTTAGTTACCACGCCACACCCAACACGCCGAAAACAAACATAAGTAATGCTAGTTTATTCATTATCACGCTTGGACCATACGAGTATAGTAAGAAAATACATATATTACATTGATAGTTGATAGAGAGCAGTGCGTTTTATTCTGCATATAAATTATGTTTCTGTAACAGAAACATAATTTTTTTTGAAAATCCTCGCATGTTTGAATGGCCACTGGATATATCTATTAGACTTATTTAATATGCATAATGTGGTCTTAAAAGGATTGCGTTACTAAAACATACCGTGACGAGTTTACCAAATGTTAAAAAGAACATCACTGCGTAAATTACTTTCTACAATTACATTAATTAATAAATCTAGAGAAACTAACTCAATGTTTTGATTACACAGTCGTTTCATTCGCTCGGCTTTATTTAAGTGCCAAGATTGAAATAAAGGGGTAAATTAAGACTAGCGTTGTGGAAATTTCGTAATGAAAACCGTGATCGCAACGGCTCGAAACCGCTCAAAACTGAGGGAAATGAGCTACATAAACTGTATAGACGAACAAATGAACGATAGAACGAATGCTTTATATTTTTTAATCATGGTGCATTGACGCTCGGTTAAATGCGTATTTAATGAAAGCCTGTTTATAAGAAGATTGATCGGCAATTGTTTCATTTTAATCAGCGCTTACGTTGATTGGTACACATTGCTTCTGTTGTTAAAGATTTCATCATCGACGTACACATTTCTCTAGAATCAACACGGATAAATCTATAATTTTGAAAAGCAATACGTTCTATTAAAAGTTTATTACAAAAACTGTATGTAGATACTCAGTCTATATATTGACAATGAAAGTAGAAATTATTATCAAATAAAACCTAAGGACTCAGTACAAACAACACACAACAAAATAAACGAAAAGCGAATAAACTTTATTAGCAAACAATCTAATTAAACACATCTCACGGAACCTTATATTCAATTCCGACCCAATTCGGGTCTGAAAATAGAAAGGAAAAAGGACGCAATTATCGATAAAATCTTCCTAATTATATTAGAGCGTCTACATTAGAAATATAAATGAGAGCGATAGATATCTTTGACTCCGACACCTAATTCGCAAGTCTTATCTTTGGGACATTTTCCCGAATCAGCTTTTCATTAATTGCACGTCAATCTGATACGAACGCTGACTTCGCTTATTGGAAGATTATTAATTTTAGGTCATTTCATAAAGTTTTAATGAACTTGATGCTAAAATTTCGATCGTTTTCAAATGTTCAGACGTTTTTCAAATGTATAGACGTATATAACATTATATGTAATTACATTTGTTTGCGACACGAGATGTTTAATAATCACTATTACACGAGTGTATTGAAGTATATGCCTGGATTATATATATATAAACCAGCTCTAATATACACAGTAAATTTAGACTAGTATTACAATGATATTTATGTATGCATAAACATTCTTAGTATTAGTTTTTTTTTTATTTTTTATATATACTATGGCAAACGATGAACAGGGTGGAAGCGAGTTGGACGGAAGGGGTAAAACGGGGTGAAGAGAAAGGAATCAGTGTCATAGAATCACCACATATCACTCACCGCAATAATCCTATCTTGTTAACGGTTTTGCGTGAAATGCCCGGTCTTGTCAAAATTACTATAAATTTAGTAGATTTAGTATAAATATAGTATAAATATAAAATGTAGTATAAATTTAGTCAAAATTACTATTAATATACTATAAATATTAGCATTTGTTTAAAACTAACTTATATTATACAAAACAAGAACCGTACTACCGTATATTTGATTCATTATTCGATTTAAATGTTTAAGTAATACGTCGATTGCTACATTTTTTTCTTAAATGTTATTAATTAATTATCTTAAATCACATTAGTTATGTAGTGATTTTTAAAAGCACGGTAATGTCTTGACACAAGTAAAAATAAACATTAAATACGGAAGTCCAAAATATAGAACCGTCTCAAAGTTTTACAGCAGTTAGAATGTTTATGAGTGCATTTGATGTCCGCACATATAAATCTTTCCTGGTGCCAAAACTCGCGCCCGTTACTCTTTCCAAAATAAATGTAACAAGAAAAACATGTTTTAAAGAAATGCTGTGTGAAAGACTTAGAATGAATAATGTTTTGAGAGATTTTTATTATACAATTATTATGGTACCCTAAATAATTCTTATACACGTGTATATATGTATCTAGTTTGTTATTATGTGTTGCTGATCAGACCAGCCCTTTCACGTTATGGTCAACTACTGCGTCAATATGTTGGATGTTGTCTGGGGTGTCGCAAAATGTATGTACTTAAAGTATATTATATGTAAGTAGGCGTAGTTAATGAGTAGCATCGACCAACCCACACAAGTTATGAATTTCTTCAAGGGGCAAATCGTGTACGAAATATGCGTCCCAAATATCATATTTATTTATAATGATTAAATAAATCAATCAAAAGGTAACATCAAAAAAATAAAGGAGGTAAATTGTACATAACGAATAAATGTTTACATTTCAATCGTAATTATATCGTAAGGTAAGTATGTTGTTTTCGTTTGTTTAGTCTTCAGCTTCACTTCTTTCAGTTCTTTTAAAGTCCTGTTTTGATTTTACGAGACGATAATTGGATTGATCGTTGTCATAGATGTAATCCATAGCGTAAAACAATTACACAAAAACTACTAGAGAAATTTCTTGGTATAGAATTTTACTAATTAATTATCGCGTCCCCCTATCGAGCATGTTGGGTTTAGCGAATGTTGAGAATATGAAAACGGTCAAGTATAAGTTTCAAAGTAAGTTTTTGGCGCGTGTCCGAGTGTGAGTTGCTCTGAGCAAACATACTCAACGATTACTCGCTTCACTGCCGGCTCAGCACGCTTGCTTTCACCCAAATTGCTTTGTGGACAAACTTTAGCAACACTTTTATTTAGTTCCAAACAAAATCCTTTACAATTGCAAACATATATTTCTCATGTATTTGGAGTAACCGAGAGAAATTTCTAGGAATTTATCACAAAAGCCATGTTATATTCTTTCATCTAACTAAAAATGCATTGTTGATAATAAATATAATTAATTCAACTGTTACACTATCCAAGAAGATATTAATCAAGACGTGACGAGTTCAATAATGGTTTCATGGTGGCTAAAAGATGTTGCGATAAATTCATTTAAAAATAAGTGAATAAACAGTACACATTAAATATTCCAAAGCACTTTAAACTACAGTTTACACGTTGAACAAAACCATTTGGCCACATTCAAACTAAATCCGACCGCATAGTGAAACGAGGTTTCAATAGGAAAAAAACACAAAATAGGCACCACAAAAACTCCACATAAGCGGGATAGAAACCTCCATTTCAGTTCATTTAAACTCTCAACACGTTCGTAAGGAACAAAAAACATAACCACCTGTAGCCCTATGCCTTTAAAGCACTCTGATCCTATTGCGGTGTTTCTTTTAAGGGCGCTGCAAAAATGGGAAGAATGAACCCTTAGAGCTTAGGCTTTAGCGGTAACACCTGCATTCCTTTAGTGCCTTCAGCACTGTGTAAAGCCTTAAAGCCTTTCATGAAATCGCTACGTGACCTAGACACATTCAGCTTCAAACAATAATAGTATTAGTTCTATGGCGACTGCAGTATGCGACTATTACATGTGTATATCCGCGCGTCATGAAGTGAATTCGTTAAAAAGTTAATTTCAAAGGGCAAGCACACGTAAGGTAAACAGGTAATGTTGTGGTACACACAAGAAAGTGTAGCAATTGTTGTTAACAAAGTTTTAATGAGGTAACTTGCGAGGTGTAACTAACCACGGGCAACTTTTAATTGTGCCCCCTGACATCCAAACCGACACTAATGCCTGAAATAATTTCAAACAGCAATAAAGCATAGTTAAAGCGCCAACTTAAAAAGTTATAACGATATTGTTTTAAGTTTGTTATACGTAAAATTAGTTATAAAATAATTAAAACTTCAAACTTTCAGGCATGAACTCATCACAGCCGCTTATTTAAATTGCTGTCTTGTAAATGTTATTAAATTTATTTTCTAAACTACATAACTTACAAGATAGAACATAAAAAGGAACTGTGACATCAATAATTAAATCAAAACAACGCAGATTTTTAATCATCGTTAGCAAGGAAAGCTAATCCAACAAAAAATTGATATTAATACTGATTCAATCGAATCCATACGATTACTTCACGAAAAGGCTTTCGAAATGATTAAAAATCTAGGAAATTAAACTACCCGCACCGGTGACCATATATCACGTGCCTTATCGACGCGGGGTGTACAGTAATCGAACTTCATAATTTACCTCATGTAAATATCGGCAATTGAATGGGTTGCCCGCACTGGGCAAGATTAATGATAACCAAAATGGAATATTTATTCGACGGCGGAATTTTGTAGTCACGCGAGTGTAGGCGGGTGTCAATTGAGTGTATATCGATGGATTCATCAATCCTTGTAACCCGTGGTTTTATAGGTCAAAACAAACAATGTTTTTGAGTTGTGTTGTGAAAGATATTTAAGCGATAAGGCCATTAGAATAAGTAATCAATTATAAATGCATTCATATATTTTCCAATGTTCATTTAACCACAGATTATCCACTCTGCTACTACGCCCGAGACAAGATGTTTTTTTTAATTCAATACGATGCTGTCTGTATGCAGGCAATTTGAATTAACCCGTATTTGAAGTAAATATATCGTATTAAAACTCTAAATATATTTTCTAATTAAAATATAAAATAGAGTTAAATACCACTCTAGTAGTGTTATAGATGTATAAGACCAACTGAAATACAAAAGGCGACGAGGAGCGCCCTCGAGACGCAGAGAGAGCTGTCTGCGAGCTCTCAACGAAAGGTCGGTTTTTAAAAAATATTTAACTATAGAGAGTGCAATTTTATATAACTTGTAACATTTCAAAGATATACTTTGGCGTGGCTTTCCTTGTACTAGGGTTTAATTTAGTGATTTTACAATTTTAGCAAGACGTTGGTCAATTTCCATCTCAACTCCAACAAATTTATATATTGTTCGAAAAACCCAGAACCTGCTAATTTAACGGATAACCTGATGGCAGATATAAACTGCTTTATAACATAATCTGTATATACAAATAAATCAGAGAAGCTTAACCTTTTAATAACAAAGTACAACCACAATTTCTTACAGGCACCCCTATGCGCACTCACACTTGAATGCGCCGAAATTGCTTAAATTTTCACTTTACACGGTAAATTAAGTGTAACTTTACACCCTTTCTTTATCACTTGTGTCAACTTCTCTGTATTCACGATTTACGAATTCAATTAAATGTTATAAATATCATATTACTTTTTGAATACAAAATTACAAATGTATTATTTCAACTTGTTATTTACGTTATAACTATGAAATATTGAAAAACCTTAAATCTACACAATAACTTGTTACAAGTAGGCTATCTTTAACTAAGATCGGTGTAATAATTACAAGTGTGTTTCTGTGACAACTCACACCAAACACGCTACATCGCGTGACTCTGCTTGTTAGACTAATTCTGATATGATATGTCATTTAGGAACATTATTATGGACATTAGCAGGTTATCATAAGCATTATTGTTTTTCGTGTTTAGTATATACCTTAATGGAGAACACTATTCTTAAGACGAGAGAGTCGTTTGACTTAAAAGAGATTCTAAAAAATAACAGTAAGATATTAATGGAATCCACTCGAATTAAAAAGAGTCGCTCCCAAAGTGGACTCGACTTATTTATCGCCTCAATAGTCGTACAGAATCGTATTTATATATTAAAATACTAGCTTTCCGCCCGCGGCTTCGCCCACGTGTAATTTGGTTAAGTATATAGCGTTTTTTAATGATCTCGACAGGGCTTTCTTTTACGGGCTAAAATCTTGTTACAATTGGAATTATATATAGCCCGTGTTACTCAGGGATGATGTAGCTTTACAGGATCGGATGATTCAGGGAAATCGAGGGCAACTTTCAAATTAACGTACAGGCAATTACTATTCTGACGATTTTATATTCTGATAGTCATCTTTTTATGTGGATGAGCTGATGATCGAAGGTAAATCTCCTCAGCGGTTAAGTGTTGAAAGAAAATTCTTACGAAGTTATGAGTACGAAATACGTACTTGTGAGGTTATTACTTATTAGCTTGACCAAATAATAAAAGGTAAACCTCATTAACGTTAAGGTTGAACTGCATGGTAGTCATTACACAATGGAGCATCTTAATACCGCGATGGATATATTTGGCCTAAGTAGAAGTTCATTAAAAAAAACTAAAACCTCGCACACTCACTCACACAGCAACACCATTACACACACACACTTAAATGCTCGTACTTCACATAATATACTCCACTTGTTCATGAGTATATATATATTTTTATTTATTTTTTCTGTTCGTGTTTTTTTTTGTTATTCTTTTTTCCGATCTTAGATTCTATTTCCGGTTCTATATTTTAACCTTATTTTGGCTTTATTTTTAATCTATTTTTATTGTGTAAACTGTTTTTGATAAGCTGTATAGGTTTAAGAAATAAAAAAATAAAATAAACCTAGGTTGATGACGAATTTTATCAACGCCATCTATCGAGCACATTGTTCAACACTTCAACCGCGCCGCGCGCACTGCGTTATTTGTTATTTTTGTTACCTCTCATAAGTTTTAATATTAAGATTAACTTATATTAGAACATATTTAACAATATATAACTAATCAATCAATATAAGTGTTTAAAAATTTTGAAGCAGTGGTTGAAGTAAATTTTCAATTGACCATAACTTCTTTTTCTCTTAACCGATTTTGACAAAATAAACTTTTGACACCGCTCCCAATTATATGTAATCCAACTGTGAAAACGCGTTCAAATCCGTTCAGTAGTTCTGAAGTTATAACGTACCAGACAGACAGACAGACAGACAGACAAGAATTCCAAAAATTGTTTTTTTGGTTTCTATGACTCTTCTTTAATTGCATCCTTTCAGTTTTTTTGGAAAAATATTAAATGTACAGATTTTCGATTTTTACTGTCTTATTATTAGTATAGATGTATGGTTATGGGTATGGGCTTGGTGACGGTCATGGGCATGGTGACGGTCATGTGGAAGGTCATGGAGACGGTCATGGTGACGGTCAAGGTGACGGTCATGGTCATGGGGACGGTCATGGGGACGGTCATGGTGACGGTCAAGGTGACGGTCATGGTCATGGGGACGGTTAAGGGGACGGTCATGGGGACGGTCATGGGGACGGTCATGGTGAAAGTCATGGGGACGGTCATGGGAACGGTCAAGGTGACGATCATGGGGGCGGTCATGGTCAAGGTGACGGTCATGGGAACGGCAAGGTGACGGTCATGGGGACGGTCATGGGAACGGTCATGGGGACGGTCATGGTGACGGTCAAGGTGACGGTCAAGGTGACGGTCATGGTCATGGGGACGGTTAGGGGGACGGTCATGGGGACGGTCATGGGAACGGTCATGGGGACGGTCATGGGGAAGGTCATGGGGACGGTCACGGTGACGGTCATGGTCATGGTGACGGTCATGGTGACGGTCAAGGTGACGGTCATGGTCATGGGGACGGTTAAGGGGACGGTCAAGGTGACGATCATGGGGGCGGTCATGGTCAAGGTGACGGTCATGGGAACGGTCAAGGTGACGGTCATGGTCATGGGCATGGGCATGGTCATGGGCATGGGCATGGGCATGGGCATGGGCATGGGCATGGGCATGGGCATGGGCATGGGCATGGCATGGCATGGGCATGGGCATGGGCATGGGCATGGGCATGGGCATGGGCATGGGCATGGGCATGGGCATGGGCATGGGCATGGGCATGGGCATGGGCATGGGCATGGGCATGGGCATGGGCATGGGCATGGGCATGGGCATGGGCATGGGCATGGGCATGGGCATGGGCATGGGCATGGGCATGGGCATGGGCATGGGCATGGGCATGGGCATGGGCATGGGCATGGGCATGGGCATGGGCATGGGCATGGGCATGGGCATGGGCATGGGCATGGGCATGGGCATGGGCATGGGCATGGGCATGGGCATGGGCATGGGCATGGCATGGGCATGGGCATGGGCATGGGCATGGCATGGGCATGGGCATGGGCATGGGCATGGGCATGGGCATGGGCATGGGCATGGGCATGGGCATGGGCATGGGCATGGGCATGGGCATGGGCATGGGCATGGGCATGGGCATGCCCATGACCGCCCCCATGATCGTCACCTTGACCGTTCCCATGACCGTTCCCATGACCGTCCCCATGACTTTCACCATGTCTTTTTTTTTATCAAATGGTAAAAAGGTTGAAAATGTCAATATGTGAAATCAAATTAGTATATTGAGGATAGCTTTCCGCCCGCGGCTTCGCCCACGTGTAATTTGGTTAAGTATATAGCGTTTTTTAATGATCTCGACAGGGCTTTCTATCACGGGCTAAAATCTTGTTACAATTGGAATTATATATAGCCCGTGTTACTCAGGGATGATGTAGCTTTACAGGATCGGATGATTCAGGGAAATCGAGGGCAACTTTCAAATTAACGTACAGGCAATTACTATTCTGACAATTTTATATTCTGATAGTCATCTTCTTATGTGGATGAGCTGATGATGGAAGGTAAAACTCCTCCGCGGTTAAGAGTTGAAAGAAAATTCTTACGAAGTTATGAGTACGAAATACGTACTTGTGAGGTTATTACTTATTAGCTTGACCAAATAATAAAAGGTAAACCTCATTAACGTTAAGGTTGAACTGCATGGTAGTCATTACACAATGGAGCATCTTAATACCGCGATGGATATATTTGGCCTAAGTAGAAGTTCTTTAAAAAAAAACTAAGACTCAACCTCGCACACTCACTCACACAGCAACACCATTGCACACACTGATACACACTCACACACTAAAATGTTCGTACTACACATAGTTCCACTTGTTCATGTCTATATATATTTTTATTTAATCTTTTCTGTACGTGTTTTTTTTGTTATTCTTTTTTCTGATCTTAGATTCTATTTCCGGTTCTATATTTTAACCTTATTTTGGCTTTATTTTTAATCTATTTTTATTGTGTAAACTGTTTTTGATAAGCTGTATAGGTTTAAGAAATAAAAAAATAAAATAAACCTAGGTTGATGACGAATTTTATCAACGCCATCTATCGAGCACATTGTTCAACACTTCAACCGCGCCCGCGCGCACTGCGTTATTTGTTATTTTTGTTACCTCTCATAAGTTTTAATATTAAGATTAACTTATATTAGAACATATTTAACAATATATAACTAATCAATCAATATAAGTGTTTAAAAATTTTGAAGCAGTGGTTGAAGTAAATTTTCAATTGACCATAACTTTTTTTTCTCTTAACCGATTTTGACATAATAAACTTTTGACAACGCTCCTAATTATATGTAATCCAACTGTGAAAACCGCGTTCAAATGCGTTCAGTAGTTTTGAAGTTATAACGTACCAGACAGACAGACAGACAGACAAGAATTCCAAAAATTATATTTTTGGTTTCTATGACTCTTCTTTAATTGCCTGCTTTCAGTTTTTTTGAAAAATATTTAATGTACAGTTTTTCGATTTTTACTGTCTTATTATTAGTATAGATTAATTATGAACATTTCAATTTGATATTGAAATGTTTCAATTTTTTTGTAATGTCAAGTTACCAAATGAGAGGCGTTACATGAGATAACGACTGAAGTGTTAGCCAACGTATTATTAGACATTGATAATGAGAAAATTGTTAACACTTCTACTGCCGTCATACAGTTTGCAGAACATTTTTTATCAATTCACCACGTCAAAGGAATAATTAATATCGAAAATGTTCCCAAATGTAGTTGTCAATTATAAAATTCATGCATGGATATCGACTGAGATATAACAGCAGTGAAAGATAAATTAAATTGATTGAAATGTATTAATTTTACATAATTGGTCAAAGTATATAATTACAAATGTATAGTGAAAAATGTAATTATGAAGTTTTAATATTTACGATTATTATCTATACATTGTTGCCATATACAAAACGATCCAAAACACGAAAAAGATAAAGGATAAATGTCGTCCGTCGGAGCATGGTATGGCGAATTCGTAATACGGTAGATATACTTTTATTGCAGTTCCTGTAGATTTGAAACGGTTTTCTCTTTTTTAATGAGGTCTCACGTCAACGGTTTGTAGGGTCGGCCTCGGTTGATCGGCCAAACAACTGTATATCCAATCGCTTAAGTCCATACGCTGGAAGCTCAGAAAAAAGCATTGTTCCATTCCCTATGGAAGGCCTTCGGTATGTCTATGCTATCATGTTTCCAATGCATTTTTAAAGTTTAGAACCATTTTCACGTCATTTTATGATATGTTCGAATAACCGTCAATACGAGTATGAAGTTGGGAAGCTCTTTAGGACCAAAACGTTCTTGACACGACTGTAAGATCCGATAAGCCGACTATCCAACTCTGGCCATATATCTTTTATCCAGATAAACTAAATAGCAATCGCTTAGTCTTGCATTACATTCGTGGGACTTTTGTTAAAATATAATTTAGAAATAGAGTCATAGATTAATAAGATAATTTATTATTAAAATATTTAACGATAATAATAAAGTATCTTAATCTTAATTAGTATGACTACGACGGTTATATGTATAAAATTGGTTATCATAGTAACAAACACGTTATAAGACCGGCTCTCTTCAAATCTACAATCAGGGATTTCCTGTAGATTCAGATTTCAAATGTAATTATAATAATTGTGTAATTTACTTATTTAATATAATTCGGTGGATAACATCAAACATTTAATACAACTCGACTTGAAATCAGACCAACTAATATTAGTTTCATTAGTTAATATTAGTCTATATAGACAAAAATAATTTAAAAAAAGAATAGACTTGTCTAATTGAGACAAAATAACAGTAATTTCACATTTAAGCCACGACACAACATAAATGAGACTTTCCCCGATAGTAACTTATTTAAAGAATAAAACAGTATTTACCTCATTTATTATTTACCGTTAATTAATATACAAGGTCGTTCAAACTTTAGGTAATTTTTGAGGGCGATCAATACATGTCTAATATTTATTGAGAACTCAAAATGTACATTAATAAGTTAATTATCGTTTTAGATCAACATATCACAGCATATTCATCAGTTCATTGAATTAAAATTTCTGATGTACCAAAAATGTTGGGTAAATAATTTTTTTTTTTCAAATTCCCATTTCCAAATTTCGGGCATGGAAATCATGCAAAATGTGTTTAGACAAGCCTTATACAGAGAATGTAGAAAAGAATAAAAAGAACTGGATAAAAACATGATTTTCTTTTGTTAATTTTTCAAATTTATGCATGCCCCGGCAAACGTTTTTTTGCCATATAAATTAGTTCTAAGTAATTTCTAGTGTAGACAAAGTGTGTCAAAAATTGAAAATAAATTTAAGGATGAACAACCCTTGCCACTTAGGGGTATGAAATATAGACTTTGGCCGATTTTCAGACCTACTGAATACGCATATAAAATGTGGTAAAAATCAGTCAAGCCGTTTCGGAGTACGGTAACTAACATTGTGACACGGAAATTTTATACTTAAAATTTTGAAAAGATATATGTCATATATTAAGTTACGGTGTACACGAAACATAAGTACAAACTAGTCTATTAAAAGCTAGTCGTTATACCCAACCCAATCTTCACATAAATATGGTATACAACATTGATATGCAGTTCTAGTTATTGTCCACACGTCATGATTGCAGGCGTCCACTTGAAATTGATCTGAATAAATCAACGCAAGGAACGCAGTCTCCGTATGCATGTCCATACATATTCAAGTGTTAGATGATTCTCTGATATTATGACGCAATCTGTTTGCAGATACAATTTAAAAGTTAAATACATTTACGATTGTTAATTATTATTTTGCAACTAAAGTACCCATCTGAGCTTCCCAAAAAAACACTTAAAAAGTAATGTAACAACCACTGATAACTTAATGAAAATAAAATTGTAATTTAATTAAGCACCGATCACACACGTAAATGACGTACACAAACTAGATAAAAATTATGATGTGCAATACGCGTTTTTTGGATGCATAAAACAAGCATACGAGCACCAACGTCAACAATATTCTTACCAAAATATATACTTTAAATTGTTTATTCTAAAAGCAAAATAAAAATTCGTTGCTAACTAGCTTTATTGTGAAAACGTATTCGTATTGTTTCTAAATGTTTCACAAAACCATGTCAGCGACACTGAAAATAACTGAATTTAACTTAGCCGCATTCAAATAACAAAGTAACCAACTGCATTCCTTTTTCACCGCAATTTGCGAGATCCTAGACTGATTAAGAGCTTTTGAATCTTGATTTCTTTAGCATAATTTGATTTAGCGCAAGGCGTACTTTTAGAGCAGTTACGTTGACTTCGCGAAATTGCATTTAGAAATAAATGTTCCTACAATATTTCAGCGAGAACATTCGTGTTTCAGCGAGCAAATGGCTGTTGGAACATCGTCTAAGACCTCTATGTTCGTTTTATGACTTGCACTTTGAGCTTAGCAAAGTGCAATAACTGACTTAAGAAATAAGTACCCATCGAACTCAAGAAGCAAACAGAATATATTAACGATACTTAAATATAGTGTATGATGCATAAATAAATATCTAAGCTGTTGGAAAAAATATTTCTAGGCCCTTTCGATCCATATATGTAAAGCGAAAGGTCATCCCGAAATATCCAAAAGTGTCATAAAAATTTGGCACAAAGGTTGTTTATATTAAGTAAATACTTTAACAAGCGTCCCTAAAATTTTCAAATGAGCTAGATTAAGGAGGTTTGTAACGTTTGTATGAAAATATATTCATATTATATATTACTAAACCCATATCGTGCTATTAAGTTATCGTTTTTAAGTGTTTTGTGTATCTTTGTTATCATAATTAGATAAGATTCGAATAAATTATAGGTGTGACCGAGGGTGTGAATAATACGCGGACGAGGTTTTGAGCACCGTTGACATACAAATAAGACCTTTTTTTCCGAGGTGGAAATGCATTTCCGCATTTCCTTGTCCCAAAGGACACGCTGGTGGGCTATACCCACTAAAACCACCTCAGGTCGCTCTCGCACTCATACAAATAAGACCTACTAATAATTAGGTATATATGAAACATCTGAATACGTAGCTAATGAAGCTTTGTTAAAAGATAACATCTTTTACTCAATATTAGTTTTATGAATAGTGGCACAATTCACGATATTGAAGAGACATCTATGATCTGCATCGATTATCAGTCCGCTGACGTCATAGGTCATAAAACGCGCTAACGAAGTTTTCTCGAGCTCTGAACATATATAGGGCTTCTCGATCTAGGCCAAAAGGCCAGGCAGTCAGTGGTGTCTGGTCCAAGTTCCTTCCAATATGGTACGAGGAAATGTATTTTTCAGGCAATCTTCTTGACTCAACAAACACTAGGAAACTTTTAACGTAAGTTAATATTAATAAAAACAGCCAATAAGTATTTGTCATCTTCTTCGTAAATTTAAAACGTTTATCTCACTATATATAAGGTCAATAACCCAACATCGAGTATATTTAGATCCGATAATTACGGAAATAATGACATCGCGTACAATGAACAATGAGCCTCTCATGCTAAGAGAATAACAATTTTTTGTATGTTAAAAACGTTTTAATTAACCGTTTATTTAAATATTTATGATATAACTTTGAATCACATAGACATATTTACTAATAAATATAAGGCACAAGGTTTATAATATATTCAAATAAAAGCTGTTAAAAGTCTTATCTGAATCTACAGCCCCACTGAATAAAAACTGTAGAACAAATAATATCACTTATCAATCACAAGTCAATCTGGTCATGATTTATCGCTTCATTATAATTTCGTAACATATGACAACGTTGAATATTCATGCACATATTATAACATTGATATTAGCATGTAAATTAGAGCTGACGCTGTAACAGATCTAATTAGCACTCAACCTATGCTTAAATCGTCAATGTCACATCAAACCGTATCACAAAATGGTTTATATTAAAATTAGTTGAAATTTCTTATAATCTAAAATTCGAATAGTGTTTCTTCTGTTTGCGTAAGTGTGCACTAGTTGCTAAATTTTATTTTTCAAATTAACTCCATTTTTTTATAGAAGAGGGAGCAAACGAGGAGGAGGCCCACCATAAAGGTGAAGTCGCTGCCCATAGACACTCATGTGGCTAGGAGCTCGTAAGTGCGTTGCCGGCCTTTTAGGGATTGGTACGCTTTTCCAGTTAATATACTTTTGAACAAAGAATATTAAACCAAAACACAATTGCTTAGAAACAATATGATTCGACTTTTTGACCCATTAGATTATTAATTGAGAGCGTTATTGTCTCTAAACAACGACAAAGTACCAATTTCAAAACTATGTATCCCTGAAATATGTAAATTAATGTTTAATACATTGTGCGTTATTAATAACAAAATTCCAATATAAACTATATCATAAATATCCAATATCCCCAGGCGTACCATCTATAAATTAAATACACTATTTTGTCAAAGTCCGGTAAGATGTAGGCAAAATTAATCCAGGACCAAGCTGAACATTTAATCAAGAAACATCGATTGTAAGAAAATCTAGGACAAAGATCTCAGACACTGGAAAAATGTCCTTTAAAGTATGTGTTAGTCTAATGTACTTTGTTTTAGAAAGAAAGAAAGAAAATACGTTTATTTGGACACACACACACGGTACACACAACATCACAATAATTTATAAGTACAATAGTATTTTTAAAATTAACTAAAAAATAACAATTGTAAAAGTGTATTTTACAATATACACTTAATATAAATTAACGTATTTATTATAAGTATACATAGTAAACAAGTTTTTTTTCCACCCTCAAAACTTATGTTCCTAAAGTACGGTCTGGTAATCGTGAATTGAATGAAATGAAAATATATTACAATGTTCGAATATTTTTTATAATTATTTGAACAAAGTGACGATTTTAATCAACTTAAACAACAGTGTTATGGTAACATAAATAATCATTAAAATTGAACAATGTTTGTTCGCGGGTCGCATTAATAGTGGAGGCAATTAATAGGCGAAGTTAATCGATTTTACGATTAACGCGGCGTACGTAATCGTCGCGATAAATTTTAATGAGGTTAATAATGCTCTCTTAAAAATAAACCTTTATGTCCAACCGGACATAAGTTTCTGTAGATACTCCGCCATAGTGTAATTATTTACGCATAATCAGCTGCCAGCTTAAGGCTTTTAAATATTGTTCATGAATCAGTATTGTGCATCATACTTATCTCATTTATTGAAAACTATGATTAATTTTAATGTTAAATTATAATACCTTGAGTGAATCAACATTAAATACAAAAATAAACTGAATAATTTTATTTTGATTTCTTTTATTAGAAGGAATTTATAAAAAATCACCTTTACACGACTTTTTCTGATATAATTCAAACGAATATAAGAGCAAAACTGTAACCATTTGTGCAAGAAGCAATATTATATGATTTGAGTGTTCTTAAACGAAAATCTACAAAATAGATTTGCCTTGAAAGGCTGTGCCTAGATCCCAGTAAAACGAAACATTGAATACGGGGATTTGTATACAATATATATTTGTATACTGTCTACCCGCAAAGCTATATCGTTGACGTTTATAGAATGAACTCACGAATAATGAGGAGGCCGCAGACAATGCCAGTAACGATGTCTTACCTGCAAAGAGAATCGTGGTTATAGTTACAACTTTAAAGAAACAGTGTACAACAAGTTTTTATTATGTTCGTCAGGTCAACAATGCATTGTGTCTCATTAAAAATGTAGGAAAATAATTTAACGAAGATACAAGTTTGATAATAATTGGAAGAATACATCTTTCAAACACTTTAACAAATATAATTGCCACGTCACTATATATCAGTGGAAACAAAAAAATAAAACCGTTATTTTTCTCGGATAGACGTTGTATCGTTCAAATATCACAGGCAATATAAGTTTATTAAATACAAGTAATAAATATATATCATTTATTAGAGATGGACGGACAGGTGTCAGCCGATGTACGAGGAAATCCCTCTTTTTCCTGAACACATCGAGGTTAATTACGATTGTTATTTCAGTATCAATTATACATTATTTTGGGAAAACAATGAAATATAAATGTAGGTATAGGTAGGTCCCTTAAAGTAAATAAATATACATTGAAAATTGGTGAAAATCTAAACACAAGTCAGCTTTTTCATCCAAAAATAAAAAAGGAACTAATCATACGCTGTGGGTCAGTTTAGATACGAGCCATGTCGAGCTAATTTTTAACCCTTCCCAACACGTAACACATACATTTACCACAGCCTCTGAACAAATAATCTTGATTAATTTAGGTAGTATGCTTAAAGAGATTTAAAACCGGAAATTCTGTGACCGAATGAACTAATTTAAAATTATGCAATATTAACAACCAATACATCAACGTAATAGTAATACGTATAAAATTGCCGAGTCTTATATTTAACTTAAATTATAGCTCACAGTTTGACTTCAAGTTAAGAACGGCAAATATTATCAGATTTTTTAGTATTACGAATGTATAAAAAATATGATTTGTATGGAAAGTTAGTATATAGAAGCATACATAATCAACTCAGCGTGTTGGTTGCGGCTGCCTGTGTAAGCCGAAGCTGCAACGCATAAATACGCTATCAAATCTTCTATACAATAAATACAAAGAAATACTAAATATAATACATTCCTATCACATACACATAACTGAATCAATTCAATTCAAAATTCATTCAAAGCGTAGAATGTAAAACATGTGTGTACAATGTTTATTTATTGTAAATGATTTAATAAAACTTACAAGCAATTTGCATATTATAATATTCATAAACTTAAGCCGCTCAAGGCTTAATACGTTAAAAAATAAACCATATATAGAGCTTTGTAAGTATTAAAACTGTTTTTAATTTGCGTAAAGTTCATTTCGTTCAAAACATGTTTACCTAGGTGTTATCTTGTTTTTGCTAATGCTGTTATATTAAATATTGATCACAAGAATAATAATTTAATTAAAACTTAATGCTATGTGTATCGTATACTATGTATTAAATGTTTTCTATATTAAATTAACAATTATTATTGAATAACATTGAGGTTTAGGTATGTTATTTGCGACAATTAATAAAGATTAAATCCAGATAAGATAACCCGCAAGAGAGCTCAAGAAATGAAAGCGAGCTTTTAAAAGAAAAATCACCTTATTACCGCCTCCTTCGTCCTTCAGCCTAATCCTAACGATATCAGACACAGGGAGACTTCACTACACTTAGGTACAAAGAAAGATTTGTGTTTTTAATAAAAACTGCGCTTCATACTAAGAACTATAAGTTATTTGGATTTACTCTACTCTAGGAGATTAATTAAAATTGACGGATGCAGATAAATAATCGATCGTACGATGACATTAAAGATAATGAAATTAGTGTCTACGTTTAACTTAAAACATCATTAAGTGCAGATAGGAATTACGGAGAATTCTCTGGGGAAATCTGCTTCTACAAATTAAGATTATTCGTCTCAGATGCTCGACATTTAATAGCACAAGTAAATGGCTATTTCCTATATTCATCTTAGGAAAATAACCATGGCAACCGTGACAAATAATGGCTTCAACACTCAAGGATAATAAATTTTAAATTTATGATATTCACTTCTAGTTAATGCGGTACTGACATAGATCACCTAACGCGTAGAATAGTACTATATATAGTTTAATAAAACACTTTAAGCTCGTCTATGTATTATTCTATTATAATCAAAATAAATAAATTTTTGTTCTATAAATACTAAAAAATCACATCATTGTAAGTAAACTTACAATCAGGTTCGAGAATTAAATAAAGTATGTGCTCAGTTTTCGTTGACATTTGGATGTCAATAGAAAGAAGACTAAAGAAATATATAAATAATCAGAAATTAGTGCAAAATTCTCGTACCAATAGCTTACTATTACTATATAATGAAATATAAAAATATATCTGAACATACTCAATACTATTAATCTGTAAGGATGTAAGAATGACTACCGGGGTAAGATAAACGGCATGCATCTTTTTCGTCACATACTTCTCCATGACAATGTTTTGCATATGTCATTCAAATTGTTTTTATTTATTTAACTTCACAATTTTTTCAATATTTAATAAAACTTTTTGTAAAATTATCATCGAAACGCGAAGACATTAAAGTGTAAGGAAATTATGTTAAAAAAAACTATTAACAATAAAACGTTTGTCCTATTCAAGATAAACTTGTGAAATGAATGTTGATGTATACTTTGTTGTGGCCGGACAACCTATCGATCGTTAGCCACAATTGATCAAAAATTACAAAGGTTCGTGTTCATTCGTCCTAATAAAACCGAGAGTACATCGTTAACGATAATTATATAATGACATAATGTATCAGATTCGTCAATTACATTATCCTGTTGTAGCCGTGGCTGATCAATTTATTTTGATTGATACTCCCCTCAATTAATTATTGCATGTAAATTTGGTTACGCCAATCAATTTTATTGAAAAACAATATAAAATTGTTTATTAACATTTTTATATGAATTTACTTTGTGATTTCGTTATATAATTCCGATTTCACAATGTAAATATTGGGTAAGGAAGTGTTTCCCCTACAAGCAATGTCAGTTATAAATGGTCCGTCATAGCTTCTCTGGACAAGTTTCATACAGCGCAAAGATTCGACCGGACAAATTCAATTTGTAACTTGTAAACTTATACAAGGGTTATTTTATTTACGACGCCAGAAGGGCGTAACTTCATGCATATTTGAAACGAAAGATACTTGCGAGGACACCGCCGACTTTCTTTTAGTCAAATGAGCCGAAATGAAATAATGGCCCGGCAAAAAGGATGCCCGAAAAGTTATGAAAGGGATATCCAAAAGTTTGCGCCTCTCATTACGTTACGAGGCCCCTGGCCTTATGTTATTATTTATGAAACATTTCCCTCGGTCCGCGAGCCGAGGTGCTGTTTTTAATTAATGCTGCTCGCTTCTGTACTCCCGTAGTGTTACAACAATTATTTTACCAAGCTCATTAAGAGTTTTGTCGGAAAGAAAAATATTATACGCGTGAGCTTATTCGCTTTCCCTTTTGTTTATACTATTTTGTTGCTTTGAGCTTTCGTTGTTTGCCATTAAGCTATTTATGGTATTCGTTCATTTTACACGTGTCTTAACTTGTTCTGGTATACATCCTAATTCTAAATAAATACGTTAAGTATAGATTTGGAAAAAATCTTCGCCTTTAGTGATATTGTTTGGCAGCAGCTTTAAATCAGAGATCGCCGTTGCTATTATTATTAACCGCTCAATCACATGTTAGCATCATCAGCCATTAAACGGAGCTTCGAAAGTTAGATAGTATGGTGTATTCGATAGGTCGTTAGTGTAGCGGGCACTCCGATCGTTCATCATGTTTAATCGCCGATACGTTTTTGTTCGAGTGCCGTTTGGCTCCGCGTCAGTTCGACACGTATGGAGCTCAGATGTTAGGATTTACAGGATAATGTTGGGCTTAGTTCTATCACACTTGCGGACATTTAAGCATCTCAGCGTGGTATTGTCCAGGAGAATTAAAGAAGCATCGTTAATAAGTGTATTTTATTAATAGGCGTTGTAATCGCTTTATTGCCATGCCAACGTACCAAAAATAATTCTAATATAATTTTTACATTATTTTAATATGAAAATACCTCAAAAATGGGCCTTTTTTGTTGCCATTAAATAATTGCCCCTTCTATGATAGAAAATTTAAAGACACATTCACGTAATCTTATTTATTTTTTAACGGTACTACTGTACGAGCTTGTCAACATCAGTGCATGAATATTTTAACCCTTGATGTCATAATAACATTTAAAGAGCAACTATAATAACAGTCCATCTGGTGCACATTATTTGCATATGCCCTAGGCTTAAGGGCGAATAAACATCGACACAAATAGTTTAATCCATTGGACGTGAGGCTTGTATACCAATAAAGCTTTTGTAAAAGTTCACACAACACCAGCGTAATTTAGATCTAAATACTATGCTTAAACATTTACTGAGGCAAAACAAATGATAAGTTTGCCTATACGACTTCGTTTACGTGATAGTAAGTGAAAAAGGTGCTGCAAAGAGGCGACGCGACATAGAGCAACTTGAATGAAGTACTAATGTAAAATAGAGCAAAAGAGATATATAGATAAAATTAAAGTACTTTTAAAAAAATGGTGTTAATAACAATAAATACTCATTTCATTTTTATTACAAGCTTAAAGACATACACAAGAACTTCGACTCGACTTCTGTATCATTATATGCACCTTTGCCTATCAAGGCATCTTAGAAGTGCCGATTTCACAATATCATCTTCATCGTAGTATTAATTCCGCAAACATGAAGTAATTGCATATCCGCATTCGAAAGCACGACCATGACGGTTGAGAGTTGTATGCATGCATTGCTCGATGATCCACTGTACCTCACGATACGTATTCATTTTTTATTAAACACGAGAGAATTATGATGGTTGAATAACTAATACACATGGGGAATTCTATAATCTAACGATATATCAAACGAACGAAACAAAGCAATGCCATTCGACATGTTATTTAATAGAAGGATTTCATTCCTCTATTCATCAATCACTCGATATAAGAGTGATATATCGCTCAGCTGTCCGCTCCTCCGTTTCTATACTAACTCGGGCTGAAAATTCTGCAAAACTAACGAAAATGTAATTTTCAACATTAGAAAAAAATATACATTTTTAGGGGTTTTAAGTGGCTATGAAAATATTAATAAAAAAACGTCGTCCGTAAAATTTTAAATATTTCCGCCAGACTTAGAAGTCCGACATAAATACACATAAAAAATTAAAACAATATTACATAACTTGCTTTTAGTTCTAACACATTTGCGCAATTAACATTTCTCAGTCTAACTCCATATGAGTAACCGGGTAAGGAATACATGGTATCCATCAAGGCAGCTCACATTAGAGCAGTGAGCCACAAGCTTTATCCACTTGCCACTAAACTGCTGTTGTCTGAATTCACCAAATAAATTAACAATCCTAATGCCTAAAAACATTTAGAGATTAGAGATTTTTTAATGTATGTTACTTTTAAGTGTATATTTTTGGATTTGGCCTGTGTAATCAGTTAACTCCTCGTCAACTCTTGGGTTCATGAAAGAAAAAAGGATTTCAATTTGTTCAAATAAACAGTTAAAAGCAAGCTAATTCCGCTTTATGGTTGCACAGTGGGGTTAACGAAACATCGTCGGCACTAAATGTGCCACAAGTTGTGTGACAACTAATCGCTGACATTTGCAAATTATAGCGACACAGAACTCAGACAAACATGATTTTACGTAATTCGCTAGGTTCGTTTGAAACTACGTAAAAAAATGTATTGTGTTGTGTAAATACTTTAAGTGATTTTTGTTCAAACAACCACACATATATTTTGCGTAAATGCGAAATAATAGTAGTCAACTTCGTGCGGAGTTTCCAACCATAGTTAAATATAAGGGGTAAATAACCCACTTTGCGTTAAGCCTAGAGCTGAATTCTCCTAAATTCTAGAAGCACAATAAGTGTTCCAAGTTAAATCCGCTTTTATATAAACATGATCTATAAAACACACTATGATTAAATATCATTTGCGTTCTGCTCAATAAGAACTTTAATCTCAAAAATATTTATGCAAATATGGTAGCCCAGATTGCTGTGCGGAAATAAATACATATTAACCATTAAACACTCCGTACCCGTACTCCATACATTAATAAAAAATTGATAAATGAATAAAATTTCAGCAACGACATCCACGCAAACAAATGCAGCGTGCCGAACTATAAATCAGCAAGTTTCTGAATCGCAGCCGTACTATTAAAGCTGCAGAACACATAATTTCGCCGAAGCTTCGTACCGCAATAGTGTGACACTAAACTAATCGTGTAACATTTACAAATACATGGCGCAAGTGAAATAAATTCTACGACAAAATGAAATATATACGAGTCGCTATCTAACTATTGTTCGCGAGTGGATTGCTAATTCACTTCATTTATGAAACGTCCACCACTAACACTGTTTTCTTTGCAACCAAATAATTAGCATAAGAATTCTTCCAGACAGTTGTTTACATTATTGCATTATTCCTGCTTTAGTCTTAATAATTACGGATGGTACGTACATAGACGGACCGTACATGGAATATATTGCGAGTAAGTATCTATAACGTGAACGATATAAAATGTTTGATATTTCCGCAATATCTACACAGAGCGGTCGATTTCGTGTACAGGAAAACAATAGATAACCAGCTTTAGGCAAGTGTATAATTTTTCAAACTCACTCAACCAAACGACAGTGCACCCTCAAATGCTCACAGATTTCTGTCGATACAAAAGTGCATCTTTCTAGAGAAATATACTCGTAAGAGAAGTTGAAATATTTCAGTTTACCGGCATAAATATTATGCTCGATAGTGTCGTTATTACAAATCGTCGTCTCACTGGAGTGTCTTATTTGAATATGGAGAAATATTTCACTTTAAATTCTTTATGAATAGAATTTCCCCTATCGATATTGATTTTACAACTCTACGATAGTAACAAACCACAGTTAGTAGATCATTATTTTGAAACCCTACGAGGGTTAGAAAGGTTACCTTAAATATAAGAAGAAAATTATTGACGTACAGCAGTGATTTTATGTGGAAAAGATATACATTTTACTTTAGTAAATTTTTAAATATTTATAGTTAACTAGCTGAACCGGCAGACGTTACCTTGCCCTACAAATTATTTATATAACTAATTAAATGACGATTGATCAATTATCGACTAGGGATGAAAATGATTAAATTACTAAGGTTTAGGTTAGGTTAGGGCTTAATTTAGGGTTGTATGTATTTTTAATGCCACATTTAAAAAAAATATTAATTTAGTAAAAAATAAATAAAAAACTTTTAAGCGTGAACAACCCGTATCACTTAGGGGTATGAAAAATAGATGTTGGCCAATTCTCAGACCTACTCAAATTTGGTAAAAATCGGTCAAGCCGTTACGGAGGAGTACGGTAACTAACACTGTGACATGGAAATTTTATATATCGGATAAATAAAAAGTTATTGCAACTCACTGTGCGGTATGATATCGCATTTCCCATTTCAAATTACGTAAAAACGTTTAAGTCGTAAATATTTATTTTCATTTACATGATCCAAATTTTATTGTTTAAATCTCGTCGAAATGCGAATACTTCGTAGCAGTTCGTGCTTACGCAAAGAAGCAATAAATCACGAATGCCTATTATTTATTATTAAGGCGAATGGAGAACAACAAAATAGCAGTGGGACTCAATACATTTAGTCGCTATAACAAATTTACAGAAAGCTATAATACTCACTCAGTCTATTAAAATACAAACAAATAAAAGTTTTATTTAATTAAACTATTTTTACAACAAAACTGTTTTTATGACTGAAGTACTCTTCGGGTACAGCAAATATATTTCGGTTTGCTCTTGATGAATAACTCTTGATTATTATAAAAATACAATATTCGGTTGTATGAGGAGATTGTATGAAATATATCTAATAAAACTTATAACCCATTGATAACTACATACAAATTGATTCCACCTTCACGATATGAAATAAACCCTACAGAGGTTCCAACAAAGGTATAGTTTTAAGGTACTGTTTTTAACTGAGAAATTAATATAAAATATATCCAGTAACTCCGAACGGATACACACATTCCCCCAATTGGAAGTCATTGAAACTTTATCCGCATAAGAAAACATTTCGAGAGCAGTGAAAATAAATTGCGGATGTAAATCACTCATCCTTTCACTTTCAAATCCTTACTATGCTAATATTGTTCAAACTTGTTGGTTTGTTTGTTGTTCAATCACGCCACAAGACTGAAATCTGAATTAACTCACTCGCATATGAAGATAAACTTGGCAAAATTACAATTCAATTTAAAACAAATAGGATTTTACGCGCGCTGTGTAAACAAGTAACGAAATTTGTCGAGATTTGTATAGTACATGAAGATGTTTAATTCACGTTAGGTAATGTCTTTAAAAATAATATACTTATCTTCAAATTAACATTCTAGTTGATTTTAAAACCAAATAAATAAGTGACGATCCATTTATTGCAGTTGATTTTATGGTTTTGAATACTGTTTTAAGTTGTTTTTCAAAGATTCTATTCAAAACGGAGAGCAACATTATTTTCAAAGATGACATCGGCATTGCGAGCCAAAAATAAAAATTGCAATTCTTAAAGAAAATTCGAGGTTTTATTCACATCACGTCATCCATTTCCTCAAACACCAGAGGCACACGTAATTCTTTTTCACAAAGGTTAAATCCCAACAAAGAATTTTCCAAGAAAAGCCTAGTCTTTTACTTATACATATACCGCGTCGGAAGGCGGGTAATGCTGATACCTAATTAAATAAAAACTGACCTTTTTCGCCAAGGAAAGACGAATTTAGTATAAATAATTCTTATCTCTTAATACTATTAAAAAAGAAACGAAAACCTTTATTTACTTACATACTCGATAATTTTATTTTTTACTAATATTAAGTTATAGTTATAATGTATTGAAATAACCTTACAAACCAATTTAAACAAATTATATGCTACACTTAAAACAACGCTTTCATAACGAGTGATTTTCATGATCGTTTATATCCTGTCCGATCACATTCAAGCGAGTAGAGCAAGGACTCTATTTGACGACATTCTGGAATACGCACTTATTTCATATTCAATACAATAAACTTTAAAGAACTCAATTTAAATAAGATAAAAAACATAAGAGCGGATTCCAAAAGATCTAATGGCAAAACAAGCCAGCAAATTGCTGAGTTTTTTGTGGCCTTGACGATAGGAAGAAAGTTTAACCCTGTAGGCACTTTACTTTGCTCCAAATCAAATTGGGCTCTTGGGCTCCCACACTTTCTACTGATACGATATCGTTTATACTATGTGGCAAAGATTTAAATAAATAAATAAAAAAGGGGAGAGAGTTTAATATTATATTATGTGTCAATTCTGATTTGACTATGCTTTTGAAACAGCGAGGTGATCAATGGGCGTGACCGCCAAGTGGATGGTGGCCCGTATGACACATACCTTGAGGCATGATTATTATTCACAATTGGCCATTATTCAACACAATAAACACATCAATTCTAGTCGATCGCCGGAAACTCATTCGTCGCAGTATAGAGACCGACATGAATGCTCCATTACTGCGTCACTTCATCTACTAATTAGGATAATTCCCGGGATAACAGTAAACTAGCCTGTTAATGAAGCAGACAGCTCGAAACATTTCATTACAAATAACTAACAACATTAACCGAAGACTGCATTATGGACAATCAGAATCACACAAAGTGTATCCATACTTCTAAGTTACAACAAATCAGTCACACTACTATAATAATATTACTACTAAAATATTTTAGTACGATACACAAGAATATTAACCCAAGACTAACCATAAAGCTCATTAACAGCCGCAGAGTCTCGTAAAACCATGTTTGTCCGGCTCATCAAAGAGCAGATCACTTAAACCATTTGGTGAAAGTTTACTGCTATAAGACGATTAAATTATTCACGGAAATTCCGGCGGCTGTTTCCGAGACATCGCTCGCAATGATGCCCCCCACCCCAATGTAGGACGAGGTGAAGAGTAGAGGATTCACAGCTTGTCATCAATCAAGTTTAGTCTCGCATTAACGTAATGACCGTCGGCCTGGCCGGATGTCGCCTTATTTTCATTTTTTACGCCGGCATTCCCTACGAGGCAATTTGGTACACGATACCTTTTCACGCTGATGGAAATCTATGAAGGATAACCAGCTTGTTTCAGCCCATTATTTTATGTTTCTTAATAACAAACATAATTCTTCGACACGACTATCAATCTCCTTTATTGTTTTACTTTCGTGAGAATTAACTATAAATTACTTTAAATGTAGTTACGTGCCCCGGTAATATAATTTGCGAACGCGATTAATTTTTGGGAATCTACTTTATATTAAACGACCTATATTGTTTCGATATATATTTGATATCTTACAAATGCCCATTTGTTATATATCAATATAAATAAATTAAATGAATATCTACATTTTGTAAAATATTCGACATAAAACTCAGTATTGTCAAAATTGGCATGTACAAGTAAACAACTAAAACGAGACAAAAGCAAACCAATTGAATCTGTGCAAACAACAAGAACCGCAGATCGCAATTATAATAGTTACGCACCAACAAACAAACGTCAAACCGACATATTGTAATTGTAAATAATTGACAATCTTTGTTGGTTCATTTTAATACACATTAGAGAAATGAATTTTTTATTAAAGTAACCAAGTGAATGAAAATTGCAAAGCTAAACTAAACTTATATTAACTTTGCTTATTTTTAATTAGTTTTTTAACATATATTAAATATTTTTTATGGTCAATTTTTGTTTTGATTATATAATAAGAATTAACATAATAACTACTATTTTGATAATAACTAATTCAATTTTTGATTAGTTTTACGTTAGTTATTTCTCACAATTTCTTTTATTTTATTTTATTATATCTGTCCCCAAACATCTTATGTGCTAAATACATTTAAAACAATAAACTTATGAGATTATAAAACTAGGATGTTCTGTATCCCAATGTCTTATAGATTTATCGATAATTCCAACGGTTGCACTTTCGTTTGTTTACTTGTTTCTTTTTATTACACTGCGATAGAATAATTTTCGAAATATTAATACCTACTTAAAGTGGTTATCCAAACCTGTTCTTTGAAAAGAGAAAAGAGGAAGCTTCGTCATTTCAAGAAGTTTGTATATATATAGTAAGCAATCTCCTAATTAGTAACGTTAATAATAAATCATCTCTCGTAGAGGATCATCATGTAAGTTATATTATACAAATGCCATGTAATAACATAATACAGCTGAGATGTGTAGTGGTTTTTACGATATTTCAAAAGGCAGTTTTAAATATTTACAAATACTATTTTAACAATTATGGTAAGTTGATTACTTACTTTATATAGTTGATTGTAGTAAATACATATTAGGTTAACAGCTATTCATATGTTTATCAATTAATTAAATGTTAACAAGAAAACAAAAGAGACCATTAACCTTTGTAGAGTAGGGTACAGGATGCGGACTTGGTAAGATCTTCAATAAATGTGTGTAAAGACTAACAAATTAATAACTTTATTGCAACGCATAAGTTGAGTTTAAACAAACAATCTTAAAGATCTGTGGACCGATACTGACTCACAATAATTCATTTCAAATATATTCAAAAACCTACAGCAAATTGCGTAACCTATTATATGCCTTATTAAAAATATCAAAGGACACTCCAGCCTCGTCCACCACATGCCGCAAGCAACCCTTGATGCAAAATTTATATTGCTATGAAAACAATCCAAACATATTTTATCCACAAATAATACGCGTATTCCATCTATTTGTGAATTAGTAATAGAGTTGTTGCGGCGAAATACACAAACAACAGATTTATTTCCCGCTCCGATGAAATGGAAACGTAAATAAATAAAAAATCGATTCCCCGACTGTCACGTTTGTATGAATTCAAATTTGAATAGACAAAAATGTTATAGCAACCTGACACACATGTAGCTTTAAGCAACGAAGCGCACGAAGTTATTAAGTTAACAATTCGTCTTGAACTATCGTAGATCGGTTGATTTCATTTGCGTTCTGTTAACGACAAAACATACGTATAACTCGACGCTAACTAAGCATAAGGTAATTTTATTCCGTGATATAAGAAAAAGCTTAACTAGGTCAAATTTTAGATTTATGGCCAAATTGGGCAAATTGCTCAACTTAATTATTTTTATTGCAAATTGTCAATAAATAAATAACAGAACTCTAAGAATTAAGTGGGTTGTCTGGAAGAGATCGCTTATTAGACGATAATGCCATCCGTTGCTCTTATATGTACTAACATCTGTTAACGTCATTTGCTTCTAGTGTTTAAGTGCGATAAAGTGTAAAATAAATAAATAAATTATATTTCGAAAAAGTACACCGCGTCGCTAATGACCCTGATATAGTGAAATAACTAAAAAGCATGTAAAAACATAAACTTATAAACGCATCGCCTAATTGTCGCTCTCGGTAAACATGAAGGCCGGTTACATAAAAATTACTAAACCTGTATCTTAAGTCTTGCACAATTTCGGAGAGCATTACACGCCTAGTTATGTAAAACAATATGTCCCACTTACAGAACCCTAGGAGACGCAAAAAAAGTGAGTACGACCAGATCCTAGCATTAATGGCGCTTGCTGTTCATTTAATTCGCCTTATAAGACGCGTGAGTTAAGTGAGGTGTTACACGATTTAAGATAGAATGTCTTGTATGTTAACAATAAATATTATGCCCATTTATGTGAGAAGTACGCCAGATAGTTATCTAACAATACAGTTGATTTATATTGTACTAGCTTTCCGCCCGCGGCTTCGCCCACGTGTGATTTGGTTAAGTATATAGCGTTTCTTAATGATCTCGACAGGGCTTTCTTTCACGGGCTAAAACTTGTTACAATTGGAATTATATATAATTATGTGTTACTCAGGGATGATGTAGCTTTACAGGATCCGATGATTCAGGGAAATCGAGATAAATTTCAAATTAACTTACAGGCAATTACTTTTCTGACAATTTTATATTCTGATAGTCATCTTCTTATGTGGATGAGCTGATGATGGAAGGTAAACCTCCTCAACGGTTAAGAGTTGAAAGAAAATTCTTACGAAGTTATACGTACTTGTGAGGTTATTAGTTTGACCAAATAATAAAATGTCAACCTCATTACATTAAGGATGTAGGTGGAAAAATGGATGCGGACAAATGACAAACGTCTCTTCACTCGTTTCCTTTTACTTGTTTGTATGGGTAGTGTTAACTCAAAATAATCATAGGGTAAAACGTTAATGAAAGTTTGAACTGCATGGTAGTCATTACACAATGGAGCATCTTAAAACCGCGATATATTGGATATATTTGGCCTAAGTAGAAGTTCTTTAAAAAAAACTAAGACTCAACCTCGCACACTCACTCACATAGAACACCATTGCACACACTGATACACACACACACACTAATATGTTCGTACTTCACATAGTTCCACTTGTTCATGTGTATATATATTTTTATTTATTCTTTTCTGTTCGTGTTGTTTTTTGTTATTCTTTTTTCTGATCTTAGATTCTATTTCCGGTTCTATGTTTAACCTTATTTTGGCTTTATTTTTATTGTGTAAACTTTTTGATAAGCTTTTTTTTTTTAAGAAATAAAAAAAATAAAATAAATCTAGGTTGATGACGAATTTTAGCAACGCCATCTATCGAGCACATTGTTCAACACTTCAACTGCGTTATTTGTTATTTTTGTTACCTCTCATAAGTTTTAATATTAAGATTAACTTATATTAGAACATATTTAACAATATAAAACTAATCAATCAATATAAGTGTTTAAGAAATTTGAAGCAGTGGTTGAAGTAAATTTTCAATTGACCATAACTTCTTTTTCCCTTAACGGATTTTGACGAAATAAACTTTTGACAACGCTCCCAGTTATATGTAATCCTGTGAAAGCGTTTAAATCCGTTCAGTAGTTTTGAAGTTATAACGTACCAGACAGACAGACAGACAGACAGACAAGAATTCCAAAAATTGTTTTTTTGGTTTCTATGACTCTTCTTTAATTGCCTTCTTTCAGTTTTTTGGATAAATAGTTAATGTACAGACATTCGATTTTTACTGTCTTATTATTAGTATAATGATGAGTCTATCACTAGCATTTATAGCTAAATAAATGTATATAGAAAAAAAATTCCAGATATGATAAGAATAGCATAATTCGCTTTTCTTTTTACTCTAATCTACTACTCCCTCCCCTACCTACTATAACGTATAGTTGTACGTTTTAAACAATGAAATCATTAAATATATATTTTTTTAAACTTTTTGTATCTTTTGACTTTGATTCTTCACTTGACTTTGTATTAACGATAAAAAGTTCAAAGCAATTAAGTACATAATAATCAAACCTATAAAGCAAACGAATATCAATAATTCATAAACATAAGGACCGTAATGTATAGGTAACCTATCTTTTCAGACCGGTTTATTGGAGCCTCCGATATAAGCAGACAATTGTTAACGTACACACGCTGATACGATTCTTAGAAGAACAGATAACTAAATAATACTAAGTATTAAATACATCTTCCTCACCACTCTCTTTCTTAAGCATCTCTTGTTATCACTTTAGAATGTATAATTACTTATATAATAATCATTTATATATTTATTTCAATGTATAAACGAAACTATAATAAAATAAATCAGTTCCACTCTGCAATTTATGCATAGTTATCAAATTATTGTCTATGTAATAAAATATCTGTATACAGTGTTTTTAATAAATGGAATTTCATTACAATTTTGTTTGCCTATATATCGAATCGAAAAAAAGATAATAATACTCTACATTACTCACGAGAACAGAATAAGTATTTCAATTATGTGATAATAAATTGTGAGCATTCAACAGTGCAGTGCTTTTGATTAGCTTTGTGCGTTAGATTGCACAATGTGTTTGTGGTAATTATACGCGTGAATGAAAATATAAACGATGACACTTACTTATAATCTACATACTGCATACGTTCCATTATATATATAGCTTTATATTTTGAGTCTTTATCATCTATTGTTGCCTCGTGACTGTCATTGACTTTGACAGCTGAAAAGCATTTATGTAAATCGTTAGACAACGACTTTCAATATGTATATACCATATAAAACACTACTGTAAAGTTATTTAATGGAAATAATCATTTTATTAAATTTAATATAATCCATTAATAAAAATATTGACTGTCGTAATCAAAGACAATTAAAAATGTTTGACACGTCAGATAACAATAATAGGACATTCAAAACAAAACAAAGCGGGGCTATTCATCAGCCGAGTACAATTATAGGATGTCGTAACGACCGAATTAATTGTTTAGATATATGTACAGTTAAAAATAATAGAACACATAAAACATTCGTTCGCCAATAAGCCGTTTTGCATTATTCAAAAGCTTCGTTGGATTTGACGCGTATGGAATTTAATTTGTAAAGGATACTAAACAGAGCGGAAACAACAATCTATAGTCATTTAAAAAAATATACATACATACATGTACTTTTTTTTTAAAATAGGGAAACTGAACTATTGTTTTATTTACGAATATTTAATAATATTCATCGACCTAGATAAAACTTATGATTTCTATGTTGAAGTTGTTTTATTATTAATACTATAAAGCCCATAATATGCTCTGGACTAAGCTTGGCATCTATTAGTAAATACTGCAGAACATTGGTTTAATAGTTTGATGCGCGAACAAACAAACAATAGAAATAGTATTGTTTTGACGTCAGAATCAAAACATATTTAAACCCTTTTTTAAACATTTTACAGATCCGACTCCGTTACATTTTTATTATAATTTTAATATATATAAAGGTCCCGTATTCTAATTATCTTGTATCAGTCGTACCACAAAGTTAAAACCAAAGTTTCATTGCGTAAAGACACGTACACACCCATAAAGCGTACATGTCCGGAAAAATTAATACATAACTTAATTTGTGAACAAACAAATCGACATCGCACCCATAGCAATCCATACTAATTAGTTTATTTATTGCACGAGTATCAATATTGGTGTGAACATTTATCTGACAATGGATTTAACGTTTATACGACATTAAATGATATGCGTGTAAATTAATGGATTGATAAATTTCTATTTTGGACCTGGATTTGTAAAAAATTAACAAGTGAAAAATTGGGGTCAAATCGACTTATATATTTCTTAAATGTTCAAATTTATCGCTTAATAGGTAAAGCTAAATGTCACAGGCATTGTATGAAACTGGAACAAATATAAGTGTTTTTGTTACGTTACTTACAGTACTAGATGTGTGATAGATAAGCACTATATTTTTTAACTATCTGGATAACTTATCTAAATGTACGTGTTCCGGACATTCTAAATATTCTAACGATTTCCAACAATATACATTTTATATCAAGAGTTCTAAACTTTAGTTTCAAAGTCATCAAATATATAAAAAGAAACTGCCGGTCAGTTGTCTTGTGTGCTGAACAAATTATACGTTGCTGTGCGAGCATTTTGCAACACTCATAAATTCCAGCGTTGCTATTGGGCAATAAGTTATCGTGTGCTGACTTTCGAGCAAATTTTTAAATGGAATATCATTTTACTTCTTCTCATATTTTTTGACATTCAAACAAGTCAAACTTAACATTAAACTGTCATAATTAATCGTAAATCGTAGTCGGGTTAATATGAATATTGATGAGTGCACTAATCTACAGACCGACCTTGAATTGTTCAAATTATTTTAGGATTATTACTAAATAGTAGTTATTTGCAACATTTCGTTTATTAAAAAAATAAGTTTAAAGTACAGCCAAGAGCCTAAGAATTAAGTACTGGAAGCCGACGAAGTCGCGGCAAAGTACAATCGATGATGTTAAGCAGAACCTCCAATTTATTATATATATAATAATTACAAACTGAAAGCAAAGGTACATCAGAGGCTATTCTTACTCGACCAGGCCAAGGCCCGGTGAGTATTTTCAATCGCAAAATCAAATACCGTATGTCGACACCTTTGAACGTTTAAACTTCAAACGCTAACGTAAAATACATATACCGTTTGGTAATCGATTTTTTGTTTCCCAGTTTCAACAGTGATCAAAGCGATTGCCAAACATTTTATACAATTTTGCGAACTATTCCGAAACGCAATATTTAAATGATGCAACACGAATACGCAGACCATTCAATATAAATCATGTTATTGTTATTTTTTATTGCATAGGTATTTTATATACCTTTAATTATAAATGACTCCTTTAAACGTAATAATATTGTAAAAAAAAAGGGAAACTGTAAGTAAAATCTAGATTATAAAATGATATTTTAAATAAAACTAGGAATTCCCTTGTAAAACGAGTCAATTCTTGGAATGCTAATCTTAAAGGGTAGTTGCGATGATGAAAAATTTAATAGAAATCACCTGAGCATTAAATATCAAAGAGTTAGCAGATTCTTATTCCGTTTTATGGAAAAATAAGATACTGAATTTGAATTAATCAAATTAATAATTATCCCATTTAATAGATTAACGAAAATTTCTAGAATACACTAATGAATACATTAACCCTATGTGAAAAAGCTTTTCCTCTATAAACATTCAAAATATGTACAGTAGGTTTTTATAAAGACACTTTGGAATCGTCATTTTTTACATTACCACTGGTTAGGAAGGCAGTTACCTATCGAGAAGAACCAGTCATTGAGTTTAAAATCAGTAGGTTTTTAGAAGTGTTTCTCTCCAAAAAACGATACCCGACATGAAATACGTTCCCATATTAAAACTTCATCGCATCGATAAATCTCACGAAATTAATATCGCAACTTATCGAATAGAAACTTTATTAATGAAAACCACAACATCGCTACTTGTACGTGCAAGTGGAAATATGTCGGATTTAATTGCATTTCTCAAAGAAAAATCGCACGCGTTCCTTTGTTGCGGCGAGACGTCCCACTAACGGCGCCCACGACATTGATGAATTGACAACACAACCTCTGATTTAGTATTGTTGAAAACTTAAATGTAATTAAACTATCTATTTGTTCGGACTATATTCATTTACATTTAAACGCAAATAACAAGTGAAAATCAAATTGTAAAATTCAATTTCCTTAGTGTCTTAAACTAGAATAGTATTTCCTAACATAAATAAAATTATTGAAAATTAACAAATAAGGCTAGTGATAATATTGAAATTCCTTGTCGTAATTCCATGAATATGATATGCCGTGGACTGGGGTCGTCAGATTGAATATCAATAGGGATGTCTCATTTGTCTTAAGGACTAAGGAGGCATAAAGCGTTTGTAACATAATCAACGGTGACCCAACTCAACGAAGAATAACATCTAAAAGGAGTTGCTTAACAAGGTGTCAGATACCTGATGCTATTGTGCGATGGCCCCAAAGGACGAATATTCATGTCCCAATAAACGGAATGTATTACCTTGCTCCTTCCCTTGGGTCAGATTCACGCGTCAGGGTAGATCCGTTTGATATTAGAACATCGATTGTCAGCCCTGACAGATATGACGGATGGGATTTCATAATTAATTCCTATTTGGACTCCTGCGACAATGTTTAATTAAGCATCTGCGGACTGTTAATCACAGGCTAAAACAATATATGCGAATAGTAAATTTCAGTCTCAAGATAGTGATTAAAGTTTCCTTAGTATTACGACACGTTTGCAATACATTTTAATCGTATACAAAATCAATGACTCAAGGACCATAGCTCCTAAGGCGATATGAAAGTGAAAGGTTTTCGTTCTAAATTAATGTACACGGAACTTGAGATAAATATACCACGGAGTACAAGCATCAGCCGTTAATATTAGTGCATAAATTATTTATTTGAAGCACGTACCTCTTCAGTTGCTAATGGAAAATTAATGATAGCACTATCTAGCGTTAGTTTTTAAAGGTTCGCTTTCATTTTTGCTGAATCGGTTTTTAATGATGACGTTGTTTTAATAACCAACGTTGATAGAAACAATTTCAGAGTCAGATGTATAATTCATGACGACGAGAGCTTTTTTTTTTTAAATATTCCGCTATCCATTATCAGCTCAGACTTAATGGCTTGAAGCGACCAATTCGCAAACTCTTGTTCCACTATTACTTTCACTGAACAAACTGAGTCACTTTCAGAGAAACTGGTCGTGATAAAATTGCATCACAACTTCAAAATACACGGATATAATACAAACACACTTAAAACGTATTAAATTAAGTGTCCCGTTTATCTAATCAGATAAAAGCAGTTTTTTTTTAATTTAACAGATGTAACAGCGATTATAGTTTGTAGCGCTTATCTAAGCTGTGGAGATTTTTAGATAATTGAAGATATTTCAGAAAAAAATAAGCCTACAGTTCGTGTTATATGGACCTCACTGTGAGAAGAAAAAGCAACACATCTTTTCAATAACAGCACTACATGTATCTCAATGTTCGCAGGTCGTGTCCAGATACTCAGACACTTCGACACGTTTCTAGGAACGTGACAGTGCGATCACGTTTTAACTTTAGATTTAAAGAAGCATATCTGAGAGAAATATTTATTGACCTACATCGTATTGAAATTGGAGCCAAATCAACTGTTTGAATTTATAAAATGGAATGAATATCTACATATTATTAATGGTTAGAACTATTAATAATATGTAGTTAATTTTTACTAAAATATAAAGTCCATACTGTTGTTAAAAGAATTCAATCATCAACCGAAGCATTATATTGCATTTCCTCAAGCAGCAAAGAACAAAACCTAAAAGACAAAGGCAATTTCGACCATTTCCAGACAATCGTCGGACTTAGGCTTCAATCGGTGCAAAGCCGTACTTTCTATTTTATTTTGGCGTTAACGCGACATAGATGGCAGCACTTATTGCATCGACCTCTCATCCGTCGGGATTGCCGCACGAGATTGGGCCTGTCCGCTTCAATTACCTACTTACCGGTTCGGAAATCGACTTTATTTCTTCACAATGCGCTCTTGTATTAAGCAATAAATCGGTACAACCCGAGACACAATATAGTTGAGGTTATAAAAGATTTTTTGACAATTAAATTATTAACACTGATGAATGTACCTGAAACAAGTAAACAAATCATTATTACAAGCATCCAATTGCTATTTTGTTTAACAAGTATAATCATCAAACGTAAAAACCGTAAAGATAAACGGGAGGAAAACGTGGTGAAAAAACCAGTATCAAAGTCATACACGTGATTTACATCGATACTCATTTCAATATTGAGCTTTTTAATACTACATCCGAATTGCTACGTAAGCCTCTGACATGCCTTTTAATTAAATCGAATTTTAGAACCTCGTGAATTGATATTAAGTCCTAGTTATTAAGCTTAAACACTATCAGCAGCGTTACTTGCAAGATGAATTAAATTTCATTGAATCGCATCGCACAATGAAACGTTGAATTCAACGAGAAAAGGATACCTACTTAGCATAGCTTACTAGCGATATTAAGTTGAAGGGAATATTATATAATCCTCTTAGCTGTAGATAATTGGCTGAGCACACCAGTGGACGTCAATAGAGTGCCATGTGCAGCCTCAGATGTAATATCCGCTGCCAGATAGACCCCACCGTCTGAATAGACGACTAACACAAAAGATTATAAGTAAAATCGTTCAAGACTCTCTGATAAAAGGAAGCGCTTATAGAACGATAGAGGTTTATCATAAAGTTAAACAACGATACAATTATATCGCTACAGAACATAAATGAGAAGTTGAATTAAAAAATAAAGTTTATAATAATAAGTATTGGTATTGCTTTATAACAATATTTTTCGGACAATAGAACCTCAGCCAGTATATTTTGCTGGTTCGTTCAAGAACTAGTCTCCGTCAAAGTCCTGTTCCTCATAAATGGTGTTGGCAGAATAGAAGCGGTTGTTAAATTTAAGTAGCTAAAGAGTTCATTAAGAGTACGAACATTTGTGCGGATTTTTTATTAGTGGTTTGCTTTGGCGGTAATATTACTCATTTTTATTAAATAGATATTTTTTTTATTTTAAAGGCTTTCGACACTCCTTAAATGCTTAGAAGAGAACAGTTTGTTTTATCGACACACAAAGCATAGTCTAACTCACACAAAGCGTAATAACGGTTATAAGTAGTTCGTAAGAGTTGGAGTAAGAATGGTTTGAAGCGTCATAATATCTCAGGGTATTATCCAAAGATCTAATTTCATTTGTACAAAGTCTACAAGTTGAGTCAACGACCTTTTAAGTGAGCTCATTTGACATGATTAGAATATAATTAAAATAAATAATAATATTCCTCTACTTTATTTTGGAGAATATTGTCTTTGATTTATTCTGTTTTACTAATCATTTTAATTAATTAATTATTTTAATTTCATGTTTACATTTATATGAACACACTTAAACCAACAAACTAAATACATCGTTTAGTTATCATTAAGAACTTTTAACTTAAAAACTCGAACTCGTCAAAAGTTGTACATTCAGCGAATGAAAAAATTACTTTCAAGACTTCTAAGAAACATAATAACGGCAGGTTTTCATTTAATAGATTGTAAAGTCGTTCTCTCGGCCGTATGAACAAAACCTAGCCTTAAGTCTTGCTAATTAAGCAAGGTACAACGTAAAGTAGGTCTCGATTACACGATAATTAACCAGCTCGTAGCTCAGGTGTTTCTAATTAAGATCCTATGCTCGATCTTGATTAATAAGCTCATACCGAGATGTTTATTTCTGCATACGGCTTCGCTTGTCGAACAATCGTAGTTCGTAGCTTCTAAATTTAACGGATTAGATATCATTCACCTATACGTTATTGATATTAAATAAATATCATGCTCCAAATAACCTTTCAACATGACACGTGATATCAAAAGAGAACGTCAGCAAATTTTGTTACGGTTAAATAATTTCTTTCAAACTGAGCTGAAATGGAAAATATCATCTCTTATTAATGAAGCAAAAACTCTTTACCCGATATGAAATGGAAGGTTCTCTACATTTTAGGTTCGACTATCGCTCAATAAAACCGTAGATCGAGGTCGAATCGCAATTTTATACCTGAATAACCGAAAGATGGGTTACCTTTCATCCGGTTTAGTTACCGTTAAATTATACGATAGTTCGCTTTGGCCGTGGCCCGTTCTACCACATCATCTTTGTCTGTATTGTATCATATTGGAACGGCTATGAAGTGTTTCAGGTCAGTAAGTATAGCTTCATATTGGTTTGGCACAAAACAAGGTAGTTCTCTATATAAATCAACACATACAATCATTATTAAATAATCAATTTCACGTATATGGTGTTTTACAAAAGAACCATCTTGGAAATGTGATAGATGCGAATAACTTCGTATAATATGTAGATAACTTAGCCCTCTTTCGGTGTAACATTCGTTTTATCATTTGAGAAGACTATTCCAGCGTTTACAGGTACACGGACACTGTAAAATCCATTTGAACTGCGTTAACAACCATTCTATTGGAATACTAGCCCATTGTGTCGGATACAAACGAGGTCAGCCATAAGTCGAATAATAACAAAAGGCTATTGATAACAAGACAAACATATTGTGTTAAACACTGCATCGTGGAGGCAATGTCCTATTTCCCGATCTACTTTAATCACTGTCGCATGCACTCAGCCACTCAATCAGTGTTGTAATTGGCACACAGCACCTTTTACGAGCAAATTGTCCTCGGGCGAACGTTCATTTGAAGCATTTGAGCTTTCATATGCCAAATCGCTTGAGTTAATGCATAGGACATGCCATTCAATTAAATTAGTGCAACGTGAAGATTTCGTGAGTTAGCAACAAGGACAAGAATGTTTTTTTATATAGAAGAGGGGGCAAACGAGCAGTAGGTCCACCATGAAGGTGAAGCCACCGCCCATAGACACTCACGCAGCTAGGAGCTCGTGAGTGCGTTGCCGGCCTTTAAAGGAAAATTATGAAATGGATGTGAGGGGAAAGGTTGGGCACTGGAAGATCTCACTCACCGAACGAAACGCGAGTACAAAATGAACAAAGTCCAATTGTATCACTTTACGTGCCTGCCCATTCGGCTGAAACTCTAAGTAACAGCATGGCACTCCCACTCCAAAGATGTGCCATATATGATACACAATTTTATACATATCATAAAATTACCGTATTAAATAATCATCTACGTCTCTCAAATATGAGATGATGGTACCTATGTTTAAAAAATTAACCCCTTTTTTTCATAATAATTGTTCTGGTTATTTGCGATGTTTACGGATCGATCAAAAGCTAAGACTACTATGTAGAAAAGTTAAACGTATTTCTTAATATGAATAAAAAAGCAGCAAACAAATAAACCGCACCGTTATTTTAACTGGTTTATTAAAAATGATTGCATAGATATTTCAATCTTTCATACTGCGGCTTTATACTCACCAATTTAGCTTTGTTTCGGTTTACTGTGTAATCCGCAATGATTCTCATCAAAATGCGTGGTAAAAAAATAAATTTTATATTCAATTTAATTTCGCAGCATACTCTACACCAATACTTCATAAATGGACGAGATTATTATTCCAAATCGCAAAACATTTTTTTTAATATTCCTAAATGTAGGTATATATATATATATAAATCAATAAATAGAGACCTATGTTTATTGATCATCTTTACAATTAATGATATGTTATTATTTAAGTAATAACTTACAGGTACAATTCACAAGACACGGTTAAACGTGCCAACAGTTCTCTGCTATCGACAAGCCCAACTTCCAAACTAACGTAACATGAAATTAACGGGAATAACCTCACAAGTTATGGTATAATTAGGGTTGACTGTTATGTTAATAAAGTCCTAGTTTAGAGAATTTACTTTTGATTGGCATAGGGTTATTCACATATCTGCGAAGATCCTCACTCTTCAACATTTAAATTCTCAAAATTGATATAAAATTAGTTCCAATTTCACATTACGTTTACCTTAGGTACGTTTGTACACGCACTATATTTATCTATGTAATATTGTCTATGGTACAAATTATACTTATTTAATGATGTCATATCAAAAATATATAAGAAGAAGACCTATGTGAGTGTTCATGCATGTTTATAATGTTTTTGGGTTTAATATTCGAACCAATTAAATTTGAGCATCACTTAATTAATCCTGCACGAGTAGTCGTTAATTAATAACAATTTATATCTATAACAATTCGTAGAGTAGTTCAATCATTCATAACAAAGAATGATAACAATAACATATGCTATCCTCAAGAAATAAAACTGGCAATACGAATATACAGTCAAGCGGTCGTATAGAACTTAATTATATACTTAATACGGAGGTGGTGGAAAAATGCAACTCATCTAAAAGAAACAACTGCATGTCTGTTTTCAGGTCTGATTCTGTTACTATGGTGAGTTAGAATAACACCTACGTTGTAACATACTTTTAAGTGCAAACCAAATAAAGTGTTTTTTCATAAAAGCTCAAGTGTCGTCACTGCCCGTAACAAATTTGAGTCGATGTGAATTTCGTGCAAACAATAAAAAGACGTTCTTCGTTCAGACTATCTCGTCATGTTAAATAGCTAAAATAATATTATCATATTTATTTTAATGTTTCGTCGATCATATAAGGCAGCACTAGACAGTGTTAATGTTTTAATTTAATTTTAATAATTGGCATAATATGAGTAAAAATGTTTATGCATATTGTAAATTGTTTATATGATTAATCAATCTTGGACCTAGACAATATTTCACAAGTTTAAATATGAGAGGAAAGAGTTTTCTGCGGCCGAGTGACACTGATTAATGATGCCCACCTCGAGATTGCTGCACATGTGATTCTTACAGCACCTGGTAATTTATGGGTTTTGTTACTTAAATAAATATGTGTTTAGTGTTAAAAAATGATAGATAACTAGATGAGTTCCTTATGGATATATTATGTGCTTTAGAACCCTCATAGCCTTAGCTATAAGAACAAAAACCCTTGCATGCTTACTTTGATCCTTTGACCTTACATCAAATTGGGCTCTTTAGGCACTTTCTTGACGTACACAAGAATTGCTTTATATGTTTAAAAATACTGGTTCCCAATGTATATGCAAGGTATAAAATGTTTAACTAGCATCAACCTCAATAATCATAATAAATAAAATCACCCTTGGTCAAAAACGTGCCAATATTCTTATCTCGATAAAATATCTCGTTTACCCATTTCGACTTGTAGCATCTCATTTTCATGGGTTGGTGAATAATGACACGGACTCACCATTATAATAATTACTATAGTACATACAACATAATTGTTTAATTAATACACGCGAGTGTTTATAAAATATAGAAAGTAAAAGTACTAAAATAATACCTGTATAAACAGACAATATAATTGTATGGGTCGTTCACGAATCACGCGGGATTGACGTAATGAACAGTGAAAGTAACCAATTACTTTTGGACATAAGAAAGTTAAAGAATTTAATCCAATTTAAAACACCAATACGTATTCTAGTAATGTCAATCTGAGATAAAATCTACGATCCAAAGATTAAACAGTCAATAAGCTGCCAATAGAAAAACGAAATATCCACGCGCAGAAATTAAAGAATTAACTATTAGAATGGCAATAAATTTTAATTGATTAAAAAACTATTTCACCCGTTGTATGATAATTGTATTTATTATCATGACTATTTTGACCTGAGACTGACCTAGATTACTAGTTATCTTCTTTTGAATGCCATATTAGATTGGATTGGGTTGGATCTTACCTAAATCTATACTGTAATCAAAGTAAACAAAGACAATTATTAAATATAAATACGAATATTACTCGTTGAGATAAAGCTGGCACTAATCACATATTAATGTGCGATGTCATACAAAAAATAAAGAAATAGAAAAATACTAGAAGAAACATACTCATCGCACCTTGAAAAATATACTGAACAAGTTACCAACTTTGCTATTAATAAGTAAGAAGAGATTTCGTGATCAATACCCGTTAATCCCAAAAGTGCGAAATGGCTGGAACATTTCATATATTAGTGTATTCACCTATAGGGGTACCACATAAATAAAATGGCACGTGTAAGAAAAATCGTATTGTGACGAATTTCATAAATAATGCAACAAAATTGTGCAACTTCTTTCAACACAATACAGTACTATTAGAACACACATTTTAATTAAGCACTTATTCTATCACTTAAATAAATATCTTAAAGAAATCCATCCTAACGTTAATTAAGCTTCAGCGTACACATTGTAACATTATTCGACACAAAATTATCTAATACTCCACTATTTTGTTGAAGGCAGTCAGCCCTGAACCGAGTAAAGTATTCGGGTGTTTAGAAAGTTCCCCACATGACTCGATAATTGATAAAGTTGAACATATAACGGTGGGATGCGGGCCACCAATATCGCCTAAACTGTTGACGCCTTTGCGAGTTGAGGTAAATGCTTTGAAAGGCATCCTCTTCATTTGTTCACACTTCACACGTCGAATTTACGGCGCCGGTAACTTTGACAAAATTATAGAGGAGACTAATTGGAATGTGTTGCTTTGTACGGTTCTCAAGCGTGACTCACGCTTCTGATTGAAGTGGTTAAATTAAAACTTGTTACAAAAAATGTTTTGGTGTAGTTCAAAATTGTTAGCAGCCGGGGTGAATAAGCCTTGAAAAACTTAAGTCACTTGTAGTCTGAGCAAGAACCGCGGCGTGTATGTTATTACATTATCGTCAATAATTTAACATGGACATTTAATGTCGAATAGTCAGTAGACATATCCTTAATTTATTTTCTTTCAATTCTGTATAGAAAATATAGTATGAAGTATATTTTTACTTTACGATCATTTGATTATTTTTTGTGATTATAACTAATCTTATTTCGTGAAGTAGAAACAAAGCATTCAATTGCTTTAGTGGTACGAGAATTAAGAGAAAAGTGGGTCGTATTGCTTTTATCGTTTTCACTATTTCCCAAGACAAGAAGTAGTCGTTTATTTCTTTGAGAATATAACGAGATGGTTCATCTAATTTCATTTTAATTAATACGCAACAAAGAGAGAGTTGTCTCAATTTATTTAACGTAACTTACACGAATTTAATAAAGCATGCACGATACCACTCTTACTTAATACAATATCGCCTTTCATCGTTTCAAATTACTGCTTTAATACAGCCAGTCTCGTACGTTATCAAATTACATTACATCTTTCAGAGTTTATTTAGACGTCGATCAAGAATACATTATCGTTAACAAGATTATAACCATATTAACTAGAAACTCAAACGTATGAGAAGCTGTGTTTTTATTATGTTATCACAGCTTAATGACAAACATTGAACGATAAACATTATATTACAATTAAATATTCTTATCAACGATACATTTTCTTATTAACCAATCCAGATCAGTTTATATACATTTTTTCATACAGCATAACACACATTGTTTCTACGAGCCAATTAGTAAAACAGGAAAACATATTATGGATCATACAAGCAAAATAATGTTACGAGGAAAAAACTTGTATTAATTATAGTTTGTTATACCTATATATAATTACTGACCGTAATCAATTTAATCTATACTAATAATAAGACAGTAAAAATCGAAAATCTGTACATTAAATATTTTTCCAAAAAACTGAAAGGAGGCAATTAAAGAAGAGTCATAGACACCAAAAAACCAATTTTTGGAATTCTTGTCTGTCTGTCTGTCTGTCTGTCTGTCTGTCTGTCTGTCTGTCTGTCTGTCTGTCTGTCTGGTACGTTATAACTTGAAAACGACTGAACGGATTTGAACGCGGTTTTCACAGTTGGATTACATATAATTAGGAGCGTTGTCAAAAGTTTATTTTGTCAAAATCGGTTAAGAGAAAAAGAAGTTATGGTCAATTGAAAATTTACTTCAACCACTGCTTTAAAATTTTTAAACACTTATATTGATTGATTAGTTATATATATTGTTAAATATGTTCTAATATAAGTTAATCTTAATATTAAAACTTATGAGAGGTAAAAAAAATAACATCTATACTAATAATAAGACAGTAAAAATCGAAAATCTGTACATTAAATATTTTTCCAAAAAACTGAAAGGAGGCAATTAAAGAAGAGTCATAGACACCAAAAAACCAATTTTTGGAATTCTTGTCTGTCTGTCTGTCTGTCTGTCTGTCTGTCTGTCTGGTACGTTATAACTTGAAAACGACTGAACGGATTTGAACGCGGTTTTCACAGTTGGATTACATATAATTAGGAGCGTTGTCAAAAGTTTATTTTGTCAAAATCGGTTAAGAGAAAAAGAAGTTATGGTCAATTGAAAATTTACTTCAACCACTGCTTTAAAATTTTTAAACACTTATATTGATTGATTAGTTATATATATTGTTAAATATGTTCTAATATAAGTTAATCTTAATATTAAAACTTATGAGAGGTAAAAAAAATAACAAATAACGCAGTGCGCGCGGGCGCGGTTGAAGTGTTGAACAATGTGCTCGATAGATGGCGTTGATAAAATTCGTAGATTTATTTTATTTTTTTATTTCTTAAACCTATACAGCTTATCAAAAACAGTTTACACAATAAAAATAGATTAAAAATAAAGCCAAAATAAGGTTAAAATACAGAATCGGAATTAGAATCTAAGATCAGGAAAAAGAATAACAAAAAAAAACACGAACAGAAAACAAAAATAAAAATATATATACACATGAACAAGTGGAACTATGTGAAGTACGAGCATTTTAGTGTGTGTGTGTGTATCAGTGTGTGCAATGGTGTTTCTGTGTGAGTGAGTGTGCGAGGTTGAGTCTTAGTTTTTTTTTAAAGAACTTCGACTTAGGCTAAATATATCCATCGCGGTATTAAGATGCTCCATTGTGTAATGACTACCATGCACTTCAAACTTTCATTAACGTTTTACCCTATGATTATTTTGAGTGAACACTACCTATACCAACAAGTATAAGGAAACGAGTGAAGAGACGTTTATCGTTTGTCCGCTCCCATTTTTCTATCTACATCCTTAACGTTAATGAGGTTTACCTTTTATTATTTGGTCAAGCTAATAAGTAATAACCTCACAAGTTCGTATTTCGTACTCATAACTTCGTAAGAATTTTCTTTCAACTCTTAACCGCTGAGGAGTTTTACCTTCCATCATCAGCTCATCCACATAAGAAGATGACTATTAGAATATAAAATTGTCAGAATAGTAACTGCCTGTACGTTAATTTGAAAGTTGCCCTCTATTTCCCTGAATCATCCGATCCTGTAAAGCTACATCATCCCTGAGTAACACAGGCTATATATAATTCCAATTGTAACAAGATTTTAGCCCGTGAAAGAAAGCCCTGTCGAGATCATTAAAAAACGCTATATACTTAACCAAATTACACGTGGGCGAAGCCGCGGGCGGAAAGCTAGTGTTACATATGCAAACACATTTTTACAACTTATAAATAAGGATAATGATATTTGTAATACGAATTTTAAATCGAAAATATAATCGTTGTTGTAACTTATTGTGCATTACTGCAAAGGGTTACAATTATGAGCATACAATGCGATGTTGCCATGATCAACCTTGAAGTGTCTGGGAGATGTTCACGCTCTAATAATCGAATCACGCAACCGTTGCGTCCTCGTGTCGTATGCACTACGTGACAATTGATTTCACATAAGCCAAGCGCAATGTAGGGATCATTGAGCATTCGCTGAGGGCCTTAATGCTGCTCAGCTACCAAGATAACTAGCTGTCAGATTATATGCATTTAATTATATAAGTATTATAATTTACTTTCCATTTACAGATATACGTGAACTTATTAATATACTGGCTTAATGTTTTGCTTAAAGACCATCCGGTTAAAATAATAAAGAAAAAAATTGTTACATAAAAACATTACCAGTTCTGTTTTTTTAATTTTAATATATATTACATAGCATGAACGAAAATGACAAATTTCATATTTTTGTAACTCATTATTTTATAATTATTATTTTACACGTTAAACTTAATTAGAACAAATGTAATCTACATTTACTAAACAAATAATTGAGTAATGATGTAATCATTCTGTTTAGGGCGGACAATATCAAAACCGCAATGTTTTGGTTTAATCAAATAAACGACACGCAAACAAGTGACACAAGCCAGTCCATGCCGTCATTCGATATGATAAAAACCATTTGACCACCAAATACCGATGCATAGTTTATGTAGCTAAAAAAAGCAAATTAGAAACAAACATTAAGGATATAAAAATAATCTACTTTTAACTACCCACCAAAATTTGTACGTTTAATTTAACTACATGAAGTCTAGACAGTGACCACGGTTGGCTAATTAGGCATACCTGTGCAATACTTGGCCTTAATGAATTCACCTAGTGGTGACTAAGCGCCCGGCGGTCTACTAGACGGCTATTAACTAGTTTCAGACACGTGTATATGAACTTAGCCGCATTGTATCAAAGAGGGTAGTTCAATATTGCGAGCTCAGCTACCCACTTGACCCTGCTCTTGACGCCCTAACGAACACTTATTGCCCCGTAAGTGTACATTTAAACAACGGCGCTTATTGAGAAACTACATAGCTTAAATTTAAGTTAATAGCTTCGAACGAAACATAAATATACTTGCGAAAAAAACAATATATATAAACACAACTGCAGTATACTAAAATTTTAAAAAAATATAATCTCTTAACCATAAATTTAACAGTCTAAAACGAGGCTTTCAACACCATTATAAACTTAAATAGTTCTTATATTTATTGCTTAGTAAATTAATTCAGGTATATTGCTGACCAAAGCACTTGACCCCGCTCTGCCACTCACCTAACTTATATTCGCTCGAACACTCATTACGTACAAGATTTATTAAAAGATTTTTATTAAGCTCCGCTGCTTTGTTGCTGCACTTTCGAAATTAAATTTCGCATTTAACATTTGTAAGTACACAGACAATGATATACGATAAAATATGGAAAGAACTAAAAAATATATAATAAGAGATGTACCTACTACTAGTATCAATCTAATGAGTTCAGTATTGTTTATTTTATCTAACACAAATTTAATTCGCGTGTCGGAAGCATCGCAAACCCTAACTAGCAGAATGATTGCACGTATCTGATAAACACGTTATTTACTTATTACGCTAAAATGTTCATCTCAAAATTGAATATCTCATAATATCTCCTAGAATAACCACACAAATATCAAATGTAAATTGCAACAACTTGAATTAAGTAATATATGTTTTTAAATACACATTGCGTTTAATACAAAATTATTAGAGCGATGCATTCAAAGGCGTATTGTGAATAATAACAATGAATGTTATAGTAATGGGAAGCATATTATAAATAATACAGCTACATTTCACTGAAATGTTTTATTGGAAGCAGCATTCCAGCCGTATGCCCACAAATCGAAAAAAAAATTATATACAAAGACTGACATAAAACCTAAACACTCAGTAATACAACTATTAGTAACATAATATACCAGAAACATGTTAACGTTAAAATTGAAAAGAACTTTTTTGTTATAACACAAATGGCTTTTATTGCCTACATTTTCAATCCAACAAGACATTCATAAGTGAGCGAAGTCAGTTAGTGCCGAGTTAAAATTCGCGAGTATCAGGCAATTGGCGCCGGTCCATGTATTACTCGATTGGCCCTTTCCTATCTCTTTGTTGACTTTAATAGACATTTGTACTCATGCCCGTTCACTTTAATAACTATCATTGGAAGATTAGTTGCCTTTTATGATAAAGGTTGGTTGTAATTGGTATCAATTGTATTAATTGATATGATTAAGAAAGAAAATAAAAACGCAGACGTATCAACTTATTGTAAAAAAGGCAATACGGTAATTTCTACGTGTAGATCATAGGTGTTAGTATACAATGAGTAAGCAAAAAGTGAATACAACGAATTGAGACTACCCGACCTCTGGCAGCTGATTGCGTGCCGGGTCTAATCAACTGTGTACTCTATGGAGAATGGACCTTTACTGTATCCCACATCAAAATGTAAGCCGTATTTTGGAATGAAAATGTCTTTAAATCACCAATATTGCATTTACAATACTGGTGACCTACTTAGCAGTACAATTACTTCAACTGATAACTGATGTCTTAATGGCCAGTAAACGTGTTGAAATGATTATGTATTTTCTTATACGTGAACTGCATAAGTGATAAGCAACTTAAACATCGTGTACCGGGCTGTCTATGAAGATATGAGCAGCTTTACTAACAAACCGATCGTAAGCGATGAATTATATGACGTCAACAATTCAATAAGCTTTCTGTGTGAAGACAGTGTCAATGACAATTTTATTCATTTCGTAGGTCGTAAACATAGAAAAAATTGTTTGCTTTTTATAGCGAAATTGTGCTCTTTCCACCGTGAGGGTTGGGTCAGGTTGATATTAATTTACTGACCTGCCACAAGTACACCGGTTGGCAAGCCTCCAGAACATGACCGGGTTACTACTAAAAATTTCCGACGCTTGATAAGATTGTCGGAAGATGAAAAAAAAATCATACTAAAACAACTAATATTTCTATGTAATAAATGATATTAGTACTATTTTTCAACTAAGAGCTGCATCCCGCTAACTTGGAATAATCTATATTGAATTAAAATGAATACAAATAAATGGTACTTTTTGGTTGATTAAATTTTTATCGCAATTTAAACATAGTTGCTTATCTAGCTAAAAGGATGGCAGCTTGAAAGTATAAACTTGGGAGCAAAACAGAAAATCCGATAAAAGCGTACTATAAATAGAAGCAGATTACCAGTATACGCTGTGAATCGTGCTTAAAAATTGCGCAATCCAACCGTGACCTTTGCATTCGGCTCACGAAGCATCATTACTGTATTACATAAAATATCTGCGGAGCATACGTTATATCAATAAGAACGTGTCTACAATGGCATTGGGAGTTAACGAGGTAAACTAGATTGGGTAAAAAATAACTGGAATTCAAAGAGAATTTTACAGTTTAATAAGACGTATGCGAATTGCGTTGAATAATTGGACTTGTGCTTTAATGCTTTCATGTTTGATGTACACAATCTGTGACGGTTATTATTAAGTTTTAACAGATTCCGTCTTCATCATCTTCTATAGCGCAATAAAAGCACTCATTACAATTTCTGTGTTGTCAAGCTGTGTGTTGCAATTTGTTTTTTGTATAGTAACTCTGTACATGCTTAGGCTCACATATATTATTATGTACAGTTCTCATGCTGTTAATATCAATTATATATGTGTCAGTTGGGTCGTTATAAAAAAATTGGTATTATCCTGTCAACGTTCGTGAATTTCACAAAGAAATAAATATTACATAAGATTATCAATAGTTGTTTCTTTAAATAGAAATACATCAACCGACGATCAATTTCAAGGTACGGTAGACGCCGACTATTTAGATTGAATGCTGAACTAATGAATAAAAATGGGAATTATTTAGTCTGTCACAGTCACCTAAGCCTACGATGTCGGTTATGACATAGAGCCTTTCAATTAAGTGCCAAACGTCAATGCCACTGACTTTTCAATCAGTGAAACATTTTCCATCCCAAAGGTATGAATGGTCACCGCAACGAGAACAGCGTTTAAGTGGCAATATCAATTTCATGCTGACGTCAACATCAAACTTCTATAGAGTGAATCACGATCGAAACTGTGTACATTCGATGGGCTTACATTCATGTATATAATTGTTACTCATGCGTTATTTACCTATGAAATCTACGATGCGTTTTCTGTACCTATGTGTTTTGATTACCAAACAACTTTACCTAAAAATTAACATAAATAAAAGACTAGAAGGCCGCCTGTTGCTTTCTAATTATTTAAATTTTGTATTTAAAAAAATTCAAATAACACAACCCGTAACCGTATTTTTTCGTTAGTAATTTCACCCATGGTAAAACTTTAAACCGATCGCATGGAGAATGGCATGTAAGTGCCAATATCAATTTAGTGCAGACGTCATCAACCGTTGGACGGGCTCCAAGCTGTGTTGTACCGCCAAGTCACGGAGGCTCGCGTAGCACGCCACTTTAACCGACCCTCGATACTGGTTATCCGCAACCAGCCACGCGAATCATCGAACAAAATGGTCTATCCCATATCGAATTAATTGAGTTACCTATATTGAAGTGCCTGTAGCTATTTAATTAAAACGGAGGCCGATCTGATAGGGAGTATATATATACATTTACCTTATAATGTCGTCAATTCTAATATTACGCGATGAGTATTTTGTCATTTTCATCATGGACTACTGAATCAAGTTAAAATAAATCTTTTGTTTTTGGATAAAAAAATATAAGGTAATCCTATACCCTCACGCTTACGCCAATACTAGCTTATTAAAATTGTTACATTTTTGCGCGTTCACGACGTGAACGGGTCTTAATTAAAGCGTACAAAACAAGGTCAAGGCACAGCAGGTACGAGTATAAAACACTATTTATTGAGTAATAATGCATAAATCTGGTTAGTATACAGTCTACTAGATTACCCAACAAATACAAACAAATAGATCCTTGTTTAAATACACACTTCACGCCACGACTACGATTTCTAAAAATGGGCCTTACATTTTCCTCGTTTCAAAGCCTCGTGTTGTGCTCATAAGCAACACGCAAATGTGTAATCATGAATAAAATCACGGTGTTGTAACGTTAACAACCGAATTATCATAATTTCCGAAATATCGCTTGAAACAATTTGAATGTCATTTAAAAGGAATTCTGTTTGGTGATAATCTATTCAAATTGCATTTAACAAGGCCTGTTGTGAGTTGTAAATACGTTGTTGTTCACAACGGATATGAATTGAATTTCTATGAAGGATACAAAGTGTTCTACACACAATTTAATTCTATATCAAAATATGTGTTTATTATTTTTGCCAGCTCCGTTCACAAACATTATTGCAAACATGATAAAAATAAATTCAAGCTAAGGTATTTCGTAAAAACATAAGAAACTTACGAAGCCTAGATTAACCTACTTTATTCATGTCGAAATTGAATTATATAATTGTGAATAAATAAACGTTCAAACTTCACTATACAAAGATTAACTCATTTCATTTTAAGACGTTCATAAAATATAGAACAAAAATATAACGAGCTATTTACACTACAAAATTGCTCATTTCTGACTTTACGGTGCGTTTTAATAACTCAACATCAGACGGTTTTAATTATTAAATATGATGAAGCTAATATTTTTATGTCTTTAATTAAAAGCAGATCTACGGATTACAGGATAATTATTACTTTTAAACCATATCTAATTTAACTCTTAGTATATAAACTGTGTATGTATGAAACATCTAATTCCAAAATAACTGTTAATTTCACACAAACGACTCAACAACTCTTTCACTGGTAGTAAGCCGGATAAAATCTTTTATCCTTTAAATCTATATCGACACTCCAAACAAATCTACCGCAAGATACAATATACAAATCTAGGGACTCTCATAGGGCCAATTAAAATGCATAAAAATTCAATAATCGGGGCTATATAATCAACTAGTTGACTTTTCTATATATAGTATTCGTACAGTTCGTAGTCCACCGATAAATTGAAATTTACATAAATAAATCAACTTGTATATATAATGTATATAGACCAGGATATATGTCCTATACCATAACGTAGCTATCTGCGTTATAATAACAACCAACTTCCAAAGGTATCACTTCATTTTAATTAATCAATCAGCGCGGGTTAATTGAAAAATTCAATAACTTGATGTAAATTAATTTATAAGTGAACTTTTGGAGCTCCACTTTTTATCAGTTTTAACAATGTTCTGTTGTTTTTAATGCTTAATTAACTTGAATACAATTTCTATCCAAATACGTTTAATATAATAAATAACGATAAAGCCATGCGAGTAAGCCTTCCCTCATCAATATAACCAAATTATATTACGACGACTGACCTTCTAAAATTTCATACAACGTTCACTATATTACGAGCTATTAGACGATCGCCATAATAGTTGTGAGCAAATTGCTCACGCCACTCGTCACACGCGATCTTTTAACCTCAATGTATTAACTAATGCAGCCGTATAAAGTTTAAGAAGATTACACAGGATTATGTTTCAACATAATAACATACACTGATGCATTCGATAATGATCTACAATCGCTTTACGGATTTCATACTAAACGTGTCTAAGCAGATTAAATTTTAGTTTGTGGAAAATATAAGGACCTATTACATGCCTTAAAAACATTAAAATCGCACATTTAAGTTACATTAATTGTCGTATTTAGTCAAAAGTTAAGTTTATTAATCATTCTATATTAAAAAGGTTTTTTTTTTTTCTGCAATGACAATAACACACAACAATAATAAAATCATAAAATGATTAAATAAAAACCAAAATGTATTTAACAGGCACAGACGGCGGCCGTAACAAACCCTTACAACTAAAGTTAGAAACGCACAAAAAAAGAAAACTTACACACATGTAGTCTAGCTCAAAGACTTGTCAAACTATCTAACATTATATAGTTTTACATATACGTATATGTGGAAGCACCGCATATACATATTTACAATTAAATTGAATTATATACTTAATAAAAACATGTAAATTATTCAAATTAAGTAATATAAAATACATTTAAAAAAGTGAAACCACAAAACCCAGTGTTTACTAAAATGAGAGTGGCTACAAATATTTAAAATATTCATATTTTGCTTGAATGTACATTAATGAGTACAACATCAGGAACTTTAGCACGTACAATTATTTCGATTGTGGTTAATCCATTGCACAATTTGCATGTACATTCATATATAATAAAAAATCATGTAATCCTTGCGTATTGCAAAATACTCCACTCAATTCTTAGTTGAAATTCCATTTGTGGATAATGTGTTTTCTTCGTTCTACTTGTAACTTTGTTTTTACCGACTACAACGTGATTAGAGTATCAATGTTATTAGAAAAAAAAACAACGCTGGGCCACTGTTAATGTATTAAACAATATATGTACTGTGTTGTGTTATTCTCCGCAATGATTCAATTAAATTTAAAGTAAAAGTTAGAATTTAAAAAATGGTACATTAATTAATATATTTTTATACGTCCAACAACATTTATATTTGTAGCACTTATACAGTGCTAAAATGTATGCTCTCCTGTTTTTTTAATAGCAAGTACAGAGAGCCACACGGCACTCATCGTCAAACTGTTCGTTACTACCTAACCAAGATTTTAACTACCCATAGCCACCCCGCGTAACTATCGAACAATATAAAGTATGAGGTTCTACTATCACTAAACAAGGTATTTGCAAAGACCTCTCTCAAACCTAAAGACTATAAACTTTAAACGAAATAGTTATATTTTTGTATCATCCATCACATACATGAGCTGTGTCGCAGAGTAAGCTAAAGTGTTACATAATAAGCCTGAGATACATCACCCGTGACGTTATCGGAATGTTTGACAAGCGTTTAATAGCGGAACTTGCCTCTACTCGGAAACTTACTAACGGAAATACTTCGTTGCTTACGCTCTATGTCATACATGAATACGTTTGCATTTGTTACACGGTTTACTCTGACTTACCCTGTCTTAGGATCGCAGTATTTATATGAAACAAATTGTTTAGTGGACAAATACAATAATGCTTAGTACACTAAGAAAGCTTCGCCCGTCAGAGATCTATTTTGTTAAAACTTAAGCCAAAGTATCTTTTGCATATCGTTCAGGCTGGTTTTCTCCATCTCGCCATTGAAAAAGATTCTTGTTCTAATAAGGCAGTTAGAAATACGCTTATGTCGTATCAATCTTAAGCCTTAATTAGTACGAGAAGGAAAATTCTTAAGGAAAAATACGACGTCGTTTACACAATATCTGACTATAACGAAACGAAGTAAACATATTTTGAATTAACGGAACCACAGATATACCCGCAGGTCATCGTTATAACAAAAGCTCGTAAATGTTAAGGTACCAACACCTGGCACAACATGTCTCTTTTTGAAGGCTATTGATTTTTGGTAAAAGGCGTTTATATATTTATCACCAGCAAGTGCACTCTAAAAATCCTGTCAGTTTTATCAGAATATATATGATACGGCGTCTTTCTAAATACACTTGTGTAACAGAAATTGGGAACGCATAGTTAACCCAGGGTTTTACAAATAAAAGATATAAAACTGCACACTTAATTCAAATTAAATTTATTTAAAAAAAAAAAAAATAACGCGGTTAAAACTGGGGAAATATATATATGACCTTTATAAAATCCGCATAAAGAAATCCTTTTGAAATTCAGAAATCAAAAAACAGTATCTCATAATCTTATATCATTCCATAATTCCATCCAAATTGGATGTGTTAATATTAAGAATTCGTACAAATATTTCTTATTTCAAAGATATCACAACTCGGAAGATCCTTTCAACATATAGCATTTGTAGTTATTGCACTCGTAAAACAAAAGACAACCCCTGTTAGAACGTAACAATAAATATAATAGAATGTAAGTGAACACCCATTAGTCCCCTTCTCAGTTAAATCTCTAGCCATATCTCGAAGATTTAAAACGAAACGATTCAAACCCCTGAACCGGGCTAAAAGCGCAAACTGCAGGTAAGTGTCACTATCATTGCAGTCTAGCTTTATTTTGAGAGCCAGATTGCAATACTGGCTGACACTTGAAAAATATTTCCTTAATGTTACTTTATTACGTATACGCTTCGCTAGTCACGACTCACGAGCCATTCCGCATTCAGTTGTTAAGTGTAAAATGTAGAAACATTGAGATTTCCACTTCAAATAAATATTTATAACAATACCAGTGGTGCTACAATCCTATAACGGTTTGGGCCTCAGATAACGTGTTTCTTTGATATTTGTATTTATTATAATCAAAAGAGCATCACCCTACATTACATTACATTACTTACATTTATTATAGACTGACATGCTTGTTTCTTCACGATGTTTGGTTTTACTTAAAAGAAAAAGATAGTATTCAGCCGATATGCTTATTGGCTTGAACCACTTATTGAAAATTATAAATGTTACAAACTATATTATTATAGGAATATTTTAGTAGCGCAAACAATGGATATACATGTGAATAATAATCTAACGTTGAGGTGGATTTGACACATCTGTTAGTTTAGTGTAAATAAATGCATTCAGCCCTTTATGACGTCAACACTATTGTCTCTGGCGTAAATAGACAAAGGCCTGCAGATGATTTCATTCCGTATTAAACCGTTTCATCGTTTAGAATGGCGTCACATGTCAATTGTAACAAGGCACACCACGAGAATAATCGACTTGCTTGAGGGTTGGCATTCATTAATTAAAAATGATTAGTGTTTATTTAAGGTTTATTTTACGATCACGTATATATAGTAACTTTAAAAAGTCTTACACTAAATGATAAAATTTTATACATATATTCGCAGCAAAAAAAACAAACATCTCAATTTTGAAAATAGAATCCAGACAGTGCTTTGTCTAGATATGCTAGAGGTATGAATAACATTGTTCTAGCATTGTATATAACTCGACCGCTGCATACAAATTCAATAACTACGTCGTAATATGATTATGTTCTATTTATATAAAATAACCTTTTTAATCTTATTAGTAGTAGTAAGCATCGCGTATATTCTTTATTCGAAAAGACACTTGATATCTTTTATATCTTCGGTAAGGTATTTAAACCTCTACCATAACTCTAACGTTATTTACCTTAATGTATGTGGTTTGGAGCGTTATGCACAGATCATTTTTATTAAAAATGACGATAGTTACGTCTAAAATATAGGTCGAGTTTTATGCCTGCGGCAACACAGACTTTATAATTATCGTCTGTTGTTATAATATTCAGAAAAACGTTGTCAACGTGAAATGCGTTATTTCCTAATAGATCACGCGCAGTTCGTGGATTACCTTAATTAATATGTTGCTACGTGACGAAAATAAAACAATGTCATCATCTACCGTATCACGGCGAGTCGCGATTGTTTCCGTATCTTCTCACGCGTCGATTCTCATCTAGTGTTTACTCACACGGCCGATGACGATAGTGTGTTTATTATAACACTAATTATACTGACTGTCATTTTAAACAACGTAGTAATACTCAAACAGTAACGTCAATTTGATGAAACTTATCATCAAATTCAAAAATACTGACTACTAACCTAATTTAGTAGATTATTAATTTTGCAACTAATATACATTAAACCGCCTGCACCTAAATTGTTTGTCTGTATTGCTGGAGTTACAACTCAACAAGAAAATTATAATGTTTTGGCTAATTAATGTTTCAGCAACGAATTGATTCGACATCATATTGTTAATTGCCCAGGGAATTGACATTGCTTTCAAAAGCTGACCGTGAACGATAAATCATGAGTACATCCAATTGCACAAAAAGATACGAAACTTCGAAGCCGATACATAACGTACTTATAATTGTAAATTTTGTCTAACGAACTATCCTAAAATTCTTATAAATTAATATCCTAAAAAAATTTTTTTTTGCTATCTACAACAATTAAGTATAAAATTGCATTGCACAGATGTTATTTAACTATCAATTATTGTTACTTATTGTGTTTGATAGTGCCATATGTAGGATTTAAGGGACTTAAGAAAAACACTTTGTTACATACAAACCACCCACCCTGGCGTGACTACATATTTGCCACATTTCCCGTGTCAATTGTAACGTTGTCATATCAAATGTACAAAATATATTAACGTATATCATACGTTGAGGAAGTAAATCATAATAATAACCCGTGAGGGTAACAAACAACAGTCGTCGCGCCTTCATACAATATTATCGCAAATAAACCATCGACATGCCACACACAATTGCGGTCATATTGTGGGAACGAATTTCAATAAACGTATAAAAGATACTTGCAAGTGAACTTTTGTTAAATACAAAAGTTATAAAGTAGTAATATATGAATTCTATGAACTCAGTGGCGATACAAGGGGTTATGTATCTGATTCATGATACTTTTTTTAAAAGACCAGTTTGTAAAGTAATGTTATTTATTTATTTAACACTTTATCGCACTTAAACACTAGAAGCAAATGACATTAACAGATGTTAGAACATATAAGAGCAACGGGCGGCCTTATCGCTAATAAGCGATCTCTTCCAGACAACCCTCACGATAAAAGAATACTTAAAATATAATAAGACAGGTGCAAAGGGTGCGAAGTATTCCAAAAAATTATAATAATACAGAAACAAAACACAACATACATTAAAATAAGAAAAACCGAAAAATATGCTAATTTAAATCTAGAATTATAAATAATTATATTGAAGACAAGAAATGATTTGAAAGATGATAGTGAGGAGGCTGATCGAATAGGATCGGGAAGTGAGTTCCAAAGCTTTATAGCGGACACTGTGAAGGAGTTTCCGTAAAAGGAGGAGTGGTGGGGTGGAATTTCGAGGATATGTCTGTTGGAAGAGCGCAGATTGTAGTCGTAGGGACCCATAAATTTGAAACGATTTTTGAGGTAGGACGGAGTTTGAGGACTGAAGAGGATAGTGTATAAGAGTGTTATGTTATATTCTGCAATTAGAAAGAAAAAAACTATTTAAGAACAACCTTGATTGGACGGTTTGAGATACATACATACTTGTACGAACTTATAATGGTATAACTTATATTGCATTTAGAAATAGAACATTCAAGCCTCTATGTACATATTCTATATACCTCCTTTAATATAATAAAAATGTCTCATATCATCTTATACGTGACACGAATAATGACATACATATCCGCCTCCCGTCAAACTTTAAATTATTTAAGCGTAAGAGTTTGATTAAAGCAGAACGATGATAAAACTCTGATAATACAAAGGAAACAAAAGCGCTGTAATTGGGAAGATAATTAAAACAACGTCGCGTACATAACATTCATAATATGTTTGATGAGAAATGAGAATAAATCAATTACTTTATCGTCAAAGGAAAATTCAGGAATAAATACATTTTAGGTAAGGTAATAGAAGAAAATCCTTTGCGGAATTTAACTTAACAATTAATTCAAAGCTGTACTAAACAACGTCCTTGTTACTATGGTAGAAAACAATAAAAGCTGAAGTTAGTAACTATTAGTAACTCTCATTAATGTTACAACGGATTACAATGTACTGCTTCAATATTTTACAATGTATCAGCCCAGCGTATACACCTCTAACAGTTGTGAAATTCAGCCACAACGCAAAATCAACCTTTAATCTAAAGGCTTATTACACTCTGCATTGCTCTACTGCGTTTGCAGTTTAGACACTGTAGGCAAAAGGCTGTTGCGTTAGTACATTCGCAACTACAAGTTTCAAGTGCTGTGTATTAGAACGAGCAGTAATCCAACGCTATTCAGCGAGTAAAGCTTGCAATGATCGTATAACGCTAACTCGACGATATTAGCTTAGTTCCTCAGTCCTCCGCTCTTACTAAATGTGATATTTAATGCGGAGACCGCAGAACGCTCCACTTCGCCAATGTTTGAGCTAATTCTAATTGTTATAAATTGTTTAAATAGTTTTAGATAGTGGACGGCAAACGATCTGCGTTGAAGGTGGTGGTAGAAAATACGTCCACTTTATTATATAACTAAATGTGAATATTGTGCATAGAAAATCTTGGTAAACCGCCGTTTTAGTTAGTTGGCCGAGAACTAAAATACAATATTGTGACTTTTCTAGGGGAACGCTTTCAAAAGTTTCTTATGGAATCAAAATTAATAAAAAAATATGAGACAACATACAATACCGATGCACTAGAGTACTATTACTAATTCCTATTCAACTAATAAAGAACTAGCCTTATTAGTTCAACATATATCGGTTCGTCGTCTATAATCTAGATTATCAACTATGTTGAACGTGGTATTATACATAATGTTGTTGGTACAAAGGATACGTCTAGAAAATTCATGTGGTTATTGTATGCTAGCGCTAATCACGTCTGGTTTGTTAAAATGAGAATTGACCAGTAGTGAATAATAATTCGGTTGAAGCTGTAATTTCTTATTACTATTTCCCTTGCATAAAACACAATGAGTTTTGTTCACTTTATCGCCTAATATGTTTATTCCCACATGAAATTCTAAGCAAAAGTAAGGCAGACGAGAATGTAAATTTTATTGTTTAAAATGTATAGTGTGAATTTTTATCACAATCGTGAGAAAGAGTATAATAAATTAGGAATAACAAAGCGGCCATCGCAGTTGGTTTTCCAAAAAAAAATGCATATTATATTAAACAGAGACGAAATAATATAAAAATATAACACACAATATTCCCATTGAACTTTCTATATTGTATTAAGGTATACATTAATACATGGCAAGCAAACTTTTACAACCAACCTGCGATATTATTCACAAGCCATCACATGTGTCACGTCAAAAGGTAAAAATTAAATTGAAACAGCATTTCCGAAACAACGCTGACAATCTCCAACATTTCTGTGTTCTATTTCCCCCGACTTCTGTCAAATCCATTACCCTCAGACAACGTTAGTGTAAATGAAAGTTCTTGATCAGATTTTTTCCATTCATAACAATGTTACTTACTTAATTTAACTTATCTTTAACGAATTTTGAACTATTCAGCATTTCAGTTTTAATTGATTTATTGAATAACTAGTAGAAATTAAAATCTATACACATGCTGGTGTACAAACTGTAATGCAATATACTTAATTATTCCCTTACACTATACAAAATAAAAGTTAATGTAAAAAACAATATAATTGCTTTCATTATACAGTCGAGCTCACGTCCAATATTAACAAATTAAATTATTAACAGCAGTGAAAATGTCACGTAATACCTACTTAAACACGTATTGCACATTTCACGCTGTGCTAAATGCTGAGTGCCTACATCAAACTGCTATGAAACATTTTCTGAGGCATTTAAACTATGATTTCAACTGTATCCTTGCACAAACCATAATAATCTCATAATAGCTATGCCGTTATACGCTTTCGCAAAAAAAACCACGTCCATAGACTCTTTTTAAAGAAATATCTATAAGAGTAATTTCGTATGTAATTCCGTAACACTGTATATAAAATTCATTACAACACAATTGTTTACATCAACTTATATTCATCAAGAACACCAGTTATGTAGTAAAATGAGAAAGTTCTTGTCATTTGTATGCCAGGATGAAACTCGGAAACTATAAACAGAACCTTCACTGCATTCTAAACGTCTCTCGAATCTTGTCAGTATTCCTACTGTGACCATTTGGTTGTGCCAGGCTTTAGCACGTTAAGGCTAGATTGGCATATGTTCTTTGTTACCTCCCTTAGGTGCCTAGAGATAAGACATCTAGTGCAATTTATATAACTATGAAAGGAAAGTGATAAACGTTCTCTCATATGATATTTAATACATACATATTTGTACAAAATAAGGTCGTTTTGTGAGTGAAACGTTAAGCTTGGTAGGTCATTAAGTTTTCATATACTAATAATAATATAACTTGCGGTTGACATTAATGTTAAATAATACTGCGTTTAACATATCTGTTTATGTACATGGGTGACAAATTAACGGAAAAATAATATTTCATACAATTTCCTTACGGGAAAAACCAGTACAATAATAAACTAGCCAATATAATTGAATTGTATGTTTTCAAATAATTGTAAACGTAACGTAAAAATATAATCATAAAGATATATTTAAGTCTAATAACGTCTTATTAATTTTAAGGTTGAGGTTATAGTGATGGGACTACTGGGCTGTGCAAAAGCGCAATTATTGGAACTTATGATACCTGTATCCAAGCTAAAAGCCCTCTGTCCCAATAACAACAAACCTTTTACACGCACATAATAAGGTTAAACCTGGCAAGCTATCACGAATTGCGGGCAATTAAAATTCACTCACGTTTTCTAGCATCACGTGAATATCAACGAACAGAAAACCGGTCTCGATGTGATTGAATAGCAACCAAGTACTATTACTTAACCACATTTTTTTACAACTAGTTCCGTCTTCGATATCGAGAAACTCGTACTATTTGTTTTACAGAAATTATTAAACACAATCACTAGTTGATGTTGTCTGCTTAAATATTTCAATCTGGTATTATCAATTTTGATATTATTAAACCGATATCACCATTTGAATTTTAATATTATTAATTTGAATTTGATTTGAAACTCATTTGACATTTCAGAACCGGATTACTCATTTCTTGCTACCAACACATCCTAAGAAACGATTACTTCCATTTTAAATGTGATCAAATTCATGGGCGGCTATAATTTAACCGCTAATGTATATTTAATGATACACTCGTACATTAACACTAAATCATTGCTTTTGCTTTTGACACGCGGGTTATTCATTTGCAATTCAAACATTAATAATAGAACAATACATTGAAGCCTTGTATATCACACATCCACGAGTTCATCTGTACAGTTTAGCTCATATGTGCATTTGGATAATGTAATACAGATTTGTACTAATTAGTACTAATTATTTCGATTCAGTGTGTCTATATAGAAGGCGAACGAATGTGCAATTGTAAGTTTTAGAAGTTGTTATCGTGGTTTCATAAAATAAAACATACGTAAATCGATTTATCGTTATTATTTTCCAAATATTGCTATTACACTAATCTTACAATGTATCCACCATTTGTTATCTGAGGATGACATCCTAGTAGTGCAAGTATTTATTAGATATAATGTATATTAATTTAAATAATAGTGATAATATTTAGTACACATTGACTCATGTGTGTAATAAAACAATTTATAGCAAAATTGTTGAACAGGATTACAGTAAGGCATTCCCGCAACATTCCTCCGTCGTATTAAATTTCATTTATACACTGAAGTACTGTAGTATATTCTTAGTTATTCCATAAAATATAAGGCTTTCCCTTACAAATTTTTCTACATAAATCTAGAACATAAAATTCTAGTAATAAGAACGTTAAGAATATTAAGTTTATGTTGAAACGATTACCAACTTATCCAACGCTAAGATATTTCTTATGCGACCTCATAAATATGTAAGAATCGGTGGCCTCGCAAAACGTATGGCAGTCACCGGCCAGTTTTTGCACCACGATTTACAGACTTTAAACTTGCAAACAAAACCCGCACGACACTTTATTTACACGGCGCCACCGGGAGGAAATCCTACGGATAGCCAAAAGGAAACAAACGTAAATCACTTGTCTACGTCTAAAATATTGTTTTTTTAAAAACAAACTTCGAGTAAACAAGTTCCACAACACTCCTTGCTGACAGACGATTTGATGGGTTTATTATGTTTATACAAAAATACAAACAATAGAACAAATCGCTAATTTGCAACAACAACGAAAGCATATTCAAATTACGTTGTTACCGCATTGTTTTCCCCACATTTTGAAAATAAACATTACGCTAATCAAAAAACAGAGGGGCGGAAATCCGTTTTCTAAGAAGACTCAACAGTAATGTTGACCGTGCAACTTAGGGAGTTCTGTAATCCTACAATTTGCCGTCGCTAACTCGCAAACACAACAAAACAAAGAACATATTCCCGGGCTCGAAAGGAAGTTCACTCGAAAAGGCAACTAGCTGTGGGGAAACCTTATATTGTAGAATTTATGATATGTTTCAACGCTCCGCTCCAGTTTCTGAGGTCATTCGCGCAGCTATCTCCTTTATATTTTGTTGAAAATAATAACAATATACGTACAATAACGTCATAAAAGCGAACCAATTTCGATGCAATTCCTATGTTGCATCCTTCGCAAATGGGCTGCGGAATATAAAATCATTAGGGGTTTTTTCAACGTAAACTAAAGAATATTACTCATTTTCATCGAAGAGACGTTGTGTAATTTGATAGCAGTTATGGGTCTATAACTTTTGAATTGTTTTGTGCCCATTTGGCTCTGAGTGGCAATGAAATAGGAATGGAATGTCCTAGATAAGTGTTTATGGACCAATTAGTGGCAAACAAAATGAAGCCTATCGGGTTTGCAGTTAACCAAGTTATGGTACAGATACGATCACGTTACTAACTGGATGCTTCCAATGGTGATTGTGATGATATGTCAAAATTAATACCAACTATTACTATACATTGTCACTAAGCGATTCGTAAGACACATCGTACCACGCACGACCACGTTATGGAACTAGTTGTCCGTCATGGTATTTCCGAACCAATATGACTTTGGGTCTTTGAAGAAAAGAGCTCGCAATTTCTTATATAGCCGCAACGTACTCTATCTCTATCTATCGTCTATGAGCGATGGCTTCAACTTATGGTGTGCTTTGTGCTCGTTTGCAGTGGGCTTATAAAAACAAAATAGACAACTTTTACTGTCAAAGTTCACATGACATGCGCCTATCTGATAAGTTGTCTGAATAATTAACCTTAGATTGCAGCATAATGAGATGCATTCGCATGACATAATTGAGGTCATAGTAATTATTCACTTTACGATAATGATATTGCGTTGAAGTTTAGAATAGTTCTTCTTGTAGAATTAAATATACGTCGTGTTTATATTTATGAAACGGTAATTCATAACAGTTATCTATTATGTAATTACTTTTTGAATAAGCATTATTTGTGTAATAAGATAATGTTAAAAGAAATTATACGACATACTTTGTTCGTTAAGTGCATAGTTAAGGTCACATTAATGCGGTCGCGACGAATTAAACATTTGGAAATCAAATAAAAAGTCTTATAAACGGCTAAGAAGTTTAATACTTAAAACATAACAGAATTGTTGTACTGTATTTTTTTAATATTAAGGTCATGTTAGAATCTTAGGGTATTGTTAATTATCACAACAGATTATCAGATCAGCGTTCATACTTTGGTCTACCTGCTGTTTCAAAGTTACAATCATCTTTTATAATTGATTTCATTTTTTTAATTTCAAATTACCATTTCTACTCAATTAATTAACTTCCTTCATTACAATTTAGTAGATATTTAATAATTGTGAGGTATTTGAAAGACATTTATTGGTACGGTACACATAGAAGAAACAATGCAAAAACAAATCCCCAACAAATGAATTCTATTCTAATTCTAAGATACGAATGTATTTTTAATATTTCTACCTTCATAATAATAAAACAGAGTTGTACTTAAAGACCGAATGAATATGTACTAACTGCAGTTAAAACAGTGTATTGATACTAATAGCCATTCATAGCATATTCTAGGACTTGTATAACTATAGAAACCTCTGCATTACTACAAAATCTCGAGCCTAGTAATCATTACCGAAAACAAACCAACGCAAATAGCTTTAATGGCGCAATCCGCAAAGTTGTGACGTTAGAAAAGCCCGTAAATCTGCACGAAACGAAAACTGCCAGTGATTATAGCCTGGACAGTCGGGGCCGCAGCAATAAACTAAATATGACGACATAATTATTTAATCGTTTTCTATAAACCACGGGGGCCGACCATTTAATACTTTAACGATATAACATAGTACGTATCGATCGATTGTAAATCTCCTCTGTTTATTCCGGCATCCGACTTGCCTATGTCAAAAGCAGACACTTATATATTCGATATTCATGTGTATGTATCCCTTATTTGTAGTTCAGAAAGAATACTTAATTACACATTTAGCTACCCTAGAATCCGACAAATTCAATAAAATGAATTAATAAAATTTTGACCGTACACATGTAATGCGAATTTTATATATGTATCATATGATTTTATATCGTTAAGCAGATCATTTGGTAAGCATATAATAAATTAATATTAAAATAATGATAAAAAAAAACAAGTGAAACGTATATTAACGTAAGGTCATAGATTGTAAAAACTAGAACCTTGATTGTGTATGAAAATTAGGTTCTAGCAAGGTTACCTTTCACATTAAAACAGGAAGGTTTCGTAAAATGCACAAACATATATCCGCATTAAGTAAATCACGTTGTTTCTACTTTAATATTACTAACCGTATTGATTATTATACTTATTATATAATAATAAGATTTTATGTTTATAGGTCGAAACTTATAACATCTTGGGTCACGGTCAATAAAACGTTCCATGTAGAAACTGAACCGAAGCCGGTGCCGCTTAATTAGGAAAATTGGTCAAGTTCATGTCCAGTTATCGCTAGTGGTATCGAAGTGGTTACATTATAAATACATTATTGCAACTAGATTCCACGACTTTTTAAGTTAAGTATGTTTAGCCGGAGCAAACGAAATTCAGGACGCTGAATGCAAATGCCTCATTGAAAACCATTTGTCGTAATATAATCGTTCAATCGTTGCGCAACCACTGGGCCATTAGTTTACAGAATCAATCGTTTAAGGGCCTTAATCTGATTTAGCTCATTAAACACGATGAGATATATGTTTCCCGATAGGACTAGTACATTAACGCTTAATCAATGTAGCGACATGAAAAATAAAAGATTGAAATATATTGTCACACAAAAATTTGTATATGTATGATTTTATTACGTGAATAAAATAAGTCCGAACATATTAGGACTGAATCAATTTTTTTTATTTATAATGATACGTCCAATTAACAGGAATAAATTCCACCATTATATATGATTATTTGTGTAGAATTATTATATTTATTGCTAACAAATCTATTTCTATTCTCGCGCCATCTATTAGACGTACGATATAACAACAGAGAGTAAAACTTCGCCCTATGGGGGTTGCAATATTTGCACCGATCACGGTTACAACTCTTAACGTGAAAACTAGTTCCACACAACTTTTAGCTAACACTTGACTTTTTTGAAAATGCAATTGCATAGAACAACTCAGTAATTAACTACTTTATTTAGTTCTCAAACAGATAGGCAGAGGCTGGTTCTAATTATCTTATTGAAATAAAAATACTTAAATGTATATTTTGTGTGTATTTGACAGATCTTAGAATTAGTTTACATAGCTTTACATTAAGTAATTATGTGGTTTTAATCAATGTAACTTACTTCAATCTCTCCAAAGTCATTAAAATCAATGAAAACTAAAAGACTACACAAAAACAAGTATTTAACATACCACTATCTGGTCTACATCTTTCAACAATACAATTTTATCTTTTTAATTTCACTTTTGGTTAAGCAATAGAATCTAGTATTGAATTAGTATACAGTGAAAGTAGATGGCTGGCTAAAACATACCACATTTGCCCATTATATGTATTATATAATTGTATAATAATATAATTGTATCTCATATACAATAGTTGTTCTTAGTTTTGCATAAAATCTATAATTTCCAAAATATTAAATGATTCATTAATAGTTTCCTCATAAAAAAATTTAACAAATTTTTACAGTTAGTTAGATATGGAGGTTATGTATTTGTTAGTTAGTTGGATATGTATTTGACTCTAAGTGAAATTTATACTTTATAATTCACAAACTAAATTTTACCAATTACATAAATAGGACAGTTTGAAAAAAATAGTATAAAAAATATCTGAATAGTGAAATATTACTGAGAATTATGACTTCCTCCTTTTCAAGAGCAACAACTTTCCCCTAGTGTTTAATCTCAGGCTGTTCCGAAGTCCGCGCAAACATGCTTATCGAGACGTATTACTAAGTTTATACTACCAGTTTCATTACGCAAGTCCTGAAACACTACTGGACGAGCCAATGACCAACAATTGCAATATGTTCCGTAAAAAATATAACCATATGTAATTTTATAGTTTATTTTGAAGAAAATATTAATTCTTACCTGTATCATAAAGAAGAGAGACGTTCCAATAAAGAAAGAAATAACTATACACCGTATATTTATCACACAAATATTCTAAACAATATAGAATGTGGCACTCACACGTTAAAGCAAAAAACACAACTTTTTACACATATTGACATCTGGCATTTTTTAATAAATGACTTAACACAACAAAATCCACTTGGACTAAAAGTTATCAAATTTTAACAATAAAGTATAGTATGTAAAATGATCGAAACGATCGCAAAATAACTACAAAAACGTAAACAGCCGCCTACTTTGACATCATCAATTAAACTGACATCTTAAAAGAAAGACAGCTGACACACTGATCGTTTCAAAATTATTACCACAGTTATATTAATTAGCGTGTGGTAATTTGGTCACACAATTTCTAATATAGGTAACTACTTATTTTATAGATAAATAAATTCTATAATTTTAAGAATTTGTTTTTCTTTTGCACTGAACCTATGGTTTGTGTAAGCTTGTAGTGTATAATTGAATGCCTTAAGAGGCGGTAGATGAAAACACGCAAGCAAATATAACTTGACTTTTCATTTACCATACAATATACAATATACGATTGATTACTTAAAACACTAGAAAGTTCATTGAAATACATTAAAGCATTTTTTATTTTGGAATTACTTTGAAGAACCATCTATTGTTCCTGTCAATGTCAATTCGTCACCAAGCATCAAACTCAATGATCAATCGGCAAATCACTAACTGTCATTTTCATTGCGCTTTCATTGTATTTGTCGCAACTCGTAGATTTTTCTAAAAATAAACTGTTTCATTTACGATAAAACTATTTGGTGCGTAGTGATAAATAATTAAACTGGCGTTAATAAATTAAACAAAATGTCTAACTTTGAGGACAACCCGTTTAGTGATCCCGCCATAGACAATCCTTTTGCTGTGAGTAATCTAGAAATAAAATTATAGATATTGTCGCTATCTATTTAATATTTATCATTAATTTATTATTTTAGGACCCCGCAGTGCAGCAAGTTACTAGGAATACCAGTACTGTCACTCAAGGACTTGATGACTATAACCCATTTGATGGCCAACCAAATGCAAATCAATCTACGGTAAATAGATTCCAGTTTTTATGAAATTCGTGGGTTGATACACTGACTTAATTAGTCTCACGCTCATTGATGTGTGATGTTAAAATAGAAAAGTGAATTTCCAGAAAGTATTAAGTAATGTTTATTTTTAATAATTTTAGAAAATATTAAATTTTCGTTTTTTAAATTCTGCATATTATGAATTAACATGAAATAAGAATTCTATTGACCTGATAAACTTTCCAGCCTCCACAACAACCCACTCAGCCTGCAATTATGCAAGCTGTTTCGCCTCCTGCAAGTGGTCAATATACAAGACCTGGGCCGGCAACCCAAACTCAAGCACCATCTTCTAACTTAACTGCTGACTTTCAGGTATGTTATAAACAAAGCTAGAAAGTTATTTAATTGATATGGGGAAGTTCTATAGGTTATTGACATTCTGTCATGCTATTAATTATTGTAAGTTAAAAAAGTTAGTAATGCAATGAAGTTACATGTATATTCATAAAAAAAATAAATAATGTGTGATGCTTTCACTAACAAAAAACAATATTATATTAATTTCTTTATTAAACTCAAAATAATTATTTTCATAGAGAGAGTTAACAAGATAATTATCTTGTGTCATTTCATTTATAAATTGTTCTTCCAATAAACTCATTATAATATTAATATAAATTTATGTATAAATCTGTACTTATTCATTGTAAATAATACGTAATTAGACATCTATTAAGTTGCTTTACAATAGCAATAATATTCACACACTACAAGTATGATATTCACAGTTTTACTTATCATTTAAATGTTTACTTGAATCAAAAAACTTTTAAAACAGATTATCTAAAACAACATTTTAATTGCACCTAAACTTTAACAAAAACATAATTAGCATGCTTTAATTAGATTAATAGCATATTCTTATATTCTTGCACCACATAAGGAGTTGAAGGTAATGCACATTTCTATGATTATTTATATATTACATGTATTTATATTACTTGCTTTGTTAAAAGACAATATTACTCAGAATTGATGAAATTTTTTATATTTATTTGTTTGTATATTGTGATGGACATATATTGTATCAGTATCTCAAAGATTATTACCCTTTACAATAACCATAATATATTGCTTAAACAGGTTTAATTAATTTATGTTATAGTTAGTAAACCAGTTTAGTGAAATCATGTCATTAATGATTACTAGTTTAGAAAACAATCATTGGGTTCTTTCATCTCTATTAGAATTTAGTCTCACATTATTTAAAATATATTCATGATCCATTTATGTTTTTTTATATATATCAAATTTCTATATAATGTAACAAACATTATTTTTAAATTTATCTCTTTGATATGATAATACCATATCTAAAAACAACATTGAATTGTTATAAAATATTGTTTGTCTAAAATTTCAGAGGCGACAGGAAGAGTTAGAAAGAAAAGCAGAGGAACTAGCAAGACGTGAGGCGGAATTACGTGCTGGCTCCGCGGGCCGAAGAAATAACTGGCCTCCGTTGCCGACATTCTGTCCTGTTCAACCCTGCTTTTATCAGGACATTAATGTAGACATACCACTTGAATTTCAAAGGGTTGTGAGGCATCTTTATCATTTGTGGATGTGTAAGTTATTGTTTTGGGCATTTTATTATCAAATATTGATTGAGCAAATGGATTGAACAACTTAGATAATTACTTTTTCATTATAATACATTGTAGCTATACTAAATATCAGGAGGGGACCTAAAGGATCCACCAAAATATATTAACTCATTGTGATTCCATTTAAACATAATTATGAAAAAGGCCCTTAATAATGTCAAGGTATCTTGAGTTGTTATTAAAATTGATACATGATGTAAAATTTAAGTAATTATTTTGTATTCCAGTTCATGCTCTTGTACTGGCCATGAACATCATTGGTGGATTGGCAATGATGATAGCCGGTGTTAACGCTGGCGAAGTATTTGGCTTATCAATTCTATATTTCATTCTTCTAACACCATTTAGCTTTATATGTTGGTACAGACCGATATATAAAGCTTTCAGAAGCGACTCCTCTTTCAACTTTATGGTCTTCTTCTTTATATTCCTTTTTCAAATACTGATCACTTTGATACAGTCTATTGGTATTCAAAATGGAGGCTCATGGTGAGTAGTTTGTGAATTGTTTTGTGGTTAAAAAATCATGATTAATAAGTTTTGTACCTACGTAATAGGTTTGTTGGACACTTGCCTGTCAATGTTTTGCACCATTTTGTATTAAATAACAATAATACATATTGTTTCTGTTAGTATTTTTTGATTAAATTTGTATAAATGGTGCTTAGCACCTATTTACTTAGCACTATTTATTTATTATTTTTGTAGGGTAAAAGTTTTGACATTTGAAGGCGAACTTTGATGATGAAATTAATTTTTCAGTGGATTGATTACAAGCATTGAAACCTTTAGTAAGAATGTAGGCGTTGGTGTAGTCACTTTGATTGTTACTATTGGCTTTATAACATGCGTCGTAGCTGATGTTCTGCTCATCACCAAGGTATGTGGTTTAAAATATTGCAAATAAAAAAATAATATTTTTTTATCTGATTGTTACAAGAATACGTACGTGACATAGTTGAAATCGTTTATACGTAAATGAATTGCACACACAGAATGCACATAATTGTATTCATAATTTACAGGTCCATCGTATATATCGTTCAACGGGAGCGTCGTTAGCCAAGGCCCAAGCGGAGTTCACGACAGAAATACTTCGCAATCAGCACGTGCAAACCGCCGCCTCGAACGCCGCAGCCGCCGCCGTCAACGCTCAGATTAACGCTAACGCCAACCGATATTAACGGGTATTATAGCCTATAATTAAATTGTTTATTAAAATATAAGTACTTATTGTTCTTGTATATGGCCTGAGTTAAAGCAGAAACAGATTACTTGTATGTTCAGTTTAGGAGTTCTAGTAATAATGTTTCCAGTTCATGTCTTATTGTCTTCATACTAGAACTCCTAAACTGAACATACAAGTAATCTGTTTCTGCTTTAACTCAAGCTGTATACAAGAACTATTCTATATCTAACTATTTATAAAAACTTACCTCAAGATGAGTGTTAAGGAAGTGAAAAATATAGAAAAATAAAACAGAAGAATGATTTAGGTTACTTTTAAGGACTTGGTTAATACTAATCAGATCTCATTGAGTCTCAGCATCAGTTTTCATTTAACAATTTTTTTTTATTGTTGCTCTTTCAGGTAGTGCATTATAGCCCAGCATTTAAGACCACGGCGAGTAAGTACATAATGTATCTGTCAATGAAATTGTAATATATTTTTAAATTATGTATCAGCCGGTGTGTATTGAGATTGTGGCCAGTGTCAAAGTAGACATATATTGTAATGTAGATGTGAATCATTTGTTAGAAGAATTCGCTCCAAAAAATATAGGCTTCATTTCAGTCTAGTCGAGTTACATAACCTATCAAACATTATCTGTGAAGTTTGACGGTACTTTGTTCGTAAAGTGTAAATGTAATTGCTATAACGCTAACTTAACATTTTAATGACTACATTAAAACTACTCGGGATTACCATGAAATTAAAAATTACGATTTTTATTTCTAAAGAAAAATTCCAGATTAAATATTTCTGTTTGACCTATTCAAATTGCTTTGACATCTAAGTTATGACATAGACATTCCTAATAAAATCTGGCTGTCAATCTTAAGATGTGTTTTGTAACATCAGCCTATCCTATTGTTAATAATATAAGTATTAGTTATATGTATGACAAGTTTATTATTAAGTTTTTAAGCACGCTTGTTAAAAAAAATTATGTTTAATTATTAATGTATGTTGCCACTATATTGCGGAAGTTGAAGTTAGCCAATTTAATTGATATTGCGAAAATCCGAAATTATCACTAGATTTATTTTAAAACACATGAGCTTATGGATGCTTTAAATATATAAGAACAACTATCGCAGCATTTATATAGCAAAGCTTTCCTAATTAACACAATAAATATATGGCTTAAATATAATTAGATTTGATTTTAGTTTTTCACAATTATTATTCTACTTTGATCCATTGTGTATATCTATACTTAAGACAGTAAACAATATCAATTTCATATGGTCAAATTTTTGTTCTGACAGTTCTGACAGCCTTCAAAATGTCTTGAATACGTCAAAAAGTAATTTGGTAAAATTGATTTACAAAAAAAGGAATGCCAAAATTTTGGTAAATTTTTAAACTTTTTTATTACTAACAAAATATTCTTTGAAACAGTATGAATTTACAAAACAAACCTAATGATGGAATATCAAATTATATGTTCCTAAGATTTTTCAGTAGTCCGTATTAGGGTCTTTCCTGATGACCCCTAATGGCATTTCATTTTGCCAAACGACTCCGCTATATTTTGTAAAATTTAATCTAGCTGTGAATAAACAATGAATTGTGCGTTTGAATGGTTACTTAATTTTGTGTGTGACTTGCCGTGTGTTACTATTAGATATGCACAAGACTTACCTACACAATATTTATTTAAAAAAATGGCTTAATGGATTCCGTAACTTAAATATTTTTCAATTTGAATTTAAACTATATTCCATACTTCACAGGATTTTATATAAAGGCTAGTTTACGATTACAGGTGTGTAGAAGTTACTGTTTTGCCAATATTTTTGCAATGTTTTAGATTATAATGAACACCAATGGTAAAGCCAAATTATTTAAACACGGCACACTTGTAATAGTTTAAGCCTCTTTTTAAATTGAAAAGTAATGCATTTTGACATAGTAAGGTGTATCTGGGCCTAGTTTATTGTAAATTATTATCAGACCGTCCTTACCCAGATAATGGTAAGTGAAGGTGTAGATTTATCTTGTTTAAATGTTTTTTAACTATTAAGTCATGTTATAAACTTATGATTAATAATAAATATAATTTCTGAAATTAGTGTTTTATTAGTTAAAAATAACACATTTCACACATTGCTTGGCCCCAAGTTTTTTTATATCTTATGAGTCTACAACTGATTTAAATTACAGATACATGCAATAAGTATTTATTTTACCCCAGACCAAAGCTACTGCTATCAAAATTGTTTGCAGATTAGAATAAGGATTATTTCATCATCTAACTTGTTTCAGAAGAAATTAAACAAAGGCATTTTGGAAAGGTATTTAATTCTAAACTTATTTCAAATACATACTGATGTACACATTGACAGAAATAAAGATGTACTTTCATCCAAAACATAAGGCTAAATGTTGTTCTTAGACATAACAATTCCAATTTATTTGAACTCTTAATATAGAATACAATCTAAAAAAATTACATGACCTTTTTCTATGTCACTTTTACTGCGAGATTTGAGGTACCAAAAAAGTCACTATTTACTCAATAAAATCATTTTAAACTTACATCTAGTATCTCATTTCAATCTATTACACATAGGTACCAATTATGTTTGTGGTGCAGACGCGTGCGCATGGGCACCTAAACGCGCTGGATCTTGGCTTGGATAATGTAAAGCCAGGGCTGGCCCCGGTGGTGGCCCCGGCGGACCTGGTGGCATTCCTGGTGGTCCCGGTGGCATACCAGGCGGTCCTGGCGGCATTCCAGGTGGTCCTGGTGGCATACCTGGTGGTCTTGGTGGCATGCCTGGCGGACCTGGTGGTAATGGAGGTCCACCCCAGCCGCCCCAAGGTCCACCATAGTGATGCAGATTGAAGAAGTCATTGGGACGATTGGGTGGTGGCATCTAAAGAATGTATTTGATTAGTAACATTTATTAATAACATCTATCATTATTTAAATATACTTTTTTTGTGTAACAAAGTATAAAATGAATAAATAATCACTATGGTTTTTCATTTATTAATCAACTATTTGTGCTCCAAATGTTATAAAATATATTTGTGGTAAAATTCATCAGTCTTATCTAAACTTCCATGATTCCTGTTTACCTCTCAATTTACGGCGTTATTTGAACCCCATTTTCTCCAATATAAACCTAAAACTGTCTGCCAACATATAGTCTCTCAAATATGTTATGTTATTCGAGTTGTGAATGAGTCACAACAAACATATTTACTTTCAATGAATTCTGGATAGTATAGATTGTATGAATTTTGCTTCCTATATATATATCGGCGCAACTACAACAATTAGTCTTAAATTAACTAGAATAATTAAGTTCAACATCATTTAATTGTCCTAAAATAAGTTTAAACACATAAGTTGAATACTTAACGTTTGTTACTCTGTGAAATGTCATCTTTATTATTTCAATAAGACGTCTTTGTAAACAGGTGCTAGATCACTATATATAGGGTCGCATTGTAACCGCACGACACAGTCGCGCTCAGGGCGTTGTACGGAACGGACCTCTCTTCAAATAGTGAAATATAAGCCTTGGAAACTATCAGTGAAGTGTTTCTTTAAATCAGTGAATTGGTTTTATGACCGACTCAATCGTGATGTTCGCAATGCTGATGCTACCTACGCCTTTCAAAAATAACCCTACAGAGTAGTGAGGTTGGCAGTAGCCCTATAGAGGAACTCTCTCTCCTCGTTATCAGAAGCGGGATCGAAAGCAGCTTTTAGCTCAAGCTACGTCCTCATCAACTCGACCAACTGATCAACTGGAAGAAACTAATATGCAGCAGCAAAAGCCTGTGTTGGTTGCCAATTCAACGTTTAAAACTATGCAAAGATAAGGACTGCAAGTATATCCTCCACATGAAATGCAGTTGACACCCACATCGTGTGCGAAAATGGTGCCAGCATATCGTTCAAGCAAGTGACACGTGCAAACTTGATGACTTCGTTGTACGTAGACAACATCTGCAACCTATTGAAAGGGCGTGCAAAAATGTGGATAGATAATTGGATGGTAACTTCCACAACTTGGCGTGAGTTACGGAAAAACTTTATCACCACGTTTTAACCTGAAAGTAGATACTCCCGTGATATCGTCCATTTCGGAGAGGATATTTACGATGATACAAAAACCATCGCGGTGTTCTTGTCTCGTGGTGGATCTTGTGGCGAAAATCACTAAAGACAAACTGTTAGAAGAACATGCTATGAAAGCTTTGATTGGGTGTTTGAATAACAAGTGCTTGTGTATCGTGCTTATGAATACCAAATAAAAATGTGTACCTGAGCTCATCTCGGTTGCAATATCGATACGGAGGTAGCGTGGTCAATCGACCAGCAGTTATAAAAGCATATATCAGGAAGATGGTAATACAAAATGATGAACAGTATGCCATTATCACAGTGGAAGCGTTTTCTAAATACATCCTGTTATATCATGCAACAAATAAGAGAAAATAAGCACACTACTGTAACTGTTTGACATAAATATTCATATAACAGTGTCAGGAGTTAGCCGAGCGAATGGCCAAGTAGAAAGGGTCGTTGCAAAACTCAATAATGCATTGATTATGATCAAAATCTATGAAGCGGAAAACTGACACACTGTATTGGAGAAACTTCAACAGGCAATAAGTCGTACAACCCATAGTCATAGGTGTTGCTCCATTAACACTTATTACACGAAGAAAACACTGTGTACCCCCTAAACGTCTAAATCTGGAATTGTTAACTACGTCAGGCTCCTTAACCTGGTAATCGGCTGACCGTATCGGCAGATAGGAAGATTAATCAGGATAAAATGTAAGTAATAAAAGACAAAGAAACAAAAAAAAAATAATCATACAAACAAACGCATCTAAACACACTAACAAACTCTACGAGAACCTCCGAGAACTCTACGAGAACCTCCGAGAAATCTACGAGAACTACTAACCTACACTTACCACTAACTACGTTTTAAATTACACAGTTGCTTTATGCAGATGCTACTCGGATAACATTTTTCAGATCTACGAGATCCTTCGAGAAATCTACGAGAGCCTCCGAGATATCTACGAGAACCTTCGATAACCTACTAACCTTATCATTATTACAGATGCTACTCGGAATTATTTAGAATTTTTCAGATCTACGAGAACCCATAACGAACTACGAGACCCATAAACAGTCAACATCAAGGCTGGTGCAGAGCACGCACCGCCTGTCAGATTGGCCGTATCGGCGCAACTACAACAATTAGTCTTAAATTAACTAGAATAATTAAGTTCAACATCATTTAATTGTCCTAAAATAAGTTTAAACACATAAGTTGAATACTTAACGTTTGTTACTCTGTGAAATGTCATCTTTATTATTTCAATAAGACGTCTTTGTAAACAGGTGCTAGATCACTATATATAGGGTCGCATTGTAACCGCACGACACAGTCGCGCTCAGGGCGTTGTACGGAACGGACCTCTCTTCAAATAGTGAAATATAAGCCTTGGAAACTATCAGTGAAGTGTTTCTTTAAATAAGTGGTTATTATGACCGACTCAATCGTGATGTTGGCAATGCTGATGCTACCTAAGCCTTTCAAAAATAACCCTACAGAGTAGTGAGGTTGGCAGTAGCCCTATAGAGGAACTCTCTCTCCTCGTTATATATTATGCCATTTTGTAGATATTTTGATAGTTTGTATTATGTATCTATTATTATTATATTATTTACCTGAGGTGGGAATGGATGCAAATAAGCAGGTGGCGGAGGTAGAGTTCCAGGCAATCCAGGAACAGGTTCTAGCGGTGGTGCCATTTCACTCTTATCATTTGGTCCTTGTCGGCCTATAAACAGAGAATAAGTAAGAATAATCAACAAATATAAGGACATGTGTGGTTAAACAATATTACCACATTTTACCTTGAGATTTGCCCCATTTAATAGTGAGTCTCTTCCCTCCTATCACTAATCTATTGAATGACTTGTCCGCTGCATGCTCGGCTGCACTCCTTGTGGTATACTGTACAAAGGCACATTGTGCCCTTGCAACTAAGGTCAGTTGCCTGAAATAATATAGAGAATTTGTATTATTGAGTTTGAGTAGTGCAGTAAACAGTTCAGCTGTTGCAACAGAAATCATGAATGTCAAATAGTATGTTCACAAACCCAATCAGAAAAATTGAATTGTTACAGAAATACAGCATAAAACTATGACTGCATTTATTCAAAATACAAAGACATACCTTATTTCACCATATTGATAAAATTGCCCTCTCAATTCGTCTTCTGTGACATTTTCAGGCAAATTCCCAATGTATAGAGTTGTCACAGTTCCGTCTTCGGGGGGTGGCAATGCAGGCATTGCTGCTGCACGACGCATCAGTTTCTCAGCCACAGGATCATTCACACCATAGTATCTAATTTTTAAACAGAATTTAACCATTATTGAAAGATGTATGTGTTAGACATTAAACATGTAATTTAATTTAGTTTTTAAGCTAGATAATCACCATTATATAACAATTTAAAAACCTTGTTTTGTAAAATGATAGAATTTTGTTAATTTGCAATACAAACTTACTGCCTAATAATAAGCTGATTTTCATATTAATGTCTTTTTGATAATTAATAGTAGTCTCATACCTGTCCTTGATATTTTGATCAGCTAAAGGATCATCAGGATCTGTTGGCTTCTCGTGTCTATATGGACATTCTTCACCTCTGCGGCATTCACCCTTGACCCAAAATGAACAAACATGTGGTCTATTCCTTTTGTAATATGGTGCAGTTCTTGCAAGGCGCAATAGTAAGTCTGAAGACCCTTTGGTTTTAAGAGATGAATTGCTTGGTTGAGTTGGATCAAACTTAGACATTTGGCTATCTAAGTTCTGTATGTAATACTCCTTATTTACTTCATTTCGAGGTAGATCATCCTGTATTTTTAAGGCAGCATCTCTAACTTGGATAGGTAATCCATACTCTAAATCTAAGAGGCAAGTTTGACAAACATTCTTAAGTTTAGAGCATGTTTGGCAAACTTCTGTTTTTTTAAAGCGCATTCTAGCGCCTGGACACCAACGAAAGACTGTAAAAGGTCTTATACAAATTTTGCATTCTTTTCCATACTTTTCTTTCGTCTGTAATAAAAAACAAAAAAAAATTAGGTGTATGAAGTATTCCCTTTTTTTTAAAATAAAAACTTTTAAAAACTTACCATACGAATGTAAGGATTGTCACCAAGACATGTCTGACATAAAATTGGAAAGTCCTAAAAAGTAGATTAGATTAGAAATAAAACTTTATAGGATTTCAAACTAATCAAAATCGTTAATACTTACGGAATCTTCCCAGTTTTGTCTATTATACGTATTTGTAGATTTTGACATAGCCATTTTGTTAGGTTATATTGAAACCGTTACTCTGTTAAAAAACCCCTGTATGTAGAGTGATGTTTAGTTATTTTTTATATATCATAGGGCAGACATATAATTAAATTGAATTTTAATATTAGTCTTAAATTGAATGAAATATTTATTGATGACAGTCTCGTCACAATTCACAAATCACAATGAAAATCACAGATCAACTAAATAAATTATATGAACTAAAGTGCTCTGTGATCAGTTTATTATTTTACTATGAGAATTACCTGTGGTGTTTACTTAATAAACTTAATCCATTAGTTTTATTCTAAATAAATTTTTAAATAGTTAAATATAAAATTAAATAGGTAAATTTAATACGTATATATCGGTGCAACTACAACAATCAGTCTTAAATTAACTAGAATAATTAAGTTCAACATCATTTAATTGATCTAAAATAACTTTAAACACATAAGTTGAGGCCGAGCGCTCGAGCCGTTTTACGGAACGGAACTCTCTTCAAATAGTGAAATATAAATCTTGGAATTTGGAAACTATCATTGAAGTGGTTCTTTAAATAAGTGGTTATTATGACCGACTCAATAAACTACAGAGTAGTGAGGTTGGCGGTAGCCATGTAGAGAAACTCTCCTCGTTGTATATTTAGATGTGCTTTCATTAAATGTGATATTATTTAAAATAAGTTCAATTTTTGAAGTAATTCGTAATTTCATGTGATTAGTATTTTAGTGGCAGGAAGTTTGAATTGTCAATTACATTTATATTTGGAAACAAGCGTCGAGGGCTTTCCATGAGGTTGCACCCTAATGTTGTTTAACTTTAACAATAATTATTCAACTTGTTATGTATTACGTCATATGTAATGTTGAAAAACAATATTTTAAAGTAAAGTAATAAATTAAAGTTTCTTGCTGCTATTGAATATATTTTATGAATATTCTTATCTATAGTCGGCGTCCGGCAGTCCGTGAAGAGAGATCTGTGGTAACGACACCTTGAATACTGAAGTCTTAACTCTGAACATGGCCCAAATATTTAAAACATTCGCATCTAAGCATTATACTTTTGTTTAGTGTTTTGAATTTGTTGTATTACACTAACTTACATTTTCAGTATAATGTCTATTACGACCCTTGTAAGTTAACTTATACTTATTAGTATTGTATAAAGTTTAAACAATACCGGCAAATAATAAACCTCGAATCAATTACATTATTATTTTCTTTTTAGTATTACTTACAACAGAAAAAAGAAAATGCTCACGATGACTCAATATGGTGTTGTGGTTGGAATGATATTAAACCAGAAAAGAATATTGACGAAAAAAATGAACAAAACAATGAGCATTCGCAGTATGTACATATAACCTTTTGACATTTACCTTATTATTTACTATAATTATAAAAACAAGCCTTATTTAAGGAACAGTTTTTAATTGTTAGGGTTTTGTATATTCTTAGTTTTAGACCTTACTGTATTTTATGTGTATATTACTACTTGTTGTCGCCTTAAGCTTACAATAAGTTCTATTTTACAGAGATTCCAATCCGGAACAAGAAGTTTCAAAAAGCTATATAATAACGGGAGGCCTTGATGATATAGTTAAAATTTGGGAGCTTGTTGATGGTAAACTTGAAGTGAAGCATCAACTTGAAGGTCATTCCTTAGGTGTTATATCAGTAGCTGTAAGCCCCGATGGCAAGAGTAAGTTATGTAAATTGCTAACATGTTAAGTAATACATTTTTGCGACATTAAGCATATAGCAGAAATCACTATAAAATATTAAGCAAAATGTAATTTTTAGTACTTGCCAGTAGTTCCCAAGATGCCTCTCTAATTTTATGGGATATTAAAACTGGGGAGAAATTAAAAACTATGGAAACAGGTCTAACAGATGTTTGGACTTTAGACTTTTCTCCTGATGGTAAGAATGTTGTCTCTGGAAGCAATGCTGGAAAAATACTAATATTTTCTGTTGAAACTGGTAAATTGGAACAGACATTGGATACTAGGGGTAAATTCACATTAAGTGTTGCATATGTGAGTAAACTTGTACATACTAATATTTACATGTAAAATGACTCTTTCTTGAAATTTGGTTCAATAAATCATTAAATGAGTGATGAAATGAGAATTATTAGATCTCAAACTTTATAATTTTAAATATATACTTTATTATTTACTTGTAGCTTCACCAGAAGAAATTGTTTTAAAAATGAAGGATCTATGCATGAATATATATTCAAAGTCATTTATGTGATGAACTGTAAACCATTTGCATCTAGCATAATGTTAATGACTTATGTAACTGTCCACTGATTGACAGACTTTTGACTGATTTTGATTAAAGTGATTTTTCCATTTTGTATTAATTATGCCAATTTATTCTGTAATTTTTATTTCAGAGTCCTGATGGTAAATACATAGCAAGTGGTGCTTTAGATGGAATCGTAAAAATATTTGATGTAGCACAGGGTAAATTAGTTCGCACATTAGAAGGACATGCTAAGCCGATTCGAAGTTTGTGCTTTTCTCCTGATTCACAGCTGCTATTGACTGCATCTGATGATGGACACATGAAACTTTACGATGCGTAAGGGTTAACTTTGTATTATAATGTATTCAATATTTTTATCTAATATGATAAAATTTTTAGTACACATTTAAATAATTTTTATACTTTGATTAAAAAAGATTTTTTTTTTAGAGTTCATGCCAATTTAGCGGGAACTTTGTCTGGGCATGCCTCATGGGTCCTATCAGTTGCCTTTTCGCCAGATGGTAAAAGATTTGTATCTGGCAGTTCTGATAGAACTGTACGAGTTTGGGATTTAGACACTATGCAATGTCAACATGTATTTAAAGAACATATTGACCAGGTAATCCTATATTAAATTTCTTAACCATAGTGAAATCAATTTAAATGAACAAAAACTAAGTTGAAATTATTATTACAGGTCTGGGGAGTGAAATTTAATGCAGAAAGCAATAAAATTGTTTCCGTTTCTGAAGACAAAAGTATAAATATTTATGATTGCCCATTATAGATATTATTAGTATAATCATAACTTTGTAAATTATAATTTTTAAATATATCTGCTGTATGTATTATTTTCTTACTTTCGTCATGGTCTCTACAAGTTAGCTCAAGCCTCGAGTCGGTGGCGAGAAATACCGAAAAGTCCTTATTCATAAAGTTTATTTATCTCTCTAATATTCGTCTTGATTAACAATATATTAATTATTCAATAAGATATTCTTAAAATTGTTAAATATTGTTTATTGTAGGCAAGCAATTTTCCCGGCCATTTTATATAGTATCTGTACCTTTTTTTTAGTCTACACATTCAAGTCAATTTTCAAGCTTAGAATGTCAATGATTGAATGATCTTAAATTTGACGTATGTAGTTAAATAATATACATATATAAATAATAAAATTGAAATTTTAAATTATTAATATTTTAATAAAACATAGATACATACTGTGCAAACAAGTATTTGCTAAGTGAAATATGACTACAACGGTAAGATATTTATTATGTCCATTTCACATTATTAGTGTTTGAACATTATGTTTTTAAATAACTTTATTTTAGTATTCTCTTCTTTGTAAAAAAGAGAATGCACACGAAGATCCAATTTATACCTGTGCTTGGACGAAAATTAAACCAACAGGTGACACAAAGTATGTTTTTTATTTATAAATTTATAGAAAAATGAAATGCTTAAATATTTACTAAAACATGATATATTATTTACTAAATTTAGTGAAAAAGCAAAAGATTACATAGTAACAGCTGGGCTTGATGGCATAGCAAAGGTGTGGGAACTTAAAAACAACAAGCTGGAAATATTATACTTACTGGAGGGACATAGTATGGCTATTGTGTCAACTTCCATAAGTCCAGATGGTTATAGTAAGTCCTGTTATATTTACTACATTATTATTAATGCAAACAAGTTTTTATGTCTTCATTTTCTTTTAGGTTTTTTCCTTTACACATTTTAGAATTTCTAAAAACTGCAATATGCTCTATTCCAGCATTGGCAACAACATCTCTAGACTCAATTCTAATAATTTGGGAGTTATCAACAGGAAACAAAGTACATGAGATTGAGACTGGTTCAACTGACACATGGAAAGTGACATTTTCCCCAGATGGCAGTAAAGTAGTATCTGGTAGTCTTAATGGAAAATTAGTTGTTTATGATGTGGAGAAGAAAGATATTTTGAAAATTCTTGATACAAGAGGAAAATTTGCTACATGTGTGGCATGGGTTAGATATAATTGTATAATCATAAAATAATATGGTGGATAGCAAGTGATGTTGAGAGATAAAAGTTTAAATAAGTATGGTCAATATTAGTTAAAATATTATTGGGTATTAATTGTATTATTTGTACTGTTTATTTTGTATTTATTGGCTGTGACGCCTCATTTTAAATCTATATTAAAGAGAAAACCTCAAGAATAATTTGATAATGCATTAACAAAGTCAGCATAAACTGGGATAATAATTGAATGAATTTGTTGGAGGTAAAAATTGCAAACAAATACATAAGTCCACATTTTCCTGTAACCTAATAAAACATTTCTTTTAGAGTAAAAACAACAAATTCATCGCCAGTGGTTCAATAGATGGATGTATTCATATATTTAATGAAGCCCAAAGTAAATTAATTCACACAGTAGAAGCTCACACACAATATGTCCGAAGTATTGAAATTTCACCAAATAGTCAATTAGTTGTTTCTGCGTCTAATGATGGATTTTTAAATTTATTTAATGTGTAAGTCATACTAATTCATAAAATATTCAAGAAGAGTAATGGAGGATGTTTTTTTTTAATTTGATTTACCATATTAATGATACAGAACTACTTTATTATTCAAACTAAAACATATTAACTAACATTCAGAACTTTCATGATCCTTGTTCATTAACAAAATAGATATATTCTTCACTAAAGCATTATATAACCAAGTACTACATTCTAAGTAAATTGGTTTAAAGTTTACAACCCTTGTACCTCTGTTAACTGATAACTGTTATATTACAGTGAGAGTGGTGATCTTCAAGCCCGTTTAGATCTCAAAAGTTGGGTTTTAGCTGTAAGCTTTTCGCCTGACGGCACTCGTATAGCTGCAGGAACAGGTGACGGTGCTGTAGTAATCGCATCAACTGCTGGCCTTAAGATCCTGAAAACTTTTGAAGATCATACTAATATAGTAAGTAACATATGGTTATCTGGGTATCTTGTTTATTAGGGGTGAAACAGCAATTTTGACAATATTCAGGTGGTCATTTTATTTTGTAGTTATTTATTATTTTTCATTCATTGTCCTAAAGCGTTTGAGGTAATACAAAACTATCATCTTTATTTCGGTTATTATTTTTAGCTGTTTAGTTTTTGTATTCTTTTAGTTGTTATTTGTTGTATTAGTCTGTGTTTTTATTACTCCTGGTATATTAAGTTGGCTATTATAGAACCTTGGCCAAGCTCAAAGGTACAAATACCCACAAATTTTAATTATTTAATATAATTTTAATCCTCAACTAGTAATTATCGATATAAGATTATTAAATATTTAAAAATTAGTAAGAAAAAAGGTTGTGAATCTTTGCATAGGTAAACATGGCAGTAGGATTGTGTACGTCTGATCTGCTTTTGTTGAACGCACTATAGTATAATAATAAATTATTATGTTTTAAATAAACTTTAGAGCTAGCTTTTAATGTATTATTTTGATTGAAAAATCTATTACCTTGGTCTTAACTGGCATGTTTATAAAATTTGAAATATGTTTTAAGTAATACAGTTTTTTTACATTGCCGACGTCAGCTTTTTAGAAAGTTTGAGTGAGTGTAAAAAAACACTTTTTGTATTTATAATGTATAAAAGCAATTTTCTATATTTTTTTTAGGTTTGGAGTGTACAATTCAACGCAACAAGTGAAAATGTAATTTCTGTATCAAAAGATAAATCAATTAACATTTACAATTGCCCAAAGTTGGCGAAGAAGTGAATAAATTAAAACCTATCCAATATACCTATGAAGCAGTGTGTTTGTTTGATTTTTTTCTATTTATCCACAGAACCAGGCAATAAAAATCTTAAGAATCTCAATTTTATCCACTACATAGTAATAACAGAGCATTAAATATTTAGATATATCTATCGTTTATGCCCTTATGCTACTTTTTATTGAACGAGATAGACAATTTCAGTTTAACCGAACTCAAGTCTTATAAATATTTTGAGTCTAATCCAGTTTACTAATAAAAATATTTTTAAAAAGCAAGTGACCAATGCAACTTCAAAAAACGAAAGGTTGTCTTTCGCTTTAAAAGTCTAAGCACAAGTATATAGAATCTTTACTAATAACTGTTAAAAGCAAGAGAATTGATTTCTTTGGGATAGATCTTTTTATTAATAAAGGCAACATAAGTTCACCCTTAGGTACTTCGGTACTTACATGCTGCAAACAAATATATGCCCAGTTATGATGTCAGCGGGTGAAACCACAGAATAGCTAATATGAGTATATTTAGACGTAGAATTTGTAAATATAATATATTGATAATAACAGCATCTATACAATTTAACAAAGAACTCCGAGAAAAGCCAACGTTCATTCGAGAAATGAACCTGATATTGTTTTTTATTTGCTTATTCATTTATTAAAGAAGAATGAATATAGAGATACTACATAAAAGATTTTTTTCAATATTATATACCGGGACGGTTAATATTTGAAATAACATTTTTAGTAGCTAAAAGCTCCACACCAACACTATAGTCTTGAGTTAAATCATTAATTTAAGATAATATATAATATTATTTTTGTGTTACCTGAACTTCGTAGTCTACTTAGTATCGATTTCGTTTGTGTACAAAGCTCCCCTAAGCCTGGTCCATGATTAATTTTTGGCTATAAGAGGATTGCCGCGGTGTAATACGGATTTAATATCTCACGCGAGGTAATCTTACGATAGTGTCTATGTATTGGACTTTACAAATCTATCTATAGTGACTTTCTATACTGAGATAGAATTAGAAACCCTGCTAACAATGATAACCAGGTAAGTTTTAGCAGTTGAACACTTTCTTGCATGTGATTTTAATGTTATTAAGTAGTTTTGGTTACAGATTATCTCACAAGGTTAAAAAAACAATATTTATATTTACTTCGATTTATAGGTATATAGATTATATAATGAAATTAAAGTATATAAATATAATAGCAGCTTTTATTTGCAGACTCAAAAATCCATTTAAATTATTTCATGAACGTGCGTTACTTTAATTAATTTTATTATTACGTATTTTGGTTAAATATCATGAAGCCTGGGTTTAATAAACACATTAATTGTAGCAACATTGTATCAATTACTAAGCTGATTGAGATAGGTAAAATCAAAGAATAAAAGGTTCATGTTGGCTTTGTTAATATCAATCCAATATTATAAATAAGAACGCTTCATATATTTTTCTGTTAATGCATAGACTAAACATCGCTGAGAATGTCTAACATTTAGCATCATCAATATTCTGACATAAATAAAAATCCCGACCTAAACTTACAAAACGCAGCTTTATCAAACAACAACTCTGATATTGCTTGCATACAATAACATCGATTCATACAGCGTAATGAAAAGGCATTTATCGAAAATATTTACATCGGTAGAAAGTCAATCGGTATCGGCTTAATTTGTGGGGAATTATGAGGCGCGGCCCGTCGGGAAATCAACTTTACATTCAATTTGGCGCGCGGCACAGATAAAAACCAATCTCTTCATTTTTACCTGCGCTCGAGAATAAACGTTGATGTGATGCTGATTTTATTTTTTAAATAAATCGCTTCGCCTACTCGACGTTTTATTTATGCAGAATAAAATCTTTGTCGCTTCACCCGTTGCTTCATGCACACGCTTTGGAAAATCAAGAATAGATTTTCTTTTTGTAGTATCGTTCAATAGGGATCGTTACTATTGCTCATCTGAAAAAGGTGTGACGGTTGGTAGGTGCAGGCACTTAGTTGACAAGCTGTATTGTGTCCGCAAGTGCTATCCGAACGGAGGTATCGTTGTCGTAATCACGGTCGCGCGCAGGCAGCTCGATTCAATGAGATGAAATCACTATGCGGCTTTATGAATAATTCAGGTGCGGTCCACCTGACAGAGGGGGGGGGGGGTCTCTAACCTCCCCGACATGCCTTCCAGCCATGTATTGGATGGACATTGATAATGTTGTCGGCATATGAAATTATATTATCAGCGACCATAATACATCTATAGGCTATTATATCATGTCATGTAGGCGGTGTTGTTATACTTTTGCTTGACCACGCTGTGTTTGCATAACTCTAATTGTAGTTGAGAAAGTATCAGTGCTAAATTAAATTAGACGGGTGATTGAGAAGTAGTAATACAACGCTTTACGATAAAATCAACAATTTAATAATGTATTTACAACTAGTTATATTAATAAATAGAACAACTTTATAAATAAATTACATCAACGCTTAGTGGTGGTAGGAAATGGCGGGAGAAGAGAAGGTAACTTGAGTGAGGGCTGGAGCGGCACTGTAGGCAACCTTGGCGGGAGTGGCGTAGTGAGCTACGGGGGCAGCGGCGTAATGAGCCACGGGAGCAGCGGCGTAATGGGCCACGGGAGCAGCGGCGTAATGGGCCACGGGAGCAGCGGCGTAATGGGCCACGGGGGCAGCAGCGTATTGCGCGACAGGTGTAGCATAGGAGACGGGAGATGAGTAGGCGACCTTGGCAACGGGAGCAGCTGCGTAGGCGACCTTAGCGACAGGTGCCGCGGCGTAAGCTACTTTGGCGGGTGCAGGGGCAGATATTGGGGTACCTTCGTAACGGACAACAGCGTTGAAACCGTTCTGGTGGTCAGAGGTGTAATCTACAATGCGGTGGACACCATCGGGCTGAACGAGAGAGTAGGAGCCGTGAACGGCATCTCCCTGGCGAGCTTCCTGTTGCTGTTTGATGTCACCGCTGTGTTCGTCGTGGACTGAGTATTGGAATTCGTAGTGGGCTGGGGCTTCGGCTTCAGCGTAGGCTACCTTGGCAAGAGGAACCACTGGGAGAGCGGAGGCCACAGCGGCCAATGCAAGAACGACAAAGAACTGAAAGAAAGAATGAATATATATAAACATAATATAGAAACTATTTAAATATATAAAATATAACATTATACATAGAATGTTATATAAAAATTAAAAAACACTTAGTATTTGTTTAAACTAAAGGACGTTAAAACGTAATTATTAATGTTTAAGATACCAAATATTTAAAAATGACTTCTCCATACCTTAGCTGCCATTGTTACTTGTATGATTGTCCAAGTTTGACTATGATTATTTTCAAGTTGCACCAGTTTTTATACTTGATTATTTCGACCGCGACGGTGACAATTTTCGCCGGCGGCTGTAGGGCGTGCACTTATTAATCGGGTTGCGGGTGAAGGTTACAGAGGCACACGTAAGTAGATCGGAATGAAACGGGTACCTTGCACGACATGACATGTGTGACATAAGGCCAATTTCGATGCAACAAGGTTAAACTTTCGAAACCCTGTTATCTGTTGTCTGAAAAAAACACATTTCAAATGAATTTACGTTTATTTTAATCTTTATCTAATTCGTGGTATTAACACTTCAATCTAGAATCAAGAAAATATAAGAAATGTTTGCACTAATAAAGACTAATACGGAATGTTTAGTGTTTAAAACATAACACAAACGGTAATTTGCGTCTATGTATACATAAATATATAATAATAACTAAAGATTTATAGTGTTTAACTTGTTTTACTTATAGTAGAAAACTTATCTGTAATTAAGTAGTCTGTACGGATAAAGGTGTAAGAGTTATAATTAATTGTACTTATTGCAGCCAAAATCGAAATATAAGCAATTGACATGGAATTTATCACTTGTAATTAATTGTAAAATTGGCAAATGAAAGTCGAGTGAGTTCGAGGTAATCGCTTGATAAATAGTATCATATTACCTACTCATTATATAACTCATATATAACAATTCTTGGGTCTTCTTGAATCATTCTTGAATAATTCCTCTTGTATGATTAAGGTTTTATAATTACATATATATAAATCAATCATTATCGTGAAATTATGCCTGTTTGGCTTTAACTAATAAGCTAAATATGAATTATAATTTATGAGTTTTAATCTGCTCCGACTCGCGTTGTTGCGCTTTTTATGTTTTGGCAACCCTGTCTTTAGTTACTATCTTTTGCTTTAAATTATATTGCTTATTAAGAGTTAAATCTACATTAGACTGCCAAACAATGTATCTATTGATAGGCTAACTTTGGTTGTGAATATAAAAGCTGTTCAAATATTGTGGGATAGTGTTTTATTTTTGTAGAATTAAGATTTTTAGACTCCTTTAATTAAATTTATACTCTTGTATGTATTACTTATAAACATTAGAAGCAGCAGGTTACAATAAAACAAAAACTATAAACACACCTAAACAGTTAACAGGTTAACTTGTTAAACGCCTTTAATATATAAGAAATTTAAGAGCATCGTAAAACTTTTTATTTTACTTCTTTAGGATGTGGTAGTTTTTGTAATGTTACAAATTAAATAGCGCTAAAGGAATGAAAGCCTAGGTTTTCATTAACATATTGGTAACATAAGTCTGAATCTGTTTGGATTTAGAGGACAAAGATCCTTGTGTCAGCAATAGCTCAACATTGGCACAGTTTAATTCTTGAATAGACAATTCTTTTGTTATTTGAATTAGTCGTGTTACCAGTCACTATAATCTTATATGAAATATTTATTTTAAAAGAGCAGCTATAGAGTTTATTTCCGGTTGTTATCGATAATTTACTTAGAACCGGTGATAATGTAAATAATTTCGATTCAAAAGTGTCTTTATAAAGGCCTACTTGAATAAAGATATTTTAAGTTTGAGTTTGATAACATTTAGCTTAATGCGAATAAAGCTTCATTTTACAGTATATACTTCCTTAGTTTTGTGTTTAAGTGTAATTTTTTTTTCTTAAAATTATCAACGTAATTAACGAGCACGAACATTTCGGGGAATTGGCGCATAGGTCGCGATGCATGACCTAGATGGTAAAATGCAGTGAAGCCGTCGTATGTCTTATTGAATTTTCCTTGTGTATTGATAAATTTTTAGTCTTAAATGTAAACTTTTTGAAGTTTAAACGTTTTCGTTAAATTAATGTATATGTGTTTAAATACTTTATTGGATTTTAAATAATTAAGAGTTTCGTTAATTATCTACTATAGAGATCGGTGCGCTTTATGTACCCGTATTCTATAATTAAAGTAAAGTAGGCGATCTAGATATATGCTATGCTATGTAAATCGATAAATTATAAGCATGATGCTACTAATTACAAAAAAATCTACACATTACATTTATTTTAAAAGATTTCTACAGGTTCGAACACTACGTTTTTTACAATGCCTTCGTTACATAATTATCGACGTCAAATATGTTCTTTAATAACTTTCGAATAATATGACTACACAACAGTATTTAACTTTTAGCGTGACGTAATTTCTATCAATTTAGTGCTACATATTTCAAACAAGATCAACGAAGATAGCTGTAATAACTTATTACAATATTGTGACTTAGTGTAAGAGCTTATAAACTTTTTAAACAGCGATAACTTTTAAATAACCTGTTTTCAGAATACAGTAGGTGTCATACAGACACTCATTTACTTACACAAATGGTCGCTCATATTTCTATTGTTAAATGATTTAACGATAGAAATATAACTAGAATTCAAAGCACAATTTCTATATATATGTATTATTATGTATTAAGTATATGTGATATAATATTTATTTCTACCCGGCATTGCGTAATTTCATGACTCTACTACATATTTCCTTGGATTTAAATGTTAAAAATGCTTAAATACATCTTTTTATCTTACATTCCTTAGTTAAATCATATCTAAGAAAGAAAAGGCATTATATTATTTTGATATGAAAATTATTTTCTTGGTTCGAGTTGGAAGTAATTAAATAATTTATCTTTATTGAAATTAAATAGCAAAAAAAAAAATTCACAAACATATGTTGGCTCCTAGTCAAAAATATGGTAGCTTTTTTGAACGAATGTAATGACAACCTTGTCCATGGGAAATATGTAACCGGTTTTTATTACACGAATCTTAAAATACGTTTATGAACGGGTTGAGTAATATCTAATTAAATTTGTAGGATACCCTAAGGCTATGAAAGCACTAAATCTCTGATAATCAAAAAGGATCTTACAGAGTCCTCTCCTAGACTTTTTAACTCCATTATTGGAGTCCAGACTTCGAGTACCCGTGAAACAAAAATATGACTAGGATTATTGCCACAGTTGAATTTTGTTTGAGATATCAAGTAAATCACAATAGCAGAGACTTAAGAAGTATATATCCTAAAACATTCCTTGTTACGTCATGTATTTTAACAAAAGAAAGAAAGACTTGTAAGACAAACGATCTCATCGAGTTGCTGGACTTATTACATACAGTTTTTTGGTCGCGTCACTTCTCTTCTTCCACACATAGACAAATGGAAATAAATTTGCATATTAATCCTATATGAAATATATTTCATTAATAATCTAATATAAATAATATAATCATTACCTAATAACAAAAATGCTATATCGTAGGAATTACTATTTAATGAGATCTTAATCTTAAATTGTCTTTGGTTACATGAAATGCTCATTTCATATTGTAATGAGTATTGTTAATGAATGTAATCACCTTGTATGACATAACTTGAACTGGTTTTTGACCCGTGCATGCTCAAACCTACTTTGTTGGAAGGCTTTCATATATAAGCTGTGTATCTGAAACCAAAAGCATTATCTGATAACCATTCCTCCATTAAACATGGCAGCTAAAGTAAGTTGAAATTTAATAAATCAACATCAGAAAATTATTTATACAATGTTCTATCAATTTTATCGAACTTTATTTTTAATTAATGTTTATTTTGCAGTTCGTAGCCTTCTTCGGTTTGGTGGCAGCCGCTGCCGCACTTCCCGTAGTGCCCGTCTCTCATGTGGCTTACGAGCCTCAGGCTCCAGCCCATTATCAGTTCCAATACTCGATCCACGATGGTGTCAGTGGAGACGTCAAGGAACAACAGGAGGCACGTGAAGGGGATGCTGTCCAAGGCTCATACTCTTTTGTTCAGCCCGATGGTGTTCACCGTATTGTGGAGTACACCGCTGACAAGGACCACGGATTCAACGCTGTCGTGCGTTACGAAGGCACACCCATCCCTGCCCCTACCAAGGTCGCAGTGTCTGCCCCAGTGGCTTACGCACCAGCAAAGGTCGCATATGCACCAGCTAGCAAAGTATATTCACCTGTTTCTTACTCAGCACCAGTATACACCCCTGTCAACAATGTAGCATACCAAGCTCCCCTCGGCCATGTTACATACTCCTCACCAGTTGCCTCATACCACCACTAACTTTGAATTTGTTAACTAATTTATTTGTTGATTAATTATATTTTAATCATTTACATGTTATGTTTATTATTTCCCAACAACATTGTACCTACTCGAATATCTATATATAGTTACATATCTACTAATCCATATAAGCAACTATGCTTATATAAGAATTCTAGTGTATTCTTCTACCTGCTATCTAAGATCAACATCCAAATGGATAACAAAATATAAGATATTTTACTGCTGTTAGCTTTGTGTAGTCCAGTATATTGAGCACAGAATCTCTCATATATATGCATATATCACAATCTATAATAACTATTACATACACACAATAATAAATACGCTAGACATGTTTTTCTGGTATTAGACATTCTGTCCCGTTGTTTACCATCTGCAAACAAATGGAATTGCACAAGGAGGCGTCAAAACGGCGTATCCGATATCAAAACGTTATAAACGAAGTTAGAAGGAAGCGTGCGGGTAGTGTCGGTGGAATCAATTGAATTATGTAACATTATGAAGCGAGTGGCTCCCGTTACTCGGCACGTCCGTTCCCCTACGGCTCGCTTTGACGCATTACTCCTGACACCTATTCACTCATGTAGTTAAACTCGCGTCTAACCATTATAATTGGACCTTGCACTAGTCACGGAGTTGCTTCTCTACCCTCTATAGTTACAAAGTCGTGTGGGCGCCGCGTAGTTCTCAAACATTTGTCGGTATGGTTCTGCTCAACTTGCAAGTAAAACGCTACACGACGTACATTTATGATTGCAGGCAAATACAAATTGACAGTACTGATAGTAAAAGTGGTTGTTAGGATGAAGCGAGGGGCTTATAAATGTGTGATGTGAATATTTAATTTGGACGTGTAGCTTTTGAGCTTTGCAAGGGGTTTTCAAAGTGTTTTAGCAATAACGATTTTATTTAAGTTGCAAAAAATTTACAAGTAAGATTGGTATAATTTTTATGACTTTATAAGCAAAGAAAATGTCACTCCGTAGCACACGATCTATATCCGTGATATTGTAGAGAGCGCATATGAAGGTTCAAATCACGTATAATTTGTTTTGAGGTTCAATAGGTACGCTTCAAATAACTTTCATCGCTTAAAACAGCTTTGAAATATAATTGTCTACTTGGTAATTGACTTTGTGTATATGTATTTATGTGAGTGCATATATTCAAGTTGACACATACTTCGGTAGAAATGTGATTATTTTGCCTATTAATATAATAAGCTATATATAGCTTTCGATAAGCTTTCAATCATTTGTAAAAATTCGTAATAGTTAGTTATAGTCGCTATTATTTTATAAACATATAAAATCAACAAACATAACTACTTAGTACTGAACGTATTAATATTTTATTTAGTCAGTACGATCAAAACTGTGGTCGTTATTAAATGTTTTTGATGACAAAGGGTTGCGATAATCCGACTATTACAAAATAATGAAGCACAACAAAGCCGTATTGTGTAATGATAGAGAGATATGAAAGCAAATGTTGCTTTGCTTTACCCCCGGGACTTTACTGAAAGGGTTTCCATATTACGGAGTTTAGCGTTAAAATGGGTTAGGTATTGCGAATGTCATGAGTAGGAACAATTTCAGCGTGACATAAAAATGATTTTTATGTATAGCCAGTATAATAAGAATGAAATATATAAATAGGTACCTATTTCTACCAAAACAGGGTAGGTACTGTGAACTTGCGGAATCTAGTTTTTCCATTACTAAAGTAGATTTAAGATTTAACTCTGTTTTTAACACACAAGCATCAGCAATTGCTGCTAGTATGGTACATATTAATATGGTATTGCTCGCTGGTCAATGCTCTAACATGTTTGTACCTATTTATTGTAAGTTACAATTGAACAGCTTTGTGAGTCATCAAAAATTATTCACAGTTCGTGGATCGAGATTATTAAGATCCAAAAAGCATTGTTGCAATACAAGTCTGTCAATTATAACGAAACATATAAAGCGAATAGATACGGCAATTACTAGGGCAGGAAGAGCGCCTGCGCCCGCCTAATTGTTTCCGTCGACTTCCCCCTCCCTTCTTCCCCCCACCCCCTCATCCCACCCCATTGCTGACTAAACGATGAAATATGAAACTCAGAGGTTCGATTGGTCTTTGTAAATGTTTATTGACTTGTGTTATTACGCTTCAATAACACCATATTCAGTTGTTGAGATAGGGAGTTAGGCACGACGATATATTTATCTTATTATATGATTGCGAGAATTTTTAGTTCATTAGCAGACTACTCACGCCAACGGTATGGGTAAGGCACAATCGATTAGTGTTTACTCTTAACCCAAGTATAAAATACCTACGAAATACACTGATTATAAATTCGTAGCACAAACATTGAATATCATAACGAGTTGCAATTTGTAATTTGGCAACATTTTGATCAATGATGTTGTAACAATATCAACAATTTTTCCAGCAATCCGATACGGATCGTCCGGAAGCAATCTGCGTGGACACAATACGTTCGCATTGTTAATGCACGTGCCGACATGTGCCTGAACAAAATCGCGTACCCGTTCACGAGAGATTGCTATTTAGTTCGTTAGGCGTAACATTTTCGCTTCAATAAGCTAATACGCGTAAATACAAAGAATAAATGAATACAAAAACCTTTAAAAAGTGTTTTTTATATACCTACTTGAATTATATTATTATATTATTAAGAAACTCAAAAAGTTACGACTTATACGTTTTTATAGATGTGTCATTATATAATATTGAATGTTACATGTTAATTAATATTCTCTTTGCGGTGTTGACTTAGCAGACATCGCTGTCAAATACAAAGTGCGCAACCCTTCATTAGACAAGCTAATGATTTGCTAAACACTCCCTCCTAGGTATTCCCTCGACATCTGCTTTGTTCGAGACCAAAATCTATTTAATGATATCGTATTGCTAATTTTGGGATTAGAGTCGCGTTCCGTCGGTTATTGAATTATTCCGTTTGCGGGGGCTTCTTGCTCCCTCGGGAGGTTATGCGCAACGTTGATAAATACTTTCAACGACTTGGCAATTACATCGTAATTTAAAAAAAAATGCGCTCTTTTAATACTTTTTTATAGTCTGTACACTTTTATACTTCTAGGTATACTATAAGTAAGTTTTAAAAAGAGCGTGCACAGATGAAATCTTTAGCGGTTTCGGAATCATATGAGGTACTTTTAGCGATTAAAGTCTAGTATGTTATATGACCAGCCAAAAGGCTCAATATAAAAATCTTGACTTCCATACTCTCTTCAAATGGCAAAATAATAAATATTTTTTTCGAGTTTACATAGCATCAATTAACTACTTATAGAATACTGAAATAGTAACTAAATATCGTACATTCGTGCACCTAATAAAAAAAGGATATCACAGATATTTTTTTCTTTCATTCTTTCACACATGGTCGGTTAACTCCAATATAAGCTATTTGTAGCTTGTGTTATCACAATTGAACTGAATGATATAATATTTAATTAACATACTTAACATATCACCCAGACCAACAAATATAGTCGTCAATTAAATTTTTATCGAGGATAAAATTCCACCAAACCATCCAAACCATCTATTCGACAGTCTGGCAGGTTAACTATTGCGCCAACCGTCAAATCGTGGAGAATCTATGAATTTTACCTGACAATTAACCATATATTGACTTAATAAATAATATAGGTTAATTAACTGAAAATGTAATATATTAATTGTGCTACTAAAATATTGACACCCCATGACATCAAGACTCCTCGAATTTAAATAATCATTGAACCGAAGTAAATAATTATTCGTTAATCATAAGTGAACAGTGTCAACAAAGGACACGCATCAACCACTAGGAGCCACTCAATTAGCAGCGCTATTCACGATCCCCATTTTTTCACAGACAGTTTTCTGCATGATTGCGGTTGGTAACTTTAGTGAAGTCCCATCCATGGGACTGTTTTTAACTTGTTAATTTAAAGGAATAGTGGTGGTCATGGTGGTCAGCTATATATGTACCAAATGCAGAACTGAATAAAAAGATGTGATATTAAATATGTACTATTAAAATAAAAAAAAACATGAAAATACCTTCTAATTAAATTCAATTGAAATTTTATGTAATTTTTGTGGTGTAAAACTTATATCTTGTAGTTAAGTTAGTAGATTAGCGGTTCTTGAATACATACAATAGTTATAAATGGGAAAAGAAATCCAGTTGTATCAGAACTTAAAGACTTAGTATAATAATTAAAATGTATATTCATTGATACTTGATTCCGGTTGAAATACTATGAAGATCCTGAAAGCCGACGTTAATGTTATTATTTGGCAACATTTACTAAATAATTTGCTCGTTAAACGTCCCAAGCCGCGCCCCTCTAACTACCGTATTGTGTAGGCCCCTCGGGTGCTGGGTTCAACCAATACTGAACATTAATTACTTCAACGTCGTCTTTGTGTCGTATTTGTGGCAACATGCTCTTTTGTGCGCTATACCAAATTAATAATACTCTAAACGAGAGGCGGATTAGAAAACTATTGCAACGAACTCTTATAAGTCTCCTGATTACTTTTGCTTAATGCACTTATATATCTGTTAGTAACAGATTATAACGATCGAGATATTATTCATCTGACGAAATTGAATTAATAACTAACTGATATTAATTCAAAAAACACTATCGATATTATTAAATGGTAGCAAAGTTAAAATCTTATAAGAACCTGCGTTTATCATATTTCCGTTAACACAGGGAGAAATTCAAACCAAAACATTCAGCGTCATCCACGTAAATGCCTACCCAATACCCATTTACATGAAATATCAGTCGGTGAAGCGACAGACTTCGCATGTATGTAAATTTTCGCAATTATTTTCTCCCAACACAACTGTACGAATACGAATCTTGTTGCTTACGTCAACTGTGAATATATTGCTTCGTTTAGTACCAGTTAAATATGCTTGTTTCTATATAATCCTGTTATTCGTAGCTTTGATGAATTTTATACCTATCAATATAAATAGAAGAAGTTTAGAAGATTTGTCTGAATTTTACCTACATCATGAAATTACCAAAAATTTGTAGGTAGGTACGATGTTTAAAATTCTCTCCTTCCATGTTAGTCAAAAGTGTATGTATAAGTGTCATATTAAACTACTAGCTTTCCGCCGGCGGCTTCGCCCACGTGTAATTTGGTTGAGTATATAGCGTTTTTTAATGATCTCGACAGGGCTTTCTTTCACGGGCTACAATCTTGTTACAATTGGAATTATATATAGCCTGTGTTACTCAGGGATGGGACTTTACAGGATCGGATGATTCAGGGAAATCGAGGGCAACTTTCAAATTAACGTACAGGCAATTACTATTCTGACAATTTTATATTCTGATAGTCATCTTCTTATGTGGATGAGCTGATGATGGAAGGTAAAACTCCTCAGCGGTTAAGAGTTGAAAGAAAATTCTTACGAAGTTATGAGTACGAAATACGTACTTGTGAGGTTATTACTTATTAGCTTGGCCAAATAATAAAAGGTAAACCTCATTAAAGGATGTAGGTGGAAAAATGGATGCGGACAAACGATAAACGTCTCTTCACTCGTTTCCTTTTACTTGTTTGTATAAGTAGTGTTCACTCAAAATAATCATAGGGTAAAACGTTAATGAAAGTTTGAAGTGCATGGTAGTCATTACACAATGGAGCATCTTAATACCGCGATGGATATATTTGGCCTAAGTAGAAGTTCTTTAAAAAAAACTAAGACTCAACCTCGCACACTCACTTACACAGCAACACCATTGCACACACTGATACACACACACACTAAAATTTTCGTACTTCATATAGCTCCACTTGTTCATGTGTATATATATTTTTACTTATTTTATTCTGTTCGTGTTTTTTTTTGTTATTCTTTTTTCTGATCTTAGATTCTATTTCCGGTTCTATATTTTAACCTTATTTTGGCTTTATTTTTAAATTATTTTTATTGTGTAAACTGTTTTTGATAAGCTGTATAGGTTTAAGAAATAAAAAAATAAAATAAATCTAGGTTGATGACGAATTTTATCAACGCCATCTATCGAGCACATTGTTCAACACTTCAACCGCGCCCGCGCGCACTGCGTTATTTGTTATTTTTGTTACCTCTCATAAGTTTTAATATTAAGATTAACTTATATTAGAACATATTTAACAATATATAACTAATCAATCAATATAAGTGTTTAAAAATTTTGAAGCAGTGATTGAAGTAAATTTTCAATTGACCATAACTTCTTTTTCTCTTAACCGACAACGCTCCTAATTATATGTAATCCAACTGTGAAAACCGCGTTCAAATCCGTTCAGTACTTTTCAAGTTATAACGTACCAGACAGACAGACAGACAAGAATTCCAAAAATTGGTTTTTTGGTTTCTATGACTCTTCTTTAATTGCCTCCTTTCAGTTTTTTGGAAAAATATTTAATGTACAGATTTTCGATTTTTACTGTCTTATTATTAGTATAGATATAGTTTTAAAGACCCTAAAACGTTGAAAAGAAAACACCATCTTTTCATAGCGTTTACTAATTTTACAAGCGATAGATTTTTTTACCTATACTGTATTTTAAGGCTTCCAGCAGGAGGGTGTACAAATTAGTCTATCCGAAATACGTTTTCTATAAGCTTGGATATTTTATGGCTTTCTATTCAGCATGCACGAAAGAGAGCAAAAAAATGGGTTATGTTTTGCAAACGAAAAATGTTTGATTAATACTGGTATATTATATTTGACTCTACAAATTTTTATATTTATGTAACTGTCTGTTAGTAAGTGTTATTGTTTTAATTGAATGAATAACTATTGGTATAGAAAACGTAAACTATGTGTTAATTTACGTCAATTTAAGCGTATTATTTCAAATGTATCTTTGAAGGAATGAAATACACAAGCGGGTCTTTTTTAATAACTTTTATATTGAACAGGTTGGTATTTATCAATACAAAAAGTGTACATACTACAACTTCTATAATTGTATAAAAATAATTAATTCAAATAAAAGAATATTTTCGTTCAGGCTCAATTTCCACCGACCACATCGGAATATTGTGAGCTTTCAATACACTTCAATTCTCAGAGCAAAATGGAATAGGTGTTCTTGAAGCCTCGTTAAATATTCGTATCTGAAGCTATCGGCTTTGCAGTTACTTACTAGCCAGGCCGCTTAATGTTTTACAAAATAGACTTTATCGTAAAGCAATAAAGTTTTCATTTCGTTGCTCAGTTGCGGTAACACTTGGGGCTACGATATCTCCTTTTAGGTTTCGTATAAAGTAACTCCACAATTCATATAATATTCGATTTTAGGCAATACGTTAAGGTCAAATGGAATTCTAGAGAATATGGAATTAAGTTTAGTTATTTATTTACCAACAGGTGGCGCATTGATTGATTCGATTTCCGTTAAGGTCATTCGTGTGATATCATATCTACGTTATAGTTTGTAGTTTATCAGTAAAATATCACATGTAATATATGTAAGGGCTAAATGTTTTAATGAGTCAATACAAAAAGCGTAGATTTTTACGAGGTCCGTTTTTATATGACTTAGTTGGTCTTAAGTTAAAATGACTATTGCACTCGCGCGTTTGTACGCGCGTAAATGAAATCATCAAAATCGCGTAATGTACTGGTATTTAAATTTTATTAGTTTATATATTTTCTACATAAAGATACCTTGGCATTATTTATTACAAAAAAAAATTACTCACCGGATACTCGATCGGAAAAGATTTCCTAATTCTTTCGCGTGGGAGTTTGACCCAGACACTAAACCTTTTGTGTAGTATAGGTGGGCAACATCTCCCAATTGAAGCATTTAGAACCAACAATACTCTTTAACGTTCATCTAATCCGAGATTAAGATCCTATCTGTGCAGGACATGATAAACACTTCACGCGCAAATAAATTCATCGCTATGTCTAGGAGTCAGATAAGTAAAAAAAAAACCTCGTTGATTATGTTATTTTTCAGTTTATTATATAACTTAACTAATTAATTGTAAATAAATTATTAATGATTTTTGATACAAAAAACAAATGACAGAGAATGTATCATTATTAAAGAAATAAATGCAGCGTCTCCCCAGCTTTAATAATATGTTAATTATTTTTGTATTATCGCAAAATACATATGTTATCCTGAGTTATTAAACATCTAGTTATACCTATCTTAATTAACAATTTGTATTTTTTTTATCTAAGCTTTTTGACGTGTAAGAAAAAGTTGGCGCCTGGAGGCTAGTTAATAAAAATAATCAGCATCTCCTAGACCATTTCAAGTACAGTTATTTTGAAGTGTAGAAAAAATACTGACCATCATGACGGGCTGTCATCGGAGATGTGATGTATTGTGTTCAAAATACAGTTATTGTTGGCAAAACATACATTGTTGTAGGCATGCGACCAATAGCCGGACATACCGCTTTTAATTGAATTAAATATACTAAGATTTGGTGTGAAATTTGAGTGACCACGCAGATGGCAGTAAAGTTATGATTTGTTGAATGTGGATATGTGGTTCAATATAATGTGTATCATTTAAGCCATTGCAGGTGAGGTGCGTAGAACGAGTGCGTAGAGTAAGTGGGTTTTTTTCATTCATTGATCGCATTTCCCAAACCAAACAACGAAATAATTGGTTGTCTTAATTTTTTCAGTTAATAGACAAAGTTACTAACTTTAATAACAAAAAGTAATTCTTTCAAAACTTACAGTTTTCCACATATAATAAAATATGCTTAAAAATTAAAAGCTATTAATAATAATATTATCGTTAATTACCCGAGTTGAATCAAATAGACACAAAAGTTGAACACAAAAACGAGACAAAACGTTCCCAAGGGTTAAAATTTAAGCAGTTTAAATATTTATGTACTATTTTCGTATTGTCAAAACAGAATAATTCGACAGCGGCAGAACAATGGCATTGTTCGTTCTAAATGTTTTTATTTCGAGCACTCAGCTTCCGTGACCAAATGGGAATTAATCTGTGGATTTTAAGAGCCATTGTAGCTCATTGAGCTGTATCAATATTGAGGCCGGACGAGTGTCGAGGGCGCTTCTTTATAATTTGGTGCCATTATGGACAGATTACTCTTGAGTATTTAATCGAATGAGTAATTATCGCTTAGTGAAATCGTTAGGTATTCATCGATTGAACATTTTAGATATTTATTATAGAATTTTTTAAGTCATGAGAATTTTACATTGTAAATCACCGCTATTAAACAATGTAGTCCTGGGAGCACTACGAAAATAGATATTATATATACAATCAATTCAAATGAAAAATCTATATAATAGGAAATTTTGTACTAAAAGAAGTGTAAGGTTATATATTTTTACTTTTAGAATATTTTTGTAAGATGTATTGTTTCGATACCTACAGGTTACATACTAGTCTCGAGTAGTTGTTTATAGGGTAATTTCCATTGAAAACAGTGGTTAACACAAACATTTGTAGGCCATAACCAGTAGCGTGAAGTTAGAGAATCCCACAAAGGAGCGGAAGCAAGTAATCCACTTAGTGTCTGTTAATCCTGGCCTGTCATTGTTGCTCGAGTGCTTAATTCGATCAGCCACGTTACATTATTCATACGGAAATGTATTGGTGCGATACCACCGTGATTTGTTTTGCTTCATTTAACATTACGCTTAACTGCCAACAGCAGAGATAATATAATTAACCTATAAGATATATTAGGTACATACAATTCCAACCTTTTTGACGTAACAGCGTAAGTAAGTTTTGCGCTATTAACATACTGTGACATCAATCAATGGATAATGTATTTAACTACTGTATAATTAAAAACGACTTTGAAGACTTCTGAAATTTTATTTAAAGAGGAATGATTTGAGCCCTCTGCGTGAAACGGGAGTTGACGGAGTCAGACGAATGTGTAAAAAGTATTTGAAAATAAAAGATTTTTATGATATATTATAACGTACGTAAGAAAACACAATATCCTTTTTTTTTACTTAAAATACTCTACAATTGCCACTTACAAGCACAATGCGCAAAATATGACATTTTCATATCTTAACCATGTATCTTTACATTCCTAATCTTCAAATCTACCACCAAGATAATGCGACACCCTAAAAAATATTTATTGTGTTTATACAAACGTAGGTGGTAATACGAGTACTTATTCAAAATATTAACTCGGGAAAGGGGACGTAATTCTTTGCGATATTAAAAAAACACTTAATAATATTATTGGGTTCTAATTTCGTTTGTTAATCGTCAACTATAAAAGTGTCAGAGGACTACAATAGAGGTGCTAACACATTGAATGCAGGGCGCTAGTGTTATGTTACTTTAAAAAATGCGAAATTATTTATAGGAAAATGTACGTTATTGTGTGAAGGTAAGCTTTATAATCGTTTGCCTATTAAAATAAAAGATTGTTCAAGTGTCGCAATACATTTTATATGCATTAATCGGTTTTTGTGGGATATTTTCTGTGAATAGGTAATGGTGTCTATTATTAGCCACTGAAGTTATTTTAGGATATAAATAAAATATTGTAAAGATTTCTTAGAAAATAGCGAAGCATACGTTTATGAGTAGATATATCGATAGGTTGTCACATTTGAAATGGAAAAACTTAATAGGTGTAAAAGTAAAACGCACCTTTTCCTGTCGAAATAATAATATGTAGGTATTAAGTATTTTTTATTAAAATTATACGTTAAAAAGGTTTTTTATGCATATGAAATACTTTTACATGCTTAACCTTAAGTTTTCCATATAATTCATGTCATGATGTCATGAAATCTTCTCGTTATGTAAGAAATAAACACATGAAAGCCAGTCGACAGCCGCGCCGTCGGTGCTCGCCTCCCCGATTTGCATAAAATTATCACAAAATTATTATGGACGCCGCGCAGTTAATACCTCCTTTGTGACGCCAAAATATTTTGCGAACAGTTTTCCACACAAAGTCTGTAATTCAATATTGAAGCGGGCGGCATTTAACAAGAAAGCCATTTACATTCTAAATATTATGCCAAAGTTTTGCCTTGAATTTGATGTCGCAGAGTTTATGCTGGATAATATTTTAGTAAGGTGGATATATAGTTTGCATATTTTTGTGTTATGGCCTGCTCTGTCATGATGTTTAAGTATTCCAAACTTACAAACGTTTCCGATGTTCCGGAAGTTTTATTTAAAAAAAACTTTTTATGAATATTTTATTGTGTAGTAAGCTGGTAAGGTTTGGGATAGTTTATATATTAATTTGTCCCTAAGCATTAAATATTATAATTCAATAACCAAACATAAGAATTGGAGATAAGTATGTCAATATCTTATGATCTTAGATTAATACAATAAAGAGAAATTAAATAATACAGAAATAAGTTAGATCCCAAGGAATTAAAAGAATTTTATAGAGTCATTATACAGATTATAGGTATTGGACCGGCTTTAAGGCAATACATACACGAGACACAAATTCATAAAGTCGAGTCTTCACGAGTCTGCCGCGTAATACAAAACGATAAACGACGACGTAGGAACGACGGACCTACATTTAATACTGTACTAATATAACTAACATAATTGTTGAATATATACAAACACAATAAGGGAGACATAATGAGCATTGGAGGGGGTGAACAATATGAAGTACAGGGCGGGGCGATCCGCCTTCACTTTACGTCAGTAATTAAAACATTAACGGTTTTTAATATTTACTTATACACAGTAATACAATAACCCATTTACATTAAATTGGTAACCAGTTGTTGGCAACCTTTAAGGTGGTATTATAGAACTGTGCTTGTGAAGCAAGGTCCCGCCCAAAACAATTGAGTGTGTGTCAATTGAATTTTATGACTACGGCAGATCCCGTAATTAAGTGCTTAACAAATTTTGTTATTTGTGGTGAGAAAGGATTTTTTATATAACACGCTTCAGATTGAATTAATTGACTAACGATTAACGAACGTTTTTATATAGAACGAACAAATTTTGAGATATATGCTCGCTGTCTTAAATAATTTTTCAATTCGAAATATTAGCAATTGCATCAGTAAGTTGGTATGTATAAAAATTGTCTGAACACTTTATGTATTAATTAAATGAACAATTCCTTTGCTATTAATATAAAACGGTTGGACAAATATCCAAAAATTAGAATTCGTTCAGCGTTCAGGCCACGTCGAGTCTTCGTTGTTGTTTGTCGATCAATTCGTTTGTTTTACGTCACTACTATCCGCACGTGACGCGAGCGAATGGTTGTCTATAAATGGTCTGTATTGTGTATACCTACTGAGTATGGAGTATGACTTGTTGTCGGAAAAAACCGTTCTTTTAGTTTGTTATTCTTTATCAATTTGTAATTCAGTTTGTCTTTGTAAAGTATGTAGATTTGAGATAATAGAATTGTCCATATTTAAATATACGAGTAACCTTACGGCTAAAGTGTACCTATTAAATTAACTACCTTCAAATGTTTTTCTTGAGGAACGAATGTCTTTAACTTTTAATAAAATAATTAGTAGTTTTCTTAAGTGTAAGTACTGTTTTCAGATAAAATTATTTAAAATTTATGTAATAAATTCGTTTCTGTGGTTCTCTTCTTTTATAGATTATTAATTTATTAAGTAGGTACCCGTCGTAGTTACCTAAGTATCTAAATTTAAAATGTCAACAAGTAATTTACAATAAACCAAATAAAATAAGAGTTCTACGCAAAATTAAATTGGTAGCAATCTAGCTGTATACTTAACAAATAGGTAAATATTTCCTGTAATTTCCTTTTTCCGAAACACTGCTTCACAAAGCAAAAGGAGACATAAACAAGATGGCGTATTTAAATGGGCGGCAACGGCATTGTTGGCGCGAAACGTTCGCTCATTCTGCACTCTTCGCTCTCGCTCTGAAAGCTTTATTTTCATTCCTCGTTCATGGTGCTCACAATGCTTTATAAACAAAACGTTACTTAAGAAAATATACCTTAGAACTAGCTGATAAGGTTAATTTTTAGATGTCAGCTTTGTACTATTGATTATGTCACATGTGAAACTGTTGCATGCGCATCTATCCTCTTTTCTCCTGCACTATAAAGTGTATTTTTATATGTGCATCTCTTTCTTGCGCACCTCCTGAGAAGTAATGTGTTATTGCTTGTTGTGATATCTTCGAAATAACAGGGAAGTACTCGGTACGAAGTTGTCATTTGCAACGGTTTCAAGTAGTGACTGCAGAAAAGGCTTACCATTAATTGTTGGATAAGTATCTATGAACAAAGTCTAATTCAGGTAGATCATAACAATTTAATATTCCTGCATATTACCGATGTAGAATACGATTATATAGGTAATTAAGTCACTTCCCTCATAATTACCTTTAGGTATTTATACATTTTCTCGACTTTGTATATTCTGAGTAATATTATTATGATGAATTTTTACACCTGCGCCAAATAGTCCTGTCAGACAACGAGCAACATCTTCACTTTAAGTTGATAGGTCGGTAAATTATATTTAAACAATAATTTTTATTTTTCATGCTATTAGATTATATTTAAATTCTATTATTTAATTGTATATCAAACTCTCATATTGACGCTGCGCTCTGTACGCATAGACTTAAGGCAGGGTGCGTGGAGTTGCAAAGCCGATAGAGAGTGGGGCGTCGCTAAACAAAAACACGTATACAAAGAGCAGGCGTGCGCTGATTGGCTGACGTGTCAAAAGCACCCGCCCCCCGCGTTGCCCGCCCCCCCCACCGTTTGCCGCTTGCCGGGACTGACGTAGGCAGGCCGCACTCGTGCACAGACCGTTGTCGAAACATGTGTAGCGGAGCTGAGGGAGGCCCGTGGCCTCTCGGCAAAGACGCACCCTCTGTGACCGCCGCCGCGATTGACCACTACCGGCTTCAACTCTACAATTATGCTATTGCTGAACGCTTACGGCTGTATCCATCTTCAGTTGCCCCGTGCTATGGACCTTATGGACCACGACTCGCCCTTTCCATGTCTCTACTACAGCAGCGTGCGCTGCAACCGGAAGAACCGAAACCACAACACAGCTACATTGGCCTAATCGCTATGGCAATACTGAGTTCACCCGATAGAAAGCTTGTTTTGTCTGATATCTATCAACACATCCTAGACAACTATCCGTACTTTCGGTCCAGGGGACCAGGATGGAGAAATTCAATTCGCCATAACTTATCACTGAATGATTGTTTTGTCAAAGCTGGAAGATCGGCTAATGGAAAGGGACATTATTGGGCAATCCATCCAGCAAACATTGAAGATTTCCGGAAAGGAGATTTTAGAAGGCGCAAAGCGCAACGGAAGGTACGAAAACATATGGGTCTGGCTGTGGATGACGATGGAGAAGATTCTCCATCTCCGCCGCCGCAGTCACCTCCACCCACAACCTTGCCTCTGCCCTTCTGGAGCGGGAGCCGCGTACCAGGAGTTGTTCCGCCGCGAAAAAGACAATTCGACGTGGCCTCTTTACTGGCGCCGGATGATGCACCGGATAAAAGACCTCGAAGGGACAGTAGCTGCGAGGAAGAGGTTGAAGAAGATATAGATGTAGTTGCGAGTGATCAAGAAGATGTTAAATTAGGGGAAGATGAGTCTCGGACGCCGGTCGCTCCGACAGCTCACTACCCGCTCCTCGGTGGCTGGTGGCCTGCTCTGGACCCCGCCCTTCTTCAACAATTAAGAAGGCATACATCTTCAGCTGCTTCCTCAGCTCCTCCTAGTCCATCGGATCAACAACGCCCGCCGGACACCTAAATCACCAAACGTTACACCATGTTCCTTGTGTAAAATACTGTCGAACATTTGTTGTATGTACAGTTTGTGAATAGTGAGATTATTTCGTTTTCAAAGATTGAACATTAAATTTTTTTAAGAAATTATTTCCGTTGTTCGGTTATAATCGGTGCTTTAAACACTATGTTCTTTTGATATTACCAAATTACAATATTACACCATGAACTCCAACATTATTACAAAACAGTAGACGTTTTAAATAAATTTTAATAATAATGTAACTAAATATGTAAATTATAGTGATTCATAAAATTAAAATCTAGATTAGTAGGTGAACCTACATTTTACTTATTATTAAAGTCTGAAAAACGACCAAGCGATTGTAAATAGCTGTGTACTTAGAGTGTATGTTTTTGTATATATTTGATGGTTAGTCCTGTTACTATAATGATGTATACCTACTTATGTTGTTGCTAGAAATATTAAACATACCTAAAGTAAGAAAAATCTATAAAAAATAAAATAGAAATTTTGAAATCTAATTAACTTTTTATTTAAACCTTCGTACTTCATATTTATAATAAAGATATCGACTTTAAAATTATGAACTTAACACCTTCTTTATTATTTAATATCACCAACAAAATAAATATTAAATTTAAATCTAACATCTTAATACTTCTTAAGTATTGTAATTGCTTTTTAAGTTGTATTCGTTGACACTACAATTTAATATATAGACTTAAAGACACCAAGAATATCTTTTTAATAATCTAATAATTTGTTTTAAGATAAATATGATGACTCGCTCTTAAATATTTCTTTATTATATTATTTCGCAAATATTTGATTTTATTTACAAAACATTGCATATACAATCGCAGTTTTGTATTTATTGTTTTGTAGCTTCCGCATAATAGTTACATGTAAATAATTAATTGATTATTTGATAAAATTAATAGGTGCTATGTAGCGCCTACCGAGAAATATTCCTTAATGATTGTCGTTTGTTATATTTCATTGGAAGTGATTATTTCTATGTTGCGGTTGATTGAGTATTTTAACTGCAATTTAATTGGATTCGGGTTGCTCCTAGCTTGGTGCCGCCAGCCAGGCGACTTATTTCAGTTTTATAAATCAAACTATGTTTGTTTTCAAATCAAATCAAAAATATCTTTATTCATATAGGTAACTCAATAAGTTTTTTTTTCGACTCTACCTTTACTGCCAGTTCCCAAATCAAGGGCGTAAGGCGAAGTAAGAAACTCTCCGCCACTCCTTTAAATCGCCAAGCATGTTTCACAGTACGGTTGTAAAGACCTGCAACCATTTTATTACTCCACAAACGATTTTAAATGTAACTTCACGTAAAAACTCTACACATAGTCATAAATTCACCTAAAAATCCACACAGAATCCCCTGCACGCAAATAAATGAGCCTTTTCAAAACAAATGTGTTTACGCGTCAACCGTAAACAAAATATGTCAATGCCATACATTTTACAAACCCTCTCTACGATTTTATTAAACAATAAACACACATTATTATTATTATCTTACATTACACTCCCGTTTATGTCGAAATTTATTGCTATTTTATTGTTAGTTCGATCCATCCATCCATCCATATTTGCGTATTTTAGCAAGATCGATTGTACTGCGCCCCAGTCATTCGTACCATTCGTACATTCATTCATTTGTACCTAGTTGGTATATCTGAGTAGATTATAAGTACCTAATGGCAACGTATACCAGACTATGCCTGTAAATACTATATCACGGGTAGAACCTATGTCTCATAATCGTAGCGCAGTTTTCTTAATGTTGATAGTTTTACAACGAAACTCAAAGCTAGGCAGAGGTAATTATGACAATCTAATACGTATTATAAGACATAGATTATAAATATTATTACCTAATGCTAAATTACAGGCGTTTAAATCCTCAATCCCTTAACATTAATATTCTTTGTTCGCATTTAAAGAATCTATTAACAAATGAATCACTTAAAACATATTTGTTTTTTTTTTCTCTGTTAACACTAATGACCGTGTTTTATCTGCGTGTGAAATATTTAGTCAATTTAAGTCGGCATTAAAATTGTGTATTGTTTTTGAAAACGTTTCGCATTGTCCCTCGGTAATTTTTGTAAGAGAAAAGTGGATCTTGCCTTTATTTAGGTATAGTTCGAAGGAGTTTTTAATGGGATTCCTGTTTATGAAAACACTAGTTTATCTAGTTTCAATGGTATTAATATAATTGATAAAAAACTAGAGTTTATGTATAGTTCAAAAAAATCTACTTTTATTGGTTTTAATATAGTTTTAATTACTTTGCGTACCAATAACATATAAAAAAAATTGACGAAAAATATTTTTTGTTGACATTTGACGTCAACGTCAAAAGACACGTCACTGATTTTTCCCCTTATCGGTCTGATAAAAACCCTTTCAGGACATAGGTGAGAATTACATACAAAAGGTACAAAACCTTTGAGTTAATCCTAACTTTAGGATAATAGAAATAGTCAGGAAGTTGACGCACTCTTCCTTCAACCTGTTTGTGGTTTACGGATTATGAAAGATGCCATTGTTTCGGCGATTACTAGATAACATTCATTTTTAACAAAGCAGGCCATAGAAATGCGTAAGAATGAGAGAACATATGAGGGTTTTTAGACAACGGACGATAAGTCAGTTCATTTATGATGTGTTAAAATTGAGTAAAATAATTTTAACATTCCATATCGATTTGTATTCCCAAGATCTAATCATCGAATTGTGCTATTCGGGCACTTTATTGATCTACATAAAAAAGGAAAAGGTTTAAATAAATAAAGGCTATAGGTATAGCTGTATATAACACCACTGAAACTATTATCTGCGAGGATATAAAAGTTATCCATTGTTCATAATAAATTCTACTCAATAGGTACTGCTCATCAGAATGCTGTAAATGTTATATATATTATACCTATTTCATAAATTACTTCTAAAACTGACGAAAATTTGAAAATTAGTTATGTTCTTAGATATACGGATGTAAGACAATATATGTTAATCCATAAAACCTCAACCTTCATCTTCTTCTGTCTATCAATTATATAAAAAAACGAATCTCAACTTTCTGCATGCATTTGAACACATCCAGCCGATACTTATATGGTGTATAGAAAGAATATCCTCTAACGAAATTTCGCATAGCGTCAACTGAAAGAGTCCATTAAGCGAGCATTGAGGTGAGAGTGACCGGGCCCTCGCGAATTGCCTCCAAATCTAAACGCTTCCAATTCCAAGTGACTACAAAAGGCGACTTTTAGCTGCAACAATGAGTGAATGAAGCAAATTACGGCTTTTTCGCCTCTTGAAAGCGCCCATCGGTGCGGATGGAGTCGCATTGTCGACGAACGGTTTGCACGCCGAAACAAACGTTAACAATAAACAGTCAAAAGGAAAGTGTAGTATTTTGCGTGACGTGCGTTTTACAAAGGGTGCATGTAATAGGTGTTAATGTGACAGAATTGCTGAACATACTGAATGCCGCCGCGGGAGTCGCCCTCGCGTATTTTTATAACAAATCATCGACTTGATTATTGACAATTGTTTTGTAACGGAATGTTTTATTTTGCATGGTGATGTAAAGGGTTAAAGGTTATATGACTAACGCTCTTTGAAATTATATTAATGACGACTGTTAATAATGTCTCGTCTCAAATAAAACGAACGGTGAAGCAAAGCAATGTAATATATATTTTGATGGTTTATTGAACCTTACAAGTTTTATTCATACAAATATATTTAGTATCATTGCTAGACTTATATAAACAAATTAAATAACTTTAAAAGATTTGATCCCAGATTACTCGTAATGCTGGCAGCAATTCCCCTTTTTATGGAAATACTTATTCGTTGAGTGAGAAAAGCACCAGCCCTTGGATCACCAGTATTGACAACTTACTTATATCTTACGTGTATCCCAAGGTCCAAATGTCTCTACTTGAATGGGAACAATAAATTAAAATTAAGTAATTGTATACAATAAATGTACCTAACATATTTTTTTTTGGTATCATAGTCTGTGTATAAGTAACTTAATACCTATCAAAAAGAACATTAGAGGCGTCATTGCGCAATAAAGCGGTCAACACTCGAGCAAACAAAGGGTAGTTTTAGGACGCCACAATGTGATACCAATTAGGGTTTTATTATCGCTATTGCAGCAATAAACTTAAGGGTTATATTCGTGTGATGTAATTGTAGTCGAGTAGATGGTTCTAGTTCAAACACCAACAAAACAAACATCGCTGAAGAGCTGTGGAGTGGACCGCCCGCAGATTCGCACTTCAGACCCTTCAGGGAATAGAATATGATATAGGGTAGATGGAAGTAAAATTTGGCAATGTCCGGTCAAACAAATGGTTTTTTTTTTTGATAATAGTTCACACACTGCACAATGTTCTACCACGTTGCTTTATCTTTGCTATTTTTACAAATAAATCCATCTAATGTATAAAAAGCTTTTTTCAATATTGTTTGATTAACTTGGGATTTAAATTTATTTACAACGGCTATTCGTGGAGTATATAGTGCGTTTATAATTTAAGGTCCTACAGCATAGTGACTACGCATCATAATTGTCTTGGCACCATATACTAAATATATAAAATTAAATATATGTAAGTAGACTTACCGTCCGTATTACGATTCGGTTAATACTTAACGTAAATTAACATTAGGCGCCGGCGTTTAGACTTAAGACTTACTCCTCCGTCACTTTACTCTACAGAGACATATTCATCGGATAGATGTTTCATAACTCTCATACTTCATCATCATATGAGGCACAAAAATAACATTCTTTATATCGATATAATCATATCGATTACAATCAATCTAACGCGTGGGCTTAGATTGACAATCTCTTAAGCAAACAAACACCAACGCATCGACCACTCGACGGCGGATTCATTTCGAATAAAAAACGTACTTATTTAAAGAAAAATAATATTAAGTACCGTTTAAATATGTTGCCGGTGGTCTCATGTTGTTGATAAACACTTAAAAATATGATCAACGTCTTATATTTATTTTGTGATTGCTTGTAAACGCGTATTCGTCCGTGTTTTAACATCAAGCACACAACTGTATCTACTAAGGATATATCTTATTATTGAAAAATATGGTTGTTCTCACTATAACGTAAACGTGCTTGTATTTTCCAATGCCCACCGGTAGTCAATTGCTTTTTTATTGGTTTATATATAGAGATATTGTGCATGCTTTACAACCGTACCGTAGAACAAACTTGGCGTGGCAGTAGCAGAGAGTTTCTTGCCAGTTCTTCTTATCCACCTTACGCCCTTAATTTGAAAAGCATTAAATAGAGCAGAGATTTTAAGAACAGGCAATAAATGTGTCGTAGAGTCAATGTTTTTATATATTTTTTGACGATTCACAAGTGTAAGAAAGTTACCTATTTGAATATATAATAGGTACTTTTGATTTTAAATAAATTATATTGTATTAATTTTAAGCACTTAGCTTTTTCTTTTTGTTGTTATAAAATCTATAAAATCGTTTCACGCGGTTTCCCGTTTTGCATTTGAGCTGTCGATTAAATCTCAGACTGTTTTATATCGCGATGAGTTTATAGTGTAGTCATTTAATACACAAGATTAATTGTATAATTCAGATCAACTAATACTTAGTTTAAGGTGTTTGATTTGTATTCAATTGTAATATAAAAGAAGAAGAGAAATTAGTGTACGACTCGCCCCAGGCCCCAGTAATCAGCATCTGTTTCCTCTGAGCCACAATTAAATGTACACACGCGAGCGACTTCCAATGTCCTCACTCATGCACAAATCGACATTTTATTTCAATTATTATGGGAATGGTGACGGGGTTCGCTGATGTTTTTATTTGACTAAACGCAAATTATGATTCTGAATAATATTCTCATATGTTTGAATGATTGTAGTCTAGCTAGGTTAGGTTTTTAACTAGAATTCTATAAACAAACGCTATGTTTAATTTGATATTGCATGCGTTGCCTAAACCTAGTTAGGCAACGCATGCGAGTTTGGTGAGGCGATATGTATTTCTACGCCTAACATCACAAAATAACAATTCATTTAATTTACATTTAACCGATATATAGATAAATTCTCCAAACACAATTATTTTTAAATAGAAACAGCACAAGGCTCATAATCATAGTAGATATAGTATAATTATATATTTCAAATTAAAAATATATATGTAGTTTATTCTATAAAATAGTCGTTCAGAGGGTGGTATTAACATGTATATCCCTAATATTAACAATTTATCTACTAATCTCTTTGTGAGCCAGAGGTTTATCGATGAACGAAATAGTTATCTTATAAGATTATCTTTTTTAATGCGTTGTAGGATTGTAACTACTTTTAAAAAGAATATCATTATGCGTGGCAGACATAAGTTTAGGTAGTATTATGAATTTGTGTGATTTTTTTAAAATATAATCCACTTTCGTAAAAAAAAACTAAAAAAGTTAACGGATTGTGATTAAATAGTACTTTCCTTATCCAACTGCCATTAATAAAATTTATCGTAAATAATAATAATGACAATATTCAACCAACAAGTACTTGTGCGCCTCTATAAACATATTAAAATCGAAAAAATTTGATCCCAATATCAACAGTTGGCGTATTGTGGCGTGAAGTTTTGTAAGAGAACCCTTCGTGGAAGCAGCAGTGTTGACACAACTCGAATGACAAAAGACCCAAACTAAGACTTGCCCTTCTGAGATTATGACAAACGTTTGACAAGATGACTGGTGATTTCATGGTATATCCCACGATTTAATTATTAGTAGAGTATTTACATATCTATCACATACATCGCGGAAACTAGATACGCGACCGAATAATCAGATATACTACATACAATATATTTACTTGGGTCTGTCTATATATTTAGGAATGTACATAATCAATGATCATCACGGTTCCGATAACACGAGCGAAACTGTTTAAATAAACAAAATTTTAGCATATTTTTCCTAATATAATTTAAATTACATTATCTAATATATAAAATTCTCGTTCCCTTACTCCTCCGAAACGGGTTGACCGATTCTCCTGAAATTTTCTGAGCATATTGAGTAGGTCTGAGAATCGGCCAACATCTATTTTTAGATATTTTTTTTTTTGGCAAAACAGCTAGTATATATATATATATACATTAAATTACAATAAGTAATTTTTTATTTGCACATGAATCGCGATTGTTAAATTCCAGGTATAACGACAAACACGCAATACAAACATTAAACATTTTATTGAAGACACATTCGTTGCGTAAACACAGTTCAAAAAACTTTAAAGATATCGGTAGCTCATTAATGGACGAAAGTTTTGCCCAAATATTTGTTGATTGCGGCATTATCGTAATTATGAGTGTGTACAAAGAATGGTAGTTGGTATGGCAGGAGACTCATTAGAAACACATCACGGTTTAAGTGTCAATAAATACGCAGCGAGTCGGAGAGACGAAAAATGTTCGTTTCTTTATTGGTCCACACGAGTTATATGGACATACAGATTTTTAGCGAAATACTTGTTATAATGTATTTTTAGACTACCTAAATGGTTACCAAGTGGGCCTGCGCCGGAGACCGGATTTAATTCCCAATACGGTCAGCGTTTGTGTATTATTAAAATATATACCGGGGATCGCACTCTTTGTTAGACAGTCCGCAGCAATAAGTTTTGTGCCAATCGAGTTGTCTAAACTCACTTTCCGGGTGTGTAACTAAAAATACAGTTTAAAAATGGTTCGTAAAAAGTATTTTCAATGAAGATTGTTTCGACTTAAATTAGATTAGGTACACCATATCATTCCAGAAATCTAATATTGCTCAAACAATTCGAATGCATATTATTATTTACATTGTTAATGTAAGATTTTTTTGACTCGCTTAATTCAAATAAACATATTGGAATAGGCTTGTACAATACGTAATAAGAAGTTTTTATTTTTATAAATATATGCATGCATTTGTCTTCGGAGGAGTACGGTAACTAGCATTGTGACATGGAAATTTAATATTTTAGATTTAGTAGTGTTAACAGTCTATAGGAATATTTATGTCAAAAAAACTCTTGTGTCAGTGTGTCATCAAGGAGTGCGTACAAGAGCATTAACAACAACGCAGGAGCCGTTTCGGGTTACATCTTATATACTGTGCAAACATACGATAGACGATACCTAACTAAGTGAATGTACATTGTACAAACATAAAGTTTTGTAGCCGCTAAATTAAAAAAAACCTCTTATTCATTGATATGCCTAAAAAACTTAAATAATACTAAATATTTTATAAGAAACTAATTCCGACTGAATACAGTATAGGTAAATAAACTATTGAATAACCGACGCGGCTCCGTTCGTCTGATATAACGATAATTAATTTATTTTCATCGGAGGGTTTGCACCGAAATGTGTGCCAAGGTCTTTACTGGATCGGTACTTATGTTTTTAAAAATCGAAGCTCTTTAAAGATGCAAATAAACTTTGGGTATCGACTAGTCGAAAAGGCAAAAGAATTTAAAATAACTTAATACGTAATATAAAACTAAATAAATTCTTACGCTTTTGTTTTGTTTTATTATCTACAAATATCAAAATATAATTAATGAAATGAGAACCATAATAAGGTTCAGACATGAAGTTTTGTAGTAAGTTTTAATACGTTAAAAGTGTACTTTCATAAAAGACAGAGAACATGTCAATATTTCTCATATTATTGTATCGTTCCCAAGGTTCACAAACCACTCTTGCTCAAGTGCAAGGTTCATTTCAACTCCTAATATTTGTTTCATTGTGTTTGTCTGTCTTCTTGTTTGCTTTAACATTCTCTTAGAGGGCCTCAGCTTGACCCATAATGACATGACGCTTATTTTGTTTATTAATGCTCACAATAAAGGATTTGAATCTGCTTTTAATAAAGAACTTAAATAAGCTGTTATTCTACGTATCATATAATAAACATCTACTTTGTTCTGACTATTAAAAGTAAATTCAATATTATTATATGAAATGTCATTGCAAGAGTTAGGCAACATAGACGTCGACGTAGACACACACAAAGGCATTAGTTCAATGTACACGCCTGACTATTGTTTACGCTATAGGAAAGTTTTATGTAGATAGTACCTACTATGTATCTAACCTCTGGGCGGGACGCTTAAGAAATTTCCTCACGAGGTTACCTTTCATCGTAGCTTGAATTGTTAGTTGTGTAAAGCACATAAATTGTAATTTTAAAATCATAATAATGTAGTTAGGTATATAAATAAAGATTTACTAATCAAATTATAATAGTCTGTCTATTAATCATACCTACTGACTAATATATTTATTCTCTAGACGAATGAGCAAACCAGAAATTTAATGCCGATAGCCCAGAAATGTGAATGTTTATAAGCACATAGGTTTCGCTTTATGGTCAAAAGACCGGCAAAGTGTTCCTTTTTTGTAAAAGTTTAATTAGCTTGCCAAAAATGAAAAGATTATACTTATTTAAACCAACTGCCTATCTATTTAATCGATATTAATAAGCTAAGAAAGCTTTAACAGTTTACTTATTTAAGCTTAAAAAGCTTTTTCGGTCAAACCTTAAATATAACACCAACCTACATCGAACAACTCGATCTATATCATTTTAACATGTAAAACCAAAATGAAAAGAATATACAAGAAGAAATACTTTTGCATAATATGTGCATACGTGTTCTAATTTCCTCAACTAGCTGAAAATCAACTGTAACCCTAGCAGAGCAGTTTCCCAGCACGTAACTGTGAGTAACTGACGTACGTCGTATTAGGTTAGCAGTCAAGTGTTGTAAGTACATAGACTAGGAATAACAGCCTGCAATTATATTTGTTTACCTATAAAAATATAATAAAACACTATAAATGCGATGGAATGTGATGGATTGATTTCTTCTAATAGCTAATGCAATTTGTAAATAATTATTTAGCCTTACGTCCCATTAAGGACGTTTTGAAAGTTTTAACTTTTTTGTGAATCATACGACGAATTCTATCTAAATCAAAAATGTACGGTGTATTATATATATATATTTAAAAAATCTAATTTGATACAATTTCATATAATACATATGTTTATAGTAAATATGTACGAATGATATGGTTTATATACACAACAAAATATTCGTATAAATTAAACTGTAGTCGTTAAAAAAATACGCCCAGTGCCAATATTAACCGCATTACTTTTCGAACAGTGACATTGATTAAAAGAGGTTTTATTGAATCTGTATATTGCTCTAGTCTGTGCCGCTTGTAAAGGCTGTATGCAAATGTGGTGGCACCGCCCGCCTCAGGCGCGCTGTTTGTGCGGTAATGTTTGTTAGCTATGTGCTACGACTTTACATACCCCTAACCCCACTTGAGGAGGGTGAATATATTTTTGTTTTGTTTTCGCTATGCTTCACGGCACCAATGTTTTTTTGTTCACGTTACCGAATGTTGCAGCTATTTTCACATTCTCGTAGAGATACGATAATGTGAAAATATTACTTAATGGAAAAACAGTTACTTTAAATACCATATTATAAATATATTGATACATTACTGTAATACGAGAAATAAGGATAAGCTTGTTGTTCCCACTACTAGACCTGAAGTAGTCAAGGCGTACACAATGCCCAAGAAGTAATTTGTTGCAATGTGTACAAATAAATTCAAAGTGTTATGTTGACGTTTGTAGTTTTGCAGTAAATACATAAATTTACAAAATAATTATTTAGAAAATGCGTTTCATAAAGTATCTCACTACTGATGATTATAAGTTTGGGAATGAATATGCTACATCTTGGCCTTGCTCCAAAAACTAATTGTACCTAATTAAGACAATTATAATAAGAATTATACAAAAAAAAATCAACCAAGCTAAGTTTCTTCCCTGGTCCCGTACGTACAGGCGTAGAGTTATTATTATTGAAAACGATTAAAAACAGTCCTAAGTACCTTACCGAATAAATGAGTTGACTTTGACTATAACTTTCATATCTATGTGACTTTACTGTAGACAACTGTTTCTATTCAGAATATAGTCACACCTACTTGGATGGTGTCTCAAAAACACATAAAAATTCTTATAAATAATATCTAAGGACGAATCTCTTGCATAAGTACCAATACGATATACCTACTGATCTCCACTATGACTAAATCAATGAACAAGTACTTATATGCCCGATTGCCATATTAATAACACGCATTTTTGTCCTTAGTAAAATAAGTAGATGCAAACTGCATACCTTTAAATCAATACAAAATTTGTTACAACAGTTTATATGATAATTAAATGAATATAATGAACAAAAGATATCAAAGTTATATCAGACAAGCCGATGATAGGTTTTAACTAAAATAGCTGCCATTCCGTACGAAGCATCAACGCGCATTTTATGTAAAACCACATTCTTTGAGCCGTTAAATAAGCTAGTCTACATATAAAATAAGGGTCAAACTATATCGGGTGTCAATTCTGACCTCCATTGTTAATTTGATTCGATTGATTCTTACCGAAAGCGATAGTGCTTTGTTTAGTCGATTTTACATAACGAGCCGGCAAACGCTGTATCTCTTTGTAGTGGGGCCATTGTGGGGGAGTATCCAAACGTTTGAGATGTGAATTGAAAGGCGCCGCGCGATGATGAGGCGCGAGCCAACCGTTGGTCTAAGTGATAGGAGCCAGTTGTCTCAAAGTTACTATAGGCTTCACGCTTCGTCCAATAAAGTAATATGATGCATCATAAAGATCACGATCGCTTAAAAGGACTCATAACATATATCTCATGTAGATATTGGTTAGGATTGTGAAATAAAGAAAAATATATCAGTAAAAAATTGGAACGAGTACTAAGAGCACGCGTTTTAAAAGCAAATCGCCCACAGCTTAAGTCTGATACTCGTAGTCGTACGTTACGTTAAGCCGGTGCTCTTTGAGTCTTTCAAATGATTGTTTTATATTTTGTAAAGGCGAACAGTTTCTCTATTGTAATTTCATCTGACGTAATGTAGTGTTTCAATTAGGCGATGAGGAGATTTATTATTTCTCTTTTTACAGTACTTTTTCGATATAACATATATATCTTTAAAGCTTAAGTTAATATATTAAAGGTGATCGGTTATAAATAGGAATTTTACACGCATACCTATTATGAAATATTGACTTTGATTTGAGTATAATTTGCAATTATATATATCTAGTCATATCCTTGTGGTGTTCAAAATTCACAACATTACAAATTTTAATATGAAAACGAAAAACTGTATAAATATAAAGGATTCTAATAAAAACAGATTATGACACAACACGGTTATACGTAATTAAAACCTGATGTTTTCCAATAGTTATTGAATCTAAAGCCACTTAGTCGATAATTCGATTACTTACTAAATAATAAACACCAAACAAAACGTATTGTCGTAGCAACACATGACTATTGTAAAGTTCGTGGGAAGTGGACCTATTTCAATCTGTCTCGTTTTCTGTAAGTCGCTAATAGAACAAAAAGCATGTTTTACGCTGACGCATCGAGTCGCAGGCGGCATCATAGATCTATTGATGTAATAATTGATGCTCCACTCAATAACAGGAAAACTTACTAGGATCCACTTAAACATAATAATAGTCACAGATTTTAAATTCACACGTCACTCCCTGTTGGTAAACGTTACCGTTACAATTTTCACAAGGATACGAACGACAAACCTTCTAGGGGTACAGTACAGGCGTACTTAAATATCGCTAATGTATTTGTCTTTATAATTGTTGAATTTGAAAACTTCAAAAAAAAAAAACATATGGAAATCAGCGGAAAATTTCATAAAGTTCTAAATCTAAGGCTCATACGAGTTTAATAAAGCGGGGTTTGAAGGCATTTTGAAATATAATCTAACAAACAAAAGTGATTCTGCTACCTACGATACTTACTCATTATTTACACTTTATTGCACTTAAACAGTACAAGTAAATGACGTTAATAGATGTTAGTACATACAAGAGGCCTTATCGCTAATAAGCGATCTCTTCCAGACAACCCACAATAAATATATTTTTCCAATTAATAATTTTCGAGTATGAATGAAAAATATTATGAGGCTATCCAGCCATTACACGAGCAAGCTATGCAATTAAAAATTAGATAACTATGGTGAATCCCGATCCCAATAAGACCCAGTTCTGATCTTAATAAAGAAATAATAATTTTCAAGAAAAATCATTACACTTAAATCTGAGTTTTATCACTCTCGTGCTATTTACTTACAGTTCAGTGTAACCACTACATTTGATTTTTACCTAAACATTACGAAAGGTTTAATTTATTTGTGTGTGTTGTGTGCGTGTGTTTACCTTTCACCACAAAAAAATATTTGGGTTATTATTGAAAGTGTAGAATTAAATAGTAATTTTGTGTGAAAACGTGACAATTAGGCGCCTGGTAGTTTGAATTAGCCTGTTAGATAACAGAGTGAACGCCGACATTTCCTAAAACATTTGAAAGTATCAAATCATTCGTTCCATTTACAGTAATCCACAGATGCGGCAAACGTTCGTACGATCGAGAATTATTTACTAAGTTTTGTTATAAAAAATATTTTTATTGCACACTTTAAGAATCTTGGAATTATATATAATTAATGTAAGTTCGTATAACGACTTCTATTCCATACACAGATCGTAAAGATATAACTTTAAATTAAACCTCTTTCAGAACTAAGTTCTTTGTACTCGCAATTTAACTCCCGAATCTTAAGTTATAATTAACAATATAACTAAAGACTCAGTATAAGTCATCGTAGGCTTAATGTCGACTTGTTATTGATTAACATATTAATATGGTTTTACTACAAAAATATTGAACTTTATAGCAAGCATGACCTAATACCAGTTTTATAGTTTAAATCTTCTCTTCTATCAATCGAGAAATTCGCGAAATAAGATACGTAGTACGTAGTGTACGTACGTAGTGTACGTAGTTATTACATTCAACATGAACATTAGGAACTCAAATATGCATGAGTAATTGTTTGGTTATTTACAGGGCAGGCGAATAAGATTTCTTTCTAATTTCTTACAGTAAACTGAAACTTTAAAACAAACGGGTTTTGCATGCTTAACAAATAGGTAAATCGTAAATATCTAATTATATATTAAAAGCTCACCGGTATAAATTTATAAAATACCCACATAACAAAAGTTGCTTAGTTACTTTATTGAACTAAAATTACTTAAAATTTCTGTGACAATATAATTGTTTAGTTTAAAAGTTTTCTTTATGTAGATACAATATTCAGCGGCCGTCATATCTAATATATAAAATTCTCGTGTCACAATGTTTGTTCCCTTACTCCTCTGAAACGGGTTGACCGATTCTCCTGAAATTTTGTGGCCATATTGACTGACATATGGACTGAGAATCGGCCAACATCTATTTTTAGAGACATTTTTTTTGGCAAAACGACGTTTGTCGAGATCAGCTAGTATTATGTAAAATTTATATAAGGCTTAAAGATCTGCTTTACGTCATGCATTTTAAAAATTGTTATAGTTCGTACGCGGCGTAAATGCATCTATCAAATATAAAAGCGGTTATGTAAATATATCGTGACAGCAAAGTGCTAATGCACCAACAATTTGCAATTAACGTCCGCCGATACTATGTTATTATGTTTTTTCTTGAATATTTATTAAGCAATTTCACTAAAAGCAATACAATTAAAACATATCAAACAGCTGTTTATAAATTAATAAAAGTATCTTATGTTCATATTGTTAAAATACAGGTATACATCATATTCAGTAAAAAAATGCGTTTGTCTAGCTTAAGAGTCTCACTGAATTCACCGCATTTTGCCTACAGTATGGTTCTTCTAAATTAAAAAAGCAAAAAATAAAATAGCAAATTAAAAAAAAGCTTTATTCGAATAGTACGTATACGGGAATGTCAAAGTAAAAAGCTTAATTCACGCTACAATTTTACTTACATACTTATAAATACAGTAAATGTTGATAACATTTTCTGCATTTATGTGGGTAAGATCTGATTTGGCGCGCAAATCTTTACGCCTTACACTTAATGAACTAAGTGTGAGAAGGCAGTGTAGGTTTAAGTGGCATGTAAAGGAAGAGCCTCACAGCGGTTGCTTTGCCCCTCTAATTATACCCCTGATACGTCTGATAGCGCTAGCTTTTATCTCGCCTTCCATTAGGCAAATATACAGCTTGAAACCCGCTAATCATACACTACACTATTTTCCAACGCTAAAACCAATTAAAAATATTTTGATAGACAAAAGTAAATTCTAATTATAACGCGCATCGGCCGACAGAGTACCCACTTAAATAAAGCTTTTTTGACAATTTATTTTCGTAAATATGTTTTGTGTTACAGATGGAAATGATAATGTAAATATTTAGGTAAACATAACGTTATTTAATTAGTCTGTCAGAAGCGAGTAATCCAAAGTATATTTTTAAAATAAATTACGCTTTTGCAATTTGCATATTGCCAGGTTAATGAAGAATTAGATTGAATTCGATTAGTGCGCTCTATTTATTATTATAGATATCCATCTAATCATTCTAATGAATGAGCCATTTTAGGCGTGAAGTAATTTAAGATAAATGTGACATCGAATGAACAAAGGCCGCTCTGCTAATTTGCAAATTAGCGCACGATGAGTGCCCGCGCACCACTCTCGCTGCAATTCAATTAATTAACCTTTGTCGCGGACAGGCGTTTTACATTGGGAAACTTTGCATAAGGAACATCACGGATTACCTACGCTCATATTAGACACATTTCTGATAAATTAACATGTTTTATACCTAATCGTTGGCGTTACGTTTTGTATTAAATGTAGGTACATGTGAAATGTCGGTAATATTTTGAATATTATACATAGATATTAAATCAAAAACTATATATTATTCTTAGGTAAGGGGGAATTTGGCCAAAACTTTTTTTAACAAAGGAAATAAAGAAAAAAAAAAGAGCAAATTATAATGTTGGATTAGAGAAACATGTCTAGTAGAGAGTTGGTAGCTACAGTCGAATAAAAGGATTGTGGTTAGAAAATTATAAACATAATGCTAAATTAATTTTGTTACTCAGATGCGGAGTAACATCAATAATGTTATTTAGAGGCGTCTAATGGAGTAAGTGCTCGACAAATGGCCCGTGCCACTGAGCTTTTAATGCAATTTCGTTTTCCTTTGTAGGAGAATTGGCGCAATCATTCCATTTACACTTTGTTTCGCCAACATTCTCACTACACGTCGCTACACCGCCAGCCATGGCTTTTAGCGACAACTAAATGCCACTTTTACTCTACGCTCTGTTGGAAAATATTTTTGAGTGCTAAAGTAGTGGAAGACCTTTTTATTTCGCTTTTATCGGACCGTTCACATTGTTCTTGTTTACGTACGGACCAGGAACTAACTTAGCAAGAATAAACAATTTATTTAATAAATATATGCCAAATATCTCGATGTTAGGACGATATCTTCTATGTAAGAATAAAAATAATGATTTAGTTAATTCATAAAAGGTATAATTAACAGGAACGGTGTGCTCAATGCCTTCATGTCCCAGTCTATGGCTACACATAACAATTATACATACGCAAAACTATTTATTATCCCAAGTAATATAAAACTAATTGAAACGTGTATTTATGGATAATGAAAATGACATACATGTGACAAAGACGTAATTTGACAGTAGGCAAATAAACTGTAATTAAAAATATGTTTATTGAAGTTTTTAGGTAACTAAATAAAAAACAATTAAACCAACTAACTAGTATGTTTAATAGGCATTTGGCTCGTAAGTATCACAATTTCCATATGTGTAAGCTGAGCTGGAATTTATATTTAATATTGGGACTTTTTTTCAGATGTCAATCGTAATGTGGTGCACCCTAATATTTCATTAGACCCTGTTGAGTGTAGACAAAACACCACTGTAGAAATAGTCGAACTGAGTAACTCCTCAGATGACTGGGATGACACAAACACAGGTAATAGTTATATTTACGAACCCGAACTTCATGCTTGGTCTTATATTAGTCATCTCTATTCTGATGATGACAGTTACATAATAAATAAAGGAGCCAGAGAGAGACGACGTTTTAATAAATCAAAGGAAGCTAACCCCACAGGCAATCAAAAGCAAAGCACCGAACAAAACTATCCCAGTTTTTACTGCTTTGAAAGAGACAATTCAAAATATCGCAACTACAACTCATATGCTAATAGACATGTGAATTGTTTCACTATTCCAAACCATCTGGGAACATCGAATACCTCCTCGGATGATCAAAATGAAGACATTGATATAATACAATGTGGCGATACAAACCCAAATCAGGATCAATGTGACATGAAAAAATATGATAAAGTCTATTTCACACAAGACGTCGACACAGATAAAAGAACGATCTGTATTTATTCCTACAAAAATAGACGCACATTGTCAGAAAATAATTACGTTCTAACAAATATACCAAGCAGGGACTCGAGCAGTTATTCTAGTTCGACGGATGAGTTTGAATTAGAGCCTAATCAGGCAGCTACAACTCAAATTGCATTTATACCCCGTCTCAACCTAAACTTAACATCAACTCTACCAACCGTAACAGAGGTTATAGAACCAACAAAACATTCTTCTTGTGCCACAGAAATTAATCCCGCGCAATTCAATCAAACACCAAGATCTTCAGTAACGAAGGTTATCAATAATGAAATTAATTATAAATCACCGACATACCAAGAACAAAGAAACAGCACCGATTCTGTAAAAGAATACTGCGAACCTGCTGTAATAATCAACAACTCAAATAGAACAGAACACATCGACAGTGGAAGGAGTTATGAAAAGTACGAAGTCAAAGAAAACAATACACTACCCCTTCAAAAGCCACACATCAAGATCTGTTTGAAACGATTGACGAAGGATAGTGAAATATCAGATCCAATTGAAAAATTAGAAGGAAACTGGATTTGCGACTCTTACATAACCGAACACGAACCACCAATAGCTTACCATCTCGATTTACCCCAAGTGAACCATCAAATACCTAAAAAGGAAATGGAAAATACATTTCTCATAAATAACTTACCTCTATTGAAACCAGCTGAATGGAATGAATACATGTCCATAACGGATAGCGCACCATCCATAGAACTGAGCATTGTAACTAACAAAAGATCATGGTTTGCGAAATTATTAAAATGCGTCAAGTGTTTTAAGAAGGGTTAAATAAAATAACAATATGCTTAATTGAGATTTTATTAAATTTAAAGTTATAGATAGACATCAACTCGCCAGTTTAGACAATTATGTACATATCACACTTCACACACCTAATATGTGTATTTCAAGTTTAATCATTATTAGACCAAAGGCGCTTAAAAATGTTTGGAAAACCTGCGACCTCGGCGAATGGGAATGTTGGCGTATATTTGTACAATATAAATGCATTTGTTCAGTTGTGATGTTACGCCTTTATAGCGTATCGAAATGGCTTAATTTCTACAATTTGAAGAAAAAAAACAACGAATCTCAACATATGATTGAATTTCTTTTCATTAAAAACAAATCGGGTTATAATTAACTTGTTCACTGCACCTCGGTACTCTTGGGAGCCTGTATAATGCTTCCAAAACTTATACATACGAATTATACCTACGTTCATCTATTATCTAAACTTATGACGAGAGATTATCGTGTCTTTACGCGCGTATCACACAAATACGGTATCGGATGAAAACGTTTAGAAAAAAAATGTACTTCCTATTGTCTTATAGCATATTGCATATTCGGTGGGTGAAGCAAAACAAACGGAGATTACACCAACGAAAACATTTGAAGAGAAAATAAACGTATTAAAAGTATTTTAAATAAATTATTATCACAATTTTGTATTGATATCAACAAATACGCGATCGTCAGTGTATTTCTTTAAACGATTCGCTCCAACTGCACAAGTAACATACCGACTGATAGTCAATTTTAACTAGAACCAGCACAAATTGAAAATATTTCCAACGTCTAATATTTGTATTTATTTTTATATAGAAGAGGGGGCAAACTAGGAGGAGGCCCACCATAAAGTTTAGTTTTTATTATTCAAAAGCCTGCAATAAATTTAGCTTAAATGCAAAGTGCGTGCGTAGAAAAACATTTTGATCGTGTCTACATGGTCACAGAAATTTGTCATAAGACAGTTACATTTTAAATTACTTATTTAATAGAAAATATTTTAAATGAATCTAATATAGTCTTTTAGGTATAAAAGGCAATCTCTCAAGACGAAGCGTAGTCAAATAATCGATTATCGTACGACGTCAATCTACTGAGTCAATGTGATCTCGCACGCCAGATATCATCATGCTTCGGTAAACAAAATTTTTAATATTTTAAATAAAAATACTTGTATACAATTAATATACTACTTGTCCGAATTTCAATATCACTGCAACACTAGTTACACTTCAATTTAGGCACAAACTAATCAAATAAATTATACAACGAACCAGAGCAGGCAATTAGTCCGGCACATACGTAATAAACCGGCAGACGAGCACACACAGAATAACAAACCACCCATAGTTTGCCATACTAACTGAATACCTCAATATTCTTACCCAACGTTAAAAATAATACAAGTGAATCCCGATACAAATATTACATGTACCCATGTATGGTCAAGTGGGTGCAGGCAGTGAGAACTCGCGGCGTATGTAAAACATGATGTATGGCTTACAGGAGGCGACGACGTCTGCATCCGTCGGCCTTACAGTTTGATCGTTGAAATGGAACCATTTCTCCTCGTTTATAGCGAACGCCGTGTAATGACCCGAGCCGGCACTGCAAACAAAATGGCTCATTCGTTTATTCAGTTAATCAGACTCTTTTGCACTTCAACAGTGGATGAAGATGATGTTAATAAATATGAGAGCAACTGGCGGCCTTATCGCTAATAAGCGATCTCTTACAAGGTCATAATACAATTTGACTGGTGCAAAGACTGCCAAAAAATACAAGAAAAAATTAAGCTAATATAAATTTAAAATTAATAAATAATTGCATTATGAACAACAAATGCTACCTATATAAAATATATTAAAAATATTTATTGCTCATTCAGTTTGATTTTATAATACCAGGTCGGTAAAGTACAGAACAACTTGTGACCAAACACGCCTTCTCTCTTATTCAATCTTACCAAAAATATAAACACAATACAATATATTAAAAAGTGAGTTTAATTTAAGTAGACATATTTTTGTTTGTATATGATAAACCGCTGTCACCGTTGGGTGAAGTATAGCCGATATACGATTTATAGCTTGGAAATATTTTACATATATAGCCAACATATATACTTTGCATCGCAACCCTCTATTCTGAATTTTGAGTATTACGTATATTTGTTGTATTCTCACCCGGAGCCATGGTGTACGATGACAGCGGCGAGGTCATAAAAATAATTCCCGCGGCCAGAACGACGCGTGTCCGGGACATTCGCGAGCACAAATGGCGACATGTCCAGGGTGTTTAAGGGGAAAGATATCGCTGTATCCACTTTCGTCCTGAAAAACGTACATTACACATGAACGTACAAAAATCAATTTTGCTGTAAATTCTCCATCCACAACAACACGAATTATTTAATTTTGCAGCATTAACATTAAAAGCGACTATAATATTTTTATTACAAGCAAATTAAGTTTAATGGAAATAATGTTCACATTTCAACTGCCACTTTAAAATTCCATTCCTATTAATAATAATGTTTATTTAACACAAATACATGTTCCATACAAAAAGTCGAACGCTGGTACCCTAGGATGAGAATCCTAGAACACTAGGGTAACCGGGTAGAAAACGTAAAAAAACAAACAACCCTATGTACAAAATTCCTCGCTATGGTCATTTGCTCGTGTATTTATAAAATAGGTTTACCTGAAATAATTATGCCATCTAAATCTCTTGAGATGCAAGCAAAGTACATTGGGAAGGCGACGAATCCAAAATTGTTTGGTGGACTTCTGTTTGGATTTACAACTGCTGCAAAAGTAACGCTCCGTGTCCGCCAACTCTTCCACCTGTCATTTATTATAACGTCCATTCATTATCATTTGCTTAGGCTTGCGTATAGTTGTAATATGCAAGTGCACTTGCTACCACAGTGAAGGCAAACATTGTCGGGATCGGCATGTCTTAGACACCATATAATACTTAGCGATAACGCCTCTGGGTTATTTCGATTTTCGACTATTAACAAAAAGTAGTTAAACAATTTCATACACTATATTTAGTGAAATACATCGAAAAAAACACCAATGCCCGCGTTCTTCGGTCGAAATTTGTATCGCCATAGACTAGAGAAATTATGTGCCAGCCGAAAATAGATAACTTCGTAGAATTACCGTTTGAAACACAATACATATATACGCCTTGCCACAGATAAGCATGTTACCAGAGAACATAGACAATAGAGAAAAAATATAGGAACTCCTTAGTATTAATTTCGTGGAATAAATCACCTGCACAAAGCTTGCTAAGCAATCTGCTAGCGTCACAGGGGCGTCGTGTCGTCCACACTCGGGCAGGTCCAACGACAGATCCAGGAACGGGTCGAACTTTTTACTCTCTGTCCCACATTCGAGACAACGAACCTGAAATTTTTTTTTGACCAAAATTATCTGTATGATTCATACTATTCTTAAAATGTTAGGTACTAGTATGCAATTAAAACTCTAGCATATATAAAAGGCACTTCAATGATTATATTTCTAGCTGACCCGGCAAACGTTGTTTTGCCATATAAGTACTAAAAAATAGGCGTTGGTGATAAAAAGGTAAAAATTTAGGGTTGTATGTATTTTTAATGCCAGAGTATAAAAAAATAAAAACAAAAAAATTTAAGGGTAAATAACCCCTTATCACTTAGGCCTTAGGGTTATGAAAAATAGATGTTGGCAGATTCTCAGACCTACTCAATACGCATACAAAATTTGGGAAAAATCGGTCCAGCCGTTTTGGAGGAGTACGGTAACTAACACTGTGACATGGAAATTTTATATATAAGATATAGTCGATGTTTTAACACACAAATCTTCATACATATCATAAGATATCTTTATTTTCTAATCACAAACAGACATAGTTATATTACAAGATATGGATACAAATGTTTGTGTGAGACTGATGCCGTTGCTGGGTTACTTGTTACAGCCCACCAGCCAAAGCTGTCTGGCTATCAAGAATTTCCAAGTGTTAACATGGTTAACAAGCTAAGCTATAAATTGAGATAATGGTGTAAAAAAAGTTTACAGTAAAGTATATATATCCTTGAAACATACTGTTAACTCTTTAATAAACTGACGTCAACATATATTTATATACAATATCATGTTATATACATATGATTTACAACATGATTATGAGCTGAAGTACGTACCTGACTCTGTAGAGTACCTCCAAAGACAGCTGTGACTATGGACGTTGAAGGGACCCGGGATACAAAACCCGCTTCTGCCTTGTCTGGTGGAAGTAGTTGCAGCAACTCCGTATGAAGCCTATTAACCAAATCTTCTATACTATCCAGTGAAATAAAAAATATGACAATCTACCAAGTTATGCAACTTACCGATCAAGCATATATCTAAGAAACTCGTGGGCATCCTGTTGCTGGTATCCACGAAACCTTGGCACCACTTTCCATATGACTAAGAATAGGCACTCTGGTGAAATCGCACTTTTAGAACCGCACCCACCATTGTTCAAGTTAATCAGCACCTGAAAATTTTAATTTAGAATTGTAAGCAAAAGCACCGTGAGATGATTTGAACTTTGACACATGAAAGAGATTTTTATAATTATTAATTCAAACCATGCATTGTCTAAATAATGTTACCACCATCTTCATCAAGTAAGACCAGACTTATTAGTCCAGGAGACAATTAAATAATATAATTTATAAAAAGGAATAAAAGAAGACTAATTGTGGTTTTGTTAAACTGTGATAAAATTATGATTATGATTTGGTACTGACAGGGTCATGATAAATGCAGTACCAGTGCTTACCTTCCGAAGCTCCTCTGCCATCACAACATCTTGCATCTCCTGACGGGTATAACTCCGTGAATGGTAAACCTTTCGGCTTCCATTTGTCTTAACTTCCAAAGAGGGCAACTGGCTAAAGTAGCAACTAAACTTCTGTATATTATTTAGACTCTGCAGCACAGCATTCATAAAACATGTGTTTCCTAAATTCTTTAAGCCTACTATTCTCCTCTCTCTATGGTTTTTTCCATTTGTGGATGATACTCTTTTTTCTTTACTATTTGATTGAGTAGTACCATCTGCAGCATTGTCATTTGAGTGAGACCGCTTTCTAGACCTTGGACGCAGGCTTCTAATTGTCTCTTTGGAATTCTATAAGGGAAAAAGTTTAGTTAAGAGTATTTGAAATAGTGATACGTAATTAGCATTTTCTTATTAAAAATAGTCAGCTTATCTTTTAAGGGTATACTAATTGTTTAGGAGAAAAAACATTGTTAACTTATATACTTTACTAGGGCATTGATGTCACAACACTAATAATAAGATAAAATAGTATACTTTATTTTAATATACCTTGGACACATCCGGATTTTCAGAAGTATTCACTGAGTCTACATTCTCTTCATTTAAGGTATCTAAATGTGATTCTTCACTTTTATTTTCACTATTTTTTAAAATTGAGGGTTCATTTTGAACAGATTCGGGTCCAGCATCATGATCACTTTTAATAACTTCATTTTCATGTAATTCATTTCCTTTATGGCGCATAAGCATAATACATTGTCTTATTTTATTTATAGTCTGCTCTTCACTGTCATTAGCTACATATTCATCACATTTGTAGCTATAAACCAAAAATGACTGTATTATTATATAACTATAGTTAGTTATACTAATGAATTACACTAAGTAATTTATTAATTATTGGTTAAGATATGTTTGTTTATCTGCTTATCAACTAAATACAAATTACATACCATTTTAAAACTTACTTGTAAAGGTATAAAAATGTGAGATTTATGATAAATGTAGAAGTTTTATAATAACGTAGTTGTATGAACTATTAGAGATTCAGAAGAACTGAAGCTTACCAGTAAACTGAATATACATCACAGCTCATACATAGTTGATGGTCAAAATTTTCCGAGTGAAATTTTGCATGGCCATTTACATATCTGCCGCAGCTCAACACACCACACTTTAGACAAAGCCAATTCTGCTCTGACACTCCACAATCTATTACAATAAAACAGCTATTATATTCCTCATAATTCATACATATTATTTCAATCTGTACAAAAATATTAGATTTTTTTTTCAGTTTTATTTAGTGCCAATTATATCCTATTTTAAACAAATTTTAGTACTTTTGTGTTTAAGGTCAAGACTCATTACTGGTCGTTTACCCCTGCCCCGCTCTTCAGCAACAGCTGATTATTAAAGTTAACTGTATTGATTTTTTAAATAACCTCATATTTTCATAAGTTTACAATATAAAATGCGTAATTCTATAGTACACTGATAATGTGTTGAATATGTAAATGTACCTGAACATTCATATCCCTTTGAAGTTACGATGTCTACAATGTTTTGTATATTGTTTGAATCAATGTTATCTAACAAATGTGGACATTCCATATTTCATAGTACTTGGAGATAAAATCTAGATATATATTTTTATTTAAACGATACAACAAGAACTAGTATTCACTTGGAACATGAAATATAAATATTGCAAATCAGGAGATCTTTTTTGAAGATTCTTTTCATTTCTACGAGTGTAATACAGAAAACAAAACTAGTTACGTTCACAGATATAACATATGTCAGTGTCACAGCAAATTTTTGATGATTTTATGATCGAGAACAGTAACTTCGACGTTTCATGAGCTGTGAGGCTCAGACTCAGAAACTGGAGGTATAATTCTTGAACGGAATTCTCCCACTATCCTTACCCATTCAATTGATTTAATGATCACTTTAGAGAATTAAATATATATATTTTGATATCGAGATTAAGAGACATAAAATAGTAGATACACTGAATCAATTAACGTGGTGATATGCGTTAATAATCCTTAGTTAATTTTAGAACCTTTTTAGCAATCCAACGAAATGTGAATTTGCCTTTTACCTTCAAGCGTTCCGTTTTTTTTTAAATGAGTGTATTTTTTGGATGGTGCCTATCAAAAACTACTGATCCGATATTTTTGCAGTTTGTACTAATAGATAAAATAATTATTATTAAAAGTTGTGTAACTTTAAATATTTATATGATCATCATAATTACTATCGACTATATTTTTGTTTGATTCGTTGAAATATGGGGGTAAGAAAGTTTCTTTAAAACAATTTAATATTAGGTGCCTGTTCTAAATCCTTTTTGTGAACACATATTAAAGAATTTGACTTCTAGATTTACTATTCATTAGGTCTGATTGTCAAACATTGCCTCCAGTATTTACCCTTTACTTGTAAATTTTAGTACCTCAGACAAGGTTTAATTAAGTGTTAGTCTCACTTATTAAGTTGTACAAAAATGTAGGATATATCCTATCCTTATAAATAGCTCAATAAATGAAAATTGATTTTAGTGTTTGAAAACTGTTATATACATTCAATGAAATCATTCAAATCAAAACATAACATATTTTTCTTATGAATTTTTATTATCCTTAATTACGTCTACCACCATATCCACCCTGTGTAGCAGGTTGTGTGAGTTGAAGACCATTAATATTATTAAAATCTAACATCTTCAACATTTCCTTGGTGTCAGGGTCCACTTCAATTATATCATGTTCCAAGGCGGAGACCTCAGGAACATAGTTATCACGTCTTTCACGCTCCTCCTCTTGCAATTTGATGGAGATACCACGTACTTGGGAATGTCTAAGGCGTCTCATCAAATGGGTGGCAAAGCTGAAATTTGTAATCGTTAGTATTTATATTAGCAGTTTTCACTATAATTAATAATATTAAAATTGAAAATATACATGCAGCAAAGTTAAAGGGCTTCAGCATAAATACCACATAATTAACAAACTACTAAAACCAAATTTAAAATTAATAAATATAGATATGAATAGATATAAAAATTGTTAATAAATACCTAGCTTTACATAAATTGAGCAAATTAATGAAATTAATTCTTTGATTGGATTCCTTGAATTATCAATTATTGCCACAAATAAATGATATGTTTTAATATCTTGATCATGAAGGGAATATAAACAGACATTATAAAAACAGTTTCAGCTGCTTCAACATTAAGTTACACAAAAATTATGAATTAAATTTTTATCATTGAGGTTAGATACCCAAGCAAACTCACCCAGCAATTTTGTTACGAAGAGGTTTAGTCGGAATAATCGCAATTTCTTCGCATATTCTCTTGTTAGTATCAAAATCCAATGTTAATCTGGTGTAGTACTTTTCGATGATAATTTTTGCTGCCTTTTTGACAGTTTTGGTACGTACACGACCCTGAAAGAAAATAATAATAACATAAAATACACATGTAAATGGTTAACATAAAACTGGTAAATACGTTCTAACACATAAAACATGTTTTCTAATTGAGATTCAAGAGATTGGTAGAGATAAATAATTTAAAACGCTTTACCATTGTGAGAAACCTGCAACCTCAATTTGACAGATTCACCAAAAGGGAGATTGTTTTCAAGCCTAAAAGTTTAACGTTTGTCAGACAGTTTATGGTAAAATACTGTCACTGTCACTTGAGATGTTGACACTTATCAACACAATAGGAATATTTGAAATTGATCTGTATCGAAGATTAATTTTATCCAACATTCAACATAATATGTAATACACCGGCCATTTAATATTTGTATAACATAATCCAAGTGTAAATATATTAGTAACAATTATTTTTTACAACATATGTTAGTATAATTTTTACATAAGAGTTGAAAAGAAATAGAAGCCGCATAAATTATTCCAAGCAACAAAAGAGTTTAATTTTTACTTTTTAATTTGTCTAACTTTGGTGTACCTATTGCCATAGGCGGCGACTGTATTGATTTAGAATGCTTTATCTTTTGCGATTCTTCTAAGCAAGGATCACACAAATAGTTGTAAATTTGTCATCTTCGAGTATTGTTCATCCCACTTTAAGATAATTGTTTGCTTTTTTATCTCTAGCCGAATGAAATTCAATAACAAATATTAATAAATGTAACTTTATTATTTTCAATGTATTAAACATATTAAGTTTTGGTTCAAGGTCTGTACTAAAGAGGGCGTATTAACAAATTCAAAAATAAAATAAACCGAGTCTGTTGAGCTATTTATCTACATGATTATACTATAATCTGTTGTAATTGTAAAGCATACTTGTCATTTTAATATCAAGCATTTTCAAGACAAGCGTTAGTCGATAGTCGTATAATTGTAACGGCTAAAGTTTGACCGGGATATATTTTAGAGATACACCTAATTATTAGTTAAAAATATATCGTTTAAAGTTTTTTGATTACTATCTAAACTTAAAAAATCAGCAAGATGTTTTGGGGTAAGTAATATATCCAATCTCCATAATGTGCCGGCAACCATGCACCACGTGTCTTATTAACTTAACTCGGTTCCTCGAGCTGAATATAAAATTATAACGTTATTTAAAGTAATTTATTGCTATTTGGTGGCAGAATAAATTACTCATAATGTTTAATGACGATTAAACACAAAATTTAACCGTTACACTTCCATATTGTGCAAGGGAATGGAAGGGAATTATAAATGCCAAATGGTACCACATATATATATATAATATTCAGCTTTAAATAATATTTAGCTTTAATTATTCAGTTATAAGCATTATATATTTCCAATTTTATTTCTTTATTTAACAAATAAAAATATTCTTAGGCTATAATTGGCCACCACATGTATAACATGCTTGTACAAATTGTATATTATCATGTGAGGTTACATTTTTTTAATGTGTTAAGGCAAATGCTTAACCTGTGCAATGGCAATGTTTTTATGTTTATAAAGTAATCAATCATTTTCTAGGACTTATTATGGAACCAAACAAACGGTACACACAGGTTGTGGATAAGCCGTTCCACATCTCGCAAGGTGCAATGGATATATCCACTGGAGATAATGAGCCATGCCAAGTAATGGTTGTTGTTGATGGCAAGAACTTCTTAGTGTGCACATTACAAAAAAAACAGTCCATTCAAACTCCTCTTGACCTATACTTCAAGACTGGTGAAAATGTTTCTTTTCTAACTAATGGTAAATATATATTATAATCTTCTTTTTTAATATTATATGGTAAGAATTTTATTTAAATATTAAATATCACTAGGTAAATGCAATGTACATTTGACTGGATATGTGGATCCGGAATTTGATGATGAAATTTCTGAGGAGGAAGGTGAAGAAGAGGAGGATGAAACTGAGGAACCAGCTAAAGAACTTAAAACAGCTAAAAGAAAGTTGGAATCAAGTGGTGATTCACAAGCTAAGAAACCTAAGGTATTATACTTGCTCAACAAAATATGATAACCTTTGTTCGTATATACGATTAATATTAGGGAGCATTGCTTTATTTCATTAAAATAGGAAAACTTTAAAACATATATTATATACACATATATATGTATGTTAAACACATTATATGTATGTTAAACATATAAATTGTAATAAAATTTGTTGGTACTTAATATAAATTTTAATGCAGAAGGGTCAGAAAATAGCTGCTGCAGATGACAGTTCAGACGATGATAACAATGACCAATTGCAGAAGTTCCTTAATGGCGAAGACATTGATAGTGATGATAATGATGAGTCATTCAAAGTAAATACATCTGCAGAGGCTGATGACAGGTACATATAGTATTCCCTTTCTTATCTTATATGAGTAGTAATCTTGTGATATACATAAAATAATTAATTGTAATCAAGAGTTAGCTTAACATTTTGTATCTTCAAACAGTGATGTGGAGGAAAGTGATGATGATGAAGAGGAAGCAGAGGAGGAGGAGGAAGATGATGAAGAAGCTGACACATCTAAAGCGTCTTCTATGGATACAAGCAAGGATGATAGCCAGCTTGACATGAGTAAGCTCACAAAGAACCAAAAGAAACGCCTAAAAAAGAAACTACAGAAAAAAAAGGTGCAAGAGAATGGTGTTGAGAAAACAAAGGTAATTTTTTTTATATAGTAAAGCTAAAAAATCTAAAAACTATTTTTGTGTTATTTAATCTGGTTGAATTAATGATCAACATTTGCAGAAAGAAAAGCCTGAAACACAGAAACAAGAAAAAAAGAAACCTGAAGGCAAAAAAGAAAAAGAGACTCCAGTAGCTGCTACTGAAAAGAAGGAAAAGAAATCCCTCAGTGGTGGTGTTTCCATTGAAGATGTTAAAGTTGGCTCGGGTGCTGTAGCTAAACCTGGAAAAACTGTCATGGTGGGTGTTAAACAGAAATATATTAGACTAATTTTTTATTTTAAATGTGAGTTGAACAAAATAACAGGTTAATTATAATTTTTAGGTCTATTACGAAGGAAAATTAAAACAAAACAACAAGATGTTTGATAACTGTATGAAGGGACCTGGATTTAAGTTCAGACTAGGTGCAAAAGAAGTTATATCAGGATGGGATATAGGTGTTGCTGGAATGAAAGTTGGTGGCAAGAGGAAAATTGTCTGTCCACCTGCCATGGCGTGAGTATATTATATTATAATTGTGATTCAGTGGTGTTACAAGCCTAGCCTACCTAGTCTTGACCTTTAATTTATTACTTTTAAGTCATTTTTGTGTAGATCTAGCTCATCTTCTATGACCTGTGAACCTAGGACACTGGTATGTTTTCGTTTGATAGATAAAAGAATGCATTGGTGCACTGCCAGGATTCGACAATTCAACCTACATAATTTTATAGTTCATAACATTAGAAAAGTTATCCTTTTTTACCCGCAGCGTGTTTGTTTTTCCATAAATAGACTATACTTTTGATTTTAGGTATGGTGCTAAAGGATCCCCCCCAGTTATTCCACCAAATTCAACTCTAGTTTTTGAAGTAGAACTTAAGAATGTAAAATAAAAGTATAGAAGCCTTGTTTTATGTTATTGTTATATACACGCAGCATGCAGAATGTTTCAGAGTTGCCATTTGACATTTTGTTTGAGCATATTCTTCATTAATTTGCTACGTCTAAACTGTTCCGACATTGCTTTAGTAATTAAAAATAAATATTTTTTGACCAATACCATACATTAAGGTTTACCTTTGAAATAAAAACTGTATGTATCATTAGTATAGCTAGTTTATTTTCCTTTAAAACAGATATGCAAGTGATGTTCTTTGAAGTTCAAATTTGCTTATTGTTAGCAGTATATATTTTAAAATGTCTGTTTATCGATCAATAGGTTAATGTTATGCTATTATTACTATTAAGATTATGTAAAGTGAAAATAAATAAATTAAAAACACCTTTTCTACTTTTATTCGTGAAAAAGTTAATTTTTAGTTATTCAAGAATTAATTATTCTACTTTGAATAATTATTTTTTAATGCAATAAAATTTTGTTTTTAGCTTAGTATTTTAATAACTTGCGTTTATTCATTCTAAATTTGTATAGTAATCTATTGTATGTACATATAGTTTACTACCTGAAGGCCTATTTTAAGAGATGTTTTATGAAAAAATATGATTTAAGTAAAACTACAAGCTCAAGTTCAAAGTTATAATTTAAATTAAGTGTCAATAATTATTTTATTTTTGACATAAAAGATGTAATATTATATTTTTGACATTAAAAATGTAGTATTATATTTTTAATCGGACTTTAGCCTTACATCAGTTTTATCAATATTGGTTGTATTTTCAGTAGGTGTCTTGTCAATATTGTCAGCATCTTTATCTTTTCTAAAGGCACAAACACCTCCCTCACATTTAAATGGAAATTCAGTTGTTGTATTTCCATCCGCATCTTTGACAGCCCAGGGGTTCCAAATACGTAAAACGTATGGCTGGATAAACTTATGCCATATATATAGCAGAACAGGAATGATAAAGCATGGCACACAAACCATTTCTGATGTACAAACTGTTATCAATGGATTAAGTATTAACTATTTAATCACAATTTTTTTATCTTGGTAACCGACGAATTAAGAAATAATCTAATATACTAAGCGTGTTTACAACGAAACATACATAGGTATTTTTTTGTTCAAGTTATTTTTTAATGTTTCATGGTTTTGAAATTACATAGAAATGGGAACTAAATAGTCATTAGTCACGTCATAGCTATAACAGCTTAAACTAGAAATAAGAACCACAGATGCAACATATTTTATTTTCAAACTCAAATGTCAGGCAACAGATTATAAGAATACGTTTATGAAGAAATACCTTTCTTCAATATTCATTATATTCAAGAAATCAGAAAAATTAAAGACATGTCAACTTTTCCTTTAAGACTTTACTACTACTACCTTGAAATATAATATAAAGTAATGGAGTATTAGTTTCGCCAAAGGCTATTGGCAATATATCAGTGCATAGTCTATACTCTAGAGCAAGATATATTTTAAAAAATTTATGAATTTTGTTAATGACAATATTAATGGCAATTAAATTGGCATAATTTCGTGTTCCTTAGCTTAGGTAATTGCTTGTGATTAGCTAATCCTATTATTAAGTTAAAATAAAAAACTAGAGAATATGTTTTCCTGTTTTTAATGAATATTCTTAAAAGATTAGTCATAGTCAATATTAATTATTACGTATTTTTTTAAATAGTGTATACAAAAATGTAGTAATAATTCATTTAAATATCAATAAAACATTATCAAAGCAGGATTTTTATAAATTACTTTTTCCGATTAATCATGCCATCGCTTGTGTACGTCAATACAATTGTTGTAGGATTGTAATCTATATCTATATACTTATAATAAGACATTAAAAGTCGAATGTCTGTACATTAAATATTTTTCCAAAAAACTGAAAGGAGGCAATTAAAGAAGAGTCATAGAAACCAAAAAATCATTTTTTGGAGTTCTTGTCTGTCTGTCTGGTACGTTATAACTTCAAAACCACAGAACGGATTTGAACGCGGTTTTCACAGTTGGATTACATATAATCAGAAGCGTTGTAAAAAATATAAAAAATATGTTCTAATATTTCTAAGTTAATCTTAATATTAAAACTTATGAGAGGTAACAAAAATAACAAATAACGCGGTGTGCGCGGGCGCGGTTGAAGTGTTGAACAATGTGCTCGATAGATGGCATTGATAAAATTCGTCATCGACCTAGATCGCGGTTAAGATACTCCATTGTGTAATGACTACCATGCAGTTCAAACTTTCATTACCGTTTAAATGAATGATTATTTTGAGTTAATACTATCCATACTAACAAGTAAAAGGAAACGAGTGAAGGGACGTTTATCGTTTGTCCGCATCCCTTTTTCCACCTACATTCTTAACGTTAATGAGGTTTACCTTTTATTATTTGGTCAAGCTAATAAGTAATAACCTCACAAGTACGTATTTCGTACTCATAACTTCGTAAGAATTTTTTTTCAACTCTTAACCGCTGAGGAGTTTTACCTTCCGTCATCAGCTCATCCACATAAGAAGATCCATCCACTATCAGAATATAAAATTGTCAGAAAAGTAATTGCCTGTAAGTGTAGTTAATTTGAAAGTTGCCCTCGATTTCCCTGAATTAACGGATCTTGTAAAGCTATATCATCCCTGAGTAACACAGGCTATATATAATTCCAACTGTAACATGATTTTAGCCTGTGAAAGAAAGCCCTAAAAATAAATTAAATAAAGCCCATTAAAAATGCTATATACTAGTTAAGATATATTATAGTAGCTGGGTACCGAGGCAAGACATTAGCTAAAGATTGGCAATGACCTCAGTTTTAGACCCGGTTAGGGTGTGGTGTATTGAAAACTTGTTATCTTAGGCCTCTGATAAAGAAAAACTTTTTTTCATACAAACCTTCCGCACCAAAACGGTATTTCTATTGAAAATTGGCGTAAAAAGTGGTAAAAAGGCGTGATTGCGTACAGCGTAAATGCGAATATCATCTGTAATAATAGTATTTATACTTAGTTAAAAATAACTGAAAGCGTGATAAACTATAAAAATATTTTATTTTTGTACAAACATAAAATTACCTACGTTGAATCACGAAATAAATTAAACAACATCTCTTATGTAAAAATTACATTAAGTTACGACATAACACTGTTTATGATAACGATCAATAAATAATTTTCGATAAATCGTTTTGGTTTTATTTATAATTAGTAGAAATAAAAAAATATTTAGTAAACCTAAAAAAGAACGTTTACCCAGCTAACGGTCCCAGAGAAGAACTGTGAGAGAGAGAATAAATATGCTATTTTATTTATAACTTATGATTTGACTTTTGGTCCCAATACCCATTTTGTAATGGCAATATCCTACTTAATAATTTGGGACTTTTTCAGATTTTCAATTAGGTAGATGGTTTTTTTTAGTTTCAGCTTATTTATACAATAACAACCCCTCATTGTATCCCATATAAACCCTGAGATCTTCATCACAGCAATCTTAAAAAATATAACAAACAATGTACCTATCTACTTTTTAAATTCCATAACAATATGAAAAAATATTTTATATACACACTTATTTCATACATATAACTTGTAAATACATTCTACAGATAATATTCTCTCAAAATATGCACATAAAATCATGCGTAATAATAAAAAACTATATTTCTATATTCTAATGGCACAATAATATAAAAGAATTTAACACATTATAACACTGTATAGTCCATCTTTACATCTCCGAGAGCACCCCGAAGGGATATCGGGATTTCGGGCGCTCTATAAATTGGATCCGAGAACGGGGGTAACTTAATAGCATTCAACGACTTCTCGTAACTATTGAATGACAAATACAGGTGTGACACACGATCAATTTCATCTTGTGTCATATCAACAGCACGCAACTGCTTCCTGAAATCTACGTTAACGGAATCCCCACACTTTTCACATATCTCTTCAAGGATATATTTGGATTTTTGTGCGTGCTTACATCGAAGTGGCTCCACAAATTTGTACCTTTTTGAGCGCGTTACTTTTAAGTCTTTCTTCTCGTCATCAGAGAGCAATACAAGCAGTTTGTGGCCGGAGGCTGCATTACTGGTTCGCGCGATTACCTCCCCGCCGCTCTTCATCAAGGCGTTGTATAGCTGCTCCGAGGGATTTGTCACGTCGTAATAAACACACATTGACTCCGAACTAGCCTCGTTGTTGTTGTCTATGTGTAGACTATATCTGAGCCGTATTCTCTTTGGTTTTGTGCTATATTTTAGGTACACGTGTATCGGGATATCTATGGACGAGTAGCCCGACTCCTGAATCTCATACGGCGGCTCCTGAAGCACTGGAATAGTTTAATTTAGGATATTATTAAGGAATTTATAACAAAGAGTTTGTGTTAAGTCAACTATCATTACATTGAGAGATAATGAGCGTGTTTATATCATGAGAATGTTTTTAATACTATAAGCGTCATCCGCGATAATCAAACTTAACTTCTCATCATATAATTATTAGACAAAAACCTGTTCGGCTTGGTTATGTCTGCTAACTTACCGGTCCAGTCGCTTAGATTGTGAACAAGTGAACATTATTATAAGCAGAAAATTTAATCGGTCGCGGTGTTTTGAAATGATTAATTTTTAATGCATATGGCAATAATAACGACAATATTTAAATATGATACCTATCGTATTAACAATAATTCACCTCAAACACCTCCGACGTCATAGTTTCGGTTGCTGATTTGATAATGATATAAATAAAATGATTGTATACATTAGAGTTGCAAGGCATTTAAATACATAATTAAATCTACAACTCTTTAACGGCACATAACTCTACAAGTGTTTAAATTGATAAACAAAATAGATTGTAGATAAATAGGCGTTACCTCGTTTGGGATATACGAAGGCGCTAGGCGGGTAGAGGTGGAAGACGACCTTGTGCACGAAGGCGCTAATGTCGGCGCCGCTTACGCCGCGCACGAACACACTCCAGTCGAGTGCCAACGCGCGACCCGATGCTGCCCGACGCGGCTCACACACATGACCGACCTCTAAACACACGCGTACACACATCTGAAAGAACAGATACGTAATAATTACCAATATTATATGCAATGTTTGAGTTTTTAATACTTTGGCATAACACTTGTTTGTCTTCAACCTCAACCGTCGGCAAGATACTCGTGACGTTTCGCAAGTATAAAGTCTAGACAAACAATAATAATAATAAATAAATGATAAACTAATTGCTTCAATCCTATTTATAAGTGGCGTAATAAGTAAACTTATGAAGAAATTCAACCTTTAGATCTCATTTGAACTATTATTGGTTCTTAATTGGTTTAGTAACTGTTATGAATGATGGCATCAAGCACACCGATATTTAATCAGCATGTAAATTTAGGCATTTGGACGAACAATACGTTATTAAAATAGCTATTGGTATTGAAAAGTACCGATGCATTGTTTAAATGGAAAACTTAAGGCTCTGTCTGTCTAGCTTAGTAAAGTTTTAAATAAAAATAGCGTAATTAACTATTAATTAATAAGTAACTAACAATTAATTAACTACTGATAATTTTCGCCGTATGGACAACAAGCAACTGACAACCTTAAACTGCTTGATTTTAGCAACGCATGAAAAACAGTAAACTTCTAAGTTCAGCTGGGGTTGGTTACTTCAATTACTATTTCTTCACATGAAGCTACCTCTACGGGCGACGCCTATGCATTAAAACGAAATGATTGTTTCTCACAGTGGAGTGTGATGACAACGCAGCATTAGCCTCAAAAGTCCTTGGCGGAAAAACAGTTCAGAACAACTCTCTTTACAACGTCGGCACGGGATCTAAATAACAGTGAACAAATTTTGTATTCGTATAAAACAAATGATCATTTAATCTGTTTCAAAGTTTCATGTTTTTATAGTATATGAATGTTATGTTGTTATTATCTTTATAAAGAGTAGCACAAATACGGGATTAGGAATTTAACATCACTTTGTCAACGTTGGATACCTATAGGAATACCAAAAATTCTGAAATCGGCAATTTTGTTTGTAAATACAAAACATGCTCAAACTTCTGAATAAGTTTGGTTTTAATGGGCTACAAAAAACGCGGAAGAAAATGGATGAACAACCTTGGCCGTGAGTAATCAGTTGATGAAAATCACATCACAGTTTAATGCAAGACGTTATGAGAAAACAGCTAACGGCTAATTCCGGCAAATATCTGGTCAATTTAAAGCCTACCTTTCTTTTGTGTACGTACATAAGTTATACATAAGAAACAAAATAATCTCATATTTTTTATAATATATCAATTGCGGTGTGTTAATTTGAGAAACTATATTTTTCTTTTAACAACATACAATTTTTAATGATATCAATATTTTTTTACATACCAGGTTTTCTGTATCGTTTGAGAAATACAGTATTTAAAGGTGTTATGTTTTAAAAAAAATAGTTTTTAAATATTTGATATATATGGATTGTTAATAACGATCTTAACTTGACACTAATGTCAATTAGGCTCTAAAGCCTAATTTCAAGAATAGTTGAAAACTAGTCTAAATAGTTCATATCAAAGTCATCCTGACAGATGTCTACTGTAAATTTATAATCTATAACAAAATAATTTTGAATGAAGGTTTATAGACTTATATGTAGTTTGATAATGTCTTCTGTTTTGACATTTATGTCGGATAATGATTTAATTTGATAGGTGTATCGCGGAATCTTTGAAAAAATAGATTAAGGTGTGTATAGTAAAACGTATGGAAAATCCAGATTACATCGAATCGAAACACAGATACTAAAGATAAATACATTTTAATCAGCAAAAAATTTACAGGTACAAGTAAAATTGAGTACCTTATCTTTATGGCAATTAATTTTACATACGAGTTTTAATCTTTTTGCATAATATTATGCATTAAGGTTTAACCAACACAAGAAAAACACATACGCGTGGAATCTTATACCTTCGTACACAAAAAAGTCGGTCAACGATTAACATCACTCACACAAGAGGACCAAAATATATTATTTAAACGTATACGAGTACAATGTAATAGTTTTGGAAAATAACATTAAAATTAAAAACACAAAGAATTATTTGCCCGATTTAAGTGGCAATTAATGATAATTAGCATAGGTGTTAATACGTAATTGTGATAATAGTTAAGTACCTATATCTATCTACAAGGAAGTGTTGAAGGCGCTCGTGCTGTACAATACTAAGCGTGTTAAATTTAATTACAACCAGTTACATTTTATATGCAACCGACCGAAACCAAGCGATTCAACAAATGTTTTTGTGTTTTTTTAAAAATTTAATTGGGCCTTTAAAAGTTACAAGTCGTTGTATTCAGTTGATAAGGAAAATAGTAAATGTTGATCCCATCACGTTGGACTTTCCAAATTATATAGTGTTATATCATTACATAAATATATGCATCGCTTATCTCTCGTGCCGAATGAATCGCAACTCGCAAGCGCACGATTATAATACGTCGATCACTCACCGGCTTCTCATTTTGTTGTTGGGGACCTTCAGTCATTTTCTATTATGTGATAAAATCGCCGCTCCTCGTTTGGCGATGGCTGACATCTGTAACAGACCATCGAGGTCATGCATAATCTTCATGTCACTATTACACAGAATCAGATAGAAATTTGCTCTCACTTGTATTGTGTTGATGACAGGCAAAGATGCATGAGGTAGTTATGGGATTTCCGACGGCAATTTAAGCGCGCAGCATGTCTCACATGGGTCCGTGACCGAAGTGTGTTTATCACTGGCTACATGAGAGGCAACGGCCTTGGGTGCTGTGACGTCAGAGTGACGTAGGGCCGTGTCGCTTCCTCCGCACCTCTTGCCTCTGACCGCCAACGCGGTTCCGCCACACTGACGTGAGTGCAGCTACACTCTGTTACACGAACAATTCGCGCCAAAATAAATTTACATTTTTTTTTAACTAAAAATATTGAAACATTGAAAATGAATAACTTGAGATATTCGTCAAACCTTTTACCCTAAATGTGATATCATAATTCTAGAATAATTACTGAATAAATATATTACGCCTTTACTTTGTTCATAGCAATGATTCATGAAATATAGTAAATGATTATGACATTTACTTTTTATTAGACTAAAGAATGTATGTATCAACATTTTCCAGAGAATATTTAGGTTCAGGCATTTTTATGGCGCTGTGTATATAAGTATAGGTCTTATGTCGTAGATCTAGTTAATAATTAGATCATAAAGTCGGCTTATTGCCCGATAATGAACACAAAGGCCAGGCCATTGCCATTACCACTACACTGAAAATTAATCCTTGTATTGCACGAAGATCAATGCCTTATGTTGCACATTCTTGCCAAGTGTTATTAACAGCATGTTGTACTTGGTTCGTTCAGATTTGTTATATGTTGTACTGTACGGTGTATAGTTATTTTTTTTTTAATTTAATGTAATATTTTCTTTTGTATTCAATAACTCCGACGGACATTTGCACCTAAAGATAAGAAATATCGATATGTAACGTACCTAATTAATAATTTAGGTTTTTACCAATTGCAGTACGCAAACGAATATAAACTTAAAAAATCTTTTCTCACCCACGGTGCTGTATGTTACTGGTACTGGTTGCTGTTAATGGGCTGTAAATGTTACTGGTACCGGTAATAAAATGAAAAATTTAAAATGGAAAAGTCCATATGACAGCTTACTATGGTAAGCTTTTTGTACTAGTGGTAACAATTGTTATTATTTAGCGAGCTGACTTGGCAAACATTGGTCCGCCTTAGAGGCGATAAATAGACAGATTTTTGGGTAAGCAGATAATCGGCGGATATCGGGTTTGTAATTAAGTATTCAATAGGTTGCACTCTTACACATATATTTTTACTTTTACTACAAATATGATTCAGGGATCGCATTTGCTGAATACATGTGCTGTAATGTCGTGTTGCGTTACTTGACACGCTGTCAGCTTTTCTTGCGATTTGCGCTTAAAAACAAATTTAGCGATTCAGTTTTATATCATAGGTTAAGCTTTGTATTGCTCTGATGTTCAATGATCTTTAACTTTATTTTTAATTTGTTATAAACTGTATTTTTATCGTATATGAATATTTGATCGAACGAATTAGTTCGACCACATCTATAAATATTTTTTCGAATGTTGAAAGAAAACCTAATGAGGAAATGGGTGCGGGTGATTCATTATTTTTACAACAACTACACTATAATGCAATTTTCGTGTTTTTATTTAATATCAATAAATTAATCTATAATGCGGTTGATGACTCAACAATGAAATTGGTTGGTGACATTACTATGTATTTCAATGTCATCATAATTAAATAAAACATATAGGTCTTAAGAATGGGAATGCTAACAAATATGCAAATTAACATTTGAATTTAAATTTAAAAATTTTGAAACTAAGTTGTAGGTAGTGTTATTAAAAAATAGTTTACTTAAATACAAATGTTTGGTCGATGACATCAACTTTGTGATGCCTCATTTTCGTTAATTAAATAAATAATAGATCACTAACATAAAGTTAAGTACCAATATCATAGAGTCAAGAGACTATTTATCAAGTCGGTAAAATTTAGGTATAAATTATTTTTATTTAATCTGATCATTTGATATCATGATAATTATACTGTTGTCTAAGTGTTTGATTTTTATCAATTTGTATAAAAACAAAAGGTGGCAATCACTTTCTCAAGTCGCTAATTACTTAATACAGTTGTGTATTAAATCCTAAAAAGTGGAGTTCTCAAAAGCTTCAATATGAAAGGTAAGTTTTATTAATTGTTAATGGATAAAATTTTAATAATATCCAAATATTTCCAACAATTTAAGATACTTATAACAAGGCAATTAAACGATCAGTTAATTGAATTAGCAACCATTTACTTTCCAAGAATTTATTTTCCTAAAGAACTTATCTTTTTGCAAAGGAAAATAAATTCTTCATCCACATAAGTTACCTTTTCAAGGCTGACTGAATGTTTTTTGTTAGTTGTTGTAGGTACAACTACGACAATCCTAGCAATATATAATATATAGTTGATAGTAATAATAAATTTCAAATTATAGCAAAATATGTTTTATGTTAATAGCACTTATAATATTTAGTTTATGTTTTGTAAAAATATAAGTCTTTTTTAATAGATTTTCTGTTTTTAAATTGGATCAAAACTATAAAGTTTTTTTCTTATTTACTTCCTTAAGAGTTTTTTAAACTATTTATTTACAATACAATTTCTTTTTTGAAACCGTAAAAAACTTGTTATATTGTATTGACTTTTTTATTAGCTTTAAATATAAAATAAATGAATCAATAAACTGACCAAAAAATCGAAAACCGAATTTTAGCAAATTTGACGCGAATTTTTTTTAATCTATAGTCTTTTTTTCTTTTTTGATGCAAATCAATAAAGATCAATTGCTTCCTGAACACTCAGAAATTGATTATGTCGCGTTGCGTATAAGTCGATAAACGATTAAGTTGATATTTCGATTCATCGATGAATGAATGTATCAATTCGGTTAATTACAATTCAGATCGATTAGATCAGACTCTTTCAAAGAAAAAGTTAATCTTATTTGCCAAATGGATTGCGAAAAATATAGTATGCCAAATAAAATAAACCACCGTTCTAGACACTAGTCTAAGACTGGACAGGACTAAGACTACTTAGAACTGAACTAGGTCTTAATAGCAGTTTAACATGCAAAAAATGTTTTAATTTATGACGCTTTGTTGCTTGTTTAACTTCAATTATAATTCTTTATTGTCAATAATAACAAAATTAAACAATTTTTTTTTCAGCTACAGCCATTTATTTGGCGTGCGCAATAACCGTAGCGTTAGGAAGAAATATAAAATTAAACGTCAATGGATGTCCTGACGATTACACCGTTGAACAACTGTACCCACACGAAGAATGCCAGAAATTTTACCAATGTTTTCACGGAGACCTTGTATTGCACCAGTGTGCTGCCAATTTATTCTTCAGCATTGAAAAACAACAGTGTGATTTTGCTTCGTTAGTCAATTGCGGGAACAGAATTATACCAAAACCAGATGAAGACGACGAATGTGAACCTGGTGATGATGGTGACATCAACTGCAACTGTGATCCCTCCGAAGCTCCATCTATTTGCGCTCAAGATGGTTCTGATGGAGCTTTGATTGCCCACGAACATTGTAATAAATTCTACAAATGTGCTCATGGCTTGCCAGTAACCCAGCTTTGCCCAGGAAACTTATTGTACAACCCATACAAGAGATACTGTGACTGGCCTCAGGATGTTAAATGTGGAGACAGAGTTATTCCCGAACCGGAAGATGTAGGCAATGACGGAGGAAATGACGAAGGAAATGACGGAGGAAATAACGAAGGTAATGATGGTGGAGACGATGGCAATGACGGCAATGGAAGCTGCAATTGCAACCCATCTGAAGCTCCATCTATCTGCGCTAAAGATGGTTCTGATGGAGTTTTGATTGCCCACAAACATTGTAATAAATTCTACAAATGTGCTCATGGCTTGCCAGTAACACAGCTTTGCCCAGGAAACTTATTGTACAACCCATACAAGAGATACTGTGACTGGCCTCAGGATGTTAAATGTGGTGACAGAGTTATTCCCGAACCGGAAGATGAAGACAATGACGGAGGAAATGACGAAGGAAATGACGGAGGAAATGACGGAGGAAATAACGAAGGTAATGATGGTGGAGACGATGGCAATGACGGCAATGGAAGCTGCAATTGCAACCCATCTGAAGCTCCATCTATCTGCGCTAAAGATGGTTCTGATGGAGTTTTAATTGCCCACAAACATTGTAATAAATTCTACAAATGTGCTCATGGCTTGCCAGTAACCCAGCTTTGCCCAGGAAACTTATTGTACAACCCATACAAGAGATACTGTGACTGGCCTCAGGATGTTAAATGTGAAGACAGAGTTATTCCCGAACCGGAAGATGAAGACAATGACGGAGGAAATGACGAAGGAAATGACGGAGGAAATGACGGAGGAAATAACGAAGATAATGATGGTGGAGACGATGGCAATGACGGCAATGGAAGCTGCAATTGCAACCCATCTGAAGCTCCATCTATCTGCGCTAAAGATGGTTCTGATGGAGTTTTAATTGCCCACAAACATTGTAATAAATTCTACAAATGTGCTCATGGCTTGCCAGTAACTCAGCTTTGCCCAGGAAACTTATTGTACAACCCATACAAGAGATACTGTGACTGGCCTCAGGATGTTAAATGTGGAGACAGAGTTATTCCCGAACCGGAAGATGTAGGCAATGACGGAGGAAATGACGAAGGAAATGACGGAGGAAATAACGAAGGTAATGATGGTGGAGACGATGGCAATGACGGCAATGGAAGCTGCAATTGCAACCCATCTGAAGCTCCATCTATCTGCGCTAAAGATGGTTCTGATGGAGTTTTAATTGCCCACAAACATTGTAATAAATTCTACAAATGTGCTCATGGCTTGCCAGTAACCCAGCTTTGCCCAGGAAACTTATTGTACAACCCATACAAGAGATACTGTGACTGGCCTCAGGATGTTAAATGTGGTGACAGAGTTATTCCCGAACCGGAAGATGAAGACAATGACGGAGGAAATGACGAAGGAAATGACGGAGGAAATGACGGAGGAAATAACGAAGGTAATGATGGTGGAGACGATGGCAATGACGGCAATGGAAGCTGCAATTGCAACCCATCTGAAGCTCCATCTATCTGCGCTAAAGATGGTTCTGATGGAGTTTTAATTGCCCACAAACATTGTAATAAATTCTACAAATGTGCTCATGGCTTGCCAGTAACCCAGCTTTGCCCAGGAAACTTATTGTACAACCCATACAAGAGATACTGTGACTGGCCTCAGGATGTTAAATGTGGTGACAGAGTTATTCCCGAACCGGAAGATGAAGACAATGACGGAGGAAATGACGAAGGAAATGACGGAGGAAATGACGGAGGAAATAACGAAGGTAATGATGGTGGAGACGATGGCAGTGACGGCAATGGAAGCTGCAATTGCAACCCATCTGAAGCTCCATCTATCTGCGCCAAAGATGGTTCTGATGGCACTTTGATTGCTCACAAACATTGTAATAAATTCTACACATGTGCTCATGGCTTGCCGGTAACTCAGCTTTGCCCAGGAAACTTATTGTACAACCCATACAAGAGATACTGTGACTGGCCTCAGGATGTTAAATGTGGTGACAGAGTTATTCCCGAACCGGAAGATGAAGACAATGACGGAGGAAATGACGAAGGAAATGACGGAGGAAATGACGGAGGAAATAACGAAGGTAATGATGGTGGAGACGATGGCAATGACGGCAATGGAAGCTGCAATTGCAACCCATCTGAAGCTCCATCTATCTGCGCTAAAGATGGTTCTGATGGAGTTTTAATTGCCCACAAACATTGTAATAAATTCTACAAATGTGCTCATGGCTTGCCAGTAACCCAGCTTTGCCCAGGAAACTTATTGTACAACCCATACAAGAGATACTGTGACTGGCCTCAGGATGTTAAATGTGAAGACAGAGTTATTCCCGAACCGGAAGATGTAGGCAATGACGGTGGAAATGACGAAGGAAATGACGGAGGAAATGACGGAGGAAATAACGAAGGTAATGATGGTGGAGACGATGGCAATGATGGCAATGGAAGCTGCAATTGCAACCCATCTGAAGCTCCATCTATCTGCGCCAAAGATGGTTCTGATGGCACTTTGATTGCTCACAAACATTGTAATAAATTCTACACATGTGCTCATGGCTTGCCGGTAACTCAGCTTTGCCCAGGAAACTTATTGTACAACCCATACAAGAGATACTGTGACTGGCCTCAGGATGTTAAATGTGGAGACAGAGTTATTCCCGAACCGGAAGATAAAGACAATGACGGAGGAAATGACGGAGGAAATAACGAAGGTAATGATGGTGGAGACGATGGCAATGACGGCAATGGAAGCTGCAATTGCAACCCATCTGAAGCTCCATCTATCTGCGCTAAAGATGGTTCTGATGGAGTTTTGATTGCCCACAAACATTGTAATAAATTCTACAAATGTGCTCATGGCTTGCCAGTAACACAGCTTTGCCCAGGAAACTTATTGTACAACCCATACAAGAGATACTGTGACTGGCCTCAGGATGTTAAATGTGGAGACAGAGTTATTCCCGAACCAGAAGATAAAGACAATGACGGAGATAATGATGGTGGAAATTGTGGAGACGGTGGAGATGGTGAAAACGATGGCAATGACGGCAGTGGAAGCTGCAATTGCAACCCATCTGAAGCCCCATCTATCTGCGCTAAAGATGGTTCTGATGGAGTTTTGATTGCCCACAAACATTGTAATAAATTCTACAAATGTGCTCATGGCTTGCCAGTAGCCCAGCTTTGCCCAGGAAACTTATTGTACAACCCATACAAGAGATACTGTGACTGGCCTCAGGATGTTAAATGTGGAGACAGAGTTATTCCCGAACCGGAAGATGTAGGTAATGACGGAGGAAATGATGGTGGAGACGGTGGAGACGGGGAAAACGATGACAATGACGGCAATGGAAACTGCAATTGCAACCCATCTGAAGCTCCATCTATCTGCGCCAAAGATGGTTCTGATGGCACTTTGATTGCTCACAAACATTGTAATAAATTCTATAAATGTGATCAAGGCTCGCCGGTAACCCAGCTTTGTCCAGGAAACTTATTGTACAACCCGTACAAGAATTACTGTGACTGGCCTCAGAATGTTGAGTGTGGAGAAAGAGTCATTCCTGATTCCGGTAATGGAAATGAAGACAACGGAAGTAACGGCAATGATTATGACCCAATCAAAGCTTACGAAAAGTGCGCTGAAAACGGATCCGAGGGATATCTTTTAGTTCATAAATACTGTAATCAGTTTTATAAATGTTCCTACGGCCAACCTGTAGAATTTTTCTGTCCTGGTAAGCTAATGTACAGCTCCAGCGAGAAGATTTGTGACTTCCCAGAGAATGTTAAATGTGGGAATAGATTAATATAGTATAATATTTTATACTGGTTCTTTTTATTAGACGGCATAACTACTGATTGAATACTATTTGTAATATATTTTTTAATTTATATAAATTTTATTCAAAATTAAATAAATCATTAATAATTAAAAAAGTTTGTTTTCCTTTACTGATTCTCTCTTATTTTTAAACAGGACACGAAATAACATTATATTTGCAGCTTAATATTTAATAATGTAGAAATTTGACAATAGGTAAGTAGTCTTATAGTAAAATTATTCGGCAATTTCTTCAAGCTGCACTAGGCGTACGGGTATATTACGTCCTGTGCAATTAACGTTCTGCGGCCAGTCACATAGGTTTACGGTCTCATTAAATAACAGATGTCCTGGACAGTGCATTACGACTTTTTCGCCATGTGTACATTGATAAAATTTGTCGCAATCCTCGTGTTTGATGTATTTTTCGGTGCCATCGTTGGGACAATCACAACAATATGCGACCACCACAGCCATGGCCATGATTATGTAAACAAAAGTACCTGTTGAGTAAAAAAACATTAGATGGGAAGTTAATAAATTTCCATTTAAAGGAGTGCATCTGTACAGATCAATTTAATCTTTATTGATCAATGCGTTACAGCTTAAATAAATATTCAGGAAATGGGTGGCCTAATACCTGTACTAAGGTAATTCCCGTGTCTCAAGGCGTTTGACATCGTCCCAGGATTTTTATAACATTGTTGTCTTAAAAATATTTCGTCGTGTTTTTCACTATGATTAGAAGGAATCTGTGTGTAGAATATAATGATGACAATATAATATACTTACACCCAATAGAATGCTACGACCTACGATATACCTTTTAATTTATTTTGTACTTATATATTAATTCGGACGAAATATTAGTGAAGAAAATGTGTGTATGTACTTACCTTTCATTTTCAATTGCGATAACTGAAATAATACTGATCTCCTAATGGGCTGTGATTATATACAAAATATTATCAAAGTTACTCTTCAAATCAAGTGGTTGGCTAAGAACCGAACTATAAAATATAATTAGCTCATTATGTTTAATCAAGTAAAAGATATGGCGTACCTACACACAAAATGAGTGTTACGTAGCAGTAAGGCAAGTATTTATCGACTGATTAAATATATTTGTAAAAACATTTAATCATATGTTATTAATGCGTTGAATTTTATATAACTAATACTAAACACGTCGTGTATTATGATAAGATTTAATATAAGATCTAACATAAAATTATTTAACGGTTTAATAGTATGAATCGGGGTGACTCATGTATTTTTATACTACGGGATGGAGTACAGGAATGAAAGCGAAACCGTAGACGCCAGTCGGGCGGGAGCCATCCGTTGAGATTATGAGAGCCTGCGCGCAGTACAACTCCACTATCCGTGTTGATAACTGTGCCAAAACTTTCACCCAAAATGCGTTTACAACTGTTCATACATTTCATATTCCTAATTGACTCTTTAGAAAGCAAAGAGTTAATACGGGATACAATAAAAAAGTCACTCGAAGAACACCAGGGACACGTATTGATCAATAAAAGTAAAATAAAAAATACACATCTCAAAATTGGCAATGTGACTAGGGTACAAATAAAAATGACCTCAAGAAAACCACAAGATGAACCCACTTTAATATCTCGAAAACAGTAAGTAGCATTATTTTTGACGTTTTCTTCGTTGACTTCAAGCAAGTTTTTATTGTTTCGGTAACAGAAATTGAACCTAGTGTTATACTGTATATACTTTTGGATGTTTGCATTAAAATAAGCAAAAATTCACAGACTTAAACAATGGGCGTATGAAATCCATACCCATTTATTTGAAATAGAAAAAAAAGTGGTTAGAAGGGAGGTATTGTCGGAAAGTTTCTCAAACATTAAGATAGAACTAAGGAATGGGACATCAATATTAGAAAAAGCTTCTGGAGTACTGGAAGATCTGTTAGAAAGGCGAGGAAAGGCTGCAGAAGTAATCATGAGAAAGGCAGAAGAGCTATCCTCGTACATAATGGAAAATGAAATAATCCCACCCCCAGACTACACGTTTCACCATAGTGTTGTAAGTACAATGATCTATATCTTATTACGAAATAAATTCGGCTTTTAAAAAGGAGGTTTATTCGTTGTACCCAATGACATGATTTTTAGACTATTTTTAATATCAGGTAATTTCGAGAGTAGTCCAATTTTCATCAAAATCATAAAAAATAATCCTTATTAAAATTACCTACCTACTAATAATTAATTTAGATTATTTTTGTCTTGTGTTGTGCAACTCTATTTCATATCTCAAAATCTCGAGATGTCTGAGTTTTTTTAAATTACTTTTTATTTATTTTTTATTAGCGCAATCTCTCTAGTGATTAATTCCCTGCGAAGTTTATACTGAGTTTATATATCGCATTTTTATAATTATATAATGCATTTTCATGGGATGTTGTTGAGATAATAGTAGTTCCGTGTCGGAAATAGTATTCAAAAATCACTCCATAAGTGTTCTGCTTTCTTGTCTAAGCTGAATAGAAAAAAAAACACCAGCAGCTTTTTTAAAAGAACCACTTAGGTACCAAATAAAAAAAGTTTAACTGAAAAATCTATAACTATGAAGGTTCTGTCAATTCGAATTACCGGAAAGAACGGAAATTTCATTCTTTAACCCCTAATTTCTAAATCACATTTCATGGTTAAAGTATAAAATAATTATTTTTTAACTTGTCCAGGTCACGTACCTAACAGAGATTGAATATCAGCTGCATTAGATTAAAATATATTTTAACATAATAATAATTACAAATGTTTAATTCATTTAATTATTATAAAACGAAATAGTTTCCGTTTTAGGATTTAGACATACTAAAGAAAGCGTTGCCAACTGAGAGTGAATGGGAAATACCATCTTCCTGTTTAAGTATAGATAAAGTGAAAATTCAAAAAAGTTCACATTTTAATGCTGAAGTTTCATTGGAATCGAGTAGCGTTCAAGTTGTTGCCGAAGTCTTTGCTTGTGGTAAGATAGTTTTTGAAAATTAATTTATTTTAATAACATTTTATCTGCATCATTTTAGTGTTTAAGTTGTTTTTTTAAGTAATATATGTTTCAATAAAAAATATTATATAACGTTGTTTCGTAATTTTCAAAAATTGAGTGCATTTTTTAAAGTATAACATAAAATGTATTGTTTTGTTATTAATAATATGTCGTGTTATTTTTCTCTCTATATAGATTTTAGAGTTCTACCACATATCTATTGGTCGGAAAATCTTCTTGCTACCTTTCGTGAGAACTACATGCAAGATGCCACACTCGACTTTCAATACTTGTGCAGTGCAAAGGGGTTTTTAAGACATTATCCTGGTATTTAATTAATTATTTTCAGCTAGTAGACAAAAATATACTAATAAGTTAATAATTAAGTTAAACAAACTTCACAAATACAACTAAGCGCTGAACTATTGAACATACGACTCATATGATTATTTTATTTTAAATGGTCAAATAAACTAAAATTCTTATGTGTTAGAAATATTTTATAAACAAACAAACAAAACCACCTTGGTGCTTAAACTTGCTACCTACGTAAAATGTATGAAGTCATACATTTTAAATATAATGTAACATATACCAAAGTGACAAACGACAATTTATGGATCCACGCAATCACACCCAAGATGGTCCAAAACGTACCCTATAAGGGTACTTTGCTAAGTTCAGTTCCCAGGTGTTAAGAAAAACAACAAGTAAAAATTCTTTATAAAGATAACAAAACACTTAAAACAAGCTGGTTACATTGAAAAGATACCTACACTGACGCTTCTCAGTTTAAGTAGGCCGCGACAACCATAACAAAGCTCGTGTTTCAAAAGCTTTTTACCGAAAAATATCATAGAAAAAAGAACTGTTTTTGTAAATTGCGAACTACTCACTATACAGTATTAGTATTAATGTAAGTGAAGTTTTTTATAAATGTCGAAATTACATTACAATTAATTTAAAGTGAACAAATCAAATTTATAGCAGGAATTTCAGTTTTTGAATTTGATTGAAATAAAAACTATTGCTTATCATCAATATGACTAGAACATGTACCATCGGTATCACGCTGTGTTTTTGTATAGCGGCGTCGTGGCAAAGTCTGTACAATTTGAATGTGGAAGCGGAGGACGTATACGACTGTCGTTCGAGGCCCTGGTATGTAAGTGCCAGTGGCGCGCCCAGAGATGTTCTCATACTACTTGATGCTTCGGGATCTATGGATAACTCATCTAACCAAGTCATTGGTATATGTTTTAATTAATTGGAATTTAGACATATGAAAAATTGTGCGCCATGTAAAGAGCAGAGCATAAAATCTGTATCAAGGTCATTTTTTTACAGATAATCTATATTATCTGATCCTATGATCAGTGACAATTCCAAACTTTTTCTTAATTTCTAAACATGGATTTCATTCGTTGTCCAAAATTCCATTTGTGTTAATTAGGTATAATAGGCGTATTATTGTAATCTATGAAAATAATAATCTATTATATTAGCGAATAATTAAATTGATAAGCGATCTAAAAATATAGTATTCTGACAATAATGACTTTTATAGCCGAATTATTCACGTCTACACTACTAAATGCTCTGACGGATGACGATCAGGTGAATGTTTTAAGGTTCAATGTTGTGGTCGAATCGCCAATTAGCTGTTTTAATGATAAGCTTGTACCGGTAAGTAATAATCAATCAATTATCGAAACCAATTCAAAAGATAATTTAATATTAATTTAATTGTTAATATTGTATTAGTTATGACATTTGTCCGTCATGTATGATAAAAAAATATCTGTAATTTTCGATTTTTACAGGTTCAATATCATTTCTAGGAACTGATACTTGGCTCTAAAAGAGCGTGGTACAAACTTGAAGCTTCTGTGTGTACCTCAAAGACATTTGACACTAGATATTCTTTACTATTCGTGTGTAAATCTATTTAGTCCTTTGAAATATGTTGGGGTAATACATAAAGTTTTATACGGGTTATTTGCAGGCAAATCACGTGAACTCAGCCGCTATGATGGCGGCTCTTAAACGTCAGGCAATGATTAACGAATCGTTTATTGGTGATGTTTTGACGTATTCGGTACATTTGCTACAAAAGCAAAATACTTTAGACAGACCGCGGGCTTGTCAACAAGCAATAGTATTAATAACTGACAGCCTCTATTACAATTACACAGATTTAATGCGGCGTCTCGATCCTGAAGGGAAAATCAGGTAAAGTAGCTTTATGGATACAAATGAATCATTTATCTGTCTATGCTAGTTCAGTTTAATACTATAACTATTGTTTTTGTTGTTCTATTAGTAGATAAAATAAATAATTAAGGCATGATTTCAATAAAAAATATGTTTTGTAGGCTATTCGTAATGTGGCTTCATGACCGTAACGGTCTACGGGATTATACTCGTTTGTATGGAGAATCGGTTAGTTGCGAAAGGGATGGTTATTTCGCAGAGTTCATTTCACATTCGGACGTAACGGAACAAGTTATGAGAATTCTAAGAGTGTTAGAGCGCCCTCTAGTAGCGCAACGTGAGAAACGATTGCGGGTCTATAGTGATGTGTATGCGCATATTGAGGTTTGTTTATTAATACTTTCCTTATTAAAATGTTTATATTGTAGAATCTTAGATATTTGGGTGCATTTGTTTTATCGGATATTGCGTCACAACAGGTCTTACTGTTGTAACTTTTGCATAGTTAAATTATATTATTTATTATTGTTTGGGTTAATAAATTTAACTATAACCCTGATTTCATAACTATTAATATTGTGCAAGGAAAGTGCGCCACAAAGTAAGAATTATGTTCTGATGGAAAGCACCAGTCTCAGCTGTCCGGTTCGCCGGACATCATCATACTAATTGCAGCTGCAGTAAATATATAATTTATAGGATCCAAGGCGTAGCGAATTTCGTTGGAAAATAAAAGAAAGCGCCGAGCAGGAATATCGTTATAAACGATTAAGACAAAACAAGGATTCGTTTCTCAAAAACCTCCATAAGGATGACATGCATGTTTATAACTTGGTGAGATGTTTTAAATCGTATATCAAGGCAACTTTATTACTGCGGGTATATTACTCATATTGACACTTTTAAGTCATCTGTCATTTCATATTATGTGTATACGTAGAGGGTCTACGGTGTAAACGTAGACCCTCTACGCAGGTAGAATTGTAAAGGTATTTGTTTTCAGAGCCTCAAGGAAAGGGTTACTTCTAACCCAGACAAACAAGTTATACCTTTATGATTTTTATTAAAAATAGTTTATGAGACAAGCATGTACTGCTTGGTCACGTTATCATAACTGTAAAAGCTATAAATCGAGAGTATAGCCAGTTGCCAGAAATATGAATATGCCTTAGGTTATTGTTTAATAATAAAAGAGTTATTTATAACAAACATATTCTATATTTAATAATAACAACTATGATAGACTCCTAAATATTACCACTTCAGGATAAAAAAGGACAATACAATGAGGGGGTAGATGTGAATTATCGTTTGCAAGTGAGTGTGTCTGTCCCTGTTTTCGAAAGCACAACTATTGAGGTAATATATTTATTGTTTAAAATTCTCATAATAAATAAGTTTACTTAAATGCTAGCCATTGTATGCGTCTCTATCCGAAACTTATTTCGAAAAGCCGGTTACAAAGTTATTTCTTAGCTATAGTATCCGACATTTTCCATTACATACGAGAATCCCTAAGGCTTCCTACCAAATCATCGAAAGTTTTACTATTCTATTTCCCTAATTATTTCAAATTTGATAGTAAGACAATGAAGACTCCGAACCTCTGACATTAAACAGACGTGTAACTCTTAATGATTATCATAAAAATGGGCATTAACCATATATTTGTTTCAGAACATTACAATTAAATTAGACGAGGTATGTACAGATAAATATTATGGACTTAAGATTTAACATATCCAACGCAAACAATACAATCAAAATTAAACTTGTTAGAAGTAAATGTAGTGTTTGTTCTTTGCATTTTAAAACTACATAATTAAAAACCTAAATAAACCTATTTAAAATATTTAACCTTGTTTTAATTTCAGGAAATGCAACGTAATGCTACGCGAACGGTATGTTTTGATTTGTTATATGTTCAAGGATAATTTAATATATGAAATCGTGTCACAGTGTTCTTTCCCTTACTCTTCCGAAACAGGTTGACCGATTCTCCTGAAATTTTGTGGATATAGAGTAGGATTGAGAATCGGCCAAAATCTATTTTTAGATATATTTTTGTATATATTTGTGATATATTTTTTTCTCAAAAACGTGTATGTAGTTACAATTCATACAGGTTCCTACAATGGCAAATTTATATTGTAGTTGATGAAATATTGTAAGCAATCTGTAATCCACGGCCCATCAAATGCTTATGTAAAAAAAGTGTAGTTGAAATAATTAAAATAAAGAAGAAGACGTTAGAATAGGTATGAAATCTCTTCTCTCTGTTACAGTATCCAGTAAATCGTCTTATTGGAGTTGCTGGTGTTGATATACCATTGGACCATTTAAAACTCGTGTTGCCTTTTTATCTGGTGTGTATGATTCCATTTAAATTGATTTTGACGCTATAATTTGACGAATCTAGGTAAGTATAAACGGATTTTAACTTAAATTCTAGATAGGCGCAAGCGGCTCTATGTTCCTTATTGATCATCGCGGCAATATAGTATTACACAACAATACAAAGCCAGTCGTGAGTAAATTACATTTTTTTATTCTAAATATTATTTTCTGAATGAGCCATTACAAAAACAAATGATAATAAATTATAAGAATTGTTACGATAAAATCTGATATTATTTCAGTTTGATGGAGATATACTGAAACCTGGCTATCGAACTGTTGACTTTTTAGATGTGGAGCAATCTGGCATAGATCATAACCCGAGACATTATCCACAGGAATGGCTTGATGTACGTTAAAGTAATCATAATTCTATATAGAAACTTTTGGTACACAAAATACATTGTAACCTTTTTTTAATAGACCGCATGACTACAGTTGGTACTATGTATAATCATTTAAGTGTATTTTACAAAAGGTGACATCACATAAAATCCAATACAAAAAGAAAGTGAAAACCGTTTCAGAGTACCTACTCAATACATTACTTGCCAAATATGAAATCCATACTGTATTATTTATTTTTAGTTTCGCCAAGAACTTGTCATCGATAAACCTTATGGTACGAGGTCGATGTACGCCAAGAGTATATTCGAAGGTGGAATGAGAGTAATAATAGAAGTAAAAGATTACTATTGGCAAAGAATTCACGATCACTACACACTAATTGTGTCTTTACCTAAGTACAATTTATTACACGCGGTTCCAGATGAAACATTTACACAGGATTTAGGCCAGGAAGCGTATAAAGCATTGTGGAATACTGATTTCGCTATACATCCTGAGTGGTATGCTTTGATATAAATTGGCTTTGAGTTTTATTAAAATATCAATTAGTATTAACAAATTAATAGTTTATATATTGATAGTGTATATTTTTATACTGATTCCACAGAGATTAAAATACAATATAAATAAAAGTTGTTTATATTTAGTTATTTTTTTATTAATTTTACTTACTTATATAATTTTAAATGTGATTGTAGGCTATACTGCAGACACGTGGAACCACACTTCGATTCGCAGAAGTATGAATTACTGCATTTTCTTAGAAGAAGGAAAGACGAGCCTAAATTCTCAATGCAAAAGATTAAACATGTCTTTTCTGCGTTTCCACAAACGTTACTTGAAAAAACTTATCACTGTGCGTCTGTATTTTTTTCTTGCTTTTACTTGAACCTTTCTCGAAACCAAGATCTATCGATATAACTATGTTAGCGTAAGACACTCGAAGAACCTACGAATTACTTATAGGTAATGAAGAGCTAATGGCGCGATTAAGTCACGAAGCAGTTGCAACGAAACAATGGGCCCTCGAGCACGAAGATCCTGACACTGAGAGAGAATGCTCTGGTTGTCTTCTTGGCTCTAATACTGCGTTCTTTGCTACAGGTATTTCATAATGAAACATCCTATCTCCGCTTATCGTATTAATGTAGTACTCACGAAATAAATACATGCGTGGTAACTTAATAACTAGATTTAATTTTAAATTATTAACATATAGAGTGCCCATGGACTTAATTTTTCAATCCCAAAATTGGAACTAAGCCTACTTCAGGGCACAAAAAATATTATTCAAAATTTTAATACATGTTTAACAGAAAGCGGTTTAACCCGTTGGCAATTATACCACGCGACCACGGCACATGCTGACCCTCCGGAAGGGTCAGTTTGGTCTTTGGGGCCTGATGAACCATTTTACCGCCGCGCTACAGCCAACCCAGACACTTTGGTAATTCACGCACCAATACCACCTGTGAGGCTTTTAAGGAATACGGATACTAGCCCTCCTCCTGTGAGTGTTTCATATAAATATTTTTAAACCCGGAATCATTCATAGTACTTTAAAGGTTACTGATGTTTTCTTGTTTATTCACAATATTAGAGGGACTGAATAATTATCCATATATAACATATGTGATATATATAACATTTAATCCTTAGTTAGACGAACGTTGGCAATGGTTGACAGCCGCGCGTACCCTGGGTCATCCGACCAAACATGGCATAATCGGAGTTGGCGGATACCATTTCTATCCAAGACATTTAGATGACCTTTTAGAATCCATAACCAACTTCCCTGTAAGTACTTAGGAACCCTATCCTGTCAGGTGTTGTATTTACTAAAACTCAGGTCTGCGTATAAATACATTATGTTTATATAAAAAATTGTTGTGATGAGTTATTATTATTAAGAGTTTTAACATTTTGACATTCATATAAAAATCAATTTATTTGCCAATTCGATAGTGCAATGAAGAAGATGAATCGAAATGTGAGCCACGGTGTGATAACGATACTTGGGCATGTTTACTGATTGACGAAGCGGGCTGGGTAATAGCAGATCAGTCTGAAGATGAAAGGATTAATAAACATTTTTCTACCGAGCATCCGGCAGCTATGAAGGCATTACTGGATGCTGGAGTGTTTCGTATCCGCTGGATTCATGATTATCAAGGCATCTGCTTTCCGCCAGAGGATGATAAAGCTAGGGCTGCATCCACTGTAAGTTTTTGAAATAATAGTATGTATATACATACGTCACTAAATATTTAGGGTCCTATAACGTAAACCGGCCACGGCTAGGTACTCTGTAACACTAACAGAGACGATTTGTATGTCGTAACGTAGTCTGTTGTACCAGACAACATATTGAATGTTGTATTTATTATATTTCTTCTTTCTTACATTAAAAATAACTATCAATAAGAAAAAAATATTTGTAAGGGATAATAGTATAAGCGAGCATTTTGCCTTTTAGACAAAATTGTTGATATAAATAATAATGAACCAAAATTTCAGAGATTGTCTTCAATCATAATACGCTTGTGGAGTTCTATCAAGATCGTAATTTACGAATCTCGAAATATCTTTTATCTTCTGTATGTCACGATGACTAGTAAGTAGCTATATTATTTATCTAAAAAAATCAATTAATAAGTCGATTACAAATGAGTAGTTTTAGTAGTAGTTTTTTACTGGCAAGACATTAAGGAAGCAGTTAAGACTATGATTTAGCACCTATTAGACTATGTTCAATATTTTTACTATAAGTAAATATATAAATGATGGTTAAGTATAAATATATACTGTCATTTTTATTATTTACTGATAGAAATTTTGTTTAATTTAAATTGATATGAATATATATCATAAAAAGGAAATCTTTCTATTTTGGAAATTAGACCGATTTCTCTAAAAGGATTAATTTTTATGTATAGTTTATGTACTAAAAATATTTTTACACAAGACACATTAGTAAATTGCGACACACGAGCTGAGAATAAAAAGCGCCGGGTACGAATCCAGCATGATTACGAACGAGAAAAGTTCGAGCGACTTTTTGATGCAAAAGTGATATTAAATCGCACGCGATTTGCCGCTTGTGATAGAACGCGTGCTATCTACGAGTTGCAGGTGAGAAGTGTCAATGACTTGTTAAGTCAAGGATTATAAACGGCACGTCAAATATATTTTCAAATGTCAGAACAAAAATACATTTTCAGCCAATGGTATAAATTTGCACCAAAATATAATCCTTACGAAATTTATTTGTATAATCGCATCAATTCGTTTTCAAATTAAGACTAAAATATCTGCAAACAAACGTATCTTATAAATGAAATGGGTACGATACTAAAAATATTTCAGAGAAACAAAAATTCAATGGAAGCTCTAGATCGTCCCGCGGAACTTTGTGAATGGCCGTTAGTCGCTGTTGAAGTTCCTGAAACCAACTTGCTCCTAATTGCAGTATACAAACGCTGCAATACGTCTATTCAATTAAACGACCCTCTGAGTAACGAAGAAGTAAGTAACACGTACAAGCTTACTCTAAATCCAAGAAAACTCTTGGGTCAATTTACCGATCTCTTAAAAACAACTCTTATTTGAGCGCCATAGCGCCAGTATTCAACCTATGATAGGATTATACGTGCATCTTATATTCTTTATACGTCATTCTTGCAATAGCGGTTAAAAAAGCCAAATACCTATTAACCCAAGTTTCTATTATGTAATTTTCTACTTTGATACAGGTCGGCAATATTAAAACATGATAATCTAAATGTATATAGCATTTTTAGATGCTATCAAGATTTCACTGTCCGATTAGATTATATTATATTTTTAAACTAATATTACAAATAATGCCGCCAGCATTATGGGCACAATACCACGGGGACCAAACTTTTTAAATTTGTTTTAGTTTGTGTTTTGTTTTATTTTTAAGTTATATTAGTTTACTAGCTTTCCGCCCGCGGCTTCGCCCACGTGTAATTTGGTTAAGTATATAGCGATTTTTAATGATCTCGAAAGGGCTTTCTTTCACAGGCTAAAATCTTGTTACAATTGGAATTATATATAGCCTGTGTTACTCAGGGATGATGTAGCTTTACAGGATCGGATGATTCGGGGAAATCGAGGGCAACTTTCAAATTAACGTACAGGCAATTAATATTCTGAAAATTTTACATTAATTTTATAGTCATCTTCTTATGTGGATGAGCTGATGATGGAAGGTAAAACTCCTCAGCGGTTGAGAGTTGAAAGAAAATTCTTACGAAGTTATGAGTACGAAATACGTACTTGTGAGGTTATTACTTATTAGCTTGACCAAATAATAAAAGGTAAACCTCATTAACGTTAAGGACGTAGGTGGAAAAATGGATGCGGACAAACGATAAACGTCTCTTCACTCGTTTCCTTTTACTTGTTTGTATAGGTAGTGTTCATTCAAAATAATCATAGGGTAAAACGTTAATGAAAGTTTGAACTGCATGGTAGTCATTACACAATGAAGCATCTTAATACCGCGATGGATATATTTGGCCTAAGTAGAAGTTCTTTAAAAAAAAATAAGACTCAACCTCGCACACTCACTCACACAGCAACACCATTGCACACACTGATACACACTAAAATGTTCTTACTACACATAGTTCCACTTGTTCATGTGTATATATATTTTTATTTATTCTTTTCTGTTCGTGTTTTTTTTTGTTATTCTTTTTTCTGATCTTAGATTCTATTTCCGGTTCTATATTTTAACCTTATTTTGGCTTTATTTTTAATATATTATCTATTGTGTAAACTGTTTTTGATAAGCTTAAGCAATAAAAAAATCAAATAAATCTAGGTTGATGACGAATTTTATCAACGCCATCTATCGAGCACATTGTTCAACACTTCAACCGCGCCCGCGCGCACTGCGTTATTTGTTATTTTTGTTACCTCTCATAAGTTTTAATATTAAGATTAACTTATATTAGAACATATTTAACAATATATAACTAATCAATCAATATAAGTGTTTAAAAATTTTGAAGCAGTGGTTGAAGTAAATTTTCAATTGACCATAACTTCTCTTTCTCTTAACCGATTTCGACAAAATAAACTTTTGACAACGCTCCTAATTATATATAATCCAACTGTGAAAACCGCGTTCAAATCCGTTCAGTAGTTTTCAAGTTATAACGTACCAGACAGACAGACAGACAGACAGACAGACAGACAGACAGACAGACAGACAGACAGACAGACAAGAATTCCAAAAATTGTTGTTTTGGTTTCTATGACTCTTCTTTAATTGCCTCCTTTCGGTTTTTTGGAAAAATATTTAATGTACAGATTTTCGATTTTTACTGTCTTATTATTAGTATAGATTATTAAGAATGTACCGTAACCTGTAAGAACCTACAGACCTACATACATATAAAAAACGTGACAAATAATTAACAACCTTAATTTTACCATTACTTTTAGGTGATCATGGAACAAGATGGCGACATCATTGGTTCAGCTAGTCGTCTCGCGTGCTGGCGAAACCGTATTCCTTTACCCGCAAGACAACCCCACACAACTTGCTATCCACATAACCACACATCAGTAAGTACTCGTTAAACATCTTTAAAAGCCCGAAAACGTTTAAAAAAATGTCCGCAACAGTATCAAATAAGTATGATTCAAATTTATATAGTAAAATATAAACGTTCATACAACTCATAAATTTCACAGGAAGTGGGATACAGACAGTGCGGGCCTTGGCTTCCAGATCCTGAAAATGAAGCTAACTCGTTAGAAATTAGTAAATTATATTGCCTATTTGTTATACATATTATTTTACATCTGGCGTATTAATAAAGGCATTTGGAAATTTTTATTCAGTTAGTTTTGGAACCTTGGCCAAAATGGTGGACGGTCTCTATAGTATGCTGCAGATACTATGGAGACCTAACTTATATTTAGGGTCTAATCCAGGGTATTGAGCAACGTTTTTAATCAACAGGACAAATTTACTGATATTTGCAGGCCGTACGTGAACCTTTTTGAATTAACCTTTTGAAAATAAAAAAATAAAATAACGGTTAAATAAACATATTTAAATGGCCGCATGTTGCTCATCCTTGGTGTAATCAATTAATAACAATCTAACCACTTAAAACAACTAAAAACTTATCAAGTGAAACGACATAATACTCACCTCAGCTTGTCTTCCATTGTTATTAAACCTAAAAAATGTCAAATGAACGAAAGTAAACCTTACAATAAACTAAATTAATAGATTTTTATAACGGATACAACGCGAATTAATTTATAATCGAGTTAAGGTTTATATGTCGAATTATGTACAAAATCCCATTTATTAAATTATCTTTTGTTAATAATCAAAATTATCTTTATTCATATAGGTAACTAGGGTACACTTATGAATCGTCAACAAAATAAGTTATAAAAATTTACGACTCTACATTTACTGGTAGTTCTCAAATCAAGTGCGCAGAGCGGACGAGAAGAACTGGCAAAAATCTCTCCGCCACTCCTTTAAATCACAAGCATATTTCACAGTACGGTTGTAATATATGTTATAACTTGAGACTCTCGCATAAACAATATGAATTATTTAAAAAAATGTGATTCAGCTTTTGTGCATTAAGATCGATACTCTTTTTATGGCGGCTGTACACTCTCGCTCGTGAGCACTCGCTATGTCTCGGCCGAGACGTGTAAGCTCGGAGTGGCCATATAATATAATTTTTGATTTTGCGTAGATGGCTACGATAGGTCGCCATTAGAGAAGACCCGTTTTTTTTTAAATTCGGGAACTGTAAATTCGGTTTCTTCACTAATGCGTGGGTACGCATCATGCAAATATTTTCTATCCCTGTGAAATGTATGATAAGGATCCCATAAAACACTTTCGTTATTACACGACATCGTGTACGATCATATAAGGTGAATAGGTGCTCACGATTCCACGGCGCGACCGCGAGTGCAACAGCGACACGCTCGCAGACTCGGACTTTGATTCGGGCACCCGGGATGGAGAGCTTGCGACAGGCTGAGCTAAGCTCGCCGACAAGCCCGAGCTGAGCTGTAAAGGCCTCCAGGCCAACAGCGAGATATCTAGCGAGAGCTAGCGACTAGTACCACCTAGACAGGCCGAAGCGAGCGAGCATTACCATCTTTTCTCGCACTCGCTCTTCCTCGTGCTGTCTCGGCGAGAGTGTACAGCCGCCTTTAGTTATTATGTGAAGCAAATTATCAATGTAAATAAAACTCGTTTTATTTGAGTGAAGTTTTATTTTTGCTTAAGAAATGCCCATAATACTGATAACGCCTTTAGGCAATATTTAATTAATACAATAACAATATTGGAATGCTTAGTTATTGGTGGGTTAATTTATTATAAATACACTTATATTGTTTTAATCTTTGAACCACTGTCTCTTGTTACATAGAAGAGAATCTATCTTTTCTCTTACATTTGCTTCGAGTGGTTAATAAACCACTGCCAATAGTTACACCTTCTGTACCTCTACATAAATACGTTATAAACACAAATGTTATTTCTCATATATTGTCTTCCTTAGTTCAAAACAATGTATCGCCTTAATTTATTATAGATAAACAACACTTATAATTAAATGTGAAATAACTTTATCACGCCACTTCACAAATTCTGTGAAATTGCGATATAAACAAGTGGATAATAATCTTGGCACAAAGATACGTAAACACGATTAATCCATCGGTCTAAAGTGACAATACATTTATTTTTAATGAAGGTATTGCTATGTTATTAGAGATATGATCAACCATTTAACTAATCTAAAGTAATTTTAATTTGAAGTTTACAATCTAAAGTGTTGAACTGATGCTCTGAACCGTCCATAAAATAGAGAGCATAATCAATTAACGTCTATTTTAATCAAAAATATTCAATTAAATTGTTAAATCTTTAATACTGTGACTATAACTATATGGAATTGTTAGTCTACTTTAATAAAATATTTCTCTGAGCCATCTATTTTACATCAAAAATATTTTTTTTTTAAACAAATGATTCTACGAAAACTATGACAAACACTAATGTGACAAATAATAACAAAAAAGCAAATGTGACACTAAGGACGATAAATTTTATTATATATAAATAGAAAGTTGATGTTTACTTCTATACCAACGTAATGTGGTATGTTACTTATAATTAACACTAGAGGGCGCCATTTGACAACTTTTTTTTTCAACCTTAGACACTTTATAAATATTTACGTCAGCCATTAACGAAATCTGGTTGGTATCCAGCTATTGTGTTAGGGCTGGCGCCTCCAGCGGGAAAATGGCAGTAAGATAGATTTGATCACAACATTTGTAACATTTTACACATATCAATAAGAACTATGAAATTTTTCAACAAATAAACCTGTTAAAAAAAATATATAAACTCTTTGGTAAACATTGTGATATACACCTTAAAAAACAAACAAAAAACAACACTTTGTGTTAAAAACAATTAAAAACTAATTAAGTCAACGTCTCAATCAATCCAAACCTATATACGTTTTGTACTTTTGTTTCGCGCAACGAAAAGCAAAAAATAAATTCGATCGTAACAATGAAATTCGTGAGAGGGAAACAAAATCAATCTTCCTCCGATTCCGTGTCCGAGTCCGGTATCGTGTTGAACCAGTTTTCCCAGTTCGACGGCTGGCCCATTGGATTCCGCCTAATCCAACACAATTATTTACACATCCTCCTCCACATTTATTAATAACAATATTGGGAAAGTGACTTAAGCTTGCAACCCATAGAGTTGTGATACCGGATGAGTTAAATGCACTTTTTTTTTCAGAAATAAATATGAGGTACTCACTCGTGCCTAGTGACGGGCTGCGGTAGCGTGGCAGTGTGCGGTGTGGGGGGCGCCGCGGGCGGTGCGCGACGGAGCAGGGTCTGGGTACCGCAGACCCAACCTTCGGGCTCCTCTTCCCACCTGGAACCACATTACATTTTCTATTAATATATTCGTTCAATAGCGTGATTCAGCCACTTCGCAAACATCTTTATAACTCTGTTTCGTTTTTAACTGCTAAGATTTCCTTACGCTCAACTTTAAGGTCCCACGTGAATGGTGGTATATTCTTATTATTTTTAGATTCTAACATGAATCAGATTGAAATGACAGTTGATTTCAAGCTATATATACATTATATATTGAATTGTTTATGGTGTATGATATTATTTGTGTATGATTTACCCAGCGTCAGCGGTAGCCTTGCAGTTCTCGCACTCGCTGCGATAGTCATCTGCCTCTTCTTCCCCCGAACCCCTCACTGTCCGCCCCGAGTAACTGCATCCGCACAATGGCTGAAATAAACAATTATCATTTTTTAAATAACTATTTCTATTATACTACACACAACACAAAGAAATTAAATCAAATAAGCTGATATAGCTTAATGGCGATCCCGTACAGAGTCTAGCTATAGTAGTTCAATTTAGACAATTGACATACATTTCCTTTCCTCTAGACCTAGACATCTTAAAAATGACTTCGGATTAATAAATCACTGGTTACACACCTGATCCACAGTTAACGGCAAAGTATTTTGTGCAGTCAGAGCACTCGATATTGGAGGCACCTCTGTTGACTGTATTGTATGGGGAATGGGTGATGCATGGGTATTCGGTGGTGGATGCGAAGTTGGCGGTGCATGGACATTTGACGGTGCGAGGGAGATCGGCATTGCATGGCAATTCGACGGAGCGTGTGAAGCCGTTGGTGCATAGGAATTGGCCGTCGCTTGGACGCATTGTGCGTGCGGTGGCGGCGGCGGTGCCGGTCTTGGTTTACCACGTTCCGAGACCACTTGTTCCTCACTGTGCGCACGTGATCTACCCCCAGATTTAACACTGCTGAAGTAACACAAAACAATCGATAAAACGTCTCTTTAATATTCATATTTAAAAAAAAACTGTAACGAGTGTATCTATTTGATACTCCAACACGTGAAGGGTTGCAACCCTTTAAAAATATTATTTCCTAACCACGTTTAATAAATTAAATCAACACATATTCTTACAGCCTCTTAAAAATCTATTCATTAAAAAACATATATATATATTTACTGTGGTTTTATTTCATATGATTTTTTAAATTGATATTAGTGCATTAGAATTTACCTAAGGTACATATTTTTTTCGTTCTTACATTCAATTAAACGTAAGTACAAGAAATAATAATATACTTACACTGTGTCGTCTAAATTTATTTCAGCGTCCGTAGTGGAGGCTATATTGAGATTCCTGAAAATTTAAATAATAAAATCTATTAATACAATGGACACGTATCATCTAGTTCTTAATGTTTTCATATACGAAAACTTTTAGAAAATGTGATCAAAAAGGTCTCTCTCCTTCAATAACATTCATATTGTTAAAATTAAAAATATATATATATATTTTTCTAGAAACGAACCTCGGCACACTTCTGGGGTGTGCGTGCGTCTGTCTGTCAATCCTATCGATACGATCGTGCCGGTCCCTGATCGGCTCCGGCCGATGAAACGACCGTCGCACGTCACCGCACATTCGCTCACCACGAGTGAAACATTCCACCGCGCTCGTTTCGCTCGCGGTCGATATACGCGGTATTGTACGGTGGCTAAAAAAATGTGATTATCATAGCCTCAATACGAGAAATAAGGATAAGTTTGCTGTTCTCCACTATTAGCCTCCATAAAGTTGGTAATTCATTTAAAGGACAATGTGTATGTCTCTATAACATAATCCCAAACAATATGTTGAATTTTATAAGTTAATTTAAAAATGTAGTTAAATGAAAGCTTTTAGAAAAAGCATTTTATAAATTGTCAGATTATTTTGGTGATGAAAAAGTTTGGGAATGAATTAGCTCCGGCTTAGTAGCCTTGCTTCAAAAAGTGTACTGGGATCATTTCCAAAAAAAATGAACCAAGCCGAGTTTCGTGCCTGCTTCTTCTCAGCTTGGTCGTGTACCAGGCGTAGAATCACTTAGATTTAAGATGATTCAAAATGGTCCTATGTACCTTAATGAATAAAGATATTTTGACTTTGACTTCGCATCAATTATGATTAAAACTTATGTTGAATACAAAAGTATAATTAAAGATTAACTAGTAGAGCATCTCAGAGCGATATGTGCCAGGCAACCACTTTTTTATTATGTCAAATGTTAAAGTATATTATGACAATTAATTGACCCTGATAGAACTCAATAGATAGGTAAGAATTGAATTACAATAATTTGTATTAAACTGTAAAAAGAGAATATGACATTTTAATATACAGGTCAATTCAATTTGCAATACATACAGCGCAGTGTGTGTCGTGTAAAAACCGGGAACGTTGTGAGGCCTCTCTCGCTCATGGTCTTCCCGCGCCAGACTCAATAACGCACGATTGCTTATCGTACCCAACGATCCAGTCAAACGGAAGATCCCTTGTAATAGAAAATCATTTCTATAAATATCAAAATACAAAAATATATAATACCTCATATGAAATGACTTTACAGTTTCAAATGATTATTTTCTTTTACAGTACTAAAATTAATGTTTGTCTATAAGTAAATCGTATCATATAACCCATAAACGGAATAACTAGATGACTCTTTGTTAATTATTGTTCTTGCACTTCAGACACAATGAATAACATACCTCTGCCAATGGGCGGTGGCAAAGGATGATGGGAGAGCATGTTGGTCTCTCTTACTTCTGGGACATGTACTGGCTGAAGTAATGGGGCTGTCAAGCAGCTCTGCGTATTGGGCAGCTATAAGTATTATGTTTTATTGAGATAAGTTTTCTACCAAGATTAGGGTAAAATTAGTCACTGTGTTCAAAAGTTATCAGGTTCGTAATATAATTGTTGACCATCTGGGATCGAACCAGGGACACTGTGTTCGGCATACTGGTATGGTAAGCAATGCGACAACCGAGTCCATAAATAATACAGTAAAGGTAGAATCTTCTAAACAGCTCACCTGAGAGACTGGCCTTGTGAGATTTGCATACCCATGTCCCCCACACTGTAAAGAATCTTCAGGTCTTGCAATGGGCTCCATAATATTAGAATATGCTGGCCGTATCATTGGCTCACCAAATCTACAAAAATAACTTATGTTAAGTAATATACTCTAAATAACTGTAATATTGCCAATTTCAATAACTTATTATATAATAAAGAGTTTGCTTTATTGTTAACTATTTTTGAAACCTGGGAGAAAAGCACTTGGTGTCTTCTGTTACTTGTCCAAAAGGAGCGTTCTTTATATTTTATTAGGTTATACTTAAATGATAAAAAAAAAGAATGGATGTTAATGAACAGCAATCTCATGGTTCTATGGGACATTTTTACCATAGTTTAGATAGTGTAAATAAATAATTCATTAATAAGAGTACTTACATATCATATGTTGTGGTATGTATACAATTTGTTACAATATTATGACATTACCGTAACTGATCTGCGCGGCACTGTGCCATGGCCTCTTCGTAGGGTGGAGGTGCTTCACCACGTGGTAAGTAATGACCTGGAGGTTTCCATGCACCAGCTGCTGGCTCACATGTTCCACCCATACACCCCATACTACCACTGATGTACCTTAAAACACATTTATTGCATCACAAAATGAAAACTCTAAATAAATTTACAATAAATAATTATGAGTGAATTATTACATGTAACTAAAAAAAAAAGTTAATACATATCTTAAAAGTACATTATTACAGTACTTACTCTTGCCATAGAAATAATATTTTGTTTGAATTTTTAATTGTATTTATGGCCAGACTAAGTATATATTATTTAAAGAAAATATACATATTTTAAGTCGTTGTTTTAAAATAACAATGATAAGTAATTACCAAAAGGATAACCTAACAATGAAACTGTTTAATTTAATGAACTTCTTGCGAATATATAATAAAACAAAATCCTTAATTACCCAATACTAGTTAAGCTTCCTCTATCATCAATATGTGCTGGGCGACGTCTCTTCTGTTTTCGAACTCTATAGACTGAAAAAGCAATAGTAATTAAAACTATACTCCCAATACCACCTCCCACAAGTCTGAAATTAGCTTCATGCGTTTCCGAAGGCTTAACAACATCATCTAGGCAAATGAATTCACAGCAAGTGCTTCCAACGCGAAACGAACGGCAGTCCTGCAATTAAAGGAAATAAATAAAATATGAAACTTTGTTTCCATATCTTTCTAAATATTATTATTATTATAGATGTAAGGTCCTACGACCTACCTGTGGCGGCGAACATAACACTGCTTTGCATACCCTGGGCAAGCCATTATCACAAATGCATAGTGTACAAGTATCTGGACCGGGGATGTAATGTAAGCCATTGGACACTGTACGTCCATGTAAATCGGTGCACTCGCCTGGTGCTGCAGCACCTTAGAAACGATAAAACTATGTTGAATCGCGTAACATTAGAAATAACAATCACTTATATTTTTAAAGCACTCACTATATCCGAGTATAGCCATAAAGCACAACACAGCTTTCCCCAACATTTTATGTTTACTTCAAGTTAGCATTTTGATTAGTTTTAACAAATAAATAATTTTTTGTTCAATTGAAATTGTATAAACTATAATATATAAGGTAAATCAATAATTAGGGTATCGTTCTAGGGAGAATAGAGTAAGACCCGTACAAGTATCAATACTTCACCGTACGATACTTTATTACGTACTTGGTACAATTTTCTACAAATAAAGTCAATTGGTGAAATCAAATATCAATTTTGAAATCATATTAAGAGACGTTTCGAGGACCCTACTAAATTGTCCACGAAATTGTAGCTATCAAAAATTCTAAAAGTTCCAAACCTCCATAAGGTTCTATAAACAATAGTTCAATAAGTAATGTAAGTAATGTTTTCGTACCAAAAAACTACATGAATTCAAAACATTGTCTTGATTTAAGAAAATTACACGCTTTTACTTGAAGAACCCCTCTGTTTTTAAGTTTAAGTATAAACTATGACGTATGTCCTCTGTACTGGTAAATACAAACTAGTATAATACTTAATAGTAAGTACTAAAAGGTAATCTGTGCATACTACATAGGAATTATTTGGAAAGAAGTGAAACACCTGAAAATTATTTTTTAATAAACATTTATTTCTTATTAGTATAATTGTTAGAGACTATTGTCTTGTTTTATTAAATAATGTGTTACTTTGCAGGCAAATTGTAATAGGCCCACAACAGATTATGTTCTGCATTTAATAATTTATTTCTGGGTAGTTTATTAATCGTTAGGTAGATATCTTCTTAGTATCGCTAAAAAGCAATTAAATGGCTGGTTTTGGTGATTATAACAATTATAACAGACCATATGGGTTGGATCCCAATAGAGAAACGAACGACCTATACGATACTCGTTATCAGCAAATATATGGGTACCATACTCCTTTAAATGAAGAATTTCAAGGTCCTCCTTTGGTGATGGACGATATTTCCGAAGAAGGTATATTATGTGAACTTGTTATTTTCACTTGCAGTTATAATTAAATTATATTCTATTTTAGAAACCAATACATATGTGACTACAGCAATCAGTGTGGCAAGTTTGTTGACAGAAAATTTACTGAGCCATCCTTTTATTGTCTTAAGGAGGCAGTGTCAAGTAAGTATAAAAAATATTGTTTGTGTGTAAATTTAAATATTATATCTTTTACAAAAATGTCAACTCAAACAGGTTCATAACACATTAAAGAACTACCATATTGTACCCTACACATTACTACCAGTTGTGGTGCGGTTACACAGACGTCAAGAATGTACTACTTTGTGGAAGGGCATTGGCTCTACTTGTATAGTGAAAGGTCTTAATCTAGCAGTAGAAGATATTATATCTAAAGGAACAGGGTGGCCAAAGTAGGGTATATTTTAATTAAAACACTATTATTTATGTATTAAATAAAAACGGTTTCAATGTATTACTCTTATTTACAGAGATATAAGCAAATGTGGATCGATTATACAATTTTTTCAACACCTGGCTCTGAAATGGTAAGCTAATTGTAACTTTGTGTTAAGTAATTAAAAAACTTAGAGCCTCTCTAAGACTCTGCATGGTAACTCTGCCTAATCTATCAAAATTTAGTTATATTTGATATTTTCAGTCTTAGTTTAGCTGTAGTAACCCCATTCTACTCTGCAAGTTTAGTGGAAACTGTACAAAGTGATATAGCAAGTGACAAGCCAGCTATTCTTGATGTGTTTAGAGAAGGTTTTATGAGAATTCTAGAATGGGGTACTCCCAGTCGCGGTAGAATGCTACCAATTTGGGCAATTGTGTTACCAACTGCAGTATTTGGAATTTCAAAGTACTTTACTCAGTATGTATTAAAAAATTGGATTTTGCGTAAGAATGTTATCACCAGCAGTTTTTTTTATAAGGCATTATTTTCAGCTTAACTCTTAAGAGCATTACAGTGAGGGTCCTACAGTTTCAACAGAGACACAGGCATGAGCTAAGCCCCACCTATGATATGAATAATGATAAAAGTTCTAATCCATTAATAGAGGGGTTAAACTTGAAAGCTAACATTTTCTCATTTATTGCCATGGAGATAATTTTTTATCCCATAGAAACTATAATACACCGGTTACACATACAGGTAACCAATTTCTTCTAATAAGATAGTAATAGATATCCTGCTGAAAAGTGTGAATTCATTTCAATTATTTTTAACATTCTAAAGTTTGATATTTAGATAGTGAATGCAGCTAAGACGCAAAAAATTTTAACATTATTCTGTGGCCAAGACTTAAAAATTGATAAATTTATATTTTCTATGTTCTTTGATACAGTATGTTGTATGTAGAATAATTTGTAACTGATTTAAATACTTTTTGTTAAAATATTGTTGTTAATGAAAGAAATAAATGTTTTAGGGAACAAGAACAATAATAGACAATTTAGATGCAGGTACATCAGTTACACCAATCCTTACAGGATATGAAGGATTCCTTGATTGTTACCATACAACAATAGCTAAAGAAGGCTTTGGAGGCTTGTACAAAGGTTTTGGAGCCCTTGTGTTACAACTGGCAGCTCATCTGGCTATAATTAAATTTACAACTTTTGTAGTTTCTGAAATGTCTAGCCTGTTGAAACCAGCAAATTCACCTACTAATTCTGAAGAGAGTGTTAATTCCCAACAAAAGTACTTATTTAATTAAGAGTATTGTATGTGGTATAATTTGTTTGATATTCATTTAATCTAATAAAATTCTAAATAATTTATTACATCTTATCACTTTAAAACCACATCTGATAGATGTTATAAAATTGTTATGGCTTTTTAAAGATGATAAGCATTCTATAGATTGATTCTGTGAAAATGAAAGTAAAATAAAAGGATCATTAACAGAAATATGTTTTAATTTCTATAACTAATACTTATAAAGCATATCTTAATAATAATACTTCATGTAAAAAAATTAATGAGTAAGTACAAAGCGGCCTTTAAGAATTCTTCTCATAATAATTCTGCGACCACCTTGAGTGGACATCCTTTTTTCCCAGCCATGTCGACGAATTCTTTTCACTTCATTGGGACGAGGAAAGTAACAGCGTACTTTTGTACGCACTAAAGAAAGTAAACATGACTCTGGCTTAACTAGGCTAGAGTTAATTGGCTGACTTGAGAGAAGGCCTTGTCTGAAAAATAGTTAATTATTAATTTACGCCATGAAACACATCCTGATTGAAAAAAATTAACATACTTCAATGGTTGAAATAACGCTGACATAAAACGATGTAACATGATTCCAAGATTGTCCTGCCCGACCAAAACAATAATTTGCTCGGGTTTTATTGTATGTGATGTTTCGGTAAACACTGATGATGTAAATTTATTTTAAATAAATGTTTATTACTCTTCAATTCTAACCAAAAAGCACACTTGTTATTTATAACTGACAATTAAATAGATATTAGATTCTGGTAAGATTTTGTTTTGACTTGGTACCTACTACCTAGTACCTACCACACTGTCGTGACAAAATATGTCAGTTGTCTTGTGTCACAAGGGATTGGGAGTACCTTATGGGAAAACATTACTTCTGAAATTGTTGTCTGTGAACGGTGATAATATAATTATAATTTTTTAGGTAGCCATTGCGTTCATTTATAAAATAATGCTCATAACGTATAAATAAATCACATTTAATGTAATATTGATTCGTATGCTTGATATTGTGGTACTTTTTAAAAGGATCGTGCTATTTACGTCTTAGTGCTCTGAATCGATGCACTATCCACCTCAACTATCGCGCCAACATTCGAATTAACACTCGTAGAAATGCAGTTTTATAATTTTGTGCGATATTCTAGTTATTATTTCATATTTATAAATAAGGCAAAAAATGTAAAAGAGTAGTAACAAATGGAATATATGAGTTTTTCAATTTGCGCACGAAAATAATATCCTATCAGGTATCGTACGTAGGCATAAATTATCGTATGGTTGTGAACGCTACATGAGACACATGTGTAGTTATTCCCTACTTCGGATAATATCTATAATTTGAAAGTATTGTTATGTAAAAATCGATGTTTACAGGTTAAATATATTTTCAGATTTATTTTTTCGAGTCTGTACTAACACAAACTGTCTAGAACAAACAACTTTTGTCGGTTGTTGTGATTTTCTGTGGTGATTAATGTATTTGTGCATGTTGAAAAATGAATATGGCGGCTAAAAATAACAAGGGCGCTAAAAAATATTTTTGTCATCTAAAAAAAATTTTTAGAGTGTGAATGATTGGAATATCATTGTTAGGTTGTCGCTGTATAAGTGATTTGTTAATATTTAACGAAAAATATAGTAAGTGTCATTAGTGCTTTTTTATACAGTTTTATTATTTGACGCTATAGAATTACACTACAAGTAGATAAGAAAGTTATAAATACCAACAGACTATCAATTATTTTGTTTATATTTCAGGATAACGATGTCTGCGATAAAAGTTAATTTTGAAATAGGACATGAAGCATCAATGAAATCTAAAAAGACTCCAGAGGGATTCACTCACGATTGGGAAGTTTTTGTGCGAGGACAAGAAGGTGCTGATATCAGTCACTTTGTTGACAAAGTTGTTTTTCATCTTCACGAAACTTTTCCCAAGCCACGAAGAGGTAATTACTCAGTTATATTATTATCTTCACTTTAATTATTTGATTTATTTGTTGTTAATGTTAGTATATCAAAAGCTTAAATTATAACATTTGAATTTTTTTCTTTTCAGTTGTAAAAGACCCGCCATTTACAATAAAAGAGGCAGGTTATGCAGGCTTCATTTTTCCAATTGAAATATATTTAAAAAATAAAGATGAGCCAAAAAAAATTAAATTTACTTATGACTTGACATTACAACAAAGTGGCTTTCTAAAAGATCGCTACATTTTCCAAAACCCAAATGATGAATTTAAAAGAAAATTATTAAAAGGAGGAGGAATTCCCATAAGCAATAATGCTTATTATACAAATCCTGATCAAGAAAGTCGAAGCAGAGATGCTTTTACTGATGATAAGCAACAACTTGTTAGCAAACCAAAGCTGTCATCTGAACATATAAAAAAACATAAAACAAAAGAGTATAAAGATGAAATACCTTTAAAAGCAAGTAGTTTTGAGACACTATTTGGAGCACCCATACAGAAACCACCTAAAGTTTCACCTGATCCAAAAAAAATGGACAACAAGACTACACAATCTGTTAAATCAGAAAAGAAAGAAAAAGAGAGGTCAAGTTCTGATAAGAAATCAAAACATGAACACAAAGAGATTAAGCCAGAAAAGACAAAAGTTAAAGAAGAACGGGATAAACAAAAAGTAGAAAAATTAAAAAATCATAGTAGAGAACAAGAAAGATCTAAAGATAAGGGAAGCAAAAGAGCCAGTGAGAAGCTGCCTTCACCAGAGCCACCTAAAAAGAAGTGTCTTAGTCCAAATCGTAAAGTTCCTAGCCCAGCACCACGTTCTAGTAGTGCACTAAGTATTAAAGATGAATATAAACCACAGAAGCATAGTTTAGATAATTTTGAACAAAAAAAAATAAAAGTAGAAGAACGGCCTCCTGAAATTAAACCAGAAAAAGAACCTAAAGAGAAAAAGAAAAAGGAGAAGAAGAGTCATGATAGAGACAAAGAGAGAAAAGAAAAAAAGGAGCACAAAAAGGACACCCATAAAACTAAAGATTTGGAACCTCCAAAAGAAGTGGTTAAAGAACTTGTGAAAGCAAGGGAAGTTATTAAAGAAAAAGAATCTAAGGATTCGCCAGTGAAAGAGAGACAAACAAAACCAGAAAAACCAATCAATAAATTCTCAATAGAAAATTTGAGAAAAACCCCTCCACCAGAAGTTGAAGAACGTTCTGATACTCATAAAACAAAAGAAAAAGGTGACTCCGAGAGAAAACATAAACATAAGAAAAAAGATAAAAAACGTGATGAATCAAAAGAAAAGCACAAAGAAAATAGTAAAGAAAAAAAACACAAACATGACAAAGTCCGAGAAACTCAAGAAAATAAAGTTGAAATTATTGAACACAGAGATACTCCTATTTCTAGGGAGCGTCATATACCAGAACTTGCCTCTCCTATATCTATAGATACTGCGTCACAGTGCAGCTCAAAAAGTGGGTTGACTAAAACCATTCACATTGGAACAGAGGATATTAATAGCAGTCATTCAGATTCAGAAAATTCAATTATAAATGATGACGATGATATAAAAATAAAACCAGAACATCTATCACCTGAACCACTGGTAAAGCGTGATCCAACACCGGAGCCAGAACCTGAACCAGTGCCCATGCCTATTCTAGAAAATCCTCCAGTGCAAAAATCAAAGAAACACAAAGATAAATCATCAAAGAAAGAAGAAAAGAGGCGCAAAAGAAAAGCTGAGGCTGAGGAATTGGAAAACCGCAAAGTTGCAAAGCCAACTGATTCCGGCCCTGTTATCAGTGAAACTGATTGCGGAGAAAGTAGTGCATCCACCTCAATGGAGACGAAAGTGCAAGACAATGGTGTATCAAGCAGCTTAGGTGAAGATGCGGAGCCTGGTGATTTGTCACCAGACTATATGGTCCAGTTAAGAGGATTGCAGCAACGTATTATGATGATTAAAAATAATGAAGATCTTGAGAGAGTGGTAAATTTAATAGCGGAGACTGGTAGATATGAAGTGACAACCCAAACATTTGATTTCGATCTATGTCTGCTAGATCGTTCTACTGTTCAACAGCTTATACAGTTGGTCGGTTGTTAGTCTCAATTTAATGGAATCTTTACGCACCAATATTTTATTAAATTTTGAAATACTGTACAATATCAGATATCACAATTCTGACACTGAGACATGATTATGAGATATATGTGTTTCCCATATATTATATAGTGAATAATAATATCCCGTGATAGTCAAAATCAAATATCTATCATGGTGTGCATCGACATGAACTAATTGAAATGTTTTAAGTGCAATACTTTATAGGGATGTAAAGATATAAGACTGTTGAAAGATTGTTAAAGAATCTTGTATATTTTGTACATTATTATAACAATATTGGTATACTAAGTAATACACGACTGTGCCACGCCGATACATTTTTTTGTATATAGAAAAATAACAATTTTGTATGTAACTCGCACTGTTTGTGTCTTAAATTTTCATTAATGTGGCAATGCCGTTGAACACTTGGTATATGTGAATATATTTAACCTCCATGATCGTAGAGATCTGAGGGGATATAATTTTTTATTTAAATGCAGTTAATTCAAACCCCAATTGATTGATATAGGATTCTAGTTACTTGTTACATGATGTTGGCAACAATTTGATAATGCGTTCCCATCTTTAACATGTTTTTATTATTGTTTTCATATGCTGTAAATCTAAGAAAAGTGGCACTTTTATTTATAAAATCTACACTGATTAATAATAAGAGTATATTTAAGACTATAATTGTGATTAGAACATAATGATATTGGCTTTTTCTAATGCCTTGTGTTTGTTACGTAATTTATTTTTTATTTATAAATATTAAATACATATATGTAGGTATTTAAAAGAAATAAATAAGAGTGTATAACATTTATTTTTCTATTTTAATTCTACTAACATTTCTATATGGGATGCGCCACGTCAAAAATACAAATTCGCAATCTATGAACCAGTAACACTACTACTCATGACCTTAGCCTCGTTTTTTGTCAAATTATGTGCCCATGGCCTTTCCATCTGTGAAATTAGAACCCACTGCCTATAGACAGAGACTCACATGTTAAACCACTGGGTTAACATGACTGTTGATACTTATCAGACACAAATAATCTGGAATAATATGCAGTTTAGAATACTAAATTCTTTATTTAAAAAAAAATCTAGTAACAAATGACACAATGGGATGATACTTGAATCAGTTTTTTTTATAAATTGATCCTCATGAAACTACTAAGATGGATTATAATTATTATTACGGAACAAATTAAACAAACAAAATTCCTAAGATTCGGGCGTTCGTCGTAACGATCTTATTTCGCGGGCGTGTTCATTCCACCTGAACAATTAAATCGCTCGTCGAGGGGCATTGTCCCTTTTGAGAAATCGAGATCCTGGTCAAAATCATTGGAAGTTCATCTCTTTTTACCATTTTTATGACATGTCTGTCTCCACTTTGCATAGAAATCGCCAATAAACTCGATAGTAATGCCCGCGGCCTGTGCTGCGCCCAACAAGCTAAATTCTTTATATTTCTCTTCGTTTCCTTGTTCTGTACCAACTAATAACACAAGCAAAGGAGAAGACTTTCCAGGGTTTTCTGTATCACCATTACCTCCTTGTTGCTTCTCATCGTTGAAATGATTGCAAAATTCTAAAATTTGCATGAAATTATGTACGAAAGGTGGCGCTTTGCGTGGGTACTTGAGCAGCGGCATGGGTTTCGATTGGCCTGGTCGTTGTGTTCTCAGAAATCGTGAACCACTCTTGAGTTGCGTTTCTAGCCAGCGTATCGCATCGCGAGCGGCGGAACAATCTCGCTTGAGCTCGTCCAATTCTTGCAATACTGAAACAAAAACGTAACTCTCCTCAGCTATAAAGAATTCAATATAAAAAAATATATGCATTATACATATATATATAATGTTTTACAGTTACATAATTAACTTACCGATACTAGGGATAAGAACGATAAAATTACGAGTTCTCAGAAGCTGTTTTACTCTACGGAGATGTTTATACAGAACAATTGTGTCCACAGCGAGCAAAGATGGCACTTCGGTTTGTCCGGTGTACTCCAATTCTCGGACTCTCGATGTAAGCCACAGGTGCCCTAAACGGCGTAGAAGTCCACTTTCGTTTTTATCTCCCTATAATGTATGAAATATTATTTAAAATAATCATATTAAGTGTCAATGTGAAACATGAAAACTGAAAATAAAATTTGCAATTTTAAGCTAAAACAGTATTTTTTAAATGACCTACTATAAAACAAACAAAACATGCAATTAAATGTAAATATGCATAGACAATAGAGTTCCCAATTTACAACTTACTTGTTTTTTAGAGCTATGCCACTCCCTGCTTTTTTTATGGTTTGGTTTGGGTGTATCTTTTGGTGGATATACTTTTTTCAAATAGAAAATCTTCATAGTCTTATTAAATTTGATCCTTGGCATAATCTTTGCTATCTGGTTACCAAAGTAAATGAAGTTTAATATTCTTATTATATTTTCATCAAACTCGGTGAGTTTCAATTTCTCTTTCAATTGCCACTCGGCAGCATCTTTGTCGAATTTCCCAATATTTGTACCACGCAAGTTTACATCCTCAGGCAGAGGAATTGTTTTATATTCAAGTCTAAATTTTTTAGCTTTGATTTTAGCCTGCATAAGAATACAATTATTTACTGAGTCATTGCTTTTATAAAAATAATGTTGAAAGATGTTTAATAGGTTTACAACACATTGAAATAATGATTCTCCACTTTCTCCACATGATAGGATAAGATCTTTTTCTGTAAGGACCCAATCTTGTAATAGTTTAAGACTTGGTAATATATTGTCACCATGTAAAAATTTGGTGATGCCTTCTGTATCTAAATCATTACTTAGTAATGCATTTTCTGAGTCGGTTTTATTTAGTTTTAGAGTATGATTGTCCATTATATCAGTTGCTTTTTCACATGAACCGTTAAATTTCTTTGTTACTTCTTTTTCTAAGTCTGAACCATAACTATTGTCTTCATCAGATACATCGCTTGAATCGGAAGTAGAGTCTTCATCATCAGAACATATTTGGTCAGTTTCTTCTAAACTACTCTCAGATTCATCACTTAAATCTGAACTATCTAAGGAGTTTGCTCTACGTCTACGCCTCCTCCTTGGTACATTTTTTTTATTTTTGCCATCTCCATTTAGGACAACCTCATTGTCTCCATCAGAGCAATTCTCTTTTGCATTGTCACAGTTAATATCTTCACTTTCATGTGGCAAAGTTACTTCATGCAAATCCTGAATTTCTTTGCTATCCAATTCACTTATTTCTGCTTGGTTTAATTTATATTTTGGTATGTAACTGTTTGCTGGATTCTTAAATCCCAATTCTTCTAATTGGTTATGCAATTTTTGTAAAGTCTGGGATAAAAACGCTAAAGTAAATGCTTTGCATGCAAATGACTTAGGTTCATCATTTTCTTTTAGCTTAGCTATAGTAAAAAGACATATTTTAACTATATGATGTACCATTGTGGAGTTAAGATAAGCTGGACTTGCATATTCTTCTTCAATAGCTTGTAAGTAAGCATTATAATTTTTATTTATGTCAGGAAGATGGACTTTTGTAAAATCCATTGACAGTTTAAGTTGTTGTACCACATTACTACATAGTTTTGGTATTTCAGCATCGTCTTTAAGAAAGTACCATTTTTCAATCAAAGATAAAAAATTTGAAACTGTAATTTGAATATGTTCAGACTGTGTCAAATTTTCAGATGGGGTGGCCAAGCAGCAGAATTGATTATTTTTTTCAAATATTTTAGTTAAATTACCCTTCGCTCCATCAAAAGGTGTTGAACAACTTAAGCAGTGAATATAAGAACTTACGGAATCTAAATTATAGTTTTTATCTAAATATAAATTGCCAAGTTGATTAAATGGCATGCCTGACATAAGGTCTAACTGAGCTGCTTGAAGATAATAACGTGCTGCAATGGATGCCCCGTTGTTACTGAAAATTTCTACTTGATATCGACTTAAGTCTCCAAGATATATTAAGCATGAGTACAATATTGACTGGTATATATCCTTTATATGACTGTCATTTTCAATCACCGTGCTTTTCACATCATCTTGATATTCCTCATCATTATAAAGAGGAGCATAATCCAAATCTTTTATATTCACCTTTATTTCTGCCTGAACTTTTGCAATAAAGTTGTGGAAATGACCAATACCTGAGACAATATGCATGTCTAAATGATTGTCACAATCGTGATTGGCTTCACGGAGTTTTTTTGCAGTACATATTGTATCATAGTATACTTTTCGCCAAACCAATTCCAATGACTTCTTTCCATAATTCAAAGGATCTAAGAAAAAAAGTTTGTCAGAGTTGTCTCTAAGCTTTTGACGTTGAACTTCTATGTGGATGCTAAATAAATCTGCAACATCTTTGCTGGCTATGGTAGCTTCACCAAGGCGTCGAGCAACATCACTTACATAGCTGAAAAATTTATACTTCTAATAAATATTTCCATGTATGGGAAAAGGAAGCAACAAACAATCATGTGTACTAAAAAGTATCTTAGAACAACATTGTGTTTCAGAAGCTGATACAAATATTGATAATAATTATTATAAGATATGTATGCACAAAATCTTACAGTTAAAAGATTGAATTTTTTGGAAGGTATATTAAAAGAGGTTAGTATTTTAATACACTATCTCAATAGGAATATTAACAAAATTTATTTATTACCCTTTTATACGTACCGATATACTTTCTTAGCTTGTTCGCTGCGCTCAAGATTTTTAATGACTAAATTCTCATTATAGTCGTTCTTCATTTTTCAAGTCATCATTATTTATTAGTTATTACATACGTATTTTACAAGATGTTTTTAAAAACACCGATGACGTTTCAGAGTAACACTCGATGTTTCCAGAGAACGTCATCAAAATTTCCATGCAATCATTAAAAATAATCTTTTATCCTTAGTAAGTTTGTTAGTTAACAGATATTTCAATATTACTTTATGTTTTCACCCACATTTCGTAAAAAATATTTATGCAATTTTCAAATGTCCCACAGTCTTAATTATAAATTAAATTATTTTAAGTTTATTGACAATTGACTGTGATAAATAAGTAATGTTAAATGAAAAAAAATGAATGTCATAAGTCATAACACTTAACTCTTAAGGCGGCGGGAAAATAATACTTATACGTACTTCATTTATTGACTACATAAAACAGATAAATGTTCAATGTTGGAATAAGGATCACCAGGATTGTTCATGAATTTAGTTAGAATGAAGTTAAATTGTAAAATAGAAGTCGTCAATCGTGCACTTAACAATCTAAATATTAGATCCAACGGAAAATACATAAAATCAACATTAGCCTTAAGCAAGGAAGCAAAAAATTCAGCTGAGTATTGTATGTTCCATTTTTCTTCGGTAAACAAATCTGGTATAAAATACAAAGTAAAGTGTATAAAACAAGTGTTTGTGAAGTGTTTAAATGAAGGTAAAATTACAATAAGATTTAATGAGCCTCCACATGACTTGTGTGTCAAAAGTGAGGTGCTACAGTTAAAGAGTTTCCTTAATTTGTTAAAGTTTTGTCTTACGGGTGATGTGAAAGATTCAAAAGTTCCAATCTTATCCTCTGTTGGAGTAACTGCATTAGAAAATGCACCTACCAAGTTAACTATATTGAGTCGTAATGAAATACCATCAAAAGGATTCCCACGAACCTTAGAATCTCTTTATATGGTTGGATTAAAGTTATGCAACTTCCGCAGAGACATACTATTACTGCAACGTTTATCTGTGCTTGATTTAAGCAATAATGAAATTGAAAAGATTCCCTATGAGTTTGGTAGGTATTATTAAAATGTATAATTATATAAAGAAGTCATAATCATACTAATAATAACTTTGTCATTATAGCAAGAATGTCAAATTTAAGTGAATTATATTTATCAAATAACTACCTTGGAACTCCTGAAAGCCCTGACTGGAGGTGGTTGTTAGGACCTCATGTAAGTAAAAAGAATTCAATATTTGGTTATAAGTAAAATTAAATAAATTTCTATTTTAAATTTGTATTCTAAAAAGATTTTTTTGGTTAAGTGATTATACTAATTAAGTGTAACTACTTAAATAACAGGACACCTACATACCATAATCAAGCAAGATAATAATTATAAATAAGTTTTATGACATTATGCTTTATTGTAAATGTAGATTACAAAGACACTGAAACTACTGGATCTATGTGGTAACAAGCTAAAAGTTCTTCCAAAAAATATATGGAAACTGCGAAATATAGTAACATTGAAACTGGACAATAATCTATTAGAAACACTACCAGCTTCTATAGGACGTTTGAAGAATCTTAGGTAAATCTTAACATTTGTTTTCTAAACACAAATTGTAATTGTTGATTATTTCTTATGACATTTAAAATGGATTTAAAAATGTTATTATTTCTATCATAGTAGTATATATATTTTATAACAAAAAAATATATAATCATTAATATAACAAAGCGATAACAATATATAGCCATAACACTCGGAAGTCATTCAATGAAGTATTTATTACTTTTATATAGCAGTGGACATAGTTTTACTGAATTAAAAAACTTAATGTTGTCTAATTATAAATAACATAACAGTTTTAAAATAATCAAATAGTAAAGGCATATTACATACTAGCTTTCCGCCCGCGGCTTCGCCCACGTGTAATTTGGTTAAGTATATAGCGTTTTTTAATGATCTCGACAGGGCTTTCTTTCACGGGCTAAAATCTTGTTACAATTGGAATTATATATAGCCTGTGTTACTCAGGGATGATGTAGCTTTACAGGATCGGATGATTCAGGGAAATCGAGGGCAACTTTCAAATTAACGTACAGGCAATTACTATTCTGACAATTTTATATTCTGATAGTCATCTTCTTATGTGGATGAGCTGATGATGGAAGGTAAAACTCCTCAGCGGTTAAGAGTTGAAAGAAAATTCTTAGGAAGTTTTGAGTACGAAATACGTACTTGTGAGGTTATTACTTATTAGCTTGGCCAAATAATAAAAGGTAAACCTCATTAACGTTAAGGATGTAGATGGAAAAATGGGAGCGGACAAACGTCTTTTCACTCGTTTCCTTTTACTTGTTGGTATAGGTAGTGTTCACTCAAAATAATCATAGGGTAAAACGTTAATGAAAGTTTGAAGTGCATGGTAGTCATTACACAATGGAGCATCTTAATACCGCGATGGATATATTCGGCCTAAGTAGAAGTTCTTTAAAAAAAAAGTAAGACTCAACCTCGCACACTCACTCGCACAGCAACACTATTGCACACACTGATACACACACACACACTAAAATGCTCGTACTTCACATAGTTCCACTTGTTCATGTGTATATATATATATATATTTTTTTTCTGTTCGTGTTTTTTTTTGTTATTCTTTTTCCTGATCTTAGATTATATTTCCGATTCTATATTTTAACCTCATTTTGGCTTTATTTTCAATCTATTTTTATTGTGTAAACTGTTTTTGATAAACTGTATAGGTTTAAGAAATAAAAAAATAAAATAAATCTAGGTTGATGACGAATTTTATCAACGCCATCTATCGAGCACATTGTTCAACACTTCAACCGCGCCCGCGCGCACTGCGTTATTTGTTATTTTTGTTACCTCTCATAAGTTTTAATATTAAGATTAACTTATATTAGAACATATTTAACAATATATAACTAATCAATCAATATAAGTGTTTAAAAATTTTGAAGCAGTGGTTGAAGTAAATTTTCAATTGACCATAACTTCTTTTTCTCTTAACCGATTTTGACAAAATAAACTTTTGACAACGCTCCTAATTATATATAATCCAACTGTGAAAACCGCGTTCAAATCCGTTCAGTAGTTTTCAAGTTATAAAGTACCAGACAGACAGACAGACAGACAAGAATTCCAAAAATTGGTTTTTTGGTTTCTATGACTCTTCTTTAATTGCCTCCTTTCAGTTTTTTGGAAAAATATTTAATGTACAGTTTTTCGATTTTTACTGTCTTATTATTAGTATAGATTACAGTTGTAACATTTATTTATGTAATTGAATTACATAATTTAAATCTAATTATAATATACTCAGAAAAAAAAACCATATTAACAAAAACATATTCTTTTACAGATACCTAACACTGAGTCATAACCATTTGATTTGCCTTCCTTGCAGTCTAATACAATGCAGATTAGATAAATTAGATTTATCAAATAATAACCTACAAAACCCAGAAATAACCTATAAACAAAATTCACTAGAGTGGGATTTTTGTGCAGGCAGGTTATTGGACATAGCAGCCAAAGTTGTTTTAAAGAATAATATGTATTATGCTTCAAACATAATTCCATCGACTCTAGTTGAAACATTAGATAATGCAAATATATGCATTTGTGGTAAACCTGTATTAAATAATCTTTCCTTAATAAAACAATTTGATACTCGTGATTGCTTTAGTAAAGCGACTGTTTTAAATAATAATGTCAATAGTAGTATTAATTTTGAATGTTATTTTTGCTCATCTAAATGTTTGAGACAATGTAAATAAATTATTTTCTCTCAATAATCTTTTTTTAAAACCCTAACTAGCAGCAATTCATTCTGTAGCTCAATAAAAAGGAAACTCAACATTTTTAGTGTCATTCTTGCTTGCTTTCTTAATTTTATTTAAGGTAATTAGGTAAATGATAAAAAAAACAAAAACTAAAAATATAGATAAAGTTCTTAAACTTGTATAAATTTGCACTGAAATACATATTTTTTATTTAGTGAGGACATTTATTAGACGTTGGAAATAGATATGGTATCTATCTTTAGATTGACATTTATAACGTGGTAAAAGGATGCTTATATACAAATGCATAGAAATCCTTAATGGCTTCCAGAGTTGGAAATTAGTCTAAATCTAATTTCCAGCGGACATCTTGAATAATAGGTGCTATTCTGACATAGGGTTCTGAAAGAAATAACAGAGTTACTTGATACATTCTGCCTTTACACAAAGTCAGCGCTTCTCGTGAAAAAATGGTGCAATAATTCTTAAGTTAAGAGTCCTAGGGTCCCGTTAGTTTGTTTTAACCACGAAATTGAATGGTGCCGTAAAGTGTTCCTATCTATTGAAACCTTATTAATATTAAATTTGGTGACTACCAAGTTAATTCAATCAAATTCAAATCGAAATCATTAAAGATATTTCTTTATGTTACTAACCTAAAGTAGCAATTCCTTGACGTATAATGGTGCCCCCGTCTGGAACGTTTTTTTCAGCCGTTATCACTGCATTAGTTGCTTCCACCACAAATTCGTTACTCCAAATAAGCTTGAAACTGTCATTCATTTCTTGGAGAACTCTATCCAAGAGGAACTGGCGATATAAAACATTAAAATTAAGTTTATACCGGACTCTTATCAGACCAATGGTTACCACACACAATGTAGCCACGCCTTCGATTACCGGTACGGTTAAAAAAATGTTTTATAAAGACAATTGATTGCTTGCTGTAGTCTAGGTATCATAATATGTATTGAAATGAAGTGGTACAACTCACAAATCACTTAAATGCTGTTTATGAAATATGTCGTAATTATTTATTATATAATATAATTAAAATAATAATTAATACCTGTAGTATCTTGGCTTCTTTATCCATATACAGGCTGCATAGTGCTAAGTTAATTTCCCTAACCGTTGGTCGTAATTCAAATGTGGCTGATACCAGTGAATGCAGTGCCATAACCAAAGCGGTGTCTTCATATTGGGAACCTTCCTTCAATGAGGCGACTTTTCGTTCATGTTTCCTACGGTTCTTGCTTGAGCGGTAGGAGCGGCTAGAAGTTTAAACATGTTAATTTAGTTGGTCCCGCTGTCCAATTTATCCACATCTGCTCTTTATTATAAAAACAACTGAAATACTGGTGTTCACTTATAGATTGATGCACTGATGATGAAATTGAGCTACTGTTATGTCATATTTTTTATAAGGTACAAACGAGTCTGTGGTCTGTCAAAAGAATCAACACGCAGCCCATAACCACCCAATACTTAACAGACTCTGTAAGGTTTTTGGAATGCCTTGCAAAGTGGAGTGTTATTTCCAACCATTAAGGTGGTTTGTATGAATTGAATCACAGTAGAGAAATATGGTAGTATGGACCTCAAATGGAAGTACTTCTATTTAGGTAGGGGGTACTTTCAAGTTGGTCCCGTAGTCAGGATCCGATGATTCAGGGAAATCGAAAGCAACTTACAAATTAACTTACAGGCAGTTACTTTTCTGACAATTTTATATTCTGATAGTCATCTTATGTGGATCAGCTGATGACGGAAGGTAAAACTCCTCAGCGGTTAAGAGTTGAAAGAAAATTCTTACAAAGTTATACGTACTTGTGAGGTTATTCGTTTGACCAAATAATAAAAGGTAAACCTCATTAACGTTAAGGATGTGGGTGGAAAAATGGATGCGGACAAACGATAAACGTCTCTTCACTCGTTTCCTTTTACTTGTTTGTATAGGTAGTGTGCACTCAAAATAATCATAGGGTAAAACGTTAATGAAAGTTTGAAGTGCATGGTAGTCATTACACAATGGAGCATCTTAATACCGCGATGGATATATTTGGCCGAAGTAGAAGTTCTTTAAAAAAAACTAAGACTCAACCTCGCACACTCACTCACACAGCAACACCATTGCACACACTGATACACACACACACACTAAAATGTTCGTACTTTACATAGTTCCACTTGTTCATGTGTATATATATTTTTACTTATTTTTTTCTGTTCGTGTTTTTTTTTGTTATTCTTTTTTCTGATCTTAGATTGTATTTCCGGTTCTATATTTTAACCTTATTTTGGCTTTCTTTTTAATCTATTTTTATTGTGTAAACTGTTTTTGATAAGCTGTATAGGTTTAAGAAATAAAAAAATAAAATAAATCTAGGTTGATGACGAATTTTATCAACGCCATCTATCGAGCACATTGTTCAACACTTCAACCGCGCCCGCGCGCACTGCGTTATTTGTTATTTTTGTTACCTCTCATAAGTTTTAATAACTAATAATTAATTAACTTATATTAGAACATATTTAACAATATATAACTTATCAATCAATATAAGTGTTTAAAAGTTTTGAAGCAGTGATTGAAGTAAATTTTCAATTGACCATAACTTCTTTTTCCCTTAACTGTTTTTGACGAATAAAAGTTTTGACAACGCTCCTAATTGTATGTAATCCAACTGTGAAACTGTGACCGCGTTCAAATCCGTTCAGTAGTTTTGAAGTTATAACGTACCAGACAGACAGACAAGAATTCCAAAAATTGTTTTTTTGGTTTCTATGACTCTTCTTTTCTATGCCTCCTTTCAGTATTTTGGAAAAATATTTAATGTACAGACATTCGATATTTACTGTCTTATTATTAGTATAGATTATCTTTTTGTCTTCGGACATAAATAAATAAATATATGTATATAATTTATTTTTGTTATTTTAGATTATTTCTCCGGTTGCCTGGAAGAGGTTGCTTTTCAGCGATAAGGCTGCCTGACGTCCTATATTCTTAATTATCAATAATAATTTAATAACTAAGACATTATGATTTTACCTTGATCCAGTAGAAGATCCAATAGTGCTCCCAACATCAGAATATAAATCATAGTCACGATTATAATAGGGGATATTTTCATTCCTTGGTGGCGCTTTGGATTTGTTTTCCCGAACAACTTGTAAGCGATTTCTATAGTTCTTGAAATTTGTCAAATTTGTCTCTAATAGATCCTTGAAGTTACAAAACTCTTCTAGAAGTGCTGGCATAACATCAGTCTCTGAAAGAAATATTTTCTACATTTGGTTTTGTTATGTATGGGCTTACATTAGGAAATACTTAATGACATCAGAATCTCATAATTCAGATTTCAACAATAAGTTAACATATGAACATGTTATCGGAGCTGAACATAAAAATTTGCATCAATAATAAAAAATAATATCTATTTGGCTGCGCCGGTCTAGTCCCAGTGTGTTTGCTGTGAGTGGTTCATATTTGTTAAGACTATGAACTCAATCCGTCTTTGATAGGTGATTACAATAAATCATACCAACTTACGTAAAAGTATGTGCATGTCATAGCTGTAACAAAGTCGTATAGCAGACTTGAATTCACCATTGTCCACAGCAAACTTAATAGTCTCTGTATCATTGTCGCCAAGTATCTCTAGAATCCTTACAGCTTCACTATGGCGTTTTTCTTGTTTCAGAGCTTCAACGAACTCCCTAAAGAGAGAATAGGAAACTTTCATTGTGTATAATAATACAATTAGTATATATATATGATTAATTCACCAGGCATGATTTAATCAAATTTGCACAGTACATACCAACATATTGTTTTGAATTCATCCTTCGGTAAATGTTGTACCAGTTTTATGGCCATCTCCCATTCCAAAACTTCTTTGTAACATTCCAATGCCTTTTCTATATTATCAGCCCTCTCATACATTATTCCAGATTCAAGGTATTGTTTTTTCAATTTTAAATAAGCACCAAAATCATCACTGATCTGTTTATAAATCATTTCACCTTGTGTTAACAATTTCAAAGCATCTCTATACAAGCTGTGGTATTTTACAAATGTTTTTAACTCTTCATATTTGTTTGGACCACATTTTATGAGACTGTCAACTGCTGGGAGGTATCGTTTTAAATTTTTATTAATGGTAAATCTTCTGTAATTTTCATCCATGGCGTTCAATTCATTCAGCATAGGTATATATTCTTTAGGATCCTTTTGAGATTTATTAGCCACTAAAAGAACAAGTTCGAAATCGTACATTCCCAGGGCAACGTCAAACAGTTTATTAACGGGAACAATATAAAGTAGGTACTTAAGAGCTTCATCGGAAGATACTGGAAGTTTAGTACCATTAAGTTCTAGATTTTTTAGTTCTTTGATGATGAGTAGTGCACTTTCTAAGTCTTGTATGGTGTCTTTTTTAACAAAGGTAGTAAGCAACGGCAGCACTTTAGCTAATTTGTCTGTTCCACAATTGAGGCGCTCTCTTATAAGGTCGCAGATGAAATCCACTTTTTTGTCACAGTCCTTATTCTCTTTGCTGTGTATGTAGCTGGTAGCATACATTGTTTTGGTAACATCTTTGTTTTCTAGATCTGATAGGAAGAGGCTGAGCCATGAGTTATTATTTATTGTTTCCAAAAATTTATCAATATTATTGACAAAACGTTGAGGATTGTGATCATATATTAGATTGAGATTTATTCTTTGTTTCCTCATTAAATCGAACACTTCATAGTATTTAAGAGAATTCAAGTGTTCACCAACAATTTTTAGTGAGAGTGGCCTTGGTTCTATAACTTCCAAGTTGCCCCGAGGCATTTGTAACACTGTCCTTGTATCATTAGGGACAACCATAACAATTTTGGATCCTCGTTCTACTCTTCTTTTATAAACATCAGGTGATTCAGTATCATCATAATCAATTACTGCTCCCAGTCCATGTTGAGTCAGTTTGGTGCATAGCATAAAGTTTTTTAATGATGTTATGAGAAAGTAATCAGTATGTACAAATATTGAGCCAACATTGTTCATTATAACTTTATCTTGGAGATATAGAAGCCCCTTATGAGTAAGACCAACAAAGTATCCTAAATCGCCAATGGGTAAAACACAAAACTTTGGACATGCAACTGGGAAAGATTCAGCTAGTTCCTCTAAGCCATCAGAATTATATTCGATTACTTTTCCAGTTTCAAGGTGAAGGTACAGTTTCGGTATCAGTGGATGTGAATGAATTCTAACAACAGCCGCCGGTAGACTTTTAGAATAAATCTCATTTAATCCATTTTCCAATATTGTAAATAGCAAAAATTTATAATTACTATCATTATCCAATTGAATGACGGCTAAGACATCTCTTTTCCACCAGTACCAATTGTAGTATTGAAATGGAAATTCAAAGTTTTTTAAGGTTATAGTTTTAGTAATTTTGTACTTTAGTGGCTTCTTTTGGATTTGTTCATAGAATATCAACTTGTTGCCAGAACAAATGAAAAATGTGTTAAAGTCAGAATCGTCACTTGGTTCCAAGAGAAACTGTACTGAGTCTATATAACTATCTGTCTCTATTTCTAAATTAGCCATGGGGGGTGGTACTACTGAGTGTCGGAAAGAAGACACTAATAATTTTTTTCCATCAATAACTGACACAAGAGCATCATCTTTCATACATTTTCCAGTGCTGTGGTCTACATCCCATACCCATGAATATGTATAATAATCACCATTTTGAAATAGAATATGAAGTTTTTTGTTATTTGAAATGTCAAAATCATTATCCCACATAATCTTATGAATTTTACTGTAACTCTTGAATGTTAATGTTTGCTTAAGGTACCAGTGATAGTTGCTACTTGTGAATAATAAAACTCTAGTAGTACGGTCCTCTGTTTTCTTGCAAGCTAAAGTCAGAATCTCAGAATCTTGACTCCACAAAACTTTTTCAACTTCTATATTTTCAGGTATTTCAAACTCTCCATGTTTCAAGCCATTTTTTTCAAAGAATGTAACCACATATTTATTCTTCTGTCTTTGTGTTGTTGCAATAGTGTTGCCACTAGGACGCCATCCCAAGTTTGCTTCAAGTCCTTGTTGCTTCTCACTGGTGTAAAGTAACTTTCCTCCACGATCAAAAACTTTAAAGCGCCTAATTCCTTCCATAGTAAATCCCACAGCAAACAAGCTTCCATGATACTTCCATGATATTAATACTTGATTGTTTATCAATGCATGTTTGTCTGTAATAAAATGTATTGATGATTTAATATTGATGCTAAAAATAAAACTTCAGTTTAACTAAAATTATTGGAGTTATTACCAACAAAAAAGTCACTTTTGGCCTTTGCAGCCTGTTTGCCTTCTGAACCATGAAATTGAGTTTCTTTGTTTCCCCAACCTACTGTAACAAATGCTTTTGCACCAAATTCTTCTGTTAGCAACTCCACCTGATTCACTATGTCATATGTGCACGACATTACTATAACCCTGTAGTCTTTTGTTACTAGAGCCAACAGCTCTTGGTCATGACTCCATTCCATTGCCTGAAATATGAGAAAAATATATTAACTTTACAATTTTTTTTGTCATTAATAATTCTACAAGTAACTGAATAAACGCTGGAAATAGGAATAATTTGATTAAACTTAAATATTCTTACCAAGATTCCATCTTCACAGATCCCTTTTAATTCACAATTTGCACCAGTTTCAGACATACCAAAGATTTCCCCATTTGATAGCCCAATACTCAAGGTGTTTACTAAACTCAAGTAAGCTGCATTAACTGGTGAATTACGATGTGAGGAGATCTTAGAAAGATCTTTAGACCATTTAGGCCTTCCATTATTACTATAACATCGAACAATAAGGTTATCTGTGCATATAAATAATTCGCCTGCTGGACATGCTCCGTGATGACCGTAGCACGCGCATGATATTTCTTCAGCTAAATATTCAAGTTTTCTTGCCGAACTTCGCCAAAGTTGTAAATTCCGCATCTTTTTGGTAAACAATTAAATTAACTTATTCAAACACAACATGTAAGCAACAAGTTTAATAACACGCCCGCCTCAAATGTAATGAAAATTTTATTAATCAATACAATATAAAGTCACAGGTTAAGTAGGAGGGCATACTATACAGATGTCATATCAGCTATAAATTTAAACCACAGAACTGATTAATATGAAATTACATTTAAGTTGAGTATAAGTTAAGGCATAAAGCATGAAATTTATTTAATCAAAAAATTTGCCATTATTACTATGCATAGGTATATCTAATAGGAAGGTTCTTTACGCCTTAACGAAAACGTCTGGTGAAGACTCATCGTGTTGTTTAAGGTCTTGGATTAAAATAGAACAGATCGATTCTTGAGTGATTCTTGTTTCTAATTTCATGAATAGTTTTACAATAATTTTTCGGCACAGTAGACATCTGCTATTATTATTTAAGCAGATGAGAAAAATCTATTACACCAATCACCATTCCATTTTGCATCGCAATCGACACTTTGCGTGCATCTCTCGCTGAGCTGCCCAATATAAGATGCTATTTTATAACACTTCGTAAAAACATAATACAAAACTTAAATTAGCTGGGCAACAGACAGCCTTTTTGATCTCAACGATTGAAACTTAAGTTAGTTAGTTAAGCGCAAGAAATGCGAAAGCGATTATAAATCACACAAAAAGAACTAAATATAACATAACTAACACGGTTTGTTGATTCCCTACAACTTTTACTTAATTTAGGGAAACAATGGGGATGAGTAATATTTATAGGTTAGGATTTCATAACCATGGCCTTATTGAGGATACACAAAAAGATTCATCAAGAAAGGCAGAGTTATAGGTTATATGTTAATTGTTCGCTTTTGCGATGGTATAATTACAAAAAATTTGCGCTCATTTCCAATAGCTTAATACAAGGTCAATTGCAGGAGGATACGAGGTAAACACTACCCAATAAGCAGAAATGTCCCCTAGAAAGCCCTCGCCTAAATGCCTAGAATGTACTCATTATAGGATTTCCCCTCTTTAAAAATTTGGTCCTTTATCTAGAAACTATGATGATGGTTTTATTCTATACTATTTATTTATTGTTGTACCTATCTAAACATACATAATGTTCTGCGGAAGCTTAGGCCACCTGTTGATTTTATTTCTGAGGTTTCTTTATACTCTATAGTAGCAATACCTATTCATGAATATGATATTGTTCTATTACGGGCATCACATCAGCTAGTCTGATAATATGTTAAATATGTTATTCGTTCTACACAATTTTAAGACCACAAAGAAAAAAAAAACTTTCACTGTTTTAGTGCAACAAAGTGTGAATAAATAAAAAAGAATTCAATTGAATTTGCTACTTATTACCTAAAATCAAAACTAGTCTAGTAGAGAACTAAGTATATTATGATCTACATACAAATATATATAAAGTAATTAGACAGATTTTCACACTTTTGGATAATAGGTGTTTTCAAACTTCTTTCTTGCCTTTGGATATGGCCTTAAGGCTTTAGGTATATATGGAGGTAGATGTTCATCTAATCTGCGTTTGAATGGATTTATGCCTAATTCAAATGGCCTTCTTTTAGCTTCAAAGAAACGTGTTTGGTGTTTTATCTTGTAAATTTTTTCCCAAAGATACACCTCTGGTGGCAAGTTATGTTTGGGACGATTTGATACTAAATGCTTATATCTAGACTCCAGCCAACAACGCCTTTGATCATCTTCTATATCGGCTACAACCTGTTCATCCTTACCAAGATAAGGCTTCATGTCATAATCACGCTCTTCTGGCACATTTAAATAAAACTGAACTAACATTTTCAAAACATCCTCATCCAGTCCTTTAACATGATTATTTTCTATAGTTTCATATAATTTCAATGGTTCAGTACCAAAGCAGATGTTGCTTTTAAGATTGTTATCAATCATGTCAATATTCATAGCAATTGTGTTTAACTGATATGAATAAAGTGATATAAGGTGTCCATTAGTAATTACTGTTTGAGTGGATAGTGGGTATGTTATATCATTATATGATGTAAATCCTTGGTAGTTGGCCTGAGCTAACAACCAACCAAAGCTAGCCAGCATAGCTTGACAATGTAAGGCCTCCAAATTATCCTGAGGTCCATATGATTCTTTGCGACTTAAAATGTGTCCTCTACCATGAAATGAGAGTAGTCCAAATTCATCTAGATCACCTGGCCAAAATCCTGGAACGATTTGTATATTTATTACTTGTAATTATTTACAAATAATATTGTTTTATAACAATAAAAAGTCTAATACAGAAAATACTATGCGCTAGTTAATATCGGCGTTAGTTTCGGTGAAATAATATGATGATAATACATGGTTGAGTAACAACTGGTTTTAACTACTAAGGGTTATTTAAACTAAGTAATATATCAATGCGATTTATTGGTTATTATCTGGCTGGACAGCTGAAATGGCACATGATGCAACACTTCGTATTGTTAACAATAGTAATTACAGATTTTAAAATGGATTGGTTGGATTCCCTACAATTGTTAATATAATATTGATGGTTATTTTCTCAATACTAATACTAAAAAAAAAATTTCATTGGTTTGTTCAAGAGTTTACATTCAAATTGAGCCTCAGCTTAACAATGCATTGGTGACAGGGTACAATTTTTATTTTATTGAGTAGATGTTAAAATAATATTAGGACATAATGTTAACAAAATTGAACTAGACATACCTGGTATATTTGTTCCATGCCTAAACTCTACATTGAAGCCAACACTCTCAGGAAAGTAGGAGAACTTTTCAACCTTGAACTCAGGATTTGTTGCCTCACTATATGGTAGAAATGGTTTTAAAGGAAGTTGATTTCTAACTGTTAAGAATGGTTTTCCTAAAAATAAATATAAAACATTTTATTCATACAATAAAAATAAATAGTTTACCAACACACAGCCATCCTATATTGTATTTCATTATTTATATTGCAGTTATTGATAGACTGTTCTGGTAGACCAATGTATCAATAAATTTAAATGTAATGAAAATAATATATGTACAATAATACCTTTATATTGAATAGGACGATCAATTGGCTCATACAGTCTATCTTTAAGGACATCATATTTTCTTCTCCAATTCACAACGTTATTAGGCACATCAGTACCTCCCATAAACCAAAATGCTTCATGTCTTGGGTCATAATCAATCTGAAATCATGCAGTCATATCTAAGAAAAGCAATGTCTCATATTCTTCTGCACACTATCAACATTTGGTTAATTAAGTATTTTTTATAGACTATAGACTGCATTATTACATATTTTGTGCTAAGTTGCACTCTAAACCTTAAATTACAAAATATTAATTCTAATAATACAATCTAGCTGTGAAGTTTCAAATTACAATTGTAAATGTTGTATAATTTTTTTTATATTTCAATAGCACATCTGCCAAATATCAAAAATCTATATATCTTGATTAGGAAAATAATATAATTATTATTTTCCTTTTATTTTTTTTTAGTTATTGTTTTTTTAGTTTTATTTTATTTAGTTTGTTTTCATTAATAATTGTAATTATTAATGAAAACAAACATACACAATTAAGACTTAAAAACAAGTATTTTACCTGTGATGGCAAAATGTGAGGCACTTTATCTGCAGTACTGTTAGTTATAATCCTGTTTATTTGCCTTACAATGTTTTTTGCTATCTCATCTTCTATATTGAATTTTTCCAAACTGGAGTTGTGCAAAGCATCACCTCTCCTGTCATTTCAAACCTTCAGTTTAGTAGCATTCACTCAGAATGAATAAAAGTGAAATTAACTTTTATATAACCATGATAACGCTTACCTGATATTGTTGTTTTCTATTAAAATACAATCTTCAACTTGAGATTTGATTTCTTTTACAATAGAGTCTGCTAATTCTGAAGTCTCACTGTATGAGGTAGGGAGGGTTTTTATTGATTTAAAATGAGTTCTGGTATAAAACTGAACAAGCGGCATAGCATTGTATGGGACATGATCACCTCTTAGCATTATAGATGGCCATCCATAATAACGGGGCATATTTAGAGCAATTTGTTTTTCTTCTATCGTATTAATCTTTTTAATTTTATCATATATCGCTTCTCTTTCACGTAGTTTTCTTGCTTGTAAAGACATATCTTGAATCTGAGGATAGTTTGGTGTCTCGGTATATTCATTTTCCTCTGTTAAGGCCACTTGGGCATACCTACATAATGCAAATGGTTTTGTCTTAGTAAGTAGTCTCTGACCCCTGACGGCAAGCATCCTGATCGTATTAAATTATAAGTAATATATCATTTATTTAAATCATAATTAACAAATTTTATGGTTATAAATAATCAATGGTACTTGGTAATTGGTATGTTTAATCAGTGTTGCCAGGCTATACTTATCTGTACATAAGGCTTGCCCAAATGACCCAAAATACATATTTTTAGAAGAAAATCTCTAAACATTCGAAAAGTTGTCAAATTTAAATTTCTCAATCACGAAGTCATTCAATAAGAAATTGATGAATTTGTTGCTATTTCATTTGATTTGATTTAAACCATAACGCACTTTAAGTTAACTATTAATACTGAAGAATAATGAGAGTCGAGAACATAAATGAGAACTTGGAGTAGCCACGAGGAAGGCGTGTTTCAATAATGTGATTTAGATTATAATGATTTCAATTATATTGATAGCAGCGATAGGCGACACAAACTAACGATGGACTTTTTTTAGACTTCTGTGGTATCATATAATTTCCTTTGTGTATTCTTTGAATCATACCTAGTCTGTGATGCTGATGCAACATTTTGTCATTTTCCGAACCACCTGCCAAACCAATCTTATCCTAACCAAGATTTATTTGTAATTTGTAAAGGATTGTTGTAAATCATGGATGACGATATGATTTTTGATCCCTCTTTAAAAAAGAAGAAGAAAAAGAAGACTGGGTTTGATTTGGAAGCAGCGATGGCTGGTGAACTAAGTGAAACCACGAGTGCAGAAGTTCCTGCCGAAACGGGTGACGTCGACGTACAAGAAGACGATAGCTTGGACTTAGATAATTTCGGAAAAAAGAAGAAGAAGAAAAAGAAGACATTCTTTAATTTAGATGAATTGGAAAATGCTTTACCAGAAACAAAAGATGAAAAACCATCTGCAGAGGAGCCTGAACATCAAGACGAGGAGCTTATAGATGACTTAGATCTGGATATTGATTTTACTAGAACAAAGAAAAAGAAAAAGAAGAGAAATTTGGATGAGATTGTCGCAGAAGAAGATGTCAAAGCTGGAGAAGATCCAGAGAGAGAAGAAAATCAGAATGGTGAATGGCATGGTAGCGATCGTGATTACACTTACGATGAACTACTTGAAAGAGTGTTTGACATTATGCGCGAAAAGAACCCTAGTATGGTATCTGGCAAAAAACAAAAATTCATCATGCGTCCTCCACAAGTAGTTAGAATTGGAACCAAGAAAACATCATTTGCTAACTTCACAGAAATATGTAAAACATTGCACAGACAGCCTAAGCATTTGTTAGACTTTCTGCTGGCAGAGTTGGGAACAAGTGGGTCCGTAGATGGTAATAACCAGCTTATTATTAAAGGTCGTTTTCAGCAAAAACAAATCGAGAATGTCCTGCGGCGATATATTAAGGAATATGTAACTTGCCATACATGTCGTTCACCTGATACAATCCTCCAAAAGGATACTCGACTTTTCTTCCTTCAATGTGAAACTTGTGGATCCCGTTGTTCTGTTGCTAGTATTAAATCTGGTTTCCAGGCTGTGACTGGTAAGAGAGCAGCTATACGTGCAAAGACTGCATAGAGTATTAGTGCATAGTAATAATAACAATTTTAAAACATGGATTTGGGGTACATACAGTAAATTTTCTTAGGTTCACCTTGTATACTGAATAGGATAATATATTAATTTACCCATCATATGTGTGTCACTTGGTGCTTAAGTATGTGTTCTTGATGTTTAATTGAACAATAATTTCAAAAATTGTTAATTTGGGTACCTCAAAATTTAATATGCATTGTAATTTATTAATCAGTGTTGTTTTTTTTATTACAATGCTTAATATTTTTTAAAACTGATTATTACATAGATGTAATATGTTTACATATATATTTTCGATATTTTAGATTATCTTATTCTACTCAATATTGTGTTCCTTAAATTACTTGATATTAGAAAATTGATTAATGTGATGGCCTGAATGTACCCCACTATAACCTAAATAATGTATAGTTCTCTTCTGTAATATTCTTATTGATACACAATGTTTTACTAATGGTTTTTTATTTTGAACCCTTAATATAAAAATATATAATAACTCAACTATTCTTATAATATATTAAAATTTAAATATATTAATAACAAAGAAATATAAATGCCTTATAAGATATGCAAAAACATAGCTTTTACAGAAAACTGTTAATTTTTATAAAAATATATAAAACAATATTTTTTAATGAGTAGTGACTTTAGAACATTCTTAATAACTAAATGTTTTACACATGCTTGATTAATTGTAGTTCTTTGCCGTCTACATAATTAGACAAACTTTTAGCATACATATCTAGCCTCTGTGTCATAGCAAATCCCCATTTGTCTTTTATTTGACGACACATGTTTAAATCAACTTGTGAAATTAGTAGACCATCCATAATTCTGGATAAGCTAGGTGTCCTAGTACCATCAGGTGCTGTGACATAGCTGGAGCCATAGAAATGTCCAAAATCACGATGAGCTTGTTTTCCATCTCCTGAAGTAAACTCATTTGGAAAAACTTCTGTTCCCACTCGATTTATAGCACATGTAAAATAACTGTTAGCTATAGCAGCATTTCTAGCTTCAATTGCCCAGAGATGTTCACTTAGTCCAGAAACTGTAGCAGATGGGTTGAACACTATTTCAGCTCCATTAAGTCCAAACATTAACCAGTTTAAGGGATGGTGTCTTCCATAACAAATATTTATAGCTATTTTTCCAAATGTTGTTTCAAAAACAGGATGGCCTGTGTTGCCTTCATAATAATATGTTGATTCATTAAAGTCACCAACTCTAGGGATATGATTTTTTCTATGACTTCCTATAACTACACCCTTTTCATTTATAACAACCGCAGTATTCCATATAAGATCTCCTCGTAACTCATCTCTTTCCAGGATGGGCGATACAATAACCATATTATACTTAATGGCAAAAGCTTTGAGAAAACTAGTGCTAAATCCATCAGTGACATTTTCTGCAAATTCACACCAAGGTGTCTTCTCACGGGTACAAAAAGCGAATGGCATACTCCAAGCTTCTTGCAAACACAGAATATTGACACCTTCATTACCAGCAGCTTCTATTAACTTTGAAACTTTGTTGAATATTGCCTCTCTTTGTTGTTTTATGGGTTTATCAGTGGCAGTTGCAATCGAATGCTGTATAACACCGATTCTTGTTATTTTTGGAGATCGTGTTTCTTCTGTACGCGTTGGAAAGTCATATCCAGATATTTCAAAATCATTTGATGCAGCCAATTTCAAACTACATTCCTTTAATGGAAGACGGTGATGATCTACTCGTCCGTATTGAACTCTATTATATTCATCCAATACTTCAGTATTTAAAGATGTTGCTATAATTTCATCGATACTTTTGATTACCTGGCGGTTTGTGGAATCCATTTTTTATTAAAAATATTATTGCAAAAATAATAAGAAAAAAACGGAATGTAATGATTAACGACAAGTGCCAACTGGTATTTTTTTAACATCAATTCATTATCTAACTACAAAATACAAATATCAAGTGCAAATACATAGAGTACACACTAACTTAGTCCATATTACTATATTTTATTAGTTACTACAGTCCACAATCCACAGACTACCTAATAGTAGTAAATATGCTAATAATAAAATGTTGTGTAATCTGTAGGTCTTATGTTTATAAAGTAATACCATATCTGAACATTGAACAACGACAGTTGTCAATCTATAATAGATTTATCACAAGTTGATATTTTCTAATTTTCTATGAGAAGCAACAAAATACCTTAACTTTTTTTAAAATTACATTATTATTAAACTTTACCTATGAAAACAAATACCAATTAAATTAACAAGTTACATGTAATGTGGACGTGTACTTAGGAATTAATATTCCCTTTTATTTCTTAGATTTGTTGATCTATGTATGTAATTAAATTGTACATCTAAAATGTCTACTAATGTATTACCAGCACAGCCAACAGGTATTCAAAGTACCGCTGGCGCAGTACCAATTCGGAATGAAAAAGGTATGACACACATTTGCCAATTCTTCGTTAAAATGAATCTCTGCTACTTCAGTTGCCCTACCAAATCTATTAGATAGTCTGCTAAGATAAACTATAACTTATTATTACTTGTATTAACTTAACAATGGACTAAATTTATTATCAACACTTTTAAGGGGAAATATCTATGCAGAAGGTGAAAGTTCAAAGATATATATCTGGGAAAAGGCCTGAATATGCCCAAGGAGTGTCATCATCTGATGAATCAGATACAGAGGATTTTATAGAACAGCAGAGACCTGAGAGGAAACATCAGTTTGCTCAAGTGACTGGAAAAGATGAAAAAAGTGATTCTGAAAATGAAGTAAGTTGAATATTAAACATCGGCATATTGTTTATCAGTTATTATAATGCTTATTAAAATAATGCTAAAACTATATTTATTTTCCTATTGACTGTATATGAATATGAAATATGATGTTACACTGCGATAGCTCTATTAAACATATGTTTAGTGAGAAATGTTTTGATTGTTATTTTGTAGTGCAATTATTTTGATTACTAGGTTGATGATCCCAGATTGCGTCGTCTACGTCAGGCAGTTAAGTCACCTCCACATCGCTCAGAGCATAAGCCAGAGGTAATTGATGCCGAACCTGAAGAACCGGAACCTGAGTCAAGTGATGAGGCAAAACATAGTTCAGAAAGTGAAGATGATCTTGATGAAGATGAGATTGAGAGGCGTCGGCAAGCAGTTCGGGCTAAACTTGCTGCAAGGTATCAACTAGTATGGCTTGATTTTATTATTTAAAAGTCTTTTCTATGTAATGTTTTCAGTAATTGTAAAAATTAAAAATATATTTAAATATAAATAAAGTAGTAGTGGTAGATGCTAGGAAAAGTGACATGACATTAAAAACACCAAAAATATTACATCAGTAAAGGTGTTTAAATTTAATTGGGTTAAGAGCAACCATGGCAAACTAGCAATCTACTGAACTTTCAATGTTTTTCTAATTGTAGGGAGGCAGAAAAGGAAGCTCTTGGTAGAGATGAAGAAGAAGAAATGTTGGAAGGTGACAAGGAGGAAAGTGGGTCCTCTGACACTGAGTACACAGACAGCGAAGAGGAGACTGGTAAGTGTTATCATAATATAAGCTATTGCCAATCTTCTCATATGATATACTAGCTTTCCGCCCGTGGCTTCGCCCACGTGTAATTTGGTTAAGTATATAGCGTTTTTTAATGATCTCGACAGGGCTTTCTTTCACGGGCTAAAATCTTGTTACAATTGGAATTATAAATATATGTATAACATATATACGTTATAACGTACCAGACAGACAGACAGACAAGAATTCCAAAAATTGGTTTTTTGGTTTCTATGACTCTTCTTTAATTGCCTCCTTTGAGTTTTTTGGAAAAATATTTAATGCACAGACATTCGATTTTTACTGTGTTATTATTAGTACAGATTATGAGACATTTCTACATATGACAATCACCAAAATTTTAAATATTGTGGGGTAAGCGTTTCTGGTAGTCCTAATCATGTTTTAGGTAAAAATATTTTCACAAATATATATAACGAGGAGAGAGAGTTCCACTATATGGCTACCGCCAACCTCACTACTCTGTAGGGTTATTTTTGAAAGGCGTAGGTAGCATCAGCATTGCCAACATCACGATTAAGTGGGTCATAATAACCACTTATTTAAAGAAACACTTCACTGATAGTTTCCAAGGCTTATATTTCACTATTTGAAGAGAGGTCCGTTCCGTACAACGGCCTGAGCCCGACTGTGTCGTGCGGTTACAATGCGACCCTATTTATAGTGATCAAGCACTTGTTTACAAAGACGTCGTATTGAAATAATAAAGATGATATTTCACAGAGTAACAAACGTAAAGTATTCAACTTATGTGTTTCAACTTATTTTAGGACAATTAAATGATGTTGAACTTAATTATTCTAGTTAATTTAAGACTAATTGTTGTAGTTGCGCCGATATATATCTATCATCACCACAAAAATATACTTACAAGCTTTCATCCCATATTTCAACCCCAAAAAGTATCCCGTATTTATGTTCTGTTTAGTCTATCTCCATACCATATGTCATCGAAATAGGTTCATTAATTTATCATACAGAGTTACTTTCGTATTTATAATATTAGTACGGATATATATTCTCTGCTATATTTAATATCGTAATGATTACGATGATAATATTTTTTTTATATGTAAAGGGCCACGAGTTAAACCAGTCTTCGTTAGAGCATCGGATCGTATGACAGTAGCGGAAAAGGAAAGAAAAGTAAAACAACAGAAGAAAGAAGAAGTGGAGAGTCGAAGAGAGAAAGAAGAAAGGAGACGTGATGCTCTCAAGCTTGTGGAAGAGACAATACGTGCGGAACAGAGAAATACACAGGTATTTAATTAATGTACTGTGACATTACTTTATAAATCTTATCATGTTTAATTTTGGCAAACGAATAATATGTATTTTAAATAGGTACTAGATACTCAAATACTTTTACATTTGAATGTCTGAATTAACTTCATAATATGTCACACTATGAATGGAAAAAGAACAAGAGAGAAAAAAATAAACAAATAAAAATTTATTTATTTAACATATAATAATTTTATTTAATATCTTTGTAGACGGAGACCAAAGAAGCGAATATTGAAGACGTGTGCACGGAAGATGAAAACGACGAGTTGGAGTACGAGGCGTGGAAATTGCGTGAAATGAAACGCATCAAACGGGATAAGGAAGAGCGTGAGGCGTATGTATAATTAATTATGAAAACATTTAATAGAACAAATTCTTTGTCATTTATGCTTCGATTATATAAATAAATTAGTTTTTAATTATATATAAAATCATATACGATTATTTTTCAGTGTCGAGAAAGAGTTGATACATATAGAGCGCATGCGCAACATGACAGAGGAAGAGAGACGCGCCGAACAGCGGCTCAATCCGAAAGTTATTACCAACAAGGCCGTCAAAGGGAAATACAAGTTTTTGCAGAAGTATTATCACCGGTGAGTTTTAAATGATCTTAAGAATTTTGATTTTGTTTTACAATTATGACGTATGCTTATTACAAACAAAAAAACAGTCACAAATTTTACATTACATTAGAAACATAGAATTTAAGCAGTGAGACAAAAAAGAAAAGAACTAATGGAAGAGGAGTATAAGAAACTAACCTAAATCTAATTAAGAACATTATATACTGAATGACGGATACTATTTATATTGTAAAATATATTAACGTTACCAAGAGAATTATAGGCCCAGGGGTGCACCGAAACATTTAAATTAGAAGACAAGCGAATCGTAGGGGCTTAGGATTTTTTTTTGGTAATGGCCTTTTTCGCAGTACTATTACAATTGGATCTAATTATTGCTATTGTTCTTACTGATGCTACACGCTGCGTGCTCTAGGGGTCACTATAAATTCAAAGCTAGAAAGGTCGTAAATTGCATATAAAGAACAAATATGTGCGCACTTTCTGCACATACACTGTGCACTGCTTTTTAAGTTTTCTATTGAATGATGTCAATGCTCTTAATATTATTCCAGTGGTGCTTTCTACTTGGATAAAGAAGAAGAAGTGTTTAAACAAGATTTTTCCGGTGCGACATTGGAAGATCACTTTGACAAGACTGTTTTACCAAAGGTATATTTTGTATGAGTTATTTAATATGCAATAATTTGATTCTGATTTATGGAGGCTTTATTAGGTTTAACGTAGGTTTATTATCATAGAAACGAAACGTTACGATAAAAAAAATAGAGAGGGCAAGTTAATGTTATATATATAGACTAAAAATAACTATTTATTTATTTACTAAGGAAACATAAACAGATACATCACAATAAGAAAATACAAGTAATAAGAATAGATATGTTAAGAGGTAAGATGTATTCTAAACTAAGTTTCACTCATAAAACAAGAAAACAAGCAACTACAAAGAGAAGATTATTAACAAGGAAGAAGCAGCTAGCAGGAGCACGCACTGTCTCTACCTCGGTGAAGACAGTAATTGAATGAAACTGCAGATATATATTTTGTTATGTTATATTTATGTATAAGTTTTTTGTATTCAGTTGATCTTTAATCGAAAACGAAAATATTTTTTTGACGGGTTTCAATGACGTAAATAAACGTTCTCATTATTATATCAGATATGGTGTGAAATCGAGTCATAATTGTGTAATTTGAAATAATAAATTTGATTGAAATTCTCAGGTGATGCAAGTGAAGAAATTTGGACGCTCCGGTCGAACAAAGTACACACACTTGGTCGATCAGGATACGACTGAGTTTGACTCGGCGTGGAGCAATGAAGGCGCCGCGTCGAGGCTGGCCAACTTCAGAGGGGGGTTGAAACAGAACTTTGAAAAGCCTTCCGCCAGGCGGCAACACACCAACTAGTTAGGGGTATAAAAGTATGTGACGTTTTTGTGTTCAAATCAGTTTAACAAATAAAGTATTGAGAAAGTCTTTAACACATTTTTGTTAACACGAAAAAAATATATATGAATTTTAAATTGATTTTACTGATATAATAGCCGAGTTTAGTATGTGAAATGATAAGTTAAATAACAGGTGCCCGTTATTATATTTTCAAACCGATACCAATACACCAAATTCATTCCAATCCCTGGATCCTTCTGCTCCGCTTAAAGATATAGGTTCTTAGGAAATAATATAAGACAATTACCACCTGAATAAACCGTTAACTTAATGGACTTAACTTATAATAATTTCATGCAGACGATACCATTTTTAAAAGGTTTAGAGGTCCACCTGTCATTGAATAAAATCTTAAGCGCGAACGTAATTAGAGATTAGCGTGCACGTGCACGGAGTCTGAAAAAGTATTGTACAGTTATTTTTGTCTTGTCTTTATTGTTCAACATTCAATCGATATACTAATAATCTAATACGGCAGAGATATCACCATATTATCTTATACTGGTGTCATCGCATCAGAGTTCCAATGTTACACCACGTCTCCCTGCCGTCCGCTAAGTTGTCCCAACATCCCATTCATATGTAAAATCAAACTTAGGGTTGGGGCATATTAGTTTAGTTTAGAAAAAGACTCACCGAGGCGTTTAAATACATCGTGTTACGGGCAGTGACAACACTTGAGAGTTTTTTACAAAAAAACACTTTATTTGGTTTGTTCTTAATAGTATTTACAATGTATGTCTTTGGAAGTTGGATCAGGAATGCCTGTGGAGTGGAAAGGATAACGTATTTAAAGGATAGAATTTGTGGTAGGGGTTGTCTGTGGGGAATAAACAATAAAGACTTATATCTAATTATAATTATGCTTATATCTAATGTGGGCATGTAACAATCGCAAAGCAAAATTATGACCCGAGGCATGGACTTGAGAGAAAACGGAGGTATAACCTATTAGAGTTGGTGACATAAAGCTCGGATAAGATAAGGATGAAAGAACTTCCGCCAATACAAGTACAAAACTGACATAAAAATGCAAATTAGGATCTCGTTGAGGCGAATAGATTTAAAGATTGATCAACTCTGTGAAGTACTGGAAGTTATGACGGAACTTTCAGTACTTAAAAATACTAATTAAAGCTTATAATACATTTTTATGAAGGCGATTATTAGAACATTATCGCGACATGATAAGCTATAGATATGTTAAAATTAAATACTCTTGGTAAAATTGTACGTGTCGAATATGTCTGATATACATATATATATTTTAAATATATAAGGCTAGCATCAAGTGCTTAGTTTTTATTTAAATACTAGCTGACCCGGCAAACTGCGATACAATTACTAAAAAATTGGGGTCGATTAAAAAAGAGTAAAAAATTTAGGGTTGTATGTATTTTAATGCCACATTAAAAAAATAAATAAAAAAACAACATCGTCAAAAAATTCAAAAAAATGTTCACCCCTTAAATTTTATTACGGTAATATTATAATTAAATATTTCAAAATGAAAGTTATTTTCAAATGGAACACTTAAAGTTCTTCGTCATTAGAGGTTGTCCATAATATTCAGGATCAGGTTGAGGACCCGAGCGAGCTAATACGTCTCTCTTATACGTATAAACACGTCTGTTTGAGTGACAGTACTCCATCCTACTTTCATTCAACCTCCACCCACAAGTATTATTGCTAGTTTCGCAGAAATAATATCGCTGTTCGGGTATTTTTGTAGCCCTCTTCCTGAGATATTGGATCCGACCTCCGTCCGGTTGGCTTTCGTGGAGTACTTTTGACACGTTTCCTTCGACTGGCTTCATAATCGTGTTAGGTATTTCTTTTACGTCTACTATTTCGACCTCCTTACTTAACTTGGCTTTTTCACGGGGAACGTAGTTTGCTAATAAGTTTATTTTGCCGTCTCGAATAGGTTTTCGCCTTCGATTTACGTTACTACTCTCATTATGTATAGTTAAAGACTGAACACATGGCTCTATATTAGCTCTGATAACGTCTTTGGAACAGTATTTTGTTGCTTTGTTATGTTCCGCTGCTTTCAGAATTTTTTCTCTGTTTTTGTTGAACCACAAAATTCTTCGTTCATTTTCTTTGGTGAAATTTTCAGTAATAAACTTTAACACGTTTGGATTTGTGTAGTCAATTGGCATTTTTAGTAAATAATTAAAATAAAACTTTAAGAAAAATATTTCTATAAAAAAAAACACTATGTTAATAATAAAATGTATAACACTAAAATGTCAATACGACATAAAAATAATTAAATTAAATATTATTTTCGTAAAAAGTTTATCTATATAAAATATGTACTTTTTACGAACGTGCTTATAATATTATTCGTAGCTCTTATTAATCAATACGCAGATTGTAAGCGCTAATAACGTTCGTTCATTTATAATAGTGTCCATTCGCTTCCCTTATTTGTTGACTTAAACATTTTTACATACTGTTAATGTCACGAGGCTGATCAAATTGCGGACATAAGAGATGTGACTGCTCCGTGCCACATAGGGGATTATGGGATTCAAAACCTATACATATTAACAGCTATAAAACTACTGGAACGACCTAAACTCAGTATGTTATCTAACTTTTAGTCGCGAAGCTCATTGAAATGCATGCCATAACTAGATTTTAAATTAGACACGTCAGCGATTTATCATAACTGCATAATTTCGTGATATTTATACCAAGTTTAATTCTCATGTGAGGGTTTTGCTTTCAAAATGTCAACTGAAATTTAAAAATTACAATAGTATTAAGCAAACTTTATAAAGCGAAATTATTCATACATACATTTATCTATTCATTATACGACAAGTGAAACTCAAAGCCGGAAATAATATCTAACTTCTGTATTAAAAAAAGAATTAGAATACATATTTATAGGTATTTAGTTATTAAACTATCAAACATAATATAACTATTTAGTACTAAAATTAGCTATCTTCACAAGTCGGGAAATGAACTGGTGTACCATCCCCTAATCTCTTGGCTATAGCATTAATCATTTCGGGGGTGGCTTCTCGCAGGTCATAGACAAGTCCCATTTTGTAGAAACAGCGTATAAAAATTGACGTAAAGTTAAAAAAGTCGAAATGTTCTGCCGCTTTGTAGTCAAAGGGAAATACGTGATGATAGTTGTGCCAACCCTCGCCCAATGTCACCGTTGCCACGAAGCGATTCTCGCGTGGAATTATATTACTGAAAAAAAAATTAAAGATTCCATTAGTGCCCAGTAGAAATATTTCTATTAATTTCCTATTATTACAATTCATATGGGACGTTACAATGTAATAAATTTAGATAATTAGATATATCGTAATTATTAGTAAAAAGTACAAAAGTTATTTGACAGAGATTTCTTAGAATACATAGAACATGTAATAACCTATTATAAGTCTTGTATCCGTAGGTGTGAGCAAGGCTGTTGACTGTTAGTTCGCTGTGAAACATTCCTAAGAACCTCAGGAACCACTGCCACGCTATAGCACATCGCCAACTCTCATCCCAAAAGTATATTGATATTGCAATGGGTAGAATGAAGCACATTATTAGTTTGAAGTATCCAAAATATCTAAAATATAGAAAATTAACATTAAAAATGCAGACTGCTGGTTGGTTTTGAAGCTGAAACAAACACCCGGATGGCAGGTTCGCGATTTAGTAGAGATCAATAAAGCTTATTTATTAGGTTATTAGTACGAGGGTACTAGACTGTGCCGAGATTTCAAAGGCGTTGGACCTATCTAGCCTAAAGCATATAAAATCGCACAGCTGTTGCAAACCTGGGTTGAGCTACTGCCAAGGTCGCTTAAGCCACCCGAGTATAAAATAAGATAAACAAACGTATATAACTTATATCATTACTATTATTGGTAATACAAATCAAGTTTTTTATCGTGTCCTAATAAACGTCTTTTTGTGGATAGAGATAATTATCTAACAAGTTGGTTTAATTAATTGTATAAAATTAAGTTCACTCCGTGATGCTAAAACTACGTGTTTCTACTATACTTTCATTTTAATAAAAATACAAAACCACGTTGTTATTCGTACGTAAAGTACTCACCAAGAGCTGTGGACTGTTCCGTGCCTCCGTGTTTATTCGAATTTCCACTTCGTTATTTTTAATTAAGCTTTAAGCGAATTAACAAAGAAGGCAAAACCTACTTTTAAGTCGTTAGTCTAAAATAAAATTTTGGAATGTCTCTAATATTTGCTTATCAGTTACTTCTTTTTTCTACTGACTGAATCTATACTTTATGTAAAAAGTGTATTCCGTGTATATTAAACTACATATTAAATTACGAATACCAAAAATAAAAGAATACAAATGTCGTAAGCCTTCTATTCGTAATTGAATTTTCAGTTCACAATTGAGTCCGAATGAACACTATTAACATATAAACATAAATACAAGAATTATAGTAACCACAAACTGTGGAGTGATAAAGCTATTTAAATAAGCCCAGTCCATACCTATTGTAAAATTGCAACAAAGGATCGTCGGTAATGTCTTTCATATCTAGCTGCTTTCCACGCAAAAGGACTTGGTCGTTTTTCTTCAACATCAGCCACCCGATATGTGAGAAGAATAACCCTCGGTTCGCATTGTGGGGGTCAGCGTCCGTATCGCTGTATTTGTGATGAACGCGGTGATCACGTACCCATTGTTCTAGTGAATTCTGAAAACCACGATACAAAATAACTAGGATCAGGTAATATTCTGTGTTAATTTTTTATTAATGTATTGATTGATTGATGTTACCCATATTGTTATAGATTTAGTTTCAGAATAATATTTGGTTGTCTGTTGTGACTTTTAAGGAATGTGTTTTATGTGTATAAACGTTAAATAAACAGACTATTTATTTATAATAATTATACTGTGCGATGACTTTCAATGGACTTCTAAATGTGTAATGAAAATATATGCACATATTAAGCATCTAACTTCCGACTTGTCCTGTATTAGACAGTTGTAACACTTATTTAAAGGGCTTTATTCTTCAACAATATAAATTAAGTCAAGTGAAAAATCCATATTATATATAGTTAAATGGCCGAAGACCAAGGTAATGACGTCCAGTTTCAGTGGTCGAAACTGAGGTCTCATAATGAGGATTTCGGTATCAAGAATTTTGAGCTGCCGAGACACTTTGCATGTAATAACGTGCAGGACAGATGCTCGGAAAAAATATTACGTCGGTTTATTTCTTATTTAATTAAATTGTAAGCACAGATGTTGCCAACGCCGGATTTCATAACGCTCATTAAATTGTGTATACATAATTTTACGATTATCAAAATAAATTTGCAATATCCATTCATCACTTTATTCCTTACTTAAAAGTTTATAATGTAACCTTTTGGTTTAAACAAGTGACATATACATGTGTGACTTATATGAAAAACATCTTAACCACGAATTTTTTTATTGTTTAAACAACAATGGAAAATGTTAATTGCGTATAAGTAGTTTTATTGTATCATTTTAAATAAATAAAAAATATCTTGACTTCTATTGCCTGTCACGGGCTGGACAGCACATACATTGTTTTCATAAAGTGAGTATTTAACGAAAGTAAAGATATTGTAATACAAATTTAACTTACTTGACCAGCGGCTGCAAATGCGAGAAGCAAAATTATTTTTACAGGTAATTTTGCTTTATAAGCCTTATGGGTCCACAATCGATGCGCTCCTCCAGTGATACCAAAACCCGTGAACACGTACATACATACAGCTAAAAGTAAAATTTTATTTGAAATCCTTAATTTTTTTTATTAAAATCGATGTTTTGTATTAAGATGCAAAGATTTTTATATAAACAAAACTTTTGAGTTCATTTCTGAAGATATGTTTTATGATACTAAACTTAGTGACTGATATACGCATTTTCTATTGACTACGTATACTGTTAGTCAATAAGTATTCGAAATTATAACAATATGATTCAAATTTACTGAAAGCACTGCGATTGTAATAGATCCTTTACAAATGCAAATTACATGCAAAGCCCTATTGTCGATAGTTTGCTTGAAATAATAAGCAATATCCGGTGAATTGAAGCATGCATGATGTTTATAATCTATGAACAGCTATTTATTTAATGTTTTGTTCACTGGTGGACCTTTATTATCTTATAATATTCGAATTACATCGTTAATAAATATTACATCACATAGTAAATAGACAATTTTTTATTATATTTCGCGAAATACGAAAACATTTTGAATGATGCGCCTTTAATATTGCTTAATAAAATGTTTTTAAATTATTTTTACATTTACGCTATTATTTCCATCAAAGAGAAATTATTTTCTTTGATGATGGTTGACGTGTTCCGGTGGTATACTGTTTCTTGTTGGTCATACATTTTTCACTTTTTTTTTAAATAACGTAAGACTAACATTTTTTTTAGAATGCCGAGCCATTGTAAGTTATTAAGTACCGTTTCTTTAATAAGATTAATTTCTGAAAGCTGAAAAACTATTTAACTAACTATTTAAAAAATTTTTAACACTTCATACGATATTATAAATACTTTTTACATAAAATTTACTCACCAAATAAAACCGTTTGCCATTTAGCTGGGAAGGCATAATTATAACACCAATATATCGCAACAAAATGATATAAGACCAACGTTATCGCTGTGATCCACTTAATATCATTTTGAAATCCGAATTTCTTTTCAAAAGCACGAAATGTTTCACTTAAATTTGGTTTCGATTTGTGTTCTGTCATTGTGATACTACATATTTTGTTCGAAGACTTGATAATTTAAAGCATCGGAATTTCGTAAGAGGTAGTCGCCCTTATTTGTGTTGACCTGTTTACATTTTAACAGGCGTATTTAAATTGTTTGATCTTTATTCTTTTAATTTAAAGTACACACAAAAACATAAACAGTGATGCGCGCGGGGGCGATTTAAATACAAAATGTTGTTTTTCTCATTCATCTGTTCTTTCAAAGTAATGTCAATATACCCTGAGGTCACGATATTTTAACATCCTTTACTTCTACAGATCCACAAGCGTTCTTTAACACTATTATTTTATTATTCACGATTTTTGAGATTTTATCCATATTTGTAAACAATATTAAAAGGAAATATTTCTGTTACAATATTATGGCCGTATGGTCAATGCCATTGGACCATTAGTAGTAACAAACAAGCAACATTACATAACAATGTCGTAAATAATTTAGGTATATATACTGTAAAGAGAGAGAGAGAGAGACTACCGAATTGAATTATATTCGTGTAATTTATGGAAATTGATTTTGAAGATCTACTAGAAACAAAAATGAGTATCTCTAATCGATTTCAATTCCAATTTCCTTTCAAATTTGCAACGTCAGTTATAAATTTCCTTTATCTCAAGCTGTTAATAATCTTAGGAAGGAATCTTCATTATCACAGCGCCATATTTATTTGAACATAGTGTTAAATCACCTCTCCATTATTAAGTGCCTACCTAGACGTATAATAATTTTAAGTTTTATATTTTTTAAGTTCTCAGTGTGTGAAGTGTTTTTCGTGTAGATTTTAGTTTCTTAGTGAAACTTTATGTTTATGTAATCAATTTTAATATTTGGTTATTCTCGTCTGTATTGTCTATAGATGCATTGTGTTTAGTAATATGATAAACCTGCAGGGCTGAGTAAATGCTGCGCAAAATTGCGGAATTCTGATTATGTTATTATGGTATAGAGGCAATGAAATGGTCAAAGCTATTTGTAGCCAAAACCTCATTATGATTAATTGTCTTAATAATAATTAAGATTGTCATCAAATTGTAGGCTTTGTTATTAAAGGAAATTCATTAATATATGTATATTTTATACCTGCCATATTGAAAACTGCCTAAAATATGAATAAAAAAATATATAACCCAACAGATGTGGTTTAATTAATAAACGTATTTTTTTAACAAAACTTAAATATTTTTAATAACGTGTGTCCTGTGTTTGCTGGTCAATGAGCGATTCATTTTATTGATACAATTAAAGTCCATTACTTCGTGAACATAATTAATTCACACGTAACAATTGTTTGAATTCAATTAAATGTATTCGAACGATGGCTTTAAATTATTAAAAAGTGGCTCTTTATATTAACTAAAGTTTGTAGGTGTCATTGTAGGTTTAAGATTCTGAAATTGTCCTAAAAATGAATGAAATATATATTTATTGCATCCCTCACGTAGTAGTGATAAGTATAAAAATCTAAGCAAATTATTTATTATACGGCTATTCAATTTAAGTCACTCTTCACATAAAAACTTTTTTTAATGGTAGTGCCATGCTGTTACTTAGAGTTTCAGCCGAATAGGCAGGCACGGCCGGAGAAATACCACTCTCTCAGAAAACCGGCGTAAAGTGATACAATTGGACTTTGTTCATTTTGTACTCTTCTCCTACCCCTCCATTTCCTAATTTTCCTTTAAAGGCCGGCAACGCACTCACGAGCTCCCAGCCGCGTGAGTGTCTACGGGCGGCAACTTCACCTTTAAGGTGGGCCTCCTGCTCGTTTTCCCCCTCTTTTATATAAAAAAAAACATATTTAACTACATAATTAATGTTTTTGTACGCGTATAATTTGCTGAAATTATCTGCCCAAATCGGTTTAGGATCGTTTTGCTATATTAATTATTAGTCCTTATACATCCCAACGTATCTTAACTATTTAGGATTAGCTCGTGTCCCAAATGCTCGATCTTGTTTAAATAATCCGAGTGCAGCGGTAGGACTACGGTATAAAATAAACGCGCGTGGTCACGATACTGCTGTGATAGTGGTAAGATAAATAGCGGAATACAGCCGCATACCGAGCACTTTGTCAGCTCTTGCAGATTACGTATTTTTATATTCTTATTTTAAAATTGAAAATAAATTGTTGCGAATACTATTTTTAATATTATTAAGCGATTATATTATATACCTACTGTGAATTAAATAGGAATAGAATTAATTAAAAAATAAACAAACTGACTCCGATGGATAAAAACTTATAATAAAAATGTTTAATTGAATCGTTCATATATATTAAGATTTAGAATCAAATCAATTCGTTAGGTTACCCTTATTCCTCTGAATGGTTATTTTTATCTTAATTTGCGACTCCGAGCATGAGCTTAAATTATTACAGCTGCTTTGCGTTAATTTTAATTTAAATTATGAGTATTCTTATGACGATGTTTTGTCCAACATCATATTATGCGTCATTTATTTTGATTAGTTTAATCCTTAATGTAAGCAAAAGTTATTCTTTATTACCCACTATTAAATTTATGCATTTAGTTCATGTTTAAGTACAATATTATGACATACTTAAATACGTATAGCACTTTTAATATCATCTTTCTGAATAACATTTGTACACTTTTGAATAGTATTATTAGTAGTAGTAGAAGTAAGCAAACTGTCAGTGTATAAAATTAGCTTTTATAAAATTCATATTACACATTAAGATGGGATTAGCATTACTACTGTCAGCGACTACAATATTCTATATCAAAATCAGAACGGCAGTTTATACAGTCAGGTATTCGTGGCATTGAACAGTAGGATTTGAGAAGGGAATATATATTCGTTTGCGTTTATGAATAAGACTTAGCCCCTTATATGAAATATCTCGTCTCCTGCTCACCATTGATTTTTCAGTTGTGATAAAAAACACACGTAATTTAGTTAACATGATTAATGAATTCTTTATAAATTAAATAAAATGTTACGTGATAAACAATCGTGCGAATTATTAAACGTGAATATTGTTTATATTCTCTTTGTTGCGTTCGTTATTTTTATAGATTACGTTTGTTTTCGTATGCTCTAAATCTCTACTGAATTAACAATATGTGAAATCGTTTATTCATCAAACGTCAGGAAGTTGGATACAGTACGTTTCAAACATTTTCACTCAATAAAAGGTGACGCAGTTTGCATGACATGCATATGCATGAGCCTTCCGGATACGTCGCGGCTGCATGTAAATGCATCAGACTAGACGAAATAACCTGAAATAGAGATGATACTAATATATGAAAGGCTTCTACGTATGTTAATTGTGGAACGTTCATACTGCATTATTACCAAAAAGAAATTTCTTGATTAATTATTTCGCTGCATTGCATGCAACCAAATACATATATATTATATTAACATATGCATATTAAAACAGTACGAGTTGTGCTTACATTGAATGGATACTTATATCAAACACATAAATGTGAACATTGTGAAATGTCATAAAAGAAAACTTTTATTATTTTTTCTCTTACAATTACATATTAAATTTCTAAAACAATTAAGGAATATAGTGATAAAGTTATGTGATGTGAAAGAGATACGCTTAATATTGCTCAAACGAACCACTTCAAAACGGCAAACTATCTTTCATGGCATTACAGTGGTACTGGAAAGCCAGTCAAAATACGATTTGATACTTAAAACGGCAAAAAGCGTCGAGCTTTGTGAGATTTTTCAATTTGGTGAAATAGATAACGCTATCAAGCCATCGGATTTCTGCTTTGTATATCGTAATCGGTTAAAGCCATGTTTTTCGATTCATACGTGCTTCTGATCGATGCTAGTCCTCTGTGATTCGAACTAAGTCCCAATTTCATATTGCAGTTGCTGTCAACCTTCGGCATTTCTATTATTAGATTTTTTCAACTGAATGTTGTAATCTATGTTTCGTATTGATAAAATAATATTTTTATCATTTCCTTCGTAATCATACGGACTTAATAATTGGTTGTTCGACTGCTGAAGCTGGTCGCATGATTCCGTATAGTGCAGCCTAGTTTGTAAGTTCCCCAGTGACTGATAAATGTGTAAACCTCGTAAATATTAAAAAAACAATATACAACGATCGTATTTGATTTTTAGATTTACCTAAGCTGATTTTAAGATAAAAATACGGATTTGAATCATTTGTTATTGGTCAACTGTATTTTTAAGAATGACATTAGATAATATTCATTAATGGGGATTGCACGCAAAGATGGATTGTCGAAGAGACTTAGTTCACTCAAACACACCCGCCGTTACACAGACGTTGTTACAGCTAAAATATTTCTTTCAGCAGCCACTACCGTTATGTTAATCAAATTAAAATTAATAAAAAAATATTTATTGTTGATAATACACATAAGCAATAGTATTTAAAAATTTGTAAATAAATTTTTTACATAATAATATTAAGTTGGTGTATAATATGTCTAATGAAATACGAAAATGTATTTAATTTCTTTATAACAATTTTATATTAAACTTTGGTTATCTCTGCATTATAACCGGTTCCTATCTTAGCCTTTATTGGGGTAATGAAAGCGTTTATAATGTTAACGATTCAAATTTTGACATTTACTGAACATTTATCTTTGCAATTGTACCGAATATAAAATGCCTTCTATCAAAAGTGGATATTTTGTATAAAAACTTGAATTTGTTTACTAGGTCATATGTATGCAATAGGTAATACTCGTATGTTGTGTTGGGTATGGATATATTATAAAAAAGTAAATTCAATTAGATATGAATACAATGTGATTTATATGTAATTGATTATTTTAATGTACCTATTTAGAATAAATTTTGAATTATTTAATCATAAAAATTAACTACTTATTCATTGAACTATTAATCAGACTAATTGTACAACTAACTTAAGTACCGTTTCTGTCAACGTTTATGCTATGATAAAATAAGACTTAAGTTATGATTAGACGTAAAATAAATTTAAAAATACCCGTCTATGAACGAGTGTCCAAGTTTGCTTTCCCAACGTTTAAAAAAGAAAGGCATTTTAGTAACAAACCTAAAACCCGAGCTCAGGGATTTGAAATATCAGATGATAAGCGAGAACATTTCGCATGAATGGAACTAAAGCTCACTTGCTCAAAGAAATTTTACCTGCAATTGACACAAAAATCACGCCTAAACCGCGATTCACTAAGGAATACGTCATACCGGTCGGCTGGTTGCCATTTCTACTAAAATACAAACTACTACTACTAACGTTGCTCAAGTGTATACAAATATTAGGATATTACATTAATAAATATTAAGAAAAGATACGTATATATAACATAGGTATATATAAAGTAGAACCATCGAGGGATGTTCGTATCGGAAGGTATTTAGTAAGTAAAACCAATAGTCAACCAGTGATTTATATTATTTATAATAATTATTATCGATTATGTAATTTGTATGAATTTTTATTTAATCGGGATCTAAGGTTCGCGAATGAGAAAACCATCAACGAATGTTGCTGATGATCGGTAATACTGTATTCTGTAATAAACGAATACTAATCATAATAGTATTTTATACTTTTATACATTGAATGTGTTTCAGAAGAATAATTAGTATATTTATGGGATTTAAATAAAATTTTGATCAGTCACGAACGTTTGTAAACATTATGAACAAGGCTTAACCTTGCGTTGCTCAACAAAATTTGCCCTTATCAGAGCTTACGTAGTTCACCAAAAAATATGTTCTACCCAACTAAAATACTTCATAGCTCAAGATAACAAATATTTATCTATTTCTGTACAAAGGGTCTTTTTTGCGTGTTTTCCCAAAATTTCATACGAATGGATACTTGCGATAAATTAAAAATTAATGGTTTGAAATTAGTGATTAATAAAATTATAAAACGCTTTTTTAATTTTTGCTAGTTTTTGAAGTTGTAAATTACTATATAGTTTTAACAGATGATTTTCTATTTAAAATGAATGGTTTTTAAATTTACCAAACTATAAATGTAAAATAATTTTCTGTATTGAAAATTGTAATTAGCTTTTCTCAAGCCTCGAAGCTCCTCATGCGAAAAGAAGAATCCATCAAATAAGGTCGTGAAGAAAGCTATCGAGACGGTTTCTTATATAAAAACGAAAGTGATTGAAAAGAGCTTAATGAAAATAAATAAAGGGTAAAAACAAATATAACCTAGAGATAATCGAAACTTTTTAAGTAGATTATTTTTCTGACTTTTCCTTGAAAAAGGGTTTTTCATAACATTTACCATATTATTGATTAGCCTTCAAATGACATTAAATTGTGCTATAATAAAAAAAACAGAAGAAGTACAACAATATAACAAAGGGAAATATAACAATAAACTAATAATATAATTATTATTTCGCGAAGTTGGGGACTTTATAGACGTAATACATTGAACAAACTCGGGTCTTTGTCAAAGGGAATTCTGCTAATTTGATTTCGATGTTAGCTTACCACGGGGGACTTGTGCGCGAGCGGTATGTTCATAGTTAAATGTTGTAAATAGTTCGAACCTAATAATTTAAATATATTAATAAAATACTATCAAATTAGGTATTAAAACTACTATTATTTTTAATGCGAACGGATACATTCTGAAATCAGTTAACTTGGTCATATTACATAATATATATAGTTATGTGGGAGTTCTCTTTTCCAATACAGTTATTATTGAGGATCGAACCCGGGAAATAACCTAGATATTACGCAAGTTTAAGAAGGCGGTACAAGTCGTCGTGTCGTGTGTGGATTGGATTAAATCCGTTTGTATAATTGATTATTTTTATATACCATTATAGATTTTCAGTTGTCATTACCATCAGAGCAGGCATTAGGCATATAGAAAGCAAAATCAATTGAGTATTATTATTTACTTAAAATTGAGTTTTACTTAAAACTATAACACAATTTACGTTTGCGATATCTCAGCTTAGTCATATACGAGGTGTGTTCAAAAAGTATCGCGAATTTTGTGTATTTTCATGCCCGTCTCATGCCCAAATTATCGATTAAAATCGAATGGAACGAGCCGAACGATATGCCTAGGTCCTGGGCAATTTCTCTATCGGTGATTCAACGATTGGCCATTAGCATTTTCTTCACTTCATAATTTTTTTCGTCTGATGTTGAAGTGCTCGGTCGTCCGCCACGCTCTTCGTCGTTCACATCTTCTCGGCCTGCTGAAAACATTTTGTACCACCGATTAACGTTGCTTTTGTCCAAAGTAGCTTTTCCGGTATACCACAGTCAACATTCGGAATGCATCCGCGTACTTAATTTCTTTTTTCACACAATTTTTTTTTATAGGTTAAAATTGAAGACGAACCAAATGAAGAGTAAGCAAAACAGATGTCAACAAATAAATTAACATTCAAAATAGCCGAACTTGTCAGCATAAGTGAGAGACATATGTACCAATATAATGCTACAAAAAATCGAATTTCTCATATAAGTAACCCGCGAAAATTCAAAACTCGCGATACTTTTAAACACACCTTGTATAATGCCACATATAGTCAAATAGGCATACATTTTGTATAAAATATACAGTGCGTAATGTATCAACATAATGTGCAAATATTCAAAGTTATTTTGTTTTGTGTGAACAGTGGTTGAAATTATTAGATACTATAAATGTACACAAAATAGGTATTTCATTTTGAATATCATTACAGAGTATTTGTATATGTTTTTAATAATGCATTATTTACGCAAAACGATTTGTAATTAACGCAGTCATAACTGCGTCTAAATATAACTTTGGAATAATTTATAAGATTTTAGACAATAATCTCATAATGCTTTTAGTCAAAATAAGGTAATTAAAAATTCTGGCTTTAGTAATTGTTTAAGCGCTTGGGCGAGATTTTCTTTAGAGAATAAACCCCTAATAATAAACCGCTGTCATGTTTTTAATAAAGAGATTTAGACCTCTTTAGACTTCATCTAAATAAGTTTGGAATAGTCATAATTGACAGATTTATAAGTGGTAGGTACATTGTTGACTCAATATAATTTGTAAATTTTAAGATAATCATAAAGTTGTGATTTTAAGTATTCATAGCAATTATTGAATTCGGATTATATACAATTATATTAAATAGAAATTACGACCAGTAGCGACATCTGAGATCACGTACCTTAACACAATGACGACGAATCTTCGATACTTTAGCCTTCTGGCCGGCCAGTCAGTAGTTTCGACAGATCGAGGATCCTTTCTTTTTGGTTGGTGGAAACGTACCTTGTACCTTGTTCCACAGACAAGTGTATATTGATCCTTCTATTTCATTCGAAACTGTTTCCGTTGTTACAATTCGTACCAATTTATACAGACAATCTAGATTTATTACAAAAAATCAATTAATTCAATTAAAGCGCTGAATACATTTAATCATCTATACAAATGTATCATGTATTCAAACAGGAACGTTTAATAAATCATGTTTATCAACAATCCTTTTAGATAAATCAAACAGTAAATAAATTATATGACCATGTGTGGACTTGCATAATTATTTTCCATTATTACAGCAATTGTTTACTGAATAAATTAAAGTACAAACCTCATAGCACGTATGCGTAACTAATTTATAACTAATTGCTATTTTTATATAGTAAAAGGGAGACTTTTACCAATAGGAGACTATTGTTGAAGCTGCATGTAAAGTAAGTGCTTCAAGAGAGCGCCATAGACCGTTCGGTTTATTACAAAATAATGTATATTTTGTCATAATGTTCTGTATCTGTAAGACATATGCCATAGTTGACCTACAATAGGATGCAGAAGACCATACAAGAGTTCAAATAAAAATTAATAGTACAAAATCGACATACTCGTACATTTCAAAATTTCGATTTTATTTTCCAATCTTTTCATTCGTGCGCATTGGACGCGACGTCAAAATACCAGAGTGGACTTTCAAGAATTTGTGATAATAAATGCGAATGTATTAGATATTTTGAGAATGTCAAGCTTTCGATTCGATTAGCATTTTTTGCAGAATCATTTATGACAACATGAGTGACACGTAATAATAAAATGCAAAGCATGGCAATTTAACAAATCATATCAAATGCAGGCAATCACAATTATTCAATCATCAATTTTGTAACGTTATAATATAGAAAAAAATCCACGAAGACAAAAAAAAAATATTAAAATGTAATATATAAATAAAGTTTATTATTTATAATCGTCCGTTTATCGGATTGAAGTCTTCACAACGGTATTATTAACAATTATTTATTATGTTATTATTATAATAAATTTCTTGATCAAGCAAAATTAAAAAAAAATTATGGCGTTATAGTGAATTATCTTTTTAAAAGAAAGGAAAGGAAACTTGGTGCTTTTACTTTATAGCCAGCATTTTGTGCGTCAGGCACAGGTTACGTGACATAAGTTAAATACGACTGACCATTACAATGCAGATGATAACAATTAAATATAAACTCGTGTATTTTAAGTAAGATGATCTGAAGTAGTAATACGTTTTGTAGCTCCGACAATTTCTCGAGTTGGTTTCGTCGAAGTAATTTTAATAAACGATGCACAGCAAGATTTTCACTGCAATTTTATTCTTCAACATTTCACCCCGAGGCATTTTTCTTTAGTCAGTAGCGATTTATATTTTTCTTTCGATGTTACGAGATATTTTATTATTAATCTCAGATTATTTTCATACACCGTTACGCGAGCGACATGTTTATGTTATCAAATATAATTTAATTTTACAGTTAATTGCTCATACCTGATACATTATCTATTGTCTCTTATCAACATAAAAGACATTAAAAACTATTATACATATATGAACTACATTGAGCTTGAATAAAATCGTAATTTATAATCTCTCATAATTATCTATTTGAATGCAAATTTTTTATGTAGTTGTGAAAGCGTGAAGCGCTTATTTTCACGAAATTAAACTTGACTGGTAAAATAGTGAAAGACGAATATCATCCTGGTGTAGGAGCGAATGCCGGCATAATAGACAAGTGGAATTTTATCTCGCCTACATGCAAAATTGCGGGCTCATTGTAAACGAACCGAATGGAATATAATAGAAAGGTATGTTTTATTCTGAATTAAAATTATCAAAAGTAATTTATGTATAACTGTTTTTTTAAATTAATTGCGATAGGTTTTACTTACGATAGTTTAAAAATAGTAATATAAAGCTGATTCCTTTATCACATTTTTAAAACAATATACTGCCATTCGGTTCTTTCAAAGCTATTAGGAAAAGTGTTTTTGCCATAAATAACTTTCACTCAAAGTATTAACTAAAATAGTATGTTCTATTCCACATAATATTAAATTTCGGAGTTCACAATAGACAATTTGTGTATTTTATATTACATCCTGTTTATTAGTCCACCAGGCGACGTCACGTCTCACATAACTGGGTTGAATAGCGAAGGTTATGACTCTTTTCAGGGGGCTTAAAAGATATTGTCCCTGTCGCCGTTCTTTAGCCATTATCCACATCTCACAATGCTCAGCTAAGCCCTGTGGGTCAGTATTTGTGTCACCGTGAACGTATAAGTAGATCGCTTCGGATGCATATTAGGGTTATTTATTGATACAACAGTATTTGAAGGTATTTTTAAAATACTTGTTCACAGTTATTGTTGTATCAACTAAATAACAAAACAAATTAAACGCTTTCAATTTACAAGCGATTAGCAAACATTTATCATTCCCGAACTCGGTATGACGTTTGTTTTACAATTGATAAACGGATAGGCCACGTAATCAATTGTCCTCACGGAATTTAATTTGCACGATGAGCAAGGGGATTTTTAATATCCTTCTGATAAAGAACCTCTCATTATTCAGGGCGTTATTTATGACTGCTTAAGAGATTTAAACGTAAACATTCTTTTGTTAGACTTTTACTCATTGTTTGGGAGTTTTCGGTTGAAACCGTTTAGGTAAATGAATCGTGAAGCTAACTTAGTGACCAGAGCTCGTTCGTTTTGAAGGACCATTTCATTGTCGATGGAGTGAACCATCAATTTAGCTTAACGGTTCTGCAGTTGACATGTATGTTGTTTATGGGTAAAAACCGTTACAATAAAGCAACCGAGGTACAGTAGAGAAGGCAGTGCTTATGTTGTGAAAATGTTTATAGCTTGTATGAAGATTGATTATTTTCATTAAAGATCAGGATTGTTTATACCTTATCCATAAATATGTATGTTTAAAGCTTTCGAATCTGAGATTTATTATTCATGTTTGTGAATTTAGATGTGTTTTTTCAATATTCAAATATGAGTGTTTGATCGTGACCCCAAATACAAATGTTTATATTGCAAAATTGTCTTACAATATCGAGGGGTCTTTACAGAATTATTAACGTGGAATGTTCCTTCTATATATAAGTATTGTTATTGCTACTTATTTATTATTTTTTATTACATCGCTAAAGATCAAGATGAATTATAATTCAGAATAGATTAAAAATAATATAATTTGTCATTCCATTGATAACGCACTGCATTTATGCAAATTTGTAATTAATAAAATATTGTAAGAAAAAACAATATAGGCCACCAAGGTACACTTATGAATCATCACCATTCTATTAAAGGCTCTTAATATTTACGAAAACAGTCAAACAAAACTTCATTACCAAATCCTCAAATATGGCAAATTCAAATATTATAAAAACATTTTGGATATAGTGAAAAAAAGTCTGTACCAACAATGGACCTTTCAAAAGCAGTGCAAAGTTAGAACAATTAATACTGCAGCTATTCATCAATTCCAAACAAAAATAGTATATATCGGTACACACGAGTTTTAGTCATACATCACTTTGTTATTTGTTTAGTTGCTTGACGTTGATGAATGATGTCTGAAGGGGTTTGCCCCATACTGGCTTACGACTCATATAGAGTATCTTACGAAGAATTAAGATTAATTGTATATGTAATTAATAAAACGGTAATGGTAAATAACCTAAGGTAATGAAAAAATATATTTTAATCACCTAATTTATATGCGGTCACAATTGCCGCGCCTAATCAAAAAAAAATTAATTTATTACGATAAATATAAATTACGGTGGGCAATGGCCGACTTGTCCTATAAATACTGCTGGAATGAAAATATATTAGTTTTTTTAATAATATAGAGAGACAAAAAAGACAACACGCCGGCCTTTAAGGAAGAAGTAAACTCTTATGAAAATAAGGTCGCCAAAATGTGCCATGAAAAACCTGAAGGAGCCTATTTCACTACTCTTTTAGAAGATTCGTAAATAAAAATTATAAATCAGCTCTGTTTTGAGAATGCTCTTGGACCGACCTATTTTATAACTCTCGTAGCCATAGTTTTAAGAAGAAAGTTTAATCCTGGAGTGCTCATTTTGATACCTCATATGAAATTTGGGTCGTCAGACACTTTTTTACCGTACACAAGTGTTTGCTGATGTATATGTAAAAAATATAAATAAAGTGGTCTCAGTAGTTATAAACGTCATATTAATATATTACTGTTAGTCTCGGTGAGAATCGATGCCCGGCAAAATGTTACAAACAAGAAACAATGTTCATAAATTAATTATCAACAGGGTTGTAAATTGGCGCCATTCGGGGACATAGTTTGAATGTTTAAGGACCCGCACTGGCTAGGCCCTTTGATAAACTTGCTTTGTTCAATATTCCATATAATTTACATGACTACTTAAGCTGGTTTATCATGTAATTGGCATTCAAAATATGCATTACAAATACATTTTTCGTGTTGCACATGTCTATTTGGAAAATATTTTTGTTTTATACTTGGAAGTCTTGTAGTTTTAAGGTTTAGGATGACACGCTGAAAAGATCCCTTATCTACAAAATTTAAAATGCGTTACGAGGAAATGTTGCTGCATTATACTTTGTACTTTGCCACAACGACTAAAATTTTTCAAATTTATTTCCGTGTTTTAGTTTTTATTTTATGCTTCTTCTGATAATAAACGTTCCTCTTTTTGTATTTCCATTATTTTGCTTGTTTGTATTTCGGGCTACGATATGTAAGTAATACATTGTACTCTTTGTGTTTTCAATTGTATGACTAACATTTTCTTTGTCAAATACAATAAATTCGAAGAATAAAGAAAGGGTAAAGTTTGGCAAAGTAATTATTCTCGAAAAGAGACCTGTAAGAGGTTTTTTACGATTACCCACAACTTTTTTCATTAAATTCCAATTTTTCTCTTTCCTGTCGCTGAAGAAAATGTTCAGCTTGAGTGGGTCAAGACAAATTTTTCCTGTTTTAACTTCTAAAGTTTTCAAATTGTTTGAGCTTTGTACATATTTGAAAATTGTTTTATTTGGGTAATTTTGTATAGCGAAGGGGGACTTTTTGCTACCTTATTAATTTTTAAGTCTACAAACTAACTTCAACTTATAAAAAACTAAGCACTTAAACGCTTATAATAATAAATTATTTGTTTTATTTAAAATGTTAACTAGACGTGTTGAAACCGAGAGTACAATGACAACTTTATGGCTACGTTTTAAATAATTTCGTATCTGTCAAATTTGTAGCTTTTATTTATAGAGTAATGGTCCACCACAATCACCTCTTCTCTTCTCAGTTAAGACACGTGCACATAAGCCGAAAAGCCCTCTGATCCAAAAAAGCCACTATATATTTGGAACAAAAAAATTGTAAGAATCAATAATTAATTTGAAGTTATAAAAATGTAACGAAATAATTAAGGTTGACGTGACTAATTAAAAAGGTAGGTTAGCTCATTCTCGTTAGGAATGTTAAGTGTATAATTTATGACGTGTTTAAGGTCTACCGAGGGCACTGGTCTTGGCTGTTTAGCTTTGCTTATTTAATACATATATATGGGCTCTTTGAATATTTTATTAAAACTGAGTTAATTAGAAAACTCATCACTAGTTAAAAGCTTGAAAATTGTTAACACTCGATTGTATTCTAATGTAGCCTATTAACTCTCGTAGTGACCACGATTATATTGTCTCCAAAAATTACACCTGCTTATATACAAATAATTAAAATACATGGTAACCAGATGTAACAGATACAAACTAGGCTGCACTATTCGACAACCCCAAGCGACCTTATGTAGTGAATAAAGTCGCATTATTCCGCTAAGCACTGCGAACGTATCTAAGGGAATACAGACATTAGAATACACTAAAAATTAAACAAAATAATATATAATTTTATGTACATACACAATCCTTACCAACACCTTACGATCTACGTGCCAAACAGCAAGTTTTTAAGATGAGTCTTCGAAAGGTAGCCAACGAGTCACCAGAAATATCGGCCGAGTTGTCAATATTATCAGTGCTATTGTAAAGTCGACATATTCTGTTTACAGGATCATTAAATGACCTGCATCATGACGTGGGCGTGTAAATGTATGATTTAACTTGGTACGTGTGCTACTGTGAATGATGTGGATTTTGTAAAATATTGTTTATATCCGTAGTGGAAAAATAGATTTTTAAATTTTAATTAAGGTTGTAGTCTCTCTAGTACTAAAAGCAGATCTTAACCACGTATCGTCTTACACGGTTAGCCTAGCCTTATACTCGTATGTAACAAAATTACACCGTGATAATTTTCTTTTTGATATGCGGACGGATCATTCTGGTGTGTCATTAAGAAATTTATTAATAATGATATGTAGCAAACCCAGTAATTATAATAGAATTAATGTCTATCAGCCTAGCAGTAATTAGGCTGCCTTGTGATTTATTAATGACAAGCGTTCCAATGTAGCAATTAACGTCACACCATTCAAATTGCAATCCGAAATCTATTGTCGTGATGAATCTGAATAACATTAGTGCTTATGTTAATTAATTGTAATTATATTATACTATTATGGAAATTATGACGAAGGTTTATTGAATTTATGTATAGATTCCTTACTCCACGATCTTTAGAATCAACAATCAGCAACAACGTGCAGCACGCTGTGCTGAATTAGTTTCTAGTAATGTATTGCTTTATTGTTTCAGGTATGTTCATGTACATTGCATTACTACTAGTGCTATTTGCAAATTATATAACGAATCGATTTGCCTTATCTCGATAACTAGAGAGCTTTATAGAGATTTTATTTTATTAAATCTGTCTCCAAACATCTTATGTGCTAAATATATTAACAAACAATAAACTTATAAGATCATAAAACAAGGTATCCCTACACACCAAATAATTATATGGTAACTTAAAACAGATTGCATGAGATAGCATACAGTTGGTTATTTTCCAGAAAAAAAAACCTTTATAATCTCTATTAAATAAACGAATAGTCGACACGCGTTTATTGAGAACGTGTCCCAGCAATGTGAGAGCCTCAAAGTTAAGCTTGTGGTTACGCACCATTAACGTAGATTTTGTTGCTCCACCTTCAGAGTTTCGTGGGCCATTACCGAGAACATTTCATTATAAGAATGGTCTTGAATAAGCTATGAACATGTCGAGGCATGCCTGAGACTTAACGGTCGCTCCTGATTAAAGATTACGCACAGTCGACTGATGTTAAATTTAATTTAGCCTCGCGAATATTATACGGAGTAAGAGGGCACTCATGCATCTATTACTTATTCAGAAATGTACTACGAATAAGAAATTTATGAGTGAGCTTAAGTTTTTCTGGTAACGACAAATTGGACACACAACATTAATTAATGTAGTAAGTTATTTATAAGCATGAGATTGTGTATAATTAATCTGGCCGTAAATATTGTTTCAATTAAAAATAAACAAAATAACGTTAAATAATGGGTATTTAATAATTAAGGTATAAATGTTCTTAGATAATGGTAAATATTTTGGAATACATTAAGAACATAAAGTATGTATGAAGCCAAATACAATTTTTATATATTTTTAATGGTTTCATATTCATGTGTTAAACTAACATAATGTAATACGAATAAATGTTTAATATCTGTAACACTATTTATGGCAAGATAAAGTAAACATATTTGGGTAATAAGACAAGCAATAATTTAAGAAAAAATATGAATGATTAAAATATTACAATGAAACAACCTTCAAACGTAGAAAATTAGCGAATTTTAAAATTTATGAAAGACGTTATAACAAAATTCTCCATACATAATTATTGCTAAATTCCTGTTTACGCAACGGAAGGCCTAAAAAGGGTAAGTTTCCCTCGTTAATTTTCCCGGGTTAAGTTTGCCCCGTTAAAACAACATTTTTTATTCATGATCCATTGCTATTAAAATGTAAGCAGTTACCTTTCTCAATAAATGCATTGTTAAACAAAGATATTACCAATATAATATATTTGTTTAGTTAAATAAATCAATTATAACAAGGTTTTATGAGCTGATGTAGTGAATTCGGTAGCCTGTGACTTCCCAGTTATATTTACTTTACGTAACAGTATAGGGGATAAAAAATATCATACTTCATTTCATTAAAAATAGCTAAGCTTTATAGTAAATAAATGTTTGTCTGAGTTTGAATTTACATCAGAACAGCGAGGGTCAGATTTTATTACCTTTGCTCCGGAAATAAGCCGAGGAAGTGCTCTCAGCCAGACTTTGTGGTTTATCGCGGATTTGAGAAGTATTCAATATTTCTTTTTTATGTTGGATGTTTTAAATATTTATACACATCAGAGCACACTTTCCTCGAGATGCTTTTGTTTCATATATAAACTCTCATAACTTTAACGAAAACGTTTAAAACATGCAGAAATAAATTCATCATTTGAATTTGTACTATTTAAAAAATTCAACGTAAGGCAGATTGAAATAAAATATCCTAATAGATCATAAGGATAATGTGGTACACATGTGGTCGAGTAGTATCGTATTGGTTGTACGTGACACGATTACTAGATATTCGCTATTCAGCTGTTTCTTCCAACTTTAGTATGAAACTCATAAATATATACACGTAATTCAATAAACGGTTCGACACTCCTTATCTGCCAAAGCATATTTAGCTCTTTCGAAATATTGAGTATGTTTGGAAAAGCGACTTACACGTAATAAGGTAATCGAATAAAGATGACGTAAAGGTCTGCAACTCATCTATGAGCATTGAAGATTTTCTCGTTATATTCTTGCCATGTCGCGTTTTTGCTTTAATCTGAGAAAAAAGTAATAATAAATCTTTGAGTTACTTAAAGAACAAGGGGTCTAAGGTATTAAGTTACTGAGTTCCTGAAAGCAGTGTGATCCAGCATTTATTATGTCGATATAAAATGAGATAATCGGATTAGTTTTAAAAACTCTTTGCGTTTGCGCCATATTCGACTTAAAATAGTTTCGGGTTGTCAAAAAAGTGTCTACCCTATGATCCACTTTACGGGGCCTCAAATTTCACTCATATAATTTTACTAGTTAAAACCAAAGCAAAAAGGTTTACAAATTTAATCTCTCAGTTTACAGCATAAAACTGAAAATATATGCAAAAATGTTGAATACTTGTTAAGCTTAATAAAAATCGGTATCCCCAACAAACTACAAACTTTGATATGGAAAGTTGAAGAAGTAGAAAAAGCTTTTACAGAAACCGCGTATCCACTTTAAGATACTACGTATTCTTTATGATATAATATTAAAAGGAAATAAACTATAAAAGGTATAAAACGCTTTGTGACTAAGTGAATTTTATCTAATTAGATTTCTTTAACGGAATTAAGGCTTTGATCATTAAGTGCCAGCATTTAACAAAATATATTAAATAAAATAATAGTCAATATTATATCTATAGAAATGTTATGTTTGTAAATAATGCTTAGTTTTCAAAGAAATCCCAATGATGTTTTTTGTAGAAAAGATACATTGCAATCTTTCGAATGTAAGAGGGGCAGCCTTGAATATCACGAGAGTGTCCTCAGAAAAGCAATTGATAGGAATCTGCATTTTCCCTAAAAGTCTACAGATGTTTATGTGAATGTAGTACCCAATCTCGTATGGGCGAAAGGCTAAGACATTCAATTTATCAAGGCTTCGGTGTCCTCTTAAAGATAAGAATCCTTTTACTTTCTTATCGGAAGGATATCAGTGACAACCTTTCATTTTGTACTGGAGAAGCCACGAAAATCCAATCTTTTTAGTGCTTCCTAATGCATTTGCAAGTATTTTATTCTTTAAAATACTGTTTAACAACCCAAATCTATCTCAATATAGTAAGTTAAGTAAATAAGTTGACGAAGCATCGCGAAAAGTTATCAAAAATAAAAGCATTCGTTATTCCGTATTATTATATATTAGTCCGCATTTTGGATTTATCGTCTGTTTTTAAACTTAGAGTTAATAAGTACTTTCAAAATATAATTATGTGTACACAAAAAGGAATGCAGATTGTAACAAGGAGCCTGAGTGGTTGGATGTGCGTGTTTGTGTGCGTCAATAACTACCGTGTCGTTATAACAAATATGCCATCCACTTAACGATAGAAAAGCGTTATAAGCATTTACAATTTATTATTGAACGGAATTTGTTCACTGCGTGTATTTTTAACAATAAATTTTTCTACGAAAGTCGTTGAACATTGTATTAGTTGAAACAGCATATAGTTTTTGAAAGCCAATTTTTACTATTGGCTTTTGTGTTTTACTTGTCAGCCAATGTAAAAACGGCAATACATCATGTCAAATAAAAATTTCCATAAAATTGTCAGTTTTGATTTATTGGTTCAGATGGTCGCATCACTTGTTTGATTTTTGCATTTTATTAAATAATGCCGTTGCTCAAAATTGAATTGTTTTGTATTCTTAGATTTATAGTATTTTTTTAAATCTATATAACTAAAATTTCAAAATCTATATTATATATATAAAACTCTTCCGTTACTGAGTGACTGACATACAACGCACAGCCGAAACTACTGGTCGTAAAAAGCTTTAATTTGGCATGTAGGTTCCTTGAGATGTGTGATGGAGTAAAATGGGTGGATGGGCAAAAGCGTTTCTATGAAAAAAAATTATTCCTTGGGTTTATTTACTTGAAATTTGGAACTAACACGTGCCTATGTACGTAGTAAATAAGGTTGACATTATGATTTTTTTCAAACTGCCCCCAAGGGGGTGAAAAGGGGTAAAAACGTTAGTATGAATAATCTTATTCCTTGGGTTTAATTACTTGTTTAAAATAAAATTGTATGAAAAAGTGTAAAGTATGAAACTACTCTTAACACCATGTTGAGTACTTATTATTTTTATGACTACTAAATCTGCAAAGTTTTAATAATCTTAGTCCTTTCCGCGACAAACTTTAAAACACTTAAGAAACCTAATATTTTATCAACAATTTATGTGTCCTTTTATCAAAGTCGAGTTTAAAGTTTATCAAACTTAAGGAACTAATTTGGATTATTGGTATTGGAGAGCTATTATCAATACGTTTTACTGAAATACGTGGGAGCATCTTCGCTTTCAAATAAATTGGAGATGAAACTGCTCGCTGTTTATTTCATATCACGTAGGTACTCGAAGACCGTACATCCTCAATGATAAAGCTTAATGTGCTTGCAGTGGTTTAAGAGATCAATTGCGAGATCTTGATATTAATGGCCTCTTATTATTTGCTGCGTTGAATTGAACCTACGACTTTATTGTAAACGAGTCTGAATTTTTTAGAATTAACCTATTTATATATAAAAATGATCAATGATCCTGAAAATGATCTCAGGTAGCGTGGATTTATTTGTTCTTCGTTCCAGGATGCAAATTAAAAATAGTGCATTTATTTTAAAAAAGTTAATTTAAATTTTGTTTGTATTTTAGAAGATATTATAGTTAGTAACATAAATGTAAGGACGTTTTGTAGTCTGAAAAAAAGAAATTATTATTATTATATACATAACATAACATAGATAGTTGATTGTCAAAGTATATTAATTAATGAATATATTAAATCTAAGACTATACATGAGTTTTGTTTGAATTATATTCAAAGATAACAATAATACGTAACAACGATATGCAACTGAAAGTAAAATGTTTTTATTCAGATTTTGTTTACAAGTCACGTTCTCGGACCTAAAAGTTAATTAACACAGCAACGCCTAGATTAGGGGCAATTTCTCAAAGGATTTTATCCGGAGAATTTTCAACCTTCTATTTATCGAAACCGAATATTTTCATTTATAAAATTGACATTTTCGTAATTGTTCCTTTGTAAAACCTGTCGCGATTCAATTTAATACCAAAGTTAGAATTTAAGTCCAAAATGACTTCGGCGGCAATCTAAAGCAAGTCTAAAGTTGATTAGCCGCCCCTAACAGTTTTCCAATGAAAAACTGTGTCTTTGGAAACTCCAACGAATCGGAACCGAAGTAAATTGGGTTAACTTTCAACGATTTAAAATTTCTTATTTAGAATAAGTCAATATTAGCTGTAACAAGATAAAAATATGCTCTCGGCGAACAAAATTATATATAATTTCACCAAACAAAGTAAATCGTCGTATTTAAGGCGTATCATGTTTATATGGTAAATATGATATACTGACATACCTATTATATATTAAGAATGCTTTGTACTTTAAATATACGTGTTAATCTTTAATTGTAAGTGATTTGGATGCTATATAATACACAGTCTCAATACTCTGACTTTACCACTAAAAATTAGTACACGAGACATTTTCAGTTCTGAGGTAGTAATGCCATAACTTGCCAGGCCAGAGTTAAGTAATAAATTGTTACTTTGTGTTTTTTTACATATTGTCATTAATGGAATAAAGTCGAATATCGAAGTATCGAATTTACGGTCACTAGAGAACCGAAGTGCCGGACGAATTTTTAAAATTAATGTTTCACATCGTGTCCGCATTGTTCAAAGGCTTTCACGTACGTTACGTTTATACGAAGGCATAATATCGGATTATAAATAAATACAATATTTTTTAGTTAAAAAAAAATGTTTGAAATATAAATTAAATACATTAAATCATTTGTTAAAACAAATTTACAATTGAAAAAATAATGTCTTATTACCATGCATTCGTCTGAAAATAAACTGTGTAAGCTTAGGCGGGAATGAATAACTCACATCTGAATTTCAGCCTTTGCCATAATGTACTATTAAATAACAAGTATTTTAACAGTAAACTAAATAAAGGTTTGCATAACATCAATAAATCAATTGTTTCTTGGCATACAATGGTCCTGTAGTTAATTTGATTAAATAGAACAACTCAAAAATAAATCTTATTCCTGACACTTTGTATCGGTTCTCATGAAAATTCTCACCCTTGTCCGAAGCCGGACAAATGGATTCTGACGAGGGTCAGTAACTGTACAAACGAAATGAAATATAAATAAAGTACTTTTTTAAGCACATAAATATTAGCATGTAATATGAATACAATGAACGACACCTTTGACACCTTAACAATGAGACTATGCAAGTGTGGCTATGCAGGTTGTGGTGTTTTCAATTCAAATTATCTGTCAATCAGTATAAATGTTACGAATTAAAGATATAATGGTTTTGCTTGCCAATGGTTTCGAATTACCAAAAAGTGAGAGTTTTTTAGAATTATTGACGCCTTTTATTTTACTTTGTGTTGTAAATTATGTGTATGTATATAAATTATCCAAACTCAGCAATATGTATTAAAATTTTATTAAAAAAAATGTATATTAAACCTTTGATGCAACAACCACTAATTGTGATTAAGACTTTGCTTTTGCTTGTAAAATGCTGTTCAAATTACAACAATAACATACATTTTAATATGATGATGATGATATAAAAAATATATTAGAAATTCGGAAAGCGCACTTAAAAGTGCAATTAGTTTTTTTTTAGTTTAGGTATTGCACTTTACACTATAACCTGGATGGTGACTTAATTTCGTCGAAAAATGTATCAAAAATTCAAAATCGGACAACGTCCTAGGGGAACTGTCCCATAGGAAATGAAGTCAGCGTAACTTCATTTGAAATCGTTTGCATTTGTTGAAGTTACACTTACTTACATTAAATTTAGAACCTCTTCAGAATTATTTTCTATTCGAATATTTTAGGATATATTGCTTTTATCATGTTTTGTTTTAGGTTTTTGCTACTAAATTAGAAATAACGATTAGATTTTTATTTGAACAGTTTCTATTTATTGACATCAGCTACTGTTAATAAATCTAACATAAAAATAACACCTTACTTATAACATGGTAGTCATCAAATATTGGCGTATTAACACAGAAATAGATAATATACGAATTATGACTAAACTGTCAGACAATTCCCGTTAATTGCAAAAAGGGTCATAAATAAAAAAGCTCTTAGAGAATAATTTTAATCTCTTAGTATTGAACTACTAAATAAAGTTTGTTTTGTAGTAAATATACTACAAAACCAAATATTTAGTGTATTTTAAAATTTGTTTTAAATATAAGCTTTGCTACTGTACTGTCCTGCAGTGTATAAATGTCACACGAAGGCATGTGCAACTACGGCATAAGCTCGACGTATATTTCAAAATGTTTCTTCGTTTAATAGATCCTGTTCAAGTGTTTTATAAAACGGTAAAGAGTCGTTCTGAAGCATACTTGTGAAACAACAGATATACGATTACGAATATTCTTTCAAACGTATACGTATTAGTAGAAAAAACCCACAGTAGAATTTGTATCTTAAGAAATATCCGATAGAAACCTAAATATTAGAATTATATAAATGGATATATGATTGCGGTCGGTTACTTCGTAATTAATTAAAAACAAACGCGTAATCCTAGCACCTGTGTTGCCAAGGTAAGTGTGTTTAGCATCTCATTAGCACTAGCGTAGATTAAGTTTTCATAGAATAATCTTAAACAATAGACCGGACTAAGTAGAAAATGCTGGCTTCTTACGCTACAAAAGATATATTTTCATTTTCTCCCGTACTTTGTTGTTTTCTCTTGATAAAGAGACTGAAATAACTTCAGCGAATTGTTAACTGGAGACTAACATCTCGCATTTAATTGTCTTTGACGGTGACGTCGACCTTCAGGTAACTGATTACATGAAGGTCAAAATTAGCGTCAACCTTTTCTAAGGGCTTTTATAACAAGTTTTTTTTTTAAATTTAATTATAAATTCTTATCTGTTTATTTGTGAATGTATACAATTTTTATTACTCTCTATTTAGAATATAATAATTTTATTTCTTATCCTTAGCAAAGGTTACAAACCAACTTTGTTTTTTATGAGTTTCATAGATTGTAGAGTGAATACATCTTCGTTCAACAGAATAGGTGATGCGAAAATGTATTGCATCTCAGGAATAAAAGGTTTTACAGAAAGTTAAATATTTCTACGAGATGGAATATTAACCATCTCATTTTGTATTTTATTTTTACCATAATTTGCAAATTTTTATTAGGTATTGTTTGTTTACAAAATATTTCAATAGTGAGCGAAGGTGAGAAAGAAATGATGTCTGTGGTCAGTAAAAGACACTTTGGTCTATCACTTACCACAATATCTGTTCTAAATAATATCGTTAGCCAAGTATTTTTTGTAAAAAATAATACAACAAGAAAACCAGAATACATTTTTAAATACATAATAATGTTACTAAGTCTGTTTAAACTTTCAAAACGTATAAAATTTATATAATATAAACTGAATTTTTAATTTCACTTTCATTTTACGCCCGTCGTAAGGTCAACAAAATCCTAAAAATGAAGATCTACATAAAAATTTATTATTCATCTTGTCTTCTCTTACAGAATATAATCTTCGCCCGAGAAACGCATTTACTTTTATTTAGAATAGTGTTTCAGATTCGCAACAACTTAATGTATATTTTCAGTCAATAATGTTGATTACGTGTTATATGATGGAAGAATAGAAATATTTTTTTTCTAATGTAAAAACGAACGCGAAGTCCCAAGTACATGTAAAGATTGCACTACATATGTCTACGTTGCTAAAGTAATTATGTGGTGTGCTACTCATTTTAAGTTCTATAAAATATTTTATACGTAATAAGTATTGGTGTCAATTGTCATTTGTAACTTGTCAGTTGCCAGCTGTCAGCTGCAATTTGTCAATTATTAGCTTACGCAGCGTCTACATCTAGATATAATATTTTTATAATTATATTCATCATCAACACAATTAATTTTATTTAAGATAATTGCTTATCTTTAATACGTAAAAACTTACTATATTTAACATACGACCTTCGGATTTATTCAATCGATAATCCAAATTCGTCTCGAAATTGAATGAAACTTTGCGACGTGAACGAAATAAAATTATTTATCCCTAAATGATATTATGGATAAAGTTAGTTGGATTTAAGGGAAATTCGCATCATAAAGTCATTAATAAAACGGAAATTTAATATCGCTCATATATTACGAATGAGATGAGATAACAAAGTTATATTTAAAATATTTATGGGATTAATCAAATCTTATATAACTTACCTTATCATGCAAAAAATATTAATATTAAATATACTATTCGAATTTCTCAATGTTAATAATGTATGATTTTCTCTTGACAAGAAAATGGGGAGAAATCCAAATAATCTCCCATGAGGCCGCGAAAAGTTACAATGTTACATGTTTTATACACACAATTTCCATTTAAGATAACGTATATGAAAATGTCTCACACACGACAACGGCCTAACGTGGTTTAGCTTATTTACTGTAAAGTGAAATTTACTGTGTTCAAGAAAAATACATTGCATAGTATAATTTATAAGTGTGAGGCAAATCAATATATTTGTACGTTGTACTTAACTAAGATGGAACGCCTTTACTTTACGTATAAAGATTATTTTTAATATTAAGAAGGCATCACGCCTCGTTTTGATGTTCAGTAAACTAGCTGAAATAGCCCGGTAGGCAAATTATAAGAAGTATTGTTATAGCGTTGTTGAAATGAGAAATAACACACTTCGTTACTTCGATATGGAAGCATATTGGGGTAAGTTCAAAATAATATTACGCCACGCGTATTGCTCTTAACCTACGTTAAAGTCCGTGAGTATATGTTCGTAAATAAATGCTTGGCTGAATTGGATATGCTTTAGTTTATTCGTCGTTTTTTTATTAGTTAGGTATATCCTATATTTGAAATTACTCACAGACGTAAAATTAAAATTAGCAAATCAAGTAGCGGCCTCAACCCTCGTAGTGATCTCTACAAGGCAATCGTGAATAATGTTCTCCTTTTGTTTATCATAAAGTTTATTTAATTTAAAACTGAATTAATGAAAAAATATGATCAGAAAATCAAATTGCTTCTAATATATATAATAAAGTCGACTGTTTCTGACATAATAATATTTGTCATGTGGCGAATACAAATATTTGTTAAATTTCTATTAGGCACATTAGACATTAAAAAAATGTTTGAAGTGAAAATTAGAGCTCGTTAGTCGCAGGGAACAATTACCGACAATGAAGGCGCAAAAATTAAACTCAGCTCAACAAAAAATTCTGTCCTTTACAATAAAGATTTGATTTTTATTTCTACGGAAGAAATACATCAATGTAATTATTCATACTATTTTGTTCTGCTTTCATTCTTGAAAGAACAATCATACTTTTTTTTACAAAGAACCCCAAGTCTGTTTGACTTTTGGACTAGAAATTTTGCTCCATAGATCATAAAACGGTTAAAGGTACCTTGATGCTTTGATGTAAGAAAACCCCTATTTTTATTTATAGGGTGAGGGGCAGGCGGATCGGAGATCGCTTTAGCTTTCTATAATTTGTACTGTTTTAAAGTGTTAGGTCAAACGATTGAACCAATAACTTTTAATATGCTAGATTTCACAAATTGACTTTGGCTGCAAGGTATAAATAAAGGTTATATTTCCCGGTTAATTGGTGATGCTTTATAAAACTACATTATGAATATATACAAATAGTCTATGAAGAAATATATTTTTATTACTAATGCATAAATTCACACATCTTGAATCCGAGTGAATGTAGAAAAAAAATAATGTCCAACGTTAATGGAATCAGGTTAAATATGGTTTCGATATTGCGATGATAATAGCATTTAACTGAGTGTTTAGATGGACCGATTCTCGCAGAATTACAATGAGAAGATTCACTGGACGTGCTCCAATGAGATTTGGCGTCGAGCCAAGAGTCACCACGAAGTCGAATCAGTGCATTGTTAGATTTCAATTTAATTAATATTTATATGAAAAATTTAGATTTTGTTCTAGCTTACTCGTTAAGTTATTGAATTCTCGTTCGTAAATCTATTTATAGTTTTGATAAATAAGTTAAGTATGCTGACATGGTGTCTTCGTTTTCTAAAATAAAGTAACTTTATAGCATAAGTTTTACTGAGTGTAAAACAGTTCTTTAAACCTATACAATAATAAAAGGGATTATAAACCTGTAAAAAAAACTGTTAACAAATTATAATGATAAATAAACATTAAAATAACACAAGATTTTTTTTTTAATTCATGTATCAGTCTGTCCGTACGTATAAACAATCTCCGAAATACCTAAACAAGTTTTTGAAGCTTTCGCCAATACGTAATTAACTGTAAAGTGAAAGTTTAAAGTAATATAATGCCATGTTCAGTGGTAAGGAGGTGGCAGGTACGATTTTAATTATTGTTTTTTTATTTTACACTGTATCTCATCCGTTTAAAAATTGTGCAACCAAATCGTATTAAAATAGAGAATACATGTCCAAATATTTGGCTTTTGTTCAAAGTTTAATAACAGCTGGAACTTGTATCGAGTTTTGAAATCAAGTTAACATGCATTTGATCGATTTACATACAAAATTCACATTTAAAAATTGTAAAGCTCGTCACAATAGACTGAAACGAATATTACATATTTCCTTAACGTATGAGTGTCATATTAAATTCATAGAGTACAGAATATCAATATCTCTTTCGCGTATTCAATGTATTATATTGTCATTCACCGCAATAAGCCACTGTTTATCACCATCGTATAATATTGCTACCATAGTGACACTGTATTGCTCATAAAATATTTAAGTGGGAGTAGAATAATTCAAAAGCTGTTTTATGGGCTTTTATAACAATGATTGCCGAATAAAATATTGAATATATGTTATGATAGTGTTTTATTTGGCTTTTTACTAATTGCATGAAACTACATATATTAAACTATTTAAGAAAATATATTTTCTAAATAAATGGCTGGCAGTAACTCTCGTGTTTTGACTCGGGTTATTCAGACTTCTCGGTCGTTAAGAAATCATATGAACAATATATACGATAATCTTCAAAATCATGTTAATAAAAAGGTATATAAAACATTATTAAAAACTCAGTTTAAACATCTTTAATTCTCTTATTAAGACTTCAATTTCTGTATATAACAATTGAAATTTCTTTAGGTGCATAATAGTAGGTCACATGTATTACGCTTCCTTAGTGCCAGAGCAATCAATGAAGATTGGCAGTTAGCTCTGTAAACCACTCGGACGGCGGTTAATCTATACCACCTTACTCCAGACATTTCCGTCTACAAATTAGATTTATGTACCCTGCATGGAATATTCTAATATGGCTATAATGGACGTAGTACATAGGAAGTTTAAGGCACTACTAAAATCGGATCTATTGACAAAGTGATTTATTAGTAGTAGTGGTAAGTTGTTTTAATAATTATATAAAAAGTTATAGGATATGGAATACCCGTTTCTTTGGCAATTTTTACCTTGAATATATCTTATTGAAGATATCAGATCATACGTTTTAGATACAGATATTGTATGACAAAAATATAAATAATGTTCATCATTCGTGCAAAACGGTGTTTATTTTAGTTAAGGTTAAACACTCACGAAGCTTTCTTTTATACAGTTAAATTGCGTAGCTCTTACAATCTTTAATAAAATATATGTAATAATTGTGTACTTGTAATACACCATATAACAAATCTAAAGCAGTCATCGAGGCTTGTGAAGTCTGCATAACTATATATGTACGTTCATTTTCAGTTTTAGTACTGTTACATCAACATTCTTCATGTTGAAAATTGATAGTTCATCACCATATTATTACTCTGTTGAACATATTAAAGGAGTAACGTGTTTGAATGGGTTACATTAAAGAGCGAAATATTGATATATTGAGTTCACAAGTTCGATAGTGAAATGTCTCTAAAAACTAGTTAGAAGTGTTGGAAGAAGTTGGCGAGATAAGTTAGCCTGGCGCACCGCCAGTGTTTGTAAGGAGTTCTAAACTTCGCAGGCACCTATCTGCCGAGTCGCGTTAAATTGCACTCCTTGCATTACTCGACCACACATACATAATGCATGTCGCTGCAGTTAAGAAGCAAAGCGTGAAATAGCGAAATACTTAGCCTTTTAGTTATTTTTGAGTTACAGCGGTGGTATGGAAACTAGCTACACTACGGTATAAATACGGTTACAAGGTTTTTTGATGAGTCATTCTTTTTTGACGGCCTATTCCTTTGCATATTCATTGTTATTCAAAGGTTTCGTGAATTTGTCCTATTCAAATTACACCAGACACACTAGAATAGTTAGAATATCCGTAGCGTTGATATCACATATGTATTAAAATATATTACAAGACACTAAAACTTGATAATACAGTTTGTATTGGGATCAAGTCAGTAACTTGAACTCAAACATAACTTGTGGTAAGGATGCTGGTCCTTTCCAGAAGCCCGAAGAACACACAGAATTTAATTATGTCAGTAGTACTGATAAGCTTATTTGGGATACATTGAAGTTTTTTTCACACAAAGTGTGTTTTTTCACACAATTAATACTATATAAATATAAATAAAAAATAAATATAATATAATTACATACATTGTAATCTATTTATGTTATTTTAATTTATATAGGATAAGATACTTTAAATATAGGATAAAACAAAATTAATGTAAATAGAAATTTGTTCAAGTAATTTGAAAATGCTAAGTGAAAATCTATATTCAAATTTAGAAAAAAAACACACGTAATAAAGTATTCTTCTTCTTCATTTAAATAAGATTAGGAACGGACATATGAACTCCGTACCTCGTAAATATTTTTGTATAATTTGAGGTGGACTGGTTAAGTAAATGTTTTAACATAAAACACCTTTATATAACCTTGATATATGGAAGGACCTGAATTACATAAAGCGTTTTTGAAAATATATTCCGTATTCTTGCACAATCCAAGCTTTTTATTGCTGTTTGCGGTCACCACATGCTTCAACATTTCGCTACTCATATTTAAAATATTATGCCGTTTTATCTCTGGCGAAAAATGAAATAAAATTTTTGATTTATTTAACACATGCAGATTGTGGAATATTGCAATTTCAAACTAGCAATTCGGTAAATATGATAAATTCATTGCCATAAAGTTGTGATTTCATTTTTGCTCTTCAGAGCCATTGTAGACTTTTTGGAGATATTTTAAAGTTGAGTATTTTAAAGAAACGGTTGTCAAGTCGTTGGTTTTCTAGAAAACTTTTGAAAAATCACGTTAAATATAATTATAATTTCAAGGATGGTTGCAATGAATTTAATAACGTCTTTAATAAAAATGTGACTACTTTTCTATGGTTTCATGGTTATATAGTTTATTTCATTTAATTGTTTCCTAGTTATATTTTATTATTACATGTTATTGAAATACATGAGTTTCTAGGTTATTGAATAGGCAGTTTTGTTAAGTTATTTAGATTTTGAAGTAAATTATGAATAAGTATCGATCTGAAATAAACCCATTTTCTTTGAGTGGTTAAATATATTATAGGCTCGGATCCCATGGTGCTTTGGTTTTGAGAGAGCAATATTGACTACATACATATTTGGTAATAAAAATTGTACCAAGCTTGTGGTCTGTAAAAAAAAAATCAAACACAATCCCTTAAATTGCTTGGCAGCGGTATCGTAGATTAATGAGAACGATTATGGAGACATATAAAAATATTTTCACGCAAACAAAAATGGCCGACAACGGTCGGCAAATAGCGATCATTGCACAATAACTTGCTGTTCGCTCGTTGTTGTCGTATTTTGTTACCCGTGAAGTTTATTAGTCTTTTTTGACTGTTTTAATGTAACAAACACATTCATTAATTTCATGGTTTAATTCACATTCATTATACAATAACAGAAATATATCTTGTATTACGCATGCGCGGATGACACCTGGTTAATAAATTACAACATATTTTTTTTATAGAAGAGGAGGCTCACCATAAAGGTGAAGTCGCCGCCCATAGACAGGCACGCGGCTGGGAGCGCGTGAGTGCGTTACCGGCCTTTAAAGGAAAATTAGGAAATGGGGGGGGGGTACGGGAAAAGAACGGGGTAGGGGAAAGGATGGGTACCGGAAGATCTCAAAATGAACAAAGTCCAATTGTATGACTTTACGCCGGTTTTCTGTGAGAGAGTGGTATTATTACGGCCGTGCCTGCCTATTCGGCTGAAACTCTCAGAGAGTTTATATATTTTTGAGAATTTTATATATTCCATTTGCAAAATCGCAGTTTAAAATCGATATGTTTTAGGTAGCAATTGTACTCAATAAATTGTTAAATACGGTATTCAATAAATTGTTGTGCGTGTGTTAGCGTGACATATATTTTGTCTATTAGTTGTACTGTTTTCTATATTAATTAACTATTTAGTACTTGTATTTCTCATTGCATCATTATATATTATGCTCAATTATCTATTGTCAGGATTATAATACATATATAATTTACAATATCAACCAAACAAAGTAATCATTGTCATAACAGTTATATTTACTAAAAGTAATTGTTTAATAATAATTTTACAAAGGTACAATCAAGGAGTAACACTTACGTTTATCTCGTTTGCCAATCGGACCGAAAATGGCCACTTACCACCGAAATAACAAAAGCTATCGAACATAGTTCAAAAACGCTTCTAATCAATTCATTTAACCAAAGAGGTTCTAATTTATTTCACAAAAGAGGTTTTAACAAATTCATATTTAAAGATATGATTATACATTATATAACATCATCTTACAATATGTAACATCAGTTTATTAAAATGATATATTACAATATACTGACACGTGCATGTTTTTTCTTGCATAATTTTTGTATCAATCAACTTATTATTTTATGTCTGTTAGAACACTGCAATAAATATTGTACGAGTATGTCACCATAAGTACCAGCAAAAACAACGGCATACTATTTTTAAAATATTTCATTGTATTACAGACAAACCGGTAGACAAAGTGTAGTCAGATTCGGTATAATTTTTACCTACGCCTTTGTTTCTGTACCTGGATATGAGGGTCTGAAACGAGCGAGTTCAGGCCCTGCGGCAGGTGTATCGCATTAACCTTTAGCGAATAAATTCAATATTACCTATTGCTACAAACGAAATGACCAATGAAATCATGTTAAATTTATTCTACGACTTTCTTTGTATTGAAAAATATTACTTTATACAATTTAAAACAGCCTACATTTATAAATTTACAGTATTTTATTTGTAAGGCTAGAATTACGCCACACAAATATATTAATTACTGTTAAATACAATGATGTGGTAATATGAATCTGTTTTGTGCTTTTAACGCAATGAGAAAAGTACTCTAATCGATTCGTAAATATCAAGTTACTTCATTGTAATAGGCCACTTATATTGTTCGTAAGCGAATTGATGCTTTCGAAGTGTGTGCGTATAGATGCATAGGCCATAAGCTGGTTTCAGAAGGTAACCAACGTTAAAGTATTGGAACGGATTGGTCAAGAAGGCGCTCTTATGCTCATAGTAAAATAACGAAAGATCTTAAGTCATGTTCTTCGTCACTAATGGTGTAGTCTGATGCAATTAATAATTATGGGGAAGGTCACCGGAAGGTTAAAATAAGGACGAAGTCGTGATTGCGTAATATTCGGGAATGCACAGAAATAAATAGAAAAGCTATTAAATTATGAATAACAACGCATCGTTAAAAAGTTTTTACCTTATCAATTGCTGCATATTTTATAAGCAAAAATTAAAATATATATATATATACTCTCAACGGTTTTACTTAACTGAAATAATCGTGTTTTATGAGGCGAAATTTGTGGTTAAAAATAACAAAAACCAAATAAATTACAGTCAGCTTGTTCTCTATACGAAATTTAATATATTTAACGCCTACCTTGTTGGATATTCGACAAACAAAAAGCGTAATTTTACAGCATTTAATTTAAAATGTAATAAGCATAAATGTGTTTTAATTGCACACGTTCATTTGTGCAGTTTATACTGGAATACTTAAAATTATTATGTAATTGCTCTTAAAAGGTTTTTGAATAAATGCCAATTGTACGAGAAACACCTTATTTTCCTGTTCTCAATTTTTCATTTAATAATTAACTGACCGAATTTTGTTTCAAGTATGTTGCATCTACTGCAAATATATAGTCCTCTAATTTTTATTTTTTATAACCATTTGGTAGTGTGACACGTACATATAAGCATATATTTTAAAAATATGTGTAAAGTTATATGTTACATATATAAATTGTATTATATAAGTTTTCTAACGAAATTTTCGGAAGATTACGATATAGGTTAATTATATTATTAGATGCTCGAATAACATAGTAACAAGGCAAGCTCTAATTCCAATTTACGAAGCTTCCCTTTTCAACAAGGGCTGTTGGCTGTGGTTCGTTCTACGTAAAGATATAACTTTATACAGATAACCTCAATTTTGAAGTGAACCGCAAAATTTTTATTAAGAAAAGCCTTTGCATTTGTCAATACAGTTTTCTCGAGTCAAATTTGTTTCACAACAATGCTTAGATATTCAAAACAACCACAACCCTGCCGAGTAAATCACGTTTACTTCACTTGATAGAGAGCACCTTTCTGTTTCGATCTTATTCGAATCACTCAGCCTAGTTTATGTTAAAGTCTGAACCTGAATAAAATTTGTTCTTTATTCAGACTTTTTCACATATGAAATACTTTCATACAAAATATATATTCAAAACGTATATTCGATCTGTAATTATGATTGTGAAGGTATGACAGGTATAGGAATGGTCCTATGTACCTTGCTGAATAAAGAGATTTTGACTTTGACGATGGTAGATACCATATAGGTACATACTTATGTGGTAAATAGCTAATAGATTTAAAAAAAGCGTAACACTAACTTCAGAAAGGCAAGGTTCAAAATTAAAGTTACATTTTAAATTTTTCCTAAACGGTAATATTCATAGCCTTAATCCATGGAATCTTCGTAGATGCCATAGCTATTGCATAGCATTATCTCTAGCGCATTCATCATTATATTAAATTCTTATGAATACAACAAGTGATATTGAATAACCAACTGGAGGATATGAATTATTCCAATATGTAGAAATGCCAGTAAACTGTATGATAAATATTATTTATTCAAAGCATAACTTCAATAGATCGAAAGAAAATTCCATTTCGAGAAGATGGCCCATCTAGAAAATAATAGCTTGAATGAATATTAATATTGGTTGTGAATGGCAACTCAACTTCGTATTGAAAACGGATATTCTGCGTTCCAAATTTAAATTCTCATGAATTATGGCGTAGGACAAATTCTTAATTGATAACGTTGTATACAAATGTCCAAATCCAATTTTTTTGATAACTTCAATTCATTTGATATTTTAGGCTTCAGGAAGCATTCGCAAGACCCCCTTATGATATTACAATAACGGACAAGGAAATGTCGTAAATAAATATGTAGTCGATAAGGAAGTATATGAAGCAATGGGCAATTTAATCGTTAATTCTTGTAGCAAGATTGGAATGGATCTCAATATACTCAAATTGATATTGGATGATTTCCAAACGTCGAGTGTTCTGCCAAATAAAACTTAACGATCCTATTGCCTGCAAAATTACTAATTCTCTCCCGTTTTTATTACATATTACAGATTTATAGTTATGTTAGAAAATTTTGCTTACATTTTTGATATATTGGTGTACCTTTATAATTCTAATGGAATATTGTTAAATGTTGATACTGGAGATTTATTGTATGTGTCAATATTTTTTATTCGGGACGTGATGGATAAAAGCTTTAGAGGTTTTAGTTTAAAATATATTGTGAAAAACTGTACCTTATAGGCGCGACCTATGTAGAATATAGATTAGGTATATATTATATAAGGTATATGATTCTACGCGTTTGTACTGCACCGATTATTTGTCTATCTGGTTCTAAGTATATAAAATTTTAAATATTTTTAATCGAAATTGAACATAGGTATTCTTCACATTGAACCACTAAGTTATACAAAACAGGATATATTTTGCAACGTCATTTACAAATTAACATTTGTTAGGAGTTCCGAATGTGTGTAACGATATAAGTTTGTTAATTAGATTTCACGAAACATCAGCATTCGCACCCGACACTAATCAAAGTTCTTTTACTTTACACATGTTTCATTAAAATGCATGAGATTCAAATATTTTATGTTCAACTGACATAAAAGTATTTCAACAAGGAATTGTCATGTAATTTTCTCAATGGATCACCACGGAAGAATCTTTTATAATAAATTAAATTAATATTTAATATTAATACCATATGTTGGTTATATGGAGTAGTTTAACATTTTTATCAAGTTTTATCAAAAAGGAATATTTTGTATAAAAATGCATAGATGTGTATACAACGTCGACCTTTGACCCAATCTTGCGTCTCACTTACCAGATGCTACTAGGCCTATGCTACAACCGCAATAAATATTTCGTCTGAATACAATTTCTTTAGATTTAAATTTCAGGACTTATATTTGTATTGTCCTCGAAATTTGAGTTGTTTATCTTATTTAGATTAGTATCAACCTTCCGCTTGTGCACAAGCGCACGTGTCAAATTCAATTATATTAGGTGCCAATGCAATAAGCTATTAACGTGACTACAATAAGCATCAGGTACATTGGACACAAACTAATTCACACTAAATTCAAACTTTGATGGACTACAACAGTAGAAGTAAATAATGTTGATAGATGTTAGTACAATCTTATATGTAATCCCCTCATAAGGCCTCTCATAGCCTTGGCCCTTATAAACGATCTCTTCCAGACAACCCCACAAAATAAAATAATACTTGTGTACATAAATATTTTATATATTATTTTACGAGACAGACATCAGATAAATATACCTAATAGTTATATAATACAATTTCCATTTAAGAATATATCTTAAAGTCACTGTTCGATATCGAGCTGGATTTGCGTCGCGAGAAACGACATTCGGTTGTAGAATTTTTATCTTAAAGTAAGGAACATTTGTAAAATTTCTACAGCGCGAGCAAGACAAAAGTAGTCTGTTTATCTTTGACTTGATAACTCAGCGTTCAAGATGTAATACTGAAATTGAATTAAGAAGTATCGTTTAAGGACTTTGTGTTATTAAAATAATATACTACACGCAATAATTTTTGAAATAAATATTATTAAAGCAATATTTATGAGATCGCCAAGGAATTGAGGGTGTTGGAAAAAAACACAAATAATGTTTTTTTAAAAGTGTTACCCATACCAAACGATTCTTCTTTCATTAAATTTACTTTTATGACTCAAGCTAAGTAGATAAATACAGTGTCACTAAAACTAGGAATATGCATACTACACTGTGTATTCGCGTTCCCTGTGTTTAATGACAGCCCTTTATAACAATTGCACTTGTGTTAAGCATAACATACAACAATATCAAAGTGGCTGTTAAATGAAATAAGTATTAATAAAAAAAATTGTTTTCTTAATGATCCAATACGTATTACACGTTTAAACAACGTTGTATAATTTCATATTGGTTTTAATATTCTTGATTAAAAATATTTTAAAATAATTATCTGTAGTAATATTGTGAAGCTACTGAAGTATTATTATACTCTATAGTCAGTTTATTGAGGAACAAAACAAAAACGGCAGAAGTTTCACATCGTATAGAATGTTTATCCTTATGTATGCGGGTACAACCGCAGGGGACACCTAGTATTTGATAAATTGGTTATTCCAGTTAGTTACCAACGTGACATTTCTAAATGCGCTTCGTCACAGTTTTGATAAAGGTCTGCAGACGTGTAGCCGACTGTCCGTACTCCGGGAGACATGGCATCTTCTTTTTTTCCCCCGTGACAAATGGCTTTGCTCAACGTCTCAGTAATTGGTTGAATTACGCAATAGAGATAAAGTTTTTGCGGGTTTTTTTAAATATTATTCTTAATGTTAAGTTTAAAACTAAAGAATACTTTGTTCGGTTTGAAATTACGAACGTATTATTATGTTTTAGTAGAGTAGTAAGTTTTATATCTGAGGTGTATTTTAGTAGTAAATTATACTATTGTGCAGAAACAGATATTAGACCACAATATGATGTCAGGCATACAGGAGTACGACAGGAAACGGATATTGTATCGTCTTTGAAATTTAAATCCCATTTAAACGAAAGAATCTGAAACGAATTCACGGAAAACGTATTGAAACCGGATCTTAAAGACGATGTACCTTGTCTATTTTTGCTTGTATTATTTTAATCTATTTTGTGATGTATATGTGTTTATTTACATTACATACATTATATACATTATGTATAAATCTATATATGTACATTATTATAATCGTATATATATATATATAGTAAGCAATAAATAATGATTGATTTACGTAGATAGTTCTGAAATAACATAATTTATTGTAACAAACTATTTCGTGTAGTTTATTTTAATATTTTATATCAAATGCAGCTTAGTAGTAAACCTTATATTTCATTAACATATAAAAAAACAGTGGCTCTACGTTTTAGCTTTCGGTATCTCTCTGTTTTTTCTTAAATAACTGATAATCTTTATTGATTCTGCGATTAGCTTGTAGCTAATGGAAGATCGAATAGCCTATGTAAAAAGAATTTAAGAAATATTTTTTCTAGGTCTTAATATATACCGCATACGAATCGTTATTAAAAAGCATATCAACTTGGCTATTCCTTATTATCAAATATTTTATGTCTAATAAATTGTGACAAAATTTCTGTTACAAAACCTATTTAATTGACAAATCTAGTCTATTCCTTGCAACGGAAAAGTTTCAACCTCAGTATGGGTTACAGTTTGCATAAGAACATACATATGCAAAAGCTATGAGAGTGTGGCGGTATGTAAATTTATCCGGCAAAAGGAAAAATAACGCATAGCCGCGGCTCAATTAATCTGAATGGCTGGATTTGAACGTTTGTCGCATCCAACAAAGTGTCCAGATTTATTGTTAGTTTTTAGAAATATGCAGGAGTACTATGTCATACGATGTCTAGAGTTACCGTATCTTTAAGGGCCGGCAATGCAAGCAAGTTTTCCGTTACAGGTGGCAAACGGCGAGAGACAACAAATTCATTAAATTTTCGGTTGCCCTCTAACTATTAAAAAAAATGGCCTTGATTGGACCTGACAAATAAAACTTCAAAGACTTATTATAGTCTGTCTTTTTTTAATTAAAACATCACACAGTAGTATATATATAAATGTAGTTTATGTGGTCTGAGAAACACTGCGCGCCTTATCAACGTTAAAAACCGTTAAAGGAGTTTTGTTTTAACATGAAACCTCCTTATAAAATTACGAGAAGTTCTTAGTTTATTTTGTTTTCTATGCTGATATAGTGCGCATAATGTAAATTATAAACAAGTTTAAGCTTTAGTCAAGAAAAGGCAATCGAAGAGACATAAAAAAGAAAAAAGAAGAAGTTGGAGATTTTAATGACATAGAAGATGAAATATCGGTTATATATAATTTTTGTGATAAACTGTTTTAATTTGAAATACTTCAATTCTCAAGGACAACTTGTGACTAACGTAAATAAACACAGTTTGGCTTTAATAATTATTAACGGTTTTTACTGTTTGGATGAAACTAATTGAGAAATATAAGCCAATATTTAATCCGGTACTAAATAAAATGTCTTAAAGGTTTGGCTTTTAAAATAAGTTATCACGTCCCTTTTGAGGGATATATATTGAATAATTTAATTCTCCTTTTTAACTTCAAAGGAGCTTTGATAAAAATGTTACGTAGCTAACTTACATTGTTGAACTACAACCTTTCCTCACCTCCTTCCACTACAATAATCTAGTAAGAGTTTGTAACATTTCAATTTTGTATCGTATTCAGGCAAACTGAATTGTTATAGTTTATCGAACGATAAAAGTAATACAATTAACTACCACTAATGTTTATGGTTTGATCGCTTGTGATTAAACACATAGGACTATGTCAAATATATATAACGCTGATGAAAGGCACCAACTTCAATACATACTCATGAGAGCATCGTCTCTTTCTATATAAATGACTTATTATTATATTTATATGTGTGTTTTATAAAAATATTAGTTATATTTTTTAAAATTAATATCATACTTGGAAGGCGATGTATCTTTACGACGCAGACTTCTTATTACTATAAGTCATTAATAGTGTTAATTAAAATAATCACATCACGTCTTTAGTAACGAAGATATCAATTACAGATTTATCAGATACTCACAGCCTCTAATTAATACTCAAAATTATTCGAATTTCTGTTATTAGGCTTGTTATGTGACGATTCACTGCTTTGATCAACGAAGCGTATTGAGTGATGTTAAAATAATGTATCTGTGGTATTGACGTATTGTTGTATGTTTCAGTGTATGTCAAAACATAGATAGATATATTTCACTTTGATTTATCACTGTTAAATTGAAATATCGAACGTCAAAGCAAAATACGAAATTTCATCCGTAACACATTGGCACCGTTCCACGTCTAGGCACATCTGCCTCCACCTCTTTGGATCCAGCTACCAGTTGAGATACTTCGGAACCGGCGAGGCACCTTCAAGGAGAGCGTATTATTACCTTTGAACTAACTAAAACAGGACAGAAATTCATTGAATGTATTAATTGTACGTTCAGACATATTTATATGTCACAAATATTAAATACTACCTGAACATTGTCGTCATACCGCGTAAGCCCATCATACTCCGATACATTGCCTTTACGAGTAAGCCATTTTGTTTGAAATACGTCCTTTGTAATATTATTCAAATTAACATGAAAGGCAAAATAAGCTTAATAAACATTTAAATAAATTTGCTGTGATTGCCATTTTGACATGAAAAATCAAATATGCATTATTAATTTTAATCATATTAATAACTGTTAAAGCAGACATGTTATGTATTCAGCAATAAATAATTGAATACATTTTGTTGCGGCCTGTTTAATAATAATACACACAATTATGATAAGCTAATATTATTGTGATTTTAAATGACTTGCGAAAGAGAATGCCAACGTGGCCGAAAGAACACCATTATTATACTCAAACACTAAATATCTTTATTCGAGTAGGTAATAATTATAAAGACAATTTTGAATCGTCTATTTTTATACCAACACCGGTTCGGAAGGCAGTTATCTAACGAGAAGTACCGACAAGAAACTCAATAGCTGCTTATTAAAATAAACATTTCATATAAAATTAGGCTGTTCAAGAATTCGACTGACTCAATGCTGAGCTAGTGCCGACACATTAAAGGGATCTTTGTCCTGTAAATATTCTTTAACTGTATAATATGCATATTCAACCAGAATACTTTTTACTTGCGTTTTATATAAATATCAGGTTTGCAGTGTGTGTGCTTCTTTAAACATGTCCTTCAGCATAAAGTTCATATGATATTACCGATTGAGAAAACGTTACGACGATTTTCGTCGCGTCGCGTCGTGCTTGTGAATAATCTCCGGCTTCTAGGCTGATTAAAATTTGTAAACATAATATTCAATATGTTTTAGTCAATTCAGTGTTCATACCGAACGGAGGGTACCACATTCTATGCCTGTACTATAAAGATTTGGGTGATGAATATTTATTTGCTACGGTTTGTGTTTCAATATGTGTTTATTTAAAACAATATATCAGTGGTGTCAAGATTTGTTTTTCGTCGGATGATCCGAATGCTGCTGCCGACTCTGTCGCTGATGTGGTGCTGCAGGGAATGGAGCTTTTTATTCCTTTCTCTGCTGTGCCCATCGGTGGCAAGTCCCAACCTTGGTTCAGACAGTCTTGCAAAATGGCGGCGCGCCGAAAGCTTGAATGTTATCGTACCTGGGCTCAAGCGGCAGCATCACGTGATGTAAATACCAGCGTTCTTAAAAAAGCATACAACTCGGCCTCTAGGTCCCTCAAAAGTGCCATTGCTAAGGCAAAGTCTATTCACATCAGCAGAATTGGTGATAGACTGGCTCGGCTCCCTTCTGGGACACGTGCATTCTGGTCTCTTGCCAAGGCTGTTCAAGGAAACTTCTGTAAGCCATCTCTTCCACCACTACTTGGGGCGAACAACCTGATGGCCAACACCCCGAAAGAGAAAGCCGATCTTTTAGGCTCTCTTTTTGGGTCCAACTCGACGATTGATGACCACGGGAATACTCCACCGACGTTATTGCGGTGTGATACCTCGATGCCCGAAATTGTTTTTCGGCTTCGTGCTGTACGCAAAGCCCTTACTTCCCTGGATATTCATAAGTCGAGTGGACCGGATGGTATTCCTCCAATAGTGCTGCGCACTTGTGCTCCTGAGTTGGCTCCGGTCCTGACGCGTCTTTTCCGGCACTCTTATTCACTCGGCATTGTCCCGAACGCTTGAAAGGCCGCCTTGGTTCACCCGATTCCTAAAAAAGGCGAACGCTCTGATCCTTCAAACTACCGCCCAATAGCTGTTACCCCTTTATTTTCTAAGATAATGGAGACTGTTATCAACAGCCAGCTCCTTCGTTACCTAGAGGAATGCCAGCTGATTAGTGACCGTCAATACGGTTTCCGCCGTGGCCGCTCAGCTGGTGATCTTCTAGTTTTCTTAACTCATAAATGGGCAGAAGCTGTTGAGTCTAAAGGGGAAGCACTGGCGGTTAGTCTGGACATAGCAAAGGCCTTTGATCGGGTATGGCACAAGGCGCTTCTCTCAAAACTTCCAGCATATGGGCTTCCCGTGAAGTTATGCGACTGGATCTCCAGTTTTTTGGCCGATCGGAACATCAAGGTCGCTGTCGACGGTGCATGTTCCGACCTCAAATCCATAAACGCTGGAGTTCCCCAAGGCTGTGTACTCTCTCCTACGCTGTTCCTCTTGCATATCAATGATATGTTGCACTTAAGCAGCCTTCATTGTTATGCGGATGACAGTACTGGAGATGCTCTATATCACGGCCGTGCAAATATTTCCCGGGTTGATGTCGAGCAGTGTCGGGACAAACTTGTATCTGAAGTCGAGACTCTACTGCGTGGAGTCTCGGATTGGGGTCGACTTAACCTAGTCCAATTTAACCCCTAGAAGACCCAGGTTTGCGCGTTTACCGCTAAAAAGAATCCCTTTGTCGTGGCCCCACTATTCGATAACACTCCTCTTAAAGCCTCAGCCAGTATTGGAATTCTTGGTGTCGATATATCGAGCGATGTCCAGTTCTGCAATCATTTGGAAGGTAAGGCTAAGTTAGCCTCTAAAAAGCTTGGTGTTCTCAGCAGGGCGCGTCAGTATTTGACATCAGGCCATCGCTTGCAACTCTATAAAGCGCAAATTCGGCCTCATATGGAGTACTGTTCCCACCTCTGGGCGGGGGCGCCCCAATACCAGCTCCTTCCATTTGATCGCATCCAACGCAGAGCGGCTCGTATCGTCGACGACCCCATCCTTTCCAATCGGCTTGATCCTTTGGCTCTGCGTAGAGATGTAGGCTCCCTCTGCATCTTCTACCGCATTTATCATGGGGAGTGCTCTGATGAATTGTTCGGGCTAATACCTGCAGCGGAATTCCATCACCGGACATCAAGGCAGAATACGAAATTCCATCCGTACCACCTTGATGTCTGGCGTTCCACGACTGTGCGTTTTTTAAGGCAGTTTCTGCCGCGCACCACCTCTTTGTGGAACCAACTGCCAGCGCAGGTATTCCCGATCCGCTACGACTTGGGGACCTTCAAAAAAAGAGCGTTCCTCTTCCTTAAAGGCCGGCAACTCACTTGTAAGCCTCCTGGCGTTGCAGGTGTCCATGGGCGGCGGTTGGCACATCACTCGAAGTGACCCGCCTGCTCGTTTGCCTCCTCTCACATAAAAAAAAAAAAAAATGCTAAACAAATTATGTAAATAGTGTGAATGCTGTTTACATTTCGTGTTGATTGCAGAAATTGATTTTTTTATTAAATATATAGTAAAAACTACAATATACTTACCTTTTAATTTGAACAAAGGATTGTCGATAAAAATAAAGAAATAAAGCGTAATACTTTTGTTATGAATGGTGCATACCAGTTCAGAATACGCATAGTCATAAGAGTTGATTTATTTAGACAATAATATTCTATGTGAAATAAATTCTAAATGGTATTCATAAAATTTATATATATATAAGTGGATCCTCAGCGAGTGGTTTTTACCTCACGTAGGTATAATAAGTGAAATTGCAGACCTATTGTACAGAATATGAATTAATTAGGAGAGTGGCTTCGCAATTCATTATTATACACTCGTATATAGAATAAAAGATATTAAAAATAAAAATATAGCTAGATTTTTATTCTATACATTTATAGAAATTAAAATCTTGGTTTGTTCTAATGATGTATGTTTTTCAATTTCGGTTCTATTAAATAAAATTTAATTAAAAATAAATAAAATTCATATGACATAGTTCATATTTCAGGAACGTATTAAGCGTTTGGTTAGTAACCAACAATCATCATACTATCATCTTAATTTCTGCGTTATTGTGATTGACACTTAGCATTGACGCATGGTGCTTCCTCGAAAAATTGTGATTTTCTGTAGTTTATCCAGAGGATGCCGCTACCTGTACAAAGTTAACCATTTGATCATCTTTTATGATCACCATAAGTAGATATCTGTTGGTGGAACTCGGACCAGGAGAATACTATGAGCAGGCACCAAAAGTCCAGTACTTTTACGCCCTTACAAAATCCGATTCAATTTGGAACAAATTTGATTAAAACTAAAACATCGCCAGTTCTGTCCCCACACACAAATCAACATGTAATCGTTTCGTAATGGGATTTGTAACGACACGATTACGAAACTTATAAAATAAATCGTATTTAAAGTCATTAGCAAACATTTGTCATTCCAAACCCCAAATGACGTTTATCGTTTTACAATAGCTGAACGAATGATTCGCTGAGCCGACCACGAGTCCTATGGGTGTGATTAGATGTTTTCATTTCACTTGTATTTAAGCCTCGAGCAGACTCTTTTCGTCTTATCAATATTTAAATAATCAATTGTTGATTAGATCAAAGAACCATAACGAAAAGTCTTGGTGTAGTTATAGTTATTTAATGAAATCGGGGTCTGACTTTTAATTAAAGTAAGCAGTCGCCGTTTTGCGATCGTTATTGTTAACCGGTTTAAAACCTTTTAAAGAGATTTTTAAAAGAAATTAATATTCACATACTCTTAGTACCTATCTGGTTTTTTATCACTTTATAAATATCATTTAGAATATAGAGTATTGAGGTCTTTTTCGTTCAAATAATGCTATTACAAATATATTCATATAATTCGGATTTAATTACGATTTCTTTTCTATTTTATATTTCATTATTTATAAGCTGCTAAACATTTAGAATTTAATATTTTATAAATCACAACTTTCGTGGTATAATTGAGGTTTTTCATCTGGTGTGGTTTTAAATTAACCGAACAGAACAAAGTGAATAATAAAAATCTTATATTCTACACAAAGCATTCCATGTTGCGCTTTTTTGTCATTCGAATTAACAAACAATACGACCTACGTACGATCCTCAGTCACATACGAACGGGATCATGCACAGAGTTATTTTTTCTAAAGTTTACCGTGTAGGTTAAAGTATACCCTTTAATTTATCAGACTATCAGTCGCCCGTCACTCGTTGTCCAATTGACAGGCATTTCCAACATTACTGACTTGTCATCCTTTATTTTTCTATCTTTTCTATCTACATTCGTAATTAACTTACGCATGAAGATAGAAAACCATCGCATTTTCTTCATCGAAGATTTCGGGGTTGAAAAGTTATACGTTTTAATATATAATTAACAATCCGTTAAACATTTCAAAAGCTTTTACCGGATAAATGTTTAGTGTACTATTAGGAAACAGTTATTTTAAATTAATGGATGCTTGAATTCATGAAGCGTTTCTCTTAATTGTGTTAATAGTTATCCAATATTTGCCGTGTTATTTGTTTTCGGATTCTATGTTTAAAATATCGTAATCATTTGTTCATTTAAACTCAAACTCAAAATATCTTTATTCAAGTAGGTATATATAAACACACTTTTGAATCGTCAATTTGTACACTACTTTACAATCGCTTACTACTACGTAGTTGTAGGTCTAGTCTTTCAGAAATTATTTATGCGAATATTTTTAATTATTTTTTAGGATTAAAATGCTCACAGAAACACGTAACATTTATCAAAATGTGAAACTGTAAAGATATGTCTTATAGACAAGACGATTTTTCAAGCTTTGAACCTAACATATTTGAATTATATTTTTTCTTTCATACGTCGAACTTTCTGAAAGGGGATTATCAGTCAAATTTATCAGGATATAGAATATATTACGGAAGTTGCAAAGTGAATTTATTTGATTCTTTATCTATAACATATATAAACAGGATATATTGAAGTCTGTATACTTGAATTAAATCTGTTGAGAATATATTTTTTTCAAACTGATAAATAGAAACTTTTTATATCATATTTAGTTATAATACCTGAAAAAAGATATCCTAAAAGATCACCCAGCTGTAGGCAATTTATCAGTCTTGAAAGTTGTGGGTAACTAGACGATTATTTACCTTTTTCGCAGAAGGCCCGATATCCTTACGTTTTATCTTGCTCTTGAAGGGTTTTTAGATGAATGTGATCCACATCATACTAATACCACTTGATACATGGACATCGAGTTTTGGTTTGTGTCAAAAAACCACAAGCATTTTCACGGATGTTCTTTTCGGGTTAAACTGTGTGGTGATCTCAAGTGGTGCTCAAGGTGCCTATACTCAAGATCAAATTTTTCATAATTATGTTATTTAATTGACAATGCCGTTACAATGTTAGACCCACCCTATTAATTTCCGTATCATGTGTATCTAATAAAAGTATTGCATATTTTCAATATAGGATACAATGTGACGCAGGTGAAATAATAATGATATACGAAATTAAACGGGTTTTAACTGATTCCATAGAATAGCTCCGTTTGTTTTGTAATGGGCTTGACGTCGAGTTATTTGTTTTTATTTTTCTTAAATGCAAGTCAAATTTCAGTATGATACCGTCATTATCGCAAAGTTACTTCATTTTGTCCTAGCAAAATTAGCCTCAACTAGGCTTAGTAAAGATCGTTTGTCTTGCTTAAACGCTGTCCCCTCGAAAGAGTCGGATAAGCTTAGTGAAAGGAAAGAAAACTCTAAAATTATCTCTATTGTGAAGACATTATGGGCGCCAAGAGAATTGTTAGGGGATAAATTCAAGGAAATTAATATAATAATCTAAATATATTCACGAAAATCTTTTATACAAATCTATATAAAATTTAGAAAAAATAAGGAAAGGTGATATGCATAACTCTAGGAATATAAACTCGCTGTGCGCATAAGTAGACCACTTGTACATACAATTTGTAATTAATTCTCGGGAATTGTTATACGCATTTTAAATATGTCCAAGAATATCTTACATATATGTGTTATACGGGGAAATTGTTATATTTAATCAACATAGGCATATGCCCCGTTATATAAATATTATATATAAATATCTCGATCGGGATATTTTTTTAACAATCAAGAATAACGTGAATTATTCAAAAAATATTTTAATTTTATTAAAATCCAAGGCGTATTTCTTCCCTAAGTTACCGTTGCGAAGTCAAAGTTTTATGACGTTACGACGAACACTGGTTTTCCATTAGATACTTAGAGAAAGAAAAGTAAATCCTATTTTAAATTTGTTGGACAAGGATATTGCTACCGTTATTGTATTTAAATTTTGCATTGTTTTTATTATCTGTGAAACTGGTTGTTCGCGGCGGATTTACCCGCGTTATTTTTAATTTGTCGCGCTGCTTTCTTTATACTTTGAATTTGCTCGTTTTTATAACCTTACCATGGACTCTTTGCAATTATTACCTATTATGTAGTTTATTATGTTATTATGTTAGTAGGTGATAATGTAGCATTTCAATAAAAAATAATCGTAAAATTAGAATATATAATCTAAGGATTATCACAGATCAGTAATATCTGTAATATCTTAATATTATTGTATTTGTTATTGTGTTTGTACATTTCTCAGGAGAAGTATTCTGAGACATGATTAGTGTTACCATGGAATCCCTTACAAAAGAAAAACTTATGCGGCGATAATCAATAGCTTATGATATATGAGGCTGCGTAGCAATTAAATACTTTAGAAAATATACCTCCAAATTATATTCCATTTATGTAAAATGTTTTTTGAATCGTCTATTGTACGTTAATTTAATAACCAAGTCATATCCCAACAACCGAGCTCAAATAATTTAGCTCGGTCGATCGCAGTCCTGTAATAGAACAGTATTTTTTTGTTTACCAAAAAATGGAAACATTAAATAGCCAACGAAAATAACATTTGTGGGTAATCTGCACTTTGGAACGAGAACGATAAAAGCTGTTTGTATGGTCATTATGATAATTAGAATTGTTACAAGGAACCGTATAAGGCTGCTATCAGACGCTCGTTGTCTGTTCATTTTCTAAATAGTCTGTTTATAGCTGTTTTAGAGTTAATTAAGCTTTGTATTTTTGTAATACATTCTATTCACACAATTGAAGTTAATACAATTAATACTTTAAGATATAATAATGACGTATGATAAAATATAGATAAAATCCACCAGTACATACGTTTCATATTATATATATGTATAAATAGTAAATAAAGGTGCTAAACATTAACAGCCAAAATGTACACTCCGATTTTCAATTAGGTATTAAAAGTGCTATAGGGCATTCAATGTATATATTATGACTTCAAAGAGATCAAAAGACATCATGTTCTGACTTGTGAATATCGGTCTCCCCGAGGCAAAGGATTGAAGACATTCAATTTGTCAGGGCTTCGCTGCCTCCTATTTAGAGTGTTGTGGAAACGAAGACTTTTTACTTGTAAGACCGACCGTTGCTTATATATACAAAACATCTATCAAAATTATCTTCTTTTACTGTTTTAGGGCAACAAAGTGAGAATAAATAATTAAAAGGTACACATTAAATTGCGGAAATAAATTGATTTTTTTTCTATAATATCCTTGGGTTAATTTAAAAATAGTATATGCTTGTTACTTGTTATGAATTGCTTTTAATATTATTCTCTTTACTATATTGTTGGGACGTTTTCGGTAAATGACATCTACCCATTGATGGAGTTCCGTTGCCGGTTTCCGGCTTTACGGTGACAGGAGAGACAGGAGAAGATCTCGAAAGTGTAGGTCAGATTTGTGATAAAAATCTGATAATTGATTTATTGATTTATATATATTATTAACATGAATCTCAAACAGTAAAATAAAGCATTTAAATACAGTAGAATTCAGTTATAACGACTAATCGGTTTAGAGACTATAATGTTTACTCAAGTTTGGTTTCGTATCGCATTATTTAATATATAAAATTCTCGTGTCACAGTTTTTGTTCCCTTACTTCTCCGAAACGGGTTGACCGATTCTCCTGAAATTTTCTGAGCATATTGAGTAGGTCTGAGAATCAGCCAACTAGTCTCTATTTTTAGAGACATTTTTTTGGTAAAACGACGTTTGGCGGGATCAGCTAGTAACATATATAGATACAGTAAGTATTCATATATAATCCGTCCGTTTTGTACGTCACCCGGTTAGTACGATATAGTATCGCCGGTCCCTTGAATGTTGTTTTATCCGGATTCTACTGTAGTTGATGCGGCTGCCCCGCTAATTTGTGGTTTTGATTCTATGGAAGAGAAAGACAGCCTCTTAAATCACAAGAACACAATCTAGTTGCAGGAACAAAGTAACAATCTTAAACCTATTGGGAATTAGCCAGATTGTTCTATAACGAGGACTTGTTAGAAGAACAATGGCTGTCCTTCAATGTAATTACTTACATGCTTTAAAAATATTTATGTTATATTTGTTTTGTAATTAAGTATTTTTAGTTATAAATCTGTGTTGGTTAACACAGATTGTAAGATGCTTTTATACTTAGGTACTCAGATTTTGGATATTATATTATGAAATAAATAATAATACTTAAGTAATATTATTAATATATAACGCTTAATAAAGGTCTAACTTTGGTCATAATTAATTTTCTTATGCAATTAGTACGTAGTGGGAAGTAGAGTCGCCTCCAAATTAATTAGCTTCTTTAACATCAAAGCACTCTTCATCGTCACTTAATAATTTACATTTCCAACGTTTAATATTTGCCTTTTTTGTTAGTTTGTACATTTTAAAGACTTTTTAATTAATGATAAAGTTATTCATAGTGTATGTAAATGAGTGATGACCAGTCAGTGGTTTCGGCTGGACGAGTTTAGAGCATTCTTCAAATATAACCCTGAAACACGATTCCACCTTTCGAGAAACTACTACCAATGAAATTCTATATATATTTAAGAATGTTCAAATAAATATTTTTTAATGCAAAGTGAGGTAGACGACAGTTAATTACTACGTAAGTCATTTTGATGTTAAGCCTTTGAAGTGTTAATTAGGTTTTATTTTTTGTTCAAAACTTTAATTAGATGTCAATAACAAAATATTATATATAATATTTAAAAAAAAAGTATTTGTGTATATTTAAAATATTAATGTAAAGTGTTCTCATGAAATAATGCATGGTGGCAAGTTCTGAGTTTATATGGAATGTAATTACAACAATTGGTCAATTGAAATTAATATGTGTTTGCCGTTGAATAGATAACAGTATCTCTTTGGAGCCAAGCTGTGGTTATAAGTTGAGAACTTAACATTCAATGTGAACAAAAGTTTTGTTGTTAAGGGCGGTAGAGCTAATCTCCTGTTTGAAACGAATTTATGACAAGAAATATTAAACTAAATTTATAAAAACTCAATAACTGAAATTAAACTTGTATTATTTAGATAACGACATCGCACTTAATATTTTTCCTCGTTATTCTGCCAAAAAGCTTTGAACCAATTTCTATAATTTATATGGAATTCATGAAACATGACCTATGTAATAAAATTAATTAAAATCGATTGATAGTTAGCGGAATAATTTTAACAAACATAAAAAAGTTACAAACGAATGGTAACCTAATTTTCTTTTCAGCCTTTAATCTAGACGCCATATCACTTGCTATTATGGTTATTATCAAATATTTTTTAAATATATCCAAAATAATAAGAAAACTTATTTAAATACATTCGTCCTACAAAAAAGGCTAAAAATATATCTTACTTAATGAATAGTGGTAAGACTGGGCTTCCTCCCTGGAGATATAGTTAATACCAGTCTGATGACCGTTTAGTCACGCTTAGTCGTGGTCACTAAGATTTAACCTAACCATGGTTCCGAAGGGATTATTTAAACATGAATTGTGAATGGGGATGTTTTGTTTTAATTTGCCTTTATTATTGCAAATAATCAGATATTACAATACCCAGACTGCAATCTACATATATGACCGTACCCGGGATGGAACTCGGGGCGCTCTTCTGAAAGCCCGGCATGGTAAGTCAACTCAAAGCTAACATTGTCGTATAAGATTACTAATTACTAAAATTACCGTTTGGGTTACTACTGAAATGCAATATACATGATATTGTATTTAATATTATAATATATCCCGGCACACCTCTTTGTTAAAGGATACGTATAATTAAGAACTTTACTAATTGCAAAGTGAATAAAAGCTTCAAGCACAATAATTGCTCTGTGGTTTGCGTTAACGACAGGATCTGCCAAAGCCCAAAACTGCTTAAGAGTAAAATAAAAGTTTTGGGCGTTGTGCAAAGCGGGAAGATAATAAAAGTTTGTGTCCCGGAGCGCCTATTATAAAATACTCCCAACTTGAGTGAGGTATATTTATAATGGGCTTTATTTCTTTTACAAAATTAACGCCGTTTATATTTCGTCACCCTTTCGGTAAGTGTTTGTTATGAAGGAATTTTTAATCGACTTTCAGGCACTGAGGTCAAAGATTTAAGCTAATTAATTTAACTGGGAAAATAACACTTTAAGAATTCAAATTCAAATTGTTTTATTATAATTTAAGTAAGTAATAAAACTGTATAAGATACAAGACTAATTAAATCAGCTTGCGACTAGTTAGTTTCCTAGTTAGCTAAATTAGTTTTGTGGTAGTTTAAATGAACCTATAGATAATAAACTTACTAAAATATCTAAGATAATATGGGAGATCGTGATCCCTGGTGTATTTTATCTCCAAAAAAGGACATCGCGACGTCTGAACTGTTTTTCAATGAAACAGAATAAAGATATGTACATTAGGTCAAAGCTTTTCTTATTTTATGTGTAAGGTGTCATGGTGTCATATAAACAAATATGCCTTAATTGTTTTTAAACCAACTTGTACCAACTTAATTTTTATTTAATTTTCATTTTAATAAAAATGATGTTTGGTACGAACAGCAAAGATAGCAGCATAATTAATTGCTCATAATTCCTTGATATAATTATATTGACCATAAATTCGTATTATCTTGGGAACAATCATTGCCTGTAATGGCCTGCATTAGGATTTATTTCGGACCATTACTCATTTGTGCCTGGCTCGGTTATTGTGTTGGATCAGTTATTTGGCAAATAATGTTATATCTTTAATAACTTTGACACCAGTTCATGTTTAATGTATTGTTGTAGTTATTCTAATACATGAAATGGGCAGTGTTTTTAAAGAATTTTAAAAAGTAATTCAATTAATCATATAAGTTCCTTAATTAACCACCACAAATTAGTCCTTGGCACTCGATATATCTCTTCTGGGCAACCATGATGAGGATTTATTTTTATTTTATTTCTCTAACCCGTACAGCACAATACCGCAGATTACGTGTTACGATTACGTTACTGATAGAAATAAAAGCCAAGGCCCAAATAGGGTTTAACATACTCGTAGACTATAAAAGTAAGCACAATAATGTATAAGAATAAAAACAAGGATATGACTAAGTGAAGTATTTTAAATAAAAAGGTAACTGTTTTATCGGCCGCAAGCGAAGTTATATTTGTTTTACTCCTTGGCCTTGGACATCTAACTTGATACTTATAACTAAAATTCTAGAATAATGACGAGAAAAAATACTTGAAGTACGTAAAAATATCCTACCAAGACATTCCAGAATTTAAACATACTATAATTTGTTGCAATCAATAGAAATCTAATAAATCTCTTTCATCGTTTACACTCCTTTTATAAGATACGAGTAATAAAAAATTAAAATTTTCATGGAATAACTGAATTATTTTAACTTAATTTCCTTTCTAAATTACCTGCTGGCACGCCTTAATTTATCAGAAGCTCAATTTGAAGACACCAAATCTCTTTGCAATTCAAAATTTTCCTTGCGAGAACCAATATTAATTTCAAACCATTATTTTATGTCTCCTCTATGGACTGGATTAAAGTTTATCTTTACCCGTGTTATGTTGAAGATTTACTTGCTTATTAAGTGGCTTTTGAGTGCTTTCTTTACGTGGCTACTGGTATTATTTAAATACTACTTGAACAGAAAAGCTTTAACGACTAACTTATGCTATAGAATCTCAACGTTTTAAATTATAATGAAAATCTATTATGTATTAATTTTATATAAAACAGAAACAAACCATCTAGTTATATACAGATTATTATTTTTTCATTTTATAGAAGTTAATATAAAGATCATTTAAATCTTTACCGGCTTATGTGTATAATGAAGCATAGTAATAGTATGCTGATTGGGCATGAACAGTCTATAACAGTCCACTAAGATTTGTATGAACCTTGTAATGTTAAATTTAAAATTCTCTTACAGTCTAGAACACATATCGATTAAATTTATAAGCAAAGTCGATATTTTTAACACGAGATTTTTGATAAATTGATTTTATACCTACCAAAAAATCTATACTGTATTTCTTTGTAAGTTATTGCAAGTTCGGACAATACCTGCGTTCGACCTGTTGTTTAATAAATCCAGACTCAAATAAACTAATTGAACCTGTTATTTTTTTACGAATTATATTGATTTTTGATTTTGCTTCGATAGTTTTATTTTCCTGTTATGGAATCGGAAACGTTGGAATCAGTAATAGCAAAAATGGAAATATTTATTTACATTGACACAATTTATGATTTTATTGATTGCAGGCTTAACATTAGTTACGCTTCTCGATTTTGTTTCTAATTTCCTCTTTCAAGAGAGCTTATAAATCATCGATCATTTATTATTGCTTATTCTAAAATGTAGTTGTACTGGAATGGGTGTCAATGGGCTGTTCTGGGCATCTTTTTTCACCTTCACCCCCATTTTATCAATATTAAAAAAAAAAACAGTCCAGTCACACCGTATTAATTAAAGTAAATTGTAAATAAGTAGAAAACATTCAAATTAACGCTGACAACGTAAATTTGAAAGGGACGAACAAGTGTTCTTCAACAAGAGTTATTTATTTTAAACATTGTGTTTTAAACACTGTTTGTGTGTAGAATAATATATTTCAAATTTAAATTATCAATGAATAATTCATGAACAAATATTGAAATTGGTATTTTCCTTGAATTAAATAAGAGAAAAGCGAATAAATTAGAAAGGACTTTTCAGCTTTATTAAACTTATGTCCATTTCTTTTTGAAAGTTAAATTCGAATTGAAAAGAAGATTTTTTTTCCAACAAATTTTCGCATTGTTAGCTATTGTAATTTCAAAATGATATATGCGCATGGTGATTGCCTTAATAATAAGGTATAAATATCCCTCATACATGGCTCTTGTCATTAAATCGTTGCTTTAAAAATGGTGACAAATATTTTGCTCATACCTCATATCGGCTCATATGGAGTGTCTTTGAGTCGGCAATAGCCCAGGAAAGGTTCTGCGACCTGTCTACATCCTAGAAGTGTTATCGTTGAGCCGTATAATTAAAGCTTCATTCTGTAGTTGCATAGACTTGTAAAGACGCAGTCTGTCTGCATCTCTAAGTATCTATCGATCGTTTATTGTTATTCGTCCTAATAGAAAATAATAAGTTATTCACAAAAAATTCAATATCTCTTAATTAATTTCTTAAACATTATAGTTGTAGTCATTGCAGTTAATTTTTGTCGACGCACCAGACTGCCAGACTGTTGAGCAGGATTCGATTCCCGGTACGGTTAATTCGTGTGATAAACAAATATTATATATTTTCTAACTATATTTAATATATCAGTTGTTTTGGCACCAAACGATCATATATTAATGATTGATGATGATTGTTAGAAATACCGGTGATAATTATGTAAAATAAAATGTTATCATAAAAAACACGATCTTCATTACCATTGCAATGAAATATAATATTAAAAATGTATTTGTTAATTTCAAAGAGGATTTTTCTTTTGTTAAAAGCTTGTAGTAATTTTTGAGACGTTATTGAAAAACGTTTTATTTCGAAGGAACGATCAAAGCCATTATGATAATGAGACACCGACGCCAATAGAATCCAATATTTAAAAAAAAATTAATTGTTTTCCCGAAAATAATCGGTGATTCTGCGAGTAAATTTTGAAAAGTACGGTTACAATCGTATACATGTGGAAAAACTTTGTGATGCTTGGCATAATTTTACTCAAGTAAAAATCGTTTAAGTATATAACTTAGACGATAGATGCTGATTGATAGATTCTTTCAATAGGAGATTTAACAAAACCAAAATAGGGATTTACACTTGAAATTAATGTCAACTTTTATGTTATTCTTTTTTATTATCAATCGTGAAAAATAAAACAACCTCATTTTAATATATTTCATAATAATCATGCTGGAATAGACAATAATAAGCTATTCATACCGAAATCTCATATAAGCCTAGACTTAACCGAGACATTAAATTCACAATTTCAAGCAGACGATGCTTTACTCTTACCAAAACGAAATTCGCTTCCGTAATTTGCGCACTGTACATAAAATTTGGAGCCCAGAGCTGGCTTCAAGATCACGAATTTGTATTCCAAACTCACAATATGGTTCATTTAAATATAAATGCTACAACTCGACTAAATAAACGTTGCTTATATACGTTGTATTTTTGTTGAATCTTTGTAAATCGAGACACAGCGACAACACAAGGTTTTATAAAAAGAAGCGTTTTAAATCGACAGTAGAATAGTGTGAAATCTGAGAATAACAGACTATTATGTAAATGAGAGCTTGTGAGGCAGGACGTAGTGCGATAAAGGTGATGGATTCGCTTTGGATAGCAGCAGAAAGGTGCACTTATCTCGAACGAAGCCGACAAGGAATGAGCGGTGGACATGATCTCGACAGCACTACGCTCTAGCACCCCTACCGTTATAATTTGAATTTAGCGAATTAAAAATGATCATTTTATTTATATATAGCAAGACAATAGCCTCTACAATCTACATATTATAAATAAAATGTATTATGCATTATTTCATAAAAGCTATATCTTTTCTGACTTTGTTAAATTTGATTAATGTTGTATCAAATTTTAAGAACCTTAATATTTGTCACGTATGCATTCTACTTACTCTGCTATCGCTGATATTCGAATATCATCACATGTACAGTTCCCACGTTGTATGTAACTAGGGCAATCAGGTATAATAACTGACGAGCCAAGACAGCGTGCAAGTTTCAAAACGTATCTTGGAATGCTTGCTGTAATCCTATTTCATTTGTTATCTTCGCGAGTCAATTGCGAGTCGTATATGGGATATAATTTGCAATTTGCTTTTTTCTACTTGTCACTTATGGCAAATAGAGAAGGCAAAAAATGATGAAGCAATTTTAGGTTACTTTATGATATTTCTGGGAATATATATTTTGTCTTTAATAAAGTTTTTAACGTTCAAATTCGAAAAAACACTTTACACTACTTTTTACAATATACGTTATAAAATCTATATATTTTCGTCTGGCTAATAATATTATAATACAGTGCATTTATCTAAAATTCTAAACGGCGAATCACAAAAACTGTAAAAAGACTTACAATCTATATAGAAAAGTGTAAAATTCCTACTCGTTATCTTGTTCCAAATCGTCTATCAGTTGAACGAGTGCCGACAGATTAATCCTGCTTCTGACTCAGAGAATACTCTTTACTTCGACGATTTTATATCTGTTATAAATCTATGGACATTGCCAATTCGTTAGTTTTTATTTAACGATCTATCTTGTATTGGTGTATTGAGTTATATAAAAAAATAAGTGTCCAAAAAAATATTAAAGGTATTCTGGTATTTCTTATATTTTTGAGGTCTTACATGCATACTTAAAATTTTGCTTACTTACCTTTTTGAATAAAGTAATAATTCGGAATGTAATATATTTCAACGTAACATTTAACTTAACCCACTAAATTAATTAATAACAAGATTGAAATTATTCGATCATAAAAGATAAATTTGAAAATAAAAGATAATAAACAAATCAAACCACAACGTTGTTTGTACGCTAAGCGCAAAAAACACCAGTTCTTGGATCTCCGGTACAGACTGGGTTTAGTTAAGTCTTATGTTGAAATAATTCTGGTGTTAAAATAGATATTAACAATTGATTGATTGGTGAAGTCTTGTAATATCATTAGTAATAAAATATTCTCGTAATTAGAACAGTGACAAATTGTATTGGCTTTAACAAATTAAATGAGATCGGTAAATCTTTATCCTTGAATCCGTTAAAATGGTTAATTAGTAGCATTTAAGCCCTATTTCGGTTGCGGGAGACCTTTGTTGACTCTTTATCAAAATCCTAAATGAATTGACGTCTTTACAACTTCATTGCCTCTTTTATTATTTATATAGATGTTAAGGAATACGACAAAGTAAAAATTGACGATTAAAAAGTGTCTTTATAAAGACCTATTTGAATATAAATATTTTATGTATATATTTTTACAACTGAATACTAAGCTGAATTTAATTAGTTATGGTGTTATGTTTTCTTTAATTGCCACCTCATTTATTGTTTACGAACAATATCAGAAAAATTAAAAGAGGAATATTATTACTTTTATTTGTATGCGATACAACATATTTAATTTAGAAATGTTATGTTGAAGAACACTATGTATACCGTTTTATGTGTACGTAAAATATAAAATACTTGTATACTTGAAATATTATTGTTTTAACTCACATAAAAGTCCATTATTAGTGTTTGTACATTTAAACATTTTATAAATTTTTATCTCGTACTGAATATATCTGTGTCAAACTGATGCGGGACCTCACCACAATAGGTCAAAGTCGGAAACTTTCTAAACAGGACCCAGATTTAAATGAAGCAAATGTCGCTTATACTTTTTAAACATCAAGTGTTATATACTGTTTTCCTGTTACTTTCTATCTACAGTATATACCGTAGTTTATTTTAGCAGCATAGCTTGGCAATACTGTAAATTCATATGATGAGATGAGACGGTCATCTCTTAATGTATAATGATAATCAAATATCAATATATATATATATATATAAATCAAATCAAATGATAATCAAATCTCCACTAGATTTGATTATCCATAGATTAGATTATATTATCATTTATGTTACAACACCTAGATGGTTCTTGGCCACTGTTTTGTGGTATGTAGTCTTTGCAATTGTTTTATAATTTTTCATTTGATTGTATACAAGTAGGCAAAATATCTGTACCTAACTCATATTCTCGATTCTTGGATCCAAGGCTTTCCGATTTACTTTATTTCTTACACGCTCTTAAAGTGTAGCGGTCGGAATATATATACAAAACAATATTTTAATTTAATTTAAGTTAACCTATATACAATGAAAAGAAAAACTTAAATAAAGTTTTGGGCAAAAATTAAAATCTTTGTTTTCAAATTATTCCTTGGACGTACATTTTTCCCAAACTGTCTTTGAAGCTTTCGAGATAAAATCGACTTGACAAATTGGACACTTTTTCCATTAGCGCTTCACTTATAATCATTTTATTTAGTTTCCGTCTTTACTGAAACAATATGGGTTCTCTTTGTCTTTGATATAACTTTTTTATTTTGATACAGTTATCTATCGAGCAAGAACAATTGTAAAAATTATTATTTTTTCTAACCATACCAAAAGAAAGATATGAACTATAAAACGAATTATTGTTTACATATGAATGTAATTATTTAAATCGGCATTGCGATGATGAACATGTCAATCTAAAAAACAAATGAGCCATGTTCACCTACCCAACAATGTCCCAGGGTCGATCCTGCGAACGGTCACAATTATGTGATGAGTAAATTTTTTGGCTGAGTTCCGGCTGTTATAATATTTAAAAAAAGTATATATTTAGGTGAATTATTTTTCAGTTGTGTAAAGTATCAGCCGCACACATGCTATAAATTCTTATAGCACTAATGCTTACATTAGGGCTATCCGATATGTATGTATGAAATATGTTCTATACTTACAAAAATATATACTCTGTATATAGATATAGACAGTCCATATGAACTAGAAACGTTCAGTAACGTTTAATACGATACGATTCATTCATCTCTTTATTCTTTTGTTTTGAATAAATATTAAAGCTTGTAGTCGAATAATAGCATAAAGAACAAAACAGAATATAATGTTGCAAAGACAAAAAGGTCTGATTAATATCGTTTAAGATAAAAATGAACGCAGTCCGACGCAATTACACTTCAATTAGGATTAACAGAGAAGTCGGAAACCATTCAAAGAAGTTTCAATAAGGCTTTATAGCCTAGTGAATGCAATTACTTCATTCACCTTTCAGCTATTGATGTGTGAACGTTCTAGTAATTACTCCTTATTTACTTGCGAATGTCAAATATAACATTATATATTTTTTATATCGTCAATATAAGCACCAAGAAATTGGACAAGGTTAAATTTAACGTTTTATATTTACTATTTAAGAATAATATATTGAATATATAATTTAATCTTATGTACAAAATTTCTCTGTCACAGTGTTAGTTAGCGTACTGCTCCGAAACGGATTGACCGATTTTCACCAAATAATTATTTGATTTTATTATATTTTTTTTCGTTTTTTTATTAATGTGAAAGTCATGATATGCATTTAAAAATTATGTGACTAGAACCGTGGGTATAATTTAAAAAACCCTGTATTTTAAAAAACTAAGAAGAAATATTAATTGATTACACTCAAGCATCGGCTCATAACAAGTTGATTGAATCGCTGGGGTCGTAATTACAAGTTGACATCAACCGATGCCCTGTCTGTCCCCTGTCAATTCGCAGACTGATCTTTCCGGCCAAATTAACTTATTTCTGTTGAAGTCAATTGTCTTCCTTTGTTACATTATCATTCTGGTGAAAATAATGTATAAAATAATAAATTTTATTGTCATATGTATAACTTAATTTATCTATTTTTAGTTAATAACACATAATGTTAATGGTATCTATTGTGAGGTAACGCTGATGACATTCGATATTTGAAGCGCAGAAGCGCGTTTGGGTTAGCACCCCGGAAAGAAATTAGTTTAAAAAATTACACATTTTATATTGCCAAGTCAATACAAATATGAGAATATTATATACGTAGATGTATATGTAGAGAATGTAGATATATTTAAAGATAAAAATATCTTTTTCATAACTACTACTACTTTTTGAGTGGGAGGGCCATGCTGTTACTTAGAGTTACAGCCGAGTGGGCAGGCACGGCCGGAGAAATACCACTGTCTCACAGAAAAGCAGCTTAAAGTGATACAATTGGACTTTGTTCATTTTGTACTCGCGTTTCGTTCGGTGAGTGAGATCTTCCGGTGCCCATCCTTTCCCCTCCCCCGTCCGTTTCCCCTACCCCTCCATTTCCCAATTTTCCTTTAAAGGCCGGCAACGTACTCACGAGCACCCAGCCGCGTGAGTGTCTATGGGCGGCGATTTTATGGTGGGCCTCCTGCTCGTTTGCCTCTTCTTCTATAAAAAATAAAATAAAACTACATGTGGCGGACTTGAATTTATGTTGCGGTGCTCTAATTTTTTTTAGATTCATCTCGGTGTAATGTGTGTTTGCTGGTTGTTCTCACTGTAACGTAAATGTGTGCTTCTATTTCACGATGTACAACGGTAGTAAAGGTTTTTCATTGTTTTATGAATGATGAATGGTTGCATATCTTTGCAACCGTACTGCACAATATGCTTGCCGGTTTTTCAGTTGTGGGAGAGAGCTTCTCGCCAGATCTTCTGGTCCGCTTCACACCCTTGATTTGGGACTTAATATAGTTGAAGAGTCATTTTTTTAAAAAATATTTGATGATTCGGATGTCTAAGATAAGTTAGTTTTCTTTACGATATAAAGATACAATAGTTATTTTATGATTTTTATCATATTGTATTATTGTTTACATTAGAACTTTATTTCTGTCAGAACAAAGGATTGAATATACTTTAAAAAGATAACGTTATGATACAGTCGATGAACTAATAAAGATAACAACGTGGTTAAAGACGTCTTTAACGAACTTTTTTGTTGATAAAAGCTGAGCTTTTTATTTCCCACTTGTCTGCATCATTAAATTTTAATAGAAGGCATTGTATATGCTGTATTTTTGTCACAATCATTTTAGGCGCGTTTAAAAATAATGGGTTAGGAATTACAGAAGTGAGTGGTTTAATGTGTCACAGTGATTGTTATGAAACTCCTCCGAATCAGCTTGACTAATTTTTGTGTACATTTTGTCGTTTTATTAAATGTCGGTCAAATAAAACATCTTGTGGTTGATTTTATAATTCTTACTAGTTTTTTGAGATTTTTCATGAGTTAATATGAAAGGAGATTTACAACTCTGATAAAAACGGATATTTATACAAATTCGATCTTATCTGGACTCTTTTGAGCCAAAAACATTTTATTCTCTGAGAGTTAGAAAAATGGTATCTATGGACCATCGTGGTCCATATATACCTACAGATAGAGAGTAAAACCTACAGAATACGGTTGAATACATCGCAGAATTGATATGTTTAACGTATCTGGTATAATGCAAGCGTTATGAGAAAAGCGCGACTTACGCCTATGAACTTGTATCGTTTCGATACAAGTGTATTTATATAGGTGATATTGATACTGCCGTTCAACACAAATGAACTTCACCAGGATTAATGTGATCATTCCCGAATGTGGAAACTAAAAGAAATCATCTAACACTTGACGGACCCTTTGTGACCCGAGAATGTTTTGACCGTAATAAAACGTTTTACATGTCGGGCGCAGGCAAGGAGTTGCGAATTGATGGTGCACTCCATTTCCAATGAAATGGGCCTTCAAAATGAACCGCTGGTCACTTAGTCAAATTCACACATGGTTAACTTTGACCCATTTATAAGCCGAAATTCTTAAAAGAAATTGAATGGATTGGTCCATAGTCATCATCATAAATTGTATGAAATATTTCGCGGTTGTCGACGGGCAAGATAAGCGACGCACGTCACGTTATCATTGATTTGTTTACACTCTTAAACTTATATACGAGTATAACTATGAATATTTCAAGCAATACGCTTGTTTTAAGTAAGATTCAAAAAATTTTTAATAATAATTTTCATTAATATACACTATATCTTTGTGGTGATAATTTTTATTGTTTTCAGTGCGTAAAGGTCGAACATGTTTAACAAGGGTTAGAGTTATCTTACCAAAATGATGTTACCCTCGTTTATAGTTAAACTAATAAAATCTGTGAACACCGGTCCTAAATAAACGCACTAGTAATATTCATGTTGTTTAATGCTATGCAAGTATGAATGTGCTTTTGTTTGCATTTCATAGTCAGCCGCTTGAGACAATACTATTACGTTTATACTGTAATTAACTTATTTGGGGTAAATTAATTTGTACTATATAAATATAGCACTATTTAAGTAGACACTCTCTGCCTCATTATGGGACGTTTATTACATTAAGTTATGAATGTTGCATAACAATGTATTACAAAGGTTTTAGAATTTTAATTGTGCTAGCGTCGCCATAACGGCATTCAATCATATGAAAATGTGGAAACATATATTTTGAGTTATGCAACATCTCTTTATTTAAGCTCGAATGAAGAGTACAATTTCATCGCAACGTTTACACAAGCTTCTGAAAATGTTTAAAGATATTTCCAAAAGTTCATTGTTCAGTTTGAAATGTTATTATTGAAAAGAAATTACGTATATTATATTGACAATCCAAAATCTATACAAAAGGTAGAGGTATTTCTGGTATTTATGCATGAGTACATAAAAAAATATGGATGGCATAGACCAAAGTCTAATAAATTATATTTCATATGTTATGTATACCTACGCAAGATTGTGATTGGCATTTTGTGAAATTGAAAAACACCTTTAACTCACATATTGTAATACTGGAAGGTATTATAGAGGAGGCTATAGTTGTATTTATATTATTTTTACATCTTCTTATCGTTCACGCTGTGAAAATGTAACAACATAAACCCAAACACTGATTACCATTTGACATAACACGCTACATCGTGTTTTACGTTCGAGCGACTGAGTTTTTATTACGAATGGTGGATTATATCCATATTTTTGTATTTCAATGTATATCATTTTCATGTTTGCCTGATTGAATTTATTTATCTCAACTCACACGAATGTGAATCTTGTGTTATATAGGGTAAGTGACAATTTTGGGTGTAGCTTTTATCTATCTAGTTAAGAGACCACGCTTAAATGAAAGCGATAAAATATGTATATTTTCAAGTTACAAGCACTTAAGTTACCATAAATAAATATTTGCGTTAACAACGTAATAATATAAAGAAATATTTGTTCGCGGTTACTACTAGGGTAAAAAACATCGTGTCGAATTGTATACAACCTCCTTCGGGGTATTGTAATCTGTCAAAAAGATAAACGATACAGAACATTTTTGTGCATGGCGATTCTTTGGAGTGTGTATGCATTGCATTCTTTATGGTTGGCTTATTTGCTATCAGTACAGTTTTAGTTGCGACGTTAAACGTTCGTTACATAACTGACGTTCGTGTTTGACTGTGCAACACTAGATATCGTTGCTCTTACCATAGACACTTGAGGAAACCGGAAAACCGAAATCTCAGACCCAAACCCATCGTGTGTCGGGTAAAACTTACTCGTCTGCTGCAATATGAACATTGAGGTGATACCTACAAGAAAACGTCAATTGATACAAAATGTATACTTGCAAGGACGTCGATGATTGCTTGCATTATTTAAGAATAATTGAAGTTTAAATTTCATGTACGTGTTTTTTGGCTTCCGCCTAGTAATTAAATACCAGTATCAGTAATCATAGGGGATAAACCAATCAGTAGGCACTTATCTTATTCAAAATGTTTTAAGTGAAATACATTTGACCGATTTGAAATTCGAACGATCGATTTCGTACATTCACGATTCCTTTGATAGCACTTTACGAGCTTCTGCTCACGTCGTGTATACACGACAAGTATATATGTAATGTGAACTTATTTAGTCTTGATTCTATCCTACACTATTTTAAATATAAGACGAACACTAACGCAATAATTCAAAAGCCTATTAAGCTATGATTAATTAACAACCACTACGCTCACAATTACCATAGTATAACTAATTTACTAATTATGGCTTTATTTACCTCCTCATTGGTGCGAGGTCGAGCGATGCACCACTCTATTACACTTGCAAATTACCTAAACATCGACATTTTGGTAATACGCTGATACTTATTTATTAAGGTCACGTAATTACGGCTGTACAATTTAACAATAGACTTTTTATATTCAAACAGTGCTCTTGTAGTGTTTTCTTTTATTTTCAATATATAACTTTCAGTTTGTAGAATTTTTATTTATAATTTTGTTTATGAATCTAATCACATCAAAAATCTAATACACATGCGCCAAATAAAACCTGAGGTCAATTAGTGAACAATTTTGGGTAACAGATGTCAGCTGAATTTAAAATACCAGCAATAATTATGAATTTTTCGGTAAATCGGTAATATAATAATCATATTTTAAGTCATGAAACTCTTAGAATATATTGTTTGATAGAATATTTAGTTCTATGTTCGTTATCCTCGTAATAGTTATAACTCCCTATAAAACCTTGGTATTCTCTAAAGAGCATCCGCAACAATAATTGATAGAGCGTGTTTCTCATGGAATACCTCGCAATATCTTTGTCTTAACTTTGAACCTTTCTGAGCCCAAGGGGATAAATGTTCAGGTAAGCCAAAATAAGAAATCGTAGAATGCGGTGGATTAAGATGCCTTTCTATATTTTATACCAAGACTTAGTTATTTAAGAAATTCCAGACAAGTCCAACAATGTCTTATACTCATTATATTATATTGAACTTTGGTTTTCAATCTTACCTCCCCGTATAAAGTAAGCTTTTATAGACCCTGAGATCCAATTACCAATATTTAAGGACCTATTTGACCGCACCTCAGATACCCATCGATTTCATCTCGATTTTATTTTCAGCTTGGATAAGCTTTGAAGTATTTTCCATAAAAGAAATACGCACATTTTCAAACATAAGATTGTTTTCATCAGAAGTTGTGTAGAGAATTATTTTATTATTTAATATCGTATATACATTTAAATCTAAATATTAAAAACAAGGAATTACTAAACCATTTAAAACGAAAACAACTTTCTTTTACAAATTCCTTGTACAATTCAAGTTCATTAACAAAAATACTGCTTTAAGCAAATAAGCTTGCGAACTGGCGTGATTGCGTCGGCCTCGCAGCAAAGTAATAAAAATCGTGAATATGTTATAGTAAGTATCGGTAGGGTGAAATACAATACTATATTATGCTGTAAAGGCACGTACTTAATTTTTTTTTAAGTGACAAAATAAACATCTAAGCGATTTAATTTCAAATATCGCGAAGGGTCTGCTGTTTATGATGTGGTTTAATTACTGCTTGGGCGGACATCCAACTATTGAGTTAAGGTAATTGTGTTTCAAAATACTTTGTTATTGGAATTTGCTGTATTCTGTGAAGTATTACTGAATTCACGGATGCAACGATCGGTAAATAAAATGAGCTTGTAATTTTAATTATCAATCTACGTTGTGAGTGTTTGATCTGTTGTTCTGAAAGGGGAACACGTCCTCGTGGCGATTGTACACTGAAATCAAATTAGCTCAATCCCCTTTGACAAAGTTCTCGTTTATCCTACTATTGGTTGGAGTTTACATGAGAGTTTCAGCATTCGGTGTTTGGGAACTGCAAGTGCATTATGGTCAGGTCATGTTAAAACGTGTTATCTTAGTGTATTTTTTATCACAAACGTTTATAAAAAGAAGTTAATCTTGTATTAACTAAACTTGGTTCAGTACAATTGTTGTTGATGTTCAAATCTTAATTTATGCAATTTACATAGTGAATTTATATTACACATATAAATAATGTCCGTGAGCATGTTTGCTGTGTATACAGCGTTGGTATCAACGTACGATGGATCAACAATACCATTAATATTTACGTATTAAATTATAGCACTATATTTTATATTATTATTATTTACGGAATAAATGCGACTCTGGATTATTATTATTATTACAACAATCTAACGCTTTTCATTTACTAGTTGGCTTTAGGATTATTAAAAGTGTTATTATAACTACCTACATACGTTCTTTCATAATTTTAAGTCAAAGGTAGATTTAGGTTGCTGATATTTTAAATAAGTTTAGAAAATACCTCGGAGTCGTTATGTACATAAAAAGATACATCAATTACTAGGCGAACATTGATCTTAGTCACAGTCATAATATGACGTTATTTGCAAATTCCCCACGAATATATGGATGAGAGTTCATGTATATTACTCAAGATTAACTAATTAATAGACGATCCATTCTATGCATCAGTTTCTAAATGTTCCAAGTCTGGCTATACTAAATGATACGCTGGAGATTAGAACTTGTAAGACCAATGGCTTGTCAATAGAAGTTAAACTAAGCTTGTAAGACCGTCCCAGTTAAACAGTACGATAACAATTCTCGATAGAAACTTGGGGAATTGTAAAATATTGACTGTGAACACGTAACTTTAGCTTTTTATTTTGTAGGAAACTTTTACCAATATATTAGACATTCATGTTAGTTTATAAACAAAGATTCTACTGTGTAAGTAGTTCGTACAACAAATATTTCATAATAATAGGGGTTTAAGTATGAAATTATCGTATAGAATTGACATAGAAGATAATTTTAGATTTTTGAGTGAACATTTTTCACACGGTATAAAAATATTGTCGATTATCGATTTTCAGTATACTTTGTTATACAGCTCAAACAAGATTAGGATACTTCGAAAATGGGTCTCATTTGGATGTAGTATAAAAAGCAGCGTGTGTTAAAACTTTTTCGGTCCAGAAATTAAGAAATATTGGATCGAATTTTTAGTTCTTAACCTATTGTTATACATGTATGTCTCTTTTTTGGTCCGTTGTTTCGTACGAACAGGCCTCTTACATTTAAGACGTTTTAAAATGGTCCTATGTATCTTACTGAATAAAGATATTTTAACTTTCATTTAAACCATGTGATGAAAAGTAGATTCTTTACAGTGTACTAAAGTAAAACTTTTTTATAAAAAGGCAACGGTTTGGTGATCACAGCATTGAATTAATTTAAAATATATAATATGTAAGTATAGATGCTTATCAGTTGTACTCATAACGTAAGCTATAAATAATACTTTCCATGGATCAAACCAGCCGTGTGTGAAGTGTGTCTTGATAAAAAAAGTTATAAAATCATTAAATATCCAATGTCTCAGAGAATATATTAAAGGACGCGATGGTAAAGTCAGAAACAAGATCAGAGGTGCGGTTATAAACCGACATGTTACATGTATTGTACGACTACGTGATTTTTGCCGATGTTCCCAATCTTCTAAATATTAAAATGACAAAACTGATACCAGTAAGATATTCTCTATGAAATATGTACTTTGTGTTCTGTATTTCAAATGTAAAGGAATTTCAAAGTATAAAACGAACAACGAATTTGGAAGTCGCTCGAATAAATCTATGCGAAAAATCGTCGAAATTTTTAGGTACCTACTTACTGTGATAAAATTTAAATCCCTTTATTTGTATATGTATATAATATCATGTCATTCATATTCAACACTGTTGATGTATTTTTGTTTCGCAGAGCATCGAACCAGAGTATCCTCTGGTATATATACATATATATACCAGAGGATATATAACGCCATATAAGCATAATATAACGCTGAAAGCATAATATATGTTTTATAGGTATGCTTAATGGTTAATTACTTTTTATTATGTTTTTTTCCTAACAAGCATCTTTATTTAGCAAGACACAAACGAGAATATTGTCTTTTTCTTTTGTTTAAAAATATTGTTAGAAGCACATAAAAATTCTACTTACTCGCAATCGTAAATCATACTTTTCCCGTCTCAGCGTCGACTTTCAAAATGCCAAAGTTCATAACTAAAACAACGTAAATATATAGCTTTAAATGTTTCGAAATTCTAACCTTAATGAATTATTTAGTACAGAGTTACGAAAAAAACGATGGCCAATTGATTTGTATTTTGATATAAATTCTCAGCCTTATTTAGTATTCACACAAGAATATGGTTCAAAATAGTTATATCCCATCCCGGCGGTGTCACAATTATGACCTAAAATTCCTGTCAACCATAGAATTTAAGATAATTTTTCATTCGCGCTTATCAATTTTTATATATTTTTATTTTTCTATCAATTGTCAAACTTGCCATTTGATTCAATGATGTTCCCCTGTACCGAAACTTGTTTTAATTAAAACTTCACGGCATACACAATCAGCAATGCACATATTAACAGTTAATACAATTACGCTCGCTAAAATTAGGTGGAATTTGAATATTCAAACGATTTTATCCGCAACGTCTAACAAGTTTGGACTTTAATTTTGGTAACAATTGAGTGTATGCCGTTTCAAAGATTATGCGAATGTTGGGAAGTTTCTTAAGCGTTGTTCTGATGTTACTGTAGATGTATTTGCATAATAAATTGCATACTAAATACACAGTCAGAACTCGACACGACAAGAGTAATGTTTAGACAAATTTAGAAAACCATTGTAATAAAGCAGTGTGTTTTTATTGTGTTAACAATAAATGCGAATTTTTAAAGTGACACCAGATGTATTCCTACAATGGAATTGCAACTAAGTTTGTTTGAAGATTTCTACGTAACAAGTTTTGTGTTGCTGTTATTCAAGAAAAAGTTAAACATAACAATATTCAAAATTTTACAGAAACGCATTTTCGTTCGACTTAGTTTAAAATAAAATTTAAACTTGTGTGGCCCGAGTTATATTCATAAATTATGTATTCAGTTTAGAATTTCTCCGCAAAATGTTCGTTGCTATTTTCGAAAAACAATTGTTGGTGCAAAATGGGTAGCATTTCCATAGGGAAAAATCTCTGCAGTACTATGAATGACACAACTAAAACTGCTGAATTTTTGTTAACACAAACACGACGTAGGTATAAAAATTTAATACTTAAAATCACTTGGCTTCGTGGGTTTCATTTTTATCTTTAGTAACTTGTACATACAATTTAAAATTACGAAATTACAGACAAGACAAGCCCCAATAGTCAGTTAAATATTACTTAATAAATATGAAATCCTTTTAAAAATAATATGAATCTACGGCAGTGGTTATCAATATCTATACTTATAATAACACAGTAAGAATCGAATGTCTGTACATTAAATATTTTTCCAAAAAACTGAAAGGAGGTATGAGAGGTAATAAAAATAACAAATAACGCAGTGCGCGCGGGCGCGGTTGAAGTGTAGTGAAATAAGTAAGGTGTTGAACAATGTGCTCGATAGATGGCGTTGATAAAATTCGTCATCAACCGGTATTAAGATGCTCCATTGTGTAATGACTGACAGGCAGTTCAAACTTTTATTAACGTTTTACCCTATAAATATTTTGAGTGAACACTAGCCAAGTAAAAGGAAACGAGTGAAGAGACGTTTATCGATTGTCCGCACCCATTTTTCCACCTACATTTTTAACATTAAGAAGGTTTACCTTTTATTATTTGGTCAAGCTAAGTAATAAGTAATAACCCAACAAGTACTTATTTCGTACTCATAAGTACGTACTTATGAGTACGAAATAAGTACTTGCAACTTACGTAAGTTGCCCTCAATTTCCCTGAATCATCGGATCCTGTAAAGCTACATCATCCCTGAGTAACACAGGCTATATATAATTCCAATTATAACAAGATTTTAGCCTGTGAAAGAAAGCCCTGTCGAGATCATTAAAAAACGCTATATACTTAACCAAATTACAAGCTTTCCGCGGGCGGAAAGCTTGTAATTTGTAATAGCGATAAGGTAGCACTTTAAATGACGTACAAATATGACAAATACATATTACAAGTAATTATATTTCTAAATAGGTTCAAGTCACAACGTTATTAAAATTAATAAAATTAAAATAATATTATATATTACGTCTTTTATTTTTTAATGTCTGTATTAAAAATTATGGTCTTACACTGAATCCATATATTGATTGGAGCTATCACCACAATAATTCTTGGCTTTGCATATTTAACACGAAATAGGCAAATTGGAACGAGAATCGGCAACCGATGTCATGTTGTGAGATTTATTCATTCAGTTTGACTATTTCAATGTTAACGAGATAGCGATGAATATCCACTAAGTGGGCATTGCTTTTTGGGACTGTATTGTTATATATATGTATGTAATGTATATTAGAAAAATATGTTTATTTTCGAAAACTTAAATAAAACAATTTAAAAGGAAATAAACACTGGCAATTGACGAGGCTTCGCCATAATCATGATATAAAAAACCCATCGTCCATTGCCCGTACAGTCTTCAACAACTGCATGGTAAATATTCACACACATTTTGTCTAAAACTAAGAAATTTATAGCTTTTATGAGTGTAAGTGTTAAACTATATATACTTTGTCGTTTGTCCTATGTATGTTTATATATAATGTAGACAAATATATATAAAATTCACATAATTATTAATTGTATTGGGGTCAATTTGGCGGTCCGACCATTGGGCTAATTGATTCAAAATATTTTTTCTTAAGCGAATTCGCAATAGTGATTACAAAATGGTTTATTTACTAATTGGAACTTTAGGATATGGAGATAAAAACATACTATCGAAACTGTCCTCATATTTTTTAAAAATATTATTTTATATCTTACAAACCCGAAACGAGTTCGACCTCTATAGTTTAAGTCGATCTAGGCTTTAGTCCCATAGGAATACGAAAAATTTCGAAAGCCGTCCTTAAAGTTGCTTCAGTAAATACGTGTCAAAACCTAATTGGATCCCTTAGCACGGTTTTAGCGACTGGGATTACAATGATTGTTATAATTTAAGAACAAGGTGTTTAATATGGTACATTTTCTACTTTCGACTTTTGCAAGAAAAATTAAATTCAGGTAAAGCAGTTTTTGTTTGCTTGTGAGATATCGTTTACCTATAACTTGACTTGGAGAAAATATTCATAATTTATAGAAACCTTTTTTTTGATAACTGAGGAGAAAATGCTTTACACTTTTCCCGCAAATAAAAAGTCACGGCGAACACAACCAACACTAGGAAACCTCTGCTACTGAGAAAATTGGTGAGCCATAACCATAAACCGCTAACCCACGATTCTGCATATGGAGTCTACTAGGGGCGCGTTTGCATTCTAAAAGTCACCGAGGTTTAGGCTTCTGGCCGCCCTAATCTACAATCGAACCTTGACTATGCGAAGAATTAAAGGCTAATCTGAAATACAACAAACAAAAAGGATTAAAACATACGCAAACATGTAACACTATCTCAGTGCATATACATAGTCCTAAGACTTAAGAATTGTTCCAACTAGAATATTATCTGAAACTGCACATTCATTTCTTATTAACGATACACTTCGCTGGCGAACATTGAAAAGACTTAAAGATTTACTCTAAAACGTTCTTTCTTGTTAAGTAACGGGTTTAAGATAAGTTCCTTTTAAGTATACTTTTAAATGTTACATTAAATACATTATTGTATGTAAAATTCATTTACATACAATAATATTTGATTCTCTGATTTTTTTAAATCGCTGGTTAACTTTTATAGATGCAGTTGAATCAATGGTTACTTCTAGCCATATGGTCTGGTTATGACACCATGTATTTATGACTTTGCATATGTCCTTATATATATTTATTAAATAATCATTTTCGCATGAACAATATAAGTTCATACATAACACAGTATCAGTTCATAAATATCGGATTTATAAGTAACGACGCGCGGTGCGAGATTTTATGAGAATTTTATCTCATAAAAATTCATTTCACAGGAATCATTTTATGGGAAGATTTGGCACATCGGCCGGTGTACACAGAATAAAAATTATAATGTCGCTTACAAGCTTTTTGGAACTAGAGTTGTATCTAGCCAGTGCCAATGTTATTTTGTTTTTCATGCTATGGCATGTAGACACTATCACATTCATTTTGTAATACATGTATTTATTCATTTACACTTGGTTGTGTAAATATAAAATACATACTCAAGTATGTAATAAATTAAAAACACTACTAGCTGAGGCCCGATTTACTTATGTTAATATAATCGTAACATGCCTACTTATAACCTTCCTTGATAAATTGACGATTCACAATATTTGAAGATCTCTCACAGATTTTCTTTTTTTAATGAAGGTGGTAAGCCCACAGAGCAGCCACACCATAAATGTGAAGTCGCCGCCCATAGACACGCAAATGGCTAGGAGTTTGTAAATGCGTTGCTGGCCTTTTTGGCAGTGGCACGCATTTTCCTTGAAGGACCCTAAGTCGTATTGCTCAAGTTAGTATATGTTATTTATGTTTTAGGCATTAAACAGTTGTGTTTAATTTAAATATCAACGAACAAACTTCTTTCAGTAAATCTTCTTTTAATAATTATCAAATTGCATGTGTTAAAGAAGCGTACCGCTCTATAATAAATAGATTATATATTAAAGCCTCAGCTGTACATGAAAATGTTGGATCATCAATTCACTGCCGCTAACAATTTTTGCGTTATCAGACGCGTGATAAGGGCTAAATGAGCTCGCGACCCGAAATGTCACGAACGGTTTTTATGACCCAATGTATCGCTCATAAATTTTCGCTAGAAAAAACCGTCTTCATAATACACATTGACCTTGAAGGAAGAAAACGTCATACATATTATAATACTGCTAACAAAAGTCTCCTTTTATAACTAGTTTTTTAGGTTAAGAAGGTAGCCTTCTTAATCTGTATTGAATATTGTATCGTTACATGCCTTGTTTATATTGTATAACTGTTTTGTTTCTTTTAAATAAGATTTTTTACGAAGTTAATATAGTTCAAATAAAAAACGATTTTATTGTTTTATGCTTTCCTCTGAATGGACAAATCTTTAGCAATCAAGACAGATTCCAATTCCTTCAATTAAATTCAACAATTAGTTTTCCGATAATTGGTCTGCGTTCAATGACTTCTCAAATTGGATTGCATTTTTGCCTCAACCATTTTTCTTGACACATTTCTCTTACGTAAATTTAATCGAACTTGATTACCACATCTCCTATTAAATACACAGTACAATATTTTAATATGTTTATGGTTAATAAGGGTAACGCAGCTTGTGATATAAGTATACTGTAAACTAAAGTTCCTTTTATACTACTTATTCGCGATGTGGAAGGAAGTTCATAATTACAATATTGCAGTGCTTCCTTACAAGCTAGGAATAAGTTTAAACCTTGGAAGATAAATGGAGTAAAGCTTACAAAACTTAGATACGATTATGGAAAATTAATAGTGGTATTGGATGGGTTATTATTTTTACTTTACAATTAATTTGAACTAGTTTACGTTTGCGATTAGGTTATATAAAACATGTTATACTCAAATAATAGTTTGAGTTATTTTAACTGTTATTTACTGTATAAATCTGAAGCTGATTAAACTAGTTTACGCTTAAGCCGCTTTGCATTGGATTGCAATCATCAGTTTATACATTCAACATGTCATTAGTGCAAGCGGCAAACATCGTGAGCAAATTAGCCCACATCCCTAAGTGCTTTAAATGATGCCACAATTGTCGTCTAAGAAGCATTAATGACCTAATATTGACAAAAATATATTTATTCACATTTATAACTTGGTACACATATGAATCGTCAAAAGCAACATCGTATAAATATATTGACTCTACATGTACTGCCAGTTACCAAATCCAGGACGTAGAGCTGACGAGAAGAACTGGCAAGAAACTCTCCGCCACGGTTGTAAAGATCTGTAACCATGCACCAGGGAATGGGTCATTTGATCTTTATTATATAAAAACAATAAAATAAAGTTTACTTATCGGTGGGCATAGTGAAATACGAGCACACATTTACGTTATAGTGAGAACAACCCGCAAACACAAATTATTCTGAATTAAAAACAATTTAAAATGCCGACATAATTTATTTAGTGGTTGTGGGATCCTTTTGTCGCTATAACCGTTTCCCATTTTACATAAAGCTGGTTAGAATATTATTAAACATATAAAATTAATATGTTATTCATCAAATTAAAATCAGATCGCATCAATTGATAATAAATGTATTACATAATGACAGCGATTTAATCTCGCACTGAACAATACGGAAGGAACTGTTTTACGTAATAAATAAACTGACAAATAAAAATAAATGTTTTCATTTAGTATGGGAAGGCTAACGTTTATGCAAAAGTGCAATAAATAGAAGGAACGTCTTTCGCAAGTAAAGGCGAGTATACGATCTGAAATCCGAATAACACTTAGTTGAAATGAGATTACACAGCGTTTACGTAAAGCTCACTTATTAAATTTATAGTTTTGTATCTGTGTATTGCTTTTAATAATTGCTTAGTTCGTTAATAGTTTCCATTCTCGTAATGGAATCGCATAGATTCAATATAATATGCGTTGACTTACAATAATTACAAACCATATATGTAGTCTTAACAATAGTTCGACAATAAGTCTAAGTCCCTTTAAAGAATATAAATTACCAGCTTTAAAGTGCATTAAATTGTCATACTTGAATCGGTCTAATCGTTATATGAGTATATTAAGTGTTAATTAATTAATGTGTTTTTTTTTCAGCCGATTTTTTGGATCTCACATACTCGTTTTTGTATAAGGATAATACAATTCAGTTTTGTTATATGTATTTTAAACTTAGTTTTTTTTAGTTTTTCAGTGTTATATAACAACCAGACGGTACTATTCTCTATTCACAGGCAAGTCTTCTATATTCCTTAACTCTTATTATCCGTTGGTACCAGATCATAACAAAAGAGAAGACAATAAAACGCGGTCCCTGCAAGTGAGAAACTCATCTTTATTTAGAGTAACAAAGTAATTACATACAGTCCTGTAGTTAAACATACTATGCGTCTTAGGAATTCGAGAGAATACACATGAATATGCAAAGCATGCACTTGAGATATTTAACTTGGGACATTATTTTACAATTGCAGTTATGAATAATTAAGGATGTGGTATCTTATTAGCGTAATTGCGTTATAACATAGAACGTTTTAGTATAAAGATATTTTTATACGAAAATTTATTGTTAATTAAATATTTGTTGAATTATCATTTTGGAAATCTAAGTATTTGTGAGGTAAAGTTACCACTACATTTTGCTTCTACATATGTGCTTCTGTGTACTTATGTGCGGAGAAGAGCAGTCAAGAAAGTCGATAGTATTCGATTTAATAAACTATTAGTTTTGTTTATCTTCAAATGAATTAAACGTATGTTTTACAAGGTACGTTATATGTATAAAGGCGTCTCGTTTACAACTAGAGTATAATACATTCTTAAATATAATGCTCTAAATTTTCTCGCACTCACCAAGAAAGCGATTTTACTAAGAGAATAGCTGCCGAGTGGGTTTTACTAGCGGAAAATGCAAAGCGGAATTTTTATCATTTTCTAAATTTGAAAAAAGTGCTGTATTCGCTTGTATCTAAGTTTATTTCAGTTATGTGTTAAAAATTAATTTACCGTAAAAGATAATATGTGATTCTCTAATGAATACAATCAACTGAGCTTTGTCGACTCGCCCGGTAAAGTTTAAATGGTAATTAAATAGTTTGCCTTTTACTGAGCTGTTACACTTAACTATGCAACGTTTCAAACTTCGACTACTCTCTCGAATTATGTATTAAATTTAATGTTACGTATAGAATATGGCTTCGATTTTAGGTTTTGTTGGATTGAGGTTTAATCATGTATTTTATGGAAACTAATAGAGCAATTTGGCTGTACTGTACTCACTAGAATACTAATTAGGTCTTTCAAGTTATTATGTATCCTATGCATTATTGCATAAAACGAAACGCTGTATTTCTTTTAACGTAATAAAATGAATTGGAAAATTTTAATGAGCTCATACGAATGAAAATTCACGAGCACATTCACAGTTAAGTGTTTTGATAAACAATATTTTTTCGTCTTTGATTACTTTCTGACGTGCAACATAAATTTGATGGTTTGACCATGTTAATAATTTAATATTTCAGGTTATATATTCACGTGAAAATGTATTCAACCTTTGGACGCAGCAAAGGAAGTATACTTTTCCGTTAACCTTACGTAAACTGTAATATACAGAGTCAGAAACGACTAGTTCTTTGTGAAACTTACATTGATATTTTCAATAGATTTTTTTTTAACTGAACCGGTTTAATATTGAGTTGTTCCTACAAAAGGCAAGCTTAAATTTAAAACTTGTTTGTTCTATGAAGTTTCACTACTATTACAGTTGTTCAGTCCCGTGGGAATGCGCGCAACAGTATTGTTCGGGAATATTGATAAAAATGAGCTCGAAATACAAAACTTGTGTTGTTTAAACTTTGATCACTTCCATGATTTTATTGCTGTTTGTTTTGCGGTGGGAAATTTCGTGAACGGTTTATCACTTATTTTATGGAAGTTTTTACTCATGACGTAAACTGATCGTTATTATATATAAATGCTATGAAACACATTTACTATTAAAATGTATATTTTATAGTAACCATAGTTCTCTTATTATATTCGTGTGTTTGTCTGGGCACTACTCATTATTTAAGTAGTATGAGTAGTATTATTGTGATATATGTGTATGTTTCCTGAATAAAAAAATAGACCTATTGAACTGATAAATGACAATGTGACAGAAGTTCTTATAAATATAAATTTATACTTACAATGGTAAGCTTATACTTAGCGTTCTGTTGTATCAATGTTAGCTAATAATTATGTGCTTACAGATGGCTTATTAGACAAATATGTCTATTGAAGGATCAATTAGTTTCAAGGACATAGTGATCAATTCGTTTGTTAAGTAAATAGAAGACCGTTAAGTTGACACAGCACTTGCTGCCGTCGACAATTGAATTAGCTTATCCCTTTGATCTTGTTACGGCATTTGCTTCATTATTTGAAGGACTTTAAGCGTACAATGGCTTAAACGAGTAAAATAGGGTGGAAAATGATGTTTGAATCTTGTAATCTTTATTGTTACCTACTGAAGATATTAATATATATACTAGCTGAACCGGCAAACGTTGTTTTGCCATGTAAATTATTAAAAGAGTAGAAATAATTAAATTTCACGGTATTTCGTTTACTACGAAATAAATTTAATTTATACTTTAGCCTCAATAACACGTGGTAGTTCATTAAATTGTAGCTTATATGACACGTTTTCGGTTTACCATAGCAGTGCCATCTATTGATTACTCACTCAATCCAGTCGAAAAGTATCGACATCTGTTAGAATCTTTTGGTGTTAACAGATAATTGTGACTGTCAATTAATTATATAGTCAAATAATTTGCAATAAAATAAAATTGCGACTATATATAAGATATATATTTGAATATGGATATATAAATTTCGTAAAAAGAAATTGGAATTTTTGCCGTCGAGGACAAGTTTACGACGAGTATAAGCGCACGATTTCAAACCGAAATCGTGCCTTTAAGCCGCGGTACCGATGAATTTATTTTTTTATAACATGCGGTATGTAGTTTTTCCCAATAGAAGCGTACATACATTCGCCATAGAATTTTAAGAACAAATTTAACGGAATAAATAATAATCATGTTTAATAAATACCATACGTCACATTCTGTTGATTTTCATAGTTTATGAGGTCAAATATTATGTGTGGTTAGTTGTGTATGAAAATCTAAAACGGAATATTATATATTCTTTATATATCAATAATTATATTATATTTGTATTCGATTAACTGGCTATAAGCTTTAAGAGCATATTCGTTAAATATGTGCGGTTTTTAATTCAAATAACAAGAAACCCTTTAGCATTAAGCTGTTATCAGTAACGGGATAATGAGAAAATGAGTACAATCTTGGAAAACCTTCAGTTTTATACGTGTTATTTAATGGAGCTGAATTTTCCTTTTCTTATCTAACACGCCAGGATTATGGTGGAGCTGGTAATATCTTAAAATTTGTACATTTACTTCAAAGAAATTTGAGCAATTTAAATAGCATGAACATCATCTCTTGATTTTTATTAAGTTTTTTAGTACATTCATTCGAAATTGTATTTCTATCTAATTGGGTTATTCTTATGAAGTAATATTGGGATACAAAGGTAATTTGAAAAATGCACTCTTCTCTTGTCCTTATATGTTTGATGAAACAATCAGAAATGTCAATCATGTCTAATCATGTCTAATGATTCAAAATGTTAAAAGTATAAAATGAATATGCATTTATTTCAACAACAGATTACTTCTTTCTACAAAAAATTACGCCAACCTGCTTTTTAAAAGTAAATGAATACATTCAGAAAACGCTCCACTAAAAATACGGTAAGGTATATATAACAATACGTCCATAATGTATGGCCTACTTGATAGTTCTCCCATAACCCATTTATATAAACAGTTTGCATATAATATTCAAATCATATTCAATATTGTTCTTTAGAACAGCTCAGGTTAAAGTTAAAACGGAGTTGTTGAGGCGTGCTCATAACCGCGAATAAACGAATTAGGATTCCATTGTTTAGCGACACATGCTGAGCTGCAACTACCAAAGTAATTTACTATAATTATGAACTTTGCTTTACTTCTGATGTAATAATTTAAATATTTTAGCACCAGCACAATTAATGTGTATGCACAATATACTTGATGCTCTGCGTATTTTTTGGTGTGTTTTTATCGAATATTTTGACCACAATGATGTTTTGTGGTGACATATTCAATACTAGCTTTCCGCTCGCGGCTTCGCCCACGTGTAATTCGGTTAAGTATATAGCGTTTTTAACTGATCTCTACATTCTTTCTTTCACGGGCTAAAATCTTGTTACAATTGGAATTATACATAGCCTGTGTTACTCAGGGATGATGTAGCTTTACATGTACAAATGCTATCAACATCCTCTGTTTCTGTGGACTTGATGTTTATTTACCATTTACGTGATTATTTTTTTGTTCGGTAGGGGGTACTTTCAAGTTTGTCCCGTAGTAAGGATCCGATGATTCAAGAAAATCGAAGGCAACTTTCAAATTAACTTACAGGCAATTACTTTTCTGACAATTTTATATTCTGATAGTCATCTTATGTGGATGAGCTGATGATGGAAGGTAAAACTCCTCAGCGATTAAGAGTTGAAAGAAAATTCTTACGAAGTTATACGTACTTGTGAGGTTATTAGTTTGACCAAATAATAAAAGGTAAACCTCATTAACGTTAAGGATGAAGGTGGAAAAATGGATGCGGACAAATGACAAACGTCTCTTCACTCGTTTCCTTTTACTTGTTTGTGTATGGGTAGTGTTCACTCAAAATAATCATAGGGTAAAACGTTACTGAAAGTTTAAACTGCATGGTAGTCATTACACAATGGAGCATCTTAATACCGCGATCTATTGGATATATTTGGCCTATGTAGAAATTCTTTAAAAAAAAACTAAGACTCAACCTCGCACACTCACTCACACAGCAACACCATTGCACACACATACTTAAGTGCTCGTACTTCACATAATATACTCCACTTGTTCATATGAATTTATATTTTTTTAATTACTTTTTCTGTTCTTTTGTTATTGTTTTTTCTGATCTTAGATTCTATTTCCGGTTCTATATTTTAACCTTATTTTGGCTTTATTTTTAATCTATTTTTATAATGTAAACTTAAATGTAAACTTTTTTTGATAAGCTGTATAGGTTTAAAAAATAAAAAAATAATATAAATCTAGGTTGATGACGAATTTTATCAACGCCATCTATCGAGCACATTGTTCAACACTTCAACCACGCCCGCGCGCACTGCGTTATTTGTTATTTTTGTTACCTCTCATAAGTTTTAATATTAAGATTAACTTATATTAGAACATATTTAACAATATATAACTAATCAATCAATGTAAGTGTTTAAAATTTTTGAAGCAGTGGTTGAAAAAAATTTTCAATTTACCATAACTTTTTTTCTCTTAACCGATTTTGACAAAATAAACTTTTGACAACGCTCCCAATTATATGTAATCCAACTGTGAAAACCGCGTTCAAATCCGTTCAGTAGTTTTCAAGTTATAACGTACCAGACAGACAGACAGACAGACAGACAAGAATTCCAAAAATTGGTTTTTTGGTCTCTATGACTCTTCTTTAGTTGCCTCCTTTCAGTTTTTTGGAAAAATATTTAATGTACAGATTTTCGATTTTTACTGTCTTATTATTAGTATAGATGTATTACAATGGCGTAAGCCCCAGGGTTTGCGAAGCAGACTAATCATCCGGTCCGGGGCTATCATCGCGGATACCAACTTAGAGCGAATTTAAGCGAAAGTCATCAGATAGAGAGGAATGGAGAACTGTCATATCTGTAATCTGCCCTGTGTCCCGATCGGGGCCTTAAGACACTAGTAAGTAAGTATAATTGGATAACACAACATACACACTAAGTCAACAATTTGTTTGGGTTTAAATATTTTTTTATTAAATGAAAACTATTTTGGTAAGTTCAGTTACTAATATGGGATAGAAGATTTTGACAAAAATAGGTTACTATTTTATTATGATCAGATGCACAATTTATAAATCGTATAAGATAAGAAACAAATATAATTCAAAGCAATATTGACCAATTCGCTATAAAGTTAAGCCGCTGTTAAGGAATCTGAATCTTTCACACGAATTTGAATAAATCCTTTGTGCTCATGGAAGGTTTTCTATTATACAGGCATTGTACGATATTCTCCTTAACTGAAATTAATATAAGAAAAGCCGAAATTAAATTTTAAATCCATTCAATTAAATGTTGTTGATATAGGTCATTCCAGAAATTCCCAACGTACAGAATGTTTGATGAATATATTCTGATATAGTTCATACGTTATCCAAACAAGTGGTAACTATTACAGGATTCTCTCCGTGTCCAGTATATATTGAGCTGTGACCCATACAGTTTTGGCAAGACGATAAGTTCTTAGTTCCTTGTCTGCTATTTCATGGGATAGTTAAACAATCTCGTCATTTCTTGAACGTGATAGTATTAGTTTTAGGTATTACAATTTGTGACTGTTAAATTTCATCTCGTGTTATATATAAGCGTATATATAAGAGTAAAATGAAATCGAATTTATAAATGGAAATTGTTTTTAATATATAAGAAATTATAGAAGATCTTATAATTTAAAGTGGTTGGCCCTGAGTTTGCTCGAGACAAATTTAACCTTTCATTGAAACGCTGTGTTTTATATATGCGAAATTACACTTACTCATTACCCACCAAGATTTCGATCAAAGGTCAAATTTTCAGACACATAATGCCGTCGGCTGTCTGGAATATATTGCCTATTAGCGATAAGCCACCCGTAGATTTTTAATTTACTAATAATAAATAACATAAACGTGACCGAGAAAAGAATTAAAAATGCAAACAGCCACACATAAAGGGGTGTAAAGTTGAAAATTTTATAACTTAAGATATAATAAGTATATGTTTTATCTATGCCCTTGTTAATATTAATAATACCTTCGTAAGCACTTAACTAAATATGTACATAACAAAGGGTTCAATATTGCGTTAAATGCAAGTTAAATCGTTTGGAAACAAATAAAGCGAAGTAAAGAGGGCTATTTTCCTCGTAAAGCGCTTTAAAGCAGTTAAATAGCTTGTGGTAGTTTGCTAATTATTAGAAACTCGCGAACAGTTTCATAAGAAAACTGATGGAGTTCATAATAGAAATAAACTGGGTAACTAAGTTATGACTGTTATAAAAGATAAGATGTCTAAAATTCCCTTATAGTAACAACATTCATAATCATACTTAATTTTATGAAATGTATATTTTTTACATTTTTTTGCCTATACATTTTTATCATTATTCTTCAAGTTTGTGGGTTGCCTGGAGATCGCCTATTGGAAATAAGGCCTATCGTCGCTCTCATATGTACTAATAATTATTAACTCCTACAAATGTGTGCAATAAATGTGCAAAAAATATAAATATATTAACAAATTAACTTTGTCAATTATATAAACTAGCTACCCGCTTCCTCTGCGTATATGGTAAAGCAGTTAATGTTTCATATTTCAGCGTAGAAAATAAAACTAACCAAATTTTACTAAGTAATTGGAATGAAACTTTAAAATAAATTTGTTTCAAAAACCTTCTCCGCAAGCATCTACGCTCTACTGCGAAATTTATGTATGTAGTTTTAAAAAAGTATTTAGAAAAACTCACAAATGTTAGACCTTAATTTCTCTTCGCGGATTTACTCAGCTTCCCTTATACTTACGACGTTTCAGCACGAGTTTTGTCATCTGCAACAATTTTATTGTAAGTGGATTTTCTAGTGTTTGTATGTCTACAGAAGTAAAACCATATTTTTATTTGTTGATACCAAATAATCGTTTACGTTCTCACCAAATGCGTCGTTCGGTAAATACGAAATTGCGAGAATGAGACTCAAGCTACCAGCGAAGCATGCAAATGGCGCACTTTCCCAATTGCTACTCTAATAAAGCGTTTACTTAGAAGGAATATAATAAATATCTCCTCATCTGGGTGATTCCTTATAAATTGCTCTATAGTTCAAGCTTCACGAGCCAAATCATCTCCTTAACTTTCCAGTAGAATTGTTACTTTATAAAAAAATATTATTTAATTATTCTTATTATTATTATATTCAAATCCATAAGTGTGTGGTAAAATATATGTCAAATTTTTCAATTATAATCAAAATTATACAAGAACTACTAAAATAGTGTCAACCAAAAACGCAGTCCGGCATCTTAACTATTGCGTCTATTAATTAATTCTTAAGATAGAAGTAGCGAATTAACTGTAATTGATTGAAACATTAACCATTATCGAGAAAAGTACCATTTTAATATTGTTCCTTGATTACAAAAAAATTGATTTTTTTTATAATTATTAAAGATAATAAGAATAATAGATACAATGGAAGATAGAAGTAAAATTATGAAAAAAAAATATTTATAATTTTAATCGGTCTCAAACGATTTGAATAATTAACAATACTTTTAATTTCGGAACCCTTTTAAATTCCAAACGAGGTGAAAAGTAGGTATAACTATAAATACGAGTATTTGTTTAATTAATATAAGTTGTAACTAAAAATAACCTTGGTGCTTAATCAAGACTATTATTTATCTAAATGGATGTATGTTTACAGTCCTATGTAACACAATTTGGAATTCTTTGTTTTAATAGCGAAGTATATTTATGTTTTGACTGTATTAATTACCTCTGTTATAAAATGCTTCTAAATTACATGACTTAAAACATGTATTTAGTTTTAATAGCAACTCGACATCATACTATACTTCTCCGCAAGTTTCACAGATACACAGTGATTCTGTATTAATAGGCGCTCGGATTTTTGACACACTAATTCAAATCTCGATATTCATCACAACGCACAGGTAAAAAGCCTCTCCCAGCATGTCACTGGGTATTTTAGTGTCACCAATATTATAAAAAAAACAAAGAAAATAATTTTTCCGTATAAAAAACAACTAATATATTTTACGTAAATTCATTGCGCTCTTGGCGGGACTGCAAATTGTATTATGTAACCTAGCGGTTTCACATGATATAATTGTATTTAGAATAATTTATTGAATATTTTTTTTTTTAGAAGAGGGGGCAAACGAGCAGCAGGCCCATATAGGTGAAGTCGCCGCCCATAGATACTCACGCAGCTGAGTTGCCGTGAGTTGCCGGCCTGTAAAGGAAAATTAGGAAATGGGGGGGTAGACGAAGAGAACGGGGGAGGGGAAAGGATGGGCACCGGATGAAATGTAATTATTAGTTTAAAGATATAAAAAATAGAATTGATAATATATCAATTCTATCATCATACATGCAACTCCCTAAGGCGGGATTTAATAATGTTAGCAAACAAGTTCTTTCCTTTCAAAGTTTTAATTCGATTAGTTGTCGTGTTAACTTGAAATGTATCGCAGATACGCTTTTTAGGCGAGAGGAAATTCATTAGGAGTTTAGACGCTGACGGTTCGTTCAAAGTTTTCCACACTTCTTTTTCAAATAAGTTTGCATTTCCCTACATCGACCTTGTTGTAAATACATAAACCCATTTCTTTTTTGACAAATACACTATAATAGAATTCAATTGTATATTTCCAGGTACTTCATTATTGCGATGTGATTGGTGACCAACGTCTAAAAGTCTTTTAGGGTCATCAGCTTTTCATAGAGGATCATTTATGTATTACATATGGTTTTATGTACGATTCAATATACAATTAGTTTTTTTTATATAAATAAGTGAGTTTATGAGAGGTGAATACAGATTCAATACATTTTATTGTGTCATTTTAAATTTAAACTATATACGTGAAAGAGTTGTATCATAATGATTTTAAAATGTTCATGCTCCCGTATAAGTAAAGCTTTAACAGCACTTAGAAACGGTTATCAAAAGAAAATGTTTTTATTTTTTATCTTCTACATAAGTAGATTTCTTTTGTGTGCCATTTAAAAAAGAATTGTATACTATAATATTTATAAAACAATACCATACGTAATTTTTTTTAACCAAATAGACTATATCTGACAAAAAAAACATTTTCGTCAAAATTTGCTTACGTTGTAAAGGAAAAAGACAGAAACAGTGATACCAGACATATTTATTTTAAATAATATTATACAAGCAATGGCAAATAAATCATTTTCAAACTCTTTATTAACTTTGTTCCGTGGAGTCCTCTTAACCGGAAATAGGATATGGGACAATACAACAACAATAAGTGTCATAGCCACGGTAAAATATGTTAACAAAAAGCTATAAATATTGCATGAAAGTTATGCTACAGTCTTATTATAACGTTTAATAATACGATGTATGAAATAATTAAAATAAACAATTAGCGTCTAGAACATTTGTTTTATTGACCGTAAATGTTTCTATGGAAAACTTTTTATGAGGTTTTTCGTGAAATGTGTTAAATAGTTCCACGATATGTCCTATTAGATTTTTATAAAATTGATTTTATATACGTATCGGCCTTATCGATTAAGGTTTGACTGGAGGACTGCTCGTCCTCTGGATTCTTAATCGCACAAATATATAAACGTGCAGTGAAATGATATGGAAAAAGTTGTCACCATTTATCAATCCAAAGTGTCAACCGCGACCGCTCTGTCATGATACAATGATCAAGATTATACGATCTTTAAAATGTTTTCGGAGTTTTCTTTGATTGTATTCAGTGTTATATAATATGTTTTAAATTACGGACACTTCTCACATTGAGTCTTCTGTAAATTAAATTGTTTTAAAGGTAGTAAGATTCATTTTAATGTTTACAAACAACGGAGGAGGCGTAAACGTACACGAAAGACTACAGAGATGTCAAAATAGATTTAGCAATGCTTTGTTGATTTTACAAAGCATATAAACAAAACTAATTTACAAAAAATCTAAGTAGAGTTAATAAAATACATTAGGATTTATAGTCCTCATACAGGTTGAGTACAATCAACGTTTTTAATGTTATTTTATTACAAGCAGGTGGTAATATGCAATTCAATTTATTTGTTCTGTTTTAAAATCATCCATTCTAAATATACCCCAAACTCATACTCGTAAAATATCTCCATAATTGAATGTCGATAATGGAATGAACAAAACCAAAGTACATAAAGTGTTCCAAAATGTTCAATATAAAGTTATTGTTGTTAAATAAAATCGAAAATAAATTGAGATATTGTTTGGGTGGTTGATAGGGGTCGAGGCGTGCCAATCTACACCAAGTTGGCAAGACCAATAAAATAGTATGACATTTTGTTTGGAGTTTAATTTAAACTAAGTTCATTGTTTTGTTATTGATATTCAATCTAGATACAGTTGTTGACAATAACTACATATTTTTTTATGAATTTTGATTGTATGTAAAAAAAATATGACATATGCAATGTCACTCAGTATATATTACTGCTACATTTTTTATTTATTTTTTATTTTATTACATCTGTCTCCAAACATCTTATGTGCTAAATATATTAAAAATAACAACAAACTTATAAGATAATAAAACAAGGTATACACACAAAACAATTATATGGGAGCTTGAAACAATATATAGATTATATAGCACTAATATTAATTTCCATACTAAAAACACACATCGGTTAAAATGTTAATATATAAAATGACATCATGTGAAACATTAAAAAGACGTAAAACAGCAACTGAGAATATTCTAATTCAAGTAGCATGTCCACAAAGTTTGAAGGGTACACGTATAAAGTTGGCAAGTAATGGGACTTATTATCCGGGACGACTACTTTTTCTTTTTCGCCTCATGAATATAAAAGTGTAGTAAGTATACAATACTTTTAACATTTTTTTAAGAGAGGGCAAACAAGCAGCAGGGCCACCATAAAGGTGAAATCGCCGCCCACACTCGCGAGTTTGGGAGCTCGTGAGTGCGTTGCCGGCCTTTTAGGGAGTCAAGTCAATTAACATGTTCTGATCTATACCATTTTAATATCATATTGTTAACAACAACAGTAACATCTCGCAAAATAAGGATAGTGTATAAACTCGCGAACGTTAGCGATTTTATTATATGTTAAATTAATCATACAAGCTAAATCGGGCTATAATTTCATATACATCATAGATCCTGAACCAGGCGAATTTCTCTCTACCGCTAAAGATAAGCCTGATGGCTTATCCCAACTGGCCAGTTCTAACCAGTGGTTTGGACTGTCCGAGGATCTTCGGTTCCGTTTCGCTTTGAGGGAATTCAAAACTTCCTTGCACAAATTAATCACTTGACTGTGTCTTCTGTTAATGTTAGCGAGAATAATTTCAGCGCTGAGTTATGTAATGCAGTCTTGTATTACGGACCACAGCCACATTATGTTTAGAAATATGTTCACTTAACATTGAGTATAGTTTTGGTTTGTTGTATCTCTTCATGGATATAATAAGCATATTCTATTTATTTTACAATTCAATTTACAAATACCGTGTTGCCGTGATCGCAGTAAATATGAATAAAAATTATTAAAAAATAAATATTTATAGGATAAATATTTATTTTTTTATTTTTTTTATTTATTATTTATTTTTTTATTTTAGGTAAGAGATAGATTTTTTAAATTGTAATGCACTTGATACTATATACCCAACGGAATGATAAATGATTTTTAAAAAAAATTATAAAAGTGCTGATAGTTTTATACCTTGTCTAATTATAACGTAATCAAAGAATATATACAATAAATAAATATATAGTAAATGACGAAAGTAGCAAAATTAACAAAATATATGATATTTGCTCTGTACCCCACCCGGAGGACACTTACTCAAACTCATACATATAAACTTTTAGCTTTTGATTTAAAAAAAAGCAACGTTCATTTATTGACAGTTTACTTTGTTTTAATTGAAATAACTCCGTGACGAGAAAACTTCCGTTAGTTGCTATTGTCTGTAAACAATGTCTAAGATATTGAAGTTTTAAATTTGTTTGGATATCAAAGATTTATTTCAACCAACGTCAAAAAGTAATAATTCCGAAATCTTTTTATAAAATCTGATTATATTTTAAATAATTTAAGACTTACGCGAATTTATTAGATTATTTACTTCATACGTTCTCTTGTTGTCACAATTTACCATTTAAAACTTATAATACGGAACCCTTTGTACAAAAAATATATTGATAACTTCAAGGGATTCAGCGTAAGTTCATCAAAGTAATGCTATACCGTTGCCGTCATAACTTAATTTATAGCGCAAACAGTACTATTAAATTACTTGATTTAAGATCCAGACGCCTTTCTCTTGAGACAATGTTCTTATACGATTTATGCAATAACCGATATGATTGCTAAGATTTAGCTGGCAATTTGTCCTATATCTTTCCCAGACCTGTAGTGGGACGCGAAGTGCGCGGACATACTCTTTTGGATAGATTTGGATTTATTCGTATTGTCAGTTGGTCAGTTCAGAAATAAAATAATTGAAAAGCTTAATGGTTTACAGTTTGTATAATTTTAATTCTAGTCTTTTATATTGTGATATATTTTCATTTAATTGCATATCACTTCTTATTTAGTTGTAAATTACTTATATGTATTAATAATAAACCCATATCATGTCTAACTCGCGTACAGTTCTCAGAATAATTATGTTTAATACGTGGAAAACGTTGTAGGTTTCACATAGAAGAATTATCTATTTGTATTACTTTATAACAATGTAAGTGTGTAACTGTTTTTTCCCTAAATAAATAAAAAATAAAACATAATCATGTGTGTATAATAAGTTTTATCCCTAGCCGCAAGCATTATTACTTCATAAATATGCAATGTTTTAATCTTTACGTTTTAAAGCTTTATTAAAAATCATGGAAAATAATTTTCGTGGGACACAAACACAATAAATTATTTCCAATACAAATAAAATAATAAAATGAAGTTTACTACTAAACCGTTAATAGACTGAAAACTAAATTAAAAGACTGGGGGACTAACCTTTTATTATCAGATAATTTTCACTTAACAGCAATTACGCAAACGAATCTGGCTCGTCCAGATTCGTTTCTTTTCCCGATGGTGATAGTGATCGCCGGCATCTGGTCAGTTATTCGAAAAGATCGAGGCCGTCCTGGTGGAGGAGTCATGCTCGTATCGAGACCCCCATTAAAATTTACTCGTCTGCCGCAATACGAAAATATGTACATTGAGGAGGTTTTATCATGCAGACATTAATGATACTTAGACATGATTATTGAAGACCCATTTTTAGTTTTAATATGTTGTTTTGTATCTTCGGCCGCAAATTAATAAATAACATATAAAACTAACATTATGTTGCATAGTTTTATTTCCACTTTAACCTCAATATAAATTTGTGTTACCTAATTAGAACAATATTGTACCTATACATTACAATACTTTTATTGTGTACTCATAATTGACTTGTTAGAAAGAAAATAACGATCAGATCATAACCGCTTCACTCCCTGTAAATCTTTCATGTATTGTCGTCAAATTCTTATTATATAAACTATCTTGTATGAAGCATTTCCTATCAGTTTTCCGATATATTTCTTTAGTAATTTACAGGTGAAAGGCGACAGCAGCTACTGGAAATAAAATCGACAATACCGATAGTGCGTTCCCGTGTTTATTGTAGGGTAGAAATATTTTAAAATTTCTTTATTAAATTCTAAGAAAATTATTTGTTTTAGGCACATAAACATACCTGTGTTCAAATGCTAGCTCAAATGATAACTTTTAATGGTCATTTTAATGGTCGCTGTGTTAATAATAAAGATAAATAGACAATTAATATTCATGCAGATTATCTTTATTATCATAAGTTGTTGGGCGGTGGTAGAATGCATCGTACTCTGGTAGGATGCAAACGCGAATCCAGTCGTCTCTATATGCAAAATAGATAGATAAAACACTCCTGCGGCGGGTACGGCTCACCCTGTATTCAGACTGGAAAAGTGTGCCCCTCACTGAAAAACGTCATTGTCTTTACTTAGGTTGCAGATAAATGACAAACAAAGAACGAACTGAACAGAACTGCGACGTGAAGCGCAGTATGCACTTATTTTAAAATAACATATTTCTAAATTGCCGTGGCCTGTGAATCTCCAGCAGAGCGAAGTTTACAATTTTGCCATAAATAAGGTACTATAAAGAGAAATTCTTCAATTTTGTTTGCATATAACGATATAAGTCCGCCAGTAAATTTTATATGAAAATAAATTGATGTAGCGAACGAAGCAGACTGCACAGGCTACGTCAATTTAGCACTTTTTAAAACATTTAGTTTTAACGCAAACAGATTTAAACTCCGTAGATATTTATAATATACTAGCTGAACCGGCAAACGTTGCTTTGCCATTACATATTATCTCTTGTGTAGTAAAACTAACTGGAAGGGATAACTAACTTAATGGCGAATGATCAGTTATTTTATATTTTATTTAATTCAATTCATTTCAGTTCAGTTCAGTTCAGTTCTATTCTGTTCTATTCTTTAATTATTTAATTTAATTTAATTTAATTTAATTTAATTTAATTTAATTTAATTTAATTTAATTTAATTTAATTTAATTTAATTTAATTTAATTTAATTTAATTTAATTTAATTTAATTTAATTTAATTTAATTTAATTTAATTTAATTTAATTTAATTTAATTTAATTTAATTTAATTTAATTTAATTTAATTTAATTTAATTTAATTTAATTTAATTTAATTTAATTTAATTTAATTTAATTTAATTTAATTTAATTTAATTTAATTTAATTTAATTTAATTTAATTTAATTTAATTTAATTTAATTTAATTTAATTTAATTTAATTTAATTTAATTTAATTTAATTTAATTTAATTTAATTTAATTTAATTTAATTTAATTTAATTTAATTTAATTTAATTTAATTTAATTTAATTTAATTTAATTTAATTTAATTTAATTTAATTTAATTTAATTTAATTTAATTTAATTTAATTTAATTTAATTTAATTTAATTTAATTTAATTTAATTTAATTTAATTTAATTTAATTTAATTTAATTTAATTTAATTTAATTTAATTTAATTTAATTTAATTTAATTTAATTTAATTTAATTTAATTTAATTTAATTTAATTTAATTTAATTTAATTTAATTTAATTTAATTTAATTTAATTTAATTTAATTTAATTTAATTTAATTTAATTTAATTTAATTTAATTTAATTTAATTTAATTTAATTTAATTTAATTTAATTTAATTTAATTTAATTTAATTTAATTTAATTTAATTTAATTTAATTTAATTTAATTTAATTTAATTTAATTTAATTTAATTTAATTTAATTTAATTTAATTTAATTTAATTTAATTTAATTTAATTTAATTTAATTTAATTTAATTTAATTTAATTTAATTTAATTTAATTTAATTTAATTTAATTTAATTTAATTTAATTTAATTTAATTTAATTTAATTTAATTTAATTTAATTTAATTTAATTTAATTTAATTTAATTTAATTTAATTTAATTTAATTTAATTTAATTTAATTTAATTTAATTTAATTTAATTTAATTTAATTTAATTTAATTTAATTTAATTTAATTTAATTTAATTTAATTTAATTTAATTTAATTTAATTTAATTTAATTTAATTTAATTTTAATTTTAATTTAATTTAATTTAATTTAATTTAATTTAATTTAATTTAATTTTAATTTTAATTTTAATTTTATTTTAATTTTAATTTTAATTTTATTTTAATTTTATTTTAATTTATTAAAGACTCCTGCAGCTGTGCGTTAATAAATAAAACTCACCCAATCGCACCCCAGAAATCACGATTTCGGTTAGTTTTAAAAAACATAATACATATCTCAAGGAACCACATGCCAAATTTCAGCTTTTTACGACCAGTAGTTTCGGCTGTGCGTTGTCTGTCAGTCACTCAGTAACGGGATAGTTGTATATATATAGATTACATTTATATATATTTAAGTATTATATAAGTTTATCTTTTATTATATTGATTTGCGTTATAAATGCTTTTATATGATGTCATAAAGATAACCATTTATTTAAAAAAAAAATACAAACTAAACAATTTGGTATAATATGTATTATACTTCTGTTAGGTCTTGTAGAGGTTTGTATACAACTGTGGTGTCTCTGTTCAAACAATGAATTGCTTGTTAGTACAAGCTCTCTCTTATTTTAAAAAGAAATTATTTTCAAGACACACCATTACATTAACACATAGTATTATGTAACAACGTTTCAGTAAAGTGAGATTTTAAACAAGCAAAGAAAGCATTTTGCTCACAGACAATGTTCTGAGAAAATAACTCGGAATAAAGACGTCTTCATTTCAATGAAAACAATTTGTTTTTATGTCACACCTACATGTCTCTGGTGAGGTCGACGGAGGTTGATCGTGTATGAAAATTGAAACGATAACTTTGAAATCTTTTGTCTGACATATGGATCTTCAATAAAATCTATTTTTCCTTTATGTTAATGCTAGTTATTCTGAACATACAATTATTTTATATAAAAGAAATAAAACATTTTTCAAACATAAAGAATACAAGTTAAAAATGTTAAGCTTTAAGAACTTTTATAATTAAGATATTGGTCATACATATTCAAATTTGAATATAGAATGCAGAGGCTCTTACAAAGTTAGCGCGAATTTGTGTAATATCATGCATTCAGCAAAGCAATCTATTTACATACTTGAAACATTCTGCGTCAGTTGCATTCCTCTTGTCCCACTTATGCGCAACGTGTTAAATGTTCCACCATTCTTGATTCTCGTAATTGATATAAATGATTATATTCACCAAATCTCTTAACCAATAATAAATTAAGCTTAACGCACGGAAGCCATTGTATAAATATGGAAAATGTACGAATCTTTCACATTTAATATAAATTGTTTAGAGTGTATATCACATAAAATTGCGTATTCCACAATTATACGTTTTATTGCGTTACTTTAGAAGCAATAATATTAACACTTCATAAAACTGGCAATATTTCAAACATTATACGAGTAACGGAACTCGGCGTGCCTTTATTACTTTTGAAACTGCTAAGGTTTATTAGCTGATCTTAAACTAAATCTATGGTTACGGGGTTTGATCAAATATTTTTTCCAATATCAAATATGGCATGTCCACATAAAGCTGAAGAGTATGTTTGGAATACGCTTAGTAGTGCACGGAATCGAAAAATAAAATCTCCATTTATAGATGAAAGCTATTATATATTTAAATCATCTATACGAGCAGAGCATAATGTAAAAAACATATGAAGCCGCAGCCACGGTGGATAGACAATTAAATATAAAAATAAAAGCGAAATATAATTTTAATATTAGCCAAACATCTGTTTAAAACCTTATTAAAATGCTGTAAAAAATTTTAACAGTCTCACTTAGTATGAAGCATAATAAAGCTACTTGTTACAAAAGCTGAATTCGCACAATCCACTTTACGAGCGTTTTATGTTGACGTGTTTTTAATGAAATGTATGCATGTAATGAGAATAAAATGCACACAATTAATAGGTCTTTTATACAGTTTAAGGAACTTCAGCAAAAGCTTAAAAAACAATAGTTATAAACGGGTTTTATGTAATAAGTTATATTATTTTCGACCAGTATGAGTGATTTTATTATCAAACGTACAGCCTATCTATAATAGAGTTTAAAACAAAACTCTTCTTGAAAACCCCTCTTCAAAATGTTTGTTATATTACAATAACATTGATGATTTCCCACGTGTAAAAGATATGAAATGCTAGATACGGTGAGCCACATAAGATGTTTCAAGCCTAGAGTGCTTGAAATTATTTTATTCTACACAAGTAAAGAATAACAGTGGTGCATGAAAGAGCTCGATTATTTCCCTGGAGTAAGCTTCAGAAGTGACTCTTGGATACACTTGCTGCGACGGTTGCTGATCATTGTTGATTTTTATGTTTCAATTGGTATAAAGAATTAAGAATTCTATTAAAAATAAGTGGACGTAAGTTATAAAGGAATATAAGTTACAACAGTACAACTTTAGTTCACATACAAAAACATACATAACTAAAAGGCAAATATATAGATACATAATGTTACACAACTATGTTTTATATAATATATGTGTGTTACACAACTATTTATTTATTTATTTTACACTTTATTGCACTTAAACACTAGAAGCAAATGACGTTAACAGATGTTAGTACATATAAGAGCAATGGGCGGCCTTATCGCTAATAAGCGATAAGGCCAGACAACCCACCAGACAACTATATTACATACATACATTTAAATGCTTCCACTTTAAATTCCTAATTTTTCTATCACATGTCAGTTAAAATAGTTTAAACACAGTGCCCATGCGAATACTTTTATCTAAGTAAGTATGTGATAAAGTATGAATAAATATTTAAAATGCTACGACGTCTGCGCAACTATCTTGGTATAATACTCGATTCTTTTAAAGTAACGGAAGCTGTTTCATTTGAAACTAAAGGGGTAACACGTCAACTTCTGTTTACCAGATTTAAGTCTCGTCTCGAGCAAGTTAAGTTTGTTGTAAGTTTATCTTCTTCCACAATTACTTACGCTTGTGTACCAAAATGTCAAACCTACAGGCTTTAAGCGAGAGCGTACAGTTGCAAGTAGAGAGTAAATTTGAAACGACAGAGTTTCATATCTATTATTTTTATGTTACAGTAAATTTCAGCATTTCTTGTCTTCAATATAATTATTTATAATTCTAGATTTAAATTAGCATATTTTTCGGTTTTTCTTATTTTAATGTATGTTGTGTTTTGTTTTTGTATTATTATTATTTCTTTTGTATACTTCGCACCCTTTGCACTTGTCTTATTATATTTTAAGTATTCTTTTATCGTGTGGGTTGTCTGGAAGAGATCGCTTATTAGCGATAAGGCCGCCCGTTGCTCTTATATGTTCTAACATTTGTTAATGTCATTTGCTTCTAGTGTTTAAGTGCGATAAAGTGTTAAATAAATAAATAATAAATAAATTATAATAAGTGATAAAAATACTTCTATAAATACCGCTTACGATACGTGTTTGAAAGGTGTCCGATTATTCATCATGTTCACAGGATTCACCATGATACTACTGTGGGAACACTAAATGTTATACACTAATCGGTTATAGCTGGTTTAACAAATTTTTCACCAACATACTATGATAATAAAACTAATATGATTTCTAGTATATTTGTATACACGACAATAGATTTTAACAGTAAGAAGACTGCAAAACGGGGAGAGTTCTATACGGCTCTATATATTAGATATTCAAAGTTAAACTGGACTTAAGTTAAACGCTATGTTAAGGAAACGTTTTCTTTATGCACTTGATTGTAAACCATAGATTAATGACATAAAGCACCTGAACAGTGGAATTATTTGGCGAAGGCTGTTCATTGCTAAACGGATTTAAACAAAATTTATTTATATTTTTTTACCATGACGATGATAAGCATGCTAGCTACTTGTTCTGTTTCTTGCACAAGCTGTTCTGTATTTTTTGAACTAGCTTTTAGCGATATCACGCTTAAAACTTTTAGAGATTAAAATGAGATAGATAAAGATCTTGTTTATACAGTATTATAAAGACTTTTAAGATTCTTTTCAAAAAATAGGAGTTTTAAAGCGAGATAAAAGTGATTTATCAAGACAACTTCAAAGCCACTTCGAATTTTATGAAATAATTTCATTAAAATTCATTCACATTTAACAATTTAGAATGAATTTTGTAGCTAATATAATACCGTAAAAATACCGGAGATTTTTTTAAAGTTACTGTAAATCTTGAAATTGAAACTTTCTTTTCTTTTTTAATAAGATTATTTTTAATGGAAATCAAAGAGTATGAAGGTTAAGGTTTTATCGAAACTATTATAATATATATTACAAACATGATTATTGTTTTGTGTGTAGACTTGTATTATGATATGTGTCTTAATAAAAAATAAATCATCGTGGAGACTTTCATACTTATTAGATAATTATAGAACATAGTATATAGCATATTTTCAAAGAGGAATAACATTTTTTGGTTATTTTTTTAGCACCAGTACTCAGCTTCCTATCGAGATAAAACTAATTTATTACATAAACGCGTTGTCAAATTGATTTTAACGCTAATATATTTAAGAGAAATAATTAAAAGTACTTATCTATAGTGCCATTATACGCATTAATCACAGTTCAAGTATCAAGACTGATTAGGAACACTAGAGATAATCTATATTCAAGCCTAGTCTGAGCCATTTAAAACAGAAACCACGTTCAAAGCATCCCTTGGGCACCCGCTACAATATTCATAAATCTCGAACCCTCACTGACTCAATTGAAGTCAGAAGTGAGAAGGTTCACATGGGACCCGATTGGGGATACAATAACTTCTCAGAAATGAATGGATTGGAACAAAAGAATTGTTGAAGTCCATTGAAAGTCTAGGCCAATATATATCACGGTCTTTTCTTAGGCTCTCAAGGCTTACGTAAAGACTAAGCTTTCATAAAATGTTTCTGGCGTTTTGTTAGCCTAATTATATAATAAAATTGACATTGGTTCAGTAGAATTTGCATTGTATAGGTAAATATTATACATATACAATGCATTAAACGTCAACTCATTTTAAAATGCAAAAATATACGGTAAGAGTAAACGGAACATCTTCATAAACAAGTAAAATGTTTTTTAAATGTAAAAACCTATTATATAATCATATGAGTTACCAAAAGTGTAGAATAAATAAAGAATAGATTTTTTTTATTTAGAGCAGCAGTAAACAGTTCGTTGAGTCCTGCGTCTCATAGATTCAACAGTATGAATAAATCATTTGTAAAATGTACTTCTCATGTTAGGAACGAACTGTTTCTATAAATCACTATTTCTGACTACTGTGTAATCTGTAATATGTATATCGTTAAGAATCTTAATCTTCTGGTATTATTTTAAATTTTAATGTCACTTTTTTGAATAATACCCAATAAACAACAGACTATCTTTTTATTAGTACATAGTCTTTATTTTACATTTTTTTAATTTTATATTGTAACCTGTGTTTGTGCCTACTTCCGACGTCTATAAGTCTCATCCATTGCGTTACTTTATCGATCATATTAAGTTAATGTCAATTGAATTTTTGTTCAAAGTGCCAAAATATTGTTCATTTCTATTTATACAACAATACTGATATATTAAGTCCGTATAAGTATAATTTTAGACACAAAATGGGATATAATTATGAATTTTAAACAATGTTTGCTAGTTAACTTTGTGTATAATAGATATTTTCTTTAATATATTTCAGAGTGTATGTTAATATCCTTGAGTTTTCCTCATTTCTCTGAACGCGGTATCGTAAATTACGTCAGCTGTAATGTATAAAACCGATGACAACTCGAGGGAAATCCGGTTTCAACGTTATTTAAATGGAAACACTTCCTTTATAATATCTTCATAATAATTAATACTCCTGTCACCCACATGAGGCGGTCGAAAAACATGACTCGCTGTTAAAATTAGCAACAAATCGTTAAACTAAAGTTATTTTATAGGTCAGGCGGGTCACTTAAATTACATGTAAGCATTAAGTAAAAATATAATAATTTATCAAAAGGTTCGTTTGTTTCAAAGTCTATACGAGTCTATAGTGAACCGAGTAGGTGCCGAGAGAGAGTTTAGATTTCTTGTGATATTTTAAAAATAATGGCCATTAATAATTTACGAGATATCATCGCTTACATTACAGTTACATTTTTATTAACCTTCGAGATTATTAGTCAATTATTATTTCCAATTTTAAAATAATATTAGGTAGTTTAGTTCAAAATTACATAATTTACAGGCCAATTTGCAAGTGTAATTGACTAGCACATTGCTCGATCCCAGACCTCAAAGTGCCGTAAATAATGCTGCTACACAATCTGTGGAGAGTGATGAAAATCAACTGGTGCTCGACGGTTCGAAAGATCACTAAATAATACCATAATGCGATTTGGTATTTAAAGGACAATGTTTTGTCTCATTTATGACATATTTTTATTACTGTTTAGTTCCTATGCTATTGTTATGCATGAACATGTGTCTTGTTTGGCCCTTCTTTTGTAATTGTCTATAATATCATGTGTACTGTTTAGGGACGTATTTGTAATAAAAAAAATAAAAAAACATTTGAGTGGGAGCGCCATGCTGTTACCTTAGGGTTTCAGCCGAATGGACAGGCACGGCTGGAGAAATACCACTCTCTCACAGAAAACCGGCGTGAAGTGATGCAATTGGACTTTGTTCATTTTGTACTCGCGTTTCGTTCGGTGAGTGAGATCTTCCGGTGCCCATCCTTTTCCCCTTCCCTCGTCCCTCGTCCCTCTCCCCTTTCCTTTAAAGCGCGGCAACGCACTCACGAGCTACCAGCCGCGTGAGTGTCTATGGGCGGCGGCTTCACCTTTATGGTGGGCCGCCTGCTCGTTTGCCCCCTCTTCTATATAAAAAAAAAAAAAACAAATCGAGTTTAACTGAAATACTCATAGCCATACACATATACATGCATTCGACTAGATTATTTTAACCTCAATGTTTTTGGAGTTGGTGAGAATATTTTTGTGTCTTATTTAAAGTTAAAGTTTGTAATTATCATCAAAATTATTAACTTTATATATGACATTTTTGTATTAAACGCTAAAAACAGTTCAGTACCGGTAAGTAAACATTATTAAATGTATGTTTCATTAATTCAAGATTATAAATAATCAATGCCAATTCATTTCGATGCTTAAGAGAGTTGGTGTCGTTAATTCGTAAATTAAATAAAAGTGATGTGACAATGAGTTCACTATAAATATTTTATAATAATATAATTCTTGTATAAATACGGCTGTTAACTTGAACTTATTTTATAAATTCAAAACTTTACCCAGACATTATAAACCACGAACACTTTCATGAAGGCTCATAACTGTTTTAATATCTGATGATATTATAACAGCGCGGTGGCAAATTAGATATAGCTTGAATCCCTGGACATATGTGGTGTAACGTGAATGTGTTAATTTGTACTTGTAGCAAAATGGGTACTTTGTTTTTGTTAGGTTTTTATTTACATTTCAAGCTTTTGTTTTCACATAATCCATAAAATATAAATTATGCTTTATTAATACTAATAAGCATATAGCCATCTTTATCTAAAGCTTGTTTTTAGATGTTTTCTCTCTTTCTTGATCGTTATGTAACGAATTTTTTTAAGTTACATTCAACATTTATACGATTTCAATTTTATCCTTAAAGTTAATTTTTGAGCAGCCGTGATTTGAATTGCATTGCAAACACAAGAACGTTACTATTTTACGTTTGATGCAAACATTCTTTAATCTTTCTGCTTACTTAAAATAAAATACAGTGTTTACTCCATGTTACGTCACTTCATTTAACGATAATCTCTCTAAAGAGTCAAATTCTTTGGTTCGTTTAGTTTGTATTCTAATTCTGATTTCTCTTCTCTTTATCGACGACCACTCTCTATGACGCCGTAAAATGAACAGACCCGTCAGTGTCGTTATATAAAATTTACACTGTATATATAAAAGTTGTATACAGAACCTTGACCCTAAAACTGTTATCGCATGAAATTTTATTTTTTTCCGACAAAATTAAAGCAATATAGTCGTCCGTTCGTTTGGTTCGATTACAAATACAAATATTTTTTTAACAAATTGAAACTAAATTTTATGCCCGAGTTATTTTGTTTCAAATACAGGATAAACTTTGATGTATGGATTTGACGTATAAACGTTTTTGATCTATGATTTTTTTATGATCGCATTTTTTATGGAAACATTTGGAGAAGCCAATTTCCACCAATTTCCGGGAATATCGTGAATTTCCAAATATATATTGATTGCTTACTTGAGAAGTTACGGGCGTTTGAAATACCGCTACGAAGTTTTAGTTAAAATTTTAAAGACAATTAATTCAAAGTATATATTCCTTGAACAATGACTTTGTAGTTAAATACTCTTCTTATTAAATGTGGTTTGATTCGTGTATTGTATATGACTCAAAAGATATGTTCAACAGATTTTAAATATATATATATTTTCTACCGATAAATTAATAAAGTGATAAGAAAACTGTATACGGTTGTAATTAAACGCATCCACAAGCACACAGTGGACATGGAATAAAACAATCAAAGTACTAAAGCTCACAAATAATTTAAATTTTAATTGGGTAAAGTAAATTAACAAGCACTAATTGCTCATTTTCTTAACCATCATCTCCAACCTATGCATTCTAAATGTATGTAATGTCAATAGTCATTTGGCGACCCAGCCTGGTTGCATGGTCAACAGGCAGCGGTCAACATATATGTGATAAGTATTTGTTGGCTGGACCGTTTTATGTATTAAATTAAGACTGTTTGTAAGTTTAAAGTATGTATTGTTTATCAAAATCAACTGCCACTTCCCAAATCAAGGGCGTGGAGCGGACGAGAACTGGCAAGAAACTCTCCGCCACTCCTTTTAATCGACAAGTACGATTGTAAATTTAACCATTACACCCATCCACCAGCGAATGCGTCAATATCTTTATTATATAAAAACAATAAAATAACCTTTACTATCATCGGTGGGCATAGCGAAATAGGTGCACGTTATAGTGAGAACAGCCCTCAAACACACAGCACACCGAGACCTAATCTACGAATTAATATTAGCATAGTAACACAAATTCATCATATCAGTTATGTGAAAGTCAGCACCGTTATAGTATTTTTGGGCTTCACTACTATGTATACTGTGTATGTATACAAAATAAATTAATAGAAAATATAGGTATGTGAAAATACATTAATATACGTAAGTATATTTTTTGAGATATGTATTGAGACAAACATGTACCGATCCAGTTTAACTCAGTTCTGAACGTGACTTAATACAAAATATACTGCACGGATTTTTCTCCGCTCCAAACATTGCTCGAATATATTTTATTGCATTATAGAGAATATATGTAACGATAAAAGTGAGGATATATGACCTATAATATGTTTTGTATGTCAATCCATTCGTTAGTGTTATAAAAGCGGTTTTTAGTACCGTACTTGTTACCACAGTGTAATTTCGATATAGAATGGTTGTCATGGCAACAAGTACCATCTCAATTATCCACTTCGTTTCACAATATTAAATGTGTGCCTCAGCCCAGCCCCACATCTAAGCCCCAATGTAAATGTAGTTGATGTGTTATCGATGCTAAATTAACTGATAAAATATACTACTTATGTAGTATAATAAATATAATATAAGAAACACTGACCACAGCCAACAAATATGTTAAGTACAAAATTGTCACCCTTCAACGGTGAACGGTCCGGTCTTATGACTTCATCGATAATTCATTTAAATTCTTAGAAATAATTCTTTATTTCTGAATTTCGCATGGATGCCAATTATTAAAGATGACTCAGCTGTTTATAATGTTAGAATTAACGCAGGTAAAGCAGTAGGGTAAAGCTAGCTTTAACGCTTTTAATTTAATGTCGAAATGCAAACCTCGATTCCCGAGTAGATGACGTCGTTATAATTACTCCCATCTGCTTTAATGAAAATGCTGTATTACTAAGCATTCAAATACGGAATACAGCGTATTTCGTGAACATACATACATAATAAGTATGTTCTTTAAAGCACGTGTTATTTAATGTGTTATTTATTATTACTTTTTTAAATGACCTCGATACCATAAAGCTCAAGTCGCAAGTGTGGTATAAGGTAGTGCACAGTGCAGGGTCAGTGGTGAACAGACTTGGAGATAGCGCTGAAAATTCTGCCTAGAAATCAGAAGGTGAAATTCAGTTATTCAGTAATATTCAAAATACTCCTTCGAGTACTCTCCATGATAGATTTGATAGAGGCTGTGAGCACCAACATTACAACGCAGCGCCAAAGGGTCGAGCTGGCCGGAAAGTGCCTGCTCGGCGACGAACCGGCGACGAACCACTCTATATTGTATATACATTTAACTGACTGTTTCTTAAACAATTTTAGTCATTCCATGTTAACTTGATTTATACTTTAAATACCAAAGTAATTTCGATGATAGTCGAAGCCACTTAGCCACGAAGGTAGAAATAATATATATTAAAAAAAATACTTATGTAAAATGGCATCTCTTGTGGGTGCAGTAACTCGAGTGGAAATAGTAATTAATACAAATGTATTATTTATATAAAGAGTCATTGAAATAGGTAAAGTAAAATGAGAAACATAACTTTATAACTGAGTGTATGCCAATTCAAAGATTGCTGAGAAATGGTAACTTTTAACTCACTTTCATGTTTCGGTTGAGTTTAAAGATTTGAATAATAGATTGAAACGCTCGTAGCTTTGGGTTAAAATATGTAAATACTAGTAATTCCATCTGGCTTTGATTGACATATTTATTAAAAATATGTTAATGTTAAACGGTTATAGCCTTTTTATCTACACGATACAGCAATCTTTTAATTGTAACTGAAAAACCGGCAATTTTTGATTTTTATGTCATTTTGTTTTTAAGATACGGAGTTATCTATATCTATACTAATAATAAGACAGTAAAAATCGAAAATCTGTACATTAAATATTTTTCCAAAAAACTGAAAGTAGGCAATTAAAGAAGAGTCATAGAAACCAAAAAAACAATTTTTGGAATTCTTGTCTGTCTGTCTGTCTATCTGGTACGTTTTAACTTGAAAACTACTGAACGCATTTGAACGCATTTTCATAGTTGGATTACATATAATTGGGAGCGTTGTCAAAAGTTTATTTTGTCAAAATCGGTTAAGGGAAAAAGAAGTTATGGTCAATTAAAAATTTACTTCAACCACTGCTTCAAAACTTTTAAACACTTACATTGATTGATTAGTTATATATTGTTAAATATGTTCTAATATAAGTTAATCTTAATATTAAAACTTATGAGAGGTAACAAAAATAACAAATAACGCAGTGCGCGCGGGCGCGGTTGAAGTGTTGAACAATGTGCTCGATAGAATGATAAATTCGTCATCAACCTAGATTTATTTTATTTTTTATTTCTTAAACCTATACAGCTTATCAAAAACAGTTTACACAATAAAAATAGATTAAAAATAAAGCCAAAATAAGGTTAAAACCGGAAATAGAATATAAGATCAGAAAAAAGAATAACAAAAAAAACACGAACAGAAAAAAAAATAAAAATATATATACACATGTACAAGTGGAACTATGTGAAGTACGAACATTTTAGTGTATGAGTGTTTATCAGTGTGTGCAATGGTGTTGCTGTGTGAGTGAGTGTGCGAGGTTGAGTCTTAGTTTTTTTTTAAAGAACTTCTACTTAGGCCAAATATATCCATCGCGGTATTAAGATACTTCATTGTGTAATGACTACCATGCAGTTCAAACTTTCATTAACGTTTTACCCTATGATTATTTTGAGTGAACACTACCTATACAAACAAGTAAAAGGAAACGAGTGAAGAGACGTTTATCCGCATCCATTTTTCCACCTACGTCCTTAACGTAAATGAGGTTTACGTTTTATTATTTGGTCAAGCTAATAAGTAATAACCTCACAAGTACGTATTTCGTACTCATAACTTCGTAAGAATTTTCTTTCAACTCTTAACCGCTGAGGAGTTTTACCTTCCATCATCAGCTCATCTACGTAAGAAGATGACTATCAGAATATAAAATTGTCAGAATATTAATTGCCTGTACATTAATTTGAAAGTTGCCCTCGATTTCCCCGAATCATCCGATCCTGTAAAGCTACATCATCTCTGAGTAACACAGGCTATATATAATTCCAATTGTAACAAGATTTTAGCCCGTGAAAGAAAGCCCTTCCGAGATCATTAAAAATCGCTATATACTTAACCAAATTACACGTGGGCGAAGCCGCGGGCGGAAAGCTAGTATACGTTAAGTGTGGTGATGAATTTATTGTACATATAATAATTGCTATTTTAACAGCTCGTCGTGTAAAGGAATTGCGAATACAATTTGCGTAAACCACATTAGGTTTCAGTTTGTAATAATGTTCGTGTTTATATTTCCATTATACATAAAACTTGTTAGAAAATTAAAAGATGTTAAAAGCTTTACGAAATTTTATATAAATAAACATAATACAATGTAATTTCGAATATAATCATATAGAAGTATAAGAATGTAGAATAGATTTATTTTATTAGGAAATACATGCTCATGTCAAGTGAGATACGATCCCTTATGATTATACAATGTTTCCATATCAACTGAGAAAATGATTATTCTTCCCCCAAAGGAATCGTAAGGCACTTACGAAGCCAATCAAAAATACAAACCAAGTATTTTTGAGTAAAATATTTTTAAAATACGTTCATGTTACAACATTGTAAAAGTTTCGTTTTAACGCCAAGGTATGTAAAAATATAAAATATAATTTCACGGGAATAATATGAGATTGCACAATTCTAGTCATATTTCATACGAGACATTTGTTAGGAAACCAGGGTGATACATGACAGCTGTGAATACAGTCTTTCTGCTTTTAAAAGCTATTTTAAGTTATAGTAAATAGTATTTTCTTATTATTATGAAGTTATTAAGTATAATATGATTTTGTAAAATAAATATACGTCTCTTAGTTTTCAGCTCTTGCTGTTTCAAAATTAATAAACCGATTGAGTTTTGTCCGCTAATTATACATTTTTAAAAATGTTATTTCGTAATCCATTTTAATACAAAATAAGTGTTGTGGTTAAGCCAAGATAACGTTACATGATTTCATATTTATAATATTCATATTTACAATATTTAAAAATAATTCAAGCAACGGAGCGCAATTAAACCTTAAAGCACATTTGTTTCTTGCAAAACGTATTTATATATTTTAGCGCTTCAAACAAATGACCTTGACACGCCGCGACTTTTGATTCTTGAATTTAATATACGAGAATTTATTTAACCACGTTTAAATAATATGGAAAGGTTTATAAATAAACTTCATGGGTGGTGAAGGAATACAACTTATAGATAATCCGCTACCGAGACTAAATTGGTCAGCAAATTGCTGTTCCATTGTGTCCATACAATTGTATACTTACGCTTTCAAATCAGTTTAATATTTCACTGGACACATTTCACCCGTCAGGTCCGGCCGCACTGATGGGGATTTATTAATTCTGCAACCATTTCGTCGTCAACGAAATGCCAAACTAATAGGTTTTGATTGAAATTGCATGTGTTAATTGATGAGGGCTTGCCATGTGTGACGGACATTTCTATTTTTATTCCGACGTCTGCTTCAATTAAGTTCAACGGGTTTAATTGGTATCGTCTTTCGTACACTTAGGACGATACGATTTTTATTAGTAAAAGGCATCCTCTTGAATATTTCGCTGGATAGGAACCCGACCAGCGGTTTTATTTCCATTCGCTCATTTGGCTGTATAAAAGAGAACTCTAAGACATTAAAACGAATTCTGTTTATTCACAGTTTTAGCAAATAACATTAATCACATTTTTTGGTAAGCTTTAGGGTAGTTTATGATAAAAAAAGTGTGGGACTGAGCTCACATTAGCGTTGTACGGGTTCAGAAAGTTTGGAAAGTCCAAACTAACTAAACCCAAGCTTAAGAAGCGACAAATAATATATTTTATTTCTTACCTAATAGTTTAGTGCAAACTAAGCTATGAAGGTGACAAATCTCTATTACACGAAAGGCCAATTGCCAAGTTTGGTATTATGAACATAAAATATTACGTGAATGCAACTTTTACAATTTCACACAAAAACCGCTCCAATAGCTTATTTTACGAGCCTCTTTATTTGCTTGGTACATTTAGATAACACAGGTTTTATGTAGTCTGGGTTATGGTATATTAATAAATATTTATTTTTATGCTACGAATCTGGTATATATTTTCGGATTTTATAAAGGGTGTGTCGTATGAAGGGAATAAATGGAAAATACATACCGGCTACAAGATAACGAATCAAAACTACATCCACGTCTTGTACAATCTAAAACTTACAGACTAGCCCATATTTACTTGTCTATATGTTATTTGTATAACAAAACACATCGCTTCCGCATTAATTAAACACATTTATCACGTTGTTTATACAAAGAATATTGAATTAAACACAATATTTTTTTACCGTATTATCAAACATGATTAAAATGTATAGTTTAAGCATGTCTCTTTTTATTGATGTAACTAAAGTGCCACAATTATTTACAGTAGCCGTTAATAATCTCATTACGCAAAATTGCAAAGGCGTGACATCATAAATTGATGCCATCAATTCCCATCCCCGAATCTTTCGTATCAGTGGCATGATAAGCAGTAAATGAGACTTTTCCGGGCACATCGTAATAATTTTTATATCCTAATACGTCGCTCGTGAATTCTCCGAAAACCATTTCAGCTATTTGTTTTTCCTTTAAACATCCTTAAAGCTATTTTTAAACATTCATTGAATTCTTTTATATTTTATAATTATACAAACTATAACAGTTTTATTCATATAAGAGATATATGCACGTTGAGCAATTATGCTTATTACAGGTACCTGGCCGTATATAAGCTATGTGTGCATCTCGGAGGTTCACAAGGAACCCAATAACGCTCACCGCTCAACGGCTTAGTTTCATATATCGTCTTTGACACAACCGCCCTTTGTGTTAAATGAGAAATATATTACTAAGGCATCTAGGAAATAACTAGTAGCCTGGCTAGATATATTTCAAGATGGTAGTATACTTATTATATCTGTGTATGTTGGGGAGTATCATCAAAGCTTGGGTTATTTCTATGGTGATGAGTAAAAATATTTTAAGTAAATCGACATGTTTTAAAACCAATTTTGATGAGCTTAATAAGATTTCTGCCAATAAAAAGATAATATTAAAAATAATGTGGACAGTTCATTGTCAATGTCTCATAACTTGTTATCGGAGGTAAACATAAGAAAAGTATATACGAGTATATGTTTATTAGTACTTTCAACCTTTTTATCCCATTTTTTCTTAACACATTTTAAATATGTAATTCGTAAGTAGAAATTAAATTTTTGTTCGTCAAAATAGTGAAGTAATTTTTGTTTTTGTATTAGTCATTGAACAATCCTAAAAAAAGTACACGAATCCTGGACACAACAGGCAATAATTAAACAGCATCCATGAAGCAGTTGCAAGTACTCCCCTTTCGAATGAAAAAGGTTAAGTACAAATTGTGTGATAGTATTTTATTTCCGTTATTCAACCCATTTAGTTCTCATTAAAATATATAACCCGTAAAAAAGTTATAGCCGCATTACATTCTTATACCATACCCTACTGCTATTAAAATAATTGTCAACCCGTGAAACTCCTCTCACGAACAATTTGTATTGTAATCTATCACGACATTAACCTCATTTTACAGTTGAGCGAAATATGTCAGCTTACTCATACCCTTCATAGTTATTTCCGTGTATTTAGGGGATCCTATTGTTTCATACCTTCTAGTTTGAAAGTTGATGGTGTTAATGGTCAAATATTGAATTGGTACTTTTGAAAATTATTTGTTTGAGGTCAGGTTTTTTAAATTCATTACAAACTGTTATATTTTTCATCTGTAATCAGCAACTAAATGAAGAAACTAGTTATAATATATAAATATGTTTTGTTTTTTTAAGCATATATATTTGTAAATAGTAAATAATATTAAGCTATATCTTACGGCCTTTATGTTGATTAAGTAATGAGAGTTTAGGTCTGTATAATATGTGAAAAGTGTGAAGCTGCGGAAAATGTTATTAGTTATTAATATATGATATATATATTAAAACACAGAATAGTGAAGTAGCGGTAGATTAAAATGGATGTCATCCATGAGTTTTGTAGTTTGTGGACAACAAATTCCGTTCTGCATGTTCACTTTAGTTCAAGTAATGTTTACACTAGTTTATTAACTCCCGAGCACAAGTTTATATGACCGCAAATTTTAATATAAACGCTCTTTAACTTACGTTAAAAGTACGTTACTTGCTTTCTAATGTAATGAACTATGTCTTTACAATGTAGAAACTGTATAAATTATCATATTTTTTTTAAAATTAACTACTTTTTTTATCACATTATTGTCTCTGACTTGTATGGTGTATCTACAACAAGTTACACTGTTTTAACGGTGAATTTTAAGCGAGTACTTTGCATGTTTGTACTACAATTCTTTTTTGCAGGCACGGGCTGTTAACAGTAATAATCTTTAAAAAAATGACTTTTCTCGAAAAGTGGCTTTCAAATTTAATTATATCGTTCCCGTCATACACTGACACGACAAAATAAAAAAAAACAAAAAACGGAAATGCATTTTATAATTAAAGACTGAAATATTAAACTATGTTGTTAATATCGAATTAAGTTTAGCTAAATCATCAAAAGGAAATACTTGTTCAAAGCTGCGTCGCAGGTACTTGTCCAATTAATTACGGCAGTTAGTTCTCCGATAATTGCTTCGGAGTTCGTTAACTTCTTAAAATAGAACGTATTATTTTTATATATTTTGCATTCTTGTTAACGATGACTCTGTAACTACGATGCAGTTTTAAATAATACCTACATTTGTTAAGATATTTTATGTATCTGTGCATATTTTATGTATTTTATGCATCTTTTGTGAAGCGCGTTTCTTCTTAATTTCTTATATATATTATGGCCTTTCCGACCCAAAATAATCGAATTTTATAAATAAAGTGTTTACATTGAATATTGTAATTTAAAGATTGTTCTATGTAATAAATTAATTGTGGCCCGTTATTATCATCAACTGCACTGATAACTAACAATAAATAAACCGATTATATACTAAAATGCGTACCTCAAAATACGCCGCACCCTAATAGGCTTTACTTTAACGGAATCTGATATCTAAGGAGAGGGTAGAGAGCTTTTAAACCAGATTGAATACAGATGAAACCCGTGCCCTTATCGCAAACTCTTAGATAGTTGTATAAAGGATATCAGTTTTCAACGATCGCTAACATTTTTCTTCGTAGCATATTTTCCATGTTTAAATAAACAATTAATATTCAAAGTTGATTTTGTGCTTTTGTTCTAAATATGAACTGTGTGACGCAGACATTTTCATGTACATTACAGTGTGCGTTTGACAAGATTTCCATATCAAACCTTATTATTTTAACAAAATCGATTCTATTGTTTATGCTAAGGTTGCCTGCTACCTAACTTAAATATATGGTCCAAAGTCAAACTTAAACTCAAAATATCTTTATTCAAGTAGGCCTTTATAAAGAAACTTTTGAATCGTCAATTTTTACACTACCACCCGAAGGCAGTCATCTACCGAGAAGAGAAACGCTTAACTGAACCTTTGTGAAAACAGTGTAATATCGGGTCATCAAAAATGACATGAGGAGCGATGAAATCAGGTTTGTGTAACAATTTTATTTGAAAATGGGCTTGTGTTATTATATAATTTACATTTACTCATTTACACAATAAAAAATTCATCTTATAAGTATCCTAGCCGCATATGGTGCATGTTTATAAGACATTGTATGGAAGTACCGTTTTCTATATCCAAGGAAATGCTTTTCGTATTATGGCGTCAATTTTTCCTACGTTTCACTGAATATCTAATAATAATAAATACTATCTCCTCTGAGCCTCTAAGGGTCGGTATAAATAAATATATTAATGTCTTCTTCAAAAATGTCAATACGAATAGGAAAAGAAAATATTAAATTAAATATATAGATAAATGATATTAACGAAAATATTATTCATCAGGCCTGCTCCAACTCTTTGATTTTTTTCTATATGTTAACTCAAGTCACTTATTGCTTCAGGATCATTCAATTCAGTTCACTTACATGTTTTCCATGCGAAGAGACATTTTTTTAAATAGAGCCTCGCCGTTATCTACATAAAACTGAAACATACATAAAATCAAATATGAAAAAAACGTAATTCTATAATCATGCTTTAAACGAATTCAAAATCCCTTAATATTAGACAAAACTCTTTGCCTCTAGTTAAAACACGTATTTAAAGGAAGGTGATTCTGTAAAGGAACATTCAAAAGTATGATTCGATAATGAAAGGGATCAACTTAAAGCATCATCGTCGCGGTTTTTGTTGTTGTAAAACTTTTTCGATTTATAACTCAACGAGTGCTTTTAAAACTTTTACTTTAGGAAGTTGAGGTTGTCCTTCATTGCAAATACGAAATATTATTATTACCATTAGATAGGTATCAGTGAAAACATTTTATTCTTAGGAAAGTATAAGATACATAATCACTCGTAAATGTAAGGAATCCAATAACGAATTTCTATTATTTAAGCAAAGCAGGTGCGTCATAAAACGTGATTTAAAACAAGTAATTTCCTTTGGAAGCAGTTCGAATTTGTAATTAAACTTCGTCGGGAGGTCAATTGCATTCACTCAAAATTCAACCAAAACCCGATTGGAATCCAATTTTCTCACTCTTTTATAACGGAATTTTTTATTTGACGGATCCAAGTTTTAAATCAAAGGGATTGGTTGATGTGTCGTATAGAGCACCATTTATCTTTGTTTATTTTTTAAGATTCACTTGCAGACTTAGAAGATATAAGAATCTATAAAAATAATAACGTTTACGACATTAAAAAAATAAAGAAATTAATATAAACATTATATTAAATTACAATAGTTTAATTACAAAACTAATTAAATTAAAAGTTTAATATTTATATTTAGTATTGAATACAAATCCAACGTAGCTTTCTATTCCTTCAAATATAAGAAACTTAGTTATTATGGTGTAAGTTGTACAGTAATTTTCGAGGCTGTTTATTTAATATAGACTAGAGACGCAAGTATCGTATGTAGCATATGAATAAATATATACTCGTATATTGTAACTTTTAGGTACAACTGTTGTTACGGTATTGTAGGTTATAACCACATTGTGGTTTTAGTGGGTTATAACCACCCCGTTTCTGAAAAGCGGATGTCCCAGTGTGGTTTGAGTCCCACATATTCTGCTCCTTTGGGGTATATTTCCACTTCGGGAAAGAATAGTTACATACACCACAGTCAATGACTTAGTTTTATTAACCTGGAGGCATTACATACACCGTCATACGACATAGATCAAATAATTATAATATTATAATAATTTAGGCCTTTTCAAACAGTATGAGTTTGAAAACTTACACTTCAAAAGTCTAAACCTTTGGTATTATATTTCCACTCAGGTCAACATAAGTTGTAGGCAGATTACAGTTTAACAAGTAAACTGTCTCTTCATCTTCTTAGAAACTATTTAATGATCGTTGTTATTAATTTTGACGTTTAATTTCAAATTTTGTGAGCCGATAACGATGACAAATGAGAGTATATAGATTTAATACTTATCTAATATCGTCTTCAAGGACAAACATAGGTTTTCGTGCGCCATTACAAATATTATTTAAAACGTTTAACGATAACTTTCTAGATTTAGACATTTTTTCGTGCCCCTCTGCTACGTTATCCTATATCACTGTTATAGGATTGTTTTGTGTATTATATAGTATTTACAATATATCTTATATTTTACTTCTCTTATTGTTCAGTATGTAACTTTTAATTTAAAGAATAATTTTGTTTTGTTTGTATTAACCATGACTTATGGCCAAAGTGTGTACGGACATAGTGAGCCGTGAGCCTGAAAAGCTATCCTGTTTCAGTCAAGATATACATTTAACTTATGTCCATTTGCGTATTTCATTAAATACTATTGTTTGCAATAACCGATTTATCGGAAAAATCACTTAAATTTCACTAAATATGGGAGTAATATTAAATAAGCAATCAGAGTTTAATACTACTCTGATTTAATACTATGCTCAAACAGTAAAAGTAGACAAAATACACAAAAATGTTTCAATGATATAATATAGTAACACTATACTTCAACAAAATACAGAGAATTCCGACGAGATTTTGTAATTTTACAAATTAGAAGCCTAAGCCAACCTAAGTTACTAATTAATTATTAACTTAAGTTTGTGAACATCATAAAATATGATAATTATATTTAGAGCAATTATAATATTTTCTCGTTAGACTTAATATCTATTCAAAAATGCAAATCGCCAAATAACGAGCCAAGTTAAGAATCTCAAGTGCACGTTTTGCATATTCATGTGAAATTTATACTTCCACTTCATTCTACAGCCTTGGTAGCTTCTGTGTAAACGAAAGGGTTAATTTTAAATTAGTTTATCAAAATTGCTGTGTACTTACTTCCAAAATACTTCTCATTTTATGATATTACTTAAAAATTCATTATGAAAATCTGAATAACGTCAAACTGTCAAAGATTATTTAAACAGACACGAGACATATTGAGTTAGTTGAAAAGTTAAGCTCTCGCGTTAATAATAACTTATGTGATAGTTGTCAACAGCACTGATAAACTAAATGTTCTTTAATAGTTTTTTTTCAGTTTATGGTGTGTATTTACACAAATACACATTTATAATATTACACGTATACATTTATGAATTCACAACACACGGATAATGGCCAAGTGCCAACAAATATGCATATTACAAATATGATGTCCGTACCGGAAACCGAACCTGGGAACTTGATTATGTTTGTGTAACAGGAGGCAAACGAGCAGCGGGTCACTTCGAGTGAAGTATTACCGCCGCCCATGGACACCTGCTACGCCATGAGGCTTAGAAGTGAGTTGTAGGCTTTTTTAACCTTATGTTTACCAGTTCCGCTAGGTGACCATTTCGGCACCTTCTTCGTCTAATAATGCCTGCATATCTTTGTCTCGTATATACATTCCACATACCTATTATACGTAGATAATATTGATTGGACCATCGTTTGTCGACACGAATCACGCTAATAAATAATTCATGGAGAGAGGTCTAAGCCTAAGGTTAGCAATACTGTTTCCCCGCTTATAAATTAGGGTTATCCCAGCGACGCGATTTGAGGAATATTTCAATGATATATGTCGATTTTTTTTCTAATGAGGTGGAGAGTCTGTTCTCTTTACTCTACATGAATAGGAAATAAAAATATTTTTATATAAATTCTAAATATAAAAAACATAATATTAACTGGCTAGTTCCGTTTGTTTAAAAGTGTACAAACAATCAAATATCAACTAAAGTAAAATGTATAAAAAATACACAATTTGTTTGGCTAATAAATAATTTAAAAATTAATCGTTTTGATTTATGAATCAATTTAAGAGGTTGTGACATTTTTTATGATAGGTTAGTTGATATTTGTATTATAACCACGCAAGAGGTTATATTAATCCCAAAGCAAAAGCATATTTACGTCATATTTCGTAATCCTTAAGAAATTCCAATTTGTGCGTATATCGTTTTGCATAGTAAATAAGTCCCTTAATATACTAAATTTATATAATCTGTAGTTACAACTATTGTATAGACACAATTTAAACTCCATTCAGCGATGTCATGACGTATGTTGAGCGCAAATAAATTATCTTCAAAACTAAAATCTTCGTGTGTGCTTAGGACTGATCCTTTAGAGGCGTGGAAACCGCCATCTTAATGTACTGTGATATAAATGTGTGTTTACTGCAAACAATGAATTTTGATGATCGTTCTGAGATAGTAAACTGAAATTTAAAATGGGTTTTATTTTATTCATTCTTCATCTGAAGCTGAAGATTTTAAGATTCAGTTTTTTACTGTAATGTAACTGTTTCTGTAAATTCGAAAAGTTTCAACGTTCCTGCGTATTTTTAGTCCATATGGTTTTGAGTTGTTAAATGCTTAATTGATTCGAATCCAATTAAACGACACGCAAGTGTTGAAAATTATTTGATACTAAATTAAACTTTATTTTAATTTAAATGTACAATCAAATCTTTAACTCGGTTTAATATTTTGAGCAATATAATGTCAAAGGCAATTTTGTTCTACTTACAACTCGGCACTCGTACTAAGTAAACTTCAATAATTAATAATTGGTGAACTTTCTAGAAGCGTTGATTTAATAAATTGTTGCAAAATATAATTTTCCATGGTACATTTTATGTTTACAAAGTTTATTACATCAAAGTTCTGAATAATAATTTATTATGCCGTTATATTCAGAGTATACACAAAAATATGTAACGTCAACGACAATTTTATTTATAGTAAAATATTTTTATGTTTAACGTAATCGTTATAAACAATTATTTTAGGAAAACGTAACGTAACGTAAAACCTAAAACAACTGAAAAATCATCAGTCATTTATTACATACGTAATACGATTGGATGAAAAGTACAAGGTTTACATTACAAATACAACGGTTTTTATTTATTTATTATGGAAATGGATACTTATGTATCCGACTGCTTTCTTATTAGGTTTTTTAGGGTATAATGACCTAAACCGGCGTAGGGAAATTACCTTACTGAAGTTTGCCTAGAAGATAATCAGGGGCGGCATTGATTGCAGTAATATTCTGCAATCATTGCTAAGATTTCATACCCCTGATAATTTTTACCGACTCAGGAGGCATCCATTGCTGGCTGAGGTACGCTTTCGAACAAGCCTCCGCCGGCAAAGCCAAATTCCGCGTACGATCGCCCTAATGAATCGTTTCATTAGCTCTGCACGAGAATATGACATTTTTATGACAGGGTTAGGAATGATAGAGGACGAATATGAGAGGTTGTTAGATTTAAGTTAAAAACTGTATGTGTTTTTGGCTTCGGCCGTAAATAAATAAAATAAACTTAAAATCCTGTACATTCCTGTACATTCAATATTTTTCCAAAAAACTGATAGGAATTAAAGAAGAGTCTTAGAAACCAAAAAAACAATTTTTGGAATTTTTGTCTGTCTGTCTGTCTGGTACGTGATAACTTCAAAACTACTGAACGAATTTAATTCCACGTGGGCGAAGCCGCCAGCGATAAGCTAGTATGACATATACATTACAATAAAAATACATGTGTTACTGTTATAAGCAATGACTTACATTAATTGGTTACAAGTTAAAGAATCTATTGCGCTGTTAAATGCTATGTATTGAAGGTAAAAGTAAGTGCATTTTTCTTTGATTACCCATAATGCCTCCAATGACCTTCGTACTCTGACAAAGAACAAGGCTGTTCAGATCTCAAATAAAACGTGCTCTTTCACAGTTCCCATTTACATAATGTTTTTCCGTTCCACGGTAATGCCTGAGGTTGTACGAGATTGCTCTTGTATAGTCAAATATTTGTATATGAAGGCGAATGGTACGTAATTTTATATATGATTCGACAGACGATCGATATAAACTGATATTGAATGTTTCATTTGTATTCATTATATTTTAAGGCAATGGTAATTTCATCCTTTATAATTATTTCTATATTTGTTAGATAATTATACATTTGAGTGGTTTAAAGAAACAGTACAAACATTTGATTTTCACACATTAAAAAAAAATCCGATGAACCTTAAATAAGTTTGCAAGTCGGCGACCATAATTGCTGCGAAGCAAATTAAAAATCGAGTATTGTAAATTATGTACCTAATACAATCGTCAAAAAGCGTTTATATACTTAAAGGAGTTTTTATGTGTAATTTTAGTAATAGTAAAAAAAATGAAACTTATCGTTATTTGGGCTTTGTAGGCTTTTGACAAACTATAAAAAGCAAAAAACTATTTCATTTCAAGTTTTAAAGTTATTTTATAACAACAAGACTATAAATTACCTTAACATTTAAATTATCCTACGAATAACTCAAACAAAACTTGATATTTGGTGCATTAATTTCTTAGAGTTCCCTTCATGCAAAATAATGTGATTTCCCGCGTCTGTTAACACAATTAAAACTTTTGTTTCACTACAGCAGTGAGATAAAAAGTAATATTTTCATTGTTTTAAAAATATTATACAAATGAATGTGGAACGAATATATTTTATAAGTAATTTGGAAGCGGTGTTATGAATGTTTTGGCAAGAAATAATTAGAACAGTCTCCATAAAGATTTTTGAATCTACTTTTTAATACAATATATACATACAACAGAACAATAAACTCTTCTTATTTATTAAAACAATAGATGATATAAAAAAGAAAGCGTAATCTAATCCATTGTTTTCTTGTACGCTTTTATTTCTAGTGCAATTATTATTTTCTGTAATCCAATCTTTAAAAGGCCGGCAACGCAAGAGGCCATGTAAATGTTATAGGCGGTGACTTTACATGGCATTGTGTGCTCGCTCATCTAAAGTAATAGGAATGAAACAGTAAATTTGATAATGAACGTAATTTCATTTTATACGTCGTCTCCAATGGCCTTCATCACCACCGCACCCAACAGCATATCTGTATGTGAGTATTTTTGTTTATAGAAGAGGGGGCAAACGAGCAGGAGGCCCCTAAAGGTGGAGTCGCCCTCCGTGTGTGTCTATACTCACGTGGCTGGGAGCTCGTGAGTGCGTTGCCGGCCTTTGCGTATATATGCCATTAAACTACGAGGTAATTTAATTTGTTTGAAACTATTTACATAATAATCCTTAGTTAATCTAAGCTATCCTTTATAATGAGGCCGTGTTTAAGCCGTACTATTTATGTAAAGCTATAATTTAACTAACGTATATGTAAATGATTTGTAAAATATTTATAGTAAATCGGCCTATAGCCAAACAAATAAACATTGGCCCGTTTCCAAAATATGGAGTTGGCGTCGTAACGGAAGCATGATATCTACTAAATTGGTGCTAATTTCCTTTTTATTGGCTAATAATTACTATTGTGGCTTGTGACAAATGCTGGTATTGATCCGTTTTATTTTACTGTCATATAGAGTTAGGTAGATTGCTATCAACCTATACGAAGTGTCGAAGGATTTTTGTATGATTTTCACAATACAAAATATTCATTATAGATATTTTCATTTCAATAGTGAAAAATCTGTGTTCATAATAATGTTATGTAAATTGAATGTATAATTTAACTCAAATAATGCAATACCAAATATAATTCGACTATGCCACGATAACTATATTAAGCAGTGTGGCGTACTAGAGAAGTATATTAATATCTATTATATTAATAACTTGCTATATATTAGCTATAACATATTCTACCGTTGCATCGCAATAACTATTGCAATGTACGAAATATATGATATTGATGATTTAATGGAGTGGCGGAGAGTTTCTTGCCAGTTCTTTACGTCCGTTCTAGGCCCTTGATTTGGGATCTGGTAGTAAATGTAGAGTCAAATTTTATTATAAGTTTTTGTTATTTTAAGTGTAAAAAAATGACCATTCATAAGTGTACCATAGTTACCGATGTGAATAAACATATTTTTGATTTTGATTACAATGACCAAAAGCTGATTTATGTTAAATAATTTTCACTAGTAGCTATATGATGATTTGAACAACATATTTATAAAGGAAAGTGCCACTTGATAGACAAGTGTTCCCTCGAGAGTGTTCTGTAAAAGTGTCGTGTTAACACATAAATTAAAGCTTCGCTATCGTATAGCAATTATAACGACTTTGCCCTGAATATATTTTATAAGCTTCTGTTTTAATTAGAAGACAGAGATAAATTTGAAATAGTGTACTACCGTAATACTACTACTAGATAATACTACTACTCTGCAAGATATTTGGGATTAGTTTATATTATATTATAGACGAAACCGGGTTTTTCATGTATCGACATGTTGAACTGATTTTAAGAAACATTTTAAATGTTACTGTTATATTATCTCCAATTAGAAATGTATAAGGTGATGTAAACCTCGCTCTTTTCGTTACCACAGAAAATAAGGAAGGATTTTTGTATTAGTTAATCGTTCTGATGGTTCTGAAAACAGCTAATTTTATTGTTTACGTACGTAAATATTTATTTTATAATAATATTAAAAGTTACGGGTAGTTCTATAGGTAATATCTGAGTCTTTGACTGTATTTATGGGACTCGATGTCGTTCGGGGTGGGAACGAAACGCTAATAAAGCTATAATTAATAAGGTATTTCCGCTGATTTATTATATATTTACTCTCATATTAATAATGCTTTTTTAACTAGTTGTTACGACAAAAATATATTATATCTACTTATATAGCAGCGTATAGTGACCTTAAACTAACTGGACATCCTAGTATTTTTACATGTAACATATATTATTATAGTAACTGACTCGCAGATTTCTACCGGTTTATACCGGTTTTAAACGTATAATTTTATGAACATTTCTGCAAACTTGATTTGAACTCACACAATAGTTAATTACACAATCATAATTAACAGAATTTGAAAAATTTCTTAATTTAAAATAATAAAATTAGTTAAGGGTATTAAATAATTAAATATCCATTTTCCAGCAGGTGTACGTAATCAATTTGCCTCATGTCCATGTCTGACACTCGAGCCGGCAAAATGTTTCACGTAAATTATTTAAAAGTACTTGAATTTTTTTTTAATGAAATATTTTAATTAAAACGTTTTTTGTGGAGGTATATTAATGAATTTTAAAGGATCTGATATTGAATGAGGAAAATATTTTTACATAATTTACTGATCCAATATTAGGAGTCTATGATGTCTAATTTCTGTTGACACTTGCTACATAGTGCGTGTGTTGTGTGTACGCTGATTCAAAAGCACGCTTGTAATCCCCGGTGGAACGAAAGCTTCTAACTAAAGTTAATATGTAGTTACGACAATTGTTTTTCATACTTAACTACACATACAGAAAATATTACTTTCATATCATTTCCTCAACTCAGCCTTGTCGCTTCTTAAACGGAGACGAATTGTGTAAGGCTGAGTACCACCTGGGCTGGCTGAGGCAATGTCTTCTGAAGCCTAAATGTCCTAAATATCCCAGCCTAATTGATAGTAGTCTATGTCGACTGATAGCAGTTTTGAGGAGAGAGAAATAAAAATGTATCATATATTATGGATAATGAGCTTTATGTACCCTGCCATTTTATTGGATCCTTTATTCATAGACAAGATAATAATAAGACTTATGTAACTGACGTGAGGTTTTTCTGTTGGAGACGTACTATCTATTTGAGCTAATGTTCGATTAATTTAAGTGATTAATTGACTTGATGTATTCATAGATCTTGCGTTCAAACCCTATACATACAAAATGAAACTCGCATATTTCTAAATGTAATTTAATACATGGTTCTAAGGTCAAGTTTTGCTTGACCTTACATAACTTAATGGTCTATAAAAGTTGGTAATTACTTGTAAAATCAAGGTAGCTAAATATAGTTTTTATAACTCAATTACATACATACTGTAAGATATGATGTTTAATTAAGTAGAAAACAAATAGCCCGCATAGTAGTCACGAGATATTAAAGGCTTTAATGGCCACTAATTAGCAATTTTAATGAAAGGTCATGGGCGGAGTGCCTACCACTAATTTGCGGAAACTTAAGGATCCTCTAGTTCCGCTTGTCTTTGATGTTTTAAGGTGCTAGTAGAAAAAAAATATTAAAGAGTTTGACTTTAATTTGAGGTGGCCGTAGTTTGCCCTCAATTGCGTAATTAGAAAAAAACAAATGAAAGTCTTGGACTCGAAATATTTGATCAATACAACGAAAATTACAAAAAACGTAGTGAAAATATGTATAATGTTAAAGTAATGTGTTTTATTGTTATTTTATTTTATATACGGGCGGAGTATCGAACGCTTTACAAATTCACTATTTCGTTACCTTTGATGTTATTAACTACTTTTACAAAAGTATTAAAAGAGTAATATATTTTTAACATCTATTGCGGAATAGATAAATCTTATTCAAATTAGTAAATGAACTCATAATTTTCGTGGTTGGTTGTCTCAGGAATTTCTTGATAATATTATTGTTTAATGTAGTCAATTGTGCATGTCTACATGCGATATAAATTCAAGTTGCGGACGAATAATACCCATTACGCACAGCAAGTGAACAATGTAGGAGATTTTATTGTCACTATATGTGAAAAGGTAAACTTTAAGAGTTTGTTATTATTAAAAAGACTTTTAGAGTGACATATTTTAAATATTATTTCATTATCAAGTATTGTTTTAAGAATGTGTTTGTGTGATTAAAAAAATCATCAATTGTTTCTTCCCTTTAAATTATGACTTATATATATTATATACTAATTATATCATATTGTAATTTTTAATCTATATATAACCTAATGGAACATAGGTAAGTATTTATTTGCTTATTATGAGAGTAACTTTATAGCATTATCGCTTGCAGCGATCTCTTTAAGGCCAACATAATAATGAGAAGTGCGGCAAAATATTATGAATATTATATGAAAAGAAAAATACGGAACTTAACGTAATCATTTAAGAACAAACTCATCAAAGACCACCTCACCCATACATTCACACAGCATCACAATTACACACACTAATACACACATTAAATGCTCATTCCTCACTTAAAAACTTCACTTAGGTATATTATTGTTTTGGCCTTATATAATATTTTGGCCTTGTTTTTATTTTAACGTTAATATTGATTTTGCTATTTTTGTATAGGTTTGTGTAATATATACTGTTTCACATAATAAAAACGTTCACTTGAAACAAATCTTAAAAAAATATAATTACTCGTTGGTTGCTTGTTACAAATTTCGATGGTGACCTGCATCGCTGGTTATAAATGACCTAAAGTTTAAAACTCATTTTTAATTTAAGTGATAGTGCCGAGCTACAGAATTTCATTTAATGCATATGCAGATTGCAGTCATGCCACGGGAACTTTTATTAATTACGAAGGTGATTGGAAAACGAATTACGGTGAAGTTTGTAATTTTTTTTAAAGTTTGGATATCGCAAATAGTAACGATCCAAAAGTGGTTCTAAAACAAGTTTTGCAACCCATATGAAACCTAGAACGGCGAAGGCATAACGGCGGCAGCGGCACGCTTACTAATAGCTATTATTATACCTATCATATATCTATCTATCCTATACATATACATATACCTATCTATGCCTCAAAGGCAAGTACACTCCACCACTCCTTTAAATTGCCAAGCATGTTCTACTAGATGATCTGATGATAATCTGCTAGATGTAAAAAGCTGCAACCATTAACCATCCAAATGGGTCAATATGTATCTATCTATATACATATAAAACTCTCCCGTTACTGAGTGACTGACAGACAACGCACAGCCGAAACTACTGATCGTAAAAAGCTGAAATTTGGCATGTATGTTCCTTGAGATATGTGATGGAGCACTAAGGATTTTTGGAAATTCAACCCCTAAAGTGGTAAAATGGGCAAAAACGTTTCTATGAAATTTTTTATTCCTTGGGTTTATTTACTTGAAATTTAGCACTAACACGTACATAGGCAAGTAAATAAGGTTGACATTATAATTTTTTTACTAACAACCTCTCAAGATGCGGAAAGGGGTAAAAACGTTACAATGAATAATTTTATTCCTTAGGTTTAAAAACTTGAAATTTGGCAAAAACACGTACATAAGCAAGTAAATAAGTTTAACATTATAATTTTTTACAAACTACCCTAATCGTGATTTCGGGAGTGCGATTGGGTGAGTGATTTATTAACGCACAGCCGGAACCGCAGGAGTCTGAGATGATGAACATAGGTTCTTTAAGTCACATAAAGAAGAGGTGAGATATACCTAACCAAATTACACTAAAGGAAGGGGAAGGGGAAGGGAAAGCTAGTATTATATAAAATAATTTTAAAAAAGCCTTTACTGGTGGGCATAGTGAAATGGGACCACAAATTTTCGTTAAAGTGAGAACAATCCGCAAACACAATACACCGAAATGAATTGAACTGTACTCGTTTTAAGTTACATACTTTATATATATATAATCTTTACTAATAATAAGACAGTAAAAATCGAAAATCTGTACATTAAATATTTTTCCAAAAAACTGAAAGGAGACAATTAAAGAAGAGTCATAGAAACCAAAAAAACTATTTTTGGAATTCTTGTCTGTCTGTCCGTCTGGTACGTTATAACTTGAAAACTACTGAACGGATTTGAACGCGGTTATCACAGTTGGATTACATATAATTGGGAGCGTTGTCAAAAGTTATTTTGTCAAAATCGGTTAAGAGAAAAAGAAGTTATGACCAATTGAAAATTTACTTCAACCACTTCTTCAAAATTTTTAAACACTTATATTGATTGATTAGTTATATATTGTTAAACATGTTCTAATATAAGTTAATCTTAATATCAAAACTTATGAGAGGTAACAAAAATAACAAATAACGCAGTGCGCGCGGGCGCGGTTGAAGTGTTGAACAATGTGCTCGATAGATGGCGTTGATAAAATTCGTCATCAACCTAGATTTATTTTATTTTTTTATTTCTTAAACCTATACAGCTTTTAAAAAACAGTTTACACAATAGAAATAGATTAAAAATAAAGCCAAAATAAGGTTAAAATATAGAACCGGAAATAGAATAACAAAAAAAAACACGAACAGAAAAAAAAATATAAAAATATATATACACATGAACAAGTGGAACTATGTGAAGTACGAACATTTCAGTGTGTGAGTGTGTATCAGTGTGTGCAATGGTGTTGCTGTGTGAGTGAGTGTGCGAGGTTGAGTCTTAGTTTTTTTTTTAAAGAACTTCTACTTAGGCCAAATATAACCGTCGCGGGATTAAGATGCTCCATTGTGTAATGACTACCAACCATGCAGTTCAAACTTTCATTAACCTTTTACCCTATGATTATTTTGAGTGAACACTACCTATACAAACAAGTAAAAGGAAACGAGTGAAGAGACGTTTATCGTTTGTCCGCATCCATTTTTCCACCTACGTCCTTAACGATAATGAGGATTACCTTTTATTATTTGGTCAAGGTAATAAGTAATAACCTCACAAGTACGTATTTTGTACTCATAACTTCGTAAGAATTTTCTTTCAACTCTTAACCGCTGAGGAGTTTTACCTTCCATCATCAGCTCATCCACATAAGAAGATGACTATCAGAATATAAAATTGTCAGAATATTAATTGCCTGTACGTAATTTGAAAGTTGCCCTCGATTTCCCCGAATCATCCAATCCTGTAAAGCTACATCATCCCTGAGTAACACAGGCTATATATAATTCCAATTGTAACAAGATTTTAGCCTGTGAAAGAAAGCCCTTTCGAGATCATTAAAAATCGCTATATACTTAACCAAATTACACGTGGGCGAAGCCGCGGGCGGAAAGCTAGTTTGAAATATGCCCTCGATTTCCCCGAATCATCCGATCCTGTAAAGCTACATCATCCCTGAGTAACACAGGCTATATATAATTCCAATTGTAACAAGATTTTAGCCCGTGAAAGAGAGCCCTTTCGAGATCATTAAAAATCGCTATATACTTAACCAAATTACACGTGGGCGAAGCCGCGGGCGGAAAGCTAGTATAATATATAATAGTACTTTATATATAATAGTAACAATGTTTTGATGGGTCTAACCTCTAAAATATCTATCGTAACTACTAATAATCACAGTCCCATGCTTTTAGTTTTTCCTACACAGGAAAAATGCGTTACCAGATAAAATATCAAAGCCAAAAAGTAATATCACAACTTTTTTCATAAATTAATTATTAACCATCTCTTGTAATTTTGATAAAAAATCTTCTTGAAAGCATTGCACGATGAATTCTATAGAATAAGTTTTTCATTGCCTTTTATTAGTACATAATTTAGAAACTTTCACAATTTATGAGACATAATTGTAATTAAGTGTTATGGGTTTACTTGAAGTATAAGTTTAGAATCAGTATATTATTTTTGTAAGAATTCAGATTATGCCAAGTACTCAAAGTGTGTTTTCATTATTTTTAAAGGACTTCGGACCAAATGGAAAATCGACACGGATCTACTCTAACGTTTATTGGATCCGGAAAGTCTTAAAATGCACAATTTAAACTTTTTAACGGAAGTCTTAGTTGAAATGTATGAGAACAATTTGTTTGAAAGCTAAAGCAGTTTGGTAGAAGATATAGTATATATAATATATTAAAAAGTGTCGGTTTCCATACAACAAGATTTTATTATTATTATTTATTGAAAGTATTGTACGTGCAGGCGTTACTGTATAATAGTCTATCAAAAATATTATTATTAGTTCTCTTATAGTTCAAATAAAAATATATAAAAATGATATTCTGCATTTGCTGTTTGAAATACCAAAACAATTTTCATTAGCATTTATATGCGCTAGGTCGGATTAAATTATGCTTTGATACTAAATAAACCGACACTGAAAAAGCTGCCTACATTACTTTAATTAGTTCTCGCCGAGTCTCAGCACCGAAGAGGGCATTGTTATGAAGTATTTTAATTTTCTACTTTTCGTAGATGTTAACATAATTTGGTTGCGACTCATTAAACATGGATAAATGATATTCTCCTTGATATATATATATATATATATATATATATACAATTTAATAGAGAAATATAATTTATATTTTAAAGACAGAAATATATTGTGGGACAATATTTTCCTATATGGAATGCGGCGGAAGACGTGGGAATGAAGTCGGGTTATGTATAAATGTATAATGTATGGACTTTTTTATTGGACTGTCGTATCACCTAACAAAAAAAGTTCTCTTGTATGTAGTTATGGGCTTTAAATAAATTAGTAAAATGCATGCGATTACTGTTTGTAAATATCAAAACGGCTCTAATGACTAGTCGCAAAGCATGATTCATACTTGAGACTAATACTTCATTTAAGACTCAACTTTCATGATATTGAGTACAACACTCATGCATGTAATGCGTACTTACAATATATACTTGATACTTATCTCTTAAGTATCTGAACTTTATGCATAAAAGTTTTCTATACACGATCTGTTTATACTGCCCTGGGCATCGCATGAACTTTTTACATTTTAGAAATTTGAAATGAAATGTTAAATATAACTAGTAGCGAATAACTAATACAATTCTGAATATTGCAAGGCGTGGATACAAAGCTTTGTCTATATTCCTGAAGCTTTTACAATCAACCGGTTAGACTATTCCCTTAGGATACTCAAAAACTATATAACGAACAACTTTTTCACTTTAAGTATCGTTTGAAATCTCTTTAGTCTTTCAACCTTTTTCTTATGTATCTCAAACAGAATACTAAATCACCTTGTAAAACTATACAATTCAATTATAAAATAAAGTTTGTTTGTGGAGTGAAAAGTTTTATGTACATTAACGTCAAAATAAAGATTATTTTGACGAACCTTATATATATGGTTTGTTGCCTGGGTTGTCTGGAAGAGATTGCTTATTAACGATAAGGCCGCCGGTTGCTCTTATGTGCTAACATCTATTAACATTATCTACTCTACTGTTTTAGTGCAGCAAAGTGTGAATAAATAGATAAATATATTACATGCTCATTGCACAGCGGTCGGGAGACGTTTGTTAGATTTCTGGTTTTGACGTCGTCACATGAATGTATTTTGTATGTATATTGTTAAAACTTTTATAAATTGGCAAAACCGTACGATATATTTTTAAAATATTCAATTTATTGTATAAACCGATTCTTTATGACCGGACGAGGCCGGATTATATAGCTCTGGGAAAACAAATACAATGTGGTGAATTATTTTAAAAATGGAGTTATTTCGTGTGATAGAAGCGAAAAGGATTCTGGGTCGTATAAAGATTAAAACGGTTCATGTAATTATATAAAATTATAATTGGCTTCAGACTTTTATTTCACGAAAGTTTGTTTTGAATATTTCAAGTTATTTGATAAATATATTAATAATGTTTATTCTGTTTAGAAATAATCGTAAATCAATGAAAATGTATCCCGTAATTCACAGGCGTCATTTTGAATTTTAAGACATTAGTTTAATACAAAGAGTGTCAAAATATTGTAAAATAATGTTTATTTGTTAGGTGGATTTTATTATTGTTATTATTATTTGTAGGCATACTGGTGGCAAAAAGATATAAGCAAATTAAAAACCCTCTCGTACGACAGAAAATTGTCTTACGCTTCACTTACAGCAACGGACAACGACGGAATACGGTGATCACTGAAATATTATAATAATATAATTGTGGCCTACAACTGTTAACAGAACCGCTGTTATGCCCAAACTCACCACAATACTCAGTAAACGTTGCATGCGACAATCAATTTGCATTGGCGAAGCATTCCGGGTCACTTAAATTCCTTTAGGTTGCGACTGAATTATATAATACGACTCAGGAATTATGAAGTAATTAATTTATTTTTAACAAAACAGTCCACCTCGAATATAAGCGTTTATTAGATGTAAGAAGAAGAAATACTTTATAGTTACAATAATTTATATTTCTTATATAAATTGGTATTGATTATCTGTTTTGGTACTAATTAATAAATGCTTTACAGTTCGTTTTTTCAGCTTTAACCAAAACAGTTGGGCGTCTTTTTTGGCTAAATCATTGGCTAAACCCAAGAAATGATTGATTCCTTTCCTTCCTCACAACCTTACTCTTGGAAAGTTTCTTTTGAGTAAATCGTCAGCTGATTTTTTTGTCAAAAAAAGAAAATAAAATTTCCTGGGTTTCGTGTGTTGTCTGGAAGAGATCGCTTATTAGCGATAAGGCCGCCCGTTGCTATTATATGTACTAACATCTGTTAATGTCATATGCTTCTAGTGTTTAAGTGCGATAAAGTGTAAAAAAAAATAAATAAATAAAATTTCATCAACTGTATATATAAATAATATGTAAGTACTAACCCCATGTCACTTTGATATCAATTGATAGAGAAATATTGAAGGCTGATGTGAATTGTAAACAGACGTTCTAACGGCAATGCGTGGACAAGGGAGTGACAAGCGTATGGGATATTGGTACAATTCAATATTTGATAATAAAAAATAAATGTTCCTAAGTTCCCAATTTATTTATGTTAAACATTATTGCCTTATACATATATCGTATAAAAAAGTTTGATTTCGTTCTCATTGGAGTAGAGATTTGGGGTACAAGTGCACAAGAATTAAATAGGGATCGTCTGGTAGTGAGTACCGATGACCCAAGAGCTAGTGTTATTTTTTCAAAGTCGGCATGGTACTCTGCCACAAGGTTAACTCTTTTAATTGTCTTTTACATTTAAAATTTATTTTAATGCTATTTATTTTATTTTTTTATATACAATCTAGAATATTAATTCAAACATTTTTCATATGTACAATTGAGAAATATTTATTGTATGCTCACAGGTTGTATAAATTACAATAAAATACAGAAAATATTTGTTTTAGACGTGAATTTTTTTAACGATGTTTAGAGTTTATATAAACCTTAATGTATTTGAAATTTTCATTTGGTACTACGCTTTAATGTGAATAACTCATTGATATATGTGGTCTGAACATAATAGCTGCCGAAATTATGCTGATATTTTCCGTTATTAGCGTGAATAATTTAGAATTTATATTTCCGTAAATAAAAGCAAATGTATTAAATAAAGACCTTTTGACATTTGTTTAAAAACAAAATGGTCGTCTAAATGAAAGTTAAGATCTACTGGGAAATAAAACGCCTAGCCAGACTTTATTATTCACAAAGCTTTTTAGTACAAACAATAAAATATGAAATAATCATTTCTACATTTTCGCTGAAATATTAACGCTTGAATTCAACTTAATTACACAAAGCTTAGTATTATTATTATATTTTAAAAAAATATACCGATTTAACTTTTATTTAAAAAATACTAACATACAATGAACCGTAGTTATAAATTTTATTATTAGTATTTATAAAGGATATACTATTTCTAAGTTGTTTATGTAAAAAAACATTATATATATATAATTTTATATTATATATTTATAATATTAAAATATTATATATTTTTTAATTTCGAACAAGAGTGACTTGAGAGGACTCAATCTTAAGACTTATATACTGATTAGTTTTGTCATACAAGGCTTACTTTACCTTCTTCTCTGTTATTGAATAATTATAGTAACAGACAGAAAAAATATGTCTTCAATTTACGGGGGGAGCGTAACCCCTGAACTTTACACAGCACTCTCCTTACAGTTGGGGTCGCTGTCAATTGGATATCAAATACACTACACTGCAAATGAAATTTTAACATTTTACCGAGGGGATGACATTTACGGAGTAAAATATAAATATCATTTTCACAAAGGCATTAAAATGTGATTGTTTTTTTATAGAACAGAACTAACGGGAATCTCAAAGAGTTACCGCCATTTAAAATTGTTATGGATAAATTTTAATGAAATCTGAAAGGTAATTTTTCCTGATTGTGCACCCTATGGCTACACCATGTAAAATACAATCTAGTCTAAAGACTAATGAGTTATATTAATTTAACCTAAATTCAGAAATAAATTAAAGTAAGAATGTGTCCATTAACACTTTTCTTATTGTTTCTATTAAGGCGAAGACACTTTGTTATTGTGTTATTTATGAATGATACACATTCACTGCACTGAAAGATAAATGCGAACAAAAAAAACTATATATATATATTTAAAATTCACACCATTCTGTATGCATAGCCACCAGCCTTGCACATATTGCAAATGATCTTCCTTTAGCAAAGCTAAAATTGAACACAAGAAAGTTGACATTTTTGGATAAGGAATAATATTTTTAGTATGAGGAGATTTTTGAAAAAGCTACCTTTAAAATTCGTTATTAGGAAATTTTCTATATAACAAATACACATTTGTTAATAATAATAATAAATGTTAAACTAATAATGATAATAATACTAATAATGTTAAACCACACGGTTTAACATTCTTATATGTTAATATGCACCACAACTAAAAACAACACAGTGTATTGCCAGTCGAAATTTAAATAGACTAGAAAAATACTTCCAGCTTTGTGGTCCTACGCGTGACGATATATGAGATCATTCGGAAAAACAATACTCTTTGTCTTCTGTACCATTTCGGGTAACTGATTGAGTTGTCCTGGCAATGACGGCAGCATTCAGCTGTAATGAATTGGTCTTTACGTTAATAAATTTTATTTATTATTTAAAAAAATATTAAATATATGTGATATAAATAATTTTAGAATTTGCATGTTATAATTAAATATTTGCACTAAAGATACATAAAGAAAATCACTAAGTGAAAATATCCGCCTCTGCAGGGTGGCAATTTCCCTCAAGATGGTTTAACGAAAGATATGACCGGAGATTGTGAGGTTATAATTTATATCTGACGGTAAACTTGTAACGGGGCCTAATAGTGCATATAAGACAACTAATATCTTGACATAACACTTATATATAATAACATAGTGTTGTCCATACGCTTACATCTTTCAGACGCATACATTTTCTGGCTAGTCAACCTAAATAATATCTTACACTACAATAGATCAATAAATAGCCAGAAGCCCAAAATAGACATAACTTCAAGCTCATAAAAAACACTTAAATATAATACAGTTGCCTGTATGAAATCACTTTTAATTCGTTGCACTCCGCTCTTTTTCAAGTTAGTAGTAAAAGTTTATTTTCTTTTCTTTTATGTCGTTGTTAAAATAGATAAATGATAACTTCAATAAAATACTTCAGACACGACCTAGAATTTATCCCAAGAAGTCGTCAATATATGTGTGGAGTATACAGTACTCGTGATTGGTAAAGTTTTGATGGATAAAGTTCTCTATGCAATAGAGGCTTGTATTTAACATCATACAACACATATAACTTCTGAGACAGTGGTTTTGAAGACAATGCAACACGCGAAGAACTAAAAAGAATATGAAACCTGAATTTATAGTGTGTAAAGTAGGTTGTTGTCGATTTAACACAACTCATTTCATACATAGGTCTTGTTTCTGATGGTCTTTTCACTTAGCTTGTAGCATTTATTTAAACATATTGATATATAAATAAAGTATGTTATGTAAATGTAGCCAATATAATTCCCATACGTTAATAATAAAAGAACAGATTTTTTTTTTTATTGAGAATGTAATTCAACTACAATAAATATTGATTGTGAACCAATAGCGTGTTAAAAGTATCCGATTTCTTAGAAAGACATCAACGTTGGTGTTCGCGGATGTGAAAACTACAATTGACTAAAAACTACTTCGAGGCGCTGAGACAAGTTGGCTGGCGGAACGCCAGTGTTTGTAAGAAGTTCGTCGCAACTTCGCGATACGGATACCTAGAAAGCTTCCTGCTCTGTCATTAGATACTGACATCCCTTGTTCCAGTTGGAACGTTCTGGAATTCTAAAACGAACCTTCGCATAGAAATTATATCATCCGTGAAGGGTATTGGAGGATTGATTAAATAAGCAAATTCATGTATGCAATTTTCCTTAAGAAGATAAGTGTAACTTAATACAGTATTATTGTAAGTAATGTTATAGTGGCTAATTTCAGATTAAGCAGTTTTTATGAAGGTTGATTTGTATGTTTTTTTTATCACCTCGCTATCATCTAGTTTATTAAAGTATCACGTGACTTACCAATCAAAGTCAAACGGCATAAAAAAGAGTTCGTTTCGCAAATTTCGAATCGTTCTAAATAGATGTAATGCAAAAAAAAAGTATCTTCTTCAGCACTTAAAGTAAACTCTTCGTTTTGTTGTTTACGGTAAAGGTTCTCCTTTGCGAGGAATTGAATCTACATTAATAGATTTCCTTATGAATCTTAATAGTGAGGTTTCCGAGAAAATTATTTACTACATCGGAAGGAGATTGCTATCGCCTAAGGGTAATGTTATCATGAGAACTTAATTATGAACATAAGGACGAAATAATATTCAACTTACGAAATACGTGTATTAATACCAATACTTTCCACAAACAACTTCAAAAATCAATTAATAAAATGTTATGTGCCCTTTTGTAGCAATAATACTTCATTTATTTCAAATACGCATTATATACAACTCAAGGGATTGGGGAACGACACATATTAGACATCCAATATGGTACTGAAGCAGTACCGAATACAACACTCATCAAGGATGCATCTCCCACTTTCTTATGAGAGACTCCTTGCGTCGTTTTTGCTTACTACTGTGCCTCTGTGGTTTTACTTTCTGGATACATTCAAAGTATCTTTACTTACTGAAAGAAGATGAGCGTCACTTACCTTAGTTTACCTCACTTACCTCAATTTATGATCACGTAATAACAAGAACTTAAGACTATATACAGATAAAAGCAGACGCTAATATATAAGTTACGAATGGCACATTTGTATCTAACGTATAAGCCAAGGAAAGATATATAACGGTGTTATATTAAAATGAATCTGAAAGCCACGCTCAATCAATTCTAAACTGAAGCGTACTTGGATATTTCATTTCCAACCCTTTTCCCGTTCGTTACAGTAATACGGAAAGCCGAATGGTTTTTAAAACCTTTTTTACTTTTAGGTCGAGAAATGTTTGTATATAGATTCTCGTTGTTCTAATTAAGTGTTGCCTTAATTATTTTCATGGTAATGAATTATAAACTGAAGCGATTTACAATATGTATTTTCAAAAAAAAATACCAATTTTTTGTGTTACAAAAATATACATTTCTATACATGATTTAAATTTTCGTATCAAAACCTAAATTTATATAGATTCTGTACCAGAATTGCGCAAAAATTTATCAATGTCCACCCACTAAAAACAGATTTAAATTAACGTAACCAAAGTCAGGGCAAATGAACAGCTAATTAGCATGGATATAGCAAAGGCTATTTTAGTTGCAAATGAAACCTACTAATTATTTAGTTTAGCGAACACTGTTACACGATTAAATTTATTCGCTACAGCAAAATTTATTCACATTGCATAGAAATCTATACTAATAATAAGACAGTAAAAATCGAAAAACTGTACATTAAATATTTTTCAAAAAAACTGAAAGGAGGCAATTAAAGAAGAGTCATAGAAACCAAAAAACCAATTTTTGGAATTCTTGTCTGTCTGTCTGTCTGTCTGTCTGTCTGTCTGTCTGTCTGTCTGTCTGGTACTTTATAACTTGAAAACTACTGAACGGATCTGATCGCGGTTTTCACAGTTGGATTATATATAATTAGGAGCGTTGTCAAAAGTTTATTTTGACAAAATCGGTTAAGAGAAAAAGAAGTTATGGTCAATTGAAAATTTACTTCAACCACTGCTTCAAAAATTTTAAACACTTATATTGATTGATTAGTTATATATTGTTAAATATGTTCTAATATAAGTTAATCTTAATATGAAAACTTATGAGAGGTAACAAAAATAACAAATAACGCAGTGCGCGCGGGCGCGGTTGAAGTGTTGAACAATGTGCTCGATGGATGGCGTTGATAAAATTCGTAGATTTATTTTATTTTTTTATTTCTTAAACCTATACAGCTTATCAAAAACAGTTTACACAATAAAAATAGATTAAGAATAAAGCCAAAATAAGGTTAAAATATTGAACCGGAAATAGAATCTAATATATATATATATACACATGAACAAGTGGAACTATGTGAAGTACGAACATTTTAGTGTGTGTGTGAGTATCAGTGTGTGCAATGGTGTTGCTGTGTGAGTGAGTGTGCGAGGTTGAGTCTTACTTTTTTTTTAAAGAACTTCTACTTAGGCCAAATATATCCATCGCGGTATTAAGATGCTCCATTGTGTAATGACTACCATGCACTTCAAACTTTCATTAACGTTTTACCCTATGATTATTTTGAGTGAACACTACCTATACCAACAAGTAAAAGGAAACGAGTGAAAAGACGTTTATCGTTTGTCCGCTCCCATTTTTCCATCTACATCCTTAACGTTAATGAGGTTTACCTTTTAATATTTGGCCAAGCTAATAAGTAATAACCTCACAAGTACGTGTTTCGTACTCATAACTTCGTAAGATTTTTCTTTCAACTCTTAACCGCTGAGGAGTTTTACCTTCCATCATCAGCTCATCCACATAAGAAGATGACTATCAGAATATATAATTGTCAGGAAAATAATTGCCTGTAAGTTAATTTTAAAGTTGCTTTCGATTTCCCTGAATCATCGGATCCTGATTACGGGACTAAAATAATAGTCATTATCCCTCCTTTTTTATCTAATTAAAATACATCTTTGTAAAAGGGAAACGTTTTTCAACATTGGTCTATTCGATGGCTAAGAAGCAACAAAGTTTTTATATGAACTTAAGCCGACTTAGAAACGCTTTAACTTAAGACAAGAGAAAGATGACAGATGACAGGAGACAAATGACATATGACAGAAGACAGATGACAAAAGACAGATGACATATGCCAGGAGACAGATGACAGGAGACAAATGACAGGAGACAGAAGACAGGTGACAGGAGACAGATGACAGGTGACAGATGACAGATGACAGATGACAGCTGACAGGTGACAGATGACAAATGACAAATGACAGATGACAGATGACAAATGACAGCCAACAGGAGACAGTTGACAGATGACAGGAGACAAATGACAGATGACAAGAGATAGATGACAGCCGACAGGAGGCAGATGACAGCCAACAGGAGACAAGTGACAGGAGACAAATGACGGATGACAGATGACAGATGACAGATGACAGATGACAGATGACAGATGACAGATGACAGATGACAGATGACAGATGACAGATGACAGATGACAGATGACAGATGACAGATGACAGATGACAGATGACAGATGACAGATGACAGATGACAGATGACAGATGACAGATGACAGATGACAGATGACAGATGACAGATGACAGATGACAGATGACAGATGACAGATGACAGATGACAGATGACAGATGACAGATGACAGATGACAGATGACAGATGACAGATGACAGATGACAGGTGACAGATGACAGATGACAGATGACAGATGACAGGTGACAGATGACAGATGACAGATGACAGATGACAGGTGACAGGTGACAGGTGACAGATGACAAATGACAAATGACAGATGACAGATGACAAATGACAGCCAACAGGAGACAGTTGACAGATGACAGGAGACAAATGACAGATGACAAGAGACAGATGTCAGATGACAGCCGACAGGAGACAAATGACAACCAACAGGAGAGAGATGACAGATGACAAAAGACAGATGACATATGTCAGGAGAAAGATGACAGGAGACAGGATAAAAATGACAGCTAACAGGAGATAGATGACAGCCGACAGGAGGCAGATGACAGGAGACAGGAGACAAGTGACAGGAGACAGATGACAGGAGACAGGATAAAAATGACAGATGACAGGAGATAGATGACAGCCGACAGGAGGCAGATGACAGCCAACAGGAGACAAGTGACAGGTGACAAATGACGGATGACAGATGACAGATGACAGATGACAGATGACAGATGACAGATTACAGATGACAGATGACAGATGACAGATGACAGATGGCAGATGACAGATGACAGATGACAGATGACAGATGACAAATGACAGATGACAGATGACAGGAGATAGATGACAGCCGACAGGAGGCAGATGACAGCCAACAGGAGACAAGTGACAGGAGACAGGATAAAAATGACAGCCGATAGGAGGCAGATGACAGCCAACAGGAGACAAATGACAGCTAACAGGAGATAGATGACAGATGACAGATGATAGATGACAGATGACAGGTGATAGGAGACAGGTGACAGGAGACAAATGACAGCCGACAAATGACAGCCGACATGAGATAAATGACAACCAACAGGAGACAGTTAATTTGAAATTTATCTCGATTTCCCTGAATCATCGGATCCTGTAAAGCTACATCATCCCTGAGTAACACATAATTATATATAATTCCAATTGTAACAAGTTTTAGCCCGTGAACGAAAGCCCTGTCGAGATCATTAAGAAACGCTATATACTTAACCAAATTACACGTGGGCGAAGCCGCCGGCGGAAAGCTAGTATATTATATAACAAAGTTGTTTACTTAATATTAAATAACAATATTAACAGAGTTGCTATAAACAAATAATTTAAACACATTTGGTTTGTATGAAAAAGATTTTTTTTATTCCAGTTATGAGTTAAACTTTTTTCGTAAAAATGTTTATTTAATATGTTATTTTAAATCGATATAAATTTGTTGATTTTCTCAAACATTTGCAACTAAAGAGATAAATGGGAAACATAAGATCGAAAATAACTTATAAGGTATATTTACTACATTTTCTACTGCATTTTTTAAATTAAATTCTTCTTTGCGATCAAGCGAATATAGCCTAAGGATTACTTAAGCGTCGTTAAGTATTTATATAAAAATATAAAACTCTTAGGTTAAAATATCTCAGTATATTTTGTAAACTGTACCTGTTTTTGGCATTGGAAAGGGATGGCTAAAAGTATTTTTATTTTAAATACTATGTAAACGTTTTCACTGCTTGGAGCTTTGAATGAGTTTTGCATTGTGAACGGGCATACCTTGTTTTTTGGTCACGAAGGATTTTACGGGAAATTTCAGCGGTGTTTTCATTCAAAACAAAGCAGTTTCGGGTTTGCAAAAGTACAATCAATCACTTATGAGAACAAAGCAAATGCATACATTTTATCCAAAGGAGTGTTCGTTGATTCACTTTCAGCTGAGTACAGTTTTATACATTTTACCTATGAACTGGTATAGAAAGAATAAAGGAAATCCAAATAATATTTACATAAAGCTATAATTTAGCTTATATTGATATCCATTTTTTGCCAAGATATAGGACAAAGAGGCTTACAAGTACATTCTTAGAAAATAAAATAAATCTTTTCGGTTCATCGTAGCGGAAGACATTCACTTGGGGAAACGATGGAAGGGAAATTTTAGAATACCTTATCTGAATGGTGTGTTTTGTTCTAAGAAATAAAAATGGCATTGTTATTTGTTTACACGTCAAAAAATATCGCTTCAATTGAATATCGTAATTATTTGTTATTATGCATGTTACGTCTTTTTTTTATTTATACAGAAAATATCTTGTTTACTGTTAGCGTTAGCGTAAACATCTCTCGGCGTCCTTAAAGTGTTAGTCATATAATTGTGAAAAAAATATTATGTACTTTTAAAATAAATAGAAGTTAAAAATATCTTTGAATATGCATCCTTATATAAATATTCAATTACTTTAAATACTAATAATAAATTCTCGTCTATGGAATTTAATTTAAAGAGAAGTCTTTAACGTCTTACTCTGTGGAAAAAAGTCAATGTGTTCATTTCTGCTTCAATATCAGCATATTGAACGCTCGAATTGGAAAATGGTGAACAATTTTTTTTTATTATATCCCTAACCTATACAGAACACTACCACAGATTACATATTAATTATAAAATATTAAACAAGGCCAATATGACAAATCTAATATACAAGAGTTATAACAATAATCACAAACATATGACATGAGATATTTTAAGTGAGGAACGCGCATTTAATGTGAGTTGTGAGTGCTAGTGTGTGTAATGGTGTTGCTGTGTGAATGAGTGAGGTGTTGAATTTTGAATGGATCTCTTTTATGGCTAAATATATATAATGATATAAAGGATTTATTATAGGTTGCGGAAAACAAATCGGAGCTCTGTTTTCTAATACAATCATTTGGTTTTATCAAAGAAACAAAATCATTGCGTCGTTATGAGTAAAAATATATTATCTTTTTTTTCTAATTTAAAATAGTTTATACTTATATTGATATGTTTGATATAACAAAGGGGACAAACATGTATATTCAAGGAATTTGTTTTCTTATTTTTTTCGTATGTTCGTTCGTTGCCATGGATACGCTGTGCAATCGGATAACAAAGATCAGAAGGACGATTATCATATATATTTATATGAACGAATGTCAGACGGCAACCACATTATTTATTTATTTTCCCGCTTTATTTAAATTCAATACAAGAAATGAAACTCATAAAATATTGCAATAGTATGAATTTTAACATATTTTACACCCATTATATTATATATTATTATATACCTTTATTGTAGTAAAATTATTAAGATGTTGATAAGATTTATATTATTTTAAATCTGTAGCACTAGCTTAATACCCATTAAATTTTTTAAGGGTGTTTTTGCGTTATATTTATAAGCAGTGAATAGCTAATGATTCCATTATTAGTAATAAGGATGACTGGAAAAGAGCATCCCCATAAATCTAACCGTGGTATCTGCATTGAAACTCATGAAAATTCACACCCTTGTCCGAACTCGACAAATGAATCCTGACGAGGGTCAGCAGACATGGAAATAAATACGCCTATTCGTATCGTGTTTTGTGCCAGGATTTCTGTCTTTTCTGTATTTTATAATATAGAATATGCCCACGTTTATATAAATTTTGAATTTAGAACCTTAAGAATTGTTACGTTAAACCTCTTTGTTGTATTTTATTTATATATCACACGATATATAATAATATATATATTAATATTGGGTTAGAAACCATACACCACTTGCTACGGTCCTTCCATATCTCTCTCGCTTCCCTTATTTTAATTTTCATCATACATGCTCGGTAGTTTCAGATGCTTTTGACCTGTTCGGTGTTTCCTAAAGATTAATTCAAATTATATACGTAGTATAAATAAATGGAATGTAGGTACTGCTTTTTTTGAGTGACGTTTTGTAATGCCGATAATTGATATTAAGAAACTAATCGGTAACGAACGACGGTCGAATATCGATTTGAAAAAAGGCATTCCATTTTCAAATGAGTTCTTTTGTTTTCCTCAGCCTTGGCTTTGCGGTTGTGTAACGTTGTTTTCGTAATAAAACGTTTTAGCCGACGTGGCTGGCGCGTGCGGACGGCGTGAAGCAAATTGATGGTGCACTCCATCGCCAATGAAATGGCCCTTCAAAACGTACGGCCACTAAGTGAAATTCACGTTTGATTAACTTTCGCAATGCTCAAGAGCGCTCTAAGTTCGTCTAAAGATCGAATGCCGTGCCAATCATGAACAGTTAGCTACCAAACTTTATTACAAACTGTAAGTTTAAATGAAGACATTTATGAATTGATTAAAAGGCAAATTATTACTGCGCTTTCAATTTTGTTGTAAGTTACCAAGAATAATTTTAGTTTGAATCTTTAATTATGGATATTAATTTGTACTTAAAAATAAGAGCAATCTCTAACAAAATTAAGTCCAGTTTAAATAAGTCTTATGTAATACAATTTATGTGATATAATATTTGTTGTGTTTAAGGACAATGGAAATGCTTATATTTAGTATCAGCACGCTTGAATGCCTTCTGTCTCCGGCCGTTATCTTAGAAATTATGTGTTCGTAACAAACTACCAAGGGCCAGTTTCCAATTTATTATCTGTTAAATCGTTTTGCTAAATCAACATTACTACAAAATCGAATCTGAGGAAACCTTTGTCTATGAAATTCATAAAATTTATTTTTTTGAACATATACATTTGTAACTGTGGTTTGTAAATTAAAATTCAATATGAAAGTTTATTTTTTAATTAAAAATATATTACTGGGATTTCTTTTGAATGTTAACTGTGTTAATTTCATTGTACAGTTTACCAATAACATAATGTTTAACAATTACTTCGGAAGCAATTATTAAATTTGTATTTATTTAAGCATATATGTTAATCTATTGTATTGGTTTCTGTTTGCAGCTGGCTATCGACTGGGTATGTTATTGATATTGCTTATTCTGAATACCAGGTACGGGCAATCAAATCAATAAAGCAGTTTAATATAGCCAGGAGAACGCTTACATATTATACTCATATATTATTATCGAGTTTTAAGAATGGATTACGATTTTGTTTTGTGGTAATGTCCTCTACTGAATGTGTCATTATATTTCATAATGAATAGCTTAGTACCTTTACTAAAATATATTTCTAAATTACATTGGATCTATGCTGCGTTTTTTCGAATGCAGTTGATCAAAAACATACTACTACTAGCGTTCTAAGGCCCCATGTCGGGGCATAGGGCAGATATGACCTTACTCCATTCTGCTCTCTCTGTGGCCTTTCGTTTAAGCTCACTCCAAGTCAGGCCCATATGTTTGGCTTCCGCGATGACAGATCGCCGCCAGGTCTACTTGGGTCGGCCTCGTTTGCGATGTCCCAGAGGATTCCAGTCCAAGGCTTGCCTTGGGATATGGGACGGATCTCTGCACAAAGTATGACCGAGCCAGCTCCATTTGCGACGCCGAATCTGCACATCAACAGGATCTTCGTGATACATTCTCCAGAGGTCTATATTGGCGATATTGTTTGGTAGGCATCGGTTCGCATTGGAGCTGGTTGGTGATCGGCTTAGTAACTTTCCAAGTCTCACATCTATACAGCAGTACGCTTTTAACATTGGAGTTAAATATTCTTAATTTCACTCTACGAGAGAGGTGTTTCGACTGCCATATCGGACGGAGACACGCAAAGGCTTCTTTTGCTTTGGCAATCCGGGAAGTTATGTCTAAGTCTATTCCTCCAATCTCTGGCACGATACTACCAAGATATGTGAAGCTTGTTATTCTCTCCACTACTTCATCGCCAATGAAGAATGGTGGCTGTCGCGCGCTCCACTTCTCATATCCCTAGTCTTTTGCACGTTAATTTTAAGGCCAACCCTAGCTGCTTTTTTAGCAGCTAGGATCAACAACATATAATACACAAAACATGTTTATAGAAATATTCGGATTTAAAAAAAAACGGTTTAACGTTAGTAAGCTAATTTTGAATAAGAGAACTTTCTTTAACTATCTATAGAATTTATTATCACGTGTTGATTAAACATTGGAATAACATTATAATAAAACATTAATGTTTTTTTTTATTGATCCCCAATGTTAAATACAAATGTACCCGGCAGTACAATAAAAGCTGTATTATCTGTTGTTTATATAAGGACGTTGTCACATCCACGACCCTTAGTGAAGTGGGTGAAAGGTGTCTTGCATTAACTTTATTCGATTGTTATGGGTCCGTTATACTAGGATAAAAAATCAAATTACAAGCATTACAATACTAATGGATAACAATACTATGGACAAATAATAATTTTTTTTTAAAGCTGTCGAGTTTCATGTATTGCCTTTCGAATCGGTGGTAAGACAAAAAAGAAGATATTTTGTATTGTCGAATTTTAGTAAATTATCAATAGCCTTAAGTTAATAACAGCCATTAGTATCAATCGTCTATATATATCCTGCTAGTATGCTTCCCAATCGTTAAAACACCTTTATAATCTAAGACTACTATGTAAATTATTTTCATCTGTGAATATTTTAATAGAGAGTATATATTCATTCATTCACACTTTATTGCACTTAAACAGTAAAAGTAGATGATGAGATTAGATGACAATACATATAAGAGCCTAGCCACATTGGTCTTATCGGTAATAAACGAACTTTTCCACGCAATCCACATAAGGCAACTCACATGTATATCATAATAAAATTATTTAATTTAAAATTTTCAGTTTAATTATCCTGTCTTCTTCCTTTCACTTATGAGCTATTTATATAAAACGTGTATTAAGTTAAGTTAAGTACATAACAGGTTTACGAAAAAAATCGTAAACCTGTCTACGTATTTAGCGTTTATAATTTAAATATTGTAAATAATTAAAAAAAAATTACGTATCATGGTTGCAGACTGACCTAATATAGTAATGCGCGATAATGACTTATCCGTCGCAAATTGCCTGCCCAGTCACACGGCCATGTGTGGATTAAAAGCGTACACCACAGATTACTAAAAACAGTATAAACATATTACACGCGCAGACTTTTAAATTATCTATCTTAATTTTATACATTTAAACAAATATTAAATTTGTATTTATTTTTTATATTATTTGTAATTAAAATATTGTTATTAAATTAAGCTTAATATATTCAAATGGCATATAATATATGTTAGTCTTGGCAGAGCTTCATCATTGTTTATTTAATTATTCTGCATGCGTGATGTAGTGGTATAGGAATTTGCACATTCTAAATATATTAATTATTGAATTAAAAATTTTAAAAGTTTGCCAAACATGCTCAAATATTGGCAAATGTAATATTGCACAATAATATTTAATACTGCAACGAGCATACTTATTGCTACTTAGCGATCTCTTTCATTAAAAATAAATGTCAAAAATTAAGAAACGAGTTCGGAAATTAATATAGTATTAAAGGGCATAGATATTCATAGTAATGAATAATGTAATAATAACAAGTGGCAGTAATAATAATACGACGCTGACAGAATATGCATATATAGCTGTCTTTTGTGACAATGTAGTTTGACAGTGGCTTGAATGAGCTGGCTTATGTGGCTTTATATTTCTATGCGTTTTTATTTAAAATACTGAACGATTATATTCCTATGCAACGCGATGGGTGCTAATCAGTAATCCGACGTGCCGTGCGTGACACTCACAAATCATAATCAGAGCGCATTAGTACTGGGAATGAGCGACACTGTTATAATTATGTTTCAAACTAAAATTATGAAATCAAGGCACGTATTCTCGTGGCGCGTATATTAGAGAGTACACAATGCAAACGGTTAAATTTAGTTCTTGAATCATAAATATTGTTTTAAAGAATTACTTTTTCGCTATGTATGGTACGAATATTACAATTCAATTAATGAGCTATGAGCACCAAACATTAAATATAAATTGTACCATTTATAAATAAAATGCGGTATTATATGGAACTACTTTTAAAATTGAATAATATTATGACTATTATACTCACCGTAGAATCTTATAATTCAATTAAAGGGGCTTGGGGGCGTTATATTGTCGGGCGTAGCGAGGATATAGCACAGATTTCTAAAATTTATGACGATATAAATAAATACATGGTTATATATCTCATAAAAAATAATTGGAGTCTGTCTACCTTAAAGGGCAATATTATTTACTTTACTTTACACAGGGTTCAGCTTACATAATAGGACCACATCTAATTACATTAAAAAAAGCTCAGATAAAAGTATAAATTAAAGCATTCTAACAATTATATTCTTGAAAACTCTCTAAATATTTATATATGCTCTATATATAAATATATTTTATTCAAGTGAAAAGACGAAACACTCTTAACGTACGTACGTGATGTGGTATCAGTGCTTTTAGTTTGGAATTACTCAGACGTACAGCGGTCATAAACTCCCTTCTAGCCATTTTTCAGTTTTATGGTGCAATGGTACATTTGTATTTTTTAATTGGTTACAAGTTATTTCTTTATTACATAACAATCTCATGTAGTTGCGTAGGTAAATTATTCAATTATAAACAAAAAAACATAGAGCGTCTTTCTGGGCGGCTTGTTTGATATATTTCATGTAAATCATCTATGACTCTAAACTTAATATAATTCAACGCGTTCGACTTTAATTAATTATATTTTGTAATATGTAATAATAGTTATCTTTATTAAAAAGTTGCTATGAATACAAACAGAGAGACCACGGAGGACTTTAAATTCAATGCATGATATTAAAAATTGGGACACTAGATGAAATCAACTCTGCAGTACTTGAGTTTACGTAAAAACCATTTACTCTACAAATCCATCGCCTGATGTCAAAATATCTATTTTATTTCATCGGCATAAGAAAATATAAAATTGCGCTTTTAGGGAAACTTAAAAAAAACATGCACCATAAACAAACAGAGTCGTGACCCTTATGATTTTGATGTGTATGTGATCAATAATCAAGCCGAGCAATGCTTTGAAGTTCGACCCGTATCATTCAACTTGATTCGGACATGTATTGCAGAGCTATTTAGATTGAGTAGAGTGATTCTCAAGTGTTTTATAAAAATTTAATTAAATCCGTATTTACTAGAGTACAGTATTGTTATCTCTAAATAGTCAATCAGCTAAGTTGCTCATACAAAATTAATACAAATCAGAAACATTCACACACTAACGGTCAGCCCCGAGTCATCATAGCATTTAATGACATATAAGCTTTCTATTAGATATAAAATCACAGACAACAAATTTTCTCATCACACAAATGTCAAACTCGCGTTTAGTGGAATCTTTAAATGAACTATTAAACAGGTTATTAAGTAAATGTTAATTAAAATTCAAACAGAGAACAATAATGTAAGCATTCGTTCCGGAACGAAAAACAAACAATCCTGATAAAAAAATTGTATCAAACCAGCATTGTGATACAAACACAGACAGACCTGACCTACATACCATGTTTTGGTTTTTGGGAGTCTTTCTCTAATATCCTGTATAGTGACACTAGACAGCTACTTAAATACACGTGAAACGATTTAATTAAGTAATATTATGTTTATATTACTACTATAGTAACTGGATCGAAAAGACAATTGGAATTTGGTGGTGACAATTTTAATAGCCATTTGCCACAATGGTAAAATATTTGATATAAAGGCGAAATGATAATGGTTTGGTCAAATTAGTATTGAATTTAACAACCGGATATGGTAACTGCTGGTTTTGAAATTGTTCAAATTATTCAACTAAATTGTCAATTTATTTTATGGTCATAGGTAATTTTTAAAGGAGTCAATTTCGCGAGAAGGATTTAAATTTCTGTTAATGTACTATAAAAGGTTAAGGTCAAGGTTAAGGTCTAACGCAAAATGGTATTGTTTGTTGTTTATTTGTTGTGACATTGAAAAAGACCAGCCGTAAACATGTATTTAACACAATAGAACAAAAAAACACAATGTTTTTGTAATACTTATTTTGAAAGAAGGTAAGCACCCGCTACATTAGTTTTGTTAAGTAACTTTTAATTCGATTAGTTTCTCGTAGACTTGTAAGAGGTTTTAGTAGCAAGGCTTTCTTCACAACACTTAACCAACAAGTAACAAACTTAATAACAAGTATTTACGAACTCAATTAATCGTATTTTAGGTGTTTAGTTAACAGGTAAAAATCCTCTTTTGTGGATTGTATTGTAATAATGTGTAATCATATTTATAACATATTGTAGAGGACAACGCTATAAGGATTGTGCCAAGGATATGCTTTCAATCAGCTGATAATAGCTATCATGACTCGGTTTTGAATTGAGCATATATTTGACATCACTGATACAGGTCGACACGCTAAAGCTCAAGCGCATTTTACTATTATTTAAGTTCTCATAATATTTCATTAATTTGTCACTCATGACGAAAGGTAGGCTTGCGGATTAATTTCAGTGAGAATAAAAAGTAACTTTAATCTGTTATTATGTACAGTATCTTAATTGTAATATGTATAAACTAATAATAACTTAATGTTGGTTTCAATATTATGTATACGTGCTACTATTGTTTTTATTCGAATACTAGAACTTTTTCAATATTTAATCCATTTGATTTGAAAGCGAAATATTTTATCAGTTATATAACCATAGTTATATCAGCGCGATAATCTTTTTCATAGTAAAAATATAATTCGTTTTTAAAATTTAACATCAAATTGGATTCATGAATTGGGATAAACCAATATAAGGCGTCAAAACATGAAACATTTTATTTAATATTTCAACGCTAATCGTTTTCACAGTAAAAATGTGTTATTTGGTTTTAAATTTATCATCAAATTGGAGTTTCATGAATTGGACATTCTATATAAGGCGTCCAAACATTTCAATTAGTAATTTATGGATAAAAAATTGCCTTTGAATGTAAATTCAAACAAAAAGTTGGTAAAAACCTGTAAAAAAAGATTATACCATCCAAAAGGAAACTAGCTCATAAAAATTGTAACTATTGATCAGTTTTTCTACTAACGCCTTACATATTTTATATGACGCATTACATTAAACACGAATTAATGAAGTATCATAAGATATCAGTAGATATCAAGTATCAGTAGATAGTAATCTACTTTACAAATGTAGTAATTACTATATAAGATATTCAGCAGACCAAATAATACATTTAATTAGCGATATTTTTACATTTATTATTTATTTTCCATATGTTAAAAAGGTTTGCACTATCAATTCAAAGACCAATACTTTCATAAGCCGATTTGGAAAGCACTGTTTAACCCGACAGCTTACGCCTTTGTTTTCAAATACAAAGGTCCAAAAGCCTTACAAAATACATTCTAACACATGAATAGGTCTGAAAACAACTTTAATACGAAAATTTGTACGTCATTCTCCAGCGTTTTATCAAGGGCCATTTAAAGTTTTTCTTCGAAGTTCTAAATGTTAGGAAAGTGTTTTTAGGCTACCTAAGTGGGTGCTTTGGGTAGTTTATCTTGAATCAAAGAAAGACCTTTAATGGTATAGAGGTTTCTTACATGATTTCGCTGAGGTGAAAGGCCACTTTTGGGTTGATTTTATTGTAGGTAGATTTGTACTTAAACTTTTAATTTCGAACCTTAACTTATATACTACAAATAATTATATTTGGGTATATAAATTATAGTTGGTTGGTAATAGGAATAATAATGTTTAAAAAAGACAAATCGACTAGATTCGTCTTATAAGCTGGATTTGTAGACTTGGAGATATGTGCTAGAATGGGAGACTACTATGAAGAGATTAACTGTCATATTTTAAAATATATTCGCCATGAAACATATGCACAAGCAAACTGGTTGTGTTACAAGTTCCCTCGAGTTTCAATTTGCTTGTTTACTTGCGTAAGTCATGCGAGTGGGAGTGAACATTAAAGAAAAATTAGAAATGAATATTGTCTCGCTCTCTGATCATGTTTTCACAATTTTAAGAACTTGGGTGGGTTGCTTGGAAGAGATCGCTCATTAGCGATAAGGCCGCCCGTTGCTCTTAAATGTATTTAACATCTTATATTTCTAATGTTTATGTGCAATAAAGTGTAATTAAATAAAGAATGCTTTCACATCTTAACGAAGATTTTGATGTAGCATTTATTTTGACAAACACTCGAATAATTTAAATATTTGAAAAAAAATGTTAGCAATCGTTGTTCTTTGAATCGTAAAATTAATCTCAACAATATTTGTTCGATGTAATGAATGTTCGATTGAAATTTTTTTGTAAAAAATTCTCCCCATATTTTAGCAATATTGAAGACGGAACCATTGACCTTAGAAAAATGAGAACGCAGAAATATTCGCTATTACAACGCTGACAAAGGTTCGTCCTCTGGGGAGTTTTCATTGATAAATGATTCAAAGAGAGATCGTCAATCATAATAATGTGATCTATTTTTTTATTTAAACTTTTATGAGTAATCAAAAAAACAAGCACACTACTAAGCGTTGATTCGGCGTGTTGGACAATTGAAGTTTAATACTTTTTACTGGAATAAGATAGTCGAGCTTGACCACACATGTGATATTACCACTCAATGAGATTTAACTACGAAATCTAGCGGAATTATAAAACGGAAAAGTACTTCTTAAAGGAATAAAAGACGGTACGTGTAGTGACCTTTAACTCTTCGATCTAACTTTGTTTTCCCTTAAGGTATGGATGAGATATAAGTATGTAGAAGTTGGTAGGCATCTGCAGAAGTAAGATAAAAAAAGCCTTTAACAGCTTCACGATCTTTAACCCAGTTGTAGTTTATTTCTGTATCTGTAAACAATAACTTTTAAAGCCATGTTTTAAACCTTCGTAAAATGTTGCTCGTGTGTACGTAAAAGAAATTTGTCAGCCCTCAATCCCAAAAGGTAAGGTAACTTTTTAAAACTTTATACATACAGTCTAACTTCCAACAATACGTACAATTACATTATCATAAAGATCAAATCTGAGGTTAAGAAAATTCTTCTTAAAATATATGTTATAAAATACAAGATTTACACTATAATTGTCTCCCTTAACAAACTATAACATCGCTGACTAACGTTTCTATTTGTATCTTACTAATCGATCTGTTACGATGTAATTGCCAATTAGTACAGATTTAGCTTAGACCCGTATTTAGCCTTTACGTATCAATCCTATTTCTAGCATAAATCGCTTTTTTGCTTAGACAAAAAAAACTCAAGATCGTCACACAAATATTCACTTATCACACTTGTAATTAATAATATAACTAATGAACTGTCAAAATGTCACAGGCCATTAAAGGCAAATAGTAAAAAGTGTATAAATTTATATCCTTTCAGCAAAACGAATCTGTGTCGTCACATTAATTATTTAGATAGTAATACCATTATGGCCGTTCAACCAAAATATCAGAAAAGGTGATGACTTTCCTTACTCAGCAGAAATATAAGCTTTCCGCAGCAATTTTCAACAAAAAGATCCCGTATATCACACAAATAACCGAATGGGACACTCAATACGAGCGAAAAAAAGATACCTATCGTTGTGAGGACGTGATCGGTTTGTCGATTCAATGTGTCTTCGAATGTTAATACATTTATATTGATATAATGATTTCATTGCGAGTATTAAAACACAATGAACACTAGATTTATAGAAAAAAACAGGCATTGTCTTCAACAGAAAAATAGTGATGTTTCTAACTTTTTTTGAGAGAAATGGCTGGAGATTTTTCATAAAGTAACTGGAAGTGAATGAATATATTTTTTTAAATATTTCAATGGCGACTGATTGCATGAAAATTTGCAATATGCTTGTTAACCAAATGACATTTTCTACACTTTTCTGAACGTTTCCACACTAACTACACTCTCACAACTTTGCCTGTAATATTCCTTTATTCTTTGGTGAGTTCCGCTGATGTATGAACAACGAGGAAACAATATAAAATGAATTATTCATATCAGGCGAACTTGATAGTAAAAGACAGGCTGGGTTTGCAGGATTCGGCTCTATTGATGATATTCCTATTCATATCGACCTATGATATTTTTGTTATTAAGTTTATAATAGATTTTTATGGTTGAAGTAAGTTTTGATATATTTGAATAATAAAAGTTTTATCCTTAAAATTCATATACACTACCTATATTTTACATAGTTTACGGTGAGAGAGATCTCTAATACTCGGTAATATTAGTGACAGGCTAAATCTACTAAAATAAAATATTTCCTAATGATCTATTAAAATACAAAATTATATCCCTTTCAATAGGCCAAAATTGTTCGTAATAAAATATTTGCCGAGTTTGTATCTCGTCACAATTCTATGCGAAATGAGTTGGTTATTTTAATAAAGCGAATTACAGGACAATTTCTCGTGAGAAAGTTTTTAAATGAAGGCTCTTACATCATAGGACCTGTTTAGCGAGAGAGCTGGGGTTACCGGTCAGTAACGGGTTTAACTTGAAAACACTTAGTTTTTAGAGCAATTATTAAGTAGAAAAATATGATATGCAATACATTTATCTAAAGCTACATTATTTATTAATAATAGCCGTTGTCGGAATATTTATTCGAATATATAAAGCCAGTAAAAGATTATTCAATTGGTTCTGAGTACTCATATTTAAAATGACGTATTTAAAATTGTCACTAAAATAAGTCATCTATGAAACAGCGGTAAAATCTCACCTCCATATAAGTTTTATTAGATAACTGAAGAGGAAATGCTTTAGGCCTTCTCCGCAACCTTAAGGTCACGGGGATGTGGGACTCAACTCACTAAACAGGAAACCTCTGCTACTCAGAGGACCGGTGAGTCATACCCACTAAAACACCTCGGTTGTAACCCACGATTCCGCATATGGAGACTACTGGGTTCGCGTTTGCATTCTACCAGAAGAGAACATAAAAGTTAGCTTGATGACACAATTTCAACAATAATAAAATACTAACATGAAATCACCATGTTTTCTTGTTATTTAATTTGATATAAATAATTCAAGAACGACACTCATACGTAAAGCTGTCGAACCTTCCTTAAATATTTTTAAAATAATAAAATAAAATATTTGACAGAACTTAAGTTGTTTAATTATTGTTGACTGCCATATAGCCTTACTTTGTTTTTAGCTTTCTTTCGTAAGCTTAGGTGTTTATAGTTAAAAAGTAATTCAAAATTAATAATAATTAGTTTGAAAACTTGAAATATATATATTTTTAAATAATCGAAATATTTTAGGGTCTGTTTGTGTAATGACAATAGTCTGAGGTTAGCCGCTACCAGTGGCTACAATGTATGTGACAAGACCATTAATTTGAAAATCTGCCAACCGCATATACCGCCCACTAGACAATCTATAAACAATTTTTGAATTTTATCATCAATTCTGTATGTTAAAATACTTTGTCATTTTCGTTGTTAATATATATAATACACGGTGAAAAAATGCGCTAACTCACAGGGTCTCTCTCGTATCTTGCCTAGTCTCGTCTTGTCCTTTGGACACTACCTAATTTTGGGATAGAATGGTAATTTAATTGTATTTCTATTCTATCCTAATTAAATAAAGGAAAATGCTAATTTTTATTTACGGTAAAAAAATTACCTCTAACTAAAAGTGCAAGTTATATATTGCTGTATTTGCTATATATATGGTATAAGCTTGATGCCGAAGGCTTAACGAATTCGAGCATATACCCACATTGTATATAGTATATATAGTTCTTAAATATAGACTATAGCTTAATCTGTAATAATTAAGGTGAATAAAAATGTTACATTAACCAAACCAATTTAAACAATTTAGTTCAAGTTAAAAACAACGATACAACATTTACTTGGCAAAACATTGTCCCGAAATAGTACAGTGATATTTTAATAACATCAATCAACCCTTGGATAGATGGTAATTATTGTTAACTATGTTTAAGGTAAAAAAGTTAAATAAAGTTCTTGAGATGTGAAATAATAATAAGAGCTGTACCACGGCAAAATGACTCAGACTTAAAATCAGTGAGCCAGCTAGACAACGACCCTGTCATCAAAGTATGTATTCGGGCATAGGTTGTCTTAAGAAATTCGAAAAGGAAAAGAAGTTAACAATATATGAAATAATTATATAATCACTAAGTATTAGATTTTAGTAGACATATGGCATATTATAAAATCGTTTCAGAAAGTAAATTGTGAGTCGTTGGAATTGACAATTTTTAACGATGTGTGTATTCATATTTTTCATGGTATCTGATGTTCATATTTTTCTTTGCTCGACAGTAAATTTCGAAAATTCACCGTCTAAAATCCAAATGTGCAATCAACACTTCACGGCTCTTCCATTTTTGCATCTGAAATAATTAGTCTACATTTTCACGACAGAATTAAAATCCCTAGTTTAAAGTTTAACAAAATCTGGGACGCAGCTAGTATCATAAATAACCAGTAAAAATTTCTCATTACGTTCCTTAGCTCAGTTTTTCTTAGTGCACAATAAATTTAATAACAAACAGCTGACAAAGTTCGCACAGCACTCGCGAACTGTTTTATAGATTAAAGTGTTTTTGAAAGTTCCTTAACTCGTTAAGGATAAAATAATAATATATTTTCATACATTCTTAATGTGATTATGAAATGATAATATAAAAAAAATACATACGTTGCGTTGTTTATATAATAAAAATGCTAATTACGGGTTGTAACCATAGATATTTTTGGTGATTTTTTTATATTGGGTAAATAGTTTTTTTCGCAAAAAAGTGAAATTGTTATTAAACCTCTTTGGCTATACATTTTCTTTCTACCTCGTTTGGCTAACATGAAAGGTTATTCTCATTTTACAACAAAATACACACAAATTTGGCTTAAGCGTTTTCAATCTGGAAATTTTGATGTCTAAGATGCACGTCGCTCTAGTCGATCCCTGTTACGGTTAAAATGGTTGCAATTATTGAAAAGTTGGAGGGAGATTGGCTTATCAGTAGTTATCATATTAATACGAGTAAAGATAAATAGTCCCCATAAAAATGACTCTTGCTGGAAAGACGAGTCTGAACATTGGGAAACACTAATATTCGAAAATGTAATTAAATGTTTTAATTACCTTGGTTTTGGGTTTATTTAAAGCGCTTTTATCGTACTCAGAATTTGACTTATCAGCCTTATCATTTCAAGAAACAAAAAGTAGTTACTTCACTCAAAAAAAAACAATAGGCTTCTATATTGTCTCTACAAAAAACCTTAATATAGCTTATTAAAAATTACTTTACTTTCACACTCTTTTGCTAAATATGAACTACTTTATCAGGAAGGCATCATCTGTAGTACGTGGTAGGGAATTTTAAGCAGATATAACTCGTCTCAATTTATCTGTTCAACATTTTGCTCGTATTTTTCTTGAACTATACTCATGTTACAATTGTGTTCTGCATTGAAGGATTTACATTTCCAAGATGTATTGCACTGTCGAAATGAAAATAATTTGTAAAACTATATGGATATAAGAGTTATGTCTTTAGATAAAGTATATCCTTTTTCTTTGGCAAATAATGTAGCTCCGAATTAATCTTAATCCATAGGTTTATGTAAATTAACAAACAAACAGCACTTTTGTATATTAATATTTATATTTTTTGAGAAGCAAAAAATAACATACATTAAAATAAGTTAAACAGAAATAATAACTATAAGTTAATTGAAAAATAAAAACAATTATATTACGTAATAACATAGTTTTTGTTATAATTGAATATAATTGCCAATTTATAGTTTATTAGATTTCTGTCTGACGTGTTTATAGTAGACAAATTGTCTTCGTCGGACCAGTAAGTAAATCCTTACTCAAGAAATTCTTGCCATAAATATTCGATTCGTCACAGGCCTCATTACGCTTTCCCTTTCGTTAGAGAAAATATATGCATTATTAATTTCCTCCGTTTAAGCGAACATCCTTGACATCTACTGTTAAACTGAGGCTGACGTATTCATATGTCATGGACATAGATAGATTTTTCTGTTTACGCAAGAAACACATATTCTAAATAACACTCGTGTTCATACATTAGTCTAACTATAAATCTTATTAATTACTAGCTAACCCGGCAAACGTTGTTTTGATATATACGTACAAAAATTGCGATGCTATGATAGGGTTGATCGTAAGAGTAAACATTTAAATATAAAAACTGTGAAGTGTGGACAATCCTTATCACTAAGGGGTATTAAAAATGTTGGCCAATTCCCAGACCTACTCAACTCAATACGCTCACAAAATTTCATGAGAATCGGACAAGCCGTTTTGGAGGTGTACGGTAACGAACATTGTGACACGAGAATTATATATATATATATATATATATATATATATATATATATATATATATATATATATATATATATATATATATATATCTATTGTAGTAGGAAAACCGGGTAGCACATTGTTTTATAATTATAAAGAAATCCCTCACGCACGTATTTTGATAGCCAAACCAACGGGGCAATAGGGTTGGGATGGGTAATGAGAGAAACTTCGTTCGGCCTTGGGAACATGAGAAAAATAATTAATTAATAAAGGTTGAAATTTGATAGCGGCTTCCCATTTCAGTATCCTGTCTGCGCCGTAAACTCACTTATCTCATGGCACTTCATTAGACGTCCCAATGTTTATCGTGATTCTATTACTATCGGAATGATAATTCGATAAGTTTAGGTTTACATAAGCGGTTTATGTAAATCAGATTTTTTAAATATGAGTGGACAAACGAGCATGTGGTACCTTTATAGTAAAGGTGAAGACGACGCCCATAGGCACTCACGTGACTGGGAGTTAGAAGGAACTGTAATAAAAAATGAAGAAAGAAAAGAGAGTACCTTAAGCCAGCAACTCACTTGTAAACCTCCTGGCTTTGCAGGTGTCTACAGGCGGCGGGTAGGACATCACTTAAAGTCACCCAGCTCTTTAGCCACCCGTTTCATTGTATTAAATAAAACCCACATTATCGTTATCAAGAATTTATTTATTCATTATACAATTAACATTCACTCTTTGAATTCAAGTAATAATTTGTAATAAAAGAAACGTATCAGCTTTCAGCGTACAGCTTTGCTGTAAACAATTGCTATGTAAAACTTAACATCAATTTATTTACATGAAATACTTGTCGCTTATAATGTTTTATCTAGTTTTAGATACATAAGTATTTAAACCTAATGATTATTATATACAATGTATTTTAATTAATACTTAGCTTACGCTGTTTTACAAAAAAAACCCGATAAGTTGGTCACCATGAACCAGTTAAACTCGTGATTTTTATACAAAATAGTCCAAAAAACCACCAACTTTTTATAGGGTTGAACATAGTTTTAAGCAAATATCTTAATACGATGAATAGGAATATGAAAACTGAATTAAATATTAAAGATTAAAAAACACATGTTTAGGTTGCCAAATCAATTAATCCAACTCAATCAATACTTTTATAATGGACATGCGAAGAAGGCTTCAATAATTTTGGGTGCAACAAGAAGATATGAGATGACCACAATATCCTTCGAATTGTATGAAGACACATGACCTTAAGTATATATATATATATATATATTTATGTAGTAAAGCTTAAACACATACGTCCATAAAAAAAATACATTAATGTCAAAATCTGATTTTGTTAATTGAAAAGCCTTTGTAGATCTATCCGAGTTTATTAGGAAATTTTAAAGCGTAATTAACCATTCCATTTAATTTACTGAATTACCCAAATCAAGTAAAAATGGTAACATTGCTATAGTTAGTAGATTAAGGATTTGGGGCTGCCAGAATAGAGAACCTTTGTTCCAAGTGTCGTGGTGTACAGCTGCTTGGTTTTCGCCTGAAATTAGGTATTTGATTTAATTGTTTTAATAAATCAATTGGTTTTGACTAATGTTCACAGTTATTTAATGATAGTAGTGTTCATTTTGATCAAGTTATATATAAAGTCAAATTAAGTCTCTTTACTTAAAATCTAAATTAGGCTGATTTCCAGGCCCGACCTGGACTGAAGGCCCTGAGCAAATACAGAAAGGGTACTATTACTATGAATTTAAAAACGTTCGTACTAAGAAGTTGAGCTTTGTGCGAACGTCTATATTTAATAGTCAAATCATCATATAAACTAAGATCTATAAATAAAGCAAATAATTAATGGCCTCTTGTGATCTTTTGGCAATGATATCCTAATAATAATACATTTGTCAAAACGTTAATAAAATAATTTTCTACTTGCAATGATCTAAAATATTTAATAATAACAATATATTCATTAAATATTTTATATTGCCAAAAAAATAAACAGTTTAGATATCAATCTTTTGTATTAAATTATATTACATTTATGTTATCTTAATATCTGTAGATAAAGTGATCTTGCGCCCAAATTATGATGTAAACTTTGTTGAACAGTCAGAAAACATTACTTACCGCTAAGTACGTGTACATTAATTATAACTTGAGAATGGTTAATTAAATGACAGCTGTATAATCCGCTGTCATTCTGGGACGCTGTAGAAACACTGAATGTGGCACTGTAAGAGAAATTATTTAATCCGTTGCTTATCGCGAAGTGAATTAAAAATCATCGATCTATAAAAAAAACAAACTGTCCCTATACCTAACCTTGATTATTTAATTGACTGAATTAGAATAACAATTGTAAATATATACTTAAATCTAAAGCTAATTATAGCTTCAAACTGCAATATTTTATAACAAAAACACAAAAAGAAAAAGTTATATAGGTCTCTTGTAATAATTATAGTTTTTATTTTATATTAGTTCTTAATAATAAATTAAGAACATTAGTTCTTATAATTATAAAATAAAAACTATAATTATTACAAGAGACCTATATAACTTTTTCTTTCTGTGTTTTCGTTATAAAATATTGCAGTTTGAATTTGTAATGTAAGCTCATTGGACTTTGAAATAATTATTTCGTTTCAGACGCTTAGTTCAAATATAATAGAAAATCATTTATAATACGAACCTCATATTACGCCACGTGATAAAATTCTCTATATCTTTCCCCTGTTTCCTCCAGACTAAGCCGTATATATTATTCAATACTGGCGTAGTAACTGGTTGCATGGCTTGTGTTGTTATTTCATTCTTCATAGTGGTCGTACTTGAGCTAACTGTTGAACTCAATGTTGTCGTTTCAACGCTCCAACTTTTGTTTAACATTAAATCTAATCTATTCAATATTGTGCTCATTTTTGTCGTTAACTCTGTGGTTGTTTGAACGGTTATTGGTTTACTGATCGTCGTAAGTGTTGGCACTTTAGTCGGTAATGTTGTTATATACTCGTCTGATATAACGCATGTTAACTTTATCGAACTACCGGATTTGTAGAATTTGTCTTTCACGTCATGGGTTGAATCTCCGTTAATCGTTAGAACTGGAGCTGAAATAAGAATATAAATTATAGATATACACAATTCCGAATTGGGATACGGTTGAATTTGTATTAATGAAAAAAAGATATGTATAATTTAGAATAAATGTCTTAAACAATTCTTGTGTTGCGGATAATCGTTGATCTTGTGTTTATGTAACAAAAGTTCTCACAGTATTTAAGGTTACCAAATCTAGCTTAAGGTAGAGAAACATTTCTTTGAGATTCATTGCTAAGTTAATGTCTTCCCAGATTAGAGGCTACGCAAAGTGATAAACCAAGCTTTAGAGAAACTTAAAACATTTGAATAAATTACCATTACAAAGATGTTTTATTGTTGTTAACCTTAACTAGAAGTATAAGAGATGTCTCAATCTACGTAAAACAACACATAAAGTTACGTACATACAAGTTTCATATAAAATTAGTAATAATTAGGTGGAAGTCTTTTCCAAAGCCTGTCCAAATCGTGTCAATCTAAAATAATGTTGCTGGACTTTATTGCACATATAATATATTCCGTCTTACAGGTAACAATTTATTTTAACAACTAAATGCTTAATAGAACGCGTGACAGGCGACATACAGTGTGTTGGCGCGTTTACAAATTGTTCCATCCCACATCGTTATGTAAGCCATCCAATCATTGGCTGAGCCTATCAAACGACTCTATTGCACTCGGGATACCCGTTAAGGGTCCTATTTTATTAATAATCGTAGTGAGGAGCGATTTAATTTCGGGACAAACAAATGAATTCATTAAGTGTTTGTACAGTTTGGACTTTGACAGACACAAATAAAGTGTGTAATGAGTGTCACGCCTGACATTAGAAGTTCGTCAACATGATGGTGGAAATCTAAGTGCTATCAGTATTGGATGATATATGATGAATAATATCAATCTGAAGTCTAAGGTAAATATTATTATTTAGCCATAGAAGTAGTATCAGACTTGTGGTTCGCTCCGGATTCATTCACAGTTTCTTGTGAGTACAGAATATGTGAAATGTAATTCTTAACCAGACTCAAATCATGAAGGGTTCATATTAAACCACGTGTACATTAATAATATGTTGTAAATGTTCGCTGCATAACCACAATATGATTCTTATTTATCTAAAACAAAAACTAAGAAGCATAAATTCGATTACAAAAACTATGTCAGGAGACCATTTATCAAGGCTATACTCGTACAGGGAATTTACATACGCATAAGTAGTACTATAATAGCGATATACTTACGTAATACAGAAAGATCGGTATATATGGTTCTTGGTGGATGAGTCGATATTTGGCACATGTACCGGCCTGCGTCAGACCACTTCACAGGGTTGATGCTGAGCCTCCAGTTATTTGGATATTGATATTTAGATGCTACTCTATTATCGCCGGCATATGGCGCTGGTCCCACGGTCAGAAGTTGCGCTGTTTCAGTAGCGTGACGTAGCCACATTACCTGTAACAATAACACTGAATTACTTGTTGAATTACTTGAAAACATTGAATTATTTCGTCATAAGGATTTTTTATGAGACAAAACCACTCGGAGACTTTACGTAATAAAGCTTAAGAACTCTTAAACGTTACTTAAGTAGGAAAAGCAACAGTTTTACTTAAACAGAAATTATTATGGTATTATTATAAATGTAACAAAAAAAGTGTGTTACCAAAAATTTTGGCGCTATGTATCTTATTAAGTTGCGTAATACTGAGTGTGTCATATAACACTTGAACATATTATTACATTTGAAAATCAATAATCAGATTGGAGAAATATACAAGAATATAAAACCTTACTGTTTTATCTTTGAGCATGACAACCCTACAGTTAAGCAGAGCCTCCGCCCCGACATGTGCCGTCACTTGAGTGACGTTTTTCTCCTCGAAGTACGGCCCCCAGTGTCGCTCGTGATGATGCAACTCCTGGTACGGTGCATACTGTCGGGACTCATCCGCCTTACCTATAAATATAAAAAAATATGCAATATTCAGCTACTAATGAAGTAGTAACTTGCGAATTTGTTTCATGTACCGGAACAAACGTATAACACGTAAAGTGCTACTTTTATGATATAATAATTAATTAAGCTTTAATGAATATGTTAATAACTGTAATTAAATTTATTACGTTTTACACACCCAAGTTTACTCAGAAAAATAATAAACATTACCCTTAGAAATGAAGTATATTTTATAATAATTTTCCAATATTTCGTGAAATTTTCTATTAGAATTGTACTTACTGGTCTTTTCAAATATGCTTAAAAGCTTATACGTATTTCTTATATTTTACTCAGGAGGGAAGTTAATAGTTTGTGCCATTAAGGCAGTGACACAATCGTTGGGTATAATTTGCATGAAAAATTAGACTCGTTTCATTCTCATCCTCTCACTAATGTTCTCATTGTACGAACAGAGATAATATATTGCGTTTAAATGGGTTATGTGGGGACACGTACCAACCACCTATTTATCAAAATATAAACCAAAGAAATACCAATTAAATCTATTAAGTCTAATAGCACAATTCATTTTACTTTCTCTCGGCTAAAGCCAAGCCTTATTCATGCCTTTTTTTACCACATCATGTTCAAAACAGAATGAGACGGCAATGCTTTCATTGCAAGATTATATTTGATACAAAATTATTAGAAATATTTGGTTTTTTTGAATTAGGTAAGAATTTTATGTAGGTAAGAAATTTATTTAGTGTTAAGTAAACACGTTGCGTAACGTTAATTGACTTAATAATTCATGAAATAGATATCTTGATGTGTAAATATTTTAGTGAAATACAAACAATATGGCGATATAAATGTATAAATTGGCTTACCTATAAATAAACATATTCTTTATTGACTTTATAACTGAACAATCTGTAAGCATTCTCTTATCCACAAACAAAATTCCGAAGGCTCCAGTTAATAGGAGGTTGTATTTATACTACTTACAGTCGAGAGAACTTCGTTAGCGTGATTTGGGATCGACATCATCATAGATACAGCTTCTAAACTATCTTTTAAATAAATTATTGTTGCTCAAATATTACGTTTAATTTAAAAGGAAAACAATAAATGTATAATTCATCTAAATGAGCTACGTTGGGAGAATAGTTTATTTTAAACGAGAAAATAGTTCATTAGTTGATTGTTCTATATTCTGTGACATGAACGCTAAATGTTCCATTAAAGACTAGCAAACAATTAGCTGATGGATACCTTCCCTTTGTTTGAATTATGCTTTTTATTTTTTAACGTTATTGAGGGCTCGGGTGAAATTGTTTATTGTTCGGCCTCTGTTTGTATTGGGTGCTTTTTCTTACGCCTTTTCCGAATCATTTTGTTCTCGTTCAATTTTGATTTTCCAATGTTGAAGTAAAAACAACACTGCAATACTCAATATTGTTTTGAAAGTTTTAATATCGTAAAATATACTTTCTATAATTATAGTTATTTTTAAGTATAACGCCTTTACAATATTGAAATTATATTAACTTATAGTTTTGAATTTTGTATATAGTAAATACTGTTTTCTGTAATTATTATAAGTACTATATGAGTAAAATATAAACCAACTTATTTGTGAATCCGTTCCGTCCGTTATTAACACAATCAAAATTATTCAAGCGATGCGAATAAGCTAATGGTTCCTTCTCCGGAGCGAAATAATCCCAACCCAAAGAAAATATGATGTATATCTTGAAACCCGTATTTATCGATACTCACCCTGTAATAAATGATCGTTGTTAGTCGGGCCCTCTCGTATGCTCTGGCGTAGTTTCTTAGTAATATTCCTGAATATCTCTCTGGATAATGCGAGACCGTCCCGCTCATCGCTTCGACGCGTCCTGACGTGATTCTCGAATTGTGGTTCTGCGGTAAAATGTATGTCTTCAATATTCGATATCGGCTCCGTTTTTGAATAATAAATGATTTGAGAATTAAGTTCTTTATTTAAATTTGGTCGATATAGACGTATTGGAATGGAGATTTCATGTAATTTTGACAAATACATTTTTAAATCCTATTTTATTAGGAGTAATTTGGAGATATTACGTTTGCAAAATACGAAGCAAAGTAACCGGAGCAAATCGCGAAGTGATACTAAACCTCCAGCCATGCGAACAATCAATTTTATTCAATTTATTCTTCTTTAACATTCAGCCAATGTAGAGTTACTTTGAGAAATATCGAATTCTACATTTTAAAATAAACCAATTCCAAGAAAATACTTAAGAGTTTCTACATATATTTGGATAAGGCTGTGATGCATATAATAAATAATTCGTGTATGCTTAACAAATCGGTTATAGTCTAGCGGTTAAAAGTTGATTTACAGCCCTGTGCTAATTAATGCTTTCAACCGCGGCTGGACAAACATTTTCTTTGCGCTTGCTAGCGCTTCTCATATAACTCGCTCGGACATTTAAAGAAAATGTTGTGAGAAAGAGCATGTTCACAAATCTTCTATGATAATAAATCAATACATTTTTTTAAGGCACTACAACATTTTAAGGTACGAAATAGGGATTCAGGGGACTTTCAAAGTATCGACCGACAACCTCCGAGTTTACGTATAAAATTGTGCCCTATAAATTCCCAGTTAATTACAATATTACTCAACGAACCTGGCAAACGAGTAATTATAAATTAAACTATTTTAAGAGAAAACCTTAAGCACATAATTATTAAATAACCGCAAACACCAGTTTTAAAGTACGCAATCAGATTTTAAATCAATTAACAACAAGCAAACTGCAATCAACAAACTATTCCAATTCATGCATACTTAATTTCTGACTGGGAACAAATTTCAACTGTTTTCATTAAACGCTACAAGGCAATGATCTAAACTGTTCTAAAGAATAACATACATTTCATCACTTTTTGTCAACGTTCACATAAATCATATCTAAAACCTCATACTCATAAAGAACACAAACACGTGTAGGTAAACGACTTAGGAAACCAACGGCTATATACACCAATTTGTTGTTATGTTGTTGTTGTGTTAATTTGTATTCGAGTTTCTGATATTGCAAAAAAGTTGTTGTTTATAATGGTATAAAAAATTCTTATGATTTTATAAATCGTGTCAAAATAAAGTAGTTTCACGTAGTTCTCAATAATACTTCTAATAACAATACAGCGACCACAAATCATACAGTGATCTTTTCTCTGTACAACGATGCTAACACCCACCGCAATGATAAACACACGTAAGAATATCGCGTCTTTTTGCGATAAAATTATTTTGGTTTAGTTTTCTTCAAATATTTTCTTAATTTTCCACACCCATTAATATCTTTCGTAGTATTTACTTTAACAATATAAGTTACAAAACTTTAGTCCCATAAAAATGCGCAATGTTCCGGTACATGACCATGATTCGTAAAGTGTTTAAAATAATGTTTTTATTACCAGATGCGGTGAGGAAGCAGCATAACGCTAGACAGACAAGGTTGAGGTGACTCCACAGCATATTAGTGGACACATCACAGCCACTAGCGCATAACGCCTTACCTGGAACCAAAACAATATTATTAAATATATTTATTTCAATTTTTTTGCACATATAAGACATACAGTAAACATACATTTTGCCTTCTCGCTAAAAAGGGACTTTTTCCAAGCATGTTTGAACATTCCAAAAGGGAAAGGAAAAGGATAAACAAGATGTGAACTAAATTGAAACCTAATGTTAAAACATAAATAAGGTAAACGTGACGTATATATGAAAAAATGTCTGATAAGTGGATTATCTAGCGACATCGTAAAAGGATAAGAAAAGAATGTGAATCGGTTTTTGAAAGTTGACAAAGATACATTTCCTAATTCCACAGCTTATAACGAAATGTCGATCGAATACTTAGAACGGCTGAATTATAGTTATTACTATCACATTGTATGCTACAAAATAAAATATTATTCGGAGTCGATAATATTTTTCAGAAAATCTAAGATCACTTTGTAGATTGTCCATGTTTCACGGTTAAACGTATTGTTATGGTATAAGCGAGCTGGTAAACCGGGTCGGGCAATAAATCGGCAAATTCAAGTGAACAAAAGGTAGGTCAGGGCATGCATTAAAGATACTTGAAGCTTTAGAATTTGGAGAGTAGGTCGATGTCTCTTAAGGGAAGGGTAGAAAAAAGAAGCTACACATCTTTGTTCTAGCATAACTTTGTCGTCTCGATGCCTTTAACAAAAAGGAATAATGAATAAAGAAAAAAATATAATAAATAACTAAGAAATCATGATAACTTATATATAATAAACTAATATTAAGAAACACAGGACAACAGGTTTTAATTAAATCACAGGCACTGCCTATAGTAATTATTTAAATGCATTTTATTATTGGTTTTTCTTATAATAGTTTTTATCAAAATTTGTTTATATGAAGGGACCACAAATTCCAAGGGTTTCGTTTGGATAAAACTTTGTTTGAAAATTGGTTATAGGATAAATGAAAGGAGTAAACTTTATGTATGTTAACTTGTGTATAGGAATAACAATAAGTACATGAAAAACCCATTACTATTAATGGGTTCATGTGTTTATAGAAGTTTGTAAACATAACACAACCATTACAGACAGATTAGGTATATTTAATATCCATATAATCTGTTATTGATTTTTTAATACATCTGTTCTTTTAATAATTATTCCTTACAAGCAAAAAGTGAACTTCTGTGCCCGCCAAACTTAAAAACAAAACCTAAATAAAAATAAATCTGTGAGAGATTTTATAATATGATTTTCCTTCTAGTGAAAAGACCATATTTTTTATATTCTATTATACGCGTATAGGTTACGTCTTCGTATTTCAAAACTTTGGTAAAGTTTACTCAGTTATCACAATTCGCAAATCTTGTGCACTGATCTAATTTTGAGACAGTTTAACATATGTATTTTAATTCAATATTAAACCACAAATTCATTACGTGTTTGAAATTGTTATGTGCACGTGTTGGAAGCAGAAAATTATTTGACTAAATTTTTTTTGTATTTCAAACGAAGACAGGAAAATTGAAAAGAGCTCTGTATGCTCATAAATAAATTTGCTTAAGTTTACATAATTAAAATGAGGAAATCTATTTTTAAACATTTAAATATACAGTTAGATACAAACTGAAATATTACTGAACTTTAGATAAAGTATTCTGATTGAATTAAGTTTTTTTTTAAATTATTGTTGTAGAAATCTGCTTTTTTTTCACTTGAAGAATTATAATTAAACTACGAGATCTGAACGAAACCGTAAGTTGATTTAAAATCCCGACTGGAATTTTTTATACCCGGAAATCGACATTTCTGTGAATAAGTACCGATAATTTCCGATTATGTACCAAGTTTTAGTTATTTTTAACACTTTTATGTTTACACAAGTACATTATACATTACTCAAATATTAAGGATGAAATTTTTACTTTACTTTTTACTTTTTTTTACTTAGAAACCTAATGCATGGATAAAATATTAAAAATTGGCATTCTAAAACCACTATTAACTCGGTTTACTATGGGATAGCTTAAAAAGATCTTAGGATAGAGACATAACTTTTTATTTTCGACATGTTTAATGCGAAAGCTTTTAGTACTAAGCAGATTAACATATTGTCCAAACACGAAACTCCACTCAGCTTACATTTCCAGTGGTGTCTGTGGTAATCTTAGAAATATTTAAGTTTAAAATTAGGCATTGTGTTGAAAGAAATATTACTTTGGCAAAGCTTTACGAATGTAATTTACACTAAATGATTTTTTTGGAAAAAGTTCCCAAATACTCCATGGAACAGTTTTATGAGTAATCAAAAATACACCGTATAATGAAAATTACTAAGAGACTAATAATACGTATGTTAATGTAAGGTAAAATACATTTTTTTAATTACTGTTATTGAAAAAAAAGGCCCCCAGATGTTTGTTGAATGAACAAACTGGCCCAAGGAAGCGATTTAGATTAATAAATAAGACCGTTTTGAAAAGAACATCTATTATTGTCTTTTCAGACGTGCAAAGATCAGCCTTCAAAGTATATTACGGTAATAATCCAAGTGTTTTTATTTTAAAAAGATAATATATTATTATATTGTTTTCATCATTAAACTGGTGTAGTTGATTAATCTTGAAAAAACAATGAAGTTCTGATCGTGAAATTAATCATAAATGGAAATGGATAGGCCATTAGCCCCGAGGGAAACAGATTACATAGCTTGAGTTCTGAACTTAGGTCCCCAAGGTAGCAGTCACGTGACATACCTGACGATGTACCTTTTAAAGAAAGATGAAGAGGTCTTGTGGGAATATAAAAAGAATTTTTAAGATAAGTTAAATTTGGTGCATTACTGTGGATTACAACAATGAAATATCTTTGTGAAATATATTGTGTTAGGGTCTATATTTTTATCTAATTCCTTTCTCATATATTACGTTGTGTGTATGTTTTGCTTCCTTCAAGTAAATAGACTAGAATTAATGATTTTAATTAATCGTTTGATACATGTAGCACTTATGTAATCTTATGAAAGACATTAGTTTAGTCTGTTATACAGAAAATATATATTTATTTAACTTTGTACTTAACTAGGTCCTATATACCGTATTAAATAAAGAGATTGTGACTTTGACTAAATTAATAAGTTATGTTAAGCATGTATGTACGCAAGCATTTAATAATATTGTACCATAAGTAGCGAAACGTGTCAAGTAGCACATTTTTTTTCTCATAATGTTTGTCGACTTCACTGCGTTCTCAGTCGTTTAATTAATTCATTCACACGTGTGTTCTAGCACTAGTGCTGTTAGCGGAGACCTAATTTTATGAATACGTTCAAAATTAACACGGTAGCAGAATTAGGGCAATATGTGAGAACGTAGAGGCATTTTGACTTAATTGTATAACCCCGACTAAGTAAAGCGTTGAGCTAATATTTAGAGTCTATACCAATATTGATATATTTTATGATAGTTTTTTTAATACCTTGTAATAACAAATTTATTATTAATATCAATTTTGACCTATAATGAATATTTTATCGTGTATTAAACAATATTACATAACGTTAAAAATAATTTTAACAAAATAATGTGTTGCCCCGTCCACAAAAATAGATTTAAAAAAAGATCTGGTGTGATCTTTGTGAATTTTGAAAATATATTTTTTTAAACTTTTATTCTAATAGATACCAATTTTCGAATAAACCATCGCGCTTTTATCATTCTTTTAACTAACAAATTTACTTTAACCAACATTGTGACGGTAGTTATAAAACGCATAGCAAAATTTAATTTAATTTAATCCTACACGAATAAAAGTATCTCAAGCGATGAAATTTATTTCATGTTACAACCAAATATGAGAAACAATATCTTTACTTAATACTATTCAAGTATTGTACTTAAATATTATTAAGTTACCTTATAACACCAACTTTTTATAAAAAACTAAAATACTTACATTATTTATTTCGTTTACACATAAAGCGACACAGTGGGCACTTATCACAACATTATACCTCTGTTTTTAAAATCACGTCACTGCACTCCACACGCGTGAATGGCAATTGGCGAATCTCCTGTTCCGTCGGGAGCCTGTCTGCTACTGACTGAATCGGGAGCAAGAGGGTGTTCTGACGTTACGTCAACTGAGTGTGCGTAGAACATTTGAAATTCGAACTATATCTTATATTAATCTATAATATATGTTTTTTTTAATGTTTTGTATATGTATATACTATGCCGCACACTTGCGGTCCAATGCAACAGTGCAACAATGCAATATGTAGTAAAGATACTAAGCATCTTTCACAATAGTTACAACTTTCATATTCATATATATATCTCTGTTTTATAGTCGTGTTTTCACGCAGATAAGTTAATTTAACTGTAAGTTAATATTTTCTCTCATTGTGTGGTTATTTTACATATTTATTCACATATTTTAGATTTATTCAACTTCTATATATCCTCTTCTAAAAAATAACAATATGAGTTACTGTTAGTGACTACCATTATACCATGGAAAGGCTATAAAAAAAGGTCATTAGACCTCTCTCGCGGATGTTATACTCTGCAGTATGAGTGTTGCGAGAACATCGCTTTTAACATACATATTAATAATTAATTTTTTTGAGTGGGAGTGCCATGCTGTTACTTAGAGTTTCAGCCGAATGGGCAGGCACGGCCGGAGAAATACCACTCTCTCACAGAAAATCGGCGTAAAGTGATGCAATTGGACTTTGTTCATTTTGTACTCGCGTTTCGTTCGGTGAGTGAGATCTTCCGGTGCCCATCCCTTTCCCATCCCCCGTCCTCTTCCCCTACCCCCCCCATTTCCTAATTTTCCTTTAAAGGCCGGCAACGCACTCACGAGCTACCAGCCGCGTGAGTGTCTATGGGCGGCGGTTTCACCTTTATGGTGGGCCGCCTGCTCGTTTGCCCCCTCTTCTATAAAAAAAAAAAAAAAAAAAATGTCTTATATGTCCACAAAAGGTAGTTATGTGATTGGAAATGTGTTAAGATAAAAAAATGATTTAAGCAAGTATTTGTTTATTGAAATAGATAAAGGTTTGAGCATTAATGATTTATCTTAATATGTAGTTGCTAACTTAGATGTTTAGTCATAATTTATTCACAGTATGAGCAAGATTGATTTCCATTTTCCCTTGCGACGAGTAGGCTTCTATTGGCTTCTCGTATATACTAGATCACCACCTATGTGAACTAAACCCTATTCAAGTTGAGGTATGTGCATTGTGCATGATGAATGATAGGATATTTTCAACTAAGTGTTACATTATTAGGGCTGAAAGTAAACCGGAAGTTGTGAAACTATTTTAAGTTTTGTATGGTCATACATACTAATATAATTTAAATGGTACGAGAAATTAATAAAATCACCAACCAACGTTGACAGATAACAATTTGATATTTAAATTATATAAGTTCTCGTTTAATATTATGATAGATGTTTTATTTTAATAACCATTTTTTTTTGTAACAGGTGGCAAATGAGCAGCCGCCGCCCAAAGACGCCAATTCAAAAGTGTCTTTATAAAGACCTACTTGAATAACGATATTTTAAGTTCGATCTTGTCTTGAAGGCCCCCAAGTCGTCTAATGTGTAGTTAATGAAAGCGAATTATTTAACCTTGATATAACTGAATGTTACAAAACTATATGGCTTTGTAAAAGGCTTAAATAAAAAGTGGAAGATATAGAGAATACTGCATGCGCAAAATGCAAAAACTTGGACAGGCGTTTTTACATTCGAAATTTTAAAAATTTAATTGGAACTTGGCACATATAAACTGGGTTACTAGAGACAAAACTAAACATTGTATAGGATAACAAGTTTAAAAGAATATTAAATATAATTTTTTATTAATATATATTGTGTATACACTGTGTATAACCTTGGTTTGTCTTAATATATTGAATTGAATTTTAGTACGGAGAAGTAAAGACGTGCGGTTTTTTAGCCGTGCCATTTAAAAGCCACCGTACGCATGTTCCAGAATTTTGCGTGATGTAAATAAATATTTTATTTTGCCGTCAAAAAATACTGTTTTTCGTAAGAAAAGTTTATAGCTGTACGCTTTGAGTTTCCTCGAGTAATAACTTTTGTAATTTCTTATGGATAAAAGTCATGGAAGTGGCCTACTTAACTTTAGTGTTTGGCAAGTTTCCTCATTTTAAAATGAACTTAATTATGTTAAGTATTGTTCAGATTTATACTGTTTCATGAAAACAATAGAGACCCGTTTAAGTGCTTCTGCACAACAAAGTAGAAAAATAAAATATTTTAAATATAAAAAGTTAACATCTAGGTAAGGTAGGTGATGTAATAACGAACAATTCTTAATGAATCTATTTCGTAAGCTCGATGTATTCATAATAGTATTTATTTATATTCTACGCACGCGGAGTTGCAACAGCAATTCATTATTAGTTAGTACACATTAAATAGAGCTGGCTAGTAAATAAATTATAAAACAAAAGGGTTTTTCAAAAGTTTTTAATTCTTCGCAGAACTAAATAAAAATTAAATTAATTTCTGCGTGTACAAAATTTATAAAAAAAAATTACACAAATTCGTTTAAAAATTATAGCTTCGAAAGCGGCATACAGAGAATGCATGACAATACGCGTTTACCGGTTCAAGGCATCAATGGAAGACAATGATGCTGAATATCGTGTACATGTATGTGTTTCAACACGTCTCCAATACTATGTTGAAGCGACAAATGCACAGATTCAAGTAAATGGAAAATCAGTATTACTTAGTTATGTAACATAAATTTGTTGGCATAAAAAATAACATCCTATGTACGGCACTATAAAATTATATAAATAAATTCATACATTTTGAGTCTGATAAAAGCTTATTTCGGTATTATTCATAGCCTAGGCTCTAGGCACTATTATTGTTTAAGTGACCAGATATTCAAAGTTAAATATTTTTAAATAATTATCTATAATTGTCAATTTCCCATGTGTTTTATAATTACAAACGGGTGGTACGTTAAGATTAATATAAACTATAATCCTCTTGTACTATTTTGACTAACTTACGTCTATTTCCGACGAGACCTTAGTTGAAAACAATACAGTTAAAAGAGATTTTCCATTCAAATGGGATAGTTATTTTTATGAGCAGTTATATTAAGTTAAACTTATCATTTATATAGCTATACTGCTTCTACTAAAACTGTGCTCATAATGCTTTGAAACAAGACGGTCGCCCAGTGGCAAAGTGTTAATGTAAAACTTTGATGTAAATATTACAACAAAAGTTCGAAAGCGGTATTTTTTAAATGAAATAATATTTAAGTTTGAATTATTTTATACCCCATCTTTCTCAGTAATATTGTAACCATAATTTTACAGCTGCACTAATTAAAACCTACTACAATACGTACGTAATAAAAATACTCAAACATTTAGATTTCTCTTATTAATCAGAAATTATTGAAAAGGCTGCTGTAATTACAGGTAAGTAGAAAGAAAAATGGAAATAAATTAATACTATATATGACAACATAGTACAAACATAATTGCTTTATTACAATCACGTTAAGCTTTAATGAGTTTCGTTTAAGAACTGTAACAAATAAGTGATACTCCAACGTTTCTAAGAAAATCGAGTACAATAGAACCATTGTTTTTCCTAATGCTCTCATATATCGTTGTCTACTCTTGACCCGCACAAAGAGACCTAAATGAAAAAGTATTTATTACATATTCTTGTTCTACTCTGTTTTATAACCCTGTTTTGTGGCGTCGCAACATGGCTTCATATTTTCTCTGAGCAATTTTCACATTCTTTTATAAATTTCGTGCTGAGTTGTTTATTAGATAGACTTAAGGGACTTGTAATGTTGCGAATGTTTGATTAATCAGAGGTTATTTTAGTAGAGACGAGACATGGGGTCATCTGATGTTTTGCTCACACAGTTGCCAATTTAAGATATAAAAATCTCTTTTCTTAATGGCACCTGATTCACATAGAAATTAGAATGATTAACTTATTTTGAATGGGTTTACCATTTATAAGTATATAAACTTATGTTCTTTAAAAAATTGATTTTATTTTGTTGTTGCATGTTATAATAAGATATTTTAAAGGACCGATTAAGTAACTATTTGTCATAGTGGTGGAACTTTTTTATAAAAAATATTTTTCGGCCATATACTCTATAAGCGACATATTTCTACAGGTATAGATCCTATATGTATTACACTTTTTAAAAGAAATATTAAGTACTTAGTATTTAGTACTGTTTTCAGATGACTACATCAGCTGCGATAAATGCATACACATGTTGTATGGCATGACTACTATATTTTACACATGAGTGGTTATGGAAAATTACTTTGTATTTTAAACTTCTAATAATTTTCTTAAAAGAATTTTAATATGGTATATATGACATGTATTTACGGTACATATTTCCGTTATTACATAGTCAACATTTGTGTCAATTGCATGGAAATGCAATTCTAATTGTAGCCTATCTATTTCTAATAATCTTCTGGCCTTTAAGCCTTCTGTGCTACGCCGTAGACGCTGTAGGTGCTAAGATATGGTAACCATATAAACAACATACACTCCCACAGCAACACCATTACATAAATGATCGTTCCTCAGTTAAAGTACTTCACTTAATCATATTCTTGTTATTATTGTTTTTATTCTTATATATACTTTTTTATTCTATGTTTGAACCTTATTTCGGCCTTGTTTTTATTATTAATATGTCATCTGTGTGTATTGTACTGTATGAAGATAAAATATCTTTAATTATATTTTGTGAAGCGAACGTCAAATCTATACTAATAATAAGACAGTAAAAATCGAAAATCTGTACATTAAATATTTTTCCAAAAAACTGAAAGGAGGCAATTAAAGAAGAGTCATAGACACCAAAAAACCAATTTTTGGAATTCTTGTCTGTCTGTCTGTCTGTCTGTCTGTCTGGTACGTTATAACTTGAAAACGACTGAACGGATTTGAACGCGGTTTTCACAGTTGGATTACATATAATTAGGAGCGTTGTCAAAAGTTTATTTTGTCAAAATCGGTTAAGAGAAAAAGAAGTTATGGTCAATTGAAAATTTACTTCAACCACTGCTTTAAAATTTTTAAACACTTATATTGATTGATTAGTTATATATATTGTTAAATATGTTCTAATATAAGTTAATCTTAATATTAAAACTTATGAGAGGTAAAAAAAATAACAAATAACGCAGTGCGCGCGGGCGCGGTTGAAGTGTTGAATAATGTGCTCGATAGATGGCGTTGATAAAATTCGTAGATTTATTTTATTTTTTTATTTCTTAAACCTATACAGCTTATCAAAAACAGTTTACACAATAAAAATAGATTAAAAATAAAGCTAAAATAAGGTTAAAATATAGAATCGGAATTAGAATCTAAGATCAGGAAAAAGAATAACAAAAAAAAACACGAACAGAAAACAAAAATAAAAATATATATACACATGAACAAGTGGAACTATGTGAAGTACGAGCATTTTAGTGTGTGTGTGTGTATCAGTGTGTGCAATGGTGTTTCTGTGTGAGTGAGTGTGCGAGGTTGAGTCTTAGTTTTTTTTTAAAGAACTTCGACTTAGGCTAAATATATCCATCGCGGTATTAAGATGCTCCATTGTGTAATGACTACCATGCACTTCAAACTTTCATTAACGTTTTACCCTATGATTATTTTGAGTGAACACTACCTATACCAACAAGTATAAGGAAACGAGTGAAGAGACGTTTATCGTTTGTCCGCTCCCATTTTTCTATCTACATCCTTAACGTTAATGAGGTTTACCTTTTATTATTTGGTCAAGCTAATAAGTAATAACCTCACAAGTTCGTATTTCGTACTCATAACTTCGTAAGAATTTTCTTTCAACTCTTAACCGCTGAGGAGTTTTACCTTCCATCATCAGCTCATCCACATAAGAAGATGACTATTAGAATATAAAATTGTCAGAATAGTAACTGCCTGTACGTTAATTTGAAAGTTGCCCTCTATTTCCCTGAATAATCCGATCCTGTAAAGCTACATCATCCCTGAGTAACACAGGCTATATATAATTCCAATTGTAACAAGATTTTAGCCCGTGAAAGAAAGCCCTGTCGAGATCATTAAAAAACGCTATATACTTAACCAAATTACACGTGGGCGAAGCCGCGGGCGGAAAGCTAGTACTACATAAAGGAGTAGTAGCAAATAAGCAACATAGGTAATACGCGACGCAAATTATGTAAGTAATAGATTTTTTTTAGATCTTGGATAAAATTTAATGTTGAATTTAATAGCTGTCTTGCTAAATTTTGTGTAAGCGGTGAAAAAATCGTGTGGATATGATGATGACTCTCATTTTGCAATAAAAGGATTGCATGACGTAACGATATATTCGCTACAACCCTTATTCTGGTATTATAAGCCTTGCAATCCACTAAACGGATGTTTATTTTATCGTATGTGTGTCAATAACTTGTAATACAACAAAATCATTATGTGTGGTTGAAAAAAATACACTTTTGCGATATAAAAACATGTATGTTTGCAAATGGTAATGCTCAACAATGCTCAACTAACTATTCAATATAGCATAAGAGAGATATAATAAATAAGTTCAGACTTACTTGTGGCTTATAAAATTATTAATATGATTGTATATAATGAATGTTGTATCGAAATTAAATCAAAACATTCTTAATTTTATAGTGCCCTTATAAATTATAATAAAACAATTAATACTTATAAATTATAGCGAAACATTGAAATGTAAATTGTGACAATATTCAAAATATACATACGAGATATAAAATGTCATATTTCAACTGTGTATGGATATTATTCCTTATCTGTGAAATATGGCCCTTTTTGTTTCGGATCATTACTTCGATTTAGTAAAAGGTTTTGTGAAAAATGTTGGTAACAGTTGTGTTAAAAGGTGTTTAAAAGTTTAATCCACTCAATCCATGTAAAGATATATCTTCTTTTTAACGTGTATTTTGAATGTCTAATGCTTGAACAATGTCAAAATTCGTATTGTTTACACATTTTACTCTGACCATTGTTTTAGTTTGATCTATGAACATTACTTTCATAATGTATTTTGAGAAATTTTAATATTTTACTTTGATTTTTAAAATGCATTTGTGGCTATAACCCCGATTTAAAAATAACAAATCAATACTTTTATGAATACATTGAATACACTGTTTATGTCTAAGCATTTCCAACCTAACGACACGCAAAAACATATATAAACAATATATCTAAATTTGTAAAAATCTAAGTTTTGTAAGAGAGCCTCTAGCCATTAACTAATGGGGGCGGCTCGGAATGCTTTCAAACAATTACACAGGCTTTACGCTGAGTACTTCTCATTAGTGTAATAAAATTTATTGTTACGAGAATTTAAGATGATATTTAAATCCATTTTGTTTACCCTCGGATCGGATTGCAAAATTATTCTTATTCTCATGTCTCCAATCTTTAAATTTTATATTCAAATAAATTATGTCGCAGAGGTAAGGAATAGGCTTCAAACTTCAATTTTCTCATTTATACACTACTTATACACAAATAGTGGACAAGTAGTATAAACTAAAACTTATATATTAATCAGCAACGTTAATCGAAAACAATATATAATGGATCCTACTCAAAACAAATAATCGACAGCGGATAAAGTTACTTATTAAATTAACAAATACTTGTACCTTTATTGATATAATTTAATAATCCAAATAGTTTATAGTTCTAAAACAAACATATGGTGGTTATATGACTCGTACGTATAAAAGCCTATAAATAAAATAAACCATAATTTAAACTTATTGTGGACCTGATATATAAGATACATGTAAATAATTCAGAAATTACATCGTGTTTAATGTGTTTCAGGATAAGGTATTTTATTAACATACTTAATTTTCTTATCAAACATCATTTAAAGTATCTGAAGTAAAAGTGACAACCCTGTCTTATCGAGTTGAAATATTCATGACTTGAAAATTCCAATATACAATGATCACAGTGAACAGCCTTGGCTCTATTGTTTGGTGCCTAATGAGAAAACGAAATTGAAATTCAGCAGTAAAACTGTTGTGTAACTTCAATACAATTCAATAGAGTTCCTGTATCATATAAATTTTGAAATACGCTATCATAATGACAGACACATTTCTGAATCCCTTACTAGTGATCTGAAATCTTATCACTGCACATAATCTATGTAATGCAAATAAAAAATAATTGGAAATTCATCTTAAAACTTTAAAAGTTATAATACGTTGTGTAATTATAACAAGAATATTGTTTATAGGTAGAGGTAAAATTAAATACACTTTTTAGACTGCAGTCTCACTTGTCCTGGATCGTTTGACATCATAATCCATAGACAAATTAGAACGTCGTGTATATGGTGATACACAACTACAAGATATTTATTTTATAAAAAAGATATCAGCTATATTTAATAGTGTTTCAGTGAATTGTGGGTACCAGGAGAACATAATTTGAGACAATCGTGACTCAACCATTAAAATGCGACATTTGCGCGCTTAATAATAGCCATTAAAGTACCTGCTAACGGTACCTTCACCGTCTGACGATTTTAATAAATAGTGTTTGCTGAGATTGTGTTCTGATAAACGTACTAAATGTGAATAAGCTTTGGAACATAACGAAATGTGTTTAAAGTATTTTAAATAATTAACAGATTAAATTAGATTTCTTAATGATTTTATTTCTTAAAGACAAGTAGTTATAAGATGGATAGTCTTCTGTGCCTGACACATTTAGTCGATTGCCTTACAATGTTTGCTTTTACTGTGTGAACAGTTAATTGCGTATATAGTAAGAATCAATCGAAAGAGTCTGGATCACGTTCGGGACCGTGAGTTAGTAAGTTTCAACTTACTACAGAATGCCACTAGTCTGTCTAGTGGCATTCTTAACTTTAACCTAGAGCAGGAGGCAAATATGCTCATTAATATTAATTTCATTTCATGCAATACTTTATTCATATTATTTCATATTTCAGCTAGATTTCCCAGTTAAGATTTTTTTGGTTCCTAAAATATGCACAGTTAATGAAAATACTTTTTTTTAAATGAATTTCAAAAATCAGAAAAGTTAAATTTCAAACTAATTGAAAGTTGTGTTTGTTTTGCGAACAACAAAAATATATCGTAAATGTGTGGGGTATACATAAAACATTCAGTCTGTATACACATTTAATTGTTGGAAAAATTGGTCTAAAATAATCAGTTTAAAAAATGTATTACATTACAAAAGCCGAATATAAAGTCTGTTCGAAATAAGCATTTAAGCTAAACCGGAAATTCGCCGTAGGTATTAAAAAGGAATGAATTCTGTTTATGGGACATCCGACCCTTCATTAAGTTTATCAGCAAAGTTAATTCAATGGGGTCCGTCCTGTGATCAATTATTATTTAAGGTTGTATATTGGGATAATAGGTAATGCTTTTATCCACTTAAATTAACCAATACTTATGAGCAATTATATATTCGACCTTTTAAGTTTTCGAAGGCTCAACTCTATTACCCTCGTGTTAGGTAATGCTATTTGTTAGCAAAAGTGAAATTATGTGACAAAGATTTTTGTGATTTGTGTATGATACCTTTCTACCGCGTATCTCCATTTAATACATATATTTCTAATTTATTACATCATAAATATATAATATAATAAAGAAATACCATATATGAATGGCACTTAAGACTATATAAATTAAAAAACGTTAATTTAAAAAATAAATGTGTTTTTCGTATGTTTATTAAACAAGGAAATAAATCTTTATCATGTGTTGACTTTTCTTCGCTTCTTAGGCGAATTATATATTATATTATTTATATTCAGAATATTAATATTTATGTAAAAATGAAACATATGCATTAAACCTTATAAATAGGTAAAATGAAAGAGTGATTACGGAACAAATTGAAATGTGCCATAGTAAATTCTATTGGATCCTGTACCCAATCGGAAATAAACAGGAATAATCATCAATACAGTAGCAGGCAATCCCAGGCGATTTTATGGGCACAGTACGTAGGTTGAATCCCGTATTGTCGGCTATCAGAAGGAAATAAATTAAGGTATCATGTGTCGGTTCTAGCCGCTTTGTCTCGAGATAATTGTTTGCGTTTACAATAAATGTATGTATGTTTTATTTAAAGATATACATTATTTTGTAAATTAGAAAGTTTCATTGAGATCGCGTTAGTAAAATAATATAAAATGAGAAATTGAACATACGTTGATTCCGATGCAGTTACAAACTTCTACAACTGGTATAAATCATAAAATAGAATTACTTCTCAATGACAGGATACTCATCCAAGGAGAATTAATAGCTTTTCGATTAGTAATACTTTGTAAGATTTGAATTATGGCAGTTTGTGGAAGTTTCTGTGTACTAAGGTGCACTCTTGCGGATGTGGGAAAGTGAATCACACATTTATAAACTGTAAGAGAAATAAAAAATTGTTTGTAAATGAATAAAACACTCGAAAATGTTTGTAAATTTAAAAGATACACACCAACTTAACTGGAACTGAAGTTTCAAGTTAATTTTATCTCCGATATAATTAGTGCCATTCTTGAGCTTAAAGAACACCGAAGCATCTCCTTTATCCAATAACAAGTTTTAAAAAAAACCTTGTAAAAGCTTTGAAACAATTTTGCATTTTTCTTAACTTCTCTTGCTTCCGATACTTTAATAAGTTTATGAAATAATCAATCGATCAAGACAAAGCACACGATGAACAAATTGCTCATTAAAATCTTCTGCATATATTAAAGTCGGTAAGATCAAGGACTACTTACGTCACAATGTAGCCTTGAGCCTGTTTTCCATTTTGAGTATTTTTTCATAGAAACAATGTAACTCGCAAAAAATCAGTTTCTAATAAAAAGTGAAGGTAAACATTTTATTGGCACGCACAGTGTAGGTTACAAATTTCTGACTGTAATAAAACCAGGACACGTTTTCGTACTAATTTAACTTGCACGGACGTATTTACTGAGATCCGTATTGCTGTGGATGTGGTATTAATGATGTGAAAACATTTATTGGTACGTGGCTTTGTTGTATTGAATATATATCGTTGTAACATTATATAAAATCTACTTTTTATATTTAGTAAGTAGCAATAACATCAAAGATACCAGGGATTTTATACTAAGAATGATATCCGTTTTATACGAAAGTAACTTTGTTACATTAGGACTTAGCCTAAACGTTAAAGACACGTCTTAGACTAATAGATTAAGCAACTTTATCCTTAAGTGCATCCTTAGTAATATAACCACAACTCTCATATTAGTATAGTGCAAAGTTGGCGAATCATTAAAACAAAAAAATAACTGGCTCAGTGATAAATGAAATATTATTAATTACTGATCCTTAGTTGAGTATTATAACTGTTTATGTTTATGTCAATATTTCTCTAAAGAATATGGAGTTCTTTTGTAAAAAAAAGTTATGGAATATATTAACAACTTTCGTAATAATTGGGTTTATTTGCCGGCAACGTTAATGGAGACCTGAGTTAATTTTACATATGTTTTACATTTGTACGGTGAAAAAATATACTAAATTTTTATAATAACAGTTTTAATTACTCGTAAACTAGTCCTACCGTCCACCAGAGCGTCGAACTGATTTCATTAATGGACGAATAAAAACAAAAGTATATTCAATTATCGACACAATGCTAAGTAAATCACAGCTTATGCGGAGCAGTTTAAGTACTTTAATCTTTTATGTTGTCTAATAATTTATAAATCTATAATAACTATTCTAAATGTACTTAAGGACAGCACTGAGTGAGTGATGATATCTATGCCATTTTAGGTCATTCTCGTGATATAGAGCTAAAACAATACAGATTTTTCATTTAGATAGCACATTTTTTGGCATTTATCTTCGACGCCGGTTGGAAATGTGCCCGTTGACTGTATAAGGAGGACTATACACTAGTTACCGAGATAAACTAGTTTCATATTTAGCCCATTATTTCTAAAGAAATTCAAAACTCATCGCCCTGCATCCTTGCATTATACTGAGGACTATAAATACATCAAAATATACATTAAAAGTTGTTGTCTATATTATATTATTTTTTTTAAACTGTATTGACTGTGTGGCACAGTGAGCTCTTTAAATTCCTTGATCGATTGTTACATAAATAAATACGACTACGTGAGATGAAAGGATGCAATATAAAATATATATCAAATGTCGATTTTTTCATATGATTTTTCTTTCAAAACCTTCGAATATATCATCAAACATAAATGAAAACTATCCTCCATTTCTATGATTTTGCATTGTTTTGCTTCAGACATACTATGAAGTGTGTTAAATATTATATCAATATGTACAAACTAATTGCTATTATTTCATATCAAATCTATTAAATCAAGCCTTTTAACATTTCTATTTCTCGAATTAAAAATATTAATACGATATAGTGTACATGGTCCTTAAATCTTAATGTTTAACCATTGCGCGTTGATTTAATGTTTAAAATGTCCAAGCTGCCATCTCCTTTGTTCTGGTTTCTTTAACTAATTATTAAATTTATGAATAAACACGGCTCTTTTGTGTCATGTTTTCTATTTCATTCCTTCTTTTAACTAGGTTTTTTTTCTTCCAAGTGTAAAAAGTTACTTTTGATATGAAAACAAAGAAGAAACGTTTTGCGTCTACTACGTCGGTATTTCCAAAATAGAAACGGGCTACTAGTTAATAAGACTCAAATCAAATAAGTTGAAATAGCCTTTAATATTATTGTATAACATTAAAGTATTTTCAGTCTTAGTCTATAATATACATTAAACTATATTTATCTATATTAAACTATATTTCTCAAGTACGTTTCGACTAACAATTGTATATGCCAAATGGTAAATCAATTTCAGTGAAGTCTCAATAGAATTTGGTTTGAATACTTTAATTAAATGGCTTACTGTTTTGTAAATAGAGGAATAATAGCGTAATGTTCAATTTGTTCAACAAAGTGAGAAGCTGTGTGGCCATAATCTGTTTATAAGCCCCTTTCGACGTTAAATTTTGATCAAAATGTAAAGCCTAAGACAAAATTCTATACATTTATTTTAATAGCCCAATTAGAATAATTTAACTACGATGAAAGCCGAGATATTTTAATTATATTTAAAATATTGAATCATTGCACATAAATAATTATATACTTAAGATATTGTATATACTTTTTCATCTAGTAATTTGATAAATTCAAACGCAAATCAAAAGTTGCTTATTATATATTTATTTAAACATTTATAAATTATATCGTACATATGCTATTTTGCAGTCTATTCAGATATACTTATTTTCATGTCATGCAAAAATTATTAAACTTGTCTGTTTGTCTGCCTAATAAGAAAAATATCAGTAGGTACTAATCAAGGGATTAAATCATAGTCTATAGCAAAGTGTTTCCAAATCATTTGGTTCTTTTTTATAAAATTTCGTAAGCGGTGTTTGCACTCGGGGGATCATACTGTTTTTGACGTGGCGAAGAGTTTGCTGTCGGTTATAAAATGTTTTTAGACTTTTATATATATATATATATATATATATATATATATACCCTCAACAAGACGATATATTATATTATATAATATAAGTGTTGTGCGAGTGTTGTACAAGAAAACTGAAACATTACCGTTTATTATCTTTTTTTTATTAATTGTGTTATCAATGAGATTATTTAAACTACTCAGGGCTTATTGTTTATAATGTATTTTTTTACATCGCCTGTCTATTCTTTGTGATACAGTAGGTGTCTATTCCAAAAACTGTCGAATGAACGGAAATTTTTATTGTTCAGACCATTTGAGCCACAATATCAAAACTATTTTACGGACCTTTAACAATCACAAGTTTCAGTTTGATTCATTTTTTACTTTTCTTAAGGACCTATAAAGATTTTAAGCCTGCTGATATGAACCATCAGCGTAAGAGAACTTATTACACGTTTGAATAGTTTAGTAATATTAATTTATTTAATTAGTGTCTTCTTAGTTATGAAATAGTTTAAAACATTTGTGATGTACGAAAAGTACGTTATTTGTATTTACCAATCAGAGCAGAGCTGGCGCTTGGAAGCCGTGGTATGGGCACCATCTTGATAATGTGACAGTTATGTCGGTGCCCTGATCTAGCTGCCCTTCAAAATTGTATACTTGATTACTATTGTAGAGAACAAAGATAGATAAATTATTGATTCGAAAGCAACACGGGTTAAGATGCATTGCACTAAGCAAACACTGTCACTGTCAAAATATGTATATAATATAATAAAAATATGATAATAGTTATTATATGATACAATTGAGTTGATGGTTGGATATACAAACGACAATGTTATTGATGATATTTCGTCAGTATATATAAATAACATTTTCATTGTACTTACTGCCTTTTGAATTTGCTTAAGAAACAATGAAATGAAACGAATTCTGCAGTAGTTTTCCTTTTCTTATAGGTCCTTGGTAGAGTGGTCGTGACCATCATGAAGTCTCGGTGGACTGGGCACCAAAAGTACCGCCTCACTATAGCGTTCTATTTCGGTATGCCGACATTCGCAAGCACTCGTATACGCGAGTGCTCCCTCTCACTGCGGACGAGAAAGCAGTTTTAGATACACTTAATTATAATATTTATGAATTTGAATAATACACGGATTTTTATACACAAATAGTTCAGAGTAGCAGTAGAATACTGTATAAACCTTTGAAATTATATGCTTATGCGTCTCTTGTGAAATTGTTTACTCCAGCCACCTCCGTAATCAGTTCGATATATATTTCATTGAGCATGCCAAACCATCGCGATGCTCTAACGAGGTTGAAATCCAAGTGTAATATAATTCCGATAAATAGAATTCAGAATATATAATTAAAGTTAAATTTGGATGTAAATCTTATTTAAATAGAAAACTAAATAACTATATTATAACTATATTTAAGTGCACAGCAGGTGTTTGGGAAGGAAAGTAACTTTTTTATTTCATACTTTCACGGCCTATGGATACATTGATGAGCCCTACACGATTTCAAAAGCAACAAATTTTGTGGAGCACTTAAATCAGCGGCATGCCTGGGGTTATATTATAGGGCAAGCCCATAATTTTGAACTACAAAAAATTGTATATGCACTTAAAGTAAAGTAATTCTATTATGTTTTTGTATACCTAATATGTGTTTGTCGTCGATTCAAGCCCCTTTTCAAATTTTATGCGCGATAGTTATGATCCAAACCCCAGGCTTGAGCCTGTCTAGTAGGGATATTTCTGACATAGACAAGGCTATGGCCTTGAAAAAAGTCGTTTGTTTATACAATACAATTTATTGATATGTGAAACCAACCACGAAGTTATCAACAAAACCGTTTGAAATATCTTTTTTAATTTTTACCAGTAGTTTGAAAAATATAAAATGAAAAAATAAGTGAGAAGTAAGAATTGGCTTGGACGACGTTATTAATTATTCAGAGATAGATATTCATTCTTTTTGTGCTAAGTGGCAAACACTATCAATTAATCTTTGAAAAACATTACGGTTATGATCAACGCGTGAATTATGATTTGATATTTCATTTAAAAGTTCTTTCGATAAAGAAGTTTCTATGCGTTGTTTGCCGAAATTACAAAAAGAAATAACAGCATTTAAATGTTTTTGTGCATTTTGGTGTTGTGTTGGTTTGGTTTTGTGAATTCCAAACATTGATATCATTACAAAAAAAATGCAGCACCAACAATTTATTGGTATATGAACACCCAATAACCCAATTACTATAGACTGATCGGTTGAAATATCTTGGGTTTTACTAGTAGTTTTAAAAGTCAGCAGTTGGCTTGCGTGATATTATTAAATTCGTTTTTTCTTCAAAAATTAAAGTTTTTACCTTTTGTTGTCCAATTATAAAGTCCACACACCTCAATCCTTCACGTGAAACACATTACACGAATTTAGATCCCATTATAGATAATAATCTAATAAATAATTTAAGATAATTATGAGAAAAATTAACAATAACGCGCCGCCATTTGCTCAATTATAACAATAAACAAACTGTTGACGTCGAAAAAGTCGTTTTGTGATGCTCGCGTAACTATATTTCTATTTCGGAAGGCCCCGAGCATAGCCGAAGACGCCAAAATGCCGGCTTTTTTACAACTTCTATTGCCATAGAAGTGAAATAAAAATTTTGACCTTTTTTTTCGGAGTGGGATCTCGCTGTTGGCCAGGAGGCTCAGCTCGGGCTGGTTGGCGAGCTTAGCTGAACCGTGACAAAAATTTTGACGAATTTTATTTTGTATAAATGAAGCAAGACATGCCGAACTGTTTCGGGCTTTTACCTATGTGTGAAAGAGATGGAACAACGGGCTTCCAGTGTAAGAGTGAAGAGATGGGACAAGTTGCGTTGGCAGTTGGTAATTTCAAAAAGTTCACAGGTTAGGCGATAGATGGCATAGAGGTCAGCGGTCATCAGTGGCAAGGTCAATATCGATTATCGAATGCGCATTATCGCCCTTTTTATTTATGTGTTGCGGGAATTATGTGCTAATTAAGACTTATACATTTTACTCCTAAGTAGAACAAGCCGGGCTTTTGGGCTTGTATGGTAGTACCGCCACTGCACTTAAACACTTAAGTAAGCAGTTACACAATAAAAATAAAATATATTTATTGGTTTTTAGTTCGTTTGGACAATATCAAGATTGTTGCTCCATTTAAGTGACAGTCTTCTTGTTTTTGGACGACACGCTCTCTCTCCTATTAATATTCACACGCGCACACACTAGAAAACAAAATCCACACTACTAAATCCAAAAAAGGAATGAATTATACAAAGAAAAAGTAAATAAAAAATATAAAACAAGTACCAGTACCAGTAACTATTGTGTATGTATGTGTGCATGCGTGTGTAAGCATACAATTATTAATACATGACTTTAAGTAAACAATCATTCATACGAGTAAGTATACTGTATCTTGGTAGCTTTTATTACGTGAAAACAACAAACAAAAGCAGTTTATAAATATCTGCAATGTAAACGTGTTCTAAACAATTGAACAGCTCATTCTTCACTGTGGGGTTAAAGGAGGTTTGATATCGCAATTAGTAATAAAATAGTGACACATTTCTGGCTAATTGAAATAAGGCAAAGCCTCGCTCAGTGTTTATATTTAATTTTCCTAGAAATTACAGTATGAAACGCGAGTAGAATTTCTAATAACCATTAAACAATGTTATCATACGTATTGTGTATAAATGTAATTGATATTAAGGAAAATGTAATGTGATTTAATGATGTAAATTATAGCGTAAGTAAATAAAGATATAATAAGACTCTTTCTTATAATGATTGCAAGTGCTGTACTGTTATTTTATCTTAGAGTAATTGTGTTATGCCTATGTTAGCAGGTGTAACATGATTTTCCTTATTCGCCAGATGTGTTTAAGTACATCGGGCATTTGACTGAGGGAAAAATAATGTTGAAATTATAAATATATATACATGTGTTACATCACATTTACACAGATAATTAACATATATGAAAGTAATTATTTTTATTCGACTACAGTTGTAACAAAACTTTTTTTTAACAAACCTGCTGTAGCTTTAGCCCCAAAAAGCAGTAAGTAAAGAAGACTGATAACCTAATGTCCTTAAGAAAATGATAAAAGATTCATGTAATACAATTTATAAATACCTGTCACGTACAATCCAAAATGGTAACATAATAGCCAAAGAGAACAACAAAGAAAATGCTTTCTTCTTTATTAAACCTCAACTCCTTTAGTACGTTGTTGTCGTTAATGTTGAGACGATAATCAAATTGAGTTTTCTGCTTTTTCTTTCAAATATTTTCATATTCGTTTTAATTGAAATTCAATTGATTGAATCCTTAAAACGTCCTACATTGATAAATGCAACATGATTATACCGTTTCAATAATAATAATTATTCCAATGGCTTTGAAACGTACTGGCTATATCTGAAGTATACAACTGTTGGTGTGAGAAAACACCATACAAAGATGAAAGTACGTAGAATTTTTTTTGATGTTGTTACATATATTCCAGTTGAAAGCAAACAAGCAGGCGGGTCACATTCAATGAACTGCTAACTGCGAACCGCTCATGGACACATGCAACGCAAGGAGGCTTTTTAGTCTCATGGCGTAAAATTGTCATATTACACATCAAACAATGAATGCAACTTAATCTTATCACAAAAAAAGATGTAAGAACCTACACAGAGAGAAATTGAATGTAACAAGTGATACACAAATTGTCTAATAAATCGCATAGTATGTATAGTAGTTAGAGTATCGTTCCTACTGTTTTAATTCAATTAATTGTACAAATCACACGGTAACTACATTATTCTGATTTACTTTTCACAAATCAATTAAATACACTGTAAGAAAACGATGACGTCTAGTAACTGGTTCGCCTGGCAATTAGTGAATATTATAAATGGTAGAAATACTACTTATTCCACCCCAAAGTACTTTTTAATTTTGTCGAATAATGTGGGAGAGGTATCATAGTAACTGTATTTGTTAAAGAATATGTATATTTTTATGCAAATGAAACTAAATCCAACTCTGTGTAAATGTTAACTTAAGTGAACAGGCACTGAGGTCTATTTAATTAAGCGTCAATCACTTGAAAATGTTATCTATTGAGACTAAACTCATTTAGACGTTGACCGAATAGATACATGATTCGAAATTTGAAATTTAATTAACCTTTACCTTTATTGATGAATAATTTTCGAGAGGTACCCACGGTAATAATTATAGTTAAGTGTGTAATACAAACCGTCTGAAATTTAACCTTATAATAATGATTATAATAATAATGATTTCTTATACATCAGTTTATATTTAATGCTCATAACTGTTGTATATATTTAAATAATTGGCTTGGTCCTTTGGGGAGATAACTCTCTTTCTAACTAGAAATGAACTATGTCAAGTTTTTTTTACTATCAAGAACTAATATTTATTAACTATACATTTTTTCTGCTAACATAAAAAAACACAAGCAGTGGACAAGACAGGACACAGGTATTACGTAATATTTGTTCAAATTCGTAAATCATTTTTAACACTCTGGGCATCCCGTTCAGAATCAGGTTTAATAATTAATTCAAATTTCTTTGATGTGTTAACAAGACCAACAAAATACTTTAAAAGTTTTATAATGAAATGTCCGGAAATGTTTTCATTTGATTAAGACATTTAGAACACTCAACCCGTATCGCTTCCAAACTTTACACGGAACATCCCAGGAATGTTTCTCATGTTTGCCCCAATTCCATAGTTAGAGTACTCCTATTTGTTTAAATGGTTTTTATGTTGTATGCATGCGTCATATTAAAATTTGTACTTATTAAAAAATATATATTTTTTGCTATACTTTAATTATATAAAATATTAAATACAATCATAAATATTAAAAAGCTTATTGATGTAAATTTCTATCGAGGCTTAGTCGTTGTAGACCTGGGGAATAGCCGTATTTGGGTCATTATATATTCAATGGCGACAGAATTCTGATCAGTGTTGATACTTGTCTTGAACAGGTTTCTAAACAATAAGCAAATATAACTTTCGAACATAAGCTGCAACTAAGATATTGGCGTAATAAACTTGTCACAGTGTGACAAACTTTTGCAAACTTATGACAAAGAACACTTTGGGGCTAATTCGGTTAATGTTTGGTGCTTTTGGGAATAGTTTAAGCTTATAAAGGACAATTTTGCCAAAAGTATCAAATATGGAATCAAAGAAATCAACTTTATGTTACTGTTGGAAGACTTCGCTGATCAGCAATTAGGATATATTATACTATTTATTATGCAAAAGTGTGTAAAGAAATAATACGATTGAGACAACAGCTCAACATTTATTATATAAAATTATGAATTGTTAATTGGATATAGTAAACTAGTCTGGGATTATTCTGGCGGTGTTTCAATTTAATAGGACTAAATATGGCTCTAATATAAGTATAATATTACAATCATAATATAAAAAAATTCTATGTTCTGCGGTCAATGCTCAAGTCGACTTAAACTACACTTGGCTGTTTCCACGTCCCGTGGGCGTTTAGCTGTTAGGTAAAATTTAAAAGGGTTTTCACATACTGTTACCTAAAAATGTTGTTATATTACTTTATTTAAATTACTATTTAATTATTATTTATCTCTTTAATGGGAAAAAAACTACAAACGTTAAGCACTTTATTTAATTAAATAATATACAAATATTCTTAGTTCAAAGTGCATAACTATTTATAAATTTCTTTCCGAGGTAGAGGAAATAAAGTTCAGTATTACAAAACACTTTCTGTTCTCACAAAGATTGAAGTAAAGTAAAGTTATATTAACAAAATGTTATTGTTATAAACATACTTAATATTGCATATTTATTTTCTATTGTAGTTAAACCCTATACCAATTTTACAACCCCTGTAGTGTGTGTTTAAAGCTTATTTAGCCAAGATCAAAGTGCTTTTATAGCTTATACCAAAAAAGAATAGTCTAAAACAATGGGAACGAAAGCAATTTGGTAAATGGCTTGGGAACATGAGAGTAGATGCGAGGCATATAACTAAATTGGGCGCACTCGTTGACTCTCCCTAAATTCCTATTTTTTTACTTCAACCCAAATAAAGCCTACATCTTGACCCCTTCGCGGAAGTCAAGCGTGAAATTAGTTGTTTCAAGATTTTTTCTTAGGTCTTGAAATCTGGGTCGCACTTTTGAATTGCAAGAAATATTCAAGCTTCAACAATAATGATGTTTTTTACGTATATTAAGATGGAAACCAAACTATGTTATAATGAGTAGAGATGTTCAATATCATATTATTAATAATACAAAAATTGGCATTCTTATTATATCATTTGTATATTTATGAATTGTTTTTTATTTACTTTTGCACTTTGCATATATATTTCATAGTATAAAATATAAATATTTTATCATTTCACATGATGTTATAGTGTTATGGTTTGTGTTGTTCTTATCAATTAATTCATATGCATATTACTTATATAATATATAATAAAAGTACATAGACTTCTAGTTAGTTACATTGATTATTATCTAATCATAGAAATAGTCTGCAAATAGATTAATATTGAATACATGTAAATTATATACTCACCTGTAACTGTCATTTCTTATGTGTTTTAGGTGGATTTGGCTTTGTGGTCAGTTATTTTCAATGAAAAAACTACATCAAATGTCGTAATTGAGTCCGTTGTAATAGCTTTTCAGAATGTCTTTTTCCGCATTCCCAGCATTGTTTTCTGGACAAGCGTTTTCATTTACTCCGCAAACAATGCAATTCATGATAACACCGCATAAAAGATTTGTGGATTTGAAATATTATCTGTATGCAGTGGAATGACAATTGAATAATATTAGTTTAAAACATTGGTAAAGTAATTATTTTATTCTATTTAAACATTTTGGGATATTATATTATATTCTGAATGATAGTGTAAAATGACTGTTACAAAAGAATTTAGGTTTCAAAGCCTATTCCGAAGGAAATTGAAAAGTTAAGCCAAACAAGAACAGGATATTGCTGGGTCGGAAATGAAAAATAATATGTTCGAAATTCAAAAATGGTATTCGTATTTTTAAAACTACTTCGTTCAAGTGTTTATTATACAATACATGATTCTCCGTTACATAGTATTATTCCGATTTTGATTGTGTTATATATATATTTTGGTGATTTCTCTAATTTAAACATTTCTTGAAAGTGATTTTTTTAATTTCCCATTTACCCTTTCGGGATCCAATGTAAAAAGGGTTAAAATAAAAATAATTCGTAATTAATTTGTAATAAAATTAAACATACCGTTTTATGGTTAATTTGATTAAATTCGAGTTTGAAATTGTTTGCGAACCTTACTTCATTACGAACACAGGCATTACACAGGTAACATTATTACATTTTATTGCTTTACTGGGTGTAGTTATAATATACCCCTTTAATTATTTGCCAAACCATATTACATATAATTATTTCCATATAATATATTACATATAAATTTAAAAAAAGTATTGCTTATTGGTTTAACAAAATATGAGAATGATACTAAGTATTGAACTACTAGTGTTTGGAGCACATGCTCTCTCTTATTCCGTCTTATCAACACAATACAATAACGGTCTTAGTCATAAATAGTTATAGCACATTTAAAGTAGGATTTTTAAATAATGTAATCATAAACGCATTTTAGCACAAACATATTCTACACCCGGACCCTAGTTTAAAAGTTTTATAAATATGGCCGACATCGAACAGCCGATTATGACGAAATATTTTGACATTTACCAAACTGTATTCTGTCAAACTTTTAGTTAAATTGTATATATTAATTTAATAAAATCTAACGCGTGCATAATAATTATTATAACTGGGCATACATTATTGTTTATTTAACCAAATTTCACTCTCAATTTAAAAAAAAGGCGCGGTTTATTTGCTGCAATGACAAAACCACAGATTAAAAAAAACAAAACACAACTATGATTAAACAATTGCATAGGCATTTTTTACGAATGAAACCCTAAATGTATATTGGTAAACTTTTATTTGATTAATTTACAAATTCCATGCTCCGACTGATTCAATTATGGTAAAATTTGATATGGGAATTTATAAGTTTCAGAAATACCCCAAACGATGTAGAATAACAACCAGTAATTTTCATTATTAAATCTCATTAAGTGCGAACACAATTCATAGCCACTTTAGCAACTCTGGGAGATAAATTAGCCAGTCTATATGCGGAAACACTATTCTTAGCCATGACTCTTTTATCTATAAACTTTTTATACTCTATATACTTTTTGTATATGTTTATGCATTCCTTAACGTTCTGTGGACAATGCTCTAATTAATACAAATATGATTTCGTGGGCCGCTTATACTTAATTTAATACATTGATAACTTTAATTATATTGTTAATTCGTTATGAAAAGAAACCATTTTTTTAGGTTTAGTTAATCCAAGGATTAATTAAACAATATTTAGGTACTAGTAGACATTTACGAGACAAATTCGCTTATGTAGGTAAGTGTTTTTCTTTTATTGGAACCCCACTTGACTCTCAAAGCCGTAAAACAAAATAACGAGAATCGTTATTACAGTATACAAAAGACCTTCGTAAAATGTTTTCACCGAATAATTCAGATGGGAAATCAGGATGGCCACGCTTTTACAGGTTCGCTTATTGACATTTTGAGGGTTGTTTTTAAACATTTTTTTTTTATGACGGTGTTTGGACTATTATGACTTCTCGCTTCCAAAAGTTATTCTACATTGTATGTATTATTTTTAGGTACTGTGTAATATATAGTTTGTAATATCTACGAGCGTCAATTCTCTGTTTATTGATTTTAATTTTCCACATAGAATCGTATCAACAATCACTTGTCAAGGCTAAAAGGGGTTTCATAATAAACCCGTCGGAGAAGAAGACCCACAGCAAACTCAGATGGTTAACTATCATTTTTATGTAGGTTTTTGTTAACATACAAAATAAATGTTATTAAGGCACAATTTACTATCACATATTAAGTTTACGCAAAGAGATAAAATGATTGTTTACAGTAATTTTGTTACATTTTCCAAAATGGTTATTGTTACTTACAACCAAGGGAACACCAACAATATACCACCGCGCGTGGGAATGAATTTGCAATCGTGAATTGATTACTGCTATGATACTCTACATGAAAATGCATAAAGTACTCACATTGACTGTTAAATATAACTTTTTAAGTTTATATTGTGTTATAAATAAGAAGGAGTTGTAATTCTCCTTCAGCGTAAAATCATCTCGATACAACAACCAAATCCCGCTGGCATAATGGGTACTCTACAAGGAACAACTTTAAAAAAAATATTTTAGTTTTTAATTTAGTTATATAATGTTATACGTTTTATTCACGCAAAATTAAATGCATCGGGTGCTCTTGAAAAACTTTTAAACGCTTAAAAATCGTTTAAATATTCGAATACACATTACATAACACATATACCAAACTGAAAGTTTATCTTCGTTTCGTAAGCGAAACTATTCTGACTTTTTAATTAAATTTTTACTTTGATACTCATCTGAGCTATGCAGATAGCATTTTGTTGGGTGCTACGCTATGTAGCGTTAACGGGGTCAAGTAGTGCTCAGTAGTAGTCACGGAATGGAAAATGGCCTATGAAACCTACAGTGAGAATTGATCACAACTTTTAATGTCATGGCTCAACTAATTTCAAAGTTCATGGATGTTTAAATACCTTAGGTGCACTACTCAAACTAAAATGACCTGTAGAACTCCAGTATCTATACTTACCTATGATCTACCAGAGAAACTATTAATCTATAATCAGGGAAAGCTCACATAGTCCATCCTTCAATAATGTCTTTATGTAACTTAGCCAGCATAGTCATTATAACTTTAACTAGTGACGAAATTTAGTTATGTGACGTTAAAACCACGAATCGACATCGTTACATAACTGAGTGATATTGGATAGTTTTGAAAATATGATAACTCAACTTTTTCACAAAAAAATAAATATATCAATTCTTTATTTATGTATATAACGATAAAGAACATACTGTCTGTGACCGATTTATTATTCATAAGCAAAACTACGGTATTGTAGAAAGAAGTTAAAGTATTTATACGCAGTATAACTTTATTGTAGTACTAGCTTTCCGCCCGCGGCTTCGCCCACGTGTAATTTGGTTAGTATATAGCGTTTTTTTAATAATCTCGACAGAGATTTCTTACACTGGCTAAAATCTTGTTACTTGGAATTATATAAAGCCTGTGTTACTCAGGGATGATGTAGCTTTACATGTAAAAATGTTATCAACATCCTCTGTTTCTGTGGACTTGATGTTTATTTAGCATTTAGGTGATTATTTTTTTGTTCCGATGATTCAGAGAAATCGAAGGCAACTTTCAAATTAAATTACAGGCAATTACTTTTCTGACAATTTTATATTCTGATAGTCATCTTATGTGGATGAGCTGATGATGGAATGTAAAACTCCTCAACGGTTAAGAGTTGAAAGAAAATTCTTACGAAGTTATGAGTACGAAATACGTACTTGTGAGGTTATTACTTATTAGCTTGGCCAAATAATGAAAGGTAAACCTCATAAACGATAAGGACGTAGGTGGAAAAATGGATGCGGACAAACGAAAAACGTCCCTTCACTCGTTTCCTTTTACTTGTTAGTAAGGATAGTATTAACTCAAAATAATTATAGAGTTACACGGTAATGAAAGTTTGAACAGCATAGTAGTCATTACACAATGGAGCATCTTAATACCGCGAACTATTGGATATATTTGGCCTAAGTAGAAGTTCTTTAAAAAAAACTAAGACTCAACCTCGCACACTCACTCACACAGCAACACCATTGCACACACTAATACACACATACACACTTAAATGCTAGTACTTCACATAATATACTCCACTTGTTCGTGTGTATGTATATATATATATATATCTTTATTAATTTTTTTCTGTTCGTGTTTTTTTATGTTATTCTTTTTTCTGATTTTAGATTCGATTTCCGGTTCTATATTTTAACCTTATTTTGGCTTTATTTTTAATATATTTGTATGGTGTAAACTTTTTTTGATAAGCTGTATAGGTTTAAAAAATAAAATAAATCTAGGTTGATGACGAATTTTATCAACGCCATCTATCGAGCACATTGTTCAACACTTCAACCGCGCCCGCGCGCACCGCGTTTTTTGTTATTTTTGTTACCTCTCATAAGTTTTAATATTAAGATTAACTTATATTACAACATATTTAACAATATATTACTTATCACTCAATATAAGTGTTTAAAAGTTTTGAAGCAGTGATTGAAGTAAAGTGTCAATTGATAACTTCTTTTTCCCTTAACCGATTTTGACGAAATAAACGCTTTGACAACGCTCCTAATTGTATGTAATTCAACTGTGAAAACCGCGTTCAAATTTGTTCAAAACTTGAAGTTATAACGTACCAGACAGACAGACAGACAGACAAACATACAGACAAGAATTCCAAAAATTGTTTTTTTGGTTTCTATGACTCTTCTTTAATTGCCTCCTTTCAGTTTTTTGGAAAAATATTTAATGTACAGACATTCGATTTTTACTGTCTTATTATTAGTATAGATATAGTATTTAAAAAAAACATACTTTTACTCTAACTCTTTCAGTCCTGTCTCTTTTGGCAGTTCGTAGGCTCGTATGTCCCCCTATCTTATAACATAAAACATATTAAATGGTAATACATATGACAGAACAAACATATGTGTAATAAAAGGCTTTAACCCGCAGGTAACCGTATCAAGGTCTACATCAAAAAGTGTTTGAATAATGCATGTGTGTCAATAAGGGACCAGGAAATCTGTTTGTGTAAACCGATTTGACGTAGGTCAAAATTCATTGAGTTTTTTTTTGTGAAAACCCTCAAACATTTAGAGGAATGATTTACACGTCAAGTTAACGTCGCGTCATATAGAATATGGTACTTGTGGAATGTTTTAATAAACTTTTGTCATTCGTTATAAACGTGCAATTACATAATTACTATTATTATTGTTTATGTTATTGTTTAATTGTTCATTATAAATATCTTGGCATTTTTTAAGAACTTCACTAGTTTTGATTACGTCGCAGTATGGTACCTATCTCTAACACTGGCCTTAGAATTCCTAACACACTGTCACACAACAAGATGGCGCCCAGACCCCATTCCACGCGCTGTTCTCTCATTGCTATTACAATAAGCGCACTTTTAAATTTTTAAACAATATTAAGTTACTTATATTAGTTAACAAGAGGTCTTCTCACTGCGCGAAGATACGCAATGCAGAAGTTATAGGTTTGATTTTCAACAAAAAATTATATTTTCGAGTATGTGTATACTTAGTCTGGCCATAAATACTGTTACTATTCAAAAAAAGAAAATATTACGTTTGAATTTGGAATCTGTCATTTTTATATGATTGCTTGATGTGTTTTCTTATTTTCGCGCCATTATATTGTTAAATATTTTGTTATATTAAAATGGAGTGGGGTGATAAAGAGAACCGAATCGCTGTGATTGCCTTACATAAAGTAGGTATGGAGAAAAGTGCAATTTTTAAAACCCTCCACCCGCTTGGTATTAGTCAAATGTTTGTTTACCGGGCTATTGATAGGTACAATGATACCTCCTCTGTTTGTGACAGAAAAAGATCTGGCCGTCCACGTACCGTTCGTGTGAAAAAGGTGATTAAAGCAGTTAGGGAAAGAATTCGAAGAAATCCTGTCCGTAAGCAAAAGATTTTATCTCGGGAGATGAAGATAGCTCCTAGAACCATGTCGCGTATATTAAAAGATGACTTAGGACTTGCAGCCTTTAAGAGACGTACTGGTCACTTCTTAACTGATAATTTAAAGAAGAATAGGGTGGTAAAATCCAAACAACTACTTAAGCGGTACGCAAAGGGAGGTCACAAAAAAATTTTGTTTATGGATGAGAAAATTTTTACAATTGAGCAGTATTTTAATAAACAAAATGACCGTATTTATGCTGGAAGCTCTAAAGAAGCTTCGCAATTAGTAAACAGAGTACAACGTGGGCATTATCCCACTTCAGTGATGGTTTGGTGGGGTGTTAGCTATGAAGGGGTGACTGAGCCATATTTTTGTGAAAAAGGTATTAAAACGTCGGCACAAGTTTATCAAAATACCATTCTTGAGACGGTAGTTAAGCCTTTAACTAACACCATGTTCAATAACAAAGAATGGTGCTTTCAACAAGACTCGGCACCGGGTCATAGAGCTCGATCCACCCAATCTTGGTTGAAAACTAACGTTCCGGACTTTATCAGCACTGAAAACTGGCCGTCGTCAAGTCCTGACCTAAATCCATTGGATTATGATTTATGGTCAGTTTTAGAGAGTAAGGCTTGCTCTAAACGCCATGATAATTTGGAGTCCCTAAAACGATCCATTCGGTTGGCAGTGAAGAATTTTCCTCTAGAAAGAGTTCGTGCTGCTATTGATAACTGGCCTCAACGTTTAAAAGACTGTATTGCAGCCAATGGAGACCACTTCGAATAAACATTGTATATTTTTAATAGTTATATATTGATGTATTAAACTAACTCACTATGAAAGGAATAAATGTTACGTATAAAAAAAAATCGTGCTTTTCTTTATAACAATATTTATGGCAAGACTAAGTATTTCAAGTGACGTATACTTTAAAATGTTCACTGTAGTCAAAATTCTCTGACTAAACTGATACATTTTTTTCACATAAGCTGAAAATTGTTAATGCTAGATTTAAAGAGTTTTTTTATGTTTAGACTTGGTATTATTTATAACATATATATCAATTCAAGGAAATTAATTTTCAATGTAGAACTAATATCTTCGTAAGCCGACGATCCAATTCACATTTCATCTCGCAAGAAGGATTTCAGATTGAATCACTTGAGTCTCGGTATCAACATTTATCCTTATTGTTATAGAATTAAATTTATAATTGTAATATTGTAACTAAACGCATGCAGTAAAATTGTTAATAAAATTACTTATTTATGCTGGAAGTTTTGTATTGAAGATTACTATTTTTTCCCAAACTTCTTAAATAGAGTAAATTGTTTATTCCTTTGAAAAAGCCAAGAACCGAAAGATTAGGAATTAAAATTTACACTCACACAAAAGGTCAAACAAAGGCTTCCTTAGTGACCCATCTCTAACTGAGGTATGAAAGATTGAAAGTAATAAATTATTTTTAAGGCTACAATCATATAACAGGCACTATATGGTCAAATTAACAGAGACCAAAGACAAAAAAAACAAAGGAAAATCGGACATGTATCAAAAAAAAATGTCTGCAATAACTCATTAGGGTAACAGTACTTCATAATATTATTTTTTAGAGTAATAGAAACATTTCAACAAAACAAATGGAGCACGAATTTAGTCAAAACAAAGAACTCGGCATTACCATATCATTTGGTTGACAGAATGTTCCATTTTATCTTGTTTGTATTCAGGATATATCTCCGGTTTTAGCGTCAGTAGCTAAATCATAAAAGAAATCTCGCAATATACCACACGCTGAGAATATAGGCGTCTATATTGTTGGCGGCGATACTATAACACTGTCATTAGATTCTTTGTAAAGATAGAATGCTGCAAGCTTGATTCTTTTATCATATATTTTAATAGAAATACGATTCAATATTACATATTTGTTTATTGTATTTAATGGTATCACTCGCGTTCATTAAGATGCGATTAAAATAAAGCAGCGAATCATTTTTTTTAAACTATACAAAATTGTAATTATCTGTTGTTATACCATACATAATATATAATACAATACTTAATTATTATACAAACATAGAACCTAAAAAACGAATTGATGAAGAAGGTTTAAGGCTTCTATCAAATTATAATTTCTATTTAAGTTTTTAGATTACGATGTTGATCTTATGGAATAAAAAAATGTTTAAATATTTAAAAGTGTATTTTGTGTCTGAAGAGTGGATGAGTAGGGTCTGTAAAAAAATCGCGAAAAAACTTTTATTTATAGAAGAGGGGGCAAACGACCAGGAGGCCCACCATAAAGGTGAAGCCGCCCATAGATACCCACGCGGCTGGTAGCTCGTGAGTGCATTGCCGGCTTTCAAAGAAAAATTGGGTAATGCGTAAGGGGAAGAGGACAGGGGAGGGGAAAGGATAGGCAACGGAAGATCTCACTCACCGAACGAAACGCGAGTACAAAATTGACAAAGTCCAATTGCATCACTTTACGCCGGTTTTCTGTGGGAGAGTAGTATTTCTCCGGCCGTGCCGGCCCATTCGGCTGAAACTCTAAGTAACAGCATGGCACTCTCAGTCAAAAACTAAAACTAAAATAAAATGTCAATGCAAACCCCAAGCCGTTAAGTTAATATGGTATGATATAAATCTTAAATCATACTATATAGACAAATAGTGTAAAAACAAATTAAGAAAATTAGATCGTTTTATGTCGATGTTGCTGCCATCTGCCGATGACATTTTGATGAGTTCCCTCGTAATTTTCTGAGGGAATATTTATGCCGGGGTCAATTTTATTAATTTTGCCGTGGCGACATCTTTAACTTTTTAATGTGTCTTTGAATTTCTTTTAACTTTTACATTTTGGTGCGTAATATTTATTTTGAGGTTTTAACGAGTTTTCCTTTAAGATTATTTTATTTTATTATGATATTACTTTATATTTACAATAACTATATTTATTGCAAAGAAAAAGTATGCATCCAAAAATACCTACAAGGTATTTCTCGGATACATACTTTTACTCAGAAACTTAATAACTTTTTTTATGAAATGGGAGACAAACGATCAGGTTTTTACTTTGAGTAACATACTAACCGCCGCGAATGGGTGGCAACAATGCAACGTAGGCTTCCAGGTGTGTTTCCGGTCTTTAAGGGTCATTTCTCGAAGGACTAAAAGTCGTAAGGTTAAAACTCTACTCTTATCGAGCCCGACCAATGTTAGAAAAATTACCGCTTTAATGAGTTGTAATCTATGGCCCAGAGTAAAGTACTGACGCACCAAGCTTTTTACACTTGCATAATTGTACCCAGTATGTACTTTTTGATAAAGCCGAAGTTATTTTACACGTCTGAATTAAAATATGTCTATAATAATAGTGTATTACCAAAATGGCAGTGAGTCTTAAATTAATTTAAATATTTTTTATTCGACTACTATGCAAAGAAGGCCCACCAAAGGCTATAAAACTCATAAGCTTAATTGAAACGGAATAAAACAAATGAAAAACGCCTGTTTTCATTCTCCTCATTATGAATTCACAAGGGACACAAATATCTAGGTTTCCATCGGTATTGGGGGCGAAATACGGGCTTTTTCTGCTTTTCATATAGCTTCCGCAATGTATTATTTTAGTGTAACGATCTCTTTCTATAGGTTATAGATTATAATGTCATCTGATTTACGGCCTTTCTTGCATAGATTTGCTTCTCGTACTAACCACTAAGTTAACAACGCTATATAACTAAATAATATTAACATTGGTCAAGAGGCCGTTCTTATTTACTTGCGCCTCCGTAAAATATTGCAAACAATTAGTAAAATGCTGACTAAATTCATTTATAGTTTAATATTTAAGGAATCAAAAAATATTTTATTCTTATAGGAAAATCTGCATCCGCAAGTGTATTTTATATCTATGGCTAATGTTGTACCTCATTATACACCGTGATAATCTATTGCGTAACGACCATATTTCAGCAATATCAGTAAACGAAATGGAAGCCGATGGCATATTTTATTTCTTTAATTTTTTTTTTCAAAATTTTACAAAAAAAGAATATTAAATATATTAAAATTCAAAATCATAGTCGCCCTAGTCACGCCCAACAAATACGAATGAGTGATGCCGCCCTAACTGCGGTTCCGATGTCTAACGAAGCCGCGCTCAAGCCGCGCAGAGCGGTATCCTTAGTATCAAAGGCCGACGCCCGCGCACCAAGTGAATTCTTTACTAGTTAGCTAAAATAACATTTTCGAAAATAATTAAAATTCAGAAGACGTAAGTCATTGCCTAGGCGAAATTATAATAGCATGCATAAATTACTAGACCTCACTGTAAAGATACTGACTTTCGAATAAAATACAAATACTTATACCGAAAATAAAATTCCTGCTTAAAGTTAAAAACACATGTTTTCGCATTTAACATTATTTTTATTATTAGTTCAATAAATGGTATTGTAACACAGTGTATTTCTAAAAATATGTGTCTTGCTGTCTGTTTTAAACATAAGTACAATTTTTCATAAATATTAAATTAATAACTTTCTTAAGTACATTCATATGTTCGATGTTGTACGACATTTTTTATTAAACTTTCGTAACTAAACTGTTTTTTATTTCTCAATTAAAAGAATAGAGAAAATAAACAAAATTCTTAAGACTAAGTCATTGTCTAGATAAAGTTTTAACTTTATGCATAAATTACTAGAAACTGCTTTAAAACAAAAACATATGTTTTAGCTATGTATTGCTTTGCTCTTAAAAAGGAGTACGAATACAAAAAATACCTACAAGTTAATTTGGATATTTCCTAAGTTCCTCAGTAACATCATTTATGTATTTTCGTGAAAATTCCGATCTTTTCTAAAATCAGTGGTATTTAATAAATAACATCAAAAAAAACGTATATGTTTCACATACCTAACATACCATATTCGGCTCGAAACTTTAATGGATTACAGCCTGTATACTTTAACAACAAAACCGGGTTTTACCGTTACGTCCCTCAGCCGAGCAGTGTCCTTCGTCACGTATCAACCAATGCCCGCCCGTGACCCGATTGGAAATGAGCATAAAGTAAATATCTATCAGTGGAAGTTTGCAAGCGAAAATGGTAATGATGTTATCAGAGTAACATCGAAACGTGATAAAAGTGTACGTTCAATTACCGAGCCTAAAAATTCCATGCCATAAAAGCTACGTAGTAATTTCTACTTGTCAGACGGCTAACATTACATTGTAGTTTAAAACAAAATCAATAAGATTCATTCCAAAATATAACTATTTAAAATATATAACGAAAGAAGTATCTCCGTATCACTAATTATAAAAACAACACTTCGCTGATATTTGCCAGGTTTTATTTTTACATAGCCGTCATGCAGTTGCAATGCATCCATCTTTTTTATTGCTGATATGTCCGCACATGTTTTTTCTTTCACAGACTACGTATTGAAATAATAAGGATGACATTTCACAGCATAATAAACTTGAAAGAATTCAAATTATGTTTTGAAACATATTGTAGGACAATTGAATGATGCCTGTACTTAAGTATTCTAGTCATTTTAATACTAATTGTTGTAGTTGCGCCGATAAAAATTATTCAAATTCAATTAAAAGTTTTAACAATTTTTAAATATGAATACTAAAATAATATTTACCAATTTCTACCGTTCATAAAAATAAGTATTTTATCATTTATTATAAGCAGAGCATAATAGAGGATAGTATATTTAAACTAAATGGTTTTATTTTTTATTAATAGTTTAATTATAGTTTAAGCTTTCTTTAGTTACATGCCAAGTAAATGTATTGCAATTATTATAAACAAACCTAACCTACCTAGTAAAAAAGGATTAATTTACTAAGAAAATATCATTTACATGACATGTCACTATCTTTAGAAAACTACAACACTTTGAATTTAAAGGGGAGAAGCATCTACAGCTGTATAGTTACACAAATATTATAAAAATTAATTGAAGCGCCACCTATGATATATTTGTGTAATTAAAGTAAAAGGTGGTGAATGTAGAAAACTGTACCTTAGCTATTTAGTAGTGACATCTATGAGAACATGGTCGAAATACGTCGTATATCCTTAATACATTTTTAGTGTTAAGCACAACGCCACCTGTACCAAATGTAATCTGTTACGTTGACTTTATAAATTATCAAATGGTGCAATACTTTTTGTATAGAAATAGCTGAAATAGAACGTCTCTAGTTGCAGTCCAATATGTTTTGAGGAACACGTTTACTGAAAAGTCTTTGTTTTTAATTGTATACTAAAATGCATGTAAGCAATTATAATTATTATATAGAATTTATGTATTGCAAAATGGCATTCTTATTTCAAAGACCATTTACTTGAGATCACTGGCTAGAACAAATTTCGGGAGCCTCAAGTTAAACATCACTTGAATCAAGAGAAAACTTAATTAATCTCCCTTTCAACCGGAAAACGATTTTTACATAAAACTTGGTATTTTATTCCTGACTTCACCCGGAGTTTTAGAATGTTAATAAACATTAATTAATCATGATGGACAAACTCATTTACTTTTCTTTAGTCATTCTAGGTAATATTTATGTCAGTTTAATATATCTTTTATGAGATTTCTTATATATATTTTAGGAGAGTTTTACTAGAAAATAGTACAATAATTAAATTTTTATTTTTTTTAATAATTAATTATTAATTAGACATCAATAAAAGGATTTTTCTTATGGATGACATAAGTCAAATGTTTGTTTAGTTTTGGAAATTAAATAAAACATCATGAAAAATTCAAACACAAAATATCTCTATTCAAGTAGGTCTTTATAACGACAATTTTGTATCGTCAATATCACCGGTTCGGAAGGCAGTCATCTACCGAGAAGAACCGGCAAGAAACTCGATAGCTGCTCTTTTAAAATAAACATTTCATATAAAATTATGTTACATCACCAATTCAAAGCATCAAAGCATTGTAAGGCTACTCAAGAATTAAACTGTCCCAAAGATATTTGCCGACACTTTAAAGATATCTTTGTCCACTAAATATTCGTTAACTGTATAGTATGCCTTTTCAACCAGAGTACTCTTTACGCGCGTTTAAAATTTATTAGAAGTTAATTTGATAATACGTGCTGGGGTTTTGTTATAAAAACGTGGTAAGCATACGTTACAAAGTTAGATTGATAAGACTATCCCTCTTGGAAATTTCCATAGATTAATTAAACTATTATCAATCAATTCCACTCGAGAAGATACACGCGTAATTATACACAGTAATGTTAGGTGTCATACGTCATTACCATTCGTGGGAGATGCTAATCAAATTCATGTAATTTTTACGCATGAAAGCACTTCAACGCTAACGATACGAAATTACGAAATAGTAAAACTTGTAAACCTTTGTCATATTACTATTAAAATTTACGCTTAAGTTATTAACAATACTAATTAATTAATGAATTTTAGACTTTAACTAACTACCTACTTAGCTGGATTTTTTCTGGAATACGCTCCAATAGAACAGCTTTACTGATCCAATATAGTAATAAACCCTATATTTCTTTGTTCGTCTTTTGTTTTCCTTTGTAAAACTTTCAATGTCATAAGAGAATACAGAGATAATTTTCATAGTTCGAGACGATTCGCAATGGTTTGAAAATCTCAGGTTTTATATGCCACCGGCACTGTCTTTATTTAAATAACTTAGAACAGAGAAATATATTGGGCATTATTTATTATGTTATCTTAAATATTCATTAAATTGGTTCAAGGTACTAAATTAAGATTAGTACTAAATTTAACAGCTACTAACCATATTTTAAGTTAAATTTAGTATTCAAAATAGGTACGTACGGCTGAAAATTTCAACCGCCATAAAATACGAACTCAGCTTTCACGCACATACAGAAATCAAATTTCCGTATAATCTTTTCTGAAGTGTCGAAACGTGTAAAAACTTTGTAAATCTATATGAGACTTGAATAAGAAAGCAACCGGAAACCAAAAAAAATCTAAATCCTACTTTATCAAGGTAAACGTGATAAATAAAAAATCTCGCTTTAAATTTATGTACATGGAAGTGTATTATATTTTAAGTAACAGTCACGTCTAGTAGGCAGAAATGTCCACTTACCGTTCCTTGGATACCTCTCTAGTTTCTACACTCTCATAGCATTCATCAGACATAATAAGCGGCTCTGCATGCTTTTGAATTAGCACCTGTTGTTATGAGAGTCGTTAACTCAATCTTACAATAATAATAAAAACTATTTCTTTTTAACCTTTTAAAATTAAATTAAAAATTTAATATAATAAAGAAAAATTAAGAAATAGAGGGAAAATGCAACCGTTGTCGCCGCGTTCTCTTGCGGGTAACCGATACAATAGGAATCTAGAATAACTTAACAAAAATTAATATGGGTGGGTAATGTTCAAAACATACAAACATATATTTAATATTAATACTGTTAAAAGATAGGGGCATTTAAAAAAAAATTATGTACTAAAACATTTTAAAGAGACAAAAAGATAATAATATTCGTAGACGTAGCATAACAATGAAAATATTTAAAAATTAGAATTTATATTACACATACGTAAACAACGTTACTTGTTAATCTACTGTAATGCCATTGGTCACTTTTACCAGTTAATCCTTCTACCATTTCGTTGTCTTATATATTACCATAATCTTCCTAACGTGGTTTCGCATTTATTTCAGTAAGTTAAAGTCAAATAATAAGAATAATTCAATCTAAAAGAACAATAGGATTTTAAGGTTTAAAGATGATGAATAATTTATTTTATATCAATTAAAAAAATGTTAACCTCAAAAATATTACGTTAAACACGCCGCGAATACATTCTTATACATAAGACCTCTTGTCTAATGTCATCTCTATGCCCACGGATAGTGAAGGTTATTTTTTATTATTTATATATAATATAGTAATTGACCCATTCGCTGGTGCATGGTGTAATGGTTGCAGGCAGATCTTTACATGCTTGGCGATTGAAAGGAGTGGCGGAGAGTTTCTTGCGAATTCTTCCCGTCCGCAGACTGTAGACTCAATTTTTTTAAAGTTTTTTTATTTTAACGATACATAAGGCATGTACCATGAGTCATACCAGTTACCGTATGTTACAGTTATTAAAAAATAAAGTTTTATTTTTATTGTTATTTGTCATACACTCTCATACTGTAAGTATACGTTTATTTTATCTATAATGAAAGATATATAGTCTCACTTAAATGAACCAAAGCGAGTTTTGCTTAGACGACACCAACTCGGTTGATTCAAATTCCGCGCTTATCCCTCATTAACCTGCGAGAACATTATAATTAATCTCCCATGTTCTGATCTGTGTATCAATTGATAAATAGCTAATCATTTCATTTACTTTGGTAACTTTAATATACTTATAATCGTCAGAAAGAACAAAAGGGTTATAAATAAAATCGCTTGTAGCAAATAGCGTAGAGCGAACTCAGAAGCACGGTACCAGCAAATACCTCTCCACAAACTCTCTTTCGACGTCGCGTGTCGTATATATTTGAAAAAAACATTGATTCCTATTATCTATAGACCAAATTCAAATTAATCTAAACGTAACTAATAATAATACTAATTTAAGTTCAAAGTGATTGTTGTTAATCAATAAAATACAATTGATTGATTGACTTAAACTGTTGATTAAATTATTGAATTAGGCCTATTCCATTTAAACACGCCTTTTAGTTTATTAAATAGGTATTTGGTTCTGGTAATTAAAAGTTATTATACCAAGTTGCTAATAACTTGGTCCTTCATAAATAAAACATGGCTTTCTATCTTTCCACTATTCATAATATAAGGTAGTATGTACTTACATTTTTAGTTATCATCTAGATTACTACAGTCGTTAACTCTGTTATAGCTAAGTGACAAGCTCAGACTTTTTTATATAATATTATTTTGATGAATTAATAATAATAACTTTCACTATCATTAGCAAATAATTGATAAGTATTTTATGTAAAGGGACTAACAATGTCGATTTTACAATATCATTAATTTGATAACAATTTTGATCCGAGCTTATTAAGAGTGAAGGTAGATTGTAATCCCTTTTCATTAGACAGCAATCAAAAGTTATGTTTCAATCGAAAGAGGATATTTCTAAAGAGTTTCACATTTACTCATAGAAATATCTACAATCTGCATGTTGTTATGAGACTGTGTGTTAATTTATTAATATTATAAATTGTGTTATACAATTTTGTATATCTATGTAGAGGATGATGAATTTATTAAATTATATATCTGTCCATAATCATTAAATTTAAGTTTTATTTATATCTTTTTTACATAGATTCGTATCAGCGATCACTTTTGTACGTTAATAATTATCTTATATCAAGAGCAACGATGGAATAGTTAAAGATAATCATAGCATTTAATTATGCTTGTGATGTGGAACCAAGGTAAAATTACAGAACATAGATAAAATTCAAACATTAAAAACGTTAATTGCTTATTTAGTTTGGTTTGACATTATACCAGGATGCCATTCATGTTATAAACTATTTGTGTTTGGAGATCACCCACTCTGTTATTCCATATTATCAATATACAAAATAAAAAAAAATACAACGAAATCTATACTAATAATAAGACAGTAAAAATCGAAAATCTGTACATTCAATATTTTTCCAAAAAACTGAAAGGAGGCAATTAAAGAAGTGTCATAGAAACCAAAAAAAACAATTTTTGGAATTCTTGTCTGTCTGTCTGTCTGTCTGGTACGTTATAACTTGAAAACTAATGAACGGATTTGAACGCGGTTTTCACAGTTGGATTACATATAATTGGGAGCGTTGTCAAAAGTTAATTTTGTCAAAATCGGTAAAGAGAAAAAGAAGTTATGGTTAATTGAAAATTTACTTCAACCACTGCTTCAAAATTTTTAAACTCTTATATTGATTGATTAGTTATATATTGTTAAATATGTTTTAATAAAGTTAATATTAATATTAAAACTTATGAGAGGTAACAAAAATAACAAATAACGCAGTGCGCGCGGGCGCGGTTGAAGTGTTGAACAATGTGCTCGATAGATGGCGTTGATAAAATTCGTCATCAACCTAGATTTATTTTATTATTTTATTTCTTAAACCTATACAGCTTATCAAAAACAGTTTACACAATAAAAATAGATTAAAAATAAAGCCAAAATAAGGTTAAAATATAGAACCGGAGATAGAATCTAAGAACAGAAAAAAATAAGTAAAAATATATATACACATGAACAAGTGGAACTATGTGAAGTACGAAAATTTTAGTGTGTGTGTGTGTATCAGTGTGTGCAAGGGTGTTGCTGTGTGAGTGAGTGTGCGAGGTTGAGTCTTAGTTTTTTTTAAAGAACTTCTACTTAGGCCAAATATATCCATCGCGGTATTAAGATGCTTCATTGTGTAATGACTACCATGCAGTTCAAACTTTCAGTAACGTTTTACCCTATGATTATTTTGAGTGAACACTACCTATACAAACAAGTAAAAGGAAACGAGTGAAGAGATGTTTATCGTTTGTCCGCATCCATTTTTCCACCTACATTATTAACGTTAATGAGGTTTACCTTTTATTATTTGGTCAAGCTAATAAGTAATAACCTCACAAGTACGTATTTCGTATTCATAACTTCGTAAGAATTTTCTTTCAACTCTTAACCGCTGAGGAGTTTTACCTTCCATCATCAACTCATCCACATAAGAAGATGACTATCAGAATATAAAATTGTCAGAATAGTAATTGCCTGTACGTTAATTTGAAAGTTGCCCTCGATTTCCCTGAATCATCCGATCCTGTAAAGCTACATCATCCCTGAGTAACACAGGCTATATATAATTCCAATTGTAACAAGATTTTAGCCCGTGAAAGAAAGCCCTGTCGAGATCATTAAAAAACGCTATATACTTAACCAAATTACACGTGGGCGAAGCCGCGGGCGGAAAGCTAGTATACCAATAAAATATAATGCAACACAATGTGGTATTCCTCATTCATTCTTATTTATATATAAATGAGAATTGAAAATACCACACTAAGTGTTCCTAAAGTGTGTGTATGTAAGTGTGCGTACATGTATATAAATTTATAAAGTTATTTAATGATTATTCAATTAATAAATTAGTAAAAGATGAATACAACTTATTTTTGCGGTCTAGAACACGGCGTCCCGTAAAACTGAATTTTCAATGTTTATATACATTAAGTTTTCGCCATTCCCTATTTAAAGTTAGTATTTATTCATGTACATTACAATTTCACACTTATTAAGCCAATTAAACAACTCTATTTTAATTTACTGCTTTTTTTAAAAAGATGTAGTCAAAGGCGTAGCGCGAACAAGAACTGTCTGTAAATGCTTCGCAACTCCTTTGAATGGCCAAGTTTTTAAAAAGAAGCTTGTCAGAAATTGTATCAATTATTCACAGGATATGCTTCAATATATTGCGAATAGTTGATACAATTACATACTATAGGGAATAAATAACAATAGTACACATAATACATAGAAAAATAGAAGTATAAGGTGAATTATTTTGAAAAAATTTTTTTACATATGTCCGCATACAATACAACTTTAAAAAAAATATTAATTAACTATTAACGAATTAACACGTTATTTTAAATTAATTTATATTAGAGTCTAGACTAAATAACTTATAACAGATATTCTGTGAAAATATACTCTTATAGAAAATTACATGCAAATATCATATTATGTTAATTTTATAGTTAAAAGTGTAATGAGATCCAGGAGGGATGAAAACAGAATATCTAAAACCTCGGATTTACACAAAATTCATAATATTGTAAGCGCTGTTAAATAAGACTCAATAAAAAAACCTATTTGTAATTCGTCACTTACTAATTATAGTTTTTTAATACACTTTAACACGTACTTCAAATAAGCTCAAGCCTCGGAATTTCCCACAATGATGAATTGTTCAATTCACGCGAGAGTTTGGCAAACATTCAATTGAAGCGAAAACATTATGTACGGTGCCGGTTCAATGTAACAGTTCTTGAGTGTACTTTTACTAATTCATAGTGTACCGTTGAAGTTTAGCCTTGTTTTTCATTACTTTTACACTTCTACGTAAGCAATATTTTCAGTACGGGTTTCCTGAAATAAATCTTCAGTTGTCCGTTGCAAATTACAATCAACCCTTAATTAATGTTTGTTCATAAATCATTATCTATCGTATTTATTGATTTGACAAAAAATTATAGCCTAACAAAATTTTCTTATTTTTATTATATTTTAAATAATAAAAATCCTGTATATTAATGCCGGATCTATCCAGAAAGTCTCAGGATACGTCTTGTGTCGCTAACGTCTTGCAACCGCTACAATAAGATCGATAGAAAAAAATCATAGATTTGTTTTAATATAATTAAATAACTATTACTAATCTCAACTCAAATTTTGTAGGTAGTATATTCGATAAACAACATTCGAATATTTAAATAAATTGAGAAAGAAACACATTATTTCCCTCCGTGATCTGAAAACCGCTCGCATAATAAATAGGATCCCTGGGTAGGTAAATTTGATTCCTCTATCTCATTATAGCTACAATAGAGTTAATCCCCGATACATGTTATATAATCTCCTTTATAATTGAAATTTATACTTAATAATGAAATCGTATCTATTACGTTTCTATTGTACACATTATAAAAGCTTTTCATATAACCCGTTTACGTACGTTAAATAAGCAAATGGTAACACACATTTTATTTAACGTTACGTATAACATAACCACTCTTGTTTTCATTATTTAAATCTCCCTTTGAAGAACATTTTGCAAGAAATTATTTTTAATAGCTAATGGAAACGACAATTTTGTTTCATAATACAAAAAATGTTTAAAATGTCACATTTTAGTGTTCACACTATTTGACTAAACAAATTACACACAATCAGTGCTTATTCACAATCTTGCAATAGCCTTAATTTAGCCTATCTGTTTAACGACTGATGATTTACACTAACGATTGATATTCTCACACAATTAACAAAAATATATATGTATAATTAAATCATAATCAGTTACAGTTACCTACAACAAATCAGTTCTGTGGTAACAAGGTAAGCTATGGCGACCGCGAGTGATCTGCTAGTTCACAGAGGACACACCGACACTTCATACTTCAATATTTTTGCGTATAATTTCGTATAATCCTGCCACTTTTAATTGTATTCTTGTGTTAAGAAATACTCTTTAATACCAGAAAAAAGCTGTATTCATAATCCCTCAGAACCAGATTTAATATGTCATATTAAAATTCTTACGCTGCCGTCACGTTGCAGTCATAAACTGTACCGTGTAATATTACTTACGACCCCGATCTGTGATCTGAATTTAATTATTGAATTATTTTTACCGTTTGATTATTGTGAATAAAGTAGTAAAATAACCAACTATTTGTGTCATCTTTACGGCCATCACATCCAATGATTAGATTTTCCTAAAAAATTTAAGATAAATTCGTTTCCATTACCTTTTTCTAAGAAACCCTCGTTTATATTAACGGCTCAAATTCGTTAAGTATCGTTTTAAGAAATTCTCTATTAGTATAAATGGCTTTTTCAATTTTCCTAGCATGGGACTAATATTTTCAAGTTCGTCTAAGTCTAAAATATAAAGAAAAATTATAAAAAAAACGGAATAATTAATAAAATAAATTAAAAACAAAAAAAAATTGAATAAAATAATTATACTTCTAGAATTGTTTCACTATTTAAACTTTATATCTCTTGAGATACATGTACTAGAAACCAAACAGACTTACTTGTATTAGGAACAGAAAAGTTGTAAAAATGAATGCGAACAGGAAAAAAGGCGGATGTGATAATGGAGAGCCGTCGTCCTTATCTACAGGAATGGTTCGGTAGGCAGAATACAAAATATCATCTGTATAACCTTGACGCCTAGCGTTCCACAATTTAACGTTTTTAAGGCACTTACTTCACCGCAACACTTCTTCGTGGAGCCAGCTAAGCGAATACAGGTATTTTCAATTTAATACATTCAAGAATAGAGCTTACCAGTTCCTCTTAAGTCTCCATTCATCAGTAAACTCAGTACATCAGTCACTTTGCTGGTGTTGCAGCAGATTTTATCTACGTGAAACATTTGGCGTAAAAAAATCGTAGCATTTTTGTTTTATTGACAAAAATCACATTGTGATAAAAATAGATAATAATCTCCCAGAAACAGTGTTACGCCTGAAAATTTAACGAATATAAAGAAATCGGAAATATAACGGATCAGTGGTTCAGCGGAATTTCTTTTAGGATAAATATGTAGGAACATGAATAAAGATTCAGTTCATAGATCTATAGGCTATAAATATTCTAAATCTTCAGATTTATTCTAAATCTCGCCATAAATATTGTTACAATTAAAAACAAAGTAATACTTTTGAATATAAAAGTCTCACTTTTATATTATTGTTCATTGTGTTTTTTTGCGCCAATATAAAAATAAAGAGAACCAAATCGCTGTGATGTTAAAGTAGATATGGTACCAAATACACTCTTGGTTAGAAACGATCGACGTCATCTGAGCTGGGTGTCACCTAGCCCTGATCTTAATCCACTGGATTATGAGTTATGGTCTGTTAGAGAGTAGGGGCTTGCTCTAACCGCTGTGATAGAAAAGTGTGTGATGCTATTAATAAATCACTATTCATCCTTTGTACATAAATAAACTATTTATAACATTAATTTCGTTTTGTTTGGAAACCGCCTAAATAAACATTACATAGCATTATCTTTATTTCGTCTTTAAATCTATTTCTTTAAGGAAAAAGAGTTCTTGCTACGAAAAGGTACAATAGTATGCTCGAGATAGACCCCTAAAACAATATTTTACAACATCTTGTCTGTTTGGTTGTTTGTGCATCAATTGCAAGATTAGGCTTTACTTTATTAAAATAAGTTCAAAGAAAAGAAAACCAAAAAAAATTGTAACCTTTTAAGATATTAATTATTTTATTTAGCTTAATTTGAAGCATATTAAAGTGGTTTTAAAAAAATATAGGTAAGAAAAACAATTTATTATATAAGAAACGTTAGGGAAATCTGCTCTCAGCCCCGATGTGGGGCCTGGGACACTGCGTAAGTAAGTAAAAAGGCACAGCAATTATCACTTGAAATGTGACAACAACGCAATCTTCTTTTAACTTCTTTCAGATTAGTTACCAAATAACGCAGCACCATCTAATTTAGTGAAACATATAATATAAAATTATAATAGAAAAATGAATCTATCCATTATCTGTCATTTGCCCTTCGCAACTTTTACGCGTTTGTTTAAATTTTTCAGCAAATATTATTATCACTGAAAACAGGTGACGCTGAAAATTGGGATGTAGATCTGTGCTAGATTAAAAATGTTAAAATGGTAAATAAATATTTAAGTACTATTACTATTATATAGTCACGGAAACAGCAAAATTTATTGATAAAAAAAAGTTATGACTAAATTAAGATATCAACAATCAGCTAATAACTTTAGAGTAGGAAAAAGATTAATGATTGATTCAGGGATGATCCTTCAATCTAAATCCACAAAGGCAGTTCTGAAGGCACAGTTTTTTTTAAATAAAATGACTTTTCGATTGCGGATTATGATTCTCAACGACATAAGCTGCAATTGGGACTTACGCGCGTCCAATGAAATGTATAATATCCTTGGAGAATTTGGTATACAATAATCGAAGTCATTTATCAAAAATTATTATGTGAGCTCATAATTTTTTATTTTTTAATTATATACGCGAATAGTTCACAAAATGGGCGGTGGATTACAATTCTTTTTTTATTTTTCTATTCACGCATCATCGACTGCAATCTTCCCATTTGAAGAACCTGTTTGAGGATTTTTTTTTTAATTTATCAAGATTCCTATATATTTTCGGATTCATTAAAACACGACAGTTGAGTTTAATTAATTATATAAACGCTATATTTAATGTTTTTATTGGTAAATCATTCTTAAAGATAAGAGTCTTCTAAAAGAGTTTGGCAATGCATTTATTAGGTTTAGAATTTAGTGCTCTTTTCCGTACAAGTTGTTAAACCTAAGCAGTTGTAGTGTAATAAATAGTGGTAATTAGAAGCGTAAAACAATAATAATATAAAATTTAGCGTACCACTCACTAAAAGGGCGGCAACGCACTCACGCCACGTGTGTGTCTATAGGCGTCGATTTCACTTTTATAGTTCTCTTCTATAAAAAATAAATAAAGTGTTTCTATAAACACTTTCAATCGTCTATATAAATTAAGCAATTAGACTATACAACAAAAAAAAAGTTTCCTACAATATTATACAGAATATTAAAGTCTTCCTGTATTTACTGTCCTAAAGTTACTCATATAATATGAATATAAGATGAAATATTTATTCTCATAAAAAGCTCCAAATGAATATTTACCTCTTTACTTATGGAACGCTTTTGTCATCTGTATAATTATTCAACCTTTTAAATTAAACATTCAAATGTTCTCTAAGTAAAACTGAAGTTTACGGTACGTGTTTTGTTAGAACGATGATATTTTCAACCGACTAAACAAATTAGGGACTCTAAATTATTGCTTTTTGTATATTTGCTGATGCTGAATCGAATATTAATGATTCTTATTTTTGTTATGTAGAGCACGTTTCGCCTATCAACAAAATGCGAGCAAAAATATCACACAACCACTGCGTTAGTGAGAAGTTATGAGTACATAAATTAAGGAATAATTTTAAAGTAGGATTATCACTTTTAAATCATTTAGGCTTTTTTTTAGCCAAGCGCTTAGCCATTATATAGATTAATGCCCCAAAAATAATGAGATTTGTATAGTATTTGACTTAAAAATGTTTTAATGTATTAAATAAACAATGAAATATGAATAACAAAGGTTTTATTAACAAAATAATTGTATCGGTTAATTATCGCCCAAAGTCCGGGTATCACAATAAGATGTCCGAAAATTAAAAGTTCTAATAAAAAGAAAATTAGAGACTTGAGACTTGACCGTGCAAGGTTCCGTGGGAGCAAGCGTATTAACTATTGAAAGTAATATTTGTATAGGGATAATTATTATTAAAAGTGGAAATATTTCAGGCACCTTTAAAAACATTAAGAATAATTAAAATTAGGAAAATAGTTAGGTTAAGTTAACTAACTTTATAGAAATTAGAAAATAGTTAGTTATGTTAGTTAACTTAACCTTACTAGGAGTTAAGGAAAAGAAGGAAATATTTGTTTTATATGTAATAATCAAAAACTGTTAGTCATTTTTGTTATGATGTAAAATTTTCTCAATTTTCATACCACGCCTCAGTGAATTCCTATGGGAATAATAAAACAAGACTCTTTTTACACAAATGCGATTATTCAAAATGTTTTTCTCGTTTTTTTATTCAATTATGGTCGAAATCTGATGACATGAAAACCTCAAATTAATTTACATCTTGACGATACGACGTTTTATACGATTTTTTTCAATCATTCGTACTTTTATCACAATCTCGATGATTCATAATTATTAATAAAATGTTTTTTTTTGTTTTACATTGTCTAAAAAAATATTGTTACATGTGTACTCTTATTTTATTTTTATGTGATAATTAATATTTTATCGCATACTCCTATAACTAGTTTATTAATGTTCTAAGAGTTAAAAGTTCTAAAGGTACTTTTGATTTCATCACAGTACCCAAAGAATTGATTGTTGTAGGCGTCAAGTTATCCCCTTTTCAAACAATTTCAAACATTCTAAGTTTCCTGAAACATGTACGACTTGATTAAGATCTTTAATCAGATATAATGGAAATGATTTGACGTCGGGATGGGCTATAAATGTTTATGCGTGACAGGAACAAAGTTATTAGACCTCAGTTCATTAATTATTCAAGTTAAAGCTATAGATACTTTTTTATGGTTAAAAAACTTAATTTAATTTTAAAACATTATAACAATCTACCAAATTTACACTGATCCGTCAAAATGACGTCCTGATCATCGGCTAGTTTCACTAGACTTGACCTTACTATGAATTGTAATAATACGTATTTTTCATTATGAACCAAATGGACAAAAAGTAAAAAGATATATACAATTTCAGCGAGGTAAATGGTTTAAATAATACGTTCCTCGTCCCACCGGATTATACATATGTTATGTAATTCATAAATTATGTTTCTACGTAACTAACTGTAAAAAAGTACTTACATTGTTGTTAGTTGTCAATTGTCAGCTTGTTTCAAAACTTATGCAATCCTATTTTACGTTGTTACGTATGTAGATTGTCATAGACGTAGTATGGATTAGATTAATTTATTGCTACTGTGATTCTAATGGTATTCTAATACTGGAAGAAATATGAAATAAATTAGTATTTTAAGAAATTGCATGGCTATTTATTGCCTATATTTGATTAACATGAAATTGTTTAAGCTCATGATATTTATAACACATATTTCTGGTGAAAAAAGTAACATTTATGAAAAAGATCCATTGCAATGATTGTCATTCTATTAATAATGACAGTACACACAGTACCAGTACTTTGGAGTCTGAATATCTCAACGTTACTGTATCGAGACTAATACAATACATTCATATTCATGTTTGCGTTTATTATACACCCCCGCAGCAGCCCTGGAATTTTCTATATATGTCGTTTACAGCTTATAGAAAAATTACGCGGCAAAATTAATTGAATTATCTGAAAATATAATTTTTTTGGTACAATATTTAATCTGTTATTGACAACAAAGTTTGTCGGATGAAATACAAATTTGAACCGATTAAAAAAAAAACCCTTACAGTTTGACATGTCAAATGACGACGATGTTGCAAAATTTTTCTCCCCATTAGGTATTCAAGAATAATTATTTTTCAAACATACTTGTTAATAGAAAGAAGTACTAAGGCTTGCGTGTCACGAACATTGGGATACAAGAATTTTTGGTGCAGAAAAAAAGATTTCATTCAATCTGATATGTCCTTGAGTTTATTAAACAAACTTTAATAGCATTACATAGAATCAGTAAAACCTTGTAATGTATTAAGTTTTTTTTCTAGGTAACAAGAGGATTAAGTTATATCTTATAAAACTTAACAGTTTAATGAAATGCTATTGATATTCCTGTTGATGGTACCTAAAACGACCAACCAGTTATAATGATGAAGGAATAGAAAATTTTAAATCGAGCTCATTATCTCATATAATAGCGTAGAATCCCTAGAAATAAATTGCATGGCAATAATTCTGAATTTGAGAACGAACATAAAAGACGTAGTATGATTTCCTGGCAAGCCATTGAGCTGCAACATTGAATTATAGCTTTATTTTTCTGCATTCAACTATATTAAAATGATTAATTTTAATATTAAATATATTATGAAATATTTTATTATTCTAAAATATTTATTTACGTTACTAAGTATCAATACTAATATTATACTAATACTAGCTGACTCGGCAAATGTTCTTTGACCATAAATTAATAAAAGGCGTTAGTGATAAAAGGGTAAAATTTAGGGTTGTATTTATTTTTTAAGCGACATAATAAAAAAATGTTGACCTATTCTCAGACCAACTCAATATGCTTACAAAATTTCATGAGCATCGGTCAAGCCATTTCGGAGAAGTACGGGAACTAACATTGTGAGATGGAAATTTTATATTTTAGATTATTTCGGTCACCTCAAGTGCTGCTGGTAAAAGACGTGTTAAAAAACTCATATGTTAAAAAATAATTTCGGTGCATTTTTTTAAAGAAGAGGGGGCCAAGGAGCAGGAGGTCCACCATAAAGGTGAATATATATAGGCACTCATGTGGCTGGGAGCTCGTGAGTGCGTTGCCAGCCTTTCAGGGTTTTGCGTACTCACGCTTTTTTCTTGAATAAACGATTTATTTTTCTTAACACCGTTTCCGTGTTTGACTAATTCACGCCCATTTAATGAACCTAAGAAGATTATTTGATTGCAAAACACGTTGAAAGCTTTACATTCTTTGATATGCAAATACGCTTTCAAATTGAGTCCGACTTATCCATTCAACAAATATATTAATTTAACTTTAGTTCACCTTATTTTAAATAAATTAGGTTAGTTTGTATTTTCAGACTGCTAAGGCATAAATTTTACCAATCTATATTTTGTATAAATTGTTTCTTGAGTACTGGAACTGATACGAGATACATAATTCAAACCATGCATGTATTTATATTTAAATATACTAACATTTATAGTTTTTTTCACTACTAATTTATAAGTCAAATTTCTACACTATCATGAGAGAGGCGTTGGATAGAATCCAATGGAGACATGTAACTTAGACATGAGCAATCGACCTGAGAGAGAGATGTATTTATATATGAAGTATATGACATTATTATAAATTAAAATAAACATCTGTCATGCCTTTCACAAATTTCCGAAGCATTCATACAAGAATTTCCTAAACGGACACTTAACGGAATTAAAGTAATTTTTGTCATGGTAGTGCAAACGCAACCCAATAATGTACAATATATACTACTACTTACAGTATATATATAATATTCAGTTACTAGACAAATAAATCAACAAACTAAATACCCAAAGCTTGAAGCTAAATAAAAAATAACATATATCTCGTAAGACACAACCATACATCATAGCAGCATTAGAGTAAACTAACACTCAAAATATCTTTATACAAGTAGGTCTTTATAAAGTCACATTTGAATCGACAATTTTAACACTACCACAGGTTTGCAAGGCACTTAGTTATCTACCGAGAAGAACCGGCAGGATAGCCTCTCTTTTGAAATTAACATTCCATATAAAATTACGTTACCAATTCATTGCATTTTAATTTATAATTTTTTTAAATTTTTGGTTTTGCTTTTCATTCGGTGGCGTTTTGTTGTTTCTGTACTTGTGACTGTGTGTATATCATATTTTATCTGTGAAACATGTTTTACGATGCCTCTGTATTTTTGTCATATATCTTCTTCTGTTATTGTATTTTTGTGATGTGTCTGTTTTGTTTTCGTAAAATAAATACATCAATAAAAAGCATTGTAAGGTCTCCAAGAATTAAACTATCCCGATGCTGACACTTTAACAGTAATCTTCGAAGTCATCGAAGCAATTAAAATAACGAACACAACAGTTACAGCATTAAATAAACGTATTTTTACGTAATCCCACGAACGTGCAAATCAACTCTTTTTAGAACCAAAATGGAGTCTCTAAATATGTCGGAGCTACGGTATTTATCGTTTACGAAAGTGAATATTAAAAAATTCCATTTATCTGTTAATATCACTGAATTTCTATAAAAGCTTTATACTGCGAAAATGATATATCGACACAATGAAAATGTGCGGAAAACTTCCGGAAATATCTCTATCATTCTATGGGACTGAATATTGAATTATATTGAAGGAATATTTACATACATTTTATTAACATAATAATATTAGTTTTGTTATTCGCCTACATAAGATTGTATCATATGAAATTTGTTTACTTCTCATTTCTACTCGTTAACGTAATCTATAAAGAAGTATCAGTGCTTTGAAATCTTCATGGGATAGGCATGACTTATGATAGGCCCATTAGGTTGGCAAAGAGTAACGATTAAATGGCCGACAACGCACTCACCAGCTCGCAGTCATGTGGGTCTAAGGGAGGAGACTTCATCTTTATGAAGTGACAGTGGCTCGTTTACCTTTTCTATAAAAAAAGAGATCTACTATTTTCTCAAAGGTCTCAAAGGTTTGTGTAGTTTTGAATCCCAGTTCATTCAATGTATTTAATGTACTTCATCAATGTTATCGTGTTACAAGGCCCAAGCCTTAATCGGGTATGTTGCTAACATTCCAACTGCAATCTTCCTAGCCACAGGGTGTCCATTATAATAACAATTTTCCGTGTCTATTATTTAGCAGCCAGTAATTATATCAAGAGACTTAAACAAAGGCTACGTAACACGTGTATCGGGATTTTATTCATCCTGTAATAATAGTTCAAACCCCGGCTTTGCTGCATTTTATTTTTATTAGTCAAACGTGCGGCGTAGGATCAAGAAACATAAGGTGCTTCAGGCACTCCCTTGATAAAACAGGAATGATTGATGAAACAGACCGAACTGTGTCTCATAAATTATTTATACAAAATAATGTAATTTTTTTTAATGGCAGTGCATTTTAGACAAGGTCGATCCGACATTTGCTTATATTATTAAAAACCTGAAATAAACGATCTATTGCAATCAACTTTGATCAAATAACACAAACGATTAATCTATGGATTTTACTTCTTAACTACGACTACTTAACTATATATATATATATATATATATATATATATATATATAACAACTAAGATAAAGTGGTAAGTATCTTTTGTTGTATATTTGTAATTTATATTCTCATAAATTATCGGATCCATTTGAAAAAAACCTTTGCTATCTCTAACATAGGACATCTAGTATGTAAATTATATAAATTTGCAAAATTCTAGTTGGTCTAGCTTAAAACGAGTTTATGATCACTGAACAAATGCGGTAACATTATGTCAAGGAAAGCCCCTATTTAGAGATTTGAGTCGCACACGTGTATGGCTAATGAGATCATTGATAAGGTTAATTAGGTACTTCCTATGACTAAGATAACACCTATGGATGTGAGTGTGATTTAAATTATATAGGTATATTTGTATTTAAAAGGTTCGATCTTATTTTAAGAATATAAGATAATAAACAAATCATAATCATAAAAGTTTTACCTTCCATCATCAGCTCATCCACATAAGAAGATGACTATCAGAATATAAAATTTGCAGAAAAGTAATTGCCTGTAAGTTAATTTGAAATTTATCTCGATTTCCCTGAATCATCGGATCCTGTAAAGCTACATCATCCCTGAGTAACACATAATTATATATAATTCCAATTGTAACAAGTTTTAGCCCGTGAAAGAAAGCCCTGTCGAGATCATTAAGAAACGCTATATACTTAACCAAATCACACGTCGGCGAAGTCGCGGGCGGAAAGCTAGTTCCTTAATAAGCGCATGTGCACGTGTACCCCAAGATCGAAAAGTCTCTACTCCAAAGGGAACAATTTCAAAATTAGAGGAAAGCCACTTAGATCTTTTCTTTTTTTTTTGCCTGCACTTATGGTTTATGCTATGTTTTGATTATCTTATATTTTAGCTTTGTAAATTAATATAATATTTAAAAAAATAAGAATAGGTTATATATCCTTTTTGAGAAAGCTTAACAAGAACAAACAAATTCATTTAAGGCACCGCATCGCATACCTTTTGTTATGTATTGCCAGGTAAAATGTAAAATTATCGCTTTTAATATACGCTTTGTGTGTTCTTTTTGTTGAGTGAGATATTGCGTTATTTCCTTGATTACACAGATTTACAGTGCAGGCATGCAAACTATAATCAGGTTTCGATTAAGGGTATTTTTACACCCGACTTAAGATTAGAACAGTAATAAACATATGGTAATTAATGCTTATTATAAATGATAAAGTTTACACCGCCCAATCCGATTTCGCTTATTACCAAATACTCCCTTTAAGTGTTTTATATAATTTATCTATGTGACGGCATTCTCTCAAATAATATATAAATAACACGAAAACCAAAACACAGTTTATGGCTGTGTGAGTGGCTCTCTTTGTAATAAAGGGAATATTTCATTGGAACTGCTCCAATACATTTAGATAATTGTCTAACACGAAGTATTATAGTCGTATGTAGCCATCGTGGTTTTACCTAGACCACGCATAATGGAATGGTATATTATACAAAGTACGTACTAGATAGCAATGTACATATTAACGTTTTCGATACTCGGTAGGTGTAAAATAAAATTATAATATATTTTTTTCAATCTGCCGTTATATTAAGGACATGACTCGACACTCGACATCACAATGTTCTGAAAATAATTTTAATTCACTTCCAGAATCATACGTTAAGTTGATAACAAGCTTTACAAATCTCCATCTAAAATGTTTGGTTTGTATCATAACTTTTTGTTTGTAATTGTTTGACTTTACTCTTGTAGAATACAGATGCGACCCCAGTAGGTTGCCATATTGCGTTACGGGTTGCGCCCATGGATGTCTTTTAGTGGGTATGGCTCACCCGATCCTCTGAGTAGCAGAGATTTCCCAGCGTGAGTTAAGTCCCACGTATCGCCTTGTCTTCTGGGTTGCCAGAAATGCTTAAGGCAGTCCTCAGTTGTCAAAAAAGGGATATCAATACATAAAACCATGTAGTTGTTTCATATGTATATTTCCGTTACCATTCTTGTTATTATTAATTCTAATACATATAATAAAATTATAGATTAATAATCCACGAGACTAAAATGAGTAATAAATAACATTAATAGTTAATTAATTTATAGGGGAAGTAGCAGCACGCGATAAGCATTCATAATGAAGCATTTAATGGTATACTTCTGACTGACAGATTCATTTATAATGTAAAACTTAACGCATTAATATTTTAATGTTAATCGAATAATACCTTTAAATAATAAGCTGAAATTGTTTATTTCAAAATCTTAAATGTTGAATTACAGCTAGTCTAAATGCCATTTTCTGTGTAATCCGCATCCCGACAGCGCTATAAAGGCCCTTAACAATGAATTTGACATCGCTGTCATTGGAATATAATTCTCAATCGCTTATTATTTTTTTTCTTATAAATTCACTGTCTTATACTCCTGATAAAGCACTGAAAATTAGATGTTGAAATTAATAAAAAAAATATTAGTTGTCCTTTTGCAAAGGTACTAAACAGTTTTTTTATTTATATTATTTAATCGGAGATACCTTAAAAAACATCTAAGCATTTTAGAGAGAAGAAAAAATTATATTCTCGTAGATATAACTTTTCTACACAATTTCACTTTTGAATAATGCAATATTGGGCACTTTAACTTAACTTTTAACTTTAATTTCAATAATTGAGTTTTGACTTACACTCAACTTTATCGTTAAACCATTTGGCGAAGTAAATTTCTTATTGTTAATTTAATTATGTTTCACAACTGAAATTACCAAGTTTTAGATAACTTATTCTATTAGAGATTAGCATAGAAGAGATGAGTATCTAATAAAAAAAACGGAAGTGTAAATTCCACAAAACAAATTCCACAGGATTGTCGTATACTTCGTTGTAATTGCAGATCGCGTATAAATTGTTGTAATTACTTCAACCCTATCGTCTTTCAAAAGTAGTAATGCTTACTTTTGAAAGACGATAGGCAAATTACATTCTATTTTTATTTTCTTTATTGTATGACTAAATCACTTTACGCTTTTTGCTCATTAGTTGAGCCTGTTTTTTTTTAAATGTTTTTATTTATTTATTTACACTTTATTACCCCAAACACTGGAAGCAAATGACGTTCATAGATGTTAGTACATATAAGATGAACGGGCGGCCTTATCGCTTATAAGCCATCTCTTCCAGACTACCCACAATTTTTAATGTTATACAACGGGATATATCTAATACTTATAGCAAATTTGATACAAAATTTAATCAAAAGCATTACATACTAATAAAATATTATATTTTTTCTGCATCCCATTAAACAATGCTAGATCTAAAAGCTTAAATGGAAAACGACACGATTACCCTTATCCTTATATTGTTAAGGCCTGTACACATTGGGTCAAGGTGCTAATACTGTTGGGAAAGAATATCGGATCGCTATTCTCACATTAACCACTACAACTATCGCAAGGGCAAAGTGTTACTATGTTGGCCTAATGTTACATCTCGTCTTAATCATAGACAGGCAACATTAATTATTGTATGCCAAACATTTTCACTATTACTATACAACTAGAGTATAGTTCAGATGTTTTTAAAATAATCATCAATTTTAAATCGAAAATAGGTACGGAAAGCAGTAAATTATGCTATAATTACAATTTGGGCGATTTCAATCGTCCATTAAATTTCGAAATGCGAAATAAAATCGTGTAATTTTTCAATTTACGAATTCATCGAATAGAATGAATATTCTTAAATCAATGACAGTGAGGGTATTACTAAAGTGTTTTTCATCAAACGCCTATGTAGAAAGAAAAGCATTTTTCAAATGATGACTAAATTATGCTCTTTTGCTTAATAGATTTCAGTTATTTTAATCAACTCAATGTTAAGCCATCGTGAGTAACGAATTATAACTACTAGATAGGTAGACCTCTTGACACACCTTAATTAAATTTTGTGGTTGCCGGTGAGACAAAGGTGGACGTATTTTGGGTTATTAGGTATTGTATTAAAATAAAAGCTTAAGAGACTTTTGGCAGAAACTTATTTTTATATATTATTTGTTTTGTTTTTTTTTGTGTTACAAATTCTTACAACTACGTATTTTAGGGTAAATTTTATTGATCCGTAACATCACACAGGTGTTTTAAGTTATGGGAAATAAAGTAATATTTTTTGAATTCCGAAGTAAATTCACAATTTAATTTAGTAATAAGTAAGTAAAACCACTATATCATCTATTTTATTACTTTATTGAAGCTTTTCGTGCTTTACAGTTCTTAAAGTGTCACGTAACATATACATTTCATATATCTAAGTATTTACAACATTTTTGTATAGCTAATATGAATTATCTAACATTCCGAATAGTCATTACAATGAATGTTTTAAATAAATTATATGTGTATGTTAAAGGCTTTTATTATCATCTATATATCGTGGCATAGTAGATCATTTTACTTCCATAAACTATTTTATTAGAAAAATGTATACTTAAAACAAAATTCCACCTTAGCATAAGGCAATTTATGTTTTAAAAAGTTAAAACTGTGTATTGAATAACTTAAACATAGCATGTATCCTATGTTTAAGTTATTCAATAAATAACTATTGTACTAATATAGCATGTATCACTGATGTTGTCCAAGAACGTATTTAACTTACCAATGTTTCAAACGAAAACATTATGACCGAATTCAAATGAGATTTTATGGTATAATTCGAAACTCGTCTCGAAAATATACATCCAAAAAGTTTACTGATACTCAAGTAAAACAAAGACATTATTAAAATTATTTCTTTCTTTCAACTTTCAAAAACAAAAAAATCTCTTTCAATAAAACATACTCTTAAGATGTCTATGGTATACACGTGTTTTATATTGACTAGCTTAAATTCGGAGTACAAAACTCTTTGAAAAACTTTAATCGACAATTAAAATTATCGTATCGTTTATTTATGATTTTCGTTTGTAATTAAGTTAATAATTATATATATTTATTTATTTACGTCCGAAACCAAAAAAAACATACACAAATTTAAAACTAAAACTATTCTTAAATCTAACAACCGCTTATCTTCTTCGACTATAATTCCTAATCCTGCCACAAAAATGTCACAATCTGGCGCAGAGTTAAGGAAACGATTAATTTGTGTGATCATACGCGGAATGAAAATGGGGCTTTGCTGACAGAGGCTTGTTTGGAAGTGAATCTCAGGCAGCAATGGAAGCCTTCTGAGCCGGAAAAATTATCAGAGCCGTTTAATCTTAGCAATAACTGCGGAATATTTCTGCAATCTGTTGCGCCCCTGATAATGTTCTAGGCAAACTTTAACAAGGCAATTTCGCCGACTAAGGTTATATCCCAAAACCATATTACCTTAAGTTACATGATACTAGCACAAATAGTATTGCAATATTTAATAAATTGTTATAAAACACTCTTACTGAACTGTCCGTTTGTATATTTTGCTGATGATCTCAACGATCTGATAGTTGTCAGTCTGACGGAGGAGGTAAGATCACCTCGACGGAATAAAGATGCCTGGGGTCCACCGGATTCCCTAAAAATAATTAATAATAATTTAAATTTAAAATAAAATTTCTACCCTAAACCCCAAGGGATGCTATGATATATACAAACATACAAAGAAACAATTATAAAAGAGAATTGTTCGCACTGTGTTAGCCTAGACATTAATGAATTTCTCAACACTATCGTCGCGGGAAATTTCGCGCGTTTGAAACACGAAACGAAAGATTTTGACGCGAATACATTTGGTATATCGGACCGATTTGACGTTATATACAAGAAATTATAACCGATATTCAAAAATATTTTTATGGATGTGTGGAACCACTAAGTGTCGATAGTCAAGAATAATTGATCTCTAAGTATCGATAATCAAGATATAAGACTGTGTGGAAGGTCTCAATTAGCTGAAACATGTAAGAATATGAAACATACTTATCACTATACCGTGCTCGTTTCCTGGGCCATAAGTGAAAAGCACCATAAATGATGGGATTCACTAAGCTATTTGACATTCCGAAGAAGAATATCCCCGAGAGCAGCTCATCACTTAACTGTCATCAAAATAATATATTAAAGAAATTTGGCATAGACAAGCAGCTCGTTATTATAGAAAAAAATTAATGCAAAAATCTGTTTGCGATGCCATTTGTCATGTAAATAAACAAAAAAAAAAATTTTACACCGTTTTGAATAATATTTTACCCAAATAACTATATATTATGTAGTTTTAAACAGGTAATTTTTATAAATTAACCGAGGTGAAAATTGAGAATTAATGTTTGTATAAAAATATTATTAAAATTTATACAAAGTGAGTACCTGCAACAGTTGTTTGGGTTAGCATGTATTCAAAATAGGATGAATAGAAATGATTTGTAATGTTATATGTTTGTATCCAAGACATGATTGTACATTTAGCTAACCGACATGGGTTAATTGTCGACGTCTATCAACTGTCAAGCTTTGTTTTTATGTTTTTTCCATACAAAATTGTAAATCATTTATAAATTCAAATAGATCCTTTGTTTAGTTATAACGAGTTTCCGATGTTATTAAAAACACTTTACAAAAGCAATTTCAATTTTTAAAAATACAACTTTATTACGAGTTAAGATCAGCGACGGTTTTTTGGCGCTATTGTTATGAATTAAACAGCCGAGAGTAGCATGAAATGTAAGTTAGCGTGAATATCTTTTATTTAACCTTATACATAAAATATAACATGTAGGTTTGGAAGGAAATAGGGTAATGTTTTTGAAACTGAAGGAAGTAAATTTACAACACAAAAACAAACACGTAATTACATTATTTATTTTTTACAATATATACAAGTAATGTAAATATTGAATTACCAAAACAAAAAATATATTAAATTATTTTATTAACTTAAGGTAAACCTTAAATTTGGTTATAAATGTATGACCAATTATCGTAATCGTTTAATTTCTTTAAATTCTAAATACCCAAATAAATATGAATTATTTTGAATTTACCATATGTTATTTTTAATTTTCAAACCAATTAGTTTTCATGAATAACCACAAACCATTTTATGGACAATACAAAAAATTAACTAGGAATTTCGGATCTTTGAGCTCAGAAAGTGGCCGTACTTTAAAATAATTCAGCCAAGAGTAGAAAACGTTAAGGAGTATAGTTCTTAGGAAATAAAACATTCACACAAAACCGGAATAAGATGATAAAACAAGTTTATCCTATTCTCGTATTTCGTGAGGTGTGTAAGTTTTCCGCAACCATTCGTACACCCTAAAGAAAGGAGGATTTTTATCCCTCTCCAACCCTTTTCAATGCTTAAACCCCCTTAGCCTTATAGGCTAAACAAGCTTCTCGCTTTATAGGTGTCCTTGTACACCTTTAGCGGTCAACCCTTTTTTTTTATAGTGACCTGTATGTTCGTTTGCATCGTAACCGATAAACGTTTATTTAATCAGAAACCGTGTATTAGCAATTTAATATTTAAATGTATTGAGTGAGTTTGAGTATTAATTTAGGATATAGGGATCGCATCTACACTGTACGCACTTTTCAAGGGTTTCAATTATTGGCAGAATGATTTCATATCTCAGTAAGTAGCATAAAAATAACAAATATCAGATGTGCAAATATTATTATGTAATTAGTAGTATTATATTTAAAAAAAAGTTATTATTGTATAAAAGTTGGTAAACTAAAATTCTATATAAATATAAAATTTTGTATTATTAATCCCGTTCTGTTACATAATGCTAATTATATATAATTATATATACTATAGTATATATTTTGTATTTTGACTGTAAGGTGTACTATAATATTTTTTTTATAACAGATTTTTTTATCTAGACCATAAACTCAAATTGAAAGAATGAGACAACATAATGCTTCTCTCAAACAAGTAGAGTATTATTTTGGCAACTTTGTTTTAAATCAAAGTAAGACCAAATCAAAGAGACGGAAAACTGGTATAAAATCAATGTCTATCGTGTAGCAGCCGAACAATCTACTATGTAAATTCATGTCTTATTAGAGGTTTTATTTAAATTTGGAACGGGCTTGCAAATAAATAGCTGTTTAGCGGTCCGACATCTGAGGCTTATGGCAATGAACACTTTGGCGCGTTAACATTATTCGTGATTTTAAAAAAATAATTGTAGTGTCCTGTATATATTTAAAGCATATTTAACAGCAAAACTACTTATGGTTAACTGATATACTTAACTGTTTTTAAGATTCAACAATATCTTTTTAATCGTAAAATGTAATTATTTATTTAGATTTTGCTTATGAATGATTAAATTTTGTGTATGTTGTTTTTTTGTATTCTTTTATTTAATGCGTTGCCAGGAAGAGATTGCTTATTAGGCCGCCCGTTGCTTTTATATGTGCTAACATCTATTAACATCATCTACTTATACTGTTTAAGTTAAAGTTTAAATATAATGAAATCACGCTATATACGTGCAAGCCAATGGATGACATTTACCGTAACATTATATTCAATTACGAAGGAAATATCTTCTTACCCGTTTATCAGGATTTGTGAATGTGAAAATTATCATCATAATATAATATGGCGTCCACCATATCACAAATGCAGCAACAATAACAACGGACATCCGTAGTGATTTCATTTTCGCTCTGTCGATAAGCCTTCGCCTGTTCATGTCTGGGGTTAAATATTTTTCTCGTCTTGTCTCTGGTTGAAATACTTTTTCGCTTTCTAAAAAAAAATGTTTTAATACCTGCATGATTAAATGAGATATAGTTGATTATTACTTATTTTCTACTTGCCGTGAATAATTAATCTTCAAAGAGTTCGCATTTAATAACAGAACTATGTTTTTTCTATAGTTTAAATGTTAAAGATATGTCAACATTAACACAATTTTTTTTTAATTTGATTACTCAGAAAAAGTCTCAATTTATTTCCTTACATCCAAAGCCTCTTTATAGGTACTTACTAGCAATTGTTCTAACGGTAGACACGTAGGTACTGAGTAATATCAAAAGTGGTATAATAAACATGAATAAAAGAGATAATGTTGTATACGCCTGCTCTTGCCACCTTTCAGTATAAAACCCATGGGTCACACATTGGTAAAACTCTTCTACAAACGGACCTTTTGCTACACTGAACACCACAGTCTGAAAGAAATGCCAGATTTATAAGACTTGTACCTTGACGTTAATTACGTAAAATGTGTAATTTCTTAAATAAACAAATGAATATAGCAAATGAATCCAGTCTGTTTGACTAATGATTAGTCTTTGTTACGGTTTTGACCTTTAGAATAAACTAAATAATATGAGCTTAAAACACATAAAGTTTTTTTTTTTATTAAAACAATAAATAGATGAATAATAACTGAAGTGATGCACGAAATTAATTTATCGAGCAACTGAAAAATTAATTTACTAAAGCTATATATTACGAGTAAATCAATGTTTTTTTTGAATTGAGTAACTTTGATACGATACTCGGCGATTTACGCATACATTTAAGTCATCTTATATCTCTCTATATAACTAATATACTGTTCAATATGCGTTTACAAAAATAATTGGTCATAAAGATACGAAAAAAATACTTTAAATATAGCAAGTAGACTATTTTTGTATTTATGAATAAGATTATTTTAATTTACTGAACAAACTCTTCAACTGTAAAATATTTAGTAAAGTAAAGTTGTATTAAGTAAAGAGAAATACCACAAATATTAATCAAAACTATATTCGAGCTGTTTCTTCCGAGTTAGTTCCGCGTCGAAACTTCTATACAAAAAGTATGACTTTTTCAATCACAATTTTCAAAGTATCTATGTTTTTGTGTCTAAGCTAAATAAAAAAAGCAAAAAGTCCATATCTAATATTTCTATGGTTCTATGTGAAAAAAGTTTCACTAAAAATTCGCAAACCAAGAAGGTTCTATATCAATTTGAATGTGTTTAATCAAACGGCATCATATTTAAGTCTCTATTATAATATGCTTGAAGATATCAAATGCTTTACGCGTGTTGTCCACATTTTAGAATGATCTTAAACAAAATGTCTTATTTGTTTAAGATGATTTAACTACCTATTATTACTGGTTGAAAGGTTGAAAAATGAAATTATTTAAGTCCTTCAATAAATAATTTCATTTTTCAACAACATTTTGTTTATATCTGTATATTATTATGAAAAACGTACTGCCATCAAAAACTTGAAACAGTAAGGTCTTGTATGTTAATTAATAAAATTGTTTACGGATTTGATGTAAGATAAGAAAAAAAAAACAACGAATTAAAATAATATTTCAGACATAATAGGCTAAATTAAAATCTTAGAAATATAATGTTCCAAACAATTTACTTACTTGTGGCAAACTAAATAGGAAGCTTAATATCCAAGCAATAATAACCAATTTTGTACTTCTACTAGCTGTTGCCATACTCTTCATTGGGTACTTTACAGCTAACCACCTATCAACCCCAATAAGGACTAGAATAAATGTACTTAAATACAATGAGAACATTTGTATGAACTTGAACAATTTGCACGCTACATTCCCTGCATACCACTGAACAGAAAAAGACCAGCCCGCTTCCCCCGCTATACAAAATACTGTTACTAACAAATCGGCTATGCTCAATTGAAATATAAGGCTGTATATAGCAGTCCAAGAGGGTCTCGATCGTCTTCGGCCCCTTTTCCCCCTCTGAACACTTATTACCGTCGCAAAATTGCCCACGAAGGATAACAATGCCATTACAGAAAGTATGCTGGCTCGTATTACAGTGCTCTTTGTTAATGTAGGAGCGTGTTCCAAACACATGATTTGTGTGCTATTGTTGATAAATATTCTATACGTAAGTTCTTCGTTCGACGTGTCATTAATTATATCGTTTTCTAAACATTTCTGTATGGGCCATATATCTGTGATCAATGTGTCTCTTTGAAGTATAACACTGGTTGAACTCAAAACTTTAAATAATGTGGTATTGTTGCCGGCGCTCCCCATGTTTCGACATACGTAATCAAAGTGACGATCAGCAATCTGAAACAAATGTTATTTAAATTCAGACTGTGGAAAAGCGTTTGAAGAATTTATTACAGCGTAGATATAGGCGTTATATAAAATATGTGTTTTTATGTAAGAATTGTTAATAAAAATACTAGCTAAGAACCGAAAGAAAAACACTACATAATATTAGTCCAATAACGGTGCTAACCATTTTAGCAATTCTCAAGCCTTGTTATAGGCGTGTTCAAACAGAATTAAATATATAAAGAATATATTTTAAGAAGCTGAAGTCCTATGTTTTCTTTGTACGAATTACGTAGTTCTATACGTTTTAAGAGTAACTTGGAACTTTTGTGAGTGTAAAGTTTTACTGCCCTCGACTCAAATTTTGTCGCACTTAAAATTAATGCAATTGGAAAGCGAGTTTAAAAGCGCCGTAATTTATGAAATGTGTTTTTGACGAGCGATGAATGTTGAGCTTTTCATAAAAGTCATGACAAACATTCCTTCGAAGAGCACGAAATGAATAATTTAAAATGTTGTCATGTTTGATACTTTTTAATTTTATGTTAAAGTTTATTTATTTCTCGAATTAAAAGAAAATGTTTTTGAATCAAATAATTTCTGCATAGTTTGCATAAAATTACAGTTGCTTTACGCGAATGGGACAAGCTTATGTAAACGCCTTTAAAACACGTCAAAGATAACAAAATGAATTTATTGTACTAACTTAAGCACCCTTTAGTCGTATGAAGCGGAAAATGTTTAAAGTAACTATTTAGGTACTAGGTGATACTAAAGCAAAGAACAAGAAAATTTTGTACATCATAGTAGGTAGTTTACCAAGAGAGTTACGCAAATTCGATATTCAAATTTAATCGACTCTTAAATAGCGTCAGTAGACGCATCTATTAGATAACAAAAGTGCAACAGATCAAATGGCATAACGTGAATTTATTAACATACTGACAAATTCAGCTAATACAATCATTATCCGCTGATACGGAAATCAGTTTTCAGTATAATCTTAGATCCGGGTTTGAACACACATAAAGAGGTTTTCTATGTATCCTCACATATAACCAAACTTGAAAATCCTTTGTATCAATGAGGAAAGGACAAACACTAAACAAAACTCAACTTTTGTGTGGTAAACCGTTAAGACCGTTATATATTTTAACTCTCAATTTGGCAAAAAATAGAACAATGACCGACAATAATAAATTTGGATATTGTTGGAACTTCGGGATAGTTTTAACTAAACGAACAACTAGTATATATGTAATAATTGTAATCATTTCATTATTATATTAATTATTTGAACACCAATGTTTTATAACACTGTTCAAGTTATTAAAAAAATAACACCTTTTGTGATTTAACTTTATTCTTTGTCTATCCACTTGTGAAACTTGTTGGTAAATTTTGTAACAGCTGTTTATACAAAATGTAATAAATTGTATTAATAATTTCAAACCATATCGTTTTATTTATTTATTTAGAATGCAATAAAATAATTATTATATCAATACGTGTCAGGTAAAAGATTGCACGGTGGATATTTGTTGTCGTTATAATAAATATATAAAATGAATCATAGGGTCTTGATCCACTTAATGTAAGTGGATCGTATATATAAGGTATATACAAATTACTGACAATATAACACAACACTCAAAATTGTTTTCGTTTGCTTCTAAACAGCAAACTAAGAACATCTGGATAAATTAAAAAAATCAATCTAAATAGACCATAATTCGCGCTTAGTGCGGTGTCAAGAAAAACGGCAAAGAATTAAGAGCTCACGTAAAATTGTTGATGGTATTGTTACTCGTGTAAATTTGTCTGTTGAAGAATGGATATTTGTAAAAAAAAACAGGAGGCAAACGAGCACTGTTCATATGAGTGAAGTGCTAACGACCGCCCATGGACTCTGCATCGCCAGGAGGCTTGCATTAAACCTTTAAGGAAGAGGTACGCTGTGTTATCAGCGTAAATGTACAACATTTAAACTTTGAACAAAACTGTCTGACATTGCATATATGTATATCGTATAATCTCTTAATTTCAGATTAAGGTTTGCATGAATCCTGCCTACCTTCAGAACTGTGGACATTAGTCGCTGATCGAATACTGAAGTTCAAATCAAATTTATAGAAATATATACTTCTACATAGCAATCATAATACAATAAGCAAATCGCATTGACATTTGACATACACTTAAGTGTTGTCATGTCGAGTGTTTAATGCATGTGCATTAAATTAATTGCGCATGCCAATAATATACATATACTATTAAGCAATATATATCAGGACGCAAACGTTCTGTAAAATGTATTTATAGCTAAGCTATTTGTGTTATCATGCAGAGTGGGATGTTGGTGACTGAGGCTATTGATGCCTTCAGAAAAAGATATTAAGAAAGTATAAGATTAGCAATGCGTTCAGAATATTACTGCAATCAGCAGTAACGACAACGGCCCAGGCAAAATTTCAAGATGAAAGCAAAAATAAAGTAAGTTACAGAAAAGTGTATACAAGAGATTATGGTTAATATATAACATATCATGACATATATTATGACATTATAGCATTACATTTTTAAAGTCAAAATCTCTTTATACAAGTAGGTATTTAGGACAATTTTGAATCGTCTTATATGACCCTACTGACTCTATGCCACAGCTGAGAAGAAGCCGACAAGAAACTCAGTTTGGTTAATTTTCGATGATCCTAGTACCTACACTTTTAGGAGTAAAGCTAAGCTGAAGCAATCTATAATTAACTGCATCAACGTAATTTAATTACCGATTGCCTGTCATGTTACTAAACAAAGAATAAACAGTTGTTATGCCTTAAAATTACATAGTAATCTTTCTTATTATATTTAAGCCGTAAATTATATAAATGAGATTCATTCACAAAACACTAAAATCTGTTATTATAATGTGATGAAAAGGTTAAGAATAATATAAATAATTATAAAACAATTCATTAAATTAAATTATAATAAATAATCTATTAGAATTATTTAAAATAATTTAACTTTAACTCGCCGCTCTTACAAAAAGTAAGAAAATCTAATCGGGCAAAAATATATAGCTAAGAATCCTTTCATTCTTTTTCTATATAGAAAACAATTTTCTACTTTTAATGTATTATAAATATGGGAGAGAAAAGCTTTGCATTTTCCAATCAATAAACCATGTTTGTACGTTAATATTTGCATTGGATGCGCTAAATCTTGCAAACTGGCTAAAAATACGGAACTTTTAACACCGACACAAATCTATTTATAAAGAAGAATATTAGACAAATTTGTTATGCTAAAGCTAAAGTCAAAATTAAAAAAGGTTGGACATAATAGTCTGCTTTTTACCATTTTAGTCCCAGTCAAAGTCAAAGTCAAAATATCTTTATTCATTAAGGTACATAGGACCATATTGAAACGTCTTAAATGTAAGTGATTCTACGCTACAAAGCTGAGAAGAAGCAGGCAAGAAACTCGGCTTGGTTGGTTTTTTTTTTTGGAAATGATCTCAGTACACCTTTTAAGGCAAGACTATGTCGAAGCTAATTCATTCCCAAACTTTTTCATCATCAAAATAATCAGACAATTTCTAAAATGCTTTTTCTAAAAGCCTTCGTTTAACTACTTTTTTAAAATTACTAACCGACAAAGTCAACAAATCGTTTGGGATTTTGTTATAAAGGCGTACACATTGCCCTTCAAAACAATTACCAACTTTATGGAGCCTTATAGTGGGAGCAGCAAGCTTAACCCTATTTCTCGTCTTGAGGTACTAGTGACTAGTACTAGTGACAGGAGGCGTATTAATAGCGCTCTGTGTATATAATTATTGCAATTCTCTGTAAACTTTAGTATGATCAAGTATGCCTGCACTTTGTTTACAAAATATCGTTTATTCGTGTCTTAAATAAGATTAACAACGTATCTTGTATTTAGCCATAAATTGGAGCATCTGTATTTGTGTTTTGGCAAATAAACTGTTTAAATAATATGTTTAGATAACATGTAGGTGCCTTTGAGTATGTTTCAATTAAATATAAATATAGAGTATAAATATAGAGCTTTCGTTTGTTATTTTCATATAGACTTGAGTGCAATAGAACTATTGCTATATTTTGGTGCGAAATATATTAACGAACTTCTAATATTTAAAAAAATATATTTAATGTCTAGAGTAGAAGTTTAAGCACTAAATATTAGAGCAAGTTTTAGTTAAATTTTAGTATTCTTAATGTGTATTTTGTATAGTGACTCAAAAATTTTCCAATCCAATTACATACTTTCCGGAAACCAAAAGGCGATATTTGAAAGCCTCTCTCTACAAACTTTATTTGCATATGTTTGTGCTAAAATGATCAGCGTTTAAAAATAACATTGCATGCCGAAAATTGCACTATAAATATTTCCTTTACTAACATACGGCTTATTCACTCACATCATGTAACAAAATATACAGATTAACGTATACTACGAAATGAACACTTTTGCCACGTTGTTTGTTTTACATTTCGTTAATATATCCTTTAAATACTTATTTTAAGTTCCCATATAATTGTTTTGTGTGTATACCTTATTTTTTATCCTATAAGTTTCTTGTTTATTAATTAAAATTAAGATTCAATAAAATAAATACACATAAAAGTAAAATTAAAAATAAGGAGATCAAAGAACGGACTTACCTCTCAGCGATCTCTTCGCTGATCAAGTGTAGGAACAGCGAAAACTATTACACACATACAAAACACAAGAAAAATATAAAACTGAACATAACATTGGGACTTTAGATAGGGGTAAGAGCTAAAAAGATGTATACGGAAAGATAATTCTATAGCCGTGAGGGTACGCAGTATGTATCAGCAAGAATGGAAGGGTTATGTAGTGGGATCTCAAGAGTACACCTTTATAAGTATCAGAAAGTAAAGTTTTTATTTGGGATTCATGATATTTGCCTTGACTGTAGAAGCAAGTATTATTTGGACATAGAAAACCCTACGCGCGAGATGCACACTAGAAATTTTTTGGTTTGGCGCTTGCGTACATACTTTATATACAGGTTGAACAAATTAGTTATTATATAATTTAGTTATCATTATACCAAAATATTGCCTAATGTACTCAGTTACAGACGGTAACGGACAAAATAAGTACCTAGTCCCTTCACACATGCATACCTTGGTTGGTAAAAGACTATTTGAAAATCGTTCAATAATATACGAGTAGCCATCAAGGGTTGATGGATTGTTGTGATAAACGGATGAAATATGGACTACGAGTATAATGGCATACGAGTATATAATTTAACCTTTAATTAAACGTTTGTATAAGGCATTAAGGGTGATACTTGTTTGTCGGTATAAATTAATCGGTTGGAGTCTTATCCATGCTAAAAAAAAATGTTTGAACTTTATAAATCGTACAATGAATTCATGGGAAACAAAACCTGATAATAAAACATTCAAGACATTTACACAACTATAAAAGATTTATTATACGCATAGACAAGATAAAGTAAGGCGTCACAAAATCCGCATGACGTACAAATATTAAATTTGGCAGGTAGTTTGAAATACTTATGGAAGTGGAAATTGAGAACGATAACTTGTACGTAATTTGTATGAAACTTTTTGTATTACAATTTTTTAATTTTATTCATAAAAACCCCGTTTCATTTTGTTTTATTATCTTAGGTATCTTTACAGATCAAAGTAACTCAGCAACAGAATAATGTTAAACGCGCTTGTTTATGAGTAAGAGTCTTTATAAGCGGGTAGAACCATACTGAATTGAATACTAAGGAGTTAGTTAAAGTACTGGTAAAAATTGTTTTTTTTGTTGAATAGGCAATTTAGCGAGGAAGGCTGTTAAATCACACCATTACCAACAAATTACACCTTCAACGCTGCGTAAATATTATAATCAAGGCATTAAATCTCCTAACAGTCAATAATAGTATCAGTGTAAAGGTTAAGAATGTACTAAAAGGTACATTTTTTAGAGTCGGAAGATAACTTCCGAACCGGTGGTAGTGTTAAAATTAACGATTCACGAAAAGTGTCTTTGTAAAGACCTACTTAAATAAAGATATTTTGTTTTTGAGAGTGTATACGTTTTGAAATTAAATAAATTACGTTCAACATCGGTTCAGAAAATACGTTACTCATTTAACGATTCCACACAATATTTTATAACCAATTTTTAATTATTTATTGTAATTTTCGCAAAGGAATTAATTTGGCACTTGATAGTTTTTGATTTTAATAAAAGGAATCAAGGAAAATAATAGTCAAGAAATATGCGTGATCAAAGACACCGCGGTTGACTTATAAATATTAATTCGAATCAAACACTTCGCAATTACTAGTCAGGTTACAATGTCCGATAATGTTGAGTTTGGTTTTTACAAAGGTCAAAAATCCACGATTACGAAGTAGAATAACAAAATAATTAAATTATCTTAATCCTTCTTATAGTAGCTATGAATAGCATTTGGTATTTTATTACTTACTTGATACTTATTTCCGGTAGCTTATTTAACGACCCGCAAAACTAGCTAATATTAAACTTTATTAAAAATACTGTATGTACAGTATTTTTACATATCTATGCTATTTGTAAAAGAACATGTAACAAATATATTTACACATAGCTAACTGCGTCTCAGCTACGAATCAATTTCAATTGTGCTTTTTGATGTTTGAGGCCATTGAAAATATTATATTACTTTCTCATTTCTATTTCGCTTTAATTTAACACAAACATTTTATGAATAATATCTATTATGAAAATAGTTTTATAGTACAACAACCTTCTAAGTTTTTCAAGTCTGCTGGATTCTGTTCGAAAATGGACGAAGCACATCAGATGCTAAGTGCGTCTTATAAACTCAAAATAATTATTTATTTTATTTGTCCCAGCTGATCTGTTCTTATATTGCAGTTCAGCTTGGTTGCTGGTTAGAAATAACTATAACCTTATAAAGGTTATATTAGATATTTAGAAGAGAAATCGAAAAGGGAATAACTTCAGAATATACGATAAGCACAGCGGGAGCTTAATAGTTCCATTAATTTGTAACGTCTGAGTTGCCAAAATCGAACAAGTCATAAAAGAGAGACCAATATAGAATTATTTCCGTGTAGTGTTGGTAAAGCGTGAAGCATCGTGAGATTGCTTCATATATAAAGACAATGAAATAACCAACCTAATAAGATAAAGGTTCACTATAATACTAGATATACAATTGGTATACTTTTCGCCTAGAATATACGTAACTAAGCCCTAGAAAGTAACTTTCAATCAATTTAACGCTTGTAAAGTGTATTCTGGTTGGAAAAGTATACTATACAGTTAAAGAATATTAAGAAGACAAAGATCCTTTTAATGAGTCAGCAATAGCTCAGCGTCGGGACAGTTTAATTATTGAGTAGCCTAACAATGCGTTTGTTATCTCATTGTATTATATAAGTAACATAATTGTATTTGACATATTTATTTAAAAAAGAGCAGCTATCTAGTTTCTAGCCATTTCTTCATTTTATTTCCATTTCTTCACAGTCATTCTAGATAACTGCCTTCAAAACTTAAACGGTAGTAATGTAATAAACTACGATTCAAAAGTGTCTTTATAAATACCTACTTGAATAAATATATATGAAATAATGTTTATCTCACAATATACTGACTTAAATATAAAAAAATAAATGAATAATAAAATAAGTATAATATGTAGTCCCGACACAGTTTATACATTGACTTAATAAGTTTCCGTGTCAATATTAATTTGACGGATCTCGTTCCAATCTATGAAATAACATCGAAGGTAGTTGAATGTCACATAGTTTATTTAAGTCTGATATTTGAGTCATTCTTTAATAAAGGTTGTTCTTTGTGATAATAACGTTGGTTTATTGAGAGATTTGACAAGGGTAGAAAATAATAGATGATCTTTATAAAGATGTACAAAAATAAGGCTACTAATCAAAAAAAAACTAACGATCATCGTCGTGTATAATAATAATAATTATGTATGCTCGTGGTAAAATATTCATGTGGCTGTAATATAATCGATTTAGGGAATAAGGTTCGTATTGGAGGCATATCTAAGATGGGATCGAATCGAAAACCAAAACAAGCACAGATAATAAAAGGTTAATTATTTTATGAATACACATGGTTTTAGATTTGGTAATTGTTTTATTACGATCAAATGAATATATTTGATATTGCGACAATTCAACTTTTGACCCACGGAGGAGTTCGTGATCATTCTATCATAATGATAAGAAGTGAAGTTATATTATAGAAGCTAGTGTTGATACAAATATATACATACATATACATAAACACGTACGAATAATGGCACCTTGAAAGAGTCTGGACACAACACAGGGAATATCCTAGTGTGGGATGGGATTCAGCGCCCGCGATATTGTAATTATAATATCTGGTTTTAGAAATAAAGTATTTATTATTAACACTCAAAGTATTATGTAACAATTTGTCCGTGACCAATTTATTTGCAAGATACATATAACAAAAATTGTTTACCAAAATGCAAATTGGTGTTTGAAGCCGGAATAATATCGATATGATAATGTTTAAATTAATTCAATGAAACTAGACGAATGAGATTGCGTTAAGTGTTTTTTTAATAAAATTAACGTTAATCTGATCCTGCCAATGTTTTTATTAGCTTTGACTTTTTCAAAAGTTTCGTCCGATAATATATTTTTATTAATTATTTTAAAAAACGTGCGGCGGGGTTACATTTATGTGGTGGGTTGCCTGGAAGAGATCGTTTATTAGCGATAAGGCCACCCGTTGCTCTAATATGTATTTACATCTATTAGCATCATCCACATCTACTGTTTAAGTGCAATAGAGTGTGTACAAATAAATGAATATATATTTTAATTAATATAACTGTTATTCTAAGGTCTTTAACATAAATCTCGTTTGATTAATGATACCCTGTTTTTTGAAAGTATTATTTTAAAATGCCAACTCCAACCTAAAATGTTTTAAATATGTGTATGATGATGGTACGAGGGGCGTGTTTAATATTTCAATATTATTAATTAATGTAACTATTAATCTAAGGCTAGTCATTACGTGACGTACGTATAAGCCATTCTTGTCATACGCTGTCAGGGTCACATTATGATGAATCCATAGGCGAACAGTGTTTATTTACCAGGGACTCTGCCAACGAGTAAAAAAAGTAAAGTTTTCGAATAGAAATCAATTTCATTTAACATCAGCCAACCAGGTATTTGTTGATGGATTGTGTAAAAAATAATAAAAAATCGGGATTTGTGTTCTTTAGAACGTCGGCTATCTCTGTACTCATATTTCAAGCTGGTCTTTCATACAAAGCGTATCTATTTATGAATAATAATATTGTGATATTGTTTTGAAAAAAACATTGTACTTCAGTTTTGTTTATATTTCCATTCCAACACCAATTCAATTAAAATACACAATAACCTCGGCACTTAATTTTCATTTTATTAACACCAAACCTATCAATGATCAAAAACGTTACTCAATGAATGACAATAGCAATTGAATCAATAACGATTAATTAATATAAACCCTCTACGAGTCTCTTATTGAAGACTTATATTGCTGAGGTTTTGTACAGTTCATTGTTAAACTAATAGATCTCTTTATGAATCATTAGGTATTTAACAAAGTCTAATTGTTTTTTTTTATGCATACAGCAGGCAAACGAGCAGATGAGTTATTTCGACGGCAGGAGGTTTACAATGAGTTGCCGGCCTTAAAGGGATGCTCTTTATTGTTTTACATATATTTAAGTTTTATAGAAATGTATCAGGACCATACACGAATAGGGAAAACGTTAGCGTTAAATAAATAATTGTATAAAAAGCTTAAGCGTGAGCGTGTCCTTGATAAGAAAATCGGAATACTAATCGTGGGAAGTCAGAGTATTCGTATTGAAAAGTGTTTGTATATTGAGATCAAAAGGATGCGTATTGGTTCTTGATAAATGAGTTAAATCTACTCGTGTTTGAAAATTCTACTGCAATCTTATGCAACACAATGCGACCTGTGACTTACCGCTAAAGGATGTTATAAATAATTCACCAACATTAACACGCGAAGTGATTCATTCTTTTATTAATTCAGTATGATATATATTCAGTATCTTAAAAGACGAAATATATTTTAAATATAAATAATATAGATAAAATGGCTTTATAATCCAAGGCAACAAGTATGGGGTAGTAAATCGAATAATTTCCCATTGTTTTACATATTTTATTTTTCATTGAGTGTTACTTAAGACCTATTGTAGTTACAATGCGAATTCTTAATATATACATTATAAAACCAATCTATATGGTACCAGTATTCTGAGTACTCTGCCAAAATACCAAACTTTTTAAAATTCTTTAAGTTCTGTGATTTGTTTTGTTTAAGTTATAATCTATGTGGTTATGAATAATTAATCATACAAAGTTGACTTATTGCTTTTTGAAATTACAATGCTTTAATTTAGCTGTTAAACATTAAACGGTAATTTTATTGTCTTTAATGACAACGTCCAAATAAATTAATACCAATCAATGCCAAATGTAACAAAAGGCAACATTAATGATGGTCAAATTTGGTTCTCAAATATTTATCATGAAGATGTTTATTAGACTAGATGAGATGCGCGGTATCCGTGTTACTACTGTACAGCCCATTTTCATTTTCAGGTATTTCGTATATTTTCTCGCTATAATATCTATGAAGTCATTTAATCATTCGACTTTCTTTATAAAACACCATTGAATTTCGTAAAAGAATAGCACCCAAAAATACCTAAATGATTTAAGTTTCCATTTCCGTATCTCGCTTCTATACAAAATTTTCATTATTCATACAAATATTTGATACGGCTGATTTGCATTTGAAAAATTTACCGTTTCATTCATTGTTTACTGTAAGATTGTTTTGTTTTAAGGCTCAGAATACGGGACGACAAAAACACTGTTTTGTATCAACAAATACCTTTAAAATGTTAAAGTTTCACCTTCTACATTAATACAATACAAAACACAAAACTAGGTTTAAAATGATAATTTTTTTAAACATAATTAATACTTACATAACAGAACACAAATTTTAATTTTCACATAGAGACAATCATCCGTGTTTAACTTTGTTGATTATAACGAAATTATTGAGCTTTAACGAAATTCAACACGTTTCTGCCGACATCGCGTAGAAGACTGCCGCGTTTGCCAAACGAGTTACGATTCGTACTTCGATTCGAGTATGCTATTCGTTTTTATTGTTTGCATAGCTGTAAGTTATAAGTAAATACCATGATAGTAATTGTGAATTGTTTTGGTTGAACACACACTTACACAGTTTTTTTTCTTTGTCATTATATTTAAATTTTCTCAAATTTAATTAATTATATATGTTTATATTGTAGAAGAGCGGGGTCTCCTGACACGGGTGTCACAAGTACCTAATAGGTAGAAACCAACGTTTTTGTTTGAATTTTTTATTTGGTAAAATACTTCTAATGCTCACTTTCTATATATTAATGGTATATTTCTTTCATTTACAGACTAGTTGAAATATTAAACTGCTACCTTGCAACACAATATTGTATTTCGTTGATTGCTATTAAGCACAAGAATATAATGCGGTTAAAAGTATTGTAACTATACTCTCATAACTATTTGTAAGGTAATAATTTGTAAATAACGTTACCATGGTTACCAATTAATATGTACACGGGCCGAAAGGATTTAATGAAATAGGATATCTATTAGTATGTCTCTTGTATGTGTTTTTTATGTAATTGAAAATATATATTTTTGAATTCACGCTTGATTGCACATAACACAAAAAACCATAATCTATTCCCGAGTATTTTGTCATCATAATCGGACCGGACAATTTTTGAAAAACATATTTAAATTCAACATTAATATACCATTTCATTTGTGAAATATGTGTGAATTATTTGTTGTCATATTTGCTTTGAAAACAATGAAACACCTACATTTATTATTTTGTACTTCATATGTTAATTTACTTAAAATAATAATTTATAATACAACTCAATCTGCTATTTGTAGAGTACATTTTTGGATATGTACTTCCTTAATTCTTTTATAATAATTTACAGCCTATATAATTCCGTGATATATTCGGTCCTTGTGATCATTGGAGGCTTTGGATGATGCCATACATATCACCGCAACTTGTACAGAGGGTATTGTACCCATTGCTCAGAGCGTCAAGTAGAAGATTGAAAAAAATAGGAACATTGAATATGTCTGTAATTGAAATGCTCGAACCACAGGTAACAACAAAGAAAAGAGATACGAAACTATTATAAATGCATTAATAAGAGGTTTAGTGAGTTTGGCTATTGGTTATTAAATAATTGTATAGGCCGTGAGTCTCGTAGAAAGTGAAAGTTCGTAAAAAAATCGATTTAATTTAACGATACATGTGAATCGGTTCTTAATGAAGAACACTAATTAATTAGTATTGTTTATAAAAATTATCAAAAAAAAAATATAGGCCTTATTAAATCAGATGTATAGATAACGATTGTCCGATTGACTGTTACAAAAAAAAGTTTATTAAATATAATTGAACAAAAACTTATTTCGTTTAAGAAACGTAAAGAATTACTTAAGCATTTCTATACTGTTTTTTTTATTTTTGTCAGAACCTGGGTATATTGCAACTACTAATGCGAAATTCATACTTGTCTGAAAAAATATTATTCTATGATGGAGAAATATTCTCTATATTAATTAATCATTATGACCAGTTTTATGATGACTCACCTCAGCCTAATGTTTATTTTATTTAAACATTCTTCAATTAAAGAGGTTGTCACGCGATCCTTTTTAGACCGAATGATGTATTTGAACTTTTTCAGAACAGAGATTAACGAAGAAATATTATTTAACAACGATATTACAAAATAAAATATCGTAATCACAAAATACAATTACATGTACCAAAATCCATTTTGAACGATGAATCTACCACTTGTACGCCACACACTGTACTGTTATAGTTAGTCCAATAAAAATGTTTAAATTCATGTGATGCACAGAGTAGAATAGAAAAGTTTAAACTTTGTCAAAATATAATTTTTACTTGGAAATCAACATGATATATTATTCTTCAAAACGTTTTTTTTTTATATAGAAGAGGGGGCAAACGAGCAGGCGGCCCACCATAAAGGTGAAGCCGCCGTCCATAGACACTCACGCGGCTGGTAGCTCGTAAGTGCGTAAAACGTTAAAAATGTACCATCCTATTTATTATGTGAATATGATGAAAGAATCAATAGTAAGGTCTGTATTTATTTCGCTCCCCTTCTATCCCATACGTGATATCACGTAAGGATTTCTTGTTGAGTAGATTAAACAAAGTGTGCATTTTCCTTTTCTTGTAACGTCGATGCATTAATATTAAAGGGAAATAATAGTCACATTAGAAAAAACTACAGCTCATATATTCGAAGTTACACCTTCATTAACAATCACAAAAATCTCTTGTCTGCACCACACCATTCGCATACAAATATTAAACGTACGTTGTATGAAAACGATTCACTTCATCTATATTATATACATTAAAATTCGCAATTATAACTTTTACATTTTTTTTTTACATCAATTTACATAATTTACAATTTACCTAACAACATTTTGGTCAATGCATTTCATTCACTATATTAATTTGGTATTAACAATTGCAAAGTCCGAAAATAACATAAACTTTTAACAATAACAATGACTAGAAATGATTAAAAGAGGTTTTCTCTTACGGCGGCTATAAACACTTAACAAAATCTATGGTTTCTTTTACTTTTCTTAGCCTCTTCGTATTCTCTTTTACTTATAACATTCTAACTGCGTGTTATCCTTTGAATAAGACTGCCCGAGATCTGGCAATGAGAGACGAGGTCACTGTGTACATAGTCGCCCTTTGACAGTCTTGTAGACGTGTGTATAACTAGCATAAAAGTGTTATATCAATTGTTTTAAGTAACTTACTCCAGAAGGCAGAGGCCTATATTCCACGCTAGTATATGAATTACGTATGGCTAAACAAAGCGACATTTTTAATGATTAAATTTAAAGAAGAAAAAAAATCAAGAAGAAATTGGGGCCCGTGATTTATACTATACACATTAAGCCTACTTGGTGTTTTGAAAATCTAATAGGAATTTAATTAATATCTAGTTCATATCTACTATGGGGTTTAAAATATAGTTAAATATGGGAACTTAAGTACTATTAAGCAAACGGCAGATTGTTGAATTTAATGGTGTTTTACTAATTCACGATTAAGTTTTTACAGGAATATGAAAGGAAATATAACTCACTTTTATGAGTTGTTGTATTTTAAGATTTATCGTGAGATATATCATTTAAATTCTTCATACTGAGATAAATAATTATATAAACACTATATTATATAACTCTATAAAAGCTTCTATGTAAATAAAGATAGTATTTAATTAATATTTAGTAAATTTGCTCTAGGCGATGACCTTCACGAAATTATAATAAAATATGCGTTCAGATACATAATTATAAATTTGTTTTAAGTAATTTGATATTAAGGTTTTTTGAGTTAAATTATTTATTTTGAAGTTCAAATGTTTTAAGTTTTGAGGTGCAACTCCTCAAATGTAATCAGCAATTTAAAATCATCGTGTTTTTTTATACAAAATAACATTTCAAGAATTTAGCGAGACGTAATTAATTTCCATTTCAATTTTAATTTCAAAATACTGACAATTTATGACTGTTTACCACAATTTATGTAACAAGGATTTTTTCAAATTTTTCACACATGAACAATAACTAAATATTATATTGAAAAGATTTACGATGTATGTGTACTTACAAAACGCGTTTATTTTTTTTCAATTTAACTCACCAATCCAATAAAACGTTTGAGCTCATAAACAAACATATGGGATAAGATACTTTTGAATTCTGCGTTTAGGTTTACGATTTTTTTGGATCGACAAGAAACCAGAAACATAACATACAATGTTATGTAATTGTATCACAGATATATATGTATAAAATACAATGATTTTTGAAGATAAACCTACTAAATAATGTCGTATAGATACATTACATCGAGATTACTCATTTATTCAACATTACTTCGGATTGGTTCTGGGGTTATTTATTGTTATGCCAAGTATGATAACGTTTATATATTGAAAGAATTCACTCAGACTAAATCAGAATGCGGTAATCTAAATGTAGGCTTGATTCTTACTTTAATTGTGATAATAAATTACAGAATAAACGCATTTGAACCGGTATAATTTGTGTGATATTATAACTAAATCATGTGTTAAATATTTACTAAGGCCGCATACATTTTATATTATTATGTCTAGATATATTGGAAATATATTATTTACAATGACATTAGAAAAATTAGAATAAATAAAATTATATATATATGTCGCGAAAATATCGTAATACTGCGAAATAATTACAGATTTTTGTTTGTTGTGATTATAAATTGTCCGTATTGAACATAATATTATTTAAATACATTTTTTCTTAGTGTTGATAAATGAGGAACAATTTCAGGGAGGTAAGCAACTATGCTAGACTCAAAAAACGTTACCATAAAGTCATCAAATAATCTCTGGTACAACAATTTCTCAACTGATATAAGGCATTTCTATTTACTACTATTTACTAATTATACAGATTTAAAAACTAGACTAAACTAGTGTAAACATAGGTCCGGTGGCTATATAAAAACATTCGTACTTGTTACGTGAGATTTTTTTACTATGCATATTTATTAGTCGTAATAATTTAACTGTACTGTGTGAGAGTACTATTGTGCTCCCAATTTTGGTAGGTCAACAATTACTAAGTAAATATAAGTTGACGATTCATAAACTATTTTATATATAAGTAACCTACCTGAAAAGCGTTGCTTTCATAATCAAATAAGTCATTGTTCATTAACACAGGGTTACCTATTTAAATTTTAAATTAAACTTTAAAAAATTAGGCTTAAACGCCAAAAAACAATTTGATGATTATAAATATACATTTTGTTTCTCAAATCAAGGGTTTGGAACGGACGACATGAACTGGGAATAAATTAACTGATTTCATTAATTGAAACTGATTCTACAACCGAAAAACTACGAAAATAATGACGTGTTGCAGCCATATTCAGAAACAGGACTTAAAGTTATTGCAGGTAAAAAGTATACCTATCCTCTTTTATTTCAAAGATAAGGATAAAGATAGGTTTAACTTAAAGTTGGTGTAACTATAATCCCATTTCATAATAAGGCCGTGTTATTTAGTAAATAATCGTAATTGTGTGTACACATAAAATTAATATTACTTAATATTAATTTCCTATTTTCCGACAGGTTCAGACTAAGTTCATCTGTATGTTATATATGTTGGACTAGAAGAGGCCTTTTCAGAGCGTGTGCTATTTTTTCTAATGAACTTATTGTCATTGAATTACAAGACTTTAGAATTGATTAAAAGAAATGTTATATACTTAGTCCATATATATTATACTAATTTATACTAAATTAACGAAAATATATAAATAAATTGTTCCCATGACTCACCTATGTTATATCCTCAATATATTATATACATTAATAAGTTCTAATTAACAAAACTGAATTATCGAAATTTTTGTAGTGTTTTAGGCACTATTTAGACAGCCATCAGTATTAATATCTTAAATCAAGCTTTACTTACATTATTTTTTATAAAAATTACAAACTATATTGTTAAGTAGGTAACAATTTTGTCTAATCTAAAGGATTGTATAATTTTAAAGGTCTGTGTTATATTATCATTAGCAGAAACTTATTCATAATTATTTGCACTCTAGACCTCTTGTTAAGTTATAGTCGATTCATTTGACGTAACTATCTATTAGATACTATTGTGAGATATATATGTTAAAATTTGGCTTAACATCTGATTTTCAGATTAACCATCGTTACATACTTTAAAAATCGTTAACTAAATTATCAATACAAAACATCGAGAGTAACAAACACTATATTAAAAAACTGTTTTTGGTTTTACTGAAACTAGTCAGCTGTTAGATACGTTTAACATCTATTAAATTAAAAATTCCAAACTTTGAACACAATATGTGTATGTCAGAACACAAAATAATTTAATTTACATAATTGCGTGTCGTTTTACGGTCGTTATATTTTTTTTTGGGTTATTATTACAATAATTTGCATACAATTATCGACTCTCGCATTTAGAAATAGAGTTCAATCTCTATCAACGTTTATTGAGAGCTAGTTAAAAGAAACCTGTATCTTTACAAACAACCTAATTACAGTACGGCATAGCATGAGTTCTAATTGTGTTGTTTACAATAAATAAAACTGGATATTGTCTATTTTAACTTTAGATTTTGTTCATTTCATCACACAGAGTTTAGATAAAAGCGTGCAATGAGATTTATTATCTATGAATAATGTGGTATATCAAAGCATTACCTTTTAAAAAAATTACGCTTACGAGGAATGAAATCACTCAGCTAATTCACTTGTTAATGCTTGTGGTATTGTGTTTTGACTTGTAAGTACGCTACACATGTGTTTTAATGTAACTTGAGGTATTATTGTTCGCACTAAAGCTTACACGGTGTAAATATAAAGCATATTAAACGAAAACTTATTCACAAACAATGATAAATTTAAGAATATAATGTCCAGTAAATAACTTGGCCAGTGTTGCAACTCGTTCTCTCGAGTTCATAAAATTGGTGAACCTTAACCATGATTGCTTTTGACTTTTGAAAACATTACTTTCCTCAAAACCCAAAATCTGGCAAAGCTATCCACCGAGACGAAATCTAGTATTTAATCATAACTAATATCTATGAATGGCCTACACCGTTACTATTACAATCGACATTTTCAAAATTAAAATAAAATACTGTTTTTCTCTTTTCTATTCATTATTATTTACGTTTAATTGAATAATGTCAAATATTTTGATTCACGGTCACATGTGTTAATTGTACATTTAATTAACAAGCATTGTATTATTGAATTTACATATATACCAACGTTACAATTACTAACTAAAATAGAACCCCACTAAGCAATACGATATTCATAAGTGATATAGTTTAAACTTAATTTAATTGGTTCCTTGTAAACATGAACGTTAGTAACATGGTATAACCAAATCTTACGTTGGCTAAGCGTCTATAAAGCATCCCAGGTCCTTTATTCACTAGCACTTCCGAAACTTGGGAACAGCGAGCAATACTGCGGCCTCTCCGCTCATCCGGTTCAAACATTTCACACAGCACTTGACACCATTTAAAAATTAGTAAAAAAAAAACAGTTGGTAAAGTCATCGAAATGTTTTCAGTTTTTGTATCTGCAAATTATATTCTTTACAATATTATTTCCAGTGCGACATATTAATTGTTAAATGCACATTTGTTGTCCCGTTTATAAGACACGCTCCATTTTGTTAGTTCAAGAGACGTATAAAAGTGGTTGTTAAAGATGTTAATTGAATAAAGAATTTAACTAATGTGAGAAATTGTGTAATACATTATTAAAGTGTTTAAACGTGTAATGTTTAATTCGTTTCAATAAATATTTAATAATAGATAATATCTTCAATTAATTAACATATGTGATATTCTATCAAACAACTAGTCAGACTAATAGAAAATTGAAGTTGAGGAGCGCGTCTTTGACTAACGGGAATAGCGTTTACCCGTGGTCAGGGTGAGGGGTGGAGGGAGCCGAGTTGCGTCGAGTTCAGCACAGCAGTTCGGAGTTAGGCGGTACTCAGCTGGGCAAGGGCGGACGGGGCGATGGTCCCGCGCTCTCGGGAGCGGAGTGCGCTCGCGCCGCTGTGGGGCTAGCAGGCCAGCCGTGATTAGGTGGTACTGTTCTGGATTTCAAAAATAACAATAATAATTTTTGTTAAATTGGCCCAGGCGTGACTTTTGATACTTGAAACATAAAACTAGAATCGAAAACTAAGCATTAAGGATATATTTAAAATATGCCACGCGTGCTTAGAAAGTGTTGCTTTCGAAGTAGAACTCATGAATCAGATTTACTTTAAACTGTTTTCTTAGAACTTTTCGTATAATTGAAATGACACATTCCTATACAAAGTGAAAACAAAACATTGGATCAGCTAATATGTCAAAAAATAGCTCTTTTTGATTTAAGCTTTAATCTTACGAGTCGGTAATTACTTTGGTATGAATATTTTTCAGACCTGGCATATGGAGATATATTTGCAGCTGGAGGCGTCGGCACAGCTGCTGCATCTGGATGAAGGAAGTTACGCCTCTGCTCAGCTCGCTCCCAGCACTGCTGAAGGCATCGCGCCATCATATCTGGTAGACTGTTGACCTGCTCCTGAAATCATTATGTTAAATTTAAATTTTCAATCTCTCCTTATATTTACCCTTTCTAATATATAAGTATGAATAATCAGTATATAACTGATGTGTTGCACACACATTATAGGTCTTCACCATACTTTCTAAAATATATGAAACGTTTTTAAATTGAAGATTATTCTCGTATTTACTGCTGCAAACATTAATACAGTCAAACCTTTCAAAGCAACATTGACATTCACCTATAGGATACGAATTATTTAATGTAAGGATAGTTTAGTTAATAAAGCTATACCTGTAGTGTTGATAATTTATCTTCTAGGCTAGTCAATCTCTCCTCTATACTATCCTGCCTTGAGCTCATGTCTGATACAATCTCGTACACAGTATTCTGCGTCTGTAACAGGAAGGGGTCCTACTATCAATCGCATTGCAGCTCCATACCAATCGATGTTAGAAGTCGTTGTTACTTGTTCAGTGTATGTATGTTTAAAAGGCGAATCATACTTAACTGTAAACAATTCTTTATGAGCGAGATGAAAAGTTTAGAATTCAAATTAAATCTTTCCAAACACAGGTCAACCGTTTCATGAGTTAACTTCTTCAATATGGTCCCCGATTTAAACTATTTTCTTAATTAAGTCAGCTATACTTTTTTTGACTATATAAATAAATAGCCATCTTTATGTGGAGTATTATTAGCTATATTTAATATTTCAGATGGATTACATTTGTTATTAACGTTATCAAACTCGACTTCTTGAGTTCATGAGAATTATCTTTAATCGCTGTACTGCACTATTCCGTAGATACTTTATAAGAGTATATCGGCGCAACAACAACAATTAGTCTTAAATTAACTAGAATAATTAAGTTCAAACATCATTTAATTGCCCTAAAATAAGTTGAATACTTTCAGTTTGTTACTCTGTGAAATGTCATCTTTATTATTTCAATACGACGGCTTTGTAAACAAGTGCGTGAGCACTAAAAATAAGGTCGCATATCGTGATGTTGGCAATGCTGATGCTACCTACGCCTTTCAAGAATAACCCTACACAGTAGTGGGGTAGGCGGTAGCCCTGTAGGGGAACTCGCCTCGTTAAGTATAATTATTTAACATTTAAGTTTATTTGAAAACATCGTGAAAACATTCGAGTGAATATTTTATATTTTCCCTAGATAACACGCATGCCAGGTTATTCTATACATTATTTTAATGGATAAGAATTATATTAATTAAGTGAAAGCTCTATCGGAAACGGTTATTAGTACGGATAGATAACGGAACACAGCACGATTTCCGATTCATGTCAGCACTGTCACCATATTGCCAAACTTCGTGCTACTAGGGGGGGGGACATCCTCCAAGCTAAGAACTATTTCTGTTATTTCGTGGTACGGTGTGTTAAGTGTAATTATTATAAGTAAATTCTGTATTCACGGCCTCATTGCTCACATACATGTTATTCGCCCACTAGGTCTGAGGAGTGTTTTAATGATGGCCACACAGAATGGCAGTTATGTATTTGAAAATATAAAATCAACATGCAAGCTACATCTAGTTTTAAACTACTGCGGGGACATGCTATGTAATATGAATGAGACGCGCTATTGTAGCGAGATTCTATATTTTTTTTAAAAGGCAAAATCTAATCCTTACTAATTTGTACGCTGAAAAGTAGAAGCCTTTGTGCTTCTAATCGTCTAAATGGAAGTGTATGGAGTAGCATTTCTGACTAACAAGTCAAAAGGTTTTGAATTACCTTAGCCATATCCGTGATTGTATTAGCGTTGTCCATTAGTTTCCTCTGGTCCATTTTCACTTTTCTTAACCTGGAATATGTTGAGGCTGTTTTAAATTTGTTTGTTAATAATCGAATAAAAATTAAAATTGTGGTTTGTGTTCGCAAGTATATATTTTTCTTTTGTAAGTGATGTAGCGTATATATCCGCTCAAATATAATATCAGATAGGTTTTTAGCTTTGATACGTACGTATTTAAATTTATGTAAAATTGATTTTTTTTTATTACAAGTTTGTAACCGGGGTTCCCAGAGTATACATATCAAAAGATACTTGTGTTGGGAATGCCCCACTCTTCCTATACTAACAATAATAATTTAATATATATCTTATGGATATTTGGAAGGATGGACTATGATTTCGATAAATCTTTTGGAATCGAATTTTATTTACTCAATTGTCAAAAATGAGTATGAAGCACCACCTTTTAACGACTTGGACATTAAGCTGGTGCGTAGTTTAAATGTTCACTTACGCGTAAATAGCTAATAAAAATTTCCTTTGATGAGTCCTCACTCGACCTGGATCCACCCTTTTCACACGCCGAGTGTGTTTGTATATTAACCACGTTTCCCGCAGAACATTTGCCGCGGCATTTTTCAGCTGAAATATCATTATTAGAAAATTGCTATATATATTAATATATTTCACTACCACGGGCAGGCTATATTAATAGGATTTCACTCGGTGCAGTTAGTAAAAGCTCACACTAATTATGCCAAAAACTCGTAATTTATTTGTGTTATGTAGACTACAACTTTGATATGATCCCTAGCAATACTATAACTATTTTTTTTATTCAACAATATCATACTTACCTAATTTACGCAATAAATCTGTGTAACTACATTTTTCTATTCGTGTATCGACGTGAAATAAAAAAACGAAATATATTCTAAATTATAGTGTTAAGTTTAACATATTTTTTCTTTTTCTGCATGTAACGATTAAATATATTGAGCCCCACAATACGAGGTTCTAGTGTACGTCTCGATGGTGTATGTTTTTTTGTATATGTAACATACATATACAAAAAAACATACATTGGAACAACAAACAAATTTTTATTATTTATTATAAAATTATTATTACCTAGCATTTTCACTAACTACCTGCCTAAAACACGCGAAGACTACAAACAATTAGTTCTTACCTCACAGGGTACATTGCATTAAATTTACCTTTTTTGTTAGTTGCGTTTCCATCATGAAGTTATGCACATGTTTCTCCGCTCTAGTTAACTCTAACTTTCTTGAGGCAACGGTCACTAATAATGCTGTGCATCCTGCCCCCTGTTAATTAGATTACAATGATTGTGATGAGCCAACATCAATAATACTTACTCTTTTAGTAAGTTGTGTGTCCATCATGAAGTTATGAACGTGCTTCTCAGCTCTAGTTAATTCTAATTTTCTTGAAACAACCGCGACTAATAACGCAGTGCATCCAGCTCCCTGTTAAGTGAATATCTTAATGTAATGCAAGCGAATGTGTAAGAAGCATTCAAGAGCATCCTTAACACATTCATTACCGCTATCAATCATAGAGACATTTGTATAGTCGCACAATGACAAGCCTTGTTTAATTAGAAAATTTGCAAAATTCATTTGTCAGTTGTTTCAAGGAGTGGTTTCAGGCATTGAATGTGTTAAAAGAAAATGCGTTATCGAGGCTAGAAAAACAAAATTTTTAGTTTGATATTTTATTTATTACGAGGATAATAGACACAATTCTGTCAGAAGACTAAACAAGACATGCATTTATATGAAGCGTAAATTAAACTTTTGATTTGCATCGATCACCCTCATCCAATACATTGTCATCAATTAGTTATGTTAACAATTTTTATATAGTTTAAATTAGTGCTATGTTAAGATAAGATTTGAAAGTATGAAAATCGTTTTTTTATCCAATTCTGCTATGCTTATGTTTATGAAAAACGATATTTCGCACTTTTAACATAGAAGAAAGTTTAGAACATGTGACTTAGATCCAATCCGTGCAATTACGTCTAACTGTGCGAAATCACTCCAATGTTATTCGAGCTACCACACTGTTTGAAACCCCCATCACAACTATAAGAGGTGCTATACCCACACTTTAATAGATTTTTAGGAAAAGTGAGCCATTTTAAAATAAATTCATTGTGCATTAGTGAAAAGTCATGTGAATAGAGCAAGAGACAGAAGAGAAATGAAGCATTCCATACTACTGAAGAATAAAATTAGCTGGCTTTAACAGGGAAATGGACGTTTGATTATTTAAAAAAAAATCGATAGTTACGTGTATTTATTGTGTTTTGCTCAACTCTAAAACAATTTTCACATGTAAGTGTACATCAAATGTGTCACAGTATATACATAAACATATAAACTGCATATAATATACTTTCGGCATTGTTCTGTGAACATACATTGAACATTTATTACATCGAAATATTGATCAGCGCTTCTATACAGTACCGACTGATCCCACATGAAACCAATATAGTACAATCAATCGTCTTATATCGTCAGTCAATACGACTATTATCAAGAAACTTACCATAATACCGGTGCTTACAGCTATACCTCTGCCACAATATGTGTTTGGCACAATGTCACCAAAACCGACGGAGAGAAATGTAATTGCGATAAGCCACATCGCATTGAGCAGATTAGCATGTTCTTCGTCGTGAAACCTTTTAAAAATAAATGTAGACTTCTTTACATCACGAACAATATTGTTAGAATGAAACCAATTCTGAATGTGTTCCTATCTCGTGTACGCAAGCAAGTCAACAGAATCGAAATAAGAATAAAATTTGAGGAAGGAGTAACAGCGATCTAGAAGAGTTTGACTTTGATTATAACACTCTATATAAAATGGCTCACCTTTGCCGATGTTACAGACATAGCAAGATTCGATAGCATCTTGCGTTGCCTTAATTTATTTTAAGTTGTCCTTAATAATGCCTACCAAAGTTCATACATACCACCATACCGCAGGTGAGAGTAATGCCGCGACCGCAGTATGTGTTGGGTACGATATCGCCGTAGCCGACACAAAGGAAGGTAATAGCCGTCAGCCACATTGAGTTTAGCAAATTGGCATGGTCTTCATCGTGGAACCTGAGAGCCAAAACGCCCGACAAGAACCACATGGTAACCGTACAAAACAACCAATTTATGTTTACAGTCGAGCTTATATAATTTTGATATTGTGAACTCAATTTACAATTTGGCATGCCTTTCAACAATGAACAGATCTACATACTAACACGATTTTTGGTTGATACAGCGTGCAGTCTAAAACACTTTGACAGAAACCAATTACATATAGCCATGCTTCGATACCAATTAGAACGGGGCTGCAATAGACAACACGGAAGAAGGAGCCGTAGCAGGAAGATGGTAAATACGCAAAGAGAATTTAAGCCTGCTGAGTCTGATGCATACGTGACCGTTTGTAATTGTTTATTATTATAGATTAAGCAAATTATAGAAATTACATAGACAAGTGTGCAGAGTGCTGACAGAGTATTTAATCATCACTCCTGAAGCTGATTTTATTACAACAAGCATTATTTCGTGTGCTTATATTATTCAACACCGATTCTTTACATAGTGATTTCTAATTCTAACACATAGTACACATAAATATTCTAAACACGTTAGCTACATTTGCAAAAATAGTCAAAGTCAAACTCTTGTATCTCATTGCGTTGAACAACCATCTACGTTTCTCGAAAATTTAAATAAAGGTAAATAAAACACAGACAGGGATAAAAAGCAAAACAAATGTCTCCACACCACAATACATAAGCATCATTCACGTTTAGGCGATACATGAAAAATCGTACACCATTCGTGAAAATAAACTAAATGAAGCCAAAATACTGATGATATGATTTTATTACATTTATGACCTTAAATATAATTTATGTATTAAGACATTTTATTTTACACGGAGAGTTGTGTTACTGACCTTTCGCACTGTCGAAGCGTCCAACTTGCTATTATCCATAGCGACACCATAAACACAAGTAAAACGGTGCCCGGGCAAATGGTCATTAGAGTCTTCAATACAAATCTGAAAATTATTATATGAACACTTGCAAATTTATCAACTATTTACTTGGCTTGGGAACACATTGTTGCATGATCTCTCAAGAGGCCGTAGGGAATAAGTAGTTATTTAAATAGCTCAAAGCAATTAAACATCAGATTAAGATTAGCATAAAACTGAAAGTATTAAGAGTGAACGAAAAATATTATACTTAAATATTCCTCGCACATATTAATATGAAAACCTAAATCACATGTAACTATTTAGTATTGTCCGTTTTTTTCAATAATGTATTATATTTATATCGTTAAAGCCCGAGTAACGAAGAATTTTACGAAACATTTTTGATTACCTTGTGTTAAAATTTATTCTGTTGAGGGCTCCTATACTCCTCGAAGAAGCATCTGTGAAGAGCTTGCTATGAAGAAGCATAACTCTGCATATTAAATAAAGCCGAAGAAACATTGGAAGAGACAGAGTGACGTCATATGGTACCTGAAATGCAAAAACAAGGTTTCACAAAACAAACTATGAACGTTAAAATAAGTTAGCGAAATTTGCATAATTGTGAGTCAAGCAAATATACTATTTCTATTTTATAAATCTTTTATAACGTTTATCATAAAAATATCTTGTTTTCCCATTGTACGTTACAGAAGTTTCAACTCATAGGAAGTTATAGTTTTGTAAAACATTACAGAATAGTTTAAATGTTAATGTATAGAAATGATTTGTTCACATTTCAGCTTGTTACAGAATTTCAAGGGATTTCAAGGGATTCAAGGAATTTCAATTTCAATTACATCGAATTGTCCTAAATGCGATATTTACAAACCCGGACTTATCAGTTTTATTATGGCAAGTATGCACCACCTTGACTTGGTGCGTTGCAGCTATGATGTACGTAAACTATTTATTAAATTCTGTACACATAATAAGTAGTATACAACGGGAACAGTACGACTCTTATTCCCTGGATTGTATTAATTTTACGTATTTTTGTAACAAATCGGGTTATTTACAATGGATAACAAATATAATTAAACATCTACCATGCCAAGGACAAAAACATCACTCAATTATTTCGCACATAAATACAGACCTGAATTTGTTTGTATATTGTGCCCTGGGAGAAAATAAAAATAACATTTAATTAAAAAAACAATTATCGTAGATAAATTTATAAATAATAAAATCATCAAAATATGATGCGAAAAATATAAAAGCGAAGCTAAGCTTTTTTTGAGAAAAATTGAAAAACCAAAAAGGCTATGAATTTAATCTTGTATGATATTTTTTATTTAATATATTACAACTAGCTTTTATTGTTACGAATAATTTATTTTATTAGATTTATTTTTAGTATGTATTTAAAACAAAGCTTTAAATTTACCAAAAAAATATTAATAAGGTCAATGATCCGCGGTACATCGTAAAAGAATTCCGAAGTAAAAAAAATTTTTTTTAATAGGACATATATGGTTTATATTTTAATTAGTATTTATTATATGAAATCTTTACGTACAACTTCAACCCCAATGACACCTCCTTTATTGGCCAGCTTTGTTGTCCAAGTGAATGTATACTGTCCAGGTATGGGATGGACGGCGCATATGCTCAACTCCAGCCCAATCTGTGCTATCCTCTGCCATGTCATTGCTATCCGCCAATCGTCAGCGCAGTTGTCTATCATAAATAACTGGAAATTTTCATTAAAAACAATCAAAATATGAATAAATTGTAATTAAACAAAATTGCCGTGAAATATTGTTCAAGCTTAGTTATATTCTACCGGGGGCGCTCTTTCAACGAGGTTAAGATTGAATATTTAAGAAAAATTAACACTAACTCGTATATATGCTACTAAAGTCTTAAAGTATCATAGCACATAAAAAGTAAAATGTGCTATCTTATCTTATTATTTTTATGGATTTATGATAGGGTGAATTTTATTAGTGCTTGCGTCCAGTTATACAATATCATAGCTGATTTATGGCTCCTTTTTATTTCCACTTCCCGATAATAGATGGTGCCAGGAGCTACGGTTCTTAAAATACTGTACATATGGACATATGTACTGCGAGAATATATGATCGATGTTATTGATTTTCACAATTATACAATTACCTGAATTTCTAAGGCGTGGTACGCGACAATTAGGCCAAGTAAGATCACAGTTGACATTGATATAAGCGTTTTCAGTGCCTGTGAATATATTGAAGCCTGGAATTTAAAAAAAAATGTATTAGTTTCAAGTTACACCATTCATGTCACAACTAGGAAAAGATAATAAAGAGTTAAAACGCTGCTGAAAGATTAACTACATCTTTATAGGCTAAAAATATATACAATTAACTTGAATTTTGTATTGGCTTTAGTGTGTAAAAAAATACCTAATTTACTTTAAAAAAAAAAAACATACCTTACTATATACACCGGCACTAGACAGTTCATTTTCTATAACCATTATAATTATACCAAACATTCCCATCACTAACGCGTAATCACTTATTCTTTTTCTTTTTTCAAATAATGCCTTTCTCCTACCTAACCTGAAAATAAAAAGTATACAATTATTATATGTATTCTTTCAACGCCATGTTAAATAGCAAAACACCCATTTCCTTGTAATGAGAAATGTTTCGTGAGCACAGAATTTCCTTCTACTCCGTTGGGAGTTAGACACCACAAATTATACAGACTAGTACTAAGTACTTGGTTAGTCAGTAAATAAAGATACTTCACTAACGGTCCCCTAGTAATTTGAATTGTTCGCGTCACGAATGAGTTAGGTTCACGTAATTACATGGATACGACAGATTCTCCAAAAGACACATGAGAATATGTTTTAAAAATGGAACATAAATACAGATCTTTATACCACAGAACTGAAATAAAACGGTCTCAAGTTCTGTGGTGTTACCATAATCAAAAATGTTGTACAAATAATAAAGCACCTACGTAATTAGTTGAGTTAACAATGCATCTCTCAGCACAGGTTATCTGTCATTCAATCGGTCAAAAATGTTGATAACGCCTCAAATTAAACATGTTTTTAACAGAGGTGCATATGCACAATCTGTTAGATTACCTTGTTTGTAGAGTCGGATAATTCGTTCAATCCACAGATGGACCAACAATGTCCAGTGGGCTATCCATAAAGCTTATCTGAGGATAGTAAGCGATGGCACGAACTCTATTTCAGACTGAATTAATATCTCTGTCACTCGATATTTACGATGAGGCTCATATTTAATACTCGTACATAGGTAGGTTCATGTTTGGGTCAATAGGGGCAAGAGGCAATGAGTTGGGTCAACTACAAAGAACCTTATTTACAAGGATATATTAATTATAATATATTATCAAAATGAATGCCTATTGTAGTCGATGGTAATAAAATCATAGTGCGGCACTAATATAATATTTGAAAATAAAATTAAGCCGGCATGGCTTGTCTTGGTGAATTATTTTATGCATGGTTTTGGGCAATGTCAACAATGAATATTTATTGTATTATATATTTTAGCATAGAGTTAAGGTCTCTGATAAAGGTCGCGGGCTTAAGATATTATAACATTATAAATAAAAAGGGAGTTGCTTTGGTTTTGGTTTTTACTTGTAGATTAAATATGATTGGCATATTATATTAAACTATTATTATACATAGCAACCCGTCTTGATCGTTATCGGCTTAACCAGGGTTAAGCAGGTCTTGTTCTAATTTTTAATTTAGTAAGTAATCAATGATTTGTTATGAAATATCATGTGCCGTGTCAAAGAACACTATTACAAAGTTTTAGCCGCTAATTAAGCAATGTTTCATTAGGGTTATAATTATTTAATATCGTTAACTTTAATATTGTCTTTGATTCTCTCTGTGTATAAATTACATAATTTGATTATTGTTTTACATTAGAAAATGTTAGTCGGAAATTGACATCAAGAAATTATAGAATGAGGTGAATTATTTAGAGCAGCTAATGGTAAAGATAGAGAAATCAATACCAAACCATTTGCGATTGAATGAAGTTAGTATCGAATTGAAACTTGATTCGATTTTTAAATTTAAATTTCAGAATTCGTGTTATATCAGGGGTTTGTGTTTATATTTTTTATTTATTTATAAACACTTCCATGCTATGTTTAAAAATACACAAATTTCAAAATTAGAAGACTAACTGTCGGCCATATTTACTCTCAGCAATCTCATCCAAGCTTCATAATAAGGAGAAATAGCGAGGAATCTGATAATATGCAAGAAGTGCGAAAACTCATATACAAAGACAAGAAAATACCAAACTAAAGATAGTTTAACTAAAAGGGTCTTTAGATATAATACACGATAACTAAAAAAATTAGGTAAAATATTCAGTTGAGTCATATTTACAAATGAAGACCCATCGCCCGGTAGTCGATACACATTAAGAAAGGAAATGATGGAGTGGATTCTCAAGATTTCACCTTTATAAGGATCACAGAGTGTAAGCCATAGGCACCAAAAAGTATGAACTAATGGTGTAAAAAATATAATTATCATAATAGTTAGTTAATCACATCGTAAATAATTATTTTAATCCCTGTTAGCAAAAAATAATTGTCTACTTTAGGACAGAGTAAATTTGAATTTGGAATGTGAAAATATCAAGATCATTGTACAAAAGCTGGGTAAATACAGTTTTCACATGGAAAATGTAATTAATGTTGTTAAATATTGTTCTATATTTATAAAAGCAAAGAGAATCAAGTGGGTCCTCTGTGTATTTCGAACGAGGTACCCGAAAACGACGTTCAAGCCAAATACTCGAGAGAATTGGATAAGGAATTTCTGTTAGAAAAATAGACGTTTCTTTAGTCGCATCATAGGAATATTGCGGACCATTATCTCAGAATTGATAGGAAGAACGCTGAATTCAAAATCAATAATAGATCATTCTAGTTTTGCGAATGTAATAAAAGAGCCTGGCTTGCTTCCAATCCTTACATCTCTATAGATTATTCATATTTTAAGGCTTGTCAATCGCGTCAAACAAAAATGATATTGTAGACAACTACGTCAAATTCACGGTTAAGTACAATCAAGTTTTTTATATATGTAGACATATGGTCATAGCATATGCCAAACAAGGCAGTACTAATAAAGAAAATGATCAAGAAAGGTTCAAAATTGACGACTATTCTTGAAGTTAAATTCATCTGACTGAGCGGTGTTTTTAGTGTGTGAAGTTATTAGTATATGACCACTGGAACACATATTACATCCAAGATAAAAATATTTTTTACTATAAGAAAACCTAAGGAGTTCTAATTTATAATAAGTCAATCGCACCCACATTTCGCACACCTTTTCCACCATCCAATTTGTATTTAAGGTATTCTTTTATTTAGTTTGGGTTGCTTGGAAGAGATCGCTTATTAGCGATTAGGCCGCCCGTTGCTCTTATATGTATTAACATCTTCTACTTCTACTGTTTAAGTGCAATAAAGTGTGAATAAATAAATAAGAGTATCATAAACATTTTTCATAAACATTATTTAACAGATTTTTTTTTAAACTAAATTAATTAACTTTAGACATACAATATGAATAATGCGTTCGGCTGTTGTGATTAATATACAGCGGCCCACTTAAGTAACAATGTTAAGAGGCATAAAGCTTCTTCATTTCAATATGGGATGAAATTAGGTTTGGTTTCGTAAAGGAAATACAAAGTTCAATATCACAGAAACGATTTTTACAGTTTATGCTTTCACAATATTAAATCCAGAAAATACATATATGAAAATGGGTTCTATTTTACATTACTACTACTATTTACATTAGACATACATAAAATATATATTGGCATAATAATTATGAATTAATTGAACGTATTCAATTACCATACAATTACAATGTACGACATTATATATTACATACATGACAATATAAATGACTGAAAATCGATTCAAAAAGTATGTATACGTAGTTAGGTCACAGAAGTGATTTCCCCTGCCCCAATATTTGATTTGTCCTGTCAATATTTGCAACACTACAGTCGTGTTCGTAATAGTAATATATAAATTGATTTTTAATTATGGCTTTTAATATTTGTATATGAATGAAAAACATACACAATTATAAACGATATATGACGATATCCGAAATTACTTTTGTAATATGTGAAGGTAGTCTATAAACACCGATACCCGCGGTTATAAATTTATTTAGTCGATTTTTGCACGCTTTCGTAGTGCAAGTAAATAATGAAAATTAAATATTTTTCATTATAATATACACACTGAAACAGTAGAAGCAGATGATGTTAATAGATTGTAGTACATAGAGCAACGAGCGGCCATATCGCTAATAAGCGATATCTTTCAGGCAACCCACAAACGATATATAAATATAATATATATAAATAATATTACTATTTATATATAAATAGGAAATAATGGTAATATAACTTTAATAATTATTTGATTTATAACGTTATCCTATGTGATTAAAAGTGTATTTGTCAATCCGCGTCTTACATTGAACGTATATAAGTGAATTTCCTTTGCATGTGAGTAATTAAGTCTTGCTTGTAGGCTTCCACTCCTTGTAAGATTCAATAAACGACACACGTCAGATACAGAAGGCTAACCCTTCAGCCTTATAAATTTATCCAAGCAAGTTTTGTGAAGTTGTGTTGAAGTTTCGTGTTTGCCCCATTATCGACTGACACAGAAGCTGTGATGCTGTTGTATTTACCTGGTAATTGTCATGGGAACCGCTAACAGTATGATATATTTCTATCACAAATTCACTACTTACAAATGTAAACGCACTAAATGAATATTCAGGTAACAAAGGCATACTATATTAAATTATATAAAGGCAAAGATCCTTTTATGTGACCCATAGCTCAGTATCGGGACATTTTAATGCTTAAGTTGTCTTACAATGCTTTTGTTATATGAATTAGTCATGTAAGTAACATAATTGCATATGATTCTTCTCGGTAGATAAATTCCTTCCGAACAGGTGGTGTTAAAATTGACGATTCAAAGGCGTCTTTATAAAGACCTACTCGAATAAGAATATTTTTTTACAAATGACGTACCTATATCCTATATTAGGTTTGTGTTTAGCAGCTCCCCCTCCCTTATAAGTGCCACCACCGAGGGCCCTCTCTTCTCCAAAACGAGGGTACTCGCTGTGGACTCCAACCAGGGCGACTCCGGCCTCCTCCGTCGCTTCTCGTCCGGAGTACGCCTTCATCGTGCCAGGGATCGAGAGAGTCGATACCGGCTTTCGCAGCTGAAAATTTACGAGTAAAATTAAAGTCTGTATATTTAAGTATTTATTTAAATTAAAGACTATAATACTACTACTATGATTTTAATATTTCTGCATTCAAAGTTTTAAAAAATTATGTTCACCGTAATTTTGACTAATTTGATTTCTAAATCTATTGTAAATATTGGATATTATTTAATAAAAATGCTATTATTATTCTATTAAAATAAAAAGCTGCATTTGAATAGTACAAATATATTTTTTAATATAAATACCTTCGTATGTTATGAATAAGTAAAGATATTTGGAGAAAACCGTAATAGTATTAGGATCTGAGTATGCCACTTCGGTAGCCCAATATAACAGAAATGAGTTTTGGAATCATGTCGGCAATTCAGCTAAGTTTTCCAATCCCATTCCCTTTGAGTACCGAGATTAAACTGAGTTAACCATAATATTATATAATAATACAGTACCTATACCAATAACATGGCCCTGATGTGATCATTCAAGTCTTAAATTGGATATTTATTGACAAGATATCCCTGCGGTTTCATCCGCGTTAATTGATACTCGTGTGTCGCGTTAAAGCAATACTTTTTCCCATCATTATGTTTATTACCTTAGAGCACTAAAGTCTAGATTTTTTTAAAATTTAAACTATTACTTTCTAAAGTTTCGCATTAAAACAAAATGTATCCCTTAGTTCTCTAAATGTTTACGTAATATTATGTTTGGTATCTCATAAATTATTTATATCATACAGTTTTTCGGAATTGCAATAGTAAAAACTAGATCGAAAGCACTTAAAGCTATGCGTAGAGAAGCTAATGGTCAATAGTATTTATACACATAAAACTTCTTTACCTTACAATATTGGTTACACGGGTCTATATAAATATTTATTATATTAATAGATATTGTTGTAAGTAAAGACGCTTTATTATATAAGCATATATAACGCAGTAAAACAACTGGAACACCAACTTAACTTATCTTTTGACACTCCGTAAAAATATGCAGACCTAATAACACAGAGATTTAATCGTCATAAAATTATTACTATACTGTATATTATGTGTACGTATCTAATACAATATTCTATGTTACAATATAATTACTTTCTATAAGATGACGAGGACGAGTTTCACAACAGAAGTATATGAAAAACTCGACTTATTAAGTAAAATTAAAATATAAAAAAGGCTTAACAGCGTTACCAGTATAAATATTTTATGGGTTACATTTGAAGGGAAATGATTACTTCAAATTGTCTATTGTTTCTGGTAACAGATTAAATAGTGTTGCTATTTCAAATAGTTTAGGTAGATTTTACCACAGGAAAAGTATTTACTTTTGTAGTTTTTAATAAAATATTTGTAACAAGGTTTTGTCAGATGAGAATTTTCTTTTGTAAAGAAACTTTGTTCTATTTTTGAATCTCCGTTTTATTTGCAAGTCTGTGGATTCGTTGTCTCAGTGGGGTCGATGTTCGTGGCTTCTACTCTATTGTTTTATTCTTAATAAAAACAATGGACAGTTGACAAATACTTATTATTAACTTAATGAGATTTAATTTGGTTGTTATGTTTGCGTGCAAGGTAACGCCCAAGTTATTTATGGTCAGGGTTAGTCATAAAAAGGCTATCCTATTTAGAGGAATTTAGATTGAAGGAAAGTACATATTAAATTAAATGTCATTAGTTTTCAAATACTGTAGATATGTTTAATCATTCTAAATATAATAAAAAAAAAATATATATATATATATATAAGTGCACTTATAAGAATGATTATGGTGTAGAAGGTATTATATAAATCATGTAAACTAGATTGCAAAATATTAAACAAATTTAACAAAAAAATAACGTCTATTGACCCAAAGTAATCATATTAATAAAAAGATCAAATGACTATTCTAATTTATTACACCTTGTGATAAATAGATAAAATTGTCGGCAGTAAAGTCCCGAGAATCGACGAAGGTTTGAATGTAGAACCGATATTTTTACAAGACCACAAATAGGTTTAGGGATTTAGACATTTTTCTTACGAAAACGAATTTGAAGTACATTTATTTAAAAAGCACCTGGTAGAATAGTACTTTTAAGGTTTATTGTTAAAAATAATATGTAACTAACATACTGTATATGGTGCTAACATTAAGTCATGGAGTCATTTTTTTAATGTATTCTAACATTATTTCTAACAAAACATACAACCCTAATCAAATTGAAAACGTTAAAAGCTTTATTTATTTCAGGATCGTATCTATTTACATTTTAATATTACAATTGCGACGAGCAAGAGCTCCAACTATAGTATCGGAGGAGTTAGAAGGTACTTAACATTTAAGTTTATATGTATATAAAACTATCCCAATATGCTTAAACAAAGTGAGTGTGTATTGATTAACCCAGATTCTTCTCAATTATTAATTAGTTCTCTCTGAAAGTTATGGGCGTATAAGTGATGCTTAAGAACCGCTGCCGTGCAAACTTCGTTATAACTTAGATAGCAACTTCATTAAATAGCAGATAATATCTTGACTAATTTCATTCTGCATGTTGACAATTTTAAATGAAGCTAATAAATTTTGCAAGGTAAACTTGTTCTGTTTTACTTTTTATTTGAAACTAGTAGTTTTTGCCCGCGACTTCGTTCGCGTGGTTTAAATACAAAAGGAATTTGGAATATCTGCCTATAAATGGCAGAGTTCTAGTGAAATTTTTCATTACCCATTACAAACCTTTTTTCCCGATACTAAGTCCCTCCCTAAAGTTCAGTCTATCTCCATGCAACATTGAAATCGGTTCGGTAGATAAGCTTAAAAGCGTAACATACATACATACTTTCGCGTTTATAATATTAGTATAGATAGTTAATGAAGGACATATATATCGTAATGGTATGAAAGTGATTTGAATGTCGCCATAACATTATATAAAAACCGTGACACTGCGTTGCTATCACTCATACAGTAATGTAGTAAAGTAAAATATGTCGGATTAATTAAATAATTATATTTGTGATGTGCGTGAACTCCAGTGCTATGACCTTTTTATCTGGGAGCGAGCACGCGACACTTTTACAATACATACAAAATCTAAAAAAAAAAATTGATTTCGTAAATAAAAATATAGATTATTAAAATCGTTTTGTTCAAGAAAATTTTGCGTTTAATATTCCGTAAGTGTTAGAACTGTGAAATTACTTGGTCCAGTTCAGTTCGACGTGTGGAATGTGGCCAAGATTTTAAAATGAGCACTTTTAGAAATGAAAGGAAATAAGATTTTCTTTAACTTCCTTTCGTATTCAAAGAAGACATTAACCTAATTGATTACGTTTCATCAGATATTAGAAAAGAAATTCCGTACCACAGAACATAGTTGACTTTATACAGCTTCAGTATCAAGAGTAAAATGAGAAATTTAATAGATCGCCAGCTTAAAGGCTTAAAACTTACGGCTCATACGTTTATTGCTACATATAATACATACTACATATTGGTAAAAACAATATTACGTTAAAAAAGTACACTATATTTATGTCATATACGTATATTGGATATTACGATGTATAAATGTAATATGTATAATGTATAATTTCGGCGTTTCTTCTTTTAATATATTTAATTTAATTTGCGATCATAACAAATTTGATTATAAGGGTATTTTATAGTGAAATAATATATCAATATCCTAAAATTGATATAGCAAGCCTAAGCTTCATTTTATTGCATCGATTGTAGCATTATACAATTAATTGAAATTTTATTGTAAACTAGCTTTTTCCCGCGACTTCGCCCGCGCTTCCGTCGAAAAAGTAGCCTATGTCCTTAGTGGTTATTATGTAACAGACAGATTAACGTTCGTATTTTAGTAGGGAAATATAACATATTAATCTACAATACTGTTGAGAATATCACAATACGGAACCGCACAAAATTATTGTTAATAGCTGTGCCCGCGATCCTGTCAGCGTATTACTTACTCCTCGTGTGTTATTAACGTAAATTAGCCAAAACACCTATCGGTCTTAAAATCTATACGTATCTACTACTTCACCTAAAAAGAAATAAAATGTAATGTAAACTATAAATAATTTGTAATTTGAACGAATATTTAAACACTACCAAAATAACTAACTAATACCTATTTTATAAAATAACAACAAAAGGAATCTGAAAAACAAATTATCAAAGACTAAAAGTTGGCCGCGAGATACGCGGGGACCGATTCTCGAACGTTCGCGACCGGCCGCACTCCGCGTTTGGCGCCTAGCTGCTAGGCCGGTCGCGAACGTTCGAGAATGTTCTTTTTACGAAGCTAGGTGACTCGCTAGCCTCTAGACGCCAAGCAAGCCTGCACGTGTTATAGTTGTAAAATTTGTGTCAATAATTGAATATATTTATCTATTTTAATGAACTATAGAATACTTATATACCTATCTCATTACATCATTATATATTATGCTTAATTATCTATTGTCAGGATTATAATTATAATGCAATATTAACCAAAACACAGTAATATGTAATCATTATAATTATTGTATTTAATAAAGTTAGCCGATTCACAATAATTTTACTAAAGTATTTTCAAGGAATAACACTTACGTCTAACTCGTTCGCCAATCGGACCCAAAAGAGCCGCTTACCACAGATATGACAGAACCATCGAACATTATTCAAAAATACCTCTAATAACTTCTTTGAGCCAAAAAGAGGTTTTATTAAATTTATTTTTTAAAAAAGGTTTTAATGATTTTTTTGTACAAAATAGGTTTTAACAAATTCATGTATGATCATATCATTTAAAGTTATGAATATACATTATATGAGATCGTCTTACTATATGTAACATAGTAACTTACTGATAAATGCCCTGTGCATTCGCGACCTTATAAAAAAAATTCCTTCGTAGTATTCACGCGCGATGGCTTATTATTAGCGTATTTATAACTTTGGTGTTTCTTTATCGATTTTAATGAATCTTTTTTATGAAATCGTTAATAGTGTTCACTTTTTTAATTAGGGATGAGAGTGTTATAAACGTAAGAGTAGACGAATATAATCAGAAAGCTTCGAACTGCTAAGCTATCGGGAGTTACACGTGTTATTGTGAGTCAACCATAAAAGATAGACGTATGCATACATACGTATGGACAACTTCTCCCGTTTTCCAACATGTTTCTTCACTGCTCTGTGATAAAAAGCTATAACCAGCTCATGACTATGAAAAATGTTTGTGTTAAGTTTCGTTAAAATCCATCGAGTAATTTTTGTTTCTATGACGGTTACCCAGACAGAGAGACAGATATACAAAAAATATACTGATTGCAGTTTTGGCATCAGTATCGATCCCTTATCAATATTGAAAATATATTTCATGTACAGAATTGACCTCTCTACAGATTTATTATAAGTATAGATATATTACGATAGTATATCTTCCTTCAATTAACTTCACAAATAAACAGGACAACTTAATATCTCGTTTGGCAAATATTGATGGAAATGGTGTACATTTAAAATCTTAAATAGCGCTTATTATATTATATCTAACACTATATTTTATAGTAAAAAGTTAGCAAACATTATACCACGCCGCGTATTTAAAATATTCACCTAAAACCTTTTTGTTGCTATGCTTAAGGTTGCCATATTAAAGCCATCTTTTTTTCAAAGCACATATTACATGAAACATTACAAATAAGCTTATTAGGCTAATGGACGTATTGTTAGACTCTTTTTTCGATAAGGTTTTTTTTTATTTGCAGTTGGTCTTTCGACAAAAATACTTATTGCGTTGCTATTTATTTTCGATATATTCTATATATACTTAACATATAATACATATCATATATAATAATATTTTATATTTAAAAACCCAGAGAGCAATATCAAATATATGATAAAATCATTAATTCACTAAATAAAACAAAGATTATTTAAGAGAGAGAGAATAAATACGATTTCACAAAAAAAAGAATATGACATACATAAAATGTGTGAACAATGAGTATGAAGTGTGTATGTATAGTGTAGTGTGTATTCGTTTCTGTAGTTGTCTTTTGTAGTGCAAAATGGATCGTAGATGATTTTTCCTTTTGCTACACTTTCAATTATGTCGCAATAAGTAAAAAAAACTCACTTTACCACCGTATCGAAAGTAATACAATTTCTCTCTTACCTCGGAAAACTTTGAAATAAAATCACTCGGCAAAACAAAATGGCCATGAGAAAACAACTCCAAAACTTCGTTTCTACGTTTCAATATTGAAATTTTCATTTTAAAATTCAAGTGTGATATTGGAGTGGAATTGGAAAAATATTTTGACCATTCCAGGTTAGTTCTGTATGATTTGATTGTGTTTATTCGAGATTCACTTCAATCGTTAGTTATATTATCTGAAAGATAGCTTGATAGCACCCGGTAGTCGTATCGCGTTATTTTCCCTTGAAAATATTCTGTTATATCTTAGAAACTCAGCTGTGCTTATTCTTCCTACGTACAGATTTATAAAAGTTGGGATTAGCAAAGCATTTCCCATAGAAATATCGTTATTAAAAAACTAGAGGTTCAAGATTATAATTGATGTTTGATGTCACATTTACTTACAATACAATGAAAGTTACATTAAATAATATAAATCGAAAATGTAAATTTACGCGCATGCTCAAAAAAGAAATGAGTCAGTGTTACAAAAGAGACCAAATGAAGTAAATTCTTTCATCGGTCAGTGTATAAATACTCGAATTAACAATGTCCAACCCACACGTCCGGAACCAAATGTTAAGTGACCTGTGAAAGGTTTTCAAATGCCAATTATACGAGTTATATGAACAGTATTTCGGGTTTTGGTCCGATTTTCTTTAATTTATATATTACTATATATTTATTTATTAAATTTTTAACATGTTTTAGTACCTATATATTGTAATTGATTAACATGTGAGTTATTTTAGTAACCTATAACTTATGTTATCTTTTTGTCTTTTCACTTCTTATATATTTTTTTACCCTTAATATAAACATATTTTTTAAATGTGTATTTTTTCTTTCTTATATGATATTATCGAAATAAAAATATAATTTTATTCATGTGTTCGCATACTGCTAGTTTCCAAATCAAGGGCGTAAAGGAAGAAGAACTACCAAGAAACTCTCGGTTCAGGTTGTAATGATAAAGGTAATTCTGCATTTCCAGTTTTCATATTTTATTTCTCGCAATTTGTACACAAATTGAAAACTTTCTGAGACTTTGCGCTCATTAAGCTAAGAAAGCAAAAAGCTCATTTTGGTTTTTGTCTGAGAAACCAAAATGCAACCACATTCACTCTTTACATTGAAGACTTTATTGATCAAAGGAAACTCTCGTTAAATAAAATTCTGAGTACATACACATTTCATTGTTTTTTGTTTAAATTTTAGGAGTTTTACATCATTTATATAACATTGTTAGGACAGTGTTTGTCTTCACTGCAGAAGTGTTATTTGCTCACATGGAAAGTCTAATGTCAGCTAGGATAAGAAAGCATGACCACGGTTGAGATTCACACGGTTGTTCCATTTGGGCAACACTGCCTATATTACCAACAAGTAATTAGCATTGATTGAGTTACCACACTAATGTATTCTATCGTTATTGTTTATTGGTAAAATTAAATACTTTCGTAAGTGTGCCTTACTATAAATTTAACTAAAGTATAAAAAGGCTTTGTAAAATTAAAAAGCTTAAGTGAAATTGATGGACTCAATTTTAAGTTTGAAGTCGGCAATAATTTACAACTAAACTGAGCCATCCAAGCCCGTAGTGTACGCGGTTCATCTTCTAATTTCTCCCCCGGGATACGGGCGGATTCTACAAGTTTTATTGCTTACCTGACTTGAAATATTATTCGCGTATATCGACATTTTCTATCCTCGTATATATTTTTGTTACGCTACGGAAACGGAAAACCTAATATATTGTGATTTATTGTCTTTTATCGCATGCGCAATGGTGATTACGAGAATAAATTGGCGTAGAGTTCCTTGCCAGTTCTTCTCGTCCGCTGTAGGCCCTCAATTTGGGAACTGGCAGTAAAAGTGTCAAATTTTTTATGAGGTTTTTTTTACGATTTTAAAGTGTATACTTATGAATGAAGTTATTTTTTGTGATTGAAGAAAGCTGCTGAATACCATAGGATGAAATAAGTATATAAAAATAAAATGAACAAATTTAAAAATTAACATTTACATAACTCGAATCATTCGCCCAGACTCTGACTGATCAAGGAGCAAAAGCAAACTGGATTTTTTTTATAGTAATTAATTTTTTTACACACGGTTCTAACTACAGGATGTAATGTTTTTAACGATAATAAATTCATTTCAACCATATATCAAGAAAACTAAGTAACATATCAAATACAACTATACAAATTTATAATAACTATATATGTTATCTTATTTCAGAGCTCACTATGAGAACGGCCATGCACACGGCCGCCTGCAGAAGGTCGTACAATGTTGCGTGCCAGCGCCAGAAAATAATCTTGTCAAGAATTTACAACACTGCGTGAATTGTTGTTTTGAAATCATTGTTGGTAGGTGATGGAATACAGAGAACATACAATTGTAGCCATAATACAGTTTGGAATATATCTTTGATTACGTTAATATTTCTTAACACGCTAAAGCTACTACTTAAAACGTATAAATCAAAACTGTCAGCACTAAACTGTTTTAAGTGAGAATGATTGCAATTTCTCGTAAACAAGAATTCAACAGCCATCAAAATCATATGAAACGTTACGAACAAAAGACATGCAAACTGGAAATTCAGGATAGATTAATTTCATATTTTGCTTTATAGTTGAAAAATTAAAACTGATTCAGTGTGACATTTATTATCTGCTTCATATTTCCTTATTATATAATTCTCGACATAGTCGAATAATATAATATTATATATTTGTATTGAAGTCTGTTTAACGTTTTATATATTATTACGTTTTTTTTAACCCTCCCACAACATCTGACTGAAATTTTAATTGAGTTTTTTAATCTATTTATATGGAAATAATTATATATTTTTACATATTTTAAAATATAACTACTTAGAAGAAATAAATGGGTTAGCTTGCTACATTAAGCTTCCCACAGCATACTGCCATCCAGATTATTCATAATCTCTATAATTCAGACCATTAAATTTTCTGCTTGAATCCCGAAATGTTTTTATCTAGATTTCATTTAGCTTGCATGCATTTTATATTTACAACGCCGGACTGCATTTCAATGGCTTTATTTTCGGTAAATATTCACTGGATTTTCTATGAAACATTAAATATTCCAATTGCGTAATATTTATTTATATTAATTATGGAATGTTCTAACAATGCATTCGTCAAAAGAAACTTATCAAAGAGCAAAGTTTTCATCGTTCTACAAAGGTAAGCAGTGGCTAAGCCTTAATTGGTTACTTCACAAAGTTTATTATGAGTCCTTCACGGTGAACGTAAAACTCGTAGCCTTCGCATTTTTCCTCTAATATGATTTCTTTTGCTGGTGGAATTGTGTTATCCCTGACATTTATTATGGCGAGCAGGTGTTGATTTTACGAGGAAAAGTAAGTACATCATATAGATTCTAAATTCGTGACACACTTCTAGATTTCTCGTACCTTGTGTCTTGTAATCATTAATATAAAATGTATCAAGAAAAATCATTGAATTATTAGTAGTTTTTTTTCGATATTCGAGCTTTGATCAAAAATACATTTAATTTTATATACAAAAGTAATTCTCGCTATACCGGTCTAACATTACTTTGGAATCCGTTACAGATATTGTCAAATTAAGAGAAACATACAATGAAAAAAACTCATTATAAATGATGATTTTTGTATTAAATGAAGATATGCACAGTTGTTTCTACAACTGTAATAAAATAGTGTAAATGTTACTCAAAGTTTATTTTAGTCTGGTCTGTAAAACGTCGCCGAGTTTCATAGAGTTCTCTAGTTTATATTTACTTATTAAATTTGACGTAAGTTACAACCACTGTATTTTACTGGTTCTTCGAGTTATATGCATGTAATATATTTTTTATTTTAGATTATTTCATAGTATTTCAAAGATTGAAACCTATCAAGACCTAAAATGAATAACGCTTAGCGGAAAATAAAGCTACTTTCACATTTTCCGGAAGGTCGGCTCTCATGTGAATAATTTAGACAATTTGCAGTGTTCACTGAATGGAAAATTGAAAATAAAAATATAATTGGACAAAAACACGCTCTTCCGCTCGGACTTGAGTATTCGTTGCTTGAATATTTAATGTAATTTGAATGCACGAAGGAAGAACAACAAGTATAAAAGGTTTCTCTAATTGCTCTATATGTTGATTCTATAGAAGTTAACACAAACGTATGATACAAAATTAAATAAAACCTAACAATATATTCAATTCACCTCTATATGGTGACCTTATTCATAACTGTAAGGGTGTATTCACTTTAAAGCTTAACTGATATAATTTATTTTAATTTTCTCCCTTACTTAAACCTCCATAGGCGGCGGCTAGCACTTTACGTAAACGCTTCTGTTCCATAAAAACTTAAAAAATAACAAATTGTTTGGACTTTCCCCATTACACTGTAAGAATTTTTTTATAAGTGGAGAGCTCTTCAATAATATGTGGTAAAACGAAATTTAATAATAACGTAAAGTTTTTAATTTGCTTTACAGTCGTGTTACAAGTCACTGAAAACTATTCAGTAAAGATGCAACTATGTCATAATAACTGTCTTAAGTCTTAAGTATTTAATTATACATTGTTGTTTAGAGTGTTATGAATACTTTAAAGTCGATTTTATTTCATGTTTAAATATATAAAATTTAGTCGTCTAGACACTACAGATACGAATTTGTATGTTTAAGGTAGTTTTAGTTATGTAAAGGGATTCAAGTCGCATTACCCGAAATCTAAGTTTAAATTGAAGGAAAACAGAAGTGAGCAGAATAAATGTTATTATCAAAGTTTTGTGCACAATTAAGGCTTAAACTGAAAAAGTGATGAAATATCTTGCTCGGAAATTAGACAACTTTTTTCGTTCTGTTAAGGGGGATTTGTTTATGTTAGACTTTGTACTAAAGATATTAATTATTATGAAAATAAAAACACAGTTATCATAGAACTTATATACGTATATAAAATTTATATATCTTTAGTGTAATGGTTAAAGGTATGACTATCAAACCTTAAGATTTTTTCTACATTTGCTATGTATTTATCATTAAAATACGAAAATGCTGAGTTTTGAAAAATACAATATTAATTTAGACGCCCTGTTCCTCTATGTGAGATGTTAGATGTAACTTTTTTGATATCATTTTTAATTCATCTTTTCATACAATGGAGACCATAACTCTTCTACGTACGTACACATGTACTTAAGGTAACTAGGAGTAAACAAAAATATTAAAGTCATAGTACCTATGTCTTAACCAAATTTATTGCGAATATTCCGCATAAAAACAAAATAAAAAAGGAGCGATGTTTGAGTCAATGCTTATATTTTATTCATACGACATCGTTACGTACTAACCTCCTGACAAGCACCAGTAAATTTTCTTAAAAATGCCAGCTCCGTGGAATATAAAAACTATGATGCTGAATAATAAAACACTATGATTCTGCAATCATTTTAATATTTATGGTCGTTTAAAAGCTTTTATCGCAAAGGACACTTGTTAAAAACACTTTAAATTTGTACCATTTCCAGTAACGACAATAAATTCGACATACTTAATGTGAATAAAGTATCGTTTTTCGTTAATTAGTTTCTTATCTGAAAACAGATCTTAAGATAACCAAGTTGAGTTACGAGGTAACGCGACAGAACGAAAACAGCGTCGTAATTCTTATGTGAAGTGCTATTAGACCTTGGGTCAAAAACAAGATTAGGGTGACGAAATTAAATGGAATCTTGAGAAAAGTCAGAAATTCGTCATTCTATTTTCAATTTCTTTATAAAGATCGAGAATTGTGAAATGGACAGCGTAAAACACATAACATTATTTTATGTAGAAACACGCAAGCGTTAATTTAATCGGGGTTACGTGTCAAAGTGAACTTTTGCTGTTTTTTACGATTTCGGTACCTTTTGTTTATAGATAGGGGATATCCTAAACTTTTTAGCTTTTGTTTATGGTAACATTGGTAAGCTTGTTGAAAATAAAGATAAAACAGTTGTGTTGTGTGGGTATGGCGTAAGGCTCAACATAAGATTCGAATCGCGCTTATTATAGTTGGTGCTGTGAAGGGAACTGGGGCCTTAGGCCTAAAAATTAAGCAAATTACTTGACCAAGGTCTCCAAGAATTGTATTTTTTAAAATGTTGTGTATACGTATATTGAATTCGTTAATATTTGTCTAGAATGCTTAAAACGTAAGCTCAATGCTGATTTGAAAAATTTAATACCAATTGTTAAATTACCATTAAGAAGCTAAAATGACGTTGATCAACTCTAAAACACCATTAATTTTTGAATTTTGTAAATACAGTTTTTGATCAAATATTCGTTTATGTTTGACTTCTCGTTTGATTGTGACCTTAACAATTTCATCCCTAAACATACAATTAGATTGCCTCCACATGTAAATAATGGAAAATATTATTTGTATAGCATTTCTGGTTTGTAAAGTATAATTCTTATGTGTGCCATTGTTGTCGTGTTACAAACTGCATTCCTACGAAGATAACAGTTAGAAGGCTTTTATATACAACAATTCTCCTATGTACTAAAAATCAATAAGTTTTACTATACAATTAAATATACCCAATTAAAAATATCTAGATAGTATATAGGTAAGTATGAATAGTTAAAAAAAAATTATATTAACTTATATTTTGTTTTGAATCTACAATTACTGCCTTTTGCCAAATCAAGGGCGTAGAGCGGACGAGAAGAATTGGCAAGCTCCGCCACTCTTTTAGAGATTTCCATTATTAGGTGTAAAATTCTCTATCTATTATATACATAGAAAATATCTAATATTTAAAATTCTCGTGTCACAATGTTTATTCCCTTACTCATCTGAAACGGGTCGACCGATTCTCCTGAAATTTTGTGGCCATATAGAGTAGGACTGAGAATCGGCCAACATCTATTTTTAGAGACATTTTTTTTTGGCAAAACGACTTTTGTCGGGATCAGCTAGTATACATATATATACTCGTAAACGGATACAATATAAAAAGCATAATAGCTCAGTTTATAGAGAAATATATTAAAAGGACTAACATTATCAATGGAATTGTCCACGTACACTTTTAATCATCATAACAATGAAACAGTCCACAAAATGTGCTTGCTGTAAAATAGCAACGATTATGGTTATTATCAAAACGTGGTTGTACTTTGAATTTCACATGAAGCGATATAATAAAAATGGTAAAATGATGTGGTTTTAAACCAGCAACGCGTATACGTTACTTAATTCGTATAATGTATGAAAATGCGTTTTTAAGGAGACCTAAAATTTAATAAATAGAAATTGCAACTAATTTACATACCGCAGAAGCTACAGTTTTGATTATTAATTAGTTATTGCTTTGTGTGTTTTTGAATATTAAATAACGTCTCTTTGTAAGACAAAAATTTAGACAAAATAACTATTATTTCATATAAACGCAAAAGTAAATCACAAATTTAATTAAGTAATTTTCAAAGACCACTAAACTTGCTCGAAATTAACAATGAACTTCCTAACACTATTTACCGAATGACAAAAAGCTTTAGAACACTTTGCTTGGCAAAAGCCTGCAAAGTTCACCCAAACAAGTCTCTGATTATCCCCTTGTATGCACCTAAAAATTCTCAACAGAGTTTCAGTTTAACGTGATACATTTTAAAATTGTGTAAAACTTTCGCTGTGAGGGTAATAAAAGTTTAAGAAGTTTTAATTTTACCGTTTGTGAAGTTGGCTTTATGTTCGGTAGTTATTTAGCCACAGGGGGCTAAAATACCGAGTTGTGGATATTATATTGTACTGACATTATACTGACATTCTATTTTTAGGTACAAAAGAAAGAAACAATTTTAACACGTATCATTTAAAATGGAAAGACAATGATCACTAAATAATAATATAAAAGATGTTATATATTTCGGCTCGTCTTATTCCCAAAAACGATGTAAGATCCTTTATTAAAGAACTAGTATACAATTTCAATAATGTAAGAAAATTATAATCGATTCTGAGGCAGTATTAGGCAATTTGTTTGTTATGGACGCTTGATTTCAATTTATATACATACAAATAAAAATACCACACAAGATTAATCAATAAAACAGCTTTTCAACGCATTTTAATGTCCTTAATAAACGTTTATGGCTGTTTTACATTCATTCACAAACTCATTATCAGTTCAAAAGGCATAAAGCGAACTTCATTAAAATAGTTTATGAGTTTATAAGTGAGGTTGCTTCCAAAACGTTTTGGTCAATAACGAACATATAATTTCGGACTCTGAACAGTTATGGAGTGTTATTGATTATTACAAATTTGTACTGTAACCTGTAATTTAGTACAGAAGGACACAATCTAAACACGTGACCATTAGTAACTATGACAATAGTATTATTTAAATTATAAAATATGCCCTTCTAGAAAGCGTAACTAACGCTCTTAAAAGGTCGGAATGCACTAACATGTCTGCCCCCTGGCTGAGCAGCGACAACATAATTTTCTGATTTAAATCTCCGCTCGTATTAGTAATAATTTCACTTTCTTTTTGTTACAGCCAATAGCAGAAAAAATAAAAATGCTATTACGGACAGCGAGCATGGTCTTTTACAAGGCATTGGCGAAGCTGGCAAGCAGATGTTGCTGAAGCTAATGGCCAGCAGGGTGCGGGATCGGCGGGTCAAGGCATCATTGTGTAGTTTTACTGAATTAGTTTTAAGTATTGTATTAATATGTTAAATTTACGCTGCCATTCCGGACGGACGTTAGTAAATAAGCTTGTGAAATTTGTCAACCCTAACGTCTGATAAATAAGAAAGGAACGTTTTAACGTCTGCTTTGAGTTTCATTCAACCCCCACAATTCATATGAAAAACGATCGCAGTAACTCAGAACAAACAAAGTACAACATTTGAAACGATTGAGTTAATAAACCTCTCATTAGAAGTATAATATCCGCTGCAATTTTTTATTGTTCAATTTCAAAACTTATTTATGACATTTAGCCTTAAGTTTAAACTCAGACTAAGTTTCAAATGTAGCAATGTACGAGAAAAGGCTAAATGCGTTGGAGCGCGCTTGCTTTAATGAAGCAACACTCTGAGGAACTGCAAACAAGTCAAGTGTTGTACTTAAGTGGCATGTTGAAAAACTGTCTCGTAGGCTTCATCGTGCGAAATAGAATATCTATTAATAGTACTTGGCGAAGATGTCTTAGTCCACTTTTAAGTCACTTTTTATCTTTCAGCAGGGTTGTTTTTAAAAAATATATATATATATTCATGGAAAGATATATTTTGATAGTTAATAGTTACTTGTTATCTACAAATTATTAAATCTGTCACCGCAAAATATCTTGTTCTAAAATTCACGAACAAATTGCTTCTAATTAATCATAAGACTAATGACACTTTTTTGAGGGTAAAGGTGATGGATCACTCAAAATTTGAACCTCTAATTTGCACTTTATAGTTTAAGGGTTAATAAACCGCAAGAAAGCTTATTAAGCTTTAAGCTGTTGATTATCTTCTGTTCTCTAAGGACTAACGTTTCGGTATTTTTTATTTAATAATACTTATGTTAACTATTGTAGTTGCCCTGTTAATTTTGGTACAAATAAAACTAACATTTCAATTCATTATAGAAGTTTCCCTTATTTTAAAATTTTTACGTCGGCGTCTATTACGTCAAATATTTCATTCAAAGAACCCTATTTTGTCTCATTTACTAAATACTTGTTCTATATTAAAACACAGGGAAGTAGCGTTTTGATGACCTCACTTCCGTTTTAATAATAAGGGTAACACTGTAGAGGATTTTAAAGGTCGCACTGGTTACATTTTCCTACAAAAAGTTTTATAGTTACTTAAAATGATCATTTATATTCAAATGAAGCGTATTTCTTACTTAGTGAAGGTCCTTTCTGCATTTATTAAAACTGAAACTGTTTCAGCAAATAGTCCTTACATCATTTTATTCTAGGATTTTTGTGTTATGTAAGCACATAACCAGTAAAGTTTTATGTATGTGTTTCACAAAAAACGAACTTACCTATTCTATGTTAGGTTAAGTCCGTGAACTAAAATTATTTAATTTCAAATACAAATAAATATATGATTGTTATCTACATAATAAAATATGTTTAAAAAATATATCATAGATGAAGCTTATGTTAAAGTTTTACTGGCGTACTAGTAAAATAAGAGTTAGTGCGAAAATCCAAAAATCCAAAATTTTAAGAAAATAACAAGCAGAAAACACTCATTAGGTATATATTTCTTTGTAAATAATGCCGCAGAACGAAAGTCAAGGATAAAACAGAAATATAATAAAGATAGATGCGCCGAGAACATTTAAAGCTATCTTGACGTTGAAGGGCGCCGGAAATCCTTCTTGATGTCCCCAGAGGACGATAGATGAACCACGACTGAGAAAATTTACCTCGCAAGTAAAATGTTTGGAATATTTTAACTTGAACTGTAAATCTTGGTAATAGTTGAAGTTTTACTCCTAATAACTCAGATGATTGAATTCGTACTTTTGAAAATGGTGTGACTAGTGATCCGGAAGAGAACATAAAGGCTTTGTACAAAGTAAGCTATAAGTATAACTACAGCTTTACGTAAACTAAAGTAAACTTGGCTTGAAAAGGAGGTTTTAATGTATTTTCAGTACATATTTTATCAAAAAAAAATTTTCTACTTTTGCAAATAACATGCCTCTGTATGGAATTTGGGTTTCAAACAGTATATAAATATTGGAAGTACAATTACCACAAATAACTTACTGAATTATAAAAGCATTTTGGGTTGACACGCAATGACAAACTACTGTGACGGAATTTAGAAATTAATTATAACCTTTTTTTTCATTTAGTGTTGTTTTGTTAAAATATACACAAATATTTTTAACGTAAAATGTAATCGCTTTATTCGAGATATTTTTACGGAACATAAGATCAGTTCCACGCTTTAAATGACGTAAAACGAGTGATGTTCTTTTAATTGAATGTTTTTATTCCGTATTCAAAATGACGGATTCCACAAACATGGCACTGTTTGGGAAATTCGTTAGGATTCGATTTTATCGGTTAAGAGATACAGTTTGGGTTATTAACTTTTATCTTTTCTTTCTTTCCAGTGTTCCCAATATCTATTTGTTGTAATAAAAAGGGCCTTGGAAATTATGGCGATCTTTAATTTATGTTCTGAATAAAAACTAGATTTTGGTTTTATAAAATTATAAAACGGAAAATATTGCAAACTAATAAAATATCTCCAATATTTTGTAAGTAATAAAATTTCACGAAACAATGAATCCTCTCTTATTCAAGATGACCTTAAACATAAATTTTAAGTACCATAATGTATATATAACAGGAGAGAAAAAAATTAAATAATACAACATTAATGGCACTATATTCCTCAGTTGTATTAATCGCAGCTTAGGACAAAGAATAATTTCAACTCACAATGAATAACTATGAACTCATAATTCATGAGAATCTTCATATCATATTCATTTTCACTCGTCGGTGAATATCGCCAAGGCTACAAAAGTTATAACCATGAGGGACTTTGGAAATACCGATGGCCGCGATAAAAAAGCTTTCAATCGTACCGTAAAATCGCTTAGAAGCCGGCTTCCGTAAAAACGTAAGGTGAACCATTATTTAGATGACGTGCCAAATATTACCTTAAGCATTTCCATTCTTAAGGCTGTATTATGAAATTTTGGCATTGACCTTGTCGTCTGAGGTAATACGTTTAACCTAATGAAGTGTATTTAAGATGAATGTTTGATAATATTACGTGATAGAATAATTTAACTAGACTGTTACTTAATGCTCCTTAAGTGAAATAATAAATAAATAAGTCATTAAGATGATTTAGCCAAAAATTATCTTAAAATATTTAATATATTTTAGGCTTAAAGTTTGTTAAGTTGTTTTTGTTTTAAGACTAATAAAACCAGAGAAACCTAAAATATAGCAGAAATGTGTCTTTAATCAAAACATGGTAAGGCTGATTATATATTTTGCTTTTATTTGATGTAAAAAAACCGTATTATAAGACACGTGACTATCATTACAATGCCTGTCAGCCACGACAGTCTGAAAATATTAAACCAAAGGATGCAATGGAATTTGGGGAAATTATAGGAATATTTAACCATTTCTGTCTTTACGAAAAAAAAGGAAAAATTTGTTGTTGGAATTTTCAAGCTGTTTTCAAACTAAATTCCGTTATAGCTTAAGAGTTACGCATACCTGAAATGCAGTCAACTCCGCTACGAGGCACACTATCATGGACGGGGCCGTTTCATTCCACACGTGAAATCATTAATAACTTATTCTATTGTCACAAAATCTCAAAATCCACTTCACTAAACACTTGCCACTACTCTGCGAAAAATTCAAATGTTTCTCACAAAAATCCACTCCAATCCACACAAAACTTAAAAGCATTTATGCAACGTGGACTATTTTTAGACGTTTCAAAGTTTGCTATTAGTAAAAACTGGCTGTAAGCACTTTGATCCGGTATCGACAGCTTGAGTATTGCGAGCATCAATCAAGGAAGCTTTTGAAACAAAGCCAGTGCAAATTCGCTGAAATATAACACATTTCAATGTTTCTTTGGTACTTTGTAACTTTGGTTTAGAAGACAAGGCTGTTAATCAGACTTTATATTGAATATAGTAATAAAATAAAAAATAACTGATATATTTTTAATTGTAGGCCCTAATATATATAATTTAGAGAAGCAACTGTGGCACTGCAATTTAGTTTACATGGACATTGATATTTTTAAGATTGACCTACTATCTAAGCTTTTATGGTAAAAACTTGACGTGAGCGAGATGATCTGATGGTTACAACAATGCGTCGTTTACATAATTCATCTATTGTTATTTACTGCTATATGCAAACATGTTTAAATCAAATCAGACGTCAAGGGCGTAATCATATATTTAATCATTTTAATTTCTATTTTATGTATATGCTCACTTAACCTTACCATTTAAGTTTAATTGTTTAATTAGAGGGACTAAATGTTTAAAAACTTTATATTCAGAGTAATCGTCTTCCAAGATACAAAGCATTTATTTTTTTAATTTAAAACTACTAAATTACGGTTGAATTTTAATTCTTCATTTTTTTCAATCGTATACCGCTATATAACTGTATGAAAATATACTCAACAAAACACTCCACAAGCGGCCATTGTTACAGAGATATCTTTCATTCATCAATTTCATAGTGTTAGAGGTATATATGACCTGTCATTGTTAAACATAATACGCACTCAATGTCGTGAGTCTCAGCAAATGTTTCCCACATTTATATATTGTTTGTTTTCATTGTAAATACATTCTATGTATATAAAACCATGAAAACTAAAACCAAACAGAGACGAATGGAGAAGTATCATATGCCCTTTTCCTCGACATGGGGCGTAGGACTCTAGTAAGTACAAATAAGGGAAGGAATAGTCTAAGGTATAGTCGAATAACTTTATTTCAGTATGTATAAATTCGTTAGTGTAATAGAATGTAGAGTAACTTAGTGAAAACGGATACACCTTAAAATCTCCATTATAATATCTTGTTTGGATTTCAGGACCTAAAGGGAAGGGTAAGGGACCTAAATTTAGTTAACTACGTTAACAATTGAGGGTTAATTAGTCTATATAATTTATAGTAATATAGTGAAAACGAATATAACCCAAAATCTCTTTTAAATTAATGTTTCAGTTAAATTGATAATTTTATTGGAATAATTTCAAGCGAAATGAGTTAATAATACCTTTTCTAATTGTTTTGTAGTGTGTAAATTGTAGTATTCGAGACATGCAGTAATTAAATGGATGCCGCTGCTATGCAATTATCAGCAACGTAACGATCGGCAAACGTGTTATACGCAACACTATCTGTTAAATTGTACAGTTGTAAACTCAAAATTCCGTGAATCTATACATTCACGGAATTTTGAGTTAACATTGATTTATGTTGCACAAAATATTGATGAGCAGAGTGACACACTTTTCTAATGAGTAAAATATAAGTCTGTATATACTCCGATTTTTTGGGGGGCAACCGAGCAGGACGCCCACCATAAAGGTGAAGTCGCCGCCCACCCCGAAGACACTTACGGCTAGGAGCTCGTGAGTGCGTTGCCGGCCGTTATAGGGAAAATTAGGAAATGGAAGGTAGGGGAAGAGGACGGGGGAGGGGAAAGGATGGGCACCGGAAGATCTCACTCACCGAACGAAACGCGAGTAAAAAAAAGAAAAAAGTCCAATTGTACCACTTCACGCCGATTTTCTGTGAGAGAGTGGTATGTCTCCGTCGGGCACGGCCCAATCGGCTGAAACTCTAAGTAACAGCATGGCACTGCCACTCAAAAATACACTACTATATAGGTACTCGTTTATACTATACTATATAGGTTACAGTTTTATGCACTATTGTAATCTATTACAACATCTACTTTTTTTTTAAATTGGTTAAGAATGACCAGTACTTTAAACTTTTTAATTTTGGTGTTATACTTTACAAAGGCTATTACCGCATCAAAATTACTTACAACTATATACACTCTATTGTTGATTAAAGGTTTTCAATATAGCTTACATTCTAATTTTAAAAAAATGTCGCTTTAGGCTCTCCCTTAGCAAAGGTTGCCTGTAAGATATCGCAAAAGAAAAGACTATTGATCTCAAATGACTATTAATTAATATCAGGTACCACTTAAACGCGATCCTAACAGCTAAGCATAAAAACTAAATTACACCAACCAAAACAAAGCTGAATAGTTTCGTTTGGATAAAATTGTATGCGGTTACTGCATGTATATTGCATTATGGCACATACTATCAGTGGCGCGCCTAGAGTTTATATTAATAGGGCAAGCCCAACATTTTGAACTACAAAAATTTGAATATGCACTTAATTTTAAAATAAAGTATTTCTATTATGTTTTTTTATATCTAATCTGTGTTTGTCGTTGTTTCAAGTCGTTTCACATTTTAAGCGACGATAGTTAGTTATGATCCAAACAGAAATATCCCTACTAGACAGATGTATGGAAAAAAGTTTGTTTATAACTTTATTAACGTTAAGGATTTAGTTATTCATTTGTTTTTACCTTTCATTCCCTTTATTCAATGAGTTCTTAGATTAATTATGACCAAACAATATAAATTTATCTTTGAAAAACAATACGGTTATGCTCAACGCGTGAATTATGATTTGATATATCACTTAAAAGTTGTTTCGATAAACAAGTTTATCTTGGGTTTTACTAGTAGTTTGAAAAGTCAGGAGTTGGCTTGGGCGATATTATTAAATTCGTTTTTTCTTCAAAAATTAAAGTTTTTACCTTTTCTTGTCCAATAAAAAGTCCACACACCTCAATCCTTCACATGAAACACATTTTACCAATTTAGATGCCATTATAGATAATCATCTAATAAATAATTAAAGATAATTAAGAGAGAAATTAACAATAACGCGCGGCCATTTGCTAAATTTTATGATGTTCGCGCAACTATATTTCGAATTCGGGCTTATACCTATGTGTGAAAGAGATGGAACGACGGGCTTCCATTGTAAGTGTAAAGAGATGGGACGGAGCGACAGAGCGTTGCGTTGGCGGTTGGTAATTTCAAAAAGTTCACAGGTTAGGCGATAGATGGCATAGAGGTCAGCGGTCATCAGTGGATCAGTGGCAAGGTCAATATCGATTATCGAATGCGCATTTTTGCCCTTTTTATTTATGTGTTGCGGGAATTATGTGCTAATTAAGATTTATACATTTTACTCTATAGTAGGGCAAGCCGGGCTTGTATGGTAGTACCGCCACTGCATACAATAATGTTTGACAATGTGAACTATCCTACAATAATGTCCAAAATTTTTGGCCGAAACTCGTGTGTAGCTTTTCACAATATTGCAACCACAGTACAGATGCATTGCCTGTCTAGACGTGGGGACAAACACAATTAATATACATTGACAAGGTTCTAAATGCAATTCCATAATTGAAATAATAGCATTGTAGCGTGTTTTACAATATTAATATACGATATTGCTTTTGAGTGGTCATTCACCTTGTTAAATTCTTTGTATAACAATAATTATAGTATAATAATATATATAGCTAATTACTGAAAAGCTTTATAAAAGTCAGTTAAGAATTTGTAACTTATTTTATAGAAGGGGGTAAATGAGCAGGAAGTACACCATTAAGATGATGACGCCGCTCGTTTGCGTCCACACTCACGTAGCTGGGAGCTCGTGAGGGTGTTGTCGACTTTTTAGGGAATACTCGACTCGACTTTTTTCTTGAAGGCACCTTGGTATTGGTTCGGAAATACCGTGACGGGCAGCTGACTCCATAAATTGTTAAATTGTCAAACATGGTAAGAAATGTTTTATGTAACGCTCAGTGGTGGAACGACTTAAATACCGTTATATAAATATATAGTAATAACGATTTTAACTAAGCAGTTTTATTACTGACGGCTTACAGTTCTGATTAAATTAATTTAATATAAAACAAAAAGGGGTTTATATTAATATATTTTAAATATAACCTAACATTATCTGATAGGTTTATGTATTTAAGATATCAAATTACAAAAGAATATATGTCGGTGGTAAAAGGCTGTCAAGAGTATATAGGAGATCGTTAAATTGAACAATTATTTAATCACATTCTACCCAATACTACACTAATTAAAATTCATAGAGCTCAAGTGCTGGGTGTAATAACGGGTTTCAAATAGGTTTATTAGTATAATAGGATCATTGATATTAGAAATGGCCACTGAATGTGTTTAATATTCAAATTACTAACCAAATTATGTAATTGTTATATCTAAAAGGAACGGTGAATCTTAATTAACTTTTATGTTAATATTATGCGTATCGTACAGTGTCTTATAGAAAATTTGTCAATAATCCAAATATGATAAATAACCTTCATGGTGTGCCTTGTGCTCGTTTTCCCCATCTTATAAAGAAACAACAATTCCGCTAGTTAACAGGTGTTTATGTATTATTGAAAGTATATATGTAAGTGTATGTATTTTATCAGTTATGTTAGCAGAACGCCAGCTGAAAATCGTTTATTTTGGGGCTAACCGACCGTGTGTAAAATGTGTCCCATTAGTTGTATCTCCATTCGCCATGAATAATCCATATCTGTATGAATTCGTAGTTTTGCATCAGCTGTTTTTAAATTTAACTAAAAGCTTAATTGGGTAGTTACTATTCAAATTAATTTTTGTGATCCGTAATTACAATTACAAATTTTAAAATTCAATAAAAGCTTAAGAAATTCAGTTATTTAATCATGTTAGTAATTTCATGATTCTAGTGAATTGATTCAATTGTTAATATTATTACGATTTAAGTTTTATATATTAAAACAAGAAGTTGCATTGTAGGCCACAGATACGCACTAACAATGCGTGTTAAATGCGTTGACAGTTTTTAAAAATCTGTATACCACAGTAAGGTCCCTCATTCTTACTGGTTCAACCTCAAATGGTCGCAAAATAACTTTAACCGATTAGTTAAAGGGTTATTTTTCCATCGAAAAGGAAAGTATTACTGACATACAAACAATAGTACAATATTTATCGACTGTATAGAATATAAAACTATAGTTAACAAAATATGATTTTTGAATTTTAAACAAAATAATAGCAGATAAAAATCGTTTATCGCTATATACGCACCATAAATATTAAATGAGATAAAACATCAAGTTTCCACCGTGCTTTATGTAAAATATAGTGCTATATAAAAGTTCAATAAGCTCTGAATGTTACGTACGTGCTATAAAAGTGAATAATATATGGGATTATATCATATGAAATATACTTTTCTTATAAAATGACTTACCTTTTTCATTTTAATACTGACACTGAAATATTAACCCTGAATCTTTTAAACCAAAGACAATTGTAATGTATTTTAAATATTGTACATTGTTAATGTTTACGAATTTTTAAGTTCAATTTTGACTTGTGTGTGTTCTTATTCAAGGGGACAGAATATTTTAAATTCATCTAAGGATAGACAGTTTTATCTAAAATCTCAGAGCGTCGACCTCGCCATGGCGCCACAAAGTCTACTCATAGAACTCTGCAGTGGTTGTTCCATATAGTTTATACTTATAGGTATAAATCATATTTTTCTAAGGTATACAAAAAATTGTCAGTCTCGTCTTGGAAAGTACATTAGAAATTATTTCTTTTCATCGTAAAACAAGTCATAGATATAAATAACTTATACGAAGAATTAAAACAGATTTAGCTTTTAGTAAAATTGTCTTCTCTTGGCGATATTGTGTCGCCCCATTTAGCCCCTAAAATATTCCTGGAGGTATATAAAATTATCTTCAGTTCCAATTAATCAGAACGGTACACATTTGGCACATCTCAGAAGTTTTTATGACGGAGACTAAGCCACATTTTATATTAAGAGTATTTTACGAGATTGTATTGTTCGTGGGTGATTACCAGTTTATTACTTACGCTTTTATATACCCTAATGTATTTGATGGTATACCTACAATAAAATAAAACTAAGTCTTAAGGATTGCTACTAAGCGACTTTATTTCGTTTTTCAGTACTCTTGTGCAAATACTTATGAGACGTATTGCGCTATCAAATTTATAATTGATATATTTATTTTTAATTTACCTCCATCCTGTTTTCGGTGGTATTAGATTGATCTGGTTTCATCGTTGTAACAGTTGTTTTGTAACGAAATACAAAATTTGTACTACAAAGCCGTGAAAAATATATCAATTAAATCGTTATAAATATGAAACGCCCTAAAATTATGAATATTACGAACGTAATCGTGCGCAACTAAAATGATGATTATCATTTTGAAGGTTCTTTTTAAACTATTAACTTTAAGTAACATGTTTCATAGCATAGATAACCTAAATAAATATTTATATTGAAAATCTTAAATGTAAAAACCTCCGACGTTCATTTGTTTAATTAAGTTTCGCTTGCAATAAATTTGCATTTATTCATTTAATTATTGTTAACAAGTGGATGCCATTGTATTTGTTTCAAACTCCGTTGCTTTGCAAAACGGAAGGGCTAACTAACAGCTAACAAGCAATCTCTTCCATGACATGTTTTAACCTAAAATTCGATACATTTTTCGATCATTAGCGTGGTACGACAAAGTACCATCAATAATTCCCCATTTGAGGTTTTCGTTACGCGAATGGGCCACAAATATCGGTCGAAAATAATCATTAAATTAAACATTAATGTGAGTAATTGATTTGTAATGATCTTCAGGGCAGGTTTGTGTCATTTAAGGGAAGAAGCCACTTTTCCCCTTACTTAAAGGGGAGGAGTGTCTAATTAGCTGCCACTGTGCTTGTAAGGGACACAACGAGATGCCTTTTATTTATACTGTCGTAATCTTTTGTACCAATAAAAATAATTGGATGTAACAGGTAAATAGTTTCTTATTTGTACTGTAAAAATAATAAATTTCGCCGCTTTTAATATTGTACTTAATTTCCTTTGAAAATTAATAATTTTCTCTTACATTGGCCGGATCCATTAAAATAATTATGAACGATTTAATATAAATAAACATATTACTTTAAGGTATAACTGGAGTTACGTGTAGAATGTTTACGTGTTAAATATCGCACGCTCAGTTTTCTACATTTAAATACATGGTAATTAACCCATTTTCTTTTGAATGTATGCATCGAGTTTAGCTACGAAAAGGAAAAATGATCCCATCTGTATTGCGTGAATAAAGGAAATCATAAAATATAGTGTTAGGCGATTCGTCGAAAGAAAAGGGTAAAAAAGACGAGAGGGAAACTGTACTCTCGGGATTGAGACCTTTGTGACGATTTGACGGAAGAAGAGCAAATGCTTTCGTCCTCTGTTTGGCAATCTACGTTTTTTTCATTTGTTACAAAATATAAGATTATGAATTCAATTTTCATATTTTCACGTCATAAATACGGAAGACCCGAATTGAAGTAATTGCTTTAAGATTACTTTTAAGGATACATTCATACTTGATTTAGAAACGAGATGTTGACTCTTAGCATTTAGTTCTTTAAAAGGGCAAACAAGCAGGAGACACAGCAGGAGGTGAAACCGACGCCCATAGACACATGGGCGGTGCTTGTCTTTTCTATTTGCATTACCAGTTCTTTTTAATCATACGCTCTCTAAGTATTGTACACTAACATAAATTATGACTGGTATGATTGAAATCAATTGTATATCCGTTCCTAGATTGAATAAAGTGATTAGTGTCGACCATATAAATGCGTAGTACACAAATGTAACTAAGCAAAGTTAAATTACTTAATATCGTTAACTTTTATAAAATAGTTCTTATATCTTATCTAAACCGCGTTAATTATAATTTGTTTTAATAAGCGATACGAAGGTTCGTGATTACGTGGTTAAGAAGAATAGAATATTTAAAGTAATTTTGTTTTTTTCTCTATATACGAAAAACATAATTATAATATGAAACGACATCAAAATATCTTAAAGCTTATTAAAAACGATTGGTTGATGATACAATTACATCGTAATTATAAATATAATATTCGGGTATGATAAATTATTTTCATTATTTATAGAATACACAATAATTTTTATAATTAAGTTTTAAAGTAGGAGTTATAGAATGAAAAATGCATTAGAAGTTAATTAAACTTAAAATAATAACAAATTCATATCCAACCTTTATTTGTGTATAAAATAGATTTTATAAGATTATGAATAAAACGTGCTTTCTTTACTACAATCGTCAAAGCGTGAAGGATTGTATTTAAAATATATACCCAGCGACGTAGATTTATATTACAGCCATTGCAGATGCAGCTCGGCATTTGGTATCCATTGAAGTACTTAAAACGAACCACTAAAATCTAATACACTAATCTAACCACTATAGGATGCACTAATCTGTAGCTAATTATTAAAAAAAACGTCACGTTACTATTATATCTGGTTTTGACAGCCCGCGGTGTCAACATAGCAGTTTCCGGTCCATTTGCATTAGGCTTCGGAATTTAATATAATCGAATTGGATGGATTATTTAGTGACATTTCGACTTTTTGCTTAAACAGTATTTACAATTTGGGGTGCACGATAGTAGCCCCTGACGCGGCGCGATTTCAACTGAATAACCCTCAATTCGATGCCTCCGCCCAACATAGAGCGCTTGCTCGTCCATTTGCAAAAGGAAAATTAAGTCTTATGAACCTAGAAATACACTATACATTTCCTTAACGGATTCCGGTGGAGGAGATTCGTGCTTCGTCCCTATAAGCGGCCAATACGCATGTCCACGACATCGTTTATTGTACAGAAATTCGTATACTGAACATTGTTTCCTTGTACATTCCGATTTTAAAAGTTTAATAGCTCTTCTTTAATTTATAGAACCAAACTTTAATAAAGTTTTTTTTACACATATAGAAAAAATCAATTTAAAATTATTCTCGTTTTTAACATATGAGAAGTTCAAGTATTTTTAGAATATGCATTTCTGATGTCTGTCTGATGTCGTCAAGGTTATCGCGCAGATATATATTACATACATTTTAAATAACACATTAGAACGCGATTTAATTACATTTGTATAGTGTTTATTATTAAATAAATATATTTGGACATCCTTTCGAAGCGTCGCTTAGTACAATGTTCATGATAAAAAAAATTAATGATTGAACCGTTTATCAAAAATATCCATATTCCAAATTCAATATCTATCTTAAAAGTATTGAAAATAGAATTAAAATCGAAGAATGTCATCTTTACCCATTACTTTCTTCATCAACCCTTTTTAGCCACATCATAATCCTATTTGCCGCTTCAAATCACTCTTTGTCTGGATTGTCCCACTTTAAAGTCCACTTGATAGCAGTCAGCAGAGCCATTATCGGATTGCTTTGTAAAGGCATTCGGGTTCTTGTAGCAATTCTTTATGACAATGGCAAGTGCCGACACTGTAATATTGTGGTTGTACTTGTCAAAATTATCAAGACTTGATTATTGATTATTTTTACTGATGTAAAGAGCCAGAATGTAATGATACAATTGTCGTTAGTCTACAACTACGATGTTTTGAATCAACATTATTTGGGATAAAATTTAATAAATAACAGGGATTTTTTAAAATTCTGTTTCTTCTGACGTTTAAAAGATTAGGTGAATAGGTGGCCACCATCAGTACCAGACACTTTCCAATTTACACGCCACAGCAAAAGTGGGTCAACATTTTAGCCGTTTTTTTGTAATAGATTCTTTGAATTGACATTTTTGGTACATCGAACATGGTAAATATGAGGTTTTTATTTTAAGAAATGTGCCATATTCGACTCCTATTATTGACGTCCTAAGCTTGAATGTCAGTGTCAACTCATTACTCAAAAATGAACTTAGTTTCCATTTCATATATGTGTTTTTGATGATATTTATTTATCGTTCACTCTGGTGCTAGTTTATATATTTTATTACATCCTCTATCAAAATGTCCAAACCAAGGTATCATGGCTTTGATGTGAATTTAGGACAGTAGTGCTATAATAAACTTCAATTCGAACATTATGTTAAGTAGTAATATAAATTAATTTTTAATTTTTAATTCCTTGTATAACTTACCGTATTCAAGTGATTTTAAGCACAAAACGTACTTTTATTATTTATTTATTATTATTTTTACAAAATATTCTCTATTTACATATAGAATAATCTTGTATGATATAGCAAAAACCATGTGAATTAGTAATATTTAACGAAGTCATATTTACAAATATAGAGGGAGATGCCATTTCTGAGATGCTTACTCTTAGCTTCCTTTAGTAAACAGAATACATTTGAGAGATATTCATTAAACTTAAACCAAATAGAATCAATTACGGCATACTTATTTATTTATATTTGTGTCATATATACAGAGATATAATATGTTTTTATGTGCTTTATTAACTTGAATTGAAGGGTAAAGAATATAATGATGTAATATATTATAGGTATATAATGTACCTATGACTCAGATTCAGAAATATATCTGTAGTACTTCATAATTTCATACAATTACCTGATTTTAGAAGGCGCGGCCTCGGTGACGAGATTTGTGATTCAAAGACACTTTAAATTTCAATATCCATTTGTTCCATCTATTCCAATACTACGATGTTATAACTCATTGACCTAAACACGATGCTGGCACTAGAAATAAGTGATTTTTGTGTGAACTTAGTTTACTTATGTTTACCACAGGCGATAAATACCCTGTATCAGTCATTAGTTGCGTAGCTGTTCTTATTTCTCTTACTGTAATAAACATAGGCATTATACATATCTAGTCTGTACTATATTAGCTATAATTAACAAGTAATATAATTAAATGATTTTTAATACTAATGATGATAATACAATTAAAATGTTATGTGATAAGTCGGATTATTTTAATTCGCAATGTCAATAAATTAGAAAATTCTAACAATACTGCATTCGTTCATCTTATAAAACGCAGTATTATACAACGTATTGACAATAAGTTTTTGGCAGCAGGGACATAATTTAATGGAACGTTGTGTACATTTCCTTTTAAAAACATTTTATCAAGGTTGCTCCGATCTCGTTTATAATTTTCTTGGGATATAACTGATTTTTAACGTTGACCCATTTTCGATTTATATTCTTTTTACGATAGCGATTTTCCTGTTGTCGCATAGATTTAATATATCTTTATTAGACATTTTGAACATGCTTTAATATTTTATGACATTTGCGACTTCCGTGTGGTTTAATGTATATCCATATAATAAGCAATAAGCTCATGTGAGAAGATGTAGATTAAATAAGAATTGTAAATTTAAAATTCTATCTTCAGATACAGTCATATATTTTATTATATATTTCTTCGGTATAAAAGTTTCATTGCATTTGATAAACAGCCACAGTTTTTTATTATTTTATTTACGTTTCTTTGCCTGCCTTAGCCAATTTAAATACTTATTAATTTTATAAAGTCCCGTGATTGAATTGAGGTCTTGATAAGTCCTATATAACTCCAAATAATATTTTAACCAGGTCAAGAATAAACATTAACTTTATCATACAGTTTTAAATAAAAAATACTAAATAATACACTATAAAAACTCCTTTGACGTCTAAAATTCTTGAAACGAAAAACATGTTGTACCTACATTTTGATTAAATATTCACGTTTCATGTTTTTAATAAGTTTTTTTTTCAAATTTCCTTCTCATCAATGTTAGCCGTTCTTACAAAATGAAAATACATTTTTTATATCCGATACTTTTAAGAATATGATGATGTATTTCAACGATTTATTAAACTTTACATTTATTAAATTTTACATTTTATATTTATTTTCTTACTATGTTTATTAGAATATTGCAGATAAATTTCAGTATTCAAGAGTTCCTGTATTCGGTTCGTTGATTCCTTCAATTTTTCGCCGTCACATACATAGCTTAAAGAGCCTTCGGACTAAGACATTTCCTGTACATACGTAAAATTCCTACATTTATTTCTATATAGCTTTCCGCCCGCGGCTTCGCCCACGTGTAATTTGGTTAAGTATATAGCGTTTTTTAATGATCTCGACAGGGCTTTCTTTCACGGGCTAAAATCTTGTTACAATTAGAATTATATATAGCCTGTGTTACTCAGGGATGATGTAGCTTTACAGGATCGGATGATTCAGGGAAATCGAGGGCAACTTTCAAATTAACGTACAGGCAATTACTATTCTGACAATTTTATATTCTGATAGTCATCTTCTTATGTGGATGAGCTGATGATGGAAGGTAAAACTCCTCAGCGGTTAAGAGTTGAAAGAAAATTCTTAGGAAGTTTTGAGTACGAAATACGTACTTGTGAGGTTATTACTTATTAGCTTGGCCAAATAATAAAAGGTAAACCTCATTAACGTTAAGGATGTAGATGGAAAAATGGGAGCGGACAAACGATAAACGTCTTTTCACTCGTTTCCTTTTACTTGTTGGTATAGGTAGTGTTCACTCAAAATAATCATAGGGTAAAACGTTAATGAAAGTTTGAAGTGCATGGTAGTCATTACACAATGGAGCATCTTAACACCGCGATGGATATATTTGGCCTAAGTAGAAGTTCTTTAAAAAAAAAGTAAGACTCACCCTCGCACACTCACTCACACAGCAACACCATTGCACACACTAAAATGCTCGTACTTCACATAGTTCCACTTGTTCATGTGTATATATATATATATTTTTTTTCTGTTCGTGTTTTTTTTTGTTATTCTTTTTCCTGATCTTAGATTATATTTCCGATTCTATATTTTAACCTCATTTTGGCTTTATTTTTAATCTATTTTTATTGTGTAAACTGTTTTTGATAAGCTGTATAGGTTTAAGAAATAAAAAAATAAAATAAATCTACGAATTTTATCAACGCCATCTATCGAGCACATTGTTCAACACTTCAACCGCGCCCGCGCGCACTGCGTTATTTGTTATTTTTGTTACCTCTCATAAGTTTTAATATTAAGATTAACTTATATTAGAACATATTTAACAATATATAACTAATCAATCAATATAAGTGTTTAAAAAATTTGAAGCAGTGGTTGAAGTAAATTTTCAATTGACCATAACTTCTTTTTCTCTTAACCGATTTTGACAAAATAAACTTTTGACAACGCTCCTAATTATATATAATCCAACTGTGAAAACCGCGTTCAAATCCGTTCAGTAGTTTTCAAGTTATAAAGTACCAGACAGACAGACAGACAGACAGACAGACAGACAAGAATTCCAAAAATTGGTTTTTTGGTTTCTATGACTCTTCTTTAATTGCCTCCTTTCAGTTTTTTGGAAAAATATTTAATGTACAGTTTTTCGATTTTTACTGTCTTATTATTAGTATAGATATATTCGTGCAACTCAAAGTCTATAAGTAGACCGTCAGTTGAGAGCCATGTAAAATCAATATCCACGCCTCGTGGAATATAAATAATTCGTTTCCTACGTTATTACATCTTGTATATTTGTCTCGCATTCGAGACAATATTGTCTATTCATATGAATTTTTCAGGACATATTTCATAAAAGCAATTATGTAATCTATCAATATCGATTCCAGCGTCAATTTATTTTGGCTCGGCGTTAACCACTCCATCTGCCATGATACGTGCGTGTTACATTCGGAACTGACAAATTGACTTGCTAGCACGCAAACTCCTCAAGCGTTACGTCACGATCAAATATATATTTATGATCCTGCTCATCGAACACGTAACTTATGGCTGTATTGGCGTTCTAACGTTTTATATGTTCAACATTATAACGCTGTGTTCGAATTTTGAACTGTAATTGAAGGTGTTACAAGATCTTCAATAAATTGTGAAGAACTAACTTCCGACTGTTGCAAAGACAAGGGTTTCCAACAACGATACATAATATAATGTCATTAAACTAACTAAACTACCATCGCCAATGCCAAGTCGTCTACTGAATATACCTAACCTGTATTAAATATTGCACCTTTTCCCCTTAAAGCCTTATATAAAGGGCGTTATCAGCAGGTTTAACAGAATCATGCGAAAACACAACCATCGCTTAACTAGTCTATAGACTATAACTAAATAGAAAGTCTTATCATTATGACATATCTACATTAATGTTTTAAGTGTCAAACTTTAAAAAAAATATTAGGTATATATGAAAACATCGTACATTTTAAAACAAGGCTGTAAATTGTAACCACACCCACCGCCAAATTGCAGTATACCAATATAACAAACAAATACAATATTTCAGAGTAGGATAAAACTCAGCCAATGAAGCATTTGAATAGTAGCCAACTGTCTGAAAAAGAAACTAAAATGCTTAATATCGCTGCCAAATACGGTGGCAGGTTAAGTTGTACGTACAGACTTAGGCCGTCGAGTTATTTAAGAATTCTTTGCAATTTTCAATTTTTAACCTGAAACGAGTTTATGTAATATTGAAAAGTTACGAAGCAAGCTCACCAGGTTAATAGTTTGTCGTAGTTTAAAATATTCTCATTCAACCAAATGCGAAGATCGGGTGACCATATGGAGTAGTGATTATGAGATTTTAAAAACAACTTTACCACTCTCTCACAGAGAACCGGCGTAAAGTGATGCAATTGGACTTTGTTCATTTTGTACTCGCGTTTCGTTCGGTGAGTGAGATCTTCCGGGGCCCATCCTTTTCCCCTTCCCTCGTGCCTCTCCCCTTTCCTTTAAAGGGCGGCAACGCACTCACGAGCTACCAGCCGCGTGAGTGTCTATGGGCGGCGGCTTCACCTTTATGGTGGGCCGCCTGCTCGTTTGCCCCCTCTTCTATAAAAAAAAAAACTAACTAATAAAATATAGTTACTATCTTATAAATTTAGCCTACATTAAAACAGACACTAAAATAATAAAATATGAAACCTATAACGAATTTTAATAAATTACCTTAGGTCTAACACTTTAAAAAAAGGTGTAAAATGTACATGCCATATTTATTATACGCTTTGATTGCATAAATTAGTAGAGTAGTTTTTAATATTTCAAACAAAATATAACGCTTCAATAAACTGAACGATAGTGCTAAACAAAGTAAAAATGCTATCAAACGTCAAATTTGCTTTGTGTAAACTTTCCTATCTGATATGTAAAGTTCCCAGTGTTAATAACTGCATTACACCTATACCGTATGAAGGTTATTTTTATGTTTCAGAAAGAAAAGTACGAAGACGTTTGGTGAGCTTTCAAAAGTTTCATCACTCAAGCTCTGGCTGCGGTACATGTACTATGATCAGCCTTTGTCTCCTACACCATCCCATTTCGTACAAGGTTAGTATTATTAACGTGTGCATTGTTCATAGTCGTATTTAAAATAAGAAATAAAGTTTTGACCCGTTGTTTTCGTAGAAGCTTCTATTAATTTTTTCAAATAAATATTCTTAAATATTTATTTGTATTATTCAGTTTTTTTTAATCAATCACACAGAATTTCTTTTTGGATTATACTTTGTAAACCGTGTCTGTTAGGTAAACTAGAATGAAATACATTGGATCAAAACAATTCCAATGTATTTCAATCTAGTTTTAACGCAAACATTACGTTTCTTTGCTTTTTACCTCCGTATTCGGCTTCTAACGAGCATTCGTTTGCTCTGTGCCAGCACAGGGACGACAAAGAGTTGCGTTTAATCGAATATTTGAAAAGAGCTTTTGTCAAAGAGTCTATTGCAATGTGGAAAATAGCTCCGGAAAAGCTGATGGGAATGTATGACATCCCGTTAGCTCTTTTTTGTGAAGCCACAAAGCCTTCTGCTTAAAAAAAATGCTTTGACAGGTTATTTGTATATGTTTTTCATTTCAGTATACAAACTATATCTTAGACAACCTTACGTCATTTAACGCTGTTAAACTACTTAATAAAAAGTTCACATGGATTTCTCAGAATATGTTTTAGTGAGTACTAAATAAAAAATAAAATTCTAACAAAATTATAGTTAAAGTCCGTACTACCACAAACATATATTGGAAAGTACTGGAACACTGTAGGAAGTCTATTTGTGGTATTTCTGGTTTCGGTGTGGCCTCCACGCCAGATGTGCAAGTTACATGTACAGTATATTCAACAAAGCCTTTCGTATTAATTACAATAATATTTCTCTACTTTTCTACCGTTCAATTCTATACTCTACAACTAAAATGGATTTGATAAACATCTTAAATGATAAGATTTATCGCTTAAAAGCGATATCTCTAAGGCAACTTGTGGTGTTTGAGAAAAAATAACAATTTATTCGTTTTGTAGCACGAAGCAAAACTTTGTTCGCCTAAAGGTAAATCGAACGAAATAAATCGAAAATCTTTTTTAATAAATGTTGCACTTATATCACATAAAATATAACTTTGGACTCTCAACTAGGAAAGTTTTTAAAGTTGTCATGTCTCAGTATTAAAGTCCGTCTGTAGCTGCAGTACAAGTTCAGTGAAGTATTCAAATATGTTTGCTCTGAGCAACAAAGCTTTTACATATCTGTTTAGTTTATTAAATTTCATACATATAAGTCATAGCCACGTCTAAAAGTTAAAACTTTTCTTCATACTGATGTGAGCACCTTAAAGTAATTTTGATGGACAACGAGGAGGACAACTTAGAAAGTATTAACTATCGACACCAGCAATGCCAGGAAGCTTGCTTTCTCTCATCACACAATGCGAGTCCAAGGAAATAAATCTATTGAAACAATTCACGCTAGTTTTTTGTGTAAGAATAGTATACGAGTATATCCGGTGGTACATGCCATGCAGCATGGCACTTTAGTCTAGACTAAATTGTAATTTTAACGCAACCTTTTTAACTAATATTATTGATATCACAGTTTAGAAGTTTATATAAAAATAGTTTGAAAAAATATACAGTGTGAAACGAATTCAACAATATTAAAATTATCCAAATGTCATAGTTGTGCTTAAAAAACGTAAGTAATGTAGGAAAGAGAATTCATAATATGGAAAAACACCGTCCTATTATTTTGTTTAGCAAAAAATTTAAACCTGCAAAACATTTTCATACACAGGTCTTTTGTAAAACGCTCTCTGGAAAAACAGTTACAATAAAGCGAGCAGCCGTGCAAGCTAAAACATACTTAAATACAGCGGAATAGAATTGAAATTGCTTAATTTAGTATACTCATTCAAGTAAATGCAAATAAAATTGCATACAATAATTGCTAGGTTTTCACAGTTCATTCTCCAATCAGTTTATCGTTTCGAATATTGCTTTAATTGAATGAAATTATAACTAATTAAGTTCAAACTATCGGTTTTTATTTTTACTTGATAATTATTTTTGTACCATAATGGCAGTTAATTTTATCAAATCAACATAATCAAAGATAATTCAAAAAATTGAAGAAATCTGCCGGGTTGCGATTTATATGATAGTGTTACTATATTTGTATACTTCTGAAAGCCGTTATTAATAAATTTAAATACTCTAAAATTCAAATTGTTATTCCATAGCGAATAACCCAATTGATAAATGTGAGAATTGACAAATGGGCACAAGCAAGTTTTAAATATTATTTCTTAGGACACAGTATATTTTTTTATTATTTAACTGAACTGATGTTGCTGGGAGCTCGTGAGTGCGTTGCCGGCCTATTAATGTTGCAATGTTTAAGTTTGTTCAATTGTTTTAAAAAACAATTAATATACGAGAAAATAAAATAGCCTTGGTATTAAGTGATTCTTTTCAAAGCTTAATGCTAAATATAACAGGAATATAGTCTGGTTGAGGTGCTTAGGTGGTACTGCAAAATGCAATTTCCACATGCCGAGCAGAAATATGCGTTTACAAAGTAGAATAATTATTAAGTAAGGAAAAAGTACATTTCTGAGTAACAAAAGGGTAAGAATTTTCTATTTTCAGTTGTTATAAGTATGCATTTATGTGTATAAGAGTCCTTCATATAAATTAAGTTAATAACTGTTTACATAATTTAGTATAAATTTAACAATAACTGTAATTGTATTCGAAATTCAAAACAAAAAAAAGTTGCAATCGGTACAAATGTATCGCACAGTGTTACCTTACAATATTACCGTATGTAATAAATTAATGTAGGTTCAAATTACCGCATAAATCTCATACCTTTGTGTGCACCAATTAATTTATAAATGTTTAAGGTAACCAATCATTTAGTTTCGTAACGGTCAGATCCTGTAATTTATTAGGGTGAGAATTTATTAATATTTAATAATAGGGTTGTTTGGGGTATAGATTAAAATCTACATATTTATAAGTTACAAGTGCTTGCATTGAACACATTTTTCTTTTCAAATTCCTATATATTTGCTCTGAAATTATATTCATAATCCAGTGGCACTGCAATGCTAATGAGTGGGGTTGGCCTTGGTCTGAGATGGTTCTTCATCTGTATGGTGATTAGCCTTCTTGTGACAATTTCCTTAAATTTATATTCACCGTGGGAGTTTCTGTTTTGATACATATAATATGCTTATTATATCATAAATAATTATTATTTTAACTATAATGTTTGTAAATATTTTGTTCCTGAACGTAGCAATTTCGATACGTAGTAATATCTATTGGTGATAAAATAAGGAAACAAAATAAGAGGAACATTAGGTTGAGAATCACGATAATAGTTGCGACTAAAGCCCATATTATTTTTTATGTATATGTGTGTGTGTGCCAAATAAATGTTTCAAAAACCTGTATAAAGCAATAAATATTTTTTTATTTCCAAATACGTACTGTGGCTAACCTTACTTAATATACAGAAAAGTATATTACAAACATATTAAAGATACAACGAATGGTTAGGATTGACACCGACGTTTGAGTGCCACTTAACCTCTCATAATTTATTAAGTAACACTCATCTTTTATAAAGAATACTCGAAAAATGATTACGTCACTTTAAAGTTGTCCTTTTTATTAAATGCTTTACTGGAATAAAAATAAAAAGTTTATAATCATTAATAATATATAACTAAAAATCAATTGAACCGCTAAAAAAAATTATTTGTAGTTCTATCACTATACATACATATACAATTAACTGAATATAGAGCATTTAGAAGCTACGCAACTTCGCTAGCTACACATATTTTGTACTACGAATGTGCTACGATACCAACTTGGCTTAAAATGTTCCATATGTCGTATTTTTTTCCAATTCGTCTAAATCTCAAGAATTGTTTATCTCCACAATAAACAAATTAAGTATAAGATTCTATTTAAAAAGTTTTTAAAAATAAAAGTCACATAGAATTTGAGCTTAGACATAGAAATACTATGTATTCTTCTGCCCATCATATTCCGTGACTCTATAGTCTACACTATATTTAGGATATTGTGAACAAAAGAATGGTGTCCACAAGTTACATAATCGACAATCGAAATCAATACCGTGGCGTGCCGTCTCGACGATAGACGTAGATTTACTAGAGCAAACGAATAATTAATCGGTCAACCGCTGTTCTACTTTTAAGGAAATTGAACTTTTCCTAAGTTTTCTTTTTATTGGTATGTTTTAAAGTGCATTCTCCATTTAAAGATAATCTAAATCGATTAGATTAGATCTGAAAATAGAGTTACGATCGACCAATGTAACCAACATTATTCTGTTTTAATTCATGTTTGCCTCGTAGTACTAATACATATCTAGTGTCAATTTTCATATGAAGGACGCAAAATGAAACGTTTTTAGTACAAATATTTCGTATCATGTTTTTATGCGTTGAACAAATTTACAGCGGCAAAGTTATCTTTTATGTAACGCAATTAATATTTTTCAATTTAAGTTACTACAAGGTAATTTATTGTACTTACAGTATAAAACATTATTACTTAAGTTGTATCATTTTTAAGTTTCTATTATATCCGGTTGGCGCAAATCCCGGACTCAAATTGCGACAGTCCGGTATGGTCCGGGTTCGATATCCCGGTCATTAATTATGTATTGAGGGTGTGGTGTGCATATTCTAATATTTTATTAAATTGTATGAAATATACTGTAAGCACCGATAACACAGGTTATAAATCGCTAACATTGAATTTAACCGACTGTATGTGAAATGTATTCATATTTATTCTACATATAAGATCACACAAATCGTAAAGGGCGTAAATAATCTTAAGGGTTAGTGAAAGTGTGGTAATCCATTTAGTCTATTAGGGGCACAGCGATATGTTTCTGAAACCTTATAGGTGTAAGAAGGGATAATATTAATATAATTTCGCGTGACAAATACAGATAGCCACTGAAGTAATATAATTAGTACACCTTTTTGCCGATTCAAGCGTCTTTCAATTATAAGACTTCTATAGTAACTGGTTGAATAAAAAGGAAGATAAGTTTCGAATGCATTTTTTTGTTTTGATAATTTCATTTTGTTGGTTAGCAGTGAAAAAGTACTTTAAATTATAAGAAACATAAATTGGTCTTACCAGCAGAACCGGAACATGCGATAACCGTGTGAATATTAAATCACTTAGCAATTAGCAGGCTTTACTTGACTTTAACGAAAACGATTAATTAAAATAACGAAATGCCTTTGAGTTTTTCAAGTGAAAAAAAGGTGTTTATGACTTAAAACTGGGCCACAATAATGTTTGGTCTTAGACTCAGATTTCTAATTGATTCTGTATGTGGTATGATTTTTTTCTGGTAAATGGCTCCTTATGCAAGCTGTCAATTATCACTTTGCTTACTTAAAGAAAATATGATTCACTTGCACGAACTAATCATAGATAAATACCCAAACATCTAGGCGGAGGATAAAGAACAACTAATAACAATACTAGTAAGAAATTTAAAGTTACTTCAAATGCGCATATATAATTTTAACATTATTATAAAGACCGAAAATAGACCTTAAGTCTAACAAAGGTTATAAAGACTAACTTAAATTCCAAGCCAAGATGTAAATGAAAACTCTCTAGTGTTCATTAAATGCAAATTCAAGAGTTTAGTGAATATCGAAATTTGATTTCAGTTTGAAACTCCATCATCTTAGCGGCGATTACGATAAAATTGGAAAGCATTGATTTAATATTAGATTGTCTTAAACTGTCTCTGAAATGCTATAAAAGCTCTCTCACAAAATTGAATTTAAACCGTACGTACAGTGTATACAAACGTGAATAATTCAATGACGTTCCGAACATTTACGAAATTTATTTAACACTTGATTTTACAAATAAATTCAACAAACAAATGTACGATAAAAATTTATTTGGTATTAATTTGTGTATAAATAGTGAATATATTTAAATATATATGAATTAAAACAAACGAAAAACATTTATTATGCCTCTCGTGTGTCCAATTCATGTACTAGGCACTCATAATGGACACACGCAGTTCACGGGACAATCATCTACGAATCCTTAAATGTAATCTTATATGTGTATTACAAAGTAAATCAGTAATACCGTAGTCGCGAATAAGTACACAATTCGTTTATAAATCATAGATAATTTACGTAAACAAAGGGATTTTAAAGACGGAGACCGACGGCATTTTTTTAAATCTCAAAATCACCTCAGGGATTTTCATATCATATAAAGTTCAGTTCCAAGCTAAGTGTCGATGTATTAGGATATGCTTGGAGAGTTGCCAACGAGATGGGCGCAGATTTCAACATTCACATACATATTACATAGATGCAATCTCCTGCTTGTGTTTAAACGGCTTTATGTTCACATTAAATTGTAATGAATCACTATTATTGAAAAGATTTTAAAAAATACAGTGGTGAGTTTAGTTTACCACTCTTTATATGCACAGTCCCTTCAGTGACGTTAAATAGAGATTATACTGTTATAAAACAGTTTTATAATTAAGGCCATATAAGGCACTCGTCAATTTATGTAAAGACATCGAGAGTCACTCATGAGATTAATATAAGCCTAGTGTTAATCCAGAATCGAACTCAGTCGGCACACTAATACATTTATCGATGCGCACATAATGATTTCACAGGCCTGCACGTAAACACCGGGATAAATTCCACATATTATGACCAAAAACCGATGACATATTTAAGTCACAGACATATCACTGAATAACATGTATATCGAAGAAAGATATAGTAAATGATTATTATAATAAAATGCTAGCAAAAAATTACTTAAAATGATTTTTTCTTAATTATCAGTTATACTTGAAAATGTTGATACGATAAGAAAAGCTTACTCAAGCTTGAAACTATTTATAGCATTTTAGTTCTTTAAAAGTTAAGGACGCCTGACTTTTTTTGATAGCGTACATTAATGATTTCCCTTGACACTGTCGTCGCGAGAATAAACGTTTAGATATGCATCACTTGCTTATTCAAACTATATTTCAAAATTATATATTTTTTTTATTACAGACATTATGTATTTTTATTCTAGATAAACAGAGTCTCGTTTATATTACATACGATAGGATATCAATAATATTCTCTTAATTTCACTTAACATAGTCTTATTAATGTGTAACAATAATTTACTACAAAACAGATTAAGAAAAAAATACACGTATCACATATTTAAGCTCGCTGACGACGCTAGCTCTCGACCATTATCCTTAAGGTCGTCAGACGTGTTTGAGATATTTATCGTTCTTCGTTATTTTTCATTGTAACTCATTAATATTATCGACGGTCATACTGTTACTTCCTTTCTGACTGATACACAATTACTTAGACGTTTTTTCATTAAAGTTAAGACCATGTGACGCGACAAGTTTTAACTAAAGTGGCAAAGAGTTATCAATTTTCTTAAATCTCAATCCGTATTTTATTAGCAACAACAACTGACGCAGTGTGGTTAAACGTTTTTGTTTTGTCTTTAGATTTTTTTTAAGGTTGTTTTTTAGGGAGTCAAACGAGTAGGCTAGTAGGAGTAGGAAAATGGAGTGCCAAGTAAGTTTATTATTTAATTACTTACAACCTGTTCTTACGTAAACATATCAATATGTTATATGTCTATAATAAATCAATATATATTTTTAAAAAAAACTTGTATCATCCACGATTTTATCTTTTTTCAGTTAATATTATATTAAAAACAGACCAAAAATATTGACAAAGGATGCTTAGCCGTCGGCGCTTTGTAATATGAACACTGAACATTGAACGGTATAAAATTAGTTATCCAATTCTATTCTTAATTTATATCTTATACCAGAATTATTAATATATTTTGTAAGCTCCGAAATGATTTTGGATTGTATAATAAGTTGTAGCTCAATAGGATTTATTCGTTTTAAACTGTACTAATTAAATGAAAAAATCTACTAAAACTGTTTAAGCTTGCAATTATAATTTTAACTGATACACAGAGCATTGCATCATAAAACTGACAACTCAAAGGAAATAGTTGGAAAGTTAAAGCGCTGAAAAAACAGTACAAACTTTAATTAAAGCGTCAAGCACGTGCCACTTCAATATCTCATAGTTTGCAAATTGTGAGTAAATTTGTTTTTCCCGACTGAGTATTAGGTTGCAATGATGGAATGCCTCGGGGCTGAGAACTTTCTTTTTATGAGCTACAATTTGCGGACTCATTTTCAGTTCCGACTTTAAATTACCTTTAACGTGGACTTAATAAGGTATCTTTGCTTACTTTCATTTAAGCGAAACCATTTTGTCAACTTAAATATTTTGCTAACTTAATTATTTTTTTATACTGTTAATCCATTTAATAAAGTTATACATACGTACTAAAGATACTTAAGACCCACCTAACTCTTAACACAATTTAAATCTACCTTATATTTGACCACTGGCAAAAGTTATTTCTCAAAGATTTTTTGTGTTACTATGTGAAATAGAAGTATCTTCGCGCGGTTCTGGTAAATTTCAGATAAGTGTGGCATGGGTGTTATAAATATGTATTAGTTGATTAGTTGTAAACACTTATAACACAAGCATTAAACTTACTTACCTTGTACTCTCAATATAATATTAGAAAAGCCTTGGGGATAACAATACTCCACATTATTACTTCACATGATACTACTTTCATATCCATACAACGGCAAATGAATTGCAGATATAAATGTATGGGTGGACATTGATTGATCGGTCTTCGGGAAACCAAACAAATGGATGGGTAACGCTGTCCAATTGAAACCCTCAGATTCTTGTGAATATGGAAAATACAATTTATCAATTCTCTGATTTTCTTTCTCAGTATAAAATTTTAATCAAGATGAATATCATAAATTGGTTACTTTCTAAGGTTTCCGGTCGTATTGGAGTTTCCTTATCACATCTGTGTCTTTGACATTACCGATTACAGAGGTTTTTCCATCGAAAAATCGAGATTTAAATCGCGTTTAAAGACTTTATATTCCATTATAATATTAAATGAAAGCTATTAAATATATGATCATCAACCAACACTTAAAGGATTGCGATTATACTTGCATACTTGTCAGATCTCTTTAAATAAGTAATTGGTTTTAAATGAGGGTGTCAAATCGTTACAGGATAATAAATCATTCCCATAATTACGAATTTCATGACTGCGTTTTACAACGTCATAAATTGTGACATCTTAATGCAAATAATATTCAAAGTGAGGCACTTATGCTAACGATGTGACGTCACAAATCTCTGTCGCTGACTACGACCAAAGTCTTTTATAAGAGTATATATCCCTTTAAAGAGATACATAATAAAATATTCTAGAAAACTGAACTGTGAAGTTTTACGTGAACTAACAGAATTGGTTCGAAATTAACTGAAAGATTAGATGGTTCTAAATTCAAAAAATATTGAAAAGTGTCTCACAACAAAACGCTGAAATTGAGGTAATGTTGCTGAAATTTCGTATTCTTGAGTGCAGGTAATAATCGGCATTACTACAATTTTTAATATTAAAAATCCACATATATCAACCAATCATAACGCGTATAAACTGTATTCCATTTATTAATAGATAAAACTTTTTTAAACACGTCAGTCCTCGAAGTTAATTGAAGTTGTTCAAATAAAAGTGTACTGCCGTTTTAATATTTGTTCTCGACGCACGTACGCTTTGCGCTACTAAACATTTTATATATTGCTGTATTTTTCCACTTTTATTACTTTACGGCTAATAAAATGTATAAATAAAACAAAAATATGAGGGTTTGGTCCACTCATTATTGGCAGACCTTGGTTCGCGATTTTGATTGAGAAAGAAACAATTCGACCTCAATCATTCACTCACACAGCAACACAACACACACATCAAATACTCTTTCTTCACTTGAGATACATTTAAATTTTGTCATATTCTTTTAATTATTGTTATTGATCTTAAGTATTAAGCCCACTTTCATCCACTTTGCTCCAAAAAATGATATTTTTGAAGTAATCTTATCCCACATTCATATTTAATAATTATAAATAAATTTTCGTTTTCATTTTATCTACAGGCATATGTATGACAGTGATATAAAAAAATACGTTACATCAGTAAATTATTACTCGGACACAATGTTATATTGCTTGTCAATATTAGGGTAAATCTTATAAACCTTATATGATCGGTCAAAAGGCCCGGAACTTTCATCCCCTAAGTTATATAATCCTAACTGCTTTATAGATATCTCTGTCCCATAGTTTATTTCCTGTTACGATTGCAATATTTATTTATTAACTTATCAAAGGCCAATAGAGGAACTATGTATATTATTTGCAGTTGAATTACAAACATACACTTCACAAGCACTTCAGTGGTTTGAATTATAACAATCATTTATAACGATAACAAAACATTTAATATCTATAAATAGAGATTTTCAGTACGACACGAAGTGCAGTACCTATTGTTTCAGCAGAAGCTCGACAAAGCTTAATTTTGTGGCATGAAAATGGGTTCTGAAGGCCGCGCTAAGTTGTCGGTAGTATTGTTGTAAATGTTTTGTTAACAAATATCTCTCCTTCCGGATCTTAGAGAATAATTAACATTCTGAATACCAAGTGATATATCAAGATATACATAATTTACACTGTCTATATTAAATGATATTATATCCGTTATGAAAATGCATAGTTACATGCATACTACATTTAGGCTCGTGTGCTTTTTGTAATCAAGATGAATTCAATTATAATGCTGGCTTCCTATCACTTTAAATTCTCATAAGTTTAATGATTCTCTGTAGGCACATTCTTCTATCATATTTGATTCATCTATAATATGACATTGGGATAAATTCGCACTGAATTTTTAACATTCAAGTTTATGAAGTTTACTTTATCAGTATAACCAATTTCTGTCATACTGCATTCGAACGTAATATAAAACGCTGACTCTCCCTTCATTATGCTAAAGGCATTACACCGAATGACTGCGAATATATTTTCACTGTATTCATGAACAATAATATAAATTTCTCGCATCAAATTCATATCGGAAGTTGACCGCGGTTTAATACCCTTAATATGTAGTAAAACTTTACGCAAGGCACTAAAAAGTTACACTCCTTTCATTTATTACATAATGAACATACAAGCAAATGCGAGAGATACGAATAAATTATATGCTTTGCCAACAATAATACTTTTGGGAGGTCACGTATGGCATTCCCCTAAGCCCAATTTACGGCAACGGTATACAATAACAAAATGAGTGGGTCAAGGCTACAGTGTTACTTACACCTTGCGTTCACAAATATGATTTCAGTTCCATTCGATATTCAAAATGTAACTCAGTTACTATTACATTATAATATTGTATTAATTAGTTAGCACTTTAAGACATTAAACTCGTCTTATATAAAAATAAAATCTCTGTTACTTTTCAAAAATAGCGTCTATATTGTAGCTATGTTTTCGGAATACATAGAGTTAGTTTATAAGTGTAAGTTATACCTAGGAATTGGTTTACTTAAAACATGAACAATATCACATGTCGTCTCGTGTAAAGACCCTGTTTGGTGTAGACGAAATAGTCAGTATGGCGTCGACATTTAATTTCCCATAGAGGGTTTTGGCTTATTTGTAAGACTTCTGTTTTTGTAACACTTCAATACGTCAAATACAATTGATACGAAATCAGAAAAATCTATGCAATTTTATCATCTGGATATATTTATAGTAATATTTTAAAATATAAACCAAATAAACATATTACATTGTTGCAAAGGCCGCGGGTGTATCAAATAGGATACTGCTCAGGATCTGTGTAGAGAATGTCGTCGCAATCCGCTACAATGTATCTAGTGATTGTGAAGACAATTTAAATAAACAAATGAAATAATAACAAAAAAGAAGAGATAAGATAAATTCATTAATGAAGCAGAAGTGGGATGGAAGTACTTGGTTTCATTATAAAGTAAAAGCAAGATATATGAGATTATCAATATTACTAATGATAATCTACTATTAGATAACTAGTAGATTATCATTAGTAATATTGATAATTATTTACATACTATAACCTTAATATAGGCAATGAAGAATAAGTTATGAATGCAAGTCAAGGAAAAACACGACGGAACGCTGCGTTAAACCTATACGAAAACAATAATATGTAGACATTATTATCATGAAAAATATCAAATAGCCACTTACATTAAGCTGACTCATGATAGTAGACTCTGAGTAGTGGACACTGCGCGTCATTATTATATAATACCTCGAATATAGATATTATATAATAATGACGCGCATAATAACACACGATTATCGACTAAAGTTTTTCTACTTATTATATTTTACTTAACACTTGTTATTTCTAACCTATGTAAAGTATTCCATAGATATGTACAGTAAATGGCGTAGTATGTCAATTACTTTAATTCCAAGTCCGATTAAGTATAATCCTCTTAAATAACGATTATGGCGAAGGAAAACGCAAACAGAATTTGGTACATTTTATTAAGCCACCGCCTGCAATATTTTAATAAAATAGATTAATAAAATAAATAAATAGTTTCGTTATATATTTTATAGTATCTATATTATTTGTGTAATCACTTCAGCTTAAATACTTAATAAGCAAGTTAGCAATAGGCGACATGCTTTAGATTCTAAAATCAATTATGTCTTCAAATATTTAAAACAATTTTATATATAACCTAATAGTTATTTTTTATTGCTAATAAATTGTCAGGGTGCTGTAATTTAAATTAACACACTGGCGTGAATATTGCATATTCCATTACTGCTTGATTAGCTGTTACCTGTGTAATGGCTTATCATAATTAAATCTGCTGGATTGTGTGCAATATTGGCGATAGTCAATGAAAATAATAGGACAATGTGTAAGCTAGAAATCGTACAACACGAAGCTTTGCAAAACATTCAAGGACATTTTTTTATCAATTTTGTTCATCAGGTTTATTAATTGGCTACTATTAGGCATAAGACATGTTATTGAGCCAGTGTTAATTTTAAAGTATCAGAATAAATAATGTTCAATTTTTTTTAAAATTTAAGAATCACATAAACACTCATAATATGTAAAACTTTTCAAATGCGCTTTAAAAGAGGTCAACGAATAATTATAGGAACTATCGATTCATTCTAAAATTAAATTGACTTCAACTGCAATGGTATCAAATATTTAAGTGGTTTGTAGAAACCTATATTTACATCATTATAACCTTATATCGATTCGTACTTCATACTTCGATTTCTCTTTGTGTATTTTTTTTTTGTATTTGTAATTCCTGTGTATATTGAATAAACGCTATAATTAAATGACTGGCTCGAACTTTTGAAGATTGTCGTAATTGAACTTCAGTTATACAGTATAAGCTAAATAAACTTAAGACTGGATTACCAGGAAGCTGGATATATTGTTATTTGTGTTACGACCTGTATAGGAACTTAGCACAAAGGCAGATCAGTTGGGAAACTTTGTCTGATAGTAACCTATATTGCAGGAATAATGGGTTTCTCACAAATAATTACAACCGTTTTGGAGCAGATGTTTCATTATTTCATTTCTATAGGGACATATGTAATCATCTATATATACCTGAAATATGTACTGTATATCATGAGTTTAATAAAGTTTGAATATAATGTCGAGTAGATTAGTCTACAAGGTTACCTTCATGCGTTGATGACATGATGAAAACCGCATCTTAAACCACTATCGTACTAACTACTCCAACGACCATAAATAATAAAAGGTTAAGGGACAGCTGAGAATTATTGGTCTACGCCTTCGGGTTATAAGAAATATCATTTTAACGTAAGCAGCGAGTTTCTTTGTTTACAATTAAATGCTATTTAAGTCCGCCATTATTGTTTAACTGCATTTGTGTCTTATTTTTTTGTTTACCGAAATGTATACTTATAATTATTTATATTATTATTATATCTTCATATTTTTTTTATTTACAAAGGAATTATTGTGTAAGCAACCAACATTGTTTTATATTTATTATTATGTTTTTGTATGGTTTTACGCAAAATAATAATACTTCTGAAGTAGAATACGATATTGTGTGAATTTTTTTTATTGTCTAATAGTTAATTTTGTTTTTATTTAAATGTTTTATTTGGTAATTAAAACGTCAAAGTTACTTAAGAAAATTAGCTAACACGTATAGCCTTGAAAGTCCTCAAGACATGTTCTATACATTAAACACTCTAACCTAAAAGGCATTATTTCAAAGATCTAGATCTATATAATATAAAAAGTATATCTGTGCAATTTAGTGTAGCAATTTGTTTTAGCATCTTTCTAATCCCGAGAGAGTCTGTTAATTTCAATATTATACGCTAGAGACCGCTAGGGAGACAACGATGCATTAAAGTGAGACAAATTAAGGGTTTCACTTTAGACAGCTCGAGGCTCGACAGCTCGAGTTGTCTGTGTCCTATTGGTGTTATCATTCTTACAAAGTATGGTTTAACATATATATAAGCATTTCATCCACATGGGAAAACAATTAAATAACGCAAAAGACCTGCTACTGGATTGCCCGATGTTTGCTGCTTATAGGCGTAAGCTGGAGGACACAGCTCACATACATAACGTAACAAACTTAACAATAAGTTAGATGTCATATTAGGGAAAACCCACGCCACCTAGGGGCTGACTATCCAATGAGTTTCATAAGAGAACTAAAGGAAAAGACGGTGGTGTGAATAAGCTATATTATATTCTTAAAGCGTACTTATGCTTTATTATGGCTATGATAGCTGCGAACCCCGGTGTCTTTATGAATATTGTTATATTCTATTAATATTTATTAACAGCTGAACTGAGAGATAATTTCTTAACAAAACACTTAAAAATCACCCTAATTCATATCATTATTATTCTTCAATTAAATTTACGAGTAAAATACGATGTGATGACTAAAATTTAATTAAATTCTTATTTTAAAATATGATCTCTTAAATCGAAGGCCTCTTAGCAAATAAAAATCATTTCAGTATAAAATAATGTTAGTCCGTAATGCATGTTTCCGAGCCATTTATATGGTACCCTTTCAGCAAATATAGCTCACATTGATACATTAGATACAATGGCTTAATAAAATCCGCTTGAATGCTACTTGCAATATTGCTTTTCGTTCGTTTGAATAACGCAAGGAATCTCATGTTACGGTTACATACAATTGTAGACAAATTCAATCGTCGGATGTGAAATATATATTGATATTTTTATACCTCTATTTAAAAATATATTGTCTCCCATAAGTATTTATCTTAGGAAATTGAAGTGTTTGCATGTAATGTGTGTCAATATTCTACACATATCTGCATTTTGTTCACACGATTGATATGTCCGGTTAAAGGTGAATGTATTTATTGAAATAAGCTAAACCCATTTATAATGTTAATGTACTTACTGAATATGTTTTTATTCCTGGCTGCTATGTAACAAGATATTCCTTACAATTAATTAATAACTAGATAATGAAATGTTTGCAGTAGTAACCAAATATTGCATTCGTGTATTTTTGTGCAGAATAGAAACTGAAACCTTAAAATTTTGTCTATAGTTTTGTATACTCATTGTGGTTTTAAGAAAATATATTTACCTTTCTTAACGTTACAAAATATACGCGTCAATCATAGCAACATAAATGTTTTAAAATGTAAATGTTATAAATTAATGATATGACTTACATATGATTTTGAATATATCAGTATAATATCGCCGAAGGAACCCGGTTTAAACTAAATCCCTTTGAGAGAATTCGTTTAACGGTAAATCTGGGGTCACCCGCAGATTTTCGTATTACAAATTTTGTTGTATATATAATGAAATGTATGTGAAAATAGTTGTATTAATTGAGAGAAATCTCTTTGTTATTCAAACCTTTTTGAAACTTACATCATACATCTTTAAGCTTAGTGCAATCTAACAAACCTTTAACAGTGCTTCAACGCAGTGATAGTGTAACGTGCTGTGAATGCGACTTGATATTCCCAAAGCTTCACCCATGAGAATGGTAGCAAAAAAAATTGCTGATTAAAAGAAAAATCCCATTTGACATACAAAGCCTGTTGTCTCGTGCCAGTGCGTTGCTGCCATCACCTAAACGAATCAATGATGAAAAGCTAAGGGTGCTGGGACCGACTACGGGGACGTCACATTCGCCAACTAACAAATTACATCTGCGATAAATCACCACAGTTAACGACTGTACAACTAGCAAGAAATTTTAAACAATATCTTATATTTTTTTAAGAATCAAGTCCACACCGATTCTTAGAAAAATATAAATGTAAAATATTGTACAGTCGTTTGAAAAAGGGGCCCACCGTTCGGACGTAGGTGACTGTATCTCCCGTGGCCTCAGTGAATGCACGCCTGAGCCGGGCGCGACGGGCCTGCGACAGGGTTTGTGGGCAGAGGAGCAGCCCCTGCTGGAAATACGAATGTAATCAAACCACTGGGAGAATCTCAAGACCCTTGCACAGCACGGCAGTCTTAGCTCAGGCACCTCCCACGAAGACGATTAACTTTAAGAAGTTCCACCAATTAAATAGCTAAATTTTGCCATACAGATGCTTCCACAGTTGAAGTAATAGAGATTTTTAAACTGCCAATTTTAAAGTAGTTTTTCAGCCTTCATATATTTGTATGAATGCACTTGACTCTAGTCGATATAAGTCATCTGCGACGTTTATAATTATATGGTAGGTTACCATTGGAGTAAATGACGTGTTTATACAAAATAGTGTTCGGGTTAAAGCCGGAGATTGTTTTAATGACGTTGAAATGTGTCGAGTTGGCTCCAAGTGACGTGAACCGGGTATAATATATGGACGTGCTGCAGAACATAAGGGTACTTTGTACGCTCCATTGTCTGTATGAAACATGCTTTACAAATTAATGTTCTCAGTTTGTTACAGTTACATAATTCAAACTTAGAACTTCTGTAAAAAAGGTAGTTTTTTGCCAGGGATAAGCAGCTTTTTGTAGATAAGCAGTTAGGCAAAATATATTGGTTATTAATCTTGCGTTATTTAACAAAGTAAAGTTACTCAAGCTATTATACAGCTGTTTTTGATCTAATTGACCTCAAATATATCAAATTTGAGGTGCGAAACGAAACAAAATTATTAATTTTAAAAGATTTACCTACGTTAACGTCTCCTTATGTATCTTATTAAGAAACATATGATTAAATTGGTTTTATTATGTTAGGATAGTTTAATAGAAGATACAGAATATATATAGATAGTAGAATAGTATAATATTCTTTAAACAGAACAATTACAGTACTACGTAAGCGCTACGGCGTAGCAGTATACATAATATCGGGTTGATACCAACGCCATCTATGTCACTGGCCCTTACCTGTTTAAAAGGCCGCATTCCGCCATTGATGCGAAGTGAGTCCGCCGCGATACCCGCAATTCCATCGCCTGGTTCTCGTAACTGCCGCAATGAGGCGCTGGGGTGGTGACTGTGGTGAGCACAGTGCGCCGCGCATGCGCTAGATTCCGGTTGAGAACTTTGCCGTATGATTCTGTTACTTGTTGCTGGTAGTAATAGCGCTGGTGGTTGTATAACAGGGCATGTGCTTACGGCATGGAGGGAACTACATCCACATGGGTAACAGTGTACAGCGGATCGAACACTTTCTCTTGAGACAGATCGCGCTAGGTGCAACGCTGACATTGGCGCTGTTGATTGACGCCGTTCACAAGCACGACATCTATTGTATGTGTGCGGAACTAGTTGACACGTAACAGACCCGTGGTGTGAACACATCGCAACGGGCGATACGAGTGTTTGAGGACGATCACATTGGTCTCTACATTGTAGTTCTATGTCGGGAACACTTCTGGCTGTCCCATCTTCTATTCTAACCGAGGTTGCGCTTTCTTCGCTGCCTGGTCCGCCCGATAATTGAGGACGTAAATGTGTTGTACAGTCCTGACGTTGTAGGACTGGTTTGACAGACCTATTCTCATTTGGTACTATAACGGTAACCGCTGGTCCTGATAGAAGTAAACTAGCCGTTTCATCGCTGCTTCCATAACCGGAATTTGTTATTGCTTCGGTGCTATCGGTTGGTGCTGACATTTTAAAGTCTGAAACAAATGAAAAATTATAAACAAAAATAAAACGGTTTAACAGTGCTTTGTGCTGTAAGTAACTCTTGTCACCAGCAGACCACGCGAAAGTTAAAAGTAAAATACCTCTTACTTCATACTACGAAGCATATTTTTCCAGAGAGCCACTTACTTGCAACCGCTATAAAATATTTTATTTTTTAAAAATGCACCTGGTTTTGGAAGCTCCTTTTTTATGATATGCAAAAAGTCCAAAAGGGTCAGGCAGGGTTTTCAAATGTCGTTAAATAAATCTTACCAAGCGTGCATTCATACTTGTGAAGTGTTATTGTACACGGTTTGAGTCGTCGTTGTTATTATCTGCAAATTCTAGCACGAATAATATAAATTTAACTCAATGATTTCGATGTTGAAATGCGAGAAAAGTTTTATTCAATAACAACGCATTCTTATTTGTATGAAAACTCGATGTTACATTATAATGTACGTAACATTTTATCAAAAAGGAATTTCCTTAAGTAATCATTTGATTTTATTTTCCTGTTATGAGGTTTTTAACGTTATTTAAGCGATTACAATACAATACAAACATTGATATATAAATATAATAACATTTAGAATTATTTGGCTTGCATTTGCAAAATTCAGAAAACACAATCTGGACAGTTTTTAAAAACGGAGAGATAAACGAATTATTTCCCTGGAATATAGCGATAAAAGGGTAAACATTTAGGGATCTAAGTATTTTTAATGCGTACGTTATAAAAAATGTCTCTAAAAATAAATTTTGTTTGATTCCCAGACATACTCAATATGCGCACAAAATTTCGTACGTGAACGAACATTGTGATACGAGAATTTATAAGAAAAAAATACAATATTAAATTTGATTTTATATAATTCTTATAAGCTTGAGTCTTTAGAATAGTCATATAATTTATGACAAACATAGGGACCTGGGTCATTTATCTGAGTGCACAGACGTGCACTTTGCTATTTAGTTTCCAAGGGGATTACTTACAATGACTTAGTACTCTTACATTTTATGCCTTATTCTTGAGAGAAAACGAAGTGGTGTCATATTTCGAATAGTCATAGTACTAGTAGTCATATACTATATAACAAATTATTTTAGACAAACTATAAGAAATAAAGAAGGCAGTTTTTATAATATTTCAGCCTCTTTTAAAACTTCGGTGTTTTGTATTTTGTAAAGCAAATAATTTTATACGATATAGTCCGATAAAATTTCTCAAAGTAATTGCAAAGATATAAAAAGGACCTAGTAAAGATATATACTATGGTGATAAATGGTCGATTTTACTCTGTGACGATTAATCGATTAGTAACTAAAACAAAATAACATAAATATGAATACTAACATCCAATATTAATCTTCAAAGTTTGTGTTTCAAAGTGATAAATATTTACATTGCCATATTGCGCGTAGCTAGTTATTTGTGCAAGGCGAAGCAATAATATGTATGCTAATACTTCGTTCGGGATAATATTGAAGCTCAGATTACCAAAAGGTGTTTTTACCGCAACCTATTTGGATATAAGTAAAATGTCTTTATTTCTATTTTAATTACTAAATTTTTTTTATTTAATTTAAGCTATGTCTGTTACCTTACTACGACAACGAATTAACGTTTTCAAAATACAATTAAATTTTAACCACTTACATAACAATTCATCATAATTATTAATGCCACTACCAACTAGAACATTTTACTTTGCAATCTTGATTCTAAAAGTTAAGATTTTTACATACGATATAATTTAGTCTCGCTGACATATACATATTGAGATATATTAGCATTGCTAACGCTTTGAGATTCAATAGTATTAGCAAATTATTTTATTAAAGACTATTTAAGTGTTTGCATAATATACCTTGGGCGTAGTTTTCTAGTTTAAATTCAGAATTTTCTTAACAAAGGACGAAATATCTCCAGCACAAGCAATGTTAGTGGATACAGTGACAATTTATATAAATAAATAGCAGTTGAAGTGTACGTTTAACGTCAAACTCAAGGTAGCAAGCAAGCACGTCGTATGCAGGCTACGTGAACGATTAAGTAGTCTTAGTTTGGTAAACTTAGAGTGGCAGTGCTCTCTTATTATAAATTAGCGCTGTGCAATATATTACAATTATATCACAGAGCTAAACATTATCAAGTATGATTAAAGGTCAAAAGTAAAGTCTTAAAATGTAATGAAGGGATTACAGATTACATCAAACAAGGAGTTCTAGTATTTTGGTTATCAAAGCGTGTCAATTAGTAACCTCTGCGAGTGTAGTATAACAATGTATTTATTTTTATAGCCAAAAGTAACTCTGGATGATTAAAATCTGGGCTTGTCTAACAAGTAATTTTGTCATTGTTCATCACTGCGCTTTATAAAGTGTAGGTTTTAGATTTGCCATATATCTAGTTAGTTTGTTAATTATATACGCTTCATGGCTATTTTGGCTATATTATATTATAAAAGCAGACTTTTAAACATGTCATAATCCGCCTTTACAAAAACACGGCTATACAATTTTTCCGCTGAGCACCTAACCAAGTGCAAAAAAATGTAGTTTACATTTTCAGAATATTTCATTTAGACCGAGAAGAACCATTTCCCTGCTTTTCACACAATACAATGGAAACTCAACGTGAAAATTAACGCTCATTTTCATACTAAAGCGTACAAGTATGTTTCCTCGACTGGAAATGATATCTTAAGCATCACAACGGATGTTTCAGCTGCTATTTATAACGCTCTGAATCGAAGCAGAGTTAGTTTATGCGTCATTTAAGCAAATACTAACACCACGGGTGCACAGCGATGATTTGAATGCACAAAGATTTACAGTTATGTCTCTGATACCCTGCCACACATAATTATTAAGGAATTTAAAAAAAGATATTTTTGGCAAAAAGTTTAACGCACCTTGAATTATATTCTTAATAATCTTAAAAGTCTAAATGTAGTATAAATTTTAGTTAACTTTAAAAATACTACTTAATTATAATATATTTATGTTATAGTCCATATTCTTTACTTAATGTCTTAAAACCACATTATAAATATTTTATTTTATATTGCTGTTTGACCTAAAATAGTTTTGAATGGGAAAGTCTCGCTGATTTTAAAGAATTCGCATCTAGTCCGACGCGTAGTAAATTATTGTTTCAAAAGAAAATTTACTCATAATTAAACTCTATAACATGAGTATATAAAGAGGGCCAGGGATGACAACTTACTAAACAACTTGTGACATTTATCTAGGCAGGAATATATTGTTGGGACATATTTTATTGTGTTTCGTGTGAGTAATAGGAATACGACACAAGAGTGTCGGTAATTGAATTACAAGGTTTGTCGTTTTTGTTTTCTTTTTATACGACTGCAAGATATTCATTTGATCTTCAAAGTCCACCTGTAGGTTAATAATATTTAAGTAATGACGATCTTTATAGGCATCTACGCGTATGTTTTGTTTTTTGTTGTTACGACTCAGATGCTCTAAAGATCACGTCCTTCCGAACAGCAAGCCACATAGTCGTTTTTAATTTATATCGGTAATATTCTAACAATTTACATCTGTAAAAAAATGACGATAATCTTCAATGTCTGTTTTCATGTTACGGTACAAAGCTCAGACTAGTTCCAACTTTAACAGTACTTGTTAGATTGACGTTTCATTTATTTTTTATTACTGTTAATGCTTATAGGTTAATGAAGAAACAAAGCAGATATGATTTATATCTTTAGCGCCACAAGTACTTTAACTCATTATTAAGCACTAAATACAATAAAATCTTGATGTCTGATTAAATAACTCAAGTATATGCAGCATTTGAAATATGAAACGTTTTAATATAAATAAGATGCCATAAATCATAAATGACGCCAAAGCAGTTTGATAAATTTAATGGCATCTTTATCTGTCCAAGTTAATGCTTTTGCATTCTATTTTAAATAAAGTTTTATTATCATATGAAAGAGAATTAATTTCTGTCAGTTTTTATCTAGGATAGATAAATTAAGACGTATCGTTACTATATTTAGCTATAATATTTTATTAAGATCATTATTGGTATTCAAATTAAGAACTTTTTTTTATGCACCTCCTGTTACGTTTTAACAAAATAATTAATAACACATAAACTTCAAAAATATTTAATTACCTCCTCGAATCCACTCCACCAGTAGACTTTTTATCATAATAATAATATCTTTATTCACGTAACTATGGTACACTTATGAAAAACTTATTAAAAAATAGGTCAATATCTATATTATGTAAAAACAATAAATAATAACCTTCACTATCATCGGTTGGCATAGCGAAATAGGAGCACACATTTACGTGATAGTGAGAATCAACACCTGCTCATATGGTGAATAAAAAGATCGTGATGAAACAAACACGCCAATACCACGAAATAGTCACGTGGTAAATAAAAGATGCAAAAAACTCACGATAATAATTGTAAAATTTACTTTTTAGTCTCTTTATGTCAAAATAACGTTTTAATATTTGTTACTTTATTACCACATACGTGTTCCCGTGGACATTGTTTCGTGAAATGTCAAACGTATATTGTTACCTTTTGTGCAGAGCAACCAAGCGATTTGAATTGGAATTGACTATCTAACAATGTTATAGACACAAGACACCTAAGTTTGAAAAAAATATATTTTAAACGTACTCATTTTTAAACAAGCAAACTATATAAGGAGAGCTGAAGTATCTTATTTTACTGAGATCTCTATTACATTAGCGGATATCCGTAAAAACCAAACATTAAAGTAATCAATAACACAATAGTACACTCTGCGTATATTGTCTTTCGATCACGCGATGTGACAATTAAACGAATCCTAAATGTTAATAACTTTAACTTTCGAATAATACATTTGTAAATTGTCATTTTTTTCAAATTACTTCAGCAAATTAATGTTACCTACGTTATTACAGTAAATCTAGCATGATATCAAAAGATATATAGAGAGAGAGCGTGTTCTCTAAACACAAGCAATTCGATGCTTACATGGAGACCGTCCTTGTATAAGCAAACCTCAATGAAAAGCACTAATATATTTGTTTTCATATGTCACAACAGATGTATCTATACCAAATGTTTCATAAACAAAATAAACTTTTTTCTTATGAACACATACATAATTTTCTTTTCATATCGTTGTGTATTGTTAAAGAAGACATTTAAAAATCGCTATTTGTATAACATGTCTACATCTTATATATAGGTAGTAAGTATCAAGATTTGGAGATTTAATTTTTGTAATTATATTAAATTAAATAAAAGTTCTCTTTCGCATAATATACCTGTTCCACTCATCGTCCCAATGTCTTCAAGAATGCTCTAAAACCCTTATTATTGAATTATTGTTGTTATGTTCTGCAATGTCCAACATTGTATTCTCGCTATTAACCTATGTATATATCTTAATATATCCTCCATTACAAACCGTAATAAAAGTAAGTGTACACTCATAAAAATGCACTTACTATACGACACGACATAACAGAACGTAAAACGTGTGAGAAAATCCAAAAGCTTATTTTGTCGACATTCTAGATCATAATGGCAGCAGTAAAATGCAATACGCGTTTGATTGCAAACTACAATTGTTTCTTTCAATAATAAATCCGTTCGCCTATTATTATATTGATTCGCATAATATTTTGAAGTAACATATTCATACTCGATCAACGTGCGTGTTTGTACATAACTATTATGAGCTATGCCCTGAATACATAAAAAAAATATACACACCATAATATTTCAATCATATGAAAAAACACGAAATATTGTTAACAAAGGGGACTTTTAGGGTCAAAATTGACTTCACCTCACTTATCCCTTTATTTCAAACTTTACTGAAGGACCTTTATAAAAGGGTTATTATAATAAAATCCAAAATTTAACATATATAACGTTCCAGTTTTGAAATCTCTTTTATTTGTTAGATTTATTATTATGTATAGCATAAGAGTTAAACACAGTCACTGGACACAGTCCAGCATGTGGCTGATTGAAACCAGAAGGGTTTTTGTATTTACAACTTACTTTAACGAGTTCACAACGTAAGCGACGTAATACATGCATGTAGTCCCAGGGCCTCATAATAATACATGAGGCATAAAGTAGAACGCGTTGTGTCTTTGATTTAACCAAACCAAATCATATTAATTATAAACACTTCTTCCGGGTTAGGTTAAAAAAGCATTGTAGTTGTACAATTTTCATGAACAATAAAAATTCATTTGATAAGATCATGGAAGTTAAAAGAGCACCTAAAAATATACCTATAGCAGGGTTGATGATAGGTACAATACAATTTGTCCTTGTAAATGGTGACGTGATATCTAATGCTGTGTGGGTGTAAAGTAGATCGTCAACTTGCGTGATATATCCGCATTCAACAAAAGATTGTATTCTATCAGCAAAACGTAGAGTTTGTTCGATATATCAATGCAGCATTTTAAGTCGCATGTGAACAATTTTAGACCATTTGGAAGTATTGAAAAGTGTATTTTTGATACTTAGAAGTAGTGTTTTAATATAAATATATTGTAGAATCGAATCCTTGTTGTATTTCGTTACACATTATTGAGTAGACGTTATTTTAAATTTATAATAAAAAGTCGTTTATAAGTGAACACTTATGAATTAATATTCGCGGCAAATATTTCTGTAAATCTCAGATTAAGTCTTTTTAAACATATCTACACTGGTTGGTAGTCACAATATAAATGAATAATAAATAAATAAAACTGTGCCCTCAGTTTCAAAAAGCAAATATGATATTCAATATAAATCAGGATAAAGCTCAACCGCTGTAATAATTAAAACATGAATTATCTTAACAAAACATCGATAATTGTGGCGCCATGCACAGCTCGGATTCCTAAAGGGAGATTCAATTTGCATTTCCAAACAGACTAACACCCACAAGTGCTCTTAGTCTCTCGATGTAACAATTTATTATATGCAGGATCATGTGCTTATTATACACTAGATTAGTTATTCATATACAATAATATTTTTTTTTGTTTGGTTTTTGTTTTTATCCACCAGTCTAAATCTATAATAAACATTATTTTATTTTGTGGGTTGCCTGGAAAAGATCGCTGATTTACGATAAGACCGCCCGTTGTTCTTATATGTACAAATATCTATTAACATCATCTAGTGCAATAAAGTTTATAAATAAATAAAAGATAATTAAAGTTAAATTTTTATTTACAGGCTGATTACTTAAAGAAAAATGACCGCTGTCTTAAAGGAATGTTCTTATGGGATTTCCCATATAAGAAAGAAAAGTATTTCACAGGGAAGAGGATTAAAATAAATGACTGGGCTCTCTAAATATAAACACAAGAAATGTCATATTAATCGAAGAATTAAAATCCAAATATATGATGGTATAGCATTTATTAACGTTTTTTTACCATTAAAATATAATAAGGATCAAGCCCAGTTGACATTGAGTGACATTAACAGTCAGAAAATATTGTTTCTAAGATAAGTGAAAATTCATGCTCCAAAAATAAAATACACGTGTTGGGACTTTGAAGATGCTTCGTACATCAACATTCAAATAACAACATAAAGGAAATACTGTTATTTATCAACAAAAAAATTTGCTCTTCGTTTTTTTTGTTTATATTTAAAGGCCGATCGTTCTTAAAGACGCATTAAATTAATTAAAAAATACTAAAATAACCAAACTATCTATTATAAGTTATAAAGTATCTATAATAATGTTGTAACTGCTTTTTTCGCAGTAAAGCAAATCTGCCAGTGATCTCTGCTTTCAAACATCCCATGCTGAGAGCGGTGTTGATGGCAAACAGATATTTAAATATATTTAATTCCCCAAATGAGAGAAGAATATAATCAAAAAACAAAGCACATCGAATTCTAACGCAAATAATTATTCAAATAAAAAAGAAAACTTAACGGTACTCACTTCCAATGGAAATAATTACTGATGTCAAGTGTGGTGCAATCAATGCCTAACAATGAACATCATTAGTACGCGATTTTATTATTTCAGTTTCCAATATTTCATAGGCTGAAAATAAAGCAATTGAACCCGTATGTACCCGATTGAGTGAGTGAGTTTTGCATTGATAATTATTTGCTATAATTATGATTACAACGCGGTAGGATGAAATTGAATGTACTAGAGCTTCTGTCGAAGGACAGCCTGATATAACAGCCTTATAAAGGCTAGTCAGACACGTTATATTATTAAATTGTGTATATTTTTAAATCACAGAAGTTAAACTTTTACTATGTTATTATAAAAGTTTAAGATAAATACAATATTATAGTACAATATACACATATATTTTTATTTCTTTTATAATAACATAGTAAAAGTTTATCTTCTGTGATTTAAAAACATATATACTGTTATTGAAACAGTTGAGTCATATTTATATGATATAAGTATTGATGAACGAGTTTTATCATTTAACATTTGGTATTTTTACACTAATGTCGTGGCACTACATTTATAATGTTTAATGCTAATATGACTGAAAATAATTAATTTTCAGGTATCACGTTCATCAGGGAGCGTACGATCTTTGAAATTAAATAAGATTATTATAGCCGTAACGTGAAGGTTATAAAATTAAAATAATATTTCGCTCTAGCGTTGCTATATTTGACTTAGCTTAGCCCTATTTAACTTCGGATTTGAGACAAAAAAAAGGTATATAGTATAATAATAAAATAAATATATTAGTAAATACTATGGGCACTATTAAGTTACTGTTAATGCCATATCACTTGCAAGAAGAATATACATTGGAGAGCCATGTACACAATGATGTTTTTTTTTTTTTATAGAAGAGGGGGCAAACGAGCAAAAGGCCCACCAAGGTGAAGTCGCCGCCCATGGACACTCATGTGGCTGGGAGCTCATGAGTGCGTTGCCGGCCTTTTAGGGACTTGTACGCTAAATGTATCTTATTTAATAATTCAAAGGTTATTAAATAAGATACATTAATTATTTTTTAATTATTATTTATTCTATCAATATTTGAGATAACACAACTTGAGCACAAATACGATGAACCGTCTCCTTATAATAAATAAAATAAGAACTAAATTATATAAATCTTAAAAGTTTTTATGATGCGGTAACAAAACAGCTAAAATATTCAGTATACATGATATCCAAGCAATACAAGTTTTCGAATAAACCATACAATGTAAGTATATTTAGGTCAGAAACCACATTCCAGAATCTATTCCAGTGGTCAAGTGTATAAATATTATACGACTTTACTGTCCCCTGGGTTGGGAATGTTGGTTTTAAGCTCCGATACGATTATCATGTATGTTTTGTGATATGGACACTTCTGGGGCTATCTGGAGAATTGAAGCAAAAAAGTAATAAGAAAAGAATAATGCTCGAATTCCACTTAGAAGCGAGTTATAATGAATAGAAGCAGACTCGTTCGAGTACAGCGCAGGTTTTTGATGGATAGACTGCGATTGTTTGATAGCGGACGACTTGATATATTTCATTAGAGGAATGAATGAATAAATTTTTTAACTTATATACAGACTATAATTAATACAAAAACAGATCCACTTAATAGGTACGTAGGTTAAATATTCAGTAAAATAGACTTGACATAAATTACCTATTAGTCTTAAGAAAATGGGCTAGATTATAATTGTTTATCTCATTTTTCATCTAACTCTAAATTTTTTAAATGTATTCTTTAAAAAATAGCAGTTGTATCGTCGTCTTCATGTATTGCTTTCATTTAAGTAGAAACTTAGACCCTGACATTTTTAACCTGGCTGTCCAATGACACAATAGTAAATATTCTGTATGACAGCAATGTTAAATTAAGTTTCATATCTATTGGTATAAATTACACAATCTTTACCGTACAATTCATACGTTTATTTTAATCGTATGACATCTAAATCTATTTCAATACAAGTGCATTGCACTTTGCGTTCGCTAGTCATACAGTTAAAAATACACGAACACGGAAGGTCTAAAATAAGACTTTAAAGAATGCTCTCATATTCCATTGAAGTTCTATGATATCACCAAATATTACATTATTTACATGACTCGACGTATGAAACTTTTAGGCAATCGTGGTAAGATCAATGTAATAGTAATAAAATACAGCAGTATGGAATATTATTTTATAGAAAAATTTACAACAAAAACACTCTCGCTAATTTTTTAACGTCCAGTGTAATTAATGACGTAGCAAAAATCAGGTTCACAAACATTATTATTCTTAAATATAATATTTGTTAAATTAATGGCATTATAAGTAACCAACAGCTTCTTCGTCATGATATATTGTTTATTAATACAATAAAGTTTATTTCTGAAGACAAAAGGGGCATCCTGAGTACAATTTGCGAATGGCAAAGCTCGGTACGGAGTATAATTTATTAGAGTTTAAGGGTAATAAAATTCAATTTAAGTTATAGAACCTTAAATATTTTAATCTGTAAAGTCCATTATTGAACGCTTTTAATCATATACGTGTATGCAAGGTAAGACCAAGTATCCAATATTATGTTTGATTACTATTAATATTATGGAATTTAAAGAAATATTTAAGCACATTTTCAAATGAAAACTTTATAATGCGAACGTATTTCTTTCATCACTTTTAATTCTTCCATAAATTGTGGTGTCCAAAAGGCCTTTGAAGATAAAAGAATAGGACTATATATAGCAGAGGCATAAAAAGGAAATTTCAAGATACATTTCGGTTTCAAACAAAAGCTCTTTTGAAATACCGAATCCATGAATTAAGGCCAATTAGGCGATGATATTCGATATTTTATGAAAAATTTAAATACAAACGGCGTTGGGCAGTTCATTAATATACAAAATCAACATTCAAAGATAAACAATTTACTGTTAATTTATCGTCCATTAAAATTTCCTGATTGCTATTTAATGACTGTTTGTGCAGTCATCTTGAACCAGGTTTTAGTTTTCCTCGTGAAAAACTATTTCCTTAAATTTTATTATGCACACAATAGTATTCCCTGTGGTTTACTCGTACATTTTCCATTTAATATCACACCCGATTTCTTTGAATGACAATTTTTTTCGATGCGTGTAGAAACAGTAGGAATTTTCTGTTTTAATTTATTCCCCATACAATACTATATAAGGGTAATAACAACTTTGTTTATGTGTATAATCTACATATGTAATCAATAATATTTTTATTAAATTCACATTTTTATGCTTTAAGTAAGTAAGTCTCACGATTCGGTGGTAAGTATACGACTTACCACCGAATAAATTCGGAGAACTAAATATTGAAGTAAATAAAATATTATATTTTTATTATTTCCCGTCCTACGTTCATCATCGTTGAGCTCCTGGGATTTCTGGAGAGAAATTAGCAAATTTCGAGTAATGTAATAAAAAGGCACAGCGAGCTCCAATTACACAGGCAAACTGGGATACCAGTCAAAGCGTGTAAACACAATTATGCTCGGAAAAATCTCAACTCTTAATTACGTTGTGCGAGTTTTATTTAAACCCGAATGTTTCGTATGTGGGTAAAAAATTAAGAATTAAAAGGTATTTATCATAACTTTCAAAAGTTAGTATATATGACCAATGACCAAAAAAACACTTGTGTGCAACAAGTGTGAAATTTCTAACCAGACGTAGATAAAATGGCACAACATTTAATTTTCTTATGAATTTTTTTAAAATTAATACCATGGAACAACAAATTTTAATTAAAACTGTGTTTTTGAATTCTTATTTTTCGGTGCAAATTGCTGTTAGCACTCAGGTATTCATCTGATTTATTCTGTAAAAGCCTCGACTCGAAGGTCGTAATTATAACAACCTTATACTGTAAAGGAAAACCGTGAGAAAACGCGACAGGTATAAAAGGCTGACCTACTTACATGTAAATGAAACAAATCATATTTAAACATAAAGCATTTTAATATTTTAAATTTAATATTATTAACTCACTGGTAAAACTAGAATCGCAGTTGCGCGGCTAAAGCGTTTGCCCAGTTTTCCAGTTAATATGAGCCTATGTATTGTGATGTATATATATATATGCATTTGTGTTCTGATACAGCCTTTTCTTTTTTAAGATGATTTTCTTTGCAATATTATAGAATTTATAATTTAAACTAACTTTGTAAATTTGTTGAAAAACTTTTTGATAATAACAATAAATTCAGATAAATTGGATCTCTTTCAGAGAATGATTAACATTTCAATCAGAAAATAGATCATCGCTCAGATATCGAATAAAAGAAATCACCCGTAAGTTCCCGTTTTAAGGCATTTTATTAGGTGAATGGGACTGAATTTAAAATCACATTTAAATACATATTATTGAACTTTTTGTGAACTTCTATTTGTATGCAAACTAGACAATGAATTTTCCACCGTAACATATAAAATAAAAGTTTTATAATTAAATTTATTAGAGTAGGTTTTTTGTTGATGAAATTTATGTTTTCTATTTTTACTCATACATAAATAGATATAATTAATTTTCTTATTTCGTCACCTCACATATTCTGTTTATATTTGGAACTATAGCTAATAAAATAAAAAATACCATTAAAACACTGGTGTGATTCGAACTCAAAATCTCACAATTGGCCTTTAAAGGATCCCCGGACCTTATTTAGATTTAGATTTTTTAAAGGAGAAAAAAGCCTTATCCATTTTTGTCTCAATTTGACTCTAAGACACTGTTAATTGCTTCATCTTATGGATATCTTATGTAATACGTATAACTCGAGTTTTATTAGTTCAGCTCTTGGTCAAAAATCAGGAACGGTGAATAATGACGGACGCATGTATGTTGTATCTTATTTGTATTATTATATATATTGTGTTATGTTTTATCTCTTAAACGTTTCAAGTTCCCATATAATTGTTTTGTGTTTATACCTTGTTTTGTTATCTTATAAGTTTATTGTTTTTTAATATATTTAGCACATAAGATTTTGGGGACGAAGGTAATAAAATAAAATGTATCTAAAACAACTAACTAGGTATAACAATGTTGGGGTTTCATAAAGGAATGAAACTCCAAATTCAGACGAATTTTAAACCAGCTTCATTAAAAGTTTCAAACTACCGAAAAATTAAACCACTGTTATGAAATTCGACAAGTAATGAACACCATAAACATTTTAACGTCCTTACTGTACCAGAAACTCTACTGTACGAGAAATTGGCCATAAATACATTTTAGCGGACCTTCTGCTGTTTCCCTTCGCGAAGATAGGCAAAGAAAGATCTAAACTAGACAGAATAGTTAAGATATTCAAGAAGTTATGAATTCTTACCTTACTTAGCCATCTGTTAACCAGCACCGTTGATTCATTAACTATCTGAAAAGCAGTTACGTCAACAACACTAATTGAATTGAAGACGCGAACTCCTTTCAAAACTTTTCCTTTTCAAAGAGCAGAACTGCTTAGCCGTACATTCTGTAATCTTTGGTAACTATAAAATACGAATAAAGATTATTTTCCTGTTTACTAGTGAGTTTTTAAATGTTAGTTTCTTTAAACGCTCCACTAAATGCAGTTGTTGTCTTGCTATACTAAAAAATATTTTAGAATTTTCAAACACAAACAAAACACAGTCTGAAACTACTTTTTTTTTATGTGAGAGGAGGCAAACGAGCACTTCGAGTGATGTGCCAACCGCCGCCCATGGACACCTGCAACGCCAGGAGGCTTACAAGTGAGTTGCCGGCCTTTAAGGAAGAGGAACGCTCTTTTTTTGAAGGTCCCCAAGTCGTAGCGGATCGGGAATAGCTGCGCTGGCAGTTGGTTCCACAAAGAGGTGGTGCGCGGCAGAAACTGCCTTAAAAAACGCACAGTATGGAGCGCCAGACGTCAAGGTGGTACGGATGGAATTTCGTATTCTGCCCTGACGTCCGGTGATGGAATTCCACTGCAGGTAATAGCCCGAACAATTCATCAGAGCACTCCCCATGATAAATGCGGTAGAAGATGCAGAGAAAGCCTACATCTCTACGCAGAGCCAAAGGATCAAGCCAATTGGAAAGGATGGGGTCGTCGACGATACGAGCCGCTCTGCGTTGGATTCGATCAAATGGAAGGAGCTGGTATTGGGGCGCCCCCGCCCAGATTTGGGAACAGTACTCCATATGAGGCCGAATTTGCGCTTTATAGAGTTGCAAGCGATGGCCTGATGTGAAATACTGACGCCTCCTGCTGAGAACATCAAGATTTTTAGAGGCTAACTTAGCCTTACCTTCCAAATGATTGCAGAACTGGACATCGCTCGATATATCGACACCAAGAATTCCAATACTGGCTGAGGCTTTAAGAGGAGTGTAATCGAATCGTGTTACTTTTAGTTTTAGTAATAATATCGTTTTTATAACGGCATTTCAGGTTTTAGCTTTAGAAAGGTCCTTTGGGTCTTTTATCGTACCTGCATACCCAACACACCATCAATTAAAATTTTGCTTGAACGCATAGAAATCGTTCAATAGAAGAATACACATTTCTAAAAGTCCAAACTCTCCTATAACTTAAAACTACTAACTACATGAGGTGAAATTCACAAGGACGTCGAAGCGTATTGAATTACGCAAACGATGAAAATGGCCTATCGAACGACATTTGAATTTAAATTTGGAATATTCCAAATGCAAAATGACGGCTCAGAAAGCACTTTGTTTGAATGTATCATCAAGTTTATTACTTGTATTGTGATATAAAGAGGATCTCGTACTTGAACCATCCCATCTTCTGAAAGACATTTTAAGAACTCTCGAGAACTCGAGTGCCATTCTTTCGAATTGTCTTTTGAATACCTCTTTCAATATGGGTAGTATTTGATATTTTATATTAATCCGACTTAATAGATAATCTTATTAAGTGCGAAATATAAAACAATGTAGAAAATTTCAGTATGTAAAAACATTTGTCCACTGAAAACTTATTACTTATTTATTCAAAATATCTATTATAAAATTACATGTAACTTAATTTTTTAAATTAAATCTAATGAGCAGTAGAAAACCAACAAACAAGCCAACAGATACGTCCAACAGACAATGTTGATGGAACTGGGAATCCAAACCCATGACACCATGTTCTAGAAACTACGCGGCCAAATGAGTCGTCAAATATATAAAATAGTTAACAATAGATATAAAACTCTAAACGAAAGGAAAATCGGCTTTTTGTTAACTGATTCAGTATATTTTTATTACTATAGCGATACCTTTTTACGACCCTTGTATTTACATTGCAACGCTTTTGACGACAATATAAAGAATACGAAATGTCCTTTTTGATCTCGGAAACAAGTAGGTCCCATATGTTTTTGAAGATAAATGTTTGTAATAAGAATATATTCTTTTCTAACACTTCAATATGTTTATTATTGTTTTATTCGTATGTAATACGCCATGAAATATTGTCAATTTAAATTTATATCTAAAATAGATTAACATATCTCACTTTTTCTTTATCAGTGGAAGCTTATAGAATAATTGCATACGTTATGTGTTTTCGAAGTTCAAAAATGAGTTTACACCTTAGATGTGCTTCTCATTTTTCCCGTGTGTACTGGTAGGAACAGTACCAGATCCAGCCTCCTGCTCTGATTTTTACCCATCATTATAGATTCATTTACTTTTATCAAGAAATATAACTAAATAAATTGTTATAGATTAATATATAAATAATAATTTTAGGTCGAAGCGAATTTGCGATATGATAACATTGATAAATTTACTTACACAGAAATAACAATCGTAATTTCACATTGGAAATCTCATTAAACTTAGCTTAATCGTAAAATTTATACAGAGTTAAACTAATACCGGTATTTAATGGTCTCATTAATTCCCCTTGACTTAACATTTATTTAACACCTTCTGCAAATTACTCCATTAAACTTTATTGCTATCCAGTAATTGTATTGAACTAACCTTAATCTATATGATTGAAATCACGATTACATATAAATACTCATTTGATGGTATAAGAGTGTAAAAAGAGATACGAAGATGAATTAACTTTTGTCAAATCAATTTCATTATTTTAAACGGCTCTTACAAGCCCGCAATAACTGGTATAAAATATGTAAAACCAAGACAGGTATTTAATGTTTAGTTTATATTAATAATCATACGCGTTCCACTGGTGCGAATTTTGGTTTTCGAACTACACGTCTGATAAATTACGAGACAAAGACGAATTAACCGCTCAAGTCAAGCATACATTCACAAAATTGTTAAGGTTGTTAATAATTTACATATTAACTAAAAAAACTAATCCTTAAGTTTAAAGTACGAAGGCTAATATCAGATATATAAATAATTTATTACTATGAGTAGCTTCTACTAAAAGCTTACACTAAGCTTAACAAAGTTTTATACGAAACTATATGATTAAATTAATGTTTATTATAATACCTTTATATACGGACGTCGATGGAATTATTTTGAAAATAAGAGGTTTCTTTGGAAGCAGGCAAACCACGCTCATACAGAATGCCACGCCTCACTGCTGTGAGCACAACGCTTCATTAACCCAACGATTTCTAAAGTGATTTTCCCGGAAAGCTGAAAGTACATTCGGGCAAACACTTAACTTGGGTTTTTTTAATAAAAAGCAGTGACCTTATGAAATAATCTTGAATTGTTATATATTTATTAATACATATGTAAGTGCCGATTAAAACATTTGATCATGTATCTATAGTGCACCAATTTTTAAGTAACATGTAAAGTTATATTATTAGTAGTTATTAATTTTCATCAGCTTTCATTTAAATGTTTTAAACCTTAATGCTGTGAAGCTAGTTGTTGAGTTGAATATAATGTAACATTGATTGAATGATTCATTTGTTGTATGTTGGTCTATAAATATTTGTTATTACCCATATATGTCTAATATTTAAAAGGTAAATTACTATTTAATGCGAAACATATGTTGTGATTTCCAGTACGGTATGTAATTGTGTGACGAACATAATTGATCGTCTAGTTGTCATCTAATATATAAAATTGTCGTGTCACAATGTTTGTTCCCTTACTCCTCCGAAACGGTCTGATCGATTCTCCTGAAATTTTGTGGCCATATAGAATCGGGATCAGCTAGTAATAATATGTATTTATTTAATGTTGTGTTTAAATAAATATTCAAATTTATAAGAAGAGTTTTATTATTTAATATTAAACGTATACGCATTTTACATCAGGCTTGCACGTACGCTTGTAAAATGTAAACGATGAAATAACTAAAATTAGTATTTCGGTATAGCGAGGTTAAAGCTGTTATTTAGAGCTTTAGAGACATAATTTTGTCGGCGCTTTTGTGAGGCCTATATTTATGGCTTTCGATGTATTTGTTTAAGATATTACTGTTTTTTTGTTTTGTTGTACTGAGTGAATGTTTATAAAGTATTACCATTTTTGTTAAAGTATTCTTTTATATATAGGATAGTCCTAAAATAATTATTTAAAAAACTTTTAACGAATAAAATACCTTGCATTTGCATAATAATCAAACGTGTAACATTTAAATATTTAAGAGTTTGAACTGCACGAGGTTGTATGTACTAAACATATAATTTATGTAAAATTATTAATTGCGGAAATATGTTGCGAACACACCACATGTTCAACATATGGTGGCAATAGGCCAATTCCGTGATTTATTACCGCAAAAATTATAATATTATTTTCCTATTCCTTGATTTATGAAGTAATAATGAGCGAATGGAATATCTCGTTCACGTAGAGTAACAGGAGCTGAAAGCTGTAAAATATTTAATTCACGTACTCGAGAGTGATAATATCAGAATACAATTTATAATTTTATATACAGCCGAATTCAGAAGTCAAGTTAAGGATATTTATTTGATAAAATAATAATTGCGTGAATATTATTTCGCTGAATATCGAACCCATCGAAACACGGTTTTCATACAGTGAATTTTATTGACGCGGATAAAACTAATCTAGAAATGTTTGCATTTCAAAAGATTATATACATATATATATTAGGTTAAAATTGACACTAGACGCTAATTAACCGTGATATGAATCCAACTCACAATGAAAATTTTCTGTCTCCCTTTATTTTTCTCTAAATATATATGTATCTGTTAAACCTATTGAAGGTCATTATCAATTTCGAAATCAATAATAAAAATTATTATAATCCTAGCGGAAATAATTAAGTTGACCCTTTCAATTCACAACCCATATTTAAGTGGATTGGATTTATTTGATACTCCCACTGAGTCTGAATGCACACAGATTCATAGACCTGTGGGCTTTCGGCGAACCAGTTTGCTCAATAGTCACTATGACGGACGACGGACTGCATTTGTGTATAGTTATTTCGTTGTATTGGCTCCTATAACACTCCTTACCTTGGCTAAACAACGATGCGTGAAATGTGTTAAATTTATTTATTTGTATCCCACAGAAAACAATCTCTGTTGATTATCTTATGTAAACTTTGTTGTTAAAAAGTATTTACCAATGCTTATAGTTAATAGTGTGTCTTATTTTCTATATTAAAAAATGTTATATCCGGTTAACTCAGCCGTATGTTTTATTCATAACTTCACAAACTAAGGGCTCTGAGCGAGTTATTAAGAAAGGTAAAACTTTTCCATTTCTTCGTAACTGCAAAGTTACGCCCAACTTGTGTAAAAGGTTACTTGAATGTCACTTGTCACTTGTTACTTGAAGGTTGCTTGACAATGTTCAATAGCAAAACAAAGTCAATACGTATGTATGAAGTTCAATGGCTCATCATATTAATATGTGGGCCAATATATATAATACTCGCTGATCGGCTAAACGTTGTTTTGTAATATCGCAATAGAAACAAAGGTTTATTGAAGGATGAAAAATGTAGAGTTATAAAAATGTATTTTTCTCTGTCATGACAAAATATTTTTTTTTTTATAATTAACAAATAACACAGGTCTTTATGAACTGAAAAAAAAATAGAATGGTAACACATTCTGCGTTGTATTTTTTGAATGCTGTGTCATAAAAAAAAATTTTAAACATAACTTAGGGACAACCCCAAATGTGGTATAAATACATAGATGTTTACCAATTCCCAGATCTACCTAATATGCACTTGATATTCGGTCGACCCGCTTCTGAGAAGTATAGCGACAACAGAGCGACACGAGAATTTTATATATATTACATTTATTTTCTCCTTCTCTGTTTAGGTACATCATCGAGTCAAACCGCGTCATAAATGCCTGCAAAAATTAAAAAAAATATAATATTTAATCTTTAAGATATCCACACCTTAACAAAAGTTAGACGTACTGAAATTTATGCGGTACATTTATTATTTAAAGTGTTACCCAAATATGGTATGAATATTTAAAAAGATCTAATATTCTTATATAGGTGGCCAAAACTCAAGAATTACCTACGTAATATATAAGTGAAATTCATGTAAATTTGTTGCAAGCAAATATACGATACATAGTTAATTATAACCTAACCTTGTTAATAATGGGACAAAACTAAGGACTTAGCCTAACGTAATTGGATTTAATATAAATGTATAACCTACTTTGAAATAAATATATCAATATTTTATGTATTCGACATTTATTGAAACTGTTCAAATATTAAAACCTTAACGAATGCATCTAGACTTGTCAAGGCCAATGGAAACCATACGCCCATTAATAAAAAAATAGTACAAAACCTTGATTTTCCCAAAGGTTACATTTGTAAAAGGCGACAAAGTGAGCGAAAGATTAAAATAACTCGATTTTCTTTTAAAATTTCCATTAAAATAAAAACCCGAAAGTGATTTTCGATTCGATAATACTTCAGAGCTGCTTGGTCCCAAGAAATCAAGTTAAGATAAGCGCTTTCCGACACCTAATTTAATTATTTTTAATCGATAAAACGGATCGAGGAAAACAATTGAACTATCGATTGTTTAAAATCTTTTGTATAAATTGGATGATTGATACACCATACGACGGTTTATTTTACTATTAAGTAATTTCCCATTTTGACAATTCAGTCCCGGGTTCGTTCCTCCGTCAACATGTGTGATGGATATTCTTTTCGGATGTGGTATTATATATATTACTAAATCTTATAAGTTCTGTTTTCACCCGTAACAGCTAAAAATCCCTTTAGCGATGATTGTAGTCGATTATGCGATGGGTAGACAAATTCTGAACAATTTTGTAATTTATTATATTATTAAATACTTTTTGTAAAATATTTGTTTATAAAATATAAAAATACTTCACCGTGTGTGAAATGTGGGCCACATAATTAATCGTACTGTAAGTATATCAAAATACCCCACCCAGATGCAACAAAAACACTGAACATTTGTTTGTGGAGTACATTAAATCCTTGTTTTTTTAGTGGCATAAGGCAAAATTTATTTAATTAGATTAGAAATTCTCATAAAGTAAATCCAAAGTACAGTCTTAATTAAAACTTGGGTAACGAAGGTTCAACAAAGCCACCTCACAGGTGGTAAGGTAGGTATTTAATCAAATTATATATACATAATATAAAACTCCTTCTATATCCTGGTCTTCTGGACCCTTTACCGAGTCTCTGGACTACTTCTTCCTAATTTTACCAAGTAATTTTCTATTTGTCCTTCAACACCGGAAACTCCACATTCCCCAAAAAACCCTTCTGATTGGCTATCACCAGTGCCGGAAATACTAAATATAGTTGTGGTATCAAAACGACAACATAATATAATATACTATAATAATTTATATAATAGCATAAATAATAGTTACCAACATTCAAATATTGTTAAAAAAATAATTTGGTATTCAAATTGAGCAAAACCTAACAATATATAGATACAAATGTAATGTTATTATCAAAAAGCCAATCGATGTCGTAGAAATATAAAACTTTTTTTATAATGTAGTCCTATAAGACCTACATACAATCATAAGAAACAGACACAAAATGTTATGACACTTATTTTATAATTAATATTCCCAATTAAGGACATGAAATAGGTAATGTTCATAATTTATAATGTGGTTTATTTCGAAGTTCTGGAGCAGAAAATTAAAGGCGACACGATCGCGCCTCTGAGGCGTTTATGACGTTGTCATAGTAACTGTAATTTGCCCTTGATTGTTGTGGTATACACAGAAAATTATTAAGTATCTGCATAATCGAATTAATTAGTATAGTTTTTATAATTTATTTTACCCTAGACTCTCATTCAAAATTGTTTCATAACGTTTTTTTGTACAGGAGGGGGAGGTGGGAGTTGCCGGCCTTAAAGGAACAGAAATGCTTTTTTCTTGAAGGTCCCCAAGTATATCGAATTAATAAAAAAAATAGTATACTGCTACCTTATGGTCCGGCAACCCGTTGGATGACTGGGTGTCCGGAGGCTCATCCCTTTATAAAAAAGGTACATGAAAGGGTCTAAATTTTGTTAAATAAATAAAAAAATAATATTTGCTTTTAGAACATTACCTGCTCATATAACCCTTAAATAAAATTACAATTTAACTATGCTTACACAAAAATTATTTACAACTTATACTAATCAAAGTCAATGTGAGTTCGTTTGCATTATTCATCGATTTATTTAGCTTATAACTTGTACGGTAAACGAATTAATGTTAGAGGATAATGCATCTATTTCTTGTTCTTAACATGACTTATCGGGCTACAAAAATCTATGTAGTTGTAAAATTGAGAACCAAGACCAAGTGTTAGTGATTTATAATTAACATTATATGATTTGGTCTGAAATGTTCAAAACATAAAACAATTATCTCTGCCATAGCAAAAGGACGGCTCAAGAGCTCGATGTACAGATAGTCTTATCACGTCATTATCATAATGTTACAAAGGCTCAAGTAGGATTGAAACGTGACCTGAGTGGGTAACTGAACCCGTCTTATGTTATTAAAACGTACAAAGGTTTTCTAATACCGTAATGTGGAGCCTAAATCAAATAGGGAACCTATTTAAATATATTGCAAGTAATGACATATCTATTAATTGATTTTAGATTCAAAACTAGCCCGTTCGGTTATGAAATATGTAAAAAAAAATACAAAATTATTTATTTATTTACATTTGTGCAACAAGCACAAAAATAAAGATAAATAATGTTAATAGATGTTAGTACATAATATATAATACACAACATTATCGCTAATAAACAATCTCTTCCTGGAAACCAACAAAATTAAAGAATATAAGAAACCTACATTAAATTAAGTAAAATGGAACAACAAAGATAGTGCCATTACAAAATATGATAGTTTACGGACAATAAATGGTTACGTAGAAGAGTTTTAAAAGATTTTTAATATTTCCAACACATGCTTTTAGCTCATTTATTATTTGCAAATAAAGCAAGAAGTTATGAAATGTCTCAATGGCAAAAAGCTAAATATTAATAAAACATAACTTGTGAATGTAATAGCATTTCCAGTGTTTTCCAATATCTTGTTAAGTAATAAGCGATAAATGTATCGATCACATGATAATACCCCGATGGATTTTATCGTAGAAGCACTAATGTAAAATCAATTAGGCCGGAGTGAAGTATCTAATAACCAACTGTAAGTACATTTGTATCTGTAGGTTAACTGTCTAGTAAACTTAGTTACTTGCAAAGAAAAACATTCAAAGAACTATAGTCTTAAAATATTATTAAAGGTCGTAGTGAAAGTGCATACAGTATACCCCGAATCCGAGATTTGATCCAGTATTTGAAATCCGTAAAACGTATGGTTTTACCACCTTTTTACCTAGTCAATCTCGTTCTGTAGTATCGTTTATAGTTACATTGTAACCTGCTGTTAATGTTTGTTGGTCAAATGGTCGTTGAAAAAGTAAGTTTGTTTATAATTTGTAGATTTATTAACATGATATACAACATATTTATTCTTGTTGAGAACTTGTCACTATTACACTAAGACTTAAGTAGTGAATAGCTACACCCTCTTCTTGTGCTTGGGGTTATGTGAGTAATTAGCACTTTTTCGCCCGATCCGAGAAAACATAGTGCGCTTAATGCTGGTCATTAAGATGTAAATAACTATCAGCAGGTTTTGTCAGCCTATTTATGTCAGTTTGACTATGTTTCTAATGCTAAATTTTGGTTTGTTTTCGGTCATTATGTAATGCGAATAAAAATTTGTATATTCATAGAATAATTTATCACTAACTAGACTATGTTATTGGATACTACGGTTATTATCGCCCCACAGAGACTAAGTTCGTATAATAAGTAGTCTGTTCTTTCATAAAAGGCTCAATCGCCATACTATTAAGTAGAGTCCATATTTTATTATTTCATACAAGAGAGGGCAAACAGGCAGGAGGCGCACCATAAAAGTGAATTTGCCCCCCATAGACACTCACATGGCTGGGAGCTAGTGAGTGCGTTGCCGGCCTTTTAGGGATTGATACGTCTTTTACTTGAAGGTCGTAATGGTTCGGAAACACCGTGGCTGGCAACTGGTTCCATAACGTGGTATTATACGTACTTTTGACATTTACAGCATTGTATTTTACATAATATTTTTTAAGTTAGTAAATAAATGCGGAGTTTATAAGGTTCTTTATGCTATCATACCGATTACCTATAGGTCACTGGGTTGCTTTTTGTTAAAACCCTTGACACGACATTATTGATCAAATAAAATATGTACAAGCTGATAGTGGTTTAGATAGTTTAGTTAAATGGAGAAGCCGTTGTTCTACAAAAAAATATTATTTTAAAGCTCATTGCTAAGTAATTATTTTTAATTTATTCTATTAAAAGATACCGTCAGTTATAAGAGAATATGTAAAAAAAAGCATTGTGATGTTAGAGCAATATATTCTGTATATGGACTGACACAACAACATTAACATATTTCATAAACAAACTACATCTTTATCTAATAATATACCTTCTAATTTAATAAAAAATGAAAATACCTTTATGAAATGCTCTTATTCGAGTTTATTAGAGCTGAGCTCCACTTCATGACAAACCTAATGACAACTACTTTACAGCTAAGTTATTCAACTATCTTGAAATATCCAAAAAAAACATAAAACAAAAGACATATTATAAGCCCTAACGAAATAAATCAAAAATAATTTGTTGACTAAGCTAAGTCATGATTTCTAATGATATTTGGTCATGATTGATGATAATAATTCCAACGTAACTAAAAGCCCGCCTATTCAATATTAATGAACGAGCTTGCTTGTAAAAGCCATGCAAAATGCATCATGTAATTTCAAAAGAAATTGAATCGGATATGAACCATTTGCGAGTGGTTTATAATACTATTAATATTGAAACCTATTTAAATAACTCTATTTAATATACGAGTTTGCTATGTAAGTTATAATAACTAGTTTTAAAAGACTTTTGAAAAACAGAAAATTCAAAATTTAAAACTTATTGATTCTTTTATAAAATAATTGATTTACTTTCTCTTTTTTTCGCTGTTAAGTTAATATTCAATACATGTGTATTGTAACAATAACTATAAGATAACGCGATATAACTTTAGAAGAGCCATTGTCTCTTTGATTTTTTTTATTTATATGACTAGTTACTATCTTTATTAACATGCTTTTGTTGTAGAGTATGCCGGTATTCTTACGATATTTGCCATTCACCGGAGAAACATGTATTAATTACACACCTAAAAATATCAAAATATTGGTATGGTGAATTAATCGCACAATCCTTTAAGGGCTCGCTTGAATAGTTCAAGTTTTTTGTTTCTTTGTTTTTAGTTAAATGGAAAACGAATAATAAAAAAAAATAATTCAAATATTGTTTAAAATATACAAAAAGTATATGTTAATCAACAAGACAATGTTTTAAAAGTCTCTCTAGAAGTTTCGACGTCTCCACAAATTAGTCCCGAGACTGAACTTAAATAACCTTAGAATCAATAACAGTAAATTAAAAGGCTGGAAGCAGTGTATTAGATTTCAGTAGACTGTTGAACTGTATGATTTTGATATTTTATGGTTTCATATTAAACGAAGTATCGAACGACCTTTCATGGAAGACAAGGCAAAATAATACCTGTGTCGCTAAGACTACAGTCCTAACAGCTGCTAATGAAGTATGAAGAATTTAGTATTTTATATTCATAGTATATTATTTGTCATTTCGCCAAAAAATGCGGACGCTAACATTCGTTGTCTTAACTGGGACTCCTGTGTCTGTTGATAACATATTTATATACTAAAGTAGGCTTTGCCTTTACCAGATAATAGACACAGTCACTTAAAGTATTAAACGTCGTTCCACTTGCTTGGACGTATGACTTTATGTATAATGTCAGTTTCACAACTAGTATATATCTTTTAAGCAGGTTAACCAATTATATTACCAGGTGTTAAGAATTTCGCTAGAAAAAATTACACGTCCTGGAATATTATTAATTAATTAAAGATTAAAGAAATCTATACTAATAATAAGACAGTAAAAATCGAATGACTGTACATTAAATATTTTTCCAAAAAACTGAAAGGAGGCAATTAAAGAAGAGTCATAGAAACCAAAAAAATCTATAATAATATCACTGATTGTGTATATTCCCCATTGTTTAACATATATAGAACATTGCATTCTTGAAGAATTAGAAAAACGTTTCGTCAAATGGAATGCTTAACGATAACGTTTCTCTATACTAATACCCTCGAGTCAAAGCAATATGTTAGAATAATATGTTACAACGAAGTCCACTCAACCCAAAGCGTTCCTAATCCTATTAGTCATTACCTAGCTGTCAACCACGTAATATAGGGTGTGGCTGAGCTAGACACAATTATAAATAGCCAAACAGTATTCTTCATATATCAGAATGTTTTCTGTTCGAAATTTTTAAAAAATGTTTCAAAAACTTCACTGTCAACACGTCTCTTTAAACTTGAAATAAGACTGATGTTCCGTATTTTCTGTACACATTTATTTCGCATGACGGTGTTAACTTTAAGTGGCTAAACTTCGAACCTGAGTGTCGTGAAACTGAGGAACCCCAAATATACCAGCATCTATTACATCACAAGTACTTCTTTGGCCTTACCCCCTAAATGTTATCAAGTGTATTTTATTATGGATACGCCAAACTCTATTAACGCGTGCGCTACTGGCTTGGAACATTATTGTATGGCATAAAAAATATTACAACTTGAAAATGAGGTGAGACACCATTTGTAAAACGTGGTACACAACGCTTCCCTATAGGTCAGACGGTCAACGGTAATCAATATTGGGTGACGTATCTACAAAACATGTTACATTATTTGTACTGGTAAGAGATCTTATCTTGTATTCTTGTAAACGTCAGTACTCTTAAATATTATTGAACTATATAAGATATATCTAATTGTGTATTAAATCTATTAAAAATAAACAAAATCAAATATCATCCCTTTCGGATGATTTCTTGTTCCGAAGGATAGCTTTAGACTAGAAAGAATGTATAATGTAAAATTAACCGAAGCTCTTCAGAATAAAAAAAATTTTAAGAGACTTTAATAGTATTCAATAAGTTTGGTATTAGACCTTTATCATCTCAAAATATCGTCTTTTTGCATTGATTCCCCTGACGTGAATTATGTTGTGTATTAAAAAGTCATGTTTGTAAAAATCGTATTCGATTTCATATGTACTGTAAACCCGAGTCACCGTGGCCGAGTCAAACGAAATTGGATTGAAGGCTTTCTACAAAAAATTTCATTTTTTATTTGGTAGGACACTGTAGTCTGAATAAAATAAGCCTACGTGTTGTATACAAAAGTTACTCGTTTGTCTCTCGGAGTTGTAATGGTAATTTAAACAAAAGTTGTTTAAGGTAACAAAAGAAATTATTTTCCTAAAGCACTTTTTCTTAACATGCTTTATAGTAAAATAAACATAATTGAACCAACATCAGATATAGTATAGCTGATTTAATAGGTAGAAAATATTTAATAATTCTAAAATATGTCCTGTTTGAGGTAAAAAAACCACTATAATAATATAATTACGTGTTCCTGTTCATAGTTGATTATTATTAAAAGTAAAAATCACCAATAATATAAGCATCGGTTAAAGAGATTCTTATTTTTGGTGCAACTGTCCGTAAAAGTCATTCAAGCATATATATAGACACAATTATTTTACATGAGCAATGTTGTTTTCAATTGATAAAGCTTTTAACTGTAAAGTCATTTAAAGTTTCATTTATAAATTAAAGCTAATCCATGTTTCGTGCTTTTCAACGCGTTCTTCGGCTTAACTATGGATGACCTAATTAGCGTTATTCATCTTTGCTCTAATTTTGAATCTTTAGACTTTTTGTATATTAATAAGTACTATAATGTCTTTTATAGACAGTTTATGAAGCTTTTTTGTTCGGCCCAAATAATCCATATCAATCCAGATTATTGTCAAAGAGTTATAAAGAAACTACGATACAATTGTACATTCAATGTCTACATTTAATGCAATTTATTGTCATTCATTATGTATTCGATGTTTGTGTTATTGCTCAATTCAATGTATGGACAACTCGCAGCCCGGGGAGTAGAAAAATATTGATGCTGTATAGGATACTAATATAGGAGAATCTCTATTTTTGTTCAATAGCAGCATAACTTTCTCATATGAAACAAAATATGGAGGACTCTGAAAATTTGATGCAAAAAGTCTTACTTTCATTCATTATATTTATTCAAGTAAAGTAGTGGCACTTTGAATCTCAAACACGTATGTAACCTTTACTTATACGACATCAAAAAAGACGTCCCATGTTGAACTGCTGTCCCAGCAGTGACAGATGTCTTATTTATATTTATCTTAAAATATTGAGCTTAAAAAACTTCACTTTTGGGAGTGTCCACGAGTTTGTCCCGGCTAACACCAGTAATGAACCAATTTATTTTTCATTCTACGTATGTATAAAGACTTGTCCTCCTAAGAGTCCCTACATGTTTATACGAGTAGATCAAAAACTTCACCCTTATTGTTCAATGTTTTGTTCAAAAATAATTTTTATTTAAATCAAGTTAATCAAATCTAAAATTGTTTGTCGATAAAATAAAATATTTACGAGCTTAGCTTAAGCGGTAAGTTGGAAATGTAATAAACTGTACCGTTTCAAAAGCTTTTGTTGATATAAATTGAATTTTTTATTGTAGTTTTGTAGGCTATTATAACAATTTACCATTTCAATGGTAAAACGATAAGACTATTTATTGTACTTAACAAATTTATAGTATAACTGAATACAAACTAAGTGATTTGTTTGGTAATGTACTATTGAATGTCAGTTGCCTACACAATCGTATATTACTGGCAGCCTAATTATAATTTCACTTAACGTAGAAGCTAAATTCGTAATTTGCTAAATAGAAATGTTTATGAAATTGTATTTTGAACTCCCATCGGATTATTATGCCGCTGTGTTTGAAATATCTAATAGGAAGTGTATTAATAATTATTATATAACTTTGTGTTAATTAGTCAAAGTTAGCACATATCAAAAGGTTAAACGCTAATTACCGCTAAATGAGTTTTATATAGTTTTTGGTTTATAATATTTAGGACTATGTTGATATAAATGTGATTGTAAACACCATTCAATAATGTTAATCACTAGAAATATAAAAATGTAGAAAATGTAACACTAAAATTAAATAAAATTGATAAAAATATAAAATGTTTTACAAAACCACTATAAAAGCTTCCAATGAATAAATATTAACTTTGTGGGAACTATTCTGCAGTTCGTTTGACGCAAGATCACTTATTCATAGAATAGTGTTCACATTTTATGTTTTACATCCTCAAAGAGGAGTGATACAAGAGTATAATATTTTACACCCTTGCTTTCATATCTTTTAGGCATCAAATCGTCCGTTAACAACACTATGAGTTAGAAAAATTCTGTCTCATTTAATAAAATTGTTAAGAAAGATTAATCAAAACCATACAAATAAACCCATAGTGTTTCTTTAGCCTTTTCACCCTTAGCTTACCTTTTCAACAAAGGTTTTTTGCATAACAGCAAAGAAAAGTTCACATGTATGTCGTGTCTTGTTCGTATTATTATGTATTTTGTTATTGTTTAATGTTGCAAGTTCCCATTTAATTGTTTTATGTGTATACCTCGTTTTATTATCTCATAAGATTATTGTTTTTTAAATATATTTAGCACATAAGATGTTTGGGGACAGATATAATAAAATAAAATATACAAACGGGCCACTTCTTATGTTTTATACATAACATACATTTTTGTATGGAACTAATTATAAATTATTCTTGTACCGGGATTCATACATACGACCGCGCCTCTTGTTTATTGCTCCCCGAAGTATTCTAAGCCTAGGTCGTCTCTAAAACTAACGTGATTTACCGCACGTTCACAATAGTACAAAAATTCAGAAGCCTTTACGTGCACGATAAAGCTTAATTATTAATATTCCTAACTCTATTTTACATTATTGTAAAATGGGTCAGCGTCGGGGTTGGATATTGATATAATGACGCAAATTGAAGTCAACTGACCCGACAAACACACTTTTTATAGATCCGATACCATAATACTTTTCGGCCGTTAGACTTTTATAGCTTAATTAATAGATTGAGCCGTAAAGATAGTTCTTTATTAATATTATCACTATAGGTTCCATCTCGAGCTGTATCAGTCTAGTAGATAATTCTAATATATTTTTAATAGCCTGAAAATATAAGTAAGATTTTGTATCAACATAATGGCCTCCAAAAATTTTATCCAACTACGATTTTCTTAACGAAATATTAACTTTGTCTTTTTCAATGTAATAATAAAAGAACGACGAGTAAAAATTTTGGATAAAATCAAAATATAAAATTATACGAAATAAATAATTTTCTATTATGTTCCTGTTATGAAACGAAGGGTTCTCTCCGGCTGTTTAGTAAGCAGGCAATAGATGCAGAAATCCCAAAGCTGAAAGGTTATTTTTTTTAAATTAACACGCTATATACAGGTTTATAGTAATATATGAATAATAACTTCCAAATTCATTATTATTATACTGTATAAAACAACGAAGTATTGAAAATTATAACTAAAACAGAGAAGAAAACTCAGGAAACAAGAAAACCGAGATGCTTTCAGAATAATAGCCGAAACAATTATTGTATTTCACGATTCCGACAAATTAGAGTGAACTTGATATGAAAACACTTTGTATCGTCTTGTATCGTGTACACGTGCTTCTGTATCTTTAAGAGTATTGTAGTAATTAAAGTCTTAATATTTTTTATACTCACCTCTGGCTACTAGAGTCGTCGTTTAGCCGGTTCACTCTTTTTCGGTCAAAGTTAAACCTAATTGTGAATATAGGGCAATCAACTAGGCCGTGTTTAATTATTCAATCAAAAATTTCCCGATCTGTCTATGTTCCAAGTGGATATATAAGGTACTCCATGTAAGTCAGCTTCAAGTATCTGATACTGTCGTAATGTGTTACGACTAAGATATGGTTAGTAAAGAGATACATCGGTACACTTATATCAAGCAAGTTTAAATTCCATCATTTATAATACCTAATATGTTCATATATCATAATATAATAATTTCATTTTGGTTTGGTTTCCTTAAGGTTTGTAAATACAAGGATGATGTCTTCATTTAAATTGATTGATTTTGGTATGATTGTGTTTGATAAACACGCTCTCTCTTATTCTATCCTATCCTATAAGCAATAGATTATACAAAGTATAATATACCAGTGACTGTCATGTATGTGTGTATGTGTGCATGCTAGTAAATAAATTTTAAATGATTAATAACACCCATGCGTAAAGTATAATTACCGATAAATGGCTTGGGTTCGTGTTAGTATATGAACTTTTTTGAACATGACAACTTAACAATTAATAGTATACAAGCCATAAAGTATATTTTACAATTACTCATTAGAATTGTATCGTGCCTAACACAACAGTTCTCTAATGTGAACTAATCCGTATATTACGTCACGCACGTGTTGTGTTTGTTCCTTTGCAATTAAATAAACACGTGGCAAGTATAATCAAGCGATGATTGTTTGTTCGCCTTACGCAAACATGTCCGCAAAGTTAGCAAATTGTCTCAAGTCTCTCTCTTCTTTTTGTCTATGGCGTCAATGATCAATTATCGATTGTCACTGTCAATTATGTCTGCAATTAAAGGCACAGACAAATACTTTTCTTTTGCAATAGGTTGTTTCTGATTACCGTAAAAACTGTTAGGGAAAACTAAGCCAGTACAGTTTACTGTTTGTCATATTTCGCTGGCATATGAGTGGGGTTTAGTTATAACCGTAACCCATGAGGCCAAGCTTCTTAAAGTTTTAATGATATCTAACTTTGAATTTTTTTACAGGTGTACGTAATCGCTCAGGCTGTTGAATGAACATAGAAATGATAAGATATACCCACACAGCAAGGGGTGTCATTAATTTAAATGTACTTAATAAGCAATGATATAAAATAAACTGAAACTACACGTTCCAAGCCAACTGGTCTGAACGACTGGACGATGACTGGAGTATGACCTAACCCTCAAAAAGAATTTAACTAAGAACAAGTGGAACTCTTTTACTAACTTACAAAGCCTATCAACACATCATATCACTTGTAAGAGGATTTCTCAAAAATCATTTGAATTCACAATTAGCTTGTCAAATCGTTACTTTGCCAATTGGTAATCCGTTGTTATTGTCCGATTATTAAGTGATAAGCTTTTGAAATTTCATTTAAGTATTGTTTGTATAAAAAGCTATTAATTTTATATATTTATACATGAGACTGAAATTCAAACATTTTTAAAAGTTTTAATGAATTAAAAGAAGCAGTGGATTAAAAATCATAGCGAGACTAATATAAAAAGTGTCGTAAACATAAAATGCATCTCCAATCACTAGTTCAATCAGATTACTGAAACCGTTTGTCGTCTAGACAAAATTGTCTTTTTATCAGGGTAACTGCGAACAGACATTGCGATAAGATTTTGCTCTTTATAATTTACTTTTGTTAAATATATTATTATTTTATTAAATATATAATTTTGAAAACACTAAAACAAATTTAAACAGTATGGTCTTAGTGGCAAAGTACCTATAGTGCTAAATCGCGCTTATATGCTGAGCGAGGAAAGTACCGGATCACCGGTACTGACTACCAGGCCTACTTATTTCCTCAATAGTTTGTTATGTTTTTTATTAACTAGTAGTTTTATAATTAAACAATTATGATATTTATAGTACAACTATTTTAAACTGTGTTGTTTTTTCGACGACAGTTTCCGCTTGTTAAGCGTAATCAGCATAAAATGTCATGTTGAAGATTCTTCCACATTTTCGTAAAATCAGCAATTTATAATATTAGCTAATGCCAGTTATTCTCATTCGTTTTACGCTCCTGATTTGAGGAGGGGCCGTAAATCTAATATTTTGAATTCGTAATAACATTTTGAGAGTCAACCATGCGAATGACAAAATCACTGTATTTTGAATTACATAGCTAAATAGATAGATATTAGATTTTGATTAGTAGCAACAGTTAAATAGGAACAGATTAATAGGAACATTTTTATATCGTTTACGTCAGTGTTACGGTTATATCTCATCCTTTACGTAAAGATAAATTTATTGATTGTTTATTTCAATTTTATCATTAAAGTAATGGATGGGTTTCTTCACAAGCGTTGGTGCCAATAGATAAGTGATTTTGAATTGAATTTGCTAAAATTTGAAAAAGAAACATCGACTGTTTAATAGGTATTTAAGCCACATGGGTCTAACAGGATACTCGTTGATCAATTAATTAGTTCTCTATACTGGATTTTCCACGTATTACATACTCAGCTTATGTATTGAATCAAAGGGAATGTTCAATACACAGAAAAATCCGATTCTAACCTAGTTATAGAAAAGTTTTTAAGTTAAATTGCTTTAGGACAAGCCAAGCAAGTAACTTCATGGCAGTTGATAGTTCAAACTAAAAGTGATTTACTTGGAATAGCAGCGTGGTTATTTTAAACCCCTATTTTGTCTTCCTCCTAGGGAGCGCGTTGTTTTTATCAACCAATCCCATTTCGTATCCAGGGATTCTATAAAAAATATCTTAAAATTAATAAAACGAAAATACTAAAGAGGCTATCTAAGTCACATGGCTTAGGGAATAGAGAAATGAAAACATAAATATTTCTGGGTTATTTTTAGATTACATTTTACTTGGTTCTATATCAAGTAGTGTTGTAACGCGTTGAAAGCTTTAAATAAATAATCAATAAAACGCATTATGGGCTCCTTTTTCCACATCAAAGCAAATTTTGTATATAAAACAGATGCAACACAATTTAATCTATTCTTAACAATTGAATTAACTCAACATTGTAAATGTAATTTATTAACGCATATCAACATACATTATTGTTTAATCTCGTTTATAGTGGATTAATATAAACAATTTGAAATAGTATTCATTACTGCAACATAACGAATGAAAAGGGAATATACATCCATTTATAATATTTGCATAAAAATTAAAATATGATATGCGTTACTCTTATATATAAACATATATTTATTTATACGTTGTACAATGAATGTGAGTTTGTCTATCATTGTTCGCAATAAAAAAGAAACAAAGCATTTTGCATCTTAAAATTCTGTATAAAATAAATATATAGTATACTCGGCGCGAACAGAAATAAATTGCATTCGCGTGGGTGTTTTATTTGGGCAATATGGCGGTCTTGAACGCACAGCTCAAACAGGCTAGTCATAAATCAATGTCCATCGTCGGTTACGCGAATAAACGTCTGAGTCTCGATGAAGTGCGATGGAATTAGTTTACGAGAAATGTATAAAAGTTTGACAACAAATTAGTTTATTACGTAAACGAACTGTTGCAAACACGAGTTACGTTATTTCGTTTGCGAAATTATATGTGTTGATTTCATATAATTTTGTCAACGATACACTTAATTTAAAATATGTAATCAATTTTGAAATATTATGTCGGGATAATGAAATTTTTGTTTCTGTATTATAAAAAACTTAAATAGGTTAGTTAAGCAATTACATAAAACCGAACATATTTTTCGGGAATCAAAAATGTATATCAAATCATTTCTTCTATGCAACACAACATAAAACCAACCACTTAAGGTATTATGAACTACTGACCCGTTGGATCAATAAAAATCCATACTTAAAAAACTGGCACCACATACGTCTCTATATAAATTATCATAAGTATTGCTTATATTTATTTTATGTTAGAAATATTTTCGTTACATCAGATTCTGTGTTCTGTATCGTTTTTATAAATAATTTGAGTAAATTATAAAGCAAGACTAATTGTATAAATGTAAAATAATATACTATCAAATTATGTGTTATTTTAAACATTAAGTAAATAAATATACAGTCTATTATTTTTATACCAACTCTCAACTTCAACAAAATGAATAAACTGATAATATCTTGTTAAATTAAAAGGTTTTCAATTTGCGAGGATTAAACCTTTGAACTGGATTCCAATAATAAATCCTCTAGCTGTATTAACTACTCAGTTTAATGCTTGACATAATGTTCAATGTTCTTACAGCCATTTATTATTGAAATATTAAGTATTTTACTAGAGTGTTTATGTTTTAATAATATATAATCACCTGTATGTAGCGGCTCGTTTGTTTTTTTAGATAAATATGTGATGAATATATACTCACACAGCAACACCATTGCACACACACACACTTAAATGCTCGTTCTTCACATAATATACTCTACTTGTTCATATGTATATATATATATATATATATATATATATATATATATATATATATATATATATATATTTCTGTTCGTGTTTTTTTTGTTATTGTTTTTCTGATCTTACATTTTAACCTTATTTTGGCTTTATTTTTAATCTATATTTATTGTGTTAACTTTTTTTGTTAAGCTGTATAGGTTTACGAAATAAAAATAAATAATAATTAAATATTATAATCATTACTAGAATAGTGCTTAATAAGACTAAGCAATAGTATATATTTATTTATAGTCCTCCTATAAATAAATATATACTTTTACATACATACAAACTAATGGTTTTTCTGACACTGACCTCCATTGCTGATGATACTTATATATTATCATTTTCACTACAGTTTAATTTTAAAAATTCGAACGTAATATAACTACGACATTCTGATTTTATAGCTTTGACAAATAATAATCAAAGAATAAATTTCAAAAGCGCGATATTACACGGAAAATTTATGAATCTATGTTAAGATATTGCTTTATTGCGTTTGACCCTTTTTCGCGGATTAAAATCAGTCGAGCTTCAAATATAATATAAATTCCTCTTTACATATGAATAATCCTTTGACGGTTGGTATGTGGCTTACGAGATTACAGGGCCAATCTTAGTATTATTTCTTATTTCAGTAAAATATAACCTGAATGGCATTACATTTATATTATAACCTTCAACTCATTCTAAAGCAAGAAGAGACCTATCTTTAAACGTGCGTCCTAATTAAGCAATCTTCAGCGATACGATTAGGCACTAAAATTGAAAAAATGTTATTATTATCGCCAACTTCAAAAGGAGATGGCATCAGTCACAGTAGCCGAGTTTCTTGTCTGCTTCTTCTCAGCGAACACGATGAATCATTTAGATTTAAGACATTTCTAAATGGGCCTATGTACCTTACTCAATAAAAGGATTTTGACTTTGAGTACTTGACTTTGACTTGAGTTTCTGTTCCCCTAACAGTGTTTCCCTAACAGTCTGACAACAAATTAAACTTTCCGAACGTTATTTTATGGTAAAAAATTACATTAAAAATCACATAAATGTTAAGATTTTTTTTTGCAAATTTACAGTGTGAATGCAATTATTATAAGAACATTATCTTTTTATATTCAATCTTCTACGAGTAAATCTACGTTTTTACAACAATTATAATGTACCGTACATGTTATGCATATTTATTTATTTACATTAGGAAGGAATAAAATGAGTATTAGAATATTGATAATCACTAAGGTAGATTAAATAAAGTATTTTCTCTACTATCAAGAATAATACAAATTTAGTTTGTAGCCCATATTACCCTATAGCTCAAGTAAATACGAACCGTGACTTCAAAGGGTTTTGAATAGTTTATTTCAGTTGCTTACAAAATAGTAAGCTATTTTGTAGTAGTAGTCTAGAAAAACTATATCTTTTAGTAATTTAACAAACACTTTTCCTTTCGTCATGTAAATGTCACAAATGGTATGGATAAATTTTATTATGATTTGATCTTTTCTTTGATGTCTTTCATTAACAAAATAAGATTAAAAGTATATTTTTTTTAACTGCTATGGTTGTTATTAAAAAATATGTATATTGTGTGTATTTCTCTAAAAATATTTACAACATATAATATTCAAGTCGTAAGATTTCAGAGACGTCGAAACTTCGTATTCACAGATACTCAATCAATAAAAACAAAATTAGTCTAATTGCACCGTTGTCACTCATGTGTCTCTTTTCATCTGAGCGTTAACACTGTTTGACGGAAAGAGACACAATGATAAGTTCATTGTAGGCCACACCAACAGCGTACCGTGTACAAATATAACTATATTGGAATTTACCAATATTCCAAATGTATAAACTTTTTATTTTTACAGTTTGTTTAATTAGATCAATAATAGAAAAGACAAATGGAAAATCTGCTGAAGAGCGTTGTCTATACCGAAATAATTAGGCGTCTGTGTATTAATTACTACTTTATGCTATGGCAAAGCAAACCTTCAGCCAAGAACATCTCGTAGAGTAGATCAAATAGAGTGATAATTAAAGTAACTGAAAGAAAACCATTAAAGAATCTGAGGCACAGTTTGTAAGAAAATGCTTCTTACATGACAAAAATATAATTAAAAAGCTTTAACTTCAATGGGGTAATAAAGTATTTAGGACACGTAAAAGCTTCGTTAATTACACCCCTAACGACATAGTATATTGTTCCGACGTTATTAAAAGTGTGAAAACTTATGTCGTGTAATGAGACTTACTAAAAGGCTTTCCAGGAATTGACAGTTTCCAACCGTGTGCGTTTACTAGGTCAGATATGCGGTTTACTAGTTCAAACTATATTTAGAAATAACCATAGTAGTGCTTTCTTTGTATGTGTAACATATAAATAACACAAGCTATATATAGCTTACCTTGGGACTAACTTAACTTTGATAATTTTCTGTTCTCAATACATATTTTAATTATATTAATATATGATAAATTATATCGATGATGTTAGAGTTTTTAGTATCGACAGTTACTTTGATCCTCTTTTGCTAAATCTGTTCTTGACATACGGAAGTTACCACGGTGAGGGTTGAGAATTGCTTGTTTCGATTGTTCAATCAAAATCAATATTTATTTTAATACAAACAAATCAAACGGTTTACTTAAAAAAAACATAATGTATCTTTAAATCTAGAAACATTGCCTTAACATTGTTATTTTCTTAAAATATGTAACAGATTCGTAAAGCTGGCAAGCAAATAATAAATATTAATACCTTAACTACAAAGCGATAAACAAATAAATAAGTCAAGCAATGTTGAATTGTAGTGAAAAAAATGCACTTAAACACAATTTCTCAATTTATTTTATTTTAAGCAAACAAAACGGACACACAAAAACACAATACTCGTATAAGAAAACTATATATGACAAATTTACAAAAGCATCCTAAAACATGTTTCTAATATAAATTATTGGTCAATATAAATTTGTTTGCTTACTTTAACTTAAATAATTCAGTACATTATATTTAGTATCTAATTAAATAAATCATTCATAAAATATATTCAATCACACATACCTGATATGTTGTCAGCTATCGATTATAGTTTGTATAGCTTGTAAATGTCTTGACCTAAATAATTCACTATAATTACACTACATAACTTTATACATTTTTCTTAAATATATACAGTTCTAAACATTGGTCCATTCAGGGTACTTCAATATGGTAGAAGATATGAATAGGATGAAATATAAGTCACAATTTTGGTCCAATTTGTTGTAAAAAAAAGGTAAGGATATGGCGTAGGCTAAAACTGAAAACGCTCCGAACAAAAGTTTATAGGTACTTCGAATCCATCACAAACACAACCAATTAAAATCGCTCGTAAAATAAATTAACTTCGGAAAATGCTTCGTTAAACAATAGAAAAAAAGAGAAGATTTTTAAGCGTCAAACATGCTTTTAAGCATTTCGCTCGACTTTTAAAATTACGCATAAAAACTGAGTACATGCGAACATCCGGCCGCACCGTCGCGGTCTGACTGAAAACTGAAGTACGAAGCTTCTATGCTGAAAGTGTTGTGGGAACCCACATTAAACTTTCGTGGGAATGATAAAGATAGCAATATATTAATCCGATACACAGTAATAATATATCGAAAGAAACAACACATTTCTTTTAGACACGTTATTGAATTTATATTGAAACAGCACAATAGAGATTGTGAAATCCATTATTTATCCATTATCGTAATGGATTGGGATGTTTAACGTGAACAGTAGTGTAATCCTATTAATACTAACTACTCGTCTGTTAGTTAAAGCTGTTCAACACAAATTTTAAATGGTTAATCTTTTGCTATCATGTCTAACAGACCTAATAAATTCTTTGCAAGAACATACAACTCTGAGTAAAGTTTAAGGAATTGAAATGCAAATTTATTATATTATTCACCTAACTCGACGTTTCGAGTGCTTTACAAGTGACTCTTGCCGACCCAGAATATATAATATGATCGTATTTATATCTGTTAGAGAAGTTTTATACCCAATGTCAGGCTATATTATAAACTTTATTTGATATATATGTAATATTAATATTACAGTGGTGCTTCTATTTCGTACGTCTCATATTTTGTTAATAGACATCTGATGAGATTTTGGTGCTTACGACTCTTAGGTTAGTCAAATACTTGCTGTTTTCCTTACGATATTTGCCTCCATCGGAGACTCGATGTGTTAATTGTATACATCACAGAGCATGTTACCGCACATAGTAATAAAATTGGGGACCAAAAGAACGACTGAGAGGCGCTTGCTGGTACCATTTCGCTAACACCGATTTTATTAATATTTGTATGTAGTCTAGTTTACTTGAAAAATTGTTTTTGTTTAATAATTAAATAAGCATTGTTTATATGCCCTTTACAGACTAGATATACTCATGTTCTTTAATTTCATCCAAATCAACCATTGAAACAAAAAGGATATAACTCAAGAACATAAGAGTTCTTGAGTTATATATATATATAGCTAAACACAGATTCATGTCGAACATAAATCTGTAAAAAATTTTTTTACATTGCACTCAGTAAAATTATTATGTTTATATTCACTGTTTTTTTGTGATCTAGTTTTAAATATGTTGTGTACATAAAGAACAAAAACGATATAATTATTGATTATATGAATAAAAAATACATTAAAAAATAATTTATTCCAAAAAAAATACAAAGGCATTTATCTGGCCTCACGCAGTCACTAGCCGATGACATTTAGGCTAGCCATCAGTCATCACAGTCCATAGTCTGATATTCCATAAGCTATATATTAAATTGATTGATTGTTTCGTTTCATATTTATTAGATTTATTTTATATAGATAAACATTTTTTAGTTATATCATGCTATTCTGTCCAAAACATCAATTATGATGACATTCATTTATTTGGGCTTTCAATCGAAATCTGCATGGCTCGCGTAAAAATCAATCTGTTGAATAATTCGTTCGGTAAAAGTTCGATAAACAATGTAAATTTTGTTCGGCAAATTGGTTTTCGTTAAATCAAAGAATTGGTTTTGCGGATTACGAAAAAGTTTTTTAAGTGCACAAATCAAATCTTTTAACTCAAATTAATGGATTTTGTTTTTTAATAACTGTCTATTTTAAAATTTGGCCGAGCTCTAGTATAACACATGATTATTTAGTTTGATCATTTTTTTATTTATATTCATTAATGCCTCGTAAGATAAATAATCATAATATAAAATATATTTCATAATTTTGATTCATTATTTTGTCTCATGACCAGGTTGAATTATGGACCAAAGATGGATATTTCTTAGATTTTGAGGTTTCAGGGTGATAGATTTATATAGAATCGACGAATAAAATTCATTAACAATGTTTATTGGCTTATTTATTTAATTGAATTTCGCTTTTATTTATTCCTTTAAAACTTCGTATTATTCCTGAAATAACACTAACGCTTCGCGACATAATTCAGCTTAAAATGTATTAAGTTTGACAATTATTTATGTATTGACTCGTCAAATCAAATAAATCAATTCTTAATTTCTATATAATGAAGAAATAAATTAATTATAAAAAGACGTAATAAACTAAAGCTGAATACAAAAGTTTCTTATCATTTGTATTAGTCCTTTTCATTTGGAAAATATCATAAATAAAAACTGCACATCATTGGGAACAATGAATGGAAACAAAGAACTTTAAAATTGAGTTTTGGTAACATTTACGCCCAAGTTTGACTATTAAGAGTCGTTACTTCCGTAATATTACGGTTACATTGTCACTTCTTACATAACCAACACATGACAGTCTGTTCCATACTTCTGCAATGCAATAATATCACAGATGGATTGTTATAATGTTTTTTGAAGAATTAAAACGTATATACTGTGGGAACAAGTGAAATATATCAAAGGTAACCTTTTTAATAAATAATTATACGTTTCACACATTGGTTAGCCCTAACGTAAACAATTTATGGCTCGTGTTATGGGTGCTAACCACTGATATACTTATAATACTCATTCGTATCAACATTTAGCGGGAAACGAACTCGGGACTACTTAAAATACACTTTCTTAAATTATTCTTAAAACTATGTATAGTTTGTATATTTTATGATTATTTTATAGAACTTACAGTCCTAAATTATTAAACAGTCTAAAAGATGTCATAAGTCTAAAACTCGAGGAAGTGCCATTTAAATAATAATGTACTGACAAACGCTACGACCAACCTCGAATAGCCAATTGATTATTTTTTTTATGGCAGTAGCTATTGATAATATTAATTAATCCGTCCTTAGACCTGTGTGGGCACATTAGTATTGCCACAATAATTAATTGTTGTAGCAAAGTACGATTGAATGGCATTATTACCCAATAATTGCCTTAATCATATTACGTCGGTCAAACCTCAATTTATATCAGTATATTGATTTTGTAATATGATTTTTTCATTATAATAAACAATGCTTTCTCGTGATTAAATTGTATATAATTATGTCAAATTTAAGCTACCAATCGCAGCTATAGCTCAAATACAGGAATACTGTTTAGAATGTAAAATAAAGAAAACACGTGAGCGATGCAAACTATAAGCGACACGAGATACGGTTAATTATTTCTGAAAGGTGATAATCAAGCGAAGCGTTTTACATTCTCTCCGTAGAATTTTGTAAATAAGAAATACGAAGGATACAGCCTTTTCAAGCGCTCGGAGTATATATCCAAAATTGTTATTACAACGATTAGCAGATAGTATTTATAACGATAAATATTATCCAAATCTAGATCCAAACATATTGGTTATCTACACAGTATTATGATTGTTCCGAGCACATCATAAAAGTAAAAGATTCATGAGCAGTAAAGATCTTATGGTTTCCGAATTATAGCGTCATAACCATTTCCAAAATGAGCCAGGTCTTAAATTGCCGCTCCGAAAGAGATTTTTGTTACTATATTGTATTGTTTATAATATTATTAACCTTAATATTTTTATGGAAATAATACATACTAATAGAATAGACATGAAAGTAAATGTAACATTTTTATACTGTGCTATACTTTTTATTAACTATTTAAGCAGAAAGCATTACATAGAAAAAAGTCATTTTCTTTTCTTAATATATCTTAATTGTCAAAAACATTTTAATTGTCAATTTGTCGAAAAGCCTAACAATTGCATAAAGCGATTTTTATAATTAACCAGCTGACGCGGCAAACGTTGTTGTCATATAAATTATTTCTGTTAGTAAAATATTTAGGATGGACAGCCCTTATTTAACTAGTGTTAGGTGTAGTAAAATAGATATTGGCCGATTCTCAGACCTACTCAATATGCTCACAAAATTTTATAAGAATCGGTTAAGCCATTTGGGGTGAGTACGGGAACGAACAATGTAACACGAGAATTTTATATATAAGATTACAGGCAAACTCTACCGAAACGAGAACAAAAAAAAATGGTCCCTATTGATTTATTGATTGTAAATAATTCATCGCATATTGAACATAGCTTTCATCAACATTACAACGTACTTTATTCCTTTCAATTTATAAAAACTTCGAATTATACGTCAATGTTATGCTTTAAATTTAAGTTTAAGTTATTGATTATTTTTATTCAAAAGTACGAGGAAAATTATGTTTTTTATCTGGATTCGTTTGAATAAATAGGGTTTTTTGATTATAATATTGTCGTAGGCAAATAACCGTTTTTCTTAAATTTAATTACTAACTTAAATAATTAATAATCATAAAAATAATAAGTATTTTCTAAAAACACCTAAGCATAAATACCTTATATATATATCTATGTTATTAAAACAATAAACCTATATGAAATATGCAGCTTTTAATGTTTCAGCATCGGTTGTTCACCCTCTAGTTCATAAATAATACTGTACCTGATACTAAGGTGCGATACAGACAATATTAATTGCATTATCAACCTTTTATTAAGAAATGTTCACGTATGAAGAAATAGAGAGATATGAGGAGCTATTGCTTTATTAGTAGTAATTAATTCGTTTAAAATATTTTGCCGTACGTGCGCATTGGGGCGCTTGCTGTAAAAGAGGCCGTAGTAGGTTAAAAAACTACGAAAAATCTTAATCAATTAGGTCTGTTTAAAATTTTGTTGTTTTTGTATACATGTTTCCGTAAAAACCCTTAGCGACATAATTTCTTATTAAATATTAACGAAACCTTCTAAATAACATTGCAAAGGGCTGTTGAGCTTGTTAAGGCCTCTATTGTCTGTAATTATACCGTATTTATTATAGTAACAACCCACAAACTAATTGAACAAAACCGTCACGTTTTCGACCGCAGAGAATCAATATTTGTAGTCCCTTAGCAAATAGTTTGTATGTGAGATACTTTAACCGACTCAAAAATGTGGAGGTTTATAATTGTTAATTGCTTTTAAAGTAATCTGTCAATAAGTGATGACGCGTGTTTTATTGAATAAAAATAAAATGAGTCCAAGGCCTTACACTAACAGCTAAGGGAGGATGCCATTATCTTAAATAATTGCGTTAGGTGACGACGAGCGAGAATCCTGTGGGAAATTACAAATATTACTAGAACTAAACTAAAACTACACACAAACTCATACCTTTTTAATGGCAATGAGTTATTTATTAAAGTATACCTGTTTTGGTTGGTCATTCACGTTAAGCTTAGCAGTGTCGTGTGGAAACACAATAAGGAAAGATAAAAATTGTTATTGCCAAAGTAAATGAGACCCAGCTACTTATATTGAATGAAACACCTTTTAGCGTGTATTGATGGTTCACAGACATGGATTTTAATATTGGTAATACAAAATAATCCGACAAATAAAATACTATGAGAGTCATTATGCACGGTCGATTAGCTCCAAGCAATGCTTGTGTAGCTTGCGTTATGGCTAATACATTCCAATATAGTAAATAATTTATTTATTACCACTATTGCCAAGTGTTACAACAATTTTAAGTTTTAAATCAAGATTTTTTATTGTTTTCAGCATTTAGTATGTAGTATGAAAAAGGTTTACAGAAACAATTCTGTAAACCTTAACAGACAACTATTACATTAAAACATTACATATTTAAACATCTAATATAACTAACATATAAATATAATTTAATATAAAAACTTTGCAATCTAACAGAATACGGTGTAATAGTATTTATTTCTCTCCAGATGGCCAAATAAAACCCTAGGGGTAATAAATCTTCGTAAGCAGTTGCGGAAACAGAGTATTAGACCCTTTTAAACTATGCTGTTGTTACAAATATTATTTTCATGCATTTATATCAAATTGATTTTATTTTAAACATTTTTGTATAATTTTGGTGTTCTGTAAAACTTTTGTCCTTGTCAAGGATTTCTTTATGTGTATAAATATCTTTTATCCTAGAATGTTGAATGTATATGTGATAAATATTGTTACATTAAGAAATAATGTCATTTATTGCAGGGAATTAACTAGAATCTTCGAAATACTCGTATAATTTTTACTCGTTTTTAGTTTATAACACATGGATCCATTGTTTTATATTCTACCATTATAAACCCTACATGATGATTTGGATTGCGAAGTTTATTTTATGTCATTGATATAGCATGTTGTATGCTTGTATGCCCCATGCAAGTAATACAAGAATATACTAATCTACAAAATCATCAAATTCAGATGTTATATGTTTTGAAATATATATTTATTAATCTTTACAACATCGATAAGTTCCTAAATACTTTTAAAACGAAACTGTACCCATGCATACCCCAACACTTACGAATGGTTTAAATATTTGTTTTAAACACGCATGTCATATTAAATTATCGATACTTACTGTGATTTATCGATATTTTATTAATAAAACACGAAACAGTCCCATCGTTTTATAGATTGTTTTCCTTCTTTATTATAAAGGTTATATATGAATGATTCAATGCGACATTTCAATAAAGGTAACGGTAAGTCAGTGCGTCTTTTAACATCAATATTTAACTATAAGGGAATATTTTTTTGTCCAGATTTAATAAAAGACGTTGTAAAAGGGTTGTAAAATTATGTAGGTTTTCCCAGATTCCCACATATACATATAGTTATCGGATTATTTATAAAGAAAACACATCACAAAACACACAAGTATTAGATCAAAATATACGTTGCTGCTGCTACTGTTTCATGGATAATTAGCTTAAAAAATACAATACCATTTTACTATTTGTTCAGTCCATAATGTCATAAAATAATTTTTATTTCGCATTTGTTAATTTGACGTATATTTTATTGTTACATGGCGCTATTTTGAACGAATAAAAATGTTTAGTACTGTAACATGAAACAATTTATTAAGTTGCATTGTAGCGAAAGTAACGAGTTAGGCACGAGCAATTGAATTAGCTACTTCTAACATCACGTGTACCATTGTCCAATACATTTTCCTCTTACAGAACAAGACAGAATTCACTGTTTCATTACAACAAAATGAAAATGATCTCAGATAGAGTAGATTCATTTGTTCTTCGTCACTGTTCTAGCCTGCACATTAAATTGTCACATTAATAATACTTTAGTTATTATTTCAGAAAAAAATGTTAATTTATGAAGAAATTATTTTAACTAACATAAATGTATGGACTTTTTTTGTTTGAAACAAAAAAATATTATTATTATTACATAATTGCTGTATATAAGTCAATATTTGTAATAAACTATCATAACTTTCACATTATAGCTTCATAATAGTTACAGAATTTTAGCGTTTAAAGTCGTATTGATTACACATTTCAAGATAAAATAAGCTCACCGTAAGATGGATAAACAGTGAATTGACCTGTCTGATCTAGTATAATATCTAGTGCCATTCACGACTTCAGTTATCATTACTTAAATAGAATACATGCAGAGCCCAGGGACCTCCCAAGGTCCCTGATATGCGAAAGTAGTTTAATTCAATAAACGTCAGTGCAATTCTATGTTATGCATCTCAAATATTACTCTCTCGAGCTTTTGGGTAAACTCAACTCGCAAAATTGGTTATAATTAAGTATATGTATGAGGTTATAGTTTGAATGTTGTCTTAATCAGATGCAAATAGAATAAAATATATTAAATTTGGCAGGTCAAGCATAGTGGCATGCCCTTTAACGTAACCAATTATCGATAAGAGACACGAAAATATATTTAATTATATTGTTGGCAAAGCTGGTTTATGACTACCTTTAGAACCGTCACAGAACATTGGAGCAATAAAAATGTAATAAACAGTATATATAAAACTTTTCGTCGTTATAAAACATGTTGATCCAAAGTACATGTAATAGTCATGTCATAGATTGTGTTTCTATGCCTTAATAACCATACCTTGTGTGTCACCTGGAGGTCCCAAGTTCACATTAAATATCGCTTATATTTAATCAAAGAAACACATAAAAACATTAAGAGGATATATACTATTAGCGTTTATGCTACGCTTTTAATGTCCTTTTAACGCCTAATGAAATGGTCATTATTATTTCTGCAGGAACCCGATCCATCAATATCATTACATCAATAAAAAGTGTTACACCATAATGGAGCGATTATACTTGTCATTAGATTTGTATAAAAAAATAACTATATGATTTTAAATAGCACAATTTGTAGCAATTGTATGCAAAAAGGTCTTTAAAATTCAATAGTGGTACTAAATATGTAACGTATATTCAAACGTTATCGGAAAAATATCTCCGAAAACCATCTTAAATTTCCCAACCTGTGTCAAATGTGCGTAGTTAATAAATCATTTTCCACGACCCTTCATGATAAGCGACACTCGATAGACTATTTATGAATAATGTATGATGCATTTAGTTAAGTCGTGCTCTAAATCATTCTCACGAGATACGTGTAAAAGTTTTATGAACATTTATAACTATATGCCGTTGATCCCACTAAAGTCAACAACTGTGAAAATCAGATTTTTTATGATTCTGTTTTTTTAGACGGTTCAGACCTTTAGAGTTCAGATTTTTAGAGTTTTGTATGATGAAAAGACTTGTTGGCTATTTTGTAAATTATTGGATGCAATAGTATGTGAATTGTTATTTGTTGTGTTAGCACCTAAATAGCAATAATTTTATGTACTTTTTGCATTATAGTTAAATTTTATTAGGTTAATTTTGCCTGGTTGCCTGTTCGTATGCGACCAAAATAGAGAAGAAGCAGGCAAGAAACTCAGCGTGGTTGTTTTATTGTTAAGGTCCCTGTTAACAAGGTTTTGGAGCAAGGCCAAACTTGGAGCAAATTCATTCTCAAACTTTTTTTATCATGATCTGATATTTCATTAAATTCCATTTATAAAGGCTTCTGTTTTACTTTAGTTAAGCATATGTTTGCATTGTGTTTTGTATCAGTGGTACAAAAACAGTTTTTGTATAGTCTTATCCCCAATATCGAGAACTTGTGTATTAGCGTTGGTTATACTTTTTAGTAATAGAAACAAGTTTAATTTTTCCTAGAAAACGATTCTAAAACTTCTTAACACTTTATCCTGCGAAGATCCTTATTTATAAACCAGGTGGAATACGGTGATAGTTTGTAGGTATAGTGATGTGTAGGTCTGTGTAGACTCAGTAGCAGTTGGTTCCTATCGTTGTTCAAACATATCATCAGCCATTCTTAGAACATCCGTGGCGCACAACTGTGCGTTTTAAAGGCAGTTTCTGCCGTGCACCACCTCTTTTTGGAACCAACTGCCAGCGCAGTTATTCCCAAGCCTCTACGATTTGGGGACCTTCAAAAAAGAGCGTTTCTCTTCCTTAAAGGCCGGCAACTCACCTGTAAGCCTCCAAACGTTGCAGGTGTCCATGGGCGCCGGTTGGCACATCACTCGTACCGCCTGCCCGTTTGCCTCTTCCATAAAGAAAATCCATTTTACATTGGCCTCCTCCATTCATCTCCAACTCGATCGGTATTAGGCGTGGCAACCATTAACAGGCCATAAGCGTTGTTCTAATGTCGTCTGACCATATAATTGGTCGTCATCCTGCCGGTCTTTTGCTCTGCCTGGCTCTTCACATAAATCTACACAAATTTAACAATTATATATGAAGGTTGAACAAAATTTTTCGCAACGTTAAATACTCGATCAATCTCGTTGGGTAGATAAGGTTGCGATATTAATAGTAGCGGTAACAGAGCGTAATTATCACAAATTATCTTGTTGCCCATCGAACCATTACTAATTGCCCTAGAACTTGATACGCGTACGTCATTCGAATGACGACCAAAACTTTATAAACCACTGAAACTTTATGCCAAGTGAAGTGTATACTTTCATTTGCCTGCAAATTAGAAGCGTATGATTTTCGAGTTAACGGAAAATGTTATTGCCTTGTTTTATTCATAAATTCGTTTCAATGACTTCTAGTTCCTAACTGTACTTTATTCTCGTGGTATTTAGATCATTCGAACCACCACTACAACACACTTTCACCAAAAATCTTATTTATTAATAATTTCATTATTAATCACAATTTCAGAATAAATTATTTTCATTTTGTGAATGAATCTAAATTTAAATCCAAAAATGCCTAGTTAGTCGCACAGTATTTATTGTTTCTTATGTTATTTGTAACTATAATAATACAATTCATATAACGATTAGTAATTGCTTTTTATACATATCAATGTAAATTTTCTCTTAAATTTAACCTTTACAGTATAAAATACAAATTCTAGTCCTATTTCTATATCTTTATAAAAATCCAAAACATATATTTTTACCATAGATCAGAGATAATAAGGATATATAAAAATGTATGTAGAGAGTAGAATAATAAAGAAAATTATTTTCATAATTGAAAGGTTATACGAAATACCAACGAGTTACTATTTATCTAAAATTACACTCGCATCGAGTGATAGATCACTATGAAAGTAATCTAAACCTAATGGATGTTAATTCATCGTATGACGTCATTGTTGTAAAGACAATAGATGTGAGGGAACTGACAGCACTCTTTCCTACGGACTCAATAAGGAACGAATGAGATAATGTATTGTCTCTTAATACGATACTGGAAAAGTACAAAAGGTTTTTTTAATGCGAATACCTTTTTATTATATTACGGATGTACGAAGCAGGCATATTTTTTATACGTAGATATAAAAAGTGGTCGAACGAATATGTCGAAGGAGCTATAATGTAGCTTTGCTTATTTATAGTATATGTAGTTTATCAGTTTTGTTAGCACCCATAACATAAGCTATAAATCGCTTACCTTGAGACTAAACGACCGTGCGTGAGATCCTATAAAAAGTCATATAAATATACCTACATGCTATTCGCGGCACCAAAAATATCATAGATAAATGTAAATAGGCTGAAGATAACTACTAAATTCAAAGCTATCAATGCCACCGAGACTGTAGAATATCAATTCCCAACTTAGTAGAATTCACTGTATAAATTTGACACTGAAACAAAATCATTATAATAACTAACAAAGTCTTGATGTCTTCATTAAAATGTTCCGTTTTAATAATCCCTGTAGAACGATACCGTTGGGATTATTAATTTGAAAAGCTTTTGCAATCGCCATGTTATTCTTACGCTGAAATTAAACGTAGTAAAATTATTTTTATCGTTTACAATGTTTATTTTCTTATAAATAGGTAATGTTCATATTAATAATAATATGCATTTGTAATTTTACTTTTGTCTCATAGTTTTATACATATTATGGGTTAAAATATGAAAATTGTTTTTTTTTTCGATTAAACATATTAAATAATTATTATAAACCAACCCATGAGGTACCAGCAACAACGTAACATTCAATTTTTTAAATATATTCATTTTGATTAAGGTAATGCTGCTTATTTTTGGGTAGTTGGGTTGGTATCGGCGTCCACCATCTCGTTATCCCATTATGCTTTACTGGCGTGGTTCGTTCTTCAAATCGTGTTTTAGCAGTTCCCTCTCCAAACACAACATTGATATTGCGAGGTTTTTCTGTCTGTGTACCAGCTTATTTAAAAAAAACTAATGCTCGATAATTATTAAATGAACCACCACTAGGTGCAATCTAAAAAGTTTCACTGAAAATTTCAAACCAAGAAGTTTCTATGTCCCTAAGTTTTAACATGATAACATAACTAGTATTTAAAAACGTTCCCTAGTTTATTTCAAAGTATGTTAACAAATCACATATACCAGAACAGTACTGATATCCAAGACAAAACGGTTTTAAAGGTTAACATCGTTCATAGTTCGGTCACACAAGCCACAGGCATTGTCCCGAAAATAATTTAGATTAGTTTTTTGATTGTTTTGTTTTGTCGTCGCGTAACTGAACTAAATAGTAGTTAAATTAATCTTGTTTTTTTATTCTTATGTGTGTTAATGCTATCGATGGCTGAAAAATAGTTTCAATTTCAAAATAAAAGAAAACGCGATTAATTAAAAAAAAAATCCTTCTCTTTTGTGAAGATTATTAATCTCGCTATGATGACTAAATTTGAATCATAAAGAAGTCATAAATAATCAACCCAGACTGTAAAACCAATGTGAAACAATGTTTCAGTAAATTTTAGTACTATTGATACGTGAATCGCAATTCAAACAGTCGCCAATTAACCTAATTAATCTTTCCCTTTTAATTACACATGAAATAAAAATACAATGTCAAATATTTCCATTACCTCAATATGACCCAGATTCTTAATTATGGCATAGCTGACAGATTCCAGTTACTAAATAATTTCGTTAAATAATGCTGAAAAAGGTTATTCGAGAAATATATAAAAAAACAGTGTTGCGATCTTTTTTTTAAATAAGAAAATTGAACTTATAATATTGTTATGGCTTATGACAATTAATTTCACATGAGTAATTTTTAAATTAGGTGTCTTCTTCTCTTCCTCTCTGCCTCACCAACAAGTGAAGATTGACAATCAGCTTCCCGGCAACCTCTCTATCTTCAGTTCTGCAGAATAGCACCGCACCGCAAGCTATTTGGCAACCACGACTTCTGCCAACTTTCCTTATTAAAGTAAGTTAAGTTAATATTCAATATTTGTTCAATTGTTTTATTAATAAAACAGGGTGAACAAGCCTTACTTAAGGGTATGAAAAATAGATGTTGGCCGATTCACAAACCTGCTGAATACGCGTATAAATTTGGTGAAAATCAGTCAAGCCTTTTCAGAGGAGTACGGTAATTCACACTGTGACAGGAAAATTTTATATATAAGATAATGAGACTTATTATACGGAATTCTAAAAAAGTATTATAATATGGACATTATTAAAATTTTATGATAATTATATTTTTTTTGATATACTACAAAGCACAGTAATAGAGGAATGTTGAGAGCGATTCAGCTGGACTTTTTCAACGTGCGCCATTAACTGTTGCTTTTACGGTGAAAGCAAACATCGTGAGGAAACATGTCTTAAAATCGAGGACAAACGTCAGGCACGGAAGGCTTATCTGATCGTAATAATAATAGAAACGGGAGCCCTCGATTATTATATTATTTGAAATAATTTATTTGTTGGTATGCTTTTGTGTCTTAGATAATAATGGCAAAATAGAAATTATTGGATTCGATTTAGCAATTGCTTTTTTTATGTAAGAGGAGGCAAACGAGCAGGCGGGTCACTTCGAGTGATGTGCCAAGCACCGCCCATGGACAGCTGCACGCAAGGAGCATACTGTTATTCATATGTATAAGTAGTAACAAAATGTTAATTTTATAGTCTATATTAGTAGCGCCACCTATGTGTACTTATATTGTTGTACTTGTAACACTGTTTAAAATAAAAGTCAGTCAGTTAAGAAAATTCAACGTGTTTTAATTAATAGGTTATGGGCAATTCCATGTGTTTTCAATAGTTGATAGTATAAAGCAAGTAATTACAGTTGAAAATAGTTGAACTTTCTAATATGATAACATGGCTAAATTCAAAGCATTCCGAAACTCAAAGGTCGCGAAAATTACGACGAGTGGAGCTATGCAGTTGAGAATTTGTTGGTGCTTGAAAACATGGCGAACTACATAAACCCTGAATCGAAAGTAGGTTCCCGAAAGCCTATCGAGGATGCTAAAACTAAAGCCAAATTAGTTTTGAAATACATCTTTAGAGTTATGGCAGAAACTGAAAGATATGTTTGACGATTCCGGTTTTTCTAGAAAAATATCCTTGCTACGGCATTTAATCTCGTTGCGACGGGAAAATTGCAAGTCCATGACTTTATATGTGACGCAAGTAGTCGAGACAGCACAGAGATTAAAAGGAGCAAGATTTGCTATTACGGAAGAATGGATGGTATTATTGTTGTTAGCAGGTTTGCCAGACAAGTTTTCGCCAATGATTATGGCCATTGATCACTCCGGCATAATAATTACCACAGACGTAAATAAATCGAAATTAATTGATATGGAGGTTTCAAATACTGTGATGGACACCAGTAGTGCTGCATTCGCTGCAAACAAAACATCACAACATAAATCGAAAAAAAATTGGCGGCACGTCAAAAATATTAACCTCAAAAATTACAACAAGTGACAAGACCGTGTCATGCTATAAATGTAAACAAGTTGGTCATTACCGAAACCAGTGTCCATTATTGCAAAAAAATAAGCAATCGAATGCTTTGAGGGTGGTATTATTGAACGAAGAATATAAGAAAAGCGAATGGTACGTCGACAGCGGTGCAAGTGTTCACATGACGGCTAATAAGTAGTGGATAAACAATGCGAATTATTCCTAAGTTATCAAAAATCACCGTCGCGAACGATATGAAAGTATCAGTGTTGTGTTTCGGCGACGTACATATATCGACTGATTATAATATTACAGTAATGCATTCCAATCTTAACAACAAACTTGTTGTCAGTGAGTTAATTGATCAAAAATGGGAATAAAGTTGTTTTTGAAGTTAGTCACTGTTATATTCGCAACTAGAAGAATGAGCTGGTGGCCACAGCAAAATTAAATAATGGAGTATACAAGCTAAACATAAAAGTAGCAGATTGTATGTTGGCAGCACCAGCTGTAGCAAGTGCAGAGCTTTGGCATAGGTGGTTAGCACACATTAACTGTAGTGATTTAAACAAAATGAAGAATGGTGTTGTGGATGGATTGTCTTATCTTGTTACATGTCAAAGAATAAATGTGTGACTTTCACATGTTGGACAAAAGAGTACAGAAACACTACAGATAATACATGCTGATGTATGTGGTGCAATGGAAACAAAATCCATTGGCGGTGCACAATATTTTGTAGTGTTAATTGATGACTATAGTCATATGTTTTCCATATATTTCCTAAAACACAAGAGTGAAGATTTTAAACATTCCAAGATTTTAAAGCTATGGTTGAAAACCAGCAGAATAAAAGAATAAAGATTATACTTACACTATATACTTGTAGGTTTTTCAGAAACAGTAAAGGGTTATTGAATATATGATCCCAAAAGAAATATTGTCACTGTGAAGAGAGATATTATAGTGAAGAAAAGGTAATATGGATATAACATTATGTTAAACATTCCACTCTAAGAATGTTGTTTGCACTCAGTGTACAGTGAGACATGAGATTACTGGTAAACAATGTGTTATTAAATTAAAGTGTGATAATCAAAGTGCATTAAAATTGGCAACGAGTCATCAGGCACATAATAGATTTAAGCATATTGATGTGAGGTTTCACTATGTCAAAGATGCAATTAAAAATAATTTAATTAAAATTGAATACATTCCAACTCAAGAAATGCCCGCTGACTTGTTGACAAAAGGTTTGTTATAAACTAAGCATTATAAGTTCATGGAGATGACGGGAATTGTAAGTAAATAAAACATGTCATTTGTACAATACAAACTTTTATATTTTGTTAAGTGGGGATGTTATTCATATGTATAAGTAGAAACAAAATGTAAATTTTATAGTCTAGTTTTAGTAGCACCACATATGTGTACTTTGTAACACAGTTTAAAATAAAAGTCAGTCAGTTATGAAAATTCATTGTGTTTTAATTAAGACTTACAAGTGAGTTTCCGGCCTTTGAAGATGAGGAACGCTCATTTTTTGAAGGTCCCCAGGTCGTAGTGGCTCGGGAATACCTACGCTGGCAGCTGGTTCCACAAAGAGGTGGTGCAAATACAGAAAAATAAAAAAAAATCAATTATTTTTTATATATATTTTACAATATACAGTTTGATAGACTAACATAAACATGAATAGTTGTAGTGTACTATAGCAAACAAATATTTGATGCTGTAACATCAAATACTTCTGACAAATAAATAAAATTGTTTAATTATTGGAATTTCGTTTAACCATAATCTTTTCTATATACTTTAATATTATATATGTATTTAATAAACGGGCAGTATTATTAATATAAAGCCTTCAAGGCAATCACAAAAAAGTAACAGGGCATTGAAAGAAAGTAGTAGTATTGCTTATAAAGAAGAATATTCTAATGTTAACAGCTAAACAGCATTTATATATCAATGTAAACAATTTAGCACTTAAGCCAATATACATGTTGTGAATCGGACATTCACCGTCTCATGCTATAATTACAGAAATCCCAGCTTACTACGGCTTACCAGTTCAGGAGAATGCATATTATAGGTGACAAACTCTAATGTCTATTGGAATGTTGTATTATCATCGCCTGGTATTATTTGACGAACTAAGTAAATATTACCTACTATAAAACGTGTAAATATATAACGTGTATGAAATTTGGCGTTTCCCACGTTAAAAGAAAAAAACGCTTATCTGACGTGCAAGTTATGTTTAAACTTGGGGACATTTTAGTTTCAAATAAATAAATAGCTAATCATATTGAAAACAGTACAGATATAAAGAATTCTGTGCTAGGATTCTGTACTGTAATGTAATGATTAAGCTTTCTCTCTGTCTTCTTTGCTTTCTTTATTTTTCTTTTATCGTATGAGTGGCCAATACACGTATATTTCCCATTTGAAATCATTTTTTTTTTGTATGTCAGCGCCTCGTAACAGGGACACCTGCGCTTGGTAAGCAAAATGACTCATTCTAAAAACAAGTGCAAAACGCAGCACCAAAGACACCTGTATGTACCCGATTCTATTAAACCTAATGCTTTTCAGTCCTGATCTCTTCACGGCTGAGCTAAGCTCGCCAACAAGCCGTTGCTGAGCTGTAAAATCCTCCAGGCCAACACCGAGATCCCACACCAAAAAAAATCTTTTGATCTCAGAAGAGAGCTAGAAGTCGTGAAGGACGAAACACTCCTGCGTTATTAAAACGCTCCGAGTTTATTAAATAATAAACATCTGATATAAACATGACTACTTAATTATAAAAGCTTTAACATATTATTAACGACACAATAAACTTCCATTTGCCCACAACAGAAGCCATATTCTTTCAATAAACAACAGTGTAAATTGTCAATGTTTGCGGTGCGGTTGTTTTCGCTGAGTAAATAGCGATCATTCATTATTCACTCCGGCAAACGTTGATGCTATTACATATACATATGTGTAATTGTCAATATGTATTAATAAAGTAAATAAAGGCTATAGGAAATTACAAAATGGACTAATAGGTAAGTTTTGGAGGAATTAAGGTGTGCATTACCTTCAAAATGAAGGACCATTACCGTTAAGAAGTTGTACTGGAGGTCGAGAGAAGTTTGGATTGTTGTTAGTTCATAGATATCACTAAATACTCCGTGCCAAAACGGTAGGTTAATCAAGTTTGTTGCACAGGCAAGTTGAGATCATTACTTGCCACATCCTAATTCCAGACATCTATTAATAGCCGCGATTTCAAAGTTTTAATGTGCGGAACTGGATAAAATTTATTTAATATCTGTTACGTCCGTGTTACGTATCACAATTTGTACAAACCAAAAATCAGATTAATAAAACTATTTGTAAGTACAAAATTTCTTTCCGATAACTAAGTTGGTGTTTCTCTGGTTAGCGAGGGCAATCCACAGCCGAAGAACAGTAATGAAGTATGGAACTAGATGTAAGATTTGGATACAGCAGTACTGGGGGCTGGACGTTGGTACATTAGATGTTGTTTGGTTTTGTTTTTAACAAGTTTATATGAATGAAACAAAGTAATAATTGAGTGGTATTGTATCAAAGGCGGCTAAGGTCTTAAGCTATTCTTCGGTAAACTAAAAAAAATGTTTTCTCCTAAAATGTGCAACTGCTGAAAAATATATGAACTATAATTATAATCTATGGGTATTTGGTTTCCATGGTAACAAGCAGATAATGTGATAAAGCTTAAGATTAAGCTACCAACCTTTTTTTTATTGGCCATAGTAACCCCCAGAAAAGATTTCTGCCTTTGATTTTAAAATAAATAATTATCCAATATTTAAATCATACCAGGTTGATGTGACATTAAACTTGTTAAAACTTATCTTGTGTTTATATATAGCGGTTAACTTCTATTATTTTATAGCCTACACTGCACAATAACACAGATTACATATTAATTAGAAAAATAAAAAAAGAACTAAAAATTGCGTAATTACATAGAATATAAAACTTAACTAAAATACATAAAGTGAAGTGAAAAATTTATATATCTAATAAAGAAAAACAACTAATGTTATCTATGTTTCTTTGAATTTCATTAATTCACTGCTATTACCAGCCACTTTATGTTTATTTAATCAAAAGAAGTGGTTACGCGTATATGCCAATCCCTAATTTGTTCAAGAGAGCGATTCATGCTTTTCGATAAACTATATGATAAAACTCAATGTATCCTCCATATATCCAGAGTTGTATACCTCATAAGTAAACAATAAGTGAAGAGATTTATATAAGTAAATTTAGGTGATAAGTGATATGATATGACTACATTATGTATATAGAATTTCCACATTCTCAGCACAAAACAAACAAATCCTGTATAAATAAGTGTTCATGCTCGTAGGGACTGATTAATTTTTAATATTAATGATGTCTGTCAAAAAGTTTACATGTTCCATGTGATGTTCCGCATCGTAAGCATGAAGTTAAAGCACTCGAGACTTTTATGAATTGTTTGAAGTACGACTAAAAACATCGAAAAACTTCATGTTATGAAGGAGTTGCATTACGTATAAAACATGAATATGTTTCAATATTACGTATTTATAAAATACTTTATGTCTAAAAACTATAACTATATATATACTCGTAGTGATTGTGTTGTTGATCGATTGTTAGCAATACTGATTCTACTTCGGAGTTGGCTACAACTATTTTGTACCACTATGACTTACAGTACAAAAAACCATAATAAGGAAACCTGGTTAAATTATTTATAAAACTAACTCTGTTTAAAACCTTACTGTACTTACATTCTTGTTCTTGAATATATTATCGCAGCCGGGCCCCGCAGCTCCGAGGAATTGACTTTCCTGTGTGTTTGAATAGTGTTTACTATTACTATAATATATAAAGGAAAAGGCAGCGAGACCCCGCTGGGAGGTGTGACTGTAACTGAGATTATAATTTATCAAAAATCAACCGACGCTATTAGTCCAACGCTTGGCAAAGAATGTATACAGAAACGTCCCCCGCGAATGTAGCCCGATTTAGGTTAAAAAAAATCCTTGTTCTCGGCAGGTTTGTGGGTTGCAACATGCAATAGGCTAACATAGCAAAGCGCATCCATTATAATAAGCTTAAAATGCTACTGCACCTGCACACCTTTGTAATGGATCGACAATATTTGCGTAGGCAGTTTGGTTTTAATGGTAGGAAAAGGCCCCATGATGATTAGGACTCGACTGGTAGCAGCAGCATTCTCAAAGAATAGGCTGGATTGTTTTATAATGAGGCAACTTTTTAAAAGAACAAAGTCAATGTTTTGTATTTTTCTAATTGAATCTTAAATAAATATTCAAATGCGCATAGATATACATACCTGCCTAAACACGATCGTGATTTTCGTAACTTAGAACATTGGGTACGAAATAGTTCTAGTGCAGCCTGCAGGCTACATGTAAGAGGCGTCAGACGCAACATAGCGCGCAAAACCACGTTCGAGCGTCTATCTTAAATAGAAGTGTTTTGGAATGGAACAAGATGCCGCGTTGCTGAAAGTATGCCTTTAAAATTGAAACATCGCTATGGGTTAATTAACCATCACAACCATAGGATTTGATGTCGAGACCCTATGTTCTTTACAACGGTGTGTAAAGTCTTAGATTATCAACCGAATAGTTAAAAAACTATGAGTTAGTGATATCAAGTAATATACAAATAATATCTCCTTAAGAGATTGCGTAAGAGCTTAAGTTAAGAACTAACAAATGGGTAGGATTAGAGAGTAACATTAAATCTCCGGGAGAATTGAGCCATTAAAGTGGCTCAGAATGCCAAGCGATGTATTGCTGACTGATCTTGATAAATTACGCAACAATGGCACCTTAATAAAATCAGTGTTATCAAAATTGTAAAATCTTATTTAATTAAAAACGAAGATTTACAGAAGTTTCCTAAATTAAACCAGTAGACATCTTACTTGTGAAACTATGAAATAACAATGGTAGTGTAAAAATTGACGATTCAAAAGTGTATTTATAAAGACCTACTTGAATAAATATATTTTGAGTTTGAGTTTGAATACTTGAATGTCACTTATTAATATAAAAAAGAAATAATGTATTTACTACAAGATTTTGATTTATGCATACACCAATATATACCATTAGCATGGAGGGACTATATGAAGCCGAGGTACAACCACAACCACAGCCACTAACCGCAACAACCACACGATAATTTCTATGAAACACCTCACTTTAGGTCTATTATATATCGGCGGGATGTAATACAGATTAAATGATACTTCTCTCCGTTTGTTCACTAAAACCAACGTCTCGGCATAGTACTAAATCCGCATACGATTAAAAAACAATTTACCAAGTCCGGTCTGGAACGTGTTTAAATCATGTTTGTATAACAAGTGTTGCTGAATAAATCCTTAACTTAAAGTTCAGTCAACGGACAAAGTCCTTTAACTTCCACCTAACATAATTATGCAAGCTAATTTTTTACACCCCTAAATATATACGCAAGAGAAATCGATCAATAAAAACCATACTGGTATTTTATACAAGCAAATGCTGTATACATACAAACATATTAGAATATTGAGCATATTTTATATACATAACCCATATAATTTATGTAAGTAAGTATATTAAGACAACCGAGTTCTTTAAAATTGTAAAACCTTAAAGTTTTTAAGCCAAAAGCTCTTATTAGATAGCTCCTTTATATGTTATTAAGCTTAACAAATGTTTTAAAAGGTTTTGTTAGCCTTTGGTGCAATATAACATTTATGCAAATTGATTCTCACGAAAATCGACTTCTTGTAAGGAAATTTATGCCACATTTTCAGCTGAAACAACGCAGATCTATATGAATAAAGATGAAGATTGTACACCTGAATTAATGATTTTGACGTGTTTATTCCTTTTGAATAAAATACTATTGAGCTTCACGAAACGAAGTTATTATCGTTGTATTTTTAAGAGCATTTTAAGATGTAAAAGTATTAATAGTTTAAAAACCAAAGTAAAACTAATAACTTGTATGATCAAAACTACAATAATAAGATTTATACTTTTACAAATAGATATTAATTAATTACAAATACAATATTTATAACAAATATCTATTTATTGTTGAAGATAGTTTACAAAATTGGAATTATATGAACATATTGACAATATAATAATGTAATACGATTTTAATTTTACTGCTACTAACATTAAAGAAATAACAGTATTTCTTCACATTAATCAGTGAAAATATTCTTGATGTTAAAATTCTTGAATTTGTGACAAAATGAAACATGGTGTAAATTTCAATCCAGATATCTGACCCAAATTTGAATATTCAGCCAAATCACAGACCACGATTAGGCCAGTTCCGATGAAAATAAACTATTACTATTAGTAGTAGTAACATTATTTTATTAGTATTTTTTTTGAGACATTTTTATCTTGTTTTTCTTCAGATCCCGGCTTTTCAAGAGAACACTCCTAATTGAATTTAGCGAGAACTGGGGTTTGAACCAGAATAACATGGAAAGAATGTTCTAACTCCTATGTTACTGTATATTTTTGCCGAATCTTGATAAAGTTCATTACTAGTACTTAGTAATATTAAAAAAAGCATTTATGGTAATATAAACATTGGAATATGGAAACACAATGATGGAATACGACATTACCATAACAAAAAGTGTTGCATGCGATGGCGGATTTCAAAGCCTTTTGCACTAATAGCGACGACGATGCACTAGAGTTTGTTTGGACCGGGTCAAAGGTTAAAGAACCCTCGCATGCAACTTACATTAACATGAATCTACGAAGTTTTTAATAATCATATTATTATAATTCCCAAATAATGTATAGTTGAATTAATTTCGTTTACATCGTTATTTTAAGAATTGGTACTTACATTGGTGAACAACCTCGTTGAGAAACAATACAAACAATAATTAATGAAACAAATTCAGTTCAAAAACAAAATAATAATAAAACATTTCCGATAAAATTTAAAATCTCCCAACGTTAACTTCCTTATATTGATAGGTTGTGTGAAAATAATCCACTATTTACTTCGTATTTCATGTTTAAAATAGCGAGCCTTACTTTAAATTTATTGATGGAGGATATCCGGTAGATAACGCTGTCTAGCCACAACTAATTTAAGGCTTTCGGGGCACACTATACATATCGTTACGTATTTAGCTCACAGGGTAATGACCCTAAATACAATAATCATAGCGACCTTTTATTTAAAATTTTCAATAATTTATTTGAGCTTTTACATTTTAAATATAACTATTAACATAGGTATTGATTACTTGTTGTTACGTGCTTAAATCTGTGTCAAAAGTTAGACACACATTGTTTCATTAACTTAACAATAAAGAAGGGTTAGATTTTTGCTATTAATTACAATATGTCACAGACATCCATTAAACGGTCCATCATTAAATGGCTGGTCAAATAAAAAGCAATTAGGTATAAAATTCGAGGAACATCGAAAACTAATTAACAGGGCTAGACAGCAATGGTAACAGCATTCGCAAACAATCATGTTGCTAGTATACAATGGATTCTAATTGCAAATTGCCTACCTGCTACGTTGCGAGCTAAATACTGAGCTTCAGTGGATTCACGTGTCTATGCGACGCTTTTGAATTGTTAAGCTTTTTTCTTTTTTCAAAGTTTAGTGTTCGCTTTTGTTTCCGGTAAGCGGAAAGTACTGATTAAATGTGGAAATATTAATTAACTGTTTAATTGTAAAATATCCTTTTAAATTTAAATAATAAAAAGAAAAATATATAATAAGTAACAAAAATTATACATTTATAAAAAAAAACAATAAACAACCGTAGCGCATAGTCTGCAAGATGAATGATCATCGGTGTATAGACACAAAATGCACTATATTGCCTCTATACACAGATGTAGAAATGAAACGAACTTTGATACAGAATATTAAATGAAAAAGTCAAACGTACCGAAATGATAATTTTTAATTAACATTACACACTCCATATTTAACATATATTTACAATGGAAAAATATTTTATTCGTTCTTTGAATGTAACTGCATAATTATGTACAATATGAAATAAGTCCCCTATTCAGTGGTCAAATGGAATAGAGAAATACCTACGTCCCAAATGAATAAAATGGAGTTTTATACCAAGTTGTATTATGTAGATCGTAGCGCTTATAAAACCTCCGCAGGGGCTTGAAAGACTGAGAAATAGGATTTATTTAAAATATTTGATATTAAAACAAATGTTCTTATAAAACTGTGCTTAAACGATTTATAAATATGATGTAGATAATAATTTTCTGATGTTTTATTTTGTGAGAGTTAATTATATTTCATTTAAATGTATGTATGGGCGGCGACTTCACCTTTACTGTGAGTCTCCTGCTCGTTTGTCCCCTTTCTATAAAAAAAAATGAATTTCTACTATACTATTATCAATAAGATAAGTAGTTAGTAGTTATACATTTAAATTCTATGCGATGATATCTATAGACATAAATGCGGTGGTAGGAAATGATTTCTTAAAAATCTTTTGTTTCAATTCCAGCTGCGGGAATAATGTTTGACATAAATATTTTCCTATTCTGTACAACATTCAAAAGGTGAAAAGTTTATTTATAATATTTTATAAAAACGCGTCATCACATCGATATTTCCTTTATCAGCTACGTGTCGAGTGAACTTGAATGATTAATTAAGCTACACAATGCTTTTTTCACCCGAAAGAAATATAACATCCGTGACATGTAACAATGTGACATTTTATATTCTATTGTCTGATACGGGTCGCAACAAGCCGCAAGGCATCTTACCCTTGAACCTTAGAATCTCTGGAGTGCTTAAGATTTTTACTTCAAGTTTTTCCTCTAAAATTCTTTAAATATTCCATAGTTTCGTAGTTACATGACTCAAAGGGTCCAGGTTAAATTTCCGGCATGATTCATATTTGTGTGATGAACATATTTATTGTGTGTTCTAAGTGTTTTATTACTTTTTATTACTTCTATAATGAATGCTTAATACAAAATAAAACACAAAACAGTAACAGATTTTACATACATACTCACCAACATCATAAACATAAAATTTAAAGAAACATACAAAAAATATACAATGGAAACAAATATACAATAATATACTAACCTAACCTAAACCTCATTAATAGCATTATATACTAAATTACGTACATGTAGTGTGTAACAGGGGTAGTGACATTGGTATATATAAAAAGGGAAATACAACTTGTTAGATTCCATCGTTTTTTTGTAAATTCTGTAAACCCGAAATAGGAATTGCTGTATATATTTTAATTTGAAATCATGTAGCTATATTTTCTAAAACTTTTCTTAATTATCATTACGAAATCCACAGCCCAATTATAATAATTGTTACAATCAAAGAATTTAAAAAAAATCATCTCTCATTGAACCTCTACGAAGGTTCATTGCGAGATGAAATGAGTTAATATTCATTGGCAACGTCTTTGAGCATTTCCTTTATCCGTAACAAAGCTTAACGTTTTGTTCTGATGAAAGAGAAATATTAGACATTAATTTTGCCAAAGCTTGTTATAATTATTCCACAAATTAACCAATGCGGAACATAGAACTTGAATACTAACACTCTGTTAAAATACAAGATTTACTAAAACACAGATTCGGATTTTAATCACTTAGTTAGTTTTACGATGCGCTTATATAAACTGAGTTGGTTGTGTCTGAATCATCTTAGCTATATCAGATAATAAAAAGCTCCTCAGGCACTTTCTGGATGTACACAAGTGATGGCTAAGTATTAGCGATATATTATTATATTTTATTTTTATTAATTTATTATATTACATACTTATTACATTATAAATAAGCAGTAAACTATATCTTAACAAACCACAAAACTAAAACAAATTTTAAATGTTTGGTGCATGTGGCAGAGTATAATTCTGGGGGCATTTTGTCGCTGAATTGCAATGCTGAGCGAGAAAAGCACCAGCTCTTCGAATACTGGTACTAAATATTTTATTATAGATCAGAATGTTTAAATTATTATTACGTGAACTGCTATAACTCTCATATGCCAATAGAATATACGTTTACGGTCTCTCTCAGGATTTGAACCGTCATGATCAAGAGTTGAACATATAATAAGTACCAATAAATTGGTATGTATTACATAGAGCTTGGTGCTCAATATATAATTTTAACTCACAAAGTTACAGAAAAAAAATACCAAAAATAAATTTACTTATCGTATAAACTGTTTTAATGTTCACAAGTACTCTAATATTAATTTAAAGCGATATGTAATCTATTAACTTAAAATGCTAAAGACGTTGAATATAATTTTTTTTATAAAGTTACTTGACCCTACAAAAAATTAATGCAAACGTATTAAAATTAAACAAAACGAATATTTATTAAAACTAACACATGACGTGAAATTTTTTTATATGCATTAGTTCATTAAATACATTTTTACCAAACTATTAGCGTTAAGTGTTCGACTTGAAATATCGACCCAATATGTAAAGAAGTAGGTCACAGGTTAACTTGCTATTTCCGTGGGTATTTTTCGGAAATCGCCCTACCGGCACGAACACTATGAATTAACATAAATACGTTTTTAAATATTTACGATTTCCAACATGCTTATGAATGAAAAATATTCACAGGTTGTACATTTTAAGAAGATTTTTTTTCCATTTTTTATTGCCATATTTTTTAATTAATTTTGATTAATGTAACGATGCTGTTACAAATGTGTCATGTGTAAATGCACACGTGTCTCAAAAAATCTTATTAAGTATTTAATCTGTTCATTTGATCATATATTTAATATGTTAAAGAATACATATGCATATTTATTTAAATCCGCGGAAATTATTTTGTCAATTCCCAGTCCAATATAAAAAGAATATTTCTGTTTTATTTGTACATATATTTATGTACTATTTATTTATTTCACATCAAAACTGAAATGAATCTTCTTTCAGAGTAGAGCAAAGTTTAGTAATATCTATTGGCACTAGAATTAGCCATATTTTTGTGTTTAAATAATATAATATTATACTAACTAAATAGTTAATATTATTATGTATTTTGATTAATAAAACTTTACAATTCTCATTTAACTAGATTTTTTATCTTTTCACCTAGATGGCTGTGAACATTAAAAACTCTCAGAAATAAATAATGAAAAATTGTTACAGTTGGTTTCGATGATAATACACAGATGGCGTTATAACGCCTTTCGTATATCGAGGACAGACTTGAAGGAAGCTTTTTAATTGTTACTTACTTTTAACTATATCTAATAGATCGCGTGAATTACAGCTAAGTGTTTCTATGTATTTGTACGCAATATTTATCTCAAAACACAGATGGCGTTGAACAAAATAACAAAAAAAGCTATTACGTTTCAGTTTTATTTTAGAGTGAAATAAAAATTATTAGTTTAGGCAAGCCTAACGACAGAACCGCTCTGTAGAAAATATAGATGTTTTTCACGATACACATAGTAAGCTCGTAAAGAAGAGGGACCCTCGTTATGTTAACATCTCTTTCAATGTCATCTCGATAAGAGTACTTAGTTGTTTTAGCATACAGCCCCCAGAGGGCGCTCAACTTGCAAAATATATTATTTTGTCACATTTACTGTATATAAGAGAATACTCTTAGATTTTTTATATCACTATATGCATGTAAATAATTAAATAACCAAATTCCAATTCATCAATGCAGTTGATTGCTTGTTATTACATAGAAAGGTGCATAAAAAAACAAGGATATTTTTTAAGACTTTATTACGTCATTCATTTCAAACTACACCTTCAAAACTGTATTGATTATAACTACTTTAAGCTATAACATTACCTAACATTTGACCGAAACCTAATGTTTTATGAAAAATTTTGACACGTTTCAAGACTTCCAAGAGATTTTCCCATACTAAGTATTCATTCCATTATATACTTACTACGTTAAATATTAAACACGTGAGGAATGTACAGTAAAAATGTATGTCTCGATTATATTATATAAAGCAAGGTAATATTATATAAAGCAAGGTAAGTACACAATACATTTACTGATTATATATTTTATTTGCCATAATTGTTAATAAAAGGAATGTAAGTAACAAAGATAAGTTTCTGTAGAGCGTTAATTATAAATAATTGACATCATATCAAATTGATCAAATCTATTTTTTTTGTTTTCCGAGTTAATTAAATAGTATTTATTTTTACACAATAATTCGATGTACTATTACTATAAGTTGATCGAAATATTGTCATTAAAATTATTTAAATATTTCTACTGTAATTTCCTCACACAACTTAGTGGTAAAACGGTTTAATTAAGGCACTCGAAACCTTGAGAATTATCTTGTAACAAGGGTTTTTTTTTTGTTTCTTCCAGTGATTAATCAAGTATAGGATTTAACGTATATTTGAATGTAATGTATGTTATATAACAAATAATTCTCAAGTCTACGAAATGCCTTACATAATGTTAAAATTAATGTTTCGCTTGCAGAAGCTGCATTGCGGTGGCTTAGTACATATTAAAACGTCTCACATACATAAAATTCGCTCGTTCCCATATACAACTATTACTAACGATATACACGTAACAAAAAAATATGTTAAAAGTGTATTTTTAAGTCTCAAACGTAGTGTTAGTCAAAATCAGGTACAAAAATATAATTAACTGAATCGCAGAGGAAGAATTTGAGATCACTTATGTAACCCTTACAACCCAGATTTTTCAAACATATTCTAATCCAGTGTTAAACTAAATCACAGTAAACAATTTTAACCTTAAATGCGATTAATGTATTGGACCATTTTACCCAAAAAGAAAACCTCTTTACAAGGTCCATATATATTTCTACTTACATCTAATGTAACAAAAAATATAAATAAGTCAAGGTGATTGTTACTTAACATGTGCACTCTTCTATTTGATCTTACGCGTATGTGCGGTAACTAATTCACAAACGCAGTCCGTTGGACAGGCGTTTTTGCTAATTCAACCTTAACAAAGACACTTCTTAAAGCTAAGGGGGTGAAAAATCTAAACTACAGTGCAAACTGTATCAAGTACAAAATTATATAGATCAGTTGGTACTAAATTAGTAGTGTCGTGCCAGCCTAACGATGACTCATTCTATCGAGTCAACGAACGGTATATTTCATATGTTTCAGTTATTTGTGCTTTAGTACATAAACAGAATTAGGCCATTCGATATTTACAAAAAGAAACACAGTACCAACCAATTAACTTATCGTCTATCAATTAATAAGATAAATATTGTTTAAATATCTTAGTGATAAGCTACATCAAACCATGTTATACAGATAATATGAAATAAATTACGATTACATACTAATAAATAATACAGGCTGCGGTCGGGACTAGCATAAAAAATGAGCGCAATACGAAAGCCCCTTAAGCTACTCTAACTCTTTGGTATTAACTGGGCACTAACCTATTTCTAGATAGGTCCTAATGTATCAAAATCGTTAATATTTACACTCGCCTTGGTGCGATGCGAACGCAAAAAATAATTGGTGTCTCCTGGGTTTTCAAGGCCAGGATGAAACGGATAGAAAAAAAAACCAGTGGTATCCACGGGTTCCGATGGCTCAAAGCATGACAGCTGGTAGTGGGGTTGACAGGGCCATATGCTCTGCGCCCCTAACGGGCAGCCTTTGAGCTGTGACGTAATGCCTCATCAGAGCTGGTACCGTTGGAAAGGCAGTTGAAGCCCCGCCCAGCGTGTATCCATCACCCCCACGACATATACGCATGTGCATAAAGCCACGTGTAGACCTGGAAATTAAAAATAAACTTCTGTTGATTCATTTATATAATAAAAAACTTTAGGAAACAATTTACCTTATATAACAATTATTATTTTATAAGTCAGTTATTACTTTAAGCTCGTATGAAATAATTTTTAAGAAATATTTACTCACTTTAAACTAAGAGAATAATCATGTTTGGCCGATTCACTATTTCGTACTAAGAATGCGCCCTCTTCCGCATCTCTCAATAGACTCTCAGCTTCAACGCGAGACAACGTTCCATGATACCACCTGTAATGTGGAAGAAATAAAAATCAGTTGATTAAAATTTTTGACTACTAAAAGTATATAGTAAAAAATTACATATTGATTTAATTGCCTGTGCTTTTATTAGCGGAATTTCATAATATAAATAAAATTTACCCTTGACGGTCAAGTGGAAGTGATGCATCAACCAAATCTCGAGGCGGCGCGATCGGACCCAAATTTAAATGTAATCCTTTAGATCCGTTGGAGCCACTGCTACCGCTATTGAAATTCAATGTCAGCTTTTCTCGATGTTTATCTGGAATATAAAAAATACATCTTACTCACAATAAAGCTTTGAGGTTACATTACGGAAGCAATATAAGTCACTTTCCATTATCTGTCACACGGGAGTCTATCAAAAACTCCTAAGTTGACTGAACGTTTACAAATTGCCTGCAATGTGGAAGAAAAGTTCCCCAGTAAGGCACTCAAGTGAATTAAATATAAGGGCGTCCGACTAGAACATTTCGTGTGGTTCAATCTGGACTCATATATCTAAATCGGTTTATTATTCTGAGTACGTCACGTCAAATTAGGAGAGCCTTTAATATAATGTGACAGTCCCTTTTACCAACAAATAGGCAATTTGGAAATTAGTTATAAGGAAAAAGTTACCTTGGTTTAAGTCTTGAACGCTTTGGCTTGATGAAGCGTTCGATATTGCATCACCAAAATCACTGTTTAGTTGTAAAGACTGGCCCCGCAACTTCCGACGTAGTTTTGGCATATCAAATGGCAAGGTACGTAGATCGACTTCAGCTTCAGCCCGCCGTCTACGTAGTTTTGGCATATCAAACGGAAGATCGGACAGGTCCGCAGATTCGTCTTTACGAGCTTCCTCTGTGTTACTATTTTTGAAATTAATAAACGCGTTTCTCGAATCAACCCCTTCACGGGAGTGAATTGAAATACCACTGTCAGAACCTTGAATCTCTGTATCCCCAGGTGTAGAATGTCTAAAAGTGAGGTTCAATAAGTTCCGATTTTGTAAAGCCCGCCGTTTGGGCTTAGCCACAATTTCAACGGTAGTTTGTACAGTAGTATTTCCTGTTTCAACGTCCTCAGGAGAAACTTTTTGTGAATTGTTATTTTTATTATTATCTGACGTTTCCGATGCTGGCTCTTGTGAAGATTTGTCAGATATAGGGCTTAAAATATGCAGTTTACCCGGATGATGCCCGAACCCCGTCAATTGCATGTGGTGTGATTTAGCAAATGGAACGTTCCCTGAATCCGAGCTGTGGGAGCTGAGAGAAGAAGAATGTCGGCCTTCAGAACTACTACTACTTCTATCACCTTCGCTATTGCTGCTTCTTAGTGATTCCATACTTCCTCCACTACTGCTTGTTGCCATACTCTCAGTGCTCGAATACTTTCGACGAGGGCGCACTATACCGGGCCTGCCTTTAAACTCCATTATAGGGCCGACCCCCTTTGGCCCTGAATACCGATTCAACTCTGGGGTGTCTGAATCGGAAGTGGGTCGACCCTTAATCTCTAAAAAAATACCGTCCTTTGATTGTCCTCTTTCATCGTCACCATCGCGGGACTCTCGGGATGAATCCCTGAGTCTCTGACCAAGGTCTAGGTCAGTGGAGACAGATGCCTTGGCGTCTGTCATGCTTGCATCACTGCTTGTAGGCGTGTCTCGTGGCCGTAATGATTTAACGGGCAATCTTAAATCTTTCAAACGGGGATGTGCTGGCTGAGACTGCGGTAGATTAGGAGCACTCTTAATACTATTCATCGCAGAGCCATCTTTTTGTTGGAATTTTGTCGGCAGTGGCGCTGTTGACGGAGGGGATGGTGTATAACCTCGTAACGGTAATTGTGAAGTTGATGCTGTTCTATCCTCTTCGTCAATAATGTGTACTTTTTTTAAGTCTTCGGATAATGTCGTTGGGTTTGTTTCATTTTCTCTCTTTTGACGTATAGTGGGAATCTTGGAACGTCTTACACTATCCGTTTTCATGGTCACCTTGCGGCGGCCGTTATAATCAGGCTCACTGCGTTCAACGGCTTCAAATGCAGATTGCGCCGAAGATATAAGTTTACGTTCCTCGGCTTGTAATAGTGCCGGGTGATTGCTGACACGATCAAAATCGTCCAAGTCATCATCAGAGCGGGCAATTTTGCAGTCAAAGGCAGTCTCATATATCTGTCGAGTGGTCATCTCTTGTGGCCAGCGGGGCAGAGGCGCCGGCACATAAAAAACACTGCGAGACGCGCGGTGCTCATCTACATCTTCGGGCGCGGCGCATGCGCAGCCGGCCGCGTCGCGCCCACGGCGCCTCGGCGGCATCCACGCGCTCTCGCCAGACGAAGATGACGATCGCTCTAGCTCACGAAAGCCATCTTCAGCCACGGAGAAACGTTTTGGCAGATTTGGTCTTTGAGCTACGTGCGGGGCGTCAAGGCTTGCTGACTTCCTATATCTCGGACCTCGGGACGATGCTGTTGAGGATGCTGCAGCCGCCGGGGCTGGAGCTGGTGCAGAAGTTTTAAACAGATCGCCGTAATAGTATGGACTAGGATTTCTGCGAGGTGCGTTTGCGTATCGTGGATCAGAACGTCCACTGTCGGGCGAATGCAAGGACGGTGCAGTTGCAAATGGATCGAATTCACCAAATTCGTCGTCTTCCTCCTCCTCTTCAGTAGACGAAGATCGATCGTCTGTAGATGATTCTGAAACAAATAAGGATAAATAATTATTTCTCTTCTCGGTTTCGATAAATAAACCGCTAAGAGGTACAAAGCTTCAAAATTTAAGAGCGTTTTGTGAATAAAATGTGAGTAATGATGTCGAAACCTACTTGTCTGCGTCTACGAATCGTCTCAAGTGGAACATTAAAAAATAACAATAGACAAAACTCATATGCATTTTATGCATATGAGTTTTGTGTATTGTCTATACGTATATAACGTCATTCCCGAATTTAAGCCGTAAAACCTTGGTGTCTGTTTAAAAGATTATCGAATATAGATACAAAAGGATTACGGTCATATCACCGCGATATAGAAGCAGTTATGATAATTCTAAGAAATGCTCAAGGTAGATTTTCCTCAGGCCTTTCTAGAGTCCATAGATATGAAAAAATTTATTTTTATTTTTCCTTCATTCATTTAACCAAATAGCTATCAACTCAACTCGCCTTGCCGTACAGTCTTGTCACTAGAGTTAATCCCAATTTCTGATTGGTTACCCAAAATCATTTATTATAGGGGTGTGTAATATGACGTCATTACGTGACGTAATTACTTTTCCGCGTGACTGGACGTGTAGCCTACGAACACGAATTTATTTAATTGACACGATTTACATGTCTAATGTCTTTTCGAACTGTTTCCTCCCGTCTAAGTTTAGATTAAATGTGACCATCAATCAGTGGAAAAATTATTATTAATTTGTTAAATAATGTTTTCAACTTTTGTTTTGTATTTGAAGATCAAATGCTTTGCGGAGAGAAGAGGTAAACGTATGAGAATAGCTGTAACATGACATCATAAATTCAATATACCGGAAATCCGTTTAACGTTTATTTTAATGGCCATAACACAATCCAGTAGCAATGTAAACCGGTTTCATAAAGAAAGGCATAAATGAACTTGTGAATATAACTACTGTATAGCCACGGCAGATCGTTAGGGTTCTCTAAAATAAATGTATTTTTTTAAGTTCGTCCAGCTGCACGGTCGTTATAAAATAATAATACTACAGCTTTGAATAACGGTTTGTATTGTGATTTTTTTTCATATTAAATTGATAAGGTTTTATATTTAAAGATTTACCTACAGTACTGTAATTGTTTTTCGTTTTTTTTAATCTGAGTTTCTTGCCTGATTCTTCTCAGCTTGGTCGCGTACGAACAGGCGTAGTCATTGAGTTATAAGACGATACAATAATATGCTCCTGTGTACTTTACTGAATAAAGAGATTTTGACTTTGACTTTTCAGACAGAACTGATTGACATGTTAACTAATTTATATTTTTATTCCAGATATAATGAATGTATACATATTTATAAATATCGATTATATTATAAACTACATAGTGGTATTATAATTTACCGCTGTGGAATACAATAGAAATACTCATTTATTACGTCCGAGGATTTTTTTCAGTCTAGACGAACAGTGCCTGATTAAAAGTTACCATTGTTCGTCACTAGTGCAGGTTTTATATAGCCTAATTGTGAATTTCCAATCGACTGCCTACATCCTTGTGGGACATTATCAAACATTTTTTCAGTAAAAAAAGATTATATGTAAACAAATATTATAAAAATGTTGCGAAACGTAATAAACTTTTAGTTTATTTAAAGAACGAAGCGTGGTAAAATCATACTAGAGAAGAGAATGATATAATTAGTCTCCATTCATTTGAGAGTATACACAATACGGGACATAAAGCTTTTATATATTAAATTAAAAACGTGAAATATATCTTTATTCAAGTAGGTCTTTATAAAGACACTGTTGAATAGTCAATTTTTACACTACCACCGCAAAAATAATATGATCTCGTATACGAAATCCAGCCTGCTTATATAATAATTCATAGCTCGTCTTGATGAAAATAAGAAAAATTTAAGTTTTTTCTTTAGGTCTAGTCTGGAGACGAGAACAATGGTTGTAACAAGTCTACTGTGATTGTAACCGAAAGAATAGACGCTTAGCTCTCATTCCTTAGATATGAGATTAAGTTTTACGCTATAAAAATAGCTACAATTTTTCTAAAAGATGAAAATCTTGAAACTTCTTAGCGTTAACGTTTAAGAATTGTATTGCAAAGGGTGTTTTTTTTATAAAATAACGATAAGTGTGCCTCATAAATAAAGATTTTGTGTACGGTGGATTTGCATATTACGAAGTATTTTGACCTTTGTGATTTTTAATTATACAAAGTCTAATTACCTGACTCGTAGTACGGTTGGGAGCGATGTCTCAAAGGCCTCTCCTGTAGAGGCGCAGAGGGCGCTGGCTCGGGTGGTGACTCAACAGAACCTTCTGGCGCGCTCTCGGGACTTCGCCTCGACTCTGGTGCGGATAAATCGAAATCCGTTCGTCTCGCTGATTCGTAGTCAGCGCGTCGCCTCGCCGAACCTGCGTTGAAAGCTCGCCGACCCGAATCCCGGTCGTATTCCCTTCCAAAGTATTTTCTGGATTCGTATTCGTAGGAACGTCTCTCGAAGTCGTAGTTTTGACGTCTAGAATCGTATCGCCATTTGGTGTCAGGGGAGCGGCGCGGCTCTCTTGAGCGGCGCTTATGTTGTGGTGATCTTCGGGCTGTGTCCCGAGGTGTACAGTATGCTTCTAAAAACTCGACCTGTAACAATTGACAGCTGTTAATTTTGTGAAATACATTACAACAAAAACAATTCTTTAAGAAACTACAAAAAAGTATGACTCATATCAACAGATATATCGTGTTTTGAATTTGTTCAAATATGTTTGTGTGAATCGTCGTGTTTATATATTTACCTAAGCTTTGTTAACGTTAGCGATAATTTAAAAAAGGCGATTTTATAACTAATAAACATTTTACATACCGACCGAGTTACACAAGTACTTTTCGTTAAAACAATATTCTATAACTATATATTTTTGCACGTACTAAACAAGGTACACTCTAAAACTAAATATTCCTAAGCTAAATATTCAAATAAGCGCGGAAAGAAGCCTTTCATCACGAAGGTCGATTATGTGGCAGTGTAAAGTGGTAATAAAATGCAGCGGTCACATATCCGTACACCGTAACGGTCGCTTAGATGTCCTCTCCCCTCGTACGATCATTATTAGGGACCATTCCTGTTTATGAGAATGAGCATAAAGAATATACATACGAGATATTGTACACGATTAGGTGATAAAGTTTGTCTCTTAAAATATCAGAGGTTTCATTCAAATACTTAACAGATTTATGATTTTAATCTCTACTATTGTTAATTTAATACGTTTTCATGTTAAACTGCAAGTAGACTAAAGCACCAAATACCTTGCTAAGCACCCGACCTCGAAACATTTACGTAAACATGAGTTGAATGTACTGTGTTATGCAATTCTTGCGAAAAAATATCGACACCCATTATTTTACTAACGTATACACAAGAAATAATTGTTTGGTCGGTAATTGGTGTAATTATTTTCACGTCATTAAATATAAGTCTTGAAAAAGTAAAAAAGGGTATCACCGGTTTCACTGCCCGGAGGCTTTTCTTTATTCAAACTTCATCGAGAGGCTTTGATGCATTGTATCACGGTACCTAAGTACCTACATGTATATTTACATAATTAATGGACCGGTTCACCCTCAATTCGCGTCTAGAGATTTTATTTGCATATTTTGTTTTGACGCTTAATTAGAGTACTGGAGGCTTTTATTGTATTACAATAGCTCATTAAAACTTGAAGGATATATCATAAACTGGTAACGTATACGTTATTACTGGTAAATGTTTATACGCACTAAGAATAAATAAAATAAATAATTGCCGATATTTAGTCGCCTAATATATATTGTAAAAGATTCTAAATTTAAATTATGTAATGATTTTAAACACTGTATGGTACTGGGTGTTAGATTGAACCAGCTGTGGGAAATAGCCAATTAGATTATCAATATACTTCCCGTTGTATTTACCAATTCAAATCAATGTTAGCCCCGAATCGGAAGGGTTCTCTGAAAGCATCTGATTGAATACTGCTCAAACACAATTCGTGAAATTGTGAGGGTTTAATGGTACACTACTGCTCGCTTTCTGGTACAACTAAACAAGCCTATAGCATGATTGTAAAGCGTACTCAATAATGTATTAGACACATTATTTTAGAATAGTATACATATGTATAACAGCTATGAGAAGGTTTGATGTATAACTATAAGTGTTTATTGCTATATAAAATAAGGTTGTCTCAATTAACAAAATAATTGAAATCGAATGAAAATAAATCGCATTAATAATCAAATAAATTGGAAACACCAAATTTTACTCAAACGGACCAAACTGAGTCATCTTATTATCTATATCATATCGAGGATAACATTGATAAACAATAATCTGCTTTCATAGCCACTTGATATAGTTAACATCATAGTGATTATCTATACACCGTGTTATTCTTGTCACGGGCAAGGAATCTTAGGGATTTTTTTTGGCAAAAAGGCCTAGAACATTTCCTAAATGTTACATGACATCGTAATGACACCGAGACCAGCAACGTATTCCGAATTCTCACAAAGAAATTTGTATATTTTATGTAATTAATAAAATAGAAATAACTGGCTTAAAGTGTGCAAAAGTGCGCAGCGTCGCAAATTTCAAATCTATGTTATACGTATAAAGTCAAAAAATATTAAACGTAATATTTTGTTACTATGAGCGCATGCTTAACATGATAAAAATTTGAGGCAATAGATTAAAGAGTGATTCACCGCGAATAAACGTTTGACAGACACGCGCTTCAATTTATGATTGTAAATAGTATCTAATAGTAAACAAACTCCTTTGATTTTCGGAGTCGTTGTGACCCCATTAGTTCCTATATTACAGCTATATGAAACTTTTCTTTGTTGGTACTAAATTACTAAACTATGGAGAATAAATAGATATACTCTACAGTCTATATGAAATGAAAAAAATCCAAAATATATATAGAAAGCTTAATTCCGGGTTCGCTATGAGTAATCCAGTATTAAGGATGTGGGACAACTTTCAGACGGCCACATGACTCAGCCCGGCGATGTATAAATACCGGAGACACGCCTCCTGGCTCGCCGAACTAAAATAGTTCATTGCAGTGTCGTATAACATAAATAAATGCCTCGCAATGTCTGTGATATGTTTAGTTCTCTACACATATATCAAATCTTGTGAATTTTAAATGAGGAAAGTAACCTTGGCGTTATAAAAATAAATTGGAATGCACACTTTCTTACATCTTGTATGTGTAGTCAGCCCCCATTTATAATGGTACATGATTTTTGAAAATGAATATTGGAATCAGAATACAGACGTTGCGGTCAATCCTACATCGCCAAACCTTGTCTGGTCACGTTCTGCAAACCAGAAGCCGCAAACAGGTCTAACTGAATTAAACGCTGTCCTTCCTTTTATTCTTTTCACTCTCACAAAACCCGCAGACGTGCTCTTCTCTTGTTTTATACGCTCTAGCTGATGTTTGACGTCTAGTCACACAACAGACATTTTAATGCGCCGTCATTGACAATTGTATAATATCACGTTTCTGACAACCTAAACTCATCTAACTTCACTAAATTAGACACACAATTGTTGTAAATGACAAAACAGGCGGAGGAAATAAGCTTAATTACGAAGTTGCCAGTCCGAATCGTCCAGGCCTGGGGTCTTAAGTAGACCCTTACGGAGGAAACAATTAAGGAAATTTTCAACGCTCCTTAGCAATGTACTTAATGGGAATTATGTTTATTTCTTATCTAAATAACTTTGTCTCAACTCATCTGAGAATGAAGGACGCGTTATTCTTCAAGACTCGTCACATTCCCATTGTCATTATTTAAAGGAACTTTGAAAAGCCCATTCAACGATTTGAATGCGTGTTCATGACATAAGGAAAGACCGGATGGTGAGATAAATCATTATGAATGACGAAAGGACTATCCTTATTTGAGAGCAGCTGAGTAAGCAAATTGTTTCAGAATGAAACATCTGTTCTCCTGTTAGGAAAAAAACGTTTATTGTTAAACAGATACTTTTTCGAAACATATCTAAAAGATACGCGAAAACAAACTTTGCTCTTTGAACTTGTAACAGAGTTAAGTCAACCCGGGGGATTGTTGGGGTCCTAATCAATACCCACTAGTGCTTCGTAAACAATGTTATATTAAAGAGAATACAGTTAACGATTGTAGCGCTTTTGTTGCTGACTGGGAATACTTGATATGGCTTAATTCGAGAGCCTTTCTCAAATGTCCTCTCCTATGTGGGGAACTGTGGTAGCAACTAACTACGTGGTCAGTACCTTAGGTACGCATAACTTGTCCGGCGTTTAAGACCGGTTTTGAAGGACGACAATTTGGAAGACAAACAAAACGACATTGCTAACTCTCGCCCACTGCTTCGCTTTTATTATTCGGATAAAAATTGGCTCTATCATATATACACTAATATATACAACAGTTATATACTAGATCTATGCTAGGTATGTCAAAATATTTGTGAAATATATGTTAATAATACACGGTACTCATTTAAGACAATGGCTTAAAGATCATTTATCGTATAAAAGTTATATAATGTTATGTTTAGAAGGCATTAATTTAAATGTTATGTAATTATTGCTATTTTGTTAATAGAAACTATTAAGAATGTTCACCTATAATAATATTCTCATAGCTATTAACATTCGAGATTTGTTTTACAATCGAAATTCCATATGAGTTTCACCTAATCTTTGTTCAGGTTAAGATAAACAGTAGCTTCTTATCATAATAATGATTTACATTTGTATGATGTGTATTCGACTTATAACGATGCATTAAAACAATTTCAATATGATAACAAACTCACCATTTGCACAACTAAAATACTGTGGGCCAACTGTCTCATCTTCGACATCAACTTCTTATTAGTAGGCATTTTGATATTCTATGCAATCCACAGTACAGCATCCAACGCATCGACCGTTTCACTAAACGCACACACACTTATAACTTATCAAGAACTGACACTTTCACAAATTTCCTTACTTACAGTTTTATTGTCTTTTTACAAATTAATTACACGCGTTGGCAGTATAACTGCGTTATAAACGCTTTAAACTATTTGGTTGACTACTTGAATAGTCCAACCGTGGAGTGTAGACTGACAACAGTTCTCAAACACTATACGCGAATGTGTAAAACGGTGACTCATCGGCCCCGCATACTGTTTACCAAGCTTGAGTCATCGTGCGGCAGTATGCCACTAAGCATACAAGCGCTTTAATAGCGCCACTCAATAATCCAAACGTTAAACAATACACATTCTTTAAGCTTTGTAGCGCTTTATTGTGCGTTGTCGACTCCATTAATACCTCGGTTCCGCACGTGTCTATTCTATAGCTATGCTATAGTGAACTGTATTTGGTTGTGTTAAAACATATAATCATTTTAAATGAAAGTTGCCAGGGAAACGAAACGTAAACTTTCGCGTTTAAAACCCGACTTGTTATGTTAGATTACAAACGACTAGGTCGAATGCCGTTTTAAGGTCGTTTTCGAGATACATACTTAAAATATCGCGTCTAAATTTATGCTTTAAATACTAAATGACTAATCGTATAGTGGCAGGAGTTTGGCCTTAATTTTAGCGATTTTAATAATTACTTTATAAACAAACATTACATTATTAACGCTGTATAAAGATATGTGAATTACTGTGATACTTACTAGACTTGTGTTTGCTTTGACGTTCTGCTAATTAAATTATGACTATATTGATATTAAACTGCACGGAAACTTTACTAACGTACGAAGCTGCGATGAGATCATTGGTAAATAACAATAAAGCTACAATAAGGCATCGATATTCCTATAAGATAACATCGTTCTTATAATTTTACAAATATTCAATAGAGAATTAAATGTAACTACATTCATAAGTTTCTCTATTGTTTGTAATGACTTAAAATTACGATCTAGCCTATAATAATACTAATGTATTATTTATATATTATAAGAATAGAGTCCATAAACTCTATTATGGGATAACACTTTTTCATATGTTCTTTTTAATTGTCGAACATATTTAACACTTACTAATTAGACATTCCACTAACACACTACACTAACTAGGTATGTTTCTTCTGTTTTTGTCTTCACAATAAACCCCTGGTGTCTAGAAGCTGAAGAAAATGTTCCCGTTTGCGTGATGTACGAGACTTATTTCATGAGCCCCGGTAATCCTCTTTATGGTAGTGACCTCTATTTTACAGACCCGTTAGAGGTCATTTTTAATATAACAGGGAGCTAATGCCAATACAATGTCTATAAGTAGCCTTTTTTGGACACGCTGCAGGCTCGGTTGACCTTGTTGGTGCAGCACTAAAACTAGCTAGCATAGGTTCCGGGCATGAGGACTTGTTTGTACAGTAATGTTTTGTTAGATACCGATACTGCAGGTGTGGAGAGCAACCATTTGATATAACATTTGATTGTATTTGGTGTTTATTTTTGACATGAGCCTTCCATAAAACTTTGTCATAGATGCGTTGCCGAATTTCCGAAAGGCTTTTTGTAACTCTATTAAAATTACTAAGCAACAAAAATACTTTTTTTTTCATTGAATACCTAAATATCTTTTCATATTTTAAAACAATTGTATTATATTAACATAAACGTATGTATGTATTTTAATAAAAAGTATATTAAAATAATAAAAAAAAAAATTTACTAGGTTTTCTTAAATTAATAAAAAGAACGCTCTTACTTAGTAGTAAGATATACAACAAGAAAAAAATATTGTGGTAATTCACATTCAAGCTTAGCTTAGATAAGCCGAAATATGTGTAAACTAGTTAATCAAACAAATATAGTGTGTGTTTGTCTCTTATGAAAAAACGATTTCTTAATCGATACAACAGCTCTTTAATGCTCTTTTCACAGTGTTTTAAAATATAACGTGGATTGTTGAGACATACAATACATATATAGCTTAGACAAGGTGCGATTTTACGAGATGGGTTTTGTAGTGGGCAGATCATAAAAATGATGATCTAAGTTTGAGGGTGAATGAACTCAGACGTTATGATGACGTTATACTCTAAGATCGAATGTATCACTAAAATGCAATTAAAATATTGCCGGAGCCGGATGTTTCGCTGTCTAGTCGAGAGAGTCTTAAGGGAAGCTATTTATTATAATAGATTCAGATAACGCAGTTCCATGTTAGTGTATACAACCATTAGTATAAATGATTATGTTATTAATATGAAATTAATTAAAAACAAAAAAAGACGGCCACCACAAGTGTCCGATGTCGGGTCCCAGAAAGGCGAGTAGAGTTTTTTAATTAAACGAATTTTGGTATTTGTCCGATAATAAATATTTTATTATTAATAATGTTTACTCAACGTATTCTCTCATAAAACAATCATTAAAACTAATATTTTAGGTAAGAATAAAATAATAAGTGACGTTGCTTAAGAACCCTTTAAGTCTCCGACGGACGTGGGATTTTCATATTATATGTATTTTTCTTAAGCTTTTGTGCGATTAAATACACACACGCCACAAGATCTCTATATAAGAAGGCCAGGTAAATGAATATGAGGATAAACTCAAATCGATGTTGCAAATAATAACTGTAAAAATCCTATAAAAAGTTGGTACTGATGTTAAAATACAAAACGTATAAACGTTCAAGGCCTCGTTCAGTTTCTTCGTGACATGAGATAGGTCACGTCTCAAGCCTCTTTAGATGAGAGCCTTCTTAAGCGATACTTATTTTTATCATAATCATTACTGGAATCTCAGTTTGAATAAGTATTAATCAGGCCCTCACAAAATGGCTTGTAAAGATTTAAAAAATATGTTTTTACAATAAATTGACTTTGTTTTATTGATTTAAAAAAGGTAATCAGAATTTTCTATAATCGGAACTGATTTGCTAGAAATAGAATGTTGGGCCACAAGGTAAATTGTAATTAAATATACAAGTATAATTTTGTAAACTCCAAATACTGTATTTTCACACTTTTCCTCAATTTTTTACGAAATTTACAGTGGGAATGTTCAGCGGTATCTAAGAACTTTAAACCCGAGCGTATTTCAAAATCAATTGTTGTATTATTTGATATTATAACCGCAGGTACTTTTGTAAAGCCAAAAAGTTTTTGTGACTCATGTCACAAGTCACATATGGGCTGGGGTCGTTCATGCGGAATAATGACTCATTTTTGGTACAGGTGTTCAAGATGTACGCTTATCGTTACTTATCAAGGGGGGTGCTTAATTGTAATTTTATTAGCGCTTTATGAGTCACTTTATTTGTATCTATACAACATCGGTAGTTTAATATTTTTTATTAATAACAAACATGGAATAAAAACACGAAGAAATACTTGACGGATTCCAAGTCGCGTCTAGTGATAACTGGGCCCCATAAAAGTTATTAAGCAGTATAATTATCGATAGTATATAAATCAAATCAAGACTTTATTTGTAACATTTATATAACACTTACGAATAGTTGAAAAAATATAAAAAAAATTTACTCTACAATGACATTTACAGCTTACACGCATTTACCGTTACGCAAAATATTATCTAACATTAAATCCAATTTATGTAGACAATAAAAATAAATTCAAAGTAATTGCATTAACTTAAGCTGTAAACAGATCGTTTGACGTCAAAAAAATTCTATTACGTCGTGTATGACGCATCCGCATAACAATAACATCACTTTGAAGGGGTTTCCTTGAAGCGCTGATGAACTCAACGCTCAATTACCAACCGCAATATAGTAATATCAAACATATATAATCCCATACAAACGAAACGACATAATGTCGATGCTGTTTCTAACTGTTGTATATTCAAGTCAATACGCTCGGCCTTTACGTTTGTCCCATTAAAATTAATCAAATTTTCTAGTGTAATTTTTTTTATATTCGAAAATGTTTATTAAATATCAAAGTTATTGAAACGCTACGTTAACTAAAAAAGGGCTTTTTGATTAGCCTTCTGTGAATGACGCGCGCTGTTGTTTTATAACGAACATCGGATTCCTAGGGGCTAGAGCGGGGCTTTAAATGCGTACGTTTCAATTAAGCAGTGGCCAGTTGCAATTATGTGCAATATGAAATCATAATACGCATGACACACCCCTATTGTTTACAAAATGACGAATCCCCGTCCATGGGGATGAATCTGACTCAGACATGACACATTTATAATCAATCATTAACATTATTAATTGAATGACTTACGCTATTGTATGGCCTTATAAAAATTCTAAACATGTTTGGGATGACTCAAATTGAATTATATAATTGTTGTGTTTAAATAATTAGATGTGAATAATTAATATTGTGATAATATTTATGTAGCTGAACACTACTATTGATGATGTGTGAAGACATTCACGTCCGTCCTCTTGAAGTTTACCAAAGAATGGCTTTAACTTCTGCGGTCATTCATTAATGCCTTACAATCTACTCTGCATATCAACTGACTGAAGAGTAATTTAACGATTTAATGATAGGTATGGCAGATGAGTGAATTAGGGAACAAAATATTCGTCAATACAGTCTACACGTGACATGCTGAAGGAAGTAATTACGAGTTGCTTAAGAACTTACTCGTATCATAATTCGCTAGATCTAAGCTCACCCGATGATACAAACATTTTCCTTTTTTGCTAACAAAAGATATTACGGTGATTATTCGTTGAATTATCTATTTTAATTTGATATTTTATAGATTGCTGATATTGTTGTATCAAGTACATATCGAGGGCAAACTTTTCAAGAACTGAAAGCAACCATACTTCATCACTTATTATATGAAAGTTAGGTATAGATATTCTATCCACTGTTCCAGTTAGGTATATAATATACCTAACTGGAACAGTGGATATAATATACCTAACTGGAACAGTCCAAATGAGTAATACTGGGGTGTAATAGACAGTTGATAATCTGTCCGATCATCACACATGACGTTTAAACTAAAACCAATTCCGTTGTTACTGTGTAGCGAATGTACATACTAATATATAAATATATTCCCCTGAATTTGCCTCCTCTAATTAGATTTCTTTAGCATGATCAGTATTTGCATGAAATATAAAGAAAAGTATGATTTTTGTAAGTTTTGTAAAAAGGTCCTTTTTGCAAAGTTAATATATGATCTGAAGACCTTTTTAATTACTGACAAGCAAAGCCTGCAGTTGTAGATGTTAAAAGACTATTTAATATTCTATTAAATTTAACTCAGAGGAAGGATTGCAACGAAAGTTTCAAAGAAATGATTGGGGGCTAGGTCAAATGAATGAACATTTTATAAAGGGCCATTGCATCATCTGTTTATATCATTAAGCATGACTCAGGCGACTTAAAAGGGATGCATTCAACATGTGTACGAGTGACCGAGTTCGTTGGACAGAAACAATCATTCAAGAGTTGAACGACTCTCTGACTCACTAACTAACTATCTATGTACTTGAAAGGTCATGAAGGTGTTGTAAAAAAAAATTAGTACATAATATATAGTATATAAATGATTCATGATCCATATAAAAAATGCTTCTTGAATTTTGAAACCATTATACGTACGTATATATATATATATATATATATAACCTATAGTGGTTATTATAGTACATAAGTCATAAGAGGTACATTTTCAAAAGAGGTTTTACAAAGAAAACAAATTTTGAAAAAAAACGTGTTGACTATAATTTCTTATCGTGGGTTATCTGTGTAAATAAAATTTTGAAGTAAAATTAGGTGTCTAGGTATTCGTACATGCAAATGAATTACCTTAGGGGCGGATATCTCGTGGAAGGAGCTTGGTCTAGGCGCAGGTCCAGCAGAAACGCAGTCAACCGGCACGCTGTAATCTGCGCACAACGCAGCCTGAAATTGAAATAAAACACTTATTTATATAATATTTTACCCTTAAGGTCTTTTAAATTGTATTTCATATAACTATTCATACAGGCACTCGAAATACGTGATTAATATTATTAATTTATTGGTAAAAATTAAGAGTCAGAAGTGTTGAACCTATTTGAATAAAGATGTTTTGAGTCTGAGTTTATAATATTGATAATGAGGTATAACGTTACTGAAGTACATTTGTGGTCTATGCAACACTCACTAGGGCGGTTGATTGACAGTACTAAGCTAATAGCTTCGTCATGCGTTCGTATACCTTAATGTTTCAGCTTCAATTTGCATACTTCGTTAAATCACACTAATAAAGTGTTATTTCATACATAAATCAATTATTATTTTTTATAACAATTAACAATACATATTAACTCACAAACAAAGTATTTACACACATATAATTGTAGTTAGTATATACACGCACCTACTTTGATCTTAGTCCTTTGACCTAAATTGTATGAAGTTGTCTGTAAAATGACCATGTGAACAAACTGTGACAAAGTTGAAATGTATACTTTATACGGAAATCGACCCTTTACGCCCATAAGCAACGAACATAAATACTAAGTATTCAAATCACACAATTTTCATTTGAATGACGGAGTTAAAAATAGCGCACATCAATCTGAAACAAATTAGTTTCGTTCGAACCAATAAAAGCCTGGGAATCCGACACATTCGTAATCCAAATTAATTGGTAGTAATTATCGTGTTGTGAGGCTTTCATTAATAACTCGACCTTTCTACGTTGAAACAGTACTGACATTTTTATATTTTATATTTATATATTTCAATGTGTGAAAATATCAAGATATCTTATCCGGATTTTTAAATTAACTAAATGTTGTTGTTATAATTTATAACAGTAATGGTATTTGTTAGTATTTAAATTTGGAATTGAGTTTTTGTGTATGTTACCTAAGAAACGTAGCCTTGACTTTGGGACCTTAAGATTATAAATCTTCATTATGATGATTAATGTGTGCCGAATACGCTTAAAATACTATTAAAAATATGTGCAACGCCTGAATCTTAAATACACTTACATTGCACCACCCATATCGTGTGAAATTATAGTTAATTATAAGATTAATGAATTAAGATGAGAGATTGTATAATATATATATATATATATATATATATATATATATATATATATATATATATATATATATATAAGTATATGTGTGTTGACGGATATGGTACTAATAATTTGTTTAATTTATTCTCTGCATAATTCTTATATCTTTTTACCAAAAATACAACATCAAAGTACTTACAGATAACTTTCGTTTGACTACATGTCTGATATTAAAAGCCGCATAGCTCTAATATCGAGTTATGCAGACAGGCTGCAGATGATGGCTTTTCCAATATCGTCGGGCTATTTCTTAGTGGTTAGGTATTCTATTTAGCCTAATATCGCCAATAGAGATTTGTCAACGTCAGCGAAGTCTTTGTAAAAGCTCATCAAAGCTACCCTTTGTGGACAAACACCCACGCTCATTCTTTGTAGTTTAATAACGTTCTCGTGGAATATTTCCTTTTTTTAATTGAAGTAGTTTCGTTATAATAAAAACGGTTTTGTTATGATTATCGATTGTCTAGTGTGTGTTTTTTGGTAAAAATTAATTACAATATGACCGATCGTCTCCATTTTCGTTTAAAATCGTAGTATATAAAAAGCTACTGACGCAATTTTTGATACAAAAGTTTTTCAAAGTTATTCAATACGAAATAGTAATTAGACGTTACAAACGTAAACTTTTAGTATTAATCATGATTCCTCATTAAATCCCGATTTATATCATTTCTTTTATTTACACAGTTCTGGTCCCTTCGTTTATCGCACTACGTACGAGATAATCTTAAGTCACAGATCAGTGGAGCGTATAGATAAAATTATTATCACAAAGGGCACGATAATTGTTTTATCAACTGGTCACAGTTCACTGCCCTATGACGAGCTAAGGGAAGTTATCAGTTCAGCTTTGTTAAGATTACTTTTAGTACAAAATTAATTCTATGTTAAACCAAATAGATGTACAATAAGAAATGTTCAAATTATTTGGTGCCACACAATTACTTTACGTCTTAACTGTTATTAGCTGGAATCGAATCTATAAGCTTCATTTAACTAAGTTACATTTTTGTTTGGCTTTGATTCGGCGCGATTGGTTAGCCCAAAGGTTACCCAAAGTATATGATACATCAAAAGTATATAAATATATAATACATATATTTACCTTTCATAGATACACATATAACGAACCAGAATTGAACCCATAACCCTTTGTTTTGCAGTCCAGTATGATGGCCAATTGAATAGTCAAACATATCATTGAAAATTGCCTTCCAATACCAACCAATAGATATATTCACGAACGTGGACGTAAAAATGATTGAAAACGCCGGGACATTTAGAAAAAATCAATTTTTCCAAGGCGAAAAGTCGTGAGTAAGTATCCGTAAAACTGCGTTTTGTTTCGGCAGCTATCCAAATCTGGCACGCTCGATTGAGTGAACATAACCTTCGAACTGCGGTCGGGAGTTGAAAGCTGGCGCAGACAGTTTGATATATTATCCTAACTATTATTTTCTAATCGAGCGGAAGGTATGATAAACACTCTCATGAATATTTATGGTCAACATTTCCTTGTAGTTTTATTAATAGAAACATATAGAATTTAGATTTCCTATATGTTTATATATAGGGGGTAAATTAGATTAACTACTATTAGATAAAAATCGTTCCAATATTAATAAATCTCCTGTCCCACTCCTATCCTGTTTCGCATAATTTTATTATTATACAATTTATGTGTACATTATCACTTTATTAGACTATATATATTTTTTTTATTGGCATATTGTTGTTGTATTTTGCAGTGTGTGTGTCCAAATAAAAGTGTGTCATTATTTCTAACTAAAGCAATGGAATCAGCATAACTCTTGTGAAATTCAAATATTCTCACTAAAGCGTAGAAAAGTTAAAAGTTACAGAATGAACAAACTGAAGCGCTAGAAAATATTGCTTGTTGAAAAATATTAAAGCTTGTAACTGGACTATAGTACCACAGATTGTACATAATGCATTATGTAATTGGAATGCGTCTAACACGCATGGCTGAAATTCTAGACAGGCTGAAATTTAATTAACTGCACCAATAGACCTAACCCTTTGTTTTGATGGAATATTGATAGATGTATATTGTTTACGGAAAATTACATCTATTATCTTATGAGTATTATTCAAAATTCCAATCAACTAAAGTCAAGCTTGTTTTGCGTCCCTTTTACTGACAAAAATTTATTTCAGTCAGTACAATGTTTATCTTTATAATAGATTACGCCTAAAAATATTAGTGGATTTCCTGGGTTCGAAAACAAACCTCGGGACAAACAGAGCCTACTTTATCCTTAGGTTATTAAAACTGCTATATAATTCGACAGCTTTTTACCTAAACTTAATGCACTGAAAATAATGACTAATATGCGATACTAATGAATAAATATTGAAAGCCTATAAGAACTTTTATATTTCTAAAGATTGTGTCTGTAATGAAAAAGTTTAATGCCTACTTAGGCCGTCTAGCGTCAACGAGTATTCGAAGCTCGTTCTGAAAACCGCAGGTACCCTGACCATACATCCTGTTTTGTTCCTGATCATGATTTAATAATGCTTTAATCGGATTACGGTGTTAAACTGAGTTAGACCACAAAGCGTATTACAAATGCAATTGTGTCGCTATATAATATGTATTTGAATATTTATTATATAATAAAAGGCTGTATAGGTACACTTTAGCTTGAGAGCCTTAGTTTGTTAATTCTACGCTGACTAATATATAATTAATAATTTGTTTAAAAGGTTTACGGTCATTTACACGTAAGCTTCGTGTAAGGAACGTGAATAAAATAAATTACATAGAGTTTCTGTTATATTAATTCAATTTTTATTACATTTTTGAGTTTTCATACAACCTGATACGAAATTTACAAAGCATGGAGCTTTTGTTCGAATAGTTGAAATAAGTTTTTGCTATAGCCATTTATTAAGTCATTGCAAGGTATATAACAGAGTAGCCCTGCATCACCGGTGTGAAGCCGGGGCGGGTGGTTAGGAAATACATGAGTACGTTGAACTTTGTAAACGGATCGGAGAATATATTAAAAACTTTACCCGCAGGTATTATAGGCCTCGTAGGAAGAAAGGGGTAACTGGTGACTGTAAACTTTAATTTCCGTAGGACATTTTAACAACCGGAAGTTCATGAAATACGTTTGCTGAAAATATTCAGGATTGTTTTATTTGTAAAGTTCACTCGACTTTCGCTGCTGGATTACAGTTCCTGTTTCAAATAAATCACATTAGAGACGAAATAAAAAGTTTTAAGACCTTCACAAGTTATTGATTTACAGTGTCAACTCCATCGTCATTATCATATCGTCACTCGATTTAACAACAAAATCTCTAAAGTGTCGAAATCAATTGGCTTTGGTTTAGCTTGCTTTCCATACAATGATTTTTCATCTCTCCATATAACGATACCTTTCTATAACGCCATAAAAGCTCGGTCCCTCCAGTGTATATACAGTTTACACTGTATGTAAAATTCGTGAACATAATAAATATAAAAAAATACCTTTAATACAATATATGTTTCAATATCGACCCGGAGTTTGTCACTGTACTGTTTTTTACCCTCAAACCAATCAGCGAACAATGTCTCGCCATACACTATTCTTCAACCTTAGTTAATAAACCGCATCGGGAATTCTAAACTTCGATGCCGCCACAAGCCACATTCAATCGGCCCTACGCCCTAACCTCAGAGAACCCCATTACCTCGGGTTGGTTTTAATTCCGACTCGAACAATAAGTATGCACAGCTTCAGAATGCAGCCGATAAAGTAGTTTGGTATTGATTGAGGGATTAGAATAGGTCAATATCCCGGACTATCGTTTGAATATTCTGTAAGCTTTTGAGTTTGAAAAAAGGAATACTGGGACTGTATAGAATTCCAATAAATTTGATATTGAATTGGCATCGTTAGTTGAAGAAATATGAACAAAATGTTGGAATTTAAAGTCCAGAAAAGGGGTTTCTTTTTTGGTTTTCTTATCTTGAGAAAATTTGAACATAATACGTCTGTAATCGACAACAACAATAATGAATCCCTTGTCTCTTAAAGAAAAAATTTAAAACGTGTCTATAAATAAAAGAATGAGTAAAGTTTCAGACGCCGGAAAGTGACGTCAAACGTAGTACTTCCTTTAGAAAAAACATTCCTACATTCAAGTGCTGTGTTCCATAAAAATATTTATAAAATGCATATCTCAAACGCATTAACCCCTCAAGCGCACATCAAAAGAAATTACGAGATAAACTATGAAAAATTATACGCATCACGAAGCTTAAAAGTACCTTATATCGTATGTTATGGGGCTGTAAGGGGCTCGCGTTACATGCATTTATCAAGTTGATGGCCCAGTAGTCGATAGCTGAGGCACTGATTTATAACCGTCAGTAATTCCCATTGCAAAGTGTTGTGTCGTAAATATTTGACTTGTTGACAAAATACGTTTCGCGTCGTATTATTTTATTGTTAAAATAACCCGTTATATATTAGCAGCCATGTATTCGATCACACTGTTTGAAAGTCAGACCCCTATCCAATGCCACATGGGTCTGACTTTCAACACTGGGGTAGTGATATGGTGCCCAGCTATGCACCAATGGATTTTTATATTAAAAGCAAGTTTTATTTTAGTCAAAACAAATATAAGTGACTCTGTAACATTTCTTCATTATTTATCCAAACGATTACCAGATGACATAAACAGACCAAATCTAGTGATTATCACTTGAATGGTAAGTGGCGCGTGGGTTGCCTAATGGTATGTCCTATTTGGTATTTTCATAAGCCATAATACAAGGTAGACGTGCCTTTTATACCGTGAAATAGTCAAATAAAATCCCATGACGCAGAACTTGAATATTAAATGGCTTTCAATGTGACCCATTTTATTTTCGGTCTGATATAAAGGCTTGGATTACGTCTGTTAATAGAGACACTTTCAAAGGTCAATAGATCATATATATATTTCCAATGTTTTTAAACTTTTAATGACTTATTATTTTCTTGTTATAGATGAGGGATTTGGTTAACACTGTCGATAAAGAAAGAAAACTTTCTGGTTGTGTTTTTACGTATATTTACACAAAAAACTGCTGTAAAGTGGAAAAGGAATTAATATTGTTGTGCATAAACTTAATTTTCTAAAACGTCGCAGAAGTCATCTTCCCTTTATTCTCTAAAGTTTGTAAAATCTCAGATCGGTGCTTTAGATAAAACAGTCCTCTTTAAATGAATAAATGGAGTTGTGTTTTAAACGTGATTATTTTAACAAATTCAAGTAAATTATATAGTTTGGCGTGCTTGGCATGGTGCACACTACCCGTAACTATATACTTAATAATTTTATTACATATTGCAATAATAATATGTATTTTAAGTATACATTATATATAACGCTGTTTAATAATTAATATAATAAATACTTAGTTATAGTTTTTTTCAATTTTCTTTGTTCTATGTAATTAGCTTAAAGAGAGAAATCTTTATATATATATATATATATCTTTATAAGACATTTGTATAAATAGACTTACTTGTAAAATGACAAAAATACTAGGCATTTTCAGTATTCGATATTCAAACTTAAGTCAAATCCACTGTTGCACTTTGCCAAACAAACAAATGCACATCGGCTAAATGGAATTTCCTTTGTAATCGATGACAGAGGAAATCCGTCAACTTGTATCAAAGCATTTGAAGGAACGAAACAATTTGCGTCAAATTCACTTGTTTTTAACGTTTTTTCGCTTTTTATTTAAACCCCACGTGGGGTCTTTTTGAGTACCCCAAACGCAGCAGACTGTTAACCCTTCAATGTTTGCAAGCAGTGTGTGTAGTTTATGCGTTTAATATTGCTATTCAGTTTTGTAGGTATCTTTCAATATAAATGCTTCATGCTTTTAGAGTTATTACTACGGGATTTTCATTAGTGTTCAACGCACTTTCAATTATCATATTGTTAACTTCATTAGATAGAAAAATGGTATTATAGAGTTATTACTATGAGCTTGTTGAAGCAAAGATATGAAGCATGAATGAACATACGAAGTTGGAACAATGACACAACGTTGTGCTAGTATTACTCCATGGTTTCTAATAATCAAATCATCGTTTTGTAAGTTTCAAACACGACAAACCGTAATAAATTGAATCAAACTATAGTATCAGCAACATTAAAAAAAAAATACCGAATAAATAGACTATTTTAATAATTTGTTATTTATAAACCGTATTCAATCAATAGTCACAAACCACAGAATGTGGCATGTTTGTAGGTTAGTTTTAACATTAATAACAACACTAATTTTGTTGTGAACAGAAATAAAACTTCTATCAATAAATTCCAAACTTAAAGGAAAACAGAAGGGAACTGTTAAAATATCCGACAAAGGCCTATTCCTGAGTTCGAGTATACTTGTCAGTTGTCAGACACTTGTCATGTCAGCAAAATGTCATCTATAGAGCATTTTGACATTCAAGGACTTTTGTAACTATTATTTTAGATGATATTTGAAGGAATACGTGTTGTAAACGACAAATCTTTATTCTATGAAGAAAAAAAGTAAGAAGATGAAAATGTTATGTATATTATTGACTAGCTTTCCGCCCGCGGCTTCGCCCACGTGTAATGTGGTTAAGTATATAGCGTTTTTTAATGATCTCGACAGGGTTTTCTTTCACGGGCTAAAATCTTGTTACAATTGGAATTCTATATAGCCTGTGTTACTCAGGGATGATGTAGCTTTACAGGATCGGATGATTTAGGGAAATCGAGGGCAACTTTATGTGGATGAGCTGATGATGGAAGGTAAAACTCCTCAGCGGTTGAAAGAGTTGAAAGAGTTGAAAGAAAATTCTTACGATGTTATGAGTACGAAATACGTACTTGTGAGGTTATTACTTATTAGCTTGACCAAATAATAAAAGGTGAACATCATTAACGTTAAGGACGTAGGTGGAAAAATGGATGCGGACAAACGATAAACGTCTCTTCACTCGTTTCCCTTTACTTGTTTGTATAGGTAGTGTTCACTCAAAATAATCATAGGGTAAAACGTTAATGAAAGTTTTGTACTGAATGGTAGTCACTACACAATGGAGCATCTTAATACCGCGATTGATATATTTGGCCTAAGTAGAAGTTCTTTAAAAAAAACCAAGACTCAACCTCGCATACTCACTCACACAGCAACACCATTGCACACACACACTAAAATGATCGTACTTCACATAGTTCCACTTGTTCATGTGTATATATATTTTTACTTATTTTTTTCTATTCGTGTTTTTTTTTATTCTTTTTTCTGATCTTAGATTCTATTTCCGGTTCTATATTTTAACCTTAATTTGGATTTATTTTTAATCTATTTTTATTGTGTAAACTGTTTTTGATAAGATGTATAGGTTTAAGAAATAAAAAATAAACTAAATCTAGGTTGATGACGAATTTTATCAACGCCATCTATCGAGCACATTGTTCAACACTTCAACCGCGCCCGCGCGCACTGCGTTATTTGTTATTTTTGTTACCTCTAATAAGTTTTAATATTAAGACTAACTTATATTTGAACATATTTAACAATATATAACTAATCAATCAATATAAGTGTTTAAAAATTTTGAAGCAGTGGTTGAAGTAAATTTTCAATCGACCATAACTTCTCTTTCTCTTTACCGATTTTGACAAAATAAACTTTTGACAACGCTCCCAATTATATGTAATCCAACTGTGAAAACCGCGTTCAAATCCGTTCAGTAGTTTTCAAGTTATAACGTACCAGACAGACAGACAGACAGACAGACAGACAGACAGACAGACAGACAAGAATTCCACAAATTGTATTTTTGGTTTCTATGACTCTTCTTTAATTGCCCCCTTTCAGTTTTTTGGAAAAATATTTAATGTACAGATTTTCGATTTTTACTGTCTTATTATTAGTATAGATAATGTATGTATAACGTTACTACCTAACTTTTTTTATCGAAGTTAAAAGTTCAGTCACTGTGCTCAGCTGTTCCATTTTTATTATAATTCCGGTTAGAATGAACTCAACTAATAACAGAGATACGAACATGAACGAAGTACACAACGCTGCAAAAATACCGATTTCAATTAACTCCCTTGTTCGACGACAACACCAATTGCCTAGGACACGCCACCTAAATTGCTAGGAACTGAAGTATATTTTATTTTCCGTAAGCACGGTAACTAGCGCTGACGTTGCAGCTTTTAGCGAGACCCCTTAATTGTTTTTTTTTGCGAGCGCCATCTATGTATTGCTTTAATTAATGCTATTATACTATGTCAAGTGGGATTTTTGTGTCGATATGAGAGAAAAGTAGATTTTCTTTGTTTTTTGTATAAATTGAATGCTGTCTATAGTTTTACTGTCACGTCCGATTTCATATGTTCAATGTTGAGACTAAAATGTGGACATTAAGTATAATATAGACTATTTTTATAAAAAGCTGACCCAAAAACAACAAATTGAGGGATGCCCATCATTTTTGGGATGGACCTTGACCTCCATTGTCTACATGTATTGTATTTTTTTGGTCATATTGGGGTCTTCGAAGTTGTACTATAATTATTATATTTGTATAAGGTTGGTATTTTCATATAAAACAATAGTTTTGATGATAGGAAGACAGGATGTTCGTTACTGTACGAGACAATCTTTGTAGGTAATTCAAAATAATAATCCGTAAAGGAAATTTTTGATATAGTATACTATATTTCCAAAATCTTTGTTTGTTTTATATCACGTCCATTAGAGATAAATCTACTATAGAAAGAAATTAGTCTAAATGTATGCAATTGAGTTTAAGAATTCCCGACTTCAGTCCTTGTAATCGTTTCCTGAGTGTTAAAAATATGGCTGCAGACGCAAAAAGTTTGTATAATTGCTATAATGGTACTGCTATAGCGTGCTATTATATTTTCACCCTTGACAATTGCGGAAATTGTCGCCTTTAAGGCTTGAAATGCTCAGTGACTCAGTGGTCAACCTTTTAACATAAAAAACTTAAATACAATCAAGTGATCGCAATATTTTTTATAGAATTTGAGTTATTGCAGACTCATATTTAACTATACAAAAGCACGAACATGTAACTATAGAATAGAATACGTTTTCGTTATGCATCGTGAATATTTTATCAACTATTTTTAAATTAACGCCGGTATTAAGATAAGATTGTTCAGATTTTACGGTAGATATTTAATACAAACTTATTATTTACAGCCAAGAAATGCCGCCAATATGGGTACTCTGCCACAATGAGAAAACTTTTTGTTTTTTTTATTCTGTAGTTTATTTTGTTTATTAATACATATAGTTATTAAGTTTGATTTAAACTATTGAAACTGTACCAACTCTATTCACAAGCAAGAGTGACCTTTAATACGGTAAAAATAAATCATTTAAATTCACAGTATATAGCCATGTAGCAAAATATGCTTCCTACTTCCTTCTTCCCGATCAGAGATGGAATTATAAATAAAAAGCTTGCTGATAACAATGTAATATTTATCTTCTATCAGTTCTATGTTTTATGTATATGATCCGATTCAATGTTCGCTTAAATAATGGTTTGAAATAAAAGTCCACAAGTTACTACAATATACACTAAGACATTTACCAGCTTAAGTTTATTTACGCAGTGATTGTTACATATGCCTATACGCGACATTGTTCTCGATTGATCCTGACAAAGTATGTATAAATATTTACATTATAGATAATAACAGAGATTGTTTTGCTTACGTCATTTAGTGAGATTGCGTTAAATACACACAAACATATTATGTTTGATAACAGTTTTTATGTGGCAACATTATTTTAACCACTACGTCTTTTCTATTCTTGTAAGTGTAAACTTAGAGTAGGTTCATATTAGGGTTTCATATTAGGGATTAAAAAAAAGAGATCAGTACTATTTGTATTCTACTATTAGAAAATGCATATGTTTTCATATTTTATGTAAAATTCACGTATTTTGTAATTATTCAAAAATTTACGTTATTAATTCACAATGTTGTTAAGTATATTTTATATTTGAAATAACATAAATTTCTAGGCACTTTGATATCGAACAAAGTCTACAATGTCTTGTAGACCATATCAACAACAGATGAGAGTCCTACGATCCAGACGCACTCACTAGAAAATTGATATAAACCTGTTGTGGGGAGGCACCGTTTACTCAGTTGACGATCTGACTTATGTGCGGGTACTTCATACAATCGATACTAAACCTTACTACAAGGAAAAAACGTGCAATACACAGTGACTAACGTGATACCAGGAAAATGCATTACAACACTTGAGTATAATGTTGTTCGCAAGTGGAAAACAAGTAGTGCAAAATAACCCGAGCCAGAACGTATCTCACTTCTTAAATATTTAAAGAGACCGTTCAGAACATCTATCAAGTGTCTGAAACTTATCAATGTTTAAGTAAACGGTTTTTAATATCGTAGTTGCGTTTATTGATGGGTTTTACAATATTAACATGAAATATTAGTTTCAATAATAACAAGCATATTGTGCATTATCGTCAACAGCCAATCAAACTGGTCCTTTGGACGTGGAACCATTTTTCTCCAACCTAACCGACGAATTTCGGAAGTATTTATTGATGAAAAGTACAGTTGGTAATATATCCTTCATTATTTCACCGATTAGCTGATATGATATATGTAAAAATGTATTGTGATATTACAATGATTTTTTAATTATAAGTTATATATTTATGTAAATGTTTTCAATGTTGCTAATAAATTCGTTCCAAGCACAAATGAATTACGAATTTTTTTTTTAACTAAAAAATATAAATATTGATAAGATAAAATTTTAAACTGATATAACTATATTATTATCTTGCAAATGACCTAGCTTCTAAAGAAGGTCTATAAAACAATATAAAATATGATAAAAATACTCTTCAATGTCAATTAGGCGAAGATATAAGAAATTCTTTATGTCTATATTAATGTACCTGAACTACTTTATAACGCTAAAAAAGGATAGCAAGTATTTTTGTGATATTATAATTTGTAGGTATAAATCTAATAAACATTGCGAAGTACTAATAAACAGCTACAGGGCAATTTATCGAAGTAATTGAATATATAAATTCAAAATTCGATCTTACGAGAAATGTCATTGTAACGAAGACAAATCAAAGTGTCGGTGGCCTGACGGACCGTGGTCACAAGACAGAAAGCTATTAAGTTGAGATGGCGGTATTTGTCTTGCCCCTCGTATCCCCTTAAGGTGGTGTAAATACATTATTTCCCCGCATAAGAATCGCACAGTGGTTGGTATGACTTGTGTAAAAGCTGGTACAAAGATAAAAAAACCTAATTACCTTTAGGTAAGGGCTTGTTCTATTGATATACTTGCATTATCAAAATACTCATACAAATAAGTATTATAAGACAATTTATTTTTGTAATATAATTAAAAGTACACTAGTTAGTTTAGTTGAAGTTTTCATGAATTTGATAACATCAATACGGTTAACATAAATTATCTAATGCGTATTAACGCATTAGACGATTTATGTTAACCGAGGAATTAGTTTGTTCCTTTTTACCAACGAAATAAAACGCTGAATGACTTTACTATGACTAAACGTATCGATCTATGAAGAATCGCATGTTCAAGTGTTTTCATGTGATTTGTATGCAAATGGCTTTAGTAATAAATACGAAATAACATGCACATTTTATTGTTAGTATTACTACTAGACAATTTAGTACCACCTACCCAAAAGCTCCTGTGCAAGCTCGCCATAACGACCTTCAAATCGATGGTACATATCGGTATTACTAAAATCCTCCCCTCCTTTTACTATCTTTATATATAGTCGAGGATAAAGAGATATAAGAGACAACACACTGATATGTATTACTGTACTTTTGACTATCAAATTATTTATTTTTTTACAATTTATTGCACTTAAACACGTAGAAGTAAATGAATTTAATATATGTTAGTACATATAAGAGCAACAGGCGGCTTTATTGCTAATAAGCGATCTCTTCCACACAACCCACAAGACTAATTATCTTATATGAAGTAATTTAATATATTATTAATAGGTCAACCTATCAACAAGTAAAAATATTTACAGTAATAACTAATATTAGCGGCAACAGTAGCTATAAACAACTCCAGTTGCGTGTTCAACACAAAATTCTCAAATAAATTTGCTCCAATTTCTAAGTATGAGTCATCCTCGCGACCTTCCACATAATGATAGCCTTACATATCGACCGCGTTAATTTACTTGCCTTTATATAGAAATGAATCAGATTCTATTCGTTTCTACATAAAAATAGAAATAAATGCGCAAATTTGCCGCACTACGTCTGACCGGGTCCTTGAATAGAAATATAAAATTCATTTACGTTATGGCGTATAAAATCAGGGTTTTTACTAATTTTACTATATCTACTACTAGTCACACTTACTTAGTCATTATTACTTTAATATAAAAGTTACATACATCAGAACGGGTTGGTCCTTTTTACAAAAAAGTACGAATAGTTAAAATACATTATAACATTGGAAGTCTTACTTAATGGATTTCATACAGTGAAAAGTATGTAACGTCAAAATTACTTGTTTGGCCAAGGCTTCCTTTTCGTTATCCATTCTCTAGTATCTGTAGCAATTCTTGCCGGTCCTTCTCGATAGATCCTTAGATAGGCCTTCCAAACCGTTGTTAGTATAAAAATTGACGATTCAGAAGTGTCTTTATAAAGACCTACTTGAATAAAGATAATTTGAGTTTTCAGTTTGAATTATAAATTTAAATAACTATGTTTTCTTGCGTAATCTTACATTGTTTAAACTTTATGAGATAACATACAATTATCTGTTACAAGTACTAAAATATAATTTTACTAATTATACATAGTACTACTCCTAAAACCTACGCGATAATTTACGTGTTACTTGAAGGCTACAGTTTGAATAATATTTACTTAAAAATCCATTACGTACTATTCAACTGCCAACATTCTTAAAAGCCTCTTAGTACATTTGTACAAAATTTTGCTAAAACAATCCATGACAACACATTTAATTATTTCTTTTCATTTAACGACTCGCATTTAAGAAAAATGTATGAGCTTTTGTGATTCAGCTTAAATGATCTCACGCAAGTTTCAAGTAACAATGTGCTAACATAGTTCTATGTAAAGTGAATCACGTACAACCTTCATACCGAAAATGGTTTAATTATAACATCCCCTGACTCAGAGCACTTTAAATACGTCATTTTATAGTATCGTAAAGTTGCAGTTTAGGGCAAAATCTAATTATATGCAAAATGACAATAAATATAAGTCATCATGCTTTATTGAGAATTTACAGAGTGATGTTAGGTATTCGGATGACAGAACTTTTGTCTAATAAAAGACGAGCAACCTTCCGTATGATTGCGATTGGTCAAAAGCATCTCTAGTACTATTTTAATGCAATAAGGCGGAATAAATAATTGCCTCTTATATCTTATTACCTTTTTAAGAAGCTTTCGCAGTATCAGTAAAATACATTTTTCTATAGACAACACAGAGTTGCCCTAGTGAGCGGGTCTTAAATGTATTTCTGTATCATTATTTGTTTGTAGGATTTTTTAACTAAAATTGTTATTATTATTAATAAAAGATAATTATTAGTATCTGAATTTTATTTACATATTTGCTAAATAGCATTTCAGAAACATACAGCAAAATAAATTAATCAACCCCCAACATGTATTTATTCACACTTTATTGCACTTAAACAGTAGAAGTAGATAATGTTAATTAACACATATAAGAGCAACGGGTGGAGCAACCTTATCGCTAATAAGCGATTTCTTCCAGGCAACCTACCCAATAGTACTTTGGTATAGTCTATTAACTGACTACTTATAGTGTTATATAAAAAAAGTTAAAAATTATATATTTAGTTAAAACTTAATATTTATAAACGTAATGCAAATATCAGTTAAACTGTTTGAAGTTTGAGTTCTGAGAACTGTAATCACCATAGTTTCTAAAAACCACATCCGTCCGAATGATTCAAAAAATCGTTTAAACTAATCATAACAAAATCTCCATCCGCCATGTGTAATATCCTTCGTTAGTTTAATAATTGTAATTAAAATAAAACTATTCTATATTTATATCATTTCCGTAGCTGTATTTACTACGTATTTTATAGTCGTAGAGCTATCAAAGATAAACATTACTACATTAAAAAGAATTTAACATTTCAACTTCTTATAATCGAAGAAAAAATATATTATGTTCTATTAGCTATTATCAAAGATATACTAATGTTACTTATTGTATAACTCTAATCCAAAGCCTAAAATTTTTGTAAGTAATAATAAATCAAAAAATATTCTTCTAGTCCACTATACTTAGTCAGAATTATATTTATCTAATAATTTCTTAATAATATGTCACTGACCTACGATACACGTTGAAAAACTCTAGAATCCCGGTATGAATAGGTAAATATGTTTTGTTAACGTTAAAAACAAAGCTTTAAATTACTGAAGTCTGGTTATACAAACAATGGCCACATTATGCCGCAGACAAAATAGCATGAGTTATTTCTTCAGGAAAAATTTATAAAAAACATTCTTTGCAAGAATTCATATAAGTGAAGCGTAACATTTTTCATTTTGTGTAGTAAAACGGTATTCGTCATGATGCGAACTGATCTCTCTGGATTACGAAGATTTATTTTTCTACATGGAAATTGTACGCAAAATGGAACGCATCTGACGATGTACGATCCGATGTACTGGGGTGATTTCCATAAGAAAAATGAATGTACATAATATTTTATATGTTATACATGTGATATAGAAACATTACGTATGACAGCAAGACGCTTGAGGCAAAGAAATGTGTAAAAAAAAATGTGGTATCAATATAAAAAAGTAAGTTTGTTAAATTGTGTATTTCAATAAGTAATGAAACACTTAAAGACGTAAACATGACCCTTAAAACGCCAAATGTCTAATTCATATCTCATCGGGTATTTAGTTTTTGTAAGAGAAGGCAAACGAGCAGGTCACTTCGAGTGATATGCTAACCACCGCCCAAGGACTCCTGCAACGCCATGAGACAAGTGAGTTGCCGGCCTTTATGGAAGACGAACGCTCATTTCTTGAAGAACTTTAATATATTATCTACGTTACTGCTACACTGCTACTGTACAATATTATAAATAGTTTTATTTTACGACGAATATTTAATAGTACCGAACAGTACTAGTGAAAACTTCACTGATATTACAATTATCAGTACGTATAGTATCAGTGTGACGCAAACTGCGACCGGAATTGACCTTACAAAAATATTATGCAAATACAAAACAAACTAAGTGGATTACGAATAAAATTAATGAAGTGTTTTATTTGACGTCATAAATTCCGTTTCTTGCACAGCTTGAATATCTTATTTGTAATTCGTTTTAAATTCCATAGAAAAAAGAGTACCTCACAATAATTATATTAATATTTCTGCTGTTATATATATTTTTTTTATATGTGGCAAGATCAGAATTTATAGCCAGAAAGGGACTGTTGTGAGGGTGTAGTACATTCTTTGAAGTATTTCTTATTTATGTAGTTAAGAAAGAAAACACATTTATTGGCACACACAAGGCAAAATGTAAATACACAATAAGTAAAAAGAAAAACCTTAGCTGTTAAACTAAATAAAACGATTCTAAAAGTGAGATATATATGCTTTGAATATTTTAAATGATCAATTAGTAAATATATTGTGTTGTTACACTGGAGAATCAAACTATCTATGTATTTAATTACTTGTTACCTCATGGCTGGTCAGAATGCGCGAAGGTACAAATCCCCAAAGACTTTTTTTCTCGAACTTAATAGGATTATTTTACGACATCACGACATCTCGCATGTCGAATCTGAACTTTATTTCTGACTAGACCCCGTGGGATTGTAGATCCTCAGTATTCGGATAAACACGCATCTATTAATCTAAAGGTTACTTTGATTATTCTATTTTCGTTATAGAAGAAAAAACATTGAACATGATTTAATTGAATGCTGAATGTTAACTAGGAATAATACTTCCTAGTTATATTTCTTACGTACACAGATATGCCGTGTTAAATCCGTCCAGTCCTTACGCGGCATTATAGTACTAATATTTCAGCAAATACTTTATGAAAACGCAATCATAAAAATGTACAGTCGCATTCATAATATTAATAATTACACTACACAAATTATAGCAACAAAATCTATAGATTACATGTACAAATGTGTCCAATAGTAATAAGAGCTCAAGACGAAGAGCCTTAATAAAACAGCTTGTGTACACTCAACCTTTAATTAGTCTGTATAAGCAACATCTCTACTCAAAGGCATGCAGGTAATCTACCCTCGCTGAAAATGAAAATTGTTTTGACCAAGAACAGAAAGTAGCGAAGAATATGTACTTTAATTATACGTAGGACCATGTATTTATTTATTCTATTGCACTTAAACAGTAAATATAGATGATGTTAGTACGATAACAGCAACGGGCGGCCTTATCGCTAATAAGCGATCTCTTCCAGGTAACCCATATAAACACCATACCATACGTATAGTTTATTTGTTCTAAAGTCTTTAATGAAAGTGTGACTAAGGCCTTTTATTGTTGTATTTTAATGAATAATAATATTAGCCAAGAGGCATTGTACTAATTGTAGTCTTCTACAGTTGACAAATCATCTACATTCTAAGCTTTAAGAATAAGAAGAGCAATTAATACAATTTGATAGGTATTATATCGTCCTAATATAAACCAATGAAAAGTTTAGTAATGTCTAATGTTCTATGTTCATAATATAATATTTCTTGCGTTTGACTTTTAACATGCATACATATAAAAAACCTACAAAATCGTAGCTCACTGCACGTAGGTTAAAATAGATATCATAGGAGGATTTTTCCCAGTTTACCTCAATAATTCTTTTTACCCTTAGTACCAAATGAAGACCACTTAATCTTCCAACGGATTCCCTAAAATACAATCGCGTGAGTTGTAACCATTATTCTAATCCGGTCCTCTGTCTAATGACTGAAAGCTGCTTTAGCAAATTTACCACATAGTAATATATAATCCTAAATTATAAATGCGCTTTCACGCGTAAACTAAAGATAGACTAAACTTTTTTTAATCTTTTTCTATATATTTTCTTTTTACTTACTTTGTATAGGAAAAGAGGGTTTAAGCAGTTGAAATAGTTGTTAAAAATATTGGCTGGAAATCTGCCATTTACAAACCGATTTTCCAAATTCCTTATGTATTTAAACAAAGCGGACGTATTCGCGGGCAAAAGCTACTAGTATATAAAGTAGCTAAAAAAGACAATGGTACAGATTTAGAAAGAAAGAAAAATTCAAAAGTGTTAAACCGATCGATCCAATTGTATGCACTTGAACTAATTTTTTCAACACAGTATTACAAAGTCGTCGTACAAAGGTTGTTTTACGAGTGAAAAAAGGTAAATTTGCCCTGACCATATTGAAAATTAATATCGTATTAGATCTATACATCATCCATAATAAAGTTGTAAGGAATCAGTAAATTGAGTGGGAGATAAATCACTGTGTTAATACCTTGTAATATAGGGTGTGGATATTTATTGTATATGAAACAAATATGTTATCATGTCTACTTTAAAAGTAGCGAGAAAATGTATATCGGTCTTAAACCCAGTACATTCAGCAGGAATACCAAATTGTTTCATTAGTTATTGAAAATTTTCTCGCTATTTTCAGGATGGGCGGTAACAATTTTCATACATAGGTATGCGGTCGAAAATTATGTACCTAAAATAAAATCACATTCGACCTTGATATTATTTTTAGGGAAATATGCGCAAAACTTCGCACTCCACTAATAATTGAAAAGAAAGGTCAAAGACGAAAAATAACAGATGAGTCATTGTTGTATTTTGTAATTCCCTGTTGCTAAGAGATGCGAATGAACTTAGGTTTATAGATTTTAACTAAAACTAATTACGCATTTGACGTATAATATAAATTAAAAGTAAATCGACTTATAATATAATATTTTTATTAAACTGTAAAGTAATTAACTGATTAGCACTAAAAGTAATTATTATGTATGTTACTTAAAAAATAATTACTTTTTACTTTTAATTTTAAAAGATATTGACCTGTAATGTTACTCTTTTACTTAATATTATATAACTTCTGATATAAAATTAATTCCTTAAAAATACCAACCCAAAAATTATTTCAATTTTAAAGCATAACTACTAATCTTTAAATTTACACCTAAATATAGTCATCATTCTAAACGTATGTTTTTGTAAAATTTTTTTCCAAATTTTAAACAACTTAATCTTAAATCTGTGAATCACCGCTCTGTCCGAGTATTTTCATTTGTGTAAACTCATTTGCATAATAAAATTCCAATGTCAATGTGTCGTTGCGCACGTCTACGTCATATGATACAAGAGTTTTCCATGTCTCTGAATCATTCATAGTGTGGTATAAATAATAGACTATATATAGTGAGTTCACAGGTTTTTTATGACGTTGAAACTTTTACACTTCATAATATTTTTGAGGGTTGTAAGAAAGTATTATTATTATTTTTTCTTTGTGGAGTGCTAACCGCTGCCTATGGACACCTGCAACGCCAGGAGGCTTTCTTGTCAGTTGCCAGCCTTTAAGGCAGGGTTATAACGGTTCGGGAATACCTGGTAGTTCCAGAAAGGGGTGGTTCGCGGCAGATACTGTCTTAAAAAACGCACAGTTGTGGAGTATTTATCGGAGAATAACCATAAACATTTCTAATTATCAACCCTTATACTTGCTTTAATTCTATCTGAAATTATGAAGCCACTATTATGGCACCGGAAGTGTCGACTACTCTGTTGGCCTGATTGTTATTGTGACAGTTATCAGGTTCAAAATTGTGTTGAATATTTGTTGTTTTGGTGGTGTATTTAAGGTTCATATGTCAGTGTATGTAGTTTATCAGTTAGCCAAATAACACAAGCTACAAGTTAATATTTGGGTATACATGACACCTTGAGTGTATAAAATTTTGTACGTATTTAATTGCTGGTACGAACGGTGCAAAAATGAAAACAGTTGACGGCCTTGAACCCTCTTCTTCCTACTAACAATGTTGTTACATAACCACACATTGTTACACTCGTTTTAACACATAAGAGCTGACTATTTACAAAACAGGTCGTGTTTTTAAAACATTTTTAACAAACCCTCGACTTATAAATAATGTTTAAAAAATGTCATATCACTATAAGACCTAAAACAAGTTAAGATTTGGGAAACGTCTCTCGACGATTGGTGGTGGTCTCAACAATTTATTGGTGAAAAATATTTGCGCTGGTTAAAAACTTGTGAAGCGTTTAAAGGTGGCAAGTTTTCAGGCATGTCTCAAGAGCCAAGAAACTCAGCATGTTTAACAGTGTAAGCCAGTTGGTTTTTCAGATCTCCCTTAAAGTTTTTAAGTATCGTTCAATAAATTATTCCGCCAAATATTACACAATATTAACATTCACCATTAATTAGCCTTTCTTAGTTTCTCTTTCATTTTACTTGAGAATTTGTCTTTTTATGTATAAAGTAAAACTCATTCATTACCTATATTTTCTATTCAAATACATATTTTTTAACAACTATTGTTTTGTTTGAAATAAATTACGCTAAAATATTGCACACTTATATAAACCTTGCAATAACAGAGCTTCGACGATGTATAAGCATAATATTTGTAATTTGTATTTCTCATTTAGTACTACATACTAACTTTTATGCTGTCAGTAGGCATTTGCTTTAAACAACACGTGTTATATAAGACTTTGTATAGTCGTCGCCTTTTGATAAAGTAGGTAGTAGGTGCTGCTTAAGCACAAAGTTTGATAAAAGCATCTGTCCAATTTTGTTAATAAATATTAAACAAGGTAATCCTACCAATTTAACAATCGGATAAATAGGATACAAATCGACCGAATTAGACAATCCTTTAAGTCCTTAAAAATTTATGCCGACCCGTAACACTTAAGTGCCTCAACTTTCGATAAAATACAAATCCATTTCCTTTCGAAACTTGTTCAATACAGTCTGTTGCTTCCCACAGGAAAGTTCATAAAATTCTGGGATGATTTACACATTATTCGGAGGTACCATTAAGATTAGCTATTCATGTTAAGAACACCTGATACTTTGAAAGCATTTGACAATGTGGAATCGAATTGTATCTCTAGAGGTTTTAGGGAACGTGAGTAATAGTGGTCAAACTAAAATATATTAAGAACAACAACATTTTATAAAACCATGTGTCGGTAAGTTGCTCGATCTGTATTTTCAGATTAGTATCGTGTATTTAGATTTTATTTTATTTTTGAGAATTTAATAGCATTTACATGCTATTTCATATATTTCAAACTACCTAAGACTAATAATAACACGCAAGACTTAATTAATATGGAAAAAAGTGAAACGATTTATTTGTAGTTGTGTTGCTATAATATTTTGATTATTTCAATATTGTTCATGTTCGTGTTTTAGATATATATATATTTAGAACGTTCCATATATAATAAAACAATCCATTGACAATCACAAGAAAACTAAAACTTATATAAAAAAAGACAAAATCTTTGATCCTTACAAAAAACAAGTTTCTATCCACCCTCGGGCAATATCCCGACAGAAATAATTACTTGTAAATTATTTCAATTTGACCCAAAAGTTTCGTCGCAACTGCAAGTATTAAATACCTTTAATACATTCTAAGTTAACGAAACTATGTGCTATCTACACCGAATATAAACTTCTACTATACGTTCTTCGCTTGGCATGAGGTTTAACAAGATGAAACTTTCTACGTATGTTAGGGCAAAACCAGGACATAAAATTGATTTCAACGTAGAACTGATGCAGACAGATTCTCAAGAGAGTTGGTCTATGTCTATGCCAAATCCAAAATACATTTTATTCAAATACTTTTTAAGTTATTTCACAAGTTTTACCTCTTGATAAAGCCCTATATAATAAAGCATGTCATTTCTTGAACTTTCAAACGCGTTGAGTCAATATAATAATATATTTAAAAGCTCAAAGAATATTTGTTTTCTCATTTTACAATTAATAACGTTATTTTTATAGACTATAAGCCCTCCGCAGTAAACGATTATCCAACAAAAACATATTTTTGTTTTCATCCAGTAAGCTTCCCGAGATAAGCTTGTTCAACCAAAACAAACAAGCTCTATCTGTTAAAGCCATCGTAATATTATAAATGCGAAAACTATGTCGATCTGCGAAAAGCCTGTGAGTTTTACAATATAAATAGTAGCATTCAGTGTTCCGGTTCTTAAGTTTAGATTATTTTGACAAATAATCAAGTTATGCGCACAAATGATAGAGTTAAAAAGTAATATCTAAAGTAATATCAAAATTTATCAATATCGCAATACTTTTTTACTATGTATGTCGGCTCTCTGAAGTACTGGGTCAAACAAAAGAAAAATATATTTGACTTGATGAACCTGTGAAATCGTGTCATCAGCATAAATATATTATACAGTTAGCCACTACAATCAATATTTAATTTTAGTTTGAAACTTAATTGTACTATTCTGTAGTCCGTTTAATTAAGCGGCTATAATTTTACTGGGCGCGGTGTCGACCGCCATGTTGAACACATGTGTTACGTCATTACACATGCTCGACGTGTACAAGTTATTGATGTGTGCTATTAGGTGCGTATGTACTTGATAGTTTGCCTATAACTTAATACCGAAGCTTTTATGTACTGGGATTAAAAGTACAGGAATCGGCTATACATAATGTACTGGCAGTTTCACTTTATTCATATACATTCAGCTTTCTTCTAAAAACGCGTTTACTTAATTGTATTTCTAAGCCAAAATATATTACATAAGATCAGAGTAAGAATTTTTTACTTGTGTAGCGCGGTACAAAGCTGGTGATTAAGAAAGAAAATAATCCAGGTACATATTATGTAGTACTAAGCAGCCTATGAAACACGGAGTATATAAGGTATTAAATTACTTTTTGAACCGTCAAAGAAGTTAAATTTAAATTTGGTATACATAATAAAGTATAAAATACTTTCATCAAACATTAGCCAAAAAATTGCTGCTTGTTTACAATTGTGTAAGTTCACATAAAAAGTGTGAACTCGTATTGATACTTATTTTTATATTAATAGGTTTAATATAATCGAAGTACATGGCGTAATGCCAATTGCTTGCCAAACTTTATTACACACAGTATAATAAAGTTACGGCGATTTCTGAGTAGGAATAAATATTCTCATATTCTAGTTATCTCATATAGTAAATGAGAGCATTAAAATTATGTATGAGATCGGCATCCAATATATTATTTGTTACAAACATTTGCTGTATTTTATTAGCATAGTAAGCAACCCACGCCAATCGCCACACTCCAGCCTCCTGATCGTAATAAATATATCGTTACACGCATTTGCAGTAACAAAAAATAACGAGACATTTTTTTCTTGTGCAACGACCCGAGAAAGTTTCGCAATCAACAGAAGAGGAGCGTGCCATTTTTTTTACCAATTTATATTTGACAAGAACCTTCAGTAATCGTGGATAAGGATATTGATTCGTTGTCAAATATTTACTTTTACTATGTAGTATTTAATGTTGTATTGAACGAATACGCACTTTTGCCGTAGTAAATCTCAGTTGTGTCATCAGCACTGTTTAAACCTACCCAACTATGAAATACTGTGAATTTCCGTTTTTAAAAAGGTCCTATTTTGTGTTTATAAATTGAAAAATCTATTAAAGTCATTTAGTAATTAGTCATTTATTTAGTAGTAAAGTAATTTTAGTGGCGATACAATATAATGATTTAAAAATCTTGTTACAATATATCATAGAAATTAGTTTCTATCAGAATCATTTTCCACAATAATTAATATTATACCGACTCACGTTCGACATACTACGTCGTTTTAACCTTTGAATCTCTTATATTTGTACTATCTTGTACACACTATGTGTACAAGGTAAATGAAATCTCACAAGTTTACGGTCCAGCATCAAGAACATTAAACACGAAGTGAGGGTATGATGTGATTTAAGGCGTAGGACAGACGTGCCACCTTAATCTTAAACCTCCCCAGGGCGTGATTACCGATTTCTTAACACTACGTGATTTCCTGAGTTCTCTTATAAAAAAATATATAAAAGAGGTTTAAGTGGAATATAGAAAATGTCTTATATTAATAATGATAAATTACTGTTTTCATTGAAAAGTTAAGTAGCAAACCCCTATATAATACTTTAAAAAAAATAAAACACTATAAAAGCGGACAACGGAAAAGTCGACAATAATGCCGTTCAAACTAGATAAAAGATTTCTTCCAAATAAAATGTCGTTTAAAACACATTTATCTAATTTAAATATGTCATTTAGTGCTACCTAATTCAAGATTTAAATAACGCACCCCTTTCAACGTAACTTAAACCTCATCAAATTACAGCACATTAATTTTCATAATAAGGTCAGCGGTTGTTGGACATAGGATCTCAGCTGTCAACGTCATAGTAATTATTTTCACACGGCAGGCCTTAATATGATACATTTTAATATTCAGGGCGAATATGATGAATGATTTGATGTAAATCTCTCATAGTTTTGAAATTCACCATAACCGCTGTCGAGTTATAGACGAACTTAAAATATAATCAATAAAGGTTACAAAAATATTTATAAGGATAAGAATAATTATATCCTGTTCCTTTTTAAATAATTTCACTATTTAAAATAGAACAGTTCAATTCAATAAGACATCCCTTTAGAATTTAAAGTAACCAAATGAATAAGGAACAATTTAAAAGAAACTATAAATTAAAAATGTAGTTAATTCAATATAGAAAAATACAAAGGAAACTTTTACCTTTAAAGCCGCAACACCGATTGAATTCTCTTACCTGAAAGAAGACACTTCATGAATATTCTAAATAGCTTTCAGTATATTGGTAGGACTTTTATTAAGGAGTTTTGTCTGCTATGTATATATACCGATATTGAGTTCAGCTTACTAGCCATAGACGGGTCGAGATTTAGTGAAGTAAATATATATATATTATAATTCCAACCCTTTTACTATTAGAGTTTAAAAAGACGTACAAGTTTGCAAGTGATTTTGTATTTATATAGTTGCATGGAAAGGCAATTTGAATAGTTGCTCAAAACCTCCACTAGGTTTTGAGCAACTATTCAAACTAAGAGCTATGCATAAATCATTTACAATTAATTATCATGATTACCTTTTTAAATATGAACGTCAAATTCTAAATTCTTAGAGGGCAAAATGTAGTGTAATTTTATACGAAATCATGAAACTAAGCTACGAGCAGTTTAAAATGGCTACCGGTGCTACGTTAAGTTTGTAAAATATGCTAATACAGTTTGTTTAGACCCTAATTATTTGCATAATTTGAATTGGAAATGCCACCACTTTTATAGCTTTTGAAAGTTTTTACGTTAACATTTTTTGCAGTAAATTTTTGTACTTATTGAAAAGCTTCTTTATTGTACAGATCAGTTTTTAATTAAATTATATTATTATTTTCATCATAAGTAACGCCATTTTTATTTAAAAACGCAACCACGAGTATACTGTTCCAAGCAGTATTGATTGTATTGATTAGAAAATGCATGTCAAATCTTTCCGGTTTTTAAGTTGTTCATAGCTTTGCGATAGAAGCACTTTTTTCCTGCTTTTTAATAAACACTCCACTTCTTTCTTAATTGGGAACAAAAGGAACGTTACTATACGTAACGTACATTACCAGAATGGCGAAATTCAAACTATCAAGTCCGTGATACACGTAAAAAGTAAAAACTACACTACCGTGTTAAAGAATAAGACATTATCTTCGATTGATATTCATAAACATTAACTCAATTTAATATTGTCAAGTTCTAGTAGCATTATTAGGAGTATTTTCACCCCTATCTTAATATTATCTTAATTAACATTGTGTATAATTGCACAAAGTAACAATGACACGAAGCTGAAACCAGATACGTGATTAATTACGCTTTCCATCGATTATGACGTTGACTAAATCCACTGATATATTAGTAACTCGTCAGACGCCCCATTGTTGTTTATTTTATCTGCCATGCTATGGACCAAAATATATAAAACCTATAGGCCTTCTTCTTTATATAGATAAATATTGAATCATCTCAGTTGAAATGCTCCGGGAGACGATTGCAGTGATATTAAAAAACAGTTGCGAAAATGACAATTAAAAAGCAATAGCAAGGATTTATTTATTTGTCTCTAGTTGATTATCGTAACTCGGATGTATAATAGTTAAATAAATGAGTTATTTAAATCTACATAACTAAATGTATTAACTCCAATCTCACGATTTAGGTGGGAAATTTATATAACGTAACAAAAGGAGTTATTTATTTTAAAAGTTCTAAGGTACTTCTATTGTATTATAACACCTACCTTATGTTTTCGGCGCATGTATGTAACTAACGTTTGCTTAATTGAACTCTAGTATAAGTATATAGATAATATCCTGCTTAACATATATTTGATAATGCTACTAAAATTTGAGTTCTACTAACTTAATAAAACTTTGCGATCTTTTTGTAAGAACCTTGTACTTTCACAAAGCTTACCTTATACCGTACTTACCTGATAATATAATATACTTACATGATATAAGGCACTATAATAAATAACGACCACGAAACCTTTAAATAGTCGGTACAATATAATGTTGTAACTTTCTGGGATATTAATTACACACAAATTTGCATCGCTTTGTATGAATCAGGAGATGACTCGCACTTTTAGTGTCCTTAAGGCAAAGGATTCAATACCTTTGAAGACTTCTCAAGATGTCTTGAGTCATATGCAAGTCATGCATATGGAATTCTTGGATAGTATATTGGGTAGTGTGTGCTGTACATTCTATGAATTAGTCAAATCATGTAGAATAAATTTTATTATATTTAAAATTGACTGTAATTCAAAATTAAATTAAAAAATTTGATTCATGTGGCAATGTATATTTATAGGTGTATTATTTCTATAAATAGGTAAGTTTTATTTCAAAATAATTAATTTCATCTTTTATGAGCATACTGCTCGCTAAAATAATCGTTTTAGACTTTACTAAATAAAAACAAGAATTGTTTTTAAGAACGACGATAAACTTTTAAAGTTCGTACAAGCGTTTTTTTTTATTTACAAAAATAGTATTTTTATCGTATTAATTACGGAGTTTGATTCCCATAAAAACAACGTATAGTCCATAAACAGAATTTTCCCTCTAAAACTGTATGAGATACATAAAAACATAACGACCGTCATCTGTTTATAATTGCGCTTTTCCGCTGAAAAAAAACCCCCTTAATTGTTCCACTCGGCCACGTACTACTAATATTCAGTAATGACGGTTGCTAACGATTGCTAGCTTGATGGATTTTAAATGCAGTTTGACATTATGAATGTTGATTCGGAAAACTATCTATAACCTGAAAGAACCAAAGATCATAGATTCATAATTTGTCTTAGTAAGCGATAAATTCAAATAAAAAGAAGAAAACCTTCGGTTTCCGGTCAGAATAATATTGTTCAGAATGGAATAGATGTTTATATTTATATTTATTTATATTTAACCAGGCTATAGTCTAGTTAGTATAAGTAGACAATATTTAAGTGAAGAAGAAATTAAATTTATTTAGTGAAATTTAAAATTCTTCTAACACTCTACTCAGTAGACATTACGCTGTCGATCGTTTACCCCATTCATTACAATTTGTATTCTCTTATTGCTTACATAGTTACATTGAATTATCGAAAGAAAGAAAGAGCTGTGTGAGTTGTGACATTTATACGTATTTATTTGGTTTTTATAAAGTTGTTTTCTATTATATTGTTACATAATTGCTTATATGAGGTCCAAAATAAGTAATACTCATGGCTAGTGCCATTAATCCGCCGGATCTGAAAATGATGCTTTGACACGCAATTGATCAGCATACATTTAATGGTATTACTTCGCAAGAGAAGTTAAGAGCCTTATAAATTACCATGGTTTACAAATGCTTTCATTTTAATAATGGTTTAACTATTCATTGTACAAGCATTGTGTGGAACAAAGCCACTGCTTTTCAATTAACTAAGCCGAACAATAGGTTAAAAAAAAAAAATTTCCGTGATATCTTTTTTATCCACTAATTATGTCTTTTTAAAAGACTGACTTGTCAAATCTGTCTGAACATGAAAGTAAAACGTGCCGATTTGGTCACCGAGTTGTAATGGATCACTGGCACGTTATTTTTTATTAGAAATGCGACATTAATTCATCGAGCATTTTGCTGACGCTATCGCGTAGAATGTTTACAAATCCGGATTATATTTTCATTTGGGGGAAAATTTATTTTATATTTTATCTTTGCTGACCGGACGTTTCTCGACAATGACCGCTGGAAATACCTTACCGGGATCTGTGCCTTTATAATAAACTCAGATAACCGCATGTTTTTGTTATGTACTTTCAAAAGACCTTTTTCATGTCCATCAAGGAAACTCGAAATGTTTAAGGACTTTGAAAAAAATAACTTTGTCAAACTTTTCGTGCGCTATTATAAAAATACTATTTATATTAATTATTTTACTGTCTTATTATTAGTATAGATTAATTTATCTCTATATCTCAAGCTATAAAGGACTAATATAGGGAAAAAGGTCAATAAGGGGATATGTTTAAGCCTTTATAGCCTTTATATTATATGGTATTATAAAGTAGCTTAAGATCCCAAAAAAGACAAACTGTGTTTTGAGTGTATGTAATTAGAAAAACTAAAGACAAAACACATAAAAAACAATTCTTTAAAGGCTAAAGGTTCAGTGTCTAGCTGATTACTGACATGAAAATATATTTAATTAAAGCTCGTAACTGATAATATTCCTCTCGTTTAATCTGTTTGCGGTTAAATAATTGGTTAACTCTCTTGTTTGGTACAGTGGAAAACCATCGGAATTAGGTGTATAAATTAAGAGCTGCAATATTATTTTTATTGTATTATGAGTTTAATAGATGTCTATTTCAAGATACTTTAGTAATGTTTGTATAAAATCGCTTATTCTATATATTAATATAGCACTAAAATCTATTTTAGTAAAATTTTAAAACGTTTAATTTTACATTGACAAAAATGTAATGTGAAATGTAATTATACAAAAGGTTACATCATAAATCAAGAAAACACTATTCGATTAACCGACGAAACTTGCTGAGAAGCAGCAGGAGATATAATAAATAAAAAATAATAAGAAAACTTTCCCTATTCCAGTATTCCGACATCACGCCGAGAGACGGCAATTTAACAATTTTGGTTCATAGCTTGCGTCAACAAACAAAAGAATATCGTCTTTAAGTTTAACAAGACACGGTGTTCTTTCATATGTCTTGTTACTAAGTGTGGTATATAAATCGTTATATGCAACCGTCTTAACATTCACTTTCCACAAGTACCACAACTTTAGAAAAAGCAATCACTCAGCGTGTAATCTCTTAGGATTTCCCGAGGAGCCGGTGCACCTTAGCACCCTACATAAAGTGCGCATGCTTTTTGTATTTCAAACTCTGCTTTAAACTGATAAGGTGCGAACCAAAGCTTTCAAAACCCCTAAATTACACTAGTGTACAAAGCACGGCGTGTCAAAATGTTTTCACTTTTGACACCACACTGCATACAACAAAGAAAGAAAGCAAAATTATAATCTTCAAGTTTCTAACTATCAACACCCCGTCAAAGGCGTAATATCGTCCTCACTGTGTGACAAAAAATGGCAACACCCCAAGTCGCCATCTTGGTATTTTGTTTTGACACTTCACTTTAATCACTGTGTGAAAACATAACGGTTGCGTTCTCATTTCAAAGAGAGCAATGTTTTCCAACTATCGGGAGAGGTGTAAAATATGTGTTGCCTTTGTTAAAAATGTTTTCATACGTCCCATTCAAAATATATTTCAAAACAATATCCAAATATGTAGATTGTAGGCGTAGTCTGCAGGTCCAATATTATTATTGCTTCATTGCCATAATTCAAAATTGTATCAATGAATGGGAGATTTATGTTACATTTTCCGGTTAGCAGGATTCAAAATTAAAACGAGTCGACGATTATTATCGAGTTTCAATGCTAATGGATTTGGTGATTGAATCACGTACGATATGAAATGAATACAGTCAATTTCAGTCTAGCCAACTAGTACTCTATGGACTGTGGTCCATAATTACTATTGTTTTAGGGGATTAACACGCATCAAGAGAGCTGATTGATTAAAATGAGATGCATACTTTTTGCCTATATATATCGCTTCTTATTAACTATAATGTGTTATAATGGTGCAGAAAAATTCGCTTTATGAAACGGATATAAATTAAGAGATCTTTAACAATTATTCGTGGCATCTATACTTATTACACAGCGTATTATACAAGGTTTAATATAAATTAATTATTGAAACACATCTTTAGTAGATTTTAGAGGGTCCATAAGATAAACAGCCATTAGTTAATCCAAGGGCGGGCTCGCAGTAATTCAACCGGCTGTAATGCGTATAGCCTACCGTTTTAATGAAATAAAATTTGCATATTATCAAGATTTATATACGTAAGCATGGAAGAAATTGGTAAACAATGATGTACGCCATTAAAATATGTTTGTATTGCCAATATTGTAGAATAATTTGTAAAAAATGCTCTTGGTATGTAAGCGACGCGTGGAATTTTTATGATATTCATGGGATAAAAGAAAGTCGCATGAAAGATAGAATCAGTTCCCGCCTTGTTAATTTAGATGTTTTAAGGGGATTTTATGAATAGATAAATCGATTGGTTTTTCTTATTAATTATATGTAATATAAACAAAGTTAGGCAGCAGATTATAAACATCAGAGCAACGACTTTAATATACTGAACTAAAACTGATATAAGCCATGACTGATCGCCAAGACTGATCGCTATAAAAGTAATATTTTGAAGACACTTTGCACTAGAAACTTCTCGTCTCGATGTAATGAACCAATTTAACTTCCATACAGATTTTACATCTTGAAAGAGAAGCTTTGGACAAATGAGTAAATAGAATGTAAAATGCAAAGGCACCCTCATCAGTTGTATTCAGTATTCAATTTGTGTAGCGTCTACGGCGAAATTATATTAAGGCCAACTTGATCATTAGCCTCTTGATCTTTTATTAAATTAAGACACAAATCTTCAACCTCCTTGTTGTAAGGGAATGATTGTTTTGCTGTTATACAACAATAAAAATATATGTTTATCTTAAGTATAATTAAAACAAAGCCAGTGCTTCTTTAATATATATATATTTATTTATATACAAGTTAGAGAATTGTCGTCTTATACATGTCCTAAATATTTCTGTCTAAGACCGGTCGATTGCATTATTATATTTACCGTCTTCACCCTGAGTAAGTGCCCATTGTGAACATAGAATTTAACTCTTATATAGATTTCTATATTTTGAAAAAAAAAACATTTTTTATCGTTTGGCAGAGACTACTAATAAATATAACGATATAACCAACAACCAAATTCATATATTCAGACAAATCGACATTTATATTTGAATTTAAAATTTATGTTTGGTTACAAATAACTAAATATATCACAGTGAAAAAATATATTTATAATTGATTTTCAGAAAAACTTTATTATTTATTACATTTACCATAAAATATTGATTGATTACAACAAATCCCTAAAGAGATTTTATATATCCCAGATAATCAAAGCCAACACTCAAACTGCCCACAGTTGAATATGTGTTTCATAAATTTGATTAAGCTCTCTTTAAGGCTTTTTTCAAGGACAAAGTTCCCTACCGTATATAATATCTCATTAGTATGAGTGGTTTACGGGGGGACAAATTTCTTATTTCATTTAAACTGAACGTGCTATACTATGACGACGATAATTTCTAGCAAGGCAATGAAAATTGTTTGAAGAACTGACATGAAATTGAATATGGATTTAAAAAAAAAATAGTGAGCACCCCTGTTCAATTGATCGTAAAATCGAAAATTATGACCAAAACTGTCTGTTTCAGAAGTCATAGGTCGAATTTATGGTATAAAATTGTCTAAATAAAGCCTTATTCCTAAAGAAATAAAAAATGTAATAATTTTAGTATTTACGACTAAATTGGTATGCAGCTAAAGTGTGTTGTTAATGTAAACATAATAAACTGTCGTTCCTTCAAAACTTCTTATTTAAGAACTAAAGTAGTTATATTTTTGATGTTTTTTAACAATTTAAATAGTGGTCATTCTTTACATATGTAGCAAATATATTATAATATTCACATGCTTAACTCCATACAATTTGTTTACGTTATCACGCAATTAGCAAATTATATTAGCATAACAAAAAGCGTCCCGCGACAGAAATATCTTGGAAATTGTTGTCATTCTACAGATTCCGAAATCTCAAGTATTTGACGCGTTCAGTTCGAGCCTCATACAAAAGCTTAATTGGACGATTAAACTATTGTTCTTCGCCCCTTAAATCATGGGTATAAGTTAGGAGGGGCGCCAGTTAAGCTCGCCTTTCATTTTGAATTTAATTTCATTTTCACCCTCTCGTCTTAAGAAAAGAATGACCGAAAGACTCCATAGACTTAAGGGATATGACAATAAAGGTTTAATAAAAACGTCTTATTCGACAGTCTGCTTTTATTGTTGAAGTGTATTTAGAATGATATTTTTTTATGTTTTGTGATAGTATTGAGCGTGGGAGCCTGTTTATTCTTTTCTTTATGGACAACGAGCTGGTAGGGTAGGGCACTTTGAATAAAAACTTTTCTATACTTCACATACTTCCAATAGCAGTTTCTCTACTCAGAGTGTTTTAAACATGGCTGTAACTTGAGAGAAATAACAATATCGTTAAAGAATTCAATCTGGTATAATTTGAATTTTGAAATAAAGCTTCGCGTCTGTTCGATCTCTGTTATGTTTAGACCACATTTATATATTTAATAATCATATCCCTCCGTTATTACCTGTGTCGAATAAGTCTAGATAATTTCATGGTTTATGTATGAAACCTATGCTGATGCTGGTGTATTCAAACTTTCAAACTGAAATCATATATTCATACGATGCGTCGTTTATTCAGAAAATACTGTCTACCTTTCATGAAACGGAATACAGACAGTGATATTTCATTCCTGCTCTTTTGTTTATCAGTTGTTACCAATATTAATGAAAAAACGAATAATTATAGTACTTGGAGGAAACTGCAATATAGCTTCTGTATGATACTTCTTTGTGTATATATGAACAAGAGAGTAAATTTATTAAACTCATGTTCCAATAGTAATATGATTTATTCACATTTATAATACCAAACATTACGACCAATCCAGTGGAGTGACGGCTCGGTACAATAATCACTATTTACCTGTACGTTAAATATTTATAACATGCATTTGCCTTAAAAAATGTATGTTTATTTGTCAGTTGTGTTATCATAACTTTGTCTGGCTAGATATCACTTACTATGGACCTAACCGAACAAGTATGATTTTTTTATAAAGTTAAATGTATAAATTATAGTTTTATATTATGTACTTATCTTGTCATAGTTTAGATCTCTCAAGTTTAATTTCTGTTAATAGTTAAATTTGCGAAAGTTAAACCAAAGTAGAGACGTACTGAGACGCCTCAACCTAATTTAATCACATGTCTATCTAAGTACTTATCGGCTCTCGGAATACTCCATTAAACTGAGGTAGAGCGAAAGCTCTAATAAAGCTTTCACTAGCTTTTTACTGGGCTTAATGAAATTAACAAACTATATTCTATTAAATTATCCCAACTAAAAAATAAATTTATTTAATATGTTTTATTGTATGCCTTAATATTTTTTAATAGTTTAGTAGGAATTCAATAAGATAATGTAACGTTGCACCATTCGCAAGTTCTATACTTATTTGTTTGATTTTCACGTAATCTAAAATAATTGTTTAAATATTCCTTAAAACATTGTGATTTTCTTTCTTACTTCGATATAGTCACTAGTCTGCGTAGGTTTGTTAACACAAGATCAAGCAATCGTCGCATGTAATCCAATCGAACAGAAAGATCGAATTGCTCACAGCCTTATGGCCACTAAATCTTCCTTGGAATTTGTAAGCTTCCAAACACCCAGCGGCCATTGCTCTAGGCTTTTTAGGCGTAAAGTATACAATATTACGTCCTCTCACGCGTGTAATGCGAGATTGAATAAGTTTTGCCTGGGATTTGTCAGGATTCGGTTGGGATTTATTTGAAACTCAGATTTATCTAAGCTTTATTAAGTAATTTACCTATAGGAAATGTACGCTTAGACAAAGTGTGTGTATATTTGTTGCCAATATTAATTACTATATTAGGAAACTGAAGACATGCCAGTCGTGATAAATTTTAAACTTTTACTTAACAACCTAACTGTGAATAAAGTGTTAAACACCGCCAAGGAACACTTTTCGCCAAGTGCGATGTTCGTCTTAAAGGAAATGAACAAAAACTCTTTCTCTCTTTCAAGAATAGTGATTTTCTGTGCATACAATAGCGAACTTGGGTGTTGATTGATATAAAAAAAAAGTATTATTAGAACCCAATATGTTAGTCATATTTGACCGTACCTAGAATCGTACCCTGGTTTCTGTTAGGCAGTAAGACAGCCGCAGTCACCCAGGACTCATCCAACTACAGAAGAGTCTCTTGGTATAATAACTAATGACTAATACTATTAATAAGTTATTACTACGGACTAGTGTTGTGAATATTTCATAGTGTGATATAATAATATAAAACCGCTAAGAATCCGTTTTGCATAGAATGTGGTGTGAACGTGTAGACAGACTTCGTACTAATAAATCTACCGTACCAATAACCTTAACATGAAATGGAAGAAAATGTAAATAAGGGAAATTGTAAGGATCGTAGTAATAGAGTTTCAGTTTATCGCGATTGTCCCAATCGATATATTTAGGCCCCGGGACATTTCCGAACAAATATTTATCTTATTGAACCTTTCGCGTTCTTATTGCGGTGTTAACAAATAGCGCTATTTCTTTGTAAACAAAATATTTACGTAAACATCGATAATGAAAAATTGCCTTATAAATTTCTATAAAAAAAATATTTAAGTCTGCTTTACTGTGATAATGATTTTGAAATGCAAATAACACAATTTTTCAAATAAGGCGAATTTATGAAACATATTAACAACATCTTTATAACGGCTGAAAAGACTACAAAGTTAAAAATTAAAAACAGTCTTAGAATTTCGACATCTGAAAAAAGAAAATTCGCACCCACATTTATTCTAGACACGTACCACCGAATTTGTCATATTGGATTTTAGGAACGCCCATCATACGTTCCCTTCCTGTCAATGCGAATGACAAAATGACAATGCACGGAAAATACAGCCTTATTAGCAACGACATAAGGTTAAAAGTAATTTAAAATTAAGTTAAAAATTTAAAACTTCAATAATGGAATTTGTTTTGCAATTACGATAACTGACGATGTATAAAATTAGTTACATAACAATTTTATTTAAAAAAATCCCATAAAATATTTTATAAAAACGCCTTGTAAAAATGTAATAATAACTTTAATTATGACCAGCCAGTGTTTACAGTGTCATTTGATTAAGTATGAAAAGTGAAGAAATGTTTATACCTATACCTATTTAAAGACTTCGCTACGCCACTTTAACAACATACTAAATTATCCATCTTTTATTAACAGTAGACATACGGACTTAAAATACGGTATTTTACGTATGTTGTTTTTTTATATTTTTATATTCTATACGCGGTGATTGAAACGAAAACGGTATTTTTTAACGCCTACCGAAATTTACTGCTTTTATTAACAACGCTTTAATATTGACACTGTAATACCGTACTAAATTTGTTAAATACACGATTAATTATACGGGCCCAGAATCCACCTGTTTCGTATCGCTGAGTCAGTGTTCTTAGTCAGGATGACATCAATGAATTCACCCCAGTACAAATCGACATATCCGCTTGTGTCGATCCTTTTCACGCTATTTTTAAGTGATAAGAATGAATGTATGGAATAAAAAATTTTATCACTGATACATACGTGACACTTGTTGTATTAAAAAAATAAATTGCTGAGATTTTATTCATGTTATGTGGTTACGGGAATATTTATTTATATATTCAAACTTAGTTGCACAAAAACAGTGGAAGTAGATAATGTTAATAGACGTTAAGCCATATAAGAACGATTGGTGACCTTATCGCTAATAAGCGATCTCTTTCAGGCATCCCACTAAATGTGCAAGAGGTGCGAATAATACAAATATACATTAAATTAATTAAAACAGTAAAATAAGGATTTTTTTGTATATAGCAAATCTATAAATTCATTTTGAGCGTATATAGTAATCAAAGTGTCTTTCAGACGGGTGTATATTTTTAAGAAGTTGACATTAATTATATTGATATCAAGGCAAAAGTATTTCGTAGGTAATAAAGAAAATATGTTATCGGTAATGACTATGAATCATCAAAATATTACCAGTGCAAAAACTGTCACTATGGAAATGATGCCGCAACCTTCAAATTGTCGTCTTTACTTAATACAATGCTCCAGTTGACGCGAGTAGGTTGTCATTATGACTGGTCATATAAAAAAATTATTGTATGACATTTAATTGAAATTATATAATCTAGTATGAGTTGAAGGTTTATAAATGGCGAATTTAAAATTTGATCAATGGAAAATCAAAATGCGGAAAATGTGAGGGTCTCAAACGGAGGGTTAAATTCGCGATATCGATTCGTTTTTATATCTGCTGACGTTTTCTTTGACAGATTGATGTGATGCTTCGGTTGGTATTTCGTATTATATAGTCATAATTTCCAACAACCAAATTTCCGAATATATTTTGTGATATTTTCCATAAAGCTTAAAATTTCCATCGTCCAATTTTGAGCACGTATATGTTCAATATTATTTTAGTTGGTTTAAGGTATTGTTCTATACATTATTATATATGCAAAAAAAACTAGCCTACTTGAAAATCAGGTACTGATAGAGAAAAATACGCAAGTGCCAAACAGAACAACTAAGCTTAAGTCCTACGTCATACTAACTTCTTTGGTCGCACAACAACAGTTAATGTAATTAAGGCGGATATGCCTAATCAAGAGAAGTGCAATCTTCAGAGCTAAAAACAAAACGTCTATTTTCAGTACATAGTCCAGTAGCACAAGCCACTCACCATACACAATAGCAGATAACTCGTAGAGCCACAATCAGGCCGCTGTGACAAAGCTGAAAAACCAACTAGTCGTTCAACATATCTAGCAACTAGTTTGACATACGAACTTATTACTATTACCATAATTGGTAGTTTTGATAAATCTCCAAATCCTTATTGTTTAAGGCAATATAAATTAGCTTAAGAATTTTTTTAACCCGATTTATTGTTAATTTTGCTTGTTTTTTTTAAATGTTATTAGACAAATTATATAACAAGGAAATGTGAGGCCAATGAAGTCTGGAAAGTTGCGTATTTCGGTTCTTTCACGAGAAAATAATGAAGTGCGAAGTCTATTGTGAATTTTAGCTATATTCCCAATACTCATTATTAAGAGTATTTTTTCGCATGTTCACCCTTGATAAATTCTGTTGAGGGGAGATTGAGGAGATAACGGGACATTATCGAAATACCAATGTCCTTGTATTAAAGCAGGAACACTGAGAGTTAAATGGCGATTTATTATCTTTGGGCCCGCTTAAGAGGCTTATTTGAATATATTGTTTATGATCATGTTAATTCTAATTTCCTTATAACTGCAGTGATCCTAAGGTCGATCTATAATTGTTGATTACAATAGTTCTTCTTGTTGTATTGTTTATATAAAAAATTACTTAATTTTAATTACTTAGTATTATTATTTATTTTTTGTTTATTCACACTTTATTGCACTTAAACAGTAGAAGTAAGTTACGTTAATAGATGTTAATACATAAAGAGCAACGGGCGGCCCTATCGCTAATAAGCGATCTCTTCCAGACAACCCACATTATTATAATGAAAGTACTTAAGTATAAAGTAATACCAATGCATTTTTTTCACATAATTATAATAATTTTGCTTATCGATATTAGTAAAATTTAAATTCTTTAAAATTTTCCATTTGACAATTTCTCTCTTTGGTAATGTCTACCTGAACAATAAAGGAATATTATAAGCCTGAGTTTATATATTATATTATGTAAAAAAAAGTTGGTAGGTAAAAATTGTTTTAATAATAATTATTGACAAATTTTCCTTTCCGTATCAGTTAACTTAATTAATATTTGGATAAATAATAAATAATTTAAAAAAATACTATTCCAATACATTTTCTCGATACCATTAACCTAATATTATTAGGAAAAATCACATTTACCAAATAGATGATCGTACTCTGTCCAATAACAAGGTAAGTGCCGTATCTGTTTCCCAAAAATTATGACGCTATTAAATAAACATATTGCGTACCGCGAATTTCTAATAAAACCAACATATTGGGCTTTTATTACTCTTTAGTTTCTATACAAGTAGGGTGGCCAAGTATTTTTGGAACGTTAGACTGGAATTCTATTGATATTACTAAAGATACTTTTATGTTTCGAAGTATGAAGATGATGACTTGAAAATAATCAAGCAAGCGTATTTGAGTAATTGATTCTGCTCTTGAAAATTAAGTTAAACCTGATTACTAGAAAACGTTCTAAAGTTTTCTTATAATATTGAGTGTTTAAATAATATTATAAATTGCTATAGAACACACACATCTACAATTTCCCCAGTCAAGTACAGTTACACTATTTTTAATGGATTCAATTGTAATATTACTAAAAAAATATTATTCATTTCTATCAAGATGACTAAAATACGTTTTATTTTAAAAGTGCGGTGATACTACTATGAAGCCTCAATGCATTGTTGATATTTCTTTGGCGCCTTTATTGAAATTCTGCGCTCGTGACAAAGTTTCCGATCGCTTGGGCGTATTCCGCACTGCCACTGAGTGACTCTTTGTAGATTTAATCTGATTTTTTGACTCATCACTTCGGACTTGACCTGAATAATGATAAGGTTATCAGAGCCAAGAACATTCATCAAACTTTTATTACATAATTTGAATCCAGAAACTTTAAGTAGCTTCTTATTCTGAATCACAGGGAATCTTTAGCTTCGTTCGACAAGAATAATAGTTTCAAAGGCAGATATCTTATATCTTTTAAGTTTTACAGCTTTCAAAACGTACCACATAATTGTGGGTTCTTTAATATGTAAAAGTCATGAATATAAAACGGATCGTTCCATTTTAAAACGACAGGAAATCCATTATGTTCAATATTAGACCCTTATTAGGAAAGTTTTCAAGTGTGCATGTAAGGGTTCAGTGCCCTTAGCAATTGTGCAATTCCCATGGCGAAGGGACCTTGGGTTCCTATGGGTTATTGAAATTCTTAAGTGTTGAAATGGCTTGTTACTTCTAACCTTACATCTATAAATAATACGTTGGTGTTCCATAGTGTCCACAATATATACACATTAGAGAACCTACATTTTACGTTATAACATGGTTCCAATATATTCATGTTAGTAAGAGTGATTTCAGTTTTATTTTCATTGGTTATTTTCAATTTTTTATAATACTTAACTACTATAACTATTACTGCTTTTGAACTGTACAAAAACTAATAACATGGGTTCACTACGCGCCCTCGGCTGAGAAGAACGGACAAGAAACTCAGTGGCATTGTCATTTTATGGGAGTTATTCGTTGTTCCAAATGATAATGATATATTATACAAAGGGAATCGTAAGTTGTCAAAAGTACATAATAAGTGCTTTCAAGACAAGTTTAAATCCTTTAAAAGTAATTAACTTTTTGTATTACAGTTTTCGAAAATTCTCGAAATTGGCCTTTTCACGTTGGAAGATGAAAATTAATTGGATATTTTAATTCGCCACCAATAAACAGGTCACTGGAATTTTCAGTTCAATGAGCTAAGCTGTTCCGCTGACAAGTTGATCTAAATTAATTAGTGCTACTATTTCAAAAGCGCAGCTGCACAGAATGCTTTTATTTTCTAATGTAATATAAATAAATTGTGATAAAATTATCAAAAGATTTAGGATGTCGACCAGAATCAGAAAATATTATGATTTTAAAAATATATTCATGTATGCTTTGAGTATTGTCGAAACCGGCCAGAAGTGTTTTGTAAACTTTCTTAATTACCACTACTTAACAACCCTGAACTAACCAACTTTGCAAAGCACTTCAAATAACTTTACACACTACTATATGTTTGTTACACTTTAAAATGTATATTATGTTTACATTTATAAAAATTTACATTTAATTTTCATCGCTAGTCAAAGTTTAGTAAAATATTTAGAATTTCCTATGTTTCCCTCAAATATATTATTAAGTAACATTTGGCGTATAAAGTGAAAGTAGCACATAAAAACCCCCTGTATTTGAATCCAGTGTCACCAATGTTTCATTAGTCAGTTTAACTCGACAATTCTCGCAGGCGCTTTTTTTTGTGACCCTACAAATTCATGACAACCTAACAGCGAATGTTATTCAGATCAAAGTGCATCTCAAACACTAACGAACTGACAACAAAGGTTTAAATCAACTTACTTGAAATGTACGTAACAAACTTTGACAGAACTAATTGCTTCGTAAATTTCACCTCGTTTTCGGCTTACCTGTAACAAATACACGATTCAATTAATATACAATAACAAAATATATATATACTATAATATTTAGTATATAACTTTCCAAAGGGATTCAAAAAGATTTTTTTTTCGATGATCATCATGCCGAACTGTGGATACCTGATTCAATACCCGGTACTCTTGCGCGATGAGCATATTTGTTAGTGGTGCATGTATGCAGTTATATTAGCACCCATCACAAGCTTTAAATAGCTTATTAGTAATCAAGTACTAATAGGTCCAAATGCTTGTTTATTAATAATTATTTATTTAGTATTTAAATCAGTGCGCCTAATCGAAAAGAATAAGAAACAATAATGATAACATTCTTCACATAAGCATTTATAAAGCTTTTCAATTATTGTTGAACAAATGACAGTAGAAATTAGAGTTGGTTTTCATGAAAACCCTTAAAACACGATTCAGGATTGTGCCCCGGGGAAATTATGGACTTAGCACCTGACAGGGGCAAAATTTTAATGTAACAGTCGCCCCGCGCTAAGCTTACGAATAAATTAACACGTTGTTGCTGCATTTCTATTGGAACTTTGCTTAATTTCTAACTCATAGGACGTTTGCATAGATTAATTATGAACCTTTTATATCAAAAACAACCACCGCCTGAAGGAGTGATAGAGAATTTTGAGATACTTAAAACAATACGATCTGGTTTTCGCTTAATTTTTCATTACAAGAAAAATACTTCAACATAAATATTTTGTAATATAAAGCCGTGTTTCTAGTAGGATTACAAGTAATCCTTAAGAAAGCCTACCGTTTGAAGTGTACAACTTCAAAGGGCCTGTAAGACAATTTAATGAAGAAATGAAAATTAGTCGCAAATGACCGTCGCTTCACAAGGAAATAGGACAAAATATAAACAACAATGAATATAAATAATTCAGAGTTTTAAATACATAATATAATTAAGAAATAAACCATCTCCAATCTCCGAAAAGGTTGCATTTGATGAGAAGTTATAACTTCAAATAGGCAACATAAAAAGGCCCAAATTAAAATGAATCTATACCGAAGTTCGACTTATAATTTTACTATATGATATATCAACAATAAAGTTCATACAACGTAAAAATAAATATAAAAAATAATTAATAAAACTGAACGATGTTGACTAAATTATCAGAGATAATACAAATGTAATGCGTTTTTTTGCCAAGCGTTCGCCTGGACAAACTTCAAACTTATGACAGAAGCAAATGTTGCTTTGCAAAGATGTGCACACTTTCACCCTGAATATGTCTATTGATAAAAACTTAATTAACTCGAACCAAATATATACTTACAACCGGTAACACTTTTTTATTTATTTTTCAATTACCGTTTGCCCAACAATATTATTTACACCATTTACATATGCCAAAAAAGTATAGTTCTATACATAAAAATAATTGTGTTAAATTAATCTGCTTAATTGCCACGAAACGTATCAACATCAATAACTCGTGTATAAAAATTAATCGAAACACGTCCTTTAATTAAAATTTTATAATATGGCAATAAACCCCCAATAACATTGCTATTCACCACAACGACTGAGCTTTATTCGTAGCAATAACACGAATATTGCTCATAACACATTTTTAGGCGCTCTGTCGTTATCCGCTTAGATATGAAAAGTTAACACGTAAAAAAATAGATTGGTCGCCAATGTATAGATGTAGTATAAAAAATAAATTCTTTTTCTTATTCAGTACAACAGACGTGGTTAAATAATACTTAACTGGCAGTTATTAAATGCAAACATTATCTTAAGCTACGTGTTTGAGGAGTTAAATTTATAACTTTTCTAATTAAATCGTATTTTATGCATTATTTATTAATGTAGATGTTTCATCTGCGAGGCTTTTTTTCTTATACCAAATAAATTCAACCAAATAGATGTTAGCTTTAATTTTATACCATGAAATGCCATGTGTTGAATGAAAAAAATGTTATTAATTATTATAACTTAAGAGAGCTCCCAAATGACTGAAACTATAAAGTAGGTGTTAAGCAAGTTCCGAATCAACCCTGTGTAGTCTCAAAGACAATTTGTGAATGCTTTCCCGTCACGTCTTGTGGATAAGTCGACGAAACTATCTGAATATTTACAAAGTTAGAAGGACCTTTAGTTTGTGATGGACAAACTCGGTTACAACCCGTGTTTTCTTTGATAGTTTATTGTGATACTAGGATTGTTGTTTATAGCGATTCCTAACTCCGGAGCTCTTATTGCTATTAAATAATTTCTAAGTTTACTTTGACTAAACAAATCACATTTTGACAGCACATTAATACTAATATCGATGAGTGTCAGTTTTGCAATATTAAGGAACATTAAGCAGCCAGATGCAGCAGATAAAATAACTGTCTAAACACAAGAATTATCTTTATAAGTATACTACATACGTTTTTAAGACGTCGAAAGGAATTAAGTATGAACAACATATTATATGAAACATTAATTCGCGGCTATTTCAGTTTACCTTCTATAAAAAGTCCAATGTTATGATTGCAATCTGTACTTACCACAGACAATACAGACGACCCCGTACTGAATAAAATATTATATCAACACATGTTGCGGACGCTGCCAAAATGTGGGGTTCTTGTTTACTGAATACTAAGCCGGGAGAAATATGTTTTTACAAATTTCAACACTGAATTAGTAAAAAATATCTTTATGCAATTTATTGATTGGTTTAAGCGGTTGATATCCTAACTACCTATCCTAAGAAATACCACAGAGTACTAAAATAACTGGCTAGATAGAATGTTTGCCTAGTTATAGCCTTAGATGTTAGTATACAACAATTTATATTAATATATTTAACAAATTTATTCTAATTAATAAATTGTCCTTAATTGTGGACTCTTTTTGTAATATAAAATTTTGTTAAATAAATAACAAATAAGAACATACAACTCCATAAACAGAATATATAGACTGTAATCAGTTGTTTTTAGACTCGTTTTCCGAACCCACGATTTGAATCTTAGATCGATAATACATACAAGAAATACACTAATAAGATTGTTAAACGCTATTGCAATGATTCTAAATTCATAAAAAATATTACTATTATTCTAATCTTCTTAACCTATCTAAAGATAATCCCAAATGATACCATTGACATCATGAGTCTGCACAAGACTGCTAAATATTTATTAAGCTTCAAAGGGTGTTTCCTTATTATCCATACCCAACAGACGACCTGCTCCAGTTAATAAATAAATAAGTAATTTAAATTAAGATTGTCAGAACTTATTACTATCTAAAACGCTATCTTGTATTCTACACTTTGGAATTAAATGAAGAAATAGAGTAACTATTTTTTTTATCTATAACCGACACTACGTCAGTTAATACATCAGTTAGTTTGAATAAACATATGGGTTTTAGAAATAAACTTATATTTGAACACCAATCTTGCTAAACCCTGGATTTGAATTTCTGTAATTTATTGCCACGTACATAGCGAATTATAACGATTAAACGTATCATAATTTAAATTTGGTGACGTCACCTCTCGAGAAGGGTTTTGGGAAGCGCCCTTCAGCTATGAGTGTACACCCCAAACATTTTACAAAATAAGCCGTGGGCCACAGAAAAATAAACCTGTTAAAATACCGTCGATATAATGTGTTCTATGTTTGTTTATTACTATACCAATTTGTTACTTATTATGTGTACATACATTTTTTTTTGCCGTAAACCACAGAAAATTCTCAATAAAGCGATTAATAATTAAAGAGTAAATTGTCTGTGATTCCAGGTAAAGAATAGGAGAGAGTTATGAATTACACAGAGAAACACAAAATAAACAAAGTTTAAATGATCTTAACAGTAAAAAAAAACCCTACAAGTAATGTTCGGAAATTATTAGTACGATATTAAATAATGAAATAATTAATTATGTATAGCCCCACGAATATGCGTTTAGTCAGATTTAGTAGCCCTCGGTGACGTGGATTTTTCAATCACCTCTCGCTTAAAGCGAAAACGCCTTCACCCTAAAACGCTGAATAAATTGGGAATGTTTAGTAATAATTTAGGAGGTGATGGATTACAAATGTATGTAATGTTAAAGAGGCTTAGCGTTAAAAAAAACTGACATAAAAAAGTACGCCTTACAAGAAAATTTATCACTTTACCAATGCATACAATTATCAACCTGAATGAGAGATAATGAACGGTGGCGTGGTGACGCTCTGTGGCGAGCGATGGACGTCAAATACAGGTGGAATTTCGTATTCTGCTTAAATATCCTATGATAAAAGTCAAATGCAGGTATAAATACGAACATCTCTTCCGAACACGGCCTATGGTAAATGCGATACAAGATGCTGAAAGCCGCTCAAAAAGTGACAGGTTTCCGTCGATTCAAACTGCTCTACTTTAAGAGAAAAGACTGGTTAGTGGTCTTAGGAGGATTTCGGCGGCTAAATGTGAAAACAATACTCCAAGAAAGAACACATTTGCGCTTTATTGGCAATTGGCAAGTGATGGAGAAAAGTATCGTGTCGCCTCTCCGAGCCCAGAATGCCGATGCTGGCTGACGATTTAAGAAGATAAATATTACATTACTAAATGAAATTGCAAAAAAATCGCGTGTATATTTTAAGCAAAATAATAGTAATTTTCTTAACGACCGACGCATTTTTCAGACTTAATTTCCGAGACCCCGCTGTCACGGTTGAGACAAAAGATTGATACACTCATTTCATTAGTGATAAATAATTTGATGTTCAACGCTTACTCATTTTTGTCTTCATAAAAAAATAATTACGCTGCGAACATTATGAAATGCATAGCGGCTTATAATTTGTTAATTTTTCACTTGATTAGTTACATACACGATTAAAAAAATGTAAATCGAAGCACATCAGACGGACATTAAATAACTTTTTTTATTTTATTCTCTATCCGTGGTATTTGTATTGTATGTGTGCACATTACACCGCACATATTAATGAGAAAAGTAAAAACAAAGCTAAAATAGGGTTAAATCATGGAATATAAAATTAGAAGAATATGTAAGGTAAAAGGCCGTTAAATTGAGTTACGTCAAATATGGTATAAATATATTGAAACAAAGCCGAACTGAGTAGGTAGTTAACCTGTTATAATATAACCGTATTAAAGTGTTTTTTTGTTTTTTATATAAAATATAATTCAAATGGTATAAATTTCAAGCCTCATTTCCAGCATAAGGTTATACATAAATTAATTTCACCTGACACGAATAAAATTAGTGGTGAATTTATATGAATTGCGTTTATTCACGCATCCGTGGGATTCCCTACTAGTCATTTATAAACCCAAATCATTATGTGCGAACCTTTTTCGATAAATAATTAGCTTAGATGATTATTTTCCTTATATTTGATGTCCATATCAGGAATACCAATCGTTTATTAGCATTATTTGTATAACACTGTCGAAAATTGAATAACAATTAAAGCTATTAATAAAAAAATATATTTTACCGATTAGGGTTATTATGTTATAGTAGTTTAGTTTCTTATTTTAAAGTAGTATTACGTTTGTATTTGTAATCTAAATAAATTTATAATTCAAAAACAAAATAATACACGTAAACGTAGCATTTACTTGTATTTATATTGTTTAGTTATCTCTGCATAATCTCTTTATATTTAATCTTCTCTCTAATTTTAGTAAGAGTATAACGCTGTCTATTTTTAGGAAAGCCACTATAAAAGCAAGTCTACCACGGAGCTTTCTGATGAGTGCAAACAAGCTGAGTGGTTTCTCTTGTATCTTTTAAGGGAAAGAAATTGCTATCAATGGCCGATGCACATAGGTTAATCAATCTTTATTAAATGCGTCAATTTGAGGTTGCCTCTGTAATAAAGGTATTTATTGTTTTACAATTCATGGTAGTATAAAAATGCTTAATTTTGCAATGTAAAATATTGACGGTTCATACGTTTAGTTTGAAACAGTGATCGAAATTTGAAATATTGCTTGATAGCATTTTGTACACAAGCAACATAAATCACGAATGACCATAGTATCACAGTGGTTAACATTCGAATGACGAATGACTGTAATAAAATTCGAAATTCAAAACTACAGTTCCTATTAAAACAGTAGAGGAAAATAGGAGAGAGAAGTAAAAGAAATAAGCTAAAGTACAAAACGCAAGTAGATGGCAGATGGTCAAGAGGCAATCAAATTAGGTGTGATTATCCCGAAACGTCGATAGAGGCCAACATGGCAATCTACGGATTAAATACTTCCTTGGAAATGGCATCGTTTTACGCAAACAGCAATATACAGGAATGCTCTCTACCTAGTTAGTAGTGCAGATATTTACACAACGAATTGGGTCAATTTACAGTTGCAACGGTTCACATTGCTGAATATAATACGTTAAGCATACAAGGTTTAGGGTAAAATATTCAAATTTGCATAATTGCATAATTCAAATAATGTTTATATGAACAGTTTTTATTTACTAATTTTATTATTTTTATTATAAAATTGCTTGTAATAACATTTTGATTTAACAAAATATTATATTTTGTTTTAATTAACAGTGGAGATTATGGGACGGATTCAAATCGATAAACAGTGTAACTTTATGAATGAGGCAATTTTATTGCAATGGTCGAGAACACAATTACTGTTAAAACATGGTATGCCGAACCAATACGAGCGGAAAGAAATGCTGAATTGCCGTCTGTGTTCCTCATTAGCAGAATTATTGGTATTCTGTGCGCACATGTTTTCTGTAATTACCTTTCTACGTAACCAGGCCTGTTTGATCGATTATTTTGATGATTTATATTATTCTCCATAAGACCTTTATGACATATTCATTAACTACTCTATAGTAATATCCGTAGTAATTCATTTGTCTTTATTTATAATAATATTTCATATATCCATCTTTAACAAAACCGCCATGATAATGTTCTTAGAGCAATGACTTACTGAACCATGTGTCTAGTCGTGAAACACAGCCAGGTCACAGCAATTTCTTACAATTTTTAAAATATTTAGGAAATAACGAATAGATCTAGTAATATATTTGTGTACTAGCTACATAGTACATTACCATATAAAATATGTCAGGGACACCGCTATTGACCCAACATTCAAGGCAACAGAGATTAAAGAAATGTTTAAAGAAATACAAAAGAAATATAAAAACCTATTTTACTCGCATTTAAAACCTTATTCAGGCCACAATATGTATTAAGGCTCGTCCGCAAAGTACTTACGAGGAGCGATTACGTTTTTACTCAGTATATTTAAAAGTAGGTAATTTAACTTCAAATATTTTTCATTAAAAGCAAATTTGTTCGTTTTTTTTTTATTTCAAACATACCGTGCTATTGTTTGGTATTACAATACTAACTATTACATTTTCTACTCGATAAAGTTAACGATAAATGTAAATTTACAGATTCTAATCTATGTCTATGGGATGAAAATATATAATAGAAACATCAAACAATATTTAACAGAAACTAAAATGACAATTCTGTGTCTTTGATTATGTTTTTGTAAAGACAAGTCTTATTTCATGTTTACTCTACATAGTAAGTGATAATTACGCACGTAGCAAAAGAAAGACCCGCAATAGCGAACAAGCTACAAATAGCTCGTGTAATTCAAAATAACACTGTAAAATAATTAATCTATTTGCCATGGACATATAATAATAAATATTTAATGCTTTTAAGTTCGTAAATACCAGGATAGCCAATTGTGTAATAATCAACTTCGTTTGGGCGAACACGCTCTCTCTCTCTCTTATTAAACTAGAAAAATACACACAATACAAAAAAACAATGAATTATACATAGAAAAAATAAATAAAAACAAAAAACAAAATAAGTACAGTACAGTACACACAATTACTATTGTGTAATTGTGTGTATAGATGTATGTGTGCGTGTACATATCATAACATCTATTCTTTCTCCGTACATCTATACGATTTTAGCATCGTTCAGTGTGAATAGCACAGTGTAATAAAATAAATAACTAAAGATCCCTTTACACGCTATTAATTATACGTATATTTCAATACCTCTGAATATTCATTTATCTGGTCGAGTGCAGTGCTTTGTTACCACTGCATTAATTTGGCACTACAATTAAATGTTTTACTTGGAATTTTAATGTCTATAATTGATCCAGTTATTTGTCTTTTAATTAATAAACTGGCGATACATTTTTCTTTTTTTGTGAATATTCGATTAAATGATTAAAAGAACATATTGCGGTATTACATAATCCGGTATGAACATATTTCACGTTCCTAATAAACATACAATTATGTTTATTAAAAAATACTTCGTAAAAATAACGAAAACAAACAACCACAAATGAAAGAAAGAACTAAACAAACTCTATAATAAAATAAAAATATATTTATATCGATATTCTACCTTAAAATTGTTAATTAAAGTATACAATTAAGGCTAAAAAATATACAGAAAACAGAGCGTCTACCATTTATAATATAAAAATCCAACAATATTATGTTGAAAGCTTGCCTACTTCAGTACAAGCTTTAAATCAAATAAAGTCGGAGTTTTTACGTGGCTACGCATTTTATATCCCCGTTCAACAATCTGTTTACTAAGTACAACGTAAAACGCCTCAATTATTTTCCCACATTTAAACATACATCATATGATTCTTAATAATACAAACCTACATTTACTATTCGAGAGGATTGAATTTTCTTTTAAACAACTGCTCAAATCTACAATACAATATTTATTTATAATAAATACATTTCGTGTGCTTGTTTACATTCGACTGAATTCGACGAAACAATAGTACTTAACCTCTTTTAGCCCCTATTTTAAAAGAATTCAGCTTCAAAAATGCTTTACGTCTCAACCGAGAAACGTCGCCAAAAACATTTGAATACAAACAAGAACTAAAAACATTACTCGTACAGCTTTCGCTTTAAAATGCGAACATTCATTACCTTTAAAGACTTCCCGTTAAAAGCTCCACTTTAACCACACACGTCTTAACTTATTTTGATTGTTTATCACCGATAATCTGTAATGTTCAAATGTTTTGGTATCTTCACTGGAGTCACGTGATAACCCTCTGACTCCTGCGGGGTGACTGTTAGTGTCACTCACAGCTACAGTTTCACCCCGGTGACGTCACCCTAGACCAATAGGGGGAGGTTTTCCACGCATGCGTGGCTTACCAGCCGTCGCGGCGCCTACAAATTTTCGTGACGTTAAGAATCCTAACATCGAATAATGCATCATACATTACCCGGTGGCAGTCTGTGATTTCAAAGTTTATGCTGTAAACGCGGCAATGTATATAAAGGCTGGAATAGAAAATTTCGTTCAAAGCTCCTGGGAGAGACAGATTTGGCCGCCCCCGATGGGCATTTCAAAGGACCACGACGAACATTCTTTTTGCGTCTGTGGATGTGGCGCGCTTTTCAAATAATTGAGACGAATATATGATTTAATTTGCCCTTTTCGGGGCTTAACATTTTACACCGGGGGAAATGCATAGTAAATATTATGAAAGGATTTAGAGAAGGGGAGCGAAAACAAAATAAAAATGCAATGATCGAACTGTTTCTGGTATTGCTTAATATTATGGACAATTTGCTATAACAAGGGGCCACTTAATAGGTTGGACGTTTAAATTAACACGATTTAAGCCAATCAAGCTAAAATTTACATCATCTTAATTTATATTATTCTAAACATTATTCCAACAACATTCTAGGTACAGCCCAGGCTAAGACGAATCGTTTTAGCCTGGGCTGGCTGAGGCGCTGGTCTCCGAAAGCCGTAATGTCCTTAATATCCTAACCTATCTGATATTAGTCGACGTCGACAGATGGCAGTTGAAAAGGAAAAAAATGCATTGGATTATTCGTTAGTGCAGAGAACTTTACAATAAATATAATAATCATTTGTCTGACTTAACGGTATTACGTTCTTACCGTCAAGTTAGGTCCGAAATAATAAAAAAATACTTTTACTCGAGTGTCAATATGAGAGTGGAAAAGAAGATTTTTTTTAATTAAACATCTGTAATATGTAGAGACCTCTAACAACCTTTCATATTGCAATCGAGATATATAATCGGACAGGCGTTCGGCTTTTCAACGGCTTTAAAAGTAATCCAAGTGCTTTTTCACACTCAATCACGAGCAAACGTAAGGTTTTAATTTGCCATCCGTCTTTCAACAATGGACAAGTAGACGGTGGAAGGCAATCTGGGCTCTTTTATGTTCACAACATAGATGACGTGTTATTTCTGTACCGGCTTTGATACATTTTTATGTGTGGAAATAAAAGAATTGCAGTTTTTTTGTTTCATATTCGAATAGTGGTTATGCAATGGTCTGTGAAACAATAGATGTTTCTAGATGTTTTTAAAACTTGTTATTTGAATTATATGTTATATATATTTTATCTCTATTTGCCTTTCTTATTAAATTACATTTCGCACTCTTGTTCATAAATATGAAATAGACAAATATGTCACATCACCTGAACAAATAATATTTAAGTATGGGTTTGTTTAAGACAATTACAACTATAATACGAATAATGTTTACATTATTTTGAATAATAATTGATTTTATATCACGCAATATTTGTTTAGGTGTTAAGTGTAAAAATTCTTCCTATATAAGGCACGATTGGGCATGTAGAATTTAACTTTCGCTTGGGAAAAATCATTAATAATGTTCGGAAAACTATTTTTGTTCATCTGCATCGCAGCACTCTTTGTGTCCACCGTAAGGTTTTAAACATATTTTCATAATTATTAAATTGCCGTTTTAATAAATATTATTATTATGTATTACTTCAAACTCACACTCAAAATATCTTTATTCAAGTAGGTCTTTATAAAGACACTTTTCAAACGTCAATTTTTACCCTACCACCGGTTCAGAAGGGTTTATCTACCGAGAAGAACCAGCAAGAAACTCGATAGCTCCTCTTTTAAAATAAACATTTCATACAAAGTTATGTTACTTACATGACCAATTCAAAAAACTAAAGCATTGTAAGGCTACTCAAGAATTAAAATCTTCACTCGTATCTATTTAATACTTGCTTTGCACATCAGATATGCCGGGCGATACTTGATTACTATTATGTTCTGACGGTTATCAATTCGTACCTAACATGTCCTTATCTTAGCCCCGGATCTTTTTCTATCTAAAACTTGATTGAAATCCGTTAACAGGTCGCTAACAGACGTTCACTTATGCCTTTTAAAATGAAAGTATAATTATTATATAAATATGTACTATAATTTTATGCATTTAAAATTATATAATAATGTAACAAATTTTGTTTTCAGTTTGCTGTTCCCATCGGTAAGTTTTTGAAAATTGGAAAAATCCACAATGGAAAATAATGTTTTATTGGCAGACTTTTTATTATTATTCATTGTTATTTGTTATATAATCTTGTCATGAGACTTTTAGACAATTTTAGGACTAGATACAGGTGTAATATAAAATGTGATAATCAGGTTTTCTCTTTTTCTTTTAGGTGGATTTGATGATCTTCCAAGTAAGTAGGCTTTTCTCTTCATACAATACAAAACACTCAATAATTAAGTACCGACAAAGTAATGGTTCAATATACCTATATTACATCTCATATATGATATTTCATATACAAAGGCATTTACATTATCAAGCGCATATTATTTTCTAGATGATATTTTGGATTGAATAAATCTCAAAAACGCAGAATAATATAGAAACATTTTTTTTAGTTCCTGGTGGCATACCTGGTGGAGACGCAGTACCTAGTAAGTTTTGCCTTTGCTTTTATATACCAAGAATAAAATAAGAAACAGCACAAAACCGCCTATATAAAATGAACAAACTATTTTAATTATATTAACTTTTTCAAATTTTAGACCCATCTGGAATCGTAGCTAATGCCTTGTCAGCCGCTACTGGTGAGTATAGTTTATCAATATACAATTTGGCTTTGAAAATATTAAGCTTTGAAACTTTTTCTTGAAACCCAATTAGCTGTAAATTTAAGAAAATCAATATCTTATAATCTAAATATAACTTTTAAGGCTTTCATTAATTCAGCCTTGTATCAATACTACATTGATATATAGTTGTAAATATAAAGAAATATATGTTTTCAGTTTATCATTTTTAATAATTGTTTTATAGGAAAAGCTGGTACAGGTTTCTTCTAAATCAGAGCTGATTTAAATCCACATCATATGGTTTATACAGGTAAACAATTTGTGTTATATATAATTACCCTGCTTATCGTAATAGCCCCAGACTTGTAATAAACTCTAAAATAAAGCTAAGTTGAGAAGTGGAAGGAAGTGAAGGAAGGAAGAAGTGAACTGAAGGAGTGAGATGTAGTACCAAAGTGGTCTGTTATGAATTATTGACGGGAGTTTATATCCATACAATTTAACTCTATAAATTGGTCATATTAGAATCAGTTGTTTTAAATTTTAAATTATTTATTAGGTTCAGTTCTGTATTCTTATAATATTTTTGTTTCCAGGATGCACACCTCCAACCCAGATGAACACTTGTTAAATCATTGCTAAATAAATACATTTAAAACATAATGCGTTTGATTTATTATATGTATGTTAAAGACCAAGACATAATACCAAAGTAATTTTTAATATTAATTTAAAGATATTATCATTTTGTTCTTAAATAAGGATATCCTCGTCATCTCAGAAGTGTCTTAACTTACTAAAAAAGTATTAAGAACAAAAAGTTTATATACTTTCGCATGAGCCTTTCAAAATAGATGTTCTTCTTTATAAAAAAATTGCGAGTGTTTATTACCATGTCACCAGCAAACCTGGAAGATGGAAATAACAAATCTCATATTAATCATACACGATTGTTCTAACAGTAATTTCTTACTTAATAGCCGATCACAAGTCGTTCTATTCTACAATTGGATTCATTGCAGTTGTTATTACCAATTTCTATTCTTACATATATTGTAATGATTTATACAAGATGCTGATATCTTTTTAAGCCATTATAAAAAGTATAAACAAATGTGCAAGAAAACATTGTGTTTTAATGTCAATACTAGCTACTCTGCGACACGTAATGTATTATTGTATTAAATACATACCATATGTACCATATAATACAGCCAATAAGTCATATGCTCTTTTATCCTAACTGAATTAAAATAATAACTCTACTTAGATATCCAGCATAGCTAAATGCATTTATGTGGATTTATTATAAACATGTGAACTGAACTGAGTTTTAAGGTTAAGTAGTTTGGTTAAGTAGTAGGTAAGTAGTTAGGTAGGTAAGTAAAACCATTCAAAATAATTTACATTTAAAAATCTTATCACGATTAACGTTTTAACTCGTGAAAAATCCCGGAAAGTGATTTATCGTCAAGATAGCTGACGTTAACGTCATAACTCACCTACGACAAAAACCCGGCGAGACGTACTAAAGAGGCATAATTGTTTCCTTGGGGATAAACTAAACTACGTCAAATTTACTCAACTTTACAACCCGATTCGACAATCAACTCAGCTTTAGTTATACCGTAACATATAGTATAAAGTTTGAAAAAACTAAATAATATTTTTTGTAATAATAGCCCATTTTATCATGTACAAGACCTTGTATAATTGTATTTAGAATAAGGCCTTTTTATTTAAAAAATACTATTACACTTATATAGATTACGTAGCGCTGATGATATATACAAAAAAATCTTAATACTAGTGTATGAACAATTCAAATTGTATCTATATTAACAGATTAATCAAATGCAAATAAAAAGTGAGTTGTATGGGGAGCGCAGTTCTCGACAGCTAATCCTAGCGACAGGTAAGCTGAGCTAATTTATCATCGCCGAAACAATGGAGGGTGTTGAACGGATATATAGTCTATGTAGTCGAGGGTTCGATAATGATATAACACTTCACACTACGGTGACTATAAATACAACATTCCAATTTTGATTAATACAAATGAATATCCAACGTGCGTCATATTGGGAGTTAGGTGCTCTGTTTGGTTGATCAGAAGAAATTAACATCAGTACAACAGTAGAATTCACTTATAACGACTTCGCTTATAACGACTAACCGGTTTTATCGCATGTATCGCATTATTTTCATATATAATCCGTCCGTTTTGTACGTCACCCGGTTAGTACGACATAGTATCGCCGGTCCGTTGTTATATCCGGAATCTACTGCATCATCAGGTTCCATATCGATAGTTAACTGTATTTATATTAAGATTCATTCATACAGTTTTGTACGAAATTTGTGTCACCTTGTTTTAAAAATAATAATGTTTTAGCATCGGGCCAAGACGATTCATATGATTAACGTCTTTAAGTGCAGTGTAAACTAACTCTGTCAATAATGTTGGCCCAATTTGTATGGTTTACTTTTTCATGGTCTTGGTATGATTAAATCTGTTTCTTTCATAAATGATTACTTTAAATTCATCCATAATATATCTATAATGTCTCATTACACTTTGTGTACAAAGGGTGGGTTTAGCCAGAAGCGTCGCCCTTTAGGGCTTACACGTTTCAGAAATCTGAGTAAGCCTATTTACTGATTTTAGCCTGAGGTCATGTATTACAATACATGGAATTTGCGTTAAAGCTGTTTATTCATTTATTTTTGAAGTAGACTTGACTAATTACGTAAGAAATTTTCCACTTGATAGTCCCGTCCTTGTATGTGTATTTATTTTATTTAAATTGATTAAAATAAGTTTTTTTTTAATTTAACCATACTTCTTATGATGCTCTATTGATGATATTTCGTTTATTCATATTTCAATTTAACAATACGTTATACGGTCTATAAAATCTCTTCAGTTGCTGCAAATAACAAAAATTGTTAACAAAGTAACTGTTAAATCTAAACAGGATTATTTTGATAATTTCGGATAATTGATTAAGGCCGATAAATTAATATTTTTTTTATAAATTCTAAATCTTCTCTTTAACCTAAACAAAGTTCAAAACCTCATTTATAACTTTTCACTGTAGAAATATGATATCGTTGAGAATTTTTAAATAATAAATCAACGCGATACGCGAATAAAATTGTTAACAGAATACTAATGCGTTATAGCATTTTTAATTACCTGAGAACTATAAAATCTTATACAGAGTGTTTAAAAAAAACTGTTATCATGTTATTTTTAATGCCTTAGTTTTTTTAGACGTAAGAGTGATTTTTTAAAGCACCTATTAAATTACAGATATAAATAATTGCTTGGAATTTCTTAGAAAGATCTCATCCCCCAGTGGAACGAGTAGCTTAATATATCGCTATCTTTATTTAAAAAAAAATGTTATTACATAGCAAAATAAACATAACGGATATAAAAATGAAATATTATTTATATGTGTTTTTTGAGTGGGAGTGCCATGCTGTTACTTAGAGTTACAGCCGAACGGGCAGGCACGGCCGGAGAAATACCACTCTCTCACAGAAAACTGGCGTAAAGTGGTGCAATTGGACTTTGTTCATTTTGTACTCGCGTTTCGTTCGGTGAGTGAGATCTTCCGGTGCCCATCCTTTTCCTCTTCCCTCGACCCTCTCCCCTTTCCTTTAAAGGCCGGCAACGCACTCACGAGCTACCAGCCGCGTGAGTGTCTATGGGCGGCGGCTTCACCTTTATGGTGGGCCGCCTGCTCGTTTGCCCCCCCCCCCTCTTATATAAAAAAAAATAAAAAAAATATGTCAATTCAACAATTGTGATCAGCGAAAGATATTTAAGAACGGCAATATCTTGTCGCGTTTATTATCCATAAGGTTTTCGCCGTGGTCGAAACGAAAACCAAAAGGTTTGGTTAAAATTAAACAAAACGAAATAAACATGTTATAAACTCCGAAAAGTGTTTTTTAAATAAAACTTTTTTTAAGGTACCTAACAATTGTTAGAATATATCTCAGAAATACAAAATATACAATGTAAATATTCTCAGCATATTTCATTTTAGATGTTTTGTTTAAAGGTTACATATTTTACATGTTACGTGCTACGAATGTTTAAAACAGTTTAAAGCTCAATCCCAAAAGCAATCTAATTATTTATAATTTTATATAGCTTATTTCTTTCTCCTCTTTTTTACTTAATTTAAAGTATGTTGTGATTTGTTTTTCTATGCTTCGCACCCTTTGCACCGGTCAAATTGTATTTTATGTATTATTTTATTTTGTGTGTTGCCTGGAAAATTTCTCTTATTAGCGATAAGGTCGCCAGTTGCAGTTGCTTATATGTATTAACATCTTCTACTTCTACTGTTTAAGTACAACAAAGTGTTAATAAAAAAATAATCAACCTTTTTTTAAATATCATATCAGTTTGTATGTCAACTGTAAAGTTAATTTAACTATCAATCTCAACATGTGTAGTTTTCTATTCAAATTAATACATCAGACCAAAAATGTTGTAATCTGATATTACTATACAGCTACGTTAATTTATATTTGAGTGGAACAATATTTAATATTTCTTGCATATATTAAACTATGTGTGATTGTAATAAATTATCTGATGGCCGCATCTAAATCTTGCGTGTGATTAATAACATAATCAAAATATATAAATTTGATTATTTTTATCTCTATACTGAGTTTTCGCACCAACAAAGTAAATAGCGTTGTTGGTAAATGACGTCATTAGCTTGAAAATATTCCCTTTGTTAGCGATAACCAATACCAGACTATAAAACCTAACTATTTGACAGATACAGTCATTAATTTCATCATCATAATCTATGGTAACGCACTCACAAACCCCCTGGCAGTGTCTATGGGCGTTAAGATCTCTTTTCTGCCTGTAAAACGAAATGTATTCCACTTGAATACTGAACAATAAAAACCACAGACACACAATTTTCAAATACAAATCTTAAAACTACATTCTTTTATATATACATAAATTTAAATTGATAACCCATTAACAATAAAAAATATTCTATAAATAACGTATAGCATATTTTTATAGTCGTTCATTAAAATCGGTTCGATTCAGCAATCAACTCGCTGATTCCAATTGAGACTGTATCCCTGTTATGAACAGTTAGGTCTTATGAAGGCTTATGAATTTCACTGATTGTCAGTTTGCTTCGGAAATTTGTTTTGCACTGTGTAATTTCATACGTCATACATATTCAGTTTAATATACTTTTATAATAATGTTAAGATAAAGTTTATTACCAAATAAGCTAGGTCTCTCCGTCGTGTTATACGTATATACCTTTAATTGTGAATTAATTAATTGCAAATGACGAAAGCTATTTGCATGTTATTCAGCAAGTAGCAAATAAATCAACGGCCAACCGAAACAATTTTGAAGAAATTAAATAGAATCCGAGAGTCATGAGTGAAAAATCATGAGTCCTTTAAGATTTACCTTATAAAATGATATTCAGACACATTCAACTAAACTATATTAAGGCATGATTCTTTAGTTTTTGACTGACAATACATTCGCAATGTCAAGTGAACCAAGATAACATCAATAGGCAAGGCATTGCAGGCACGCTATAGTATACAGTTTTTTGCAAGTCACTAAGTAGAAAAACAAGTTGAGCACATGATAGCACTTACCTGTACGTTACTTGAGATGATTGATGACTGTTTGATACAATCAGAATTTGAATTAGAGTAACTGCTTATATTGTTACATATTCTGTGGTTTTTTATAAAGGGGCAGAATCTCATTGTGAGGTACGTCTGATTTCTAAATGCGTCTAAGCATACACAAGCATACTTTATACATTGGTTGGTGTGTGTGTGTAGGTGTGTGCGTGGAACATCTACGTAGTGCATTGATAAGGTGTAAGTCTTTTTTAAGGAGGTTGAATTCTATTTATTATGATAAAACACAAATTCTATTTATTTTCGGCCAGTTTTATGTAGAACTATACTGTGTGACGTACCCCCTCAACCTATGGCCTTATTATTATTTAAGTAACAGAACAAAACCTCATTATCAATTTTGGTATTCTTCAACAATATGTATTATTTTTGACTGATACCAAAAATTCCACAGAGTGCAATTCGTCGTGTATTTTACATTACATTATCGCCTCATGTTTTACTTATCTGTATAACCTTTTAATATCGACGAATGTAATTCTCTTAATATTTTATTTGATAAATAAATAGTTTAATTAGTAACAAAACTACGTTAACTCGCTTCACGAGTAGATAAATGTTTTTGTATTCAAGTGCAATCAATCTTCACAACTCATGAAACATCGAAACGCTTTTTACCAACTCTATGTACTTATCACTTACAAAATCTGACTCGACACTGTATGTATTCATAGATCGAACAAAAACCTCAGAAAGGCATGTATATATAGAATACAATTATGTATTCAAACAGATTTAGTACTAAAAAAACACATTTCATAAACCGAACATAAGACATTCGAGATTATATTTGATTGTTATATAATGAAGTATATGTATATCAAGGTCAATTATATATACATTGACCTTGATATACATCAAGGTCAATGTTACTTCAGAAGCATTAACGGTCTTAGTAAAATTGCTAATTAATTTTGACGAGCTTCAAAAGGGAATTTCAAGGGCACGGAAGGTCTTCTTTAAAATGTAGCCAGATAGTGGTAACTGGGTTATGGATGTATTTCCAGAATTCTCTGGATATTGATGGAATAGTTTTACACGTATTTAAGAAGTCTCTATCTGTTTAAGCAAATTGGTTTTTTGTGGCGCTGGGTTAATACAGGCACACACGTGGCTTAACCCTAGGTATCGTATAAAACTGTTATAAATTTCGTAAAATTAATGTTTATATTATGAAAGCCAGGTCACCTGGGGTCAGTTATTCATCCCAAATTTTAAAACCGTTGGTCATGCTACGTCAGGTATATTTTATACAACTCCCTTGTCCGTTGCTCCTTATTTTATTGAATGGCAATAATTTATCACAGCCTTTAATGATATGACTTGCAGTAAAATTTATTGCAACGCTAAAAAAAGGCAAGGTTCGTCAAGTGGTTAGACTATAACAATAATAAAAGTGCATATATACATAAGATGTGAATTCGAAGAGCAGATTTGTGTATAATAAAAAGTTCCCTACCCAAATTTATAAGAATAGGGAATTTTTATATGTATTGCCTCAATTGAAAGTAATTAAAAGACGAGCACAGAAATTATGTTTACGCGTTTATTACATATAGCCTACAAATGTTTAAGATTTTTATAATTCTTTGATATTTATTATTTACCTCAATAAGAAAAATAAACGTGCCTAAAATACAAATAGATTCATATGTGTAAGTGTATCTGTATTTTTAAAACTGGCCTTACGCAAATTAAATTCAAATTTCTCTTCTCTTTTCAATGGTTCGAAGTAACGCCCTTCTTGGCCAAAGCTTTAAGGACTTCAGGGATGATATATTTATAACATGATTGTCATCACTATAACCCAGTTAAAGGAGTGAAAATTAAATTTTAAATCAATTGGATATGCAAAAAAACCGTTTAATCGATTGAACACCGTGTCCCTACCAAAGTTGATTTCCGTCGTTGTTTTTTCTTTATATTTCCTCATTTAAAATACGAACGCTTACTCGAACATTATGAGCTCATTTGTATAATTTATAGAAAGGTGTCTTCGACGCGAACAGAACGAATAAATTTTAACTAAACGTAATACTGCTTACACTAATAAGAACAAATCTTATTTTAAAAAAACATTTTTTCCAAAATAAAATAAGCTAAACCCCTTTTTGATAATGTATCGAATATTATAACCAACGTTAAACTATAAAAGTGCATGCAAATTAAATATATCAGTTTACGAGTGAATGAAATATAAACTATTAATTACCCAGATTGATCAATTTTAATTTAACTAGTGTTAAACATTTTGTTAACATGATTCACGGTTCATTGACACGAAACTGGTTTCTAAATTACGTATTTTGCCGGTCGCCAAAATATATGGCACTTTTGGTTGAAGTGTGTATAAAGATGGCAAAATAGGTCAAAACTGTACATGTAATAAATCAACCGGATTCCTTTCCAATATTATCATTTTTAATTAAATTTAAGGCCTATAGGTTTTAAGGCTAAGCGTTACTCGGAACAAGAATTTTAAAATACAAATAAAACAAATTTCTTTTGTAATATATTATATGGGATATTCGATTAACATACATATATAATTTAGATAATAAAAGAGCAATAAACCTATTGAGACTCTACTAGATACAGTATGCAATAAGAATATGAAATTAGCGTTTTTTTTTTTGTTATATCTTCTTTGAACTGATATAGAACCTTCGTGGTTTGAGATTTTTGAATGTAACTTTTTTTGACGTACTAAGTATGTTATTCTTTTAAAATATGTGCAAACACAATTTTCATTAAAGAACGAAGAAGATTGCTTTGAAAATTCGTTCGGTTTTTAAATACGAGTTCCAACGCGAAGCGAAGCAACGCGGCAGGGACAGCTCGCAATATCAAAATCGTTTGGGAGACGGGATTGCTAATGAACGCACCGTGCGTTTTTGGTTTAACGTGGTGGTACACAGGAGAATTACAATAAATTAGAAGAGATGGTGGAAGCCGATCCGAGCCATACTATTCATGAATTAGCGACATAGTTTTAAATCACCTAAGCCACAATATTGATACATTTGAAATCCATACCCGTACTAACCAGACCTAGCTCCAACGAACTACATTTTTTTTGTGGTTTGGAAATTTTTTTACGAGATAAAAAGTATTATTACCAGGAGGCAGTAATAAATGCTTTCACAGCATGCTTTAACCAGAATTCTATCGCAAAAGCATTTATGACCTGTCTATAAGTTGGCAGCAATGTATAAATAATAATAGTTAAGTATAAAGATTTTTTTTTAGTATATAGCAATTTTATTCTTCAGCCTCTGGGTAGCAAAAAATATATAAAATTCATCTCGACCTATGTACAAATTCATTTTACTAACACTTACATATAGTACTACAATACATAGTGTAACTATATCAAAGTACTGATTCCGCCTAAATTTTAAACCGTTTCATTAAACAACTACTAATTAAGAATATATACAATATTCTTAATTGTAATCACAATTTAGACAATAAAATATTAATTAGACCAGAAATACCGTGGTCTTTCTGTCAGTTACATTATGAGTAAGGACAGGTCGTTGCTATCTCAACCCATACATCACACCAAAATTGATAATGATATCAAATTGCATTCGTGTCACGTTTTGACTCGTATAATAAATGATCATTAGTGTTAATGCATCTTTTAATAAACAAAAAAGAGTTAAATATTCGTTTATTTTTTTTAATTATTAGGTCTTACACAGAATTTATGCTTACTACAAAATACAATACTTACAATTACATTAAAAACATGAAATTTTAGAAAAGAGACTAAAAAACATACAATGGAAACAAAGATTGAAAAGTATGCTAAACTAACCTAACCTAAACCCCCGTTTAGATAATATATGAGTCTAATTAAAGAGTTGCTTAGTGGAAGGTAAATTAAAAGATGCCACATCAGTATTGCGAGCAACTGTACCAAATGCCTGTATTTATGATATAAATTCGTATAAATATTACTTATTAACCACAAGCTTGTGATGAATGCTCTCTGATTAATCGGTTAAATGGAAGGGCATGTTTCAAAAACAAATTAACAACAATTTTGAATATGTGCTTTTATTACGAGAGGAATAGCAAGTGAAAGACTTCTGGGGTGGGTGGGATGTTTTCAATTATAGAAAATATAATTTCTTTTAACTTTAAATCCACGTGTAAAGGAAATCTAATCACTAAATGATATAAATCAAAATTAAATAAAGAAACAGAGAGCCTGCCAGTCACCTATACTCTCGGAGCGTAACTCCAACTAATGAGAAAATTGTCGCGCCTAACTAAATAAGCATAATATACAGCCTTGGTTATCTGACTCGATAGAATGCTGTCTTAAAGGCATCTTCATAACTTGCTATGCTAGCCAGAGGTTTCATATGTGAATGAACAATTATACTTTTAGGGCTTCTGTCTGGATTCTGGAGAGATGTTATACGAGATGCAACATTAAAGTATGAACAAAAAATACACCCCCACTTCTAAAATTTAACCATTATGGATACTTAACGACGATTTGTCGTATGAGAAAATATTTAAAACAAACTTGACCTCAGGGTAAAAAGTCTCGCGCTACTAAACCTGCATAGCAGTTTCGGCATAATGTTGATATAATTTAAACTCAAATTTTACCGAGAACTAAATGATTTGTTTATAGAGGACATTTTTACTGACAGGTTAAAAAGATCTCATTACTTTTTCGTGTTTATTCAGTACAGTAGCCCTTACCGTTGAACAAATAAAGAATAATTGAGCTCAAGCAAACGCCTCGTTTCTTCTTAAATGTGTCATAACGACCGTTATAATGAAAGACAGAATGAGAACTGGCATTAAAACCCAAAATTGTTAATGTTAACATGCATTATCTTAATTATTTAACAGAGATATCTTTAACACTACTTTGATTGAATATTTATAAATTTTTGGTCCCCCACGTCGTTGTGAAGTTTCGGGAGCTATTGAGCATTGAGCCTTATATAAAATATTACACGTATTCAGTCTATTGGACTATTATTCTACACACACTACTATTATACACACATAACCGGATGCATGATTTAAAAATAAAATAAGACGCCTACAGACATACAATTTAAAAATGGACGTCTAAAGTTATAGTTTAATAAACTCTACTACTTATATTCGACCGTATCATTTATTGATTATTTAAGTCTGCAATCATATCATTACTTTCTATAAATTTATTAGACTGTATGTGATAAAAATTCTTTTATATGATCGTTAACGTTTATGTCTTTATAGTAGTAGACATATAGTATCTCTTATATATTTCTTTATAGGTATACTTGCGAATCTTTAAAATGCGGTATTAATGCATAAAAAGGACTCATGGGTATGGCTGTATTTAAATTTGAACTGACAACCGAATAAGTTTGCACTAGCATAGCCTTAAGTGTAGTGTTTGAGTAATTTGAAAATAACATTTAATTATATATACAATTATCTTTTGTAATTATTAGTTTCTTTACGTTTTTTTTTTCACATAGTTAATGGATTATGAATTATAAATACTTTTTTTGGTACTTTAGGGGTTGAATTCATTAAATGTTTTATAGAAGAAATACAAGTAGCAGAATAGTTCTACAAAAAAAACTTTTTTATTTAGACTTCATAGATATACCGTAGAATACAGATCCAGACCAACTGTGCCATATGATGGTTATAATACTAATATATTAACCAAACATTCAACAAAATAGTCGTGGGAAAGGTTTTTGTACTTTAAGTACTCTAAATTGTGATACCGAAAAGATATCCGATAATTTATTACCGATTCATTAATTTTACCACAAACATTTGAATGATGATAGTATTAGCATACCCTGCCATTAAAACAGCGATAGGAGTTCGAAATAATGCAATAAATAACGCCAAACATGGATTCATATAATTCAATAACTTTAAGAGGTTTTATGTTTTTTTATATGTACAGTGAATTTAGCCGCAAAGATATCGCAGTAACTCAATAATGTTTCATGATGATTCCGCCGAATATATTAAGGGACTAACGCTGAGCAATAAACTTGGGGATGGGACTCGTTATCGACAGGCAAAATATTCTTGTTTAATACTTAATGTTTATCAAATGAACTCGAACGTTTTTCTAAGGTTAATTAGCATCCACGAATAAGAATCGATAAGATTAGAGAAAGATGCGGACGAACACGTCTGTAAACGATTTAACCATTAAAAGGTATATAAAGACACAATATCATTCAAAAGTCTTACACTAATTTTAATATACAATATAACACAATTAATGAATGAAAACTTTATAGTTTTCAAAGCAATTTGTTATTGGAACACGAAATACAAGAGCCAAGAAATTTAAATCTTACATCGCAAAGTGTTAATTTACGGATGCATTTAACTCAATCCTTGGTTCCATTTATACTGATGGGCCGACGAATTAGGCATCACAGCATTTATTAATGCATTCCATCCTTGATATGACTTTTATTTTATCGTCAAGATATAAATCCACTTAGGACAGGACGATAAGCCTAAAATCGAATTATGTGCTTCATTATAGCATTAGATGAGATTATGTATGCATAAATAATACTAACAATGTTCGTTAATCCTGAATGAAATATTAAATTAATATAACAAAGTTTGTTCCTAATCCATTGAAATGTGGAAAAAATATAAAATTGCCATATTTTTTCGTCGCATGTGACTCATTTTTATTCGCCCTTTTCCGTGTAATTTTAAGGTAAGCTAAGGATTTTAAATTGTGTCTTACTAATTTTTGCTCATAATATTTAACTAAATTCGTAATGTTCTAAAATGATATTAGGTTCCGGCTCAAATTTAATTTAATTTATATGTACGTAATTAACACTGGCACGGTAAAGGCAAAACAACTTTAAGAAACCGGCATGTTTTAGACGTAGGCAGATACACCTATTTGTAAATAACAAAAACATTTAAGAAACCGAAGTGTCTATGTTCTATATATTATATATATAGAACATAGACATAGACTCGTAATGTAAATATGAACAAAGGATTTATATGAATAAATATTTATATTCATATTTACATTACGAGTAAAAGATTACAACTCCAACCCAATTCACAAGTCCAAATCTTGTGAACTCCTCATTAATTGGATGTTGTTGCATTGACATAACATAATTTTCTAGAAACGTCGATGCACGAAATGCTTACTAAGCAAACAATTTAAGTGATTTAAAAAAAAAAAATTGGTATTCCAATATGGTATTATATTATGAAGGCTTACACTCCACTGATTCCGCTTTGTGTATTTCATTCGTTTTCGATGCGGAAAAACGAACATTTATTTTTCTAACGATATCAGCTTATTGATTTTCAAACCAATATGGCAGGGCTATGTGTGGGTACAGAATCTCATAATCGATGTCAAAATTAAGGTCTGCAATAATCTTTTGTCTTAGGTATCGCTATACATCGTATACCCATTGTAAATGAAAATTATTTAATAAACTAGAATATTACTCAAATATACATTTTTAAGGAAAATAAAGCCCGGAATGTTTTATCTATTGAATTTTTGATATCTACTAAAAATAGTAAAAGACATACATAGGACCATTTTTAATCGTCTTTAATCTAAATGACTCAACGCCTGTTCGTACGCGACCTGAGAAGAAGCAAGAAGCTCATGTTGGTTGATTAATTAGATACATACATAGTACACTTTTTGGCTTAAGGCTAAGGTGGCGCAAATTGAATAATCCACAATTCTTTTCTTTTAAATGTAAACATAAAGATAACACGTGTCAAGATCGTCTATCAGCCGTGTAATTTACGCAGCAAGTTTCAACTTAATTTTCATGGTTTTATTATAATAAATCTTAATTTCAAGACCCGGTTAAGTTTATCAACCCACATTGCTGTAAATAACGAGATGAGAAGTCAGTTCACGTATATTGAGGGCTTGAAGTACCGACTACGAAGCCTGATTTCAACCGATAAATCTTTTACTCTTTACGTCAAGACGCATTGGAGTATTAAAAGGCTTTTTGCGACAATAGCGATTGTGGAAGTAATTATAAGCTGCCAAAGTGCTTTCAAATCACAAAGCTCATTTGCAGCTGGTAAATGAGATTACTAATTAGTTTTTTTTCTATCTTACAAACATATACAAACATTTTAATAATTTAATGATTCTGTTGATTTTAAGGAATACAAAAGTATTTGTATGAAAAAAGCTGACATTCTAGAATATATTAATAAAATTAACTACAATTATATACAATAAATAAAAAATAAGTTTTTGTTTTAAAACTGTTACTTCTACGAAATATATATTATGTTTTACTATACACTTGCCTAAATTTGTCCTTTCTACCAATTAGACTCATTCTCATATATTACAGCATTACCTTATGGAATAAACTCCTACGACTTTACGAATAACTGTACCAACCTTGCAACTCATTGATACTAGAACGACATTATTTCCATTGTTTTTAACATCTCTACAAAATCAACATCATATCACCAACAAAAACTTCTTTATGACATAAAATTGTATAAAATTAATTCGTTGAAATAAATCATGATGTCATGATCTTTAGAACCGAATGCGTTTCCCTAACTCAACAATTTAGGTATCAGTGAGGTCAATGTGTGAGGCCCGTGAGATGAGCAGCGAGGACGCAGGATAATTTTACTATAAAAATCTCAGAGGACCCCAAACAGACACAGTTTCGTACAAGACGCGGACTCGGAAGGACAACAAGATGAAACTGGTGAGTCCATGGCGTTCAGTGAACAGTGCTTAGTGAATTTATTTGTGTAGTACAAAATTTAATATCTAGTTAAAAGTGCGAGTGATACAACTCTAGAATTAGCATAACGTTAATACAGACTTCAATGAGAAAAAACGTTTAATAACGTAATATTTTTTTTTATAATTATAATGTATCCTTTTATTTCTTTTGTTACAGCTGTGCATAATCACTTTGCTTCTTACTATTTCGTTAGCAGAGGAAATAAAGCCTCAAGAAAATGTTGAGAGCTTGCTTGGATTACCATTAACGGAAGTCGAGTCTAAGCCCGTCATAAGCGAGACACCGAGGAGAAAAATTAAGAGGCGTGTTGTGCGGCCAAGATTCTACGGTGCGAATAGTCCACAGAATAGTAACATTAACCCACAGAACAACTATAATACAGCGCAGAACCAACCACAGAACAACTACAATACACAACAAAACCAACCGCAGAACAATTACAACAGTCCACAACAACAAAACTACCCTAACAATCCACAGAACAATTGGCAGAATAATCAAGACACATGGAACAGACCAGACCCACAAAACAACTGGTCAAACAACCAGGAAACATGGAACGGTGGTTATCCACAAAACAACTGGGAGAAGCCAACCAACGCGCCAGCTAAACCGATTTGGACCACAAGTGCACCAGTTCAGTCCACTTGGACCCAGGCACCTACATCCACTCCTTCAACCACTACACCTATCCCGGTTATTAAGAACGAACATACGATTGGTGACAATGGCAGCTATAAATACGAGTAAGTACATAAAAACATAACTTGACTTTCTTAACCATTTGTTTGATATAATAATGTATTTTTAATCAAATACGTTTATCACTATTTGAAAGATTGAAAGATTTTGTTTAAATGCTTGAAAATAGGTATTTCATTACACAATTTAAAACAGTTAACTATTAACTGTTTAGTTAGTTTAAAACATTGGCTTCATTTTATAACGATAAATTTAACCAAAGGTATCGAAGCGTTATTACCTGAACTTTCCTGTTCAAGGTTATTCGTAATTTAGCAAAGGCAATAAACGCGAACAATCCTTTTCGGACTTATTTATACCGACCACGCTATAAATTAAAGGTTTAGTTTAATAATTTCGTTTAAATTAATGCGAAAATAACTAATCACACTAGCAGAATAGATTCTCAATAAAATTTTATTTCACGAATATAAAAATATTTTTCTTTAAATATTGTGTGTAACTTAACCTATAGCGCGCAATTAAAAAATAATATAAATTACAAATGTCAATAAAAAAGCCATATTAGTATCTAACGGTTTACGCTATTGTATACAATTGACATAAATTTCCGGAGACAGCCGGTTATTTAATAACCAATTTAACTGTATTTGTATTTTGGCGAGCCTAATTAGCATAAATCGGAAATAAATATATCAAATATCCTTTTAAAAACAGCTAACATGTATCTGATACCTTTTACTTTGTGTCAACTTTCCAATCAAATAAAATTATGCTCGATATAAAACACATTCAAACGGTTTATTAGAATAATATACAAAAAAGTATTTACACGTGTGATGATAAAATATATCGTTGTTTAATAATTAATATTTTAAAGAAGAGTACGTATCTTACCATTCAATTCGATGACATACAAAAATTTTCAATAAATATTTTGTTGCAGATACGAAATCGCTGACGGCACCCACGTTATGGAGGAAGGATATGTATTAAACCCTAACACTGAGAATGAGATTGTAGTGAAAAAGGGCATGTACTCATTCAAGGCCGCTGACGGCAAAGTGTACACAGTTAACTACTGGGCTGACGATACTGGTTACCACGCAACTGGTGCTCACCTACCGACACCACCCCCTATCCCACAAGCAATCCAAGAGTAAGTGCTATAAAGTTCTTAATATTATTAGCTTTAAAATATTTATTTTATTAGGATTTACGTTTTCCTTGGTATATTAGATAGTTAAAATACTTGGTATATTAGATAGTTAAAATACTTGGTATATTAGATTATTATCAGATATAAATATATCTGATAAAAATATAATTTAGATGAATTAAGTTAACCTATTCCTTATGTCACAGATCCATCGACAAAAACGCCCAAGCTGAAGCTGAGAAAAACAAGGAGCAGTCACAAAACGCACCTAAACCAATCAAACCACCAACCCAAATGAAACCCCAGCCTCAACCTCAGCCAAAGCCACAACGTCCACAAACTTATCCCAACCAAGAACAAACTTACCCCGGACAACAGCAAACTTATCCTGGACAACAGAACTGGCAACAAGGATATCCCGCACAAAACCAGGGCTATCCTACCCAACAACAAACCTATCCCAGCCAACAACAAACCTATCCTAACCAACAACAGACCTATCCTCAAGAACCAAGTTTCTACCCCCCTCAATCCTACGGAAAGTAGTTACCACATACTAAGTAGGTTACGAGTCGCAAAACTAATGTTACCTCAGACAAGTTATCTTATACTAAATTAGGCAAAGCCTATTCGTAAGATAATTTATCTATAAATAATAAAGAACAGATATCTTGCTCACGATATAAATTGTGAACCCGATATCTGTATGCGACAAACCCATTTGTGATATTGATTTTCGATGCCAGTACTTATAGATTTAATTTACTATTAATAAATGATTCATATAACAGCCTCGTTTTACTTAATAATACTTCGAACCAGCTAACGACCTAATCCTGTTCAATTAATACGTAAAAATTAATTTCGTGAGTAAATTGTATTATGTTATATTTATTGTTGTAACAAACACGAGTAAAGTACTAAAAAAACGTTTTAAAATAAAAGAGTAAATTACTAATTTATCAAAATCGAGCCCGCCCTTTGAATATGGATATTTTAAAAAACAAGTTTCGTGGGTCATTGACTTTCATCGTTATAGGTATTGCAACATTTACACTTTCAGAATCACGCATCGAAATAACTCGCATTCTGTAAAGAATGTCCAATTTATCCAAACATTTACGGGATGTTCCTTTCAAATAAACATCGCTGCCCTTTTCAATTATTTAGGGACCATAAAAAGATATTGTTTTTTAGTTTTTTTTTGCAATTTTGTCTAAATCTTTATTGCATATCATTGACCTTTTACATAATTAACGTAAATACCTTGATACTGTATTAAATAAACACCGTTGGTTATTTTAAAGCAGTTGGTTAAGTTTGTATATTAGATAATCGGATAGTTGTAACTTATGCTATATATTTTCACATAGATATTATATAATCAAAATTAAAATTTACAAATTACTTTCAGAAAGCGCTAAACGGAGTCTCTAGAAAAAGTCCTATTAAAGAAAACTAGTATTAATCAAGAAAAAAAAGTTTAAATATTATCTCAGTTCCGTTGATACATCGGTGCTATAGAGAAAATAATCTGCACGAGATTTTCACGAATGCCTGGACATCGCGTGCATATAAATATATACGGAATTCATTTTCATTATCAGTCTATTTTCTACTTGTGTTTTAGTGTGACGTATGAGTTATAGTAAAATAATAACAGCTTCTAATAAAATGAAGCTGGTAAGTGGGAGTGGATGTGTTATAATAACTATGCAAAATCTAGTGGTAAAGTGGATTAATAAATTTATTATAACATTTCAGGTAACACATTTTTTTATAATAATAGGTCTGGGAGTGCTAACAAAATGTCAACGAACACAAGATCAGTTTTCATTTACACCGCAATTTCAAACACCTAGCTCAGGCATAATGGTCTCAGACAGTTCAATTTATTTGCCACCTGAACCCTATACGCCAATGCCGTATTTTGCAGTCAATAACATGCACAGATTACCATACCAATTTTTGCCACCTAGTGCCACTAAAGCGCCGTCCGTTTACCCGTCCTCACGTTCAGTAGTAGTTTCTTCTACAGTGAGATCAAACTTTGATGATGACGATGATGATAACGATGAGCACGCTCAAACGCTTATTTCATCACCTGTATTGAAACAAAACCAAGTCTCACAGAAAAATGTAACCGAGCAGCAACAGCAGATACATGAAAGGAGGGACATAAGAGCTCTGCCTAAAATGTTCAGTTTTGAACAAAACCCTCAAAGTAGAATAGACGAAAAGCAACCATTATTTCAACAAGTTACAACACAACAGCCACTTAATCACAATTCAGCATCTAGGAGAATGATATTAACAAGTGAACTACAAAGAAACGATGTTAACGACCATTCAAAATCGTATTCAAATTCACCATTTTCACAACTTCCAAATATATTTTTTTCATCTACAACTGAGCCATCTATTCCTATATTACGTCTCTCTAACGAAATGGACTTAGATGGAAGCTTCAGTTATGAGTAAGTTTCTCTATATATAGTTTATTATAGATGTATGTGTGATTATATATGTACATTACTTTTCAAAAATCAACTAATTATAATATATAGTTACACAAAATTACGTAATATTTTTTTACAGAGCGTTAGGTGCAGATCAGACCCATTACGTGCAACATAGTCGCATGGAAAATATAGGCTCTGGCAAAGAAGAACAAGTAGTAGAAGGCTCATACTCGTATGTTGGAGATAATGGACAAACTTTTACAGTCCATTACATCGCGGATTCTAATGGATATCGAGCTAGTGGAGATCATTTACCATCACCACCCCCAATTCCAGAGATCATACAGAGGTAATTTAAATAATAATATCTTAGATTGTCATCTTTTCTTCATACTTTTATGACGTGCAATCCAATCTTTTCAGAGCTATTCAGTATAACTTAGCCGAAGAGGCGAGACGACCTCCAAACATGAAATCGTCTTGGGAGGAAAATGATTCAGATAAAGAAAGTTACGTGGACGACAAAAACTCGCATTATACACCAACTCGGAGCTTATTCACTGGAAAAACACCGGAAGCATTTTCCTTTGGATTTGCACAAAATTCAAACTTACAAAATAATCAATTAGTTACCTCGGCAAGTTCCCACGTACCAAAAACAAATTTTGACATAGCTGTAGAATTGAGTAAGGCAAAATCAAGTGCAGGTCCTATATCTCCACAAATAACATTTTCAGCTTCTCAGGGTACTCGCAATCCTGCTTCATCATCACAATCGCAACAATCACCGCCCAGAACTATATCAATAGAGAAACAAACACTACCACAATTAATGAACTATGAAGCTAATTCAAGAGAAATTGATCATGAAAGTAAGCCTTTATGGAGGTGGCAATATGGAATGAATGTAAATGGTGCTGAGCAAAATCCGAACAAAAATACTATATCTCGATCATTTGGGGAGGGAGATGACGTAATCATTAATTTCAATGACATGACTCCACAGCAATATTCGGATATAATACAAAGCCAATTTTTAGGTCAAAATGAAGGCGCATATGATAATAATTTAAAATCTTTTTCATCATCTACTCCAGCATCAGTTATTATTACTAAATCTCCAAACTACGTTACAACTACAATACAAAAGTATAATGAAAATGCACGCCAGGAAATTGAAAATTCAACCCCCAAAAATGTTTATTTATATTCAAATAATAACCAGGATTTTAGGAACACGAATAACGTTCAAACCCAACAAGACATTGGGACAGGGTATTCTACCTTAAGTACAGAATATGTGTATGCTACATCAACTGAGAGCACCAATACACCAAATGCAATGCCAAGTTTTAACAAATACAATGAAGAAATAACAATTCAACCAAAAAATCCGACCCCAAATCCATATCCAGGTTTAATACGACAACAATTTTTTTTACCGCCAAGTCAATTGGTAACACGATCATATGATTATGAAGAAATGGCATATGAACCCGAAAAAGTTACAAAATCGGCGGACTTACGTTTTATTAAAAACGAAAAACAAATAAATGAGCAAAGTTTGAGAATACCGCCTAGTAGTTATTGGCATACAGTTAATGACGTAACCAAAACGACAACGGTTGCACCTTATCAATATAGCACGTTCAATAATATACAGTCCACAGAGATAACTAAAACTGAAGAAAAGGGTACTTTTAGACCTATAACATTCACAAAAGATCCACCAACAACTGAAAAGAGCATGGACGAATTACTTCGTGAGAACATATTTTTAAAGAATATAGTCCGTAGCGATAAAGATAAAAAAGAGGAAAAATATCAGACTAGGCCTAAGGAAGAGGGAAATAGTTTTAAAAATGAAGTTAAACTTGACAAACCAAAACACATTCAATCATTTACTAAACCCCAAAATGAATTGAAAACTTTACAGAAAAAATTGGACATAAACGATGTACTTAATTACATAGCAATGAAAAATCATTTCGATCTTGCAAAGACAAAGCCGAAGTCTCCAAACAGCAATAACTACCAGAATAAACCGTCGCCTAACTTCATACCATTACAAGAAGATAAACGAGAAAGCGATGCAAGTGACGAACAAGAAAATTATACACCTAGAATAGTCAATCAGCAGCAAGAGGAATTACATGGTATGATTAAGAATTACAAAATTCTTCAACGACAAAGAAATTCTGGACAAAATGTAAATCATTACCCGGATATACAGCAAAGACATGTAAAGACTTTTCATTCGGACAGTTTACCCCCTCTTGGGCGAGCAGGGCCGTCGATGAAAAGTTATTTGCCACCAGCGTATTTATAAATTAGTTGAAATGTGATAGTTCCCCAAAATGCATTTACTAAAGTAAGTTTTTTTGTTTATTATTTGTGTATATACGTATAAATAAATTCGATTTCATAGTTTAAGGTTCTCAATCAATAAATAATTGATATTGTTTTTTTAATGACAAAATTGATTGACCTAAATAATGGTTTTAAATAATTGAATAATATGCTTGATTCATGTCATACTGAGTAACAGTATTGAGCCAGGACTAATTAGCACTTTTTCATATTAATTAATGTTCGTTTTAAAGCGTGTAATAAATGTTTCTTTCTCATCAAAACGTAAGAATACAGTTGAAAGTTAATAAAAATACGTTTTAAAGTACTATAAACTTTAATATACTTTCGAGTAGAAAATAATACGATTAAACCGTCCATATGCATGCAGTAATTTCACTATTAAAGTTGAAAGCGTGGAGACAGTGCATTCCGCGGACCCATCCAAAGATCCTATTAAATATAATTGTGATACATTCTGTTACAACCGTATTAAGTCTTAATCTACATAATTTATTATTTTCTATGAATAATATATTGTAAGTGCATTGTATTTACTTCCTTATTAAGAGAGATTTTGTATCTAAAAACACTTTTTGCGATTTTTTATTAGATTTTTCCTTATAATCGTAGCCGGGAAAAGATCGCTTGAAAACGATAAGGTTGTTTTTCTATTAAACATTACCATCTTTTTGATTATTATTTAAACTTATACGGCAAAGTATATGCATCTAACGAGAAAAAATTAAAATAACACTAAACACAAAATTTTCAACAATCTTACCAAATTCTAATTGTTTCTAATCCTCTCTTCTAAGATAACTTTTTATTTTAATGAGATAATATCCTTAATCTAATATCTCATATATTACTCATTTTCTGATGCATTTCGAGAGTAGACAATTGTATACATTTTTTTAAAGTAATTGTTCGTACTAACACTTATGGGTCTTTGTTACTTAATACATGAATATTTTTCTTATCATACTCGATGAATTGCGTTAGATTACGTACACACCTTCAGAAACTATTTCTTCTTAAATATTGAACGCGACTAAAGCCACATACAATAACCAATAAATCCTATTTTTTAATAAAGCTTATTGTATTTATAAAAATTAATTACAAAAGCCGATTCTCAGCGTCTGACTACTTGATGAGCACAACAAAGAGTTAGACAAAAAATGTTCCTAATCAAAAACTTAAGTCAAACTCGTCCACAGACGGCAACCTTGTTATTCAAATTGCATGTTTTTTTATTTGATGCTTAATTAAGCCCAAAATCCTCATTAAACATTCACGAATTCCTAAACAACGATATTGTTTGCGTAGACAATCTCTGTATCCCATAGCTATAGTTACTATCTATATTTGATCTGTGTAAAATATTTGTTTGCCCATTTTATTTATTTGAATGAAGTCCTGTGAGGCAATTTATAAAATATTGTGATTTTACGCAGACCCTTTTTAAAAAATCTGGTTTTGAAGCATTCAATATTAAAAGGTTTAAATAATCGCTGCTCAAACTTATGTAACATAGTTTGTTTTCATTACAGTACATTTTATTGAAGATTTAATTGAATTTTGTAGAAAACACAGTAGAGAAAATATAGTGAAAATAACGCGTTAATCTATTTAACTATATACATTTTATATATTGACATATTACTTTTAACATTTGAACTGTGTAAAGTACTTATAAGTCTATTTTAATAATTTTAACTTGTGATCAATCATCAATATAAAATAATTATAGTTTTGAATTAATGTTTATCTGCAGTTATTAAATTAACTAGACTGCTGTCTGGTATAAAAAATGAAGCATCGCAATTCTTATCATGATTCCTTCTATCACATTAACTTTCACCCTTCCCTGAATAATCAAAAACGCTTCGGGATATTTTACACCCCAATTCTAATGGCATTCCTAGAAAAAAAACTCAATTACTTAAGGTATCATTATCAGTACTCTCATTAATTTCGGAAAAAATCTGCGTTGTATAGTTTGAGGGAATATTAATTTCCACTGAGAATTAGGGAACCTATAAAAATTGCAGTAACAAATTATTTTATCATAATCCTTAGCGGCGTTATCTATAAAATATATAATAACATACAAAACAAGACAAATTAACAAATTTCGCAAATTTTACATATAAACATATGTAATACATAAATTCATTTGTCATCTACTATATCCCAACATCACGCATATTTCGCCAACAAAATTCAATATACATGAAACTCGATATTAGAATTCGTATTAACGCATGTCATATATTCTGAATAGAACCTGTCAGAGGCAGGTTCCACTAAAGCCTCTTTCAGCCACTATAATAAATATGTCGTTAAAAAGAACAATAAACCACAAAGTCAAAAACAGACGTTAAATCCCTTGACTGAATCTGTTAAAGGGATCTCATTTATAACTACGGTATATATACTAAGGTAAGAATATATATATACACAACACTCACCCACACAAAAATGTTATATAAATATGTTAAAGAATACAAGGTAACTTTACAACTGTATGGAATAAACTTAATTAATATAGTAAGTAGCCTTCACCAGCAATTTTTTTACAAGTAATTTCGTAAGCCCAACGTAATAATAGCTATTAGTTATTAATTGTGGTAGAGTTATATATGTACAACTTTACATTCCGTTTCCTGCTCATAGGAACGTTCTCAAACAAACATGATAAAACCTACGTTTTGTAAAAGAAGAGAAATCCAATCTTATTAATAAAAATGAGACATACCAATACAAAAGATAGTTAGTATTCATTTGTAAACACAAGAAACAAATGCTGTAGCATTTAGAAGGAAAGCATAATATTTATTTTACAAGCATTTAGTGAAGACGACGAGTTATTACACGAGTTATTATACGAGTATATTACACTCAAAAACTCATCATGTAAAAAATCATCATAAGCAAGTGTTGGTATAAAAATCATGCCCATACGTATTTATTGGCACAACACTACAATAGTACCTATAAGTTGCCCAATTCTATTACTAGTCAAGAGTTACTACTTTATACTAGCATCTCTAATTAAACCCCTTTCTCGTTAAACTTTTAGTTTTATTTCATTTATCGGGTTTGAAAAGAACCACCAGTTACTTCCAAAAATTAAAAGTCAGTGAGTAACAGTTGAAGAGTTTCAACATCTTTAAGTTTCGTTATAAGTAGAAGTACAAAAAGTCCAACTTCATCAGTCATCAGTCAACGAAATGTAATCAGTGAGAAATATAGAACCTCATTATCAGAATGTATATTGTATATTTCAACGACGCGAAGGCTGAGTTTCAAGAGGCTGTACAATCTTTCAGTGCAGAGCATATGCTGAGCGAATTTTCAATACGAGATGGATAATCAGTACGAGAGCACATTTAATGCGAATTTAATTATATGGTAGACATTTTTATATTGGCCTTAAGGTTTAAGTGTGTTATAAATACATTTTACGATTCTCATTTCAAATTAGATTTTAATCTTTCTACAATACCATTCCATTAAAATGATACAATAAGAGAAACTCAAAGCCACAAACTCAGTTATGTTTAGCATAAACAAGTTAGACCGATCGATTCCCTCAAAGTCAGAAGCCACATTGAAAAGGACATCAAAGTGGGAAAGGAAATAAACAGAGAGTATGTAAATTTTAATGCAACTGATGCTTGGATCAAAGTAAAAACCGCATTTTGATTTTCTTTTCATTTCTCGAAAGGATATACCTTATGTATTGCCTTCCTTATGTATTACATTAATTTCACTTCTTACTAATACTGTAAGTACACGTATGTATTACATTTGTATTGAAAAATATACACCATAGTTTTTCGGCATAAGGTTAGAATTTTTTACTCAATTATATGATTTTTCAATATTTTCCACGAAAGTATACAATCTAAGTATATCTTTATTGATTAAAATTAAGTAATAATAATTACTAATTACTTGATCGTTTTAAATATTTAAAAAATATAAATATTATATCTCATGAAACACTTTAAAACCATACTTAATTTAAGTAAGTTTTATTACTTAAACATTAAACTGTACACTTCACATTTTATATGGTTTTATATATCCAGTCTATAAACAAAAGATAACCATTTATGAGCAGTTTTGCGGAGTGTATGAAGTGTTATATGGATGCGATTAGCCCTAACAACCTTAACGATCAAAGTTGGGTTGTAAAGAGTCGTATAATTAGGTATTTCGATAAAAGGTAGATCTTTGTTTACGAATTTAGACACGTAACCGATATACAACTAAAAGAACAAAGTGTTGACTCTGTGGACAATCTCCTTATAGAGAAGAGTGGCGGAAATTGAAGGAGGACTTTGCCACAAAAGTACACACAGAACTAATATAAAGGGCTTTTTTATTACTATTAACATGTATATATGTTAGCCAGGTTGTACTTAATAAAATTGACACAAATTCGTCTGAGCCTTTAGGGTACGAAAGAAAATTTTCTAACCTTTTTATATCGGAAAATCTAAATTTTGAACACATATCAGAATTTTTAGTAATTTGAATATATCGTAATTATATTTTTTTGTTTGTTAACCATTTAGATTGGTACATCTCACGGCATATATGTAAGTATATATTTCTCAGGTTACTCTTATAATTGACGTTTATGTTTTTCTAGAGACTATATAAAGCATGAGAGTAAACATAAAATAACATTTATTTCATTCAATTACACGTAGCAAAGGCTACAAACTAATTTTGTACGAAGCGGTTGTAGCAAACTTTGTCAATATCGTAGGACGTAATTTACACGGATTCATAGGAAACAGTAGGATTAAGCTTAGGAATTTATAGACGCACCGACGTGTTTGTTTGTTTTCGCACCTACCTGTGACTGTAAAATAACAAGTAACAAAGTTGACTTGTTAAAAAATGGGGTCATTTTATAGGAACCATAATATTAATTGTTATTAGAAAGCTAGAAACATGTCACTTTTGTATTTACAAAGCAAGCAAAAAAACATTCAAATCCTCAATATTCTATACATCACTACGTTATATAATTAGATTTAAACTTTTTTTATAATGTTCGGTCAACAGATTCTTTAATACAAATTAAATATATCAAACTTAAACCTCAGGTGGTTAAAAAACACGTTAAAGAAATACCTACGTATTGTAATAAACAAATGGACGGACTAAAAAACAAGATTAATAAAAAGGTCAACAAACTTTGGAGTGAATTCTGGGAAAAGGTTTCGCTGTGTTTTGGATTCCGAATTCAAAAATTTAAGTAAAACCACGTAAAACCAAACTTATTTAGTTAAACTTTTTGTAAAATTTTTTTTCACTGTAGACATTTCAAATTAATTCTCAATTAATTGAATGACTTTACTAATCACTAATTATTTGAATGAATACTATATTTATATTTTACAAGTGTTATTAATGTAATTTGGTGTGAATGCAGCATTTTATTGAGCAATTTTAGATTTATCGATCTATTAAATGGTACATCTATAATTATAATTCATGATTAAGTGAGAGATTTTTGTACTATTTAACGTTAAAATTTACCATTTAAATAATGACTAAGCGTTTATAAATATTTTTTTTTAATTATAAACTTTGTGTATTTAAGGTAGTGTGCATAGATATACTTAGACTAATAAATCTATCTGTGGTGGGGACAGACGGTAGGAGCAGGGGTTGCAATGTCATCAGGACGATTAATTAGTGGAAAATGAACATCACACCGTTCGACATTTTCAATTACACCTATCCGGAAACGGAACTTGATTACCGCACGGCCGAAGGGTTGTTTAAATTAAATTAAAAACTATGCAGTTATTTCTTTTGATTTTCAATCCAACACTTACCCTAGACATAAAGAGCAGACTAAAGTTATCTTTAAAAATGCATATATTAACATTATTTAATACTTTAAAGGCAGAATCACTCGGTTTTCCTTCTGTTTGGTAAATTGTTCTTTTCGGCAATTTCAAGCTTATATATTTTAAACAGTGGCCAAATCGTTCAAAATCCATATTTTATTTTTGAATTTTGCTCAGAAAATGGTTATATTATATATTTTTCAATTCCTAGAGTACCGAACTCAAAAGTTATTCTACAATTTTGTAAATCTTCCTACATAACCTTCATGGTATATAAAGAAAACAAATTAAAGTACATGAAATATATGATATCACCAAATAGTGTAAGGTTAAGCAGTGACATATTGCAAAACTACGCGAAATTCTGCCAAAAGATCAAAACTTTGTTCAAATGATATATCTCACAGAAAACGTATTGTACACACACAACAATATAACAACAATTTTGCTCGCCAATTATTTTGAATGTGCTATTTCTATTTTCTTAGTAAAAAAAATTAATGTACATAGTTTTTAACATTACAAGAGAATGTCTCTCCTAATGTAAATTCAGTATGAGCAACCAGTACTGGTAAGAAATAAAAAAAGTACGTATTCGAAAAAAATAATTAGATTTCTATACATCATATTTAATTATTTTCTACTGTATCGCTAAATATATTGTTCTAAAGTTGGTAACGTTCAAATAACTCGAAAGTCACTCAGTTATAAAATGGCTTAATGGAAATTTCTTTCAGTCTGGCCGTGCACCTGCTACACATTAGTATGTTGATGAGCCAATCACAGCCGTAACGTGGATAAAATGATACATTATTACATACGTAATTGAATCAGGGTGGCGAACGTTGTATTAATAGATGCGCCAATAATGTTTTTTTAGATTCATCTTGGTATAATCTATGGTTGTCTAACTATAAAGTAAATAACACTCATGGTCATAGAGAAAATGTGTTTCAAAGTGATTTGTTTAAAGAAAATAGCTGACCGTTAAATGTTGCTTTGCCTTTGAATATAAATGATCTATAGTGTAGATAAAAAATAACTGGCGGGTATAACTAATTAAATGACAATTCATCAGTTATTAAATTATTAAATACGCATATAAAATTTGGTGAAAATCAGTCAAGCTGTTACGGAGGAGTACGGTAACTAACATTGTTATAGGGAAATTTTATATATAAGGTATTGATGCATTCGCTGAAGCAAGCTAAAAGTTTGCAGCCCTTTACAACCACCCTGTAGAACATACGCTCTACGCCCTTGATTTGAGAACTGACTGTAAATTGTGGTGTCAAAATTTGCTTTGATTTTTTAGTAATATATCTATCTATACCTATATATAGTTCGATCTGTCTCTAACTCTGCTGGAACGGAATATTCAAATGTTTGTCGATGGTACTATGTAAACAATCCATAGAGTAACATTAGTAGTAGATGTAATAAATGACCCCCGGAGCGCAACGCGTAGCTATTATTTATGTCCCAATCCCACAAAATATGGGGATAATATCGGATATCAGTTTAACGCCCCAGTCGGAAAGTAGAAATACCGATTAATTGTAATATACCTTTATCTTTTAGATAGAGTCTAAATGGTTCTCTAAATAAACAAAAAAATATAAGATTTTTTTTATAAAAAACAGTTTTAAAAATCAAAGTAATGTTAATGAACTTATATGAAAATTATATAAAAAAATAATGAGGAAGTAGAATTAAGGAGGCCGCCGCAGGGTCGCATGATTAATCAATACCAGTGAGCCAAGAGCTGGTGTTCTTGCTCAGCGTATTAGCACCGCGATACCAGTAGGAAAGGGGGTTTTCTGTGCCTCAAGGACCAAATTTTTAAATATTTTTTTAGTATTTCTTCTAAATCACTTTGAAGGTATAGATAATTCCAATAATAGTTTTATATTCTCACTTTCATAATTGCTACATTTAAAAATATTTGATGTGTGTTATAGACTATAATTATTATTTTTTTGTAACGAAAATAGGGAGATATTCTATTCGGACATCATTACTATTGAAACAAAACATAAATTTATGCAGATTAAAACACAATGTTAAATATCGAATAGTGCCATCTGTGAAACATATTCAAAATCAGTTACATTTTGCCCGTTCGCTAGCTTCATACGCTACACTTTTCGCTGAAAAGTTTCAAAATGAACGCATAGATGCCGCTGAAGCAAATAAAGTAAAAGTAACTTCTGTTGAATTTGAATAGTATTCAATGTTTAAGATAATATATTTAAAGGCTAATAAAATGTGTGACAATCTATGTGAACAATGTTAAAATTGAGAGACAATCTATGTGAACAATGTTAACCTTGAGAATAGACTCATTTACATGCAAAACATATATCTAATTAAAAATTCAATTATTTAAAATAAGTTTATGTAGATTTCGTGACATGTTTTATAATCATTTCTAATGTAGAAACTTAGACCACGTTTATGTTTCTGATACAAACAAAAAAAAATTCGATTATTTTGAACATTGACGTATAAGAAAGAATCATAATTTGTTTTAGTTTTACATGAAAATTAAACACATTCGAATCCAACTTGGCCGTTTTCCGGAATTTTCACGCTCTCAGTATTCGTGCTGTTTTAATATAAAATGAACTAGAAAGGTACGAACTACGTTTTAAAAAAAACCAGCGGCTAGTAAACAAATCCTTTTCAATGATAGCTCATCTAGATAAGTAGGTGAGGCTTTTATACTGGAGTGAAAAGTGAGGCTAGACTTTAAAGACCGACCCATAGCGAATCTATCTATCAACACAATCAACACGTACATTAATAATACTATCTTAGCCACTAGTCATCTTCGATATAACATTTATTATATTCTCTTGCCTTATAAAAGTTAGTTTTTAGTAATAATAATACGAGGGCCCACCTACACTACACATTTTACACGATGCATTAGCGCCATTGTGATTTATATCTTGTGTTATGGGTGCTTACACATCTGATAAAAAAAACATATTATAACACCCAAACCACAGCCAACAATGTTCAACTTATGATTGTTGACCGTACCGGGGTTACTGCTGTTCAGCAGTCCGGCATGGTAACCATTATGCCAACCGAGTAATATTATATTGGTTATTCCGAGTTTCACTTAAGCGTTGATTTTCAGTTAGACACGTGTAAACTGTTAGCATACAATAAACTATGATATGACGCGATATGCAAAAAAGTACAGTACAGTACAAGTACAGTTTTTGCATATCGCGTAACCATAAAGCTTAATTAAACCTTCATGTTTGTCAGTATTGTTTTTCGTACCCTAATATGAAAATTCTCGATACATTATAAAATACATTTTCTAGTGTATAGGACATACACTATAAATATTTCAACAAGCCTACCTGTGAGCTAGTTGTGAACTCGTCTGCGGGTGGTTCCCGAGCAAACCTCTCAAACTTAAAGCTGTTGGAACGATAAAGTTCGTTGTCCTCCCGCGAGCGCCGACCGCGACAAAACCGTCGAGTGATTGAAGTGTGCCTGCAATATAACGATTCCAATAAAAAATATTTAACTACTAATAAACTGAGTGTTATTCTTTTACTGACCAGATATTTGTAATATAGTTAAACATTCAGGATCTCTCACTCAAAAAGTTTACAGTTTAAACTATGTTATTAAATTAGTGATAAGAAGGGTAAAATTCTAAAGCGAGAATTTGGTAATTTCAGATTTGTAATTTGTTCGCGAATTTGGCCACTAAAACATACTTAAAGGATGCATAAATTATATAAATTATAATATTTATATAATATTTTTATATAATATTATGCGATTTTCAAGATATAAAGTGCTATCTCCTTACTGAACGATATTGTACCTATCGAACTTGAACTTCATTATAATTAGTATTTATTTTATTGTATGGTATGGTAGTATATATTATATTTATGGTATTTAATAAACCTGCAACTTTACAAAAGTTTTCTCTTAAACATCTTTACAGAGTATTTCATATTTTCTAATGTTCACTTAAAATTGACGAATGACCATTCGTAGAGTTTTTATAAGAACTGAATTCAATTCCTGACTTTTTAATAAATTTTAGTTTCTTAATATAATTTTAAAAAAACTTACCTCGAATCACTCGAATGTAAAGGCCATTGAATGCCGAAGATTTTTAACTTCGCAGGAGGGCGCCTCTTCTGCTCTGTACGAGTGTTTGTCTCCTCTACGGGTGGTGTATGATGTCTTCCACCAGATGATGCTCTAGTACCACTTCTGCGACGTCTACGGCGTCTTCTCTCAACGAGAATAAAATTATCCCCGTTTCTGATAATGTACGACGAACGCAAAGTCGACTTTTCCTCACCCTGTCTCTGACGTATCAAATCAGCTGTTCGTAGCGTATGGATATTCTGATATTCGGCCTCCGGCGGAGCGGATGACGTCACTTCACTGCTGGTTCCACTTCCATCCCTTTTCTTGCGGGAGGAATGGAGACCAACTCGACGCCAAACCTTTTCCATGAATCTATATTTCCTGTCATCCCATTATATTTTCGCAGACACCGCGCGGCGAGCACTCAACGCTTCCAGTTAACCACAATACTTCTCTACATACTCACAATAGTTCAAGCACTCTTGAATGAATGTGCCTTTATGAATAGAAATAACACAAACCACTGAATGATCAGACACTCATTGTTCGGAATTCGCGATTATCACTGGCAGCGGGCCACCGAAAGGCAACAGTCAGAACCTGCAAAGCAGGGCGTTAGTAATTAATACCTTATTAAGACGTACTGGGTTAATGGAATGAGGGGAAAGAATAACTTGTTTTTTGACATCACATAAGGTCCCGGCCCTACAGACAGGGTGCGGGTCCAGTGTGCGCATGCGTGGTTCCCCTCGCTTACCTACTCAAGCCCTCGGCTAAACAAAGTCGAAAATGGCGGATCTTTCACCCCTTCCCAAACAGTTATTGAATATCTAATTTTATCATGCATCTGCTGTTCAATAGCAGTTAATAAGATGATTCTTTTGAAGACTTAATAATATTTTTTTTATTTATAAGCATGTCGTAATCTTATATTTACCTACTAAGTTGATCAGCTCTAGTATTTTATCATTAGGTAGACATCGTGTAATAGTCATTATTCAATAAAGAATAACAAAATGTTTTTAGAGCACTTATTGATGCTCCATAATATTTGAACTAGGCTCCCATTAATCAGGGCTCCCAAGGGTACCTAGTTACTAATTAAAAATATGACAAGTTAAACTCGTGGAACTGTTAGTCTAGAGTCTAGACGTTGCCTATAAAACGACATTAGCAGTAAGATTTTTTAACGAAATATAGCCTTAACGCATTTTTTTCTAGTTTCATACTTTGCAGTTCATGTTTAGTCGGGTTGTATACATATGCTGGTGGCTAGACAGCTGCAGTTATTTCATCCCCCCACTTATTCATCCCGACGTTGCCTTCTATTGTCAGTCAACCAATTAGTTAAATCCTCTATACGTAAAAGTCTTCGTTTACTACTTCCAATACCTTTCGATAAGAAATGCCTCTGCCGGGAATTAGGAAGAATACACTATTCATAAATTTTCTCAATGTAAATGATATATATATACTATAGGTACATTGTTAAAATGAAAGACTTGTATTGTATATAGTCATAGTAAATGTAAAATTAACACGGCCATTACAATCCAACTGAAGTTTAAAAACTTGAACTATGAAACGAAGTTAATATTAACTTCGATTTATAAATATAATTCGGCCTCCTTAAACGTCAGACACAATCACAAAGGCTTTTATACCTTTGAATAAGTGGAAAGCAAGTTTGTGAATTCAACGCTCCTTGCCTTTAATTAAACAGATAAAGTCCCTGTGTACCTCCACTATGCCTCTTCAGTGCACTTAAACGAGTACGTGCATAATGCGGCTTACGTAACATGAATGTCAGTGAATCCTGCATTTTTATATATTCCGCAGATTGAAAATCTTTATTTCTAAACAAGAGACTAAACTTTTAGTACTTTGCCTTATATAAAACTCAAAACATTAAAAATTACAAAACAAATAATAATAATGATATTAGAATAAACTCTTATTCCATATAATTTTCCATGCTAATATAAAAACCTTTAAATGGAAACCGTTTTTTTTGTCAAATCAAGCTAACTCAGTGTTTTTATAATATATTTGCCAGATAAAAACTATATGAATCATTTAAATAATATATATTCAATATTGAAAGACTTAAAAAATATATTGATGAACAATAATAAATTTAACAAAATGCAAGGCAACATACACTGTTTTCTTAAAAAACAAAGAATTACTTAATAGGGGCACTTTTCATAGATTTAGTAGTAACTGTATTTCCATTCAATTTACTGATAAGCTTATTTCCTTGCCACACAGCCAAGAGACTGTCGTTTGTTTTCAAATCTGGTTGTAATTTTTCCCAAATTTTTTTCTTAGGGTTAAGCACTTCATCAGGTTCACCATTTTCATAGCCTTCCACAACGATACGGTCTCCAGGCTTGCTGTCTTGGGGAGGTAATAATGGCTCTACTTGTTTGGGATCATCAACAGATGCACATAAGACCATTCCTTTAGATTCTACACCTCGCATTTTAGCTGGTTTCAAATTGCACAAAACTACTACATCACGGTTTTGCATCTCTTCAATTGGTACAAAATTAACTAATCCCGACACAATGGTTCTTGGTTCACCCTCGTTTAAGTCAATTTTTTCTACATAAAGTGCATCTGCATCAGGATGTCTTGAAACTTCCACGATTCTACCAACCCTTATATCTAATCTACTAGGGGTAACTTCCTCAGAGCTTACATTTCCTTTCACTTTTGCTGGAGGTGGGTAGGCCTTTTTAGCCAGTTCTTGCAACTTTGGCTCTTTAAATATCTCTTGTATTGGTGCTAAAAGATTATTAATACATAGTTCAACAGATGCTTTTAAATCGCCAGGATGAATCTCTTGGTTAGCATAAGCTATTTCAAGATCATCAAATTTTGTATATTCCTTGTTGCCACCATGTTCTGGTGATCGGCAAATCTTAAAACTTTCCCCTTCCTTCATTAATGAGAACAAAACATGTTTAGTAAATGAAAGTACACCGTTTTCAGCCACATTGCCTGGTTCACAAAAAGCTTTTTTAAGCTTCTTCTTAACGTTTGCTGGGTTGTCTAATAAATCTATTTTACTATCTTCCTCTGAAGAAGACATTTTAGACCCAGTTAATCCTGGCACCATGGGATTCATAAAATGAATACGTTTAGCAAAACCCAACTGTGGCAAGTATTTTTCTGACATTGTAAAAATTTTACGTTGATCGACACCACCAAACTGGGCATCAACTTTTAAATATTCTTCATCTAAAGCTTGTAGACATGGGTAGAGAAGTCCGCTAAGCAATGGGTGGTCTACTTGCTTTACTACTTCCGCCCCAGCCTTTTTAGCATCATGCTCAGTTATAACAGATGACATACGGTAAACATCTAAAGTATATTCTTTACTTAGCTGATACTCAGTCCCTCTGACAAACTTCAGTTTCTCTAATGGAACTCCAATAGATGTTAACATTGCTTTGATTGAAGCTTCATAGTACTGAGTACGTAGAGCGAGAAGTTCCCAAGGAGCCTTCATGTTGTCTAAGTATGCATGTAAGTCGGCAAATAATATTGTGACTTCACATCCGGCTTTAAGAAAATCAGCTATTTTCGACATAGGTACAAAGTAAGCTATATGAGGCTTTCCTGTAGTGGCTGTACCCCAGTAAATTTTCAAGTCTCGCGTTTTCAAAATTTCATTTAGTTTTTCATCACCCAAAACCTCTTGCAGGTTTCGGGTAATTAAACGTTTTTTATTTTCAAAATCAGACATTTGTGCAGTCAACCTGGAAAAATATTAAACTATAGGTTAATTCATGTTTTATAAAAAATCTTAATAGAATAAACTATTAGTATTACCTGAATACTATCACTAGAAGAAAGTCAGATTAATATTTGTATATCAAATAATAATTAGGAGTTACTACTACAATGAAATACCAATTGGTGATTTCGTCACTAATTTAAAAACAGACTCACAGGTGACATGGCACAGTATACCGGTATAGATGATAGTGCACAGACTTTTATTTTAACAATTTTTGACTTATAACCTAGGCTCGGGTGACGGAGCGCAGATAAGACTTTAGCCTCCCAGAGATTAGGTTATAGCTGATATCACACTCAGCTGAAATAGTAAATCAAATTTTACTACGCCCTCTCTGTTTTTAAACTTAAAGTAAAAAAAGTTCATTTAAAAAAAATATTATAGTTAATTAGTTATACAAATGTATTATTAAATTTGTTTTATTTATATATTTATTATAAATTAAGAACAATCAGTGATAAAATCAATTTACCCGTAAAAAATAGATAATGAAGTAGCAAAATATAGCCCGTTTTTGTTCATAGTGCCGTGAAGTGCCGTGAAGACACTAAAAACAATATTAAACTTAAACATCAAGCCTTTCTTTAAAAAAATGCTAATTAGTCGTTACACATATTATTCATTCCACGTTTTTTCAGTGGTTTAAATAAAAAAAAGATGGCAACTTACAATTTTAGGACTCATTTGCTAGTCCTAACAATAAGATGAAAATAACGTGTAATACCAAATTATTAATTAGATTGAAATTGAATTTTCAAACGCCAACCAATTATTTATAAACTCTAACTCTAAAATAGTCTGTTCTAGCCATAATTGATGATACCATAGATTAAAAAACAAAACAAATATAAAATCCACAACTTGATGAATTATATTTTCGTTCCGACAACGGCTCATAGAAATGAGCTTTTCTTTTGTTTATTTAGTTTTTTCTACATTTTGTAATAGTCAATAAGTGGTCACATATATTGCCCTTAAACGCTATGATACCTCAAATTTCCAAAATATATAATGTAACAATTTGCACTTCATATTTAAACATGATTGTTAAAATCTTTTTGACAGAATATCAATTTTGAACAAATAAACCACTTATTTCATTTGAAAAATAATATTTAACTTATTAATTGATTAATTATTACAAATAAATTTGAACATGTATTATATGGGATGAAAAAGAAGATTATTTTAATTTTGCCTAAAATTCCGATTATTATCCAGTAATGTTTATAAATTTATTGATACAAGTAAAATTTTTGCAAGTTAACAATTGAAGAAGACATCATTTGGAAAAGTATTGTAATATAATATTAACTAATGAAATAGCTCTAGTAGATATTTTTTTACAACACTAGTATTTTGGAAATAGACAAACAAAAAACCGAATCAAATCATTTAATTTTGTCATATGCTATTAATGACAATAATTAAATTTCATAAAATGAATATGAAGTATTTATATACCACTGATATCAATTTAAAAACTTACGACTTTGTTACTACCATTAATTTAATTTTTACTATAAAAGTCTCTTTTTAATCTTCTTAATAATTTAACATTTACTTTAATAAAATTACAAATATAGACTTTCAATATGGATACTTTACTTCATATAATATTAGGAATATATTAGTGATACAGAAAACTATCCATAAACAAAATTAGAATTTTTAAATCTGAGCGCCACTGTTGCAGTGAATGCTTGAATTTCCTGTCAAAAGCGCCATTGCGCATGACAGTCAGTGCGGCCTTGCAGACTGAGAGCGCTGCCAACAAAGGCCGAGTCGATGGGGTTAAAAAAAAATATTATTTGATCATCTAAAACCCTTTTGTTATTGTAATTATAATTTTAAATAGGTTGTGAATCTGTGATTACGTTAAGAAATGTGTGAATGATATGAATCGTGACGACTAGCAAAGGAGTCAGCTGGTCAAAAGTGCGAATAGTGAATAAGAAATGGCGGCCTTGCCAGCAGGTGTTCAGTATGCGTTATCATCAGAGTCTAGTTATAAAGAAAACAAGGAACTAGTGTTTGTGAAATTAACGGATTCAGCATTAAAAGCTATAGAAGACTTCATTAGAAATAATAGGGTAAGTACCTACGCCATATTGTTAACACCAAAACAGGCCAGCAATGTCAGGCGCCATACTTATATTACAAGTAATCAAAATGAAACTGCAAATTGTTATGTTTTTGCAATTATATGTTTTTCTAAGAATCAGTTTATACACCAAGCTTATATATTTTGGAGTCTTAGTCTTGGAAAACCTATATTTTCTACGATGTCACGCCACGTCAACATGTAGAAATTTGCTCTGTTATTTTCTTAGTTTTATATTCATGTCTATATTTAGTGGTTTCCAGCTTACAATTGAATTAATTTAAAAACATGTAGATCGGTATAAAGGTTAGATATAAATAATTTCTATCATTAATATGTTAGAAAGTAACTAGGTAATGTCGTGTCGTGATAGAAACAATTAGCTGATAATTTCTTCACGACATAATACGGTAAATAACAGTTTAATTGTTGAATTAGACAACGCCATTGATATAAATTAATTGCCTTAAATATGGATCTTAGTTTGCCTGTTCAGTACTATTTTTAACATGTATAAAAATTATATATATTAAAATGTTATGATACTCATACCATTAATTATAATATAAAACCTTTAAAACCTTATCAAAAAGGCTATCTCGGTAAAGACATTTGTTGATTATGTAATTAATCATTTAGTTAACTAAATTATCAAACAAATAGAAAATTACACAGTTTTAATGATTAAATTATTGGATTGAACATAATTGCATAATCAATTTGCAATCCCACAGTCATTTGGCCCGCATCGGTAAAAGACATTGTAATACACCAGGTAACTTTACAAATGTTACCTAAAAAGAATAAGATGTTACAGTAATTTAGTGGTAATAAAATTTATGTTTAATGTGATTTCATATTTTTTCCCAATCTAACATAAATAAGAGCTTAGTCAACATTTTATAAAATTCAAATTTCACAAGACTTACTACTACTGAACCTTAAAGTTAACCAAATATTCTTATTTTATATACATTAAAATCATTATATGCTGAAACTACTTAGTTCATATTACAGTAGAGAACAACACTTGATTTTGATCAGCATCTTACATAATACATTTTTAACCTTCAGTATTTAGCTCTAGTTTTCATTATACCAAGATATTTAACAATCTTTAGTTGTTGAACTTAAAAATAAAAGCACCAACTTATATTCTAGAGGTTTCTTTTAGCTTTTAAAGATTTAAAGATTGCTTTATGCTCCTCTTAAAAACTATGTTTCCAAACTACAAAACAGAATATTGGTAAACTAAAAAATATATTTTTACATTATTTGGAGTTAGTTGGCAAATTGGGAAACAAAAGGCTTTATTCCTTTTGTTTTCCAATTTGTTTTTTTCTTTATCTATAAAACTAAAGTATATATATATAGGCCTAGCATACACATCCAATGGTAAAGGATCATAGCAATCAGGATTGTGTTTGAGCAAAGTAAAACAGTATGTATGAGGCGTTGAAAGCTGGTCACTTACTTGTGCTTTAGAAATAAATTTGTCGAAGTAACATAGTAAGTTGAAATAGAGGCCTCAAATTTATTTGTACTTAAAAATAATTTTAGTATTATTAATGCTTCACCACCATAATTATATTTAAAATTGTAAGAATCACTAAATATCTTTTAAAAATGACACACTTGAGAAGGTTTATAGCTGCAGGAAATATCTCAATTATTTATATTTATATTATTTTTAACATGTCTTCATATCTGTCTGTACATACACATTTTAAAAAATTGTTATTCAATCAACAACAACTTTTGTAGGAATAATTTAAATTTGCTGTTTAATTAGTACAATATTTAATTTGCAAATTTTCATTTAAATTAATAGTAAAGTCACATAACAGCATTACATATTATAGTAACTTTATTGTTGTAATAATTAAAAGTCCCCTAGTTTTTATGGTATGTACCAGATATCGATGAATATTATAGAAATAAATTTTGATGAAAATGTATCCTATGTATAAATCATACATCAATTTTTAATATAACAGGAGTTTAAAATCATATTTTTATGGACATATGTGGTAGTGTAAAAATTGACGATTCAAAAGTGTCTTTATAAGACCTACTTGAATAAAGATATTTTGAGTTTGAAACTACTAGTCATAGCCTGCCTAGTTCTGATCTCTACCTAGTAACATTTGTATTAAACTCTTAAAACAGCATCATCTTGAGCAAACAAAGTTGACACCGTACATCATAGATTAAGTTTGCAATAGGTTATAGCATACTTCCTTAAGTTAATTATAATGATACATTAGTAGTATGGGCATTATCAGGAAAATATGTGTCTTATAATACCCAGATGCTTCCATATTAAATATGAATTCTTTAAATTATTGATTTATATTATGTAAACATTATAATAACAATATATATATATATTAAAAAATATTCACACAAAAAGAATCAACCCGAAACCTATTAATGAATTGAAATTTGAGTTTCTTAATAATAATAATAAATATTAGTACAGTATGTTGTCCAGAGAGAATCAGATATAATGATGAATAGTAATCAATACTTGTCTAATATGCTCTCCTGTAGTTGTGTACCTCTTGCAGTGAATTGTCACCTTCGCAACCACCTTACTCTTTTTCAGAGAATTTCCTTGTATTGAAAAAATGCGTCAATAGTGCAATGTTACATATATATTTTACAATATGATGTTGTGTGATGTTCAGTTACGATATATTAGATTATTAAGATAATTGAAACATTGTAATTCTTAAATTGTATTTTTAATAAGGTGTCAGTTGTTGTCGTTATTGATACAATTAAAAAAATTGCGTATTTTGTCAAACATTAACATTGTGGACGCTATTAACGAGGCCCCCAGGAAATCGTTAACTGGCATGCCGCTTGATGGTTCTAGGCAATTTCACTCTAATGCCTTTTAATTAGAAGATACGAATGAGTAAAGATATAATATTTAACCGTAGATCTATTTGTAAATAATTAAATCACTTTGCTATATCGTTATTTATACCATTGTGGTAAGATTTTTTAAATGTAGAATCCCCGCTTTGGCATGTACCTGAGAGGAGCAGATGTTTTCGCAAAACCGTCAAGTTGTGCACATTCAATTTGGGCGTAGCACAAGTCTACTAAGCTGGTTCGTCACCTGACAAGATTCCGATGCACGTGTTCAAAACGAAAGGCCCATATTGCGTTTAGATTAGGGGCACCTTATTGTCCTCGCATAGCAAAATTGAAAGCAACACACAAAGCGTAAGATTCATTTTCCAATGTCTCCCTTGTGGTGGGATTTGATGGTAGTTTTTTTTGTTGATGTCTCGTGAACGTGCCACCTGGCCTTTTTTCCTGACCATAGTTCCCCATTGAAAGTTATGGTGAATAACTATTGTCATTTTGAATTATGTCCAGTATGTTTAGTGATTTCGCTATTTAAACCTTACTTTATGCCATATAACAATATTCTTGTTTGTCTTCTGACGTCCACAGTCGTTACAGATTAATCAAAAACATTAATTAGAAAGAAAGCCATAGCGAGCTATCTAGTCGAGAAGTTCTTTATGACTTTTAATATAAGTGTGTTTGTGACTTATTTGTATATTATTTAAAATCTAAAATAACTTAACTAATTTCTCTTAAAACCAATCTTAAGGGAAATATAATAAACGTAACAATATAAGTTACAATATGTTACATGAACCTCATAAAAAACTACAGTAGGGGTCAGTGTACCTTCCTTCCCCTCTTAATTCTTGCCACCTGGTTGTCCCTCCTTAACAGATGTGGAATCATTTTAAACGGTAATTGTTATCGCTACTGTGGATACAACTATGTTAATGAGTGATAAATTACAGGCGAACTGTAATATTGTATATGCATTTTTAATTGCGAATTGAACACTTAGTCAGTTTAGAACCTATTTGTCAAATGATCCGTTTGCAGAATGACAAACAATATATGGCAATAAAGAAACTTAAAATTAAAAGGAGGGGGTTGAAAATTTTGTTTGTTCGAAAATTTCGGATGTAGAAAGCTAGATTCGTATTTTAGGTTAAACGGTGACGTTAGACAAATTAGTTTTATATGTAAAATTCAGGTAGGTAATTGAAGTGTAGGATAAATTAATGTAATTGTGTGCAATCTCACATGTTTATTGTGACAGCAAATTATGTTTGAAATTCAATACTATTCGGGTAGACATTTTTATTTAAGTCTAGAAAGAGTTGGACTACTAATTACTACTAAGAAGGTTACGGGACACCGACCTTATGTTAATAGTTTAACGTGTATATATAACGATATTGAGCACGATGTCCTAGCATTCATTGTAAAGATAAATACAATTTAAAATCTTAATAATTGGAGTTTATTTAGGGGTTACGGCATAGGTGTGTGTCGGCTCTCTGTTCAAATAAGAACATTTAGTGCCACACAGTATTCATGTAAAAAATTCACAACATAAGCAATTACAAATATATTATTAAACAGCAAAAATCCTCGAAATAATCTAGTGTACATACGATATGTAATTGTAACACGGTCAACGCTAAGTGTATAATAAAGAAATAAGATTATAAATTAATTGACATTGACTTGATTGAAGAATTTAATATGTACCGACACATGCTAGAGGCGAGGACGACAACTCGAGAATTTTTCAATATTAGCAGGTAAATCGTACAGTTCGATATTTAGGACGTATTAATAAAATATATAAAGAAGTGTGTACCAAATGCCAAATAAAACTAAATATTTCCTCTCGCAATATTGACGTCATCTAGGTCTCAGGATCGTTTGAAGGTTGGAATTTTTCGTGGCGTAACGCTCATCATCGTTCACTTTCTCTGGTTTAAAAACGGTTGTGAAGTCGAGTATGAGATTCCTGGCCATTCAATATATATTTCCTATCCAGTGGATGTGTTTTCTGGTTGAAATTACTGGGTATTACCAAAAGAGTGTGGGTATGCATACGTATGCATTTATTTATTATTTACGCTTTGGTACTATGATGTAAAAGCTAAAGAATTTGATTATGAAATCTGTACTGATTCATCCAAAAAGCTTCTAAATCTTGTTCATATTTGAAGTTCTGTAAAATACTTTTACTAAAAGGTCACTAGTATTTCGCTAAGGTCAATTTGTCTTATTTTATTGCTTCACCGTGCCACGCAGCACTTCCAACCAAGGCTAAAATTAGTTTTTAAAAAAAACATAATTGCTTATAGATAACGTAACTTAATTAGGAAAAGAATAATAATCCAAAACGAATTTCATAATAAAAGATATTATTTTTCTTGCAGTATACATAAATTGCATTAAGGATTGATTGCAAAACGATAATATTATTCGTTTTATTATTATTTTCTAATGGCAGTAAAATGAGTTTTATTGCGTTGAAAGTGTACTTTAAGGCTGTGAAGAATTAATGCATTGTGTCACTATAAGATTTTTAAAATAATTGAAATAACATTAAGTATGTGTGTACCGACCTTGCCAATCCGACCGGTTCGACATTTGCGACTGGTTTCTTATAAAATGTTTTAAGATCATGATTTAGTATGGACATTATGTAGATTATTTTTATATAATTTATTGTCAATAATCTTAGGGCAAGTGCAGTGCTCATATGACAAGTAATTGATAGATACCGTGGCCATGAATGCCAGTTCCGGGTCATCCCCACTTAAACAGCCTCGATGCAACTAAATTTCACATTGAGCTGACTTGTTAAGTAAGTAACTAAAGCAATTTTTAAGTTTACATCATCGTCGCTGCCCAGCCTAGTTATGTTTCTCGCATTCGACCGTCACCGGTTGTGCAACCGTTTGCAAACATTATAGGCTCTATAACGTTTTGTTCGTATTCCACTATCGAATTTCTTATACTAAAAATAATTATAGTAATTAAAAAAGAGAAATTCCGTTAATAAATAAGATAATACATCGCAGGCTTCCATCGAATGACGTTTTATTAGCGAAGTACACATCATGATAATATGTTAAGTAGTTATTATCAATTTAATTTCAATGTCGCAATATTCAACATTGCAACTATATGTATAATTTAATATTTATACTAAATCATATATTCCTATCGGTTAGATTTATTACCATTCTTTCATGGGAAGAAACTGAAATAAAAAAACAATTAGTCTTGTGATGCCTGCCTGCCCTGTAAGATGGGATGCCTGTAAAAGATAGCTAATTAGCGAAAGGCAACCCTGCAAAATAGAAATGATTCTTTTAAGTTGTTAATGAGATTCGATGGCTTAAATAGCTTACGAGACCATGTAACCGGTGTTCTTTTATTTCCACAAGAAATAAAGATTAAGTTGTAATTCGCATCTTTGTGTTTGTACTCATATCACGTAAACACACCGGAGAATAACACCGGACCCGTGTCAGGTCGCAAACATATACTTGACTACATATTGTATAATGTTTTGTCCAGATTAAGCGCCGGTGGGTTCTATGACAGCGGCTGTTATTAGTGCAATCGATATAATGCCGGGTCTAAAATATAATTGTATTGTGTATTAGTAGTAATTACGCATACGCCGATATTTTATACAATTATAACATCAGAAGTATATTATCCTACTTCTTTTCTGTTGTTTCATATCGGACACAGAAACAAACATAACGAATGATTATAAGCCTTTCAATAACTTTATATCTATGAATCTGAATTAACTGTCTATGAATATTCAAACTCTCCAACCAACTAAAAAATTATCTGCTCGGAAATTGGAAGTAATGCATATAATTTCATTGAAAGGTATCCTTAATAGTTCCATAGTTATATGATTTTCTAATAGTATATGTATTATATTGTGTTTTTACTTTCAGGACCGATTGGCGACACCTAAAATACAGTTCCTGCCCGGAAATGAGGGGGTGAGTGTCTCATTATACGTATAATTTAAAAAAGCTTGTTATTGACACTCCAGTATTAGTTGGTATTTTCGTTTGTGATAAATTAATAATTACTAGGTAAAGGAAATCCTGACTTACGATTTTAAAATATGGACAATTATGTAATCGTAAATAGACACATTACTAAAACCAAGAGTAGGTACATTACGATATAATACACTTTACAGAGCATTATTTCCGATATAAGAAGGCACGTACAACTTTACATAATGTCATGACAATCATGCGTTGTTAGGAAATAGAAATTAAGAAATACTTATTAATTCTCGGACTTTCAGTATGTTGCATACATACATACTTTTGTAGTAGATACGAGAAATTTCGATTAGAAGTATAAAACGAACTTAGTGATTTGAAATAAGTATTCCAACTCAGTCTTTAGTTGTAGTGGAATATATTATTGTAGGCTTTAAAGCATATTACAGTTAGGCAGGAGACGCAGACGTCGCCGCCAAGCCTTGACTTGCCTCAGGCCCGTACCAGTTAACGCTTGCGGCACTCGATACGCTTGCGAAATTATATGATGACCCACTTTACCGATTTCGTTTTGCTGCTTGGCGTTGCGGTTGCTCTATAAAGTGTTTTTATCTAAAATTTCGAAAAATATTTAGATCCAACTCAAAGTTGATTTTATTGGAGTTTTTATTCCTTTTTTTATATTGCCACGATGTTGTGACACTTCCATAACTTTTAAGATGGTTTAAGAATGTCGTCCTTGCGACTATTACAATGTTAAGCTCGCATGAAGTACGAGGATTAAGAGATCATGTAAAAACGTAACTTAAGCAATAATGTTTACACGGCGATAATCCTCGCTATCCCCTGTCCGGCGGGAACTGGCGGCGCCTTCGACCGGTTTAGTTGCCACCGTCTCTCGCCTGCCGGTTTGACGTGATCACCTCTCTTACTCGTCGCCACTTGTCCGCAATATATATAAATGACCCTCAACAAACCTTTCAATTCATAGCTCTATTCTTTCGCTTTATAATAGTTTTATACTCAACTTAGTAACTCGGTCCACAACATCCTTGACTATGTAAACTGTAAAAACGCAGCGATAAAACAAAAGACAATTTTCTGCGAACCACTTGTGACAATATCATTCCTCGAATATCTCGCGATCGGTGTTTTAGGTCCGAGTCGCTGGCTCGTATCCAACTTGCACATAATAACCACGATTCAATGAGTCCCGGGACCAGAATAGTAAATAAGATACGAGTAGTGGGTGTAAAAATAGCAACGGTTCCAGTCGCCTAGCGAACGTACGGTTGCACCTCTCAGGTGAATACGGCCGTTGTCCCCTTGTTCAAAGTTAAGGTACTTTACCCTCACGTAAAAACCCAACTCAACTTATGTTGTTTCAACTGCGTTGATTCTCGCGACTGATTTATGATTTGAACCAAGGATTGATTTTAATAGATATTAAAGTACTTGATTAGTTTATAAAGACACAAACATAAAAATTATTCTTCATTACAACGAAGTCATGATTGACGTCGATTAATCTTTAGTGGAGGTGATTTTGTAATTCTGCGTAGCATTGACATTTCCCGTTTATTTTTATTAAGTTTCACATCGTGCGATTGCAATCTTTGCAATCAGTCATAATCTGAACGATGAACCATAATTGTAGTGTTTATCTATAGTATATGATATTGTAATTTGTTGTCGTTGCAATACCAAGACAAATTCTTTTGTTTTAGCAGCTTTCGTTGCGTAAACGGTTAAATTTTCGAAAAAAAAAAAATGAAACATGAATATATTACGAAATGCCACAGCGTTTAAAATATTTAAAATATATTTTGCGGTATTTTGTTATAGGTACAACGCTAATGATGCGTTTACGATGTCCACTGGACAGAATTAGAAGTACTCACACATTCCTCTACTGAAATGGTTTTTATTAGACAGAATCATGACAAACACATTTTGTTTTATTGGTTTCATAATTGCAAAAAAGAAAATTGAACAAAGGGATCCGGTCTTGTCTGAGGATCATCAGAGCGGTTACATATGTTATTAAAGAACTCGGTTACAATTTGATACACAGGTCGATGTCCTGCGCTTTATTTACACCAGCACTTTACGGGCTCGTTATTGCGAACCTTCACAGGCTCAATATTTTATTATGCCCAAGATCACTTAGCTAAGTAATTGCTACCCGCATTTGTTTGAATTAAAACTTCCATAAAAACTACTTTACACTACTTAAACTGTGTCCTTGAATATATGGAATATGTAATGAATTGCATGATCAATAAATTTATTATTCTTTTAGTAATAGTCAAATTGAGACGCGGTTATAATGGCATTGTAACTGAAATCCATTTCGAACAATGGTGGTTTTAAATCCCATTATAATAGTACACGTGATCAAAACTTAGGTACTTGCAAGAACGTTTTAACTTAACGTCGTAAAATCGATTAAAAACCATTGTTTACTTTAATTTCTGGAAAAGCTAATATGATATTTTGGCGACTGTTGACCATCTAAAATTGTATATTTATCTATATCTGAATTCTGAAAAGGTATATTAACAACCGCAATTATTGTTAAAACATTTTGTTTTGAATTTTTTCATTAAATCGCTTTAATTTAGCATGGATATGTTTTAGGTAGAGATTCGAGAGGTTTACGTCTGTCTTTTGTTTTTACAATCGTTTTCCGTATTTATCGACCTGAGTACAGAGCATTTGATTATTGCACCGGAGTAAGGGAATTGTTAAAATTTAGGTAAATATAAAATGCAAATTCATGCATTTAATAATAGTATTGTATTGAAATTTTTATACATATACAATATAGACTTGTACGATACGCCGCTTTGTCTCATTTGTTTTCAATTATGTTTGGAAGGACAAACGAGGTTCTTTTATGATACTATCGATATTGTATCCCAGCATTAAGGACTATTACATGTCAATAAGGCGTTTTTTATTATTTACCTATAGAGAAGTCTACGATACTACAAGTCGTGTTCAGATCGTAAAGGGTGCTGGGATCAGAGGAACTGTTTTCATTTCCTCGTGGTAATTGCTAAGGTATGCGGACAGCCGCGGCGACCGGCTCGTCTTATTGGGACTTCGAACGTGCTCGCTATTTACTTTCACTTCGCGCACAGTAGCGCTCATATTACTTACCTATGGATTACACCTCAAACTAACATTTTACGATCCGTTTACAACCATTCGATAAAGGTCGTATAGTATTCAGCAGTCTATTATGGTTTAATTTCACTTTAATTATGCAGTGAAAATATTTAACACACAAGGCCGTTTACTTTTAAGACAATGGTAATAAGTCTTTGAAACACTGATAAGTTTAATAAATATGAATCACTTAGATATATTAAATTTCGCTTTTAGTAAACATTGATACTTAGCATTTTCTACTACGCATTTGGGCCAGTAATACTGTTCAAACGACTCGAAAGCGATACGAGATTTTCCGCCGTCTTGATGTTGTTCTTCCTTTAAAGAAGCGAAAGTGCGTAAAGCACTCATCACTACTTTCAATAAGTTGCAGGAAGTTGTTCTATGTGAATATTGTTTTAGGTAACATAACGTACACTTGATATTTTATACACTAAATTTAAAGCTTTACGGAGTCTATTACAAAAAGCTCGTATGTAGCTGCATCGTGCAGCAATACACCATGCTACACATGTCTTGCAATTCACCAAAAGAAACGTCTTTATCAGCAAAATGCGAAATATAAAAAAATACAGTATTTTTTTAATAAGTTTTTAATATCATTAACGTGCGGTAACCCAATTGACACATTGGTAGACCGATAAGGGTTTTATTGTCAATTGATAAAACAATAATATTTGCACAACTATTTACTTGACATTTTGTCCGTTGCTATACTTTAGCAATACATTGTAGATTCAAATACGTTTGTTGGCTTTGTTTGTTTAAATATGTTTGATCGTTTATTAAGTTAAATCTTTTAATAATTATTTCGACAAGATTACTACACCTACAATTTTGACATATTGTCTGATTTATGTAAATAATGCATTAAATAAATTGACAGAATTTCTTAAATATTTTTTAAAGTGTCAACCTCGCTACAAATTGTCGCTGGAATATATTAGTTTCAAAGTTATTTAGACGGCAAGTAGACAAAGTTTTAGGCTTTATCTTAGGCATATTACGAAAACACAACTTGTGCCGATACTAAATTACACTTGGCAGGGAACATTACGTAACTTTGGTAAAAGTTACCGCTCTCTTACGCCTTTATTCTGAACTTCACTTTACTTTACTTAAATTCATTTCGCCACACATTGATTCATTTGTCTACAAACTCTATTGTCATGCAAGTTTGACTTGGCCTTAACCTGAAAACACATTTTAGGTCGTAACGTCCATAAATGTGACAGTATCTAACTGGTAAGTTTCCGGTAATTACAAAAGCAATTAAGGCTGGCCGTTAAAAAATATAGAAAAGGTCTCATCAGCTCAGAAATAATAATTCATTTAAAAAATTAGAATAATGTTTAATTTTAATTATCAACCATTAGAAACTTCCTAAATACTTATGACGTACGGCTTAAAGTAACGGGTGTTAGAAAACAAAATTGTTTTTTTAAAAATTGTGAATGAATATTTGTTTTCAATGAAAAGTTACCTTGCCTTAAATGGTTGCTTTTTAATTACAATCAAATTGTTTTCAGGCGCTTCTCCATTTTTGTCAAGAGAGAACCGCGTAATAAAACCGAACCGGTCTTCCACAATGATTTTACCAAGCTGGCCGACCGCGTAATACCCGTTATACCACAAATCTTATTAGCCGTACTCTAACTACCAAGTTACGTGGCTCTGTTTTGTTTCCTACACATAACTAATAGCACTAGTCAATTTCATTTGTCTTATTTGTTCAACTGAGTAATGAAGCCCGCTCTACCAAACAGTAACATTCAAAAGATTCAGATAACACTTCGTGCTCGAATGATAATTAACATTGGCATCTAAGATTATTTCTATCGCCCAAATCGGAACGTGTTTTACGAAAGTGAAATTTTTTACAGCTTGTCGCAAATTAGGTAAACGGTGACAATCGTGTTCATTGGCTGGGCAAATAAAATACGTACCGCTTATATACATACAAACCGTTGGAAACGTAGTATGTTATTTTATGCACAATCTATGTTTATATTAATCGTAATTACTATTATAGAAAGCGGCGAATAACAATCTTGTTGCAATTTCGACTGTTGAATGTAGAACATGGTAACCGTATTAAATTAAAATATTGTCATGGTATGTTAAATTGGGTCTTTTCTAGTAAATTGCACGACGAGTTTGAAAAGATACATTTTAACTAATCTGTGTTAATCGTCGTTTATGGTGCTTTTTTTAATTTCGTCACAATATTTATTGGTAAAACTATGCGAGTGTTAATTTTTCGTTAAGACTGACACAACTCCCTGCTGAAACTGAAAAGTCAAATATGTAGGCCAATTTATACTTAATTTGTATTTTGCTCGCGGTTTGTGCCAATGCTAAACAGTCCCTAATAAATCCGTTCGTTTTAGTATGTAACTGTATCCGCTTAGTGACAATAAAAAGGTGCGTCTTGTGGTAGTCATACGATTTATTGAATTGAACCACGAAGCTGTTTCGCAGTCAATTTGTCTGATTTATTGTGTGTACTGTTGTTTACATTTATATATATATATGTGTCAAAATTAAGTAAATGTAACTTTGACGTTCTTAAAGCAGTGTCCCGGTAAATTAATAGCTGAAAGTTAAGTAAACTATGTTACATAAAACGTTTAAATAATGTACATGTAGTTTCATCTGGGTATTTACCCGAATGTATATAGTATTACCAAAGAAGGCGTGGTGCCCGTCAGGCCGCGTCGGCGCCGCGTCTACGTGATTGTTCTAGATACAATTTCACACCCATCCCCTGTAGGAATTCTGAGTATCAATTAAAAATTGAATCTTGACCTAGAAAGATTTGAAGTGTAGCAGAATAATTAATTCTTTTTGTTATCTAAGAATCTTTCATATAAAACCCTAAAACTTATATATACGAATCGTTAATTTTCTGTTGAGGAAATTCTAATCATTGCACCAATTTTATTTCTCATTTGATTTAGATTTGGTTCGATAACAATAAGATATTGTTTTTATGACTACCCTACTATATTGTTGAATATATTTCAATCATTGCATTGACAATGTAAATATAGTCTTAATACTGGAAATGGTTATTTGAAGATGATGTAATATGATATTGCGATAGATTATTTTTCTTTAAACATGGACACATAAAAAAGACCCTCACTGTATTCAGCTCTCTAATACTCGATTCGCACCTTGATCTAAATACTTGCGACATTGTCTAGATGCGAAGCTTAGCTTCGTTTTTAAACTGTCTACCAATCATTGCATTTAATTAACCTTAATGAAATAAGAACAATAAATAATGAATATACAAGATATGTAATATAAATTCGGGTCAGCTCGTCAAACTGTTATGGACAAAGCAAAATGTCGGGAGTTTTAGGATTTGAGAGTTAGGATAACATAATAGGAATGAAAATATGTATCGTTTCGGTTTCTATTTTGAGATTCACCGCTCAGGTTGTAATTATTATTGTTGGTGTGTATTTTAGTATGAAAAGTGAAAAGTAGGCCAGTGTGTAACTCCATGGGTTGGATGTTTGTTTGTCGTTTAGTAAAAGTTAATGTTGAAAATGTTCACACAATGACGTCGTATATTTCATAGAGAATGCCTTCTACTTGCCATTGTTTTCGTTTTTTTATTTAACCGCTAAATAATCATCGTCAGATCAAAGTGGACTTTTGTATTTTAAAACCGCGCTCGGCGGGTTAAAGTGAATGTATATAGCATATTTTTTTTTATATCAAAGAGTCGGCTACTTATTGCGCAATGTACAGTGTTCACGTGATCAGTGGCTGCAGGTTATAATTTTGTCGGCTATCCTATCGTTGGGTAACCAGTCGAAAGAGTTTCGTTACGTAGAGGTTTCGATACAGCCTCGTTGTAAGGCCGTGGTTGCAGTCACGTCGGCAGTGAGAGGCGCCCCTCCTCCTACGGAAGGTCGAGCAGATATCGTGAAGAGAACGGCACTATAAAATGAATCCTTACAAAGACACTCCCCTCAATCGATATGTTTTAATATATGTAAAAATCAACCTCGGCAGCAGCTACTTAACTGGAATATTGGTCAAAGTTCACGTGAAATTAACTATTATTTGCTCGAAATATTCAGGAAATGAGCCGCGATAAGAAACTACTTGTTTTGTAGATTTGAGTAGACGTTAGCGGTATTAATCTAATCAGTACGTACGCGCACTACAATTTACAAGTAAATGGTTCATTAACCGTAATGAAAAATGTCGAATGGTTAACTCTTTATTGATAGGAATTTTTGCGACTGCATATAAATTAAATGATTAGAAACAATGCAACGCCAATAATTATGTTGCTTAGCGAGCGTGAGTGTATTCCGTGGTTCAATAGTCTGGTAAAAACTGTAACAAGAGAATCGTAAAGCAAAGCAACAGCGTTAGTACATGAATATAACATCAAACTACATGCGGTGAAAAGCTATTGGTAATTTGCAAACAAAGCGTGCAGGTTGAATAAATTTTCTGTATTACAGGAACATAATATAATTAAATGAGTAGTGTTACCTCACCATGATTGCGACAAGAGGGCCGTATCGTCCATTAGAAAGTCGGTGAATATGCAAATAGTATAGTAGAAACCTCACGAATAACTGGCCACTCACTTCGCGTCTAAATGTGTCTGTAATGAAAGTGACGGCCGCCGTTTGTAATTGTGTTAGTTCGCGGATGTTTTATATAAAATGAGATTTCCTGTATCAAAAAGAAATTATTAGTTACAGTATTCAATCTGAACACATTTTGTTTAAACAGGCCATCTTGTTTATCAACGTGGCGGTTGGACGTATACAGACATTCATTTGTTTATTTATAATTACTGTATTCAACAACTTCTCACGATTGTTCGAAATTGTATGGGTCCGATTTAATTTCTATCGTTTCTAAATCTTTTTATTTCAGTTATGAATAAGTCATATCAGATGGAGGTTTTAGTACACTTTAGAAACTTGTTTCTGGTCTGTTTGGTTAATCACAATTATTATTAGGTTTATTTCAATAAAGTGAACGTCAAACCTACGACAACTATGATTATGTAAACGTGTTATCTAACAGCAACAATGTTTTTATTAAACTGGCCTCTTTACATTGCGTAAGGCAATATCCAAAATTAATGAAATATTAAAAAATTACCGGTGCACTGTCTTAGATAGGAGGGGATTATCATACGAAAATCTTTAATACATAGTGGCACATTCCACTCATATAAAAGCTATTTTGGCTTAGTAGTGGCATTGATACGACAGTACGAACTGTTGAATAAATCTTGAAGTTAGGTAAGAAGTTCAGAGCGACTAAAAATATTCACACTGCGTCAGCGACAATAATTAATATTGTTTTCGAGTCGGTTTTCTCTTTGTCCTCAAATCAGTCGTCGAGAATGAAGGTTATACGTAAACAAGTTCACATTGTGGTACTTAATAACAGATATGCTGTTTATGTAGATAATAAAGAGCCGGTAAGCAATTAACGTGATGCCGATCACAGCTCGCCTGCGTGGATTTGCCGCTACGATGCGTGTTGAGGAGAACTATTTATTATCGTTCACTGCTGACGTGTGGTACAATCGAGCCGAAAGACAATATACCTTATACCTTGGTGTTACGATTGAATTTCAATCGAACGACCTGTGCCACCTCCACTACGTTACGTCAATAAGACAACACGTTAACTGGCTAGGTTGGGGCGGACGGCTTGTTTTGCGTCCGGGTTTGTCGCGTAGAATCTGTAATAGAATATTTATCGAAACGCTCGCTGGTTGGAAACAAAACTAGTTCATGTACATTTAGCTGGATATTTTAACGAATGTTGACAAGGCTCTATAATATGTAATAGAAACCAACAACAGCTTTCGGTTGAATAAACTGAACCGGTTGCACTGGCCTCTCACTTCGCAACTTTGTGTGCCGCTCGCTGTGAAATTAGGTAACCAACAAAAGCCACGGTCGCTGCGCATGACAAGCGAAACAATAAAGAAATCCTTCCTACAATAGATAATCATTTCATGTGAAATTACTGCCTGTAAGTAGCAATGACGCAATCGTCATAGGGATACTTGCACAGCTTTAAACTATTAATTGACCAAGCAACATTCGAGAAGTGCCTTGAAAAACGGATGATGAATTTCCTTGTATTTTCCGGTCCAACCGAGGCGTATAGTCGAATGACCTTCGCTAAAAGACAAACAATGAAACTAACGACCTTGACTTATTACAATTTGCAGCAGATGTATCGCTCTCATTATCTACAAATAAGAGTCTAATCGTATGGGTTGTTATTGCATTAATGGGTGTGCCTATGTTACAAAACAATCATGGTTAAGACAAAGAAATGATATGATGTACACAAATGTAGCGGGCGAGACGGCTGTTCACCGAATGCCGAAGTATTCCGCCGCGACGGGCTCTTTATATCGCGCGGCCGCGAGCCGCAGAGAAAGCCGCGCCCCGCACTACACCGCCTGCCTGCGTGCTCCTCAATAGCGGGTTTTTTCCTCATCAACAATATAATTGAGCACGATATATCTGTATCTCACCTTGGGTTCATCAAACGCTACTTTGGGTTCCGAACATATGTATAAAAGTTTCAAACTAGCGTACGGAGACACTGTGTTTATGACAGTTTTTATGTTGTTCAAAGCACAGCACAAAATTAAAATTGTTGCATTAACATGTGTGTTGTCATTATGAATAGAAAAATGATGAGTCAATATGTATTCAATTGCACCACACAGTCGATATTTAATAGGTTAATTGCCTGACATTGTAGTACATGCAGACATCTTTAGCCGCGACCTTAAAAACAGCTCGGGGCCACGTATAAAGATGTCGTCAATCTCTCTCTCTCCCTCACTCTCCATGAAGTCGATAACGTATTAGTCTTGAATTTTAATTAACGAAAATAAATAATGACTATCTGTTAATGTTAATTTTGATAACGTTGATAAGAAAATTTTGTATTCAATACTTATTGTGCTAGAATTTATCAAATGTTTATATTAGGCTCTAATAATATAAATTAGAATAGCGTATAAGATTGTTTTTTTTGTTGTAAATGTGGCGTGTGCCAACACGGTGAAACGTTATGACGCGCCCGCGTCGCTTACTCGTATTGCAGAATCGCGTTGCCATTCTTGGCGATGAAAGTAGTCACTAATCATTGGTACTAGCGTATCCCCCCTTAACTTTTTGCGTGCCTATTCGTCCCCTACTTCCCCTATACGGTTAACTTTTTGCCATGGGCGTAAACTGATTACAACGCAGGTGCAAACACTACAATAGATCTTTTGTGACATACTCTTTGTGATCCGGCGATTACAATCTATGAATCATGTAAACGATTTGCTTTTAAAAGCCTTCGATTGTTAGTAAAGAGCTATAGGTGATTTTTATAGTATTCAAACGAAACTTCAGATAACATTCCTTTGTTTGACATTTTATTAACTAAGTCTTAATAAGATTTAAATACATACTTTTTATATTTAAATCTTATATTTGAAAATACAATAATAGATTTCTTTTCTTGATCTCATATCTTTATAACTTACATAAATAATTCGTATAGTACCTAACTAACGTTCATATGGCTAATTAATTTATTAAATGATTTCAGAAAATCTCAATTCCGGCACCGTCCAACGGAAATGGATCGGCGGGCGAATCCACATTTCACTTCAACCTTAACAGCAATGCTGAGATGGAGGGTCCACAGGTAACAGAAATAATCTATTAGCATAATTTTGACTAAACACGACGTTTGTCCGTTGTGAAGGAGAGAGCACATTATAGCAAACTAATACATAATAATTGGCATTATTAAGAAGCAATAAACGCAAGCAATTAATTATGAGACTCTTATGAAAGGGCGCACTTCGTTATCCAACTTCAACTCTTATATCCTGTTTAATACAATTATCGGGTATTTATGATTATAAATACCCATATCGATAGTGATAATATACTGTTTTAATGCAACAATTAAATTATCAAGTAAATTCCTAGTTTATATAAAAAAATATAGTTAATAATACACTTTATTCCCGGTATGTTCAGTTGAAAAAGTACGTCAATACAAAATAATTGTGATGTTGTATTGTTAATTCTAAAGAATTACGCCTTTAGCTTGCGTAAATATTATGACGTACGTGTATTTTATTGCATTTTCCTCAGTGTACAACACTTTTGATATTATGGAATAATTAATTACGCGTTACAGGACTGATACTTAATTGTCTTGATAACAGTACATTCCCGTATTGACATGTCGTGACAACAATTTGTATATAATTCTAAATTTTAAAGTAACAGTGGATGTATAAAACTATTTTTTTAAGTATTAGGTAATAGTTTTCATCTGTGCCTTCCAGGGTTCATTCGAATGTGTCCGCAATGCGGTTGGCGGTGCAAAGAGGCTGGAGTCGTGTGGGCCGCTACCCAGGAGGATGCGGGTGCAGGCCAACGATGACTCTTACGAGGCCACAAAAGACCGTATGTCCAGGACCATCGCTGCGGAACAGAGCAAATGGTAAGTCAGATCAGAAGTGTCTTATAGTTTAAGAAATTATTTAAAGATCTAAGAAGCCAAGTTTATTAAATAAACTTACGTTGAATGCAAAAACACTGAAAAATGTAACTACATAATAGCTATGTTTACACATTGAAATCTTACACAATCGGATCGTGATGAAACAAAATGTTTTGTGTAAATATTTCCTTATATTTAAATTATCTAAAGAAAACCACTTAATAATTTCAGCACCCGCGTGATAAAGCCTAATCAAACAGACATTGGAAGGCGTGTAAAAGTGCGCGCAACCCATTCTATGTACTCAAATGGTCCCGTTGCGGAACGGCTCGAACGGCCCGACCGGCTGGAGAGGCAGGAGCGATCTGAACGGTCCGAACGCCCCGAGAGGCCCGAACGTCCTGAAAGGCCCGAACGGGTCGAAAGGTCCGAACGGCCGGACCGTCCCGAGAGACCGGAACGTCCCGAAAGACCCGAGAGGGCAGATCGCCTGGAGAGGCCCGAACGGTTAGAACGGCCTGCTGCGGTAGTTCCTCCAACGAGTCGTCCACAACCTCAGCAGCTGCCACAGCCGCATCCCAACCCTCAACGGCCTCCAACCAACCCCGACCTTACGAGGCGACCTATTAAGTAAGTAATTCACCCAATTAACCTCTTAAGGTAAAATTCAGCCAGTCTTAGTATAATTTCCATATGTAGCCTCAAAGTCTGCCTGCTAAAAAAACGTTACTAAAACATATGTGCTACTTTACTTAAACTACATATCACTACCTATTTTTGTTCTTAATTTTTTTTAAACACTCCAAAACCGGAAATGTAATTAGATAATTAATTTATTATTACTTAGCTAGTTTATTATCAATTTAGTTTATTACTTATTAAACATTAAAAAAACGAAAGTGACTTGAATATTTTGAAACGTTGTAATTATAAAAAATTACGTTTAAATTATCACGCAGTTTCGACAACAACATATTAACAGTTGCTGCCGTAAGTCATTAGTGTTTTCCATTCTCGCGTGAAATCGCGTGTTTTATTTTATCGTCACACTATGATAAGGCGGCGAAAACGCTATATTATTTAATATTCACGACGATTGAATATTATATGTTGGTATGTCATTAGAAGCGTGGATGTAGTTTGTATAGACATGGAGACCAGGTTTTTAACATTGTTTTAAAGTTATCAGCGAATCGTTTTAACCTGATACGGCGCTCACGTCAAAACAAATAATACTTGATAACAATAGCCAATTGCCATATTGCCAATACATTATCGGCTCACGAATTTTTCCATACTTTAAACTTATCACGTACAGTTATATTCGCAATTATTGTAATGTAACAAACATATGTTTAAGTGTTTTTTTTTCTCTAAGCGGAGACTATGTATTTGACTTACGTTATGATGTAAAATTGTTTCAATGTGAACATCCGATGCTTCTAGATTTTTCATATCGTTATCGCGATGATAATTTGCGGCCTGCTTGTGGTAACAAACATTTGCCAGGTCTGATAAAAATATATATAATTACAATATGTTGGAACACACTTTTGTTGACATTTTAAAGTATAGATCTTTATTAACACGTTCAATGTTAACAATATAGGTCAAACTATTTGTTTGTTTAAAATGGCAGAAAGAAACGGCCAACATTAAATTGCCCAAGTATATTAAAGTTTTGAATCCAATGATTTTAGTAACAATCTTTGGCACTGGCTGTTGTAAAATGTAAATATACCAATGATCAAATAATCAAAGCAGTTCATGTAATGTGACAATTTGCGAATTCATAATACCTTACAATCCCCAAGGCGGTCGGTTAGTGCCTACTGACTCATACATAGTCAAGGTTATGCAGAAATTATTGTACAGCGAAAACGGCTCAAGGTAATAAATCAAAGTTACCTTGCATAACTCTCAATTTTAAAATACAATATTCATTAAGTAACCTAATCTGAAGGGAAAATGCCAAAAGATACACAAATTCTTCTAATAATGTTTATTACATACATTACTATGTATTTTTAGTTTTTATTACATTATAACATTGTATGTGGGAAAACCATATACACAACAGTCAGGACAACATTGTAATAAACATATTTTTCCCCTTTCAGAGAAAGACTTATACAATTATTAGCACTGAAACCCTTCAAGAAGCCTGAACTTTTCACCCGACTCTGTTGTGGTAAGCGGATAGCTCGCGTGATATTTGTTTATTTCACACGCACATTGTATTAAATGAAATTTATTATTTCAGAGGGTATGAAGGAAAAGGAGCGTAGTATGGTGACGAAGATTTTGACAGAGATTACGGTGGCGAAAGACAATTGTTACCATTTACGTAGGCACATTTGGAACGATGTCAACGAGGATTGGCCATTTTATACGGAAGAGGAGAAACGTATGCTCAAGAGGTAGGTGTGATATTCATATAAACTATTCTTGTCATGAGGACATACGTATTAAACGCTTTCAAATTTGTTGTGTGTGTATTTATTTTTGCGAATATATTATCTTATACGTATCTATTTGAGATTTTAGTAACTGCGTAGCTGGCGCAGTTTCGTGATATGTGAACTCATAAGACGTGTGGGAATTTTTATAAATTTTCTTACAAAGATCTTCTTTGTAATTGTTATTGCTACTGTGTCCTTGTATTATCATTATTCAATTGTGTAGTGTTATCTGGATTTTTGTTTTATATCATTATTACACTATATACGTTTTAGTCGATAGATGTCTTTATCTATTTGAAGATAGTACATGTACATGATAAAAATCTCCAATTTAATGTAAATAAATGAAAAGTTTCTTAAGGTTGAATTTGCGTTTCGTAATTCCTAGAGAAATCGTGACACGATGAGTTTTTTTATAAATTAATATTTATAATGAAGTCTTTGAGGGTTGTTAAATAGCTGTTTTATATAACAAATTTTCAGGCGGAAACCTCAAAATCTAACACCGCCATTGAGCAGCGATTCAGCCAACTCGCTCTCACCGCGGGCTTCGCCAGCGAACAAACGCAGCGGAGCCGGTGCGGAGGAAGCCCCCACAGCCAAGAAACAACGTATCTCGCATTATCGTCGCCCTTCGCCCCCGTCTTCGGGCTACGCCACTACGTCTTCTGGCGAACGGCACGCGTCCGACAACGAGGATGATAGAACCGGTAAGATTTGGTAGTAAATGTGATGAAAAATAATATTCTTCTATATCCCTTTTTTATACTATACTAGCTTACGCATAATTTAAATAAAGCCTAAATAAAGCCTTTTTATAATTATTACAAAAAAAAAAACAAATCATAAGTAGGACATGTATGCTTGTTTGTGTGAGAGTATATGTATATGTCAATTGCACAATTTAAAAAAATAGTATCACAGCATTATTTATCCATATAATTATTTTGTTTACAGTGAAAAAGGACAATGGCTACACCCTCAACTTCACAACCGTGAAGGACATTTGCCCGAGTCCTGTTAAACCCAACGGTTTCAGAAATAGTCCGCCAGTGGAGCAAACTAACGTCACAGGTATGGATTTATTGGTAACTTGTATTCACCACTGATTCAAACTAAGCAAATTATTTCATTTAAAAAACGTGTAATATTTCAGTAAAAGACATCACAAATACAGAACCATTAGTAGAAAATACGGCGTTAACGTCTGTGCCTGAAGAGAATACGACGAATGACCTCGTTGAAATTGAAAGGTAATCTTTTAAAGATATTAAGGTCTGCGTAATTTATTTATAATAACTCATACGGAAATATGTTTTGTGTATGAGTATTTCTTTTTACTATGAGTTTTATGACTGGGTGTTTTATTGCCTTAAATCAATCTTAGTACCGCATATGACGTTACCATATCCTGCAAAACACTTATTGTTTACAATCACTTGCTTGCATTATAGGTTATAAAAATATATATAGTTTAAATAATTCATAGTGAAAGTATTACAAAGTGATGGCTATGGTGAGATATTTTTCTTCTGTCTGCATTTTATCTCAAATATTACATGTATCCTTGGGACACTATTCGTGCGGTGTGTGAGATTCCCGGAGTCCATCTCCCCTTCCTTTTAGCAGCCGTCGTCTGACATGTGCCCGTTTGCCACTCATGCCATAAACAAATTGTTACATGCACGTTGTGAATTGCAGGCAATACCCGCCCATAACGAGTTCGAGCACGCGTCGTGCGTACAAGAATGAGTTTGCGGCACTGTATACGGAGTACCAGGCGTTGTACGCGAGGGTCGAGCCGGTTGCTGCGCTCTTCAAGAGCTTAGAGAAACAGTTGAAGCGGGCCGAGCCCAAATCGCCTCACCATCGGGTATATACTTTTTTATCTATTATAAACTAAATATAATTTTGTTTTATAACATTTGGCTATGATGAGTACTTTGGTATCTAAGCCTGTGCATAGAAACTCTATAGAAAAACGGTAGGAGAGCAAAGGTAATTTTTAAAATAACTATTACATTAGAAACATAGTACTTAGTAATTTATGCTTATAATCGTATGTAACGAAAGGCTATGTCAGACAGTGTTCAAGTTTAACCTAACATAAAATATGAACATTTACAGAGCATAGAACAGCGTATAGTCGAAGAGTACCATCGCGTGCGCAACGATGCCGAATACCAAAAGGAGAGGCGGCGAGTCAACTACCTGCATCGGAAGCTGTACCACATCAAGAGGATGGTTTTGCAGTACGATGAACTGGTGAGAATTCATTTTGTAGAAGCCACATTTAACTTATTAGTTAAACATTAAGGGTTAACTTCTAGACATTGGAAAGCATGCTATAACGTTTTCAATACACACGCAAACCGGGGCGAGGTACATTTGTCCCTATTTCATGTTAAAAAAGACATTAAACTGGTATAACCGGGTTTTATAACTGACCTGACGATAAGTCCAATGACTGGAAATTTACCGTCCTTATCAATTTTATAGTCATTAGTTTTATAGTTGAATAAATATTAAAATTATAGAAATGCTTACATACATCAATTTATAGACAACCGGTGCCAGTTACAAGTTGTAAACTTTCTTTTATGTATAATTCCATCATTAAAGAACTGAAGTTTATTATGCTAGCTGCATTGTATCGCTAATTCTTGCTTTTCAAGTCTTTAACGCATATAAAGGACTATGGGGATTTACCTGTGAGTATATGAAACAAGTAGATATTAGAAAAAAATGTAGAAACTGTTTGTAAAATTATAAATATATATATAAGTTATACTTTTAGCTCTACATGAACAATAAAACACAACACCCTAATGTTACCCAGAATACTAAGGAATTTTTCCTTTTTTCATAGTTAAAGTTTTGAGTCAAAAAATTAAATTGTGAATAATTTACCCCCCCCCCCCCCCAGTTTAGAACAATACTCGCTACTCAATACCAAATTCAAAGCATTCGTACAAGTATTACTTAGTTAGCAGTTATAAAAAATCTATAGTCTTAGTGAATTTATTTTTGCCTATGTTACAATATTCGATAAAGCAGCGGCTAATATTAATTAGACGTTAATCGATTCACGTGAATTCATATGTAAATGAAACGATAAGCGAATCGCATACGTCATATGTTGATACATATGGCGTATAAGTAGTTAATGTATGACAACTGATACAATACAAAATAATATGCATGTTTGCACTATTGTTATTTTAAATATATGGTGTTTTAATCTTTATTAGCCTTAATGATAATCATTTTGGTTTAAACTTTTTTATATTGAATGTTTTGATAAATATTAATATTTAATCAAAGAAACGGATCTCCGGCTCAACCATTACGTCTTCAAGGGATTATTGTTAACTGCTCGTAATCATTAGACGTTTGGTGATGTTGGTTTGTCGTTGTTGAAGTCTCAATTGTGATCAGTCGTTGTCTTGGGCCACATATAAAATAATAAAATGAGATTTTTGCAATTGATGTCTAAATACATAATGAAATATTGTTTCAGCGCAACCTAAAGCCCGAGCGAGTGTCCGCCGCGAGTACGACTCAAGCGTACTGACACTTGGGCAAGCCGCCGCCCGCCCGCTGCATATAGTCACGAGCAGCTACGGACTCACAACTCCCGAGCGGAATATACCCCGGTCTATACGAGGAAAAAAGGCAAGAATCGTGGCTGACATACCCGGTTAATACATTACGACAATTGTGACGTTAGATATACTGTAAAATTAATGATAGTCTAAAAAGCCTGAAACAAATTATATACTTTGAGGCTGTAAAACACGAGACCACAAAAGCCTTATTTGTATTGCGTTTAATAAACAAGTGACTATGATAGTGTACACACATGACTGTTTTCACATCTTTGTTTTTATACACGTGTCTCAACGCGCGCATTACTATATCACCTCTCATTCGTTACTAGCGAAAAGAATGAAACGGCTATATGTCGGTTGTGTCACGATTTTGTTGGTCGGGGGTGCCTCGCCACTGATGTTGGAAGCATTGGGGGGGGGGGTTACTAATATATTTATTGTAATTTTAGCTGAATATTCGTTTATTTGAAAACTTATTTCAAATTATATATATTTATTAAATTTTAGACAATTCTTTATGCAATATTTTCGTGATTCCATCGTTTTCGTGACCTTTGTGCTTGCCAACATTGGTCGAGGTAAATGTGATCAAGCCAAATTGCAGTATTGTAAATGTGTGTATTGGTTGTATGTTTCCTAAACGACGCTGCCTTAAAGTACGAATCGTACGGACCTTATTCTCTATTAGTAATTTCCTAAGTGGGCTGACAGACCATACTCTATAGCCCGCTTAGGTCTTGACGGGAATCTGTGGTGTGGTGTGGTGGCTTCCGGAAATTATTGGAGAATGAGGATATCAAAAAATGTTTACACACACAAACACACACACACCTGCCGATTTGGAACATTGTGTATATATTGCGGCATATTATTTTAAGTTGAAGAGTTCTTCCATTATGTTATCTGATGTAAAAAAAATATTGATTTTGAATATATTGGAACACGAGTGACGTGTTACCGCTGTATACCGGACATGAGGGCCCATTACGAATTTTATAATAAAAAAAAAACATTTATAAGAATACTTAGCTTAATTAATATTACATATTTTCGGACATTAACTGTATTTAATATATATAAAGCATTATTTTTCTTTTGCTTTTGTCTTTCTACTTAGTCATAGGACTTGTGAGCGAGTAGAAATATAGGGGGAGGGGGGGGTGTTGTAATGTTATTTGCTCTTGTTGTTAGTGTAGTTTGACAATTGCAAAACACATTTTATTGCCTTACGGTGTCTCGGTGGGAATCCTCATAGTGAAAAGTTTTTAAGCGCTGTTCAAAAATTGCGGGCTGTTTATAGTCAGTTTTTTTTTTGCCGTGTTTAAAATCTGTTTTAAACTATGTGGGGTCACTGCCGGGTTCTTTTTAAGATCATTTTTAATCTCATTTGAATGTTTCTTTTATAGTGTAAATACTGAAAATACTATACATTTAATGTGATTAAGTACATAATAGTCCAATAGTAGTTTGTTCGTCCAAGTTTTATTCCATTGAAATATTGCCGTCTTATTATCGTTGTCCAAAATTCACTTGACTATCATTTGGCCAATTATTAATACATTGATTGGGCCAGTTTGAATTTTTAATAAATTTTTCTCACTGGTCTATAGGGATTGGTTACTATTATGGATGGTTGTTACATTATTTCAATTGTTAATGTCAATTTAAAGGACGGAATGCCTTTTAATTATTACTATTGCCATGAAACGCGTCGTCCCCTCGCTTACCATCCATCCAATGCTCGCATTGGACGTTCGTAATACGCGTCTTGCCCTGCTCGTATGTTGTATATAGTAGTACATTATAAAGATTTATCGCGTTCTTGTTAAATTTGACTATGGGTAGTGTAATATTATTTCAACTTTTCTTAACAAATAATATATTATATTTTTTCCCTGCGCGGGAGTCGCGTCGTGCCCATGCCGAAATCGCCTGTGCCTGTTAAGATTTAAATAAAAATTACGCGAACTATCGATTTGTTAAGTCAAATAATCTTGTGTTAATAAATCAAATATAGACGTTTTTACAGACCCGTTTAAACGCATCTAAGTTATATCTTAACAGACACTTGTAAATGTTAAAACTCGTGATTGTCACAAAAGTAAATCGTATAATTTGGACCGAAAAGTATTAGAATGGCGGGTGTGGCTACGACGCGAGCTCTCTATGTTAGGTGGTCATATATTTGCCAAATTATAAATACATTTTACATTATAAATTAGTTTTTAATTACAAACGTCTCGCAATTTAGCAACCGGCCAGTGTTGAACATCCACTAGAGTTAAGTCTGGTCCTATTCGGGTAACCCTCCAAAATACAAACTTAGTTATTTTCGTCCTCGCTACGGGTCATTGCTCATTGCCATCAGTTCCCTACACCTTGACAGTGTCAAACCATAATTCGCCCTTGTCAATATAGACCTTGTCTTTGGTGTCGTATAACATTTAATTCGTGAATCTTCAATCAGTCAACATTCTTTATGACCCGAGTGCTAGTTGGAAACCGTCTTTACTAAGTCCTGATTCTAACGTCCATATTTGAAAATGATTTAGCATAAAGTGTTTATTTGACACCCGCATAGTATTCAAAGCGTATTCTCAAATTTCGTTCGTGTGACATTTTTGCTAGGGACACCGAAATCTTATCAACCAATCGTCAATCGAATCGTGTTAATACCGTCATTAATAAGTGCAATTATGTCCAGAATACATCACAACTGTTTCCATTGATTATTTGGTTTATGTATTGGTATATATTTAATGGAAACGTAGTATTCTATGCTGTTATTTCATTTGTCAATTATCATACGGCGTTGCTATTTCGTTTAACAGTAGTTAAAACTATTAGCGTGTATTCGACTCACACGATATATCGGTGGAAGTTTTCACCCTTATTCACTAGTTTAAATGCATGCGTAGTGTCAGTACTGTTTTATTGAAACATCGAGTTTGGATACAGTCCGTAGTTTTAATTATATATTAACGGTCAATTGTTTGGTACGTAAATTAATCGTGAACAGACGTCAAGATTTCCCGGTCAATTCTCGCGTAAGTGCCACATGTTTTTGCTCACGTTTGCCCCTTTCTTTTACTCACAAAAATGCTCAATACGTCATGATATTAGTAAATAATTTCGAAATTTTTAATTTATTGCACATTATTTATTAAATTAATAGTTTACGACGAAATTGATCTGTACGTACTCTCCTTGTGCCTTCCTTTCTCTACACATCACATTTTCATTTATTATATTTTAGCGAAGATTTCATTTTCCATTTCCAAGAACACCGTTTAGAATTTTATTGTTACCAGTAGTATAAGATATTGATTATTACAAATAATAATTATAGTACATTTTGTTTGAAGTGGAGATATCTCTAGTACGTTGACTTGTTATGGATGAAGTGGATGTTGTGGTTATGCATTCCAGTTGGCCGTCGACCCTAGCACTGTTCGTTGATGCACCTCGAGTTAATGTCCATACATCGTAATACCCTCTATTTTGTATGTACTATAGCGACACGTCATAGGTTAAGTGCATCGATATGATACATTTGTGGAGACCAGATTCAAATACAAATTTTACGTGAGAATTCCCTTTCTAAATGAATTTAATGCTAAGCTGTCACAAAGGGAGAATAAAGTGTCTAATTCACTTGATTGTTACCTATTAAGTTATTAGAAAGGTTGGGCAGATATATTTGTATTTTGTCATGTTTATACCAATTGAATATCTATGAAATATCATAGTCCATTGTACAGAGTAGACGATATTTAGTCTAGTGACGTCATCATTTTTATTAAATCCTAGTTAGCGATAAATAAATAATTCCCAAACATGTATCGTTCTTTGCGGCATGACAAACACGCCACATGTATTATGAATGTTACTTTATTGTATTTCGTTCCATGATTGATTAAGTAGACCGCGTAGTCAAGGTTGTGTTAACCCCCGTTCGATCATTACAATGAAAATGGCCTATTTTATTTATGATTATTGTATGTATATTATGTATTCATATTTGCTGTGTCGCAGTGCAGTGGCATTTTTGTCATGTGCAAACATAACATTCTTATACTTAACATAGCTGATATTATAGCGGCTTGAAGGCGGGCGATGCGTGAACATTACACGATCCGTTTAGATGTAGGTGATTGAGTATGCGTTTTGATGATCAAACGTTTTTTGTAAATTTGCTGTACAGTAAAAAAAGAGACGAGGCCGCCGTCGAGACAGGGCGAGGAACGTTATCGGGTGACTGCCGATTTACCGAACAATTTAAATACTGTGTATTATGTCAGTGTAAATAGAGTACGAATTAGACATTTAGAATTGTTAAGGGATGTAATCGTAGCGTTTATTTTTAATAATAACTATATAGTATATGAAATGGCAGATACTGTAAGCCGGGTCTCGACGGCGACTGTGTTGTAACAATGCTGCGATATTCCTTGTGCCCCTTGAGATATCAGTGCATTATATGAAGTGAAGATGTATAGACAATGTGGTAGTGTTATTGTGTATAGATGTGTTTATACAAGCTCGAGTCAGGCGGGACCGACGCTTGCCAGCCGGTTCGAGCGAACGACGATAAGCTATGAAATCCTGACATCGGCTCACGTTAATTAGCTTTTAAATATTTCATCAAAATATAAAATACACAAAAAAAAATGGATATAAATTTCTCGACCAAGTGCTGGTTGTTTTTTTTTTAAATTATTAAAATGTAAAAAAAATTAGATTATAAACAAAGTATAGGTACAATTTATGAATTATACTTTTTCTTTTCGGCATTTCATGTAACAGTGGAAGGGACTCGGCTTCTTCGCTACTCGGAGATCATTGTATTGTACTCATAATTTCGAGGGCATTCGTCGAGCTGAAGCATCGGCATGTTCCTTTTGTATTGTGTGATTTCTTTGCTCATGTCCTCTTCCATTGCTTTATTATTTGTTTCGCCAACTGTCTATTTGTATAATATAATTTCGTTAAGGCAGGGTAGTGCAGAAATGAGGAGAGGTACTTTTTTATTTTTTAAATAGAATCGTTTGAAATTTGAATGTATAAATTGAGTTGATTTTAATCCATTCGATGGAATTTGAATTGTTATGAAAGGAAAAAGAAGTTTGTTGTTTTTTTTTTTGTTTAATTAAGTCATTTTGAATTTCGATTGTGAGGCAGCAATAAGTTTGTCAAGTTACCACAAAATCAATAGTCAGATGTAGGCTCTCTTTAGCGATGTCCAGGTATTAACATCACATTGGGCATTCGTGCAAATTGCTGAAGGGAAATTTTAGTGTATTGTTATAAAAGGTACCTATTCCAAATCTGGGGAAACAGACTAACTATCAGATGCTACAAGTCGGATAGTGTTGCTGCAATGTGCATTTACGCCATCTTCATTTTAATTTCAATTATTATGGGATCAGTGCCAAACTTTCTCCTTATTGTTTAGCTCAAAACGATGCAATTGTTAGCATGCTTGAAAAAAACAGCTGAGTTAAGTTAATTAGTTAGTCTGCCATTTTGTGAATATTTTGTTTTGATAGTAATATGTAAATCTTTTATAATATATTTGTTTACAATAAATAAATGACAACATTATAAATAAAATGAAATTGTATTTTCCATTTAAACTGATGAAAAAAAAATATAAAAAGAATAATATGCAATGATCTCGGCTGTTTCATTTAACTTAAATTATCTACGACCGACCGTGGCATAAGCCACGTTCACTTGTATGCGTTGCCATAGCAACGAGTACCAAAACATATTTAGTACTTAAAGCGCTATATAGAAGTCCTAAGTTCATCTTTTGTATATTTAAAGCAATTTTTGCTCTTAGAATTAGGTGAGTTAAAATAAGTCTTCAAATCTTCCACATTTACTGTTCAAGTCTGTTGTACATATGAATGTGTTTATAGCCAATATGTTAGAGATGATAAGTTTTATTGCGTTTTTGAAATACTTCCCTAGGTCGAGGTCCACTCAAGGTCAAGGAGTATAAAATCAACCATATCGTTGTTTGATTATAATAAGTAAGTCTTTAAGCTATTTGATATAAAAAATACTTGTCAATAAGCGAAGGAAAAGAGCGTCCCTTCCTCAAAGACCAGATCGTTGCCTCTGTTTTCATATAAAAATAATACAATCTGTGAAATGAAAATGCGTCATACGCGAGACGCTAATTGCCGGCACTACTCATAGTTACCTAAAGACTAGAAATAAGCAAGGCTCTTTGTAATTAAATTTACATAAGTAAATCATCATAATCACAGTATTCTCATTTACAAAAAAAATATTTTAAAATTAAAAAAATTGTTACGGACCTGAAAATTAACATTAATTTTAGCTTTGATTTTTTTCTATTATTCTTCTTTGTTATATTTTTATTTGATACCAAAAAATATTACGAAAGATTGCGATCTAGCTACATTAGGAAAGAATAAGACTGATAGACTAGAGAGTAGAGACTAGAGATAATCAGATAACCGAAAAAGTAAACGGAAATTGTCACGGTCTCGGTTATGGTGATGTAATATTGACAGTTACTTTGATGACTGTTGACATCTTTACAATGTAATTTTTGACAGTTTGACTTAAAAGTCTACATTGTGAATAAACTAAAACCAAACTTGAAACTGAACTACGATTTTAATAATCAATTATATAGTTTAAACTAATGTGTTTTGATATTTATTCAATAAAATTATAGTGTAGTGTTTTAAATGTTATTACAATAATGTTACACTTCAAAGATAGTAAGAATAAATCTTCAGCATTAACTACAAGATGGGCGCAAATGTCGAAACAGGAACAAATTATAGAAAGGAAGAAGATGGAAATACAGACAAAATTAGAAGCTCAAAAGCAGGCTGCAGCTTTAGCAGCTCAAGCTAAACTAATCAAGTAAGTATTGAGTTGATATTCTGTAAGTGTATGACAGTATTGGGTATTTATGAGCAGGTCAAAAATCTTGAAAGGCACAAAATACATAGCAATAGATACATATTTATTTACTACAGTTCAATACATTTACACATTTGCTTGGTGATACTTGTTGTTTTTACAAGTTACCATTAACAATCCCATCTTACTTATCTATGTAATAATAATGTGTATACTTTTTTTGAGTTTAGTTGTTTGTTGTGATATATATCTATCTAATAATTTATTTGCCATTTTCAGTAATAATGTGAAAGAAGAAAGTAGTTCACCTAATATTTTTTCTAATGATGGTAGTTTTATGAATCAATATAAAAGACTATTAGAGCAAAAAAAGGAAAAAGAAGATCAGGAAGAAAGAGAAAGACAAAAAATTCTGGAAGATGAAAAGAAAAAAGATATGATCAAACAAGAAACTCAGGACAATGGATCTAATGAAGCCCATGCTACTGAAAGAAAGGGGAGGTAAAACATAGTAATAATCAAAACAATTTGTAATAATTGTTATACCAGAATTATATTACATAATAATTGTCATACTTTAATTAAATGCTGTGTATAGTTAAAACATCATTTGTACTAACTAAACATTAATTTAATTTTAACTTATTAATTTTAACATTATTTGTTTTACAGAGACAAACAAAAGTGTTGGTCAGACAGGGGAAGAAACAACACACAGAGCCCTCCTATGCCCATTTTAGAAGAAAGACAAAAACTATCAGATCAAAAGAATATACCACCGTTAATGCAAATCAATATCATGCCCCCAGAACCTACCCCTCCATTAGCTTATACTAAAGAGTTATGGAAGCAAGAAGAATCTGATTCTGTAGAAAATAATCATCTAAACAATATTGATTCTAATTTATTGCCTTTTGGCCCTATGGGTAGACCTCCAATGGGTCATATGGGCCCCGGATCTACTGCAATGGGCTCAAGTCTTGGTCCAATGGGCCCTGGTCCTGGTCGAATGGGCTCAGGCCCTAGTGGACCAATGGGTTCAGGCCCAATAAATGTAGGTCCTGGTCCTATGAGCTCTGGCCCTAGAGCTATGGGCCCTGGACCAGGCATGGGTCCTGGTTTGAGATCTATGGGACCTAATGCTGGTCCAATGGGTCCTGGTCCTATAGGCCCGTGGGGTCCGGGCGGCAATGGACCGATAAATAATAACTCTTCAAATATGGGTCCTGGTCCTATAATGAGGCCAGGAGGTGCAATGCCACCAGGAGGTCCAATGCCACCATTTATGGGTGGGCCAAACTTTCCCATGCCGCCAAACTTCATGGGTCCCAATGGCCCACGTGGGCCTTGTGGACCTGGGCCAATTCCACCTAATATGTGTGGACCAAATATGCGAGGACCTGGCCCTCGTGGGCCGGGTCCAAATGGCCCTATGCCTCCCTTTTTCCCGCCATTTGCTAACCCTCAAATGATGAGACCAAATGCAATGATGCCCCCTGATTGCAATGACAATGCAAACAATTCTAACAGGTCCTATATGGGACCACGACCACCATTTCCTCCTAACTTTGGACCAAATGGCCCACCACCACCAGCATATATGCCACCCGGTATGCATTCTAATAGTAAACCGAACCCTTTACAAAACTCTGATCCAAATCCAGACGCAAATATAATCCCCATGGATAAATCTCAAAATACACCGCCATTATTACCACAACTGAATCGCATACCGCTACCACAGGACATGGCACCAGGAAGCATGCGACCAAACCTGTCAAACGGTAAGAAGTATCATTGCTTATGATTGGTCTTTGTACTGATTTGCTATGTAAAACTTTGATGTTCCTCAATGTGAATCGTCTCAGCAATCTTTCATCTGTATACCAATAATATAAAAAACTATTTAATCCCTTTAAAGTGAGAACCAACATTTTATTGGATATCATAGACATATCTGCATCTAAGTTTTACAATTATTATTTCATCACTACAGTACAAAGACATTCTAACTAAACCTTATCATATAATTTTTAACAGGATTCACACTTCACTAATGTGTTATATTTATTAATGTAAATTAACATGTGTTATAACAGGCAAAGTGTATTAAATACTAATTTAAATTAAATTTAGATCAATTATCGTTAATTTTTTAATGAATAAGTTTTCTATTGTCATCCATATACACATCGTTTCAATCTCAACTAAATAACATGGCGTTATATATACGTTTAATCATACTATTCCTTAGTATCAAAGAACAATCTTGCAACAGTCCTTTAAATCGTAATATTGGTGTGTCACTATGGATGACATTTATCGGCGCTCGCACCATTGATGTCACAGTTTTTTTTTTGGTTAAAATGTGCCTTAAGCTTAATTAGAATATCGTTAAATAACGATTGAGTCCGTTATGAGAGTGCGGCTAAAGTGCGTTTGTTGACTCGTGGTGTGCAGTTTTCTCGGCAGATCGGATGCCTCCCGTGGTCCAGCGTGCTGCAGCCGAAGTCGCGTCTAATGGCGACCAATGGGAAAATGTCCTGAAAGCCATTCACTCCCAAGATCAAAATATGTGGTAATGCCACACTTAACAGTTTTACCCGACAGGAGGATACGGGCTGTATTCATTTTTATATTTACTTAATACATCTATGGTAAACCGTTGTGATTGTAAAGGCATCGAACACTTGGGCGATTTTGTGGTAAAGAATTGATTGTCATAATATTACACTTGTTATGTAGTAATATAAATACATTACTGTAATATATATAAATATAATGATAATGATATAAATATATTTTCCCATCACAACAGTTTTTCATAGCACACTCGCAGGATTACATTTAAAGTCCATTAAATTTTATTATCTATAAACAATTATGACTTTGAGTGCGCTTTTCAGGTTTCTTCACAACACTAATTCGAATGAGTATAAATCATTTCGAGAGCTCGTTAACACAATTCGTTTGGAGGGCTCAAGTCCTGTTAAACCAGAGGTGAAACCTGAAGATAAGTATGAGCCGGAATTCAGTCTTGAAGATGATGACAGCAATGATGGAAAACCTATTAAACAGGAGGCAAATAGGTATGTTTATATTATACCAGTTTGGTATAAACTTGTAAGTTTTATTGAGATTCATTTTAATTTTCTCTAGATTAACAACAACGTATATTAAACATGCAACATTTTAATAATATTTGAAGTATATTTTTCCATTTCAGCCCTTATGACTGGAAATCCAATCCATACATGTCTAACATGAAGGGTGATCATACAAGTTCACAAAGTGATGACGATTCAGATGCAAAGAAGGAGAGACGTAAACGCAAGAAGAGTAGATGGGGTGATGACCCACCAGTCACTGACATTAAACCTCCGGGTATTATGGTGCCTATGCCAACGGGTCTACCAGGTAATTTTGATTAGTTACCTATTTGCCATAAAAAAATCTGTCAGGTTTAATACTATTGAACTCTTCTTTACTTGTGAATTTTATAACTGGTATAATTATACAAGTCAATTTTAATTTTAATTGTTTAATAACTATGACCATATGCGAAGCTGAACCGCTGGTAGAATTGTCTGAGTTCAGGATTCGTGTCACAGACGATCATAGTTATTAAATTATGCGTAATTAAACCAGCAATAGACAGTATTGTAACTAATTAAAAATATAACAATATCTGCTTAACTAGAAAAACTTCTGTTTTCACGGAAATTCGACCTAGTATCTCTGTTGGTTTAAAGAAACTTTTAATCACAGGAATAACACCTTACATTTGAATAGACTTTATAAGCAAGTTTTTTTCGTTGATTTTGATTAAAATCTATTTAATTTCAAATCAATCTTCAGGAGCAAAGCTGTCAAAATTAGATGAAGATGGTCTGAAATTATCCAGTCTGAACCAAAGTAACCCAGCTCTCATGCAGTACGCGATGACTAACTATGGCACAACCAACTTGAACGGTGACGATTGGAAAAAGTGTGAAGATAACTTCAAATTAAATTTATTATATCAGGTAATATATTGAGACTGGACATTTAAACAATGTTTCATTGTGTACGGAATTTATTCACAGAAATATTACTAACAAAGTTAGGAAATCGAACCAATTTCAGAGATTTTAGTTATGTATATATATATATTATATAGCTTAAATATTATCAGTTCATTTCTTTAGTCGAGAAGAGCTATGTTGTAATAGGATGTTGAATCTTCAAACGCTTTCATCTCACTAAACCTTACCAGTCTTATTCACAAAAAAATGCCTTTAAACAGTTTAACCATAGTTTAGTTATCATATTTTTTAATCTTATTTGATGTTTTATAAAGTGGTGAGTTCATAGGCGTTCTATTACTATACTTTGGTTTTAGTATGAAATTGTTGTCATTACCACAAATTCGGCCACCAAAGTTTCCCAAAGATACATATAATCAGCTGTTTGATGTCGGCCATATTTATAACACTGTTTATCTAGGGTCCGGGCCTGTATCTATAAAGTTAGAAAAGTTTTGTGCTAAAATGTGTTTACAAATACAATTGTTTTAAAATCCTAGTTAAAATGTGCTATAACTTTTTATGCATAAGACCGTACATGTTTTATATATAAGTAGTTATGGAACTGTATGTCCAATATATTACATTACATATTATTATATATTTACAATTATACAGATATAATAATTGTATAGGTCAAAACAAAATTTCAAGTGAAACAAGTCTTCATCTAGTCTATCATTTGAAAACCCGAATTATTTTTGTAAGTGGTTAATTATTCAAAATTATATTATAGGACATGTTGAAAAAGAGGCAAGAAGTGGAACGTATCAATGCTGCTGGGAGGCACAAATATGAGTATGACAGTGACGAAGACACATCTACTGGTACATGGGAACACAGGTAGGCATTCAAAGGCTGTCATTGTTCACTCATTGTATTATAGACTGAATGTACTAGAGATAATTTTTTTATCACTTAAATGACTATACTAATAATAGAAAACAAAACAAATAGAAAGAAGACCCAAAAAAGAAACCAAAACAAAAAAGCGGCCAAACCGCTGAAAAGTGATGTCCAGACAACACCCAGCTATTGCAAATTATATAGCAATTGAGAAATGTCCAATTTCATGCATAAAATGTATGATTGTTTAAATTGAAATTTACGGTATATTACACGTATGTTACAGGCTACGTGCAAAGGAAATGTGCGCGACTGAAAAATGGGCGGACGAGTTGACAAAGCAAGCGGCCGGCAAACATCACATTGGTGACTTCTTGCCTCCCGAGGAATTGAGAAAGTAATTATTTTATAAAATCTTGCACATTGAATATAGAAACTCGGGTGTAATAATCGGACTCTATTAGTTTGACAATGTTAGCCATCATTTAATAATATAGGAGGTAAAATTTAATAATCATTAATTTAGAGGACAAAGATCCCTTCAATGTGTCGGCAATTGGCTCAGCATCGAGACAGTTCAATTCTTGAGTAGCCTTAGAATGCTTTGTTATTTTAATTGTCAGTAGCACAATTTTGTATTAATTGTTTATTTTAAAAGAGCAGCTAACGAGTTTCTTGCCGGTTCTTCTCGGTAGATGACTGCCTTCCGAACCGGTAATAGTGTAAAAATTGACGATTCAAAAGTGTCTTTATAAAGACCTACTTAAATAAAGATATTTTGAGTTTGAGTTTGAATCCACATACGGGATTTGAATGCACGGGTAAGAGTCCCTTAAAACGGTACTGGGTTTTTTTTTCAGCTTTCAGCTGAATTGGTTTTAATGATCATTAATAAATTGACACAAACACTACAATCAATAAATAATCACAGTAAAATATATCAAAGCGTCTGTTTTCATAAGTAAATGATTTATCAATAAGTTTCCAATTTAAAAGTTATTTTGTTCATTTAAATAACGTGATTGTTATTAGGTTTATGGAAAAGTATTCAGCAGCCCGTGGCGGAGAAGAACCGGACTTATCTGATTATAAAGAGTATAAGCTCAAGGAAGATAATATTGGTAAGCTGCAGTTTATTTACTCATTCGAAATAATAGAATCGGTGTGAACGCTAAGTTGAGAACTGTTTTTGACCAATTTCACTGGAAATGTTGGTATATAAGAGAAGAAAAATTGTTGAATGAGGGGCAGAAAGTATAAGATTTCACTTTTGGATTGGCTTAGAAAAGACTAACATAATCTTTAAAAACAAATATCTCTTTGGTTATGCGGTTCCGTTCATCAGTTTATTTTAATAAGACGTTTGCTCCATACGCCGATAGGTGGCGTTAATAACAATGATATGTAAAATAGTTGTCTATCACCGACCACGTTGAAAGTTTCTTTAAATTTCCTTGAATATATATTTTCAGGATTTAAAATGCTTCAAAAGTTGGGATGGAATGAAGGACAAGGGCTTGGAGCTGAAGGGACGGGAATTGTTGATCCTATCAATAAGTACGTATTATTTTTATTGGCAGCGCCATCTATCGGGTAAACATGACAAACGGATCAAAGGCTGATCATATTAAATTATTATTAAATTTTAAACTACTCGTCAATTTAAATTAATTTTGATTTAAGCAACAATTAAGAAAATCTAATAAACAATCAAAAATGACTTAACAAATAATTTTTATGTGTATGAGTGTGCCCTTTGTGAATGTCATATATAATACAACTATTCTGTTTTAAATTTTTATTTTGTGTTTGCAGGGCGAATCAACCACTTTCGAATTTAGGCCTGGGGGCAGCTCAGTCCGAACACGTGTCACCGGATGACGACGAATTTGACGCGTACCGGAAACGGATGATGCTCGCATACCGTTTCCGGCCAAACCCATTGGTTAGTAATTAGTATTACAGTTATCAATATTAAATTTATTTAAGCTTTTACCCTTTCTTCTCAATACCAAAAGTCACCGAAATTAGTTTGGCTTAAGAGCATAACATACATTCTTAAATATATTTTCTTATACAAGGTTTAATTGTGTTCTGTTTTCAGAACAATCCTCGGCGGCCGTATTATTAAAGAAACTATGACCAAACAATTATTATTCACATTTATAATGTATAAAGACTCAGATTTTTGAATTGTGATGAATATTATTTATCCTAATATTGACTCGATGTTGTATTTTATTTATCGTGAACCCGTATTTTAGAGGCTTATCTAAATTCTAATTGAAATTACATTACATTCGCCACCCTAAACGAAATACAGAACTATATTATGTCTCATAAAGTACAATTAAGCCTTTGTAAATGGGGTTTGGGGTAAAATGGCTATTCAAATTGTGATTTAAGTAAAGGCAAATAACAAAGGTGTGTGTAATTTTTAGTTATGGTAGCTTTTTGTTGTCAACTTATGAAATAGGTCTCAAGTACACTTCCAATGATTTTGTATGTGTTAGCGTAGGTTCTATTTAAGAAATAAATTACTTACAAATAAAACGTGTTTTTTTTAAAATATAATTTAAAAGATAAACGATTTGTCAATTGTAATATTTGATATTACACATGCTCGGTTTGTACAAAGGTAAGGCTAATAACTAGTGTTTTGGGTGCTATCTATATATACTTAATAATAAATACATATATACACCCAAGACCCAAACACACAGCTAACAAAATGCTTATCACAAAATTCTTAAACGTAAACGAGATCGAACCCAGGACTGTGCAGCAAGTATTGCGCTAACCAAGTAGTTCATGCGACATTATTAAAATGTTCCGAAGAAATGTTAATATTTGCGATATATAAAAATAATGACCCTGGACTCCCAATATTTTCTTTTAGTGATTGCGTTGTATTTTATAATGGAAAAACCTTTTACTATTAAGTAATAAAATAAGCTCGTAAACACGACTCACGATTTCCTACGTATCAATTACCAAAAGTATGTACTTTTCGAATATTTTTATTAATAATTCATAGTTATATTAGGGAACTTGAAATTTGAATTAATTCAGTGCGTAGTTGACCTTTTGTTACAAAGTAGTTTCATATCGATATTATGCAAATAGAAACCTTGTACACACGAGGAATTTATCTTAACTCAATTCAATTGCGGACGAAAAGTGTGAGTCGCCTCGAAAACTAATTTTAGAACCGCCTGACAATATTCAACTAGTGTGCGATCATTTTAGTTGTAACGGTTTAACGAGGTAACGTGCTGTTATAATGAAAATAAAAGTTCGTAAAAGTGCAAGTTTCCATGGATGTCACCATTTGAGTTCAGCTACCAGCGATGTCTCAACGTCATCGAGTACGTCAGAGAGTTCAGACACACCGTTGAGGAAGTATGTTTGTTTATGACAGAACAAAATGCGTAATAACACAAATTCCCTGAAAGCTTGAGTAAAACGCGTGAATCACAATTTTCCGTGAGCTTTCAGATATTTGTTAGAATGTAAACAGATTGTGCGAAGAGTATACAAAATTTACAATTGGAATTTTACATATCTCCATTTGAATAACACCTTTCTGGTTTAGCTTCTGCTTGTTTACCTCTTTTATAAAATTTTATACATTAAAACAACTGCCTAATTCTTATGCTTAGTGTACAACATATATAACATTGAATTTCTTTTAAAATTTGTCATGTGATTTCTGAATTATTTTCCCATTCTATAATAAAATTCATAATTTAGATGCACGAATTTAAATGCGTATATAGAGATAGTTTCCTTATTCCCAATTGTCCCCAAGACTGAACGATGAAATCACGATTTAAAGTTTCTAAATTTTGACTGTAGATTTAACCGCCTACTCCGTAGTGCCGTAGTTGGGAGATGGTCAGTCTTTAAGAAGCAAGTTGGACTCAGAACCAGGGGTCGATCAGTCAGTATTGCTGGCCTTTGCAATATCAGTGACAATGGTAAGAATGAAGAATTGAGACTAGAGAGGGAAAGTTTATTAATTGTTTTTTAACTAAATAGTTACACAAACGAATACGAAACTTTAAAACTGATACATATCATCTTCTGTGTCGTAAAACATTAAACACTACGCCTAGTTAAGTATAATCTATACCATAGCAAGAGTATACATGTAATCTATTTGATAATGTGTATTGAATTCGATCATTTTATATATGATTATTTTTATTATAACTTTGTATTGTATTAACTTAAATTGTTGTTTCTCTGTACTATAATAACCGTGAAATTGGTAACGCATGACGTTAAGTCTGTCTTGGGTTTTGGAATTGATCACTTATTCCTTATCACTAAAAAAACAATTTAAAAGTTACCAGTACATTAATAAATAAGGGTTCAAAATGTACTGCACTATAGTAGTATATTTGTTTTAGATGTCACTTATATAGATTTTCCTGAATTAAGTCATCGTGGTTCGTTGGTCCATAGCAAATCTTTCCAGTGTGTACCAACAGTATGCCTTACGTAAGTTTATTACCTGATTAGTGGCATGTTAATACTATTAATACACTATATTTATTATTTATCAATTGCAAATCCTTAACATTAGCTATAAAATACTAATAATAATAAAATTTGAATAAAACTTAATTTGCCGCCGTTACAAAGTTCTACATATGATTCCAATCAATAGTATGCGCACAACACCACTGCGCATCTATCTCTAGGATTTAAAAGATTTTATTGGAATTTAGTTTTTAAATGTATAGGTATTAGACGTATTATATAATGCATCCTCAACGCCCAGATGACGACCACGATTTGTTAGGGACCAGTACAGTGTGGTGCGTGCATTGTGAAATATATAAAATCATTTTTGAAAGGCAATGTGCAATTTTATATGATAACATAAATTGATCAAATTATTAGTACGATGTGCAGCCATAAACTAAAGCCAGCGTGTTTTCATTGAAAAATTTCATGACATAATCTAAACAAGTTCAAGTATTACCAATAATTCAATTTCAAGAAGAAAACATAAGGTTACAAGTTTTGAAAGAAGCGTAGGCGTATAATCCCATTGTTACACGATAGATGCAGGAGAATTATATTAAAAACGATTTTTAAATTTATATTTTCCAGTTTTAGAATATAATCCTATGAACTTGTAGGTTTTCTGGTGTGTTCTAGCTCCAATTGAACTCTTAGCTTCGGTTGGTACAGCTCCACATCAGTTGAATGTTATTTAAAACGATATTATATTATGCTAAGTGTAAACTCTCAGTGGGAACAAACAGTTTAAATCATTAAATTTCGTGCTGTAAACGTGTATATAAAATACCACGTCATTAGTCGCTTGAAGAGAATATTTCGGTAAGGCACACAATTTTTTTAAATAGTTATACTGATAGTACATATTTTTGATATATTTTTTTACATTAGTAGACGATTTATATTTAAAATATTATACATATATATTTAATACAGTTACACAACTAATATAAAAAATAGTTATATAAACATCATTTTCTTAGTTGTACCCATACTTCATTTATAATGCAATTATTGATTTGTATTAAGAATAACTTTAATACCTATGTAGAATATTTACACAAAACATTAATTATTCCTTAATTTTCAATATTCGATTAAATAATTACAGTAACCTTGATCAGACCTTCCAATGCAGCCAAAGAAATGCGAATGATTTTAATCAATCCTCGTCTATCGGTTATACATTGCATAGCTTAGATCGCATACATTATTTTTAGGTATCAGCATGGTGTGGCCCTCCATATATCATCTAGAATTCCAGAATTAACCTGCTTGCAGCTTGAAAGCTTATAATGCCAAGGTACAAGCAAGTACAAAATTATTTAAATGCTACCATAATTGCACTGTTCATTTTGGAATGCTTACTCGCTTATATTTTCCTTGCAATATAATTTTAATGTTGTATTTATCTTTAGAAAACACAGGTAAGTAATGTTTCGTAAAGTCTAAGCAGCAGATTGCTGGCTGTTTTTTTTCGTTTATATGTTTACGTGTTAAATTTTCTCGTGTGTGGGTGTTAAATAATACGATTTAACCTATCAACCTATCTTTTACTAAGACTATTTCCTTCTAATATTGAATCATTCAGTTAAATTGTGTAGGATTTACTGCTAAATATTCGTATAAAACCAGGTAAACAGAACAAAACATACAAATGAATTCAATTTATAACTCTATGTGTAAAAAACTTAAACTTTCAATGACTTGATGATTACCACTACTATAAGACATTTGAAAAGTAAATTGAAATAAGCTGGAAGTAAATAATAACACAAACTCTGAGCCAATAGATTTTACATATTAATTTTATTTGATTGGCACTGTCCTGTCATATTTGTATACATTGCCAGTATTATCCTATTTTTGACTGTACTTGCTTAACTGCATAATATGGACTGGATTTTATATCCACTTATTAGCATATACATGCTGAAAAACTGCTCTAACGTTGGACATTGTGGCTGTATAATACATTGTCAATTGTACTAACATATTACCATGTACACAGGTCGGCAAGTGGGTCGGGCAGTTCGCACGGGCTTGAAGAAGCCAGCGACGGCAGCGACGCCGACCGACCACGCAGACACTTACGTGTTCCCACTACTGTATATCCGGGACAGTGAGTACAACAATCTAATATTTATGGTCTCATGTATCGATACAAAAGATTTGTCTTATACTTGATAATAACGTCTATGCAAATCGTTTAATAGTCTTGTAAACAGATTGTGTCGACTTTATAATAATATTGTGAATGTGTACGAGTCGGTTGAGGTTTTTGCCGACTCTCTAATTACCTTTCGTAGAGGCTTTTGAAACACCTTAAAAAAACAAACCTTTGAATCCTGGTAGTGGTTACATGTATGTCGTAACTTGTCCATATTATTATGTATATTGTATTTTGTTATTGTCTCAAGTTCCCATTTAATTGTCTTATGTAAACATTATCTCATAAGTTTATTGTTTTAAATGTAGCACATAGGATATCTGGGGACAGATATAATAAAATAAAATAAACTTCTACACACGTATGTGTAGTATGACTGACATTACCGCGCACAGCGCAGACATGCGTAGCTACTCTACAAAGAATATTTTTATACGTAATAAAACGGATACCTACATTTAAAACTGAGTTCCTTCTTGTTATACTAGGAATACGTCAATTAATCAATATATTTTACATATTAGAGATCCACTGAACTAAAAGCAAAAGGTTTTAAAGGCAAGGCATTACATTCTTATGTAAACAATATATTAGAACGAACTGTTAATTATAATATTATACCATGTTTATAGTGTTTTGACGTATAACGCTACGAATAACAAGTCGTATATTTGACAAATATTTCAAGGTAGATAGTTAGATGTAACAGTAACCTATAAAATAAAGGTTATATGCATCTGATGTAATTAATTTTTATAATATATATGTATGTTGTTATAAAGCTGTCACCAAAACGCACACACATTATTTCCTTTTTATTTCTATTAATCAATAAAGAAGGTACTTAAAAGCGAGAGCGTTAAAAAAATATATTATATATTTATATATATAAAAAATAAATTGCAAACACGAACACGATAACAATAAAAATATGATATACTTATCAACGCAATAAAATTTAAATAAATACTGTTACATTTTTTGTTCTTGGCCAGTTAATTTTCATATCTATAGTGTTATATTACGAATACATGACTTAGAATAAATGGACTTCATTGTATTTAAAAGGAATATTTATTTGAAACACCTGAAAATACATTTCTTTTGCATGGTACATCGTTGTTAGAATTATTTTTAAATTAATATTAAAAGAGAGCCTTCTTTTTTCACATTATTTTTTAAGTCAATAAAGTAATATTCAATGTCTTAGTTAAGGTAGATTTACTGCGTGATTTTGGTTTCTTGATATATGGCTCTGAATCGTTTCTTTCCGATTTAGTCATCGCGATTATTATTCAAATACTTAAGTATAGTAAGTAACCTATACAATAATAAATTACTCTCAATATATATTTATCTAATTAACCGACTATTAATTCTTTACAAACTTGGCCATACCAATAATATTAAAAGTTATAATTTTAATAATTTGATCGACTATCTTGCACTATGCAGTTTGAAAATTCCTTGGAGCTTTGCCAATTCGCTTGCAGAAGCATTCGCTCGCCTTACAGAAGCAATTAATTTTGTCTAGCCTGAACTAGCACGTACTTCATTTTAATAATACCTACTTGAGATAACATAACTTATACGGTCATATTTTTTTAACTTTGCTCCGAGTCTTGTTCCAAAATAAAAGACATTAATCAACTACAAACACCACTACACTTACCAACGAATCTTTCAAATTTAACACGTAAACAGCGTATGCTCAAAATGTATAATACTTTAAGTAAAAAGACAATGAGGTATTATTAACTGCCTCTTTAATATCTTTGAACAAATAAGACGAATGCATACGCGATAAGAAATATGGCGTTAGTGTTTTACCGACATCGCAGTGTTTTCATCGTATTTGAATTTGAAATGTGTAATTTCAAACATCACTTCACTCCCATACAATAATTCGTAATACGTTTTCTTTACTACGATTTGACGGAAAGAGTTTTCGTGTGATTTTAATTGACAATTAATTCTGTGTCGTTCATCATCCGATAAAAATGGAAAGTGATGTTTTCATGTTGCCTATAACATTGTCATCAAATCGTAAGGTGAAATGGTCCTTACGAAGAGATAGCCTTCCGGTTGTTAACATAAGAAAGGCTTGGCTGAGTAGAAGAAATAATTCTGATCAACAATCGTCAGTCGTCAATCGTAGAGGGTAGGTTACATAAATGTGTTTTTAATAATGTGTATAAGAATTATTATTTCAAAGTCGATTCGGCCAATGGTTATATCTGAGATTTATATTTTACGGAGGATTAAATTCCATCTCTAAACTATACCACGTGGGGGCTTAGAAGGTCCAACACAATCCCGTTATTACAGACGCGTCCGATTGCTCTCAGGTGACATATACACCTGAGACAAAAGCCTACTTTACAAAAAAAATTTTTTTTCTTTAGCAAAAAAATGTATATGTAATGTAAACCTTATTTATATTATCTGCATTTTTTTTGCTCAATTTAGGCAGAGCCGACTAAATTATCAATAAGTATTTATCAAGTTTTTTTCCTGGATTCCAAGAATCCACCAAGTAATCACCTTTTGACCTCTTTTATCATCGTTAGTATGTATTTAACATTAGATAAAATATTTTTAAACCATTGACCTGTAAAGTATATGAAGTTTCTACGTTAAAGTTATATAAATTTAGTATCATTTTCTTGTTTCTCATTGCAAATGATATTTCACAAAGGGAGTCGCAACGCGTTATTATAGTCAACGACTTGCATTTTTATGTTTGACACAAATTAAATTACCGGACTGATTTCACAAAATCTGTCGCATACATGACGCAGCGAACATGTGTGATATATTTTTTTTTCTATTCTCTATATCTATTATCTGTATAATCTAATTAATTGTTTTTAAATTATATATTATTATTTGTTTATATTTTTACTTAATGTAATTGAGAACAGTCAAGTCTAGTGATCCGTGTTACTTATTCATTAGAGCGTGCGAATTGGCTAAATTCTATTTAGCATCTGACAATTGTATTCGGTTTTGTGTAGGTTGTTCGTACTTTCTGTTAGCTTTGAAATACTGGACATCTTTGTAAAGTTTCATAAATCTTTAATAAATTAGTATTATGCTAATAAATACATAAATACGATATTTAAGGCGTAATCATTATTATTATGTTTACGATTAATCATTTATTATCGTGTATTACTTTTTTTTCTTTGTAACTTTTAATTCCTTTAATTTTTAACGTATCAATACAAAATAAAATATAGAATATTTGTCACGATTTGTTAGTAAAATTCATTGCGTTTATATCGTAATAATTAATAAAAATAAAACGTGTACACTGAAACATAATGGGCTTTTGATTCTAGATCTTTCAATTGATTTGTTCGAATAAAGCTTATTGGAGAAATCGATAGGTAGGTACTTATTTATATACCAGATATACAAAAGCCAGAAAAATCACATGGCATGCATTTACAGATAAATATTAATAAAGGACATTAATACATAAAACAAACAACGGTCAGAGAATGTGTGTGTGTTTACGTAAATGTGTGCTACTATTTCATCACGGCTGGTTGAAGGTATTTTATTATATATATATAATATTTTAGATTCAAGTCAATCACATTACAATATGCTACTCGACTTGTGATATTGAAAATTTTGCCCGTATTCTATGAATTTAGTATAATTCGCAAAACACTAAAATTATTAATTGGGAACAAGCATCGTGTTTGAGCATAAAATTGGGTTACATCTGTGACCGAGGTTATTTGCCGGCTAATATTAATTACCAAAATAATGTATAGATTTAATATTGCCGCAGTTTTTAATGCGATAGTGTCATCAGAAAGTAGGTTTAAATTTAAAATATCAGATTTGTCGGACCTAAATTATTCAATTAGGTTAACAGTCACAGCGACAGATATTGCTTTAGTTAAAAGAGTGCAAATTGTGCAATAGTTTATTAGGGCCAATACCACAGATAAACAATGACAAAATAAACGCGAAACGTCGGGCAATGATTTGTACAGATTACTCATCACAATTTATTATTGAATTCTGCTATCAAGTTCGTATGCTTTTATAATAATGTTTTATGCGTAACTCTTGCTAAAGGTATTATTTTTTAAATCAGTTTAAAAGTAAATATATCATAGTATATTGTTATACAGTAACCACGCCCTACGTATTTTTTTTATTCTAGAATTTCTTAAGATAATACTAATCTTACTATTTTCGGAAGTGAACAATTTTATTGGCAGATACGCCTAACATCAACGTTGACTCATGGTTGTATCGATATAGTTGACAATCATCAGGTTTCAAAAAGCGCGACTACCCAATCGTTTGATCTAATATTGCACAATAACGAAATATTCATCACGTCCAGGATAAACAATTAGGCAACTGTTTACGATTTTAATATAGTGCAAATTTTCTATTACGCACTCAACGATAATTTATAACGCTGTTATAACTGAAACAACATAATTATAGCCTAACAAAAATAACTGAATATATTTTTTAACAGTAACGCGTGGAACTACGCACGAAATTCTGGTTCCGTCAAAACTATTGTTCTTGTATATCATGTTGGGATATCCCGAAACCCATAAACTTTATCCAGGAATATATATAAAAGTAAACAATTAAATAAACATATAAAAAAATTTCATTTAAATCTAAATAAAGATGAATTTAACATGTATAAACAAACGAAAGGTTCCTTGTTCACAAGACGCATGTTTTTAATACAGTTCAACGCCTACGTGGCATGAATATTTCAAATTCGAAGATAACAAACCAGAATCGCATATACTTTGGTCGCCTTTATTATAGAAATTATTTTAATTACTTATTCGTAAATTCCTGCATTTTGGTACACCGCCGTTTTTGAGTTAATTTGGTCATATAATAATAATAATTTAAAAAAAAATGCTCTAGTATTGTGAGTGGCTAACTTACTTCCTTGTTACGTAATATATATTTGTTTCCATGAACGGTTATCTTTTTTAGATAACTGTCGATAATATGTAAAATATAGTTTTTCAGAAGGTTAAAAAAAAGAAGATTCATACAGAAAGTTTATACAAATTTTCAGCTGAAAGAGGTTTTTTGCGTACCCTGTTACGCCATAATTTACCTACCTAATGTTTAAATATGAAATTTCTTTCTCAACCACAGCATAACGGCATAGTATTTTAAATACATATATGTAGGGCGATACCTACTTGGTTACCTGCCAATATATTTGAATATTATCGCGTTTTTTAAAAAATTATGACAAAATTCATTATAATCATTACCGATAGTTAATACCTACTATAAAAGCCGTATAAAAAATATTACAAATGAAATAGCAAGTTCAATAGTTTGGTTAAGTAAGTCAATAGAGTATTTGTGATGTTTCATATTCATATTATTTTATAATACTTATTACTTTATGCCACACTTATTGGTTTAAGGTTTATTGACTGCAGTTTACTTCTTTGAATACAATAAGGTCGCCCGAATAGAAATTGTAAAGGTTGTGGTTCTCGGTAACCCTGGTGATCCCACTTCTTTGGCGTATTTCCCTTTTTTACTTGAGTATTGATTTTCTATTCCTGTAGGTGTCAAGCATTTAACTGTGTACGTCAGTAAGGAACTGCACCATACATTCATAGTGAATTTGGCTTAGGTAGTCTAAATGCAGGTTACATACATATATTAGAGTGTAAATTCTGATCTGACAATATAAATTAAAAGAAACATGTGATTATGCTCCGCAAATCAGCAGATACCTAATTCAACTACCTAAGCAAAGTTTTATACAACAGTTTTTGCCGCCGCGAGTCGTGGATCAGACAGTGAAGTGAACAGTGATCAGTCAACAGCTGTTTCGGGTAGCTGACGGTTGATCCGTTATTCAGTCGATAGTCGATATATTGAGGTCGTGTGTTAATTACGAGTTGCGGTTATTTTGCTAAAAAAATTTACTAAGGACTTGTTATTTTTTTTACAACATTAAACAATATTGGGAAATCGTATCTATAAATTCTGAATTTGTTTTCGTGTGTCGTCTACGTCAAACTGAAGTGTCAAGTTTTTTTGTAGGTTATATTTACTAAATACCGAAGCCACAACCTAAACAATGTTTGCTAATTGCGAAAATTAACGTTCTCATTAGATTAAAACGTATCCACTATAATAGAGAAGTGAATAGTGAATGGTTAGGAGAATCAACTACATCGCTGGGATTTTGATAAGTTTCCTCTATATTTCAAAATATACTTTATAGCATAAAATGTTATTTAGACCGTAGCCTTAAACGAGACTTAAAAATTAACTTAATGATAGCTTGAAGAGAAGAATTTTTGAAATAAAATTCAATGCAATTTCAAGTTATGGATGAATTATCATTGATTCATCAATGAAGGATATTTCTGATGAAATAATGTTGTGTTTCGTACAAGCTTCTCGTGATCGTGATAATCGTGATGCAAATAACAAGAATAATGAAATTGAAAATAGAAAAGGCAAAAGCAAGCGCAGTATAAAAAGAGCTACAGTAGATAATGACTTGTCTGAAGTGAATGACAGTGAGGTGGAATTGAGGGACCCAACATTTACTAAAGGCAGGTCCTTAAGACTATCATCCGGAGAGAAATTGTTAAAAATCTTGCCAGATGTTAAAAGAAGCTTTAGTGACCGGTTTTCAGTCATATCGGATAATAGTGGGAAAAAGCCTGGAAAGGGATTATTGACCATAAGAAAGACATGGTAAATGTATAAATTTTTCACTTTATTTTTATTAATACTAACATACATATTGTTTAAATTGCCTATAAGTTTCATATTATCTTATGTAAAGAGTTTAAATTATTGTGGTTTGTTCTCTAGAATATATTTCTCTGTTATAATTTAAAACATTACTACTTTCAAATAAAATTTGAGCTAAGAACTATTTTCTTTACAAAAGATGTGGTCAGAATAAATAATTCTAAAACTTCAGTGTTGGCAATTTATGTTTTCAGAATTGAAATATACTTTTTCACAAATTTATTACTGAATCATCTTAAAAGTTGACACCTGAAACTCTTGTTTTTTTATCAAAGATAAGATAAACAGGTGTTAAATTATCAAGTGTGCAATAAATCTTTAATGAAAACTTCATAAAAATGTTCTTTTCATACCTTAGTGTTTTCTGTATCTCTTGTTATCTTGGATGTTCAGTAATACTTTAAATTAGCAAGTTCTAAAAATATGACAAAATCTGAATAGTGCTTTAACTAATATATATTATGTTATAACTAAGAATTTTTTTATATATTTGAATTTTATTAAAGATTAAGCATATGGCAGCCATTATAATCAGGTTGATATAAAATATTGACTGATAATAGATATAACATGTATGTTACTTATGTAGAAAATGATTTAATATAGACTTTAACTTTTGTGTGTTATGGAACACAAAATTAAAAAGAAATTTACATTTATGGTCCCAAATATACTCTGTGGTATTGTTAAATTGGTTTTGGCTATCATTTGACCTAATGTCAGAGCTCAATTACAGTGATTGGCCTCCTACGCTAAAAAGATAATTTTGAAGTGTTTTTATTACATTGTATAGTAATGATAATAACTAGAACATTTTTATTTCAATTATTAATTAATTGAATGGTACCAGTTTCAATTAATAATAATAAATAATAAATTTTGTATTTTATGGCCACCGCCATGAATAATATAGTATGATTTGATTATAAACTCCACATTCTGACCTTACAATATTGATTGAGGAATTACCATTTAGTATGACAAAAAGTTGGCCAACTTGTTTTGGTGTTTGTATGCCGTAATACTAAGTATTTGCATTATATTAAATTGCAAATTTCCAACTTAGGAGAGAATGGAAAGAATATATATGCTTTGTACACTGACATGGCCTTAATAATTCTCAGTTCCATTTTTAATTATATTAACGAGGTTGAATTGTTAATTATAATGTTATTTTTAAGCTAACTGGAGGTTGAGATAATATATGAATTTATGTTACGATATTGTGGGGTATAAAAATAAAAGATTTACGTAGTTGAATCCGTGTTTATCTAAATTTATAAATTTAAACAGACGTTTTAGCATGTTTTTAAACTCGAAAATTTAAAACAATATCATATTCTTCGGTTATTTTATAAATGATTGTTGCTTATATCGTAATTAAGGCAACTTAAATGTTTAGGCGAAATAATAGACGTTTTTTACCTTTCAAAAGCGATTTTACACAGACAACCATCTTAATAATTTCCGGTATCTTGTTTATAATGATTTTATTGAGACTTTAGTGTATTTTTTAATTACTTATTGAATTTTCCTTGTTCTGGCTATTGTCGCTATTTTTTTGTTTTCTTTTATTCTGTCCCTATGTCATGCCAGTTCCGATTACTTGTCTAGGCTTTTAGACGGTGACACTGCGTCTTGAGTGTTAAATAATTTCTTTTGTTAGCGCCAACAAACGAAAACATTTAACTGTATTATCTCGTGTAGTTTCAAAACATTCGCTTGATTAAGAAATTATTTATTACAAAATAATAATAGTCAAAATACTACGAAGCAAGTGAAAATAACGCCTAATAAAAAATGCATCGTATAGTGTATTCTTGTCTATGCATTCTATTGTCTATGAAAACATTACGGATTTATAAATTCTTACAAACACTGCCTGCACCTTCAATGACTGTATTTTTAAGGTGAATTCAAATGCCTATGCCACTTGAGATGTAGGCTATGTCACTGAGTCGTCATCTCAATAATTAGCATCTGTCCATGACCTTACAGTCTGCAACTCTGCATCGCCCACGTGGATACGTGCCTTGGCAACGTGAGCCGAGGTTTTCATGCTGATTTATGAAATCCGATATAACTGCATCTATGTCATTTTACAAGTACAGTATTGTACTTGATAATAATATAATCCTAAAACGATTCGCGCATTCGCTTTCTATGTGCACGTATGAAAATAAAACTGTAATGCATATAATTGTGGTTAATATTTAGGTAGTAATTAACTTAACCTTTTTAGAATAATTGGCTTTTGGCATAACATCTATCGAACGGGTTTTGTGCGGTTTAAACTTTAACTCACATACTCTAATAGTTAATAGACGAAAGTCGACAGCAAGGTCAACACATGGTGCATGTATGTTTGTGTATAATGAAATGACCAATTTTTTAAAAGCTATTATGAATATAGACTACACACAGAGGGACAGAAGTGTGATATTATTGAAAAATAATTAACACAGTAAATGTGTCAACGACACATTTGATTTGCCTCTATTGAGGTGATGCCCAGCTCACTATTAGCGGATATAAAAAGGACAGGACATTATAAATAGCGTCAGTCCTTCCGAAATTGCTGTTCATCCATAATAGAAGTTCATTTTGTAGGGACGTTGGCACTGTGCCATCCGTTCATTTTTGTATCACGAGCTATAGGCTGACTTTTATTACATTCTATTGATCTTGACTCATTCCTATTTCCTAATTTAAACAATTCAATTTTACTCTTTACCGTTTAGTACAGTAAACGTATATAACAAATATATTATGTTGGACCAGAAAATTTGTAATACTGCCAAATTTTCTTGTATTCTTTTTCGTATATTTTATCAATGAATAGGACAATATCTTTAATGTCTTTTTCATTGAGTAAATTGTTACAGACTTGTTTGTTAATTCAGTTTGTGTTTTGCCAGTTACTGCTCTGTTCTAATTCTAGAAATTGTTTTACATCCTTCAACTGGTTCTTGTTGGCAATATTTGGGTTTTTTCCATGACAAATCATAATCGCCTTAGTGGTTCAATAATATGATGATATTTGTATATTATATAAGGAATTATAAGTAGATTAAAAAATACAACCTTTGAACTGTGCTAAAACCTACCAGCCTAGCATAGGTGGGTCATTAAAAGTCGTCAAGCGTCGAATGAAACATAGTATTTTTATGACTTATAGTCTATCTTATTGTCTGAATTTGTTCGAAACGGGTCCAAGAAGGAGAATTGAACACAAGAATTGAACTATGCTTTTCTAACTGAAAGTCCACCGAGTAAAGCCGTCTGTCTGTCATGTCGAGATATCTCAATTTTTACGTGTTACTTGTGAAAAGAAAGTCTGGTACCGTTGGTAGCAAACGAAATACTACCTGTTATCTCGTCATAGTATAAACGTTTGTTTTCTTGTTGTCCATTGAGTTAAGCAATTTCTACATCAATTTTTTGCCTCTCGCAGATTTTCGGAAACACGAGAGTTACGACCTATTTCTTTCTAGGTGTAAATAAATTTCGTCTATCCATAAACGGAGTACCCAACCAGTACCGCTCTTTATACTGAAATGAATTCCAACCACTATATAAAAATATAACGTTAACCAATTGTTCCCTTTTGTTTCGCAAAAATGCTATTACAATTTGAATAATGGTATATATATTATAAATTAACGGAGTTTGCTTTCTCAGTATTTTCAGATTTACGTGCATACACGTTACATGAACGATAACTAATCTTGTTTGTTAGAAACTGGTTTGTTTGGTTTAGTAGGGTAAACGGCGGAGGTCGTGTGGAATACTTACTTTAAACTGAATTATCTATAGTGCTCTATTTTACTGTACTCAAGTACATGTAATGACAATTTATTGTAACAATACAGTGAAAATATAGAAAACTTGTATAATGCCAAATTATCTTTTATAGTCATTGTAACTAATCCTATGTATAATATTTATAGCGATAAATATTATATTACAATTATACTAATAATCTTAATTTGGTATACAATATTATTTTGTGTGGGTTGTCTGGAAGAGATCGCTTATTAGCGATAAGGCCGCCCGTTGCTCTTATATGTTCTTACATCTGTTAATGTCATTTGCTTCTAGTGTTTAAGTGCGATAAATTGTTAAATAATTTTTTTTTTTAAGTTCGAATCTGTAACCATTTGATCTTATTATACATGATAATAAGTACTGCATGATAATAATACTTTTCGACTGATAGAGTTAAACATTATATTATCCTAGGATCTATTTTAATCTTATTTGAATGCTAGAGAATAACTAGCGGTGAAAATAATACGTATCTTCGACGTTGAAAATCTAGGTTTCTGTTTAGTTCTGTCGGGATATACATAGAACTAATAGCAGTATATTTTACACATCGATTCAATTAAATATAAACGAATTCAAGCGATAAGAAGGAAATAACCTTGACTAGATTTAATATGGATACTTAATTTTAACTTTAAACTAAAATATAACCTTGTCTTGGTAGTTTTCCAATGACCTGTCTTAATACGATATTTATTCGAGTCATGATTTAGTTGTATGGGAAGCAGCATTTGGTTTTATCAATATTTAAGAGCCCTTTTATATATAATTTAGTTTGACAGTAAAGGTACACAAGAGCATAGACTCAATTAAATTAAACCATTTAATTAATGATGACATCGTTTCCTCCATTATGTGGGAAATCCAACATTTTTTTGCTTAATAAAAATGCTTTGCATGCCTTTTTAAGAGCTATAGGATAATTTGGAGTGACATTTGTTTTATATGATATCTCGTAATAACATTTTGGCATAGGTCTCCTCCAAACCACTTCCATTGGTTCTCCAGTAGTATCCCGCCGTGAGCTTTAGTTCTTCTTCACACTTCACCCACTGTCCACTGTTTCGTTTCCCATCATCAGGATAAGTCGGGTTGTCGACCATGTTCTGTTTGGCACGTACTATGCGTCCAGCCACTCTCCTTCTGTAGGCCAATTCGCTTGACAAGTACATTGGTTTCTTCTTTTATACTGCCACTCATTATCATCATCGCTTTTGTTCCTTTATGCTCGTTACACTTCTTTTCGTGAATTTATGTGTAAAAATAAAGCTAGCCTGGACACATTTAATCAGGTGTAATTTGTTGGCTGATTGCTAGACACACTTCTCAGCTGTGTTTTGGCTGTTCTGTGTACTGTTTAGATTTTAGCTAATTCTGATTCGTAATTTGGCAGCGCTGTTGTTTTAAATTCCAGTTCAAGCAAGACTGATTATGACATGACTTATTTTTGTGTATATTAAGATAATGATAAGTTAAACAATATTCTGTTTATATTTTAACAGCTCTGAAACGATTTAGAGATACTAGCTATAATAACAACTAATACACTTCAATGTTATTTAAATCTTTATTTATCCTGTCCTAATTACAAAATGGTTTGATATAGGTATTGACGTAACAGTTACCAAGCTTGTGGAATCGGCGGTACTTCCTTATAATATCTGAAATGTTAATATTTTTTTGGCATTATATAGTTCGAGTTGTTTGTCTATATTATATTAACTGTGTGATGGAAAAGATAAATTCCATAACATACTAAATCGTCTGTATATGTATGACGTATGTTTACGGTGTCATGAAATAGAGTACTGTTGTTAAAACGGTCGGATTGAATTAGATAGTTGGTTACTATCAAACTATTGCGTTGCCGCATGAGTCAGACGCATCTCTGTATGTGTTATTTGTTCTTCTAATGACATATTTCGGTCTGATACCGTACAAACAAATGTTATTTGCGCAAATATGAGTAAATCTCTGGTGCACATCTATGATTTGGCAAGACCTCAGCTCATATTATGCAAGTGGTCGTAAGATCCATATTCCAGTTTACATTTCATTATACTGATTTCGATTGTTTTTTTTTTGATTTTGCTTCTAAAGGACTTTTTAATATTCAATTATGCTATCCAAAGTGGGCGTTATTGCCAGACACCGAGAGATTAATGCACATATTTTGTAATACGACACTTGAGATAAAAACTGGCGCAATGTTATGACATGTTTGCGAAAGATTAGCGTCGAGCTTCCTTTTATTGTATGAAGACAACTATTGTATGTACAGATATGAGACGGAGAATGTATTTTTAATTGACAATTTTAAAGAAATTTTTACCTGTGCGTTTTATTTTATTTAAACATTTAAAGGAATTTTTCTATTAGTATTTTGAACTTACCTTACGAAACTGCCCAGTGGTGAATATGCTTTGTCATTTAATGGCACCAATAGCGGCGAGGACTTTAAACCTTGTGGCATTTTGATGAAATACTTGACACTACTGGGTATCAGGATGCCTGTTCAAATGACTATACATAAAAAAAATATATATAACAAGTCTAAAAGTATAACAAAGGTTATGAATACTATAATAAACTAGCTGATCCCGACAAACGTCGTTTTGCCAAATAAAAAAAATGTCTCTAAAAATAGATGTTGGCCGATTCTCAGACCTGCTCAATATGCTCAGAAAATTTCAGGAGAATTGGTCAACCCGTTTCGGAGGACTAAGGGAACGAAAAATGAGACACGAGAATTTTATATATTAGATGTACTCGTGAAGGGTGTGCGTGAGAAAGTCATGTAATAAACTTATCTCGTAATCAAAAGAATATAATTGCAATGCACATTTCAGAGTGGATCGTGGAAGTTGTTTTGTCACTCACGTGGTAACCAACACATAAATAATACACTTCTTCTATAGAGAAGTTCTTGGGTAAACTAAATTTGATTAAATAATCGTAAGATATTATTAGTAGGAATATTTTTTACAGATATTACATATACTGATTTTATAAGTTTATGTACATTACCATTGGCGTCATATCGGTACTTTCTCAATAGTGACTGCATACTCGGGTTCTGAATATGAGATAACACCACTATGGAGCATGGCTGTAAAATTATATAAATACATAAACAGTGTTATGTTTGTAGATTTAACTCGAGTTTATGTAAAACCTACTCTATGCACTAAATAATTTAAAATAATATTTTTTTAAAGCAATATTTTGGAGCCCGTTCGTGCATCTTATAGATTCTTGAGAGGCTAAAAGCTTCAGTATCGGTAGCGAAATTGTTTCCGAGATAATTGAATGTGGTTGAATACGAACAATAAAGCAAGTATGTTGTCATGGAGGCTGTATTATATATAATGATGTATGAGAGGGAACAATATTTTTTCTATTAACTTCACAATTTGTAATAAGGAAAATAATTTACCCTTTTAATTTTCTCTTCAGTTTTCCTTTCGTACTCCGTTTCGTAAATACTGTCGTTTTCCTCGTGATCCAACGACTTTACTTCGGTGATTTTTTCCTGTGATCTATCATAGTTTGCGATCGACAGAGGGATTGATTCACGATCGATTGTTGATGCTTCTGCTTCGTATTTTGTCAGTATCATTCTCTGTAAGATATTCCCGCGGTTTCGTTTATGGAATTTTACAAAGAACAGTCACACAGACTCTATGCGTTAAGAAAAATTTATAGTTTTATTACATAGATAACTATTATTTACGACAATATAAGCTAGATTTTGAATAAGTTTTTTTATGTGTATGTTAGAAACGCATACGTGTCAATTGTCAACATTTTTCCTGTTTCAATGTACAAAAAGCAAATCATTGCTTTAGAAGTATTCTTCTCAATCTAAAAGAATTTTTTATCCACTAAGATAGCTATTTGTTAAATTAATATTGGTAAATAACAGCGCTTCTACGCTTACAAGCGATTTACATTACACGAAGTGCCAACGTATTTGCGAGAGCTAAGCTTTTAAACGGTATGCGATTTATTTGTAATGGTTAAAACAAATGTAATAATTGTAAGTAAGTACATACCAACATATTTAAACCTATTAAGTTATATACATTAACGTAAAATGTATACGTTTCATTCTCTAGTCTTTCCAGGGCACGTGTGTAAACGCTGTTATAAATATGACATAGTAGATAATCGTTATAACGGATATTCCTACATTGCAAAAGTCCTCTGTCCTTGGCCGTTTATTGAGCGGATATCCTTTTAAGGATCGTTCAAATTAAATCGCCTTATCAGGTTGGAGTTTTTTAGTTACAACCACATAAATGAGTAGACATTCGGAATAGAAACTATTGTTAATATGATTATTTTATACCATCGGACTAATATCTCTATATATAACGACACTGAAAGGACTTTGCATTTTATGGCCTTATAGAGAGTAAATGTTATATGGACAGAATAAAATTTATTGTATAAATTACAAGCTGAACCAACCAAAGCTTTCGACGCTTTCGTTAAATCATCGAGACACGTTACATTTACACGGTATTTAGACAGTACAAGTCACCCGTGAATCTACAAGTGAATAGAGTAAATATAACTTTATGAGATATATTATTATTATATGAGATTTATTGATGGCAATAAAAATCTGCGATTATAAAACTTACCCCTTCAACGAGTAGAATATTAATGAGAATTAAAACTCCACACTTCATTGTGATCGGTTCAAAGGTATAATCGAGACTAAATCAAATTAACATTACATATGTAATATTACTTAACTATTTTATAAACATAGAGTCTAATATCTTAAATCGTCTTTCCCAAAACATACGGTATTTTTTAAACAAGTCTTTAGTTCGAACATTTTTTTCAGCTTATAAGTCGTGTACCTTTTACTTGCTAAAAACAATTGTTTCTTTACGTCAATGAGATAGCTAACTAAGGTAAATGTCTGCATTATTATGTTTAAATAAAGTATGAGGACAATCACATTTGGTTATCCCCAAAGTAAGCAATTTATATTATGGGTTATGGGTGCTAACGTAACTAAAAAACATAGTACATTTTTACTTTAAATACCGTGTAAACTCTATATAACGACACTGAAGGGCATGCGGCTGTGTTTTTTGGCGTTATAGACAGTGGTTAAATGGATGAAAAATCAGAATGCAATGCAAGCTAAACCAATCAAAGCCAATTGATTTCGACGCTTTAGAGAGTTCGTCGTTAAATCGAGTAACGTTCCATGGCGTTTACTGTAAATACATATAAAAACACCCAGACCACCGCCAACAAACGTATATAACATAATTGTTGACCATGCCGGGAATGGAGCCTATAACCCACCGTTCGGCAATCCAGCATAGTACCCATTTGCCCGGGACGTAGCCAGTCCAGATAATTTAATTAAATAATCTACATAATTGGACTCCGCATATACCAAAAGTCAAACCCTTCTCTTTATATTTTCCAAAGGATTCAATGCCAAGAAAACATAATTGTATTATATATTTTAATTTTGTTTTATGTTGTTTTGTTCTGGTTGTTTTTTAAAATTGTTTTGCATTGTACGCATTGTATACCTGTAATGCTGTGCATTCCTATAATTTATGCACATACATGTATTTGTTTTTTTGTAATTTTGTTCGGGTTGTGTTTGTATGTGTGTTGTTTGTGTGCCTTATTAAATAAATAAATAATATGACAGCTACAGTTAACGTTGCGGCCCCATCTTTTATTATTCTCTTCGTTCATAAAGTAGGGTAATGTGAACAACTCGTTTCGGTAAAACAATGACGGCAGTGTGCCTGGCCGAATTACCTAGTCTATTTTAAAAGTAATGGACACTTAGTACGAGACTGTATTGTCCTAGATATATGTTTTATTTATTCCATTTAAAATATAAACTTATTTGCAAAAATATTCATACAAATCTTAGTAAAAATCTTCTAAGGCCGTATCTTAGAGGTTACTGCCTTCTATTGATACAAGACTGTATCACGCTTAGAGATACAGTGAGACGTTTTCACCAATATTTTTGTCCATACAAATGAATTTTAAACATAATTGAAATTGCAAAGGTTCAGTCTTTTTTTAAGAAATACCGTCATAAGTCGTATTCATACAAGTATTTATTTGTAATACTGCTAAAATTGATTTCCGTAAGTAATATTTATTAAATAGGCTGAGTATGGTACCTTTTTTGTTAATAGAATGTTTAATATAATATTGGAAAAAAAAATGTACTTTAGATAGATATAGTATGTAATATGTTTGTGGATTTTTGATATATGTATGTATATGTTATGTTTAGTAATATTTTCCACAATACTAAAAAATATGTATACATAAGAAAATACGGTAATACATTTTGACGGGCCCATTGTATGAATTTTCCGGTAATTTGAATACGCCTAAAACAAGGTCGTACGGTAGGCACTACGGGAAAATTAATTTTCGCAAGCATATTAAACGCTACATAAAATTATTACTTTTCCTGTAACAAGTTGTTTTGCTTATATAAGGAAAATGATTATGAACAGATATAATATAACAATACTATCCTGGGGACGGGCTTAAGGTTCTGTTGACTGATGTGATGTATATTTTAAAAACGGTCGAATAACTTAAATCATAGTGCCTAATCCACAAGACCTGCCTTTGGTTCGTGGCCTCACGCAACCACGCAAATGCCACATCTAGAAATATCACAAATATTTTATATATACAAAATGAGTGCTTTGCTTTTACCAAACATTTTGATATTTAATAATAATAAATCATTTTCAAAGCTGTAGGATAACAATACATATTAGTCTCATGTTGTCCCGTAGTTCTGTGCGCCTCTTGGCATAGGTCACCCATTGGATCCCTCGTTTCTCTTCCACAGTTGTATCCCACCATTAGCTAGATCGTCTTCAGATACACTTAAAACTAGGATTTAGGTGCTATCTTGGTATTATGTAAAAACGTGTGAATGATTTTAATTTAAATAATATCCTAATTATGTAATGACCGTGGACATTAATGTGGGTCGTATTTAATTACCATTTTATGGCGTATATTCAGGAAATATATACTAACCAAGTATTTTGTTACATTCGATTTCATTTGTAGTGTTAACATATCATAGTTTTAAGTTCCATATAATTGTTTTGTGTGTATATCTTGTTTTATTATCTTATAAGTTGATTGTTTGTTAATATATTTAGCACATAAGATATTTGGGGACAGATTGAATGAAAACAAAATATAGCCTACGATCTAGAAATAGTTTATATCTCAATTTTCACATTGGAATGAAATTAGGAAGGCTACTTATTCTCCTATTGAAGACTTCGAACTAAATCTCTTTCATCTCTTACTATCAAACTGTATTTACGCCCTGATAAAAAGAACGGATGTGTACTTAAGTGAAGCTGGTTTCTGTTTTATAAGACGTTTAAAGAATCATCAATGATTCGAGCATACAATTCGATGTGAGCCTGAGCTTACATCGAATAATATATACAGAAAATGGTTTTAGTAAACTATTAGAGTACCAGATAACTTACTTTTTTTTGTTTATCTTTTTTGTAGTTTAGTTTAAACTATCTCGTAATTTATGTAAACACTTGGTTACATAATGCAAAGTACTCAGCCGATTATTCTCTAAAACGTATGTATTGTTTTGTTAAAATGCGCCTGCTTGTTTTAGGTCAACCGGGAACTTCTCGCCGGGCGCGGGTGGCGGGGGAGGGGCGCCCCGCTCCGCCCCCGCCACCCCGCTACAGCTCGAGCCTCAAGCCAAGGCCACTAAACATGATAAGTAAGTACCTATTTTAATCAACTTCACAGATTAATACAGTTGTTAATAATACTGTACACAGAGCGGACATCAAACTTCACCCTAGTCAATTGACAAAATAAATTGAGTACTCTGATTATTTCTCTGGTAACACACACGGTAGCATAACATACTAAGTTTAGTGTTCTAGGCACATCATTTTCAATCCACAACACATTGTCCTATCCCTCCGTTACATTTATCTTAGTCTGATGCAAAGTTACGCTAAGTTACACTACCCTAATAATACATGAATACGTAATGTTCATAAATGATAAAGACTATTTTTATTGTCGATACTTGGTAAACATAACAAATATTTAAGTTAAAATGAGCACTATATATATTACTAAAATACATATCAACGATTCTCTGTTCCTACGTTTGTGCAACGATGGATTATTTAATCGTAATAGCATCACATTTTATGTACCACAAAAAATATCAATCATGACGAGTTTCTTGCCTGCTTCTTTTCGTCTTGGTCGCGTATGAACGATACGAATCATTTAGATGTAAGACGTTTCAAAATGGTCCTATGCACCTTACTGTATAGAGATAACATTTGTCGTAACCATAATAGGATGTATTTCATGCAAAGGTTTAACTACCGTTAGATAGAAAGCTAAGATCTCTTAAATACAGATAAATATACAATTTTATTTTAAATATACAGTGCTTTTGACTAGTGAAATTTCAGAGAGATCTGACCTAATCACTCAAGTAGTTAGCGCATAGCCAAGAAAGCTCCAATGTACTAATGTACCCTTATTCAGATCCTTTATCAGGTCGTTAATATAAAAGCAATATATGTGATTACTCGATTAGCTATAAAGCGTATACAGCTCAGTCACGGTACTAACACGATGTCAGCCTATCGTGTTTACATTCGTTTGAAATTTTTGCGTTTTTTTTTCAACTGATGTTTTAAATGGCGCCATATTCTCATACGGATGACGAGTTATTGAAGATCAAAAGGGTTTTGTATTACGCGTATGATGGATTAAGGTAAACAGTGATTTTTAAATGTATCCATACATTATCTCTAATAGTAACTTTTATATTAGTTTTTCACGCTATTACACATTTAGTTCCATTATATAGTTATCTAGCTATAAAGCCTGTATATAAGTTTCCGAGACTTTCTATCGAAAACTCTTATTTTAATCGAAATTAATATTTGAAGTTAGCGCGTTGAACCAAAAACTCTGCAGCCTTAACAACTCTTAAGTATACATCTTCATACAGTTATTTTATTTTATATTCTAAAAAAAATATTATAAAAAATATATTTCACATTGTGAAAGCAATTTAAGTTTCAAAATCGCTTGCATTACACATATTTCTATTGTGCTGGTTTTGTTTTCGTATTTCTTGTTCTGCGGTTAATGGAGCAAATAAATTTTACATTAATGAGTTCTATGCATAGAATAATAACTTGGAATAATGTCCAATCTTGATTTAAGTGTAAACCAATCTGAAGTTGGATTTATACGCGTGTGACAAATCAATTAGGAACCTACCCAATATTTCTTAAGTACATCATACACAACTGAAATATGTTGTAGATATTTGTATACAGCTTAGGTAAGGAGGGTAGGAAGTTCATTTATTATTGTCAACATTAAGCAGATACAAGTAGAATTATAAACCCACGCGAAAGTCTACTTTTTATAAATGCTAGGCTGAAACCTCATGGGACAATACATTCTATTACATATTTTAAGTGTCCAAATAACACTATGTACACTGTGTTTTAATCTACTTACCGCTTTATACAAACGCATTTTTTCAATTGTAAGTACTAGTTTAAATTATTTTCCTTTTTAATTTACTTACGGAAGTGACAAACTATAATTGACTTGGGCATTGTTTTAATAAATAATCATATTTATTTTCCAAAAGATAAATACATATACAAACAAAGAAAATACAGCATTGAGGCTCAAAAGGATCACCTGTGTTGTGGAGCCTCTTTAATCTTTAGCATACATAAAAATATATTTTGAAGAAAAAAAGATGATGTTAAACCTAACACTTTTTTTATCGATGTTCTGTGTGTATATATATATGTGTGAAAGTGTGTTGAATTTTGTATTACTCAGCAAGTTTAAGTATTTACAATTAAAACAAAATAAATAAAAATAAACCTTTCGGTGTTTAAATTAGATTAAAAACAGATCTGTTTCATTAAAAAATTATATAGTTGTAAAATATGCATTGTCTGTGGTCGGTTGCGACTATCTATTACTTAAAAGTATTTTGGTTCCAAATAGCTTTCGTGTACCGTTGGACCGTTTTGCTTTTTACACGCAAATCTGTTGCGGTGGGCAATAAATCTGACTAATTACATCTGGTCTGTATGGTGTTTTAATGTTTTATTACTGAGCTAGATCCGCAAATAAATCATGATAAACCTATGTTTACATTATCGTTGGTCTGTTTTGTGTTGGTACCAACATGTATTAACAGCTTTAAGTATGAACGATTTAACTGTTTTTTTTGCAATTAGATAAATGTATTTTATGTTGGACTATTATTAAAAATATATTATCATTAGGTGATCAAGGTCATATTTGTATTGTGTAGTTTTCAGTTCATTTTACGCCATCAATTGTCATAAAGTATTATGTTTTAAAGGAATGTAAATTATAACAATATTTATATAATCTGTGGTTTTTATTTAACAAAAATTTGCGGTATATAAATAATTTAGTATAGTTCTTCACCTTTGTGGTGTAACTGCTGCTCGTTTGCCCTCTTCTAAAAAAAGACCCACATCATTTTATTCTTCGATAAAACCTCTGACTTTTCAGAATCGAAAGTGTGACACTAATCGGAAGTTCCGACTTATCGGAATTGGATTTGAAGCTCCGTAACATAGGTCACTAATGATTGATCTACTTGTGTTTGTTGAATTCCCTTTTGGGGTCACGTGTTTTTACTATATAGCGGTGTAAACGATGAATGAAATTTTAATGATGCAATCTTGTCACGTGTTAAGAGCGAGTTGCGCGTGAGTACCCATTTGTCCAATCAATGTAGATAATGTTGATGTTCCCGGTTTGCCCTCGATTCATTCAACATGTACCGTTAGCAGCAATAGTTACTTACACGAACTATATTAAATCAAACCTACTCTTGGATACAAAAGGATTCATTTTATTTATATATTATGATTGGTCGACGCAGACTCAACAAAAGAAGAATGTGATACCTTGCTCTTCTTGCCAGTTCTTCTCTTCTACTGCCTTGATTTGAGAACATGCGGTTTTACTCTTTAATCATTTAAGTTTTCTTGTGATGGATTTTTAATTCAATCAAACGAAGTGCGCTATCGCGTTCGGTTAGTTTTACTTGTTAATAATTATACGGATAAAAGAAAATTAAAAGATAAAAGAACGCAAAGCGACGATAATTTGAAATAAAGGTGTAATTTAAAGATAAAAACATAGCAACACGTGATTTAGACTGGTTCAGCTTCAAAACGAATATGCAACTTTTATCTGACCGTACTTATAAACGGTCGGTCATTACTGCTTGTGCAAATGCAGTGTTGGCTATGAAGCGATACCGTTGCGTCGTGGTTTGTTGACTCAGGTGTCTTGTCTCACTCACACCAACTATTCCAGTGTACCACGTACGGTGTGCAAAACAATACTTTATGTGTTATAGAACAAAGTTTGTATTCCATATTGAATAGAGAAGCGTACATAGGTATTACGCGAAGTTCGACGAACCGTTTCGAAGCAATGTGATTCACTTACCTTAAGTTATCTTATCGTTGATAAATTAATTTCTATATATCAATAGGAAAGGATTGTGAGTCGCGCGTGAACGTGTTTGAAGCCGGTTTCAATAGAATTATACCCATAGACGTCAAATCGAATGTTTGTTCCGTAGCGGAGAAGAATGTTACACGTGGTACAGTGTTGTGTAATATGTTGGTGTTGTTAATATTTTGTAAAATGTGGTTTATCATATGATAGGTTATCTATGATGGTGGATAACGCTAGCTTTGAATATTCAGAGGATTCAAGTAATGATGGCAGTATCGGAAACGATGACAGGTACATAAAGGCTATATTTGCTTGTATAATTTTGTTTGATATACAACGATTATGAACTAATAAAGTTGTGTGTCTCAAATTATTATAGTCCATTGATAGATATTCCGTGCGTAATATATGTATGTAAACTACGAAACTGTAATTATAAAGAAAATATAAGTACAATTTACTGCGATTGAAATTATTATAGACTAATGTTAGAATTTTTTTTTTAATTAATTTAGTTATTTCTATACTTGAAGTTGATTTGTTGATAGTGATATGTAGGTACTTTTATATACATATGATTAAGTAGTATGAGTACAAAAATGACATTGCAACCCCTGATAATATAATTAACAGCAATCGGGAATGATTTATATCTTAAAAACTGTTCGATTTTCTTTTAAATTTATTTTCAAAATTCACTAAATTCAGTTCAACGGTTTGCTTATGCCGCGGTTCACTCGATGATGTAGTTTTACATAAACATAAAACGAGAGATAATTACTTCATTTACTTTCATAAGTAAAACCGTATTTTTACGAACCTATACTATGTTGTAGTCCTGGCCCCGTGTTATAAAAAATATCAATAGTTGTTACTGTAGGTTATCTGTAGAGTTATCACTGAGGTCGAGGAGGCAAGTGTCATGAATGTATAGTTTTATCAGAACAAAATGTGTTTCTAGCCTAATATAATTCTGACGATATGACAGATCTACATTGTATAGTATATTTTGGTGTATCGTAAAATTATATTCTCTGTTATTTAAGCATCGTCTTAAGTATTGTCTATCTAATAATAATTTAGTGTTGCAAGAATACGCGTTATTATTGATCTTTTGGGAAAAACAAAAGAAAGTCGACAACAAGTGCGTTGTCTTCTCGCGTCCGGGAAGTGAATCACGGATGTGAAATCTAAACTTTAATCTTTATGTTGATAAACACAAATTATGCACTTTATTTAAAACAGTCATACATATTTAACGTAAGTATTTTTTATCGTTAAATAAAATGTAACAAATAGTTCCTATAACATAAGTTGTCAAAATTATGTAATTATTTTCACGCAAAGTTAACGCATTCAACACATTTGGAAAAATGGAACAACGAACTTCCGTTCAAATGTTAATTTGGTACATATTTTTAAATTTGGAACATGTAAATTTACCGTAACCATAGACTAGACGTTGAAGTTATTTTTTATCTGTAACGATTGACCTACGAATTCATAGATTTTCCGCCATTTCTAAAAAAAACATACATTTGTTTAACTGATATAATACCAATAAGATAAAAACACAAAAGAGATGCAGTTTTTGTTACAGCTGTACCTTATAAGCTAGATGAATTATTATTTATTTACGATTATTTGAAATAGTATTATTCTCTCAAACCATGTCATATTAAAATACAATGATGTACGTCACATATGATTTATGTATTAAGAGCCCGGGGGAATAAGAAATGATCTTGAAAAGTCGGTCGGTTTTATTCTGAATTTTAAATATCTCACAAATATAAACTTGGTTAGGTAAGAATTCCTATCAGTTGATGTTGGTCCTGCTTAGTGCTCTGTGTTTACAATGGGTGTTGCTGTTTTGACGAAGTACGTAATAAAGTTTTCCAAGTAAGCTTTTTTATCCAAATTTAGCTCATATTAAAATAAAAAGATTTTGATAATGTATTGAAAGGTTTTTCTCACCTACAGCGTATTACCTGCTCTTGCATGTCTTCGCGAAGACGTTGCAATTATTTGTTCTTCTAACGCTATTAGAGCGTTCATGGTTTTATTATAAAATTGTCCGTTACCCTGATTGTTATTATGGTTAACATTAAAACTCGATTCCGTGTAACAAGTACCGAACTTCTAGTTTAAAACCTTCAGTTGTTTTCAGATAAGTAGTAGATATTTTTTCTACATAAAGCGTCCGAATCGTAGCACTTACTATTGGAGTAAAATGCATACATTTTTTACGCGCGGGATCAAGCATGGTGACGAAGTGGTCAGAAATCGTAGGTTTTGTTTATTTATTTATTTATTATATTGAACAAAGAATGTAAGTACACGACATATGTCACGTGTGACTAGCTGTTGTCTCCTAATGTTTCCTCATTTGGATTTCATTCTAACCGCACATATTTAAATTGTCACTTACCACAGACAAATAATATGCACAAACACAAATAAATATCAAATTGGTATATACTAGGATATAATTGCGGTTGTAATTATATATCTATGTCTAGTTTTACTGTGGATTGATTGGCTAGGCATCTATCGTAATTTGTTACAGCTACTGGAGTTACGTTTGTAATAAGAACTTTTTACTGATATACAAGGGATAATTACATGTATTATCGTGTAATTTTAAGCAGTTGACGTAATGTATAAGAGAAATTATTTACACATCACCTCCGGATCAGACAAAGTAGTCATTAAAACGAATACATCGCTTTATTTAAAAATATAATATAAAAATAAAATAAAGTAACCATTTTTTCATCCCAGACAATGCGTTGTATACGATTTTGTATTCAAATGATGTTTTTTATATTTTTTGTACATTAAATAATTGTCGTTGGTTTTTATGCTTAGAACTTAACAATTTTAATTTCATTATATGATAAACACTTCAATTACTTTGCGCACAAATGCTAAGTGGTATTATATATGTTCTAATTGCAAATATCACTACACATTTGCACTATCAGATTGTTTGTAATGCATTGAACATCCCGTTATACAATGCTTGTCATAATTTATTTCAATTATATTTTTATGGTTTAAACAACATACCATTCGATTTTATTTAATAAGGCACAGCAACAACACATACTAACAAGAAACACAAGACATATATTTTGTATTATATACAAATACGCGTATAGTAACGCACAGAATACAATAACACCAATTTAAATTGGATATTTTAATCGTTTTTGAAATAAAAAATTTGCTCTCTATACTAGTATCTACGTACTTAGATGCAGAAATTATTGTTTTTAGATATACGGTATTGTCAAGTATCATAAGAATACTTAGAAATATATTTAGTAGGTACAAAACCTTTGGAAAAGACCTTAGGATAAGTTTGGAAAAAAATACATTTATTATTTCAAATAATATCGAATCATTTCAAAGTACTGTCAATATTGTTAATATAGTGAACATAAATTTACAATGATTGTAACTCTACATGAAGTATTTTGGCGAATTTTGAAAACAATCTAAATTTCCATACAATAACACATTAATAAATAAAACAGGCTTTAAAACATAGAATATAAAAGTACGCTTAAATTCATAAGAATAAAAACAATAATTACAAGAATATGACAAAATTTAAACGTATCGCAATTGACGATTTAGTGTGAGTGTAATAGTGTGCCTCATTGTTTCAGACATGTAGTGAAGCCACTGTCGGGCTCTGCGCCGTCGGTGCGAGTGGACAATGCCGGCTCGGATGATACGACGGAGTGCAAGCAGCCAAGCAAGTCGAGGCAAAAGAAGTTTCAGCGACACTTCCCGCAGGTCGGGCCCGAGGAACGGGTGCTTAACTGTAAGTATGGCATCTATGTCTACAAACAACAGATTACTGTGTTTTGTCTATAATGTTGTATAGACATTTAGGGAAGCTGTGATGTGAAATAAAGTAACTTAAAGTTCAAAATTAGAAAAAAAATTAAATTCGATCTGGTTAAAGAATATGGCCTTAACAATATTTATATTGTCTCGAATGCGATAACTTTATTTATGTTTTTCACGTTGAATCGTTCATCGATCATGTTTAATAATATGAAAAGCCCTATTCGATTTAAAGATCTAAATGTTCTCCAGGAATTAAGCTTCTTGCTAAGACTACGAAGGGTTTCAAACTATAACAATGACAAATTTTAAATAACTAACATAAAACTTCGTCTGTCTATAACTATACTATGAAAATATGTACAAAATACAAACAAAATAATTTGAAAAATACAAGTAAATGTTAAGATTCATACAAACTATACCCCACGTATTGCTATTGTAAAAATTGCGTAACAGCTAGAAATTCTGAGTTGTCAATGTTAACGAATATTTATTGCGAATTGTCATTCTGCTAATTTTAGTGTTCAGCTGCTGTGAATAAGTACTAAACTAAAACAGCTCATTCTGTTACGTTTAAATTCGGAAAACCTTCATCTTAAAAACAACTCTATTATCAAGAGTGGTATATTTGTCATACTTAAAGTGTAAACACAATGTTTATCACATAATAGGAACCCCGCGGTTCTAACGCTAAATCTTGGCTTTGCTATTTGTAAATGTAATATCATACATGTTTTTATTTCATACATTTTGTCTTATTCATTTATATCTTAATTTATTTTTAATCTTGTGTGACTTTATCAAATAATAACAATATATGGTTTCAGATTATTCCTGTGCACTGGTTGGCGATATACTCCTGCAAGGGCATTTATATATAACGAAAAATTATTTCGCATTTTATTCCAATGTATTTGGTTATGTGACTAAAGTAAGTATATGTTTACTAGTTTTGCTTCGAATAGTTCACTTGGTAGATAAGGCCTCGTAATCATATATTTACATAATTATGTATAATCCCAATTACGAATGTCGATATCTAATAACGTAATACATATTTTAAATAGAAATTTGGAAAGCCACTATAGTTTATTTTAACTACTGCATGCTTAAGATATTAGTGTCTTAATACGCAGTATAATAAAAGCTATTTTTTTTTGTACAAAATATAACTATGATGTTCAAAGTTGCAATCATTGAATTCCGAGTCAAAAATATTTTTTTTTATATTTATAATATTTTTATATACATATAATAAAGGTTGTGCTCGTTCATGGATTTTCAGGCATTAAATCGTCAATTTAAACATTAATTTCTTACTCATTTTAAAACACCTTAAGTAAGTTTTTAGTTTAATAAGCTTTGACTTGCAACATCGGTATATCTGTGAAAGTAAGCAATTTGGACTAATCGCCATACAAATTTGCGTGACTTTCTCACGATCGCGAGAATGAATTTCTCATTTCAGCTTCTAGTGCAACAGAAAGCTTAAATTAAACACAAGGAGTGGGGAAAAATATTGATGATATATATTGTGAGTTAGGAAATAGTAGGTTTTAATATGCGTTAAATAATAAATTCATATATTTTTTAATGTGTTTCGTAATATCCTAAACGTGTTAATGTAATATAATTAAAAAAATGTTTTAAATATAACAATATATTTTATATTCTTTCAGTTATTAATACCGACGTCTTCCGTCCTCCGGATAACGAAGGAGAAGGTGGCGCGGATCATCCCAAACGCGGTAGGGGTGTGCACGAGAGATGAAAGACACGTGTTTGGCTCATTGCTCTCGAGGGACGCCACCTACAAGTTGATGACCCTAGTCTGGAAGTCTTCCATGGCTCCGGAGCTTGCGGTACCGAAATCACAGGTAAGGGGGTTACAATATTATTCGACATATATATTCCCTTTGAAAAGAAAATAGAGTGATCGTCTTTTGTTTGTACCTTAAAAAACAAATAATTATACACGATCCAACTAATGTCTATCTAACCGACCGTTACCGATCGACTCCAATACATATTTTTGTTGATTTAAGCGCCATCTTCTGTCTACGTATGTAAACATTGTATCAATTACCTGCTTTTTTAAGTCTCATTTTTTACTCGTTTTTCGTCAAATCAAAGTTTCATTAAAAGCTTTCATTACTACTATCCCCGATTACGAGATATCCTTAACTCAAACTCAAAATATCTTTATTCAAATAGGTCTTGATAAAGACAGTTTTGAATCTACCGATAAGAACTGGCAATAACATCCCATATATTTCAGTTACTTTAAATAATTAATATAATAAATTCAAATAGTTTGATTGTTTAGTTGAAAACTCCAAAGTTCAATTTTCAACACACACTTTTAATTTAAAATCCAATAGATCTCGTGAGCCATGTGATGAAACCGTATCAAACAGTTCAATATCAGTGTCACGTTCTGCAACTTTATTGTTTCCATACATCACCAATTAGATTAGCTGTTATCGCATTACGCAACATTAGTTTTAGCCAACTGTAGTGAGCTTTATTGTAAATCCCTTTTTATTGACGAATATTAAGTCTTTGTTACAAAGACTTCATGCCAATGTTGACTTCATGTTGGTTGTCGGGCCCCGAAATTAAACTATTAATAGCGTTCTATAAACAACATATGTTTTAAATAAATGTGTTCATTACACAAAGACCGTGCTGGTAATGTAATGTACCATTTTGGTACAAATTATACCCAAGCTCTCTCAATCTCATATGTGATATATAGTTTTCAAGCAATTTTTCATTTTTCTAAATTTTTATAACCACTCTGTTGAGCCACAAAGAAAATAGACTTGATACACTCGGATGAGTGTATCAAGTACAGTAGATAATAGAACTACAGTAGATAATTCGACAACCCCACTCAGTTAATTGTGGGTTCTTCTCAGCTGAGAATGCGCATTGAACCCTGAAGTTAGTTGAAGTAACGATCAAAGGTGGTTGTTAATATTTTAAATTTTAATACTATACATTGTTTTCACAAGATTCAATTGATATGTATTTAATAGATATACCATTATAAATCAACAGGATCTTAGAACGCCGGAAGTATCGGAGTATTCACCGGAGGACGACAGCAGTTCTGGCGGAGCTGATCATGTCGACTCCACTCAGCCCGCTCGACCCGAGCCCGAAGCCATTATGGCGGCAGGTAATTGATTTTTATAGAAAAATAAATGAATTTACTAAAATGTTTAGAGAAAATATCATTTTTGTAAAAAAAAAGTCATTTAACGCACATAAACGCGAATTTATTACAATATTTCTCGAGTAACAAAAGCAGTTTAGTTATTTCCAATTAAAGCATTGTTTCTATTACTATTCTTTATACTTATACACTCATAACAGTAAAACAGTGCACATAATTAAGAAAAAAAAAATACAAACGATGATATACACATACTGATCAATGCGCGAATAAAAAAAAAGTATATAGTATATTTTTTGAGTGGGAGTGCCATGCTGTTACTTAGAGTTTCAGCCGAATGAGCTGGCACGGCCGGAGAAATACCACTCTCTCACAGAAAACCGGCGTAAAGTGATACAATTGGACTTTGTTCATTTTGTACTCGCGTTTCGTTTCCCTTCCCCGTCCTCTTCCCCTACCCCCTATTACCCATTTCCTAATTTTCCTATAAAGGCCGGCAACGCACTCACGAGCTCCCAGCCGCGTGAGTGTCTATGGGCGGCGACTTCACCTATATGGTGGACCTGCTGCTCGTTGCCCCCTCTTCTATAAAAAAAAATATTTTTTTATGAATTGAATTATTATTTTTCTTTCCAGCGAGTGCAGCGGTGATCCAACCAGCGCTGTTGACGGGCACAACAGTCGTGAAACGCGACACTTCCTATTGGCATATGACACTGCTGGCTTTAGCGGCCTTGCTCACCTTCTCAGCTCTATTTCTCACGTATAAGCTGTACTGCGTCGCGTATAGGCCTGAAGTATGATATTATTTTAAATTAATGGCTAATACTGGTTTTCTGTATGAGACAAATAATTGTTTTTAATTGTCTCCTAGACTGGAAAATTACAATATAGCTAACATAAGAAGAATAAAGTCTAGTTTATTAATATAAATATCGCATCTATTAAACTTAAACTCAAAATATTTTTATTCAAGTAGGTATAAAGTCACACTTTATAAAGACACTTTAGAATCGTCAATTTTTACACTACCACCGATTCGGAAGGCAGTCATCTACCGAGAAGAACCTGCAAGAAACTCGATAGCTGCTCTTTTAAAATAAACAATTAATACAAAATTGTGTTACTCACCATTAAAATAACAAAGCACTGTAAGGCTACTTAAGAATTAAACTGTCCCGATGCTGAGCCAATTGCCAACACTTAGGACGAATACTCTCTTCTTTGATCTATGATTTATCTTGACTATATCGTCCTCTACTTTATGGTCCCGATTGAGATCGAGCAGATTGAAAAAAAACTATTTATACGTTTACGTTACGTTATACGTTCCACTTGAATACAAAAATACAAAAAGTTGAATTGAATACAAAAAAACGTACGTTATATTCCAGGAGTGGGCTACGAATGTGTCAAGCGAGGAGTTGTACTCGGAGCTGGTGAGATGGCGAACCCGGCTCCACGGCAGAGCTGCCAACGAGTTACACGCCTTCCTCTCTACCAATCTGCTGCTGCTCACTAAGGTTCTGAATTTCTGAAATTACATCTGTTTTTAAGTCTTACATATTTAGTGGTACCTAATCGCCTGTCAAAACTCTATATGGAACATATAATATAATTTTTTTTTATTGATATTGAAAAGGGTTGTATTAGAGAAATGTCAAGTACTAATATATTTATATATATTATGATACATATAAAGGAGTCCAAATAAAAGTATTTTATATATTCCTATTGTATACAACGGAGAGTACTGGAGAGCATAAGCATTGCCAACATCACGATTGAGTCGGTCATAATAACCACTCACTTTTAAAGAAACACTTCACTGATATTTGCCAGGATTTATTTTTACTATTTGGAGAGATTTCCGTTCCGTACAACTACGTATTTAAATAGTAAGGATGACATTTCACAGCTTAATAAACTTAAAGTATTGAACTTGTATTTTTTAACTTATTTTAGGTCAATTAAATGATGTCTGAACTTAATTATTCTACTTAATTTAATACTAATTGTTGTAGTTGCGCCGATATATATTTTAGCCTAAAACATACCAGTTTTAGGACTCCGTGGAGCCACTAATACTCTCAGATGTTCATAGCATTATATATTTCAGGTGCGACAGTCTTTGGAAGCCCTTTCTGGTGTGATTCTGACAGACATGGCAGAGCAAGGATACGCGGACGTGCCCAACGACACGCTCTTCAGTTAGCGTAGACCAGTGACTGACACGTGATATTCAGTGATATAAGTTCGTGGAGTTGCCGATACCTCTTTCATAGATGGCGCTGTAATCAGTTATTGAATCTTAGTACCAGTCAAACCTTTGAATTATTTTCATGTAAAATTACGTAGAGGCTTTTAACGCAGATGAGTTACAGGTTCGTGCCGTGAGATGGCGCTTAATTAAATTTAGAATTCAATCTCAAATTGAGGTGTTGGCGCTTTCAGAACATTGTGATTGTGTTACATAAGGTTTGTGTATAAGAATTTGTTTGCTAAGTATATCCAAAGATCACCTTTTATTTTATATATGTCGATTTCGCCTTAAAGGCTAAAGCAAGTGTCAGACACGCGCTATTTATAGTCAACGGGTTTCTATATAAAATGTGTTTTTCGTGGTTATTTTGCTCCTACCAGTTAAAATATCTGTCTTCTCAAATACTTATATGTTAGTGGGAATAAATATAAAACTAATATTGAAATAAAGGACACTAAGGCTAAGATTCACAGTCGACTCGGTACTTAGAGCTAGTCTATTTGCACTAGTTATTGTTAGTAGGTTTCGACTCTGAATATTACTCTAGATCCTTAAATCAATATTGAGTTAGGATTTACGATCTGTCAACGTTTGACATCTAAATCTAAAATTTGACTCAATATGTTTAAATTAAGAGTAGCGTCATTCATTTTAAAAAAATGCCTTTTTAGCTGAAATATTATATTTTAACTGTACATTGATTTCACATGAAAAACTAAAAATTATTTAAAAGTATATTTTTTAATTTTATATAAATGGATTCAAATATCCATTAGGTAATTTCAATTTGGGTAATTTTAAATCGGTGCTAGAAATTATAAATACTAACATTCCTTAGTTGAATTCATTCCTTATTAGCATTATGTTGATCGCCACTGTTGCTGTCTCGCTCGCATCGCGGAAGTGTGAGAGGGAAGGCAATACGAGAATCTATTTTATTATGTGTATAGAATACAGTTTGAATTCAGCGATGTTCCAACATAAAGCGATAGATGAAAGTTATCGTTTCGTTTCCTTTTTAAATCAACCGAACGTTTACAAAAGATATCTCGTTTTCAACTTTATGACGTTAAATCGTTTCGAAAATGACAGCGCTTCCATCATTCATATAACTTTTTTAATTATAAGGAGACGTATATCGTGTAACATTCTAATAGCAAAACGAAAAGATTTTAAATTACATATTTTGAAACATGGATAATTTTATTAATTAACAAGAGATAAATTCTTGCCAGTTTTATTTTATATATTATTAATATTTAGTTTGTTGTAATTGTTCTAGTCTTTAGTCAAGCTCAAGTCAATATGTTTACGTACTTATATTAAGAGAATAACGCCCGAAAGGAAATGAAAAATCGGTTTTTAATAATTTCGCGTTTCAGAAAATACAAAATATTCATAATAATATAGAAAAATAATATGAGATTTATTTTTGTTTTGTTGCGTATATAAATATTTTGTTACATTGCAATGTTGCAAAATAAGCATTTAAGTAAATTATTCCAGTTATTGTTATTTTATTTTAAAGCATCAGGGAAAGGCTGTCAAAGAATTCATGAGAATTAAAATCGCTTTAAAGGGCAGTACTGTTGAGGTCCCTAATCATACATACAAGATACAAATGGCACTTTTATAAACACGTAGTATCCAATTACCCTCGTAAATAAAGGTGGTTAAATAATATGGTGGCTTAAAGCTTAACAGTGTTGCCATCATGAGGTCTCGTATTTTACATTTCACCCATTAATTTCGACTTCAACTGTCAATTAAAGCGCTAATTTTACACTTTACAGATTTGTTTATTTTTATATGGTAGGCTGTATCATTCTGTATTTAAATCTGCTTCTTATATATTTTCCTAAATGAACTCTGCTATACACCAAGTTACCACTAAATTAGTGCCAAAGTGGTATATTTAGCTAGGCTGTGTATATTTCCTATGAAAACTAATATTATTGCCAAAGACACCTAGACTAGTACTGTCATACTAGAGGGTAGGTATCATCTTACACTAGTTGAAATATTCAAACAAATTGAATGTATTTTATTAACTTATTTTCCAATCATTGGTTAGTTTTTTTAATGTCAATCTATATGCAAAAATGGTATAACAAGGAATATGTTAACGGTTAGTAGAATGTAGTGTGTTGAAATTTGTCAAATATTTGATATTATTTTTCCTTGTTTTTAAGTGCAATGTGTATTTATTGGACTTTTTTTAACTAATTGTTATGGGTTTATGTAAAATTGGTCACCTGTATATAAGATCCGAAAGGTTTGTTATCTGATTGATGTAAATATAGATAGTAATTTTATACATGTGTTTTATTTTGCAATCTAGGGGGCAGCCCCAGTTATTAATCCTACATTAGTATTGACTTGGCTCTATACATTCATTACTTAATATTTATTTGATTAACATTACATTGCTATCTTAAAATTATTACCCAGACCTTACAAATGGTCATGAAGGATGAAAATTCATATCCAGGTGAGAATTGCAAATTTTGAAAGTAAAATATAGTGTACCATGCAAGAGGCACACCTTATGGACGAAGTCGGTAGTGTTCTCAAAAAAAACCAGTTGTTTCAGAAATATTTAATAAAAATCTTATTTTCTACATTTTTTGTAATTCGGCGACCTATCTCTATCCCTTTTTTTCTTTTTTCCTTTCCTCTTCTTATCAATATCTTTCTTTTCTTTTGATGTCTTACTACTTTTTTTGTGCCTTCTACGTTCACTGCTGGAACTTCTGCCTTTGCATTCTGACTCGGAAGAATTAAGTGATTCGTTACTGCTATATTTTGACTTATTTCTTTTGTATACATCTCTATTTCTTTTATCGTTTGGATATTTTATAGTTTCATGTCTAGATTTATATCCCCTGCTAGGGCTCCTTCTTCTACTTCTATCAGGTTCTGAAGAGTTTACGGATTCACTACTACTGTACTTTCTAGATTCGTTTCTTCTTCTTTCGTCATGATTTCTATCTCTTCTGTCTGATAATTTTCCTTTTTCATTGCGACCTCGGGGAGGACTTTCTTTTCCCGCCCTCCCATAGTTTAAATCTTCATTACTGCTGTACTTAGAAGATTTCATTCGATCTCTACTCCCATTTGATTCTTCTTTAAAATGTTTCCTATCACTTACAGACTTATCTCTAGATTCTTTTTCCACTTTTTTATGAGATTTGGGATTATTTTCTTTCCTTTTGTATTCTTCATAGGAGTCAGCATCTGTGAAGTAAGTAAAAGTAATTGTAATGTACGCAAATTATATTTTTTAATGTGCACAGTGATGTAAATTCAAAACGCTTGTCGCTATTACAAAAGATAATAAAAAAAATAAAATATACCACCAAAAATCCACTAGGTTTAAATTGGTGCCTGAATTGAGATATTTCAAATTTAAAGTAACTATACAAGCTTGCCCATAGAATACTTTTTATATGTGTAAGTTACTTAAAAAATAGGAAAATCTTACTTATAACTTTCGACTGCCGATCATACTCAGATTTTGAGACAGGCTGCATCATAAACTCGCTAAGACTGACAGTTTCCTTCTTGATCGGAATATCCACCATTGCCCGGCCATTATCTTCATCTAAACTCACAACCTGGAAGCAACAAAGTAATTTTAACTGTTTACAAATTTCAAAGGAACAAATAGTATGTGCTTTCAATAATTATTCTGTTATTATTATTTTTTTTCAATTATTGCTTAATATTATACAACATATGTTAATTATAGCCAGGACTAAGTTTTATCAATGTTAAAACTTTATGTATATATTTTTGATATGTATATTATATATAACCTGTCCATAAAACCCTGCATATTTTCCTGTTGTAATTTTCACATAGGCTTTCTTTATTATTGTAAGGTCTTCATTTTCTTTTGTTGATTTCTTTTGATTTTCTTTAACAACTTTATCGGCTCCTAAACCAAGACCCTTAGGACGAAGCTGGGGCGGTTTATATGTTGATCTGAAAAATATATATCTTGAAGTAATTTAAAACTATAAAAGATTTTATACAATGGTAATATTGAAAAATAAACATTTGAAATGGTAATATATGAAGAGTTTAGATGAAATTGTCTGTAACAAATACAAATAAACACAATTTTATTATTTTTCATCGCCTGCTTCCATGTTTGCTGCAAAAAGCAGAGAAATGTATATGATGTCTCTGACTCTTGTAAAGACAACTGAGTAATGACTGACTTAGAGAGGACTTAAAGAGAACTGTCACGTCTGCGCTTTTCCCCAACTTGTGGCCTTAGGACACTAGTAAGTAAATAATGACTGACTTACAATTCTTTTCCTGGTGTCCAGCCCATGCCTCGAAGCATTGCCATACCAAAATCTTGAATTGGCACTGACTCATAATCATCTAGAGTTGACTAAAATATAATAAAATATATTAAATTCATATCATTCTTAGTTACTTTGTGTTTGTAGAATTAAAATACTTACTTCCTTTTTGCCTTCCAGTACAGGCTGTGCTGTTATTGGTACAACCATGGTTGCTGTTTCAACAACTTCTGTCTTATTTGCTTGTTCTAAAAGTTCCCGTGCTGCCATTTGCTCCAAAGTCTCATTATCAGGAGCTTTAGTCTGAGTAATGTTCACTTCTGGCTTCTCATCTTCAAAGTTTTCAACTTTTGCAGCTATTTGCTTAAGTCTTTCTGCAGTTATGAGTGTGTTTGGCTTCATCTGTATAATCAAAGGTGCTTTTTCTGGAACCTCGCCACTAGAATAAATACACATTTAAAATAATATTTATTAAATCATACATATAAGCATTCATGTGCTTATATGTATGACTCATGTTAAGACAAATTTGAACCTATATTTTTTCATTTATATTTTTCTACTTGTAAACTTCATGAAGTGAGAGAACATTCAAGAACAACTCTTGCTACAACAGTTAAAAATTAATTTTATTATTAAGCCTTGTACTAGCAAGACACTTACCCAACAACTTTTATAGACTTCTCTTCAACACATTCAATGTAGTCCTTTCTCTCAGCAACAATAGGTTTATCATGCTTTTTAGTTTTCATAAATCCGAATGATATTTTCTTAGTCTCCATTTTGAGGCTTTCACAATGAATTTAAAATATTTTTCTAAGAAACTTACGTTTTATTATAATTTAAATAATAAAATACCTAAAAAATAACATAAACATAAAATGACTTAAAAACATGTTAGACTGGAAAATCCGTTAAGTCATGATTAAACTCAGTTAGATATGTTGTAGGTTCACAATTCACAACAATAATTCTATTTCTTTTGAAACAGTTAATAATATGCATTAATCACAAAAGGCGAACACCGCAAAAGCAGAGTAGAGACGGCGTGAAGTCAGTAATCAGTAATCACTGGGTGATTGACAATTAACTACTAGTCACAAAATGCCCAGTCGGACTTCACATGAAAAATTACAGAATACAGTACACTCCACAGACTAATGTGGCATGGCGTACTGATGACTTTTTATTTTTCGTGAAAATATATAGTGTGATGAGTTACTGACATAGGATAGTAACTTTCATTCGTTTTATTTTTAATAACTGACATGTATCGAAATTGACTATTAAAATAAAAGTATAAAAATCATACCCAATCTATTTTATTTGCTACAATTTATTAATGAATTCGCTGCAAATACCTAAAAATGAGGGGGCTACAAAAAATCATTAAAAAAGAACGCTTCAATTATATATTTTTGCGAAAATTCCAACTTTTATAATCTCAAATATAGCTTCTATTCCATATACGTATCATATTATTTTGATGACTATCATATTTTTTTCTTTCGCAGTGAAATGTTTGTTTAATTTAATTATTGTATGTTTTAAACACGTCAAATCAAAAAGCACAATTATTCTTCGCGTAAAAATAGTTTGAAGTTTTGGTTTTATTCTTTAAAATCGTAACAACAGTGCAAGCCAGTAACTAAATCCGTTAAATATTGTAGTACCAGTAATTTATTGTAAAAATTTAGCATCATTTATTTATTTTTTCGTTACGTTTTTGTTTGTCAGGTTTAAAGCATTAGATTTTTTTTAATGAAATATTGGGAAAATAATGCACACTTGTTGGTAGCTCTCAGTACGTGATTATTATTTAATGGCAATTTCCTGTAGTCCCCAGAGTAAATAGCAATTCGGGTCGGTCGTGTTGAAGTCCCAAGATGGGATTAACCAGGCATATACTATACAGCGAGAATTATTCATACTTGCAAGGTTACTAATTTGCATGTTCGGTTTTAAATCATATGTCATTAAAACTAATGATATTTTTATATTTTTCGCCTATTGTATAATAAATTCTAAATAATCAATCATACATGTTGAATTGTTTTATTCCGATTTTGGAATCTTTTTTTAATAGATTCGTTTATCAAATAAGAACAAATTCACTAACAAACGATATCTATATTGATTACAAGAAAATCAAAATACAGTTTCAACCTATATTATAAGTGTAAGTATTATATAGATTGGTTTGTTCATGAAAGGCAATTATGCAGAAGTTTCTAGTATTAAGGGTTTCCGGTACAACTGGACTCTACTCAAATAATTTTACGCTTGAGATACTATTTGTATAAAGTGATTAAACATGATCTCTGCTTTATCATAAGACTGTGGGACATTCAGCCGAATTCATTTAGAAATGATTAAGCAAAGTTCATTATAGATGGATTGAGTTGGCTAAAATTACTAATATAAAACCATTAATCTACTTAATGAATTTTGATGAAAATCTGTAAAAAATAAAGTTAAGCTATACAGTTAAGGAAAGCAAAGCTTTCGAACTTTATGAAGCTCTTGTAAAAATCGTAATAATACAAATTTAATCAAAAAAGATTATCACGATACATACATTTACAAATGATGTTTTACGTGAGCTGAATACGTGCGTGAAAGCTTAAAAAGATTAAAATATAATCCAATCTTCACTTATATATCGTACAATTTTAATATAAATTTCTCACTACACTACTTCGTATTCGGTGATTGTATTCAGCTTTCACTGTGCTTCCCTGTTTGCAGTTCATTTTTAATACAGTCCTAAATTTATTAGATAAATATATATTTAAATGTCAACTTTATTTTCTTCGTACTCTTTAGAATAAAATTACTTAATATTTTTTTATGTAATAATTATTTCATTTATGCAAATTAAAATACAATTATAATAAATAATTAAGTAATTTGATTAACAGTAGAGTCGTCTGCGTTCATTAAAACCTCATTTTTGTTCATCAGAAATCATAGGAAGGGCCTTCACTTAGCTTCCTGTACGACAATGCCACGCAATGCTTAACAAAGTACTTTACAAACCAAAAATTGTAAACTATTTGTAGACCGTAGTTTTTTCTATTGTTAAACAAAAAAATATTCATACAACAAGTTTAAGTATGAATATTTTGTTTTATTATTAAGGCTCCGTTGAAGGTAAGTGAGCGTGAATATAATATTAGGTGTTACAATTTTCAGACGTCATTAGATTTATGACGTAATCAGTGTTATGGACTCATTTCATATTGGATATTATTTCGTATATTTAAGTTAGTTGTGTTTGTTTATTTTCCAACAAGACGCTGGTTTCAGTTATGTGTGCAAACGTCGTGTTCTTAGGTTTTATTTAAGAGTAATGTTAAACCTAATTAGGTTAGCTTAGAATAATATCACAATTAGAATGAGTAAATATTTGTAATGAATTGTGATGGCAGAAACTAAGAAATATTTAAGACAATTTAAAATTTAATGAAATCCTTTGCATATATAAAATTAAATGACTCACATTAACTATGTGTTAAAATATAACGAAAAGAATTTGAAACTTTTAATCACGATCAGAGATATCTAAATTACGTTACATACATTAAACATTTTTAATATCAGCATTTCATTGTAACGTTTACGTATGGTCTTGTATTAAATGAATATATTATTATTGAAACAATCCATTCAAAACTTATTTTCTTTTATCTCTAATTAATAGCCAGAACGAGACTACGTAATAAGTTTCTATCTGAGAGAAACAGAAGTCGTATAGCCAGCAGTCTTGGGTAACAACATTAAGGATTTAAACTGATTTTACGGCGTTTAAAATCCCCGTAGCGCAAAGTAGTTGCTTCCCGTCTGAGGCAAATCGTGTCTTCACAGAATATAATAATATTTTATAGGTAAACAAAAATGTTCCCAGTTAGTTCACTTTACAATTCATATGTATTATTGTATGAAGTCACCTTTAATAAAATATTACGTGCGTATTTTTTAACCAAGACGCAAGTAAAGGAAGTTACATATTTATAGTACAGTAGTAGTATGTAATTATTTTATTGTAGAAAAACACATTTGTATCAAAGTGACGTATAGTAATACTAACAAATGTTACATATAATTTAAAACAAACATTTGTTCTTTATAACAATATTTATGACAATACTAAGTATATCACTCCAAATATATTAATTTTGAGGTTTATAATTTAGATCCGAAACAAATTTTCATTACAAAAGCTTACAAATTTTGTATATAAATAGGAAATAACAGTTTTTAACCTATCACATTCTATATTGGAAAGAACAATAAGTCTTAATATTGCATTCCTACTAATTAACGTGAAACCCAATTTATTTTCAAGTGGCACGAGTGAATATTAATATAGTATTTATGAATTATTTATGTGTAGATATTGGGAATTGGATTCAATTTTATCCCAAACAGCATCCCTGTTCTACTAATTTCTTATGCGCATTTTGATTGCTAACGAATCGCTTGGTAAAGATTTTTTTTTATGGATTAGGCAATTTTTAATTTTCTTTCAGCACTCTCTAGATATATACTATGCGGTATCTGTTCTTTATTGAATTCAGAACTCCTAACTTAATCAAAATTAGTTCGGTTAACTGTACCAACCGATAAGTTCTGCACAAATACATTACTTAATACTTACACTTAGTGGGTCTTATTAAAAATAATTAATCAACAACGACTTTGATAATAACGTTTGTATGTTCTTGTAAAGTATAGCAAAGAAATATAGTAATGTCGACAAGTATACCAGTATGTTAATCTGTATTAAATACGTATGTTTTATTGCTTTAGTGATTTCTTAATTTCATATAGTAGGTTTTATTGACAAAACAAAATTACTCTTTGTGGAAAAATATCTGTCTCTTTAAATATTAAAAAATAATAATACTGCTCTATTATTAACTGAATAACGACTAATACTATAGTAACAGAAAAAAATAAAATTTCACAACTGTCAAAAGGAACGGAATAGAATTTATTAATAAACCAATTAATTTGGTTTGGTATGTAGAGTCAAAAAATACTATAAGTTTTTGATTTTTTTGAAGATTCATAAGTGTACCATAGTTACCTTTGTAGATTTTGATTTTTTTTTAACAAACGTAAGTAAATGGTTTTCTTTTATTTCAGTAACTGTCGCGTTATCAGGATTAAATTACTCTTAAAAGTGAAAGAAAATTATAAATAGCCGTAATAGAAATTCTGTTATAACAAATATTGTAAAATTAAATGTCTTTTTAATAATTATTATATAATGTATAAAATATTATATTCATTCAAGGTATTGATTTGAAACATTTTAAAAATTTGCGTCGCTTCAGAGAGTATTCTTTGTCTTGAATCAAGAAAAAGTATGGAGCGGCACTCACAAAGCGTTACTTGCATTTTTTTAATATGGCATACTTGTTTTCACAGTCAGTGATACTCGTATTCATGCCGAGACGAGAGGTTAGTTCGCGACCCACTTTGCTACCTATTCTTAGACTAACTGTGTAATGTTTTAATATCTTAGACAATACTAATTACTGAGTATTCATAATTGATTATTCAAACTACTGTCCTGTTTACTAAACATTCAAACAACTGCTCTAATGTCAAAATCTCTTTATTCAGTATGGTACATTGGACTATTTTGAAACGTCTTAAATCTAAATTATGCCTGTTCGTACAGGCAAAAAACTCGGCATGTTCTAGCATCGAATGTTAGAAAACTGAATTGTAAAATATGTAGTGTAGCAATGATTGATATATTTAAGTGAAGACGTTTTTGTAAATTAAAAATAATGCATCACCTTTAGAATTTTGTGACGTCTATCGGGGTGTTATCAGCACAGTTCTTATTCTACATATGTTAAACTGAGATTTCTTATTTAATAATTGTTAAGATGTGATAAGAGGTCGTTAGTTATAATATTAAACAAAAATCTTTTAAATGTGTGATGATAATTGAAAAGGGAATGGTTGGGGAAAAAACCTACACGTCGAAGTTATAAATGGTTTATTTGAGCACCCGCGCTCTTTGGTGGCTGACGGAATCCTCGAGAGTACTCTTTACATAATACTTATATACTATTACGTTGTATTAGTTAACTTACTTACACACTATTATTACTAATCATGCACAATTGGTTCGATGCATTACACGAACAAAACCATAAATAAACTTCACTTCACCAGGTTGAATTTAATAAAGTGTTCGTTCAGAAACACAAGCCAAATATTGTAAACGAAACAACCACAATAATATTTTATTTACCAAAATTCATTATCGTCTTATTTACAATTTTCCAAGAATACTGAATACGATTTGCAAACAGCAAAGTACTAAGGATTATTCAAATCGGCCCGTGAAATAATAAAGAGGCTGGCAGAAGTTTACAGCCACAGAACATAATATTATTATACAGAGGTATAATGTCGCACCTTTCTATTTGCAAGCATATTGGATTCTCGACTTTAGGCAAAGCTTATACCACACTTTGATACGCCAACAGAATTGTTATTGCGCGAGAATGGCGCACGTCTTTGAAGTTTTTGTATATTTTTACTGTGAGACGGCTAAACGTATGTATAATTCATTGTTTCAATTTGTTACAAATCGATTTTAAAACTCAACGAAATATAAAAATGTCACACATCGTTATCCAGTTTATTTCTATAAGTGGTAAGTTAATATTTCGTTAAAGAGTAAATAGTATATTCTAAATTAACTTCGGGAAAATAGGTAAGAACTAACTTTTAATTGAACTAATCTTAAGATGACATTTTTCAATGGACGCTTAAATGATAGTTACTGTTTAAAAAAAATTAATAAACTTATATTTCATAAAGTAATCTACGGTTTTACCCTAGATTTTTTGTTTAAAGCCTTTAAAAACTATTAAATCACCAAAATTAATTAAAAAGTTGTCAAAGAAAAATTTGTTCAAAATTAAATACTTGAAATGAATGAAAACCCGTTTTAGCAGTCTTTGGATGAGGATAAATTTTATCGGCCTAAATGTTTCGGTTATATAAGGATATAACGGAAACTAAAGTTACAGAGGCTTAAAAATATATATTTTTTGATTAAAAGAGGGTAATTACAATTCGGACAGTCTACGTTATGCCTGTTGTATGTATCTGTATATGTATATGTTGAATGTATGTTGTATATTTCTTTAGAAAAGGCCTCATTTATTGTAAGAGCATAATATAAGCGTTGCTTCTTCTCTTCATACTAGACCGTATAAGATAAATATTTGACTCGAAGTTTAGCAAGAATATTTTAATATACGTTACCAAAACACATCAATGTCTATTAAAATACCAATGAAGTGTGTAATTAAAACCATAACACTATCAAACATGGCACGATTCACTTGCGAACTCGTCAATAAGACCGAAAGCAATAAATGGGAGCGATAATTCCTCGTGCCAGGAATGAATCCAATTTACACCCTTTGCTAGGCGGCATGTTAAATCTCCACGTCCATTTCTCGTGAAAAGCGTCACATTGATACAAATTATTTTCAAGTCTATGCAATTAAATACATACACCAGTATATTCAGATATATTAATTGTTGTGTCTTTGAGTAGTTCGTTTTTTGTTAAGTTTGCGTGGGTAGCGTTAAGTTGGAATTAAATGAAGAATCAGTCCGTCGTTACCGGCGTTTTATTCAGACGTTTCAATAACAAACCCAAAGCTCGTTAAAGTTTACGCACAATTACATCAAATGATACAAAATAATCAACACGAATGTATTTTTTTATAATATAAAAAAGATCGTGTGTCAATAATGCTATGTTATCTAAAAATATTTATATCATTCTATTTTTAGAATATCCGTTTGCATTAACTAATTTATCTGCTCGTTTGCCTATCATATCAAGAAAAAGTAATTAATTTAGCTTTATTACACTTAAACGTCTGTAAATTAAATTTCATTAACTATCCAGTTTGTTTCCAAATCAAGAGCGTCGAACGTAATTAGCCAGCGAGAGAAAAAATGCTTCTTCCGTGCACATTTGCTATATAGTGGAAACAATAAAGATCTTAAAATTCTTGCTCTTTTGTTATTTTAAATAATAAATTCAAAGTCACTACCCACGTGATTATTTTATTACTTTGTCATAAATATTATACATAAATTGAGATTGTATTTTATAAAAGGTTCAAATGAAAGTACAATAAAACATTTCTTAGACGAAAGCCTTTCATAGAAAATGTATACCCAGCTGAGATTTAGGTACCCTTATATTGCCTATAAAATGTTGTAAAGTGAAATCGCTACTAAAATTTCGTGATATTATTTTTGCACGGTTTGACTGGGAGACTGCGTTGTATTGTCTGGACAATTTCAATTGTATAAACACAAAGCAAAAATTGTTGATAGGTAAACCACAATGTTATTCTGCGCTTTTTAAACATATAAAAAGATTTCCAATGAGATCATTTTGTAAGTTTTTTTTTATAGAAGAGGGAGTAAACGAGCAGGAGGCTCACCATAAAGGTGAAGTCGCCGCCCATAGACAGTCACGTGGCTGGGAGCTCGTACGTTGCCAGCCTTTTAGGGACTGGATGAGTACTTATTTTTGTTTTTTATACCTAATAATATTTCTTAAAAAATACACATTCTTAAAATAGACAAATATCGCTATGAAGGCTGCCGCCGAACGCAATGGAGCTTGAGGGTGCGTTTCCGGGGCCTACGGGAATGTTGGGGAAGCTATAGGAAATAGAGGAAATGATTCAAGGGACGAGAAGGCTGTTAACTAACAAAAATATATTTTACGGAATGATATCGCGAGACAGCTTTTAGTATAATAAATTAGTGGTCCCCACTCCGCAGTAAGCAAGAAAGATCTTCATTATGAAACATCAATTACGCGTAAAAAAATCCAGCACTCGTAGGGATTAAGGAAATTATCTTCGTTAAGGAAATTTGTTATTCTTGTATAACGATATCCGGCAAGGGGTAATATTTTTTGGTAAATAATATCAGACATTTAGGGCCTCTTAAGGGATTTGTCTATGCTGATCGGGCGTTTGTCAACCGATATGCTAATCTGAATTCCATCACCGGACGTCAAGGCAGGCGTCTGCCACGGTAACGTGTTGCGTTACAAAACTGAGCGTTCTTAAGGCAGTGCCGCGCACTACCTCTTTGTGGAACCAATTGCCAGTGCAGGTAATCCCGACCCTTAATGATTTGGTGCCTTCAAGTAAAGAGCGTACCTCTCCCTTAAAGGGCGGCAACACACTTGCCTCCTAGCATTGCAGGTATCCATGGGCGACGGCTAGCACTTTACTCAAAGTGAACAGCGTGCTCGTTTGCCTTCCTCTTCTTCTAAGAGTGCCACTCCCGTGAAGGTTGGCAAGCTTCACCGCTGCCTCTCCATCTTTACTATTGCTTCATAAAAAAAAATTAACGAATACAATTTATTTCTATGTGCTTGTGACGCACGTTTGTTTAGGTGCCACAAAGGCCTTCCATAAGCAAAGGGAATGGTATTCTTTTTACGAATATTTTCATAATAGTACTCAATATATATGCGAATTATATATGATTCCGATAATTCATTCCAAATATGCTCAATGTATTTATTAAAGCTGTTTACATATAAACTCGACACACTGACAATAATACTCCAATATCAATTCAAGCATTGTTATGTATAAGTTGGAATCATGATCCATCTATATTAATGTAATATGATTAATACATGTTTCTCTTGTATATAATGTAATCAAATATTAATTTTCCGTTCAAACCTCAATATCAATTTCAATATGTAATAGATGCTACGTAATATTTTATGTTATATTTTATTAAATCATGTATTATCGATGTTAATTACTAATAGTATATTGAGGGTAGGTTATACATTCTATCATTTTTTTATCATTTTGAATAAAAATAATTATAATTATTAAAACTGCCTTTTTTAATATTAAATTTTCAAGATTTTATATAAAAAAGTAACAGGGATAAAAAATATCCTAAATTTTGATTTTTGAATATTAGGGCAAAGTTAAAACAAAGTTAAAAAACACATTGATACAGCCTTCGGTGCAAAGTTGTGAAATAAGGTTGCCAGGGAACGAAAAACCTTTGACGATATACATACAGGGTAAAACTTATGTGAAATATCAATGAATAAAGATTGACGGCATATTGAAAAGGGAAAATAAATTTAAAAAAGTTTACATTTACCACTATAATTTATTAGCTTTGTTGTAATTTATTACAGATTAGCTTTCCGCCCGCGGCTTCGCCCACGTGTAATTTGGTTAAGTATATAGCGATTTTTAATGATCTCGAAAGGGCTTTCTTTCACGGGCTAAAATCTTGTTACAATTGGAATTATATATAGCCTGTGTTACTCAGGGATGATGTAGCTTTACAGGATCGGATGATTCGGGGAAATCGAGGACAACTTTCAAATTAACGTACAGGCAATTAATATTCTGACAATTTTATATTCTGATAGTCATCTTCTTATGTGGAGGAGCTGATGATGGAAGGTAGAACTCCTCAGCGGTTAAGAGTTGAAAGAAAATTCTTATGAAATTATGAGTACGAAATACGTACTTGTGAGGTTATTACTTATTAGCTTGACCAAATAATAAAAGGTAAACCACATTAACGTTAAGGACGTAGGTGGAAAAATGGATGCGGACGAACGATAAACGTCTCTTCACTCGTTTCCTTTTACTTGTTTGTATAGGTAGTGTTCACTCAAAATAATCATAGGGTAAAACGTTAATGAAAGTTTGAACTGCATCGTAGTCATTACACAATGAAGCATCTTAATACCGCGATGGATATATTTGGCCTAAGTAGAAGTTCTTTAAAAAAAAACTAAGACTCAACCTCGCACACTCACTCACACAGCAACACCATTGCACACACTGATACACACTCACACACTAAAATGTTTGTACTACACATAGTTCCACTTATTCATGTGTATATATTATTTTATTTATTTCTGTTCGTGTTTTTTTTTGTTATTCTTTTTTCTGATCTTAGATTCTATTTCCGGTTCAATATTTTAACCTTATTTTGGCTTTATTTGTAATCTATTTTTATTGTGTAAACAGTTTTTGATAAGCTGTATAGGTTTAAGAAATAAAAAAATAAAATAAATCTAGGTTGATGACGAATTTTATCAACGCCATCTATCGAGCACATTGTTCAACACTTCAACCGCGCCCGCGCGCACTGCGTTATTCGTTATTTTTGTTACCTCTCATAAGTTTTAATATTAAGATTAACTTATATTAGAACATATTTAACAATATTTAACTAATCAATCAATATAAGTGTTTAAAAATTTTGAAGCAGTGGTTGAAGTAAATTTTCAATTGACCATAATCTCTTTTTCTCTTAACCAATTTTGACAAAATAACTTTTGGCAAAGCTCCCAATTATATGTGATCCAACTGTGAAAACCGCGTTCAAATCCGTTCAGTAGTTTTTAAGTTATAACGTACCAGACAGACAGACAGACAAGAATTCCAAAAATGGCTTTTTTGGTTCCTATGACTCTTCTTTAATTGCCTCCTAACAGTTTTTTGGAAAAATATTTAATGTACAGATTTTCGATTTTTACTGTCTTATTATTAGTATATAGATGAATCTCATATTGTTTGTATGAGTGTTGGCACTTTGTAGAATGAACAGTGCTGAAGATTATTTTAGCACTTTTCTAAACTTTAAAATATATTATTATAACTCTGTATATAATAATATATTTTAAATTAAATATATTTTATTAGTTATTAAATTTAGTGGAACTGTTTTGTTAGGTCCTTGTAAAACTTCATTTATTAGTTATACAAGCTATTGGAAGTTAGTCTTAAGTTAGGCCTAACTAATAAACTTTTATGTTTAAACATAAGTTAGGCATTATAAGTAAGGCTTAAGCCTTACTTCAACATAACTTATTAACATAAGCACTTTTTAATTAGATTAGGAATACAGATTTTAAAAAACTAACCATAAATAGTTAATATTTATAATAATAAGACCTGAATAAACAATTTAAATAACTAAAACACTGAAATAAATTTAAAAAGTAATTGGTTCTTGTGCACCCATAATGCTGGCAGCATTTTATAGAGAAAACCAGCAGCTCTTCAGTCACCGGTTCTCACTACCAGGCGCCTACTTAATACTTTTAAATCTATATCTTACTACTTTATTCAAAGAAACATTTATTGCGCCTATTATTTATTTATATACAGTTCATTGTATAATTATTATATATATATAATAATATTATATATAATTATTTAAATGAGCTGAGCAATTGGACTTATCGCTCTACTTTGTTATACTAAAGCTGTATTTTCTAGAATATTCGAGAATTAATCGTACAGAGTTGAATACGTTGTAAGTGTAAAGAAACATGTAGACAATTTGAGTAATTTCTAGGGGTTGAAGCGTGCTTTTGAACTTTGCCCCGACACAGAGAGCTAGTTTCAAGTAATTTTATTCATAGCTTTCAAGTAGATACGTAGTTATTTTGGCAGGTCTTTGAACGAAGTGTGGACTGTATTGAACACAGTTGTTTCAACAAGACTCAACTGACAAATTGATTATGAATTCTATGATTTTTTATTAGATTGGGTGGCGTATGTTGGGTGCCTAGAAAGACATTCCACAACCTACGTATACCATTTGAATGAACGGATGCGTTGCCAGCACTTACGACTTTATTATACCTTAATTGAACTTTTAATTATTCAATCTTTCTTATAATCGTATACAAAGCTTAGCACATTTTTATAGAATTTTATTAATAAAAATATGTAAATATTTTGATTAATAAAATGGATTAAAATTTCGAATACAACCCCCAACATAATGACCAAAGGCACTATAACTGCTTAGGTTACGATATAAAACAATATTACCTAATTTATCCTTGTACAAAATTAATTCCAAACATTCTAACTTATAACGAACAAGAAGGAAACTTGTGATGAGGGTCAGTGTTAATAGTGTTTGAAGGATATTATATTTTGGATTTTCCTTCCGTCACTTTACATACGACTATTAAATTAAGAGGTCTATTATATTTGAGAAGACTATATGATAATTGAGAATATACTAACATAGCTCAAAAATTACCTATGATGAAAACATATCGAGATAGTAATCTTCTATTAAGTACTACATTTTTTATTATTAGTACCGAATTTTTTGTTGTTGTTTTAAAAAAACTTAAGTTTAATATACACGTTTATCAGAAACCTGAGCCGTTAAAAATAAAGCTATAGGAAATTTTGTAAAAAGAAACATTATCCGAACAGGCATTAAAGCGATAAAGCGCTGTTTACCGCTATGGGAGTTATAAATAATAAAATTCGCTTATCCGACCAAAACAAATATAAATCGGTAAACGCTTAGTCAATAAAAAAGGAATTCCAGCGTTATTGCTTTACGCGACGCGCTTAACAATAGCCCACTGGCGCGTACCAGAAATCGAAAACGTATTACTTGAATGAAAAAAATTCAGGTATTCTCAGACACGCGGTAAGCCTTTGTTCGTCCCAATATACCTGGACGTCCACAGATGAAAAATATTTTCGTTCCCAACATATTCCCAAGCGTGTTTTTGGTAACAGATTGCAAAAGCATTCGGAATGTTGGGACAAATGTTCCGTGGATAGTAAATGAGAATTTGAGCTCCAAATGCTAGATTATGAATGTAATAATGGACGTATTTACCGAGCTATGATGTACCGAGCATTTGGCATTTAAAAACAACGTTCACAAAATGACTCGCGATCCGCGAATGTTTATTGCAATAGTTTCGTGAACTTCATGCTAATTTTGGTTGACTCAACTTTTAATTAAAGTAAACTCGCAATATAAATAGAAAAGTCAATATTGGGCTCATATAATAAGTTAATAAATTTGAGTTATGTGAGGATACAGAATTTTTGGCGTGGGCCGATCGTGGACATATTAAAATGAGAACAAACTAAAAGGACTGAGGAATATAAATGTAGGATTGAGCACATGAGTGAAACTTGAACCTTTTCTGAGTACATTATGATTGATGGTTCCTTCTATCAAGGAATACTGTAAATGCTAGATGTGACAATATGTATCCTTCAAATAATAGTAATTTATCGAAAACCTTATATTATCACTTCAAAACAAGGAGTTTATATTATTTATCGGCTGTTGTGTTTACTTAGTTTCGATCGTATATAATTTTTGATCTATTATATCAAGAGCATTTTATTTTAAGTGTTGCAGTAGCCATTCTAGCAACTTAATGAGTTTCGTAACACGATGTTCTAATAAATGGTGTGTTCAGAAAAAATAACCCGTCTTTCAATTCAACTGGTAAAGAATTACTGCCGATTGAAAAGTCATTCCATATTTAAAGAAAGGCGCACGAAATTAATAGAGATCCTCTCTAATATCAGCATCTTCAGGGTTTAATCGCCACTTCAGGCTCCAGATAAATCGCTCCGGCGGGAATCCTATTTGATTATAATCGCCTTTTATAAGCTTTTTCCGACTTAGAATTAAAGTGCTCCTCGAGATATTCGCCATTCCACGCTCTATGGGTTTTCAAAGAAAAAAGTGCGATTATATTATTGGTCCTTCGATCCGATATTGGTGAGCGATTTAATCTTGTCAAACTTGGGTTCCGTGTTATGAAGTATCGATTTGGTGTAGGGATGTTGATACTGGTTCATTTTTAAGTTAGATAAATAATCTTGTATGACGTGGTGATTGATACCTCCATTCATTCATACATAAGCTATGACTAAAAGGATAATCCGATTATTCTTAATTCATGCGTAGCAAAACAACTGAAGTGTTATCGAGCATATCGTGAGCTTTGGCCCGTATTAACGGCGTTTAGGGAAAAACATGTAAATTTAAAATATATTATACATTTTATATTATAAAACATTTGAACATAAAAAGGAGATAGATATTTTAAGACGTTAAGTACAATTTTATTATTTACCTTAACGAAAATTCGCATTGTATGTAATTGTTATTAAACTAAACAATATATCTTGGAAACTTGTGGCGCGGTCTATGGTTATTTTTAGAAGACCGATTTAAATCTTTTAATTTATTTATGTGTTGAAGATACATAAATAAATACTCTGTCGGTCTAGTCAACTTATGCAGCGTTTTATTTGATTAAATAATATATGCGAAGATATTGTTTATATGATTTTTCAAATCATTCGGTAAACTAAATATATTGAATTGGTATGACAACGTTAAATGACAACGATGCTTAGTTAAGTAAAAAGTTCAAGAAGCATACGCTAAAGCAAAGTTTACTTTATGCGTCATATAATATGAAGAGAGGAAAGCCAGTGTTTGATATTCAAGAAACCAGAATGCATTTCGAGCGAAGATCTTTGTTTTAAGTTTTCTGCATTGTTTTCTCGATGCGAAATCCTTGCTTATGCAAATTTTATATACGATATTAGCAGAACAAAACTAGATAGAAATGGCCACTTTGCATTCGTGAATTCGCGTATTTTTGCGGAGAGCAACTTAAAATCCGAAACATGTGGTTGTTTGCGAATTAATAATGTAAATAAAATGCAAAGAATAAACATTTTCAGTTAATCCCGCTATACAAATATGATGAGCAGCTCTGTTAAAATATTATGAAAGATTTTCTCTTTTATTTCCAATTGCCTGGATTGTTATTTGAATATTGCCTTAAAAATCAACTACCCTTGGTACGATTTCCAACGAAATATATTTAAACAAGTTTCTATATCAGATAAAGTTTTAGTGTTAATATTTATAAGATAATCTTATAAGTCAGTATAAAGATTCATATGCCAGTATTCTCTTCACATTAAGATTTGAACGTTTTGGTTTCAAAATAATAATAACCTAAATAATTTTGAATTACAGGCGCCCTTTCACAGGGGTAACATATGAAAATCAATACCAAAAAATGAAATTTTAAGGTGGTTGACTGGGTGAGTGTCCACACCCTCAAATAAGCAAAGAAAACTGACGCGGCCAAAATAAGTATATAGGGCAAGTTTGTTTGCGCGCTGTTAATTGTATTGGCAGAAATAATATCTGACATCTCAATCAAATGATATCCTCTCAATAATATATGAACAATGTATATAAAAAATATTCAACGATATACGAATTGAGATCTAAAATATACCAGTTATGAGCTATATTGGCTTTACTAGCGAGTGTTATTTAACACTGACAGATCTACGCCTCTATACTCGGCGACTCGCTACGCGCTCACGCGTCAAAGTATTTCAAGCTTTTTTTCATTTTTCGCAACAAGAGCTCCCATACGATGTATAAAAATCGATGTGCTTTATTTTAATTTTGTAGCTAAGCTTTAAGTTATACGGTATTTCTTGCAAGGTGTTGACTGTGCAGATTAACTACGTTACTATGTTATATTAATCGCTGCGATTCTTAGCTGTAGTCTCATAATGCACTGTTGTAACTATTTTTTTATTTATCGCTCACTTAGCAAACTAAGTTAGATATTACAATATAAGTTAGATGAAAAAAATATGGAGAAGCATTACAAAAAGGACAAAGACCAGTGCGACCTTTATTTTTATCCATATTTTTGTATCCTCCTGAGCGCTAGTCTAGAAATGTGGTGCTGGAGGAATGGCTGGCTGGAATGCTGGAGATATCCTGGACTGAATTTTGTTCTGTGTCTCGATGTCTCGATACTCCAGGAACTCTGCGTCTATCTACCATAGTAAAATCTCACATACTAGTAGTCCAAGGGAGAGAGGGTACTAGACCGCGCAGCAGATCAACCAGATCAGGACCGAACCGACAGAAGGATGGCGGGCCACAGTGAGTGAAGATACAAGTTAGACTCATTAGTCTTAATTAAGGCTGGTCTGTAATTTTAAATGTTTTGTCTGTGTGTAGTCAAGTTATCTAATAACGAAAATAAAACTGACACGTTCGAGTAGATAATTTAACTGCAGAGTTTACGTAACGTAACTAAACCTAAGAGTTAATAAGAGCAGTTATAACCTTTGATATTCAAGTCTCAACACTCTCTTTACTTTCATATCATCCATCAACACCGAATATAAACTGCTTGGCATATAGAAACTAAATGCAATATATATCTGATGGAGAAGCTAGACAAACTTTGCACCGAACCACCTTGAATAATAACAGATAGTTATTTAAATTTAAATGTAATAAAGTACTATCGCACTTTCTACCTAAGCACTTCCTTACTAACATTTAGAAGTTTTGCTATCTCTTATAAGCATCCGAGTTGATGGTTTCATGTTAAAACTTCTTAACTCATAATATGAGGTCAGTATAAAGCTTAACTATAGAAACTTTTATAAAATTCAACTTCTTAAACAAGTTTATTAGCTTCGTTACTTTGAAAGTAATAAATATGGTAAGTTTCTTTATTCAATAGACTTAGTATTAGGGTTTTGGTGTTTACAATCTTGTTATCCTAGAAGAAAAATATCTGCATCCGTTTGATCGATGACATAATGTCTGTTGTTAAGAACAAAACCTAGGACATCTAGACTATGCGCACTATTAAATGATTGACGATTTTAAATCGTTAAATGATTTCTTTATTACAACCCAGAATAGATACATCACAGGAAATCGAACCCAATACCTTTTAATTTAACCAAACTAAGGATACGCTGTTAAACAAACCAGTTTGTTTAACAGCGGAATCAAGTTCTAACAGGCTTCATGCGAGGCTTGGCTTATTAATAAACTATGTTTTGAGATTATATATATCGTCGCAAATTAATCATTTGCAATGCCTTATAGTCAAAATGCAGTTTTCGTTGTAAAATAGAAGAATAAATTGAAGTTGTCTGTATTAAGCTTAAATTTCACGCGGCATTACCACGAAAACCGCAGCATTACAAATGGGACCTTGCGGGACATTATAACGACTAGTTTGTGGTGTGTAATATTTAAGATGTTATAAAATACGGTATGTCTTTATATAACTATTTCACTTCTATAGACGATCTTTGTCCTCTAAATATTACGAATATTTAGAGGACAAAGATCCCTTTAATATGTCGGCACTTGGCTAAGAATCGGGACAGTTTAATTCTTGAGTAGCCTACAATGCTTTGTTATTTTAATTGTGGGTAACACAATTTTGTATTTATTGTTTATTTGAAAACAGATAGAATAACTAGAACAGAAACAGGTAGATGACTGCCTTCCGAACCGGTGGTAGTGTAAAATTTTTTTGAGTTTATTCCCAAACCAATACGTCATCTTACCCGTTAGCTTAGTGTGAGTTAATAAACGCACGATATGTTAAAGTAAACTTGAATTTGTATGAAATTGTCGGCGTGACGTTTATTCTATTTCATACCATTCATGGTAACTTAAATACCATATAGAAGAGGTGTATTTATCAAAATGATAGTAATATCATCAACCCGTTGACTATAAAAAGCATCGCTTGAGAATCAGCAGGTTTGTTTGTCCATCTTATAAAACTTCAATCTAATATTGTTGTTGGAGATACCGAAGAGAACTGTAACAGCAATCTTATAAATTTGAATGAATTTAGTACAAATCTTTACTGATCGGATCCGTGTAATAATAACTTTGTGCAAGGACTATTATCGTAATATTATCGATTCAAAGTCTACGTCAAATTCGTTATGAGGGTGCATTTACAAAGTTTAATTTCCGTCAGTGCCGGGGATTTTTTTGTTGAGTGTCGCAGAAGTGTGATATATCAATATGAAAGTGACATCCATTTCCTAAGCTATTGCTATTCATAAAAACTAAATATTATTTTACGGTCCATTTAATTGGGACACGTTTTGACTGATTGCTGCTAACTTATCTATACTGTCGAGTTATGCAAATTATATAATTCGATAATTTAAAAAAAGAATGCTTAAAACGTTTAGGCTAATTTGTGACTAATTATAATTAAAGATGCCGTATTTTTACTATCAAATTGTTTCATAGGAGATTTTTTAATAGCGATGTAATGATAAAGAAAATCTTTAAAGCAAAATTGAAATGAAATGGATCCACTAATTAAAGTTTTTTCATTCGTTCACTGAACAAAGTACCGGGGTTTCATTTATCTGCTATGAATCGTTATTCCCAAGAAATTAAGAAAGTGAAAGTCGTCCAAGTTTTAATAATTATTTTACATCAGAGTCATTTGATATCTATAGTGCATTTCTTATAGTTTTTAAATAGAGAATATAAGGAAACTCAAACAAATTAACGTCTAATTGTTGAAATTTACTTATTTATTAAACGCTAATGAAAATGGTTTTTCAACTTCCGGTTAGATCTTTACATTATATGTCTCAATAGATGTCCGCTCAACATTGTCTGGACGTGATCTGAAATACACACTACACAATATTAATATGTCTAGAATTTAAGTTGAAAGCGTAATCTTAATAAGTGATTTAGTAACTTAATACCAATATCCAATATCAGTAATCTTACTACAATAAAATTAACATACTATTTTTGGAAATCATTCCTAACATATCACATATATTATATTTGTCCCAATAATATACTTTGAGAAACAAAGGATACATCAAAAATGAATTTCTAAGATGAAAAATGAATTTTGAATGAGAATGGTTTGATAACACGTTTTGGAATATTCTGTTCTATATTGAATTTATGGCATTATGGCTAGTCTATTGTTATCATTCTAACATTATGTATGTATAACAAATATGACGATTTTCATTTAAATTTACATTTTTTGTATCAAACCAATTCGCTTAATAGTTCATGTAATGGGTACATTTAATATTCGAAGAACCAATCCTAACTTTGACTTTTTTATAAAGTTTCGTTAGCTTCTGTAAACATCGATAATATCTAAATATACAAAGGACCAAATTTTCATAATGTACTTTAATTTGAAATATTTTTTTTGTACTTTATGTACTTTAGTTATAAATATATTTCGTTAATATATACATAATTCGAATATTTTATAGATTCAAAAATAAATTGGAAAAATAACTACTACAAGTTATACCAAATTGTCAGTTATTTTTCCAAACACAAAAAAGGTACTACATAAAATATATTAAAACACATTTCAGTAGAAAGTTCCGAAAACGGATTTAATAAATCTCATAAAGTGATACGGTGTGATGGATAGTGGACTAGGTGAAAAACAGACTGGGCCCATTTCCCAACGAAACACCGAAGATTTATGCGCAGCAGTCGGGCAGGTGGCATGCAAATCCTTTAAAAATACATGCACTTACTCGTCTAGTGACATAAACATTTAATTGTAATTGGCAATTTATTTCGGCTTATATTGGGTAAACAGCCTGACCAAAGTCAACGTGAAAATTACGTCACAAATAGACAATGATTTTTTTTCTTTTATACTACTTCCTCATTCCTTTATATAAGTAATTAGTATTAGAATCGTAATAATATATAAACCGATTAAACCTTTACATGTTTATATATGTAGATTTATAGAAAAATAAGATATAGCGTACAAATTAATTCCACTTGTGAAAACTTGCTCAAATTTAATTTTGTCAATTTGAAAATGGGAATCCGAATGTAACGTATTAATTCTCTCAACTCAAAGTGGTAAACTTTTAACATAAAAAAAACATGATAACGAATTCAAATTCAGTTATCGAATGCATTTGAAACATCCTTATACTTTAAAGCACTTTTAAACGAAAGATACCATTTTCATCCTTACCCTCTACATAATCAGATCATATCTAGTGAATTTTGAATTGAAAGTATATCAACCGATTAAGTCGGTCGTCAACCGTCGTTAGAAAGCTTTGCAATTAAGCGACCCATCGATGTTCCACATTCAAATGTTTGTCTCTCTACTTCCCTTTATAGTTGATATAAAGGTACTTAAGTATGTTTAATCTTGATAATTATAATAATATCTCATTATATTTATTTTGTCTATTAACTGAACTGTAAATGATTTCAATATGGTAATACGCCTTTTACGCTGCCTTTATAATGCGGGATAAATATTCGAAGAATTTTCTTCTCTCCCGATGTTTGCACTATATTCTCGTATAACGGGAATTTGTCGGGACTGCAAAGTATTTATTTTCCACCCATTATTTGTCAAGATTTTCAAAACAAGTCTACAAGTGCAATATTTTCCTGGAAACAAAAGTCATTCACGCTTATAATTTAATAATTCTTTATCTCGGAACTTTCGCATCATTCTTTAATTTTCTTTTCCCTATTCAATTTGTATTTCGACATACAATTTCTACTTTCGAGCCGAGTAAACATGGAAAGCTTATTTTTGAATGAAACAATTTAATCTCGGCTCTTGAGATATTGTTCGGGGTTGCATGCTCTGTTTGACGGAATGTTCGCTCAAATATAATAATTAAGTACTCTGTTATCCAACGAATATGCATTGTTTACGCAAGTAAATTAAATGCTGATTACCTTTGGTTTTCGTCTTTGTAGATACTTCATAATATTGTTCAGATAAATAAAACACGAAATATAATGAAGATAAAACATTTATTATTTTATAGAAATATTTCACGTACAGTAAAATAGTAAAGTTGTATAATTTTTCATAAAATAATATAATTAAAGTGACTCTATAAAATCGTGTATAATGAACGCCCTCAATAAGTTTAAGGAAATATCAAATCAGTGAATCTCCGAATTATCTAATATTAAAAGTAGGCGGCATTATGTTTACCCTTTACATATATTTATTGAAATAATAATATAAGGACAAAACATATATTGTGTATATGTATTGTCTATTATAAAAGTAGGATAGTAGAATTATTTCAGTATTAGATGAATGAAAATGTTGTCCGATCATTTTCCAATCCCTTTGTAATAGCGTCAGAAAGTTGGAAACACAATAAAATATCCTTTGTTGAACTAACACAATTTCTGTCGATACAAAGGTACTATCGGCAATAAAGGGACGCTTAACAAGAGCTAGTTACCTCGCCACAAAGAAAACAGGGACGTCTTTATGTTTTTGATGTGCTAACAATATGGTTGAAATTGAATTTAAAGGGTTAGAATGTTATATCATATAATCACCAATGCGTGTTTTGTATTTATTCTTCTATAGACATTTATAATAAATATATAAATTAATACAATTTACAAACTGTCCTAGTTAACACTGCACATTGTTCTACATGTAATTCAATAAAAATATTTTTGATATATTTATAAAATAATGTACATTTTTGATTATATGTTCAATATACTAAATGTATAATTCGTATATTAAAATTGAAAAACAGATATTCTATCTAGAAGGATGTTGACCAAATAATCTGGGCTTGTCTGGAAGAGATCGCTTATTAGCGATAAGTCCGCCCGTTGCTGATGTACCTACTAACATCTATTGACATTATGTACTTTTTCTGTTTTAGTGCAACAAAGTGTAAATAAATGTTACATCTATATAAACACATTCATCTAACCGCGAGTATATTTAGACATACCACAGAGAATTAGATGTGCTTACATTTTGCGTGCAACTCATACTAAGCACCTCACGTATCCCATCTTTTTCGTATATTGTTGATTCCTCCGTTTGCGTGAAAATTTTCTGTAGAACAGAAACAAGTACAATCGTGTCATTACCTCGCCCTCGTGCGAGTCTCGTAGTCTGCGCTTGAACGAGTTCAGTTAAGACTTGAGAGTCTTCAGAAACTAAACACGTACTGGAAATATTGCTACACAGCAAGAATGTTATGTATTTATTTCCGAGTTTAGTGTATTTTAAAAGGTTTGTTAATGTTTTAATCGAATTATTGTTAAGTTATATACGTGGTAATTTTATAATTGAATAGCTTGAATAATGGAGCAAGATGCAGAGGAGCCCAGTGTAAAGGATAGGGAGACGATTTAAAGGTCGCTGGCAAAGCCAGGTCAACGAATAGGAGATATAAAAAGAAATGCAAACAGTCGGGAAGAAAAATTAATAAAAATACTTAAAAACGCTCCTTCTGTAAAACAATATTTTTTGTAAAATTGGTTAAAAGAAAGACATTGTTAATAAAAAAACTCGTGTGTGTGATATTAAAAAAAAGCTAAACTCTGGAAATTGGAAGCCGAACCTGATGTGACCAGACTTTTTATTTAAAGGTAGAATGTAGACATGAAAAGGCAGATGAGGTCGTCTGTAGTCTTTGAGGAATACCATGCATTGTTTTATCAAAATTCGACAAATTCTATCTAAAACTTTTAAGCCTAGCATTTCTATTTTTGTGACGGGATGTTACGTAACATTTTTATATATCAAAAGGAAAATACAACCGTTAACGTTAACGTTATAAAAATACTGTTTCAATGAAAAAAAAATACTTAAGTACGTATATATTTATTAAACGGTATTTCCGAACGAAAACGACTTAGGGTCCTTTAAGAAAAATCGTGCCATTTTCTAAAAGGCCGGCAACGCACTCACGAGCTCCTAGCCACGTAAGTGTCTATAGGTGATGATTTCACCTTTATGGTGTGCCTCTTGATAAAAAATAAAAATAATAAGTACTTTGGATATATATGTTGAGTGTCTCGTTTTTTTAAAAATAGTGTACGTTAGTGTAATCTTCACACTGGATCCATACTATCTTATTTCGTTCCGTTTATTTTAGACAATACAAGTAAACTTTGAAATATTTCATTTAGGGTACTTTTGACACTAAAGTAATCTCTCTTTATCCATCCTATGCAGAATTCTATTAACGTTCTGACAATGTAGCGAATACGTATTTTTCAGAAATGCAAAAACAGGAATAAATATTTCGCTGGAAACCAAACTCACTGTAAATCCACTGAGGCAGACTGCCTGACTATATACATATACACTATTGACTAATTAAAATTGACATTCAATCAATATTCAGTTCATCTTTACCTTGGCCATTCATATAAACAAAATCTATTGCTATTCCAATATCAAAAGCAAAATTCAATAAATGGGCCAGGCATTACAGACTGGCACTAAATATCGACATCAAGGTAGGAATTTTAATACAAATTCGTAATGAATACCCACGGTCTCATTCCCAAATAGGTTTTCGCCGCAATGATACCTCTGGATTTTTAATTTATCAAGATTCGTTTCATTTTCGGTAATACGAGAAATAATGATAACTCATTATATGGATTGAACCATAAATGCGATGATAGTTATCCAAAATTACTTAAAAATATAACGAATGATTACTTTTTAATTTAATTTAATTTAAATTATATATTTTTTTAAAAATGCTGCACAGTCATAATGTAAGTAGCGTCAAGTAGTCATAATAGTAGTTCTGTTAAGGGTGTGGTCCTCAGAGTAGCGGGGATGTCTGATGTGAGTATCTCCTCAAACGAAAATGATTTCAGGAATATTTTTTTTTACAATAAATATCGCAATTATACTTCTTCACGCATGATCTCTATATAACGATTTTGTTTGAAGTCTTTGTGAACTTTTTATATAATAACAAAGCAACAATGAACAGAGTCGTATATATTTATTATTTGATTAAAACACAATTCAAATTAGAAGGGATTTGTACGAGGAATTCCTCGTAAAAAAAATGTAATAGTTTTAAAAGACAAATAAAACAGGTGGCTCAGGCGATAGTTTTAATGCACGCGTATAGAATGCAATGCCTGCATATGCGGGCATTGCCTACCAACATATTAACCTTACCTTTAAAGGTGCAAGTAATAAAATAACAAGTTCAATAGTTTACTTCATTTAATATTGTTAATAAGATGTATAAAGATCTTGTTGTAGGACTTTCACTAAATATCAGAAAATAAACAAATAGTGGTCTATTTGCGTCAATAAAAACTCGCTAATTAGAATCGAGTCTTAACGAAACGTCAAATGAGAATTGCCCCTTCGGAATACGAAATTACGTTGCAGCCTTTTTTGCTTCCTACCCGTGGGGGCCGATTTGTTTTTCGTCGGATGATCCGAATGCTGCTGCCGACTCTGTCGCTGATGTGGTGCTGCAGGGAATGGAGCTTTTTATTCCTTTCTCTGCTGTGCCCATCGGTGGCAAGTCCCAACCTTGGTTCAGACAGTCTTGCAAAATGGCGGCGCGCCGAAAGCTTGAATGTTATCGTACCTGGGCTCAAGCGGCAGCATCACGTGATGTAAATACCAGCGTTCTTAAAAAAGCATACAACTCGGCCTCTAGGTCCCTCAAAAGTGCCATTGCTAAGGCAAAGTCTATTCACATCAGCAGAATTGGTGATAGACTGGCTCGGCTCCCTTCTGGGACACGTGCATTCTGGTCTCTTGCCAAGGCTGTTCAAGGAAACTTCTGTAAGCCATCTCTTCCACCACTACTTGGGGCGAACAACCTGATGGCCAACACCCCGAAAGAGAAAGCCGATCTTTTAGGCTCTCTTTTCGGGTCCAACTCGACGATTGATGACCACGGGAATACTCCACCGACGTTATTGCGGTGTGATACCTCGATGCCCGAAATTGTTTTTCGGCTTCGTGCTGTACGCAAAGCCCTTACTTCCCTGGATATTCATAAGTCGAGTGGACCGGATGGTATTCCTCCAATAGTGCTGCGCACTTGTGCTCCTGAGTTGGCTCCGGTCCTGACGCGTCTTTTCCGGCACTCTTATTCACTCGGCATTGTCCCGATCGCTTGGAAGACCGCCTTGGTTCACCCGATTCCTAAAAAAGGCGAACGCTCTGATCCTTCAAACTACCGCCCAATAGCTGTTACCCCTTTATTTTCTAAGATAATGGAGACTGTTATCAACAGCCAGCTCCTTCGTTACCTAGAGGAATGCCAGCTGATTAGTGACCGTCAATACGGTTTCCGCCGTGGCCGCTCAGCTAGTGATCTTCTAGTTTTCTTAACTCATAAATGGGCAGAAGCTGTTGAGTCTAAAGGGGAAGCACTGGCAGTTAGTCTGGACATAGCAAAGGCCTTTGATCGGGTATGGCACAAGGCGCTTCTCTCAAAACTTCTCAACATATGGGCTTCCCGTGAAGTTATGCGACTGGATCTCCAGTTTTTTGGCCGATCGGAACATCAAGGTCGCTGTCGACGGTGCATGTTCCGACCTCAAATCCGTAAACGCTGGAGTTCCCCAAGGCTGTGTACTCTCTCCTACGCTGTTCCTCTTGCATATCAATGATATGTTGCACTTAAGCAGCCTTCATTGTTATGCGGATGACAGTACTGGAGATGCTCTATATCACGGCCGTGCAAATATTTCCCGGGTTGATGTCGAGCAGTGTCGGGACAAACTTGTATCTGAAGTCGAGACTCTACTGCGTGGAGTCTCGGATTGGGGTCGACTTAACTTAGTCCAATTTAACCCCTCGAAGACCCAGGTTTGCGCGTTTACCGCTAAAAAGAATCCCTTTGTCGTGGCCCCACTATTCGATAACACTCCTCTTAAAGCCTCAGCCAGTATTGGAATTCTTGGTGTCGATATATCGAGCGATGTCCAGTTCTGCAATCATTTGGAAGGTAAGGCTAAGTTAGCCTCTAAAAAGCTTGGTGTTCTCAGCAGGGCGCGTCAGTATTTCACATCAGGCCATCGCTTGCAACTCTATAAAGCGCAAATTCGGCCTCATATGGAGTACTGTTCCCACCTCTGGGCGGGGGCGCCCCAATACCAGCTCCTTCCATTTGATCGCATCCAACGCAGAGCGGCTCGTATCGTCGACGACCCCATCCTTTCCAATCGGCTTGATCCTTTGGCTCTGCGTAGAGATGTAGGCTCCCTCTGCATCTTCTACCGCATTTATCATGGGGAGTGCTCTGATGAATTGTTCGGGCTAATACCTGCAGCGGAATTCCATCACCGGACATCAAGGCAGAATACGAAATTCCATCCGTACCACCTTGATGTCTGGCGCACCACCTCTTTGTGGAACCAACTGCCAGCGCACGTATTCCCGATCCGCTACGACTTGGGGACCTTCAAAAAAAGAGCGTTCCTCTTCCTTAAAGGCCGGCAACTCACTTGTAAGCCTCCTGGCGTTGCAGGTGTCCATGGGCGGCGGTTGGCACATCACTCGAAGTGACCCGCCTGCTCGTTTGCCTCCTCTCACATAAAAAAAAAAAAAAGCATAAATCAAGTGAGTCGGTTCGCTGTTCACCCAATTACTGACGCATCCGTTTGATAAATTCCAATATAGAAAACAATGTACAGCTTAGAGTCGCAAAATCAGTTGAATATTGCCAGTATATTGGATCTAAATTTACGATAACTGACAATCATTTCATGTATTCTGTATCAACCAAGCGGAGTTTCTTGCCTGCTTCTCAACTCGGTCGCGTTCGAACAGGTGAAGAATCACTTAGATTTAATACGTTTCAAAATGATCCTATGTACCTTACTGAATAAATGGATTTTGATTTTGACTTGCCTTGAATATATTGTCGTATATATAAATATTTTATTTTAATTCTTAGTATCCTATATTTAAAGTTGTTAGAAGCGTACATAAATTGAAAAATAATTTGATTTAAATATGTCAGTTAAGTTTAAACAACGAAATCTTTGAAATTCTCTACTTAACCATCAATTACTTAAAACAATTTCAAATAACACAATGAAATAAGATATTAGAGACTTTGTCGACGACTTAAAGTAATTTAAAAAGAAAGAAAAATATTTAATTAAGAGCAAACAAAGTTTCTTAATTACTATATTTACAGCTTCATATAAAACACAGAAAGAGCTCTATTCCTCCAGTATTTAGTTAACTAGGATTGTAGGTGGAAAATTTAGCACAGACCTTTTACGATCTACCTATTAAGCGAAGTATCTACTTATTTCGTTCGGGAAATTGCTCTTCTTAACTGAAATCGTGAGTACACTTACCTACACTTTAAGAGCCAACAATTTAATAAGATTACAAAGTTGAAATATTTAAAAATGGAACAAATTGAACAATTAAATTTGTGGCGTTGCTGTTAATAGGTTACTAAGACCAAGTATAATTTGAATTGCTTGTTTAGTTAATCCATCATAAGTCATCTTTAGTTAACGTATTAGAAAATATCTTTAGCGTGTTTGATTTAATCAATAAATATTAACAGAACGTTTACGTAGCGTCTATTTTCGCGTAGTTTTAATCAGCACAATCAATACATAAACTATGATATTATCGATCCTGTTGCGTGCTAAACGAAGTACTCTTTAAACTTAAGTATATATATAAAATCCTAACCTTAGCGATTGGGGGCTCCAAAGTGTCCGAGTGGTTTCGACTGTTAGAAGGTTAGACCATTTCAGTTGGAAAATGATCACCTTCCTCGACATATGCAAAAGCATATACATATATAGACACATAATGAGATAATCGTAAAAAAACTCGTAATCCCGCACGATGTAGGCTAATGGAATGAGATAAAAACATAAAATGCCAAGCCGCAGTCAAAACGGCAAATCGTAAAAAAGTCTTTTTACAATAAAGCAAGCGCCTAGTGAACCTACCTTATTAAGTCAGCATCCGACCCTTTTATTGAACCCGTCGAAATGTTTATGAAAGTGAAAATGTCCTTAAATGCACCTGTTTGTCCCATTACAGGGGATTTGCCCCAAAATTGTACACAAAATTGTAACAAACGAGTGAAAAATTTGTTGTAGCGACTTAATTTAGGCTCGTAAAACACGACAATTTATAATTTTTCTTTGTTGTAGATGTCACCGTTAATAATTCTCTTTGGATGGGGCTTGCTCACTAAATTATTGTAATTTATGGCACTCATTACTAATATTAAAATTTCACTTTGTTTCTGAACCAATTTTTCAGCATTAAATACCTATATATTTTATAATGTTAGATTAAGAAATAGATTAGGTATAATTATATAATACTCTCACATTGTATTCAATTACATATATGATGAAGAAGAAGGGCCTCGTGTTTATCAGCAGTCTCATAATTAAGATTGTGCTGTGTGTGGTTGTAGTAAATAAAAATAAAAGTCTTTATTAATCCACGTACGTTCATCGTTGGCTGAAAAACACATCATTTTGATGTTAATGGTCGTTACAATATAAAATGCGCACAATCAAATCTGAATTATTCTTAGTTATTCGTTACAAGCATGATGCGTGGGCGCCATCTCGTTCAGGAACACTGTTTTACAAGATGGCTGCCTTTTCTACCAGTGACAATGACGCTTCGCTACATGACAATTGACAACGTTGTCAACCTAAACGTAAACCCCGATATACATATCAAAAACTTTAAATCAGCTTCAAAAGTCAAGCCGATGATGCATGCGGATCTATTTTAAATTTATTAAAATCTTGGCTAAAGAAGTTTACTTAATGAATGTTTTTGGGCACGGCCTCAGCCGTAACATTAAACAAGATATAGTATTACATTGATTTCAGGCGTGTGATTTTGTATGTTATCAGGCTATTAGTATGTGTAACATCCACATGTATTTTTAACGGTCTCCGGTTTTCCGGTCACAATAATCACCCTTATTTGTAAGAAAATCATGAAGGGATAAGATGAAAGAAACAGGCTATACTTAGTCTTGCCATAAATATTGTTATAAAGAAAAGCACGATTTTTTTTTATACGTAACATTTATTCCTTTCATAGTGAGTTAGTTTAATACATCAATATATAACTATTAAAAATATACAATGTTTATTCGAAGTGGTCTCCATTGGCTGCAATACAGTCTTTTAAATGTTGAGGCCAGTTATCAATAGCAGCACGAACTCTTTCTAGAGGAAAATTCTTCACTGCCAACCGAATGGATCGTTTTAGGGACTCCAAATTATCATGGCGTTTAGAGCAAGCCTTACTCTCTAAAACTGACCATAAATCATAATCCAATGGATTTAGGTCAGGACTTGACGACGGCCAGTTTTCAGTGCTGATAAAGTCCGGAACGTTAGTTTTCAACCAAGATTGGGTGGATCGAGCTCTATGACCCGGTGCCGAGTCTTGTTGAAAGCACCATTCTTTGTTATTGAACATGGTGTTAGTTAAAGGCTTAACTACCGTCTCAAGAATGGTATTTTGATAAACTTGTGCCGACGTTTTAATACCTTTTTCACAAAAATATGGCTCAGTCACCCCTTCATAGCTAACACCCCACCAAACCATCACTGAAGTGGGATAATGCCCACGTTGTACTCTGTTTACTAATTGCGAAGCTTCTTTAGAGCTTCCAGCATAAATACGGCCATTTTGTTTATTAAAATACTGCTCAATTGTAAAAATTTTCTCATCCGTAAACAAAATTTTTTTGTGACCTCCCTTTGCGTACCGCTTAAGTAGTTGTTTGGATTTGACCACCCTATTCTTCTTTAAATTATCAGTTAAGAAGTGACCAGTACGTCTCTTATAGGCTGCAAGTCCTAAGTCATCTTTTAATATACGCGACATGGTTCTAGGAGCTATCTTCATCTCCCGAGATAAAATCTTTTGCTTACGGACAGGATTTCTTCGAATTCTTTCCCTAACTGCTTTAATCACCTTTTTCACACGAACGGTACGTGGACGGCCAGATCTTTTTCTGTCACAAACAGAGGAGGTATCATTGTACCTATCAATAGCCCGGTAAACAAACATTTGACTAATACCAAGCGGGTGGAGGGTTTTAAAAATTGCACTTTTCTCCATACCTACTTTATGTAAGGCAATCACAGCGATTCGGTTCTCTTTATCACCCCACTCCATTTTAATATAACAAAATATTTAACAATATAATGGCGCGAAAATAAGAAAACACATCAAGCAATCATATAAAAATGACAGATTCCAAATTCAAACGTAATATTTTCTTTTTTTGAATAGTAACAGTATTTATGGCCAGACTAAGTATAATGCAACAAATTACTTCTATGTTCCATACAACTAAATGATAATAATACCACAATGTATGAACGTATTTGTTTTCGTTCCGTATTTGCATCCGTGATTACGTAAAACATTTTATACGTAATATAACAGTGGAAACGTACGTAGCGTCAATTTACGAGCGTGTAATATTGGGACGATTGCCGTCTGAAGCAAACGAGACGAGAAACGCGTCCTCTAATTTATGAGACGTAATATTCTAAGGCACGTCTACCTTAACCTATAAACGAATATGCTCATCGCCGTTATCTCTGTGAGAAATTTATTTCCGTCCCGAGTTCGGATAACTTAATCTGCTAAGAAGCTTTTTTGTGTTACAAAATTAACAGATAAAAGTTTCTTTCTTTATCTGAATTGCTAATATAAAATGTACAAAAATATGCTGCACGTATTGTTCTCTCATGTATCTAAAGTAAACAAATTTTTGTTTTATAAATGTTGACCGTACCGGGGTTCGAACCCACTTTTCGGAACTCTAATTTAAGATTAAAGAAAAAAAAAACATTTTACGTGTAACATGAATTGCTATCAATTGGCAATTAAGCATGTAACGATGGATAGGATCGTGGTAGATTAGTAATTAAATATTTCTTATAACAATTAATAAATAACAGTGTTGTAATTTTGAATAAAGAATGTTCTTTATTCAATTAGGGTGACGTTCAAAAATAGTCACAAAGACTAAGAGAGTAAAGAAACTTAGTGGGGTTGTCATTTTCTGACGGTAGTTTTTACAATTGCTAACTGCAGTGATTGACAACACAACATTTTTAATCAGAACAAGTCATGTTCAAGCAGCAGTATTCTTAATATAATATTTTTTTATAAAAGTAGGCTTTTTCAGTGAATGTTCTAATAACAAATTCAAATTCATTAATTGACAAGTCCTGGCTCTCTAGAGTAAGTTATAAAAAGGCAAATCTTTAAATGGAGGATCTTTCTATGGAGGCTACATGGGTATGGGTACAGCAGCCATCCAAATATAGCCGACCAAAGGCTCAGCGCGACGGTTATTGATACAGCTAAAACCTGCCGAATTTTTAATACTAATTCATGTACAAAGTAACTAGCTAATTTCCGCTTTTAGATATTATATATATATATATATATATATATATATATATATATATATATTCACTACATTAAAAAACTCTTTCTATGAGATATTTGCACAGAATCATGATGTTAAGTGTGATTATTTAATCACATTTCACACAGTACTTACATTCACCATAACCAATTCCGTGTAATGTTATATATGGATTAAATATTTAGTCATGTGGTATGTTTATCCGCGTATAATTCGTGGTGAAGCTTAATTTCGTATTAATAATATTTGGCTCACGTGGTTTGTATGATTATACATATAGCCAATAATTTAATCTAATAGTTATAATTTAAAAATATACATTATTGCAATAATAATAATATTCGATGAGGTTTTACTAAACGTTAAAACGTTAAACATTTGTCTTACAATTATATACTATCAAGAGTGTATGAGAGGTAGGCCTTATAGGCCTTCAACTCACTCGTAAGCCTCCTGGCGCGGTAGCACATCACTCAATGTGACCAGGCGGAACACATTAAGCGATGTGCTACTAATGTAGGTCTTAATATAACATTAAAGTTAGATTTTTAAAACTTATAAGCTTAGCTGTCTTGTGTGACTTTGTTGTGGTTTTAAACTAGGTATAATATGGCTAGTATACAGCGCAATGAATTATATGCTATTAGATATCGACATATATGAATTTACACGAATATATATAATTACGAGTGTTTGATTCTCAAAACAAAAGAAGTTGTTTATATCACAAATAAAACACGTTCGTTTTCAGGGGGAATTAACTCTGAAAAGCGGGTTAGGATTAAATTGAGTTAAGTTGATAATAATATCCGGGAAATTACCCAGTAATTGTCACGTACCGAACATTAGCAAAGCACCAAATTAATCCTGGCCTTGTTATGCAACATACGTTCTAAAGTGCAAACAATGGGTCTCGATTTCCTAGCAAAATCTTTATATTATCATTATTACTCTTTCCCTGCTTTATGCGCCGCATAATTTTAGTCTTATTTAAATCTCATACGTAAATGTAGGGAATTAATTTATAGTATCTAACTCGGAGAAACAGAACGCAAGCGTGACATCAACGCCGACTCAACTTCCAATACGGATGAGCATATTAATATAGGTACTCGTACCGAGAGGAGTGTCATTAGCAGCCTGTTTGCCGTCGCGCCGCATCACCACCACCACAGGGCTCAACCGAGCCCGAGCCAGCATCTACCGTGAAAAACTCCTGCAGAAATTGGCTGCCCCGGAATGGCTGAGCTTATCCCTGCTTAGCCATTCCCGGGCAGTATCGGTTCGATCCTGTAGGCTCGACGACGTTGAGCTGGGTCATTCAGTATTGGGAGGTCGTGCCGAGCGGACGTGTCTGTTCCAATCTGTTTTTTTAATAATAAACCTGATTAGTGAAATGATATTGTGTAATAATATCGCTACACAATGTGTGATCCTGACAAACGAGTAGTCATCCACGCTTAATTCAGCAGTCATCCGGCTGCGACCTATTATTATCATCATAAACTTTTAAACACTTATATTTGCGTCAATATGCCACTTCCACTTACATAGACTTATACATACCAAATCTTCTAGAGAGTCCAAAATGCGACTGGTATATGAAAAATATGAAACGAAACTTTTCACTGACGTTGTTTAAAATAATTTAGATAATGATTTTAAAGTCTAATGGCATACTATTACTGTATTAAAGCATATTAGCTAGTCCTTTCCAAAGAACAAAATTACACAATACAAATTACAATTGGAAACCTTAAAGTAGCTCTTTAGTTTCAAACTCTTAACAAAACAAATTAATGTTCGCTTCTCCTGTTAATGGTATACAATTGGATACTAAAATATACCGTTGTATGCATGTATTTTGTGTTGAGAATATCCGAGGATAATAATATTTCAGCCGGTAATTATGCTGCTACTCTGCCTAATGATGTGCAAACGTTACAATGAGGTACGTTCTAATGAGGTTGACATAATATTTTATATTTGTGTATCACTTTTGGTGATTTAGATGACAATCCAAATAAAATAACTAAGCAGAACTAATAATTGATTAGCCCATTGAATTGTTTTTTTTTAATTTTCTTTTTATTCATCAGTTATGCATATGTTCGAATATTGGATGACTCTAGGGATGCTTTCTTTCATTGAATGAACGAGCTTAATTACACACTTTGAAAGTTCCTATGGCAGTCAGCAGGACGTGGTTGAGGTTGTATGTTTTTATAAACCTATCTAAAAAGTTGATTACATATTTTTTCATTTCAAATTCACTTTACAAATTAGCTTCACTGTGTATTGTAACAAAAAAAATTGCAAAAATGTTCTCATATTGTAAGTCATAATTAGGAAATTGAATAACTGAAACAAAAAATTAAACTTCATTGGTGTGAATAGTTCATATTGTTTGTATATTGAACATCTGTTTAATGGTTCATATCAAATATTCAGTAATGACCATGATAAAACCATTATTCTGATTATTAGCCTTTACAAAGGACGATGTATTGATTTTCTAGGAAATTAATTTCCAGTAAATAACAAGTTTTTTTATAAGTTTTCACTTATAACGAAGTTTTAGAAACTAATCAGAATCCACTTAACCCTGAAACTAAAAGAGTCAAACAGAATGGAAACAAGCAAGCAATTCGGGGAAGAGTACATACATGAGACCTGAGGGATTGTCGATAGAGTAGTTGGGAAAAAGATGCAAATAGTGGAACAGAGTGGGGCCGAATTCGTTTTCGACTTTCCGGCTTATTGTTGCTACTTCCGGAAAATGGATTCGGCAAATGGAATGGAAAATTTCTTTAACGCCATCTTGTGTGAATGTGACATCAATGTGCGTATTAACATCCTGTTTTTGAATTGAATCTTAAGGATTATTCTCAAGATATGCTGGCAATTTCGTTTTAGTGGCGTTTTATTAATATATCCTTTAATTTTAAAATCAATTATTTTAATAAATAGTACGTACTATCGTACAATAACATTATTATTCTTACCAAAGTTACTTTGATTAAATATTAAGTTATACTGCGACTCGTCGAATTCATATATTTCTTTAAAATATATTGAACTCAATATTGCACTTAAGGGCCTCAGATGCTCAAGTCAAGTGAACCTATAACTTTAAAATTCAAATTTTCTGTGGTTGGCAAATTTATTATATACCTCAATGTATTTTAAGTAAGAGGAACAAAGTGCATAGCCCATAAAAACACTTAAAAAAATTTTATAAATAAAAACTCAAATATTTTGCAAAATACTCGTGACTAAGCTACACTCCGTATTATCATTGTGTAGGTGTTATTGAAGATACGTTCAATATAAGTACAGCCTACTTCCCTCGTTAAGCCTCTTTATAGGACGCCGGAGAGCGTCGTTTAGTTTTTAATGATCGTTAGTGCACAAAGCATATGAAGTGGTCGCATGGTGCATGAAAAAGGCTTTGAAATTGTTAGAAACTATTAATCACCACAAAATACAGGAGATATTTTAATTAAAATAATGATGTTGCCATGGCGGAGGATGAAAAGATTCTTTTATAAGAAAGTTCCGTTGAAGTCTTTGAAAAATCGTTATAATTGTCTTCTATGAACAGGTGTTTCACATTTATTATTTGATAATGATTTTTTTAAAGAAATTGTTGTATGATTCATATTTCAATTGGATATTTAATGTAACGTATTCATACATTAACAATTACACCATAAAAACGATATTTAGTGTATATAAGACAAAAATAGATAATAGGTTATACATATATATTACACGATTAAAAGTTGCCAAAGTAAGTATATTGAAGTAATATTCATTAGCTTATTAGCTGTTTGAGTAATTATGAATATGACTGTGAATGTGTCTGCTAGAACTTTTTCCGCGTCTACATGTAAAAGGTAGTATACATGTAGTAAGAATATATACCGTAATATGCTTTAAGAGTTACAGAAAATATTCTTTCTTCTTTAAATTGAATTCTTAAGGGTTTAGTCGAGTTTGTAATATGAAAGGCTTTTTTCATACTCTCTATGACAATATCTATTAATCTCTCAAGAGGATTATTAAAGCTATGTATACAAAGTATTAAAACTGTACAAGCGTCATGATTTTAATATAAAATATAATATTAATATAATTTTGAATTGTACTTGTATGTATGAAAAAATCAATTTAATATTATTATATATAAGTATCACGAATCTCATTTAAATGTATAGTTTGCATTAACAAGTTTTTAATATTAATATTAAAATACATATATCTTATAACTTTTGCGTACGTAATTATGTAGTTTTATTAAGAATTGTGGGACTAAATAAGTAACTTTTTCATTTAAGTTTCAAATACTTGATACATGTTGATAAAAAGTACTATATAAAGGTTTGTATTTTACCGTATTGTAACATATCAATAAATAACATTATATAAATTACATTCTATTTTATAAACACACTAATTATTAAATAAACACAAACTTAACTAGTTATATAACTCATATAGTAATTTCAGTTAACAAGTTTTCCATAATGAAGTTGTAAGCCGAAGATTGCAAGTATTTAATTTGAATATATTAGTAAGTATTTCTAACGTGTTAAATTCTAGTTAGATCGAAGAACGATCCAATATCCGCGTAAATTGCCTCGATTTTCTAATTAAACTTATTCGACTGTGATGACGCTTGCAAATGAACCAAGTGACTGCGAATGTTATTATTTAGGACCTTATTTTTTATACTCAAGTTAAACATAGTACTTACCGAACTTAACTTATACGCAAAGTAATAATATAACTAACTACTTGAAAAATATACGTATTAAGTTAAAAAAGTATAAAACGGTGAGAAAGGAGAGAAAAGGTCGGATATGCCAAAAAGGTAAAATCTTCAATCACTGCGTTTTGCATGGATAGTGTCGCCATATAGTTGCGTCTTCTGTTACTTCATAGTCTTATACAACGCATTTGATTACTAGAAAGCAATATGCTTACTTGTATATATAAAATTTTAATTTATCATTAAATTAGCTTCAAAATGTACAAGTAAATAGATAAACATGACAAAACATTCGTCAGGAAACAAGTGTAAAATAAGAATAAAATGCAGTAGGTAGAGCCCGATAGCAAATTGGCAAAATAGGCGAATCGAAATAGCATGTCGTGTGTTGGAAATACTTCGGTAAAATTTATGTTTATGAAATGTAGGAACGGACACAAAAATATCGAATGCCCGTTGTAATATTGGTGTTTGTATGTGTTTTATCGATTTTAAAACTGTGATTCGATTTCTGTTTAAAAAACAAGTTTCTCTCACCAAACAATTGCGCATAGTAAAATCCATCAACACTTATGTATTACTGCAAAAATTAATCCTGAACCATATGCCTAAGTACCTCGTCAAAATTAAAAGACAGAGTTATATACATTTGCAATACTACAGGTATAAATATTCATGACGAAAGCTTGTCTAAGTCACCGTTGAGAATTTGTTAAACCTAATTTCGAGTTGGGGACGATATTGCGAATGTTTAGCTGAATATATTTAAATACGTAAGTATTTAATACTTTTAACGTATCCTTTATTTTCCATATATAAATAATACAAATGTAGCAGGTACTTGATTAAAATCCATAAGCTCCCCAACTAGTTGCGGAAGGACGTTGAGTAAAACGAAACGCACATTTCGATTTGTCATTGCCTAGCCCAATCACAGACACGCTATACGATCCGTCATTTCGTTTCGCCAATCACAATCGAACGAAATGCATCAACGTCGTCTTTTATTTTAATTTTGTATCCTCTTGTTTGTAATATATATTGTAGTGGTTAAGCGTCTCAAAGCGAATAAGATATATTTACATACGATAAAAATTTATTCATAAATTTATATTTAATAATATTTTCTCCAAGTTTTCATTGCAATACAGCTATTCAGGCCTGTTATAAAGCATAGCCTGATGAAAAATGGAATACTAAACGGCTTAATAAGTCAGCATTTCAAAAGAACCTTTTCGCTGGCTCAACAAGGAGCCGTTCTAGAACTCGTGACTTTCGCTAAAGTTATACGATATACACGTATAACCGTGCGGTACATTTACGTATGAATATTGGTTTTTTGCCTATAATTTAACTTATTAATAATGTAGTTACGGTTCGTTTTGATATAGTTATTTATTTGAAGACTTACTTGTTCTTTATTTAGTAATAAAATTTATCTCTGCTTCTAAGGTCGTGAACTTATGACCGCTGTTTCGGCATGTATACAGTGATGTAAGATAATTTATAATACAAACATAAATATTGAAAGGGTTTCCTAATTAAGAATGGGATACAGACATTTTAAATTCAACCTCGACGTCCACGTACGCTACGTTCGGTTGACTCTAACACACTAGCGCACTTGCAAGCGTGTAAATGACACCCGTCTGTGATGGTCTCTCGTGTTTGAAGAAGTGCAAGGGCCTGGCGGGCGTGTAAACGTTAATACAGCTCGAGCAGTTTTGATTAATTTTAACTAATAAGACCGCAAGTTTCAAAGAATAAAAGCCATTAAAGATTATTCAATGTTTTAAATTTTTAGACCTATAATATTATCAACTATTGAAAAAAAAATCTGTTTACAGTTTCTAACATAACACAAAATTCATATACATGAAATCACAACCACACATTAGTTGTAAAATAATCCGGAGTTAGCTTAGTCACTAAAACAATTTAACAAGACATACAAACCCAAATCAATTTGCAAGGTACTGTGGGTGACGGGCGAGGCACGTTATAATTTGTACCAGAGAAGTTTGAGGGTCCCGGCCACCAACTCGATATCTTCGTCTCATTTACAGTTCTCGAACAGAATTGTCATAGCGCTTTTCTCATGTTATATAAAAAATTTACATAGTTAAAAAAATAGCCTAATTTACTCTTTAATAACTGAGAATTTGATGTTACGAGTGCTTTGCAGTATTAACGCTCTATCAATAACCAATAGAATAAGAGACGACTGTTCGTATCTGGCACGGCTGATATAGTTGCCTATAAAGAGGAATGAAAAGGAAACTTTCTATAAATCTGAAGTCTGAGTTGTATGTTCTATTAATTTTTGAATTCATGCAATTCTTAAAAGCCCGCTTAGTATTAGAATAAATTAAGGATGATTCGCGTTTGATTTGCCGTATGTCTGTTTGGTGCATTCCTTCCATATATGCTTTTTACGCTTGAGTCCAGAAATATAATAAAAGTATTAACACCGGAAAGCTGGCAGCTGTTTCAAATCAATATTTCAATTATAGTGTTCTACTTCTTGGACGCTTTTTTAGTATATTTTTAGTACAGTGTAATAATTATTATGTGAATATTTTTTCTTGTAAAAGTTGTTTGAATTTTTATTGCTACGTCTTGTTTGGTTTTTTAATTTCGCTTGCTTAATGATTTTTAACTCAAAAACGTCGTAAATACTTCTCTTTGTTTATATTAGCAAGTCAGTTGGAGAATTCTTTTTTATAATGAAAATTTAGTATTAGTATAACTTTTATCGATTTTTTTTAAATTTAGATGTCTTTTAACATGCAATATTGTAGAAAAAATTAAACAGTATGCAATGATCAAAGGTTGTATTAACTTAATAATAGTTAAGTTCTTAAACCATGTATGAGTAGAGAGGAAAACTTTTTAAATATCTATTGAGCACTCTTTCTCATAGTAAAATTTATATTGAGCAGAAATTCACTTCTGCACATAGTTAATCACGCATCCATAATCAGGGTACGAAATGAAAGTGACAAAAGAAGGCAATCTACAAATAGTAGTGAGGCCGCCATCATGCCGGGGCTACGGAAATTAAGCGACCCATTAATCCTTCACGTATCTACGTGGAGAAGTTACTGGTATTTATTCAGCCAAACGTGAATTCCAGAAGGAATCGGGTATTGAATTAAATGTTTGATTATATTCAATGCCCAATTATATGCAACATATTTTTAAATCTTACGAAAACTTTATCATGAATGAAATGAAATCCAGCTCAATGAAGTTAGTGGTCATAAAGTGTAAATTTTACGTGATCAGACATCGCGCTTGACACGCGTGAATTTTTAGGTCAAAGACATCCTGATTTTATCACAAATTCACCTGACATTTGCGCACATAGAAAATAAATCATAAACGGCCAGAGCTTAACATATAGATCTATAGTTGGAGTCTTTATAACTTTGTGCATCTATATATATATATCCCAATTATACGAACGTATTGCTATTGAATTAGCCAACTAAATATACCAATATTACCCTGTAAATATTTGTGAAGTTCGACTTAACCGCATGTTTATTATTTATTTATTCCGGACTCCGTATACTCTGTAGTCGACATAAGAGATATTTACTAAGATCTCATGAGATATGTACTTATACAGCTTTTCGATTTCATTTTGTAATATATCTTTTTATATACGTTACATGCATGTTTTAAAAATAAATACTTTACAAAGGAACTACAAGTATGGACGAAATAAATGTGATAAAAACATAGACTATGATAGAGAAAACAATGTCAGAAATGTATGATTTATAAGCTAAAACATTTTATATGAGTAATAAGTATTTTTTTAATAGTAAATAATTTAACGAGGTATTAAAAATGTAATACCTTTTAGCATATGTATGGAAGAAGAATAATATAATACGAAAGTCCTTTATAAGCATCAAGTCTGTTAATTGTTGTTGAGAATTGATCGTCTCAATAATTCCTTAATTATGGAAACTGGAAGTATTAAATCTTCGTTTAAGCACAGAATACATAGTTTACATCAAAACTCAGGTATTTCGAACAGCTTTTAGTTAAGAACGAGCTTATTAATTTGTTGAGTAACTCCTTTAAGTCTATTCTAGGACTTCTCAATCGTTGGTCCGTAGTAAGTTACTAAAGTTTGAAATTGAATATCTTTTTGTATTTTCTTATATATTTATTGTATAATTAAGTAATGTGTGTTAATAAAACCTTTCGACTGCCACCCCTGAACTCTTCGCTTAACCTCAACATATTTCATTACTTTATTTTCATAAAATATTACTTACGATAAAACAAAAATGTTACTAATGATAAGATAATGGCGCATTTTCATTTGATTAAAAGTCCCTTTCAACAAACAAATTCTTTAATTCCCCATTCCCTGTTCTCCATATTCTTCGTCGTTATTGAATTTACGAGTCGTAATTACAATCCAATATCGTTCCGTTCCGAAAGGAAATTCAAGTTATACCCGATATGGCCCGAATCCATGCGAATAATGATTTATTAATATGTATGCGGATTCAACGGATGCCTGTGTCATCTTTGAATTGATTTATATGCGAATTTCAGGTTGTTGGCCGCGACTCACTATATTTGGGTATTATATTTTTTTAAGAAACATATTTCATACACGAGTTTGATTTATAATAATTAGGTGTCTCATCAAAGAGAGTACTTGTTAATTAATTAAATAACAAGATTTAAAGCGATGTTATTACAAACTACGATTTTGTATTGAAAATATTTGTAATTTGTAAATTCACTTGCAACAACAATATATATGAAACTGAGTTTAACTGCTTAATCAACATTATCTCGTGACTATTTGAGACAGAGGCAAAGTGATTTTTTTCTTTTTAAAACAAATAAACAGTTCACTCGCATAGCGAATTGTAAGTTTTTTTTACATTTACATTTTATTCACAAAGATAAAAATGGATGAAAAAAATACCTTTGCGCTGTAATTCAGTATGTATGTATGTCTTTATGTAAAATGTCAAATTCTACTCCTAAAAGCTCTTGATAGAAAACAATATCTTATACAATACATAAAGATTAGATTAAAGTGATACTTCTATATGACACTAGTACAGGCGTCATAATACTGTTGGAAGTGAAGAAAAGAGAATTGGCTTAAAAGAGGAAATAACAAAGTATTGTTTCCTTACCCCTTCTTCTATGTTTAAGTAGGTAATGTAAATAATTTTGAGTCAATCAAGATTTACAACACCTACCGCCTTAGAATTCTTTATAGATATAGTTTTTTATTCTTATATGAAGGATTAGTATTATAATAATAATTCATACGCTAATGCGGAAGTCATATATTTTTCATGTACAAGCAATACGTTGGTAAAAGTTAGTTTTGAAAGCTATGTCACGAAATCGGAAAGTTTCACAAAAATCTGTTTATGTAATAAAGTTTGACTTGATTGCCTATTATTATTAAGAAACTTTGCAATAATATAATCTTCCGTGCCTTCGCGTAAGGAGAAAACAAACGGTACGATACAAATGCTAGATAACAAAGATGTATTTTCTTATTTTCAAATAAAAATAAAACGGAAAAGAACCCTCATGCATTTTGTTGGCAGGGTCTTGTCTTGACAAATATTGTTTTAAAAGATGTAATACTCGGAGCGGAGTTCCAGGCCCGCAGCATCTAATTATTTAGTTCTTAAATGAATCTTGGAAACGTAGTTCCATTGTCCATTAGCGTAAAAATACGGAATATTAATTTTGTTTTTACTGAAACTCTACTTGAGCTTTTAAAAGTTTTATACTTCATTTAAAATGTTTGTGTTTCCAAAAATTGGAAATACAATTTTAAGTTCTATATGTGTACTTTATACAATGTTTCTGAATTAATAATATTTATTATTAATAATATTATTGATTTTGTTCTAAGGAAATATATATTATACAACACTAGAATTTCATTTTTATCATGCATGAAAAGAAATTTCGAAGATAAAAAAAGGTGAATTTAAACTTAACACTAAAGTATAGCTTTTTTACAATGTTCTGTGTGCATTTATGTGAGTTAGTGCGTGTGTAAGAGGAGTGATTATTTTTTTGTAACTCGACAAAAAAATGAAGATCATCTAAATTAAGTCACGAATTAGCAAAAAATCCGCTAACTGCTTTAACTTCTCTGTATTTAATTATGGTTAAACTAATCGCTTTGAAACACCTTAAAGATTTTCTAAGCTCTAAAGCAACCGTTAAGCTTGGCTAAAATGGAAGCAGTCCCAAGAGAATAGCCGGGAACTGTATACGGAAATACTTAGACGCATCTATTAGAAATTTGAAATAGCGTTTACATTCATTCTTATTTATGACTAGCTTTCCGCCCGCGGCTTCGCCCACGTGTAATTTGGTTAAGTATATAGCGATTTTTAATGATCTCGAAAGGGCTTTCTTTCACGGGCTAAAATCTTGTTACAATTGGAATTATTATAGCCTGTGTTACTCAGGGATGATGTAGCTTTACAGGATCGGTTGATTCGGGGAAATCGAGGGCAACTTGCAAATTAACGTACAGGCAATTAATATTCTGACAATTTTATATTCTGATAGTCATCTTCTTATGTGGATGAGCTGATGATGGAAGGTAAAACTCCTCAGCGGTTAAGAGTTGAAAGAAAATTCTTACGAAGTTATGAGTACGAAATACGTACTTGTGAGGTTATTACTTATTAGCTTGACCAAATAATAAAAGGTATACCTCATTAACGTTAAGGACGTAGGTGGAAAAATGGATGTGGACAAACGATAAACGTCTCTTCACTCGTTTCCTTTTACTTGTTTGTATAGGTAGTGTTCACTCAAAATAATAATAGGGTAAAACGTTAATGGATATATTTGGCCTAAGTAGAAATTCTTTAAAAGCTCGTACTTCACATAATATACTCTACTTGTTCATATGTACATATATATTTTTATTTGTATTTTTCTGTTCGTGTTTTTTTTTGTTATTGTTTTTTCTGATCTTAGATTCTATTTCAGGTTCTATATTTTAACCTTATATTGGCTTTATTTTTAATCTATTTTTATTGTGTAAACTTTTTTTGATAAGCTGTAAAGGTTTAAGAAATAAAAAATAAAATAAATCTAGGTTGATGACGAATTTTATCAACGCCATCTATCGAGCTCATTGTTCAACACTTCAACCGCGCCCGCGCGCACTGCGTTATTTGTTATTTTTGTTACCTCTCATAAGTTTTAATATTAAGATTAACTTATATTAGAACATATTTAACAATATATAACTAATCAATCAGTATAAGTGTTTAAAAATTTTGAAGCAGTGGTTGAAGTAAATTTTCAATTGACCATAACTTCTTTTTCTCTTAACCGATTTAGACAAAATACACTTTTGACAACGCTCCCAATTATATGTAATCCAACCGTGAAAACCGCGTTCAAATCCGTTCAGAAGTTATAACGTACCAGACAGACAGACAGACAAGAATTCCAAAAATTGTTTTTTTGGTTTCTATGACTCTTCTTTAATTGCCTCCTTTCAGTTTTTCGGAAAAATATTTAATGTACAGATTTTCGATTTTTACTGTCTTATTATTAGTATAGATTATTAATCGAAGAGAATTCAAGATTGTATCTACTATAAAAGTTATTTTTCCTATACCAATGCTAGTTTTAATTTAAACGAATAAAAAAAGAACTTTACTTACAGACACCTTGTACAAAAAAACAAACATATTCTGCAACTAACTAATAATTATGTTGTGGGATATTTTAGCACCAAATCTTATAAATATGCCAATATTACTACGACTAAATTTTCAGTGTATGTCCCATGCGATTTGAATATATGCCCCAAGCCTCAACACTGCGAACGATCATCAATCTAAATCTGTCACGATCCTTTCACAATCCATACATCACCGTTGGGATAGAAAAAGTAATATAATTGCTATATTGTAATTAATCTTTTGCTATTTAATATATTAAATATCCCAATTTCAAATTACTATGCAAAGTTTATGTTAATATGCTATACGGGTTTAAGATATTCTTAATCAATTATAAAAGGTTTCATTCTTTAGGTTTTGGTTACTTAAGTTGGACCAGTTCGACCAGTGTTTTACAGAGTGAGTTATATACTCAGGACAATACGAAGTAATATCTAGTTCAATATTATATATAAAATTTACGAATCACAATGTTAGTTACCGTACTCCTCCGAAACGGCTTGACCGATTATTACCAAATCTAAATGCGTATTCAGCAGGTCTGAGAATCGGTCACATCTATTTTTAAGACTTATAAGTAATAAGGGTTGCTAAAAAAGAACAAGGGAAAATCTTTTTTAAATTTTCTTAGATATTTTTTGTTTTTATAATGTGTCTTTAAAAATACATACAACCCTAAATTCTTATATATTTTTATCACGGCATGGCCATTTTAGTCATTCATTAAATTTTTCATCCCGCTCGATCTTTACTCGTTACGAACTGCAATCGTTATTAAATTAGTTATTTTTTGTTATAAACTAAAAATAATTTATATGACAAAATAACGTTTGTCGGGTCAGCTAGTTATAATATTAAAAAATCCTATACTATAATTATAATATATTTCTACTTATCTATATATTATTGAATAATTTTGTGTTGTGTAAAATTTTCATATAAAACCTATGAACATACAAAGTCAATTACGCTGCAAAGCCAGCGTGGTTGCTAAATACTTTACGGAATCCAGCAATACGTAAGTAGCTTTTAATGTGCTTAAATTAGAGTCATGCTGAACATATGCAAGCTATTTGGGAATGGCGGCCATTAAGCTTATTTTAAACAAGCATAATTGAGTTTACAGTTGTGTTTGGTTCAATTTATTTTTACAATAATTATCATATATTATATATAATTAATAATAATATGTAGTTAACGTAGCATAGATAAAAATAAAAGAAAAGATAAATGCAGTAATGGAAAAAGTTACAGATCACTTAATAATAGTTCAAAAAATTCGGATGTTGCTTACATTTTATTAAAAGCGTGGCTTAAATTTAATTATAATTTATTGGAATAAATCAATAATATTATATGCAATAGGTAAACTATAATTGTGTAGTGGTTCTTGTCCTCGGAACGATTTCTTGATAACTGTTTATTTATTTATAGACAAGTAAATCAGAAACCTTTAACACACTGTCCCCTATAATTTATTCGTAACGTAATTAAAGTTAATATAGCAATCAAAAGTTTCATACAAAGGAATAAATAAAGTTTTTAGTTTAATATGATCTTGTTTAAATTTTACATATAATGCGGATATTTTCATGTCGTATGTGACAGAGGGCGACCACAGTGCTCCTTCAACTTGTTATATCCTGCAACTTCGCGTTTTATCTCGTTTCAAGAGTTACCAGCTCTCTTCATCTAATCTGCAATAATACGTAGTCCATTTTGTTTGCTTCCCTTCATTATTTCAGACAAGCGCCATCTAAGAGAGTATCGCTTTTCTGATAAATTATCCTACTGTCCACATTTTCCCAGTATATACCCAGAATACGGCAGAAAGCGGTTACAGGCGTCACCAAAAAACGCTGATATATCACCTATAATGCATTTATATATACATTTTAAAACATCTATCTGTATCGTACTATTTCACACAGTACAAATGTATAATTCACTAAGTATCATTTACAAAATGTATCTTAAATATTGCATAACTTATAATATGAGTTTCACATGCAGAAAGTGTAAACTAATAACTTCTGTAAAGTAACAGCATTATGAACTTTAGTCTCTGTTTAACTTAAACTCACGTCAAAGGTGAAATCTTGTATTACATAAATTCATCTTTGACGTTGCACGCTCACATTTTCCCAGGTTATTTATTGAATGTGCTAAATATTTGAATTAAAAAAAATGAAAGGGGAAAATTATATTGAATATTACAAACACGTACCCAAAAGCACATATTTTTCGTACATAGGAATATAGGATAGGAATGCAAATCACGTAAGTCCCTAGTTTTTTTTAAAATAGCTTACTTGTTCAGTACGCCAGCGGCTATAATTTCGAGGATTCACAGGATACTGAACCTTCTACCTTTAAGGTATCTGTCTGTATCTGTACTGTATATCCGAACTAATCTATAGACCTAAATAATCAAAATAATTTATATATTTCCCAAACATTACATATGATATCACAGACAATTACAAAACAAGGACACCAAAAAAAAAACATATGCACGCATAACAATAATTAAGGAACTAAACTCAACACTGGCAACTATATATAATTACAAAAATTTGTACTATATACGATTTTCAACTACAAAAGTTATATAATTTAATTTGTATAGCATAAGTGGAGTTTAGTGTTCGTTATCTAAGTTATATCCTAACTCTACGTGATTATGAGCGCAATAGTAAATTTATATCATTTTATAAGTCCGACTTTAACGTGGACACAAAATTTAAAGCACCTCGCCTGAGGTTAGAGAAAAACGGTCGTATTTCTGGGAATGCATCGTTTAAACGAAAATACACTTTCGTATAGCAGTTTATGAATTAAACAGTTGTGAAATATTGAAACTTTGTCTTTATTCATATTTAGAATGTTATTTGTATTTGAGTTTAACTCGACAAACACTTGACCCATTAACACATTATTGTATATACGTTACTTATTTTTTTTTGTATACCATAAAAGAGTGTGTCTTTTATAATGCAATTCCTTAATTAATTACATAACTACTTTTATTTTATCGTATTTATTTTTCGCAGTAAAATCTAACTATTGAAAATATGCGTTCTAAATTTGAATGGGAAAATTTAAATTCCCAGTATGATCTACTGTCAGTGATATAATATAGTAAACATTTGTCGCCCGAACTAGCCGTAGCATTTATATCTTGCTGGAAGTCGATGCTATTGTTTCACGTATCTTTTTGGTGAGTATTCCGCATTTTCCGTTTGAGATTTTGTAATTTTTCAGGTGTTTGAATTTTTAAATCCACCTCAGGATTACAATCCGACATCGCTACATATTTTGTTTTGTGTTGCATTATTCATTTTTATATTACACGTATCAGACATTTAGTATGTTTGACAAATTCACTGGATTTTTGGTTTTAAAAAGTGATAAATATGGATGTCTCACTTTTCTTATAATATTAGTGTGGACTTATATTATAGATGTGAAAGTTACTCTATATCTAAACTACTTAACCGATGAAATCTGGTTTGGTATGGATATACCTTTTATCGCGAAAAAATAGGGGATAAATGTTTTTTATGAAAATTTCACTAAGTCCGTGCTATTTATAAACCGATTTTCCAAATTTCTTTTGTATTTAAAGTCGCGGGCAAAAGCTACTAGTTTAATATATAAGTTAAGCCAAACAAATAATTTACTATTATATATAATTTACGAAATATCAAACAATGGGATTACAAAGCACTTTGAAAGCACAAATATTGTTTTAATATTTGATTTTTTTTTAAAACTATTGTTTTTAAAAAAAATCAATCACCGAAAAACTGTAATTAAATGATAAAAATCACCTATCCTTGCCAAACCTATCTAGATACTTACCTCTCTCTTGTAGGACATGCGATACAAAAGACCGATCTGAAGATATTACTGATGACATATTTATGATGTATTGACATATTTTTTGTATATTACTTATTATACACGCTGTAAGACTTCAAAATATCACCTATACCACCTTTATGGTCGGAAGTCTACAGTTCGTTTTACGAGGCATTTCCTCTCGCGACCAGGAGATCTTCCATTATACATGCGAGTCTAAAACTAAAGTAACAAATCACTATTAATTTTATAATCAAATTATCATGTTATAGACAAACTGATATTTTTAAATACAACTTTAAGAACACGTCTGTTATAGCACTAAGTGGGTGAATAGTGTGTTTGATTGGCAATTAACCTAATTACACAGTTGCAATCTTGTTTAATATAGATGTAATATGTACGTGATTTCATAACGATATTATTTATTACATTATACTTACAATCATGGCTGCTTTTTGCTTAAGTAACATCCTGGTACAAATAAAAAGGTATGTTGTTTTTTTTATTAAATTCTTTACTTTCTGAAGAAACAACAATAAATACGCTTTCGGTTATGAAATGTGTATAATCCGAGTTAGTATTGCATATTGCATTTATTTTAAAATTCATGAATTTTATTTATAATATGTTGTCTATTTTTAATGGTGCGCTTAAGTCTGTTTTCTTATTATCTTGATCAAAATGCCTCACCAAATACTGGAGGTTGGCATTCAATTTCCTGGTAGCAACTAAATATTACATGCTAGTTGGTGACTCCTGTCAGTTGACGTTAAATTAATAGAAACATTACCAATGTGAAAGAAACGAATTAGTATATACTGTACGGACATGGACGTCTCTTTGAAATGAAAAAAAAAGTTATGAGATATTTGCCAACAATTCAAAAATCACATTTTTTGTTTATACATTACAACGTAGGGTTTAATTGAAATACGCTGTACTTAGCAACAAATTATAGAATAACTTAAATACATCCTATTATTACCGTAGCAATAAAATCGATGCTTCATAGGAACTTTATGGTCCTGCTAATTATTTACAGGCCTTTTCTTGATTTATTCTCTTTAAAAACTTCAAGTTGCGTCTAATTCATACGGTGTAATTGAAACACTAACTCAGTTAACGCATACTTAAACAAGTCTAGTTAACGCTATACAGTTGAACTTATTTTCGAGAAAAAGTTGTACCTGTATATTAAAGTAAAAACAAAATATTTGTCTACTTTAATTAAAACTGACCTCACAGCCTACAGTCTACACTTTTAATATTCACGATTAATTTCAGTAAAACGAAACACAATTATTGACTTTGTTAAAAATTCAGAATCGTTCACCTCAACGTTATATGCTACGTCAAAATATAACGCGTTATATGTCTCTTGATAAAATGATAAATCTTTAAATTTGTTAGTCCGATAATTTGATCAATTTTTATATACGGTATTAGCTATAGACTAATTTAAAAAAATTAGAATGTCATATTATGAAACATGCTTCTTTGAAACTGAGACACTACAGGTTCAATAAGTCAAAGCATGTCCGGGCCAATGTGTGGCAAGTTGACCGAAGTCGCTTGATCGATAGAAATGATCTTTATAAACTGCATAATACTATAAATGTAGTATATGAAGGCCTAAAATCTTAGAATGTTGAGATTTAATGGCATATTCATCGTCCTAAACACCTAACAAGCAATATTGTAACCGTTAAAGTACTTAATGTTAAGACGAAGTTGCCTTTGGATACGTTTACTTTGATGTTAGTAATTAACGAGGATTTTTCATAATAGGTACGTAGGTAGATACTTAAAAGGGGGGTTATGTTATTTTGTTGCTAGTTCTTTTTTTATTAACTCTTTTTTCATGACCATTAAAAAGAGTTCCATAGTTACGTATATAAATAAAGATATTTTTGATTTTGATTTTAACATAAACAATGAAATAAAGTATGAAACCTTAATATTTAATCAATCATACCTATAGAGTATTATAGACTAAACGATTTTATTATTTAGCCAAACTGGCAACAATAGATGTAGAAAAGGGGAACATGCTCCTATAATCTGCTTGCTTTGAAGTAAAGCGCCTAATTAAATTATCTCAAAATTTTACAGTAATAACTACTATTAAAGTAGAATTGAAGCGAGTTTATTAATTTTTAAATGTAATTCACCCTAGACCGCGTTTTGTTCTGTTAATGCGAGTACGTGCTTCAATTTGTAGATGTCTCACGTTGATAAAGCCTAAAAGTTTCTCTATTATTATGTTTCATTTGACATTATCTAGAGCAAGGTTGCGATATATGCATCTTGTAACAAAAATAAATGGATTGCCTTAGAGTATCTTACGAGTTCTTCTCGTCTGTTGTCGGTGGTTTACAGAAATTGTATACTAATCATCTTGTGGTGAAGACTAATTCGGGAACTTAATAATTGCGGTTATATGATACGTACGTAGTAGGCTCCGTGTTATTTACCGTTTATTACGTTGGTTCTCCTACATACATCTCGTTTAATTAAGCATTTACTATTTATGTTTTAGGGGTATGACAAGTGGGTATTAGAGACCCATAGGGTTGTTAGACTCTTATATATATATATATATTTTTATTAAGTAAAAGTGCACCAACATCACTGACAATATGCTATATGTTAAAAAGTTCTGGTCCCCTATAAAAAATAAAGTATGCAAATTATTTTAATGCGAGATTAAATGTTAAAACCGCTATTTGTATTAATTAAAATTGGGAAAAACTATTATATTTTAAATAGTTGCAATCTCGTGAACAGGCTAATGTTCTTTTAACAACGTTAACATTGCATGTGAAAATGTGAATCATATATTAATTTTTTTTAGTATAGAATAGCATATAGCTATATAGTTCAGCTATCGAGTTTCTTGTCGGTTCTTCTCGGTTGATAACTGCCTTCCAAACCGTGGCAGTAAAAACCGTGGTAGTGTAAAAAATGACGATTCAAAAAAGTCTTTATAAATACCTTCTTGAATAAAGATATTTTGAGTTTGAGTTTATAAGTATAGTATAATTATTTAGATCTAACACTGGTCTCATTTTCCCTTGTCAGTCCTCAATCCAAACCTTATGACAATACATAAGGTTTTTAATACACGGTTGAAATAAAATGAATTATTAAGGTTTAACGAAATAATTGAGTCAAGATTAATTATACTATGTACCAATGTAGTTCACAAACAGAAGAACAAAAGACAACATTCGTTTTATTTGCAATTTACATCACTGACAACATACTCTTAAAAGCTGACTATGATCTAATTTTAGAAGGTCCTTTATTAAAAAATAGCCTTTCAGGAATGTGGTCTTGTATTTGAAGTCTTATTAAAATATATTTGTGCTGTAATATTCAATTTGTCACGTATCGTCCCAGTTTATTTAATAAATGCTAGCTTTCAGACACATTTAGTCCAATAACCCTGGATGAAAAGAGAGAATTCCATTTAAAATGTCTGACACGAAGCTGTGAATGAAACAAATTACAAATTAAAGTAGCCACTTGATTCATTTAAGAGCCTTCAGTCTGCACGAAAAAGACATTTCGACTTGTGAAAGAAAGCAGGCTATAGAGTATTCCTTCTCTGAAATGTTATTCATTGAATAACCTAAATCACATTTTGTTTATCGTATTCTTAGTTAATTAGCTTTGAGTAAAAAAGAAAAGCCTATAATCTCACTAAAGCTGAATTCAATATAATCTTTTGACAGTATTTTTCATTTAATGAAACATTTAGGCTGTTAATTAAAATTACCAACAATTCATTTATGTAATATAATTAATTTATGTATTGATATCACAATATAATTGAATTGTATAGAAAGCAATTTGGTAAGGTTCGGCATAGAATCGATTTAAATGGCATGATTGTCAAGTCGTGATTGCTGTAGCGAAGCGAAATTTTCTATAAATTGATCGAGTTTTACAAAATAAATGACATTAAATTGTTTTATTCGACTTTATCATATTGGGTTTATGTAACTTACTAAAAAATTAAACCGATACAATTGAATTGTAGCGTTGTAGTTTTTATGAAGTTGTTTTAATGCGATTGTTGTTATTTATTATCTGTTTTGATTTCAGGATGCTTTTTTGCGTTAAGCCAGACTTAAACACTAGAGATTAAACATTGTGTTTTGTTCCTCTTTGTTTTTAGGAAGGCGTGCCTGTAAAAACATTTACACGGTCAAATAGTAAGAAAATATTTCTTGAAACAATACGTAAAGTAGGTATGTGTTTGGTTTATTTGTTTAATCACCTAAGTTATAATTACCAATTAACTTATCACCAATTCGGAGTATGTTTTTTCTGCCAATAGCCATAAACGTTAAACTTTTATGTATCCTTATGTTCCGATACTAAATAAAAAATATTTTTATTAGATTTCAAAGAAATAAAAATACATTAATCTTGCAATCCTAATTTCATGCAAATCTACATTTACATAAGTTTATTACATTACAAATATTTATTAGAAATGAAATATACTAAAAATAATAGAAACCTTTATTGATTGGCATTGAAGCATTGCTGTAGAAACGTTAATAAAATTTCCTACCAAAAGCGACATTTTTATAGTAACATCACTTCCAGAACATTTGCAGTTTCCTTCCTAATGTACCTATCACGAGTTGAAAAATGGGGACGCCCTCGTTGAAGTGACGAAGATAATATTTTGTCGACATCATTCAAGAGAGAGGGAATCAGAAAATAATACGTATGAAAGTGAAGTTTATGGAACCCGCTACATTCAGGTGATTCCTAAATGTAACTAGCCTTCAAGAAAACACAATACTTCTTTATAGCCGGTAATGCTTTTGAATGTCACGTATTTCAGGTTAGGATAGGATTAAGTCAAGACTAATCCAGTTTGTTGCCATTTCATAAATGAAAAAAATATCTTAATATGTATTTAAATTAAAAAGTGGGTCCAGTCTGTATTTATGTTGTGGTGGTATCTGACATCACATTACCTTTACTTAAACTCTTCTTCCAAAGACAATTCATACTAGTCTTAATTCTCAAGGAAGTAATCATTCACTTAAGTTTAGAATTATTAAATAAACCATCGCTTAGTATAGTTTTTTTAAATTACAGTGACTAATAAGCAAATATGTTTCAGAAAATATCAATCATTCTGTATGTGCGGAAATTATCTAAAATGATTAAGTTTTAACATATTACGACTTAAAAGTACTGTGTCTATATAAAATACTCTTATATTGGCATCTCCGTAACAGAAGTAGATCAACTAACACTATTCCGCTACACACGTAGGAGCAGTCTGCTTTCGAATCTTCAAAGCTACAAAGCTTCGGAAAGTTAGAAAAAAAATCTCTCAAATCCGCATTCAGAACACGATCGAGTCTCTAGTCGGTGAGGATTTGTATAACTTTATTTGCTAGATCTGCAGTATCAGTTAAGCTTTTCTTTTATTGCTGCAGTAACGTGAAAGTATATACTATAATGAAGAAAATCTTTTTAAATTTGTCTGTAAATCAAATGTTTGTTGATTATAATTATTTCATCAATTTTCACACGGTTTAAGCTCAGGTGGTCAACAATTAAAAAACTATGTGTACATATATATTTTTTATAAATACACATTAAATATATCAACAACTCAGCACAGAATTTTAGATCGTTCCGGGAATCGAACTCAGAACCTTCTGTTCAGCAGTTCTGTATGATGGCCGACTGCCGTATGGTGGTAAGAACGAAGGATATATTACTTTATATATTTTTTTTATCAAGCAATTCAACAGACGGTATAAATACATTTTTCATTTTACAGATAGATTTAATGTTTTATATGACATATTATATAAAAACAAGTGAAACACATAGAACATATATAAACAAGGAATCTGTTAGTAATACGTAGGTATGGTAACATCGATTAAATGTCATACTTATTTAAAGCAAAAATCTTTCAGAATTATAGAGTATCACAAAATTTGATAAGGCACAACATTTTCCGTTATTAAATACCCTTTTCGAGGGATAATAAGGTGGCTTATAAGGGTCAGGAACAATGGAGGACAATAAACACGATTTCCATGAATTAATGGATGTTTTAGTAAAAAAATATCTTTCAACGACTTAATGTGTCGAATAAATAAGATAGAAATAGAATTTTAAAAAATTAAATACTTTCACCATTGAAATTTGCCTTTCAGTTAGTAATTCATTGTTTCAAAACCCAGTGAATATCGGTATATTTTTATAAGCACCTAATTGCTTATAAAAAAGCTTAGCTTTCTAACACACGCCGTTAATTTTTATGTTTATACGAACTGATTGTCATATATTCTTTTTTGATGTTTTTTTAAATTATCTTTCAACTTCAACAAAATCTATGGATATAGAAGAACAATCGTTACCACTCTTATCGGCAAGAAGAAATAGCTGCTATGCGTAAGCTACAAAGAACTATACTATAGTACAGTTATATCTCCAATAGAAACTCGTAGAGCTTTTCATGACAGATAAATTAGTCTCACGGGAGCGATTTTAATAGAACTACAAAAATATTGTATTATTTATTTTAAGTTGAACCTCTTTTGTAGGATATGAAATAAAACACATAGGCTTGTAACACTTAAAACATTTTATTTACAAAAGTATTTACAGATTTTATCTTAAATTATCCATTTATAATCAGATGCATAATTTTTAAATACATTTACGTATATTCTACTATATACAGTTAAACTACAGATAGCATGGAATAAGACAGTTTTTGCAAACCGATTCCTAAATTTAACCATTGATTAACGGAGCATTAATGTTAATAGAATAATAAGCTTCGGTAACATACAAATACGCCCCGTAATCTTTAAGGTAAAACTATATTTCGCACTGTACACAAATGTTTCATTAATCATCTTATTTCAGCATTGTTATTTATTACTGTTAGTTTTAAGCGAATTATTTTCGTTGTACTATACAAAGACATCAATGGTCAAATACTTTCAAGAGATCAAAGTGTTTTGTTAAGGAAGTTAATGAAAACATAGACAAAGACTATGTTTTTAATAGAACCAATTGTTATTTTTTATTATAAGACAGAACTGTTTTAATTTTCTTCTAAATGTATTTTAGGTTCAACGTCATTCTCTGCCGTCGACCACACCGTCAAAGTCTAATAAGATTTTATGAGATCATTCCAATTTGGAATTAGTAACAATTACTTTAATATAATTAAAAATCATACAAATAATTCAGTGGCATACAAACCACAGAGGCTTAACCTCGGATTGTGTTCTATGTGGGAATTTTGTTTATTACAAGAAGTTCTGTGACTGACATATCCTCGATTTCCTAACGATGTTTCCCTTACCATAAAAGTGTTAATTCCACAGATAAAATATTGTTTAGATATCGAACTCACAAACTGACGTTATAGAGTCGCACGATTAAACCTCTCGGCCAACATACCTCAGAATGCCCAATCATGCCCAAATCATAAATCACGAAACACAATTTTCACTTGTAATTACCGGACATTTACATCGAATTCATCAAACCACATTCATTTGTCAGTCAAACATGAACAGCAAACATGAACCAAATTAAATTAATTCATTAAAATGATTATGTACACAATTTGTTAGCTGATTTAGCAACAACTTTCGATAACAACAGTAAATGATTATAATTGAATATAAACAAGAAATTGATATGTTTGCTGCAATTGTATTTAAATAGTGCGATTTAATTTTAAATTTAAACATTTGATCCTAATCAAATTGATCTGATCAATTATACACGGGGGAAAAATAACTATGCAATTAAAAGCAGCATTAGATACTTTTCAATATAAATATGTCGTTTAACATCATGATATAAAATACGGTAATTACAATTGAAATCAAGTATACAATTATGAAGAGTAGCGTGTTCAGCATCGATCTCACCGACAACAGGTGTGTTGTTTCTCAACCAACAACTCTGTTCATGCTCTCCCAGCGACTGGCCTCAGGATTCCGAACACAATGTCAGAACAACAAGATGGCGCCTAGACCCAAATCAAAGCGCTATGCTCTGATTGGTCAATACAATAAACGTACTTTTGAATTCTTAACAAATATTTGAAACTATTAAAGAAGAGAGAAGCTAATTCACCATAATAAAGTTTTAAGATGTTTAACCAAATCAACAGTGAAATAAATTTACTAAAGCATTTATCGTACTTATCTATTCATTTATCCATTGCTTCTTCAACATATATCAACTATATTTTTGACAGAGTTTTCTGTAAATTCAATTACAGATAAGTTGTGTGTCATTTCGGAGCACCGTAGCACAATGGAATTAGTAAGTGAAAGTGCTACAGATGAAAGGACAGCTAAAAATATATTAATTATTATGTACTGATTGAGAAATTCGTTGTTAAAAGACTCCAATAAATTGTTTACAACTTTGAGTACAAATTAATTAAAACTCATCAAACCTTCCGGGCATCAACCTTATTTACACATAAACTTCATATTAACGAACCTTACAAATTTATTGTATGGCATTACATTGTAATATAATCCGCCATAAAACATATTATATTGGCTGAACATAAAATTTTATTTACACTCGGATTAAATAGATCAACAAAAATACAGCAATTGGTTTCTTATCTAAATTTGCATTTTATGCTTAAGTGTATCATCTAGGAGCTAAAGCCTTATTTTGAAATTGAATAAAGATTCGGGATAGTCGATTATATGTGGTATACAGGATTTTTATTAGATATTGTCTATGGGAGTAGAAGGTAATAAGTGTGAATAATGCGTAGAGAAGAGTTGGCGCAGAAATTGTTGCACCGCTTTGCATCGCAGCCGGGCGTTCACCGCTAACCACGTGTACGACCACCGACGCTGAATCTACAAAATAATATAAATTTATACAATATTAATACGACCTTTTAGACCCCAGTAAGCCTTATAAGCTGGGTGTTTTCGGTAGTGTCACATGATTACAAAATGGGATACATTATTATTATATTAATATGAGATTAAGTCATATTTTTTACTTCATATATTTATGTTGGTAAACCCAAAAGAAAATGACACTCACATTTATAACATAATATTATTCATAATCGAAGCATGATAATAAAATGAGTCGGTAACTATAAAAGTGTCAAGCCTAAATGATTATTTATCTATTTGTTGTCCACAGTTTACTAACCTTACGTATAATTGATCAATGTCATGAACCTTAAGTGTCGGGTAATATTTGTTTAAGTCTCCATTTTGTTATAAGTGCTTTAGAAAATGTAATTACATCTAAATTAGACTACATTTTGTTTCAGACACTGAAGCTTGTATTAAATGAATATATTTCTTAATGATACCTTTTCAAAGTACTATTTAATAGTTATTGATTAAAAATAAATTAAAACTGTTAATATCAAAGTTGCCATTAATCAAGTACTCTTATACGAGTCTTTAATTCAGACAACATTTTTTTCATTTATCATTTCTTATATGTAAGTTGATGACCATTCATCTGTGTCCCATCAATTTTCATTACATTTTTTCCCCTTCAACGGAACGTGACAAAGACATTTTTTTATACATTAACACGCGTAGCAAGTAGCTACTACAGTGTAGAATACCTTATTAAGTAAACATAAAGGAAACGGTTAAAAACAAGAAAATTAAATAATAAGAAAAAAATTCGAATTTTTTGTTTCATTAAACGTTCGAGGCGAGTGTTACAATATGATCCCATTCATAATTTTTATTACTCAATTTTGAGTTTGTTCAGCGCGGCGATTGCCGTAGCACTTTGTAATAACTGACACGGCGAAATTCAAATTTTGTTAAAACTTCCGCTTATATCGCATGCATTTTTAATACAAGTGTAATTTCATAATCGTCATATATGAAAAGCTTACGTAAGCGTACTTAACAAGATTATCCCTAAAGGATAAAATGTAAAATGCTTTTCAACATATTGTATTGCGTGTTCTAGAATCGTGTTTTATGTTATATTTGATTAACAAAACAAAATGTAATTAAACGTACATACGTTAACTATATTTAAAATTGGATTTTTATATCGTCACGTCATTCTGAACTGTATTTCATCAGCTATGATTTTTGGTATTGTTAATGCCAACTAATGTAAACTAAGATATACTTTAATATTATAGTTTTAACAGCTGTGTAATAATTTGTTAAAAATATCTTTTGGAAGTGGCTCTTATTTGGTGAACAATACCCAATACCCATTGCGTGTATCGTTCTATCGTGATTTGCTCCTCCACATGCGGAAGGGTTACACCCTAAGAGTGTTTATGGCTCACCCAGTCCTCTGAGTGGCAGAGGATTTGAGTTGCGGGGAATGCGGAAAGCTTTACCTCCTCGGTTATCAAAAAAAAGAAGCTGAGACTATTTTAGTCATTCAAAGCAATCAAAATATTCATTGTAAATAAATAATGATCAAGTGATGATACAAAATTTTTACTAACCAGAACTACTGGGAGCGCATGTGTAGTTTCCGGAGTCCCGAGGCGAGGCCCGAGCTATTAGTAGACGACTGGTTCGAGTTCGCTGTTCAGTCTCAACACTGATGCCACCACGCTGCGCGTAGTTTACCACATTGGTTCCCCGATACCAGTATATAAAGCTAAAACAAATGGTATTTATTCCCGTATGCACTAAATAATGTGATGAAAATATATATTTTTGAATTGTAGTATATTATTTGTTTCTTTATTGACCCAGAATGTAAATGATGGCGCCGTAAAATAAACACAAAAATATCGCGAATATGGATCCTATAAATAATATCACACACATTTTTCTGACTCTGAGAAGCCGAGAATCTTGGAATTTAGTCATCTAATACTGAGCTGTGAATAAAAATACATTGCCAGTTAAGGCAAATATTAGCTGTGATATAAATATTTTGAGTTATAAAGAAAAGTTATGTATGTGCAAAGTGGATCAAGCGAACTTTTGCGGTTAAGAAATTTTCGTATGACGAGAGAGTCAGTCCTCTGGTTCAGAAGTTCGTTAATTATAACTGTTGTGCAAACTATGTTTATGGTAACTATCATTAAAGGTTTTTTAAACAAAACATACACTTAAACTTACTTATATAAAAGTAGAATGTTCTTATATTAGTAATAGAGATTTATTTAATTGAAATTAGCTAATTCGGTATTTACCTTGGTGGATCTGGTGCATGGCGTGCAATACATGTCAAGTTAATGTCGGAGCCGGCTCTCACAAACAATTCAGGTCCAGACAGGATCTCGGCTTTGGATACTGTAACAATATTCTAGCTAGATTTTGATGTTTTGTAGACGATGTCTAATAGGATATAACTATATACTATATATATATTACTAAGTAGTCATTCAAAAGCATACTACATACAGTCAATTAAGTGCCAAGTGTAATGACAAATCGTTTGAATCTGTTGAATCTGTATACATAGTTACTTGGTAGAACGATGCAAAAACTGGCATTTTATGGTAAATTTTCTATGCACCAGTTGTTAATTTTACGTAGGGACTGAGCCTCGTGTGTTGCCAGTGTTATAATATTGGTACGAAGTCTTAAGTCGTATTGGTTTGGGAATACAGTGATAATGTTTATAGTAAAACAAGCGTAAATATACGTACATAACCATATACTTGAAGTATATATACAGATTTTTTTTAAACACAGTACAACGTTTGAAGATATGGTAATTAGATTTAAATTAACATGTCATGATTTCTAAACTGAAATGGATGTACTTTAACTAAACAGCTTAAGATCCCGTGAAACATTTCCATTAAGATGTTCACGGAAGCTTGTGTGAGCAAGAAAGGAAACTTGCTCAGTTTATACCTCAGTCGTATTCAACTGTCCACACCAAACTATTCAAGAGTAAATTAAATTCCTAGACACGAGTTCAAATAAGTTGTTTACAACGCAAAGAATATGTGGCACTAAAATTTTAAACGTTGAGGCAAGTTATCAATAGAAGCACGCACTCTTTGCATGCAAATTATCATGGCGTTTAGAGCAAGTTATACTCTCTAAAATTGACTATTAATCATAATCCAGCGGATTAAGATCTCGACTAGACGACGGCCAGTCTTTAGCTCTGATGAAGTCCGAAACGTTCGCTTCCAACCATGACTGCGTGGACCGATCTTTATGACCCGGCGCCAAGTCTTGCTGGAAGGACTATACTTGAAGGACCTTCTCAAGAATGGTATCTTGATAAACCTAAAAATAGGGCTCAGTCACTCTTTCATAGCTAACACCCCAAAAACCATCACTGAAGTTGGACTATGTCGACTAATTGCTTCCTTATACCTTTGAGCATAAATAAGTCATTTTGTTTGTTAAAATATTGTTCAATTGTAAAAGATTTGTCATCCGTAATTTTTTTGTGACCTCCCTTTGCGTACCGCTTCAGTAGTTGTTTCGATTTTACCACCCCACTTTAAATTATCAGTTAAGAAATGACCGGTGCGTCTCTTATAGGCTGCAAGTTCTAAATCATCCTTTAAAATGTGACGTGGTTCTAGGTGCTATCTTCATTCCCCAGAGATAAAATCTTTTGCATTCGTACACGATTTCTTCGAATTCTTTCCCTCACTGCTTTGACCACCTTTTTGCGAACACTACGTGGACGGTCCGATCTTTTTCTGTCACACACCGAGAAAGTATCCTTGTACCTATTAATAGTTTAGTACACAAACATTTTACTAATATCAAATGTATGGAGAGTTTGATAAATTGCATTTGGCTCCATACCGACTTTGTGTAATGCAATTACAGTGATTCGGTCCTCTTTATTACCACACTACATTTTAATATTGCATAATATTGTACAATTTGCGCGAAAACATAATGGACAATCGTATAAAAATAACAGATTCGAAATTCCAATATAACATTTTTTTATTTTTCAGATTAACAGTATTTATGGACTGACTAGGTACAGTAGGTACTACGGCGAATTTTCGCGATCTTTTGAAATAATTAAAAACCCACCTACAACAGTCAGCCAGAAAGATAGGCTGATTTTAGGTTCTGTGGATACTTGGCACTCATAGGACCCGGAGTCTCTGGGCTGTGCGTGCGCAACTCTGAGAGTCCACTCGTCCGAGCCATCTGTGTGAAGTGCTGCGAAGCGTGCATCACTACTATATGTATGAACACCAACGGTAAGAATGTGGAGGTCCCGTTTTCGTATCCATGAGACCTGGAAACAAGCAAATAATATTTTAAAAATATTTTCTGCTATTTAAACAAACTAGTTTTATGTTCTACTTGTGTTATGGATACTGAGTAATTATTTTAAATTCACGCTAAAGTGTTTCACAAAAACAAAACCGTCCACTATTCTGAAAACAATACTGACGAAAACAATAATGTTTAATTAAATTATTTTTATTTGTAGTATTTTTATAGTGTGATATAAACACACTATTATATTTAATTAAAACCACGAAAGCTTTTCCAAAAAATGAACAGTGAACTTTATTTGGCATAAAATGAAAATTGTTAATTTATACGCCAGGGGCAGCATAATGTAGGCTTCTACGTAGCCGGGGCCGTTATTAAATCTATTAATGCTTTCATTAAACCTGCTAATTTTACTGCCGCGTCGCTTTGAACTCGGAAACTATATTCTAATATAAATTACATTTGGCTTCACCTCCGGAAACTTATGTAAATTAATAAGTTTGTTTAGACGAACAACTGCGATAGCATTTAGTTATCTCAAGTGTGTAACGCAACTGTACGGTCGTGCGTTCAATTCTCAGCTGGACACCAAGTAAATTCAAAAGATTACCCAATTAATACAAGATAAAAAAGAAAATAAATATCGCGAGAAATTTGTTAATAGAAAAGACAGGCTTCCGCCATTGAAAGCTACTTCTATAAAATATTCAAAAGCAATTAAATCAACGGATACAATAAGAACCCAAGACCCGTCTACAGTACACACTACATATACGTATCATTGTATCTATTAGCAACGTATATGCTAAAATGTTCCCCGCATTCACTGTTCTAAATTACGATCGAATGAAGCTAATTACTATCAGGCCCAGCCAATATTGCAGTATTTGCCAAGTCAAGCAATGGTATTCGTTGTTCAATTTCATAAAGTCATACGAGATACAGAGTATATAAAGTCAATATAAATGTATGTTTTGTTTTCATAGGGTTTATATATCTTTGATGCATTCATACATAAGGACACTAAACATTATTTACGTCGTATCGTCGTTATTACTTATTTATTTATATTTTAATACCTTAAACCCATACAGTGCACATATTAGATATTAATGGTAAAAATAAAAACTTGGCCAATTATGTATGTTTAAAATTATTATTGTCAACTGGAAATCGAACCCAGGATATGTTTTAAGTTTTAACATAGAATATATCTATTGTATTTGTAAATACATGTTTTATATAAGTGAATGGTACAGTATTAACTCCATCGGAATTCGGTCAGAACTTTGGCAAACGTTTTCAAACAGAAATCCGATAATCTCTTCTTTCATGTATTGGTCTATTTTTGTTGATGTTAGACACGTATTGACTTGCTCGATAATAAGGGTAACTTACGAGCGAATACCGTTTTTACCTTAATTTTCTATACGTTAATATGTGCAGATCCATTAGTTAATTGATTAATAAGGCTTCTTATAAACATATTCACAACATGTTTATATATATCTTATATTTGCATACGTTCGATTCATCAACACACTATTCTAAACATCTGATTTATATCGAAATTTGAATGAAATGTTTAAATACTTTAAATAAGAATATCATGTATTAAATATTTTTTATTAATTTAAGGCCCACCAACAACACACATACAAACATAATTAAAATAATCTCACAATAAACAAAAATTATACATTCATACCTTAAAACAGGTATCATATGTATGTATTACAGTTGCATTGCATACTGTTTCGACATATATTAAAGCTTCGCTTTTTAAAATTATTTCTTGTGTGACTGTGACTCATGCTTTAGTACATTCACATAAACTCAATGTTTGTTTTGAGCTATTAATTTACAATTACCGTAAACGACCACACTATAGCATCGGCGTTATTATATTCGCATTAGAAATAATTTCAATAATTGTCATGTTTACTATATTAATGCAATCAAATTTAAATGGCACTTTGTTGCCCGCTCTGTTTATAGTATTTTCAATGATTGTTGGTTTTAAATGGCTTTAATAGCTTATACAATATTTATTTCATCGGAATCATACAGAGAGATTATTCGAAACCAAACGTTTTCATTTAATTAATAAAACGTAATTAACGTCTTATCCAAACTGATAAAGGTATTTTAAATATAAAAAATCGAATGTGAAAGTAACTAGACACCGTTAATATTTAATCTAATAACGTTCCATTTGCAGTTTTGCCCGTTAATGGCACTTGAACTCTAAACTGGACTTATTCCAGTAGTATTGACTCAGACCGTTAAATGCATCAGTGTTTTATTTAGATCTCAAAATGTGAAGTGACATATCCAGCTTAGTACTACAATATAATCAAATACACAATCACCGTACATTTATAAAGTTTTAATGAGATAATTAAATAGTCTCAATCTAATATTAATAGATGTCAATGTCCGTTTGTTTTGACGTCGCGTCCTTTGTTTTTAAGGCTTCGTGAATGTGCATAATTTTGTTATCATATAATCCAATTTCAATATTTAACTGCTAACATGTATTTTTATCAAATATTAAACGTGTTTTTTTTTCATGTCGTTTACTCTGTTTTTTATAGAAATATGAGCCTGTAAGCGGCGTGTACATCAATTTTTACGGCTACAGAACGCTTATAAAATGTATCTGAAATTGACGCGGGGTAAACATAAAAAAAAACCCAGTCAAATAGAGTGATCGGGTTGCGAGTTTTTTTTGTTAAATATAAATTAGATTTTCTTTTAATAAAACAATTGTTTTTTTGTAAAAAAGTGTTTTGTGGCTGGTGAGAAATGCCAAATGTCTGGAATAATGTATATGAATGAAATATGTAAATTTGTCATAAGATATTTTTGATTTTGATTTGTATAGTTATAAAACCGCAAAATTATAATGAACTCCAGAGCAATTTCAAAATAAGCTTTCTTTCAAGTCCAAATCTACAAGCAAAATATTAAACAAATTTATATGTACTGAATTTATTTGTTTAAGCATACGAAGCTAAAATAATTATTTATTTAAGCTACACATATCTTCCTATATGAAAATTTATATTTTGCCTGAGGGAAATCTTCGCTGCCCTTTTCTCATTTTGAATAACCTTAGTCGAATTTCGCTCCTAAAAGTACTTTTTTCACGACAAATGTTTCACATATTGAAGGCTATTTATACAAATATAAAGACTCATCGTAACCAGATGTTGTATAACGAATCATAACGAGAATCGAAAACCATTATCTGGATTATATTTATTTACACCATAGCCAACGGAAAATAGACTTTACTTTAACTCTCCCCTAATACTCAGTATTTGACGTACGTGGATTCAATATAGATGACAAACGCCACACGTATATTGACAAAGCATTTTTATTAGTGTTGACAAATAAATATCACTTCGCATTCGCACCCGTCGCATCACTTCCGACAATACAAATCCCTACAAAGTACAGCAAAGCCTCGTCCCCAATAACTGTCGCTCCATACTTGTCACAAATGGGACAATCCCGTTATTAAGTAGGAAAAATTGTCATACAATATTTTTACAAAATGAAAATAAACAAAAATCGCCAAGGCTTTGGTTGGCTCCATTCCAAATGTACTTCGCGAGCTTCGACCTATTTTTATGTACTTTATTCGCGCGTCGGCGTACATACGACATTTCCTGTGCTTAGAGCGATCAACGAATCAAAATCGCATCAACAGGGTCGTCAGCGGTCGAAAGTCACGTTCTATAAAACGACTGGTAATACTATTGAGAAGTTTCATTGCCTTCGTTATTCAGCAAATGTTGATTTGGTCTTTCATATAACAGAGAAAACTTCGGTACTTAATGGAAACGAGAAAGAACACGGCGAGGAGCAAACTTTGGCTAAACTGAGTTACTACTTAGACAAGAACAATTCCGCCTAACTTGTCGGGATATGCTAGAAAAAATCTTTTCATACTTCGGTTAACTTTATAAAACTGTTCTTCCCCGATATTTGCTTGAGGCTAAGTTACCTCCGGTATAAAAGGTGAAAAATGGGAAAAATATGCTAAAGTTGTTTATGAAATAATCTATTTTTGCCGTTGATTAAATTGTTTGTAGAAGAGACTTTATTGACGATATAAATTAACTTTTAATCGTTTCACAGTATGGTCTTGTTTCTATTTATTACTTAAGATTCAGGGCTTAGATAATAATTAATGTCGCATAATATATTACAGAGTATCAAGTTTCGGAAAGACGATGTTATTGGGTTTGTCGTGGCGTAAATAAGCAGTCGTGACTAAGAACCGTTTATTAAGGAAAACAAGCACTCATTTTGCGTCAGCTATTCAAATATAGCCTCAAGAATAAAACCTTTAAGTATATTTTACGAACAAAAGGTCTATTGTTGTCGGATCTATAGTAAATTGTCAAAACTCTTGTTCTTAATTTAAATTTATTGCCTTTCTAGATTATCACGTCACTACGAAAAATCATGCCAGCCAGCTACATTTTTAAATGGGTTCGTCGGGTAACATAGAATTCTTATTAATTTAAGTATGTTATAAAATCAATAACTCTCAAGTATCTTTAAGCAGAAAAGTCATCATAAATTTAAAAACAATTTGATTTAAATTTTTTGGTGGATATTTATTACTTTTAAACCATTTTCTTTAACAAAGTGAATATCATTTGGGGGCTAAAAGATTAAGGTTTAATAAAAGGCAACAGAAGTTTCCGCATCACATAACATTGAAGTGACACAAATAATAAGGGTTGATTGATTAATCAGCACACATTACGCCCTTACAGCTTTCATACACTAACCAAAAATCGATTACATGAATATATTTCGTTACAGACAAGAATTATAAAAATAAAATAAATGTTAAAGGTTGTATAAATTTTGTGGAATTTGAAACGATATTACATCACACAAGTTTATGCGATTGCAATGTGTTTAATGGTGCATGATATCACCAAATAGAGGCTTCCTTCCGTTGATATTTTACGATACTTCTTAGTTTTAATATGAAAATTGTTATGCCGAATTGGTATATACATTTATTATCATTTATAAATGTACGGTGCTTGTGAATTTATGAGAATATCTTACAGGTTTAAACGTTTTCTGATATATTGTGCTGTACTTTTATACAAATGTAGGTGTCTTAACTGTATTTTTTTATAACAGAACTTACTTCATAGCTAGCTGGGTTAACCACATACATGTGTGCGAGGTGAGTGGTTTTTCCCATCTACATTTACGTAACTAGCCATTTTAAGTTACAATAGTCTGAGTTAGTGAGTGTTTTATTTTTTTTACATTGTATATATGTTATAAATGTTTCTACCAAGTCGGATTCAAATTATATTTTAGTTTATGAATACCTAAAATTTGACAATCCAAACGCATCTTATCTAATCTTTATATATCTATATATATCTTTATATATATTAAATCAATTACTGGATGCAATAAAAGAATCCGCAATACTTCTTGTTATAAAATGCTTTTTTCTTTACCTAACTCTTAAAGATCTAAAGTCTAACATTTAATCCTTTGTTCCATTGTATAGCCTACAAATTGACTGGGCAATCATGAAACGAACAGATTCAACACTTCGAACCGTTTTCCTTTCAATGCGAATCCGATATTTCTATTGGTGACATGGCTTCTATTGTTTGCGTTGAGAATACCTTTAACATTGAAAGTTATGACTGTGTTTGTGGCCTTACTTGTTTGGAGTGGTGACGGCGATCTTTCATAACGGAATTAAAAATACATTTTGTCATTTTTATAGTGTCTATTGTATCTCATCCAATTCTTGGAAATAATACATTTATTATTAAATAACATTATTTGATATAAGAATTATTATTATTAAATTACGTTTGAAGCTAAACATCACAACAAAACAAATATATATATATATATATTTGTTTTGTTGTGATGTTTAGCTTCAAACGTAATTTAATAATAATAATTCTTATATCAAATAATGTTATTTAACTCTTTAAAGTTGATAGTTTTAATTGATATATATATATATATATATATATATATATATATATATCAATTAAAACTATCAACTTTAAAGAGTTAAAAGAAATTTTTTAACATGTGCATTGTCTCTGGTTTTGCAATAAAAAAATAAAAATGTCCGGGTTGAATAAAACTCAAAGCAGAGGTTACGTATACGTTCGTTTCTTATTTATAAATTTAGGATGCACAAATTACACAAGCTTATACACGGTACGGCTGCGTAAATCTATGCAAAACAATGCTTAAAACTAATGCTCTATAACTAAACAATGATACCGCGACCCGCCGAGCCCGTAAGCCGCTGACCATTAGTTCCTCCAACATCTTGTTGCCAGCTTCCCCTTTGCCTTTTCTAAAAGACCATTCTCGTTGTCCGTAACATGAATATGAAATATGAATATATCTTATAGATCCCGCTGTTCATACAACCCGCATATTAAGTCCTACTGACTATAAAAAATGTATTTATTTCTCGGTAAAAACCGCTAACGCGTCACGAACATCGCAAACCGTGTACGCCATTATTTTATATTTTGTAATGGTTTTGCGTATCTGGAGCAAGTGTTCCGTATCAGTATGCAAATGACGACTTAATTTAGATATAAGCTGTATTTACGAACTTTCTGTCTCCCACATTGTTTACGCAAAGGGGAATGTTTTATACGTGAGACGACTTTATTATTAATTAATTAACAAAACAATGAGTTGATTAATTGAACTTAATCATCTGTTTTAAGAATTCTAGAAAGACATAAGGAAAAAATAATCTATAACATTGTCCTGTTATATTAATGTTAAGGTTAAAAATCTCTAATAATTATGCTTCAAGTATTTGATTGATTTAAAAATACAAAATCTGTTTATATGTAGATGTTCACTCATAATCCCATTGAAAAATAAGAAGTGACGGTGATCAAAACGTTTTGTATCCCTTAAAACCAAACCCATGTGTCAACAAAACGAGCAACGGATTTCCGTTTTTTCCGGATTTACGTTGACGAAGTCACCTACTAAATATCTGTTATTAAAGTTAGTGTCTTTATTGAAGACGTTTTTGGTAGGAGTGTGTTGCTTGGCAACCAGCTCATTAGGTTGGTTTTTTAATCTCCGGTATGTAATTAAGATTTTTCTTTAACTGTTTTCATCTGCAGTTGATAAGCAGTTGTTGCATAGTGAAAGATAATTTACGCTTATAAGTTATTATTGGTCACGATAAAACATGGATGATATTTATAAATACAAATTTGGTTAACTAAAGCCCAATGTTGGCAAAGCTTGATATACTTATTGATTAGGTGTTTCATTTATAATTAATACTAAGACCTTATTATTAATACTAATTATTACTAAGACTAAGTGTTTAAAAGAAAGGAAACAAGTTTCTTGGCACACACAAGAAAAAATAAAACCTACAGACTAATAAACAAGACAAACATAGTTATAAAATTAAAGACATATATATGCATATGTAAACGAAAACTGTAACTATGATGGAATATAATCGAAATACACATACTGCATTGCTTCACTGGTTGTCGGAATAATACAGTTAATTTATTATCCATCACGATTTTTAAAAGTATGGGCGTATTCGTAAATTATGTTTCGACGTAACAGGTGAATATTTTTTGCCAAAAATGCACAACCTTATATTATATTAAATTTTATTAATACTTACAAAATATACAAAATTATTACTAATATAAGGTCTTTAATCAATAAAGTTAAATCCAGGGGCCAAGACTGCTTTAAATTGAAACGGATTGTATTTCACATAATATGAAAAATGAAAATCTTTTTTAAAATAACGCTAAATTTAATTTTATATCCATATCAGGTCAACGAGTTGTAAAAAATAAAAAGCAATTTAAGGTAACCAGCATCAAAATGCGCCTTTTGGAAACGCGGAACGAATTTGAAAGAGCCTTTAACAAATAATACGCAATAAATGTTACTCATTCACAAAATACTAGGTGTGAACTTTTCGACAATCATACAAATTCTCTGCGGTATAGGATCTTTATAGCTCACATATCAAATTCGTTTTATTTCAACTGGAATTCGGCTACTATTGTTCCCAGCAGACATTTATCAATAATTTAAATGGCAACGCTTTTGCGTTAGACAATTTGAAACATTTTTAACATTCCCTAAAATCTAAAGCTTTATTTGACTCCAATTTAAATCAATGATTATACATCGTATTATTTGATTTGTACCGAAAAACAATTTTGTAAATTTTCAAAGAACCGCGGGGCTCTTAACCTTCGATAAAAAACACGTAAAATATACTTAAACTTTAAATATAATTTAATTTGTTATAAACATATTGTTTACTTTATGTATGAATTAAATGAACTGAATTAGTTTAAGGTGATAAGTTGTTTTTTATAGAAAAGTGGTAAAACGTGCAGGAGGCACACCATAAAGGTGAAGTCGCCGCCCATAGACACTCCACGTGAGCTGGGAGCTCGTGAGTGCGTTCCGGCCTTTTAGGGAGTGGTGCGAAATATAAATGAAATATTTTATCGATATAAATTTATTTGAACAAAGTATGTATAAATAGTAATATTATAAGATACCCAGTATATATATCATTATATATGATAAGGTGGCGGGCGGTTACAAAAACATAAAGATCAAACAAAGGTTTTTTTATTAATAAGACCTTAGTATATAATGAAAGCTCAATAATATATACCTCAAAATATCTAATATCTTAAAAAGAAAAATAACAAAGATTAAACCGTTAACTAGGCTTCGTCTAAGACAAATTTGTGGTGCTCGAGAAACTTACAAAGAAACTGGGAACGAAGCCTCCAGGCAAACTGGCTCTTCCAAGCCTTCTAGTTGTTATCGTGAAAGCAACGCTAAGATTTAGCTTGCACAGTTTTAAACTTTAAAGACAATGCGGATTTTTTTAAATATCAAACAATATTATTCACAACCCACTGCCCAACAGGGCATAACTTTTTGATAATGTATTTCTTTTGTACATAAAACTTTGAACCGTTAATAACCAGTCTGATCTCTAATTAGAATACGGTATGATTTTCAAACCAAATATACCAGTATCTATGTTTAAGAATCTTATGACTCGGTTTGAATTATTTTATTTCGTTAAATAAAAAAAAACATAGTGTTTTAAATAAAGCATTAACAAAGGTACTAAAGTTATCGAAATGATTTCGATTAAGCTTATATGGATTTTATTAAAAATTTATCCTACATCATAGACTAGATAGTAATAACAGGATACAATCATGAGGCTGGTTGTCAATTGAGACTTATTTAACCAAAACATTTCACATTGCTTGGAGATAGCTCCAAGCAATGTGAAGGGTGTAAGTCATTTAGTAATCATATTCAGATAAAAGCTTATAGTAACCTGTTGCAAAAAGCTTATTCTCCTATGATTTCCCCAGGACATTACGATATATTTGAATGAGCAAGAGAAATAACTTTGATATTACATTCCAACTGCAACTGCGGACACTAACAGTTTTTTCCTGTTTACCTTGTTTACCGTGGAATCACATTCGTCTTACTTCTATACACATGAAGGTAATAATTTTAATATGACTTAATATGATATCAGATTACTTACAGATCTGTCCCCGAGATTTTTCACTCTACAGTGTAGGTAGGCTGGTTGGCTAACAGCAGCCGTGTATTCTCTTTTTGTCGCGTTGTCAAAGTGTGGCTGAATAGCGGCCTCCGTTTCCACAGTGCCGTTGCTCACTGCAAAAATGCTGTCTGGGTCTGTGCTGTCAACCCCGCCAGCTGACAGACCTGGAATATGATTAAATAATATAAGTTTTTTGTGCCATTGTTATATTAGAAATCGGAGCAACATTAAATAAATAGAACAAATTATATTCCAAAATGTTAAGTATACACATAATTTCTGAATTTAGATTATAATTAATACAATAATAATGTTATAACGGGGCTGAAATTGAGAATTTCAAATTTTTGTCTCGCTCTAATTAAATATCAAAGGGAATGATTCCCTATTATTTACGCCGCTCCAATACTAAACAGGACCTCAATCGACGTTTTCTATGTAAATAATTGTAATTCTATCAAATCGCTTACATAATACTAGTTATATAGAAAAGAGGATTAATCCTCTTTTCCCTTGTGTTTGTCATTGATAATAACAGACAATAATTTGAGGAAATAATAATAATATATATCTATCACATGAGGATAGACGGTTATATACATGGCGATATATGATTTTTCCCTCAAGTGAAATACTATATCGTTTATTCGAAGAAGTAGGTCATGTTTAGCCAGAAGGGTCAGTTGAAATTTACATCTCAAATAGCTTTATTAGATGAGAATATTAAAGGCTACGAAATGTCAACTTGAATTTTATATGGGATGTATAAAACTGTCATAAATATGAACCGTTACTATGCGAGTGAATGTTACAATAGGAAATAAACATATTCTTTATTTATACAAATAATATAGTTTTATAATTGACTCAAAATGACGATTTAATATTTTTATTCAAATCTAAAGGGCCAATTTAGTAATTGAACATTTTTGTATTTTGAAATAACTCTGCAGTACCTAATCAAGATAATTTAGTAGCATAATTAATAGTTTTAATTTTAAAACCTTGTTGGAGTGAAACTTTTTAAAGCTTATTAATTTCATGCAGTCGTTTGAAGTTGTATATATATTTATTACAGTGTTGCCAGCAAAAATATTGAATATTTGAAATTGCAATTTAAACAGAATCATCAAATTTCATTTAAATAGACATGACACGAAAATAAAATATCATTCATTCAAAACTAAATGAAAATGGATTATTATCATTACATTTGGATATATACGTATTTGCGCAAAGTCAAACTATGCGAAAAATAATGAATGTATGGTTATATCACAATTAGCTACAACAATTCTGTAATCATATTAGTCACGAATCCCGCACAATATCCCTCGGATAACTAAACAGGGATTTATGGTCTTACAAATAAAAGTCTGTGACGTCATTAAGATAAGGGGGTGTTTTACTCAATATCAGCTATACATAAATTTGAAGTGTTTTTGTTACATAAAATATCGTAATAGCCTTTAATTCGCTGAGTTGTAACCTCAGCGAATTAAGGCTATAACAATGATAAATTAAACATTTTTTTGTAGAAAATGGCTAACTTAAGGGTAACGAATGTAGATACTATATAGAATATATACAATCAAATAGTAAACTCTAAATGATTGTCTATGGAGAAAAAAACATGTTTGTAAATACATTTATATTGAATGCGTGCTGTCAATGTTCAAAACTTGCGCTGTTCATAACACTTATAATTATTGTACCATACCAATAAATATATTTCACTGGATGTATCAGGATACATTTAATTTATTATTTTATCAGGCTCACCGGTATCCCATGAGTAAAGCTCGTATCACATTATCATGTTTTACATATATTACTCTTGTGCGAATTACGAATACTGTAGTGTGACTGACAGCACTGATGCAACGCTAAATTAATGAATAGTTATTGGACGATAGCGTTAGAGAAATGGTAGGAGTAACGTGGAACATGATGAGAGGCTCAAGACAAATCAGAATGGAAAAGATTGGAGGAGGCCTTTGCCGATTGGCAAACGGATCTGCAGAAAGTTAATAAGCAGCAAATACGCGAGTGAGATTATATAATGTAAATTGTTAGTAATAGTGTATCAGAATAAAGGCTATTTTTATTCTTCAACTATGATAGAGGTTTACAAAAGCAATTGTAAAGAACGTTTGTTATCAGTTTTAATTGATTTTTTACAAACACAACCGGCTTTTAAATATAACATGTACTGTTTTAAAAACACGTTTGTCCCCGAGGGTATATCAACAATGGAATTCTATTAAATCCAAGCTTTTCTTTGTGTTTCGTCTTATTTCTTCGCATTCATTTGCGAGCTTGCAGTCTCATTGTGAAATCACATTACTCACGATGCATGGCGTTATTGTATGTTGGAGATTTATAGAATTATACTTTTCTAGGTCGCAGATTGAATAGGCACTGACCAAGTATGTTAAATGAGAATTTATGCGCGATTTCACCAAACAACTTAATCGCTATATACCTTTAAACTAAATCATTCAACCTGTTTTCACTTTTTTTGTAATGTTTCAATCAAAAAGATCGAAATTTCAGGTACAGGTCTAAGAAGACGAACTAAGACCCGTGTACATTATTCACAACTAAATAAAAGGTCCTGTCAAATTTTAAGTTTTTTAATTCAAGTCCTAACTGATCTAGAGAGCATATAACTTGGTAACGATTTCCGATAGTTTTGTCTGTTAAGAAAATTGATTTGGATGAAATTCACAATTAAAATAGTTTTAGAAGCGAAACAGTTTTATACAAAATTAATATGGGTAAAGGTTTTGAAAAAAATATACTGTAAAATTGATTTTATTATTTAGTTTAAGCATAAGCAGTATTTTAAGTCATTTATCTGTTTTAAAACTACGAAACGTTCCAAGAGAAAATACTTTATTTTGTTAACGCAAGTGTAGTATATAGTAATAAAAAGTAATATAAAGTATATAGTAATACTTCACAACTGTACGCATCATGTCTATATCTGTATTTGTAAATAAAAATCTTTTAAAAACATAAAAACGAACTTTATTTTAATACTTCAGCCATTTAATAGTTCTATTTTAGGATTTATACATGATGTAAGATTATGGGGCATGAAATACGGCCGTAAATTTAAGCCTTAATTCAAGGCCTAGTCTGGACAATCTAGTCAGCTTGTAGATAGAAATCGTCTCAATTCTTAATAAAAATGATCATATATACGGTTGAAGAATTTTCTCTGCAGCTTCGCATGCGATAAGCTGGTTTGAGCTGAATCTATAGCATACTATATATCACCGGCTTCAGCTAAGCTGTTAGTGTCTTAACGTCGTTTCGTATAAAATATTTATTCAAATATATTTTTGAAGTAATTATTGTAACGTTTACATTTATGTTCGATCAATATTAAATATTGTTCCAGTTCTTGTTTACTGTTCTCAGATTATTACAAAACTTCTTTTATTACCCATTAAGTTGTGTCTTATATGACAAACCAGCAAGCACGAATTAGCAAATTATTGATCCAAGATAATGTTGCTATTAAATAAACAGTTAGTACGCAAAAGTCAATCCTCAAACGACCTAAGGATCTTAACGTCTATATCTACATTTTTGAGTGGGCGTGCCATGCTGTTACTTAGAGTCTCAGCCGAGTGAGCAGGCCCGGCCGGAGAAATACCACTCTCTCACAGAAAACCGGCGTAAAGTGATACAATTGGATTTTGTTCCTTTTGTACTCGTGTTTCGTTCGCTGAGTGAGATATTCCGGTGCCCATCCTTTCCCCTACCCCCCCCCATTTCTTAATTTTTCTTTAAAGGCCGGCAACGCACTCACGAGCTCCAAGCCGCGTGAGTGTCTATGGGCGGTGACTTCACCTTTATAGTGGGCCTCATGCTCGTTTCCGCCACCTTCTATAAAAAAAAAATATTCTTTACCCTTTATTATTAAAACATTAATTCACATACGCTGAAAATACTAAGTGAGCAAATTATTGTGCAAATTTTAATAAGATTTATAGATTACTTCAATATTTTAATAAATTAACACAGTATAATTATATTTCGACGCATAACCATCACTAATTGTTCACTTTTACAATTTCTCGATAATGTTGATTGGATTTTATTTAATACAATTTTTTTGTGTATAATATTTTTAATCATGAAATGATAATTTTAATTACTTTTGCCAACCGTTTGCGTGGTTATTAATAAGAGCTAAGTTGATTAAAGCATGCCTTGTTGATTTCAGAAACAGGATACTGGATGAGGATAGACTAAAGTGTGCGTTTTATGTCTTGGTAATGATCTATTCTTCGTATCTATTAACGATGTAATAATATTAAATACAATTCTAAATGAATATCGTTTAAATCTTCACTTCACAAATATTATTCATTTTAATAAATCCACCAAGTTATTGTGTAGCATAATTAAGTCAATGTTTAATTTTAAATTTCCCTTTTATTTTCTTTTGTATATTTTGTGAAGTTTATCAGTTTTCTTGTTTATTGTATTCATAATGGATGCCTGTAAGAGATCACTGAGAACGACAAGGCTCTGTTCGGCTTCTTAATTTATTACGTTACGAAGTGTAAATAAATTTATTACAAATCTTATTTAATATACCTATTATTTAATCTTGTGTAAAAACAACCCATATTTCAAAGAAAGATATTTATCTAAACAAAACACCACTCAAATAATAGTACTATATTCCCGTAGATAATAAATCTTTAGAGACGTAAAAGCAATTTGTCCCTAGAGGCTGTTTTATGAAATTTCTGACTTTGACCGGTTTCGAATGGGTCGCCGTTATTCGATAGCTCCCGGGAGCTCCAGTCTACACGTCATTCATCATCTTGACAGGTGCCAATAACACTTACTTTTCTCACGTAAGGAATCGGGAAATGATAACGTGATTCCAATTTACTTTTGAAGGCGCTTGTTGATGAATGATCTGGTATTGGACCGGTGATGGGTGATTGATATGTCTTCATTCTTTTATATTTGGAATTTAATCATTTATGAGCTTACCGATATATTTTAATTTAATCTAAGTACTATTAGGAGTATCTGTTTATCCCTTTTTATATAAACGTAATATTTTCCGAGGGCCAAATAAAGAAATTCTTTTAAATGGTATCACGTAGTCGGTTAAGCATTTTATAGAAGACGGGGCAAACGATAAAGGTAAAGTTGCCGCCCATAGCAATAGAAAATCACGTGGCTGGGAGCTCGAGAGTATGTTGACAGCCTTTTAGGACGTGGTAACGCTCTTTTCTTGAACAAATACGTCCGTTTCTTGGTTCGAAAATATGTATATATTTTATTCAGTAAGTTTAAAATATTTGACTATTTTCAGGTGAAAACAGGTTTCATGCAAATAACACAAATAATCAATATTTATTATGTTATTCAGATGAGCTGGCAGTCGAGGTGTGCTCTAGTTTTATTCTATTCTTCGCTATATAAATGTCTATAGCGAAGAATAGATCGAATAAAAAAACTGAATTCTGTACAATCGACAGCGCTCGTAAAAATCACTTTATAGATTTTTCATGAAAAAGGCGGTGTCTTATTAATTATTAATAGCTCGTCACTAGGGTACAACGGGCATATTGCGAGGTTAATTGATCTTTATATTAAAATTTTCATTATTATTCCGAAACATTTAATAATTAAACTCTTGGTAATAAAGCAAGTACTTTAATACTGTATATTGAAAAAGACGAGTGTACCAAATTTTTTATGCTAAAGTTAAGAAAAATAACGTAAATGAATAATTACATTTTCTTATGGGTAATTAATAAGTTAAGTTTATTATGTCTATGAACATCCAGCTTCATATTTTATAACCTTTGAAACACATCTTCAGCCCCATAGAATATTGTTTTGAGGAAAATGCTTTCCAAGTGTCACCAAACGCGTTGTACGCCTTCCGAACGTGGTATTTCGTTGTAAAAGTCTGATACCTTTAAAATATATTTATAGCTGGAATGTATAAACTTTAAAAATGCAAGAAACAATAAAAAAAAACAATTATTTACTGTTTAAAATTATCATTCACCGTACCGACATAAATTTTAATCCATTAAAACAATAAGCACCTTAGAATAATCACGATAATGGTGTATTCGTGTTGTATGTTAGTTTAATAAGAGATACATGTACGCTCACTAATTGGCGTGGAAACGGAAGCATGAAAATGTACTTTGTGTTAATTCGTCGATACGTATATGCAATTTTATATTTGATTCCAATTTAAAGGTACACACGTTTGCTGAATAAATTTCCCAAGTTACTCTTATTATTGAGTATAACGATTATATATAAATGATTCTATGATATACTCGATGATTTTTTACGTACTGTGTAATTTTATGTATCCGACTTGTCTCACTAGTCTCTTGTTTGTCCCCCTGTCTCTAATAAAAAAAATCCTTATAAAGTTGTATAAGACGTATTGTATGATAAAATATAAGAGTGAGAATGGACGATACTTTCTAAACCGAAACAAATGTATTTAGTTATATGAAACGCTATTTTCTTAATTTGTATACATGAAGAATGGTTGAACCATTATTCTCTTCTTCAGCTGTTTATTAACTTAATAAAAAACTAAATTACAAAGTTAATCTTTTCTCTCGTGATAAATCTGACCAATATCGTTTATTTTAACTCTTTATAGCTTTAGTTTTCACTATCACGGAATTGAAGAACAATCAAATTCCTTTTTATTCGATTTTATCGATTGGGTCTGAATTACGCAAGACCCGACCGAGTTTTATATCGGTAATAATGACAAGTTTTATCTGAGCTAGCCAAAACTGATCACATCCAATTCCCCACTATAACGCTATTTGAATAAATTATGTAAATAGCCTGACTTTGTCTGCATATACTTTAAACTTACCTCATGTTGGAAGTCGTGCCCTTCATTTTCTATTTCATAAAAAGATATTGGAACATATCGATTTTTCTTAATATATCCCAATAATTGTACTATATATGTTTAAATTATTAATTCAAATTAAAAAAAAACTTAAATAAAATCGAGGTTTTTTTATTTTTTTATTGAAGAGTGGGAATACGATCAGGACCCACCATAAAGGTATAGTCGCCGCCCATAGACACTCATGTGACTGGGAGCTCGGGAGTGCGTTGCCGGCCTTTTAAGGAATGGTACGCTTTTTTCTTGAAGGTGATTTGTTATGACCAAATATAGTTTATCTTTTAAGAATGTCTAACGTTTAAAGATTTTATAATAATAACCCAGACTCATGAATTCTTAATAAACAAAGGAGGTTTTCGCTTTGTACCATACACTTTTTTTTAATAAACAACAATGTCACGTGCATTACAATGAATGCAAATTACATTCAAATTTGCAATCTCTTGTTAGTCGCACTATTTCTGCATCTGTTAACGTTTTGGGCACAGAAATACATATAATTTGCATTCATATTGTGAAGTAAAGCACATGAAACGTGTAATGCAATTACCTATGCACTTACCTTGGTGCGGTATCATTTCGGAAATACAATATGAATTTTAGCTTTTAGAGGAATATTATCAGTCATATGCATTAATGCACTATTCTATTGAATTAGAAGTGAAATCATTTTGAAGATGTGGTTACCGTTTAATTTATTCACTTAGTGTAATATTTATGAGCCACCTTTTGTGTGCTGGCTCATGGAACTTAATTTAGCTTTGAAGAATGAAGAGTAGCATTCTCTGAAAATCTCTGGAATATCTCGCGAAGGCCAAGAGAAACCGCACTACTTATCTAAGAAAGTTGTCACCATGTATGACTTAAGGTTACCACCTTGAACCGGCGAGGCACTCAAGTGCTTCGACTGATTATGCCCCATTTATTAAATTCATCGAAGTTACAGTACTGAAATTTCTCGTTGGCACACCAAATGGTTTCGAGAATGCCTTTAAGTGCATTTCGCATTGAAAAATGATTTGATTTTATGTAAATATTAAATGTAGGTCTATTATCAAGGACTTTATAATTAAATAAAATGTTATGGTATTTTTAAAATTGATTTTAATATATAAAAACTATATGCTGACTTTTCGAAACTCAGAATTAGAATGATATTCTTTCTAAAAACGATAATAAAGCTATCATATATCGTAGTTAAATCGTAAATAGAGAATAACGATAAATGAGGGCAGAGGAAGGATTGAAATTATTGCCCATCTAGTTCATCGATCATCCCCTCCGGAAATTATCTACATATATACCTTATGTGAGAGTTGATTCAAGCATACAGATTACCTGCCTATTGAGGCTACGTGTATTTGCCTTGAATGTGAATTGGTTATAAAAACAAGTAAACGATATTTAACAATTATCTTACTGTATTAAAAAACCTAAAGGTGATGTTTGATTAAGAAAAGGTATTGTTCCTAAGTAGATTTGTCTTAATGGGGACTTGCTTGTTAGTATCATTTGTTTTTTATTATATTAAATAGGTAGAATACATCGCCAGCTACACTGTTTGAAAGGTGCGGTTGATAATGTCAGTCAGTCTGGACGAGGAGAGCTCAGGTTCACCCCTTGTAAGACCAAAGACATAATCACACAAAGCCGGAAACCTAAGATCCATATGTCTAGGCGTTTATTGGACTTAATTTTCGGGTTCTCGTATAACACTAGCGAATAGAATATGAGCGTTTGGTTGCGAATTGGTTGCGTTAAGCTTCAGTACTAACTACTTCTTTAGTCTGTCGACTTGTTGTTATTTTAACAGAGGACTCTTTCGATATATGTGGAAAGTATCTCAAGATGAGACTTGTTTGCCAATTATTTAGCCTATAGGACTATATAGACTATACGTCCTTTTTACGAATGTCGGTTGTCACTCCATTCCCATCCGGTTATTTTCCAGGGTTAAGGCTGTTGATGACACTCAAGAATTAACCTTTGGTAAATACTAGTTCATTTTGGGTCCATTTACCAAATCTCATACCTTCCGGGGGATAAAAAGTATGAAATAGTTTTGCCGAATATTAAAGGCATAACATATTACCGTCCTTAATTACGGGCGTGTCGTCCGGCACGTGCTCGATTTTAAATTCAGTGAAAATATATTATTGTGGTTAATACGTAGTCATAAAATACAGATATAGTTTTAGGGATTACAATTATTATGTGAGCTATTTTATATTTACGAGAGTTTTTAGGTTTGATTTTTTATTGTCTTTGTTCAATTGCATTAGTCTGCCTGTATCAACTCTAAGCTTGTGTGATGGGAGTCACAGATAACACATGCTTGTGTGTAGAAATAGTGAGGAAACTGACGTATCTTTGACCCCAAATATACGTGACTGACGTATGCCTCATAATAAAAATGAGGATAAATATTTTTAGCATTATTGAAAAAACCAAATATATGACGCATTTTTCTTTATGTCAAAGAAATAGGTGTGTACACATTTCCTGTTCTATAGTTAGAAATTTTCTTTTAGGATTTTTAGTCAGTCAGTCTAGTTATTGTAAGAGGTTAAAATATACCAGATAAAAAATACGACAATATATTTTTCAGACTGATAAACAAGATATTTTTAACTGAATATTGTACATCAGAATTAGCCCAAGTTTAAAATTGGAATATGACTTTTAATAGCTTCATTTACCATTCTTTGTGAGAGACAGAATCGGACTCGTCAGCGTTTAAAAGAGCAGAACTGCAAATAGTGGACTGAGTGTTTCATATCTTTCGCTGATTTTTAAAGCGTTTTCGTAGTGTTGTTTAGTAGGGTTTTTGTAATTGCATTAAAGAATCGTCTTGAAATATATACGAAATAACAATCAAGCATATTCATTTTATAGCCTGTATAAACAGTGTGGTACCCCGCCACTTGTCAAAAGTCAATACATTTTTTTACTCATGTGTGGATCGTGGGCGTGATTCAATATGCCAGTTAGTACTCGTACAGTTAAATACATATTTTAAATTCATTTAATGATTTGTAAATGTACTTTCTCTAATTAAGAATTTCCGTTGTAATCGTGAAAAAGTGGACAAATAACAAAGTGAAGCAAAGAAGTTTTTTTTAATTATTTGGGTGACCCTAAAAAGTTCAACTAATTCTACTAGTCTATGTTTGCGCTCCATTTAAACTTCATGTTTCCATGTAATACGTTTAAAACGCTTTATAGAAAACATTGAAAGAGGCATCTGTCAATACTTTGAATAGCAAATAAATGAAGCAGAGCGCAGTAATCAGCCTTATTGGATGAAAATGTAAATGTGTTGGGAAAGTCGGCGTTTCACCGTTCCAACGAGCTCATTCAGCCTTAAGCCTGGATCTGCGTAGTCTTACAGAGGCGAATTGTATGTGCTGCAAAGGAATACTATTTTAAAAATTATTACATTAATAGTTCTATTGAATACAAGTTTTGTAACAAAATAATAGGTTATATTCTAGAAGTTTTATTCAAAATCATTAAATACTAATAACCAATTGAATCAATTGATTGAATAGGGGATATAAATTTGATAAAATTATAAATCTCAAAAAATATTTTTAACGAAAATTCGTTTGAAGATATATATATCTTCATGTATATGTCTCTGTGACCTATACATATATATAGGTCAGTAGTTTTTTACATATAATAAAATAGTTTGAATTTTATAAAATGTATGTCTAAATTTTTAAGTGTACAAAGTAATATTTTGCTATCAGTAACTTATCAAGTCTAAAGCAGACTAAAACTAAAGTCTTCAAAAATATAAATAAATAAAATGAAAATCTTATAAAAAAAGAAAACATTTATGGCAATAAAAATTCCCATTTCTATTTTTCTTTATTTCTATAAATATTACCTATGATATCAGAGAACAAAACGAGACGTGTAGATGAGTGTAAGATGTACAAGTGTAACAATACCTTGGGAACTAAACCATGTAATACTAATAATATAAAATATAATACTAATGCCACTAAATACATCATCCAGCGACTCCCAAAGGAGACTCTGAGAACCATCACATTAATTAATTAATAAGAAATTTTCAAAAAAAAAATACAAATTACATTCGGTCTAATTTGCTTACTTTTAGGAGTCAGCTACATAATAGGGTTATATCTGAACATAATAAAATTAAAAATTACGGCTGCTCCATAATAAAAGTATAGGATAGATAGTTTCTCTACAGATATATTAAAGTAGTTTCGCAGTAGCTTACGCTTACTGAATATACTCATCAGTACTGTACGATAACAGTATTAGTTAATTTGATGATAAACATAACATAACTATAAAGGAATTCGGAAAATCTGTTTTTAAAGTCAGGTGAAATTTTCATACTAAATTTCATCCCCTTCAACTCTTTTCCGATAAAACGTATGTCCCATGTGCCTTTATCTTTCCCTAGAGTTTAGTCTATCTCCATGCCAAATTTCATCGAAATCGGTTAAATAGTTTCACATACATACTTACTTTCGCATTTGTAATTTTGGTATGGATAACTAGGATGAATTAAATACAAATAAAATGTGCTTCAAAGTTTGTAATAATAATGTTATGTTTAATATATTGTACTCAATCTGGAAACTAAATTTTGAATGCATTAAATATACTGTTTCTTTGTTTAACTAAAACAGGATCCATCTCTGAGATGTAATTAGTATGCCAGACGAGAAAGGAGGTGTCAATTTACAGTCAAGGCGCTTTCCGAATGGCTTATAAAACATTTTACCTGTGTGTGTGACATAGAATTTCACTGAAACTTTTTCACATATATAGAATAATTAACAAAACCTTAGATTATTTTCTCTTACACCTAACTACTCCATTACACCTAAACCAATAAAAACATTTTTTAACATAACATGATAAACTATTCATAAAACATTATAATATCTATGATACTTTTAGTGCGTTGGATATTTGATGTGTTTAAAATTGAATAGTCCTTTCTCTGTCCTAACTGGAAGTAAGTTAAAAAAATATACGCTTGGACTAGAGTTGCTCATAATCAAACGTTTACAATTCTTTGCGTATGTTAAAGTTCTCTTTGAATATAACTTTATTGAAGTTCAGTGCTTTAGAAAACTTGGTATTGTTAAATTATAACTGAACATTCAGTATTCGGGTTTCTTTGTACTGAAACTAGGCTACGACCTAATGACCAACGTTGACATTCAAACCCCGCTTCAAAGAAATAAGGAATTATATTTCATATCGTTCTTAATAACAGGAGTGTTTCAATTTTTTTAGGGAGGTGACCGAATGATATGAGTGGCCAAGAACCATCGTGTATTTGAATCCCGCTAGTGTTACTTTTAAAATATTAGTTTCTATATTGTGTCCATGATCCTAAGTAATTTATACTACCCATAGGTATCATTAAAAGACAGTTATTATACTATAAAACCTTTAATTTATTTTAAGTAAATTTCACTTAATACAATAACTCTAACAGTGACACTAGATTTTTAATACGGTGACGATTTAAGGGCCACGCCTATATTTTAGCTCAAAATTATAGATAGGTAGAAAAGAGCGAGGGTTGAAGAGCTATTGTTTATTTTTTCCTTCCTTTTATTTTGTAATACGAATAAATTTGTTAATTAGGACAGTATGTTTAAAATTATAAATTAACACCAAATAGAGATTGGCTTAGATAGAAAATATTGGGATGAATTATTCGTTTCACGTGAGAATGACTTTTTTTAGAATATCTTGTTTTCGCAGACGTCAACGCAAGGGAATTGACAAGAAATATAGTTTGAGTGACACGGATTAAGCCATTTTTTCTCAGTTGACACAATATGTCAAATGCTGACTATTGCTGCGAAAATGGAAAATCATATTTACTGTTGAAAACCGCAATAGCACTAACTTATATATATATATATTTCATATTAATATTTCTTTATATACGAGACTGGCCATAATAAACACTCCACAGCCTATTGAGATCACGGATGAGTAAGTTCTTTTTTACAACACTATTATTAATGATCAAAAAATCTGGAACCTTTTTGGTAGGAAAAATGTAAAGAAATTCTAAACTATGATAACTAGGGTAAATTTATAGATTTTCATAAATATACAGTATGCTTGATGGATATATAGATAATATATGGTTCACAGCTCTATTAGATAGGTTAGGTAATCTTAACTAAAGCTAGCACTTTGCATTTGTTTTCTTTAAGAGTTACCGAGGACTTTGACTCAGCTTTTGGCGTTTGTTGTGTCAATGTTATCGTTTGTTTACAGCAACCTAAGTGCTTCTAAAGATGCTTTTAGGTCTCAATTCAAATTTTGTAATGGAAAATATGTACCGAGCTAAATTAATTTACGTTGCGACACTTGAGACAAGTTAAAATTAATGTATAGAGATATTTTGTTTAAAATTAAATACTTGTTATTACGCATCAACTGTGTTAATAAATGAAAATATAAAGTATTATGATATTTTCGATCAAATTTAATGACATTTTTTTTCAACGATTTGTTTAAACCAGAAAATGTAAAAATATAATTTTTGGAACTTTATAGAAGAACGGTTTGGTTATACGTGATTTTTCGTAAGGTTTACATGAAGCACTCAACGGAAACACTTAAAAAGGAATAATTTTCCCGTATTCGCAACATTCTTCATTCAAGCCTCTCTCGTATTAATCGTAGCGTGATTAACTTGTGTAACACTGGGATAATGTTGATTTATTAATTTAAAGAATTCAGTATTAAAATGAGTTTATGAGATTGAGTTAATTATGTATGAAAATATCCTGTCCCTTCTTTTAGTACGTAGAAGACTGTTTTTAATATATTTTGATGTGTTATGTTACGACTAAGTTCTTATATAGTATTTTGTTGAATATTAAAATTAATCATCAAAAATATAAGCTGAAATGTTAAGACCCAATTAAGCTCAAACAGTATTCAAGAAAAAAAATATACATAAGATAAATACCCAATTATTATCAATAAAAGTTAATCTTAACTTATCGAATATATCAATGATAATTTTTTTTTCAATTTCTCTCCTTTACGATTAACCTTACCGGTTTCCTTTACCATAATGAAAATAAACTAAATCAATATTTAATTCCATCTAGAATAAAACTGCCCTCTGATAAGCCTGTAAATCTTATCAACGCAACTCCATATTTCGTGTGTATAGGCCACAGCGAAACATCTAAATAGATCCTCCCAAAAAGGATAAAAACCCGGGTCCGTTCCTATCGTGACCAACTATCTTGAACACGATCTCTCACATATCGAAATGTCATATTACATTTTAGTACACGAGAAAATCAACCTTGTGTGTAAGCAGCGAAGGACTGTTATCGATTAATGTTTTTGTTTCGTTATTTTTTAGTGAAGGTACAGTACACCAGAAGACCCTTTTACCATTTGCTCTTATTACTATTACTGTCACCACATCCCGTATCCCGTAACGTCCCTTCGACATCCTTGTGAAGGATTTATGTATGAAAATTAATGGATGATACACATACTGTGCATTGTTACTTAGGGTATTTTTCTTTTATATTAGACAAATTTTTTTTTGTATTTCTTATTGTTTCAGTAATGCGCTCTTTAATGTAACAAAACAAAAAACTAATTTACTATAAAAAGCTAGAACATAAAACTTATTAAGTCGGCAAGTTATTCTCCGAACACCGCTTTATCAAAGGGATCTAAGTTTCATCGGTCAGCATTATTAGGAGATTGAATTGTAAAAGCCTTCGGCTCGATCAAAATGAAGGTTGTATATCAAGTGATTCGTGGAACCTACCGCCCTAGAATCAATGCCACCTTCAATTGACCTTACCTTTGTCTTTGCTCCTTGACAACGAATATTACTTGGGCAACTTCTTCAGAGTTTATCCTGAAACACTTATAAGGTTCGATAATAAGAATATTCTTATTATCAAAACTGAGATATAATTCCAATATAATAACCAATTAAGTAATAATAAAACAACCTTTCTTAGGGATTTGTTATAAGTAGATTTACAAATGCTCGACAAATACATATTAATGTTGACATCTATCGATCGACGTATCAGTTTGATGTCAGCAAATAGTTATGAAAATGTATTAGATGTAGGCTCACGTACGTGGTCGGAAAATCATATAACATACTTCATTAGGAGGCTTATGATATAACGCTTACAAAAATAAAACAATATATAACGAGAATTATTTATTAACTTTTGGATAAAGTGTTTTGATGTGTTTTGTAACGAAAATAATTACTAGAAATATCTACAGAACATGGCTTTATATTTAATGATTTATATAAGCTAATAACAATATGATATTCCGCCCACGTACGTGAGCTTACATCTAATACATTACAGATATAAGATAGTTGTAAAATTTATAAAACGACACTGAAGGAAATGTGCACTATGGCGCTATAGAGAGTGATCGTTAAATGGAGATAAGAGAATCATTGTATGGAATACAAGCTAAACGGACCAAAGCCGATTTCGACGCTTTCGAGTTGATTTCGACGCTTTAGTGTTTGTCGTGAAATCGAGTGACGTTACATGGAGTTTACAGTGTATTATATTTTAAATTAGTAATTATCACAAATAAGCGATAATAATTTCCCAAAGCTAAAACATTATTTTAGGCAAACAAATATACACTTTATACAACTTAATATACGTTAAGTATATTTTAAGAAACCTCTTATCTATTGTAGTGGTCAGGGTATCTGGCCCCTAAGGGGCTCTTAAAGGCATTACCGCTAAAGTAAAGATAAATAAAACAAAAACTGCTATATCCCCCTAATGTAGAATTATAAGGTACAGAACTGTTAACATTGTTATAATTAAATGTAAAAAGATACTATAAAAGCCATTACTATCAAGTCTTGCTTACAAATGATAAGATGAGTTTGTTGTATCTTCGCAGACAGGTCTTTTTGAAACTCTCGAAGCCTTTAGATATAAGAAGAAAAATAATTTTACTCATTTTTGTGCTTAATTATTTTTACGTACACGGTGATCGCTGATAGTATTATATGTGAAAAACTTTAAAATAATACATTTTAATATCATAAAAGTAAATAGTAATATATTTTTTAAAACTTGTAAGCAGTTGAAATGGAGCTAGTTTTTGTATATTGAACATTTCAAGAAGTTTTCCAGTACTATATGAGAGTCAACGTAAATTTTTTTGTTACGGGAATTTTTAAATAAATAGACAAAGTCTACAATTGGAATTTTGGATCACGAAAAATGTTACTATTAAATAAGTAATATAATTTTAAATTTTAACTACTCGCTTTCAGGACTGGCACCGCAACCATAAAAATCCTTTAATGGTTTCCGTGTATAGAAGGCATTAATTAAAAATAAAATTTCATTTTTAATTGTATAAGAAAGTTTCAGGCTTCTATTATCTATGACTTTAATAACGAGTATATACTCATATTTTTTATTAATTAATTTTTAGGCAAGGTTTTTATTTTTTCATATCTTAGAATAAAGATGAACCCCTATTTTTTTATCACGATTCTCAATACAACTTTTACAGCAACATAAAATTATGGTATAATTTAACTTTAACATAATGAAACATATGCCTCATTCAAAGTCCGAATACTATTTAAAATACGCAAAATTGTTTTAATGACATCTCTAAATACGCCTAGCGGAAGTGAACCTGTAGTACAAAAGATCAAAAGACAGCATTTCCAGTACAATATGAGACACGAGACCTCATGTAACGTCCGTTCGTCCTATTACTATGGAATGGATTAAAATTCGTTTCCTTTATGCTTTTTTCCATAGTAGGATTCCTTGTCCACTATGGTTTATTTTACTGTAGAGAAGTAATGTGACTTTATCCTATCCGATACCTATCCGTCCGCAGTATCCAAATAGTAATGCAATATATGGTATGATACGCATACTTTTAACGATACATCAGCAGAAGTTACGAGAATTATATTGGAGAAAACCCGAATTAAATGTTCACGATATTTTTAACAAATTAATTTGGTAAAAGAAGGTGAAAGTGGCTCACAATGTTACGAACAATAAATCACGCGGTTTTAGTTAAAATTGGATTCAAAAACTTCAACAACATTCACCTGTGTGTGAAATCATTATGAGTTGGAGTTTGTATGTAAAAACGAATTAATTCGTAGTCAACTTTTTTGGTTTAAACAATTACTTTAATTTACAGTGCAATGAATAACAAGGGTAATTAAGGCAGTAAAGTGTGAAAACACCCATTTGTACTAGAGATTTTTATTAATCCAACATAATTATTTCATCAAAATAATTTATATTAATACACTGTATGCTGTAACAATAAGGGTGAAGATCGAGTTTTCAGTTGGAGTTTCATGCTAGTTTTGCTATCATTGTTCAGAGTTCGGCACCTATTGTGCCGTTATTACTTGACCTTATAAGAGAAAGCTATATTGAATAACACCATGCTGAGACTTATCAGTTACCATAACCATATTAGTAACATTTTCCGTACCGATTCAACAAGGTCAAACATATTTCAGGGTGTTTTCTGATAACCAGTCAGATCATGAGACAATCGAAGTTTCCAGAAAGAAAATATTCGAAAAAAAAACACGCTGCGTTGATTTACAGTGCAGTGATTTGCAGTGATTTACATTTTTGGTGCTGTTTCTACCGCGTCTGTTCTGCGTCGTAACCATGTTCTTACCATGTCATGGACGGTCAACCATTATTTGTGGGGTGTGGTCTGGTCGTTAAAATATGCCTTTATTTCAAATGTGTATTAATTATGTAGATAAATTAATATCAGATGTGTTATCACACAAGCTATAAATCGCATACTTTGGTGCAACCGTCCGTGAGATGATATTATAAAACAATTTTTTCTTACTTTTATGCTATCAAGCATTAGACATTAACCGATACAAATTTTGCCTATATAATATGCTAAGGCCAAAAAATAGCATTCCAATAAAACATATAAGCGATCTTCAATCCGATTTTTCTACATTTATTACAAATAAATAGACTTTTCAATTACATTGAAGCAATCATGATGATCTGTAATTAATGTAATAAAATCTCGTTTACACTTGTAATTAAAGAAGTTAATTAAATTAAACATCAATAAGAGATAATATAAAACATCATAAATATATTTATGTAATTTTTTGTCCGCAGATTTTCAAAATGTAAGGTAAAAAAAATCTTTTTAAAGCTGGTCTGGTTCCTGGGTTAGCTACAAGCAAAATAATGAGTTTAATATAAATAACGCCTTAAGGCGGAAAAAGACTCCAAAATCATTGTTCGATCTGGTACCGGCAGCATTCTCAACGCTATTCCGAATATGCCGAATCGTTTCATAAGGCAACTTGTTAATTAAACAATGTCGGTCCATAAATGTAAACTGTGACCCACACAGTTGCCTGAAAGATATCACTTATTAGCGATAAGGCCGCCCGTTTCTCTTACACGTAATAACTAACTTCTTCTGTTTTTATACAATAAAAGTGTGAATAAATAAATAGAAGTATGTAAGTTTCTCATTATTAATACTTGTTTTGTATTTTGTAACTAACATAGATGGTATATTTGTAACACTCTGATCTTAGTTGACTGATGTTTTAAATAAAATATAATAGTACAGCATATCAAATGTCATTAAGACAATATCATGTTTCAGTTAATAGCCGGGTCTAGCATATTTCAAGGGGTTAAAGCAATAACATAGGAAAGCAATATTTATAATAAAGGGTACGAACCTAATTGGCTGAGTAAACAGAGCGCCGCTGGGAGCCACATCACTGTTACACCTTTTCACATAATTACTTGACCACACTCACATCACAATGTTCGTATCACTTCACTTCTCAAAACACTTTCTAGATTTACAAGGTTAATTTCAATCGTAAGATATATTTTTCCTATACAGTTCGTTTCAACCGTCAAAATTTGTTTAAAGTAATTCTCGTTTCGATTGATATATAAAAACGCAAACAAGTATATCGTAATCACTATATTTTCTATAATAAAAATTATTCACCGACAACGGAAAATCTTGGAAAGAAATCTCGGAAATTATTGGGAGCGTTTAAGTGTTTGTGTTCGAAATTTAATACGCGGTCGTGTAAGTTCATATATATATATATATATATATATATATACTTTACTATAATATCCTTATATACAATTCGATATTTATATACTATTTATATTTGTTTTTTTTTGATAGCTAAATCTGTAGTATTATAACTTCTCACGACTTATCCGTATGTATGTATTTTCTTACTCATATGTATGTATTAACGTTCCTTTTAGACTCTTTTTAAGACAATCGATTCTTTAAAAAAAATTAGATAAAACATTCTAATACATTCATAGCGTTTACAGTGGAGAATTTTTGGCCAAAAATCAATGTCAGAGGTTAAAGAAGAGAGGAATGTCTACAGCAAAAGTGTGAGCTATACATTACTATGATTATTTATGTTTGTTAAGTGCAGCCTTGTTTACACGGCTAATAAATCAGTACACCCTAAGATATAAATACACAGTAAGACAGATCGTTTAGTGTGTTTAAAACACTAAACTAATGCTACCAGTATTGCCAGTTATTTGTATATTATACTGGACATCATACTAGTTTAATGGTTAGAATATGTATCATATTGTTATTAATCTATGAACTTGATTCAAATTACTCACTATAATCTCCGAATTCGATAGCCGTTTGAACCTGTAGCAAAGCAAAGCGGAATTGATTGAGAACGTCTGTGTAATCAAAGCTTGTGTGATACCTATCTTAGATCGAAAACTAGTTTGCGCTTTCCTTTACAGTCAAAGCTATAGAACGGGCCTACGAAGTTGTATAAATTCAACGTCGCTATTTTGCGTGTCAACATTTATACATTTGACAATTGAACTTACTGTAATCTCAAATATCAGCATAAAATTAATCAGGTAGTCATTTAAAAAAAACATCTGTTTTTAATGTAGTTTATTTTTATGGGAACAAGTGAAATACGCTATATGATAATTATGTTAAATTATACATTATGATAGAATTCTTATGTTAAAAAAGTTGAAAGTTTTTGGCGTCTTCGCTAGCAAATATTGTTAAAAGCTTCACCCAAAAGACCACTAATGAAATATAAGATATTCTGTTTCGATAACTGAAAATAATTCAGTAGATATTGTCTATTTAAAGCCGTAATAACATTATGGAAATATATCAATAGGTTTTCGGATTACATATATGTTTTTAAAGGAATTGACTAATTTGGGCTAATTTTTTAATAAAAATTACGTTCTTATTAAAAAAAATAGCTTCATATTTCATTTCTAAATTAGACCGAGCAACCGTTGCTTCTAATAATTCTTTTTCTAATTCTAATCGAACTTTAAGTAGCCGGGAATCAAACTAACTCTAAGTCGTCTCAATTTTAGCTTATTTTTTTCATAGAAAAGTAACAATGTTTATACAAATCAAATTTATTTAATACTTAAACACGGTATTTATATTCCCAATCATTTGTTAATATAAAAATGTGTTTAGGTAAACAACAAATACCGAGGTGTTTCAAATTCCACAGAAACTACATAAAATATTATTGCGAGTATTTATGAAGATGAAAAAATACGAGAGAACAGGAAGTACGGCTAATATTTTTCATTAAAGAATAGCGGAAGAAAAGAATCCCAAGTCCCGAGTATTTCGTATTTATACTTCCCGATCGACTGCAGGGTCTGATATAAATTTGCAAGAATGAAGACGTTTTACGAAGCACCCAATAAAAGCTCGATAGTACTATAGAGGCATTGTTGGACAAAAAATATTTTTATTACCTTTTGCTTAAATAGTTAAGCGAATCTGGAGGATTAAGTTTTTCAGTATCTTGAACTTTTATAATATTGAACTATTTTATCCTAACTTTGATATTTGTTTTTTTTGGACGACTTGGTTATCGTGGTGGTTACCATGCCGGACTACTGAACTGTGGGTCCCGGGTTCGATCCGCCGTACTGTTAAAATATAAATTTTGTTGTCTAATTTTCATTTAATTAAATCTGAAGTAAATAATACGTAGGTACATGTACTTTATCAGTTTTGTTTATCATTATTTCACAAGCTATAAAGCGCTTAGTCCTACTAAATACTTCTAATATGAGATCTGTAATAAATATATTAATAAGTATGTACTTACTAAAATGTTATAAATTATGTTATGAATTCTTAATAGAAGAATTGTTCTTATTTCTCTCTTCTTTTTTTGTAAGTAATGGTTTTTACTCCATCCGCACGTAAGCGGTCGTATGAAATAGCAACTGTTAAAAAATACAGGTCTTCAGTTTAATAATTCACTATAAGTGAAAAATAAGGAACAAAGTGAATTTAAAAGTAGAAAATAATACATACTTAAAAAAGCAATTTCGCCAAGAGAAAACAGTGTGAATAATGTGAAAATCCTGAATGACTTACGTTCAAGCTATATCGCCGGGAACTAAAAATTTTGCATAAAGATTTCGTTTAGATCTAAGACGACGGATATGGAATTTAGATACTTTCTACATATCTGAAATAATAAGTTCAAGTGACGATCAACATGCTATATTAACTCTATTATCAATTACAAATAAGAAACCCATCATACAAATCTTCAAAACGTATGACTTTAGATTTGAGGGAAGGCTTAATTAGCTAATCCTGACAAAAAGAGTGACTTTATTTATTTATCTTAACTTTATACTAGCAAAAACAAAAAAAGTGCATAAAATTCTAATAAACAATAAACAAAACAGTAAATAAATATATCTTAACAAATCAAAATTTTAACTTTAATGAAAACTACATAACTTTTATAAAATCTAAATAACTTTTTTATTTTTGTACTTTAACGTTTTTTACGATGCCATAGAACGAACATGTATAAAGTCATAAATAAGGGTTTTTAAGACTATACAGATATAAAGTTTATTTTACTAATATAATAAAATATGTAGTATAGTGAAGGGTGAACGTGACCATATTAAAATATAATGCGCGATACTGTTGTCCAATGACCTATATACCATGATATTACAGCGTCCGACAAGAGTGATGATGCACTTTTTATAAATAAATAGTTACAATAACACATTTAAATGCATATGAAGGCGCTTCAATGTTTTGAGAGTGTCAAGAAACGTCAAGAATGGCGGGTTGCCGTTTCTTCACTCTGACGCAACTCCGGGATCTCTTGGCGTGTAGCGTTGGAAAGGAGAAGATCCACAATCATCGGAGGATTTAGATCCGTTCGCATCGCGCTCAAGCAAGACGTGTTCGGTGGAGTGTCACTGTGTCCCAATTAATTATAAAGTGCTGATCATAATTCTGTTCATATTTGTGAAAAAAATAATAATGCGTTGTTAATTATATACAATGCGTGGCTTTAATTCTCCTCGTCCGCCTACACACGATAGCTCGGCAGCCATGATGAACAGACTGATGACGACCACGCGCGCCGTTACATTTTTTAAAATGTAAACAAACAAGGAAATATAATCTCCGCGTACTTCGATAAAAACTGCTGTGATGATTTTTGGTGTTTTGAATGTTGATCCATTTATGCGATTTGTGTAAATATGTATTTTCTTGTTGAACGTTACAATTACTAAAAAGTCAGTTGATAAAAGTTGTTGATGAAATGAAAGTGGGTTAGAAATTTAATGAGGTGTAGAGAGAGAGAGAGAGAGGTGAGGTCTAGAAAATTCTAAAGTTCACACGAGAGTTAATTAAAATTTTAAACTACATTTAAACGGATTTCTACAAAATATAAAGTATTTAGAAACACTTAGTTGTTTTTGAATACAATATTAAGACTTACTGAATGATTTAGTAGATATACGCCTTGACTACTAACATAGTATGGAGTATTCAGAATCGTACTTTTCAACCAAAATATATATAGATTTCTTATAATAAATGAAGTCCTAGCTATGCAAGCAAAACGGCACATTTTTGGTAATAAAAGCACGTTCAAAATGTCCACAATGTAAGTAAGTAAGTAAGGTAAATTATTTAGATGTTTTAAAATAACTCTTTTGGTTAACCTCTAACCTAACCATTCCCTAATTAAATTATTGTACTTTAAAATCCAAGCACTCGAATAATTTCCAGAGTTTACCTTACCAGGAATTGTACAAACTTTGATTTTCATAAAATCCGCAAAAAACTTTTCAAACATCTCATCTGTAATTGACTGAAATTGCGTTGTCGTGTCATGCTGTCAATTACATTGAAATATTTAAATCACATCGGATTCTGACTGTTTCGACTTTCGTGGGTGGGATACTATTCGCGTCGAGCGTTTGTGCAATCAGAACGGATTGTGCGGTCCGACATAGCTGCGTTAATCCACTATACCGGAAATCACTATGCGGAATGATATTAAGGATTTTATAATTCGAATTTAAAACTCTTCTCACATTCATGTGTCAAAATGTTAAATTTGAATTAAGAATAACTATTTTAATTGACGCCATGGCGCCTGGCATTGACCCGTTTACGCCGTTTGGCATATATATATTGTTTTTAGAATATCTTACCAAATTCAAAAATATCTTATAAGACTACATTTAAGCAAAAATACTACATTCATTACACTTTAAAGAGGAATATATAATATGTATTAAAGCAAACCGACATGGCAGAGGCTTTGGATTAACAACAAAATATCAGTTGCTATATTGTATTGAAAAAAATGATATCAAAAATATTTATATTTTTATCAAGCTTTTCCAGAGCTATTAATATCCAGTCGAGATCCCCTCGACGCAATGCTTAATTAAGCAGATACGCCAAGTTAATTATAGATGAGTGCACTTTTGCCTACATAAAGGTGTTTCTTTTTAATGATTGTAAATTAGATTTTCAATGCTCTCGCCACTCGTTTGAGCCGGAAAAAAAAATCAAAACGAATATCTCTTTATAAAATTTTATTTGTTTTCCGAATTACAGTGATCCAATACAATTATAATGAGAATAGGGATGCGAATGTTATTAGTAACATTTAAGAAACGGATTACACATTTGAAAATATGCTTCGGAGAATATATTTAATGATATTTAATACCTGTCCAACGTTATCCTTAATGAATATGAACTTATTTTTATTTACATCTCTCTGCGTGACTTATAATTATATGAATTCGTTATTGGCCCTAAGGCTTGAGGCAGAACAAATTTTGCATAGAAAGATCTAAGAAAGTCACTTTTAAACTTTGAATGTAACTTCTTATTTCCATGCAAATAAATATTCTTAACTGATCTTTCATAATTAAACCTAAAGTATAGTAATATAAAGTGAGGAGTCGTCTCTATTGACCTTATAAGGTCATAGAGGTCATCAAAATCGATTAAATAGTTTCTGAAACTTTATTAAAAATTTGCAGTCAACAAATAAATTCCTTAGTCTTATTATAATTTTAGTTATTAGATTTGTTTCTAAAATGAAATACTTGATATTCTTTTATTTAAGGTCTTAAAAAACTTGGTTGTTTTTAATTGTAATGTGTACTTTAGTACATACGAATATACTATATGACAGTAAACTATTCCTTGACACGCCCACTTTACATTGTTCGAATCATTCTAAACTTTCAAAGTTCAAATATGTCGATTTTATAGTAAAAAAAAACGTATTAACCCCATAAATGATTTGAATAAAAGTTAGAACTAATATAAATAGAACCTCTGTATAAAAATTAACCCCCATAGATTAAAAAGGAGATATGAAAATCACGGTTTAATTAACATTCGCGAAGAAAGATAAAGATGCGGGGTTAGATATATAGGCCACTATATAATATATGATTTAGTACTGCGAATGTGTGTATATAGATCTCAAGTCTTATATTAACGGTAGTGAAACCACGGTACTACTAGTAAATAAATCTGTAGAACACAAATAAATTGTTCCAGAAGGCGAGTAATCGTTGCTAAGTGAGACACTCGAGAGGATAATTATTTTTTACAATTAGTTGTGTTAATATGTTTTTATAGAGAAACTTTTCCCTATAAACAAAGGAGTTCCTTACAAACCTTATATAAAGTTTTTGATGTAAATACTATATTTTGAAATTTTTATAAGGCAAAGACTATGTTTAACTGCTTAAATGTTTCCTCTAAAATTAACACGAAATTAACACAACAACTACATTTAACACGCAAGAACACGACACCATGAGTTATAAATTATTTAATAGTTAGCCTACGAAACGAGTAAATAAAATAAAATGAATTCAAATAACATAAATTTAAGACTTAGTTTTTTTTGTGACAATAAAGCGTTTATGTCTTCGTGGTAAAAATATATTAAATAACCTTTTATATTCACATTTGTGTTCGGAAACTGTTTATCTCAATGTAAATTTTGATTACACCTAAAACGCGTTAAATCCCATAGGACGGTATTTCACGACCACATTGTTTATTATTAAAAAAAACAATATAGGCTGAGCATAAGAGCCTTAACTTTGTGTTATTTATTCACTAAGTGCATTGATCTAACTTCATTTGTTTATTGCAAAATCCCTAAAACAATATTTCTTTGTAATATTATATCCGTTTGAAAGGTCAAACAGTGTTTGACATTCGGTAAATCTTCTGAACATATAAATAGCTTCTTTGTGTAAAAGAACACTTCTATACAAAAGGATAAATATGTTTATTCGTTTAGTATTACATTATAACGGATGTGAACGGATGGGAGTTACTTAACTATATAATTTAAAACTGTAATACAGTTTTGAGTGTTTTCAACAATGATGGACCTAACAGATTGTAGTTGAAATATTTTCACGAATAGTAGTTTAAATTATATGTATATTATCTCACAAATCTGTTACATAACTTTCGCATACATCAAATATCATGTACATTGTGGTATTATTTTAATGAGATTCTGGAGTACCTTTATAAAGTTAATATGACTCTGAAATATAATTTAAATATAAATAAGTAATTAACGCTATTTTAATAAGACAATATAGAAAACCATGTCACATTTATAATACGAGCTTTTTTGATAGTGTAATGTTACTTGTATTATATCACAGAGACCTTTTTTCTACATTATTAAAATCCAAAATTATGTTTAAGAGCATTTCAATGGTAGGTAAATGGTACTTTTAATATGTCTTAAACTACAGCTAATAAATAGGATTATCATACAATAGTTAACGATACTGGTAATCGAACCCGGGACCCTCTGTTCAGTCGGGCATGGTAACCATCGGGCTAACCGAGTCATTCGAATTTGTTTATATACTTTATACTTTTTTGCTCTTTAATATTTATGGAGCTGATGAATATATATATATTATATATATTTATATTTGTATACAAAAATAAAAATGTTATTTTAATATTTGAGTTTGAATGAAAACCAAAATTATTAAAAATGGATGAAAACTCGTTACAACCCCGGTGTGAGTCGAGTCCCACATAACCCTGTGAATTTTGGGTTGCGGGAAATGCGATTATAACCGAAAAGCATTTTCTTTTCGGTTATAACAAATAAGAAGTAGTCGTTTTAAAAGACGCGAAAAGAGATTTCAAAATTTAGTTGTGAAAAAAAATTAAAATATTATGTAATTTATTTTCTATCGTATTTATTTACGATTAATTTGTGAGATTTAAAATTAAAGATATATTTGTCTTTAATTGAGTTCCTGATTTTATTTATATACTTAATCATTTTTGTTTATCACCAGTACCAGAACACATTTTTTTTCATAATCTAATATATAAAATTCTCGTGTCACAATGTTCGTTCTCGTACTCCTCCGAAACGGCATGGCGGATTCTCGTGAAATTATCTGAGAATATTAAGTACTAACTACTACTTCTACTAACATCTATAGATAGAAGCATTTTTTTTATTATTATGCGCGATAATAAAATCGCATTAAAATACATACAACCCTAAATTTTTACTCTTTTATAATCAACACCTATTTTTTAGTGATTTTATTGCAAAACAACGTTTGCCGGGTCAGCTAGATTTTTAACTATATGAATATCGCAATTAAAAAGCGTTCACGTTTTAGTAAACACATCTGATTTGCTCTTTTTTTTATTAAATAATTATAACTTAGTTAAAAAGTAGCAGTAAGTCAAACCAACGTTTTTAATTATCCCCTTGCCACATATCTTACGATTGAAAGTATACGTGTATAAATATATTCTCGTTACCTATCTTAACTTAACAAACCAATATTTAGAATATCGAGTTTCACAACACTTCACAACACAATGTTCACACACATTCTATAATCCATGAAGAAAAAAAAGGTTTTACTGAGAGTTTTAAAGTTCGAATTTAATGTCAGTTTTCAAATCGTTCGAAATTTGAATTAACATCGCGCAGGCTCGTTCGAAGGGGCCACAAGCGACGAGCAGACTGGACGTAGGGGATGACAGGGAAAAACGCGCATGCGTCAACAACGTCTCATAATTTGATATCTCACTTCACCGCCTCTTACTAAACCTATTTACGCATAAATTTATGTCACAATATAAAAATTCTACTCACTATATTGATAATATAAAAAAATCGCATTATCAATTAAAACTTAAATGTTGTTGGGGCTTCATTATCATTCAGTTTAATTCGGCGCTGAGTCGCGAACATATTTATAACTTCTTCACCGTACTTCAAACTTGCCAGACTCGAGTTTGCAATTAAATAATCATTTGCGAATCTTAGCGAAGATCTATATAAATACTTGAAGCTGGAAATTTTCCACGATATATTTAAATTGTGACATTTACAATGCGCTTATGCTTAGAACTTAGGAGCTCTTAGCAGTGTGTTGTTGAATATTTACAGAGATTTTATGATTCTAAAAGTATAATTTTAATATTGTGATTTAAATATGCCGTAAAATATAGCCACTTTGAGCTAAGTAAATGTTAAATATTACCAATAAATAACAAGAAAGCTCAACAGCGCGTTGCCGGTCTTGTAAGTATCGGTACGCCATTTCCTTTTGACCCAAGTCAGATTGGTTCGGAAATATAACTAAACGCATTCGGAAAAATGGAAAGAAGATTATGTTCACTACGTCATATATAGTGGCATTATATTCATTAATAGTAAATAGTTAAAGAAAGTCGTATGAAGACAAAACTGTAAAGATGAAATAAAAATAGAAATAGTGTAAAATAAATGTAAGCGTTCTGTAATTGGATAAATTACCTTGTATTAATTTTTATTTATAAACATTAAACAAGTGAGTTAAAAAGTGAACAAGGGTTAATTTTAAAAATAGAATAGAACGAATAAATAAATATGTCTTGTTACATTGTGTAAAATTAATTTGCTTATGCTATAAAACATTTATTTTCTCTTTACTTGAATATTACACTTGTAAAAGTGCGTATGAGTATCGAATTATGAAAACGGTGTTTGGATGCACACGGCTAGAGCCAATCGGTGATCCAACAAATAAAGAGACGAGAAGCAAGGCACAGTGTGAAATAGAACAGTATTTTTAAAAGTTTATTTATGTCTTGTTCTAGTTTGCTATCTCTGTTTCGGATATATACAACGATACGAACTTATTAAAGTTCGTTTTTTATATATTAGGGAATTACTATGTTATGTCTATTACATCTATTTTTTTTTGTTTAATTTACTTTAAAGACAGCATCACATCATAGAATTCAGCTTACATAATAGGGCTACATTGGAATACAATAAAAAATAACAGCTGCTCCCTCAACGTCACACAGCTTACATCCAAGTCAGGTTAGAAGAAGAAGTATACACGATATATGTTTTTTAAAAGTGAGAGCTAATAAGTTTAAGCATTCTAAGAATTCCATGCTTAAAATTATGCTGAGACCGTAAAACACATCCATGTCTTTAAATAAAGTGCCGGACAAATAACACATCCTGGGGAGTGGCGCGCGTTGACCAGCATAGGTTCTGGTTCTAATTTGAATAATAATGGATGGCTTACTTACCTGGTAGATGTACTTATACAGAAAATTGATAAATTTATTAAGACATAGGCATTAAAACAAATTCCAGTAGAAATTCAAACTTTTCGTAGGAATTTTTAAGTGTTATTTATTTGTATTTGGACTACTGCTCGATCTACAACTGGCCTCGGTTTTGGCAGTTTGCCGGCGCACAAGTTATTCCATTCCGGTCCACTCCATGCTCCCTCGTCTCTTAAAACTAAAACCTTTGCCCGGCCTTTAGACGTGAGCTCATTTGCAAGATCAGAACGGAATTTCTGAATCACAATGCGCGTCTAAATATTATGCTCAACCAAACCACTCCCTTAATGTTTATTATCATTTTTATTCATTCGAAGTTTTATGACAACTATCTAGCTTTAAGATATCTTCACTTATGCAAAAGTAATTTTGTCATTCCGTCAGTATCTTGGCATAGGACATTATTTACTGAAATCAAAAAAAAAATAATATGTATTGACGAAATGGAATATGAAAAAGGTGTACTACTAATTAGGAACTTGTATTTTGGAGTAATCATTATTTCGAGAAATATCCGCAAGCGATGTCGACGCAGTAATAATTAACTAATTAATTAGTGAAGATTGTATCGAGGTAAGGTTTATTTGTCTGGACAAAGGGAAAATGTCATAAAACCCAAGTTTTTCCCCCTTAGATAAGAAATTTCTTAGTCCATGGAAATTATTTGGCAAAATAAATATGGATTAATTATTAATACCGTCTGAAGATTCTTTGGGAAATACGATACCTGAAAAAAAAAGTTTTTTTTTAAATTTTACTTTTGAGTTGATATTCATATATTAAATTTAAGAGGTGTGTAAAGCCGTGCTAACGAATTAACATTGCACACTGTACGAAACAAACACAGCGTGTGTCTTGTTTGATTAAGTAACAAGCTTAAAATATACAAGTAACTTACACAGACACGATCACAATGACGACATAATACGTATATAACGCAGGAGAGAATGCACAAAAAAACGGACTCAAAACTATAATGAGTACTTAATTAAAGTGCCAACAATGACCAAGATTAAAATATAAAAAAACAACATTTCATCAAAAATCTTCTACGCATTTATAAAACGTCAATAAGGAAGGAGAATTGTCAACTAGTGTCAATTGTAAGTGTGACAGTGAAATATCTGTCATTTATATTCAATAAGTAATTGAAACGTTTAAAAAAAAACCTTCATTATGGTATCCTATATTTTACTTTAGTGACGTTTAAAAAATCGCTACGTTACAACCATCCCGTTGCTGAGGCAGAGGGTTGTAAGAGGTTTACATTAGGCCTGACTTATCATGTTCCTTTTAACCTCATTTTATGTTTTTCCAGTACTTTGACCCTATCTTCTTCCTTTGCCGTTCAAAAAAAGAGATTTCTCTCTATATATGCCACTTATTAGGGATCCTACTAAGCCCACTTAACAGCTGATTACATAATTTTCTCTATAAGACTTATTATGTTAGGTCTGATGATTTTCGTTTATAATTAGTACAGTATAATATTTGTGTTATAGTATTGTATAAATGCTTTTCAAGTATGCTACTGATCTTCCCAATGGTTTTTTCTAGCAATTCTTAGACGCAATATTCAAAACAGGAGTGACAAAAAAATAGTAACGAAACAGAAATCCTAGACTAAGGTTACTGTATTATTGTTACTTTATTTTTAAAATAACAACATTAAATTAAAAAATACATCCTCCGACAACCTTTTTTTACTAAAAAGAAAACAATTACACCATTACCTTTGCAAATTACTTCTTGTTTAAACAATTTTAACGATCACCCCAACGCATCTGTTGTTATTTATGTAATCGTGGAACAATTAGCAATATTAAAATCTATTTTGCAAGCGGTAATTCACATTGAATAATATTTACATTTTATACAATCTACATTTCCTTATTTTAAAATGAGTAAACACAAAATTTGCTACAAACAACATTCGAACCGCAGAGTTAAATATTATATTGTGTCATTCAGAATTTGATTGTCCAATTGCGGTTATGAGTTGACCATAATTGTTTTAGTTTCTGGATTATAATTGATAAATATAAGAATGTATTTTTTTTTTATCATATTTTTTACGTTGGTACTTAGATAACGGTTGTATTTATATCAACTAAAACCATTCGTAGTACGATGCCTTGCTTTTTTTCACTCCTGCGAAGTTGGTACCTTAAACGTAGCTGGATATTTAAAAACTAAATGTACCCTCTTATTTAGCAGATCGCGTTTTTGTGCTCTAAATATTTGTCATAGTGAAAACTTTTCATTCAGTTAGGTACATAAGACCGTTTTGAATCTTCTTTAAACTTAAGGACTACGCCTTATACGCGACCAAGTTGAGAAAAAGCAAGCAACTCGGCTTCGTTGTTTTTTTCCGGTGATGATCATAATACAATTTAATAAATAAATTTCAGATTTAATTTTTAAGCAATTGTCTAGAATTGGTAATGGCCATCGTAACAAATATTTTAAAACTGAAACTTATCAATAGATTTTCGATGGCTGAAGCTGATTTAATCAGAGCGATTCCTATTTCTGTAATAGAATTGTTTCATTTTTTCTTTTCCCATTACGCTTCAAATGCGAAGTTAACGGATTTATTGCGATTGCTTGCGGTTAAAGTAGTTAATAGGTAGGTCTCAGTCAAGAATTTATCAGGCGGAATGAAATGGAACGTCCAGTCTGTATTTAATCTATCAAAAATATTTATATAGAAACTCAAAATTCAATACAAAAACTTATTTATTACTTCAACTTATTTTCTGACACTAATTGTGAATTTGGTTTTGTGAGGAACATATGTTTACGTTCCACACAATCCTGATTTTAAACTTCGGCGGTTGTAAAATACTTTATATTTTTCATTTTATTAATCTTTTTTTATTAAATTGTTCATACTCTCAACACACTTTTAAAACAAAACTAGTTAACTTGCATACTTTAACCGATTGAGATAGTTATATTAGGTACTCAGTGAGAAAAAGCAGTTTAAAACTAAAAATAGTGTCTAATATATAAGTATTGTAATATATATGTAATAACTAATATATATAATATGTAATAACGAAAGTTACTACATATTATATATAATATTATAATAGAAAAAGATATACATATGCCGACTTGAGCCGTTGTTTTGTGAATATTAAAATGTTAAAATATATGAAATAAAGTGTAAACTCCATAAAACTTCCCTAGTTTTAACAACAAACTCTTTTCTGGTTGGTTTGACTTTTATTCCATACATTAATAATTTTTCTTCGATCGCTTTCTATAACGCTATAAATAGCCCAAACCCTTCATTATATAGATTTTACAATGTATGTAAAGTTTATTAACTTGTGTTATACGATCTTAAAAATATGTAAAATGATACTAATTAAATAATATAATAATCTCTTAATTGAAACCTTTCAAGGGATTTAACACGCAATGTTATAGCTAATTAATGTTAATCACTGTATTCTCAAGCTAACAGGCACCTAACGGCCTAGTTATTGATCAGTGGTACGATTGTAACGAGCTAATTACGCCTCCGTTACCCCTTAGCAAACACAATATTGAAGAAAAATAAAATCAATATGTATCTACGTCTAACGCTTACACTTAAACTATACTGCATCATTGCCAACAATTAAAACAAAACTTATGAACGATAAAACAACAATTTTTTACATTATTAAGATAATTCAAAGTTTTATTCGAATATATTAAACAACTGTGTAGATTTCGAATGATATTAACATAATAATAGTAAAAAACACTTAAATGTCACCAAAAGAATAAAAAATTTAATAGAAAACTTTTTGAACTTTAAATTTATAAACAGATGATAACAGGCTATATCGCTGAAAAAACTCCGGCAACCGAAGAAATAGGATAAGGATAAATTCACACAGCAGAAGAAGAGTTTAATTCTTAAGGTAACCGTTTTTGGGAGTTAATTAAATAATAATTACCTGCTTTTTAAATTAGACTATGATTTTCTTCTTACGCGTTAAAACTTTTCGTCATGTTTTGCAATTTCGTTAGTTTTGCAAGTTTCATTCACTTACCTATCTGATGAGGCAAGATCCGTCAAAACCTACATAATGATCCACCAAGGGTCCTTTTTAATACACGCATGTTAAAACCATTCCTTTAAATTATACGTATATATTATACAACGGAACTTATTTCCTACAAAAAATGTAACCTAAAGGTTATGTGTTTATAGGGATAGCGATCAAAAGCCATCTAAGAGAAAATAACTTTGACGCAGCAGTTTTCAACGAACAATTTATGAAAGTTCGTATAACCTGAGACCATCCATTTTACATTGTGACGTTCATTGGCTTCTCTTGATTTAGTTTTCCTCAATGTAACATAGTTTCAGGCGTTACAGCTAGTTATTATATAAGGTATATTATGGCTTCTCTTATTACGTTTCTTTACATATATAATTAGATTATTAAATTAATTGGGAATTTCCCGTGATACAAAAATATATGTAATATAACCTACGACCATCTTTAATGTATAGATTTAATCTTTAACGCTTAACAAACACAGTATATACTAAAACACATATGATATATATGTACGCGTCTTTCATTAATATTTTTATCTAAGAACGTGATTCGCCCTCTATTCTCAACAGCATTCATAACTACTCTTATATTAGTTTGGGTTGAGTGCTTTCAAACGTAGTAAAATAATATTTTAAATGCATTTGTTCTATATATCAAAGCCTTTTTTTATTAAACCCTCCTAAAACATAGCGATTTCAATAATTATTGTACATTTACTGTTTAATATGATAATTACACATTATATTGAACTCAGTAATCCTCTACATTTTGAGATAACACTTAAATTATTATTACTCCCGTAGTATACGCATATATAAATATCAAAAATAAAATAAAACAGACTTTAATTTATTATTTGTTTTATGCACCTAATTGATATATAAATATGGAAAGCGATTGAAGCTTAGGTAAGCTTATTTATGTTCTTTATATTTATTTTATTAATATTTCTGACCGTGCCGGCGATTGAACGAAATGATAACTTAACTAGTCCGACATAACCACTGCGGTGACGAGTCTTAATAAATATTTTTTTAATAAATAAAAAAATGTCCTTCCTCTTCTTTATAATTAGACCCTTTTTGTTGTATATAAAATAATCATCGCCTTAAGGCCATCATTCAGATGGCCTTTATAGTATATATGAAAGCTATTTGTCTTTACGTAAGCACTGGTGGGTCTTAAAGATAGCAGTGCTGTTTGACGACTTTATTTTTCAGTGGTTTCATTTTAACCTATTGAAATTGTATTCGAATGGAAAATAATTTTAAAAAAGAGTTCGAGTAAAACTTAATAGTTATAATTTTTAATTTTACTATAGACTCGGCGGGATGTTTTTTAACCCCTAAAAACGATACCAGTAGTGGTGAGATAAATATTTGCTCTAAGTCTTTTTAGTGAGTTTAAAGATGGCTTGTTTACACTTCATGGCTGTATTTCTTTATATATTTGATAAAAAAAAACAATCAACAATACAGCTATAAAATGTTTTTAATGTTGAATTTTGCTAAATCGTATGTACAATTTCATTTCTCAAACAATTTATTTCGGCTGACTTGACGTTTGTAGCCTTAAAAGTAATTTCCCAGAGTCGTATTACCGTGAACACAGTACGACTGAATGTAAACGACTACCAACTGATCTTTTCGCTGAATTAACTTACTTTGACTTGCTGACTTTAAGCCTTCATTGCGATATGTCTTATTCAGCAGATGGAGGCTTAATATATTTGTAGGTTTTAGTATTAATATAATTAGATATTAATAGATGCTCTAAAAATATGGTGCTGGAGGTGATTGCTGGTAATATCGTGGACTGAATTTCGATACGTCGATACTTCAGTCCACATCAAGCATCTATTAGCTTCAAGCATCGTCTATCTACCACAGAAAAAACTCGCTTACCCTCTTTCTTCGGTCACGTTTATTGAAGCCTTAAATTTAAGTGGAAGAGGGGACCAGGTCGTGCAGATAATATCCCAGACACTGAACCGATCAGTTGTTGCCAAACAGAATATTGGCAATCCGAGAGGCCGCGCTATAAAGGCCATCAGCTGCTCAGTCCACCGAGATTGAATAATACCTACAACCGCTCTGCCAAGAGAGTACGAAGAAGATCACCAAACACCAACAAAATGTTATTAAAATATTAATATTTTGCAACGTTATCAATTATCACTTTGGTATACGCAATTGGTCTTTTCCCAAACAGTGCATAGTCCCAAATATGAGTGTACAGAATAATTAAGATGGGTAGATGCCTACAGTACTATTCAAACATGTAGATACTAATGTTGGTTGAACATAGTGGATTGAAAACGCAAAATGAATAAAGAACCTCCTCATGTTTGTATTCGATTAGAAATACGGTATTCCTAAAGCATTCATTTGATGTCAAGGTTTTCCTAAATCTTATTAAAATGTGGAGTTCAAATATTTAATAAGCTTGTAGTGTCTTACTTTAATATCTAAAGAACTGACCGAAATGGGTAATCGACACACATACTTTTGAAGCACGATTAATTTAGAGCTTTCCTAATTAAATATTTAATTTAAGTTTAATTAACTCATTAACTATTTATTAATTTAAAATATTACCTTATTATTGTCCTCAATCAGTCCGAATGTTATGTTTGTGTGCAGCTTAAACAAAAGAAAGTGCTATTTTATTCATATATACAATGGCAAAATTTCATGAATTAAGCTTTCACCGTATTTTCCATAGCTGGCCCTAGCAACGTATTAATGTATCTTGACCTCAAAATTATGTTTAGTGGGATAAAATTTAGCGCTAATGTAAAGGTAATCGGCAAAATTGAGGGCAAAGGTATATAGAAAAAAGTGTATGATTGCTATAGTTATAATGCCCTCGGAGGGAAGTGTATAAAATTTAATTGTATCAAGAAAATGTCCTAATATTTGCCTTCAAACTCACCTTATAAAGTTATATTTTATAATGTATATTTTTTCTTTAACAATATTTATTGCTTATACAAATAATTTTTCCTAAACAAAAAAATATATTCATCCTGTTGAAGGGTATATAAAAAATCCTATAATTCATATTAACTTACTAATATTTTTCGTGCAGATAATTCATAAAATACAATTTCGTCGTATCAAAGGCTGCGGGGGCTAAGCCTTTGTGTGACGAAAACAAGGAGTGAATGGTTTTGTGAACAGCGACACGGACAAATCGCTTTAATTTTGCATTCATGGAACCTGTCGTTTATAAATTAAACCTAAATTAATAACTTAATCGTTTTTATAATATGTGTCATGGCGGGATCATAGAATTAATCACTTGAAGTGACATAATTTCATATACTTAATAACAGCTAAGAAATAAAATTTTAAAATACCTGATATTGGCATTTCGCTCACATAACTATGTCGACAAATATTGGTAAAGGATTATGAAATCATTTCTCAGCTAAATCACATTCTAGACTACATTTTCCAGAAACTTAAGGCTTAGCGACTTAAGAGGTTTATACTTTTTTTTAAGAGTTTCTGTATTAATAATTTTATTTATTGGTATTATGTTGATACTGGCTTACGAGAATTCAATTCATATTTGCATATTAACACGATACTTATAATAATAAGTCAGTGTTTTTTTTTTTATAGTAGAGGGGGCAAACGAGCAGGAGGCCCACCATAAAGGTGAAGTCGCCGCCCATGGACACTCAAGTGGCTGGGAGCTCATGAGTGCGTTGCCGGCCTTTTAGGGATTTATACGCTTTTTTCTTGAAGGACCCTAAGTCGTAGTGGTTCGGAAATACCGTGGCGGGCAGCTTGTTTCATAATGTGGTGGTGCGTGGTAAGAAATGTCTTACGAAACGCGCAGTGGTGGAACGACAGACATCAAGGTGATACGGGTGGAATTTCGCATTCTGCCTTGATGTCCGAAGGTGAAATTTAGCTGCAGGTATTAATCCGAACAACTCCTCCGAACACACCCCATAGTAAATGCGATAGAAGATGCTGAGAGATCCAACATCTCTACGCAGCGCCAAAGGATCAAGAAGTCGGAGAGTGACTGGTCAGCGACTAATCGAACCGCTCTACGTTGAATGCGATCAAGAGGAAGGAGCTGGTACTGGGGGGCTCCCGCCCAGAGGTGAGAACAATATTCCATGTGGGGCCGAATTTGCGCTTTATAAAGTTGCAAGCGGTGGCCCGGAGTGAAGTATCGTCTCGCCCTACTGAGCACACCAAGCTTTTTGAGGCAAGTTTTGCCTTTTCTTCCAGATGACCGCGAAACTGAACATTGTCCGATATGTCGACGCCCAGTACTCCGATGATGGCTGAGGCTTTAAGGAGGGTGTCTTCAAAGAGAGGAGTAGCGACAAAGGGTGTTTTTTTAGTGGAAAACGCGCAAACTTGTGTCTTTTTGGGGTTGAATTGGACTAGTTTAAGTCGTCCCCAGTCCGAGGCTACACTTAGTTGGGTCTCGACTTCAGACACAAGTTTGTTCCGGAACTGATCGACATTAGCCCGAGACATATTTGCGCGGCCTGTGTATAATGCATCTCCAGTACTATCGTCCGCATAGCAATGAATACTGCTATGCTGCAGCAGATCATTGATATGCAGAAGAAAGAGGGTCGGAGATAAGACACAGCCTTGTGGGACCCCGGCATTCACAGGTTTGAGGTCGGAACATGCTCCGTCGATAACGACCTTAATGCTCCTATCAGCCAGGAAGCTGAAGATCCAATTGCACAATTTCTCGGGCAACCCATACGCAGGAAGCTTTGAAAGAAGCACTCTATGCCACACCCGGTCAAAGGTTTTCGCTATGTCAAGACTAACTGCCAGTGCCTCCCCCTTGGACTCTATTGCCTCCGCCCATCTATGAGTTAGGTATACTAGAAGGTCACCCGCCGACCGACCACGCCAGAAGCCATACTGGCTATCGCTAATCAAGTGGTGGCCCTCTAGATACTTCAAGAGCTGGCAATTGATGCTGGATTCCATAATTTTGGAGAACAAGGAAGTTATCGCTATTGGGCGATAGTTTGACGGATCAGAGCGATCGCTTTTTTTAGGGATCGGGTGTACTGAAGCGATCTTCCATCCGTTCGGGACGATGCCGAGTGAGTATGAGAACCGGAAGAGACGCGTTAGGACCGGAGCCAACTCAGGAGCACAAGTGCGCAGAACTATCGGAGGGATGCCATCAGGCCCGCTCGACTTATGGATGTCCAAGGAGAATAAAGCCTTGCGGACAGCTCGGATCCGGAATGCAATTTCCGGCATAGACTTGTAATGACTTGTAATGCCACACGCGACGACAGCCCGCAAAGCGAGGCCGTGGAGGGCGCGTGGTTGGCAGTCTACTCCGGACCACGCAATGGTCCGACGAACCCAAAGGAGGGTCGATGGAAACTTGGTAGTTCTCCGGATGTGAAGTCAGCAGAAGGTCCAACAAAGAAGGTTTATGACCCTCCACATCTGGTATTCGCGTAATCGCAGGGACCATTTGTGTCAGATCATATGCCAAGGCTAAGTCGTGAAAGGATCTGCCCGCGCGATCGGTGGTTTCAGAGCCAAGCCACTCGGCATGGTGGGCATTGAAGTCGCCAAGTATCACGATTTCAGCGGTTGGAACCCTTTCGAGCAAGGAATCTGTCGCCATTTGAATGTGCTCGATGAGTCGGTCAGTGTTATACCCTCCAACTGAATAGGGAGGATACTCGACCATTGACTAAGTCCAAAAGATGTATATATATTTAAAATTATATAGGATGTCGTTATGCGATGCATGATGTATGTCGTCATGATCAATACATCAGGTACATTGCTAAAGAAAAGTGTGGTTCTAAGTTTTGTTATCGTCTTTCTATGGGGAAGTACGTTTTACATTTCCCCAGAGCTGTGCGTGTTACTAAGCCAAGTTGTTAGCAATAATTTACAGTTACTTCCAGTTTGAAATGTTTTTGTTAAACTTAGAGTTATTTATTACTGAGCAACTTACTACTCTTGAGCGACAATTTTTATGTTAATTCGTATATTTGTGATTTTGAACACCCTCAAAATGGCTTAAAGTTTATTTATTTTTACTATTTCAAGAATTATAACTTATTTTTGTACAGGTACAACTTAAGTTAAGATTTAAATGAATCAATGAATATTTAAAAATAACGGTATTACGGAGAACGGACAAGAAATATTTATATTTTTCAACACACGCAACAAAACTTTGTACATATGACAATTATCTTTACAAATCACCTTCTTTTAACCGCAATAAACAAACAAGCTATAATTAAATTTAACAAGACTGTCAATACATAATTTTAATTTTCGCGTCGCTAACAAAATTGTAATGTATTTTTGTAACAAAACTGTATCTGGTACAAAATGAACTCAATATTCTTTTTGAAATACGAAACGTCATGGAAACCACAAAATATATTATTAATTTGACCCTCCCCCTGGACATCGGCTGGCGGATATCAACGACATCATGATATTTTGATACAGAATAGTTTCCACATATTCGGAGAACTGTTATAATATGTATGTATTCCTATATGTCAAAGTGTAACTGGAACACTTTGACGGTATACGTGAAATCCACTCGTTTGCGACGTATCCAGTTAAACTTTGTAATGTGGTTAGTTATACACATTACATTTCAGTAGGGATACTGGTTGAGATTAACTAACTACCTTTAAAATTGAATTGTACGAGCCATGTTAGATCTCTGTAATAGGTATTATTATTGAATGAACCAGCACATAATATTAACAGATAACTGCATCAATAGAACTTCTTAAACCCACAATTAATGTTTTGATTATTCGTTTTCCGTATTACCCCGATGTCCGCTTGTTGAGTAGTGACAAAGTGTTGTTAAAGTGAATCCTTCTAATGGGTCCTTCAAGGAAAGATCATACAATTTCCTAAAAGGGTAGCAACGCACCTACGAACTCCCAGCCACGTATTTATGACCGGCGACTTCACTCGTTTATCCCCTTTTAAAAACTTTTTTTATTTCGTCTATTCATGTACCCATAATCTAAAAAAAATATAATAATCTAAAAAGTATAATACGTTAACGAAGTGAAGTAAAAGGGAGTAATGATCAGTTCGGCCACATAGAAAAATTAATGTGAATAGTGCGAGGCGAGTGTGGTGTAACGTGTCGTCGGCGGGTCTGGTAAATCCTTCAGCACTTTACTATTCAAATTTAAAATGTTCTGAAAAAGGGCTGTTCAAAAGCTATAAACAAGGTGAATATTATAAAAGCGATAATTTTTTTTACTTATTATAAAAAAAGTAATATAAACATGGCTACAAAAACCACTAGTGGTTTAAACTAAGGGTGTCAGTGGTTTTTGTGTTTTTGAAATGCTACTGTGACATAAATTAAAACAGTTTTCAAAAATGTTAATTTTACTAAATGAAACTAAAAGAACTTTCAAAATTTGATTTTCACAAATACTCGTACATCTGGTAATACGTATTCTATAAACGCAAAAAAGGACAATGATTCCACTCAACTTCAACTTCAACAATTTATTAAACATTCCGCTTGACGGAATTCCAAATTTTGTATTTCACAAAAACAACTGTTAATATGTAATGGAAATAAGCAAATATCATATGTGAGGACAATAGGACATCCGTGTTCTGCCTACAATAGGAATAAGCGATTTGTCCATTAGTAACGAATGTTTGCTGCAATCAGATACGACCAGCCCGATTGTAATTAATCAACACCCTGTATTGATGAGCGGAACAATGCATTATTTACGAGGCCAATTTTCACTAATAAAACGTCTAAGGGATTAAATAATAATATTTGAGTATTAGGTTTTAGAGATATACTGCAATATTTGTTATCGTGAAATGTTATACTTTAGGATGGTTTTTTAACATTGATATATTTCTTATACATTGTTATAATTGAGTACACATCGAGAGTTCGACATGAGCTTGAAATCGCCGCTTTCCAAGGTGCCAGCCGTTCAAACCGTAAATAAGACTTTTCTGTGGTAATATGCTGTATTCATAAAATGTAAGAGTTGATAAATAAGAAAAAAAGCTTATAGACTAAGTCAATTAAACAAAAAATAGTTTCAAATAACAATTAAGAGACAAAACGAAGTAAGCATATTATTGTGAAAACTCTGTGTTTGGTTATAACCAAACTGTCTTAACTCCAGGGACACCTGAACTGCGGTACTTAGGGTCAGAAGGGAATTGTAGCCCAAGCTTCCTTAAATAACACTTTGCTCCTAGTTAATATTGTCGATATAAAATAATAATACAACATTCATTTGGTTTTTAATTGCGTTTTGTGAATAGAAAGTCCTATTGTAAATTATTATTACACTTTGCGAGTATTGTAAAGGTAGGTAGGTGGCTACTTTGAGACGAAAAAGTAATAACCCAAAGATGTGTTTTTAAAATAAAAAAATACGTTAATATGACAGTTATTTATTTATTTTAGTTCTAAAGCACGGACGATGCTTTCACAATACAATCAGGTGTTAAACTACGCACATAGAAAGACCAATCTTATTTTACATAATCGTAATTCAAACGTACGATTAGGGTGAATATTCAAGGCTTAACAATGAATACACGAACTATAATTATAATCAACTTTTTCTGTAATACTTTATAGCAATTGAAACAAACATATCATCCGCAAACAATTTTTTACTGTTTACAGCTTAACTAGTTTTTTTTTTAATATTTGTTAATCACCAGATGTCTCACAAATGCTGCGAGTTTAAAATCATCTTTTGAAAGACGACCTTCATCTCACGAGATAAAATCTTTTCCTTTTGGACAGGATTTCTTCAAATTCTTTCTTTCTTTGATCTTTCTGATTCTCTTTGATAGTGCGAACACTAAGACAAACTGAGGCGGTTTCAATGTAACTAACAATAGTGCAATACAGAAATATTTCATTAATACCAAGGATATGTAGAATTTAAAAAAAAATTTGGCCTACTTTATACGTAATCCGATGACGTGGTGCATGAAAACAATGAACCATCGTATAAAAATGACAGATATCAAATTCAAACGTAATATTTTGTTTATTTTAATTGTATTTAATAGGTAAAATATCTGTTTTGAGTACATTAATAAAGTAGCCCAGTTGTATGTTTTCATATTATAATTAATACGTTATATACTCTTATATTTCTCAATCGCCAATTTTTTTATTCTAAATTCTTAATGTATGTTCTAAATTCTTATGTATAAATTCTAAATTCTTATGTTATGTTATGTAAGCTTAAGTTGACCAACAACTTAATAATTCCGATTGAAATCAAATTTAAACATAAAGCCAAACCACCTATATTCGTGTTTACTGGATTAGATACAATTTCAAGTTTCTGACATTATTCGGTACAAATTAGTGAGAAATGAGAGTGGGCTGTCGGCAGCATAGGGGGTGGTCATATCGACCCCTCCAATTCAATTTGTGGCGCTCAACCCGTCACAAGCGTGGCTACAGTCCGGACAAATATACCGTGATATGTAATTTTCGGCAAGTTATTCAGCCACAATGTTGCTAACAATAGATAATAACTGTATGAAATGTCATTTAAAGCACTATATTAAAAAAGGCTTAAATTTTGTACTATGCTATTATATATAGAGGTTACCACAGCACATAATTTTAAGTGACAACCTGTTTGAAATTAATCCAACAAAATAATATTTATATATTTTTTATAATTAGAACGGTACATTACCACTTGCAATAATTATAAACGCATACATATATCTCACACAGAACTTCGAGCATATAGACAATATAGCATGCCATCCATTCGCAAACAAATCGAAGTCAGGGTACGGATCCGGAAGGGCATTAAGCATTATATGAGTATATAACTATAAGTAAATAATCTCTATAATAAACGAAATACTAACTAGTATATGGTAAATACTGATATATAACGTACACCGATTAAAAAAGGTAACCCTGCTGCTGAAGTTCGCCAAACATAAATTATGGTAAGGCAGTGTCATTAAATTTGACCCTTCGTCAGAATAGATAGTGAATAGAATGAAAGTTTATTTACTTTAACTTTCGTCATATCAAATATTTTCATAGAACATAAATTTATTTTGTTAATAATTATAAATCGATAAAATCATTGAGCAGATTTGAATAAAATTAATTAATTCAATACACAGGAAAACCAAGCTCTTCAGATACCGGATTTGATGTTTGTTTGTATATTCTTTTTAATAATAGTTCCTTTAAAACAAAATTGTAAACTTGGTTTCTCAATTCACGTACAATATCGTGGTTACATATATTATAGAATATACAGAAGTTGAATTGAGCAGTTGAACATAATATTTAGTCTTATTAACATTATAATGCCATAGTGCCATTATATTCAAGTTGCTAAACTCAAACTCAAAATATCTTTATTCAAGTAGGTCTTTATAAAGACACTTTTGAATCGTCAATTTTTACACTACCACCGGTTCGGAAGGTAGTCATCTACCGAGAAGAACCTTCAAGAAACTCGCTAGCTGCTCTTTTCAAATAAACAATTAATACAAAATTGTGCTACTGACAATTAAAATAACAAAGCATTGTAAGGCTACTCAAGAATTGAACTGTCCCGATGCTGAGCCACAAAAGGATACACAAATCTAAACCATAAATTAATAACTCTTGTTTGTTTTTGTCGTATATATGTATTTATATATCACGCTTATATAAAGATGAAGGTAAGTTTTTGAGTTAAATGAGGGCTTTACAATATTTCGCAATACATAATTAATTATAGCAATTTTAAACTATATATACATTAAATGTATACACCAAAGTTCTTAAGAATAGAAAAGATGACATTTTTGAAAATATCATACCCTTTATATATGACATAAATATTTAATTAAACACAAATAAATCTCAACAAAAATATTAGTCTGTTGTCTAGACCCTAACACAAATCACGTTGACTGTTTGTTGGCTTGCGTTTAGACTATTTATTGTATGCTAAGTATTGGTACTAGTCGCTCTTGATACAATTTATTACCGTTTATTAAGACTGGATTTAGTTTTCTATTAATGTATTAAATAATATTAAAAATAATACGTATATTGTTACGGGTGGTTGAATAAAACACGAAGCGGTATTAATTAACACGTTCCTTTTTTATTTATCAAACGTAAGTGGGTGCCATACAAGTTACACTAGCCTATTCACTAACGTCCGTCCGGAACGGCTGCGTAAATCTATGTGTCTTATATAATTCAAAAACTTAAAACTAACGTTCTAAAACTACACAATGGTGCCGCGACCCGTTGAGCCCGCACCCTGCTGACGATTAGGTTCTCGAAAATCTGGTTGCCAGCTTGGCAACCTTTTCTAAACGACCATGCTCGTTGTCCGTAACACATATATACAAGGAAAGCAGCCTCGACCATGGGTTTGGACTAAAAATAAATAATTAAACCCTTCATATAAAATAATTAACAAAGGCTGGGAGAACCTAATCATAAACCGTTCCGGCCTAATCACTGTTGACGCTTAATAAGTTTAGGTCTGTAGTTTAAGTCTGGTCCTATAACTTAAATCATTATGACGTTTTACGTTTATAAGCCTATAGGTTCTGTGTACAATGCAAGATGGCGGATTAATATAAACTGTAGCAATTGTTATATGGTTAAGTTAACTCGAAATCAAGGCATGTACTGTTAACCAACTTAATCTATATTAGCAAAACATACACGTCTCGAAGTTCATTTGATGTTTTGTGACATAAAAGTAATAATACATATGTGGATGATTCATGTTGTTATAAATGAAATCGTAGAATTGCTTAACTAAAAAAACCTCTTCCCTTTGTAACTGAAAAAATGGGAAAAGCGGATTCTCTTGTGTAACAAATCGAGCACACGTCAATAGAAAACAGAGTTCAATTCAAAAATACACAACAAACGTTTTGGCACGATTCGTTAACAAATAGCTTAGTTCAGGAACGAGCTGAGTTTGTCCACTACGCCACAGATTACGAAATACAGCTCACATATTATATAGGGTCGATTATAAACTCAATAAAAAAGACTAGTATGGACTATCAGTTAGAAGTCAGTCTAGAGTTCAGAATTTAAGGATAATGTAATCACCGATAATTAAGCTTCATAGATTTCATCACAGTTTCACACACGTATCGAATAAAATTGGTTGTCATAAGATGATAACTGATGACTGATGGAATTTTTCAAAAGAAAATTTGAATTTTATTTGGATATAGAGAAGTAGGAAAATAGCTTACTCAAGTAGGAGATATATAGAGATAGACGCTGCCGAACGCGGAGGCCGATTGCGCCTCTTTGTCGCCTTTTTTTTTTTTTTTTTTTGGAGGGGGATCTCGCTGTTGGCCAGGAGGCCTTTACAGCTCAGCTCGGGCTGGTTGGCGAGCTTAGCTCAGCCGTGACAAATTTGGTTTGCCGTGACTTGCGCAAGGGCGTCTCCTGTGAGACTCGGACCTCGGCTTGGGCTGTCACGGGGGGGACTAGCCTGAGGGGCTGGACGGAAGCTCACTGTAGGAGTGAGCGACACTTGAAACAAGGGACCACGCCTTCGCCGGCGAAGGCGGTTTTTAACCCTAGCTCTCCTATCTGATTGTTTGGCCGCGCGGGCGGCATCTAGTGTGTTATTAGCTACAGTAATGGGATCGTCCGGATCCATTAGGGCGTGTCGAGGCCTTTTTTGTCTATTTTTGTACTGTGTCTTGCGTACCGGGTACGACGTGTATTTGCGCACTAAGGGGTTGGGATGGTTTTTAGCCTTGTCAAAGTAGCGGGTCGACGCTTCCTTCATCCATTGGGCTATGGTAGGGAGTTCTAGGTCGTAGTGGAGGTCTACGTTTCTCACATACATGGGCGCTCCAGTTGCTATTCTAATGAACCGCATTTGGATTGCTTGCAGTTTGTGGATGTTGGTGGGAGCGCAATGCGCGAAAACTACGCTTGCGTAGGTCATGCATGGACGGACACATGCTTTGTACAGGGTAACCTTGTGTCTGAGCGACATTTGGCTCCTTTTGTTGAGAAGGAAGTGGAGTCGGGACAGGACGAACGCGGCCTTATTCCGAACTGCGGTAGTGTGCTTGTTGAACGACAAGCCTCTGTCTAATGTGACACCTAGGTATTTAATCGTCTTGCGCCACGGGATGGTTTTACCAAATAGAGTTAGCTCTTTCGGTTCTTGATAGTATTGATTTTCCCGGTTATTGCGAGTGAAGATGATCGCACCGCTTTTCTCCGGGTTAATATGAATACCCCATTTCCGAAACCATTCCCCTAGGGTGGTGGCTGCGGATTGGAGTCGGTCTACGATGACCCGCCTGTCTCTGTTGGAAGTGTACAGAGCGGTGTCGTCGGCGTAAAGAGCTAACTCTACTTTAGGGGTTTGAGGAATATCGCTAGTGAATAGCGAAAATAGGAGCGGCGCGAGGACTGAGCCTTGAGGGACTCCGGCCTTTATGGGTCTTGGAGAGGAGAGGGTTCCTTCTACGCGATAGCGAAAGGAGCGCTCGGACAAGAAATCGTGTACAATACGAATTAGTCTTAGAGGCACTTGGAGGTGATAAAGCTTGTAAATCAAGCCGTTGTGCCAGACCTTGTCGAACGCCTTCGCTATATCGAAGAAGAGGGCCCCCGTGGGCGTTTGGCGTTTCACGGTGCAGAGTCCAGAGAGGACGTGCTCCGTGATTCGGTGGACTTGGTGGACGCAAGAGTGGGCTGGTCTGAATCCAAACTGCTCGTCGGGAATAAGGCCGTTTTCGTATGCGTAGTCGGAGAGGCGTATTTTGACTACTTTCTCATACAGCTTACTCAGCGTGTTGAGAAGACTTATGGGGCGGTAACTAGATGGGTCGTTACGGGGCTTGCCTGGTTTGTGAATGCCTATCACAATTGCCTCTTTCCACTGCGCCGGGAAGGTGCAGTTTTCAAGGAGGCAGTTGAAAATGGCTACTAGAAGGCATATCAGGTGGGGCGGGAGGCATCTAATCACTTTATTTGAGATTCCGTCTAGACCTGGCGATTTCCGAGGGCGCGAGTCTCTAATAAGGGCTTTGATTTCGTCTACCGATGTTTTAGGGAGTGGGTCGTTCGGAAGGGGCATGGAGACTATTCGTTCCACTTCGCGGTTCACCTGCTCAACATGCGTTGTGTCAGAGTGATCTAGGTTGGGGGTGCACTGCTCTTCGAGTTTGACTGCTAAGCACTCGGCTTTTTCGTCGTCGTCAAAGGCGTCGGGCATGTTTGGCCGCTTGAGAGGCGGCATAGAGGTGAACGTGTCTATTTTACGGGATTTTGCTAAAGACCAATAGGCCGTGTGCGAGGGGGTTAGTTCGCTAGTGAAGCGATCCCAGCGTTCGTTTCGAAGTTCGCGCATTCGTTCTTTGACTGCGCGCTGCACTGCGCGTAGTGCTCTGCGATTGTCAGGCGTCGGCGCCTTGCCGAACGCGCGCGTGGCCGCATTCTTCTCGGTCAACAGTCGCCTAGCGTCTGGCGGAAGCTCCCAGCGTTGAGTAAACTCATCTGGAATCATCCGGGACGCTTCGGCAACCTTGGACTGAATGTGTCTGGTGACCGAGGAGATAGCGGCCAGCGCTTGGTCGGCGGAGACGAGAGTGTCGGGAATGCTGTTGAGGTCGGCAGCGTCCACGGGCTTGAGGGCCTCGCTTAGCTTTTGCAAGTCGAGGATGGGTTTGAGCCTCCTCTCAAAGGTGTCCGGTGGTCCGAGTTCGTAGTGGACCGGGAAGTGGTCAGAGTCTAATTCGTGTAGCACCTCTACGCTCCGCAGCTGGAGTGCTACGTTTCGCAGAGCCGCTACGTCCAAGACATCGGTTGAGAGAAGGCCCATTGGTCCTACGGCTTGACGCGTGGGCTGGATGGGGCCCAGGACGTTGAAGTTGAGTACGTCAACGAGCCTGTTGAGAGCTAATCCATTAGGATTATTTTTGGCGCTATTCCAGTTCTCGTGTTTGCAGTTGAGGTCCCCGAGTATTACTACCGAGGGCCCCATTCCAAACAGAGCTTTGAGATCGCTCTCGAGAACTGTCCTACTGGGTGATAGGTAGGCCGAGACTACTATTATTGGCTGATGGCCGGACATTGCCACGCGGACGGCTGAGCATTCGATATTAGCTAGAGGCGGGGGATCGAGCGGCGCGCAGTGCAGTGCTCGTCTATAATACAGGATGGTACCGCCTAATCGTGAGTCAGTTCGATCGTTGCGAACTGCGACGTAATTCGCGAATCTAGGAGTGCGAACGCTGGGCTTAAGAAATGATTCCTGAACTAGAAAAATGTCTATTTCGCGGTGGGAGAGAAAAACCTGAACCAAATCGAACTGCCGCTTGAGTCCGTTGGCGTTAAATGTCACTAAGGACAATGAATGTGGCTTGAGCCTATGCGCGTTTGTACCTATTTCGGTGTGTTAGGTTTCACGAATTGCCGAATAGAACTGAGGAGTTCGGCATACTCCGCGCACACATATAATTTTGCGTCAACACTCGCTGACGTGTATGCTCTTTGGAAGGCTAAAAGAGCGTCTATATCTATGGCGTTAATTACGCCAATCGCCAGGTCCATGGCACTTTTTGCCTCCTGGGCTACCGCCGTGGTTTGGGGGCGGGGGGTCTTCGCGGGGGGGCGCTCGCATCTTTTTCCAATTGGAATCTTCGTTGGGACGAAGTTTCCCATTGGAATGTCCATGAGGGCTGGGATCGGGATCGGTTCGGTAGTTGGGGGTTCTACCGGGGGACTAGGGTGGATTGGGAGGGATGGGTATACCTCCTGTGTTATTGCAGGAGGTGGTGGACCCACGGGGGCGTCCCGGGGCTTCCACGCGTTTTGTGCGGGGGCTGGGGCGGGGACGAATTTTTCCTTTGCGGCCGCGGGCCGCCGGTCCGCACCGGGCCTAGCCGAGCGCCTGCTCGCCTTTCCGCCCGCCTTGGGGGCCCTAGGGCAGCCGCGATAACTCGCGGGGTGGCCCTGTTGCCCGCAAAGCACGCAGGAAGGCGGCTCAGCGCATGGCAGTGTCCGAGTGCAGTCGGCGGTCCCGTGGTCGCCTAGGCACTTGACACAACGCGCACGCGCAAAACAATTGCGCGCCGCGTGCCCGTACAGCTGACAGCGGTGACACTGTCGCGTAAAGGAGTGTTTGAGGGGTGTTTCCACCTTTAGGCCCGAGAGCTTACAGCACTCGGCCAGGTTAAATATTTTCTTCCCATGGGCGGAAAGTTCAAGCACTACGAGGACCATGTCGTAGGCTTGTTTGTTGGTCCGGTTTAGCATACGGAATACCTCTTTTACGGGGTATCCCTGCTCTATGAGGTCCGTCTGAACGATGGACGAGTCGATCTCCTTGGGGATGCCTCGGATCACAACTCTGAGAACACGTTCCTCGGGAAGAGGGAACGTGTGGCCTCCTATGCCTTCTGTGCGAAGGTATGAAGTTAGAAAGCGGTGGTGGGCGGGGTCGTACACTTGCACGCAGATGTTGTCGCGCAGTGTTTTCGCCTTATATGTGATGGATTTTTTATCCATCAGGGCGGACAGGGAGGGCCAAATACTTTTGTCCCGGACGTAGACGGGGGGAGGGGCTTTGATGCGATCCTGTTTCGCGGGTGTGGGATATGGTGTGGGAGAGGGCGCGGACTTTGAACCCGCAGCCGACTGGGAAGCCGGATGCGTGTTGCGTTTGGCGGGAGGGTCTTGAGGCGAGTTGGGTGCTCGCCTCTTTTTATTTTTGCGACTTTTGACAGTTTTAAAACCGTCGGAGTCGGAATCGCATGAGGACGCGGACGCCTCAGCGCTGGTGGAGTACGCGGAACGTACTGACATGGCGGACGCGGGTCGCCCGGCCTCTGATTGGCCGCCGTTGCTTATGTCCAGAGAGCGCGGGGCCTGCGCGGGGGCCTCAGAATCATTAGTCGGTTCGGGAGTTTTACAGGCCTTCGCGGGGGCCGAGTTTATTTTTTCCAGAATATTTTTACGCGCGGCCTTCGCGGGGGCCGGAGGGGAGGGCTTTGTCGGATTCGCGGGGACCCTCGCGGGGGCCCTGTCTTGCGGGGATGGGGAGCGCGGAGAGTCCGCGTTTTTGTTAAATTCCCGCTCTAGGTCGGGAAACCTATGTCGGAAAAACTCCAACAACCTATCTTTGTATCCTATATCGGGGGGGGGTGTGTCGTCTGCCATCTGCGTAGCTGAAGGCACGCAGTGTGGCAGTGTGTACCTACACCTATGTGTGTGTACCTAAGCTGTGTATTCCCTAGGTGTAAAGTCTTCGCTGGTGATAGCGGACGAGACTTTTTGTGTCGCTGACCTAACCAGCCCGTGAGGGGGTCGTGATGGCTGAACCCCCACGGATGTGCGACTGGGACCCGTCCAACAGTGGACCCTGTGTGTGCAGACGGTGGCTAGAGCGCAGTTGGAGTACCTACGCCCCGTGGCAATGCCTACTGAGAGGCTACGCCCACACACAGGGACTTGATGGAAGCAGGCGAGGTTAACGTGCCTTGAAAAAGGCACGGGTGCTGCCCTCGAACAACACTCCCGCCTAAGCGTTAATCGATTCCAACCGTTTGGCACCGTTAGGTGGTTGGAAGATCGACCGCAGGTAAACCCGCGTTAATCATAAACTGCAGTCCTTCACTGCTGCTCGGATGCCGCTCGAACGCCAGGAACCTGGCAGACGGGGAGACCTCGGTGCAGCTTGCGTCGGGCTAGAATAAAAAATTCAGAGTTGATAACCACCCAGCGCTTTAGCACTGAACAATTGAACACGCCACTCGACAAGTCAAGTAGCGGGAGCAACTGCGAAACACAACCGCACTGGACGGCTGTCGGACCCGGAATGTCTTTGTCGCCCTTCACTTAAAGCCTTAAATGGAGCGCCTCAGAGCGAGGTAACGCCGCGTGAGTCATGTTTTTTAGTGCGTGCAGCCGGCTCTATCAAATAAGATATTGACACCTCAAAATATTGTTTTTTACATTTGCAATCAATAATGCTCTTAACAGTAGCAGTGATTTTAGTTTTAAAGTGGTGGTTAACAACACTTTTGAAATGTATTGAACTGTTTTTTACTGTCGTTTATTGTAGTCAATATATGTTATTTAGCGGTTTTGATATGCTGTTTATTCCAGTCTATCTCATTGACGGGAAGCCGTTTCCTCATATTGAACTAGATTCTCCACTGGATTCAGCTATTAAGGCTTTTGAACTGTAAGCTAACTTTTGCGAGAATTCATGATTGAATATCAAAATTTAATAACATTTGCATATATGTGATAGATTTTTGTTTAATGGTTTAAATATATCTACATTATTATATGTTAAAGTACAAATTATAACAAATAATGTAGTTAATGAATCTTAAGTAGTTCATAAATTTCTCTAAGTTTTCATCACTAACTAAAATTACGAAAGTTTGTTACGTCTAAATGGAAAACATATAATTACCGCTATTGTAAAAATGATTGATTTTTCTCTTTTTCATTCATAATACTTTCATAATTCATAATACTAAATTAGAATTTAATAATCGTATACAAAATATACATATAAACTACTTAGGTACTTGTAGCATAAGTTACTACTGTCGGCGACTAGGAATAGGAATTAGTATTATATAGAATAAATTGTGTAAAAATATAAAGTCCATAGATAAGTAACTGAGAAAAACTAGTACATAAGTATAATTCTTAGACTTAAGTTAATAAAGGAACGCCAGCCAACTTGAAAGTAGGGAGTTGTGCGTTAATTAAGCTAAGGTTATATAATGTATGACGTACTAGTTTTAAGAAATAGTAAAATTGGCAAAATGTTAATAAATGCGCTGCTTCGCCTAGAGGTAAACTTTAACGGTCGCATAGCTCTCGGTGGGGTGTAACATGTTGCAAGGGCTCCGATACGACGAAAGCCCCGCCCACAAATGAACCTCGGCGGGGGTGTAGCGGGGAGCGCTCCGTAACGATGTAGGAGCTCTCGTCGCGGTATAATGATCGAGGTACCTAAGCTCCCCGAGATCTATGCGACACTCTCTCACACGGCGCGACCTCAACGGATCAACAACTAGGCGGAGCAGTACGAACAAAGAAGCCTTTCACTCCTCCGAAGACCCAAGACTACGGCATCGCCCTTCTACACCTTACGTACTAACAGGGGTGCGTGGGCCGAACGAGACCAGCGCATATACGTTCGTTCGGCAACTCCGTGGCGTCAACGATCACCGGTCTTACAAGCCAGAACAGTTACGGACGGCTTGGTTATCGCACTCTGTATCACACTGACATTGTGCAGGCCTCGCCGCTCCGATTAACTACCTGATCGGCCACAACATTTGGTCCTTCGAGCCGGATCCTGTAAAGAAGTCGAGAAGATGCCAGTCACGAGGTCACAACGTGGGATGCAGCAAGAAACAGCCGCGACTGCCACCACCTCGCCCGCAGTCACGTCGGAATCGACGCGGGTTACGGTGGCGGATATCTCCAGGGAGCAGTCGACGTCTGCGGGCGCAGCTAGCCAGCCAGGTCAAGCCTCGACCTTGGCACCAGCGGGTTCCACCCGGCGAGCTACGTCCAGGGTCGTATCAAAGGCCAGTTCCAGAAGGCAAGCCGCTGCCAGGGAAGAGCTGGCGCGTGCTGAGCTACAAGAAGCTCAGGCGGCGACGCGTCTAGCCCGTATTCGGCTAGAGATGGAAACGGACGAGTCAGATGACTCCGTCGTTGAAGTAAATGAAGAGGACCGCGACGAACAGATTCGCAGTTGGATGCAAGCTTCAGACCCGAGAGTACCGACAGGGAAACCGGAATTGAAAAGCGATGCGCAGACAATAGCCGAAGCTATTAAGGAAGCCATGGCGACTACAGCTCCTCAACCAAAGTATATTCAGGAGCTGCCTACGTTCGAGGGAGACAGCGCTGAGTGGACGGCATTTCGCGTCGTCTACGAGGATACAGCGCCATTATTCTCGAGCGTACAAAACATGGCTCGGCTGCGCAAAGCTATCAGGGGTACAGCGAGGGACAGTATCAAGAGCCTACTATACTCAGAAGTGAAGCCAGAAGAAATCCTCACGGCACTGCGGCGAAGATTCGGGAGACCCGACGCGTTGGTGATGGCAGAATTAGAGAAGCTGAAGGCGTTATCTCGGGTTACAGAGAACCCGCGCGATATATGCGTCTTCGCAAGCCAGCTTAGCAACTGTGTAGCGTCAATTACCGGACTGAAGAGGCCACAGTATTTACACTCACCGGAGCTAGTGAAGACAGTGCTTGAGAAGTTACCATCGATTCTTAAATTTCGATGGTACGACTTCACGGCTTCCAGAGATGAGGATTCCTTCTCGAGCATACAGACCATCAGCGACTTCCTTAACCTAGAAGCGGACAAGTGCGGAGCATTCGCGGCTATAGAAGAAAGCCGTTATTTGAAGCCGAGCGCAACGAAGAGGCCGATAAGGCAGGCGGCTCATAACGTCACCGAATGCAGCAGCAAGGGCAAGGACGAAGTCAAGTGCCCCGATTGCGATGGCCCTCATCGCCTTGCTGATTGCCAACGATTTTTAAGAGCGGCGGTCAACGACAGATGGGAGACCGCGAAAAGATTGAAAATCTGCTTTAAATGCCTTATCGGCAAACACAGAAAGGAAACGTGCCGAAAACCACCGTGCAGGATATGTCGTAGATGGCACCACAATCTACTACACGTGACTGTGGAGAACGAAGCGCACCGTAATCAAGCAGAGCCAGAGACAACCGCCGCGGTCAACACCATAAGGACGCCGAAGGCGATTTTGAAGATTGTGAAGGTGGAGGTGTTCGGCCCGACTGGTAGCAAGATAATACTGGCGCTACTGGATGAAGGCTCGACAGTCACGCTGCTGGACGAGGACGTCGCAAGAAGCATCGGCATTCAAGGCCCCTACCGACCGTTAACAATCGAAACTATCGGTGGGGGACAAATGGAGCAGCGAGAATCTATGACGCTCGACTTGGAATTAAGAGGCCTTAAGCAGGAACGTCGAAGCGTTCTCAAGGGAGCTAGAACCATAAAGGCACTTAAACTGGCTCCTCAATACATCGATAAGAAACGCTTAAAGAGATACAACCATTTACGTAGCATACTTCAGGATGTGTGCTACGAAGGTGAATCCCCGAAGCTACTCATCGGGCAGGACAATTGGGAATATATTGTCACACTACAGCTGAGAAAAGGTAAACAAGGGCAGCCAGTAGCGTCGCGAACGAAGCTCGGATGGGTCCTGCATGGCGTGGACAGCGGTTCTTCAGCAACGGTGAATTACGTGAACGTATGTGCGCACACCTGCGTCGTAGAAGATCAAATAGACAAAATTATAAAAGAACACTTCTCAATCGAGTCACTGGGGATTCAGCCCAAGAAGCCTTCAACCGACGTGGAGCAACGAGCGCTTCGCGTGCTAGAGAATACTAGCCAGCGCATGGAAGACGGCCGATTCAAAGTTGGGTTGCTGTGGAAACATGAAGACTTGCGATACCCGAATAACTACGCTTCAGCTCTAAACAGGTTCCGAGAAACGGAGAAAAATGTGAGAAACTACGTCAGCAAGTACCCGGAGGCCGCCAGAGCCGTCGAACGCAACCAATCGCAACCAATCCACTACATGGATGATTACCTACAGAGCTTTCATAGTGTCGACGACTGTAAACGAATAATGAAACAAGTCGACATAATCCATAAAGGGGCGCGCTTCGAGCTACGAGGCTGGGCTTCGAACAAGAACGAAATCGTGGAAGCTGGCGGTGAAGAAGTGCATTTGGGCGACGACGAAGAGAAAACTCTGGGGCTGCGCTGGCTGACGCACGACGACCACCTGGGCTTCAGGAGCCAGCTCCGCAAAATACGCGAAGAAGTAGCGACTGGCGTACAAACGCCTACGAAGCGAGAGGTCTCGGGCGCGGTTATGTCCACGTTCGATCCGCTTGGATTGCTGGCGCCAATTCTAATACAAGGGAAAAAGCTAATACAGAGTTTATGGCGAAGTGGCGTCGGATGGGATGATGAGATTGCCGCAAGTGACATCGCGGCATGGAGAAACTACCTCGTCTGCATTGAAAAGATGCGCGACATAAAACTGCCGCGGTGCATATCACCATTTTCCACCGAGGGGGAGCTGCATACGTTTTGCGACGCTAGCGAAACAGCGTATGCAGCTGCGGTTTATTGGCGATCACGCGAAGGAAATCGCTATATAACACGTCTTATCGCGGCTAGGGCGAGGGTGACACCGCTGAAACCGACGTCGATTCCTAGACTGGAACTACAAGTGGCCGGCTATATACCAATTGGAGAGACGCAACTACGACGCGTCGAGAACTTGCTGATTAGACACAGTCAGAGGGTTAGCTTTGGGCAAGAGATAGAACTCCTAGAACGAGGAAAACCGATTGCGAGCGGAGGCCAGTTGAAACAAATAGACGTTGCGCTAACGGACGGCGTGATTAGACTTCGTGGCAGAATTAACGCGATCGCGGGCGTTGGTCACGACTATCGCTCACCGATCTTATTGGACGGCCGAAGTCTTATTGGAAGACTGATAGTAAAGCATTATCATTGTCAGTTTAACCACGGAAATCATGCCACCGTTATGAACGAGATAAGACAACGCTATTGGCTAATTGGCTTAAGATCAGTGTTACGCAGCATTCAACGAACGTGTCAAACATGCAAAGCGCTCAAGGCGAGGCCAGCGGAGCAACCGGCAGGTGACTTACCGGCGGAGAGACTACGTCATGGCGAGCATCCTTTCACGTGCACCGGAGTGGACTACTTCGGCCCTATGCTTGTCACAATCGGGAGGCGAAGAGAAAAAAGATGGGGCGCACTCTTCACGTGCCTCACTACCAGAGCAGTCCATCTAGAGATGGTGCCTAGCCTCAGTGCCGATTCGACTATCATGGCACTAAGGAGATTCGCGGCGCGACGAGGGATGCCGAAGGTCATTTACTCCGACAACGGGACAAACTTCGTGAAGGCCGACAAGGAGCTTCGCCAAGCCTTACAGAACATGCAAAACGAGGAGGTCATTGTCGAAGCGGAAAGAATAGGCGTGCGGTGGAAATTCATACCACCGGGGGCGCCAAATATGGGAGGCGCCTGGGAGCGCCTAGTGCGCTCTATTGAAACCGCACTAGACGTGACCCTGAGAGAACGAGTCCCCAAAGAAGAGGTACTGCACACGCTGCTGCTGGAGGCGGAACACATGGTGAACTCAAGACCGATCACCAACCTGTCCGACAACGACGAAGAGGAGGCGCTAACTCCCAACCATTTTCTTATTGGGAGATCTAGCGGAGCGGCGCGCATCGGTAGCTTCCCGGAGGCCAAGCTGGTCGGCAAAAACGATTGGAGGACTGTGCAACGACTAGCCGACAACCTTTGGAGGAGATGGCTGAAGGAAAACCTGCCCACGCTGCTGCCGAGACGAGCGCAGGGACGAGCAGACAGCGCTCAGTTGCAGCCAGGTGACGTGGTCCTTATTGTCGACCACACTCTTCCACGATGCACTTGGCCCCGAGGGACGGTCCACACCACCTATCCCGGGCCCGACGGACGCGTACGGATCGTGGATGTTAAGACAAGAGGCGGAGTGCTGCGGAGACCAACGTCGAGGATCGTGCTGTTGGTGCCAAAGAAGTCGCCGGGCAAAGAAGACTATGCTGCGCACGAGAGGGAGAATGTCGGCGACAAGAATAGGAATTAGTATTATATAGAATAAATTGTGTAAAAATATAAAGTCCATAGATAAGTAACTGAGAAAAACTAGTACATAAGTATAATTCTTAGACTTAAGTTAATAAAGGAACGCCAGCCAACTTGAAAGTAGGGAGTTGTGCGTTAATTAAGCTAAGGTTATATAATGTATGACGTACTAGTTTTAAGAAATAGTAAAATTGGCAAAATGTTAATAAATGCGCTGCTTCGCCTAGAGGTAAACTTTAACGGTCGCATAGCTCTCGGTGGGGTGTAACATGTTGCAAGGGCTCCGATACGACGAAAGCCCCGCCCACAAATGAACCTCGGCGGGGGTGTAGCGGGGAGCGCTCCGTAACGATGTAGGAGCTCTCGTCGCGGTATAATGATCGAGGTACCTAAGCTCCCCGAGATCTATGCGACACTCTCTCACACGGCGCGACCTCAACGGATCAACAACTAGGCGGAGCAGTACGAACAAAGAAGCCTTTCACTCCTCCGAAGACCCAAGACTACGGCATCGCCCTTCTACACCTTACGTACTAACAGGGGTGCGTGGGCCGAACGAGACCAGCGCATATACGTTCGTTCGGCAACTCCGTGGCGTCAACGATCACCGGTCTTACAAGCCAGAACAGTTACGGACGGCTTGGTTATCGCACTCTGTATCACACTGACATTGTGCAGGCCTCGCCGCTCCGATTAACTACCTGATCGGCCACAACATTTGGTCCTTCGAGCCGGATCCTGTAAAGAAGTCGAGAAGATGCCAGTCACGAGGTCACAACGTGGGATGCAGCAAGAAACAGCCGCGACTGCCACCACCTCGCCCGCAGTCACGTCGGAATCGACGCGGGTTACGGTGGCGGATATCTCCAGGGAGCAGTCGACGTCTGCGGGCGCAGCTAGCCAGCCAGGTCAAGCCTCGACCTTGGCACCAGCGGGTTCCACCCGGCGAGCTACGTCCAGGGTCGTATCAAAGGCCAGTTCCAGAAGGCAAGCCGCTGCCAGGGAAGAGCTGGCGCGTGCTGAGCTACAAGAAGCTCAGGCGGCGACGCGTCTAGCCCGTATTCGGCTAGAGATGGAAACGGACGAGTCAGATGACTCCGTCGTTGAAGTAAATGAAGAGGACCGCGACGAACAGATTCGCAGTTGGATGCAAGCTTCAGACCCGAGAGTACCGACAGGGAAACCGGAATTGAAAAGCGATGCGCAGAAGCTATTAAGGAAGCCATGGCGACTACAGCTCCTCAACCAAAGTATATTCAGGAGCTGCCTACGTTCGAGGGAGACAGCGCTGAGTGGACGGCATTTCGCGTCGTCTACGAGGATACAGCGCCATTATTCTCGAGCGTACAAAACATGGCTCGGCTGCGCAAAGCTATCAGGGGTACAGCGAGGGACAGTATCAAGAGCCTACTATACTCAGAAGTGAAGCCAGAAGAAATCCTCACGGCACTGCGGCGAAGATTCGGGAGACCCGACGCGTTGGTGATGGCAGAATTAGAGAAGCTGAAGGCGTTATCTCGGGTTACAGAGAACCCGCGCGATATATGCGTCTTCGCAAGCCAGCTTAGCAACTGTGTAGCGTCAATTACCGGACTGAAGAGGCCACAGTATTTACACTCACCGGAGCTAGTGAAGACAGTGCTTGAGAAGTTACCATCGATTCTTAAATTTCGATGGTACGACTTCACGGCTTCCAGAGATGAGGATTCCTTCTCGAGCATACAGACCATCAGCGACTTCCTTAACCTAGAAGCGGACAAGTGCGGAGCATTCGCGGCTATAGAAGAAAGCCGTTATTTGAAGCCGAGCGCAACGAAGAGGCCGATAAGGCAGGCGGCTCATAACGTCACCGAATGCAGCAGCAAGGGCAAGGACGAAGTCAAGTGCCCCGATTGCGATGGCCCTCATCGCCTTGCTGATTGCCAACGATTTTTAAGAGCGGCGGTCAACGACAGATGGGAGACCGCGAAAAGATTGAAAATCTGCTTTAAATGCCTTATCGGCAAACACAGAAAGGAAACGTGCCGAAAACCACCGTGCAGGATATGTCGTAGATGGCACCACAATCTACTACACGTGACTGTGGAGAACGAAGCGCACCGTAATCAAGCAGAGCCAGAGACAACCGCCGCGGTCAACACCATAAGGACGCCGAAGGCGATTTTGAAGATTGTGAAGGTGGAGGTGTTCGGCCCGACTGGTAGCAAGATAATACTGGCGCTACTGGATGAAGGCTCGACAGTCACGCTGCTGGACGAGGACGTCGCAAGAAGCATCGGCATTCAAGGCCCCTACCGACCGTTAACAATCGAAACTATCGGTGGGGGACAAATGGAGCAGCGAGAATCTATGACGCTCGACTTGGAATTAAGAGGCCTTAAGCAGGAACGTCGAAGCGTTCTCAAGGGAGCTAGAACCATAAAGGCACTTAAACTGGCTCCTCAATACATCGATAAGAAACGCTTAAAGAGATACAACCATTTACGTAGCATACTTCAGGATGTGTGCTACGAAGGTGAATCCCCGAAGCTACTCATCGGGCAGGACAATTGGGAATATATTGTCACACTACAGCTGAGAAAAGGTAAACAAGGGCAGCCAGTAGCGTCGCGAACGAAGCTCGGATGGGTCCTGCATGGCGTGGACAGCGGTTCTTCAGCAACGGTGAATTACGTGAACGTATGTGCGCACACCTGCGTCGTAGAAGATCAAATAGACAAAATTATAAAAGAACACTTCTCAATCGAGTCACTGGGGATTCAGCCCAAGAAGCCTTCAACCGACGTGGAGCAACGAGCGCTTCGCGTGCTAGAGAATACTAGCCAGCGCATGGAAGACGGCCGATTCAAAGTTGGGTTGCTGTGGAAACATGAAGACTTGCGATACCCGAATAACTACGCTTCAGCTCTAAACAGGTTCCGAGAAACGGAGAAAAATGTGAGAAACTACGTCAGCAAGTACCCGGAGGCCGCCAGAGCCGTCGAACGCAACCAATCGCAACCAATCCACTACATGGATGATTACCTACAGAGCTTTCATAGTGTCGACGACTGTAAACGAATAATGAAACAAGTCGACATAATCCATAAAGGGGCGCGCTTCGAGCTACGAGGCTGGGCTTCGAACAAGAACGAAATCGTGGAAGCTGGCGGTGAAGAAGTGCATTTGGGCGACGACGAAGAGAAAACTCTGGGGCTGCGCTGGCTGACGCACGACGACCACCTGGGCTTCAGGAGCCAGCTCCGCAAAATACGCGAAGAAGTAGCGACTGGCGTACAAACGCCTACGAAGCGAGAGGTCTCGGGCGCGGTTATGTATTTCGTACTCATAATTTCATAAGAATTTTCTTTCAACTCTTAACCGCTGAGGAGTTTTACCTTCCATCATCAGCTCATCCACATAAGAAGATGACTATCAGAATATAACATTGTCAGAATAGTAATTGCCTGTACGTTAATTTGAAAGTTGCCCTCGATTTCCCTGAATCATCCGATCCTGTAAAGCTACATCATCCCTGAGTAACAAAGGCTATATATAATTCCAATTGTAACAAGATTTTAGCCCGTGAAAGAAAGCCCTGTCGAGATCATTAAAAAACGCTATATACTTAACCAAATTACACGTGGGCGAAGCCGCGGGCGGAAAGCTAGTGTATATATATTGTAACGTAGATATAATGTGGGTTGCCTGGAAAAGATCGCTTATTAGCGATAAGGCCGTTTCTCATATATGTGCTTACATCTATTAACATCATTCCACTGTTTAAGTACAAATAGGTGTGAATAAATAAATAAATATAGGATAATAATATATTTATTCATGAATACTGTTTGGATTAGCCACTTTTTAATTACAATTTTGCATTTTAATTTTACCACCCTTTAATAAGGGCTATTCATTGAAAACTCTTCCTATGATTCATAGAGAAGCTGACGTTTATTATTTTAAAAACTTATTTAAAAATCTACTTAAGTACTTAACATGTTTAAAAACGAAAATGTTATGAAAATATTGCAATAAATTTAGCAAAGTTACAGTGCTAACTTGATTCTATGAAGCGGATTAATAATGACCCATTTACCTGTAACATTAAAACATTTTAGAAAATTACGATATTTTTGCGCTTTTTCCAAAATTATAATTTTAATATTTGTATATCCACATATTTAAAAGTCGTGTAAGTTATACCGTTTATTACTAAAGATCAGTTAAACAATTTTTTTTTAAATAATAGGTATTAAAATATTTTATTTATCGATAAAAAATGTAACAGGAAAACCACTTTTCCTATAGGAAAAACACATAGCTTATATTAGTAACAAAACGAATAATGTCGCATATCAGAAAAACCCATTCCCGTACTAATATAATAAAGGAATTGAACTGAATAAAATATATATATTTTTAAATCAGTACTGTACATTCATTGACAGTTAGGTATGAAGTTCGTCGGAACAGCTCGTACGAAATAAACAACATTATTAAAAAACATACAAAAACATTTTTCCTACTAAGCCTATCTCCCCGGGCGTAGGTTATCGCCGGCCTAAAGAATATATGTTAACCATAAGTATGTAACTATTGTTATCCATAAGGCCTCCTCTACACTAGCATTAAGGAAATGACTGTTATACCAAGCTAACAGCTCATTCATCCACAACAGCTTAGCTTTAGTTATAAAAAAATAATTTAAATGAATTTATGTGCTGATTAATTACATGATACCTTTAATTGCCACTTGTATTTTTTCAAAGAACAGAGTTTCTGGTGAAAAAACGGCTCTGAGCTGCGAATGAAACGTAAAATCAAAAATTATACAATATATTTAAATAAGTTTTGTGATATATAGGACATTATATTGATTGGTAATTTTAATTTGCCTACATTATGATTTGAATCGGACTCGTAAAGTGCGTGACCAACCGAACAACGAAGGCAGTAAGTACCCTTATAAGCAAGGCGATTAATTGGCCCATAAAAGTGTCTTCCAGTGGCCATTCCATTGCTAATCGAGCTAAGGAATCAGATAACATCGGTCGCTTTTGGTCAGCCAAGCTATTTGAGTAATACACGCGATTAGTCAATTTTCGTGGTAACGCGGAGTAAATTAGTCGTAGTTTTTCATGAACGCAACGTTCCCCGCTGTGAAAGTGGCGAAAACATTATAAATAGCCTGAGATAGGCCTATTTGTACATGTTTTTTGTGCTACACGAATTTTTCCTGTCACCGTCAAGCGCTAAAGCGCGTAAAGCTTTTTCAAGAAAAAATACTATAAGATGGTATAATAGCTGTTAAAATTTTGTTTACACTACTAAAATGTTAATGTTTATTTTATAAAAATAAAAATAAAATAATAATTTAGGCAGTATACGCAGTGCACTTTAAAAACTAAGCCTTGACGTTATTAAGAACCTTGGAAATATATGAGCTTACTTTGCTTATTAATACAACAATTATTATACGTTGTCTTCAATTAAATACGAGTTACAAACTTATGTAAGTTAGTAATAGCATTATATTTGCATCCACTTCTGTAGTTTAACTTGACTATAGCGGAAATCCTTTGAGCTTCACTTCCGGGCATTAAGTAACACAAGGCTATTGTGATAATAGCAGTACTTCTGGAACGATAATAATCAGAGATATTTTTAATACTTTTATAATGAGGAGTTTTACAAAGCACCTTTTATTTGAGAAGGGTTTCACATCAAAATGACATTATAACACATTCAAAAAGTCAGATAGCGATCTTGTTATATGATTAAAGTCCACAATTTAGTAATAAATTCGCAATTATTTACAAAAATCCTATATTCTTATTATATTAACAACATAATTTAAATAATTACCATACTGTTATGTACCAATCAAATCCGTTAAATAATCTGATTATTACAAAGTTTCTAAACGTGGAGGTGTTCGAGGTCTGGGGCTAAGTTTTTACATTCCTATGCAAAATAGTAGCAAAGTTAAAGCAGACGAGCTTTCACACCAATATGTATGTGCGTATGATTTATAAATAATGGTGTTAGGTGCTCAACTCAAGGTGTTATGTGCCTATATTATCTTTGGTTGTGGCTCCTTGGCTACCTTCTCAGCAAGTAAGATAGAATTAGGTTATTAAATTACGGTCGTAGAAAAAAATTTTCGTGCACAGCATTAAATCAAACGTAGTGTACTTGTATGTAATAAAGTTATTTCCCTACCAAACACTTCATTATAGATTTTATTCAAGAATTAAATAAGCATCTCACAAGAAGGCATGTTCAATATGCAGTAAAGTAAAAAATAAGTGCATCCATATCTTCGGATTATGCATGTTAATATGGTTATTATCTATTTGTAAAAGATTTTATATTTTGTTCAAAGCATCTTCGCTTATCTACTGTTATATTATATTTACCGTGTAATAACTTCGTTATATATTATCGATAGTTGAATGCAGTATAGAAAATATGTTGCTCGATCAATTAAATTCGTCATATTAGAGTGCAATTATCTTATATATAAAATTTTATTGTCATAATGTTCGCTCCCGTACTCCTCCGAAACGGCTTGACCGATTCTCATGAAATTTTATGAGCATATGTAAGTCTAAGAATCGTAATATCCTTTAGTGATAAGTGGTTGTCCACTCTTTAAAATCCTCTCCTATCAAAATTGTGTATGTATATGTGAAAAAATGTAATCAGAACTATTTTAAAACAAGGATATATGTGCAACAAAATGTGAGTAACATTTCTCAGTCCTTATTTATTACATATAAATGGAAAATAGAATTGAAACCAGATCCTTGTTTTATGACAGAAGAAGTCATAAACTTTGCGGATTTCGAAACGTGTTACTATTTTGATACTTTTTCCAAGTGAAACAAAGTATTTTTATATTTCTGATGCTCGTTGTTTATTTGATTACTTGGCGATGTTAGCTATTGGAAATTTTTCAATTTTGTTTTTCAGAAAATTAGCTTAAATTTCTATCACTATTATGATTAATTTCATATACCATTTCCGTGTGGTCGATATTTGTGTGGTAAGTAATTTTGGTGCCAGCGTGGTATATATAATATATAAAATTCTCGTGTCATAGTTTTCGTTAACTTACTCCTCCGAAACGGGTTGACCGATTCTCCTGAAATTTTCTAAACATATTGAGTAGGTTTGAGAATCGGCAAACATCTATTTTTAGACACATATTTTTAACTTTTTTTTGGCAAAACGACGTTTGTTTGTTGTTTAAGTTTATCGACTAGACCAATATATTTAATGTTGTTATTTATAGATTTAAATTAACTTAGTTTTCCGGTTGTTCTTAATGTAATGTATATATTTTCTTTTAAAAATCTACCTCTGGCACCAGTCCATATAAGTATTCTTTTATTTTCTGGGTTGCCTGGAAGTGATCGCTTTTTTGCAATAAGGCCGCACACTGCTCTTAAATGCAACAAAGTGTGAGTAAATATTTGGGCAATGCGATCGAGTGTGAAGTGTGTCTTTATATAAATGTATTTGTTAATAAGTACATATTGAAACTAAAGGTTTTTTAATAAAATATGTACTAGAAAAGGTTTATATAACGCCCATAATTCACTATATAAAGTGGGCGACACGTTTACGTTAAATGCAAGGTAACAGCGTTGTGCAATTTTCTCGGCTGCGCAGTTATTAAGTGAAATAATTCCACATTAATTATAACCCATTACAGCAGTGCGCAGCTCGTAATATTTTACGATTTCAATCAAAATAATGTGTTGTATAAGATATTTTCAACTGGAGCTTTGCATTTTCATCGTAAATAGTTATTTAAGTGGTATTTATGGTAGACGATGAGTAGAGATGTAAGTCAAATTTTTCGTTATAAATTTTATTACTGCGTTATAGAAAAGACCAATATGAAATAGATTTATTAATTTATGTCATGCTATGTTTATAGAAAATGTAAAAGTTCATGCTCGTTGTTTAAAATTAAAAAGCTTAGAAGAGAGAGATATATTATATAATGATTAAGTTAAAATCCAAGGTTGAGTATCGCAACTTTTATAAATAATTCTCCTTTCTAATTATACACCCATGCTTTAATAATGTAAAATACTTCATCGAATACATACAATTTACGTAAAAGGTTTTCTAGTGTGACGTCACGAATGCTAGAATTTCCGTCACATAACGATTTACATCATGACCGCACTGTAATAACTACAAAGCTTAATGTGTCGATGCATTACTGGAAAATATTCACTTTAACATTTTTGAACATTTAACATCGGGGCACGTGAATTTGTCTTAATAAAAACATAAAATATAGTGAACTTTTATTATTACATGAAAGCGCAAATTCGGCCCCATATGAAGCACTGTTCCCTTTAATCCGGGCTCTCCAATAGTCCAGTGCAGAGGTCCGGTTCAAATCACCAACTCCAGTCTTTCCAATCGGCTTAATCCTTTGCTTTGCGTAAAGATGTAGGATTTTCTGCATTTTCTACTGGGAGTGCTCTAATGAACACTTCGGACTAATTTGCAGAAGAGTTCTATTACCGGACGTCGAGGCTAAATACGAAATTCCACCTCAACGCCTGGCGTTCCATAGACAGTTTCTGCCAGCGCAGATACTTTCGAATGGTTTCGATTTGACGGCCTTCAAGAAAAGTGTGCTCACTTAAAGACCGGCGAACTTAAAAAAAAGTCATGTCTTTTTTATACAAGAGTCTTGAGAGTCTGAGAGAGTGTGAGAGAGTGCCTACCAGAAAGGAGATCACTGCTATTGAGTTTGTGACTATCGTGTCGTGGATCTTTGATTAAATTGATCTAAGTTAAGCATTTAAGTAAGTTCAGGAATTATAGATCGACGACAACATTTACTACTAAGATTTTCCTTCGAAAACACGTTAACCATATGCGAGTAACTATAAGGGTATTTCAATGAAAAGTAAATTAAAAGCTTGAACTTAACGTGGTCAACTTATTACAACTAAATAGTTGCAAATGCTTGTGATTACAACTTTTTAATAACTAAATTCATAAAAACAGGATAGTTTTTTGTTCTCCACACAGAGCAGTTTTATTCACAAAGTTCGTAATAGCTGAGGCGTATTGTAATGAAGTGCACTACATTTTATAAGTAGTTATAGCAAGTATTTACAAAAATATTACAGTAACTTTTCTTTCTTGCAATGAAAATATTGACGAAGAACGAACGTAAAGAGGCGTTATTTTTCCTCCGTTTACGCGATGCTAATTATACAAGTGTCTTGTATAATTATGCTAATTGTCATAAGAGAGTCATAAGGGAATGTACTGTTGCTAATTGCCTTCATTATCATCCATAACGCTGAGATATCAGGAATATATAACGAGGTAGGATCTAAGGTGTTCACCTGAAGTCATATTCTTTGTTATGCGGTTATGTGGATGTAGACATAGATATGTCTTTACGATATTCCGTGTATATCGTTTGCACGAAAATCATTATTTGCTGCGTTTTGATCGTCATAATATGAATCAACTTGATGTGCATGGTGTTATTGTTGCCGATCTTTCAAGCGTCCTGTAATTTGCTTGGCGTTTTAAAGGAGTGGAGATTTTTTTGCCAGTTTTTCGTCATATTTACGCCTATGATTTGGGAACTGGTGGTAAATGTCGTCAACAATATGTATAAGATTTTTTACGATTCACAAGTGTAAGAAATAATATGTTTTATGAGTGGGAGTGCCATACTGTTTCAGCCGAATGGGCAGGCATGACAGGAGAAATACTGCCATGCCTGCTCTCTCACAGAAAACCGGGGTAAAGTGATACAATTGGACTTTGTTCATTTTGTACTCGCGTTTCGTTCGGTGAATGTGATCTTCCCATCCTTTCCCCTCCCTCGTCCTCTTCCCCTACCCCCCATCTCCTAATTTTCCTTTAAAGCGCGAGCTACCAGCCGCGTGAGTGTCTATGGGCGGCGACTTTACCTTTATGGTGGGCCTCCTGCTCGTTTGCCCCCTCTTCCATATAAAAAAAAATATGTGCAAAATACTCGCATATAATGTATGAAATTTATGCTAATAATACTCTCGTTTGCATCACAATATCTTCTATGAATGTGAGTTAACAAAACATTTTATCAGTTATATTCATTTTGTTATAAATGTCGCACCTATTATAGATTCATTATTTACTTGGCACGTTTGTAAATCAACAATTGAAAACAAATAAATCATTACATCAGAGTATTTCATTATTTATTATATCATGCATAACTATTTAATACAGTATCTGTCAAATATCGAAGTGGCTGGTTATATTTTATCAAAGTTAAATCTAGCTAATTAATATCATAGTTTTTATTGACACATATTCTATATACTTATATATACGGTAATATGGCGATCGAAGAGAGTATATAAATGCAACGAGAGCAAACAGTGAGCCTTTGTGCGTTCACCAGCTCAAAGGGAAATCCTAAGTAAGCTTCGAGCAGGCAGCAGCGTATATGTCATTTCCATTAACCGCAATATTCAGTTTGGCATAATGTATTTATCAATTAATTATTATACAATTGCTTGTATGAACTTGTGGAACTCCTTTATTTGTGGCTGCAAAAGCTATATTTAAATAATTGTTAATGTTGTTTATTCGTAATAAAGACCTCTATCGGAATTTTAATGTAATAATATTTTGAATAACGTGTTTTCCTCTTGATAGAGGCTCTATGTAGATGTTATAGACACTTTCTTAGCTTAATTGTTCTGTTTATGAGGCTGTATTGAAATGACTAATTAGGCTTAAATACTATATTTGAAGACAATGCAAGCAAAAGGATACGATAACCACTTTTTATTACCCCCTTTTAAGTAAGTACTTTATTTGGGTTTTAACTCTTATATTAATGTTAAGTAAACCAAAAAGTTAAAAAATGTCGGTATACTGATTGTAAAACTGATGGCTTATTGGTTTTGTTGTTGATTACACCGATTTCGTCTCTGACGTAATATACTATACGTTATATACTATATAATAACAAAAAAAGTGATCGTGTTACTTCTGATTAGCAAGTAAAAATATAAAAATTAAGAAGCGACTGAAAAAGGCCTACCCTCATGAAAGATAAGAGTTTGCAAGGCATTCATTCCAAACGCGCACAAAAATTAAAATAAACTTCGCTCACATTTCCAAACACGGTTGTTGGCTTTCACATAAATAGGTTGTGCCAATGTATTGATGCCAATCCAATTGTTAACTACATAATACATACTTATCACCTAAATCACAGCCATCGAACATACTTATCTCATAAAAGTTGATAGTGCTGGTAGTCGAACTGGGTCTACGGTTGGAGAGTCCGCCATGTAACAATGACATGTCGTCATAAACATAACACTATCAGATCAGTATTATATAACCACAGAAAGAAACTGTATAAAGTAAAAACATACGACTTTTTATTTAAATCACATTTGATGTTAAAAGATTTGTTTGATTTTACAAATGGAATCGACCTTCCAATTTTTACCGATACAAAATTCCTTTCATCTTCAGGTAAACATTAGCTTCAGTTGAGCCTTCACGTGCCTGTTCCGTGTCATGAATACGTATTGGAAAGGAGCTCTTGTATAGCTGGTGTAATAATGATGAATTGTTTGTACCTGTTTACGTAGCGCTTATACGCAAGGCATAGTAAAAGTTGAGCAGTAATATTGAAATAAAACGAATTTGACGGACATAAACGCAAAATAACCTTTACTTTATTACATCGTACTTTGTGTAAGCAACTAAGACAACATACTGTTTTCAACTTTCATGACGTTTTTAATCAAAACACATTCAAAATTATTCAATTGCGTATGTTAATCCTTTAATATTATTTGGATTATTTTAGTTTTCAATAATTACTTAATACACACCTCGGAAGTAAATAAATCATGAATATTTATGTAATTCTAATACATCATTTCATATAAAACTCTACCTTATAATCATTTTGTAAATCGATAGAAAATAAGCTACCACTTTGACTTTCACCCTGTAATGTGAAAACATATTTTTTCACAGACTGACTTACCGTTCTGTCCAATTATTTGACCTTTATTTTATACCCTAGTATATTACTTACATAATTCATATTTTATAAATAAAGCCATAAAAATATTCTACTATGTGTTTTGACTAAAAGTTTTGTTTTAAGTATTTTTCACATTCATATTAAATAAAAGTTTTCTAAATTTGAAAAAGCACAGCATTTTTAATGCATCAACAGCTGGGGAAGAACATATTTGTTGAATGTGGTCTCTCCATTTAAGTAAATACTTAAAACCATATATTGAAGTATTTTCATCAGATGTGTTAGCACCAGCTAACCGGTCGTGTATGAAATATGTCTCACATCTATCAGTATATAATAATTACAATCTATTCATTTAAATTTAAATTTTAAACACAGACATTTAAAGTTCTGATTAAATTTTAAAGAATCTTGTAAAAAAATTTAAAATGAACACATGTAGGATTTTATACTGAAACTTTCTAAACATGAAGCTTACAGTATGCTTAAACTCAGTCAAGAATAAAGTGCTTTGTACAGCGCTGGCAGACTGGAATAATGATAAAAAGAGTGGAACAAATCAGCCTCAACATAACATATTGTCCTAATTGAATGCAAAGGAAATCGAAATTCGATGATTCGACAACTTATTGATACGTACATTTAAGTTCTTTTCACATTTTTTATATATTTTGTAAGGATTGCAATAAAAGAAATTAAATAACCCAGTTATTAAATACTGTTCGAAAATGGAACCTCGATACATTTCATTCAAATGTCACCCATAATATGATACCTCTATTGGCAATTTACTCGAAGTTAAATTACAGACATAATGTCTGGGCATATAAATTAATAAATACATTTTTTCTGACAATTCGGCCAAGATAAATCTACGCGACGTAGTGTGTATAAATGACAGCTTTATTCGCGTATATTTTTGCTGACGTGTACAAACAGGGGGTAACAAACAGTCAACAACGATATACGTGCAATTTATCCTGGTTTTGTGAAATGGGGGAGCAGGTGTTCAGAATACCGTAATAGTTTAATATTACTTGACCGAATATAAATTAAGGTTTGTAGGTCATTTCTTAGTGTTTTCCTTGTCATAAAAACTAAATACTTGGCTATTAAAAGGAGTGGCGGCGCTACGTGCCAGTTTTTGTTGCCCTTGATTTGAAAGCTGGCAGAAAATGTAAATGGGTTATGTAAGTTTCTTCTTACTTTATTGTTCCTAAGTATAAGCATATGAATAAATGTATTATTTTTTCTTTAAGCACACAAACATATATGATGTTTAGTTTGTGCTTACAAACCTTAAGAGACCGGAGTCTACGAAACAAAATCACAATTATTTTATTTCTTATTCAAACACGAATAAGAAGAGAATAAACAAATATATTTCAATAGATCCATTTTAAACAAATGATGCTTGTGTTGGAAGAAATACGAAGTCAAATAAGCCGAGCCATATATATGTTTACATTCTAGAAAGCTAATATATTTAGATTCAATTACAAATTTCATAAAATATAATTTTCATAATGCGGTTAATATTACTATGAATGGGGTTCATAATGTTTAGTGCTAGTTAAGTAATCCACAAATTACCCTAATTGTTAATGTACTGAGTCACCACAATTTCAAACAATGTAGCCTATTAGCATAATCTTCATACATTCATCATAACTTCATAATATTTTTATTGAATGTAGAATATGATGTATTTTTACCATAGTTATGAAATAGTGAAAAATTCTATGATATCAAATTTGTTTAAGAATTAATAAGCACAATGTATGTTATGAACAAGGTAGATGAATCGGAATATTTGAATGTTTTATATACCTATATTTAATACTGTCTTAGTAATAATATTAAAAGCATTCTTATCCGATAAATACAATTGTTACCAAATTGTTATTCTATATATTAAAAATTATAACTCTAATTGGCTCTCACTAAATTCTAACTTGACTTCCGAAGGTTTTAAGCTTTCTAACTAAGCGCTAGTCAACGTACGCACAAGTTTACACAAACACACACACTACTCTTGAAAATAATTAAATAAGTTTCGCTTCGCTAAACATGTTTGGGACATTATTAAGTCTGTATAGATTATTTATTTATTTACACTTATTGCACAAAATAGTCTTAAAATGTTAGTACATATGAGAGCAACGGGCGGCATTATCGCTAATAAGCGATCTCTTTCAAGCAACAAACAGATTACTTGGTACAAGGTCGAAATAAGTTTTTGTAAAAGCGTAGTACGCTATGGGAAGTATTGACTGTAAACTGTAATCAGTATGTCAATAATAACAAAGTAACCCTTTTCTATGAATTTCTCCGAATAAGTTACTAGAAAGTTTTTCACATAAAAATCATCTTTCACATATCAAATATGCTAAAACAGTCGGCGTATAAAGAGCATTGTGGTTGTAGGTGACGATTATATCCTGCCCAATGGAGATAGCATTAAGGTTATGTTTGTATTCTCCTTGGCAAAGGAACCTCCAAAATTGTAACGAACGAAAATCCCTCCTGACAAAAGTTTCCGCTTGCCTCGTTTCCGCAGCCTGTGTTTAACCAGCACTTGACTTGCTTTAAAAATGTATTTGTTTTATCGTTATATTTGAATTGAGTTTCTAACGGTACAGTGTTTTTATATAAAAATTAAATTTTCGTATATAAATTTGTATAATATGAAAAAAATATAAGTTATTAGAGTAATAAAATGTATAATGGTTTTGCCAAATATATATAATTTCTAGAATTTTTGATGCCTCAGCATCGATAGCATTAGTTAGTAGTTTTTTAAACTGAATGATCTGAATCGCATTACCAAAAGTTTTACAGCTAACCTTGCTTACGGCGGTTAACTTGTTACTTAAACATTAAGAAAACGAAATTTATACACGATCATTATTATAGGGCTGGCTGCATATTAGTTAAATAACAACGCATTTTAAAAATATTAATAATACAATGTTGTTTGAATTAACCAACCTCGCTGATACCTGATGTAGCCAGGTAAGGGTATTATAACTTTCGGACGAACTGTGTGACAGCTCAGCAGTATCCAAATTGGCTTTCCAACTTACATATTTAGTAAAATTATACATTATTGTCAAAGTCATAAGCACTATTTCCCTACTGAAAATCTATTACTTCAAAAGGCTATTGATTTTGTGACTTGGACCTTCAAATTTAATGGAATATTATCAATTCATGTGCAAAAGACAGGTAGAATATATGTTATAAAACTTTGATGATCATATAAAAAAAATATTAATGAAGTGATTCTGACTATTAAATAGATAATGAAGTCAACAATTGAAAAGAGCAAAATCGTGTTTTTAAATTTCAAATAAGGATTAAACACTTGTTTTCCTGTATTTGGAACAATGCAAGGCTTTCAATCTCCTCACACTCTTGTAAAAAGAAAATATTTGTAGAGAACAAATGAAACATTAAACTGTGGCTAAGCTGGCGTAACGCCAGAAACCTCATTTAGGAGCCGTTGACACGCAATCCATACTCGTTTAGCTGATAGAAGAATAATTATAAGTAATGATCGAAGTATCCTTGAATCACAGGCAAGGACGAAAATATCATTATTAAAATGTATTCTTGTTATTATATAAACATCAACGCATAAAAGAAATGAGGGTAACCATTTACTTAAACCGATGAAAAATTATTTTTAATAAAACACGTCGGTACCATGCACCTTTGTAGCAACGAATTTAGCTGTTTTAGCAAAATATCGCTCTAAAGCCTGATTTTTTAAATATAAAACGTGTAACAAGTTTATTTACGATATTGGATTTTTCTTTAAATTAACCTAAACAGAAAATGATCATTTCTGTAAAACCACAATACATATTTATGTATCTTTTTACTATGAGAATCTAATTACAGTCACTTCCTTTTCAAGGTATTCATAGATTTATCATCAAACGTTCAAAATCAAGACATTATTCGTATTCGCCAAAAAACATTTAATATTTACTGAATTCTTAACTCAGTAAATATTAAATGTTTTTCATTTGATATATCTAATGACTTAATTGGTTGAACTTACAAGACACATGCGCGGCCATTCAACTTGACTTTTAATTTTTCAGACACCGCCTTTTCGTAACTAACTAACTTACGTTAACTCTACATTTTTGTTACGGATTAGAGGTCATGTTTTAGTATATACCTATATGGATTAGTTTAAAATTAGAGTAATGAAATATTTATGACCTTGTTATTTATAACTACAATTCGGTTTATGTAATTTACATTAACCCCGTTACAGGTCACAATTATTGGATAAAAATATTTGTTGGCTGTAGTCTGTTATAAGGTATTTATTTAAATTGTATTTTGTTAGCATATATAGTTTATCAGTTGTTTTAGCAGCACTAACACAAGTTATAAATTGCTTACTTTGGGGATAACCGAACGTGTGTGAGTGGTATATGACTGTGTATTATTAATACCGAATAAACAGCTTAGTTTTGAATTCATTCATTTATTTTACACTAGTGACATTTAATATGATTATGATTTAATATCATGATAATTGTCTGTGACAATAATACAGTCTGTACATACCATATGATGTATAATTCAAAAATACTTAAAATCAATGTTTCGAACCAAAAGCGCACGGTGCGTTCGTTACCAGTCTCCTGTCCAAACGCAACATTGATATCTCGAGTTGCTGCGGCGGGGTTGGAACTCGTATACTAAAATCCATTTCTTGTCTATGCTGAATAAAAAAAACAACTGAAAGTCGATAGTATTGCTCTCTTTTCTTAACTTCATAGGAATTAAACATGTTTCACAAAAAATGTTTACAAGCATGAATGTTGTCTATGTCAATTAATAGGAGCGGCAAAGAATAACGGCAATTTCATATTTAATATTAAAATATTTTTTTTATTTCAGACATCAAAAAGTCCATACATTTATGTTAGTAACAATAATTTCTTAATTAACTTCTAAAATACAAGCAAATATAAATAAATTAACAGTTTTTTTTTAAATAAAATATACACAATACTTTTAATTACTTTTTATAAATTTAATCTCATTATGATTACTAATAGGATTATAAGAGCGTGCTAGACTGACAGACAGTGTTTATTTAGAATTCAACTTTAATTAAAAGTGCTTTTTGTTTGTGTATGGCGTTGAATAAAGTGTTTTATAATAATGCTCATGATATAAAATTATTCGATAATATTTATAGTACGTAGTATGGTAATGGTACTACGTAGTACTTACATTTGCCTCGTAGTTTATTCGATTACAAATCATATCGTATAACTATGAAGTAGTATCGATTTTTATGAAAAAAATTAAATACGTTGAAAGCTATTTATATTGTCTCTGGGTGCTCATGCTACAATGCAAATTAAATCTAAATCATTCATATGAGTTGTGTGTTTACCCCTGTAGGTCCTGTAACGGACAGTGATAGGCTTTAAAAGCTCAAACATGCTACAAATAAAAAATCACTTAGAATTCTTCTTATACAAAGTGTAAGTTATATTTAGTGTTCTGATATACAGTATATTTTTCCTTATATCGAATTTATACTTAATATAATTTTTATACTTTGTTGTTGAGAAGTACTATAAGATTAAAAACAATCCGCTATAAAATTTAACATTTTGTAACCTTCGTCAGATAACAGTTTTATCTTAAGGCTAAGTCCACTACTAAAGACTATATTACATATTGAAGTTTATGAGTTTGACAAGTTGAAATAGCTATCACGATGTTGCCAATCTCTTACGAGAAACTTTAGCAATACAATGTAGTTACAAAGAAATATTCCATTTGATCAATAAATATACTAAAATGTATTTAGATGTCTTAAAACGTGCGTAGGAAATTATGTCACGTAAAACGAAATTAAATTTGAGTATTACAATTCTAGTCGCCGGTGGATTAGCGTAAGAAATTTTGTAACTTTTAATTCTACTAACAGCGGATTCAATTTGATAAAAAAATCTTATATTGAAGATACTTTATATATGATATGATTGGTATAAATTAAAAGCGTTTACTTAACGTTAACTTAATAAATCACACTGAGATCGACTACTATTTATTTGCATTTGCTCTTACATTACTCATTCTCAATTCTTCTTTACACTCACTTTATTATAAATGAATTCTTTTGACTTAATTTCCTTTAAACAATACTCGTAGAGGTTTAAGTGAGAAAAGGAAATTGTAAAATAATCCTTGCGATATGAGAAGAATAAATTATATCTAAATACCGCAGAGTAGAGTTAAAGTCACGGTTGTCAATCTGACAGACCTTACACATGACGGTTGAACTAAAAACCAATTACTTTACTCTGTACGTGTGGCTAAGGAGGCGGTAAAAAGTAATAAGACATAGAGAATGACAACTAATGACTAATTAGTAGATGAAAACCGCCTCCTATGTTGATCGTAGTTACAATAAAAAAATGATGCAGTGACATTTCACACATAGTCGTTTTTCACAAAGTATAGACAACTGATACACCATATTATATGAGTCACATAGAATCAAAGGCGGCCATTTACACTTTAGCTCATTTTCGGTAAACTAAACAAAATGTGAAACTGATGAATAATATAAAAACTATAATTATAATCAATGTGTATTGTTCTTCCATGGTAACGAGCAGATAACGTGATGAAGTTTAGAAATAAGATACTACTAATGTTTTATTGACGATAGCCGTATTTGATACTTACTCCTAGAAAAGATGGCCGCCTTTGATTCTATACGAGTCATATAAACCCAGAACGAACCATCAATATGCTCCTCATACGAACGTACTCAAATGGGTATCCCCGCAGATACCAAATTCCGATAATATAATAATTGTGTTGACTGACTGGGCTTTTAAAAATCAATATTAATTAAATATTAGTAATTTAATGATTTGTATCGTTACTATAAATCGGTCTAACAAGTTACAAACGAAACCAATTGAAATTGTGAGATTTATTGGTGTATCTGCGGTGACCACAGACTTCTCTCTCACAGTGATAAAGTTAATTTAAGACGTCACTTCGGTTCGTGTACTCTTGCACGTTACTCTGGGGAACACAATGTCAAGACCGTTGCAGAACTCTGAAGATCAATTTGGTAAGATCTAATTTACCTAGAGTTTCCCAAAAACTAGACCTCATTCCGTTTATATTGATGATTTATTTTATTATATTGTGTGCAGTTAAATATTTGTAATCATATAAAGTTTTAGTAGGTACCATATAAAATTCTGCAATTATTAGCTTTTTATGAAATTTCTACCATTTTTTTATGATTACCACCGACTATGAATATGTAATCCTAAGTAGAGCTGTCACAACGCTTACTATAGTTTACCCCTAGATGACGTATTATATAAAAAAAAGTATTTTCCGTTCTAGCTTTTTTCGATAGTAAATGCCGGTGAACTTTAACGTGATAATTAACACGTGACCCTTAAAAAACAATAAACTATCGGTCCAAATTCCAATAAATGAATGAAATAGTGAGAATGCTGTTATAGAATTCCAAATTCAAATTTGTTATACATCAAATATAATTATAATTAATACGTATTAAATACCAAAACATAGATAGGCATTTTCGGCTGGAAATTACCTTACGAATATCAGCAGTGATGTATCAGCCTTAATTACGCGACGAGTTAGGGATAAATGACATTTCGCTAGCGATATACATCGAAATACAACCTCCAGCCGACATTTAATTTAATAATTAACTGTTTAGATATCGTTCTAAATTTGAAAGTCAAGTTTGTTTTTTTACGGATGACAAAGTATAATTTGACATTATAATTGCATGTTTTTATTAAGTTAATTAAATATTTATAATTAAAAAAAAAACTTAAGAGTAATCGTAGCTGTTAGTGAAAAATATATTCTCTACTTTATAGTACACATACACACTTTATCTTAACATTAACATTACTTTGAATTCAACTGAGTATATTCCTATAATAATATCCCATGAGATCTCTGATTCTCAGATATGTATATCTAAATTTCACTGGAAACTGAACTGCGTTTAGTTGAAACATTTAATATGCCAACTGATTTAGGTATTAGTCGGTAAAGGTACTAAATCGAAGAAAGCCATTAAACATGACTTTAAGCAGATTTACACCACACGACGCCATTATTACGTTTTGTTTTTGTTTTTTTTGACGATTCATAAGTGAATAAAGATATTTTAGTCTCATATTTTCGCCAAGCATGTTCTTCATTACGGTTGTAAAGTCCTGTAACCATTACATCATGCACCAGGAAAATAGGTCAACATCTAAATGAAATAAAAGATTTTTTTTTAAATCGAAGTCTCAGTTGGCTTCTGGATGTGATGCTGCTCAACATTAGTGGGTTGTGTATATGCTCAACAAACATTTGGTATATGTGGTCTAATTGTTGCAACTTGTATTTATTTTAAGTATATGTAGTTTATTCGTTGTGTTAGCACCAATAACACAAGCAATAAATTACCTTTAATGTAACCGACTGTGTGAAATGTGTTTCATTTTTAAAATAAAACTGACCAATGTTTATTAGTTACAAATAGAGCACGCTGTAAATATTGAAACTTAATATCGCTAAGAGGTCTGGGCCTAAGAATTGTCTATAGGACAACGCCCAATGGCGATAAAGATGTGTAAGTGTCAACAGAAAATAGTAGCATTCTTCGATCTATATTATTGACTAGAAATAAACAATTTAATTAAAGCTTCTTTAAGATATCTAAAGGCTGTTTACATATACTTATTATATGTAGTTCATCAGTTGTGCAAGACTACTCAAGAACTAAATTAGCCCAATGCTTTTCTATTGTTGATACATTTAAAAGATCGTCCTCTAAGTATTATTTAACTGTCGGTATGTCTTTTCAAACAGAATACTATTTACGCGCTTTTTACATTTGTTAGAGGTTAATTTGGTTATATATTAATGTTACATATTTTATTCTAAAGTATGAAATGTACATAAACAATAGACAAAACACTTTTCACTAAAGTTTTTGCTATATTGTCTCTTTTTTGGTCCTTGTTTTTTAATTGTCTGTGATATTATGTTTAATGTTTACGGACCATATTTTTTACAAAAAAACAATATTTGAAATAAGTCCAATTAATAAAGATAACAAGGATAACGTGTCAAATACCTGTTCTACCAGTCAGTTACATTTGCAATTCGATCACGCTGCATTTAAAATACAAGATCTCTGGTGTTTAGGTCATAAATAGTGCAGTACCGTAAATTGAACGCAACAGTCTTAAATGATGACGCAAATTTAAGCCAAATAGATATTAGGCGGGGTGCCAACTCTGTAAGTAGGAAGTATTTTTAATTTAGCCAGTTGATGAGGTTGCAGCCTAATTAGAGTTGTTATGGATCGCTCATGAAATGTAGAATGTCGTTTAATAAACTGAACTAAGTAAAGCAAATAATGTAATAATGTATTGAAATATGGAAAATAACCTGGATATTCATATTCATATAATATTCCGGCGTTCACCACTGAGCGTTTCTTACCATATACAACTTAAGGTCCTTCAAGAAAAGAGTATACCACTTCCTAATACGACAGTCTTTTATAAAGAGGCGGCAAACCATAAAGGTCACCAAGCATAAATGAAAGGCCGAGAACGCATTCACGGGCAGGAGCACTCACGTGGCTAGGAAGCCACGTGAGTGCGTTCTCGACCCTTAAGGAAATACACAGCTCTTGAAGAACCATAAGTCTTGGTATAACCGTACAGCAGTAAAAGAAGCAATTCAGGCCCAGTAAAGGTACTGTAAATGAGGTTTTATATCCAATTGTTACAAGGTATAGAACAATGCCACAAATTTCTAGCCAAACTCGAAACAATCGATTACTCACAAACCAAATTTTACATCTAGCATGCCTTTGTTCAATACGGGGTGATGTATTGTAGTGTCCGTTCAAAGCGAATCATCGTTTAGACACAATTCACACATTAACAAGCCTCTAATACCCGCAATGGCTATACAATCGTTAATTGTGATCGATGACAATAACTCTAATTAATACTTGGCTGGATTCGCAGTATTGCGGACGAAGGTTTGATGATGTATTCCAATACGTAATAAAGGTATAGTTATAAATACTAATCACGATTTTAATTTCTTACAAGTGGACTCTACACTCACTTATTCGTCTCTACGATTTCCACCAGACTATGTAGGTATTAAATGTCACGTAATTGTACAAGGAGCCTCACTTATTATTTTTATTGTGTTTTGCTCTATTATTTTCAACGTTCTATATAACGACACTGACGGGAATGTGCATTTTATGGCGTTATAGAATTTAGAGAATATAAATCAGAATGGACTAAACCAACCAAAGTTTATTGATTTCGACGCTTTAGAAAGTTTGACGTTTAATCGAGTCATGTTATGTAGTTTACACTGTATAGTATATATATAGTAGTAATTATCAATTAATTGTTTCTGAGTAATTAAAATTGTTTAAAAAGATTAACATTGCCGTTAAAAATACTTGAATCATACGTTCGGTTTATATATCTGTAAATTTATACATTTTGTTTGCGTAAAAATTCATTTATTTAACGCAAAATATTCTCAAAATATATTTTACATAAAACCCGGTAAATTTAGTTAAGACATTCTTTCGAAGAATCCGTAGTGTTATCTTCTAAAGCGCTCACATTCGTGAGTGTATAAATTCTTTATGAGTTTACCGAACTGTCGGCCTCTTTGAATAATGTACTGCTCAAATTAGCTATTCACTTATAAATATTCTTGTGTTTGTTTATTTATTTACGGCCGAATCGGAAAAAACATACACAAAATTTAACACAATATTCACTAATACGCTTAAATTATTCAAAATCAAATAATCTAAAATATTCACATAGATAACTATGGTACACTTATGAATTGTCAAAAAACAAAACCAAGCACGTTTCACAGTACGGTTGTAAAGATCTGCAACCATTACACCATGCACCAGTGAATGCCTCAATATCTATATAAAAACAATAAAATATAACCTTTACTATCATCGGTGGGCATAGCTAAATAGGAGCACACATTTAAGTTATGTAATTATTATATATCGTAAGTTACGTTATTCTTAAGCTACTTACTTACTAAGCTACAATCGCCTATCCACTATCATTCCTAGCCATGTCAAAAAAATGACTCACTCTGGTGCAGAGTCAAGAAAACCATTAATTAAAAAACCCGATAATGCGAAGAATGGGGCTTTGCTGACGACTAGTTCGCAAATAGATATCCCAATGGATGTCTCCCAGGCCGGAAAAGAATATAACGGTAATGAAATAACTACGGGGGGTAAAATGTTACCAATGAATGCAGAATATTACCGAAATGATAATATTCCATAAAAAATTTAAAGAAGCGTATTCGGACAGTAAGATCATTAATTGTATCCTAAAATCCCTAGCAAAAATATAAGGGCACAGAAAAGGGTAATAATTGTAGCTTTTTCGGAGAAACTTCTTTTGGACCCTCCTTAACATATATGATTAAATTCAAACCTACACTTTAATATTTTTCTACTATTTCTAAAAGTAATGTTCAGTCATTTTTCAAATAATATAAAACGAATGGCGAGGATAACTACAGTATAAATAATAACTTTGCTTTTGTTTCTTGGCAAGTGACAGGTTTTATCACAAGAATATACCTGGCATTAGTTTGTTATCATGAATTAAAAAGAAAAACACTCAGAGCCTTTAACTTTTATAAAATTAAAATTCTTATATACAATAATATCGTATATGAAAATTATACAAGCGTAACGTTGGAATAGTTTAATACGTTTAAAAAAGGAGCCATTCTGTTTTGAATATTTGATATAAAAAGCAGCAATAAAAATTTCACACAACATTGTTATCTTTGTGGCTTTGGTGTAAAATACACATACTCAAACGAACAAAAAGCTATCTAGTCTTTAAAACGTTTAGTTGTATAATATTTAGCAAACCCGTCTCTTGTTGACTTTTATAATATTTAAAAAATTAATAAACATTAATATGAAAACTAGCTGATCCGACAAACGTTGATTTCCCATATAAATTATGTAAGTATAAAATAAGCGACGGTGATAATTATTTAAATGACGATTGATCAGTTATCGACTGGGGTTGAAAAATGATTTAACTACCAAAAACTAGGTGTTGGTAGGGTAAAAATTTAGGCTTGCATGTTAATGCCACATTATAAAAAAATAAAATAAAATAAATTGTTTTAATGGTAAACAAACCTTATCACTTATGGGTATAGAAAATAGATGTTAGTCGATTCGCAGACCTATTGAATGCGCATTTAAAATTTGGTAAAAATCAGTCAAGCCGCTTCGGAGGTACGCTACCTAACATTGTGACATGGAAATATAATAGATTTCAAACTGACGTGACGATATTGAATCAGCTCGAAACCGATGGGAGATTTATCCAATGATAGTGGAATGTTATTAACAGGTATTCTGTTGCCCCAAATCGGGTACCAAATGAGAGCATGCGAACGACGGCGTTTCCCAACAGGTTTGAGGCTGTAATTAAAGCCAACCGAGTGCACAGTTACTGCATCTAGTGCGGTCTTTGTACAATTTTAGAACGTGCCTTCAATTTAAACAAAACAATCTAAACAGGTCTGCTTATATATTTCATTATATCGCTAATTATTTTAAATAATTATACTTTTTAGTCCATGGCCAAAGAGGGCAGATATATACTACTGTAAGGTAATTGAACATATAAAAATTTTACTTTCACATGTAAAATATGACATACTGTTGAATACTGAATCACGACATTTATTTAAGATTGATGAATAATATATGCTGACTTCATATTTTAGTATATATATATATATATATATATATGGAGGTAGTCTCTAAAATAACGAAACGCATCGTTTGCTAGAAACGTTAGCTTGTTGACAGAATGACTTTCCATGACATAATTCAAACAAATTAGACAGAATCACGCACGACTCTGTGACACGCAGTTATAAGAATACACTTACGTAACGAGTAAAATTGAATACGGCTTGTAATTGTAGTTAATATATTATTGGTGAAAATGTTTTAGAAACGTTGCGAGTGTCAACTCTCACCTAAAAAAACATATATTTATTGCTTTTTAGTTGGTTTTGACAATTTCAGGGTAGTTCCTACTGCAATAATTTACTTCTTTTGCGAAAACACGCTCTCTCTTAATTATCTCCCTTTCTTAAAGTCTAATTATCTTAAAAAAATACGCAAAATACAAGCAATGTTTTTGTATTTTTTATTTTGCGTAATTATACAAAGAAAAAAAAAACAATACAAAAAACAACACATGTACGAATACCAGTACTGCAGTGTGAAATTGTGTGTGTATTTATGTGTGCGTGCGTTTAAATACATATAAATTATTAATAAATAACTTTAACCAAATGTTCTATATATTGGTTCTTCACTCTTCACTTATCTATCATGTTTGTGTCGGTTGAAAAAAGGCCTGTCATAAATTCAGAGACACTTCCCAAATTTAATTTATTAGTAAATTTTCACGTGTCTATTTATTATAATAATCCTCCAAGTATTTTCATGACAGTGAATGTAAAAGCTACGTGCTCAAACTTCTAAGCAATAAAGCTCTTATATAGTAATTTAGTTAATAAATAAAAAAATATAACTAATAAGAAGTGATTGATCGGTAATTGCTGCTTCAACAATGACGCGTTACTCAACTCCATACCCGTTTTAAGAGAACTACTTCTTTTAAAAGTAGGTTAATTTTGTTCTTGTACTTGATGACATTTTGTATATTCAAGCTTTAAGCGTACGAACTAAGTTTTGTAATACCGGTAATACTAACAAAAGGTAATGGAATATGTACCCTCAGTACAACTTAGAAAAAAAGGGTTTCTTCGTCTTTATTACTTTCGTGTTAAAAACTTATTGAGTAGTACTACAACTACAATATTGAGTAGTATTTGTTTCTCATAGCTTTTTGTAATTAAACTGCATAAAAATCGATTCTTATATTTATTACTTATTTAATTAAACTTATTGTGCGCAGAATATACAATTAAAATTCTTTAAGTAACTTTCCAACCCTAAAGGGGAAGTTGTTAAATATTCATAAACAGTTAATGTATTCTAAATGAAAGCAAGATTTGTTTTTACTAAATTGGTAAACAATTGAGAGCTTCTTGAATAAAGATATTATTTGTTTATTGATTTTATGAGTCGGTTTTGTTAATATTTATTGCTTTTTCACATACACTCACAATGTATTTTTAACAACGGTTGTAAATCCACTTCATAATGATTAGGTGCATTTGTTCTAATTTGTTCTTTGTCTATCATTAAAAATCTTATCAATATTTATAGTTAAAACTAGTAGCTTTTGCCCGCGACTTTGTCCGCGTCGTTTAAATACAAAAGGACTGTTTTTTATTATAATTATAAATTAATAAGTATTTATATATATTTATCATATTGTTATTATAATTAATATATTTACGAGATAAAGTTGGAAAATAAGAGGTCTTCAGAAACTTTCATGAAAGTTACAATTATTTTTCAAAAAATCGTTCTTTCAATTGGAAACTTTTCGTTTACTAAATAGAACTTTGAACTTTGAAATTTTCAATATTTCATTAGCTAAGTGACTTAAGAAACTATCTTAAACCATAATTCCAATCAGTATAAATGGATATCACGCTGAGTCAGCTTTATAATATTCGGTGTAATATTCTCGAGGGCTTTAACCCCTTAATATAAATAATTTGAAAATCCAACTATTTTGATCATCTTTGATTTGTTTATAAGGTGGTAAGAATAATGTTTTTTTAAAGATTTATTGCTTACTAAATTATTAGATTGATCTATCTGCGCAAGTGTGTTATCAAAAAGCCACAAAGCCAGTTATATAATAAATTGTCATAGTGGTAATATGATTTTTTGGATATATGTCAACGGTAATTTTCGTACCAGCCGGGGCATAATTAAATATAAAAAAAGAATAATTGGTTCTCATTATATTGCCAGGTCAGTGTAAACTATGAAAAATACTTAGATGAGATTATCAGACGCATGGAAAGTACTTTTTGAATATGTAAAACATATATTATACACTTATGTGATAATTAAATGGAACTTGAAAAGCTCAACGTCTCAATTTTGGTATGAAAAAAATATAATTTCTGTTGCAAAGATCTTTTGAATATTCATTAAGTCGTCTTTTATATTACGCTTTTATACATTTGCATAATGCTTAGCTGAAGCATATTTTGTATCGTTTTGACTTCATAACACAGCCTGACTCGGTTTAAAATATGTTTTATTAATTTAAGATAATAAGCTTCTTATGAAATTTCCGAAACAAATTATTCACGTAGAACCACGTGGTTCTAAGAAATAAGTAGTATTGGCAAACAACCAAATTCCGAAACATTGGACAATTGATCCCAAATAATATGAATTTCCTAAACTGATACTTAGCGTGCTGTGGCTATTATTTTACGGAAATTCGTTTGCAAAAATTAGTTTTATTAAAAAGCTAAAAGCGCTGCAAATTTAGATTAGATTCTTTTTTTAAAACTTATCGTCTACTTACTTGGGTTATTGGTTATCTATAGTTAGCTGGTTTTACACCTTGTGTTGAGTCTATGTCCACGCTGTTTCACTTGAGAAGTTCTAGTACTTTGCTGCTACTCGGTTCTGTAGATAAACAGTATTTTGTGCCTCATATTTTCGATTTTTGGTCCATAAGACATGCATTCATATTAGTAGTAAGTAGAAACGTAAAACAAATTATAAAATGCCAATTATAAAAATATCTCTGAAATAGAGTTTTTCATTATAGTGAAGTATAAAGGATATAAAGAAAACGTACTACCGGAGGTACTTTGGCATGACGTGAATTATTTCTAGACTGTGTCACGTACTCATTGTATTGTGTGTATTCACGACATTTACAAAGATACATAGATCTAGATATTATTTTTAGGTCGCGTAACTAAGGTTATTTTGATTGGATGATGGAAAGGCCGGCAACGCACTCACGAGCTCCAAGCCATACAAAAATATTATGGACTTCCGACTATTCCTTAATTTTCAATAAATTAGGGGGCAAACTAGCGTGCTGAGTTTTGTGTAGGTTTCTGTCTAGCTTTTAAACTGCACAGACTAGTCTGAGCTTTAAGAAGAAAGTTGAATCCAGGATTCAGAATTGATCGCTGATACGATTTTATGTGGTGACATATAAATAAATAAACCAATTTAAGAAACGAGTGCAGGCAACGCCCGCAAGGGAAGAGTGAAATTTAACAGGTTATCTTTTTATGAATAACACAAATGCATTTCTAATTCTCTAAGATCGTTCAATTCTTCTCATCGAGATTACACACGTGTAACTCTCTGTACCCACTTCTTAAGAAGAATATATTTGTGACTCGTAAACTCGCGCGTAGCAAATAGATCTTTGGTACGTGATCTATTATAAAAACAATTATTTCGCCCTCATGAAAAACCTTGCTGAACACGACATTATAGGGAATCGAAAAGTAATGGCGAGATGAATATTATAGGTACACATAACGAGTTATTTTTTTTATTTTATAGGATTGCCAAGATTTAAAATCTTTCAGCATTGTAACCATAAATAATATAATCCTTTTCACTGCAGCACGCGCATGAGACAAAATCTTACTTTTTACACGCCCACGTCTCGTCTATGCAAATCGTTTAACGGTCCTTAACAGATAGTGTCAATCTATACTAATAATAAGACAGTAAAAATCGAAAATCTGTACATTAAATATTTTTCCAAAAAACTGAAAGGAGGCAATTAAAGAAGAGTCATAGAAACCAAAAAAACAATTTTTGGAATTCTTGTCTGTCTGTCTGTCTGGTACGTTATAACTTGAAAACTACTGAACGGATTTGAACGCGGTTTTCACAGTTGGGTTACATATAATTGGGAGCGTTGACAAAAGTTAATTTTGTCAAAATCGGTTATGAGAAAAAGAAGTATAGTCAATTGAAAATTTACTTCAACCACTGCTTCAAAATTTTTAAACACTTATTTTGATTGATTAGTTATATATTGTTAAATATGTTCTAATATAAGTTAATCTTAATATTAAAACTTATGAGAGGTAACAAAAATAACAAATAACGCAGTGCGCGCGGGCGCGGTTGAAGTGTTGAACAATGTGCTCGATAGATGGCGTAGATAAAATTCGTCATCAACCTAGATTTATTTATTTCTTAAACCTATACAGCTTATCAAAAACAGTTTACACAATAAAAATAGATTAAAAATAAAGCCAAAATAAGGTTAAAATATAGAACCGGAAATAGAATCTAAGATCAAAAAAAAAATATAACAAAAAAAAAACACGAACAGAAAAGAATAAATAAAAATATATATACACATGAACAAGTGGAACTATGTGAGGTACGAACATTTTAGTGTGTGTGTGTGTATCAGTGTGTGCAGTGGTGTTGCTGTGTGAGTGAGTGTGCGAGGTTGAGTCTAAGTTTTTTTTTAAAGAACTTCTACTTAGGCCAAATATATCCATCGCGTTATTAATATGCTTCATTGTGTAATGACTACCATGCAGTTCAAACTTTTATTAACGTTTTACCCTATGATTATTTTGAGTGAACACTACCTATACAAACAAGTAAAAGGAAACGAGTGAAGAGACGTTTATTGTTTGTCCGCATCCATTTTTCCACCTACGTCCTTAACGTTAATGAGGTTTACCTTTTATTATTTGGTCAAGCTAATAAGTAATAACCTCAAAAGTGTGTATTTCGTACTGTTTTGCCGACTCTACTTACCTTTCGAAGAGGCATTTTAAACACCTTAAAAAAACCTTTGAATCCGTGTAGTGGTAACATGTATGTCGTATCTTGTTCGTATTAATATGTATATTGTATAATGTCTCAAGTTCCCATTTAAGTGTCTTATGTGTAAACCTAGTTGTGTTATCTCATAGTTTTATTGTTTTAAATGTATTTAGCAAGTAATACTTAAGTGACAAGTATGTTCAATGTTATTACACATTAAACCGAAATTAATGGATGCAGTTCTGTTCATATAAAAATCTTTAACAAACTTGCACTCGAGACTTTCCTCTACCACTTACTTTGACAAACATGTACTCTCAACTTCATCACGTCCGACTGAAGCACCCTCCTTCATTAACCGCGGTGACGTATTTGCTACACTTCGATTAAACACTCAATCGTTTGACTCGTTTAATGATTACATAACATCAGATATTGTGCTCTAGTTATAAAAAGTATAATATTTTAAATTTGAATTTGAAACCAAGCTATTCGAAGTTTGATTATTAGCAATGTTTTCAAATTACTAAGATGTAAATGGGGAACTGTGTCACCTTTTTTTCCGAGTTGGAAATGCATTTCCGCATTCCCTGATCCCAAAGGATAAGGGATACGTGGGACTCAACCTACGCTGGTGTCTCTCCTTTTCAGAGACGAGGTAGACAATACCTACTAAAACCACCTAGGGTAAACCTACAAGACCGCATTGAAAGGCCCCTGGGGTCACCTTCGCACTCAACCAGGCACCCAGCGGCTGCTAATGTAGTCTACATCGGAAGAAGATGGTTGGCATACCTTCTCCTTCGCTCTCCATGTCTCCCAACCCGCAGTGGATTTATGGTGGAACGCTCTCTCTCCCGTTCAGCCGCCTCCTTCAATAAAATAACCGTCTCACAGAAGGATGCCACTGCATTCCACTCCTCCTCACTACCGAGCATCTTTTGGACAACAACAGGCATGTTGAGGTTGTTTCCCACCACACAGAATAAATCACTCCGGAGTCGTAACCACCGTGGGAGGGAACTGTGTTACCTAGTTAAGGTATGTAAAACTCTGTTTTATAATACAAGTGCCACAAACACAACATCGCGATTTCCAAAACCAAATTGACGTGAAAAGTCAAGCTAAATTTAATTAACAATAAACTCAACTAAGTTTTTATTCTCGATCACGCTATAAATACATTAATTGAACAAGGGCTGCTCTTTGTTTTAGTATTGTATAGAATTGTTAATCCCTGCAAATACCTCAAATATACGCTCATTGAAGTTAATATAATTAAGTCAGTTTAATTTATACAGAATATTTTTGAATAGATAAGAAATTGCGTTAAATATTTCAAACTAAGTTCTTATTAAATTTATTAGATTAGAATCCTGTTACAATTAACCAATTAAATATTTCTAGAAACAAAGTTCTCAAGTAGATCGTTAATTGTCTTTTGAATTTAAATTATCAATTTACTAACTTCGACCACAACAACGCATTGCTATGAATATTGGTCTTGTATAGATAATGACTGCATTTATGTTTAAAATAAATAATACTCTATTGTGTAATTAAATTAAATATACAATATTGAGTCCCTAACTAGATTGAAAAAAGGAAGCCAATTAAAATAAATTTTCAACTTCAAATGGTATAGTGAAATAAATCCTCACTTATTAATCTTTGGTTAGCTCATAATATGGAATGCGCCGTGTACTAATATATATTTCAGTAATAAATTTGCATACTTTGAGTAACAACAGACTGCAAACAGATTTCTGGCTGCACTCCAAACAAGCACACAATCTCATACCTTTATAGTAAGTTGTTGTGCATATACTAGATACTGCTGTATCAGAGGAAACTGTCGGCCCTTCTTTGATTGTTAAGCAAGCGCAGTTTTTAGTTATTTCGTAAAATTGACCCTCATAAATATTTCCTCGCTTGTCTATCTTCCTGGAGTAGGATCATTTTGGGCCGGTTGGTGACAGATTAACCGATCCATCACAATAATCAATAAGTGCTCACCAGGTTGTAATGGGTAGTTCTAAAAACAAATCATCAAAAAGTACACAACAAAAACTCAGTATACGGCGGGAGATCGTAATTCCTCTAGAATTTTAGCGATAAATATTAAATTTACTATAAATATTAATATATATTAGGTTATATAATTAATATATATTACGATAAATATTAATTACGATTCGTATTCTCGTATTAATCCGCGATTGCCACTAACCCTGTTTTATTTGAAAATAATAATAAATATGTTACGCCTGCACCATCTACGTGTTTTTAAATTATAAAGGATTTAAAAATACGAATCAATAGAAGCGTTGCTTAGTCCCTAACTCAAATTAGATTTGTCAAAGAAACGTATTATATTATTCGATTTCATGAATGTAACATCAAGTAAACATCATTGGAGCCACAAATGTGTATTTTTCATGACACATTAAAGAATTTTCAATTTATAATAAAAGTTATAAAACTTCAGAACTGCTAGCGACTTTGTGATTTGTTAGAGCTAGAATTTGCAAACATTTGTGGAAGTTGAATAGAAACGGAAATACACAGAGAGGAACAGTGGCGTGTTCTTGCTTTTGTTATAAACTTACGAATTAAACTTTTAAAAATTTTACGTAATACTGTCCAAATCAACAACATATTATGTCAGGTGGTCTGTCGACCAGTGAACGACAATGTAACTAACTAATATAACATATTAGGCTTTATACACGTAATCCAAAGGCTAATTAATATTACATTTTAACAAATACAATGTAATATGTAGGCCAACTTCATTTCATTGCTTAGGGGCATAACTCAACATTTTGCGTGCTTTAAAGTAATTATATCACTGATAAATCGCAATCGTGTATAGGTATTAAAGAAACAAACTCAAAAAGATCGGTCAAACGATTTTTATTTTTGTTTCAATGGTTTGTTTTTTTAAATGTATATAGCTAACGCATAATATTCCAAAAAAAGATAAGACTAGAAAAAAAGCATTGAAAAGAAGAGGGGGCAAACGAGCAGGAGGCCCACCATAAAGGTGAAGTCGCCGCCCATAGACACTCACACGGTTTGGAGCTCGTGAGTACGTTGCCGGCCTTTAAAGGAAAATTATGAAATGGGGGGGTATGGGAAAGGATGGGCACCGGAATATCTCATTCACGGAACGAAACGCGAGTACAAAACGAACAAAGTCCAATTGTATCACTTTACGCCGGTTTTCTGTGAGAGAGTGGTATTTCTCCGGCCGTGCCTGCCCATTCGACTGAAACTCTAAGTAACAGCATGTTCTTTGTAAATTTTATATACTTATAATGAAATTAAAGCGACAAAATTCCAACAATAAACAAAACCCTAAATTCGCCAAAATGTCCTCGTTTTAAATTCGGCACCGCATTAGAGACTTATGCGTACAACTTTGATATTACACTCGTTTGTGAAACATTTAATGAGCAGCAAACGAGCGACATGAAAATTTATGATATGTGTTCTGCGACCTCTTCACCACGCGTCAATTAATGAACTAAATATAATGATTGTTTAAATATCACGCTTGTTATGTTACTTTAATTAAACAATACATTTATAAAGGATAGAGTGAAGAATTACAATTAGTATTAAAGATAATTATAATAACATCATAGCTAAACCCCATGTGGTATCAGTTCCCGGACAAAACTCAATTATTATCTCCTTGTTGTGTTTCTCACACAAGTGAGCCTACTTTGTTTATTGCCTACTACTTTAAACTACCCAATATTTAAATTTCATTCCATCAACAATAAACACATTACCATTAAGTTAGCTATTTATAATAAGGCACAATTATTGCCTTTGATTATAATGTTTTATTGTTCGTTAGATTTAAGGGTTAGTGATAGTAAAACTAGTTTAGGACATAGATTTTTTAACTTAATAAAACTTAATTTTTAATCTAAACTTTTAACTTTTTAAAGAGGTTTTTAACCACAACCTCAACTTTACCCAATGCATCTTCGCCGCAATACAAAAGTTTTACAACGTTTAAAGGCATATGTTCTAAGCGTAGTGTGTATTTATTTATGCAGACCACATAATAATAATAATAATGAAAGGCATGCAACGGCCTCGACGCTTAAAAACGGCTTCCAGGCAACCTGCCTTAAGAGGAATTAAAGAGACAAAGTGACAGTAATAAGAAAGAAATGTATGCAAGGAAGGTTATTAATATATATATATATATTGCTATAGCAAAGAAAATACATTTTAACATACCTTATGATTAAGTTTTCCAGTAAAACCATTATATGGCATATGAAACAGTTCGTGGAACCAACAATCTAACTTCGATTACTTCGATAAGCTCACAAATTTCACGTATCTACGTGATGAAATAACATTCGGTTTTGTAAGATTCTATTTCCAACTCAGTGGGCTTGGATTAATGATAATACATGACTGGAATAAAATGTTATATTATGGGCGTATTTTTAAGTTTGACCAGATGTTTTATAAAACAAAAGCATGAAGAATTACACCTATTAAACTTAATCAGAGAATTACTATCACTTCTAATTACTGCGGAAGTACAATAAAATACGTATAATAAGGATTTTAAACACTATTAATTTTCTATATGTTCAATGCAAAAGTTTGACGTAGCATTCAGACGATCGGTAATGGATTAAATGTGTTTTCGAGTTTAAGAGCTTTATTAAGCGTTGTATAACCTGCACGTAGCACCAGGCCACTGAGTATATTTCCTAGATTCCTAACATATGAATGTCAAATTGGTTTGACTGAGACCTTATTTTAAAATGCAATTGATTGTCCATAAATATTGGTACATAATCAATAGCATTTTTGTCGTATAGCCCGTATCATTTCATAAGGTTCTCCAAGTATGACATCTTAAACATACTGTCTCGAAAAACGCACTCAAAACGAAGAAACACAAATATTTAAACAAATTCAGCAAAAAAACTGATTGATATTGTATACTAAGACGTAAGAAAAAAAAATCTCTAACCACATAATACTACTACTAATTCTACTGGGCAATATAATGGTTTTCCAGTCAAGCGGATTATTTAAGATTCAATACTACTTAAACCAATAAGTGGAGCTCAATCAATAAAGCAAAATCACTCATTAACGAACGAGCTAGTCATTGTTTATCTAGCCGATAGTTGCCTTCGTTAGACAAGGGAAAATAAATGCTAGAAAGTCTATTTTCCGATTTCCTCTACGTGACCTGCGGTCGTACTGGAGAGTTAATGCCATACATGGGTCAGCTAACTTCGGTGGGGTAGTCTTTGTGAAGTTGTGGGCAATGGTCAGCCCTTAGTGCTTATGCGATTTTCATCTATGATAACGACCCTTTTTGTAATACTGAATAATTAAGTTTCACATAAATTTCAGTTATCATGTCTGGAACACATTCTGTGTAATGTTTATACCTTATACGTTAATTAAACTGAATAATTAATTTAGATGTTTATAATACAAAACAATATATGTATCATACAGGTAGTCGTCAAGTGAAATATTGTATTGATACCCGGATATTTTGCGACATCGCGTCGCAGTTATTCGCTTATAAGTCGATTTATTAACATTATTTTTCTGTACACCTCAAGAAAGTATGATTGATTCAGTTCATAATACAAGTTCAGTACAAATACGATTTATTTATTTACGACCGAAGAAAAAATGTTTATAACGTTACTGGGATGATTTATATATGGACGCTAAAACATCATCTGCAAATCATTTTTGTAGATATAACTTGACCATTTAGCAATAATTTTTATAATCTAACAAGTTCCTGAAAAGCTCCTAAATTTTATAATAACGTAAGAAATGATAATAAACTAATGCATTGCATAAATTTACCAAATTCTGGTGAATTTATGCACTGATTATTTTTAATTTAAATAAGAACAATGTAAAAATACTCGATATAAGAGAATATGCTACATAATTATAGAAACTTAATGTTTGTTTTCATGAATTATATTATACTCAATAAAATCTGGCAATAGGAACATAAATTACAACAACAAAAACAAAGGGTTAGGGCAAAAACAGCGAACCGATGTTATCTAAGCCACAGACAACAAACTCACAACAAATTTTTGCATTAATTTTTACAACACACAAGTGCTCAACAAATGAGAGCACGATTCTGTAATCTGTAATGACCTGCCCTGATTTATACTCTGTCGTCTGATGTTATCCAATTGCAGGTCCACAGTGGAAAATGGTTAAATTTCCCATTGATTTATGGAACATTTTTTTAAATCTACATTTTGAATATTGCTAACGGTTGTCAAAAATTTTGGTATATCGTATATATCTGCTCATATATACTCAATGGAATCACTTAAATTAGTGCTGTCACAAGGCTTATCTGAATGTCCAGCATCCAGTGCACTCGCACTGAGTGCGGTCAAATTAAAACTGCGCATTTCAATTACCTTTCTTTTTATATTGACTTTTACTTATATATGCTTGATTATTTACCTATTAGATATCTATCCGTAAGTCTATACCGTTTTTTATTTCTCACAATACTTTATACGATATTGCAATGTTATCTAATTTTATTCGCTATGAGTAAAGAAGATTTAAATGAAATTACTCTTCGTACATAAAATTTTACATTTAAAAATCGAACAGCAAATATAAAAAGTCTGATCCGATGAATCCTACTTGCACTGCAAGTTATTTCACTGTTGAAAGTTCAGTTGGGCTTTAAACGATGTTCAACTAACCACTTTTTTGTGCATTCGCGAGTTTTTCTCGCACAACTTGTTTGAACATAATGCGGTATAAAGTTTTGTATCAATTCAAAGTTCCTTTTGATAGTTTATTCATATTTTTACAAACTATACACAACTTATACAATATATTTTAAGCTACACCCTATATGATGTTTTTTTTAAATTCTAGAGTTCAATGTCCGTCCAATGTAAAGGTTTTTTGTCTGGTGTCTTAGATACATAAAGACCGCCTCATTGGCTACTAAGCTAGGTAGGTCTGCAAGTTACCTACTTAACTATAGGGTTAATAAAATCGACGTATTGAATCTATGTCATAAATACGACTATATAAAGATCCCTAAATACTGTTAAGGTTCACGTCAAGAACATATCGTATACTTAATCATAAAATCAGTAAGTAAAATAAAAATAAACAAAAGCATAGCGTAGAGCTAGTCTGTTTGTAGCTTCTGTGGTGCATGGGGTGTTAAGGAGATTATGAAAATCAAATATCAATATAAAAGAAAAAGTATTTGATGTAACAATATTAAGTCTATGCTAATCTTACCTATGGCTGCCAAACTTGGGCTCTTAGAAAGGAAGACGAATAGAGGATAGCAGAGACCTATGCCGCATTAGTGACTTACATAAATTAACTTTTTAGTTTAGCTTAATATATTATATTATAAGTGTTATGCGGTATGAAAACAATTTTTATTTTAACTTAATTCAAGTACGTTTTAAAATACCGCATTAAAAATATATTTAGGTTTTTCACATAACTTATTTAAATTATGAAATTAAACATGTAAAAATAATCAAACAAAGCTTTTTGATATTAATCTTACAGAATACATTTGTGAAAACATTTAACAAAACTTCATCCTCGCAATTTCATTTATCTTCAGCATCTGCCTGCATGCGTTACAAATATTTTTTGTGTCACAAATCCATTTCCTCTCCTATGAAACTGAATAACACATCATATTTAAGTAAAATGCACTTTTAAATGTATTTTTGTCGCGATAAAATACGACTGAGTTTATACTGTAAGTCTTTTGTATGGCATCTTTATTTATTTCTTTACATTTTGTTGCACAAAAACAGTAGAAGTAAATAATGTTAATAGATGTTAGCACATATAAGAGCTACGGGCTGCCTTATCGCTACTATGCGATCTCTTCCAAGCAAACCACAAAATAAAAGAATACTTATAATACATTTGAAATGGTACGCGAGGTACGGAGAATACAAAAAAAATACAACATACATTAATTGAAGTAAAATAGGAAAAACAAGCTAATTTAAACATAAAAATATAAATACATAATAACATTACAATTAGGATAGTTCATACTATACCTATACTAATTTTACAACGCTAAATATTAGTTCAGTTAAGCGTGTATCTCAAGAAGTACTGGTTTTAATAGAGATTTTATCTTTGGGTATATGGTATTTATTACGCTTGAAACCGAGCAAGCAAAAGTAAATTTGCTTTCTCTGTCAATAAAGTGTTTTGAATTTGGAATAAGATCAAGAAGGTTGTATGAAATCGTCCTATCCAGATCCACAAACAAATAAAAAGAGGTTTTACTTTATTAATAAAATAATTCGAACGTTTTTTACGTTTGAATTATTTTACTGGTTGTTGAAATTCGTGTTGATCATAATATTTTAGAAGGTTGCCTCTTTCAAATAATATTTCTCATGGTATGTATGAAAATAAATAATGTAATCAACAAACAAACATCGTTATCATTATTCTAAATAATACCAGTCTTAATAGTTTATCGATGATTTCTATTTGTGGCAAAATAAGTCAAGCTTCAATACATTACACAGTTATATAAGCATTTTCTCTTATCTAGAGAGAATATTTGTCGTAGCACTTCAACGAAGTGGAAAAGGATAACATGAATGTCACTTAGTGGAAATGCTTATATATTATTACGAGTTAAATTTTACTAGGTTAAATAACAATTCAAATTCTTTTTTATTGTCTTTGTTTCTCATATAGTTGGTAATAATGTCCTTTCAGTTTCAGTTCAAATGCTGTAAAGCTGGGATTTACTAATCCATTAACACAAAATGGTCACCGGCAGAAAACAACCTTATCTTTGTAATACAAACAAATGAAGGTTATGGACTCACTGTTTCTAGCTTCGCTCCTACAGTCTTCCTATAAGCATTAGGAAGCGACTCTATGTAGTTTCGATAAAGTAAGCTTAAAACTGTCAATTAATTGACATAGTATATATACATATCTCTATTAAGTTATGTAATAATTGTGTTTAGTATTATGTAATGTATTGCAAATTCAATACAACATTAAATTTGTATAATTTTTGTGTTGTATCATGTTTTTTATTTGTTTTTGTATTTATTTATGTTTTATATAATTCCAATGATTTTTTGTTTATTTTTGAATTTTAATAATTGGAGGCACTATCCTGGTATTGTCTTAAAGAAATTTCCTTTAAACTAAAAAGTAATAAATATGTTTATTTTGATGTTTTCATAGTAAACATCGCTTATATAAGAGGTTTGTTATTTGAAATAAAAAACAAAACTTAATGAGTATTATTAATTTTAATAGTGCGCATTAAATGTTAAAATTGTTAAATGTTACGTGTTACACAAACAATTTGTAGATTCGCCTTACATCCTTGTAAGTGTCTTAATCAAACGTGTCTTGAAAAGATCGCTTAATGGCTTCTCTTTTATGATGCAACGAATTGTTAATAAATAACTTGCGTGTAATAAAATCATAGAAATATTCGTTGAACCATTTTAATAAAAAGCAGACATAAAAAACAACTGTTATTTCAATGCTGATATTGCTGCCAACATACTTTTATTATTGCAAACGGAAATATTAAAAATAACAATGTACAACCTCACATTTCAACCGATATCGTTGCTGTTGATATGTTTTAAAGTTATCTTACGTTAAAATTTGAGAGAAAAAATTATAACACCTATTACATTCTTAGACTATACAACTTTTGGCTTATTCTTCCTGTATAACTTAATTTAATGAATGTTACTTGGTTCGTTTTTGTATTCTTCCCACCTCTTGCACCATTAAATTTGTATTATATAAGTATTCTTTCATCTTGTGGTTTGCCTGGAGGACATCGCTTATTAGCGACAATATACTAACTTTATTCACTTTAACTGTTTTTGTGCAACAATAAATAAATAAACATTTTAGTAATAAACTAACTATAACTAATATTTCTTAGTTGTAAAATTATTGGTTTTTATCCGAATATATACAAGTACAAAGGAGTTAGATTGGATTAAAAGTATCAGCTGAAAAAGTTTGTAGTCTCTGGGGTTCGTAAGGCTATTAGTATTAATATTATTAATAAGCTTATTAAAATAAACTTTCACAAAACAGTTGAGGCGGTGAGCTAGAATATTATCCCTATGGAAATTTTCTTATATATTTTAAGACAGTAAATTAAATATAACTCTTTAGTAGGATTGCCTTGAAGATATCGCTCATTAGCGAAAAGGCCACCTGTTACATATATATATTATGTTTTCTTCTTGTTTCGGTGTTTTTGTTATTCATGTGTAATAAAGTGTTTTTTGAACTGCCATTGTAGTGTTAGTATTAATATAGATGTTGGCCGTGATCTGTGATACGGGAATTAAAACTTAAATAAATATATAAAATTTGGAAGTGTTACTTAAGAGTAGTGTAGCAAGCAAGGAAATAAATAAAACCTGAGTATTTCATAGTGCACCCACTTGAGAGATGCACCACGTGAACTAGCTTAAGTACTGCGAGACCAATGTCTCTACGCATATTAAACTATAGGCCCAAATACAATGTACCTCGTGGCTATAACAGCTATGGTGAGCGAACGTGGGATCTCTTACGTAACTTAACAATTCCACCCGGACTCACGTAATCAAATTGTCACTCAAATTGTTGCCTTCGCCCGAAAACGTTAAATACATACTAAAACAAGGTATCCTACGCCCCGAGTGTATGACGCGGTATTGCCCTCACATTTAATTATAACAATACGTATATAGTCCAATAGTTATACAAGTATAACAGTATATTCTATTAATATCGAGTGAACTTGGAAAATCGTTGTTTAAGCATATATTAGTTTAATTATAACATAGAAAATATGGAACCTCTAATGGACAAGCTCAAAAGCTGGTGTGGCCGAAGTGCAGGCGGAAAAAAATAAAAGAGACAAGAGTTGTTTTTCTCTTTAAATTTGTTCCCATTGGAGTAGAGACTCTGGAAGTACACAGGCGCTTATTAAAGTTATTTACTTGTTAACACATACATTGTTACGGATGGTTGAATAAAACTCGAAGCGGTATTAATTAACACGTTCCCTTTTTATTTATCAAACGTTAGTGGGTGCCATACAGATTACACCAGCTTATTCACTAACACAAGCTTATTCACTAACGTCCGTCCGGAACGGCTGCGTAAATCTCTCTGTCTTTATATAATTCCAAACTTAAAACTACAAAATGGCTCCGTGACCCGTTGCGCCCGCACCCCGCTGACCATTAGTTTCTTGAACATCTGGTTGCCGTCTTCGCCTTTGCCTATTACAAATTACCATGCTCGTTGTCCGTAACAGTCTCCCCTCAGCGAAATCTCTATAAGGTGGAGCTTTCCGTAGGTAGGACAACGAGGCGAGTAACCGGTCGTCTTAGCTTATGCAGTTTCGTTTCAATCTCAGCTGATCGGGTTTCTCCATCGGGTCCTTTATAGGTTTTCGTAACTATCCCGCGGGGCCACACGTTACGCGGTCATTATTGGTTTTGTGGTTAAATGTCGCTCTTGTCGCGTCATCCGCGACGTTCTCCTTTGTTGGGACCCAACGCCATTGACTAGCGTCGGTTATTTCCTTAATTTCTGTTAACCTATGAGCTACATATGGTGGATGCCTTGTTTTATCATTTCTGATCCATTGTAGTACCGTTGTTGAATCAGTCCAAAGCACAATTTTATTTGGTTCAATTCTGTGGCCTTCTCTGATCGCCTCAGATAATCGAGCTCCGATAAGAGCTGCCTGTAGCTATAGGCGTGGTATACTCTGTGACCTAATAGGTGAAACTCGGGCTTTTGCAGCAATAAGCCTGACGTTGATGTTGTTAGTTTTTATCCGCCAGTACGCCGCGGCTGCATATGCTTGTTCAGATGCGTCGCAGAATATGTGTAATTGCAACTCTGCTCCCCTCGTGTAATTATACCACCTAGGTATTTTTAATGCCCGTATGTTTTCTAATTGATCCAACCACTGTTTAAACTCATCAGATTGCTCAGTATTAATTTCTTCATCCCAACCTGTCTTCAATATCCATAACCGTTGAAGAATAATTTTCGCTGTAACGGTATAATAACTTATTAAACCCAGTGGGTCAAACACCGACATAACAGCTCCTAAGGCTTCTCTCTTAGTCGGTTTCCTTATTCCCTGCTTCACTTTACAGGGTACTCTGTTTAGGCTCGTGTTAAATGAGAGTACATCTTCGCCAGCCTCCCAAATTACTCCTAATGTCTTTTCATAATGCAAGGGCGTAGTTCCTAATTCTTTAGGTCTCGTAGTACGGAGATTGAACGGTGTAACTTCCAATACCCGTTGTGAATTTGAATTCCATGCAGCGAGCGTGAAACTAGCGTTGTTATGAACTTCAATTACCTCTTGTATTGTTTTTCGCGCTTCGTCTTCGTTGTCAAAACTATCTACGTAGTCATCCATATAATGATTTTTTGTAATAGCGCGGTACGCGTTTGGGTAAGTAGTCTTGTAGCATTCGGCATTATAATTTCTTACGCTATGTGCTACAAACGGTGAGCTTTTGGCACCGAATATTAACGAAGTCATAACGTACTCTTTCGGTAGCTTATCTCGGTTTTCACCTCGCCACAAAATCTTTTGAGCGACTTGATCATCTTCGTTTACTTTTATCTGTAGAAACATTTCCCTAATATCAGCAGTAATAGCATATTTTCTTTCGCGAAACATAAACAATGTCCCGGGCAATGATTGCAATAAATCTGGCCCCTCTAGCAGCTCATCGTTCATGCATACTGAATTAGACCTCGCTGCTGCATCAAAAACTAGACGCACTTTTCCTGGTTTATTAGGATTTGTTACAGCAAAGTGAGGTAAATACCATTCTCTCGACGTTGATGTTCTCAATCTATCAACAGGGCGGGCGTATTCTTTTTCTAACAAGTTATTTATCTGTTTTGTATACGACTCTTTAAACTCCTGAGATTGGTCCATTTTTCGTTCAATGCCTTGTAGCCGCTTAAATGCCATATTATAACTTTCCGGAAATGTACCGCTATCGGTCTTCCATGGTAATCCCAGGTAGTAACGCCGTCCTCGTTTTTCTATAGTGTTATTAAACAATTGCACTGCACGTGCGTCGGCGCTCGTTAATGTTTTTTTGCTATTTATTCCCAATGCATCAATAGCAAAGCTTTGTTTTAATATTGCTTCTAAGCGCTCATAATTTGTTTCTTTGTAGACGTCGCTTTCTTTGATTTGATTTAAACAATGCAAAACACGTTCATTGTCTTCCATTATACTTTGTTTAGGCACTGTGCCGTGTAAAATCCAACCAAGTTTAGTAAGTGATGCAGCTGGCTCGTTTTTCTTTCCGTAATTAAGCTTTCTTGTAACTATAAGTTGCCAATTGTCTGTTCCAATCAATAAACGTGGTTTCGCGTGACCAATCATTTGTTTGAGTGGTATTTTCTCCAAATGTTTATAACGCAAACGATCAGGGTGAATCGTTTGCGCGCCAATATCGAAACTGCGCATCGTTCGTGCTTTTAATGGGTAGCTAGCCGCTCCATCGTAGCGGCTTACATGAATTTTAACGTACTCGCTCTCAAAATCGTCAATTTTCGAAGTAACTCCTTGGATTTTCAATGGCTTAGTTGGCCCGTTCACACCCAGTTCGAGTGCTAATTTTTCATCAATAATTGTCACTGTTGACCCTTCATCTAACAGGGCATGAGTATTTATGACCCGTCCGTTTCGGCCTTTTAAAGCCACGGGACATATTTTTAATAATACTACTTGATCATCATCCTTTACTGCCATAGAGGTAGACGTAACCACTTCAGGCGAAGGCGTTGATGATTCCTGTTGTGGCTTGTATTCTGTCCAATGCAACAACTTGTGATGCGCCTTTACACACCCGTCCACACCGCAAAGCTTTCTTCTACACTGTAATCGTTGATGTCTTTCTTCCAGGCACAAAAAACAAACCTTCACTTCTTTCACCTTTTTCCAACGTTCATTAATTTTCATTTTTAAAAACTGCTCACACTGGGTCGACGAATGGTTACCGCCACACCATAAGCACGTGAGTTTCTTCTGCGTTGAGTAAACGCGTTCGTTGACCTTTAATCTTGTTTTACTTGCGATTGGCAATGTTGCTGTGTCTATCTTTTTGCTGTAGTTGAAAGTAAGTTGTAAATTTGCTTCCTCTAAAAGATATTTCGACAGTGTAATAAAAATAGGTTCGCTGTCATTACTGTGAGCCTTGCCGTAGTCTGTCCATCTAGCCTGATAGTGAAAGTTAAGTTTAGACACTATCTCTCGGACCAATGCTCCATTGCTCGTATAACTTCGGTCGTTGACACTTTTCAATAGCCACGCTATGTTTTGCACTTTGATTGCAAATTGGTTTAACTCAGTAGCTGTATGTCCCGGTCTAGGCAATCGCCTTATTTCATCTAGCGCTTTGTTAATTATAATCTCCGGTCGACCATAACATTGGTTCAGTGCGTTTATAATGAGATCGGGATCGCACGCAGAACTCAATAGTACGGCGACTGTCTCCTTAGCGGCTCCAGTAAGGCAGCCGCGTAATCTTGCCATATTTTCTGCTTTACTATAGTTGTAAAGCTTCGTCGAGTCTTCAAAAGCAACTTTAAAATATAGCCACTCACTCACACTTCCATTAAACTGTGGCAAGTCTTGAGTTTGTCGGATTGGTCTTCTTGTTGCTATTTTCTCAAAAGCACCGATGAGTCGTTCCATCCCTTGATCCTGGGCTAACCTTGTTTGCTCTGCCGACTCATCGATAACAAAAGTGGTCCGCTGCCCTGTTCTGCAAGACACGTGCTGTTTTATTGACTCCACGCGTTCTGGGAGCAACACGTCTTGTTCCATATCATCTTGAGATAGACTTTTCTCGCTGCATTGACTTAGCCATCTATTTACTGATGCAGTGGATTTCTTCAAACACCGCCCGGGTGAGCCACTGACAGTACTTGCTTCGGATTCGATTCTGGCTATCTTAGCGGCGAGTTGCTTCTTAATTAATCCCTCTTCAAGCTTCAACTTCTCTGTTCTTAATGCGACTAAGCGTTTTTCGGCTTCGTATTCCACTTGCTTGACACGTGACGCCTTTGACCTCACTGTATTTCTTGAGGTCTGTGACGCCGAATCCACAGGTAACAACGTTGAATCTATACGTTCCTTCCTTTGTATAAACTCACTTGATACCTCGTCGTGTGTTGCAACAGAATGTCCTGCTTCCTTCACTATCGATGAAGATTCTGACGATACGCGTTCTGACCGTAGTCCTTCATCGATCTCCTCTGCCCTCTTCACTTGTCGGCTTCTTGTGTTCATCTTGATCTTCAAACTATTCCTTTGATCGCGATGAACTCGTGGATAATGCTTTCCTCGGTGACCGCTGCAGCAGCACGTCGATGCGGCAAATCACGTTGTACAGGCAATGAAGTTTACTCTTTGCTTGTACTCCTGGGCTCACAGGTAGTACTACCGATAAAACCTTCCTGGAATCACAGGCAAGATCTTTCTTCTTCTCGGCGTCGTTGCGTAGAGTCTCCTTCTTCTGATTATCCGGCTGCTCGAAGGACCATGTTACGGATGGTTGAATAAAACTCGAAGCGGTATTAATTAACACGTTCCCTTTTTATTTATCAAACGTTAGTGGGTGCCATACAGATTACACCAGCTTATTCACTAACACAAGCTTATTCACTAACGTCCGTCCGGAACGGCTGCGTAAATCTCTCTGTCTTTATATAATTCCAAACTTAAAACTACAAAATGGCTCCGTGACCCGTTGCGCCCGCACCCCGCTGACCATTAGTTTCTTGAACATCTGGTTGCCGTCTTCGCCTTTGCCTATTACAAATTACCATGCTCGTTGTCCGTAACATACATGTTATCGCATATAGAATTGATTAACACACAATAATAAGCTCCAATGAGATAAAATACCATATCATAAGATAGATTTTAACTATTATCGATAGATAAACCGTAAATAACAACTTTTAAATTAAATTTATATTAATCTGCTTCATCAACTTAACTCAATAATCCAGTGGGTAACACTCAAGTCTCATTTTCACCGTACTGGCAGGTGTTAATTGCCCATCTAGAAAGAAAAACCAATGTCTTTGTGTACATCATGTAACATTATAATCTATCGTGATTAATCTAAATAAATATATCAATAACAATATGTCCTTATTGACATGTATATTATATGAAAAATATATTTGCAGTTCTTATAATTTAATAATTCATGAGATTAAGCAAAATATAATGTTCATTCATATATCCGGATTCCCGGGCATATTCGGGATTATTTGAGGAATTCAACGACACAGATTTTAATAGGTTTATCTGCGATATGTTTCAATTTAAATAGATAGGTATATTTTGTGATTGCTAGTAGGCTTACGGGCCGTGTGCCAAATATCGGTAATAGTTTAGAAATGCAATTAAAAAGTTCTATTTTTTTTTTAATCCTTTGATAGATTTATACTTTTTCAATTTTTTTTTATCCTTAGGGGTCAGAAGATGGTAGAGTACAAAACATATAACAAAGTCTTATTGAAACAATACAATAATTTGAATATAATTACAGTATAGTTGATGTAAGAATATCATAATAATATAATTAGTGAATCGGATAGAGTTTTCGCTAAAACTAATGAAGTTGATGATGAACGTGTCGAAGTTCATTCCCCTTTAACTGGTCAACAACCGGTACTAATATATTACATTTGAAATAATTAAATCAATTGATCAGTAAAACAAACAAAAAAATTGTTTTTATCTAACAATAGAATAAAAACAAACTCCATTTACCCTAAACCAAAGAAACGACGCAAAAATTGACTATTTCACCCATGAAATTAATTATTATTTGCATATCCAAATGAAAACTACAGACTAATCGTTTTAGATATCATGTGATATATAATGAAAAATTTATATATATATACAATGAAGTTCATTTACAAACGCAAGATCCGCTATAGATTTTCCGGTCATCGGTCCATGCTTATAAGACTGAATTATGGCTGTACCCAGGATCGTGGCGTTAAATAGATTCTATGAATTAAACACCCATTTTTTAATGATGGTGGTTACAGTTTCTATATGTAATTATACCTTTATAAAACTGTCTAAAATCAAATTATATTTAATAATCAAAAATATGAATTTATTAAAGACTTAATTTCACTATGAAAAAAATGCCTTTGAATAAATAATGTTTATGGAATTCAACAATGCGATTCCCAAAAGATAAAGGTCACCTTATTATTTTTCATTACGTTGGAATGATAAAACTCCCACTTCGTACCCTAAGGACCTATTTAATGTCAAAATCGTTTAGAAGTCGAGAAAAAACATTGAAAAGTTTTATCATCTTTTTTTATTGTCTAAACTTTCTATGTGACCTAATGACTTAGTAAATTTGCAGACATATAGCCATTCGTAATAAAAACAAACTAAACCATAAACATATAATAATAACTATTATTTGCTAAAGATAAATTTATTAGGCTTTAGACTGCCTTTCTATTGGGCTCAATTTGTATGGTTTTTGCCTTTAGTTATAATTAAAAGTCCTCATTAGATAAACTCATAGGTTTACTTCATATTCTGTTGTAGATTAAATAGTCATCGTTTGGGTTCAGTGAATGATAGTATCAATTAGTATTGATACATTATTCCAATAATACCGAGACTGATTGGTTCAATTAACTAGAAGCGATGTCAAGCTAAGAGCGTACTTGCCCCGCGTGTCATAGAATACGCTGATCTAATTCGTCATTGATGGCTCATCAAACAATGTGCGATTATACTCCAATATATAATAATAGGTACTATGATAAATTACCTGTAATAGGCAAATAACAATAACCTAAGCAATACTAATCCTTAATTTATTCTATTAATACTATATATGTAATTAATTGTATGTTTCTTACATATTACATATTGTTAGGTTAGGTGAGCTCTTATTGGTTTGATATAAAAATTGCACCAAAAGTCCACTTAATTTTTGTTAGCTTTATTGTTACGTCTGCTACTTTAGTTTTGAATTAATCTATTATCTATACTAATAATAAGACAGTAAAAATTTAAAATCTGTACATTAAATATTTTTTCAGGCAATAAAGGCATTATAGGCAATTAAAGAAGAGTCATAGAAACCAAAAAAACAATTTTTGGAATTCTTGTCTGTCTGTCTGGTACGTTATAACTTCAAAACTACTGAACGCATTTGAACGCGGTTTTCACAGTTGGATTACATATAATTGGGAGCGTTGTCAAAAGTTTATTTATGTCAAAATCGGTTAAGAGAAAAAGAAGTTATGGTCAATTGAAAATTTACTTCAACTACTGCTTCAAAATTTTTAAACACTTATATTGATTGATTAGTTATATATTGTTAAATATGTTCTAATATAAGTTAATCTTAATATTAAAACTTATGAGAGGTAACAAAAATAACAAATAAAGCAGTGCGCGCGGGCGCGGTTGAAGTGTTGAACAATGTGCTCGATAGATTGCGTTGATGAAATTCGTCATCAACCTAGATTTATTTTATTTTTTTATTTCTTAAACCTACACAGCTTATCAAAAACAGATAACACAATAAAATAGATTAAAAATAAAGCCAAAATAAGGTTAAAATATAGAACCGGAAATAGAATCTAAGATCAGAAAAAAGAATAACAAAAACATTTAAGTGTGTGTGTGTATCAGTGTGTGCAATGGTGTTGCTGTGTGAGTGAGTGTGCGAGGTTGAGTCTTAGTTTTATTTTAAAGAACTTCTACTTAGGCCAAATATATCCATCGCGGTATTAAGATGCTCCATTGTGTAATGACTACCATGCAGTTCAAACTTTCATTAACGTTTTACCCTATGATTATTTTGAGTGAACACTACCTATACAAACAAGTAAAAGGAAACGAGTGAAGAGACGTTTATCGTTTGTCCGCATCTATTTTTCCACCTACATCCTTAACGTTAATTAGGTTTACCTTTAATTATTTGGTCAAGCTAATAAGTAATAACCTCACAAGTACGTATTTCGTACTCATAACTTCGTAAGAATTTTCTTTCAATTCTTAACCGCTGAGCTCATCCACATAAGAAGATGACTATCAGAATATAAAATTGTCAGAATAGTAATTGCCTGTACGTTAATTTGAAAGTTGCCCTCGATTTCCCTGAATCATCCGATCTTGTAAAGCTACATCATCCCTGAGTAACACAGACTATATATAATTCCAATTGTAACAAGATTTTAGCCCGTGAATGAAAGCCCTGTCGAGATCATTAAAAAACGCTATATACTTAACCAAATTACACGTGGGCGAAGCCGCGGGCGGAAAGCTAGTTATATATATAAAACTCTTCCGTTACTGAGTGAATGACAGACAACGCACAGCCGAAACTACTCGTAAAAAGAAATTTGGCATGTAGGTTCCTTGAGATATAAGTAAGGGAGCTCTAAGAAGGAGGGTTTTTGGAACTTCAACCCCTAAAGGGGTAAAAATGGGTGAAAACGTTTCTACGAAAAATCTTATTCCTTGGGTTTATAAACTTGAAACTTAGCACAGCCATGTACATAAGCAAGTAAATAAGTTTTACATTATAATTTTTTTCAGACCAACCCCCAATCGTGATTTCGAGGTGCGATTGGGTGAGTGATTTATTAACGCACAGCCGAACAGATTATGAACAAAGGTTATTTTAGAGATGTTTGGAATATCAAGCCAAGGAGGTGCGGAGGGGAGGGGATGAACAGATACTTCTTATTTATTCAAATTTATCCAGGTATTTCCCACAAACAAGACAAGCATATAGAGTGGTTTTGCGAACGAGCTATTTTGACTCCGAAGAATGAAGCTGCGTTTGTTAATAACATACTTTTAAAGTCATTCGACGGAGAAGAAAAGATTTATAAATCTATAGACACACTATGCCATGCCATGACAATGATGACAACTGTATGTTGCTTACTCGCGTCGGTCCTCCCTCTAACCTGTTCGTACTGGCAAATAAAAAAAACTATAAATATTTTTATCAGGAAGTCCTGTACGACGTCTTCGTCCTATAAATCTATCCGTTTTAGCTATATAGATTTGTATGTTTTATAATAAAGATATTTTATGTTTCTATATCAAAATAGAATAGAATAGAATAGAATAGAATAGAATAGAATAGAATAGAATAGAATAGAATAGAATAGAATAGAATAGAATAGAATAGAATAGAATAGAATAGAATAGAATAGAATAGAATAGAATAGAATAGAATAGAATAGAATAGAATAGAATAGAATAGAATAGAATAGAATAGAATAGAATAGAATAGAATAGAATAGAATAGAATAGAATAGAATAGAATAGAATAGAATAGAATAGAATAGAATAGAATAGAATAGAATAGAATAGAATAGAATAGAATAGAATAGAATAGAATAGAATAGAATAGAATAGAATAGAATAGAATAGAATAGAATAGAATAGAATAGAATAGAATAGAATAGAATAGAATAGAATAGAATAGAATAGAATAGAATAGAATAGAATAGAATAGAATAGAATAGAATAGAATAGAATAGAATAGAATAGAATAGAACAGAATAGAACAGAATAGAACAGAACAGAACAGAACAGAACAGAACAGAACAGAACAGAACAGAACAGAACAGAACAGAACAGAACAGAACAGAACAGAACAGAACAGAACAGAACAGAACAGAACAGAACAGAACAGAACAGAACAGAACAGAACAGAACAGAACAGAACAGAACAGAACAGAACAGAACAGAACAGAACAGAACAGAACAGAACAGAACAGAACAGAACAGAACAGAACAGGACAGGACAGGACAGGACAGGACAGGACAGGACAGGACAGGACAGGACAGGACAGGACAGGACAGGACAGGACAGGACAGGATAGGACAGGATAGGACAGGATAGGACAGGATAGGACAGGATAGGACAGGATAGGACAGGATAGGACAGGATAGGACAGGATAGGACAGGATAGGACCGAACAGAACAGAACAGAACAGGACAGGACAGGACAGGACAGGACAGGACAGGACAGGACAGGACAGGACAGGACAGGACAGGACAGGACAGGACAGGACAGGACAGGACAGGACAGGACAGGACAGGACAGGACAGGACAGGACAGGACAGGACAGGATAGGACAGGATAGGACAGGATAGGACAGGATAGGACAGGATAGGACAGGATAGGACAGGATAGGACAGGATAGGACAGGATAGGACAGGATAGGACAGGATAGGACAGGATAGGACAGGACAGGACAGGACAGGACAGGATAGGACAGGATAGGACAGGATAGGACAGGATAGGACAGGATAGGACAGGATAGGACAGGATAGGACAGGATAGGACAGGATAGGACAGGATAGGACAGGATAGGACAGGATAGGACAGGATAGGACAGGATAGGACAGGATAGGACAGGATAGGACAGGATAGGACAGGACAGGACAGGACAGGACAGGACAGGACAGGACAGGACAGGATAGGACAGGATAGGACAGGATAGGACAGGACAGGACAGGACAGGACAGGACAGGACAGGACAGGACAGGACAGGACAGGACAGGACAGGACAGGACAGGACAGGACAGGATAGGACAGGATAGGACAGGATAGGACAGGATAGGACAGGATAGGACAGGATAGGACAGGACAGGACAGGACAGGACAGGACAGGACAGGACAGGACAGGACAGGACAGGACAGGACAGGACAGGACAGGACAGGACAGGACAGGACAGGATAGGACAGGATAGGACAGGACAGGACCGGACAGGACAGGATAGGACAGGATAGGACAGGATAGGACAGGACAGGACAGGATAGGACAGGATAGGACAGGATAGGACAGGATAGGACAGGATAGGACAGGATAGGACAGGATAGGACAGGATAGGACAGGATAGGACGGGACAGGACAGGACAGGACAGGACAGGACAGGACAGGACAGGACAGGACAGGACAGGACAGGACAGGACAGGACAGGACAGGACAGGACAGGACAGGACAGGACAGGACAGGACAGGACAGGACAGGACAGGACAGGACAGGACAGGACAGGACAGGACAGGACAGGACAGGACAGGACAGGACAGGACAGGACAGGACAGGACAGGACAGGACAGGACAGGACAGGACAGGACAGGACAGGACAGGACAGGACAGGATAGGACAGGATAGGACAGGATAGGACAGGATAGGACAGGATAGGACAGGATAGGACAGGATAGGACAGGATAGGACAGGATAGGACAGGATAGGACAGGATAGGACAGGATAGGACAGGATAGGACAGGACAGGACAGGACAGGACAGGACAGGACAGGACAGGACAGGACAGGACAGGATAGGACAGGATAGGACAGGATAGGACAGGACAGGACAGGACAGGACAGGACAGGACAGGACAGGACAGGACAGGACAGGACAGGACAGGACAGGACAGGACAGGACAGGACAGGACAGGACAGGACAGGATAGGACAGGATAGGACAGGATAGGACAGGATAGGACAGGATAGGACAGGATAGGACAGGATAGGACAGGATAGGACAGGATAGGACAGGATAGGACAGGATAGGACAGGATAGGACAGGATAGGACAGGATAGGACAGGATAGGACAGGATAGGACAGGATAGGACAGGATAGGACAGGATAGGACAGGATAGGACAGGATAGGACAGGATAGGACAGGATAGGACAGGACAGGACAGGACAGGACAGGACAGGACAGGACAGGACAGGACAGGACAGGACAGGACAGGACAGGATAGGACGGGATAGGACGGGATAGAACGGGATAGGACAGGATAGGACAGGATAGGACAGGATAGGACAGGATAGGACAGGATAGGACAGGATAGGACAGGATAGGACAGGATAGGACAGGATAGGACAGGATAGGACAGGATAGGACAGGATAGGACAGGATAGGACAGGATAGGACAGGATAGGACAGGATAGGACAGGATAGGACAGGATAGGACAGGATAGGACAGGACAGGACAGGACAGGACAGGACAGGACAGGACAGGATAGGACAGGACAGGACAGGACAGGACAGGACAGGACAGGACAGGACAGGACAGGATAGGACAGGACAGGACAGGACAGGATAGGACTGGATAGGACGGGACAGGACAGGACAGGACAGGACAGGACAGGACAGGACAGGACAGGATAGGACGGGATAGGACAGGATAGGACAGGATAGGACAGGATAGGACGGGATAGGACGGGATAGAACGGGATAGGACAGGATAGGACAGGATAGGACAGGATAGGACAGGATAGGACAGGATAGGACAGGATAGGACAGGATAGGACAGGATAGGACAGGATAGGACAGGATAGGACAGGATAGGACAGGATAGGACAGGATAGGACAGGATAGGACAGGATAGGACGGGATAGGACGGGATAGGACGGGATAGGATAGGATAGGACAGGATAGGACAGGATAGGACGGGATAGGACGGGATAGGATAGGATAGGACAGGATAGGACAGGATAGGACAGGATAGGACGGGATAGGATAGGATAGGACAGGATAGGACGGGATAGGATAGGATAGGACAGGATAGGACAGGATAGGACAGGATAGGACAGGATAGGACAGGATATGACAGGATAGGACAGGATAGGACAGGATAGGACAGGATAGGACAGGATAGGACAGGACAGGACCGGACAGGACAGGATAGGACAGGATAGGACAGGATAGGTTAGGATAGGACAGGATAGGACAGGATAGGACGGGATAGGACAGGATAGGACAGGATAGGACAGGATAGGACGGGATAGGACGGGATAGAACGGGATAGGACAGGATAGGACAGGATAGGACAGGATAGGACAGGATAGGACAGGATAGGACAGGATAGGACAGGATAGGACAGGATAGGACAGGATAGGACAGGATAGGACAGGATAGGACAGGATAGGACAGGATAGGACAGGACAGGACAGGACAGGACAGGACAGGACAGGACAGGATAGGACAGGACAGGACAGGACAGGACAGGACAGGACAGGACAGGACAGGACAGGACAGGATAGGACAGGACAGGACAGGACAGGACCGGACAGGACAGGATAGGACAGGATAGGACCGGACAGGACAGGATAGGACAGGATAGGACGGGATAGGACAGGATAGGACAGGATAGGACAGGATAGGACGGGATAGGACGGGATAGAACGGGATAGGACAGGATAGGACAGGATAGGACAGGATAGGACAGGATAGGACAGGATAGGACAGGATAGGACAGGATAGGACAGGATAGGACAGGATAGGACAGGATAGGACAGGATAGGACAGGATAGGACAGGATAGGACAGGATAGGACAGGATAGGACGGGATAGGACGGGATAGGACGGGATAGGATAGGATAGGACAGGATAGGACAGGATAGGACGGGATAGGACGGGATAGGATAGGATAGGACAGGATAGGACAGGATAGGACAGGATAGGACGGGATAGGATAGGATAGGACAGGATAGGACGGGATAGGATAGGATAGGACAGGATAGGACAGGATAGGACAGGATAGGACAGGATAGGACAGGATATGACAGGATAGGACAGGATAGGACAGGATAGGACAGGATATGACAGGATAGGACAGGATAGGACAGGATAGGACAGGATAGGACAGGATAGGACAGGATAGGACAGGATAGGACAGGATAGGACAGGATAGGACAGGATAGGACAGGATAGGACAGGATAGGACAGGATAGGACAGGATAGGACAGGATAGGACAGGATAGGACAGGATAGGACAGGATAGGACAGGATAGGACAGTATAGGACAGGATAGGACAGGATAGGACAGGATAGGACAGTATAGGACAGGATAGGACACGATAGGACAGGATAGGACAGGATAGGACAGGATAGGACAGGATAGGACAGGATAGGACAGGATAGGACAGGATAATAGGATGGAATAGGATGGAATAGGATGGAATAGGATGGAATAGGATGGAATAGGATGGAATAGGATGGAATAGGATGGAATAGGATGGAATAGGATGGAATAGGATGGAATAGGATGGAATAGAATAGTATAATTAATTTAAATTAAATTGAATTTACATCAGTTAAATTAAATTAAATTAAATAACTGATCAATTGCCATTTAATTAGTTATTCCCACCAGTTATTGTTTGTACTACAGAGAGTTTGTAATACGTATGGCAAAGCAACGTATGCCGGTTCAGCTAGTATTGATATATTTGTTTTTTTTTATTAATTTTTTTATTTTAAACAATACATTTATATATTGTAGTACTTCTGACAAATTTTGTTGGTTTATTCAGTTTTCCAATTCAATGATGTCGATGCAATGCGAAAATGTTAATTAACAGTTTAAATTAAAAGTGTAACTAGAAATCTCCAAAGCGAGTCAAATGATGTAATTTAAAAAAATCCTTAATTTGTCTAAACTCGCTTGGACATTATTGTGAAAACAACAATGAAGCTGCAAGCTTTCGTTACCATACATGAAGCGTATAAGTTCCAAACAGATGAAGGGATGACAAGTGACGTGTCAAATCCATCTCGCGAAATTCATATTGGATGAACGTTTTTACACAAAATATAGTGGTTTTTGTGCCATTTTGTAAGGTTCACAATACAAATACTTCTATTTCAATATAAAGTACTCATAAATCTAAAACGGGAACGTATTTTCTCGTCCGTCCGTGACATGGTTTACCCCTGATTGATTTTGTGAATGATCGCTGAAATGCGTTTGCAAAACTTAACACAATGTAAATTTAGTTATTTATCACTAAATAAATTCCATTTTTATCACGCAATTTTAATTAGATTCTTATTGTGTCCTACAGTAGCGGTTTTTGTCAACCGCATTAGTGCTGGTCCCCGCGGGAGAAAAAGACAAAGATCCTCTAACGAAAATGAAATATTTGTAGACAGTTATCTGTTAGGCACGATAAACTGTAAAATATTCTATTAGAGCCGTTAAACTATCCAACACAGTTCAATATGTATTGGCTAATCATCGTAGTAATGTTGACACTATTTATACAGAAATTCTATTTTAATGGTTATTATGAATTAAAATAATATTAAAGTTTAACTTTATTCGATTTCAAACTATCATTTGTTAATGATTTATTTGTTTATCTACGGTGGTTACTGAATTTGGCAATAAAATAAAAAACAATAAATAAAACTTTTACATTAAAATAAACCTTAGAATAAAATATATAACGCTGTATACGCCTCGAGAATAACACTAAACCATTTATTTTATTTTATAATAAATGATTAAAAGTTTATTTATGCCACAGAAAGCGAGAATGGCTTTCAAATATTTGTAGACATCATTTGTTATGTCAAAAAGAGCCTTCGACCAAGTGTTTGTTCACGTGCCACACGAGTTTCGAAGCCAATTGTAACTGTATAATTGTTAACTTTATATTATTGAGTTTGGAACACTTTGGGCCAACACTGTCCGATTCTATTTCAAAGTAAATGAAACTCATAATATGTTTTATATACTTGAAAATAATGAAGACTAGTTATTAGTTATAGTTTTTTATTGTATAATAATTAAATGAAGTAGAAAACATTAATATTCCTATAACTCATACGAAACTGTTATATCAACAAAATAACTCTTCTAACCCTCGTTGATGGGGGCGTATAATTCGCTAATGGTGGATTTATGGGCTATTAACAACATCGATAAAATGTTTCTAACGAACAACCGAAAATCAATTAACAGTAGTTGGTTATTGTCAGTTTTAGTATTCAGAAATAGTTAGTAGCTCATCATGTTATGTATTGCAGAAGTATATAAAATGATATATATATCTTTAATGAAGGATATCTTCTCTTAATGGCGGCCGAATATAACATATTTATTAGTGTTTTAGTTATTATCTAAGTTTCATTATTAAGATATATATTCAATTAAAAAAAACAAGATGAACTACAGATTTTAGTAGTGATTTAAGATGTTTTATATATGATAAAACTTGTGTTTAACTCTTTCTCTTTCTTTTTAAAAGACCGGCGACATCACATTAAAATATGATTGTAGTTTATCACTTATGATCAATTGGCATATTGTTAAATTTAGCTACACTACATTCATTTTCGATTATCTTTGCGCACGCAAATTATAAAATCCCTATTAATTTATAGTATGGAGAGTTAACCGCATCGGCTAACCCCACATAACGAACGAACGCGTTGCTTAATCCACGTTTAAATATATTTTTGTGACTTTCCCTTTGTTTGCATTGTCTTATTTACATTCAAAACTAAAAGAAAATACGTTGTATTATGTTCTAAGAAGCCGTATCATTAGTTACTGGTTAAGTTCCTGGACCTGCTAGAAATACTTATTATAATACAAATATATTTGAAGGCGTTAGTTATAATACCTTGTGAGAGTAAACGGATGATTTAGAGTGGATCTCTTTGTCAAATGCCGTCTTAAGCACTATAAAATATATATTTTTAATCCATATGTATTTTTTAACTGTAAAAGATTTAAATAGTACCTTCGTTAGCACTGAGGGTATAGTTAGTAATAAATAGTATAAGTAATAACAAAATTAAGCCATGTTAAGTCAGTTCAAAAAAAATATTAAGTTTAAATGTTAACTGGCATGTTAGCCTCAGAGTCGACACTTAGGTTTGATCGATTAAGGTTCAGAATGTAATGATTAACATTGGGACAAATAAAATATGTAATTACATTAAAATCGCTTGTAATATTTTTCACATGGACTTTCGAATGGAATAAAATTCCGTTTTAATCATTTTTAAAACTAAAACAGTTTTTAAAAGTTTTAGGTTATTTTTCAAGTCTTATATTGTGATGGAAGTGTTTTTTTTTAATAAAAATATTTTAAATACGAATATTTGACAGTGTATCGCGCGAACGACTCTGTTTTCGGTCTAGTAAGCGTTTCAATCTTTTTTCTGTAATCCTGTTTTTGTGAGACTCTAGGAAGTTCAATAGAAATTATTTATTTTATGAATTATATAAAAAAACTAGCGAAAACATTACGCGAATTAATCTCCTTGATCTGTAAAACAATTTATCTATCTATTTATGGATATGTGGGTTGTCTGGAAGAGATCGCTTATTATAGATAATACCGCCCGTTCTTACTGTACTAACTTCTTTATCTATTAACGTCATTTGATTCTAGTGTTTTAGTGCAATAAAATGTAAATTAATAAATAAATTATATCATTGATTATTAAAAACGGAGTTGGGAATTGCAATACCCTTAAAATTCGCATTTATACACACTTACGAGCTCCCAGCCACGTGACTATGGTACTTCATACAATGGGACTGGGCGACTTCACCTCTAAAGTGTGCTTTCTGCTCGTTTGCCTTCTCTTCTAAAAAACAAAAAATCCTTATTCAAACTACGAAAACATTGTAACCTATGCGGTTGCATGCAAAAAGTCAAAACTTTGGCGGCAAATACATTTCGCCCAGTGCATAGAAACATTCGGAATTTTAAAAGCTCTTTTAAAACAACAACCAAATTATGCCGGTCACGTATTTTAACCCTTAATAACACAATTTTATACCAACGCTCCTATTTGAACTTTTGAATCTCATTCAATTTCCGTTTGTTTTCTTTTGTAGGTTTCATTTATATCAACTGAATCAAATAGAAATGGGAGTCAAAAGGAAATAAGGTTTTTTTATCGTAACTAGTAATATTGATGTTATCGCATCATACCCTTTTATTTATTAAAACGATTTAATTTAAATTTAACATAATTATTATTAAGAGACTTATTTTGACGGCCAATATTAAAACTAGACTGACATACCTGAGGTTGTCCATAATAGCGGAGGAAAGCAATAGAAAAATTGCACATTAATTGCTTAAGTGAACTTATTACATTATTGATCAAAAATCTCAATACAATCATATTATATTTGATTAGTCTCTCCTTGTTTGTTGAATACTTTAAAACTTCATTGTTAACTTGATTACTATTGTAATAGTCTTGTTCTCTCACATAACCCGTATCATATCACCCACTATTCCGTTGAAGGTGAAGTGAAATCTTAGACTCAAACAATGTGTTATCACACGACGTGAATCAGATTAGGGTAGCATATTAATAGCAAAGCTATAAGTATTACAGCTGTACCACGAGATGATACTTATATTATAAGTATTGAACAAAGTTATGTATCTCTCTCGTCTCACTCAAACGAAAAAAACATATTTCATGAGAAAGTTATTTTAATATTAAATGATAAATATAATTTCACTAAAATTGAAATATGTTTTATTATTAGACATATTAGTATTTTTTATTCTGCAAACTATAATACAGCAAACTTAATTTGGGTTTGACAAGATGCGAGTTAAAGATAAGATAAGGTATTAATTTTTTAAACCTTTTCTTTAACACTTGCAGAGTATACCCTTTAAGGGTATCCCACAACCACTATTTCTATTATCTCTTATCTCTGTATATATCCTCTTTATACTTCGTAGACTTTAAAACAAAAACTCTATCCAACCTACTAACGTCTCGTTTAAACAGATCTATCTCCCGAGTGGCATTCCTGATTGGCTAGAGTCGCCACTCGTTTAACATCAACCAATAGTAACTTAACAGATTAACAGTTGATCTGTTTTATCACTAGATATTAATTGTAACTGTTTTAATAACCATAAATATAACAATATTGATATATTCAAATTATTTTCTATTTTAAAGTGTAATTTACTATGAAGCTTTAATTACCAGAAACACTTCGAGACCAAAATGCACCTGTGTTTGGCTACTGTTGTTGCAGGAAATACTCGATACAATTTTGGCTTCAATAGACTTTAGGAAATTACTTAGTTTAAATGAATAATTTAACAACGATCACCAATTAATTCGTAATACAGTTGAACAAAACCAAATATTTGAGTGAAATGGAATAGACAAATAAGAATTCAATTCTGAAACAATTCAATTTTATCTCACCATTTCACTTGCAAACATAGTATGGTTATGTAATCAAAGGGTCTATCTTTAATTCTTATATTATTTAAATTCATCTTGGTTATCGGTTCAGAGAATTTTCACGTGTATGACAAAGAAATAATGTAAGATTTATAACTGAAATGTATAAAGTGAAAATACTTGGAAAAAGAAATTGCTATTAAATGACATTGTTAACGTTTTAATTAAGTTGTTCGCCGAATTTCCACCGCAGCAAGTCATTTGTCGGGTAACCGAAAATGCAATCTAGTTTTATAATGTCTGACACAGGCTGAAGTAGGGAAAATTAATTTATGGCTTCATGCATGTGTAACTAGCATCCCATTTCTAAATCCGCATTGCGGATTACTAACAGACAACCAGCCGTTCATTGTGTCGATGGTCAATTATTCATCAGGTTGACGTAATTGAATATTTGTTGTCATTTCCTTTCCCGTCAAAATCCTTGCCTGTATTGACCACGCAAAGCGCTGGTTATTTTGTGCGTTCTGTGCGTATCAAAAACTATCTTACGTATATAGATAAAATATAAAAGCAAAATATGTCTCTGCCAAAACTGTGAAAATGCTTAAATATGATACCATATTAACACAAAACCGCTTTCTGTTGTTGAACCTTGATGAATAAACTAATTTTTACTAAACAAAATAATAAGAAACCAAAGTTCATAAGATTTTTGTGTATTCCTGTAACATGATGTATTTTGTTGTGAAAACCAAAGTATTTAGAAACAAAGTTTATTATGCTCTGTTGCTTTAAAGCAACCAAGTAATTCAAACAAAATCATAATTGATCAACTTAATTTGATTTACTCGAACATTTCAATCAAAACTTTGAAAAGGCCCCGTGAAAATTAAGTGATGTAAAATTAGAATATTTGGTGAAAATTGTAGAATTGAAAAGTTCACAGATTCATAGGGATTAAATTATAGTTGTATTTGAAAGGTATAAAGTATTATTTCCGTGAAATAAGACTATGTAAAATTATTGTCCAATATTATTGTATACTAATTACATATATAATATAATTTGTATAATTATGTATTTTCCAAGTAGAATCGTATCAGTGATCAATTGTATACGTCAAGAAATTGTCTGAAAAGCCCAATTCAATGAGTGGTATCAAACATCTAAGACTACGGCAGTTCCAAATAAACCGGTATGAGAACATACACCTAACACTAATTATACCAGAAGCGACCTCAACTGATAATGAATCAAATCTTAGCTGTTAATTATCTAACTAATGTAACAATGATATTATATGACAAAGTTATTAAGTGAATATGGATCTAAATTACTACATGAGGAGGGATAGGAGGAGGCTTTGCCTAAAAATAAACTCTATCACATGGATTGTATAGATTAAATATTTTGTTTTTATAACGCGCAGCGACTTTCTTAAAAACTAAAATAAATTTACATATAGGCTCCGAAGCTAAAGTCACTTGTTATAACGCTAAGATACAAAAAAGGTTTTCTATTAAAAATAATTAAAACAGATTCTCTTGTCGCAAACGTTACTTTTTAAGCCTTGATTATCCTGGACTTAACAAGTATGAGTACACTGAGCTCTTAGTTTGATGAAACTTAAATAAGTTCTGAAGTCTTAAAGAATTTGACTTAAGAAATATACCATTTAAAATTGAATTAGTTCCGTTTTTAACTTTAGAATTAGTTAATTAATAAGAACTTAACTTAATATAAACAACGCACTCACGTTTCCCTTGGCAGTGTCGCCTATATGAGGCGAGATCAAAGCACAATTATCATATTTCTTTGATTTACACGTGTAAGTTTACTATTTTTGTAATAAAAATGTTATTACAACTAGAATAATATAAGACACTTCTAAATGGGTACAAAATAGTCATTTAAATAAATTTCTTCTTATATCGAATTACGGAAACAAATGGTTTAAACTTTAGCGAAATTGAATTTACCTTTTCGAATCGAATTTCGGCCAATTAAAATTGGAACAATATAAGTGTTATTAGCGTCTGCTTTTAACCTCCTTGAGACAAGTAAGCCAATCGTGCCCCGTCAGAAATATCTCGAGGGGTCCTCAATCAAGAAAACTTTTCTGCGTGTCATGTCCAGGCCGTATAACGAAGTCAAACTGACTTTGCTTTAAAAAACCTTTATATGAGGGACACATTTTTTGAAGATTAACGACATAGTAGATGTGCGCATTCCAGATTATATTTTAATATCAGCTACGCCCCACTCTGTGTACTTCTGCAATTGACGCTTACATTTTCATGTAAACTTCTTTTAAGAAGCTGTTCAAATAACAATAATTAAAACTTATACATACATTGTGGCCTTGAATCAAATATTATTTAACTCAATTGTTCTTTTGATATACAGCTATCTATATTCAAAGATCGAATAAAATCGATTAAATATACTTAAGTTACCTACATGGTTTTCAAATAAAATGTATAATATTTTTTGTAGTAAGATAAAAGTAGAATGGAAACCTTCGTATTAGGATACAAGGACTTGGTCTCAAAGGTCACTTGTGTTTGCTTAGACAACCCGTGTAATTGAGTTCCGAGGGGCAAGGGCCTCTGAAAACACTCCCTAGTAGAAAGTTATTACGCCGTTAATAATAATACTTTAATAAATCTCGCAAACTTTAGCAAATATTTTCTTATAAAATATTTCCATAGATTTTGGTGTAAACACCAATAAATATATTCGAGATTTAGCCAAATTTTCAAAGATAAGTTTAAATTCAAGCATAAAGTCATTATTAGTACGTCTTAACTTTATACTCTGATTTGAAGTACAACTTTCCTCTCAGTTTTTCTTAAGTGATTCAATTTTGGAATGGAGTTGTCTATTCCATTATACACGTAAAGCTTCGAGTACATTAATTAACATCCAGAATCCAGAAACGTGAGACGTGCGCTAAGCTAATAGTTACATCACACTGTGATACATGGAGAAACTTCGTGAAACTTGGAGTGTTTAAGTTTTGTTGTCGTGGTTCGTGAACGTAAAAGGGCGCGACACAAAACGCGGGCATCCAGGCATGAAATTAAACAGCTTGCACTAAGTTGTTAATCGTCTGGAGTTTTGCCAACGCCCAATTTGAAGAAATTGCTGACGACTCGGCCGAGTTTCACGAGACTCAACTAATTGAATATGGCGCCTTTGCCCACGGCTAACAACCCGCGAATTGGAGAATAATGTTAATATTGATGTTGACTTTTAAAGGGTTGAAGTTGCAGATAACTGCAATGCAACATGGCATAATAGAATAACGCTTACATCATTGAAGCATTTATAATAATAATTTGTATTCTATTTTCTTCATCTGTAGTATGATTAAAAGGGCAATGACCGTTTTAGGACCTATTCATTAAAAATGTGGTAATTAAGCATATAGTCATAGTCATAGTGCCACGAAACACATTAAAAGCTGCTCAAAATTATTAAAAGAATTTTGAAAAAATATAAGACTCGCTGTACCGGTGTATTAATTTCAGCCAGTATAAAGATAATCATAAAATCTGTGATGCCTTATAATGCATAACTATCCGTTAAGTGGGTCAATGTTCAAATTGCTAGCAGATAGCATAAATATAGACAAGATCAAACACAATTATACGTGATTGTGATCGTGATTTGGTTACATATTTCAATTAATTAGTATAAACAATCTACTAAAATACAAACTATTGCATGTGAATTTCAAAAGGTTGTGCAGAAAATGCTCCTTAATAATGTGCACGAAATTACAATTTTAATAAATCCTTGTTTATTACTTTATAAAGCGTGTTCGACGTTTTACAAGCAATATCATTCGAACAATGAAAGTTGATGAAGGTTTAAAGCGGTGTAAATATAAATATTTTATTATTTATACATTTCACAAACTTTAGTCAACTAGCTCCTCTTTTGAATACATTATGTATATAAATTTATTTGTACGTGTGAGTGGTATACAAAATTTACTTCTGTGTCAGAAACAGATACAATTAACGAATATTGAATGAAAAGGCATACTATATAGTTAACGAATATTAAGAAGACAAAGATCCTTTTAATGTGTCGGCAAATACCATCGGGACTGCTTAATTCTTGAGTACCTTTACAATGCTTTAATTATTTGAATGGGTCATGTAAGTAATATAATTTTATATGAAATTTTTATTTTCAAAGATCAGCTGTCAAGTTTATTATAGTTCTTCTCGCTAGATAACAGACTTCCGAACCGATAAAAATGAATGAGTCAAAGGGGTCTTTATAATAACCTACTTCAATAAAGATAGTTTGAGTTTGAACTATCATAGGATATCTAGTTTTAAATATCGGAGTTAAAACGTGTGTTCTAGACGACTTCACGCACCGCACGAGCTAAATGTGTTCCGAATATAAATCTTAACAAAACATTTTCATACTCGAGTTCAAACGTTTGAACTGGTATGCGTCCCCACTTCAGTTATGTACTGCACAAATGTCCATACTGACATATTTCGTACGCGTGCCATTTAAGTCATGAATGTATGGCAGCTTCGTTTCATAAACGATGAAGCTCCGCCAAATATACTGGACCGAAAATATGTACATTGGCCATTGCCAACTTGCTGTCAATTACTTAAATTAAAAGGGCTTGTGTTGGTTTCGTATAATGAGGATAAATCGTAACCCAACAAATGTGTGCATGAATATTTTGTATACCCATGAAAATTATATATCATTTTCAGTTCCTCTATAGTTTATACTTGGTATAAACTAAATATGGTATATGAACTAAAAAGATTTTCGCCGCTAAAAGATATGCCTAATGCCTAATACGTAATGCGAAATACGTATGCGCCGTACGGATATTATAACTATACCAATAAAACACGATCCAATTTTAATAACATAATTCAATAATAAAAACTAAATATTTTAATACAATAAAAACTAATTTTACAAAAACATTTAAAGCAAACCTTCATTTTTAATAAATACATCTATAATTAACAATTTTATATAGTGAACTTTAGTCAAACTAAAAATAAACTTAAATATTTATTTATATAGTCCACTTTTATATGGCACCCTTAATACTGTCAGCATATCCATAAAACAATGTTTTGAAATAAACAAAAATTAAACATTGAAATCGTACACTTGATAGCTATTTGTAGAAATTTTAAAAGCTCTCGCTCGTTAAGTACGAAGCTTGCAAACTTTCACGTAAATACAAATAAGTGTTTGTAGTTGTAAGTTTACAGAGGAAGAGGTAATCTGAAATGTGCACAAGCCGCTTGTTACGACTTACCTTAAGAACGGTACACGTGCTTAGGGTTTTTAGAGAGAAAATCCTATCTTTGAAAATTTTACATATGATAGAAACATTGCAACTTCCTTATTGTGCTTTCTTTCATTTGCTTTCATTTCTTTGAAAAGTATGCCGATTCGTAGTGAAACACAGAAATTATGTTTTCTTTTCATGAACATATTTATTTGATCAAATGTTATTCCATCTAATAGGAAAAGCATTTGCGACTTTGCGATAGAATTCTAGATGATTGTAATGAACTAGGTTTTAAAGGCGGTTTTTGTATATAAATCACAAATCTTAGCACATAGTCCTTCGCCGCACGTAAGTAAATCTATATTGTTATGCGAAAATTCTGATAAATGTGTATATATATATATAAATTAAAGTAATAACAAGCCATAGACAAAATTATTGACCCACTCTTTAATCATCATCTCAAATCCTGTTGGATATAACTTATATATATTTTAAATAAATTGTTATTAGTATAATTCAACAGACGTGTATTGTGTTGGCGTAGATTGATGTTTAAACAATTAATTATATATGTAGAACTGGAAGATTAAATCTGTTTGCTCATTATATTTAGAAGCTCCTACTTTCAAAGAAGGTTATTAAGCTATCCGTTGGAAATATACTACTAAAACCACTACAGCAGGTATAAATACAAAAATACTGAAACGAAATTTGATTTACATACGATATTCTATTACGCTGCATACATCAGGGAATTACGAATTTGCTACGAACGTGCTACGATACAAATTTCGTAGCGCCCTTACACACCAGCGATGCTACGTTGACCGCAGCTAATTGGGTCAAATAACAAATTTGAAGCGTTTTATACTAAACTATTCATAGTATATTTCTCTATTTATTTACACTTGCACATAAACACTAGAAGCAAATGACGTTAATAGATGTAAGTACATATAAGAGCAACGGGCGGCCTTATCGCTAATAAGCGATCTCTTCCATATCTTATAGATAGAGATATATATATTTATGTACCAAAAAATGAAATTCTATTATTACTTGGAGGGCAATAATTATCGTTCTAATTTCCTCTTAGTAGTTATGGACAATAAAACGAAATTGTAAAATTTGTGTGTTGTATGAATAAGGGGATTTCTTGGAGACACATTACTGACTCGTACAATAAAATTTTACACAGAGGCCCGTATTGTAATTAATTCGTTAAAACGCAACAAATTGGCGTCGAGTTAGTGATGCGGTAGTGCAATGCAGTAACGCTTATACAGCTTTTTATCACAGTACCCTGAATCTAACGACCGTGGAATTATCTTTTTGCCTCAAGTATTAACACGTGTTTCTCGAGCTGGTACTTTGTTAACGCCCGCATTTTGTTCTTGGATTTTAAGTAAAGTACACTTAAATATACATTTGGTATTATGTTTTTTGTAGAAAATAAGTGTTTCTGTTTTATTCATGAGTATAAGTATATAAAGGAGACATTAAAGGAGACCTTTATGTTCATAGTTTAAATATGCAACGAGAGTTAAAATTATATATATTTACTAAGCTATGTTGATAGAAATCAATATTTAATCTCTTCCGACTTTGTTTTTATTTTTATTTCACTATTAGTTATATAACACTTAAAAAAAACAACAAAACGATTCCAGCTCAATGCGGCCTTACCGCTAATGAGCGATCTCTTACGTCCCTATAAAATGAACAATGTGGGAGACCGACTCGCAAATGTCAGTGAACTTGATAATTATTATTTATATTTTAGGTTTAATATAATATTAAGAATAAGAAGTATAAGTATTATAACAAATATATTGAAATTAATTGGTTTTTTTTCTATCTCTCTCTCTCTTTAGATAGAGCGACTTTTCTGTAAGACGATATTAATTGAAAATTACGCTACATCCATTAATATTTTCAAATGTATAAAAGTTTTGACGTTTAAATTATTACCACTAACTTCTGTAAGAATTTTTCCGAAGAAAAACTGCTTTCGGACATTCATCAACTTCAGACCACTCAAAACTTCTATGTGATTAGTGAGGATTGTGCTTAAGTAATTTGAGGGTTATAATGGTTACTCATGAGAGCTCCAGATTATATATATTCCTACATAAATTTCATGGTCAAAAACTTACGTAATTGTTGTGGTCACTTCCTACCTGCTATCTCTCAGGCATAGGATGCCTGTCCAAGATAATTAATGACAAATAAACATAAAAAGGTACACTTTTCTTACGATAATAAAACAGGCGACTAATGAACTAATTAATTAAACAAACAATTACACACAGTTTGCACACAAAAACAAAATAAGTTATAATAATGCGTTTCAACTGTGAAACAGTGATATTATGGCCTTTACTTGACAAAGTTCGCTAAGGAATCTATAATTACCTACTGCATAAACAACCAATACAACACATAAGAATCAAAACAAATTGTTGAACCTGTATTAAACACCATTTCAATTATCCTGCCCAAATTAATTAATGTGATCGCATACATTTTAAATAGAATATAAAATCGGAATACGCATTTAAACTCACCAAAAATTTATTACGAAAATCACTCAGAAACTTAATATGGCTAAATATCATGTATTTCGTTAATGATACGCTTCGTAAATTTGCTGTCGTATTAATTAAAATACACCTGATTCGTCCTGTTCGAACATGCGTAAGGGAATTGCTAATCATACGATTAACAAATTTATAGTTTATTTAATAAATAGTATTGAAAAAGGTAAAGCTTTTAGTAAACACTTGATGGTCAATTGGACACGCCTTTTACATTAACAAGCAAATTGTAGCAAAAGTGGTGTGCTAAGGGTTGGGGTTAACTAAACTATTCTAACGATCATTCGAACTATATTATTTTCCTTTAATTTCTTGTATTATGCTATAACTATTAAATATATGTATTGATGTATGTAGGTATTGTCATCATAATCTGTTAGGTAAAGTTGTGTGTGTGATCATATTTTGACAGAAATCAGGCCCATATTCGTTGAATTTAAAATACCTAATAATTATCGGACAGTACGAACTCAATTCTTGATTAACAAAATATCGTATTTAGTTAAATTAAAAATACTTCCCGAAACTATGTTTTAATCATAGCTTCTAATTGAAACTCACCATACAAAGAACTCAACGCCCGAACTAATTGCGCGCCAGACGTGGTAAGAATAATGGTATTCCGTGGAAAAATTGCTTCCCCTTCCACTTGTTTATTTACCGCCTTCTAGTTCTTGATAATGTAGTTTTATCGCTGCGATGTAAAAGTTTGTTCTAAAAGATTTATCGCCGTATTGTTAAAAACAACGGAACGCCCCAACGCTTCTAAAAAGCTATAATCGAGCTGAGATCGCATTTTTTAATTATTAAAGCATAGTTAATGAAGTTTGTGTCAAGGTTACGTTGAGCCTTGCAAAATTACGCTTTTTCAGTTGAGTATATTTCAGTGAGTTAAGAGGGACTCGGGGAACCCAAACTCGACAATAACGACGTTCCAATGAATATTCATGCAGTTAGAAAAGAGTGGCGCAAAACTTCGTAATGATGCATCGGCTCGATACTTATGTACATCGAATAAAAAGAAAACTTAGCCTGAATACCGAGAAAACTTTAAACTGAAACAGCATCATTGAATGCCGCTTACTAATAAGGCGCCTTTCTCTCTTTGTAACAAAGGAATATATTATGGCTTGATTTCTTTATTACAGGGTATTCTTTTAGAAAATAATTAATGCAAAACAGTGCACATTGCGCAACCAATATAATTGTTACAAGGCTCTACTTAGCCTAGTTTGGGTCAAAGTAAAAAAAGATAAATGTCTGGACTTATCTAAGCATCCATCGGTGTCTCAAAAGCTTAGCTTACAAGTTACGTACCAAGGTAGCAAGCAAAAAGTTTAATGAAGGCAAAAATACTTTGGACTTAAAGTATTACGTCATGTAATAAAAATTGCACTGAGTCTGCGACTTGACTTACCCTTAAGCAGGCCTTTTTAATTGGCTGTTATATTATTTTTATATAAATAAGCTATCAGTATTTCCTTCTTCTAAAAAGATTAATTCTCCTTAAATACAAGATAACTTTAATCGCTATCACAATTAGTTCTTAAAGGATTTAGTAGAAAACCTTTATCTATACTAATAATAAGACAGTAAAAATCGAAAATCTGTACATTAAATATTTTTCCAAAAAACTGAAAGTAGGCAATTAAAGAAGAGTCATAGAAACCAAAAAAACAATTTTTGGAATTCTTGTCTGTCTGTCTGTCTGTCTGTCTGGTACGTTATAACTTGAAAACTACTGAACGGATTTGAACGCGGTTTTCACAGTTGGATTACATATAATTGGGAGCGTTGTCAAAAGTTTATTTTGTCAAAATCGGTTAAGAGAAAAAGAAGTTATGGTCAATTGAAAATTTACTTCAACCACTGCTTCAAAAATTTTAAACATTTATATTGATTGATTAGTTATATATTGTTAAATATGTTCTAATATAAGTTAATCTTAATATTAAAACTTATGAGATGTAACAAAAATAACAAATAACGCAGTGCGCGCGGGCGCGGTTGAAGTGTTGAACAATGTGCTCGATAGATGGCGTTGATAAAATTCGTCATCAACCTAGATTAATTTTATTTTTTTACTTCTTAAACCTATACAGCTTATCAAAAACAGTTTACACAATAAAAATAGATTAAAAATAAAGCCAAAATACGGTTAAAATATAGAACCGGAAATAGAATCTAAGATCAGAAAAAAGAATAACAAAAAAACACGAACAGAAAAAAATAAATAAAAATATATATACACATGAACAAGTGGAACTATGTGAAGTACGAACATTTAAGTGTGTGTGTGTGTGTATCAGTGTGTGCAATGGTGTTGCTGTGTGAGTGAGTGTGCAAGGTTGAGTCTTAGGTTTTTTTAAAAGAACTTCTACTTAGGCCAAATATATCCATCGCGGTATTAAGATGCTCCATTGTGTAATGACTACCATGCACTTCAAACTTTCATTAACGTTTTACCCTATGATTATTTTGAGTGAACACTACCTATACAAACAAGTAAAAGGAAACGAGTGAAGAGACGTTTAACGTTGTCCGCATCCATTTTTCCACCTACATCCTTAACGTTAATGAGGTTTACCTTTTATTATTTGGTCAAGCTAATAAGTAATAACCTCACAAGTACGTATTTTGTACTCATAACTTCGTAAGAATTTTCTTTCAACACTTAACCGCTGAGGAGTTTTACCTTCCATCATCAGCTCATCCACATAAGAAGATGACTATCAGAATATAAAATCGTCAGAATAGTAATTGCCTGTACGTTAATTTGAAAGTTGCCCTCGATTTCCCTGAATCATCCGATCCTGTAAAGCTACATCATCCCTGAGTAACACAGGCTATATATAATTCCAATTGTAACAAGATTTTAGCCCGTGAAAGAAAGCCCTGTCGAGATCATTAAAAAACACTATATACTTAACCAAATTACACGTGGGCGAAGCCGCGGGCGGAAAGCTAGTATAATATATATATAGTTGTATTTGAGCATATAGAACGGAGGATGGTGCGTCGACAGTGATCTGCCTCATCAAGGGGACATATGACATTAAGTGAATTAAAAAAAGTATCAAATGCATAGGTTCAATGTTCTTGAATAGTTGTTTGTTTTGACCTACTGAGGAGTATAGTTGGATAGTGTGTTTCTGTCTCACTGATGATAGAATACTTTTTGAATTTTATATATTTTGTGTGTATGTGTAGTACCAGCGATAAAGCTCTTCTTTCCCTTTAAATAAAACAAACATTAACTATATTTGTAATCTATGTATTTTTACCTTTTACAATCACACGTATAACTTGAGTAGTTTCTTGTTAACACGCAACAAAATCTATGTAAACAATTGCCTAATAATTAAAAAGCGATGTATACTACGTATTAGAATTTATCCATTACACAATTTTATTGAGCTAGTACATGTAACTGAGACAAGGTTAAACTCACCTTTACAGGTGAACTTGAGCTAGAATTAAAATTAATAACTGTCTTTTAGTAATTAAATAGGTTAAGTATCTTATTTACATACAAGATGTTCTTAGTGAAGCTCTCTGGTTATTAATGAGAGATTTAGTAGGTAATTTTAGAAACTTTGTGATTATGATAATGGCATATGCAATGATGCGCTTTTCATGCATTGTTTATAAATAAGTTATTAAGTTTCAATCTGTTACATCTGCTTGATGGAGTTTGTTGTGTTTTGTAACAGAATATTTAAGAAAATTTAATAAAATCGATCTTATCTAGAAGCCCTAATGCGGATTGCATCAAACAAATGCTATTTGTTTTCTTCGGAAGGTATATGCACAAATTTAATCCCGGCACAAAATAAAAAATGCAAAAAGTCACACGAGCAAGGTTATATCGCCGTCTCTAGAAACACAAACAGCGAGAGAGCTCGGGAGTGCGTTGCCGGCTTATTCAGAATTGTAGCCGTATGTTTCATTAATAATAGTGCTTAACTATGGAGGCTGAATTTTAATTCGAATTATCGTAATAGTCCACAAAATTGGCAAGAAACTTTGTCATATTAAATATTGCCTAAACCTAATGTACTAACTTTAAAGGCTAAGCCACTTTAACTCTATAGTAAGTGCACCTAAGTAAATAAATTCTAGCGTATCCAACGAAGTTTCCATCTAAATGACTAATGAGAATGGGTCCTTAATCCAACGCGGGCGTTATCAAGTTATTAACTCACCCAAACGACGGAATGGATAATCACCTAAAATTCAAATATACATTATCTCTATCAGTTCTTATAAGGGAAAATTTATTTGTATGCTCTCTCATATTTATTAGGTTAGTAAGTCATAATTTTAAGGATCATAAAATAGCATTTGAATACTTTATTATAGTTTAGTTTTATATTTGCCATTAAATACACATAGATTTAAATCGAATTTTGATAATTCGCGCCATCTATGTAATTATCGGAAGTTGGTTTGTTTTGTAACAATTTGTTTCTGAACGTAACATTGACTAATGACGTTGACAATATGAACTATCTGTTTTCAAAATGAAACTTCAAAAATATAATTTGAAAATTGACTAATCAACATTTTACACAGTACAAATTACAAGTCAAATATTTCAAATTCAATATTACACTCACGTTGTGCAATTTTTATTTAAAAGATTACAGTAACAATTCATGTGTTTTGTGTACCAAGTGAGAAATAAGACATAGCTTTATTAATTTAAATTCACGGACGAGAATTTCTACTGATCTACTTCAACATGCGGCTTGTTGATTCAAAGAAGTTGTTTGAGCTTCAAAACAAACCTTTGAATATTCGTAATATATGCATTGTTGCACACGTGGACCATGGGAAAACAACACTAGCAGATGCATTAATATCCAGCAATGGTATTATATCGCAAAGAATGTCCGGTAAGCTTCGTTATATGGACAGCAGGCCTGATGAACAAGAACGTGGTATCACTATGAAAAGCAGCAGTATTGCTCTGTACCACGCATTCGATAAGAATGAATATCTTGTAAATTTAATAGACTCACCAGGGCACATTGATTTTTCAAGTGAAGTATCCACAGCAGTGAGATTATGTGATGGCGCAATTGTCGTAGTAAGTTATTATCACCTGCTACCTATACCTAATACATAGAGTAATTTAATAAAATAGATAAGCTGAATATTATAGATAAATATTTCTCAAAGTATCTGTTTATATCATAAAATTAAAGTTTAGTTTTTATGTTTTAAATACATATAAAATGAAACTTATATCCTATAACAATCATATTGGAAGGACTTTAAAGAGTTTGGTAGAATACACAAATCTCAAGAACTGGTTTAAATTTTACCGAAATGAGTGTATCAGGTCTTGTTTGAGGGTCTGGTACTCTCTAAATAAAGTAAAATGAGCAAAATCACTTCACAATCCTAGTAAAATAACTGCACTGAATAATTCAAACATAAATTAGATAATTTTTGGAACATTTTAGGTTGATGTTGTTGAAGGTGTTTGTCCCCAAACAAGGCTAGTGTTAAAACAGGCTTATTCTGAAAATATAAAGCCTGTTCTTGTGCTTAACAAGATTGATAGGCTTATAGTGGAGATGAGGATGACGGCACTTGATGCCTATGTGCACATAACACAAGTGTTAGAGCAAGTTAATGCAGTCATGGGGGAGCTATTTGCGTCTGAAGTATTAGAAAATGAAGAAAATACTATAGAAAAGCAGGTTTGACAATAGTATTTAAAAAGACATATTATGCTGAGAATGTAGCAATATGCATAGTATAATTATATCAGACTTTAATGTTAGTTCTTAATTGAATTCATTTAATTATGTTATTTGCAGCAAGTGAATCTGACTACTAAAGAAGATCAAAACTTTTATGACTGGACATCTGCATTGGAAGAAGCAGATGACTCAAATCTTTATTTTTCACCTGACCAAGACAATGTTGTATTTGCAAGCGCAATTGATGGTTGGGGATTTACAACACATACATTTGCAAAGCTATTTTCAGACAAATTAGGTTTGTATATTTTTATACTATATCACTCTGTGCTATATTAAGCTAAAACAAAGTATAAAGTTATAATTATTATAGATATCCATTTTATTTAGTTTTGAGTTTCAGTGTTTTATTGCCTAACTTTAAAAAATATTTTCAGGCGTTAAGGAAGATTTATTAAAAAAAGTGCTGTGGGGTGACTTTTATTTAAATTCCAAAACAAAACGATTTATGAAAGGTGCTCAAGAGAAGGCAAAGAAACCACTTTTTGTACAAGTTATTTTTGACAATTTGTGGAATATTTATGAAACTATTATATTGAGAAATGACAGGGAAAAAGTGCCAGTAATTTGTGAGAAGCTTGGTATAAAATTGACTACAAGAGATCTAAGACATACAGACACCAGAGTTCAACTTCAGTCTCTCATGATGCAATGGCTACCCTTATCACAAACAATTCTTAATATGGTATGTCTGAAGTTACCATCACCAAAAGAAATATTACCAGAGAAAGTTGAAAAACTTATGTGTTCACGGATACGCGATTTTGATTCCTATCTTGATGAAACAAAAAAATTAAAAGAAGACTTCTTAGCCTGTGATATTAGTAATAATAAACCGTTAATTATTTTTGTATCTAAAATGTTTAGTGTCGATCGTAGTTTGTTACCTGAAAACAAGCCAAAGGCTCTAACGGCTGAGGAAATGACATTACGGAGAGAAAAAGCGAGACAAATGCGCGAGGAAATGAAGAATGGTGCTAACACTGAAGCGATCCCAATGTCAAAGGAAACAGATTGTTCAGAAGAAAAATGCACTGAAGATGAGAGGGGAAAAGAAGATGAAAAGGAGGAACATAGTGACACGGCATTTATAGCTTTTGCTAGAATATTTAGTGGTAAAGTTACAAAGGGGGATAAAGTGTATGTGCTTGGACCTAAACATGATCCGTCAAAAATACTTAGCGTAGCAGACTTCAAACTAGATTCTAGTAAGAAATTAAAAGATTTGCAAAGTGATGAACACATCACGTGTGCTGAGTAAGTTTTCCATAAATCAGTGGCTTAGCTTTTATTAAGCCTATAAGTTTGTGTGTTGTTTAAAATACTATTATGTTCTTAAATTTTGTAGTATTGTCATTACTGGAGACTGTGTGACAGTCAGTAAGAGTCATTGAATTGATATTGAAAAGTTATTAATATATTGTCAATCGAAAAAGATTGCCATCACTAAAATCATTCCAATTTTAAGAACAAAAACATTGCAACATTCTACTATTGAATAGGTTTTGTATTTAAGAACTTTTTGGTTTCAGGATAAAATCTCTATACATTCTTATGGGAAGAGAATTGGAAGAAATTGATGAGGCAGTCAGTGGCAATATAATTGGTATGTTTTATATTTTCACTAGAGGGCGTTCATTTCAATATTTTACATTTAATTTTTTGTTAGCATTACTATTTTTTTTAACATAGATTTAAATTGAAATCACAACACTAATTCTATTTTTTTTAGGTATTGGCGGGTTAGAAGAGCATATATTAAAAACTGCTATTTTGAGTAGTAGTCTGGCTTGTCCGCCCTTCAGTGAAATTCAGTTTGCGGCTGTGCCGATACTAAGAGTGGCCATTGAACCTACTTTCCCATCCCAGCTTCCGCTACTAGTCAAAGGTAAGAAAGATTGATATGTAAAATTCAAATCTTGATAAGCCCAGGCCCAGAGTGTTAAATTTGTTATTAGTATATATCCAACCAAAAATACACCTATAACTCTATCTAAATCGTTTTAGTGTTAAATTTTAAATTTTTTGTAACACTAATTCATTAAAATCTACGATTATTTAAATAACAATTACGAATCTAAAATCAATATAGTATTTATATGCAATGTTACAGGTCTAAAACTATTGAACCAGTCGGACTCATGTGTCCAGGTCCTCCTTCAAGAGACAGGTGAACACGTGCTGGTCACTGCTGGAGAGGTTCACTTACAAAGATGTCTTGAAGATTTGAAGTAAGATAAATTATTTGTATTGTGTAAAGCGCCATCTACCGACAGTATGTGTAAACAATAATAATCTGCAAATCTTCAAGCTACATACACATATGTATTTTATATGTTATCAATTATAGGACAAAGCTTAGAATTCCTTAATTTTTATACCCAAATTAACATGTATATGAGAATTCAAGTGAATATTTGTTTGCAGGAATATTTATGCGAAAATTCCAATAACTGTATCTGAGCCTATAGTGCCGTTCAAGGAAACAATTATAGAACCGCCAAAAATAGACATGGCGAATGAAGAAATCGATTCCCAGAACACAGACAAAGGTAACGATAACGAAAAAGATCCGGTTGTGACTATCTACACGAATAATAAACAGAGTAGAATTAAAATTAGAGCCAGACCTCTACCTAACGAAATAACAGAACTATTAGACCAATCATCAGACTTACTCAAAGCAATCTCCCAACACATAAAATATTTGCAAGGACTTACCAACGACACAGAAACTAACACAAATCTACAAATCAATGGGAAAAGTCTATCCGATAGAATGTTAAAGCTCATCGAAGCTTTTATAAACCAACTTGAAACTATTTGTACGAAACTCGGACCGGAATGGCGAGATGTTGCTGACCAGATATGGTCAGTCGGTCCAAGAAATTGTGGGTCAAATTTGCTTTTGAATCAAACTAAGGATTATTGTACTAAATATTTATACCATGATAGGATTTTGAAAGATGATCCAAGGTTTGAATATGAGGGCAGTTTTGTTAATGGCTTTCAATTGGCAACATTGGCTGGGCCATTGTGTGAGGAACCCATGATGGGTGTTGCCTTCTGCGTTGAGGAATGGACCTTGGATAAAAGTGAGAGTGATGAGATGCATTCATATGGACCCTTCTCTGGTGAGAATTTCTTTTATTTTTAATTACTATTTATGACATCTGTTCTATGCATACTCGGATGTATATTTGTTTCCATCATACTAATTTAAAACGTTTGTATATATTATAAAAATAAATTTAAACAATGCTTCGTAATGTAAGTAACATAGTTTTGTTTTAAAAGAGCAGTGTTAATGGTAGTGTTAATGACGATTCAAAAGTGTCTTTATAAAGCCCTACTACGAATTAAGAAATTTTGAGTTTGAGTTTTAAAAAAAATGTTATTCTATAAATTCAAAGTATTATTTAACTAGATATTTTTTAAAATAATAAAAAATTCAGCAGTTTAACTCGCTTGTTATAAAATTATAAACGTAATGGCGACCGCGTTGCATGGAAATGGATATGTGAATAAAGAATCTGTCAATGTCACCTACATTTTGTGTATAGGTCAAATTATGTCAGCTGTCAAAGAGGGATGTCGGCGTGCGTTCCAACTGCAGCCCCAGAGGCTGATGGCGGCCATGTATTCCTGTGACATTGCAGTCGACCAGAAAGTATTAGGTAATAACAATATTCAATATATTAATAATATTTTTTTTTATTCGGTTCACTATAGCGTGCAGAATTTTGTCACTACATGCATATTTCTTAACAGATTATGACATAGGTTACTCTACAACTCTCTCAAACAACTTCTTAAAGTATAAATAACGTGAAAAAGAGAAAAGTAGAGAAGAGAGAGTTTCAGGTGTGTGCATATTAATACACAATGTTAATAATTATAAGGTAACATTTTGTTATTATATGAATACTATCCAAGATTTGACTACTATGTCATAGATAAATACAAATTATCTGTTTGTATTCGGTCAGGAGAAGTAAAACATATTATTTTGTTACAAATTTATTTGTCTGTAATTACAAATATTGCAATTATCTCTAATATTTACAATATGATACGATTAATATAAATAATTTTAAATCTAAACTAACATTCTATAAATGCATCGAATTATATAGAAATGCACTGAACACTTATCACATTGTTTTGTGTACATTTTAAATTCTTAAAATAATCAGTTTTCTGCTTGGCAATGTTGATAAAACTTATTCTACTTGCTCAGTATTTCTAGCATTCATTCACATGCATGTATGCATGGCAGATTAAATACTAATATGGAGCTAAACACACAATTTATCGTTTGATCATAATATTATAATCTACGTAAAAAATATTTAAATACAATTCATAACAATGTTATGTGTGGCCGTCTACAGAAAATTACATTACAAATTTAATAAGAAACCGACTATAGACGAAATTAAAAAAAATGTTTGTATAAAAATGTATACTTTAAAAACATAATAAAAATGTGGGACCTCCGTTTTTATTAACTGATTAAAAATCTGTAGCGTACTACACTTGTACATTAGATAAAATCTTCAAAAACATTACGCACGCAAAAGCATTACGTTAAACGCGTGTTTCAACTCCACTTTATATTAGATTATATTTTATATAAAAACTATTAAATGCAGTATGAACGAGTATTTCACAGACTCAAGGTAATTAACTTATTTCTAATGTATACTGGTACATGAAAGCTAAAGCATTTTGATATTAAACATCTATCTCATGAGAGTGACCACAGATTATGTCTGTTTAATTCTCTTTATTTTTTAAAACAATATTTATTATGTATAGTAAAATGAGTAATCTATTGTATTGTACTCAAAAAACAAAATCAATCAATATATTTTCCGCTACCTTTTCCATATAAATGAAATGAAGGTATGTTGACATTTAAACAATTCACCAGTCACCCTCTAAAGATAGAATATAGGTATTATACTAGTTGTCGTTGAATTCAATGAGGCGGAATTCACTTACACGATACGAGGCCTACTTTGAACCCAACATACTTTTTCTAAACAATAGTTTCTAATTGATCCAATGTAATGATCGAGCTAGTTCTATAACTTTGTACCATGGGAAAGGGGGGTATTCTGTTGCTCGTCTCATACGCGATGAACGTGTTCGCCTGTTGTAGTAATTTGAATCGAGATAACTGTTAGTTTGGAAGCGATTGTACATAGGTTTATCGTAGGAGTGAGGTTGAGAATAGTCCACTTTGTATGTACTGGGCGTACTTGACACTCCACTTGGGAATCTATTCGTGAAACCTGTAAATTATAATTAAGGAAAATGATTTAAATATTAAGAAATATAAATGTATAGTGCACTGTTTTAGTGTCAACTCATTTGTCTAGTTTGATCACAGCGTAAAGATAATTTGACAAGAGAGGAAAGAGTTCATTTACCCATATATCGGTTAATTGATCAATAACGTAAAAATGTTATATACATACCCGAATGGTAGATAATGTTAGGTCGCACGCACATCATGCCATAAACTCTGATGCCTGGCACAGATGCGTATGTAGGCTGGTCATGCGACATAGGTCCTTCTGAAATACGATAAATTTATCATAGTTATTATATTCAAGTAAGAAATGGTTCATTAATTGGCGTTCGGTTGGTGGCTAACATGAAATACTTATCCACTGTAGCGTTCTTAACACATGAGGATCTATGGGTCAAATAGAACAATTGGTACATTTGCATAATATACGCAGTGCATTCTACCCTAAAAATCAGTTGTCGTTATATTGCTAATTAAAACAAATTATACGTTCCATATTTAATTTAATCAATGAACAAATTTGTAGGTAGTTTGAATGTATAATTAATCGTTGCTCGATAAATACAGGTTTCAGTACAACTGGCGTAATTGAATGTAATCGATAATGAAATTCATTTGATAATCTTATAAGCTTCTATCCTGTTATAATGTTAACCTGGATAAAATAACTGTTAAGTTATTTATGACTTCGTTGAACGTTTTTCATATAATTTATAGTTATATGCATACCGTGAAATAACCGTGAATTGTACGATTTATTGCGTAATATATCGTATTATTTTTAAACGAATTTGACATTTCGCGAGTTTTAGTTGCCTGACAGTTGCTCTATGTTAATCCGCAAAACATTAAAAAAACAAAAATTCTAAGCCACAGTATTTTTATTACGATTGTATAGTGTTTTATTATACGTAATGTTCATATCTCAAATTATATAAAATTATTAACATTTCAATTCAATTATTTCTTCTGAATTGTTTAAATTTTTTCATCAATTTACTTTTCCTGTAATGGACAGTATTTGTCCAACGAATTATTGCTTTATGCTACCTTTTGAAATTTCCTTGCGTTAGACCGGAGAAAATGTAATTTTCCCTCTTGATAACAAATTATCGACTTTCCTTTTTAGCACCATACTACAAATACGTAGAATAACATATAGTTATTTTATTCTCTATGCATATAAATGATTTTAAAATGTATTTTCAGTATGAGTAAAAAGTTTTATTTGTTTTAATATATTATGCAATTCTTCCTTTATTTATTAATCTTACTATGATTACAATAATATAATTATATAATTTGAATGATTACTTACTGTGAGTAAGTAAAGTCTATTAAGTATATAAGACTTACCGAGAACATGAGTGTCCGGACACCGGCATATGACTAAATAGTGTGATTTTCCAGTCCTTATATTCTGCAAAGCTAGTAATGACCAATCCCGTGGGGCACGGCACTCTCTCATCTCAGAAACAGCTTCACATGTCTTTACCAAAGTTACCGCTTTCTTTGCGTACTGTAACAATATATGTTAAATCTAAGAAATAATGTTACCGTGAATTCAATTTTTTTTAATTGAACTATTTCGTCACTTTTTAAACGTCATAATGAATTGTATCTAAATGTTCTGATGGATTTACTTTTTGCAAAATATTTGGATAATAGAATGGCGTACTTTTTAATAGTCATGGTTAATCATAATATAAAGCTTAATAGGAAGCTCAAAGTTAAAATAAATGTACTGTGAGCCAACCCTGACAAGCCTACAGCTATCTCTATGAAAGAAAACAGCTTACCAATAATTGCATAGTGAAAATGATGTCATGATCCCACAACATCAATTTCACGATGAAAAATTGTTGCAACAAATGCCTATTGCATTTATAACTGTTAGGCAACTTTATACAATGTTGAATGATGCTTTAGAAGGAACCCGTTAGAATAGCTAGTTGCCGTAATCGGTAGGTGGATTATGATTCAAAGAAGATCAGAATTAGGTTACTGATATCGGTAGTCTATGCTTTTTTTAACTACATAAAACTTTACTACTACAACGTTTCAAGATACTCTTATTAAAGTGTCGTTGCATTTTACAATAGAGCAAAGGAACAACGCCCTCCGCATTACCTCTTTGGTTGTAAAATTACAATAAAGCATAGTATTATCTTTTAAACATTAATAATCAATTCTATTTTCAAATGTACAATATCAATCTCTTCAGTCAGGTTTAAAAAAGGAACATAAATACAATTCAATTTATCCTCTTTGGTTGTGTGGGCGAATTGCATTAAACCATAGATAAATTACCTTCTTTTTGGAATCTGTGGTAAGACGCGTGGTATGCAGGTCGTCCGCGTTGAGGCTTGCCGAGCATGGGTCCCGGTATCTAGCCGGGCAGGCGCACAGTGGTTGAGTGTAATTCAATCTCACATAAACTGCATTACACACCTATAACAATTCATAGTTTAATTTCGGATATATCACTCATACTAGTTTGATTACTAATCAGTAGAACGGCCTTCGCTTATTTGAATCGTTAATTAGCGAAATGGTTCGAACATTAACAAATTTTAGAAACGGTCTTATATTATGTCATTAAAAATAGCATTATAAAAGTATAGTCATGTATCTTGTAGGTTTGGGAAATTATGTAGGCAGAAAATTACAAATATAAATAGTTTAGCTAATATCAATTAAAATTGTTTACTTTAAAACTCCTTTGCGAAAAGTTAGCTTTATCAAATTGAACTATAAAATCAAACCTAAACTGTCCGTCCTGAATGGATTTAAAAAAAAAATCTAATCAAATGTTAATAATAATCTATATAAAATCCTTTTTTAAAAAGTAATTCTCTAATCTAAACAAATGGTATTGCTTTCAAAATAATAAATTAAATATAAAATGTGTAAGAAATATATTGACACATTTCGTTTACATGTTACCTAAATGGAAATGAACAAATCAGGAAGCATTTCAATAAGTTTACCTGTTGAATAGCACATTCAGGCAGCAAATAAATGTGTTGATTGTGAGGATAGTAGTGGTACTTCGTCGGTTTCGCCAGTACTGATGTCGACCCAGCTGGTAGTGGAACGGTCTGAAATGAACATTTCACTTAATTTGACTCAAGTTCTAATGTGGGATTTATTTGTGATTTTATAATGAAAATTAAAACTTCGAAACCATATTATATATAAATCGAGATATTATGAATTTTAAAATTTCTGGTAAAAAGTATTTCTATTTACTTCGTCTTAAATTATAATGAAAACGACATTGTCTTCTATGCTTTTCAATAAGTAATTATTTTGTTGGTAATAATGTCTTTTTATTAGTATAATTGCTTTGCTACAAACACAAAACACATTTCGTTACCAGAGACATAGCTATAACATAAGCTACAATTTTTTTTAAATGCGCACTCCTTCTTTGCACTTTGAATACTGGCAGTTCGTAGGCTCGTCGTATTTTATAAAAAAAACAACAAAAGTATAGAAATAATATTAGTGGAATAAAATAGAATCACAGAATTTGCAGATCTTTACGCGATGCTATGTACAATTTAGTTAAATTTTACATTTTCAAACTGCAGGGCTGACCGCAAGAAAGATCTTGCGATCTATAAAAATAGATTACATACAATGGAACTCGGCAACCATCAAATTATATAATTTGTATTGATAAAACAAAATAATATCGATCAACCGCATGGCGGAACATTTGTTTTTCGTGTGTAAATAATATAACCGTATTGTCCTATATTTGTTATGGAACGAGATCGTTACTTTTGCTCATAATGATGTTAGAAATATATGAAGCCATCGAAAGCTGAAGACGTGGTTATTAATTATCCACACAATGATGGGAAAGATGTCGGTCCGAACGAGGTACCATTCATCTCCCCTCTGAGAATCTTTCCAACTATGTCCTATGATTGAACTCGAGCTCTTTGATCTTTTGCGATCGTAATTTTTCAACCGGGAGATATAAGAGTTAGTATGTTACATTTAAACGGACGAACATATTAAAATCGGGTGTCGAATGCCTGTTTCAAATTTGAATAAGGAATCGCGTCCTGACTTTGGCTGGTCAATTGCTAGTCAAAACAACCGCGCCATTCATTATATATAATACTGTCCGCAACCCTAAACTCCTATGTGACATTTAAAAGTCAACCCATTAACTACTACGAGTTAAAACATAAGATGTAAAGTGAAATACATAATTGCCTTCATAATTCAAAGTAATCTTCATTGATGTTGAAAACAATCGTTGAACGTGTTAACGCCAACACTAGAATGTAGTTAGTAAGCGAAGCGTAACGGTTCCTCCAGCTCTCTAGTTAGTTTACATTGTGCTGCAATTACTACATTTACCCGCTGCGAGGTTTGATTTTGATAAAAATCTCGCAATCGTTATATCTGTACTAGTGACCCGTATCTTGATTGTTGACGCTGTTCACTCACAACAAAACTTTCTTGTACGTGCTCTGGCATTTACTGCCTACACTTGACTTAAACCGGCATGATGGAGCCTATTAACTTAAAGTTGCGTTTAACTTTTGCTAAAAATACTGTGTTCTCAAATAGTCTCGTTTCGTAGTAATGCAATTATTTATGACAATGGGACCTTTATTTGTACTGTCCGTTATTATTTTCATTCGATCTGTACGTTACCATTGAGTGTTCTGATTAACTTTTACTTTTAAAACTGTTATCTACCGAGAGCATAGTTACTTTCTTTGACTTTTCCTTTGCTTTCACCTTATATTTTGGTGACTTATAATTCAATTCCACAGCAATGAATTTCTATAATGAAGCTTAAATTAGGACACTACGGTATATTAGTCACAATTACTCCTTAGTGTAATGAGCGTTTCAATCGAGTCACCTTTGGAGAAATTCTGATAGTGAAATCAAGGTGGTCGCATCCTCCATTCTTCTATATCCACCGGATGTCACGTCCTGACAAGTTGAATGATCGATGTTGTCGATAATCGATAGAACAATACGATCAACACCTGGTTTTTGATGCGTATCGCTCTTGTTTCAAGAAATAATCGGTTTGATATAAATCGATTTGTATACCGTTACATAAGGTCACCCGAGATGGAGTCAGATCTCACGATATGTTTACCTAAAATGTTTATCTTGAATCGCGATCTTGACATGATCTGAACTTCGTGCAACCTGCAATAGTAAATCGCGATGGCAAGGTTCAATGCACTCCATTGTCTTTTATGTATATTGTTAATTATATATCGATACAATTTATATATATACATTTTTTTTAAATACCTTTTTTAAATATATAAATAGTATAACAGTCCTTTTTCATATCCCTTCAGTCTCCTATCACACAACCTTTTCTCACGCGTATCCTTAACATTATTTTGGCTATGTACATAATAATTATATATATTAACAATAGTATAGTTTATTATATTTTAAGTGAGACCTCTATGACGTATAAATAAATGTTTGTATTAAAATGTTTGATATCTTCTAAACCAATGATAAAATTAGTAGGAGTAAATTACAAACCACAGAACAAAATTGGGGCAGGAAGTGGATAGTGAAACTACTGAATCCCTCGAGTTTCGGCTTTGAGGTTAATAGGTAGGCTCATTAAGTAGTCTAGTCCTATTCATATGTTAATAGGAAGTTTGTTCTTCTAATAACTATATAGCGAAGTGAACAAGGACATCTGAGACCCAAAAGCCTTGAAAAATGAAGAGAAAAGAGGGTGTAGCGCCAGTAGATTTAATAATTCTAATTATAATGTGTCATGTCATGTATGATGTACTTACAGAGAGTAATGAACTTGAAAAATCTTGATCGACAAGCGTTAAATATACCATCGACGTAATATAGCTTGCTATGTTAAATTCTATTCAAAAGTTGTTTTATTTAATGGATTTTGACCATTTAGTTTGATTTTGGTATCGTAATAAAAACTCATACATGTTGGATCGAAATGAAAAAGTCTAAAAGCGTTAATAGTAATTTCCAAGGTATATTTGCATGATTTATTTATTGCCTATAGATATCCGAATATCAAATTAAAAGAATGTGGCACAGCTAGCCTATATACGCAGAGAGCAGATCTATAAACCCTTATGTGTTTTTACAACGAAAACATTTTTTTAAAAATCCAATGCATGACGCGATATTGGTATAATTATTAACCAATACAAAAATATTTCAAATCCTAAGATTCCTGAACAAACTTTAGTAGATAAAAACTAGTTGTATTAATCAAGTTTTACATGTAAAACAAGTACCTGATCTACCTCAATACGAATTTATATGCACGTCGGTTATAGTGATTACTTCCGACGTTGGAGCCTATTAGCATACGTCATCGAGGTATTACGGTAGTGTAAATTGTCACTTAATAACTTTGTTATCTCCAACTGTTTGAAAGCATTACCACTACGTGTCCAGCTTGTCCGCGGAATTTCACATATTCTCTCACTTTGCACATAAGAGCGATCGTCATTAGCTCTGTTGCTGTTAAATATAAACGAATATCTTCTTATACTCGTATATTCATTATATTCTAATGGTACTATACATATTTGTTTTTAATTATTTATATCATTTGGTGTATGAATAATTCAAGACTAATAAATGATTAAATTTAAAACACTACCTGCTGTGACGTTTAATCAAGCATCATCAAATATTAATATAGATGATACGCTGCTTCAAAATGTTACGTTTTGTTTATTTACATGTATGGTTTCTTGACTTTCACATCTATATCATCTTATATTTAGGGAAAACATGACTATATTTTAAAACTATGAAAAACATATTTCACCAAAAGATGAAAAGTTTAATATTATTGTGATTTCTGGGTTGATTAGTGCAAATGACGCATTTACTTTATACCTTTGGGTGATACTGGATGCCATAGATAATATCCTTAATAATGTCTTACATAAAGATTAGAAGTGCTCTTCAGTAACCGTGGTCGGCGGGATATTTTATTTAAATTGCTTATATCACATAAAATGCTGTGCAGTTATTATGTGGTTTAATATTAGGGCTGTTAATTTTGCAATCACTATCTGCCGCATCTAGCAAAAGCCTTCGACTTGTTCTGATATAATTGCATACGATATAATGCTGCAAGTCTTGTTTTATTAGTTCAATGGCATGGAGTTAAACACTTGCGTCGATATTAAAGTAGCTTTATTGATAAATAGTGATGAATAATATATGTTAATAATTTTCAAATCTAATAATGCTTATTTAGCGATTTTACCAGCGAAATGTGTGTTATAATGTTAACACCTTAAACTCTGCTGTTTTTATCAGAACGATAATCTTAGCTTAAGATGCTATTGTAATATTACGTTACAAACGATAGATAATTTTGTATTAAATATTCTACGAAGCTTTTACGCTGCACGCTCGTTCGCGTTTGCAGTGTAACCGGATTATCGCTTCCGACATTTTTACTGTAATTATCTCATGCTATTTAAGTCAAGACGATGCGATATAAATATAATGGAAACTGGTTTTATGAAAATATTGTATTTACGATACATAATATAAAAGTCTAGATTGCATTACGCGACCCTTTTGTATTTATTTATTCACACTTTATTGCACTTAAACAGTAGAAGTAGATGATGTTAATACATATAAGAGCAACGGTCAGCCTTATCATTTTCTCTCTATTATAGAATTAACAAAGACATACAATTTAAAATTAATTCATTTGCCAGTGTATCTAAAGACTATTAACGGAATTTAAAGGAAAAAACTCGATACAAATATTGTTTATTATATAAATATTTTAATAATAATAAAGTCCCGTTATATATGTTTTAAAAGTTCGACATTAATTATAAAAACACTAATTTTACATATCTGTTTCATAGCTGCTTTACTATCAATTCAAGTGGTTCTACTTAAGTGTAGCTATTTGATTGATTATACTTTCGCATATAATAACGCGCCTTGTTCTAAAATTGTCTTGTACTATATCAAATACAGAGCCGGAACATTATTTATGATCCCTATAGAAACCTGTTAAACTTAACCGGACTTTACAAGGAAATATTAGTACGTAAATACTTAGCTACGTGAGCTCTCCACAATATCTGCAGGAATTACTCTGCATCTTCCGCTCAATTAGCGTCCAAGTTTCAAAGGATTCTAATTGCTAACTAACGAGACTTAACAATGTTATCTTCGAGACGACTGAAATTCAATTCACGGAAAATGTTAAAGTACTGTGACAATTCTGTCTCAACGCCTTTTAAATGATAATTATGTAATTAAAAATTTATATATTACTATGACATAGATAGTTTTCATTATATACCATTCGCGGGTATGTTAGTAAATACTTTATACTAATAGTGCTGTAAAAAGACTAGATGCTAAAATTAGCAACGCTGTGATAACAACTACCGTTCGTGCTAATTAATTATTTACTGATAGTGCGAAACGTGGCGTAATTCCAATGAAGCCAGGAAAGTGCCTACGTTGGAATGTTTACGAATGACAGGAATCGTAATGTGTGAATTTATTGCCTTAGGGTATGGTATATAAATTTAGTTTAGATATAAATCAAATATTTTTGCTACATGCATACGCGACGCTTTAAGTAAATGTTTTGTGAACATTTTGGTGAATGCGTCTAGTTTTGTCAAAAGTAGTGTATTAGTGTGTGTAAGACAATTAATATTGTATTTATGATAAATATTCAAAGCTTATGACAAACTTTTAAAGGCATTCAAGCCGATCTAATAAGCTTATTCTTAAATACGTAGACATATAGAAATTTTGTCTAGTAATTGTCCTTAGAAAATGAACGACTCGTAAGGCGTTGATGTTTATCTAGTCACGACTAGCCTATGACCGACTAGGTTCCTAATAGTGCCGTTTCACATACAGAGAAAACTGTTATTATGACTTGTCAGACCCTGCCTATTACAATAATGAAGATATTTCAAATGTCTTTGCATTTGTGAGTAGTGAACTTGTGGCCTCTTTACATTATAGATATTATCATTATGGTATCTTTAAGCGTTTTGGAGTCGCAAATTAAATTTATTATATGAAACCGTTTGTAAAGATTCAATTTAGTCAAACGTATTTCTTGTTTTAATTAAGAAATACGTTACCATGACAATGTTAATAGTTCCGTGTAATAGAACTATTATAAGCGCTATTAATCTTCAAGCCCATAAACCGTACGGAGGCCTGTAGATTAAATATCTTCCCTAAGTTTTGTTCGTGTGACTTGGTATGATAACAAAAATGTATTTATTCAGTTCTCGCGACAGATAAGATATTAGAAAAAAATACTGGCTGAAAAACATTTTTATTAATAACATCTAGTAATAATAACCAATTGTTTTCAATAATGAGGAGTAAAAAGTGAAAGCTGTTTATCTTTATCCGGATACATAAATCGGGAAAATTTGCAAACAAATGTCGTAACAAGGGCTAATAATTCAATGCGTAGGAGCATCTATAGACAAGGAAATCTGACTGTAGAAACTATCGCCAAACAACCCACGCATTGTAAAGTCTTCCTACCTTAATAAATGGGCTCTAATAAGATAGATGATAGTTCTAAATTTACATCGTGTGCCACGCGAGCCATCAGAACGGATTCAAAAAATCGTAAGGTTTATTTTCATACACATAATTTTTGTTATTAATATTCTAGCATTCTATAGATAGGCATAGAGTTGTGCAAGTACTTGAAAGTCAGTGAATAGTTTCAATTGTATCTTACAAAACAATGAGGCAGTGGAATTGAAGATTTACATCGTAGATATGCATATTATACCCTTATATTGTGAACATTCTCTTCGATAGCAACAATCGCAAAATGAAAATATTCAAGCGCATAGCGAGAATAGAGCCGATAAGGCGGAACTGATCGTATGTCACGCGCTGGGTACTAGCACCTTCAGATTTTGCTCGGAATCTCCCGTGTAATGAATACTTCGACGATCCGTAATTGCCTTGCGACGTTGAATACGACCCGTAAACGATTGCATTCGATAGAGAATAATAAATCCTCATCCAACACAGCTTCGAATGGAACGTGCAGTTGTATTCAATATAAATCAATCTTTGCAATTGGTCTAGGAAGTGCGTTGGTGTGTAAAGTTCGCATGCTTTCATTTATCATATTACCGTTTCCATCTCGTTAAACATGAAAACCAGCAATGTATAAGAACACAACAATATTGATTAAAGGTAATCTGGTATAAAAACAATGAATAGAAAAAAACCAACCGCCCCGGTTTGTTTTTGTAATGGCGCTGGTGTCAACTCTAGCCATATTCGCTACAGGTCGGACAGGGAAGACATAAAGGGATCCCGTTTTAACAAGTCTTACGGTAATCAATGTCGTTATGCTTCAAGAAACGTTCATTTCAATAGTTTTTCAATGAACTGGTGTCTGCGTGGCCTCAATACTGTGCTGGATAATTTGAATTTCGAATGTAAATTGAGTGCAAACTTCAGTCTTCCCAAAGGATTTAACTTCGTGGATTTAGAACGTTTATTGAGGCTTGTTTGGCTTAGGGATAGGTTTTGTTCAATTTGCGATGCAAATACCAACTTTATTTTCTACAGCCGTTTTTAAAATCAGACTAATTGCAATTTACCTACATAAAAATCTAATGAAGTGGACAGTAATAACTGATATATTTAACATGGATATTTTTTTCGACAGGTATATAAACGCGGGCTCTTAAAGTAGATTTCAAAACAAAATTGTGCAAGAAATAACCATTTATTTCCCCTCTCATCTCGAGTCGGTTCTATAAATTCAAAGGAACATTTCGCGATAGTAGGCATTGTTTTTACATCGTGGCTTGTTGTAGAGAATTTCTCTCATAGCACAGCCATAATGCGCGCATACCGAGTGTATTGTTAGAAAGTACTTTCAATATAAACTTATGTATAACCTATACTTGATTAAGATCTACAATGGATTTTTCTGGTATAAATAAGATGCCCTTTTACTACAAGAGGAAAGACAGCCTAGATGAGTATTTAAAATAAATTAGCACCCGTAATAACCAGATCATAACTGTCAATTATGCCTTCCGCTCCTCACGCTATAATCCAACGTCACCGAACGTCTCATTAATTGCAATAACCGCTCATATCTTGAAGTCCATTACACTTCCCTTAGCATCTATCGCAAACTGGTCAGTATAGCACGTGTAATGCTCTAATGGCAGATCGTGCGTTGCGAACCCTATCTAACGTTAGCCCATAAACTATAGATCGATACTGGTCACGAAGGTTGCATAGCGATTTTACTTTTTTTTGTTCCTATTTCGCATTGAATGTTCAGTAGATATCTAACCAATAGACATCTTAGTAAATCTGCGTGCATCACTTACAACAAATATAAATATAAAGTCATATAACTATATATATATATATATATTAATATGATATTTATTGGTTGTTTTGTAGCGTGAAGCTATGTAAATTGTGAAAGCTGAGAAATATGACATTAGCTAGTTTATTTAATTTAATTTTAAGGCTCTGTCTGTAACGGGTCTCGCGAGTTATGTGATATCACGGTGAGAGACAATTTTATTGTTTGCCTTGTTTACCTTGGATGCAGCAAATGGTGTTTGGTACTTAATGTCTGGAATATATTCATAACTCTTCCAATACGTGGGTGGCGTACTGTGAACATTCAGGCATGTCTAAGCGTGTTCATAGTTTTAATGTGGAATTTTAACATCGTGATTTAAGGATAACTGTTCAGACTCATATTCGAACAATGGTTTGCAATGGCGAAGAGTAACGATCGTGCAAATGTTTGTCGTATGGCCTCATAAAGCTATGTTCAACATTTACGTCGAGCGTAAAATTTATTTTGTGATTCTTACGAGTACACGTCAACGCTCATAACACAATATCTGGTACCTTAATGTTAAGTCTATAAATCTATAGTAAAATTAGCTTCTGAATATAAATTTTACAACATTTTCCAAGATCTTTTGCACGTTAATTTAAAATCAAACTCATTACAGTCTAAATAGTACGAATCTTAATTATATAGGATTCCGAATCAATACTATGTCCGATAGCAAAATTAGACTTGTGTGTTTGTTAATTGTTCTACATAAGGATTTTAAACGTACTATGTTTCGTTATTCACACAATTTCAATAAAGATTCTATAAAAAAATTACAATTAAGACTGATTAAAGCCTGCGGAAATGTATTGTGTACCCAAGATGTTTCAGTCATTATTATTTATAAGTCATTATATTCAGTAGTAAAACTAAATATCTACGTAAAGATAACTTAAAACATCTTAACTAAACAAACGCATCATAGCTGTGGTCATATTGTGATTTATGTTGTTGTTACAGACCGCAGCTTTTTGCAATTTCTAATTCACTAGTTTCGTGCTTAAAGTTGGCTGAGTCTAGTAAATTACCTCTCATGATTACCACAGCTAATGCCTGCTGAAATAATAGTCTCGTCTTCCGCTTGGGCAAGAAATATTTATTTTTAAGGCAATTGCTAGTTCCGTGTTTGCTTAGTCATTAGGTGCATCTGCGTTATTTGTTGTTTGCAGTCAGCTGTCTAAATTGATTTATTAGTAGGCGGTAACAGAATTGTACTCAATCCCGGTTATTAAATATTTAATGATAAAACTTGTTATGAGTACCAACAACACTCCTTTATGATAGGTAAGAAATAGGAGATAGATTTCCGAAGATCATTTTAATAGCCTTTCGTTTCGAAAGAAACATATACGATAAGCCCTTAAAATTATTAGTTGAAACTCAGTATAAGTGAGCTTTGATAATGTTTTTATTATATAATTATACTAATATCTATAAAAAAACACAATTTGCAATCATGCATTTGCATAATACTCGGGAAATTCAAATACACGGTTGTAATAATGCCATATAATGAGGCATATTTGCAATCATGCTTTTTTGCTTTTCCCTGTTGTCTTCACTAGTGTGGTTTAATTAAAGGCAAATCTCATTTAAAAATCTTAGCTATTGGCGCTTTGAAAATCACAAGAGACTTGTAAAGAAATGTTTGGTTCTTTTTCAAACACATTATCTTTTGATGGTTTTGTATATATACGTAATAGACGCAATGAAGCTGATTATTGTCTCAAAGCTTAGAAAGTACACGTAAAACAAAACCGAACGAGTACTTTGTTCTTTTGATGAATCAGTATTTGACGCCAGAATGTACTGTGAGGGCTGGTATTCATGTGAATAAAAATATCGACTGATATAATGTTAAACAGAAATTTAAAGAATTACGATACCTTATATCGGAAGATAACATTTTTATTTTCGATAAACCTAATGAATTTATCGAATGATTGAATTAGACCGTTTTAATGATTCAAGCACATTTTAATTGAAATTGTTTAATAGAAACATTTCTTTTCGTTGTGTAAATCACGTTGCAGTCTGGTGTCTAGCTAAGTCTTATTAAATTAAGAAGCGGCTGTTGATTGTATCGGAAAGACTTTATAGAGACAGTTTTATCTATAACGAAGGCCCGTTGGCGCGGAATATATTGTGCGTATGAAAATCTTCAAAACACTGTCTCACACTCACTTTATAGCGAATTTCTTCACATAAATTTCAAGCTATTTGAGAATTATTCTAACGCATATATTTTTCTTTAAACACGCCTGTTACTTGTTACTTTGGACGACAGTTCAAAAGTCATAAGTATCTTTTTTATTTAGGAGCCATTTATAAAATACTTTACATTTAATGAATACATTATAAAATGTGAAAGGGTTCCAGCACGTACTATCATAACCTAAAGTTAAAGTTCAACAATGGCTTTTACCATTATTGTTTCCAAAATACTTTTTTGTAAACAAAATCTAATGTACATAAAAAGGAATGTTTACTTTCTAGCTAGGAGATCGCAAGTACGTGTTTTACGTTAATTTAGTCGAACATTCGGCGGTTCTAGGCGACCCACTTCTTGCTGACGTGTAGGAATTTGTTCTAGATTATTAAAACTTTGATATTTCAATATTGGCTGCGGTAAGCAAATATTGATTTGATAGATTAAATCGTGATTGGTTGATAGCGAAATTTGATTTTACTTTAACAACCGCATGAAGCCGTTCTTCAACAGCTTATGGTTACTTCAGATGTTAAATTGAAAGCTTATTTAAATTAAGCTTTGTTTCTTTCTAAAATGAGTAGCGTGATTATATATGACTTAGTTTTTATTAAACGATTCAAAATTACACAATAATACTTGATGTAACGTGTTCGGTATAATTATTGAAAAGTTGAAATTATTTTATAATCACTAAACGAGTTGAAAACTTATACTTTCTTTTACGATTCGTTTTATATGTAACAAATTAAAAAGTAATTACGACTGAACAACAAATTTAACAGATCTCTGTATTATGTAGTGAAAGTGCAACATTACAGTAACTAAAATGTAAATACTTATATGGATGGGCCGAACTTATCCGAAAGGGGCTGATCGCATTAAAATAGTTGTATAAAAGTAGGCGTTGCGCAGTAGTAACAATGTATACATGTTTGGCAGAAGTCGATCAATTATAGGCATATTTAAAAATTGAGGTATAGTTTTATACTTAAACTTTCTTAAAATTGATGACTAATTATTATATTATTTTCGTGTGTTGTCATAGTTTTACAATATGTGTATTAAATACCATCGTAAATTATATATACGATACAATACATAAAACTAATGTCTGATCTACGAGAAGTTTTAGGTTTTTAGGAAATATGCATAGTTACAGTATGTATTTAACAATAATAAACTGTTTGAGAAAATTCACACTAAATAAAGGTACGTGAGCTCACGTTTCAGTATTTACAGACTCAAGCAAACATTTAGCTATCCATATATAATGGTATTCAACTGTTTTATCCACAGTTCATACTAAATATTGACTGAGTATAAACACTTTATATCTAATTTGCCATTTTATTTCCTGCACAGACTACAACTGATTGGTTATTGTACTTTAGCCTTTATTACCTGTGGGAACATAGACTTAGTGCGTTGAACCTTTGCGTTTTTCTGCACGACAACCTTGAATGACTGCTTTTTATTCCATTAACATGTGAGGTAATTGTGCATTTCAGATAATAACGTAATATGACAAGGGCTTTTTAGTTTGTATGAAAAAAGCTTTTTGAATAAAAAGTCACAGCGAAGACAAAATGGCTCGGAAAATTCTTAACTCTTTTATTACTTTGATATACTGCTTTCCGCGATTTATTGGCTCTACATAACTTTTATTTATAGATTAATAGTATCTGCAGTTTAGGTCATAATTTAAAAATATCCGTATTTTTTAAATGCTTCATTTAAATCATTGTTTACAACAATTTAGCTTTATACGCCAATTTAGATTTAAATGTCAGTGAAGATTTGCGTATTTTTTTTTTTGCTTTTTCAACATTGCGGTTTCGCGACTCGGTTGTCGTCTTTTTGCAAACTTTCTGCATATTATCTCAATTATTCGCTTCAGTACCAGCGCTTTTTGCATTGACCTTATTATAAGCAACTTTTAACCTCAAAATGTTACGTTTATCCCGTTTTCAAAGCTCTTGAAATTTAGCTGTTTTCTTGCAGTGACCTAGTTAAATGTAGACAATATTAATAAATATTGTAGACTATATTTTGGTAAAACATAGCAATCAAAAATTAAAAATTACAATACTAATTTTTTAAACACTTGTTTTATCCACGCCTAGATCTTATACTAAGACTTAAACCTATGTATATAGCTACTGTCTCTATGTAATTTCATGAGACGTGTTTCCATATATCGAAAAGGTCATCTAGACGAACTTGAAATCCGTAAGTCATTTAAAAGTAGCGAGTTTGAATGTGTGTCGGTTCATTGTAGGTTAATGGGACGTTGCATCGCGTTGCACTTTCTTGCAGTTGTCTCAGAGATGATGATCATCGCACGGAAACTTTGAAATTGGAAATTATCTAATTTAATATATTCATTTCAATTTCCCGTTGATACTTATATAAGTATCCATATAATATTATATGGATGAAACGTGGGTAATAAGCTCTTCATTAAGCACTAGAATAAAACCTTTTTGAAGCTTCCGCAGGTATCATCATGACATATTGTCATCTTTCAAATGACTGCAAAGTAGTATTAGAATTAAATAATTAGCAGTGCAAGGAAATATTTCTTCAAATGATTAGCTCAACACTATATTAGACGCGTTAATTGCGCATTTTATTCCTTTGATATAGGCCCGTTAATTGAGACTAATTGCAATCTAGATAAGAATTCCTTTCCCGACGAGGTAAAAGCTTCAAGCTAAAGGTTAAAACTTTCAATAAATAAAACATTATGTGAAGCTTTAAAGCAAGTTTATAATAAATATATGTATGTCGTTTTTTAATTTTATATTTCTATAGTGAGCATCCTTGGTGATTTATCAGGAAATCTTGGTGAATATCCAGTAATTATAAGCAATCTCGGTTGTGAGAAAGATTCCTAAGCAAGATGCCGTTGAAGATTTTCCACATCAAGCATTGAAATTATAGATTACAGATAACAATAAGATAATTTGTGCCCCGCGCATTCTCACCTTTCTGTACGGAAATTGGAACTCAAATTATTACAACTGTTATAACGTATGCTTCGATTTTAATTGAGAAATTATTGTATAATTTCCTTTATTGTTAATCGTACTCAAGCAAGGTGATTTTGTTCTCTTCGAGATAATCTGATTACTGTTAACTGCTGTTACCTAATAAAAATATATTCAAAAGTATGAAAGAAACATTTAGTTTGTGACATATTTTGAAAGCTTTAGGTAATAGGGGGTTGAGATTTAAAACGACTGGATCAAATCAATTTGAGATATATATGTTATGTATTATCTTATTGGGTGACTGCCCAAATACGGAGAAGAAAGTAATGCTACAATGTATCGCGTACGTCTATACAATGTTTAAATAAATTTATTATACGCTCTAACATTATTTAAAACACCTATTGACCCCTTTAATTTGCCTCGTACTAAATCTATGTCCGTAATCTTGTTACTTCCGTGGTTGTTACAGTAATTAACAATTATTTGCGCAGCATCGCTATTGATTAGAACGGGCTTTGTTGTCTGTTGTTTAAGTTACATTTGCACGTCTTCGATAAATATCATTTGCTATTGTTTTCTCATCATTAAACATCGTCTTATTTACTCTCTAATTCGAATTGCGGTTATACGATACTTTCATTTGTGATTTTATCTTTATGCATTGTATTTGATAGTTTTATTACCATCACTTATGACGTCACTGCCTCCGTATTCTTCTGTCCGTGTTGAGATTTATTTAAATTTATTTATTTACGGGCGAAGCCAAAAAATCACATACACCAAATTGTAACGTCAATTATTCTTAAATAATCATGTACAAGCATCAATCAATTGTAATTTTCTATGAGGGAATAAAGCAGTTACCATTATTGAAATTCCAGTCGTTCGTGCTAAGTACATTTGAAAGTTCTAGACTAGACTTCTGTTTGTAAAAATTAAGTGTTATATGACTTATTAAGGAAATGTTTGACCGACTCGAGACAATTCCTTACCGGGAAGGACTGCAGTGGCAACAATATCATATAAAATGCGTTATCTGTAATATTTCTGCGATGGTGTTGTGTAGTTGGGCGTAACGCATCGTTTTGTCGGCTGCTCTTGCCGATACGGTCTGAATGCTATACAATATCCGTCTAACCTTTGGTTTCGACTTCTAGTTTTCTTCTCGACGGGGAAAGTATGGGTTTTCTATTTCCACATGTAAATTAATATTGCTTGCATTCGATTTCTTTGATTGTTCAACCATGAATAGGCAGAATTATTGCATTTATTTGTTTATTTTATTAAACATTCGCAACGCTATTCGTGTTTTATCTTACGATGGTATTTTTTTTAAATTTAGACGATAAAAGACTGCGAATCACTGATGTACTGATTAGAAAACAAATGAATGGAGGAACAACACATTGGCTCGCGATACACGTTAGTAATTATTACGTCTGATTTAGACTTTTAAATTATAACTTTTAATAACGCAATTGTTTTTAAATCCATTTCTGTTTTTTATGCAAAATTCCAGATTATTCTGCTATTTACGGTTTTTTAAAACGGGATGCTATTGATGGCATCGCCTAGAATGATTTTGACGAAAATCCATATCAAAACTGTAAGATTCACGAATTTTTCAATTGTGACTTTAACTAAAGGTGATTCTGTATTTTCTTGTTAAATTACGACGGCACTCAAAACGGTATTACAATCGTTGATGGCTTTGTACAAAGTGGAATGTTTCTGACACGACAGACCCAGATCAAGATTAATTCCTTCCATCTGATCACTATCTAAGGGGCTCGTAACACAAACACTATTTCTTACATTAAATACTTAACTCTTAAAATTATCAATTACAACATTGTTGATATATTTTTAAAACATCGTAAAATAAATAGTGTGCAATTCATGGCTTAACAGCCAATAAACTTGACGACAGAGTCAAGTGCGAAATGTTGCGGTTTGGCTCAAATTTGTACTTTGAAATGAGCTTGCCGTTAGCGTTCGACGACACAGCCTAAACCACAAAATGTCTACGTGTCTAACGCAAAAGTTTATATTAACCAAATATCATGTTATCTTTAAAATGTTAATACAATACAATATGGTATTTCGAAGTCGTAGATGTATGTATTCGTGTGTAAATAAATTAAAAATATTCATAAATAACTTTGAGTAAGTTATCTGTATCCTAGTTGATTTTACAACATGTTGTTATGTCCCTCATTTTTACAGTAGTGACATTTTATGGAATATATATTTAATTGTTTATTTATAACATAAAGATATGTAGACTAAAACTGGAAAATCTCGACTAAGATCTATTACAACGTACTAGTAATTAATTCCTAATCGTGATTAAGGCTAATAAGTGTTGCTATAACAATATAAACCAAGTTACCCGTTCAAAATAGCGTTCCGTGTTTCCGACACGGATGGTTGATGTCCTCACCTGTCGCGTCCCGTTACGAGATTATCTTCTAAACCGATTGCATTTACGCTATATTATATGAAAATAACTGCAATAGTATTTATTGCAAAATATATTGCATAGGGAATGACAAGTATGATTACCATTACGTGCGTTGTTTTTGTGCAACGTTATGTTATAATAATGACTAGGGCTTTTATCGATATTCTTTATTGAACTGGAATAAGCTTTTTACTATCATTTCTCATTAGTTGCACTTGTAATAGCTTTGTCATATATAGTGATATTATATAAATCGTTTAGGTTCCGATTAGCGAACACGCACTGTGTGCTTTTGCATATAATTATTTGTATTCTAGTTTAAAATACAGAATAGTCCTAAAATACTTAATTTGTTACCGGACCTTAATATTAACTTGAGAAAATGTGCAAAATAATATTAGAAAGATCTCTCTGGAGTTATCAACGTCAGAGCTTAGCAACCAAATCCGTACCGCTCCACCGCAAGGCAAATTGCTGTGATAAAACAATGTTTTCACCCGTGCTGATGTCATTAGGTGTACAATAACGTTTCCACTGTATTTACATCCATATAAGGCCGAGATGAAATCCGTCGTGATTGGTTTGTGATCTCACGGTGCCGCGTGAACTACGAGTAACGGATTACTATAACCTTCTGACATAGTTACTATAATTTCTGTACCAAATTGATTCCCCACAGTAAACCCTACCTTTGCATTGACCTATTCGTATATTGTTTGTTTGGAACGGATTTAAAAATCCATCGATGTGTCCGTTTTACTTTTTGTTCTTATCCGCGCTGTTTATTGTCTGTGTCAACAAGCAATTACAAAATTTTCACTTTCCTAAGTATCATTGCAGTATGAGTTCTTTACACATTTTTATTGTTATATTTTCTTATTATAGCTTCATTGGAATGATTCACATAACTGACATATTCAATTACACATCGGTAAGTGTTTAAATTGTGCGAAATTCATTTACTAAGTGAGTACACGTCCACCGTGACGGCTATATTAAGTGAGCCCAAGGCGGTTCTCGTGTTACTTTAAACTTACTATCACTTAATTTATGTTTAAATTGTTTAAGGATTGAGGTTGTTCACAGTTCGTAAACGTTGTTATTTACTGTTAAAAAGTTAAATTATTAATTTAATTACGTTTTTCTACGTTATCGTTATTAAATTATAATTTAATCCGAAATGTTGAAATTAACATAAACTTGCAGTACGTTATCCAAATGTAGACAATCAATATAAACGACAAATTGCGTAAAAAACAGAATTAGCACAACTATAAGGCGGCTTGCATTCAACTATGTATCTGAATATATTGCTTCAATTTTTTTTTAAAGTTGTATCTTGTGAGGTCCTATAACATCATCTTTAATATACATCCATACAAAAAGTGCCGCGTCGAAGTGATTCTCTCCATTTCACCAATAAACTTATATTTTTTTACGAAATTTCAATTAAATGACGGGCGCTTTGAATCAAGCCCTTCAAAAACTTGTAAACTCTTGCGTTATTTATACTTATAAATAACGGAAAATGGCTAACGGAATATAACAAAAACATGTGTTTTTATGAAGTGATAATAGTCTGATTTGAATATAAATCTGTATGAAATTTCAATTAAACGATCGTATACAAACTGGCAGTTTGCTATTATACTAATAACGGAAAATTACAAAAACTATGCGTTCTGTTTGATTTGTACATACATTTGTCAAATATTACTTTTTCTTGTTGGTCAAATCTAAGAGGTCTAATGATTGTACGAATATAATATTTCTATATTGAAAGCAAATATATATAATTCGGCACGTTGTGAAACAAACAAAAACATCTCTTGCACAGAAAAATACGTTCTTTTGAATAAAACGAAAATTTGAAAACTAACGATGTCCAAGAGTAAAATAGGGTTTTTATTATTTATTAATTCTCGTTAAAGTGTAGTGAGTGTATATATATTACCCATGATAATTACCAGCCGTAACTTACTCAGTAAATTGTTAGAGTTTCATTAATATTTATTTCCTACAATTAATACTAGCGTTGTGCTTAATTAATCAACCATTTTTAAAATACTATGCGAAAAAACATTACCCTTATAAATATGCGTCTCGATTATGCGCTTAGTAAATCAACAATAGAATACATGTTGTTAATTCAAGATCAATAATTGATCAATTTATGTATAAACGGTACATTTATGTGTAGAAAAACATATACGGTACGGAGATATATCAAAAAGAAATAATGATTTACTTGTGTCCTGGTATTTTAAGGGGTTTATAAGCGTACGATCAAGTCGAAAAATCTACGATAAATGTAGTGTATTTTTATATTACAAGTGTATTGTTATTTTTGCATAAACTATGCGTGCGTCGTGCTCCATGCAAGCGTGAGCTTATGCTAATTTGTAGATTTTTGTTCAAGCGTTTTTCTTAAAGACATTGGATTCAAATATTATTGTAACATTTATTTGTTCAACATTATTTAAGTATATATTATGTTAATTCTGTAAATTTTATGGTTTTTTTTTATTAATAGTTTTGTACCTCCTGATACTATTTACCCTATATGAGAAACCTGTGACAAATTTTGTATGTAATATATTAATTATTGTTAGACATACTTCCAATATTTGATTTATAGTAGAATGTCTGGTATTTACAAAGTATTACAAATTTAAGAAGCCTACAAAGCCAATCAAAATAAAGAATATTTTACAACGTTGACTCCATTTTCAAGGCCTCCAGCAAAAACTGAAGAACAAAAACGGTTAACATTCGATGCGCTCGGTGAAATCTTGTAAAGCCGTGAACATTATTCCCAATCAATTATCCGAGGTAAATTGAACAGGGGATGACAAACGCACCATAATGTTATTATGTTTATTCAGTACAAAAGGCGAGAAAGTGTTGGCGATCAAATAGCCATTCAATCATGTGAGGCACAATTTTACAAGTGGCAACTCATTAAGTAAAATGAAGAGGCTGTTTCTTGTACGTCACTGTTTTTTATGACCACAATAGCATCAAAGGTTATCAGACCGAATGGACTACAAAAGCTTTCACCGAATTGTATGCATATTAATAGTTACACAACGTTATGGATTATATGTAATTGAAGTAATTGCTTTATTTTCTAATTTTTTACTTATTTCAGCGTGTATTGTAATTTTATATTTAAAAACCAATCAAAAGCATTTAATACTAAGTATTATCAAACATACTTCCTAAAGTGACACTTAACGTAATAAAGTGTTTCGCTTTGGTCGATAATAAATTAATTAAAGGTGTCCTAAAAATAATTCGAACGTATGCTTAAAAATTATTTTCTTTAAATGTTATAATTTATTAAAAGAAGACGCTCAGGAGTCTCGTCGAATCTATCCCATTTGTGTCCATTGTTATTCTTATAAACACTCCATCTTTCATCTTCACATACACAGTGCTTTGAATGTGCTTTGAATGTGACATTTCTTTAGAAAACGAACAATTACTTCTCATCGTAGATGTAATTGTGTTATTTCCTTTCCGGATAAATAAACAAACCATGTATGCGTAAGTACGCTTTGGTATTGCGAATTTCGCTAAACGTGATTTGAATTATTATTTCTTTATTCTGGCTTTAGTTATACGACCCTAATGATACGGATACTAAGACGATAAATGGTTTTACTCAGAATTTAAAATTTAGAACCATATTTTGGTACCATAGAGCGTTTTAGGATAAAAAGCTCCTTTATTATTAAAAAAGAGCATTAGATACGAATTTCTTATCCGAGACATAAGGTATTTTAGTATATTTGAAAACGTTTAGTGTCAGAATTTTTTATCTTTTGGTGCAAGATTAAGTTTGTTATTCATGACATGAAGGTTGATAGACTTTCTTTTATATTCAGACTGCTTTTAATCAAAACATGTAGTCACTACTGCCGTAGTGGATTGACTCACCACACTTCGATTGAGAACAATGTCACGTTTCCAATATCACAACCAATGTCCGATACTGGAACACGGGTCAGTAATATCGTGTACATCCCAATAATTATTTGCGGTGAAACGAGATATTTATTTATCTGTATTTGTATATTAATTGTGTACGTGAACGAAATCTTCTCACGGCCATAAGGCGAAACTTTCGATTCAAATTGCGAGCTTTCATTAAATCGGACGTGCTTACATTTTAATGATTTTACCTTCGTTCAAAATTCACTTTTTAAAGCTATAAACAAAACTACATTATCGTAATAACGCAGAAGCGTATGCCTAAGAGATGAGTGTTTGTTTAAAACTGAATGTCACAACTACAGCCTTGTTATAAGAGGTACTAGAAAGAGGAAATTTTACGGTGGAGGGTCGGTGGAACGGTGGAGCCTATATTATGATAGATACTTCAGTGGTCGTTCATACATCGTTTAATTCAAATAGGTGTCAACAGTTTGTTATTTTTCTTTACAATATTTTTGCCTTCATCCTAGAAGCAAGTGTTAATTACGTGGATAAAAAGAGACGTGCAAAACTCTAAAGCAACTAAGCCAATACTGCTCTTAATATTAGTAAAAATAATGTTTAATTCATGAAAAGTGCGTTGTACTTGAATGGTTTCTCCGACCTTCCTAAACATAAATACAGTTTTCATGGCAGCGTCATTGACGACAAAGCAGTGGGCTACAGTTAGACGGTAGTGAGAGGCGATCTGCCCATTTAGGTACGCAACGGCCACTTTTTGTTACTGATCGTACTGTTTGTCACCGATACCATCATTAAGGCTGCGAAACGAAAAGTGAACTAACTTTTTTACATGTCATCTTTATTGACCTCTTTTTAGTCGGACCATTTCGCCATAAGTGTTACGATTTCAAATTACCAACATACAATTTAAGACACAAGAGTATGAGTGTGAATTCGCCTATTTTTTTAATTTCGAATGTCGCTTATCCAACGAGTTATACAAACATCTAATAGCAAATCAATTTAGATTGCGACATAGTTGAAAAAGTCTTTACAAATGCCGATGTTGATATCTTTTAACAGCCTTATCGAATTATTAGATGGACAACGGTTAAGACTTAAAAAAGGAAAAAAAGCCTTATACCGCTAGCTGACACAGTGGTTCATTGAGCATTTTTCAGTTGAATACTGAGTTACCGCAGGCTATTTTCAATGTAAATCTGTGCCTCTTTATAAACTAAGTACACAAATTTGTGTTGTATAGTTTTTATTTTCAATATAATAATTCTGAATTTAATTACAGGTTATGTATAAATTTTGAACGAATCATATATCGGCAATCGAATACTTTTTGAAATTAATTATCCACTAAAATATTAATGTACACATAATGTATTATGTTCCTATTATCTCGTGAGAGTAACTCTTTAAAATTATTATCATTAAAAGTAAACTTTATTTTATCCTTTATCCGCATATCACGAAGAGAAAGTTGAATTTCACCGCAGATCAAATCAGAACCTTGCGCGTATTTCCGAAAAATGACGTGTGTGATCTCTTTTGTGTGTCTAATAGTTTACGCCTACAGATTTTATCACGGTTCACATAGCTTTTGATGACCCTAGATCAAGTGCCTGTAACGTAACGGTAATACAAGAAAGTAGCAGTATAGCGCATTAGATGTGCCAAAAATATCAGCTGCAAGTCAACATTAACCCGCTTTATTGCAAATAGTTTCCAAGAAGCCTTACTGTATTTTCTCTTTTATGTGACATACCGTATTCCAATCCTTAAAAGGACATATCACCTTTTAAAAGCTAATGCAATTATCACCGGAGTGTTTACACGATAGACATCGAGATTTAAACTGACATTTTTCTCACCGAAGAAAGTCAAATATGTAATAAGTAAGTTATAATTAGAAAAAAAGATAGTTAACCAGCTTGCTTAGTTGTGGGTACCTTTATAGACCGTTCTATTTGTAACCTTCGTAGCCTTCTATAAAAAGAAAATTATTGACTTGATCGCTGATACGATACGGAATAGATATAGATAAAACAACACTTGAATGTTGGTGTGTTAATATTATGTATGTTATATAAATAAGAGTAAATTTATATACATTGTACTATTGCAACAAAAAATCTTCGCCTTACATTATTATAACATATATTATAGTTTTTTAATTAAATATACAACATACTATGTTCAAGCCATATTCTCTTTGAGCTTTCAAATTTAAGAGTATTCGGAATCACCTTATGAATCGTTACTTCATTAGACAGCACCTTTTCATTGTATCAATGCAAAATTGGTTTGTGGCAAAGAGGTGCTTCGGGCAACCGGACGCGGCAAATGTAATTATAATTTATATGATAATTAATAATTGATGTAATATATATGATAGTATATTGCTTTATAACACTTATTTTTCATGTCATATAGACCGTTATGAAAAACTTGCTTATTGAGGTAAATCGCCATTTAAACGACACTTGTCATGTCATCCTGCTGTTAATTACTTTATTTATGGGCTTCAATTAATATTTAAGCACACACGTCAAGTGTATTTGATTAAAAGCTTAATTAGTTTTATAAAATGTAACAAAATAGGACTACTGAAATTTTTGTACTATTTAATTAATGGTAAACTTATTTAGTTTTGCAATCTAACCTATTTTATTGAAGGTTTTTTTTAAACATTTGTAATCTTCGACATCTCGATTTTAATACGCCAAAACTCTTATATATTTCTGTGCAATGTTTATTTATTTAATTATTTTACGGAAACAAAACACACACATACAATATATAAAAATACAATATTAGAAAAAGATATAATGACAAAAATACAGAGGCATCCTAAAACATGTTTCACATATAAAATATGTTATATACACTGTCACAAGTACAGAATCAGGTAAAATAAATTATACTAACAAGCTGTCATACTCTTGCATAATACTGATTACAATTTTTTGTCTAGCACCACGTGTTCTTTAATAACTATAAACACTTTCGATTACTAATAAATGAATAGGTCAGTTTATATTGGTTTTGACATAATGACATATAAGTTTTATAATGTGCCTATGATTGACATTTATAGTTTAAACTATTTTTTTTTTGTTTCAGGTAAGTTTCAAATTTCGAATACGGTAAGATTTAAACCTCTTATTATATTAGGTACTTTTTAAATAAATTTTTCTCTTTAGTTAAATAGAGAGTTAATAAATTTGAAATCGTAAGAGTATGATTATTATCATATCAATTGAGCTTACATCTAAAGTTTTCTCTAAAGTGCCTTAGTTTCATTTTAACTATAATCCAATCACTTAGTCAAATCGTACTCTTCAAAGTTAATTGATTTTTACCGGCAATCATAGTACCTTTTTTAACTTTCACTTAAATTCACAAAGTACAATCGAAAGGGCTTCGTTGACTAAAACTGATTTTATACCACAAAACAAAAGTTAAAAATTGACCATAGATTGTTAATTAATACAATATTTTAAACTCTGAAGTAAAGATTTCCTTAAATAACAATGAATTTGTAATGAAAACTTATGTCCTATGAAACCTATTCAAACACACACAAACAGTCTAATATTTTATTGGCGATATGCATTGTTCAGTAAACATAGTTTGTCACAAGTGCTTCATGGTGCTCCAAATACATACTAAATGGTCACATTCACGATTTGCTGAGAGTGAAAATGTTTTCTAAGCACATACAGTTAGCATACTTTCCTTGCATTGAAATACATATAAAGTGAAAATAATGTGTGTGTTATCATACAATACGCAAGGTTAAACGTAACGTTATTTTCCTTGTATTTTTGCCGAATACCATTCAGTACATGATTATCAATCTTATTCTTCTAGAAACTCGTAAAACAAAAGGGATATAGCTCCTCTATATCTGTAGTATGTCTTATATTATGGGTACTAGATAAATAAATATATACATATTTATTTACATACGTAACGAATGCCAGGATGTCAATCTGAAGCCTATTTAAATGCTTAATTACCTGTCATAGGCGTAATTACAACAAGCATTCATGGACGCGCCACTAAAGTAATCATTAAAAACCGCTCAATCACGAATGGTTTTATTTATCTCAATCTAAAGTTTAACTCAAAATTAACTCAATCTTATCTTGTATGTTTATTAAGCTCATTGACATGTTAATTTTGTTTGAGGCTGTGTGATAAACAATTCATAGATTTTGTTTGAATGTAAATTCTATTACTGTTTTAACTCGACGTATGTGTAAATTTTTAATCGAAGGGTTTTCTATAGCATTTACTTACTACATATGTACAGCACTTGACACGATTTATTTAGAGTCGTAGACAGGACAGTATGGTACGTAAATATTTTGAATTTCGAACTAAGCAAGATTTCCTTATTCCCAATCCGAACAAAGCAAAAACCAACAATTCGATTACAATTGTAAATACCATAAATTATTCAGTTAATCGAATACAATTCGGCAGATTAATTGATTTCATACACTTTCTACAATAAAATTGTTAGTTTCGCTTTCGTGAAACATATTTGTATAGTACATTTTAATTTATCTTCATTGCACTGTTAACCTACATACAAGGTAACAAAATCAGAACTTTCTTAATTACTGTCATAACTAAAGTTACGATTTTAAACGGTCAAGTGAAATTTGCAGAAATTTAATTCACCGTTTACTGTGCAATTTTAAAACTTGTACTAAGCAATTGTGTGTTTGTATAAATCAATGTTGCAACTGACGTGAGCCGCTATCGGCGAATCTTGGATTACGTATTTCATTGTAAAAAATATTTCCAACAGTGATTGCACTGTTAACCAGTTTTTACTTAACCAAGTCCCGTAAGGCATGTTTATGGACCACGTTACTGAGTTTTTCTGTAACACTTAAGGAGAGGTGACTAAATAAAGGATGACAGTGACATTCCTACTATGTAGGTCATTCTATATATATATTGTTTGAATTGATTAGAAATATAAGTGTATGATATACAATTATATGATTGTATATGATGCCATGATGCGCCATTTATGATTGAGCAAAAAGAGGTTAAAGGATGAATTAATTGAAAAATATAAATTACACGACATTAAACAACCATAAAATATGAATAAAAACGTACGTTCTCATCTATACTTTAAATTGAATCTTGTAGAAAATAACCACAGTGAAACTGTCTGTAAATTATGATTGTAATAGTTACATTATTGCATACATTTCAAAGCAAAATTATCCAAGTTTTTTGTCTTAATAGTATTCGATTTAAGTGAAAATTTAAGGCTTCAATTATAGTTCACAGGATGTGCACAAATAACGGCGTGTCATAGAATTTCCGGATGTTGTAAGTGTATCAATGGCGAACGTACCAATCGTTATGCAATAATGCGGCAATGGCCTTGAATTAATAATTGAGAAGTCAAAGTCGGTCGTCGCTCAGCGGATGTACAAATTGCAACTACGCACGGAACCTGTCCATCTCTTCGTGTTTCTAGCCTGTTGCTTTCATATTACCTATTATTACTGTCGTGTAATTAGTGGCGTATAAATTATTATAATGCGTGTCACCGTGGAAGATTTGCAAGGCTTCTGTAAATTGTTGATGCATTTCTCTGTTACGTTTATCTCTATGCTTTACTTCTAAAGACAAATATTAATTGAAATAAAATAACCATACATACATTTATCAATTATAATATACTTAGTTTAGAGTATTGCTAACGGTCGATTGTAATTTCAAAAAATACACTTGAACAAATTTTTCCATAATCGTTGATATCGGTAATTTAATGATACGGCAAATGTAAATCAGGCTATAACACATTTTGTCCTGATCCATAGACACACATACACGACCCACAATCTGGCACGTAGAGTTAAACCGTAACTTTGACGAGCTGTCGCGAAATAATCACGCACACATTGTAATTTATAATTATTTGTCAAATTTGTTCTTTTACAATGTACGGTATTATTTATATCGGAGTTAAATGTATTTCAATACAACGTATCTCTCTTTTGTCATTTTAATCAATTAATTGTGTAATCAATTGTTAAAGTCTTTCTTTTCTCCGCATTGTCGATTATATTGCCCGCCCAAACTAGAAGCCTTCAATACCAAATTTTGGCAATCTCATTGGCGATACAATCTCTAATCTCCAAGATAGCTTTCCTTATGTGACGTGATCAAAAAGCTCTTATTCGCAATTGTTAAGGAGTGAGTGTTAATTCATTTTGAGAATGATATAATTACGTGGTTGTGTAATATTATAAAAATCAGAATGCGAACGAAAGTAGAACTATAGTTGTAATTGATTTAGATAATGTGATACACAGTTAATTTTATTGATTACTTTTTACGAATAGCGAGATTTGTTTTGTTTTTTATAATGTCAAAAATGCAATATTGGTGTCTTGGTCGTTGAACTCTGAAATTAGTTTAATTACAAGGGATTATTAAGTATAGCATATTAAATGTTTGACAGAAACACTTTCATTCACAGTTAGCAACCTAGTTATTTACTTTCGTACCTAAAGTACTAACTGCACCCTTTCTCTTAGAATCCGTAATATAAATACGACTATCGACTTTCTATCCGTAATGCGTGCTGATTAATTGGACACGATTACCATTGATTCAAATTCCTAGATCGATTTTATTGGCATTTGTAATTACAATTCTTTTATTAACCTAATTTGCATCTGATGTTGACAATATACATATACAATATAATATACCAAGGCCAAGAGACCTCCATAGTAAAGTACAAATATATTATTGAGATCAAAAAATACAACTACGAATTATTTAATAAATAAATTACTTTCTGTGTGAATTCATTTTTGTATTTTACAACTAGAAATGTGGAGCAGATTTTAATTTAGCATATTCGCACTCAGCAATTTAAGACTAACAGATTATGCCGAATATGTACAATTTAAAACCGCATTGTTATTATTTATTTGTTTAATGTTTTAACATTTGCAGTTGAAATCCACAGCCGGACTTTATCGGATGTAGTTTTGCACATAAAATTTTACGATCAGAACGAAATTAAATGATTTGAAATCTTTTTCGGTTTAACAATACAGAGAAAAGTTATTTGTAATGCAAAAGCTACAGCTAAATAGCTAAAAAGTGACGATGCATTACTGATTGGCATTTACAAAATTGTATATATGATCTATCTTATAGTGAAAGTGTTAAAAATACTGTTCGGAAAGAAAATTTGATCGACCAAAGATGGTTTTCAAAATGGTTTAGCGTTAATGAGATGAAAGTTGAGTCTTCGTCTGGTTCTTTTTTGACCATTTGTACCTTTATGCATTTCATGCTTATGTTAGCTTGGGTCGAGAATAGTTATTATGTGAAATATTTTTTATTGGATACTACTTCTCAATATTGCGTATATTTATGTACGGTACGCTTGACAGCTTTGATCATTTATGTATGTAACTCGCAATTTACCTGCGTTAATTCGAGATCCGCTTTTTATATGGTATTTGCTTTTATTCATTGCAGCTACGTTACCATTCCGGGTATGTAAATAAATTAAAAAAAGCAAACCTTTTCTCTTTAGAATATAAGTATAGATGTACAATAGAATAGTTTTAAGAAGATATTTCAAAATGGAAAACCACGTATTCACATTATAATATAATCTTTATTCCTAATTTAATTAAAAACTAGTAACTCGAAATAGAAGAAATAAAGAAAAAAAGAAAACACTTTTATGAGCAGTACGATTACTAAATAAATAAATTATTATGAGATATTTAAGTTACCAATTCATTAAAGAGAAACAAATAATCTTGAGATCTCGACGTCATTTATCATTTCTCTTGTCTATTAATTATCAAAACTTACCACCAAAAATATCGAAATCAAGTTTTTGTCCGCCTGCAAATGAGCGAACCTAACGATTTTATAATTTTTTTAACGATAATTACCACGGTTTTTCTACTAACAACTAATGGATATACCGCCTGTTGATTATTCAGAAGTGTTTGTATGTAAAACTTTTCTATGCTAATTATGAATATTTATCTGAGAGTATTGTGTGATTTTTTTACGCTTACCGGACAATACAATACTACAGTGTATGGTGTGAAAATGCAAATGAATGCACGCAAAACTATCTTGGTCGTATAAAATGTATTATATCACTATTTTATTTCATTGTTAACTTTCACTAAACATAAGTAGAACTTAAAGTGTAGAAATTGTTGAGACATTTTAAACTCGGTATGTTAGGCGAGTCGTGCCAGGATAGTCACGATGATGTTGGTGGGAACAAAAAAGGAATAAACAGTTCAACGCAACCTAATACTATCCCTTGAAATTAAATGATCAAAGCCTTACAAATTTATTTTATGTAATATCACGATTTAATCAATCGCTCATTTAAACTAATCTGAGGAACATAGATTTTAAATTATATTGAGATAATATTTTATTTCGGATAAAATTATGTCACTTACCTCTTTTTTTGTCTGGTCATTGATCTTTACGTGCGTTTGTGGCTTGTCTCTTAACGGAAGGTATCCTTCGCGGCTATCCGCTGCTTCAGTGGTGCTGTCTATAAACGTGCTGGAGTCCATAGTTACTGTTGAAGTTCCTTCTGTTGAGTGCTGATCTGTACTCAGAGTCGGCACAACAGTTTCCTTCACAATCTCATTGGTCGTTCCCAGTATTTCAACAGCAATGGTTTCAGTACTGTCGCTGTTTAAGTTTATGGTTGAGGCAGTTTCCTGAACGAACGGTGTTTCTGTGGTGCGCACAGGGCGAATGGAGTAATGTTTTGTTGGCCGCGAGGTGACCGGAACCTTAGTAGTTGGTGGATCATTTTTAATTGTTTGGGTGACTTTTGTATCTATAGTTGTCTCGGTCGGAACAGTCCTATGGGAATTCTTTTTTATTTTCGGTGGAGCAGTGGCTGTAGGTCGAGGAGCTGGAATTGTGGTTTTAATTTTGTTATGAGATTTTCTTGCCGTAGTTGTCGGACGCTCATTGAGAGTGGTCATGGTTGCAGCGTCGTCCACTGTAGTTTGTATCGTGGGAGGCTGCCTGTCCGCCGGTGGGTCTAAGTTGGATTGTTTAGGGGTTCTTGATGGAGGGAAAAAATAGTCCATAATTGCTGGTGATTTGTTTCGATTGTTTGGGATCCATGACCAGGGATTGAAATCTAAAAGACGCGGCTTTGATGGTTCGGCTGCTGCGGCGATAGCGACGAGCGCGAGGATAACGTACGTAAGACGAAGCATTTCGCGGCGTACGTGCAGCCGCGTTGACGTTCAGAGCGGGACTGCGCTAGCGCATCGGCAGCACCACCACCGTTCGCCCGATTCATTTCATGGGGTCGCGCTGCAAATTGCACGCAGGAAATGCACACGCGTGAAAGTCGATCTGACCATTTCGTATATGAAACCACTGGTGGTTAAGATATACGTGAAAGACATGAACGAATTACGTATTAACGCAATTATAATTGATAGTAGGACTTACATTTTTGTTATGTAAAACTATTTTTATGATTAATAATGCAATGAATTATTATACTATAGAATAATATTGACTATTATTTTAGGGTTAGTAGGTACGTTCAAATATTGTGATCGGTTTCACTGCAATCCGTGTAATGTTCATAGATTAATCATTTTTGCACGCTCTAATTTAGATTCGTCGTTTATTTGCATTTTTAAGCTCCCACGATGCATCTGCTCTACTTAGCTATTGTAAAAATAAATTGTTTATTGTGCAAGATTGAAATAATTGCACCTTTAATACGAAATTTGCAAACTTCATTTATTGGATTTAAGTGCCGGTGTTATTACAAGTTTATAATTTCTGATATTATGGCTAGTGTGCTACACCTACAATTGGTAGTAATGATAAATTACATTTAATTTGATTGGTTATATATTATTGCTTACAAAAGAGTTTCATCTTTTTAACAAACTACTTAATTAACTTTGCCTTCGGCCAAATATACTTTAAAAAAAGTCTAATACTGTAAACCCAAATAGTTCGTAATTATGCTATATCCTGGTGAATTATTTATACTAAAACGTAATACCCTTTCGATCTCGCAATGTGCTGTGAACAGTTTATCTCGAAAGAGGATATTTTTGACATTAACGATATGTAACTTTTATTACTTTTATAACATTTATACTAAAACAATTGATTACAAACAAGCCGATAACATTTTTTTGCCTACTAACACCGTTTGAAAAGCGATAATTGAAAGTAAAATTCACATAATAGCCAAAGTGGACCTACATTTCGATTGTTTCAAAATCATTACTCGTATCCCTTTCACACCATTGTCCATATATTTTTGAGTGTCACGAAGCCACCTTTCTTTTTAACGATCATTCAATTACTTTAAAGAAACTGTGATTACGATATAGAAATGGCTTGGTCAAACCATTGTGCGAAACGCCTAATTCGATTCTACTCTAAAGGGAATTAGCAAACATAAAAGCTCTTTAAAGAATACAACAAAAGTTATTAAGCAATTTGGAGACCGCGATTGTTGAAAAGAGAAATTTCTCTTGTGGGATATTCAAATTTGTTACCCGACTTTGGCCCGACTTTGTTATGTGTGTTTGCAATTTTACATATCGAAAATTCATTCCAAATATCCTTTTAAACTATGTATTTAATTTCCATTATTTAAAAAATAAGCTTGCTATATATGAATGTTACAAAAGATGCTAATCGAAATAAGCTCACAATTATATTTCTATTTGATCAGTTGAAAATGTAAACTTTCACATTGATAATATCTAAAACTACCGCGTAATATGAAGTGGTTTACTCAAATTTTCTCACAAGATAACTCTCTTATCGGCTAGAAACAATCCGCACTGAATGCTTGCGAATTGGACTTAGCCCCGACAGCTTTCAGTGAAGTATTCCTACCATACATTAACAATTGCTATGAGAACTAATAAAAAAGCATGTTATATTTTCTTACTTAGGAGGCTTTAGGATGGGGTAAGGGCTTAAATGAAATAAATTGAATTGTACCTCCCCAAAGCACCCTGACTGAGACTTGATTTACCAATCTTGCTACTTGTTCAGCTTTTAGCTCATGATCAAAGACGTCGGCTACTGTTTTGACAACTGTACCTTGTTGTGTGCAATAGTAGATCCATTTTTTGATCGTACGGTGATGGTAAATTGTTAGGGAACTGTCATAGATGATAGATATTTGATGGTGTCAGAAACTAATTTAAACTAGCGTCACAGATGCTTCATTAGCATGTTTTCTTAAATTAAGTAAGATTTCACAATTCAAATTAATAATAGGTAATATATTTCCAACGAATAAAGAGAGGAAAAAAAATAAAATTGTCGGAGTAAAGGCGTGGAGAGCTCAGTTGATTGTATTTATTGGAAACGTAACCGATTCACATGGAAAGGAAATAACAGAACATAATAATAGACGGGAAGGGATGATAATCGTGCGAATGCTATAAACACTTTTGCTCACCATTCCTCTGTCGTCATAATCTCAGTACCCTGACCTAACAATTGCCTGTCATTATCCAGTGATTGCCGATCAAATCGCCTGATTACTTCTACAACAGGAATTGACGTCATATATTATGTGATAGATTTTTATATAAACACGCGCTACATGTTAAATATAAGTTATTAAGCATACCCATAGGTATTATTAAAAGCTTATATAATAATATTACACTGCCTTTTCCTTGACATAATACTATTAAGTTTCTCGTTTGTCTCCGGAATGGCACTAAAAAGTAAATTTCACGTCAATAGCGCATTTCTACTACGGGAAAATTGATTCCCGGGTGGTCGCCCCATTAGGGATTCAATCATGGAATTGCGTTCGCTGTGTTTTAACATTTAATCTTTTTTCTTGTAATTTTAATTTCAGAATAGGTTTTATCTAAATTACTACATAAGAGAGTTGTATATGTAGATGCAAAGAGATTTTTTCGTATTTTTAATGATAACACAAGTAATTTACTCACTCATATTCGCCGATTTTTAAAACAGGACACTAAGGTCATTTCCAAAAAAAAAAAACATCCAAGCCGAGTTTCTTGTCTGCTTCTTCTCAGCTTGCTTCTAGCGTACGATGAGGCGTATAGGAATTATTACATTATAGGAATTAGAATCTCTTAGATTTAAGCCGATTCAAAATAGGACCTATTTACCTTAATGAATAAAAAGATATTTTGATTTTCACTAGCGAGGGTTTATTTAGCGCGTTAAATATATAAAGATGTACAATAACTTTACAATTCGATGTTATTAGAATTTTTTTAAAGGTTTGGTTTGTTTAATAGATATATGAACATTCTCCTTTCTCTTAAACATACGCATAAATAATATAAATATACCAAAGTTCAGAGTTATTAAGGTGAAATTGTGTGAAAGATAAAGCTACGCTAATGAATCCTAGTTCTGAACCGCAATCTACTCCACTCATACATTTCTTACCGCAGGGGAATAACTTATCATGATATCTGTTTCAGTGAAATTATGAATTCTTTAGAAACTTATCTATGATTGGAGGTGAAATAAATTGTCTTTTTGGACGTTCAGCACAAGCTTTTTATGATTTCAACTTTAAACTCAAGAGCAGTAGTCTAAAATAAGACTTTTTATTTTTTCTGCTTTTAAATAAGACATTGATACGTTAAGAAAAGTGATGAGTGAGGAGCACGGGTAATTCATTACTTAGATGCCCACGCAATAAATGATCTATGAAGATGTTTGCAGTGGTGGCCTAAAGGCTTGTGCGTGCTACATTTAACCGTGATGTCGTGCGTTCGAATCACGGCCGAGCATGTATTTTTCTTTCTAAGTGCGTAATTTACCAACCGCCCGGTGAAAGAAATCAATTACCCAAAATGAAAAATTATCAAGAAACAAATCGGAGACCAATGCTATTATTTTATCCACCCCGTATCGTGTACAGAAATTCATTGAAATAATTATTCACTTATTATATTTTATTATACTCAAATTAAAAATCATACATAACAGTTTATTTATTTATTTTAGTTTTGAAGTAATCATGGTAAATTAAAAAAAAAACAAGCCCGGCCCTGTTCATTTTAAATTAGAATAGTTAATTTTTTTTTTTTTTATTATTTTCAAATATTGAAATCAAACGAAGAAATATACATATTTGTGGGGTTCATCTACTTAATAGCCATTCCAAAATGTATCTTATTCCTCTTATATAACGTCTATAACATCAAATTTGACTCTTATGACTATGTCGTATTGATGCGAAAATCACGAATTATTGAAATGATGTTAGTAAGATTACAGTTTAATTCAGTAAAGTCGTGGTGACCTAACTGTACCGATTGTTTGAATTGTTGTATACCTAGATTTTATGGCATTATGGCTATTGGTTGAACTGACGCGGCCTTAGGTCAAAAGACTAATGCATTCGTCAGAAGTGATTGTAGCAAAATATTGTTTTAAGCACTTCTCACTTATCTCTATGGTTGAAGTACTCTACGTGTATTTATTTTTCGTCATTCACTTGAGGGTTATGAGTCAATTTTACATACCCTTGGCTTACCGGAATTTTTATAAGGTAATTTTACGAAATTGCTTTATTAAAGTAGTGCATTAATGGAAAGCATAGTTTTTCGTCTCTTCGTTATTAAATGGCAATCAAGGATTGGATACGGAGAGTAATGCGCAGACGCAGGAGCTTTACTTTGCGGGATTCAACCACTATATAATTGGTTGTGGGAATGGCCAGTGAAAAAATTGCGTCGGTAAGTTTTTGATCCACCTTTCCCATATAGAATAGTGCATTTATGCAACAATGTTCTCACCTACCTTAAAGCATATTATAGATACAGATTTTGCTAACCAAACTTCACGATATAGTCGTAACAAATAATTTGCATTGAGATGTAAAAAAAGGATATCGCCAAAATGAAATAATCTTTAAGATATTGAAACATTTAATCGTTTTGTGTCAATAATTTAACTAAACCTACATAAAAGGAAGACATACCCCATAGTTGGTATAATACAAAATATTAACATTTTCTCATATTTACATAAATACACGATTGCTACAAGTTAATATTAAAAAGGCAACACAATCGTAAAAAGTATTAAATAAAAAGATTTATAATAATAATATCGCAAACATAAACTATGTCCATGGAAGACATTGAAACAAGGCAACAGTCTTAGAGTCATAACATATCTGAATACATATATATGTCGTAGAAAAACTATAATTCTCAACGGGCTTAGTGGGCGTCATGATAAGGTTAAGTGCGTAAAGGAAAAACACGCAATTACAATAGTATTATGCACTATTATGAAGAGCAGCGGGTTCAGGGCACTGATGTCACTATCAACAGATGCGTCTACGAACCCGCTCAAACGTGATGTACAATGCTTTGCCAAAGACTGACCTCCGAATCCTGAAGACACTGTCACAACAACAAAATGGCGCCTAGAACTTAAAGCGCTCTGATTGGTGAAAACAATAAACGTTCTTTAATTTTTTAACAAATGTTACAAACTATTAAATAATTAATTAGAGGCTTATCAAATAAATTATAATATTTAAACAAATTAAAAGTGTTATAAATTTACTTAAACAATTAATTGTCAATCAACCCATCTATTGCCTTCCTCCGACATACATACGAAAATGATAATAAACACAATAAGCTTAAAAACTTCATTTAACAAAGTAGCTTCCGCCCGCGTGTTATTCGATAATCGTTCAGTCAATGAATTATAACAGTACTAAAGTTTTGCATGTTTATATAGACACGCGGGCGGTTCTTTATTTTATATAGATAATACATAAAAAAAACTTGTCAAGCAAAAATGCAACAAAATATAGCCATCTAATATGTTTTTATATGTTTGGAATATCAAATTTATATGTCCTGTTATTCCATCAAAACAGATTTTTATTTCGCTGCAACACAGATGATCTCTGGGTTGAGCCATTGCAACAATGAAATTCCTTTTCAATAAGTCTAAGAATGTTTCGTTCTTTTGTTGTTTACATAAAATGCACCGAGATACAGTATGGCAAGTATTAAAATAAAAATAATTTAATCTAAACGTTTGGATAGTACTTAAAATTATTATTTACAAAACATAACAGAAACAATACCTATATAATACCGATTTTACTTACATATATTTACACTGAGGTTATCAATGTTTTAACTGGCCAGATATAAGTCATGGAGTTATTATTAACGTGCTGTTCAAAAAAATAAAAATTCTACCTTTACCGATTTGATTTTTGAATCCTTACGATAATTTTGTACTGAACAGGTATTAACGAAGTATGAATGATCAGCATTTCAGTCTTTGTCTCCAACGAACCTGTAGTTATCAGGGGGAGGTTCTGGCATACAGTAGCCATGGTAGGTGCGGATATCTTCAGCCACGTAGGTAACCCCTGGCAGTACACCTGGTTCCGTATGATGTTTAGGGCATGTGTGGTCTCGCGGGCATTGGCATATTGTACTAGCGTTTACTTCGTCTATCTGTTCGTGGCGACGCCTAGCGCTGAATAACCGGCATGGCTCTTTTCGCGAACACCTCAATCGCTGTCGAAAAGTGTAATTTTAATTAAATATTATTCATAACAATCTATTATAACAGTAGTTTCTCATGTTTTTATAATGTATCGTAAACTACATTCCAGATACAAATCGTATAGAAAACGTAAGTACATTTGAAATTCAGTTATAACTCCCTCTAGCGGTGTTTTAGTGTACTATTACAATCAAAGCTACTTACGCTTTGTGGTGAACACGCGAACTGATATTGGTTGCCCTGTTCGCCGCTAGGTGTCGTGTAAGGCAACTTTTTCAGTAGATATGTAACCGAAGACTTTGGACAATGGCAGTTCACTATCTGTTGGGTAGCATTGCTGTCTGGCAGTGAGAATATGGTCCAAGCCGCATCTTTAAAGTAACGGCACTTTGGTAAACGCCTCACTGGTTCACAGGTCTTGTATAGTGTTGTTTTATCGGCGAGAGTGTGGTTATCATCCGATGAGAGATCACTGAAAATACGAAATATAGGTTAGGAATCTACGAAAATATTACTATTTATATTTAAAAACTTTTATGATATTAATTGTTTAGCCTACACACGTTAATATTAAAGTAATTGCTAGAAATGTAAAATGTCCACTTTAACACCGTTATATTCTTGGCCACATAATAACGCAAACCACTTTCTAGTTCCTCTATAGAGCTTTATCTTACTGTAATAGTCATATAACTTAGAACATAGACTAAATACCATGCGCCAGGGTCTCCGTGATAGTGCAGTCTTAAAGTGATTTCACTTAATGTATGACAAATGGAGTAACACAGATATCTTATGATTCGAACACGTAGTGGTATTAGATCTATGAAACAAACTTTCACCTTGATTATATATATAAAAATGGTAGGCGATAGCCTAGTGGCTAAACACGCAATACCATGAGATTGTTCGTTCGATTCTTGTATAGATTTTTGTATAGCTGGCTCGTGTGCTGCGGGACCCGATTTATGTACTGTCTATTTAAGTATGTCTGTCATAGTTTTAGATTGTTATATAAGAATGTATTACCTAGAACAAGGCCTGTGACCCAAACAACGACATTTTCGTTCGATCCACGGCTGAGCTGAATCATAAAGATCGACTTTACTGCATACTTGTCTTGCTCTGCAATCCGGCAAATCTTCCTCTGACACCTGGAAAGAAAAAACGTTAATGTGACAATATATCGGGAATTATTTATAAATATATTCAAATTTATATTAAAATAAAAATTAAATGTAACAAAAGCGTGTTCTTTCTACTACTACTACTATAAAACAGCAGATTTGTTAGGACAACCCTAAAAATGTCCATCAAATAGATTCTAAAAATCACCTAGTAAGTTTCGGCTTAAGTGTTTATTATATACTAAGAATATAAGAAACACAAACCTATGAACCTATGTCCCGTTGTATGAAATAGCTATTAAATGCTTCAGTAGTTCAACAAAACGAATAGTTCAGTAGACTAACTATAGCCATAAAGTCGTGGTTATCGTGGGAGAAAATTGTTTAACACCTGCTTTAATGATCGTGTATCCAAAGATGCTAATCATAATACTGTACGAACATGTGTTCCATTGAAAATTTTTTTCGCGGCGAAGGACCATCGGTCGTGGCCTACTTCCGGCCGGAATTACCGGCGACCTGTTGACTGTGGGAATTATTTTTTAACGCAAACATAAATCAACCCAGGGCTAGTTGTAGCGGACGCAATCCATAATTTTTAATATTAAAAATTATAACTGCCGTTTTTATTAAATTTTTTTCAATATTACGACATTTTCGGATACAAAATATGAATGTTGTAAATTCTACAATCTATGATTGTATAGTAGACATTTTTGTTGTGAGCGACAGCCCTAAGCCCTGTTAGGGGCGTGAAAACATTTTTTGTTGTTCCGGATATACTTCCGTTTCTTGTGCGTTGCGATGTATTTCGCGGAAACTGCCTTGAACGGATCAAAAGCCGGATATAGCCCTTTTGTAACGAAAACAAAAACACAATACATGGTTTGTTGAGTTCTTGACTCGAGAGCCACCTGCTAATTTACTATTCAATGGATTTAATGCAAAACAATAAGCGTATAAATAAATCATAATGTTTAAGTGCCTTTAACGGGGCTTGCATATCGCGCTGAATTCTAATTGTATTTATAAGAAATGCGCTTTTTAGACTTCAATGAATATAAATGGAGGTTGACAATACATCAGTCATTTTTATTAGATGTTTTGAATACTAAGTCTCAGCCATACTTAAATAATCCTTTAAGGCGGATAACATAATCTTAATCATAGAATGAAAAAAAAATTAAATTTAAAGTGGTCAACTTTAAATGGCCCTATTGGTTTACGATGTTATAATATTTTACTAAGATTAGTATATGAGTTTTTATTTTAGGCACATTAAAAAATATCAACGAATGCCTAACACAATATAAAAATATTATTTCAGCATAAACAAAAAAAAAGTATTAAACCAAGAAAAATAATTTTATTTAACACAGATTTTTTTAATCGATCTAGTTCTTGACATACTTTCGTTTGACCATAACACAGGTTTATTTTATAGATATTGATAAATAGATTATGTATTGCGTGACTTATTTAAGTATTTAACATTAGTTTTAAGATGCCCCTAATATATTTTAACGTAATTTCACCGTTGCCCGCTGGCAACAGTTTTACAGCACGATACCTTTGGTGAAATAAATATAAATTATAAGGGTGAAGATTTAAACTTGGAGGCTGTGCAATCTAAAATGGATTTACATGAGATAGAATAAGATGCCTTTTTATGATTCGAGATGATTCTCTTGAGCGAGGTACAGAGGGAGGGGTATCCGGTGTGAACAGGTGCGCACACGCACCTATAAAAGATTGTTCATACAGTCTGAGACGGCATGCTGATTTTGGATAATCTTCAACAATTTGCTTATAATATTTAGAACGTATAACCAACTTTAAACGTGTCGTTTTATGTTTATTTGTATTTTAATTGTAAAAGCAAAGCCTTCCATTTGGTTTGCTACCGCTTGCTTCCTATTAATTTAACTCGTAACTCATTTTACTCGTGTGTATGTAGCCTTATAGTTAACTATGACCAAACGACCTTCCACAACCTTCGAAGGGCTATGTGGGCACACGCCTCCACTATCTGCGTTTTTTGTATCGTAGGTGTAACGGTTATTGTTGTTTAATTTTACATTCTACTTATTTACATTTCATAAGGTCGCGTACTCAAAAACTATGCGTTATTTGTGTGTTAGTTTCTTTTAATTCAATAAAATTAGTTTGTATCAATTGAATTTAAGATAAACTAAGTTGAATTCAATCGTAAAATATCATCATGCCATTTGTAACACACTTCAATGTTAAGAAACGCTTGTGATTTGTAAACAATTCGTTTAGACTTTCTCGATATTGTTTAATGGGAAAACAACATCGTCACATTCAAAATTGTAAAATATATCTTACACATAATTTGAGCCTATTAATTTCAATTGTAATGCATAAGAATAATGAATGTGTTTTATTCACAACGCTATACCTAATACGTAGTACAAGTTCTTCGTTCAAAAGACATCAACGGCGCCGGAAACTCATGCGCACGCACGCCATTTAATTAACTCGTCTCATATAACCTCATTGTATGCAATAGGTGTCCAATAACCAGGAATAACATCAATACTTAGTAATATACATATTCACTACCACGATAATATAGTAATTACTAATTGATTACACGTCATCGTATATATCAATTAATTATTATATGTATTTCTTAATTTTGGGGCTTAGAAAGCGTGTTTAGAGGCGTGTTCAAACTTCGTATCAACGGATTTTATATGTATGTAATTACCTACTCGTATCGATACGTTGAAAACAATTTTTCCTATTTCTACAACAATTTTTCATTATTGCTCCGCTCGTTTTGGTAGAAGTGTGATCCTATATAGCCATCTATTTCCATATATAGACGCCAGTTGACATTAGCGCGTAAAGTAAAGCTCTTCAGATAATATTAGTATAGATACACGCATGGATTACATTACAGTTTTGATAAATCTCATTGAATGTACGTAACATGACCGGCCCGCAGAGTATTGAAACACGCCATCTTACGCCATTGTACTGGCATCCGGAGGAGGCATTGATGGTACACGTGTCCTCAATCGGAAACCCCATTCCTCAAGTGTGCCCAACTAAAAAGGATGAGTGGGAATGATAAAAGACGAGATTTCATCGAGACGTTATGCGCAACTTTGTAAAATACAATTACGCTGATATTCTTGAATGTTTATTATTTATTTGTATATGAAAGATGAGTTTTATTATATACATGGCTGTTGAAGTAGCTTATGGAGGTGTGATGTTATGATTTTTATAGTATATTATGTTTAATAACCCAAAAAGCCTTTATTTATAAGTTTTTCAGTAAAATAATGATTGCTGTTGACTTAACGCTAAGACATAGTTCAAGTTGCTCATCACTAATTTGAATGTCTATTGTTTGAAGCTCTCTTTTTAAAGCCATTATTCATTTGAGAAATTATTGAGATTTTATATAAACAATTATTTACAAAAGTCTCTTAGTGATCGTTATGTTCATTTGTATAAATAAAATCATATTTACTTGTTTGAAATAGAATTGTTAAACCCAGCAAGACGTCGTAGTGAATATTAAAGCCAAAGCATATAAAGTTCCAAATGTTTTTTTTAAGAATAACAAGATTGAATTTTTTTCAAACCAAAACCAATCATCATAATAGAACGTGAAAAAACAGAAATCAAAACTTTCCGGTCTCTGTCGATTAGTTTATTTTGTAAGTTTGATAGAGTTAGAAAAAGCAACCAATTTTTTGTTGCGTAAGGCAGGTGCCTATTATTTTTTGCTCATGACTCCTTGTACTGACTTCGTTCCTTAGGACCAACCAATAAGAAATGTTAGAGAAACGGAAAACTGATTTTTATATTATTAGTTGACTTCTAATCAGTTGATAAAATAATTATTTTTTTGTAAAATGCAAGCGTTAAACATTTATATTTTAATAAATGTATTATTCTATGAAAACAATACGTATGTTTCCAAATTCTTATTAGCAATAAATTGATATTTCAAAGCTCGTCTACGTAGTCATTAGACCCCATTGCTTGCATTATACCCTTGTTTGAATATTCATAGACTAGTAGGATTTATAAAGTGAAACATATTATACTGTATTAATAAATAAAATACATTTTTATTTCCGAATGTTGAAAAACCGGAACATTGTAATATCAAGGGCAGTGGATTGACTGACTCGCACCCCTTTGATAGTATTAATATCTTGAATATTTTGTCATAAATGTAACACATTCTGTACAGAATTTGTAGCCTATTTATTGGCTAGGTTATATATCTGTAAGTTTATAAATCGGTAGATCATATTTGTGAATCGTAAAAGAGAGAACCTGTACAAGTAACTTAAGAATATAACAAAAAAATTCGTTTTATTATAAATAGAGTAACGCCGTATAAATATTTATAACAGTAGTTGGTTTTACCACCTTCGCTTAGATGTAAATTGTATATAAATATTCACAATAAACAGGCTTCCGTAAAATGTAGTTCGACCAAATATGGTGACTTCCCCGTAGACTCAATCACGTAGGCCGCGATAGCTATAGACTATAGAATGTTGCATAAAAGATTAAATTGCATGACATTCCATAAAAGGGATGTATTATAAGTATCTGTGTCAATATCAACCAACGCAACTGATGCAATGGCGTTAAAACAACATCAAAAATTGGAATTTGTTTATATATCTCAACTATATTAGTAAATTTAACTAAGCAAATAATTGTTAATGAATTTTGTATAGATGTAAGATATACCGATAAGATACCTATGTCTTAATTCTCGATTAATAAGATATATATTGTTATACATTTTGTGACCTCACTACTAACCGATTTCCGATTAATATTAAATCTGTTATACTTGATATTATTATCCTATCTCACTTAACATCTGTTGGTTGGTTTAGTCAAGATTAAAGTAGAAAGGAAATTTCAACCATTAAATATTTTTTCCTCTGCGTCCGCACAGGCGTCCGGCGGTATCATTTGCTGGGCTCCCGTTATGTCCGTCCCGACATTTCTTGTCATCCTATCGGATATTTATACGACACATGGAAATTGCGATTTCATTTCGACTAATGAACCAATTCGTTTAATTGCAATCGCATTAGCAGGCTTTTATGCATGTGTAATCAAACTTTATTGTGGTTCAAAATGTATTTCTCTTATGCTCCGGTAGATTCGAAATTGGAAAATAAAATTAATAATTATGAAAGCTGCGGCCTAATAAGTTAGTAGTATTGTCAGATTACTTCGTTGAAAGATGTTATAGCAATATTGTCACAATATAAATTACATATTAATTGATATTTTTTTATAATATTAAAGATTTAACCAATTCCTATCAACACCAAATATTCCGTTGAACGAAAACACGTTCACGATATAGACGTTTCAAAACTATAATTTTCTAGACCTAGTATTAGTCTAGTTAAAATTTGGACTAGATTGGCGTCTATTCAATCACATTGACATTGTTCGGTAATGGTAAAATTGTGTACATTATTCTATTAGCTGTCACCAACTGAACAAATTATAAGACCTTCACACTATTGGAATAGATTTATTTTATTGTGCCTAATTCGACACCACAAGAGTTCAATACTATTTATTGTGTATAAATTCCAAATTTTAAACATTTCAAATGGGATGGATCTAAATCATTACTATTGGGAACGAAAAGCACATTCTTATATATTTTATCATAGTTATAGTCACTTCACTTAGTGTGATATTAGAGAACCCTCTGAAGTTGTGTCTATGGTACTAAAGCGTACGTACAGTAGACTTTTGTGGTTTTGTCATACAAATCTAAGAGGCAAACTTCTTTGTTTGAACCGTCCTTTGATCTTTCAAATTATAGCCTTTAGAACAGGAAGCTGTTGAAAAGACTAGGGGGCGTTAAGATGATAAAAACGACATATATCTGTCACATTTTGTTTATTATATCTCTCTTATTAAAACCTTTTTTCATGGGTAATTTATTTTAAAAATAATTAAAGAAAATAAGTTTTCCTAACATTGTTGACACTCGCATATAAATAAATTAATATAACTCAACAATTCCAATCCACAATAAGATGAACGTTCGAAAAGGTTACCGTTACAAATCAGCTTAAAGCCAGTGACACAAAATAGGAAAAAAAAGCTTTTTTTTTATCAAATAGTACCCACTGTCCGGGACGGAGCCTCGCCGTAAGTCATCAAAGCTGTCAAGATAAGAATGAGTGAATGAACACCTGCCGCTACCGGTGTTACGCATGCTCCTACGCAAGCGTGCACAAAACTAAATACAAAATATAACTCTTAAAAACCAAGAAGCCTCACGGCATTTTGACTTTTAAATTTCGTACTGTACAGCACATTTTCGATAACAAAAACCTATGTTCAATATTGCATGTCGTATGCACGCAATTACAGCTTAGAATGATTATCTTCTTGAATCGACTTTAAAATTAGGCATAATAATATGATTAACGTTGTTTTTAATATGACTTACAAACTTGATATCCGTGACTCCTTTTCTATTTTTATTGAAGTCGGTATCATTATTGCGGTTGATCGCATGGCCGATCTAAGGGAAATCAGTGACAGTTTAATTTTATTAGTAATTTGTTGGGGCCGTAATTTATAATAGACAGAATTTGTTCGTGACTGTATCTATTTGCTGACACGTGCGCAAGAACATTTTTTAATTGGGTTAATTCTCGGGTGTTCCCTTCCTGGTATCTCTGACTAATCATACATTTTTAATAGATGTCTTCTCTCAAGAGTCAACAAATTCGAATAATTTCCTCTAGCTTATTTCCAAGAGCTTAATAAAATTGACTTCTTGGTAAGATAAAGCGATCTCACGAGCCGTGGAATGTTGCTTGAATAGCTTTTGAAGGGGACCTAATATTTTTTTTTGTTATACTGAAGTCCGCGACTTTGTCTGTTAGATTAGGATATAATTTTTTGAGATCATTTTTTATACTGAAATTAATTAAATACTGGCGTTGCTAATGTTGACTTAATTATTTGTTGTATTTTAGATTCTCATGAGTCGTCGTCTAATTAACGTTGTGCTAAATTAAACGAGAAAACATTTTTTGACATATTCACAGCTATATTAAATAAATCAATTTCTTATAGTACAACCATCTTCATACATTAAATACAGACCCATCATCTCGATTTTTAGTATTTTATATTGTCATTTCGCAGTGCAATCGAAAACACAATAACTCCTCGAACACCTCCTACCGCAAAATACAAAATAATATCGACCTTTAATAAATGTATAGATTACATACAATACTTACGCCTGTTTGGTACAGAATCTTTAGTCCACTTTTCTGTTGCATCGTCCTTCTATGAGGCAAAAGAGGTAGTTTGTCTGGTCGGCGCATGTGTATTTCAGCAGAAGGCCTAAACGCTTCAAGGGGTGTTCTGATAACGCCCCGTACTTCGTTCAGGAGCCACACCAGGGCGAATAAAGCTAGCACTTGCATGATCACGTCACAAAACGAATTTGGTCGAGCGCGAGTAGTTCGCGGGTCGGTTAAGTTCGGACTGGCTGTGGCACGCTCGTCGCAGGTACGACTTGGCCTACGCCTCGGTATAACCACCTTGTACTGCGATTGTGTCGTTTTGATACTTTAAACAAAAACATAAAACTATAGCCGTGTTGAGGGACCGTTTTATATTGATTTATTATTTGTTGTAAACATTAAAAGGTTGATCCCTTTTTTATAAACCTTAAAAGACATATAGTTGTTATTTCCAAATATGTTATACTGATCTCAGTTTATGACCACCTAATAATGTAACAATTATTATAACAACGTTGTCTCAAGCATGCGTATTAGATTTTTTTATTTACAACAACCGTGTTTAAAACAATATATTCTCTCAATTTATTCAATATATTATTATAGGTCTGTGCGTTGTGAAATTAATGGATGAAAAATATTAAGTCCGACTGGGGTTGACTTCCACTGACGATGTTTTTTTACACAATCTCGCTGCTTGTCTATTAAGCTGCGTTTATAATGCTTATATACTAAATTCTTGAAACAAGTAAATGTATTGACTTAAGCGTTTCTTGTCAATTTATATATATCTTATTGTAATACAATTAATTAAATGATAAATCTTATTAAATCATTAGTCGGATTAGTATGATAAATCGTTAGATATTATTCTTTTATTGACAGAATTGAAAGGATCATAGTATCGAAAAACATGAAAATTATCTTTTATCATTTACAGTCCATAGTAATACCATCCAACAATGAATCCATAATAATTCCACTTAACACGATCAATGACCACTTCAACAGAACGCCACCGTACAATCGTCCAAAAACAAAATCGTTTCGAAACGGAAATTCCTAGAACATTGTTTAAACAATTCTCGGAGACGTATTGTTTTACCATTGTAACGCGAGCTTAGCGGTCTTGCCTCTCACTCGCTCCCATTCACGAGTCTCGAGCCCGCATGAATGAACTGTTTCTTATGAATGGATAGTACTATGTATACGTATCTTTGTGATGGTCATTTCGAGTTATATAGGTAGGTTTGGCACGTGGTCCGTTGGCATTTCGTCTTTTTCGTAACGGTCATGAATGTCATTACATACTTGTATTTATAAGCTAGACGATCGACACTCAAACTTGTTCGAAGTTTAAACGTTATTTGACAATGTGAAATCCGTTGGTTAGAACAATCGGAATTTATGCCACTTATTTTTTATATATACAACCAAATGTTATACATTGAACAACGAAGTAGGTATATGTTGGTATCGGTTAATAATATAGCTATTCACTATCACCATATACCTATAAAAGGCCAGAACGTTAAAACCCTTCAATAAATCCAAAAAAGGAGTTTGCACTTTTATTTCCGGTTCACTTTGACATACATTAAACGGTTGTAATTCTTTTTTCGAACATTTTCAATGACTTAACTGTACGTTTTTTTAACTATTAAATAATTTAAACTATTACTTCAGTTATATTATCAAAAAATAAAAACTAACCGCTCACAGGAAACAGCATTTTAAATAACGAAGTGTATTCTTTTAATAATGGCGCCATTGCATTTTTTAAATGAAAAAAACAGGTTATTTTTATCAATCTGGTTATACTGGGCTTCTACTACTGTATATATCATACTAATTCTAATTTTAAAAAATAAATAATTCTTAACTTATTAGAATATTATTGAAATATTTCATAGTGAGACGTTTAAGAAAGCTAAACTTTTATTTTAATTGTTTCTTTATATTTAAATATAGATAGTTAATCTCGTGTGATCTCCAAAATTGATAAATGAATTGATTTATTGTCAAAATTTGAACAATTATGTAAGCATTTAAAACAATGTGCATATAAAATACAACTCAAACAAGCAAGATTTAAAATAGTACACGCCCACTTTTTTCTTCAATTTGTATACATATTTACGCCTTATGCTATGTGTTCAGTACTAAAATACAATGTACAATAAATACGTGTTTTGATTAAACACATAAATATTCCTCATTGTTTAAATTAAAAAAATCCCTGGCACAATGTTACCGTACTCGTCCGAAACGGCTTGACTGATTTTCACCAAATTTTATATGCGTATTCAGTAGGTATGCAAATTGGCCAATATCTATTTTCATACCCTAAGTAATAATAGTTTTTCACCCTTAATTTTTTTTAAATTTTTTGTCGATATTTTTTTAATAATTTGGTAAACTGGACCTCAAAATTTTTACAATTTTTATAACCGACAATTTTTTATGGCCATTTTACTAATTTAATCATTTTTCATCCCGATCAATCGTCATTTAAATAGTTATATAAATAATTTGTATGATAAAGCAACGTTTGCCGGTTCAGCTAGTTTTCATATAAAAACGCACACTATTGTATTTTTAAGTGCCTCATAAAATTTGATTGTTTATAGAGAACTAGAAAAAGGTGTTAAGCCGATAAACCTTAAGGGTTGGTATTGTATAGAGACAATACGATACTTGAGAATTGGTTAGTTTGTGTTCCTTTGATGGCACGCGTTTCACATTACCAATGTCCGGCTTTTATTTTTTTAATATAACTATAATTAACCATTTAAGCCGATTATTGTAAAAAGACATACTGTTACTTTGTTGCTATATTTTTATGCAAATCACCTTTTAATTAGCTTTGAAAACTTCACCAGTGTTAACATAAACAACGAACTTTGAACTAACACTAAAGTCCTATCTTGATTGTTATTAATAAAGTTCAATCACGCGACGGTGCCCGCTCGTACTAGGATACTAAGAAACGTGTTCTATAAACTTCTAAACTCTGATTTAAGATATCGAAGAAGCATGTATAGAATTCTTTATTCAACAAATCCCTTGTTAGAGATGTTGTGATATCTATAAAACCCTGAATAATAAAATACTTTTAAAAACCATACGCACTAAAATAATAGGTAATTAATTTATTAAAATACTATTTATTTAGTGTTTAATTTGTTGGGTGTTCATATTGATGTTAGAAAGCGTAGTATTATTATAAACTCAAACTCAAAATATCTTTATCCAAGTAGTCTTTATAAAGACACTTTGAATCGTCACTTTTTACACTACCACCGGTTCGGAAGACAGGCATCTACCGAGAAGAACCGGCAAGAAACTCGATAGCGGCTCTTTTAAAATAAACAATTAATACAAAATTGTGCTACTGACACTTAAAATAACAAAGCATTGTAAGGCTACTCAAGAATTGAACCGTCCCGATGCTGAGCCAATTGCCGACACATTGCCGACACATTAAAGGGATCTTTGTCCTCTAAATAAGTCTTTTAAAGTCGGTTAAAAAGCACCAGCGTTAAAAATTACATTGGAGTGACAAATCACATTCACGCTATGAATTCAGCCTTGCGAACCGCGCCTTACAAGGTTTTTTTAATATTTTTTTCAATAAATTAATCTTGTATTATGCAACATGTTATATATTAGATAATTCGATATCGTAATCTTTTAAAGGCTGCCATAGTATGTTACATTAAAAAAAACTTTATCATAATCCATTGTTCCAGCTCATTTGTACTGCAAATAGCTTTTGAAGCTATTATGGAGATTCATTTACACGCTATAATTTCATAAAATGAACCATTAATGCCCATGTTTTGGAATTTAATAATAAACTGACGTTTAATCTACAGAGTTTTAATGACAGCTTATTTTCATATTTTGTATTTTATTACCATTGTGACGTGTTCGCTGTAAATTTTTACAAGGAATTTTTAATGTGTTTTTAGAACGTGTCGAGTTTCAGGAATATTTTACCTTATCGTGACATACAAAAGGAAAATATGCCACGTGTAAGATATAGCAAATATAAATTTTATCAATTCATACTATATATTCTCACAATTATGATATTTTCGGATCACTACGTAAACTATGGACTTGCGATATTTTATCTAAGAGGCCTATGCAAAAGTTAATTATTAATCATGATATGTGTGTTCGTTAAGCTAATCGTCACACATATGGTTAATACCTTTTTTGTAACTGTTGATAAGGGAAGGAATTTCATGTAGTTTTCGGTGTATAAATTTAATAAATTATAGTTTCACGTTGTTGCATAGTAACTACCTACATATTCACAAAAAATATAAAAAATTGACGGGTCGAACATTGACTAGTTTACGTTGTCTTACTTACACGTGCAACCTTCCCCTCTGCCCACGTGCGACCTCTGAAGCCTCAAATACCTATTGAAACCTCCGAAAATAACTTTATTGGTACACGCTTGCATATTTAAGTTGTGATATAAAAGAATCTCTAATTTAAAGCGCCCCCTACGCGCTGTTCAATAATGTCAATTAATAGGTCGGCTACGTACTAGTTATTGCGAGCGTACATTTTCGTCTCACCAACTTAATGGTTAGTTGTTTTTGGTACAAAACTGTTAGACGCCATTTAATTACTATTAAATTAATTGTATTGTCATCGGATATGATAAATGTATGGATTTAAACAATGTCTATCCTGTATAATTAATATATCAGGTTTAATTAAATTCACCAACATTCCACGTGTAACAACATTTTAAGTTACAATGTAATGCAGTGTCACGAACCGTTATGATCCCCGAACTGTGAATCACTTTGCGTGTGGAAACGAAAAAAGCATATGCTCTCATGAAAAGTAAAACAAAACCAATTAACAGATTGCAAGTGAAGTTTCGGCTATACTCCCACGTCTTGGCGGTCTGGAATGACATTCTTAGGGTTGACACATGGAAGGTTAAAATGTTATAACTTGACGAACCCCGAAATTTATGAGCTTATGGGCGTGCGGTATTGTTAGTAAGGCCCTTCTGAATAGCAGAATAACTTTTTCACGTCATCCAAAAGAGAGTGTTTGTATGTAATAAATATGTCTTGTAATGTTATTACTAAACCGAAAGACGATCATTTCATATACTTTCCTAAAACATTAATTTACTAAGAACTTCTTATTCTATGAATAAAACATTTAATGGATATACCAATTGAACTAATTTGACTTTATATAGAGTAAATTATGAAAGCATTTGAAACACTACGCAACAAATTGTTATCAAAAGGTTTACTTTTCGCTTGTTAACATCTCGTGAGCATCTTTACGAGTAAAGAATAAAGATGTCGATCAATTACTATTGAAGGCTTTTGAACACTTACAAGCCACATGTATCATATGATATGTGAAAAAATTATATAATTCGATCAAATTCTCGAGAAGCATCACGATCCCAATCTATTTATTGGTATTTTATCTTGAGACCCGAAAGTTTGTGATAGCCCTAAAGACAGGATATAGGTTCTTAGCGGTGCACGAGAGCGGATGCAATCGGGTTCTTGCAAGCACGACTTATTTGTGCTCACGACGTTAAGTGTCACAAAACAATAGCCGGTAACAAGCGAGAATTGTTCTATCTTCTAATAAAAAAAAAACTACGCACCTCCAACGCTTATGCACGTGGAGTTCATAAGATTAGATATGTAGTCTTAACGGCGAACACTGCGTAGCTATTGGTACGTGTGTCTCTCCGGTTTTCGTTCTTAAATAACATAAAAACAAATGAAAGTCAATCGGAACCCATGTTCGATAATCACAGCCCGAGGCTCGTATTTCCGCTGAAAAATATTAAAGTTCTATGCTATTAGCTTGAACCCACCCGGTTAATAGTAATTGGCTACCGTTTGTTAAGATTTATGATAACACGTTTGAAAATTATTACAACCTATCATTATGTATTGTGTTGAGGAAGGATGTAATTACTTTTTTTTATTTGTTGCTTCTGATCTAATTTACGATACTTTTTACTAAAAACATTTATTTTTTCCTTTTTTTATAACCCTTGTGTAGAGTTCATAATGATTGCAAAGTACGTTGAATTTCTTTAAAAGTCCTTTTGTTTCACTACACTTACTTAATTTTCGTGTCTTGATATTCAGAAGTCACATAGACTATATCACTTAAAAGAGCGATTAAAGCCAAAGGAAACACTATAAAGCTTAGTTAATTAAATTTTACAGTAGTGCCATTTACATTCGATATGTGTTTGAATATATCATTAGTACGTATATATATTTTCCGTTCGATTCGTTTTCTTATAATTTTTTTATCATATTTTAAAAATCAAGTTATTCTATATTTAAAAATTATTTTTAATCTGTGTACGAAACACCATAGCAATTATAGATAGCATATAATCTGTGCTGGTTTTTCTCGATGGCGGATGTGAACGTTATCAAGTGAGCGCGAAGTGGGACGGTAATTATAGCTAATGTTTAGCGTCCTTCGAACGGTGTAGCTTTTTGTTCTTGGGCAATTATTTTGTGCCAACACTCCGGCGGAAGCGCTGTGGCGCGACAGTAATGGGTGACCAATACATCATTTGCAACTGTGGCAGAGTCTATAGGAATATATTAATATAACGATATATATCAAATATGTTATAATTTTAAACAGAGAATTGATATACAACAAAATACTAAATCACTGAAATTCTATGCTTAAAACCTACTGATTACAGTATGTTAATTGTAATTCGTAAATTTGCGTCTTTTTTGTATAATCCAAACTATGTAGTGTTTTATGTATGGACAAAAAATCGTCTTATGAAAATTGAGTTTATTTAACCATTGTATCAGTTATATAATTAAACGTCAATTATTGAATATTTTATGTTAACTTCATTAATAAGAACACAATTTACATTGCAAGATTATGAATGCAATTGCAATTAGTAACCAGCTTATATAACCATAATACCATAAGTTGCAATATGCCCGGAATACAACATTAATATCGCAACGCAAAACACGGTTGCCTGACATCACGTAATCAACATTTAATTATAACTTTATACTTACATAGGTTATAGAATTGAATGTAAAATAAATATACCAAAGCCTGCGCGGCTTGTATAGTGTTAGCTTATAAGCGGTTCCTTTAACAGCGGTGAGCCTACGATGAGGTTTTAATATCTTATATATAAAATTCTCGTGTCACAGTTTTACGTTCCCTTACTCCTCCAAAACGGGTTGACCGATTCTCCTGAAAGTTTCTTAGCATATTGAGTAGGTCTGAGAATCGGCCAACATCTATTTTGAGAGACATTTTTTTGGCAAAACGACGTTTGTCAGGATCAGCTAGTTTACTTATATGTTTAAAAAACCATTTACTACAGTTTATGTTAAATTCTTCGAATATAGCTACCTTACATAGTAGCGTGAAAAAAAATCAAGTTCCGCTGACGTATTCCGAAATAAAGGCGTTATTTCCAGCGATACTAGTATATACTAGATAGATAGATACTGTTATATTTATCATAAAATACTGTAGTTTTCATATTCCTCGGAAGAGTATCTCCGTTATCCAGGGATATAGGCCTGAGCAACGGTCCGCGAGCTTCAATTGATGATAACTCAATATCCGCATTTCTTATTGAATAACTTCATGTGCTCATAATCCAGTATTTCTTCATAAACTACAAGGATACACCCCTACGCGTGCATTGTCCATTCTAGAATGTTCAATTCGACGTAAGGCATTCATTATGTCGTATGATTTCTGTTTATATAGACATTTTGTGAATTTATAAAACGCCTCATTAATTACTTTTGTATTTACAGCCCGATGGTAAGACGTATTCTATTAGCAAGATATACCACAAGTATTTAATTGACTGAAACTGGATATTATATAAATATCAACCATTGACAAACTAGTTTTATCGGGGAACTTTACTGTTACAAAATCGCATATTACGCATTCATTGGTTTGCAAGATATTTTAACAGAGACGGGTTTCATTTAATGCAAAATATTTGGTGATGACGTGTTTAGTTAATTATTTTGAGTAATTATGATTTTGACTTAAAACTTTCTTCTTTTCTTCCCTTATAAATGTCCGTAAAAGTCAAAATATAGAACAAAAGACGAAACGAGTTCATGTTAATACTAATCAACATTTAAACCCCAGTGAACGTAACTACCTGTTAGTTTAATTTTAAATTTGAACTAATAATTATTAAAGTTTCATAAAACTATAAAAAAAACGATATACTTTAAGGTTTTGCGAAAAATATGATTAAATGGCAAAACTTAATTGCTAAGTTGAATTGCTAAGTCAGTTATTTTGATTAAATGCTTACAGTACACGGTAATTGTAAGAATACACTTCCGGTTGAGAAATATAACACTTCACGATGTTTAAAGCTACAATATATAAGACAATAGTTATAAAACTTACAAGCTTCATAAACCTCTTTGAATTTATAATTTCTCAAACAAATACCACAGTTAACGGTTTTAAACGAAATTAATTATAATAATAAATAAAATGAATAAACTAAAACTGTAATTTTACGAGTATTTGTTTATCTGTTAGCTTACTACGCACGTTGTAAAGCACAAAAACATGTTGTAATGTGGTCAATTTGAATATATATCTATCAAAGTTTTATTCATAGCCCGCGGAAACCAGAGACGATATATTTTTTTTCGGAAATACATTTTTGGAGGAGTTTATCACCCGTCAAAAATAACAGAGTACTGACCCGTTGACCTCAGGAAATATAAAAAGTCGAGATTTATCAAAAAAAAACTTGTCTGCAATGTGACCGGATGCACGGTCCACTCCGGAAAGCACCCTTTCTCAAAATGACCATAACCAATCTACTAAAACTTGGAATTCTTCTACTCGACTGCCCTCAAAGTATTTCGTATGCAGCCTTTTTTATAAGACATTTGATATCGAACTTTTAGGTGTTCGCGGATTTGGTTTTTTTGTCGAGTTGCCTTTATGATTTTAAGTTATAAGACAAAACGGAATAATGTTGTTACCATACCAGAAATTGAATTTGGAAGGCATATAAAAAGTTCTTATTTTATAATATTCTTCGAATATGATTAAGAAAAAATATAAATAAATTGGTTTTGGTAAAAATAAATTCACATAAATACAGTAACCAGTTTATTCATTAAAATAGTCTAACTGCACCATTATAACTAAAGTACTCTGTTTCTTAATGATTATTTATTATTACCAATTATATAAATTAATATAAATACGAATCTTGTAGGTAAAAGCGTAATTTCTTCATCTGTTTAATTTTCGCATTATTGATGAGTATCTTATGTTTCCAGGGAAACTATACGCTGAGTTGGGTCGGCGCAATGGTCGAGTGGTTGCCAGTGATCTGCAGACGGGGTCCTCATCATTCCGAGTACAGGCTTTGATGCCTGTAGCTGAAAGCTTTAAGTTTGCACTAGAGCTAAGGACCCATACATCTGGACTAGCTGCGCCGCAAATGATGTTTAGTCATTGGGAGGTATATTCAATTTACTTTTCTATTAGTTCTTAGAGACAATACATACAGATATTTACAGATCAGAAAGATAGGGATGTTTTTCTCCGTTAATTTTTAAAAGTTTAAGTCACCAATCCGAAACATAATTATATCTACAATTACAGTGTTTGATAATCCATTTATCGAAGACTTAAAACGCACTTTTGCAATATTGATTGATGAATTAATGGCCCAGGCAAACATTGGGTATATTTTAAAACCAAATTGATTGAATAAATATTCAATCTAAATATAGTTGTATAGAAAATTGTCTTTTCAATGTCTACACACACGAAAGAAATGGTATTCAATGGCCGCTTCTCTCTAGCGCCTATAGAACTAATAAACACAAGAACCAAAGGAAATACTACTTACTTAACCCATAGACTAACTAAATATATACTTTTCAGGTTATCGACATCGATCCTTTCTGGCGTCCACGCACTGAAGAGGAGTACCTACAGTGGGGTGAAAAATGGGATGGTGTTAATAAAGCGAAAGCCTACATGGACTCAGTGCGGACAAGGAAGGGACTGGCGACAGACAAACATTTGGTCCAACATGCGGAGAAACAACGTACTCTGTCTAAAAAGAAATAGTATTTTAAAGCACAACTAAGTTACTAAAACACATAAGCTCCATTAGTTGTATAATTCTTCTTTCAAAAAAGCAGGTTGTATGCGAAATATCGCTGTACGGATATCAGTTTTATAGTTCTTATATTGAAAATTAAAAAAAAAAATTCTTTATGTCGTTTCACATTTATGGCGTTCACAATTTTTGACAGATAGACAAACCTATTTATTGTTTAAGAGAGTAATTCGCTAGTTAGTAGAAGTTCTATGTATTTTCAGCTTAATCAAACTGTGAAATAATTGTGTATAAAACAAATTTGTTTTTGGGAGTTTTTGACAGCTCAGAATTATTTTCTATATATTGAATTTAATTGTAAATATTTTTAAACCTGCGGTATCCTCCCAAGCGTGTGCTTGTCCAAGCCCTGGTTTTTTTAAATTACATAAATGTATTCAAATTTGTATCCTGGTAAATTATTTAATTTGTATATTTTACTGTGTAATATTTTATATTTAAATCGTTATATGTAAACGTTTGTACTCGCCGTCCGCAGTATAAGATACTGCGGCCGTGTGTTTTATAACATTAACAAAATTAAATTCTTTTAGTACTAAGTTCTGGTTTATCGTAATAAAATGTTTACACAACTAAGTTAAATTCCCTTGCAAATATGTAATAGGCGATAAACAAGCATCTAAAATCTTTTCTTGTTATCTCCAGCATGTTTTCTTTTGTGTCTATATTAAATAATTATAATAAATTTGTATAGATGGCGTTATACTAAAAATAATGCGATTGGTTGTAACAAAAACATTGTGTTAGATGGTTTTCACATTCGCCGACAGGTGGCTCTTAAATAAATGTCATAAATTTTTGTATTATTAATAAATTTATAATTTTAACTTTTCAATATGTAATGTATAATGTCCTGTTAATGTTGTATTACTAACATAAAGTATTTCAAGAAGTTGTTTTATTACTATATTAGTATTTACAACCCTCCCAATTAATCTATTGCTAGGAATACCCAAATATTTAATTATAATATATTATCCCCTTTATCATATGTGGCATGGTTATATATTATACCTTGTTACAATAAAAGATCACAGTATTCACAAAATTATTTATTAGATAGAAGAATTCGCAAGTCAGATCACATGGGAAGTTACGAGGCAGGATATCACATTTAACATTCATTACATACATCTTTGAGTTTTCATAAATAATATTTCTAACACCTATTACAAGTACATAAATAGAAAAGATTGAATGTTCACTAACAATAAATGGTCTGAGTCTTAATAAAACTTAAGCTATTTTAATGTCTAATGTGGATCAAAAAGTAATTATTTTTTGGGATACAGAGTAAAATTCAATTTGAGTCTATGTCAATTAAAAAGTCAATTATTAGTGGTTAATTCGTGTTGAATCACTATAGTACATAAATTCTTGGTTATTTAAAATATATGAATATTATTTCTCTTATTGAATTCTATCAATTGAAATTAATGCTTATAAATTACCTAATTATTGGACTCTTAGCAAAAATTACCACAAGTTGCATTGGTTTTGTTTCGTTCTTCAACATAAAAAAAAAATGAAACCTTAGACTTCTTTATTGTTTTATTTTGGTAAAAAATGAATTACTTTACTTTATGATTAATAAGTATTATGGTTACTTTTTTTAGGTAAATTGTTAAAAAAAAATTATTGTTAGTGAACACATCTACAAAGTTAGAAACAACTCAGGAGCTTTATTAAATCTGATATTTATCCAGACACATCAAGGTTAGTGAATATGCATTTTTTAACATTTTTAAATGTCAAATATCCTATGAAAGTAGGGGATGTTTAGATAATTGTGTTGTCAAGTATAAAAGTATTCTTGAGGTAAATTCAAACAAAATGACACATTTAAAATAAATAATACCAGTTCAAAACATACAAAATCCAAAACTCATGTATACACTAAAAAAACTATTATATAATTGTGCTCAAACTATTCTTATTAATAATTAAACATCCTTAATAGGTATAAAATGTCTTAACTCTGAATAAAATTATCGAAATGTATAGGTTGAATGTAGATCTTAATACTGCAGTCATTGTATAAAAGAAGATATTTTTTCGATATAAGAATAGTTCTTTGTCTTTATATAAGATATTGTTATATACTGTAACACTCATTGAAGTTTTTAACTACATAGGTTGAACACTAAAATTGTATTATAACTTCAGTCTAAACTATAGCGCATTTAAGGGATGCGAATTAAATTTTTGGCGCGAATGTCGAATCCAATCTGTCAAATTGTTGATTTTACTATTTATATCCATAGAGAACAAATTGAAAACATGTTTTGACAATGTCATGCTTATAAATGAATTTAATCGATTTTGATTCGTCTGTCCTGTTGTTTTCCGATTTATGCCTTCCTATACAATTTCTTATTAGATGTTAATATAGCCGGCAGATGGCTTAATTCGTCTTACTGTGCGCTCATTAAGTTTATGTTGTTTTACTGCGTTTTTTTTAAATTTTGGTCAAATATGTTATATTAAAAGGTTTTTTATTTAACCTCTCAGAAATGTCCTACATATAAACATCACACCAATTAAACTGATATGAAATTACATACCTACATATATAAGCGTATATCATCTACTTATCTAATAATACAGTGGGTATCACGTTAATACAATTTGGGTGTAGGAAGACTACATACTACATAAATTAATACATTATTAACATCCATGTTGTGCCTACGTTTTGTTTTTTAACCTATTAAATATACATATGGGAAATAATTCGACAACCATCGAAATATTATTTTTGCAAGCAATCCGTGCCACTATTAAGCCATGACTACCATTGTTATGCACGGCGGACTATTATAAGAAGGCTAGTGTCTTCAATTCTGTATCATGTGGTTTTTTTATTTGTTCTGTTGCTGTTTTCATTAAATGCAAACTGTCGGTGTATCTTCCCTCTCGTTTTAAGCCATCTCATATTATTTAACCAATGCTCGATCTCGTCTCTTTTCAGAATTTTTTGAACAAATGTTATGCGCGTCTAACGTTTTGTAAATGGGTTGTTTCTCGCGTGCGTACGTGCGGCAGTTGCTGCGGTCTGCGTACAATTGCAGAGTGCGTCAAACATTCGTAATACAAATCCTCTAGCACGACCAAGGCGCCTTTTTATATTATCTGAAATTGAAAAATATTTAATTATTGACATCGAATACTTTCGTCAGTTAGCTTAAATAACAGAACTTCCAGACAACTTGTTAGTTGTACCAAGTATTCTGTATGAAATTTGAAGTTAGTTTACAATGTTCGTGCCTTGGATTTGTTCTAAATACATTTACGAGCTGTTTAAGTTTGCCATACAGAAGTATTGAACACGTAACATAGCATGAGTAGTTATTGTTAGTAAGATACATATATTTAGTATTATTCTTAGCTCTAGCTTATCCAAAGTAAAGAAATATATGAAAACTATGACGAATGATATAACACTTAATTAGCAGACTGATTTTATATTAATGGCGGCGTTCATGGGTAACAGTTAACGTTATATGTTTTTGTAGGTACAAAGCACCATAAATCTAGTTGATAAAGAGAAAAAGAAATAGATCTATGACGAAAACGTCTCACGTCTCGTCTATGCAAATCGTTTAACGGTCCTGTACCTTAACAGATTATGTCGACTTTATAATAGTATTGTGAATGTGGACGACTCGGTTGATGTTTTTGCCGACTCCCTGCTTACGTTTCATGGAGGCATTTTAAATACCATAAAAAAAACAAACCTTTAAATACTGATTGTATTCGCATTTGTATTGTTTTAAGTTCCCATATAATTGTTTTGCGTGTATACCTAGTATAAGATCTTTGGGGACAAATTTAATAAAATAAATAAATTAAAGAACGCTTGATATATTGTTTTTCTTATACGATTAATTAAGAAATCAATCATATGCTATAGCATATGCTATATTATATTATATTATACTATATTAGCTATAGCTAATCATTACCTATGTCGTTAATGTTTTTAAGACCAATTTTATTGATATGTTATGTATTCGTTCGTTATTTAGTAACACACAATGAGAATACGTAAGATCGCTATATAATATTTTAAATTGCATACCTGAAATCTCTCATAGTCCTAAGTTAGAACTTCAAAGGTCTGTCTACCTTCAATAAAATTATCTTCCCGCCCCCTCGTTTACCGAGCTACGGATTTTGAGCGCTGAGTGAATGAAATGTTGCCCGGGAGGTGTACAGAGTAGATTTTCGAAGATATATTATTACAGTAAAACTAAAATTTATAATACACCGAGAGATTTCAGAGATAAACCTCTTTACTATGTCGAGTGTGAGATCAGGCCGATCTAATTCTCATAAGAAAGAAAAACAAAGAAATAAAATACGTTTATTTAGACACACACATTAGCGTACATGTAATGCACTAAGTAATGTAACGTTTGGTACAAGAACTATGTCATTGCACATAAATAATTCCCTAGTCTATCTTAAAATGTTACTAAAATAGGTGCTCTGGGCCAGGGGTGATTATGCGAGGGTGGCGTTAGGCGTACTATCGATCCCGTTTGTAGGGACATGTCAGGCAAAGCTCAGACCGTTGCATGATTTTATTTACCTTCTACCAATTCATTAATAAAACAAAAAAGCATGTGCCTTGACCATTAAGGAACTTTAGTAACATAAAACGTTCTTGGTATATCGGCAATAACACCTTTTCTATAAGTCTATCCATAATATATGACTATTCTTGTCTCCTATCACTTTAGATTAGTTATCATTTTGTATTGTAAGTAAAGGTGTAATTAATACATATTATCTTATTACTTATTTATGTTGTTAAATTTACATAAATGTTGACGTTGAAATTATTTGTAATTTTTATAAGTCTCGTCAAAGTCTGTAATTCTTTATTCAATTATTATTATTAACGATCACTATAAAAGTCACTAAAACGTAAGTTAACACGGGTTCACTGCGCGCCCTTAGCTGAGAAGAATCCACACGAGTCTCAGTAGGATTATTTGTATTTTTTTATATACTAAACCTATCTTTATCCACAGGTATGCTGTAGCAGCAAAGTCAAGTAGACATGCTTGAATGATACCTTAGAGGCTTACCTCAAGCTGTCAGATAACTACAAGTAACTCCGTTGTGTTCCTTCCAACGATATTGTACTTTGCAATACAGATTAAATAACAAATATTTATGTGAATCGCGATTTTGTTGTGACATAAGAGATGTAAAGGTCTCAGTCACGCAACACAAGCACGTACCATAAAATACAAAGGAATGTTATTTTCATCTTATCTACGTATGATAAAACGTACTTACTGCAATAAAATAATTAATCAGGAACTGCCAGATGAAATGTTTAATAAATTAGTTTTCTATTTCAACCAGTTATTAGTACTTTAATTGTAAAACTTTAATGCGTGGCTTTAGTTACATTCATTATTTCAGACAAATATTTATTTCCTATAAAAATGGAAAGCCATAATAAATCTCAATCGCTATATCACAGAATCAATTTAAAATTGTTAACACAAAATATATTAGGTGGACCTAATATTATATTTTATTTTGATAATATACTAACATGGGATTTATCGTTTTATCATTAGTAATATATAGATATAGCAGAAGTGCTCCGATATTCGATGACATTTAAGATATTCCTTCAAATGGTATTGTAGTGAACCAATACCTAACTTGTTAAGTCTACATACAATGTGCGTATCTATTAGCAAGTGTGTACTAATTTTAATGTAATCGTGTGACACTTAATCCTATATTTTGTTTTGCTATTAATTTGTTTTGATTCAAAAAAAGAAAATATTACGTTTGAATTTGGAATCTGTCATTTTTATATGATTGCTTGATGTGTTTTCTTATTTTCGCGCCATTATATTGTTAAATATTTTGTTATATTAAAATGGAGTGGGGTGATAAAGAGAACCGAATCGCTGTGATTGCCTTACATAAAGTAGGTATGGAGAAAAGTGCAATTTTTAAAACCCTCCACCCGCTTGGTATTAGTCAAATGTTTGTTTACCGGGCTATTGATAGGTACAATGATACCTCCTCTGTTTGTGACAGAAAAAGATCTGGCCGTCCACGTACCGTTCGTGTGAAAAAGGTGATTAAAGCAGTTAGGGAAAGAATTCGAAGAAATCCTGTCCGTAAGCAAAAGATTTTATCTCGGGAGATGAAGATAGCTCCTAGAACCATGTCGCGTATATTAAAAGATGACTTAGGACTTGCAGCCTATAAGAGACGTACTGGTCACTTCTTAACTGATAATTTAAAGAAGAATAGGGTGGTAAAATCCAAACAACTACTTAAGCGGTACGCAAAGGGAGGTCACAAAAAAATTTTGTTTACGGATGAGAAAATTTTTACAATTGAGCAGTATTTTAATAAACAAAATGACCGTATTTATGCTGGAAGCTCTAAAGAAGCTTCGCAATTAGTAAACAGAGTACAACGTGGGCATTATCCCACTTCAGTGATGGTTTGGTGGGGTGTTAGCTATGAAGGGGTGACTGAGCCATATTTTTGTGAAAAAGGTATTAAAACGTCGGCACAAGTTTATCAAAATACCATTCTTGAGACGGTAGTTAAGCCTTTAACTAACACCATGTTCAATAACAAAGAATGGTGCTTTCAACAAGACTCGGCACCGGGTCATAGAGCTCGATCCACCCAATCTTGGTTGAAAACTAACGTTCCGGACTTTATCAGCACTGAAAACTGGCCGTCGTCAAGTCCTGACCTAAATCCATTGGATTATGATTTATGGTCAGTTTTAGAGAGTAAGGCTTGCTCTAAACGCCATGATAATTTGGAGTCCCTAAAACGATCCATTCGGTTGGCAGTGAAGAATTTTCCTCTAGAAAGAGTTCGTGCTGCTATTGATAACTGGCCTCAACGTTTAAAAGACTGTATTGCAGCCAATGGAGACCACTTCGAATAAACATTGTATATTTTTAATAGTTATATATTGATGTATTAAACTAACTCACTATGAAAGGAATAAATGTTACGTATAAAAAAAAATCGTGCTTTTCTTTATAACAATATTTATGGCAAGACTAAGTATAACAAAACAAAATATGTTCTCAACCACTATTCTATGTTTAGAAATTCCTGGCATCGTTTTAGTTAAATGAATTATCTTTTGTTTAAGTAAAAATTTCAACAAATCTTCCAATACGTTTCTTAAAACCATTCTTCTCATGAATTATTACTAAACGCCGTGACGTCAGCACTTGTAAATGTTTAACTTCGCTTTGTTATTTTCAACTCATTACCCAATCATTGTTGATTGAAGGCATCCGACATTGTGCACCTTAACCGACTTGAGATAAAGATGCCACATTAAAATATTAATTATCTTCCGACAGTTAATATTATTTAAGTGGGTTTTCTATTATTCGTAGATCTCTTTGAATAACGGAGATGAAGGTAAGCAGCGTTGGCATAGTGAGTTGCTCGTAAATCTGAGGTTGTCAGTTCAATTTCCAATCGATTATTCATTCTATAGGACTGATTGAAATTTGCTTATACGATTAAGATCCCCACGATTGAAAATTCAGTGGCTATTATTTCCTTGGTTTTATAACTTTTGTTAACATCAATAATGTGCTCAGTGTTTCACGTGAAAAATAATCTATTCGTGTTACATGCCCACATTAGATATAAGAATAATTATAATTAGATATAAGTCCTTATTGTTTATTCCCCACAGACAACCCCTACCACAAATTCTATCCTTTAAATACGTTATCCTTTCCACTCCACAGGCATTCCTGATCCAACTTGCAAAGACATACATTGTAAATACTATTAAGAACAAACCAAATAAAGTGTTTTTGTAAAAACTCTCAAGTGTTGTCACTGCCCGTAAACAAAAATCAAGGCTGCATTATTTAAGATAACTTCAATTTGTATAAAACGATTTCTTTATAATAAATTAATCACTGAAACGCCACGCAACAATACCTCCCAGTTTTTATTAAAGTTTTGCCTTTCATAGCGATTATTCATAGACATTATTATTTTATATACATTCATTATTATTATTCATAGACAATCTTAATAATAAGGATCTACTACGTAAGTATTATATATATATAGTAAACGTAAGGGTCTGAGGTCATATCTCGGGTAGAACAAAAATATTAATTTTAAAAAAATCACTAAACTCTAGACCTCCTTACGACTTTCGATCGTAATTATCTTTCTTTCTCTCTTCTGTTCTTTACTATAGTTATGAAATAAAGAGAGCACAGTTAAACGTGTCTCTGCGCCTATCCTTATGGACTTAAATATCTTCTGCATCAAAACAAACTTGTAATACAGAAGCAACTGTAAAAGTTTGTAAAATATTCATAAATTGAGAGTTTACATCCTTTTTATCCAGATAAAGATATATTTAAAGGTCTTATGAATATAAACACAGCAGTATCTTGAAAATACTCTTCTTTCTCTCTCTTGAGAATATCATAAACGTTAAAAACAATCATAAATTTTTTTCAAACAATGATATACTATCCGAGTATCAGGGTCTCAACAGTACGCAGAATGTGAATAGAGAAATTTATACTGAATCAAATACCGTATTCTAATCAGTCCCGAACAAGCTAATAGAGTTAATGAGGTCTTCGGTAAGCACGGTTGAGTTAAGCATGAAAGTTTTAATAGCTAACATACTTAAGATATAAAGTTTACTTTAAGCCTATATTTTTATACATTTGACAATAGAGTATCAAATGTTACCATTATTGTTTGACGAGAAGAGGAGAGAATTCATATGAAGTATTAGTGACGAAGAAAGAGCAAACACCAACATAGAAAAAATAGTATATGATTGTTAGGTTATTCAAAAATCAATTTAAAAACTTTGTGGAGCTGTTCAACTATCTACAGATGGAAAATCTGATTGAAATAAATTATAGGAGGAGTGAACTCTAATGAAATAATGAAATCAATACCTATTAGATTGGTGCGGGTTTAGATGGAAATACTTTTAAGATGAAAATAAACACCCAACAACGTTATTGATTTTTATATGACTCGTTTTATGATATAATTATCTAAATACTTGAAACGACACAATATTTAGTACTAGCTTTCCGCCCGCGGCTTCGCCCACGTGTATTTTGGTTAAGTATATAGCGTTTTAATGATCTCGACAGGGCTTTCTTTCACAGGCTAAAATCTTGTTACAATTGGAATTATATATAGCCTGTGTTACTCAGAGATGATGTAGCTTTACAGGATTCGATGATTCAGGGAAACCGAGGGCAACTTTCAAATTAACTTACAGGCAATTACTTTTCTGACAATTTTATATTCTGATAGTCATCTTCTTATGTGGATGAGCTGATGATGGAAGGTAAAACGCCTCAGCGGTTAAGAGTTGAAAGAAAATCCTTACGAAGTTATACGTACCAGACAGACAGACAGACAAGAATTTGTTTTTTGGTTTCTATGACTCTTCTTTAATTGCCTCCTTTCAGTTTTTTGGAAAAATATTTAATGTACAGACGTTCGATTTTTACTGTCTTATTATAAGTATAGATATAGATAATTTAAAAAAAGTTCCCATGGAATCATTTGCTAATGATTCATTATTCATACACTTTATTATTTTATAATCTGCGTACTCTTTCTATGTTATACTCATTGTTGTCCTTTGATCTATATGTCGTACAGAATGGCGAGGGTATTCTGTTACTAATACTTTTTTTTAATAAAACGTATTAATGCCGTGGCAATACAATCTTAGATGGGTCACCCAGCCTCGGATTTGCGTTTCTGCCATCGTTTTTATGATGACGATTAAATTGGTGATTTTATTTAACTACATATTTACAGTCACACATAATCGTATCGGCGACCACCTTGTGTAGTGAGGAAAGTGGTGGTGCCTGTGTTCAAATTGATGTTAGCTGTCCAGTATTTTACTTTTTTAATTTCTTTTGCAACGAGAGTTCCAATATGCTCTGAGAAGATACGCACAATCTAAACCATCATTTTTTAAGCGTGATCCATTTTTCACAAATATTCTTATCTGAGCATTTATTTCCAAGCGTTTTATCATTTTAATAGTCCTTTACGCTATAATGGGACTTGCTCAACATTTATTCTATATAAAGGAAAACCTTTATATAGAAAACTTTTTAACGAAAACGTAAAATTGGCTCCATTAACATTAGGGTACTTTTTATTCAACTGGGGCTCTTAAGTCACGCTAATTGAAAATAATCTTGGTGCATCTAAAACGCAAAGGTTAGGAGCCGATATTTTTTAACTAGAAAGAGATGTGTTTTCTGATAAAAGTACTGTCCTGATAAAGTGTTGGAAATAAACTTTTTAGGACACTGCCAAACGCATACCGATTCGTTATTATTCAACACGAAGAAATACGGGAAAAGAACAATTTGTGAGAATTACAGCGTCAATATCATGATTTCGTTGATGCAATAGTTTAGTAAGACTAAGTCTTAGTTATTTAATATATGTAAATTTATTGTTTTCTCTGATTTATTTTATACAATATTATTCAGTTTAGTCTAGTTAGCATTAGTCTTTTAATTCTGTTTGTTGTTTCATTGTCCCTAATTGTCGTTTATGTTTTGATAAATTGTGTATACCTGTTTAATATTACAAAGGAATTTAGTAGACAGTAGGAATACAAAAAAAAATACATAAAAAAAATAGAAAATACTTACTTGAGCCCAACTCCTGCGAATCCTGTAACAAACAAACAAGTGTATCAAGTATTTTTGTATAGTCCAAATGAAATTATAAAATTGCATAAAGCGAGCGATAAAAAAAATATCACAATAAAGAAAATAATGTCTAGATGTCATGTGGAATTGTAAATAGTAAAGGATTGTTTGAAGTCACGAACATGCGAGAAAATAACATAGGATAATTGTGTATTTCTGAAAGAGACAAAACGTATATATAATACATAGTTGGTTAATATTGCTGTTTCACACACGCAAAGGTCGATAATACAGAGAACATTGCATCTGCACGTCCAATATCACATTGAAACTAAATTGAATAACGAATTAACCTAAGATCGTTAAACAGTAATTTTGTGTGTACCCTAAAAACCAATAATGTCACATTATCGCTTATTTGATCACAGATAACGTCAAAGATAAACAGAAATTAAACAATACATGCAAGATAAGAACTATTAACTTAACAAATTTCTTAGTTATCAGGATTCGTTTTTGGCTTGTACAACCTTTTTACTAATAGAACAACAAATAGTTAATATTAACAAAATAGTTATGTCAGATGTGTTATGAGAACCCAGTAAAACCCATAATTTTCAGAATGATGATAGTGCCAAATCAGCATGCAATTTCAGACTACCTGCTAAGTACTGCTAACGACGAAGCGATTTGCGTTCTATTGCAAATACAATAAACTCACCTAACCTAACATCCACAATTCCATACTGGGATTAATATACATTGATACTTACGAATTTGCTTCTCTCTTTCTCTTTATGTTTTAACTCTGCCTCTTTCTTTGCCTGCTGAATCAGTTGTTCTACAAACTCAGAGGCCTCGCGGAGTTTCTCCGGATCGCTCTTGAATTCAGCAATACGGATGGCTAAATCAGAATTTTCACTGTCCTGTTTCATCTTTACCGTTTCCTATACACAAATTTGTTTCACATCACTAAACTGTAATACGAGGGGGTAAGTTATTCGCGTTTATTATTGACGATGCGTGTGTTGCGGGTAATAATATTAGAAGGACTGACTGGCCGGGCGTAATTTCGCTCATGCGCTAACCGACTGTCGTAAACTGGTAGATACGGTTCAACAGATTACTCCTAATCACTAGCGATGAGAGCTTTTGAGCTCTCCTGCGTAAGATAATAAGCATCCGATCTTATCCGACATTAATTATTTCTTGTCTATTACCGCATCTTAGCCTATATATTATATGAACCTAAGTAAATTGCTCATAAGCAATACAAATTTTGTCATACTAAAGTTGAATTATTTAAAATTCGATTAACAACACTGATTATGTTTTTCTATAAAAACTTCTTTCTGCACATTAAAATAATCCATATTTTATACGATCTTTTGTTTTAAGATCTTATTTCTATATCGAGTTAATTTACATAGCTAATATATCGCATTGTCGATATAAGAATTTTAAAACAATGTTCTGACATAGTGCATTGACCGTTCTCACTGAAGCGGTAACAAAAAAGATAACATTGTTAATATTGATCAACATTCGCCATATCGCCTAGCTTTATATTGCTTCGTTTAACATGCCGACTTCATTAGGTACCAAACTATGTAGGAATTTTAACTACAATTTCCACTAACTCACCTTTAAGGTGAGCCTACCGCTAGTACCGCAATCATTGAGTACTTATGACTTTGAAGTTGATATGTATTTGCGTTTGTTGTTAGAATCTGAAGTTTGTGATTTTTTTAAAAATTAACACTTTTGCAAACTTGTTCAATAATTAAGGCAGTTTTTTTCGAAAATGTCGATTTCAAATCCATGTTTTGTCTGTACTAATATAGACTATATTTTTTAATACTAACATGCCTAATACCTATTTAATGTTTACATATAAATCGCTTGTCAGCCCGGTTTCATATAAACCTTAATTTTTTTTTATAGAAGAGGGGGCAAACGAGCATCAGGCCCGTCATAAAGGTGAAGTCGCCGCCCATAGAAACTCATGTGGCTGGGAGCTCGTGAGTGCGTTGCCGGCCTAAAAATTCGTAAATGTATGTATTCAGTAAACTATAAATAAACACTATAGGCAGAAATATTTGCCAATAATTGGCTTTCAATGTATTTGTAGTTAACAAATAATTAAGTCAAGAAAAGAAAACCTAAATCGTAATAATAGAATGTCAACATAATATATCGTTGAAGTTCCACAATGTATTCCATTAACGCGCATTTGCGAAAGAAATGTATTAATAATGTATGACAAGCATCATTGTCTGGTATTACACAACCTCGCCTTGACTTATGGTAATGACATACCGAGACAACCATATCAACTATTCATTATACTAGTATTTTATATGAACTATGTGGTGGTGGTGGAACTACGCATATGCATCCCATTTTGAGTCCCATTCAAAGAGGTCTTGCGCAGGTCCAGAGTGCCTGCTTCTGTGTTGCTGAGTCTTTATATTGTAAGAAACAAAAAAGGCCTGTACCGGAACAATATATACACCAAACTTTATATAGATTTAAAGACATTCAACGTAAAAGAAGTTCGACTTTATATATTCGTCAAATTATTAACATGCTTAAACCTAAGTGTCAACTCTTAAAAATTAGGCACATTTTATGAAGTTTAAATTAAAATGAAAAAAAAAAGTTTTTAACTCTAAACGAACCGCCCATGACGTTTAAATGTTAGCTAGCCTAATTTAGTATAAGCAGTCGAGATAAATTCGTTTCGGATCTATGACATCGTGGTTATATGATATGTGATTCAGGAGCACTTTCTTCCTTCCATTTTATTAACTTATTTTTGTCTGAAATATTTTTAAAGATACGTTATAGAAAACGAAACAGTTAAATCACAGTAACTAGTTGTAACCTTTTTATTGAAAAATCAATATACACGGCCCTGCCCTATTTTTAAGTCCAGCCAAGCTCCATATACTTTTCTTGTTCTATTTTACGATTTAAATATGAGAAATGGCTAATTTATATTAAGAGTTATATAAGGAACAAAGCTCCTGCGTTTAGTTGTGATATTTTTCCTCGTCACTTTAAAATAAAGCTCCAAAAATTCACATTATGGACGGCACACACTAGATTAAATTCGTAAAAATAAAATGAGTTATTGTAAGATATAACATAGTTCTTTTTTATTAATAAAACATATGTTATCAGGATATATAGTCTATCCTTTCGGTTCAGGTGGGCAGGGTGTATGACGATCTATGTGAGGCTTTATTTTTTCTACAGGTGGTGGCGGAGGATCAGGAGCGCATTCGTAGTAGCAGTGGCCATCCCACCACCAAGCTGGACCGGGTGTAGGTGGATTATTAAAGCATATCTAAAAACCAAATAAGATCAGATCATTCTAAAAACAGAGCAATAAATTACTTAAAAATGTCAAAATGATTTATGTCTTGATGGTTTTCTTGGGTTTTATATTAAATAATAGCTCTTATTCTTAAGTTTCCTATAAAATAACTATGGTTGAACATTATATTTGTAATACAGAAAATAAACTTACGGCGTCTGACTTTAAAGGTCCCGAGCCGCCAACTTTAAGTGGTGGTCCTTCAGCAACCGGCGCCACAACTGGAGGGTGAACGGAATGGAACACATTTCGCTCATGATAATATTTGTTGGAATACTTGTAATCGGGACAACGTGGTATTTCGGGAGATGGAATCGTTCTAGGCGAAAGGAATGGCGTAAACCGCCCGTGTAGCGTGTGCTCTCTGCCTAAGAGGAATGCTCGTATTTTTTTTAGAAAAGCGCCAACATCGCGCACTTTACCCATTTTTATATTTCTTCGATTTTAAGTCTTAATGGGCATATATCAAAAAGACAAATGATTATTTATTCTTTTTTTTGACGTACGTAATAAGTTTGGTCGTCGGGCATAAATTAAAAATAGCAAGTATATATTTTTGTTTTATAACCACAGATTATATTCAATAATGAATTAAGGGCATAGACAACTTTTAAATATGAAATGTTTTTTATATAAAATCCTACGCAGGTAGCTATATTGTATAAAACCTCTTAATATAATGCATTTCTTTAACAGTTGACAGCTACAAAAGTGATATCATTTGAGCAGAACGGGGGATTTTTTTTTTGTCTATAAATAAACAATATTTATAGTAAAAAAGTTGTTTTTGTGAAATTTCTGTTAAACCATTCAAGTTATTAAATAATTATAAAAAAAAATTGTCCACATTAATATATTTTACAGTATATAATAGACAATATTTACATAGTTATACATAAATAGAATTTCAGACCAAAGCATCAAGTTTAGTAAATTACATTGTATCGCCATCTATACGTCAAAATCAAAATTATACATCGTTTATACTCTTCATATTAAAATCTAGTTTGCTTACTAAAGTATAAAATTATTCAATTCGAAACAATAGTAGGAGTAGTTACATTTAATTTTTTTTTAAATTTTACAGTCTTATAATTTAAGGCAGGTCTACACTTGAAATTATTGTAACCATTAAACTCATGAACTCTTAACTTTAGCTAAAAAAGCATTAATACCCAATTGGCTTTTCTCATTCTTTTGTTTACTCTCCTTCTGTTCTCTTTTCTCTTTCTTCTCCTTCTTCTTTTCGGCTGGACTTTTCGACTCGACGTCAGAAGTTTTCTTCCTTTTTACTTTCTTCTTATCCGTACCCTCTGCGTCAATGGTCGGTTGCATTATTGGTGGTTCATTAATAATCATTGAGACTTTGCTAAAGTAATTCCATAGGGCGTCGACGCAATTTTCCGGTTTACCATTTTCCGTTTCCCACAATAATCCATAAAATCTCGGTTTAATTTTCTCTGTTGGCTTTTTTAATTCAGACTCGAATTCATCCTCTAAATGTTTGAGTCTCGCCTTTTGCGTTTCCGGTGAAAGAGACATAACGTCATCGTCGTCCATTGTGGCTTCCTGAAAAAACATAAATAAATTCTTCATCACCCGAAATATCTATGCCTGGGCGAGATCGCTCATCAGCGATTACCACCTGTTACACTATAATATATAGTAAAGTATATGTTTATTAAATTGGAATTAACTTTTAGTGTATTTAAAAAAAAATCAATTATATATTTTGTGGTCTGGCAAAAAAAAAAATTATGCATCCCGTCCATCTCGGAGAGCTTAAAAAACAACACATTTATTTAAAATAGTTATGTTACCATTGAAACTTGAACTATATATTACTTATCTTGGCGATATCCAAGCGCTATCTTTGGTTTATATTATTGCAATTAATCGTGTAACAGACTAAATTCAGTTACCTCATCACTAAGATATCCGTGCGGGACAAACACTTCGTTGTCCAGCTCATACTCATCAGGACCCTCATCGTCACTCCCAGCTGCACTTCCTTCGATGCTCTCTCCTTCTTCTTCTTCCCACTCTTCATCGCTATCTACTTCATACTCTAGTTGCTTCTGAAACAGTACAATCAAATTAATATATTTGTTGCAAATATTTGAACTTGATACAAATTAATGTTTAAAATGGTTTGGTGGTAATATTTGTCAGACTCACCTGATCCATAGAGAATGGGTTTCTTGGTTTGATGAAAACACTTCTCTTCCTCCAAGTACCCCAGTAAGGCGGTCTTCTATTCTCATGGAAACTCAAAAGTTTCGGACGAAGTTTCTCCCTTACACTCGAATCGCAGGAGACAATCTCCCCAGCGCCATCTATTGGTGGTAATTCATCTTCTGAAATAATTTTTTTATTATTAAAATTAATTTGTCAGGTGTGACTGTGTTGCTGGCGTTTGCAAGAAAAACAATTTAAAAAAAATCATAATTTGTTATTTTGTGTTTGGTATATAAGCAATATGCTCTCACCTATAATAAGAACATCATCATCCTTTTCATTAATAGGCCAAGTCTTTTCACCAACAACGGGTTTATACTTCCCATTCCTGAGATATTTTATATACAGATCTCCAAGATTTTGGTTTTCCATAAACTTATCTAGTTCTTTCCTACGTTCGTCAGTTAGCGGGTTCCTCACAGCAGGTGCTAATCTCATATCATTTTTAACTGTAAAATTTGAAAGCATATCACTTTTACTTAGACAAACATATGATTGATCTTTGTCTGATTTTTGTTTTGGAACAAAAAAGCTTGCAAATGCCTCAGCCGCTTTCTTCTTTTTCTGTTCTTGCTCTAGTTTTTCTAGTTCTAGCGCCTCTTGTTTTTTCTTCTTCTCTTCATCTTTTGCTTCCTTTTCCTTCCTTTTTTGCTCCTCTTTTTCCTCTCTTTCTTTACGTTTCTGTTCTTCTTTCTCTTCTTTTAGCTCTGAAATGGAAAAGTCAACTTGTAAGATTATGTAAAATAAAATTACAAAGCTAATAATTATTAGAAGTACAAATAAGTAACAGTTACTTTATATACATATTACTTAAAGAGTGCATGGTGAGATCCTTTTCTGTTCTGTAATAAAAAACTACATAAGTACTCACTTTTTTCAAACTCTTTCTGTTTTTCTTTCTCTTCCCTCTCCTTTTTCTTTTGCTCTTCTTTTTCTTCTCTTTCACGTCTCTTGGCATCTTCTTTTTCCTCCTTTTCCTTTTTTCTAAGTGCCTCTTTTTCTTGCTTTATTCTCTCCTTTTCATCTTTTTCTTGTTGTTTTTTCTTTTCCCGTTCTTCTCTTTTCTTAGCATGATCAAGTTGTTTCTGCACCTATAATAATGTGTACTTATTATTATTATACTTTGGAGCTGGTATGATTAAATTCAAAACAGAGCATAACTCTTTGTTGTGATTAATTACCAATTGCTTTCAACTCACTAGATAACTTTATTGTCTCAATTAGTCAATATATTGTGTAAAATATCTAACTAAAATATTATATATTTGTAGCCCCAAATAATATCCCACCTTTAAATAAGTAATCAAGGAACTGGCATTATAATAAAAGTAATTCGAGGAAACACAGATTTACAAAATTAAGAAATAGACTTGTACTCAAAAATGTTAAATATATATATGTATTTCACAAACCTGTTTTGGTGTTGTGTTGGTAATAGAATTTTCTGTAATTGACACATCTCCCTCACTTTTTACGACTGAAGAACTTCTTGTATTTCTATTAGGGGTGTTTTGGCTAGACCCTGAGTCATCTGTTGTTTGAGACATATTAAGACTTTTTTTACCATTTTCTACTTTACGTCTAGGTGTTCTTCTAGGAGTGACAGGGCTTGGTGTTTTACTGTCTTTTTTGCTTAAAGATTCATCTTCTTTTTTAGCTTCTTCACAATCACTTTTATTCAATACCTCATCCCTTTTTTTGTCTTTAGAACTTACTACTGAGTCATTAGAATCATCTAAGGTTATGATATCACTTGTTTTTTCATTGTCACCTGTACGTTCTTTATTGTTCACTTTAGGTGATTTACTTGATTTTTGATCAGTATCAGTATTCTCATCTTTATCTACATCCATTTCATTCTCACTTACTTTGTTTTTACGGGCATGTCCTGTGTGTTCATTTTTCTTACACTTTTTGTTTTTTGCTGTTTTTGATTTCTGTTTCTTTTTAAAGGCTGTGTCTACTATTTTAACAAAAGGATTAATATTTTTAATCACATTTTCTTCAGCAACTAATTCTATTGTGTCGTCTTCTCTATCCTCATCGCTAACTATCACCGGATCAAGGCTTTCGCTTTCTTTAGTAATTTTTCCAATCTTTGTGACAGGCTGATGTTCCGGTGCAGATAGTTTTCTCTTCCTTGTGGAAACGGCATCAGGTTTGGGAGAAGTTTCGGACAAAATTTGAAATGGAAGTCGAGCTTGTTTTAAAACTTTTTTTGAAGGCGTCACTTCTTCATTACCAGGAGACTTTTGTGGTTTCATAGTAAGTTTTGCAATGTAACCATACACTGCCAACTGTTTTCGTATAAAATATGATATAGTCGAGTTGCTTTTATCGTACAGTTAAAATTACATAGCTACATTGAAATAATCAACTTTTTATATATATTTTAAGAATAATACAAACAACATAGATAAAAGTTTTCTTACACACAAATAAAAGCGGGAAATTCTGACTATTTCTGACATAATATGCAAGTGACATCTTACCAATGTACAATTTCACCACAGCTTTACGTTACTTGGCAAAGCTCAAAATAACAAGTATAGCGGTAACAGATCACATTTAATTTTTGAGATTCCGATGTAATGGTCAAAGTCTTTTAGACATTAGGGTGTGACTGTGTGTCGATTGTCTAATGAAGAATTTATAAAAATTTAATAATTCGTGCGCCGAATATGTAATTGTTTGAATATTTTTTTTATTGTGAAAAACGTGACGTTGAGTGTCTTGACTGTATCAATTGATATATAGTCACAACGTTTTTGTAGTGAAGTAATTAATTCGTGTAAATGCCTTGACAAAAATCATCTAAAGATGAGCAAAATGTCGAAGAATAAATTAAATTTGACCCTCCCACCGGGGTCTATAGACACAGCTCCGGCAATAACTCCGTCTAATATGACCCCGCAGCTGAAATCTGCAACAGCTTCAGAGTAAGTATGGCTCTGACATAATAGTTATTATTGGTTTCCAAGCTAATTGCTTGTTTCGTGTAATAATGGGCTTTTAGTTTTGTGTAGCATTATTATTATTTTTCCAAATTATTGTTGTTGTATATTTATAGTCGCAACTATTAATTATAATAAATTTATGTACTTAGTTCATCAAAGATTCATCACCTTAAAGTAAAAAAAAAATTAAATAAACTTAAATCTTATACATACAATGTACAAAACTGGATTTGATAAAAAATACCATTTATATTTATCAAAATATTGAAAAAACCACCTTTGGTATTATACTATTGTTCCAACTTTAACATTATTTATTATTTAAATATTTTAAGATAGTAGTTAGAAGTTACAAATATTGAATATTAGAAAAACTATTTCACTAACTTTCATTCTCTTCCTTAAAATTTATCAAAAATTATTCATTTTTACATTGCTAAGTGTGATTGAATATATTTATTCTAATCTTAAGCTTTCAATCTGGAAAACCTATAGTTATGAGTGGATAAGCACTTACTTACACTTTTTCCCTGCTTAAGAATAATAATAATATGGAAATATCCCATATATAAAATACAAAATACTTGTTTCTCTATATGTATGTCAGTATATAGTTAGACCATACTTTACTACAGTATTATTTACTGTATGTATACATAATTTTAGCCAATATTCTTCATATCTTTATTTCTTAGGAGGCAAGGCCTAGCAGGGAAGTCTAAAACAAGTATTGAGGCTTTGACAGAGAGATTGGAGCAAATAGAGATGGATGACACACAAAGGCGAAGAATAGAAGTATTTTTATGCCAGAAAGAAAAGATTGGTGAACTTAGTGATGATGACTTTGAAAAACTTGGCGAACTTGGTAAAACGTTTATTAAGTTTTATCATTAACATGAGTTAATATTATTCTGTAATCTCAGAGTAATAAAAAAAAAGTGATATATATTTATAACCAATGAAAATCTGAAGTAAATTTTCAAATCTACATCTCAAACATTCTCATATTTACATTTAATAGTTTTTTTCTTGCATTTTAGAATGCCACTACCAAAGGTAGTTATAATGTTTTTAATGCATCAATGTTGTAGGCCAGGGAAATGGTGGTGTGGTGATGAAAGTGCGTCACAAGTCAACTGGTCTTATCATGGCCCGGAAGCTGATACATCTGGAAGTAAAGCCAGCTATTAAAAAGCAAATTATAAGAGAGCTGAAAGTATTACACGAGTGTAATTTTGCACACATTGTGGGTTTCTATGGAGCATTCTATAGTGATGGTGAAATTTCTATATGCATGGAATATATGGATGGTGGATCGTTGGACTTAATTTTGAAGAAGGCTGGTAGGATTCCTGAATCCATATTAGGTAAGCAGTTGTGTATTCTAGTCCTTGTACCTTTAATTATATCTGTTATGAATTATGTACAAATTACATTAATTGTATGGTTTATCTTTAAATATTTTCTATTGTATAGATCATAGAACATTATTTGTTTTAAATTTCAAGCTGAAAGGCTATTGTTCAAAAAATTTGACACCAGTTTTTTATGTTGTGTCCTTATCTGGCTCTACATCAGTACAGAAATATAAAACATGAAACGAAAAATATTCTTTAACATATGTGATTTCATTATTAGTATAGCAATTCCAAACATATACATCAGGAAAATCAAATTCACATGTAAAAAATTTAATTAAAAATATTTCAGGAACAATAACATCTGCCGTTTTGAAAGGTTTAAGTTATTTGAGAGACAAACACGCAATCATGCACAGAGATGTGAAGCCGTCCAATATCCTTGTGAACAGTAATGGTGAAATAAAGATTTGCGATTTTGGTGTCTCTGGACAGCTTATTGATTCTATGGCAAACTCCTTTGTTGGCACTCGGAGTTATATGTCTGTAAGTAATTTTCTTATGTGTGCTGATTACAGCACAACTAACTCGAACAGTGGAAAGGAATTTTTATTTTGCTAAATATATACTAAAACTAACAACTACTAATAAACTACTAACCGACAAACGTTATGCCAAAAAAACTTAAAATAGACATTGGCTGATTCTCAGACCTACTCAATATGCTCACAAAATTTTATGAGAATCGGTCAAGTTGTTTTGGAGGAGTAAAGGAACAAATGTTGTGACACAAGAATTTATATATCAGATAACAAAAGTAGTAAATATTGTTACATAAATCATTTTTACTCAAGACAACAAAATTTTATGTAAATGTTTGTATACTCTTCAAAAATTTAATTTTATAAATGTATTTGATTACAATGAAAAGTATAATTTTTAATATAAATACAACAGGGTTAAATATTTTTAACAGCCGGAACGTCTTCAAGGCACCCATTATTCGGTTCAGTCAGATATTTGGTCTCTGGGACTGTCACTTGTTGAAATGGCAATTGGCATGTATCCCATTCCACCGCCTGATGCCAAAATTCTGGCGGACATATTCGGAGGACAGAATGAAGATCATTCGCCTGGACAGGTTACAAATATTACTTTTTATAAATTAAAATGTTTTCTTAAATTAAATAACTATTACTCTTGTTGATTAGTCATAGTAGTTTTAGCGAATTTACTCAAGTGGTGTAGGTTTCGGATCACTGTGTACCAATATATATTTTTTTTATCAGTGAAAATTTAGTGCTACTGACAATATTCGTTAGAAAACCGGCATAGCTTCTCCAATTCAGCACTTGCATGGAAGCATTTTGACTTGATTATTTATACATGAATTATTATTAAAGTTAAATAATAATTGTTTTAAACAATTCCAGGCACCCAACTCACCAGGACCAATGGCGATATTCGAACTGCTGGACTACATAGTGAATGAGCCGCCGCCGAAGTTGCCATCGGGTGTGTTCTCTGATGAGTTTACGGACTTTGTTGATCGTTGCCTGAAGAAAAACCCCGACGAGCGTGCTGACCTTAAAACGCTTATGGTACGATGGTATTAAATATATTTTTGATAAGTGTATTTTATATATGTAATATCTTATATCTCAATAGTTTTCGTACGACCTTCTGACATCTATACTAATAATAAGACAGTAAAAATCGAATGTCAGTACATGAAATATTTTTCCAAAAAACTGAAAGGAGGCAATTAAAGAAGAGTCATAGAAACCAAAAAAACAATTTTTGGAATTCTTGTCTGTCTGTCTGTCTGGTACGTTATAACTTCAAAACTATTTGAACGCGGTTTTCACAGTTGGTTTCACAGATTACATATAATTGGGAGCGTTGTTAAAATCGGTTAAGGGAAAAAGAAGTTATGGTCAATTGAAAATTTACTTCAACCACTGCTTCAAAATTTTTAAACACTTATATTGATTGATTAGTTATATATTGTTAAATATGTTCTAATATAAGTTAATCTTAATATTAAAACTTATGAGAGGTAACAAATATAACAAATAACGCAGTGCGCGCGGGCGCGGTTGAAGTGTTGAACAATGTGCTCGATAGATGGCGTTGATGAAATTCGTCTTCCACCTAGATTTATTTTATTTTTTTATTTCTTAAACCTATACAGCTTATCAAAAAAAGTTTACACAATAAAAATAGATTAAAAATAAAGCCAAAATAAGGTTAAAATATAGAACCTGAAATAGAATCTAAGATCAGAAAAAAACAATAACAAAAAAAACACAAACAGAAAAAAACAAATAAAAATATATATGTACATATGAACAAGTAGAGTATATTATGTGAAGTACGAGCATTTAAGTGTGCGTGTGTGTATAAGTGTGTGCAATGGTGTTGCTGTGTGAGTGAGTGTGCGAAGTTGAGTCTTAGTTTTTTTTTTAAGAATTTCTACTTAGGCCAAATATAGTCAATAGATCGCGGTATTAAGATGCTCCATTGTGTAATGACTACCATGCACTTCAAACTTTCATTAACGTTTTACCCTATGATTATTTTGAGTGAACACTACCTATACAAACAAGTAAAAGGAAACGAGTGAAGAGACGTTTGTCATTTGTCCGCATCCATTTTTCCACCTACATCCTTAACGTTAATGAGGTTTACCATTTATTATTTGGTCAAACTAATAACCTCACAAGTACGTATAACTTCGTAAGAATTTTCTTTCAACTCTTAACCGCTGAGGAGTTTTACCTTCCATCATCAGCTCATCCACATAAGATGACTATCAGAATATAAAATTGTCAGAAAAGTAATTTGCCAAAAATTACTTTTCTGACAATTATCTATTTGTAAAGCCTGTAAGTTAATTTGAAAGTTGCCTTCGATTTCCCTGAATCACCGGATTCTGACTACGGGACCAATTTGAAAGTACCGCCTACCGAAAAATAATCAAGTCCACAGAAACGGAAGATGTTGATAACATTTGTACATGTAAAGCTACATCATCCCTGAGTAACACATGCTATATATAATTCCAATTGTAACAAGATTTTAGCCCGTGAAAGAAAGCCCTGTCGAGATCATTAAAAAACGCTATATACTTAACCAAATTACACGTGGGCGAAGCCGCCTGCGGAAAGCTAGTACATAATATATGTGATATTTTGCCAAAATAATATATCCAATACACTGAGATTTTTTTTTTTTATTAAAACTCGTCTACACGGTTTCATTCACTATATATATATATATATAATATTAATTCACGTGTCGCCGAATGTTTTTCAGAACCACTGTTGGATCCGTTCAGCGGACGCTGAACGTGTGGACATAGCGGGTTGGGTCTGCAAGACCATGGATCTGATGCCTTCCACGCCCAATTCCAATGTGTCTCCTTTTTCTTCATAAGCTGCAAGAAGTGCATACTTTCATCAGCGAAAAAGGGTGTGTCTCTCAATTTTTAATTATATTTAAAAATGTTGGTTATTCATTTTGCTGTTATGTTTCATTGGGATTGGGAATAAAAAAAAATATTGTTAAATATAGGATTATTAATTTGATGCCAAGAATAATCTAGACTGAGTAATTTTCAGGTCAAAACATTTCCCAAGAGAAAGCGGGCGAAACAATCAGTGAGGACGCAGCCGCGGAGTAGCCAAACAGGCCGCAGTATGTCAACTCTAGACAACCATTACTGAACTAAACCAATCAACCGAACAGTCCACCGACGTGTAGATTACTCCTTATATTTTGTCTCTATTCAAACCATAGACTACGTGTAGAAACGAAACATTCGAACTCTAAATTGATATAATCTGTTCATTTCCGGTTTCGGTTCTATTTGTCAGAGCAATAATGGAAAATTCAAAATATCATTTCAAAATTCGAACGTCCTTCGCAATACGATAATTTGTACGAAGCTTCAGGGAAATAGTACATCCACGCCGTATAGTGATATATGGTGTTGTGATAGTACGTAATGGGCAACTTTAGGGTGTGATACTAAAACATAGTGCATTCGCGTAAATCGTGGGGTTATAGGCGATAACATCTATTCGATTAATGGTCAAGTAGAGTTGATTTCACTAGTTGCAAGAAATAAAATTGTTAGTAGTGTTTTGACATATTTTTCTTTGCTGAAAGTGCGTAATTCATGTCAGCTGGTAAATGTTAAAAGGGCGCATTGAGCGTTGTCGAGCGTTGGAATACTCAAACGCCGTTAGTATGGCGGCGTGGGAGCGTTCCAAAACTCCAATCATGTAGTTATTGTAAAACGCATTTTTTATAGAAAATACATTAAAAACATATAAACGATAAAAAAAAAGTAACTTTGTAGCTATTTTGACGTGATGCACTTTTCCCCCCCGTTTGTTTTTCGCTTTGTTTTAGTGAGCCCCGCATTACCCGTGCACCTAGTTCGTAGGCAACACGCTATGTGTGAACGTGTGAGTGAACGAATGATCGCGTTATGAATAAGTGTCTCCAAATTTCAATAAAATACAATTTAAAAATCGAATCTAGCGAACGAGTCATTGCCCTTCGATTTAAAAATCGAAGGACTTCTCTTTGAATTTTGAACTAGGAACATGAAGCTCGAAATTTTCTACCTGAAGTAGTAGGTCTTGGAACACAGGACAGATACAAAATGTTATTGATACTTTTTGGTTTGGAGACACTTCAAAATCAAAACGCGGCATCCATACATTGTAACACAGCACTTCCTGTTAATGCATGTTTGCTTCATTTATTTTTCACCTTGAATTTGTGATATATTGATTATATATAGGTTGTTTGTCGCCTGATTGTTAGCGTCACGCTTTTATTGCATAATATAGTTTGTCTATGGCATTTATCATAGATTAATTTATTTAAAAGACTATTATTTTTAATTAACTTTTCGATTGTAAAACAGTAAGCTTGCAACACATTTTTTGCACAGATTTAAATTAACACATATGTTATATGTTCTTCGCTTTTATCTGTACAAAAAGTTGGGTTAATAATTTTAAGCAAATTTTTATTAATGTAAATGTATATATACATTTTTTTTGTAAATATTGCTTTTTGCTATATGCGTTTTGTCGCATTTAATTTTGTATTGTATTACAGGGTCGAAGTCCATGTGGTTATGATGTTATGGATTTATTAAAAAAAAAACAATTTTAAACATTTCAATATGTAAGTTTAAGTATCGAAATTATTATTGCTAGATTATTTATTGTGAGGCAACATCGATGTATCCATTAAATGTTTTATATTAATGATTCTATTTAGATGTAGTATTTTTAGTAAGCTTATTTTTAGGTTAGGTGTATAAATAAAGAAAATCGAAAATTCCGTTTTGTTTTATTTTATACGGTATGCTCGGTAAAGCCCTACATTTGGGTTATGACTTATGGGTGTCATATACTACAAATAATATATATATATATATATATATATATATATATATATATATATTTATTTACAGAAACAAAACAGACACATTACAAAAATACAATAACAAAAAGATATATGACAAAAATACAGAGGCATCCTAAAACATGTTTCACAGATAAAATATGTAATATACACAGTCACAAGTACAGAAACAAGAAAAACGCCACGGGAAGAAAAGCAAAAAAAAATTAAAAATTCTATAAATTAAATTAAACTGACAACAAATATGAACGTACAGGGAATCCGACAATGGGCCAACTGAGTCAAGAGCGAGGAAATTTTAGTTTTAATACAAACAAAAGTAAAAAATTAAATATAACCTTAAAAAATATAGTTAATATTGAATTATAACCTAAGACAATTCTGACAGACGTACGTCACATTGTAATATTATTGTTTAGTTATTCATCTAATTTTACTGTTGATATTTCATGAAAAAGTTTCATTTTTTTTCCAATAGGTAATGTTAATCGCAAACAGAACGTTATTTATTAAAAGACGAGTTAGAATACGTTTTTCAGATACGTGATTTGACATAAGTTTACTTAGTTTACTAGTTTTACTATACGCGATGGTAGTGATACCACACATTATTATAAAATTTAATATAACCGCGAATTATCTAGATGTTATGTTGGATCTATATTTTTAAAACTAGTAAAAATACAGTTATAATGTTTAATAAATAATAATACAAGTAAATAATATAGATATAATAGACATGTGTTTAAATTCTGAAGCTACACTTTTGATAAATAAGTTTAATGTAAATCTTATTACAGCGGTTACACCAGAAACATAACACACTTAGATTACTTTCTCGGATCTTGTTAATAAATGATTAGCTTAAATAAAACAGACATATATACAGATACTTTACTTACTTTTGTAAAGATCATATATATTATAGTAAATGTTAGACTAAAAAAAATCACCCAAACATTTTTCCGCCCGCAGGCGAGTTCTCGATGAATTTTAAATTTGATTAGAAACGCGCGAGCCGTAAGATATTAAAGCCGGGATAACGATATTAAAAATTATATTTCGAGTTGGGGCTTCTAGGTATTTACTGTTCAATTTCGCGTATATAACGCATAATTTTATTGAAGGCAAGTATTTTATTTAGTAGTCAAATAGTGATTACGATTAGTGCGTAATCTGAGCTGGTGCTTTTCTCTCTCAACGTATAGCGACACGAGGAAATGTCGCCTGCATTATAGGTAACCGCGGAGTCTCTGGTAGAACGCAAACTTGACCCAAGTAGTCTCCATATGCGTAATCGTGGGTTACACCCGAGGAGTGTTTTAGTGAGTACCTATGGCCCACCGGTCCTCTAAGTAGCAGAGGTTTCCTGGTTAGTGAGTTGAGTCCCACATATCGTATGTGGGACTCAAAGGAATGTGTAAAAGATTTACTCCTCAGTTATCAAAAAAATAGCATTATAGGTTCTCTGCCACAAGGACCATACTTTTTAGTTTTTCAAAGTCAAAGTCAAAATATCTTTATTCATTAAGGTACTTATGACTATTTTGAATCGTCTTAAAGTGTTTCTACGCCGGTTCGTACGCGACCAAGCTGAGAAGAAGCAGGCAAGAAACTCGGCTTGGTTGATTTCTTTTTGGAAATTAAAGAATTTAAGAATTTATTTTAGTTACATTTTTTAAAGTTTTATACTTATTAGTTTTAGTATTTTATTATTAATTGATGTTAATTTGAATTATCTAGACTAACTTAACTCAACAATAAGTATAGCCTAAAGATATTTCACATCAGCTGATGAATAAGCAGTATGTCCTTCAAATTAGTAACTTAATTTGCAATTGTTCAATTCTAAACTTTTGAACAAAACATGTAAAAACGGTAGAACATAAATCTGCCAGATAGCAATTAAGACTAACTTTTGCTTTCGGTAACTCCGGTTGACTCTCAAAGGTGCCTCGTATAGAAAAAATCTCATGCTAATTAAGGCGGCCCCTTCTTCCATTATGAAATTTTTTTAGTATAAATAATTTCGCTTTTCATTAGTTTTTTCTTAATTAGAACGTGAAAATTTTCGCCATTCGTTGTAATCGATAAGCTTTTCATGAAAGTATGCTCTCATTTGCCTTTATATACGCTTCACTGCTATACTATGAAAACGGGTTTTTTACAAAATATTTATTTTTAAAATGCGTCCGTAGTAAGCAATGTTTTTTTTAAGTTAATATTTCCAATTGAAAATATGGATAACACATTATATGGTAATATCTCGTAGTTATGATATACTTTTTATCTTGGCCTAACAAATGTTAGTCCCTTATATTGATTATCTATCAATACAGTGTAATATCCATGTAATGACACTTTAGCGATAAACTTTTTAAAGCGTTCTTATTTAAAATATTCTCTCTATAACGCCATAAAATGCACAGACCCTTTAGTGTTATATAGAGTTTACACAGTAATTATCATATATAATCAAATGTCATATCCAATATATACTGTTCTTGGAGCTATCTAACCGTGTGTATGTGGCCCCATGATTATAATTATTTAGTGCATGTTTACAGCATTAATTATAAGTCTTAAATTTATAAACATAAGCGTTTATTCTATGGAACGAGTAAATAAAAATATTTGTCAGACCTGATTACGTTAACCTAAAACGTAACAATAATGTAAGTGCATTAAAAGTTTATCACGTATCGTACAGATACGTAACTAACTAATCCAAAGCAAACTCCAAACGAAAGTTAAAACGATTAATCCGCATTCACAAACTCACATAAGCCATTATAATTTGCAGCGATTCTAACGAGTCTACGTGGAGCAATTACTGAGCAACATTAGGATGGAGTAATTTACCTACAAATTAAAGTTGAAAATATGCAAATACAGAGGTCACCTGGAGACTTTCCGTAAAGCCTTTATAGATCCTTAGGAAATACCATTAATATCAAACATATATATCATAAGGTAAGGTGTAAATTTATACAATTCACTTACACAAGATTATATATATACTAGACGCGTTATACATTATTGATTAATTTTGTATAATAAGATCGATCCATTTTTCAAGTGTTTGATTGATTACAGTTTTCGATGTCACTAATAAAGCCTATACAAAACCTTTGTCTGCTATTACAAAAAACGAATAATCCTTACGCCACTGAAGAAAACTGTCCGTTTAACAACACAAATATGATTAACTAATAACAATACAATCTGAATTCTAACTGAAAATTGCCAGAAAATTGTACTTAGTCTGGCCATAAATACTGTTACTATTCAAAAAAAGAAAATATTACGTTTGAATTTGGAATCTGTCATTTTTATATGATTGCTTGATGTGTTTTCTTATTTTCGCGCCATTATATTGTTAAATATTTTGTTATATTAAAATGGAGTGGGGTGATAAAGAGAACCGAATCGCTGTGATTGCCTTACATAAAGTAGGTATGGAGAAAAGTGCAATTTTTAAAACCCTCCACCCGCTTGGTATTAGTCAAATGTTTGTTTACCGGGCTATTGATAGGTACAATGATACCTCCTCTGTTTGTGACAGAAAAAGATCTGGCCGTCCACGTACCGTTCGTGTGAAAAAGGTGATTAAAGCAGTTAGGGAAAGAATTCGAAGAAATCCTGTCCGTAAGCAAAAGATTTTACCTCGGGAGATGAAGATAGCTCCTAGAACCATGTCGCGTATATTAAAAGATGACTTAGGACTTGCAGCCTATAAGAGACGTACTGGTCACTTCTTAACTGATAATTTAAAGAAGAATAGGGTGGTAAAATCCAAACAACTACTTAAGCGGTACGCAAAGGGAGGTCACAAAAAAATTTTGTTTACGGATGAGAAAATTTTTACAATTTAGCAGTATTTTAATAAACAAAATGACCGTATTTATGCTGGAATCTCTAAAGAAGCTTCGCAATTAGTAAACAGAGTACAACGTGGGCATTATCCCACTTCAGTGATGGTTTGGTGGGGTGTTAGCTATGAAGGGGTGACTGAGCCATATTTTTGTGAAAAAGGTATTAAAACGTCGGCACAAGTTTATCAAAATACCATTCATGAGACGGTAGTTAAGCCTTTAACTAACACCATGTTCAATAACAAAGAATGGTGCTTTCAACAAGACTCGGCACCGGGTCATAGAGCTCGATCCACCCAATCTTGGTTGAAAACTAACGTTCCGGACTTTATCAGCACTGAAAACTGGCCGTCGTCAAGTCCTGACCTAAATCCATTGGATTATGATTTATGGTCAGTTTTAGAGAGTAAGGCTTGCTCTAAACGCCATGATAATTTGGAGTCCCTAAAACGATCCATTCGGTTGGCAGTGAAGAATTTTCCTCTAGAAAGAGTTCGTGCTGCTATTGATAACTGGCCTCAACGTTTAAAAGACTGTATTGCAGCCAATGGAGACCACTTCGAATAAACATTGTATATTTTTAATAGTTATATATTGATGTATTAAACTAACTCACTATGAAAGGAATAAATGTTACGTATAAAAAAAAAATCGTGCTTTTCTTTATAACAATATTTATGGCAAGACTAAGTATATCAGTTCAGTTCAATAGTTGTAATATCATCAGGAAAAACTATTCTTAATTCAATTAAAGCGTACTCATAAGTTCTCCGTTCAACTTATGAGAAATCACGCTCTCGAGCATCCTTATTTTTCATACTTACGAGCGGAACATTTGCGAATATTTGCGCTAGGTGTAATGTAACCTAATAAAATGAGCTGCGATAACGAGGCGAAATATGGTATGAAAGATGTGTGAATTTGTAGGTCGGAAACTCGCGTCAGATACGTTGGTAGTGCCAACACTTTGATGTATGATGCGAGGATACGGATAGGGCTACCATATTATCATACTTTTTGATGGCTGATTTACAGGCTGTATGTACTTGTACGCAGAATTTCTTGTACATTTACGATGTCTGAGGAGGCGGGAAAGATGTATGTCCTATGATAGGCCAGATTTGTCACAAGGCAACTAATTAGAGAAACAATGTCAGCACTTAAATTTCATAATTAATATGGCTTGTAAATATTGAATTAATATTCCTTTGTGTTTTTTCCTTTAACCTGTGACTTCTCATTTTAATAAGCAGACGTCTTGCTCGTCTCCCTTCACACACATTTAGATTTAAAAGCGTTTTATTTAAGTTTGATAGATTTGTATTTCCATCTGAAACAGTACTTACATGAAAGAATAACGTATGCTTTACTTGTTATGAATTAAGACAAAATTGTATAGAATATTTCATTATTATGACAAGATAAATATTTTTTTAATAAATAATCTATGTCGGCAGCCCTGTAACCGAATAGCCAAGAGAGGAAGATTTGCGCCGCTAATGTGATATTTCTTAGATTACTTGCACAGATTTTTCACGCCGTATTATATGGTATTTGATTTTGATTACATTTTATACATATTGATTACATTCAAATTTTATTGGATTAACACATATACTATATATAAAACTACAAAAGTCAATTATTATGTTCGTTACAATATAAATAAATTAATGAGCATCGGTTTTTCAGAATCTAGGTATAAATCCTTGCCAATAAGCGGCTAGTTATAATGACTTGTCACACTCCCGTCTCAATTTTTTTTTACTGTATTATATGTATAGACTAATTATACATATTAAATAAATACATTATAACACCGAGCCCACAAATTCTTGACCACGCATTTGTTTGAAAACGTAGTTATTTGACAAACAAACAACAATTACCGTCTGTTCATATGTAAAATGCGTTGTAGTCCCGCTAATCTGTATTCAATTCAAGCATACAAATCAGGCCTATAATGGCCACAGTTAATTCGATACTACTCCCAATTTATCTACTCGACAGATATTTACGTGGATGATTCAACATTTATTGCAAATCTGTTGGTGTATTAATGGCCGGACTGCCGAACAGGTCCAGGATTTGATTCCCGGAACAATTGTGAATATGTTTTTGTAATACACTGTGAGTGTTTTATAGATTATATATATCTATGTTTATGTACGTTTTCATTTGTTTTAGCAACTTAAACACAAGACCTAAATACGTAGATGGTATACAACCGTGGGTAATATTTATATTAATATTGAACTCTGAGACTGGAAGAAATTAAAAAAAATTTAACTGCTTGTTTGAGCCGCTACTTACGCCCAATTTGAAAAGCTGGGACTCGGGTGGCTTTGTTTGTTATGATTTATTTCTATATCCTAAAAAATATTGTACATATTATTACTTATAAATAATTACAGTGAACTATATATTGCGAGACTAGGGTTGCCAGACATCCGGATAGAACCGGACACAGGCCCTTTGATTGCCTGTCCGGTTTTTTATATTGCGCTATTCGCGCGGATCTAGAATTTTATTTTGACTTAGTACTTAACTAGATTTATAGTAAAGTGCTTAGACTGGTTTTGCATTCGATTTGGTTTATTTAAGAAGATTTATGGTATATAATAAAAAAAGCTAGGTTTTTCATTTTGTAAAGCAACTTGCCCGTTTATACAAATGACGACCTGGTAGGCTGGTCAGACTAAGACTCCTCTTATTGTTATTAAAAATAAAATATTAGAAATAAATAAATAAATAACCATACGTCCAAATATCCGATGGTGGTTCGATGTGGACGAGGAAATATAATTTTGCTCTATATTTTATTATCGTAAATGTAATATTTTGCCAATAACGGCTTTTAGACAAAGCTTCCATACATATCACACGTATTGTCATATCGCACGCGTCACCACAAACCACACATCAAAAATATATTAATGACCACTAATATCTGAAAATATATGATTAAAAATGGATTTTAAATAAATTTATTCTTAATACATATTATTTATTTAATTATAAAATGAAATTATGATATAATTATTTGGACAGGCCAAATTTTCATACAATATTTCTAATAGTGTTAAAGTTACGCTTATTTAGAAATATCATACTTCCAAAGGACAAACTGTAGCTGCTCATTAAAATTTTGCTAGTAACAAACTCTGGTTGATAGAATTAGTACAAGTCTACATAACCTATATAAACATGAGCTTAGAGACTGTCATAGCAATCGGCGACTAGACTTCTATTTCCGTCAGTCAGCTGTGAATGACAACATTTCCTTGTACACTGAGCTTTAATAGTAAACACAGCTTAAAATATAGATGTGTTTAGCTAGAAACGACTTTCCATATAAATGAATAATTAATAAACATTTCATTGTAATATTATATTTATTTATTTTATTACATCTGTCTCCAAACATCTTATGTGCTAAATATATTAAAAAAAACAATAAACTTATGAGATAATAAAACTAGGTATGCACATAAAACAATACTTTTTTCACTGATCATTTGTTATTGTAAAATGAAAACAGTATAAAAGTGTTTTGATTGGCCGATTTAAACATTTATTTTATCATTAAATGATAAAATCCATCAAGGTTTTCATTAAATAGTTTAGTTTTATTCAAGACAATTCCGTCATTGTCCATATTAATTTAGAAAATTTTACGTTCATTAATGTATACAAATTAAAAATGTTTATTCATATTTAATTTCAAATGACATCAGTTGACCTAAATTCATTGAATACAATGAAAAGTGCAGTAGTATCCATTGTTTCCCGTTACTTTGTCAAATGTCATTTAGTTCTCCATTTCACAAGGTAAAAGGTGAATTTGAGATGTTTTAGCACGTATGATGTAACAATGGACCCTCAGTTTTTCACGTAGTACTTTTACAGGTGCGAACTTAAGTGCTAAAGTGTACATTTTGAAGGACTTTGTAAAAGGTTTTGAAATTGTGAAAAACTGCATCTCTAGTTAAATCATAATCCCTTATATGGGGTTTCCTTGATTGGGATTTAAATCAGAAACTTTTAACCAAAATAATTTTCAATGGTATGGTATTGTTGAGGATGTGGTGCTTTGTTCTGTGTTTGCGTTAATAATTCGAGTTAAATAATTATATGTAATTAATATAACCAATAATTATGTATTTTACCATCCATACATTTTGCAACATTTATTTGATTTGATCATTCCATTTAACAGATGATTTAAATAAAATTATATTTCCTCCGTAATTTTCTTATTGACTCCAAGTTTCATTGTTTATTTACTATTAAAACAATTCCAATTTCCAATTAAAATAATATTTATTTACCATTTTGATTCAAATTATATTGAAAGTCAAGACTTTCAAGTTTCCTGTCATGATTAAAGTTTTGAATGAAGCCTTCAATTTAGGTTTTAAGGTACATAGCAGATTTATCATAGACATACATAACAAGGCTTTTTATTTGAAAGAAAAAGCGGCTTTTTTCGCACTTAATTTCAGTACAATTATCTAAAGCGTTAATTGGGCTGTTGTACATAAAATGAGAAAGTGAAATGAAATGATGAGAAAAGGTAATTAGATTTTATTGAAGAGTCACTTTCATAATTTTCAGTCAAAATGCTTTGTTAACATTTGTTTTTCGAATCAAGTAATCTAATACATTTTAATGACAGTTCCAAATACAATATTCTGTGAATTAAATTTTATGAATACGATGTCAAAGATAGTGGAAATAAGAAGATATTTTTTTAATATCGTCCCAAGTCCGATATCCTAGCTCGCGGGCCATCTCAACGCTTATATTGAAAATTCCGCATGAAAATTAGACTATTAGTGATCTCTCTTACTCTACTCTTTGGTTACATAACCGGGCGTATAAATCGATTGATTTGATAGAAGCACCCATTACGCCGCTCAATAGACACTTGACCAAATATATTGCATAGATATGGGAACCATATTGCACAAACATACATGTACCACAGGTCTGTACATAGCCATTTTTAGTCTATTATTGTTTCTCTATTATCTGTGGTATTTTGTTTTGTTTAAAAAATAGTTCACAAGAGCCGTACAGTAACGTATTTTGAAATAAGAACAAATCATTTTTACATCTCCGTTTTATTAAAAAGCAAACTGTTCGTTAATCCTCATAGAATAACAGCGTTTGTTGTCATTCAATTTACCTGTGATTTCATTACGATACAGAAATTAATAAAAAAATATTAATTAAAATACGGTCGGGGCCGAAATGGAAATTGATTTGTATGAATATTAATGAAATCACTACGTGAGGTGAAATGCGAAACGCGGAAATAAAAGTACGTATATATACGTAGACTTATATAGAGTAAAAGGGAAATTTTAAAAAAATCTACGTACCCGACAAGAGTTTTATGTTATTTCTATTATGAAGGGATTACGGCATTATTCTTTCTAAGCGTGATAAATTACATTTCTTTTACTTCTTCTTAAGTTAAATCGTTTTTTAATGAAACATTACTTTGCTGGATGTTGTCGGCTGATAGGAATCTAATTTATTCGAAAGTGTACCGGTAAATAGGCTTTTTGTCACGTTTTTATAGATAATTTTCAAGAATAGGAAAATTCACTTTTAAATGAAACGGGGATATAATATCTTAATAAAAACATGATAATGTCTGATTAGGTCTCCATACCTTCAATGAACCAGTTGTTGAATTTTTTTCACATTATTATATATTGTTTTAATCATTCGCCACTGTAATTTTGTACATAAAGTTTTTCGATCAACTGTTAATTTAATATGAGTTACTTAAATTTATATGTTATTGTGTGGTTGTTTTTTAGTAAAATCTCTTTACATTCGAAAGGGCATTAAAGTATTTCTCTTCTTGTTCACGCTCTATGAGTATCACTTTTTATCTCTTCCGCCTGCGGGCTTTGACGCTCTGCTGAAAATTTGCGGTGTGTTATTTAGTTATTACACACACCATTGTCAGGCTTACACTTAGCAGGTCACATTAACATAAAATTAATTATTAGTACATATTTTGTATACGTTTTTTAATTAATTTTAATTATAACATTGTTTATGTGGGTGATTTTGATTATATTATGTTCTTGTATTTCTGATCTAAAGTGATTCTTTAATATTAAACAAGATGTTTTAGAAACTCGTTAATGTGTATATAATATTAATAACTTGCAGTAAACGCATAAATAACCATAAATTTTATAATTGATATTCAATTTTACATTGATTTTCAGAAACTGGGAGGTTTAAAAAACATGTATTTTGGAATTTAGTAACATGAATAACGTTAAGGGGATTTTGATTCTTCTTAAAATTATAAAACGTCTGTTATTTTTGAATCGATTGCTAACGTATTATTGTTAGTAACGATTAATTTTTAAATGGTCAATATAAACGCTAACTATCTTAGTCACAATTCGTTTAGAGAGATAAATCATAATGGACTCATTCCATATTACATAGAGTGAATCAATTTATTACAAAGTTACCCGCTTCCAAGTTATATCCGTCTTAGGCTCTTAGTAATCCTGTGTCGCGCACCTGCTTATCCCATACACTGCAACTTTGAAACAATTTGGAATTTGCCAAACCAGCTCTGTATACTATTATCATAATAAGCTCGTAACATAAGACTAAGTTCCGCAAAAACTACACCAATATTGATGTGACTAAACGATATAAGTTTGGGATTTACAAGACATTTATAGACAAACAAACAAAAGCTCACACGAAATGTATTATTTCATTTTTGGACATCTAGGCAGAACACGAAATTTCACCGGTATAACCTCGATGTACGTCGTTCTATCACGGAACCAGTTGCCGGTCACGGTAATTCCAAACCAAAACGTCTAAGGGTTCGTTAAGAAAAGAGCTTACCATTTCCTAAAAGACCCGCAACGCACTCCCGAGCGGGAAGCCACGTAGGCGTACTTCTTCTGTTTCTGTTTCGTGTTTCCCTCCCTTATTTAAAAACAAAATTAAAATAGATCACTAAAGATGAGGATAACCTTCTTTAGTCACGTCTGTTAATCATCATTATAACATTAATACTGCAAATAATAATGCGGTTGCTTATTATTAGTATTAAGTAGACTTACCTAAACTAAAACCTTAAAGACTAAATAGTAAAAAAAAGTTTTATTGAAGTGACACATAAAGATTTGTACAATAAATTCTTCCTAGATATAGATATTGTTTGCGCTCCCCAGCTCGATGGAGTAACGATATTTCTCCTCCACTTAAAACACTTTCATAACAGTAATTTCTATTGTTTTGTTTTTTTTGGTATATTATTGGTCTGGTATGAAATTGTTTTATTTATCAACATTTAGGTTTCATTGTATTTTCTTTATTTATCTATGAAATATTAAACTTAATGTTCAAACTTCTTTAACTTAGTAAGCCCTAATAAACATTTAGTCTATCCACAGATTAATTATTTATTGGGTGGGAAATAGAATTTGACAGAGCATATAATTTAGAAATAAAAGTGTCGGATACTTAAACACTTCGCATATCTTATCTGTATTTGAAATGCTTTCGTTGCATAATTTATGAAGAGCACATTTAGAGAAATATAAAGCGGTCATATACAAACTTGAGCCACAAAAAGATATGGGTTACGCATTGTTTGAGGCTTCGCGATGATATATGAACTCCATCACTCCGGGCTGGTTGTTCCGCATATTTCAACATCCCGTCATAGCATTATCTCACACAAATGGTGTCTTGAGGTTTTAAGTGCACATCCATTTTATTTTAACACATTCTGTATATTCTTTTTACGTGAATAAGGTTTTATGATTTGTCTTTGAGATTTTGATTTGATATATATTGTATACAGAAACTTGAGAAACCTTTGATTCTATTGTACTTTTATTGCAAACGTTTTTGTCCTTTGGTTCAACAAATGTGTTTTAGAAACAAGTTTCTTGAATAATACGATTTTTTCTAATTTTATATATTAGTCTAGTTCTATATATCATATAATAATGATTGAGTCAATGTGAATTATCACAGTTATGCAAATACTAAGTAACGGTAACCATTACAACTGTTTTGACCGCGCGTTAAAGCCTAATTAATCTTAATTAGGACGTTATTGAATAAAGCACTTCACTGAAATGAATTTTTGCTTCGCATAAAACTAAATTTTTACATAATATTATATACTTATTGTATGCTATAATGTAATACTGTATCTTATCAAGTATTGCTGTAATATCAAATGTTTTGAAATCCCCTGTGTGAAAAATCATTTCTTCGTTCAGTTTTCAAGAGTATCTATTCTCAGAAGTAATTGCTTTTCATAGATAGGTTTTGTAGCAAAAGGAATCGAACGGTCGATTGCAAAGATAACAGAACACTTACACGTAGACATTTGCTGTTTTCACAATCGGAAAATTTTTAACAACGTCCTTAGCACACCCGGATTTGTTGCGAACTTTATTTTAAAATTCCATATTTTTTAGATTAGATTAGATTTTTTAGGTTAGAGAGAAAATATATAAAAGCATATAAGCTACTGTATTTATTTACTTAAACCCCTACTGTTAATCAGAGTACGGAAATCCCAAAATAATATAGCTACAGATTTATTTTCAAAAATTTGAACAAAAAAATATTTAATAAAACTTGAAATAATTTTATATGCTTAAAGTAAAGATAAATATTCAGAAACCGATTATTTAGATAACAATACTTTTACTTACCTTGAGCAACATTTACTAGAATATATTTTCACGAAAATATTGTCATGGATTTTTTCAATTATTACTATCATGAATAATGCTTCAATGAAATGAAAAATGCTGTTTCGAAGGAGTTTTGAAGAGTTGGTTGGCTGTCTGGGTGGAATTCACCCAAATTCTTTATTTTAGTAAAAATGAGATTAGTTCTTACATATATCTGGACTCCAAGTTGTTATTTCAATCAGTCCCAAGCACTTTGTGTTGCTATTAGTGCGATGTTCCATTGTTGGTATATAGGTTATATGAAGTTGCTACGTCACGCAGAATAATGGATGACAGACTTTCATTTTTCATACAATTCGCAGAATGAAATATGGATTGGAGTGGCTAAGACATTATTATGACATAGATATAAATTGTTGGGGATTTCCATATGTTACCCATACATGTTTTAAAATTAATATTTTAAATAAAATTTATAATTCGTGTTTTTATTATAAACGTACGTTGTATACGTTTGACACATGCATATTAATAATATAGATTCTCTGTTTTATAAAGTTAACAATGACATTTTGACATATTAATAAAGACAATCTATCTGATTATATCTAATATATAAAATTATCGTGTCACGTGTTTGTTCCTCCGAAATGGGTTGACCGATTCTCCTGAAATTTTGAAGTCATATAGAGTAGAACTGCGAATCGGCCAACATCTATTTTTAGACTTTTTTTTCCAATTCGACGTTTGTCGGGATCAGCTAGTTTGATATATATCTTTTCCGCATAGACCTGTAAGCCATTACTTGTGTATGTCAATAATGTTCTTATAAAATAGATACGAGGCTTACAAAATAAACCGATTCGAGATGGTACCCACAACAGACTTAGCTAAACATATGAGTTTTTTAAGCGTGATCACTATTTTTCAAATGTCCTTATCACAGCATGTAGGGCGACTCATCCCCCTTTTTATCGTTTAAATAGTCCTTTACAGTGTTATAAATTGCTCAATATATGAGTACGCAATACAACAATAATTTCGTTTAACAAATAAAACGAAGCAATCTAGGAGATAACAGTCTACGAGATGGCGTACAAACATTAATATTTACTTAACGCTCCAGGCTACGAGCTCAGGTGTCGGAACTAATAGGCACTATCTTATTGATTACTCCCACTATCCGGTCTCCATAAGCTCTTTTATAGTAAATTATATTTTTACAATTCATTTATGCTAACGCGTGGAAATTAGTCAATGTGAATGTGGTTTAATGTGAGAAAATCTAGGTCTAACAAGTCTAGATCAAAGATCTTAGGTATATAAAGATTATTATTTAAACAATGCAATACATAAATTCAATAAAAAAGTTTAAAAAGTGTTAAGTACTTTGCTGTACTGACCAATGGCAAGATGGCTCAAATAAAATATCGATTTTATGTAGGTAGAACAACGAGACTTATACCGGCATACTTTATATTTAAATTTAGAATGTTTTGTCAGACTGCTCTAAACTAAGAATATATTGAAGGCCAATCCAAGTTAACAGGAGGAAATAATTAACTTTATAAAATACCTCTGAATTATTTATAATATAAGTTTCAATATGTTTTTTTTTAAATGTTATAAAATCTATTACAGTCATTAATTTTGATTGGTTAACTGACTACTTTTGTTTGAAAATTTGGTGGTTAAATACAATTCACTAGTACAAGATACACAAGATTGGTTTATCATTAGATAAACACATAGGATAGATAGGCACATTATAAAGATTACAAAATATATGCCTAGTCAATAATGAGATATATAGATATGTGATCAATTAATCATGTCTCGTTCAAAATACGTCAGCTTCAGTAAGCTATAACATCTACATGTTATAGCTTACGTAGTTCTACTTCATCTCATAATTTGTTATCCGTTTGAATAAGAATCAGGTACTATGCGAATAACAACATGAAAATGTGTTATTCATGCCATGGTTTTACCAGGAGCTAATAAAATATGGAGCGTTAATATTTGTGAGGTGTTTTGTTTTCTAATTAACTTCGATAATGCATAATGAAGTGAAATGTTGAACTAATTAATTTGTAATAAGTCGTCGGGAAACGCAATTAGTTAACTTTGTAGACAACAAGTTTGCTGCAAGGCAAACTTTGATCGACTATTTTAACTTTGTTTCTGTTAAAATAATTAAGAATATTACTAGTACTACTACTACAACTAAATTTGTATTGTTATTTTATATTAAACAGTAAAAGTCACAAAAAAATTCAAAATTGTTGATTACCAACCAGTTTATAAGTTTACTAAAACTACGTTTACATGGGTTTGCTGCGCGCCTTCAGCTGAGAAGAAAGAAGAAATAAGAAACTCAGCGAGCTTTTCATAATTTTAACAACTCAAGCACATCGAACGTCCAATAAAGATACATAATGCAAACATTTGACATTTATAAGATCATTGATATATTTGTCTGAGCGCAGAAAATTCATGAAAAGCGGGTTCTTATTTGCGACAATGAAAAACTTATAGTCAATGTAATGTAAGAGCTGTGAGAGAGCAAATAAAACACTGAAGACAGGTCTGTAGCACGTCATGATCTGAAGCTTAATTAACTTGCAATCAGCTAATAGACAGGTGCGGGTCATAGTAATATGAGGTTTGCTTTGTTTATTGAACGTTTGACTGAATAGCGGTATATTTGCTTTGAAACTAATATAATTGATGTATTGATTACGTAAAGTGCCAATCAATTAATTAATTATAATTGACTTGAGTATCAATACAAACCATTTCATAAATTTGTTGTTTACTTAAGCAATAGACGAAGGAATTTCTTAAAATAATTACTGATTTTTCTGTCCGACATATCCGACATACATATAATACAACCGAATGAAAGACTTTGGTCTTGGGACTACACGACATAAACAAAGGATATGTTTATAACGCAATATCCGATCAGTCACGAATAAAGAAGATGAAAAAAGAGATATTTTTCCTCACATACATTATCAAGTAAGCTACTCAATATACCTATTTCCTTGACAAAATGTCTCAGTGAGTCCCTTGGGTATGCTTCGGATAGCACGTATTTTTTTTGAAGTACAAATATTGTTTAAATATCGACCAAAATAAAACGTTTAAACGAAAAGAATTTGACTCTGTACCTTTCCAGGTTATTTATATATTTCTATCACGCAAAGCTACGTTAAACATAAAACTATGCGTATATTTCATTAATGCCTTTTATAGCCTGAATCTTAATTAAATTAATTACTTAATTAATTAATTTACGACTAAAGTGAAAAAACACATACAAAAAAAATTAGAACTTAAATTATGCTTAAATCGAACAACCTTTTAATAAGTAATATTTATGTGTTATTAATTAACTGTAACCTTTCTATAACTACTTCTCAATTTACTTTAGCTCCAATAACAATACAAATTGTTAAGGTTAAAAATATCCATTTAAGTATAAATAAACGGCGTAATTTGAAGGAAAACGACTATAAAAATTGTTTTCGAATTTTTGATATTTCACTTTCCTAGAATTTCACATGTTCCAGCTGTGAATTAATTGAATTTTGACCTGTAGCAACTGCAAGATTTCTTGTTGAAACCGTAGATTTATGAAATACCTCTGCGAAATTTGAGCATGCACTAGGAAATTGCTGTGCAAACATCCAAGAATTTAAACAAAGCACATGATTTTGTATACAGTGTTCACCGATTGGGCCTTGACTCCTAGTTCCTAATATGATTAGGCATACAGGAATAGCTTTCTTATTGCGAAAACTAAGTTTTCAGCCTACCCAAAATAAAATCGAGAGAGCTTAGGTAGTGAAGTTAAAAATTCGGTAAGGAATAATGTTAATTAAATGTTAATATAATTATTTCGTGTATGTCCAGTGTATAATCGACTTAAAGATAAAGAAAAGAAACACACTTTTATTAAATGAATTGTTATTGTATGATTTTTATTAAAACATCTCCAAATATATGCATTAAAATAACATAAAATAGGAAATCCGAGTCAAAATGTATCAAAACTATAATATCCGTTCCTATTATTGATAGCACTGTTTGCTCGGTCATGCTTACAACTTCGACTGTTATTACTTTTATATTTATTATGTTTGTAAGCGTTTTATTTAGCTTTTTGTATCTGCTATTAACTGATTGACATTTCGATGTTTTCCGGATATTACGATGGATTATATTTGATATTTTGTTAATGGCTCAAGTTTTCTCTAATAAAATCGAGTGTTTTTTTGTTAAAGTGTATTGGTACATTTTTATCATGCAGACCAGGATAAGTGGGCTTGAGGCCCAACTATGGCCAACATCGCCGTCATGCGCGAATGCTTATTGACAAACATCAGACATGATCTTATCGGAACAACACAATTTTCACGCGAGATTTTCACGCGATTTACCTTTGTAACCTTAGTAACATTTTAATGATTCTGTGGCAACATATTGCAAGTATTATACATTTGTATTGTTTTGTAATATTTAAGTGAAAGGTAAATTGTTCTTAATTAAAGGAGAAATTTAAAACAATCTTTATTGGTAACTCCTTAAATATATCTATATTATTGAAACAGCTTGATTAAATGTAAACTAATTTTGTAAGTAATTTTCTGATGTTATTTGAGTTTAAGCAATCGCTAAGTTTCAACTTGTGCCTTCGCTTAGGAAACTATTTTGAGTTGAAAAGTTGTCACGCCAGGACTGGGACAATAAAATAAAACTTAAAATTGTTTTGTCAATGTTAAATGTATTTATTTAAAGTTATTGCACCAAAGTTTTAAATAGCTTTTATAATACAAATTGAATGTTTGTTTACTTTTTATAAGTTTGTTATTTTCGGAGTTATTATGTACAAACAAATTTAACCTTAATATTATTACTAGATGTGTTTTACTAAATAATTTTATGATTTATTTACACTTTGTTTCACCAAATTCAATAAAAACCAGAAAATGTAAATTGATGATAGTACATATAAGAGCAACGGGCGGCCTTATTGCTAATGAGTGATCTTTTCCAGGCAACCCACAATGTAATAAACTGTTACTGAATAAAGTATTACTAAATTTATAAAATGTTGCTGAATATTGTGTTACTAAATTAATCAAATTTTAGTAAAAATAAGAAATGTATTAGTTTTTGATAATGGATGTAGCTTTTATTGATTACAAAAATGAATGCAAGAATTCGATTATGATAACATAAACGAATTAATAATCTAATCTTATATTATATAAGAAGAGTTGACGACTAGCATTCACATAATGAATGAAGTCTCTGCCCATAGACACTCACGTGGCTATGAACTCGTAAGTGCGTTGCCTTGTTGTCATTTATGAAAACTTGTACCAAAGAAACAAGCTAAATAAATATTTTTCATACATAGATAGAATCGTTATTTACAGTTAAAGAATTAAAATTTGTCAGTTAATTCAAAAGTTTTGTCTGTCATTCTTATACGATGACAGATTTTTTATAGAAGATATTTTTAACTTTCAAGGTACATTTGTTTAACATTACATAATTTAATCCTATAGTCACAATACTTTGAGAAGAAGTTTAACTCTGAATCTGATGCTGAAATAATACTGTCATAAGGTGATCTTGATATAACTTTGCCTCTGAAGGTTCGAATCAAAATGTTCTGTAGAAGTTGTGACGATCTAATCCGTCAAATCCACGTGGCGATAGTATTTCAGAATTCAGTCAAGTGGCCTGTGAAACAGATAAAACTGCAATCCATCAAGTCTATATTTACAAACTCATCAAGAATATTCGATATTGTTAGGATAAGGTTCAGGGGTTGGAATTACGATGTAAGTAGGTCAAAAGCAAATTGGTTGTTTCTAAAAGGACAAGGACAAGAAAAGTAAATTTTTTTATTTATTTTTTTTTTAATTTTTGTTTCATTGAAATTTTAATACGTCATAAACTATTAGTTAATTAAAAATATATTATATAATGTTTGAAATAACAATTTAGTAATTCTTTTAAAAGTTTAACTAGTAAAAATATATTTAAAAAACTAACGTTAGCTATATTTTTTGATTTCGTAATATATCAATCTCGTGTCACTGCAAAACTGCTATTATAATAATATAATAAACATTTATGTTCTCAAAACATTTTTTTATCAATTACGGTTAATATAATATTTTTACAAATTTCAGTAGTACAGTAGCCGAGACCGGTTCCGATAATCATAAAAAAACAGGTCCACAAAATATATCTACCCCTTAAACAGAACCTCGGAACGCCATTAAAGATATTATTTATAACATTAAAATGGTCACCGTATTATCAAAACGCTTAGTTATCAATTCATTTGACACAGATAAAACTGAAATTCATGAAGTTTTATTTGCTGATTCATTAAGGAATGTCGATTTATAAGAAATTCTATAGCAATTTCATTTTGTGCTTTAACGTTTTATACATTATATTAAATTTAATATCAAAGGAGCTCATAATTAAACACCCACGAACGTAAAAGCTCGTAGGATGTTCGATAAAACATTTTAATCTATAAATAATATCACAAGTGAATTTGTCTGGTATACACAGAATATATTATGAATGTTAGACAAAGTCAAATAAAAATATGAATAATAATTTATTTTAAAAAATATATGAGTCGTGCCTCGTGCAGCTCGCAAATCGGTTGCTTGTCTTGAAAAAAAACATTGTTTACGAATATTAATATTATTTAAGTTTAATTGTATTAATGTGAAAATGGGTGTGTGTGTGAACCTATTTACTGTAGCAGATTAAAAGTGCGCAGAGATCAAAATAATTATATTTAGCGTATCTTGTTTGAGATTCTATAAAGTATCTTTCATAATATATAAAATAGTGGATGAAATATCGCAGCAATCAAGGTAAAAGATATTCTCAACGCTGTTAACACAATTTTCTGAAAATCAAAGAAGCTGACGAGCAGCGATAGCGACACTCGGACTAAGTAACCACTAACTTTATTATCTCGAGCGATATTATCAAGGCACGAGGCTAAGAATTTTCTTACACCAATGTTTCTGTTTAGTTCTTCTGCTCGACGCCCCTGGGTATAATTTATTATGAAATGTTTGAACATTTCAAACAAAATATTCTATGGATATATTACTCTGTTTTATTAATCTTTACAAGCATATAAAGATAATGTTAGCCTTTATTTTCTGACAAATAATAATAACTATTGTGTTACTCCAATTGAATATATTTAATTTATAGGTAGTTTGTCGTGGGTATCTTCTCAGACCGATTTATTTTGGACCCTTGTAGCTCTATATAAGAAAATTATTGACGTACACAAGTGATCGCTGATACGAATCTATGTGGAAAACATATGTTTTATAACCTGATATTCATTTATATAAATGAATATAAGGGTATCCTTTGACGTAGTCCTCCCCTAGCCTTCTATCTTTCCTTTTTTCGAGTTAACTTGCACCGTCTCTTTGTAAACGCCTCTCTCCATTTTTATCTGTCTTCTTCTATAAAGAGTTATTTTATGTTACAAATCTCGAAAATTGAATGAAGAATCACGCAATGTCGTGTCGGTCCTTATTAATCTACAATATTTGTATTATTGAATTCAATAACACAATAATCATACGCATAAAGGGAAAAAGTTGTACCAATACGGAATATGTGGGGATTTAAATAAATACAATTTCCTCGGTCTGACGCGGACGTCATGTCAATTTTATTATTTACAATACTATTTTCTTATACAGAAAAGGCATGTTGGTATTGCAAATTCAATATTCGGGCTTATATATTAATGAAGCTTGATATAGGAGAGGCGGAGAGTTTTGCGGTAACTGGCGGTAAATTAGCAGTCAATTTTTTTATAAGATTTTTATTTTTGACGATTCATAAGTGCAGAAAAGTTAATTATATTAATAAAGATATTTTTGATTCGATTTGGCTCGTGAGTTACGTTGATATAGTTAACTTGTCGAAATCCGTCAAATTCTTAAAAGGCCGGTAGAGCAATGCTTGAGGCACCTAATTGTCATTGGGCAGCGACTTTATCATTATGTGTGCCTTTGAAAATTAGATTTGAATGTCACGCCCACAAATAAATCACTTAATTCTAATTATAATATATTTCTGTCCATCATGAAATAAATTATTTGAAACGTTTTCACAATATGTCACGTTTTGTGAAAGTATTCTGTCGGTGGAGAATTTATATTCGGGCAGTCCGTACAAATGCGACATTTTTCATCATGGATCGAAATAAAAAATATTTATGCCTACGTTTTATTAAACTTTCGGGTGATTGATACAACGAATCGCGTTACAATTAATGACATTCTCAATGTACGCTAACATTATTGAACCTCACGGATTCCGCGAACTTTGTTCCGCCTAACAACATAGTATTAAATTATATACAAGAATTATAAATCGTTTGTAAAACTATGACTGCAGCAATCGACACTAGAAATTCTTAATGTTTAATAGTGTTATGTGATAATCACACTTTCGAGGAACAAGAACAGATATTAATAATGTGAAAAAAATGTCCGACTTATGTATAGAAAATCATACATTTTTGGAAGGCATTGCGTTTAAAAATACATACGTCTTATGACGTATGTATTTCTACGTATGTACTTCCAGAAATACGAATTTATAATCGTATTTCTGGAGAAGAAGAAGCGAAATATAAGTCATATTTCGATCGAATTAACAATAAGTATTTTATAAGAGTAGACGTTTAGACTCGTTATACAAAAGAAACCTATCACATAAATCATATTGTTATTGGGGACACGTATAGGACAGTTAAGTCTGTTAGAGATCTCCATTCACTAAGTTTCAGATAATCTGACAAATTGAATGAAAGCCTGTGATTGTCACTCTGTCACTATATATTTTCTACGTAGTACTTTATGAAGAACGCCTTATATATCTAAGTTAGATTGAGTTGGGGGACAGCTAATAAATTTGACGACATCGCAATGCCGGGATGTCGGACATTCATGTGTTAAGCATATTTTTTAGCCGGTCTGGGTCTTATATTTATGGGTTATATATTTATGTAAAATATCATTTTTTTAAACTTGTCAGTTTTACCCATAGCACTAAGTAAGGCTTACGTTATTGTCAGTGAAATATGTGATTTAAAATTATGTTAATATTAAAACTACTATTTTTATCTAAAGTCGTAAAAATAGAGATTTTTTCATTCTAATCTACAAAAATAAATTTGTCTCTACAAAAACCATCAAAATAGTCCAAATGTAATTAAAATCTATATATGAAATTATCGATGTTACAAGCTTCGTATTAGATTGAATAGTACTGGATATTGTTCCGTAGCAATAAATGTAGCAATCTTGACATTTAATACTTTGTAGATTAGAAGGAGTCTATAGAATAAATTTATTAAGTTACATAATAACCGTTTCAATTATTTTCTATACTTTTTTATATTCAGTTGTTTTGTATTAGACACCAGTTAATGAGAACATGATGTATATACCAATATAAAAATATATAAAATTTATGCTTTCATTATGTCAAATATTTAACTAATTCCAAATTTGATATAACCAAAGATAACCACTGAAGATTAAAAGAGAAAAAAATATATGAAAAAAAAAACCTACAATTTATTTATTTATTTACGGCCGAACCCAAAAAACACACAATTTTTAACTTAAGTCTAACAACCTCTCATATTCGTCCACTATCATTCCTAACCCTGTCATAAAAATGTCACATTCTGGTGCAGAGCTAATGAAACGATTTAATAATTTGAAAACGAAATGTTTTAAAGATTTTCCAATAAAGCCTTTTTGTATGAAACATGCAAAGTATGCATGTATGAAGCAAACAGTTTACTTAAAAAATATTGATGCCCCCGGCTCTGCAACGCAAAAAGAATTGGGATTTCGGATGGGCCCAACTTTTAATACAAAATCAGGTTAATTGAACAGGATTTTAATGTTGAAAACGACCGCAACCGACGTCAATTTCAACCGTTAATATGAGATTTACTTTGCGGTGTTACTATTATACTGTTCACATTAATATTCATTTTCAATTAGGAACCTTTGTACGGTTCAGAGGGTTTATGCCCAAGTTGCCTTTTATAACCTTTTTGTTTCATTCCTGCTGAGAAAGAAACATTTTTTAACTGTGTAAGTGTAACTCGGGTATCCGCCAAAAAAATACCCTTCCGTTGCCACCATAAGACCTAGTTGTAGTAAGATCATTCCCCAACGCATATGGAGTTGAAATAATATATTGCGGACTTCTGCAGACATTACCAATGTCGAGAACCGTAATTTAAAAATCGGTATATCAGATCACATTTTAATAATTCTATGAAAGCACTGTTTTACCTTTAAACAACAAGACGAAAATGTTGAACGTGCTTGACAGTATATTAATATGACAAATAAAGAAAATAGTATTTATAATTGTATGTTATGATAGTAAAATACACAATGTATTTATTTATTTACACTTTATTGCACCAGTCGAAGTGGAGGATGTTAATATATATAAGAGCAACGGGCGGCCTTATCGTTAATAAACGATCTCTTCCAGGCAGTCCGTATGTTAGAACTTATGTTATACACAATTATTAAATCATTATTAACGTATTAACGTTAAAATTTAGTTTATTTATTAAGTCAGTGGCATCGGTTTCGTCTTTATCTCCAGTCATGCGAATAAAGGTACATACTTGTAATATACACAATGTCGACATTTCCTAAATGTCAAGAGTTCATAGAATTCCTGGAAATATTATATCCCTAAATTTAATCATGTAACATTTAACCACATTTAGAGTTACCTCACCGCAACAACTGACGAGATATTAAACGCTACGGAAACAGTTTTCGAAAACTTACATGATCATTTGGAAAGTTTTATTAATGAACAGTTTGGTTTGACGTCAAGGCCAAATTATGTATAACTTTTGCGTTAAGCTATAATAAATCTTGTACGCAAAAGTTAAATTATAGAAAATGAATGAAGTTCAAAAGGAATGTTTAGTTAGCACTAAATATATGCAGTGTGGTATCACTTCTTTTCAGTTCTAATACAGAATATATTAAGAAGTTTTTTTTTATTGGGAACCCTATTAAGAACGATGATTTTCAAAAATCTAGATTATAGATAAAACAATAAATATTTTCATTTATCAATATATTTTTTGTCCTCTTCACTATGATGCCGCATAATATCACATCGTTTATTTGTCCTTGTTTGTCCTCCTGCAGCAGAAGGTGCTGGACAGACTACCAGGTAAAATTGATTTATGGATATCGTAATACAGGACCATTTTTTTCCGCTCATATATTTACTCATTAAAAAGGATTATTAAGGCATACTGTGTTTAAGCCTGTAGAACATTCTAATTTATAAATATGCCTAATTTAATTATAGATTATTATAACAGAATGTTGTCGAAACTCAGCTCAGTGTTGTTTGATCAAACTTCTGGAGATAACAAACGTTCCGATTTTGTATATCAAAGTTTCCAACTCGACTAAGTATGTAAGTAATTAGTTCTAATTAAATTTTCTTCTTTGATCGTTTAGGAATGCTTAAAACTTTTTCAAAGTCAAAGTCGCTTGAAAGCATTGAAATTAAATTAATTTATTTGTAACTTATTTTTTTATTAACAATGTACCTCTTATATTAGCGATTATTCTAGGAAAATGTGATGTAAATACGAGCTGTTTTAACATATCAATTATCAGTTCAATCGGTTGTGTTCTTACGACGAAAAATTAAATCTAAATTTCATCATTCGCTCTCTTGGTACTCTGCCACAAGGATTGAACTTTTCAAATATATTTTATTGTTTTATTTTATCTATTTAAGTTTTCTAATTATTAGAAAAATACAATGCAATAAGTAAACAATTTCTTGAAAATATTAAAATGTCGTAATCACGTCAAAATTATAATTTATATTATATGTATATTATTGTAAAAAAAATCATGTATATTTTTTTAAAGAATTTTTTAAAATAAATAATGGTATTATTATATTATACGTTTTTGAGCTACTGCTGAGACAGGATTGTTTTAAAACATTTCTCATCTTTAATCATTTGTAATGGACTCGCGACAAATTGCCACAATTTGTATGTGACTCAGTTTTATACTACGAAAAAATATCAGGGAAATTTAACAATAACCGTTTATGTGACAATTTATTTTTCTTTTGTTATATAACCTAAATATGATTTTGTATATATTAAAAAAAACCTTGTATGAACAATAACAATAGATTATCTGCATATTAAATATTTTCTTATATAAGAGATTAAGGGGGAATTGAATAAAGTAGGAATGGAGGTGGCACACCGATCTTCAACTACCTTCAACGACTCTCACACCCGTATACATTGGTCCTTTCTTTCGTCAACAATTAATCACATTGTTTTTTTGTTGCATTAAAACAGTAGTAGATAATGTTAATGGGTGTAAGTACAAACAGGAACAACGGGCGGCCTTATCGCTAATAAGCGATCTCTTCCAGGCAACCCGCATTGTATATACAAGGCTTATAAGCCTTTTAAATTTTTATATTTAGTCGACGTGCTTTAAAAATAATAGACACATAAATACGAGCTTACATGTGAGACAAAGACCTATCGGCGTATCCATTTTATCGTTCGGTTTTTGTTCAATATTTCTGTTCAAAAAGTAATTGCTATTTTATCAGGGGCATCGTTCTTTATAAGCACATTGGGAAATCCAGGAGCAGTTCCTGCAATATAGTGCGAAGCCTTGCAAATGTCTTTGTGGCGGAAGCAATTACGCGGACAAACGACTTTTTTATAGCGTCACTCGTTACTGATTATTTTTTCCTTCGCATGAATATAAAATGTCCTTTGAAATAAATAAAAGTAGGTTTCACCTTATCTTTTCCTATGATCCTCACATTGTTATTTTGTATTTGTATTTTTGGCTATGGACCTTCCTAGTTGGACGAATATATTGGTCCTTGCGTCTATTTCATCACATTATAAAAGCTTTTAAAATTGACACTTAGATTTTTTTCATATATTTTGTTAGGTTAATATACATTTAATACAAGCAAAATGTTATATTTAGTAATCATTACGATATTGTGTAAATTATTTCATTAAACAACCTTATATCTTTACATTGTAATAGAGCTCTCCCTTTATGTGTACGCTTAAAATCTGAGTAGCACAAGGAAAATAAACGAGCTTTGGAGAACATTTAGGTAAATGAGAAAAAATATCTCACGAAAAAAAGGAAAGATAAATTGGATGTTTCGTTCTATTAAACAAGAGCAGCTTTTAAATAATTGTTTATGATAAACATATTAAGAGTTTCTCAATAATAAAACATTCTACAAAGCATTTCATTATCTAGGATTTCAGGTGCCTGAATCTTAAAAAAAAACGCCAGTGCTTGAAGGTTGGATCAACATGCTACTTTTTTGTTTTACATTGTAGGAGGTCTTAACTCCACATAGAAAAGACATTCCATTGCACTGGCGACTAACAAATGATTAATTAACATCAATCAATAACCGGTAAGACAATTTGATTATTGGTTTAATCCTACAGAAGTTCAAAGTATAACGATTCCTACCTCTCAAGTTTAACAAAACCAACACGATTTATTCAGTTGAATTCACAAAGAGGCTAAACGTCCAATCGTCGCGGTCGGTGGACCATCAAACAGAAACATTGGCGCGTACCCTTTGTGGACAGGTTCAGTTAATTTGCATAGAGCCAGTCTGATCCCCACTGACAAACTATACGTACACCAAAGGGATTAGAGAGAACAACCAATTCTTGCTGGAAAAGTAGAACAATGCTTGAAGTTAAATTCTATAGAACAGCTAGCTCTGTCTTTTGCAAATTAGCTATTGAATTATACCTACCAGTTAAATGAGCCCAATCACAAATAACGCTTTCTTAAACGATGCCTGAAACATGAAAAAGCTGTATGCCTACCTGACGCTCCATATTGTATATTACCCTAAATATTCAATGGTATTTAGTAAGCGTATCATCATTCTAATGTAATGTTTATTTTTAATTAAAAAAAATATTTTAGATAACATCAAACGGTTGTTTCGGAAAATTATCTATTTTCAAATAAACTAAAACATATATTAAATATATATTTATTCATATTTTATAGAATATATATATATGTATATATATATATATATATGTATATCTATATATATATATATATATATATATATATAGGTCCCTTATATATATAAGGGACCAAAACGCTCGTTTGACAATTTATACAAATACAAAAATTATAAGAATAAATTGCTTAGATCGCGCCTAGACTGGAGTGATGTTGATTTAGTGCCTACGATATTGTCAGAGTCTCGGGAAAATTAAAGCCAAACTATCACAAAGATTTGGCATTCGTCCAGAGGAATGGAATTACTGTATCGATTCCTTCGTCTTTGAGTAGCTTTCATAAGCGAGAATCTTTGAATCCATGGAAATTTATTAAAACGGCACTAAAAGTCACTTTAATATACACTTAACACGATGAACAGCAATTCCTGACACAGAATTTCCATAATTTATGTCCGGAAAGTACTCTATATACAATTAATAATAGTAATGTATTTTGTAAGGGTTTTTTAAATACCAGAATTAAGATACTCAAATAGTTTCTTATATATTCAAAGGGTTTTTTTATGTTAGAGTGCTATTATCAAGTTTTGTTTGATAAAAATTGTGTTCATCAAACAAAATATTGCAACCACAATATTTCATTATACATATCTATTGTGAGTGAAGAAATAAATTCAAGTAAAATTACGCAAGGGTGGCAATTTTTGCGTAGCGTGCTCCTTTAAGATAAATCATACGAGGTACCTAATGTATGTATAAATTTTCCCTTGAATGGGGTGCTTCAAGTTAATAAAACAATATGATTTCCATCGAGCTTATTATTAAATTGCTCCTTTAAATGAAACACTTTATTATATATAAACTATAAAAAAATACACAAAAACAATAAATATTTATATAGGCTTTTTTGTGTATATACTATCTGATATTTTTTATTTATACTATCATACAAATAATAATGTTTTTTTATTATCTTTCGACATTATTAAATATATGAAGCGTCAAGAGATACTAGGCTATTAATACTATTGTATATATATAAGGGATATTTTTTTAACTTTATAATTATTTAATCCACAGTCAAACGAGATTATCTCATTATATATTGGTAACTGTATTTAAATGGATTAAGTCTGAAGGCAAATTTGTTTTACGATTATATTGGATATACAATTATGAATGCTCTCATAGACCAGGTATTATGTTAATGAGTCCATTATTGTTAATTGTCTGAATACCAAACTGTATGGACGTGTGTAATTGAAATTAATGTAACACGCATTGGTATACGTGTAAAGTACAATTCAACGCAAACACTTTTGCTATCATCTGTACGATTTGAAAATACCAGAAAAAAGCAGATTTGAAATTACGATGTGAATATTAGAATCTTATTTATTTACACTTAACACAGTAGAAGTAAATGACGTTAATAGATGTTGGTACATATAAGAGCAACTGGCGGCCTTAACGCTAATAAGCGATCTCTTCCAGACAACCCACAGAATAATATTACATCGCCTCTGGTATTGTTTTATTTCTTATTAGTTATATACATTTATATATAGCATATAATCGCTGCAACATTTCATTTAAACTAATAATCATTTAATACGATGCTGCGTAGCCTTTGATTCGAATAAATGCTAATACTTATACCAATAATAAAATCGATTAATTTATATGTAATAAGTATAACACTTAACAAAACTCTGGTAATGACATACTACAGTTTTAGTGTAAATATATAAATAAATAAAATGATTACCTTGCATAATCTATTAACAAAAATATCGGATGTTTTAATTAGGTTCATGTTACTTAAGCGAACTAATATTAAACCTGTTATAACATATATTAAATTACGAGCTAGCATCAAAATGTTTTGTTGTTAAAATTTGATTAATAATTTAAATTCCTCACATAAAGTCAACGAACATTTTACATTTTTTTAAATTCCTGATTACAACTCAACTCAGTATGCGATGTCAGTTCAAATGTCACCCTATTGATGTCTACTGAGCGGAAGGGACGTCACTCAATGTGAAATGAGTCTATTTTTAATATCAACTGCTTCTAAGTTTTAGTGGTCACAGCTTGGTGTTATTCACTATAGGTTTCTGCAATCCGGTCAAGCAATAACGACAGATGTCTACTGTGACAAACTTCAAACAAAAACGCCAATGAACGCTAAGCAGTATGCGAAAGCAGTAGAGAAAAAAATTATGTGCCTGATTCTCGCCTTAGTAAAGTTCATGAATCGTTTGTAGGTATGGGCATACGTTTTTATAACAAAGTCCCAGCACTTATAACCAAATTGACTTATAACAAATTTAAAACGCGCGTAAAGGGTATTTTGGTTGAAAAGGCATAATATACTGTAAACGAATATTTAGAGGACAAAGATCCCTTTAATGTATCGGCAATTGGTTCAGCATCGAGACAGTTCAATTCTTGAGTAGCCTTATTATTTATGAATGAATCTTCCTTCTATGAATTTCAGATTCAGCGTGGATTAGATAATATTTTTAAACTATTTTTAGGTCTTGCTTAGCCATGTACAGGAATCACATACTTTCGATTGGACGAACTCATAAATTTATTTATTTATTTACGGAAACAAAACAGACACATCACAAAAGCATCCTAAAACATGTTTCACAGATAAAATATGTTATATACACAGTCACAAGTACAGAAACAACAATAACGCCACGGGAAGAAAAGCAAAAACATAACAAAAAACTATAAATATAAAGTAACATACCTTATTACAAACACAAAAGGAGAAGTAAAATATAAGATATATTGTTAATACTATATAATACAATTGCTATAACAGTGATTTCAATTTCGATTCTATATTATACCTGAACGCAGCAGAGGGGCACGAAAAAATGTCTAAATCAAGAAAGTTATCATTAAACGTTTTAAACATTCTCTGCAATGGCACACGAAAACCGATGTTTGTCCTTGTAGACGATTAGAAAAGTATTGGACAAGCGTACATAGTCACAAGGTTAGCATATATTGAATGGCATTTTGGGATAAATCGTGTAAGGACAGACAGGCATTATGAAAATTGACTGTTCTTCAAAAGGTTAATGTACGATCAATGCCAAGGTTTCAATGGGTACAGATATAAAAAATTCATACTACAAGTAAGATTTTCGGAATAACGGTTTCGGGTTTAATTATCATTTGCTTTTCAGTATAGTAAACGTTAATTTGTACGATCAATTTGAGAGGCAGTTTTAAATTAAAGGTCGTTAACCTATTTCTAGTGAAGATATTTAATGGTTATAGGATTGATAAATTCAAATAATATTAAAATAAATACATATATAATAATAATATGTAAATACTTTAAAAAATTGTTAGATAAAAGTGTAAAATAAACATTAAGATCTGTATCGATCGCCCGTGAGATTGTTGACAGTGATTAACCTCCCAATTGAAATAGTACTACGGTCAACTTTTTGTAACGAAGTATTAATAAATAAAAAACCTTTGAACAAATAACTATAATATTATAAGTAATTTTCGTAACCAAATTTTCCAATAATTCAGCACTCCCGACAGCACTTTGAATATTATAACAATAAACGTATAAACTTAATGGCTTTACATATATATTTACCATAAGACCAGGCCAGCGTGTTCACTGTTAATAAAATTACACCCGACTAGTACCGGGGAACAGATGCCGCCTAAATTACATTTACAATTTATGCTTTTTGATATTAAACTACTCACATCAAGAAAACAATAAATCTGATTGAAATTGTGTAATATATTATGATTTCTTTATGTGATAAACGAAAATTATTTCGTAAATTTTCTTTCTATTTAAGTTTTCTTTATCAATTCGTTAAGCCGTGAAAGAATTAGCCTCTATAATCTCAATGTAATTAGGCTGATTATTTAAAAAAATCTGGCAAGCAACTTACTAAAAGCGTTGAAAAAAATAAGTTTTGATTTTCACATTTCCATTTAAAGTCGGCGCAAAGAAATCAAAAGCAGATTTGGCGAACAAAAACTTGATTTTGTCTTTTACTCGACGGCTGCTGAGGAAATCTGGCCTCCAATTAATTAAAGGGAAAATACGAAGATTAATCATTATGTAAGAGACAAATGAAATGTCTTAGATGACAGGATTTAGTCCAATTAAATATTATGTTGTGATCTAGAACATAACTGTGATATTAAAGTTGGTAATCAGATTAAGGTTTATATTAAGCTCAATAAATGAGTTTATCTGCCGTTAGCCGTCTTATACAACGGCGCGGCGTTAAAATCTGACTGAAAATATCAAGGACATCAGTTACAAGGAGAGTACATGTGATAACATAAGACATAAAAATGTGGGAATACTTTTAATGTTAAGTTTTAAACAATGAAAATAGCAATAAACTATGCATTGGCATAAATATGGTTTTAAATAATTAATATGGCAAAACAAAACGCATAGGATGAGTGAAAAGGAAGTATGTGCGAGAGGAGAGAAGCAACATAATGGCGTTACAGTGATAAGAAGTGCAAAACGTTTGAAAAAAAAATTCAAGATCTCTTTGCAACAGATGTTTTATTTTATCAAACTTTCCCACAGTGATATTGTAAAATATTTATTTTAATAATTTAGTTTTAACAGCCGAAATAAGGCTTCAATATTTTTTTAATGTTTCTAAATGTCAACACGTTGTCATTAAAATGAAATTGCCCAAAAATGTCAAAGTCATACAACAAAAACTAAGAGTGCAATTTATTTCCGTGAATCGAGAAAAGTGGACAAATTCGCTCGACGTTGTAGTGGTGGTGGTGATACAGAGATTTACATTAATTCGCTATATTTTTTATTTCTCAGTTGAAAATCCGTATTATGCAAATTGTCCCTTGACCTGATTCTAAATTGTTTGCTCATTATTTTTACGTTCAAGAGACAAACTAACAAACGGGTCGGATTTAGTTCAAATGTTGGTTGAAATTAAATACTGTTCGAATTAAAATGTTAACAGCTTGGGTTAAATGGAGCTTTTGTTACCTGTTTATACGAGTAAAGTGAAGTTGGATAAATATGCTTTCGTTTTTGGGTATTGTTATCAAAAATAATAATAATACTTTTGTATTGTATTGTACGTTTTTATCTTGTAGTTTAAAACATGAATTCAATATGTAACGATGATATAGTGCAATAATAATGAACGTGTAAGTGTAATTACACTTACACGTTCATGTGATGTGCTATTGTGATGTGTTTTTTTACATTTGTATACCTAGTATAATTTCATCGTATGGTCGATAGCTTTGATGCAGTCCCGCGTATCGCAATTAGAAAATTAAAAGAACAAAATGGGAATTTTTTTCACATTATATACACATAATAGCAAATTTCGCCTTGCAACAAACTCGTGCCGAAACAAATGACTTACTAAAAAAAATATTATTTTATTTTTAATCATTTAACACAATTTAAGAGTCTTTGTTATTTATTACCTACTTTTGATTATATTTACAAAGTTAATTAACCTATGTGTGATATACTGTAACCACACTTTTGAATCGTCAATTTATTAAAAAAGTGTTGATTCTGTAATTATCAACAAATTACTAAATCAAGGGCCGAGAAGAGCTTGCATGAAACTCTCCGCCGCTTCTTTAAATCGCCAAGTTTCAAACTAACCCGATTACTTGTCGAATTATGAGTGCAAAAAACGATGAAAGACGTTTTTAATTAGAAGATTCTAATTAAAAAGTTTTTAAAATTATTTTCTAGATTGCATTGATATATTCATATAAATTCCTTCGTAATAAATGCCTTCGTATGAAAACACAGAACTCACGCCAAGATTGAATATTACCATAGATAACGCAGAATTATGGCCATCGACACTATAAATCGTATCGACTTTACGATGAGTGATAGAACGCCTCTTTTATTACGGCAGCTAAGAATTTATGAGGCTTTCAAGGAAATAGCCGCGATCAATACGGTGTTTCCCGCACATTGATACATTTTCACGTTGACGCGCTGCGCCCATTGGCCAATTGTACAAATATTGAAAAAGGTAGGACGAAGTAGCTTGGTTATTTTGTAATTACAATTCTATGTATACGATGTGTTAATAGATTAAACAATCATTCATTTAAAACTCGCTAAAAATACGTTAGTAATATTACAAACTCATAAAAATAATACCGACTTATCGACTTGGAACGGATTGATTAAGAGCGTAAAACATATTACTCACTACTCAAACACTTAAACACTTATTACTCACACTAAATCAGCGGAATGTTTTATACTTGGGCCATGTTCTTCGTCATAAGCGAAGTGAATGTTACTGGTATAAGAAGGTAGCTTCGGGAAAACTAAAACAACTATCACTCGTTGGTAAACCACTATGAGAAGAGATTCATAGCGGGTTTTGCGTGTGATCTCGATAGACATCACTTCAAATACTCATATTTAACAGCTGAACCGATTGCAATGAAATTTTCGTCTTAGCTAGCTAATTTAAGTGTTACAATGATAAATCCTATTGCAATTTTATTATATCACAAACATAAGTATATTAGTATAAAAAACAATAAAGCAATACTAGTGAAATCGTTGCTTACATCTGCTATATACGTGTATAACCAGAGTGCATTAATTTATTTAAGCCGGATGGATTATGCACCGAGTTTTAAAATAGACTAATGAAAAATGCGCCGAGCCCGAGCCGGAAAATGTTCGTCAGAAACATGCAACATTGGAAAGTTTAGACAAAACAAAATTTGATAAAAATGTATTTATCACAATTAAATCGTTAACGATGATGTAAATATACTTTAGAAGTACAAATATTGATTTTTTATGGTTTTGTAACCTTGCGAAAGTCACTAAAATAACCAAAAGCTCTAGCAGTCACGTGGGTGAAGTATCATAATGTAGTTGGACCTACATTCAAAAAATTATTAATAATAATTATTGTTTTTAAATAATTTATAATTTTAAATGTATTGTTAACCATTCGTATACATTGTGTAACAATAAAAAAAATATTCTAACAAATTAATATTCCTAAAGTAATTTAAATCTTAAACTGATATAACGATGAATAACCTTAATTATATAGAAACATTAATATTCCGACGTTTTTTAATATAATATTTTATTATGTAAACACAGTTCCTATTCATACTTATGAATGAAAATCAAAGCTTTTCAATTGATTACACTTCGATCTTTTAATATTAACATTTCCACTATACAGTTCATCAAAGCGTTTCTCCATTTCGTCGAGATGTATCCTAGTTCTTTTGAAGAAGCAGTGTCATTTTCAGTGAACAAGATTAATGGTTTTATAACTTTAGAAATTACATTTTAAATCAAAATTCTCTTTGGTTAGTACTTCTGTACTAGAATACTTACCAGGTTCCCTAACTAACAGGTAACATACGACTACTTATTTTCTCCGGGATCACATTATTTCGGTCTGTCTAACCTCATAGACTTTAATATGTATACATGTAGTTTAAATGGACATTAATTCTAATGTTTTGGCTAGTTTGAGTACTGCATTATATACTGTATAGTAAATAATATCTTCTTTACAATCTATATAAAAAGAAGAAATGTTAATCAATATTACTTGGGCTGTCTGGTGATTAGGAACGTGACTACACTACCGATTATTTGACCTAGTATTACGAACCATTCTGATAAACTACATATATATTGTATAGATAATCGAAGAGTGTTCCTCTCCTTTAAAACTCAAAATATCTTTATTCAAGTAGGTATAAGCTGCTCTTTTAAAATAAACATTTAATACAAAATTATGTTTCTTACAATTCAAATAACAAAAGCATTGTAAGGTTCTCAAGTATTTAACTGTCCCGTTGCTGAGCTGAAGGCCAGCAACTCACTTGTGGCTTACAAGTTGACTCCTGGCGTAGCAGGTGTCCATGGGCGGCGGTTAGCACTTTACTCAAAGTGACCCACCTGCTCGTTTGCCTAATGTTATATAGAAAATCCAAGGACGACTGCAGTGTGTGTGTTTTAAGATAAATTATGATATCAAATAGAATTTGTAGAGTACTTATATGTGACATAAAAAATTATATCTATATACTCGTGTAGATGCACGACTATACAATAAAAAAAGAATCACTCGTTTTCCTGAGAATTTCAACTTCGTATCAGTGCACATTTACTATCGTTGGGCGAAAATAAAATTAAAAAATGTTATTAATAAAAAAACTGATTCAGTTAATTAAAATATTTCACTTTTCACAAGAAGAAACAACAATCGATATAAAATTCAAAAAAGGCCTCCGTTTGGGGGTATTTGAAATGTTGACATAGAAAGATAGTTCAAACCCACACAATTCACGAAATAATTCACTCTATCAACTTTAAATCCTATTCAATACTCGAAATGGGTTCTTGTTGCGGCTTTCCAAAGTTCTTAATTGAGTTCAGACTAAATTAGGTTAAGTTGTGACTTTTGACCGAAACTGTAATGGTTTTCTCCGGTTAGCCCTTATTTATTTATGTGACAACTTTTAGTTGGGCCAACACATCGTTGTAAGTAAACTATACTTTTATGTATGTGATTTAGTATAACAATTATAAAAGGTTATACATTTTTGTATATTCAGAGCATTCAAGTATTAAAACCAAGTTAAACAACTCAGCATTAATATGTCGGTGAATGAAATGAAAAGATGGAAGCATAATTCAGAGCTTTCTTGCAACATATTAAGTCTATAGTAAATTATTTTTCACCACTTAAACAAACATGAATTTTATAAAACCTAACTTTTTCAATATAGTTGTAGTATTATATATTTCGTTGTACTTTCAGGCTACCTATATTTTAATATAGTTATATTAAAGTAAGAGCTTGTATAGATGTCCTCGTGTAGATGTGCTACGCGAATAACTACGCGACTATAATAATGAAAAAGTCTAATTCGCGTGGTCCATATATACACTACCCATTACATAATTTTGAAGCTTCATAATTAAGCGTGTCAAAAGTTTCCTTAAGCTATAATATTTACTTTTGTTTAATGCAATTTTATCAACAAATAATTTCAATATAACAACTAGCTTATGAGCTGTGCAAATATGTCGAACGGTGGAATTCGTAGTAATCTTTTGGAAGCGAGCTTTCGGTAACTTTTTCCTAAAACTCTCGTAACCAGTCAATCAACTATTCATGTAGGTTAAAATGTAATGTTGTTTTTCAGTTCGAGAAAAATAATCATCAAAAGTGAAATCAAATCGAACATCTAATGGATCAGTAACTTTAGAATCCAATCCATTTAATGCGGTATTGAATGGGATACATCATTCTGATAACAATAATATAAACATTATATTAAAGTTAGATCTATTAAGATATAAAATTTATTATTTTTATGTACTGTGTAAAATTTGTAATAGAAAAAATAAGTTTTCACCGCATTAGGCGAGATTATAGAAAAATAAACCAAAAATATATTTAAAAATGCAGGCAAGCATATTGTTGCAGACCTCAAAAGCCAACTAATTTATCAGAGAAGCCCGCAAACTTCAATAAGGTTTTATTTCAATAGAGGGAACCTGAATGAGTTTTACCTCAGGATTTTAATGGATCGGAGTTTTATGGTATATCGTGAAATTGTAATGATATGAAATTTTAAATTTGGATGTTTATCATTTAATAGTAATGCGTAGACGTATATTGTTCCCTGCGTATGATTTTCTGCAGTACATAAGGTCGCTTCGCCGGTCTATTAGTTCGACGTTTGAAGGCTCGCATGGGTCGCTCAAGAGTGTAGCGCAACCTAGCTTGTAAGTTTCTATGTATAACATATGTATCTTTTCTCTTAATTATTTCATAAGTATGTTCTTTATATGTATATTTACCATATTATAATGAGACATATTTTTAAAAAAATCCTGAAACTTGAGGTACTTTAATATTTTTATGTAAGAAACGATTGATATTTCTCGTAAATATTTGTAATTGAATTATTTCTGTGAATAAATACCCATTATACACACCCTCAAGTTTTCGTTGAGATTTCCAAGAAATGTAAATCGAGAGAATTTTTTCAGCATTATAGATTTTTCGTTCATTCATTTTCATCACAGTTTTAGTAAATTCTTTAATTAAATTCAAAAGAAGATATATTTCGAATTATTGGTGTTTGAAGTACCTAAATGGACCGTTTTGAAACCGTGGTCCGATATTCGAATCATGGCTGTACATAAATAGAAAACTTATGTGTGTACTGTAAAAAACAACATAACATAACATAATTCACGATAAAATTATATTTTAAAGCTAATACAGTCTTAAATATTTCATTATCTTATACATATTGTGACACAAAGTATGGAAGAAATATTTTCTTCAGTTCCAATATTATCTGAAATACCATAGCAAGTTTCTGATTTATTACCCACAACTTTTCTGTGTATTCTCGCAACATAATGAATGTGAGCCTCTTACAAAGATGTTTTGTTTCTTTTCACGCAATATCGTAGGTACCAATAAAATATCCTTTAGACTTTATGGTATCAATATATGTATGTTGATAGCTGAAGGGTTAAATAATTGTTCCAAGAGATAACAAAACGTGTCGTGCTTGACTGTCATTGGTCAACAGCATCGCTTGTCGCATCACAAACATGCGATGACCCGTGTTTGTGTTAAACCAATAATAATCGGATGGACCCAAATGATAAGGATCCTGTTGTTATATGCTAACGTACTCTACTATGTTGAAATAGTATTACATTCCTACTGATTCCACTCATAAGAAATATATTTTTTCAGGATTGTTTTAACATTCTTAAAATAATAAATATTAAAAAGTTGTTATTCTAAATTTATCTTCTAAATATCTAAATCTAAATCTTTTTAATATCTAAATATTTATAAAACACCAAAGTTTGTACAGGATATAATTGGCTGACCTAACAGAATCACAAATGGATATGAGTTAATGTTTATTGTTCTATGAAGTGCTAGTGAGTACTGATATTTTGTATTTTTTTTTATGTAAGAGGAGGCAAACAAAGGAGGTTCGATACAGATCTTCATTTTAATTGGTTGTAAATGTGTGCCTTGATATAAAATGTGTATTTGGAATTATTTAATATAATAAGTGGCAACAAAAATAAATTTACGGTAATTTATTATTATTAAGTATTGAATCTGCAATGACGTACCTTGTTTATACACTGTTACTTAAATCTTATATTATTACTAACCCATTACTTAAACACTTTTATAAAGCAACTTTGCCTTTGCAGCCTTTGCAGCTTAGTATCGTCCCTACTTGTCTGTAATTGTCTTGACTGTTTGTAACAAAATGGTAACAAAAAAAATACAAAGCGTTATATATTCTTTTATATCGCTTTTGTTTTGAAAACACACCTCTCCCTGTGTTTTCAAAATAAAAGCACGGTGAAGCTTCAGGAGCGTGATAACGGTACGCGACGTCCCGTCAAATGTCAATAAAGCTCGTTGCTTAGGGCATTACCACTAGGCGATGGGGTGGGATGAGAGCAATTTTATTTTTCAATAGCCTTGCTGCTTGGCGACAGCGGTTGGTGTTCTGATGCGTAACGTCGTTAAGTCACGCGTGTTTCATGAGAAATTTTTTGCTTTATATTTTACATAGTCATATTATTCGTTAAAGCATTAAAATTTTGTGAAGGGGAAGATCTGATTAAGAAAAGAAGTAGAAGAGGACCCCATAAACAACGAACATTAACTAGTTGTTACTAGAAGCAAACGCTTTCAAAATATACCTGTACTATATATATATTTTTTTAGATATATATCTAAAAATAATGAACCTAATAAGTCTGGTATTTCAGGTTAGCCAAGCTTTATAAGACTTAGGTATATATTGACTAATCTACTATCTTATTGCTAAATAAGGTATATATAAATTAAGCTTATAACAATAAAAGTTGGCCTATCCGTAGTCAAGTGGCAAAATAGAGGCGGATAATAAAATAAAGACACTTTACTATTTTCCTGCTTGGCATACTTGGCTCACATGGAATTTATGTTATTTAGGAATTCGTTCATAAATCTGTTTGCATAGCGAATATAATAGAAATAAATTATTCTAAAGTGCGACACTGAAAGTTCAAATGCAAGCTTTGGCTTTCTGTGTGAAACTAACATTTTTTTAAATTAATTCATAATTCGAATATTGGGTAACATCCAATCATTTGGAAGGTATGGCTAAGTTAGCCTCTAAAAAGCTTGGTGTTCTCAGCAGGGCGCGTCAGTATTTTACATCAGGCCATCGCTTGCAACTCTATAAAGCGCGAATTCTGCCTCATATGGAGTACTGTTCCTACCTCTGGGCGGGGGCGCCCCAATACCAGCTCCTTCCATTTGATCGCATCCGAGGCAGAGCGGCTCGTATCGAAGACCCCATCCTTTCCAATCGGCTTAATCCTTTGGCTCTGCGTAGAGATGTAAGCTCCCTCTGCATCTTCTACTACTACTTCTTTTCCAAACAGTATGTTATTTAGATGTTCTTATATACCTTGGTACGATCATCAAGGAAGACATAAAAACAAGTATATTTTAAACGATTGCAAAAATAGAAGATTAACGATCGTATGCATTACTTTGATTTCACGCTTGTCACATTCGGGGATTGATACTATTTGTATTGTTCAACGAACTTGTCTGCTTGAATTTCACGTCTAACAGTACTTTTACACTTGAATAACATTTAGCTCGTAAAGTTTACAACGGTTGTACATACTCTGCGGTCGCATTGTTTTTTTAAATAACATTGAAATCAAAAGGGGAATTTCTCACTAAACATTTCTTACAATTAAAATGAATTTTGACGAATCGTAATCAAACTTCTGATTAAAGTCAAAATATTGTTATAAAACACTTGGAGCGATTGAAATTTGGTGTTATTAAGCCGCTTTTGTGTGAAATGTGGAGTTTGTTGTCGGAGTCAATTAGCGTGACCCGCTTTCGAGTTTACAACTTTGTCGGATTCAGTAAGGAAAACTTAGAAAAAAATGAGATTTTATTTCAACTTCTTTAAGAGCTTAATTGCTGAAAGACCTTGGTAAGATTCACACATAATTTGAATTTAGACATTAATCGATAAGAATAATTTGACACATTTTTTTAAAACGACTAACACTGCCGGCTCGCGAATGTTATATAATCAATGTTATATACAGTGTTTTTGGATTTTTTTGAGTTTAAACATAATGTACCTTAATTAAGTTATATTTGTATTCATTATGAATTTTAAGTATAGAAATATATATTTTTTTATTCAGATAGGTTATTCACAATTTCACATAAGAATCGTCTTTTTTTTTAAATAAAATAAACTGCCAGTTCCTCAATCAATTGCGTAGAGCGGACGAGAACTGGAAAGCAACGTTCCGCCTTTTTTTAAGGATGTTCAGTACGGTTGTAAAGAGCTGCACACATTACAACATTGCACCAACGAATCTACCAATATATACATATATAAATAAACGAGTATATATAAATAAACTAGTAAAACAACAATAGGTTCAAAGAGAATCACTTAATTATAAAAATTAATGACAGCGAATGTAGTTTTCTTCATATCGCGTAGCACTGTAACACTTGATTTCAAAATGTATTTACGTAATACCGCAGTATTTCACAAGGCTTGAATAAGATCGTTTAATTATTGAAGTTCAAATCCCAACTTATGCATTGAATAATAGAGGATGCTAAGTCGTGTCGCCTTGCACTTTGGCAATTGACTTCAAAATAGCTTTGCAAGTTACGATTATGTCAATTATTCATAAATATAGATGGATATTAAATTCGGGGAGTGCACTTTTTTATGGGTACATGAATTAAAGAGTTAAGTTAGCATTTGGTAGTCAGTGCTGGTGTAATAAGAGACGGTGGCTTTCTGTCCCACGGACGCTGCCAGTATATTGGATACTCTTTAACGAGAACTTTTTATAAAACATATAATTCTTTTTATGACAGTATAATTATATTTCCTTTGATATATGCAATAAATCGTATAAATAAAATGGGTCAAACTTTTAGATGACGGGCCGATTTTGTCATTTCCTCAAAATAAAACCTCTTTTGTATTGAAGATTGAAATTTACTTCTGAAAAATAGTCGGGATGACTTTACATACGACAATAAATGTATATTATATCATATGTTCCTGTACAAGTTAGTTATGATAAAGTGGTCTGTATTATGGCGTGTTCAGTTTCTAATGGCATGAGCAGAACATAAATCCTCTGATGGAAGCTGCAGCTTGTTGGCTAATTCATTAGGAAACTTCGCCTACGCCGTCATTGTCTAACTTTACAAATTTACGGTCGTACTGTCATTTCTGTTTTCAAATAAACTTTACATGAAAGCATGAGTTCTAAATAAAATTAAGAAGATACTATTTAAAAAAACAAAATAATGTCTGTTGTATGAATATGCAAAATAATTTACATTATATGATAGAATTATAATATTGACAATAATAAGTGATATTAATTATAATCTGGTTCCGTTCAAAAACAGTAAATTAGAATAATAGCTAGCTTTGCGCTCTATTGCTAGTACCTAGTCAAAACAATAGAAATTGTAAGAGTTCCTTCCTATTCTGAGTTATGCTTTTAATAATAAATATAGCCCTTTTATTCGAATCTTATTATAGAATTACATAACCAAACTTAAAATTAAACAATGTTTAACGTAATATATGTATATCTAGTTAATCTAATATAATATCTTGTTTCTTTACTTTTTGAAGATCCGCGAATCGGCACAAGTCTCTTCCAACCTTTGAATACGATGTACAGCTGCGACTTTTATTTTATTTATTTATTTAAAACTTTATCGCACTTAAACACTAGAAGCAAATGACATTAACAGATGTTAGAACGTTTAATATAGCAACGGGCGGCCTTATCGCTAATAAGCGATCTCTTCCAGACAACCCACATATTATCTTTGTCTTCTTCTTTTGATGGAAGGTTATATCTACTTTTTAGTAAAACAAATTTCGTTTTTAATGGTTTTGGGTTAATATTTCCCGTATCTACGAGCTTTAACAAATAAGGTAACACTTGTAATCCAGCACTTTCTACAGATATCAACAACTACCTTTTATTGATAAGTCGATACAAATAACACTATCGATTCAAACGTGACAAAATGTTACATAAATGAGTGAAGGGTCCTCAAACGCAGATAATAGTTCCATTATTCCCTCAAAGGGACAGAACCCTTCGTCATAACCGTTGGGATACGACATCGCAAATATGTCGTATATTGGGCTTCCATTTATGATAATTAATTATGCACAATGGAATCATGTAACCAATTGTAGTTGAATTAAATTTATACACCAGAACTTTGCACCAATAATGTCTAATATTACATACGAATAAGCTTAGGGATTTGTTAAAACGTGTTGCTTAAGATCCAAGTATGGCGTATGAAGTAGTTACTGTAGTTTCTATACTGTAAAATAAAGTAAATGCTATATATATAGCATCTAACACTTGCAATAGAAGCTGCGCAAAAGAAAATTAATAGTTTTGAATGTTTATGATATCTCATTTGATCCTAAACTCGGGTGTTAGGAATAGCTAGTCAAAAAATATGGAATGATTTCTAATAATATTAAAACTAAATGGATATCCTTTATTGGTATTTTATTCTATGTGAAATTGAACTAAGCTTATGTAGAGGGGTCGAATAAAATACGGGGAGCGTAAAATATTTCACTCCCCAGCCCTGTGTAATTATTGGCATTTTTGGGAGGAATCTCGAATTTCCGAGGTGAAATCCAGATAGGGGCTGCGACAAATAATGGACCTAGAGTAAATAGATGTGATCTTTTAGAATTCTTTTCGTATTTTAATTGTACAAAAAATTTGATGAACTTTTATTGCTGTAACCCGTGGATTCACTTGTGAAAATGTATTTATTCAAATTTTAAAAGAATTATATTAATTTTTTGACATGTTATTTTAAGTTCACTGTTTACTCAGCTCGAAAATAATGATAAACAGCTCTAAAGAGCGAATATGTCAATTTGTTTTTATAACAGTTTAATTGGATAATTGTACCTTCAGATTTTACGTACATCTTAAATCTCCACCAAGTGATTTTACAAAATAAATTTAAGTATGTTTTAGTGAAATGTTGAAATATTGCACATTTCCGATAAAGCACTTTCCAGCTGTCACATCTAGAATGTTTTATTCTTCGTGCGCTCTTCTATTACCCGATATATTAGCTTTATTGATCGTCTGTGGTGTGCCTATTTTAGCCTCCCTTTACAATTATCTATTGTACTTTCATTTGATATTTTATGTTGCCAGATACATACCGGGAATAAGATTAATATTCAGTCCAGGATTATCTATACTTATTTCTATAAAAGGATTTACCTTTCCTTTGCGTGGTGAAATATTCAGAGGATTCAAAAAGAAATAAAACTAAATGATAAAATAGGAACTGATTTATTATGTACATAAATATTTACACCGGTTAGAGCTCAGCCTACTTACCTACATGGCCACTTGAGCAAAATTATTATTAAGTATGCATCACACTGACTTAGTATACTTAAAAAAACTAGAGAAAATCGAAGAGAATTTGTTAGTTAAGTGGACGGTGTAAAATCACAATATTTCTTCTGTCATACATAAATTCGTAAATAAATTTCAAATTGATTGTGTATAAATGTATAAAAATTCAAAAAACAAAATCGTTCCTAGTAATGTAATAGACGTGTGTACTAAAATGATTTGTAAAGAAATTAAAAAAATATATATAAAGAGAATTATCTAAATATACAGTAAAAAATATTAAGGTAAATGTTTTTAAAACAATGGCATTAAATTCTGACGTTATGAGTATTAATGTTGTGATCTCAAACATTTAAAGTTACTCGCTTAAATTAGTATTTAATTCGTAATAGTCACGGTTAAAAGACAACAGGTGCTATAATCGCAAATCATCGTCCGATTCACTATCACTACCGTTTATAATAGCCTTATGTATCTCTTCTTCCACATCCAAAGCACTTTGATCCTTATCATCAACAGCCAATTCCTTATAAGCCACCTTAATATTATCATTATAATTGTTTACTCTATATTTTCTTTTTTTCCAACATGTACTTATTATATAACAAAGAAATAAACCACATACAAATAGAATTATCGAGAGAATTACGTTAACTTTGTATTGCCAGTTTGCATCATTTAACTGGGGTAATATTATCTTTGGATAGCAATAGAATTTAGGTTCGGCATATGTTAGGTTGACCAGTTGGGCATCGTCCAAGCATGAGGAGCATTGACTATTGTGTGGGCCCACGCACGTGGCGCAGGTGTAGTGACATGCGAGACATATGAGGGGTGCAGTGTAGTTTGTATTAGATTCCATATCTAACGCTTCTGAAGCTGTCGGCTTGCTCTCACCGTGTCGCTTTATGACAGGCGGTCCATCGTCCAAGATAGGTCCTGTAAGGTTACGTCGCCTCGAGGTACGCTCCAGAGTTTCCCCAGCGTACGTACCGTCCGGACAACTCTGATAGCATCGACTGTCGTACAAGTGCAAACCTTTCGCGCATTCTATTGGGAGAGAGAGAACAGGTATATCAGTACATGGGACAATAATACCGACACCAACCAGCACCTTCCCGCCTCCATGCACTTGCGACGTCGGCATGATGCAGAAGTTCCAGCTCCAAGTACGTAGACACAGATGATGAAAACAGGAATTGAAGGGAAACGTTTAGTAAAATCTCGTCACTGATCTCAAATAATTTTGTTGGTAATAAAAACAAACGGACGTCTCGAGTGCTTCTTGCATGCCGGAAAGGACGTGAACAAAATTAAATGAAATCAGGAAATACTGGGGTAAAATTAGATATGAATCGTGATTGTATCAACTTTGAAGTTTGTTAGAAATAGGAATTAGTTGTTGCGGAAAGCGGAGGTACTATGAATGTTAAGCACGTAAAAAGCGAAGCGAGACATGCACAAATAAATCACACATTTCTAAAGTTAGACTAATTACAATAATACGTCAGTTTGATTAATAGCCGACATTGATCAGAGACAAGACTTCAACTTAAATGAAAATCTATATTCATTTTGTATTAAAAGTTTTTCTTTTATTATATTTTCATCCACATCACGTTCAATATATACAAATTTAACATTTACATTAATAAATACAATTTTGGTAGCTACTTAACGCCGATTGGTGAACAATTTTACACGTATACAGCAAAACTGTTATAAAAATTGATTTCTTCACGACTTCTAGTACATCGAGCGAGTTAAAACATGTTACAGCAAATTATTCTACGCCACTACATCTAAACATTTTTTTACATATTTAGACCATTTACGTACTAACTAGCAGTCGATGAGAAATCTTGATCGATCAGTCATTTTAAAATTTATATTAATGAGCAATTTGTACAAGTCTCCAAATTTTATTTTACCATTATCTATTTATGTACAATTAATTTTTCACATTTCTATGGATTGGCAATCACCAATATGATCACAACCACATTATGCAGTATTTATTATGTATCCGAAACTAATATAATATTTATCTATGTAACAGCCTGTTAACTTACACCCTCGATTTATTATGTATAAGGTGAAATTTCAATGTAAACACAAACCAATAAGATCGCTAAGTACATGTGAGGGTGAAAAATCCGAAGACAACAAAAAGGTTTCATAAGAAAAATGTAATTTGAGGTGGAAATAAAGCGAGGGTCACGTACGTAAGGTTGATACACGATCGCAATTTAAACCCAACCGGTCGATTCTCCACTTCCCATCCTTTATAAATCTGCCAAGACCGCCGGTATAAAAATATTCTTTAGCGATCTGATATATTGACACTGATACAATTAAGTACGTTTTGTGATATTATTTTTGTAACTATGCCTTTCATATATAAAATACAAAGTTTGTGAATATTTAAGTGTTTCAAATTGTCATCTTCAAGAATAGTCCACAAGCTATTACCTAGAATACGTATAACGAACTTATTCCCCTAACAAAATCCCTTTTAACTTATTATAAACGATATGTATGATTCCACAGCGCGTTGGATATTTAGCTTAATAAAAATAAGTTTAAATTAAGTTTGAGCTAATTGAAAATATCCACACAGCGCTATCAGATCAAAGGTTCAACACTAATATAATGAAAGATGTAAATGCGTACATTTGGCATCGTGTTTTGTGCTATTTGGTTGATGGCAAATAAAAGTTTTCACAAACTTAACATTTGTTCGTAACGTTCAGATGTAAATTTGATCTATTGTAAAATATGTAAACTTAATAAATATTGGGCTCACGTAAAATATTGTCCTAGTTAATAACTAAATCCCTTTAATTATATATAGAATAAAATATTATGCTCTTCGACCATAAACAAAAGAACTTCGCGTGGTTTTACTCTATGTCTAGGTCTCGTCATATTACGATAGCAGGTCACGCCTGTCGCAAAGTATTTGCCTTAGGGCCTTATTATCTCATGCCTAAGGCTAACTCTTGATATAACATAAAATTGGATTATGCTTTATGATAAAATTATTACAATTAACCATAACAAAAATGTACGTGAATTGATTTAAACACGCTTAATAATTTACTATACACTAGTCCAATTCAAGAAATACGATTTACACATTTGAATAAAATCACAAAGCGGATACAGAAGTATCGGTACGTGACTATTAAGTACCACAGAATATCTATATAGTGCTACATTATAACTAATTCCATAATTTTCTACTGTCCTCTAATATTTATTATACCTTGGGCAACACAGAAAACAATTTTTTTTTGCTATTCATTGCAATAAATCAACTTAAATATATATATTTCAGTTTATTTGATCTTTTAAATGATAATAAATATAGTAGACATGAAATGTTACAGTGCAAACGAACTATTTTCTGTGGCCCATGGTAAGCCGTGAGGCGTTATTCAAGCAAAATGGACGATTTGTAATACACAATATAAAATTATGTAATTGCACTTGTTCCTAGCTCTTAATTTTGCCGTTACAATATACGTTCAAATATAGTGGACATAATCTCAATAATTTAGAAATATCGCACTATCTAAGGTAAATAATATTGAACACCTTTTTTTTATTATTAAGATATTTTTAAATTAATGCGACTCCATCCGAAGATTCGAATACTTAGTCACCTCGAGTTTATGATAAGTTATGACAAAAAGTTTTACATCGCCTACGGACTCGAGTTACTAAATTATCTAAATTTCTTTCAGTGTCTTATTATATTAAGTACTGCGGGAGTGACGTGGCAGTTCAAACAGTTAGAAAGGTAGAAAATAAAATTAATTAACAGCTTGTACTTAACGTAAAAATAATACAATTTACTAGATCACGAGCCTCGATTAATAGTGTGCCAGGGGCGAGCGAGAATTCATCAAAATGTTTATTTACTATGAAATTAAATTGATTTGTTGATTGATGGCTGTAGAAATTTATCAGTAGATTGTCTGAGAGCCTCGAGACATGACAAACATATATACCACTAGAGTTTAAAACAACAAGCACAACTGTTTAACATAACGAGAAAACACTTTGTTGGCATGAAAAAGCTGAAAGAAATTATCAATATGTTATAAATGAATTCGCTCACCCGTGGTTAACTACGTCGAACCGCCAATAAGGCTGACATTAAACCTACCTGCCTCTCCCTAAGCTAGTTAGTGTTATAAAAGCGTTTGCCGCTGTAAGTATGAGGACAAGTAAACACAAACCTAAACATCTATGTGGAAATTGGACGGCGTGTGTGGCACACCCACTTCCTGCCATTCCATTTGTGGGACTCTCTTCGCGAATCTGCAAAAGACAACAATTTACATTATATTGGGACATTTTGAAATAGTGCATACAGCCAACGTGAATACGGATTTTGAATGGTGTTCGTTCGTTGATTAGAGACGGGATTTTGAATTCCGTTTGTCAAATAAACAAGGCTTTGGGTTATCGTTGTGACATGAAGTGTGAAGAGAGTCAGTGGCTGGTTCAAGTAGTATTTTATTAAAAGACCGGAAAGATTAAACAAAAAGACCGTGGTTAAATTATATACAATCAAGATAAATTTAGTATGTAGAAGTATATACGAATACGTATATTAAAAAGAATACAATTATAATTTTGCTGAACAATTTTAGTTACAGAAAATTTAATGTATTAATATTTATAATTGTTAATTGTAGATATAAATACTGTTTAAACTAACTACGTTTTAAGTTTGGTTAAAACGTAGAGTTATATTTGAATTCGTACCAATATTGATGTTTCCAGAGCTCAGAATAAACGAAATATCTATGTAAAGGGAAAATATTTTAAAATTAAATTGTTAAACAAAAATTATGTTTTACGCATGTATTCACGAAATTTGTCCCAAATGTCATCCTGGATTCGATTTCCGATAAAATACCTATTTCGTGTTGGAAGGCCCTAATATAAAGACCCTTTGTCTTTATATAAAGAAATATTGATAGTTCCCAAATCGATCCAAAATTACGATACTTGCTATGAAACCAAGTGTTAAACGCCAAAGCCATATGCTATTAACCGGGATTTATTTTAACAGTAAATAGTGAAAACGACCCATCTTTAGTTTCTAGACTGCACTTAACCGATCACATTATTTATAGTTCGTATAAAATATACGTATACAAGACCGTATTATGATGTATAATCTTCCTGTTATACAGAATCTTATATAAAAATATATGTACTTATAGATTTAAGAAAGTAATAAGTTACGAAGTTTAAATTTGAATAATCAAAATACTCTGTTTCAAAATTATATTTTTATGCGAATATCCTAATTATTTGTGCGTATAGTGCGTGCATATATATATACGTCACAAATTATAAGAAATACATACTTCGTTTATCTTTATATTATACAAACAGGGGATTCAAACTTACCGCATGTGAATCGTGCCAGACAAGAGCTAGGTCATCATCTATTGAATTATGTTTGGGCTCCTCTGATGTTTCTGACGGTAGATGGTTATTTTCACTAGCGCCACTCCAAGGTATGTCGGGGTACTGCGGTCTCCCGGGAGACGCGTCGCTTTCTTGCGGCGGTGTCTCTGTTCCGTAGAATATTAATTCCCATTGACTCAATGGCCCCGCTGCAATATAAATGGAATAAGAGATTTGGGATATAGAGTGTGTGGTGTTTTAAAGGGTCTTTATATAATAATTTTAATGTTTTTTGAAATGTAAAGACTTCAAAAACATAATCAACCTTTATGAACATTCTTTAATATATAACTTATTGTGATTAAAGCCAATTGTTGCATACATGCTAAGTTTAACATAGAGTACTGTATAGGACAGAGGAAGCCTACAGACATCAAACATCTACTTAAAAAAAATCACTATTAGTCAACAAACCTGCTACAGAGCCTCAAAAATACACAGCGAAAACAAATGCATAAACTACGAATATCGCAACCTGTTTCGGAATAAGCGAAATTAAAAAAAAAAAAACACCCAACGTCAGACGAAAATTCGTAATGAAAGTTCCACTGAAAAAAAAAATTGCGCACACAACATGCAATTGCGGTATGTAGAACAAAGGTAATTGACGTGCAAGTTGGTACAGCTGAAATAAAACGGCCGGCAAACGGACAGCATGCATGTACCGTTGGCTTGTAGGGGCGCCGGATATATTCTCTGGATTTTCGGATATTGCTCGAACAGACTCGACATCTTGCGTCCTCTAGCGTCAGCCAGGGGGTCTGTCAGATCTCCCCGCAAATTCATGCTCAAATCGGGGACGGTCGTTCGCAACGTCGAACTCTCGATCGGTGAACGTGTCGCCGGACGGCTCTGTTTCGATTTCTGTGTATTTCTGTTGGGATTCTTGGAATTTTTATTCTTTTTTCGTTTCACTAATCCCACTGTGTAGGGTTGTATTGGTATGGTTTTCCCTTTGTTCTTCCGTCCCGCTTGCACAACGACGGGTCTCGTCGCGTTACTCTTACGTATTATTGGATTTCTGAAGGGTATCGGATCGTTTTTAGCAGCCGGTGTGCTCGTTCCGTAGAAAGTTAATGACCAGTCTTGTAATGTCGCTCGACCTATGGTTATATACAAAGTAAAATACTTTCGCTGTTCAAAGTTTAAATTGGTTCAATTGTATGAATTGACACCGGAGTTTAGAAATCTTGATTTACAGCTAACGCTTTAAGGGTATTCAAAGTTGAAATCGATAAAGTTTGTAATCTCCCGTGAGTCGGTAACTAAATTGTATTGCAATTTCTCACCGATCGCATTCGAGTTGAAACCTTCGCGATAGTTTCATTATTCAGAGGCTTTGCTGGTAATAAAGGATTAAGATACGATCGTGTTTAACAGTTTGCAAATATGAGGGTTTATAATGCAATTAATTATTATATAAACTATGACACTTTAATTACAAAAATATATTGGTTTTTAATAAAACTGAGATATGTACGTTGATTTTGGATTTTTTATATAGTTTTAATTATATACACACCCATAAATCTTCCCTCATTAGACACTTCGAGGAGCCACTCGCCAATGGGTGATTCGCCCCACATGTGAACTGACATGAATGGCCAGGAGTTGAACCCAACTCGGGATAAGTCGTGCGGTCTGGAAATAATAACCCAGTTTTAGCTAGACCTAGTTCAAGAATAATCTTACTGTATGATCAAGCGACGAAATGATTTCAGGAATAGAATATCAATTTTAACGAAGAGATATTGAAAATAGATTTTAGGGCGTGTCTTTCAAGCGTATATTCTTATAAGATACACCTTACAGAGTATTTTTAATTAAAAACGAGTTTTAAAATAAATTTTGAATTTCGATCGCGAGGTCTCCACAGGAATCCGTTATGTTTACACACTATTTCAAATAGTTTTTGAACTACTTATTAACTAAATATCTTCTTATATAAAAATATAAATCACATGTTAACCTAAACATAATCTTAATTTTTTATGAACATTTTTATCTATTGTCAACGTTATTAGTAGTTAGAGATATGTTTATAATGCATGAAACACGTCAGGCGGCTTTTCTCTGGCTTTACGAGTTCACTGACAAGTTGAGCCACTTACGATTTAATTTTAGAAGATAGTTAACATGTATTAGCTAAATTTACAATGGAAAATACGACATAGTTATTTTTAGTTGTAGACTTGAAATAATGTATACGTAAATGTGTATTTTTATTGTTTTAAAAAAATGGTATTATATTGTTGTTAAATAAATAGTATTTTATTAGTATAAGTATTTTCATTAGTTAAAATTGATTTAAGTAGAAAAATAAAACATTGGGCTGAGCTGAAAAACATTAGATTTTACCTGGGAGTCAGTAAAGTAACACGAGTACCAGCAGGCGAAGTAAGTATGATTCGCAAGTCACCACGACGAGTCGCAGCTAACGATACTCGCGCTTGGACATGCTCCAAGTAGTTTACACCGGGGCAGGCGCTTACGTCCAACTGGAAAAGTATTCAATGTATTCAAAAAGTTCATAAATATACATTAAGCCAATAATTCAGGTGTACTTCAATATACATAGAGCGTCGATAGAGGTTAGAAGTTATATAAAACAATAGTAATAGTTTCTATGCAACTGTAATTATAGCTCAAGCAGATCTGGTGGCGATCTATCAAGCTAAAATCATTCTACTGACTTGTAGCGAATTAAAGCGAAATGCATCTGACAGAGAGGAATGGAGTGAAGTATCTGCCCTCAGCCTCGACGTTTGTCTATAGGACTCCAGTAAGTGAGTAATGTTATTATTATGTCGTAAAAAGCCGTAGGACAGTTAAAACTACAGCGTGGCTAGAGTGAAAAGGGACTACCATAAAGAAAATGACCCGAGGATTTAATGGACAGTAGGAACTTTTCCACACATTAATGTGTGGAAAAGTAAACATACTACAATAAGTGTACTAATGTAATGTTTTATTTGTTGGCTCTGGCCGTAAATAAAGAATTAAAGCTTTTATAATTTTTACTCACCCTTAAAGATATAGATGATTGCGGCGGTACAGCTCTTTGGGGTGTTGAAGCTGCCAGTTCACATCTTCGTTGGGGAGGTACTGTCTTCCAGGACCTGGCTAGTCGGACCATGCCTGCTGCATCGAGTAGCCCATACCCAAACGAATGAGAAACGTTACGACCGACACCGTTCACTCGCCATTCACCGCCAGTACTGAGGCGTTCTGGACGCGCGGTTCGAACAACTGTTAACACGACAATAATTTAAGAAACTAATATTTTAATAGTATTGCCACCGGTAATAATAATATCTAATAACAATATGTGGTAATAGATGGCGTTGATACAAGTATATACACATTTAAATTAGCGTGGGAGTGTCTCTCTGACAGCAATTATAGCAAAGATCTTTAATCTTTCTTAAATCTAAAAATATTTTAACTCATGATACTCGTTAACGATAGACGATATTACATTTTTTTGTTAATGTTACGTATTGCTAACAAACGCTAACAAAGGCTTTATGTATAACAAAAAAATACTCGTTTATTTTTTTATAAAAGACGGTACTTAACATAACTTACTTATCTTTTAATTTAAAATGAAAAGTAATTTTAAATTACCTTCACAATAAAGCGATAACAATTCGCTTTTCGCAAACAATACAACTTAATTATTGCTAAAACTATTTCCGCTACATGTCATATACATGAAAAACGTTTTTGAATAATTTATTATCAATTCTTAGAACTTATTGAACAAAACTATTAAGAAAAATTAAAAATTAACATAGTTGTGAGAAACAAAGATCTTGCCATGTCCTGCCATTTTTATATTGGCATCAAAAACTTTAAAATAAAACAAGACAAAATTAAACAGTTAGTTATCGAAATAATTGATTCTTAATAGTCCTTAATCAAATGGAAAACCCATGTCATATTGGAGAACAAAGATAATTGTACATACAACATTAAAGATCAGTCTACCTATCGAAAGATGCAGTTCAAATTAATAAGACTTGATTGATGAAGACTAATGACTAATAAGGACTGTTCCTACAAAGAAGAGTAGAGCTTATAATATACAATGTTTATAAACATTATTTGTTAACTGAGATGTTCGTTAAAACATAAACTGGCTAAAACCATGCTCATACAACGGAAGCTTAAAGCTTAAACACAAATTAAATCCACGATATATCAACAGCCTACCGTACACAATTTATTTGATGCCAAAAAATATAACATTAAAATGGTTTTTTTCACGGACCGCAATTTTTATTGCTGAAAATGCTATTCGTCTAATGTAAATTGATGGAAATGCGATTTTATTTATTATTTACATTCGTAGTTTCGAGTGCTAAATGACGGTCGACTCTATGTAGCGTCATCTATGATCTGCAGCTGCAATCAACACGAAGACGTCGCGATTACCACGCGACCGCTAAGCATATATATAAATATCTCGACCTTAGCCATTGGGCCATAGGTCGGCTGGTCGAGGATCCACTTTTCGGTTTTAGAAAATTCATACTTCCTTCAATTTGTATATTACCATAATAACCCACCATAAAGGGGATTTACCTACCCGCCATAAATAGTAATGCCGACTGATAGTACGCTCTCTTCTTGAAGGACCCTAAGTCGTTTTCGTTCGGAAATGGTATTAACCTTTTATTGTGTTTTAAAAAATATATCAAATACAATTTCAATGTTTTTAAGATTCGAAGCTTCAAAATAACAAAATAGTTACTTCATACTTTGGTTTTCGATTTGCGAAAACTCGGTTATTCGTTATGAAAAATGAAAACAACTAGTCGTTGTCATTAATAATTGCTTTTAAAACAAATTTGCGTAGAGGAATTCTCAAAGACATCTTTCTTGTATTACATAAAGAATGTCACGTAACTGGTGAGAAAATAGGATTACGTTTATCTCGTGCCAAATCTTTCTTTGAAAGCATTTTCCGCTAAGAAGGTAAGGCGATTTTACCTTGAAATAGTTAAGTACATCTTAAGTCAAATGGAACGGAAGTGGATGTTGAAAAATATTTTTCTGTTTCCAGTTGAAATCCAACTTTAGTGTAATTGTTTGAGTTTTATTTTACTACGCTTCGCTTCTAACGGACGTAGATTTTTGTGTCGCGAAAGTAGAGTAACGCTTTTTCATATGTACTTTTCATACATTTCGTGTTGTTTGAACAAACAAAATGTTGGAGAAAGCTATCTATCTTAACTACTAATATATATTAACTTATCTGCCAGCAAGCTATATGTATATATATATATATACGTAGTCGGTCATAAGTTCTATGACACAATAAAAACTTTTTAATTTAAAATGCTGGCCACAAATGTGTTTTATTAGAATTATTTAAAATCTTTGATGAAAATAAGTAAGAATATTTTTCTAATTTGACTTATTATTAAATATGAAACCAACGCTTAAAGAAGACCTTTTTGATTTTACACGCCAACTCAAATTTTCGCATTCTGTAATTTAAATAGAAGATTCATTCATATTACTCAAACGTGGAAGACAGAAAATTGCAGGACTCATAAAATAAACGTAATTAACATAAGAAGCCACGTTAAATGAAGTTAATTTAGATAAATAAATGAATATTTTACCGACTAAGTATTTATCATTTGAAACGCTAGACCAAGTCTTATAAGAACTCAAAACTGTTTATACATTTTTAATGATCGATTTATTAACTGACGTTCGATCAAATCTAAAACAATAAACTATTTCTTGCGGATCAAGTGATTTCCTAGAAGCGAAATACTTACCAATATGCTGCATATCTCTCCACGTGAGTTCCTTATTGGCTTGTAACGCTAAAGCACAAATTCCCGCAGCAAGAGGTGCAGACGCTGATGTACCCGTGTGGCTGGTTGTACACATATGATGCAGGTCTGTGGTTACCACCTAGGCAAAACAATGTACATTTAAAAAAAATATAATTTAATTCTAGTGAATGCTATTCATTAGCATTTACTATTAATTCTATTGAACAGGACTACGAAGTGTTAACCGCGGTGTGTTACTCGCCCAGAGACACCTTCAACTCCGGGAATTTTGCGGTTTTCTTGCCAGCCTCTAACGAAATGTCATGGGGTATGCGAAAGGTAAGACAAGGATTTGATACTCTAACGTTGCATTTTACAGTGGGATTACATGTAATATATAATAGCCTATAATTATGATACTTTTCATTAGGGTTAATAGTTAACTTTTTATATAAATAAATTTGGTATGGAGCCCAGTTACAACGTAAGTATGATCTGCATTCGAAAATACTTGTATTAAACTATATGTCTACATGAATGTAATACGATTATTTTAATTCAAAAATGAAGCATGCAAGTACATTATCCAGTATTGAAACTGTGGCAGTACAAGAATAAATAGTTCAGAACATAACTATATGTTTGCTTTATAAACAGAGAACATAAAGCTGACGAATGTTTTATTTTACCTAAGCTTTCCAGACTATTGAGTTAGGTCACCTCATTTGTGTGTGTGTAGTATGTTTGAAAATTTAAAGTGTATTTAGAACTAAATATGATTTTCTATATTTTGTAGGATTAGTATTAATTTGTATGCAGCATTTAAATTTATCAAAAAATTATAGTTTATATTACATAAAGAACTAACTTAATTCAATTAAACCTACTTCCAAGGAAGTCCGTAACAGACTAGCTGTGTTGGCACACACTAGATTGTCTCTTTTCATAAATTTTATGTTCTAATGTAATTGGTGTGTATATATTTGTAACGCTTTTTTTCCCTTAGTATTATGTAAATATGTTAGTTTATCCGTGAAAAATTGAATTCGCTGTATTAAAACGTTTCATATTACCTCCCTTTTTGTGCAATTATTTCAAATAAATATCTAAATCTATTCCACTGCGTTATTTTTAGTATAACTGTACACGCGTATAAAAGAGAAATATTGAAAACCAAATAAACACATGTTACGAGTTGCCGCAATGTTTTGTGAAGAAGATTCGATCATATAAGGACACAGGAAAAATGTGAATTGTACTAGGAATTTCAGGGAACGCAATAAAAATTGTTGAAGCCTTGTTGTAGACGTTTTACAGCTTTCAACAAAGGCGTGCATTGTCAGTTATAAAGTTACATTATAAATAGTTGTTAACTTGGCCCCGGGAGATGTGGCTATTTATTATTTTCATACTTTAAAATAACGTTGTTTTAACTTTAATAATATTTCGTGGGATGGGATTATCTTTAGGGAAATCATTTTATTTAGTAAAACCCCACACATAATACTGACATAAAAATAACGTAGCGTGAAAATTATTTAAAAAAAGACAGTTCTATGTCTATTGTATATAAATAAATAAAACTAAGTTAATATACATTCATAACCGTAAAATCTATAAGTTATTGAAATACTAATAAAAATCTACTCTTCAGTCAACTAGCATTAAAGTTATATGTTTTACATACAATTTGGCGACATATAATAACTCACCTGCTTCTCAAGTACAGCTCCACTACTATAAGTCGCAGCAAGAGTCGAACTGCACATTTCCGAGTACCAAGGCACCTCGCCTCGTTCAGTCGCCGACGATATTGACAGAGTCCAGATGGAGTTGGTGTAACCATCACAATTACAATTGTCGTGCTCCCTTCCACCATTACCAGATGCCCAAACAAATATAGAGCCTTTGCCATTACGACCCTGTAAAAAATAATATTATAGTTTTATAGGTAAGATACGATGATTGCTACAAGATGATTGCCGCAAAACTCACAGCCATACAGTCATAAACCTACAGAGGGAGGGGATGTGAGAGAAGCTTTACTCCGCACTTAAATTTCTCTCTGATTAAGAAAGTTAGTTCAACAGTGCAAATCCAAAATCGTAATCTAACTACTATATGGATGGTTCTTAATCTAGAATAGGTTGTTTCAATTTGTTATGTTAATTTTAAATAGAAAAAGTTTTGTAACTATATAGAATTTTGTCTGCTACTGACAGTTTCCGTATGGAGAAAATATTAAACATTATAATAACTTTGATAATTTGAAAGCACAAACGTTATGATTTGTGTTAAGAGCTTTTATTACACGCTTTACGATAAAATTTGCCTCAATATCGATTTTTGTTACATTATTGTAAAATAAAATATAATATAATATATAACTAAAAAACCGAATAGTTAAACGCACGCATACCTGAACAGTTAAAAATACTATGCAATGGTGATTATATTTAAAATTTTCGAGAAATTTAATTAAACTTTAACGAATGCCAGTGTTAATTAATGAATCCATTCATAAATTAATTATTTCCTGTATGTGTTTATTAAAGATACCCGGATAATTTTGATGGATAATGTTTTTGAATACAATCCATCATAGTCAACGACGTTTCCGATTTTTCACCCGAAAAAGGTTTATTTTTCGGGAATACCACACTCATAAAGCCCACGTAAAGTCTATTATAAAAAGTTATTGAAACAATAACAATAAAAATACTACACAAAATTGATAAACACACATTATCAATTTTGTGTAGTACTTTTATTCATTTTTGTTCAATGTTGCATGTAATGTGTGTATGTATGTGTCGTAGCTGTGTTTTCCATAAATAGGTATTATTAAAAAAATAAATTATATTTCCATTTAGTCAGACATAGATTATACTTGAAACTTGAGTACCTACCATCATTTTCTCTATAGACAAATATTTGTGCAAATCAAAAGCACTACCGTAAGGTTGTGATAATTCGAGCTCATTTATTTTCACATTAATCTTGCAAATCTAAGAAATTTACTAAGAGACTAATGAGTGAATTATGAGTTAAAACATGTTACAAACTAAAAAGAACTGTGGAACTATAATGTAATGAAAAACAAGGTCCTAATCCAATGAAATTGCTTTCGTTAGACATACATTTACTTTGGGGATCTAATAAAGCGGCTGCGGGGACAAGATAAATCCTGAGTGGACGTTGCTGAAATGAACCCTATGTAAATTTTCCATCTTGACCATCCAGTATGGGAAGTTATTAGTGAAAATAATTGAGTCATTAAAGAAATTATTTTCGCCTCGCTAGCTGCCGAGTCGACGGATACAAAATTGCTCTCATAATATACCCTAATTTCAACTGTGTGTCGGTACTATAGCATTCAATGTTGAATAGCAACAGGAGGTTCAATTCAGGTTGCAAATTTAAAACAGCTGTGACATTTCATTAAAAGTGAATAGACGAGTGTTTCTGCAAAATGGCTTATTAATACTCTGCTAACGATAAATAACGGTCTGTTAAAATTTAATAATTTTACTGTAATTGGTTACGAGGGTTTGTGCCGTTCTTCTATGTCAAGGACGCGAAACTTTTGGTTATTAAATTGTACTTGTGACACATAAATTATATTCCAGGCGAGAACATTATATTCGATAACGTACGTTTAAATTTCACTTAAATATCATATAATTTATCAATATGACCTAGGTTACTTATAGTAGATAAAAGTACGTACCATCATTAGCGGCATTTTCTAAAGGAAGTATAAGCCTTTGAAGCAAAGAAGCTCGCGTCGTAGACATTACGTAGCACCACTACGGGCGTAGCACGCGTAATTAGTTTTAAGATATTGCTTTTCGCTATCATAAACTTGATTAATTATATGCTAGGAATCCCTTTGCTTTAAAATCATAAAGCTGGATTAAATTTAAACTTAAGAATATTTAAATTAAGAGCTTTGAGTAATCTTTGTTTACAAAGGGCTTTTCAATATTGAAATGTAAAGGTACATTTTAATAAGTTATATTAAAATACTAGCTTTCCGCCCGCGGCTTCGCCCACGTGTAATTTGGTTAAGTATATAGCGTTTTTTAATGATCTCGACAGGGCTTTCTTTCACGGGCTAAAATCTTGTTACAATTGGAATTATATATAGCCTGTGTTACTCAGGGATGATGTAGCTTTACAGGATCGGATTATTCAGGTAAATAGAGGGCAACTTTCAAATTAACGTACAGGCAGTTACTATTCTGACAATTTTATATTCTAATAGTCATCTTCTTATGTGGATGAGCTGATGATGGAAGGTAAAACTCCTCAGCGGTTAAGAGTTGAAAGAAAATTCTTACGAAGTTATGAGTACGAAATACGAACTTGTGAGGTTATTACTTATTAGCTTGACCAAATAATAAAAGGTAAACCTCATTAACGTTAAGGATGTAGATAGAAAAATGGGAGCGGACAAACGATAAACGTCTCTTCACTCGTTTCCTTATACTTGTTGGTATAGGTAGTGTTCACTCAAAATAATCATAGGGTAAAACGTTAATGAAAGTTTGAAGTGCATGGTAGTCATTACACAATGGAGCATCTTAATACCGCGATGGATATATTTAGCCTAAGTCGAAGTTCTTTAAAAAAAAACTAAGACTCAACCTCGCACACTCACTCACACAGAAACACCATTGCACACACTGATACACACACACACACTAAAATGCTCGTACTTCACATAGTTCCACTTGTTCATGTGTATATATATTTTTATTTTTGTTTTCTGTTCGTGTTTTTTTTTGTTATTCTTTTTCCTGATCTTAGATTCTAATTCCGATTCTATATTTTAACCTTATTTTAGCTTTATTTTTAATCTATTTTTATTGTGTAAACTGTTTTTGATAAGCTGTATAGGTTTAAGAAATAAAAAAATAAAATAAATCTACGAATTTTATCAACGCCATCTATCGAGCACATTATTCAACACTTCAACCGCGCCCGCGCGCACTGCGTTATTTGTTATTTTTTTTACCTCTCATAAGTTTTAATATTAAGATTAACTTATATTAGAACATATTTAACAATATATATAACTAATCAATCAATATAAGTGTTTAAAAATTTTAAAGCAGTGGTTGAAGTAAATTTTCAATTGACCATAACTTCTTTTTCTCTTAACCGATTTTGACAAAATAAACTTTTGACAACGCTCCTAATTATATGTAATCCAACTGTGAAAACCGCGTTCAAATCCGTTCAGTCGTTTTCAAGTTATAACGTACCAGACAGACAGACAGACAGACAGACAGACAGACAGACAAGAATTCCAAAAATTGGTTTTTTGGTGTCTATGACTCTTCTTTAATTGCCTCCTTTCAGTTTTTTGGAAAAATATTTAATGTACAGATTTTCGATTTTTACTGTCTTATTATTAGTATAGATTTGACTTTTCCGTCAAGATATACTTTAATTTTTCTTTTTCGGTTACGTAAATACCAATTAATATTTTATAGGTTTATACATTAACACAATGTGGAAAGTGCGAATAGTGAATTAAATCTAGATCCAACCAATTGGGAGAAAGCATTTTGTACTGCCTCAGAAGAAGTGATGTACTGTATGAGGCGAGAAATGTTTATATTATGTTTAATTCTCTTACATCCATCCCTATCAAGGCCATATAGATATATTGTATCGTCATACAGAGCATATGAGTCGATAAAGTCGAGGTTGTCGACTAAGTCTGTATCAATTGATCGATTGAAATTTTTGATAAATTGATCGAACCTTTGGACACGAAACTTTTGGTTTATAAATAACCTCGTGACACATAAATTATATTGCAGGCGATAACATTAATGATTGTTTGATAACATACATATCAAAATATTTACAATTTACGTATAAAATAATTACACTTAAATATCTTATAATTTATCAATATGACTGAGATTACCTTTACATAAAAGTACGTACGTTTTAGCAGAATTTTCTAAAGAACGTTTTATTTACATGATTGACTCTTCTTGTCTCTGTTGGTTCTTTGGATGGACTTTGAGACTGGTTCCAGTAAAGTTAAACAATATACTTCAATTGATATGGTGATTACAATAATAATTAATGGCCCCTTGAAGTTATTTAGTTCGAGTCGTTTCCCTCTTAAACATGACTAGACCCAACTATCCGCTATGAGATCTCTATACTTTTACAGAATTTTATTTTCCGAGCTACCTTGTTTACACCTTCAATGAATGCCCTTGTTGCCAGTTCTCCAGGTCCATCAACTGTCTTCCCATCATCATCGGGTCCCCAGGACGCACTGTAGATATCAACATGTTGAGGGTTCAGACTTAAGGACCTGGCTTCGACAGCGTCAGTTACATCACCATCCAACATTCTGACACCTGAAATAATAGGAATAATAAAACTATAGCATTTCTAGAAATATCGAGATCTAATCTATATTATTATAAACACAATTCAGTAAGATGTTTATATTATATGCAACGTTTTTACTGATTTAATCAAGTGATTACTGTAAATAAAAGATTGTGTGACTCAAATTCCTAAATTAAGATGAAAATATAATTGTAATTTTTTTTTCAATCATTATTTATGAAGATTCCTCATTAAATATCAGATGAGATTATAATAATAAATCTAATCTATTCAAAATATTGAAAGCGTTAATTGACCACTTAATACTTGTTTAAAGTTTAACAAGGTTCGACGTTGAAAATTGATATTCTATCATCTGAATATTAAAACATTTTAAAAGGTTCACGGTAAAGTGGCCATGTCTTAACGAGGTTTCAGATTAAGCGAAGTTTTTAGCATTTTTAACCATAAAATTTCTTATTATTCACTTCTGCACTGGCTAGAAAAAAAAGATTACTTTTGACTTTGCTGTTAATAATGATGGCGGTTAAATTAAGTTAACTTTGCAATTATATAGGGCGTATATATACAACCTACTAACGACTTATGGATTATGGAATATTAATAAAAAATAAAAATAAAAAGACTTCCATCACCATATCAAAGACCATACAACGCACAATTTAAAATGTTTATTTATATTTCAGACTAAACGTGTAAGCGATTTAAACTATATTCTATATAAAGTAGATTTTTTTTTTTTTTTTTTTTTTTTTTTTTTATGTGAGAGGAGGCAAACGAGCAGGCGGGTCACTTCGAGTGATGTGACAACCGCCGCCCATGGACACCTGCAACGCCAGGAGGCTTACAAGTGAGTTGCCGGCCTTTAAGGAAGAGGAACGCTCTTTTTTTGAAGGTCCCCAAGTCGTAGCGGATCGGGAATACCTGCGCTGGCAGTTGGTTCCACAAAGAGGTGGTGCGCGGCAGAAACTGCCTTAAAAAACGCACAGTCGTGGAACGCCAGACATCAAGGTGGTACGGATGGAATTTCGTATTCTGCCTTGATGTCCGGTGATGGAATTCCGCTGCAGGTATTAGCCCGAACAATTCATCAGAGCACTCCCCATGATAAATGCGGTAGAAGATGCAGAGGGAGCCTACATCTCTACGCAGAGCCAAAGGATCAAGCCGATTGGAAAGGATGGGGTCGTCGACGATACGAGCCGCTCTGCGTTGGATGCGATCAAATGGAAGGAGCTGGTATTGGGGCGCCCCCGCCCAGAGGTGGGAACAGTACTCCATATGAGGCCGAATTTGCGCTTTATAGAGTTGCAAGCGATGGCCTGATGTGAAATACTGACGCGCCCTGCTGAGAACACCAAGCTTTTTAGAGGCTAACTTAGCCTTACCTTCCAAATGATTGCAGAACTGGACATCGCTCGATATATCGACACCAAGAATTCCAATACTGGCTGAGGCTTTAAGAGGAGTGTTATCGAATAGTGGGGCCACGACAAAGGGATTCTTTTTAGCGGTAAACGCGCAAACCTGGGTCTTCGAGGGGTTAAATTGGACTGAGTTAAGTCGACCCCAATCCGAGACTCCACGCAGTAGAGTCTCGACTTCAGATACAAGTTTGTCCCGACACTGCTCGACATCAACCCGGGAAATATTTGCACGGCCGTGATATAGAGCATCTCCAGTACTGTCATCCGCATAACAATGAAGGCTGCTTAAGTGCAACATATCATTGATATGCAAGAGGAACAGCGTAGGAGAGAGTACACAGCCTTGGGGAACTCCAGCGTTTATGGATTTGAGGTCGGAACATGCACCGTCGACAGCGACCTTGATGTTCCGATCGGCCAAAAAACTGGAGATCCAGTCGCATAACTTCACGGGAAGCCCATATGCTGGAAGTTTTGAGAGAAGCGCCTTGTGCCATACCCGATCAAAGGCCTTTGCTATGTCCAGACTAACCGCCAGTGCTTCCCCTTTAGACTCAACAGCTTCTGCCCATTTATGAGTTAAGAAAACTAGAAGATCACCAGCTGAGCGGCCACGGCGGAAACCGTATTGACGGTTACTAATCAGCTGGCATTCCTCTAGGTAACGAAGGAGCTGGCTGTTGATAACAGTCTCCATTATCTTAGAAAATAAAGGGGTAACAGCTATTGGGCGGTAGTTTGAAGGATCAGAGCGTTCGCCTTTTTTAGGAATCGGGTGAACCAAGGCGGTCTTCCAAGCGTTCGGGACAATGCCGAGTGAATAAGAGTGCCGGAAAAGACGCGTCAGGACCGGAGCCAACTCAGGAGCACAAGTGCGCAGCACTATTGGAGGAATACCATCCGGTCCACTCGACTTATGAATATCCAGGGAAGTAAGGGCTTTGCGTACAGCACGAAGCCGAAAAACAATTTCGGGCATCGAGGTATCACACCGCAATAACGTCGGTGGAGTATTCCCGTGGTCATCAATCGTCGAGTTGGACCCGAAAAGAGAGCCTAAAAGATCGGCTTTCTCTTTCGGGGTGTTGGCCATCAGGTTGTTCGCCCCAAGTAGTGGTGGAAGAGATGGCTTACAGAAGTTTCCTTGAACAGCCTTGGCAAGAGACCAGAATGCACGTGTCCCAGAAGGGAGCCGAGCCAGTCTATCACCAATTCTGCTGATGTGAATAGACTTTGCCTTAGCAATGGCACTTTTGAGGGACCTAGAGGCCGAGTTGTATGCTTTTTTAAGAACGCTGGTATTTACATCACGTGATGCTGCCGCTTGAGCCCAGGTACGATAACATTCAAGCTTTCGGCGCGCCGCCATTTTGCAAGACTGTCTGAACCAAGGTTGGGACTTGCCACCGATGGGCACAGCAGAGAAAGGAATAAAAAGCTCCATTCCCTGCAGCACCACATCAGCGACAGAGTCGGCAGCAGCATTCGGATCATCCGACGAAAAACAAATCGGCCCCCACGGGTAGGAAGCAAAAAAGGAGCGCATTCCATTATTCTGTATTTTATTTTATTGATTCTAATACAGAATGTTAACTAATACAGAAACAGATAAAAAAAGAAAGCACCATAACAGATTTCACACACATACACGCCAAATTACATTAGAAACAAAAATTATTTAAACATAAAGTTCAAATTAAAAACAGATAAGCAAAGAATAAATATACACAAAAAGTAAACTATATTATATATATATACTAAACTAACCTAAATCGTACTAAAAGGATTATACACTAAAATACGATAACAATTAAAATTATTGAAGAAAATGTTCTTAAATTATCAATTATATATGATTATATCTAGTTTCGTTATATAGGATACATAAGTTAATTAATTCAGCGTGTCTTATTTAAAAGTGGTCTCTAACTTTTTCCCCATCCTTCCTTTCTTTCTCTCATAGATGTCTGTCTTGCGCATATCTTCTCCAGTAGTGGCCAGCAGTTGACTATATATTGGATACCAATGCGAGATCTTTTGGCTCAATTTTTCTCACAAATGATGTACCCTATCCATCTTCACTCCTTCCTACATAATTTTTGTAGCTATGTCTATCAGCCCCGTTTTATTTCTTAAGCCGTTTTATTACGTGTCTCATTAAATATATTTAAATTTTTTTTATTATTTTTCCAATTATAAACGAATTATATTAAAAAAATATTCAGTTGGCTACAAGGTATTTGTATCAATAAGAGGAATAGAATTAATTCAGGCACCCATTGGACGAAATTGGATATTGTATAGTTGGTACATTTCCAAATGTCTTTATTGGTCCGCAACGAATTATGCAAATTTGATAGCATTCGAATGGTCACTTTATTAACCAATACTTTGGTAATTGACCTTATTGTTCAGCTTAATAATATTAAGGCTAATCATAATAAAACTATCTTATTTGCACAGTATGTAGATTTCATACTAAAATAAATATTATATAGGGTAATATTACATTGGGGTGGGGAGAATCCTCTACTTGCAAGAGTACTTGCAACCCTCAATTTCCTACACTGCGATACTATTCATCATACAAGCTAAGGTTTTAAGTTATTTTCGCCTGCCATTTTTCAGAAAATTCTGAAACTGATCATGAAATCTACGGGCAGGTCTATCAGCCCCGCCCTCACCGTCTACGCACGCCATGATCGGAAATAATTAATTATAAATGAAAATATCATACGTTTTTAATAAGTTTCAATGATCAATTTTGCACCAACTCAAAGTTTTATGTAATAACTTAAGTCTCTAAATTTATCTGACTTTAAAATATTTTAAATAAGCTTCCCATATAGAACTTAAAAAAATCTTACTTTTTAATTCATATAAGGAACAGTTAAACTACATAGTAAGCAGAATAATTTGAATTTATTATTTAGTATGAAATATGAAACTAAATGAACCTTTTTTCGGTACTAATTCTCAAAGGGTTACCAGAGCTCTTACTAGAGAGAATATTATCCATTGTGTAATAACCTTTTTCCTAAGTAATATTAGATCCCGTCCAAAGCGTTTAAGTAGATCCTATTCAGCTCAGGATAATAACAGTTTCGGAAACCTCACTATTTTTATATGATCTATTGGCGCTTATGGATTTAGGAAATTAATCCATTCATTTTTTTTTAACTATGTACACCCTAGGTTTTCCTAATAGGGGCCTAGTCGTCAGTAACGGTTACTGCCAAAATTAAAATATTTTATTTTGTTAAGTTTTCAGCTTGAGGTAAGATATATATATATATATATATATATATATATATATATATATATATATATATAAATATGTGGTATTCTTTATTCCAATGAAGTTTTCATTCAATTCAGTTCATAGTTTTCTCATTTATTTACACATATAAAATAGAGAAAATAAAAATTTACGATAAACGAGTTTATTAGTGTAACGAGTGTGTATTGAAAACGTAACAATCGAACTTTTGAGGGAAAGCACAAAAGTTTTTCCATTTCGGGTTAATTCGTTAATACCTATTTCCAATTAACAAAACCGATAACTAATCAAAGGTAAGTAGACTGATAATCCGATAATCTACATAAATCCTAAACCACGATTAATGTTTAAGAAGGTGTTTATGTTTAGTGTTCTCATCTCAAAACGGTAGAATTAATTTGCATAATTTCAGCCGATGTCAGAATAGCTGTGGCGTTAAAATCCCATTACCATAAATTAATAAACATGTAGAGATGATGCAGTATGGAGTTCTTTTCGTGCATGACAAGTTGAAAACAAGTTCCTAAATGTCCTCTTATCATATCCACCAGATTATATATATCGTGTAGCGCGTGGTTATACGACGAAAAGGCTTTGTTTTGTTTTTTACTTTTCATTTCATAAATTGTTATTTATGTATAATAGCAGAGCGCCAAATTAATTTAAACTTTAATTGGCCTGTTGATTAAAAAGGTTGCTACAATTATCCTACAATGTAATAGTTGTAATGGAGCCAACATTATAATATTTAAGAATGATGAGATAGAAATACAGCAATATTAGCATTCTCATAATGGGGTTTTTGATGCAAAGTATCCGAGTGTTACAGATTAACTGTATCAATTGATATAAATAAATATATATATGGGAATATTGTTTCATAATATATACTCATTAATGGTAGATAACAGAGAAACGTTGGTTGTTGATTGTGGTTAATTAGATCAGAGATTGAACACATCTTCATATCACGCCTTGAATAATACAAACAATATTAATTTTAATAATATGTGATTATAAATATTGTAACTATCTCCGAGTAAAAACCCATGAATGAAACTTAAATGGATTTTATACGGTTACAGTTTTAAGATAAATCTTAAATTTGAATTATTAATTGTGTAATTTTTATGGTGCGTACAATATATTTACTCTTCAGTTGAACTGATTACCGTCAGCGTTTCACATAATCTATTCCAAGTAAGTTCAGTATTTAGAAATATAATAAAAATAAAAATTAAGAGCAACCTTAAAACGAAAGCCGGACGGCGGCAGCTGAAAGAAATTACTTACCACCAACACTGGCTTCGTAGGCCACTCCAACAGCGCATAATGAATTGTTGGCTGTGGCAGCTACTTCTCCTGCACACCTGGTACCATGACGGTTGGAGTCAATCATGTCGTATCGTGGCTGAGGATCTGAGTCATGTGAGTTCACGTCATATGAAGCCATGGGATCCTGAAAATTATTTATGATTAATACCTGTATAAACCTTTTACAATTATCAAGCTATGTTAGTCATTTAGAATGGCTTTGAATTGTAACTAGTCATTTATTGTGAAAAAATGTCTACTCTTAAATATGTATTTAAGAGTTATTGGTTATGTTACCGACGAGAATATAGAGTAACAACAGTTCTGTGTGATTCTGTTTAAATGCAGATACTTTGAAGTTTATGCATTATAGTTACGTAATATACCGAAGTTAACGATTCATACGATACGAAAGTGCAAAATCAGAATGGTGAATCGACGATAAATCGATGCAATTCACAACTTTGAACGAAATCGTATATCTCAGTGTCATGGAAATATATCCCGTTTCACAAGAGAATATTCATGATAAAGGCGATTTACACATTCGATACTACGTTTCTATAAGTCGAGACAATGTCAGAATTGATAGACAGCAAGCTTAAAGAATAACTGGTTTAAATAGGGGTAGAAATAAAATATCTAAATATACCTACTGTTAACACAAGCAAGGTTCAGTTAAATCATTAGATTGAAATATGATATTATGTACTTAAATTATAATTAGTTTGGGATTTAAAATAAAGATATAGTATAGTATCGAAGGAATAGAAAAGGATAGATACAATTTTGATATCAAGTATAATTTTAGTAAGGTAAGTAGTAACGTAAAATACATAGATCCTAAAAACACTAAACGGTTTCTCTCTCTCTCTCTCGGCAATCAAGATTTAAAATATCGTGAAATAAATAAGATTATACGAATATACTTTTTTTGTCAAAATAAAACAATATAATAAAAATAAAATAAAGATAACACTATATCTGATACAGCATGCGCACTCGAGAGTAAATAAAAACTTCCAACTGATTGCAAAAGTATAACAATAAATACGATCTTTGCTTTCTTTAATCGAAAAACAATATTGGAATCACGATTGGACCAAATTGCTTCGAATAAAATGTCTGCAAAAGGATTTGGACTACAGTAAACACATTCGTATGAATGTTAGTTAAAGTGGGGTCTTTGTATTACCGTATAAATTTACATTGGATTATACATTTTATTGTATAATACAGATGTTTTAAACGTATATTACTTTATTATTGTTTTTCGATATATAAAATAAGTACATCATTTATTGAGATTCATTTTTTCACAAGACTTTCACATACTAAGTTTATAGAACCCTAGATGATGAAAAAGCCATACAATAATATTTTTAACAATTTTGTTATTCTTTAAGATCGAATCTTAATATAACGATAATTAATCTTAGACATATCGCCGATAAATCGTAATTTGATATATTTTATAAACACTTACATATAACATTTCTTATTACGTATAATATAACTATAAATATTCTGTGGTAGCGTTGTGTAACGCGCGAATCTTCTAAATAAATTTTCTACCAATTTAACTTTTACTAAGGTATTATTTTTGTAAAGTTTTAGATTTCATCTACATATCATTAAGCCTCGTTTTATAGGTATTTTACTTCGTAACCCTATTCGTACTGAACCTGCATACAGTACAACCTTTTTTATCCTTTTAACCAGTTCTGACTGGCCTCGTTAACAGTGAAGATTAAAAGTCCTCGAAATATACTTCCTGGGCCATTTGTTGATGCTTTTTATTCAAAAAAAGTTTGCGCTTCAATTTACTGATTGAAAACATAAGCGGTTTTTTGTAGTTATTAAATATTAAAAAACTGGGGGCTATTAAGCGAAACGGGTGATCAAAACGGTTTTTAGGTTAAATATTTCATTTATATTTTAATTAGCTACTTTTAAAATAAAAGGCTTCAATAACAAAATCAATTAAACGTCATTTTTGATTATACTTATTTTTCTATACAATATTTATTAAAGGAATAGAATCATTTTATTATTTAGTAAATATGATAACTTACATAATTTGACACTATATCTGGATGGTCTGTTTCCAGTCCATCGTCAAGGATTGTAACAACAACACCCCGACCTGTGATTCCTTCCCGCCAAGCTGGTATCACGTTCATGTCAAGTCCACCTCCGCGATTCTAAAGTCAAAAAGTCAATTGTCACATATTAAATTAGAGCGCATTTGTTATCTGTGCGTTTCAGTTGCTATGAGAAGATTATGTCACGCCGCTGTTGCAATGAATGGAATTCGATTTTCAAATATTTGTTTCATACCGGACGTATCATAAAAATAGCTTCAACATTTTTATACTGTAAAATGCTACTTACAATAACAGTTTAATTAAAAATATGATTTTGTATATTTAGATTTTGATAAACTGTGGTAAAACAGCGCAAATTAAGTGCTATTTGTTGTCAATTTTCAGGTCGTTAAAATGTACTAATAGCGATATCTAATAGGTGTATATGAGCTTCAGATACTACAGCTCCAATAATCCTAGCAATATTTGCTATTTAATGACTTTTGGCTATACGAATCATCATAGTACCATAGTGTAACATTTAGTAAATAAAGCCAAGGGTCGGAGATGTTAATTAGAAGAAAACAGGCCGGTAATGAGCCAGAAAATTGGTTTTGTCACGACAAGTCACTCACGTATATACATTATATGATACTAATCAGTGAAAGCAGTTTGCGTAACGTTAATTCGACAAGGTTCTATTTATTTGATGAATATAACGATGTCCCTTATTATCTATGGAGAACAAATAAAACTTAATTCATCCAGTTTAAATTGTTCAGTAAAAAAATAAAAAACTTTAAGCAAAGAAGTGATTAACATTGCTGATAAGCAGTCGTGTTATTTGAATTATTATTTGGAGTTATGTTTATCATTAAGTAAAGCTTTTTTATATTGATGAGTTAATATTAATTTACTTACCAAATACCACATATGAGGCCATTTTGGATCATTTAGCACAAATCTCATATCCGTAGATCGGGGTCGACCTTTCACTCTTGTATGTTGTACTTCTCTCTTTAAACTAGCATCTCTTTTTGTTGCTGACGAAGGAGGTTGATCAGCTGATGACTGGTTATCAACTGTGAATCATAAGGATTTATTATTTGCTATGGTTTTTTTTACGGAAGGATTAATTTGATTAACTATTAAATAATAATAGTGACAGGACACATTTCACTAGATAAGCGATTTATAGTTTGTATTTTGGGTTAACATAACTGACAAATTACTAAAACATGTAACACCCAACGCAGCGTCTTAATTTCTGGGTCACAATTTTAAATAACTAATTTTAGGAATTAGTTATAACATCAATTAATAAAAATATATCTCTGACTGCTTGCAGTCGATAATAGACCAATATCGAATCATCGTAAAAATTAAGATAAGTCTAGAAATTAAATTAAAAGACGCATCCAGACCATATAATTCAAAATATCAAAAAAACCTACGACTTTATATCACCCTTAACTAAAAATATAACTAAGACAAAGACAAATAATCTATAGTCGCGAATGCGTAAACAATGGAATATAAAAGTAATCTTAGTGACAAAGAAGTCCCAGTGAAACGGAACAATGATGTTGGTCTTGAACTTCAGCCAACTTACAGGGTATCTAGGTCAACTGGCTATTTACCTATTTGTGCTTTGTTAACTGCTTTGCTGTTTACAAAATACTTTACATTCTACTTGAGTTTTTATCTTCGCAGCTTTGTACCACGTACATGCGTTTATATATAAAAAGAAGTTTCTGTACGAGAAAACGGTCGGGTAATTGTTAACAAAATATACAACATATAATAGGAACTTTTCAAGAGAAATGTAGTTAGTTGTCTTTGGAAATTCTCAATTATCCAAATGTTTGAATAACTCATGAGAACTTTTCCTAACAAGTCACTTGTAAAAGCATCTGGATTCTCACAATTATGTTATTTAAACTAAAAAAATAACAATGTAACTTTTACGTTGATAACGAATATTCGTGTAACTTTTTTATCTCGCTAACGAGATATCACCAAAATTTCCCGACCACATAAATGCGTAATGTTTCATGTGATATTTCAGCATAAATGAACAACCTTATTAGAGATCAAAGGGTCTGCATATATCCCATTGAACCGGTACAGTCTCTGTTTTATTCTCATATATGTTATGCGTTATATGTTACACAATAATTTCCATAAATAATATCTTTGGACTTGGATTTTGTTTATTTGTTCATCATTGTTTATATAAAAAGTAATTTTATAGATAAATCTCGAGAAAACTTAGTCTCTTGTTTAATTATATAACTTTTATATTAAGTACTTTATATTTTTTTTCTATTAATGTTAAATTTGTACTTTGCTTTTAATGCTCATGACATAATGTATACAGAGGAGTAATTTAGTCACAACAATGCGTTCTTTCTAAAGTTTCATACCCTTTAGAATACTAATGAAGTTATGAAGCATTTAGAAATTACTAAAACATTTACTAAATTGTATTTGTTTTTTTTAAAACGCATATGAAACTCAAATAACCCTTTATATTTAAAGTTTTAATTAATTCAAATTCTAAATTTGAATGAAGTTTTTCAAACGAAATTGTAATACAGTTTCTGTGTAGTTTCTCTCGACTCCTAATTAAACTTGAAACTTGGTTTTAATGAAAGTAAGCACATATCACTCATATCTTAAATAGGTTAATGAGCACAAACGGGCTCAGCAAAAAGTCAAGATATGAATATTGCTGTTTTACACTTTTGGGTATTTGAGGTATTATACCTTACTAAAGATATGTTTAAATAATTTTTCCGATAAACATATTTCATTCACTGTAAATAAAAGTTCATCATTCACAGTTCACATTCTCATTCATCTTTTATCTTTTAATGTAGTGTCGGAGATTGTGAGTTCTTTTTGTCCGTTCTTATCCATTTATGAGTATATAAATATAAATAATTCGTATTAAGAGACATTGTCAACAAAAAATATAATAATGTTAGAATTTACCTGTTGTTACACTGTCTGGTATTGTTATATGATCTCGTTTTTTTCTCGATAATATCTTCTGTTGTCTTGCCCATAGTACTCTGGAGTCGGTCTGCAATCGTCCGTGGTGGTCATGTGCTGGCGAAAGAGATCTTCGCGCCACGGAGTTATGGTGGAAGTGAAAGTGGTTGTCAAATATCTGTAAATAATAAACGAAATTTAAACATTATTTTGTGTTAGTTTTATAAGTATTCAGTTTATAATAATAATAACATTCAAAATCTGGGTACAATATATATTGGGCAATTTTTAATTATACATATAGAATGAAAGTACCATACAAAAATTGTAACCCTAGTATAAACTTATCCAAGAGTAATGGTGTTTTAGTTAGAATCTGATTATTACGTCTTAAGTACACTGGGATCTGTTCTCTAACAACATTTAGTGAATTATTATTGCTTCGACACAATAGCTCTATTAATATAGTCGCAACAAGATTCTAAACTTATAATTATTGTAGATACAATTTTATTTAGGAATTACCTTTTGGTATAAATGCCGTTAAATTTTTTACACAACTAAATATGTATAACGTGTGACGAACAAGGAGAGAACCAAATATATACATGTTATTCCTTTGACGCTGTCATAATTTATATTTTAGGTAATATTTAAAGAGTGGGTGAATAAAATTTATATGGCAAATTTAAATAACGGCGTTCAACTATTATTAGATTTTTGGGTATGGAAATAAACCTCATTTAAAAGGTTCATTCATCATTTAATTTATCCTAATATATTTTGAACCGTATTCTTCATAATACGCTATTTTATAAAAAAAAATACTCAACTCGACGTTAGAAGGCTTATATTATATTCCTATAAATACTTGGCAGGCTACTCATTTTATACTGCTTTTGTGACATAAATCAAGCAAGTTAAGTATTTTTATAGTGTAAAGGACAACTTAAACAATACAAAAGCTTTGAAATGATCGTTATGAATGCTTAAGACAATTTTTAAACAGTGATCACGCTTATGATCGGTAACCAGCTGAGTTCCTGTAAGCCTCCTTCCAGAGTCTAAACCTCAAAGCCTTTGTCATACGAAGTAAATTAAACGCTGTGCTCAACTCTATTCCTTTCATCGAATTGAGCCCTTCAAACTTATCGACGTACACAAGTGAACGTTACAAAGATATAAATAAATAATAAGCGTTGCTAATTTATAACAGCAGAAGAGTGAAAAGTTTGTTTGATTGTGACGCTGGAATTCTTAGAACTCCACAGCTTTTTTTTTTATTGGATAGTACAATACTAACCTAGTCGACTTAAATCAAAGCCAATATAAACAAAACATTGAAATAGGAGGCCGACAAATAAAACATCCTCAATAAATTTTTGTCGTAACAGATTGACAGCGCTACGTATTTCCCGTGTAAAAACTATTCATTTTAAAGTAGGCTTCTTTTGAGTTTAAAAGGGCGGGGATCCTTTTAGCTGCCTAGCTGCGGGGTCTAGCCGTAAACGATAAAGCGTGCAATGAAAACACAGTGCAGAGTGCAAAGTGATAAATTAAATTGGAACACACGTAACTCTGACATACTTTGAGCGTTAATCTTTACGAATCTTCTCATATCATCTGTGTACAATGAATTTAACATAGTTTATAACGACGAAGAAGAATGGAAAAGGCATATCTGTCCTATACCTTAGGTCACATTAAGTATGTATTATAGCTGTATTTAATTTAATTTACGTTTAGTCGGGGCTGAATTCTTGAAATGTAAAACTATCTACATATAAATTGTCTACATCTATTGTAGATTTAAATGGACACTGCATCTTTGAGAATCTTTTCAATAGCCACTTTTCAGTTATGATTGTTCGTATTGTCGAACAATAGAGCCTTATAGGCTGTAGCAAATATACAACCACGATCATACATGTTCTACACAAAGGGGGATTAGAATAACCCGAGGCTCCGTATCCTCATTAGAAGTTCTTGCGGAAATGTTGGATTTTTGTTGCTTCAAGATAATTGGGTTGAACTTCTTATCAAATTTTATTATTACTTTAAATGTTAATGGTAAAATTCTTAATGTTAAATGAACATACGTTGGGAACTTGATAGATACTGTCACTTTTTAACTTATTATATTATCAAAGTAGGCTATATATAGTGAAATCAGTAGGTTCCGTCATTACAGCAACACCAGCTGACACACGACAAAAACCGCACTATTATACGACCAGCCTGAAGGCAACGCATGACCTGCTAATAGTCAAAGAGCCCAACAACGTTTATTTTTTTTATTTTCTTTGCTAAATGTATAGTAATTATATAAGATTACTCCTCTGTTATGCTTACAAACGATATAGTTAGGTTTCGTCAGCATACAAACAAATGTACCTGTATATATATATATATTTAGCGTACTTTCTATTTGCACCAGCAAGCTGCATTTACCGCAAAGGAATCTCGACATCTGAAGGAAACAAAAAGCGCCTTTCTTTTAGTAGTTAATTAACGAACATTGTACATTTCTCTAAAATTGAAATTTATTTTAATTAACTTCGTTTAAACTAACAACAACCTATTAGTTATATATTATAATAATATGCTCAACAATATCTTAGACTATTGGAGTACTTACTACGTCTTTACATTTTGGATCCTTTAAGCTTTCATGGGTGTTACTTTGTACTCAGAAAGAATCTTTTATGTCACTCGTTGAAAAATGTGGGACACCTTCAAAGAAACTGAAACGTGGAAATTTGTAGAAAAAGTAGTCTAAATGAGGTGCTAAGCGCAGAAAAATATTGAATGTTTTGCAACTTGGCAGATTTTCTAATAACACGGTGAATCTATCACTTTAATTATTTACAACATATATTTCTAACTTAATCGCTTTAAGGTATATTTATAAGAGTCTGTAAATCATTTATTTCTAAAAGTTAGAATTCGTTCTAAAATTTAGTTTTAACACTTTAATCGACATTGGTGAACATAATATGCGCCGTTCTTTATTTAAACACGTCATATTTGCAAGTCGAACGTTGCCGATCCTCTCCGACAATTACCGAAAGAGATTTTCGAACCACAAAACGTTCCATTTCTAAAACCCTTAAAATTTACTGCGCTGTGGTCCGGCTGTTACCATGGCAACGCGTACTTCAAGCGTAAACAAAAGTCGGTTTCCTCAAATGTGTTGCGCATCACCCCCTCTCGTTACTTACATACCAATATCACCCTTGGGAAATTAAAAGGACTTTTAAGTTAAGGCCATTTTTCGTCCTGCAAAGTTAATAGAAAACAATGGTATTATGGCTCGTATGTATTAATACATTGTGTTCCTCTGGTAGCATTAAATTTACTGCAATAACATATTTTTTGTGTTTTTTTTATTGACGACACTTCACACCGATATTTGGTCAACATTTCTTAAACGTGAGGGGACGTTATAATAATTAACTTGATACAATATAATTCGTTTAAATAAATGTATTATTTTATAATCATAAGAGTTATTATTTTATTCGTTTTTCGAACTAAGGCTTCGGCATAAGACATACTAAGATAACTTAATCCAGCTTTTATATATACTTTTATATCTATAGACGACTCTAATATCAAAAATACTCAAATTCATGAATTCGAAATATTTCATATAACACAAATGGATTAGTAAAATAATTTAGTTAATTAACAGACAAATACAATCATTGATTATATTTGTATAATAAAAACACATAACGGATATCATTTATAAACAGTGAATACCAAACGCATTCAAAACGATCGATGCAGAAGTCATTTAACGGCAACTGAAAATTCCGAAGCAAACGCAATGTAGTGAAAACGTGCGCTTTTGTGAGAGGCGAGGCTTTCATGGCACTGCTTTAACTCCCCTCTCACCCCCTTCCTATTCAGCCATACAGCGTAGCAACCCACAGGCACATTTTATCTTCTTCATCTATTAATAACTATAATTGACTTTGATCAATTATATCAGTTATAAGGGAAATTTGATTAATTTACATTTCAGATTTAGTTACAAAGCTTTGATGATCTCGAGGAAGATGAGCAAATAAATTCATTAGTATTCATTAATATGAATTTCCACAGGTTATTAAAAAATTTCGAAATGAAATTATCGTGCAAAGACCTAAGCCATAGATTTAAGCAGCTTAACATCTACAATATATTTGTATGATAGAAATAGTATCTTAAATAAAGCTCATATTTGATTTATTATTATATTATATTCATTTCGCAGTTCTTATTTGTTTTTCAATTTTCGGGAGTAGTTTTATAACACTATAACAATTGGATTCTCTTTCGTATAATAGATATAAGAATATATGAGAATTTTGGCAGTGTATCTATAGGCAAATAGAAGAATATGGGGTCACTAACCTGCATATTATGGAGGCTTTACAGAGTTCAATGACACGGTATTGTTACTATTAGTTTGCATGACGTTAAGTAAATTAGCACGTTCCGAGGACAGGTTCGTAGAAAATATGCATACTGTGACTTCTTTATGTTCACGAGAGCAATTTAAGTTACACAAATTTTGAAAAACTACAAAAATATTTTTGTTAATTACTCCTTAAACTTTTAACCATTTTTTTAACCCTTATCTTAACGCTCTTTATTAGGCTCTACTATAAAAATAATCATACCTAATATACAATAGGTTTGAATCCATTATATTGATCAGGTTTTATTTGATATTTACATAATTTACGAACACATAGTAATCTCAACAGAGCTTAATCCCTCATCAAACAGGAAAATTCTACATGAATATTTTTTATGCATCATCAAAAGTTTTAACTACCAAGTAACAGGCTAACAGTAATTGAAGCAATCCAATAGGGATACCGAATACAGATGCTCGAATTACCTTTACAGCTGCAAATACGATGCCTAATCACCAGAGTGGGAGCTTTGCGATCTATGGACTCTAACGAGATGGCGAGTACACAATAAAGTACGAATAGTACAGTGAATAAAGCACATCGCCATTTTCCTAAATACTATTTGAAATTTCGTTCCATTTTTAAATTAAATTCAGACGTTTCTAGACTTTTCAGACTATTGTTCTACTCACGCAACTGATATTTTTTTAAAAGAACCGTGCTGGTATTATATACTATTGAATCGTACAAAACCAGCGCTTATATGTTTGTATGTTTTTATTATATTTATTTGTTTTTGTTGGATACATAGACAGACACATGCAAACGTCGTTAGAAGCCAAAATGGACGCATTTCCAGCAATATCACAAACACAGTTCATTGTCCCCTAAAACGTTTACAATGTAAATAGTTAAGAGCTTAATATTTAGAACCTTATTCAAAAGGAAAATTTACAGTTTCCTAGTGTATACGTGACATTTGCAGTTAGTATTCATTTAAAAATTTATTAACATATTTAGCGCCTTCGTTGGACGTGCGTTGTGAATTAGATGCAATTCTCGACTCGTATATTAACTAATGGGGGCGTATTTATAGTCTTATTCATGAGTACAAAATCTGATAGTACTATTTTTTCTGTACAATGTATTATCAACGCAAAACAGACTTTAGATTTTAGTTAAACAGAGAAATTATATTGATTTCGTATATACTAATATGTTATGTAATATGGTTCCTTTATTTGATTAAAAAGTTTATTTAATATATTAAAGGCATACAAGGTACACATACATCAAGAAAATTTCGTTTACACATAAAACAGTTTTGGATGATATTACTGAATGTAATTTCACATTAATCTCGGTTTAATTCGAAAGATAACACAATTAATAAGGTTTTAACATGGTGAAGTATGAAAATATTATAATAATACGAAGAGCGTTGAGTGTGCAAATGAAATATTGTGAAAGTAACATTTACACAGGGGTCGCGTTTCTAGTTATGTTCCATTAGAACATTTTAATCATACTAGATATAACTACATACTTGTGTTAAATAATACAAAGAACTAAATATATATTTTTTAGCCGTACGATCAATATGAATGACTTACTTCTTAATAGGTCTAAGCTAAAGTACTTTCTATAATTTTGCCTAGTATAAATAATATACAAATTATATTTAGACAAAATTTTATAATAAATAAATAAATATATATAAGTTCTATTACTATTATAAAAAAACTAGACTGCTATTAATTGACATGCCTTATAGTATTTTTTGCAAGGGGATAGAAACAAAATATATGGACTTCATACATGAAGAATTACTATATACTAATTTAATATGTATTTATTTTGACTTAATTCTATACAAATACTATCACTAACACGGATGTCTTAATCACAAAGCAAAGTTCTCTTTCAGGCAATTCATGCTAAGAAAAATCTTAATTACAAAAAAAAAGATAATCGAAGTAAAGAGACATTTCTGTGAAAATAAATTCACCAAGCAACGTGAAGCTTTCAAGCAAAAACTAGATTAATAAGTACCAAAAGAGATGCTTCCTAATTAATAATGAAAGAAACTCGGCGCGGATTTAAAAAAATTAAAGCTTGCTTGTATAGTATTTTATATTTTTCAGGAATGAATCTTACAGCAGCGGACTTAAATAAGTGTCGTAAAATGCATAAGTTGATTGAAATTGAAAATTGATTTCAAGTAAAACAATATAATTACTTTTAACTTACTCTCGTCGTGTGGATTTAATGTATCAAATATGTCGTCTATTAAATATATAGTTAGTATATAGTATAGTATATAGATATAGTATATAGATATAGCATAGTTTTTATTATTGGTATTCGGAATGGTTCTACTGTTATTCAGTATAAAGTAAAGCTTTTGATTCCAATATATGAACCACTTTTTAGACTGTGTTAGAAAAATTATATAGATTTATATGAATACGCTTGAATATTATTTACGCATCATTATACGAGTAAGTAATGAATACAGTAATCACGCTCTTTGATATCAATATTTGTAAGAAAAACAAAATTCCAATTATGAAAATGACTTAAAACGAAAGGCAAATAATTATGTAAAACGTCCATTTCGCGTTTCAAAGTTATTAATTTGCTAATGGTTACTCGTTATTTTTGTTTTATTAAGAAGTGCTTTGTATGAGGCATTACAATATTTCGAAAGCACAATTTCGTTGAGATTAATGCTTCTCGCGACAGAGTCAAATATTAAAAGAGAAAAAGTTTTCAAAATGCAGACGTTAACGAGACTAGCGGTAGTTACTACAGTTATGAAAATAATCTACTGTAAAATGAAGGATCAAAATCTAGTTTCATCCAAGTTATAATTAACTTAATAATACAAATATTGATGTATAAATTATATGAAGGGATAGTTAATGTAATGGCTTTAATTTATGTTCGATGTCTGAATAATGCTTTTATAATTCAATCAATAATTTATTGATTTGAAATCATTAACAACAATATATTAGAGAAGTGAGAGATTTTTTGAAATAGGTTAACTCTTATTACAAATTCAGTAAAATTTTCAAAAAAAACGTGATTACGAATCCACCGAACCAAGAGCGGGATCCGTTCGATTCCCAAAAAATGCATTTATAGCATATCAACATGCTGGCGTTTTATACTATAAGTTATATGTATTGAAAGTAAAATATTTATATGGAATGTATAATATAATATATAACCTTGGACGCAACTGTGTGTAAAATGTGACCCGCATTAAAGCTAATGAAATTTAAAAGTTTCATCTCACACATTATAAATAGGAAATTCCATCGTACCCGGAGAACTTCTATGAGATGTGAGACTTAATAGAATTTTTAATGCGTATAATATCTTGTAATATGAGGGGAATTCACGAAGCACTTGGAGGCAACTTTCATAATAGATTCAAAGTACCTTAATGGAATAAGTAATCATCTTGGCAACGTAAACGTTGGTAATACGTAAGCGTAATATACATATGATTACCATCGAAACATAACAAGACTACAGGATTTTCCCCAAGCATCACAGAATCTACTCAGTAATTACTACCAAAATAATTTTTAATTAGATACATAGAGGCATATAGCAATTTTGTGTTTATTATTTTAAAGGATGCAAGCGGATGACTTCAAGAAAGTGTTGATAATGGACAACCGTAAAGGTGTTTTGATGTGACGCGGAGAAATAAAAAAGAGGTGGAAAGAATGAGCTTCAGGAATAACGAAACGTGAGCACAAGTTAAACTTGACACTTGACTGATAAAATTGAGAGTTTTTCTTTGAGATTAAAGATTTTGTCTCTCAAGCCAATAAGGGGATTGTGCTTAACAATGTAGGTTTTGAATCTTTCATTGTGTTTCTTTGTAGTAATCTTGTAAATTATATTTTATGGTTGATTTGAATTTTGTATTGCATTTGGTGCATTGCAGTTGAGTTAATCCTAAATTACAACTTAAGGAGTCCCAAACAGAACTAAGCACTACATTGTTGTACTGGCTTTGTTTAGACAGCTAAAATGTGTTTCTCTATAGAGATAAAGCATCCATTTCTAAGTATATAATATATTTACTTAAAGAACTATCAAATGTTTTGTCTCCTATGTTTAAATATAGACTTTTAAATTTGGAAAATGGTCGCTTAAACATATATTTCTGTTTATTTATATCTACGAAATTATACCAAAGCTTGTGTGAATTGTGAAGATAAGAACAACCCAGTTTGCAAAAGCCGTATTTGATCGCTTAGAAAGAGATTAGCAGGCATTTGGCAAATTGTCGCCAAGGTGATGTAAAATATTTATATAATTTATTTTAATTATTACGTTTTTAATTTAATAAAATGGATAATGGTGTCAGATATTTTCTATTTCTCTAACTTATGGTCGTGTTCGTACAAGGAAAGACGATGTGATAAACAATAATGTCAAAGAGTTTAAAAACCATTTCTTCAACCCATTTTCTATTTCGAAAATTGCAGATATATATTTATTATAGATAGGTAGAGATAGACTCGACACCGTCACAATATTATCTATACTCTTGGATTCATCGCATAAATCGCTTTGGGATTAATTCTGTCTACAATACGAAATTTATTATTCAAGGTTTGATTTTGTTATGATAATTTGATTTTCAATTGAACTTAATGATTTAGAGGCAAAATGGAGGATTGCAAATGAAATGTCTATTACAATTAACGACGAGCCAAAGATTTTATAGTTTCATATTACATAATTGATGTCTGCCTAAAATGTATTATTTGTACATCGCAAGTGGTAATGCAGCGATGAAACAACTTGTTAACAAGTAAATCATTCGTAACAGCCAAAGTTCTATGTTTTTGCTGAAAGTCTAATTTATTACTAAAGTTTGAGTTGCAAGACGCATTTAGTACACTCAAATTGTTATAAAATGGCACTGTGTTTGCTATAAAACAATTAAACCCTTATATTTTTAGGTATTTTTTAAAGAAAATTTGTACACTAACCTGTTTTCCTATAGGCCTGGTCATTATTACATATTCATAGTTTAATCCCCTAGCCTTTAAATCCCGTAGTAGGATAAAGGTAGGTAGGTTGGTTTGTACTTGTGTTAACGCAAAATTCGCATTTTAAAAAAGAAAGTCATTTTCTATTTTCTACCATAAACCTTAGGTAACTCATGAAATAATGTAAATCGATTTCTAACATCAGCTATAAATATTCATTCGCAGTTAATACAATGCTACTCACTTTGATCCCTGTATTTCATGGGATTAATTAATTCTATGCAATTTCATTTGCTGATTATCGACAGAATATTAGTTAAATGTTAAACTAGGTGCGATAGTGACTGGAAGACTATATATCATTTAAGTATGTATATATGATATGAAGTATTATTGTATAAATTTGTTAACAATTTGGAATAAAAGGAAAAAAAGGTTTATGCAGTTTTTACTTATTAGATATAGAACATATTTAATGAACAAACAAACAAAAAAAATAAAAGGATTATAGAACCATAACTATAGAATATATATATATATATATATATATATATATATAGAAGATAATTGAAGGATATAAGGGTAATGTGGCCAAGTTCACATGACTAAAAGTTTATTTACATACGCTTGTATGTTCCTCGCGGTTTCATTAAAAGACCACGTATAAGTCTTGACAAAAAGGAACAAATCATACAATTGTTTACATTTTTGTTGTTGCTTTTTACAACATTAGCTTTTGATTTATGTCTTTTTACGACAAAGACAGGACTACGGTTTTATTCTTAAGTGTTAATTAATAGTACAAAATGTATAACTCCGAATACATCTTTTCTAAAGCTGCAGAGGATTGATCTATAAAGTCTTATAGTTGTAGTAGTAATTTCTAGTAATATAAATTTTCTAAAGGCATAACAAGTCACAAAAGGTAGCGAAATGAATGAGAACAGAAAATTATATTAAATGACCCAGTCCGGTAATTGACATGGCCTAGTTAAGACTGATTTTTCTTCGTCAATTTACAAATTATCAAGCTCTCTAGTAACGGTTATTTTATTTGGAAACCCGAAAACCATGTATTCTAGTATCTATAAAGTCGCATGATTTCGATAAGCGCAGCGAAGGTATAAACACTATCTAAGGCAAGACATATCACAGAATACACTTAACATCTAAGAAGCTGAGCTGGCAAACGTTGTTTTGACATACATAAAAAAATCGCGATGCTAAAATAGGGGTTGATCGTAGAAGGGTAATAAAATTAAAACAAAAGTTATATAATAAACCACCATTAGTAACATTACAAATAGAAATGGTCCGATTCTCAGACGTACTAAATATGCTCACTTTAATGAGAATCGGTCTAGCCGTTTAGGAGGAGTACGGGAACAATGTGACACGAGAATTTTATATATGAGATATATTTATGAAACCTTACGAACATAAGCCAAATACCATAAGCAATAAGCCCCAGCATTTGCAGTATCATTATAAAGTGACATAATCATTAAACGACTTGCATAGACATGACGTGTGCTTGTAAAAAATACAATTTATTCTAGTGCGTGAGCTACGTGTATGGGAATTCTATAAGGCAGTTCCGTGTGGACGGATACTACAATATTACCGTAACGCTTTATTTACATAGCATAGATATTTTGAGACGCAAATAATTTACGGACAAAAACAACTAGTATATATATATATATATAGAAAATACTAGTAACTTTTACTACCTTTTACTTACCATTCCATTATCACTCCTAATAATTACTTGTATCTAAAACTACCACTGAATACGTAACTAATACGGTTTTAAAATGTATTAATCCAACGTTTTATTTAGGTTAAATCTTTTAGAATAATAGACAAAACATATCCCATTTTAAAGACACACGTATCATTTACACAACGAAGATACAATCTTTTGTAAAAAGAAAATTCTAAAGAACAAGAAAAGATGTGTGTACTGTTAAATGAGTAACAATGTATTCGCAATATTTTTACTCTTACATATTTTTCCAGTTATTGTTCAGGATGAATTGTAAAGCGAGGGTTGCGTATAAGAAAAACAACATCAATGACGTTAGATGACAATTGTTAATGTAGCCCTGACCTATTTTAAGACATAAAATACTTTTGTAGATCAAAGCATGAGCAGGTAAAAAACATTAGGTTCAAAGTGCCTGGCGCTTGCACCCTTTACGGGACTTCACACATGGTATATGTGTGAAGTCCACAAGTAAAGGACAAGTAATCGTTAAAAATAAAATTTTATTTATTTATTCACACTTTATTGCACTTAAACAGTAGACGTAGATGATGTTAATAGATGTTAACATATATAAGAACAACGGGCGGCCTTATCGCTAAAAAGCGATCTCTTCCAGGCAACCCACAAAATAATACATAAAATACAATTTGACTGGTGCAAAGGTTGCGAAGTATACAAGAATAAAACACAACATACATTAAATTGATTAAAACAGGAGGAATAAGCTAATTTAAATCTAAAATTATAAATAATGACATTGTGGACAAAAATTGTATTTATTTGTCTCATCATAAAGTGTACAACGACTTTTGACCTTTTCAATACCCTTGTAAGAGGCGCCTATAATAGGACTTGTGACATCCTGAGGTCCCTAACCCTCCCTCGCGGTTAACTAGTATGTGGTCAAACATAATTCGACTGTAGTATAAATATCAAGAATAATTTAAGAGAAAATATATTATACATTGACTATATTAAGTGGATGTTAGAAACTATAGACGGAAAACGAGATGAATTTTAAAATACGTAAGAATCTCGTAAATATCAACTGATAAGGAAATATTGTAACCTCATGACCTTATCGAGTTTACATAATCGTGTCAAAGATTGCCGGTGGTTATCAATATAATATATACAATTAGCTAAAAGTATCTTGAATATTAATAATTTACCTCGACATATATAACACATTAGAACTAATTAACGATAGCTACTGGGAATTCGAAGTCCTACACGTCTGACTTATATTAGGTACATTACATAACCTTTATCGTCAAGCTTCAAGTGTTTAATTAACATTAATTTGCGCGAATAAAACATCCTGTGCAATAACAATTTAAAGATGTCTTAAACTCAACATTTTCTACTTGAATTATAAAACACGAAAACTCAATTAGAAAAACTCAATGCAAACTTGTAATATAAAATGTATGGAGTTTTAAAAAGTTCATTATTTTTAGAAGCTTTTAAAAACTTGGCGTGTCTCGTAAACGGCGTAACTTCTGAACATTTTTTGACAAACAACACAACTGACAATGACTGGCGAAGTTTAATTCACGTGAAGCAATAATCGCCTTACTAAAGTCAGATAAGTTTACCAGATTTATTTCATGGATTTTTAAAAAAATAAAATATTAGAGGCGAGGCATGTTTTTCAATAACAAGAAATATACGAGACACATGATTTCACATTAGAATGTGAAAATCTAGAGATTTCCATCGGAACGATTACAAATAACTTTAAATGTCGAACGAATTTAATATAAACACAAAATTTCATGCAGTATGCAATTTTTCCCGGTTTTCTTATAATGGCTTTAATGTATCTGAAGACTGGCCTTCTTCCAGCGCCCCGATCGAACGATGCGCTCATGTTTGCCTTTGCTTTTATAACTTTCTAAAGCCCGAATGCCTTGGAACTTATAGTTCTTTACAAACTTTAAAATACACTGAGAAAAATCATATGTAAGTATTACATTTTAACATACTTAGGCAAAGATTTTTATAGAAGAAAATATATTTTTATTATGCCTCACTCAGTAGCCGAGTTCATATTTTCGGCATGTTTTAAACATAACTTAGGATTACTCATAGTCATTTAAGTACGAATAAATAGTGCCGATAAGCCTTCAAGTATAATTATACCGATTAAATTACTTCTCTAGAGATTCGTTGCTTGCTTGATATTTTTGTCATTTAATGCTAAAAACCAGTAAGAACTATATGTTGGTATGACAAAATTCGTATATTTACGATGGTTGTTTTATTGTTTTCTCGTAATTGGTCGCCTTAACGAATAACCTTGTTATACATGAAATTTTATGTCTGGGGAATGTCTTATATACGTAAGCATCGAATAAATGTTTTTTCATTCATATAATTAAATGTAATCACAGCATATATTATAAAATTACAGTGCTGGGCAAATTTTTCAACCGGGATTGTTGATCAATGTAAAGTTCTATGTGTTACAACCCAGAAGCAAAGACATACACAGAAGGTTGATCACTAAGTTTTAGCTTTCATTGGATTTTTATTTTTATATGATGAAATTGCATGCAAAAACCGAAGTGAAAACTATTTCATTTGCCATAATGTTATTTTGCATATATGTTATACCTGTTCCTAGACTAACGAGTAATCTATACTAATAATAAGTTCTTTAAAAAAAAAGTAAGACTCAACCTCGCACACTCACTCACACAGCACCATTGCACACACTAAAATGCTCGTACTTCACATAGTTTCACTTGTTCATGTGTATATATATATATATATATTTTTTTTTTTCTGTTCGTGTTTTTTTTTGTTATTCTTTTTCCTGATCTTAGATTATATTTCCGATTCTATATTTTAACCTCATTTTGGCTTTATTTTTAATCTATTTTTATTGTGTAAACTGTTTTTGATAAGCTGTATAGGTTTAAGAAATAAAAAAATAAAATAAATCTACGAATTTTATCAACGCCATCTATCGAGCACATTGTTCAACACTTCAACCGCGCCCGCGCGCACTGCGTTATTTGTTATTTTTGTTACCTCTCATAAGTTTTAATATTAAGATTAACTTATATTAGAACATATTTAACAATATATAACTAATCAATCAATATAAGTGTTTAAAAATTTTGAAGCAGTGGTTGAAGTAAATTTTCAATTGACCATAACTTCTTTTTCTCTTAACCGATTTTGACAAAATATAATAATCCTAATTATATATAATCCAACTGTGAAAACCGCGTTCAAATCCGTTCAGTAGTTTTCAAGTTATAAAGTACCAGACAGACAGACAGACAGACAGACAGACAAGAATTCCAAAAATTGGTTTTTTGGTTTCTATGACTCTTCTTTAATTGCCTCCTTTCAGTTTTTTGGAAAAATATTTAATGTACAGATTTTCGATTTTTACTGTCTTATTATTAGTATAGATATATATATCTCGCTCTCTCTCAAAGTAATAATCAGAATAAAGTGTTATTATCACATATTTATTTATTTTATGTAAAATTTACAACATACATAACATAAAATTTAAGCTTAAAAAAATAAATGTATATAATCTACATGGTCAGCAATCATTATAATTGTACGCTGTTGATCTGAATATTGTTTATAACGATTCAAAAGTATTTATATCAAAGCCGAAACGTACCTTCTGTACGAGTCAAATGTTAATTCAACAAAAAATTGAATTAATGTCATAATTTATGTACAGTACACCCTTAATCCCGATTAACCAGAACCTTGACATAAACAAATTTGGGCCTTTTGACTCGCTCCACTAAGACTTGGCTGGCTGTATTCCAACTTCGAGCCTATGCCATATACAATGAGAATTAATATGATGCAATTTATTTGACAAAGACATATAACTTGGATTTATATAACCAGAAACACACGTGAACATTCATAAATTAGGCGTATATTGCGGACATGCTGCAACTGAGTTATATAATGGGATGGTTTATTTAATAAATATTTAAAAAAATTGTATAAACAAAAATTTATAAAAGCGCTTTATATTTTATTATAAACTAGTTAACATATATTCAAATATAATATATATTATATTTAAATAATTATAATATATTAGTTAAAAGGGAGGGTTTTCTTCAAACACATACTCGTATTCATTTTAATTCTTTCCCCTCTATGTTTAGCGTTTTGTAATAACAACAGGTGCTTTTTTTTTAAAGCAATGGTAGAACCCGATTCAACGGGAGGGAAATGAGAATGTCAAAGAGTGCCTGTCTCCTCTGATATATCGATTAGCCACCTCATAGGCCGTTACAAATATCAATAGAACAATTTTGTTCTAAAGCGCGAAGTGAGTTAAGGCTTTATGTTAAGGACAAGTGGAAATGTGTAGTTTATACAATAAATCGTCTCTTAAAACAAGACTTACAACAGATATATTATGTAGAATAGTAATCTCCTTACCTGTAAAAAAATTAAAAAAATAATTATCAAACTTTACATATATTTCAGATTTTATACAGTATTTATTGAATCCACACTTACAGTAATTTAAATATTAGCGTCTAATAATACTCATGCTTTTGAAGAAGTGTAGAGTGCCGTGAACATTCTAACCTTTCACACAGACTTGTTTTGCAACCAAACGGAGCATTTCTCGAATTTAGAACCATTGATTTTATAAGCACAGAGACAAAACACAGAGATCGGAAAACTGTTTATCTTCGGATACATATTGAGTTCAATAATAAATCTAACCAATGCAACTGCAAATAGTAACGGTATTAAAGTAAATATAATTATGGTTGGTGCGTACTTAAAAAAAGAAATGTTTACTATAAATCAATCCTCTGGATGCTGTGTCTGGCACGCTCCCAGGGACAATAGTGTGGTCAGGGCTTACATGATGTAATTAGAGATATTTTCCCATTTTACTTTTTGGGAATGTGCTTTTGACTACCGCGACGACGCGAAGCTTGCAGAATTATTGATAGAGGGATTATTACCGTAAGCGAAATTGAGGGGAAGGATTTATAACGGCCAGGGAGGGATACGTAAGAGGAGAGGAGAGGATGGCATCGGGAAATCTCACTCAACGAAACGAGTACAGGATAAACATATTGCACCACCTGACGATTTTCTATTAGAGAGTGGTATTTCGTCGGTCGAGTCTGTATTTATAATTCGCTTCTACAGAAAGCTGTTTCATGTACCTACAAACATATTTTTATGACACATTATAATAAATTCTCACTTATTTATCCAACCCAGCGAACTTTGTTCCGCCTTAAAGGTAGATTTTTGATATTTCTCTATCCATTTAATATATTTTTTAAAGTATTATATGTCTGTATCCTAGTTCTAAGCCCATCTATATCCATCTAAATCGGTTTAGCCGTACTTGAGTTATAAATAGTGTAACAGACAGACTACTTTTAAACATATAAAATTCCTAACAATGGTGCGAAATCCGCGCGGAAATGGCTTCGGTGAACTGTTAGTATAACATATCACTTGCTATTACAAAAATATATCAAAATTTAAATAATTAACATGAAGTAATAATAGGATTTGTGAATGATGGTCTGCTGCACCTAATGAAATTTTCTGTATTTATATAAATTAATATTATCAAAATGTACTGCATTGTTCGCAGCATAAAATTAAATTACCGTGGATAATTAATGGAATGTTTATTTTGTGAAATGTAATTTAATTAATAAACGTACAGTTTTTTTCTTTTAAAAGTAATGTTTTACAATTCACAAGTTTTATGCCTTTACAATTAGTTGGGTAAGCAAAAATAATTTGGGTTCTCGAATACTTTGACTACCTTGACAATGGAAACTGAAGGAAATATAAAGGGCAGAAATGATTATCTTGCATTTGCTATAGCTATAATAAATTACACGGCACTGCATCCATAAAGTTTCTGTATAGTCTATAGAACTAGTTCCAAGTTGATCCCTCATTTGCCTAGAACGGATCTCGTGTTGGTCGCAAACAGTGCTAACAAGTAGGACACGCTAAGAATAATTATAACTGCCGTCACCAACTTCGTCTACAGTACACCGTTGTTCAGTCATCAGTCATATTGGTTCACCCTTAGCCTAAACGGAAACGCCTTTTACCTAAAAGTTTGAATATGGAATGTGTTTTGAATTTCGAATATAACAATCAAGATAGTTTCAAAATAAGTTGCTGTCTGTTTAATCTTTGTATTACCATAAAATGTCATCGCAGTCCTGTGGTTGTTAGGTTTTATTTATTTCATAGAAGCTTATTTAATGTTACAACATTTTATATATAAAACAAATAGATTAAATAGTATGTATTAACATTCAGCACTGTTATTAGCCATGCGAAACGGGATTATATCCAGTATTATAATATAACTGTACCACGTGACCTCACCTGTAATATAGCGAAGCCGAACTATATTTATCAATAAGTACAGTTTTATAAAGACAAAGACAAGACAGTGAGGAGAAATAAAGGCGTATACTAGTAGCTACCCGAGAAGTTGTATGCGATCAAAGAGAGGTAATCGCGATTAGGTGACATCATCATACTGATTTTATTATTTATACTTTGTCGCTTAATCCAATATATGACCATTCTATATCACATATGTAAGAGTAGATTTACTATGTCCTATTTAATTTCCACAAGATCAGTTACAACTTATAACTTTATAAGTAAACATTACAACGCTTCAAAGTATGGAGGATAAGATGTGAGGTCAGACCGATATGAAAGGTTAATATTAACACGATAAACGTTAATATCTAGTTATAATAAGCTTACCTACTATTGTTCTTTCGGAGAATTTAATGATTTTATCTAACCGACTTCATTATAGTATTTATATATTAACCGGTCTAGTAATGAAAGTAATGTAATTATGTGTTACGTCTGATATTAAATATTCCAAATTTAAAATGTTTTAATATGTTGCATGGAAATATCTGTTCTGCAGCGCTCATTTGGGACGACGCTGCATTTTATATATGATTAATTATTATGTGCACCGTACAATTGTTTTGTAAAATTATATGTTCGTCTATTAATATATACATAACAATTCAGAAAGGTTTACATGAAATAACTACACTCACTGAAACTCATATACTAAAAACTATCAGTTCAACAAAGCTGTTTTTTCGGACCAATATGCGACGAATCACTTCACACATAATTCAGAGTACAAAGTGCACTAATGCATTTATACACAGAAACAATGAATTGTAAACTTTTCAGTCTTTCATGATTAAATGGTATATATTTAAGAATCGTGTGACTTTCGATTTAATTCACGATACGTTGCGTATAGAACTATACAAATTCTATTTTTAAATCTTTGAAATAGAATTCTATTTTTAAAATTGACAAATTACACTGTACCTTATATATCAATCGTAATACAGTTGTCAAATTGCATCGTGAATACAGCAAATCTCAATTTGGGTCAAAGTATGCTTGAACGTTGCATAATTAATAATACCATCCTCTTACCGCTTACAATCGCTTTAAGCTTGCCACCCGTCAACACTCAATAGCAATTCGATTATGCTCTGATCTAGATTTTACGAATAACCTCAAACGTTTGAACGTCATATCGAGTTAGCGAGGATGGTTGAAATCGTCATTACTATGTCTGGTGTTAAATACATCGTTCTAATTCTAAACCCAGTAAATTACTCGTTGTCTCATTCTTTTGTCTCTCTTGTCTCTTGTATACATATAATAACATATTAAGTAATAATTGTAACTAAGTCGTAGGTTGTACATGTATGTTAGCATAATTATACATACAATGTTCGCTTTGATGAACATACTAATTGATCCTCGATAACTTAAGAACAATGGCATCTAGATTTAATTAATCAAAGGTAAGGTAGACTGTATATTACATATATTTCTGTCATATTACGGTTTTATCTGAATTACTACATAACCCAAAGTGACCGCCGCCCATGGATATCTGCAGCGCCACGAATCTCTTTTCTTGACTAAGGGGACAAGTCGTAACGGTTCGGAAATACTTGCGCTGGTTCCACAAAAGGGAGGTGCATGGCAGATACTGCCTTAAATTGAAAATAAATGATTTTTATTCAATGTATTTCAGATTCTTTTTAAATTATCGTTTCAAGGTTTAATAATATAATATATATATAAAAACGCTTTTTATGTGCAATACGCGCAGGGCTTATGCAGGCGTGCTTTTCCTTGTGAGTGACATTACTAAAGACAGAAAGTTTAAAGATAATTCGTTTATTTATAGTTTTACTCCTGTTTTGGAATCCAAACAAATGCACAACTTTGATTGTGTATTTATAATAATAAAATTATAAGTTGGAGTATAAAACTTGAAATAAGACATATTTTAATATTGCTTATATCTTACGCAGAATTTAATCAAAAAATCAATAGAAATAATTGTATAAATACGCTTATTAAAATTGCATTATTACAATTATTATAATTTTCGTTCTCGTGACAGTTTTAAATAGTTTCATTCAGCACAAGCCCAAAGCAAGTAGATTTTCAACGAATATAATGCGAGCCAACTTTAATAAGTACAGATTATTACAAGCTCAAAATATTTAGAGAGCTTTAAAGGATAACAGGAGTTTATTTATTGTATGCAGATTTATAAATCGTTGCGTCGAGTGTTTATCTTACTGAGTGCAGCATCTGTTCAGTATTTACTTTGATGAGAATTTTATACGGTTCTTCATTTATATTTGGAAGATTATTCAAATATGGAATAAAAACTTCTAAATTTGAACGCTTTATAGAGTTCTGTCCGGATCATCTATATATATATATATACTATCTAAGCAATGCTTATTTTAATAGTGCAGTTAGACAGATTTTGTCAGCATCACTGACGTAACGAGACGAGAGAGATTTGTCGTTCACAAACTTTTTAATAAAGAGATTTAAATTTTATGGAATTACTAGGCAATCACCGATTTTCCTATTTAGAATATGGACAAAGGAAGACTTTTTTTTTACTGCTATTTACAATGTTTTTCCTTAATGTTCCACTCTTATATCAAATGTTGTTTCCTTTTTGATAAATGATGAATCAAAAAATATCATTTTTACATTAGGACCAGTGTTTTAATAATATTAGTTATTAAATATATTTTGTACTTTTATGCGCTTATGTATAACTCTGTCTAATTGAACCGAATATACTAATAACTATAGTCAATAACTCAGTTTTCATCCCAGCAAATCAATATGACAGCACCTGACGAATGTTACATTCTGCCTAAGGTCCAAGTCGACCGACTGAAATCTTGACTCAAATCTACAATTATTAATGTTTGATTCAACCAAATAAACCAAAACTGCGGAATTACAATTATACTATTCTACCAATAGCTAAAGTTATTGTTGAGAGCAACTTTGTAATTTTAGTTTGGTGACATTATAATTAGTCATTTTAATCAGCGCCAAACAGAAAATGACTGTTACTATATTCAATCCTAACTCGCATGAATAATTCAATACTGTAATCACGTGTGATAAATAATGCGTTTGACAATTTACATATTATGTAAACTGTTTTTTGCATAAGATTTAAATAAATTAAATTTTAATTATAATAGCCTATTTTAGGCTGAGAAAAAAAAAAATAGGTCAAACTTTTGAAAAATAAGGGTGGACGTTTAAGAAATGAGTTAAATTATTTATGCAGTAAGTTAAATAGGAGCTCAGTGAATTGTCTTAAAGGTAAATGACACTACACCTGTTCATATACTCCAAATTTAAGGGTTAGTAGATATACAGTATATATACAGTACAGTACAGATTTACAGTATAATTAATAGATAACAGCACTATAGATAAGTATTTTGGATCAAAGTCGTATTTCACTTTGGTTAAAATTGTATGAAGTAAACCAATATGAAGAAAAATAATAGCAGAAAGTACAATTAGAATTTATGTCCCATCCACGTGTCCAATTGCAAGTAAATAAACGTGACAAAACGTTTTTACTTAGGCTTATCTTAAGACTTTAAATGTACAGTTATATAATTTTGTTCCATTTCCTTGAATCTTTTCTTAACATTTTTCAATTCCTCTCAACAATAGCACAAAGGAACTTCACATCTTATTTACTTAATCGAAGTAAAATTGTACGAAAAGAGCTTGTGACGAAGCGGTCAACAGCAGTAACACTGTCGCCGACAGGGATTTACTGTATATATTACAAAAAGGAATTTAATTCGAGTTATATCCGTATCAAGATCTAGTGAAAAAACAGATACCATGCGTTTCTTGATATAATTCCTGTGACAAAATTTCTTCAATATTGAAATGGTTGTAATTATAAAAAAGCGAAAATGTAATTAATGTATGTTAAATATGATGGACTTTTTAATAAAAAAAACTTCTCGTGAGTTAGAGGTTCATTTGTGATAAGACTATAAGATGGCTTAGCTCGTATTTTAATTATTGTAAATTCTAATTCCGTATCTATTGTGTGCGCAAACAATGCCGGTTTATTAGTATTGACGGACCTCGCTACTTCCATATAAAAGCCTTAAGTATAATTAAAATACTTTTATTATTTGAAAAATTAGCTTAGAAATATTCCATACAGTTTCTAGAATTTTTTTTAGTCAACGCAGACTCAATAGTACCCAGTTACAAACAAAGAGTGAACAAGGTTTATCAATCATTTTCACAATGCCAATAGATCCCCTTGAAACTAGACACAATTTGTGGTTTTGACAGGACTTCATTCATACGAAATGTTTCAGTCTGACGCATGCTTCGAGTTGATCTTGTTACAGAATCAACGCTAAATATAACACATTTGGTACTATTTTTATACATATATGCAAATAAATGCATTTGAACGGAAACTCTATTCTCAAAATTGTTAAATAAATCTCGTGCATACAACAAATTAAAACATACTACCCGCATTTTAAGGCCTATCTTGGATGAAACTTTTCATTGTTTTTTTAGATTCAATGGACAGACAAAAGAAAAATTTCATATAATAGACAAGGTAATTTACGAATCTACAATTAAAGTTTAAAAGTGAGTTTTTTCGTTCGAGAAAACTCGTGGAAATATCCCACTCGAGGGAAACAAACTTACATCTTACGATCAAGTTTAGTGATTAAAATTTCTCGAGAGCTTCTTATTGGAAAAGTTCTCATCTATCGAAGTCCTAGTCTGAATATTCTGACGTTTAAATATTTAATATTTCTTAACGCAATGATTAAAAAGTTAACCTAATAAATATAAATAACTGTTATAAGTTACAATGATAATAACGATAGTACTATATTACATCGTAATATCTTATATATACAATTCTCTGTCACAGTGTTAGTTACCGTACTACTCCGTAACGGCTTCACCGATTTTCACCAAATTTTATATGCGTATTCAGTAGGTACGAGGATCGGCCAACATATCTTGTTATGGACACATTTCTTTCCTCTAACGGCTATTCGCGGTTCAAATAGTTTTACGGAAATAGGACATCAAAAAAAGTTGATCGCAGTCGAATATTAATTTTGTTTATATAAAAAATTGCGGCAACTCAAGGAAACTTCCTTAATTTGCATAATGAAGAGAAATGGTTTTTTTGACGCCAGTGAACCTTAGCAGAATAATTTATTTGATAGAATATTAAAGGAGAGAACGCAATTACTTTATATCACCTATCCCATTTGTGAGAGCTCGCTAGGTGCACTTAAGTAATGTGCACATGCACTAGAAATTATTATCGTTGTTAAGATTAAAAGAAGCGCATTTAATCTTTCTGGGCTCACGGCATGTTAAAGCTAGCTTTATTTATACGAGGTGTAACACTGTTAATATGTAATCTTACGAATTAAATATAGAATAAATTGTTTACTGATACGGAAAATCTTCAAAAACCACAAAACATATTGATCAGTATAAAATCGTTTTGGACTTATATTGAAATCTATTTTAAATTGATGATTGTTGTTAGCTTATTTATTAATCATTCCACAGGTAGTGAGTTCAAACTCTGCTTTGTTGCTTCAAGTTCTTAATTAAATAATATTTTCTCTAAAGAATACATTTCAAGGATTCCTCCAAAGACCAATAGACCATCCAAAGGCAATCCTTTGTCTTTGGCCCAAAAAACCACGTGAGTTTGCCAAGGTTGAGAAGCCATTAACGAAAATGATGCTTACTGATTTTCTTTGTTTTAGTGGTACTGTATACATATGTATAAAAATAAAACAATACAAGAGCCATTCATCCTTGTCCATTAATAACAAAGCGGATAATAAAGAATCCTTAGCGCCACGTCCCGATATCCAATAAAATAAAATTGTATCGAACCATACAAACATTTATTTAACAGCGATAATAAAACAAACCATAAAGAGTATATAAAACCGGGATAACTCGTTGATGAAAAATTCCTTTCCCAAAAATAGAGACGGCTTTAAAAACATATTACTTCTCTCTTAGTTCTACAAATGATTCTGAGGTATGTTAAATTTATATGAAATATTATGTCGACAACGCTTTTGTTCATCAAGTGTAGGTAATTGGGCAAATTAATGCTTTCTGTATTTGAACAACAGCGTATTTGCGAAGTCAACAGTGACTTGATATTGTTCCAGATTAAAATTCCAATTTTAAAAATGAATATTTTCATTTTTTTATTTCGGTAGTATATACTTTATATGTACATATATGTATTCTGTATGTATGTGTGTAGCTATTTTAAAGGTACTTTTGGAATTTCATTAACTGACAACTTTAGACACTCCCAACAAACTCTAAAACAATTTTGAATTACGAACTGTACCAAATGCGTGACAAATAAAATAATAATTTTTATGGCATAAATTACATTGACACTGCAAGACGATCGCATCTGCTATATTTGGCGCCTCTATTCATATTAACAACTGTGTCTCATATATCAAACGTATCAGATACGTCATTAAAAGACACTGCGTGTCCATATAGCTTAATAAAAGCTTCGTAATTTCCTTAGATGTTCTCGCTCTTAATGGATCAGCGAAATCTCAAACGACGCATAAGAATTTCCATTTAAGAAACATCCAGAGCCCATTAATAAATAAAGATTATTTTTATTTTGAAAATTGTGAGTTAGAATTTTTATTATACGTTGTTACAATACAAAATCTAATAGGTACACAGGAACTACATATTTTAAATTTAGAATAAAATTTGTGATTTCAGAGGCTTCCTTCATCATAATGTCTAACTAAGGAAATTCGTGGTAGGTGAAAAATTTACTCACCCCAGATATCTATTCCGTTACTAAGAGTGGCTCTATAAGGTATAACAGAGAAGACGCCTATACACTGAGATATTCAAGTGGACGCTTGCCCTATCGCATAAATACATCCCAGGTTGGTATTCCTGTTCTTTTATCAATCGTGTATTCCCTAAGAAAGACCTTAGTAATTCTATGTAAACGAGACCACTCTCCGTTCCGTCGTCGTGATAAATAGTCATTTATGTTTTATGACCGACTGTAACTTGTGGGTTTATCATAAATCTATACATTTCCTTTGACCTATTTTCTGTTTAATCTTTCCCTTTGTAAATGTATTCTTGTTTGAAGACAGTTAAGAACATTACGTTCTATAGAACGTTAATATTAAACTCTATACAACGCTAACAAGGTATACCATGAGTTATAGATCACATTAGTATAATGGTTTCAAAAATATACAATTTAGTTAAATAATAATTATTTGGCTTTTGACATCGCATTTCTGTATCTATTTCAAGTTAGTTATCCTAAACATATTGATTACGGCATATCTTGTATATTATATAAAACATACTTTTGTAATTTTAAAATATATTAATTGTATATAAAATTGGTTACACACATAACTTACGGTTGGTCACAACTTCTTAGCATATAACGTAAAGTGTGCGTTTTGTTTTTTCGAATAAATAAGATCCATTCCGTTGCTTTTAAAATTAAAAACTTCGAAACTGGTACGCAAAATAAAACTGGGTCACAGAACTTTTGGACATTAAAGCTTCTATGACATTTCAAGGGTACCGGAAGCTTTCGCGCGATAGTGTCGTTAGTGATAACGTCAATTTTGGACAGGTATTCTAACAATAGGAATATAGGATAAATATCATACGCATTGTACATTAGTAATGTTGTGACTTTCAGCGTTGCCCTCATATTGAAATAGTCTGAGCCGATAAATTTAATTTTATTAAGTTGAAACAATGCCAAACGCTAAGTTTGCTGCAGTGTTTTTACATTCTTCAACCATCTGAAATCTTTTAGCATTACTTTCATTTAGGGTCAACGAACGCGGATAAAAAAGGATAAATCTGTAATAAAAATAATTTGATTAAAGAAAAAACTAGTAACAGTAGTACTACTTGTAACAGTAGTACCAATAGTAGCGCTCCTTAATTACAACTATGTGTAATATGTATTTCATATAAATAGACAGTCTTAACAGATAGTCACTTGTATGCTAATAACAGATATCTCGCATTGATAACAATTAAACGATACATTTAAACCTATGTGATAATAATCTACATCTTTAAGGTTATTTCTGTGTACACGAAGTTTGGAAAGAATGGGAAATAATTTGAATATTGTTGTTGATGAATAATTAATTTGTTATGATTATGTTTCGGTGAGATACGTCTGCTACAAACGGTGTAAAAGAATTTAACTTCTATTCGTTTTGATTCATTTGTTTTAAATGATTAATTAATTATTAACTAAATTTTGTTAAAGAAACCACTTCGTACTCACCACGATTATTTCGATTCACAACGTACCTTCCAATTGTAAAAGATAAGACAAAAGTGTAGTAAAATTTGAATATCGAATATTCAAAGTTTGACGACAACCCACCGGCTAAAGGTATAGATGCTATGAGAGTCACGTACGAAACCTTGTCATTTGTCAATTTGATTGCTAAGCAACGTGCCCCGAGCGTATCGAGAAGTGACGTATGGGATGGGTTTGTCATCATTCTGATCCTTTCACTGATAACATCTTATTCCAGCAGTGTATTAGGGTCGACATTGGAAATATGACGCAGGTTTTCCGAAACTGTATTTCATAACTTTTTTTTATCACATACACTGTACAGATCTCTTATCAGCGATAATGGCGCCCGGTATTCTTATATGTACAACTCCTATTAATATTATCTACTTCCAATGTTTTTAGTGCAATACAGTGTTTACATTTTAGCATTTTTAAAACAATCTTATATGGAGTTAAGTTTTTATTTTAGACAAAAGTTACAATTTCCATCTTCATTTCCCGTCCATTTGCGACGGAAATAACTTGGCGACATATTTCCGCGCAGCCTGCTTCACTCTTTACTACTAATTTTCTAGTGAAGAAATTCATATTAGCATAGCAAACTGCAATGTAATCGTCCAATTCAGTAAAATACACATTCTCTTGGTCGACAATATTAAATTTGTCACAGAATTTTTAATGACTGTAATATTATTTTAACGGGGCATGAAAATCTCTATAATTAGGTTTCTCATATTATATACACTGATAAAAGCCTTCTGTTTATAAGGTCACCTCAGCTAAAGTACCACAATAAATAAATAATAAGTGATGTTTGGAAGAAATCATAGCAATAAGAGTTTCCTGTTACACCATTATCATGTTTGTAATAAATGTAGAAATATATCCATGATACCTCTAAACTGTGCAGAGTCAAAATTCAATGTTTTATAATTAACTCTAAAAGTTGTCTTAATTCTGAACATTTTCCTATTTCAATCCTTTAATTAAACGTCGAACATTCAGTGAATGTTAATTTCGGTTAAAATTCTTTTGAATTTTCGATAGCATTGCATAACCAGGGCGGTGAAAAGAACCAATTTGTGTGAAACTTTACGGATTCTGTAAAATTTTCATATTCTCTTTTTAGTTTATTTTCCGCTTTAAATGTCATCGATTTATAATTTTCTGTCTGTTATTAATAGTAGACATATTATTATTTCCTAAATAGTATTTTATTTTTTGTTTTCACTTATTTGTAGATACATGTATGTATGTATTTGGGATATCAGCTTCATAACTATTATTACTTTGTGATATTACCATATTTAAAAAAAATAAACAGTTAAAAGTCACACAACACATTGTCATGTAAATAATTTTGTTGTTTTATATTTGAATACTATAAGGAAAACATATATTTTCTTAAATATTATATAATGTAATGTTAAACATAAATTGATTGCAATAGTTTTATTTATTTTATTTTTTATTGTTTTTTTGGATACCATGTATGTGGAAGAGTGGTCCGCTTAGCACAGGTATTATATTTACCTTAAAAAGGAGGCACCAGACACTGTGATGTTTGTAATGGGATACAGAATAAACAATTTTTCATTTTCATTTATATATTTTTATGGGAAAACAATTGGCCACAGTTTGGGTTCGAAAGCGCTGAGGCTGGACATATATTAACCAAAAGTTATAAAGTGAAAGCCTTAATATGTAACGTATAATTGAATTTGTATACGTAAATGTATCCACTCTGCACGTCTGAAAGTTAGGCATAAACAGCCTGTCCCAATCCAGTAATAACTTTGCTCTGATAACTTCTAAAAGCCGAAAAGGAAAAGCAACTAACTCTTTATATAAATATAGATTAAATTCATTATAATACAGTAATTATTAAGGTCAAAGTCAGGCAAATATCTTACAATAGTAAATAGTATCTAGTAATAGTATCTTACAATAGTCTTCTAGGAAATTCGTTATAGCACTTCACAAAATACACATTACCAAGAAAACTGTTTTAACATTTTCTGGATTCCTTTCAAATCGTTTGTAAAACTCAATTGCTTGTTTGAACAAATAACATTAACGTAGTTCTAATAATATTATATGTTATAATAACATTTTACACACGTTCAGTATTCCAAAAATAGAGAAGAAAAGTTATTTCAACTTTGTCTGTACATACATATTTATTAATTAATATATATTTATATATATATCATAATTTTGAGCGGGAGTCGAACTCCCTCTATTCAATAGTCTGGCGCCACACCGGCTGCAATTTCTATTGTAAAACCTTATTAAATCTTTATTATTATTATTCATTTGTTACAATTGAAAATATATATATTATATCTTTGCTTAACAGTAAACTTTATATATATATATATATATATATATATATATATATATATATATATATATATATATGTATTAGAAGTTACTGAAAGCGTTCCCCAAGAACTCATTAAGGGGTAAAAGTCAAGCGTGCTATCTGAAACTAACCGAATGTAAAACTGCTAACTTACACCACGATGTAAGGGGAGTGTTAATTAACTTTGTTTTTAATGTAATCAAATCTTAGTTGTAAATCATTTTGATTTAAACTGACACTTTATCGTTGAAACTCATTTAATAACTACAGTGACAGCCGTGTTTACGTAAAATTAGTATTTTACGTCAGAAATACCTATAAAAAGTACTTAGTCTGGCCATAAATACTGTTACTATTCAAAAAAAGAAAATATTACGTTTGAATTTGGAATCTGTCATTTTTATATGATTGCTTGATGTGTTTTCTTATTTTCGCGCCATTATATTGTTAAATATTTTGTTATATTAAAATGGAGTGGGGTGATAAAGAGAACCGAATCGCTGTGATTGCCTTACATAAAGTAGGTATGGAGAAAAGTGCAATTTTTAAAACCTTCCACCCGCTTGGTATTAGTCAAATGTTTGTTTACCGGGCTATTGATAGGTACAATGATACCTCCTCTGTTTGTGACAGAAAAAGATCTGGCCGTCCACGTACCGTTCGTGTGAAAAAGGTGATTAAAGCAGTTAGGGAAAGAATTCGAAGAAATCCTGTCCGTAAGCAAAAGATTTTATCTCGGGAGATGAAGATAGCTCCTAGAACCATGTCGCGTATATTAAAAGATGACTTAGGACTTGCAGCCTATAAGAGACGTACTGGTCACTTCTTAACTGATAATTTAAAGAAGAATAGGGTGGTAAAATCCAAACAACTACTTAAGCGGTACGCAAAGGGAGGTCACAAAAAAATTTTGTTTACGGATGAGAAAATTTTTACAATTGAGCAGTATTTTAATAAACAAAATGACCGTATTTATGCTGGAAGCTCTAAAGAAGCTTGGCAATTAGTAAACAGAGTACAACGAGGGCATTATCCCACTTCAGTGATGGTTTGGTGGGGTGTTAGCTATGAAGGGGTGACTGAGCCATATTTTTGTGAAAAAGGTATTAAAACGTCGGCACAAGTTTATCAAAATACCATTCTTGAGACGGTAGTTAAGCCTTTAACTAACACCATGTTCAATAACAAAGAATGGTGCTTTCAACAAGACTCGGCACCGGGTCATAGAGCTCGATCCACCCAATCTTGGTTGAAAACTAACGTTCCGGACTTTATCAGCACTGAAAACTGGCCGTCGTCAAGTCCTGACCTAAATCCATTGGATTATGATTTATGGTCAGTTTTAGAGAGTAAGGCTTGCTCTAAACGCCATGATAATTTGGAGTCCCTAAAACGATCCATTCGGTTGGCAGTGAAGAATTTTCCTCTAGAAAGAGTTCGTGCTGCTATTGATAACTGGCCTCAACGTTTAAAAGACTGTATTGCAGCCAATGGAGACCACTTCGAATAAACATTGTATATTTTTAATAGTTATATATTGATGTATTAAACTAACTCACTATGAAAGGAATAAATGTTACGTATAAAAAAAAAATCGTGCTTATCTTTATAACAATATTTATGGCAAGACTAAGTATTATGTATTGCTATGAAGTTTTTTAAATTCACATTAATAGCAATAAATTGAATTATTTCTCCGAAAAGTACCATAAACGAAAGAAATTTACATTCTGTCTTAAAAAATACAAAAGTATCTAAAATAATTATTAATTCCACCAAATAATATTGTTTTAAAAATCTACATCACGATGGTGGTAAATGAAAATGTGAATTTACGTATCAATTAAAAATTGCTGCGTGTAATAATCTTTTATGAAAGTTAACAAAATTGTAAACAAATGAAAGAGGCAGTTGATGAAATTGAAAAACGCAACGGAGACCGCGCTAATGACTCTCGAGCGGTGAAAGGTCCTCGGGGAATAACCGAGGAATAATGCTTAACGTTGAGCACAGAAGAATGCTGACTAAGGACGGCATTATGTTTGCTTTTGTCTAAGCATTTGATACGCTGGAATTCGATTTTTGAATGAGGAATACGTGATCTTATGACACGGTTTTCCGTGGTATTTGGGCCAACTATATTTCCCAGTGATTACATTACTTGATATAGTTAGAAAATGTTACTATACTAATAGCAAAAATAACAATCACGTTTAGTAGAGTAGAGTAGTGTAACATCAAGTTGGTATAACATGATGCTTCTTCACAAGTTAATATTAGAAATAAATAAATAAATACATTTTATTACGTACATATTATATGGTCAAATTATTATCACCTTTTATAGATATGGTGCTACACTGTAGTCCAAACGTGAACGCCCAATCTTCAGATCCTTTGTGATATCTAAGAATAATTCCCTAATGAAGAGATCATTTAACATAGCTCACCAAATTAGGTCGCTCATTTAGCACAGTGAATTAGTACAGTTGATTAATGTCATGCTTCGCGTTAGTAAATGTTTAATATTATTTGTGTTAAATAAACCTCGACGATTTCGTCTGAAGGATTTAGCAGAATACTGTTCGGATAACACAGACTGTTTGAAATCACAGACTAATCACAATCAAGCGTGTATCAATGTGTTGTACTTGCATATTAAGCGCTTCAGTCTGTGTCTGTGGAAATTAATTTTGTCTAGTACCATTCATTCTAGTTTATTAAGTTAAGTATTTTTTAGAATAATAATAGTGTCTGTTATTAAAACAGCTATATATTTAAAGTATATATAAGTATGTTATGTGGCGGTACAGATAACACCACCAAGTGTGTAAAAATGGTCTTAATAAACATAATGTATAAAAATAGCTTTTAAGTAAATATGCCAAACCAACCATACAAACCTCAAAACGATGATAAAAATGTAATCGCTCAAAAACTTTATATTCATTACAAAAAGTACTTAGTTACATGTTATTTTTTCTTTTCTCATCTTATATTGTTGAGTGTATTTTAATATATCTTTCCACAAAGAATACGATTCAACGATTACTTGTTACAAGAAAGTGCCTGAAGACCTCAATTCGACGAGAGGTATCGAAGTGAGCTCTCCTGTGTTCAACATAATATTATCGTATCCTTTACACTATAGTAGGACTTGCTCAACAAATTTCGCTTAATAAAGTTATGTAAGTATTGTTTTGGAATTTTTTAAAAGACAAGTTTCGAACATCCGTTACAACTATGCGCGAGACTGAATTTTAAGAAGCCTACAGTACCGAATGGGCACAACAAGTTTTTAGTCGAGTACTAACTCGATTATTAATTTTTTAAATAAGAAGGGTATAATCTGCAAACAACACAATCCCATGTCTATCCTTCCCAAGTCATAAATGTAAATGAGGAATAAAAAAGGACCGAATATAGACCCTTGCGGGATACCCATTCAAACGAATATGTAATGTTATATACCCTTTTATAACAAACGGTAGTATATTAAACAGGTGTTAGAACAATCGTGTTCAACGAAGGTTGCGACAACCTAACAATTTCATAAACTATATTTTTATATCAAGTATTATACCTTTATCAAATAAGTCGATTGAACATAAAATTTACCTATTTGAGGCTATGTTTTTAATTGGCTTTGTAAAAATTTAACCCAGAAACATTTCTTAATATAAACAAAAATTATTACGATCTAGGAACTAGGGACGGTATGAGGTCTGCTGGTGTGCCGTTCTTTACGGCAAGAGGTAAGAGTTATTATACCATATAACCTTTGTATAGATAACATTAATAAATTGGTTTAACTGAAACTTTTTAATGTGTACGAAGTATTTTGTAAGTTAATTATCAAAAACAAACAGGCACTACTCAAAACTTTGGTATACTTTTAACAACACTATTACATTATTAATATCGAGAGAACTTTCTTACAACTTTATTTTCGCGGTAGTTGTTTTATACTTTGTTGCAACTTTTCTGCACACCTGTTTACTACTGAAATTTAGTTATTAAATTAAATGAAGTTTTTAGGGCCGAGTTATATAGCCGCGCTGGTTCAGGGCAATGATCATAAAAAGTATTGGATTAACTTGAACAACATTTATCTATTAAAATTCTTAGAAAGGCTTAGAAAATCACTCGCCACCTTAACCCGTAGGTAGGCAATAAAAAGAAAGAATGAATGGGAAACCTCATTATTCCGTAATTACATCAATAATAGCGCTTGTCTGGCAAGTGTCAAGTATTCTCAAATTACCTCCCCTAAATTCCCTGATTGTTCTGTGCTTCAGTACAACGACAGTTAAAAAAATCAATTAACGTACACATTTCGTTGCTAAAAAGGCTATGACTTAATAATGTTACCTAAGGTTGAAAGTTCGATAGGAAAACGTTTTGAAAAGGTCAAATAGGCAAAAAGGTCCCCTGAGTACATAAGTTACTAGTTTAGGTGTAAAGTAAGCTTGCGATGTGTTGCCGGTATTAATCTACTTTGTAAGTATGGCGGACTTTGGAAAGTACGAAGCTCACTCCGAATATTTAATTATGTTGTTTATAGATGTTGGCAACTAAATATTATAGCATATAGTTTGTGTATATGATATAGTTTGACACGATTTTTATAATATATTTATGTAGTCGCAATTTGTCTATCCTTGGGTTCTAGGTCAATATATTTTGAGATAGTTAAGATGTGGTGTCCAAAATAGGGCAATATAATAACAATAGTCAATGCAAACGTATGATGCAACGCGGATATTTTTGATAATGACATAAGTAATCGTTCTTATTAAATATTTATATTTTGCAATTGAATTGAGGTGTACAGTAATAATTGATTGTGACCGATGATTTAATTTACCCAACAATTAGTTTGAGCCCGTGACCGCACAGATTTAAAAGCGTAATTGTCATCAATTTCACTTATTATTTGGTAGATAATTGCTTTATAGGGCATGTAGGCACTGCCCTTATGTGTATGACACAATCATAATTTTATATTACATATAAATTGAATTAAAATTTATTTTAATGTTTCATCTTGAGTTACAGTATTTTATTTTTATATACTCGATTAAGATTTTACAATTACGTCAATTAATATAATTAAAGTATAAAAAATTGTGATTAAATTAAATTAAAGTTTATCGACGCTTTAATAAATGGTTACATATTTAACTTTTACTATTGTTGTCTCCAAAGCCATCTAGTTACGTTAATTATGACAGGTTCGAGCAGTTTCGTGCCAGTGATACAGTTACTAAGGGTCTATGTCGACAGTTGGTGAACTGAATCCCCGGACCAATCCCTGCGCAGAATACGATACTGCTGTCTAGTGATGATGTTCATATTTAGATTTCAGTTCAGTTTTTCTGCTTCTTCTACCTGCCATAGTGTCTGTCTATATTATAGTGAATACGGCTTATACGTGATATTATATTACTTTAATTTAAAATACCTGATTTCATTCTTAATACTTTTAAATAATTTGATAATTGATATATCTTTGCTTAATTTGCATTTGTTTATTTAAAGCAAGCGAGCAATCAATCAAAGCAAGAGCAAACAAAGTGTTTTGTAACACAACCTCGAAACGTAATAAATTTGTATATTAACGTAATTTGTTATTTATATAAACACAGTTTATTTGGTGATGTAATCTAATAAACTAAAGTAGTCTTCATTTCATTAAAACAAATAGCGTATCGCGTTTCGTATTAACAAAAGACAATGCTCGTGGGCCAATTTCAAGTCACGTAATGAACTAATAATTCTTGTATTCATTTATAAATATAATTATATTGAAACCAAATTTATTAGAAGTCAAAAGGCGGTACGATTAGTCTCATACTTCAGTATACATTCTTTACTAACACTTATCTATAACACAGAATAGAATAGTCAATCCAGTGTGGATTTACAGCGAGACACCCCCAGACATAGAAAGCTAAAAAACTTAGTTAGCCTAGCCTTTACCGAAAGTCAAATGTCGATAGTTTTAAAGTTATAATCAAAATTTATATATAATAATATATATCTCTATCCTTCTCAATTATTACATAATTATATGATTATTATCGTTGTTTACAATTTGATTCTTATAATTCCGATGATTTAAATGTCATTGTATAATATAGGCTATAGTTTATATTAAAGATAGATGACAGATTATCGGAGAGTTGGCGACATTAAGCTCTCACCAAGTTGAAGTGCACTCAAGCGAGTCTTAGAGCTCAGAAGTGAAGCCGTTGGAACAAAAACGGATTTTATACGAAGGCCAGTCGACTATTGGGTAAGTATAAATTTACCGATAGATTTAAGGGGAAATGGCTAGTGCGACAAATGTTTAAAAAGTAAAATATAACATTTAAAATTTTGATTCTTTGTAAAAAAAAATAAACGTACAATGAACACACCCGTAACTAACTTTTCGTCTCATAATAAGAGATTAATTTAACGAGAGATTAAATAACGCGCGAACAAGGCAATACATGAACAATACATACATTAACCTAAGCAAACTAAGCTAAAAGGCGCAGACGGCACGTATTAAAGTCATATAGCAATCAACAATTACTCCAGGTAATTTCTTGAGGTACACAAATATTCGTTATTAGCGATCACAAAAAAAATTCTAATAAAATAAAGACAAGACAACAAGAAAGTCTATATAAGGTAATGTCCATCTTGAACCACTATTATTGTTATTAATATACTCAGAATATCTTTGTCAAGTAAGTTATAAAGACCCTGTTGAATCGTCACTTTTTACGTTTAAAAGAAAATGAAGGCTACCTATCAAGAAGAACCGGAAGAAGTCGATAGCTGCTCTTTTAAAATACGTATGTTACTCACATGACTAATTAAATTTTTTTATTTGTTAGGCTCAAAAATTTACAAGTGAAATAGATAGATACTACAGTATTTAATCTTCGCACAATTTGTCAAAAGAAAAGCAAGGAAAAATGCCGAAAAAACCACTTTAGGGAAACAACCGCTCATTGTGCTCTAAAGAAACGTAAGTCGTTTGCATAAGTACAGAAAATATTACAGAATATATGTGAAAATGCATAAAGAAAGCTCGCGTGCGTATATCAGGCGCTTCTCTGTGTCAAATGTTGCCAAATACGAATTTAATTCAATACACAATCGACATTGCCAAATCGTTTTATTTTAGTTCGATAATTTACAAACAGACATTTGGCTGCAACTATGTAAAGATGTGGCCTATTGATGCCAACGGAATAAAAGCACCGTCTTATTCAATGTGTCAGTCAAATTGTGCAGTGCGCAGGGAACAAGGGAGAAGAGATAAGTTGACGTTTATATCGAAATATATATAATTTTCATTGACCATGCAATATGTAACTATAGGGAACGTATACGAGAAGCGTAGTTCTAGAAATATCTATTTCTTTATATTTTTAATGTTAAATAACTAAATAACTCGCGATTATGATTTAAAAAATCGAATGAACCACTCTTGATTTGGAAACTTGCAGTAAATGTTATTTCCAAAGTTTACCATAATTAACTATGTGAATAAAGATAATTTAGATTTTTTGATTTTACTAAGTTTTAAAACATGTAAATTGAACAATTCCTACCTCATAAAACCCCGATAATCTTAAATTAAAGGTTATTCTGATTGATACCAGTTCCTAGAAGGTCGTTTTGATATAACTTACAACTGACATTCAATGGACCTTCACTGCGACATTTAACCAAACAGGAAGACTTAATTCTTATTACCTGTAACAAAAATAGTACATACATTATTGGAATGCAGATTATTTTTCAGACTTTTGTGTGAAACCATAAAATCTAATTTTTATATATTAAAGGAGATCTAGATCCTATGGTAGAAGTCCATAAAGGCTGAATACATAAGAATGTGATTTTCAAAACTACATAAATTACGAGATTATACGAATAACGATAACGATTAAAAATATATAAACTTGGATAAACAGACATACAATATAGTTGTCTTGTTGTATGTAATGTAATCAAATGAAACTAAAATAAAAACTGGTGACAATAAACACAATGGGCAATGACTGTCGCGCGGGAGACCTCGATTTTAATAAATTACATGCGCTCTAATAACTTCTGTTGTTTTGTCATTTGTTTAATTTCTGTAGATTATGAACAATGCCATTTGCATTTAAATAAGGACACGTCAATATGCGTACAAAAGTCGAAGTCTCTTTCAAGCCAATAATTAAAGCTATGATAAACATATGATGAAAAATGTTTTTTGTTAAAGACTGGAACGTGGATGCAGGACAAATTCGATCAATTCGTTCGATTGTGATCGAACGCCATATTATTTAAAATTGATGCAAAGATATCCAGAGAATCATAAATAAAAACCAATTTAAAGATTTATTTTTAGTAAATATAGAATATATGGCTTTACAATAAATAGTATATAAACTAGATAACGTAACAACAGTAGTATAAAATTTTAATGAAATAGTAAGAAAATGCGAGAAAACAATCCAAAATATGAGAAGAATTCTTTTATTTTGGACATTGTAGTATTATGTCTGGTATTCGTTGCTTTGCTTTTATATATACAAATATATATTTTATTATATAGACCCATTAAAAATATATGTAAGAGGAGGCAAACGAATAGGCCATAAAAATGGATTATTATTTTGACATTGTTTAATAAAAAACAATAAAGTAATTGCACCAATAGACTAGCTACGTTAATTCAGTCCGTTAGTTTGCATTAATACAATAATCAAAGAGAAGATAAATTTTAAAGTGTTACAGATAAGTGTTCTCATGCACCATTGCTCCTAAGCATCCTCTCAGTAGGACGCTTCACTTTTATTATTAAGTTCCGTTCAGTTGCGCACCTTTGATAAGGGTAAGCGAATTACTCGTAGAATGATCCAAATAAATTACATCGCCACTCAATATAGGCAATAAAACAAAATTTGTTACGTAATTCTTCCGTAGAAACGGTTTCGGCTAGTTTTTAATGGTTTCGAACACATTTCTGGATGAGTTTTAAATATATTTAAACTGAAGTAGTGAATTAATATTGCACTTTTTAAAATTAAAACCCTATTTACTAGATGTGACGTATCACGGTTTAGTGTAGATCAAGTCTGACGCGAAAAAAGTCCAACTTTGTATTGTCAATGATAATGTAACAGTTATGAGAACTCCCGAAAATTTTAACTGATACAAACGCCTTGTAACATAAAGGGAAATATAAGTGCTTTCCAACAATTGTATGACGGACAGGGCTATATTCATTCTTGGAGCGACCTCCACTTTAGACGGCAGCCCCAATTAAAATCGAGTTGTATTTCGGTCAAGTGCAAATTCAATTAAGATTTATTTTTACATATTCCATTGCATATGGGCTTACAATATCTAATATAAAACGTTATTAGCCGTAAACCAAATAATTAAGGTAGGCAATACGTATACTCTGTCATTAAGCTTAATTACATCTTTCAGACAACACCAAAAAATAAATAATACCAACAGAGAAAAGGTTTATTTTACAAAAATAGGTCACGACTTATTATACTTTTATGGCTTACAGGTGACCGATTCTAAGATGTATCAATACTTAATAAATTACTATTGTTAGTTTAAAGGGTAGGTATAAATAAATATCAATACTATGTTATACCTAACCCGCGTTGAGTTGTTAACCTGTGTGCACATAAATCATAAACAAGAAAAAGTATCCAAGATCGTATTATCTGAATAAAAAATCTCTGCGGTTTTATAATGTTAGTACCTACACATATGAACATATGTAAGTGGTTATTGCATAACACCTACAGAAAGGTGCCTTCCCTACTGAATAACACCAGGCTTAATAAAATTAATAGCATATCGGAGATGGCAATAACACACAGGATATATAGCACACATCCGTTCAAAAATAAATTGTGTCATCGTTTGTAGAGGTCACTGACCTATTTCGTCTTATCGTTGTATTAAAATTTAGACACACTGAACAATATAATAGTTTGAAGTGTTTTAAATTCTTGGAAAGTCTTTATTAGTATAGGACTTCAAAAAAATTGTGAATCTGACAGTTGGACCGACGTATAAGTAGACTTGAATTTAAAAATATCCTAATTATTATTTTGTAACTAAAATATAATCCTAAAATGGAAAAAACATTTTTTCTTTATAACCAGACACCTACGCATGTAAACGTACACTTAATAATAAACAATCTTGAAAATATAATACCCGACTACACAAAGAGAATAAAAATCTCATAAGCTGTGGCTCTCTGTTGGATTAAAATCTAACGCTTATCTGTCATTAGCACAGATAACAAGTAACATCGAGGAAGCTTTCTAGTTTCAACATGGATTTCTAAACCACAGACCTTAGAGTATAGTATATGGTACTTTGTAATCTTGACAATCACCTTAGAATAACTAGATTGTAAGGTATATTCAAGCCAATTATACAATCATCTTAAAAAGAGGTTAATTCTATGCCGTTTATATTGATAGATATTATAATGACATTGTACCAAAAGATAATTCTACACTTAACGTGGTTTAAATGATTTTAGAACAAACTTGTTAGTGCCAACGAAATCACCTTACACATTTAGAGAAGACGTTAAAATAGTATACCCAATCAAAATGTGTTAAATATCGCTTAAATTTTGATGCGATGCGCTGTTAATATCACTTATTTTCTATATCATAAATACATTTTCAAAAATGTCTACCGTTAGAGAATCGAACCCATGAAATCGTCATGCGATATTTAATTGAACAAATAAGCCGTGAAGTTGATAAGCACATGAAATGTACGAATAAATGTGTGTGACGTGATAAAATATATATTAAGTACTAAAAATGTTGATGAAGAGGAAAATAATGCTTTTGAGAGGCTCATAAAATATTTTTAAACCATTTTTTTCATACATTAACAGTTTAATTCTGTGTAGATAATTTAAAAAACAATAAGAAAGAAGTCTAAGAAAAAAGGTAACAAGAAAATGTGTTAAGTTACATCTCATTCGCAATAATTAAAAATTGATTTTCATCCGATTAAACAATGATATTTTTCATAATTATTTCATCCAAAAGTTATTCCGTAATAATTTAATAGTGAGATGCCAAAAACTTTCAGGCTCGCTTTTGGGCAAATCTGTCAAATGCATGCCGGTTGAAAATAAACGCTTCTGCGAGATTCAATTACAAACAGTTAGGCATATAATTCCGTATTTTAAAGCTTTATAGCAGCTAATAAGTATAATATCAAGTACACTTTTCAAACAAAAAACAAAATTTTCTCCTATAATAAATGGATCTCCTATAATGTATAGTATGTTACTTAATATCAATCTATATCTATATATACATATACTCGTATATATAAAACTCTTCCGTTACTGACAGACAACGCACAGCCGAAACTACTGGTCTTAAAAAGCTAAAATTTGGCACGAGGCTCCTTGAGATATGTAAGGGAGCACTAAGAAAGGATTTTTGGAAATTCAACCCCTAAAGGGGTAAAAAGGGGCAAAACGGTTCTATGAATAAAATTATGCCTTGGGTTTATATTACTTGAAATTTGGCACTAACACGTACATAGACAAGTAAATTAGGTTGACATTATATTTTTTTCCAAACTACCCCGCAAGGGCGCGAAAAGGGGTGGAAACTTTACTATGAATAATCTTATTCATTGGGTTTATTTAAGTACTTAATATATTAACCTTAGCTTTGATTATGTTTAACTTTGACCATTTTTATATTAATTATTATAATCTTAACATTACTTAATATTCATAAAACATATACATATACAATAAAATATATACTTCATCCTTATTGACAAAATAGTGAAGATTGTAATTTCATTCTATTTCTATATCAACAAACAAAATAAACGTTTTAATCACCTTTTCTTGTAGAATCACTTTTTTCTCTGTAATATAGAATAGGTATAGTAATCTCCACATAGTTCGTAATAGAATTTTCTATAATACTGTATTACACTACACACAAGTATATTTATAGATTGTGATGTTGTGTTTTAATAAATCTCAGTAAAGTGATTTTGATTCCATCGCCTGAACCATAAATGTTGTCGCGAATCGAAAGATAACAAATGACGATATTTTGTTTTTACTTTGTAATTTAACAAGTAGTTTTAGCACTACAAGAACTAGACCTGTTTCATGATTTTCTCCTAATAGATAGGCTAAGCCTTCAGCATTAGATGTAATGGACAAGTTAGCGAACCCGCAAGCGAGATTTATAACGGATACACTTCAAACTTGGATTTATTTACAAACAAAAAATATCTTACGCGAGGAAAATCTTTCTTATTTCTACAGTATGAATCGATGGCAGAACTTAAGAAATAGCGTGTGCTGCAAAATAAATTATTGTTTAATAGCCGTTACCTAGTAACAAACGTTTGTTTGTTACTTTTTTTTGTAACACTATTTTAAAAGGTTTCTTATAATTTTTTTTAATTATAAACACGCACACATACATACACAGACGCACAGATTTATGTACACACTCACACAATTAACAGTAACTAGTAGTGGCACTTGTTTTGATTTATGCATTTATTTATTTTTTCTTTGTACAATTCATTGTTTTTTTTTTGTATTTTTTAACATTGATAAAAGAGATAGCGTGTTCTCCAAAAACAAGTAAATTATCACTTAAATAGAGGCACTATCCTGGTTTTGTCAAAACGAACTAAAAACCAATAAATTTTTGTATTATGGTTGCCTGAAAGAGATCACTAAAGGCTATAAGGCCGCCATTTGCTCTCCTAATTTTATGTGTGTATTTTAAAAAATATCAACGAAGTGTTAATAAATAAACCACCCAAAACCACAAGTATTTCAAAATTTTTGTCATCAGCAAAGGTTTTTTTAAACTATATAATTTGAATTTTAAAATACAATATTTTCCAATACCCATTGTATAAAGGTACCATGGTACATGGTCAGCTAGGTAACATCATCAACAATCAGTGCGAGCAGCTATCTAAATACCACGCTATGCAATGACAACTCATTAAAGTAGCGCGTGTCACTACACGTCTCAGCGTAAGCCGTATAACGATTCGGCGTATAATTTGCGACCGCATTTAAGACTATGCCTGCGGTATTTAGTTGAGTGCAGAAAGCAAATATTTATTCGCAGTGTAAATATTAATCTTGCATTATATTAACCGGTTAGGTTAGATGTATATGTTGAAGGCAACTTTACTTCCTAGGCAACGTATTAAATTGTAAAAAACGTGCTTTTTAATAACAAGAGTTGTTTATACAATCTCTAGCACTTATATAGTAACTACGTTTACGTTTTGATTTAATACTTAAAGATAGGGCAACAAGATCCTTATCATACATAAGAAATATTATTAACCTTATAATGGAATATAGAATATATTAATAATTATTATAGAATTAGATAATAATTATGGTACACATATGAATCGTAATGAAAAAAAAACAAAATTTAAAAAAAATGGACTAATGTGTTTTACAGTATGGTTGTAAAGAACTGCAATCATTACACCATGCACCCGCGAATGCGTAAATATTTATATAAAAAACAATATCTATATTAAATAAACAAAAAAAAACATTTATGATGGGCTGTTGTTATTTTACCTTGTTTATTACTTTACAAATTGGGTCAATAATTATATTGTTTGGTGTATGATTATTTAGTGATCTTGTCATTATGTCTGTATCTGCGTTATATAATATCTCCCTCTCCCTCTCTGAAAAATAGGACAAACACGACATGGTGGCTTGCTGTCAATTAGATTAATAATAATAAAAACAGAATATAAGCATCCTTTTCAATATATATTTCCAAAGCATTCTTTCTTTAAAATATCACAATACATTTTTATGAATTCCCGTCAGGGATATGGAAATAAATTTTATTTTTCATACACAGATCAGTTTCACAAATATTCAAAGCCAATATAACGATCGAATTTGGTCCGTTCAAACTATAGTGGAATCCATTCGTAACCAACCAATCGTAACTTAATTTTACGAGTATTTTCGTATTTCTAAACTAATCGGTAGGCTTTGCGTGGTACTTATTAAAAACTCCAACGACCATAAATATTTTTCAACTGCTATATAGAAAATTAAAGTGATCAAGTGAAGTTTACACGTAAAATAAGAAATAAGTAAGTGTCAGTCATACTCAACGTCTTAACTGAATACAAATTTAAATTAAGTTAATTACGAAAATTATACACAGCCTTCAAGAAAAGACTGCACCGCAAACACATGGATGTCCCTTTACAATACGAATGTGTACGAACTCTAAAATGTGTCTATTCTAATAACTTTCAAGCTGATCAGGACTAATTAATTGGATGGCAACCCTATGCAGCACAATGGGCACAATGCATATGTCTATTGTGTAGACCCGAGATGGAAGTGTGCATCCGGGCGGACACAATAAGATTACAATCGAATGATGCGATAATGATGACCCGCGGCCATTGGTACAAAAGTTTACTTTAGTTATTGGCTTGCCGAAGTAACGATAAAAGAAACTTGATGGAAACACTTTTTTAAGAGAATTACGGTTCAAAGTTACAAAATGTATACGTTGTCCAAACAATTACATTTTTAAAAACGGTCTTTATTCAAGCAATATATATTTTGAACCCTCGGATCGTCTGATAGCTGTGGTGACGGATAGATTCGTAATTATCATTCATTAGATACCTTGCTATAATCTACAGGGACTTTTTTAAAGCAACTAATATTCATATAGGGACCTATAAGCCTATTAGTGTATTGTCAATAACTTAATTTTAATATTTTTCGATTAATAAAACGTCTATTCATAGCCTAAATATTACGTTACGTCTTATAGCCTGAATATTTTTAATAAATAGTAATAAAATTGTACTTTAATATAAATTTGTTATTAAGTAGGATTTGGTGACATGAAAGTGGAAATTCATATCAGAATTTCGAGTGAACGATAAAACTTTACCAATAGCCAGATTATTGGTTTGCATCGAAATATTCCAGCGAATACCGGATGCTATCCAATAAAAGTTTGTCCCATTTCCTATACCACTAAAACTTTGTATTATTGTAGGATGATGTAAAAGCTAACTAAACTTTAAAATGATCTTAATATCTGTCGGGATTTGTTTAAAAAACTTAGAAGTGAAACTTCATGTATAAACTCAGTTATGATATAATACTTTGGAGTTTATCGTTTCTTGGGGATTGGTGGAACGGTATGTTTGAAATGATTTCCAACAATCTTAATGAATATAAGCATAAATATAGGCGCATGGGACAAATTACGACTATACCTTTGAACACCGGGCCTGATAAAAACATTGGAGCAAAATTATTATGAACTTACTTAAAATTGCAGTAAAACTGCCGACTAGCTGATTTTGGCGGAATTTGACAATCAGTTCAATCAAAAACTATTAAAAATCTTACTTAAGTTGATCATGCAGTTCGTCTTATCCCCTACACATATAAAACTAAAATAGATATTGTAAAATTAATAAAAAGCAAAACTGGAAAGATCAAAGTTGGACGAATTTCGATTCTATTTCTCGGTCCATTACTTCATCCCAACAGCGCATAACGTGTGATCAGAGTGGCATGTGTGCCAACGCAAAATGAGAAGTGCAACCTTTTCGAAATATTAGAACACAAACCACTGTATATTGCTGTGTCTAATAGACGTTGCCAAAACTAGAATGAGCATATATGAATTATGATTTCAAGTGTTTCGCACCCATTGCAAAGAACTGGACAATTTTTTTTGGTTTGTAATATTTTCGAACGGAAATTTACTAGCCATTACGGAATTTTATTTTATACTAGTAAGAAATAATTGTATTTTTACAGTCTCGCTAAATTATTATGACGTTATATTTTCTTACACAATAGTGAAAACCTTCTCAAAATTTAGTTTCCTTCCTCTTTTTTCCTAGAATACAATTCTTATTGAGATAGTAGGTACATATCATAAAAACTATTATGATAAGTTTTTATGAGATTACCTTTTAATGAGTATAGTGAGATGTTGATTTCGACGTATACGTTCGTCAATGGTAAAGCACTAAATAACGTGAGTATTAATGTTATCGCGATGGCCTCAAATGTTTGGGTTTGCAGCGAAAACAAGAAAATAATGATGAAAACGTGACAAAATATCATTAAGCAATATAGGTCAAATGTTTTGTTTGATCTTTGCCGGCTTACAGTTTATCTTTACTTTATTGAGATATCGCTCGGCGTCAATTTATCGAGATGCGACGTTGTAAGCATGCATTTTCAATAAAAAAAACAGTTATCGTCTTCACGTGTCCGAAATCTCGTGTGTTGTAAATCTTGATATGAAAAAAGTTTTCATTGTAATAGTGAACAAAACAAACCATAGAATTCCAAAATGTATGCTTCCAAAATGTAACATTATTATATAACATTTTTTTTGTTTATCCGATCTTTCTTTCACCGTTTATAGTATTTTCATCAGTACAAAACAAAAGATAAAATCAATCAGATAATAAAAGAGAGACTTACAAAAACATCTTATTTTCCTCTTTGAAAAAATTTAAAGTGACAATGATTGGTAGCGTGACTTCTGCCAACGCTGCATTTCGGCTAATTGATTTCTGATTAATCTCCATTCTTATAGAAATATGTATTTTTTCAAACGATAATATAACAGAGCTGTATTTACACATTATAAATTACCTAAGTTAAAATAAATAACTAAATTCTTACTTTTTGTTTAAACAACTGCTTCTCGCAACACCTTCCGAGGCGGCTTCAGCACCATTATCTATAACCTTATTAAGAGGCACGGTGTTGCTTCTGATGTCAAATTCATTAATGATTTTATTTAATACACGGTTTAGGAGCGATAAGGCTAACACTACTCTAAAATGCCCACTAGACACACAATTCATCAATTGCATACAATACACACAATAATAGTACGAAACATTATTTCATAGTAATCTCGACGTTCATAATTGCGTGATGGGCCATTTTCATGTTCAACTCGGCTCGCGTGGCTGATATGCAATTTGCGTGCAATTGAAAACAAATAGGACAGGATGGTGCGCGTCAAAACATCCCTGTTAAGATGATTAACGATTCGTAATCGATTTTATTTATTATTGCCTGTATTCACCATCGCCTCCTTATCTTCCAAGTAGGTATGTATAATCCGATAAAAATATCAGCACATTCTTTAGGCGTACCTCGGGAAACTGAATATCCTTATGTGTTCTGAGGAAGTTTAGTATTCAGTTTAGGATCATATGAGACCTAAATATATTACCTTAAAATTGACAAGTACCAGCCACGGAATGCTGATGAACTAGTGATATTACTTATTAACAATACTAACAAAAAAAAATATCGATACATTGTAACAAAACTTTATAAAGCAGTATAAGGTTCGGTTCATTCATATAGTTCTCTATAAACGGCGAAAACTATTGCATATATTGAAGCCAAGATCAGTTTCCGATAAAGGCAAACAGTTAACCCGAGGGTTATACCTTATACTTCACACTTAACGGCTGAGTGCCTTTGTGGAGCGTGGGCATATCGATACTACATTGATCCTGTTTACGCACTATGGGTGTAGTTTACAATTTTGAAAATGGAATCCGTTCGTTACATTTACTATAAGTCGGATAAATATTAATAAACTCCATAATAAACTTACATTAATAAATCTAAGTAAGTATTATTAAAAATTATCACGCGATACGACAATTCCACATTACAAATAACCCTGACCCAGCAAACGCCCGTGACCAGTCCATTGATTTACGGAAACGCAGCTTTGCTTGCAAAACAAAGCGACGTTACTAAGAGAACTAATTTGGGTGCAGAAAATTTCTACTGTTCTTTGAATAATTCCACAACAAAGGAAAATATAATAGAATTTAAAACTCTTTGCCATTGAGGTGTAATTGGGGCCTTGTGATTTAGATTCGGTAGTGTGCGTAATATAAAGATAATGAAATATTCAGTTCTGAAAACACGATCACAAAAACACCCCTTATTCAAGCAACGAATGGGCAATAACTCATTGAACACCTGTTCAATCGCAAACTCGTGCTGAATTGTTAACTATTCTTTTCGCGTTTTGATATATTTTATTTGATTTTTTCATATTACTGGAGGAAAGAAATTGTTTTTGGCAAATACAACTGATCCACGTTCAATTGTTTACCATTTCTATGTTATTGAAGATCAAAACAAGAAGAACACCTATTAAGGATTTACGACAAAGATATATTTTTTATTTTCTTACGCAAATTATCATGAATAAAGGTAAAAAAAATTGAGTCTGTAGATACTTCTTTTGTAGCTACGTCCAGGAGTCGCTCTAGGACCTCTATGATGACTTTACCCTCAGAATCAAGCTACGGTCAAGTTGATACTTGACACAAGTAAATTCATCATCCTTGCTCATAGATGGCGCTAAATATGAAATATATATTAAAAATGCGATAATGCTGCCTACGGACACTTGCAGTGTCAGGAGGCTTCTAGAAGGCACCAGATAATAAATACGATTGGCCATTATTTTGAATGTTATTTTAAAATAGACCGCGGTCTATTTACAGTAGAACCTCACATTAATATTATAAAAATACATATGTTTATGTACAATATTTGTTTATTGTTTATCTTACAGTAAATATTGTTCCAACCGAACAGAAAAGTACAAGAGTTTAATGACGGTCATAAATCTTCTAAAAGACTTAATAAACGTAACCGTAACGTAATCGTACCGCAAATGGGCTGGTTTATTAGGTCCGTAGAAAAATAATAAAAATCTATATAAAAGACTATGAACATTTCTTTAATAGGCATTTTTAATTTTCATGAATTAACGAATAAAGTTTTTAAAAATAAAGGCTCAGATGTACCTCATCTTGGCAATGGACCAACACTTAGCGCTATTCGTCATCGTCATGAGTCCCAATGTGACAATAGTGAAGAATTTTTTTTTTCAAACTCATACATAATTCAAGGCACGTTAACCTAAATACAATTCCAATATCGTCAGAGTAAATTGTGTTCGGTGAATCGCAAAAATCGAATTTGACGACACATGAATAAAAATATTCTGGTTTTTGATAACTTGACCGACGTCTTATTGACTCAAAGTACAATTGTCTACATTTATTATAATTTATATTGTGTTATATATAACCCACTTCACGCTGCCCAAATGTTAATATATGTTTTTCTATAGTTAAAAACCTAGTTCAATTTAAATGATTAGTATCACTATTATAGATATAAGGTGCGTTGCTTTTAAAATGAATCGAACCTTAGTTATGACGTATAAAAATAGACGATTGATCCAAACATATACGATACAAAACGATACAAATTCAAATTAGAAAAAATTGCGCAGTATGATTGCATGGGTAATTAAATTCACTAAATAACCCAGTTCTAATTATATGAATAAACAAAAGTAACAATGGTATAAGAAATGTGCCACCTGTGCCAACTAGATCCCAGCTGGATTTTACGTTACGTCTTTTCTATAGGAATGTGAAGTAAAAAGTAACGATGCCGATTTCAAATAAGAGCGTACTTACTATTCCTGCTTTTTATCCACTTATATTCAACTTATAAAGGCTTTTATTTTATTTTTTTAATGCCTTTTCGTGACTTCGGGACATACAGGGAAAATTGTCTAATTATATCACACATAAATCATACTTTATAAACTAAAACCGAGCCCCATTTATATTCCTTGTTAAATACTGTTGGTTTTTAACCTGTATTGCAGATCAAGTCTATCTGTACCTATAATTGGAATAGCAATCACCAGGCTTGTTAAAAAAAATAATCAAAAAGACGATTAATAATTATTACTAAGGTATAACACATTACTCGTAATGAAAATCAAAAACCTATTGAAAATATTTTTCCTATATAATTACTTGGTGCTTTAGTGTTACTTACATGAATCATTGTACATTTTATCGATAGCAGTACGCACACATACATGAATATATAAATACCAATACATAACAAAATATGACACACCTTACCACAGTACAATTTGGCCTCTATGCATCAGATTATTACACAAAATTACACACACAAATAACGCGAAGTACATACTCACGAAGACAATATTGTAGGTAGTGTTTAGTCCAAACTTCACACAATGTAAATAGTTATACTCAAACTAAATAGCATTAAAATCGACATTTATACTACGACTTAGCAATGGTGATCATGCCGGACTGCCAAACATAGTATCCCGGGTTTGATTCCAGGTCCAGTCAACCATGTGATTATCGTTGCTTATTGGATTCTGGGTTAAATATGTGTTATGTTATATATAAAAAATAATGATTCAAATGTGTCATTCTTCTTCTAGGAGTGCCTCTCCAACAAGTGAAGGTCGGCAAAACTTCTGAATCCGCTTGTACCTCTAGAATATTTTGATTATGAGTTAGAAAACTCACACAATACAAGCTATTAATCGTCTTGGGGCTAACCGACCGTGTGTCAAATGTTTCCCGTAATTGATAAATGGTTCTTAATATATATTCACGATAAGCACATAAGGTATCTGCAGTATGAATGTATTATACCATTATAAAAGGTTACTTAACAGCTGTAATAAACTAAAGGCATTATTACCACATATAAAAGTCGCATTCAAGAAATGTAACGTGGAGCAAGTTCACAGGTGAATGTTATTGCCGGATATTACATTGCCTTCAGTGTTATATGAAACAATATTTTTACATTTAGACATTTTCTTTATACCCTCGTTTCAGACTTAGTTACAGTACTTTTATATTCATATCAAACGGTTAAATTATCACAAAAATTATAACAAATATATTTTTTCATAGACATTGTTTTCAACATGAAATAATGTATTTGTGGCTTACGTTTATATAAGACGAAACCATTACAATACCTAAAGAGATTACTTCGGTGCTTCGATTCTTGACAGTTGAAGCGTGTCGTAACAAAATTAGGAACAATCTAGTGAACAACGAAGATCGCAAGGGAAAAAGTAGAAATCTAAGCTTTATTATCTATGACATAGGGATGTTTCGCGAAGATATGTATGTATCTCTTCAAGGAATGGTGTGAACCAAACCATGATATGGTGTTACACGAGTGCACTGTAAGAGATGAGTCTGAAGATAACTGTTTACTGTAATTTGAATAGCAAACACACGCACATTTCATATAACGCAACCCCGCTGCGTTTTATTAAATCTTACCAAGAAACCCTTATCACTTCTGCCACGGCGTAAACCTGGCAACTTGCCATATAAACTGAATGTGAGAATATGGTTATAGCTTGTACTTATGTTTGAAAATATGGCGAGGTTTTTTAATTTAAAATATGAATTCGATTTTTAAATCGAGACATTAGAGGCTCACTTTAAGTAACAAGGGAAAACTTACTGTGTTGTGTGAAAAGTTGATCAAGATTTCCGTCATGTTTATATTTTATCTTTGCAATTGCGTTTTCATGCCAAATGAGCAACAAAAATAACCTCGGTGTAACAACTACATTAATAAAGTGTAGGGTATCCCAATTTGACAGGTCAGTGGAGGGCTCTTATCTCACCAACGATAAGGACAAGTGATGGGCGAGGCCGTCACCTTTTTCCTTTTAAAAATGACAAAATTACGCAGCAGAGCCTAGAGTCATTATCTAAAATGGAGAACGTTACCCACCCCTTAACTTTTTTATGATTCACGTAGAAGAATATTAAATACGTTTAGACATTAAACATTTACGTGGCAGCCGTGGATTATCGTTGAGATAGGTAACCCCTCAATCGTAAAACCTCGTTCCTAATGGTAATGGACATGGGACTGTCAATATTTATGGTAATTAGGTAGGTTTATTCAATAATCTCTTTTCGTTTCGTAAATTTTTTTTTTCGTGGCACTATTCCTTTGAAGTTGTTTGGCTCAAAACAATCTGCGTTTGTCTCAAGATCACTTTTATAAGTCTCCTGCGCTAATTAGCTTACACATTGTTTTACGTACTCAAATATATAATGTTTCAACTTATGTTAATTCAGCAACCACGCATTCAAAAGATACATACTCCAAAGGCATAGAGCCTTGGAGTGTGTAAGCACCACAGTACGAATTCATCTCCTGTATTAAGCTAATTATTTATGCATTAGTTTATTCTATGAATTCAGTTTAGTTTCAGTTACTGCTATATACTTGAATAGTTAAGTAGTACTTATACTTCTGTTTAAGTATACTATATATAGCTTACTAATTTGTATGTCGATGAGACAAATTAGTTAATCTAAACTGAATTCAAATATTGATTTTTAAGAGGAAAACGAGCACGAGTAAATTACTTACTTTACCTGCAATTCTTACAAAACTACGTAAGCTTATAAGTTTTAAGTTAAAATAACTATTTAGTTAAATATACCGGTAGACGTTTACGTATGTTAGAGTAAAAAAGAAAGGAAGTGAAAGAAAGTTACTCATTCCTTAGTTTAAGTAAGTATATGATATGTGATAATATCTTTCATTTTTTTACCTGTGAAATTATTAATATTGGCTTAACTTCTGATCCAACGAAGCTTAGACAATTGACGTTTCCTCACAGATTTTATAAAAACATTGAACGATATTTAAGGTGTGTATTATACCACATAAACAAGGTATCACAAGCTTAAATCTATAAAAGCTCTTTTGAAATGCGAGCTCTGTACAAGTCAACATTCTACATTGAAATGTTTTGTGGACAAAAGGTATATAGTAGCTTAATATAACGAACAAAATCCTATTTATAAAGTCATACCTGTGTTTAGTTGGGAATGGTAAAGTGATGTTACAAAATACGGGATAGAGACGGTTGAATAACTGAGTATTCCCGACATTGCCTTTAAGTGTATGCAAAACAAGATACCGACCCGATATACGAAAGATTTGTACGTCTTTGCTTAAATAAACATGGATCAAAGATTTGTTGTTTATTTCGTCGATACCCCGGATTTCGTGTTTTAACAATGGCGTGTTTCAGCACGTTTTGTGTAAGACTATATATTTCGTTGTAAAATATGCTATATACTACTTTGGACCCTTTATATTGATCTGTTCGTATGGTTAAAGGTTCGCGTGTCTTTGACGCTAACCTTAACGTGTTGCTTTGCTATATTTTAATCCACACTATATATATATATATATATATATATTGTTTTATTTGCTTATTTCATGTTTAATATTCAATTCTATTTAGTCTATTGAATTTCTAATTTAACTCAGTTTCGGTATTAAGTGTTTACATTATCTGTGTATGGCAAGTTTTATTAGCAAATAAACAGACAGGTCTAGATTTACCCCCCCCCCCCCCCTTTATAGATTCTAAAAACTGTTTCTAATGATAAATGATCTCAACGTTCAATAACTTTCAATTCATCTCAAAAAATGCCATGTGAACCACAAAAAATATTATTAACTACCCCCAAAATATGTACGTGTGTAATTCATATAAAATTGGAAATAGCATTCCTTTTAGCAAATTCCAACATATTCAATACAACCAACGATTTTTCTATATCCATCTCAGTCTAACCATATTAATAATTCCACGAATATCGCGTGCTCTGCCTACACCGCTGGAAATGGAATTCTAAAACGAGTTATCCAGGAAAACTCAATTTCCTTAAATTTCCAGTTTTAATTCCGCACACTCCAGGGAGGCTCTTAATTTATTTAGTCTCAAGTGTCGGAACCAATAATGAGATCGTTATATAACACAACTATTACTGTTGTCGACACTTTAAAAGCTTGTTAAGACATCGTATGAAAGCTTTTTGCTGAAGATTTTTAAATTAGTACGGGTGTTCTTGCTTTTTGCTATGGCGACTGCGTCGGTTTTAATTGCTCTGTGTTTATGTTATAACAGGCCTAAATACCTAATTAATAATTAAGATGTATTTTTAAAGTAACATTCTTAATAAGAATTCGGAACTATATTTATATTCTATTATGTTAAATGTTAGTTATATTGTGTATTGTAACCTTAATTATATATGCTAGATAAGCCATAAATAAATAAAATAAAAAAAAACTAACAAGTATATTAGAAGGAATTGAGTACATTTTCATATCGTGTAAATATAGCTATGTAAAGAAATCGATATGTTTATAAGATTTACATCAGATCAATACTCATCTAAACACAAAATAGACATTAAAATAATCAAAAACTTCTTCTCCTTTTTATAGAAAATTATGTATTTCACGATCAATTGAATATTTAATAGATTTTTGTGAATTTACGTTATTAATCAAGCCTCACAATGTTACCAATTAATTCCGTCAAAATCGAAGGAGCATCATACATCTTAGCAAGTTTCAAGCCATTCAATTAGTATTCATGAGTGGGTAAACTCCGTTTGGTCTTGATTTAATAAACCAGTGCACAAAATAGGCTTTATCCAACAAGTAATAAGGTACTCAGTACAGATTAGACTTAGAAGTTACAAGTTCTGATATAGCGGAACGTTATTTTGTATTCAAGAAACAATTTCATTGTTTGCCTGGTTTACGTCAAATTAAAGTCTACGTTTTGTGAATTTATGTTTCGTGTACTGAACTAAAAACTTAACGGATTTAAACGGGATTTTATTGCAAACTTCGAAAAAACCGGTGCAGTTTTTCGATTTATGCGCAAACAAACAAACAATTTTTTTAGCTATTGTTTTATATCGATCAGTATCGAGCATACAGCACGTTGCAATAACTCTTTTTTTATGTACAGACTAGACTTGATACAATTTTGAATAAATATTAATACTTATTGAAATTGTTTTTTTAATTTATTTAATTTACTAGACACTAGTTTTAAACACTTTTTATTGAAATACTAAGTTAATTACTATTAAATTTCACAAATTTTTTATTTAATAATTTAATTAATAATGAGTATTATTGACGTCAAATAAAACTCACTTTTGTCACCACTTCTAACACTGCCTCCGACTTTCCTGCTCTAGACCATAAGACAAAGAAGTGACAGATAAAAAGTTTTTTAATTTTATAATAAAAGTTCCCATCGTTGGTACATAAGATCTTTAAATACGGAAATTAATTCATGAGAGGTTTATTTGTAAAATAATCAAGATACCTGTAATTGTGCTTTACGGATAGTAAACGTCACGTCTGTAATGACTACAGTGAAGTATGAATATGTTATGTTTTTATTTACATCATCACAAACTAACCAATTCTTTACAGTAAATGAATATATATGACGACTTATACTTCTATAATCAAATGTATACAGACTCAGACATCTAGTAATGCCATCATTGAAGACTACGCCCTGCTTACAGGGCAACACGATTTACTAAACCCCAGTTTTTTATAATCTATAATCAATAGACAATTTAGTTCTGTATTGATGAAATGCTTGTTTAGTACCTACTAATTTTCACACAATACGAATATCAAGCGTCTTAAAAATACCTCACACAGCCTCATTAAGTCATTACGCGGTCGTATTGCCCTTTATTATAACATTTCCTTCATGTGCTTGATAATATATATAAATTGAGTGCTAGACATAGCGGGATCATTGCCGCACACATTTTACGACATAAAATGGAATTTAATTCAATTTATTATTCGAGTGTTATAATAATGTAAGTAATGTTAAAATATTCACAATTTTGTAAGCATAGGATGGACTTAAAGCGTAAGAGTATCCCTGGTCCAATCTGTCTCGTCACAAGCAACTGCTTGTTGTTTGACCAATTAGATAAAATGAAGTGCGATGTCATTTTGTCTTCTTTTTTTAATATACCACGTTCTATATTTGAATTTTACTTTCGAAAATGGAACAGAATCGGTATAGATATTTCAAAATATAGTCTAAAGTTTGTTTAAACATACATATAGAAACGAGCACACTCAAAGTATGATAACAATGAGGTTTTCATTTAAAAAAATAGCTTTTATCACTTCTTCATAAATACTTCATTATGTGTACCGTAAACATGGTTCGTATCGTTTTGACGAGATCAAAATTCTTTTATTTTGCTTCGAATTAGTATTATAACAAAAAAACAGTAATTTGAATATTTATCGCTTAATACATAAGCACATAAGCCAATTATACAACAATATACACATTAAATAACAATTCTTGATTTATATTCCACAAGGCCACAATAATCTAAACAAGCAACTGTCTTCACTTATATTAATATGCGCAAAATAAACCACAGGAGTGCAGACACACCAATAAAAAAATACCTATCCTTAATTAAGTTTATTAACTTCAATAGACGCAATCCAATGCATAATGCCAAAGCAATAAATTAATTTTCAATTTTCCAACATTGCAAACAAAATCTCCTATTTCACGTTTTAAATTGCATAACTCGAAATGAAAGGACCAATGGTCCTAAAGCTATATATTTTATACTATATCATTAATTGAAAGCTTCTACATTTTCTCATTGAATAGCTAGTGTAGCTGGTACTGGTACTAGCGAGTCTCACTTTAAGGTCGTGGGTTTGAATCAGTACTCTTTCAATAATACACGCCTGAACGGAATTGATATCTAAAGATTGCACATTAATCAGCACTGATAGAGTGCTAAGTTGAAATAGTCGTACATTAAAAAAAAACATTTGCTTTCACAACATTTATTTCAATATCTCAATTCCTTAGCCATATGAATAAGTTAAAATCGCTTAATCTTCCAAAACATCCCGTTGTATGCACGTGAGTGACGGTAACTGTCAGAAACTTGAGACAGCCCGCAAATCCCAAAGCGAATGTTGGAATAACAATGAAGGTATGTTCAAGCATTTTACAAAAATTGTAAGGTTCATAGTTTAGTCCATTTATTTTATAATAGTAAGTAAGAATTTGGGTTTATAAATGGCAGAGTTTAATACAATTTTTCATCTCCTATTACAACCCTTTCAACACTTTTTTTCGCGACAGCCTATGTACTTACCTAAAGTTTACAAAAAAATCCATACCAAATTTCATCGAAATCGGTTCAGTAGTTTAAGCGTGAAAGCGAATACATACTCTCGTAATACTTTCGTAACATGGGTATGGATTAATTTTTACATAACACCGAATCATTTAATTGGGTTAAAATATATCGTGGCAGCCTTGTGGCAGGCAAGGATGTATTTCATCAATACATTTAACGCTTAAATAAAATAGGAAGTTAAAGAGTAAATACTGCATTTCCGCGAAAACATTATGAAATGCGTTGTACATTATTTATAATTAGCAACGTAATCGTGTTCAGTACGTAAATGAATATTTACGATATCGAAGGTCATTTTCATTTTTCATTAAGAGATTATTTTCTTTTTAGATAATTGATTTGGTGTATCAATTAATTTGTATTGCATTAGTTTGTTTATACATATAAAAAAATATAACCTTACATTGATGCAAAAACAAGGTAAATATGTATTATTTTAATATTGCCATGTGTTTGCAATTGTTGTGATATGGCTGATAATATTACAACACATGAAATTGTACGCATAAAAGCCTCTTTAAGCTTTTAGTTTACCGCAATAAGGCTCAGTTACACCGGCTTAAATATGGAATATTACCGCACTTACTTTACAGTCAAATTTAGTAATATATTATCGTTAATTATTATAAAACCGTAGATTTTACCACATCAAATATTTATTAAGATCTGTCATTTTTTGTCTATTGTTTTCAGTGAGAATATTTAAACATTATAATCTAATATGTGATGAACTAAGATCATATACGATTATTCCAAGGTGTGTGTTGACTTTTGATTAAGAAGAAGTCTAGTGCGCATTTGAATGCACCAATTTCTTACGGTTTAACGAACTATATGCTCTTAGAATATCAAAAACATAGTCTATACAAGCCTTAAGAGAACGACGGAAGTTTGAATTCACTTTTACAAGTAGGCATATACTGCAATGGAACTCCTGCAATTTTAACTTCTATCTAGGGTAAGTTATATAAACGCTTAGAGTTTGACCGGTTTTCGTTCTTTATCGGCCTCTGAGGATTCATTTATGGAACCAGTTTTGAACTATGTTCGAATGTGCAAAGTGAATTCTTGCTGGTATAATGTGACGTATGGGAATGAATACTGATTTCGGATTAGCGTTTACCTAAGTGAAAGACTGGGTTTTATTGATTATCGGCTATCGATAATTCCTATCGGCGATTTAGAGGTTAAAATATGGTCTTGATTAGCATTACTTTTGTTAGTATATATTTATTTATATATTATAGCCTTATTGTATATAAGTTACATAATATGTATTTTAATCAAATAATTTTTTTAAGATGTAATTCGTTAACAACGTTTTTAATTTATTCATATTAAAGAGAGATAAATTAATGATTCTACCGATGGTTAGTATAGAACCAATGTTAACAAGACAAATGGCCTCTATTTAGTATTTATTTTAACAACTAACAATGTTTAACTATACATATTTTACCAGGAATTTACCAGAATTACGAAGCATGCTTGTAATTGATAATGTAAATATGCAAATTAATAAAAATCGTTAATTATAGAACAGCTATTTTAAATAGAGTTCTGAAAAGCAGATCATAAATATTATAAGGAAAACTAGTTTCCTTTAACAGGAAACAGATTCTTATACAATTCCCTTGAAATTAAAAGGATGGTAATGAAATGTAATTAACAACCATTTCTTATCTTTAATGAAGGTATTCCAACAATGTTTAACTTATATATACGTATTCCAAGAGAGCGTACTCCTTAAGGGCTATGGGCGGCTAGTTGTTACCTTTGCAAAAAAATATATAAGAAATGTCGACATTCCGTAAAGCCTACACATAAGCATAAGTTTTTTTTTATGTTACAGGAGGCAATCGAGCAGGCCACACTAGGAGGCTTACAAGAGAGTTGCTGGCATTTAAGAGATAGGTACGCTCTTTTCTTAATAGTTATTATTTACTAGTCTCATTAACTTTTTTTAGTAATTATGTATGGTTAAATCTTATTCTAAGTCCTGGATAAAACAGGCCTAACAACATATAAACGCCGATTGAATGACGATACCACTGTTTATTTATACATTCCAATGAACAAACAACACGACTATAAACACTAGTCGTTCCTTTTTATCTGTTGAATTGAATTTTCGAATGCGAAAGTATTATTATCTACATTTAAAGTCAGTGGATATTGAATCGAATCAACAGAAAACCAAACCAATTGATATTAAGTTTTAAAATCTATACAAAATTCATGAATAAAACGGTCTAGGCCAAAGTCTTTTATTCAACGCTTAGTCCATTTTTTGTTAGAGAACCGGATCCACACTTATTGGCATCCAACCGTTGAAATAAAAAAACAAGGAACAATGCCTAATGATTGATAATTGGGTCTTTGGTTTGCTTTTTATTCGATCCTTTTTTAGTAGTATTGAACAATCAAATAATAATTCCCATTATGATTATATTAAATATTGGACCTGAAGACTTCTCTCTCATTGTTTAGTTTATTCGACAGGTTGTTTCCATACACATTTCTTTACTCGTAAACTCAGAAATTTAAATATCGATTAGAATTTAAATTATACGTTCTAATTCAAAATATTGCCCAACTATTGTTCTTATAATACAATTTGATAATTAACTATTTCCACTTAATAATTAGTTCTAGAAGTTTAGGTATGTGAGAGACTTATATGAAACAATGTCTTGGATTAAATAGTAGTAAAATCCTGTTTACGATAAACAACAATAAATTTAGTAATAATGTGTTAAGTAAACAATGAGATAAAAATGATGAATTGGTTTTATCATTTTAAAAAGCATATTTTCAAAAATTTTCCTTGTACACATAACAAAACTGAATAAACGGGAATTTATTACATAAAACTTCACGCAGATGGCGTTGGTATACATCAACAGTGCCATTTTAAAAATATCGTTATATATGAACTTGATAAGCCTTTTCTCGCTAGAGCTATGTTAATAATGTTTTATATGCGTTTTTAAAGTGCGTTGATTTTCATTATTCATATATCAAAAGTCGTGTAAAATAATATGAAAATATAATATATACCACCTCTAGTGAAGTGCTAACCGCCGCCCATGGACACATGCAACGCTAGGAGCCTTACATGTGAGTGCCAGACATTAGGGGTACGCATTTTTCTTTTGTTGTTACATATTTTAAACAGTTATAAAAGATTAAGCTTATGGTAAAGAAGCAGTTATGCGGGAGTTATTCATTTGCTGTGTACTCGGGTAGATAATTTAATTGTTAGTTCACCCGACTCACTGTTTATCCTTTTAACAACTAGAGGAATTAGATATGAATTTGGTATCACTTACTAATGGGAATTTTATTCTGTCATTGAACAAAAACTTAATTATTGTATAGCTTTTTATTTACTTACCATTACAAATAACATTTATAGATTAGTGAGCGTAATGGACATATGCGCCGTGAGTGTCTAACAGTCAGCGACTTCACCTTTATGGTGGGCCTCCTGCTCATTTGCCCCTCTTTAAAAAAAAATCGAACAAGCCCCAAGTGTTGGTTTATATGGAAATGTGATCAAGAAAACACATAGTATTAGATTAGGTTTTTTTTTAAATTACTGAATAAACGTAAATCCCATTTCACATTTTATATTCAAAATTACAATCTGTATATCTATAATATGTAAATATAATATATAAATTGAAATAACCCCCATCCACTGTATCCTGTGTAGCATACTATAGCTAAAAATATCAAAACATCTATTAATTCATATAAAATTTGTTATATATATAACTATTTAAAAAAAAAACCGATGCGAAACACAGCGAACAATAACTCGTTAGCCTACACATTATCCAATATAAGCGACGGCGTTGAGACAGATCAAAAAGAGCGAGGCGAGACAAATAAAGGAATTGTTTAAAATGTCGACCGTAATGTACCCACCGCGGGTGCACGAATCCTGCTAACCTATAGATTTCGCATTCAAACGCCCGTCACGAAGTAATAATTTTATGGGTATAGTAAAAGAACAACTTTTGCAGCTTATTACTTAGCATGTTTTTTCGTTTGTTTTATACATTACTAGTGAACCAGGAAAACTTTTCGCCTTACGGGCAATAAATATGTCCGGGAATTGAACAATTTCTATCTATTCGGTCAATACCATACCATATGTCCGTCACCTTATTCTAAGCTACCTCTGCACAAATTCTCAGCCAAATCGGCTTAGCCGTTCTTGAGTTATAAATAGTGTTACTAACAGATTTAATATTATTATTACATTTATATTTACATTCTTATTTCAAATAAGCTACGGTTTTCCTTTACTCTAACACAATAAGTATGCGACGGACAGACAGAGTCGTTTGTGTCTATTAACGGTCTTTGAGTCCTTAAGTACTTATTGGACAAGAGACGCCGCGGGATTAATTGCTGCAATTTAGTCATGATTTTATCTTTAAAGGAAAACTATCGCTTAGTTAACTTTATGGCTTGACCATTTGACAAAGCGAATTCTTCGTTGTTTTTATATGCAGTGTATGTGAAATTCCAATTACTACAGATAAGGTGCGGTTTTTATTATCATTTGTTATTAACGCAAATATGTAAACGTGTATAATTTTAGTCACTAACTGCCATCGAAACCAATATATAATATAAATTTATTAAAATGACGTAAATTGTTATATTTGGCATATGGCATTGTTATATGGCAAATCATTGTTTGGCAAAATTACGATTATATAATTGGTAGCAGATTGAAATAAACAATGTGAAATATACTATGGCTGCATACATAGCAATAACATAAAAAAATCAAAAATGAAAAATATCTTTATTTACATAGGTGACCATGGCTAAAAATTGACTCTATATTTACTGCCAGATTCCAAATCAAGGGCGTAAAGCGGACGAGAATTGGCAAGAAACATATAACATTCTCAATGTTATATTTTATTTAACTTAAATTGTAGTCTCAAAGGACTCGATAAATTACCTGGGCCCCAGGCCCAAATATTATTCAGAGGTAAAAAGCCCACGACGTAACCTTCAGCGCTAATGATGGCTTAGTTGTATCTCGGTAAAGGTGACTATACACTATTTTCAATTTCCATTATTTCAAAATTTATTAAAAAGAATATTGCGTTATCTATCTGTTATATTTTACTAACTTGAAAAGATATGAATTTGCACGTGTCTTTTTCCTCGTGTTTGTATTATTGCATTCTACACATTTTTGAATGTACTACAAAAATACAAAGCTTATTTGATTTTGTCATCAATTAGATTGTCATTTTGACAATTGTCCGATCAGGTAACGTGTACTTCGACGACCTTATTATTTTTATTGATATAAATTTGCACTGCTGAGGTCGTCCTATACTACTTGAGTGGTTAGTGGTACAATTCGTAAATATATTAAATAACAAACATTAAATTATTATTATTGTTAAGTAAAAAAAATTAGGTGTGTGAGTAAAGTATTCTAGTTAATTACTTTTATTACTGCTTTAGCGAATTTAGCGCCATAGACAATTCTTTATTAGCTTTATCATTCGCATGGGAACAGACCATTAATTGTGATTAGCATTACTGGGTAATAATAAAAGCTCACGAGGCCCGACCTTCATTAAAACAGGTACAAGTTTTTTTCAAGTCTCCAATCTTACCTCTCATTATCCTTATAATCACTTGTCTAAGACATACTATATTCGCATTCCTGCATAATTTAAACGCTTTTATATAGAAAACTAGATTTTCGTTTCGGTGTTGTTTGAGTAAATCGTAAAAAATCCTTTTGTATTTTGTTGCAATTAAAAAGATTTTATTTATTTGGCATAGCTTAAAAAAACTCTACTACACACACAAGTCAAGTATGTGGGTAAATAACAAATATGCATTACCGAGAAACATTTAAAACTTTACTAAGTTAGTCAGTTGACCATACAACCTTACACATGTTAAATGAAGATGTAAAGACGAACACTAAAATTTTATTAAAGTTTACGAAGCTTACGCTAAGAAAGTAAATATATTTACCAGTTTTCGCTCCATTGATTATACACTTTTTTGTTGCGTGATATAATCCTTTGAGTTTTTTTTCAATAAATGGACTATGCTATACGTTCCTGACAATAACTCGCTCAACCGAGCGCAACCCAAGAGTTTCAAATGGCTTGTACGTAATAAAATATTAGCTATAGGATATTTATCGAGACTTTATTTCATAGTTAGAACTACGAGTCCTATAATTGGCATACCAAAACAAACTATGTACTATGAAACTTGAGTTTACCGATCATTATGCAGACATTTTTTAGCCTAATATTTGTTTGTGTGTAATGTATATATTAGGAAAATTACTTTTAATTAAAAACCATAGAAATTTAGCTATTAATTATATTTAAAAACACGTTAACCTGGTAAAGATATAGGATATTACTTTGTGTTAGAAGTTTAATTTTGGTTATCTTAATGAAAGATCTTGTGTAATCTGATCAGAAGTTTCAATAAAACGGCTCGCGGAGCATATTCTGCGGTTTCAACATTTTCTTACTTGTACAATTAAGGTATTTGGTAGCGAAATACTGGCTTCACAAATGCAAAATTATTAATGCGAAATTAATTATACACCAAGGCCGTGATGCCATGAAAATCATTCAACGGTTGATTTTATTGCTTTAATTAACCTACTTATATTGGCAAATTAATTATACTATAATAACATGTTTTTATCAAAAACTCCGAAACACTTAATGTACTCAACGTTTCTTTCAGTTAAGTAATATAATCTATTATAATGTATTTTATTACATAATACATAATTTTGATAACGCGTACTTTAAAAAAGTTATTAAAATCGAATCCAGTTTAGATAAACGCATTGTGCAATCATAACTCAAAACAACGGGGATTTCCAATAAACCTGCCTCTGTAAAGTCTTAACACGTGTCGGAAATATGAGTCACTATCCCCTCAATAAGGTCAAGAAAAGATAAGGGCCGATCATCTCTATAAGAAACTTCGTTCTCGATTTTATCTCAGTGGTCCAATATTCTTTAACAACTATAACTTACTAAGTGCTTATAAACTATCTTAAATGTACAATCTGCTTAGAGGCTTCGCTCAATCTTAAGCCAAGTCATGTTCTGGTCATATTGAGACTATAAATACACGGTTAATACTAGACTATATTTATTGTTTCTTGATAATTATTAACATTAGACTAAACGTTATCAGACCTACGAACTTAGATTATAATTAGAACTACGTATAAGGCGATTTAACTGTGGAAATGTTAGAGCGAGGCAATAGACCAATATACCTTATTAACTATATTATTAGGTTTTACAAGAAAAATTAAATGCATAACCTAAAAATAGCAATGTCAAGCCCATTAATAGTCTTTAAGTTTTCAATTCTATGTAACCCTAACTACTGTTAGTACAAACGAATTGAACTGCACCCAAAATTCAAATCTATTTGAAATCGAAATTCCAAAAGCTAATAATACCAATATAATTTGCAAGCAAATTCAAGTTAGCATCTAATTAAATCCAGTGAAATTGTAGCCCCCGTTGTGGGTGGGAAGAAATACTTACAATGAAATGAACCGTGGGTGTTTTGGTGTACATTTCAATGAGATTAAACAGGAAAATCGACATTACTACAATTTACATGTATTTAATTACATTTTGGATCAGTATAACTTACTGATTTTTATCATATAACAATTAATACCAAAAATAAATCAACGTGAGACGTGAATTCCCAAATCAATGTGATATTACCATTGAGTTAAGAGGAATTAACGCAATCGGTTTAGGCGACTGCTATGAATAAGATATAGCTGACACAAAGCGTCTTCTACCCTCCCTATTAAGGGGGAGTCGGAGCTTACGACTTCCGCTCAAAGACGCGGCTTTACCCCTTTCGCGTTAGATTCAAAAGCATTTCTATTTGGACGTTCGATTGTTTGAAAACTGATTTCTATATTTAAAATAACAAAAGCGCTTTGTGCACAAGTATTTTTTTAAATTTATTGGGTCGACTGTAACTTGTCAACAATACATAGATGGTTAAATCATACCGTATCGTCAATATGTTTTTATGCTATTTAACATTGAAGTGTTTGTAAAATAATTACGTAAATTTTAATTCAAAACGGTACATTTCAATAGGATAGTTGTTACATGCGGAATCGACTCGCAGTACCGCCGTAATTAAAACTCCATTATTTGTTAAGTGTCTGAAAGCTTGGTTTATTTGTTTGAATTTCACGTGAATATTTTTAAATATTCGCTTTTTAAAGTACTCCAAATATTATGTTCAATGAGCTTTATACAGCGAAATGGTATTAAGTTAATTTAAAAGTTAGCTGTTGCAATTAACCCTCTCATCGTAAATTAATTAAATGGTTAATTAGTTTATATACACTGAATAAGTTCTTACGAGTTGACTCATACTTGATCGGCGTACGGACGTCTTTAAAATATATCTGGAACGTTGTCAGGGGCGGAAATGATTGCAGTTATATTATGCAAGCAATGCTAAGGTTATACACTCCTGATATACTATTTGTTGGGCTTGCCACAAATAAATACTTTTAGAAGTTGTTAGTTCTGCGTCGATGTCAAAAAACTGAATTGTGTAGCTTTTCTGATTCCAATTTCAAAATTAATTCTTTATTCCCGTCGCGGAAAAAACGATTTATCGAGATAGTGCTGGCATTAATTAATTGATAAGACGATGAGAACAATTAAGATCAATGACTGCAATTTCAGATATACTAGTTGTCAAACTAATTGCAATTTATATCCCTTCAGTATTTCTGTACATATAGCATATTATTTATCAACAGACCCCGAAAGAAATCGATTGTTACCACCCAAAAATATTATACCAAATATTAATTTAATATTAAGAAATTATTAACTTACGAATTTTGATTCTGTCTGACACAATTTCTTACAGATAAACATAATAAGATAAACAATAGCGTTGTAAGTGTCATTGAATAATTGCCTATCACCTTGAAGCTCGATTAATACGGAGTGTCAAACCATGTCATTTTATGTCAAACCAAGAGATAGCGTAAGGCGAACAACGTGAGCACATTTTCTAAGTAATTGGCACGTGGCTGTATTAACCTTCTTTTTTGACGTTACAATCTGTCAGGCGATTCCGATATTCTTACTGGCCTAACCTTTTAAAATTGAATCTTCCGTTCAAGCCTAGATCAACCACTGTTTAGAGACTGTTAAAAATTGATTATAAGATTTCACTGTTACTGTGTTCCTTCATCGGATCAGCGCAGGTTTGAATATTATACAGGTACTGTTCAATTCAAAATGTATGAGTCATACCGATAACAATGTTTTCAAAAATCTTATATTTCAAAGGGAAATGCGGATTGTTGTTCCATTGTTTCTTTTTACCATATTTCCGTTGATGGGACCGGACGTGCAATCATCTGAGATGTCGGCGTTTTGCCAAAATGCTTCGCCGCCCGGCTACTGACCTGGCTTAGAACTGTGCACACACTGCCATTCACAGTTCACACTCACTGCTTTTACGGTTACACAGCAAATAATTATCGCCCTACTTTACAAATTGTTGTCGAGCATACATTTACGACGCAATAAAACAAACAAATTTTAATATTTTAACATTACACTCCTTTTATAATCAGTCTATAAAATCCCGCATTGCGAGTTGCTATACCGCATCTCCACACTTTTACCTTACTAACATTTTGTGATAAAAATGTTAAAGTAATGTAAAAATATGATTTTAGTTTAATGAATATACTTAGATCCAATAGGTATACCTCGACGTCGCGACGTTGCGGTTTCGTAATCAAAAATTGGACATAGTACAATGATCCTTCTTGAGCACGATATTACAATGTTCCCCTCGAGTGATCAAGCAGAAACTTTTTTGTTTGTATAAAACCTTTTTATAATAATCATGAGGCTTCATTAGTCTGTTTATACTTAAATAGCAAAATGTAAAATTAAGAATAGGAGACTGTTAGAGATTCAGATGATTTAATTAAAAACTCGATAAAATTCGCGGACAGTCTAATTGCACTGTATATATTCAAATACAAGCCTCTTTACATCATAGCGTAAAAAAAAAATCACAAAAAGACATGGCATATTACTTTAGTTAAAGTTAGTTAGTAAAAGTCAGAATTATTTATTTGATTTAATCTTGCAACTTTATATGTCTATTGTTTAATATATATTTCTATCGCCTATTTTTTACAATATTTGTGCTAAAGCCACTTAAATAGACGTTATGTTAACTTACGGTGATAACAAACCTAATTTCAACTACTGTTAAATTAACCTATTCTGTTACCAACTTCAATACGTTAAAGTGTTAGATAACAAAATATTGTCTGCATTTAAATTAGATTCGTTACTATTGTTAACAGAATGTACATGAATTATAACATGAAACAATAACATTATTGTTATACCTTTACAATACATATAACAAACAGCACCAGTCACGAGTTTCATATATGTAATTATAAGTTAATCAGTATGTTATCCAGACTTAATCGTGATGATTTCAAGTGATGTGTGGTTGGGTTTTTTATTATATATACGTTTAAAACATAGGAAGTAAAATAAAACTGATAATAAAACTGGGTCAGCCCCATGTAGATAAGCCACACATATGCTAGTCTGTATGACACCGACATTTATATATACTGAATATATAATAATTAATTTGTCCGGGGTAAAAGTGCACAGGCGCGTATTATGGAATTAAGTAGGCGCCTGGTTGTCTGTACTGGTGATCCAAGAGCCGGTGCTTTTCTCGCTCAACGTATAAGCATCGCGATACAGCGAGGAAATGCCGCCAGCGTTATGGGTACTCTGCCACTAGGTTTTCTATTTCACGTTTTATTTACATGAGTTTAATATTAATAATGTTTATGTTAATTTGTTAAGTATTGTGAAAAAAGAACTAGACTATACATAAATGTAATAAATATCCGTTAAGAAAAACAGTTCAAGCGTACGCTTCTTAACAGTTACGTTGTGCATTCGATTGCAGCTGGATTGATTTTGTATATGTGCGCAATTAACACTTGCGCCCACAGTGAAAGCAAACATCGTCAGGAAACCGGCATGTCTAATGCGTCCAGTACGGAATACTGATCATTTACTCGTCCATAAACAAATCAATGATCAAACAATAGGGATGTAACGCCACCGGTTAGTTATCATCTATCTCTAGCCATAAACAAATGAAAAACGTTTCAAGTACACGTTATCCCAACGGTGCATGCGCTGCATTTAAAAATATATATTATCATGTTCTGAATCCTATAAACTGCATTAATTGCATATTATAATTAGCACCAAGTCTTAGTAAGATGTGTTATAGATAGCAGTGATATTTGATAACAACATATACATTGATTATGTGTTACTTAGGTCTTTGCTTTGATAGAAATGTTACATGGTTGCGACGTTAATACGACGTAAGGGTGAATATTGGTTTTAATTGGTTTTTACACACATCATTCAGGTGAAACATTAAATTAATTCTGCAACATTCAATTATTCGTTATCCGTCGGTAAAATGGAAACCTGGCTTTAGACAACGTCACGTCAATAACTATTATGTTATCGAAAACATGCAGTGAATAGCTGTCTAGGGTTGTCGGTAATATTGTTATAATCAGGATACTTACACATAATTCGATAATAAACGGTATCAATGTGGTTTTAACAATCGTGAAGTTTTTATGCAATAAGTTAACGCTTTGTATGAGAAGCACATGGAAATTGAAAAATCTTTACATTTTCAAGGATTTTATAATCGTTAAACGTACGTACCATTTTATATTTATCAATTTAAGTGTCGTTCTGTTGTTATGTATTTGCCAAGATAAATAAATAAGATAAATTTAAAAAAAAAACATGAACTAACAATTAATAATTAACTTTATAGATGTAATGCTTTGGGAGCGCGGCCGATTATAAAAAGATAAATTAATCAAAGGAGGTTTTAACAGATAAAAAATAAAGACGTCTTAAGTAAACTAAACGGATAGTGGTTTGTCGTCCTACATCATGATGTACACGTACCAAGTACCAGCCCTAAATGTAAGTGACATTGGCGCTTTGAGCGCTGCTTTCAGCTCAACGAAGCGGCAACACTATTCTCATCCTGTCACCTACTACGTATTAATATCATTATATTAAGCTTTTTCCGTATACCTCATATCCGACTTAATTGAAAATCTCAGCCGATATTAAACAAAAAAGCCTCGTCCGTTTTAATTACTTTTTTTAAAGGTTTATTACAAAGCATTAACTGTATATAGATTTTTTGTCTCTTATCATAACAGTGTATATACAGTTGGGCAGAGAGAAACAAATATATGTTTCAGGCCAAACAATACACTTACTGCGTATGGCTAAACAGTCAATTGTCAAACTATTAATGAAATATAATTCATTTAATTAATTATTTGTGTACTATCTACAAATTGCCATAGTATGTATTTATATTCGCTCTGCGGGTAACATAAAAATATACAATATGTAACTAACTAATTTTGAGTAATCAATTTTATACTTTAATTTTAAACACACAAAGTCCAAATTAAGTCACTTTCCCGTAGCGCGTACTAAAAACAGAATCCAGTGAACCATAGAGTAACGATAGATGCGTTTGTTTTCAAATCCAATAAACAGTCGTAAAGGCTATACCAGAAAAAACTAAAGCTGATTTATGTTAAAACAAACATAAACATATTCTCAGAACGGTACAATATACATAATTTCAACAAATTAATCACATATTAAAGTTAATATTGTAATTCATTAGTTTACATAAAATGTGTTTTATACACACTGTAGTTAAATGTCAACGAATATAGTGACATGACCACGGTTGTTAATCGAACTTCAAGACGTCATTATTAAAATTGAATTATAATTTAATTTTAAATTAATGTATTTTTATTAATTTCACATACATCGTATCAGTAGTGTACGTCAATAATTTTCTTATTACATCGAATGCTATGAAGGTTCCAAAATAAGCCGGTCTGAGAAGACAACAGACTCAGCTGTAATTATGTTTTATTTGTATAAAATTACGAAAAGCGGTAGTGGTAGTCATGGATTGAAGTAGCGGAAATCAATAAGCAAAAACATTATTTACCAATGACTTTAACTAATTGTCTTTTGTCGGTAGACAAATTTTCTAATTGCACGTAATTCTCTTATTTTATGTCCACCTCAATCCCTCACAATAAAACAAAACTTCTACTCGAGAAATTTGCGAGAAAATTCCGTGAATGATTAAACAAATATTCAACGTCAAAGCAAACGCACCTAATACGATGAAGACAAATATTTACTTACCAACATTATAAAGGCCTCTCTCAATAAAAGTTTGAAGAGGTGAATGCCGTGTACAAAAATAGTCACCGAAACAGATTTAAAACGGTTGTCACTTAAAATAAATAACTCTGTCCCTTTATATTTCCTCTTACTTAAATAAACACTTCGCTCATTAGTATAGCAACAGTACTCAGAGTCTTTCGTTATTTGTTAACGGGTAGTTTATTTAGGGGTAAAAATTGTTTTTTTTTACTTTAATTGTTCTTTATTTATTGTTAAAATTATTCATCCACGATTATTACATGAATCCGGGGACTGGTGAAAACGTAGATATTTTTACGTAGTTATAAATAAAATGTTGTTATAAGAGCAAATTTGTTTTATTAATACGTTTTTAAACTACAATCAAAATTAGTTGAAAGCGATGTCGTATTTATACACGTACTTTTTGTTCGTGTTATGAAGTCGAAAACGTGGGCGGTGACTTTTAATGGTACGTTTCCTCAAATCTCGTTACATGAGTTTGCATCGTATGCATTCATCTCAAAAATAGCTCACTAAATTTATCTCAGTACATTGCCAGTCGTGAGACATAGGGTTGTTGGTAAGGACTAAATATTTTAGTTACAAAGACGCCATTAGTGCAGTGGTTACCGTGCCGGACTACCAATCAGAAGGTAACGGGTTTGATTTGCTGAACAGCAAACAATTATGTGATTATTTATTGACATTTATTATGTGTGTATCCTGTTTGCATGTGTGGTAATATATATTCAGCTAGCATACAATCGGTACAGATCATAAATGCAATATAACCCTATTACGGTAAATAATTTTACGCCTTTAAACTTTATTTTATCTGTTCTGACAACCCTATGGCGTTCCATGTTCCCTTATATGACAGAATGATGTTCAGTCACTCTTCATTGTGGCTTGAATGGCTGTGAGAGCTTATTTTCAGACAATTTAGTTACACGCTCGTGTGATATAGCTAAAGTGCAGATTTATATATGAAAACTAATAATTAATTTGCTACATTTATGACCATATTTAAAAAATACCATACGTACGACTAAGTACAATTAACAAAAACAACCATGTCCTGTTTTAATTTAAAAAGTGAAAATATTTATAAATAAATAATGTTTTTTTAATGTTAAATACATTTATCTAATACTATGAGGAGCGTTATTGACTATTCAATTTAAAATTAAACCTAATATAGTAATAACATAGATCTTCATAAGATACGGTTTTGATCATTATACTTATATCTTATTAGTGCTATCACTAAGTCATTATTATTTCAATCTAATGAAAAAATATCGTAAAAAAGTAGTCTCTGTGTGAAAAAGGCAAATTAATTCGTCAACCCATCACTCACATACGCATTGACTCTGTATATTAATAAACTACAACACGGGTGGTCCAGCAATGAATACGTTTAGTAACCTATTTAATATTCTCGATTGGACCGTTTCGAGACCACAGAGACCTAAAAACATTGGCAAAGACAGTTAGTACGCATTATATTTTTACGTGTGTTTCAATTTTAATCGGTTTTAGCTAAAAAATTTAGACACTAAACTAGCTTCTACAACATTTTTAACAGATATAATATCAATTGTTTGGTCTTCTGAACCAATCATTTCCTTGACATAAATAAAAATGAATAAGTAATAACACTTCTATACAAGTACAAGATATATTTTAGGAACTTTTAAATTTTAAACTGAATGATGAATTTAAGTACTTGACATTTGGAATACTAACAATTCCATTGTTTTATTTAGTCAATTGTATACGTGTGTAGTTGTACCAATCGACGATGACATTTTACCAACACGATTCCAAGTCGATTGGTTACTAATTGATATATATACCTCGTATAAAAAATATAAAACCTTCTTCTAGGATAGGCTATAGAGAGATATGAATTAACTAACATATATTTTACCTTTATCTATTGAGAGGTATCATACATTTAAATTATTTAAAAAGGTAAAAACATTTAAAAAAAAGTCTTGATTCTAGTTTGAAAATTTTGAGCTCAGTATTATAGCGTACCGCTCTATAGAGCGGTTTTGAGATTATTTTACCAGTGCAATCAGTCAACCCCCTTCCTAGTGGGAGTGTCAAACTGTTGCCTTCGGGCTTCAGTCGAATGGGCAGGCACGACCGGGGCAGTACCACTGTCTTACTGAAGACCGGCGTGAAGCGGTACAATGGGCTTTACCTGTTGTATTTGCGTTTCGTCCGGTGATTGAGATTCCCGGAGCCCATCCCTCTTCCCCTACCCAAATTAAATAATGAAGGTGCAGAACAAAAAGAAACTACCCCAGGGAGGTACCACTCGTGTCAGCGGTGGAGAATCCTCCTCTGGGCGTCCACCAACGGGAAGTTCAACACCCGCTGATGGCCGCACAGGCTGCCCTTCGTACTCTGGGGGGGGCAACTCTGCGCTACAAAAAAAACACCGCTCTCGGGGCAAACAGGGCAAAATTTCCAAGGCGTCCCCCATCTCACTCACTGTGGATTTCTCAAACATTAGGGGGCTCAACTCCAACATCAACGCAGTCCACCACCATCTAGAGACTGCGAAGCCGGCCTTGCTCTTCCTTACTGAGACCCAGATATCCTCTCCGGCTGATACTTCCTACCTCTCCTACCCGGGGTATAAATTGGAACATTCCTTTGTGCCGCGGGCGGGAGTTTGCGTGTACGTCAGGGAGGATGTCTGCTCTCGGCGCCTCGGGACGCTTGAAGGCGTGGACCTATCTAGCCTATGGTTACGCGTAGACTGCGATGACCATCCGCGATTCTACGCCTGCTTGTATAGGTCCCATAGTGGAAATTCCGAAACTGACCGACTCATCGAGCACATTCAAATGGCGACAGATTCCTTGCTCGAAAGGGTTCCAACCGCTGAAATCGTGATACTTGGCGACTTCAATGCCCACCATGCCGAGTGGCTTGGCTCTGAAACCACCGATCACGCGGGCAGATCCTTTCACGACTTAGCCTTGGCATATGATCTGACACAAATGGTCCCTGCGATTACGCGAATACCAGATGTGGAGGGTCATAAACCTTCTTTGTTGGACCTTCTGCTGACTTCACATCCGGAGAACTACCAAGTCTCCATCGACCCTCCTTTGGGTTCGTCGGACCATTGCGTGGTCCGGAGTAGAGTGCCAACCACGCGCCCTCCACGGCCTCGCTTTGAGGGCTGTCGTCGCGTGTGGCATTACAAGTCAGCAGATTGGGATGGGATGCGGTCCTTCTATGCATCCTACCCTTGGGGGCTGTTATGCTTTTCGTCGGATTCTCCAGATGTCACCGCTGACTCTGTCGCCGAGGTGGTGCTGCAAGGCATGGAACTCTTTATTCCATTCTCTGCAGTGCCGATCGGTGGCAAGTCTCAGCCCTGGTTTAAACGCTCCTGTATGGCGGCTTCACGTCGAAAACGAGAATGCTTTCGAGCCTGGGCAGACGCGGTGTCATCTCGCGGCTTAGAGTCCGCCGAACTTAAAAAAGCATATAACTCAGCGTCTAGGTTTTTAAAACGAGAGATTGCCAAGTCAAAGTCAGAGCACATTGCCAGTTTTGGTGAGAGATTAGCTCGCCTTCCATCTGGGACTCGTGCGTTCTGGTCTCTGGCCAAAGCTGTCCAAGGGAATTTCTGTCAGCCGTCCATTCCATCTTTGCGTGGGAGGGGTGACTCGCTGGCCCATACTGCGAAAGAGAAGGCTGATCTTTTAGGCACCCTCTTTGCGTCAAACTCGACTTTGGATGACCATGGTAAACCACCACCGTTAATCCCGCGGTGTGATACTTCCATGCCGGAAATTGCATTCCGGATCCGAGCGGTCCGCAAGGCTTTATTCTCCTTGGACGTCCATAAGTCGAGCGGGCCTGATGGCATCCCTCCGATAGTTCTGCGCACTTGTGCTCCTGAGTTGGCTCCGGTCCTAACGCGTCTCTTCCGGTTCTCATACTCACTCGGCATCGTCCCATACGGATGGAAGATCGCTTCAGTACACCCGATCCCTAAAAAAGGCGATCGCTCCGATCCGTCAAACTATCGCCCAATAGCCATAACTTCCTTGTTCTCCAAAATAATGGAATCCAGCATCAATTGCCAGCTCTTGAAGTATCTAGAGGGCCACCACTTGATTAGCGATAGCCAGTATGGCTTCCGGCGTGGTCGGTCAGCGGGTGACCTTCTAGTATACCTAACTCATAGATGGGCGGAGGCAATAGAGTCCAAGGGGGAGGCACTGGCAGTTAGTCTTGACATAGCGAAAGCCTTTGACCGGGTGTGGCATAGAGCACTTCTTTCAAAGCTTCCTGCGTATGGGTTGCCCGAGAAATTGTGCAATTGGATCTCCAGCTTCCTGGCTGATAGGAGCATTAAGGTCGTTATCGACGGAGCTTGTTCCGACCTCAAACCTGTGAATGCCGGGGTCCCACAAGGCTGTGTCTTATCTCCGACCCTCTTTCTTCTGCATATCAATGATCTGCTGCAGCATAGCAGTATTCATTGCTATGCGGACGATAGTACTGGAGATGCATTATACACAGGCCGCGCAAATATTTCTCGGGCTGATGTCGATCAGTTCCGGAACAAACTTGTGTCTGAAGTCGAGACCCAACTAAGTGTAGCCTCGGACTGGGGACGACTTAACCTAGTCCAATTCAACCCCAAAAAGACACAAGTTTGCGCGTTTTCCACTAAAAAAACACCCTTTGTCGCTACTCCTCTCTTTGAAGACACCCTCCTTAAAGCCTCAGCCAGCATCGGAATACTGGGCGTCGACATATCGGACAATGTTCAGTTTCGCGGTCATCTGGAAGAAAAGGCTAAACTTGCCTCTAAAAAGCTTGGTGTGCTCAGTAGGGCGAGACGATACTTCACTCCGGGCCACCGCTTGCAACTTTATAAAGCGCAAATTCGGCCCCACATGGAATATTGTTCTCACCTCTGGGCGGGAGCCCCCCAGTACCAGCTCCTTCCTCTTGATCGCATTCAACGTAGAGCGGTTCGATTAGTCGCTGACCAGTCACTCTCCGACCGGCTTGATCCTTTGGCGCTGCGTAGAGATGTTGGATCTCTCAGCATCTTCTATCGCATTTACCATGGGGTGTGTTCGGAGGAGTTGTTCGGATTAATACCTGCAGCTAAATTTCATCTTCGGACATCAAGGCAGAATGCGAAATTCCACCCGTATCACCTTGATGTCTGTCGTTCCACCACTGCGCGTTTCGTAAGACACTTCTTACCACGCACCACCACGTTATGGAACAAGCTGCCCGCCACGGTATTTCCGAACCACTACGACTTAGGGTCCTTCAAGAAAAAAGCGTATAAATCCCTAAAAGGCCGGCAACGCACTCATGAGCTCCCAGCCACTTGAGTGTCCATGGGCGGCGACTTCACCTTTATGGTGGGCCTCCTGCTCGTTTGCCCCCTCTTCTATAAAAAAAAAAAAAAAAAAAAGAATCCAAAGGTAACCTTGCAAGTATTTTCCTTATTAAAATATTGAAGCCCACTTTAGTCTATATTATATACAGCTATCAGCGGTTTATATCTGATTATTTTCATCATGAAAAAGGTTGGGAGTAAGCCTTGGCCATGCTCCAAAAATGATCATCACCAAAAAAACAACCAAGCTGAGAATCTTGTTTGCTTATTAGTCGTAGACGTTTAGCTTTAAGACGATGTACCTTAAAAAAAGTATGAAAAGATTTGACTTTATCCCGATCAGATAATAAATAAGCAAGGTTAAAAAGTCATATACAAATATAATGATTTGAACACTTTTGACTAGAGAATTTTCACATCTAAATAAATAAACAACACACAAAAGATGATGAAAATTCAGAATAAAATCCAACTTGCATGAAGCAAAATACATTCTCTCGTTATGATCTCCAAGACTCCGTAAATTTCACTAACAAGGTGCCCTTGCAAGTTTTTTTATGGTTTGCTTATAACCTGGGACTTAAATAAATTTCGATAAATATGCCTAACTAATTAATGCCATATTAAAAATTCACAGGTCGTCAAATATCGCATTAATAATAACAAAAAACTCAAAATTACACAAAAGCGATCGTTACGGTAAAATATTTAATATTTTTGATGTACGTAGGATGTAGGTATTATAACTTCCATCTAACATGTGTCGATTTTGGTTTAATACTCTCATACTACGTAAATAATATCGTTGATATTATGTACTAAATAATGTTTGTCAAAGCTTTATAATTTGTATACTATCTTACTTCCTGTATAGATAAACAAGGTTTGAGTACTTTGGTGGATTTTAAAAGGTCACCGTTACTTTACACAATTGCAAAATCATGCTCAATCAATCTATGATTATTTAATTATGTGAGACGCTATAATACTAATTAGCCACGTTGTATGTTAGATAAAGAACATAAAGTCTGCTATAATAGGGTAATAGCTAACCGTGCGAAGTCTAGACCACTCACTCGGTGGAAAGCGACTTATCCACTCCACTTCAGTAATAATTACCTAAATCACCCCTAACATTAGCGTTTTAATGAAATGCAAAGCTTAAAACGCATATATTTTCCTTATTTATGTCTAGTCAATCGTATTATAGCAATCCGATGTTCGTTTATTTTACAAAAAACGAGAATCCTTTTAAAGCAATTATTATTTGAAGAGCTGTTTGAAAAATTGGTGTATTAGATTAATAGAAAAATCAACATACCTCTCCAAAATTGATGAAGCCGTAATCTGCAGCCACAGCATCCGCAGCCTCCTTGCCTCCAGGCACGTGCACAGCCCATGTCGACGTATAGTGGGCCCAGGCAACACGAGCTAATACCAAAACGGCCAATATGGCCAGGCGCGCCATCGCACACAGATACACTCACTAACTAGTACTTTGCATTGCACACAAACATTAAACTAGTGAATGTCAATGTCAAACTTGACGTCTAATATAAAAAAGGTGTGTAAATTGCCACTGGCCTAGTGTGCATAAAATGAAAAATTGTACTGCAGTAAGTGGTTGATTACACGTATCAATCAGTTTTATCTGCTTTGATAAAAAATTAAAGATGCTATCTATGTAAAATATAGAAGTGTATGTTTTTGTATTTTATTGGAATATTCTAGAAAAAAATATCGTTGAATTATGACACAGTTTTAAATTAGTATATTAATTAGTACAACCTTCAATTAATATTCAGGATACGTTTAATTAAATATTAATAACACAGAACCCTTACCAATGATAGAAAATAGCTATAAATAAATGTCGTGAAATCTGAACGAATTAATGAAATCATAACTATTAAGTTTACTTTTTGTTATAAAAACAGCAAAGTTTATAATATCGGTTTAATGGTACGAGTTTGTTTTATTACAACACGTTTTTAGATTAGATAATATTGGAATATATGGTTAGCTATCATCCGATTCTTTGAATTATTACTCGTATTTATTTATTTCATATTGTTAAAACTATGAATTTATTCACTTAACCAAATCACGGATATCATTATAAAAATTATGCCTACAAAAAGACAACCAGGAAAATCATAAAAGACCCAATTCTTCCGATGACATATAAAGGCTGTACAGATTGATTGTAAGATTATCCTTATTTCCCGGGTCTGTAGATGTCAGGAGGAAATGTCTACTCACTCTACTCGTTATGTCACGCTTTGAAGTCTACAAATAGGTCAAGTAGAAAGCAAGGACACACATAAACCCTATTAAGGGCTTTTCTGTGATTGCCAATTAAATGCTAATTGATATTTCATTATCAATGTGACTGAGGTGGATCTAACGGGATCATTTAGAAATTTGACCTCATTAAGAATGTACTTTCTGTTAAGGTATGGGTCTATTTTCCATTGCATATCCGATGTTTCAAACGAAAGCTCGGGAACAAAATTATAAGTAAATATTATATCTACATGAACCACGTAAAATTTAATATCATTGTCGGTACAAAGTCAATTCACGCTTCAGTATTTGTAGTCGGTTAAAGTATTTTTTAATACTTCGATCTCCTGGTAAGGACTTTATTACCTAAACGGTCCATACAACGTTTATAATGTATAACCAAATACTAATTATTATGCACATCGCTTCGTAGTTATTACTATCAATTTCACTTATGTATTGCTATATACTTCCTGCTTTTGCCCTACAACGATTATAAGTGCACATGATTGTTTACGTATAACTGGTGCATATTTATGTTTTTTATACTTTCGTATTTAAAAACATTAACGAGGATAGTTCAACAACACCAACTCAGTACTTTTCAATGTCAACAAATTAAATTTAAACTATAAAATTTCTTACGTTTGAATTTTGATCGAATATTTTGACAATTTAAAAACATAACGAAAATTTATCCTCGAATAGGTAAACAAATATCATGTAAGGTAATGCATGGTATTGATTTAAAAAAATGGGCTATTCAATATTTAAACGTATGGACATATTTGTTTTATTCGTAAGCAAATTGTGATTAAGTATTAGTTTGTCAAAGTTAAGACATATCTTATCTACGTCCATTGACTCGCTTTGTAAACAATATGTTTTTGTGACTAATGATTATTTATCTTACGAAGGTATACTTGTGTGGAATTTGATGGTAAGGACTAAGAATCCGTTTTCTGTACAAGACAATACTAGACGGTGCGAGGCGCCGCTATGACGAGCATTCACCTCTCGCATCCCGTCTGAATCTTTTAGGCCAGTGGAAAAAACAAAACCACTTACAAATATATTAGATTATACACTTCGTAACACAGTACACTACTGTCATTATAAGACCACAATACAACTGTCAAATGACGCGTGAATATTGACACTGGGCAACAGAAAATACACCCGCCGCGCACAAACGCAAGATGCTGACTGGCTCGTTTTCGTTTCGTTTCACTTTGCTCTCGCCAAATCGTCGCGATTGGACGACATATGCCAATGTTGCCATTTTCACAATTTATATACAATTAGTACTTGGAAACTTATATGTATCATATAAAGCTTTCAGTATTTTCTAAATTTTTATTTTGACATAAGTTTTTTTTTAGTTTTATATTTCAATAAGAATTCATTGTATTATGTACTTATTTGTGTACCATGATGTTTCGCAGTCTAATTATATAGATAATTATGTGGCTAAATGAATAAATTCGCATTTATATACAATGAACACGATCTGCTTAAATGTTTGTGTGTCTCTTTTAAACTCCTAAATTAGTCTGCTTTTCGAGAAATTCAGTGTATGATTTTTCAATAAGTGATATACAACTTGTACGGACTCTTAAGCACTTTAAAATTGTGCGCAAGTTACACTTATGTGACAATCATATTATTAACTTTATTTTATTGACACATAACTTTTTATTATTGACAAAAATAAACAAAGTTAATAATTAAATTAACCTTACCTTAACTTTGAGCCCAAAAAGAGCAATTACAAGAAAAATTCTTAAGTCTTACACATAAAACGTTACTTAATACTTATTTTTTAAAACATTTTAGTTTCTTTATTTTCGCTATTTATCACCATTTAACTTGGCTTGACCTGAATTTTAATTAATTATCTTGACTTGTAGTGATAATACGATATAAATGGTATTTTTATTACCACATATATAATATATGTGTTGACATTAATACTTTAAATCTAAATAGGTTATAAATTACCTTCTATTTCTGATGTAAATAACGAAGTATTTATTTATTGACAAGCCTACCTACCTAACCACATTTTTTTATATTGAGATCTTTACAAACATTGATGTTTGATCGTTATGTAGGTAGACCACAGATTCTGATTCCGTTTTTGTTTAATGGTGTATTTTTCCAATAGGCAACTTCTGATTCACCGGATATATTGACAAGATATGAATAGCTTACCCGCGTTGTTTTCCTTTATTGAACACGAGAGCAATTTTTTCCGATCTTAACATACAAAATATTTACCCAATGGATTATTTTACAAAGTATTATTAGTAGTATTGTATGTAGCATGGATAATATTTTGCCTGATTTAAATAATCCAAATACTAAAAGTGTCCATCATCTATCGATTTATTTTGTAAGGCTTTGCGTAGTCTTATTTAGGTACTTTTTATACCAACTAATTTATACCAACTTAAGTCATGCATGAGACTTGCAAGTTAATAATTATAAAAACGTTATTGGTTTTTTTATTAGGAAGCATGTTAGTACCCACAATTTTTAAATCATAAATGTATGGATAAAAAAACAACAAACAGCCCGTTTGATATTCTGATATTTCGACATACATTTAGTACTTCTCTTATAAAAAATCAAAATCCAATTACTTATTTAACCTTAACGTATCGTGTAAGTGGTTGATTAATATTTAGAATTATTTTTTTAAGTTGACTACCGTTCAGTAAATTTAAATGACTTAAACCCTATACTGTTTGAAGATTATACTATAGTTATTAGAATTAAATGTTTATTTCATTGCTCATATCATAATTTCATAACTTGCAACAGTTTATGTCGAAAAGCGCCATCTATGCCACAATTATAAATTATCACAAACGTTTTAACATAACACATCTGATTGAATCAACAGGAAAATATAGATGGCGTTAAAAAGCATTAAAAAGTCAAACATAAGTTTAGAAAGGCATAACAACTTTTGTATCAATAATTTAAATTTTTGCTAATTAGAATTAAGAAATTAGAATCATTCATACTAAATAAAATTGTATTTACTAAAAAATCTGCATACAAACCTGGTAACAAGAAATACACTAGATGGCAGTTTTATTTCTGGAATCATTTATATTTTAACCAATTGGAAGTTCTTAACCTGCTTTATTAATCAGAGTCCACCAATAACATTACGAAATGTGTCGAACATCCATGCCGAATGACGTCATTATTTCCACGTTGGAAGCTGTCAAATTGTCAGACATGTTTTGTAAGTTTTATTTACTGAAATTGCTCCAGCATGTTTTTTGAAACAAATAATAGCAATATTTCTTATATCTAAAAGTGAACAATAATAATAATTTATCCAAATAAGTGCGTGTTGAAAAGTTATATGATTTATGTAATGATGACCTCTAATTGGAATAATTGCAATCATGACTCTTGTTAACGATGATATGGATAAAATGTGGGAATCTCTATCCAAGAATGATCAGGAAGTTCATTTAGGAGAATATAATAAACTGGACATCTCGCATAGTATGGTATGTATGTAATACTTTAAATTTGAGGCAAGTCGTTATCACAACTGATAACGTAATAGGTATTATTATTACAAAGCAAGCCAAATTGTGAACAATAGGGAAATGTATTAGGTGAAAGGAAGCGAGTGAATTTTATGACGCTCGCTGAAGCAATGAATTTTTGAATGGTGTAACTCGTAGAACTGCTTTCATGAGCTTATGCCCCTACTTTTACCGTTACCCGCTCATTTTGTTATTGGATTGGACGTGGCTAGCGCGCCGGCACATTTTATTGACAATTCCACGGGATTCCTTATCTAATTAGTGTTAAACGCGCGTCAGTATTTTGAATTTTCCTCGTCAGTATATCTCTCACCGAGCGTGATTGTGATCGTGTGTTAAACCGGCGTGACAAAACACAAACAAGTTATAGTTGTATTGGTTTGCCAGCAAGGCACCATGCGGTTGCTTTTTCCATATGCCAGTTAATTAATTACTTTTCTTATAATTAATAACTGAATAGGTGTTTGTACTGGAGTGGTTCTTAAAAGTGTGTACTTTCTTATTTTAAATATTAAGTGGTATATTTTGAGTTGTTTGGATTGAATGAGTTGACAGATACTCATGCCTATCTAGGAAGATGGATAAGAAACTAGATCTTTTATCCCTGCTAGAGGTTTGTTTAGTTTGTCTGCCTTTTAAAATATTTAAAAAATATATCATATCAAATATATCAATATAATAGTTTTAGCCTGATTGAAAATTTTCAAGAATAATAATATAATATGTGCTTATAAAGCTTACATTGCTAATTAATATAGTGGCTATAATTTTATTTCCAGTATAATTTGTGTGTAAACAGTTACATAAATATAGATAATCATGTATTAAATCTAGGAGAAAGCATGTTTGATCTTTTCAACCAATTAATGCATAACAGCATTTTAATATCATCATAATATATTGAATCTGTGATTTTTTTGAAAGGATTACATATTATTACCCCATTATAAAATTCGGAATTAATATTGTTGTAGTTATGAGTATTTTTTTGCATATTAAAATTCAATTGCATATAATGCACTACCTTTCACTTTATCTTAAGTAAAAGTTAAATGAAAGTAAGTTTCATAATGTAAAGTAAAAGGTAGCCTGAATATTACAGTTTCATAAATTGGCTTATAATTATAATTAATGTATATTATTCCAACTTACTAATTGTACCTCGTTAGCATTAAGTGTTTAATAATCATCAAATAATGTAGTCATTAGTTATTATTAGCTTAATCCCTTTAAATATTCCCTATTTTATTTAGTAATAATAATTTTTATAGCTCAGTTTCCCAGACTTACAGAAAATATACTCTTTATATATTTATTATTGTATGTTGAATATACTGTTAACAAATTTGGCCTTATCAGACAAAAGTGGACCCAAAGTTGTATATATATATATATATATATATATATATATATATATATTTATTATGTAAGAAATAAAAGATCTTTTATCTTTAATTTAATTTTAAGCCTTATCTATCTTTAGACTCTATTTTATAAGGTAGATTTTTCAACTAAAATCCTAAACCATAAAGCATTCAGTTGATATAGACATAATATATTTAAATATCTCATTGTCTAACTCTTTTTGTTAAAAATATAATCCTCTTGCAGTCTGACTCATGGCAGACAACAGCAGACGACTTTCTGGAGAACATATTTTCTCTGGAACAGGGTTCATTGGATTTCTTGGATAACTCTATACCAGATTTCAACTTGTGTCCTAACGAGCCTGAAGTTAATGGACTCAGTAGTTCCAGTTCGGATAGTGGAGTTTCATCAGATCAAACTGAATTGTAAGTACATACTTAATAATACTTAATTTAATCCATAAAGCTGAATAATTTAAATGATTTCCCGTTTTATTTAGAAAAGCTAAGTTGGCCTAACTTAAATCAAAGGTTAAATTTATGTTGCAAAGAGATGCGACTGGTTAGACATACTAGTAACAATTTAGATATAATATATTTTGAAAATGACTTAATTTGCATGTTGGTCTAGTTATTAGACCACCATATCAACCAAAAAATATTTGAATGTTACTTGCACTCAGCACAAAGAATTCTTTAGAATATCAAACAAAACTCAAGAAACACAAGTCCAAAACCACTAGATATAAAATCAATTAGTTTTCTAAGATATCTTGTGTTCACATGCAACATACATTATAATATGTATGTCTTTAATTTAAAACAATGCAATTAATATGTCAGCAATCTGATTGTGTTTCAAGATGTCTCAAATGCTGACAGATATGGATTGCTTAATGTTTTTCTTATTGAATTATTTATTTAATTTGTTTATGTAAGAATTGTTTTTCTTTTAACTAGAACATATTAACTCGTTTCATGTATGATAATACATGTAATCAATGCACTGATAACACTTTGAAGTTTATAAAAGATAAGTGTCTCTTAGTGGAAATATAGTTTCTTCGCAAATAAAAAAATTATACGAGAACGCTTAAAGTGTTAAAGTACTATTTAAAAGTTAATAAGATCTACAGATCATCAGTGTTATATTTTATGCACAGAGCTAATGATAATGTTATAATGATTTAACCCCATATGCAATGGCTCTTAAACATAGATGTAACATGCCAATATAATCAACCTCAGATAATATAACCTTCACTCGCAACTTAGTTTGACTATAGACTTAAATGTAGGTATGCAAATATTATGTCGCTGTTATTTTTAGGGTTTCTTTACCACAGAAGATCATTTTGTCCATCTGTATATCAAGATTAAATTTCGGGAACGCGTGCAGATTACGAGTTGTATTTTAGATACTATATACCCTTAAAGCTGAACTAACTGAATAAGCTAGGCACTCGAACAAATAAGGCTCTAGTATCCGCTTGTTTATTCCCACAAATTTATAACGTAATGTGTATTCCTACACACGCGTGTCCTCTAAATTGAAAGTTTACTTTTGAGTAAGCTGCATGCTGTTGCCAAACGGCATATACGACTGCTTCCAGCTTCTAATTGAGAACGTCAAATGATGCAGTAGATTCATCTTGAGCTTTGGACCAGTTTTAATGGTGTGCCTTCTGTTCGTTTGTCTCGTCTTCAAAAAAAAACAAAAATCGTACCTACGTTTACGTACATTGCCATTTTGCTTTAGAGCGAAAGAAATCTAAAATACAGTATTCCTTCCAAAAAAATATCGCAATATATCTACACAGTATAACGAAACGGTCACATGTATTTTCATATGCTTTGTTGCATTTCGTTAAGGTATTGAAATTTAAATAGCACCTGTCCATATGAATATCGATGATTCATTTGGAATTATAATGTAAGCTAACGGAACTTCGGTAACGATTCGTCAACAATAAAATGTTGGCTAACTTTTCTACCCACACTTTAATAACGCTTAGACACGGCGAGACTTTGAAGTTAATGTTCGAGTAGTTTTTGTTGTTAGTTTTGATAAAAGTATTTATAACGTGATGAATTAATTCATGTATCGTTTGCAGATAATGTTATAGTAATTACCACATTTTTGTTAAGGCGACTGAAGATTTTATTGTTATTAAGAACTTAATCAAATGGTTTTTTTGCCGATTCGTTCTTTACATAATATACTGCACTTGTTCATATGTATATATATTTTTTTATTTATTTTTCCTGTTTGTGTTTTTTTGTTGTTGTCTATTTTCGATGGTATGTTTTGACCTTTTTTGTTGATCTATTTTTGTTATATAAGCTTTTTGGAATAAGCTGTATAGGTTTAAGAAATAAAAAATAAAATAAAAATACGTTAACTACATAAAAAGTGTTTATCTTGTGTAAATAATCAACGTTTTAGTCAAGCGTTGATACACTTTTCCAAAAGCACACGATCTTTTACCTTACCGCACAAATTCGTAAAGAAATTACTTTTCGATCCGATCAAGTTATATGTTTTATTTAAGCTTGAATAACTTTTTTGACGAATTATCAGTTATGGTCTAGTTTCCTTAATAGATATAACCGGTAGTTGACAATCCTATGACGACTTTATTGCGAAAGTAGCGTTCCGCTGAACCGAATTATTTTCGTAGTTTTCAGACGTATGATCTTTTGATAGCGATACTTAGCCAATCAATAAATATGAATTGATGTAATTATTCATAATTAAATTATTAAACTGAACATTTTGGGTAAACTGGATATCCATATTAATTTTTAAAATTTATAAAAGTTTTAACATTTAAAATCCCAAGTCAAATTATAGACACACCCTTGACTGCTTTTACTAATAAGTATGCAACATGTTTATTGTCTGACTGTATAAAAATATAATCGAGGTCACATTTTATCTTGACTTGTTCCTATCAGTTTTATCATATATCCTTTTCGTCACCTTGCCACATTATTTTTAAATAGGGCGTTGGGGGTACATCCGTGCCAGTTCTATTAAGACAATTTTAAGGAATCGTTCCTTAATCAATTAGATGCCCATACTAAATTTGCGTTTCTTTGCTACGTTACGGACACGACGTTCAAACATTTAGGTCCTCAGGGCCAACTCTCCTCTACAAATTACAGAGCTATGTAAAATATATAGACTTTACATCTGTATGTATAAAAACCTGTATCAATAACGATATCATATAATGTTATCTATTCTATATCGTTTGTCAAGTCTATGAACGTTGTTTTTTTGATATTTGTGAGTATTACATAATTCTCAAATATCGGGCAGTATAATATGTAATGTAATAATGTTCGTGATGTAATTAACGATGGAGCACATAATTTAGTACATTCTCATATACTTGCGGCCTGCGGGTTATTCTTAATCGGCTCCTTAGTTATACCAAATTTTGTGATGCCTTTACTGTATTGGTTTTTACATTGGTAGTAAATTGTACTTAATATTTTAAATTCATATTCGAATTTATTTACAATTCCCTTCCAATATTTATAATGACTCAATTGAAATTAGATGAATATTACAACATAATCCTTTACACAATCGCGTTTTATTTAAACAAGAAAGTCAAGTTCATTCACTTTCTACGATACGAAGCAAAACTCAACAGGTTCTTGACCAGTTGGAATAAGTTTGCTATTATGTAAAAAAAACGATGTTGGAATTTGAATAACACGTTTTGCTAACCTAGCGTGTGTTTTGTCCATGTGGAAATAGATCTAAATTTATATAAAAAGGGACAGGACAATTATTGGAATAAAATCTAAACTTCTAAACAAATAGACTTATTTTTCTCTATGATACTTTTCTTTGACAATACAGATTCTATGACGCGAATTTTTGTCACGAATTCTCCGATACGACGATATTTCTATTGTAACCAATTAACAGCTTCATGACCAACTCTCGTTTCCCTTCGGGTGTACGAATATGGAAGATTAAATTACTTCCTAAAGGGCGAAAATTATTATGGTGTACACTCACTTACCTTGGCGAAATATCAGTGTAAAAAAACTCTTCCTTAAGTTTGCTTAAAATAAATACTGTCGATGCCTTCATCCTTTATAAAACTTAAAAACAATAATATTTAGTTTTATGGAAATTACGAATTTTCAAGAAAATGCAAATTTCCAAAGTTTTGACATTTCATTTTTGTGTCTAATAAAAACATATGCTGTATTTTTTTTTATGCATTAATTACAAATTATTAATCGGTATTGCTGAGAACTCGTAGTCACATTTACATAACAAAACATAAAGAGGCCAAGGATTAATTGAAAATTCATTTGAGTCAATATTTCACATACTTTACATATTTCTATTGTAATTTAATTTTAAGCTAAAATTTTTATGTCCTAATTTCATTAACAGTGACTTCGAACAACAACTATCGCCGTATCTCATACAAAACTCGTATGATGAAGAGGTCAATGCCCCCAAGCTTATGAGCCCAAGTCAAAATGTGGTCATTCACGATAGTTCTAACAGCCCAGCCCAAGATGTTATCATTAATGATAGTTCAAGCTCCACAGACTTTGATATTTTGGATTTCGAACAGAATGTTGTACCCAGCTTCATCAACACACTCCCAGGTATGTTTAAACAGATGGAGGCTATTGCGCAATTTTAATGAGGACAATACCACGTTTCGTTTTAGTGTAACAGTACTAATATTGAACTAGCCGGTTCCTGTGTCTGTGGTTATAAATATAACTTTTATGAACATTTCATATATTTATTTATAACAAATTAAATGTACAGAAATGATACACAATTTAAAATGCGATCTTATTGCTGAGAAGCGATCTGGTCCAGGAACACAGAAATACGATTTGTTGAAGATATTGCAAAAATGAGGGGATAATATTCTTGGAGCAAAAGAGACAAAAACAATTCTGTAATTAGTTTGATCTAGTACACTCAATAATAGAAATATGCAGTTTTCTGGATGCTAAGAAATAGTTGAACATTAGTCGGTTTTGCCTGACAACAATTTTTATATTACTCATAAGTTTAATTATTATTATGTTTTAAAAGCATATAATAATGAGACATTTTATTCCATTGCATAAATTTTCAGGCTTTAATTTTAAAGATAAGCATCAAGCTTTTAAGTGATAATTTACTTTGGTTACTGTAGTTCTATCAAAAACAATGGGATAATACTAAAAAAAATATTTATTACATTTCAAAAATAGCCTTTTAAAATACAGGAGTAAATTAAATATGAAATAAAACACTAAATGTTTGTAAAGATAATTGTATAAAATGTGCTCGGCCCCAAGATACCAATAATCTAAGACCTGATTAAATTGTTGATACCCAAAATTTAAACCTTTCAAGGAAAGTTGATAAAGACATGATATATAAGAACAAATTTGGTCTAATAATTATTTTTTAAATTGATGTCGACATATTTTATATTTGCGTGGACTTTTTCATTCATCATTGCTAAACCATGATAATATTTAAATAATAATTAAAATACTTCATTTTTGATATTATGAAACTAATCAGCGAGTTCTTTTTAGCCAAGCCGGAAAGGAAACGTCGCTCGTCCAGTTCAAGTCAAGTGACAGTTCAGGCAAAAGTTCAAAAGCCAACAATAAAAATCTCCGCCACATCAGTACAGAAACCCCAACTGGTTGTCAAAGCTCAACCACAGAAGCCGATGAAATTTGCCAACATACAAGTGATAAATCCACAGACTAAAGTCTACTCGAAACCCGTTGAATCTGTCGCGCCACAGAGAAGAGTAATCCGCGTAGCACCCATGAATGGCAACCCCAGATCAATATTGTTGCCAGTTACGATAAAGGATATGAAGGATTTGAAGTCGATAAAAATAATAAATGCATCCGATTTGAAAAACGCTTCGAATATCAAAATTGCCGCCGCCAACTTGCTGTCACAGAGCAAACGACATGAAGAGTCGAGGAGTGATTACGAATACGACAGCAATATAAATTGCGGTAAGTTAAACAATACTATTTCCAAACTTTAACCTTTTTTGACGCTAGCTGTCTTTTATATGGAAATTGAGATCAGAAACAGACCCTTAAACTCACAACACATTACTGATGTATACGTTTTTTTTATATAAGTGGTTTACCACTAATCATAAATTCATAGATTAAATTTCTTACTTAGACGTAGCATAGACTTCGTATTAGATGCCCATGACATAAACCATACCAACTTAACGTAATTTTACGTAGGCCTAGTTTGCTTTTATTGCCTACTGTGTTCTCTACACTCCCTTCCAAAATAAGAAAAATATAGTCGAAATATTTCGTTGGAGAGAGGAATTTATTTACGATAATTGTAATATAAGTTAGTTGTGTAATTTTTTGAACTGAATTTGTCACGGCCTAACTTTCTTCATATTAACCACGTACATAACATTCAGATGAGTAAATTAGATTGACAATTTCTTCAATCTTTTAATCGTATCAAATTCCGATTGATTAGTTGATGAATAAGCAAAACTCTAATTATTAGCATTTTTCGTAGTTATCTTATGATTAACAAATGAATTGGTTAATAAAATAATAATGCTTTTAAATCTGACAGATACTTTCATAGTTAAAACACGATACCGTTAAAGTCAGACCAGTCTCACTGTCTCTTACATTCTCTTTTAAAGTGGGTTAAGGTTCTGAATCACCAACTTGATCGGTGATATATTTTAAAGATATCTGGTTTTCTATTAATGCATATTAATGTCAAGTTATTTTTCATATTACATAATTGTAATATTATATCGTAAAGAAGATCTTACTTCTTTACAATTCAATCTATATAACAGAAGTCGTCATAAACTTATATATTAAATGATGAACTTTAAAAAATGTCAACTCGTAATGTCATTGATCATTGTTGTTCCTTTAAAGGTCCGTATTTACTCAACGGCAATGTTAATTTGTCTATATTTATTTATTTGGCGATAATATTTTTACATTTTCTATGATTGTATTTTATTAGTTCGATAGGAAACTAGATATAAAGTTTTTAAAATTCAAATAGTACTTAAGGATTTCATGCGTACCAACATGACGTCTGGCGCTTTACAACTGTGCGTTTTAAGGCAGTTTCTGCCACGCACCACCCATTTGTGGAACCAACTACCAGCGCATGTATTCCCTAACTGCTACGACCTGGGAACCTTTAAGAGTTCCTCTTCCTTAAAGGCCGGTAACTCACTTGTAAGCCTCCTAGCGTTGCAGGCGTCCATGTGTGGCGGTTAGCACATCGCTCGAAGTGCCCCGCCAGCTCGTTTGCCTTCTCTTATATAAAAAAATCTAAATACTTTAGTAAACAATATAAAATACATACACACGATAGATACCCAGTATTACAAGTAGATTCTTTCTATCATAGAGCATAAGAGTTTTGACGAAGTGAATTGTAAATAGAAATGCATGGAGTTTAAATGTTGGTTGATTGGTCCATTCACATTTATTTCTTCAATTGTTTGATTTACTCGATTACACTATGCCGTTAACTGAGATTCGGTCAATGGACTCTTGCGCGCGCGCAGAATGTTTAGAGGTTCACTCAAGGTTATGGTGTTAGACAACGCGTTTTAGCGCTTTGATTTAGAGAAACGATTATGACAAAATTTTGTTTGAATTTTTTCACAAGGCATGCTTTTAACTAGGGTTACAAATTTACATATTAATTAAAACATAAATTAAAAATGATACTGGATATATGTTAATATAAAATATTACGAAAGTTAACAAAGATAACATTTCAATTAAAATTTACATAGTTTTAGTACAAGTATATACAAAAAATTAAATAAAAAGATAATTGTAAAACACGTCATAAACATATTTATCTGTCTTGTTAAGAAAGCGTAAATTTTAAAGTAATAATATAGGTTAGCTTTAGAAATATCTTACATACGCTTCGCACTCATTCACGAATTATTATTTTATTTAAATATATTGTGTTGCTATATAAATTTATATTATTTCGCGTCGGAACTCGTATACACTTTTCATGTCACAAAATGTTTCACTCAAAAATCTCAAACCATGAAGGTTATATGTCAACTCGAAGTACCTATTAGGTACATTAAAACGGCAATATTTCACACTTAAACCCATATTATTAGTCAGCTTTAATCCCTATAATATATTCTATATAATTGATAATTAACAAGTGAATTACCAACGTGGCTTAGTTGTTAACATTGTGTATAAGAGTCATGTAAACTATGTAACAAAAGAAGGTATAAAATGCCAGAATGATGCCCGATGCGAAGTGGGGCTATAATATATTGAATAAATCATAATTTTGCACACAATTTAACACACCTATGTAAATTGTGATTTTTCATTTACGGTTATTAAGTTATTGAAATATTTTTTCCATTTGCCACGCAGAAATATTTATTGTATGACTCAGCCCTCCTAGAGACGCATACATTGAAATGAATCCTTTTATGTATTATCTTATCATATCTTCTTTTTGTACACAGTAGTCTTTTTTTGAATACCTGCTTAACTGCATCGGTTTTTCTAAATGACATCACTTTTTATCACAAAAGTAAAATGGTTGTACACAGGAAATATTATCCTGATTCCATTTTGAAATGCTAGAATTATAATTATTCAATCTTATCAGTTTAGTTCTACTATCGATATAGACATGAAACGATTTTTACAACTAGTACATATATTATCTTCTAACATTTCCGTATATTGTTATTGGCTAATAGGAATGTATATATTAAACCCTTTAATTGCGGAGTATTATGAGTGCGCATCCAGGCATAGTTATTATAAGCCTTAATTATACAATCCAAGACCTATCATCGATTTAAAATACCTTATAAGTTATAAATAGTTAGCTCACGACGCATATTATTCGCACGCAGTCGCGTAAAATCTTGATAATAGGTAATATGTAATAGAGGTCAAGCGATAAAGCCTGGTTATGTGTAACTAAGTTATATTGTAACATTATGTATGATATAATTTTGTTCAATGTCAAAGGTTATTTACAGTTTTTGTAAATATGCAGGAGGCACCTTCACCTATTCAAATACATAATACAAATCGCAACGTATACAAAGGAAATGTGTAGTCTTACGGTCAATAGGTACCTAAATAAAAATGTGGCAGGAAAGGAACTCATTTATTGCTTAAGTTAACACAAATGAAGTCAGTATATAATTTCTGAATATAAAATGTAGAATCGCACGTGTTGTGCCTGGAATTATCTTTTGTGACTAAGTTCGTTGTGCGATGCATCTAAACATTGCATCATAACACTTGCAACGTGTCAAACGATACGTGTACTATACAAAACGTATGGGAAGTACGATAAAACTGATGTTATGGTATCCGAAGATTATATGAGTGTTTGGAAGTGGTACAGATATAATTGGTCATTTGATGTTTCTGAGCACTCGTAACCAAAAAGTTTTCACCTGTGACTAATTTCATCACTCGGGGAAAAATATTGCATCATGAAGCTCCAACGTGTAAACAGCCAGCGTGGCTTTCGATATTAACAGTCAATTTTGTATTTTATTTCCTTAGATGACTCAGGCAGCGAACACAGTGACGATGACTCAGATCAAAGGGATCAAATCCACGACGGAAGAAATGGTTATCCCCGTCTCGTTCTTACGTCAGAGGAACGCCGTTTACTTGCAAAGGAGGGGATCACCCTGCCGACAAGCTACCCGCTAACAAAGCACGAGGAAAGGGAATTGAAAAGAATACGCCGCAAGATAAGGAATAAGATCTCTGCGCAAGATTCTAGGAAACGCAAGAAGGAATACGTCGATGGATTAGAAGACAGGTAAACTTTTTTTTTAAACCAATTATGTTTGTTGTGAGTGTTGTCAGATAATTGATGTTTACAAACTGTTACGATTCTATGAAATAGATATAAATAAAGAATAATCATAAGTTCTTTAAATTAGGTTAAACCGAAAGCCGAAACACAATACAGGATGACTAAACGTATGAAATAAACGAAAATGTATTTAAAAATTGGTTAAATTTTCTTATTCAGCTTAATTATGAGAAATTTGTCACATTTTAATAATTTGAACTTGCCTATAAGGAATCAACTGTGAAAATGGATTAGGTGTACTTTTCCAAAAATACATGTGAATATAAAATAAGTTTCATTTGACTTACGTTTTAATATGTATATTAATTATTCCAGAGTAAAACAGTGCACAACAGATAATCAAACCTTGATGAGGAGGATCAAATTGCTGCAGTCACAGAATCAGACACTTACACAGCAACTCAAAAGATTACAGGTGAATAATAATTTGAAAACTAAATTATTTGTATTGCTTCTAGGCGAAAGTCGCTCGTAAGTTGATTAAGGAGAGACTTCAAGTCACTTGAGACAGCAGTCCTCAATTCAATAATTAAACAATAGTTTTCTATGTCTAGGCTTTTAGTTTCTATAAAATCTGTGGTGATGACCAAACCAAGACAAACTTTTTCGATTCCAGTAATTATTTTACCTTGCACGTTGCCCGTTAAGATAAGTAAAGATTGTGTAATATTTGAATTAAAAAAATGGTCTTTAAAATTACTACTTTACCACTGTACAGTACTCAGCAGTTATACAGTAATCCTCAGTATAACTGCTTTTTCACTACTATACAGATGCGAACATGCGTCAGCAATTAATGACAGATTTAGCTAGTAATTAAATAAAAATTGTATAAATCCGTCTTTATTTATAAGTTTATTGGTGAAATTTTCAGAGCGTACTAACCGGCGTGACGCCATCTAGCGGCAAAGCGCAGCCGGCGACGTGTCTCCTAGTTCTCCTTTTGTCCGTGGCGCTGGTTGCCTTGCCGTCGATGCGCGAGGAGCCTGTACGACGAAATGAAAGGGCCACCACCACACCAGCCGCAGTTACTAGGGCTCTGCTGTCTGCCACCAACAGTAAGCATCTTTAAACTATTTTTTCCCATAGTAGTAATAAAAATTGATTTTAATATTAGTACGTTTCTTATTAAATAAACCAACAGTAGTTATATGCACGTGGTTAAATCTTTTCATACAAATTTAGTATCAATTTAGTTATAATCAGTTATCCACGTTATTGTCATAAATTCCAAATTAGTTACACTAGTAATTAAAAATAATCAATACAAGGTTATACTGTTAGTGGAAAAGTTTTTCAATATTTCATTGTTACCTTCAATGTGTCACGCACTATTAACTTGAAATATTTAAAAAAGTCATATGTATACGTGACAGCACAGATTAGATCGTTCGAAAAAAGACAATACCGTTTTTAATACGCACCTGATCTTTAATCCACGATTTAATTTAATTTTACAATTGTATCGAGATACAGTCATGAAACCCTCGTCTCCCAATTTCATACAACATGTAGACGAATAGATTCTATAATAACCGGTTTTGCCGTTAATTACGATAAAAAAAAACCCGGACGTAAGTGAATGTCCTTAACGGTTCAGTTGTCAAGTGAAAGTACCTAAATATACGCTTCGAATTTAATCCATTGCACTTAATTAGAACTAGTCAAATTGTTTCTAACAGGAAACGTACAGAAAGGCTCACCATTCAATTACCGTTGTATAAATATATATAAAGAAACAAATAATCAATACTTGTTTAACTAATTATTTAAAAAAATCGTAACTGACTATGGTTAATATTCGGCAAGGCCTATTAATAGTATTATTTTGCTTTTGAAAAAACATGGAACTATATACACCATTAAATATTTTTGATTGGTAATTTTGAATTGAATAAATTGGTCAAACTTAACAGATATTATTGTTAATTGGTTCAAATTAATTAAAAATGTAAGAAAGTCATTTTTATTTATATAACCGGACTGATAAGGCCGACGCTTATGCAAACCTAACCAAAATGTCACATACATTACATTTTGAAATGTCGAACGCGATATAAGTGGTACATATAAGTGGGTAGGTGCAAATGTTTTAAGAGAGTGTCAATCAGCTTATACCGTATTATAATATTATTACTTAACTATTGCGTAATTTAAGCGCCATCTGTTATAGCTTAAGCCGAGCATTAAAATATGAAAATACGATCAAATAAAATCTGTTGATTTTGTAATGTACTCGTCAAAAACAAACTGCACACTGCTGTCAATTTGTAATGGGTCTTAAAAACACTTTATTCTAGTCATATATAAAGTTATATATTTAAGTCTTAAACATTGCCTGGAAAATATCGCTTATATATATATCTACTAATATTTATTAACATTATTTAATTCTACTGTTTTGTGCAACAAAATGTAATTAAACAAACATATACAGACACAATTTCAAACTTCAGGAACTGGTACACATAAATAACACAAGACAGAGAGCGTGTTCTCCAAACACAAGTAGTTCATAACTTAAATGGAGGCACTATCCTGGTATTATCAAACGAAACTATAAAAAAAAACATCTTTTTTTTTCCAGAAATGGTTCTCGACGAGGCCGTGATAGACGACGGTGAATTCAACATGGACGAGCTGATCACATTCAACCGCGCGCACTCCGACCACGATTACCAAGTGGTGAAACAAACCGAGACAAAACTCCCCGGAGGCTACATTGACCTACCAATAGACGAAGACTGGCCACCCAACAAGAAACGTATGAAAACAGAATTCGACTATGGCGACGGAAAGGATTTCATCGCACCGATAATCAGACAGGAGAACTATGAAACACCAAAAGCTACATCGAAAATTGACGATTATGACAATACGCTAACGAATACCCTGCTTTCCACTGGTCGGAAGATTGGTGAGCTTTTGAACGCGTTCTCCTTGATTCCGGTGAAAAATGAGGATATCCTGGTGGAAGAAGTCGATTTCGATACGAGGAACAATACTGAGGTGAACAGTTTTGTGGTGAACGGCACTAGTTCTATGTAGATTTTATTAATGGGATTTAATACTATTTTAAAGATAATTTATAAAAATCAGATTTTTTTATTTTATTTGCTTTGCGTGAAATGAAAATATTAAAATAGTGTTTTGTTTCCGTCTAGTTTATTCCATGAAGTGAATTTATATCGTCTGCTAAGTTTAAGGAAATTTATTTAGGATTAGGAAATCTTGTCCATTATTTAGATGTATTTTAAAGATTTTTTTTTTAATATATAGCCTTTTTTCTATACTTTTAGCTTTTCTATTTAAGCATTTGTTTCGGTGCAATTTAAGTTATGATCTTCAGTGTTAACTATAAAATTAGTTTTAAGTTATTATTTTTTTGTTTACAGTTACATTAAGATGTGTCAATACAAAATCGTTGTATATGGAATGTGAATGTTTAATAAAATATGAGATATTGCCTCCTTTTTTATTTCGTATAACCTATAAATATTTAATTATAATAACACGTCACCACAATCCTATATGGAATAATATATAATGCTTATGTATTTTAATTAAGAATGGATAATTTAACTAAAATAAATAACTTAAGTTTGATCCTTTAAACATGAAGACATTTCCATTATTACTTCGTTTACATACAGAGCGAGGAGCGCCAAGTCTTGGCTCACGGGTATTGATTACCAGACGCCTCCTTGATTCTATCATAAGCACCCTGGCACTTGAACCCCAAAGTTTAAAACTACACCAAATGGAGATTTAGGGATTATATTTTTAAAATCCGGAACTTAATTTGACTGCAATAAATCATTTCTGTGAGATACGTGAACGGTTAATAACCGCACTCTTAAGTTACAATTTGAAAACGTATTATCAAGCAAATTCTCTTAAGAGTATTCATCAAGACAAGCGGAGATAGGCTCATATTTAAGGGGACAGGTAAATTGAGCAAGGTCATGCAATGGTACCAGTGACATGAGACATCGCGAAATATAAGGATGAATTAAGGACCCCTGGCAAAACCAGGTCACGGAGGCTTCTATCGATATCGAAACGGGAATAAGCTTATTGTAATTTTAATATATAATTACGTTCATTTTACGAATACAGACTTAAAATTTCAATCACCTGTTTAAAAAGCATTAGTACAGTCACTTAACTGGTGCCAAATAAATGACGTTAAAGAAACAATATAATTAATTAACATGGAATTAATAAAGAAAAATGTAGAAAATTGTAATTTTCGCATTGGATTTTTTTATAAATACAGAAATTAGAGGCATCAACTAAGTTTTTAATTACAAACCAAGTCGTTTATAGGTCGTGATTAAAATCTTTTATGAACGGAACATTTTGATATCATCTGTATTAGTAGCCTGTGGTGATAAAGAACTGGTTTGGTAACTATGTGTGATAAGTAAAAGCCGCCCTTTTACGCAACGTCCAAGTTTAAATCGAACTTAATAAAATTAGCAATCTTCACTGTAAAGAAGTAGATTTGTAGATTTACTGTATTATAAAGTGCTTTACAGTTTTTTTACCGCGTCGCATGCTAGTGAGCATTTTTCATGTTTGAGCAACTTTACAAAATCTCCCCTCGGATGGACCTCAAACCCAACAAGATTACTAAAATTGTGAAGTAGTTATTGCTAGAAAAAAATGAATACCAGTATTATTTAATAAATAAAAAAATAAATAGATAAAAAACAAAGACAAAATAAGGTTAAAACATAGAACAAGAAATTAAATCTAAAAAAAAACAATATAAAAATAAATATATATATAACGAAGAGAGAGAGTTCCTCTACATGGCTACCGCCAACCTCACTACTCTGTAGGGTTATTTTTGAAAGGCGTAGGTAGCATTAGCATGGCCAACATCACGGTTGAGTCCGTCATAATAACCACTTATTTAAAGAAACACTTCAGTGATAGTTTCCAAGATTTATATTTCACTATTTGAAGAGAGGTCCGTTCCGTACAACGGCCTGAGCGCGACTGTGTCGTGCGGTTACAATGCGACCCTATTTATAGTGATCTAGCACTTGTTTACAAAGACGTCGTATTGAAATAATAAAGATGACATTTCACAGAGTAACAAACGTAAACTATTCAACTTATGTGTTTAAACTTATTTTAGGACAATTAAATGATGTTGAACTTAATTATTCTAGTTAATTTAAGACTAATTGTTGTAGTTGCGCCGATATATATATTCCAATTCTATATCAATTTCTACTGTATTTTGAGAACGTACTACTGTTTTTACCTACAACACTGATTTAACTCGCGATGGAAGTGGTCGTGGTATTGGTATGCATTCATCACTATGCAACAGTTTACAGGTGCCGACAGTGTATACCGCACGACTTCAAATCGCAACACTGATTGTTTAAAAAAGGAATAGAAAACCGTAAGTATTTATTTTTATCATAATATAAGAAGTACAAAATCGTATTTCTTTGCAAAACTGATTGTTTAAAAAAGGAATTAAAAACCGTAAGTATTTATTTTTATCATAACAAGTATTAGTACAAAATCGTATTTTTTTAATAAAAAAAAATCACTTACGCTGGATGCAATTGTTTTTTATTTATAGATATATAGAAAAAAGGAGATATTTACGGTTTTCGTTACTGACATTAATTACAAAATTCAATATCATTAATAAATTATACTTATAGAAAAAACGATTACATCAAATTATTCAATTTGCGAGTGTATAAAGAAATCCTATCATTAGATATCATTATATCAAATTATGATAATATAATAATTATAACGAATAAAAACATAGTGATAAATTCTGTAAATCTTTAAAATAATCAAAAAATGTTTAAATTTGTTGTTATTATTTAAATGTATTTATTAACTGAATTGTAATATTGGTCGCATGTCCATTCAAAACTATTAACTTTCACTGACAGCGAGATTATTATTTTTAAGTACATAGTTAGACAACGTATTACCAGTGCCCAATCGGTCAGATATTTGTCCGTACATACGCCTTTTTGTGTCCTTACTTTTCTGATATCCTCGGAAAGGTAAACGTGTTTACCATGTTTTAATCAAAGTTAATTGAAGAAACAAATTTGTATACCTCGTTTCCCACGACCTAATGCTGCTATTACGTTTAATCTAGATCGCATAGAAATAATTTTACACAACAGTAATCGTAGTAACGATATATCCTTTAAAATATGTTGCGTAACTCATGAATTTACAATCAGAGGGCACGACTGAATACTAATTCTTGACGCTGTATGGAATACCTAAAAGATTTGGCCATCTTTCATTTACCTACAGTATTTTCACATGCAGAGTGGGGATGTTTTACGGATCATATCACAAAGAACATGGCCCTTATCTCATAAATAAGTAAAACATACTGTTATATTAAAATATTACAATTTAAATGGATAATAATAAACCTGATTTTTTTGAAATACGGGAACGGTATTATTGAAATCAATGTTAATTCAAAATCTCGTTTTTTCCATGGGCAATATTCAATTTTGTTTTTTTTATCAATTAGCGTACACATGCGGAACGACACAAAAAAAACTTCGTTTTCCTCGTAAATATTATGAAAATTTTTGTACAAAATTAGCGATGTAATAATAGTACTGTTAAATAGTCAATACAATCTAGATTAACAATATGCAAATCACTAAAAGTAATATCAGAGCTACAGAAATTCTAGATTATCGACTATGTTTTTACGGTATGTTTTCAGAAATTGGCTGTTATTTTTTTGCTAAATATTGGTTATTGCATCAATCGTTAGAAACCAGTTTTACAGAGTAGCCCTGCTACAGCATTTTATGGATACCATCATTCAGTGAAAGTAACTTTTTTGAGGTCACTAACAACATTTACACATCACTTATGCCTTAAGAACAGTTTTAGTGCTTTGAATGTGCGACTCTCAACCGTGAGGTCGTGTTTTCGAATCATATCTGCACCAAAAAGGATTTTATTTCAAATGCACTATGCATTTCGTATCTCTCTATGTATCCTCGTACCCTGATATAAGAAAAAAGCATTGACACTTAGATGCCTCACATCGAATTGGGCTTGTTAGGTACTTTTTTGACAAGTGATCGCTGATAAGATTTTTTGTGGAAAAGATATAGAAAACTTTTATCCAGCGCAGAAGGCAGATGATTTATCCAAAATTATGAAATAAACGGATGCAGTCCAAAATCAAGACCCGTGTTTTAAGATTTTAGTGTCACTAATATAAACATAAAATATATACAAATATGACGTGCCATGTATTAATAATTTCTTAATAAAATCACCATTTTTTTTAATTAATGCACTATTTTTAATGTATGTGACAATTCAATGTGCAGGCTGGAACGAAAAAAAAATGAATCCTCTCTATCTGAGATCAATTTTTATCATATTATATTGCTATACCAGGATAAAATATATTACCTAAATATTTAAGTAAACTATGCAAGTAACATAAAAACATGTCAGAACTAACGTATAATACATACATAATATTCTGCAGTACTTAAGTTAACTTATATACTCCATAAATACGAAGCAAGCGTGTGCGCAAAGATATTGCTCAAAGCATGAAGGGAACGACGCGGTCCAAAATAATCGCTACTAACGGGCTCAACAAATTTACGTAATTAGAGGCACGTCGGTATTAAAAAGCAACTTTTATATAAAAATCCAATATGAAATAAAATAAATCTTGCGTAAAGTTAATGAACATTTTTATATAAAAGGTAGTTTAGTGAACTTTAAAAGCCATAATGGCTGCCAAGTTGTTTATAAACACTTAACAAGTTTGCCTTGAATGTGCATTTGGCCCACGAATGAAAGTTTATTGGAATATTATTTAACAACAATTAACTAGATAGAGACATCATTAATTGACTTTTAAGGTTATGAAACTAGCGCACCACCTCTTTGTGGAACCAACTGCCAGCGCAGGTATACCGCTACGACTTGGGGACCTTCAAAAAAAGAGCGTTCCTATTCCTTAAAGGCCGGCAACTCACTCGTCAGCCTCCTGGCGTTGCAGGTGTCTATGGGCGGCGGTGGGCAAATCACTCAAAGTGACCAGCCTACTGGTTTGCCTCCTCTTACATAAAAATAGAAAAAAACTTGAAGAGAGCGCTAAAGTTTGTCTAAGAGAATCAGATATTTGCTAACGGTTTATAGTCTGTTATATGCTATTGATTTGACAGTGCTATTTAATTCAAATTTTGAATTACTTTTTTATTATTCATCACATCTCATGTGCTTTATGCAGAATGGCAACAAGAGATAAAAGATTTATTGTGGCCCCGGTGAAATCCGACCGAGTGGGAGAACTTAGGGTCCTTCAATAAAAAAGCGTACCACTCCCTATAAAAAATGAAGATACGTACGCACCTTCATTTTTTTTTTGTATATCATTGTTTAGTATACTAATACTTAATTTAATTTACACAATTTTCGTGGTAAACCATCAAATTAAAACTTGCTCGAAAATAATAGACTGAATACTCGTTATTCAAATTATGATAATAATAATTATTGTTAGAAAGCGAATGTGTTGAGCGTTAATGCATTGTGACTTCCGCAGTTCAGTTAGTCATTTACTAATTAACATTGGTACGAGTTTACCATTTGCGTTGCGGATCCATACCCAGGCTTTGATCATCCCACATGACAAAAAGATGCAAATATCAAAGTAAAACGAGAAAAAGAGAAAAAGACGCCCATATTGACCATCTAGCGTTATTATTATCGCAAATGCTCTATACCCATAAATTGGAATACGTGACAGACAATAATTACTTAGTCTTGCCATAAATATTGTTATAAAGAAAAGCACGATTTTTTTTTATACGTAACATTTATTCCTTTCATAGTGAGTTAGTTTAATACATCAATATATAACTATTAAAAATATACAATGTTTATTTCGAAGTGGTCTCCATTGGCTGCAATACAGTCTTTTAAACGTTGAGGCCAGTTATCAATAGCAGCACGAACTCTTTCTAGAGGAAAATTCTTCACTGCCAACCGAATGGATCGTTTTAGGGACTCCAAATTATCATGGCGTTTAGAGCAAGCCTTACTCTCTAAAACTGACCATAAATCATAATCCAATGGATTTAGGTCAGGACTTGACGACGGCCAGTTTTCAGTGCTGATAAAGTCCGGAACGTTAGTTTTCAATCAAGATTGGGTGGATCGAGCTCTATGACCCGGTGCCGAGTCTTGTTGAAAGCACCATTCTTTGTTATTGAACATGGTGTTAGTTAAAGGCTTAACTACCGTCTCAAGAATGGTATTTTGATAAACTTGTGCCGACGTTTTAATACCTTTTTCACAAAAATATGGCTCAGTCACCCCTTCATAGCTAACACCCCACCAAACCATCACTGAAGTGGGATAATGCCCACGTTGTACTCTGTTTACTAATTGCGAAGCTTCTTTAGAGCTTCCAGCATAAATACGGTCATTTTGTTTATTAAAATACTGCTCAATTGTAAAAATTTTCTCATCCGTAAACAAAATTTTTTTGTGACCTCCCTTTGCGTAACGCTTAAGTAGTTGTTTGGATTTTACCACCCTATTCTTCTTTAAATTATCAGTTAAGAAGTGACCAGTACGTCTCTTATAGGCTGCAAGTCCTAAGTCATCTTTTAATATACGCGACATGGTTCTAGGAGCTATCTTCATCTCCCGAGATAAAATCTTTTGCTTACGGACAGGATTTCTTCGAATTCTTTCCCTAACTGCTTTAATCACCTTTTTCACACGAACGGTACGTGGACGGCCAGATCTTTTTCTGTCACAAACAGAGGAGGTATCATTGTACCTATCAATAGCCCGGTAAACAAACATTTGACTAATACCAAGCGGGTGGAGGGTTTTAAAAATTGCACTTTTCTCCATACCTACTTTATGTAAGGCAATCACAGCGATTCGGTTCTCTTTATCACCCCACTCCATTTTAATATAACAAAATATTTAACAATATAATGGCGCGAAAATAAGAAAACACATCAAGCAATCATATAAAAATGACAGATTCCAAATTCAAACGTAATATTTTCTTTTTTTGAATAGTAACAGTATTTATGGCCAGACTAAGTATTGGCGATAAGGGTGCCCGTTGCACTTATGTGTACTAACATCTATTAACATTATTAACTTCTATTATATTTTTGCAACAAAGTGTAAATAAAAAAATGTTCAGAAAATCATTTGGTAATCGGTTATTATTGATATATGATTCGTATATATCAGCTGAATAATAAGCATTTTAAGTTCAAAATTTTTTTAAACGAAATTAATAACACTTTTTCGAATGAGTAATTTAAAATAATAAATAATTAATTAAAAGTTAATAAGTGATTTCTCGCGCAAGTATTTTTTATAATTAATCACTTTGATTTTCATTTTATTAAATAACAAAATATGACAAAAATTAAAACACGTTAATTTTAGAATCATAAGTATTTATACAATACGTAATAATGATTTTATCTCAAGGGCAAAGACCTGACTTATTTAGTAAATCGACTGATTTTAATTCTAGTCTATATACAGATAATAAAACACAAATATTGACTTTGATCTATGCGTGTAGAATATAAATGCCTATGATTATGGTAATACGCCGTAACCTTATTCGTTACATTAAAGTATTGTTACACAGTAAATCGTATGATTGAAATCTATAAACAATAATTGACGTCCAACGACAGCAAAAAATACCCTTACGTTACACACCTTGACCTTAGATGTATTTCTTTGATCAGTTCTTTTGTGTTTAATGTTGTTACATAATAGGTATATATTCTCTCTTTAAATCAATTATATGGCAGAAGTAATGGTTGTAATGGTGACATGTCACTAGTCTAATAGTCCGCTCTAAGCCTTTGATTTGGGAACGTTTGGACGAGGGAATGTTTATTTTTTTTTAAATTACAAGTATACGCAAGTATCATAATAATTTATGATGACATAATTGTCAAATCCATTTTTCTGGTTGTATTTGTTACTCCTAAATAAAATTCATAATTTTATAATTACATTACTTTAAGCAAAATTCTCTAATTATATATCATTGTTCTTTTCTTCTCTCCTTAAAACTGCCATCAGTTGACATAGAATACTATCAGTTAGGCTGGGATATTCAAGACCGATTTTTTAAAATGTTATTATTATAAAATATCAAACGTGAATGAAAAGCTTGTGGTAAAACCAACTCAGTTTTGATTTCAGATGTCTGTATTCGTTTCATTATTTAATTATTATGTAAGTAGTCAGGCTTATGCATCTGACACACACAATAAGACCTGCCGATTTCTCAAATCCATAGGTTAAGAATCTTATGCCACTCGGCCTACATTGCTCTGACGTAGCGTATCTACCTATCTCAATCACCTCTGACCTAATGTTTAATAAAAATAGCTCTAAACATGAATGTTGTAATGATTACCCCTTGATAATTGCCGGTGTTTCTAGGAAAAATCGCGTTTTTCCTCTATAATGTTATTACTGCTAATATTAATAAAATTATATATGCAATAAAACTTATAGACGACTTATATTTACTAGTAAGTCATTAAAATATTTGCTATTGAGCGTAAAATTTTATTAAAAGGTATAATACTTTTAATTTAAATAATGCACCTTTTAACCACTTACTGGTTCCGAGTGCAAAAGAGTTCAACAAAAAACTCGGTTGTTTTTTTTTTCAATTTATTAAGGTTTTATATCGTCGATCATTACCCTTACGACAATGAGTCACCCAAGGCGTGTGATTTGTCTTATAAGAAAAGGTTAAAAAAACGAAGAAAAATCTTTTCCATTTGGCTAGAGACTTTTGCACCATGGGGTGCAAGTGCACAGGCGCTTATTAAAGAATTAAGTAGGCGCCTGGTAGTCAGTACCGGTGATCCAAGAGCTGTTGCTTTCCTTGCTCAGCATGTAAGCATCGCCATACAGCAAAGAAATACCGCCAGCATTGTGGGTACTCTGCCACAGGGACCAAACTTTTTAAATTTGTTTTAGTTTCGTGTTTTGTTTTATTTTAAGTTACTTATATTAGTTAGGTTAATATTATGAATATTTTGTGTTTATTTAATAATAGAATGCTGAAATACGACTATAGGAATATAAACTTTAGCCATGACTGAGGAATAGCAATACGTAATCATCACGTAAAAAATGACACAACATTATGTTTCGTGAAAAAACCCAAACTTAAGAGCGGAACTAAACATACACACTTCACTGGGTATATTTAAAATGATCTTGTATATAAAACCATGTCTGTCCACATTGCTCCTCATAAATAAATTTGAATAAAATCATTTCAGATTTGGTATATCACATATCATAATTATATATTTTTCTTGACATTAATGTTCGCGTTAGTCTCAAACATAAAATATACGTAATACTTTTTAATAATCGTCGTAATAATATTATATATACGTATAACATATAAACCGCAAACTTTCGAAATTTAAACTTTCACTTTGCACTTTTTTGAATGTTCTCTTACGATAAAATGTGGTTTGTAAGCTTTTGATATTTCCAAAGGTTATTTGTTTAATTTATTGTGTAATATTTAAGTTAAATTAAATAATATTAATACAATAGAATATTAATAAAATATTAATATGAAATACGAGTATTTATATAAATTGTCGTTTTACATACCTATATATCGTATAGTGATTGTATTGCACTCTTCCGAAATGTGTTCTATGTATGTAGTAGGGCTGTGAATATTTAAGCCTAAGTATGGAAGGACGTGGTCAAGTACTAGCAGATATAATTCTAGAATAATCGTATGTAATGGATGTCGGGTAGGTCTCTCATGTCATACAATCCGTGAGAGAGACCGGCACCCCAAGTTGGTTATCAATAATCCAGTCCAGAAGCATACATATCTATGTCTATATTATATAAAGTCAATACTGTAACCAATACATAACTAATACAAGTTTTAATAGATGCCTTCAATCGAGTACTGAGAGAACAAAACCCCAATAGTTTGGCTTACAATGTAACTTATGTAACATTCTCATTAGTATGCGTTGCTTTGACAAGTATTTATGGACTCATTGTAACAAAACACATACGCATAATTTATCATTGGCGCACTACAAAGAAAGATATTCTTTCTAAGTGTATTACCTTCACACAGATCTAATTAGGTTGAACTAGTTTTTTGTAAATTTGTTTTTTTAACCTTACTTGTTTTGTTAGTTAATGTTAATCCATAAATAGGGATGTTTATATATATCGCATAAAGTTTTACTCAAGAAAAACAACAAAACAAATAAATTAAATAAACTAACAGTCTCGATAAAAGGCGCAGACTGCATGCTGCAAGATTAATAAGAGACAGAACACAGATATATATATATAACTAAAATCATGTAAAAGTAGGGGAGAAATGAAAGGAATAAACAAGATATCTTTTTTCAGAATTATGCCAGACCAAGTATTAGCATGGACTCAAGATATTGTTCCCTTGAGGGAATGGCTAAACAAGCAGCCTCATCTGCCACACGATGTCGGTAAGTTAGACTTAATAACACAACTGAATATAGCAATCGGACATCATCGCCAATATCTGCCAGGAATGTCAAAGTTTATAAAAAAGATCATTAGTAACTAAAATGACAAATCGATTTGAGTTGCTGAAACGTTCTAATACTCAAAATTGGTAATTTTATTGTGTGTGTTTATTAATATTTTCATTCATTCAGATAAAAAAAAAAAATACTCTTACGTGTTTAATACACAAAATTTCATGTATTACTTTCGTTTCACTATTGACACTCGTTAATCAAATAACAGTGACAATGCATTAGTTTAATGTTTTGACAGTTGATAAGTATTTAACATTGATTAGCCATCACCGTACGAGGGATACGATGTCAGAAACCCGATTGAGAAAATCTCTACTTTTGTCTCTCGAATGTATCACATACATTCTTACATTCTAAACAATTACTGCTATGTTGAGTTTGAACTAAAGAGCATAGATTAAATACTATCAAAAACTAAGTCACATTAAGTATATCCTTTTGTATAAGTGAAATCTCACCTTGAACAATGTATGAAGATATAACCTTGCCATAGATACTGTGGAAGCGACTACTTAACGTGCCTGCACGTAACTTATAGTGATATAGTATATGATTTAAAAAAAACACAGAATACTATCTGTATAACGAGCAAAAACCTATGGATCCCATTAATTGCATTTAGACAAATAATCGATTATTAATTAATAATGTCTCAACGTCAAAGTTTGAGAAGAAATACTTATAGCCAGAAGTATGATATTATTCAAATAATATCAAATTAATTTTTTTTTAATACTTCTGATGATAAGTATACAATGTATACATGTATACAATGTGTAAGAAAGACTCGGAATACTACTTAACTTATGTAAAATTCTATGATACATGATATAGAAAAACAGTTGTCCTTGTTAGTAGTCATTAGATTACATCTACGTGCGTGACACCACGTAAGATATTATGTACTGTGTACATTTACGGAGATACTATGCGGCACGATGCAAATAAATTGGCTAAATTCGTTGTTGATGTATTATTGAGTTTCTTAATGTATTATTTCGTCGCTTGTATACAATTCGACACATGTTTTATTTTCGGTTGTAAATTGAACTGAGTGTGCAATATTTAGCACTTCGGCAATAATTTGTACAATCTCTTTAAGGTTTATTGCCACGAAACTTTAACACCTTTTACTTTTGATGCAATACAATAATTATTTTCACGATTACATTGGCTTATAAAACTCATTTACTTCCTAAACTACAGTTAGGCCGACTAAAACGCGCTTATCACATCTGTTATGTTTTTTTTTTCAGAGGATGTATTGCTATACCGCTTCTACCTCAGTTGCCATAAAAGTCTGGAGCGTGCCAAGAGAACTATGGATCTCTTCTTCACAATGCGTTCCGCAACACCAGATCTCTTCTGCAAACGCGATCCATGCTCAGTCGAGATAAAGCGGGTTTTTGAAGTGACGTAAGTGGATAATCAAATTAATAATTTGCTTAATCTCGACCCTTAGTTCAAGTTGTTTACGTATATCGTGTATTGCTCTAAAAAGTCTAAAAAACGTTATCTGAATTTGCCTATGTAAATATTTAAAAAGTTAAAAAGCTTGGTAGGATATATTTCAATGTGATAGACGCTTCCGTATTTTAGGTTGCTCAAGTTCACAGAGGTCAAAAAAACACAAAGCCAACTTAGCCTCATTCCTTTTAATTTTGAAAGTTTATGCATTAGTTATATAACCTAGTCATTACCAGATTTTCTCTTTTCAGTGACATGCTTCCTCTTCCGAAAAGGACAAAAGATAACTATAACGTATTCATCTACCGCTTAAGGGAACCAGATTTAGACTTGTTCAACTTTTTGGATGCCGTCAAAACATTTTTCATGTTAATAGACACGCGTCTAACGGAAGAAGACGATATACCATCCGGAGAAATACCTATATTCGACGCAGGCAATGTGTCACTGAAGTTTGTTGGAAAAGTTAATCTATCAGTGCTGAGAAAATACATGATGTACACACAGGTATATTTACTGTATTTAGAATAGTCGTATGTTTATTATATTTTTAGCAACATGAAATAGGAGAAGAGGACTTCGTGAGAGAAGTTCAGTCGCTACTTGTTACGTTTACATTATTATATAACTGCAAATAATGAAAATTTTGCCAGCTTCATTATAATGAAATTATATGAATATAAACATTCAAAACGTAATAAAACCATGAGTCCAAACTAAAACATAATTAAAAAACACCACGCTACATTCTCCGGCAACATCTATGACCGCAATATTTACAAGCTGTTGTTTGAAGCCCACTGGATGAAAGTCGTGAATATATTGTGGAGGCAGAGATAAGTCTCTTCTCAATGGCTCTGGGCTTTCTTTTCGGCATCCGTCTGGTGGCGTGGCGTCTTCTGGGTGCTTTATTATGCTTTTCGACTCTCCCCGTACGTTTCTTTTTTAGTTTTTTCTTTAGTTTCTTCTCGTTAAAATTACATTTGGGCTTGCTGTTTTTCTTTGCCTTTTCAACGCCCATGTGCAATTTACTCTTATTCGAACATTGTGAGAGCTGTGTTTCGTTGTTGGTCGTCTGATCGAATGTAGTATCCTCGTTCTCCTCGTAATTATTACTCAGATCTTTACTTGTGCCGGGTTCCTCCATGCCTAAAAAATTCATAATGAAACTGGAAATCTTGAAAATTTTCACCAAGGTATTTTTGTACAGAAAATTTTATCACTTTATTCAATGCCGTTAAAATAGTAAACTGTTACAAAAAATAATAATAAAAATAATGAAATGACAGAAGTTAGTGTCTCATGACAAATTGTTTTTTGTTTTTAAATTTTCTCAAGAAGTTTTTATCCTTGTGTCCAGTGTCCTTGTATCCAGAGACAAAACTATTATTGTAAACCTATATAGTCTCTTATACATTAATTTTAGTATATAAACGAGCTTCCGAATTATATGTTTTATAGAAATAAGTTAATTTTCAAATAACTCTCGTAAATATATTGCGAAATACCAATCTGTAACTTTTTCGCACCAAATCAAGTATTTCATATAATTAATTACATCTTCGTGTGCCATAAATCAAACGTGTCATGCAATCCAAAATGTATCTCGTAAGCTGACGAAACGTTTCGCGTTTAGTGAGGCCGCTTTCATAAAGAGTTTTGCATAACCCAAATTGCGATTTAAGACTTTATTATATTTGAACACACAAGAAACACAAAATACTTATTGCATAAACTGATACCGAAATAAATATATATTTGATAACACTATACTGCACATGTAGTAGGAGTAAATAATTGTTAGTAAATGTACAATAAGAGAGCAACGGCCTTATCGCTAATAAGCAATCTCTTCCGGGAATTCCATAAATCGTTAAAATACATTTCAAGGATGCAATAGGTGCGAAGAATACAAAAAAAAACATACATTCAAATTAATAAAACAGGAAAAGTAAATTGTAGTAAAATTAAAGAATAATTACATTATGATATAGGATATAAACCGAATTCAACTCATTTAATTGCCCTTTGTATTTTTAGTTCACCAAGAACCATTGTGTATGTTGTAATCGGTAGTTCTTATCCTTAATTAAAAATGTATTTTTATCTTATCCAAAGTAATATTTTTAAAGCGGAAATTAACAATTAGACACGCTATATTATATTACATCTTGAACGACTCTGTAATTAACTTGACTAGGTTTAAAACCGGTCTATTGCAAAATTTTGCTGTTTATATTTTTCCTTAAGCTACATCCTTCATCTTTTGAGATTCAAAATGATGGCGTATCATTTTGTCGTTCTTGGTTTCGGTTCCTGCTTATGTATGCTTGGTGTGTATATACAACACAAAAACAACTGTTTCTTTGTTTTTGTATTGTATTTCTTCATATAATATGAAAAAGTATGTGCTTACATGAATTCCCTAATACGTACGATGGGACTGAAGTCCTACTGTATTCCTGACATGATATCGAATTTTAAGCTCTAAGACCTGCCGGTATCTTAAGGGCCATTTCATTCCATGTATTCCTTTGTTTAAAGACAAATAAACATTATCAAAAAAACTGAAATAAGTGATAAAGCCTATCAAGGGTTGTAATACATATAGATTATTATTATTATTAATTTTTTCTACAGGAAGCTGTCCCAGTAAGGCTAAAGCAAGTGCATGTGATAAACAGCCCTTCTTATATCGGAAAAATATTCGCGCTTTGCAAACCTTTCCTCAAGAATGAAGTCGCTAAATTGGTAATCCTTACATAATTACAATTCTAATTTATATTTTAAGTGGTTCAACTGGTATTCATTAGTCTCTTACTTTTCATAACAGCGTAAAACATTAGATGGAAGAAGTTTTCTTAATGAAATTTCAAAAAATTGTTAATGTTTACAGTAAAATATATTTATTGCCTTTTTGAATCCTGAATCTACTTATCTTGATATAATAAACAGATAGATACAAGTTGTTATATATATCCAAATGTTCCAGATTAAATTCCATGAGCCTAATACAGAGACCCTCTACACTGATATCCCCAAAAATATTCTTCCTGAGGAATATGGTGGAGACTGCGGGAGTGTCGATCAGATAAAGCGCCATTGGATCAAACGTATGGAGGCTAAAAGGTAAATTTGTATATATATACTTTGTTATGTATAAAAAGTCCTATTAATGTAACGTTTGTTTCTGATCAACTTCGGTATAGTCTTTTCTGTGTTAGTTTTTGACATTAATCCAATTAGATGATTGAGGCTTGGTACTTAGTTGAATTTTATGTAATAGATATTTGCTTTCTTTCAGAAACTGGTTCCTAGAGAATGATAAGAACTGGTATGTTGATGAGTCGCAAAGACCATCAAACTGTCGAGATGCGAAGATTGAGAAAATAAGAGACGTACCTGGATCGTTCCGTTCACTTGCCCTAGACTGAGTGTTATTTTACAGTAAACTATTTGAACCGCCTTCCAATAATTAAGTATATAATTGGTAGACGATCTAAATTTGTATATCTATAACTTCTAATTCTGTAAGGCTTTGAATTTCTTTTTTTTTCCTAAATTATTTATAGATTTTCCATTGATGTTACTTTGTAAGCATGCGGTTTAAAGGTTTTAAAAATAAGGCTTGCTCTTATAAAGCAACTGCATTCCTTTTAAAAATATGTACCTAAACAAAGTTTAACAAACTGATGAATTTTGCGATGGGAAAATACTGGTTTTATATTTTTGGAGATATAAAGTAAAATGTTATTAAAATAATATTTATATAAGAAAAACGTTTCTTACAGTATTAACTGTAAAATATACATTTAAATTTAATTTTTGTAATCTGTTACTTTAAGTTCGTAGTGTACGATTCAGAGTCGTGACGTGGTTAAATATCATTTCCATACGTCAAAAATAATATTTGACAAATAACAGTTATTTAGTGCTGTCTGGATTTTGAATCTTACTTTTGGTTGTGACTGTTAAGTATAAAATAAAGGTCATTTTATATTTTCTATTTACTTTATCACTCGTCAAGAAGTTTTCATTCAACACGTTTAAACCAAAAAAATCACAATATTTCATCATCATAAACATGTTGCGTTTGCTTCTCACTTGTACTTTTAGAATTTTTGATTGTCTGAAAATTAAAAAAAAGTATATTAAAGTTAAATGACTTGTTAAAAATTAAAAATGTATCAATATTAACGATCATATATTATTTTTCAATGTTTTCGTTACTCGATTCCACAATCCAGAAACATAAACAGTGACACAGTTTTAATTGCGGAAACAGTTGTAAAATGGAAAAGAAACATTTTATTAAATACTCATATTTCGCTCTTTACTAATTGCCAAATTTAGTTTTTTTTAATTAAACTTATTTCCAATTAGAGTAATGCCCATCTATAAACCGAATGTCGTATTATATTCTTCTGTAATTATAGCTCTGATACCCGAAAGTTACTATAATAAAATGAGAATCGCTTTTGAAAATATGGGTGGTATAAAAAATATCACATAACACAACTTTATTTGGCCTTAATGGACTCATGGTATCAGTATAAACTTTCCAGAACAATGTAACATGTGTATCATTCAATTTTTGCCTTTCCAAAGCACCACATAATGTCCATGTGTCGATTGATGTTTGTTTCGCAATACCTATAAAGAATTTTAATAAAAAAATAAATCTGAAAGTACAGTATCACAATCGTCGTAGTTTTTATTATATTAACAAAATAGTATTTTCATGCGGGACAGGTTCACTCAACATTTCATATAAAATTAATCTTTTCCATTATATTATATTGTAATATTGTCCTAATATCTCTCTCCGCGCTATCAAAGTTATGATTAGCTCCGAATGGATCCTGGGAGTTGGGACAGATTTGTCTAACTCTTTCTATACGCAATGTTAACTTTTTATAAATAATATTCTCTTACCTACTGTAACGGCCACGACCAGTTTTTCCAAAAGTTCTATAAACAATGCTTCCTGGTCCTGATTCACTGGGTAATTTCTCTAAAATAGATACACATCGATGTGCATTTTTGTGGACTTGCGGTCTATAATAGAGTTGGTGGCGGTACTACAATACAAGCTCAAAAGCCTGGTTTGCCCGAATCCTACCAATAAACAAAACGTTGTTTTGGGCTTGTATGGTAGTCACTGAACCGAGAACGCAACTATTTATAGTATCTTTTTACGTATGTCACATTAAAGCTTAAACTTCTTCTTCTTCTTGTAGAAAATAGGTACATATATATCAAAGCTGTTTGCCGATAAATATGTTTATTATAATATCTTTGCATGGCAACACTTCGCTTTTTAGCAAAAATATCCACTCACTTGAATAAAATCACATATTGTCCCAGTTTCCACATTTTGTCTCCACATCGTTAATCTTTTAAGAGCCTCGTGTATCATTTCCGGAGTAATCTACTAACGTATGTATAATTAAAGGGTTTGATTTGTACTTATCAACACGATTAATTGTAATTATTCTAAACAATAAAAAATGGGTAAGTTAATAAGTTCAGTTCAAACGCACAAGTAGTGTGTACCAAAAGATAACGAAATATTAAATTTAAATTACTTGTCTGAAGACAGTAGTTGGCGCTTCTTCTACAGCAACTGTAGTATTGATATTTAACGGGGAAAGCATTTTACTGCTGGAACCAACTTGAATTATCTCTAAAATTTATTGTTATCATAAAATAAAGAAGCTTCTTTGATAACTAACTGAACGATGTAACTTTTTTTATTTCAAAGACAAAGCTAAAAAGCCACAATTACCAAATTCTATATTTTAATGTTGTTTCTAGTTAAAGTTATTTAATAGCAAACCTGACTTATCGACAATCCTCGGTAACTTCTGTGTACGTTTTTTTGATTGCTTCTGTTTCCTACGACACATCTCATTATATTTATGTCATTTTGTTAACGGTATGTCTCAAAATATATCACATGTCAGCTACCTTTTTACACAACATCGGTGACCGCAACGCGCACACACCGGTGTAAGAAGTCCGGACGAGAGACGAGAATATATTGTTGTGGGAGAAAAGTCTCTTTTTCTTTCTAACCTAGCTCTGTGTTTTCTTCTAGGCGTGCGTTTGGTTATGCGTCGTCTTGTCGTCGGCTTTTTCTGTTCAAGTCTGCCTGCACGTTGTTTCCTCCGTCTTTTAACGTTTTTAGCTTTTGGTGGGTTTGTTATACCCATTGTTTCTATGGGCAGTCGACTTTGACTAGAATAATTTGATACATGAGAACATGTTTCACTGTTAGTCTTTGGGTCGCGAGTACTCCCCTCGTTTGAGTGATTTCTATCTAGGTCTTTACTTGTGCCGGGCTCTTCCATACCTAACAATTTCTTAATCAACCCGAAATCTTGATAATTTACACAGATACTTTAATACAGAAAATTTTATTGTACAAATTCGATATCATTTTATACAAATAATGAGTTTGACAGATGTGATTGTCATAGAGGTTTTCTTGTCATCAGATTTCCGGTTCCATTAACGAAAATATGTTTTGGACATCATATATCTCATATACGTATATAAATAGTGTAATTCTTTTATAAACAATTGTATTCGATTTACTTGAAATAATAACCTTATAATAAAATCAACAAATCTTAATTACAAAATTTAATTAAACTAATTAACAATTAGTCGATAGAGAGGGTCCTAAATGAACCGTTCATTGCGTTGCAGGCACTCTTCGGGCGTAGCTTCACGTCAGCTTTCCATAAATTGTCATTCAGGAACATTTTTCTAAAAATAGATGAAGAATGATTTTTATCAGTAATCAAGCGGGCTCTTCCAAACACATCATGGTTTTATGTATGGATCGGAAATGGGAATTCAAAATTGACATATTCCAATCCTTTCATCGCCAAACCTTTCTGTTATATAATACCTAATGTTTACTCAGGTGCTTCAAGTACCAAAAAAATAAGTTATTACGCAAGTTAATACGCAAGCGATTACCAATATAAGATCTTGCTTTTCTTATTTAATATCTCATCTTTACCTCTGCTGATTGATTCTTCTTATCCAATCCTCAGACTCAGTTTTAGTGCTGGGTGCGTCTCCGCCATACTCGATCGGCAGATATTTCTTATCAATATGCTTGTGTAAAGATTCATAGTCGTGAAAGAAGTGAATCTGTTACAAAAAAAATAAATTACCTTTCTTTACCAACTACGATTCCGCAATAAAGTAATAATCGTATTATTCACATAAACAATCATCGTCCATTCTGTTTCACAGTTAGTACAACTCTAATAATATTACAACACAAACTGAATAGAATCAAAAATCTTCGTAATAAAGTATTCTTATTTTGACAGCTTTATGTTTTTGCTGAACACCGTCTAAATACCCAATTAAATGGTTATGTATTGATCCGGTTTTATTCATCCTAAAATATTTTTTTTTTTTTTTTTTTTATAGAAGAGGGGGCAAACGAGCAGGCGGCCCACCATAAAGGTGAAGCCGCCGCCCATAGACACTCACGCGGCTGGTAGCTCGTGAGTGCGTTGCCGCCGTTTAAAGGAAAGGCGAAGGAAGGGGAAAAGGATGGGCACCGGAAGATCTCACTCACCGAACGAAACGCGAGTACAAAATGAACAAAGTCCAATTGCATCACTTCACGCCGGTTTTCTGTGAGAGAGTGGTATTTCTCCGGCCGTGCCTGCCCATTCGGCTGAAACTCTAAGTAACAGCATGGCACTCCCACTCAAAAATATTGCCATCGAAATTTTAATAATCCAACTTATAATATTGGAACACGATGAAATGTCTAGTATACAGCTCTCTCATACAGCCTTTGTCGATTAAGATCGCGTGACGTAACTGGTTCTTAGAGAAAAACCTTTTTTAGCCTACAGATATCATAAGCAATGAAATTAGTAAGACAAGATAGCTACTTAAACGTTATACGGATCCATTTAAAGTTTACAATTGTCTTCAAATATTAAGTTAAGTTATTATATTTTTTTTTATTATTAATCGTTTATTTAGAGATTTTATTTATATTAAAACTTATATTAAAATTTATGTTAAAATTTATATTAAGATTTATATTAAAATTTAAATTAAAATTTATATTAAAAAGCGTGTAAAGGGTAATTTGGTTGAAAAGGCATACTATACCGTAAACGAATATTTAGAGGACAAAGATCCCTTTAATGTGTCGGCAATTGGCTCAGCATCGGGACAGTTCAATTTTTAAGTAGCCTTACAATGCTTTGTTATTTTAATTGTCAGTAGCACAATTTTGTATTAATTGTTTATTTAAAGTTTCTTGCCGGTTCTTCTCGGTAGATGACTGCCTTCCGAACCGGTGGTAGTATAAAAATTGACGATTCAAAAGTGTCTTTATAAAGACGTACTTGAATAAAGATATTTTGAGTTTGAGTTTATAAATTAAGTAAAATTAAACGTATTGTAATAACATCAAATGTCTCAGCCATACAATTACTTACAATATTACATAGTTCAGCTGGCAGTACAGGCTTCACGAGAGAGTATAATTTGTCGTAGTATGACGGTGCGTTTATTCCGTATACTTTATGTACTCGAACTGGCATACCTTCCTGTAAAACGGAACACTAACAGTAATATACATACTTAAACGCTTGAACTTTTTGACTACAAACGCATTATTCGATTTTATATTACGCTCGACAACTCACCAAAAGAAATAGAATGAAATCTCTGAAGTACATAATGTTCGCTTTAGGCACCATCTTTAACGAGAAAGACGACATATCTAGTATAACTATGTGACCTCTAGGAAACACATTGTGGAAATTTATCCAGTAATCAGCTTGCACAGTGAGGCTCTTCAAAAGATCATAGAATGAAAAGTGTTCCAACTCCGGATCATCATAGTGGTGGATGAGAATCTCATCCTCGCCTGCTTTGTATGTACAAACACGGCTATAAAAGAAAATCTAATAAGTCCATATTTAGTCTTATGCTTCTTAAATTTCGTTAATTAAGAGTTTTTATTTCATTATTAGTCTACGAGTAGTTTTTGAGGAGGAAAACGTTAATTTTTTCAAAATATTAACAAAAAGTGGACTTGGATGATATAAATAGTTATATTGGCTACCGTAGCTGTTAACTACGTTATTAGAGAATCTTATTTTTAAATTTGGAAGATATTTAGATTACGATTGAAATTTGTCGCTATTTAAGAGTGAGCCTTTCATTTTTCGTTGTAACAAAACGCTGGTGAAAGTAAGTGATTTGCAATTGAAAAATAATTTACACTGAACACGTAACATTTTCTTTGTTTGACAAGACACTTGTACGAATAGACAGACATCAAAAAATAACATTCTAGCTCTAATTGTTAAGCCTATTTTAAGATTAATAATTAAAATCTATACCCAAAGGCTTATACTATATTTTATTAAACATTTACATCCACTAAAATCTGTTTTATACTTATTAGTCAATTATAAATGACACAGATGTTAGTTATATTGTTGATGTGACATCATACAATATATTGAAAAAAAAACGCTCCCACATTAATAAGAAACACTTTGCTTGTTATAAATATTAAGTACGTATTGTCAATCACATCTGAATGGAAAGACGTGATTACTTATATGAAAGTATTACCTATTGTTTTCCTGCTGTAGCCCGTGGAACAATTAAATTATTATAAATATACTATGTTACTTATGGTGTAGACATAATAATAACGCTCCCTACAAAAAGAGATTGATAACTTATTTTAATATGGAAATGGGAATGAACAGATGCTAAAGACTAGGTCCAATGTTACAGGCTACTCTGGCTAACGATGATGTAATACTTACGTAACAGAGAATATAGTCTTCATGTTCTTAGACTGTGGATCCCGATTAGTGTATAATTCTGACAATTGACTGCGTGTTGAGCAAAAACGATCGACGCATTTCTTTGTTTTTTCCAAACTTCCATAGCAGCTATGCAAAAATTTCTCTATCATAATGTCATCTATAATAAAATAACCGTTGTGAATTTTAAACCAAAATATTATTATAAGGATTTTTACTAATATTATTTTAACAATATAGCAATTTTAGAAAATTTTAAATTAAATAGAAAGAGCATTCTTCTTTTGTACAGAAAACGATTAAACGAATATGTACGATGTTAAAACTTACATACAATATTAATCTTGACAACCGTAAACTTACTTAAAAATGTCAAAACTGTTCTTATTACAATTTACTACTAAGTAAAAAATATTATACAATACTCATATTATTATTCATATACAATATTTTACATGTGAACCCCTTTATTATATTATAAGTTTTTGTAATTGAAATAGAATCTCTTTAACGGATGCAAACGCGGGTATATTTCATTATTTACAAGCAAAATACAATACCTACATAAGTTTTACACCCAGTCATATTTCTTTACATTGTATAATTATTACGAAATAAAACATTTCGCACCTGTTTTTACATTGTCTATAATCACGCTATAAAATCTTTCATTCATTCTTATAGAACAATGCATAAAAAAAATATATCCCATAGACAATTCTGAAAGAAACTGCCACATGACATGTAACACTTTGACTTTGGTTTTGCGGTAAACAATTTAATTCGCGATATTAAATGCATAAATCGCTAATGCATATTTAAGACACTTTTAACAACTATACAAGTGTTACGTAATATATAATCACATAATTAGACTATGCGCACCTAAAAATCCTTCACAATAAGTATTTATCACGATTTTCTATTTAATTATTCATTTCAATTCTTTAACGATTTCATATCTCTACAATTTATAGCGCAATCAAGGAATTAATGACTAATAATATATTCTTGTGCGAAATCGTTATGACTTTGTAAAAGTTCGATTAAAAACTTTGAAGGTTATCCTTTGGTTTGAATGTGCTTTTAAAGCTTAAATAATATTTTTAATTTTTCAAATAATATATTAATTTCGTTCAAATAGCATCTTAGTGTGTATAATTAAAATGTGCAATACTGTGCAAACATACATTAATATTTTCATATATATTTGTAATATATGAACATAAGAGTGTTAACGAGCGATCTCTGCCACATATTGAAATAATTATCAAATAATCGACTTACTCTTTTCTACACTCTGGCATATCTCTTTGAGAAACTACCGATGTTGTTATTGACCGACACCAAAACTCCCGAAGAGTCAATTATAATATACTTTTAAAATGTTTAGATGTTATTGCATGAGATATTTGGAGATCTCTTTTTTGGAGATTTAAACGAAGCGTTCATTAATATCAAAGGATTCTATTATTTACCAAATATACATACCTATATCCTGAGGTAGGTAAGCTTCCTTCGCCAACCACTCCTTGATGAAAGCGACATCTTTATTCATGCTCATCTATAAAATGAATGTACATATTAATAGTGTCGTAATTTTAAAGATTGAATGAACTCACCGTGTCTGAACGAAATTAGACAATTTGGGCAACCAATCACTTCGATGGGAGGCTACTGACTGGACAGTGAAACTGCAGTACGTGATAACAGCCTTCAAAACGTAAACAGCAAACACGCTACGCATTAATTATCTTTGTATTAAATAATTTCATGATGTAACAGGTACCTAGTTTAATTTTTATATCCTCTGACTGGTTGTCTTGGTGAAAATATTATTATTTTATAATTTTATTTAAACAGTGTAGTGGAAAAATAAATACTTAGTTCTTTTCGTATAACAAAACGTTAAAAAAATGATTAAACGTAACGTAACCTAAAAACTACACTGACCGATTTAATAGTCTGATGATCAGTATGATTTTACGTTTTGCAATCGTTATTTATTTATTTGGAACATTAAAAACTTTTTGATAAAAAATATTAACTGTAAGAGAGAGAACAAGAAGTAACAGGAAAGTCTGGCACAGCCGTAACAGGGAAAGCCGTATGAAAATCAGCTTAACCCTTATAAATATTTCTTCGAAGCATTACGCGATCTATTGTGACACGCATATTGATTTAAAATTAACACATTGTTAATAAAAATAGGTATTTCATTACAAGTGCTCTTTAAACTACTCGTGAGAAGGTCGTACTGCAAGTAAGTTGATGATCAATATTTGCTTTATTGTAAAAAATAAGCTGATACACGCAATTGAATTTAGAATTTTTATCATATCCTGTATTGTCAGCGCCTACTTATAAAATTCATGTACATGTTTACATGTATTATTAACATTTAAAAAATTTTAATTATCAGATATACCATACCAGACCATTTTATAATGTAATAAAATATAAGCTTCTATTGGCAGAGGGGCGCAATTCCGTAGACCATCTTATTCCCTTTTTAACTTAAGACGAGTTCATTTATTATATACCAAGAGAACAAACCACTATAGAGAGGGATTTTGCATCCAACACAGTCTTGTTAGCGCCGTCTATACAAAGAAGTAGAATAAGGTTTTTTTAAATTATAAATTATGATTAACAATTTTTATTACATTTCTAACAAAACTAACACTTATTTATAAATTTCGTTATTTTAATCAAGCGTTGGTGGTGTAATGGTCAGCATAGTTGCCTTCCAAGCAGTTGATCCGGGTTCGATTCCCGGCCTACGCACACTTTTTTCAATTTTATTTATAAATTCCGTTTATTTCTATAATTATATTTTTTGTACTTGATTTTAAATGTACATGGTTTTGCACTTACAAAATGAAGTATGTAGGTCATATTATGATAGAACGGTGTAGATACTTAACGGTGTACTAGTTTGAATAATACTTGTTTGACACAGTTACTAAACAAACACTACTTGTACATTATATACCAAAGGCCATATCTTGAATGAAATTAAAATAAATTCATTCAAGAAAATTCTATAATAATTACTATATTAAAAAAAACTGCTATCGAAACTCCATATTCCAATCAGTTGCCGGCATTTAAGGAAGAGGAGCGTTCTCTTAATTTTTATTTTAATTATGTAACTTCTCTTAATACATTTCCAATAATTGCTCGTATTCATCTTTGGAATTAGTGCTTTAATTAAAACAGAAATTAGACTTATTTATTAGACTTAGTTGTAAATATGGTTTATATAATAAAATAATACACATTTGTTACAATAATAAGACATTCATATAATTTACATTCCATTTATTTAAAAATAAAACTGTCACAGCGCATCATATACATTATTAAATATAAAAACAAATTATGTTAACTGAAATTTTATATATTCAAAAACAACACAATAAACAACTTTATAAATTGGCAACAATGCAACACAGCCTTTTAAATTAATTTGTTAATATTTATTTGTATGCTTTCAGTATATTCACATTTTACTATGGATTCATTTTATATTAGTATAAAAACAGAATATTGTGGTAGACTATTTTTATATGATTTTTAGTTTAAAGCATGTTAGGCATAATAATATCTAATCTCACATTGGTTATACAAAAAATATATTTAATTTTGTGTGAACTTAAATTTTTTTATCTTGTCAAAACTCATACATTTCAACGGTCTACTTAGACTAGGATTTTTAGTTTTAACAAGATGGAATACTCAACAAGCTATTAAGAAATTAGATCTAGCATCGAGCTTTACTAATTTTCTAATGAAATATATAAGAAATCCTCAAATCCTTCTATTACTCAAAAAAAAAAATTTTTTTCATTGACAGCATTTTTTATACAGTCGAAGGTACACTCAATTATTATATGGTTAGACATAATTAAAAAGCTTCAGTGTTTCATTCATAGAATGAGGAAGAACTATCACTTTGCTTAAGTTAGTAGTCTTTAGTGATATTAGATTTTTACTAAGGTCACCTGAATCATGCCAATTTAAATGCAGTTAGAAGATAATTATGTCGTATATTAATTTGTAGATTCAGAGATTAAGCCATTGATTGTATTTATGAGATTTTCATTTTACAAAATAAAGAGTGCTTTAGTTTTAAAATATTACTTTATAAGTCGCTAGAGCTAACATTTACAATCAATGGACTAATATACAGATTATTAAACAATTCACACAAAATTTATTAAATTAATTAATTAAACGTAAATGTGTGCTCCTATTTCGCTATGCCCACTGATGATAGTGAAGCTTTTTTTTTATTGTTTTATTTAATATAGATATTGATGCATTCGCTGGTGCATGGTGCAGATCTTTACAACCGTACTATGAAACATGCTTGTCGATTTAAAGAAGTGGCGGAGAGTTCTTGCCAGTTCTTCTCGTCCGCTCTACGCCCTTGATTTGGGAACTGGCAGTAAATGTAGAGTCGAAAATTTTTATAACTTATTTTGTTGACGATTGATAAGGGTACCATTTAAATATCAAAATAATTTAAATGAGCTGTGTAAAAGCAACAGAAATGTAACTGAAAAAAAACCCTGACAATTTTTATTAACAGAAGATTTGCCTTTATAAGCCAAACACATATACTATATAAAAAATATTAACTATTTGATAGATCCAGAAACCATTTTTTTTCCCTTTGCACCTTGGTCCCTTAAATATATAGTTTAAGCTTTGCTAATATTAATTTATAGGAATTTCGCGACACACACATATATATATATATAATTATGTGTATAAAGCTTTTAAAACAATTATCAGTCGTTATATCAAATTTCCGATCGTACGAACTAAGCGAATAAATGCTAAAATACTAGACATAAACAATATTTACCATAGAGAATAGAAAAGCGATAGAAAAGTTTCTATATTACAGACAAATAGATGTTACTCTTTAGTAAATAAATCAATTTTTGTTTATATTAGTCTATGGCCAACGCTCTAAATGAGGGTACGTTAGAGCTAGAGTTGTTAACTTTTTTCTTTTCTGGTATCGCTCGCCACAGATCTTTGATCATGAGTTCTTTTCTAAAAAAAAAACATTTTTTACCGTTTTAGTAACGACATTACCGTAGTGGGTGAATACCCTACTCTAAACTCAAAGTTCGAACCCTTGAGTTAGAATGTAAAACGAAAAGACAATTTGTTGATCTAAAGATTATGAGTAGTATGATAAAATCAAGTCTGTAATAAAGTATGAATTTGACCCACCCTCCCTTTTAATTTCACAACACCCTCGTTTTATCATATTTACCTTTTGCTCATTATGACAGAGATTACTTTCTGATGCTGTTCAGCCATTGAGGGTTGCACTCCACCGTAGTCTGTCGGTAAATACTCCTTGTTGACATACTTATATAGGCCACCTGAATTTGGTGTGTGAAAGTGGATCTAAAATAAAATTGAGATATTAATTGTATTTAATGACCTGCCGGCCCTTATGGACCACGCTTTATTAAAATGCTAGTAGCTTTTGCCCGTGACTTCGCGCCCTTGCTTATAACCCCTATTTCAACCTCTTCAATCCTTTTTATGTCCTTCTCTAAAGTCTAGTCTATCTCCGTACCAAATTACATCGAAATCGATTCAGTAGTTAAAGCGTGAAATTAGTGTGGATTAATAAAACTTATGAAAACTGAGCAAGTTTCAGGATTTTGATACAACAGACGTGCGTCAAAGTAAGCAATGTGCATATAGTCTGTTAAAACACAGACCATAGACAACAAACATCAAACCTAGAGACATCATGTGACATATGCTTATTTAATTTAGTTCAACTTACCAAATCAGTCAATTCCTTTTTGAGAAATGGTTTCATTAGACCAAATATCTTGTCTATCGACGACGGAGCGTTGATCACGTGCACTTGTTTCAAACGGATGGGCAGTGCTGTCTGAAACAAATATTCAAACACAAAATATTAATTGATCTTACTATTAATTATGCATTATGGTTTTTTTTAGAAGAATCCAGAACATGCGTCAGACACACACAGACTGAATACATACACAAACATAATAATGTTAAAGATCATTTATGATCCAGGAAACGGAAATCCGGGGCCAAGACTGAAGGGGTCCAGTGATTGCCAGCATTATTTCATAATGTGATCAGATCTGATTATTAAGCTCGTCAAAGGTGAGAACAGTAGAAAAATAGATGTGTAACTTAAAAGAGAAAATTTGGGGCAAAAACAAAACCTCAAAAATCTCACCTCTTGATATTTCGACAGCTTCCTAGCAACGGACAAATTCAATTTGGTCAACATTTTAAGATTTATATCTTTCGCATCTAAAATAACGATGTCCGCTTCAGGCAGAAAGGTGTTCGTCATGAAGTACGAGTCCGTCGAGAGCATAAAGTATCTCGCGTCCTGTACATAGTCGTAATTGTCGAGGCCGGGGTCGTTCAACTGCCAGAGCCAGATGCATTCGTTCTGTGGGGTCAACACTTGGCCTATGTTCCTGAAATGTTAATAAACATTATTGATGTATGTTTCCACACACAAATCCTGAGCAGTTTTTCCATTAGGCGCACACCCGCGGTCCGGTGCAACAATGCAATATATAGTTTATCATTTAAAATATTATTATACACTTATTATGTATATATTTTCACTTTTGTAATATTTTTTATTTTTTTATTTGATTAGTGACTTTATGTAAAATATATTTTAACCATTGTGTATGTGCTAATAAACGTTCTTTCTTTCAAAGAATAAAGTCCTGTTTGGTTTTTGTTCAGCCTAACATAAATTCAAACATTGACGCATACGCAAACATGCATTCATTCAAGCACACTTGAGTGATAATGTTCACACCTATCGAGTATTATTTTGAAAATGATTTAATTTTTATGTGTTTATATTTAAATCTATGAGGGTCCCAAAATAAACCGGTCCGAGAACATATCCACAACACACTCAGTCCTACCTATCAATATTCCCATTCCCAAGCTTTTTTGATAATAATAATAGGACTTGCTAAGGTTTTTAATTTCTTAAGAGGCAAATTTGGACACATCTTTCGGGAGTTTATTTAAAAAGAGTATACAATTGCAATAATAGATAATAATAATCCTTGACGTAAAAGTTAGCAATTCTTACATTAAAAAAAAATCTCAAATTAGATACACTAATAACATGGACGTAATCTTACTCACACTATGCTAATAACTTTTTGACACTGTGGTGACTCAGGATCTCTGTCATTGAGAAGTTCGGGACAATTGGACCGGATGTTAAAAAAGTTCTCCATTGCCGTCTTGGCTTTATCCACATCATAGTAACAGCTATGTACAAAACGAAGTAGTAGTATGTCATCTGTAATTATATTAATATTAAATGTAGCTTCTTAAATCACATATAATCCGCCTCCTCAGTATCTCCATATGTTGTTACGCCTTCCAAAAAAGTACTGTATTGCAGTTATACCGAACAATTAACGTTACTAATAAAAATGTATTGTTAATATTCCATTACGATTACGTGGTATAAATCGATAAAATCTTTATAATGCCTAGTGTTGGAATAGGTACTGGCATAAGCAATTCTGTTCGCTTCATTAGATTCAATATTGAATATTATAAGAGTAATATTGTATGACTTGAACGTGGTTTAAATTACTGCAGTTTCATTTCAAGGTAACATATATGACATTGTGAACCTTAATTACAGTTAAAACGTCTTTCAACCGTAACGATGTGTTCTAACATAGTAAATTGGTATTTGTCAGTATTGCTACTTAATTACAATGTACTTCAAAGTAACGATAGATTATAGATATTTGGTTTTATTTTTCTGACAAAAAATTCCATAGACAATAAATAAACAGACTATAATACAATGTTTTCATTTGATCATATGTGTTTTTGTTTTACAAATTGCTTAGGCTAAGCTGAAACAAAAAGTTCTTTAGCATAGCCTGAGATAAGATATTTTTTTTTACGTAAAGTATGTTCCTGATACAGCAGTATATTAGTTCAAGCGTGTAATAATTGTTCATGCAAGTATAATGCAATGCTTTTGGGCATATGTTAATACGTAAATGAAAATTCAACTTATTGTACCTATATAATCTTTAGGTAAGTGTGGTTGACAATTCAGCCATCCTCGCATTTCCAACACGTACTTTGATGCATCTTCGACTGGCGTGTGGTCCATCATTTCAGCTGAAATAAAGAAAATATTATCTGTACTTTTTATGTATAGATTATTTATTGTAGAGATGTTTAGAACCAATATTTTCATGTTAGATTTATAAAATAATACATGTGTAAATTTTGGAGGTACATTATTCTATTTGTGCAATGTCAGAAATTGTTACTTCACTTTTCTGATAATTAAGTATTGTGGATTTTTGTCTGTTAGATTATGTGGAGAAGCGCGAAGTTTGAACAAACTATATTTTCACTTTGTTAAATGCTTAAAACAAATAAAAGCATATTTTTGTTAGTAAAAAAATAAAAAAAATATGCTTGAAACAAGCAAAATTTGAAGTCTTTCCTTATTTTATTTTATTAGCAGTAGCCACACGGTGCTTAAAAAAGTATTAACGACGGCAGCGAATAACAATAAAAAAAAATTATTTTTGGCTAGTTGTTTCCTTGTTCAAAAAAATAGAAAACATAATTTTAAATATTAAATAAGTTAAATATTTGAATACATTACTTATAAAATTCAAACTTATGTTTCATTTATCTGTTTAATACGGATAATTAATTTCCTAATTCCGGTTACAAACAAGTTTACATTGACGTGTAAAAAATAGCTCATATTGTATCACGTTTAAGTTTGACCTTTGATTGCGGAATGAACGTAACCATTAAAATAATGCAATTGATAAATTAGTAGTATTATGTGTATAACGTTAAGGGTAAAATAATTACTAGCAATGCCCTAAAATCGTGGCAATATTATTTAGTTGGTAGTACTGAATTCTGTTATCTGTTTCGATATTTGAAATTACGATTTGTTTCCATATTTGTATGTAGGTACTAAATAATACGAAGTCAATGTTACGATGTCAGTTACCTCCCCTTTTATTGATCAATTATTTCAATAAATCTCTATTGACATTTAATATTGAAGGTAATTTTACAGGAAGTATCACTCTGGTACTTCTGGGATATTTTTATTTATCGAATTTATACCCACTAATAAAGATTTATTCTTTTGTGACACTTGTTAATTATTGTTTAATCATCTGTTGATAAGAACAAATGCGCACATCAAAACAACAGTCAATTATTTTTGTTTTTATTAGATTATAAAATATATGCGATTAAAACACATTATATATATATATATATATATTTGTAAAAGAAATAAGCATACAATATTTTTAAATTGTTACCTACGCCTAGGCAATGACATCAACTAATTGTTTTAACTGTCGATTTTCCGTTTGTGGCACAAAAAGTCTCTGGTTGCTTAAGCTTGATTTAAGTCTTTACTAAATAAAAAAAAAACATACCGAGAACACCAAATAGCAGGTTTAATAGCTTATCACAAACACGTATGAAGGCTAGCGTGGATTTACGATAACTGGATCCTGCTGACATTGATCATTGAAATGACGGCGTAATACTGCGCTGGAGTTTAATCATTGTGGAACTCTGCGAGGTAAAAATAAGCCATTTTAACAAAAAATACATTAATGTTGTCTTTGGTTTACGCGAGTGGCACGCAACGAGAGTTTCACGATAACATTTCAAAAGCAAAAACCATTTATATAAACAACACGTATATATCCGTTAAAGAACTATAATTTAAAATATATATATTAATAATTTTGTTTACGTCGTCGCTTTTAAAACTAGCCTTCCGAAATGTGCTTTTGAGATTGACCTTCTAATACAATACAACAATATTATTTCCTGGAGTACAGTTTCACAAGATACACAATAAAATCAAACATTTGTTGTTTCCAGTTAAGGTTAGAAAATCTATTTGGGAAAAGTTTACCTACAGAAAAGTTTATTAAATTTTATATGTTGCATAGTAATCAAGTTGACACGCGAAGCTACTACACATTAGAAAACTATTAATTAATTAATTTACATTTGTAGTGGTGATCAAAGGTATTGTTTATAGGGTAGTTGAAGATCAAGAAAAGAAAATAATGTTTTGATAGAGTATAACACAATACAATAAATGCACAGAAACGATCATACATTACTATTAGAAGTAGAGTGGTAGAAGTAGTAATTATAAATGGCTATTTTAAATCAAATTGGTGTATGTTGTGTGTTATCTGAGTGTGATTGTTACACATATTAGAACTATTATTTTTTGATAACTATTACAAGTAGTAAGGAAATAAATATTAACACACTACCTTTTAAAATTGCCCGCCGATCACTGAATGCTAAGTACTTGTCATCAGCCGGTGTACAAAGTAAGTGCAATTACCGGTAATGGTTGTTTATAAATACTAACAATATTGATACTCGCCGAAGCACCTCTACATTAAATCATTAGCTATCATATCTATGGATTCTAATATGTGTTAACTATTGTGTACTAATAATTATCAACGAAATATAAACACAATTATTGTGATAAATCAAAAATCAAAATAGACAGAAGACAATTGACATGATCTTGTTCTTGACGCACTCTCAATAGACAAATTTTATATACGAAGAATGACTGCAAATGCATGTTCTGCTATTTAAACACATACTTGACATAACTTAAGTCTTTTGCTTCAATTTGGTTTTTAAATTAATTAAGTTATAACAATTATATATTTAGTAAACAGACCTTTATAAAACATTCTAAACAGATTATACATTAATTGCAGAATGCATTCGAAAGTTATAATCATCAAAGCGTGTAATTTGAAACTAATAATTAATCTCTTTCCACTATTCTTTATAATTTGTTGTCCTAAAATGTTTCTTTTAAAAGATGCAAAACTTGAATGATTTACTAACTTTTCTTTGAACTAGAAGTAACTAACTAGTTTAGATGATATCTGTAGGTTAAATTATTTTTTTGAATAGCAACATTGTGTAATGTCTTCACTGGTACAAGTTTGCGCATGCGCCGAATGGCGATATTACAGTGAATAATCTTTGAACTTATTTTTTAACTATGAAAATTTGTCTTTAGATGGTATTTATTTAGGTTAATTAATTAAAAATAATTTCATTGTCTGTAAATTGTATTTAACCATATCTACAACTTAAAATAAAAGTGACATAAAGTGTACCATTGGTGGCCATTACTAAACCTAAACTTTTATCAGAACAAATGTCCATTATTTGATGTTTCGGCGACGTTGTGAAGCTAATCCAAAATTGCGTACGGTATTTTTTTAAACATAAGTTAATTATTTAAAATTTTGATATATATGAAAAAGGCATCCCGAAAAGTCTGTAATGAAATTGTTTAGTATGGTCGTTACATTCTATTTGGGTTGACTTCCAGAATTGAAAAGGTGTTGTCAATTTTTAGTTTTCTAATCACACTTTTCGGTTAGCGATAAAGATTGTTTTCCATCTAAACGATTCAGGTTAAAAAGGTGCCCGAGCCAGAACGAGCTAAGTGTTACCACTTCCACCTTCATAGCTTGTTGTTACTCTTCAATGAACATAACATTGGCACACCGACCTGTGATCGTTTAATGGAATATTGATATTGCATCGAATACCTACGTAAACGATCAGTATTAATAATTTTAGTTAAATAAATCCCGCGTAATTGCGAGTCGCCGAAACATAAGTCGGTTTCAGTGTGATGAATATGTTATTGCGATAAATTCAACAGTGCAGTGATTAGTGTCGAAAGTGTAGAAAAAAATAGCAATAAATAAAAAGTGTTTTGGTGTTGTGTGAAATGGCTATGCAGTGTGATAGATGGTTGTCTTGGTGAAATGGACTTCAGCGTGGTGAGGCCCCGTTTAGTTGTGGGCACCTGGACTCTGGCGTGTCGTATATAGACACACAGATCCACTGATATTATGAATAAGCGTGAAGGCAACAAGGACAAGGAACGTCAGAGTGACGAAAAAAGAACTTCCACGTAAGTAATTTTTCTCCAATGGTTTATTACTATCTTGATATAACAGTTGTGATAGTTAGTATTTTCTTTTAGCTTCTCAAAAATATATAATAATTTCTGCATTGTGTTTCTTTAATGATCAGTTGAAACAATTAGAATTTATATGTTTTATTTGAATTAAAAGTTGAAATGAATGAGATTCCTTAGTTTAATTTAACTTCCCGAGTCTGTATGTTGTTTTTGACAATCTACTTAGTAGATATTATAAAGGATGCATTCGTAATTTACAGTATGTACAGAATCATGATAAAATCATATTAATTGTTAAAGTATATTTCATATGTTGACATTACTCAAATATAATAACTGTCTTGATATTGATTTATATCTAAAATTCTTTTTATATAAATTATATTTTGGAATAATAAAAAGATAAATAGAACTTGTATCTCTATTATCAGGACTTCATTAATTTGATTTTCTTAAAAATATTTTTTGAACATTCATTTTTTTGTTAAATTGTTAAGGAATATGCCAATAATGCCATCAATCCAACCATTTGAAAGAAACTCTTTTTAAAATTGTGCATAGAACTCATTATATATTTAAGTTTGAACTTGGCATGGTTGTTTTACAGACTATAATTGAGAATTTGAATATTATATAATATACATACCCCTTTATATACCTATTGTGCTGGTTTGTTTCTTCCTGTATTTTTTTTCCCTGTCATGAAAAGAGGAAAGTACTTAAGAGTAAGTCTTGACGAGTATGTGAGTTTCTATGAATAAAAAGGTGAAATATCTCTTTAAAGTAGTAAAAATATTTTTATTCCATATACTTTGACAATATGTGTTTTAGTTTCTTTGCACAGCTTTAACATAACACAAACAATCTGAAAAAAATCAATCAATTAACAAAACATTTTCATTTATCATGATTTTAAGATAAAAAATCAAAATTGTGAACAATTTATGTCTAGCAACACAGATTGTTTCAGCCAATAATATTAAACTAGTGAATCACAGCATGTAAACATCTCAGTATCTCACACAATACTCTTGATAATACTCTTTATAAAAACATTACTTTCTTATCTTGAATTCAGCTCAAGCTGAAGACATTATTAATTTGTGTGATGTAAATATATATTATGTAATAATATTTAGTTGTGTGTATCAAAATTCATTTTAAGACATCCAGTTGGTCATGATAAGACATTGACTGTTCATTTTGCAATAAAAATATACAAACAATAATTATGATACCAAGTTGTGCTTGTATTTTAAGTAATTGTGATGCATAGAAAGTTGTAAGTATTCTTGATTGAAACACTTAAGCTAGTTTTTCTAGTTTCAAAGTAACCTAACAAATCAAGACATGCAACTCAACCTAATTCCTAAACAGTATACCTATTAGAATCCAGAAATAGGTTTTAATTAATCTTCATAAAGATAACCGTCAAAGTGTCACTACGAATAAACATAAAACAATAATGATAGTGTAGCTTTAGTTATATATTTTTTTTAAGTGAACAAACTCTTAATACCACATATAAATGCATTTTTAGATTTTAAAGTTATATTTATATAACAGGAGAATGTAAGAAAACTAAGTGTGAGAGTTAGTTTTAATATTTGCAATATACATCTCCAATTTTCGGCTTTGTTAAGCATATAATTGTAGCTTTACCTGTATTGGTTGAACGCAACTAAACTTTCACTTTTAGACTCAATGCCAGTTATGACTATAGTTTGTATGAATCACTGCAGTCTGATACACTTCTTCTTTGAGTTTATTACTTACAACAAAATAATTCCATGTAGTATTGAAGATTGTATTTATTTATTTTTTTCAAATCATTACTATCAACTATGCATAAATACACACACAAAAAAGGTTTATGCAACATCCTGCTAAATATAATGTTATAGTTTTTGTGAAAACAAATTTGAAATAAATATATATGTACTTAAATTTAAAAACCATTCATTTTATATCTTTTTTATTTTAATAAAATGTTTATTTTTATTTCTCACAAATAATTTTATCTATTTAGACAAGAAATACAAATTTTATTAGTATTTATATTAAATAAACAAAAAATTAATAGCACCCAATATATAATTTATATCATTGTTTAAAATATGCCTGTAAACATTTATTCATCACAAGGATTCAATAATTGAGACCTCAGTTAGATGGCCTTCATATTTGAGGTCGTTAAACTATTGACAGACGTTAAAATACATGCTGTCATACTTAACCTGTATCTGTTGAACTTTAAGGAAGTGCAAATGATAATAGAAAATGAGTTAAAATAGACAAATGGATCATCTGTTTTTTAAATGTTTCTATATGTTTTAATACTTAAATGTTAGTTTGTTTGTTTTAAAGAAAAAGTTTTAAATAATAATTTTCATTTGACATTAATCATCATTTCAGATTATTATTTGTACAATTGTACAATTTATTCAGATTTGTGTAATATAAAATTATGACAAAATGTTTTTTTTTAATGAAATAAAACTTAACTATTACAAAAGGTAAATTTTAATACTGACATAATTTACTAACCTTTTTTTAAATTTCCATAACTGTATAAGCTTGTAAACTTCAATAATGTTTATTATAGAATGTCAAAACTACTCTAATGCTGGCAAGCTATCACAAGGAAAAGCTAAAAATAAAATAACATTCAATATAATACTATAACAAATAAACAACTGTTATATCTTTGAATTATTTAACAATAACTTTGTTGTAAGTATGTCTTTGTTGTAGTGTAGATTTTTTTTTAAAAGTGCTATAAACCAAGTGACATTATGTGTTAATTTGACCATATGTGTGTGAATGAGTGAGTACTATGTATTGTGAAATGTACAAACAAATTGGAACATTTATACTGTAGTTCTTATGGTTGGAGGTGGACGCCTAATGGCTTTTGGGTATGGGAATTTTATTATACACGCACACTTAATAGTTATAATGTCTCATTCAAATGCTGCATTACAAAATGAAGAGGTTATGTTGTATTTATACAAATCTAACACATGTTTGGATACCGTTTAGCTTAAAATTATTTTTTAATAACCAGAGTTTTTTACTTGATATTTCATAATAATGATTTCATAATTTCAATTACTGCAGCCTATGATAGGAAGTTTAAGAACAAAGTTCTAGACTGTGAGTACAGTACTTGGCTAAAGATATACACATTACCCTATCCAGCAGCTAACCTAGACTTATTGATGTTTCTGTTATTGTAGTGTTTATAGTATTCTCATATACATTGCTACTGAAGGGATCACATGCTTTTAGGTTCTATTTTTGAGATAAATCGTTTATTTGGAACAGACACTGAAGCAAATTATCTTCAATAAGAAGAAAAAGGAATGTCTCATTATTTTTGAAATTTAAGGTGGATTTAGACTGCTAATGTTAAGGCATCAATTCACTCTAGGTAAAGCAACACCCATTAAGCTCACCCTGTGTGTCATGGCCACATGGTGTTGCTTTTATATTCCCATGGACACCAGCGTCTGTCCCCATATTTATGTTATATTATTAATTTCTACAAATTATGCAGCGCTACCGGCGCGGTGGGCGGTCGCGGCGGCGGCGGAAGCAGCGCAATGCATACGTCACGCCACTCAGTCACCTCATCCTCGGGCGTCCTTATGGTCGGCCCTAACTTCCGGGTTGGCAAGAAGATCGGATGCGGCAACTTCGGTGAACTTAGACTCGGTAAGTGATGTATCTACAGCACCGCAAATGTAGCAACTAAAAGTGGTTTTGGTGATAAATAAAATTACATATGAGGGTATGTTATAAATCCATTGCTCTTGATAGTGTAGAGTAGTAACGATCTCTATTTCAACTAGTACAATTATTCCTTCATTTTAAAGCCATTTAAAAACAACTTCAACGTAGGTAAGAAGTGACTAATAAAAAATATAAATAGTAAAGATTTTTAGAGGCGAAAATGCACTTGTAATGTAATGATCACAATGATCACATCTGTGATATTCATTCTGTTCTTTATACATAGGATTATATATATATATATATATATATATATATATATATATATCATAACAGATGTAAAAAGTTAATTCAGTTAATAAACAATGTATGAAATTTGAGCTTTCAAGGTAAACATGTCTATCCAATCTAAAATAAACCAATAATTTATATCTGCCTATTGTAAAAAAAACTACAAGTACTTATAAAAGAGAATCGAGATAAAAACTACCGCAGGTAAATTATCTAAAATACAGGCGAGTGAGTATTATCTTATACATATCAGTTGGCTCTAAAAACAAGAGATTCTCATTTTGGATATAGATTTGCGCGCGCATCAGATTCCAATAAACATAGTTTTAACATGATTTAACTATTAGGACAATACTTTGTTTATATTGCGAAATCAAGCAATACAACCTTGATAGTATTATCATTGCATTGCACCTTGCATCTGATAGCGTTCTTTGACAGCTGATGTACAAAGTTGCGTTACAGGTTACAATCTACCGGTCTCAAGGCATGTCACTTAGTATATTTTTTTTATTATCACCATATGAGCTAATTAAATATACATTAAACAAATTGCTAGTAGAAGGCTTAATGTATGAATTGATTTCGACAAAAACGCTTGGAATGTTAAGTCTATGCCTATAGAATACCTTATACGGTTATAAGATGACAATCAGCTGATTTCCTTCCCGGGAAGGATGAAAAATTCTCAAGAAATTACATTTTCCATTTTCGATACAATTGCCAACGTCATTATGTTTTTAAAGGCGAGATGTCATTGTTTGTAAAACCATGTCTCGTGTTTCAGAGGAAAACAAAAGTAGACAGTCGTCTTTGTCTTTTTGTTTTTAAATATTCTAACCCCGCTGATCTTCCATTGCTTAAACCGTTTACATTAATGTATAATTTGTGAAAAGATGTAATAAAATAAAAAAAAATAAAAGATTTTCTGAGGAGGAATATTTTTATAACATTCGCTGTTTTATTATAGAAGAATTTCGACAGATTTCGACACTTGTATATCGTATGTATGTATGTGAAGGGAAGTACAGTAGGTCACATCGTTTAGTCATATTTGGCACGATTAATCCTGCATTATTTGGGTGTGTGAAATTAATTCACAATAGCAACGATGCAAATAGGAATAAACTTTAATTGTCAGAGCTATGATTCTGACATGTAAAGATTGACATGAAGATCTATTATAAAACAAGAATGATAAAAAGATGACGACAACACTAACTAATCCCTTTACGAATTATTTATAACAAAAAATACAAAAAAAACTAATTTTTATATGTTACGAAAATGAACTGCGGGAAAAAAATAAATGTAAGATGAAGACGATCGTAGGAAAACCCTCAATAAACTAAATTGGCATTAAAAGACGGCTAATCGTTATTATGACGAAAGAATCGATATTTGTCGTTTGAAGTTTGTTTCTGTTTATATCTACAGAATATTTCAATAAACTTATGCCAATTTCTGTAGATACATAAAGTGTGTTGTATTGAGGATACAATTATTTATGTTTTTCATTTTATTTTAATGGAATATATGTATAGAGAATTCAAACAGAAATTCCTTTATTTCCGTTATGGATGAATGACCGGCATGTATCTCAGTTCTAACGCTCCTCATGGCTTGAATATTTATACAAAATAATTATCGACATTTATGCTGTCGTGAAGCCCAAACGGAAAGCCCAAAAGGATAAAAAAATCAAAGAGATAAAGAAGTATATACCTGATTAGAAAAACAGAATCAGTGAAAAACCTTGATTCATACAAATATTATTGTGGAAAACTTCGATTGATTTTACAGATTGAGAGACTGTGTGTTAGTTAAATACTGAAACTAAACACGCACACACGAACATAGAAACACTCTAAAATGCCATGCAACACAAAAGTCTAATTTTGCTATCCATTATAGTTGATACAGTAAACTTTGGAATTTCTGACAGGTACCTATTGTCTGATGATAAGAATAGGATTTATTGTTGCTAAAACAAAAGCCTTATTAGAGGCACGGTAGGGTTTCATTTTGCTATGGCTGCGGCTATTGGGGATAAAGGAACACGTGTTTGAAGCTCATATAAAAGTATGTCTTGACAAATAACCTGCAACCTGGACTAAATCAATTAGAGTTATCGGTTACTTTAAAAGGTCCTTCGGCCTATGGTGCCTTAAATAATTAACTAATCAGGTATAATTCATCAGTAGATAAATTATATATGTAATTATATATATGAATTTGACAGCTGCTAATTTTCTTGTGTTTGAATATTTAAATTTTGTTTATTGAGGCATGTGATGTATCACAAAGTCAGAGTTTTGCTAACATCACTTGCAAGAGTTAAAAATAACAACTTAAAGTAGTAAGTATTTAAATCTCATGAAATTAAACTATCGAAGGATATAATTATAAAAGCTATCGAAGGCTATAAATACTTACACGAAAAAGTTATATTTCCGCGAACATTAAGCCCCAGGGTATACGAAATGAGCGCCATAATATTAGCGTAGAAATTTGTATTGAATTAATAATGCAATACATATTTTATTAAGACAGTGTTTCGAACTGTTAAATGAAATTTTTTGACATTTCAAAGTAGCTTCTACAAACTGCTGGACATAATAGGACACTGAAAATTTTTGAACATAAAACACGGATCTGAATTTTCCTACAAGGAGAGAATGCTATCATGTTATATTCCATTGCCTTATCCTTAGGGAAAAAGAGATCATAGTATAAACAAGTTTATGGTACTATCGCTTCGTCCGTCATGCCGTAGATGATTTATTTTTCGTTATATTCTTTTTGACGAGCATTCATGTTTTTATTAATTTCGAGTATATATATTAAGAGATGATAAATAAATAGTTGCCAATCTCAAAAAAAAAATCAGCATAGCAAATATCTACTTCTGCTGTTTTGCTTCTCTACTGTGTTCCAGATTCACTGTGCTATATATAAACACGCTTTAAATTTTTACAATTGCTACTCAAGTTACACGCAAAATATTCATATTTTATCGGGTCCAAGACCACTACTAGCTAAATCTATGAGTTTGATTTCGTCAGATCTAGGTCAGAAATTAGTTACATACAATAGTTTGACGTAACAAATGAGATTTTTCATATAAAATTTGAATGTCAAAATGCAGACATTTAATGAATAAACCCAAATTGAATGAAAATTAACACAATGGTTTCTTTATAGAAATAAGATTTTATGATAATCGTATTGCTGTAATAGTTTTACGTTGTGACGGTGAAAACAAAGCCAATTGAATTTCGCGTGGGTGTTAATAGTCTGCGAATGTTTTGTGGATTCCCGTGTACTCAAATGCTTCGTCGTATATTTTATGCTTAGCAGGATAGGCTCCCTTAATGAACCACAGGGAATTTTGTAAAGTGTATCTTTACAAAATTGTCACGGTTTATAAAATAACATTTGTCTGGCGCTTTAGCCCAAATCTTCTTCTTTATCAAGAATGAAAAATTGTTATATTTTCTCTCGACCACAAATGCTCTTTAATACGATACGGCATTTTATTTATTTCGCTATGAACTATGAGATGTCATTCGTTGCGGCTGCTAAACGCCAGTCCACCTATTTATTAAATTTACAAAGTTGTATTATTAAATAGTGTGCTCTTCATATATTTATCATATATATCTTATATATATAAGTTTCGAACTGGCACAGCATAGAATCTTTTGTCACTCTTGTATTATATATAAACAAATGTAACTTTGGATTTGAAATCGGGCCATTGTAAAGAACAGGAAGGAAAAATGGGAATATATCTATATACTAAATGCATGTAGTTTTGGCATTGATGGATTGTTTCTATATTTATCATGGACCAGTTTGATATAAATATTTCGGTATCTTGAAAGTTATGTGATGAGAAAATGCCCTAGGGTAAGCCTTAATCGGTTTAATAATTCAATTGAATTTAATAATATGTTGGTACTACTACTGTATTACATAATGGTTTATACTCGTAGTATACGTTAATATTTGTTGAACAAAATTTCGACAATCTTTTTTATTTATAACTAACTTTATCGAGGATTTCATTTAACCGAGCGTTTTTCCCCTATAATATTACGAATTGGTGACTACTAATCAAATTGAAAACTTGTTTAGTTAAATAGTTTGAAAAGTTTGTTGCATAGCAACATAAATAAGATAAAGATAAAAAGTACGTCTAGTCGGTTATAACGCCTAGTAACATTTAATAAAAATGCTTTAGACAGTACTAGAGTTCAAAGTAAATAAATATTTAATTAAGTTTATAGAATATTAGGCATTTTTTAAATATTTTATAGACTGTTTTTAATTAAAAATTAGAAATAAAACGCTTGATTAATGGAAGGTTATTTTGAAATACGACTTGCTAGTCATAGCACATAGTCAAAGACTTGACTTTACCAACATACAACCTTGTTTGAATTAAAGAATCATTGAATTTTTACCACCTGTCCTATATGGTCAGCTCAATGCGTCTAAAACTTTACAACTATCACATATCTTGACATCTGTCTGTTTAATCAATTTACCTCTTTGCAAAGTCGCATGTAAATTGATAGCTCAGATCGAGTTTTGCTTTAATTGTCTGCTTTGTGTCCTTAATAGTCTATTCATTTTTAATTATTGTAATTGGTAATAATTACTGTTTTTGTTGTATTGAAGATACTTATTCAAGCATGTTTTTTATGATTGTGATAACAATATAAATAAATTCAAATACTTTACTTCTTATGATGGCGTCTCCTTCTGTAGCCGATCATTAAGCCTACTGGTATTTCTGATGGCGCGTTTCGTATAACGATTCCGTGACGTTTCGCCAAGACGTACTTTAAGGTCTATATTAATTTTATGAAAATGAATATTGTTTGCTAGACCGTGCTTTGGTCAATTCTACCAATACAAGCTCAGCATTAATAGAAAATATTGCTGCACGGCATTATTTATTTGCCTATAAGAATTGTTTACTGGTAGAACATCGGGTAACGTCTAGTGACATAATCAAGGCGAGCATAGATTTTACCAAAACACTGACATCTATTTATTAGTTACATAGATAATTTGTCAGAAACCATCGAGAATACTCGAATAGTTCTCAATTGCCGTGTAGACTTGAAAAAAACTTTATTCAACGTCGTGAAGCAAATAGTATTTCTATCAAAATAAAGTTTGTCTTTATCTTTGATTTATCAGAAATTATCTTTTATCCACTTTCTAGATCTAGTATTGATTTGTCCAAAGTGCTCTAATTACATAATCACATCGTAGCCGTGTAAAGAAACAACTATTCAGTTATGTCCTTTATTATTATACGTTTCTTAATTGAAGATAAAATTATATCATAACTGCGATAACATTGATTGCAGTGCCTTAGCATAGTTTATCTCATTTAAAAGCCGGCAATTCTCTTAAAGGCCTCCTGGCGTCAGGTGCCCATGTGCGACGGTTTGCAGCTCACTCGAAGTTACCCGCTTGCTCGTTTGCCTCCTCTTCCATAAAAAACAACAGCAGAAACCTATTTAGAATTCTTGCAGTGTTGGTCCAGTCGTTTCCAATTACGTTTTGCGATCGATTTTTTACTATGTAGACATTTAAACGAGATGAAACCTGCGTTAAGAAAAAGTGTGTTCATAAAGATATTTGAGACTTAAGCCAAGGGTTGTACTTCACGAATATCAGACCAATAAATAATTAAGTGTTCTACATATCTTATTAATAACGTCGTGTTCATTAACAATAAAATATAAAATGGAGCTATTAAGTAGCTAACTGACCTCAATACTCGGCAAGTGGGCCATACAGTCACAGTCGCATATTACGGTCAGTGCCAATGACCTATGTGATGCTTTTATCGCGTTTCACGTTTTGAAGGAGGCTACCTGAGGTCTAGATTTTGCCGTTTTGACCCATTCGGTATATATCGCAGTAATTGACGCTTTTATTTCGTCTTATAATTATTGCTTAAGGATGCGTAAGGATTTTAAAACAGTGCCTATATAAGTTCGTTTCATATAAATGTAGAGTAATAAAAGATGTTACAAATATTTTCACATTAGTCATGTATTAATGCGAATTGTTTGATGCGCGGTTATTGTATTATTTCGTTTGTTTGACGATAAGATAATCATTGAGACCTCGATAACGATCAATTGTAATACTTCAATGATCACGTTTTATCCTTTTAATATACAGGATGTTTATAGTTATTATAAACATAAAAATATACTTTATATAAACTATGTACGCCGTTTGTATCTTCTGCAGCACAAGGGTACGATTAGTTCTCGGAGTATTGTATAATAAGACAGCATATTCAATGAAGCGTCTGTTGTAACTCTATAAAACATTGTCTGTGGTTAACGACAGCACAATGCAGATGTGCATGAAAACTGCTTTACAGTTGACACACGTGACGTAAGACAAAAAGTAATTGTTACAGACTTTCATACTGATAATTAATGAACGAACATTCTAGATGTAAAAGTAAAGCAATTTAAAAACCTATCAACTTCTTATTAGTGTGAGAACTCGCAGCGATATATCTTTAGAATTTCTTTGTATAGGATCAAACGGTTTGTTATTGTAATTCTTATACCGTTCTTAAGTCATTTATCGAAGGCTGGACCGACAATATCGGGCCATCTGTTCCGCTATCTAGAACGTATGGCACTTTTATGATGTCAACACCGAAATAATTCTATTAGCTACGTCTTTATTACGTGATTCATTTTGTCTGATTACGTTTTAATGGATTCATGCTCTTAGTTCGTTCGTCTATATCCGTCTATAAACATTTATGAATATATCTCAATCCACTCGTACTCAAAATTCGAACTGAAAATGACTTAAATTCAAATATACCGTAATGTAATGGCCAAAATTAATCAGAAGATTTAAATTACACCATAAAAACAAGTAGAGCAGATACAGTACATCAACATGATCTACAACTGCATAATATGATATTTAATACCAAGAAATGCTACAACTGAATATCTCTTTCACGCAAGCACCGCACCGTAAGGTTAATCAGTTCAAGAGTTTTTAACGTTGTATATCGTACCTAAAATCTCCCTAACTCTTCGCATCGTTAGCTTTGCTTATGAACACAGAATAACGTGATAATAAGTCCTATTTATGGGTAAATAGCGTCTTTCTTTCACTATTACAACTCTTAGATCTAAGTCACGCCGGTTTTCATACATTTCATTTCGGTGTTACCTTCGAGTAGGTTTTAATAATTATAGGAAAATCTATTTGGAGGTTAACCTCTAGTCTCGAGAATTAGACCGATAAATTTGAACCAGAAATTAGAAAGTGGTATAAATATATTTTTCTTCCACAGGAAAAAATCTCTACAACAATGAACATGTAGCGATAAAGATGGAGCCTATGAAATCCAAGGCTCCGCAATTACACCTAGAGTACCGATTTTACAAATTACTAGGAACTCATGGTGAGTATTCAGACTGCATATTAATGTTCTTAATAAATACGTTGACGATACGTGCCCGTGACATAAAGCTTGATACAATGTAGATGAATGATGAGCCGATTACTACAGTTATTTAAAATGTAAAATGCGACAAGACCTTGAACCTGGGTCATTCGAATCATATTTTCACTAAAGTCAGTTTACCAATGCACATATGACATTACTTTGACAAATCAATTGTGAGTATTGAATTAGTTTTAACTCAAGCAATCACGCGTTTAAAGTAGCGTTTATAAGTAAATTGACGTAAAAATACTGCTCAGAGGGCATGCCAAAAGTGTTCTACTTGGGCACGTGCGGCGGCCGCTACAACGCCATGGTCATGGAGTTACTAGGGCCCTCTCTAGAGGACCTCTTCGTTCACTGCGGCCGAAGGTTCAGGCTCAAGACGGTCCTCTTAATTGCAATGCAGCTCGTAAGTGCCTGCAATACGGTAGATACGGTTTAGTGACACAACACCGCAACCGAGCGCTATCGCGAGGGCAACCGCCGTGATCATGACGTTGTAACCCGCCCACTAGCCAGCATTGCTCTCGCGAGACGCCAATTAAGGCCCTTACAACGAGGGCCTTGATAGGCAATCGCAAATCGGCTTCTGTGTTGTGTCAAGGTCGCAAAAGAGCAATGCTGGGTAAGTACTAATCTTTGTTCCACTCTCCTCTACCCCCTCCTATGCGTCCTTAGCCCCCTCGACAGCAGAAGGGATCCCGGAGGTATACTACTTCGGGCCCTGTGGTAAATACAACGCCCTGGTGATGGAACTGCTAGGGCCCTCATTGGAGGATCTCTTCGACCTGTGTGGCCGGCGCTTCTCTCTTAAGACTGTACTGATGATTGCTATGCAGCTGGTAAGTTAGAGTAGTTTAAGTTTAAAGTAAAACGTGAATAATCTTGAAGAAAGACGAAAGAAAGGGAGAGGTAACACAGTTTGTGCTAATTGTTACAAACAACGAATTATGTATGTATGCAAATTAACAAATTGTTAGTTATTGTTAGAATTTTGATTGTGTAGTAAAATATTTTATGACCTATTTGTGGATAAATGTTTTACCGTTATCATTGTGACGCAGTTACTCAGATAAAAGTGTCTGTGTAAGCTACGCAAAAGTATTTTACATTGTTGATTACTGTTTACCTAATAGAGTCGTTGACTCATAGCCCGCTGGAATTCCCTCTATACGTTAGGTTACAATTTATACACAACTACCATACTTCATATATATTAATGGTAAATTTGTAATGTTTACATTTTATCTATCAATTGTATAAATAACTAATGATGTATTCATATAGAATTATCAGAACGTAGTATTATGTCCTCTGTCGTCAGTAAAGATCCTTATGTACGAGCAATGGCTGTAAATTTTAATACTCAGATTCCTCAAAAAAATCCAAGTGTTAGAAACGTGTTTTTACTTCAACATATTCTTTACTGGGTACAATATATTTGTTCCATGGTATGAGAGCGCAAAATCGTGTTGTGCTACTGAATTCAAATTTGGAACATTTATGTTTATGGGTAACATTTTCGAGCAACATGAATTGCTCGTTGCACTTGAGATTCTATTCTAATATCACCTCCATTGCTCTGTTTAAAAAAAAATTTCGTTCTAAAGCATTTACTATTAAAATACGTATTAACCAATATAATGAACTAATATAGGCATTTGAATTTTTCAGTTACATCGTATCGAATATGTCCACACGAGACATCTAATATACCGAGACGTGAAGCCGGAAAATTTTTTAATAGGTAGAACTGCAACTAAACGGGAAAAAATCATTCACATCATCGGTAAGAATTGAGATTTTTATTCGTCTATTCTGTTTGCATCTAGTTATCTAGTCCATACCAAATGATTAGTTGATCAGGCTTCTGTGCTTTCTAATCCATTGACTATGGGCACGTGTTGACTCGTAATACAATTTTCTTTTTTGTTGCTAACAAGATTAGTGACGTTCATATATTATTTTGGTTTTGTAAAAAAGATTTTTTTTTAATAACTGTATATAAAGTGAATAAGAAAAGAGTGTACCACTTCCTAAAAGGCAGGCAACGCACACACGAGCCTCCCAACCACGTGAGTGTCTATGAGCGGCGACTTCTTCTTTATGCCTCCTGCTGGTTTGCCCCCGCTTCTATAAAAAAAATTGTTTCTGTTAGAGGTGTATGTGTTACGTATACTTTTTTTTATTTACTTGTTGGTTTATTTGCATGGCCGCCACCCTTCATCTAATACGTACTTAACTCCGTGAAAGATTATATTCTATACAAAACCTATACGTCTATAAATAAAAATAAAACATAAAACGACCATGAACTCTAGCCGGGTATTGCGAAGCGTTATATATTTTTTTAATTCTATAAAAAATGTTATAAACGTGTTACCGTTTTTGTCTTAACGCGAATGTATTCTGTTTTATTTGAACTGTTATATAAACTTAAGGAGAAAACTAAACATTTTACATTATTTACATGTCATGCTATGGATAATGAAATATCGATGAGTGTTTGACATTTAATTTGGTAGGGTAGCTCATAGTTAGACCGGACCGGTTGACGCCGGATTCTACAAGTCTAATCACGGCATTTAAAATATATTAAAAGGACAGATCAGATATACAGAGTAGAATTCATACTACTTTATATGTTTATTACTACGCAGTATTATAATGCGCTTATACCGTCTATATAACACCAGCTTTATGTGACAATTTAGATATTGCTACAAGCTTGCAATGCAATTTCTACACGATTAAGCCTTAAATTCTAATACGTGTTCCAATACGACGAATATAAAGTAGTAACTTTATTTCATTTAATATAAATAAAAGGTCCTAGGATACCATGAATACGTAAAAGGAAAGATCCCCATAACCTCAACTTTCACAAGAAATAGCTTACTGTGTCGTAAATCTTGACCGTCGGATGAAATTTTTAGGATAGTTATATATAGCCTGACTTTGGAAGGCCCCATAAAACGGCTGTAATAAAGTCAGGTGATATTATATTAGGAACAGAAACAAAACATTATGTTAATATAGTATCACCTGACTTTGTATGACTTTTACAAAAACTCATTAGTTTATGTCGTAAACCTTGAGAACGAAACAGACAATGAAGATGTTTTAAAGGTCCTTTTCTTGGATTTAAAATCGGCTGGATCTCCTATATTGTACTCCTAATAGAGGCGCCGTCAGCACTTCAGTACATGTAACTTGTATTCTTACTCAAAACAAATCTCGCGACAAGACAAACTTTATTAAACATTTTACGAATGCCGTATGTATAAATTTGTTATGTCAAATCTAATCCAAATTCTTTTACATATAGAGCAGTAAACTAGATCATTGTCAATGTTTTCCTTCATAGACGTTTGACTTTTAAATTAACGCTACATTCCCACGTTGGTGACAGATAACTTTTTTGCGATAAAAGTTTGGTCACCACAATCTACGCCACCTTGATTTTACATAACACTTTTCGCATATCGATTGCAAGTGACCTTCGTAATCTTGTTATGGGCTTTGCAGTAGTCTAACTTTAGATTTAAAACGTTGCCTTACGTCATTAAATGAATAAGGATTTATATGGTTTCAATAATAGAGATACCTATTCGCATTTATATAACCACGACTTTCTGTCATTAGTAATGCGAATGACATTATTAGCTCGGCGATGTATATGTCTAAGGTTTGGTGGGCATATAAAGGAATTAGTAAAGTTACATGAACTTTAATATTACATGTAATAGATTACCGCATTGATACGTATAAACACGTTGGCCAAGAACAACTTCTTGGTTATAGTCCTATAAAATACAAAAGTAATTAAAATAATTAATGAACTGTGCTACTTTTATTCGTAGTGTTGGTGTTAACACATAAAATACTGTATGAGTTACGATGTAGTAAAATATTACACTAAAATAAAACATATTTCTTAAAGCAATCCGCACACACACAGATATATTTTAATAGTTTACAACAAAATAGTAATATAAGTCAGCAGGCTGCGGTTACAATGCCACAGAAAATTGTGCGTAACGCGTGTGTAACGTAAGCAGGAAGTCAAATGATACGGTCACTGGAGTAGTCAGTAAAAGTGATCTCATGATATAACATGACGACTCTATCCTATTAGCTCCGACGTCCTTTAAATCTAAGCATTACTTGCTCATCTCGGTCCTTGCTCATAAATACGCAAATTGGCGTGATTCACCTGTCTATAAACTATTATATTATATATATATTGTATAATCAATATTTTCTAATAACCCTTATTATTTAAAGGAATAGACTTTGTCTAGTCGACGCTTTATATAATATGTTTATTTTTCTTTAATCTGGCAAGAATCGGTATTTAATTACATCAGAAGAATTCATGGACGATTGATACAACAAAGCTTTAATTGCATATTGAAGAAAGTTTATTAATTTTTTTTCAGATTTCGGTTTGGCCAAAGAATACATAGACTTAGAGACAAACAAACATATACCGTACCGGGAGCATAAGTCACTCACGGGGACAGCGAGATACATGTCAATAAATACACATTTAGGAAAAGGTAAGTTTAGTAAAGTTTGTCCAGGGCGAACCTATTTACAAGAGGACCTTTCGTCCGAACAACCGTAATAATTTAATCTTTATCCTTTTCAATTTTATCCGACATAATAAGGTTTATTAGTTATTTCCGAAATATGATACATATTCATTCAAATAATGTCAAGGACAATTTGGTTTATAATTGAATGAACATGGGGGAATTAATAGTATATCCATACACAGAATTAAATAATCATTTACAGTGTGGGCTTTTAAGGGATGTCACACTCATATGTATAAATTATGTATCATTGAAAGCATATACAAATTTTGGATTATATATAATAATTGTCCCTAATTATTCGATGCCCTAGTAACGTGAGTGAAATTAGAGTATTATTTTTTTCAGAACAATCGAGACGCGACGACCTCGAAGCGCTCGGACACATGTTTATGTACTTTTTACGTGGTTCCTTACCCTGGCAGGGTTTAAAAGCTGATACACTCAAAGAAAGATACCAAAAAATCGGCGATACGAAACGGGCGACACCTATCGAGGTAAGTTTCAATACTTGAGATACTCTCTAAAGTCTAAATAATAAAAATACAATCTGAAATATTATGTTATTTTCTTTGTCTTTAATAATGAAATACAGTTTATATAACGACACTGAAGGAACTGTGCATTTCAAGGCGTTAGAGTTTGTCGTTAAATCGAGTGACGTTACACTGTGATAAAAAAAAACTTTGTCGCTAAACGAATACAATTATTATAAGAATGATAATATAAAATAACCTAAGAAAACAAGATATATGTAATAAACTAAAATTGAAAATACATCCCCTAACCGTAAGAGGCGATCCACACCAGAATCTATTGGGTTTACCTTTTGGTCAATAATTAAGTTTAGAGTTATTCCAGTTTCAAAACTTCCCCTTCTTAGGAACACAATACGTAGAATTATTTTTTAAATGCTTTCGATACTTGACATGTGACAAGAACAATTATTTACAACAAGTATAACTTTAAAGTCCGGCAACGCACTCACGAGCTTCCAGCCACATGTGTGTCCATGGGCGGCGACTTCACCTTTATGGTGGGCCTCCTGCTCTTCGTTTGCCCCCTCTTCTATTAAAAAAAAAATAACGCCTGCAGCGGCTCCCACAGATACAAATTAGAATGTATTACTGAACACCCCTAAACAATTTTGCAGGTGTTATGCGAAGGTCACCCGGAAGAAATGGCGACCTACCTCCGCTACGTGCGACGGCTGGACTTCTTCGAAACACCCGATTATGATCAACTCAGGCGCATGTTCCGCGAACTGTTCGAGCGACGCGGTTACGTCGACGACGGCGAATTCGACTGGACCGGAAAGACTATGGTAAATTGACTGTTTCATATGTTGTTTTTAAAAAAATATATTGCATGTATGAGTTTGTATGGCTGTGTAATTTTTTTTAAATTGTAATTTGTACGTGCAGATCAACAGACTCTTTTGCTTTGGTGTGCATCTATAATAACTATAAAGTTTATACAAATAGTATTTTGTTGATAAATGTATGCTATACCCTGATTTTTTTTGTTCCTATTTAAATCTTTGTAGTGTAAAGTGAATACATTTCATTGTATAAAGGTCGAATTTATAATTATTCCTATATTCATAACTTATGTACTGCCACATATGAAAAAGCTACTGACACGCAAAGCCGTTTCATTGTCATGATATGTCATATGTTGTGGTGTATATAGATTGGACCTTTGGGACTTAAACATTCACCGCTTTCACGTGTAAATCATTGGGGGCGAAGTCATGTTTCGCTTTTGATTGATCGAAGGGATGAACTTTGAAATAATTTTGAATGAATAATAATACTAATAAATGATTTATTGATATTATTATTTTTTACATTTCACGTAGACCAACAGACGCTTGCACGCTTCAATGTCACAATGCAATTCATATGTATACAGTGTTTAACAAAATTCTTGAAACTCAGAGGCGGAGAGTTTATGCTCATTCAAACAAAATGTAGACATATATTATTGGTTTAAACCGGTTTTTAGTGGTTGCTAGCTTTATAACTGAAGCCGTCATTTTAGTCAATGTAAAGGTGTCCATCCTGTATATACGATTATTTTCCCTATTCTGTTACATACTGTATATTAATAATAAATATATTTGCTGATAGCTTTATTTGAACGTTAAGGTACGTTTATGACACTTGTTTAATTTTTCAACATATTCTAGATGCGTGACACATAGAACAAAAGAAGAATCTATGAAAAGATTGAAAATGTTTTAAAGTTACCTAAGTAATTATATACTAGACGATATTTTTTTGATTTTGAAAATTTTTACAATTTTGTGCATATTTTATGAATGAAAAACAATAATAAATAGCATACTTGAATAAAGAACAACTTTATTTTTGTTGTTGTTTAGTTTACATACATTTGTTGTTACTTAGATCTAAGTACCAACAAATGGACTAACTACTAACGATCCCTAATACATATATTGTTAATATTGCACTGTATGTATGTAATTATCCATCTAAAAAACATAAAATATTTTAAACTAAACATAATATTTTGAGTGAATAGTTTCTTCTTTCAAGCCATGTATAAATGTGGACATAATTAAAACACGCTTATTCGCCATTCGATAAACTATGACCGTATCAAACATTATCGCGTACAAAAATGATTTGAATTAAATTATATCGTTTCACTCATTTCTGATACATGTTTAGTGCGCTCATGTGTTTTTTTAAATCCGAGATTTTTTATATAAAAAAATCCATTTGCATTTTTCTATTTTTTTATGGTTTCATAGATGTGAATAATCCTTTTGATTATTCGCTATTTCACGCGTGTCCGTTTTTCTAATTGCTCATTTCAACTAGCTAGTGTTGTCAATGTATTTATTGCGATTTGAATAAATTTAATTTTTATGATTTTGTCGTTTCTGTGTAGATATTAGCTGATATACAGTGATCACGGGCACTTATTTTAAGATTATAAAGTGTCTTTTTTTGTTTGTTGATAAATTTGAATGTTTGTCTATTGTTCCTCTGTGGATAATACAGGATAGCTATTTGAAAAGTTCAAATGCTTTATTAGTTTTTAGACGCGTTTATAAGTAAGGTGGTAGCCTAAACTTAACAAGTGTATATTTTGTTTGTAACCGCTTTTGTGGCATGTTTGCATGCGCTTACACAGCCATCGAATATGCATGTCATGAGAATCCTGCGCAACGCCCCGCCCTCTAATATCGTAAAAAATAAATCCGATAAGGTCAGTAACCTTTACTAATACACATTTCATAGATGTCATTACGTATAGATTAGTCCTTTTTCGGATTTACATTTATTATTCGAAGTAAGAGCCTCGTATACACAATTATTTTAATGCATTCTTATAGAAAGTATTTAGAGTTAGTTTGAAGAAGGGCGTTGGAGACTTAACCAACTTATTCATAAAAAAATTCGGGCACTATAATAAGTTCATCTTTTGGTGACACACGTGATATAAGAGTGTTTTTGTCTACATATGAAGTCACAGGTATTAAAAAATATCTTATTTTCACATTCGTTCTTATAAAATCATTTAAATATAGTGCTATTAAATCATTAATTTAAGTAGATATTAATAATAATAATAATATTTCAGTCAACTCCCGTGGGCTCAATTCAGACGGGACACGAGATTGTTGTATCTCCGAATCGTGGTCATCAAACGTTTCACAAGGTGAGGGAATTAATCTTATACAACTATTATTCCCAACAAATAATTAAAAATTAACGGATTGAAACGCGAATTTATTTTTAACTTGACGTGTTTGGTATTACATTCGGTTTACATCCGTTAAAGAGTTTTACTGTGATTAGCGATACCATAGACAATATTTCAATAGATTTGTTAACTTCACCCATAAACTAGAAGTGCAAAGATTATAGAGCATTTTATTTGATACACTAATTGTTTCGTTCTATTTTTAAATATCAGGCTGTCAAATGTTATCTGTGTTAATCCGGTGTTGTGGTAAGGTTTATAATCTGTGGTGACTTATTTTTTTGTTCGGTGCAGGATGATTTGTGTGATTATATGATTGGTATGCTTGAGGACGATGAGGCGGCGCTTATATCCGGAGAGGTTTGACATTATTGTTTTCGCTAGAGCCACCCTCATACATGTCACTCCATCCGAAAGACCATTACAACTTCTTTGCTGGATTAAAATATTTTTTTTATATAATTAAATTATTACATTGTTGAAATGCTAACGCGGCATCCGATATAAATAAAAATGTTTACCTAGAATCACAATATTAAAATGTACAATCGTTATTCGTGTACAAATGTTATTTTATTATTTCCGTACACCTATTGGTATATTTCTAGAAGAGTTTTAATGGCCTAAATTCCAAAGCTTGTAGTGTCATGTGTCCCTAACCAATTTGTGTGGGTTTTCTCTTACTTCAGATATCAGTGCCTTCTCAATGAACAGAGATTCGGTTGTACACTTGAATTGTTTTGTATCTAGACGAAGCGTAGTCTTTCTCTTTAGTTTTTAATATATGTATTGATCTAGTATGTTTCTTAACGTTTGGTATGAAGGTCGTTATAACAACTGACATACGTTAAGATCATTCTTAAGACCAGCACAGCTGGCTCCATATATCAGTATCATTTTTTATATATGTTTATTTTATTTCTTAATGATGATTAAATCAGTTAGTTATTGAAAACAGGAGTCCTTTAAATTGGCATATAAAATTGTCTCAAATTGTAACAAGTGATAAATGTTACATATAATTTTCCATAAGAACCTTCACTCTAGATGAAATAGAAACTCAAGTGTACATCCGAATAGCGGTTCATTCGTGATTAAACTAAAATATTGACATGAGCTAAAACCATTTTCATTAAGGATACGAGTACAGTATATCTCAGGTTTTGATTTGTGTAGATTTATAAAATACATAGTCCTAATTCGTTCCTTCGCTGTTTTAACAGTTCTGTCCTATTTAAGCGTGAACAGTACATAAATAACGACTTGTCGAATAGTAGAATTTTAAAAACAATAGTTCGCTAAATTAGATACGGTACGGTTGTATACTATTATATTATTTCTATATCTTTACTATGAATTAAATAAATATTAGTTCAGTCAAATTCATCATTCAACAATTCTAGGACTACATGTATAAGTTGTGTATATCGAAGGTTAATCAGATTTTAATGAATTAAATGTATAACGGGAATTACGTTTGGTTTATGAAACAATTTCAGGGGGCTGTAAAAGACTCTGGTACTGGTGGTACCGCGAACACTGGTGGAAATTGGCCACACAGTGGAAAAGCCACGCCCCTTACTGCCGGTCACTTGACACCTGCTGATAGACACGGATCCGTTCAGGTCAGGGGTTGCGCCACTATTCTTACGTAGAATCTATAGTTTCGAATATTAGGGTTCAAACAAATATGATTAAAAATTGTTGTATAAGTTAGCTTTGAATGTAAAAATTAGTTTCGATGTTATGTATGGTAGCTTTTAATAATAAACATAAAAAATGAGCCAAATATTGAAGATATCCTATAAATAAATAACAATCAATACTTTACCATAAAACAGACTTTCATAATTATAAATACATTCATACGTACAATCAAAATGTCATCTTCTAAATTGTTATATCTTTTTTACAGATGACAGATTAAAATTTATTTTTTCCATTACATAAGTCTCCGCTTTGATTACAGCGCTCTGTTGTGTAATTATTTTACGCGTTTATATTCCTTATATGTGATACGCATAAATCGAGAATACATATATTTCGCACTCTATCACATATTTTAATTATTATATTTTAGCATTTTAAGGATATTCTCGTTATAACAGATTACTTGGATCAGTTACTGTCAGTTTTTCGCATAATTTTGTATTCATGAACGAAGTATATCTTCAACAATCCAACTGCGAGTAACTTTAGTTTTAAAAAATATGATTAACTGTTACAGCTTATTAACTAAAAAGAACAATAATTTTGCCTGGGTTTCTACTAATACAAACGTTTAACCACAAATGTTGACTTATAAATTAAGATAATTCAAATGCAATTTTAATCATTTGTTTTTATTTTTATTCACCACGTTCATATGTCGCGAACTTGTGATTTCGTAATACATCTTATCATCTTTATTTTTATATGAAATATAATCTTTGTTTCGTGAAAATAAAGTAAAAGCTACAATACTTGTGGCAATTATACAGAATGGAAACTGTTCCATGAAAGACGATAGAGAAATGATAAGTAACAAATTAATTCTAACATTTAGTTAAACTTTTAAAAAAATCATTTCTTCGTAAACAAATATTTATTTATTAAAAGCTATTACTGTTGCAATCTTAACTATATCTTCGTGTTATTCATGTATAATCCATATATAGATAACCAGTGGTGTTTTCAGGTGGTTAGTTCGACAAACGGAGAGCTGGGTGCTGATGACCCAACAGCCGGACATAGCAACACTCCGATCACTCAACCGCATCACGAAGTGGATGTTGTCGATGACACCAAGTCAGTGTTGCAACTGTATGCATTGCTTCCGGTTTTTATTTTATTTCTTTTAATTTTTTAATTATCAGTTACCATTCGTACTTATCATTAAATTGTTACCATTGTTTTTCCACTGACCCGCTTTTGACTTTACCTGACACATCTGACCTGTTCTGAATGATATATTTATTTATTTTGTTATACAAAATGATATGATACAAATAGTTGGCTAATTTTAGACAGCTAAAGCGTCAATTTTTCCATTCTTTTTAATTTGAATTTTATTTTGTATGTATTTTTTTGCTGTTGCCCTACCATTAACCACATTAACCCAAGGCAGACTCGTAAAATCTTCATACAGACAATCCGTGTATTCCAGATGCTGTTGCTTCTTCAAGCGCAAAAAGAAGAAGTGTGCGACGCGCACGTACAAGTGACGCGTGTGCGCCACGTGACCGCACAGACATACACACACACATACATACAGACATTTTACTCAGCCATTTGCAGACACAACAAGCGCATTCATACCTCGATCGAGTACGCGATCGGAAGTTGTGCGGAAATAAATCTTTTTAAATGTCTCGTTGGACGTCAATAAAGTTGATCATTTTAAGGCCGATCCGACACGTCAGTGTTGTCATGTGTCAAACTCGGTTTTGACATATCACCGACATCTAAGCACTAACAAGATCGCGTACTTATTCCGCTTCATACTCCCAATTATTACATATATGTAATATATACATTTCATTCATACATTTCCATGTATATAGATTGTATATCTAAGAAGGAAGTCAAAACAAAACGCAAACCCCAAAAAAGAAATTTATTTAAATAAAAAGTTTGATAATCGCAAATTATGAAAATTATATTAGTCCAATGGTTGTTATTACGTATTTAAATGGCAGCTAAATTATATAAAAAAGCCGGTATTGAACATTATTGTTTCAAATCTCAAATTACTGAACTATATTTCGATCGGGTTGCATTAAAAAAAAATTTTTTTTTTAGTTTTCACAAAACCATTTTCCGGTCGCCAAAAACATCACGATACGAAGTGTGTGCTCTAGTGCGGTTCTTTAAATGTTTGTGTTCCCGTCCGTAGTTATTTTCATTTCACCGAATACTTACACGAGATCGCTTCGAACTAAAAGACCATTCCAACACGAACAAAAACTACATTAGTAGGCAATAGATTGTCGCTTCTCCATTATATACGCAAAAACATTTTTTTTTTTGTTACATAAGTAATGAATTACCATAACGTAAGATCGGTCAAATAAGTTTGTGATCAACTCGTGTCTTTTTCAGCGATGCGTGTGTTGAGCACTAAAACATAAATGCATCAATGTATATTTTCTATTTATTTCATCTTTCATAGGTAAAACACGGTCACGGTAAGAGTTAAAAGGAATATTCCCTATCTCTTTCGGACTAATGCTAATTGATTTGTTAGAACGAGATGGCAACGTGTTGAACACACGCGTCGTAATGCATATTGTAGTTGTAATTTTATTTAGTCATCGTATAAGTTGAATTCGTGAAACATAACAATGGGCTCCTTGCATAGCGGCCACTCCTCTATGCCTGTATCATTAAGAATATAACAAGTTCATGCAATAAATGGAATATTCTGAAAGATTATGTACGAATTTGGTCTAATTATGTTGCATACTCAAGGTGAATGTTTATATTATATAGCGTGCAATAATTTATGTAAATTCATTACAATAGTTAAAAATAATAACATTTGTTTCAATCGGTGAACCCCGAATTCCTTTTGACTGGTTGAAACGTGTCAATATCCGTAATTAAAATGTACACTGTCACAAAAGATATTTAGGACGAGGTACGAGATCGGCTCATGTCAATTTATCAGTTTTTAGGCCTTAAACGATATCATTTACAAATAGATTAGTCTGTTAATTCGATTGCAGCCTCGGTCTCAGTCGAAAGTTCCAAAAAAAAAAAGTGTTTTAATATCGTTAAGAATTGACCGTCGTTGCAATTAAGGACTGAGCTAACGATTCAGATGTTAGATTAATGAGTTAGACTGAGTGTCGATGCGTCGTTAGGGGTTGCCATGGCAACGTGTTTAGACGCGCGTGTATAAATTGTACAGCTTAGGAACGTTTGTATATTTTTGCTTGGACAGAAATGGCAACGAAACATGATTAGTATAAAATGGTGTTTGCAAGCTTTAGACCTCGTTGAATATACCAGAGAAAATAAAAAAAAACCCATATGTATAAGGATAAGGCTTGCATTTATCATGTGATGAACATTTTGAAGTGTATCGGCGCGTTGTTTGTTGCGAGTTAATTTGCTTTGAATTGAAAGAGTATATAGTCATCACAAATCCTAACTCCTTTAGAAATTTTATTTCAGCTAAGTAATGTTAAAAATGTTTTTTGATAGACGCTCTGTCTTCATATTTTTTAGAAAGAAATATAGATAATACGGTACGCCGTGTATGATAAATTTTAATCATGCGTATAAGTTTTTCTATGAATTGTAACAAAGTATTCTCTCGTTGATAGTTCATAATCATTGTACAATCATTAAAGTGATAGGTTACAATATGAATCATTATCTTATTATACCATAGTCATACCTAATTGTTACTTTCTATTGCTAGATAGAATAATCAAATTAGATTGGGTATAACGTGTGATCTCTTAACACAAAATTTGGCGTGTGTTAATAATATTAAAGTTGTTGTGTAATATGACGAATTGCAATATTGCGATCTGATTGTGGTTCTAGTGATACGAACCGTTCCCAACAATTACTAACAAGTTTGCTTTATCTGGCAAAGTCATACTATTAAGTTATTATAGTTGACTCTGTCCCTGATTTATGTTAGTTTCAATTACAATATTTACGATATGTACATAAATTTGTCTGGTGCCGAGAGTATGTAACGACAAACCGGACATTGTAATTAAAACTAATGAATAAAATTACCTTTGACAAAAACTGCTGTAAGGTGGAATTATTATTCCTCATATTTATTAACCAGCTACATAGAACGGTGAGTGAATACGGAATGTCGAGCGTTCTGTGTAGTCAATTTAAATAATTTGAAAGATTTCGCTTACTAAGTAAGTTTCGGCTTGAGGACGCACGAGATGGATTTTTGAGCTATAGTATCTAACTTTATGTATTTGTAATACATGCTTTCAAAATGAATTGAATTCTTATTGTTAAGTATAAAATAAATATTCATTATTATAGAAACAATTCTCAGTGTTTATTTTTTCGTAAAATGTAAAATTTGCGTATGCAGTTTGACTTATATTCAGTTATGGTCACAACCTGTTTTCAAAAATACGAAAATATTTGTTAACTCATAATTAAATAAAGCTTATTATAAGAGATTTGTTTTAATTGTGTACCCACCAATATCTATAAATAAATCTTCTCTTTGATGCTTTATGAATAAAATATATATAAATAAATCTTCTTTTTAATGCATAATCTCTTTTATGAATAAGAAAATATTTCAAGGCGGAAAGGAGGTAATAATTAACAATGAAATTAATAGGAATTTTTAATTTCAAAAGTGGCATTGAATTAAATAATTAGTCAATACAATATTATTTTGTGTAGAAATAAACAATACCTGTTAGTAGTAATCTATATGGTTATATATTCATTGTATTACATAGCGATACAAGTGATATATGAGAGATATACATATACTCTGTGGATAAAGTGTGTATGAATTATGATCGTAAAGTGTTATGGTTCAAATATAAATATAACTTAATATAAGCCTCTTATGATTTAAAGGAAATTTGACTGCTAACACGGCAACATAACATAAACTATAAAAGATATATTAGCGATGACAAATGTATTATTATCAGACGCCAAAAAGTAAATATATACCAAAAGTGATTACAAATAAAATTCAACAATCAGCATTTTGCCGAATGTTTAATTTCTTATAAACGATGCGTATAAAATAACATTTAACCTCAATTCTTCTGTGGTAAACAGATTTAATGAACATAGACAGATTGGCATTGGGTTATAACTTGCTTGAAATCGAAAACAAGTTTGTTGTCAATTGTCATTGAGTATAATAGAGCATTAAAAATCCTTTTAAACTTTGTTTGTTCACAATTTTGTTGAACAATTGTGAGATGAGCCTAAAGCAATTTATTTAAATATTTAATTACGGTTAATTAATACGACCAACAATAATGTTGGCCGTAAACACTCGACGTTTATTACGTTTAGGTACCAAAGTATTTGTACGAGAAATCAGACAACGGAAGCTACCTGGACCAAATCCAGGTTTGGATAATCGTTTAAAAGAATTTAGAAATGATGGTGTTAAGGTGACAGACGATGACGCTGAGGAATTTATTGAGAAATCAGACAGTACCTTCTTTGATGTAAGTTTAAGTAGTAGATTTTCTTAGGTTACTTATAAGTTAATATTATATTGCTTATAATACTGCTTTTAGGTTGGTGAAGCATACAATGAACATTTTAATGAGACCTTGATCGGAAAATATAAATTAAGACATCAAATTGTAAAGGAAAGATATTTCAAAGAGAACATGCCAAACTTGTTAACCTGGAGTGAAAAAGAACAGATTCGTCATTTAGCAACTTCAATGCCTGATGAATGGACTCCTCAAAAAATAGCTGAAAGCTTTCCAGTCACAGAAGCTGTTGTTAAGGTTTTAACTTCACCATTTAAATTTGTATTTCAAAATTCTATGTATTATACAAACAATTGTGTTAGATATATACTTAAGGTTTAATTATGCTAATAAAACGAAATTATTTATTCCAGAAACTTCTAAAATTTCCTTGGAAACCAGCAGCTGAGCAAAGAATTGCTAGGCATGACGCTTCGGCAATGAGGAATTGGAGGGAACTAAAAGAAGGCACTTTAGACATACCTGAAAACCTAAGAGAACACTTTCTTAAATTTTCAGAGAGGACTATACCACCTTTACAAAATTCTAGTATTAAAATTGATGTAACACAAGAAGAAGAAATGGGAGAATTTGAAAGAATTATTAAAAAATGTGCCTCCGAAGACCATAATAATAATCAAACAGAAAATAATTATAATCCTAATGGTAAAACAGAGAAAGTAAAGAAAGATAACAAAATGCTAACCCTAGATGAATTAAGTAGTAACATTAAAAGGAGAATAGAGGAAGGGCAAAGTGTAAATGTGCCAGACCAACTTATTATTAGCTCTTACTCCAATGCGGAGATAAAACCTGTTATGAACCCAGACATAGAACTAAGTAAGGTTGAACATAAATCAAGTGAGTTAACCGAGTTGAAGGACATAACTAAATTAGAAGTAGTATCCGGTACCAACTATCCAGATAGAATAAGGATTCCAAAAAAAGCCTACAAATATAATGCCACTTTCAAAGTAAATGACTGCTTTTATGATCATGATGGAAGGTTTTTGTATAGAGTGATAGGAATGACTAAAAATTAAGACTGTAATGTAATAAAACAATTATTAAGAAGCTTGTTTTTATATAAAATTATACGCCTTTATTACATTGTCCTTTATGATAAAATAGAACAAATCCAATACTAAATGCTAAAATCAAATTATTGCAAGTTTTACATAATAACAATGCAGGATATCTATTATTACTGTGTGATTACATCAGTTACAAAAATACATTTTTTATATATTTGTACAGAATAATGAACATAATATGGCTTCAAGACATCACATTTTATTAAACAATTAAAACCAACTAAGCAATATTAATTTCACAATTAATAATTGCTGACAATTATTGTAAGTAGCAACAAAGTAATTTATAATGTTCAATAAATATTTATTGTATCTGAAATATCCTTTGTCAAACAATAGACCATTAAAACCCAAATTTTTGCAAAAACAAAATATTTTTTTACAATTTTTCTTGTTAATAAACATAATATTTAGGCCTAATATTTATTGCAATCCACTGGCCATCAATACTTAGAAATAGGTGATGTTATACCATTTTTTAAAATCATTTTGAACAGAACTTTAATTCATATAATATATATACCATTTACAGTGAATTTAAAATAAAGTAAGTTATCAAACATATTTTGGAATTATATAAATAGGCCGTGTTATGACAGTTTGTCCCAGCTTAACATTGGACGGCACAAAGAGTTTGTAATACTAATGCAAAAAAAATAGTTTTAGGACATGATAGTTGAAAAGGGAAAAAACGAGAATCCCATACACCATTTACACTCCATGTGAACCTATATATTTTAAAACCTTTTCCAATATATAACTACTATAATATCACATAAACAGTTTCGTTTAATTTTTCTAATACCGAAATGTCAATTGATTTACTCATTAATTACACATTTATAGGTGTAATATTTTTGTGATGTAAATATTAGAAATCTGTATGCCAGCTTATTTTTTTTGTTTCGTTCAATATTAATTAGGGTTTATTATTGATATTAGCACAATATTTTAAAAGTTAACACAAATCAATTACTATTACTTTAAAGTATTCGAGTTGAAGCGAATTTTTGAATGGGCTAATTATTTATTTCCTTTTAATATAGAAAAGTAGTTTTTATGGATTAGATATATGGAATTTATATGTAACGGGGAATGTCCATATCTATTGGCCGCTGTCCCAAATTACGTAAATTAATTTGTGTTTATATGGTTTTTAAGGCTGCCATTATGAATATCCGAAAGCTTAAAGTTTTTTCTACTCATTTTAATTTTATATTTGTGTGTATTTTTAAATATAGCATATGTATTAACAAATAAATATTACAAAAATAAGGAATTATAGGTAACCTTGCAAGGGAAAACAATATTTATATATATTTTTAAAATTAAAACTTTATATTGAATGGGACATTTTTGGACATTCCTCATTAAAATTGTTCTAATGTAATTCATACTTCTTCTACTTTAAGTCTAAGTCGTTTGAAATAATGCCTGCAATAGACGGCCGTGACTGATGGAGGCAAGTCCTGAGGTCTCGCCTCGCTCCCTAACTGTTCCAACGCGCGCGTATATTCGCGTTGTAACGCCACAAAATCAATATTTTGTTCCCCAAGGGCTGTCATTGCGAGGAAAATCAAGTCCCTGCAAAATAAATTTAATCGTATTAAAAATAATTATATGAAAAACTTGAAACAATACCTTTCTAACGTTTTGATGTTTGCATTATAATAATAATGTACAGCGCCATTTTACTTTACTATTAAATAATAATATAAATATACGTTACCTATAATATGAATGATAGCGTTTATTTCCCGATGTAGATTCCCTCCAAGAAGCCAATTTGCGTATCGCATCGGATAAATCATTACTGAGGAGGCCATCAAGTATCGCTACAATTACCCTGAAAATGTAAACTATAATTTAAACCCCGACAAACAATTTCTAATTGCTGCTAGTTTACAATGTTTTTATAACAATTAACTAGGTATTTATAGCAACTTATGTTGAATATTTAAAAAAAAAAAAAAAATTACCCCGATACGTAAAAAACACAATACATACGATTGCCGATGCTGTGAGTCGTGTTCGGTTAAAAGCAAAGCCCGTATTTGCCTCGATCTTGGCGTGTGGCGCCCTCTCCATGCGCGGTACAAGGGCTCCGCTTCACCGTCAGCACAGCGTAGTGTGTCCCAACCACAGATAACACGACAACCTGTAATACCATAGATTATAGAACAAATTGTAATTCATTTAACGCAGATTATTACAATTGTACCAAAGAAAAGAAACATTTGAAGAAAGAATTAATTTTAGATTTTGTTTCATAACATTTTTAACATGATAACGATATTTGAGTCTACGAGTTTTTCTCACCGATATTTAAATATATCGGTAGTATTAATTAAATAATAATGTCAAATATTTATATATAGTTTTTGTAACAATTTAAAAATTTTGTATGTCAAAGCGAACTCTAAATTAGATATTTTCATATGCATATTGTTACCTAATAAAAAATTAAAAAAATGTTTCTTATATATTTTGTCGTGGGGTCGCAATCATAAATGGGGCCGTGAAAGGCAAAAGTTTAAGTACAACAGAGTTTTTTTTTAAATGTATCTAAAGTACTCACCCGCAACTTTATCCGTATCGGAAAGGGCGTCCGAGCTGGTGTACCGTGACGAATAATTTGGGCACACAAGGTCTGGCAAGTGATTGTCGATGTTGGCCCTTTCCAAAAACCATACCAAATTCCAATACACTATGGGATGGGACTCTACAAATTCTGGCTCCGCTAAACACGCATCACCTTCCCTACCTGAAAATTTTCATTAATATAAAAATCTCGTCCGAAACTTGATATTTTATAGTTAACTAGCTGATCCCGACAAACGTCATTTTGCCAAAAAAAAATGTCTCTAAAAATAGATGTTGGTCGATTCTCAGACCTACTCAATATGCTCAGAAAATTTCAGGAGAATCGGTCAAACCGTTTCGGAGGAGTAAGGGAACGAAAACTGTGACACCAGAATTTGATTGATTAAATAATTACTTACCCAAAATTGATTCAAACTCTTTCCTTAGCACCAATGGATTTAAATAAGGTACACTCAACGTCTCTGACTGTGTTTGCTCTGTTCTAATAATCTGTAAATTATTGTAAAATACAGTTCAATATTATTCAACATCAATTCATACAGCGCATGTTCATCAGAATGTTGCTGGTTGTGTGAAATTCACATACTTATTATCAACTTATTTCGCAGTTCGTTGTAAATTTCTATTGCATATTAAGTAACTGTAGAATCCCTCTTCAAGTTAAATAACAATATGGTATGAGGCTGTTCTTTTGATTTCGATATATGTTTTAGTCTATAAAAATCAACCCGTAAATTAGACTTAGCGAAAAGTTGACATTAGCACCATCTATTGGCGAGAAATGGTATTTCAAGGTCACGATAGATTTTTAATAGAACGCATGCGGTGTGTTTCTTTACCTGTATGGAGAGCAATGGTACAGTATGCCTGCCACAAGCAGTACACCGAGTGTTGAGATTGGAGTCGTCAGCCGCCCAACCAGCCATTATGTCTTCATCGTAGAGCCAGGCCATGCATTGGTGGCATTGCGAACAAGATGTCATCTGCACTACGACTGACACGTCTTTGTTAATCTCCTGAAAGGTTAATAAAATAATATATGCTACGTTTTAATAAAGTCAAAGTCAAAATATCTTTATTCATTAAGGTACAAAGGACCATTTTGAATCGACTCAAATTGAAGTGATTCTACGCCTGTTCGTAGCGACCGAGCTGATTGATGGTTGATTTATAGTGGTAATGATCCCAGTACACTTTGTGAAGCAAGGCTAAGCAGGATCTAATTAATTCCCAATTTTTTTCATCATCAAAATAATCCGACATTTCTTAAATTGCTTTTTCTTAAAGCTTCCGTTGACTAACAAAATCAACCAATCGTTTGCAATTTTGTAACCCAATAATAATTAAAGATAATTAATCCTTACAGCCCCGTTCTGTAGTTTAGCGACATCTATTATCTAGCACTAAACAGCACAATCGAGTTTTCATCAATGATGTCACCGGTCATAGCTTATTGACCATCAGTCAGTGGTTTCAGCTGGCCGAGGATCATTTTCGTTTAGGGGATACCAACATCTCCCATCCTCCACAGTATTACATATATCAATATCTCATTTATATGATTATCGATTTATTATGAAACCATTATTACTTTAAACAAAAAGCTCGAATTAAGAAAAAAATTTGGTCCTTCGAATACATACATTTTGTTGTGGATATAAATTGTCAGGCAGGTGCGACAGAAGCGTTGCCAGTGAACCACGCTCCATACTGCATGCCAGCTCCGCGTCACTTGACGCTCGTCGGAAGCCTGGGGCGCTTGACCAGTCTATATCATATCGTCCACATTACACACAGCAAAGGTATTTTCATTTAATAAGCTTAAATTAACACAGCTGATAAAAATTAATAAATACATATTTCCCAACAAATGTTGACCGTACCGGGGATTGAACCAGCAACACACATGGTAAGCATTATTAATGATTAATCCGTGTCATTTAACTAGCCTAGGGCCTACTCTAGAATCCATGTGTACGATAAATTAATACAGTGAAGGTGGCGTAAAATATAGTAGTTTCAGAGAAAAGGGGGCAAACACCCATAGACACTAAATGTAGTACTTTTAATTTATATTTTATTAAACAATATCAAATCATATCCCTTGTATCTCATACGTTAATAAAAATGTTTTCCAATTCGGTGGATGCCGGAAACATTACAAAATTTATAGAATAATATACGCCACGAATTAACTAGAGCAACAGCGTACGATTAAACTAATACTAGTAGTTTTAGCCCGCGACTTCGTCCGGGTAATTTAAATACAAAAGGAATGTAACATGATGGGTTTATGATTGGCAAATTTCTGGTGAAATTTTTATATAAACATTCAATTTTAACCCTAGATAAAAAGCCCAAAGATTCCCTTAGCCCAAAGCTTAGTCTATCTAAATTTGGTGAAATCGGTTCATTAGTTTAAGCGTGAAAGCCTAACACTTTCGCATTTATAACATTAGTATGGATATTACCTTCAGTATTAATCTCCGATGAGCCATCAGTCGAGTCTTCCTCGGTGATAAGGCTGGTTAGGGCGCTGGTCGCATTTCCAATAGCGCCTTTAACCTTAACAGGCGTAGAGTTGGCTGATATAACCTCTTTCATTTCGTCAAACTTCTTCGCCATACTGGTAGCAGCCGATTTAAGACTACTAAGACCGCTTTGTAGTAGTTCATTTGATTTCTTTCCAGCTATACTTGTTGGACTGAAAAATAATATTAGCAAAACTGAAAGCTTTTTCCCATGATATAGTTAATTAGAATTTAACGGTTATTAATCAAATGACTTAGTATCACTTTTTGTAATTAAGTCATCGCACAAAAAGTGCTAGTAAGAGGACACACAGACAAACCATTTAAAATTACAATCTAGCCTTAATTAAGACTAATGGTTACTAAAAAACTGGACAGGTTTTTTAAAAAAGACTTTATCGTCTCGAAACGACGAGAAAGCTTTTTTCATCTGTCATTTGTACAGTTGTTCTTATTAAATGTTTAATCACGTTCATATACCATTTTACTAACATCACATCAATATTTCATTATTCCATAAACCCAGGTAATCAATATAATAATTGTTTTGTTAAAATCAGTAAAGACTGATTTAAAAGTAGTTATTCACAAACATTTATAATATAAGACCATACACCTAAACAAATATACCGGACCCGACACCTTTTATTAGCAAAAATGTTATTGACCTTCACCGAACCACCATTACCGTCCAAAAAGCTTACCTGAAGTAACTTTCAATAATTTCCTTTCCGATTTTCATATCTTTACGCAACGACAGACGACCGGGTGAATAACGTCTGAAGAAATAAATATGCCAACACTTGCTCATGGTTTCAATCAAAATTATATTGACGAAGCATTGAAAAAAAATTTAATTAAGAAAAAAAAACGATATTCTGCGTTAAATTAATAACGAGAATTATATCTTTACAAACTCCGCTTAATATTAAAAGGAGTGGCGGAGAGTTTCTTCCCACGACTCGTTCGCTCTACGCCCTCGATTTGGGATTTAAATAGCAGTAAATGTAGTATCAAAAGGTTTATTTTTTGACGATTCATAAGTTACCTATGTGAATAAAGATATCCTTATCTGTCAAACCATATCATCTAGCAAAAAATAACATCGCCTTGAATTCGCATAAAACTGAATGATATAATGATAACTCACCCGAAACTGATCTTGAGCGTGTTCCCAAGACTGACAAGGCTCGACACGGTGGCGGGCGCTGTCTCGCTCCTATGCAGTTTCCTGGCGAGAGGAAACTATCGAGGTTATCGCATTCTATGATTAAGCGACATCTAGCGGGGAGTTAGCGGGACTAACGGTCAGTTGGCATGGCATATGTTTTGACAATTGACATACACACGCATGCATACTAAGCTACAGTAAGTTCTAATGTAATAAAGGAGGGATATTGGTTTGGTGAATAAATCAAAGGCCGAACCATATTGGCCGATTTTCATCTAATATTAGTTAGCTACAGGTATAAAATCATACCTTTCTTACCTTTCTGACTACACACCTACTTTATAAATATTGATTTTTATTACATATATAAATTAAAATATTATCGTTTTTAATAAGCTCGGATAATTTTTACACGAAATATTTATGCTATGTTCTATATAATTACAAAATAATAGCAAAAGCTTAATGTTTTATCAAACAACTGAAATAATTCACGTACGAATATTACAAAAAATATTGTCAAAGGAAGTTTTATACCCGGCAGTCTCTTGCGGTTCGTCCTGGAAGGAGTTGCTCCTTCTATGGAACAGTTTGGGGCTGACGCTCAACTCGTGCTTGGGCAGAGGTGGCTCTTCGATAAGCGGCTGAGGCGGGGTCAGAGGCTCATCCTGTGACAACGCACCCAAGGGATCATCTGATAATACGGGTGTTCGGGGTGATAATCTGAAAATTATCAAAATACAAGAAATATATACATATTTATTATTGTCACGAATAGAATTTAAATCTAATATTCCTTCCAAGATTTTGTAACAAAAATGAATGAGCAACCACACTTGAAAATTCTTATACATGAATGCTACGAATAAAATGATAATAACAATTATTCAATTAAATATGAAATGACAAAAAATATTTATTTTCATTGCCGCCCAAAGCGAGCGCGAGATGGCGCTGTTGTCAACACTTGTGCATTATATGCATTAATTGTAACTTAAAGTGTACTTTTTTGTCTTTATTTTTATTCATTTCCTAAACTCATACAGCATAATAAAACAGTTAACATTATAAAGAAAATATAAAAAATAGGGTTAAAAAATAGAACAAGAAAATAAATCTAAGATCAAAAACAACAATAATACCAATATGAACAATTGGAGTATATCCAGTGGGGAACAAGATTTAATGTGAGTGTGTATTAGTGTGTGTAATGGCGTTGCTGTGTGAGTGAGTGTGCGAGGTTGACTCTTTGATTAGTTTTGCAATGATTTTCTGTTTAGACTAAATATGTCCAAGGACAGATAGTTTATATAATTTTAAATAGCTTACTTAAGCGGCGACTGCTGATTCTTAGATTCGTTGGACGGTACGGGTGTCAAATCCCGCTCCGACTCCTCGGGAAAACTCAGAGCTCTTGTACAACGAGCTTTGGAGCTTGCATTGCCTAAAAGAAGGTTTAGGGTTTAATAGGCCTTTTAAATGGAGTTAATAATCAATAACGTTAAATATAATATATCACTTATTATTCGACATTCGAAGTTATTGTATAACTGATAACTTTGGTATATAAATGTTATAAATCCTGTAATAAGGGGGCAAATACCATTATAACAACGAGCAATGTAAAATATGCCTGAATATGTTTATTCTAAACATGGCTGTTCAGTGGTGTTTGCGTTTAGAATTGTTTTAGAACCCAATACAAAAATTATTTTCTATTTTTACAATTAATTAGGGAGAATTTAGAAAAAAAAAACATTAAATAAAAATATAAACCTTACCAAATGAAAGTCTTTGCAGATTCTGTACAATTTGGGCGTCGCCCGCAAAACTCTCCGATCGCGTCAGTATGCGTAGATCTGACGGGCTTTCGGGACTCACGTGTATAGTCTGACAAATGTTTAAACTCTAAATTATACAGTTAAAACATAACATGTACGCAATACAATAAAACGGCCTTAATTGGAAAGTTTCACATATATATTTTTTAAATTCATTGAAATTAATAAAAATAACACAACATATCCTTCAGAAAGAGTATTTATTTATAGTAAAAAAGATTGTAATTATTCAATTTTTTTTAAATCTAACCTGTCTTTTCTCCGATATAGGTACAGATGGTTCAGGGTCTTCATTAACTAAAGAGTTACTTCTGGGACGCGACGTTTCGCTGAGGTCAGGATCAGATGGGAGACCTGAAAACAAATGTTTATTATAAAATTAATATAAAACTATTATGTTAACCAATATTCTCATTCATATATGAGTATGTAAATGAAGAATACAGTATTGTATTTTGTTTTTTCTTTTGTAAATTTTATTGTTCTTTTTTGTATGTTCATAAGATGGAATAAGAGAAAGTGTGTTCTCCAAATATAAGAAATTGTTTACTGAATGGAGACCATTGTTGTATTTTTTAAAGCAAACCAATAAGATTATTAAAAAACAAAACAATCAATATTTTCAAAGAATTAACCATGCTGTGTTTCTAACATAGCGATACAATAAAACATACCAGAGATGAGTATTCCAGCGTGAGCCGAGAGGCCATGCGCTCGAGTATGCGGTCTAGCGAGCGTGTTCGTCCGTACTATATTCCCACGACGACACAAAGCGTCGAACGCGTTCGCGCTCGCTTCAGCTTCGCGCACGCACACTGTACAGAAATAATCTTAACTTAAACTAAGATATTCTTAATGGAACAAGGGATCAAATTTTGTATGGAAGTATGTATTTTCCGAAAATTAAACAAATTTTCTAATTAGGACAATTAAATATACTGCTATGGTAAAATATTGGAGTTGTATGAAATCGAAAGAAAGTTTTATTTTACCATGTCATGGATGAAAATGTTTAAAGAAGCAGTTTCATAAAGTGAAAAACAGACTAATAAAACATTTAAATTGTATAATTTTGACATTACACACCCGAATCTAAACTTGTCCGACTTCGCATAGGTTCAGCTAAAGCCAAGGCCGCCAACTCAGAACCTTCACCAGCCACTGTACGTACCCGGGGTAAGGTACCACCAGCTGAAATAAAAAAAAATTGGAAAGTTTTAGATAAAAAAAGTAGCATTGCAAAAGTAGTTTTAAATGACTCAATTCTTACTCCCAGAAGAAGCGACATTTCCCGCAGCTCGACTCGCACGTTGCGCACCTGCAGCACGGAATAGGGCCGCACCCATCACTGCTACACGCAACTTGTTCCATAAGAGTTGAGAACCACTGAAATTAAAATCATATTTATTTCAATAATTACATACGTACTGCTAAATAAACTTCAAAAGAAATCATTTGCCACCGTCAGTATTCGACAGATTCATTTGGATAATTTTCTACAAGATTGGTTTTATACAAACATTTTATAGGCAAAGTGCCAAATCTAAAATCACCATAAGAAGGCAGAAATGTATATAACGAGGAGAGAGAGAGTTCCTCTACATGGCTACTGCCAACCTCACTACTCTGTAGGGTTATTTTTGAAAGGCAGGTAGGTAGCATTGCCAACATCACGATTGAGTCGGTCATAATAACCACTTATTTAAAGAAACACTTCACTCATAGTTTCCAAGGCTTATATTTCACTATTTGAAGAGAGGTCCGTTCCGTACAACGGCCTGAGCGCGACTGTGTCGTGCGGTTGTTATATGAATATTTATGTCAAACAGTTCACAGTAGTGTGCTTATTTTCTCTTATTTGTTGCATGATATAACAGGATGTATTTAGAAAACACTTCCACTGTGGTAATGGCTGTTCATCATTTTGTGTTACCATCTTCCTGATATATGCTTTTATAACTGCTGGTCGATTGACCACACTACCTCCGTATCGATATTGCAGCTGAGATGAAAAGGACGATATCACGAGAGTATCTATTTTCAGGTTAAAACGTGGTGATAAAGTTTTTCCGTAACTCACGCCAAGTTGTGGAAGTTACCATCCAATTATCTATCCACATTTTTGCACGCCCTTTCAATAGGTTGCAGATGTTGTCTACGTACAACGAAATCATCAAGTTTGTACGTGTCACTTGCTTGAACGATATGCTGGCACCATTCTCGCACACGATGTGGGTGTCAACTGCATTTCATGTAGAGGATATACTTGCAGTCCTTATCTTTGCACAGTTTTAAATGTTGAATTGGCAACCAACACAGGCTTTTGTTGCTGCTTATTAGTTTCTTCCAGTTGATCAGTTGGTCGAGTCGATGAGGACGTAGCTTGAGCTAAAAGCTGCTTTCGATCCCGCTTCTGATAACGAAGAGAGAGATCCTCTATAGGGCTACCGCCAACCTCAATACTCTATAGGGTTATTTTTGAAAGGCGTAGGTAGCATCAGCATTACCAACACCATGATTGAGTCGGTCATAATAACCACTTATTTAAAGAAACACTTCACTGATAGTTTCCAAGATTTATATTTCACTATTTGAAGAGAAGTCCGTTCCGTGCAACGGCCTGAGCGCGACTATGTCGTGCGGCTTTTTTTTTTTTTTTTTTGGAGGGGGATCTCGCTCTTGGCCAGGAGGCCTTTACAGCTCAGCTCGGGCTGGTTGGCGAGCTTAGCTCAGCCGTGACAAATTTGGTTTGCCGTGACTTGCGCAAGGGCGTCTCCTGTGAGACTCGGACCTCGGCTTGGGCTGTCACGGGGGGGACTAGCCTGAGGGGCTGGACGGAAGCTCACTGTAGGAGTGAGCGACACTTGAAACAAGGGACCACGCCTTCGCCGGCGAAGGCGGTTTTTAACCCTAGCTCTCCTATCTGATTGTTTGGCCGCGCGGGCGGCATCTAGTGTGTTATTAGCTACAGTAATGGGATCGTCCGGATCCATTAGGGCGTGTCGAGGCCTTTTTTGTCTATTTTTGTACTGTGTCTTGCGTACCGGGTACGACGTGTATTTGCGCACTAAGGGGTTGGGATGGTTTTTAGCCTTGTCAAAGTAGCGGGTCGACGCTTCCTTCATCCATTGGGCTATGGTAGGGAGTTCTAGGTCGTAGTGGAGGTCTACGTTTCTCACATACATGGGCGCTCCAGTTGCTTGTCGTGCGGCTACAATGCGACCCTATATATAGTGATTTAGCACTTGTTTACAAAGACGTCGTATTGAAATAATAAAGATGACATTTCACAGAGTAACAAACGTTAAGTTTTTTTTTTTTTATAGAAGAGGGGGCAAACGAGCAGGCGGCCCACCATAAAGGTGAAGCCGCCGCCCATAGACACTCACGCGGCTGGTAGCTCGTGAGTGCGTTGCCGCCATTTAAAGGAAAGGGGAGAGGGACGAGGGAAAAGGAAAAGGATGGGCACCGGAAGATCTCACTCACCGAACGAAACGCGATTACAAAATGAACAAAGTCCAATTGCATCACTTTAAGCCGGTTTTCTGTGAGAGAGTGGTATTTCTCCGGCCGTGCCTGCCTATTCAGTTGAAACTCTAAGTAACAGCATGGCACTCCCACTCAAAAAAGTTCAACTTATGTGTTTAAACTTATTTTAGGACAATTAAATGATGTTGAACTTAATTATTCTAGTTAATTTAAGACTAATTGTTGTAGTTGCGCCGATATACATAATAATCGTAAATATTTTGATTAAATGTTAAAAGTACAAATTCGCAATGTCATGTTACCTAGGCATATCCTTTGGCCAAGCGGCTTCCAAGACGCATCGGTTATAATACCCATACGTAAGCGCATTGGGTTGAAGACCAGCTCTCTTCATTAGAAACAAAAGCTGAACAGCCAATACCGGAAGAGAATGGATACCGCATAGCTGCATCATCACGCGGTAACACACCTAAAATAATTTCGTATGGTATTAAGTGTACAAATAATTTAACAGGTTTCTTGGGACATGAGTATTTTAATTAATTAATTTATTTTATTTCCTTGAGGCAATAAAATAACTGACCTCATCACAAGGTATGCGTAGTTTGGTCGCACGTTCAAGTAGTTCATACGCAGCGCGCAATGTATTGTGCTCACGTCCGCGATGCAATATAAGCCGACACGGCAGAGCCAAGAAGTACAGCGAGTAACAAGCGCCGAGCAGACACTTGGCCCATGCTTCAGGTGACAAACTCGCTTTACGAGCCAATCTGTATATAGTTAAAAAATGTACTTTAAGTTACTTGGTCTATAATAATAATTAAATATTATAGAAAAGTAGAAAACTGTGAAATTACTCAGCAAATTTTTGAAAACACTGCAATAAAGATTATTATAAATGTACCATACCTCTGAGCGGCTGCTATTTCATGTTTCGTCCGCCTTGCCATAGGTGAAGCGTCTGCCAACGATTCAGCAGACGCAAGAGCCGCACTCGGCAGCGCCTGCACAGCTCCCCTTGCGCATTGCTTACATCGGCTTACTAGATTTTCATCTAATACGAATTTTTCATAAGTGTACTTCTCTTCTGAAATTTGAATTTTAATACATGACAGTGGGAATATTGGTTTTTACATTTATTTTGAGAAGAATAATGTATTTTTTCCATTACACTTTTTATGAAATAAAAACAGAAGACCCTTAAATTAAGTTAATACATAAACATCGTCTATTACTTTAAAAAAATATAAATGTTACAAAAGTATTGGACATAAATTTAGTAAGGCAACACAGATGTGTTTGTGTGTTAATAGATATTAACACAAAAAGTAAAAAAAAAATACCTAATTTACAGCCAACTTTAAAACTTTAGATTTCGAAGAAAAAAACTCACCAGGATCAGGCGGATCCGGGGGCAAAACGAACACAGTCCTCTCGGATGTGTTGCCGGTATCCAAATCAAGCAACGGCTCATTCGAGCCGACCCTTTCAATACACTCGTCGAAAAACGTCAACCCTTGATCCGCACCGTCGCATACGAACGAGCGCTCTTCAATGAAACGCGTGAACATTTGCGTACGCATTATTAGTGTTAAGAAACGTTGTTGGGTCTGGAAAAAAACAATTCATATTGACATATTACTACCGACATTTGGCAGACCTGTCCGTACTATTCTCGATCAGATTTAGAAGGTTCTAGAAAAAGGGCAATCACAATACAATGTCTGATGAATATTGTGATTGAAGGTATCGAGATCGGTATGCAAAGGCCGTAGCAAGTGGATCTGTACTCTTAGACCAATACCAGAAATGTTATTTTTTTAATTTTTAACTTAAAATTGTTTATGCGAAAAATATGTAAACTTGAGTGTATGCAGTTTGTATACCTCAAAACCGTATTATTGTTTGTTAATAAATGCAGGAATAAAAAGTATTATAGTATTCATATAGCTCTACCGAACATGAAAATCACATATCAACAAAATATACAATAATAATAAAAAACTACACACCTTATCTCTAGATTTAAGAAACGTGTCCATTTGAAACAATGCATGTGGATCCGTTGTACCCACAGTGGGTGCCTTTGTAATGGGTATGAGATACCGGCGATATCCCTCAAGAGTTACGGCCATGAAACGAAGGAATGCCTCTTGAATTTTTAATTCTAAGGCTTGCTGAAATAATATAGATAAATATAGTATGAGTTACATTACACGTAACAAAGCATAGAAGAACTCTATGAAGATAAAGGAAAGGAAGCATTCTTGCATCCTTGGATCAAAACTGCAAATTTTTTGGATGTCACAGTTCAGAACAATGTTTTGGGACTATACCATTTCCAAAGAGTCCTTGCCTATATCTTCGGCCAAGTCTCCTTCTTTCTTTTCTTTACCTCATATAATGCAAGAGCTCGTATTTATTTACAAATAACATTTTATATAGTAAAAGTCGTACACACCTCTTTTTTCCGTTTCTGAAAATCCCTATCTAAACTTGTGGTCGGTTCACCATTGTACCTAATATTATTTGGATAATGGACGGGTGACGCTGTAAAGAACACAATAACATCTTAAACCATTTGAACTTCAATTCCATTATTCCAATTCACTTTGAAGGGTATCATTTACCCGTATCAATACAATGCAATTATTTCGGGTATAATATACCCGACTCTATAGATTGTATTACAATCAAAGCTAACATTCGATACTTACTAGGTCGAATATTTGCAAAGAGCTGCTCAAGTGTCTGCTTTAAAGTCCTTGCGTGACTTTTCGGTAACAATTTTAAAGATATATGTTTTTGCGACTCGCATATCTGAAATCAACACAAAAGGGGGGATAAAATAATACAAAGATTTTGTACAAGAGGACGATTCAAATAAAAAAAAAATGCTAATATAAAAAATATTAAGGCAAATGAATAACAAAGTCAGTAATATTTTTTAATAAAATTGTGGCTATTATTAAAATTAATCGAGTTACCCAATACAGTATTTCTTTCTACCTGATAATATTATCTAACCGTTATATTGTTGGTGTCTAAATCCACGCACGTCACATCCGGCGGTGGCTCGTAGAGGTCAAAAAACCTCGAATCAACACCTATTAAATATGGCAGGGGTGCGTGAAGTACTTCCGCTAGACCTGAAAATAACAATCTTTACAATACAATTCCGACAAAAGGAAAATTGTGTGACCAAATTTACTTTAAGTCCCCGGTATATTTTAGGCATTCATAAAAAATGAAATTTTTTAACAATAAAATATTGATAAATACAATTTAAACACTTAGTTTAATTACGAATCTCAATAAAAGGCTGACAAAAAAAATTATACCTAATGGGCACAGAGGTATATAAGGACACTGCCACTTGAAAGGAAATAGGAGACTTGACACCGCTTCTGATACAGCTGTCAATGTATCTGGCCTGAAAAGTAATGTTTAACGTCTTTAAAATATAAAAACAATGCTGACAGGGTTAGGAATGATAGTGGACGAATATAAGCGGCTGGTAGATTTAAGAATAATATAAAATATTTTTTTGTATGTGTTTTTTTGCCTAGGTCGTAAATAAATAAATAGTTAGTTACTATTATTTCATAGGAAAGATAGATCTTGCAAAAGTACACACAATATTTTTTTTACACTTATTGAAATATAAAATTTACATACCTGAGCGAATGTATTAATATTTTCTGTTCTGTTAAAGCAAGAGCAAGAAGCAACAGACAATTGTCCGGTCCCAAGTTGAGAAGTAATTGTCTAAACCCAGCTCCACTTCGCACTAACGGCTGATCATCACGCCTTGTAACAATCACTCTGTCGTGAGGATTTGTAGGCGAAAGCTGAAACATAACAATTTTTATATCAATACATTTTAAGGACTAAAATTCTGTTATGTAATTATTTAAAAGAAAAATGAAGTAAAACTATAGGTTTATTATGGAAAGGCGATTTGTGCGAGTTTGTTTTACCTGTAATAAGATACGCGGCTCCGGAAAAGGCACCTCTTCTAATAAATGTGTTATGTACCTTTCGATTGGTATAGTGAGCGGTTCCTTACTCAAAGACAGTTCCTGAAATACAAACGATACATTTTGTAAAAATGTTGTATATTATGTGTTTTTTAAATATTTTTTTTAGATAATTAAAATGGAAAATCAAGATACTAATAGTTAAAAGAAACTTACTAGTATATACAAGAGCCATCGTTCAAACGTATCGCTAAACGGCCATCTCGACAAAAGGCATATGCATTTATTGGCATGTAACGAATGCGTGTTTTGAGTGACGCCAGACCTCCAACCGATGAGCTCTTCGTGGCCTTCCTTTAGATTCGTATGCGAATAGTTCTCGTAAAATGTTACTGCTGACCCATACACCTGAACAAAAGTATTTTTAAAGTCTTTGGGTGAATTTAAGTAAAATAAAAAAATGGAGTTAAATTAATAACAATATATCCAACATCACGATTGAGTCGGTCATAATAACCACTTATTTATTTAAAGAACCACTTCACTGATATTTTCCAAGATTTATATCTCACTATTTGAAGAGAGGTCCGTTCCGTACAACGCCTGAGCAACTGTGTCGTGCGGTTTTTTTTTTGTAGGGGGATCTCGAAGTTGGCCAGGAGGCCTTTACAGCTCAGTTCGGGCTTAGCTCAGCCGTGATAAATTTGGTTTGCCTTGACTTGCGCAAGGGCGTCTCTAGTGAGACTAGGACCTAGGCTTAGGCCGTCACGTGGGGGACTTAGCCTGAAGGGCTAGTCCCCCAATTGTAACTATATATATATAAAAATATATTGAGTTACGAGTCAGATACATTTTTTTAACAATTACCAGTAAATAAAGACTTACCTTATCTGTAGCATCGGCAACAGTTAGGACGAACGTTGAAAAGACAGGCTTTGGTGCAGCCGCAGTGTTGGGCCAAAGTTCTAAAGTAGCCCCCATCGGCACACAGAATAGAGGAACCGATGACGGGAATTCCAAACTACGCCGGTCCACTGCAGGATACCTATTGATAATTAAATGAAAAAAGAAAGGAATAAAAAAAACGCAGTTTTAACTTTGAAAGTCAATATTTAACGAAATATGGCGTTCGTTTTACATACTATATATTTAAAAAAAAACCTGTTATTTTCAAAGTAAATACATTACAAATTTTGTGAAGCATAATTAAAAATATATTCTAGTATGAGGAAATGTGATAAATTTCACGGTATTAGAAATGTTGTTGAATTTACAAATTCAATTTTAGCCCCAATGTATATGCACTTAGCGTTATTAGATAAACATTAAACAATGCACAGAGCCCTTCATTGAACTCGAGTCGGCTAATTACTGACGCATTCTATGCACGTTGAGAAAGTAAACATAATTTCCTTTGATAATACGTACACCATTTCTCGATCGTAAAAGCGTTAGCTTAATATCATGGGATACAATTTGAAAGAAAGTACTTTTGTTTAAGTCATACTTAACCGACAACATTTATTACAAGATTAACCTTTAGCCCTAAATTGTCCCCAAGGTTAAGTATATATATATATATTAATTATATATATATAAAAAGCGATCTAATCTAGCCCATATACAAGAACATAATTAATCTAGAAATAATTTATTATCATTCACTAGCCATCTTAGTTATTTTTTAAAATTAATTAATAATTTGTTTGTTTTGTTAAATTATTTAGTGTCAGTAAATGTCGATTCCAATGGGAATTAAAATAGAACGTATGCCTCATAAGAATACAATACCACTCATTTGAATAAATTCTTTAAATATGCCTTTCATTCGGTCACGTAATTAAAAACGAAACAACAATATGCGTATTACGGTAATGTAAAAAAGGCCCGTATTCTGACATTTCTAACTTAGTGTTTATGATAAGAAATGGACGATCAACGATTTTGTTCTATAATAAAAACTTGTAATATATATATTCTTTCACACTTTTTTAACGAAATTAAAAGACGATATTAAAAGTATTGCGAATACTTAAGTAATCTAATAAAAATTCTCGTGTCACAGTTTTCGTTCCCTTACTCCTCCGAAACGGTTTGACCAATTCTCCTGAAATTTTCTGAGCATATTGAGTAGGTGTGAGAAATGGCCATCATTTCTTTTTAGAGACATTTTATTTATTTATTTTTTGGCAAAACGACCTTTGTCGGGATCAGCTAGTCTAATATATAAAATTTTCGTGTCACAATGTTTGTTCCCTTACTCCTCGGAAACGGGTTGACCGATTCTCCCGAAATTTTGTAGCCATATAGAGTAGGAATGAGAATCGGCCAACATGTATTTTTAGAGTCGTTTTTCGGGATCAGCAAGTATTTCTACAAAGAAGTATTTCTATAAAGAAGTAATACTTAAGTATTCAGTAAATTTTTATACTATTAACAATATCTGAAAAATATTAAAAACTGGATTGTACATATATATATATATATATATATTACTTACCTAAATAATACTTCCGGTTTGAAAGCTATTAACGGCGGTCGGTTCATTGACTTCTTGTAGCAGAGAAACACGTCGCTGCCCATTAGTCCTGCAATTTTAGTTGTTTACTTATGATAAGCAATATTGAACATGTTATTTTTATACACAACATAATAACACCGGAAAATTTATGAAACCCTTTTAGAGAAACAATCAATACATACCTTTATTTAAATTCTTTCCAATCATACAAAAGGCGTGGGGTGGTGTTTCGCCCCTACTAGTGACAATAACACAAATGTCCACCACGACTAGGGCATTACAGGGTGCTGTTGGTTGGGCGCGACGGTAGGTGATGTAGGTTATGGCTTTAGAGTTGTTGACATTCGCCACTCTACCACCAACAGACTTACGCACCATCTCCGCGTCAGCCATAAGACGCTCTCTACCGTCGAACATAACGCCTGAAACGGATACAAAAGTAATTTCGACTAAATTGTTCATTTTGTCCTTTAATATAGATATTTATTTATTTTTAAATTATTACATTGTATGCTGTTTTCTAGATTTGTTTTGAGAGTAAATTTAAAATTGAAATTTTACATTACGGGTGTTTTTAAATACGTCATTTGTTACGCGGTACAAATACACAACCGCAACTATAACAAGGAAATATTTAACAGCTTATTCATAAGATATAAAAATCCTATTAAACTCTAAACATTAGTACTATTTCTAGTGTTTTAGTCAAATCAACGGTATTTAATGTAAAGAGGTAGAATGTGTATTTTAATTAAAACGTTCCAATCAGACTTATTAAGTTTTTACGGTGCTATTTAGTTTCTGAATTAAAAACAAAATGGAAAAGGAATAAGTAATATACAATATCTAGTACACACTTGCATAAGGTTTAACAGTGAAACCGAAGCCTTAGATTAATTACTATATTGATTTCAAGTTAAAGCCAACAACGACCTATATGTTAAAAGAATAATATATTTCGTATATCACAACTTATATCAAATTGCTGACTGTAATCAAATATTTTTTATCGGCTTTTTTATCGATTTTACTTTGCTTTCCTTTAAAGAGAACCAGAGCTATAATATCGTATATCGTCTTTTAGTTCTACAATTCCCTTTAAATGCATCACTACTGTTAAAACTGATCTACTGAAAATTAGGTCAATGAGCTTCTTTTAAAATCTGATAAAATTCAAGATAACGTGACGACGTAGATCGTGGTTACTGTAGCGTGACATGGTATAAAAGAAACAAGAATGACTCAACGCAGCTATAGAAGCTTAAACGTCATATAGTTTTTGTTATATAATGAAGAATTGGCAAACAAAGTAACTGGCCGTAAGGTTAATTTGAATCTATGTTTGGTGTTAATAATTATGTTGGTTGTAGAAAAAGATATCTTAACAAACAATTAAATACCCAAAAAGAAATTATGAACAAAATGTAAACAGTTTTTATGGAACCTTACCAATATCAACCAAAGGTGGCTTATCCCGGCCGCGACGGATGCACAAGAAACATCCTGGTGATTGTATGGAGCCATGGTTCAAATCTGCGGGAAGACCTGTTGGCGTATACTCCAGTAACTCATATTCATGTGGCAACTTTTCGTCAAAACCGGGGAATATTACGCCTGTAACAATAATCAGAGTCTTGACTTTTAAGCCTAGAAAGATGGTTTTAATGTAATATATAAGAAAACGATCGGCTTCGTCTCCCTTTGATAAACTTAAAATGCGACAAGAAATGATAGATTAGCGCATTTATCTCAGTTTATAAAGTTTTGAAAAGCGAGATGCCATTTGCGTGGTTATAACAAATTTTTAAATGTATTATTTTACAAATGGATTTTTTATAGATTAGGATAACGATTTCCGGCGAAATTATACTCTCTTTGTATTCGCAGTCTCTGAACTGAACAAACGCTGAAATATCTGACCCATGCTCCAATGAAAAGTTTATTACCTTCACTCTGGTGCTTTTGCACATGATTTTGAATAAACAAGTAACGTGGTACAAGTATAGGCAAATAATAAATATAAAAAAAACCTATTAAAAGAAGGAAAATACTGTCTCAGGGCACTTGATATTTCATTTATCAATTCAACCATTTCTGAGGTTCATTCAAACTAACCCACACATTAAGGTAATAAATATGAATCAATGAGGGGTCAATCGATAATGACCTTTGGTTTACGAAGACATACAAGGCGAAGATGATGTTTCGAATTTTGAATGAATCAAAATGCAGAATTTGTTATCTTATTGATAGGCATGTTTAGTTACTATGAGTCCTTAGAGCCCGTAAATATGTATAAGTTATATAAAAATTCGATATATTAAAGAAAAAAATTATTATTATTCAAAGGCTACCATTTGTATTTCCTTTCCTGGCAATTGCAACCCACAACTTCAATAAAGTAATTGACCTACTTGCTTGATCAAATAAATAAAAATATCATTTGCACTATACTCAACCTTGTATCTAAATTTACATTTTATCTATTACGAGATTGTTAAGAAGATCGGAAGAAACCTTAGTATCGAGGTAGAAAAACGTTTTACAATAAAAATATAATTTGTATTCAACGGCACAATAATTTCCTATTTTGTCAACGGTTATTTTGTTTGGTGCTCGGTAATTAGACAACTGATTATAATTCCCGGTACACGATGTAAGTCATTGTCGAGATAAAAATATTATGTAAAAAATGTATGTATTTAAGTCTAATATTATTAAGAGTGTAACATTTGATTTTATTAATGAAAGTATTAGATGATACTGTAAAACCACTATACTTAAATGATAACGGCCTAAGACTTGTTTGACAACTTTATATACTTGCACCTTATAGGCTAGTTCATCCAATAAGTCCCTGACCATTTATAATACATACATGGTAATACATGCAATATGTACTATAGTAATTTATTTTCTGGATTGTGATTTTGTATATGAGATAAAATAAATCAATTCTGTAGTGCTCCTAACCAAACCAATTCTACCAGATTAGTTTAATGAAATTTATAAAGGAAGATTGTAAGAAATAAACTCAAGGGAAGTTATTATTATGAAACAAGACATTTTTTTTTAAATTCTTAAGCTTACAAATATTTACTGCACTACTCAAGATTCTTTATAGTAAAAGAAGGCATAAGTCATGTTAATTATGTTAAGGATATGGTTAGTTCTAGGACACACTAATATATGTGTATCAAAATAAAGTAGTATGTTTTGATACAAATAAATGTAACTTTTCTATATTGTCACTTACCTACTATACCTACTATAAATAAATTCTACCTACCATGAGACATAAGTAGCAATGTGAAATAGTGATTATATTACTAACCACAAGATTGCAGTAAGTTGATATTATACAAAGTTATGTTTTAATCACTTTATCATATTCATATATATTAATATTATAAAGAAATATTGTTCTATAATTAAAGTTTATATATAAATAACATAGATTTTTAATGAAAATTAAAGTGTGTTAATAATTTATATGCCAGACATGAACATTGTGAGTATAGAATTAATTACAATGAACATTACTAAAAGACCTAGAGAATAAATTATGTACATACCTTATCATCTTAATTTGCTGTTCTAAATTAAATTTTTAAATCAAAACATTGTATATAGTAACAAACCTACATACCAATATCTGTGATTGGTGCTTTAGTACTATATCCCTTTAAATGTCCAGAGTCAGAATCATCAAGTACTTCTGGTTCTTCAGGCAGGCCAGCAACGACAAAATAGTCGGCTACTCTTCGCTCATCCATTTTTGTTTTAATTTTTAACCTGCAGTAACAGGTTATTTCATACAAAATTGGGTTCATAAATATATTAAAAAATATAACCTATGTAAATATCTTTAAATATTAAAACGAAAGATGCATCAAAGGATACAAAAACTCTTGGAAAACACTTACTGCTATAGCTTAACACAAGTTGATTAGGAAATGCAAAATGTTATCAAGTCATTTTGCTCAATTTTATCAACATGGCTTTATTGTATTGCGTAAAAATAACTTTGCTTCATTATTTTCCTATCATGATAGTGATGGTTATAAGACTTGCTGTTTACTTTAATAAACAAGTGACAGTGAACATCACAAAATTCACAAGTTATTCACATCCACAAACATGTAACTCCGAAATAAATTAGTAGGATTTATAATTTATGAGTTGTGACAATGAACAAACGGTCTGCTGTCGCAGTCAGTCGTTAAGGAGATATCTACTCAAACATCATTCTGACAATTCGACTTAATGTCAATAAATGTATATAAAAGATTATAAAACATTATAGAATATTTATATATTAATGACACAAACAACACACAATAATAATATTAGTTATTACTTATTAGTACTATACAGTATACACTATTGACTATACATAACAGACAACATTGTAGATATTAGATTTAAGTACAGTGTAAAGTGTAAACTTTATGTCATTCGATTTAATGACAAACTCTAAAGTATCGAAATCAATTGGCTTTGTTTGGTTTAGCATAATTAATAATGATAGACTACATAGCATTACACCGACACGCAATAACGTCAACAATTGAATAATAAAAAAAATCTTTTTGAGTTGCTAAAATTAGTCAAAACTGCGCATCTGTGTCCGTTCTTTTTTGCTTTATTAAGGTTAATAATTTATAGCGGGCTACCTAGCCCTTGACATAAACTTCACTGTCGGCACTCGGCATCATGCATACGGAGCTTTCTAAGAAATTCGTTCTTTTGTTTACAAATTGGCATTGCTTGCAAGCGTAGACTGTGGTTGACCATTACTAATAAGTAGGAGTAATGGATTATAACGTTATCATATTCTTAGTTTCTCAGTGCTCACAAACTTTCAAACTGTAAACATGGCTAGTAAAAGAAAATCACTGTGTATTAACGAAAAAGTTTTACTTATACGCGCTATAGAAACGGGAGAGAAGATAAGTGCTGTTGGCAAACGCTTTGGATTTAGTCGCTCTACCGTGTCCACAATATGGAAAAATAAAGAAAAAATTCTCCAAGCGGCGGGCGAGGGAAAATCTTCAAAAAAATTAAAGAAACCTAAATACGAAAATTTGGATAAAGCTATACTATCATGGTTTCACCGACAACGCCAGAATAATATGCCTGTCTCGGGGCCACTCGTGAAAGCTAAGGCAGAGAATTTTGCTGAAGAACTTGGCTTAACTTCTTTCAAAGCATCAGAAGGATGGCTTGGAAAATTCAAGCAACGTCATCATATCAACTATGGTAAAACAAGTGGTAGAGAACAACCTGTGGATACAAAATGTTGGATAAATATAGAAATTTTGGATTCAGTGATAAAAACTGAACAAGTAGATGAAGAAGATGAGCCGGTTGAGCATGAGCCTCCACCAAGCATTGAAGAAGCTCTGAATGCAGCTAAATTATTGAAAAATTATTTCCTTTATCACCAAGATGCCTCAATATCACTAGATATGAATAAAATAATTGAAAAAATACTGTTGCAGCAAAGACATCAGACAAATATAACAGACTATATGCAATAATATTCATATTTAAGACTAAGACTACTCGAGAACTTTCTCCTGAACAGACTGGTGGCTCGTTGGAACATTCTTCAGAAGGTTTTATCAGTGCCACCGTCTGTTAACTCATTACCAGATATTTAGTAATGTTTATGTACTTAACCTTTATTAACTTTTTCCTTGTCTAATTTTTCTTAGTTCCATATTACAATTATCTATAATGCCATTAAATGCAGTCCCTTCAGTGTTGTTATATAGACTTAACACTGTTTTTAAATTTTGTGTAAATAATTTAACCTGTCCATACAAGTACAATACATACCCTCTTATCTTTCATCTAAACAGCTCAACCATTTTTATACAGAAATAAACCACCAAATTAGACTGATATTATTTCCTTACTCTTTATTCTATGTTCAGCATGTAAGTTAAAGAAAACTACTTACAACTCATGTAAATTAGTTAAAACTAATGTTGAAGGATAACGAAAGGATTCTGATTTTTTTTCTCTTTGTATGAATATCTGTATGTATTACAAAAACATTGAAAAAATTAAAAATGATTTATTATTTATTTACACATTAATAATAATATCTTTTTGTGCATTGGTTGATGGAGCTAAAATATTTGTGTGGTCTTCTTCAACTGTGTTGCTAATTTGCGCTGCAGATAAAAGTAACCCAATAGCACCTTCTAACTGGCTTACACGTTTACATACATCAATTTCACAATTTAACCCATCCTGCATTGCTTTATATAAATCTTTAGTTTGAGGTGTCAACTGTGATATTTTGCTTTCAAAAACATCTACAAATACATTTGCAGAATCAATTATTGTTCTACAAAATCTGGTTTCACCAAGATTTTTTGTAAAAAATCTGAGTAGTGCTCCAAGGGACTTCTCCTCTAAACCATCCATGGCCACATGTAATACTTTTCTTCTAAGTAACTCCTGGAGCAACGCAGTTGTTTTTTCTGGGAATTTTGTAGCAACATAAGGTTTCAGAACTATCTTTAAAGCTTGCGTGAACTCCATTTTTCGTAAATACTTGTCTGCTTCTGGTTCTACTTTTGATTTTGGTTTGTTTACAACAGTGTCAACTGGAGTAGTAAGAATGTGATCAGGTGCAAATTTGAAAAGGCCTTTATTTTCATTTGATGCTTGCACTGGCTGTTCTCGTTTTCTTATTGATATAACACCATCTATCATTCCTACTGCTAAAACGTCATCATTATCGGAAATTCCCATACTCAAAACTGCATTTGGAAAATCAATGTTATGTACAACTTTGAAAGTGGATATGTCATATATTTTAACATGTCTGTCTAAAGAAGCCGATACTAATCTGCTGTTGTTACTTGCAAGTCTCAAAGTGGTAACTGTTTTATGATGCTGGGAAATATTAGCTAACAGTTTGCCTCCATTGAATAAATCCCATACTTTAATTTCTGTACCTCCAGCACTGATGAAAATACCACCAGATGGTAAAAATAATGTTGATTCAACTGGACTACCATGATTTACACTTATTATAGTTTCATTGCATCTACAATCATAAAGTTTTACTGCATGATCATAGCCGCCAGACAAAATTATATCGGGTGATAAGGGACTTGCAGCTCCAGCTCTTATGTAATCTGTGTGTTCAGAGAAAGTAGCAACTTTTTCTTCTGTGGCAATATCCCAAAGACTAAGAGATTTGTCATCAGAGAAACTAATTACTTTTACTTGATCCTTTGTAAAAAATGTTCTATGAACCTGGAAAGTGGATAAATTATATGTAACATATTAAAAAGGTATAATGTAGGTAAAAATTTGAATTTAAAGAAACAATGTTATTACTATATAACTTTAAATTGGTGATAATAAGAAAACAATATAAGCGCACTGTAAAAAAAATAAAAATCATCTTGGTAACTTACCGGAGCTGTATGACCTGTAAATACTCTAAGAACATTTTTAGACTGAACATCAAATAGTTTTACGGCTGCTTCTTCACTTCCACAAACCATTAGCCTACCATCACTCCGAAAAGATGCTCCATATGCACCTTCTTTAAATTTTGATATATTTTTGACAACCACTTTTGTAATTGGATCATATATCTGTAAAAATACAAATATACCATTTAAATATGGTTTTCATAACATACAGTAAAAAATATTAATAAAACATTATAATTTTTTTTTAATTATTATAAACTTTTTAAAGAATCTAGTATGTAGAAATTAAAAAGAACATATAGATAATTTACATTACCTGGATTCTAACAGAACAGGTTGCAGCAAAATAATGTGGTTCTATAGGACTAAAATCAATGTAATCTATTGCACCAAATTCTTTTACTAGTACTGGTAACTAAAATAAAAAATAAAACAAGTTTATTAATTATGTAAAACTTCGAAACAATTGAGCTAATTTATAAATGTGATACCCCGAGTTTTTTCCAATAAATAACATCTTTAGTGGTTACAGACGTCGGCTTTTGGAATACTGTTTTATTTGTTTTTTTAAAAGGATATGATATGTGGGCCATTATTGAATAATAAATTTAATTTTGTCTTTTGTGTAAACCATAAGAGTTTTGTTTTAAACACATCAATTTTCTAAGTAATGGTCTATCGAAGTAATTCATATATTTGTAAGTGCACAGAAATAGTTCAATATTCAACACGTGTTTTTGACAATTTACCTATGAAATTTGAACTTTTTTTTATTAAACGAATGAATTTTTTTATTCACTTTTTTAATATATTTTTATTTGAATGTGGTACATCTTTTATAGTATTGATAAAATTTCGATCGTTGAAATCGGTTTAAAAAAAATCACGATTAGAACTTATCGAGAATGTTGAGTTAGAGTACCTATGTATTGATTTACTGCTTACAGTAATTGATATAAGTTTGGTTTTTTAAATTATTAATACAAAAAATTATATTCCATTGACTTAATGGGTCACATATAAATACCCCATTACTGGAAACAAATTAACTATTATCTATCAGAGCAAATTACAAAAAGAAGGTTGACGTTTCTGAGCGTTGCCAATGGATGTCGCTTTCACTGTCACTCAAGAGATAAGTGACATTTTACTAATACATTTAGGTACAGATATTATTGTTTAATTTTAAAAGTATTTAACTAAAACTACCATTAATATATAGGAAAAACAATAGAAATGTTCAAGTTATTAAGTCGACATGGTCGTCGCAGTGGTATTATTAATTTATTTTGTGACAAGAAAATTGAGGTTAGAAAGGCAAGGGTTTACTATTTTTATTCCTCTCCTGGATCAGTAAGATTTGCTTCTACGGGTGAAGCGGTAAATATAACCAATATTGCAGAAAATATACCCGAACCTCCGCCTGTACCTGATCCCACATCATTTGTCACTGAAGCGGTACAGTCTTTAGCTGCAAATGGAGAGCCTACTTTTGCTAGCCAGGGGCTTGGAGGATGGGGTCCTGTTGGAATTGTACAAAATTGTTTAGAATATCTACATGTTTCTCTTGATGTGCCTTGGTGGGGAGCAATACTTATGGGAACAATAGTAGTGCGTGTTATTATGTTTCCACTTGTAATAATGTCACAACGAAACACTGCAGTCATGAACAATCATTTACCAGAAATACAGACCCTTCAAATGAAAATGACACAGGCTCGTCAAACTGGAAATCAACTAGAGTCTGCCCGATATGCACAGGAAATGATGTTATACATGAAAGAAAAAGGCTTGAACCCATTAAAAAACCTCCTTGTGCCAATAGCCCAAGCCCCATTGTTTATATCATTCTTTGTAGGTCTTAGAGGTATGGCGAACTGTCCAGTTGAAAGTATGATGCATGGTGGACTGTGGTGGTTCACAGATTTAACAGTTCCTGATCAGTTCTTTATTCTGCCTTTAATTACTAGTGCAACTATGTGGGTTACTATTGAGTTAGGTGTAGATGGCGGAAGATTAGATGCCCAAAATATGCAACTGATGAGGTATTTTTTACGAGCAATACCTCTAATAATGATTCCATTTACAATTAATTTTCCAGGTGTAATTCTAATTTATTGGTGCTCAAGTAATTTCATTTCTCTATGTCAAGTTGGACTTCTAAGAATACCTACTGTTAGGGAATACTTTAAGATACCTAAGTTGATTAAGCACAATCCTGATGCTCTGCCTATTAAAAAAAAAGGATTTGTAGCCGGAGCTAAAGACTCATGGACTAACTTGAAATTATCTAGAGACTTAGCTGATAGACAAAGAGTAGATGAAATGATTTTTACAAAGGCTGGTAAAGGACCATTACAGAAAACATATAAGTTTGATCCAACTAAATTTACAAAGGTCGAAGCAAAATCTAAATAAGTTTTAGCATAGTTAAGTATTAGATATTGTATTGTATAAATAAAATTGATATTAACTGAATGTGGTATTATTGAAGTCTAATTTTGCTTGCCTTACAGTTTCTTTTTTATTAGCAACGAATGTAATAATATATAAACCACCTCTAAAATAGACATAGTTAAAATTATTAAATGCCTTTTATGATATTTTATTTGAATCAATGTAATTGGGTTTCTGTCTTTTATATTACTGTAAAATTTAACAAATATTGTTGAATTCTATTGGTTAGCACTTAATTATCAGCTTGTTTGTCTTATTGAAAAAAATACTATCGAAATCAATTATGATAGTGTGTTCCAAGTAAGCCAAATGTTTTCTAATTGTGACAGTTTAAAACGAGTGAAACACAACACACATTATTTTGGAATAATTATTATAATTCATTATATCAGGATGTAACTAAACTACAAACAATAATACTTTATCATATACGCATACTTCACTTTAATGACATAGGTATTTATTTAAAAGTTATTTCAAATTGTGAGTCGTGACATAGACCTAAAATTTTAATTAGACCCTTGAGTTAAAATTCCCGACCTACTTTCGCTTTTCCCGGGTTGTGTATTTACTTTTCGTATTTAATTTCATGCTGTAGTGGCTTAGTAAGTAGGCAGCTTTTGTTCAAAATCGTCTGATTCATCTTGATGTTGCGCTGTGGGAGTATTATTTATGAAGCAAAATATCTGCATTTTCACATCAAATGTTAGGAATAGCTAAGTTTTCATTAACATAATTACACTTAACGTAGGCCGAAGCGAAAATATCAATTTCTACCATGTCTTGTCGGAAATAATAATGAAAGGGGACCATAATATCTCGAACAAAGCAAGAAGCTCGAAGACGGAATATTTAGGACGCGATTACAGATGTTGAGGGTAAGCACGACCTTATTAACCCTGTAGGGAACTATCTTAAACTACGCAATATAATTCAATTTTAATAATACCTTGGTTTAATTGTATAGCTTATACCTACATAATTTATTGATTCTACTTTTCTTTATTCTGATCCATTATTGGAATTTCAAGTACACATATGTAGGTATATCGGTTATTATTTTAGTTAAGATTCCTAGAGATGATGTATTTTAGTGCAGTAGGAGTTCGCTGTTAAATAGATTTTTTTGCTAATACCTCTCTAAAAGACACGCTATCAATGGAATACCTTAAATTGACTCATTTAAGGTGAATACAACAATGTAGATGTGCTATCTAATTGTAAACAATAAAGTCAAAAGTAAAAAGAAAATCGCCCTTATTTCATAAGTGCACATTATTTTGTAACGTAGGTACACGTAAGAAAGGCTCGTTGTCGGAACTTTAAAGGATTTGTCCAAACCCCTCAATTTGAGCGCCTGCTGCGAACATTTTCTCTGAAATACGAGTATTATTTCTCACTTTATTGCTAGAATGTATCATTTTTCCGGCTAAAAGTTTCATTGTATTCACTTATATCATATGAGTATGATTTATGCATTCTAAGTAGTAAATGAGTATTTTAAAGACTGAACGCGTATATGGTTTTATTTTATACTAGCTAGTTCTTTTTTTCATCCGCTTTTTTGCATAAATAATGCCGTATCCTTTTATTAATTTTGCAAGTTAGTGTGGAATAGACTGACCTCCAAAATAATATTCTGTCAGTTTGTTGGGTATTGTTTGCTAAACGGATCTTTCAGCAATTAATATATTAATGTTACGACTTTTATACTATAAAGACACTTTTGAATCGTCAATTTTTACACTACCATACTATCTATTAGATACATATTTTGTGTTGTTACTTTAAGAGTTAATCATATAAATGACTGAATGTTTTTGGTCATTTGAAGTGTATCCTTCATAAAAAATATAGTTGGATATTTATAACTGCCAACATTTATATTCCTAACTATCTTGTATTTGAGCACGTCCGTGTTTTGTTCTGACCCTGTAATAACGAACCGATCCCAGATATAATCTATATGGTTATGAATATTGGGAGTGGGCAATACACTAGCAGTTTATTGGTTAATTACGATCGTAGTAAAGTAACATCTCGCTTGTCCTATGAGTACGATACTCGTGCTTACGAGTCATTGACATATTGTTACATAAATAATATGACTATTAGGGTAAGTAGAAAAAAACAGTAAAAATAGTTAAGCCAATTAAGATTCCGTTTTACAAGCTTCCGCTGTGTTTTCGTTATACAAGGTGAAAATAGAATTTTACTTTTTAATTGTATAATAATGACAGCTCACACTTTGTCACGTGACTATGAATAACGTTTCTATTACCATTGGAAAGCACTGTTAAATAAACTTTATTTTTCTCAGGCAATATTAAAACTTATTTTTAAATCAGTCTTCTACACCTTACACAACTATTTTGCTGGGAATGAAGGCAAATTAAACGCTGCTAAGCCACGGAGGCGGTCATTAAGTCATTTCATATAGCGCAGAGTCTATAGTATCGTAATTATGTTATCAAGATGTTTACTAAATTGGAGCTATTGAAGCGCTGAAGTGAAATGACTAGTGTACCGCGGGAGACACGCAAACGACGCCATTTGTCTGAAAGCAGTCGTTTGCTAAAATAAATTATTTTCAGGGGAGTTGTTAACTGTGAGTGAGATCCGAACGTACGTAATCACTCTACAAACGGCGCAAACTATTTTCCAGCTGTAAATAAATGTTACAATAGTTCCAGAGCATAACTAAGTAAGATTAGATGTATAAATATAGTCGTTTTAGTTTCACACGGGCATAATATCCTATGTATTAAGTAGGGAAAATATTTTACGCATTTAATAAATAGGAAATAATATATCTCCATACGAAGACGTATAGGAACGAAACAATACAGTTTTACCTTTGTAAAGATTAATAGAATACAATTTTTTAAAAATAACTATTAACTTAATAACTTAAAATAAATTAAGTAAATTATAACTGCAGGTCTGGTGGTGGTTATTGTTGGCTCAAACAAGGGCTACTCTATAAATGCCACCTGCTTTAATGTGAAGTTACACACATACTCATTACTCGCATATAATTACAAAATGTGATTTACAAAAAAAAAAATATACTAATAAAAGTTCTTTACCATTTTGTGCGTTGAGTGCATGCTCGCTACCCTGACGGCTGACAAGTAAGTAATGTCGGAGTTCCGTTCTGCTAAAAATTCTCCGAGATTTTCTACTCGTAAAAGCTACTCCTTAGATTTCACGTACAAATACTCGCTTGTACAGTAAGTAGTTTAAATTCCGTGAATTCAATGTTTATTTTCGTCTTGATAAACTTTAAGTATTGTTAGCCTAGTGGTTAAGAGTGATGTGGAACACAGCTGCTCTTTTGACATTGTATGTAATTTTTCGAAATGTAATGTGTAATCACAAAGTCTAGACATCGTGAGTTAAAACAATATCAATAAAACTATATGCAGAATTGTCTATTCAGAGGTTGCGCTACTCCCCACAATCTAAGTTACAACTTTTGTTTAGTTTAACGCACATATATACTAATATATACATACATATATTTGATAAAAAAATATTATTATTACTATTATAAAAAACTAAACATTTATGTCATTAGTAAGTGCCTACTCGAGTGCTTAAATCATACGACAGATAAATGCGAGTAAGCCGCTGCCCTAAAGTTAATAATAAAAATATAAGTTAAAATTAAAAATACATCGGGCATTTGAACTATTAAGATAACATAATAGATGTTATCTTTAATGGTACATATTGATGTCATGATATTTAAATATGGGCCATATTTCACACTGTTTATACTAAAATCACAGATCACAGCACTCAAATCACAGCCAAGAATTTATTCACCACACTTTTTGACCGAATCGATAATCGAATCATTATGCCAACTGAGTTGTCAATAATTATATTTTTAATGACATAGTCAAGTCAAAATACGTTATTTCCAATATAATCTTTTACATCAGCCCGCATATAATAAAAATATGACTAAGCGTCGACCACATGGGTGTGTTGTAACACTGCTCCACGGCTATGGCTACGGCGTAGCCTTTTTTATCTATAGATTTACCAGAGTATTTTTGTATGTATCACCGCTCACGGTTGATATTTTAACTGTTTCTATATTATTATGTAATATTAATATTTGAATGTTTATTTAATGAAAAATAGCGGAGTAATTCTGTAAACTGGGTAACATTATCAAACGATTTGTGAACTGAATATATTCATCCTTATTTGTATTCAACATTTCAGTAAATAAATATTTTCCCCAAGTGTTCTCTTTCCAATACAAATTAGTCTTCCGATACAATATCCTAGAGTGATGTGACGTTTCCAACATTACAGTCTTGAAACGTTAGGAATTTTTCATTTTGAAATGATTATGTTGCTTCCAATATTCTATGGGGAGACGTATTCTAGATGCGTTCACTTGTTACATTAAATTTATGGCTTCAAGTTTAAACAACTTGTTTATTTGTTATGGATTTACGTTATTATTATATCGTATAAGTATCATCAAACAAGTAACATTTTAGTAAAGAAGTAGAAGGCCTTTGAATTGCAATATCATTATCTGGAATCAGTGACCCGCCGAACTAACACGAGTAAGGGCTCTTTAGGAAATAACCAGAATCACCGCAGCCCAACGCACTGACGCGACACTCGATCTTTTATACAATACTTATTTAATAAAATGTTCTAATAAAGACAACAAATCGATGCAAAGTTATTACTATATTTTTTAATTGTATATTTATTTAACACGTGTATACATTAGTCTAAAATCTATACTACGGTGCTGTGAACTTGCTGAACGAAGCTTTAACATACATATGTTCTTTACATTTGAAAAAAAGTTTAAAAAATGACACATAAAACTTATTTTGAGTAACATAAGTATTAACTTATAAATGGACTTAAACGAAAATAATAATGACAATGTCGCAATAATATCGATAACATTATTTACATAACATGATGTACTTGTACTCGATGGAAGGTGTAAATCACAAACAAATTGTATCATAATTCTAACCAATAGGGAATCAGCTCGTATTACATTACATCAGTTGGAAAATCCACTCGATAGCATTTTTATTCGAAATCTAGACACAAATAGGAGACTTTTACAAATGAATAGCTGGGTAACTAACTAGCGTCATGTATATGTTTGAAATATAGCAATGAAAGCCACCTGGGAGCGACAAATGCATACATTCATCACGGCCCGCTATAATAGCCATACTGAGTTATTTCGTAAAAGGAAAATGTTAAAGTATGTATTTGGCATATTTTTTTGACCGGGTTATCTTGTAAGTTTTCATTATATACAGTTATTAAAAGGCGTGCTTAAGCTTGTAAATCTATGTTAACTAAGAATAATTATACGTAATAAGATCGATCAAATGATATGAAAACTTTTCCGATTACCTTTGCAAGCTTTGCCTTAAGCAGCGAAACAAAATTCATATTTTATTTAACGAAGTCAAAAACTTTAACGAGAAATCCTGACTGATTTGGCATCTTTGCTGTAAGCTAATTTGCAAAATCAAAAGTATATTTTCAAATATCCCCGAGTTCTTTCTAGTTCTCTGAGCCGAACGAGCTTAAAGCTAAATTGAATTTCAACTGTGAGCAAAATTACGTTATTAGTACATCTAAATACATTTGTTAGGCACCGCGACGGACAAGAGATTCTTAACAAGGAATAAGAAAAAAATAAAGAAAAGCTCAAGACCCGCGTACAATTATTTAATGAATTCGCAATTTGCATATCTTCGTCACTTGGATAATATATTTTAAGAGTTGTTATTCTCTACATAACACACAATATATAGAAATGAAATGACTATTATTCACAACTTAATAAACCTCATTATTCGGTCCATATGGTTTTTAGTAAATTTTTTATTTATTTAAACAGATAACATAAACGCTAAAAATATAATAGTTTTCATAAAATTGAAGAAAACCGTTACCATTTTTATTTTTATAAAGTACTCTAAATTTAAAACGTATACAGTAAAGTTGACTTACAAGTTATAGGCGGCGGCGGATACAAACATCAATCCTTATCTTCTCATGACATAAATAAACATGTCACAACTTTAATAGTTCGTCTTCGTTGTTCCAACCTATATATCTTAATTCCGGTAATAATTTTTCAGAATGCTGAATAAAAACAACAAATTGTGTGACAACTTTATACGGATTTTCGTCTCCCACTACTGATTTTTTGATTCATAATTAAGTTAGGTTAAATAGTAGATAGAAGCGCATTATAGGGATGATACTTAGTATCGTTTTGGGCCTTTTGCATACTGAACACTTAACTATGTTTAAACATAAATTTAATACATACACAGACATACACCTAATAAATAATCATACATAATTATACATTCATGCACGTAGTAGCGCCGCTTAACTCTTGTCATCGTTGGGCGAAGCACATTTATAATTGTTTAAACAACTCTATATGATATAAAATCGTTGACATAAAACTCGTGACGTAATCGCGTTCTTGTCTACCATTGGTGTCCCTTTTGTTCTATCTTAAATTAAAGACTATTGACCTTAACTTTTTCCTTTGTGCGAGCCTCCCTCCACACTATTAGTAACTTTAGAAGTAGTTCTCTGAAGTAATTAGAAGGAATGCTTCCGTAAACGAGTATCGTCTGTACTTTTTATTTGAATTTACAGTGAGGTGTTTCTTTTAAACGGAAATACTTTGAACTTACTACCTTTGCACTGTGAATAGAAATTGCAAAGCTAAAACGTGGATGTACTGTAAGGAAAGTTAAGGATGCTGCTATGGTTTTTCGTTAACAGCATTGAATCATTTATATTTGCAACTTCGTGCATTTATAAAAGAATTATTGAAAATACAATTTCATTTCGGTTCTCCAGATTCATATATTTTACAATTTGGTGGTAAATTGTGTCCTCAGCATCTTTAATTTTTATACAAACCACAATTAACTTTAAGTGGGGTAGGCAAAGCCACTTTGCAAGCGGATATAAAACTTGAGGTGTACCTGTAGATAAGGACTAACAATTGTAATGGATAATTCAATTCCAATTGAAGGCTTTTTTGATATAATTAATTTATTGAATAACAATAAAAGTATTTTTTTTATATGTGTTTGATCTCTTATAGTTTTTACAATATAATAGTGCTTATAGCAATAGTATAAAAATCAGAGAAAAACTTATTCCATGCATAAATACCGTCTAACAAATACGTACAATTTTTCTACGTGATCCAATTTTTCATAGCTATCTTTTAATACCGAACGTATATAAATATTTAGTTTTTTCCTTTGGAATACGTAGTTGAAATATTGTGGAACACTGAGGGCAATATATTTCCATGTTGTGCAGTCAATTTAGTCCATTCATTGCGAAAGACAATTGATGGTGATCACATTGGTTCCCTATTTAAATGTGGGTTTTAGGCTACATAAGATTAGTAAATCATTCTCGGGAAATTGTATACGCATTTTCAATAAAATACAATTTCGATGTTCCAAGTTTGTCTTTTAATTCAAATTTTTTTAAGTAAAAATTATTGAAAAGGTCCTACATAAACGATTCGAAATAAATCGAACTAAATGATGAGATAAACAGATGATTATGAGATACATTTTTTTTGGTGAGAGATTAGCTCGCCTTCCATCTGGGACTCGTGCGTTCTGGTCTCTGGCCAAAGCTGTCCAAGGGAATTTCTGTCAGCCGTCCATTCCATCTTTGCGTGGGAGGGGTGACTCGCTGGCCCATACTGCGAAAGAGAAGGCTGATCTTTTAGGCACCCTCTTTGCGTCAAACTCGACTTTGGATGACCATGGTAAACCACCACCGTTAATCCCGCGGTGTGATACTTCTATGCCGGAAATTGCATTCCGGATCCGAGCGGTCCGCAAGGCTTTATTCTCCTTGGACGTCCATAAGTCGAGCGGGCCTGATGGCATCCCTCCGATAGTTCTGCGCACTTGTGCTCCTGAGTTGGCTCCGGTCCTAACGCGTCTCTTCCGGTTCTCATACTCACTCGGCATCGTCCCATACGGATGGAAGATTGCTTCAGTACACCCGATCCCTAAAAAAGGCGATCGCTCCGATCCGTCAAACTATCGCCCAATAGCCATAACTTCCTTGTTCTCCAAAATAATGGAATCCAGCATCAATTGCCAGCTCTTGAAGTATCTAGAGGGCCACCACTTGATTAGCGATAGCCAGTATGGCTTCCGGCGTGGTCGGTCAGCCTGTGACCAGGTCAGCCAGGTGACCTTCTAGTATACCTAACTCATAGATGGGCGGAGGCAATAGAGTCCAAGGGGGAGGCACTGGCAGTTAGTCTTGACATAGCGAAAGCCTTTGACCGGGTGTGGCATAGAGCACTTCTTTCAAAGCTTCCTGCGTATGGGTTGCCCGAGAAATTGTGCAATTGGATCTCCAGCTTCCTGGCTGATAGGAGCATTAAGGTCGTTATCGACGGAGCTTGTTCCGACCTCAAACCTGTGAATGCCGGGGTCCCACAAGGCTGTGTCTTATCTCCGACCCTCTTTCTTCTGCATATCAATGATCTGCTGCAGCATAGCAGTATTCATTGCTATGCGGACGATAGTACTGGAGATGCATTATACACAGGCCGCGCAAATATTTCTCGGGCTGATGTCGATCAGTTCCGGAACAAACTTGTGTCTGAAGTCGAGACCCAACTAAGTGTAGCCTCGGACTGGGGACGACTTAACCTAGTCCAATTCAACCCCAAAAAGACACAAGTTTGCGCGTTTTCCACTAAAAAAACACCCTTTGTCGCTACTCCTCTCTTTGAAGACACCCTCCTTAAAGCCTCAGCCAGCATCGGAATACTGGGCGTCGACATATCGGACAATGTTCAGTTTCGCGGTCATCTGGAAGAAAAGGCTAAACTTGCCTCTAAAAAGCTTGGTGTGCTCAGTAGGGCGAGACGATACTTCACTCCGGGCCACCGCTTGCAACTTTATAAAGCGCAAATTCGGCCCCACATGGAATATTGTTCTCACCTCTGGGCGGGAGCCCCCCAGTACCAGCTCCTTCCTCTTGATCGCATTCAACGTAGAGCGGTTCGATTAGTCGCTGACCAGTCACTCTCCGACCGGCTTGATCCTTTGGCGCTGCGTAGAGATGTTGGATCTCTCAGCATCTTCTATCGCATTTACCATGGGGTGTGTTCGGAGGAGTTGTTCGGATTAATACCTGCAGCTAAATTTCATCTTCGGACATCAAGGCAGAATGCGAAATTCCACCCGTATCACCTTGATGTCTGTCGTTCCACCACTGCGCGTTTCGTAAGACACTTCTTACCACGCACCACCACGTTATGGAACAAGCTGCCAAATATTTTTTCTTTTTTTATGTGAGAGGAGGCAAACGAGCAGGCGGGTCACTTCGAGTGATGTGCCAACCGCCGCCCATGGACACCTGCAACGCCAGGAGGCTTACAAGTGAGTTGCCGGCCTTTAAGGAAGAGGAACGCTCTTTTTTTGAAGGTCCCCAAGTCGTAGCGGATCGGGAATACCTGCGCTGGCAGTTGGTTCCACAAAGAGGTGGTGCGCGGCAGAAACTGCCTTAAAAAACGCACAGTCGTGGAACGCCAGACATCAAGGTGGTACGGATGGAATTTCGTATTCTGCCTTGATGTCCGGTGATGGAATTCCGCTGCAGGTATTAGCCCGAACAATTCATCAGAGCACTCCCCATGATAAATGCGGTAGAAGATGCAAAGGGAGCCTACATCTCTACGCAGAGCCAAAGGATCAAGCCGATTGGAAAGGATGGGGTCGTCGACGATACGAGCCGCTCTGCGTTGGATGCGATCAAATGGAAGGAGCTGGTATTGGGGCGCCCCCGCCCAGAGGTGGGAACAGTACTCCATATGAGGCCGAATTTGCGCTTTATAGAGTTGCAAGCGATGGCCTGATGTGAAATACTGACGCGCCCTTCTCAAGAAAGATTCTTTTTCCCCCCACAGCCGTCGAACTTACTATGCAGAGTTTGATTGCAGAAGACACGATCTTCACGTCCCTCTGCGGGCCTTTCGTGCATTCAATGTAAATAGAAGATCAACTCGCAAAAGTCTTACCCAACGTGATGACACTCAAACCTGTGCCCCTGGTGGTCTTTGAGCATTTTACATTGCAACAAAATGTCCAACAGTTCAGTTATTTGCGCAAAAAGAGATCCCAAAACTCATTAATTAAAATTACATCTTACAGACTATAGCAATGATAGTATAAGAAATTAAAATGATCTTAACCCAAATGTGTTTCGATCAATTTAATACGATTCAATAAAGTGTATCAATGAGAACATACCGTTAGTTACCGATTGGTAAATACAATATCGATGCTGAATTGGCGTCGATTAAGGTCGGTCAGTTAGAGTTATTGAAGCTCGAAATGGCTTTGATATATTTCGTTTAGGAATATTTTGAATTACAGTTATTGGTATTCAATACTTGAATTAAAGTCAGTCTTGTTTCTATGTTTAATTTCAAATAGATTTCTTTGTCAAAAGCTTGAGTGTCGATAGTCGTGTTGATATGTGATTTTAATATGTTATACCAAATGTACGCTGTCTCCTATAGCGCTTGTGTAAGGAGGCTTGAAACTAATTCTTATTGTCTGTGAGTACCGTTTAAGTGATTTATTGCAAGCATTTACGTTACGGGCAATTTAGGTCAATGTGACATATCGAATCTGTTTTTGAAAATAGTTGAGCCATCAAAATCCTATTTCCAAATCTTGGGCTTCTGGATTCAATCGAAAACTGTTAACAGGTTTAAAGTGGGTTCAATTCGTAAGTACGTATGATGTTCTAATAAAATATTAATGAAATGGAAAAGCCACTGAAAGTTCAATACGTCACATGAGAATTGCGCGCAAACGAGCAAGAATCATAATCAAATCAGTGGTCCATTAAAGATGTAAACCCTAAAACCAGAGCAGCTTAATTTCTTTGCACGTTCGGGACTCGAAAAGTCGTTTCGCAAAGTAATTGCTTATGAGTGGAAGCGGATAAACGGAACGAGTTCCACTCTAGCGGGACTCGTAAAATGGAGTCAGGGGCTTGCATTTAATTAATATGACCAGCGGTACGTGAGAGCCATCTCCGGAAATCATTTCCTTTTGACCGCAGAACTGACTTTTCATGCCGAAAAACTCTCAATAGTTCTATTAGTATTGCACTTTGACGTGATTTTAATTAACGTTTGTTTAGATTTTTACCGACGATATAGCTGCATTTATAATTAAATGAATTAAAGTATTTTCTGAGATATCCAATACATTAGATTAGATTAGATTTTTTAATTAACAATGTTATAAAATCTTTTCACCATTTGAAGATATATTTAAACTATATTAAAAGATTTTTATAATATTGATAGGTTGCGTCAAGTTACACAACGCAATTGCATACAAAATAATATTGCAAATATATTACTTTTGTTCTAAGATATGTCATTACGTATGTGTCTATGATCAGTTGCCTTAATATCATAAATGGTTAACCGCAAAAACAATTACATATATTTCTGAAAAAATACATACTGTAACGAAAATAAGATGTAAAAAATCTACCAACATAAAACATTAATATAATATCTACAATATCATTGAATTTGTTTTGCATATTTTTTATGCGAAGAAAATTTAAATTTATCTTATTCCACAAGCACAGCAAAAACGGTTGTAACGATGACATAATTAACTTGGCCACAATCATTTAAATTTACGAGCGAATTAAGGGCTTGTAAAGAAAGTTGGCAATCTACGTTTTGCTGCATAGTTAAGAAAGTTTTTACAGCAGCCGATTATAGACTCAACTCCGAATAAAACAGAATAGATTATACGAGGTCGTTACTAAAGTTTCACCCCTGAGACGTTGTTAAGAAGTAAAATTGAAATAAGAATAGTCAACCGCGCCAGACTTAAGTCCGAGCTAATGAAACGATAGAACTAAATGCAATAAAATTTCTCTTTCTTTAGTACGCACAGAATATATTTTAAAAGATGTTTTAATATGTATATATCCGTGAAGATACTAAACTTTACACCTCCACGAAAAGAAAGATAAAATTTGATAACAACAGTGAAAAGTGGAAAACATTAGAGAACTTTTGAGCGAAGTTCAAGTCCGTTTGTTTAGAAAATTGCGAGCTGAACTCCATTACGATTTCCATACACAAAGTTTAGTGCAACTTTATGCAACTTGGGAGAAAAGTGTGTGAAACTGAGAAACTACAGCATGTGCACTTCGAAATCTTTATGGATACAATTCTGTAAGTATAAAATCGTTCTTGAATATGCGGGCAGCTGCACGCCCGTATGAGGCGATAAAACTGTCTACTTAGATACGATTGCTTGCCGGACGCGCTGTTTGTAGAGCTTACTGATTTAAGCAAAATATAGGCAGCGAAATTGCACTGCTATTATTTTTATTACTAACATTTAAATGATAAAATTAATTTTATTATTGCTTTTGCGTTACACTTTTTATGTCCGTTCATTTTTGTGTATGTTGATTTATGGTGGTGCACCATCATATATGAATCCATTGTACAAGAAAAATCCACAAGTTATGATCTTTTATAAAACCATTTAAACAGTAATATGAACGAGAGCGCAAACTCGTGGATCGTGACTGTGCCAATAAAAAGTTTGGATCGTACTGACAGTATCTCATAAATCTTACAGCAGGTTTACACTGTGCGCCACTTGTGATATGCCACTTGCTGTAAAAAATCGCAAAGAAATCATGGTTAATAATTCAACCTATATATAGATGAGCTTAATTTAGCATCAATCGCGATGTAGTTTACCAGCAATTTGACATATAAATTATTATTTGTTCGACACTTACCACATAAATAGTGTAATTAAAAAACCAAATTGAAATACATTTTATTCTATATTTATATGAATTTGGTTAATTGAACATTGAGCGGTGAACGAGTTAAACGTAGATGATTTAGATTGATTCGTTTTTTTGACATTACAAATATCGTTTTGGCAAAATGCTAAATGAGCGTAACGAAGCTTCCATAAGCGAAGTATATAGAAATTAACTTTACCATTTAATATAAAATAAGGTAAAACTTTTTGCCTCATAGTTTTACCTTTGAAAGCGCTTAAGCCGTAAACAGTGTTGCTACTTTAAATCCTTTTGATTGCCTGCGTGATCCTGGAGCTTTGTGGTCGTTCAACGTCAGGTATGTTTAACTGTTCCGTAAAATGTGATCCCAAAGCTCAGAGCAATTTGGAAATACAAGGACAAGTTTTAGTTTGGCTTGCATAAAATTAAATATTAGACGTTTTGTTAGTGACATGTATGAGATTTTCATTTCTTGAAAAACAAACGTAATGTATCTCAATATATGTACTGTTTCGGCAGCAGATATTATACACAGTTTTTTTGCGCTCGAACACGGCTCCGGGATCCAATGATGCTTTCTATGTATGTGCAAAATTAACATTTGCTTCTAGTGGCAACCGCTATAGTGAGATATGAGAGACTGATGACCTACAACGAAACATAAAAATCAAATGAAACGGATATCCGAGGCTAAGTCCCATCTAGAGTTGTAGTGGCTCTGGTTTATTAAAATAAAGGTAATCACAACAAAATATAATATGTGTACGGTTTTTTACGTTCATTTCAGCGTGCTGTATTAACAAATTGTCTATAATAACATATATTTTAACCCCGTAACGTGTACTACTTATTTAAAAAGTTCATTTCTCATTGAATAATTATGAAAAGAGAGTTAAAAAAAAATTGAAATTAGAATACTCAGCATATTTTTCTTATTTGAAATGGCCAGTACGACTATACATACATACATTTACACCTGCCGAGCATGCATTTGGTCTTGAGAAACTAGCTCTTTGTTTTGATACCATCATCTAGAGTTTTTTATCAAAATTCTATGAATACTCATATAAACCGATCGAAACGACAAGTAAGAAAGCCCTTTAAACCTTCTTATATTATTAACATAATAAAAAGTTGATCTTTAATTTTAATGTATTATGTAAAAAGTCGATAAAGTAAAGCTTATATTTACATTAATTTGATCGTTTTGTGTAACGATTGTTTCAGTGTGAATAATAATTTCACCGAGCAGTGACAAAAAAGAATCAATAATGCCTTTATTAAATTGCACATTTCCGTGAGTTGTTTATTTTTATTTTAAAACTTCGCGAGTGTCTCACAGGGGAAACTTTACACTCGAAAATCTTAAGAGCAAATAAAACTTCCAGCAGTTATTACTTTAGGGTCGATGTAGAAAACAGTGGTTCGAGTGAGGCGAATTGAAGTTTTTAGTTCTTACAATTTTAAACTTTCACTGCTCGCAAGTCGCATGTCTCCGAGTTTAGATAGAAAATAACAGATTGTTTGCGAAATTTTTAACGTCTCCAAGGAGGGTTGTTAGACGTTTCATCAAACAGTTAAACGTTTTATTTTTCTTTCTTTAAATTTTGTTACTGGTAAATTAATGTCTCTTATCACCGGTTTTAATATCACGTACATGAAAATGAACAAGTTGTAGATATATGTATTATATTGTATGTCTAAATTACAACTGTCTAAATTGTAACCAATTACGCATTCTAGATATTGAAATCTATTGGGGCTTGTATATAGGGGAAAGAATAGATTTCAATACGGTATATCTCGAATCCGGATGATAATAATTTCATCAAGTAATGTTTTAATTGTAGAACACTATATAAAACTTATATGTTTATTTAAGAATCTGAATGTGACTTTCTGTATATATACACTATAATACTCGGTTCTTTTAATTAAATCTCTTTCGATAAACATATGAGTAAAACATAAACGATATGAGTACATATGGAGACTGATAAATAAAGGCTGATGGCAATCCGCAGTGTTTCCGGGTCCAAAATGGTGGTAGTATTGGGTGAAGGATAAGCATTCAACCAATGACCGGTATCCTTAGACTCTAATGCCAACAACCTTGCACGGTCTGAAGTGGATTTGTCACACTGTACATTTTTGTATGTTAAATTACAAATAAGTGCATGACTTAAGAATTGGCGTCAACCGGTACCTCTAAACCTGGGCCGGAAATTAGCCATACATTTCTCGCTTCTGTTTATAACACAATCTCGTAGGGAAAAACCTAGGGATTTTACCTACAAGATAGTTGGGTTTTTAAACAGAATAAAAAAAAGCTGGAAGGGCTACTACTACGACTATTTGAAAATTGGCGGATTCCTATTCCACCAAAATGTATAGGAAGCGATGCTTGTAACAAAAATTAATATTTAAAATAGATTCTAAAGTGGATTTTAACAAATTATCTATGACTCCAAAGTGGATAAAAACGAAGTATGTAATATGTTAATTTTGGAACAAAAAGGCAAAATTTAAAAATGAGAAAGGCTGAATTAGTTATCGAGTTTTAATAATTCTTCGATGTACATTAAGGGGTCATTGTCCACATATAAAAATACATGACGGTTGGCGTTGGTTAAGATACGAGCTGAAACCTCATTGAGAGTCACAGGTTTAACTTTTAGATAAACATTTCCCTAAAATGTAAATAACCGTTTAATTATATCTCTCGAGTATAGACAACTTTAAACATATTCTGTATTCAAGTCACAGATCATATTACAAAAATGTTACGCCATATTGAACTGTTGTATACTGTCAAATATGTTTTCTTATTATCTTGATGGGTCGTTTTTTCATATTAAAACAATATATTAAAGTTTGTATATACGTATACTTTGTATATATTGTTATTTATACACTATATTAATCTTTGTTTCGTATTCGATTTCTATATATTTTAATTATATTGTTTTTTAAGGAATAGCTGCTTGTAACTATGTCTTTGTTCGTTAGCTTTGAAAATAGATCATTTTATAACACAATTTAAACCATGCTGTGTGTACCCTAGCTTTAGAAATTCTCACTAACTGCACTTCATGATACCATTAATCTCTTTCTGGCAAAGAGAACGAAGACTTGTGTGCCAAACTGTACAGAGCACGCCCACTTATCAAGTAAGGTATTGCCATAGATGAAATATTGACGTTTTATAGGTTTAATTTACTTGTAACTGAAAAGAGGTTATATAACTTTTGAAAAGGAGTAAGCACAGTCTATTGATGATGATGAATTTATAACCTTAGATTTTTAAATTGAATTATAATAACGTCCATAGGCCTAATACACTTTTATATTATCTAAAATTAGAAGTTCACACATAGTTGAGTTGAGTTAAGAGAAAGTCACGTCAAAAATCAGACTTGAGATAAGATTTAAAATTCAGAGAAGTTCTGGAATATGTTTGGGACGCGCCGGCATGCTGGCTGATCTTTATTGTTTTTAATAATGTTGAGTCGAATTGGTTCAAAGACTCTAGTGAAGTATTCTTTGTTTATCTTTTACATCTCTATCTTTATCACTAAGATCAAAATCATCATACGACGATAATCTTGTTTCGCAAGATTATATGAAGGTATATCATATAGTCTATATCTGTGTATCATATAAAGTTTGCTACATATTTAATCCTTGCGATATACAATATTTTACAATCCTATATTAATTGGTCTGTTGTAGTGGTCGTTAGTTGAATAACGTTAAACTATTTCAATTATTACATTTATCGTAGTAACACTAACATAACAAGTTAAAACGGAAATGAAATCCTAGTTTAATTGTTTACAATGTTAGCTTTGTAAAGTTGTTAAAAATTATTTTACCAACTCATTTCACTTTTAGATAATAGATAAACGGTTTGAGAGATATTTCAGTTCGATATGTAAATATTCAAAATATTCCACTTTAAGCAGTTTAAAAATATAGATATATTTAATCACCTAAGGCAAAGTACGCTTCTAAACCTGATTCAGCTATTTGATTACAGATACGCATCATGGATACCAAGGCCACCTGAAACATAAAAACACATACAATAATTACATAAGTTATATAATATTTGTTGTTTACATGACATAATTACGTTTTACATATTAATTATGATACAATAGACATGTTCTACATATAACGTATAGTAATTCTGCGAAGCTTAGAATGTATAATAGGTTGCCATAGAGATCTAATTGACACTGTCTCTGGGGACCGACCTACTTGAGAATTTGATAAATAATTGTAGTACGATACAATTATACCGTTCCCTGGTTTATACAAAATTGACATGAAATTATATTTACTTTACATAGATACTCAAGTTTAAATGTTTTACCGCGGTTTTCATATATAAATTTGTTAAATACTGCATAAAAGGAATAAGCTTGACGTAATGAATGTGATGTTATGGAATACTAATATTATAGAACTATTAAACCCTTCTTAGGATTTAATATACGAATATACAAATGCAAAAGAAGATTATGTAACAATATAGGAATATATATATTATATATCCTGTAAGTTAGTTTCGATGCTTTCAATGGAACGGTTAATTAGTGAACATCGCAGCTAGCTATGATGGACTCAGACTAACTTCGGAAATTATGTTTGAATTTCAGATAGATGATAACTCCTCTCATTATCTTTACAGGAAATTGATTTTGAAATAGAAACTTTAACTTCATATAAATTACAAATATTTGCGTCTATATTATTACTTTGCGATCACTTGTGTACGTCTGAAGAGCCCAATTTGATATCAACGTCATCTTCAGAGTTCAAATTTCTTATAGCGAACACCACAAGCTAGGTCCGACTGAGACGATGCCATTTTTCATCAATTTTATTATTTTTAAGCGCATATTTCATACTACTATAAAAAGGCGATGTTACCTTTATTAAATCCTTAGAGTTATTAATTTTAATAAATAGATTGGATGTGAGTGGAAAAGGATTCGTAGATAGGTGATAGGAGTAAATATTGTAGGGCATTATATGGGTTACTAGATGTGTTAAAGGACCACGCCACTGCCTTTAGGTGCAGTTTTCGTTACAGCGCGACGAAATGCTAGAATAATGTACTGCCGCCCCAGCAGAACTGCGAGACTGTAGCAACCTTCCGCAGAAGGTTAAAACTAAATTATAATTTGTCAGCAGATAGATCCGGTTTTTTCGTTCGCCCCTATTGGGATATCCTACATCATCATTCTATAAGATTCGGTTCATGTGACCTAATCTTTTCTATTCATCAAAACGTTTTATCTTATTTTATATATACCAGTGAACCAGATTGCGACCACTGTTGACTGCAGAAAATCAGTGGTGTGGAAATCACTTTTCACACAAATCTTGAGCAGTTTCCCGTTTGGCGTACACCCGCGGTCTAATGTAACAATGCAAGATGCAAATGCAGTTTATCTTTTACAATACTCTCATATAAAAGATAAAGACATATCTATGCTTTTATAATCTTTATTTTTTTACCGCATATTATTTAGTTTAGCTAAGCTAGTAAGCTAGGTATTTTTTCCTCATAGTATTGTCGCACTTTAACATGTATGTTTACTTTCTTACTTAGATGATGATGAATTTGATGAGTAAAGGAATGAGTGATATTTTAAAAACTGTAATCGATAGATACTTAACGGAAAACACATTGAATAGTATACAGACAGTTATGTACAACAGGCATAACCCGTAGCGAGTCGACGCGCGAGTTGTGACTTAAATTGTTATTTCCTCCCATTTTCTTATTTACCACTCGTGAGAAAGCCATATAGATCCAAATGTTGGTGCCACGTGTAGTTATGTTTGATCTACTTTGCGCGTAAATAAAAAATACCAAATAATACTAAGGGACTAGACTTACCACTCACACATTTTACTTACACAAAACAAATATACAACATTATTTATTATATTCAACATACTAGCGTCACAAACCAATAATCCGAGAAGGGTCTATGATAACTAATACATAACAAAATAACAATCACGTCTACATTTATTAACTTTCGTTTGGTAAGTTATATAAAGTATACACACGAAATACGTACAAATCTCGATGAATAAACAGAACATTATTCGATTAACAGCCCGAACGTGCAGGAGAAAACTGTTCATTCATATAAATTCACTTTGATATAGGCGAAATAAATGAACGCACGTAATATTTTTTTGTGTTTCACGTTTTCTCACATGTGTAACCAAGGTTTTAGTGTCTCGCTAGTATCAGAAAATACAATCGTATGCGACAGCAAATAATTTCTTAATATCCAATTATTCTAGATTACGTGAAGAATACCTTATTTGTAATAGTAAAACAAATAAACACAACGGTAAAGTCCAAATAAGTAGGTAATAAATAGCTGCATTTTGGCCAAAAGGTTAGTTTAGAGAATATAGATTTAAGTTGAAAGTGGACAGTGTTTTAAATTCAGTCGGTGCCCGAGCCGGGCGACAACTTGGATTGGAACCCACGGCATGTGCTTTATTGTATTTTTACTGAGAGCCACACTCAACTGAATTTAGGTACACAGATAAGCTAAATATAAAATGTTTTATGTGACAACTTTTGGGTTTACAATTGGATATACTTATAATTTATTGCACGTTTGGTGTTTAAAAATATTTATTTAGAATTATCATTATAGTGTTTTTGCTTCGCCATTATATCGGAAAATACACTAATTACAAACCATTTTAACCGGGTAATTTACAAGCTTTTTTATTTGGCAATTAATAATTATATGACGGTGTAACGATATTAAAATAAAATGTTTCCATACTCTCCAGCAATGCGTAGACATCTAAAAGCGGGTCTTAATTAAATATAAATTAACATGTTATAAACACCAGACCCAATTTTTTATATAAAACTTAACATAATCTCACTCATTTTCACAAGTGGGAGTGTTGGCGTTACTTTAATGTTTCGTAAAAAATACTGCACAAAAATCACACAGGAACCCGATCAAGAAAAATCTGTACATGTTCCTAGCCGGATTTATCATTGGATTTCTTAAGGTCAAACACAATATATACAATAATAAAAGTCTTTATTAATAATGTTCCGTTTCGTTCATTCGTATGCCAACACCGAATATTTTGACTGTTCACTCGCTTGTCCTTCATTAGGCTTCGTCTGGTATACAACCTTTACTTCATCTTTCATACTGTATAACGATTTTTTCCAGGTCTGACATATGCAAAACATTGTCTTATCGTGGTTGGTACAACTAACTACAGTATCGTTACTGTAGCACTGAATGTGTCCTCAAGGCGTCATCATACAGCTGCACGTATTAAATTATAACCTCTCAGCACCAAAGCGTTCTGGCCACAAATTATAAGGAAATGATAGCCGCTTGATGGTAGCGGAAAGATTTAAAAGAACGTAATGGCAGCAATAAAATAAAGATATTGGCGTGTCCCGTATGGTTGGGGAATAAAACCGGAGCCAAGATAACTCGGCACAGCTGAGATTTTAGATGCTACTAGAGATTTTTATTAAATCTTCGATATGTGAAGTACGATTGGATATTGATATTTGAATAATACTACATTGCAATATTTACGGCATTATTTGTAAGAGATATTAAAGAAGATTAAATAAGCTTGACTTATGAAGCTTATACGCTATAAAAGCAACTAGAATATACCTATTCTTAAAAGCTAAATAGGTGTAATCGTTTATTTTCATATCTTTTATGTTTTGTCATATTTGATTAATTCTTATCTCTAAGATTGGATGTAAGCTGCAATAGAACAATGAGGATTCACATGGGGAATCACATTTATAATATGTATAAAAGCTTCTTTATATATAAAGCTTGTATCCTTCGTTTAATATAGGGAGCGTGATCATTGACTATTGACTATTTCTATCGCATATGTTTACAGGTAACAGGTACGCATTTCATATTTCAATGTCGCATACATAATCCCTTACTTCAATTTCTCATACAACTTATCCTTTAAAATTACTTTAAAGTTTAGACAACGCTGTCTCTGGAACTTAATAATGCCTCCAATTTACAAGAAGCAAGATTGATTAAAGTTTACGTTTCGCTTTAAGCTAAAAGCACCTATAAATTACTCAAAATCTTCGTTTGCACAAGTTATATAACTTTAGAAACGTAAATGAGAGGAGCGTAAATGTTGTGTACCTACATGTAAGAGTTCCCAAGTCGAATCTGTCATTATTACTTTATGAAAGTGGCGGGAAACCACACCTGGGGCCACTTACACCCACGTAAGCCTAACAAATTGCATCAAATTCGTTTCGGTCAGAAATTCAGGACTGAGACGTTACAGGATGCGTGTTTCAAGGTATTATCTAGTAAAATATGTCGGGTTACTAGTCAGTTAATGTGTTCAATTAAAACTGTATTTTTATTCAAATATAAACCATTCTTACTAATTCGTGTTATCTTATATTTCTGAATAGAGGTTTCTAGTAACCCTCCTGGTTACTACAGCATTTGGCTATTTTAATTGACAACTTTTACTTATCAAAAAATCCTGAATTATCTAACTTTCAAAATACGATTTTCGTATTGACTATTATACGTGTCCAGTGTCTATGATAGTTTACAAGGAGAGGAGACACAAGTAGATATTTCTTTGTCTCTTCTTCTACGAGAACCGCAAGAGAAAATATAAGTCTAAGGAAAAGGCATCAACTGAAATTAATTATTAAATTATACTAAAGCCACAAAGGTTAGGACCTTAAAAGTTAAGATAATATAAATGTCTATAAATATATATAATATAATTTTTATGAGTGGGAGTGCCATGCTATTACTTAGAGTTTCAGCCGAATGGGCAGGCACGGCCGGAGTAATACCACTCTCTCACAGAAAACCGGCTTGAAGTGATACAATTGGACTTTGTTCATTTTATACTCGCGTTTCGTTCGGTGAGTGAGATCTTCCGGTGCCCATCCCTTCCCCTCCCCCGTCCTCTTCCCCTCCATTTCCTAATTTTCCTCTAAAGGCTGGCAACGCACTCACGAGCTCCCAGCCACGTGAGTGTCTATCGGCGGCGACTGCACCTTTATGGTGGGCCTTCTTCTCGTTTGCCCCCTCTTCTATAAAAAAAATAACATTTCCATATATAAGTACTTGTACATACTTTGTGATATATATTTACGATGCAACGTATAAAGTTTTATTAAAATTCCAAAACGCATTCGTGCAAATATATCCGTCAAATAACGTTTACTGTGCAGAATGATATAAATATCTCGGTCGCAACAACACTTATTATACATTTTGACTGCATTGTATTAAAACTTTATTAAAATCATAAGTATTATACATAAAATTATTTGTTTTTATTTTATTAAATATATACAAAAAAGATATAAGATATTAACAAAAAAGTACACACACACAATACAGTTATTTGGGTACCAACAAGACATACATACATACGAACACAATTTATGGTTGAGTGGTTCTTTTTAAGGGTTCTCAAAGATTATCTATCGTATTATGTCGCTTACTTCTAGTGACTGGCTACTTCAACTAAACAAAGTAACTATTCTGTAATAATAACTAAAAGAAAAACAACCATTAGTGTCTTGTCTCCCCATTAGCATTTGAAACGAGCTTTGTAAAATCCTTCATTGAATAAATGAAAATCATTTGTAAGCTCCTTGTCTAAACAATTAATCAGAGGAATCATTCAAAGTAATGAAACATTTTGAAACTGTCAAATATGAAAGTTAGGTAGGCTAGTCAATTTTAACTATTAACACCAATGATTAAGGTACTTAAGTGCGGTTCGACGCAATTGACTAAAATAATATAGTTCGTAAGGCAAATTACTTCAATTTTAGGTAATTGCTTTCTTAATGTAGGGTATCCTATGACTTTCTAGTATAGTATGAATAAGCTAGCCATCTCCCGCGGATCTGGACCCGTGCAAAAAGTTTTTAATCATCGAGTCTTTAAAAAAATATTTCAAAGATAATTATCAATTTTTTTTTATAAATAATAATATTTTTGTACATATTTAATACAATTATATGTATGTAATCCGACCCCGAAGGCAGTTTTGCTAAAAATAACGTTTGTAATTACATTAATTTGGATAAGTTCTTATGTTATAATTGTTTGTATATGTTGGCCAATATTCTAGAATAAATTAATGCCTAGCATTCAATAATGAATTATTATAAAATATTAATAGTGAGTCATAAGTACATAATATCATCTTAACTTATATGATTAACATCTAAAGCATATAATATAAGAGTAGTATCTCATTTTACAGAGTATACATTCCTGTTTGAATACTGTCAAAATGTCCTGCGTCAAATTGTTCCGCAGAATAATTTTGGAAGATTGCCCACCAAAGAATTCTATAAGAACATTTAAAAGTTTATTTATTAGTATAAAAAGAAAGATCTTTAATAATTGAGCGTATGACATTCATGTTAAATATACTCATGAAAAATATAGCTTCCTACTTCCTATTTTAACATACTAAGTACCTGATATATATAATGGCGCCTTCGAAATTTAAATTTTAAGTTACTATAATCATCATTCAGTCGATTGTATCGATTCGTATTTTTGTGTTGTCTATGGTTTTTATTATTGATAATCGAATAAGAAGCAATGTTTTTTTTTTTGAGCGGGTAACACCGTATGGAATTGTCAGGTGTCGTGGCGAGTAGAACGGCCGCCATGATGAGGCAGACGTGCAAGCGCGATGCATACCTGCAAACCCATAAGCTCAATCTGATAATATCTGTGTGATCAGTGATTATTTTGTTATATTGCGTGTGAAATACTCTAAATAAATTAGTTATCAAAGTTACCCATTTTGTAATTGTGTGAATTTCCTGCGTTTACGCGCCCACAATGCCAGACTCTCACGAGACGAGACTCCCGGAGATACCTTTACCTTTCGGTTATTCAGACATATAAGTATATTATAATCCAGTGTGGATTTCCTAAAAAACATTTATTTGTTAACACGCCTATGATATACGAATGCCTCCTCGAAATAAAACATAATTTCTTTCAAGTAGCAATTGTATGACAACAAAACGATTAAGTCTCGGTCGTCTCTGTAATTCACGGGCGAACAATATGTATAGTGAGAGTACCTCTTACTAATTTGCTAACGAGACTGATAAAACTTTCCGTACCGTCCGAAGAGTTCACTAATACACTTTAGTTAGTTTAAAAGAAACTAAAAAAATATTTAACTTTTCTTAAACAATATTTCTTATCAGACAAGACTCATAATTATATTGTTTTTCGAGGCAATGTTATCGACATACTATTTACAAAAAACTTCTCTTTCCTATTTGAGTCATATTTCACGTAGAATTTAGCTACTATTAATTTATTTAACATACCAACCAGGGTAATACAATCTATATTAGTCAAAAATAACAATATGTTTTAACAAAACTCCCAAAAATGTATGATGGCAAATTAATTTGTTCCGTGCCTGCAGTTTATTATTAAATGTATTTGCAATGCAGATGTATTCTGAATACTTCAAGATTATTTTAGTTATGAACAAAGAACGAAGTGGTTACTAACTTTGTGGCATTTGTGAAGTTATAAAGTTCTTACATGTTACTTATAAAGTCGTTTACAAGTTCATAATATTAATTTTAATAACCTAAACAAATAAAATAACATTCATGACTCATTTAAAGGTGAATATTCCAAACTTAAAAGAGGTTGCGTAAGGTGTGTGAATAATAATTATTTAGTGAACAAATTCATAGACTATTTTCTTATATAGGTCAAAGGGGTTGCGATTCATTTAAACAGTTCACATTTTGACATCAGATTTGATCTCATCATCATTATGATATTACATGAGCACGAGTATCGAGTCCAAACGAAAACTATCCCGTTTTCGTCACTATTCTGTATGGTACACTGTCAGCCATATTTAAATGCCATACGTGATTATATAAAAAAAATATTAATATTCAATACACGAAAGTGTAAAGTGTCGGATTATTATGTACTTGAGAAATTAATAATTCAATCAGATACAATAAGACTATGCAGAAGTTTTAAATGAAATCAAGGTAATGAAGGAAAGTTGGACTTTGCAGTTGTTCAAACTGCAATTCGAATACTTCTTAATATCTCGTTCAGTTCCAGTTGTTGCCTGAAGAACTTGCGGCGAATTTATAATTAACTGACTAACTTTTACAATGTTTCAAGGTATATATTTGTTATAGTACCAATACGTTGCATTCCTGACATTGAGTTGAGAACAAATTTGAATAAGATCGACGTAGGATGAATTTACAAATGAGTCCATAGCCTAAGCCTAAGTGAAGAGGCTCAGTGGCTCAGGCTCCTGGTATTGTTGACGTCCATGCACGTCATGCTACATTTACTTTGCAGTATTTGTGAATCTGTATACCATAAAATTTGCTTAAAGTTATAATTTATTTCTATTTATTGTCGAATCAGAGTGTAAAACAAAATACATTAAATATTGTATTGTTTGCTTGTTAGGCAGCATATATAATAACAGCTTAGTTTTCTATTGGATAAAGGTAAACTGTACTAATGATTTGAAGAAACATTATGTCTCAAGGCTTAGCTGTCTTTAATCCCCATTAGGTATAAAGTACTACCTGTTAAACAATGGTACCTTAATTAGTGAAATTGAGGTCAGTATAAAGCCGATTAGGGTCGTGAAGTACATTCGTTTGAAACATTGAGCGCACATAAGTTCCATTAGAATTGGATTATATAGAACAAAGTTGCCTAACATTTCGATCTGTACAGCTCCTCAGAGACCCGTACTTTACTTATGTTGTCAGTATTTACATTGAGAATGTATGTTTTAGTTGCGTGTTGGCAAATAGAAATGTTACTAGACGCAATAAATTAGTTCATGCTCGTTCGCGGGTTTCTAAATGAAATATAAATAAACAAATACTTTAATATAGATCAAAGGATGACATGGCTTATATTTTTTTGAAAATACTTAATAAACTTAGTAATTTATAAGGAATAAAGAGGCCTTTTTATTATTAATATTTTTTTATGAAACTATAATTATGAGTAAAGTTCTAACCAGCACCAATGGAATATGCAATGTGAGGAGGCTTACAAGTGAGTTTGCTTTTGAGATAAAGGTACGCTCTTTTATTGAAGGCCCCAAAGTCGTATAGGGTTCGTGATTACCTTCATGGTGTTACGGTGATGGGATTAATCAATCCATTAGGACTGGAGCCAAATCCGTAGTACAAGTGTGCAGTAGTATTGGAGGAGTACCATCTGACCCAGTCGACCTATAAATATCCAGAGAAAGAAATGCTTGCGGAAGGCGCGCAGCCGGAATACAACTTCGGCCATCAAGCTATCACACCTCAATAACATTGGTGGTGTTCTCCCTGGTCGTCAATATGATAAGAATGCTTCTTTATATCCTAGAAAACAATCTGAGTAGATATATAGATCAAGACGTGATACATTGTTCTACCTTCAGGCAGAAGTTTATAATGAAACATGATATGTATTATAATACGCTTATAATAATATAACTGTAGTTTCAAGCTATCTGGAAATTTAGATGAGAGTGTTCTGTATGCAAATGTTTGGTGCTACGATGACATAGGGTAACTTAACTGTGCGATTTTGAAATGCGTATATGAGATATATAATAAAGAACGTGTTTAGAAGTATCAAGTTTGCCAAATGTTTGTATTCTTAATAATCTTCCTCTTTGTATTGTACATTGTCCGTTTCTAATGTGATTCGTGTATTTTTATGAGAAATCATCTTTAAGCCTAACACATTTCAAGGTCCTGGACCTGGACATTGACACAGATACAATTCTGAAAATGTAATGGTGCCTAATCCTTTGTTAAACCGAACTAGTAGTATATAAACACCATATTGTTTCACCATATATCGAAGTAAGGATACAGGTACAATTATGTACAAAATATGCGTAACTTAGGGTTAACTATCCGATGTCAACAGACAAAGATAGTTAAACCTCACTTATTTAATTTATTAAGACAGCGTGAGACTCTATATAGTGATTATAGTGAGCTGACACAATTCTGTTTGGAAACAAATCCAAAACCCTTAACCGGCTTGTCATTGGAAGAAAGTACTGTGATAGTGACTCCGCTGACAAAGTGTGTCTATCTACAGTCCCTTAAGATTTCAAACTATTAAAAGTTTACATCTAGCAATATGCGCTTCTTAATAGGGGCAGTAATAGTAATATTACTGTTAATCGGTTGGATGATTAGCCTAGCCAAGTACCAGACGCATGGAATGATTTTGTGTTGTGCCTCGTTGCTTCTGATGCCTGTTTATTGAAATACGCTACAGACTACAAAATAAATTAAATTACTGAACAACGTATTAAAACTTAGTACAAATTAATAAGTACTTATTTTTTTATAAAAAACACACTAAAATACAAAAAGAAATTGAACTAATATAAATTTAAAAAGTTTGGTCTATATGGCAAGTTACACATAGTGACGTCCGGATTTCTTTACCGTCTATTTATTACAGAGGTAGCAAAATCAAATTTTTGAAAACTTTTGTCGGAATTTTGTACTTTGATCTTTTATTGGTTTTCGCTTTCTCTCATATCGCCTAACAGCTTTTAGGCAAATCCGAGGGAGGTGAGACAGAACTTAACGATTAGAGATAATAGTTTTAACTCGGCACTGAAAGAAAATAGAAATAAATTTATTACCTAATAAATGCATTAACCATTTGATTACTCCGTTATTCACTTGCCTACGGGAACGATATATTAATCTGTAATCGACAGCTTTTGATGAGTTCTGGGAAATGTAGGTTTAACTAAAATTAATATCGTAGTTATTACCTCTATTGACCTAGGCTTATTTGTATGTGGGGAACATGAATTTTATCAAACATAAAATATAAGTATGTACTTGTTTTAAATTTGTAATAGTAGTCGTACCAAAACTTAAAATTTTAAAAATTCATGTTAATTTTCAAGCTTGATTTGATTTTTAAAAAGGTAAATTTATTTATTATATAATTAAAAGCTTTACGAGATATTTTTATTTATTATATTAACTATATTATAGATTGTTCTTTATAGGATATATATAATATTACTTTTCTAAATACTAATTTATCTTATTCTTTCACTTCAACGAAGTTATTTGAGAGTTAGTATTTTACAGTTTGAATAAGTGCTACTTAAATCTATACATCTAGTAAATACTGGAACATCCTTTAACCGAATATATAACTCTATGAAGTATAATTAACCGTTTGCAATGTGCTTTTAGCTAACGGCAATGTTGCTGCGTCTACCGAACCCTTTTTTTCCTTCATGCATACAGTAAACAGGATCTGTCTGTCTGAATAAATACACGACAGAAACGGAATATGTTGAAATGTTGTAGCGACTGTGTTTCTAGTGCGTTTGTTTAGAGAATTGAATTAAAAAAAAACTTTTTAATTGTATACATGCATGTTAATTTAATAAATATAATGTGATAAGCTATATAAAATATTATAAGTGAGACTGTGAAGATGTAAAAATATGTGAAGTCATCTCGGAAGCAAAATAATTAAAATTAAAACTTCTGGTTGTGACCCGAACAAACGGTCATACCTTGTTGTCTTAGAGACTAAATATGATCATTGTGGCTAATCAATTCAGTTGAACCCTGGGCCTAAAAATACAGGTCTTTCTTTACCTTTATGTACAATGCATTAAAGGATTTTGGCTTGAGAGTGTTAAATACTACTTTGTATTATAGTACAAGTGTGTTGCAAAGTATCTTAAGATGTTTTTAATTTTTTATATAGTAACATAATCCGTGTGTTGCATTAGTTCACAAAGTGTTTTTGTGATACATAAGTATTCTAGAACATTTCTTTTAGATTAAAATTTATTTATTTATTGGACATATTAAGATGAGATTATAGTTTAAGATACGAATACTCTTTTTTTATTAATAACGAAAAAATATATATGATACATTATATATATTTTTATATGCCTTATAAGCATACAGTATGGTTTTTTAAAATGCTTTTGCGTTAATTGATATTATGATATGGATATATTTTTAAATAACACAATTTAAAATTAAAAAACCAAACTATGGTCTCTATAGGTAAATCTACATTGAATAGTGTATTTATTACTTAATCCCGTGAAACAAAATAGTGAATCTGGCTGAGCGGATTGTAATAAATAGGGCAAGTTGTAGAACTCGATTTATCAAGGCAAACTACTAATCCTTCTCATTCATTACAACCGGCTTAACAGATGAGCAGACGAATAAATCTGTCACCACAATGAAACAGCCTTGTTTTACTTAATCTAGGCAATGATAACAAACTTACATAGGTTCAAATTTATCAATTTAACGTTTACAGTATATAGTCAAAGCACGCGTGGTTTTGTTAATTGACATACTCTTCCAACACGACTTGACCGATTATTATGAAAGAACATGAAACTTCACGTTGACATGACAGTTGATGTCAATTTGAAGTAGTCGCGGGTAATAAAAGACAGCCATCTTGATTAGGTTGTTCTTCAACAAGATGGCGCCCACGCACCGCGGTTATGACAAGCGGTCTGTACTTTTACAATCAAGGTAATTTTAAAGTTAATTGAGTCGATTCTATATTGTAATTTGATAATTACATTTTTTTAAATTGAATATAAAAATTTATAATTAGACTAATTAGAATTTCAGAATTGGCTGAATAAGTCGTTGTTATTTTAAAGCAAACTATTAAAATACATAGATTATAATCTAAATACATCTACTTCTGGTAAACAGCTTCGAGGCTCTCCGGCATTGTCATATACAACCTTAAACTAAGAAAAGCCTTATGATGTTCTACTTTTGGGAGTCAATAACTTATATACTACATCTTTTACTTTACACGTTTACAGTAAGTTAGTTATTTATTTAAATCTTAAACATAACATAACGGCGAAACAACGTTTGTCGGGTCAGCAAGTAATAAATAATGAAACTTTTGTAGAAAAAAAAGTTTTTTACTTGTGCCGAAAAATAAGCAAAACAACATGGAAATTCATGCATAAGCATCGCATGTCTTCTAAGCATTGTTCATTGATGACAATAATCTGTTAAGTGGCCGTTTAAATGGACCGTTATAACGAACGTTAGTCCTCGCGATCCGAATATAAAAAAACAATACCACAAAGAAGGTGAATCTAAAATGACGATAAATACTGATTTAATTAATAATTCAATTGCAGCCAAAATGTTTATCATATTTATATAACACACCAATATTACGAAATATGAAATATTTTTGATAACGGAATATGCTTGGATATCATTTATATTCGGGATATGTAACGCACGCGTCGAGATCAAATGCGCGTAATTGACTGGCGTGGGGTAGTAACAAGCCTATATCATCAATTGATTATTCAGGTTGGATTCATTGGGTAGGTATACCACGACCTTTATACGACTTAAACAATATATAATTTATATTTAATAGGTATTTACGTAGCCTACATTTTAATACTTTCGTTTTCATAAGCTTGCTTTGGGCAAAAATGTATTTCAAAATTTATTATTATTGTAAAATCAATCAAATGTACTACAATTGATACTAAAATCTCTACTATTCTATTGTCTATATAAAAGTAGCTGTTACATTTTTTACATAAAACCGTCTTATGTTTAACGCAATCCTAAACTGATTAGTAGAGTACTGCGGCTCGATCCTCGACGACGAAAGTCAAAGTCAAAGTGGAAGTCAAAGTCAAAGTCACAGTCACAGTCAAAATCCAAGTAAGTCGAACGTTACTCATTTGTCGATAATTATTTATGCCTGATATCATTGCCTGCCTCTGCACTCAAATCTATTAGACTGAAATTTAATTCATACCTGAAACACTGAGTGGCTTTTACTATAGTAATAGAGTAAGAAACATTTGTAATTTTCTAAGAATTAAATTTCTCTAAATGCAACGTATTTTCTCACATATGCTCCGTTCCCCGACGTAATCAACTCTAACCAAACAAGTGCACTCCGGTTTAATAAAGGCTTAACATCACTCAATAAGCCTTTGTGGGGAACAATCGTGTGAATTCAAATACACTAACGGAAGACATTAGATACGGGAACCAGCTACAAAAGGATGTGTTTGGTCTTAACAGAGGTAATTAAACTGCGTCTTTATTGGAGTGTATCGTACAGTGTTACTACCGTATTGTCTTTAATAATAACGAAAACATATATACATTTATTTCCATTCGAATAAAATCTTAGAAAAATGTAATATAATCAATTTTGATTAACAGTATAGGCATAGAATGTTATGTAGATTATTATGTAATATGAAAATATATTATATTGTAGGTTAAGTAAGTTAAGGCTAAGGTTGCGTTTTAAAAGTTAATAAATATTTCAATATAACATTTTAGGTATATTAAATAGTAAAACTTACACTTATTAACAACTAGCTTTCCTAGGCTAAAATCTTGTTACAATTGGAATAATATAAAGCCTGTGTTACTCAGGGATGATTTATCTTGACATGTACAAATGTTATCAACATCCTCTGTTTTTTTAGACTTGATGTTTATTTACGATTTACGTGATTATTTTTTTATTCGGTACTTTCAAGTTGGTCCCGTAGTAACGTAGTCAGGATCTGATAATTCAAGAGATCGAGGGCAACTTTTAAATTTACTTACAGGCTTTTCTGACAATTTCATATTCTGATAATCATCTTCTCATGTGGATGAGCTGATGATGGAAGGTAAAACTCCTCAGCGGTTAAGAGTTGAAAGAAAATTCTTACGAAGTTATACGTACTTGTGAGGTTTTTAGTTTGACCAAATAATAAAAGGTAAACCTCATTAACGTTTAGGATGTAGGGGGAAAAATTGATGCCGACAAACGTCTTTTCACTCGTTACCTGTATGTATGAGTAGTGTTAACTCAAAATAATCATAGGGTAATACGTAGATACACTTCTTTCTTTAACAACCCCTATCTCTTTCATTTTCCAAGAAAGTTTTATGATCATGACGTGAGCGATTGTTCTCTAGCTACTTCTAAACGATATAGGTTGATCGTAACTCTCTGCAGCACTAAAATTATTATGGCGATGACGATCTTAATCGTTCTTTGTACTGGGACAAACGTTTCCGAAGCTCAAGACAGAGCATGGTGCCCACGATCAGCACTCAATCGAGACTGCGTAGACTCTCATTCTGAAGAGGTTTCTAAAGACCGAGACAGTGCATGACGTTGCCGATCTTTGCTGAGTCGCATCTGTCTTTCCGCTATAGATGCCCGAGAATCGAGATCTAGCTATTATGGAATTGATTCTGATTTTAGCTATTATGGAATAAAGTGACAAATAAGACCATTTGAATTAAATTAATTAATTTACGATAACACTGCTGTATGTTTCGTCGAACAAATACTTAACTGACTGTCAGATTAGTTTGAAACCAAAGCCAAACGGTACAAAAACAAACACCAACCACACAATTCAAATCCGTAAACCAAATCGAGACTAATGGTAGTGATTACAAAACGGAACATCTTAATACTGCGATCTAGGTTGATGACATATTTTATCAACGCCATCTATCGAGCAAAGTGTTCAACACATGCATAGGTACAATTTAAAATTAATCTATCTTTGTATGTTGCTTTAAAGTTGTAGTCAATATTTTCCCTTTTTGCCAAAAAAGTAGAAATCCTTTTGAGCGTTTATTCACTCACGGCTCTTTGAAGTGAGATTTAATTAAATTTCTGCTGCTTACATTACAAAGAAAATTTGTAATATTAATATTCTTGGATAATGTAAATTGATAAGAAGGGGAAATCGAGCGTTGCGAGCTACTTTGGTACGATAAAGACGTAGATAATTCAATATAAGGTAATAAGTAAGTTCATATTATTTAATTTGATCTGAATATTAAATTAATTTTATATTAAAAAAATCGAATATTACTAGCTTAAATTGCTTTAGATTTAGAATATAGTAACTGGTAACAACAATCTCTTGGAATAATATTACTGTTTAAGTGAGATATTAAAACATGTGTGTTCAAAAAATGCAATAATGTGTTTTTTCATTGTACTAATAAATTATTATTTTCACACAAACCAAACCGACACACAACATGGACACTCAATAAGTAGAAAAGGCTTAAAGCATTTACTTCGTTAAAGGATACAAAAAACAAAATAAACCAACATAAGTATACATTCACAAAAATAATAATCAAAACACAACACTTAACATCATACATATATGTTGTAAATACATTTTGACAACACATTACATTACAATGAACTAAATTATTGAACGAAATTAAGGAAAAAATGAACATTTTCCTTTGAATTTCTTTAGTTATATTGATAAAAAGGAATCCCAATATACAACACCATTCTTAAACATTGAAAGGATCTGAAAATCATAAAGTTTAAAAACAGGACAAGAAAAGCGCATAGGCAATCTGTCCTGCTCTTAAGGATATTAAAAACCCGACCAAACAGTATTAAGTGACGCCGGCCAGCGGTTACGTGACAACAATATCCTTGTTATATGCGTATTAAAGATCTGGTACAAATACATAATATTATCAGTAATACAGGCCAGAAATTATGTAAACGGCGGGACACTGAACTGAATAACGTTGTCAGGTCAGTGGAAATGACTTCTCAGTACAAAATTACAATTTGGCTTAAGTATAGTAAAAAATATAAATTTAGAGAATAAATATTATTATATAATATAAATGAATAACACATAAGTAATATTCAATTTGGCTGTAAGGTATTTTTTTTCTTTTTCTAATCTAGCATTTTACGATATATGCTAATAAATGTTTTTTTAATGCTATATTATTATGTAGTATGCAAATACAAATAATATTCAAAATCTAAGAAGTTTAGCATATATTGGGCCTAATTCACCATATAAGAAAAACAAAAGTTATGTTCATTACTTTTTGCGTATTTTAAAAAAGTAAATTTGGGACTTAAAATAAAATATTAAATTTCATAATAATATATTAGTAGTATTTTAATAGTTGAATAATCAAAAGTTAAATGCTTTTCAGAAATCCTACTGTTACAGGAAACAATCGAACCGTTGATTTACAAAAAATGTTGTTATTTGTCACAGAAGAGTTAAATGTTGTTGTCGTAAAAAGACACTATCAACTATATAATCGCTCGTTGATTTAGGTATATTTCAGTTAAAAAGTAAAAAAAAAAACCAATAGTCAAAATATCTTTATTCACTAAGGTACATAGGACAATTTTGTAACGTCTTAAATCTAAGCGATCTGGGCCTGTTCGTCACGACCTAGCTGAGAAGCGGACGAGAAACGCTGCCTGATTCATTTTTTCTGCTCATGACCCCAGTACACTTTTTGAAGTAACTCAAAGCTGGAGCTAATTCATTTCCAAACTTTTTTCTCATCAAAATTATCAGATAATTTATAAAATGCTTTTCATAAAACTACTGTTTTATATTCCCTTACTGGCAGAGTCAACAAATTGTTTGGGATATTGTTATAGAGGCGTACGTTTGAATGAACCACTAACATTATGGAGTCTAGTAATAGGAACAGCAAGCTTATAATTTCTCGCATTGAGATTATGATATCATCATATTGCCTTTTAGATATTATCAGGAACCACAATAATTGTCCCCGATTATGTATAAGAGGCAAAGTGTATTACACGTTTGGTTGAAGACGTAAAACAAACTTTGCTAAATCCGTAGGTATGAACGTTAAAGTTGTGATGAAAAAAGTTTTTTCGATTTACAATGCCGTGTTCTGTAGTGTAGAATATTCAAAGGTTTTTTTGACGATAAATCGTATATTGACGATAAATCGGATATAATATTTGTTGATTATTCTAATATCATGCTTGATATTCAGTATGAGTAATATGTTTTTAATTTTTAAAATCTCTATCTTAAAATTAATATAACTAAATTAGTTGTGTGAATTAATTCCTGTGAATTAGATTGATTTACGTTTGAAGAATTATATATTTCAAATCATATACGTAATAGCCTTTTTTATTTCACTTTATTACTCACACATAACAGAAAACAATGTCTAAACAAATCATAATCATTTTCATAGAAATACTTGGATTAATTATAACACTCAAAAAATGTTTTTTTAAATGAAATTAACACATTTTTTTAAATTTATTAACTACTATAAAAAAAACAAAAAACGTCGTAATAAAAAAATATTCACGCGCTAGCTACCATTTTAGAAAACCCCTATGTTGTTTCCCCTATGGCGGAAGCTGGATATCTTAAAGCTTTTCTTGGTACATATGACTGGTATACTGGTTGACAACTTGGTACTTATACGAGTACTTATATTAATCGAAATGATTCCAGACATACTGTATTAAAAAGTACAAATTAAAAATTTAATACGCTATATTAGTTGTATCTTAGATCTTGTTAAACAATTTGTGAAAGCTTTAAATAGTTTTCGTGTTATACTCGCAAAATAAATAAATCCCGTAGGCGCCTGGCTTTAAAATGTCCCCGATACATCATTCCTAGGCAGTTGTAATGGCCACCAACTTGCCAGGCCACGTGTTGCGAGATAAGAAAGAGAATAAAAGTTGCCATAATTCAAACAAAAAGCATTTGTGGCTGGCACATTATCACTGGCTCAGCTCCACAGTCAAAGCAGTTTTGGGGCAAGATAAACAAAATAATTAAACGTTAACAGAGATGTTGCGGGATTGTTGCCAACGAATTTTATGTAAATGCAATCTGCGGGCTCGTTGGTTGTACGGTAGAACATATGGATAATGCTGCCTGCCATCTTTAATAGCAATACTTACTTGTCCACTGGGGAAAAAACTAACATTTTACGTCAGTGTTAAATTGGTTAATATACATGCTTTAATAAATATATATTGGTTTCAGAAATAAAATAAAATATAACATGTATAGTTTAGTTTTTAATCGTTGTTATGATTACTATTGTTTGGTAGAAGAAATATCATTTATATTTGATCAGTTAAATAAAACTTAAATGAACTAGTAAAATAACTATAACTAAGAAACTAGAATAACGTTAAAAAATTATGTGTATATTATTTATCTAGGTTGAGTTAACTGAAAATTTAAACAAAACCTGGCTCATAAAGATATTTTATATGCATTCATTATATGTATAAGCAAGCGGTGTATCGTTTCATCTCAACAGTGTTAGGCGAAGGCAAATTTTAACGCGAATGCTTTCCACGGTAGTTATATCAGCCGTGGTGAGGCCACATTATGAAAATTGCTTTCTCGGCGTAAAGCGTTATTGTGTGCAAAGTAGGTGTTTTCTCAACAAACACGGTTTGGAACACAATGTCTCAATTTACGTTGTGGCTCTTTCATCAGGCGTTACAAAGCCGCTCGGATGATATCACCGATCGGCTAAATTGGAAACTGGAGTGTTCATTGAAAGATTGCTTTGGATTTGTTATGAACACTTAACAAAGTCAACATTTTATCGCTACGATGTAAATGATACGTGATTAATTTTAAGGGCTTTTTCCTGCGCGTTTTAACATACATAGCGTAAACTTTTTTTACTTACATTTAAAAAAACTTTCAATTAAACGTATGGTTTGAGGTGGCTTTATTAATAAAATATTTAACGTTATAAGTAAACTAAGTTTCACCAATATCAACTACACTTAATCTTGTTTAAAACTCTAAAGATAAAATCGATTGTGTACAAATAACGTGGATCGTTGCGACGTAACGTAACGTACCGTAAAATCAGTTTGTCTACACTGTCAGTGCTATACAAAATAATTGAGCAGTTATGTTAATGAGGAGCTGAATTCAAGCCAGCGCTGTCCGTTCCCGCTTTATGCAAATGGTGCGGCGTTGTGTCGCTCACTGTAAATCCGTGCTGATTCCGTGTTTATTTTCTTTATTAATGTTATTTCATTTTTAATAGTATTATCCTTACTTAGATTCGACAAGTCCTAATCTATATAACCCACTTTAACCCAGATTACAACTTATCAAGGTTGCTTGCATGAAGTACGAAATGTTTAAATTTTTCAGGGATCACTTGTGTATGTCAATATTTTTCTTCTTCTACGAGGTTTCCAAAATAAACCGGTCTGAGAAGATAATCACAAAAACTATCAAATGTTGATAAAGAAATTCACTTAATGTTTTAATAGATTTATGCATCTTTTCTTTATAGAAAAGGGGCCAAACGAGCAGGAGGCTCAGCATAAAGTCGCCTCCCATAGACACTTATGTGGCTGGGAGCTCGTGAGTGCGTTGCCGGCCTTTTAGGGATTGGTACGCTTTTCTTGAAGGACCCTAAGTCGTAATGGTTCGGAAAAACCGTGGCGGGCAGCTGGTTCCATAACGTGGTAAGAAATGTCTTACGTAACGCGCAGTGGTGGAACGACAGACATCAAGGTGATACGGGTGGAATTTCGTATTCTGCCTAGATGTCCGAAGATGAAATTCAGCTCCAGGTATTAATCCGTACAACTCCTCCGAAAACTCCCCATAGAAGATGCTCAGAGACCCAACATCTCTACGCAGCGCCAAAGGATCAAGCGTCTTTCATAGTTTTGTATATTTCAATTATATATCTGTTCCTATTGTTGATTTTAGATGATTTGTAGAATACAACGCTAAATTTGATAAGCTCCGGATATACAAGAATGTTTATGCACTCGAGTTTAAATCGCTTTATCTTTATCTTAAAGCGCGGCGGTGTCATGAAACTTTTTATGACTCCAACTTTTGTTTCTTACTTAAAACCTCTGCTTAAGGAGCAATTATTTGTAGTGGAGTCCTCAACTTCTTAGTTTACAACTCTTTGTACGCAAGATGTTAAATAGCATGATAATTTGCACTGTTACACAGGTTTTCCTGTTTTAAGAAATGTCCCTTCACATCTGGAACTATAAAATATGTGAGTTGCGCAAACTTTTCCCCATGTCAACTAAGTTTTGATGAAATTAGTGATAGAAATGTCGCGTATAGTTTTCCGAACCCTTCTAACAATCCTAATTGATTTGTTGAGGGCGGAACTGAAACCCGAATAACATAGTTTTTTCTTGTATCTTAGGAGTTGAAATGGGGATAATATGTTCAATTTAGTGACATATAAGACACGTAGACGTAAAAATAACCTGGGTGGTAAAAATACCCAGAAATGGTATAAAAGGGAAACATGAAGCTATGATTAACGGTCATTTGAAACAATGATTTTAAGATTGACATTTGATGGGTAACATTTAAAGTTCAGTTTATATAATGAAGACACGTTATCGTGAAAATGTTATCTAATTAAATAGTGAAGCGAATCCTTGGTCATACATCAGATACTTGGTTCAAGTGACGCCGAGCGAGTTGGTTTTGGGGATGCCAGTTTTCTAAACTTATTTTTGAATTAAAGTGGTCTTTTAGTTAAATAATAGGCTATATAGTTTATTATTCACTGTATTAAATTATAACAAAAGTATATATAACTTGAAGCTTATCAGATGTTCATTCACACGTGTTACCTACCTCTATAATCTTTTGAAATAATAACGTTACAGTGTGTGTGCGTTTGGGATAATCCGGTCTATTTTTACGATGGTACCCGTAAAAGTTATCAATGGCAATGTTTGCCCACTTACCTTGTTACCATAGTGACAATACGAATTACGATTTTTCCTTTATATTTCAACCTTCAAATATATTTTGTATATTTGTTTAATATAAGTTGGGACATGTTATCATAAAGAATTATTATATTCTAAATTCAAAGTGTACACAGAAATTAAAAGGTAAACAAACGAAACTGGTTTAATGGTATTAAGTAACATTGTTTTGTTTGATCTATATTAAAGTATGCCAGAAAACTAGACAACTTATAATACACAGATGTCTATGAAGTAACATGATTGCGTACTTGATATGGACAAATTGTAAATGTATCGAATAACACACGAGTAGGTATAAAAAATACGCTTGTTTTCATGGAAATAAGGTCTCAGTTTTATTTTGTTTAGGATTATATTACGTTATCTATAATATTATCTCAGCTAGATTTTACAAATGGAATTGTTAAAATGTTCAAGCTTCTGAAATCTAACTTGTTGAAAACCTTTTAAAACTTTCAATTTTTGGATGCTTTTCACTAGCTTGAATGTACCTACTCTGTGAGACATTGAGGAAGCAGCTATAACTTCAATTATTTTATTTTATTCAAATGTTATGTTACTATGTAAGCTGTATCTTGTATGTTCTTTTATATAAATTATACATATTTATATGTATGTCAACACCTTTAAACTAAAGTTTTTCGTCCCTTTTTGTTATTTGTATTTAGGTTGTGATGGAAAAACAATTTTCCTTGTTTCCTTTAGTTGTTTAAAGATAGAAATAATTACTCACTATTCTCATCTTCTTGGCCGTGTTGCTGTAATAGTCCTAGTCTGTCTTTAATCCCTAGTCTGTCGGCCCAGCCCGAAACTAGGTCCCATTTGCCTTGATTGGGACTTCTAAACCAATGAAGCGTTATATCGTAGAAACATTTTTATTGGAGAAAAACAGAAAGTATAAAAGTTAATAAACCAAAGTGTAATGTAATAAAAAGGAAAAATGGATTGCCTGTACAGACAGAACGAAATATTGAACTTATGTCTTTATATTATCTATTGAAAATTTGTGATTCTTTTTCTTATGTGATTTAACTTAATTAAAGTTAATAACTAAATTGTTGTAATAAAACACCTTTATAACAATTACTTGCGTTGTATACTTCTGGGCAGTAAAAGTTAAAGCCTGTCAGTAGGCTAAGGCTTGTATAGCCTTTATTGGTTCGAATGAATTAACCTTAGACAAAGTACACAATAATATACAAAACTAACTTCAACTAGATTAATATATCTAGTTATAAATAAATAGTAGTAAATACTAATTATAACATCATGAGATATATATACAACATCTATACTAATAATAAGACAGTAAAAATCGAAAATCTGTACATTAAATATTTTTCCAAAAAACTGAAAGGAGGCAATTAAAGAAGAGTCATAGAAACCAAAAAAACAATTTTTGGAATTCTTGTCTGTCTGTCTGTCTGTCTGTCTGGTACGTTATAACTTGAAAACTACTAAACGGATTTGAACGCGGTTTTCACAGTTGGATTACATATAATTGGGAGCGTTGTCAAAAGTTTATTTTGTCAAAATCGGTTAAGAGAAAAAGAAGTTATGGTCAATTGAAAATTTACTTCAACCACTGCTTCAAAATTTTTAAACACTTATATTGATTGACTAGCTTTCCGCCCGCGGCTTCGCCCACGTGTAATTTGCTTAAGTATATAGCGATTTTTAATGATCTCGAAAGGGCTTTCTTTTTGGAATTGGAATGGAATGGAATGGAATTGGAATTATATATAGCCTGTGTTACTCAGAGATGATGTAGCTTTACAGGATCGGATGATTCGGGGAAATCGAGGGCAACTTTCAAATTAACGTACAGGCAATTAATATTCTGACAATTTTATATTCTGATAGTCATCTTCTTATGTGGATGAGCTGATGATGGAAGGTAAAACTCCTCAGCGGTTAAGAGTTGAAAGAAAATTCTTACGAAGTTATGAGTACGAAATACGTACTTGTGAGGTTATTACTTATTAGCTTGACCAAATAATAAAAGGTAAACCTCATTAACGTTAAGGACGTAGGTGGAAAAATGGATGCGGACAAACGATAAACGTTTCCTTTTACTTGTTTGTATAGGTAGTGTTCACTCAAAATAATCATAGGGTAAAACGTTAATGAAAGTTTGAACTGCACGGTAGTCATTACACAATGGAGCATCTTAATACCGCGATGGATATATTTGGCCTAAGTAGAAGTTCTTTAAAAAAAAACTAAGACTCAACCTCGCACACTCAAACAGCAACACCATTGCACACATTGACACACACACACACACTAAAATGTTCGTACTTCACATAGTTCCACTTGTTCATGTGTATATATATTTTTATTTTTTTTTTCTGTTATTATTTTCGTGTTTTTTTTTGTTATTATTTTTTCTGATCTTAGATTCTATTTCCGGTTCTATATTTTAACCTTATTTTGGCTTTATTTTTAATCTATTTTAATTGTGTAAACTGTTTTTGATTTTTCAATTGACCATAACTTCTCTTTCTCTTAACCGATTTTGACAAAATAAACTTTTGACAACGCTCCCAATTATATGTAATCTAACTGTGAAAACCGCGTTCAAATCCGTTCAGTAGTTTTCAAGTTATAACGTACCAGACAGACAGACAGACAGACAGACAGACAGACAGACAGACAGACAAGAATTCCAAAAATTGTTTTTTTGGTTTCTATGACTCTTCTTTAATTGCCTCCTTTCAGTTTTTTGGAAAAATATTTAATGTACAGATTTTCGATTTTTACTGTCTTATTATTAGTATAGAATAGATTAGTTATATATTGTTAAATATGTTCTAATATAAGTTAATCTTAATATTAAAACTTATGAGAGGTAAAATAACAAATAACGCAGTGCGCGCGGGCGCGGTTGAAGTGTTGAACAATGTGCTCGATAGATGGCGTTGATAAAGTTCGTCATCAACCTAGATTTATTTAATTTTTTTATTTCTCAAACCTATACAGCTTATCAAAAAAAGTTTACACAATAAAAATAGATTAAAAATAAAGCCAAAATAAGGTTAAAATATAGAACCGGAAATAGAATCTAAGGTCAGAATAAACAATAACAAAAAAAAACACGAACAGAAAAAAATAAATAAAAATATATATACACATGAACAAGTGGAACTATGTGTAGTACGAACATTTTAGTGTGTGAGTGTGTATCAGTTTGTGCAATGGTGTTGCTGTGTGAGTGAGTGTGCGAGGTTGAGTTTTAGTTTTTTTTTAAAGAACTTCTACTTAGGCCAAATATATCCATCGCGGTATTAAGATGCTTCATTGTGTAATGACTACCATGCAGTTCAAACTTTCATTAACGTTTTACCCTATGATTATTTCAAACTAATAACCTTACAAGTACGTATGTCGTACTCATAACTTCGTAAGAATTTTCTTTTAACGCTGAGGAGTTTTACCTTCTATCATCAGCTCATCCACATAAGAAGATGACTATCAGAATATAAAATTGTCAGGAAAATAATTGCCTGTAAGTTAATTTTAAAGTTGCCTTCGATTTCCCTGAATCATCGGATCCTGACTACGGGACTAAAAAAATAGTCATTATCCCTCCTTTTTTATGTAATTAAAATACATCTTTGTAAAAAAGAAACGTTTTTCAACATTAGTCTATACGATGGCTAAGAAGCAACAAAGTTTTTATATGAACTTAAGCCGACTTAGAAACGCTTTATTAACTTATTACAAGAGACAGATGACAGATGACAGATGACAGATGACAGATGACAGATGACAGATGACAGATGACAGATGACAGATGACAGATGACAGATGACAGATGACAGATGACAGATGACAGATGACAGATGACAGATGACAGATGACAGATGACAGATGACAGATGACAGATGACAGATGACAGATGACAGATGACAGATGACAGATGACAGATGACAGATGACAGATGACAGATGACAGATGACAGATGACAGATGACAGATGACAGATGACAGATGACAGATGACAGATGACAGATGACAGATGACAGATGACAGATGACAGATGACAGATGACAGATGACAGATGACAGATGACAGATGACAGATGACAGATGACAGATGACAGATGACAGATGACAGATGACAGATGACAGATGACAGATGACAGATGACAGATGACAGATGACAGATGACAGATGACAGATGACAGATGACAGATGACAGATGACAGATGACAGATGACAGATGACAGATGACAGATGACAGATGACAGATGACAGATGACAGATGACAGATGACAGATGACAGATGACAGATGACAGATGACAGATGACAGATGACAGATGACAGATGACAGATGACAGATGACAGATGACAGATGACAGATGACAGATGACAGATGACAGATGACAGATGACAGATGACAGATGACAGGTGACAGGTGACAGGTGACAGGTGACAGATGACAGGTGACAGGTGACAGGTGACAGATGACAGATGACAGGTGACAGGTGACAGATGACAGGTGACAGGTGACAGGTGACAGGTGACAGATGACAGGTGACAGGTGACAGGTGACAGGTGACAGGTGACAGGTGACTGGTGACAGGTGACTGGTGACAGGTGACAGGTGACAGATGACAGGTGACAGGATACAAATGACAGCCGACATGAGACAAATGACAGAACGGATCTGAACGCGGTTTTCACAGTTGGATTACATATAATTGGGAGCGTTGTCAAAATCGGTTAAGAGAAAAAGAAGTTATGGTCAATTGAAAATTTACTTCAGGCACTGCTTCAAAATTTTTAAACACTTATATTGATTGATTAGTTATATATTGTTAAATATGTTCTAATATAAGTTAATCTTAATATTAAAACTTATGAGAGGTAACAAAAATAACAAATAACGCAGTGCGCACGGGCGCGGTGTTGTACAATGTGCTCCATAGATGGCGTTGCTAAAATTCGTCATCAACCTAGATTTATTTTATTTTTTTATTTCTTAAACCTAAAAAAGTTTACACAATAAAAATAAAGCCAAAATATGGTTAAACATAGAACCGGAAATATAATCTAAGATCAGAATAAACAATAACAAAAAAAAAACACGAACGTTTCATTAACGTTTTACCCTATGATTATTTTGAGTTAACACTACCCATACAAACAAGTAAAAGGAAACGAGTGAAAAGACGTTTGTCATTTGTCCGCATCCATTTTTCTACCTACATCCTTAATCTAATGAGGTTTACCTTTTATTATTCGGTCAAACTAATAACCTTACAAGTACGTATGTCGTACTCATAACTTCGTAAGAATTTTCTTTTAACGCTGAGGAGTTTTACCTTCTATCGTCAGCTCATCCACATAAGAAGATCACTATCAGAATATAAAATTTGCAGAAAAGTAATTGCCTGTAAGTTAATTTGAAATTTATCTCGATTTCCCTGAATCATCGGATCCTGTAAAGCTACATCATCCCTGAGTAACACATAATTTTATATAATTCCAATTGTAACAAGTTTTAGCCCGTGAAAGAAAGTCGAGATCATTAAGAAACGCTATATACTTAACCAAATCACACGTGGGCGAAGCCGCGGGCGGAAAGCTAGTGTGACATATATGTTTAAATGGTTTTTCGTGAAGTAAATATTATAGTATCGAAGTGAAATATTATATCAAACGATACAGGATAAAAGCTTGCGCAGTTCGATATGATGGATGCAGTTGTCATACTGGCGAGTCGGGGTCCAGGACCGAACTTACTATATTGCAATAATTTATTTTATCGTAAAAACTAAGTATGTTGAATGCAATAATTAAATATAAAAATCTTTATGTATCAATAATTAAATTACTATGACTTTGTACATTTTGTGATGAAAAGAGATAAATAACAAAATATTAGATTGTTTGGGATGGTATCGAACGTAGACAATGATGATATGCGTAATGTTTTATTTTTTTTTATATTTAGTCTAATGACGTATTCAATTTATTCATTAGCTAGAATTTCCTATGAAATTCTATATTTTCACAAACAAATTTATTGAAAACGTATCTAAGATTCAGCCCTGTGCATAGCTTAGCCGCTTCAGTTAAGGTCATTCATCAACCCATCACTACTTTTGCCAACTGATAGCATACACTTCTAAGAATAATCAATAATATATTTTATATTATTTGTATGTATGAGTATTTTGTAGGTTTAATATTTATATATTTATTTTAATTCAATTATTTTTATGTAACTACTACTTTTAAAGATGATCTTAACGCAAAAAGACAGACAGAGTTGACCAAATTCGCCCTCTCGATTTAATATATGAGCTCCATTGTGAATTCAAAAGATAAATGACAGATATCTTATGAATTTAATATAAACAATTATCGTTAAGAATTTTATCGCTTTTTGACGCATACAGTGAATTCACGCTCAGTGATTACGCAGTAATTAGTAATTAAATGGTGAAATTAACTTGAAAATCCACTAAAACAATGCTACAGCTTAATGAACGGATGAAATGAAAGCTAAAAATGTTATGACGTTCGTTCAAAATAAACAGCACGTTTATAAAAGCTCATAAAAGGAAAATCTAGAGGCATCGTTTTTGGTTCGTTTTAAAAATGCATAGAAAGAGCGTTGATTTCCAGTCAGAAGACTACTATACAAATGGGAGCCCGACGTACTTTATAAGAGAAACGAATGACCTAACGCCGATAATAAAATGAGGAGAGAATTTATTGAATGCTTGCTAAGCTCCTTATCTATTTTTTATATTATTTAAATGTTGCAGTTTCTGTGCTAGACAAAGAGATTTAATTTTACTTACTCAACTCCAGTTTTTTATGAAACAGGAAAGTTATCTTTTGGATAGTTGCAAAACCATCATCAACCACCATCAACAAATCTATAATGAAGATGAAATATCTGCCTGATTGAAACCTTGTTTATATAAATTGAAAATTAAATAAAATATTAAACCAGCGGAGGTCAAACATTATAATGATCAATTGATTTATTTTCTATAAAAATGAATGAACGCGTGGATTGAAATCCACAGAACACATACAATAAAATTTCCAATATAAAACCTTATTCGTAAACTGCTCATACTCGAATAAAATTGTTGATGCTTATTTTCTTTTAAAAGGATGTACGACAGCAAGATAAGTGGTAACGCATGAAAATGGTTGATAAGCGAAATGAGGCTGTGCCGGCGGGACGCTAGTTTGGCTTGGGGAAATTCATTTAATTTAATGCCATGTCACATTTTTTATCTGAATTCGCGAAAACTACTGAAAATATTTTAAGTTCACGACCGTAAGCCAAGAGTCATGACGCTTTCGCGAACATTAATTTTTTAAACTGATGCTTGGTGAATTTTCGACATTATGTAATTATTTTAATGTTTTGACATTTTGAAGTCCCCTAATGTGGGTTTGAATTTTAGAAATCAATTAATTTATCTATAATATTCATACGTTGAGGTTTAATACAATGTACCACGTCTAAGACCGTTCTATAACCCAACTAACACCTAAAAATACCAAAATCTAACTAAGCATTGTAAGTAGTATTTAATAGACAATGCTGGTTTCATTTTAGGTGATCAACAAGGGTTTGTAATTGGTTATAATTATCAGATAATCGTGTGATCACTTTACACTATAGTTAGTATGGTAACTACACAGAATTTAAGCACACTTCATTTGGCAATTTGTAGCTGCTTTGTTGTTAAAACCTTTGTTTGCTATTATGTTGTTTACTGGTTAAATAATGCATTGTGGAATATATCAGAGGTATTGATATTAATTAATCACCCTTTAACAGTTTCTTGAAAACAAACTAACTTTTTATTAACAAACTAGTTTAATTTAGATAGACTTTTCCTCTTAATTCTATTAAGCGTTTATAGTTGTATAGTTAAGTTCTAATCTCGTTCTTATTAACTGACATATGCATAATACTGATAACATGGCTGGACAGAAACAGTCAATCACAGAAATACAAAGCAACTTTAAGCTTTTTATAGAGATTGAAATGAATTGATTGGTGTCATAAATATGCTTACCGAAATGATTATGCCACTAAAAACACAAAATAGTTTATGAACTTAATTCATCATATTTTCTAATAATTACTTGTGCATAGTTTTTTTAATGAATGACAAAAGAGTTTGATTATAAAAAATACATTCAAATTTAATAAAAATAAAGATTGCCTGTTTATTATACGCTTGTTGTTTCTTCGTAGACATGAAATCCGAGAGCACTGACGATAACATATTGATTCGAAACACTTACGTAGTTCTACTCGTAATAGTTACAGTACAAAGCAATTGTCTGCTTCAGTGTATCGTTACGTAGTGTTGCACAGATTCCACTGTGCAGTTAACGGTCTGCATAAACATATAAACACATGAACAATAGCCCCCTGAGACTGGAGGAAACCAAACATTCGATTGTCAAACCCATCTCACGTAAACACTTCCGCTTCAGTAAATATTGATATATTCACACAAAATGCCCTTAAACAGGTTAATATAAGCTTCGTTTCAGCAGAGAAACGACGTGTTATAATTTATTTCCATTTGAGAAAACCTATTCTAATTCCACGCTTGATAATACGAGCGAAATAGCAAAGCACTTTGAAACATTTACTTTGCAGTAAGACACGGGAGCGGTGAAGGGTGCGTTTTGTAACAGATTTGCTGTAACGAAGCTTGTTAGTGTGCATTTGTTGCATTGTCAGGTGCAAGGACGACATCTTGCGAGTAGGAGGCAAATGGAACTAATGAGTCCGCTACTGTTGTATGCATTTCTAACACTTGTACCGCAAGCGCGAGGTGAGGCTTTGAATTACTTTTACCCTTTTCGTAAGTCCTTGAAGTACTTAATTAAAATTTCTCCAACTCTCATACTTGCTTCGTTAGCACACTTCCATTATCACAGTATAACTAGGTTATCTTTCGTGTGCTTCGTTACTTTTAAATTAAAAATTAAGCGTGTTATTTTTACAGGAAAAAATAAAATGGAATATTCATATTACGATACGGGCAATGAAACGGTATCAAAAAAACGGGTGAACGTTGGGAAAAATATAATGTTAAATGTTAACATGGAAGCTAATAATAATAAAGCGAGTGATTTGCAGGCCGTTTTTATGGATACATCTTGTAGAAGCTGTAAATATTGTATGGAACGTGTTGTAAAAGCACATAAAGTGCATCGCGTATCGAAAATAAGGGTCGATGACATTTACCAACTGCTCACAAATAAGAACAAAATAAAAGAGAAAAGAAGCATACAAATAGATACAAAGAAATCGAAAAAAACAAAAGCGAAAACGTCGGTATCAGTAATAAAATATAACGAGAATGGTGAAATATACGCGTTGAAGGTGAAAGAAACGAACAATCAATTAATATCAGAACCGAACGCAACACGAGCTATTTATACGACGTGCCAAGTTTACAGTATACAAAAATCTTTACCTTGCGAATCGCCCGAAGCTGATTTAATTCTGACGGCATCGAAAAGAAAAACAAACAAGAAAAATAAAAAGGCACAAGGAAAAAGGGAAACGAATGTGCCCACTGAGGAAGCGGTGATTGCGACGCTGTTTAGAAAGAGGCACGTCGATAACTCCCATCTACAAGACCATTATATGACATCCCTTGAAGAAATGTATTGATCTATATCATACAATTTAAGTTGTTTATTAGACTCGAGTTTAACTTAATTATACTGCTAAGATCTCTCCTATTAATATTGTTTTCGCTTGAACATTCTCAAAATTATAATTTGAGTATTTTTTTTATAGAAGATGGGGCAAACCGGGCACACCATAAAGGTGAATTCACCACACTAGGAGTTTTTGAGTGCGTGGCCAGCCTTTTAAGTAGTGGTTGTACTTGCTTGAAGGACTCTAAGTAGTATTCGTTTTGAAATACGGTAGCTTAGTCTTACGAAACGCTCAGGTGTGGAACGACGGACATCTAGTGTGGATTTCAAGTGTACATAATAAATTAAAGGTCGGCAACTCACTTGTAAGCCTCCTGCTCGTTTGCCTACTGTTTCATAAAAAATATATCAACAGACGTATTATTTATAGCAACCTATATGAAAATATTTTGTTGAAGTAATAATTTGGCAATCACTATAATCTCTTGATTGGCAGTGGTAACATGTAAATTTAAACGTGTCATCATATTTCAAAACCTGTCAATACCTCATTGGTTGTGGATTGATTAATTATTACACATACATAATCTGAGAAAATATTTAGCGCTTAAAAATTAACGAATATAATTTTCTCTAATACGTATTCGCGATGCTTCCAAATGTCAATCGAATAGCTATTGATAAATAAATTATCTAAGACTATGTCCACATCAAAAAAGTTAAGCCTTTTTTAACTGAAATTACTTCTGTCAACTTACAAAGGCATAGTAGGTAGAAAATATTGAAAGGCACACTACACACTAATAGTGGGTTGCCTGGAAGAGGTCGCTTATTAGCGATAAGGCCGCCCGTTGCTCTTATATGTATTAACATCTTCTACTTCTACTGTTTAAGGGCAATAAAGTTTGAACAAATAAATAAAAACAATCAACCTAGGCAATGTGCGAATGTCGCTCGGTGTCAATGTTTACAAAGCCGTAAATGTTTCTCGCTAAGCCTATTTATTAAATATTGATGTTAATATTTTGCATTTTCATTAATTTCCTAATGGTCTATAACATTCCAGCTAGGCACAAAAATATATATGTCACTTATGTAATAATGACTTAATATATATAAATATACAAGTACCTTAACTGAAATGTCAGTATCCTCTTAGAAAAGCCAAGTTGAATGTTAAATCGATTAGAGTTTCAATATAAATATTATCATAATGTTATGAATAAACTGATCCTCAGCCCTTGTTTAAATTGTGTCGCCAGTGCTTATAATAGCAAGAAGTTGTGGTGAAATTAATATGTTTCAAAACATGCAAACAATTAGCGATCCTGTCAACGTTACAGTATGCCACACCTGTGACGCATTAGTCCCACGTACGCCCCACAAATTAGGGGTCATGTGCCCCAATTGAGTTTTTAGAAAACATATTGACAGCGATGCTTTTAGTTAAAAGTGGGGCACAGGGCCCAATCGAATGTTGTGGTTTTCTTTATGTTTTATGTTACTTCTCAGGCCGGTTTATTTTGGAATCCTCGTAGAGAGAAAATTATTGATATAGACAAGTGATCATTGATATGATATGTGGAAAAGATATTTATTATACAAAAACGTATACCCAAGATTTTTGTGTCTTACAATTAATATAGATATATGTATGAATTTAAACATTGCTTCATTCTTCCAATCGAGTAATTATCTCCTGTACAGTAGGTACAGTGAAAATAAACAAATATTTAAGTGACAACTTTTACTAGGTAAAAAGATTCAGAACACTAACGGAATTGAGGGTATGACTTCCACTGTACGTTTAATTACGCTTACTTTACGAGATTCAAAATTAATGTCAAATGTAAATGTCAATTTTTATTATATTTTAAAAATCGAATTTGAAATTTCGTTTAGCGTCAACTGTCAGGTTTATATAAAGTGCACTTTTAGAAGAGATTAATTTCATCTGCGGTTATTTTTCAGGGGCACAAATCTCGAGCAAGCGAACATTTTAAATCTCTACAATTCAAGTCACTTCCGAGATTTATTCATAACTACTCACTGAGGTAGAGTTATAATAAATTGAGGTCTATATTTTTTGCGTTTCAAAATTCATAAACACTCATAAACATTATAGTTGACGCAAATTTTTGACGGTTTTTTTTCTTTATATCTTTATATTTGTTCTAACATAAATTGTACATCGCAAAAACAATTACATTCCAGTGATTTTTATTTTTACGTGACGACCCTGTCGTAAATAATACAATTCACTTGAATGAAACGAGCAATAAAAATGGTCAATATTTTATACTTATTTATCTGACACTAAGAAGTTGAGACCCCAGAGGAAGCTAAAGGCTACGTAAGCTAATTATTATCCCAACCTTACATATGGAAGAGGAGGCAAACGAGCAGGCAGTCACTTCGAGTTATGTGCCATCCGCCGCCCATTGACACCTGCAACGCCAGGAGGCTTACAAGTGAGTAGCGGCTTAGGACGCTCTTTTTTTGATGGTCCCCAAGTCGTAGTGGATTGGGAATACCAGCGCTGGCAATTGGTTCGGCAGAAACTGCCTAAACTGCAGGTACTAATCCGAACAATTCATCAGGGCACTTCCCATGATAAATGCAGAAGAAGATGCAGAGGGAACCTACATCTCTACGCAGAGCCAAAGGATCAAGCCGATTGGAAAGGATGGGGTCGTCGACGATACGAGCCGCTTTGCGTTGGATGCGATCAAATGCAAGGACCTGGTATTGGGGTGCCCCTGCCCAGAGATGGGAACAGTACTCCGAATTTAAGCTTTATAGAGTTGCAAGCGATGGCCCGATGTGAAATACTAACGCGCCCTGCTGAGCACACCAAGCTTCTTGGCTAACTTAGCCTTGCCTTCCAAATGATTGCAGAACTGGACATCACTCGATATATCGCCACCAAGAATTCCAATACTGGCTGAGGCTTTAAGAGGAAATAGCCATTACCACTATTTAGAATATACAACAAAATCGCAATTATAAATGGTATAATGAAAATCGACAATTTATATGACCAATTTATTAGTAAGTATACCCAAGATTATCCCAAAAAATACCTTTTTAATTCCCAGGTGTTAAGGCAAAGGTTTGGAGGTAGGCTGAGGCATAACAATAAATGATATTTTAATATACACGTGGGGTTGTGCGAAATATACAAATATAATTTGGTCCTTAAAAATCAATCTTACTGCGTAGAATTTATAAATAATACGAGAAAAAGAAAGAGCAATATATGCAGTTGCAATTAAAATTAAAGGAACGATTGAGGGAAGGGTTGAAGTTCACAGGTTTGAAGAAAACATTTTTACAACTTTGTACAAAGGATGAACTTATATTCCGAGTCACTATATTATAAAGACACTGGAATAAGAGCACATTCGCGATAGTCGACTTAAAGTCCTTAACTTAACTCGATGTGGCAGAGGCTGTGTACAGTGATTCTCCGTCGTATTCTGCAGCTTCACTTTATTCCTTATAGTAACCAATTTATATATATAAGCCGTTGTCATTCTATATTTTTTTAATTAAGAAATCGCGCGATGATCGTTTGATTATCATTATTACTAATATTTTTTGCTAAAATAAACATTGATATTGTAAATGACATAAGCTGTATGTGCCTAGTGTGGACAGTGAAGTTTCCACGAAGATTGAACGCAACCAAGCCAACAGTTTAGATTAGAAAAGTTGTGGCCGCGAGCGGGCGGGCGACAAATTGCTTTACTAATACAACAGATTTTGGGATTCTCCGCAAAAATCTGACAAAAACTCTCACATTCGCGCGAACAGTTATCCCACTTATGAGGGAATAAGTTTTATTTTCCCGTTTTTATATCCGCAAAGTTTGCCATTTAATCAGGGTTAATGTTCTATGAACTTTTCACTAATGACTTTATGAAAAGTGTTATGTAATAAGTTTGAATTTTATCTTATTTTTTAAAAGCCGGAATATTGAGAAATCTTAGTACTTAGTATACTACCTAGTACCTACCTATATTATACTTAGTCTTGCCATAAATATTGTTATAAAGAAAAGCACGATTTTTTTTTTATACGTAACATTTATTCCTTTCATAGTGAGTTAGTTTAATACATCAATATATAACTATTAAAAATATACAATGTTTATTCGAAGTGGTCTCCATTGGCTGCAATACAGTCTTTTAAACGTTGAGGCCAGTTATCAATAGCAGCACGAACTCTTTCTAGAGGAAAATTCTTCACTGCCAACCGAATGGATTGTTTTAGGGACTCCAAATTATCATGGCGTTTAGAGCAAGCCTTACTCTCTAAAACTGACCATAAATCATAATCCAATGGATTTAGGTCAGGACTTGACGACGGCCAGTTTTCAGTGCTGATAAAGTCCGGAACGTTAGTTTTCAACCAAGATTGGGTGGATCGAGCTCTATGACCCGGTGCCGAGTCTTGTTGAAAGCACCATTCTTTGTTATTGAACATGGTGTTAGTTAAAGGCTTAACTACCGTCTCAAGAATGGTATTTTGATAAACTTGTGCCGACGTTTTAATACCTTTTTCACAAAAATATGGCTCAGTCACCCCTTCATAGCTAACACCCCACCAAACCATCACTGAAGTGGGATAATGCCCACGTTGTACTCTGTTTACTAATTGCGAAGCTTCTTTAGAGCTTCCAGCATAAATACGGTCATTTTGTTTATTAAAATACTGCTCAATTGTAAAAATTTTCTCATCCGTAAACAAAATTTTTTTGTGACCTCCCTTTGCGTACCGCTTAAGTAGTTGTTTGGATTTTACCACCCTATTCTTCTTTAAATTATCAGTTAAGAAGTGACCAGTACGTCTCTTATAGGCTGAAAGTCCTAAATCATCTTTTAATATACGCGACATGGTTCTAGGAGCTATCTTCATCTCCCGAGATAAAATCTTTTGCTTACGGACAGGATTTCGTCGAATTCTTTCCCTAACTGCTTTAATCACCTTTTTCACACGAACGGTACGTGGACGGCCAGATCTTTTTCTGTCACAAACAGAGGAGGTATCATTGTACCTATCAATAGCCCGGTAAACAAACATTTGACTAATACCAAGCGGGTGGAGGGTTTTAAAAATTGCACTTTTCTCCATACCTACTTTATGTAAGGCAATCACAGCGATTCGGTTCTCTTTATCACCCCACTCCATTTTAATATAACAAAATATTTAACAATATAATGGCGCGAAAATAAGAAAACACATCAAGCAATCATATAAAAATGACAGATTCCAAATTCAAACGTAATATTTTCTTTTTTTGAATAGTAACAGTATTTATGGCCAGACTAAGTATAATATAGTAATGACTAAAATACTATATGTTTCAAAAAGAAAAAAAGGAAAAAAGCAGTTTCTACATTTTACATCAAGTATTTAAAAATGGAACAAATATTGTATTAATAAAGAGTTTGCATATTCACGCTTAAATTCCTACGACCAGGAATGAAGTTTTTTATTTTATATATAGTTGAAATAATACACAGATAATACATATTTTTATATACCACAGATAATTTATTAGGTAAAGTAAAAAACACATTCTAATTAATTGCATGCAACCGACAAAGGAAAGCTATTATGACAATGACAAGTCAAGTAGATGTTAAGTGGGCCAAGTCATTAACGTTTTAAAGATAAAAGAGATGCTCGACAACGATACGAAGTCACTATCTGCCTTTTAGAACTAAGGGTACTAGACAGAAATCATTAAAACTTTTTGCTGGAACTTATTGTGATATACATTTAACGATTATATACAATATATATGAGTATGAGCAGTGGCCGTACTCTATATAAGCCAAAAAGCTCGGTTTGCACCGATTATAACAATAAACAAAACTTTCTTTTGTCTTTTAACTTTTAATATCTTTATTTTTACCTATTGCGTTGTTGTAGGTATTTGTCATGTATGTGTGTGCTAATAAACGTGTTTTCGTTCTTTCTTTTTTTAGGCTTCATTGGTAGTACCGCTTTGTATGAGTTTATTTACTGAACAAAGATTTTTACCGCACTCACGAGATCACAGCCACCAGAATCTATGGGCGGCGACTTCACCTTTATTGTTCCTTTGCCCCACCGATAAAATGACGTTTTATTCAATCATTAACATTATCATCACCTACTTTTTTAGAAATTGAATTTTTAAATTACATTTGAATTCGTCCTTAATTTTTTCTTACATGTTATATTATGACCCGGTTGGTTCCGGATACAATGACGGACTGCTAAATATTATCCCAGGTTCGATTTCCGGTACAGTCAAAATGTGTTTTTTATTTGTTGGGGGGTTTGGATGTTACAATATGTAGTTTATCCGTTGTGTTAGCCCCCATAAACAAGCGTTGAATAAGGTAAAACTAGTATTATGATTGCTTATGACCCCTATAGCTATTGCTCATAAATTGGGTTATAAACCATAGGCAAAGATTAAATATACTCTCTAGACTGTTCCCAACCTGAAATAACCTTATCATTTTTATGAGAAAATTCTCATTTAAAATTCAAAATTCTACTAAAGCTCAAATGGATGAACCTTGAACAATGGACGTCAAATTATAAAACTAGTAGGCAATTCGCACAATGAGTTGAGTATTTTCAAACTCACGAATGCTAAATGAGTATCTCCACATAATTTCAAAATGATATCCGAATAATACCTTGCTAAATAATGTTCATATTTTTGGGAAATTATTCCTTATTACGTAACGCATATTGTGTATTATGGTGTGATTGTTTTCCAATTCTCATCATCTGGAAAGATGGGTACGGAGTGTTTTTCACGGTCTCATTATATGACGATTCATATTCTAGGCACAAGTAGAACTGGGCTAACAACGCTTCTAATTCACTCAGTTGTATGAACTTGACAATCTTGACATGTGTATATAAGAAATAATTACGCGTTTATATTGTATAAACTTTGCTACCAACAAACTGTAATAAACGAAGTAGCTTTAATATACAATAAATTGATACGATTTTATAGAGAAGCAATAGCCTTCTGTGTTAATTGACAATTTTTGTGCAGCATTGCAATTGCAATTATAAAAAATTCTGTTCATGTACCCAATAATACGGTATAGTTTTAAAATATGATTTTGTATCTATAAATAAAAAAAAATGACTGCCAGCTCACAAATCGAGGGCGTAGAGCGTATGTAGTTTTATCCTGAATCAAATCAAAATATTGTATCGTTTGATCCTATAAAAGTTTTTATGCATGGAATGAGCTCGCAGTCTGGATACTCATAGTCAAAGACGTAATTTGCATTACAGATATTCAGTATCGTTACTTTTTCAGTGTATCGCTTTGTGCAGTTTCTCACTGAACAATAGCTATTTCACTCGTTTGCCGATAACGCTCTGAATAGAAATGTTAAACTGCAGTTATAATGTATTACTATTGTTATATAATGGCTTGATATTTTTTATATTATTTTTAATAAAACTTGAAAAGATTGGTTATAATATCTGTGTTGCATTAAAATTAATTAATTACTCTTATTCACTCAGTCTTGCACTGTTTAACTATAGAACGTGAAAAGAAATAAGTCCAAACAGTGCATTTAAACTTTTTTATAAAAACTATACGAAGTTTAATACAGAAGTTCTGCATTAGTACCTCGTCATGTACATAATAATAGATCATTTATTTGTATATAAACACAGGGTGAATATGTAACGTGTGGAAGTAATTTGTATTGATATAACCTGATAGGAATCTCATTTATCGAAAGATTAATTATTTCCTTGGATAACGGACGAATCTAGAATACGTTTATTTATTATATAACAAAGATTTATTCCTTAGGAATTAATTGTTTTTGATAATATTTGGTGAAAATATACTTTTAGTATAGTCACAATAACTATAATTGACCAGAAAATGACAAACCACAGTGAGTTTCTTCTGGCTTCTTCTCAGCCAGTTTCTCAACAGCGAGAGTTTAACCAAGATAAACTTTTATTGAGGTTCAAAAGTGTTCAAATAAATATTTTTTGAAGTTGAAATTATAATAGTGTTATATAATGCACTGCCGTTAAGTGGTAACGACGTGTTCAGTTAAAAACGGTTACCATGGTTACTACTAATCTGAAGGCCACAGCTTAACATCACATATTTTTATTACTATGTTATATCTTACTATGATATATCGTGAATTAAACACTCGACTTGTATTGGCCAACACGGCTTCTTTTAAATAATCTTGCAAAATATACAATCGTATAAATCAATTCAGACTCTTGTATTTCAATTGCCAATATTTATTATAATGAGTAAAACTTTCATGTTCTTAAGCTGTTATAAAAAATGACAGTCAAGAGACGTCGAAGGTTTTCCATTTAAAATTTGATTTATTTTTCATTTGTTACAGGAATGGCTTAGTTTATTAAGCTGGTAGTCGGAATGGTTTTTGTATTACAGTTTTGTACAATTAATTTATATCTTTTATATGTATTATGTAGGTTGCCTGGAAGAGATCGCTTCTTAATGATACACGTATAACGTACTCTTATATGTACTAACATGTAATAACATTATCTACATCTACTGTTTAAGCGCAATACAGAGTGAATAAATAAATATTTAAAAAAAATTCGACCCTAAAATATATAATGTGTTATTATGAAGATATTATTTAATAAAAATATCGCGATCGACGATGATGGAAATAGCAATTTTTCTTAAACGATATATAATTATTTGTCTGTATATGAAAAGAAAATAATGTCTTTAAAAACAGATTACATGGCTAAGCACGTTTATAATTAACTTTCGGATGGGTTTTGGATAAATTAGTTTGTATACTAATAAACACACCATAGTTTTTAAACTTGTTTACAATTGGGGAGATGGCGAGACCACAGAGCTTCACTTCAGTCATGTATGTCATAATATTAAGTCATAATATTAAATCATGATTTTCTCAATTGTGTTCGATTCGTACTAGCATAAAGACTTTTTATTATTAACTATTTAGCACTTATATTTCTCATTACATCATTATATATTATGCTTAATTATCTATTGTCAGGATTATAATACATATATAATTTGCAATATCAACCAAAACACAGTAATCATTGTGATAACATATATTTTTAATAAAATATGTTTATAATAAAAATATGTTATATATGTTTAATAATATAAAAATACAATCAAGGAATAACAGTTACGTTTATCTCGTTTGCCAATCGGACCCAGAATGGCCACTTACCACCGAAATAACAAAAGCTATCGAACGTTATTCAAAAATGCTTCTAATCAATTCATTTCACCAAAAAGAGGTTCTAATTTATTTATTTCACAAAAGAGGTTTTAACAAATTCATGTATAATCACATTTAAAAATAATATTATACACGAAATGTTTTACTATGTTACATCAGTATATTAATATCGTTTATATTAATATGACATGCGCATCTCTGTAACTTGTAAAAATATGTATGCTTCCTTTAAGAGGTTTTGTGATAGCTCTCAATCTAGTTAAGTTTATGTCAACGGGAGAAAAAGATTTGGAATGAAACAATATATGCACACAGTAATATCCTAAATCACAATGTATGTTTTTATACCCAGTAAAAATGCACAAAGTATAGTGGTTATTATAAATTTATAATTAGTATATAAAATTCTCATCTTGACCCCCTGTAAGTTATATCACGGAATCCTGAAAAATATCGTAACATTTTTATCGCACTCATTATAGATTCCACTTATCGAGTCTCTTATAAATACTATCACCGGTACCTATTGCATAATTCGTATTTTTTTGTTGCAAAAAGTAAACATGAAGGTTTTAGTTTTTGCTAGTCTTTTGGGTATGTAATAGAAAATTATTAATAAACAATTATTTATTTCGTCATAGAAATGAGGGTTTAAGGTTACTGATTATTCGTGTAACTCTAAACAAACAAAACCATACAATGTACCATAACTTATAAAATCTTGGCCGCAGTTATATAATGGGTTATAAAGAATTTTTCTTATTTGGCAAGTAGATTATCCACTATCGGTGCCTGACATACAGACATTTTTGGGTTTAAGGCATACAGCTTTTCTTACAATACTCATTTACCATATATTTAAAATCATGTGATACATGTTGCAATTTAGAGAAAATCCAGTGACTAAATCACAATACCTAATTATGTTGTCAACATATATTAGTATAGCAAAAGCATTTCGTACGAACATATTCCAACATTAAATATAAGAAAAAATGGGATACCCCGTACCTTGAATTTTATTTTTCCGTGACGTTGCTGCTTATAAACTCCAGTGTATGCCTCGGCGACGACGGAGAGGGAATTATATCCGCGCTACATACAATTCCCTGGTGGGGACGGTGAGATGCACCAAGTTGATTTAGAAGCCCAGCCTGATGTGGAGTTTTTGAGTGAAATACAAAGGAATGCAGCGAATAATCAATACCTCTTATTCACACGGTATAGACTTTGTGCAATTTGAAAATAGAATAAAATTCGATGTGAAATTGACGATCTCAAAGGAGGCTCAATCGATGTCGTATTTTTACATAGAAATTTGTTAGAAAATGCTAAAGCTTCGAAACATGTTTCACAAATTTGATGCTATTATCCCTACCTCTCGCAAAGGTTCGAGTCGAAAAGCTATAAATTAATATGTTGTATGCCGGTCGATACACAGGATTGATTGTTATAATAAAGTGTTTTATTACATAATAGTGAAAACACTTACAGCCCGACCAGACCCTATTGTATAGTTGTTTAACTCTTTATATATGATGTGAATCAAAATAACCATTACATTAGTATGTTATGGTTATTATATCTATATCTATTATACTTTATATCAATGGGCGCGAGTGGAATTCTAAAACAAAGTAGAAAAATAAACATGCACGTCTTATTATGCCTGTAAAGGCGGATCATACATTGTTTGCCTTGGTTATTTATGAGTCGGTCAAGTATTCTTGTCAGTGGCGTTACTCAATATTGGCAAGCTAAACTCTGCATCAATTAGCTTAACGTTTAAGTAGATATTTAAATAAATCATTAGCTTCCGCTTTATTTTCCAGGCGTAATCGTAGAAACTCCCAGAGATTACGTATTAACGACGCCAATTCCATAAGAAACTCGAACTACAATGTGCAACACCCCACAATTGTGTCTGTCCATGGATGGCTCAGCAACCAAAATACGCAGAATAACCCAACAATTCGTGATGGTACTGTATAATATGATACATAAAACCTTATTGTTATTTTGCTTCGAAAATATTTTAATACTCTCTTAATATGCATTATTAATATTGAATGTGACGAGACCGAAACCGTTTTTGTCTACGACCGCCATCCCCTACATGAAACATAATCATTTTGTGTAAAGAAATCCAATGTCCTATTATCGAATATTTAAATAAATTCAAATTTTATAAAAATCAGTGCTGTTGTGGTTGAAAACATCAGATAGACTTTCTGTTATTTAATATGAATGAAGATATCGTTTAATCGTAATTAATTAATCGATCGATACGATGTAACATTAATCATCTGTTAATAACAAAGATTATAAAATCATTCGTTACCTCATCAAATATCTAGATTTATGACGATCACTAATATATCAATATGGTTCTATCGCCTTGATATAACCATACATTTTTTTTGATAAAAAGGTTAATTTTGACCGGCGAACGGAGTTTCACGTTTATCAATTATAATAATCATCAATTATAGTAATCATATATTTTTACAGCTTTCCTCGATAAAGGTGAATACAATCTTATTGTATTGGACTGGAGCAGGTTAGCCATGCGTGATTATGCAACCGCAGCGGCTGGTGTACCAGATATAGGTCGGGGTTTGGGCCAATTCTTGAATTTTCTTCACCAAACCACCGGAGCTCCATTTGAAAGGATGCACCTTGTCGGTTTTAGTCTTGGTGCACACGTTGTTGGAAATGCAGGCAGAGAACTAAGAGGACGTGTTGCCAGAATCACAGGTAAGATTAGTTTTTTTTATTATAAAAATAAAGATGACGACATAATTTACACACGCCCCAAGGATATGAGATATTAATAATGTATGGATATATAGACGCTCTATGTTATTCAACTAAGGTACACATAGTTAGGTGTTATATTATGACTATCGACTGCCGTCGACATCTCAAAGGACAATAGTGGAGGAGTCCAAAGGTGGACCGGTTTGAATGGCTGATTATGATGATGGGATATAGCTAAGTAACTTATAGTCAAAATAGATTGATCTTCGTGATACAGGGCATATATTTTGTTCGAAAAACCCATTCAATTTCAAAATTTTAAACAAAATTAATAAAATAAAATAACAGGTTCTTATTACACAATTGTATTTTGTGCAACACTAAGAGAATGGTTTTATGCAACAACAGTTTTTATCAGTGGCTAATACATGACCATAGGTTTAGATCCAGCTGGACCGTTATGGAACCTCAACAGAAATCGACTGAGTCCCTCCGACGGTGTCTATGTTGAGGCTATTCACACCGATGGTGGGTATACAGTTGAAGGCCTTGGCATTGGTAGGGCTGTCGCCGATGCAGACTTCTTCCCCAATGGAGGTATAAGACAGCCCGGTTGTCTTACCAATTTGTGTAACCATAATCGTGCCTGGCAGTTATTCGCTGCTACAGTATCGAGGAATCATTTGGAGGGTAGATTGTGCTCATCTATGACTCAAGTTAGTTTGAACAGTTGCCGTGGAGCAAGGTTACATATGGGCAACGATGTTATAAACAAAAGGGGGTGAGTGTATATAATTATTTTAATAATTATGATATATAAAAATATATGTACGTAAAAAACACCCTATATAACACATATATATTTCTTGTGTAATGTAAGGTACTAGGTATCTTAGATACAGACTCGACCCAGTTCAGTTGCTAATACATAAGTATAAATATAGATACATAGATTTATATCAATCCATTTACAACTAAGATAAGCATACGTTTGTGTTGTATAATTTCTGTAAAATCTTAAAAACTGCATGTTTTTTAACTATATATTAATTATTTTCCAGAACTGGAATATATAGACTGGACACTAGATCCAGCTTTCCTTATTAAATATGACTGCGATGAAAAATATCTGAAGCTTATTATGATTGTTGGTATATCATAATCATATATAGTATATCTCTTTTTATATATAATGTATCTTACATTTGGGATAAAAAATTAAGCACTTGTTATTGTTTTGGTCATGCATTAAAATATAATATAATTTTGGTTTTTCAGTTTTCTGTGTATTACTAACTTACTAACTGACTTGTCTATCAAGCAAAAGTGTACAAAAAGTTCCTTAGTGAATTTTTCCTATAATAATCGAACATAACCTTTACATATTATATATAGTAGTTCTATAAACGTAAGTTAAACATGTTCATTCCCATTTAGCCTGGTGATTTGTAGACAGTTTTAAGTATTGTAAAATAAGACCAGGATGTACTGATTATCTGAAAGTAATCATTTGAAATTAAAAATCCATTGAAGGGATTATAGGTCTCATATATTATTTGATGATTAATTAGAGTAAGCAAAGTAAAGTCTAGTAAAGTCTATGTGTAAGTCTTCTATTGGATATATACGGAATTTATTTTAATCGTTACTAAAAAACTAACTAACTAATAATAATTTAACTAGTCTGTGCGGGTGATAAGGGCTTTAAGTATATGAATGTTGACATTTAATTACCTTGGTAAAACTCTCATATGAGATAATTGAAAACTTGTAAGCGGTTAACGTCTGCGCTTTATTGGCCCTGAAATGTTTGAGTTGTTTCAATTATCCGCCTTAGTTCAGTCTGGTTGTTTTTTTTCGATTTGAAAAAACACAATTACTATTCGGCTTACATTTCTAGTATTATTTACAAATGGGGTTTTTTTTAAACTTTGCAAACGTCATTCATAGTTGTATTCAATCAAGAATTAAATACAATAAATGAAAAAAAAATACATTTAAAAAACTAGTATAAATATGATTAAGGATTACTTGTATGCGTTTATTATTATACATTATCTACAGCATTTCAGTATTACCTTAGCATTATCAACATAATAATCTTTTTTGATTTTACATCCATCGCATACCATTCGCTCTCAAAGGCTGCGTCACTGATTTTTCTGCTCTACGGAAAACAAAATTATTATTTAATAAAAGCTTAATAATTTATATTATATTTTATTTTATTTACTTAATATTAATATTATATTACAGTAATTAAATACCACACATGCAATAATAAATAGTACATTCATATTACATACGGAAAACAATATATTCGATATAGTTTAAACGACATTCAGACTGATGCTAACTCATGATTGGTACCTCTATAATCAAGTTCTCTCCATAAACGCTTATCATCAATATTTGAAGAATTACAGACATTAAAAACAACACCACACCAGGTATTTGTGTCCATTTGCCCATCTGTAACGACACAATCGTAATATCTATTGCTTAAAACAAATTTTCAATCTGCTAATCAGGTAGGGCTTAATTTTATTTAAATTAACCACAGAGGAGAAAAAAAATAGTCTAAAGCTTGCGTGTGTTTTATAATTAACAATACATAGAATTGTACACGATGAATAGCTTGAGACGCGGATTTGAAACTATAGGAAACACGAATTGTATCGAGAGCTTTGGGGGTGTTAAAAAAAATATCGCCTATGTAGCTCTGTAACTATGCAATAATATTGATATCTGTTTGACGCAGCGACAATTGGTGAGATATTCTAGTGAGATTATTATTCTTGATATAACTTTACACAAATCATTAATGCTTCAAACTTTTTACGTACCGTTAAATTGAATCCAAGTGCACAAATTTCAATAGAACCAATCAAAACGTTGAACAGATTCGGACCCGAAAAAATGTCTTCTAACTCCTGAGATAATCTGCAAATAAAAATACGAGTTATAATTTAGAGGCTTTTTTTCATCGCCGATTGTAACGGGACCTAAATGAAACCTTTGATAGTACTTAAGTGAAAGTTCGTTATACTTAAATGAAGTTAATTTTTCGGAATTTATAAGTTTATGATATTTTACTTACTTTAAAATATATTGGTGTTTCTTTACAATATCCTTTAATAAATGAGCTGAGGTTGCTTTTAAATCTCTTATTTCCTGACTGAGTATTGTAAAATGACTGCATACATGCGTTGTCATTATAAAGTACAACGCGTCGACTGTTGTAAAGTATAGTACACATATGAACCCTGAAAGAATACAAAATTCTTCTACCTTTAAAATACAATACGAGACAAAATATCTTATTATAATATCATAATTAGTTATCGATAATTTATTTTAAAATAATATAAATTAGTTGTAACAACATCAATACAATCAATGTATTTAATAGTCATATTATGTTTAAAGTCATCTTAATGTTGACAAGTAATATGTATGAAATTTAGATAAGTCAATTAAACTTAAACACCTAAATAAATTTAAATAGTTTGGTCCTTGTTGCAGAGTACCCATAATACTGGCGGTAGTACTTCGCTGTATTGCGATACTTATAATTTGAGCGAGAAAAGCGCCAATCTTTGGGTTACCGGTACTCACTACGATACACTTGTACCGCAAGTCTCTACGCTAATAGAAAACAATCAAAGTTAGAGAAAAGACTCTTGTACTTTGACCTTTTGTTTTTCTGCTAAAACCATATAAATGCTTTTTACTCACCATTAGATATCGAATGCAGATAAACAATGAACCATTTGCCCCAAGTATCGATCGAGAATGGAACCACAATTGCGTACGGCAAAATGAATACGACTTTATTTTTTTTCATATAAATATATGAAATAAAAAAAATCGTTGAAAAATTATAAACGCTGATAAGTATTGCGTTGAGAATAAAAAAATATTTGGTTAAGTATTTGAGAAATATAAAATTCGGTTTGACAAGGGACACCTTTCTCTCGTCTCTTACAATGTCGTCGTATAATATTTTAAGACTTTTCGCTAGTTTGGTTACTTTCGATCTCTTTATACCAATTAAAATAATTTTTATTATTGACAATACACCGATGCAAATGCACGGTGTTAGTTGGGTTAGGTCAAGGAAATTTTCATTGGAAAATTTCGAAATAAAGTATAACCCTTCTTGGATAATCATTACGCTAATCAAAAGTATCATAATATAATATCGTAATTTTACATTTTCCTCAAAAGGTATACCGATAAACCAAAAATTTTGGTTAATTTGCTTGAAAATTTCTTCATATCCCGGTATGTCCATCGTCTACGACAACATGCTACTTTTTAGCTCACAAGTATTCATAAAATATTTGAGTTAAGTGTCACACTTAAATAGTTTAAAACGCTTAGGGTTGTCACTTATTTATAACCGACTTATTTTTTATATATTTATTTTATTGTGTAAGATCCATATTAAGATAATCTTTATAAGCTCCCAGTCTTGTCCACAGATATCTTTATAAATACCATGATGATCTGGATTTTGGGCGAATAGTCGAAATTTCATCAAAATTAGTTGAATGTTCTGCAATGGTTTTAGCACATTTGTTTGTTTATTATTAATGACAAATAGATTAAGACGTTAATTGCTTCACTGTGTTTGGTTTTCCCGCATAGTACCTTCACATTTGAATAAAACAGATTTAAAACGCGACATAAGTTATCTGTCAACTTGACATGGCAGTCACCCTTTTTTTTCTTTTTTTTTCCGAGGTGGAAATGCATTTCCGCATTCCCTGGTCCAAAAGGATAAGGGATATGTGGGACTCAACCCACGCTGGTGTCTCTGCTCTTCAGAGACGAGGTGGGCAATACCCACTAAAACACGTCGGGTAAACCTACAAGACCACATTGAAAGGGCCCTGGGGTCGCTTTCGCACTCAACCAGGCACCCAGCGGCTGCTAATGTAGTTGTCTACATCGGAAGAAGGTTAGCATACCTTCTCCTACGCTCTCCATGTCTCCCAACCCGCAGTGAATTTGTGGTGGAACGCTCTCTCTCCCGTTCCGCCGCCTCCTTCAATAAAATAACCGTCTCGCAGAAGGATGCCACTGCACTCCACTCCTCCTCACTACTGAGCATCTTTTGGATAACAACAGGCATGTTGAGGTTGTTGCCCACCACACAACATAAATCACTCCGGAGTCGTGACCACCGTGGGCACTCCTCTAGTGTATGCTGCGCTGTGTCGATTTCAGCTCCGCATTCCAAACAACTCGGTGTAGGCTCCCGCTTAACTATTTTGTTCAGGTATTTCCCAAAACAACCATGTCCCGTCAGAATCTGAACCATTCGAAACGTGAGAGCACCACTTTTCCTATCCGCTCAGTCCTTAAGTACCGGACGAATTGCTCCACCGCTAATGGTTCAGTGACATGGCAGTCAGTCACCCACTGAGGACGATTACTTATTAAAATAAATTTCTTAAATATCTGTTAAAGCTTCAAAAACTATTCAACGGTTATGGAATTATATAACACATTCTTTCTTATAAAATTCCACACAGTAAAATTATATATATACAACGTACACAAAAACTTTTACGATCCTAAGTTATATACAATAATGCTTTAGAAACTTATTCTTAGTTGTACAGCTTCCTACTTACATGTTTTATCTGAGCGTGTACTACAATTTTCCTTATTACCCCTGACCCGGTACTTAATTTGACTTTATGGTGACTGCAGCCTACATTGTGACAGACGTTTGTATTTTTTAGAAGGACAAGTAACTTAGTAATTAAAAGACCTCAATAGTAATTTTAGACTTACTACACTGGTACTGTTTAGTGGCAAGACCTGGTCTAGTGGCAAAGGAACAGTAGATTCAGTACGTTCCTAAACCAAGAGATGTATACTCAAAGTCAGAGCACAGTGCCATCTTTGGCGAGAAACTGACTTACTTTTTTGGACGCGTGTTTTGGTCTCTTGCAAAAAACTATCCATGGACTTTTTCATTCGTTTGCGTAATTCTTGGATGACCATGGTAAAACCACAACTATCTATCAACTATATATATAGGCCAACTAAAATGCCGGTAATGAAAATAAAAAAAAATAATATTATACTTATAATATTTTATATTATATAATATATCAAGCGTTTTACTATTTATATATTTTATAAAAACAATCCAATCTAAGTGATTTGAATTATTTCATTAAAAAAAATAAAAATTGTAAAATTTAAATCCAACTTCTAAGCCCCTGACTTTGCCAAGTAGTTACAGAATTAATTTTCTATTCAAAAATGATTTGTAGTAGAGGTGTTAACATTATATTATTCCTTTTGATGCTGTCTGTACATTTCAATTGTCGGTTTGATGTTTTAGGTGCCAAACTGAATATTCAAATGTCATTTGAAAAATCAATATAATTTTTAAATCAAAATAGATTTGTTTTAGGAAGTAAACGAGCAAGCGTTTTCAGTTTGTTCGTAGCAGTAAAGTACTAAACGCTCATGGACATTTGTAACGCTGGGTGCCTTAGAGTTATGTTGCCGGCCTTTAGTGCCTCTTTTCTTGAATTCGACAGCATTTAATATTATTATAAGCCAACTACTTCCTTAGCTTTGGTGTACTAATGATTATTTTAAACTAAAAAATAAAACTCAAACTCCATAATTTAATTATTTTTAGAATTTACCCTAAAATCACGTACAGCCGGTGCAAACGTCTGTTAAATGGATACAATAAAAAATACAAGCGGTGCGAGGAAACACACATATTAGAACTTTATTGTAGACCAATTAAACCTTAAATAAAATAAGGTAGATAATTGTTTGTTATGTTTGATTGTTGTTATTAGTAGCAATCAAAGATTTAAATGTACTGTGTAAAGGTATTGCGTGACAAACAAAGGTCGGTTGGCGGCCATATCCAGGCAACTATAAAGCAATAAGCGGAAATACAAATAGCCCACCATATCTTAAGAGAGAGGGATTATATGATATTTTAACGAAATTATTATAATAATTAAGTGTATTAAGTGGTAAGTAAATTAATCAATTTTCAGCTTAGTTTTGAAATTATTTTCAACAAATACTATATCATTTCATATAAGCTGTGATTTTACGTCGTAAGTCTTATCATACGTAATAACGACAAAACTAAACTGAAACTACGTTCATAATACGTAATGCCAGTCGAAAATAAACAAAAGTTGTACAAAAATGACAGGTAGACAATTTGACTTGTGAAAACGTGCACCGTCCAGGTGCCGAGTGTTTTAAACATAAACCAATTTTTTTTCATCAAGCCCTTTGTCGTGTCAAATTGCGAGCGGCTGGTTTTAGATGGCTAAAAGCAAAGGTCACGTTATTAAAAATTTCATTTCGAACATTACCCATCCGTCTGACGTTAAAAACACTGCAATATACTACTTTAACAATTAAAATATAATGTTTTACTCTTCCATAAAAGACAAACTTTATGAGCTATGGAATATTTTATTCAAGCATATAAATAGGCTGGAGCTAGGTTTTGTTTATGAGTTTTGATTGTACTTATAACATTTTAATTTGTATTTATTCATTTTATTGGAAGTCACAGGGTATAGAAACAGTGTACATTAAATGGGAAATAAATAAAATTGTGCTTAAAAATGATAACTTTTACGATGTCTAATTTAAATAAATATCAATAAAATAAAATTAATACGTGTTTACTGTGTAGCGTTTTTTTAGTTCGTTATAGTATTAGCAATTTCAATAAATAACTAAAACTAATCTACAAAATTTAACAACGAAATACTAACCAGATATTTAAATTATAATAAAGATTTGTTTTAGGTTAGATTAAGAATGATTTGAGTGTTCAATTTACCCTCAATATTCTAATAGTGTTCACTTATTCATAGTTAGGGGCCGAGTGTGATCATTTTTCATATTATATTAGATTCCCAGCGCAGTACCGCTAGTTCTGCCATGGAAGATGCATCATCTCATTACTCTATTCATGAGTAACTTAACTCAGGCACAACCTCACGATTGTAACATTTTTTTGTATTATAGCTCCCGTTTGACCAGGATACATTTATTCTTTATTTCTCTAATATATATTCTAAACATTTGTTTTAATTTTAGACTTATCTTTTTGGCAATGGAAATAATAATCTATTAAACAGCAATTGAGCATAGTTCGAAAATCAATCAGTACCAAGTAAAAAACATTTTGACAAAGTGTTATTGGATATAAAGTTAAATAAATGATAATTTAAAAGAAAAACTGGTCAATACATTTTAAAAACTAGAAAATAAAACAAATTATCCGACGCTCGCGAGTTATTTTGTTATATATAAAATAAAAGTATGTACTATTTTACAAATATATCAAAACCTGCTGACTCTTCGTTCGCCGTCTGGCAGTGTACCAGCGTCGTTTAAAAATATAATAAGTTGAAAATATAAGTAATGAATTCTTAGAACGAAGAAATATGCATTCGCAAGGTGTAAGGGCGGGATAATAGCGAGGATTTAATCGTCTGAGCAAACATACGAATGCAGATCCTCGCATTTTCTTTTAAAATATGAGATATACGAGTAAGTCGGGGCTTTGCTGGGGCGCCTTACCTCCTTCAGATATCTTGAATTTTATTCTTTAGTTGCTACGTGTGATTTTAGGTCGTTGGCACATTTTAAATTATAAAATTCTCCTCTCTTTGGTGTTACGAATAAATAACATTAGATGTATTTTTGATAATGACATTATTACCTACTTTAGACTAGGTTTTAATCATCTTAGATAACTCACACTGTACATCCTAAGAATAGTCTGCTTTAATCAATTTTATAAGACTTGTCTGGACCAGATCGCTTTCTTGTTTCCAGTTACGTTTATAATACGTATGAGTATTGTAATTCATATTGTGTAAAAATAGGTCATGTTTTTAAATGTAATGATTGGATCTCACGACCCGTGAGAGTCGCAAGCTCAACTCTGCTAACAATATTAAATATAAAGGCCAAATGTTTATTAGAATTGTCTGCCAAGTTCAAGCGCACAATCATATCATGATTTATAGAGAAATATTTGAATAAGTACTGCACCCAACGCCGTTATGACCAAACTTATTCGGTAATTCCGTTTGTACTGTGCATTTACTGTTGCAAATTTATTGCTTTAATTAGAGTCAAACATTGACTAAATAATTCAGTCTGTTTCGACGGACAATGTGATTGCTTTTATAGGTTTTATTGCTCACGTGCTCTGTAACGGTTAGATAATAAAATAAAAATTACAAGGTTTAAAGTATATTGTAGAACAAAGAATTTATACAAAACATTAAATGTTCTAATATTATGTAGTCAACTCTTATTAAATAGTGTGACAAAAATGCATAACATAAACAAGTCTTATTATGAATTACTAATTTACTACTATACAACATATAGGGAATAAGCAAAAAACTCCACCAATAATTATATAACATTTGTCAAAAATGGACTAACATTTTAAAACGTCGGAAGAGTTTATTTATTGCCTCATCAATCAATGAACCATCAATAAGAGCACGCAGATAATGTTTGCCGTCACAAACTGTAACTTAAGTTCTTTAAGGCAGTCATAGAATAAAAATGTATAATACATAGGATAACTTTTTCATATGTAATATTTGGTATTTATTAAGACAAGAACTCCACATTGTATCCCATTGAGGCTGGGATCGGCTTATAGCGCGATTATCTGCCGTGCAATATCAAGCTGGCTGGCATGTGGGTATTATGCAAATGACGTCGATAACGCAGCCTCCCAGATATCTAAGAAAATTAAAATAAGGCAGAATGTAAAGATGAAAAGGTTTTCATCTCGGGAAAGTTGATGAGAAAATGGGACCTATGACACATAAATTATAATTTCTCTTATATTCAGTTTCATTTTATATTTAAGATAAGTAGAAGTGACTTGATTAAATTTTACAACAACCATTGGCAGGTGAGTGGGTTCAGAAGCGGTAAGTTAGGGTATTTATTCTAGGCCTTAACGTGCTTAAACACAACGAACTCAGCATAAGTTACTTAAAGCTTTAAATATTTCTTTTGTTTTTCTCCTTTTGGAATCTATGTGTTTAATATGTTTACAATATAATATGTTTATTACTAAAGCAATAAGTGATGAGGAGTAGAATTTAAGCATTACCAATAATATTTTTACAAAAACGTGGTAATTACCAATTTTACGTGAATAACATCAGTCTTTGGATTTAATATAATAGTGGTTTAATTCAGTTAGTATTCATAAAACGGGCATGAAATGCTACTCCGCCCGGGGAATTGGTACACCAGTCGATAGACACTGTATAAAACGACAATTGCGTTGTAAAACTTCTAGCCTACAGGGAGAAAACACAATAGGGCACAGAATTCTGATTGCAACCACATACAGAATTCAATTTTGAACATAACTTTATTCACGCGGCTTCGGGGAACTTTAGTCGGAACTTAAATCGAATAAACGTCCACACTGAAACTAGCCTGCGTGAGACCGCAGACAACAGGAAACGCTAAATTTCACACACTATTTATTTTACGACTCACTACGCCAACCAATTATTATGGAGTTCGAATGTCACGTATTTTCGGTCAATTTACTAATACTTAAACAATAGTCGAATTGGTATTGCAAACATTATGATACAAATAAACCATTTTCATATTATACAGTATCCGTTATATAAAATAAATACTGAGTGTCCGTGGCGTCATTTTGGCAGATCTATAAAAAATATTTTGTGAAGGTTTACCACCTTACTCTACGTCTATCGAGTTACAATTATTACGTATTGGTTTCAGTAAGATATGATTATGTCACAGATAATATTTTTGGTTATACTGTGATATTAAGTGGTTATTTGGCTATCACTATGTATTGAGCGTTGAATGGATCAGTTTATACATTAATATATATCAGAACGATAGATTGATGAGTTAGGGAAAGGTTGCAAAGGTCAGATGAACGATCATTGTATAGGAGCTTTGAAGGGTTTTGCTACTGTGTGTATATATACATAATCTGTTCTAACAGATGATTAAGGTCATACAAGTCAACGACATTCTCATTTACAAATAATTTATTTGTATGCCAAAACTACGGAGTTATAGGAGACAAATCGCACTGCGTGTATTGTTTCGACAGTTTCATTTTCTATGCAGTGTTCCGTGACGAATCGCAGGTGCATTTGAGCTTGCATGCCGATCGAACTGGAGAAAATGTCTTTTCATATATCACGAAGTTGGCTCTGACTTGTCGTTGAAGGAGCGCCATCACTTTATAGAATAATTCATGAGTTTTAATAGTACAGTACGTAGATGTACCGTGTCATTTTGAATATAACATTTTCAATATAACACGTTCACAAATGATGTTCTAACGTAAAAAAAACTAATATTTTTGGATAAAAATGATCCAAAAATAACAGTTTTTTTATTATAAATCCGCCCATTAGAAATCCTATGCAAATATTTCTAGACAATACCAACTAGTGAATTCAGACAAATGTTAATAAGAATTTGAAAAAAAAAACACCGCATTGTTTAATGAAAAATGCGTTACTTTAATCATCTTAGCGGTACTTAAAAACTTAACTACTAAGACGATGTGTCTTTAAAGGTTTTTTTTGGAAAAATAAATAGTAGAAGTAATTTCCTGCGTCTAAAGACATATTTGGTAATCCTTATAATTTATCAAAAAGTTGTTTTATTTTATTAGTTTGATTGACATTTCAAATGAAGCTGAAGGTAACCAACAAACTCATTTGTAGTACTATTAGTAAAATAATTGAGCAGTTATGTTAATTAGTATGAAGCTGAACTGGGGCCAAAACGATGTCGGCACAGCTTTATGCAAATCATGCGGGAATCGTGTATCTTGCTTTCACCTGCTCACACTGAATCTGCAAAAAAGTATTTATACATTTATACGTAATTAATTTATTAGATATTATTTTTCATTATCCATTACATACGTTTGACCCTTAAAAATTCCCTCACTGACGAAACACAATCTCTATAATAATTACTAAGTTTAAATCCATTACATTTACATTACATCTCCAACCGTTATTTTATTTTCAATTTAATGTCAAAAGCACTAAAAATAAAATACAAGAGAAGACACCTATATATAAAACTTCTTAGTAACGACCTTGCCAGAGCGGTCGTGGTCTTCATGAAGACTCGTAGGACTGGGCAGCTCACTATGGCCCGCCATCTACTGTCGGTTTGCCGACATTCGCGAGCTCTCGTATAACGTAATATTGTAAAATAATTTAGGTATTCATTTCATAATGATAAAAAAAACTATTGATACTACAAAAATAACAACTACACTACAAGACAATTAAAATGAGGCAGAAATGAGAGACGGTAGATAAAAAGCCTTATCCCCATCTCTCCTAGATCACGTGTCTAACCAGTGAAATAAGAAACTAATATTACCTAACATGTAAATTAGGGTTTAAAATTCAAATATCATGTTAATATACGGCTATTCTAATTTCAAATCTTCTATTTAATTATCACAAGATAAATAGCCTTATTCAAAATCTTATCCGACGCCACAGTTTCGCATAAATTGACACATTGTACTTGGCGAAATTGTTTGCTGAGGAAACAAACCGGGCTTCACGATAACAATAAGTATTATATTAAGTAACTTCTTATCCCATTCTATTAAAAGTAATTTAAAAATTAACACTGAATAATTTGAATCGAGCTAAAGAAATATTTTATAAGGCAGTGCATAGACGTTTGTATGGTGAAAGAACTCAACGTAATCTCTCTCAAAGGAAATCTCAACAAAAACAAATCAAACGACTTTTTGTCGCTAAATGGCACAAACTAATTCAATGTTCTTAACTTTTTATTGGATCATGCATTATTTTATAGAAACTAATCTCAGAAACTTTACACGCCATCCCTATATAGTAAACGGTATAATGGTAAATCTTTTAAATGGTTAAAAAAACTGAATAGTTCGGAAGGCGGACTTTCATTTTGGTAGAGCCGAGTCGAGTAAGTGTGAGTGTTAGGTAAATCAAAATTATCCTTTTAAACGTATGAAGTATGAAAGTTTGTACCATTTAAAGTAATTAGAAAAGTGTAAAAAGACGCCAGAGACACCGTAAGAAAATGCTAGACTTAAGAGCGTAGTATTTCGCCAGACAGACATTATGTATTTTGTTAAGCTCTTTAACAAAGAAAATGAGATTTTCTAAAGTAATTTAAACGACGGTCTTTACAAAGTGGATAAACGGTCTTATTTCTATTGTAATATTTTTTTCTAATTCACTTAATATTTTGTACGTAGATTTAACACACAAATCCTTCAATTTTATTGGAGGAATTTTGTGTGTTAAATCAATGTGTAACAATGAACACAGTTTTGACAAATAACATAAAACAACGGAATCAATAGTATATAATTAATATTAAAAATAATATTATCATCCATTTTGCATACTTCTTGCTAAATTTGGTGAATTATACTGGTCGGACTAGGGTCAGAATGTAAAGGTCAGCTGACATCTATCGGACTTCGGTGGCTAAATTAGAACAATTCATCATGTCCTAAATCATTCCCACATGGAGCATACAGCTTGATGTAGCGTTAATTAATATTCATTCCATAATCATGATTTACACGTATTACCAACATCTAAGTTATAATATTATATAAAATAAAAACTTGAATCAAATATGTATGCATGCACAAGGCAACTGTAAATTTAATTATTCATGTAATAATAATAATTTAATTAATAATATCTTTATAGCAATCAAATTTGATAAATATGTTCTAGAATAATCCGTAGCAAGGTAGACAAGATTACAGTTATATTATGAGTAATAGTAATTTCCAATTAATTTGGAGTCTAGAAGACAATCCTGGTGACCCTTCCCTTCTTCAGGGTGTAATCATTGCAATACGATGAACATTTTGCCTTAATTGCCTAATATATATATTTTTTTATTTTAAAATATTTATGTAAAAAATATGTAATAATATGTTAATTATTATGTAATAATATGTTATTAATAAATGTAAATCCTGTTTATCAATTCCTTATTCAATAAACAAAAGTAATATTTCAAATAATAGTTGGAAAGTACTTGATATATTACAGATATAATAAAAAATTACTTGTGTATACATGACCATAATAATGTTAGAAATATTACATAACATAGCTGAAACGTTTTAAAGTTGGTTAATCAACCAACATTCAAAATGCATGAAGCCATTTTGCCAAAGCAAAATTAAGGATTACATGATAGCCAACACGAAGAAAATTTTGCAAGCAAACTATCTAGTTAACAGACCGGACAAACCAAAATACGTTTATACAAATGCACAGCTCAAAGAGAAACTTAACAGATTTCGACGACTCCAAGCAAATTGTATTTATTTGTGTTCATAAAGTGACAGTGAAATATTAAACTGGATTACTATATTATTTGCGCATTAGTTTTTAGAAGAAACTTATCTAGAACGTAGAGTTGTTGTTTTATGCTTAAAAGGATTTATTAAATAATCAAAGGAATTTGTTTTTGTATGGTGTTGTGTTATTTCTTAGCATCAAAGCAAAAAAAGATAAAGTTTTATTTTAAGTCTGTAATATTGACAATCTCTCTCTATTTTACTTTCTTTCTGAGAAAAATAGACCGACCACTAAAAAGATGACGATGACGATAGAGAAATGGCAGGAGTCACGTAGAACAGAGCTGCTCTGAAGAGAAGAGAAGATTGGAGGCCTTTGCCCATTGGCAAACGGATATGCAAAAAGTGAATAAGCAGCAATTACTGGATTGAAATTATCGAATGTAAATTGATAGTAGTAAGCATGATCCGAACAAAAGCTATTATGATTAGTTATATTAATATTGTCAATGCGTATTAAATGTAGCTCTAAATTTAACAATGACAAATTTTCCTTTTGACTCTTACATCTAATTAAAGTTTACAACAAAGTCATATTTTGGTACTAATAGCTAAGTAATAAAGATTAATTCTCATTATTACGTTATATTTGATGTTTTGGGCTCTAACGATTATTGTAGTAATACCATTTGCAGATTATTTGAAATTCATCCCTATGTACCATTCAAAATTCAAACTTGGCTCATAAAGACCATAGACATGACACGAAACAAATAATCTTGTTAACCCTCCGTCTATAAGTTTAATCTGTACTGCTGTTACATTGTGTTCTTTATTCAAATTTCAGAATATTTACTTTGAGTGTTTTGTATTTCATATGAAGTTTATTGAACATACTTTTATTTTTTAAATTCAAAATGACGCTTTAGTTTATATATAAGATTATTAAGCTATCTTCTAACACAGCCACTACTACTAAAGATAAAACAAATAGTAATATATATCTTTCTACTTTTGGAATTTATTTTTAACGCCACCAATATAAAAAAATTATGAAATTTTAATATGACATTAATGCTCTCGATATCAAAATTCGTCGTGACAGTCAATTATGGTTTAATTGATAACCTTAGTCCGTGTTTATCAAAAATGTTATTTTCATCTACATTTAAATTTATAATCCACAAATTAAATTATTTAAAGATTCCACTATAACATTGAAGATTCAGAGCGGATTCTAAGGCATTACAATCTCATACACCTACACTTAAATACAAAAGACCAGGGTACGAATTCACTTCATGTTTTTATAGTTAGCTTAACCACAATATTACTACTTATTCATTATTAACCATTGTATGGTATAATTATATGCTCAATTTACCGAATAACATGGTTGCAGGTTACGTCAAATTACATGAATAATACTTATCTGTAAGTACGAATAAAATCCAATGCATTTTAAACTCGTATTTTTCCATGTTGCGCTCATTTAATTCGCATTAAACATGAAACCATCTGCAAAATTATAAATGTAAAAATTATTTCACTGTGAACCAAGCAAAAGATGGTATCTGCATGGGATCACTTTATTATTTTCACAAAAAGAAGTATTTTACATTCCATATAATAAAATGAATTGTTGTTATTTTGCTCAGGAATTATATGTGATTTGTAATGTTTTTAGAGACTACAATATTTTTTTACATATATACTTATCCTTGCATCACTACACTATAATAAGCACAGCAAGTAATTACTGTTTCGGATTAATTATAAACTCGATGTAATAATAAATATCTAAAAGCTTATGACCGTGTAGAGGTATAATGAGCAACCCTAATTAGAGGTAGGTATAGCATGCTATAATGACCCTGGTTTGAAAATGGAACAGTGATTCTCGGAAAAGTGGAACAACAATCACTGTGATGTAAAAGTAACGCTTTGCCGCACCTCTATACGAAACATTGAAATATTCGCAACAGAGGTTATCTCTCTCGTATTTTATAAATCATTGTAAATGCGCCATTAAGCTAACTTATACCACAGCTTATACACAGCGCTTCCATTATGAGATTTAAAATGGGGATCGCATTTTTTCTCAATTTTATGAACTTTAACTGTACATTTTGGCCAGTGCAAGTAAGCGTCTGGTTAATGCGACTAATTGCAATTAACTCTCAAGTGACTCCTGTGATGAATTCAGCTCCGTAAATGGATACAAGAGCTAAGTCCGGCTAACTTAGTCAAACCGAGGTCCCTTTTGAGTCTCCTCGTGTTATATAATTAATTTCATATACCGTTGAGAGTCTAATAGAAGTAAACATTTAAATATTCATAAATAATTTTATTGCTACCGTATATTCTTGCCGACTGTCTCAGCGCTTTAAAATAATGATTAAAAAAGTGTATTTTCTTATATATACTTTAAAATAAATATTAAATTGTTTTTTATGATATGAACGTTGTATCTAAAAAGGTCATATTATATTTAAAAAGTCGATTTTTCATAATATAGTGTATATCTTTCGATGCCTTTAGCGCTTTTAGTGTGATTTAATACATTTTACCAAAACAACGCGCGTCTTATTTTGGATAGCATACAATGCTATAATAGCATTAGAAAAAAATGAAACATTTCAAATGTTTCGTCTCTAAGGAGGACTTGTGTTATTATTGTTATCAGTGGTTATTCAATAGAAAAAAATACATGTTAAATTACACTTTAATTGAGCATATAGCATCATAATTTAAGGTTACTTTTTCGAAGTATGTTGTATTTAAACCCACGTTCACAAACCGATCAAATAAAATTGGATAATATTTTTTTCATTGTTATAAATTAATCGACAATTTTGTAGAATCCATTTAGAATTTGAATACTGTTTTCCACGAACAAATTAATATGCACTTGATTGACGGCTCGATCTGTATGATAACTAGATTTCGGGCGAAACTAATATTATTAAAGTTCGTTGATTACAAGGGACAATCCGAGTTGGACCAACGATAGAGAAAGTTTTGCCACTTGACAATACGATATCGGAATTTGGGTGCAAAAGTCATTTTAAACTAACGTTATTACTTCTGTTGAGCTTGTGGTTCGGTATTGTTCTTAAATGTCACATTCAAAGGAGAGTTGGTTGAAAACTTTTTCTGTTTATACACGTGATTTATAGTAATTTGTAAAGAAATTATTAAGTATTACTACAATATTAATACCAAAGGATTTAAATAATAAATAATGTTACAACTTTGTTTAGGAAACTAAGAAATATTATAAAACATACTTTTTAAATCTCGCTATAAATATTAAGAAATTTTCGTGTCAGCGCTGGTCTTGCAAAATCTGTTTTAAAATTTCACGGCAAACCGTGAAGCCGGGTGATAATCACTCGTAAGCCCCTAATCCTGGTACCCTGACTCGGTTCATGCTTCTACGATAATTGAGACGTTAAAATGTTTAAGAAAGCACCGGATAAATACAAATTAGCTTAATCAGGAAAAATACGAAAAGGCTTGAATTGAAGCGCTTATATAAAAATTAGGTTCAGTGGACATATTACACTGTACGTATTACATAGCGTGTCTTAACTGGACACGAAATTTTAATTTTAAAAATCCCCACTGCTTAAAGTTGACTATTTGTCAGTCGAAAAAAAAAGTGAGCTCGTATGAAGCCTAGTAGACATTTGCACCACAGGATAAAAATTCGAGCATAAATGTTAGGATTTGTTTTTGGATGAAAAGCCTTCGATGGGGTGGAGAGTGTCTACCTTTTTCTCGCTCAAATGTTTACTTTGTCTCATTTTAAATAGTATGTCGCCATAAAGAGGAACAAGTCACTCACAAATTGTATATTGCAATAAGTTGTTTAAGTCAGTATATGTAATAAATAAAAATTAAATAAATATAATATTAAATATTCAAATATCTCTTACCTATAAACGGATAATTTATAAAAGAGTTTATAAATTTTACGTTTGTCGTTAAACAGAACAGAACAATTACGAAAGATTTTATGACAGCGAAACGAAAATAGTTACGTCCACTAGAATCCGGAGAATGTCGCCGTGGTAACACGGCCGAGAAACTGTTGAATCCTATTGTCTCGATAAAATTCCATCAAATTTATTTTTCCATGATCAATTTCTTCAAATTAGCCTATTGAATGGTTGAGATAGCCTTTTTTTAACATTTGACGAACATTTGACGAACTAGGGCATGCACAGCATATATACACAGAAACGTGTGTATGCTATAATAATATCTAAAATAGTCAAATATTTGTGATAGTATTTTTAAAATATTTAGTCTCATTACTCGCTAATACGGGCTCTTTTATACATGAGTACAACGGACATTATAACTGCTAATTACAATATACAGTAATAATGTCAGTCTAATGACAGAGACAAGACGACAGACCCTTGGAAATAATTTTATGATCTTATAACTGTATTCATATTAAACCAAAAACTAAAAGGTACGGTTGTAAAGTGTGATATGTTTCACAATTGTGATTTTCATTCTTTCGCACCTTGAAATAGAAAGATTTCACTGCGAAGATAGGGCGGACACTTTTCTCGGGTAACATCGTGACAACCGCCAAATGTTTCCCGTATTAAAGGCGAAGTAGACTTAATTTTATAGTAAGCAGTATCCCGCCTTTGAGTATATCATATTACTTTATATGTGTAATAGCTCATCCTATTAACACTGATTTAAATATTATATTCTAGTTTGAGATTCATATAGCAATTTGATACATATGCTGCCGACTATAAAACGAATACATTTAACTGTGCACTATTTCAGGAAACAGGTAACAATAGGAAATATAATTCAGCTACAGCGGTTTTCGAACGCTAATGGCTAACTATATTTACATAAGCTATAACTCACGTCCAGTACATTCCCAATGGTGAAGTTTAGAATCTGATAGTGGGAACTTATTGCCGACTGTTCGAGTATGCGAATATAAGAATACTTTCCTCCATATTGGAACACGAACTCGAATCCCGAAAGCAAACATCGAACACAAAAACTTGGAACGTGCGAACATAGAACGGAACCGAGCAGCTTTCAAAAGGTAATTTAAGACGTGATCAGAATTTTTTTTTCATATAAAAATTAACAATGAAAATATTGTTATATTCCATATCCCAAAGATTAAATATAACCCTCAATTTTAATCATCGCGTATGAGAAACATGTATTTCCAGTTTCAATTGCTTTTCTATTTTTAAATCCCAATATCCCAAAGCAATATCGACATGCATCGAGCACGACGCAAAAGGCCGTTTAGGTCATGGTCGACCTTATTGATAACACTCTACTCACTTCGCTGTTCCGGACAAGGGATAATTCCCCGCCTAAGAAAAAAAGAGTGCGAAAACTTTAATTAAACAAGTTTGGTGTGAATTGAGCACGACTTCGTAAACGGATAATCGAAGGAACCACCTGAGAGTGAGTTCTAACATCTGTCGGTTCAACAATGCCTCACCGAAGTGTTAGTGACGTTTCCCTTCTCGGTAAAATTTTGGAGTTTATATAGAATTTTTACGAACTTCTCACGAGTGACAAACTTCGTGGTAAAATCGACTTGCGAACTTCGGAGACCGTTTCGCATATGTAATGGGAAAAAAATTACTCAATATGTATTCATATCACGTCTTCAGGTTATTGATTAAAAAACTTTATTTAAAATTATTACGAATGTATTCTGGTGGTTTTATCCCATTATTATACACGCTCTTAACGTTTTCACTTAGTATTACATATATTTTATGTATTTGATTTTATAAATATGTCGAAACTCAGAAAGCATTAGATGATCAAATAGTTCACTCAGATTGAATTTGCATGTAATCGTTAATTTATAAATGAATTTAATGTAGGATTGAGATGGATTTGCATTACACTGTCTTGTTGTTGTGACAGTGTTTTCGTGATTTAACATAACCCATAAAATAGAATATTATTTTTATTAAAAAAAATATTATTGATTCAAGAAAACCATAATTAAAGTAGGCCGTAAACACAGACATTTGTGAAACGATAAACAATTGATGAATACGATTCCCCGTACACACGATACTATAAAAGTATTATGTTTTTGCTTGAGAAACTAAGTATGCAACCGAACCGCCTGCTCGAAAGCGTCTGGTTTAAAAATAATTAGTTAACTTACGATTTTATTTGTAATCGATCTTATTGCTTTGACAAAGACAAGTTCAGCTTGCAATTCTCAACCTAGATGTTGTTAGTTCAAAATTGGCTGTGCCATATGAGCATATATTGTGAGAAGACCATCTCGAGGATAAATAAATTTGTATCTACGCACTCTCCTATGTATCATTATTAATAGCTAAACAATTCAGTGTAGAATAAAGAGTTTTGAGTGATGGTTTTAAATATTTGGACAAGGCCATAAATAAGACAATACGTCTGAATCTCTGTTTACATTGCTCTCGGGATAAATTTATTATTTCTGATAAATTTACGAGAACGTTCATAACAAAATTTGACGGGATAAGACTTATAATGGAGTTGCACAAACAATTTCTATTAGCACTTTACAACTAGGACCAGTAATTAAAATTATGTCATCAAATTAATATAAATGTTAGGTCACGTTAAAAAAAAAGAAAGAAACTCAACGTGCTAATATTAGCATTGGCTATAGAGTCAATAGGTACCCAATATATTTATGTAATTCGCAATTAACTTTATTACACTGATGTTAATGCTTAAGAAAACTTGAATGGAAACGAACACGTGATTTATCTAGCCTTATAAACCGTTCTTGGCCAAGCCTCACTTGTCCTTTAATAATCTAATATATACCATTTCCATGGCTCAATGTTAGTTACCGTACTCCTCCGAAACGGCTTGACCGATTCTCATGAAATTTTGTAAGTGTGTTTGTAGAGACATTTATTTTTATTTTTTATTATATCGCATTTAAAAATATATACTACCCTAAATCCCTAAACTCTTTTATCCCCTATGTTTATATTTTATACAAATATATTATATATATAGTAATTGTATGGCAAAAAACGAGGTTTTAATAAAAACCATTACACATTGTAACACGATTATTACGTTATAAAATTTTATTAAAGGCGATTAGCTGATGTAATGACCCAATGCAGCTGACATGGAGGGCTATTTAACGTTTGGTCAAAATTGCTACCATATTTGTATGAATATTTCATACATTATTAAATCCTGTATCGTAATTTTCTCATTCGGAAACTAAACCAAATACTTTTTCAAGTAGATGTTATATAACTTATTCACTTTTCTGTATGGAATATTTTTATGAATTTTTGTTTATAAAAATCATGATAATCAATTAATAATCATTTTTTTTTGATTTGACTGTGTCGTAGGATAATCTGAAAAACCCCCGCCCTATCTACTAAAATAGCAGTTTAATTTTTTTGAAATATGTAAATTCTTTAAAACGGGCAACACCTAAAACATTGACAGCTATACATTCGTTTCCGGTTTTTGCATTTAAGCGCCACAAAATAAAACAGATTAAACAAATCCACTCAAGAAAACAAATAACGTGAAAGGGTTAAATTTGTTTTGTATATCGAATTCGCATTCAACATTTAAAAATCCAACGTTAAGCCAACAAACATTTGTCTACAGGGGTGGTACTCCATTCGGATTCATATTTGCAAATTGTATGCGTGTCTGTGTTTGTTAAGCCATTCGGCGCAATCACGATACCTCGATACCTCAATCGTAACGTATATCAATATTGAAAGAGAATTTGTTCTATCTTACAATAAAACGAATTAAAATGTCCAAGTACATAGGCAAGTAATTAAAATAATCGTTTTATAGATTCTCAATGCAGTTATATTTTATTTATGAAGACTAACATATGATTTTTTAAAGTAATGGCCGTGCCCTCTAAATCCTAATTATATCTGCAGTCTCCATTTTGTAGAACAGAACGAAGCATATTATGCAAGGTTGCAATGATAAAATTATTATCCAACTCATATCAGAGACTAAGGCTCAGTTTCGACCCTTGCCCCGTATCACTCGATTTTTCTATAAACAAAACAAAATGATGCAGAACAAATATAATACAAAATACTTTATTTCTTCCAATATGCATTATACGAACGTGTTTAAGTGAGTGTTTGTGTGTGTATTTATGTATGTGTGTATGAGTATGTGTCGACACTAAATTCAATATGATAACTTCGCCTGTCATTATATCAGAAGTTCCTCCAGAACAATTACTACGAAACGAATAATACTTTAGTCATTACATATTTATAAAAATAACTTTAAAATAACAACTGTAAGTCACTTCCTGTGATACAGAAATACTGCGTGATACATTTAAACTTTCAATCACAGTTGTTAGTAGTAGGCAATGTTAAAATTGTATTTATTACGTATTCTATCACAAATGTATCATGTTAGTTGTGCTGATGGTAGAGGTTGACGCCATAAAAGCTTTTCATTGTTTATTGGCCAGTACCTATAACATTTTACCATAAGCTATTATTCAATGAAAAGCAAAATTAACTATTATTACATACAGACGTCTCTTATCTTTTGAAAACAGAATGCAGTCTAAGACCTTAAAAAATGTGACATTAAGTCGTCTTTATTGTCATAGTAGTATTTAAAAAAATATTCCTATAAAATAATAATGTTTAACATCATTATCGTTTTACGATGTTGTCGATGTGAATACGAGCTGCCACGACTTTATTTTTACTTCGTGAAGATGTCATATGATGTGGTGACAGATTGTCACATGTTTCGGTAGCTATGTTATTAAAAGCTTTTTATATTCATATTTTATTTTATTTGCGTGGGGTTGGTTCGTTTAATATTATTGGTGTGTATAGTTTTAATAATCACAGTCGAAGTCGATTGTTTGACACGATGGCCTTTACTACAAGAAGAGTGCATGTCGTTTTTCTCGAGTCACTCTCTTGCTACTGCCAATGTTTTGGCAATTCTGGAGCCAACAGCTAAGAGATGGTAAGCGACCGGATGGGGTGACTTTGATTCCTTAGAGTAAGGATGGGCTATTATTTGGAATGCCACATGTGTGTAATATCTTTTGTATTTTTTTAATATACAAAAGTAATTTATGAATAATAATTTAATTAAAAAAATGATACCAAAACTAGTGTACCTACCTACATGGGACTCATTGATCAGAGGGCTTAACTTAGCAAATGGCTTAAACTTGAAGGTTATATTCCTCTTCCGGTGATGTAACTGTTTGCGAAAACCGAACCTCACACCGGTATATGTATGCAGTATGGATAGTTCATGACACGCTGGCTGATATTTTATTTGTGTATATAGAAGTAGTCTACTTTCTGTGTTTGACACAAAAAAGTAGATCAAACAATCAATTCCGGAGTCTAAAATATTTCTAAAATTTTTTACCTGTATAAGCAAGTGTTAATTGCGTAAATAGAAGGAAATATTCATTGCTGCAGATTGAATGCACGACCTCTCGTTTGAGAACCACAGCCGGAGTAACTTTGATTTCACATAAAATACTAAAGCAAATAACTTGTAATATTACGTAATTTATTAATAACAATAAAGTTTTGCGAGAAGCGAGAGTTTCCATGTATTCCTTTTTGTTTGATCAAAAGTTCGACGTTAATTAACAAAAAGTAAATTTTCGAGAACATTCACAAAAACCTTGCATTTCGTTTAATAGAATTTTCAACGTGAAATTAAATCTTATTACGATTCGTATTTTAAATGCCTTTTACATTTTATTATGGAAAATGTGAACATTGGAGAATTTAATTAGGAAAATAGTAAAAGGATTCAAGTTCAAGTTTGTCGTCAAATAGGCAGTTTTATATTATTTATGATACGTTTGTTATTTTCAGTTTGTTAGATTCCTATTTGTTGGACTAAAGTTTTTTTTCATACAGCATGAAGTTTTGAGTGCTTTGTAGCAATCGTGGCGTGAGGGAAATATATGTTAACTAAATATTGTAATAAAAGTGCGTTTAAATCCGTTAGAGGTTTTATTTTTATATGCAATAAATACCCTATGTATAAACCTTTATCAACATCTTTTACTTATATTTCCTTAACCCTATATTTGGGTTTAAATATTCATTCTCTTAAAAACATACATCGACGTCACATATTTTCTATATATATGTATCCTATATGATATATAGCCAAAATAACAACGTCTACTGTCTACGTAAAACTATATGTCTAGTAATACTTAGTCTGGCCATAAATACTGTTACTATTCAAAAAAAGAAAATATTACGTTTGAATTTGGAATCTGCCATTTTTATATGATTGCTTGATGTGTTTTCTTATTTTCGCGCCATTATATTGTTAAATATTTTGTTATATTAAAATGGAGTGGGGTGATAAAGAGAACTGAATCGCTGTGATTGCCTTACATAAAGTAGGTATGGAGAAAAGTGCAATTTTTAAAACCCTCCACCCGCTTGGTATTAGTCAAATGTTTGTTTACCGGGCTATTGATAGGTACAATGATACCTCCTCTGTTTGTGACAGAAAAAGATCTGGCCGTCCACGTACCGTTCGTGTGAAAAAGGTGATTAAAGCAGTTAGGGAAAGAATTCGAAGAAATCCTGTCCGTAAGCAAAAGATTTTATCTCGGGAGATGAAGATAGCTCCTAGAACCATGTCGCGTATATTAAAAGATGACTTAGGACTTGCAGCCTATAAGAGACGTACTGGTCACTTCTTAACTGATAATTTAAAGAAGAATAGGGTGGTAAAATCCAAACAACTACTTAAGCGGTACGCAAAGGGAGGTCACAAAAAAATTTTGTTTACGGATGAGAAATTTTTTACAATTGAGCAGTATTTTAATAAACAAAATGACCGTATTTATGCTGGAAGCTCTAAAGAAGCTTCGCAATTAGTAAACAGAGTACAACGAGGGCATTATCCCACTTCAGTGATGGTTTGGTGGGGTGTTAGCTATGAAGGGGTGACTGAGCCATATTTTTGTGAAAAAGGTATTAAAACGTCGGCACAAGTTTATCAAAATACCATTCTTGAGACGGTAGTTAAGCCTTTAACTAACACCATGTTCAATAACAAAGAATGGTGCTTTCAACAAGACTCGGCACCGGGTCATAGAGCTCGATCCACCCAATCTTGGTTGAAAACTAACGTTCCGGACTTTATCAGCACTGAAAACTGGCCGTCGTCAAGTCCTGACCTAAATCCATTGGATTATGATTTATGGTCAGTTTTAGAGAGTAAGGCTTGCTCTAAACGCCATGATAATTTGGAGTCCCTAAAACGATCCATTCGGTTGGCAGTGAAGAATTTTCCTCTAGAAAGAGTTCGTGCTGCTATTGATAACTGGCCTCAACGTTTAAAAGACTGTATTGCAGCCAATGGAGACCACTTCGAATAAACATTGTATATTTTTAATAGTTATATATTGATGTATTAAACTAACTCACTATGAAAGGAATAAATGTTACGTATAAAAAAAAAATCGTGCTTTTCTTTATAACAATATTTATGGCAAGACTAAGTATATTAAACGCAAAATTTTATTAAATCTTACTTTTCGTATATCTGTAATTTAAGAACCATACTTGTTTTTTGTTATTTAGTCAAAAAAGTATATTTTTTAGACTATACAAAGCATTGATAACTTAAAACCTAGCAAAACTCATTATTTAGTCCCGATCCGATACTAACGACCTTTCAAATAAAAATAATGCAAACATACAAAAGATTCGCCTGTGGCATACCATGCTTTAGTTCCTAACACTTTCCCCAAAGTAGCCTGGGAAGATGTGAAATACTTAACAATAGTGTCCAACTGTTATGTCATTTACACACAAATACTTCAACGGGAGGCGCGCATGCGCGCAGCATCTGCGCTTCCCTATTATCAGTTCACAACCAAAAAGTCATAACGCAACTTGACCGTCACACTTATGCCGATAGCTGTAAGGTTGTATTTCCTTTGTGTCTGAACATCAAGATTAAAGCGGTACAGCAATACGTTTTCAGGACTAAATTTTTTTAGATCTCCGCGACTCGTGATACAGACGAGACGTATTTTCGCGCGTGATAAACTCTCATTACGAAAATTTTGTGTTGACGGATGTATCGTAATTAATGTGTGTTTGTGTATAAGCTTTGCGTGAAGTTCTGGGAAGTGTTGACTGTTTACGAGTGTTTCATGTGAGTTTTTAAGTATTTTTATGTTATAATCCAAGTTTTAATACAAAGTTGTTTTTCTTTATTAGAAAGTTTCTTCAAACTTATAATCGAAATACTATTTATAAGTAAGTGTATATAGGTGGCGACTTCACCTTTATGGGGCACACCATCTTCTATTAAAAAAAAGGAATAATATGTAATAAAATTTTATTTGCTTCAAATGCATGGTTCATTAAACGAATAATTTTTGCGTTTAAACATTCAAATAAATTTTCTATAACTAAAAGTACAAGCGATTTTTTATATTATTAACAGAGTTAATGTTAAGTACTTCGAACGCCAGAAATAAATGCAATGAAATAGTTTTGTTAAAAATAATAGCTAATGATTATTTTATTGATTCAAACCTATAATACGATGAACGTCAAGCAAGCACAGTAACTATACTGTGGGTGATGAAGTATTGTTGAAAATAGCAAATAAACGGGTAACGACGCAACGAATGAACGAATTTCTATTATGAGTTCAATTGATAATTTTCGCAGTGTGTTAAAAAACTTATGGTAGAGATACTAGCCGTAAACAAAAATGATTAAAAAAAAATATAAACCTAACATATTTTAAACACGACTATTTGCAAAGGTTTCTAACAGTACACTCATACGGGATATTAATATTATTAGTTCGTTAACTGTAAACAAATAATAATTAAAACATCAAAGTATGAATAACGGATGTTAATAAAAAATGTACACGTAGCTATTACGATATATTTTCACCGAAAAATATTGCACACACACGTTTTTTGTGTTCGTTTATTGGGTACGATAAAATGAGAACAAGCTTTACGCAGTTCGGATAATACATATAAATATACAATGTGAAGTAGTGCGAAGTGCGGTCAAGTACCATTGATATTTTGGCATATGTCAGACAATTTGTATACAAAATTCAATACACTTAAATTTATTAAAGACTTACGAGCCGTGTTCGGCAAGATACTAGTACCTAAGCGAAGTAATCTCAGATGTAAATTTATTTTATAGCGCAGATTGAGACATGCGTATTAAACGGTGAAATTAGGCAGATTAGGTTTTATTAATTAAGATAGCGTAGAGTATGAAGGAGGCCTATGTTATTGAGCAAAACCCGGATACCGATTTCATTTTATTATATCTGTCCCCAGACATCTTATGTGCTAAATACATTTAAAACAATAAACTTATGAGATAACACAACTAGGTTTACACATAAGACAATTAAATGGGAACTTGAGATTTAACTCACTATTAATTACTTGTTAATATTTTGTATGTTATTAAATAAGACAGTGACTGGCTATGTAAAAATACGCACCAAGGGTTACCCCAAACGTAGAATCATTGAAGCAGTAGATTGTAATCTTTTGTTTTCTCATCAATGTCACATGACAAGAAATGATAGATGAAAGCGCTTTTATCTGCCATATTCGAAACGATTGTACGTCATTACGTTTTTGAAAAACAGAAAATATCCAGCCACGCTTTCATCGATCCAATTTTCTAATATATGAAAGATTATTAGAAGATAAATATAATTATATTCTTATCTGTATTTGGATCGAACGATGTTATATTCTTATTATACATATTATCGTGTTCTTTGTAACGGTTATTGGTTATCGATCCGTCTATTTTCTATGATAAATACCTACATAAATTTACCGAATGGCCGTTTCCACTTAATAGTTTTATATGTTCTAGGGCGCTGTAAAGTAAATTTATTTAGTAGGGTATAGTATTAGAGTGAAAAAAAAACAGCAACTTAATGCCTCGTCGTCGGTTAAAGAAAGAAATGTATCATTGGCATTAGCACAACATTAAATAATGCATATTCTTTAGCATTTTTTGTTTTTCTGTATGAACGCAATAAACTCAAAACTACTACCAAAAGTTATTTGAACCGTTTTCACAAAACGTTTCATTTCTGATGTTTAATGTCTATAATTATGGTTTAGTCATATTTACTCAAATATAACGAATCTTACAATCAGATACTGGCCTGCTTTTATAATATCACTAGTACGATACTTAACTAGCAAATATATTTAATAGATATTATGGGAAAGTATGACGAAACTATTTAGGGTTCTTGTCAAGTGTGGCTTTGTGGAGTTTTCATGTCACTTTATTGGCTTACAAACTATTAAGATGAGTCTCGAAAGCTGCCTTTGATATTGTAATTAAATTCGTTCCACTCGATTTAATCAACCTATGTTGTATATGTTGCTTATAAAAGTATCGGTAAATATAACAGGAATGTCTTTTGGCAGAATTTTAATCATTTTTATTACAATTCATGGGATTTTTGAAATTCCACAATAAGTTCTGTGTTGCATGGAGATGGACGTAGTGATATGTTTTGTGTTTGAAAAGCTCTGGACCACAGCCTAAACGACAGAAAGAGACATAATAAGACTTTAATTAAGTGTAACTTTAGCTTAAATTAGCCGAATTAGTTAAAATACAGCGCACACATGTACAGGCACTTGTGCAGACACATGATATTTTAGATTAGGATATTTTAGAAAACGTAAAATACTTTTATAAATCCGTGTACTTCACGATCGTGGTTTCCTATTTAAAAGCGCGTTTATCTCCGAGTTTTTCCCACTTCAAAGAGATCTCAAGATTAGAATTATGAGTGTCATCTCAAAATTCATTAGGCGAGGGTTCTTATTCCTTAAGTAGTGTTGTAATGATGCTTCAGTCACTCTGCCCTTATTTAAAATTTCCTTAAAAATTCAATTCATAAAATTCAAAAGTTCTCTTGTAAGTTTGAAATTAAAGTTGCAAGACGGAAAGATCCTTTGATAGGGAATTACTTACATTAAATAACTTTATTAAAGCGTACACACAGCTTTGTAAGGGAACTTAAAAATTTAATTAAGTGTGTCCATCAAACAGCTTTCGACTGCGGGATATTATGATGTAAGATATTTTATTTGAAAACGTATCATATGATTACTAACTTTATTGAAAAATAAAATACTTTTAAACACTTATCGTAATATTCGGCAATTAAATAATTAATATAATAATTAAGACTTGTGTAGTGCAATATGTAATTTGGTAAACAGAAACAGACATATTTAAAAGCCTTAATTAAATTCAAACTTTAGTTCTTTACTGTTGATGCTTAACATCTTTTATTATGTGTATAAGTGGGCGCCCGCGATTTCTCCCGCGTGGACTTCTTTGCCATTGTGTTTCATATAAACATTAAATTATTTATTTTCGATCCTATTTTTAACCTACGTACCTAGAGACCTTTTACACAAGGAAAATATGTATTTTGATAAGTACCTAATTATAACTAAACCTAAGAGAAGTCCTACTTAAAATGTTATACCTACTTCAATAGGAATAGACAATCTTTAGAATATTAAGCATACAAGTTTAGTTTAAAAGTATTACGGACGTCTAACAAGCCAATTCACTGACCACAAGCATTCCGTAAAGAGCCGATTAAGCGTCTGAACCCCGCAGCTATAGACACTGTCGGACAACGTCCTCCCATTTAATCGCTGCACACACCCCGATTGATGACTGGTATCTAAATATTATTATTTTAAAACGATAGTAACACCTTATATTAGTTTGAATCAAATACTGTCAATATTGTTCAAAAATAAATGCCTGTGGTAAATAAGTCAATAATACATCTTCGGAAATAATGAATTTTAGTAAGAAAAGCATAAAAGCTAGACATGCTGTCGCGAACTTTTAGAGAGGAACAATTTTGTAACACATCATTTTTGCGTACGTTTCACCGTTTATTCCATATTCACAAGCATAGGGTCTTTAGGGATATTTATTTTGTATGTTAAAATATTAGACTTCGGTCTTTCGAACATAGTTTTTGTGTTGGGCATTGCGTTCCAATTTTATGACATATGAATGATTAGGTACGGTTTTTTTTATAATTTCTAAATCCATGTTCGTGAAATCGCAATAAGAACGAGAAGTTTTTTACAATTTGTACCTTAACAACTCAAAATTAAAATGTGGTCCCAAACTTTTACATCGGAGACTTTAATTAACCAGTAATGATATTAATGCAATCATGCCAGAGGAATACTGGTTATGATATACCATTGTATTTGGATTAAACGCAGTTCTAATGGCACCATACTTCCGACCAGTGGCACATTGTTTCGGAGACCAGTTAACCCTTGTCAAAACTTTTTCAATTACGCCAACACGATAACGTACGACCAATACAAACATATTACAACAAAGTTTATAAGGTTGTTAAGTGGTTCATTGTCAAGATATACGTAAAAGTATTTTCTATGCTCATTATTTTTTCGAATTTCAAGTGTTTTACTTTGAAGTTATAAGGAGTCTGCAACTTTGTCGACATGCGACAGTAATTAGTGAAAACATTATTTTTGCAAATATATAGGGTCAGTACAGAGTAAATAAATAGATAATGAACGTCATTTATAATATTTTATATATAGACTAAAATAAATTGATATTATTAAGATAAGAGAAGATATAGACGATAAGATAATTTGAACTATGATATCTTGGAAACCGTTGGCTACCATATACATATTATTATATTGCTCATATACATATTACAAAACTACATAGCTATTAAATTTGCCTATAATTCTATCATTTGTAAGTTAAAATTAAATAAAATTTAATTATTATGATCGCAATGTATCAATTCATCCGATGAAAGGTATTAATACGGACATAAAGCACTCTTTAGACCATATGTCTGAAGCTAAACGCATCGCACCATATAAAAACACAATTCACATGTAATTAAGAACAAACATTCTGTAACGTTAATATTAAAACAACAAAATAAACAAAGAGGATTTATTAATGTATTATTACGACTACAGTTGATTCAAAAATAAGTTTGCATAACCTCCATCTTAAAATTGTCATAGAGTAACGAAACGCTAAATTTCTCTCTGAATTTACTAGTCTTTTAATTTAACATCTGGTCAATATACCTTTAAAATTTGTAACCTAAATGGAGTACAGTTTAAATGATCATTGTGGTTCATTTACATTTGTCGAAGCGTACGTTTCCAAATGCATAGTTTATGTAGCAGTTTAGCATCAATTGTAAACGAATTGCTCCTACTTTGTTTGAAACCCCGTAGCGTCCAAATGCCGCACATTTCTACGTCATTTGACGAACGCGGTTTATTTATTAATAATCATTGGATAATTATATTCGTTATAAAATATGATACGATACTTTATTATACCAACAGTTTAAGTCTAATCCCATTCTGTCAAATTAATGTGACAGTTGACAATTGTCAGCACGTATGCTGAATGGATGCGGAACAATGTCACGTTAAATGTATGCATTTAAATAAGTTTATTCTAATTAAGTTATGTATATAAATTCTATATTAAAATATTCACATCCAATACGTATGTAACGTATATGAAGCGCGATAATAAAAAAATAATATCATACGATTTTCAGTTGTTCAATCAGCAATCAACCTGACGTAGTTGAAGGCTTTTGTAATCCATTTTTAAAGTCTGATTTATCAATTCGTCATCGTTCACCAATTGAGCTAATTAAAAATCTCATTTCGTATAGACTGAAATTAATTATTCGTTGTTGTAAATAATCAATATCGTTTCATTACCGAGTTAATTTTGTACATTTGTTTCATATGATTGGGTATCGCGGTATGTCAACTACATATTTAATTAGTAAATAAACAGACATATTTATGTACAGCGGATTTGTGGTACATATTAGCAAATATAGTGAACCTAGTTTCAGTATAAACCAAATATTCGGTACATTCGGGCTGACCTCAGAAGATGTACTGAGGTATCAGAAGGCTGATATTTATATTTTCTCATAAGTATTATTTCAAAAACATAAATCGAGTCTTTTGTAGAACATTTTTGGTCTGACTAAATGAATGGGCACAATTATTAACAGAGGCAGGAATCTACTGTGGCGCCACTAGATTATCGAGATAAGGAAACAAAGGACAATTCTAAATTTAATTTCACGGCCTGAGTGGAGGTTACATAATGTCTACAATTTTATATAAAATCTGTTCTCATTTATTGACACGTCTCCCGCAGGATCGAATGAATTATTCATGACTCAAAGAAAGAATGTTGAGCCAAATTGGGTTTTATCCTATTAAAATACACGGACCCACTGTTTTTGGGAACCTTAAATATTACTTTGGTTAGTTGAAAAATTACTTAGACTTAGCGATTATTTGAGATGAAATACAACTCGAGCTTAATAGTATAAGTTTAAAATATTAAGCAATTTAAGCACCTATTACTGAAGGAAAACGTTCAGATGATATTTAGAAAGAAAAAAAAGATAAGTAATATTAACACATACATGTATCAACACAATATACAAATATAAAAGAGAAATTTATTAAAGAAACAGTTGTAGGCATATATAAAATATTTTGTATGCATTTTTATATGTAACAGTATTTATGGCCAGATTACGCTTTTTACTGGGTAAAACAATACCCATATTATTTATTTTCAAGATATTATTTATTATCATCAAAGTATTAATTAACATCACACATAAATATTTAACACTTTATGACGCATATAAAGGTACGTTTGAACAAATAAGAGAATTCTAATCTCAAACAATTACAGAAATCAGATCGTGTTTAAATCATAACAAAATTGTCGTCAATTCCACTACGTGATTTCAATCCATTAGATTCGGCCTTACAATCAAGATACTGCTTAAATTGAAAGAAAAACTAATATTAAACTATAGAGTCTGGTCGATGGGGAACTACGTTTGACACTTACCTCGTAATTGTAACAAATTAGAGGGCTATAACTCCGAATATAAACCTATACATACCAAAAGCTTCCAACAAAGTGTTGGCTTCAAGGATCTGCTGTTCAGCCCATGAGGTCTCCCCGCCAGCTGCGCAGAGATACTGAAGTATTAACTTTGTTGTTTCCGTTTTCCCAGCACCACTCTCCCCCGATATCACAACTGATTGATTTTTCATTCTGAAATTAATTAGTGTATTTAGTGAACTAAAATTGCGTTATATAAGAAACATACATAATACATATGTAGTGGATATTAAATACTAAGGTTTAGATTATAAAACATTCTTATTTTAATTGTTTTTTTATTTATTAGGTTTGTGAATATTATTCGGTTGTCTAAATACTACATGTAATTTTGCTGGATTACCCATTAAACTAGCTAATACTTAAAAATTGATCAATTTTATTCATTCATTTCAAGTTTAATAAGAAATCCAAGCTCGATATCTTTAAATAAAGAAGCAATAAAAATTATGGACAAAAATGTACCTTATTAAATTCGTATTTATTATCTTTAAAACTTAAAGAGATTTTAGTAATAAAAAGACTATGTCACTTGTTCGTTGTTTAAATATAACTGTATAGTATGTGACATATGGAATAACATTTAACCGACCAAAAAACCTAAATAAATGTATATAGTATATTAGTGTTACCTGTAAGGAGTTGTACACTGACTCTGCCAGTGCGAGAAGACTACCAAACGCTTTTCCGCGATAATTTTGCATATCCTCCTGTAATGTAATCGTCAACTGAGTACGTCCCGTCGAAAAATGATAAACGCCATTAGCAGCATGGTATAAATTATTACGAGAAGACAATTTCCGCGTCTATTTTTAATCCATTAATTCACCATCAAAGCTACGCAGATTTGAGTCAGATATTTTTGTGGTATAAACATTCCATTAAGTTTTTAGACTATTTCAAACGTTTGCCAGTGAGATAATGAGAAAGCGGAAAAGGTCAGCGAATTTGAAAATAGAACGAATTCTTTTAAGTATCTTTTCATAAGACAAGGGGATGTGACGGTGAGGTAACCTACGCTTAAAATATTTTTTATTTAGTATAATATCCACCAGCAATGATTTCGCAGTACTTATTTTTTTATATATCAATTATATAATGAAACACCGGCTTTATGAACGAAATAATTTATTGAACTAAATTAGGAACTACAGAATAGACAATTACAATTGTTTGACCACAGAAAATATACAATAACTTTATACTATAGATATAATTTTGATATGAAACTAACACCCCCACTTATCAAAATAAAGTAGATACATTGCAAGAAATAAATCTTTTAATTCTTAACATCCATCCTGTATACCGAAAATCTTCATAAAATAATAATGTTTAGTGCCACCTAAACCCTTAAGCAAATCTGCTGGCATTTCAGATGTCTCTAAGTAGTTAAGCTGTAGAATCTTATCATCAACACATTCTTCACAGAAATGATATGTTACATCAATATGCTTAAATCTCTTATTAAAACTATTATTACAGGACATCTTAAGAGCACCTTGGTTATCATTAAATAAATTAATAGTATATGACTCCTGAGTCATTTCCTTTAACAAGTTACTTAAATATATAGCTTCTCTATATGCTTCAGTTGTACAAGCTGAATCAACATACCCTTCTAATTTGGAGCTACCACTTTTAGAATATTTCAAAACCAATATCTTTTAGTTTTATTAAGATAATTTAAAATCATTTAGCATACAACGAAGTCTCATGATTATAGCAGTTATTGAACTGACTAAGAAAACTAACTAAAAAAGCTATATTACGTCTTGTTAAGACCGATAAATTCATAAGTGAACCTATAAGTTGTTAATAAGATATTTCACTATTATAATTATTATTGTTTACAATATTAACACTTAATTTACTCTCTAAAGGTGTATCTGCTATTTTACAATCTGCCATATTAAATCTATTTAATAACTTATCTATATAATTCTCTTGGCTTAAAGTAACTGAGCCTCTAACTTTATCAATGTTAACATTCATACCTAAACAATTTTTAACATGCCCTAAATCTTTTATTTTAAATTTAGAAGCTATTACCTTTTTAAAATTATCATATTCTTCAGAATCATTTGAAAATATAAAAAAAAAATCATCGACATATAATGCAATTATGGTTCTAATTAAGAACATTTATAATCAATACCAACAAGACATTCATCAACTCTCTTATACCAGGCCCTTGAAGATTGTTTTAAACCGTAAATAGCCCCATTCAATTTCAGAACTTTATTATTTACAATATTAGAATCTAATAGACATTCAGGTGTTTGTATGTAAATTGTTTCCTCTAGGTCCCCATTCAAGAATGCAGTAGTGACATCAATATGTGTAACATTTAAACCAATTTGCACTTCACTACAGTCTTACCGTCTTTTGGCATAATATCCACTACATCCTATGCATTATTGTCTTTAAAACATTGAAGTTCTTCCCTTATTGCACTTAACGATTGTATTTTTTTACTTCCTTGTAGAGCGTCAGCTACAGATAATCCACTAGCATCATCAAATTTATTTATAGAAATATTCAACATCCCATATCTCTCTGGCTACCTTCTGTTTCTGCTGCTCTTAGCCCGCTGCTCAGGTGAAGAATAAGCATCTTCATAGTCACTGGGTGTGTAGGTATCATTTGATATATTATCTTCATCTGTACTGATATCCTTTGAACTAGATAAATCTTTCAAACTGCAGTCCCCCACTGAATCTGAGTTTCCTCCACTTTCAGTGACTGGTATGCTGACCTATGGGGATTTCTCATCTTCCATTACTATCACATCTCTGCTAGTTGTGATATGCTTAGTTCGAGGATTATATATGCAATAACCATTCACATCTTCTGAATGTCCCACAAATATGTGTGTTTTCAGATTTTCTATCCCATTTCTGGCGCTTCTCTTTGGCCACATATACCATCACAGTACTTCCAAACACCCGTAGATGGCTTATATCTGGTTTACAACCATTCCAGATCTCATATGGAGTCCTATCAGATAAGCTAGGTATTGCAGTACGATTTTGTAAATAAACAGCTGTATTTGTTGCCTCAGCCCAAAATTCCTTGCTCACTCACTTTGATGAATGATGCCTTCCTTCTAAAGATAACAATATTCTTTATTGCAGTATTCACTATCATTATCACTTCTCAATATCTTAATCTTTTTATTTGTTTGTTTCTCAGCTTTAGCTTAAATTTTATAAAAGTATCATCATCAGTAGTATCATCGGGTTTCAGATACTTTATATAATAATATAAAGTATCTAGAACCTGCAAGTGACTCTTGTTCCATAGGCCCACAAATGCCTGTGTAGACTAACTGTAGTAACTCTGTACTTCAGGTACTTATATTTTTGAAAGGAAGACAGCTCTGTTTACCCACACAACATACCGTGCATGATGTAATACTCAGATCAACATTTTCCTGAAAATACATTCCTTAAACTGCACTAATCATTTTATTGAGGTACTTACTGTTGACATGTCCTAGTCTGCGATGCCAATTATTACCTGAGACTGTCAAGTTCGCCACCATACTGCAAGGAACTCGTACGCTCCATATTTATTAGAAGTGCTGTAGCCATTAAATCATTGTTTTTATTGAACACTGCACAACCATCTGTCGTGAACTGCACTCTATTGCCTGATTTTATCAACTGGCTCATAGATAAAAGGTTTGTTGTCTATCCTGGAATGCATAACACATTCTTGACTTGGAATTTATATTAACATACATCAGTTCGCGTTACGATTGTAATGTCTCCAGAACACAAAACTTGTAGCCTTACATTATTCGCATCGACAATATCCCTCATCTTGTGATCTAATGCATTCACGATCCACTGTTGGTTTGTTGTCAAGTGTGTACTAGCACCAGAATCTATGTACCAATCGTGCTTATTAAATTCACCATTTCACTGCTGACACTGCCGCTCACTTCCGTTTCCAAATCCATGAGCTTGGTTCTAATGGCGTCTGTTGTGATTTTGACTCCAGAATGTTCTATCGCCATTATCATCGGCATATTTTTTTCAGATAGACCAGCCAATAACAAACATTCAATCCATTCATCACTAATGCCAAAACCTGTCCCACTTAATTTATGTCCTGTTACGACTATCTGCGTAACATACGCTTGAAAATTGTGAATCAATTCACAATTTTTAAGACGAATTGAGATTAAATTACGTAACAGGGCAATTCTACGCGTAAATACCGAGTCATCAAATAATGCTTTTAACTTGTTCCACAGCTCCATCGTAGTTTTCACATTTTTGATGTGTACGTACAGCGCACTATCTATCGTCATGATAAGTTTCGCCTTTGTTTCCTGTGCTCCCTGCTTCTGGATGTATGCTATGCTGCACGCCTTCAAGGATCAGGAAATTCTCCGCGGAAAAGAACCATTCGCTGTAGTTCTCCCACCCTTTTAGTTTTGCAACATTAACGAAGTAGTTCGTTGCTATTCCTGCAAACTTGTATTGCATTAACTGAATTCCACTTCTACAACTACTTTTATTCACTTCTAAATAATGCTGGGCACATAACCTATAATGAAACACCGGTATGTAAGCTTTATGAACGAAATAATTTATTGAACTAAATTAGGAACTACAGCATAGACAATTACAGTTGTTTGACCACAGAAAATATACCTTAACTTTTAAACTAAAGATATAATTTTGATATGAAACTAACAAATTATGTATGTGTATATGATGCCTTCAAAGGCATGTTTGAAGGCAACAAATTCTTTAAACAAAAATTTGTCTTATATCAAAATAATGTAAAGTGTTTGTATAATATCTACGGTATAATGCTTCCTACGTGAAATCATAATTACAAACATTAAGTACCTAATTATAATGTTAAATTCAAATTGTTATTATGTTCTTCAATAATTATGTAATGTTAGCTCATAGACTTGTTAAGGTATGGTACAAATTAAAGTAAAGTGTATCCTGTATTTTTTATCATTTATACATAAAATAAAATATTTATTGTTAAGATGTGTAATTGTATAACTTTATAAACAGGAAACATGATTTTTAAATACATATATTAGTTTATGAAAAGAAACTTCTTTCTCACGATGAAACTCGAAGTTGGGATTATGGATTCTACAGAATATTATTACTGTAAAAATGCACAGAGTAGCTGGAATCATTCTGAGTGCGATATATATTCAAATGCATTAATGTTTTTATAATTTTCAATTGTTTACGAGAGTTCAAAAAACTGAGTCTTAACATATAATTACTTATACATATATAAGAAATACCAAGAACATTTCACATCAACGAAAAAAGCTTTGTCCTTTTTCAAAGAATGCTTTTTCATAACAAAAACAAAATGTAAACAACACTGAATAAACTTTAATTACACTATTCTTATTTAATTGTAGGCAATTCTTTTGTCCATTTAATAAAACCCGCCCAGAGTTAAATGTATGAAACATTTTAGTGAAAAATTTACACAGGGTAATGGAACTCAAAAATGTATTTGCTGCAATTTATAAAGTCTGTTGGAATATTTTTAAATAAGAAGCGCAGCTCACGTGTTCATTTGTACTGCTAATTTAAACGTTGGTTTTGAATGTAGGTTAACATCATAATTTGCTTTTAATTGAAATATTAATAGACGAACTATAAAAAGAAAATATTAAGGTTCAATGGCTATTTTTAACAAACTAAGGCACATCAATCATTTTATAGGTGAGCGTATCTAATTAGGAATTCATTCACTTTCCCCGCCCTTAGTTAAACATGTGTCAAGACATTAGTTAATTATGTCTATAAATATCACATTGTATTGGTCACATGGGAAAGGGTATTTCTTTTTTTGGAGCGAAGATGTTAACCTCTATACTTTGTCTTTCCATCAATACTGTTACAAAAAAAAAATTACATTTAAATTTGGAATCTCTCATTTTTAACTGATTGTTTATGGTTTTTTCATTCCGCCCTAAAGACTGTGAATACTTTACTTTACATTAAGTAAAGTAAATAATTTTTTTAAATCCTCCCAATATACATAAAGGCGCTTCAATGTTTTGAGAGTGTCAAGAATAATAATAGCCGGTTGACGTTTCTTCACTCTGACGCAACTCCGGGCTCTCTTGGCGTGCAGCATTGGAACGGAGGAGATCCATGATCATCGGAGGATTTAGATCCGTTCGCATCGCACCCAAGCAAGACGTGTTCGGTGGAGTGTCACTGTGTGCCAATTAATTATAAAGTGCTGATCATAATTCTGTTCATATTTGTGAAAATAATAATCGTACATTGTTAATTATCTTCAACGCGTGGTTTTAATTCTCCTCGCCCGCCTACCCACGATAGCTCGGCAGCCAACATGAACACAGAATTGACTGATGACGATCACGTGCCGTTATATATATAAAAGTTAAATGTTTGTGTACCCATGTAATATTTGTAAGAAAAAGGCGATCAAAGCAGAGTAAGGGAAAGAATTCGAAGAAATCCAGTCGGAAAGCAAAAGATTTAATCTCGAGAGATGAAGATAGCACTTGGACATATAACTAATATAAGGTAAAAAATTTAGTAGTTACACGTTTCCCTTACAGTTAGGTTATAAACTACACCGATACACCGATATACTTCCAAATTTGTTTAAAATAACACCCAGGCTACAAAACAATAATAAACAAACAATATATTAATGTTGTACACAATTGTTGAGCGATTTGGGACTTCAAATCCGGCACCCCCTGTTCCACAGACCAAACAATATAAGTATGCACGAAGCAATACAAAAAAATATCGAAAATGTATAAAGTTGATGTGCATCAATATTTCATTGAAGTGAGCACAAAGTGTCATTTATAAATAATAAATAACCGTGAAATTTCCGTTCCTCGAATGCGTATTCAGTTATTTTCACGACGCTTAAAGTGAAAATACCATTTTAAATTGATTATATAAAAAATTACGTTTCAACTGAAGAGAGCTGTCATTTTCCCCCGAGAGCGATGTTATCGGCTGTTGCAGTTGCGATACTTATTCACTATTTTATATACAGATGTGGATTTTATATATTATATAAAATTTAATGAAATGGTTAAATCGGAATGTTTTTATGAGTTGACGCTTTGGATTGGATATCAAAAGAACTTTAGTCTTATTAATTTTCAATATTTTATGAAACTATGTGTTTATAGAAATTATAAATTATTATTTGATTTGTAAGTAATATCTTATACTGTTTATGGTTATTATAAAAAAAAACCAAGCCGAGTTTCTTGCCTGCTTCTTCTTAGCTTGGTCGCGTACGAAGGCGTAGAATAACTTACATTTAAGACATTTCAAAATGGTCATAAGTATCTGAGTGAATAAGGATATTTTGACTTTGATTATTAATCATTGTTTTGTTCAAATCGTCCTCTATATTATGTATGGGTCGTACTGGATCTCTGTTCCGGTTTCTTTGCATTCTTCTAATTTTCAATTTTAAACAATTTTAGAACACCATTCAATTTTTATGTCTGTAATATAATTTAGTATGTGCTGAGTATCACAGATTATATAGCTGAAAAGCTATATACAATCAGCTATCAATGAGATCGCATTGGATTAAATTCAATTTAACTCTATTACACCAAAGTTTAATAGCTTCTAACTTAGCAATTCATCGTGAACGATAAAATAACATTATCTAAGCGATTAGATTAATAAAATACGAAATTGCCCTTTTACCTTAGTTGATATTTATTTAATGTTACGCCATAAAATTTGTTGTCTACGTAAACTACAGGTGTATTTTCTAACACAAAGGCGCAATACATTATGGGCAGGCAAGGCCATATATTTCAAGGGAAGATTATCCTTGTAAATAAAAGGATATTTTCACGGGGGTGAACATCACGGTTGTTTACGAATATTTTATAAGGATAACTTTAATGGTTGCGGTGAAAGTTTGTTAGGGTCATTTTCTGAATATTACCGAAGTTAGATTTAGTTTTACGGTCCTGTTGGCGTAAAAAGGATTTGAAATGATTTTAAATCCGTTAAATGTATAACGAGGTTATTGTTTACATTTATTTTTGTAGTAACATTTTTTAACAATGAATATGGTATATCTATTTTTTCTAACGCAGTGTTGGCTAAGTGTCGTGACGTTCGATACCCGGATTCAAATAGATTATTCTTTCTCTGAGCTCCCACAGTAATGGCAAGAATGACGAGGATGTCTTACGAGGGTATACAGTAGAACGAACACGTCTAAAATAAATAAATCTTAAAAACAGAAATCCCATACTCATTTATTAGCCCCACTGTACTTTTAATAGAAGGTGAAATACCGTCATAACAGTCTAAAAATCTTTAGAAAAAAAAGAAATCTAGTATTAAATTCTCACTATTTAAAGCACTCGCTGATTTTACTGTCTAGACGTTTTACAAAACCATTCCACGAACAATTTTACCCACGAAAACTATTAGGGACCGCTAACAAGTTTATTACACTAATTAAGTTTTAAGCGAACTAAATGTACCCATTTGAACATGTAAAAATAAATAGGATATAAAATAAAAGAGCTTGGCTTCACTTGGCTATTCCAGTAATGGAATTCTGTAGAGGCGACGTTGATGGTGACAATTTTGTAACGCTAAGAAAATGTTTTTACGGTTACACGTGGGCTCAAATCTGAATACGCTTGTGTGGAAAATGTTATATAAAAGTCAGATACACAAATTTTATGCTTATCTCGCTATTATTTTAATTAAATCTCTCGCAAGTCTTTACAATATTCAATTAGATAAAACTTTTTTTTAAGCCATTGGGCTTTCTTTACTATTGAGTAAAGAAATATTTTCGGCTTGTATGTTTGTTCACGCTTCAAAAGAAAACGACGACCGTTTTTTAGTATTCGAAAAGAAAAATTGAGTTTACGTATTATTAAAAAAATATATATTTAAAAAACTATAAATATCTCTTTTCGAAAAAAAACCTTAACAGATATAGTAATGAGCGATATTTGTAAATAATAATGAATAACCCCGTTAAAACTGCATAGAATGTCACGGGCGTAGGGTCAGCCCCGGGCGTGTCTAAACACGCCCTTGGCAGGTCTAACGCGTTGATGCCTTTGGGCTATGGCATTTTGTTACTTGTAGCAACGCACCTATTTTGGAGTCACGCAGCGATTCTTAGTAATTTAACATGGTTGAAAAAAAGATTTTGACACGGCACTGAGCAGGCAACGCTGTAAAAGGGTTATAGGTTTTAGTATGCTAAGTAATATGCTGTTCGAAATTTTGGACGACTCTGAAAAAAAAAATTAAAAATAGTTTATTCGCTCTCTTATAATAATAATATTCATTTATTAAATAACCTCATAAGTGTTATTAGGTACAAGAAATCTACGTTAGTAACATTAAATTAGTTAGATCGCAATTTTCTACATGCCATGCGACACGACATAACAGTGTCTCACGTACATACAGTCACATCGATGTGCTACCATGTTCAAGACAGTGTTGCATCTGCTCCGCATCCTGCCCACCAGGGATGCACATTTTTTTCGCATGACTGCGTAGAAGCGGTCTTCATGTCTGCAAATATTTCCGATGCACTACAGAAGCGGGGCAGCCCCACCAGCGCCCTAAACGCTGAGCATTGTACGACTTTTTAGTGTATTTAGATCACAGGCCACACGTGTAGAAAGTCATACAATAGGCTCAAAAGAGCATGATTTTCACCTCAAGTGAACAACGTGAAAACCTACAAGCCATCATGTTCGCTCTACATAAAAGTATCATTTTTCGTTACAAGCACCATAAAAACAAATTAATGAAACTGTCGTGCACCCAAGTATCGCGGATATTTAATAAGTTTGCCATTTCTCAGGGTTATTTTATATATTTTTTGTACTTCTATAGTATATGTATTGCCGATACGGCAATAGTACTATCTCTTGTTGTTTTTCATGTTATATACTTTATTAATAGCGACAGACGTAATAGTGTAGATTCGTATAGCTCAATCTGACTCGGGTTCTGTTAACAAAATCATTACAGCAAATTGTATAGAAGTTGGAGAAAGATCTCAGTCTTGGTCTCTTAATACTCTGTGTATTAGCTTTAAGGAAATACATAATATACACATTAAAAGATGTGATATTTTTATAGACAAAGTCGTAACTCTAAATACAAGTCTAAACAGCTGCTGTTTACAAATAAAAGTGAACACACATGACAGGAAAGGGCTTAGTTTAGAGTATTTTTAAATTTCAATGTTGTTTGATATTGTATGGAAATTTTATTTAAAGAAAGAATTGAATATCAACTTTCTAGGTGTTAAGTATGCCATCAACATTATTTAATCTTTAACATGACTATTTAGAAAACATGGACTATGAGTTATAACATCGTAAAATATAATTTATTCGTTTAAGAAATAACCAAATATTATTAGGAATGAGAGCTTTAGTCAAATTACTAAATACGATGTCCCTACGAGATTAGACTTATTTTGTTCGAAACACTTTATTCTCAGTAAATATATATCTATACTAATAATAAGACAGTAAAAATCGAAAATCTGTACATTAAATATTTTTCCAAAAAACTGAAAGTAGGCAATTAAAGAATCATAGAAACCAAAAAAACAATTTTTGGAATTCTTGTCTGTCTGTCTGTCTGTCAGTCTGGTACGTTATAACTTGAAAACTACTGAACGGATTAGAACGCGGTTTTCACAGTTGGGTTACATATAGTTGGGAGCGTTGTCAAAAGTTTTGTAGTTTATTTTGTCAAAATCGGTTAAGAGAAAAAGAAGTTATGGTCAATTGAAAATTTACTTCAACCACTGCTTCAAAATTTTTAAACACTTATATTGATTGATTAGTTATATATTGTTAAATATGTTCTAATATAAGTTAATCTTAATATTAAAACTTATGAGAGGTAACAAAAATAACAAACAACGCAGTGCGCGCGGGCGCGGTTAAAGTGTTGAACAATGTGCTCGATAGATGGCGTTGATAAAATTCGTCATTAACCTAGATTTCTTTTATTTTTTTATTTCTTAAACCTATACAGCTTATCAAAAACAGTTTACACAATAAAAATAGATTAAAAATAAAGCCAAAATAAGGTTAAAATATAGAACCGGAAATAGAATCTAAGACCAGAAAGAATAACAAAAAAAAACACGAACAGAAAAGAATAAATAAAAAAATATATATATATATATATACACATGAACAAGTGGAACTATGTGTACTACGAACATTTTAGTGTGTGAGTGTGTATCAGTGTGTGCAATGGTGTTGCTGTGTGAGTGAGTGTGCGAGGTTGAGTCTTAGTTTTTTTTTAAAGAACTTCTACTTAGGCCAAATATATCCATCGCGGTATTAAGATGCTTCATTGTGTAATGACTACCATGCAGTTCAAACTTTCATTAACGTTTTACCCTATGATTATTTTGAGTGAACACTACCTATACAAACAAGTAAAAGGAAACAAGTGAAGAGACGTTTATCGTTTGTCCGCATCCATTTTTCCACCTACGTCCTTAACGTTAATGATGTTTACCTTTTATTATTTGGTCAAGCTAATAAGTAATAATCTCACAAGTACGTATTTCGTACTCATAACTTCGTAAGAATTTTCTTTCAACTCTTAACCGCTGAGGAGTGTTACCTTCCATCATCAGCTCATCCACAATTTGAAAGTTGCCCTCGATTTGCCTGAATCATCGGATCCTGATCCTTGAAAGTACACCCCAACGAACAAATTAATAATCACGTAAATGGTTAATAAACATCAAGTCCACAGAAACAGAGGATGTTGATAACATTTGTACATGTGAAGCTACATCATCCCTGAGTAACACAGGCTATATATAATTCCAATTGTAACAAGGTTTTAGCCCGTGAAAGAAAGCCCTTTCGAGATAATTAAAAATCGCTATATACTTAAACAAATTACACGTGGGCGAAGCCGCGGGCGGAAAGCTAGTTATTATATATATTTCGAAAAAAACTCTCTAGAATATCTTCTTTATGTATAAATTGTTTTTATATAATGTATTTATTTGTTTCAGGTGTCACAAACTACATGGATGTTCAACCAATCCCAAATACAATGTTAATTATTATTGAAAGATAAAATTTTAAACTATTGTGAAGTTAGTACAACATTGCAATGATAAGACAGAGGTGGCAAACATTTAAGAGATGAGACGCTTTCGTAAAACAAAGTTTCATTCTCTCGACAAAATGCTGCGTAATTTCTATGTCGCACTTCTTCTGTGGCGGATCGATTGTGTCGTCGAAAGTACCAAAGGTTAGTTACGTTTTCCGTCTTAATCTCGGTTGGATCAAATTGTTTTATATTGGTCATTTAATTATGCCTGTCGGAATGTCGCTTTAGTTTTAATACTTCATAATGTATGCTTCAATTGTAGCTTCTGTCTCCATCTAAATAAATTACTAAGTGGTTAAATATTGCGCAAAATTTACAATTTCGTTAACAACTATATATGATATAGTAAAACCTGTAATATACATCTGTTTATTTATCAAGGAAACATATACAGATGAGAAACGGGATGTTATAAAAAACGACGTAAGGCGGCTTTGTTGTATAGGCGACGACGTAACCGCTCTATAAACTACGTATACGTATGTAATCCTCGGTTCCGTTAATCTGTTGGTAATAACGACTTTGTTATTTTATTAAACTTAAAGAAATTATATCAACAATAATCTTTATTAGAGCGTGATAGATTAGCCGGAAAAAATCTGATGCAACAGTGGCTAAAATTGTTAAAATAAACTTATATAAAAATAAAATTAAATATAGAATATGAAACCAATCTTTGAGATCGTAATTTGCAAAATGTAGACAAATAGAGACCGCAACATCTTGTCTGCGAGTTGTATATTCTGCCATTCTGAACATTATGTAAATCAGGTTTTTATATTTCGCTCTGGTAGATGTTCCTTTTTATAGCTTTGTACCTTTGACGCATTTGCACCAATAACTGGTACTATCAGCCAATGTTTGTATAAAACAAAAATATATTATTTCAAACAAATTGTAGCGTCAACGACTCCATAATTTATATTTATATTGATTTAAGAAAAGGCTTCTTAAAAAAAGTTCTGGGGTCGGGAGATTTTAATGTCAAATTTTATATATAATATTTTATAATTTTTTTATGTTTCAAAACAAATTCTAAAACTATATATGTTCATATGTATATTATTCCCTAATAAATAAATCATTAATTTATTCTCCATTTATATTTTTATGGGGTCGTCAAGAAACTCATAAACGGGATCGTGAATGACAAAAGTTTAGGAAGCCGCGATTTAAGAAACAATAGCTTGTGTAATATACAAACAATTCACAATGCAAATCAATATTAATATCAATGCAATTTTATATAGAAACCGTTCAGGTCCAACTAAATATAACGATAACAAAATTATCCACAACATTAAAGCCCACAATAAAACCGGCTTCAATTCGTAAAAAATACAATAACTGTCTTTTGGAGATAAGGCCATAAACATGGTCAACATGACTAGTGGTTACAAATCAGAATTGTGACGCGGGTAGAAGAGATTCATAGTATACCACTCCCTGGAGGGTGACAAAACGTAACGAACCGAGACCTCATCCTTTCATGTCGCTGATACATTTTTCCACCGCTGAACAACCACTTGTCTCCGTATAGATTATTTATGGCCAGGCTTTGTGGCAGGTATGCTGATTACGTGCGGCCCCTGTCAGATAGAACTTGCAATAAAACTAACTACCATTGTAATCTTGAGAATAAGAGCGAAATTCTTGATGAATAATCTTAAAAATAGAACAACTTGCCTACTCATCAGTCTATAAATGAAGAAATAGATACGAATGCGATACTAGGTCAAGCATAAACTTAATATTTATTACAGTTGTCGTTTGCTTCTTTGAGTGTACATATTTATTCTTGTTTATTTGCCTATATAAATAAATATATGTATGTTTGCCTGGTATTCATTAGAAATAAAGGTAATTTTATGCGTTACGACATTGCCTTACGTAAACGGAAAACATTTCACATATATACACACCAATTATATTAGAACCATAAACATTTCAAATAAATAGTTACAAGACAAAAAAGCAAAGAATATATGGATACAAAAAAACAGAAAAGTATACTTAACTAACCTCTTTTATTTTCTCTTTAATTTGTGTAATCAATTGTATCTAATCTAAAAAAAAAAAAACAGTGGCTTGAAGTAACTTTACTCAAAAGATTTGATATATTGAGAATTTCTTTGCATCTATCTGTTTGGGTCGAAATAAATTGCAGTATAAAATAGTACTTTTCAGCCAATATAAAAACCATACTTAATGGTAAAATCTTAAAATCCGAAGCGACTTCTTTAGTTGAAAATGTATGCAGTTGAAACCGGTTTGTTGTCACTTTATAAAGAGAAGAACCGATAATACGATGATTATTTACAAATATGATGCATGTAAAAGTTGTGAAACTTTTTATATGTATCCCTTATGCCCCTTTGTTATTAGCTAAAGCAAACGTTGATTCAGTTTGTTTGCACCCCAATCACGGTGAACATGATGAAGGATAGAATAAATACACTTTCAGATATACGCAGTAATAAATAATAAATTTGACAGATCGTATCTAGTACATCCTACTTCACACGATTAATTAAACTTAAGGGCTGTATGACATCAGCATTTTTATTTAATCAAAACATTCACCATTAGTTTGCTGCCATCTAATATGAAGCTCATTTATAACTCTGCGATATAATTCTGGTGATCTACATTCGAAAAACTGTGAATGCATTTTGTTCTGCCTCCTGGGAAAAATAGCTTTGCTTTAAAACAGTGTTGTGCCTTGACCTGGGGTCAATCATTTTTTTTCAGCAATTTTGCTTTTTAGAAGCAATTGAGCTAATATTGTGGATAAGGTAGCGTTATGATATCTCTCTCAATTCATTAATTTCACCTATGGCGTGGTTCGTATAAATCAGATTTTCCATCACAACAACAGCATTTAAATCAAAATCAAAATGAGCGGTAGCCTCTCCGTATTTGAAAATCAAATTAATGTTCATCTACATCTTTCCTGTCTAAGCTGAATAAAAAACCTATTGACAGTTGATTATTGAATGCTGCAATACTGTCCTACGACGGATATTACGACGGAGTGAGTACCTTAACCATTTTAAAGTATTAAAAATAAAAAAGTATAATTATTAAAACTAAAACATTTTCCAAACGAACAATTCTAAACATACCTTTGTACTTTAACTTTTCGTCTGGAGCGTAAATTAATATAGTTATAGATCATCTCAGACTTCTATCCCAATTCACTCCCTTTGTACGAAAGCTTTTGTCGCAAAGTAAAATTGTAATATTTCACAATAAATTTAATATAATTTAATATCACGCGCTATATCTCTTAATAATATCAATTACTATTTTAAACTTTTATTTGAGTAAATTCAATCGCGTCTTTGGTTTAATAAAATCGTAGTGATTTGTTTACCTCTAAAGTCTGGAAGAGCGTCTCGCTAATTCTAAATTTAAATGCATGAGATTGAATTTACGCAGCGTATCCTACAGTTTCCCGATTGCTGCTTATATCGCGAAGAAAAATGTAATTTCAATTCGATACAATAGCCTTTTATACCCGAGTTATAGAAAATAAATCAGAGTACGAAAAGCGTTTCCATACACTGAAATCAATCATAATTGAATTTGTATTCAATATGCGACACAGAAATATAGAAATTTATATATACATAGAATACATTTATCTTATTTTAAAACTTAAACCGACGGCGATACAATACTACCAATCTTAATAACTACGTTTTTTAAGGAATTCGAGTTTTTAACAAAATTCGTGTTAATGATTGTAAAAACAAAAATGCTTTAAAAGGATTCATTTACAATTGAAGATTATACGTCAGATGAAATACGACTTTTTATAACTCTAAAGTAAATAAAGTCGTTTGACGTGAAACTCAATAGAATGACTGAATCATTACTAAATTTGTGTGCATTAAATTTGTCTTCAATTAATAAAGATGTTATCTATATATTCTTTTATAAAACATTTTTATATGGCACAAAAAATGTATTTAAAACCACTATTGAGGTATTGTGAAGTACATAATGATCGTATTAAATGTCAACATCGATTGATTTATGGAGTATCAAACACAACAGATGTCCAAAGCACGCGCGTATAGTTTTGAATAGAGAAGCTGTCGTTACCATAAAGTGCTATTGTGGACAACCCCATGGGGCAAAAAAGTGTTTCGTCTAATTGTTTGCACATTTTACAGCTCTTTTGAGTAATGGGGGACTACCCCTGGGTATAATTGTGATGAAAATGAACTTTTCGTGCAAATATTGATCGATTACGACTAGCATCACATATGCATTAACAATATTCATTTTAAGTTTTAAGCTGAATATTCAATCTTGAAAATCGATCCGATTCGACAATTGGAACAATAATATCGAGGAAACCGTTATATCTACGCTACACATATCGCCTCAAACTCATTTCGCAGTATAAAAAGACGAACTATATTTTATGTTTTAAATACCTAATACAAATGCGAAAGTAACTCAATCTGCTTTCTGTAATCGTATTAAAATATAAATGTTATAGTATCTGAAATGAAGGGAACCTAAGAGAAATGTACAAGGCTGATAGCAAAAAGCACTTAGGAATGATCTTATATAAAGATTTCTTGAATCTTCATATTATGTCGGTGTTGCATTTTTCTTGCCCATTTGAAAAAAGGTCAATGAATAGATTGGCAAAGTGAAATTTTAGAAATGAAATATCCATAAAAGCATACCTATTGAAGGGACAAACTATTATGTTTTCACTCTGTATTGTACTCCTAAATAGCTGTTCCTGAACCATTTTTTCACCCTCAGTCACTCCCTTTGAGGATTAAGTTGGCAGCGAGGAAATTACTTTTTAAGAGGCTTTCTGTACCCTACGCCTTTAATTATAAATGACTGTCCATTTTACTCGACTTCGTTTACAATACTCTTTTTTAGATTAACTGTCACGATATTGCAGAGTCGGATTACGATTTCAGGAAAGCTAAAAAGGCGACGTTACAATATTTAACTTAATGTAACATTTTTGTTTGTTTGTTAGATCAATTTACCGTTTTTTAGATACTTATGCATTACTGACGCAAACCAAAGACAAAATTTCTGTCTTTGCGTGAGTAACGATTTATATAAAAGCCTTGGATAAACGCGAGGACCTATTCTAAATGATGTAAGCAGTGTTATATATTTCCGTTTGATTTTCTGTTATTTGTTCTTTAATTTACAACTCCTCCTATATATTTAAAAGATTTAAAAGACCATACGAATCTATTTACTACTTAGTATTTCATTTACGGTTAAATCGGCTATTTATTGAAAATAAGGCTCTAGCAAAAACATTTGTTGATTTGGTTAACATTGTCAGCGTTGTTAGAAACTGAACCCTCGTATATAGTGTGGGAGTCTCTAGTGGATAACGTAACAAAAATAACAATTCCAGGGGAGAAATAAAACAGTGTTTGCCAAGCTTTTTTGTACTGGACTGGATTAGTTCCATGTGACCTTTTTGTTTTTGCTGATTTTTAAAATTTGACGAACCTTTACACGGCTTTAACTCCAATATTACCAGCGTCATAGTAGTTTTTGACATACATCATACATTTTTTTATTATTGGGAATGACTTGAATAGTTTAGTGGTTAACCCACGTAGCGTTAGGATTGATTTCGTTTAGACAATTTTTTTTTGGAGGCATATATTTAATATCACTTAGACTTCATTATTAATTTATAAAATAATAAAGGGTTTCAAAAATCATTAAAATGAATTATATTATAATCTTTTTATAGTAAACTTTTCTAGCTGAAAGAGTTTATTCGTGAATATGGGAACATTATAATAGTAATGGTGCATTTGAAATAGTTAAAAAGCACTAGTTAACATTTTCAATAACATAAAGCTATAATAAATCACCGGAGCTCCCCTCGTATCTGTGTATTAGAGTGACACAGATGTGCAGGGGAATCGCAGGGGATGACAGAATGTGACGTCATCGTTACTCTGCCCCAACAAGTTTGCGTGCCATTAGGTCACGTATTAATCACTATTTATAACCTTTTTATATTGAAACTAGCTAACCCGGCAAACGTTGTTTTGCCATAAAATTACTAAAAAATAGGGGTTGCTGATAAAAGGGTAAAATAAAAAAATGTCACTAAAAATAGATGTTGGCTGATTCTCAGACCTACTCAATATGTTTACAAAATTTCATTTGAATCAACCCGTTTTGGAGGAGTACAGTGACACGAGAACTTTATATATAAGATATATAAGGCACACAAATGTTTTAGCTTTAAGATTAAAGTTCCAATCATGGTTTAAATAAAACATTCTTAATACTAATAAAAAATTATACTGATACATCAATTGCTACAAATATTGTAAATGTACTCGCGTAATCCAAACAATATAAACCAATAGGCCAGTAAGGCCTATAGAGAAAATTTAAATGAGCCAAAGTCGCAGGCATTTAGTAGAGCCATTAGTATTTCGCGTACAAAGATATATAGCAGTCATTGTCGCCAGTCTATTCCGGCAAAGGCCGATTTACTGACCCCATACATCCGGAAATAGTGACGTTATCTTACCACGCTTATAGTGAGAACAATGGGTCCTATCAAAAGACGTTTAAACCTTACAGAATTATTTAGTTTTTGCGCAACATACATAGGCTTACATCAGGCCTATGTAATTGATTGATCGTTTGTATAATTGATATCTTTATAATAATTATAAAAGTGATTTACCTATAATAAATTGTATAATTTTAAGATTACTATTAAAAAATATAAGTAACCAGCTAATACCCAGCTAGTACCCAATAACAACGTTAGCTTGTTCAGATCAGTTTATTTTGAAACCCGAAGCCTTAAATATAAGAAGAAAGTTATTGAAGTGCACAAATGATCTCTGATACGACATGGAAAAGATAAATATATTAAATAACTAATTGCTGTATAAATTATACAATCCACACTATATACGGTTCAATCTAACCGTAAAAAGTAGGCGCCGTCGGAAGTTTATATTTTTTGCACGCTTGGTCTGTCAGCTAACGAAACCGAGCTGCTAATAAAAATAAATGACCTTGAACAAATACGGAGACAAATCACGAAGAACAAAAATATATATTTAACCAGAAGAGAGATACTGCTTCCTTAAGAAAGTTTCTCCAACATCCTAAATTCAATACAATACACGGATACAAAGACAACGATTAACAGAGCAGCACATAATCGTTTTGCCGAGACGAAACCCAGGTGCCATGTGTATAAATAGTGATAGTATAAAGTGGTATAAAATCATATGATGGCTATAAAACTAATGAGGCATTCTATTGTACCACATATTTTGTAATTAAAAAGCATATATAAGTAACCACAGATTATATATTTAAAATCCCCTCAAAGTCTGTAAATGTCGTTATATTTATACCTAACTTTTGTTATCTATGGAACGGTACCTCTTTCCATAGATATTTCAAAATATAGATAGCTGAATTCGTGATTTTATAATAACCCAGAACGATCAACACTTCCGTCAAAAACGTTATATTTTTCATAAATGTTTGACATTTTAATGTTTTATATATTTGGTAAACGTCAAAGTAAAATAAGGTTTGTAAATTTTATATTCTTCGTAAAATGAAATTCGTAACATATTCATATATTGTAAGTGCCATTGATGGTTTGAAAACTTTCAATATTTTTACATAGTTATCTTGAGTTTAAATATTTTTCACATTAAATTAAGTTTTGTTATATTGTTGGATATCAAACCCTTACAATATAATAAATGAACTTAACATTTAAAAGCTATCAGTAATATTTAACGGTAAAGGGATTCTCGGATTTTTTTCAGACTACTTTAATGAACTATTGTTTCTCAATATATTAGAAACACTTTTCACCTTCGTTGCCGCAAAAAAAGTCCAAAACACAAACTTAACAGGATTTGAGACAACTTCGTAACTATAAATACGTTTCCTATTATCGCGTTGCAAGGATTACAAAGGAGTTTGGACATAAGCCAGCACATTGCACAGTACTTAGACCTAAAGTTTGTCAAAAGTACATATTGCTTAACAATATTGTGGGAATGTTTGTCATTCTCTAATCTTTTGGAGTTTATTCATATTAAAAATTTTGATTATACAACGGTAACCACAGTTAAAGCGGTTAATCAATTAATCATATATTTTCCCAAAAAGATACATGTTGTTTGTGAGTGGAGATTTTGTGTTTCATGTTTATTTTGTATTCATCCGAAATGTTTAATTCGAATTGATCCCAAATATCTAACCACCTGAGCCGCACGATTTCATGTTTACTTTAGGAATATCGTAATACAAATAATAATCTTTATTTCATTAAATCAAATTTTAAGTAGCAACGATAAAATAGCCTTTAAAATATATATCCTTACCCTATTAGGACATGAGACTACTATAATTATGCAAATAACCCCAAAACTTCCGACATTCCGTACGGGTTAGAGTTGCAAATTTTTAAACCCTGGTACTATTGTTCCGAGGTGAAACGCAATACGAGTAACGACGTTGTCGGCTTTTGTTACGGTATAACATACGATCTAGGAAATTTTATATCACGTTTATTTTTGATATTTGTCGAGCTTAAAAGCCCGTTTTTTTTTTCATTAAAAATTTCAAGCTCTTATGACATAACTGTCAAAAATAACACAACATTTCAGAATAAAAAGGACACAACGAATATAAACTTAGATTTATGACATAGATATGAGACTCTCATTCCAGACTATTATACTTAGTCTGGCCATAAATACTGTTACTATTCAAAAAAAGAAAATATTACGTTTGAATTTGGAATCTGTCATTTTTATATGATAGCTTGATGTGTTTTCTTATTTTCGCGCCATTATATTGTTAAATATTTTGTTATATTAAAATGGAGTGGGGTGATAAAGAGAACCGAATCGCTGTGATTGCCTTACATAAAGTAGGTATGGAGAAAAGTGCAATTTTTAAAACCCTCCACCCGCTTGGTATTAGTCAAATGTTTGTTTACCGGGCTATTGATAGGTACAATGATACCTCCTCTGTTTGTGACAGAAAAAGATCTGGCCGTCCACGTACCGTTCGTGTGAAAAAGGTTTGGTGGGGTGTTAGCTATGAAGGGGTGACTGAGCCATATTTTTGTGAAAAAGGTATTAAAACGTCGGCACAAGTTTATCAAAATACCATTCTTGAGACGGTAGTTAAGCCTTTAACTAACACCATGTTCAATAACAAAGAATGGTGCTTTCAACAAGACTCGGCACCGGGTCATAGAGCTCGATCCACCCAATCTTGGTTGAAAACTAACGTTCCGGACTTTATCAGCACTGAAAACTGGCCGTCGTCAAGTCCTGACCTAAATCCATTGGATTATGATTTATGGTCAGTTTTAGAGAGTAAGGCTTGCTCTAAACGCCATGATAATTTGGAGTCCCTAAAACGATCCATTCGGTTGGCAGTGAAAAATTTTCCTCTAGAAAGAGTTCGTGCTGCTATTGATAACTGGCCTCAACGTTTAAAAGACTGTATTGCAGCCAATGGAGACCACTTCGAATAAACATTGTATATTTTTAATAGTTATATATTGATGTATTAAACTAACTCACTATGAAAGGAATAAATGTTACGTATAAAAAAAAATCGTGCTTTTCTTTATAACAATATTTATGGCAAGACTAAGTATATATTAGACAAATAAGTCGGTGAAAACCACTAAGTTAAAAAGACCTTTTGTTCCCACTCAATTAACTCAGTTTAAAACGAATAATTTACTCTTGTATTAAATATTCATGTTGTCGATTTATATTTAGGATGTAGTTTAATTTTCATTGTATCAGACTTGAATAGACTGTCAAATACATGTGAGTCTGTGCACGCTCAATAGTTTTATAGACGATATAGACGATTATTTCAGCGTATAACCAATGACATCTTAATTTTTTCAGTGATTTTTTTGTTGTTGTAATAATGACTCCTCTAATGGTTCAACTATCTCAGACGGCAAATACATAATTATGACATTGCTGTTTACCCGTGTAATCCCTTATATGTCTAATATAAATAATATAAGTGTACTTATTATCCTTGTTTGAAAAGAAAATAAACGCTATTTAACGATGATATTTCAAATTGTTTATATATAAATAGAGTTTTTTTATAATTCCTAATAAGGTACACTTCGGATTAAGCTCCGGGGCCGAGACAACTATGAAACGATAACATTGAAATACAGGGGAAGGGAAACTAGGAGTGACGGAAAAGAAGTGGAAATTTGATAGCTTCTTTAATCGTAATACAAAAAAGTATTAAGAAATATTATAAAACAAAATTAAAGGCAGAGTATATAGTACTTTAGTACGTTAGTTATATATTGTCATGAATCTAAGCAAATAAACAAACTTGGGTTTGGATTGTTTGAAGTTGTTTTTTTTGTAAAGTTTGAACAGTTGAGTTTAATTTTCAATATTTCCATGGAGTAGGATGCTCTTGACAGCTATTGTGTCGAGTTGAATAAAGTGTCTGTAAATTGTTTACAAAATAATTTCCTCGTTAATTTTAAAGATTTTAAAACCACCAGTCTTAATTTATTTATCTGAGGTCGTCAAATGGGACGGAATTTAAATACTTTTAACTAATCAAATATACATATATGTAGCATTGAAATAGCACAATTCTATGGTAAATACATTTTCGCATGTGTCGAAAGTAACAAAAAATATAATTATGTGCCATATTAAAATTTATTAAAAGTAAATTTTCTTATATTACATAAGAATACATTCTACAAAACAGTACATATTAATTAATTACAATATCATGATTTGTTAGAATAATGGATAAATTTTCCTGAAACTTTCTTTTGATGTAAGGGTAAACAACTTTCACAATTGAACACACCCACTCATAAAATACTATGAATTCTTTGTTCAAACAATCATCATAATTAAAATGAAATCCTTTATAATTGTAAGCTACATAAAAAAATGCGAAGGAGGTTTATATTTGACTCATTTCAGATCCTGGTTGTTAGTCTATTAAACGATTGGGTGTCCATACCAACTTCTTTTATCACTCGATTCAAGGCCACTATTCTAATGTTTACTACGGCTTAAATTATTACTTTCATGTGCTATTTTGCTATGCAATATTTAAAAAAAATGTCTTGACTTAATTAGTTAACTCGTAATAATAATATCGCTTATATCGTCGTTCACTCGTAATGACGTAGAAATAATGAAAATGTTTATAAATTCTGATCCCCTTATTCTTTTTACGTCTTAAAGTTAACATTGTAAACACCTTATTGACAAGGTAAAAATAGACCTACACATAGGATCTGGAGCAAGCAATCGATAAGCCGATACCAAAACCTCAAATCCCAGCAGATCTCGAAAAAATTCTGCAAACAAATTATAACACTAGAACAATCGAAGGACGGGCTTATCAATAGGTTTAACCAGAATACCTACGGATAAGCACAAGAACCGTACTAAGTTTTAACCTGGTGAGAACCAAAAAATAAAGGTTAGGTTAGGTAGACTGGATATGGATATGAAAATATTTATGAATAGTGCTTAGATATATGCTAAAAAGCCTGATAGATATTTTTTATTAATTTTTATAAACAAAATTAATTAAAAGTATACTTATAAATAAATATTGGCTTCTATTGTCAAAAATCAAGTTTAATTATCATTTGTCGTCACTTAAGTTTTAATTAGATTTCATTCAAATCTTCGAGTAGTGAAAATTGTGAATACTTCCACAATCGCTAGAACTGTAATTAAAATATGAAATTAAATAAAATTCTACAAGTTTCTCTACGAAGAGCTACTTATAAATTTAATCTTTAACCTCAAAGTTCATAACGAAATTGAAATAACTTTTACATATTATTATAACATGACGTGACGATATCATTTACAATTGTATGAATATTTCATGCATTGGCATACTAGTTATACAATAATAATATAGTACTATTTTTCTCAGTAGAAGTCACTAATTTCCACTGCTCTTAGAAGATATATATATATTCATTGTCAAGAGACGATGCTTTGTTGACGATGCGACGTTTTGACACTGTATTAATATGAAGACCAACATACTATGAATAATATATACATAATATATGTGCTGAAGGCTACGACTCAAAATGTGTATTATGGAAAGATTATAAACTTTTTTATCATCAAAATAATCTGACAATGTATAAAATTATTTTTCTAAAAGTTTTCTTTTAACTACTTTTTTAAATTTATTTACTGACAAATTCAACAAATTGTTTGGGATTTTGTTATAGAGGCGTACACATTGCCCTTTAATACTGAATAGATTGCAAGTGTTTAAAAAAATACCGAACAAAATCTAATTGTGTAGAGAAACACGTTAACGTATACAGTACTTAGTAGATATATAATATATATAATAATTAATTGTTTATATTATAATAAAATTCATACATATAGGTACAAACAAATATTAATTTGTAATTTCATTAAATTCCCAAGTTTACCCCAGCGTAGATTATTTTACGTTCGTTTATATTAAGCGGAAACTAATGTAGGTGAAGCTTGCACTAAAACCAATTTATGTCCGTACTACGGCTATGCTATACTTTAGCTTATATATTACATACCTTAGAACTTACCTACAATAGAGGTAAGGTATAGAGTAAGTATATAGAAGCCATTCCTTTACCTCCTAGGGTTTCTCTATATTGACCGCCTCCTGATATGTCAGACTTTTCAACGTCTTTTAAAATTAAATTATAATACACACATAGAGATTTTTTTTAATACATTTTTATTTTTAAGTTTCAGCAACTGCTTTGACTAGTTTTATTTTGATCACAAGCTTCTAAATATTACATTTATTTTATTTTATTTAACTATAAATATAAATGCTTACATTCGCATTGCAATTCCATCATACAATTACACTTATAAAAGTATATCAGATATAAGTTATTTGTAGTTATCGAGAATCTTATTTTCAGTCGTAAAGAGTAACATGAGATATCAGACTACGTCGCCGCTAAGCCGAGTCGGTCCCACAGCGTCCCAGAGGGATGTGGAGCCTAACTTCGTTCGGCCTATTGAGAACGTCACCGTCGCCTTGGGAAGGGAGGCCGTGCTCACTTGCTCCGTCTCTGATATTGGCGATTATAAGGTAATTTATTATCATATCATTTGTAACAGACACTCTTTTTATCTCTATATAGTCTTATGTTTGTTGGTGTGAGTGTTTTAATATAATAATAATTTTATGACATTCCAATAAAACGATTTATTTAAGTGTTAGTTAAAGTACGACTGCGGCCTTCTGCCCAGTCCTGCTCTGCATTCTGAATGAAAAACATTATTCTCCATATGCGGAAGCGTGGTTGACACCCGAGAAGTGTTTCAGTGGGTGTGACTTACCCGGTCCTCTAAGTAGCAAAGGTTGCCCGGTGTGAGTTAAGTCACAATATACCCAAGACTCGCGGAAAATGCGTAAGACATTTACTTCTCCGTTAAAAAAAGCGTTACATTCCCATAACACAAGATATAAATAGTTTACCTTAGGGTTAACCTACTGTTTGTTATATCATATTTATATATTTTAAACGACAGATGTAAGCCATGTGCTTTTTCAAAGATTTCATGATATTACGCAGGTGTGATGCATCACTATTTATTTAACGGTGTTTATAAATACAATAAGAAGCTCACTCCATCAATTTCATAATGACAGGACCTGTAATAAAAATATACTACGCAGATAAATCATACAAGCGCGTTATTTATAGGTCAGAGCGGTTCCAAAAAAAAAATGTTACCGCATTAAACTTTTAAATTCCGAAAAACTCCGTTATAACAGTTCTCGAAAACATTCAACTAACATTACTTCGCCTGAAAAATTGAATCGAACAGAGCCATTTCAAATCTAACTCGAAACAAACTGGATTAGAAAAGCTTCCATTACCAAGTTTATACACCATTCTGATGGAGAAAACTCGTTAAACTATTGAGCCTGACTATTTTCTTGACAGCTTAGTTCCTTTAGGTATATTCTATACGTTACCAATTCGTGTATACATTTTTAATTATAGAATGCCAGTGCCAACTGTCATAAGTAAAATGATATTTATGTCAACTGTCACATGTAAAACAAATGACGACAGTTACTAAACACCTCCTTCGTATCTTTGGGATTTTGTTTTTTACGGCAATTTGTCTTTCTTAGAATTCTTGCGGAGACTTTTATCAAGCTCTTACAAACTCATAAAGCGTTTAACTTTGAAGTCACTATAGCTTCAACTAAAACGGTTTATGTTTAATAACTTTGGCTTAAAAGTTTGACTTAAATATTTTCGTAATTCGTCTATGAAATTTTAATTTACACGCTTCTAGATGTGTGACGTAGCTGTGATTTCAACACATTAAGCACGGTTAACTTATAAACTTTCCGAATTGAATTACCGGTGGAAGTTGTGTTTCGGTTACAAATGAAATTTTCTTGTCAATAACTCAATACTTTGGTGTAATTAATTTTACAATTACAAAATTCACTTTTCACAAGTTGTTAAATTTATTTATTATAGCATCTACGTCTCTAGTAGGCAGTAACATTAATTAAATAATAACTCAATAAATGATCATAATAGATACGAATAAATATAAAAAAAAATGTTAAAACAAAATATTTTATTAAAATAAATATTGTATTCTCATAATAATTTAACTCGGTAATGACAGATAGAGAGAGTGCTGTCGGAACCCAAAGCTGACACGGCCTGGATTTGCGGAGAGTTATATTAATGATCTATCAATACAAAATTCAAAACACTTTATATTCCCAACGTTGTTTTTATATTAAGCGGTAAGTAAATAGCCGCCATTTAGTGTCCCTCGTTACAAACGAGTCTGTATTTTAAGAGTCAATTTATCACCCTAATGATATCTAAGCACTGTTTTAGCGTTGATCGCGATGACTGGCAACGTTACAACATGATATTGAAAAGGTCGTATGTATCTTCATTTTAAAAGGTATGCCGTATTTGTAACGAAGCTTACGAACTCATAATACAAAGCAAAAAGAACAGGGATGTGATCAGTCAAAGTAGGATTAGGGAAGATGACAAGCAGTTGCGATTTCTTCAAGGATATTATATTTTTTCTATGAGAAATGGAGAGCATTGTTTTTTTCATTGTTAACGTAACATTTTCTTGGATGTTGCTTTTTAATCTCAATAATTTAAGCCGACACTTCGCCCTAATATCTCGTTTTATTTTCCATTCTAAGTTCCGCTTATATTACTATAAAAAAATCATAAGAGGTGAGCATTAGTACATTTTTTTTTAAATTCGTATTTTATTCGGTTTATTTTGTAACGAGATGAATGGTTTAGCCTTAATTATGGTGGATGTAACGTAAAACATTAAGGAATCTTTCCAAGAATCCTTTCAAAGCGTCATATAGAGTAATCATTAACAATGACGCTGTTCGCCAAAATTTGAACTGCGAGTTCTTAGCTTTCACAATGGCGGGTGTAAAATACGTAATTATATTTTAATATATAAGCATTTAAGTATTACAAAAGAGGATGCTGAGAGTTATAATTACTTTATATTATTCAATTCTATTCAACCAACAACAGCATAGCCAGTCGTAGATGAATAAGATGAAAAAATGTTTTTTCTGAATAAAATATTTAGTCATATTTCTGTAATGAATTTCTAAACTCAATAACGAGACCATATACAACAATATATTTTAAAACAGCCTTTTCTTTATAACATAAGGGATAAGTCAACCTCGTAATATAATTCCCCTTTTATAATAAGGCAGCTATGTAAAGTATATTTTGATATTTCAATTATATCAAGTAGACAAAGCACAGTACAGTTTTATTTGAATTAGCGTGGTAGTTCCCAAGTAAACTTAGAATTTAATTAGGTCACGTTATCCCACGTTTAATCAAATCTATGTAATATTTTATTACTACAAACTAATAACTCAATACAAAACTTTATATCTTATATGATTTATATATGTCAGAACATCGTTAAAAAGCACATTATGTCATGAAATCTAATTACTCATAGAATTATTAAGTGTACAATTCGACATAAAGGGCCGTCGACATATGCGTACTTAATAAAAAAAAGTGACAGATATATTTTTATTAATGAAGAGTCAATTTTTTGTATAACCCTATCTAAAAGCAATTTTAATATATATTAACTTTACTTCGCTTCACAAATATAATGCGAACTTATTGGACCCTATAGCTCTGTTCCAATATTTCAGAGGATTTATTACTTTATTAACTTTTCTGGGTAACATGAATTAGGATAGCCTTCCAAACTTTTTTTCCCAATGGACATTATTTCACCTTTGTCATTGCAATACGATTTTTTTTAAAAGAATCTAACTCTTATGTTATATAAAGCATTTATATTTTAAAATGTATTAAAATTCTTATATTGTATTATTTCAAACGATGTTATTTACCTGCTTGTTTTAGTTCCAATAACGTCCACGAAGCGCTGCCCACAAGCCTCACATACAAAATTAATTATTATTATTTACTTTCTCTTTGGTTATACAATTTTTGACTTAAATGTAATATATATAACATTAAAATTATTCAAATAGTCCCTAATATGTCACTTTGTACTGAGACAATATACAAAATATTCACATATATACAGTTAAAGCCAAGAAAATTAATATCACAATTTATTAAAATGAAAGTGAAACGAAATGTTTAATTTTTTATTGTTTAACAACAACAAATTATTGTACAAATAAAACAAAAGAAATTCCTTTGACATCAAAGAGACGATTAATTCATTGCGATATAAACAGGAAAGTCTTTTGACAAACTCATGTCACATCACTTAATTTTTCTTTGCCCTTTGATAATATTTGCTTTATTAGAAATTTCAATTAAAACTCAAACAATTACTTATTGTTTTTCACCAATTTATTAGTCTACCAATTACGATTGGAGAACTCATATTATTTGTATGGCTTGACTGATGATCCAAACTTCTGAGTCATATGAAATTAGATATTTTGTATTGAAATTTTCATTTATATTTAGTGTGTACAGTGTAACTGTGTCGTAGAATAACTTCCAATTTAAATCTTATTAAAAATATTCTGCTTATTTCCCTTAGTTTTGATTGAACTATAATTAAAGTTAACATTGAGATTTTTCATATTAATTATATTATTATAATGCTATGATAACGATACCAAGAATTAAATTTTCCCTCAAAAAACCTATTTCATTGTTCCCTTTAACAATTATTCAAATTAAAAAATCTTATTCTATGAATCACTTGAATGTTCTTTCAATGTGAAACATCAGTCGTCCAACCATTAAATCTATTTGCATGATAACGTCGGCTTGTTACGCCTTTTTTCCCTCATTTGCTTTCTACAGTATTTCTGAACTGAGTTAACAAAGTCATATCGAATAATAAATATTCTTGTTTTATTGAACATCTTTAAGTTCATTCTAACTTTAAACCACTTACAAAAATCTTAGGATTCAGTTAAACATTTACAATCATTAGTATTTTTAGCCGAATTTAGAAATTAGTACTAGGACACTTTAGGAGTACTTAACTTCTTTAACCAAAATAGACAAATCGGCTTTATTATCTATGGCGTTGATTATCTATGCTTAAAAACTACAAGTAATCGGGGTTTACACTGCAGATTCTCTTTTAAAAAAAGGAATTCCTTCTCTATAATTTATTTACACGTGTTTTGCTATCTTTTTTATGTCGTTACGTTTGTTGAGTGGGTAATTTTAATTTTATTAGTAGTATTAACTTAAGCCTAATATTATAATCCTTAGTAAACACGAGACTTGATAATTGTAATATTAAATGAATGTATTAGCTAATATTAGCGGTAAATGATTAAAGTATTAAATTAGTGATAGCTATACAGAGATGCATTTAATTTGACCATTGTGAAACCACTAAGCCTAGATCATTTTGAATTTAGATCTAACCACTAATCCAGAACTAATGTAGCTTAAAATTTTCGACATTGATAAATAGGATTTATCAATGAGACTACTATATTGGTGAAATACGTTAATACCTCTCAGAGAATAGTCAAATATGAAGTAAGGTTTTAGAGGGTTTTCGCGTTTACAAATCTTGTTAATAGATACGAAGTTTTAGTTCCTTTTAACTAAAATAAATAAAATATGACTATATACACTTTGGTACATTAGAAACTGTAAACTACGTTGTTTATTTATATCTACTATCTCTTTCACACACATACGTTATCTCATACAAATAGAAACATGTACGTGAATGTTTTAATATTCTATTAATCTAGAGTAAGCCGAACATGGTCTTTTTTCACGACAGTTCTCGTGTTAGACGTTGTTCGGTTCAATTCAAATTCAATGAAACAAAACTTCATAATGTTTAAGTCTTTTAAAAGGCAATTTTTTAAAACAAATTCTAGCAACCTCTTTTGGTTCGTTACAGAATGCCGCAAGCCTTTCCAAATCTATTTGGATCACTATAGGCGTAAAAAGGAATATATTTTTTTACAATTTTGTGGGTTGAAAAATATTTTTTACAAAACAGAACGTAGTCGAGAATTATTCTTTATAAAAACTCAACATTTTGCAGTAACGATTCAAGTAGACATTCAAAATAAATCTAAGTTAATAAAACGTCAATCTGAACTGCACTAGAAGCATATAAAACCGTCATATTAAATCCCTACATTCAATTTTTGAATAAAGAAGGCCTTATAACGTCACTTTGGCCTGTCCCTTTTTAGCTACCTATATATATAATATAACTACAGTATAAAGAATATTTTAAATACAGATTCTTTATTCAATTGTTATAGGTTGCGTGGATACGAGCTGACGATCAGACAATACTGACACTTCACACACGACTAGTGACGCACAGTTCACGATATGCCGTCACCAACGACTCCCCAACGTCATGGCAACTGCACATACGACCATTGAAAATTGAAGATCGTGGCTGCTATATGTGCCAAATTAATACAAGTACTATGAAAAAGCAGATTGGGTGTGTTGATGTTCTGGGTGAGTAAACTAGAGGTTCTCTAGTACTAGAGTGTGTGATGTTTCAAGAGTGAAGTGGATTATTCATTTAGCTTGTTCTTGAATCTTTTAAGACTAACTATTTTCCCGATATTTGTTTACAATGCCATAACTCCACTTTTTGTGTTTCAACTCTGTGTACCATTTCTGGGAAGAAACCTATTTCGTGTTGGAACAGGTATTCAAAATGAATTAAAATAGATTACTTACTTTAACCGAATATACCGTATTTTGTCAAACCATTTTAAATTATATTACGATTGGCTCTGGATTTTTCAAAAGATTTCATCCCTCACAGATTCGACAAAAATAACAACCTATAAAATTATTTAGGACAGTGCCAACTACCTAAAATGTAGAACAATTTATTCTTATCTAAGTGAATTGTGTAAAGGTAATCATTTATTCAGATAACAAGCAGACAATAACTCGGGCAAGCTCAAAACCGGCGAAAATGTTTACTCTAAAAGTTTTTTAGGGTAATGTTAGCTAGCAAAGCACTTTTTATGTTTTGTGTAACTTGATATTTAGTCAAACGACCGTAGCACGGACAACCATAGCATACAAAACATATTTAATTAGATTTTAATGCGTACAGTTTCATGTACTACTTTATCTTATAAAAGGGACCCGATCAATCAGTATAATAATTTCTAAGCTGTTTGTCGCGGTTTCCACTTAATTTGAAGCTCATATAGCGCGGATCGTTATTTAGAAAGTAAATCATTTTTAATCTGTGAAATACTAAGAATTACGTGAAGGACCAACTGTTTTCGTTAAATACTTGTGGTGAAACATTATTTTCTATAGAAATTACATTAAAATAAATAAGGTTTCCATAAAATAAAGTAAATCTACATTATATGACCGTAGAGGGCTTTTAAAAGTTTATGAGAGGAACTCTTTTGTCATAAATCATTTTACGTAACTTTCACCGTTAACTCAGTGCATGCAATTCTGTTGGTTTTTTTACAAACTCTTACGTGGCAATGCCACTAATTATTCCATAAAATATTATTATACAAAATAAAATAAAATTTGAGCAACTAGCAGTGAAACCTTTCACCTATTTCACCTGTATCATATTCGTATTCTTTATATTGTTATGACATAAACAATTTATTAAATATAAGTTAAAAATCAATAGGTTTAAGTAAAACGGTTTTATATCAAAATATGGTATCAAAATATTGGTTGTGGAAATAAGAATTGCTTTTGTGTCAAAAGTAAGGAAAGGATGTTCTAATCCTTAATATATAAATATAATATAGATTTCTATACATTTTGTGGTTATTTAAAACTACCAATACAGTTACAATAATTACAAGAAAGTATATAGTTTAATTTAACTTCGATAATGTATATATCAGTTAACACAAGTACCGTAACTAGCAGAAAAACTTCATAGTTCATAGCATATTGTAGTGCAATATTAATTTTCCAATACAATTGCTAACGCTGCCTTTACGCGAGATCAAAGAGGGTTTAACCTACATAATAGCATAAATCAATTCTCCCCAAATTTAATATATAATACACATTTAATATATCTACAATATGCAGCAAGATTAGTGTTGTTTCGCTCAAATAACCTCTGGAAGTAAGTGTTCGTGCACTTTGATTATAAGGTCATGATTTTAGCTAGGGTAACAAATTATTCAAAAATACCGAATCTGTTCTATACATTGAACAAAAACGTTATTTTAGATTTTCCTTAACCAATTTCCCTTTCCGATTTTCTCATTTATGTCATGCCTTTTAACTAGATGATTTCACAGTTTTTTTTTGAGAAAATACATTATATGATGATATTACATTAGCAAAATAACAAATGTACCATATCTTTTTAGAAGACATTAGCTTTGTTTGATCAAAGTTTATATACCTATCTTCCTGATGAGTAAAGTTTCAACTATTCAAATTCGTACAGCTACATTTATAAAACATATGAGTGGTATGTATGTAACAGGTTTTACAATAATACATAGTTATTTTATATTTTTACTACACATAGCAAATAAAAGTAAACCTACAAAGTGCCTTTTACACCTTCAACAGACTATTGGATGGAAATGTACGTGACTAACTCGGTTATAGTAAGCTTAACTACTAAACCTACGTACACATATCATAAATAAGGCAATATAATATATATTTCCCTAATATATCTATATATCTTATAAGTTTACGTATAAGTAACATGTTACTGTATCAGTTCGCTGATATTATATCTCTCTTTATAACGACTCGGACGGCGCAATGGTGAATACCGGAGTGCCGAACAGAAGGTCCCAGGTTCGATGCCGGGTATTGTCAAGCATTATGTGATGAACATATTTGTTGGCTATATAGAGTGCGAGTAGAGAAATTACTAAAATATAAATAGGATGGCCCCTTAAAGCAATAACTTTTATTAATTTTACTTTTTCTGGGACAAGTAAAAGCGACCGGTGCGCTAAAAATTTCACTCCTGTAAACATAACGAATAAAATCGTAAAACCCCTGCATAACAATCCCATGATATATAAATTACTTCGTTCACGTCGAGTTCCATTGTTTTTTATAATGCCCACAGTTGGAATGAAAATAACCGAAAGCTACCGAAGTATTCAGCTGTAAAATACGAGGGCATTTCTTTTGAAGATTTATTATCTGGTAATACCGTATTGTCGATATTTAGAGATTTACGACAGGTGTCTAAAGCTTGTTGAATCAGCTTATTACAAATATTTGTTTGTGCCTGCGATTTTATTGTATACGAATATAGGCATGTCTTTAAGAAAAACCATCGTATTTTCGGTAATTTAATTCGCAACTCATATAACTGACAGATAATGGTCAAGACGAACTAAAGAAAATACATTTTGTATCTTTATCCGTTCACTATTATTATTATTATTTGATCCACTTAAGAATAGTCTAAGTAAAATTCTTAGTACTAGAAAACCAAGCAATTGTATTAAGAACCAATTATCTTAGCGTGCTACTTGCAGGATCACAATTTATTTTTAATTACTTAAAAGCTTCTCAGCTTAATAATTAATTTTATTATGGACCTTTTATCTTTTAATTTAATTATACATCGTTTACTAAAGCTTTGATGCTACTATTCATCAAGATTTTTCTTTAATAAAAAAAGCTTGTTTGTAGTTATTTATAATTAGCTTGTGTACTTTATAAGTATTAAAATTTACTGCTGTCTGTTCAGATAATTTTAAATAAGGAACAGTTATCAATGTAAAAGATATAATTGTATTATGTCCGGTACAAGCAGGGAGTACTCGCTTATACAGTATTGAATGAACTTAATTTGCGTCCCGAGTGAACACAGAACTCCGTCTCCTTAAGGATGTCGGTGACTTCGAGAACGTCTTTCACTATTATTTCACATTTATATGGGATAGGATTTATAAATTGCACGCTAGTGAAGGGACTACGTCTGTATTGAGTAATTATATCCCTTTAATTGTTTTAAGCTATACGAATTGTATTTACTAGTTGGGTGAAAATTACAATGTATTTTCTCTGTGTCGCTAATGTGTTATTGACATTTTTATGACAGGGTTAGGAATGATAGTGGACGAATATAAGAGGTTGTTAGATTTAAGTATAATTTAAGTTCAAATTTTTTGTTTGTGTTTTTTGGCTTCGGCCGTAAATAAATAAATATAGTAGATTGTGTGACTACATATAGCAATCTTAAAATATAATTATGTTTTTGGTTTTCATTCATAAAGTCCGAACTTCCTAATAAATTGTATATGTTTTAAATATTGTAAAACCCTTAGATGAAGGTACTATCAAATTTATTTACCAAATAATAAAAAATTAAACAATTAAATGCAACATTTACCTCTATATTAGCCATTTCTTCAGAAACACAAAGTTTCGCCTCGTGTGTAAGTTTATTGAAAAGATATAGTCTGAAAGTTCGCTCCATAAACCACGAAAGCCTATTCGCCTAGAAAAATGTCGGCGCAAAGCTTGAAGGTTATAGAGCCTTTTCCGAAAATTGATTTAATAAAAGTTCAAAGTAATTTCTAAACTCAACGATCACAACTCATAACTAACGATCCAATTCAATATTTTTACCTTTTTCATACAAAAAGTCTTGTAGTAAAATTTTTTGCTTTGAATCGAATATTTTTATAGCTTTAAGTATTAAAATATATATATACACTACATATATATTTAGCTATACATATTATATATATGTTACTCATCAAATTCTTCGTGTAAGTACTATTACTACGACTATAATTTTGATGATGGTATTGGCATTATTACCCTGCACTGCATTTTTGTTAAGCATTTTAGGGTATTATCAGGGGAGGAACTGATTGCAGTAATATTCTGCTGTCATTGCTAAGATTACACGCCCCTCATATTTTTTTCCGGCTCAGGAGGCATCCATTGCTGGTTGAGGTTCGCTTTCGTACAAGCCTCCGCCAAGAAAGCCCCATTCCGCGTATGGTCACTAAAATTAATCGTTTTCCTAACTCTGTGTTGCAGAGTTGTGAATGTAATATTTTTATGGCGTGGTTAGGAATGAAAGTGTATGAATGCGGATGTTAGATTAAAGATTTTAATTTTTTTGTGTGTGTTTTTGGCTTCGGTCGTAAATAAATAATTGTATTAGATTTTCTGCTAGTATCGCACAATCAAAATACATATCAGACAATATCCTTCAACGCAGATAAGCGAGAAACTTTCTCTCACAGACCACTAGCTGTAAATCAATCAAAATGTCAAGCGATGTTATAAATTCTCATTTCAATTTTTATAATAGCTATAATATTACATATTTTCTATTTTATTTGTTTCAGTACCTCCGAACATCGTGGATGAAGGGACAAGTGGTGACCTCGTGGCTCGCGAAGGCATGGACGTAAGCATCTCATGTAAGGCGGAGGGTAGACCACTACCGCGGATCCTATGGAGGAGAGAAGATGGTACAAATATCATGCTTAGAAACGAAGCTGGGGAACTGCACAAAGGTACACAATAATAAACATTTGTCAAATCTTTAAGTATTTTTAGCTACACGACGCATCTATATTAATTAATGTTTCATAGAAGGTCTTTCGTGTGTTGTATAAAAGTAGAATCATTTTGTGGCTGTACACATTGTCGATTTTCCAATATAAGATACTGGGTTCGTATCCTCATTAAAATTAAACCTCCGGGACTCGAATCCTGTATGGATTTCAAGGTTGTGTATAGCTTAACAATTAGACAGACACTCAAGAAGCTTTAACTTCAGACACAACTCAAATATCATTATTAAATCAAGACACAATCATATTTATCAAAAGCTAATATCAAACAAAATCTAATAAATTTAAATAACAAAAGCACTTTGCCTGAAAGATATACTGTTAAGCGAAGCGAAACAATTATCGGATGTTTCACGTATAATTGGCTTTCTGAGTTTGATTTACGACGGTAATTGGTTTTACTTTAGCAAAGAACTTAACGCAAACATGTGTACATATTATTATTTATATTATATATCTATACCGTACGAGTACTGTAAACAAATATGGAGATATGAAAATTACCTTTTTCTGTGTTCATAAACTGATTTTTCAGCAAAAAACGAAGCTAGAGACGTTGGTTTTGAAGGTGTTGTTGACTGACGCATTTTAGTTTTTATTAATATTCAGGATTGTATACAATGGGCAGAAGCTTTCAAATTCATGAAAAATCAAATATATCGCTTTTTAATATCGATGAACGTAAAAAATATGTTTTTGCATATTTCAAGTTTCCTTTCTTTTATTATTAATGAAGTAAAAGTAGCGGCGCTTTTTTGAAGAGAATTACGAGAACAGCTTGTACAAGCAACATTTTATTTTCAACATCAACATCTCAAAGAAAAACTGTCTTTTTATTTTTGTTTACTAAAACCAAACAAACTAATTAATTCAAAACGCTCCTTGACAGTAAAAATGTAATTGTTAGAATTAAATTTCTTTACTTTACAAACAATAGGATCTTAAACAAAAGTGCTTCATGCTCAAATAAATGTAAAGAAATATAATGATAATGAATTTACAAATGCGACTATTTAAAACACACTATGCGTTAACATTTCTTAACAATCGTAGATTCATTTCACAAAATTTACAGCATATAAGCATAGTACTATATTTATATATATAATGCTTATATGCTGAATTCCATCATTCGAGATTTCCATTTTTGAAATCCTCCTGTTTAAAACACTTACACGAAGAAAACATTTATAATATGTATTCAGTTTAATTAGGTGGTTATTTTGTTGGTAATTTGGTAAAAAAGCTATTTACTTTATTTTAATTCGAGAAAAATAATTAACTTCTGTTTGTATCGCTCCCTAATAAACGAAGAACTATGTGAATTAGTGAATTATTGTGAGTTATATTGGTTTATCATACTTTATAGAACTTTTATGTTTCAATATTAATTAAGTAAATGTTGTCTCTAGTTTTGGTATAATACTATATATGAAAAAGCATTTAACCATCCCTCACGGACATGAATGCGGAATTATCGCAATACGTGATATGACGTAATAGGTAACTTCTGTAGGTCTATATAAATAGGTGGTTAATAGCTTGTGTTGCGTGTCCCAACACTGGTAAATAAACTAAGATATATGCTTTAAATACACTCCACTCAACTCATAAATGTTGATCTTTCCGGGGAGTGAAGCCGGGACTTTTTGTTCTGCTTTCGCATGGTAATATAAAATTGGTCTTTATAAATAGGTGGTTAATAGCTTGTGTTGTGTGTCCCAACACTGGTAAATAAACTAAGATATATGCTTTAAATACACTCCACTCAACTCATAAATGTTGATCTTTCCGGGGAGTGAAGCCGGGACTTTTTGTTCTGCTTTCGCATGGTAATATAAAATTGGTCTTTATAAATAGGTGGTTAATAGCTTGTGTTGTGTGTCCCAACACTGGTAAATAAACTAAGATATATGCTTTAAATACACTCCACTGAACTCATAAATGTTGATCCGGGGAGTGAAGCCGGGACTTTTTGTTCTGCTTTCGCATGGTAATATAAAATTGGTCTATATAAATAGGTGGTTAATAGCTTGTGTTGTGTGTCCCAACACTGGTAAATAAACTAAGATACATGCTTTAAATATACTCCACTCAACTCATATATGTTGATCTTTCCGGGGAGTGAAGCCGGGACTTTTTTTTCTACCTTCGCATGGTAATCGCTTCAACTGAGTCGTCAAAAATGAAAAGATGAATACAATCAAGAATAAATTGATTCCGTCCTAGAAATAATATTTAGTTAGTTCGTTGTTTGATACTCTATTACGACCTACGTGATATATCGGGAACGAAACATTTATTGCAACTTTTGGCCTTTAATTTACGCAAAACCGCTTGTATTTAATTTAATGCAGATGAATTCACGCTAGACAAATATATTATAATCGCACGAATTCGGATTTACAACTTACTTACAATGCAAATAGACCATTGTGTTTTATATAGATAAGATAAACGTCTATTAAACATTTCAAAATTAAAATTATATTTTCAGTTTTGTTCAGAACATGTAACTTGTACTTACCGTGCACGGCAACGACGCGTTACGAATGACTCGTATATCGCTCAACGAATATTTCGGTCATACGACAATGGAATTGTGTTTGAAATTTCATTTAATTCTTATAGCTTTTTTAAATCGAATTCTCTATTTAAATTTAATTTGAGTAATATTTTATTAGGTTTATTAATTCCTAGATATATAATTATATTAGCTAATAAGGACTTTGCGGTATTAACAGATATATATATATGCATGTAGACATACAAATGTTTTGTTATAGTTGACATGTACACTGGGCCCACTCTCAATCTGACGAAGGTCGATCGAAGACAGATGGGCGCCTATCTTTGCATAGCATCCAACGATGTTCCACCGTCAGTAAGCAAGAGAATTATGCTCAGTGTAAATTGTAAGTAACTATTTTGTATGAGTTAGATAATATCGAACTTCCTTTTTGTGTATATTACGTGGCATAAATATAACTTATGAAAATTTAAGCAATAAAATTTAAGAAGTCAAATTAATGGTGGACATAATCCCAACTTTATGGTCCTTAGTAGATATTAAGTGTCAATGTGATGCAATTTAATCATAATTCACACGTTATGGCTAACTGCAATGGCAATTAACAATAATAGCCAGGTATGGACATCAATTATTAAAATGCTCACATAAATGGAGTCTGTAATGGCCCCATATAATACAAGCCTTCAAGCTAAGTTCATTTGTGTGGGTCACAACATTATCACGGAATTTTGTCTCTTTTGTTTAACCCATATATATCTTGTGCGCTTTAGTCTCAAGCAGAGACTGGCCATATAAAAACGAGTTGGTCTATTACCTCATTATACTAAAAAGTTATAGTGTTCGCTGCAATTTAAATTATTATTTTAGTCCAAAACAATTTACAACTCAAAGTTTAAAATGAACTGCTGTGCCACTAAATAACACTGTGCATTAATATTTTGTATTACAAATTTATTATGCAATGTATTTATTTTTTTTAGTCAGTCCATCAATATCGACGTCGACGAAGGTGATGGGTGTTCCGACAGGATCACAGGCGACCTTAGAATGTTTCGTAGAAGCATATCCACATCCTATAAACTTCTGGCTGAGGAGTGGAGAAAAAACAATGATTTTAGCCAGGTATACAGTATATCCACTACATAATGGCTTATTTCTTACATCACTTATACATATGCATTTTAAATGATGATACTCAATTTCAAAATTAAACTTGCACCTATAGTGAAATAGAATGTCTTTATGAAATCGGAATGATTTCGAATATTTTATTTTATTGCATATATGTATCATAATTATTGCTAGTTTATAGTATACTTCGCGACACGCGCTTGTTACATACATTTAGTGCCATACATATTGTTGTTGCATCTACAATTTTATATGCAAATTTATTTTTTTATATATGTCAAAGTATAAATAGTTAGATTCTGTCAGAATTGAATCTAACAACTCGTACTTTTCATCTATAAATACAAATATTTCGATTTAATTACACATCTACTTCCCCAATTTATTAATAATAAATAACGAAATATTCACAAAAAGCTCCACCAAAAGCTCTTCAAACAAATTCGTCCGAGACCATTTAGCCGACCGACCATTAAGAATGCGATAGCGTTACATGCTCGATTTTATTTTACACTTTGGAAGCTTGTCGAAGCTGAATTTTCCGACACTTTACTGTGAAATACAAGTGTAGATTGACAGCCGTTCCGTGCTCTATTTGCTGAACGTACTAAATCTACAATCAGAGCTGGCGATAAGTCACAGAAAATCTCTTCCACTATCGGTTACTAAGCATTTTATGTCGGACATTTGGATAATGTAAGGTTTTGTTTTCAGTAACAAACATGATATTAAAGAAGTTAGGACGTCTACATATCATGTGAAGATCAGTTTAACGATAGCAGAGTTTTCTATGGAAGATACTGGGACGTATACGTGTGTGTCAAGTAATAATTTCGGCAAAGCAGAAGGAACTTTGAGGTTATATGGTAAGTCATAATCTATTCTATAGGTATATCAAGCCCTCGGGAAGGGCCCTTAAGTTTTAATGCTTATCAATAATGATAAAACATACCTAATAAATATAATAGTATAAAAACATGCATTTGTCTGAAATGTATTCTTTTTAATACTTATTGTTGTGAAAGAAGTTAATTAACAAAAGAATCTTCGAAAAGTTTTTCATATCTAACGAACATATGTAAACATGTTCATTTTTCTAGAAATAAAAATTACTACTACAACGACAACGACTACAACAACAACAACAACGACGACGACAACAACGACCACTCCGCCGCCCACAACTACGGAACTCACTACACAGCCACGTAAGTTATTGAATTACTTAGTTTTATGAACTAGTAATCAATATCATCTGAATACATTTTTATTAGTCGATTTAAATCTTTATTATGAATTTGGAACTATCATTATACCACGTCAGCATATATCTGTAAGTACGTATAAGTACTGTTGTTAAATTTACAGTTGCGTTTCAATGATTTCAAATATCAGATATTTGGTTTTTACTCTAATATGAAAGACTGTAATTTACAAAAGAATTTGTTAGGCGTGTTTAATAAAAAGTAAACTTTGAACTTCGTTTTAGATTACATAGTAGCACTGCAGCCTGCTGAGCAAAAATTTTACACACCAGACGTGACAACTTTTGGTAAGTATTAAATATTAATATAATAGAAAAATATTGAAATACTTTGAGCTTTGACTTAAACGTATCACCAGCATTTTTTATTAGGAACGAATTTCATATTCATTTACTGCTATTGAACCTTAAATTTTATTTGAATTGGTCATGTAAATAACATAATTCTATATGAAATATTTATGTTATTAAAGGGCAACTATCGAGTTTCTTGCCGGTATTTATCGGTAGATGCCTTCCGAACCGGTGGTAATGTAAAAAATGACGATTCAAAAGTGTCTTCATAATGACCTACTTGAATAAGGATATTTTGAGTTTGTAATAATTAATCTTCTACAAAAATTCACAGATACAATGCAAAACGTCATAGAGCAGTCCGTCCTCGACAACAACTGGTTGCCAACTGTGGAGTCAAGCGCTCACCCGCTCCAAACATCGATACCCATTTTATTACTACCCACAATATTTCACTTTTTACATACACTACAAACTTATTTAATTTTAGAAACTAAATGCCATTTCCAATATTCAAGGTGATAAGTTAAGTGATATAGTATTTCTATATCAATTTTATAATTTTATGTTGTTCACATTTAGTTTAAGCTTAGTATATTTTTGTACTTAATTTACGTCACATTAAGTATATGTAGAATTTTTAAAATAAAATACCCATTTTAACGTATTATTTAATGTTAATTCTATGTAAATACATATCTTTACCCCTATCAGTATTATTGCGCTTTTCATCTAAAGCAGTCCTTCTTTTTTCTATTACCGAAAGAGACAAAAGAGCTTTAGTAAAAAAGATGCAATAAGACTTGTTAGTCTTTATAGGGGTATATAAATGCCATAAAATAAATTATCTCTTATTATAACTGAGTTATGTTATAACTATATATTAACAGCCGTTTATACTATGGTGAAGTCATTTAAACTCCTTAAGTCATTAACTAATGTTTAACTCCTAACAAACTACTCTGAGTACAGGTGTAACTACTGACACCGAAGGTTCACTTTAGTGAAATGAACTGTGAAATTATGAAAGTTTTTTTTTATTTATCCTAAAGTTTTAACACTCGACTACAAAACTGTAATATGTACAAAAAATGTTTAATCTTAAAGAAGCATATCAATAACAATACATTGTATATAGATAGCATAACACCATTAAAATAAGTAAATAGACTTCCATTATACAATTATTTGCCTAACAAGTCAAATCAATAATTGAACAAAGTCTAGACTTAGAGCTAAACATGACTTCCATATGTGGGGTTTAACATGTGGATATTTTTAATGGATCTTTTTATATATTAAGTATTGCTACGTGATGTAGATTTTTTACATCTAAACTGAATCAATCAAGTTTTTACTAACGGTCTTGCCAACATCTCGTCATCAGAACGTTCGTAATAATTACTTAAAATTAAATTGTAAAACAGTAACTTTTACTATAACTAATTTTGAGACAGTCGAATTAAAGTCAAATTTCAGTTATACCAAAAAGAAATTGACAACCAATATTTCTGAAAAAACTACTCTTTTCGGCAATTACTATTTTGAATTTAGTCTCAGCTAGTCAATAACACGGTCATTCGAATAACAATATCCATGATCAAAACTACATTGTTTCGAACTAACGGTACGTTGCAACGAGATTGTCACCAATAACTAGGCGATATATTTATCACTATAAATGGGCGCTTTGTTTTATTGGAAATATATGTATTCTGTTTGCAAAAATATGATACATAATGCAGTGTTAACTCTATATAACGACACCGAAGGGACTGTGCATTATAAGGCCTTTTACCCTAGAGAAGAAAAACCATTTAATGGAACACATGCTAAATCAACCAAAACCAATTGATGTCGACGCTCTCTAAAGCGTTGTTGAGTTTGTCGTTTGTTTGACGTTACATGGAGTTTTAAACTGTATTTCCACTTAAAATATGTAATATAAGTACCACATTATAATGGTTCAAAAATTCATGTATGCAAGTAACACGGTGCGAATAGTAAAGTTTTTAATTCACAGCTGAAACAAGGGTTGCTTAAAATGATAATGTGAAGTTAAAATAATTTAAATCCTTAGTTTTTTTCCTTACTTAATAACATTATTCTGTAGTAGGTGACGTAGATGAACGCATGCATTAAAACCTCTTTGTAAAATATGATAATTGTCTTTTTTAAACTGCTTCTTTCCATTCTAAAATAGCCTAAATTTATTTAAAATAAGCGTTATTTAGTTTTAGAAGATGTTATGTAAATACCGACATATAAATACGTCATTTTATTACCCTGTTCCCTGTAGTTTTAGTTTATAAGGTAGTTTATAGGAAAATGTAAATAATAAACCAATAAAATTGTTTAATAATATCTTTTTTTCATTACCTACGTTAACTTTACTGGGACATAGATAATGGAGTTTTAAACGCACAACCACAGCTTCGCATGAGTAACTAACTTACCAAATTTTATTGCTATATATAATCTTCATAAATATATATATTAAGTCAATTTCAATTTATCATGGATTTTAAAACTTATACAGTTAAATTAAATTTAAAAAGTTTGTGGCAGTACCCATAATTCTGGCGACATTTGCTCGCTGTATCGTGATCGTGACGTTGAGCGAAAAAAGATAGGTCACCTGACTACCTGACTACTAGGTGCTTACTTATTTCTTTAATAAGCACCGGTGCCCTTGTAAAGTCCAAATTCCTACTAGAATGGGAACAAATTAAAAGTTGAAGGAAATACTCTTCATAGATTAATATATACACCAATAAGATTTATTTTGTAACAGGATAAGGTTATTCAAGTTAATTGACAGATGTTATGTGAAGTATCTGATTTAGTCTTATTGTATTTAAATACTAAAAAAGATATAACATTCGCTAAGTTGCAAAAATATTATATATTTTATTTCCCTGTCACAGTGTTAGTTACCGTACTCCTCCGAAACGGCTTGACCGATTTAAACCAAATTTTATATGCGTATTCAGAATGAGAATTGGCTAACATCTATTTTTTTTATCCCTAAGATAAGGATTGTTCACCCTTAATTTTTTTTTATTTATAATGTGGCATAATACATACAACCCTAAGTTTTTACACTTTTATCACCAACCCCCATTTTTATGGCCATTTTAGTAATTTAATCATTTTTTCCGCTCGATAACTATCAATAGTGATATAAATATTTCTAATGTCAAAGCGACGTTTGCCGGTTCAGCTAGTATTTATATATATTTACATAACTGACTAATTTATTCGCATTATTTAATTTTCACACATCTAAGTGACAGTTATACGTCCGAAAAACGGATCGTAAATAATATTTTTTTTCCACATAAATAACAATGGAATTTAATAATATGAATATTCAAAATGCTGTTAATGCCATAAAAGGCACCATCGAAAACATCGTTAATATAAACATATTGATAAAATAATCGATGTAAACAGCAAAATACAAAGCATCCGCGATACAATTCGCGTTATTATACTAACGAGCCGGAAATAAACAGTAAAAACAAATCCCATTAACGAATGTTTTTGTTGTGCACGCAACAGTATTTTATTATTATATCAAATTTCGATTATCTTGTTGAAATTCGCTTAAATTGTTCATCAGGAGTAATGTTATTTCTGAATAATACCCAATGTGAAATTTCTTTCCTGTAAAAAGCGTTGGAAAACATTTCCGTAATTAATAATAATTCAGCGGCGAGATCTCTTACGAATTTAAAGGCCTCTGTGGATATTCCCACAGTTGGTAAAAATACCGTTGTATACATGGAGACAAGGCCTATGACATATTGATATATGGTTTATACCTGGTTAAGGCCAAAAGCTCCCTATGATACTGAAAGTATTTTATACTTCGGCTGTAATAGGTTACGAACTCAATACTAGTCTATATTGGGGTGTAGATCCAGGATCTGGATCTATTGGGTACTTTAATTACTCGGGAGTAATAGTAGTATCAAAGCATAAAAATTAAAATCTAGGTTTCCTGAGTTTAGTAAAGCACAATTAAGTTCCAAATGTTACACACAACTTATATGTTACACAGCTAGCATAGTGCTTTTAGCACTAGATAGATTTTGATGTAGACTTACTAGTGATGTACATTTACAAACGGATTTAAATTGATAAGCTCATTCATACATTGAATTTCATTACTATATTAGAAAATATTTGTATGCGAGTACATTAATTAGCCTTGTTCCAACTGTAAAGTCCTAATTCCAAATTCAATTTCATAGATACACAGTAAATAAATTGTAATTGTGCTAATTCAATGAAACAAGAGGCAGTATGCAATATAATTATTTTGAAAGCTAATGTACTGCTAATATTTGCTGCCACAGTGCCTATTTCAAACATCATGTCAAAGCTTATCAAACTAACCGTATATTATTGTATTAAGTTTTGAATTAACCGTTGTCAGTTTCATTGTAATCTAAAACTGCGATATTAACTGTGCATATAACTGTGAAATTTTGACTGTTTTAACATCATACATATTTAGAAGTACATATTTTTTCTTTATACATTAGTTAATCATTACATTTTTTACCTAATATAAACTATTTCGCGAATTTTAAATCTATAAATTTTGAATCTATAAATTATAAGAATACTTGTTCAATTGACAGAAATTATTTGCATATTACAATTAATAATAAGTCAATAACGCACCTTAATAACTACACAACATGCGCAGTTTAAAGTAAAAACAAAAGAAAAAGGATACATTTAAGTGTTAAGAATTTTCTTCACCTGCTAATTAATCATTTGACGCAAATGTGTGCAGAAGGAAAACGTAGCTTCTGACTTATAACTGCGGTAAAAATAAGCGCTATGTTCACAGCGACGAAAAGGTTAAGTACATGGACATTTTTTTTTGGGGACAATGCCTTTTATATTTTAATTACAAGACCAGTAATACCATATTAGTTTTCCACGATAAATGTGTCAAGTCGCGTCATAGTTACATAAACGGATACAACGTAAATTTCCTCGGATGAGATTTCAGTAATATGAAAATGGAAGCTATTGTTCAACTCTCAACTTTATTCTATTATGCAAATTGCCGTCGTTGCCATCTAAATAATTTCCAACATAATTTAATAGCAACTAAACTCATTCAATGTCAACAACTTATATAAATGTAAATTTGAGACATGGGTTTAAAGAAAGTGACCCCTCAGACCTTATTTATTGTTCAGCTCATGCCGATGACACTCTTTGTAATGCAAATACGCGAACGAAAACAATTTAAATGTTAATTTATTTACCATGCCCCAAATCGGCCGTTTTCCTATTTATCTGACCATGTAAATGGAAAATCTATACAAAACGTTGCTATTTGATCTGTTTAACACATGTCGATGTAAATAATATTTATTTATTTGTTTTAATACAAACAAATCAACAACAAAACATGTTCTTAATTTATAAAACGAGACAACAGATAGATAGTTGCGAAACGAATTAACAAATGCTTTATAAAAGTATTAGTAACTATAGAAGCTTTTAATATTACTGAATGAACAAGGTTGCATTGCTTTTACATTAACAAAACGAAGGTACAATTAATTGTTGTTTGAACTATTAAGCATTTTTCTTTAATGAGAGAAGAAAACTATATAAGAGTAAAATTTATTGTTATAAGGCATCGGTACGTATAACTATTCAGACAATATTTTTTGCGAAAAGCGTGTGTGCAAATACTTTAACTGGTCGTGAAGGCCGTACGGGCGAGCATAATTCATGTTAAAGTTTCTATATTTGAGAGTATTTTGTCTGAATATAACAAAGTATGTGTGAGTGTCAATATGGAATTATTTATGTATGAAATATGATGTCGGTGAAATGTTTTCACTTTGTTGCATCAGAATTCGTAAATTTTGCATCAGGCCACCCAATGATCAGTGTTGGCTTTGATAAAATTAGAAACTCAAACGGTGTAAGTTGTTTGACAAATATTAAATGTTTTATTTTATTTTACATAAAATCTATCTGAAAATCGGCTTTTCTCATTTTCTGTGTTGTAAAATTGACACCATAGAACACTCGATAGAAAAAGTATGTCATTGTAAAAATACCAAGCCTTAACATTTGCTCCAGAATTTGTATTTATTAAATTCCTGTTGCGTCACAGAGTACAGAGTCTACAAAGTAATACGGCACTCTACTGAACCCTGAGGCAAATAAATGCACACTATTCTATCTACTAACATAATATTGTGGAAGCTACAAAAATATCTGTCTCTCAACACAATGTCCCCAGCAAAAGACTTGAATTTTCAAAGGAATTTTTATTAAAAGATTTAGCCGTTTCATTGTTAAAATGATAGCGGTCGGATGAATGTTGAAGTGATCAAATAGGTATAGTTCTATTTCATGCTAAGTTTTTTTATAGCGGTTATACAAAACAGAGTCCTATACATCATTTGTATTTGTATTCTGGCTTATCTTATAATAGAGGAATTGTGCAGGCGTTACACCGGAAAGATGATGTCGCGGTACATAAACACTCTTATTATTGGAAGGCTCGTTTGGTTTTATTGATTAAGTAAATCCTTCATAACCCTTAAACCTGTTTCAATTGACAGTTAAAATTTAGAATTTTCTCAATGTTTGTTAAGTAAGTAGTTATTAACAGAACTAATATCTATATAATATGACTGAATTATACCTATTCTCATTCCGTGTTACCACCACGATAAAATCTCCACTTTGTACCTGTCACAGCTGATACGTTATTTGAGACATGTATAAATGTACTCAAATCCTGATTTGAATACGCAATTTTATCATTTCATTTGAGTAAACGCTGAATTACGAGAATCCTCCCTCCATCGTGTTAGTTGATATTGCAAAATCTTTTTTCTAGTTGGAATGTAACAAACTATACACCATTTATACTGTGTTAAGCAGGCTTTGCAATGAATCTTTTAACAATTATTTTTCGACATAATTAAGCTTTGTGACATTACTACAAGGAGGCGTAAATTAATTATTTAATTTTGTTAAGATTACTTCAGAAATATTAAATACCATTGACGGACAATTTTAGTCTAGTATTTGGTCAAGTGATGTATTGATAATGGTCAATAAAAAAATATTTAAAATACGCATATGTATGGTATATAAATAAATGTGAAACGACACGTTTAAGTCAAACACATTTACTTTTTTGGGAGCACTCATACTATATTCACGGATATCCCCGATCGGTTGGAATTTGAAATGAAACTGTATACTTGACAGACAGTTTGGGCTAAAATACAGCCGAGTCAGCTCCCAGTTGAGTGCGAAGCTATGCTTACCTTTTTACGTCAATAATAAATAGCCAACCGCAAGGGGATGCATAATTGTTCTATTTGTATACCGTTTGATAAGGGTCAGCCTTATTTATACGGGCATATTGTTGTTATTTGTTTAAATGTGGAAATTCTTAACACCAAATTTTTGCGTGTGCTTGTTACATCATTAAACGAGCTAAAATATTCTCAATTTGATTGTGCGTCAATGTTTATATGTTCAATATATAATTGTTTCTACAGTGTCGGAAGTGTTTTAAAAACTTAGGTTAACAAGAAAATGCTTATAAAATTCATACTTTATTTGGTAAGCACGATTATTTATTGTATTGATTTGTGATCATTGTTTGCTAAATAATTGATTCACATAAATAATATTAAAACGATTGTGCCCAGAAGATTTTTCTTTTCCAGAGGGTTGAATTACAATACGAGTTAACTTATTTCTTTGATAAGGACTAAAAAAACTGTAGATGAATTACAAATTTTATCACGTGTGCACCGAACTGAAATTTTGAAATTAACTGAACTACGACGTGAACAAAGGCTGTCTATTAATTAAATGCAATTGCTTATACTGGCTATTTCTACACAAATTTCGTCTCGTTCTATGCCTGGCTAAGAGCTCTACTGTTGTCTAAGATGCTCGGGCAGCTAAACACGTGCCAAGTGTACATTTTACTACTTCATTAGTAAATGTAAGCGCTTAACACTTTTTTAGAAGAGTTTTTTTTGTGTGCTTTAAAATATTTGCCACCATATTTCCTATTATATATTGTTGCTGCAGTGCTAAACTACTAAAAAAAATAATAAATTAATAACATGCCTGTGTAAAAAAATACTATTGGTAAACGATCTGTTATTATATATACCAACTGCTTACTAAATTAATTTCTTCTATCAACTGCAATGAGCATTGAAAAGTATTGGATGTTTTAAATTCCTCGTTCTAATTAATAAGGCTCTTTTACTTAAATACATGCTTATCTAACGTTTAATAAAAATTCTAGTCTGAATAAATACAGTGCAAGTGCACTGTATTTATTCATATACGGTGCAAGCCCTTAAGCTTAGCTGTCACTATTTGATATAATATAATCCAATTTTTTTTAATAAACAAATCGATATTTATAAGTTATTAGCTTAAACATCATTCAGGATCAGTCTATACTTTATTTGTAAGAAAAATTTATTTTATACGTTAAGGTGATACGCCTCAAATAATGTATGCCAGTATAAAAAAAAGTAATTTATAAATATGTAGTGAGATTATATTCGCCCGAATAATTACTGACGTGGTAGCCCAAACGGGAGATAACACAACAATTTGAATAAACACATTAATCGAATCGTAATTAAAACAAATCTTATTGAAACTGTTAAATGGGAATGTGATTCTGGTTAATTTATTTCCGCGATACGTGAAAGCTTTTGGCCAGTGAGATTTATCTTATTCATTTTATACAAGGGCGTGACTCGGCCGAGTGTTCGGTTTAATTTGGCACATGATTTAATGTCGGGAAATTACGTACTGTTAGAAATAAATTATTGTTATGAACAACGTTCAACTGTTAAGGAAATTTTAGGTATGGTTGACGGCTTTGGTGATTTTGTAAAATCATAAATTAGATGTGTGGAAATTCTATCATGTAATAAACGTCTACCTTGAAAGTCAGTTTAAACAGCATTTTCACACACACCTTTACCAACAACAAGAAGTACGCGAGATACTGAAGATTTTTGATTTGTTCGTATTGTCAGCTGGCCAGTTCAGAAATAAAATAATTGAAAAGCTTAATACAAACTGTAGCATAATCTTTATTTTAGTATTCTATATTGTGATATATTTTCATAACTGCATGTATTTATTTGTACACTACTTATATGTATTAATATTTAACTTGTATAATGTCTAACTCGCGTGCAGTTCTTAGAATTAATTATGTTTAATACGTGGAAAACGCTGTCGGTTTCACATAGTAGAATTATCTATTCGTATTATTTATATATCGAATGTAAAAAAAATAAATAAATTTACAAACTTACGAGTCAAAAAATGGCAGAGACCTGGCCGCAAACGTTCCTCAAAGCCTAAGAATCATTAACAATGATTTTTATAAAGCACCAAATCATTATTCAAAAGCGCGCCATCTTCGCGAGTATATGGTTCTAATAAAGAAAAAGAAATACTACATTTCAAGTCGTCGTTTTAAACCAAATTTTGTAAACTCAGATCGCTTTGTTAAAACATTAATTCTCTAACTAATCGTTGTGAAAGTCGCTTAATCAATAACTCGTTACTAAAAAGTGCTGGTTAAATTCGAGATGCAAGCGAACTTCCCAAGACTTCAACGCCTCGAAGCAGCATTTCCGGGTTAATTTCACGTTAGCCTTAAGCGGTTTACAGCAGGGTTACGCTCCAGGTTGTATTTATAGCCTGTTCTATAATGAGCTCGGCATTTCCACAAGTTCTTATAACGAAGTACGCTACGAAATATCGTAATTTAATTTTCGTTTTTGCAATGTGAATCAATGGTTTTAGGGAAGGGCCACGTATTACAGTCCCGTGGGTGAAATATGTGACGTGGAAAACGTGTAAAAAGGTTGTATGTTTTAGAAGGCAAACATACGAAGGCAACTCATTAATTTATTTTACTTTAATATTACATTTACATACTATTCAAGAAAAATACGCGTGTCTAAACGCGAGTTTTTATTATACCTAATTCATACTAGTCAAATATTATTTTATTATTTATTTAATAAGGCACACCAACAACACACATTCAAATACAACCCGAACAAAATTACAAAAAAAATACACCAGACATGCATAAATTATGGGGATGCACAGCATTAGAGGTATACAATGAACAATTTGAAAAAACAACTAAACAATCATATATAAAACAAAAAATAAAGGAAACTCTACACACAGAAATAAAACAAAAAACAAAAATGACGAAATATTCAAATATTCGAAATACTCTTATTAATAATACACCAATTAAATAAATTATAACATAGCTATTGTGTGTACACATCCCTTAGTGAGAATAACTAAGTTAACGGTGGCGAAACGAAGGTAAGGGTAAACTAAGGCTGTAAGAGATTTATTTTTCTTCCTTCCTTCCTTTTCCGCAATAACTATCGGGATAATAGCTTCGCTATATTAAATCATCGTTAGTACATCTCGCAAAGGTTTCATTAGCAAAACAGAACTTTTACGTAATGTTTTTGGATTGGAAACTTAAACAATAATACATACTCAAAATTGTATTTAGTTAAAACGATACGCATATTTTAAATACTTAACATAGTGATACTTTTTTACCGACTCGTTTAATTTTATTAACCTTATATTTCTAATATATGTAATAAAATAATATTGACTAATCGCCACTCGTGGTCACCCGACCGTTGCCTCGTCCGTATACTCGTATAAGGAAGTAGACTCTTTTCTTCAAGTTCTTAATTAGGATCAGTTCCGAAATACGTCGACGTGGCAGTTTTTAAAACGTGGTGTGATAAATATAAAACAGTTCTATCAAAGTCTCAAGGAAGGATGTGTTAATATTTCTATATACAAAGTTCGCCGAACTTTGAGCTTCTTATAGAGAATATAACCAACCAGACATGAATAAATTGAATTATCGACATTCGTATACTATTGGACAATATGTCTGAGTGCACGTTGTAATTAGCGATCATAACAATTGAACAATGAAAATTAACGCTCACTTTTGTAAAAAAAAACAAGGGCCATCGATGTTCCACTCTCGGATTGTATTATGGATATTTTCAAATTCATTGTAGTTTTTTAGTAGTCTTATTGTAGTAACATTAAAAGACACACTCATTTGTATCAAAAGATATAAATCATAATATATGTCAATAATTGATTTGTCCACGTCAAATTATATTTCGCCTTGCATTTATACGTCTTAACTAATTGCATACGTCAAAAACTAATGTCGTTTGACGTAAATACGTGATGATAACAAAGTCTATATGGGAATATGGTTTGGCATTATTCAGCGAAGTTGGCGGCAAACATTTCATTTGAAAATTACCCCTCACATAAAGATATTCTTGTAGAACACAGCCGTGTCGCCATCGGCCAAAAAGAACCCTTTTTTTCTTGGTAGATGCAGGACTTATTGCTTTCTTTCAACCAATAACATTTTTCTCAATTGTAAATTAAGTAATTTGTAATAATCTTATTAATTAAGATATATTACTTGGTTTAATATTATGAATGTATATTTATACAACTCTATCTGAACATTAAATATAATGAAATGTAATATATCAATTAAAAAATACAATTTGACATATTAAATTACAAAAAAAGTAATTTATAATATACATTTCTTTACTCAATTTAATTCGAAATTTAGATAAAGTATAACATACATTTTTAGATTTATGTACTTAATTGAAACCCTTAAAATTTGTTAAAAGTCCCACAACTAGTATTATATAACAACAAAGCTCATTCTGTAAAAATAAATCTATGAACGGTCATAGAATTATTTTTACAGAATGTAAAAAATTGTAAATTGAAAATGGAACGCACTGCACAGTGCGTTATCATGATGGCTATGATTACTGGTACACGTAATATCAAAAGCTTTTAATTCTTTTAAATTGAGTTTGAGTTTTAAATGGAAATTTTTATACAGAAATGCATGAGTCAAATTACTTGATTGATTTTTTTCTGTGTTATATGGAAGGTATATACCGGGTACATACCATGTATATAATTATTCATATTCAAGTTACCTACGGTATTGTTCTGTCCAGGAATTAACCTATATTAAATAATGAATCTGATTTAAATAAAGTGTAATGTCAAATTTTAAACATAGATCAACGTGTCAAGAGGTTTTGTATTTGTGGATGCCATGCTTTGTTAACCTTAAACATCTTCAACAAAATTATAGTTTCGTAAAGCTTGAATGAAGTTGGGAGTGGACAGAATCTTGAGTGCCAGAGCGTTCCATTAGGACACCCTCTTTCATACCTTTGAGGGCGCTTGATACCTCAGAGGGCCGGATTTTCACGGCTAGTGAATTTCTATACGAAGTACTTAAGTTGCACTCATTTCGGAATTCTAGCTCTTATCGGTCAAATATTGGAACCGAGGCAAAAATATTTTAGTTTAAAGATCAAATATGACTTGACGAGTCAGTTGGCGCAATGGTTAAAATGGTTGGCTGCGGGTATACCAAGCCGTGGGTCTCGTGTCAAACCACAGTATAGTTAACATTTTTAAATATATATTGTTTGTTATGGTCTAGTAATATGAATTTATTTAAATCAATATATGTAAGTATATTAGTTATGTTTGTGGTTATAAAATAATCCATAGGCTTATCTTGGAGCTTAATTACCGTGTGTAAAATGTGTCTAGTATATATGTATAGGCGAAACACGTCTTAATCTCCCCTATACTAGAATTACGGTTTATTAAACTACGGTTCCAAACCTAAAAATATTTTATTTTAAAATGTTGTGTTATTAGTATTATTTGTACCTAAGATGTGACAGTAGCAGTAACAGTTAGCTTGGTTATATTGACCAACTATACGGCCACATAATGACATGACATTTATATTATATATAAATATATTAAATATATATAAATATATTATATATAAAGCGTATAAATCCCTAAAAGGCCGGCAACGCACTCATGAGCTCCCAGCCACTTGAGTGTCCAGGGGCGGCGACTTCACCTTTATGGTGGGCCTCCTGCTCGTTTGCCCCCTCTTCTATAAAAATAAAAATAAATATATATATATATATTACTTTAAAATACTTGTCTAGATTCCAAACAAATTTATCTAGAGTTCAAAAGCTGGCAGTGCTGTTGTACTTTGCTGTGTTATAAAAATAAAATAAAAGTAATATCACCATGATTAGGGAGAGGCGTTGGGCACATGGCCAATACCCCAAGCTCCAATGTTATTTGCGTGCAAACCGTTTCACCCTCTCTTCCTTTAATAGTTTTTATACGAACAGCTGCTTCACATTTCCACTTGAACGTGAAACTCAATCGCTAACTTTTTCGATACGCCATTCAGTTATTATATGCGCATTTATCACAAGTAATACACAAGTCTCCATTGTATAATCCATTTTCAAACATTACAATTAGATAGTTGTGTTTTAATGAAAGATTTTCTCAGACTTATAATAATATTCTGCATTACTATTATCTTTTTAAATGTTCATAATATATCTATTTTGTACATAAATTATTTATAATAAGTAAATTAAACTATAACACTAAAATAAATTTAAAACGTTCGGTCCTTGCGGCAGAGTCCCCATAATGCTGGCGGCATTTCCTTGCTGTATTGTGACGCTTAATCGTTGAGCCAAAAAAGCACCAGCCAGCTCTTGGGTCACAGCCTACTGACTTCAAGACGCCTACCTTATTCTTCAGGTAGCAAAATCAATAAAAGTAGTATATTTATTAATCATACATAAATAAACCTTTCTTAGAAATATGTTAAATAAGTGTAATCAATTTTTTTTTCAGACCAGTAACATTTAAATATATTATCTATAGAAAATCTTGTTTAAAAAGTCGCCTGTCCGCCATTTACATATAAAATAATTGACAAAAACAAGATGTATATTTCCCTATTGATATACAGTGAAGAACATATAAGCGTTTGAACACACACTGACCAACTATTTCATGCATTGCATAGAAGATACATGAAAATAACCCCAAGTTCGAAATACAAAAAAGCAAAACCCACACATTACAAAACATTTGAGTGTTGCAATTGTACTCCGACAAAACCATTGCCATTGTTTCGTTAGTACTTTAATGTTCCTACCTAGTAACACTAGACGCCAAGTAACTTTATACTTTCCTTGAAAACACGTTTCGAAGTTGCGGTCCCCTTTAATCGAATTTAAACTGAAACTTCTTTAGTAGAACGTGTGGTACATGGACTTAAAATGGCCGCTTTCAAATTTTACACGGCCTTTATATTATACTAGCTTTGGTTAAGTATATAGCGTTTCTTAATGATCTCGACAGGGCTTTCTTTCACGGGCTAAAACTTGTTACAATTGGAATTATATATAATTATGTGTTAATCAGGGATGATGTAGCTTTACAGGATCCGATGATTCAGGAAAATCGAGATAAATTTCAAATTAACTTACAGGCAATTACTTTTCTGCAAATGTTATATTTTGATAGTCATCTTCTTATGTGGATGAGCTGATGATGGAAGGTAAAACTCCTCAGCGTTAATAGAAAATTCTTACGAAGTTATAAGTACGACATACGTACTTGTAAGGTTATTAGTTTGACTGAATAATAAAAGGTAAACCTCATTACATTAAGGATGTAGGTGGAAAAATGGATGCGGACAAATGACAAACGTCTCTTCACTCGTTTCCTTTTACTTGTTTGTATGGGTAGTGTTAACTCAAAATAATCATAGGGTAAAACGTTAATGAAAGTTTGAACTGCATGGTAGTCATTACACAATGGAGCATCGTAATACCGCGATCTATTGACTATATTTGGCCTAAGTAGAAATTCTTTAAAAAAAAAACTAAGACTCAACCTCGCACACTCACTCACACAGCAACACCATTGCACACACAAATACACACACTCACACTTAAATGCTCGTACTTCACATAATATACTCCACTTGTTCATGAGTATATATATTTTTACATTTTTTTTTTTCTGTTCGTGTTTTTTTTGTTATTGTTTATTCTGATCTTAGATTCTATTTCCGGTTCTATGTTTAACCATATTTTGGCTTTATTATTATTGTGTAAACTTTTTTTGATAAGCTGTATAGGTTTAAGAAATAAAAAAATAAAATAAATCTAGGTTGATGACGAATTTTATCAACGCCATCTATCGAGCACATTGTTCAACACTTCAACTGCGTTATTTGTTATTTTTGTTACCTCTCATAAGTTTTAATATTAAGATTAACGTATATTAGAACATATTTAACAATATATAACTAATCAATCAATTAAGTGTTTAAGAAATTTGAAGCAGTGGTTGAAGTAAATTTTCAATTGACCATAACTTCTTTTTCCCTTAACGGATTTTGACGAAATAAACTTTTGACAACGCTCCCAATTTTATGTAATCCAACTGTGAAAACCGCGTTCAAATCCGTTCTGTCACCTGTCTCCTGTTGGCTGTCATCTGTCATCTGTCATCTGTCATCTGTCATCTGTCATCTGTCATCTGTCATCTGTCATCTGTCATCTGTCATCTGTCATCTGTCATCTGTCATCTGTCATCTGTCATCTGTCATCTGTCATCTGTCATCTGTCATCTGTCATCTGTCATCTGTCATCTGTCATCTGTCTCCAGGCATCTGTCTCCTGTCATCTGTCAACTGTCTCCTGTCGGCTGTCATTTGTCTCTTGTCATCTGTCATTTGTCTCCTGTCATCTGTTATTTGTCTCCTGTCTCCTGTCATCTGTCATCTGTCATCTGTCATCTGTCTCCTGTCATCTGTCATCTGTCTGCTGTCATCTGTCATCTGTCATCTGTCATCTGTCATCTGTCATCTGTCATCTGTCTCCAGGCATCTGTCTCCTGTCATCTGTCAACTGTCTCCTGTCGGCTGTCATTTGTCTCTTGTCATCTGTCATTTGTCTCCTGTCATCTGTTATTTGTCTCCTGTCTCCTGTCATCTGTCATCTGTCATCTGTCATCTGTCTCCTGTCATCTGTCATCTGTCTGCTGTCATCTGTCTCCTGTCATCTGTCATCTGTCATCTGTCTCCTGTCATCTGTCATCTGTCTGCTGTCATCTGTCTCCTGTCATCTGTCTTCTGTCATATGTCATTTGTCTCCTGTCATCTGTCATCTGTCTCTTGTCATAAGTTAAAGTCGGCTTAAGTTCATATAAAAACTTTGTTGCTTCTTAGCCATCGAATAGACCAATGTTGAAAAACGTTTCTTTTTTACAAAGATGTATTTTAATTAGATAAAAAAGGAGGCATAATGACAATTTTTTTGTTCAGTAGGGGGTACTTTCAAGTTGGTCCCGTAGTCAGGATCCGATGATTCAGGGAAATCGAAGGCAACTTTAAAATTAACTTACAGGCAAATATTTTCCTGACAATTTTATATTCTGATAGTCATCTTCTTATGTGGATGAGCTTATGATGGAAGGTAAACCTCCTCAGCGGTTAAGAGTTGAAAGAAAATTCTTACGAAGTTATACGTACTTGTGAGGTTATTAGTTTGACCAAATAATAAAAGGTAAACCTCATTACATTAAGGATGTAGGTGGAAAAATGTAGGCGGACAAATGACAAACGTCTCTTCACTCGTTTCCTTTTACTTGTTTGTATGGGTAGTGTTAACTCAAAATAATCATAGGGTAAAACGTTAATGAAAGTTTGAACTGCATGGTAGTCATTACACAATGGGGCATCTTAAAACCGCGATATATTGGATATATTTGGCCTAAGTAGAAGTTCTTTAAAAAAAACTAAGACTCAACCTCGCACACTCACTTACACAGCAACACCATTGCACACACAAATACACACACTCACACTTAATCAGTATATATACGAACTATATTACGGGTCGCAACGCAGACAACGTGTCCGTGGAAAGAATTGATAATAAATAGTTTATACTTAAATTATCTCATTTTAAAGTGCCTGGTGGGTGACAGTGAAGCAATTGCTATATCAGGAACTGTTTATTCACCATATTTGAGTGTATATAAAGTGAATATCATATAATCAAACTTTGAATAACGTACCTACCTTCTTGTTGGCGGTTAACTGCGTAGCAAAGTTTTTGAGTGTGTGGATGGGGTAGTGTTGGAAGTGTACCTAGTGCGGGATCTACTTTTGTTTTGTTTTGTTTGAATAGTGTAACGTAAAAAAAGAAAAAAAACGGTAGTTTTTTGCCTGACAATATTGTAATCTTTGAAATATATATACAAATTATTCAGATCATATTCAAAGGTCGATGTGGCGCAACGATCAGTCCGTGGTCGTAATACAGTATTGACGTAAGATCAAATCTCTAAAGGAACCGTGTTTTTATATTATTATAACTTTTTTTTCTTTTCCTTATTATTTTAAATTTATCTTCTATTATTGACCTAGCAATTAAATTAAATAAACAAATAGAGATGGATTGTGGAAAATGCTTTAAAAATGTTCTTGACAGTGAACATATAAAATGTGCATCCTGCTTAGCGTCGCTGCATTTCCTCTGTGCGGATTTGTCGGAGCCGGACTTCAAGAAAATGCTCCCGATGAATAAAAAGAAGTGGAAGTGCTCGTCGTGCAAAGGTAAAAAGAATACGGCTCCTTCTTTGTCCTCATCACCTAAAACTGGCTTGGCATCCTCTTTAAACGTTAATACTGAAACATTGACCAAATACATAGACACAAAATTCGCAGACCTGAGGCAGCACTGGCGTGACGACCTGAGTGCTGCTATTTCCGAGGTGACGCGTGGTTTTAGAGAGGATGTAAATGCGCTTGAGTCTCGCATGGTGGTTTTCGAGGAACGACTTTCGCGGGTGGAGGACCAAATGATCACTAAGGACCTATTGCCAACCAATATATTGGATGATAATGTCGCACTTCGCGCCCAACTGGAAACGTTGACCTCAAAATTTGAAGACCTTGACCAAGTTTCGAGGAGTTGCAATGTAGAACTTCAAAACATTCCCGAAAGAAAAGGAGAAAATCTTATTGAACTGTCAATGGCGATTGGCAAGCTCTTGTCTGTCGATCTGAAGGATAGCGACATAAAAAATGTTCACCGCATTACTCCCGGCATGGCTACGGACCGCCCAAAAAACATAATTTTGCAGCTAACAACGCGACGACAGCGAGACGAAATTATTGCTGCCGCGCGTGTGCGGCGTATGCTAAAGATTGAACAAATATATGGTTCTTCCGCACCTACGAACGGCGGCTCTCGTTTTTTTATAGCTGAGCACCTAACTTTGAAAAATAAAATTCTCTTTAGCCGAGCCCGTCAGGCTGCGAGGGAAAGGAATTACAAGTTTGTGTGGGTGAAAAACGGCTGCATTTTTGTCAGGAAAACCGATGAGACAAAGGTTATGCAGATGCGTTCCGAAAACGATTTGCTTAGACTAGTATGACTGACGATCATTTATTATTTTTTCAAATCACTTTCTTTCTTTCCGTTGTTTGTCCACTTTGCTTATTTTTTTTCACACTTGGTCGCTGTAGTTGGAGGCACGAAGCTTTTTGTATTTCAAATTATTTTGCTCTCTTTTATTTTTAAGTATGTTATTGACTATGGATAATGGCGCACAACGATGTAACAATATTCTACCAAAACTGTGGTGGCATAAAAAGTAAACTCGATGTACTAAGGCGTAACATTGCATCGAGCAGCTACGATATCATCGTACTGGTGGAGACCTGGTTGTTGGGATCTTACTTTGATGGAGAGGTGTGCACAGACAATTATATGATCTTTCGGCGCGATAGGAATCTTTCTATATCTGGTAAAAAAGGCGGTGGGGGGATCTTGGTTCTTGTTAGAAATACTATCAAGGCCACAAGGTTACCTGAGCTTGAAGCCCTTGATTTAGAGGAAATATATGTTCATTTACCTTCTTTGTCTGGTCTCTTGTTAAGTGCATGCTATTTTCCACCTTCCACTTCGACTGCAGCATATAACACTTATTTTCAAAAACTTAATAATATTTACTCCTGTGCGCGTTTCAATAACTTCATAATCGCCGGTGATTTCAACTTACCCTATCTTAATTGGTCATCTAGTCCCGACGCATTATTACAATCTGCTACAACAGAACAGTCAAAATTTCTTCTAAATACAATGTCATTTATGAATTTAAAATAATCGAATAACATACCTAATGAAATCCAAAGAATTTTGGACTTAGTCCTAACAACATTTCAAAGTTCGACTGAGCGCTCTCCTGACCCCTTGCTGAAGGTCGTCCCACATCACCCAGCCTTGGAAATACATTGCGAAGTGCATACTATAAATCCAATGTCTCATGTAAGCACTTCCAAGAGAAATTTCTTTAAGGCTGACTATCTAGCCATAAATACTGCCGTTAACCATATTGATTGGACATCTCTTTTGTCACCACTGTCTTGCGATGAGGCTGTTAATAAGTTCTATACAGAAATAAATAAAATCATTGATACACACATACCGTTGGCAAAACCCAAGTCGCGGAACTATCCCATTTGGTTCACTAGAGGTTTAATACGCACTCTCAGGCGAAAACAGAAACTGTGGGGTCGCTGGAAAATATATAGAAATCCTCGAGACTACCAAGAATTTTCTTTGTTGAGAGCGCGGGCAAAATCGCTTATCAAATCGTGCCATAATCGGTATATTGAACGTGTAGAAGAATCTTTAAAAACGAACGTTAAACACTTCTGGAAATACACTTCATCGCTGAAACAAACGAACTCAGGTTATCCTCAAATAATGAAGTACCGCAATACGTCGTCTGGCGAACCAAATTCCATTGTTGAAATGTTTTCGCAGTACTTTCAATCTGTTTTCGAGACCCCAGAAAATGTAACTCACCATGATGTCTGTACAGTTCATGAGGGTACCAACAATGACTCGAATGTTTTAATCAGTCATGTTTGTTTTTCTCTAGCAGAAATAAGCAGAGAACTGCATATTCTCGATCATAATAAGGGCCCTGGACCGGATAATATTCATCCAAAGTTTCTTAAACAGACACACGAGTCAATTTGTGTGCCACTAGAGATAATTTTTAACAAGTGTCTCTCAACAGGCTGCTTCCCTAGCCTCTGGAAATCTGCCCACGTAACACCCATCTTTAAGTCTGGAGCAAGAAATAATATAGAAAACTATCGTCCCATTTCTATCCTCTCTGCAATTCCGAAAGTTTTGGAGAGGTTATTGCACCGTCATGTCTTCTCAAGCTTAAAAAATGTCATCACCGATCATCAACATGGTTTTATTGCCGGGAAATCAACCCTCACTAATCTTCTTGTATTTACTAACTACGTTTTTACCGGTTTAGATCGCAAAACTCAAATAGATTCTATATACACGGATTTCCAGAAGGCTTTCGATAAGGTTGACCACTTATTACTTCTACAGAAGTTATCGTTTGGTGGCATAAAAGGTGATCTTTTGAGGTGGTTTGAGGCTTACCTTCGCGGTCGTATCCAATCGGTAGTTATTAATGGATACAGATCCTCGCCGGTTCCCGTGACATCTGGGGTCCCACAGGGCTCTATTCTTGGTCCTCTGCTATTCACTATCTTCATCAATGATATATCTCAGTGTTTCAGAAGTTGTAGATACTTACTCTACGCTGACGATTTGAAATTGTACAGGGTTGTGACTGGCCCATTTGACGTGGAATGCATTCAGGAGGACCTTGATAGACTTGACGCATATTGCAGACGAAACAAACTATACCTCGCATATAGTAAATGCAAGCACATGGTCTTTACCAGAAATAAAAATATAATCACGGCTCAGTTTAGGCTAGGCAATCAAAAACTAGCAACAGTTTCTACCGTTAAAGATCTGGGCATACATTTGGACCGCACACTAACTCTCAATAATCATATAGATCATATTTTAAACAACTCCCTTCGCATGCTGGGTTTCATAACCCGCATTTCCAAAGAATTCAGGGACAATAATACATACCTATATCTATATAAGTCGCTTGTTAGGCCCCAGCTGGAGTACGCAAGCCCTATTTGGAACCCATTTTACGCGGTCCAGAAAAAAAGAGTCGAGGGTGTCCAAAAAAAGTTTCTCCGAATACTAAAATACCGCAACCGCTCACAATGCAATCGCGCACACATTTCAACTCTTATGCAGCTAGGCCGGCGCCGTACTATGGCAGATTGTATGGTGCTGAGAAGGATTTGTAAGGGGGAGCTGACTTCATCCGAGCTCCTCTCTCTAATTGATTTTAACGTACCAACCAGGTCTCTCCGCTTGTCTCACACTTTTTTAATATCGTCTACAAGGACAAACATCGGTTTTCGTGTGCCATTACAGAGAATGTTTAAAACGTTTAATGATAACTTTCCTAATTTAGACATTTTTTCGTGCCCCTCTGCTGCGTTCAGGTGTGATATAGAATCGAGATTGAGGTCAATGTTATAGAAATTTTTTTTTATATCTATATATCATATATCTTATAGTTTACGTCTCTTATTGTGTGTTTAGGTATGTAACTTTTAATTTATAGTTTAATTTTGTTTTGTTTTTTTCTTCCTGTGGATTTTGTTTGTTTTCTGTACTTGTGACTGTTTATATAACATATGTTATCTGGGAAACATATTTTAGGATGCCTCTGTACTTTTGTTCATATATCTTCTTCTTTTATTGTATTTTTGTGATGTGTCTGTTTTGTTTCCATGAAATAAATAAATAAATAAATAAACTAATTAACTCAAAAGCATGTACTGTGCCAGTTGATGAATTTTAATTGCCTTTGTAAACTTTTAGTCCAATGAAACTTTGCAATGGAATTTTAATATATGACGTGAATTTCATAACAATAAAAGTAGTGGGCATTACTTTTGTTCGTCACAAAAAAAATTGCTTTTTTTTGTACATACGACTTTTTTTATTTTTTTTATTACATATGTCCCCAAACATCTTATGTGCTAAATATATTTAAAAAAAGCAATAAACTTATAAGATAATAAAACAAGGTATACACACAAACAATTATATGAGAACTTGAAACAATTTATGTAACAGGAATCAACCGGTCAGGCAGGCGGGTCACTCCTAGGGAAGTGCTAACCGGCGCCCATGGATACCTCCAACACCAGTAGGCATACAAATGAGTTGCCGGCCTTTAAGGATGAGGAACGCTCTTTTCTTGAAGTCTCCCAAATCGCGGTTCGGTAATACCACCGGCAGTTGATTCCTATTGTAGATTAAATTTAAAAAATAGATTCTATTTCCGGTTCTATATTTTAACCTTATTTTAGCTTTATTTTTAATCTATTTTTATTGTGTAAACTTTTTTTGATAAGCTGTATAGGTTTAAGAAATAAAAAAATTAAATAAATCTAGGTTGATAAAGAATTTTATCATCGCCATCTATCGAGCACATTGTTCAACAATTCAACCGCGCCCGCGCGCACTGCGTTATTTGTTATTTTTGTTACCTCTCATAAGTTTTAATATTAAGATTAACTTATCTTAGAACATATTTAACAATATATAACTAATCAATCAATATAAGAGTTTAAAAGTTTTGAAGCAGTGATTGAAGTAAATTTTCAATTGACCATAACTTATTTTTCTCTTAACTGATTTTGACGAAATAAACTTTTGACAACGCTCCCAATTTTATGTAATCCAACTGTGAAAACCGTTCAAATGCGTTCAGTAGTTTTGAAGTTATAACGTACCAGACAGACAGACAGACAGACAAGAATTCCAAAAATTGTTTTTTTGGTTTCTATGACTCTTCTTTAATTGCCTCCTTTCAGTTTTTTAGAAAAATATTTAATGTACAGACATTCGATTTTTACTGTCTTATTATTAGTATAGATAGTTCAGTTAAAACGTCAATGATTCTTAACCGAGGAGCAAATGCTCTTGCTTTGGCATTATTCTTGTTTTTAAGATGAAACATTTATTGGGATTATAGTATAAACTTAATAATTATGTGTCATATGCGAAAATCAGACGCCAAAACCTGAATAAGCACCGTTTAATATAACCCCATTGTCCTTTAAATCTCATACTTATTTATGTGCGAAAAAAACTTACAATATTATGATTACATGCATGTATTGTATTGAAGTTGAACTGACAATTCAAGGTGTCATGTCTCCCCGTTTGAAACTTTTCAAATGGTACGCTTCGAGTGATCTGGACACTTATTCTCAATTCGTATAACAATGTCAGTAAAGAAAATTCTTAGTAAAACTGTCAGTATATCAGCCTTGTCTAATTAATCTGTACATTCCTGTTTACTCATACTAGTTATGTAACTGGTATGAGTAGATGAATTTTGTGTGAATGCCTACCAATTAACTATTTAACATTAATTATAAATGTCTTATAGATATCCCTTTATGATTTCTAAATTACAACAATGAAATTAGCTGTAATTTATCAGTCTAACTTACAGCTCTTACAAATGGCCTAAAACTTGGCTAAACCGAGTGTAAGGAGTTGCTTAAAGATAACATTCCTCACACATAAGATTACATTTATCTTCATTACGCTCTTAACTTCTAAAATTTAACTCCAGTAGTCTAATAAAAGGGTAATTTACATTTGTTATGGGCTAGAAGCTGTTTGTTGCACCAGACAATGCAATTTCAAGACTGGAAAGTGTATAATTTATAATTAATTGTATTAAAATTTAAAGGAAATATTATTTTCTAAAATAAATAAAATATGCATGTGTTATACATTAAGCTTTTTTACATATATAACCATTATACGTTATATTAATAATATCTAGTTTTTATTAATAAATTACTGACTAACATAAAATATAGTCATTTTCTTGTGCATATTTTGTCAATACTTCTAATATATACATACATCAAAATAAGTAATGTTTAAATATATTATTGCGTAAGAGTATAAAATATTGAAACCTAATTAAAAGTGTTCATATTTGAGTGGAAAATTTTCCGAAAAACGAATTTCAAAGCCAAATATACTGTTGCAAATAAGGTTAACACAACTTAATAATTATATTACCTGACGTGCAATTACTGCAATTATATTAAAGCCAATGAGGTCATACACAGAACACAGTATTTAATTGTTATTTAAATTTTCCTTTGACGGAGAAAATGTGCAACGTGCCAATTAACAAATGTTTACTACAGCTGGCGTTTGAGTTAGATAATATAAATCACTGTGCTTTATTATAAAGATTTAGAATTTTACTTTTTCTTTGCGTTGAATCGGCTCTGAAGCATTTAAAATTATTCAGGACATACTTATACATGAAACAGAACACATAGTAATATATTTTAGTTAAATACCCTTTCTTTACGTTGACAAATTCTTCGTCAACTGTTGCTCCTGGACTGTCGCGGTAGTACGCGACTCTAGACTATGACCTTATAACCAAATCACCCAACACCACTTTACCATATCAAGTCGCATACTAAGTTCCGCGGGTAAAAGCAGAGACTTTTCCCTGCGATTTTCTGCGTCTGTTCTCTTCCGAACCACGTCTAAGTTAGGCGGTCAAACTGCTAAGCTGGTGAGGCCACCCTCCAGCCAGTCGGCTCTCAGTCGGCATAGGATTGTAGATAAAAATAGATAGCGTAAATTGATCTATTGAACTTCCTATACATCCCGTAGCAATGTCTCGTATATCTCATGTATTTACATTTCATAAAACCTTCTGCTGGTTCCTTTATATTTGCACCTCACAAGTAGCGGGGATTGGATAAGATTACGTGGCGTAGTCTGTCAGGCCTGCGAGAGCATGGGCCTGAGGTAATTTTTCCTACGTAGTCAAATACCTTAAGCTGCTCTTTGAGGGTAATTTCTCCATATTTGTTTTTCTTGCATATGAAACTAAACGATTGTTAAGAAGAGACACCGCATCTAGTCTGCTTAATTGTGATTGGACCAATAAGAATCTAACACTTGATTTTGTGTTATGATGCAAACAACACAACACAAAGACTTTACAATTTCCAATAGCGATAAAATAAATCAATCGCGAAGTTTTTTTTATAACTTTGATATAGTTTGATCAATATCCGTAACCTTGGATAAAATAAAAATACGCTTTCATATAACCATAGATTAGAAGTTCATAAAATCCACCTTGAGCATAAAAAACTTTGTTCGGGCCCGTAAAATTTGATTTATAACACGATTTATGTTTCCAAAATTACTTCAATAACTTTTCTCATTAACCGAATAGGGCATGCATTATTTTTATTGTGCTTTATTTCCGACACTTTTCAATATGTTTGTGAACGTTCAGTGTTGTGATATAAATGGTAATAATCCTTTACTGACAACAATATTTAATGTGTCATACGTAATACACTGAAACTGATAGTCATTGTAGTGCAAATATGTATCATCGATGAGATATTACTGCATTTTCTTTTAATAGATAAGACATCGACTTTTCTCAAGAAAAGAGCGTACCTATCCCTTTAAGGCCGGCAATTCACTTGTAAGCCTCCTGGCGATGCCTGTGTCCATGAGCGTTAGCACACCATTTAAAGTGACCCATCTGCTAGTTTGCCTCCTGATACATACAAAAACAATCTTAAATAGTCGAGGCAGCGGAGATTACCAAAATGTATGTTTTCATACCCACAAAATCGTTCATTAATAATACATATACTAGTCTAAGACTATTCAACGCATATTATTATTAAAATAATTAAATCCATTGAATTGCAATGCATTTATAATTTTATTTGCATGGCAATACCTAACAAATCGATTGTCACGATCTCGGTTAAAGTGTCCTTTAGATAAATTGCTTCCCCGTTATTTAAATGGCAACCCTCAATCATGTGCTTAAAATAACGTTCACGCGACACGGCAAACAGTACACGTCATTACCAACAAGTGGCAAATAAATTATATACAATGCTTCTAATTTTGTAGTTAACCCTTAACCTATTGTAGATATATTAATAAGGTTTTTGTAACATATATATATATGTAGGAAACCTATTTACATCCTGCCTAACAAAAAAGGTTTTATAATATGTCTATGTATCACACCTGTGTATAGCCTGACGAAATGTTATTTTAAATTTTTAAGGTATCATTTATGCTATTATATTTCGATTAGAGCCACATAAAAATTACCCAAAAATTTTAGCAATGTCTACATTAGATTTTGTTCATGCAAATATTGTTGAACTAAATTTTATAGTTTTCCACTTGAGGTACGTTTTTTATATTGATTTATAAGATATAACGAATTATCTATTAAGTAACAAATTATGAACAAGGAATCTGCGAAAGATTTCCGCAATAAATATATTCCTGTTTTCATCTATAAGATATTAGGACACAGACTAAGATTCGTCAATAAATTTCAAGATGCTAATCACATTATTTCTACCTTTTAGGAACTAATGAAAATCTACCACCTCTTTGGCCATGCCAATGGAAAGATGGAATAATACCCTATACATTCAATTACTACTCTATAAGTATGTAATAACATATATATTGTTAATACAAAAAATTAACTGCTTTTAAAGGAACTGAACTGCAATTGACCTGTTATTTTATCAATTAGCGTTTCCGAGCAGATTTTATATAAAATTATTTTAATCTTGCCCAATATTATAATGTTTGTTTGGTTGAACGCTTTTGGTATTTGATGAATTTAAAAAAAAAGTTATTCCATTTATTGACCATGAGCGTTAGTAAACAGATTTAGCGTTATTATATAATATATACTTAGTCTGGCCATAAATACTGTTAATATTCAAAAAAAGAAAATATTACGTTTGAATTTGGAATCTGTCATTTTTATATGATTGCTTGATGTGTTTTCTTATTTTCGCGCCATTATATTGTTAAATATTTTGTTATATTAAAATGGAGTGGGGTGATAAAGAGAACCGAATCGCTGTGATTGCCTTACATAAAGTAGGTATGGAGAAAAGTGCAATTTTTAAAACCCTCCACCCGCTTGGTATTAGTCAAATGTTTGTTTACCGGGCTATTGATAGGTACAATGATACCTCCTCTGTTTGTGACAGAAAAAGATCTGGCCGTCCACGTACCGTTCGTGTGAAAAAGGTGATTAAAGCAGTTAGGGAAAGAATTCGAAGAAATCCTGTCCGTAAGCAAAAGATTTTATCTCGGGAGATGAAGATAGCTCCTAGAACCATGTCGCGTATATTAAAAGATGACTTAGGACTTGCAGCCTATAAGAGACGTACTGGTCACTTCTTAACTGATAATTTAAAGAAGAATAGGGTGGTAAAATCCAAACAACTACATAAGCGGTACGCAAAGGGAAGTCACAAAAAAATGTTGTTTACGGATGAGAAAATTTTTACAATTGAGCAGTATTTCAATAAACAAAATGACCGTATTTATGCTGGAAGCTCTAAAGAAGCTTCGCAATTAGTAAACAGAGTACAACGTGGGCATTATCCCACTTCAGTGATGGTTTGGTGGGGTGTTAGCTATGAAGGGGTGACTGAGCCATATTTTTGTGAAAAAGGTATTAAAACGTCGGCACAAGTTTATCAAAATACCATTCTTGAGACGGTAGTTAAGCCTTTAACTAACACCATGTTCAATAACAAAGAATGGTGCTTTCAACAAGACTCGGCACCGGGTCATAGAGCTCGATCCACCCAATCTTGGTTGAAAACTAACGTTCCGGACTTTATCAGCACTGAAAACTGGCCGTCGTCAAGTCCTGACCTAAATCCATTGGATTATGATTTATGGTCAGTTTTAGAGAGTAAGGCTTGCTCTAAACGCCATGATAATTTGGAGTCCCTAAAACGATCCATTCGGTTGGCAGTGAAGAATTTTCCTCTAGAAAGAGTTCGTGCTGCTATTGATAACTGGCCTCAACGTTTAAAAGACTGTATTGCAGCCAATGGAGACCACTTCGAATAAACATTGTATATTTTTAATAGTTATATATTGATGTATTAAACTAACTCACTATGAAAGGAATAAATGTTACGTATAAAAAAAAATCGTGCTTTTCTTTATAACAATATTTATGGCAAGACTAAGTAGTAGTATCAGTTTTATTACCTGAGTGTATGAAATGTTAGATCGACAATGACAAACGAAACTATAAAATATCCATAACAAAAAATTAAATTATTTAATGGAATTGACTATAAATTTATTTGATTCATGTGTGTAGCACCTTTTCCATATAAAACCTGCTCAATTTCTGTAAGGCTGTATTAACATTTAAAGCTGAAGTTTTTATGCTTTCCATTAGCGAAATGAACACTTTTTTAGGATTCGTAACCAAGATAAACCCTTAAATATTATAGAGGTAAATTTATATTTAAATTATCTTTTTAAGAATTATTAATTAAGATTAAAAATGTGTAACTGTTGACCTTTCTCTAGTAATTTTTAATCCAGTTAGTTAAGAAGTTGAAGCATCAGAAACTACTGTATACTTAATAGATTGCATATTTCGTAAATGCACAGAATACAATGTCAGTTATTTTCTTTGATTTTCCATTTTCATTTTAGATCTGAAAAATGTGAACTTTTCAGATCCAAAACGTTTAATAACTATTGTCAAGAAAGGCATAGACTTCATTGAAAGACGGTCCTGTCTAAAATTCATTGAACACAATCCTTTGGAGCTAGTGAATCGTAAAAATTTCACATTCCTTTTCTACAGTTATTCGGATGTCTTAGAAAATTGTTGCATGCAGTTTTACACAATACCGTATGGAAAAAGGGTAAATTAATAGATGTTCCTCACAGATTTACCGGCATTTGTATATAGAACACATATGAATTATCTTAATATAGATATGTTATAGGTTACGTAAGCTAGAGGAGTTCTTGTACTTATATCAATTTTCATAAGACAAATTTAATTTAATTCCGTGCATTTATTGTTAATAAGAAAGATTCAAATTAAACTTTGTACTAGCACATGCATACTTTTGTTTAAATGGGTTAAGACAAAACTTCTTAGTGTTTTGCATCTCTTAACCGATAGTTCCAAGATCGGCGTATTATGTGTCAAGCGGCTTACACATCGAGAGCTAACGTAAAGGATAGTTAAGATCAAGAGGTATAATTTCTTTTTTGCAGCAACTTGTAATAACACCAATTTGTACATTGCCAGCCGAAGTGGCTCATACAACCCTCCATGCAATGGGACTCACACACAAAAAACATCAACGATTTTCCTCATTCATGGCTAATGCTGCATTGTTCCCAGATACCTGCAAAATTAAGAATAAATCCTAATGGTTATATTTAAGCGTTTTAAACTTATTGTAAATAATGTCAAGGTTTATAGTAAAAAAAAATATTATACTTTACGTTTTTTTCATTTTAATATCATGATTTTTTAATTATATAATTATCGTATAAAGAACGATAATCGTAATTAAGCTAACGTCTGCTAAACCTAGAGCTTGTGTGTTTATTCTGTAAGCAATAAAAGATTTTTAAAAACAAAAAAGAGACTTCATTTTTTCAATAAAATTGAATATTCACTGGTTACTATATAGATATCAAATATCTCATCACCGGTTATAGCAGCTTTTTAAGCTTACTTAATAACTAGTAATTATTAGTAACATTTAATTATAGATTTATTTTGCGACAGAAATTGCAATACTATTATTTCTTGAGTTTGCAATGGAAACTCCATTCAATTGCTTGTATGTGTGACATAGACAAATAACATCGCAAACAATTTACGAGAATGAACTTGGCGACTGCAATACGCGTTCTTTTTTCAAATTCATATACACAAAATACTTACAATTTAAAATGTATTTTGATATTTAAATTAGTCTTCGTTGCCTTCACCGTATTCATGGGCAAAACGTTAAAAAAATATTTAAAAACCCATTTGCGTAGTGCCATTGCCTGCGGTTTTTTGAAGACTTTTAAAAATATATAAACCAAACGTCTACGTCAATTGTCTACGTCACTGTCAATTGTCAATTGTCAAATACCACTTCTCACCACTAATAGAATGTGAAATGAATGGTAGGTATTTTTTTTGGAAGGTCTGTTAAACGTATTTTTACAGCTGTTTTCATTTAATTAAAAGTTCTAGAACTAAATGAACATGACCAGCATTTTCTTCTCGTTTAAAAATTTATTGAAGATATTTGATGCGCATTTTATAAAATGAGCTTGGTAGCGACGGGAAAAAAATAAAACAAGCGAAGGGAAAAAGGAATTTTCGTTGAAGCGATTTTCCTTTTGTAATGTTGTTTATGAAATACTTAGTCTGGCCATAAATACTGTTACTATTCAAAAAAAGAAAATATTACGTTTGAATTTGGAATCTGTCATTTTTATATGATTGCTTGATGTGTTTTCTTATTTTCGCGCCATTATATTGTTAAATATTTTGTTATATTAAAATGGAGTGGGGTGATAAAGAGAACCGAATCGCTGTGATTGCCTTACATAAAGTAGGTATGGAGAAAAGTGCAATTTTTAAAACCCTCCACCCGCTTGGTATTAGTCAAATGTTTGTTTACCGGGCTATTGATAGGTACAATGATACCTCCTCTGTTTGTGACAGAAAAAGATCTGGCCGTCCACGTACCGTTCGTGTGAAAAAGGTGATTAAAGCAGTTAGGGAAAGAATTCGAAGAAATCCTGTCCGTAAGCAAAAGATTTTATCTCGGGAGATGAAGATAGCTCCTAGAACCATGTCGCGTATATTAAAAGATGACTTAGGACTTGCAGCCTATAAGAGACGTACTGGTCACTTCTTAACTGATAATTTAAAGAAGAATAGGGTGGTAAAATCCAAACAACTACATAAGCGGTACGCAAAGGGAAGTCACAAAAAAATGTTGTTTACGGATGAGAAAATTTTTACAATTGAGCAGTATTTCAATAAACAAAATGACCGTATTTATGCTGGAAGCTCTAAAGAAGCTTCGCAATTAGTAAACAGAGTACAACGTGGGCATTATCCCACTTCAGTGATGGTTTGGTGGGGTGTTAGCTATGAAGGGGTGACTGAGCCATATTTTTGTGAAAAAGGTATTAAAACGTCGGCACAAGTTTATCAAAATACCATTCTTGAGACGGTAGTTAAGCCTTTAACTAACACCATGTTCAATAACAAAGAATGGTGCTTTCAACAAGACTCGGCACCGGGTCATAGAGCTCGATCCACCCAATCTTGGTTGAAAACTAACGTTCCGGACTTTATCAGCACTGAAAACTGGCCGTCGTCAAGTCCTGACCTAAATCCATTGGATTATGATTTATGGTCAGTTTTAGAGAGTAAGGCTTGCTCTAAACGCCATGATAATTTTGAGTCCCTAAAACGATCCATTCGGTTGGCAGTGAAGAATTTTCCTCTAGAAAGGGTTCGTGCTGCTATTGATAACTGGCCTCAACGTTTAAAAGACTGTATTGCAGCCAATGGAGACCACTTCGAATAAACATTGTATATTTTTAATAGTTATATATTGATGTATTAAACTAACTCACTATGAAAGGAATAAATGTTACGTATAAAAAAAAATCGTGCTTTTCTTTATAACAATATTTATGGCAAGACTAAGTATATGTACCATTTTTTTTTTGTAAACAGTAATATAGGTAAAATATATCTATCTACCCTTAAGAAACTGTTAATTTTAAATATAAATAACTAAATAATTGGTCAAGACCAAGTTACTAGTTTTATACTTATTCTACACAATAATATAAGAAGCAAATTTATTGTTATTAGCCTTTTTTATTGTGTTAAAAATATTACAAAACGTAAAAAAGAAACACTTTCAGCTTGATTACTGTTTTACTGTAATTATAGGCTGGAGTTGCGACTTAAATGTTCTTAAGCCGGCTGCATCTTAAAGATAAAAGCACAAAACAATTATCCGAGAACAAAATATTTAAAAAAAGGTTTGGTATTTTTCAATCAATTCAAATTAATTTCAAATTAATTATATAAATATATATAATTACAGAATAAAATAGCTAATTAGGCTAACGTTTTAAAATTTAAAAAAGTTTATAGTCTATGTTCAGATTTTATTTATTGTGTATACTTGCATACAATAAGTACACTTTAGTTTGTGATTTTTTCTATTGTCTTGTAACGCCTCGGAATAAATTAATTTTATAAGGTTTTTAAACTAAAATTATATCTAATTAAGGAAACAGATAACGTGCAAAACCTTAATTGACCTAAAAGGGTTTTGATGCAAATAATAACAAAAAAACACTCATATCTCCGAAATAACCACACGAATGATCCTATAAACGCTAATTTCTGACTCATACAATTAACTCGGACAAAGTTTTCGACTTATTCGCGACTGCTAATGAACAAACTCATTGCAAGTGCAGGGTTAAGTTAAGACGTGTTTAAAATCACAATCTTGTTACAATTATACCCTTTAATTAGGGCCGGTTTATTTGTATTTACAGACGCGCTTACTTAAACTTTGATTGGACTTTACAACTCACGTAATTAAGGTATGCCAATAAATCTCATGAAGATGTTTATTGAAATTAAAATATCTTTGATATTAATAAACTTTTATATGTAATACTAGCAAGTGGTAACTGGATATTTATATATAAACTACTTCCTGAAAGATCGCCTACGAAACTTTTAATGTGAGAATGTCTGTGAACTGCGGTGTTACTAACGTTAGACCTCCTTCCCTATGTTTTTATAAATCGAACTTTATTTTTAGTCTATTATCTTGATTAAATTCAAAATTTAAATTATTGTATTCTGTATATTGTGCAGAATCGATACACAATCCTGTAATATTATTAAAATATGATTTATTTTAAATCACATTTTTATCTCGTTATTAAACAATTGATTGAACATAAATGATTTTCTTTGCAAAGTATTAGCAAATCAAAAAATTAACACTGTTATTTTATTCGACAGCGTATTTTTATACTGACCTGGTTTAATATACACATAATTGTGTTAATGTTGGCTGCACATAAAATTCAACGACTGGGCCCAGCTATATTAGCACCGAAATCGACCTACAGTAAATAAAAACGATCTCCACGAACTATAACTGTTATTACTCATATTTTCTTTTTATTAACCTGAAAATATAAAAAAAAAACAATTTTTATTAATAAGCTTTATTGTATTATTATTTTCGATAATTCAATAAGTTAATACATTACTGCGTTTAATTTTAACGTTTGCAATATCTTAGATTTAATCCATTATTGTTAAGTTTCTGTTAAAATAGAATTGTGGGATTTGGGATGTGTAAAAAATTCTCATATAACGAATAATCTTTGAAATATATTTTATTTGAAACTTGAATTAAGATTTGTAGTAACTTATTACTGCCATAACTGGAATATTGAATATATAATATGAATAACCAGCTATATACAATAATCTCCTGGATTACCAGGATTCCATGTATTTGAAATTTGTAATTCAAATCGACTAAAACTTAGAATGTGCGTAGAGGATGTTTAAAGTATTTTTTAAATATAGCGAAAGTGCGTCTTACACAGTCCAGATTATTTTTCCAATTCCACCATGCGAGAAAATTAACCAAATATCGAAAATAAATTATAAATTTAATTCGATTTGTTTCCTAACTGCGCTACAACCCAATACCGCATACATACAAATAATTCATTGTAGGCAAGGATAGTTTTGTTCCCTTCCTTATAATATTATATTTAAATAATACGGTTTTCCCCTTCAATATTTTATTACACAAACCAAATAAGGTGAAATTGAATTCATTATCGATTCAAAAGGTCAACCCGATGTTCAATGAAACGGCATTTACCTTCCGATCCAATAACATCGATATTTCCTTAGTGACGCATTTTAGGGTTCCTTGTAGTGATTGATATTTCACTTTGATCTACACTTTTGACTCTGTGGTCATTTATTTTATTACGAAACTATTAAATTTACTCAGAGTCGATTCTATCAATGTGAATCTGGTGTACTAATATTATTTTCTTCATAGTGGGTATTATATATAGCATCAATTTTCCTTCTGTCTATTTGAAGACAAAGTGTTGACATATTTTGTTTGATTATCATAGACATTGTTAAGTTCTGTAAATTGACATAAAATAGTGACTTTTTCGAATAGAACATTTAATAGGATTAGCCTATTAAATGCGGATATTAATTTTACCATAGACATACCAAGCAGATTTTATATTTTACTCACTCACTATCAACTTTCATCACCATAAACACAGATAACAAATTTGAAACATGAATAAACATTAATTAAAATTCTGATCGGAAATAGTTTCCACTGAATGACGTAATTTGTAACAACAATTAAAAACTTGAAATATTTATTTGAGTGCAGTCGGCTCGCTATTGCGTATTGACCAACTAAATTTATATCCACTGAAAGGGAAATAATACGATTATTTTCCGATAACAAACCTCTCCCGTTTCGCATTTAAAATATATCAATCAAATATTTATTTCTATTTTGAAAATATTTTATTGCGTATAAAAATTTAATGTTAATATTATAAATACTCTTGTCTACTAGTACTAGTTTCTTGACAAGTATTAGTTGCGGGTAATCTGACATAACATATGCAATGTGAGGCTCAGAACCGGAGAGTTTTCAAGCAACACTGGATTAATAATCTATTAGCCTAGCTTCATCTAAGACAATAATAATAATCTAAGTAATGTTATTAACAGAGTTCTTACAACATATATATAAAGCCTATATGAGTGTAATAATGTCTCTTGAGTTCTTTCACATTGTAATTGAAAAATATGATTTACACGTATAAGATACTTATTGTGTCAAAATTGATCTTAATAATTCATCCTGAAGTATATACTATAAGTATATAAACTTTTTTTTTGCGCATCATACATTCAAATTTGTTACTTTAGCCGGGTCATGAAATTATTGCAAAATGTCATTTATATCACTTTAGATTTTATTTACGCGATTGTTTGACTACTGGGTTTATGTTTGTCTATATTTTAAAATATAGCAAAGATAAATTATTTCACCCCAAATCTGTTCCATATTAGTCGAATGCCATCCAATTGATATGCCTATTTGGAGTCAACCGTTTTAATTAAAAGTAAATACAGGCAAATCATTTATATTCAGAGGCGTTTAGTGCTTTGACTTGTTTTATTAAACTAGTGTGACCACGTTGGCGTGAATGTCGGTTTTTTAGGTTTGTTCTATTAAAGCATATTGTAATGGTTGCAGCTCCTACGACTGTTCTGTAATACATACTTTGGGATATAAATGAGTGGCGGAGAGTTTCTTGCCAGTATTTTTTCTTAATTTGGAATCTGACAGTAAATGTTATTATAGTGCCAACGTTTTTAATTTTTTTTATGTTTTGACGATTCATAAGTGTACGAAAGCTTTCTAAATTAATAATGTTTTGATTTGAACAATCGAGCTGATATGCAGTTTTATCCCTGAATAACCTTGTTGTAGTCTCAATATTGAGGACTTAACTCCTTATAGATTGCAAATGGACGTAAATACTAATATTATATAATTCACAAAATTAAGAAACTGTACAAACAAACTTTTTTGATAAAAGAAAGCAAACGCCTTTGAATTTTGAAATATTAAAGGAGACTAAATTGAAAGCTCGCTTTAAATCGAAATCGCTGGCCAAGTTTCGAGGACCATAAATTGGTAGTGAAATACAAAGAACGAGTAAACTTAGTGTCGTGTTCCCAGTCTTAAGTCTCAGTCGCTTCTGGACCCGAGCAATTGGGTCAAGACTTGCGTAATCCTTTGGCTTATAAAAGGACACTGAGATTGTTTGTGAAGATATTTAAAACCTTATGTATTTAACGAGTCAGAGAGAGGATTAAGTTACTTAGTGGTTATTTAGTGGTAAATGCTATATGTTTTGTACTATAATTTCCGGAGCAAAAAAAATATTTTCAGTTGCTTAACAATACAGCCTAAAATTGATGCAATGATTGGTAAAGTAATCTACGTAACTTGTGGATTTTATTATGTAGTTTACTTGATGTCTATAAAACCTTAATCAAAGTATTATTTAGTTAAATAGGTATATTATATATACCTATATTATTATAATAGGTAAAAAATAGGTAACTTTAAAGATTTTATAAATGAATTATAAAGTTACTAATTAATAAAAAAAACAAAGAATAACAATAAAAACTAAAACAGATCTGAAAAGTTCTTGTAGCAGAGTGCCCATAATCCTGGCGGCAGTTTTATAAAATAATTATAATACTTCTTACACTTAAAAATACTTAAGTGACTAATTACAGTTTTCCAAGATATGGTAATGTAAAAGTGGAATTAGTTATGCACTTAATTATTAATCTCACTTCATTTAATAAAACATTATACATAATCAAACGTAAAATGTAATATTTAAATAAAAGTGGTTCTTTTTCGAAGCAAAACATTCTATGATAAATGTTTGATTATAACAATACGTGTCTCGTTTTCCGTTATCCAGTTTTACATCGTTTTTTTGTGATGGCTACATCACATAATCTATTGATTGATGATTATATGTACATTGAGTGAGCAACGCAGGCATGGCATGTAAACATTTAATGCGTAATTTAAACTACTATAACAAATTTCTTTTGAAAAGGTTGCTCACACCTGAACTAGTATATGTGTGATAAAAAACTAATATTACATGAAATCCACCGGTGCGTTTATTCGAAATTTTTGTATATGAATCCTTTATGAATAAGTACTATTAAGCTAAGTTATTGGTATAGTGATTAGTATATTCGAATTTATTTTCAAATACCGAATTATTATATCAACGTCACTTATAAGAGATTATATGTAAAAATTTAGATAAATATAGATAAGCCGTTAGAAGTTACAACAGTACAAATCCAGTTAACAAAAAAAAACAGAAATGCAGATAAAAAAGTGTGTTGAGCGAGTGTGAAACCATTGTGAAAATATGAAATATGAATAAAAATATATAATAATATAAATATAAATTTATAATACAAAATATGATAATGTGTTTGTAGTTCACAGTGTATGTATGCAGTTGTATAAATATTTTCGCTGGTCTTATTCCAAAATACACTATTTCATTATTTTAAATGTACAAGGTATATTTTATCAGACCTGTTTAAGCCTGATCGAAAAATTGCATATGCAACTAAGTTGTTAACATTATGCAGTGACGCGCATTTCATGGTTAACGATAATTAAATTATTAGATAATGAAGTTTGGAACGAAATACGACAGGATCAGTATCTATTATCATGATCGTATATTAACTTAAATTATGCAAATATCTAATCCACAACCACGCTTCATTTGAGTAAATTGGGATTAAAATGATTATCTTGCTCGGGTTGTTTCAGTCACGATTATGACGCGGTCAACTTTGTATAGAAAAATGTTTAAGCTGTATTACAATAGATAAGTTTAATAACGAAGATAGAGTCTGTACTAATCTATATAAGATTTTAATATGGTTAGTTTCAAATAGAAAACAGGCCTTGTACACGATAAAAATAAAACATATTGATTAGTTTTTAGTTCGCTTTGACAATATCAGGATAGTGCCCCAATTTAAGTTACAATCTACTTATTAATGGAGAACACGCCCTATCTATTATTAATCTAACACAAACTACAAAAAAAACAATGAATTATAAAAAATACATACAAAAAACAAAACATTACGTCAAAATGTGTGTATGTATATTTATGTGTGCGTGTAAAGACATAAATAATTAATACACGACTTTAGCTAAGCTTTCTATATATTGGTAGCTTTTACCACGTAACCATTCCCTTAACTTACCTTTACAGAAGTGGTATGATAAGCGATAACATCCAATCAATCTAGTTTGGCGTGTTACCAGTGGCGCACCATGTATTTCTCTGCTAAAATTCATTTTCAAGTGGTTTGCATAAAATATATCGTTAAATTTTCGATAACCATATTCAACTAGAGAATTCTTGTTCACGACAAAAAGCCAAGCGTGAATCATGTTGCTGGTAAGCCATAATTCGTAGTATGTTTCCACCTTTAATAATGCTCCTCTATCTCTGTCATATAATCTTGATTGGGAATCACAAGTGTACTTAAGTGATGATGATCCATAAAGCCCAGATATTATTTATACTTGAGTGGTCTCTGAACCGCGTGCCTGCGGTTGCAATCCGACTAACCACGCATACGAGAGATGAGATATTTACGATGCATGAACGAACATCGACCCGCTATTCAATGATTCGATAAAGTTCATGGCTGACCTAAATACAGCAATGACATGTTTTCAGGAATTATGTTTTTAGTTTAAATATTAACGGTCTTTGTCGACCGCTGTCATGCGCTTCGACTAACCATAGATAAATACAAAACAAAGCGACAAGTAAACCTCCCCTGTGTAATATTTCAAGCACGTCAATTAAAGATTATTAGCTTAGTTAGAGTTATGGTGTCCGATTTTGTGCTTATCCTTATTGTACCTACGTCAATCTTGAAAGAAACGAAACAAGCATAATTTTATTTAACAACTGCTTTATGAAAACTGAGAGATAAAATATTATACTTTTCTATGTTTCGTCAAAAAACACGTTTTGCAATGCGTTAGATACTTTTGGAGATTTTTTGAAAGGCTTCAAAGGTATTACGGGTAGACTTGACGAAAAAAATAAATTATTTCGCATTGAAAAAAGAAAACCTTATTTTTTTCTATCAAGCTTCTACTTCATTAATAATTTTAGCTCAGTACAGGCGTGTTTTTCTCACCATAAGTTACAAATCACGCGATGTAGGTAACGTAGATATTCGCAAAACTTTCATTAAGTTGTCATTTCAATTAGAAATATTCCACAAATACAGTTATTTAAAAGAAATAGCCATTTAAATTATTGGCTTACATAAAAAAACAATTACATACCAAAAATAGCTACAAAATTAAACTTAAATATACTAACAATCAATGTAACTAAATTAGTACTAACTTATGTAGTTTTAACAAATAATACGAATTAAAAAAATCAGGTTTGCTTGTTTGTTTTGTACAAAAACATTTATGACAATACCACGTCGAATCAACTTTAAGTCAAAAAATATGTGAATACATGCCAATTACAATTACGAAGGCATATCCATAAGAATCAAGCTAATGATATTTAATTATTAGCGTATTCGCCTGAAGTAATGACTAGAAATGAACTCTATTTTTCTACGTTAAATCTTGTTTTTATACTTACATAAAAAGTTATATAGTTATTATATAATATATAGAAGTCCTAACTTTCACACTATCTTTAAATTTGAAATCCTTGGCTATATATATGTATACGTTTGTAGTAACAGGCCTTATTATTAATTTATTTTTGAAAAATGTTTGCTGTAAACTCAAACTCAAGGTAATTTGTATTGTATAATTTTCTTATAGTATCACACGTACAATGCTGTCAATCGTAAAAAAACACCTAACTAGTGTTAAGTTTTTTTTACCTAACTTAACACTAGTTTAACATTAAAAAAAGAAAGAAAGCAAAGGCGCTATCGTTACAACCCTCGGTATGGGCGTCTGATTTCTGTATTCAATTTGACACGTTCTCTTTTGGGATCGTTGCCACGCGATATTTTCCATCGCTGTATGAGCAACTGCTAAATTTCTCACGTGGAAAAGGACTTGAGTCACGTGATTAGGCAAATATTTCCAGGATAACATTTTATTGCTGACATAGGGACGTAAAACAGTGTTCGCGCTTAAATAAATTGTAGCTGAGTTTGTTGTGAGTAACTTTAGCTAAATGAAAACAATGTTGACATACAAATTATGAGATATTAAATTATATCTCGAGGTTATAAAAAAAAACCAAGAGGTTATATTAATTAAAATTTAATTAAGAACTTATTACAATACACCTTAATTATATGAAACACAATTAGCGAATTCAAGGCGTACAAATAGAATGAATCAAAATACATTAATAATTATTAAGTAAACTACACATCAGCAATCATTGGAATGCGGCACGTGTAGCGGCGTCAGCAATCTCCATTAGGGTACCGTATGTAATTTACACAAGTGATACGATAAAGATATAAATAAATAAATATTCATTGAGTTATTAATCCAATTGACGTGATGCTGGTCCAACCATCCAGTTGTACAACTTAACCCGTTCAGTATTACAGTACACACACATTACTGAGAATGTGAAAAGTGACTCTCGAATTTATTAGTTTAAAGCTAAATAAAACTGTTTATTTTATTTTCAAACTCAAACTTAAACTCAAAATATATTTATTCAAGTAGATCTTTATAAAGACACTTTTGAATCGTCAATTTTTACATTACCACCGGTTCGGAATGCAGTCATCGACCGAGAAGAACCGACAAGAAAATCGATAGCTGCTCTTTTAAAATAAACAATTAATACAAAATGGTGCTACTCACAAATAAAATAACAAAGCATTGTAAGGCTACTCAAGAATTGAACAGTCCCGATGCTGAGCCAATTGCCGACACATTAAAGGGATCTTTGTCTTCTAAATATTCGTTTACTGTATAGTTTGCCTTTTCAACAATAAGTGCTGGGGCTTTATTTGTCAAACCCATACAGCAGAATAATACTGTACACATAATAAAGATAAAAACAAAGCCAAAATAGTGTTTAAACCTTAGAATAAGAAAGTAATCCAGCATATATAAGACCAACAGTATGACCAAGTGGAGTATATCAAGCATTACGAGCATGTAATAAATTTATAACTCTATAGTTGGTCACTTTGTACCGTATTTTAGTACATATATATATATATATATATATATATATATATATATATATATATATATATATATATATATTCAAAAACAATTTCCATTTTAATCAAATTATATCTGCGCAATGTTAAAACTAACCGTCTGGTTATAAAGTAATTCCTATTCAAACTCATAAAATGCTTTTTAACCTTAGATTAAATAGACTTAATTCTAACAATTAAAAAAGTTTTCCAATTAAGATGGCAACAATTTAACCTTCCAAGCTTTATATCATAAAGAGATATAGCACCTGCAAATTTCAATAAGCAAACAGAATCGAGTAAAAAGATTTGTTTGAGTTGCAAATGGATTTCTGCGGTAACCAAGTGAAGTTTTTATCTGGATTCATCTTGATGGATTTTCCGCATAACCTCAAGATAATAAAGTTTACGAGTCAATATCTCTTTTGAGTTTGATATTTTAAACAGAAACATGACATTATGCATACAATGAAACGTTGTTAATATATAGTTTCGTTATATAACTAATATACTTGTTATTTTTACTAGGTTGCCTGGAAAAGTTGCTTAAAAAGGACCGCCATTTGGACTTGACTTGATTGTTTCATAATTGTGTTTAAATAAAATTGCGATTGAATTTTATTTATGCTTATAAATAGGACTTTTTTAATTAATACTACGAGCTGCCGCATTTTTGTATAATAAACAGCATTCAGAAAATATAAAAGATAATGTTCAGATCCTACATTCCTCGTTGTCCGCTTTAAATTTTTTCGAATTTTATTTTTCGGACTCGCTTAAGATATTCGCAATTCAGATAAGAGTGTTTTATTACAGAAACCATAAATTCACCAATGTCTTCACAGAAAGTTATTGTTACCTTCTATCGTGGAGCTTAGTTCATTATTTTTTTCAATTTCACCTGTTCTCAATTTGATAAATCTACACTTTTTTATATTTCCTCTCTGTTCTACTTAAATGTGAGATTTAAATTATTGTTGTTCTTGAGATAGCTTGTTAAAACAATCGTTAATTTTACAATGTGTAATTTTAGATATACAATTTCTAAAATTACTAAATAGTTATCTACACTTTGTTGGACAAAATAGTAGAAGTAAATAATGTTAATAGATGTTAGTAAATATGAAAGCACCGGGTGGCCTTATCGCGAATAAGCGTCTCTTCCAGACAACCCACATGAAAGAATGATCATAATAAATTTGGACTGGTGCAAAAGGTATACAATGTACTTATGTATAGTCCATTTCCACAAAGATCGGAAACTCACCTGTTCAAATCGTTTGTCTCCTGTTTAAAGTAAGTTTGTTTTTACTTATTTTATCGGACTTTGTGTTTTATTAGTTTGTTCTGTATATATATTTATTTAAATACATACAATTTGACAGAAAGCGATGATTTAATTGTATTTTACACAAAAATTGATCTTTTTATTTACGTATATTTAGGTGGCACACCTTGTTTTCATGGTTACCATGACTACCATTGGCAGAACCAATGGTTACTGCACACGTTCTGTAGGCCAAATTGTAAATTTCTAAGTTATTTGGACTCGAACTGATCTTAAAATCGAATGTATCTTGAATAAGATATAAGTGAGATTTTCGCAGTTATCCTTGTTACATAAATTATTTAATATGCATCTTTATTGGCTTATGGGTTACGATGCGTATCGTTCAATTCCACTGTACCCCCAGGCACACTACCTTACTGATTCAAAATTCAATTTTCTGTTGATAGCTAATTTGCCACCCCTCGCTACTCCATCCACAGCTCATGAACGTAATTTTTTCCTAATTTTAAAGCTTTTCGTATACAGGAACGAGTATATGAAGTTATACTAATAAATATATCACAATTATTTCAATTATTTTAGAGGGAGTATATATATACAATGTAGTGAGTGTTGCTTCTAAGTAATTCGACATCATAATTACGTTTTCTAATACATTCCAAAATAAGGAAGTAAACATTTTTGGGTTTGGTAATTGAAATATAAGTCGCAATTTATTTACGATAATTTTAATAAAACGTAGTTGCGTAAAAAAAATCTATATTATTGTATATTTGTTATTTGAACTAATTTGTATTTCTCTATTCTAAATTATCTTCTAGCTAACATTAATTAATGTTTTTAAGAGAATAACTTATTTAAACCTAACAATAATATAATTAACTAGTGCACAGTATATTTTTTTATTCACACTGCACTAGCTAGCGCTTGAAAAAGATCAACGTTGCATGTTGCTGTCAAGTATTTGGTTAGATTAGGTTAGGTTAATTTGGTTTGTTGTGAATGAGTTTGTATAAGTGTAAACTATATTCAATTCGCTTATTTTGTATTTTCATTTCATTACAAACAATAATATGCTTTGTTTATTTTCTGTTGAAGTTATTTTAGTTATGTATGAAAAAATAAACAAAAGGTTATAATGAGAAATAGATAAATATTGGATAACGATACATTGTACAGATTACGAAATACTATAATGATACACTCATGATCACAATGTAGTAAACAAAGCCTACATTTATTTACTGTATTCTATGTATTTAATTATTTATTCGTTCATATACTTCTTTTTGAACCAATCATTGCGTTTAAAACAATATTTATTGTAGACTCGTGAGGAAGAACATTAATTACGTATTCTCAAAATGCATTTAAATGCCTTAGCAAAGATTTTTAAATCGATTGTAGCGACATCTATGATCTGCAGCAACAAACAATACGATGACGACGTAGATCCTGAAAACAGGGTTAACAAGGTCAGTAGGTTTTTCATCTTTTAACTATAAAACCTCCCGTTTGAGTAGACGTTCCTTCCTTTAAATAACTATCTGTATTTATAATATGTATATCTATATATAATTTTTGACTATATTAGGTAAAAATATTAATATCTGTCTTTTTTTAATATATAAATTAAACTTATTAATTACACCAAAATAGATCTCCTAATTATACTTTTTAGGATCAGCTTGATAAACACTTTTCAAAGGGGTGATTATACATTTTTGCAAATCATGACGTTAACTTTATCTTAGAAACGTGGATTTGACGAGTCACGAAAACCAAATTAGGTTTTAAAGTAGAGCGATATTTTACTTATAATGATGATACTTCCAACAGCCCATGTCATAAGATTGAGATTTTAACAATATGGCCATGGATTTTAACAATATATTTTATCAATATAAAATAGACAGAAGACAGACATTTAGAAGACTTTGTATCCCCTGAGAGGCTTTTGCGCATCCGCTAGACGTAAAAGCTGCATTTAAAGTGCGAGGGTGTATGGAACTGCCCTTGTTCTAAGTAGAGTAGGAGCTTACCGCACTTAAGTTTATAAGTATTAATAAGGTATTGCACAGATCATCACACAGATCAATCGAGTAACCAGTTATCCGTTATTCATTCTATAAAAACAATAATATAGACTATAAAGACACATTTCAATGTCATTGATCACACAAATCTACATTCAATAAATTTGAAAAATACCATCCCATTCCATACGTTTAAAATAACAAAATTAAAATTCAAAACGTGCGTTATTACTTTAAATAATTAAATCGATATGATAACGGATGCTAAAAACGTATCGTTTAAAATTGGAATTCAAAAGTTCAAAATGGCTGTAACAATTAGCAATTCAGCGTAATTAAATTGTGTAAGCACAAAACCGAATTCACTAAACCAAAACGAAATCTATCGCCGGCTTTTTATGGTTTTAAAAGTTTAACGCTTGAACAGCATCGTTTTAAAACTCCTGCGGTCTATTTATCGGAACAATGACAAAAAATGTGCAGCTTCCGATCCTTGTAATAGGAATTTTACTTTACATTAGTAGTATATTTTTCCAACACGATAATGTATTTTTTTTTACGATCTATATTTATAAAAATATGAGCGTAGTCCTAGACTTGATTTAGGACCGCCGCTTGCACTTAAAAATTAGCTAAATATATCAATTCGCGGTACAAACGTTATCCTATGTCCTCTCAATAGGGTAACATGTAGACGCCCGGCTAAGTAAAGAGGTTGCTTCGTTCGATCGGCATATCTATATACCCCTTATAAATTACATTAGTCTTATATAAAGCACTTTTCATCTTTATCTCTCAAATTGTGTGTTCGCTGCGATGGAAAGGACAGATTTAATTATAACAAATTTTAGACTGATTTATTTTTAATGAAGGGGGAGTGTTTCCCTGGAATTGCGAGACAAATGCTTGGACCTGATGTTTCTTCACAAAATACTGAATTTACAGATTTATTATAAACTCCTTGAAAATATTCCACTTTACTATATCGACTGTACAATGAAGTTGTTAAATCTGACGAAACTGTGCTGGCTATAGTAATATATAAATTTGAAAGTAGTATATTAATACTTGGTCCAAGTTTTTGTGTTATTCCCTTACTTTTTGCTATTGTACTATATATATTTATCATTTAATTCCTAGCACAGTATATCCACTTTGTATATTTTGTCTACCTATTCCATACACAATTTTTTTACATAAAATATTTACGTCTCCCAGTAAATAAATCGTAGAAACAATTAATATAAATATATTTTATAAACATGGCGTTGTAGGAACGGAACATATTTATTACATTAATAAAGATTAAATCACATACGTTTATTTTTTCAGTGAAACTTAGTTTAGGATACATCTTACCTCTTAACATATATATTCTTATAAAACTTGTGTTTTCTAATTGCGATGTGTTTACGTTTCCTTAATAAATAAATAAACATACATATAATATTTAAAAACATATTTCATCAACGTTAAGCCCAACTTACGCAAAGTTAATCCATAACGGAAAATAAATTAAAAGTAAAAAGACACCATCGCGCCGCGTTCCCGAAATCCACTTATGCCTATAAACGAAAAAAGTTTCATAATAATTCCATTTAAAGCAAAAAGTAAACTAAGTGAAGAAGGCAATCAAAAGTTGCGTAAACAACTTTCGACGCTCATATGAAGAAGAGCTCGAAATATAAGTTATATTATTATGAAGGATCCAGTAAACGGTCCCGCTTTGAGCGTATAAATATTTACGACGTCATATTATCCAGATTCTTATATGAAAAGTCCTATTTGAAAATCGTTTTATTAGAGGACTAAAGCAATGCAAATAAACAATTGTGTCAAGCAACGCTTAGCCATTTTATATGTATTTTATTATTTAGGTAGTTTTTTGTATTACAAATTGGCAATTGAGTGAATATTATAGAAACTTCTATACAAATTCAAAACGTTTTTGATATACGTGAAAGTCTTTGTTTGTAACATTAAATATAGAATTAATATAAATAATTTATATTTGCTAAGATTTTTCAAAAGGAAAATGCTTTTCAATACGTATTTATTTTAAGAATACTTTTAAAACTTATAAAATATGTTCAAGTCTTTATGTTGTTAATAAATAAATGTTTTAAAAAATCTTGTTTATATACAAAACAAAACAATGAAAAATCTTAACCAAATATTCCAAATCCCAGAGCACAGCCAAGAAAATCATTAAATACTTTGAAAGAACGAAGCTAAAACGTAAACTTTAAAATGAAATGTTGTTCTCAAGAGCAAATAATAAGTGAAATATGAGAACTTTGAAAATAAGCTTTAATTTCTTCACTAGCATCAATCTTCAAAATGAGAAACACGGAGCTCTTTAATTACGACATCAGATATCCAATTCTGTTGTTTTGCCTTTGTATATATATTTTATCAAACGAATCGAATAAATAAATACTTATACATTTGTTCTTTCATTTTTGTTCATCAATTTGATTCTACTCTCGTTCAGTCTATTTTTATTTTATATCAAAGAAAACCAAATTCTTCTTATGGACTTTGGTAGATACCACTCATATTTGGAATACGGTACTGAACATTAATTTGGTGCTAAAACTAAACTAGTACCGAAGATTCTCATAGGAAAACTTATATGACTTGAATAAAAAAAATACTAACCCTTACATTAGTTTTCACTAGGAATCCATTTGACTCTTTGCTGTCAAAGTCTTTGCGGTCGACATGCTGCTACAAAATGTCGCCCACACCCGCCTACGGTTAAAATTAATTTATACTAAAAAAATTTTCTTTCGATTTAGGAAGCCTACATTCCACCAATATTATTATTACTTATATACATTTAGTTTTGTAAACGTTTTTTGTATTTTAAAGTATGTAATTGTATATATAATATTAAAATATGGTAGTATTTTTTTACGAATTTACAGTCGTCCACAATGAATACTGAAAATTTGACACGTCATGTTTAGTATCTATTAACACAAATGTGCGTACAAATTCCATAAAGAGGATTTATTAAACCATACACTTGTACCATAGACAACATTAAAACAAGGCACAAGAAAGGAAAGTGTTAAGATATGAAGTGTGTAATGACAGTGGAATGTTTGATAAAATGATAAATATCTTATGAAATTTTTACATTGACCCTTGATATAAATCACGGATGGATAGGATTACCTCGGCTGTATTTTATGTCGTATTCACGGAAGGGCTCGCGAATGTGAATTATGGTGTACTTAGTCTAAGTAAGGATGGAATGATGAATTATTTATCATTTCATTCTTCTCGGGAGGAAATTTAATGGATTCCAACCAGCGGGTGTCAGTTACGAAAAAAGTTTACTGAAATTAATTTTCATCGATCATCGAAATGCTTTAAATACCATTGTATTTATATTTATATCAACTTAAGTACTCCATCTTTTGTTTTTGACGAAATGTTGTTTTCGCTGGCAGTGACAAGATTTTAAACCAGACTGTATTTGTCATTAATAAGTGTTATTATGTCCAGAAAACATACACCAGATATACGAGTATACCAGAAAACAAATCACACCTGTTTCCATTGGTATGTTATGTATCGGTATATATTTAGTGAAAACGTATTTCATTTGTCAATTATCATACAGCGTAGCTATTTCTTTTAAAAAGGCCGACAACACACTCATGAGCTCCCAGCCACATGAGTGTCTATGGGCGGTGACATCACCTTTAAGGTAGGTCTCCTGCTCGTTTGCCCCCTCTTCTATAAAAAAATACATAAATAAATAACTGTGGTAAAAACTATTAATGCATTCTTTCGGATGGTATAATTTGTTTGTTTTTTCGAGATTTAAAGGAGTTGCGGAGAATTTCTTGTCATTTCTTCCAATTCGCTGTGCGGCCTAGAATCGGGAACCGGCAATAAATGTTATTGTTATGTTTGTGTCATTGTGTGAGTCAGCAATTTTTCTATGTTAATTTCCATCTCAAAAGTACTGTAGCTGGAATTCGGATTATACATATATATTGTATTGAAGATCCACCGGTATTAACTGACCGAGTATCTTACTAGACCCATGTCTGACTTAGAAACTATACAAGTTGAGCGTAGTTTGAACTAATAAGTAAATGCTATGCTTCCCTTACATGACTAGTTAGTATGCGGCTATGCGGACACTTTGAACATAGTTTGAATTCAAATACAATATCGACCGCATTGTTATATTTGAATTAATTTTACAGTTGAGTTGTTTAAATAGAATAACAACAAAGTAATATGACTTTGGAGGGCAAACACGCATTACGTTTATAATGCTAGAGGGTATTGTCAGTCCCTTAATAGGTAGTACACTCCCTTTATCGAATATTCCGACTAGACTTATCTCTTACTATTTCGTTTCTTTTTCAAGATTCCATATACTGGAGTCATATCGATACATTCATTGAAATCTTAGGGTCCTTTATGAACTTTTCCATCAAAGGCCATGATCGGCAGTCATAATACTTAAATGTCTTTATTTGTAGTAAGATTCACATTTCTCGTGTTCATTGTAATTGATTAAAAGGCTGGAATTCGCATGACACATGACACAAAGGAATGGTGGTTTGTATGATAAAGTGATTACAATTGTATGAATACCATTTAATTTGCAGTATTTTATTAAATACTGCAAATTAAAAGAGATCCTTATTTACAATTTCAAAACAATAAAATATCTGTACCAAAACAAATATTGTTTAGTTTTTTACCAGCGAGTTCCTATTGCACTCATATTGAAAGCCCTAGAATTCTGTGAAAAGCCTTCTCTAGCCAAATTTTCGACCTATTGAATATTGGCTTGGCAATGTCGTACGTAGTTTGGCTAAAAATCGTGAAAATGGAACGGAAATGGGTACTATGTCGCCAATGCAATATAAGCTGAGTTCAGCGCAGCAAACACTTCAAGCACAGCAAATGTATTGGGGAATTGTTAAACTCTCGCGGAGATTTCGTAAACAATCAAGCATTATAAAGGAACTTGACGTTATTTTAAAGTGCATCCAGTTGCGTAACACACCTTTTAAAATCTTTTAGTAGGATAAGTGTCTACTGTTACACCTTAGGTTTGAAGAATTCATTTCCTAAAAGGTATACTTATGCAAAGGTAATATTGACCTTTTAATTTAGTCACTTCAATTTTTATTGATATAATTATAATTATTTAGTAACTTTACAGATCTTTTTATATTTCTCGTTGGGTGATCAACTTTATACGTTCTGATCCATATTTTCCAAATCATTGAAGGCTTATAATATAATTCCGTAGCTTAACAAACTCAATAGACTGAAAGTTTCGATCGTTTTATAAAAAGCTTTTGCTAATGTTAGTAAAATCAAAGCAGTACTCAAGAAAAAATTAAAGTTCAAATTTAAATAGTTATATAGTAATCATTTAGGTATGTATAAGTCATGAAAAAGTAAAAACAAACAGATTAATTACATAACACTATAAATATTTTCTTTTGAGAGAGCGATGTTCTTAGCTATTGGTCTATCATTACATAAAAGGCAGTAGAAGCACCAGTTTACAGTAGCCGCAGTCAAAAGAACAAATATATTTAATAATCTATTTTTAAATAAGCCTAATTTAATTTTCTCTCGTCTCTAACTATATTTAATCAAATATGTGTTAATTTGATTAACAATGTAAAACATTGTTAAAACCTAGATATTCATAAACATCTATCTATTTATATATTTTCGTATTTGCATCAAAAACAGTGTTTAAAAAATGCCAAATTTGATGAGAGGTATCAAAGTGAGCTCTTCAGTGTAACTTTCTTCTTGAGTCTAAGGCTACATGGTTCCAAAATAGCGCGCCTGAGAAGATCCACAACAGACTCGGCTACCTTTTAACAAATTTCCTTATCTCAGCATAAAGGGCGATTTATGTCAAAGCTCTTTTATCGTTTCTATAGTTACACTATAATAGGACTTGCTCAACAATTTTTGCTTAATAAAGTTTTTGAATTTATTAGAAAACAAAGTTAGAACATCAGTTAGAAGTTTATTGAAATAAATTTGATTTCATGAGAATTAATTACAAATTTTATGGAGCATACTTTGGGAGTCTATTTAAATACTTTTGTTTATTTTCATAATATACGACAAATAAGAGATGAAATAGAACAAATAAAGAGAATTAAATAGAAGAATGTGAATGTGATTTAAAATAATACACAGTACAAGTAATAATACATTAACATGTTTATTTTTCGTTTGACGTTATAAGATCTGTTAGCTACAGCTAAATATCCTATATAAGAAAAAGTAAGTCTTCATAATAAGGGATAAAGTTCAGGCCGTTGCCATAAACAGTTTACTTTGAATACGGCATCGTAAAATAAAGACCCTTGAGATGTATGCTTTGATCGTGTTTTTTGTTTGGACCCCACTATCACTGCTTGAATATTAAATTCTGATGGTTTATTTTTTCATCATTTATTATTTAAAGGTAAACAGATATTGTACATACGTGAGGTAAGGTACTAAGTATGTTGAAAATAGGTATTAACAGCTTTTAGCACTCGGACTTGCTACAACTCTGCTGTACTCACTTTTGGTCATAACTAATATTGTATTTTTTCACAAGTAACTAATCTATGCTTAACACATAACCATCAAGCTTTTATATCTAAAATATGACTATGGTTTCCTAAGATAGTTTGCCTTTACCTCTTGCTGCGTTCTTCTTATTTACTTACCTAACTATTGTAGTGGATTGTAAATTTATGTTAGACTGGCTGGTGGATCGTAAAGTATAAGAGTCGTTAGCAGACGTAAGTCGACAATAAGTCTGCTCGACCTGAGTTTGCTCTTTGAATGTTTGTTGTTGTGGAATATTATAGATTAGGTACTCTCTGCCTGCCTGCTCTTAGGAGTGTCTAACATAGACTGAGCACACACAATTTTTGTTCATCGTCAGTTAACACCGTAGAAAACTACCACAACTCCAAGAACCAACAACTAACATAGAAAGAACATTCTACGTACACGTGATTCGAACGCAAAGTTTAGTTAGTTTAAACCACTTGCAACAATTAGTATTTAGGTCCAATCGCTTGTATCTTTGTGAAACGTATCGATTACATTACATACAGTATATAAAAATCAACGCTATGTATTCTTTTCGAAATGTATTTACCTTTAATTATTTATAGTCGCAAACAAATATCAAATACCTAATATTTCATTCCAATCATTTATTCCAAGTTGATAAAACAGATTTGCTTTTTTAGCTAATATAAGCTTTTTTTTCTCAGCAAAGCTTTATTGGCAGGCACTTATGGTCGTTGCGCAATTCATATATTTAAATCAATATTTTTGTCTTTTAATCCTGTCCATCCTAATATTTATTTTCATACGTTTCATCCACCATTTTATGTTTTCCGATTTAAATATACCTAAATCAACGATATTTGGTACTGAACCTGTGTCCCTTACCAACTGAAAAAAAACGGTTCGCTTAACATCAAATGTATACTAACCATCTAATTAATCAATATATGAACTATTCAAAATCAATGTGTTGTGTTCGTTACATTATCGCACCACTAAGCTCATGAAATATTCAAATATGAAATTAGTACATTCAATGAAACTACCGAATCAGTAGGAAGTTACAAGTTTCGAGTAAGCACTAGTTTCTTGCAAGACGGGGAACGAGCTTAGACAAACATTGAATATCTGAAGCGATTTGTTGTGTTTTAGTTGTGCAGTTTAAGCGTGAGATATGTGCTTACCAAATAACCTGGTAAACTCATTAGCAACCGCCTAGTTTTAGACTGAGTATTGGTGTCGGCGTATATATTTGAAGTAGCTTTTCGATGAGTTACCAGCGTAGAATTATTTAAAATAATTGTGTAGTTCGTTCAAGTGGTTTAAGTATTTTAATACAATATGACATTATTTATAATTTATTGATAATATGTACGTCAATGTACGACAACGTTCGCCTTATTAAAAATAAAAATTATTATACTTTTAGAAGACTTCATAACGTTTCTGATAATTCGATTAATTGGTAAAGACGATTAGATTTATTTATGTATTACCGTCAAAAAAAAACAGCCGCTTTTATTATCTTTTCCAAAAATGAGCTCAACTACGAAATTTCACTTATTAACTGTATAGCACTTATAAACCCAATTTATTTTAAAATTGCTCATGAAATTATCCTCGATAAGGGTAAAATGTGCTGGTTGGTTGATAATTAACCATTTGAAGTTCCCAGATTGCGGTAAACATAGATCGGAAAATGGTTTATTATAACGGATATTCGCATTCGATAATATGCTGAATTTTAGAACTAAAGGAAATTGTGATTTTTCTGTTAGAATTTATTTCAAAAACATTCTACGACTTAAAACAAACTCTATCGATATAGAACTTATACAATGTTTAAAGAGATTTTCTATTTTTACTGAAACTACTCGTCTGTGCCTGCGGCTAAATGTTTAAAAACATTAGTGTCATATTGAACAGACGCGTGTAAAGACGCGAAATAATCTAAAAGTATTATTTTAATCGAAATCTTCAAATCTTTTGTTTGTTAAGTGTATTTTAGCCTATAAAGGCAAATACAATAGCCAACAAGTAAACCATTTTTAATACACAAAAGCAGAATGAAAAAATCAATCATACGCCTTGACAAGGCCTTGTTGTCAGCTGCAGAGTTATGATTTCGCCAATTTACACACTTGGGTTGTTAGCAACCTTACTGGTCACTTCATATTGGTTGCGCTGTTACTGTTCTATGCTATCTTGTTTTATAATATTTTATATTCAAACAATTAAAAAAAAACGTTGTGATATTAAATATTTGTTTTAATTTCATTTCTTAAAATGAATAAAGGGAAAATACATATCTTTTACAATTAATTATATAAACATGTTTTGTCTCCACCTGTAGAAAAATCAATGCCATTTTTAGGTTTTTTTTAATGACTATTCCACACTTTTTACATGCAACGTCAGGTAATCAACCTTTCGATAGTACCAGAAATAATATTAAAAAAAAAACCTCTGTAGATTGTGCATTTATAAAAGAGGTGGGCTTCAGCTTAACGAAATTGATAGCGGCAAAACAGTTAAGCCCAAGTTTTAAGGCTTTTAGGATAGTGAACTGTAAATAATGTTACACATTATGTCTATACGCTCTTATGTAATTCAGTTTGTTTGAAAGTTCGATTCATACTTGTGATTCTCATCCCACTCATATTTTTTTCTAATCACATCATGTACGGAGTCTGAATACATACCGGCCAATACCCATTTAGGATTGTAGTCCTATTGGATGAATTAATTGAATTTTGTCACCCACTATATGTTTAACCGCGATAAGGAATTTAGCTATCCATTATCCCATGGATCGTGTAATTATCTTCAACGTTAGTTGTATATGAACAAAGTTGTTTGGTGGAAAAGACTAACTTTGGGTGTGTTAGAACGACTTAGGTCATTTATCAAGTACAATTTCCGTTCTAGTCAAGCTTGTTTGTACCTATATGGAAATTTATACATCGTCTGGCTGTGGGCCAAGCATTATGCCCATATTAACAAGCGATTTACTTTGAAGTTCGGTAAATTAAATAATGTAGTTTTTTTTTCATACTATTTGTTTAAAAACTTTAAACCTTTTTTACTTAAACGTTTTGAACTGTAATAGAAGAAAGCTTAAAATTTCTACTCATACAATTAGTTTTGCAATATCTCTCTAAGAGTAATATCATTATGAATAGCCATTGATGACACTGTGTATTGGATTTCCTGGGTACAAAAACAATATTTAAAATAATAAATGTGTGCCTATAAAATCGGACCTCTATCCATTTGAAGCGATTATAAGGCTATCTGTAAATTATGTGATATTGTAAATCCTGTTCATATATAGATAGATTATTTCCAAACCTTAATATACATATCCTTATATATTAAAGTGTTATAACCCATTAGTAAGAGGAAAATAATATAGTGAATATGATAAACTAAAGAGCGGTTTATTTACCTCGCATTAGAATAACAAACTTCAAAATGATTCTACTACAAACAAAGATTTGAAATTATTTGTTTTAAGTAATTTGTATCATCAAGGAGATCGTACTATATAAAACCAATGTTTGTAGTCGTTGACGGTGCATATTACATTTCGATCCTATATTTAAATAGTGCACGTGATAAAGGCTAGTGAAGTTTTTTGACGATTGAAAAAACATGAGTGACTGAACCTTTCAATGGCGTGAGATTTTTTAATAAAAAATAATCTTATACTGAATACTGATTTCAAATCAGAATTCACATTTCACAGGGAACTCCTCAGTGTAAAAGGATTTTTATGGAACTCAAATTTCACACTAATTAAACCCCGTAATCAAATCAACAATATTTTATTCAATTGAAATGAAATTATTAGGCTACATTTCTAACCCAATTGAAAAGTTAAAAGGAATTTTTTATTAGTCTCTTGAAATAAAATCGTAAAAGGTTTTTACTACTAAGATTTAAAACCTTTATTAGGATACTTGTTATATGGCTCTTTTATTAATAGCTTTTTCATTTAACATCTAACAAAATGTCTATTTGATCATTTTATTTCATTTTCAAATATTACATTTGATTATTTATATTTGACAGAACTAAAAATAAAAAATGCTTAATTATACTTAATGCTTGAGTAGCATTAGAATGCTTTGTTATTTGAATTGTAAGTAACATAATTTTTTATTAATTGTTTATTTTATAAGAGGAGCTATTGATTTTATTGCCGGTTCTTCTCGGTAGATTACTGCCTTCCGAACCGGTGGTAGTGTAAAAAAGTGACGATTCACAAAGAGTCTTTATACTTGACCTACTTGAATAAAGATATTTTGAGTTTGAGTTTGAGTTTGATTACAAATACTGGACTAATTATAAAATACAACTTAAAACAGAAACAGAAATTTCACCACAGCACCGGAAGTGCGTAAGCATAAAGTATATTCCAGTGATTTCATAATTACATGTATATTTTGTAAATTATATTTATATGTTACATAAAATAATGAGAACCAAAGTACCGACTCTGTTTCTACAATAGTACATAGCTTTACCTGTATAATACTTATAGATTTAGTAATTTATATTATATTACAGTAATATTATACATATATATTGATTATATGATAGTTAATTCCTACCAATTTTCTGCTTACATTATTATAATAAGCCAGTTACGTATGTTCCATTCATTCATCTTAAAGTAAAGAACCGCTAATACGCCGATACAAGCTCACATATATAAATAATATTAGTCCATGTAATATTAGTGGTGCTACCGTAGATTGGTTTTGACCTTGGATTAATTGACAAGGTTTTCATGTTTTTGCGTGTGAAATTTTCGTAAAAGCAAGTGCTAATTACACGCATAGAAATCTATTAATCCGGGAACGAACGTATGAAATCAGTTGAGTGTCGCACTCTTGAACTTGGCC